>OX459119.1:5007500-10007500 GCA_949775105.1 Oldenlandia corymbosa var. corymbosa | reverse complement strand
TTGTCTAAACGTGATTCTGGGACGATTCAGGGTCATAGCCCGATGGATGATTCAGCATTAAATTTCAGAGGAAGGGAGATTAAGGATTACGGCAATGTTGTTACTAGTGGAGGTTCTGTTTCTGATACTGCACTGTCTAAACGTGATTCTGGAGCGATTCAGAGTCACAGCCGGGTGGATGATTCTCCATTAAATTTCAGAGAAAGGGAGTTTAGGGAATCCGGTAATGTAGCAACAAGCAAAGGTTCTGTTACTAAGGCATTTGTTTCATCTGATAAATATTTTCCATCAGAATCTATGAACCAAACGGTTAGGATGGTCAGGGAGAGGCTTGATAAGATACAGCAGTCAGGCGGGAGTGTTCCTGAAACCGGACAGTCTAAAAGAGCACGAGTTGACAATAGAAGAAGAATTTGATAGATACACATGGTATGGAGGTTGGTAGTTAATTGAAATAATGCTATTCCTGTTAAGATTTTTTGGCTCTGTTTTGTACGTGAGATGGTCCAAGTTCACTTGTTTGGAAGAGTTATATGAGCACTGCTGCAATATTGCAACTGAAATGGCTGTTACTTGATTTTGTTGATAGTTTTAAGAAGATGTTACTTGATTTATCCATGGCTCTGAATTATTTATTCTTTTTCTTTTCTCGTAACTTGTTTCCCGCAAGGAGGGATGAGGTGGTTTGATTTGCGAATTTGATCGGCTCTAACTAGATACTCATATCTGCTCTTTGGATGCTTGCATATGATTTGTTGAATTGGAGTTCAGTCTTGCATATGACACTAGCCGCACTAGTTTCAAGTTATAGCAGAAGACATAGATGGATGGTAACGAGGTTCATGAAAGGGCCTCATTCCATCCCCGGACTACAATTAGAGCGTCAAGCTACCTTGCCAGAAAATTTAGCTCAACTCCAGATTAAAACCTGGCTTGAGATTTCTTCAGAGTCAGCCTCACCCTCAGATTCAAGAGTAGCTAAAATCCAACATGTTATGGTATTTTCAAATGCAACAAACATCAGAATTTCAAGTTCTGTTTCGCCTTTTGTCTAATCAGTGTATGTTATTATACCATGTAGACTAGCTACTGAAATTGTAATTCAAAGTTCAAATAGTGGAAACCTCATACCTTATGCACTGATTGAATTGAATTCTTCATGTTTGTGCAGATAAACAAACAGAACACGGCAGTAATGGAAAAATAATGACCATTACGCTCATAGAAACATTATCGGAATTGACAACTTCAATGTTAACAAAAATGAACAAGTTTCGGCAGACCAAGATAACTACTTATTAGACTACCAAGAAACAGATGAACCAGCCTCCTTGTATTCTGTTTCCCAAGCGTGCACTCCAGAAGATCAAGCTTGTTCAACTTGATTTTAGCTACTTTTCTAAATTTTCAGTAAAAATAAGCATTCTAAAGAATCATATTGCAAACCACAAAACAGGGGATCAAACATTTTTCAATCCATAATTAAGCAAATCTAGAATCATCATTACAAGGCGGAAAGTAAAACAGTTCATGAGGCAGGATTCCCTTGTTCCTCCTTCAGTCCAACTCATTATAATAGAACATATTACACTTCATTTTAAGATATCTATAATAAACAACTCATTTCACAAAGGAAGGAGGAACCCAGCCACAGACAGCAGTAGTTAACCCATGGCATACTTCTGGGTCCAGCTCCGGGCAGTTGTCTCATACTTGTTTCTATCAGTCTTGTACATGTGAGCGATTTCTGGTACAAGAGGATCATCAGGATTTGGGTCGGTTAACAGAGAACAGATGGACAGCAACACCTGCAAGAAACCAAACAGTGAACAGATGGACAGCATCAGGATGGGACATAAGTAATTATGTTTAGACAGTCACTAAAAGCTTCATAATCAACAACATGATCCTATCTTTTTTAAATGAGTTACAGTTAATAAATTATTTTTTCAACAATCCAGGCATCAAACAGAAAGCCCACTTTACCAGACTATTTTACAACTCCTAAAACACACACCACTAAAAAGGAAATCAACAAGAGAAGTGCAAGAACACCAACGGCAGAGCTTGCTATAACAAGATTTATATGCCACATCAAGAGATTCTAAACCAAGGACAACAACAAGAAACCACATGATCTGAAATACTAGAAAAGTAGAAAAATGAGCCAACTGATTTGTATTCTTGGGAATATATGAGAAAATAGATGAAACCGCAAGGCAACAATTTGATCAGTCATCCGAAGGGTATGCCTCCATTAACTTATTCTGATCCTGAACGTTTTAGTCCACCCACAGAAGATCAAATATGTCCAGCACAATCATTGGCACACAATTGTTCGCAGAGGGCAAAAATGCACCCAAAAATTCAGACACTAAAGTTACCTTCGAGATGGTAAGAGCTGGGCTCCACTGTTCCTTCAAAATATCAAGGCAAATGCTTCCGTTGCTGTTAATATTTGGATGGAAAACCTTTGTCCGGAAAGCTACCTGCAAAATTTATTCAAACTACATAAGCACAGCCCAATATTAAGTGCAAACGTATGTTAAAAAGATGACAATAGGGTACAAAATAAGCAGAAGTAGCACAATTGAGAAAACAGAAGTCACAACATACAAATATGAGAAATTATAGTTCATTAATCTAAGAATTTACAAGATTCCACCAAAATCCATATGTAAATGCTACTAAAGATAATCTAAGGTGATTGATATGCCTTGCCATGTGAAAGTTCAGCTATTAGCTTACTGCTGTAAATATACATCCATACAGGCAACATGATCAATGACACTGCTGCTTGAATCATTTGACATTTGAGAAGCATAGCAAGATTAAGCATTTCAGAACAAAACGATTAGTCTTTGACAAAAGTTTTAATGAAACCAAAATCATAATTCACCATGTTGAAAATGGAGGTCAGACAGTACCTTAGGTGGCTTGAATGGATAGTCTGGTGGGAAATGGATGGTGACAAGGAAAACTCCACCAGCATATGGACTCTCCGGAGGTCCCATTATCGTAGCTTGCCAATGAAACATATCTTCAGCAACCGGACCTGGAGTCAAACAGCGAAACAAATCATTAATAAAACCAAAATACATTAGCTAAATGCTAGTCCACATTAGTCAATGCCACTATAAAACACTTAAAATCAACAGACACGAATTCCATAGATATACTCGTTCTCTTTATAATCCGAAAAAAAAAAAAGGGAAATCTGTTTACATCCCACATATTCAGCTACATAATTAAGTCTCCTATGTAACAAACCAAATGATATTAAATTATAAATGCAAACATAAACACAAAACAGAATTTCAAGCTGTTCCAGTACCAAAAGCTGAAGTCTTGGGCCCAAAATAGATGTTTCTTTGCAACACAAGTCACATTTTGAAAATAACGGGAAAGAAAGGGATTTCACAGCTAGCAAACTATACTCACTCCAACAGAAGCTACTCCAAAACAAAATAAATAAATAAATAAATAATCCAGTCAACAGAATACTTCAACATAAATCCACTACTCAAACAACACCCCGGTATATTACCAAAACAAAAAAATGGCAAAAAAAAAAAGAAAAATCTTTGCACCTCAAACAAGAATTAAGAAGCAAATGAAGAGAAAGGAAAAACAGAACAAAAAGGTAAAAGTAAAGAGAGAGTGCGATCTAACCGGCGCTGCAAGAGGTAGGGGGATCCTTCTGCAGATCCTTGAGCTCTTTCAAGATCCGCTTGGAAGCCATCTTCTTCCTTCTGTTCCGGCTCGCAAAAACCCTACCTCTCCCAGAAAATAAACCCTAGATCAACAGAAAACAAAAATCCCAAAAAAAAAAACCATTAAATTAACAGCCATATACACAAACACATGATACAGGAAACTAGACCGATTATCAGGAGAGATATCAGCGAAAAAAAAAAATTAGAAACGGATTGGATTGAAGAAGGAAAAGACGGAGAGAAGAAGGACTTACACAGGTTAGGAAATGAGAATCTCTGCAAAATGGAGGAGGAATTTTCAATGCAGGTGAAAATGGGGGGGATTTTATAGACCCGAATCCGACCCTACTTTTTTATTTGTTTAATTTATTACTAAAAAATTGAAAATGGAAGACCTTTGCCTTCTGTTTTTTGCAGGTAGACGGTTCTTCTCTAAATTGCTCTTATCTACCTTCTGGGTCCCCCCTTTCTGAAATTGAATTTTTTTTATTAAAAAAAAAAAATCTGATAGTTTTTTTTTTTTCAAGCAGTAAATTTTTTTATTTTTATATCTTATTTATGTGTTACTCATTAAAGGAATTTCACAATATACTCCATAATTTTCTAATGGAAAAAAATCATCCATTTAGGAAACTCTCATTATGGAACTAATGCTGTTTGAATGTAGTATAGAAAATTTAGAAATTCTAGAAATGAGATGAGAAATTTAATTATTTATTGATTTATATATATAAAGAAAAAGATATTTGATACGAACATATGTCTTTCTCTTTTGAACTATCTATTTGAGGTGAAAGGAATTTATTCATTAAAAAGATCAAATTAAATAGAAGGAACATGGAGGGGTTAGTAAGGGTGTTTTATTTACATGTAAGTGTGGTTTATTGAGATGGATTTTTAGGGGGGGTGGGGGTGAATCAGAGTATGATAGATATCTAGATTGTAGCCTAAGTTAATTTATTATTGCTGAGATTGTAATGCGTGTGTTGTAATCATGAACTCATGACATATGTTCCATCATCAGATGCAAATTGCAATTTGCAATACTGTCAGGAAAACCAAAGTATCCTTTCCTTTTCCAATTTCCAGCACATGAGTACATATGATTTCCAATCTGATAATGCATCAGTTTTGCATAATTTCTCACATAAGTTACCCTCAAAAAAATTGCTGTTTCCCAATGAATGCCGCATTTTCAACAAGTATGATAAAATAATTTTGAGACGGTGAAAATATTTTTTTTATGATTCGCACTTCATAAAACACCAAGCAGTAAGCATGGAAGAATACTATTATTATTTTTTCAAAAATAATAATAATAATAATCAGAGTGAACAATGCAAAATGAGATGCAGAGCTAATAGCATTGACAAGTGACAAACAATCCCATACTTAGATTGTTACACCCAAGCTTCTTAAGTAAGAACAAATTCATTTCATTGTTTTCAGCCAACCATGGCAGCATTGACCCATTCCAAACCGATGCACAACCTAATCCTCCTCTACCGTCAACGTGGGATTAAGTCAATTGAAGTGATCACTAATCAATCTCAATCCTTGCCATATTCACGGAGCGGGTGAACAACGCAAATCTCATGCACATTAATTTACTCAAACTTAACGTGTCGGGGAGTAGATTCAGCAAGACGAATCTGACTCGAATCGCACTGGTTCTGGTGCTGTTGTGGTTGTTGTAGTGGTTGCTGCTGCACCATTTTCAGACTTGGAGTCATTACCAGATGTTCTGTTCTGGGACTGAGCCGAGCCGGGCCTGACATTTTCGATCATTTTAACGACCTCACTCATTTTAGGCCTCTGATCCGGCACTCTAACAACACAAGCCATAGCTATCTGCAACATCTCCACAAGCTCCTCTTCGATGTTTGGATACCTTAACAGCTCCATGTCGAACACCTCTGCTGTCCATTCTTCTCTGACGACTGAATGAACCCACCGGACAAGGTGTACGATCTCATCCCCACTTGTTGTGTGTATAGGTGATTTTGCAGTGAGCAGTTCGAGTAACATTACTCCAAAGCTGTAGACATCGGATGGTTGTGTGGCTTTCCGAGTGTCTGTCACTTCTGGGGCACGGTAGCCAGCTGCACGGGCTATTGGCGGAGCCAATGAGCTCATTATTGCTGACAACCCGAGATCTGATACACAACCGTATTGGTTAGAGTTCAGAAAGATGTTTGAGGATTTGACATTGCCGTGAACTAGCTTCCCGCCATTCTCGCTGTGGATTCGAGCAATGCCTCTAGCTGCACCAATCGCTATCCTTAATCGAGTTTCCCAATCCAGAGGAGTCCTATTTTCTCCTCTTTTTCCTGTACCATAAAAAAAAAAAAGAAAAAATTGAAATCATCTCCCAAGTCATTATCCATCTTCATACTAGAGCCAATAAAAACATAATGCATGTCACTTTCAAGACTAGTGTCAACAATTATGCAGAAACACATTCTTCTGATGTGACTGGGTTTATGAAAAACCGAAAGTTTGTACATTATTGTGAAAACAGATTTTTCTTTTTGCAATTTACTGAACAGTAAAACTTGGTAATTCCATGGAGCACGGTCCAACTATGAATATGGTATCCAAAATGTAAAATCAAACTAAAGATAAATGAAACATCAATTGACAATGTGAATATGCTATGAAGATATTGTTGAATGAATGGGATAAGCAAACAAAAAGACTAAAAGAACAATAGGTGCACAGCTCTTGACAAATTGCATGGTTATCCATACAGACAAGGAATACACAGAATGTTGACAACATCCATCAATTAATTCCCCAGACCCACAAATGGACCATCCATGCACGAGCTACTCAAGTACTCATTATCTTTAGGTTTGCACTTTTCCATTCCAACAAACTGTGCAAAGCCAAAAACAGAATATCATAAAACATTCCATCTGAAAGTCATGGCCCTATTGCTCCAAGACCACATAGACCTGGATTTAATTATTTTTTACACAGATTGAACTCGGAAAGCGAACCAGTCCTTCATTGAAATGCTGATAAAAAATTGTTTAGCTGCTCTAAGAGGTAAGGAGCTGAAGGTTGTAGGTTTGTAGGACATACAAGCAAGCAAGAAACATGATTCTATAATATATTTATCTGATATGAAAGCCAGGTACAGAAGGTTAATCAAATTGAGAGCCAAAGAAGATAAAATGAGTTATAAACATACCATGTAACATTGCAGAAAGGCTTCCCTGACTATGGTAATCATACACCATGAGTTTCTCATCTTTTGAGTAGTAATAAGCCCTTAGCTCAACCACATTCTCATGCTTTATGTTCCCAACAACCTCCAATTGCTGCTCAAATTCCCGTTTCCCGACTCCAACCTCCTTTAATCTCTTTACAACCACCATGGTTGCATCCTCCAATATAGCCTTATAAGCAGTTCCAAATGTGCCCTTACCCAATACCTCAGCAGAAGCCCTCAATAAGTCTTCTAAATCAAAAGCATAGTTACAACCCTCGAAGAAAACCAACTTATTATTGGCATCTTGTTTCCTTGAAATCGCCTTCTCCGGCGACATGTTACCTTTCTCCAGCTTACTCCCAGGAAACACATTCTCTGTGCTTTTCCTCCTTAACAAACAAACTAGGAACAAGAAAGCAAACCCAAGAAGCACAAGAACACTAACAGCAATTATTATGCCAAGCAAAGCTTTCTCACTCAATTTCCCACTATTCCTAGACTTCAAAATTGGTTCTTGAGGAATCGAAGCAACAGGAGAACTACTAACAGGGTTCTCCATAATGGTAACATTGTTCCCCAAAAAAGAAGATTTTGGAAATTTTTGCAGTGATTTTGGAACAGGGCCGGTGAAATTATTGTTGGACAAGTTAAGCAGCTGCAAATGAGGCAGATTTAGGTCCGGGATTTCGCCAGAAAGCGAATTATTAGCAAGATTCAGGAAGCTAAGCTGCTTTAAACTAGAAACTGAAGAGGGAATCCGACCACTGAACAAATTATTAGACAAATTAATACTAGTCAAGTTTTCCCAAACAGAGAAATCCAAAGGCAAAGGCCCTGAAATACTATTATACTGAAGATAAAGAAAAGACAGGTTCTTTAAGTTACCAAAATCCGAAGGAAATGACCCATTAATGCCATTGGATCTGAGGCTCAAGATCTGCAATGCTGACAAACGGCTGATGGTATTCAACGGAATTGGGCCATGGAAACCAACCCCAGGTAATCTCAGTGATGTTACCCTTGAACCATCTTCATTACACCCAACTCCAGTCCAGTTCTTGCAAACTGGCAAGCTTTCATCCCACTTCAATGTCCTCAAATGAGGAAGCTCCCTTACAAAATCCAGCAAAGCTTGCTTGTCATCTTCAATTGAAGCTCCCAATGCAGCCTTCTTCCAGCTCAATCCCAGTAACAATAAACAGAAAACGTGCAATAAAGTTTGGATTTTTAGCCTCCCCTCCATTTCGAGAATCCTTCACAGCTCACAAGAACTTCACAGTATCATATTCTGGGTTTATGGAACAACGTTAACAACAATTAACATAAAGAAGCTATAAGACACAGAAAGACATTAATATAGGACTGGTCACTTACTGACAAGAATATTAAAAAAAGAAATGTTAAAAGGGAGAAAATGGTCAAAATTTCGAGACTAATGTCTGGAAAAAGTGATGTGGGTTTCTGGAATCGGAGTTGAGTTGGGCTTTACTCCTCAATTTGGAGGTCATCGGGTTTGAAATGAGGGAATGCAATTGGGTCAAAACTCGATAAAGGAATGAACTGAATCGGAGCTTTTCTTTTTGTTCTTTCTACTTTTGTTAGGGTTTTGTGCCACCTTTTTTTTTTTTCCTCCAAAAAGTTTTCTTCACATAAATCACAATTTTCATCTCATTTTGAGTTATCCTAATTTTCAATAATCATTTTTGCTTCCTTAAATCATGCAATTAACATGACATACCAATTACAATTAGTGGATAGGAACCTCATGTTTTTGATATCAGAACATATTTTTTGAGAAAACTATTTAAGACGAAATCTGGTTGAAAATATTCATAAGTTATTAGGGAAAAAATAATGGTTGGACAAAACATGTAGTTATGTTGATATGATTAATTTGGTGTATTACATATTCATTTATATGGTGAGAATAGCGAGTATGATGGATGTTCATTTCTTAAAATATTAAAAGAAAAAAATTAAAATATTGATGTGATGAATAATTTGTATGATTAATTTAGAAAAATGCCAATATAGGGAAGGCTGCTTTTTCTTCCTTGAAAGGAGTGAGCTTATAACAAAAATAATTACATAAATCAACTCCAAGACCCCTTTTTATTTACACAAGCACTCCTTCCTTTTTTTGAAAAAGAAAATTCTTTTCACTTACCTTTTGTTTTAAATTTTAATTTCTTGAAATAAAGCTTGTTAATTTTGGCGGTTCATGTGGAAGGAATCCTTTATCGATCCTTTCTTTTTTTTTTCCTTTTTTTTTTTTTTTAAATCTGGTGTCTTTATCAATTTCGCCTTTGAGATCTCTTTGTGAAAAATGATAGTACTCAAGAAAATTAGTGATCGAGACCTTGAATATGACTTGTCCAATTCAGGTTTGGAAGGATCTTTAGGTTAGTCTTTATCAATATATGTTAGATTTCAAATTTAATCCCCATTTTCCTTTTTAAGGAAATGTTTATTGACCAATTGTGATGATTTGATAGTATGCGTGAATCGTAATAGATTTAGTGGGACTATTCAGGGTTGTGGTTCATTTTCTGTAATTTTTCCTTTCAAATTTTTCCTATAATAATCATTACTAAAATGAATCCGATCAAAATATATCATTAGTGTTCTTATTTTCATCATCTCTCTTAGCCAAATTTTAAACACTATTCAGAAGGTTATGAGAGTGGTTGCCTATTTGGGGACTTAATTAACCTAAATAACACCATCATTCGAATTCTTACCATCACATGATATTCACGGGCTTACAATGGCAACTTATGAATATAGGAAAAATGATCATTTTTCTGACCCCACAAATTATCGAATAGTTAGCAAAATTGATACTCTTTCTGTCCTAAGGAAAAAAATAATTTACAAATTTTAAAATTTAAGGTGAACTATTTCTCGAGGCAGAAAGAACTTACTATGTGAAATTGAAAACTGCATGTTCGACAAAAAAATAAAAAATAAAAAGTAACTATTCTCTTCGAATTTAAACTACTATTAGATAATGAGAAAGTGAGTATCAAGTTGCATTTCGTAACTTGGAATGAAGAAGATAAGCACCCATTGAAATGAATCCATGTACCAACTAACGCAATTTAACTATGATCGTGCTTAAAATTCAAATTTTTCCTAATAGTAATTAAAATATTTATTAAGAAAGTTTTATTTTTGAAAAGAGTATGTTTGGATCAAAGACGAATTGGAATGAGTCTGATTTGAAACACGCAAATACATTATACATGTTTATCTATACCCAGAAAAATGTCTCTTTTGACGCGTATGATTATATGGTTTTTGGTAGCATCCATCTGGTGGGCCGTGTGGGCGGTTCTTTTTCTTCTTTATTGCTGCATTTGTTCCTTTTCGGCATCATATCATTGTCCTACTCCTTAATGGATTGTTTTCTAATTAGCTACCTGTCCCACTCAGCCCAGTCCGTCCGGCCCGGTCCCCCCTTCCTCCAAACACTCCTGCAAAATTTACCACAAGGTAAAGACTTTCCTTGTTAGTAAATATTTAGAGGAGATAAATGAAATGTGAAATATGCTCATTTAGCTCATAAACTACATAGAGTTTAATCATAATCACCTTTGCCTTTTATAGGCCATTGTTGGTTGGTATTAGTACTTAATCATGATCATACGATTCCTATTATTACAAACTAAGCTTGAGTCTATAAAGTGAAATCATCACCAATTGACTTTAATATGAGTGGTCACAAATCAGCCAACATCTTTTATGTAACATGGTTCAATAGTTTTATGTGATTATTTATTAAGCTTTACTTAAGACTTGTTTCGTTCTGTTGCAAGTATTTTTTCTAAAAAGTAATTGAGTGAACCTCAAAATGGATCATTGAACTATTAGGTAATTCTAATACAAGTCATCAACCAAATTTATTTATATAACATGTCAACTTACTTAGCAAAAAAATTCATCCGAGATCATTCTGTTAACTTTGACCGTTAAATAGTGACGAAAATCTATTTTTCACATGCTTTTAGGTTTAGGGGTATTTTTATCATTTTGTTATTTTTAAATTTTTATTTTTTTGAAATTTTTATTTTTTTTAAATTTTTACTTTTTTACAATTCTTCTTTTTATAATTCTTAACATGTATATGCTAGTAGTATAACTTCAAAATTTCAAAAATTAATTTAAATTCTGTATTTTAACTTCTAGATTATAAATTTTTTTTCTCCTAAGAGAAGTTGTTTCTCCTAGATTATTCTGGGAGTTAAATCGTAACACAAAACTATTTTTCACCTGCTTTTGGCTCCAGGAAAAATTTCATCAATTTATATATTTATATATATGTGTGTACTTTTTAAATATTAATATTTTAATAAATTTTTTTTTACGATTCTTTTTCTTTTGCTTCCTAACTTGTATATGTTACTACTAGTATCATTATTAAATTTCAAAAATTAATTTTTCATTTTTATTTTAACTTCTAGTTTATAAAAAAATAAAGAAGAGAAATTCAAATTGAAGTAAACGTGAAAATTAATAATTAAATGATTAAATCGAGTTGAAAATAATTAAATAATCTAGAAGAAACAACTTGTCTTAGCTAATTCTTTTAGTTTTTCTTTTAGTTTAAAATGATAAACTTGTAATTTTCATGTTTACTTTAACTCGAATTTTACTTCTTCATTTCTGAATTTTTTTAAAAAAATTTATAATCTAGAAGTTAAAATACAAAATTAAAATGTATATTTGAAATTTAGAATTATACTACCAGTATATACAAATTAGGAAGTATAAGAATAAGAATTGTTATAAAAAAAAAAGAAAAAATTTTTTTTTCAAAAAAAAAAAATTTAAAAATAATAAAATGACAAAAATACTCCTAAACCCAAAAGAATGTGAAAAATGGATTTCCTTCACTATTTAACGGCCAAAATTAACAGAATGATCTTGGATGAATTTTTTACTTAGTAAGGTGACATGCTATACAAATAAATTTGATTGATGACTTGTATTAGAATTATCTAGTAGTTCAATGACCCGTTTTGAGGTTCACTCAAAATTCCAAAGTGTCTAGGTAAAAAAAAAACATGGTTATAAAATGTTGCCTTAAGTTTGAACTTTTGATTATAATCTTGCATCACCTTTGATCAATGTTGCACTCTTTCAACATTTAATGATAAATGTATATATTCGACTAAGAAAAACAAAAAATATACTTCTCGTCCCGAAATTATTATTCAGTTTGAGTTTTATTCTTAGTTTAAGATGCACTAAAAGTGAAATATAAAATTGAGCAATAATTTTGAGACGGAAGAGAATATATGATAGTCTTATCCATGAGTCGACCTTTTTTTTCCCACAAGGTTGAACTAATAAAAGTTGACCCTCTTGTGTCCATGAAAAAGAAATAACGTGACTCTCTTTCTCGGAAAATACAGTATGAAGGAAACGAACTGAGTCAATGGCCAACAATATTAGTATTTAAAAGTTTTTCCAACAACTCATTTCAACAATCAGAGTGGCGCAGCGGAAGCGTGGTGGGCCCATAACCCACAGGTCCCAGGATCGAAACCTGGCTCTGATACAGAGTAGCTTCCAAAGTTGACACCCTTTTTTTGCCTCTCCCAATTTTCCTTTCAGACTCGCATTTTGTTTGCGCTAAATCCCTTTCTAAGTCATTCACTTCTCAGCTTTATATTCATTCCACAATCCACACCAAAAAAATTTCTACTTTTCAACTCTCTTCTCAATTCTTATTGCCACCTGTAGCCATCTTTGGTTTTTCTATCTTAATAACTACCTTGTTAATCTATCACTTCCTTTGTAGTTGTACCTAAATTTTATCATCAAGTTCATATTCATCCTTTCTTCCACAAATAATTTCATAGTTCAAATTGTCTAGGAGAGCAACTCATGTTTCATACACCTTCAAAAGTAGTAGTACAATTAGTAAATGTTTCATATACATCAATAATGCCAGTTTTACAAGCATGTTTGATCAACTTGGAGGGGAACCTCAAAATAAAATTTCCCCATATCATAGTACTATTTCCAAAAGCTATTACTTTGAAATGTAGCCACCAGAAAGGAGCAGCAGCAACAGATGTTAGCATAGACTATAGTCACACGATGATGTATTAACCAGATACTTAAGAATTGCAAATGCTTCTATAGGTTCAAAATCAGTATTGATGGCTTGGGTTGTTGTGATCTAGGTGACGCTTCAATGCATTATGTTGACGCCACAACAGACAACTCCAATCGTCCTGTCCACTCTTCACCTGGCTTCAAATTTATCGGATTCTCTATTGCAGCGCCATCGACACAGAGCATCTGCTTATACTCCTCGTCTCCAAGATCAGCTATGGCTCTTGATTTCTTTTCCCAAGGATTCCAAACCACTTTGAAAGGAAAACCAGGAAAGTAATGTTAGCTAACTAGTCCAAAATGGACAAGTATTTTAAAGTCTGAAGATATGCTAGGCAGTAGACAGAATGATAAGGCTGCAAGTTTTATGACAAATTCCTGAGGACAAAAGGAACCTATGTATGTGTGTCATTTACACATATATGAGCTTCATTGAGTCTTAAGATGGAAATTTCAACTTACCCACATCAGGTAGTCCTTCTTTCCTTATGACAAAGGTTTGTTTTTTCTCATGATCAAGGACTGCAATTACATCTTCGGAACTGAGATAAACTCTATCTATCTGCAATAAAATGAAATAAGACTGATTCAAGTTCTGATCCGTTTAAGCGTGTTAGAGTTGTGTGAAAAAGAATATTTCAATCTTCCACATAGTTTTGTGCCTTGTTTGTTTAATAGAGCGTTAGCCACTGAAAGTTGAAGATTAATCTTGTAATGTATTCTAAGGTTCATTCGTAAAGAAACTCCTCAAAAGTTTGTGGCTTCAAAAGGCAAATGAGTTTCAAGAGCTCATCAAGATTAGTACTCTTCAGATGACAGATTCAAATGTTAATGGTGCAATATCAGACCTAGAGCATTATCATAACATACTAGAACAGGACTTGAACATTATCCCACCACGTGAGGTCGGTTATATGGATTATGTATTGTCATTGTACTCCATCAGAACACGGTAACTAGAATCTATATCTGGGGATAAAAAAACCTTGTTTACCTCAGATTCGAAAGTCAAGGCATCTCCTTGCTCAGTAAAACGCTCTTTCTGCTGCAAGTTGTCAAGATAGTCCAGAGTTTCCAGTCCCTCCACTCGCACTTCACTACAATTACAATTACTTCCTCAGCTAAATTTCAAGCCTAAAATCATTAATTAAATAAACTGGAATAGACCATAGCATTTCAAACTACAGAGAACATCATTAACACCATATCTCCATTGCAAAATTGTACTCTGATCTTCTACATTTTGCTTTGGGTCCCGTAAGATCCGATACCTGATTTGTATTTCTTGTGTTTTTTTACTAATGAAACTGACATTTTAACTGAAGAGAAACCTCAACATTGGGAGAACTTGAGTTTAGATATGCCTAAGTATAGAAGTACAAACTAGTAAAGAGTCTGAGACTAGGAAGCTTATAAAATATGCACATCAGATGTCTACCTGATATCAGAGATGGAAAAATAGGTATGATAAGCAATTGAGAAGCTGAACGGCTTGCAATTGATGTTTCTCACACGTGATATCATCGTGAGATATCCGTCAAAGTCCAGAGCAACCCTAAGACGAAACTCAAAGCTGACAAAAAAGGAACAATACTAAGAGTGGAAGTCCAAAGAAAAAGAAAAAAAGAACAGCTCTTGAATGCATTCAAGTATCAAATGATACCTGTGATTCCATCTCTTTAGGTCTTCTTCAGATGGCGTAAACAGCAAATCGACAAATGATTTCCCTTTGGAATCATTGGGATGAAGAGGTGGAGGATTCTCATCAATGATCCACATCCTGTTCCTGGCAAATCCATGTTGCTCCAGTATACCGCGGTTGCCAAACTGTTTTGCATGAAATAGAGACACCCAAATGCTTTACAAATCTCTATCAGAAATCATGATATGATAGCAGAACAAACTAAAGATATTCATATAAATCACAGTACCTGAGGGAAGCAAATAGGAATTCCACCTCTGACTGCCATTGGTGGTTTAAAATTTGCCTGAAATTATATCAAAATCCCGCAAATCATTCACAAACTATCATGAATCTGCTAAGGTGTTTCGCTTCACATTCTGGATGATCAAATTTTTTCCTTATCCGGAAACAAATGGAATTGAAACATAATGATGGACTGGAGATGACATTTGCCTCTTCAAAGTTTGCAATATGTCAATGTCAATCCGACATATAAATGAAAATGACAGGGCAAAAACCTGCATCAGAAATTCAGAATTCATACCTTACTACTGGTGAAGAGTAATTCTTCACCATTTTCTTTCTTCCATGAAACAACCTGCCCGCCGAACAAGCTAACCTGGCCATAACAGTGTATAATTGACATAATTTTAGAAACTCAATCCAAACTATTTTAAATCTGCAAATGCAAAAAAAGAGCTCATAATCGTCCACACATCGAACCAAATGACCAAATTGCAGAATTCACATTCATACCTTCACAGAAGCCCCTCGAGGATTTCGAAGCAGAACTTGCTGAACTCCATTGCTATCCTTTGTTACTTCATATTTTGCTTTGTTATCATCACTTTTTGCAGAATGATCCATTCCCCAAACCTAAAACTGGACATTAACAGCCACAACAAAATTTCAACCTCTTCCTCTAAAACTGAGCCTTCTCACACTCTGTAGAACTACACCTTAATAGATTTAAAAAAAAAAACAGCTCTGCAATTACTGAAGCAGTTGGAAAAAGTGTGCTCAGCTATCTGTAAAACTCCTTTTTTCTGTGACAAAAACCAATTTCATGTGAATGAATACCTAAACCTTAACTACTAATAATGACTGCCCATTTTTACATTTACATCTCCCTTGTGCAAGACTTTTCTTCAAGATCCTTCAAAAGACCAATCTTGAAGATGGGCCTTGACTATCAAGAACCAAGAAAACAAGGTTCAAAAACTCCAAAAGAGAGACCAAATTCGTGACTTTTACACAAACCAGACATTCAAGAAATCAAAAAAACGGCTAATCTTTAGGATAGGGAGGGAAATAAAGAAAGGAAGATCAGTGCCAATACAAAGCATTTAGAGTTATACCAAACCCAAAAAAAAAGAGGATGTTTTCCTTTAAGATAAAGACATAGAGGCCACGTTTTGGTAAAATGACTTGGTCTAATATGTGACTCTTAATTTTACAAAACTTGAAGAGATGATCAACCCTTATTTAAAGTAGCATTTGATTGGCTAATAAGAACTAATCCATTAATTAGTACCAAGTATGTTTTTAGTTGAATAAAGAATGTACTTGAAGTTTTAGAACAACAACATTTGGTGGGAGTTTGAAAAGTTTGATGCTTCAAATGTTCAAACATGGGACCATGGTGTACTGTTAACTGAATTAACGACCTTTGACAAGTATTAATTAACAAAAAAGAGAGATTCCGAAGACAAACAAATAGGTTATGATCAATTGAAGAAGCTTTTTAGCCCTTCGTGTCTAAGGGGTATCAGTTTTTAGTCCCCGTTTTCTGATCCAAACTTTGAGAACTTGTTTCAGTATCTCTATATCGATTTGACTCAATGCTCATCATCATTCCATGCTGGACGGCTTCTTCTCGACAAGTTAGTGAAAACTCATTTACTTTCCAAAAAAAAAAATAAAAAAAAATAGTTCATTTTCTTAGCGGAACCAAAATTAGTAAAATCGTGAAGATGAATTTCCTACTAAGGGAAAGAGAAACAACAACAGGTTTGACATTCTTGCAATCCGCACAAGTCACCAAATTAGACTCATAGAACTAAAATTGCCCATTCAGTTCTTAACTATATAGCTGCATACAAATAATAAGAATTTAATATACTATTAAAAGTAAACAACAGATAAACCTAAGTGACATGAACAAATTAACTGAACTGACTTTTTTTTTTCTGCCCCTTAAAAAATTGTCAAAACTGTAATAAATCTGAATTTGGAATTATTCAATAATAATACCTTTAGGCATTGACCTATAATAATAACGAGACATTCACTCAGAATTAAAATATGTCGGCCGATGGCTAAGCGGCAGCAAGTCAATAACTTGACGTTACGCATCTTAAATTTAATTACTAAATTTACATCCTTTGGAGTGAATGAAGGCAAAATTAATACGTCGGAATTTCAATGAACACCGATGAGCAAAAGATGGTCGACGGCGAATTTCCCGGAGAGGAAGTGCATGTTTTGCTATATCTAAAATAAGAGCAGGAGCAGCCTTATGAAGTAATAAAACATATCTATTTATTTCATTAATGCTTGATTTACAAGGAACTCGTCCCAGTATTTACGAGATCTGAGATTTGACGAACGATATGCTGTACGCTGAATTTGACGAAAACCTAGTCCCATAAAAAAAAAGTTAAGCACGAAGACTTTTACTAACAAAATTAAAGTGACAAAGATGTAATAATCCAATACTAAATCAAATCTAGCTGCTTACCTCATTAGCCATCTCTATCTGACCTAAAAATAAAAGAAATGAACCACTAACTGTCACTAACAAACTAAATAGGAATTTGGTCTTCTATATTCTAAAATAGTAGTTTGTATATTTATGGGAGCTAGTAGAAATAGAAGGCAGGTGTGAAACAAATGAATACCACAAAGTCTCTCTCTCCCCTCTGGGGCAGGGCTGCGAATTAAGCAACCAAATTTGAACATTTCCAGCACGTGAAGTTGCAACGGAAATTTCCACCACCTTAGGACTACAAATATACTACAAACTAATTTGGACATAAAAAAAAATGTCAAAATCTGAAGAAAATAGTAATTAGGTTGATCAAAATCATGTGTATTACGGTGAGACCAAGACGGCCATATATACACAAATACAATTAGGGTTAGAATTTACCGAAAAAACCATCCGGAACACAACATACAAAGACATATTTAACCTTATAAACATATAGTCTAACACCCCCCTCAAGTTAGAGCATGCAGATTACGAATATCCAATTTGGACATAAGAAAAGTAAAGACGCACTGACCCAAAGTTTTGGCAAAGATGTCCGCCAATTGGTTTTGAGAAGATACATAACTAAGAGCAATAACACCTTGAAGAAAGACATCACGAATAAAATGATAATCCACCTCAATATGTTTAGTACGTTCGTGAAAAACTGGATTAGCCACGAGATGCAGGGCGGACTGACTATCACAGTATAGACGCATAGGACGAGATTGTGCAACACCAAGACTGAACAAGAGAGATTTCAGCCACTTCAACGGTATTTGTCATAGTCCGGTACTCAGTTTCAGCAGAAGAACGAGACACAATTTGTTGTTTCTTGGTACGCCAAGAGATGGGGGAACGACCCAGTGTAATGAACCAACTAGTAAGAGAACGATGTGACAAAGGACAACTTGCCCAGTCAGAATCACACCAACCATACAACTGAAGATTACTATCAGGATGAAGGAAAATACCTTAGGAGAGGACTTCAAATAACGAACCACGCGAAAGGACAGCGTTCCAATGAGCTTGAGCGGGAGTTTGCATAAACTGGGCTAACATATGCACATTATAGGAGAGATCAAGACGAGTGACAGCCAAATAAAGTAAACGACCAATCAAACGTCAATAACGTTCAGGATCTGAGAAAAGTGGACCCACATCAAGTGGAAGATGATGATTCTGTTCCATAGGGAACACAACTAACAAAATCAACTGACCAAATAGTGGAGATCTGGTGCTTATTACAGTTACTTGTTCCACCTCAAATTTAGAGTTTGATCGATTGATTTAAAACAATGAAAGAAATATAACTTTTATTTTGAACAGATTAGTACAAACAATCGATTTGTTGTTACGATAGAATGGACCAAATTCTAACTTGATGAATGCGATCAAAATAGTTCAAACCCTACTCTAGTCCTATTTTAAATTCGTATTAACACTGCAACTAAATAAATTTTTTTATTTTTTTTTCAATTCTGTCCCCCCATTTCTTTTTTTTCGTACCAAATTTAGTTCTAAACAAAGTAAAGATGACAATCATCGTAAGAAGACATGCATGAACTTGGGCATCAAAATAAGTCTTTTTGTTGTCCTTATATACAAATTTGAAATTTCTTTTTTTGGATGGGATAAGGGTCGGCAATGTGAAGTGAAGTTTGGTGGGATTCAACCGTTCAACTAATATCACTTCCATTTTGGCCTAATTCTAATTTTGTTGCTCTTGTAGATACCTATAAAGTGGAGTACAAACTACAAAACTTTCGGTCCCGCCAAATGGATTCGATTCGTTAATACGATCAAATAAATTGCAAATGAACCCTTTCACTATATGGCTGTTTGCAAGATGTTTCTCAAACTATATATTTCCCGCAACAATTAACTGTTTGAGAAATGTAATCTCGATCATCTATTCCAAACTCAAATCAAGTGAAGATAAATACACCCTTCATAGCAAACCCAATCTTTTCCTCAATCTCAAATTCCGTGGTTTAATTAACCACTCGCATTTCGCCAAACGCCTCCCACATTCGACACATCCAACACCTTGTCCCCTTGTATCAACCGCTTGTAACTCATCTATTAGGTCATCTTAGCTTAGTAGGGTTGATCAATGTGGTGATTTGTATTTGTCCTTACATTTTATGTCTATTTTCACAGATTAAATCACCCACCATAGTGATTTAGTTTCTTAAATAAATACGATGAAAAAAGTATTGGGTTTCACCATAGTGATTTGTATTTGAGCTTAGGTCTTCAATTTTGGTGGAACTTCAGAGTTAAACCTTCGAAAAAAAAAGTATTGGGCATAAATTATATATGTACGTAGCTTGGTTTGGTGATGGGTTGCATAACATACTTGACAACGTTGATTGTTTCGGTTTTTAGTTTTAAAGTTTTGGATTTATATTTCTGTGATCAAATTGCAGTATCTAATTTTAAATATCTGCATATATTTGATGTCGTTTGATCTATGAAGTTCCGGTCAACCTTCCGTTGATTAAAGAAAATTTATATTCTAAATATTTTACAATAGTTAATTAATGTGATATAAATTTAAAATTGGTACAAATAAAATCTATCTTTGGACATCTAGTATTATCTAAATTGATTGATTAATATATTATGTCACCAAAGTGACCTATTTTGTGTTGATCAATTAATTTAAAATAGCAAGATGGCAGTTGCATGTGTTTTGGTTTCATGCGGGTGATGACCGGCCTAGAGGAAGGTCATTATTTGGTCAAAATCGAAATATGCTTGTAATAATAAATATGTGACAATTATTTTATGTGAATAATAAGTCGGTCCAAAGAAAGTCTTATTATTTGACAGAATTGAGTTGTCAATATTTGATTCCTACGCCAAGAGTACCACTTGCAAATTGATGTTTCTGTCCAAAGACTAAACCCAATGCTGCATTAGGTATCTTGTAAAAGGGGAGAGCCAATTTGAATTTATCAATCATGTTATATCAAGTTTTAAAAGTGAGCTTGTGTTTGATTATTTTTCAATACAGTTGATTCCGCTATAATTATAATATCTGCTTCAAATAACTCCATTACGATTCAGGAACTAGAGGGAAACATAAAATGTTACAAACATTAATGAGCACTATAAAATAATGCAAACTTGTTCCTATTATAAAGTATTTTGTCAAAAAAAAAAGGTAGAAACGGGTATTCTTTCTGGGTAATTTGTTTCCATAAGGTATAAGGAAAATGGGAACATACGGAAATGTATTATTTAAAAATATTATCTCTAATTAAGACTAAAGACACTAAAGTTATAGTTGATCTTTCTCAAACACAGAGCATTTAGGTTAAGAAAAGTTTTACTGTTATTAGTAGAAGAGGACTCTTAATGAGTTCAGTTCATATTGTGTGCCAGAAGGGAAATTAAAGTAAGAGATGGATATACATTTGGAAATAAATATAATAAAGTAAGTGCTCATTTATGTTTAAAACATTCAGAAAATAAAAAATTAGGAAAAGAAGGATAATTAAGTTGCGGTATCACAAAAGAAGGAAAATTCGAAAATTAAATTTGGTTGCTGCTTTTGTGGTGGTACTTCTCTGTTTGGGTTAATGAAATCATATAATAATTGTTTTTGTTTGCTTTAAGGTCATTTGATTTTAGTACCTGTAAACATAGTTAGTAGATGGATTCCAGTAACACTACTCACATAAGTGTATATATGCAAGATTGTTTGAATCACCAAAAGCTAATTGATGTTGAAAGACACATCTATGCAGAGTGTTGGTGAGACAATTATAGTTGAGATAATAAACTTTTAGATTATCATTAAAGACTGAATTTTATTTGGACTTGAGAGAGACTTTTATTGTTTTATCTTTTAGGTAGAACTCATAAAAAATATTTTCTCATTGAACAAAATCTGGTTTCTTTGTTTTTTTGGTAACAGTCTATTAGTCTCCTTCAAAATTCAAAGAAAGTCAATTCAGTTCTTTGTTAAGTGGTAACCTTTATTTACTTAAGACCATTGCTTCAATTAACCAAATATTACATGATAATTTATGTAGTACTAAAGGATAATTTGGTAATGGGAATTTCATATCATTTTAATAAAACTGTTGAAGGCACTTACTTTAGACAAATAATAAAGTTAGCCAAAATTCTTAAGTCACTTGTTTATCATATTTTAAAAATCTGCGTTAAGTGTACTAAAGATGAATAAACAAACAGAAAGAGATTGGGTGCCATAAAGCTTTCAGATATTGTTATAACTAATACATAAAGTCATATGTGGACTATTCATTACGATTTTTTATTTTTTATGAGATGGTCAAGCATATTGTATTATGTTCACAAACAATTTCCCAGGGATATCTTTCATATCATTAATGTCAAGTACTAAGACATTAGACATGTTCAAAAAACTTTAAGGTGAAGTTGAAAATCAACTTTGCAAAAGAACTAAAGTCTTCAGATTTACCAACTTTGCAAATATACATCTTTTGTAAAAGAAAGATGCCACATGTCCTGTTTTCATCCGAAAAAAAGAACAAGGTTCCATAATTCTGTAAATCAAATTTATCAACTACGATTAAGGAAATCAGTAATAACTATTCCCCAATTTCAGCGGTATGTATTTACTGACTTCCCACAAATCACTCTAACTAATTAATTTTACAAATTATCTTCTCAAATCAAATCCACCATTCACAATCAAATTCAATTTTCAAAAGAATAAAGAATCCGATATGCTCTATGTTCTTCATTCCTCCTCTCAAGAACAAAATTCATCAAAATTCCAACGCTCCACTGCACCGCTGCTGCCACCGGTTGCTTCTGTCAATCATTGTTCCGTCCGTCATTGCCGTTGAAATTGCTGTTGTTGCTGGCTGTCCGTGTTGTTGTCGATCTATCAAATGCCATTATCATCAATCGTGATTCTCCAGTTGCTGCCGCTGCTGTCTGCCGCTCTGTTCTCTTCCTGTCAATCTCAATGTTCCGATTGTTGCTGCTCTACTATCGATGTGCAAAGGTTCGTGCAATCTGGCTGCCGTTGTCACGATCATCATTGTCGATTGCCGCTATTGTTGTCTGCGTCCCACTCCAATCAACCACAGCTACCGCCGATTGCTGTCGTCCGTCACCATCACCAATCACTTGCCCGGCGGTTACTGTTGGTTGCCCCCGCCGCCAGTAGTTATCACCTCCTCATCGTCGATCGTTGTTGCATCATCAACAAAATCCCTCAAATCAAGATTCAATCACTCATTATGGGATTTTCATATTTGATTTTCAATTTGTTCTTCATCATCGGGTCCTCATTCATTAGAAAGAGCGAAGGAGACTGACCAGAATGCTTCAAAAAATCATTCAGATCTGACTGAAAGCAGACCCAACTTTGGAGTGGATTCAATCCTTTTCATTGAATCTTCTCTCGCCAAATAAGAAGTTTTGGCCAGAAACAACAGACATACGGCAAGAATTGGACGATTCTCCCACATGGTACAGTGTTTTCTTGAATTCACTTCAAAGATCTTTGTTATTATTATTATTGTTATTATTATTTTTTTTTTGAGGACGATTGGGTTGGACGGGAGGCTTATTGTCAACAGATGAATATGTAGATTCGGTAAATGAATTGACGAAAAAGATCAAGCCGCCAAGAGGAAACTGACTGCCAGAAAAATAAATATAAACCTAGCGAGTATAATACAAATCCGTCCAAGTTTGATGATGATGCTGACGGCTTGCAGGATCTCTTCGCAAATCCGGCCAGAAGCTTTCGCCGTATCCCTTATGTAGTTCGCATTATCCTTTCATTCAAGGCGGCAAAATTTCCTTCAAATACTTCGCTGTCTTCGCTCCGATCAACCTTCAGATGCTATAGGTGATTTTATTTTTAGTTTATTTTTTATTTATGTCTCTCGATTTTAATTTCTTTATTTGGATCGTTCATCTATTTTGTATTATGTTTTAACTAAGTACTGGAGAGTGAACAATTGTTGGATCTTATCGAATTTCAATTGGGGTAGAAATCATGGCGAGTTGAGATTCAAAGTAGTATCTATATCTCAAATCTAAAACAAAACAGTTCTCCAGTTGGAGTTTTTCTGTGGTATCATCTATCTATTGATTCATTCATTGATTGATGCAGATTAATTTGTATTTTTTCCCTCTCTATATGATTTAATGATACATAGTTAGTCTGTAATTGAGTAATTTGGTTGTCATGTCTTTAGTGGGAATCTATAAGTATTCCATTGATGATGTTGATTTTTACATATAATTATGAATTTATTGTAATGTAGCAGATTCTTAGGTATGAAGTGCATCCAGTCGATTGATTAATTAAAGGAAGAAACATAATTGAAGGGTTATAGTTGTTGTTTGAAAGCAAACATTGGATTACAGATGTGCAATTGAAGTTGAGTTTTTCATGAGTCTAATATATTTTGTTTGATTTTTTGATTGCTTCATATGTACAAAGTTTTCGAGAGATGTTTGACAGTGTATTTGAGACCACTATGGGCCAACAACTGGTGAGTTTAATTCTTTTAACTAATTTAGTATTGTCTTGATCAAGTATCTGGTAAAATTACAAACTTTGTGTAAATAAATAGTTCATACTGCTATGTATAGTTAT
Source organism: Oldenlandia corymbosa var. corymbosa (assembly GCA_949775105.1). Lineage (NCBI taxonomy): Eukaryota > Viridiplantae > Streptophyta > Magnoliopsida > Gentianales > Rubiaceae > Oldenlandia > Oldenlandia corymbosa. The sequence continues at coordinate 9,983,383 of OX459119.1, read as the reverse complement.
GGTTTAGCCTCTTCTCTATAATATGAGAGAGTTAAAAAAATTTTGAGGGGAAAATTAGTCATGATTTTTTTAATTGCATAAGTTAATGTAAAACAAGATATTTGGACAGATAGAGTGGATTAAAGCATTCCCTTTGATCATGAAAAAAGTTAGATGAGATGCAGTATGATGAACGTCATTAATCATATTTTTGATGATATGAAATGCCTTCCTATGTTTACAAGTAAGAAAACCTCAAACTTTGGATGTAGGTTTGAGTAGAAAAAGATGTGGATTTTTTAGATACTCTCTTCTGATAGACTAAGATTGATGATACCATTATTTATGTTATGAAAATCGTTTAAAAATCTGAATACCTTTCCCAGAGCATATGATCGTGCTGCTATCAAATTTCGTGGACTGGAGACATATATTCTTTTGATGAAAGTGATTATGATGAAGATCTCAAGCAAGTTGTCGTTATTTCTCTGCTAATCTGTTTAGCTGAATCTGTTAATTTTAGAAATATAGTGTTAAGTTGTTATTGATGTAGGTTACCTTTGGAGCTGATAAACCTGACTAAGGAAGAGTCTGTTCAAAGTGTAGGGAATCACAATGCACGGATGTAAAAGCTCCTATTAAGGTTTGTTATTTAGTTGCGAGGGTAAGTTTTGGCACTAGCTTTACAGAGCATAGACGATGCTTTGATACGTCTCTACACTATATAAATACATGGCAGCACTAATCCAGGTTAGTTGATTTTGTTTTTTGAGGGTTGAAGTGCATGAAAGAGTGTTTCATGTTGGAGAATAATTTGGACTGGGTATTAACGTACCATTGTACTGGTCTTATTATAGTAGTACACTCTAACAAGTGGAGCTGTTTCAGTGGCAATTACTGCTGCAATTGGGAACTTTCTGCAAGGATTGAAATTTAGATTAATACGGGTCAATGTTTTTGAATGAGGAAAAAGATGATAGATAATTGTACCCTTTGTCTTACTTGCATCAAGAGGTGCAATTGGTGATTAACAGTCAGATTTTGACTCTTTAATTTGTGTGTAGTTGTAGTTTGATTTTGTTTTTAAAAAGTGACTTTTTTTAAAGCTTTTGCTTTGGTCTGGTCTTTATGAGTTGGAGGCATGAATGAATGAATCTTATGAGTTGAGTCACTTTTTTGGTTCTATGTTTTAAAGAGAAGGATACAAATCCATGAAATCTTTAGTTTTTTTGTCCAAAGTTGGGATTGTTAACTAGACAACGTTCAACTTAGAAAAACTATTAAAGATCTTAGATGGTATTTTCTACTATATATTACCTTCGGTCATTTCTTAATTTTGTTGATTTCTTTGTCCAGGTCATGGAAGTGATGCGACTGGCCCTCATTAGCCTCACAAGCACAACTTCAATAAAAATGTGTACACTTGCGACACTGTAAATTTTGTTGTATTATGTCATTTAATTGTCTCTTAGTTAATTATGTAATGGTGATTTCGGTTAGAAAAAGATTAAATGTTTTCAGTTAGCTTCAAAGTCCAATTGACAGTTTAAAATAGTACAGTTAACAATTTTTTAATTTTTTGAACTATTGTACATTTTTGTTACTATACCATTTGATACTTTGGAAGATGCTGGTCAAAAAACGAGCAAAAAATCAATAAAAAAAAAAAGAAAACAAAAGGAAACAACATCTGTTTGTTAAGACCACCAAACTCTTTTACATCTTAATGGTTCTTATAACATTATGACAATCCACAAAATAATAATAATAATAATAATAATAATAATAATATTAATAATAAAGAGTCAATCGTGTATCCTTTTTCTTTTTTTAACTATTGTTGTACATATTTTTATACTTATGTTTGTACATTTTTATAATCACTATTTAGTCATGATAAAGTATATAAATTTCTTTTCCTTTTTGGCGTTATACGTTTGTACATTTCTTTTTCCTTTTTGTTACATATCGATTCATTAAGCGTGAGTTGTCCGGACATCCGCTCGAGCCAAGCATATAATAATTTAATAAAGTGAATAATGGGGTCTGAAACAACTTTTAATAAGGACAGCCTATGGAAATTTGTGTTCCCTCTACTTTTTTCCTTAATAACAGCGGCAAAAGTAAATAAGGGCTTAAAAAAAACATTTGTTTTGAGAATTTGGCGGCAGTAGATTCTTGGCGGAAAAAGAAATTCATCGGACCAGAAAGAATCTCGTCTTCTTCGATTCAATGTCTCAAATTCCTGTGAATCTGGATTTTTCCTGATGATATATTTTTATGCCAAAGCACCAGCCAAATTCTCCTCAAACGCCTTACCGTTTCCTTACTCTCCTCCAATCTTTCATCAAAAACTCCACAAACTCCAGAAAGATCAAACAAATCCATTCCCTCATTATCACAAATGGTCACCTTCACATCACTTCCAGATGGACTAATACTCTTCTCTACAATTCCCTCATCAGAATCTACTGTCTTTTCCAACCCCAGAGCACTTTTGTTCTGTTCAGGCACATGCTCTGTCACAATGCCCTCCCAAATCACCTTACTTTCCCTTTCCTCATAAAATCTTCAGCGACCCTTTTGCCTCCCATTGCTTTACTTGCCGGGAAGCCGCTCGGGGCGCAAGCTTTCAGAAGAGGGGTCTGGTATGACCCTTATATGCAGACATCTTTCATCTCTCTGTGCGCCCATGTAGGTGATTTAGAGAGTGCGCGTAAAGTGTTTGATGAAATTCTCCAACCGAATGTTGTTTGTCATAATGCTATGATTGATGCCTTTGGGAAGAATGGGGATATGAATTCCGCGGTTTTGATGTTTTCGGGAATGTCGAATAGGGATGTGTATTCGTGGACGAGTTTGATCAATGGGTTGGCTCGGAACGAACGTTTTGGGGAAGCACTCGGGTTTTTTGGGAAGATGATGGTGGACGGAGATGTTGTAAGCGGGTTGATGAAGCCTACTGAAGCTACACTTGTCAGTGTTCTATCTTGTTGTGCTAATTTGGAGGGTGGAAAAGGAATGCAACTTGGGAAACAAGTACATGGATATATGGTTAAGAATGAGAGGGAGTTGAGTGTTTTCATGGGAACCGCATTGGTAGCATTTTACGGCAAGATGGATTGTTTTGATTACGCGGATAGATTATTCGGGATGATTGCAATTAAAGGGGTTTGTACTTGGAATGCTATGATTTGTTCACTTGCTCTGCATTGTAGGGAAAAGGATGCATTTGGAATGTTCATCGCCATGGTGAGAGAAGGTTTGTCTCCGAATGAAATTACTTTCATTGGTCTTCTATCTGGTTGTGCACGGGCCAGTCGTGTGGATTTGGGTATGGAAATCTTCCACTCGATGAGTTCTGAGTACGGCATTGTTCCCAAGATGGAGCATTACGGATGTGTGGTTGATCTCCTGGGAAGAGCTGGATTGCTTCAGGAAGCATATGAGTTTATGGAAAACATGCCTTTCAAGGCTGATGCGTCTGTTCTCGGGGCTCTTCTTGGTGCCTGCAGAATCCATGGAGCAACCCAAATGGCCGATGAAATAGGGGAGCGTATACTGAATCTAGAACCGCGAGATTGTGGCCGATACGTGCAATTGTCGAGCATTTATGCCGGGGCAGAGAAATGGGACAATGCTGCTGCCCTGAGGAGAGTTATGGACGATACTGGAGTTGAGAAGATCCCTGCTTATAGCATGATTCATGAACACTGACTGACATATATATATATATATACATATATATATATATATATATACATATATATTCTGCCACTGTTCTTTGTTTCAAACTTTTCCGCAAAAACATGAGGTCATTCTGCTGTCCAAAGAATTTTTTTGACTGAAGTTGTAGATGCTGACATCCAGAGTTGGTGACTAAGTAGAAGCTTAGAAAATTTGGTCATTGTATCATATCATTATCATACCTGGCCAATTTTGAAAACAGACGTGACATCATCAAATCCGATGAAACAATACTATTTTTGATAATTAAAAAGATGATGAAGGTAGAAAATTAACAAACGAGATCAATCAGGATTAAACAAGAAAAAGAAGTGTTTGAAATTGAAATCTTTCCATGCAAACTCCTATAAAAGCCCATCCCTGCTCTCTGTTCCTCTTCATCCCAAAATCCAAATCCAATACAGAGAAAACAAAACAAACCCACTAGGCTCCGTTTTTCCCAATTCTTTTCAAAAAGATGAAGCCGTTTTCCCTGCTCTCAATCCTTTGCTTAGCACTGGTGCTGAATCAGAGCTCTGCATTTCAAACCAGGAAACTCCTACAATGGTGGTTTCCACCATGGGGATGGGGAAACTCGGTTGATTGCGATAATCTGCCGCCTTGGGCATATAATATGCCTCCATTTGCGCTATATCATATGTATCCCTCATGTGCACCAAATCCACAACCTGGAGGAAACTCCCCTGTTCATCAATCTCCTCCACATACCACCGCCCCTCCTCCTCCTTCCGATGACCAACCTCCGCTGCCGCCATGCGCCGGCGGCGGCTCTCCTCCTCCCAAGGCTGCTCCATCACCATCACCACCTGATCAGTCGTCGTCTCCTCCGCCGTCATTCCCGTGGTGGGGGGTTCCGCCGGGTAGTAATTGCCATATGAGTAACAAGGGGAATTCCTTCTCCTGGAGTTGTAACGGTCACGATTCTAATTCCAACTCCAATTCTCCTCCGCCGCACACACCCGCCGCCAATCCTCCTACCCATGATGATGATGATCAATCGCCTCCGAAGACGACTCCTCCGTGGCTGTTCCCGTGGTCGGGTATGCCGAAGAATTGCCATCGCAGTAACAATGGAAATTCATACTCGTGGAGCTGTGGGGATCAGGCTTCCGATTCCAACTCCAATTCCGGTTCAAATCCGGGTCCTAAATGCACCTATCAAAAGTTTCCTGATGGAACGTACTCTCATTCTTGCTCTTACCATTATTGATGATTGAATCCAGGAGCTATTTTGATTTGCTACTGGCTAGCTTGCTACAGAACAATACCAATGTTGTAAATTGTAATTGATCATTTCTTGGAAGATAGATTAGATGATGAATAATCAAGCTAGCTTGTACTCTTTCTTTTATCAAGTAATAATAAGATTTGATGTTTACAATAAGAGGTTCATCTTCACTGTTGTTTCAGTTGCATGCCTGGTTTTTTTTTACATTACTTTTTCTTCGATTACCATTTTTGAAGTGTCTCAAATTTATTATTAGCATTCACGTTTTTTTTTCCCATCCCTTTTCCCTTTTGATCCAAATGAATGTGTTATTTGATTCATTTTTGGTAAAAAAAAAAGAAAAAGAAAGAGGTTAGATTCCTTAAAAGTCATAATATCACCTGTGACTTATAATGCAAGAAACACAAAAAATGATCCATCGACCAACATGAACAATGCATAAGTTAAGAAGTGGTTAAATTAACATCCTTATTATTATGATTATTTTTCAACATCTAGATTGCGAGTAAATATATTGGATGTCAAAAAAATGATTCGAGTATAACGTACGACTAACTGCTGCTTAGTGTTTTTTCTAGCTTTTCTTGTCACGTAACCTCGTATTCAAGCTTCAAATTTTCATTGGTTTATTCTTTGGTTTACAAACCACAATATTTTTTCCACATAAGATTGTGCGCTACCGTTTATTTTGATTTTTTTTTATTTTTTATTTTATCCATAGTGTTTTTATGTTTGGAACTTTTAAGGTTTGATCTTTTTGAAATTTCATCTTACAACGGACTAAGTATTTGAAGTTTTCAGCCTTCAAAATTATAAACTATTTTCAAACTGATTAATTTCAAATTATAAGAAAGAGACTCAGCTATATTGTATTGTATGCTTTTATCCCCTCTCCATCCAAATTATTCAAATTGATGAATATATTGAGGCAAAATATAGTAGTATGAGAGAATCCAGTACACATTATCGTTAACATGAGTTCAATTTTTGAACCCAAAAAAAAAAAAAAAACAATTTCGTTGATACCCTGCAAATAAGTTCTTCGGAGATCAGATCAGCAGAACTCATGCAATTTCACAACTTAAATTCGTTCATATCTAGGTATCCTTTTTTCAAAATTGAGCTAGAAGTTTAATTGAAATTTTGAATCATTTCCGAACTTTTATTTCCCCTCCGTATTTACAAAATATTCACTGTACACAACGACTAATTCCTTTTGTTGAATTGTGGGTGACTCCTTTCATAAATTTTGATTGCCAAAGTGTTTCATTTATCATGTGTATAGATCCTAATTAACCCACCATATTAATATCTTTTGTTTGTTTCATAAGATTTGAAACATAGAATAGCACGCTTCATCAGCTCAGCTTCTACGATGATCATGATTCTGTGATATTTCATCACTTCAGCTGCAATTAATATTCCCTCCGCTCATTATATGGCATTTTGATTTCGTCCTAAGTTTCACGTAGGATATTCTTTTAATTGAAATAAAAATTTTAAAAATATTTTATAATAATTAAGAGAATAACGAATTTGAAAATATATTTTTAAGATTTTTTTTTAAATTAAAAAAATATCCTAAGTTAAATTTAGGACAAAATCAAAATTCTTTATAATAAGGACAGGAGGGAATAAATTATAACACAAAAACTTCTTGGAGGAATATTGCTAGGAATAAAATAACGAACTGGATAATGGAAATTCAGTAGCAATAATTTAGCGGACTATGAGCTATACTACTAGTGTTAGTTTTCAGGCAAACTTAGAATATACTTACTCTGGTCTTTAATATAAAGTATTTTAATTTTCTTAAGTTTTATCTATTACGCATTTTTAATTGACAATATAATCTTAAAAATATTTTATAACAATCAAGAGAACACAATAAATGTGAAAATATGTAAATTTTTTTGTAAATTACAAATGTGTACTAGATAAAACTTAAGACAAATCAAAATGCCTTATATTAAGAATTGGAGGAAATACTCCGTTTGTATCAAAAAAATAACTTACATTGGTTTTGATATTTGTATCAAAGTATAATTATCTAGTTGCGTCATGACATCGATAACGAGATATAAGTTAATAATCTGACGACGGGTCCCGAGTTAATTTGATTAGTAAATTGGTCGACTTTGGGACCACTATAAGATCATGGAACTGAAGAACAAGACAAATAGAAACCAGAAACAATTAAAAAGAGCCAAACGTTATCGCAAGAGATAAACGACGCCTGATGCAGTGAAGTGTGATGATCCTGTGTGCGCTGGAGAAAATATTTTTGCTGCCAAGAGTCCAAGACTGTAATATTGCCCAATTTAATTGTGAACTGTCCAGTCATTAGCTCTGTCCGTCCAAAGGTATAATGTACTTGCAGTAGGCTACTCTTCTCTGGCGATCAACAATGTGAATTAAATTGATTTTAAATGTTATTGGATTAATCGTCACTTTAATGTTTTCGGCTTTTTAGCTCAATCGCTAGCCCAATTTGCAAAATGTATGTAAGACCAAACAATACTTGTGTTAAACTATTGAAGTAACTGCAACTGTGCAACTCTTCATCTCTCTATATCTTTCAAGTGGGAAACAGATGAGCCCCATATGAAGCTTAGGCTAATCAAATGGGGGAAGCCTACACTAAAAACAGGCACATGCCCAAACTATTCGGGGCATACTCAGACTTAACCTAACTGGATGTCCCCGGACAAAAAATGATCAGCTCAACATACTAGGACTGTTTCAAGTCAGACGCAATAGCAAAGTTTGAATAAGAAACAGAGGTCAAGATAATGAGAAAAGCCGACAAAACAGCTGAAGCAAATGTAACAACTGCAACAATCTGTGTGTGTTCCTTGTTACCACAAGGCACTTCCCAATCTATACGCCCATCTTCAGACTGGACACTTTGATTAGTGGGAACAACTAAACAGCTCCTGTTAAGCAAATTTTCTTCCACTCTGTAGCGCAACAATACATCGGGTTTGCCAAATTCAACTACTGAAAAGCCATGGCCTAAGGGCTGTCAAAAGGAAGATGCAACATTTCCGTCAATAATCTACACAGTGCAACCGGCTTAAGGAGGGACTCCTCACAATGTTTTGGGTTAAGAGTATCACTACTCACTTAGAAAATGCTATTTTCTCAACACAAGTGAACACGATTTAAACCAAAAGATGAATATAGAACATGAATGTCCTCAATCACATACCTGATAGCGTGCATGCAACGGAAGTTCAATTTTGACTTCCTTCTGGAAATGAACTCCTGAATGCAATTCTGGACTTATCCCAACATGTACCTCAACTAGTGATCTATTTGATCGAAATGAAGGTAATTCCAGATTGGTGTCACCAAATACAGCTGCATCCTTCAATACTGCAAGAAACGGTGAAAATTATTGACCAAGTATACCTCAAATAAAATGGTAATTCTATATATCAAATTCAGACTGCAAGTGATCTACCTCCTCGGAGGACGAGACGTTGCAACTCAAATGGATCTGCAAAAACTCCAGAGGGGAGTCTCTCAATAACAACCACTGCAAAAGAGTGCACAGATGGTTCGAATTCTAATGTAATTGATGTCACTAGACGACGGTGCGAACCTTCACCAATTAGATTCCTGTGTGAAGCTATCATTTTTGGCTCATCATTAAGTTTAGTTGACAACATTTGGCATGAGCTGAGTTGAACCTTGCTATCCAAAAATCTCCCAAATTCTAAATCATTAAGAATTTCATGATCTTCAAAGTAGGGTTTCGCAACGAAATTTTCAAGACCCTAGAAATTCAACAATCAGACAAACAGATCAAAACAGCAGCTAATACACAGACCAAAAATGAATTGATTAAACAAAACAAAAAATAAGGTAAAAAAATTGACAATGATTATTCAAGTAAACTCCTTACATTAATATAAGGTGAACAAGCAAACCAAGACATAAACGGGAAAAAAAACATATCTACAAGAAAATGGTTCAGATTTGAGCACCAAAAAGAATGAAGTTAATCGGTAGATTAGAAAGGAGACTCAAGGGGCCAACTCACCTGGCTAACACTGAACATCAATATGATTCCAAATATGAAGCTACTCCGAATTAGGATGAAAACTTCCATGCCTAATATCAAGATCACAAAGATTAAACCTAAAAATAGAATTGAAAATCAATTGGGAATTAAACAAAAGAAAGAAAGAACAAAATCTAACAGTTCGAATTATTTTCGGTGTCCGAACCTGCTCGAAAGAACTCTGCCTGTGACGGCCCCGAATTTTAAGCTCAAATTAAAGCGAACTTAAAATTCTTAAGGGCCGCCCGCCGAGCGATCTCTCGCTCAAGGCATCATGGAACAGAAATAAATTATAAATAACTTATTATTAACTATTAACGTTTACACAATAGCTACACTCCTTACAAAAGGGCCTTTGGCAAAAACTATACATCAGTTTGCAAAACTCTAACTGAGAATGCATCAGTTCATAATTTGCAAAGGCCTAAACTTAGACAATACACATGGTGAACACCATACTCTATCTTCGTGTTCAATTCGCTGTCATGCTCTCCTATTAAACCTGGGACGGTGAAGGTAAAATATAGAGGGATGAGCTAGCGCTCAGTGAGGTCCTCTCTATCCTAATCTATTGAACTATACATATGCAATTTTCACATATTCAAATGCTCGTAAGCATTTCAAAAGAAACGATCATAACAGAGTTCCATGTTTAATAGGGCATTATCATCATTTAGATTCAAGGAAGTAATTCAAACGAAAATATGAAACTGAACTTTATCCTCATCATGTAAGCTCAAAGAAAGGTTCAGTGGTTCACAATCATCTCAGCAGTAGCATTCCATACACAATTTCATTAAAGAACATTATACACACAATCATCTCAACAGTAGCATTCAATACACAATTTCATTAAGCATTAAACGATACATTATAATCATAAGTTGAAAGAACAATCACTGACCCGGCCAGGGCCATCATTCAAACAAGGAAGGATACATGGACACAGTGAGGGCTGCTAAACACCTATGTGGCATATAAGCGAAAATGCCAAACCAGAGGTCAACTGTCATTGACGTTGGCATTGCTGCCATTGACATTGACATTTCATTAACGTTTGTGGCCAACATTAGCGCCACCATTAGAAACCTTATATCCCCTGTGGCCAACACTAGCGCCACCACTAGATACTCATGAGTACCACATTCACTGACCGAGGCGGCTAACATTAACATCCAAGCCCAATACCGGCATGCTAGGCTTTGCACAAAACAAGGCAATGGGCCCAGTTTTCGAGCAGCATTAGTCACTCGAGCAACAAACACACATTGACATTCAATCATTCAATACGATTTCATTGCATTTCATTTCACTGGGGTGATAAAGTACACCCGAGATATCATTCTCAGTCTCTTTTATTGCTTTCACATTGTCACTTTAACAAGTAAGCACATTCATTTCACATTATCACTCTTGACACATTGGTACAATCAATAACACCTTCTCAAACAAACACAGTGGCATATACATTCACATTGTCACACTAGCTCATTGACATCAAATAATCACATTATCACTCAAGCACATCGACACAATTATTTCACAAATCTTTCATAGTCACTAAGCACATAACATTTATCCCATAGTGATAGAGTACACTAGGGATCATAAGATAACATGCATTCGTTCATTTGATCAATCATAATACCAACAATATTAAAGCACAATAAAGGGAGACAATCACATGTAAGTCCCAGGAGGAGCACTCACCTCCGATAATGAACTCTCATTCCCTCCAAGTTCTAACTGTCGTTTGAAGAGACTCTGGCATCATTTTTGGAGACCATAATCTATACAATATACCTCAGCAGATAAAGAAAGAGAGCAGCAGAGTTTTTTTAGAAAAAGATTTGAGGTCAAAGAGGAAAGGTTATTCAATTTTAACATTACAACTTCTACATTCTGAATTTTCAGAAATGAAGTGATAGAGTGGCTGTATTCAGAGGTCAGTTTTGAACAAACCATTAATCCTTTTAACAAGTAGTCAAGGCCATAGTAAACTAGGATAACCAGAGAAGAGTTTTACCAAAAATAATCACAGAGGGAAGTTTAAAAATCAGAAGAAAGAAGCCCCTTAAAACAGTAACTCAGACCATATTTCCTGACGGAGTTTCAGATTTTCAGCGACTGATAAGTCAACTTCAGACCCAATGTCTGGACAAACCGGAACTCCTTTTAATAATCCGTAAAAACCACATTAAACTACACTCAATGAAGAAGGGTTTTCCAAAAAGAAATTCTGAAAAAGAGTTTAAAACAAAGGAGAAATAGGCTCGTTAACAGAACAGGTCGGGTCTGGTTTTCCTGCGGTTTCAGTCGTGAAACAGGTCATGTTCAGATGAGGTTTCCGGACAAAGTAGAAGTCCATTTTAGAATCCGTAAAAACCGTATCAAAGTACACTGAATGAAGAGCAGTTTCATAAAAAGAAAATCCGAAAAAGAGTTCAAGACATAGGAGATACAGGCCTGACAACAGAGGGGCTCAAATCTGGTTTTCTGCACTTCTAAAAATAAAACCAGCAACATACGTCGTTTGGACAAGTATTTTAAAAGATCCATCAGACCATTTCAAAAAACAATAAACACTGGAACAAATCTTGATAATTTGGGAAGAGTTTGGTTCAAAATATAAACAGAGAAAGAAATCTACGAGACGATATTTGACCCCTTCACCGCAACAACTTAAATCAGGATTTTCCGACTCCTTATGACCAAATTCCTTACACTTGTTCATTCCCTTAATTTCAATTAAAGACATAGTTTATATTTCCAGACTCTCAAGGAACCATTTGCGTGCTCCTTACAAAACCTTAGCAACTAAATATGACATGCAACTAGTAAAACATAGCACAATAGAAACAACCATTACCTATCTTCTTTCCTCTATTCATTGCTTTGGTTTCAATACATTCGGCCATAGGCCTCTCTCTCTCCCTTGGGCCAATCAATTACAGTAAACCAAGAAGTAAACAGCAACATCAAAACAACAGAAAGAAACAAGAGATTTGGAGAAATATTAATCCTAAGAAATCAACGAGCTCGTCATCAAGTCCCCCTCGACTCAACGCTGGCTCCTCAATCCAATTCACTGATTTTAATCTCCAATTCAAATACCCAAACTAAAATAGAACACAAAACAGTCTATACAACTCGAAGTAAAAGCAATCGGTAGTTAAATCCGGGTTTACCTGGTAATACTCCTCCTTTCCCTTCCTCTAATCTTTTCTCCTCTTCTATCGGTTGTCCTCTCCCCTTTTTCTTTAGTTTGATTTAGCAATTCAGTTTCCTGGCTTCGTATACTTCAATCAATTTGAGTCGGTTTGGGTAAAGGAGAATTATAAAATAAAATGGGTCTCGGGATTTTTAAAATGTGGTATATATATGGCTAACAGGCTAAGCAAATATTGGTTCACCAATTTAATACACAGAAATGGAAATGGACTACTTCTTCTTCTTCTTATACTTGTAAACGGCTAAACTATTATTTTAACGTTAAACACGTCAAAAAATTTGGTATCATCACACTGCCAAGAACAATAACTAATTGCATCCCAAGCTCAATGTCGATGCTAACCGGCGGTTAATTAACACCCGGCTACTCATAATCCCACCCACCGACCTCCGATTCCATATACTGCAGGACTTTGAAATGGTAACAGAAAAACTTTCGGCTTCGGGTTTACTTTGCTAAGCCTCGAAAATCATATTTTTGTACACTCATTTCCTAATTATTGCTGAGTTGGTCCCTGATCTCAGATTCTTTTTGCTCCATTACGTATTTACGTACTTCACAATTTACATAACCTTTTTTTTTTTTTCCCTGAATGACTTATCATGAGGAAGTGAAAAAAAAAAAAAAAAATTCCCTGCCTGAAGTTTAACTTTTTGTACTGAGAATGAGTAATTTTACATTTTTTTTTCCCACAAAACCCCTTTGTTTTTTTCTAAAGCTTATATTTTCATGCCACATCATTATAAAACCCACCCAGTCATTATTGTTCAGTTCAAATTTCACTTTTAGTAGTACAATTTAAACTAAAAATGAAAATTTAAACTATACAATTATTTCCGGACTGAGGGAGTATTAAATATATGGGCATAGTACAATCGTTCCAATGGTAAGAAGTCATAATTGTACGCACGTCTATTGTTTACGCAAGGGCAAAAGGTGCAAGAGCAGGGCAAAGAAATATTGCCTGCTTGAACCTAAAAGGATGAAGTCAATCACTCTACAAAGCATAACTGATATTGTGGTCAATAGTCAACAGTTAGTACAGCATGAGGATCTCTAAATCCTTCAAAGAAAACCAAGAAAGGGTTCACCTTGGAATTTTCATGTTACTCATACATACGGCTTCATTAAACCAATCCACACATTTCTAATCTATAGGTTACATTGAAGACATCCGTCGCTATTGGCAGGATTTACACGACTCAGCAGCAAACCTGTTTAAGTGGTAAAGAAGCACTGGTGAAGAGTAACTTCAGCAGGAAAAATGCTATTTTGTGTCTCAATAATTCTCATACAGAGTAGATGCCTCAGTCAGACTGCAAGGTGAAGAATGCCCTTCCAAAATTGGATTTCCATCAGCACGAGAAACTTAAACTCAGGAAGCTGCACAAACAGATCCTGAAATTCATAAAAGTCATAAGCCCTTATTAGAAAACCACTACATCTAATGGAATCAGCTAGACGAAGGACAGGCATGGCTAAAGCACTAAAAAGTTGGCAAGCATTTGATCACCTAAATTTTGACATGTCTAGATGTATGCATTGCAGGTAGGCTTAATGCTTCGTAGTTTCCAGTAGCAAGGGGAAAAAAAAAGGTCTAAGCCAAAACTATTTTTCTATGTTTGATTAAAGCTTTCCATCCACCATTGATATCCGGGTAGGACTTACGTTTGATGTAATCCAGAAGGATGTCCCAAACACCACAACATACACAATAAAATGCAATCGTATTTAGTCATCACAAGTCACTCAAAACTCATTGCCTAGTCCACAAAATTGTTAACCAAAGACCAAAACACGTGGAGGTTGTGGAGTGAGTAGAGGGGAGAAAGAAAGAGAAGAACCTGACGACCAGGAAGAGCAACAAAACTTCCTTTCACCAACATGCTTTACATCAAGGCCAATGAACCAGGATCCAGCACTGACATCATCATGGGCATATGATCGGAGCATAGACCTAAATAACCAAGGGAATAGAAGAGAATAAGCATGAATGCAGTAGCAATTCTTTCTTCTTCGTAATTCCAGTGTACTCAACTGATGGTAATGAGCACAAATAAACAGAGGAACTAACTTGTTGATTGATATAAACTGTGCCACGGACTGTGAAATAGCATATATTTCTCCAGAAGCATGCCGAAAGTATCTGTTGATATCAAATTACAAGGTAAAGATACTACGGGAAAAAAAGTTCAAAAAGCTGAATGGTAAAATGAGCAATTAAATACTCACGATTTTTTATCCCCAAATTTCCACCACTCAGGTTCATACCATTTTTGGGTCCTGTAGGTTCAAAACACGGTAGCACCAAATCAAACCTCAATAAATGCCCTTACCTTCATTCTACTTATTTAGATTGAAATTCTGATCCTTTTAAAAGTTAGAAGAGACGCACGGTTGTGAGAAAACTTCCCCGGACTTCATACAACCTAGATAAACACGAGGCTTATCCAAATGATTGGCTAGTACAGACCCAAGAGCATCTGCAAAAAAACAAAAAATGATCAAAACAAATGGAGCACCAGATTGAAATAATCAAAGTTAAACATCTCCGAAATACTATGTCAACAGAGTCAAGTATGTGGTCTAAAAATATCATTCTTTACACTTTATCTTTCAAACGAATTGCCAACAAATTTAGAATACAGAAAATGCCAAAACTGTTAACCATACTGGACAATATAACGTTCCCTGAAGCACAGCTGAAATTATTATCATTGGCGTTGCCACCATACAGTTATATTCTTCTACTTGCATAGGACGAGTTCTCGTTCTTTCAGAAATATTGCATTTCAAAGATAAAACTCCAACAGTCAGCACCGAATTTGTCACAAATTATGTCAAGTATAAATTTTTCATCACACTGTTTGCTCTGGATTTAGCTAGTTCACAAGCCACAACAATGGAAGAAAAGCCCATAGTTTCTGAACCCCACAGAGAGTACAACTTACCAATATTTACATAGATATCATCATTGACCTTAACATAGAATTCAGCATTCCAGTGCTCCACAGCATGAGAAAAGAACTTCTTCACTTTCTTTGTACTCTCCTCAGCAGCCTCCACATGATCATCCTGGTCAGAAACAAAGGGGATATTCATTTGGTCAGCCAACACTAAAGTTAAGTAGTGCAGCTTAATAAGTTTTTCTTCACATACATAGCTAGAATGCATGTTATTAAAAAAAGAAAAAAGAAATCAAAGATCAACAGATGGCTTATGATATAACATGGAGAACGGAAATGATGGAAAATAACTGTGGGATCAGGCAATTTGATGTCAATAACAGTTCAATATCTACAATGAAGAAATACAGATTGTAAGCAAACTAGAAACAAAATTGCACCTCATAAACGTACAAGAATTATGAAGTCATTTTGATGCCTGTTCTCATTGTTGATGTCCTTATCTAAACCATCACCAGGATTTGCACTGCACGACGTTTTAAGTAAATCAACTGAAGCACCTAAAGAACATCTTATTACTACAATTGGTCAGTAACAGAGACCTTCTCCCCACAACAAATCTTATGATGATGCCCTTTTCCTCCAAAATCTTTGAAGCAGCGCCTGCATTAAGTAATGCTAAATGAGGTAACTTTGAGAAAAACTCGCAAGAAAATGAAGAAGGGTGCTTTCAAGAAAAAACAACATTTATGTAGAATTTAAGAACTACCGCAGCAACTTTGAACAAGGTGAGTATGATCAACCAACCACATCATTCAAATTTTAAACTATCTACCAAGAAAGCAAATTTTAACCTCCAGGCATCCACGCTTTACGGATTGCATCTCTATTATTCTTGCGGCCAAACGTTGTAATGATCCCAACAACAGCAAGAAGCTTTTTCTTTCCATCTGTCGCGCCATTTCCTGCAAGAGAATTTGACACAAATCCTTCCTGCCTAGCCTTTTCCAGCTCCATCTGAAGAGCTCCTAACTTTTGCTGCTGTTCCCTAGTCAACAATGTATCAGTGTCGCAAATGCGCCATTAGTTTCACAAATGAAACAATCAAAACCTCATAACCAGTTAATCCACCGCAGAATTGACTCAAATACAACTAGTGAAAAAAGCAAATGCAACACATTCAACCGACCTGCAGTCTATAATCTTCAAAGTCTCATCAACAGACACAGCAGAATGTCCCTGCAGTGGCAGAACTGGTGTCTTAGCTTCACATCACTTTCTTCAATAAAGGTTAATGATACTTTAATAAGCAAATATAAGTACAATCAAATTTACTGAGCTGATAGTTACATTTGTCCAAGTCTTACACCCAAGGTGTAAACTTGAACGTAAAAATGGTTAGGATTAAGGAGACAGATGCCAAGAGAACAAATGTGAAAATATGAAAGCATTGAATGCAGCTTACCAAACCTCCAACCCCGTACAAAACATAAGCAAATACAAAACTAACTCCGACTAAATTCATGTGATTCTCACCTACTGTAATTTCTATCACTCTAGAAATGCATACTACTATTTGTGAGACCAAAAAATTTCATGTGACTATCACCTAATTCCTATTATTCTGGAAACGCATCGTATCATTTCTGATAAGAAGGCAATAATCAACAGCAAGACGTAAACTGTACCCCATTCCATAATCCGGGCAAGAGTATTTCATGAAATGCTAAGGGGAGAATCAATCAGAACAAATGACCGAAATGGACGAAATTTACCTGACCGGTGCGTTTATCGAGCTCTTGAACTAATTGGACCCTATTCTCTGCATCCTGCCACAATCTAACCCGGAATAAATTTCAGAACCAGCATTCATCAGATAACCGAAAAGAAAGTAGGAATTTTGTAAAATTAGAAAAGAGTGAATTGGTGTACAACTGACCGTCCGGCGACATAAAGCGAAGCCATGCAGGCAAACATGGAGAGCATTGTAAACGAAAATCGAGATCGGAAGCTCGACACTGATGATTGCCGGTGGTTACTGGATCCCCGGTTGCTCATCGTTCTTCCAAACGACGCCGTGAGGAGCTGATTTCGCCTTTTTTTTGTCGGAGCTTTAAACTGGAGGGTACAGGTACGGCAATTTAGGGGATTTTTACCGTTAACCGGAGATTCGGACACGACAGTGAAATGGACGTTTCGGAGTTGCTCTCCGACTGATAAGTCCAGCCCACCGAAAACCGAAGTTCAAACTGCAATTCCCAATTATATCATCAATTATTTGTACATTGCTCCCTGTATTTTAAATTAACTTAAGCTTTTGACCTCTTTAGTTTCATATGCCTTCCACAACTTAACCTTTTAAAATGTAATTAAATCCCACAAAATCAGTTATTAATTGTTGTTTTCTAATCAAATTTCCAATTATAAAGAAAATAGTTTCCATTAAATTATAATGCATGGGTGATAAACTCACAACTCACCAAATTACATTACAGTGATTAATAAAGTGAATTAATCAACTATTCACACTTGAAAGTTTTTTCTTTTCTTTTTTTGATGTGAATGTTGTTGTTCATGAATGAATTTGTTATGGTAAGTCGACTGTAATATCTTTTTTTTTTTGTTTTTTTTCCAAATCTACTTAAATTTAATAATAACACTCACTGAACTTTTATTCTATACTACTACGACGATTCACGATTAGACTAAATGCGAAAAGAAAAAACACGATTATATTTTGTAAAACTACTTATCTTGTCATTATTTGTATATTATGAATTCATTGGCCGTACAAAAAATATAATTATAATCTATTTTCACCTTAAGTGCAACTATAAAGATACAAAATGCAAATAAAAAGTAGTATCCCCGTGTTCAATGTACACTAGTATAAGAGTATCTCCAATTATTTCACTATAATTTGCACTAAGTTTAGTGTAAAAATAGAATACTCTAATAATTTTTTTACACCAAAATTCTTTGATTGCCAACCTTGATGCACCAAATGGTTTGAATATTTATTGTTTTAGGTTAAATTTTATTTTGTGGTTACTTAAAATCTTGTAATTTGTTGATAATTTTGTGAAATTTGTTTTTTATAATCGTTTTTTATTTGATTATAGTAGTATCATTTTTTTTCAATTTTGTTTCATATTTAATTTTAATAATGACCAAAAATTAATTTTTTTTAAAATAAATTCTATATTCAATATGGGTCTTATTTTGTAAGATCTCAACAAAATATTTAATATGATATAATTCTCACAACATAATTTGTTTTACAAATTCAATTACATAAAAACATATATTTAGATCAAAGTAAAAGATAGTGCACTAAAAATAGTGCAATGGATAATTTACACTAAATCTGGTGTAGTATTATTCATTGCACTAAAACAGTGTAGTAATTTGGTGTTTTCGTTAGAGTGCAATCTTTACACTAAAACACCAAATTTAGTGTCTTGATGTTTTCGTTGGAGATGCCCTAACAAACATCACAAATCTTGTGAGATTAAGTATTTTGTTGAAAAAAAAAAGCAAAAAACAGTCATTTGTGGTGTCAATAGGAATGTCATGAATAAGAGAAGGTAGTGAAAAACTTTTAACATTTTTTTAGGATAATATCAAAAACACCCCAAGGTTAACTTAATTTTGTAATATACTCTTACTATATAAAAATGAATAAAAAATATTTCTCAATGAATAAGTAAATTATCAAAAGGGTCTTTGGCAACTGAAATGGATGTATGCATATGAAGTTAGCTGAAAAAATGTCAAAAAGACATTTGCATTCCCATAAAACTCATAATGATTTTTTTCAAAAATATAATAAAATCAAATAGCCACTTTTAAATTTAAAATTCGTTTTTCACAAGTTGTGAAAGTAGCCATTTCTCCCCTAAATTATTGAAGTTTCAGAAGGTTAGAATTAACACGACGCCCAAACCCATTTTGTGAGGGTATGTAAAAAGAAAGTACAGAGGTTTTTTTTTGGAAGTACAAATATCTTCTTTAGTACTTCTTATGTCTGACATCATTTACATATACTCCCTCCGTCCCATAATTATTATTCAGTTTGAGTTTTCATTTTTAGTTCAAATTGTATTAAAACTGAAATCTCAAACTGGACAATAATTTTGGGACAGAGGGAGTATCAATTTTCAATCGCCTAAGGACCCATTTGATAATTTACTAACCAAATGGGAGCTTTTTTTGATATTTTTTTAAAATAATAAGGGTACTTTAGAAAATCAAATTAACCTGGGTGTATTTTTTTATGGTAAAATAAGACTACTAATTATTTTTATTTTTTAACATCAGATCCAAATCCAATCGGGAGAAACCGTCAGTCATCATACCAATCAATCAATTATTATTATTATTAGGAGCCGCGAGAGGGGCAGAGTCGCGTGGCCTTCTCATCTCGTCGTATTCTTTTTTTAATCAAACCAAAAAAAGAAAAAAAATCAAAACAGTAACACAAAAAACCAACTGTGCTAGAAGGCAGGAAAGAGAAGGTCACCAATCATCGTCGTCGAAGGAGGATTCATCCAACCAAATCCAATCCGTCGTCAATCGTAACCTTCCGATCCCCGGCCAAGATGAATGACACCGATGTCTCCAAGCAGATCCAGCAAATGGTCCGATTCATTCGGCAAGAAGCCGAAGAGAAGGCCAACGAGATCTCCGTTTCTGCTGAGGAAGTAAGCTCAATTGATTCGTGTTTTCCGATTTCCACTCCGTTCGTCGTAATGTTGGGGGGATTTAGTTTTGATTTCCGGTTGTGTGGAATTCAATTTTTTCTGATTTGTTAATTGTTTGAATTGATGAAAATTTGCCAGGAGTTTAACATTGAGAAGTTGCAATTAGTGGAAGCCGAGAAGAAGAAGATTAGGCAGGAGTATGAACGTAAGCAGAAGCAAGTTGAAGTCCGTAAGAAGATGTAATTTTCCTTTTCCATTATTATCTTCCTTTGAATTATGGTTTTTCTCTGTCGTATTATAGTATGTGTTTTGTGAAATAATTTTATTATGTTGTTGATTTGCTTCTATTGCTCAAGTTCATTTTAGTTCTTTTGGCTTTTGTGATTTTTTGGTTTTAATATTTATCACGGCAGATCTGATTTCTGTTTTTTGCTTTTAGAAAATTGTTGTATACGAACCTCTATGATCATTTTTTTTTTTTGTGGCATGACGTTGTTGTGCCCTTATAGATTCTTTAGGAAAAGTCAACTTGATTATAGTTTTTTGTTATTTTACTTGATCTCTACTTTCTGAAGTCTTTTGTACTTTGATCGAAGTTACTCTTGATTGGAAGTTGTAGGAAGCCAGAACTGATATCAAGATGTTTCGATTTTATGATCTTCTTTGAACTTCTTCTGTTCAGAGTTCCTTTTCAGTATTAAGTTTGGTTTTATATGTTGCATTGCTACAATCGATCTAAGGGTTTTCTTACTATATTTGTCTGAGCTGGAATAAAACTATTTGTAGTTGTTTTCTCTCTACATACGATAGGAAATGCTTTAGGGTTTAATTTCAGTTGACTGGAGGATAGAAAGTTTATGGTTTCTACTGCTTTGTTGCAGTGAGTACTCTATGCAGCTCAATGCTTCTAGAATCAAGGTTCTTCAAGCTCAGGATGACTTGGTTAACAATATGAAGGAGGCAGCATCAAAGGAACTTTTGCGCGTGAGCAATGACCAAAAATACAAAGAACTTCTGAAAGATCTTATTGTTCAGGTATTTAAACCATCTGATTGTGTAGCAGTATTTAAAATTATTTTGTGGAATCGGGGATTTGTGCGGGTGACGATTGTAGATTATACTTGAATGCATGAATCAGTGATATAGGAATACAAAAAAGAAATATGACACTATCGGAGAAAAATCTTTTGTTTGCAGAGTTTACTCAGATTGAAAGAACCTTCTGTGCTACTTCGTTGTCGCAAAGCTGATGTGGATTTGGTGAACTCTGTCCTAGAGCAAGCCAAAGAGGTTTATGCTCAGAAGGCAAGCGTTCACACGCCTGAGGTCATTGTTGACACTGTCTATCTTCCGCCTGCTCCTTCCAGTCAAGATTCACATGATCCTTACTGGTAAAATTTTTATCATCTTTCTACGTCATGTATATGCCCAGGGTTGTTCATTTTCCTTTTTACTGTTTCCAACCGATTTTTGTTCATTTTCACCTTTTCTTTTTTATTATTATCTGTGGTTGTTACCATCTTTTTCGAAGTGCTGGTGGAAGCAATTTATAATCTTTTCTCCTTTTGCCCTTTCAGCTCTGGAGGCGTGGTATTAGCATCTCGAGATGGAAAGATAGTGTGTGAAAACACTCTTGATGCAAGGTTGGAAGTTGTGTACCGCAAAAAGCTTCCAGAGGTACTAATTCTATGATGTTACCTTAAGTAATGTTATCTGCCAGTTAGGTTGACTTGAAACTTAGTGCCTAGTAAGTTAAAACCTCAAATATGGTAAACTAAAATGAGAGCTTGATAACCAATGAAAATATTATCAAAATATGGCAACTGATTATATCAGGGCTTGTTTTGGTTCTTGTACAAAGCTAATTTCTTACAATAACTATCTTCCTACTCTCTGCAGATCCGTAAGTGGCTGTTTGGCCAAGTTGCCGCCTAATGTGGTTGAAGGATTCTGTATTTAAATCGTGCGTGGGTTTTGCAAGTGCTCGAAGTTTAGAACTGGCAATTTACCATGAGTTTGTCCCTTGTTGGTCTTCCTATTACCTTGTACCCCAGATCGGTGATTGCTCAAGTGGAAGTGTCCTCTTGTCTTACAGGCTTTTATTAGTGTTAAACAGGAACACAAAATTTTCTTCAGTATTTCAGAGTTCTTTCCCCTATTTTTTCCCCAATATTTATTTGTTTTTATATTTTTGTAAAATAAGGTTAAGTTGCTCGAACCTAGACCTGGTCATATGGAGCCAATAAAATGAAAATTCTGTCTATCCCGATCGGACTTTTTTCTTGGAACTACTTCTGCTTGTTTAGCAAATGCTTCATTGGAGACTGATCATTATAGAATACATGGATATCTCTGGGATTCTTCGAAGAAAGGATATTTATTTATCTGAATGTTTTGTGTTTAATATCTTGTGAGGTGTGATTAGGGTTGTCTTTGTTTTTCTTTTCCTACATCTTGGAAGCGATTTGGTACTCTCTCTATCTCTGGTACACTATAAATTGGACTTTGGTTGAGAAAGGGGGAGCAAGTGAGCAACTGTTCTGAATAAGCAAAGCAATGAATGAAAGTCTTTCTTACAATATTGCTCGCTCCTATCAAAAAGCTCCCTTCGTTTCATTTTAATGGCCGAATTTTTGTTATAATACTCTTTAGCCATTCTGAACACTACTAGTTTCAGCAATTGTGAAAAACAAAAAAAAGGCTCACTCCTACAACAGTGCACCGATCGTAATTTTTTTTTGGAATAATGGTACCTGCATTAGTTAACAAAAATATCTATACTATTAAATCGCATCTTATTGAAAACTAAATTATGCATATCCTAGAACATCAACTATCATTAATCACTTTACAGAATTCAAACGTATCTATTAAGGAGATCAATAAATCTACTACTACTTGCGCGCTTCAGTGGGACCATTTCAATTCATAGTCTAATTTTTCTTGGAAACCTAGTTTTAAATTAAAGAAAAGTGAATACTTAATAGTCTATTTCTTTTTGCTTCTTTAAATTTTTTTTTAAAAAATTAAATGAGATGGAAATTTTTGAATAGTTATCGAAGCCAAAAAAAAACAAAATAAAGAAAATCAATATCTTTGTGACAATTTTGTAATTCTATAAAGCTCTCACAATCACTTTGTGAATATTTTTGAATAATTGAATTTTCTCCTATTTCCAAATTCGATCTTGAGTTGGTTGATGGTAAAATCTTTTAAGTACAAGGATATAGTTGTCAAATCGTGATACGCATCGTGTATCGAAAATCTAATTTTATGATACGCGCATCGTGTGTATCGTATCGTAAAATACATTGGATAGCCCCAGTAAGAATCGAACCCTCGACCTCCTGATAAAAACCATCCCCTATCCTAATTCTCTAACCACCTCACCCAACCCTCCCACTCGTATCGTAAAATACATGTTAATATATTAATATGTATAAAATAAATTAATAAATATCATAAACTCTATATGTAGTTAATATATTTATATATTTTTGTTATTTTTCAGTTACAAACAAATAAATTGATTAAGTTGAATTAAATATTTTTTGAAAGCTACACAAATTACTCATCCATTACATGAATAAATGATCATAAAACCTATGTAACAAAAATTATTTTTTATAATAGTTGTTTTTATAACCATAAATTTAATAGTGAGAAAATTACTATAAACATGTATAGCATTTATTTAACATGCTATTATTTATACTTGATTTAGAAAATTATATTATAAATAAAAAATATTTTTAATGATTTTAATTTTTTGAACTAGAATAATTTGTTAAGCGATTTTATTGTTAATTGAGAAAGATTATGTTTGTGAGTGAAATAAATCAAACAAATCTATTTAAAACGAATTCTAAATGAAATTCGCTCTTAAGTTAAAATTTAAATGGTCATCATAAAACAATAATTTGAATTCTTTCAAAAAAAATTTATTTTTTGCCTATGTTTTGTTATCGAACGATACACAAACGTATCGTGTATCGTATGTATTGTACGAAACGTACCGATAATTGACCGATACACAAACGATTGCGATATATACCATAGTACGAATTGAAGTCTTGGATTTTGACAAGTATCGCGTACGTATCTCACGATACTTGTTCAATTTCACTTTCCTTAAAAAAACAATGTCAATTGACACAAAAAGAAAAAAGAAACGGGTTTTATTGATGATAATTATAAGTGCAGGGGCCAGAAACAGAATTTACTCCGGAAGAAGTAGCAACAGAAAAAATCGTTTCTTTCTTTCCCCTGCCCTTCGCTAATTCTTCTCCATCAAGCGTGGTGGCTCCAAACAGCAGACAAGCTCCTCCTTAATTTCTCCTCATCTAACAACACTTTTATGAGAATCCCAGTCTTTCAGATCCACCAACACACCCGTTTTCTGTAAGTTCAATCTCCATTCTCTGCACAATATTCTATCATGTGAAATTTCAGTTATTCTGGGTGGAGAAGGAATAGTGTATTACTAGTTCCATTTAGATTTGCAAATTTCCTCGGTTAATCTTTCATTAAATTTTTTCTGCTTTGGACATGTTTGTAGGCTTTAACTTCTCATTTGGGTTTTATGATTTCGAAGATGTATAAGTCGGGGGTTTTAGCTGAGTTATTGTCTATAACCTCTTTTTCATATTAAAAGCAACTATGGTGTTTTTCTTACTTTTCTTTCTTGAATTGGTGCATGTTACTTTTTTTTTTCTTGAACTTCGTGATGGAAATTTTGATGTTTACTGAGTTTGATTTTGGACTAGAATTCCAGAGATGATTATAGTGCTGTTCAATTTAGAACCTTTGGCTCTCATTGGCTGCTTATTTATACATCAGTAGGTAGAGAGGAAAAATATTACTCTGTGAACCTTTGCATAATAATCAAATGTGCTAAACCTTGCATAGAGAGAAAACGTTCCTTTCTGCAAAACCTTTGCGTTTACCATGTGTGAACTTGTGGTTTTATGAGTTGTATCATTTTTCTGTGTAGGGGCAGAAACTGATATGAATGGCGTGGAGAATAGCAGGGAAAAAGGTTAGCCTTTGATATTATCAGCATTCCTAATTTTCAACTGGTGTGACTTTATTAATGCTTGGCCCTAATTTTAATGCTGCACATTCTCTTTCCATTGTGTCAAAAGCATTTTGTTAGAAAGAATCTGGAAATTTGACTTTCGGAAGGGCGCTGAAAGCATTTCCTTGACTTTTGTAGGGTATTCGAGCTAATCTAGCTAAAGCACTGACTGTAGCTTTTACAGACTCAGTGGTGCCTAGTTCTAAGTTCCAACTTGAACGAGCTCAGGCTTCAGTTCGCGCCTTGGCGAAGCAAATACACGGTAACAAAGATCCCAGGCTACATTTCCTGCCTCATTTCTTTTGGTGGATTTATTTTCCAGGCAACAATTAGTTTTTCTAACGCTAATATTAAAATTTGGCTATCTAATGGCCCTTCTGATTGTTTGGATTCTCACTTGATGGTTAATTACCAATAGTTTTTCCTTCAGATTCATTTTTAAACCACCCACCGTTTTTTCATGCATTGGAGAGTTGTTATTGTCTTGAAAATATGCAATTCACCCGGAGACATTTCTCTAGTTGTCTGCTTTCCTCCAGTAACAGATACATGCATTGAAAGATTGCAAACATTGCTATAACTGATAAGTTTTCATTTTGGCTGCATCTTCAGCATATGGCTTCACTCCACAATCAACATCTTGTGATGATTTCAACTTTCTGACAAACAAAAATTTAATTAGGTAAGATCTCTTCTTCAGCACATCTGTTTTGAATTTTTCTTTGTAGAACAAAAATTTGCCTGTTGAGGGTTTCCCTTAAAGCTTGTCATACCGTGCGGAGCCTTACCTTTTCCATCTTTACATATTGGGTGTTTCAAACTTCCCCTTTGTGCAGTATCATTTGGGTCTCCAAGTTATTAAATGAAATTTATATGAGTTCGTGAACTTAATATTATTGAGGGTGAATTTTCTGTTTATCCTTTTTCAGGTCTTTTCATGCAACACCTCAACTGTTGGGGAGATTGGATGATGAGATAGGATGGGGCTTAAAGAGTGATCGAAAAGGGAAGTACAAAAAGAAACCAAAAAGCTCCACCCCACCAGTTGAAGCTCCTTATGTGCCTCCTAAACCGAAAAGGCCTGCCAAATCTCGTACAGATAAAACAATTGAAATATTTGAGGGCATGACGGTTATAGAACTTTCGAAGCTCTGTGGAGAATCAATATCTACTATTCAGAGTATTCTCGTGAATGTCGGCGAAAAAGTTGACTCAGAATTTGATTCTCTGGGAATTGATCTGGCTGAGCTAGTTGCCATGGTAATTTTTATTTTTAAAGGGTTCTTCTTAGTTCCTTTTTGAGCTATTTGTACTTCTATGAATAGCATGTTACGAACAGGTTTATAGCTTTCAAACAACCTTCCTTTTCCCAACTAATGATTTGAAAGTATCTGAGAGTCATCCCCTTTGAAAAATCTTGATACCGTAACATATTTAATTTAAAGTGCCAATTTATGAGAAAGAGTTGCAAGTAGAGATAATTTCTTCCGATTTTTTTCTTTTCGTCTTTTCCCAATTCTGTTTGTTGTGTGTGGCTTCTAGCCAGCAGCTTTAAACAAGAGCTATTGTACGTATTTCAGGAAATTGGAATCAATGTAAGAAAGCGTCACACAAATGAGGGTGCTAATTTAGTTCCTCGGTCTCCAGTTGTGACAGTGATGGGCCATGTTGACCATGGTAAAACTTCTCTTTTGGATGCATTACGTAAAACTTCTGTGGCCGCTCAGGAGGCTGGAGGCATAACGCAGCATCTTGGTGCCTTTGTTGTTGGGATGCAATCGGGGGAGTCAATCACTTTCCTCGACACCCCTGGTCATGCAGCATTTAGTGCCATGCGTGCTAGAGGTGCCGCAATTACAGACATAGTTGTGTTGGTTGTGGCAGCTGATGATGGTATAATGCCTCAAACCCTTGAAGCAATCTCCCATGCAAATGCAGCTGGTGTCCCGATCGTGGTGGCAATAAACAAATGTGACAAACCGCAGGCGAACCCGGAAAGAGTAAAAAGGCAGCTGGCTTCAGAGGGTATGGCACTTGAAGATGTCGGTGGAGACATTCAGGTGGTTGAAGTTTCAGCTACGAAAGGGACTGGATTGGATAAACTGGAGGAGGCTTTACTTCTCCAGGCTGCGTTAATGGATCTGAAAGCCCGGGTTGATGGGCCAGCCCAAGCCTATGTGGTTGAGGCAAGGCTTGATAAGGGACGTGGTCCTTTGGCTACTGCAATAGTGAAGGCAGGAACAATAGTTCCCGGGCAGTGTGTTGTTGTTGGTGCTGAGTGGGGAAGGATAAGAGTCATGAGGGATACATTAGGGAACTTCATTGATTGTGCTAGACCCGCTATGCCTGTAGAAATTGAAGGGCTAAAGGGACTTCCAATGGCTGGTGATGACATTACTGTTGTGCACTCGGAGGAAAGAGCAAGGATGCTTAGTGAAGGGAGGAAGAAGAAACGTGAAAGGGATAGACTAACGAAGATGGATGAGAAAAGACAAGAAGTGCTAGAGAAAGAGAAAGCGGAAGCTGAAGAAAATAAGGAAGAGAAAGAATGTGAAGATGAAACTATAGCTGGAGGAGAAAGAAGAGGATGGCATAAAGGAAAAAGGGAAAAAAGAGTACTAGAAAAAGAAGATAAGCCCAGAAGGCCCGAGTTGCCAATTATAGTGAAGGCAGATGTTCAAGGCACTGTTGAGGCAGTTATAGATGCTTTGAGGAGTCTAAATAGTCCTCAGGTACAGTGGATTATTATTATGAAGAATCACGTACTGTTGTTTGCCTATACTCTTTGATAGTAAAATAATGCACTTTAAATGTTTTCCTGTTCCTTTCTACATAAGAAAAGGCAGATGTTAGTTTTGAGAAATTTTTTTAGTCTGAAGATATTCTCAACTTTTTTCTTATACCACATGATTCAATCTAATAGTTTCTTGCTATCTTGCTTTTTTGTTACCAGCTTCCAGTCGTCGTTATCCATAATGGAGTTGGGCCTATTTCTCAGTCAGATGTTGATATGGCAAAAGCCTGTGATGCATGTATTGTTGGATTCAATGTGGGCACTATAGATTATTCTATCACGCAAGCGGCAAATCAAGCTAAAGTACAGGTATTATTCATAAAGCTGGATTATCATATTGCCATTTGGTGTATTTCTAAAACCTTTTTTGTTGCATGTTT
This sequence comes from Oldenlandia corymbosa var. corymbosa, assembly GCA_949775105.1. Taxonomy (NCBI): domain Eukaryota; kingdom Viridiplantae; phylum Streptophyta; class Magnoliopsida; order Gentianales; family Rubiaceae; genus Oldenlandia; species Oldenlandia corymbosa. The sequence continues at coordinate 9,955,268 of OX459119.1, read as the reverse complement.
CCATTGGTCCCAAATTGTTTCTGTGATAGGAGATGGATATTTTCCTAACGAGATGGATTTTTATTTTATTTTATTTTTGTAATGGTTTTGTAGGTAAAATTGCACAAGATCATTTATCGTCTTCTTGAGGACATTGGTCGATTGATTGTTGAGGTGGCTCCGGGGACACCTGAGACCAAGGTTTATGGAGAAGCGCAGGTGTTGAACATATTTGAAGTTCAAGGGAGGGGCAAATTAAAGGGGGTGGATGTAAAGATTGCAGGATGCCGAGTCGTGACTGGCCAACTCGAGAGGTCCTCGACAATGAGGATCCTTAGAAGCGGGGAAGTCATTTTCGAAGGATGTTGCGCATCGCTGAAGAAGGAGAAACATGACGTGGATGCAGTGGATAAAGGAAACGAGTGCGGGCTTGTGATCCACGACTGCTTCGACTATAAGATTGGAGATGTTATCCAGTGTATGAAGCAAGTCAACGTGAAACCCAAGTTTGTGATATCCCAGAACGGGGCTGTTCGAATGGAGGGCTAAACAGTTTTGGTACCAACTTATGATTCTTTTTAGTTGATTGGTGAATTTGAAACACTGCATTTTTGTCCGGAGTAGATGTCCTTTAGAATCATAATATTACTATTACGGAAGAGTAGTAAACTTTTGGTTGAGTGGAGCCAATATGTTGGTATAATTTCCAACACAAACGAACTTGGGAGGAGCCCAAGGAACTGAATTTATACAATGAACTGTGCTAGGGTAACATATATATATATATATATATATAAACTCATATAGCTAATGGAATTTGATTGATAGACTGGATTAATAATATCTGATTATGATTCTGATGCACTACCGGAAGGAAATTGTTGGTTTGAGGTTGATCCATGACACGGGGGTGTGTGTGATTGTTGCTAGCTAGCTTGTGGTTGATGGATCCATTACAATTTACCTGTACGTGTGTCTCTTCCCTACTAAAATTAGAGTTTTTTGAAATAATATCAAAAATAAATTTATTTTTCTTAGATGAGGAGACTCTGGAGTAGTAGTAGTAGTAGTAAAATGTGGGTTTATTGATATTGCTCAATTAAGCCATTTCATATGCCAGAATTTTTGAATAATTGATTGTAGTAGATATGTTGAATTGAAGTCTTATAATTGTTTATAAAACATCAGTCTTAATTATTCAACCACATATTTGTCGAGTGTCACTATAATGTTTCCCAAATTTAGATGATTCTTTTTTATTACCAAACACATGATTTTATCTCCAAATTATTCCTCAATTTTGCACTGCCAGCAAGTTGGAGTGGTCCGGAAGAAACTGCTACACTGACTACTAATCAGTGACTTATTTCGGCCATATTTTGTTTTGTAACTCAATCACAACAAAACGTGGGCCATGTTTTTCCACAAATAATTTATCTAATTACTTCAAAATTTCCAATCTCATGATTAACTCTTGAGCTACTTTAACAACCTGAGGAGAAAAACAAAAACGAAAAAAAGTAAGAAATCAACCTATTGCGTCCAAATTATGATCAAATTGCTCAAACAGCAGTTAGTTTCGACGACATGATATGTCTAGTATAAGTCTCATTCATATATAGCTCAATTCTAGATATTTTGAATTCCTCCTTAACAATTGACAAGTTGTGTCAAACATGTATATCTAATAATTTCACCAGATCTCTCTGCAGTCCTTAATATAAGACAATTTTATTTGTTATAAGTTTCACTTAGTATACATTTTTAACTGAAATAAAAACCTTAATATTATATTTTTATGTACATTGTGTTCTCTTGATTGTTATGAAATATTTTAAAGATTTTTTTCTCAATTAAAATCGCGTATTAAGCGAAACCTAAGACAAATCAAAATGTCTTATATTAAGGACTAGAATGGAATATTTTGTTGGATATTCAAGTGAAGCTTTCTTGAGTAAAGTCGCTTTCGTGTTCACGAATAAAAAAAATTAAAAATTACTAATAATTTTCAACGAGTTGAACTCGATCATTACTGGCGAGAATTTATTTATTTATATTATAATCTCTTCTCCTTAATGAGCAGCTTGTAGGACGCATGTATCAAGTGCATGACAATTTACTAAGAACTTTTCGCTACATGTATATATTAACTGTTAATCTCCTTAATTACTTTGGATTCAATACTCTCTTTATCCTTTACCTAACAAGTGAACTGTAATTAGATGTTAACAAATGGTAGCCTGGACATCACATCTTCTGCAATGTTCATTTGATTCTTTCATGTGGGAAAGCATCCATATGAGTAATTAAAGGCTTTAAGTCTAAATCATGGTGTTTTTCTTTTTGGAAATACAGTTCATTGTGATCAACAAAAATAATAAACTATATAGTTCAGACTTGAGATCATGATGCTCCCTTCTCCTTTGGATGCTTGTAGAGAATATAAAACGCCTAGATTAAAGAAGCAGATCTCTATCAAGATTTTAATTACTAAAATAAAATACAGAGCCATTGTTTTCCAATGCACTGTACGTATATTATTGGAATAAACTTAACATCCAAGAAAGGTACTCCCTCCGTTCCATAATTATTGTCCAGTTTTACTAAAATGAAAGATTTTATTTTTGGTTAAACTTAACTATATTTTACCTTAAACAACCGAATATACCCTTACATAAGTAATTGTTTAACCACTAAGATTTTATGGATAATGTTTTTTACTAAGGACAAATGTGTAACTTGATCCATAAAAAGTCAAATTGGACAATAATTTTTGGATAAAATTTTTGGGCAAAGTAGACAATAATTATGGGACGGAAGGAGTACATCTTACAGTGCTTTAATGGAGACCAAAATATATTGATGAGAGAATATTAAATGTGAGAGGAGAGGGAGGAAATGGTGTAGGTGTGCTTCTGGATTTATTTATTATTTGGGCTTCAGTGCAAGAAGACATGATTTGTTCCGTAACATGATCAATATTTATCTTAACTACAGATTAATTTAACAATTATCTTCAAAAAAAAAACATAATTTGCAAGTTAATCTTTTACTTATTTAAATTTGTTAGAATGCATCTCACCCTATAAACCTGTCATAATTACCTAATTTTTATATAAACTAGAACTGTACGGTTCAGTAAAAAACTTATATCTAGACACTAGAATTTTCCTACATAATAATTAATAAGATGTACTATAATGTAGCACGCATAGATACTAAACACTACTAATACAACCTTCTTAGTTTTCTTCTATGCCAGATGAAATCCATCATTTCCTTCCCCCTTTCTCTAAGGTTTCTTTGTACAAAGATAAGTTAGGCTGTTCAGAATCAGATTTAGGAAATGAATGTCTGAATCCCCCGATCTCAAATTTAGAATCTGCATCATTTTTTTAGTTAGTATACTATATGTTTATACATGGTCTGGAATTTAGAATAGAGTGAGTGATGTGTAAGTCACTGACTCTAAATTTATAAGCCCATTCATTTTTTTTTTCTGATTTTTTTCCCTGGCTTCAGCTTTGAATCAGGTGGATTGGAAAATGGAACTGTGGAAGATTTTCTGTGGGGAAAATGATTGCCAAGACAGAGTTGGAAGAGAATGCAGTTCAGAAATACTAGCAATGATTGATCCGTCGTCATGCGCTAATCATCTTTTGGTCATTTCTGCTAGTGTAATTTTGCTCTTAACCGTTCTTACTTGTGCTTTTATCAGAAGAACAACTCCATCCAGGAGATCCTGCCTAGTTTCAGGTTCTGAATGCTGCAATTCTTCTTTCCTTCAACTTTCTTGCTTGTTATTCAATGGAGGGATCGCGCTGGCTTATGTAGCTTCAGGGTTATGGACAGTTGGAAAGAGTTTGAGCACCAGAAAAAGTGTCCTGCCTCTTGATCCCTGGATTGCAGTTCTATTCCAGGGATTGACATGGTTGTTTTTGTGTTTGTTCTTGGGAAGTATGAAGAACAAACCCGGTATGCTTAAGTTGAGCTGTTTTGCTGCTTTGCTAGCTGGATTTCTATGTATTGCATCCTTGTGGGAATTAATATTGGACAAAGTTGTGACTCCCAAAGGGATCATAGATGTGCTAAGGTTTCCGGGGGCACTTCTGCTTGTCCTGTATGCGATTCAGGCGAAAAAGCTCTCAGGAAACAGTGAAGATTTGTATCCTGAAGATTACTATGAACCATTGAAAGGCGAAGAAGCAGATGCCGCCACCTCAGTCAGTTCACAGGACAAAATCACTCCATTTGCAGAAGCTGGATTTCTAAGTAAAATGTCATTTAGCTGGTTGAATCCGTTACTGAAGAAAGGTAAACAGAAAATTCTCCAGGATGAAGATATTCCTGAACTGAGGCCTGAAGATAAAGCTGGAACGTGTTACTCATTGTTCATGGAAACACTTCTAAGTCGGCGCAAGGTGAGTTGTTATGAATCTTCAACTCTGTCATCGATTATCTTCTGTCAGAGGAAAGCCCTTTTGATCTCAGGGTTTTTCGCACTGGTTAAGATCATAACTTTGTCAAGTGGTCCTCTATTTCTCTATGCTTTCATTGATCTTGCTGGCGGCAAGGAAATGTTCAAATATGAAGGTTATGCATTGACAGGAGGTCTTTTTGTTGCAAAATGCCTAGAATCACTGGCGGAGAGACAATGGCTTTTCAGGACTAAGTTGATTGGCCTTCAAGTTCAATCCTTGCTAACTGCAGCAATCTACAAGAAACAACTTTGTCTTTCAAATACATCGAGACATATCCACTCCCCCGGAGAGATCATGAATTATGTCACAGTGGATGCATATAAAATTGCTGAATTCCCATATTTCTTTCATCATATATGGACGATTGGGCTACAACTATTCATGGGGTTGGCAATTATGTCATACGCTGTTGGATTTGCAACAATTCCAGCTTTTGCTGTAGTGGTGCTCAGTGTGCTTGGGAATTCCCCCGTTGGAAAATTGCAGCACAAGTTTCTTAGCAAGCTTATGGTTGCACAAGACAGAATGCTTAAGGCCGTAACTGAAGCACTAACAAATATAAAAGTTCTGAAGTTTTATGCTTGGGAGACACATTTCAAGAATACCATTGGTTTATTAAGGGAAGAAGAGTTCAAATGGTTGTGGAATATTCAGGCAATGAAGGGTTACTATATGGTTTTGTTTTGGTCAACTCCTCTGATAGTATCTGCGGTTACTTTCTGGACTTGTTATATGCTAAATTTTCCCCTCACCACCAGTAATGTTTTTACGTTTCTTGCCACTTTACGTATAGTTCAGGAACCTATACGGTTAATTCCAGATGTCCTTGGGATTTTTATTGAAGCAAAGGTTTCCTTTTCTCGGATTGACAAGTTTCTTGAGGCGCCTGAGTTGCAGAAAAGTCACATGAAGATCCAGGAATGCAGTGAACTACAGCATTCTGTCATGATTAATTCTAAGAAGATTTCTTGGGAAGCTGATTCTTTAAACTCTTGCTTGGAAAACATCAACATTCAGGTTAAACTAGGGGAGAAGGTCGCAATTTGTGGAGAAGTTGGTTCAGGAAAATCAACTCTTCTGGCTGCAATCCTTGGAGAAGTTCCCTATAATGATGGCTCAGTAAGTACACAATCCAATTTTTGAAAAGTAATCTGAAATTGTCATGTACATTTTGGAAGTTGTTTATGTTGAAAGGCCTGAACTGTAATCAACTTTGTTATTGCAGGTTGAAGTACATGGGAAAATTGCATATGTATCCCAAAGTGCATGGATTCAAACAGGGACAATCGAACAAAACATTCTCTTTGGATCCATCATGGATCGACACAAATACCAAAATGTTCTTAACAGTTGCTGTCTTGTTAAAGACCTCGATATGCTTCCATTTGGTGACCAAACAATAATAGGAGAACGCGGAGTTAATCTCAGTGGTGGGCAGAAGCAAAGAGTCCAGCTCGCTCGTGCATTGTATCAAGAAGCTGACATATATCTGTTGGATGATCCATTCAGTGCGCTTGATGCTCATACTGCTAGAAAGCTATTCAATGTGATCCTCAATATATTTCTTGTCTCTTGATCTTAGCTTTTCCAACTGAAATTCTATTCTGAAGAAGCTAAGAATTTCTGTTTCCAGGAATATGTCATGGGAGCCCTTCTCAACAAGACAGTCCTACTAGTAACTCATCAAGTAGATTTCCTTCCAGTATTTGACTCCATTTTGGTAAGCATTGTTCCTTCTGTTTTTCTTGTTTCTGTACCTTTAAATGTTTGTTTTTAATCAGAATGTTTAGGACCAGTTTTTCCCTCCTTTATGCTTTTGGATGTTGCCAGTTAATGTCAAAAGGGACCATCTTAAAATCAGCCACCCCTGAGCAATTGCTGCAATCGAGTCAAGAATTTCGTGACCTTGTCCATGCACATGGCGAAGCATCTAAAGGGGAGTTGAATGCAGAACAAGGTCCTCAAAAGATGCAGAAAATTTCTCATGATGTTATTGAGAGGATCTGTTCTGAGAAGCAACTAGCACTACCAACTGGAGAGCAGTTAATTAAAGAAGAAGAATGCGAATCAGGATACACTGGGCTTAAACCATACCTACAGTATCTAAAACATAACAAGGGGTTCTTGTTCCTCTCTTTGGGCATAGTATCCCACATCATATACATGATAGGCCAATTATTTCAAAATCTTTGGTTAGCTGCTACTTTGACAGATTCCAAGCTTAGTTATTTGAAAATCATTCTAGTTTACACCTTCATAGGAGGCAGTATGGCATTGTCCTTGCTTCTAAGGTCTTGTGTATTTTTCCTTTTAAGTCTAGAGGCATCAAAATCCATCTTCTCAGAATTCATGGCTTCCATTTTTCGAGCACCAATGTCATATTTTGATGCAACACCAATTGGAAGAATTCTTAGTAGGGTAAGAATCAAACTAAGAAGCAATTTTAAATACAATTGCTGGAAAATATTCACTCACTTAACAGAAGTCCTGTTTTCTTTTTTCTTTTTTTTTTTTTTTTTGTCTTCTTGTTTACTGCAGGTGTCTTCTGATCTGAGTATTGTAGATCTTGACATGTCAATGAGATTCAGCATGGCTATGACATCGATATTGACCACATTGTTCAGCTTAGGAATTTTGGCTACTCTTACCTGGCCTAGCTTGTTAGTCATTTTACCAACAGTTTTTGTTACCATAATCTTACAGGTATAAATCATTTTGGCTAGTTTTCTTCAACAAAAAGTGCCAAATAGTATGCAAAAGGATGTTTCCATGAAATGATAATCTATCATTCCTCTTTTGTTGCAGCTATTCTACTTTGCTTCTGCAAAACAGCTAATAAGAATCCAAGGCACAAACAAATCTTCAGTCGCTAGCTACTTCTCTGAATCCATAGCAGGAGCCATGACCGTTAGAGCTTTTGGTGAGGAACAAAGATTCTTTACAGAGAGCTTGAAGCTTATCGACAAGAATGCAAGTTCATCCTTTCATGGATTTTCTGCAAATGAGTGGCTCATTCAACGTCTAGAAATTCTGTGCGCTTTCATTCTTTCCTCCTCAGCGCTTGCCCTCACCTTGCTACCTTTCAAAACTTCTGAATCAGGTCATCAATCGCGCATATCTTTTTTGAAGTATATTTAAGTATGGATGCATTTTCAAGCCAAAAATTGTGGCCAGAGTTTATCAAAAGCTTTAGAGAGTTGTTCTTCGGCTAGTTTTTAACAACTTTTTCCTAATGCAGGATACATTGGCATGGCTCTATCATATGCTCTTTCACTGAATATATTCCTTGTTGGTGCTGTCAATAACATGTGCATACTAGAAAACTACATCATCTCAGTGGAACGGCTAGAACAATACATGCACATTCCTAGTGAAGCTCCAGAAATCGTGCTAGCAAATCGGCCCCCTTCTGATTGGCCTCGCTTTGGTAAAGTAGAGATTCACGATTTAAAGGTAAAGTTCAAAGTTGTAACTCTTACTAATCTCGCATTCTTTAGCACTTGTAATGTGAACTTTTTTTGCCTGAAAACTTAAAGGTAAGATACCGGCCAGATGCTCCATTAGTTCTCCAAGGCATTACATGTACATTTGAAGAAGGTTCCAAAGTAGGAATAGTTGGCCGGACAGGGAGCGGGAAATCAACACTGATCAGCGCATTGTTTCGCCTGGTGGAGCCAACAGAAGGGGAGATACTTATTGATGATCTAGACATCTCAGGAATCGGAATCCATGATCTCAGGTCCAATCTGTCAATCATACCTCAAGAGCCAACATTGTTTGGAGGGTCAATCAGATACAATCTAGATCCCTTAACAGAACACAGTGATCAAGAAATATGGGAGGTAAGATATCTGTGCAATGCCGAAAGAAACAAGTCATATGAAAGAAAAGTACTAACAAATAATCAAATCATGATAAACCATGACTTCATATCATTTCCAACTTCATTATCTTTTGCAGGTTCTGAATAAATGCCAGCTTCAAGATGTTGTTCAGAAGAAAGAACAGGGCTTGGACTCCTTAGGTAAGACTACCTTAAAATACCATATACTCGCCAGAATTATAACCATTAAAATGACTTGATGGTTCTACCATGGACACAGTTACACAAGATGGATCAAACTGGAGCATGGGACAACGCCAACTGTTGTGCTTGGGAAGAGCATTGTTGAAGAGAAGGAAAATACTAATCCTCGACGAAGCCACGGCATCCATAGACAATGCAACAGACTCCCTAATCCAAAAGACCATAAGAAGAGAATTTGCAGAAGTCACTGTGATCACAGTAGCTCACAGGATACCTACAGTCATGGATTGTAACATGGTTTTATCATTAAGAGACGGTACGAACTCTTGAAACTTCAATCCATAATTACTAAAGCAAAATTCAAACCTAACAAACATAAGATCATTAAGCTTTGCCAACTCTTAAACTGCAGGGAAAGTGGTGGAATATGACAGACCTATGAAGCTCATAAATGAAGAGGGTTCACTATTCGGTCAGCTCGTAAAAGAATACTGGTTACGCTCTGGAAATGTGAACTCATAAGTGAAAAAAGAATCTAACTCCATAGTTGCTGTGGAGTTTCAGGCAAAGATTTTTTTTTTTTTTCCAGATACAAATAGAGCTTGGAAATTATTCTACCTCAAACTTTATAGCAGCAGGTCTGTAAAGCAACAATACTTTCAGTGTCAATACAAAATAGCATTCTCAACACTGCTTTTTTTTTTGTTTTTTTTTTGTTTAATCTATGTGGGATTCCAAATTATTTGCTAACAAAACTAAATATGCTGTATTCAAGAGATGAAAATCAGACAGCCTTGAAATTGAATTTAGGAAAATCAGAAACACTACTGTCAGGGTGCTCCTATTTCTGAATAAAATTGTTCTTACAACCAAAATTATAGATCATACTGGAACACAATTAGAACCAATGGATGGAACACAATATCATGGAAAACAATGATAAGAATATGACGTCATGAAGTGATCAAACCAAACATCCTTAAATTCTATTCTTTAGACCTGAATCAAACAACCAATACTACAGTACTGTACTATTGTTGGGGTGCTTTAATTTGACCCCATTGACAGCAATGTTGTTATATATACTGAAGTTCCTCTAAATTACATTTTATATGCCTTTTTTTTTTTGAAAATTTTATATGCCTATTTAAATCAACGACCACTTAAAGACACGTGACTTCTCCTCATTAAATATTTTCTTGCCTAAAGTTAATTTTTTTTTTTTAAATTTTAAAAATCTACCCCAAGCTATCATTCAATTCCCTGCCTAAAGTTAAATTTCTTATGTGTTACTCATTAACTAAATTATTAACAAAAAATAAAAAATTAAAACAAAGGTTTTAGATGTTGTGGCGGAAAGGGCATAAACACAACACACTACGGAAGCGAACCCAAAGAAAATCTTTTTTCCTACTACCAATAAAATAGGACAACCAAACAAACAAAATAATTCAAGAACTGATAAAATAAAGGAGGCACACGAATTTACATGAAAACACAAATCGAAAAAAATTACGGGACTGTAACCACAGTCAAATCTCTACTATCACAATAATGGAAAACAGTCTTCACCAACCAGTGGATACACAGGACTTCACCCAAAGGTGGATTACAACAATACTCTTCCACACACACCTAAACCACAAAATAGGATTGGAAGGATCTCACCAAAAGAGAGTTAAACCGAAAACTAAACCCTAGTTTTCTTTTTTTTTTTTCTCTCGTGCAAAAAACAATGCACGACTGTCCAAACTTTTCTTCTCTTCTTGGCTGGAAAACATGACCAAACTCTTGCACCAATTCGTGCAGCTACCTTGCTTTATATAAAGCAAAAAAGAACCAAAAACCAAAACCCAACTATAGAGGGTTTTGTTAACCCTGTCAAAAACCAAAACCAACTTGGCTTGGTTTTATTTCCTTTCTCGTTGGCCCAATTGAAGAGAAACTGGGCCCAACAATCTCCCCCTTCACCTCAATTGGGGGGTAAAACCAAACCGGCTTCCTGTCTACAAAACAAGAGTTTGTCTCTACTCACAGTTTTTGTCAATATATCGGTACCGTTGTCATCTGTATGAACATTCTCAAGAAACAACGCCTTGGACTCCAATACATCCCGAATCCAATAATATCTCACATCAATATGTTTAGACTGCGAATAGAATGTGAAATTTTTTGCCAAGTGAATAGCGCTCTGGCTTTCACAATACATCACATACCTCTCTTGCTTCATGCCAAGCTCTTGTAGAAACTTCTGCAAGAAAAGTGCTTCCTTACAAGATTCAGTAGCTGCGATAAACTCTGCCTCTGTAGTAGATAAAGCAACACACTTCTGCAACCTATTCTGCCATGAAACTGCTCCCCCTCCATAAGTCATCAAGTAACCAGAAGTAGACTTCCGACCATCAAGGTCACCCGCCATGTCAGCATCTGTATATCCATCCAACATGGTCTTCCCATTGCCAAAGTAAAGACTCAATCTAGAAGTACCCCTAAGATACCTGAGAATCCATTTCACAGAATTCCAATGCTCCTTACGAGGATTGGAGAGAAACCGACTAACAACACCAACTGCATGAGCTAGGTCTGGCCTTGTGCAAACCATCACATACATCAGGCTGCCAACTGCTGAAGCATAAGGAACCTTTTTCATCTCTTCCTTATCTTTCTCACTTTTAGGACACTGCATTTTGCTTAGCTTAAAATGTTCCGTAAGTGGAGTCGATACTTCTTTATAGCACCGCTCATGTTAAACCTATCAAGAACCTTTTCCATATACTTCTCTTGAGATACCCAAAGTTTCTCATTCTGTCTGTCATGAGAAATTTTCATCCCAAGGATCTGTCTAGCCGGACCCAAATCTATAAGGCCACTTTTCCCGATCACCTTTATAGTAGTCTAAATGGTGGAATTAGTTCCTAGGTTACGGTTAACTGATAACTATAAAGTATACATAATTTTAACTAAGAACAAAACATTTAAAAGTAAGTGACAATCTTTACTTATTGAAGTAGTTAATTAGAGGGATAGATGAAGTTTTAATTAAATGTGAGTCATGTGCTAAAGCTTGAAAGATTAATAAAACTATTAAGGATTGTGGATTAGAAATAAGAGATGCAAGTCACCACTTCCCTCGCTCGTCCGGGTGCCAACACATCACACATAACCACCTCCCTTGATGTAAACTTCTAAAAAAAAAAAAATTAAATAAAAAAAACTTGGAAACTTCCTCACAAAAATTCTGCCTAACCGACATCCACCTCCCTTGAAACCTATCACAATTGGCTCACAACTCTCAAGTTCTTCCTCCCTCAAGTCTGTCGAACTAGAACCAGCCCCTTCTTTCATTTTTTTGTTTTCTGCAACACTTCAAGGGAAATACACTTCCATCCCTTTCTTAGAATTCCTGAAGCTCACTGCCAAACATCATCATCCCTCCTCCTTCATAGTACAAACCACCGGCCTGCCAGTAACCCCGACCACATCAATCTGTATAAATTCTTCCTTTTCCATCTTCTATCACCCTTACAACCCTTTTAGAAAGATAAAGATGGGGAAGAAAGAAATTGAGTGTAGGAGAGAGTTAGAGGGGGATTCGAAGAAAGGAGGGAAAAGAGGAACAAGAGGGATTTAGCATGTTTGTGTGGATTCAATTCATGCTTGGAAGGGGTTAGCACCCAAGGGCAATAAGACAAATGATTCGTAAAACAGGTAACCTTACCTAAAAGTCTTTAGCCAAATCCATTGATTTAGGTTTATGAAATGATTGGTGATCATAACATGTGCTTAGCTAATTAGTCCTTGCATTCATGAGTCGCATGCTATGTAGAAGTGTTAGTAATGCTAATTTTATTTCAAAATGGATTATTGCTTATTTTCAGAAAATGCAGAAATATCAGATTTGTGGCTCCCTGTTTGCAGGCCGTTTTATCCTAGCTCTGCAACTCTTTTTCAGGTTTTCTTTATATGAAAATCTTCTACATTTAGTGAAGTTTTACTCAGTTTTTACGGATTAAAAAACGGATTTGTAGATTGTCCGGAAACAGGATTTGAACGTGATCACCATTTTCTAAAATTCTGTGTTGTGCTGCTGCTTTTGGAGATTCGTTTCTCCTCTTGACTAAATTGTTTTATGGAAATTCTTCTGATGAGTGTCTTCTATATTTATTGGATTTTATTACAGACTTTACGGATTGTAAAATAAAGCTACTGATTGCCAAAAAAAAGTGGATTTGAACTTGATTAATGAATCTAAAAATATTGCAGAAACATCAGCTTTGAAGTACTGTTTTTGAGAACATCTTTCTCCTGAATTTGGAACTTCTTTGATTTCTTTTCATAGAACTTTTCCTTAACAAACCTAGTTTATAATAGTTTTTACGGCTCATGAAATGGATCCTTCTTCTGACCAAAAACCATGCTCAGAAATAGAAGCCTTAGTAGTCCTTCGCTGAAATTTCAGAATTTGGTTTCCTTATCCCAACTACTCTTTTCAAATGAAGTTTGCTTGGTTTTCATTCTCTGATGAACAAAATCTTAGCCTAGAACTTTAGCTTTTAAGAATAACATCTAAAGTCTTTGGAGGAAATAAAATAGAAAAATGCATCATTGACATTAGCGTCATAAAAGGAAAACCATTGCATATGAATACTACTAGTTAGCTTTGGAATACAATTAAGTGATAATGATTCTAAATACCCTATTAACAGATTTGGAGAAGGATTGTAATGAATAAAAGGCAACAAGGTGAGTATCTCCTCTCACGCTCTATTACAACCTTGTCTCCCCCTCTCGGTGCATGACTGTTGAGTGCTTCTGTGCTTTTACTTGATTGAAGTGCAAGCTTGGTGCTTCTACTTGAACATGTGATACATGATTGTAATCGTATTACTTGTTTATGTGTTAATTGAATTGAGTTGCTTGCCCTTCTATTCGGTTGTGTACTTTATCACACCGAGAATTGCTACTGTCATGATCTGTTTTGTAAAACATACTTGTGCATGAATTGCCATGAAATTATTGAGACTTGGATGTGTACATTATCACACCAGTCTCGGGGCCCCGCTACCATAGATCGAATCCAACGGGTCGGCATTGGGCACAGACGTATGGATAGACTATGGATAGCTTTAGTAGGCGTGCACGAGCTACGGGTACTTGATTGTAGTGGCCACTTGGAGGGACGGGTAATTGTTAACGGAATTGAAAACTATTGTAAATGGACTTGAAATTTATTGAATCTTGATTGGAATCTAACTTGGATGACGGCCTATCGGACCACATAGGTCTTTGGCAGTCTCCAGTTAAGATCCACTTGTATCCTCTCGACTTGTATCTTCTTGTCAATATGGTGATGGCCACGGTTATGGTCATCCTTTATATGTCACTCTGTGGTTGATTGGTCTTTTACAAATACTGCTCATCTCGAAGATCATTTATTTTATTCTTTGAATAGATTAGAATGATAGAACTGTTTAGTTAATCTATAAAGAAATAATGACTAAAATGAACTATGTGAGTAATTGCTTGTGCATGTGACTTGATTACCGTATAGAGTGCGAGGGACTGGGAGTTGTTGTTTGAGGTATTCACTGGGCTTTAAAGTTCATCCCGTCATTTCAAGCAGATGGGTTTTGTTTAGCAAGTAAGCTGTGCCGGACGAGAAGATAACTAATGGAGATTTCTTTAGTTTAGTTTGATAATCATAATTAACTTGTATAAAATTTTGAAAACATCTTTTGTTGTAATTAAACTTTCCCTATGTAAATTAGAAATTAACAATGTATAATTTTTAGTTGGTTCTGTAATAAAAGCCTTGGGCAAGAGATTGCCCGGCGGGCGACTGAATTTAGTCATTAAACACGATAAATGATCGTGTCGGTGACTTGGGTCGTCACAAAATCCTTCATCGCAAAGGACTTATTCAACTCCTTTTTCAACCCGGCAATCTTTGCAGTATCATGACCAACAATCAACATGTCATCGACATAAAACAAAAGAATTATAAAATGACATCAGAGAATTTCTTCAAAAATACACAGTGATCAGCTGTAGTCCTTTGGTATCCCTGTCCTATCATAAAGGCATTAAACTTCTTGTACTACTGCCTCAGCTTGCGTCAACCTATACAAACTTTTGTTGAGACGACATACAAGCTTCTCTTTTCCCTTCTCCTGAAACCCATCTGGTTGCTCCATGTAAATCTCTTCTTCCAAATCACCATGTAAGAAGGCTGTCTTCACATCAAGCTGTTCAATCTCAAGATTCAAGCTGGCTGCTATCCCAAGCACAACTCGGATCGAAGACATCTTTACAACATGAGAGAATATCTCATCAAAGTTTACACCCTTTCTCTGATTGAATCCGTTCACAACCATTCTAGTTTTGTACCTCGGTTGTGAGCTGTTCTCACTTGTTTTCAGTCTGAACACCCATTTATTATTGAGTGCTCTCTTGCCCTTAGGCAGCTTCACCGGGTCATACGTGTTATTCTCATGCAAGGATTTGATCTCATCTTGCATGGCTGCTAACCACTGATCTTTCTGCTCATGACTAAGAACCTCTTCATACGACTCTGGTTTTCCCCTATCAGTAAGTAACAAATACTCATGACCACTGTACCTGGTGGAAGGTTTCTTGTCTCTGGTGGACCTCCTTGGCTGGACAGGAGGTGATGAAACCAGTGGTGTCTCTGTTTCAGTAGCAGGATCATCATCAAACTTACCATCTTGCTCTGTCTCAGCTTCTCCTTCAGGAGAATCATCAAATTGTGAGGGAACTGGATCTAGATCAACAGGAATCTCAGGTGAAGATTCTGGCATCTCGCCCTTTCCCATATCATCAACGATCTGGTCTTCAAAGAAGATCACATCTCTGCTTTTGAAAAATTTCTTCTCTACAGGATTCCAAAGTCTGTACCCAAAATCATCATGGCCATACCCCAAGAATATACACTGCTTGGATTTTCCATCAAGCTTCAACCTTTCGTCTTTGGGAATATGAACAAAAGCACAACAACCAAAAACTCGCAAATGTCCAAATGAGACATCTTTCCCTGTCTAAACTCGTTGTGGTAGATCACCATCCAACGGAACTGAGGGAGATAGGTTGATCAAATCAACTGCTGTCTGCATGGCTTCACCCCAAAAAGATCTAGGCAGCTTTGCATTCAAGAGCATACACTAACCTATTCAGTAATAGTTGTGTTCATTCTTTCTTCCACACCATTCTGCTGCGGAGTCTTCGGAACAATCTTCTGAAGTTTAATGCCATGGTCTCGACAATACTTCTCAAACAGACCCCTGTACTCACCGTCATTATCTGCTCAAACACACTTCAACTTCTTGCCAATCTCTCGTTCAACTCTAGAGTGAAAGTCTTTGAACACATCTAATACCTGATCTTTAGATTTCAAAGAAAAACACCAAACCTTTCGAGCATAGTCATCAATGAAAGAAACAAAGTACAATGCACCACCCAACAACCTATCTTTCATGTAACATGCATCTATATGAACTAACTCTAGAGGACTGGACTTTCTAGATGGAGGAGAATTTTGAAAGGAAATCTTTTGTTGTTTACCATAGATACAGTCAACACAAGGTTCCAGAGCAGTACCTTTCACCTCAGGGAGAAATTGCTTCTTACAAGGAATCTAGAGCCCCTTGACACTAATGTATCCAAGCCTTCCGTGCCAGAGATCAATGGAGGCATTGTGAGTTGCATTCACCTCTATTCTTCAACTTTGCATTCAACACATACAAAGAGTTCAACTTCTTTCCTCTAGCAATAACAAGATTTCCTCTGGTAATTGTCCAACGGCCACCACCTTCAGTGCTATGATAACCCTCATCATCAAATTTTCCAATGGAAATAAGGTTCAGACGCATATCCGGAATATGTCTGACATTTTTCAAGACAATAGAACCTGTATTCGTGATCGGAATGACATTTTTCTCGCTGCTAGTTCTCTCTTGAGAACCCTGTACTCCTTCTTAAAGTGCCCATTCCCTTGATAATGGCAGCACACGACATCTTTCTTGGATTTAGACCGTCCTTTGGACTTGTCATTCCGATCATGTGACCTTCTTCTTTTACTTCTCCCTCTTCTATTTGACTTTTCTGTCACCAGAGCCTGCGACTCAAACTCAATACTCTGCTCTTTTCTTCTGACTTCTTCATTCATCAAAGACTTTTTGACCTGATCCAAGGTCAAGACACCATCCTAGGTTGAATTACTGATTGACACTACCAAAGTGTCCTAACTGTCTGGAAGAGAACTAAACAATAACAAAGTCTACACCTCATCATCCAACTTTAAACCTACATTCACTACCTGGTTCAACAAACTCTGAAACGAACTCAAGTGCTCATTCATGCTAGCACCATCTTTGTACCTCAACCTGGTAATCCGTTTCAGCGCAGATGACTTATTGATGCCGGACTTCTTCCAATACATATTCTGAATTTTCTCCCAAAGTTCATCAGCTTTTGTTTCTCCCGAAAAGTGATGATACACACTTTGATCAATCCACTGTCGAATATTACCAACAGTTTTTCTGTGCATATCAGCCCACTTTTTATCAGTCATATCATTTGACCTACCTTCATCCCCTAGAACAGGATCAAATAAATCTTTGCAATACAACAAATCTTCCATTCTAGGCTTCCACATATGATAATTGGATGAAGTCAATTTAATCATCGTACCAGTACCCGATGACTCTTCTATTTTATTGGTGTAAAACCTCAACTACCGAGCCGTAGCTCTGATGCCACTGTTGTAGCGGAAAGGGCATAAACACAACACACTGCGGAAGCGAATCCCAAGAAAATCTCCTTTCCTACTACAAATAAAATAGGACAACCAAACAAGCAAAATAATTCAAGAACTGATAAAATAAAGGAGGCACACGAATTCACGTGAAAACTCAAATCGGAAAAAAATCACGGGACTGTAACCATAGTCAAATCTGCACTATCACAATAATGAGAAACAGTTTTCACCAACCGGTGGATACACGGGATTTCACCTAAAGGTGGATTACAACAATACTCTTCCACACACACCTAAACCACAAAGTAGGATTGGAAGGATCTCACCAAAAGAGAGTTAAACCGAAAACTCTAGTTTTCTTTATTTTTCTCTCGTACAAAAACCAATGTACGGCTGCCCAAACTTTTCTTCTCTTCTTGGCTGGAAAACACGGCCAAACTCTTGCACCAATTTGTGCAGCTACCTTGCTTTATATAAAGCAAAAAAGAACCAAAAATCAAAACCCAACTATAGAGGGTTTTGTTCTCACTGTCAAAAACCAAAGCCAACTTTGCTTGGTTTTATTTCCTTTCTCGTTGGCCCAATTGGAGGGGAACCGGGCCCAACATTAGATATGGTAATTCTATTTAAGATATGCAATATTTTAGCTATTAAATCCAAACTGTGAAAATTCATGGCTCAATTAGATCCATACAATTACTTAAATTTGATTAGGTTAATTAAATTTAAAAATTAATATATCAATCTAAATAAAAAATATCTTCCAAATATGAGAACACGAGCTCCAAAATTCAGTAAAAATAAAACAATAGTATCAATCATCTAAAAATTAATTTAATCAATGACAACAGTAAAAATAAACAATAGTATCTCTCTCTCTCTTTTGAGGGTTTCTCTCTCTCTTTTGAGAGATTTGCTCTCCCTTTTGAGAGTTGGTTGGTTACTCATCTCACGCAGTAAGTGGTTTTCTTTTCTTCAAAATTTTGCTCGAATATTTTTTTAATTTGATTTCGTTAATTTTTCATCCTTCGCATAAGATTTTTAATGCTTTTCTTGTTTTGAACTTTCCCTTATTAGTAAAAATAAACAAAAAGCAATAAAACAAATTTCATTTATGAGCTTGTGGCACTTTCTTATCTTACCCCACCCCATATAATTCTTGTTCACTTTTTCTTTGTAGAGTCTGCCTAAGCTTCCTTTGACTTGTGGTTTCTTCTAGTACAATTCTCTATGACTGGCATCAATTTGGTACAATGGCTGAATCAGTTAGTGTATTAATAGTAGTAGTCCACATGGATGTTGGGTTTTTGGAGCGATTTCAATCTTTTTCTCTCTCTTCGATTGAAAAAGGAGGGGTGGATCTGACCAGGGGAGATGTCAAACTGGGGGAGGACGAAGGGAGTCGGAGCTTGATCGGAAAAATTTTTGGAGCCAAGAAAACTAGCTACATCGGAGTCCAGAATGCGATGATGCAGGCTTGGGTGCACGGGGGCTGCAGAAGGTGATCTTTCTTCAGCATAATACTTATCAATTTGTTTTTGCTACTGCCAAAGATTGTGATGTGGTTATGAAAATGCGGCCTTGGTCCTTTGCTGGGTACTTTGTGGTCTTAAAATATTGGTCGTATCTTGTTGATCTGAATTCTGATTCTTATAATTTTTCCACGATATGGATACAAATATGGGGAATTCCAGTGCATTGGATGTTACAGGAGACAGGCAGAAAGTTAGGGGAGTTATTAGGAAATGTTACTGATGTTATTGTCTTGGATGCTGGTGGTTCTGCAAATAAACATGTAAAGGTATTGGTGGAAATTGATTTGTGACAACCCCTTCCAAGAGATACGTCTTTGAGATATGAAGGTTCTGAAGTTTGTGTTGAGTTTAAGTTTGAGCAACTGCCTATTTTCTGTCATTATCGTGGATGCATCGGTCATGTAGATACCTCATGTGAAGTTAGGAGAGTAGATGTGCAACGAAAATTGTTTGAAAGAGGAGCAATTTGGGCAATGGTTGAAGGCTGGGTATGTGTGTTGAGGGTATAATCCAGCTCCATGGGAGAGTGGTAAGGCGAGTGTAGTATCTGGGGAGGAGAATGATAGCCCGGAACAATCTTCCAATGCAGCGGGGAGTCTGGTTGCTAGTGGTGTTGATGCCATTAGGGATCATGGGGTGTTGCAAAGGGTAAATGGTATAGAGATACATGAGGGTGGTTCGGGAGACTTGCCTGCCATGGTGCAGGGCAATGGTAGTCAGGCCGTGGATCATGGAGGGACGGAGGAATTGGCTGTGGATGTGCAGCAGCAGCCCCTAAATCTAATTAGTGAAAAGAGCGAGGAAGGGGATATGGTTAATCATGACATTAAGGGATCTGACGGGATAGGAGACACACGTTTGGTGATGCATAAAGGGCAATGGAAGCGCAGGGCTAGAATGGTTCTTGCGCTGAAGGATTCGAGTAGGATTGACATTGGAAGTTCCAGGCTTGTACTCGATGGTAAACGAGGGAGAGAGGATGGTCAAGAAGAAATTGTGGCGGACCATGCACAGTTACAGATTAAGAAAGGAAAATCCGTACATCAAAAAACTCAACGGGTGGGGGAAACCAGCCCTAAAAGGTCCCATATTACCGGATGAAGACCATTATGTGGAACTGTAGGGGACTTGGCAGCTCTTCTACAGTTTCACAACTAAGGGAATCATGTCGACTCCATAAACCATCTTTAGTTTTTCTTTGTGAAACAAAACGTAAAAAGGGTTTTGTAAATACTGTTGGGCGTAAAATAGGGTTCAGAGGTAGATGGCATGTGATTGAACCACTGGGACTTAGTGGCAGAATGGCTTTTGGTTGGGCGGAGGGTGTTACTATCTGTAATTTGATAGTTTCTTCATTTTGTATAGAGGTAGAGTTTCGAACTCAAGATTCTGTGGGTTGTGAATGGGCTATTTTTGTGCATGCTAGTACTGATGAGGGTACGCGCAAGTGTCAGTTGGAGGAGATGATCCGCAGGAAGCAAAACTGGGGTGATACTTGGATTTTGGGTGGGGATTTTAATGATATTACATGTGTGGAGGAAAAGAAAGGTGGTAGAGCAAGATGTGAAGGAAGTTTTTACAATTTTAGAAGTTTTATTCATAGCATGAATATGGGAGAAATTCCTTCTTATGGTAGGTTTTGGACTTGGGCGAACAACAGGGAGGGTGAAGGGTTTATTGAGAAAAAACTAGATAGAATTTTCAGATCTTCTCAGTGGCTTTTGGCGAATGGTGGTGCATTGGTCCAACATATTGATCGGCACTCTTCAGATCATTGCATGTTACTCTTGGATACCAAACCAGCTCAAAAGCAACGCAAAGTAAGGTTTTGTTTTGATAAATGGTGGTTGAAAAAGGATGGTGTAGCAGATGTGGTTAGACAGGCATGGACATCTCCCTATCACGGTTCACCGATGTATATAGTTTCTCTTAAGATCTAATTGTGTCGGGTTGCATTACTTAAGTGGAGCAGGGAGCAGGCTACTAATTCGGCAAAGGAAATCCAGCAACTTAATTTAGAAATGGACAGGCTGAAGGAGTTGGGGGGTAGTAGAGATTGGGGTCGATGGAATCTGCTTAAGGACAGACTAGCCTCTACTTATGCACAGGAGGAGAAGTACTGGCAGCAAAAAAGTAGGAATTTGTGGCTAACAGAAGGTGATAAAAATTCAAAGTATTTCCATGCTAGTACCCTTCAGAGGAGGAAAGTGAATCGTATTGATGGTTTGGAAACTGCAAGGGGCGAATGGTGTGAGACTAAGCAGGAAATAGAAGCTGAAATCACAAGGTTTTATGAGAATTTAGTCACATCAGAGGATACCATGGGGTGGGAGCAGTTGCTGAATTCGGTGCCTACTGCTATTAATACCCAAATGAATTCAACGTTGATCAAACCAATTGACGTTGGCGAAGTTAAGAGAGCTATCTTTAATTTGAATCCCCATAAAGCTCCAGGTATGGATGGTGTGACGCCTTTGTTTTTCCAAACTTTTTGGTCTATTGTTAGTCATGATGTGTGCTTGGCTATGAAGAGTTTTTTCTCATCTGGTCATATGTTAAAATCTTTTAATCATACCCTAATCTCTTTTATACCTAAATTATCCCATCATACTAAAGTTTTCCAGTATAGGCCTATTAGCTTGTGTTCTATCATTTACAAGGTTATTTCAAAAATTTTGGTTGAACGATTAAAACCACTGCTGCCCTCCTGTATTAGTGAGAATCAATCAGCTCTCCTAGCGGGCAGGCAAATTTTAGATAATGTAGTTATTGCGCATGAATATGTTCACCACCTTAATAATTTGCGACAAGGTAGTAATAAGTACATGGTAATTAAACTGGATATGGCGAAGGCATATGATAGAGTGGAGTGGTGATTTTTGGCTAATATCATGGTTAGAATGGGTTTTGATCTGCTTTTTGTGGCTTGGATTATGGAATGTATACAATCAGCATCATTCTCATTTAATATTAATGGTGTCCCAAAGGGCTTTCTTAAGCCAGGGAGGGGGATTAGACAAAGAGATCCCTTATCTCCATATTTGTTTTTTATTTGTTCCGAGGCCTTTTCAAATTTTATCAGGTTGTCCGTGCATCAGGCTGAGCTCAATGGGATGCAAATTAGTGCACATGGGCTGGAAATAACACATTTATTCTTTGCTGATGATGTCCTCCTTTTTTGTAAAGCTGAGTTGGCTCAAGTGAGATGCATCAAGAAAATTTTGTAGGATTATGGCACCTGTTCTGGGCAAAAAGTTAATTGGGACAAGTCCTCCATTTTCTTCAGCAAAAACACACAGAGTGCAATGCGAAACCAGATTTGTGCTGAGCTGGAGGGTGTGAAGGTACAGACAAAAGCCAAATATTTGGGTCTTCCCCTGGTGATTGGACCGGCCAAATCAGAGGTATTTCGCTATGTGGAGGAAGCGGTCACCACAAAAATCAGCAATTGGAAAAATAAGTTGCTTTCAACAGCCAGTAAGGAAGTTTTGCTTAAATCTGTTGTTCAGGCAATGCCAATTTATTCAATGTCTTGCTATAAACTTCCGTTGGGTTTGTGTAAGAGAATTGATCAAAACATGGCAGATTGTTGGTGGGGAGAAGAAGATGGGAAACATAAAATTCACTGGGGTTCTTGGGATAAAATTACTCTTAGCAAAGAGAAGGGAGGCTTGGGATTCAAAAGTCTAAGTGCAGAGAATGATGCCTTACTTGCTAAGCAGGTGTGGAAATTAATTCTTGAGCCACACTCTCTTGTGGCTAAGGTGATGAAGAGCAAGTACTTCCCTCATTGTTCGATATTTGATGTAGAAATGAAGGGTTCTGATTCCTGGTTACGGAAAGGTTGGTTAGGGGTAATAAATCATCCAACGTGGTATGAAATGGCAGATTGGCAATGGCCAGTCGGTTGATATTTGGAGGGATAATTGGGGTCCTTTTGGTGTGGTTAAGCCTGGTGTGCAGCATCAAGGATGTCAGCAGGTTCAAATGGTTTCTGATCTTATTGATCCAGTTCCTAGAAGTTAGAAGGTTGATCTCCTTAGCCAGGTCTTTGTTCCAGTTGATGCTCTTAAAATTCGCCAAACTCCTTTAAGCCATTATGGTGCTGGGATAGGTTGATCTGGGGAGAAGAAAAGAATGGTAAATTCACTATTTCTTCGGCTTATAAGCTAGCACTGGAATTGAAAGCTAATGACGGGGAAGTTCCAGAATCCAGTTCTTCTACGGATCGAGCCAAGTGAACATGGTCCAGAACTTGGAAGCTGCCCATAAAGCCTAAGTTGAAGCACTTTTTGTGGAGACTTTATAGGAATTGGCTCTCGGTTCGTTTGATTTTGGGGAGAAGGGGTGTGATGGTGGAGGATATTTGTCCACGTTGTGGTATTGGGACCGAATCAGTAGAGCACCTTCTATTTCAATGTAGTGAGGCTGAACTTGTATGGCATTTAGCTCCTGTGCAGTGGGATAACACGGAACATCATGTTTTCTCTTTTTTTGCCTGGTGGGACTCGCTGTGTGAAGCTAACTTTGATGAGGGGTTCCAAGCTAGAGTTGAACTTTCTGTTTATCTTTTTTGGCATATTTGGAAAGCTCAGAACTCTTGGCTATTTAATGGTATTAAAATTGAGCCTTGGGAGGTGGTGCAAAAAGCTACACATGAGTGACTAGAGTACATGCAATTGCAAAGGAAGGGTGAGCCATAGCTAGCACCGCCGGCTAATACAATGGCCGTACAAGGGTGGACTAAGCCATGTAGAGGTATGTTCAAAGTTAATATTGGCTCTGAATTTCACAAACAAAAGGGTTGTGCTGGGTTGGGGTTTACTATTAGGAATGCACAGGGTGAATTGGTGGTTGCGAAGTCAGTTTTTCTGCCATGTATATCAAATGACTGTACAGTAGAAGCTGAAGCTGTGAGAGCAGCTATTTTTGAGGCCCAGCACCGTAAGTTGCAGCATGTAGAAATACAAGTAGATGTGAAGACTATGGCCACTTGGTTACAGGGGAAAAGTGCTCCTACTTCAGATGTTCTAGCTATAGTTGACGACATCTATTTGTTAAAATCTTATTTTTTTACTTGTAAATTCTCGTTTCTTAGGAAACAATAGAACTCTTGTGTTCACAGTCTTGCCAAATTAGCCTTATCTGACAATTGTTCACAATGTTAGGAAACTAACTCTCCATTGTGGTTAGATAAGGCGTTTAGGGCAAATTGTAATAGCTCTGTTTGAGCTATTGTACTTCTGCTTTTATGTTATCAAATGAAGATCGATTTTGACAAAAAAAAAAGACAACAGTTAAAAATGACAAGAAGAGGTGATTCATAATGTATAATTTTAAATTGAAATGATTTTATTTACAGTTGTATCTTGGCTATTTAAAATTGGTAGTATTTAATTTTCTTGAAGTCTAACCACATATCATAATGTATCACTCAATTTTAAGAACTAGTAACAATTCTAGATAAAAGAAGAAAGAAAAGCAGTATCACTTAAGTCTTAAATAAATAAATAAATAAACAGTAAGGTTTTTTTTCCCCTCTTCAAACCAATAAATATTACTCCTTAGGTTCTTATTACTAAGTGTTTCAATTTATCCTATATATCATTTAGTATGTTCTTTTTAATTGAGAATAAAATGTTAAAAATATATTTTTATACTAAATATTCTTTAGATTTTATTTCCAAGTGAAAGGACATGTACCAAAGAAAATTTATAATAAATCAAAATGTCTTATAATAATTATTGGAGGAGTTTTCAGTTCTTAAGTTACATTATACTTGTATGAAATGTCCCCTCCTTCTGAAATTATTGTTTATTTTAGATTTTTCATTTTTAGTTTGAATGGTAATAAAAATGAAATATCAAACTGGACAATAATTTTTGTTAATATATATACTATATATTTTTTTGTGATGTTCATTCTCTCTCTTTTGCCACCTAAATATCTAGTGCGAGTATTATAAAATCCAATCTTTTTCCACCAAAAGATATTTTCCACTTTGGCAGTTACCTAACAGAAGTCCAACACTGAAGTACGACGCCGTTTCATAGCTTTTCCCCCCTAGGAATCATCGTCCCTTCCTCAGTATCCTCCAGAGTACAAGAAAAACAGCCTCTCGTTCTCAGTTTCAGTCACTACCCTTTTTTTTTTGGTTAATTGTCACTACCCTTTCACTACCTCGACGAGTCCGTCCAAACTCTCTTCCCTCGCCACGCGACCCACGCGCCCCCGCTGTACTTCTATATTATTCTCCCCCATCATCATCACCTTCTTCCCACCCCATTTCACCTACTTCCCCTTTTTCCCCCATTTTCACCAACTTTCTCTGTGATCAGTCATGGCGGCTACTGATGCGCTTTCCCGTATTGGCTTGGCGGGCCTTGCTGTCATGGGCCAGAATTTGGCCCTCAACATCGCCGAGAAAGGTTTCCCCATCTCCGTCTACAACCGGACCACTTCCAAGGTTGACGAGACCGTAGATCGGGCTGAACGTGAGGGCCAGTTGCCTCTCTTCGGCAAATACAATCCTAGAGATTTCGTCCTCTCCCTTCAGAAGCCTAGATCCGTTATCATCTTGGTCAAAGCCGGGGCGCCCGTTGACCAGACCATCGCCGCCTTATCCGCTCATATGGAGCCCGGCGACACCATCATCGATGGCGGCAACGAGTGGTACGAGAATACTGAGCGTCGGATTGTCGAGGCCAATTCCAAAGGGCTGCTTTATCTCGGCATGGGCGTCTCCGGCGGGGAGGAAGGTGCCCGGTACGGGCCGTCTCTGATGCCCGGCGGGTCCCACGAAGCTTATTTGAATATCAAGGATATTCTTGAGAAAGTGGCGGCTCAAGTGGAGGACGGCCCGTGTGTCACTTACATCGGGGAAGGTGGGTCGGGTAATTTCGTGAAGATGGTTCACAATGGAATTGAATACGGTGACATGCAGTTGATTTCTGAAGCTTATGATGTGTTGAAAAATGCTGGCGGGTTGACTAATTCCGAGTTGGCTGATATTTTTGCTGAGTGGAACAGGGGTGAGCTCGAGAGCTTCTTGATTGAAATCACTGCGGATATCTTTCAGGTGAAAGATTCTGAATCTGGGCATGGGGAATTAGTCGATAAGATTTTGGATAAAACGGGGATGAAAGGGACTGGGAAATGGACCGTTCAGCAAGCTGCTGAGCTTTCAATTGCTGCTCCAACTATTGCTGCTTCGCTTGATAGTAGATATTTGAGTGGGTTGAAGGACGAAAGAGAGGCGGCAGCAGATGTTTTCAGGAGTGAAGGTCTGAAGGAGGAGAGCATTAATAATGTTGGTGTCGTGGATAAGAAGAGATTGATTGATGATGTGAGACAGGCATTGTATGCGTCCAAGATATGTAGTTATGCGCAAGGGATGAACTTGTTGCGGGCTAAGAGTTTGGAGAAAGGTTGGAACTTGAACTTGGGGGAGTTGGCGAGGATTTGGAAAGGAGGATGTATTATCAGGGCTGTCTTTTTGGATAGGATCAAGAAGGCTTATCAGAGGAATCCGGCGTTGGCGAATTTGTTGGTGGACCCTGAGTTTGCCAGGGAGATGGTGCAAAGGCAGGCGGCTTGGAGGCGAGTGGTGGGATTGGCTGTTCAGAAGGGGATTAGCGTGCCCGGAATGTCAGCTAGTTTGCAGTATTTTGATACTTACAGGCGTGGAAGGCTCCCTGCAAACCTTGTTCAGGCTCAGAGGGATTACTTCGGGGCACATACCTATGAGAGGATTGACCGTCCAGGATCATATCATACCGAGTGGGCAAAGATTGCTCGTGGGGCCGTAGTATAATTGTAGGCAGTATTTGAAGATCCAGACTGCATTTTGGTACTTTTAGTAGCTTATTTGCCATTGGTATACATTGTGTCTCTATTTTCAGGGGATTAAGTTGAATTTGAGTTGTATCTTATCCTGAGGATCCTTAGGTCTAGAAAGATGTTGAACTTGCTTTGTCTGCTATTTTTGCAGTTAATAATAGGTCCTTGGTATCTTTGTTTTCATGTCACAGTTGTTTTGGGTATAGGTTTGAAAAGTGGAAATCTTTTTACCCTTTTCTCATTGATGATGATTAAGCGTGCTTCTGATCGATTTTCCTTTCCTTTGTTGAATTAAAAAACTAAAGATGCTCCATTAAACAGCTGGTGTTAACTTGGCTGGAAGCATGAGATATAATTTTTCCTATTCACCTAGTTGATATTAAGATTCTCTTAGGTAACCATGTACAGCTGTGCTAACTTTGATATAAACACGAAAGTGACTCTTTTCATGACCTTTCACTGTGTGAATAATGCTTTCATTTGTGGCACCTTGAAATAATTTCTCTGAGATGATGTTGTTTTGGATGATCAAGTGGCTTGGACATTGAGACGTAGTGATTAGGTTATGTATATTTAAGACAAAGATAAAGAAAGTAATTGGAAGATTTATTCTCACTGTTGAAGCATATATAAAATACATGGCTTTTATGGACGGCCTAAATTCTCAAGGTCCGGATGAGTCCTTGTTATTGTTGCTCGTGGCATTTTGCTGCTATTCACCCAGAATGTATGTAGAACCTCGCCTTCATCAGCTTCCCTCTCCATATCATTAGTTCTTTTCACTGTTAAAGCCCTCAGAAGTATTGTTCCAATGAGTAGTACCACAAAGACCAGGCAAAGGAATCCCAGCACAAAGCCAAGGACCCAAAAGATCCATACTTTTCTCTGCTTGGATGGAGTTTCAATAGAGAAATACCCTAGAGTTCTAGTTTGGCATACATTTGGCAAGCTCATCTCACTCATTGTAACTCTCCCGTAAGCATCAAAAGTGGTACATTTTGCTCTAGGATTAGAACCACTAGGTGTTATGGAACTATTAAATTGAATTAGTATAGGCTTCTCTGTAGCTTTAAGATCGAGTTTTGTTAGTTTGGTGCTGTTCATGTTTGATGCATTGTAAATCATGATACCTATAACAGAAGTCAGTAAAGTGTAACCTGGTACATCATTGTAGATAGAAGACCAATTGCCCAAGTCATGATAGACAATCAGCAGTCTCCTCACGTACGGGACCGGAAGCGACCTTGGTGGGATGCTAACATTTGTCAAATTGGCGCCCATTCTCCACAGGGTTCGACTTCTCATACGAATGGCGGTAACCTTCATCCCAGCAAGATTGGCTGGGAGGGTAGCATTGAATAGAGCACCAGTATGAGGTCTCCCGTGAAACAAAGTTTTGAAAGCGTGATCATGGAGCAAAACATCTAAAGATTCACCCAGACTATTGTTGAAGCTGTGCACGTAGGGGAAACAGAGAAAGAGAACCAACCATAGGAAACAGCAGCTGCTGCTTATCATCTCCATAAGTAGAGCCTGAAGAATCTTCCTGTTGCAGGACTTGAACAAGTTGACAGCTTGATACCTCAATTTCTGGTGAATATCAGCAGTAAATGTGGTCGTAACTTTGTAGATTTCTCCACGATTTCATGATTTGCGGACTACTGTGGAAATGATCTTGTGTTTGATGGACAAACTTCTGGAAAAATGGAAGGATATTGAGAGAAAAGTGCCTTTCTATCTTTGATGTTTAGCAGAAGGAAATGGCAAATTGAGGAAGCCTTTGTGACGTATTTGTACTGTGGAAATGGTACAGACCATGATGCCCCTCAAGTTGACTGTTTCTTAACTTTCACAAAAGTCATGCGTTTTGGTTATGGGGACCCATAGAAAGGAGGAAAAAACCTTCATTTTTAAGGCCTAATCATGGTGGTTTTTCCTCTAACGGGTGATGCAATGATAGTTTTGCTGGTAAAAGAAGTATGATTGTGTTCCACAGACTACGGGAATCAACGCATGCAGAAAAGTTTGCTTTGTAATTGCATTGTCTTTTTTTCTTCTTGTTCCTAAAAGCTCTAAAAGAGGCAAAATCAGCACTGAATGGCGGAATATAACTTTTGGTGAAAAAAAACTTGGATCTCATTGTCACGAATCATGATGTGTAATCTCTTCACGTACTGCCTTGTTGTCGACAAAGAAAATGTGGAAAAACAGGTTAATTGAAACGTTGCCGCCTCCTAGTTTCTAACCCATCAGTGGACTGAAAAGTCTTGTGCCAAGATGCAGCCAATTCATCCACACCGGAATTACTTGAACTTGAGAGGGGATTTTCAATGGAAACGAAACTACAGTATGTGATGCTGAGTCACCTACTGCAAATTTTGATCAAGGAACAAACAATTGGTCGAGCAGTTTTCTATTTCTTCCTCAATAGACTTCTTCAAGTGGTTAAAGCATATTTCAACTATAAAATCGAGCAAGAAACAAATAATCGCACATGTCCCAAACCCTTTTCAGATGAGCAGTGGAAAGAAATCTTGGACTCCATTAATCATCATCATTCAATATACCATTAAGCTGGCACGCAATGCATCCTCCAACGGGCTAATATCTATTACTGTGGTGCAATGCAACATATCCAGAAGAATTTGGAACCTACTTTTTTGCTGTACTGCACCACTCAGCAAGCAATGCTCCTCGATAACACATAGGTCGGTGATGAGTTCACTGTGTAATTGTGAGCTTCGTCCTGATATAGTGATATGTCGAATCCCATTGATTAGCTACAAACGAAGTCTATTAGCCATTGGGCTGTCATTTAATTTCAAAGCTACTGGTTTCCTCTAGAGATTTGAAGTATCTTTTTTTTAATATTCCTTTCATCCTGAAATTATTCTCTAATTTAAATTTTTATTTTTAGTATAAATTGAACTAAAAGAAAACATTCAAATTGGACAATACTTTTTGGAAGAGTACTATGAAAGAGTCAAATCCTAACACAAGCATGACCTGTTGATGAGCAAGATCGACTTCCGATCACAATTTGATATTAAAAATCTCGTAATACACAATTGGTTATGTAATCTATAAAAACTCCCCAAATGAAAAGAAAAGACTTTTTAAATGATCTAAAATTCGCCTTCCAAATTAACGTATGGCAGCTCCAAAAGTCCAACCTCCGTGCGCACTCTGCCTATATGAATCATTGAATTCAATTTTAATTGACGAGTCTATATCCACCACCGAGGCTAGACTGGCCCATCCGCTGAGTAAAAGGCCCAACCGATTCTGCTGAGGTGGTTAAGTAACACCAAATCTAATAGGACTCAGAGATCTTTTAGGTTATTCCATGTCTATAAATTGGGATGATTATTCCACAATTACGGTGCGGTATCTCTAGCTCCAATAATCACATACACACTTCTTCATAATCCTATTTTCTGACTTAAGCATCGAAGTGTCTACCCTTGGGAGACCCCCAAGGCTCTGTTTTGCAGGAAACCCTATCGAAGTTCCGCTATAAAACCGGCGACACAATTCTAGGCTTCGTCAAGTGACACGTCCAATGGGACCCGAAGACTAGGGTTTGTGTCACAAAGCTTTCTCAAGTTTCCTAGACTTTCTCAACCGTTGATTACCATAACAAATTAGGGTTCACCCCCGTAAAAGATGGCGGTAATCAACAATCCCCAATCCAGCACGGCATCAACAGGCAGGCGACCAAGCCCTGATGACAACGAAACCCTGGCGAAATTCCAAGAGAAGCACATGCGAAAGAAAAACAACCGCCAGTCAAGAAAAGAAAAAACTCCCACGAGACCATCCAATCCTGGGGAAGAAAGGGAGGAGAACCCTAGCAATCATTGCAAAGCACCCAATCCACGTGATGAAGCACGGTTGGCTGAAATCGAAACAGAACTCAAAAAGTTGCGAGACGATAACAGTCTCAATCAGAGGAAGAAAAAGTACATGTTAGAAGAATACCGATGCCGTTGTTTGCTCGGTCAACCTGACCCAACAGATCAAGAATTGCAAGATTTCATTGACGAGAAAGAGGCACATAGGATAATGGCTTTGCTCGAGAAGAAAAAGGGCAAACACAAAGTCCCGAGCGAGGAAACCGAGGGCACCTACAGGGAGACCTCTAACCGCGAAATCTCTCGGGAAGAACACTCAATTGGTCGTAGCACAACCTTCTGGGGTTCCTTTGAACGAGCGTACCTTGCATTCCCGATAGCACTCGAGGAGTTTGCTAAGGAACAACACCGCAGGAAACAGTCTCGTACCTATCATCGCCACGACTCACCTAGTATCGAGATGGTGTCTGGAAAATACTTGAACCCCCCCCCCCACCAAAAGCTAATGTGCATTCTCATCTGGGACCCAGAGTTCCTGTGGAAAGATCCCACCTTGATAATGATGACGCATATTGGGTACCTCCTCGAGACACAAATTATTCTCGTGGAGGTCGTTACCCAGACGACCATTATGGCCCACGACAATCTCCTCAACCTCGACACACCGAGTGGCGCCCCCAGGAAGAACCTTATGTCCCTCGACGTCAGGGGGAATATGGCAATCAGTTCTGTCCGTTCGAGAATCAATGAGAAGAATGATAGGGATGATTGTTGACAAAAGTCTATTTGTACCAAGGATTTGTGACTGTCCAAAACCCCAGAACTTTGACTTCCCCAAGGATTTCGTAAAGTACTCAGGAGACTCCGACCTGCAGCAATTCCTGCATGGAGATGTCCAAGTCATGAGAATCCGAAACGCATCGCTCGATTTCATGGCTAAAGTCCTTCCATCCTATCTCGCTGGACAGGCACAACGGTGGTTTGGGCAGTTGCCGAAAGTAAGTATTACTATCTTCGAGGACTTGTCAGTCAAGTTGGCCACATGCTTCTTTCCAAGCAAGCAGATCACAAGAATGTCAATCGATCTTTCCTCGATTAAACAAGGCCAAAACGAGAGCCTTTCTGATTTCCACCGTCATTTCACCCGAGAAACTCTCCAAGTTGATTGCCTCGATGACAAAGACGTGCGAAACGGATTTATTCAGTGTCTTAACCCACTTGGGAAATCTGCTACTTTGAGGGTGAAATTGTCTATCAAATCTCCTCAGAATACGCAAGAAATATGGGACATAGTGGAAAGTTACAGCCAGCGAGAACAGACACTTAAACCCTCACAGAAATCCTTCTCGATAGCAGGAGATCAAGGCAGAAGGGACATGATCAAGTCTACAATTGAAGCCAAGCTGACACTCTTAAACTCGACAGACAGCTGACTCTACTGTTGAAGCCCCGACGAGATCAGTACTGCAAGTATCATAAGGACCACGGCCATGACACTGAAGATTGTAGGGAGTTAAAAGGAGAAATCAAGGCTGGAGTAAAGTCTGGGAAATTTCAACAGTATGTACAGAAGGCTTCTCGACAAAAGGGAGAAAAGTTCACGGGACCCCGTAACTTTCCTAAGAAGGACACCCAAGGCCCTCGAGAGGATAACCAGGGGAATAACTGGACACCAAGAAACAATACGCAGCAATCCGCTCAGCAGCCCCTTGACGGTAGACCTCAACCACTCCAACAAGTCCCTCCGCCCGATCCTGCTAAGCAGATTACTCACAATGTGGGGACAATCTATGGTGCATCACTCGAGGTTCTTTCTACAATAGCTATGAAGGCATTAGTTTGAGAGGTAACTAAAATGCTCTCACAAGAGCCCAGCCATAAATGGTTCAAAGGAACCGAGGCAATAGTCTTTAGAGACAGTGACGTAGTCCCAGGCATCTGTCCACATAGCGACGCCATGGTTATTGAAGTCATTATTCGAAACGTTCACGTGAGCCGCGTATACGTCGATAACGGCAGCGCATTCGACATCATCTATAGAGACTGTTTCAAGAAGATGAACATACAAAATCCTGATTGGTGTCTAGCTACATTACCATTACTGGGCTTCTCTGCGCACACGATTATCCCCAGCGGAATCTTAAGGTTTCCAATCACGGTAGGATCACATCCTCGAATGGTAACCTTACCCATGGATTTAGCCATAATTGATGCTCCCTCGCCGTTTAATGTAATTTTAGGACGGCCGTGGATGTGTCAAGTCCGCGTTGTTTGGTCACCTTACCACTTGGTAATGAAATTCCCAATGGAGTATGGGATAGGGATAGTACAAGGGTGCCAACACAGTTCTCAAGAATACCTCCTCACGGCAGTGAAAACAGGGAAAAAGGCAGTGAAATCTGGAGTTAAACCACCACATCGGGGTGTTACTCAGTCCAACAAGGAGTTTTATCAGTTGAATCCAAGAAAGAACGACAACCCATGGATCTCAACCATCCTCACCAACCGCCACTCAGCAGCAAAACAGAGGAGTTAGTCTTGGATGAAAAGGAGCAGGAAAAGACGATCCAACTTGGAGTATCTATAGACGGAACATTGCGGTCCGAGGTAATTGCCTTGCTATGTGAATTCCGAGATATCTTTGCCTGGGCACCATCTGATATGACTGGAATTCCTCGAAAAGTCATCGAGCACAAGCTGAACATAGATCCTAATGTCAAACCAGTATAACAGAAAAAAGAGAATCTTTGCTCGAGACCGCAATGGCGTGATCAACGAGGAAACGCTCAAGTTAGTTCGTGTCAACAATCTTCGATAAGTTTTTTGGCCAACTTGGTTAGCCAATCCAGTCCTCGTCTGAAAGCCGAACAACTCCTGGCACATGTGCCAAGATTACACCAACCTCAACAAGTATTGCCCCAAGGATTTCTATCCTTTGCCGGTCATTGATCAAATGGTTGAAGGAATCACCGGGTTTAGAACTCTCAGCTTCCTCGACGCCTATAAGGGTTATCATTAGATCTTTATGGCCTAAGAAGATGCTGAAAAATGGCTTACATCACTGAAATTGGAGTCTACTGCTACGATAAAATGCCGTTTGGACTAAAGAATGCTGGAGCCACTTATCAGCGGTTGGTCAACAGAGCCTTCCACGAGCAAATCAGACGTAACATCGAGATCTATGTAGATGATATGGTCATCAAGAGTAATCTCGACGACAAGATAGTAGAGGACATGAAAGAAATCTTCACGATTCTCCGTAAAATCAAAATGAAGCTCAATCCAAAGAAATGTTCCTTTTGCGTAGGTTCAAGGAAATTCCTAGGTTTTCAAGTCTACAAGGACGGCATAAGCGTGGATCCTATAAAGTTCAAGAAGATCCTCACTATGAAGGCTCCCAAGATGGTTAAAGAATTTCAGAAATTTACCGGTTCTCTCGCCGTGCTAAACCGATTCCTTTCTCGTGCAGCTGAAAGAAGCCTTCCCTTCTTTAAAACACTAAGAAAGGGGAGAAAATTTGAATGGAACGAGAAATGCCAACAAGCTTTCCAAGACCTGAACGAACACCTCAAATAGCTCCCTATGTTAGCAAAACCTGAGCCAGGGGAGGTCCTGTATATTTACTTGGCTGCTCGGGAAACAACTATATCTGCGGTCCTAATTCAGAAGAAAGACAGAAAGGAAATCCCAGTGTACTTTGTGAGCAAGGTTTTACAAGGAGCAGAATCTCGATACACTCCCATGGAAAAGCTGATACTAAGCTTGGTGTTGGCTGCTCGACGGCTACGCACCTATTTCCAAGCTCATCCAATCCAAGTCCTGACTGAGCAACCAATTCAGCAAGTCCTTCTTAAACCTGAAGCCTCTGGCCGAATGATCAAGTGGGCCATCGAGCTGGGAGAACATCATATCGAGTACAAGCCTAGAACAACTATAAAAGGGCAGACGTTTGTAGATTTTCTCGTTGAAATGCCCCATACTTCTAGTACCAGACTCAAACCGTCTTCAAAGAAGCAAGTGCACAAGTATGCTCCCATAGATCCTCGAGCCTGGACTCTTTACGTCGACGGCTTATCTTGTGAGGACGGGAGAGGAGCCGGCATAATCCTGGCCAAACCAACCGCACCATAAGAAATCGAGGAGATAAAGGAATATGATACGAAATACTCTTATGCCTTGCGATTTGACTTCTCGGTCACCAACAATATAGCCAAATACAAAGCAATGATCACGGGGTTGAATATGGCTCTAAGACTGGGGGTCCGGAATTTAGAAGTTTTCAGAGATTCTCAGGTGGTTGTTAAGCAAATCAATGGCAACTACGCCGTCCGCGATGAACATTTAAGGCCATATCTCGAGAAAGTCCTCCAAATCAAGGATAAGTTCGACAAATGCTCCATATCCCACATCCTTAGAACTAGCAACAAGAGAGCTGACGCCTTAAGCAAGCTAGCTTCGTCCAATTTTGCACTTCTCAATCATAAAGTTTGGGTCGAGATACTCCCCGAACCTAGCATCCAGTCCTGAGTATTACTCATGATCACTGAAGATGGAGATACATGAATGACATCATTTATCCAGTTTCTCGAAAACGGGACTCTCCCCAGCGATAAGTTTGCAGATCGAGCATTAAAGTTAAAAGCGGTCAAGTGTACCTTGAAGGACGGAATCCTCTACAAGCACGGGTATCTACCACCAATGTTGCGCTGCATCGGCCCAAAACATGCGGCCTATGTCCTCGAGGAAGTTCATGAAGGATCATGTGGTGCTCACATGAGAGCACGGGGATTGGCCAACAAGGTCCTTCGAACAGGTAGCTTTTCGCCTACAGTTTTCAAGGACGTCTATCAATTTGTGCAAAAGTGCGATAGATGTCAGCAATTCTCTGCCATCACTCAACAGCCACAACATGAGATGGTAACTATCCAAAGCCCTTGGCCCTTCTACCAATGGGGCACCAACATCATCGGCCCTTTTCTAAAGGGGGCGGGAGGGCCACGATGGGTTATCGTAGCTGTGGATTATTTTATTAAGTGGGTAGAAATAAAGCCGCTGGCCTCGATATCTGGAAGGAAGATGTTGAATTTTTTCTGGCAAAACGTGGTTTGTTGCTTTGGAGTGCCCAAGGTTATTGTATAAGACAATAGGACACAGTTCGAGTGTGATCCTTTCGAATCGTGGTGTGCTGAAATGCAAATAGAACGCCGATTTTCTGCTGTTGCTCATCCGTAAGCAAACGGCCAAGCTGAATCTATCAATAGAACTATTTTGCATGGAATCAAGACCAAGTTACAAAATGCCAAGGGGGCATGGGTCGACGAACTCTCACATGTCCTATGGGCCTATCACACTATAGCTCATTCCTTGACTGACGAGACTCCTTACAGTTTGGTCTACTGTATGAACGTTGTACTTCCAGTCAAGATTGGTCTCGCCAGTCCTCAAACCATCAATTTTGTTGAAGACACCAACAATGAAGATATCATGACTAACCTTGACCTGCTCGAGGAACGGCGAGACGCCGTTAAAGTCCGAGAAGCTAAGTACAAAGAGATCTCCAGAAAGCACTACAATAAGCGAGTCAAAAGCACTGACCTCGCGGTCGGAGACCTGGTACTTAGGAAGAATGAAGCCAGTCGAGTAGATTAGGAAGGACCTTATCGAGTCTTCCAGGCTTCTCTTTCTGGCAGTTATCGCCTGCAGACAACAGATGACACAGGAACCATCCCCTCTCGATGGTGGAACATTCAGAACCTACGCATATTCTATGTCTAAGTTTTTCCCTGTTACTTGCTAAATTACTTACTCTGTGTGATTTGTTGTTTTTATTCCTTTACATGTAATGCTAACCCGGGTCCTCGGGTAATTATTCAATAAAAGTCATTGCATATTTTTCATATTTTGAATGTGTCAATACTATCTTATGACTAGTGTACGAGATGGACACCCTCTTCAGGGCCATCCTCGAATTGAGCCGTGTATTCAACATCCGGACATAAAAATCGAAGAATTTTCCTCGTACTTGCCGTAGATCGCAGTACTTTAACATCGGAGAATCTGTATTCAGTTCCCTCGAGAGAGTCGTGTACTTTATATCCGGTCATCGAGCGCTATATAAATTATACTCGAGTATGAATCAACAAACTACACCGACAAGGCTCGAATCAAATGCATTGCCCTCACACCAAGTGCGGGGTTAGATAAATACACCTATCTATCCTTAAATACTGAGATCTTTCCCCTTGGGGTTCAATTTAGACGGCTCAATGACACCAGAGAATCCTAACATTCTAAGCTGGTTGACACACTAGTTCATCTTGTCATTCAAATCCACGATCTCCCAGTCTTGCTCGTTAAGCCTAAACAGGTATTCTTCTGCAGCCGTCCTCTCTTTAGCTTCTTCATTCTCATCTAGGTCCTCAAGAATAGGAAGTGGAATCTCACAATCGGCCAATATGTTTTGTCAAACGGCAGATTGCCGGTAGAAAAACTCGGCCTCCTTGGCCTTCTTTTTCAGCAGCGATAAAGCACTCTGTCCTAACCTGAATCTGCTTCTCGACAAGCGAAAGAATGTTGAACTTCTCAAGGAACCACGGAGATACCACGATTCCTTCATGACGCTTCAGCTGGGAGTTCTCCTTTCTTAGCTAAGCCATCTCCTCGTTTACATTTGTCTCTAAGATCAGAGAGTCTTGGTAGTCGAGATCATATTGATGGAGACGGCATTGATATTCTTCTTCCTTTTGTTTGAAATGCTGTACCAGTCGAGAGTGTATCTGTACATTGTATGCCTGGACAGCATCGACAATGTCCTTCTCGAGAATCCTTACTGTAGAAATATTATGGATATTCTCCAATTTTCTCATCACTAAAGAAACCATAGCATACATGGAAAAGTGTTTTGATTGGTTCTCATCCAAGATCATCAAATGTACCTGGTGAACAAATTATGATTCCTATCATAAGACACGGAATAAAGTCAAGAGGCTAAATACCATAAAAAGTAACTAGAAATACTTAGAAAAGATGTTCAAAATCACTACCGCGGGCAATGTTACAAGGGATCCTTAAATTCAAAAGAAGTTCTATTACAAGAAGATAAACTCATACAGCTGCTTAGACGTGAGGAGTATTCCCTGGCTGGTTTTCAGACGTCCCCTCAACGGGGGGATCATTCTCCTTGGCCCTGCCAGCATTCTCCTCGGCAGGGGGATCTTGGTCCTTAGCCCCAGAATTGGCCGTCTCGCCCTCCTCCAAGACGTCATCCTCGTCATCCTCCTCGAGATCAATGCCAAAATACTCGTCGGGGACATCAGGGGCCTCCGGTTCCTCACTAGGTCCCCTCGATAGGACGGCGGAAACATCCTCTGGAAACAAGGAAATATCCTCAGGGGCACCCATCTTAGCTAGGGCCTCGCACAATGGTTCCAAAAATGGAAGCTGCTCGATTCCCATTTTACAAAGGCACTTGACCAAAGCTTTATGCATGACTTTCTTAGGGTTCTCCCTCAGAAATTGTTTGAGCCACTTGGCTTTGATAGGCCTTTTTGACTTGAGTCTCTTTAGGCCTGCAACAGTAACTTCATGGCCGCCATACGCAACCGAGGCCATGTTGACCTCCTCCACGGCTACAGTCATCCCACCTGTGGATAACATCCTCCACCAGAAAGTGGTGCACCACTTGTTGAGATCTTCCTTGGAAATGTGAAGATTATTGTATTCCTGGAGTTTTTGATTTAGCTCCTCAAGTTGCGTTTGAACCACCGCCAGCTCCTTCTCCCTAGATTGCAGCTGTTGATTTTTCTCCTCGAGTGCCAGTTTCTCGATTAAAGCCTGGTCCCTCTCGGCACGAGCTTCAGCTAGCTCCGACCTTAAGTCCCTTGATCTCTTTGTATAGTTCATCATCACTGTGGTCATCTGCAAGAACCAAGCAAAGAATATGTGCACACTCATACCAAAATATGAACATTCGGGTGTATAGCATGATATTAGACGTTTACCATTTTCAGGCCATCAGCCTCAGTCAAAGTAGCAGCAAACTCTTTCAACAAGGGACATTCAATTGTTGGCGGATCGCCAAAGGTATAAACTGCAGCAGAAGGTCCTCCTGCAAATAGTTCAGCAGGCAGAATGGTTACATCTCCCTCAAGGGGATCCTTGCCTTTTTCCATGGGTGGAGATTGAGTGCTTGGCCCAGTTTCCTTCACCAAGTGTGTCTCCTTCTCGACGTGTGGCGGCACTATAGGTTCCTCGAGAACAGAAAGAATGGTCTTCTCTCCCTCCTTTGCTGGTTCTGTTTTCTTCGAGACAGAAACATCAATCTTGGATTTCTTGGTGTTGGGTCCCTTCTCGGAATCCTTTGCATTCCTCTTCTTCTTCTTCTTCACTTTCTCCACCAGTGTTTTCGTCGTGGATGTGTTTTCATCTGAGTTCACAACGTTAAACAAGTCAGAATCACCATATAGCCCAGGACCGGCATTTTCTGACGACATGACCTAAAAATAAAGAGATAATAAAGAGATTAGTACCTTTCTGCTCTTCGACAGGGTTATCGAGGGTGTCATTAACTTCCTTCTCTTTGACGGGAACAGCGGGAATGAAATGTTGTACAGCATCCCACTTAACCACTTTGGAGTACTTCTCGAATTTCTTTAAGTCCTGGGCGAACTCTTTAATCTTTTCTTTATCTTCGTCTGTCCAGTCATCCTTTATTGCCTCAAATCCATTGCTTTCTCAATGATTCCAGGCAACACAATACATTTCAGACGCCTTTAGGTATAGAAAGTTTGGTTTCCATATAGAAGAACCACCGTATGCCTCTACTATCTTCTTGACGCCTAAGTTGGGATTCTTCTTAATAATATACCAATCTTGGAAAGATGTTGAAGCCATGGATGCTTTAAAGAAATATCTCCATAGCAACAGACACGGTTTCACTTTCACCCGTTGACATATTTCACAAAATCGAGAACGTATGTTATCGGATTCGTTGTGAATCGTGCCAAGGGGGGTTTTATAGTGTTGCACAATCTCCTCGAACAAAGAAAAAAGAGGAGACCTCAACCCTAGATACATAAAGCGATCATAGATGGTAAATTTTCCTTTTGGAGGAGTATTGGCCCTCTCGGTTCCTAAAGGGGCTCTAGCTTCTAGATCTAGGGTCAAGTCATATTTCGTCTTCACAGATTTTACCTTTTCATCGGAGTCTATAGTGGACGCAAAATCGTTGACAGATTTCTGTTTTGGGTTCCTAGCCATAATTATCTACTTATAACAATAAATAGATCTATAAATTCAAAGGGCTGGAAATGAAATAGAGATGTGAGAATCTAGGAACTTACTGCTGGAATAGGTTTCTACTCGCCTTTTGAGTTGTAGCCACCCTGGATTTTAGAGATGCGGCTTCTGCAAATATTCCGGCAGTAGAGACAAATAAACAGGGCAATTAAAAGGATTGCCGGCGTTTGAATAGTGAATCTCAAGATGGCCTCTTCCGGGAAGTTACGACTACTTCTGGAATGGAGGCGGAGAAAAATTAGAGAGGATTTTGTGTTTTGGTTCAACGACTGAAATGGGGGAATTAATCTTCTCTCACTGGATTTTAAAAGGGAAAAGCAAGGGGCTATGTACTCCCACGAAGTGACGGTTTCTCTACTTTCAAGGAGACCAATGGCCGCCGTTTGAGAAACGTGCAGAGTAATGGGACATGTCTGTACCTATTTAGGCGGGATTCCATGTCGGGTCACCTTCTTAGATTCTCGGGTTGAATCCTGATCCCCGAATTATTTCGCCAGACCTCTTCGATGCAAGATGGGTCGAAACTTGTCCACTCAACTTGGACCGGGTCCAGGTACCATTTATTTTGTGTAAAGTCTTATTTATTTCATATACACTTGACAGGGGCATTTGACGAGTCCATATCCACCACCGAGGCTGGACTGGCCCATCCGCTGAGTAAAGGGTCCAACCAACTCTGCTGAGGCGGTTAAGCAACACCAAACCTAGTAGGACTTCAGAGATCTTTCAGGTTATTCTATGCTTATAAATAGGGATGATTATTCAACAATTACGATATGCTATCTCTAGCTCCAATAATCACGTACACACTTCTCTATAACTCTATTTTCTTACTTAAGTATCGGAGTGTCTACCCTTAGGAGACCCCCGAGGCTCTGTTTTGCAGGAAACCCTATCGGAGTTCCGCTATAAAATCGGCGACACAATTCTAGGTTTCGTCATTAATGTTCTTAAACACACATTAATGTTAAAAATAAACTAACGAGTTCACATGATCGATGTGCAGGAATCAAAGTCAATGACTGTCTAATACTTCCTCCAATGCTTAATCATTCATTATTGGTTTCCACTTCATCAGACCAATTCCTAAATCCTAAGGAGATCATTTTTTTTTTTTCTAGAAATCCTAAAGAGGAGGGCTTTTTTTTAAAAAAAAATATTTTCAAAGGGCTCGAGAATAGTGCTATGCATATGGTCTCAATATAGTACTAGTAGTTAGACTTTTATAGTGATTTTAATGAGTTTCAGAGATCCCATCCTGCTAAGAGTGGGTTGCCGAAACTTTTTCCACATAAATATATTGATAAATGTAGGGCTCAGAAGATAGAGTGAGATAAAAAGGTTAAAGAAATGGAATTTGGGAACAGAGAGATGTAATTGAAGGAGAAACTATTGATGCAATTCAATACTAGCTAGTCATTTTAATTTGTCCTAAATATCATTTAATATGTTATTTTAATTGAAAATAAAATTTTAAAAATATATTTTCATATATATTATGTTATTTTTATTATGATAAAATAATTTTAAGGTTTTATTTTCAATTAAAAGAACATATTAAATGAAATTTAGGACAAATCAAAATATCTTATAATAAGAACCATAAGAAATTCTTATGTTTTGGGTGTTTAGGATAATAAAAAGAAGTCGTCACCAGAAGGACAAGACTGAGTGTAATTCAAGACTTCCAATAAATTGTATTAAAAAAAAAACTCCCAAGTCCCAATAAATACTAATTTCACATTGTTTAATCAATATAGTCAAATTGCCAGCATTCTAACAGCTCTTGTGTACTACTAGTATTTTATTGCGTATGAGTCATGAACAGATGAAGAGGGGTTAAAAAAAAAAAGGGTCAATGAAGTCTGCTTGCCCAATTCTATTTTGTAGTTAGTCTTTGGTTCATTCGCCACTCCTTTTCTTCATCAACTCAATCTGTTCCATTTTGATCACCATTTTCATTCTCTATTCTTATTGCCATTCAGATCAGTAATTGTCAAAAGCTTCCCCAACAACAACAAGATGGCTACAACTGACGTTGTTCGTTCCTCCTTACAACATATAGACTCTATCTTGTACCACATTGATCACCTGGATTCACCTAATGAGAGGATTGAGAAAATGATATATCGGTTGAGGATTCTCAAAGTGTTTGTTCTTTCAGCCAGAAAGTTGGGCTATAAACCTAGCCTAAGATCTTTCTTGGTAAAGCTTGAAAATATTGTTGGCCGACTCGCAGACCAGATTCACACTTTCCGTTTCGATTCAAATGCCTCTGTAGTTGACTTCGTACACAAGTTTGGAGCGGAGCTTCTAATTCTGTTTGGTGGAATGGATAAATGGTTCGCCATTCTCGCGGATTCCAAGCGACGACCAACTGATTCTCTCGCAACAGATGAAGTTTTGGAACTCATTAGCTGCTTCCTAGAGTATCTACCACCACTGGATGGACCTTGTTTATTCTCTTACCATATCAGGCTTCCACAAACAGTACAAGTCCTTGAAGACCAGATGGCATTCTTGAGAAGTCATGTCCTCTTTGCCAAACAGATCAATAATGTTGAACCTCCAGAAGATCTATTGGCTCGCGTTGGAGATATCGCTGTCGATGCAGCTTATCTGCTTCATTTGCGTGCTCTTTTCGCGGTTCATTATATCAAATATGATGAAATTCTGTCCAAGAGTTCAGTATTGGTGCAAAAACTCAAGCCTTCTGATCCTCAGGTCTGTAAGATTTACATTGACCTCTTGATGAGTACCTCAAAGTCATCGTCCACAAGATTTGATCCTGCTGATCAAGAGACGGATAACAAATCTCTTGTTCCAATGACGGATATCCTGCGTCATCTCATATCTCAGCTTTGGGAGGTTCTAGCACTCCATACTTCTTCTGTCATTGGGTCAATGAAGGATCAACTACTAGAGCTGTATGGAGGAATCAGATCCTTGAGAAAATTGTTTCTCCAGCAACTTCAGCAGCAGAAAAGAATTGATATGACCATCAAGGAACAACTTGTTGCTGTGGTAGGAAATGCTGGAGTTTTCATTTTCTCATTGTACCAGAAGACACAACCAGATCTTGGGCTTCTTCAGGTTGTGTTAGAAGAAATCCATATTATCATGAGAGAACTTGGAGAGAATGATCTGCAATTACCAGAGCTCAACATTCCAAGCACTACTCACTTGTCTTTTGTTGAATTTTTAATGGAAAGACTAATGGAAGTGATGACTAGCAATCTTGTACCAACAACTGTTAGCAGCAGTACTCAAACTATCCTAGACGAACTCGCGTCTTTAAGATCTCTCTTGGGGGAAAGGATAGAGGTTGGGGATCATGTTTGGGAGGTGGCATACAGGATAGAGGGCCTCATCAATGACCTAGAGGTTGGCCATCTTCCAGATTCTTTCATCACATCTTTTGAGTCCATCACAAAAGACATCAGAAATATTAAGACAGAAATTGAAGTGAAGAGAGCAAATCTTGGAGAAATCAAGGTAGTAAAGGAGGAGGTAGCCTTGACTCACAGTTTTGTGCAGCAACCACAAGCTCCACCATTGATAAAGGAAGTTGTAGGCTTGATTGACGAGGCAAACTCGATCACTAATCGGCTCAAAAGGGGAACCGAAAAATTGCAAATCGTCGCCATTGTGGGAATGCCGGGAATAGGCAAGACCACATTGGGTGAAAAAGTTTACAATGATCGTCCTGTGGAGCTGCATTTTTCTGTTTGCGCACTCACTACAGTGTCTCAAACATTTGACAAAATGAGAGTGCTACGCGACCTTTTAAAACAAGTTGACCCTGAGAAATACTCGAAGCTCTCGAGTAACGATACTGTGAATGATGTAGCAGATAAGCTGAGGCGCAGTTTAAAAGGAAAGCGATATCTCATCTTCTTGGATGATGTATGGGAAGCTAAAGTATGGGAGAGCTTGAAAGAATCATTCCCCGATGATTCTAGGGGAAGTCGAATAATGATGACAAGTCGTCATCATGATGCTTTTCCTCCCCAAATGCTGGATGACAAACCTCATGAAGTTCAACCACTCAGTAACAGCCAGAGCGTAGATTTATTGCGACATGAGTTATTCAGTGATGAAGGTTGGACTAATGAAGTAGGTGATCTCTGGATGCAGATTGCTAAACTCTGCCATGGCTTACCTCTCTCTATTGTCATTGTAGCTGGAGTTTTAAAATCCACACAGCCAGAGAAGTGGGAGGAAATTCTGGACAGTTTGATGAGCTCAGGCGCCACCACATTATACGAAAGGTGTAGAAACACTCTGGAGCTCAGTTACAGACATCTTCCAGAGCATTTAAAGCCATGCTTCCTTTATCTCGCGAGATTTCAAGAAGATCAACAGGTTTCAGTTAGGAGGTTGCTTCAGTTATGGATGGCCGAAGGTTTTGTTAGGAAAGCTGAGATGAAGAAGCGCCGGTCAAATGTTGCT
The DNA here is from genome assembly GCA_949775105.1 of Oldenlandia corymbosa var. corymbosa. Lineage (NCBI taxonomy): Eukaryota > Viridiplantae > Streptophyta > Magnoliopsida > Gentianales > Rubiaceae > Oldenlandia > Oldenlandia corymbosa. The sequence goes on along the minus strand of OX459119.1, from coordinate 9,911,030 downwards.
GAAGAGTATCTGAAAGATTTGCTTGGAAGAAGCTTAGTTTTGGCTGCCGGAAAGAAGTCACTCGGCCAAGTGAAAACATGCCGGATTCATGACTTGGTTCATGAATTTTGTTTGCAGAAAGCCAAGGATGAACAGTTTCTCCATTTCCTGGAAGGAGGCCTGGATGAGCTTTTATCATTCAATGCGCCCTGGAACCTTCGGAGGCTTTGCATCCAATCTGATGTGAAGGATTTCAACAAGTCAAAGGTGTTCTGTCCTCGTGTTTGTTCTCTGCATTTGAAGCACATCAAACCAGAACAATGGAGGCTAGATATCTCAGACATGATTCACGCATGGAAACTCCTGAGAGTATTGGATTTGGAGCACATTGATTTAGATGGTCTTCCAAGTGAAATAGGGTTGCTTGTCCGGTTGGCCTATCTGGCGATTCGAGGCTTTTGGAAGGAAATGCCACCAACTATCGGTACTCTCTCTAATTTGGAAACTTTTATTATGAATCATAAAGGTGATCCGATTTCCATGCCAGACAGTTTTTGGAATCTACAGAAACTAAAGCATTTTTATACCACCTTGAGTTTTTTTATGGGCGGTATATTGCCTGTTGAGAATCTTGATAGCTCATCTGCTTTGAATGAGTTGGATAGGATTTGTGGTGTGATTTTTCCTCATGATGGGTCAGTGGAAAGGGTAATGCGAAAGTTTCCAAACATCCGCAAGTTGAAATGCACTTTTTACAATGATAGTTACAGAGAAAATCTCCAGGTTACGTTTCCGGATTTTCTGAATCAGCTAGAATCACTTCATATGTTTGGGCAGAACCATAGACTGCCAAGTAAAACTAGATTTGACTTATGTTTGCCAGAAAATTTGAAGAAATTGACATTGACAGCGTTTAACCTCTCTGCGAGGAGCCTTTCATGCATCGGTAAACTACCAAACCTTGAAGTCCTCAAATTCGATACCGTGCACTTCCCAGAGGATTCTTGGAGAATGGAAGAAGAGGAGTTTCCAAAGCTGAGAATTTTGAAATTACATGACGGGATTCAATGGTGGAGTAGTGGCTGTGATGATCAACTTGGATGCCTTGAAAAATTGGAGTTGCACCGTTGCCATAATTTGAAAGAGATGCCTTCTTGTCTAGAATGTGCTCCAATGCTTCAAATGATTGAGGTCGTTAATTGTGCTGAAAATGTTGCACAGATGGTGAAAGACATCGAGAAAGTGCAGGTGTTCAATGGGAATTCAGATTTGAAGATTATGATTCTGTAACCAAACTGCGCTGCTACTGTACTTATATTTGTTTCATTTGATCAATGTGGACACTCTTTTATGCGTGACAAATATGAATTTCGTGGTTGATTCTAGTTTCATGGTCTTCTGCCTTGTTTTTTCCCCGCACACAACTTTACATGAAGATTGGGGGTGACCATAATTTAATCCAACATCATCAACAGATATCAAACTAAAGCAAAAAATAAAAAATAAATTAAAAAAAAAAAGAGAGAGAGAGAGAGAAGGGGAAATAGGTTGCATTCTACAGGATTGGCAGTTTGGCACCCCTAAGTGGACTGAAATCTTGTCCCAAAATGCAGCCAAATTCATCAACCAAAAGTACTTCTGTTCAAAATTTCAAAGAAAAAACTTGAATTTTCCCCCTCTACGGACCTCTCCGAGTGGTCCCTAATTTGATTCTCTAGTACATTGCGAACTCATAAATATCAACATATAAGGACACAAAGCATGGAAAGATGGAGCCTGAGCATTAACATGTTTGGAAGCTTCTCAACGCAAAAGATGAGAATGAGATGAAATGATGAATCATTAGCACTGGAATGAACGAACCTTACGAGTCAATAGACAAATGATAACGGGTACAACCAATACCATCTGATAAAATATTGATCATCATCTATTAAGCTGGCACACAAATGTATCTATTGTGTTCCATGTGGAAACCAACTGTTGCATTGACCGTAAGTATAGCAGAAGAGATGGAAAATACAAGCAGACTGTGGTAGTTAATTTCTAACAAGATCAGCCTTGCAGGACATTCGCAAATTAGTTCAGAATACATACTTTTCCACTTTTATGTACATTCATAAGATTTATAGTGCAATGCAAAATATCTAGAAGAATTCGCTCTTCGACTGTCTTGGTTATATCTCCAGGAAATTTGAAACCTATTTATAGCTCTACTGCACATAAGCCTACGCAGATTACTAGTTTACTAACTCTAAAACAGATTAGTCCCACTACTCGGTAAGCAATGCACCTCAACACATAGTTGATGAGTTCACTGCTTGATTGTAAGCTCAGCCCTGAGATGTAGAATCCCATTGATGAAGTATTGACTATCATCAGCCACAAATGCTGTCCAGGGAACACCAAATAGGTTCCGATAACCAACTGCTTTTCCTCCAGTAAATTTGTAGTTTCCTTTGTACTTGCTCACGTAATCATCGTTAGGCTTTGATCTTGAGGCGAACTCGTAGTCAACAGCAAAAGATACTGACCCTTTCTCCTGCATGCCCAGGAACAGACCAAAGCAATGGAAAGAACTCTGTTGATCCATGTTGCAATGTGCAGACAAGAAAAACCCTTGCCCGCCCAAATGGAAAGCCTGTGAATATATACGTCCAGCCGGAAAGAGATTCACACACTCTTCTCGCTTGAGATCAAGGTACACGACACATTGTTGACGAGGCACTTCAAACTCCACGACTTTTACTGGTCGGTACTTGTATGCTCGCTCCACAAAACGACGATAAGAGGCATTGGACTCTTCAGCAATAAAAGTGCGCTGACGATATGGTGGTTCAGCTTTGAAAAAGAGAGCATCAACTACAAGTTTGGAAGCAAGTTCGGGATCAAAGTCATTGCAAGTCAGAACTTTCTTCAGCTTTCTACAAGTCATGTATGGGAAGCGAATCAAGCGAGCAAGTCGCATGCCCAATATATCTCGACGCTCATCCAGTTTCGGATAATGCATGCGAGCCCACTTCAACACAAAATCATAAACAGCATCCTCTGATGCAACTTGAAGATCATCACTAGACAAAACTGCCTCAATTCCAGCTAAAGGTAAATTCAATACCTCTTCTTGGAACCTAAAAAATCAGTAAAAACAGAGCTTGCACACATGATTATACATCTATAACAAATCACGTGATATGAATCATGAAAGCATGACAGCCAAAACTAGATTCTCAGTCAAGGGGACACTACCATAAATATATATATAATAAAAATGATCTCACTTGCAAACAAAATTCAAGTTCAAATAAAAACTCACTTTGTTACGTCCTTGTAACGTGAAGCAAGAAATTGTTTTGCGGCATCAGTCAGCGGCTGAACTGCATCACCCATCGACACACTTGATGGAAGATCCAAATAAAGTAGAGCTGACTCACAGGTCATGGGCAAGTTACGCAATAAGCGACTGCAGTATCTCATGCATGACGCAACCTCATACTTGTCAGCAGCCATTAGAACATCCAACAAAGCAGAAGGTGCTGTTGTCGACAAACTATTGTTGTACATAAAACTCAGGAGATCCATGAGAGCAGCTTCTTCTGCTCAAGAAGGAAAAATCAACAGATTCAGTTGATAAAAATAGTCTGCAGTCTTCATCTTAAGTGATATAGATAACCAGTAGGGTAGGCAGCAAAATCCAAGCATAAGAAATATACACATTAAAAAGTGGTTTACGCATAAAATGTATAGAAAGTTCGAACTTGTACGCATTACAAGCTATCATTGCAAGTCATTACAAGCTATCATTCACTGTTTTCCAGTGAACAGAAATCTTGAATTATTTGAAGTAAATATACAAAGGTACTGCAATTACCAGATGCATGAATTCGAAGAGTAACTTGCCGTTGCTCTGATTCCTTCATACCATTCGAGAATAGCTACAAAGAAAAGTGGATAGGTGAGTTATATAACAAAAAAAAAAAAAAAGTTGTAAAAAAGTACAATGGTACATTCACTGCCCATACTTTGTAAAAAAAAGGACTTTTAGCTGCCAAAATAGGTGAACTGATGTGTATAGTCTTAACGGTAAGTGCAGTAGAACAATCCATATTCAAGGATGAGTCACTTTCCTCAGTAGCTTCGTCATCTACAAGAGTAAACCATGGTAATATTTGTGAGTAGGTGCAACCGTTATGTTCAGCGATCTCTGGTAACTTACATATGTAATCAGGAGAAGCGAAAAAAATCCACGATAAATTTCTTAGAACTAGGTTAAATCATTCGAAGAAGCACGATGGTGATATATGACCCGCATAGCTGACCACACTGAATTCGCAAATGAACAGAAAAAGGTCCTAATATACACTAAATATATATTACACAGAATAATAGTAGTACCAAGTTGGTCGGGTGCCATTCCAATGCCTTGGGGTGGTTCCTCGATCATCGCTACAGCTTCCTCATCTTGATTTTCATTTTCATAAGGAACAGCATCATCTGTATCCGGCATATTGCAATTCAAAATTTGCTCCTCACGCTGCATAACATCTGCATCTGTCAATAGTACAATTTCGATAAAAACATCAAGAAAAACCAAGGATAAGGTAAAGTTCAGCAATTTTACTGCAGAAGAGAGACAATAACACCTGAACTGCAAAAGAGAGACAATAACACCACCAGGCGACAAACTAAAAAATAATGATTTTATTTCTTCCTCCTACTGATGCAGTTCCCGCCAAAGCCATCAGAAGATGCATGCCCAGGTTACTTTAAGAAGTCAATTATTGCCATATAGCCTTCAACAATAACCTTTAATGTCACATAATAATTTTACATTTCGACTTATAAGAAGTAATGGAAACACACAATTCCGATGAAGAACTTATATTGACACCACCGACATAACCGCCCTCTAAACATTGTTCAGAAATGATGCCTTTTCCTAGAATTATACACAAACTCTAATGAAGGATCACCGAAATATATACCAGCGAATCAAAACCCCAAACATCAAATGATCATTTCAAAGAAAGGCTCTTGATAATTATTTCTTCAACTCAAAAGTAAAATAACGGAGCCCTAACCATCTTCTCCCTCCTTTATTACTCCCATTGGAGCAACATAAGCTCTGCAACTGCACACCCTTTTAACATCAGCATGAAACTAAATTCTCCCAGTTAAACACATCTATGAACTCATATTGGGATAGAAAAAAGTCACACACCAATCATCCTCAGCTAGGTTAAACCACCAATTACTCCCCAAATAAAATCAAATTCAGAGGCAATTCAGCCTAAAATCAAAGAAGTAACTTGAATTCAACTATGAAACTGTACCCCCCAAACCTATCAGCATCAAGCTGTTGATTGCCCCAATCACATTGAACCCGAGAATGCCTCTAAAAACCCAGGTCAAAGACTCAATCTTGCTCATATATAAGGAGAATTAAAGGAACCCATTTTACAAAATCTAAAACCCAGAAAGGAAAAAGCAAATGTTTGTTTAACCGAGAACACAAGTATGCATGCACATTTACAATGACACAGAAACGCCCAATTAAAGAAAGAAGAACATTACAAACAGGGAAACCTTACCGGCGTCTTTCTTAATATCTTCACGGCGGCGCTTGCGGTTGCGAGCCCAATCAGCAATGGTGGAACAGCCATCGGAGTCGGATTTGGAGTCGGGCAAATCAGGAAGAATCTCAATTCGCAGGACCCGGTCGGAGAAGTTACTATCGTTGAAAGCGAACCCAAAATCCGAGTCCGACCCGTGATGACTATGTGGCCCGGCTCCCCGCTCCCCGTCCCCCGGTGGAAAATCAGAGTCCATCTCCGTTAACGCGTCGAATAGATCACCCCCGTTCAAACTTTTCATTCACAGTAAAACCAAAAAAAGAACCCAGAACGAAATGAAAATTGAAAAGAAATGGTTTTTCATTTATATTTATGACTCTGCAAAATAGGCAAAAAGGGACGTTGTGATTCCTTGAGTTTTTAAAGTGTGTAAAAATGAAATTACTGTAATAGTAATAATCTGTCCAAAAAAGATAAACAACCAAAGTACTATATCAACAGATAAGAAGTTCTGTTCCTTCTGTTTCTGTCGGTCTGGCTCATAGATGTGGGTTTTTTTTTTTTTTTGTGTAGAAACTGAAAACGAACGTTGTTGAGGTGTAATTTTAATGTTTGAGATTGTTTTTGTGTTCGTTCAAAGGTTGGATTGTGTGACTTTAAGTTTCATTTCATAAATCATGATCATATTCACATCATTGTTTCCTTCATTGCCCTTTTTTCTTTTGTCTCTTAAATTTAGTTTATAGGCTCCTTCAAAATATATTTATGGTCTACTTAATTTTATTCTTTTAAAAAATATGAATAAAAAGGTTAGAAAAAGATAATTATAATAATAAGGAACGTTGCCACGTAAGCTTATACCGTCAGATACCATGAGCAGCTCCCAATCAAAATAAAAATTTTAATAAAGCAGACAATAATTGGATGGTTTTGCCATTAATGTACTTTTTTTCTTTTTTCTTTTTTTTTTTCCCAATTTGTGGATGGTAGTTGACGAAGCATGGATTCACACCGACGTTTCCAGTTGATTGAACCGGCGGTCATGGCGGTATCAAAACCCTAAAACCTGCAAAGAAAGGCCTCGGGGTCTCCCAGGGTAAACACTCCGATGCTTAAGTCAGTAAGAGTAATTGTAATAAGGTATAAATTGTGGTGCGTAGAGCGTACCTTTAACCGTGAGAGGTTGATCCCTATTTATAGAGCTAGGTTATGGAGCCCTTTCTTGGTAGGAAAGTAATTAGGAACCGAACTTGGGCCGGCCTAGTCACGGGCCGTACTAATTTGGACTCGTCAAGTGCCCCTTATCGAGCCTATACTTCGAAGTCTGAAGATAGGGTAGGCTTGATAACATGCAGTATAAATTTTCCTCAAGTTCGAAAAGGACTGACTTGAATCGGAAACCTGTGACAGGTTAGCATCGAGGATAAATCAAAGCAATGAAAGAATTAGCGCGTATCTTTCTCGATGTACATGTCACTTATCATGATTGACATCGAAGTATGAGGAAGATAAAGTCACTAGTCCAGACTTTTAATCGAGAAAGCATCATGTGATGATCTTCACAATCTACACCAAAGAAATATCAAGGCAAATGTCTCGCTCCTTGAGAGGATTATAGAAGAAGAAGTAGTGGAGATTCCCACTATTTCATATACAATGGTGTGTTGTCAATAACCGACAGAACAAGGGATCTGCTCGAAGGCTACAATGCCCTCTTCTGATCGAGAACCATTAACTCCAAATCTCGAGAATAACAATTGAGAAGTGATATCGAGTAGCATCGAGAGTAGAGGCAAAAGGTATGCATAAATAAGGTCGAACACATGAATCTCGAGAACTTTGAGAAGATAATATCGAGAAGGAGATGTCTGGCAATACTATGTTGAGAATCAAGAAAAAAAATGTAATAGACTGTGATTTACTGACATTTGTCGTCGAAGATATAAGTTCAAAAAGAAACATAAGCTGGAGCTGCATGCCAAGAACTTAGCCCAATATAATCTGTTGTCGAGAAGGAAACATAGTGGAGATTCCCACTAGTCTCAATATGAATATCATTAGCAGCGGCTAAGATGTACCAACTGTCGAGATGAGGAGTCGACTAGAGAGCTGTGACATATGTTTCTAAGCGAGAGATAATCAACCCAAACCCTCGAGAATAACCACAGTGTAGTGGATCGAGAAGGATTATAAATGAAGACAGAATATGCCATTGATACTCGATGTCGAGGACATAAGTTTGAAATTGAACATTGTCTGAGGCTGAACTATACGTCGAGAATTTGCCCCAGCATAATCATGAGCATCCTCGATTGTCGATGAGAGATAGAAGGCAGCATAGAATACCGTAGAACGTGCCGCATGTGATCACGTTAGCGCAAGGATGGTGAGACTCGAGAAGATTCTCTCGAGTAGAATTCCAGACAAAACTCAAGAACTACAACTATCTGACCTTGAAGAAGGTACGCAAGTATTTTAAGCTAATTAATATCCGCCCAACCGACCCGCTTACCATTTCTCATGTCCTGAGAAATAAAGCTTAGAACCCTTAGTCCGGGTTTGAGAAGTATAAATCAGGTTGATGTGTCGAACCCGAGTAGGTGTATAATATCGTTGCTCGAGACTTGAGCAAGAATCGAGGAGGTATTACGCATTAGTGTGAGAAGGAACGATGCCCCAGTCTGAGCATTAAGTGAAGACCACTGAGAATAGTTATAGGAAGAGATCCGTACACTAATGATCCTCGGAAAAAACAAAAAGACAACCTCCCAAACATCTTAAACACCTTCCAGACACTTTACACACCTTCCAGACACCTTACACTCTCCCATATATAAACGTTCCTCGTTATAGATAACCCCGGAACCATTACTCATCTCAGAGCCCCCAAGTCTTGGGGTGGCATTTGGCAGACCGAGACTTTTTAGATAAGAATAGTATGAGAGTGTAATTTTTGCTGCTCAGTTCGAGGTGATGCCTGCTCAAGAAGCCCCCATACTCGTAGGGTTAAGGCAATAAAATGGCGTCTATCAGAAGGGGATAGATGGCAACCACCATAATCAAAGAAGTAGGCCTGTGTTGACAAGGCGCAAAGTAAACTTGAGAATATCGAGAAGAAAGTCATTTGCATTGGATGATATAGTTGATCGATCCAATAGAGCATACTCGAGAACAAGTATGGTTCTCATTGAGGTGTAAAACACGTGTTTAGTTTCGAGGGATAGTCCACCCATTGTTCAAGATCATGAAAATCTAGGCCTTTCTCAATACCAGATGTCGAGTACACGGCTTGTGAGTTATTTGTAAAGCGTTTATAATGGTCGGATGTTAAGTACACGGCTCTTTTGCAGGCGATCCTGAAGAGGATACCTTTGTATAGACGATTCTGAAGAGAATGCCTTTTTAAGGACGATCCTGAAGAGGATATCCTCGAGGAGGCTGGGTACGAGCTCTTCGAATTCAGACTGTTAGCCGTAACAGTTAAGGGTAGCATGACCCAATGAATGTCCGGATGTTGAATACATGGCACTTTCGAGGACGGTCCTGAAGAGGATGTCCGTTCAAATGACTAGTCATGTTTAATTGGGTGTAACTGGGTATATGTGATACGCCAGCTCCCATGAGTACTCGAGTGGGCTACCACTATGTGTATTAGACTGATGGTCTATATCCCGGGTTTAAAGTATGAACACTCTAAGGTTAGAGCGAACTTGATGTTGCTGCTATCCTCGAGGGATCAGCTGTAAGAGTTACGTATCTCTGCTTATGTTGCCCCAGAGTTCTTGGGGTATGTTTATCCTGCAACTTAGTCCGAGACCTTAGTGTCGAGGGAGTATTTTCCTGAACTCTTCGATGATAACTACCAAGGACACATTAATCTGATGGGGATGCTTCTCAAGCATAGACACCATGATTAACCAACCTGGTCTCTGATCCTGACAAAATACTTACTCATGCATTTATAGTTGAATTAGTGAGTAACAATTATCATAGTCAGAGAAATGGCATGGAATATGATATATTATTAACGGACTCTGTAAAATGACACAAAATGGCAAAAGCAATTTGAGCAATGATCACAAGAAGGAAGCATTGCTATGTACCTATTATGCTCATTAAACCGAAAGAAATAAAGGAAATTGATCACTGATTGATAAAAAGGAGCAAGCAACCATGTAGTCTTGGTTCTCGAAATCAAACTTCTGCGTTTATGAGTATATGTGCTATTTAACCATTAATTAATCACTATATTGGATGTGGATGAAACACGTTCAAATTAGATCTATATATGTATAAATCCTTAAAGAAAAACCACGGGCCAAATCAAGATAAAAATAAGGGTGGTCCTATAATAAATTGATAGTACATATTTTAGAAAAGCTTTATGCTCCAAGCCTTGATACGTGGATGATTTACTATGTAATAAATCCAAGAAAGCAAATTGAAAAAGAAAAAAAAAACCCTTACTTCGTGGAGTGATCATTGAATGGACATGAGAGAGAACATGCAATCATATAACATCAAACCATGCAAGGATTATCAATCCCCATATTCGAACAGACTGTTCCAAGTTCTTGGACATGAAACAAAAAGGTAGAGTTCGTACATGCAAGTAATCATATATACGGCTGGTTATATTAAAAAGTATAATTAACCAAAAATGCAAAACCTGGTATCCATGATTTAGCTTAAACGTGAGCCGAATTATGATGATGTAAGCTTTATGCTCTCCGCAATCAGAAGGAGACATTCAACTCAAGAAGATTTGGTGAAGGGGCAAACCCTAATCGGTCCCACTGGGCGTGCCACTTGACGAAGCATGGATTCGTCCCGACGTCTCCAGTTGATTGAACCGGTGGCCATGACGGTATCAAAACCCTAAAACCTGCAAAAAAGGACCTCGGGGTCTCCTGAGGGTAGACACTCCGATGCTTAAGGCAGAAAGAGTAATTGTAATAAGGTATAAATTGTGGTGCGTAGAGCGTACCTTTAACCGTGATGGGTTGATCCCTTTTTATAGAGCTAGGTTATGGAACCCTTTCTTGGTAGGAAAGTAATTAGGAACCGACCTAAAAGCTTCCAGAGATCGGTTGGACCTTTTACCGAACTTGGGCCGGCATAGTCGCGGATCGTACTAATTTGGACTCGTCAGTAGTCAATTTTACTCAACCCCGATCTTGCTTGACCCAGCGCTTTTCCAACATTAAAATCAACTTTGTGTTTTGGGATTACTTTTTATTTTGGCTGCAATCAATCTGGGATTTTTTTTTTCCCTCAACTTCATTAATTTTCTGTAATGTCTGTTGGTTAATGCTATATACTCCCTTTTCCTCCATGAGTGGATAATTACAACTGTCTACATCCTAAAAAAATAATTTCTATTACAGTTTTTTAATTTATAACCTGGACTATTATTTTAAAACCGCAAGAGTAAAATTTATTGCGCCGGATCAATCAATAGTATACTTTTCTTTTTGTAGTTTTAGTGTATTTATAATACAATTCATTCTGTTCTAAGGAAAAATTCATGTTAAATTTTTGAAATTTATTCTTCTTCTGCTCGAGATTTTTTACCATACTATCAATATTCTTTGAAATCAATGTAGTTACTTTGAAAATGACAACAACTTCATTAGTTTTACAAAATTTACATTGGCGAAATAATTGTTTTAGGTTCCAATAGAATTTATTAGAGTGAGTTTAGAGGTGTCGAGACTCTACTCGATCAGACAAATCAGCAAATAGATGACGCATCAAAAAAGAAAGAAAAAACATCTTTACATTGTGAGGTTGAACAAAGTCAAAAGAAAGATAGTTATGGAAGTTCCCTCCAAAATAGTCTTCTTGTTTCTTAGGTGATTCGTGTTTAGTTTTTTGGAGAAAAAGAAAAAGAAGTTGAAATAGTATCACAGAAAGTTCTTCTTTATCGTTTGTCAGATAAATAATGCTTTAAAATTGAAGCTTAAGTCAAAGATATTGAGGTTCATGGGCTGCAAAGTGGCAAACTGTGATGGCTACCACGTTCATTACGTTGATCACTTTGTGAGTCACCTCTTTTTTGGGCTAACAGTTTGGGCTACCCAGGAAAAGAATCCAAATTTTTGTAAGAAATCATGCCAAGCTCAGTCCATCGAATTCAAATTGCAAATCTGGTAAAACCCAAAATCCCCGCTCAGAGACTCAACACGCACTATACATGATCTGTGAAACCATTTTGTTTGGAAAGAAATACTTTTCTTTCTTTCAAACTAATTGTTCCATATAAATTTTGTTACTATAAAATATAAATTAAAATTATAGTAAAAATGAATTTTCAAACTAGATAATCAATTCTAGAAGATATAATTTTCTGCTTAAGCTAATGGAATGACATTAATCCGAAGGAGAAACCATGATGACCCTTTTTTTCTTCTCTGTTACTGTATAACACCATCCTTGCTATCAAGAGGAGGTCATGAGTTCAAACCCCTACTCCAACAAGAGTAATGAAATGGCTCTAATCTTGTCAGTTGGCACCTCTAGAGGGCTTGTTATAGCAAATTCAATCATGAATCCCTGATTTCGCACCTGAGCTTGTCACCCTGGACTTGCTTAGGGTGGTTTACTTCTCACTATGGTTTTCAGGATATTGCACTGAGTGTAGGTTTACCCATATTTGGTAGGGTTCCCGGCTTCACTTAAAAAAAAAAAGATTAGAAGGATTAATTACACATAATTCTTTATTAGTATTCTTTAAGATAATGGATGTGAGATATCTTCTTCCATTAAATGTATCATCACTTGTAAGTTGTAACATTAACATCACTCGTGTAACTCCTTCAGCCGATTCTCCTTGTAACATATTTTTGTACAAATATCTCTCAACGAAAATGGATCTATATATATATTTTCAATTGAGGAAAGTTCTAAGTGTTTCACTATCTTTGGCTGAAATGTAATTTTGGCCCTTCACGAGATTTAGAAAATATAAAGAAAAGAAAAGAAAAGAGAATCCGTAAACTAATATAGCCCTCTAGTTAGCAAACCTTTAACAATTTTTGTCCACTACTTTCGTCCAAAAAGAGTTAAAAATATATAGAGTAGACTAAAAAAGAGCATTTCTATTATGAAGGATCAAAATAAAATACTTTTCGACCAAATGCAATGAATCAATTAGTTTGATTTTCTCAATATGATCGATAGGCAAAGTAAACACATCTAACGCGACTATAAATCACCAATATTGATTCATCCTTTGCACTCATGAACAGAAGCATCTTTTACCAAAAATATGAATTATATATAAAAATTGAAAGAAAGGCGGAGAGAACTAATACTGTGTCTCCTGAGTTATTCTTTTCTTCTCTAGTTAGTACTACGCACAAACACCATATAAAGTCAATCACAAAAACCTGAGGCTTTTTGTTTGTTAAATTGAGCATATGGTACTAAAACTAAAATATAAGTATCCACAATATTATCATTTTTTCAAGATTAAAGTTTTGATTCGCGATTTTATACTTCTTAGAATAATGATCATAAAGAATTGAATGACAAGACATTAGTGCTGCTGGTTGATTTGCGTACTTTAGCATTATTTAGTTTTGTCACTCAACAAAGCTACAAAGTTATGTCATTCATGATCGTAGATCATCATCATCATCAACATTCTTAATTATTACCAAAAGAGGGTAGTGTTCATTTGGTATCCCTGATATTTTTTCTTGCTTTTTATACCCCAATTAGGTTTTACTAAATGTATTTAATTTGTGGTCATCACAATTCACTCATCATTGTTAGATTCCACAATTGTCCTAATTCTATATTGTTCTTAATTTGCCTTTTTTTTTTTTTTTTGGCTTCATGATTGAGCTTCTAGAGGCCCCAATTATTCTCATTGTGTGCAAATTCCATTTCCAATCCCCTTGATTGAAAATAAATCTCTTTTGTTAATTTATTGCTAGATGCCCGACATGAGGAATTTGAATAATCAGAACTCCGTGGTACCAAATGCTTGTAAACATTGGTTATATTGTCCAACTCTTTGTAGGCATCATCCCCTTCTTCTTTTTTCTTCTTCTTCTTCTTCTTCTTCTTCTTCTTCTTATTATTATTATTTTAAAATATAATGTTAACAATCTCTCCTAACTCTATAACTTCCAGGTACGTAAGAGTCACGAACTGCCTTAACAATTTTTTATTATCATCTGATTTTAAATGTTTAAGGCCAGTTACAAAAAATATGCATAATTTTTTCTTAGTGGTAAAATGACCATTGTATACACTACCAACAAATTCGAGCAATGTAGAGAATAGATACATGCAGGAACAAAAATAGCATTAAAAATATTAAAGGCGAAAAAAAATCTTCTGCTTTGGCATATTATGAGATTCAGCAATGTCCAACCTTTGAATTTCTATCACTAAACAAATTAGCAACTCAAAGTGGCACACATATACGACCAAATCTTCATAAGCACTCTCTCTTTCATGATCGAACAATTCCAAGGAAAGAGAAAATTAATGAAGATGGAAATTGAAGTGACAATTTGGGAAATGATTTCTGTGGTGTGGGTGGTAGAGGAGGCGGCATGCACCATATATTTATGGGATTTTGCTAATGTGAGAAAACAATTAAAATAAAATAAAATAAGGTATAAAAATAAAAGAAAAAAACATGGCATTATGGTTCACATGGATTTTGAAAATCTTTTATCCGAGAAGTCCAATTGGTGAAAGGGCCCTCACAAAATCCAGCAGCCAGCCTTCTTTTTTAATAATTGAAATCTTTGAATATCTCTTCTGGATTCTCAAGAAATTAATTTTGATTTCTTTCAAGTTCCATTATCGTTATTACTATAATTAAATATGGAAAAATAGAGAATGAAAGAAGATGACACGATGGTTTTCAAATGTTTTCTTAAAGTACAATGAAAGAACTAGGATTAGTTACTGCTGAGAAACTTCTTCATGAACAGGGGATTAATCACTGCTGTCAACAGTAGGTACATGATAAAATATATATATATATATATATATATATATTAAAACAAACTTAAAACACAATACTCTGTTCATAGAACACGTTAAGATAATAGTATTTCAGTCATGGCCTCTGATACACAATTTGGCGGACCAGCTGTTACCGCGTTTTGTTATTCTATGTGGTTTTTTCACTTGTAGCTCTAATACACGTATTTAATTACATCTTCAGTATAAATTTTTTACATTTTTATAATGATATGAAAACACACATTAAAAAAAAGGTTTCATAAAATTTTCTTTAGCTTAGACATACATTTCGTTTCCAAATTTGACATGTAAAATGTACCCAGCTTGTTAATTTGTTTTCCACACTTCTCTGGTTATATATATATATATATATATTTTGATATAAAATGACAAGAAATATTGTACTACTGACTGAATGATTCTTGGAAATTGTGGTTTTATTTGTTGGGTTTCTAATTTAAAAAATTATTTTGTTGCAGAAGAGATGACAAAGTTGTCGAGCCTTTCATCCAGAAAATTATTCCCTTGACAAAGAATAGGCAATAATATAGTATGGCACTCCATCATGATCAAGTAGACCAAAACGGAATTGATTTGATTTGATTCAGCTCCTGATAGTTTCGGTGCCAGCTATATATTTAACTATATATTCTCTCCGTCCTAAAAAAAAATTGAACTCGACCGGTGAGTGCAAATTGACTAATCAATATGGTTTTACGACAACACAAGTTAATTTGTAGATGCTGTAATATAGCTAGGGTTAAGAAAGCATCTTAAAAAGTGATGGAAAGAAAGGGGTTTTGAATTGATCAGAACTCAGAAAGACGTGCTGCATGGTTCAACCAAAAAGCTCTTCACATGTTTCTATTTTCATGTGCTGTAAATTCTGTCAGTAATACCTAATAGGATTACAAAAAAAACTGGGGAAAAAAAAAGTAGAAGGAGACAGGAAGAAGGAGAGATTGACAGATAATAATAAAAGGTTAAAAACCAAAAACACACACAGCTGAAGTAAACTGATAGATGAAGTTCCAGATTGAACAGAACTGGTAGTGAAGGCAAACTGTTGCATTAAATGACTAAAGTTGTTGCTAGAAGAATCCCACGAGGAAATAATAATTATTATGATTTGCGAATGAAATGAAACAAAGAAACAAAAGCATGACGTGGCAGTTGTGAATATTTCTGATTTGATTTCTGCCGAGCACCATTATCGTCGATCGAAGAGGAGAAAACAAAACCAACGAATGGAAATGTAGGGCTTCATGAGTTGGTCAATTAGGTCTGTTACTTTTTAAAACTAAATATTGATTATTTGGTCCTGTTATTTTGTTGCTTTAAACTAAATTTTATTACTAGAATTAACAAAGGGGTCTGAAAATCGGTCCATTTGTTACAATTCAACTCTAAATGTGTTCACCTATCATATCTTATTATTAAATATTTTGATTTGTCTTAAGTTTCATATGATATTTTTTTAATTATTTAAAAAAATATATGGTTTTTCAGACCGGAGAGAATAGTAATTGAGAAAGAAATTATGGTGTAGAAACATATATAGAGGACGAGAGAACAGGTGATGAAAAATACAGGAGAGTACTGTTGTGCCACTTTCAGATTTTTCTTTTATTCATGGGACAACCTCATTTGCCAATTGAAGACACATATCATGTTTGCATATATGCAAAGGTAGAAGGACTCATAAGTCATAGGCTGCCTCTCTCAGAAAATGGGTTTCAATCTTCCTCAAATTTCTCACTCCAGCCAGTGGTCATTGCATTGCATCGGTACTTGTTGATTTCCTTCACTTATGTTACTATTCTCCACGACCATTCTCTGATAAAGTTGTTTTCTTGTTATTACTGTTTCCCGTCCGAAATAACTATTCTATTTGGATTTTAAGAGTATTGAACGTGGTCTCTTAATTCTTCATGTTCAAAATCTTTCAAAAGAAAATGTTTACAAGTTCGAATATCGATTTTTCAAGTGAGATCGATGTTAACATGGTTTAATTTAGTGATTAGCTAGCTTAAGGTAATTAAATTTATAAATTTGGGATATTGCATCACATATGTATAGTAGAACCCTTGATTACAGTTGACAATATTGCAAAATTAACACTTTCTATTTTTTGTCTTAAAAAAATAATTCACTATATCGAACGGAATTCAGTAATTTCCCTTTGCACTTAAGATAATGTATTTTAAAACCGTGGCACCATAATTCAATGGGAGAAAGTCGTGTGAAACATATATATGTTCTGGGTAGTTTTTAATGTCGAGTTGTGGCCAACAAGTACAAATGGGGTGAAGAAAAAGATAATTAGAAAGATAAGCCACACTGCCACACCCAACAACATTCACCATAATTCAGATACTTTGTGCTTTGACAAGATAGAAATGCTTTATGGGAAAGGAAATTGGTCTGGTGCTGCTGTGGATATTCTGGAAAAAAGTTATAAATTCGGGCATTATTTGTAATTTCCATTAAAATTAGCAAAACATAACCTACACGATTAAGAGTTGTTGATATGATTGGACAGATAACCAGTTTGTGATTATATCAATTATCAATGAACCGTTTTGCCTTTCCTTTTTCCTTTCTTTTTGGAGAAAAACACAAGGTGCTTTAGGGTATATATTTACTGTTATAGATATGCATGCATCACCATATGAACAAAGGAATTTTTCTAATCCCAACTACTGATGATTTGATTTTGGGTATTTTCTGAGGTAGGTAAGATTAAAAGAAACAATATGCTTATTAGATATTTTGTTTTCGACCATTTCTTATTGGATATTTTGTTTTCGACCATAATGAAACAATGTGAATATCCTTCAATATATTTTTTTCTGAATTAATGTAGTTGAATGTTAATTGTATACATTGATTCAAGGTGCGACTATTGGTTTTTTTTTTTAAAAAAAAAAAGAAAAACAGGTGACTATTTGGTGACTGTTGATGGAGTTTAATTAACTCTATCCTTGATAAATTTTTCTTTTAATTAAAAAGAAACTATTTGAAATGATTTAAATTACTTACAAGTTATTGTCATGAGTGTCTCCGAACTTTATCTCCACGTACTATACATTATATCTCTAATAATTGACACTAGAATAACATTGGCAAGGGTGTTCATTTTCATTCTCAAATGAAGTTCACGGTTACGTTGCATGATGAGGTTAAAACTAAAAACAGTTGAATACAACTTAACCAAACAAATACACATAATTACCAAAAAAAAAAAAAAACACATACTATCTCGAATTGAATGTTAGTCTGCATGATGAGGTTAAAACTAAAAACAGTTGAATACAACTTAACCAAACAAATACACATAATTACCAAAAAAAAAAAAAAACACATACTATCTCGAATTGAATGTTAGTGTTCTGATTGTTACCGCGCACTGCGTCAACTGATAAGAATAGTGTATGATTTTTTTTCCCATTTTCGAATGTTCTGAGTAACAAAGGTATCCCATGAGCAAGGAAGTGGATATAACTAGAAACCAAATTGCCAACAAATAAATTTGTCATGAGATTACCATTAATTAGGAGACCTAAAAGTTGGTCATGCTAGCTTCAAAGTTTTTTTTTTCTTTTTTTATTTGATAACCAGCTTCAAAGTTTTTTCTCTTAAGGAGACGTGTTTGTTTGGACAAGTACTCATTTTATATTTTAACTCATTTTACTTCTTAAACACAAAACCCAATAAAAAAGAAAACATCATCCAAACAACTTTTTGATTTACATTTTAAATTCCAACTTGAAACACTTTTTGTTAGTGTAATGATCATTTTAGAACTACAAATAGTTCATTGACAAATTTGACAGGATTCCGTTGTTGAGTGATTGTTTTTGGAAAAGTTTTTTTTTGCAGTGACTATAATTAACAGTATTTAATTGTTTAGTAATGACTCGTACCTGATATTTTCAAAATGTAGTTCAAAATATTTTTTTCGAAACCAACATCCAAACAATTTTTTGCTCAAAATACCATCCAAATAACATTTTCATTTCCCAATTAATTTTCAACTTGAAACACTTTTCACTTTTAAGTGGCAAAATGAAATATAAGATGACGTCCAAACAAACACTGAGACATTAATTTGCCAAGAAATATATAATAATCCTTCGGTCCCAAACAAAAAATGTGACCATGATAGTATAGATAAACGACAAAAAACCCTAAAAGAAAAAGAGCCAGTTGGGCTGGTGATGAGGGCAGTGACTGAGGAAGGAAGGGATCTTGAAGAAAGAGGTAAAGAGAGACTAATGATGACAAAGAGGATTTAACATGAATGAATATAAGGGTTTGAGAGGAGAGTGTGTGACTGTGTGAGTGCATATATAATTGTGGGCAAAGATCAAATCAATTGGACAGGGCCAGCCAGAAATGCAGCAATCACACACACTTACTGGGGAATCTGTCTTGTCATTCCCAAAAGCCTGTTTCCCCCTTTCCCTAGTAACGATACCCGCATGTCATCTTTCCCTTTCCCCGCTCTTCCAAACTCTTCTCCAACAATTTTAACCCCCTTCAAATTCATCCACTTTTTTTTTTTTTTTTTTTGTGTGTCTGTGGAATAATGATAACAATTAATCGTGTTTGCGGGTTTATTTGTGATCATTCTCATATTGGGTTGCTTAAAATAATGGCCAAATGCCCTACATAATAGTTGATCCGGTTGTACTAGCATATATTCTGGAAGATGCAACAAAATCTACCATGTAATGATATGTGAAGAGGACTTGCTTGTGTTGACGTGACAAATGAATCAGATTAAGATGGCAATCATATCTCTCAATCACTTTGCATATCTTTGCTTGCATTCTTTTGTTAATCCAAGATTTGCTGAAGGGACATATTACCTCAATTGATTAAAACTTTCACCTCGAATATAATTTAAGGGCAGAACAAAAGGGCTGTGGAGTTGGAAAGGTCCTACTCTCTGATCACTAAGATTACTAATAATTTTAAAAAGTCTTTTAACGAGAAAATTTAATATTAATAACGTGTGATTCCTTAATTTAACATGATAGTGATCATTTTAGTGACTAATTTGAAGTCAGGATATTAACACTACTATGTAGTTGTAGCTATCATCAATATAAATCATGCATTATTTGGCCGATATGCTCTCTAAACTTTATTATCTTTTTTCTTTACAAATTGGTGCGGAAACTGAATTTTACATTTTCTAAGAGTGATGAATATTGTATTAAAAGTTCGTTGCAATTATGTTCGATGCATGGCGCATGCATTAGTTTCGAAGCATATTAGGTCTCAAGTCCAGAGAGAACAAATTAAATAGAAATGTTTCTTATATTCAGCGATATGGATTACTAAAGCATATATGTGGATAGACATGTGATTAATATATATTTTAGTATCTAATCAAGTCTTACTTTGTGGGCTAACTTTTAGATTTAGAAAGTAAGTAGGTGGGGATACAAAGTGATTTAACTAGATTAAACTTTAAAGGGCAGAGTGTACTTGTTATTCTGAAATTAGGGTTCCAAGTTAAAGAGATTAGGCTTTCAAAGGATTCCATAGGGTTCATATAGTATTATTCCCATTTGGAGTTTTCAGGAGATTTAGCCAAAAAGATTCCTTCATATGTGGACACGTAATGTACAGTTGAATAATAATCACAAAAGTAGAAGCACCATTTCGGGTTCTCTATCATTTCTTAAACATACTAATTAAAGGATTAACCCTTGAAGCTTTTTGGTCAACGCAAACATATGGAATTTCAACATCATCAATTAAGCTGCTTGATGACTGCTTTATCTTTCACTAGTAGTTGTGCTATAAAGAAAGATGCCTCGATACAAAATTTCCAAAACAATTGATTTTTGTACTTGAAAGTTTGTACTAATACCGATTAATTTGACTTATCTCCGTCCCAGAAATATTTGCTATATTTACTGATATGGTGAATGTTTCGTTTTGAATGGAGAAGCAATCATGTATATAAATAACATAACGAACTTATAAATAAATGGAATATTGGGAAAAATTTTAATCTTCAATTCTTAAAAAAAAAATTGCACATACCTCCAAAAAGATTAAAAAAGCATATGCTAGTTAGGAGGAGATTTGAAAGGAAAGAATGCTCTAGGAAGGCAAAGAAAATAGATATTAAAACCCAAGAAAAAGGAAAAGAAAAATGTGAGAATAACTTTTGTTTTCCATTTTCACACTTGCCATTATTCATCAATTAAATAAATTAACCACCCAAGCAACTATACATGTACCATAAGGTCCATTTTGCCACCTCAAGAAAAAATAAATAAATTTGCCTTCCTCTCTCCAGCTATATATACCCTTCATCTCCCATTCACAGCATATGAGCAGCTAGCTTCTTCGCAAATCTGGATTGCCTTAACCAAAAAAGCCTCACATAAATTCCCCTATTTCTTTATCTTTGCTTTCCTCTCTTCATATGATGTTTCTACACACACACACACACACACATACACACATATTCATGTAAAGCCTCTTCAGAGAGTTCTATGTTCTGGTGTAGTTTAATAGCTTTGAAGTACTGCAAAGAATCATGGACATGGGTTTTCTATTTCGTGGAGTTTTCAGTGTTTGTATTCATGTTTTTTTCTGTTCTAAATCTGTTTCTATTTTGCAGCTTTTGTAGAGGTACAAAACAAAGAAGAAGAGAGCTTTCTTCAGTCCACTCACGGGTGGCAGTAGGATTCAATTAGCTGCCGACTCATTCATCCAAATGCTAAGAAAAATTGGAAATACATATATGTATAAACACTTGGTAACTGAGTGAATGATGCGGGAGACAAATTGATCCTTATGCTTCCTGTACTTGGACTGAAGGGAGCTCCCTTGTCCCCTCTTCTCTTTTTTCTCATATCATCATCGATCCAAGGTTAAAGACCGTTCATTAAGAAAAAACTGTTCAGGTGGGTTTTTTTTTTTTTTAATCTCTTTTAAAGTTAAAATCAACACACAAAAAAAAGAAGGAAGATATATATGAACATGAATGGTGTTTGACTTATTTTAGATTTGGTTTGATGATGATATGAGATTTTATTTCGTACAATATATAAACGCACAAAATCTAGACTCCAAAATTGACAGCGATGTACAGTTTGACTACTAATAATAAAACCCACCCTTTCCCTTCAAGACTTCAACCACAAACATCAACCCACGTCGTTTTTATTTTTATTTATTTATTTTTGGTTGGCCGGGGGTACTAGTCACTTTAAGTTATAAAGGTGAAGCTTTGAACTCATCTCACCTCCATTAGTCAATTAACTAATAAGCTCTTTTGTTAATTTATCTTCTTATACATATATCTTTCATGAGCCTAATTAGGATGATAGTTATAGGCTATTATCAATATAATGGAAGTTAGTAATTAGTTTATCATATTTTGTTGTACTTTGAATGAGAAGTGAAAGTGGGAAGTTTGATTTGGTGGGCATCGGAAAGAGTGGTTGTTTATTTAGGGTTTCGTCAAAGTTGCTTTCTTGTCAGGGATGAGACGCATGAGTGGAAGAGTACTTGAAATTTTCTTTTCTTTCTCTGAAGAGAGGGACATTGGACATGATGTGCTGTGCTCTACGACACTGTGTTTCTTGGTTGTCGATCTAAAACAAGTTCCTAGATATGTCTCTCTCTATCCTATGTAATTTTACCTTAGTATCCTCAACTACATCTTTGAGTTCCTTGGAAAAGCAATAATGATATATACTAGTATGATCTTTCCATCTTGAATCATAATACTTTAATTTGCGTTTTTTTTTTAAAAAAAAAGAAAAGAAAAGAAAAGAAAAGATATTGTGCCTCAGGGAATAAGGGGTTAGAAGCTCTTGTCAATCTGTTGATGTGTATAAATATATTTTGTGATTATTTTATTTCATTTTCTTTTTGTGGGTTTTGGGCTATGGGTGGCGGATGCTTTCTCTCTTTTATTTATGTCCTTCAGTTTGGAGCTGTAAATATTATTGTTTGAATCAAGTTTATGGAAGGAAAGGCGCGAGACTTAAAGAATCTGCAGGGATAGCAAATGATAAGAATAAGGGTTCAATATTTCGGAGGACGAAGAGCTATATCATGTATTCTTTGCTGAACTTGTCCAAGGGGAAGAAAACACACTTTTAATCCTGTTGTCTTTCTCGTGTGTAACGAGCTAGACCCTCGTAAATTCACGTTTCATTCTCATTTTGTTGTAGGGTGTAGATAAACTTTTGTCACCTTTACTTACAACGAATTTACTTTATTAATGTATATTATATCATCTCAAAACGATCATTGTATTAGAAAAAGTGTTCAACTTCGTTAAATTGTGAAAATGAATGCTTACTATTCGTTTCAATTCCAAAAAAAAAAAAAAAAGAAAAAGAAAAAGAAAAAGAGAGAGAATATTTAATGAGTTGCTTAATCCTTATTGCCACTTTTTACCTTCCTGCATGCAACCTATATGTGTCTCCCTTAGTTCACAAATCATTTGCAAACTGAAAAATTACCAGGCAAAGGCAAAGAAGAAACGATCACAATGAAAAAAATTATAAAAAAAACATAATGCGTTTTATATATTATGGGATTCTTGAATAAAAACTTTATAGTTTTGTTTCCTTGATTTGGGAATATTCAATATTTCTACATTCATCACGAAAGCAAAATGGTGAGGACCGTAACGTAATTTGGAATGTCGCATTGGTACTAACGACATTGCCTATATATAGAGTACAGCTGCATAAGAATCTTTGAAATGGAACCCTAGAAAATTAACCTGTTACAAGTAGTCACGCCTTGAATGGAGGTGGACGGTGGGCTCATCTTAAAATCAAACACAACCTCACAGTAAAATTTTAGCGATATACTCTCTCATCTTGTACTCATTATAGTCGGATCATAGATTTACCATATTAAAAGAAAAAGGAATAATATTCTTATGGCTTCCCTAGAAATCACAGCACAAAGCAATCGTGTTGTTCTACTGTGTAAATTTCACAATCAAATAAGAAAAATCAGTAAAGATTTTTTATGTTATGGAGCAATTAATACAGTTTGATCTGTCTCCATTCTTGACCCAAAAAAAAAAAGAAGACAATTTGAAAAATGAAATTAGGGTTCCCTAGACTGACAAAAAAGTGCATGATATTGTCTCATGGAATGCACATAAGTAACTCAACCAATTTCATTTCACTCACATAAGTACTGTTTACTTCCTCAAATAGAAGTCGTATTTTGGGTCGAAATAAATAATCGTGTTCAAGTCTGTCGCGCAATTTAATTGATGACACCACAAACTTGAGCAAAACAAAGAGTTTCTCGATCGACAAATTGTACAAAATCTTCAATGTGGGAATGAATTTCTCAGTTCCCACGCCTCAAATATACGTGATGAACATGATCGAATTATCAACCCCATTCTATGGTGCTCTTCACCAACTCTCTTGACATCTGTATCCTCTAGTATCTCCGTGGGATTTGACTTTGTATTGTTGCTAGTAAATAAATTGAGAAAGTGGTAAGTTATTATTATTTTTTTTTTGATATAATTTGGCTAAGAGATTAGATTAATTATAGATATCTTTTCAACTTTTATATGGCTGAGTGCTCCAAAGTCCAAACCATTGGGAAAAGATTAAGTAAATTAATGTTTTCAATTATAATGGAACTTCCTGTCCAACACCATCATCCTCAAATTAACACTTGAACAGTTCACTACAAACATTCTAAAGTTTGTTGAATCGTTGGTGAATAAAAAAAGAAAGTCAACTGAGCTAGCTAATGTAGTAATGACTAATAGATCTAGATTTAGCTCTCTATTCCCTTTTCCCTTCTTTTTTTTTTTTTCGCAACCTTTTGATTCAAATGATCATGGTTGAATCTTTGAGTTCGTTGAAACTTTATAATGTTTGTCGTAATCACACCACTGCTGTCATGATTCCCAAATAACGGAGTTTAAAAGTCAAACGAATTAGATTCATAATTAAATTAATGATGACAATATATTCATACACATTACACCAATATAGTTTCACTAGTAACAAAAAGAATTTGTAAAGAGTAGGTGAAAGTGGGTATTAGTGAAATGACATGGATGAAAAGCTATTATTAGATTCGCTCCCTTATTATTATTATTTTTTCTTCATTTTCACTAGTGATCGATTTGATCTCATTAACACGCCATTTGATCGTTTATAATGCACAACTAAAACTGTATTATAGTGATTTCGTCCAATAAAAGTGTAGTCCATTTATTTCAATAGAATTTTTTTTTTGTAGTACTGATATAACAATATGATAAGAGTAAATGAGTAAAATATAATAAAGTTATTGAAATTCGTATAGTAAACCAAATAATGCAAATAGTGAAGATGAAGTAACGTTTCAACAAGCATTGGCCCGGATCAAATCATCATGTTTACTGCCTCCGGACATCAACAGGAGACACATTTTCAAAGTACTCTGAAACACAACAAAGACACACATGCCAGATGCTGTTTTAGGCATTTCTTCATGTAACAGTTATTCTTCAATATGACCTTTCCATCCTTCGACTAAGTACAAATCAAACAGTTGTACAAGAAGCAGCAATCTAGCTCACTTTAAGCCAAGATGACTTTCCGATGAATAGGGTTTTTGCAACCATTTTTAGGTTAAAATTTGCAAGGACTAGTTCGCCCCATTGGCACCTACAGTTCTTCGCATGATATGCTAACTTTAGACGGTCAACAGTCGGTACATCCATAGGTCCCCCCATCGGTCCCTTTTCTTTCGTGGAGTAATAAAGACATTCGACGATTTTCATATTCAATTTAGATGGATTTTAGTTAAATAGTATTTAAAAAAAAACTGCATTTGAACAAGAGAAAGTTTGTATACCTGGAACCTCTAGCCATATAATTACGAGCTTTCGAGTTAGATTGGAGTTTCTTTGGACGCGATGCTATGATCGTGTTTGTAGCGTATTAATGTTCTCTTGTATTTTTGAATTGTGAAATTTTCTTGCTCTATAATTATAGATAATGTAATAATTTAGACAAATTAGTTTAATCTAAAATGATACGCACTATATAGTATTGGGATTGTGCATCTCCTCTATTGTAACTGAGTATAACGCATAAAATGAATTATAATATCTTACTCGCAGATTGTTGTACATGTTATCTTTTCTTTGCATATAATTAGAGCGATGTTATCTTTTCTAAAATTATAAGAATTACATAGTATTGGGATTGTGTATTAATGTTCTCTTAGTATTTCTTTAACTGTAATTTTTCACTCTGTAATTAGAGATAATCCTATAATTTAACCAAATTAATTTAATCTATGACTGTATAATGTACATAATCTTAGGATTGTGCATCTCTACTGTTGTGACTATATTGAAACTGAAGATGGATATTGATGTAAAAATAAAAATGATTATCATAGTAAACAAAAAGTTTTTAGTCGTAATAAATATATCATTGTTATTATTGTTGTTGTTAATATGTTAATACACGCATGTTTGCTACCATTGATAAGGTTATCAGTCCTATCATTCCAAAAAATAAACTCCAAAAATAACTTTATTCGTTCTCAATGGAAAGGTGAATAATATCCTGGGTCTTATGAGTGTTCATGTTCTGGTCTTTGGTAAACCATCACTTTTGCAAAAATTTAGATAACGGATGTTGTATAGAGCCAACAACACAATGAGAAAATGGAACCAAAGAGTCATCCGCGTGCAGATTCCATATTATGGAGTTCTAAACGAGATTAACTTTGCAATCTCTATCCATCTTTGTCGGAAGTTATTTTCATCAATCAGAAATCTTACAATTTTTAGGCCCAAATTACTATGTTAAATTTTGTTGTGTTTGTAGTATGAAGAATTATCAAGATGAAAGTGTAGCAGCAGTTTTACAGAATGCAAGTTATACAGATTTAGTGGATAGTTTAGTGTTAGAAGATGTAGCTGATGGATTTTCACTTTAGCCCTTGCAGTATATTTGTACATAGTTACTTATATAGGGTCATACATGTAAATATAGAAGATAGGCAGTTATTTTAGTTGATATAAATACTTGTATAGTTAACACATTTTATAATATAGTTTTCATTCTAATCAATTAACACAGAATTCAGTTTTCCCCCTTTTTCTAAGAAACCCTAACTATGGCTTCCGCTCCATCTCTATTTGCCGTCTCTTAGATGGTATCAGACCAGTGTTAGCATAATTCGATCCGACAATAATGTTCGTTTTTCTTCCCCGGTTAGATCGATCCGATTGGTTTTGTCTTCTCTTGTCGATTTCAGATGGCGATCGAGTCAAGTATAGATCTGGGAGCACCGGTTCGTGGAGGCGCGGGTATACGCCGGTTTGATGATTCTTCTTCCAACGGTAATGACTCTATTAGTCCTGTTGATGTGTATAATCTGAATGATGAAATTAATCCTTCTATTATGCTAGTATCTGTTCAATTGAATGATTATAATTACCGTAATTGGAGTTAGTCAGTACGAACCTCACTTGAATCTAAGATGAAGTATGGTTTTGTGAATGGTACATGCACTATGCCAGCTCCTGGTACATTAGAATATCTTAGGTGGAAACAAGTTGATAGTATAGTTAAGTCTTGGTTAAGTGCTGCAATTTCCCTTGATTTAATGGAAGGTTTCTCTTATGCATCAAGTGCTAAACAACTCTGGGACGATTTAGCTGAGAGATATGGTAATGCAAATGGTCCGATGTTATTACGGATGAGAGAAGAACTGATCAGTTTGAAACATGGAGATCAACCATTAGTGAAGCATTACAATGCTCTGAAAAGACTCCGGGATCAGTATAAACATTTTAGGCCTCTTTCTGAGAGTCCACCTGCAGTTGCTAAGGTTTTGATTGAGCGAGACAATGAAGATAAGCTGGTGCAGTTTGTTTTGGGGTTAAATGAAACATTTCAGACAGTCAAAGATAACATCATGACAATGGAGCCACTACCTACAGTGAAACATGCTTATGCAATCGTTCTTCGGGTGGAGAAACAGAAAAATCCTCTTCCTGTTAGCTCGCAGTTGTTTGGAAATTCTACATACTCTGTCACTTCTAACAACTATTCTGCTGCTTCCAGCATCACCTTCAACAGTAACTACCCAGCTGCTTCAAGTACTAATGATGCACTGATAACAAAAGCACAGGTTGGCAAATCAAAGAAGACTGAGACAAGTTATGAATATGCTAAGAGGAAACTGGAAAAGGCTTCACTGTTTTGTACTTATTTTCAGAGACCTGGGCATGATAAGGAAGGTTGTTTCAAGATTAAAGGCTATCCAGACTGGTGGTAAGGGAACAAAGATAAAAGTCAGAAGAAAGCTTTTGCTCATCTTGCCGAAGCTGAGACTCTGATAGACTATGCTCCGAGTGCATTCTCCAGTTCAGACACAAATGTGAATGCTCTGATAATAAAGTTCAACATGCTGCAGCAGGAGCTTAGCAGAACTATCAAAGGGAAAGCTCGTGTGGATTCAGATGATGCTTTATAGCGTGTCAACTTTGCACACTTTGGAGAGTTTGCAGGTAGCCATTCTTTCCCTTACCTTGATACAGTTAAATCATATGCTAGTATTTTTTGGATTGAGGATACAGGAGCTACGAATCATACTTGTATGGACCTTAGTTTACTTAGGATTTTTAAACATGTTACGTCTACTACTCCTATAGTATTGCCAAATGGTAGTATAAAATTCGTACAATTCATTGGTGATGCAACTCTTAGTTCCAAAGTTAGGTTATTTGATTCCTTACATGTTCCAAGTTTTAAGTATAATCTTCTGTCTATAAGAAAGTTAGCTAAGACTTCCAACATATATTGTGGATTCTTTGATGATTGTTCCTTCTTATAGGAACTTAATACTAAAGAAATCATTGGGGTTGGAAGGATCTACAAAGGACTCTACATCTTGGATCAAAGTTCTTTTGAACCACAGACTATAAAATCTGTTTTAAATATGTTTTTATCTAAAGTTTTACTCAGACCTTTTCCTGATGTAAACGAAAAAACATCTGATGTAACTATACTATATATAAAGAGATTTTAGCTGTAACCACACAATGACATTACCGTTTAGGTCATCCCTCTTGTAATGTCATGAAGCATCTTAATAAAATTCCATCTGTTAATTCTCTTGATGTTTCTCGCTGTAACATTTGCCCATTAGCAAAGCAGCAAAGAAATTCATTTCCAGTAAGTTCAATTAGCACCACTAGATGTCTTGAGTTAATTCATGTTGATCTGTGAGGCCCATATAGTCATCCTACTCTATCAAATACTCATTATTTCCTTACTATCGTGGATGATTTTAGTCGAGGGACTTGGACTTTTCTACTTAGATATAAAACAGAGATTTCTAATATTCTTCAAAACTTCTTCATGTTAATTCAAAATCAGTTTTCCTTGTCTATCCAAATTGTCTGATCTGATAATGTGACTGAATTTTCAGTAGTAATTGTTCCCTTCTTTTCTCTTCTTTTGGAATTGTCCATCAACGATCTTGTGCTTACACACCACAACAAAATGGTGTGGTGGAACGTAAGCACAAACATCTTCTTCAAATTACTCGTGCTCTTATGTTTCAATCTTCTCTGCTTAAACATTTTTGGGTACATGCAATTTTGACTGTTACTTATCTTATAAATCGCCTCCCTAGCCCTTTACTTAATTAGCAGTCCCTGTACTCTATTTTACAGGCCATTGAGCCTGATCTTTCTCAACTTAGAACTTTCGAGTGTCTTTGTTATGTTACAAACACTCAAACCCATAAAGATAAGTTTGCACCCAGGGCCTTTAGAGGCGTTCTCATTGGTTATCCTGAAGGATAAAAGGGATATAAAGTGTACCTTCAGCACCCGATTGTTTACCTTTACTCGTAGTTCCTGTATCTGATCAGCTCCTTGTTAATGCTGATTTCAGAAATCATCAGTCTGAATCTTCGTCTTCTAATCATCAGTCTGATTGTGCAGATTCTTTTCCACCTGCACAATCTTCTTCTTCCTCCGATTTAGTTCCTCATTCTGCGTCTACCTTACCAATGCATCATTCTGTGGATCCGAATGATGTTTTACTTCCTCCTTCATCCAATTCCTTACCTGTGGTTAGGCATAGCACCATGACCAAAACCAAACCTGCCTGGCTACAAGACTATGCTCATCATATCAATGATCTCAACCCCGTTGCAGTGGTTCCTTCCAGTTCTAAATTCCAACCTCCTCCTACCTTTACTTATGTTCAGCAACCTTTTTTTAGTCCATCCTTTATTGATTTCTTAGCTAATGTATTCAAAATCCCTGAACTTAGTTCTCATGGTCAAGCTAAGAATAAAGTAGAATGGGAAGAAGATATGCAAAGAGAAATTTCTGCTCTAGAAGATAATCAAACTTGGGATCTAGTGGATTTGCCAAAAGTAAAGAAAGCGATTGGGTGTAAATGGGTGTACAAGGTTAAGTACCACCCGGATAGATCCGTTGAAAAATATAAGGCTCGCCTTATGGCCAAAGGGTATAATCAAGTAGAGGGCGAAGACTATTTTAAATCCTTCTCTCCAGTGGCAAAGTTACTCACTGTTCGTGTTGTTCTAGCTCTAGCCGCAGCCCGTAACTGGCCCATCCACCAGCTAGATATCAATAACGCCTTTCTTCACGGATATCTAGATGAGAGTGTTTATACGAAACCTCCCCCTAGCTATTTGAAGGCACTTCCTAATCAAGTCTGCAAAATGAAGCAGTCTCTTTATGGGATGAAACAAGCTTTCGTCAGTGGAATCTTGAGTTTACTCAAAGGTTACAATCTTTTGGCTTTCTTCAATCAGGTCATGATCACTGTTTGTTTCTTAAATATGTTAGTGGTGAGTTCTTGGTTCCTTTTAGTCTACGTGGATGATGTCTTATTAACTAGTTCTTTAATCAGGTCATGATCATTGTTTGTTTCTGAGAAGCTTATATGTGATACTAAACAGTTTTTTGATGATACCTTTACTATTAAAGATCTGCAACATGCTAATTATTTTTTAGGTATAGAAATTGCTCGTTCTGAGGCTGGCATATTTTTGAATCAGTGAAAGTATATTTTAGATCTGTTGCAAAGTGTCGGTCTTCTTGGCTGTAAGTCCGTGTCTACTCCTTTGCCCAAAGGTCTTAACCTGGATGATGATAGCAGTCCTGTTTTGGCTGATCCGAGTTCTTACTGACTTTTGGTTTGTCGTCTTTTGTACCTGGGATTTACTAGGCCAGATATTACGTATGCGACACAGCAGCTTAGTCAATGTATTCAGCAGCCTAGAGAGATTCATTGGACTGCAGGATTACATGTTCTATAGTACCTTAAAGGTTGTCCATCTCTCGGGTTATTTTATAGCAGTACGAATGATCTTCAAGCCCACTCCTTTTGTGATGCTGATTGGGGAACATGTTCTGTGACTCATTTTTCTTTGACTGGATATTGTATTTTCTTTGGGTCTGCTCTTGTTTCCTGGAAAACAAAGAAGCAGTCCACTACTTCTAAATCCTCTTGTGAAACCGAGTATCAAGCATGGGAGCTACTGTTTGTGAACTGATGTGGATATCTTACATTCTGAAAGATCTAAAGGTATCGTTGTCCTTGCCTATTCTCTTTGCTTGCGGTAACAGGTCAGCTTTGTACATTACCCAAAATCCTGTGTTTCACAAATGCGCTAAACACTTAGAGATTGATTGCCACATTGTGCGCAATCATTTTAAGGCCATTTTTATTGATCCGTATCATCTCCCTTCTCAAAAACAGCCAGCTGATCTCTTTACTAAAACTCTACCTGTTGTTCAGTTTCAAGTGTTACTATCCAAGCTTAGTCTTTGTGATCTCCACAATGCCCAGCTTGAGGGGAGCATGAATAATTATCAAGATGAAAGTATAACAACAGTTTTACAGAATGCAAGTCGTACAGATTTAGTTGATAGTTTAGTGTTAGAAGATGTCGCTGATGGATTTCCGCCCTTGCAGTATACTTGTACATGGTTACTTATATAGGAACATACATGTAAATGTAGAAGATAGGCAATTATTTTAATTAATATAAATACTTGTATAGTTAACACATTTTATAATATAGTTTTCATTCTAATCGATTTACACAGAATTCAGTTTTCTTCCTTTTCTCAGAAACCCTAACTATGACTTCCGCTCCATCTTTGTTTACCATCTATTAGATAGTAGGTACAAACCTCATTCGAACTCTCGAAATACATGAAGATTTCATGTTTATGAGATGAAATCTATACTAACCCGATCACGTGTATATGCGACTGAACCAATTGCATAATATTGTACGTTACATTCACACGAAAATATTCATCAATTACGGAAATTTTACCAATTCGTTTAAGACACTCAATTTTTGCTACCATATTCTCTATGAACAACGGCACATTAGGTCATTTTCATTTTTATTTTTTTTTTGGAAATGGGCATAACTAATAACACGTTACTATTAAGAAAGAACATTTTATCGAAAAAAAAAAGAACAACTTCAAATTTGTTTGAATATTTTATGAGTGACGAAATGAAACTTACAAAAGTACAAACTACTCAAATTCCTATTATGGTGAAGATATAATGCAACAACAAACATAGTTTGGTTTGTGGATAATCGATAATATTTAAACCATCATTCTTAAAAACAAATTAAGGTAAAAAAATTTGTCAATTAGTGGAATAACCAAAAAGTTCTTAGCGGATGGTTTTGGTTCGTGACCCATCTGAATCGCTATCTATAGAGCAATAGCAAATGTGTGCCTATTCGTTGGTAACCTTCACAGATATGGTACCACATCTCAAAAAATCATTCTTAACCAAAAGCGCGAATCATTCTTAGCAAATGTGTGCCTATTCGTCCGGTTTGAGAGGTTTAGAGTCAATGTAATTTTGTTCAATTACGTTGTTAAGCTTGTGCCAGCGTTGAGGAAAATACATGCATTAGAGCTATATATCTTGACAAAGTTGATTTACTTTCACTATCATATTTGCTAATTTTGGAGCCTTATAACATAGATGTGGTTCATTCCAATATTAAACCTGCTGATCAAAGAACAACTTATTGTAAGCTACTTATGACGCTATTGGAAATGGACCGTGGTTATATACTTCTGAGACTGTTTTGTTACTAGAGTAATTGTATGAATGGTGCAAAAAGGATTGTTGTCAAACCCTTTTGTTACTTCCTTTCTACTTTTTTTTTTTTAATTGTGTGTAAGTGTAATGTTGCTTTTTGTTTTTTGAATTTTGTTTTTGGCAATCATCATATATATTAAAGGAAAGAAAGATAATCGACACGTGTCGCTAATTGAGACCATCAAGCATCACTTTAACTTATTATTATTTTAGTCTTTAAAGTTCTATTTATGTGCTATTTTGTCATCAATTTTATCGATTTTACATTTTCAAGGACGATTAATTGTGTCTAATTCCCAAAGTCCCCTTGCCTATAAATAAACCATATGCATCTAGACATAATTTACGTATTTTTTAATATATTTTTTAATCCAAACATAACATTAGTTAGTGGTGAAAATTTTTATTATACAACTTTTTGAAATTTTTGTTGTAATATTTTTCGCCAGATCTTACAAATATACATCTCATAAATAATATTAATACCTCTCATTTTGATCTAAAATTGATTAATCAAAAAAAATTTACGGTTTTAAGAAATATTAATAACTACATTATCTAATTAATTCTTTTGGAAGATAAATTTTCAACATTTGCGCGGGACACATACTAGTTTTGTAAACAAGAAAAAAAAAAATCCAAGTTTGTAGCTGTTGAGAATTTATTTGGGAGAGAAAATACAATATGGGGCCTAATAAATAAGATTAGACCCAAAAAGTTCAAACTAATGTAGTTCCTTGTCACATAACCCTCAATAATAGCGCTTTCATTAGTAGTAGTTGCATTAGCGATGAATTAACCCTGAATAAAATTGATAAATATATTGATTTATACTCATTTTTATTTTTTGACAAATACATTTAAGTTAACACATTTTAGTCTCGTACATTTAATTTCACGAATTTTTTAGTCCAACAAACCGCTATTTCGAGCATCTTTATGTTTAGCGTCAAGGGCATTTTGATAATTTAATTGGTAATTTAATTGGTTTGGGTTACTCAGAAATTAGAAAATATAAGATTATTTATTTATTTATTCTAATTTTTAATAACCCTGATCAAATGAAATATCAAAGTACCCCTTATCCTAGGCGAAAAGATGATCGTAATAGTGGCTCTGGTGTTTGCACTAAAAAAGTTGTGAAATTAAATGTATTAGACTAAACTGAGTAGATTTAAATTAATATAGTGCGAAAAATGAGATAAGTCTTTTACATATGTAGAAGAAAGAGAATCATCATTAAATAAAAACTAATTGATAATTGGAAAAGGTCCATACAAAAATTGAAAAGAAAATAATATTACAAAATAAAATAAGTACAAAATTATGATATGTCAAATGTGTTAGGCTGTTAGCCCTGTCATTTCATAGCGGAGGAGATAAGGAAAATCATTCATTAGCCCTCAGGTTTGTAAATAAGCTCAGGCGCCAAACCACACCATTCATCTGGTGGTTATGCAGATTTCCAACGAAAAATTTAATGGAGGAAATGGACTAGAAATCTTTGAAGTCGGCCCTTGCAAAGATGCCAAAACAATGGGTTTCTTGATTGGCCAGAGATTCTCTTCCCTGATCCAAAGCAGGCTCGCCACTGACCTTATCCTCCAAAACCAGCTCCGCCCATTTTCTGAAACTCCTCAAGGACAACAACTCATTCAATCTTTATCTGAAAATAACCGCAAAAGGTTTCCAGATTACTGGGATGAGCTCTTTGGAACAGCCCAAGGAAGTGGGGTGCCTTTTCTTGATGTAATGAATATATCTTCATTTTGTAAACGATTTTGGTTAGTACTGTAATGGATGTTAATGGGTTATTCTTGTGTTGTTAGATTTTACTGCTGAACTTCAGGAAGGAAATTTTGCCATTTGCTGGACCCAAGACGGATGAAGAATTGAAGGATGAAATTAGTGATGATTGCTCTGATATTCTTGTCGTCGGAGATTCCATGGCTATTGCAGCTCACAATGAAGATGCAAATGTCGCTTTGCTTGGTCACACGTGAGCAGTAGTACATTTTGTTTGTCCATCAAATTTTGTGGCTTTTGGAAGTTATTTGTGAACCAGAAAACATCCATTTACCTCGTACCTACTACGATGTTGTTGTGCATTTTAAGAGGAAACAATGATGCATTGCTTGAATTTCAGGTATCTGATAAAGGGAACTCTCCGAAATGGATTGTGTTTCACTGCTTACACATATGCAGGAGAGCTCCCAAGCTGCGCCTTTGGATTCAATAGTCACGGCCTGGTAAACACTCTGTTCTGTGATTTCAGATTACCTTTCTTAATTGCTCTGCCAACTCTCCAGAATCCATTGATTTAGTATAGGCTTTTACGCTGAACTCTGTACCACCAACTGCTGCTGAGATTGTGGCCGGTGGGATTGCCCGGAACTTTATTTCCAGAGACTTGCTTGAAGCGAACAGCATTGATGATGCCCTGAAGGTAAAAACATCTGTCCTTCGTAGGTCAGCACAGGAATAGATGTCTATATTACGCATGTTCCCTATGAGAAATCTAGGGTGAAAATGGCAATCAGTTGTTTGGTTTTGCAGAGAATTGGTTCATCAGAGGTATCTGTAGGTCATAGTTACAACCTGATTGACACACGGTCACGGAGAATTTTGAACGTGGAAACTGCATCAGGAAGTCGAATCTCAATACATGAGGTCCTGGAAACGCCATTTTTCCATGCAAACATGTACCTTCATCTTCAGGTTCAGCAGGTAAAAAGATAATGCAGAATCTGGTAGGATTCTGTTAGTTGCCTTGCTTTTAGGATGCCACTGGAATCCCCTATATTAGTTCAATC
Source organism: Oldenlandia corymbosa var. corymbosa (assembly GCA_949775105.1). Classification (NCBI taxonomy): domain Eukaryota; kingdom Viridiplantae; phylum Streptophyta; class Magnoliopsida; order Gentianales; family Rubiaceae; genus Oldenlandia; species Oldenlandia corymbosa. The sequence goes on along the minus strand of OX459119.1, from coordinate 9,875,504 downwards.
ACCACAAATACAAATCCTTTCACCCACACTTCAGCAAGTACTGTGATTTAAAATGGTTGCAACTACCTGAAAATATGAACTACTCTTTTTCTTGGCTGACTTAGATGCATGATGAGAACTCAATAAGCAGACAAAAAAGAGCAAGTTTTCTGCCAAAGGGATCAAAGAGTGAATTCCTTTCGGTTCTTGGAGACACGAAGCATGAAAAATATCCTATCTACATGACAGGTGACATCGGAGACATCTTTTATTTGCTAGCTGTTCAATTGAAGAGTACTACTTTGTGAATGAGCAAATGCTTTGCTTTCTCACCTATTTCAGGTCCCGTGCTCTACACACTCTGCACAGCTCTGTTTGATTTAGATGAAAAAACAGTATCAATCACAGAACGCAATCCAAAGAACACAGAACCGTCCTTTGTTTTTGCTCTGACTTAACAGCTGATGCCTGATAATACCAGAGGAAAGATTTTCCTCAAATACACGTGTTTGGTAGACCTCATTAATCCTTGTTATTTAATTGCGCATATCGCCTGGGGGCGTATTGTTTTCTTTTTCACTTATTCCTCTCTGCTCTTCACATTCTCTCCCATTAAGCCCTGATACACTTCAATAAACATTCTCCAAGCTCTAATACATGGATAAAAGTTAAATACAGTCATAAATACTATCATAGATATTCAACTTGGATAAATTTGGCACAACATTACGATCTGGACTGCAACAGTTGGTTTCTTAAAACTATGCAAGGAGGAAGGCTCAAAGACAATAAAGCATCCTATGCCAAAACTCATTCAGTCTGATAAACAGAATCGATTCTCAAAATTACTTGAAAGGAGATGAGTAATAGAAATTTGTAAAGTGAAAACCAACTTCAAAAGTAGCTTGGCTCATATTCACAAAAAGTTATTAGAAAGCTGGACGGAGAAGCTCTCAAAGTAAGGCTAGAACAGAATTTTGGAACCTTTTAACCGTGATCGTGCCCTAGTTCCCTTGGTCCTTGCTTCCATCAGCTTTGCTTTTAAAGTATTCTCCTTCAACTCTGTAGGCAGTTTTGAAGATGACTCAGATATTTCATGCTCCTGGGGTGGGAGTCTCTCAGTCCATTGCCGCACTGGACTAGCACGCGCCCTCCAAACTGAACTGCCTCCAGATGCTAGCTCATGATCTTGTTCAGGATGCATACTGATGCTCTCCGACAACAAATAGTGACTTCTAATTAAGTTGTCAATCATGGAATTAGAGTTTGATCCAGGAATTTCATCCTCTGTAATTCTCCTAACTGTACTTCCTTCTCCTGTTGCTTCGCATGTTTCTGACTTTTTAGAAATACCCATTTCCATTGGATTAGCTTCATGCTGTATTCCTTGGGTCAGATCATTGAAAAGGTCTTTGCTTTCACCATGAGATACAACATGAGCCATCTGCTCTTCATGCTTCACTTGCAAACTGGACGGACCACGAGATTTGGCTTTGTCGTCAGATGAAAGCTTCTTCTTGGTTCGGCTTTGTTTTGTCAGGCTATTACTCTGGTCCTCCTCAATAACATTTTCTTGGGATTTCAAGTCGACAGTGGGCTTATGTAGCTCAAAGCAATGTGAATCACTACTTGCTGAATCTTCATCGTCATCATGTTGAGGGGCACTAACAGCAACATTTAACGGGGTTGATTCCAAAGGATGTCTATGAAATTGGACATCTCTTGGTGGCAAATGATTACTATAACCATTACTTTTCTCATTTTGTTTAACTTGAAGAAAAGCCTCGATTTCAGACCTCATCTTGTCCACGACTGTTGTACGGCTTCTTGAACTAAACTGAGGTTCCAACTTTATCTGCATTCTCTCATCAAGCCATGATTCAGACATATGAAGTGTTAAGCTATCATGAGCAGCTCCAAGAGCTGAATCCTTGTCAAATTTCTGTCTTAGAGCGTGCAGTTCTTTATGAGAATCTCTAATTCCCCATGCAAACTCGTCGCAAAGGTCTTCCAAAAGCGTTCTGGATCTTTTCTCATTCTCAAGTTCTTTTAGAGCTGTTGCAAATGATGTTTTCACTTCATATAGCTCCCGGGCTAGTTTCCGGTGCAGGCTTTCAGACCGTTTTCTCAGCTTCCTTTCATCTTCCAGTTCTTCTCTTGCAGATTGAATAGCCACGTTGATCCGATCCTGTTCTTTGCTTTTCCTGGCTAGTTTATCCTCTGCGATCTGCTTCATCAGTTCATCTATCTCATGTCGATCGGTTTGCTGATCTCGTACCAACTCTTTTATCCTAATCCGTGCATGATCTAGTTCCTTCTTCAGTGCTCTTACTAGTGATATATTAGAAGCATGTTGTTCTTCCAGACTCCAGATCCGATTCAACACTTTTAGAAGTTCTGTAGATGTTTTTAAGCTGTATCCTGGTTCACCTATTCTTCCCTTAAAGCCTACAGAACTGCTAGGTGTAACTGCAGGGTTATATGGGGTGACCTGCAAGAACAAGCATTATAAGAGGAGAGCGAAAATTGAAGATTACATACAATGTAGCTGAAGAAATATTGCTGGCTCGGAATGATAAGATCTCATGCATCAGTAACAGACGTGAATAACAAAAAATTGATGATGAAATACTAATGTATTAGATTGTTGCACAGAATCTTTAAAAAGAAAGTGTTAAGTGAATCACAAAAACTTGACCTTTTACCAAATATGTTCAACTTTTCTAGCTAGATGTTCGTGACGGTTGCAGATTATTGAAAGAAAATGCATTATGGAACTCAGTAAGTCAACGAGATTTCTGCAGCAAACAAACAGTGTAAAAAATGCAACAAAACCTTTGATACAGACACCATTTTAGCATTTGGCAGCATGATCTTTCATTCTGGTTAGGACTAATAAGAATTGCAAGTAAATCAAGTCGAAAGAAGAAAACCTCTTAGCCATGGTAAAGTCAGTATTCGACTAATTTCTAAGGGCTTGAAGCAGTACAACACCGTGAAAAAGTTCATTATCATATGTCAAAAGCGTTAAGGCATTCCGAGAAGATTATGAAGCCTTATTAGTTGAAGAAAATAACACCACTTCAGCAGCATGCAAGAGACCGAAAGCACACCTCTAAGGAGCTGCCATAACTTGCAGGAGAAACAGGTTGTAAAGCGTGATTGCCCCTCTCTACAGGTCGGTGATGTTGCATCAACAAAGCTACATGCCTTCTCAAACTGCTGGCACTTCCAGGCTGGGAGATTATCAGGAACATAAACAGTGCATCAGGAACTAATTTAGCTTCGATTACATTGAAAGGACATGAAAAAAATCATGGAAAATTCGCTTGGCTTACAGAGCTAGTAACTATTCCCAGAAACAACTAACACAAGTACTGGATACATTGAATGGACATTAGAAAAACACTACCAATACGAATTACGGAGACCAAAAGAGAATTTTGTGCTATAAACATTTGCCAATCAGATTGACAAAGCCGTGAATTGAGCGTAAAAGGAAAGGAAAAGAGAAACTAGAGAATGATGAAATAGATTTTTTTTCCGCACCATTAAAACCCATATGAACAAATGAACTAAAATTTTGTTCTCACAGCTAGAACGGAAAAAAAACTTATAGCTAATAGCTAAGACAGATATGTAATAAATGAAACAAAAAAGAAATAGAAAATATTTACTGATTCAATAACAAATTGCAAAACCCGCATGTCAATTTTTATAATAACCTAACAACATATGAATCAAAACAAGAAGTAGCCAGAAAACTGGAAACAGGACACACACACCAAGGGAAATTTTGTAAGATGGAACTATACTTAATAAGTAATAACAAGTTAAAGCGATGAAAACACAGCAAAATAGTAACAAATTCAGTACCATCCTAAAAGGGAAAAAAGGAAAAGGGGGAAAAAAAAGTAGCAGTCTCTAACCAGGTCAGGTGAACTAGGAGAAGGATCAGGGTGTTGCAGATCACCATTGTCCTCATAAAGCTGGTGATGATGTTGACGGTGGTGGAGGCGTCGAATCCTAGGAGGATTACCAACACCCTGGTGGTGGTGCATTTCAGAAAGTGGGAGCTTGTAATGATGAAGTTCCCAAAGTGTGGCAGCAAGTTTTCTAGCAGAAACAGCTGGAAACTGAAAAGGGCCAACTTTTCCAAAGATGCTACCTTTGACACCACCGCCGCCACCACCGGCGCCGCCGTGATTTTGACCGGCGTTAACAGTATGAGTAGTACTAGGAGGAACTAAAAGAGGGTTGTGATTAGATTCTGGTGTGGTTGATTGCAATTGCAGCTCCAGTCTCCAAAAGGGCACTACTGGAGTGTTATGTCCCCCTCTTTTCCCTACCTTGTTCAACTTTTCCCCCAAATTTTCTTCCTTTTCTGCGGCCCCTTTCCCACTTTTTTCTCCCCTTTTCATCTCTCTCTCACTCCATGGCTCATTTCTTTTCTGTATTTTAAGTTTTTCTTTTTTTTTGCCCACTTCCCCACAAACAACACACCAGAAAATTCCTCAGAATTGCTTGCCCATCTGGCTTAACTTGTAGCCAGGTTTACCCCTGCACGTTGTTCCTTCAAAGTTGTGAACGCTACTGCTTTTTATCTCCTCGGTGGAGAATAATACTAATGGTAGAATTTCTTCTGGGATTTGCTGTGTTTGGGCTCCATCAATTTTTATGAGGGGACAGAGGCACAGGGAGTCAGGGGGGACCCTTTTCTCTATGGCATGGTATATGTCTACATGACAAGTCTATGAGTTCAAGTCCCTGGACCGTACGGAATGGTGTGCAATTTTTGTTTGTTTCATGGCAAATATTATTCTTCCATTCCCATGATTAGAATGTTGCTTAGAGCTACATTTAAGTTGTATTAGTGTCCAAATAAAAATTTTGCCTCTTACTAAATTTGGTATGACCGAGAAGTAGAACTTAAAGCACTAAATCAAGATATTCTATACTGAAAAACATTGATTACATTAATGTTCTTCGAGTATGATTTTATTTTAGCGTGAATCTATGCAAAACTTAAGAGCAAAGAAAGTAGATAGTTTGCAGTAAAATTTGTGTCCCCATAGATGTATGTCAGTTTCACTATGGTATAAATCGTTCCCCTCGGAGAACAATTATGAAGTAAAACTGAAAATAATGAACACCAAAATTTATTGGGTTATTATCAAAAACACTCTCAAGATTTATTTGATTATCTAAAACACTTTTATAGTTTCACAAAATATTGAAAACATCCTTCAATAGCTAAATCAATTATGAAAAGGGATATCCAACGATTGAAAACTAACGTATGCACATAAATTCATTCAAAAAAGTGTCGATAAAATATTTGTACTCAGTAAAAACACTCCTCGAATATTTTTCAAACTCAAATAAAATCAAATATCTATTTTTAAATCCAAAATTCAGCTTTTGGAGCTCCTAAAAAATTTTGGATTTAGGAGTAGATATTTGATTTTAATTTGATTTATATATATATATATATATATATATAAAAGAATCATGGAGGGTTTTTTTGGGGACACAAACAGCTTTTTTGCACTTTTTTTACTCACTTCATATGCATATATCAATTTTGAGCTATTAGAGGACCATTTTGATAATTAACTTACTGATTAAGTGATAATTTTTATATTTTTAAAAAAATTTAAGGACGTTTCAGATAATTAGGGAAACCTTAAGGGTATTCTTCATATTAATCCAAGTTGATTTAATACAATACAATACTAGCATTTGCAGAAGGGGAAAAAACAATACAAGAAAAAGTTGATGACTGTAATGGGAAACTTCCAGTCTTCATACATTCTCATGTATATCTTCATTACTAGAAGAACAGAATAACTTCCGTCTTCCCTTTCCCAAAAAAAAGTAAAAATAAAAATGAAAAGCAACAACAACAACAATAATAATAACAATTTTACAATTAATTGTAAAAGAAAGGAATAAATCGTGTGAATATGAAAACGACCCATCGTTGTCATAGTAGCTACTCTAAAGTTCAACATGAATATATATGATGATCATCCTTCCATCCGGTCTGTGTTTGAACTAACTTTCACTAGTATATGCGGATGTCCCCGGTGAAGACTTATTGCTCTTCATAATTGCAAATAGTTATGAGTTGGACCAGTATTGAATTGCCAGTTCATTTTGTTGCTCTCAATCTCATGCATTGTCTTTTTCCGTAGTAAAAGTTACCCATAAGTATTTTGATTTTTAAATTGAAACATGATCTTGTATTGATTTATGTACAAACTGATGCGAAATGATTGAACTTGTTGTGATTCTCGAAGCAATTTGTTTTATATAATCACTAATTTATGAACCTTTTTTAATTTACACCATAAGGAGCGTAATTGACACTTGACGCAAGCACGGATGCACGATGCGCCGGTTTTGTTTTAAGGTTGAAGCCATGCTTCTTTATATTGGATTTATGAATTGATTGCTCGTTTAGCTTATATATGATTATTAGAAAAAAAACAATTACTTGAATTTAAATAAGTGTGACAACTTTGATAAAGAAGATGGACCAAGTGGTCGGGTTGAGTTTGCACTTAGATGCCGGTGGAATATGATAACTGAGATTAAAGATTTATCGGCACAGAGTGATTTCAGATGATGCGATGACTGAATCTTCCATAGCCACCGAAAAGACATTCTTTAAGCACCAATTACGATCTTCATGCACAAACCAACAGACGTTATTGAGTGTTTGTCCAGTTTTCTTGCGATTTTCTACTTTGATTTCCTACAGATTGCTTTTACTTTTTCTGTTGCGTTCAACTAAATAATCACACTAAGGTCTCTGATTTCTTAACCCCCACGGCTTGTCCTGCATTCGCAGACTCAAGAGTCTAGCAAAGTAACTAGAGACCGGGCCACATAAATAACTATCAATCCCTAAGTTAGAAATTTAATTCAGCAGTCAAGTTCAAAGAAAATTATCAGCAAACAATGAACCACTTTGTTTATTCTGAAAAGGGAAGAGAGGAAAAGATGCAAGGAAACTATAGGAAAGTGCTTCAACCCAAATCAGATAAATCACTTTAAGAACAAATGTCACTGGAATTACCTCCTGGTTTTCTCTAGAGGGACAATTCATTAATCACATGGCACTTAACCAACTCTTCATTATTGGTCTGCGAAACTTCAAGTTGGGCACAGAAATACTTGAAATCATCTTCCTCATTCGCCGCCTTCAAGAATAAAATCTAAATGACCTTGCCATTGATTCACTCTCTGCTTGCACGCAATACCTCAATAAGACGAATTTCTTTTGCCTGCCACCATCATTTTAGAGTTTTAAGTACGTCACCTGTATAAAGAGTGCATACAACCACACAAAAACCGGAAAAAAAAAAGAAGAAGAAAAGAAAACTAGAGGACGGACCTTTTTATTGTACGCCTCCAGAGCAGATAAAGCATAGCGGATAACATTTCTATCATTAATCTTGTTATTGACGGGGGCGACATCAGAGTTCACAGTTTCTCCAGGCAAATGGGGATTTTCCATGCACGACCCAACAACTGAATATCTGCCCAAATGCATATAACTTTTCATAACTTCAATATTCAGGTACCTCACATATGCAACATAAGAAAGATGAAAAACAATCCGCTCAATTAAGTTAAAATTGTTCCAGTAGTTGTAGTAGTGTTGAGTGCCATGAACAGCCTTTCACAAAGTTTACTCTTGAACAGCGAGAGAGAGGACGAGTTACAACATGAAGAGACAAACTAACATCCGAAAACATTAGAGTTTCACGACATTCAGAAAAGAGATGATGAAGCATTGCCCGACACATACTAAATATAAGAAGCACAAGCAACACTTACTCATGGTGTCCATTGCCATTACCAGCAAGCTGGATATCTCTTTCAACCGTCTTAAGCCCACTGCAGAAAAGGAAAATGCTAATGAGTGGAAGGAGAAAAAAACCTTCTTGTAGCTTCTTAGGGATCTTTGTTTATGTTAGCCAAATCTTGAATCTGTCTCAAAACCAAATAAGATGCTAATTGGTTTCTTCAGAGCATTTTAATCCAACAATAAGCGCCCATCAATCTGAATTCCACCATTTTAGGAATTTGTTTTAGATGGAAACGCCAGGAGGACAACAAAAACTTCTATTAAATCCAGACCCGTGAATAGTGATGTCGTCTTTGGTTAGACAGAATGTGGATCGGCAGGCATGCGTGCTGCTAACGTATTTAGACGCCATTTAACAATATAAATGATTGTTTGGCAAAACAGATGAGAAGAAATCCTTACTCATTATTACATACTCTCTCCGTTCTAGAAAACTAGTCCACATCGAGTTTTGAGATTTATACTACTAGTCAGGAGACTAAACTTATTGTATTATAGACAATTGGAGAGCAATTCCTAAGTACTAAATGAAAGATTAATGTAACTCTTGAGATAATGTTGTCCAGTTCTCCAAGGTATGAAGAAATGAGAATCAAAATTTTCTTGGCAAGCCTAAGATGGAAGTTTATACGAGGATTAATCAAAATGAAACAAAAGTTAAGGAAATCCAACCAACCGTGACATCAAATAAGGGTAAGAAAAGGATTCATCCACTAGCTTCCACCTCAATAACTTCTTGAGCTTCTTAAAGCAGCAGTCATAAACTTCTGCGTAGTAAAGGTTCAGTTCACCATCGTCATCAGTCCCCTCTACTGTTAGGTAGAAGAGATCTCCCGCAGCTCGCGACCGGTGAGCCCTGATTTAAACCGAATATTCCGACCCTGCATCACCAATCTACAATCATTTTGGGACAAAGAGTATAAAAAAAAGGTAAAAAGCAAAAGAAAAACAACCAAACCTTAATTTCATTGTACATGAATACGGCAAATTGGGCAGATGGTAAGACATCGTCAAGTGAGTGTACATCAACATTGACCCCAGGGCACCACCTCTTTATTTTTCCATCAATAACCTCGATTTTGGGAGGAGGTGGTAGATAGTAGTGTCGGCGCCATGACTGATTGAGGGGAACCGCAGTTTGCCGGCAATTGAACAACAAGAAACTGCCTTTAGCGAGATGGATGATGATGATGATGAGACCAGGGCCATGGCCATGTTTGGGATGTGATGATCGCAGCCCCATTGCCCAAATACCATATCAAGATTTTCTCCAGTTGTGCTGTTGTTGACTTGACTGTTGGTTTTTTTGACCTAAACACAAAAACCGTGGAGTACCCACAATAGTCGGCCTTTACTATCCGGAAAAGGAGGAAGTAGGGATTGAGTCTCAAACAATGGGAAATTTATCAATTTGTAAAATGCTGTCCGACTTTGGAATAGCGGCTTCACGAGCATGTTTTCAACAAAGCCAGCCTATGGGCAATGCCCTGCTTCGCCTAATCAACCTGTAAGCACCAAGTTTACTGCATTCCGGCGCCGGAGCCGGCGGGGGAGATCATCCTTATCCCACTTCTCCTTTAGTGTCATCAAAGAATCACCGCCTTTGCCCCGTCTCCTTTAATCTGGAAAGCCGCCGCCGATGCTCTTCCCAACCTACTCCCCCTCCGGCTACTCATCCCTTGGAGTCCCCGGCGGAGTTCAACTATCTGCTTAATTTTGTTCCCTGCGCCAAAGACGACATAGGGGTCTTAAGTTCCATAGATTTTGCCCTGGCCATCCATAATCGCTTTGAGGTTTCCTTAGTAATATGATATACCTCTGTATCAATCGTCCATTTGGAGATAATACAATTTTGTGCCTCCGAAAAAAGGGCTTCGACTTTTAAGCGTGGAGAGGGCAAGCGCAATTCGGTTTGGTTTTTCCATTTCTAACATAATTTTACATGGAATTAATGAGCAAAACCGCTTAGGTGAGTATCAATCAGTTCTTGGTTCTTTGCGACCCTTTTGAAAAGGAGATGAAGGTGATGGACCAGTTTCCCGACTGTTATGGTAAAAGGTAAGTGGGATAAGCAATTTTATCATATGATGACCTCCCTCGCGTTTTTTTGTCTTAGTCCACAAAAGAAAATCTGTCATGAAATGGTTGAAGCGGCTTGTGTTTATAGATAATGTGTGTAGAATCATTAGTTTGTGTGACACAAAAGTGGTAAAATCTGCAGCTTTGAATCTGTTCTTTTGAATTTGTATGTATACTCATAATCAAAATCAATCCGGTAAGGTCCCCTGCTTTTGTGGGTATGAAGGGAGGGGCATTTGTTCAATGCCATACCTTTCCTTGTGGCAAAAAGATTGTTTTCTGCTTCAGATGCGACCAACTAGTCACAAAGCAGCAAATTCATTCTGATGAATGTTTTCGATGACACGCCTACTCTCAAATGCAATAGAATTGCAACAAAGCTTGTTGAGGAAACTCGCATTCTTGATCCCTTAGAGTTTGGTCCTTTTATTTTGGGGTGTGATACCTTCAGAATTAGTTTAGACAAGTATGATTTACTGTGTTGATTATTTGACGTACGTATCTGCAAGGAGTCATCGTTTTCTATTTTGTCTGTCTTAGTTTGTGTAATTAATGGATACCTCCATTTATTTAGTTTTATTCGTGTAACCAAGCAATGTATGCGCTATCCTTCTACAGTTCTACTGCTGCAACTGCAAGTGATGCGATTGTCCCGGTTGGCCATGACGACAATGAACTGATGCGCTTTGTCCGGAATTAGGAGTTACAATGAGAATGTCTCCAATAAGGTATTGTTCTGTCTGTTTGTAATGTTTTTATATACGGTGTCAGTATGTTGGGTCCTGCTTTATGTAACATATTGAAAATCCAAAATTTGGGGTTTCTTGCCAATGTTCAGCTTTTTAATTTGAACTGAGTCAACGAAATGATTGTGGTAAGGCCAAGTTAAAAAAAACTCCGACAAGGGTTCTGTGCGCAAGCAATTCTGATATTGGTGGTTGGATCCTTTACTTTATATTACTGTGAGGACGATGGATATCAATGGCAATTTCGATACTTACTATTCCATAGTTAAGACCGCGGAACCCCGGAAGATTGTAGGTGTGTGTGAAGTTCTTTTCTAAACCTCTTCAAAAATACTAACAGTTATTTGCTCAGGTAACCATTTGTTGAGAAGTTGCACCACGTCTTTTTACTATTCTTTGTTCAATCTTACTATATTGTAGTCGCGCCCCTGAAGCCTCAGCTGACAATTTCTTTAATTGGCATTATTTTTCTGCCTACAGATTGGATTGGCTGCTTTTAATGGTTGCTCCTAGTGAGCAATGTTCGAGTGAGTTATATTATGATGATGCCAGTTTGGAAAAAAAAAAAAAAAGTGACAACTTTGGAAAGTGAGGCGGCTGTGTTTCCATTTTGAGGAGGAAGACCTGTTCTACGAACATAGTCCAAACTTGAGAAAAGAGAACGTTTTCTTCACTTCTTTTATTTCCTATATATTATGTGCCCCAACGGTTAATAGATCTTTCCCCTCTTTTTTCTTTTTTTATTTTTTTTTTTTTTCAGAGATGGGATTGGGCTATAGAAAACCATGTGGAGAGTAATCTGAGATGGAAACTTCCGTTGAAGAAACACAAGATACCAAAACATGGGTTTATGGCTTCTTGCAGAATCTCAATAATGAAGAAGGTTCCAAAGTCATCGCCTTCGCTAAAGAAGGTTTGTTGCTCGACAAGGAAGAAGTTAATCGGCTTCAATTCTTGCTTTCTGGATACAAACAAAGGCGACGAAAACATTCAAAGATACGTTCACTTCTTTATTATTCCAAAATTACCCGACAGGGAATGATGCCTGATTCATGATCCACATTGCACTTATACCAGTGATTCCATCTGTGACTAATTTATAAGACGGTAGTTAATTTCTTTTTTATTTATTGAATAAAAACCAACAACTCTACACAATTGAATGAAATGCCGATGGCTGGTTCAATTTATTGATTAAAACATTTCAATTCCCTAGCATACAAGAAATGGACGAAGATGTTCTAGAACGGCGAAAGTATATGTCGCGTTACGATGCCAAATTCTACAGAAATCATTGCATTGGAGGTACAACGATCAATTGTGTTATGCAAGGACATAATTGGATGGAACTCCAGACGAAAGAAAGGTTTCTTCTCATATTTGATTCCGCCATAAGGAACCTCTACCTCCCAAACTCATACCAATTTGACAAAAGGCTAAATTATTAGTACTACCTCCGTTCCAAAATGAGTGTTATTCTAGAGTTTGCACACAGTTTAAGAAAACATTAAATATGGTAACTAAATTACTAGAATATCCTCAACCAACCCTATTAAAGTAAATGTTCACCAATAATATTATTCCTTTTGAGGGTATGTTTGGAAATTTTTGACAAAAAATACATTGGAATCCGAAAACGGCACTTATTTTGGAATTTTTTTATTTTGCCAAAACGACAATTATTTTGGAATGGAGGGAGTAACATTTTATAATTAGCATGATCGTTGTGGAATGGAGGGAGTAACATTTTATAATTAGCATGATCGTTGTGCAAAGATGATACTCCCCCTGTCCCAAAATTATTGTGCAGTTTGAGATTTCACTTTCAGTGGAATTTAAACTAGAAATGAAAACTCAAACAGGACAATAATTATGGGACGGAGGGAGTACATATTAATCGGGCACTGTCATTTTCTTATAATTTTGTATGCTTAGAATGATTTTTTTTTCTCTTTTCTTTTTTGAGAGTTTTAGATCTTAAATCTACGTACTAGTATTATTTAGTTTTTGTTATCTACTTTATCTTTGACAATTTTTACTGATTTTGTTTAATACAATTAATCTTGAATTGTACTTAGCCTATGGCAACCACATCAGTCTTTCGTAATACCACTCGATCAAAGGCTCATCATTTGCACTTTGATTAGCTAAGAATTTACGGTGCAGGAAATCCAAGTAGGAACCTAGTAGATAGAAGACAATGAAAATAATTCATTTTCAAATTTTATAGAAAGATCTCGATCGTAGAAAAATTAGAAGACAAATGAATAAATGATTATGGTCCTAAGTCTCAAAAGGATATATGTATTCCACTTTATTTTGTTTAAACTGTAATTCATATCAAAATAAATTTGACTATTTCTTTTAGAACAGACTAATGATTGAATTGAAACCTATAGTAATAAGGTTGTGCATGGATAAAGTTTTTCGAGTATAGACTTAATTTGTATGTGGCTCGAGAGATTCATGTATGCAAGTTTACGTGGTTGCTGATTTTCACTTAGCAAATGCATACAAAACTATGTCATATTAGCATATAACGATGAGAGTACTTTTAAAATCATTGACTCCTCAAAATCTAATTAATGGTCCTGATCTATATTATATTTAAGCAAATCGAGGAACACTGATCTGAAATGAAAAACAATATCGTTGACTTCAAGAAATGGAGAATTTCTTAATATAGAAAGGTTTCCAAGTTTTGTAACTTATCTGCATTCATCATTTACAAACTGATTTAGTAGATAGAAGATATTTTCAAAAGATCTTCGTTATCCATTTGCCTTATATAAAATAGGAAATACCTTTCTAAACTTTTCTTCCCCCACGTCAACAGTGGTCTATATCTATAAGAGTCATGAATACTTTTACCCTTCTTTTTTGCGACATTACATCAAATTACAGAAAAAAATATATATTTTTGTACAGAAAGAAAAGGGAAAAAAAATAATTTAATTGAATGGTCAGTCAATGATTAAAAAATTATTATGAATTTCACATTGGTAAAAATTGTGATTTACTCCTTTTGTCCCGAAATGATTATTGTCTAGTTTGGATTTTCATTTTTAGTTCAAATTATAATGAAAGTGAAAATCCGAAATGAGCAATTATTTTGGAACATAATGAATAATTTTATAGTTTTAAGCATCAACTTAACCATTTAGACATCATGGCATCACGGACTTTCACTCTAATTTTATCACCTTTTGATGAACTTTTACTGTCTCTTTTATTTAACTACTATTACAGCTTATCTTTACCTTTGTTACGCACCGCCTCTACAAAAGTATCATTAACCTGGATTCATGTTGAATAGATTCTTTCCAAGAAAATTATAGTGTCACTTTACCACCATTTCAAACCTAATAATATCACTTTAGTGACGTTTAACATCTCTAATCTAATATCTATGACCTTTTTGTGTGATGGGTTTGCGTCAGGCCAATCTAAGTTAATAGCGCGTATATGGGCCTTTCACACTCGGCCTAAGAACGATCCAATTACCTTTTCCTATGACTTCCATTATCCTTCTACCAATCATTTTACGGTGGGTGTGTGTTGATAACGGCCTTTTCTCTTTTCCCTTTTGCCGCTTAATACAGTAGAACTTCTATAAATCAATAGTATTGGACCACCAATAATTTAGAGAATTATTAAATAATCAATAAATTAATAAATTATTAATAAATTATTAATAGATTATTAATAAATTAATAAATTATTAATTTAAAGAATTTCTATGTGAAAAAAAAAACTATTAATAGATTATATGATTTGCAATTGTCTTGACATCTGAATTAATCAAATATTAAAATTTTTTTGAATATTAAATCTCCATACATAGTTTATATCATCTCCAGTGACTAAAAAACAAGTATCAATGGTTCATGTTGTACTAAATATTTATAGTTATAATTTTTTTTGTTACTTTTAGAGTATTTATTAATCTATTATATTGTTGGGACCTATAGATATATAGGAGATTTGTTCAATTCAATTATTTCAGTCAAATAATTACCCTCCATTATGTTCTTGATCTTATGTCACTCATCTTGATTCTTATTTTTTCATAACGAACGTTCTTATCTTTGCAATATTTATTTACAATGTGTATGGAAAGCTGTATGAATCCGTAAATCTAGATGCAGAGTACAGACATTCTGAAAGCACAAATATTTATTTACAGACATTCTGAAAGCTCAAATGTTCATATTTTCACTCCCACATCACAACTTGCTTGCACATGCACAATTAGATAAGGATCGACCAAATTGAACACTAACAGTTGTATTGCATACTATTAACCAACTCATACTTTGGGCTTGTTTGATAAAGCCACTTAATGCTTAAAATTATTTGATCAAGTACTTTTTCATTTCAGCGTGTTTGATAATAAAAAAATGAACCTCTTAACGAATTAATTGATGCTGAAACTGAAGTACAAAATATAACCAATAAAAGTTAGTTTATTATTTATTCCGTAACTGCTTAATGAATTCAACAATTCTAATTCAGTATCAATCATTCAGAATTAAGTATTAATTTTTATCAAACGGGCCCTTAATCCAAGAGAATTATGTATTAAATCATCAACTTAATTAGTATAATCATGTTAATATGAATACACTGCAGTGATTGAAATATTTGTTTAGAATATTTTTCGTCTCTAATGGACATGCTTAAGTTAATTAGATTAGTATGTACAGTGTCTGCGTAAAATACCTAGAAAGGAAACATTTTTGTTTATTCCTCAAGTTTTCAGCAATCGGATCGGATTGTAATGTCAGCCTGTACGTGCGACACGATCGATTTAATTGATTTAATTAGATCCATTATTGCAAAAGAACAGATACGTTGCTTCTTTACTTGGTAGAAGTTATTGGTAAGTACAAGTCGTATGAATTATGAAAGTTGAACAAATATCCATTTTAACGAGTCAAAGGAATGAATACTACTCGGATGGAAGGGAATATACCTTATGTTGACTTTTTAGAATATTTTGGAATATCCCGTAGTCCATAAGCATTGGTGTACATGACTAGATTCTTTGATCATTTGTTGCCAACCTGTGTTAATCAATTATTGGATGTTTTAACAGTTACAGAGATCTTGCCTTATCCACTTCAATTTATTAATTAATCACATTATATTAATGTTGACTAGAATTATGCTTTGCCTTCACACACCACAAAATTCTTTACAAGATAAGCGTTCCGAGTGAAGGAAAAGTTTCTAAAACAATAAATAATAATATTCTTTCCGTCATGGAAAAAAAAATAATTTAAGTTGTTGAATTGAGATAGATTCATCTGATTCCTTAGAGCTTCTAATCATGCACGCGTAAAGATAACATGCATTTTGAGGGATGAGGATGTGAGCATATATGTTAAAATTTTTGCAAGTAGTGAAAGAATTGATGTAATGATGGACTCGATCGGGGCCGAGGAATCTAATATCGGAATATTCAGTTTTGGTTTTATTAATTTCACGAGTTGACTTTGTAGCGAAATGGCCGACGAGGGCAAAATATCTAAAGTCAAAATGACTGTTATTTTAAAGGTCTACTTCAATAATGTTCTTAAATTATGATTGATTTTTTTTCTTCTTAAAAAAGGCAACAGGCGAGCCAAGTCTGTCTTCTTCGCAACCCTCTTCGCGTTTTGATGGTGAGTCTGTTGGGCTCACAAGTCACAACCAGCTTGTTTCCTCTCATGTCTTCAATTCACTTCAACTTGCTAATAAGACCTATAACAGGTTTTTTTCTTTTTCCTTTGGGGGGGGGGGCTAAAAATAATAAGATTTAATATTGGAACAATGACTCAATATATAACTTTAGGAATCTGTTTTGGACAAGAAATGGTAACAGTATGTAATAAAGAAGTTGATTCGAAATTAATAGTCCCATCGAGGACTCTATATAAAAAAATTATTGGTTTAATTTCTTCTACAAAGATAATAATTACTTGATCTAATTTCTGGCTTAACCATTCCGTTAATACAGCTACGGTCATTCTCAATACGTGATTGATATTTTCAAGAGATATTTCTAACTTATAGTGGAAAATGTTTACTATAATTAAAGTCAAGCACCAATGCTGGTCGAACATGGTACCCTTATTATACATCATAACCATACTGATATTTAAGGTTATTAAGGTTATTGGAGGTCCATAGTAGCTAAAATTATACGGTAAATATCGCTAATTTACTGAACATGTCTTAACTTCGTTGTCCAGGTCATTGGAGGTTCTGTAGTAGCTAAAAATTCTACATTAAATGTCAATGTCTAAACTCAATAGTCCATCTGTCTCAAAAAAAAAAAAAATAGTAATTTGCGTCAAGTTTTGATATCTATATGGTTTTATGTACAAATTTCAGAATTCAATGTATACTATTTTTATGGAAATAATAGTCCAAGTTGAGTTTTGAGAGATATAATGTTTTTATTACAAATTTCATTATTAACATGAATTATTTATTTAGAAAGAATTGGTTAAATTCACGAATTCTTGTTTAACAACCCTCACGCGGACTTGGGTGACTTCTTTGCTCATCCTGAAACGATACTCTTGTTTTCAACTTCCAGACATATATGCACGTACTATACACTATACAGCAAATGTAAACAAAATCCTTTTAAGACACCACTAATAAACAGTATCTTAACACATTTTATTTTTTTTTTTGTGAAAAAAACATTTGTTGCATTATGTTGTGCCTTATTATTTTCTATATGTACTTCATCGGCTCCATAATTCATTCTGTTGAACTAAAATAGCATAATAAATGAACACTTTTTTTTTGGTGGGTGGAAGTATATATTTGCGATTAGTTTTTGTAGTTTTTTTTTTAATGATGTCGTGGTTATTTGGCTTATGTTTCCTAAATTTTGCTCCACTAGTTATCAAAGTTAGATGGACGTGCAGGTTACAACATAACAAACAGGTTGTACGAAACTATATAACTAACCAGAACTCAATTAATTGAGCAAATTCTAGGAGGAAACAGCATCCAACATCGTTGCTGAAACTTCGTTTGAGATTCTCCAATTATTATCAATGAATTGCCAATTTTAATTCATGGATTGATGAATATCATCCCCTTTGAAAAAACTACGAGAAGATAAGATTTTTTTTATGAATTATTATCAATACGCACAATAATTATATTTATCGCAAGATAAGAAGTTGACCTTGATGGTTCGATTTTTGACATAAAAGTATAGCATTCAAAACATAGTCACCACCTTTCGGATATACTGAAAAGATAAAATATATACTTGGAGATGCGGCGCGCTTCTGGCTGGTAGGATTTTTTTTTTTTTGAAAAAAAGAAGAAAAAGGAGATTAAACCTAAATAAAAAGATTAATGCAAATGGCAAGGAAATAATTAAGGGATCTGTGATATGTGAGTACTAGGTAACTTGAATCAGGATAGACGTGATATGATTTTTCCGCATTTGGCGTATCATTGCTGGATTCATAAGATAAGTTGACATAATTAATTTTATCATGGTTTAAACTATGGAACAGTTGTTAATGGTTTCTCTATCCCTTCATCACAATTTAAATACCATAATTCCTTTTGCTTTGAAGAGACGAGAACGATGAATCACAAATATATGGTCCTTCCGTTCCATAATTATTGTCCAGTTTGGATTTTCATTTCTAGTTCAAATTGTACTAAAAATGAAATTTCAAACTGGACAATAATTTTGGGACAGAGGGAGTAATTTGGTCCTAGCTAAGAATAGGTGCGACCTAAAAAGAAAAGTTTGGTCCTTGCACCTTAGCAAACCCCCTCCTTCTATTCCGTTTTATATAATTTCACGGTAATTTCAGAGTCGCAACTCGAAATAACGACAGCAATGGTAAATTTGTTAGTAAAATGTGAAATTGAATGACATGATACAAAATTATACATTAAAAAAAACCTTTTATTATAATTTATAGAAAATAATAAATTTGTTTAGCAAGATGTTAATTGAGTGACATGATACACAAAAGAAGACATAAAGAACCATTACAATATTTTACTTTTAATGAAATAAAATCAGTTCTTTCATTTTTTTTAAGTGTGTGCATTAAAGGCATGATGTCTGAAGTTGTTACTAGAACTAATTGAAATCGAAATAATATATTGTATTTATGAGTACTGTCACTGTGTAAAAAACTAGTCAATGAGGCATATCCCCTTAACCAATGTCAAAAACTCTAGAATTAATACAAAAAGAATTCAAGTGACATTACATTATTTCCATTTTAAAGGTATCCATCGATCGATCGACTTAGTTGCTAGGTCAGATTAAACTCACAGTTTATGCCTATGAAACTCTGGAGGAGTTCCCGCCACTTGACTGTTAAGTTACGTGGTCAATTAGTCGGTGTTGGGCCAAAAAACTACACGAATATATTTCTCAAAGTCATAAGAAGGGTCTTATCAGCAACTTTTTCCGTACGATATGACGCATGTTTTTGTGTTCAACTAATTCTCCTTTTCACTGACCCAAGACCTAATTACGACTTGCTTTGCTTCTTCAATGTTAGCTTCCTCAAGTTGCCAAATAGCTAGGCATTTGCATCTCTTAAAATGTCCAATCTTTATCCTATTTTCTCATTTATTTTTTTCTTCCTTATAGTATGATGTTATAATTAAATTAAAACGAACAGTTATCAGAACAGTTAGAACTGCATGCATAAACTCTACAAAGTTAGGTCACACATGTAAGTTGAACATTTTATACAAAAAAAATCACGATTTTATTAGTTAGACTTTTCTCTCCCGTAAAAATACAATCACTAATTAAGATATTAGGTGTTAAAGATATTGGCATGCCATCGACTATGGGTAATAGGGTATGGCACGATATCCATAGTTGGGGGCTTGAATTAATGCTACAACTTATTAATTAAATCTTTCAGCTTCGGGACCAGGCATGTACATGGAACTATACGTGCATTTCATTCATCGAACTAAATAGTTATAGTTTAAATTTCTAAAATCTTTGTATCTGAGTGTTAAATTTTTCTATATTTTGTTTTCTTGGACTAAAAAGAACTCTGTACATTTTCGAAATTCGGCTTTTTGAAGTACGAAGCGACAAGAATCTAACTAGCGCGAAATTAATTAGTTAATGACAATAAATCGGTGACTCAAAACCTTAATCAGTTGTAGTACAAGATTAACTATTAAAATAGGTCAATTATTTGTGATGACTGTAGCGTTTGTTTATGCGTATCGAGTAAGCTAGCTGGATAAAACTAATAGTACTGCAGTTCATTTATAATTGACCAAGTACTCGTTAAAATTCAATTCAGTCAATTCGAGTTCTATATTTAGCTAGCTACTAGGACGATTTAGTTTAGCAATTCCTCATTTATTGTCAATAATTGATTATGATAATACGAAATTGGAAATATTAAGCATGTCAACTAGACAAGGATTAGTCAACCTTTGTGGCCCTGGAGATATGCTATTTCAAACTATTATATGCTGGTAAATTCAACTCTCCAAGAAGCTGATAACGTTACAGAAAAATAATTTCGAAAGGGGGCTGACATGAACAATGACAAATATGCGGAAGACTTTTCTTTTTTCTTTTTTTTTTTCATTTCTTCTTTTTGTGCATACATATTTTGTAAGTATAAGACATTTTGATTTGTCCTAAATTTCGCCTAGGTTGTCTTTTTTATTGAGAAAAAAATCTTAAAAATATTTTTTAATAATTAGGATAACACAACGAATGCGAAAATATATTTTTAAAATTTTTTTTTCAACTAAAAGTTTAGGTAAAATTTTGGACAAAATCAAAATGCCTTATAACGAGGACCGGAGGAAGTATCTACCATAGAAAATACTGATTGGTTCCCTTTGTTTAAATAAGAATCTTGATAATCTATGGCAGATTTCGAACGCTTGCACCATCCGTCGTCTCAATAAGACATTAACACACTACTTTAAACAACACAAACACTAAAGCAAAGGCTTTCTTTTCTCCAGATAGTAAGCGCTTTTGCAGAAAAGTAATGGAGGCGCCATTGATACAAAATGGGAAAGTTTGAAGTTTGATACGTCTTTATTATACATACCTTCCACAATAAAAGAAAGCTCCATTTCAATTGATTATTTGAATGAGAACGAGTAATATAAGTCATTGATCCTTAAATGAAAGGGCACTTTCAAGGGATGGCGCGAACTGAACTCTCTGGTCCATCCAAAATTACCCATTAAAACAAAATATCTTTCAATAGAAGAGAAGCTAACTATTGATTGCACGAAGGAACAAATATAATGGAGGCCAAAAGTTTAATTAATTAGGAACCCTCAAAAAGATGAATAAATATATGCCCTTCACAATAACCTATAAACTACGGTTAGAGATAAACTACCATCACTGATTCCAAGGTGACGAGTTCATGTACAAAATCAAGAGTATATGAAGTCTTGTTTTGTAAAATTTCCACACTTATTCAACCAGTACATTGTTATAACATTACTGAAGCTAATTACTGATGTTAAGCTAATATTGAAATAATGCTTGCTAAGTGTCTATATCCAATTTTAATGAACGGGGCAATTGATTCTTAGGATTTTTGTAATATATTGGTGATTGAAATAGTAAGACACCTCACCTGTTAATTTATAGGTAACGGGATCGAGTCATACCGGGGGTAAGTGGGGAACCACTATTGCTTCTTTAAAAAAAAATAAATAATAAAATATTGGTGATTGAAGTTTCTAATATGATACTCCCTCCATTCAAAATAAGTGTCGTTTTAGCAAAATGGAGTAATTCCAAAATAAGTGTCGTTCTCACATTTCAATGCACTTTTTGTCAAAAGTTTCCAAAATTACCCTCAAAAGAGTTGATGCTATTGGTGAACAATTTTATAATGGGGTTGGTTGAGGATATTCAAGTAATTTTATTACCCTATTTAAGAGTTTCTTAAATTATGTGCAAAGTGTAGGACGACACTTATTTTGGAATGGAGGGAGTACTATATATACCACCGAATATACTTCTAATGTGACATTACTAAGTTATTATAGTCATCGTAAGTTAAGCACCTAACTTTGTATTCTAAATTGAATATCGTGGAAGATTCTTCTCCCGTCTTCCAAAAAAAAAAAAGAAAGAATAGATAGAAGGAACAATAAAATAAACTATAAAATAAGAATAGATAAACTATAAAAGAAATACACAGATAAGTCTCTAGCAATATCATTAATTTCATGGTTGGGAAGACGAAAAAGGTTCATGAAAGTTTTTTTTTTTTTTTTCCTTTTTCCTCGTTTGTTTGATACAAAGAGGGGAAGTTAAGGATCAAACTTAAAACGGGTTGAGGTGAGACTCATCAACTACCTTATGAAGACAAGTTCCTAATTCTGTTTCAAGAATTAAACAAAATTGTGATGGACTACAAGCACTATATCCAAAGGATTTTTTTTACGAATTTCGCATCAAGCTAGATGTGTTTCTTTTAAAGGCAGTTGATGAAAGTTTTAAATTTCACCTTATGATAGAAGACTTAAAATCTTTTTATACTAAAATATTTTATTTTCGTTGTGACAGAAAGCTTGACTACTAGTACTTCTTAATGAAAAATTAAATATTGTTCAATTACGCAATGATTAAGAAATATGAGCTGCACCAAGAAGCAACCGTAGATTCGTAGGTGCTATCTATCCGGTGTTAACCCTAATTTGTCGAAGTCGCAAAGTGGACAGTGAGTGAAAGGTTCGCTGGACTATACTATTAAGTTAGTGCAACGTATGATCATCAGAATTACTCCTAACTTAGAATTAATTCTTTACAAAAATAAATAAACAATAAATATATTTAATTACTAGAATTTCGGCGTTCATTTCATTGGAGCCTTAGAAATGGATTAGGGACAGGTGTACGTGTCCCATCTTAACTAAAAATTATATGGTCGGCAAATCAAATGGAATCTGATAATTAGCTTTATTATTAATGGTGCTAGTACTACAATTTTATAGGGCTATTTTCTTCCTAATCAATTATCTGTTTTGACTCTCCTGGCTTTTGGTGCTTCACATGTCTTCAATTCATAATAAGATAATATAAATATTGACTAACTTAACACAAAACAAAACATCTAATGACCTTATTAGTTATGAGGTTAGTACCTAATGATCGAAACTTATCAAGAACGATACTAATAAAAAATAAATTGGACCATAACATGAAATTGTACAATGAGTAATAAATATGATAACTTTCCTCTAGCAAAAGCAAGGAATTTTTTTTACTACTGGAGGTAAATTAACTACTCTCTCCATTTTTTTTTAATGTCTTTCTAGAGAATTTATCAAAACCAATAAGATATTAATTAATGTAGTTAAAATACAAAATCACTCTTTATTAATTGTCTATACAACTCATCACAAACTAATAAAAATTCCTTATAAATATTGTTTCATTTTCAATACAAAGGTAAGTTTGGTAAAAAGTGGTCAAATGTGCCTCGATTTGTGAAAACGACATATATAAAAAAATTCACCAAATCCTAAAACGACATATATTTCAAAATGGAAGGAGTAATGATCACTGTGTACTAATTTCTAATTTATTATAACGTACTCCCTCCGTCCCATAATTATTGTCCACTTTGTCCAAAAAATTTTGTCCCAAAATTATTGTCCAATTTAACTTTTTATGGATCAAGTTACACATTTGTCCTTAGTAAAAAACATTATCCATAAAATCTTTATGGTTAAACAATTACTTATGTTGGGGTATATCCGGTTGTTTAAGGTAAAATATAGTTAAGTTTGACCAAAAATAAAATTTTTCATTTTAGTAAAACTGGAAAATAATTATGGGACGGAGGGAGTATAAAATAGTGACAAATATTGAAATATCACAACGACATGATAGTGTGTTTTAAAATATTTAAAGCCTTCCCTTTAGCGCCTTTAGGGCATAATAAAAATCATATACGTACTATAGTTTTAAAAAAAAAAAAAAATGAAAAACATATGAGTATTATGGTAGGCACAAATACAAACACAAACCATATATATACATGGAGAACTAATTTTAATTTTGTTACACAAATGTCTTCCTACTACTATACATTTTGTCTCATGTAGTCTCATGTAATACAACCAATACCTTGAATCGCATACAGCGAAGCTGAAATTCTCGATCTCATAATGACACTCTTCTGCTAGGTATTAACACTTGAACCAAATCCCTGTGACCATCTATCTCGTCCAAATTAAGATTAAGAAATAATTGGATGGACTTACCTTTCACAAACCTTCCCCTTGGATTATAGTTTAATAAGTGGGTGCATTATTGCTTATAAATAATTTTTTGTTGACACTTGACTTAAGAACATAGGGATAATGTGAAATTGTGAACCTTTTTCTATGTAAAAAAGGACTTCATCATCAAAACCAATTGGAAAAACGCATGCCACTTGTCACAAACTTACATCTTCCTCGTGTTATAGAAAGTGACCTTTTTTTTCTTCTTTCATTTTCCCTCAATTTGAGCGCTAGAAGAAGTCAACCTAATGTGTCTATCAATGAAAAGAGAAAAGTGCTGGTGGTCAAATTTTTTATTTTTACTATCAATCATGCAAGGGCCGTGCATCATGTCTACTTGTTTATACTTCTTTTGATATTAGCCATAGGTTTTTCATGTGGCCCTAAGACACCGTTAACACTTTACCAAATTTCAGGTTTTAATTTTCTCTTAATTACTCTCTTTGTCTCAAAATTATTCTCCAGTTTAAGATTTCATTTTTAGTACAAATTCAACTAAAAATAAAACTCAAACTGGACAATAATTATAGGACGGAGGGAGTATTTGAAAGTCTAGTTTACTTCAATATATAGATGTTGCTTTTGTTTTCAAAAATAAAGAAAAATGAATTCACTTCAGTAGTCTGTAGATTTAACAAATTAGTTAGACTCCGGTTGAGTCATTTAGACAGATTAAAAATTGAGTGTAACACACATATTTGCTCAATATACGAGCAAGATAACAAGCCGGGGCATTTTTTCTTTTTAGGGTTAAATGAGTATTTGATCTCTTAATGTAAAAAGTTAAAGTATTCTTTGTAGTTTTTTAATTACTCAATAACATCAATTGTCGTGATTAAATCCATGAACAACTAATCATTCAAATAATAAAATTAAAAATCATTTTTGATAGCAGATATTTTTTGTAATCAAATTGTCTATAAGATACCCGAGATTAATTGTATTTTGATACTTTACTCTATTTGTCTTGAACTGATTGTCAAATTTTATTTTATTTTATTTTATTTTATTTTATTGGATGTGATAAAATATGAAGAAATCATTTGGGGCCATAACATTTGTCGGCGAAAAAGTTCAAATTATGTTACCTTGAGGCTTAAGAAAAAGGTTCATTTCTGATATTGTTATAGGAGTACAAATTGATAACCGATTTTTTTCCCAGGTAAAACTAAAAATCCCAACGAACATAAATTATCTCATTTTCTTTTTATATGTACTTTGTGTAATTTATGATGATATGGTACATTTAAAATTTTGAAATACAATCTGCAAGTAAAGTTATCATTCTTTGCGTGAAACATTTTTATGCACATCGACTGTGTTCAATAAAAGAATTCCGGACAAAATAACTCATCATTAATCCCTTCTTATCCGAATCGTCAGCAAAATATCCAACAAAGGTTTTCGAAATTGTAAAATTACATGTACTATAAGATAGCTTATCTACTACTATCTACTTACCGAAATGAAGCGATTTTCTTTTTCTTGAATATTTTTTTTCCCGGTATTTACTTGTATAAGATAACACAATCACATAAATATTAATTACTAACCAAATAATAATGAAATTACACATAAGCTCATGACTTAAAGATTCATTAAGATATGCATGAAGGATTTATCGCCTCCTCAACTAAATGATTACTCAAGGTTTTCAAACCATTGATCAAATCATTTAGTGAACAAAACTACAGAATTTTTCCACGAAGCTATATATTTTTTTGTGGTTTTAAGTGTTATACTGTTCTAAGTAGTATTGGTAAAAATGATCCAAGTGATGAAATTATCTTCCTCTCTAATAATTTTTTTATTTTTTTTTTAGAAAAGCTTTTCCTTGTCTATCTCAGTCAATCCAATCTGGTCTGGATTTTGGAAGTTTGAAAATGGAAAAGTAAAATATTTATTTATACTATTCCAAAAATCTCAGCCATTCGTTAGATTTCTCGCGAAAACACATGAAAATCAAGCAAGCAATTCCTTGTAAGAATATCCAATAAACTTGTGACTGATTATGATTGCACGCTATTGTGAAAAAACAAATAAATAAAAAGGATTGCACGTGATACAAAGAAAAATTGAATATCTTTGTTTCTCTTTTAAAGGACAAACTAATTAAAATCAAAATGAAAAACTTAAAAGCCCACACTCTATAATATTTGCTGATTTTTTGAACGAGCAACATTTTTTTAGGATAGAAAATTATTTGTAAACCCCGGAAAATGATAGCGGAATCTCAAATTGTGAAGCGATAAGTGAATCTATAAATAATTAACTTTACTTTCTTTTTCTTTTTTTTTTTTTGAAGGGAAAAAGATGTGATACATGCTAGTAGAGTTTCTGGCTTTTCATGCATTTACTAGCCGGTAACACTTGACAATTTCACCGTTTTTATCGTTATCCGTATAAAATTCATTATCTGTATATAACAAAGTGTAGGTAACATTATTTTTGTAAGATTATCAGTAATAATTGTTTGTTTATTTCCTTAAAGCTCACCCTTTGTTAGAGTTCTCTATGTAAAATTTTAGAAATCAAATTGAAATATCACACAATCATTACTGATAATCCTACGAAAATCAGCCTTCCAGATTCACTCTCCCTGTACGAAATATTACTACCTCTATCGCAGAAAAACCTTCCATATTTGAAAATGAAAATCTTAAAATTAGATTTATGAGATTGGTATAATCTAAAATTAATTATTAAATTGATAAATTTTCATGAAACTTTATTCAATTTGCAAGATTAAGTAATCTAATTTAAATATTTTAGTTTTTCAAATTGAGTTATTTTTCTGGAACATAGATTCAACGATTCAGTCACCAGTTAAAAATCATTAAATTACAATTTTTACGAACAATGACATTGCATAAGTTTTTCTATGTTGGATATGTCTATCGGATGAGCCATACATAAAGAATAGTGTAAAAATTATGTATTATCCCTATAGAGAAGACTAAAACAATCAACAGAAGAAACAAAAAAAAATTCCAAAAAAAAAAAAGAAAAGAAAAGAAAAGAAAGGTGATGAAGTTGATATGACAGACAATTAAAAAAAGAAAAAGGGAGCAAGATCCATTTCCTAAAAAAGTGGCAAAAAAAAAAAAAAAAGATTCAATGGCAAAAGAGAAAGGCATAAAGGTTTTGGCGCTTCTATAAATACGGATCAGAAACAAAGCCCAAACTCATTCATAGTTCAAAACTCTCACACTACAGAAAGGACTCCATTCCCTGTAATAAGTCTCTCTGTGATCTCCTCTTCTTCCTCTCCCTCCAATCAAATCTCCTCCTTAATTACACCAATTTTGTAATTTCAATCCAGATAATAATCCAATCTTAATTAGTTTTATTCAAATATTCCAATCTCGTTTGTTTCTTTTTTCTAATTATAATATCCTTTTTTTTTTTTTTGGAGGGTCCTTCTTCCTCGCCGATTTGTCATCTATTTCCTCCAACTCTCTGGACTCTGTTTTTTTTTCCCATCTAATTATAACGACTCTTCTCTGTCTTATTTGACATCCAGTTTTGGGAGTTGATTCGTTACAATCCTCCAAACCCAAAAGAAAGAAAGAAAAAAAAAAAGGGAAAAACAAAACTAAAAAAAAAAAAAATAGTTGGAAAGCTTTCCATTGGAGGAAAGATCACAACTTTCAGAAGAAAGTTCAGTGCTGCTGGTGCTGATGCTGTTCATGTTGCTGTCTATACTACCCTTTTAGAACAGTTTCTTCTCCAATTTCAGGTCCCTTTTTCTCTCTTCTTTTATGCATGATTCATGATTATAGATTAATGGGTTTCCTTTTTTTTTTTTTCCCTTTTTGTGACGATGATGATGAAATCTGTGCATTTTTTCTGGTTCTTCTCTGTTCATTGATTATTTTCAACGTTTTGTTTCTTTTTCAAAAAAAAAAAAAAGAAGAAGAAGAATAAGGAATGTGAAAGCTAATAATCAGGCTTCTGCATTTATCATTTATGGGGTGGCGGTGGACTGACTGACTGACTGACTGATCATCATCATATGCCTGCTTCCGATGCCATTGAATTCTTGATTTCTGACTGTGTTCAATTATTCTGGGTTTGAATTTTCTTTGTGGGGATTAAAATTTTTTAGCAACCATAAGAAATTCTGGGATGGATAAAAGAAAAAAAAAAAAACGAAATCTGGGTAGATAATTAATGAGGTTAATTACAAGTGTAATTTAAGCTAAGTCCATAATAAAATGGGGGCTTCCGAGAAGGAACGAGGACACGTGAAAAAATGAATAGTTTTAATCATCGTATCATAATCGTGTGACAGTTGATCTGATAGGAATCCGTGACAAGTTAAGCCTACACTCTGACGTTATCAATTTCACACAACCCTCACTTTGGTCTCCCAAAACAATTAAAAACAGAGAAAAAAATTCTTTTTAATTATGTTTTCAAAAAATATTATTTCTTTTCCGTGTTTGGAGACTCCCTTCATCCCATAATGAAAAAAAAAATGTTTATTACTATTGAACAATGAAAAACATTACATAATTTTAAAACTTTATTTCAATTTATTTGTTTTTATTTTTTTTATTTTTTCCTCGCTCCTTCTCTCTCAAAAAAAAATTCTTTGTTTTGGAACGAAAAGAATAACAAACTATCAGTTACTAATTATTATTGTGGAAAATACCACTAAACTTAACTGAAGTGGACGGTTTCCTTCTAAAACTCTTAGCTATAGCCACACCTGAACTTGTGGTGAGCTTGCTACTAATCCTTAAAATGGTGAAAAATTAAATTAGTTAGGAAATGAACTAAGGTTGATTGGGTTGAGGTTTAGTTAACAGTTATATGATGTAATTGATTGCAGTTTTTGATATATAAAATAAAATAATAACAACAACAACCCAGTATATTCCCAACTCGGTTAGGGTCTAGGGGTCAAGATGTACGCAACCTTATCACTGTATATTAATACAGAGGGACTGTTTAAGTAGTACGACTCAAGATGCATTGGTGCATTTATGTATTGATTTCCGATAATTTCACCAAATTAAGAAGCGCCGAAATTTAGATGAGCCATTTTGATCTAATCTATTATTAGCACAAAGTTGAAAAGATTGTCAATGATGACTCTTCTAGCTCTATTTGCAATGGATATACATAAAATAAAACAACTACTTGGAAAAAATTCAGTAGACGTGCCTTACTTGATTCCCCAACACAGTCATCAAATAGGACATTTAAGATAAATTAAACAAAATTTTGTCAAGTTAGTCAATATATCTTCAACATAAATTTCGAAAATACACTCCTTGTTTGCTAGTAATATTTTGCAAATAAAAAACAAAGTTGGCATACTTTTCTGGAAAAACATATGGGGAGCCGTGAGTTTGTGAGCTTCTGAATGAATCTGCTGTCTGTTTGACTTAATTGAATTTGTTAGTTAGATTTGGTCTTTTTTTTAATGTTAACTAGATTATTATTTATTGTGAAAGAAGACCAAGATACTGCTTAGCAGAGATTGATTCCCTGCATTATTATTGTTACATATATATTTTTTTGTTCTTTTGTTGTGTCTAATTTGGATATCACTACTGACATTTTTTCTCCATTATTAACGTAAGGTAGAAGAGGACTTCGCACAGTTCTGGATTTGTCGTCACCGTTTGTTCACTTAGAACGATTTTTTACTATATATATATATAAAAAAAAAAGAAATTTCTGTTCTACTTTGATAAATGTCCACTGCCCGAGTCATGACCTGCATCTGGAATTTTTTTTTTTCATATTTCTTGACTTTATGTATACATTTGCTTGTATGGCTGCTGCTGAGCGCATTACCAATCTCACTATTTTCTTCTTCTTGTGCTCTCACCTCAAACTTTGATAACGACATGGAGCAGTAACACGATTAGTTTTTAGCTTATGTGTCCATTTTAAAAATCAATATTTATAATATTTACTGACGGTAAAAAATGTGACATTCAGAGATCTCTGATAATTTTGT
Source organism: Oldenlandia corymbosa var. corymbosa (assembly GCA_949775105.1). Taxonomy (NCBI): domain Eukaryota; kingdom Viridiplantae; phylum Streptophyta; class Magnoliopsida; order Gentianales; family Rubiaceae; genus Oldenlandia; species Oldenlandia corymbosa. Next base: position 9,845,548 of record OX459119.1, on the reverse strand, counting down.
GGTATTACATACAACTTAAATTACTTTTTTCTAATGTTACAATTGTTAGCCAAACAAAATAAATTGGGTGCATGATGGGTTGTCTATTCCATACCCCTCTTGTAATGTGAATATTACTAACATACAGGAAATTGACCCAAAAAATTGGTTTTAAAAACTTGACTTTTGGTTTTGAAGAATGGACCAAAAGAATCAATTGGTTGACAAGTGTGTATCTAATTAGCAAATTAGGGTATCATTTTTCAAAAAAAATCATCTTCGATTTGTTTTGGAAAATAGGGTACAAGAATCTTGCCTTTTGGCTCTGGGGTCCAATAAAAAATTATTTGGGGGATGGGTATCTTCTTCTATCTTGTAGCATCTTGTACTATTGGTATCATTCATATATACCTTGTATGAAATGGACTTGACATCTATTCTTGGTTTTAAGGAACAGTACTTGAAATTTTGCAATTTTTGTTCTTATTCTTTTAATGCTTCCAATTTATGATTTTTTTGGGGGGTTATTTTTCTTTCTTTTTTCTAGTCTGAACCTGAATGTATGTGACAGATGGAGATGGTCACAGATCTTCTTTTTAGTTTGGAGTGGTAAGAGGGACAGCTGCAAATTTAACTAATAAATTAATCAGTTGCCCGCCACTGATATAAAAGTTTGCACTTCTACATATGTACTAAAATTTGCATCATCCGATTTTGTTGGGCTCTCAAACAATAAAAAAAAAAGCAGCGAAAATAAAATTCATCTCTTTTTTGTCCCACCAAAATTAGCCTTTTTGGTTGAAAAAGGGGACCTTTTCTTCCCCCTCCCCAGGTGCTGTTTCAGTGCTGATTTTTTCCAACAATTTATTCTAGTTCATGGACTTAATAATCTGAGAAATTATTTTAGCGGTTGGTTTCTTGTTTGTGCTGCTTTCACTTTCAAGATTCTCTTTTGCCATCAGATGATTATAGGGCCTTTGGTTGTAATTTGTTTATTGATATGCCAATGTGCAAGTTCCAGAAATTGCTTTTCTTTCTGTTGGAGAAGCCACTGTTCGGTGGGTTTTTTTTTTATGATTATTTTTTATCCCCCCATTTTCTTTCCAAGAAGTTGCACCATCAAAATCCTCTGTTTTCTCGTGTTATGAACTTTATTGATAAATACGGCTGAGTTTTTTCATACCACCAATGTGTTTCGCTTTCTTTGTAGAATAGAATAAAGATTGGTTCTTTAGTTGATGGTTCAGTTGATTTGATGGGGATATAACTTTCTCTGATAATGATGCAGGCTTGGAGAAAGATTTAGTGGGTTCTAGTCAGTTTTGGGTGTTTCTGCAGCAAAAAAAAGAAAAAAAAAAGAAAATAAAAGATGGCTCCCAATGGTACAGGAGCATGTCCACCTCCCATGAAAGCTACCTCAAATGGAGCTTTCCAAGGGGACAATCCGCTTGATTATGCACTCCCTTTGGCAATCTTGCAAATTTGCCTCGTGGTTGTTCTGACTCGGGTTATTGCATATCTTCTCAGGCCTCTGAGACAGCCACGCGTTATTGCCGAAATCATTGTGAGTTTTTTGTGCCCTTTTTGCAGATTCAACTTTCAATGTTCTTTAGGTTTCTGAATGATTCTATTGACCAAATCATCATATTCTCCATACTCGCAATCACATTACATGACAAGTGGTATGGAATTTTTTTTGCCTTCTCTGCTTATTGTCAATGACTCAATGTGATGCTATGATTGGTCTTTTTGACATGCAATGCCTTGATTCCGTCTTTTTATTTTTTATTTTTTTCATTTTTGTCTGGAGTGATGTGGATAACTTGCCTCCAGATGATTTTTTCTTGTTCTGCTTTTCTCAAGAAGACTTTAAATGTGTCTCAGAAATTCACAATGACCTCTTTTCAGATGATTGTTCTCAAACTCTGTATATCAGGAATCACGTGTATGCTCCAATAAAAGTAGGAGTATTCCATTAGTTTTGACTGGACTTTAAGTTGCAGAATTTTGCCACCAGGGAATATCTCTTCTGTTGTGTCATTTGAGTTATCGAATAATTTCAAAGAGTGATATGATGTCTTCCTTCACTATTCAAGAAAGAATTAAGAACCAGAAAAAAACTCTTATTTCAGAGTCTGAAACTAAATCTGATCAAAACTTTTGTTTGAGGCACTAAAATTGAGAAAAACTTGCATGTATCCACTCTCCGTATCTGATCCTTGTTTTACGCTGTTATGGAGTTTGGCTTGAGAAGCCTTTCTTGCTCTCTGTGTCCACGAATAATTGAAGATGAACAGGACATTTTCTTAAACTTGCACCATTGCTTCCCAGATTCCAAATTACTGAGTCAAATGGCATTTTGTCTGTAAATTTTGACCCTCTTATGTAGCATGAGATACTACTAGGAGATAACAGATGGCATACTACTCTTAATTCATATATGCTCTGGGATTACAACAATCAAATGCATCTGGTTGAAATTAAATTAACATAATTTCTTGAAGTTCAACTTAGGTATTTGCAAAAAATGTTGACTGATGCCTTACTCTACATAATGCAGGGAGGAGTACTACTTGGTCCCTCTGCAATAGGCCGGAACCATAAATTTCTAGAGACAGTGTTTCCTAAACGGAGCCTTACTGTCCTGGATACACTGGCCAATTTGGGCCTTCTTTTCTTCCTGTTTCTTGTTGGCCTTGAACTTGATCCAAAGTCACTTCGCAGGACTGGAAAGAAGGCCTTGAGCATTGCTCTTGCGGGGATCACTCTCCCGTTTGCATTAGGAATTGGGACTTCTTTTATTCTTCGAGGATCTATTTCAAGAGGGGTTAATGAAGGTCCTTTTTTGGTGTTCATGGGTGTTGCCCTTTCAATCACTGCCTTTCCTGTCTTGGCTCGTATCCTCGCTGAACTGAAGCTCTTAACCACTGATGTTGGCCGTATGGCCATGTCAGCTGCAGCCGTCAACGACGTGGCTGCATGGATTCTACTTGCTCTTGCCATTGCCCTCTCAGGTGTTGGTCGTTCTCCACTTGTTTCGCTATGGGTGTTGCTGTGTGGAACTGGTTTTGTTGTGTTATGTGCATTTATTGCACCCCCAATTTTCCGATGGATGGCTAAACGATGCCGTGAGGGTGAGCCAGTGGATGAGATTTATGTCTGTGCTACATTATCTGCTGTTTTAGCTGCAGGATTTTGCACGGACTCCATTGGAATTCATGCCCTATTCGGGGCTTTCGTGATGGGAGTCCTAGTTCCAAAGGAAGGGCCATTTGCAGGTGCTCTGGTCGAAAAAGTGGAGGACCTAGTTTCAGGCCTATTTCTTCCTTTATACTTTGTCTCTAGTGGATTGAAAACTAATGTAGCCACCATTCATGGAGCTCAGTCATGGGGTCTTCTTGTGTTAGTCATTTTCACAGCTTGTTTTGGGAAGATTGTTGGCACTGTCCTGGTCTCACTCTGTTGCAAAGTGCCTTTGCGGGAGGCATTAACTTTGGGCTTCTTGATGAACACGAAAGGTCTAGTGGAGCTCATTGTCCTCAACATTGGAAAAGACCGAGGGGTAATTTACTATAAGACTTTTAACTGTTATACTTCTTCTTTTAAACGAAATCTGTGATGACTAATTTTTATCTGCTTCTTCTGTAGGTCCTCAATGATCAAACATTTGCTATCCTGGTTCTGATGGCACTCTTCACAACTTTTATTACGACACCTATCGTTGTATCAATATATAAGCCGGCTCAAACTGCAAGATCTGAATATAAGCTTAGGACAATCCAGAGAAAGGATGCTAGTGCTGAACTTCGATTGTTGACATGCTTTCACAGCACTGGAAATATTCCCTCGCTCATTAATCTCATTGAGTCTTCACGCGGTGTGGAGAAGAGAGAAGGACTACGTGTCTATGCAATGCACATGATGGAACTTTCTGAAAGGACATCTGCTATCCTTATGGTTCACAAGGCAAGAAAGAATGGGCGTCCCTTTTGGAGCAAGACACAGAGTTCTGATTCAAATCAAGTTGTAGTTGCTTTTGAGGCTTTCCGGCAACTAAGCAAGGTGTTCATAAGGCCTGCAACTGTGATCTCTCCCCTATCGAGTATGCACGAGGATATATGTAGCAGTGCTGAAAGAAAGAAGGTGGCGATGATCATCCTCCCATTCCACAAGCATCAGAGATTTGATGGGCATTTGGAAGTCACCAGGGCTGAATTCAGGCATGTGAATAGGAGGGTTCTTCAGCAGGCACCTTGTTCAGTTGGAATTCTTGTTGACCGTGGACTTGGTGGAACATCTCATGTAGCTGCAAGCAATGTTGATTACACCATAACTGCGTTGTTCTTCGGGGGTCATGATGATCGTGAAGCTCTCGCATATGGTGCACGAATGGCTGAGCACCCTGGCATCAAATTAAATGTGGTTCGTTTCATTTTAGATCCCAAAGTAGCTGGAAAAAGTGTCACTTTAGATATGGAAGACAGTGCAGGCCCGGAGGCAAGATCTGATGATGAAGAATTCCTGTCTAAATTCAAAGAGGATGCCAAAAAGGTTGAATCAATCACATTCCAAGAGAACATTGTGAAGGATGCAGATGAAACCGTTGCAGTGATCACTACCCACAGTCGCTGCAATTTGTTTTTGGTGGGACGAATGCCAGAAGGTCAACTGGTGGCAGCTCTAAATAAGAACACTGACTGTCCTGAACTTGGGCCGGTAGGTAATCTATTGATCGCCCCAGATTTTTCAACCAATGCATCGGTGTTAGTGGTGCAGCAATACCTCAGACAGTTATCTGCTGGTGCATTGGAGTCCCTTAGGGGAGAAGAATCGACCGAGGAATCAAGCTAATTGGGTTTTTTTTGGCATATAATCATTTTGAATCACTTGCATAGATGTAACTACTGCATGATTTTCTTGAATCGCGCTTCATCATCCCTATGATATCCAACGAGGAAACAGATCGCAAGACGAATGGTACATTGTTTATACCCCTTCTTTTCCCCACTGCTGTACTTACAGAAAATGTATATGTTAACTAAGATGGAGATGTATAACATCTCAGTGTCGATTCTGCGAAAAAAAAAAAAAAGAAGTTAAGCATTTCCTGAGTTCTGTTTATAGCTCTTGGATCTGTGTTTTTCAATAAAGATCCAACTTCACTATTCAGATCAGCTGTGTAACTATGAAGATGTTACATTTTTGTTCTCAGTTCAATACAAAAGTGTAAAAGTTGTTCATATACTTTGCTTGGCAAGTTCTGCCTCAATACAAATTAAAAGTGCATAATTGTACTTTTTGTTACTTCGGAAGTGGTGAAAAGTTCTCATTGAAAACCTACTCCCGTTTCTGCAGAAAAATAACTCCTTTCGTTCAACTAAAATGATATAGTAAATTGGGTTATTTTACTGAGATAAGACGGAAGTAGAAAAATATATGAAAAAATTAAAAATAAAATTGTTATGATAAATGTTAGTAACAGATTGTTTGGGAACTTTTGGGAATGTGAAATTGAAAATCTACTCAAATGCTATTTGTAGTTATAAAAATTGTTCATTTACCGTGTTAGGACAATTTTGTCCTCTTTCTCCTATTACCCTCTTTTTTCCCTCTTTTTCTTTCTTCTTCTTCAACACTCTAACCAAAAAACTAAAACCCCATTTTTTAAATTTAGATCTACAAAGATTTAAAAGTTAAAAAAATGGCAGATCGTAGAATACAACCTCGGAGAAGCTCGCCGTCTGCACCGTATGTTTTTTTTCATTAAAACACAAGAAATTAAAAAAAAAAAAATCTGATATAGGGTAGCCGGTGGCCCATGATAGGTAACCGGACCGAGGTCGGCTACTAAGGGGAGGTAGCCGAACCGAGACCGGCTACCTCCCCCTGTAGCCGACCTCGGTCCGGTTACCTACCATGGGATACCCGGCGGCCGCCCAAAGTAAATTTTTTTAAAAAAAAAAAAAAATTCTTGTGTTTTTAATAATTTTTGTTATGTTTAATTTAGTTATTGATTATATTTTTTAATAATTAGTTTGTTTAAATGAATAGTATTACTAATACTAAAAGTTGGTGTTCATATTATTGTGATTTAATTACATTTGAATAAAAAGTATTAATTAGAATTTTGAAAATAATATAGTTTTAATTATATTTGGTTATGTATTAATTAATATTAAATTTTATGTTTTAATAATTATTGTTTATGCGAATGAAATTTAATTTAGTAATAATTAGATATTTTATAAATTTAATCATAGACTTAAATAAATATTTTTTGTATTTTAATTAGGCATGTTTTAATTTATGTGTTATAATTACTTTTTCGTAGTTTTAAGCAATTAGTTGACCATCAATGTTTTACATATGTTATAATTATTTGATTATTTGATCGTAGTTTTAAGTAATTAGTTGTTATATTTTAAATATTTAGGGCATGTGTTTCTTTTTGGTACAAATTAGGGCATAATTTAAGTTATGTATTATAATTATTTAGCAATAATTTAAATAGGTTATAATTTAAAAAGGTTATAATTATTTGATTATTTGACTGTATTTTAAAATAATTATCTGTTATATTTTAAATAATAATTAGTGCATGTTTTAATTTATGTGTTATATTAAATTATATGTGAATTATTGTAATGAAGTAGTTATATATACTAATCAATGTAGGTTAAAGGGAAAAGATCGAAAAGACCAGTGGTAGCTGATTCTATATTGATTGTTAGGTCGGGTCCACGGAGACTTGACGAGATATTTGATCAGGCTAGTCCGGACTGGGAGAATTTCATTGACGAAGAAAATGTTCCGTTTGAAAATTCCGTTTGCAGTGCTGGCAATTGGGTTGTGACGACGCCAGTTAAGGGTGGGCCTCAAGACGGTTCTGTTATTCCCAGTTTTCTTGGGTATGTTGCTCATCTCTTAACAGAAGACTCGTGTAAAAGCCCCTTAGAAATGGATACAAGAATCACATACTTCAAGAAATTAATAGAGTGAAAGCACCTCCCATTCAATCAGATTTCGCAATTGCTCCATCACCCAATCATAACTATCCTTCGTTTCATCCTTGATAATTGCATATGCAATCAAAAAATTCTTATTGTTCACAGTGGTATCTTATACCTATTTGTTCCGTACGTAGTATCCATACCAATGTTCCACTTGTAGATTCTGAGCATTTGTATAGATACTGGATCTGCCAATAAAATATTACTCAACACATCCGAATCATCATCTGTAAAAATCACATAGTAGTGTTGCTTAGCGACGTGAAAAAACTGCTCCATCAAAGTTCTATCGAAACTCTCCAATTGCAACCTATCCTTGTAGTTGTATAACGTTTCTCAATTGAAGATAAAAATCGCTTAATAGATTATTTTAATTCAAAAAATAAAAATGATTAAAATATTATTCTAGTCATAGTTTCATTTTCTAATTCAAGTATATATTTATAATAACAGTTAGTATGGAAAATAATATTTATGAAATTGATCGTTACGACCATTATTCATTACTGAATGAGCAATTTGTGTAACTTTCAATTAATATTGAAATCAACTTGATAATTTTACTTGTTCATAACTGAAAAATAAATAATGTGTCTAAAAACACCAATTACATATGGAATTTATGATATTTATTATTTATTGTATACATATTCTTATATTAAAACATATCTTACGATACGATACACGATACGATATAGGTATCATAGATTTAGGTTTTCGATACGCGAGAAGTATCACGATTCGATAACTATGATCACCGCCATAATCTTGTAATGAAATATATCAAATTTAACAAACTTAAATATACATAAAAAATAACTAAACAACTACGTATATTAAATTATCTACGACATACCTAGTTAACAATTTATAATTTAAATTTGATTACCTTACAGAATAGTTAATTAACACTATATTAAATTTTATTTACATAAACAACATTTAATAACATATGATTATGAATCAACATATGCTAAATTAAATTTAATTACATTTATTACAACCTAAAAATTATTATTAATAAATACAATTCAAAGATGTAATTAACACTAAATAAAATTTTATTTACATACAACCATTATTAATAATACTCATTTAAATTTAATAAAATTACAAAAATGTAAACAACAAGGATTGATACTATTCATTTTAAAAAAAACTAATTATTAAAAAATGTAATAAATAATTAAAATGAATATAACATAAAAAAAATTGACGAAAAAAAATTCTGGTCGTGGGTAGCCGGCAAAACCGGCTACCCGTGGAGGTCTAGCCGACCCGGAACCGGCTACCCAAGGAGAGGTAGCCAGTCCGGAATCGGCTACCTGGGTATGAGTAAAATGGCTACTTCTAATTGGGTAGCCGGTTCCTCTCCTTGGGCAGTTTCGGGCTGGCTGGTCATCTATCTTGATCAGAACTTTTTTTTTTTAATATCTAATGTTTTTGGGCAAAAGAAAAAATACCAGATTTAAGCCCGAGCCTTCCGGTGGTTGATTCTCTTGTTCCGCCATTTTTTTAGAATCTAAAATGTTGTAGATTTGAGTTTGACATTTTGATTTTTTTTTGTTTTTCCTTTGAGAGTTGAAGAAGAAGAAGAATGATAATTTGAGGAGAAGGTTGCTCTTTGTAGTTGTCGGGGGCAAAATTCTTCTAATGACTGTAAATCATCAATTTTTATAACTGTATATAACAACGCCCATCCAAAATCTGACATGTGTGAGTATTCAGTATTCATTATAAATTTATAATTGTTCACACAACAAGAAAATTAGAATGTTTATTATACATGAGCGGCATCAATTACCATTAAAATAATTATATATTTCGATGTAATGTCACTATTATTTTGATCTAAAGAAAAAAAAAAAAGGGAAAAATTATTGGGAGTCAATAAAACTTTACACTTGATGAAAGATGATTGAGTGAAGTGTTATTTTCAGGCTTCTCTGGACTATAAATAACAAAACGTGAATTCACGTTCCAATTGAACCTTTTTCATCTGCCCCCCTCCAGAAAGGCAATTTTCTTATCTCCGACTTTCCATGGTTCCAAAACAAGTTCTCATTGTAAACAAAGTTTAAAATATGTTACGATGAATGGTCCTCAAAAAGGGACTTTTCTGGCAAAAAAAAAAACAATAAATAAATAATAAAGGAAAAAAAAATTTAATTTTCGAAATGTGCGTTTTACTAGTGTTTTGTGACACTGAAAATTAAAAATGCGATAAAGACGAGAAATAACAAAAAAAGGATGTATTTAATGAGGGAGTATTGGAGTAAGATTAAAGGAATGGAATTGATGAGATTGGATTTAATCACCAAACTTATCTCTGTATAATAAATAATACGTGTGTAAAATTCAACAGTGGATATGCTCCCCGAGTTCCACGTACTATTTATATATATTCGGCTCTGTTCATAATATTTTGATTTCTTTGATTATTCATTTTCCTCTGTTCCCTTCTCTAAGTTCTCTTCTGCAATCAATCACCACGCAAGGGGTTTAAAACAGGTACTTAAAAATTTAAAAATTCTTCGTTTCAATTTTCTTATTAAATTTTGATTCCAGTTGCTTTTTTACTGTTCATAATCTGGGTTCAATTTTTTTGACTGGTTTTCTTCATTCCCCATTCTGGGTTCCTGTCTGTCGATTGTCACTCCTTTTACTTTTTTTTTTTTGGGGGGGGCATTCAATTATTTAACCTTGATTATCGTACTAGTTTAGTCCTAGTAATTAGAACTATTAATGTGTTATCATTTGTTTTGTCTAATCCTAACAATCAATCATTTTTGAACATTGAGTTATGCCCTTCCACTTCCAGAGCCAGTACTGAAACCAAAGCACATTGTTTCTGTCATTGTGTTTTTAGTATGAGACTCCCTCTGTTTCTTGGTTCCAGGTTGGTTATTCATATTAGATTCGAGATAAGGAGGAGGGTTACGTTAAATTGACCCGTCAGCATAGAACTTTGTTACACCCAATAGTTTGTGTTGTAATGTCAAGAAAATGCGAATAGCTAGTCCCAAGTAATAGATGTGAATTTTGCCCTCTTCTTTTTTTTTTTTTTTTGTCATTTTGTATTACAGCCCGCCATGATGCCAAGTTGCCCGACTTGGATGCGTATTTGCCGTTGAAATGTATTAGATTCCGCCATTGAATTGAATAAGGCCTTTTTTGTTGACTTCTTATTTTCAGCAATAAATTATGTCATGTTGCCTGAAAAAAGTTAGCTGGATGAATTACAAGAAACAGGTTACCTGTCTAATTTTTCTGCAGATGAGGAAAACTATCACACAAATTTATGCATTCTCTCATTCGTTCGATCCTCTTGAAAAAGGATTCAGTGTACTTGAATGGTATATTTATTATAAGGGGATCTCCTTTCCTGGAAAAGGAATACAGCATTACCTCAGTTATAACTATAATCTAATCAAAAGTTCCTTGTACCTAAAAACTTTTTTGAGTTTCTGTCTTTTCTAGGAGCTTCTTCAAGTGAGGAAGTGCCTTTTTTCCTCACTGAAAATCCACCCTTCAAACTATGGCTCCAAGTGCTGGGCAAACATGCCCACCTCCAATGAAGGCTACATCAAATGGTGTATTTCAAGGTGACAATCCACTGGATTTCGCCCTCCCGCTTGCCATATTGCAGATTTGCCTTGTTCTTGTCATCACAAGGGGTCTTGCTTATCTTCTGAAGCCGTTGCGGCAGCCTCGAGTGATTGCAGAAGTTGTGGTAAGCATTTCCTTTTCTATCTTGTGCATTAGAGTGTAATGATCATGATGTTTTGTTGGTTCTTTTAATTTAAGTGGGGCTTTTTATCATAAGAGAGTTTATCTCATGATGTTGCTTTTTAACTTGCGAGTTTGATATGGACTTGCTCATTCTGTTTACTCAAAATTTGGAACTTTTTAGTTTGATGTGCCCAAAGATAAGAATAATCGCCCCTCAGATGCTTTGTCTATTGCTTTACAGCATGAAACTGTTGAATACTACTAAATTTGGAGATGCTTTGGGGATAATTGAATTCAGTCTGAAATCCTGTAGGAGATAGAATGTGATTTTAACCCAATTGACAATCATCCGCAAGCCAGGCTGGTCGAAGTTGGAAATCATGCTTAATTGTATTTGGAAACCCATGATAACCTTAACTCTGTTTGGTTGAGTGACTTTCTATTGTTATATGATTAGGGAGGAATTTTGCTTGGTCCATCAGCTCTTGGAAGAAGCACTAATTATTTGAAGACAGTTTTCCCTCCCAAGAGTATTACTGTACTGGATACTCTGGCAAATATTGGTCTTCTGTTGTTTCTTTTTCTGGTAGGGGTGGAGCTGGACTTTAAATCTCTGCACAAAACTGGGAAAAAGGCTCTCGGTATTGCCATAGCAGGGATCTCGGTCCCTTTTGGATTAGGAATTGGTTCATCATTTGTACTTCGTGCCACCATAGAAAAAGGTGTCGATGCCTTAGCATTCCTTGTATTCATGGGGGTTGCTCTTTCAATTACAGCCTTCCCAGTGTTGGCCCGAATCTTGGCTGAACTGAAGCTGTTGACAACTGATGTCGGAAAGTTAGCCATGTCTGCCGCTGCAGTCAATGACGTGGCAGCTTGGATACTGCTTGCCCTAGCCATTGCCTTATCTGGTGACAAGCTTTCTCCTCTTGTTCCGTTATGGATCTTCCTCTGTGGTTTTGGCTTTGTAGTCTGCTCAATTTTTCTGGTGTCGCCAATTTTTAAGTGGATGGCAAGGCAATGTCCTGACGGCGAGCCAGTTCGCGAGGTGTTTGTATGTGCTACATTAGCTGCTGTACTCGGAGCTGGATTCATCACCGATACAATTGGAATTCATGCAATGTTTGGGGCATTTGTCTTTGGAGTTCTCGTTCCTAAAGAAGGTGCATTTGCTGTCGCATTGGTACAAAAAGTCGAGGATTTGGTATCCGGTCTTTTCCTGCCATTATTTTTTGTTTCCAGTGGATTGAAAACAAATGTTGCAACCATCAACGGGATTCAGTCATGGGGTCTCTTGGTTCTTGTAATATTTACAGCTTGTTTTGGTAAAATTTTGGGCACATTCATCGTTGCTTTACTCTTCAAGGTGCCTGCTTCTGAAGCACTTGCTCTTGGTGTCCTTATGAATAGCAAAGGTTTGGTGGAACTCATTGTCCTCAATATTGGCAAAGACAGAAAGGTCAGGCTAATCTCTCTGTTGCTTACTTCTTTATCTGATCCATGAGAACTATTCTTAGGCTGTTTCTTTAGAATCGTTTGAAAGTGTTCATGTTAGTTGAATCCACAATCACAGAGTCACATCCACAAAAAAAAGAACAAAACATGAACCGCATGATTGATCCTTAATGTCTTCCATACTATGTAACAGTGATGCATTTTTACATCTTGTGCAGGTTCTGAACGATCAAACATTTGCAATCATGGTCCTAATGGCTCTGTTCACTACCTTCATCACCACTCCTCTGGTGATGGCTGTCTATAAACCCGCAAAGAGAATGAAAAAAGTGGACTACAAGCACAGAACAATAGAAAGGAAGAAGCAAGACACCGAGCTTCGAATCCTTGCTTGCTTCCACAGTGCTAGAAACATCCCATCCATCATAAATCTGTTTGAGGCATCGCGTGGCACTGAAAAGCGCGAAAACTTATGTGTTTATTCAATGCACTTGATGGAGCTCTCTGAAAGATCATCTGCCATACAAATGGTACAAAAGGCTAGGAAAAACGGTCTGCCTTTCTGGAACAAAGGTCGATACGAGGCTAACAATGTTATTGTTGCTTTTGAGGCATTTCAACAACTGAGCAAAGTTTCAGTCAAGTCAATGACATCTATCTCCTCATTCTCTGACATGCACGAAGATATTATCACAACTGCTGAGAGGAAACAGGCAGCAATCATAATTTTGCCATTCCATAAGCACCAAAGGTTGGATGGTTCCCTGGAAACAACCCGGCCTGAATACCGTGCAGTTAACAACAGAGTTCTTGATCAAGCTCCTTGCTCAGCTGCAATATTCGTGGATCGCGGGCTTGGTGGGAGCGCGCACGTATCTGCCAGGAATGTATCGTATCAAATTGTGGTTCTTTTCTTTGGAGGACATGACGACCGTGAAGCTCTTGCTTATGGAACTCGCATGGCAGAGCATCCTGGAATCAGTCTAACAGTAACACGTTTCACAGTGAATGCTAGAGCTATTGGAGAAATACACAGAATCGATGCAGATACTAGCGAAGCTTCATCCGATGCATCAAATTCACCCGATGAAGAGGCCATTGCTTGCTTTAAGGACAGAATTTCTGGAGACGATAACTCTGTCAAGTACGAAGAAATAGCTGTTCTGGGTTCGGATGAAGTTGTTACAACAATGCGCGGATTTAGCCGATGCAATCTGTTCTTGGTGGGCAGAAAACCTGAAGGTGAAGTAGCATTGTCTGTGAATGGAGGGATTGAGTACTCTGAACTTGGGCCTGTTGGGAGTTTGTTGATCAATCAGGAGGTGGTTTCAACAACAGCATCAGTTTTAGTTATCCAGCAATATCATAATCAGGCTCCTTAATATTTTGGGGGCAAGTGTAGATTTGGTTGATCATCCTTACAGTGTTGATTAACTCCTAGATACACTTGGAGACTGGATTGCATTTTAGTAGATAGTAGTAGCAACTAGGAAAAGTGTCGGTCTCCATGAAATCCTTCATCTAAACTTTTATAAGAGATGATGCTTGGTTATGTTAATTGGTCCTAAATAAGAAATGGAGAAAACTGCCTAAACGAGCCCTCTAATTCTATTATGTTATCTGGCTTTCTCATTGTTTTCAAATTATTTCGAGTTCCAATCAGGAATGTAACGGCTAATGGGTCATCTTGGGCCCAAAATTATTCATTATTTTTATAGGGAGGGAATTTTTTTGAAGGGACGTCTTTTTATCATCATGATCAAGATCATATCAATTCAAAAACCTTTTCTTTTCTTTCTTTTTTTTTTTTTTTGCATTTTTTTTAACAATCGAAATATTAATAAAATCTAGAACATTACAAATGCAAATACACTTGAAAGATAAGTTATTCGTAAAATATTATGATCGAGTGTTCGCATAATCTTTCTTGCCGCTAACTTTTGAAAGACAAGTATTTCTTTGATTCCCTTCACCTAATTTACAACTTTGTTTTTTTGCCCTTTGATTACAATAAAAATTGAAACAAGAAGATTGATTCGATGTATTTCGAAAATGATAAACGGAAGGGGACTAAGCTATATATGATGTTGGAAACCACCATTGAAAGGGATATAAATGAAACTCTATCAAAGTATATTAAGTTTCAGATGAAAGGAAATAATAATCGAAAGCGATTCTTTGAACTTTGTATTGACAAAATGGATGTATTAAGTTAAAAAAACTGGTGCTTAATTATTCCCTCAATCGTCCATCTCAATTTTTATGTCCATCTTAATATATATATACTCATTGATCACTTGATACATTTCTAAGGCCCTTAGATTTTAAAACTTCAAGTCACGAGGTCCTCAATGAGCGTTAACCTTAAAAATGAGTGAACTGTTCGTAGAATTGGTCACTGCACTTTCCAACAGTTCCACTATATATATATATATATATATATATATATATATATTGAGTACTAAGTTACTAAGATTATTTTTGGTTCCAAACAAAATCACTGAACTTTCTAAAAAGGTTATCGCATAATTATAAAGTCATGACTCATAAGTCACTTCGTGAAATTCGTCCGTTAAACGCGACAAAGGGACTATAAATTAATAAAAAGTTTCTTAAAATCAAGGGGAAAAAAAAACTATAAATCATCATCATGCTAGCTTAGGTACACCCGTAAAATTAGGTGTACATGGGGGACTATAAAATTATGCACTTGACAAAAAAAGTTTTCGGAGTGGTACTAATTGCCTGAAAAATTAATTAACAACTAATATCACATTAATGAGGCTTTGATCTATATATATATAATGTGTTCCATTAGTTTCATATGCATTTTATATTTAGCTATTACATTTTCAATACAAAAACAAAAATACACTCTAAGAAAACGTTAGAAACCGAGTGCAAGTATCTTTTTGTTGTGTCGGTCCTACATATATATACTATATACGTACCGAGTACCAACTCAACCAGGAGACTTTCTGCACAACGTTGTTCGCCCCCATTTTTCTGTTTGGCTTTATTTTTCAAATGGAATATCTTTTTGGATTCGCATACGAAGGTGTTTGTAGATGTGTGTTCGAATATTCTTGAACGCCCAAATATAAATCCACATGTGGTTTCACCTTAAAACCAATTGGTGATGAGGGGAGTAGCACATGAGTATATATATTGAATTCAAGTGTTTCTTTTTATGTAAATGGGACAAGGGAACATAAGGCCATTTTATTTCTTTCATTCATTTAACACACCTCTCTCAAGTCCAATGAACTTGAACGGGTAATTTTATATATATATTTTCAGTCTTGCGATCGGTTATTTTTCCAGATAAACGGTCGCCTGTTGGGCCAGTCAAAGTTCAAAGTCAAACCCCGGATTTCTTCCATAGGTTGACTAAAGTTTCAAGACCCAATCTGGGTCAGTCCACCTCGCCCCACAAGTCCCACAGGTCCGTGGATTAAAACCCGCTCTGATACCATTTTGAAGGCCCATATAAGTCCACATATGGTTCCACCTCAAAACTAATTGGTCGTGAGTGGGTTGGCCTTTAGAGCTTATAAACAGGTTACATATCATTCACGACACCAAAGTGAGATTCTATTTCTCAACAAATATGCCTCGATAATTGTCTCGAAGACAAGGCGTTCCTCTAATTTTATGAATTTTGTAAACAATTATGGAGAGGATTAGAAACGAATAGCAATTAATTTCTGTATTTAGTGTAATCCTAAATTATACGCGATTTGCGCAACTAATACACTACCGGAGTATACTTCATTTGTTAACAGAATTATCCACTTCTTTGGCACCAAAATTATTCATCTATTCTCCTCCGTCTAGACCATCTAGGACCGAAATTGAATTTTGAGATATTTAGTATGTTTGTTTAATTGTTGAATATTACTCAGCTCCAAGCCCATTGATTGAGGTGCAACCTAGTAATTTGTGGACTTCTTTTCGGGTTAATGTAATCAGTTTCTGAAATAAAATTTTCCGTTAACTCCATTCTTATGTGGTGAAGGTCACATGCTTTTATGATGCCCAACTTTGTGCTACAGCTTTTTGCCCATGCCCAACTCATGCCACTATTGTAAATCCCCTTTCACCTTTTCCTTATCAATATTACTGCTCACTACTGGCAATGCATGAAAACTCCCGCCATCATATGTAAGTTTGCCACTCATACTCTAGCTTGAATCATTGCACAAGTTCCATTAAATTGGCCATCCTGCGAAAGGTAAGAATATAAAAAATATCGCCAAAAAAGAAAAAGAAAAAAGGAAGTTAACTTCCATAACCGCACAAAACTCTTGCATATTTTACTGGTCTACATTCTAGAACCCTCATGTGTAAAAGGGGGAAAAAAAAATCTACCTCAATGAACTCCACTTAAATGTGGATAAAAATCCTCCTTATAATCCCTGGTGAGAATCAAACCCTGTCTATTATCAGAAAGGACAGCAAATTAACTATTAGTCTGTCATTCAATTCCCAATTCCCATGTGTATAAAGGTTTACCAACTGCATTGAGACATTCTATCCTATATAACTTGATGTGTAGAAACATTTAAATTTTCCGCAATACCTCCAAAACTCATTGAGGAGACGTTCTGGTCAACATTAATTGCCCCCATTTTTAGGTTCATTTTCCAATAGGCCAAAAAAAAAGTTATCTACGTAGTGGATTAGGTATGAGTAGACCTTGATTTCTGTATTTATTGTAATTCTAGCTTCTTCATCTTTTCGCTTTTTCTATATTTCATGATTGGTAGCAGGTGACCAATAAAGCGAGCCAAAGTTGCCAACTAACCGATTATAGTAACCAAATTGTTCCTCTATATATTTCCCAAGTTTCCCTCTCCATGCATAACAAAGAACTTGTGGAAAGCCATCACTTCAAGAATATAGTACGATCCAGCAACGTATATTAATTTTGGTCACAATGTCTCCTAAATTTTGTTCACTTCTTTTCATTCTTCTCGTAATTATTTCTTCCTTCATTAACCCTAGCCAATCCAGGAAATACCAGAAACATAAACCATGCAAACGTTTAGTTCTTTATATGCACGATGTGATGTTCGACGGTCACAATACCGCAAATGCGACGGACGCCATCATCGCGAATCCGACCAAGCTCTCCAGTTATAAGTTCGGAGAATTTGCGGTTTACGATGATCCGGTGACGGTCGATGACAATCTGTTGTCGCCTCCGGTGGCTAGGGCTCAAGGGTTCTATTTCTACGACATGAAGACGACTTATAATGCATGGTTAGCCGTTAGTTTGGTGTTCAATTCAACTGAACACAAGGGTACTATTACGTTCTTGGGGGCCGATATGATGGACGACGCCACTAGGGATATTCCGGTGGTCGGAGGGACGGGGGATTTCTTCATGACACGTGGTATTGCGACCGTTAGTACGGATCTGTTTCAAGGGGCTTCTTATTTCCGACTCAAGATGGATGTCAAGTTGTATGAATGCTACTAGTAGGGTTTAAGTGAACAACAAATTAAGTTCTTTTGTCTGTTTTCTTTTCTTTTCTTTTCTTTTTCTTTTTTGGGTATGTTTGATTTGAAGCTGTCTTGTTTGTGTTTCTTTGCTTTTTCACGAGCTCTTCATTTGGTAATTAATCTCAGGCTGGAACTTGGAATTCAAATGATTGACTGCACTTTTCAGAGAAAGGATATGCCTCTCTTTTTTCTTTTTTTTTTTATAAATTCAATTTTCACTTCAGTCAAGTAGAATTTGAGTTAGAAAAAAGCCAAGATCAAGTAGATCAATGGAATATTTAAACTGTCTTGCCTGTTGTCACTGATTAACTTGAGCAACTTTTTTTTTTTTTTCAAAATCAAATAAAGAATAAAAAAATCATGATTGATTAAGAGATGTGTAATATATATAGATTATCTTAACTTCTCTAAAATTGTTAATGCTCCCTCTAATTAATCACGTACCATGGTTATGTGCAGTCTTGCTGCTGGCCTTTTAAAAGTCCAACTGTTTTCAAAACATGATAATTATTTTGCAACAAGTAATAATTTTCTTTCCTCTCATTTTAATAAACTCTCCAAAATGAATGGATGATTAAAAATGGATCGGAGAGTAACTCAGCTTTTTCGTTCTATTGGATTGGGGGATAGATTGTGGGTTCGTTAATCTAAAATTTTCAACCAATCACAATAGACATTCTATCTGCTTTTGGAAGCATGCATGCTATATACACCGAAGTTACTAGTTAATGGAACAGGTGCAAAAATTGGTACTATTAGAACTCAAGAATCCAGAGAGTCATTTAACTTTGACCTTTAAATTATGCATTCATCATGTAATAGCTTGTACATATACATAGAATTGCTTCTCTTTTTCTTTTTCTTTTTTTTTTCCGTAGCCAACTGAAAAAAGTTTATCCAAAATATTTTATTGCTTTTCTTTTTGGTCGCCTTCTTCAGTAAGCTAGTTGCCTCACCAAATTGATAGCATACCTAAGTTAATTTGTTCTTATGAAACGATTCTCCCGATTTAAAACAGAAGATGAAGTGAATTAAAAATTTTAATTCAACAATCATCCATGATCAGGATATTTGTTGAAAAACAAAGTTTCCCGAGACATATTTTTGTGACTTAATTCCAAGTACTCGAAATACTAGTTTCTAAGACCCTAGCTATGAACAAAAGGAAGATGGGAGAGTAAACTTGCGTGTAAGGGATCTACTAGATGAGGATTTTCACTGGTGAACATCTTTAATTAATGCAATGTTTCCTCCATATGTAGCTAAAATAATTTGAGCTATGTATATACCTGCTGCAAACCCGGAGCTGAAAAAAGACAAGAAAATCTGGGCAAAGACAACTTCAGGGGAGTACTCGATAAAATCTGGGTATTATCAAGCTCTGAATTTGAAGGAATTGGACTGAGCTACTATTTCTAGAGCAGCTGCAAGAAACATGTCAGAAGCGCATGGAAAAAGTTTTGGCACCTCAAATTGCCTTCAAAGGTCCGTTCAATGGTTATTGTGGAGAGAAACAACAAAGGCACTGCCAACGTTAGCAGCTCTAAGGAGACGGGGCATAGACATTCTAGATGTTTGCAGTAGATGTGGCACAAGAGTGAAGAGAGAGACTGTCCAACATTTATTATTAGATTGTGAAGAGTCCAAGAAAGTGTGGAAATGTTCCAGTCTGGGTTTCAATTTTTTTTTTTTTTTTTGTTGAAATGTAAACTTTGTATTAACTTCCTTCACAAGTCATATGTACAAGACTATCCTCTATTACATACAATCAAAGAACTAGTTTTGATTCCAATCTTTTCCAAAAATCGAATGTCATCATTACTACCTTTACGACAATGAAATTCAACTTGCCACTTTACCTCTTGCTGTATTATCTCCACTCGTTTACTGGCTGCCATATGTGAGCTTCCAAATTTCCTGCTGTTGCGTTCAATCCACACATGATACACTGCCGCATTGATACATGCCTTTAGCACCCGCTGCCTCATTCTTCTGAACATCCGAACTCTTTGAATTCTTGCATGATTCAGTACTTTTACTTCAGTAATCATCCCCAGCCATTTCTGCAACCCTTCCATCATTTCTCTTGCATATTTACACAGAAAAAACAAGTGTTTTCCTGTTTCATCTTCCTCCTGGCACAGAACACAAGTTTTGTCAGTAATCTGGACATGGAGTTTGCTAAGTCTTTCCACAGTCAGCAGTCGGTCTTGCCATGCCATCCAACTAATGAAACTGTTTGGGAAGGCTATATCTGCTCCATATGATGCTAGCTTCTCTGAACTGTCCTTTTGGTCCCCTCAACCACTCATATCCTGATTGAGTAGTATAAGGTTTTTCTTTATCTCCAGTCCATAAGCCATTCTGCGTACCTCCAACTCATATCATGGCTGGATGATTGGATCCTGCAGGCGGCACCAGACCCTGAACTGATACAACTTTCTTTCTATATGTGCTGGACTATATGGTTGGACAGGAATGATTGCATTTGGAAACATCAACGATTTCTCCAATGGAATTGCAACACAAAGCCTGGCATGGAGCTGCAACTTTTCAAAGCTGCCACTTCTTTGACAGCTCAACATCGCCAAGCTCAATTGAGTGAGTCTACACCACAACCATTGGCTCGACAACCAGATTTTTTTGGTGCGGGTAGACGGGGCTTTTAATAAAACAAAAAATAAAGGAGTTGGGGCGTGGGAGGTAGTTGACAAATAGGGCAAGCAGCTTTGGTCTAGATATAATAAGTTCTATGCTAGTGCTCCCTTCAAGCTCAGGCTTTAGCATGTCTGGCGGGTTTTAAAGCAGCAACATCTATAGGTTTAGCAAGTTGTGCAATCCAGATGGACAATTCAACAGTTGCAGGTCTTGAAACTCATGTGGCAGCTCTCCCATTTCCATTGCAGCAGCTTGGGAGTGATATTTTGGCTCTTAGAGATTGTTTTTCATTTTGTGTGTTTGAAAAAGTAGATATGTCTATAGTAGAAAATGTTCATCGACTAGCTAAGTCGGTGATTGTCTCTTGTATGTTGTAACTTTATTATATTTTCTAAATATAAAGGTTTTTTTTTTAAAAAAAAAAAGTAATGGACAATATGGATTCGTGCCTTTTTGATCAAAGTTATGCTACCAAATGGAAGATTTGCTCAGTAGGATAACTCAAATTGCCCACAACATATATATATATATATATATTTATATTTATTTTAAAAAGACAAAATCATAAACATTTTAGAGATAAGTTGATTAGGAACCAGTAGGTACATTTGTATCTACTCTAGTTCCACTAACGTTTGCGATTGGTGGAATGTATATCTCTTTAGTCAAAAGATTGATGGACTACTTGCTAAGCGACCCAAACTAACCCTATTATAAAAACCAACATGATTTCTCTATAAATTTTCGAAAAAATCACTGCAATTCATGCATGCATTACCACAAAATCGATCTTAAAAAAGCAAAAATTTGTCCTTATATTCTCTACAAAAATAGAAAGAAATATATTACAACATGTATCCTAGATTTTCTTCAATCCTTTTCATCCTTCTTGCGATTTCTTCTTCCTTTGTTGCTCCTAGCCAATCTAGGAAATTCAATGCAAACAAACCATGCAAGCATCTTGTCCTTCATTTTCACGATATCATGTTCACCGGCCACAATGCAGGCAATGCAACGGCGGCCGTCATAGCCAACGAGACCCAACTTTCCGAGACTTACAAATTCGGAAAATTCATCGTTTTCAACGATCCATTGACGGCCGACAGCAGCCTTCAGTCGCCTCCGGTGGCTTGGGCGCAAGGGTTTTATTTCTACGACATGAAGACGACTTTTAATGCGTGGTTTGCGTGCAGTTTGGTGTTCAATTCAACTGAACATAAGGGCACCATTAACATTATGGGGGCGGATATAATGGATGCTGAGACGAGGGATCTTTCGGTTGTTGGAGGGACTGGAGATTTCTTCATGACTCGTGGGATTGCTACACTTCGCACTGAAGAAATGGAAGGAGTTGCTTATTTCCGTGTTCTAATGGATGTCAAATTGTATGAATGCCATTAGAGAAAACTCAAGTTGCCAACACTTTAATTAAGGCCGCATGTCTCTTTTGTGCGTGTTTTTGGGTGTGTTTTGTTTATTTCGAATTTCAAATATCGGTAAATTGTAGACCGTCATTGTATTGATTATTTCTTGTTGTTGCTAGTTTTGTTTATTTTCGTACTTTATAAAAAGTTAATTTTCTTGGGACAGGAAGAATCTCACATCCATAGCAGTAAGTATCATACAATACGTATCATATCGTATCATGATACGTATCATAATTGTTTGTGTATCGGTCAATCACCGACACGTATCGTACAATACGTACGATGCACGATACAATTGTGTATCGTATGATACAAAAACATAGGCAAAAAATAATTTTTTCTTAAAAGAATTCATATTGTTGTTTCATAATGACCATTTAAATATCAATCAGAGTGAATTTATTTTACAAATTTGTTTTAAATAAATGCTTTTGATTTGTTCACAAACATAATCTTTCCCAATTGACGATAAAATCGCTTAATAAATTATTCTAGTTCAAAAAGATAAAATAATTAAATATTATTTTATTCATAATATCATTTTCTAAATCAAGTATAAATAATAACATGTTGAATAAATGTAATACATGTTTATAGTAATTTTCTCCTTATTAATTTATGGTTATAATAACAACTATTATGAAAAATAATATTTATTACATAGATTGTACGGCCATTATTCATATAACGAATGAGTAATTTCTGTAATTTTCCAATAATCTTGAATTCAACTTAATCAATTTATTTTTTTATAATTGAAATTTTTTCTAAAGAAACATAAATATATCAATTATATACGGAGTTTATAATATTTATTATTTATTTTATGCATATTATTATATTAAAATGTATTTTACAATACGATACAAGTATTATAAATTTAGGTTTCCGATACACGATATGTATCATGATTTGATAACTATGCTTATATCGCTCTTGTAAAAGATCTTAAATCAATATAAAAATTTCTTGGATCATCTTATTTATTGTTAATTGGTTTTGAGGAAAATGTACAAGTTGCAATTGTTTTTAATAAATTATTGAATTAATTAAAATAGTGATCTGTTATTGACAAACAACTAGTAATACCAACATAGTTTTGTTAACGTTTTTCAATATATTTTGCTTATCATTAGTAGTTGAACTGTTGAACAAATTAAATAAAACTTTTAAGGTATTATGCATCGAAGATTATCATTAGTGGTTTTCCATGGGAATGTTGATGCATCGAAGATTACAAAAACAAAGGAAGAAGAAAAGGCCAAGCAACCGTGCAACTGATGTTGACTTTACTTGTCTCCTTTCCACTTGAGTAAAATCGGACGAAATGTAATTGACCAGTGCCGGGCGGCGGGCCCTTAAAGAAACTATGTTAACGGTCCTAATTGAGAGCCAAATTAATTAATAAGTGTAAGTGTGTAACTGAGACAAAATTAATTATTAGCCAGTAAATTTTATTTTATTTTTCTAAAGAAACATAGATTGTTACATTTTTTTTTTAAACCGAAGGAATAATTTAAATAGCAAAAAAGTGTCGCACATTAAAGGGGATACAACTTATTTTTATGTAGAGGTGGTATAATAACCCAAAAAAAAAAAAAAAAATCCTTTTTGTTCGATCAGTGTCTTGTAATCTCATAAATTCATAATCATAAGCAAACATCAAGTCGGACAACACAATACAGCAGCCTAATTCTATCACTCTCCAAATCTCAATATATTAAATACCAAATTCCCATATTCATCTTTCCATGCCTACCATTTTTGTAACTTATCTCTGTCTTTTCTTATGCTTCTTCACCAACCGAATTACAGTTTACATTTGTCACTCTTCTTTCCAACAAGCATGCATCAATAGTATATCCCACGAGTAATTAATACACACACATATATGTTCCTCCCCAAGATGAAACTTTATAAATTGGGTTACCGTACTATAGAGAAATTAAAATTCAGAATTCTCTTGGCCTAAAAAGCTAGCTTCCTAGTAGCCTAGTTATTATTGAAAATGAAGAAATACAGTTCTACAATTTGCCTACTTCTCATTCTTTTAGCAATGAATATAATTGTCACGCATGGTAACCCAAGAAAAATAAAACCAAACAAACCATGCAAGCATTTGACAGTATACTATCACGACATAATATTCAGCGGGAATAACGCTGCCAACGCTACCTCGGCGGCTGCAACGAATCCGGCCAACGTAAGCGCCACTAATTTCGGGATGCTGGTGGTTTTCGACGATCCGATCACGAAAGACGAGCGTCTTATGTCTCCACCGGTTGCCCGAGCACAAGGGTTTTATTTCTACGACATGAAGACGAGGTACAATGCTTGGTTTGCTTATACTTTGGTGTTTAACTCGACGGAGCACAAGGGGACTATTAATATTATGGGGGCCGATATGATGGCGGAGACCACCAGGGACTTGTCGGTGGTTGGTGGCACCGGCGACTTTTTCATGGCGAGAGGAATTGCTACGTTTCGGACAATGGAAGTGGAAGGTGCTGCTTATTTCCGTCTTCAGATGGACATTAAGTTGTATGAATGTTACTAGATCGAGGATTAATGATTAATGATTGTTACTTTAATTAATGATTCATGATGAATTAAGGAGGGATACCAAGGAGATATTAATTCGCGAGATCTAAGAGCAAAAGATATTGATAATAAAATAAGTTACTTTAATTGAGAGGATTAGTCATTATTATTATTGTTGCGGTAGATGTATACCATGAAATTTATGAGAAAAAATAAAAATAAAAACCAATTCAGTTACGATATCATCTCACCCTTTCATATCAGTTATTTATTAGATAATATATTTTTTACAACTGGTATACCACGTCCTATCCTACATCTAAATAACTTAATCTAAATGTTATATTTATGATCTATTTATTTTAAAGTTTTTGGATATAAAAATATCTAAATAGCATAAATCTAAGAAAAAATAATTAAGTTAACTTAGTAAATTTAAACCAATAACTAAATAACATGTAAGACGAGATACAATGATAAGATAAATTAGGTGATTATATATCATTTTTTTTAGGTGAATGTATATCATTAATTAGTCCCATGAATAAAAATAGATTATATTAGGTGAACATTAGCTTCTTTGCCTTGTACACTGTTATCTTCGTCCCCAAAATATTATTCAGTTTAGATTTTTTTAACTTTACTCTTAGTGCTTGAAGATATCAGTAACTTATACCTCAATGATCCTGAAAAAAAAAAAAAATCTCAACGCATAGGCCATCAATACATAACTCAGAAACTAATACTCTATCCAAAGTCACAAGCCGGCCGGCCAACCCAAAGGATACTCACAGTTTTGTACACGGTTTGGGCCTAATCCCGCAAACATCGGTTATTGGGTTGGCTTTTATATACTCTTTACGAAAAGCTTTAGAAAAGTTTCTAAGCATACAAAAAAGTTAAGTTTAAGTTGCATAATCCATCATTGGCCTAGTGTTGGAATGCCTATAAGAAATGATTTTATATACTCGTTTTTTGTCCAGTTATCTCACCTCTGGAAGTGCGTACACTTTAGTGAAGGATTAATGATTGTTATTAACGGCGAACATATAATAATGTGATATTAAAAAAAGACAGAGAAAAAACCAATTTTTTTTCATTAAAAAATCTAGGATGCATGGCATTAGTGGTCCTCCATCTTCAATTTACTTATGTAACTAATCCCTGAGCTCTCTTCGATGCCCCTACATTGAGCACTCGAGTTGGAAGGAACTCACTAGCTCTCTATACTGAACAGCTTCTTTGTTTCGCTATTTTGCACGCTCTATGTCGAATGTTCGAGAACATCAGCCTATTTATGAGGCCAAAACATGATATATGATTTTTACTCTCTCTTTGTGATATCAATTAACATGTGCCTTAACTACTTACGAATTAAATTAAGTTTCCCTATCATTTGAAGTTTCGATGTTAGAATTAATTATAAAGATGCATACATGTAATAATGTGGCAGAAATATAAAATAATTAAGATACATGTTAATATTAAGTACTCCTTCCGATCCTTAATATATATATATATAAAAGACATTTTTATTTTATCCTAAATTTCACCTAGTACACATTTTTAATTGACGGAAAAAATCTTAAATATATACTTTCACATTCGTTGTATTCTCTTTATTGTTGTGACATATTTTTAAGATTTTTTTGTCAATTAATAATGTGTACTAGATCAAATCTATGACAAATTAAAATACTTTATATTAAGAATAGGAGAGAGCATTAACTAGTGATAACTTAAATGAATATAAAAAATGACATGAGTTTGTGGCTTCAAGTCTGCCAACACCTTCAGCAAACTGAACCAGAATAATTTTTTTTCCCAGTTGGGTTAAGTAGGTTATTGCATCCTGAACCCCATTTTCATTCCATTTGTGAGAATTTGATCGTCCCCACTTTGACAATGGGTTGTTCAAGTGCGTTCCCACAGTTCCACTTGCCAATTCTGCATAATTATACCCGAGCTTTTCTTTCTTCTACTCCCTCTCTCTCTCTCAAAACACATAAAATTTTAAAATCATATTCCTTCTGTCCCAAAATT
The DNA here is from genome assembly GCA_949775105.1 of Oldenlandia corymbosa var. corymbosa. Classification (NCBI taxonomy): domain Eukaryota; kingdom Viridiplantae; phylum Streptophyta; class Magnoliopsida; order Gentianales; family Rubiaceae; genus Oldenlandia; species Oldenlandia corymbosa. Next base: position 9,819,195 of record OX459119.1, on the reverse strand, counting down.
ATGGTCCAGTTTGAGATTTCACTTTTAGTACAATTTGAACTAGAAATGAAAACCCAAACAGGACAATAATTATGGGAAAGAGGGAGTACTGTATACTAAAACAGAATCCCTTAGAAAAGTCCATTATACCCTTTTCCCACCCATTTTACCTACTCCAGCTGATGTATCATTTTCTGGTAATTTAGAATTAATTTTATTTTTCTATTTTACCTTCTTTTTGGATGACTGATGTGCCAAAATTTTTCCTTTTCTCTTAATTTTTTTAAATCCCTTTTTCTTAGTTAAATACTGCATGTAACATTGTTCTTTGTGTAATGTATTGATTTCCATGCTTTGTAATAAATAAATGCGCAATTAGATAATTTTTTTCACAACATACATGTTCCTTCTTGACTTTTGCATTTTCTCTTCCAATCCTAACTCCTTTCCCGTATTTTCTCCTCCCTCTTCTCTATCATATAAAAATAAGTTCTAACAAATAATTTGTGTTAATTAATAATAGTAAATAACAAATAAAGGTTGTATTTGTATACACTTATAAACATTGTTCATTAAGTAAAAATTATTTATTTTATTATTTTATTATTTTAAATTTACTTTTATAAATAACGCCGATGATACACATAAAATATTAATAGAAAATCCATGAGTACACAGGATTTATCTAGTACAATATATATATATATATATATATATATGTAGACAATTAACCCCCCAGTTATGTCACAAAAACTAATATCCATCCGAATTTTTCAGAAAGACAAAAAGCCCCCTTGACCACTTCAAATTAAAAATCAATCATCCAAACTCCAAAGACATTACAAGGTGAAAAAACCGTGATGCTTCCGACTAACCTTTTCAGAAAGGAAAAAAAAGAAGAAGATAAAATTGAGATAATTAATAGTCCTAATCATATCTTCACAGAACTCCCACTAGGATCCTCACCATAGATTTTTTTTATTATTAAAAAATTAGATAGCTCCTTAAACTGTCGACCTCCTGGTAATAACCATCCCCTATCTTAATCCCCTAACCACACCACCTAATCCTCACATAGATAAAACAAAATACACATCTAATTATTTGTCCCACCTTATAATTAGGTTGGTATTTATTTATTTATTCATTGCTCCTTTGACGAAAAAATTCAATCTTGTAATCTAAGGTAGCTTTCCCCAGAAAAAATAAAAAAAGAGATTTTTTCTCAATATTAGAATTCAATCATGTAGAGATATTGGAAGTGGAAGTAGAAAAGAAAGTGATGAACAGATTTAAACAAAATAGTTATAGGCGTAATTATTTTTTTGATAATTAAGATTTTTATTATTTATTATAATTGTAAGAGCTTTTTTTGATTTCACACATTTTAATTTGCTTATATCATACACAATATCCCACTCAAAATGGTAGAGAAGGGGCGTTTTATATGTTGATTGGTAGTGAAGGGAGCCTCTCATAGCTAATATCACAAGAAAAAAATCCTCTCTTTGAATGTGACTTCCAAAGATTGGCAAAATGGTTTAGTAATGTGGATGGAAACTCTTGTACACAGACAAGCCCCAATTACGAGGCCATCATGATCACAATCTGACTCTATAAATTGACCAATGGTATTGCTAATCGATTCAGCTGCTTCTCCTATTCATCAATCCATAGATCACGAATTTGTATCCAAAAAGGCACCCAGGAAAAATCCACTTTGTCGTTAACATCGTCTTCATTCACCTCTATAAGAACAAAGAGCACTTTCCCTATCATCCAAGGCGAACCCTGTTGAACTCGACGAAGATCCACTAGGGAGTTGAATTTAAAGAAAACTGTATTTCAACCTGCATCCATGTGGTTAAAACCATGCTGCACATTCCAGTAGTTACGGAAGTGATTCACGATTACGTATGACTGAGGAAACGGTCCTTGGGTGCTAAAACGCTTCCAACCAAACAATTATCAATGCCCAGATTCCTTCCAACTGTCTCAGACAAAGGGACCTTTTTCGGCTTATTCAAACTCAGATTGGCACACATTTCTTTCAACAAATGATCTATGGATGATAAAAGGCTTAACCGCACTCGAGATCGGGAAAGATGAACAGAACAGCCAAGTAAAGATCCCTTGGCCGGCGATTTAGATCTGTGAAAAACAACCAACGCAAAGAAAAAATAACAAAGAAAAAGTGAGAAAAGCAAGATCCCTCAAGATTCGGGGGATGGCCACTGTTGGTATTTTAATGGACACACATGATTTTTACAGCACTCTACTTGGTGAAAATGGTGCAACAGATACTGGTGCTGCAACAGCAGGTTCTATTACCGCAACATCAGCTAGTTCAGACGCCAGTACAACAACTGCAGGTTATGTCACTGCAACATCAACAAGTTCTGCCACCAACGCAATAACAACAAGTACTTCAGTGCAACATCAAGGAGTAGAATCGTCGACACAGCAACATCAGGGGTTGTCGACACAATATCAGGCACACCAATAGTATGTGTTGCCGGTATTGTATCAGCACGCGTCGCTGCAACATCAGTATATGCAGTGGATGATGCAACATCAATATATGCAGGCGCTGACACAGCAACATCGTATGCAGACGTTGGCAAGTATTGAGGCGTTAGAACAAAAGCTGAATTTGAGGGCGTTGCAACAGTTACAGTTACAGCAAGTAGTGTCGCAAGTACAGAATCTGCAGGTGGTGCAGCAAACTCAGCAGAGACAGGAAGCGAGTGAAAGCTCAGTTGGTATAGTAGATCAGTTGTAAGAAAGTTCTGTTACTAATTTATCGTCGACACCCGTGGGACTACCTAATGATTTTGATGCTGAATGCGGAAAACTTAGGGAAGGCCTGCAGAAAGAGTCTGAGCACACTAAACAAGCATTTTTCGATGCAAAGGAACATGTGTCGCAGTAATTAAATACAGTTTCAGCGAGCGAATCTTTTGTCGATTATTGAAACTATAATAGTTACTGAGCATTGTGAGCATACTGATTTGTTTTGCTTGTCTAATGAACCTGTCATCGTTGAAAGCGCGTCTGTTGAGGTTGATTGCAAGAAATCTTATGCGTCTTCTAGCAGCGACAGTGATATCGAAGAGATTATTTGTGACATCTGTGTCGATGCTCTACATGCAACTGATAATTTTGTGTGTCCAAGTGTCGACGTAACCAAGGGCGAATAGGAGCAAGGCCGTGTGACTGTACCTGATGCCAATTTATCTGTGACAGTTGAATGGCACAATGCTTAGTTACTGTTGTTCCAAAAAAAGCAGCAGTAGACCAACAAGTTGGAGTTTCTGATGATGACTTCCAAGATTAGCGGTGCAATAGTAGTGCCGAATTGGTCAATGATGTAACAGATTCTTGCCGGTTAAGTAGAAGTCTAACAATGCCCGGTTTTATAAAAAGAGAGGCTCTACCAACAGAAGAAACAAGCGGATAAAGGAAACTAATAACGCATGATTTTCAATTTGCAAAAAAGGTCGATGATGGTCCTCGATTACGTGGCATTGATTTTTTTTGGCAGCAACTCTAATTAAGCTTAATTAGATTATGGTGCTGCTGTAGAGTGCAGAGTTGATTTGGCTAAAGATCATGAATTGCTGAAATCCTTGATTTGCCAAGAAAAGAAGCGTTCCGCAAGAGATCAGTCGAAGATGCTTATACCTTCTATTATGTAGCCTAGCAAAATCAATGCATTTGAGCTCAAAGTTGTCAATGCTAACTCCAGCAGTATGTCGGCTAGGATTAGTAATGATGTGATTATCCAGGGTGTAGCCGACCAAGAGAAAAAGCCTGCTATTGAAGTTTCGACAATTGATGATAAGGCCGACGACGATCAAGAAGGTTCTGCTACAGATGCTAGTAAATTGTCGACAATTAATGAAGCAGTTGAAAGTATCAGTGCCACATCAAGCTCTCAGGTTCAGAATGATAGTGGGCACCAGAATTGTGTTTTTCAGCACATGAGGGTCAGTTACAGTAAGCTCATAAGGTTCGTCACTGCAATATTGGAAACCATACTTGGCGATGCAGTTTAAAACATTCTGGCATGACAGGTTGTTTTCGAAGAAGACATTCGACATCTCGCCGAAGTAAGTATACACCTCGTTTTAATCATTTTGCTTCTAATTTTACACGGGTGTCGTGTTATGTAAGTTTTTTAGCAGGTTGGCGCTATGTCGATCAGTGCCAAATGCTTATTTCTGGTGACATTGTGTTTTTCAATGTTCACATCTCATTTCATTCCATATGAGCATTCGGGGGCTTATGTTTGACCCCAAAATGAATTTGGGTTTTTTTTGACAGGCCAATTTGGTCGTCAACCGAAGTAGCAGAATATACCTAGTATTAGTCTTCGAATCGGAGGAGGATTGACAAGTGTTAACCAGTTTTGCTTGTTTCCTACGATTTATAGATAATATTAATTTGAAGTCCATATTAGATTGATGTTACCCGTGCTTATCAAAAGCAATTGATGTTTCATTTGGTGAAGGATTCCCACGTGAAGGCTATAAAATAGAAGCTTCTTGCAATTAAAGTGTTAATAGAATTCTTGCAAATTAGACATAGATTTATATTTTAATTAGTCTCTTTGAAGGGAATGATTTCACGTGGCTTTATTAAAGTATTTGCATCATTGCATGGCTTGCATGTGAAGATTAAGTACAATTCATTCACAGTTAGATTCTTACTTTTTTTTGAGATTTTATTTGAGTCCAGAAAGGAGTTGGTTTTCTTCACGAATAAAATTGCTACCGACCTTCTCCCAGTACCTATATATAGACAGTCGCGTGCAAGAGACGAGGATCACAACCAATTCATACATCAAGGCCGAGTTTTTCTTTCTTTTTTCGTCTTTTCATTCATGTATTTTATCATGCTTTCTTAGTTAGTATAAATTAAATAGTTTTTGGCTTATTTTCCTTCATAAAAATATGTATTCTTTCATCGTTTTCTACTTCAGTGAATTCGATTATCCCTGTAATAGCGTATTATCAACATTCGCCATACTTAATTGGCGTTACAAATCTCTTTTTCTCCCACCTTCAATGAATTCAAGGCCATCAGTTTGGCGTGTCTTGCTTCTTTCTCTATATTATTTTCTTATTATTATGAAATTGAAATTAATCATAAGTCCTCGATTCTAGGTCCGAGGCTGGTTTCGAACACATTCACCGTGTTTGGGTATTTTTCTGTCCCTTTTCCACGATCCTAGTGATAATTTTTGCTCGAACAGTATAAATTTAAAAATTTAATGTGAATTATTCTTTTGAAACAGAGATACCCTCTCCATTCTAAAATAAGTGTTATCCTACACTTTGCACATAGTTTAAGAAACTATTAATTAGGATAATAAAATTACTTGAATATCCTCAACTAACCCCATTAAAACAATGTCCACCAATAGTATTAATTCTTTTGAAGGTAATTTTGGAAATTTTGGACAAAAAATGCATTGAAATGTGAGAACGACATTTATTTTGAAATTTCTTCATTTTGTTAAAATGACACGTATTTTGGAACGGAGGGAGTAATATTTTCTTTCAATTAATGAGGCTGGACCAGTCACCTTAAGACGTATCTATAATCGACATGTATCTTCTTCCGCACAGTTTCGAGTCCAAAAGGATGGAAATTGGAAGAACAAATAATTAAACTACTCATTTCTTCCCTGGAAAGAATAGAATATCATTTTCTTCTTTTTTTTCGCTGATGCGCATTGGTCGTAGTGGTTGGTGAAGCAAACAGTCATTTACTCATTTCGGGGAGGGGGGGGGTTGGGGGTATATGACATAGATTAGTTCACCCGTAGTTTCTTGGGGTACTTGGGGTATGCGACATTAATGATTTAGTTAGTGGTCTTCCAATGTAGCAGTTCAATTTGATGTATATCACCCCCACACACACACAAATTAAGCAAATGAGGGGAACATGATCTCACTTAGGCCATGCATTAGATAAAAGCTTGAAGGTGTTGAAGGTCCAATCAAGATTTTAAACGTAACCATCCAAATAGTTAACGGGTATATTGACTTTGTGAACCACAAAATTAATGTATAACAATTCATTAAACTTTCATTAATATAGAATATCTACATTGTGAAGAGTGGTTAGCGAAAATGGTACTTTCTTACGTACCTTCAATATCTTAATTGTTCTTCAAGCTCTCGAATTCGATTTTTGGTTTCCAACCACCTAAAAAAGAAAAAGAAAAAGAGAGAAGTAGTAGAAAGAAAGAAAGAAAAAGGTTTCATTTTGGTCATCGGGGTTAAAAGAGGAGTGGACAGAAAAACCAAATCGACACGCGTTTGTGAGAGTCGAAATCCAAAAATGATATTTCCAATGTAAGTGCAAAAAAGTGAAAAACAAGGTGAGAGTTGTTGCACAGTTGCACTAACGCATAGGTATACGTACCATGTTTGAAGTCCACTCAATTGTAAAATCTTTCTACTCCATTCTAATTCAATAAGTAATATAATTTAAATATGCCTATTAATGATTAGAAGTAGTTACTAGTTAATATAATGAGATTGAAAGTTGAATTCAAATAAATGTTCTAAATTTTAGTAAGAACTTATTGGATGATTTATAGATAAAATTAATGTTAATGTCTAAAGTGAGCCTGAATTTTGAAAACTTTTAAAAAAGAAAGCGTCTCTATTGAATTGAAATGGAAGGAGTAATTTTTTGGTAGGTTGAATGAAAAAATTGTCTTCATGCTTATATTAAGACGTTTGAACTGGAACTCAATATTGAGCGGCTGTCCGTAATCACATTCTAGTTTTTGGTTCTTAGCTACCCACCCAACCCAAAATGATTACATGCATGCGTGTATAACAGCCAAATCATCATGTAACTTTAAAAACAGTTTCCCATCCAAAGGTAATTATAGTATTTTTATATAACACTAAATAATAAGCTTATTTTAAGACAGGAAAATGTATATAAGGCAAAGGTGCGAAAAAAGTTTGTACATATTCGTGGAGTATCTAGGCAGATGGGAAGGGTCGGCAGGGCTTTGAGAACAAGGACTAACTGTGCATAAAAGGAATGTTAAAAGACACCCACGGTGAATTGTTATTGGCTGATCATAGCATGATTTGCCAGCCTAGCTAATTCGTCTCTTATTTGAATCTTATTGTGATTAGTGAGTCCAAGTAAATTAATATTCAAAAAAGAGATGGAAAGTTGGGAACGAATAGATTTGTTTGGTCATGGTGGTTGGTGAAGCTACAGTAGTGGTTGGCAGCTTAAATTTGAAATAAAACGCCAAGAAGGTAGATATGCTTCATGATGGATTTCGCCAATTTCTCAGAAATTTCTTGGATTCTCGAAAACCCTAAAAGGTTATCAAAGGGTAATATCTTTGTCCCAAAATAAAAAATACATATATTAAAAAGGTCTCACTTGTTATATATGTTGTTTTAGTTTAGTAAACAATCTTTTTTTTTACTCATCATTTATTTATTTATATGTTTAAAGTTCAATATTTGTATCAAACTAAATCAGTTAGGGTTGTGCACTAAACCATCCAATTATCCATTAAAATTTTATTATTCAATTAATTCTAATTTAACTCTTATCATCCTATGAGAACTTTATCCATGACTATTCATTATACACAGAAAAAACTAATTTGTCTATCCACAATGTTATTTGTCATTGTTTAATATGTATTATTCAGAATGCCATTTTCTTAAATGTCTATTAAATAAGCATAAAATTCGATAAAGAAATTCAATATATGTATATGAAAAGTCACCAACCCAATGTAATGTGCAGCCCTATAAATAGGAATGCTTTGAGTAAGTTCCACTCACTCACTCGATCATAACTTTGCTCAAGAGCTAGCATAGTCAAACTAAGCTCCACAATAGCATTCAAAAATGGCGGCAAAATCCATTCTCATTCCAACTCTCTTCCTCTCCTTCCTTTTTTCCTCCACCATTTTTCCTTCTCAAAGCTTCAAACTAATTAGTGAAGCCAAACCATGCAAGGAACTCGTGTTCTACTTCCATGACATCCTCTACCTAGGTTACAACCGTGCAAATGCCACGTCAGTCATTATAGGATCTCCCGAGTGGGGAAACAAGAGAGCAATGGCTAAACCCTTCAATTTTGGTGATCTGGTCGTCTTTGACGATCCGATCACCATGGATAATAATTTGCATTCCACCCCGGTAGGAAGGGCCCAAGGAATGTACTCGTATGATCAACAAAACATCTATGGCGCTTGGCTTTCCTTCTCATTTGTATTTAACTCCACACAACACAAGGGTTCCATCAATTTCGCCGGGGCAGATCCATTGATGAACAAGACTAGGGATATCTCTGTGGTTGGCGGGACGGGTGATTTCTTCATGGCTAGAGGCATTGCTACATTGTCCACCGATGCCTATGAGGGAGATGTTTACTTTAGGCTCAAAGCAGATATCAAGTTGTATGAATGCTGGAAGTGACAGTAAAAAATGATACTAATGAATGATGAGGTTTGGAAATTATATATGCACGGGAATATGTAATGTTTGCATTTTAATTGAGTATTTGTACTTCTATCCTAGTGAGTAATAAGAAAATACTACTATTAAGTTTCACTATATTTGTATTTTGTGTTTGAAATGTTGGAGAAATTAAGGTAAAGTAAATCACGTCAATGTTTGTCACCGTTTCGCCTTTTCAAGAAGAGGATTCTTTTTCGTTTTCTTTTTTGATCAGTTACATCAAGTTGACGCAAGTCATAATTAAAACGATATTGCGGAACCCGTAAAGAAGCATGGAAAAGTTGAAAGAAATTCTTGAACAGCTAAACGTCATGGATCTTGTTTCAAAATTTCGCTCTCTCTCTCTCTCTCTCTTTTTTTTTTTCTAATTTTAAAAATTTTGTCCATTTTGGTTTCCATCACATTAGTGTGCATGCTTGGTGTTAATATTTTGTAATAAAGTTCCAATATAACAAGTTTCATCAAACAATTAACACATAAAAAACTTAGCTGAAGTTCACACTAGAATATTCCAAATTGTTTCGAAATGTATAGTTACTAGGGTCGTACTATTCCCAAACAAATTGTTCGCGCAATGACATACATCGCCTGTTTGGAGGTTGAGCGAATATTTGACTATGGAATCTTTATCTTGTTATTATTATTTTAATCATATATTCTTTCCCTCCATATATGCATAAGACAGAGTGTTTATATCACTAAGAAGAGTGATCACAAATAGCTACGTCGATAACAGGATAATTTATGAGGGGTTTTTTTTTTGCAGATAATTAAATTCTTAAACCTGAAATGATCGATACTCACTAAAATAGAGGATTGAGATTTTATATCTGATCTCCGGCCTAAAATAAAAGGTTGGATTATTTAATTTTTGAATTAACTAACTTTCTTAATAATGTAGGGTTTGGTATTTTTCCCTTATGTATTTCATCAAATCTGCATAATATTATTTACTGATTGTTCATAGCAGCATTGGAATCTTAACCGGATTAATACCATACAGTTTTATCTTTAAAAAAATATTTATTCTCGTACACATACAAATTAATGTATATTTGTTGCGAGGCAACAAAGAAATATGTATATTGCTAATGAACAAATCTTCCGTATAACGGTTGTACTAGGTCAGCTTGTGCAATCAAATATTCTTGAGGGGAGTCGGCTAGTTATACGGGAGAGAGGACCATATACGAGGTTAAAAAGTACTATTACTTGTTTTTGTTGGTTTTTTTTTTTTGGGGTAAAATATTTTTGTTGGTTAGTTGCACTAAAAAAGTACATTATTATATACAAGCAATGATAGAGATAGTAAAAAAATAGTGAAAATACATAGTGACTGATGTGTCAATAGTAATTAATGGTAAAAGGATAATTTTTGGGGAAAAGAAAAAATTTCAAGGCAAAGTGACGGCAAAATAAAGAGTACACATCAGTCACTATATTTTTTCACTATATTATTTCACTAAGAGTATCATTTTCACACACACACATATATATATATATATTAGATTTTTCTATTGCTAATAATAACCTGTAATCTTGTGATCTCGCTTTCTTTTTTTCAATAAGCTTTTTAGTACTGTATTAAGATCGGACAAAATAATGCTACAAGTATATTAGCCGTACTAGATGCTATAATAATGGTTACTAGATTCTATAAACTTCCTATTTGATGTCGACAAAAGTCTAAAACTTTCTCAAGTCTATTTTTGTCTATATATAGCCCAAAAACATCACAAGAAGGAATTTGTAAAATATTCAAAATTGCTTGAATATTTTCGCTGTTGAGTTTTGGTCATTTAGTTATTAGATTGCGTTGGATATCCAGCTAACTGTTTATATATAGGCTACCAGAATTCAGTCGACAAAGCAATACTCTCCGGTTCCTTTTTTTTTTTTTCTCGGGGAAAAAAAAAGAAATTGTTTACTTAAAAATCAAAAAATCATATTTAAATTCATCGATCTCAAAGTCCCTCCTCACAAATATTATGTTAAAGAACCTTCTCTATAACGTACATTTCATCTTGTTTTTCCAGCTCCAAAGTAATTGATGTACTCACTTTCTATGTTTTTTTGCAAGTTATGTACACTTTCAGACTTTCTATCTAAATTTATTTAAGAATTATTATGACTTAAGAATAGGTTTGAGGGAGTTTGAGAGAAGGAAAACTCTCTCCCAAGTCCCAATACTGGAATTCCCTAAACCATTAAAAAAGATCAAAAAAAAAAAAAAATCTCGACCTACACAATTCATGCAATTTGCTAGAAAATTTGCACTTAAGTCAAAGAAATTGAATAACTTAATGGGTCGTATTGCTTTATATCATCCCATGATTCCCATCCGAAAAGTCTTCCTTATGATTAAGTCAAAATGGACCTAAAAGTGACCTAATCACGATTCTGGTCCTATTTTAATCATTTTCTTCTGTCCATTTCGATCCAAAATTATTCTATCAATACAAATGGATTCAATGGTAATCAAATTATTTAATTATACCTTTTGCTTGACAAATTAGATTACAGCTCCTAAAGTCAGGTCACGACGTCATGTACCTACCACCACCATCTCTCACGTGAATTTCCGCCCAACGCCAGCTGATCTCAGAAGAAAAGTTAGCCAGGAAATTAATATATAAGAGAGAAAAGCAATGCATATAGGTTAGCTCTAAAGGCAATGTACATAGCACATAATGCATTTCTCTACACTAATTAATTTATGAAGCCTACTTTTAGGTTGAGAATTTTCAAATTTCACCTATAAGTCACCTACGTTATCATTTATCATTAACCAAAAAAAAAAAAAAAGTTAGCTCATCCCTTAAATTGGAAAAAAAAAATAAAAAATTGATCTATTTAAATAAGAAGAAAGCAAGTGTAATAATCAGTTCTCATGCTTTAATTTACTACTAAAGAATATCATTATACAGGTTTCTTTCCTTCTTTTTTTTTCTTTCTCCTTTTTTTCACCACTATCATCTTTTCTAATTCCTACCTAAATAAATTATAGTAACTCTTTTTATGAATCAACCCATAATCACTCATTAAGTCATGTTCCTAGATGCAGAGACTAAAGGATTCTATCTATTTGAAAATTAGTGTGCAGTGACTTAGAATCAAATGCATAAGTATAGTTTGCAAACTTGCAATCCTGGATCGTGATCCTACGATCCCAGGTATCTAAATTGATTCTAGATCGATCAAACTCAAATTTTGTAGTGGGATCGGAGTGAGATCGGTCAGGATCGGTTAGGATCGGTCAAGATCGGTTAAGATCGTAGGATCGGTTCGAATTTACTATTCATTAATTACAAAAAATTAATTGAGCTTATTGAAAATTTTCTTTTCTCTTATTTCTTTTGGTCTACATTCAATCGAGGCTAATATTCATTGAGAAAACTTTTATTGCTAAGAAAAATGTATTTTAGAAAGTTTTTCTAATAAAATAAAAAGAATAACTATAAGAGAAGAGCTTTCATTAAAAAGTTATGAAAAATTCACATATGAAAATTGAATTTATACAATTTTTTTCGTTTAAATGTTAAATATTTTATTTAAAGATAATTGAAACCTAATTATTAAAGTAATTAATTATATAACATGTATAATTAATTTTACGATCTTATTATTCCGATCTTATTGATCCCGTTTACGATTCAGTCCTATGACCATATTTCGATCTTACATAAGATAGCGATCCTGCAAACATTGAATTTCCAACTCTACAAATTAATTGGCAAATCAAACACGAGATCGCCATGTTCTACTTTTTCTTTCTTAAAAAAGAGTAAAGAGTAAGAAGTTGTCTCTTTTAGCTCTAAGAAAATGACTCCTGGTCCTGAATGCATGTAGTACTTAAAAATACGTGTAATAACCTTTGTCTTAAAGCAATAATTTTGGTAACTAACTACTAAGCATTCCTTTTAACTTTTGCACCCATTGCAATGGGTGAAAAGTCTGCTGTTCTGTGATTGGTGAATCTGGAGTCCGGACACCTAATATCGTCTTCTGAGTATTTTACTATTTTTCCATCAATCGTTCCCTCTTGTTTAACTGTTTATTATAATCTCTTCCCTCTAAATAAAATATTCACTTCATTGCATTAAAATAGTTTTCTGGGTTCTTTTTCACTTTGTTCCTTCTAACTCTCTCATCATCCACTAGTAACTATACTACAAAACACTAAAGAGAATCAGTAAATTACGTTAAACTTCATGTAATTAAAATATACTCCTTTCGTTGCACCAATATATATATATATATATATATATATATATATATATATATATATATATATACTCCTCCTTTCGTGACATAATAATAATCAATTTATTAAATGAAACAGTAAAATAAAGTGATACTCGGAGGGAATAATAGGTCATCATTCATTTAATTAATCTCTTCCAAAACTTATGAAAGTATTTCTATTTTAGAAACTCGTTGTGTTTCTTGATTTGCTTACGAAGCAAAAGAGAATTGATTAGCGGAGGATAATTAGCATAATTAATTAACTTAGAAGCCAAATGCATTCTAATCCAAAAGTTGGTCGTCTCTGATTAACCACATTGCATGTATACAACATATATACATGCATGCAATGGGTTGTCATTTCTCTTTCATACCCCGTATCTCTTTTATTGTCTCGAAAATACGCTTACTTAAGGCTAACACCTTTCTGATCATGATCAAATTAATCAGTGATTTGGATCATTATTCTTGCTTCTTCCTTCCCCTAATCATCAATTTCTTGCATGACACATCCCCATCTCATTTCCAACTACCGATATGGTTAATCTACAGTTACAGTTAAGATGTCCATATTTGACCATGAAGTATCAACGTAGTACATTACCCATTGCACCAAATAATTAGGTCAAACTTCGATTTTAAGTTACCGAAAGGTACATACATATATTGCCACAACATTGTGTTCAGCCTTTTTCCAAAGTTAGCATAAGTTTCCTTAAAAGCCAAGATTATAGAATATTTAGGACAAGTCTTAGAGTCGAAAACCACATTATAAAAACCCCCAGTTGCAGATTGAATATAAATGTCGATCTCCAAAATAGTTTTCTAACTTCCAAAGGTCCACTATCTCTAATATTTTACAGTTAGAAGAAGAAATATGGCAAAATCTTTTTTGGCTTTGGCTATCATTTTGTATTTCTGTTTATTTCAATGTTTTGCTGCCTCGGGTTCAATGAGGAAAGCCAAGAGAATTAGGGCTAGAATTCCATGCAAAACCCTAGTGTTTTATTTCCATGATATCATATATAATGGTCACAATGCCGGGAATGCAACGGCAGCCATCGTCGGAGCTCCGGCTTGGGGAAACATGACGATACTCGCCAGCCAAAACCATTTCGGCGACTTGGTCGTGTTCGACGATCCAATTACCTTGGATAATAACCTACATTCGACGCCGGTGGGCCGGGCGCAAGGGTTTTATATCTATGACAAGAAAGAGATATTCACGGCTTGGCTAGGTTTTTCCTTCGTCTTTAATTCGACTGAGCACAAGGGTAGCATTAATTTCGCCGGAGCTGATCCGCTGATGAACAAGACAAGGGACATTTCGGTGATCGGAGGCACCGGAGATTTCTTCATGACCAGAGGGATTGCCACTCTGATGACCGACGCATTTGAGGGGGAAGTATATTTCCGGCTTCGTGTTGAAATAAATTTGTATGAATGTTGGTAGCTTTTTCTCTTGAATATACTACAATTTAATTTCGCTTTTCTGTTCTTTAGTTTTGCTTTTCGGTTGTAATGTTTATTCATCTCTCTGGCTTTGCTCTACAAAGAAAAGAGCTAGCTTGACACTGAAGTTATTCAAAAGAATTTGATTTTTATTTTGGTTTGTATATGCTCAACTTGAGAAATCTAACTTCTTTCTTCTTTTTTTTTCCCTTTTTAAGAAGAAGAAGAAGAGAATAAATCTAACTTAGAATTCCTAAGAATTGTGAATTTAATTTGTATAAAGCTGCTCGCCTTCACCTTGCTCAAACTTTGAGAATTTCCAAGGATGAAAGAGCATATTTAAATTATTATCCAATACATTACGCGGCTAATTATCGTCAATAATAACAACAAATGACGGTGAAGACACAATAAATGGTGATTCGCATATGTTAAGTTCTGGTGCTTGAACTTCGGTACCGGAGGGTCAGAATTACAAGAGTGCTAGAACATATTTTTTCGCTCATAAACTCTCACACATTGTTTGAAAAACTAATTTCATTTATTTTTTAACTTGAGTGCTAGCTGAACAATTATCTTTTACTTCTATTTATTTACCAAAGTATCTAAAGAACAAAGATTAAAAAAAAAAATAACTTTGTCGGTTTTTGAGTTTTGATATTCTCCAATCATATCAAAATGACTTTAATTCGCCCCATAATTAGAAGGAAAAAATTAAATATATGCTTACAAAATAGCAATCCTTAAATAAAAAGCATGCTTAACAATTGAACTTTTTAATAGAATGATAATCATCAACAAGCTTAATAATATTGACGGTAGCTCATGTGATTTTCAAAATGAGCATTTTTTTTTTCCAATATAAATTGCAAGAAAATTTTACCCAAAAAATAAAACAACCAAATTTTATTTTTGCAAAGAAGTGCGATAGTCCTTTAGCGCTTTTGAAAGCTTCGTTTTCAAAAGAAACAGCCCATGTGACTTTTGGTCTGCTAAAATGAATCTGAATGAATATGGACTTATTTCTAAAAGAGGATAAAAGGCCCAATTCAATGAAAACCCTCTCAAGACTGTTCGACAGTCTCCTCCTTGAACCTGGGGATCAAACCTGACAAAATAGGGGAAATCGGAAACACCTCCTAAGATGTTCTTCGGTCGTCTGGAGGGTCGAACGACCATCTGACCCATATTTCTTTCGACGTTTAAATTAACATGTGTCTATACATATATTATATGTTAATATTTCTATCTCTATATATATCATTATATAAAAGTAAAATCTAGACATATATTATATGTTAATATTTCTTTCTCTATATATATTATTATATAAAAGTAAAATCTTCTTAAATTAATATTTTATTAATTAATAATCTTTATAAAATAATATATTTTTCCGGTTTCAACTCGCGTTCACGACAAAAAACGAAAAACTTTGATTAATTTATAAGAGAATAATTTTTCAAGAATCTTCAATACAAATATAGGTCCCATAATTTTATGAATTAATAAACACCTAAAGTAAAAAATTATATTTGAAAATTAACTCGAAGTTTAACTTAATTATTTTTTTATATTTGCAAATATCATCATTTTTTCATGTTAAAAAACTATAATAATGTAAATAGGGTTACAACTGACTTTTCTTGATGCGAAAATAATAATTTTTTAGATTTTTTCTTAATATGATTGAAAAAAAAAGTTTTGAAAAGTAATAAATTATTAATTTATTGATAAATTAATAACTTTATAAATTTTTTATTTTTAATTTGTGGAGTTTCCACTGTATATCCCTATATATATTGAAGGAGAGTTTTCAATCGGACATATTACGTAAAAATTAGACATGGTAATTGATGGGGGACCGAAAAAATTTAATAAATTAGGGTTTTAATCATTTTTGTCCAAAGATATTTTAGTCATTGTAGTTTAATCAATTAAGATTTATTTCTATTGTTTTTTATTTAAAATTTTAGCCGTAATTATACACTAGAGTTATTGAAGCAAAGCAAGACATGGAGACATGGACACCTATAAAGTGCCCAAAGACTAGTCAAAAAATAGTCTTCCTTCTTTAATAATTAATACCAATCAAGAAGCAAATGTGAAAAAAGGCCATAACTCTTTTATAAAAGGGGGAAAGATCAAAATTAGAAGGGAATAGAAATCAGAGAGAGGGAGTGACAGCCCCAGAAAGATAGACAGTTGAGAAAAGAGACGTGAAACAGTACGTAGAGGGCACAGGCATTGACTCGGGGAAGTGAAGGAATCACTTGCCCAAGTCACCAGGCATTAGTAATAGTGACAGATTTGTTTTCTTACTCTCTTCCTTTCTTTTGTTGTATTTTTCTTGTTTTGTAATCATGTTTTTTACTATATGGTTCAATATTGTTATTGTTGTAGTTAAAAATACGAGTAGCTAAGCTGTTTATGGGGTTTTAATACCTTGAATCTTGTTTTGGATGATATTTGTGTGTCTAATACTAGAGTTTGAATTAACCTTTTGATTAGTATGATCAACTAGAAAATTGTGCATACATGTTGTGTGAATGCCGGAAGGGTAAGCATGTCTTAGAACGTCTAGTAGCCGGTGACGAAGGGGTAACAGCTTGGGATTTCAAACAACATCGGAAGATAGTTGTCTGGCACAAGGCGATTATAAGGGCTTAGGAACTTAATGACTTAGTAGTATTCTTGAATTAACATCGGAAGATAGTTGATTTGTTGCTACTAAGGCTTTGTCTGGAACAATCGAAAGTGAACTTAAAACAGATATGTTCCTGATCGAATACAGTTTCATACCACAAGAGTAATAACCAGAATAAGAAGTTAGAGAGAGGATAATGGAATGGGAACCCGAGGACACTTAGCTATGTCAGTCCATCATTTTCCCAAGTCATCTGTTTCTCTGTTAGTTTGTTATCTTTAGTTGAATCAATTAGGATTATTAGAGTTTCAATTGTCCTTATGAGATCGACCCAACTTACTGTTATTTACAATTTTTAGTTAAAATTATTTTGGTGGTCTCGATACTCATCAAAAGACAGTGCCATTCATTTAATTTGATTTTCCCCCCTCCAGTTTTACAGCATGCGTAGAACGCGCGAGGCAACTACTAATATACTTAAAAGCAACTTCCTATTGTAAATGCATATAAAAATCAACTCATTGTATTGTTGGGGAAAGAAATTTTAATTGTGTATGGTATTTTAATTCAACATTTCTTTTGCCAAAAAGACACCTTCTGTCGTAAAAGAAAATATCTAAACTTTATGAGTAAACTTATAAAAAAAAAAACTTAAAATAAAACATTCTTCTTATATTTAAACTCAATCACTCTAATGCCAATTTCATTATGAAAAATTAAAATTTCATAGGTAAAGTTATGAGAAAATTCAAGTAACTCATTCTTCTTATATCCAAGTCCAATCACTCTATTACCAATCTTATTCAAGAATAAATAATAGAGAGTTAAAATTTCATGGTAAAATTACACAAAAATCCAGATAAATATTTTTCTTTAATTTAAATTCTAGAAAAATTAAATTATAATAATATCAACACCACTTAATTTTCACCCCCACTTTTTTTAAAGTCATTTTTTATTGTTGGCTTATTTTTGTATTTTATTTCACAATTAACAATTAATCAAGTATGTGATTTTTTTTTTCACAAGTAAGAATTGATTTAATAATATATTTTAACATATGCAAGCACGGGAGAGAACCTGTTTAATTAATAATCCACGGCTAATAAGCCAAAAGTTGGTAGGATTTGATTAACCACGTTGCATGTAAACAACACACATGCATCCAAGGGGTCGTCATTTAGGGCTAAAAGGTCCCTTGAGGATTTTTCACACCTTTCTAATCATGAACAAATTAATCGTAACATGGATCATTATTATTCTTTATTCCTTTCCCTAATCATCAATTTCTTGAATGAGACATCCCCATCCCATTTCCAACTACACACATGGTTAGTCTAATTTTACAGTTAAGATGTCCATATTTGACGATGAAGTATATATCAACGTAGTACACTATCCATTTAACCATTGCACCAAATAATTAGCTACAGAGCCCCAGACTTCGATTTTAAGTTTCCCTTAGTTAAAAACATTGCCTCAAACTTCGATTTTAAGCTACCTTTCCCATAACATTGTGTTCAGCCTTTTTTCAAAGTTATCATAAGTTATGATAGCATTGCCTCAAACTTGGATTTTAAGCTACCTTTCCCACAACATTGTGTTCAGCCTTTTTTCAAGTTACCATAAGTTCTTTACAATTTTTTTGGAAAATTCTTGGAGTCAAGAACCAAAGCTATAAAAACCCCTAGATGCAGATTGAATATAATGTCAATCTCCAAAATAGTTTTCTAACTTTCTGAGGTCCACGATCTCAAATATTTTACAAATTGGAAGAAGAAAATGAGTGCAAAATCTTGTTTGGCTTTGGCTATCATTTTGTACTTCTGTTTATTGCAATGTTTTGCTGCCTCGGGTTCAACGAGGAAAGCCAAGATAATTCCATGCAAAACCCTAGTGTTTTATTTCCATGATATCTTATACAATGGTCACAATGCTAGGAATGCAACGGCAGTCATTGTCGGAGCTCCGGCTTGGGGAAACAGGACGATACTCGCCGGACAATTCCATTTCGGCAACTTGGTCGTGTTCGACGATCCAATTACTTTGGATAATAACCTACATTCGACGCCGGTGGGCCGCGCGCAAGGGTTTTATATGTATGACAGTAAAGAGATATTCACGGCTTGGCTAGGTTTTTCCTTCGTCTTTAATTCGACTAAGCACAAGGGTAGCATTCATTTCGCCGGAGCCGATCCGGTGTTGAACAAGACAAAGGACATTTCTGTGATCGGAGGCACCGGAGATTTCTTCATGACTAGAGGGGTTGCCACTATAATGACGGACGCATTTGAGGGGACAGTATATTTCCGGCTTCGTGTTGAGATTAATTTGTATGAATGTTGGTAGTGAATTCCTTGATGTGGCTAATTAATTTTGTCTTGAACCATTAATTCCTCTTTTCTTCTTCTTTTAATTTTGCTTTCCTGTTGTAATGTTGATTCACTTCTCTGGCTTGCTTAGCAAAAGAAAAAGCTAGCTTGACTTGAATTTATTTTATTTTTATTTTTTTTTGAGGGGGGGGGGGGGGTGGGTGTTTGTGTGTGGAGTGGTGTTATTTATATCCTCAACTTTGAGTGAATGTGTAACTTAAAAGTTCTACTAAACAACGTATTTTATAGCTGCTTGCCTTCACATTGTTCATACTTAGAGAATTTCCAAGGATGAAATGAACAACGTATTTTATTTATCGAATATCATATGTTTTTAATTTATTGATCGTCAATAATTAAAAAAACAACTGATCTAGAAATATTGAGATCAAAATAAATAGCTAGTGATATGAATTTTTTTTCAAGGAGGTAGTAATATCCATCGTTAAATTCCGGTGTTTATTTCTTCTTAAGTTTAAACATGCATGCGTTGCACTTAGCTTAATTGCATGTTTCCTTTTTTAATTAAAGTGTGGATACAATATTTAGCCTAAACTTTTCTTGTCTTATACAAATACTGGCCCCAAAACTTTTAAATGTACACAAACATTACACCCACATAGAATCACTGAATTACAATGTCGACATTGGAAAGATCTAGCAATATATATGTTTAATTAATTCGTTGCAAAACTGGTAAGCAACTTTCATCCCGGTTGATACAAGAGATTCCATACCGATTACCACTACATAGATTGATGATCATGCAGCAAAAAGAAAAAAAGAAAAAAAGAAAAAAAAAAGCTAGAGATAGCAATTTAGCAAATTAAATTCACAAATTAAGTTAAATATTTTGGAATAAAGTGACATGGGTATCAGTTGGAATAGTGGTTAAAATTGATATTACATGGAAGTTTTGTGCCCCTTTCCCGCAAACAAAATTCAATTGAGGCACCTAACTGTAAATTCCGAAGAAAGAATAAAAAAGCGGTAAGAAATTAACGGTCTTCAACTGTCGCTCAATTCCGATAGCTTTATCTTTCTGCTTGATTAGAAATACCAAAATTCAGTTCCCCACACAATCAAACATTGGAGGTGGATAGAGTGAAAATGCGAAGCTTGATGATCCCATCTCAGAGGGTTTTGTGGTTAAGATCAACTTCAGTTACAAATTCAGCGGCTAATTCGTTGTCGTCTTCTCTGTTTCCGAGGGTTAATGGGGCGGCTTTCTTCAGTTCCAAGATCACTTATTTCGATCGGAATTCCTCTTCATCCAGGTGAAGTCTTATACTGCAAATTCAATTCAATTTGGATGGGAAGAATGAAATTCAAAGAAATTAGGGTTCTTTTCTGATATGTAAATTGTTGGCATAAAAGCAGGATTTCAGTGAAGAAATTGACAGACAGCATTGATGCCCAGGTGTCGCACAGAAGAGTTGAGAACGAAAAAGATGATGTTAGTACCCTTTCTTAAATTCATCTGTAATCTGTGCTCTTTCCTTGTATCGTTTGATGGTTTTTGAAAGGAATTGGCCGGCTTATCCTTTTCTTGTATTGTTTATAGGCCGGTGGTACTACATTTTGTGATTACACCACTAATTTGATGGCATCGGTTTTTAATTAATTTCCATTAATTGATTAATTGCTAAAATGATTTCTGTGGAAAATGTTGATTTAGTAGAGATAGTTTTCTCATTCCTCGTTGAATTTTTTTCCCCAGCTTTGGAAAATGGATAACTGAACAAATGAACTAAAGGAAAGACACTGCATGACTGTATGCATTCTGTTTGCGGTAGTGTCATAGCATATCTAGTGCTTTCAATCTTATTATAGTTGTTATGTCTAATGTCCTAGAGAAGTTTATTCAGCTAGTATTATCCCGGTCCTCGCGGTAGGAGGCTGTGAAGTATTGTTTAGTAATTCTATTAATCCGTTATGTTTAATGTGTGGTCCAGGAGTGCAGAATGATCAGAAGCGGCAATGATGTGAAGTTGAAAATTTTGCTCGAAGATTTCAGTGACTCAGTGAAATCACATTGGCCTATTTCTTATGAACATAAAAACTCAATGCTCTCATTCCTTCAGGGCATGAATATGCTTTCTCTCAATTACTTGAAATTTATGATGCTATGCGGATTCTTTGCCCTTCAAGGTGCTCCACAGGCCACTGCTGGCACAGATATTGCAAGTCTGCAATCAAGCTCATTTCTCGGTGACCCTGGTGATATTAGCACAGGTTTTGCTTCAGTTAGGAAAATCTCCCTTTAGCTTCCTTGTTTTGAAAATTTTGTTAATGTGATCAAAAACTAGGTAGGCCTAGGTGCATTAAACCTTATATAATAATCCTTTTGTCAGTCCATTTGAACTCTTAGCGTGTGCATTTTCATTTTTTAGTGTAATCAAGGGAATGTTTTATTGATTGCAGTTGTACTTGATCCATAAGACGTCCCTCCAATTGATCCATTCTTTGCCTTCTTCGTATTGCAGGCATTCTTGCTGATATTTTTCTCTGAACTTGGAGACAAAACCTTCTTCATTGCAGTAAGAAAGTAGTTGCATATAGTTTCCTGAAACTATTTAATCATTGAATCTTCATAAATTCTTTAGCTGTAGGGAAAAACATAAATATTTCCATTCTTATCACAACTGAGTTATATTCTGTGCACTCTAAAAATGATTGAGGAAACAAAAACTAGAGTGTTGAGGCTATTTTCTTCATTAAGTTTTGTCATCCTATATGGCCAACTCCTTGCACGATTTTTCAGCTAGGTTTATCATATTATGCTAAATGACATGATCTCTAGCTTCAATATCTTGATTGCTATTAATGGCTGGTCGTGTGCAGGCTCTTCTAGCTGCTAGAAACTCTGCTGCTGTCGTTTTTCTTGGGACTTTTGGTGCACTTGGGTATAAATTTACCTTAAGCTTTGTCAATCTGGATGGCATTTTTATTTTCAGCCTCGTTCAAAAGTATGAAACAGCTATACTGACTAAAAATAAGAAAAAGTGAAACAGATTAGCACACATAGGGTGCATGTTGATGACTCATACATTTTCAGCAAGAATATGGTATTATCACTTAACTTACAACAACGCTTAATCTTTGGATAGGGCAATGACTATCATTTCTGTTGTTATTGGGCGAACTTTCCATTATGTTGACGATATCCTCCCATTCAGGTCAGCTGACTATCCTCTTCTAAGAAATCATTCTATCTCGATATTTAATTTTCTATTCTTTTATCTGGCTTGCGCACAATTTCTTGATGTGGGTGGATCACAACTACATTAAGCAACTCATAATCAGTCACATTTGGAATAGATCATAAATAGCTTGTGTGCTTTCATTTTCAAGTTTGGAAAAAATAAAATATGTTTCTTTCATTCAATATAAATAATTAGCAACTTCAAGTTTATTGTCCATACCATAAAATAAATCAGCATACTTTCTGTTTTAGTCCCATAAAGTTGGTGACTGGTGGTTATCCAGGATTACATACTATTGTTTACCATAGCCAGTTGCATTCACAATCCTGCTAGATCACAACGATACTTTATTTTCTTAGGGTTGTTGCTTTTCGCAGCTGAAGGCATATCAACTAGCATGTCCAGATTTATGTTTACACTGCTTCATCTTAGTGCAGTTTCGGCGGAGCTGATTTGCCAATTGATGATATTGCTGCAGCTTTTCTTCTGGTAATCATTACTATTTGTACATCGATTGAAATTGAAAATGCACTCTTCTTCGTGGACTTTTAGAATATTCCTTTGATGGAATCAGGACCAGTTGTCTTGTATTACTTATTGATTGCAGATATATTTTGGAGTTTCAACATTGCTTGATGCATCCTCGGACGATGGTGGTAAAGCTGATGAAGAACAAAAGGAGGTAAATAGTTCTGTAATAAAACAACAACATGAATGTGGTTTAACTCAATTTAAATGAAATTGTTCATAAGCTTCGAACACTTAATGCAAGATATCAATTTACGGCCAGGGAGGCTGGTGTACAGAATATTTTGTGGCTGCTATTACGCGTTTAGTAACCATGTATAATTATAGGAAGCTGACTTATGCTGATACTCTGATACTAGAAATGTTCATTGCCAGCTTCCAAGATATCACTATCTGAATTCTGATATCTCTCTAAGGATAATGAGTCAGGTTGATGTGAAATTTGATAATTACATTTGCTCAGTGGTCAAATTTCCTTGTTAACTTTGGTACAATTCAACTTTACATGTCATACGTGGCAACTGATACCTGATAAGAAAAAATTAAGAGACTGATAACGACATTTTAATGACATGCGTTAAGAAATATAGTGCCAGTATCAATTTGATGGAACCAGTATTGTATCTACTACACCACATGCCAACAAGCTAACGCCTACTGTGTATCATTTATTCAAATGATGAACTGCTCCTTCCTCTTGCATGAAACTGACCTTTAATTTGCACTTTATATTACACATCAATAATCTTAGAATAAATAAACAAAATTTGACTAGAGTGAGATCTTGTTTCCTTCATTTGCTAAGAAATTCACAGAAACTTTTCGGTTTCAGTCCTGGTGAGTGATTTCTGCGAGATGAAAATCGCAGTTAGATTGCATTGTTTATGGTGTTAAATTAAGCACAAACTTGTTAGCCTAACGTCGTTCATTGTTTAACGAACAGGCAGAGCTAGCAGTTTCAGAATTTTCAGGGAATGGTGCTGGGATTTTGTCTGCTGCTAGCACAATTATCAGCACATTCGCTTTAGTTTTTCTCGCTGAATGGGGTGATAAATCATTTTTCTCCACAATTGGTAAGGAAAAAAGATATGCATGAGAAAGTCTTATTGGACGCCAAGCATCTCAAGATCTGTAGTTTTTGACAAAGCAAGACTAGGAAATAGTTGCATTGAAAGAGACAACTTCACTACTTGTTTGTGGTCCCGAATGAGACATTTTAGTGAGAAATTATTTAAGGGAAGACTTCAAGATCCTGAGCCCTTGATGCTTAAGTCAAAAAAGTAAAATCTAATTTAGAATCTAAACTCACATGATCTTTCTGAAAGATGAGACAACTGCAGTTTTGTTTACTTCTTAATACTGCTGTGTGTACGCCCAAATCAGCCAATTAGCCTAAATGTCAATTTAGAGAGACTCTAGTGCATTTTGTGTGCTTGCCAATATTGTCCTTTTGGCTAGTCATTGTTTCCATGATTAAATTGTCTCATAAAGTACTCCATATATCCTTTCAGCACTTGCAGCAGCCTCTTCGCCTCTTGGAGTTGTTGGAGGGGCACTAGCTGGTCATGGAGTGGCAACATTGGTAATTCAGATCTTTCAACCTTTAACTTTGCTCAATTCAAATAAACAACAAAAAGCATCCAAAAACTTCATTCTACCGAACCAAATCACAAATTTCATTCAATTTCGTGGTCAATGTTACATTGACGTAAACTCAAATTGAGAGAACTATTGATAGAGTAATAAGGAAAGGAATTTTGTATGGCTTTTGAATCCTTCTTCAACTGTAGACGGGGTAACTTCATTTACACTGATTAATAAGATGCATCTTT
Source organism: Oldenlandia corymbosa var. corymbosa (assembly GCA_949775105.1). Taxonomy (NCBI): domain Eukaryota; kingdom Viridiplantae; phylum Streptophyta; class Magnoliopsida; order Gentianales; family Rubiaceae; genus Oldenlandia; species Oldenlandia corymbosa. Next base: position 9,794,412 of record OX459119.1, on the reverse strand, counting down.
GGACATCTATGCTTAGATTTGAGACTTTTCGAGTAATTTTGTGCAACAAACTTATGGAACATGAACTGCTGACTTAAAATGCAGCTGGCCGTCCTGGGAGGCTCTTTGCTGGGAAATTTTCTGTCGGAGAAGGTAAAGCAAACAATTCATCAAGTACTCTTTTTAGTATTGAGCAAAAACATGGTTTACATGTGTTTCAAATTAACCGGAAAATGATCGATGAACGCCCGACGATAAGGAATCGCATGATCTGAAATATGGTATGGTGTGCAGGCTGTAGCTTATATTGGTGGCACTCTCTTCCTGGTCTTTGCAGCGGTAACATTGATTGAGATAGTAAATTAGAAGATCAAAATTAGGAACAACCACATTCTGTATTTGGATATGTAGATCTAACTATAATGCACTTTTATCCATTTCCTTCCAAATCCTGCTAAGAGTATTACATTCGATTACAGAAGAAATTGTGCATCACCTTAAATGGGGAAGGGCCCCCTTTCAAGGCCTCTTAAGGCAAAACTTGAAGGACACGATGATAAAGGCGATATGAAATTAACTTGAAAAATGACATTTTCACAATCAATTACACAAATATGATGGCGTTTATCTTTCATGTATTGAAAATTTAGTTCTACAAAAATGTGGTGATTTCGTCTCCAGAAAATGATAAAAAAGAACACTCTTAACACAAAAATTCCAAATTTTTAACCCCCCCGCGATTGCAATCCGTTCCGACTCTTATACTAATTTCATAACAATGGAGTATCAATGTGAATGAGTTGTATGGTACTACATCTCTATAGTGATAGTCCCAGCATTTGTGGACCGAACCTCGGAACCTGTGAAGTGTAAAGTGTAAACTTGGGGCGGTAGGTGATATGATCCTTATATAAACTCTAGTCCAAAGTCCAAAGAATACCATGCAATAGCTCCAACAACTAAAGTGGAATTAAATTCAAACCACAACTTTGATTCAATAACCTGAAAAATCTATCATTGAGGTAAAATTAAAGTCCTTCTATAATTATTATAACCCCAAAAAGAAAAAATTCATTCTATTTGTAACCATAGAAAATGGGATGTCGTTCTCGTCGGGAAATTTTGTTTTTAACATCATATTATATATCAACAAAATAAAGATTAAAAAAATGATAATAAAATGGTACACTTACAGAAAATCATTTCACAAATTAACATTTAAAGATGAATAAAATACCCCCAAGTCGCATTTGTGGTAAAAAAAAAAAAAAAAAAAAGAATCCCTTTTGTTTCTGACGTTGAGCCATTTATATGAGTGACAATTAGCCAAATTAGGTGTTGATACATTTTCATGAATCCAAGAAATTAAAGTGGGTATCATTAGAAGAATGTTCCATTCAATTGTTAATATCATTTCTGGCATGAGAAGTTGGAAAATTTGACACTTGTCATTCACAAAATTTTCATGAGTTTCTCACTCTCCATCAAAATCAAAATCGTGGAAAATGAGAAACCAAGTTGAACCATTAGAGTTGACGAAACAATAGTCTTAAGGTTGTGTTAGGTACCCCCCCCCCCAAAAAAAAAAAAAAAAAAAAAAAAGATTGTGGGTTACGCGGCAGAACTGAAAAACCAAAACGCGCGGCGAAAAGTTTGAAGTTATATGAACGAACAAACAACCTCTGTAGTCGTCGAAAAGCCGCACAAAACTGAGATCTTTTCGTAGTCGTTTTTTCCTTCTCTTTCTCTCTCTCTCTCTCTGTGTTTTTTTTTAGTGCCGCATCATCAATCATCAACACGGATCCCAACAACAAAATTTTATTTTTATTTTTTTGTTTTCTTTCCGAGCAGCTTCTGCACTCCGCATATAATATAGTATTATCAAAACACTATTCATTTACATTTTAATTAAGTTGATTTGGAGGCTAATTTATATAGTATTCCTTAACACGGTCTTACTTAGGGTGCATTGTGGCATACTGCACGGAACTGTCGAGTAGCTTGTGTTATTTTAGTCTCATCATCATCATCATATACATATAGTGTAGGCGTGTAATGTTTTTATCCAAAAAAAAAAAAAATGGAAAGTCATAACGTAATTAAACTACGTTGTGTTTTAGGAAGATTAATAATAGCAGCTGCAAGTGTTGCAGAGAGGTAATGGCCAACATTATTTCCACATTTTAAAAAAGATAATAAAACAATACGTTTAAGATGTGGACAATTCTATCATGAAAATAGAAAATATATGTGTCAAGTGTGTCGGCATATATTGTGGACAAAAGATGAGCAAGAGACGTACGTGTCACGTGAGTCTGCAAGAGCCGAATCTTGAAAATGGATATTCTCTCTCAAAAAAGAAATATATTGAATTGGGAAACTCCAAAATCTTCTCTATAAATAAAGAAGAGGGGAAAAAAGAAAAATAATAAAAAGTGTGTACCAACCAAAATCCCAGACCAATCTGGTCGGTTTGTTTGTCCCAGAATACCAATATAGGAATAACTCTCCTACGTAAAAGAAATATACTACTACTAGGTATTCCTACCTTTGTTACGAATACTTACTATATTAGAAAAATTAAAAAAAAACAATGTTCACGGAATAGTTTGGAAATTTCTCTTTCCAGTATTGACAGCTGTTTTTCCACTTAATTTCTCTCTTGTGACTTGTGAGTTAATGTGTACGAAATGTGATAATGATATGTGTGTGTGTGTGTGTGTGTGTGTGTGTGTTTTATGCATTAATAGGATATTTTGCAGTTACTTGAAGGAGAGCAGTAACACAAGTTTACATTTCTTTTTTTATCTTCAATCCTAAAAAATATATTAATCCTTTTATTTTCAATTAATAATCTTATTCGATGAAATAGAATTTTAAGAATGGATTACCTTTTCTTAGAGTTCACTATGAGAAACAACGAAAATGATAAACTTTTGGCTAATGAGCAAAACTAGGTAGAGAAGTGGCATTGTTCAATACAGGGAATTTACAATTGTGTATTAGAAATTGGTAAGATGTGATTAGAATTACGGAGGAAGAAATCAAGAGGGAAATCCAGATTTTCTTATAAAAAAGAACATGTTTTGTTAATTTGTGGCTTTGTCCACTCAACATCACAACTTTCTTACAGAATTGAAACAGCTCAAAGAGTCCATACCCACACCAAATAAATAAATAAATAAAAAAAATTGGTAGTTGCAATCAAGAATCGATTCGCCTTTGCAATTTTTCATTTTTTAAATAGATGATAAATTTGTTTATTAGTATATCTTACCAGCTAAAGATTAAAAAAATGACTGGCATGCATAGTCGAATTAATGTATCTTTCCTTTTTTTTTGGTCAATATTAACGACAGTGAATTGTGATTCTTTACATAATTGGACAGGAATATATTTCCTGTTGCCCTTTTCATCTCCTGAAAAATAAAAAATAATTAAAGATCATTTTTCAACAATAAAAAGGGAAAAGAAAAAGGAAAAAAAAAAAAGGACAGAAACCAGGCACCATATATCTTGATGATAAATTCTTCATTGGAACCTTAGACTTCAAGATAAATACCACTTTTGGAACTCTATCACCACCATTCTTTCTTTCAAGTTTCCTTTTTATACATAAAAATAAAACTTGGTACGATATCTTCAAGCTCTTTGAGTTTGTGTGCTTGGTTTAAAGCGCAATTTCTTTTCATTTGGAAAATTCAGTTGCTACAGATTGATGGACTGAAATGGGTATATTTTGAGATATAATGGTGCAATAATAATGTTTTTATAGTGTTGTCTTTGACAATTCAGAATGGTACATGATCCCCTGACTCATCTCTTCAAAACCAATGAACCTTATTCAAAGATGCCTCCAAATAATATTAGTGTTCCTTCTTTACGTACGTACTGGAGATTTTTTTTTTTTTTTTTTTTTGTACTGAAGGGTGCTTTTTTCAGAGAAAAAAAAATAGAAATTGTCGAATCACGTGTGTATTTAATTAACATTACTTTTCTCTCCATAATGAATGTGATCTTCTATCTTTTTTCTTTTTCATCATTCCCCTAACAATGAATTGAAATAATAAAAAAAAAATTCAGACTTTGTTCACACGAGACTACAAATGTGTAAAGAGTAAGGTTGGGTAATTAGCATTATTTATCTGGTTTTTTTTAAATTAGAAACACCTCTTATTTATAATATATACACACAAAGTTTATTATATTTTAATTAATAGTAGTATACTTTGTTAAACTAAAATAATACTACTAACTTGAACTTCTTAAAAAAGATAAAAGGAAAACACTAATTATACCCAGAAAAGAAAGAAAGCGAATGATTAAAGATATACTCCGTACTCCATATCTAGGGGAACTTTAATTTGACAGTAACAGGGTTAATCATATGTATTATTAAGGTCTAAAAAAAAACACATAACCAGGAGGAGTACATGTCCTCAACTAAAAGTGATCCAGATGGTCCATAAATTCTGCCTCAAATTATGAAATAATATGCATTGAAATGTAAATATTGTGACTGTTTCGTAGCAGTTTCTGGTAATATAATTTTAAAAAAGTTAACCATAACGAATAAATTATTTATTTAGTTTATATACTCCATTTATTTATATTAAGGTAAAAACAAAGTCATAAAAATCAATAAATTTTTCTGTGAGTCATGAAATATCATACTGTCCCTGATCAAACAAAATACTCATGAACTCGCAATTGTGTTTTTGTAAATACTAGTACCGGAACGGAAAGTACAAAAGATGACTAAAAGAGGAATTTCACTGAAACACCTTGCAGGGCACGTGCAGGCATAGATTTATTATTTCTGGTCAAAGACTCCTTTCAGAATGACGAAGAAAACCAGGGTAGTGGGACCCCCGCACCGTGGCCCACCCATCCGAAGCACAACGAACGGTGACGAGCCGCTGCCGACTCATCAGAAATAAATGACGGGTCCTCTCCCATTGGTCATTTTTTTTTCCAGAAAAAAAGTTGAAGACAATAATTAATTACTAGTCTAGTAGTATTTACTTTCTATATTTTCACATTTGCACTTCCCATTTTTAAAGAGTAATTTTTTTTATGTTAAAAAAAGAAAACATAAGCAAGAGTTTCAAACAATTTTACATAAGTATATGTTTCTAGTCTATTTCATAGTTCGAAATTTGCTTCAACTTTGTTGGAAACACTTCTACTTTCATAATAGGAGTAGTATATGAAATATCCTATTGGCGGCGCCGCGGCGGCAAAATCTTGTACAAAGGGCCGCAAAGGATGCGGCGCCCATTGCTTCACAACGTTAAATTAATGCGTTTTATTAAGATCATTTTGACCATCCACTTGCTTATATATTCGTTTATTGATATAACAGCGGTTTATTGTTCATAATAATGAATACTCCTTCTATCTCAAAAAAAAAAATTAATAATAATTTATATTGAGATTTTAAATTTATATTAAAAATAATACAAATTTTAAATTTCAATGTGAACTATTTTTTTTAATAGAGGGTAGACATTTCGGTGAGTGAAATCACTCATCAAATGATTTAGGACTGTTTTACATTCATTATGAGATTTGATGGAACACTCTTGACAGACACATAATATTCAGGACAGATAAGGCACTCTTATTTAAACTACAAACTTTGGTGCCGTTTACTTATTATTCTTATAATAATTAATGCTTAAATTATTTACAATTGAACCTTGGTGTTTAGACGTGTTGTTAGATTTCTATTTTATTTCGTCCTGAAATAATTGTTTAATTTTAATTTTTTTTTTCAATACAGATTGAATTAAAAGAAAATTTAAAATTAGCAATGAAAGTACTAACAATGGACGCATCATATTTTTTATAAGTGGACACAATAAGCCATCATCCAGCGATGGCTTAGGCTTTTTTTCTTTCTTTCTTTTTTTTTTTTGTGGAAAATAAACCATGCCTAATTACTTGCGAGACTTTGCATTCTTCGATTTGATTGCAAAATTTGAATCCCAAAAATAAAAAATAAAAAAAAATCAACTTATAATTAAATTTGATTTATTAGTATCGAAATTATGTAAGCATTCTGTGAAAAGTTCCAACAAAGAACATTCAATAAAGTGCTTTGCACCACATTTTTTTTTCCTTTATCATCTTTAATCGACCTCACTAGCTAAATCAGTCTCATGAAATATGAATGTTGTTTTAAAGGTCAAATTGTTCTGCTTTATGATTGAAACTTGAAGCAACAAGTTTCACACAAAAAAAAAAGAAAAAAAAATCTTTTGAAGAATATCATTAGTCACCATCTCGTTTTTGTATTAATTTCAAGACGTCAATATGATCTCGAGGAATTTCATGAAAAATAATGTTGCATATTTTGAACAGTGATATAGTAATGTTTATGAGAGGAAAAAAGAAAGATCATTACTAAGTTAAATTTAGTACGCGTACAGGTCATATTTTCTATTGTTTCTTCTTCTTCTTCGCATTTTTTTTTTGGAATCCAAAAAGAATTTAATTTATGGTGTATGAATAACTAACCATTCAACAATCCTAATAATTATTTCCATCTCATTTTAATAATTCAGTTTATTATAATTTTGTTTATAAGATAGACTATTAAAATGAGATTAAAAAAAAATACGTTTTTTAACTATGGAGAAATAGGACACAGTTAAACTACAGTGACTTTTTTTATTAGGGTTAGTGATGTAGTTATGTAATTATGCTGTATATGTATTTTTTTACGGCCTTGTACTCTATATAAACATATACTGTGTAAACCCTAATACACATTGGTATTACGGCAAACGTTTATGCTGGCCAAGATTAATCTCCTTCTTCGCATGGTATCATAGAGCGGGTTTCATCTCTGTTTTTTTTTTTTTCCGCCGTCACCATGTCTGAAAACTCAAGTTCTTCTTCGTCCGATGATGATGATGTTGGTGATCATCGGACCATCTCTCCATATGATATTACTTCCCAAGACCACTCCGGCAATATTATCACCCATGTTCAATTGAAGGGTGCTTCCAATTATGCCGAATGGTCAAAGGCCGTACGAATGGCTCTCTGAGCCCGTAAAAAATTTGGCTTCGTTGATCATTTCATTCCGAAGCCGAAGAAAGCACAGAATTTGGACGACTGGTGGACTATCCAATCATTGATCACGTCTTGGCTCCTTAATGTGATCGAGCCGCCTCTCAGGTCGACGACGATTCCCTAGAGGGAAGTCGCTGCCAATCTTTGGGACCATCTCCGGGACAGGTTTTCGGTGGTGATGGGATCCAGAATTCAGCAGCTCAAGTCGGACCTTGCTGATTGTAGGTAACGCAGCTCCTCTGTTGAAACGTATTACGGTAGTCTGCAGAAGCTTTGGGACGACGTTGGTGATTCCGATTTGCCGCCGGTGACGGGTTTGTGTGCTACTTGTCAGGTTATAATGTCGGCCGCCGTGGAGATTCATCGCGAAACAGAGCATCTCCATCAATTTCTCATGGGCTTGAATTCGGACCTCTATGCTTCAGTCAGGTCGAATCTTCTTGCAACTGATCCTCTCCCAAATCTTGAATGAGCGTACTCCCTTGTCATTCAGGAGGAACAACTCCGTTCTACAGCGCTGAATGACGGTGCTGCAGATAATCCGAGGAGTTTCGCTCTTCAAAGTGGTTCAGTTGTTCGCGAATCCACTCCTTCCAGCGGTGAAGTTTCTGTTTTGGCCGCCGCCGCCAATTCTCAGTCACGCGGACATGGTTCTCGCCACAATCTCGTGTGCTCTCACTGCCACAACACTGGCCACAATGTGACTGAATGTTTTCAGCTCATCGGATATCCTAACAATTGGCCGGCATCTCGTGCTCCTACTAGCGGCGGATGGGTATGTGGACGTGGCCGAGGTTCAGATCGTGGCTTGCCGGTGGTTTCTGCTTCCAATTCAGATTCAGTTGGACCGATTGCTGGGTCACTCGGTTCGGTTCCAGGGGTAGTGGTTCACACCACGGTTCACCCAGCTACTGGTTCTGGTTCCATTGGTCAGTCCACGGCGGTTACCAGTTTGAACCAAGATCAATGGGTTTCTTTGCTCAATTTGTTGAATTCTACCAAATTAGGGCCCACTGAAAAGTTGTCTGGTAAGCCATTTTCTGACAGGTGCATGTATGATTCGGGTGCAACTCATCATATGACGGTCTTTATTTTTTATTTTCGCGATGTTCGTGATATTGCCGCTGTTCCGGTTCATTTGCCTAATGGTCATTGTACTCTTGCTACTGAGGCCGGTTCTGTTGTTCTTAGCAGCATTATGACTTTGCACAATATGCTTTATGTGCTCGATTTACAATGTCACTTGATCTCTGTCTCCCAATTATTGCATGATTCCTCCTATATTGCTCACTTTACTCGTGATTTGTGTATTGTACAGGATCTAAATTCGAGGACCCTGATTGGAACGGGTGAGCAATGTGAGGGGTTTTATTTCTTTCGGATTGGTGAGACTGGTACTGCTGTTGTACGTCATGGACTTTCCTCTTTTGATCTATTGCATCAACGGTTAGGACATCCGTTTCTGAAGGTTTTAGAAATGCTTCCACGTGTTGGTTCTAGAAGTAATAGTAGTCATCTTAATAAAGCCTGCGATGTTTGTTTCGGGGCCAAATAGAATCGTGATGTTTTTCCTCTTAGTAATACTCAAACTCATGAGATTTTTCAATTGATCCATTGTGATTTAAGGGGGCCTTATCAGACTCCTTCTTTTTCTGGAGTACGTTATTTTTTAACTATAGTTGATAACTACTCGCGTGCTTTGTGGATTTATTTGTTGATTGTTAAGACGGAGGTGTCTGTAACTTTGCAAAATTTTTTTGCTATGGTTGAGCGTCAATTTACAAGTTAGTCCAAATTGTTCGTAATGATAATGGAACTGAGTTTATGTGCACGGCTACTTATTTTTGTCGTCATGGCATTTTGCATGAGACATCTTGTGTCGGTACTCCTCAGCAAAATAATCAGGTAGAGCATAAGCATCAACACATTCTTAATGTTGCTCGTGCCTTGCGTTTCCAGGCACATTTACCTATTGAGTTCTGGGGGGAGTGTATCTTAGCAGCCAGATATCTGATTAATCGTACTCCCTCGAGTATTTTGAATGGCAAAACTCCCTGTGATTTTTTATATGGCAAACCACCTTCGCTCTCTCATCTGCGTCTTTGGTTGTTTGTGCTATGTGCATCATAAGGATCAGAAAGGGGATAAGTTTACCAGTCGTAGTCGTAAATGCGTCTTTGTTGGCTATCCATTTGGCACGAAAGGCTGGCAGGTTTATGATTTAGAGTCCGGGACCTTTCTTATTTCTCGTGATGTTGTTTTCTCTGAGTCCGAATTTCCTTACTTGTCCCCGTCTTCCTCTGATGGGCCTACTTCTGTACTTCCATCCTTGGCGACTGTTTTTGACGGTGATGATGATGTTTCCCCGATACTACCAGCTGTATCTCCTTCTGGTAGTGCTCCAGACTCCTCTTCTCCAGGGTCAGTTGTTAATCCTGTTAATGGTACCTCTGACGACAGCGGGGGGGAGGGGGAGAGGGTTCATCCTCTAATGGGCCACCGGAAGAACTACTGGGCTACGGTCATCGCACCAAGATTCGTTCCACCCGTCTTCGCGATTTTGCTGCCAACACTATCACTTCCGAACACCCCTCTCTTTGCTCATCTGTTTCGTCAGTTTTCTCAGGTACTTCCTATCCTTTACACAAATATGTGAGCTGTGACAATTTTTCTGTGCACCATCATGCTTTTCTGGCTACTCTAGGTGCAGGTGTGGAGCCTCGCACTTTCGCAGAGGCTATGCGTGATGCTTGTTGGTGTACAATTATGCAACAAGAGATTCAGGCTCTTGAGAGTAATGACACCTGGACTCTGGCCTCTCTTCCTTTCGGAAAACGTGCTATTGGTTGCAAATGAGTTTTTAAAATCAAATACCATCCTGATGGCTCAGTTGAGCGCTATAAAGCGCACCTGTTGATACTTGGTAATAACCAGATTGAAGGTCTAGATTATCATGAGACCTTTGCTCCTGTTGCGAAAATGGTGACTATTTGCACCTTTCTGGCTGTTGCTGCTGCTAAGGGTTGGGAGTTCCATCAGATGGATGTCCATAACGCATTTTTACAAGGGGATCTCACAGAGGAAGTTTATATGAAAGTTCCTCCTGTTTTTTCTACTTCTCAACCAGGCATGGTATGTCGCCTTCGTCGTTCTCTCTATGGCTTACGACAGGCTCCCTGTTGTTGGTTTGCTAAGTTAGCAGGTGCTCTCCGTTGGTATGGTTTTCAGCAGTCTACTTCAGACTATTCTTTGTTCACTGTGCAGATTAATGTTCTCATCTATGTTGATGATCTTATTCTTTCTGGTAAAGACACTGCTGCTCTTCAGTCTTTGAAGGAATACTTGCATCGGTATTTTCATATGAATAATCTTGGGGTTCTTAAGTATTTTCTTGGTCTTGAGGTAGCTCGCTCTTCCTCTGACATTTTTCTTTGTCAGCGCAAATATGCTTTGGATATTATTTCTGAGGTTGGATTACTGGGCGCTAAACTAGCTGACTTTTCTCTTGAGCAGAATCATCATCTTTCTTCCGCTGCTGAGGTTTCTCTTTCTGATCCTGCTCAGTACCGTCGCCTGGTTGGTCGTTTGATTTATGTGACAGTTACGCGCCTGAGTTGTCCTACTCTGTTCACATCTTATCTCAGTTTATGCATAAGCCTATGCAGGCTCATTGGGAGGCTGCTTTTCGTGTTGTTCGCTATTTGAAGGGCACTCTAGGTCAGGGTATTTTTCTTCCAGCTGACTATGATTTGCACCTTTCGGCCTGGTGTGATTCGGACTGGGCCAGTTGTCCTTTGACTCAGCACTCCCTCACAGGTTGGTTTATTTAGCTTGGTACTTCTCCTATCTCCTGGAAAACCAAGAAGCAGCAGACGGTTGCTCGTTCCTCTGTTGAAGCTGAGTATCGTTCTATGGCCTCTACTGTTTGCGAATTAAAATGGTTGAAGGCGCTTCTTCTGTCTCTTGGCGTTCATCATTCTCAGCCTATTCGTTTATATTGTGATAGCCAAGCCGTCTTGCATATAGAGACTAATCTGGTTTTTAATGGACGCACGAAACATATTGAGGTCGATTGTTACTTTGTCCGTAATGAGGTTCTCTCCGGTACTATTCTTCCCAGTTATGTCTCTACTCATGTACAACTTGCAGATATCTTCACCAAGGCATTGGGTAAACAGCAATTTGAGTTTTTCTTGTCCAAGTTGGGCATTTAGAATCTCCATGCTCCAACTTGAGGGGATATTAAGATTATTGATGTAATTATGTAATTACGGTGTATATGTACTCTTTTACGGCCATGTTCTCTATATAAACATATACTATGTAAACTTTAATACACATTGGTATTACGGCAAACGTTTATGCCGGTCAAGATTAATCTCCTTCTTCGCATTTTTACTTTTAATTCGTCAATCCTTCAACCATTTTCGAATAGTATGTTATGCAATTTTTCACCACGCGGTCATTGATCTGCGTTCGTGCAATATACTTTAGCTCTACTTAGTATTTAACATTCCAGTTTCTCTATTCATTTCCAAATAACGACAAAGCATTGTTCAACCTCTGAGGCACTAGTACTAGTCCATTTAACTTGAATTTATTCGAATCGAGGAGCAATGTACATTTAAAAAAAAGTGGTCGAAATGGAAAATGTTAAAAAGCATTAAAGTAGGTTTAGATTCATGTAATCTTTTTTGTTTGATAAAGGAGTAATTCAAATTTGTATTTTTAGTTTTAGTACAATTTAAACTAGAAATGAAAATTTAAACTGGACAATAATTTTGGAACAGGAAAGTATTATTTACTTTTTTCAATTGTCACAAAACCCTAATCTCAAAAGCAATGTATTAGTAAAATTTATGAATGATTATCAAATGACCATAGCACCGAGTGTATATAAAAGTTCAAATTAATCAAACCGTAATTAAACATATAACACATCGTGATCACATACGGTATCGTAAACTTGCGAGGAAAATAAATAAATAAGAGGATAGGTCAAGATATATATAGTACTTAAGTATACATTGAATAAAAAGCGTACTATGAAGCTTCTGCTAAAATAGGTCCAGATTCATGTAATCTACAATTTTTTTTTTATTTTTTTTTTTTGCAATATACCATGTACTAAATTTGGTCGATAAAAAGGATTATAAACCTTTGCAGATTTTATTTTAGATTTAAAGGTTAGCAATTTATCAGGGTGATTTGCCGGCTCCACCTTAATCAATACCAACAATTTTATTTACTACTTCCGTTTCAAAAAAATAATCGTTTTGAGATTTATACTAATTTTAATATAAGTTTAAAAACTCAATGTTCTGGGATGGAGGGGGAATTTATTTTTGTAAGGAAAGAGTAAGAATGACTCATTTAATTATGGATTCGCAATAGGTTTAACAAACCATTAAATGGATTGATTCTGTTTTAGGACAAATTAATTGGAGGTACACCGTACACGTGAGAAAAGAAGGGAGAAAAAAAAAAAGAAAAGAAAAAGTTTTTTTTTATCCCTTTCTATTTTTCACATCGAACGAACAATAACATTTTCCACAATTTATCAACAGCCGCCGCCTCATCAGCGCTTTTCCGTTAAATTCCAATTTACCACCAGTTTTCACGCGCAAATTTCTCTCTCACACACTCACACAGTGCGTTCTCTTCTCGCCCCATTTTTTCCTTTTTTTTTTTTCCTCACAAGTGCTTCATATATAACAAAGCACATTTCCTCTGTTTTGTCTTCGCTCATTTGCCGGCACTTCCGAAGCCCTAACCTCCAATCTCCATATCCATCTCCATCTATTCCTTAGTTTTCAAAATTCAACCGTTGGTGTTGGTGATTTGCTCCTTGTTCATATCGGTCTTCTCAATCGTTGTTCTGCTATCTCATGTGTAAGCTTTTTTTCTTTTTTAATTGTATTGTTTGGTGATAATTATTTTCTTTTGTTTGAAGGAGTTATGATTGTCTAATTGGATCTTTTTCTGCTGTTGGCTGTCTGTGAATTATGGTGGAATTTGGTTTTGTTGTGGTTTGGAACAAAAACTATTCATTTGGTTATTGGATTTGAATGAATTCTTGGTAACTGGTTTTTGTTTGGTAATTGATATTTTTCATGTTCTGTATGTTTGAGCTGGTTGTGTTTCTGAATTGATTGCGATTTTTAGGAAATTTTAAAGTAATTTACATTGGTGTTTCGTGTTCAAAGTTATTTATTTGCTTGTTTGGTTGTTAAAACATAGAAGAAGAAATCTAAAATCTTGGGCATCTGGTATTGTTATTGGGTTTGGTTTTGGTTTTGGGGACAAAGGAATAAGAAGAAAGCCTCACTTTTTGTATTGATTGATTTCTATTTTTGAATTGTAAGCTTGATTTCGTTTCTTGTCAACTGGTAGATCTAAATGAATAAAGTGAACTGCTTTTGATTTTACTGTGCAGCTGAATTAATCAGTTTTGGGTTTTACTTCGTCTGATTCTCCGATTTTCATTTTCTTTTTGGTTTTTCATTTATATCTACAGGTCCTCTATGTGCATGGCTTCCTACTCATAGATTTTGTTTCCCGCATTTTACTACAGGAATGAAGATTCTGTTCTGCATTTAGAAAATTTCATGCCTTTGTGAAACTAATGACGGAAAAGCAAGAAGTTGATGTTTTATGTCCTATTTATTTGTTTTTCATCTGATTTGAGAGACTCTAATGGAATTGTATCTGCTCCTTGTCCAATGTCTAATTGGTATTGTAACTGTGATATATAAAATTCCATGTCCATGCATAGCAGATTAATTGAGTAATTTGAAAGTGTCTTTTAATTGATAATTTGCAAATGGTTTCTGAAGCTAACCGGCCAGAAGGCAACACTTTCTTATTTTTGTGAGTGCATCTGATTTACATACCCTAATTGCTCATTTGTGATTGATTCAGTGTACGTTGGGCTGAAGAATTCAAGTGGGTCCATGGTCTGCTATGCTTGGTGCTAGTTAGTTGAATTTTTTTGATAAATATACAAGAAATGGACCGGCGTGATACTTCGGGGTTTGTAAGTGGGGGATGTCTCTACTCATTTAGAGACATCTAACTGTAGTTTTGTACATAATTTATTTAGCCCGGAAGTCAGGAGGCTGTTCTTTGTCGTTTAGCATTGCAATTTAGCTATCAACTATGGATGCCAGATTCCACAATTTTGGTTATGCTGCAAACCCTGGATTGAATGGTTTGAGGAATCTGAGCAATTCTTTTCAAATTGGAGGAGCTACTGGTGGTAGTGGTGCTTATGGTGCTGACACTACATTACGACTTGATTTTTCTGGATCGCCAATGCCTTTTGCGTCTGCCCCAAAAGGAATTAAAAGGAAGTGGAGTTTGATGCATGAACCAGTTCAACAACTTGAGTCCGCCTTGTCTCTCCGTCTAGGCCATTCTTCAAGTTCCTCAGACAGTAAAGGTAGTTCAACTACTGCATGCACATCAATTTCTTCAGCAAAAGAAATAGAGGAGTCGTCTTCAATGGATCTAGAGCTGGACTTCACTCTTCATCTTGGTAATGAGAGGAAATTTGGTAGTCCTTCTAAATCAGTGGATGTTTGGCCAAAGGTTGATCTGGAGTTGAGTCTTTCCAGTGGAGTGGCTGAATCTGATGTCACTACACTTCATCTCAGTTCTACCCCACCAAAAAATGTGGCGAGTTTCATGCCTGTTGCTGTTGGCCAGACCTTGAACTTTGAGGAAAGATCAAGCTCCATTATGGGTAGTGTGCTTCAACCATTGGAGGTAACAAACCGTAGACCGAATGACTCTTTGTTTAATGAAGTTGCAATGGAGATAAATCCAGCTGCAAGCACTCAGGAGTTTTCATCTAGCATGATAACAACACCAAAAAGCTCAGTCACCTGTACTTCCGGGATAACTCAACAGTCACAGCAGCAGCGTAGTACTAGTACCAAGCAGTGTCAAGTTAATGGATGCCTAAAAGGGGCTAGAGGTGCTTCTGGACTTTGCATAGCTCATGGGGGTGGTCGTAGGTGTCAGAGATCAGGCTGTCATAAAGGAGCTGAAGGTCGAACTGCATTTTGCAAAGCTCATGGTGGTGGTCGTCGGTGTGAATATCTAGGATGCACTAAGAGTGCAGAAGGAAGGACTGACCTCTGTATTGCCCATGGTGGTGGACGACGATGCAGTCACGATGGCTGCAGTCGAGCTGCTAGGGGAAAATCTGGATTGTGCATTCGTCATGGGGGTGGTAAAAGATGCCAGAAGGAAGATTGCAAAAAGAGTGCAGAAGGCCTGTCTGGTCTCTGTATCTCACATGGAGGTGGTCGTCGATGTCAGTACCCAGAATGCACCAAAGGGGCACAGGGGAGCACAATGTTTTGCAAGGCTCATGGTGGTGGTAAACGATGCACCTTTGAAGGATGCAATAAAGGTGCCGAAGGTAGTACTCCCTTCTGCAAGGGCCATGGTGGAGGAAAGAGGTGCTCCTTCCAAGGAGGTGGTATATGTCCAAAAAGTGTGCACGGAGGGACACTTTTCTGTGTGGCGCATGGGGGTGGCAAGAGGTGTGCTGTCGCAGAGTGTACTAAGAGTGCAAGGGGTCGGACCGATTATTGTGTTCGTCATGGTGGTGGCAAGAGATGTAAATCTGAAGGGTGTGGAAAGAGTGCACAAGGAAGCACCGACTTTTGCAAAGCCCACGGCGGTGGGAAGAGGTGTTCTTGGGGCCAGCCTGGTTCTGAACTTGGAATTGGTGAAAATCCTTGCAACTCGTTTGCTCGAGGTAAAACTGGACTGTGTGCATCCCATGGTGCTTTAATCCAGGATAAACGGGTTCACGGTGGTGCAACAGTAGGAGCATTGGTCCATGATTCAGAACCGCACAGACATGAGAATTTGAAACAGGACATGAATGTTGATATTATCATGAAATTGGATACAGCATCTTCAACTGGTTCTGGCTGGAAATATGGTGGTCCAATGCCAATTGGTATGCCTAGTATGCCTTCTAATTCAGCAAGTCCAACACCAGAAGGGAGGGTTCATGGGGGCAGCTTGATGGCTATGCTTACTGGCAATGCTAGTCTTAACTTCAGCAGCAACAATAGTTGTGTAACCGGTCCATCTGAGCCTGGAAGTTCTTGGATTCTTCAGAGCCGGAAGTAAAGATGGTTCACCTACTTTCATCTTTCTATGAATTTCATGGTCAGACATGTTTGTCTTTTCTGTTTGCATATCCTTCCCCAGATTTCATATCTAGGTTGTGAAACATTTTTTTTTTTTCTTTTTTTGTTTCAATTGGTGAAATATATGTGTGTGGTAATAAGGGGAAGAAGTGATCTGTCTGGCGATTAGACTTTCATTTGTAGTGTGGTTTCCAGTGTGTTTTTCATTGTAAATATTTGAATTTGGCCTCCTGTTCCATTATATAAAGTCTGGTGTTTAAAATAACTTAGCAATTCCATATTCTACTTTGATTGGAGTTGCCTTCTCTGTTGCTTTGTGAGTGCGCTGTGCGAAATACTTCGAAGTTGGCATCTGTTGTGAAGCCATTATTCTCTCTTTTGGGGTGTTTACTTGCAAAACCCCACAGACCATGTAAGTAAATATGTTGTACAGCATGGGGTATTGAGATGGATTAGTTTAATATGAAATAACTACAGGGGTATTGAGATGGAGTACAGCATGGTACATTTGAAAATAAAAAAAAATTGATAGTCGCAACAAACTATATAGGCTCTGGAAAAGGTGCTCTGTAACAAAATGATAAAACCTATGAATGATGCTTTATGTAATTAACTACTTTTATGCATAACTTGTCGTGCGAATGAAATTGTCATCCTGCAGGCTCCCCTTAACTATGTATGATTCGTAAGATGTAGCAGAGGAGCGGATAAAGGCTGGAGTTTTAGTTCACCTGTGCGGCAATTGTAACTCTGAGGTATTGAACAGTTCCAATTCCGATCTTCTATCCTGATTTAAATGCAACAGGATTCTTTTTTATGTGAACAAACTCCGTCAAGTTTCACTTTGTGCTTGTTACCACTGACTCGGAATATTGAAAAGGATAGGGGATCAATCCTATCAAATTCATCGAGATGCAATTCTAATTTCGTCTTGCTGTTAGTAGCTATTCCCCCATTCAACTTTACATACAGACCTCCAGTTTTATACTCCAGACTAAAAGGTTAATATTCTAATTCTTCGATGGGCATAAATTCCACTCTCCTCATAATTCCTGGATCTTGAAATTGGCCAGTTTAGATAGGTCATGTACTGCTTCAACTAGATGATCAAGTCTGGCAACAAACTCAATAAGCAACGAGGTGAAAGTAGCGAGTGACAATTGAATAGTACTATCCCATGCACGCATTTTCGGAATGAAATCAGGACCGTAACCTCCTTCCCCTTCAAAAGCATCAACTTCTCGCGACGGCCATGAATACAGCCTTCTGAATTGTATCCTCACTGTCTCGTGGTAGGATTCTGTTTGCAGTGGTGGGTAGTCTCTCAAGGGCTGGGAAGGCGGATTAGAATCGTCTTCATCAGGAAGTTTAAGACCAAACTCTTCTGCTACATCATCCGATAACTTTAGGGAGACATTTGTCGATGGTGGCTTGTAAGTCAGGTTGTCAGGTGATGGTTGATCATAGCTTGATGTCAGCAGATACGAATGCATATCCATAGCGCGTTGGAGCCTCTCAGTTTTCAGATGGACCTTCTTCAGCAGATTAGTTTTGAGGCTTCTTTGCATATCACGAATATCACCCCCTAAAGACCGAACTAACTCAGCCGCCTCGGTGGTGGCTTCTAGGATCTCCCTCTGGAATGTGATTCTGAGATTATAAGGAGCCTGCACAACACAAAGAGTCACACAATACAGTTTGAGTGAATTTCTAGTGAGTGGAGCATAATGTTGTACTTAGTGGAAGGCTTCCTGATATGGATCTTGTATCATTTTCCAGTGGAAGGGAATATATTCAGGAATATATATATATACATGAAAGGGAAATGGAGTTGATCAAACTATGGTTTTGAATGCTTTACCGCATCTTAACCGTGTATTTTTAAGCTAGATTCTACCACTAGGAACAAACAAATGGTATCAGAATAATGTCCTACATTCCTGAGCTTCTTTATCTTGCCACGAATAATGTCCTACATTCCTGAGTTACTAACAGGATTAGGTTAGAGAAATGAAACTAGGACCTGAATTTCGGAGTGAAGAACACCATGTAACGCCATAACCTCGTAGGCACAATATCTCAAAACTGCACCAACTTTCACATACTCAGACCATGGGTAGAGGAATTGGCAGAACCTGCCATGTGGTGGCTCCCATTTAGCTGAATTAGCCTTTGGTAAGAAACAAAGAACCATCATTAATTTTAACCTTTTTGGAGATATATTCAAAATTTTAAGGATTTATGTTAAACAGGTTCAATACCAGGGTTTCCAATTTAGATGAAGAGTTCAAAGTGGATCTGCATTTCTTATAAGCAGGCTCATCTGGGAACTCATCCATCACTGCATTTGAAAACTCTGGATGATTTGATCCATCATCTGCCAAATACTTCTTCACACATTCTGCAATGTTGAAAACTCTCATCAAACTTCAACCCTTTGTAATTTCATCTTAGTTCTTCAAACTAAGTTACCTTCAAGGGAATCAGCCACTACATTGAAGTTGGTCACAAGTTCTTGATGCAATTGCTCACCAGCCCACATGGGGAAAACCAGAACATTCACCAAGACTGCTACAATCCCTCCAATGGCGATCGAGTAAAGCCGATCCATTGCAGTTCTTATCGGGTTCCCCATTCGGTAGCCAGATACTATTATCAGACAGTAGGTGAACAGTATTACCCGAAACCCATACTCATACGGCGTAAGGGAAGGCCATAACTTCATGAAAGATGTAATAGTCCCTGCATAAAAGTGTTACATATTGTGACAAAATCACTGAACTTGAAATCAAAATGTGGTTATTCGGGGAAGATTATCACATACCAAGCAAGAAGATGCTGATACCGATGATTATCGGTTCAGCAACACGGCCGCAACTAAAGGCTATTTGAGCAACAACAATGGCTAAAATTCCAGCTAACAGGCTTCCAAGTGCCCTGTTGAATCCTCTATTAAATGTTGCACCTGTGGATAGTTTTTAGATCAGTTAATTACAACTAATTAGTTGTACTCAGTGCTGATTATTACATGAACTTTCATATTTCTTCTTGAACATTAAGGAATGCTTACCAACAGTGTATTCAAACATGATCGCAACAGTGAGGATTGACCAAATTATGTTGGCTCCAAAAACATGGTAAGGTGCACGGAACAATATGAGCAAAGAAACCAGAAGAACAGCAAGGCCAACTTTGAAAGAAAATATTACTCTATTCATATCCTCTTTGCAAAATCTCCAAATCTCCACGATCCAACATCTGCACGAAAAGCTCGAATTCTCGGCATCAGGACAAATAACCTTGGCAATGGTTGGGATATGAATCTCCACACTACCCTTTTTCCCATTCATTCTCCTCAACAGAATGAACAAAATTCCTTCTCCAAAACTTCCTCAAAAATACTGCGGCACTTCCTTTATTTGAGAATGATACAGGAAAAATGATGAAAAGATCACCAGCCTTCAAAAAAAACCCGAAGTAAACCTTCAAATGACAATGAAGAATTAGAGATGGAATGACAGTAAAAAACAAGGAGGATACAGCAACAATGACTGAATGGTGGAAGCAAGTATAGGATCATAGAAAATATGTCTGAATATGGAGTATATAGAGTGTGAAGGAAGGAATATATTCATATACTAATACAGCAATAATACAAAGGGAATTGATGATATGTCTATAAACCTGGATAAAAGATGCTTAATCTCCTCAATAATGTTGCAGGAACAGAGAGAATTAGAATCCAGGGAACAAGAATAGAGATGAAAAATATCTTTAAGCAATTAAACTATGGCCATGCATTCATTGATTTTATGCACTTCACAATCCCACCTCAAAAATACTATCAGAACTTGATCAGAGGATCGAGCAGTGATATAACACTCTTTATGGGGTCATCTTAGGTCAAAACTCAGACGTCATGTTAATGCTCTATTAAAGATGGATCATTTGTTGAGGGAAACAGGAAAGGGTACTGAAATTTGAAGCTATAGAAATGGTATTTCTACTGTACTAGATTTTGATTCTGGATTTGGGAGAAGAAACCAGAAAGTATATATATGTGTAGAGAACAATGATCAGGCGTTTGGAATATAAATATGCTCCAAATGTAAGAGTGACAATTGATTTGTGACACATCCGCAATGTTTTAATATCACACATCCGCAAGTTGTTTTAAGGTTGATTTCAGCGTACTAGTGCTATGCTGGTTGGGGGGGGGGAATATGTCTTATTACTAGGACTAACACTCATTCATTCCTTATTCTGTTCAACACCGAACTAACATAAATAATATGATCTCAGCGTATATGAAACTGTGTTACTTCTTCCGTCTCAAATAATCTGTTTCATTGAACTAAAACAGTATAACAAAATAAAATATTTAAGTGAAACAGGTAAAAATGATAGAAATGTTATTACAATTATCCGCTAAACCTGAGGATTGTTCGACATTTGACGTCTACAATCCTAGATACATGTTTATGATCATAAGGTAAATGTGGTCACCGATAAATTAACCACCGATAGCCTTCACCACGTCTCGAATGCGCCTTACAAACTTATATTTAAATTAATTATTATTTTTCAGTACGTTTATTCATTTTGCATAAAAAAATTAATAATTCACATTGGATGGAGGGAGTAGCATATTATAGCCTATTTTACTACAAGTAATAATAATTAAATGGGTATGTACTGGCAACAAGAAATATTCCACTAATTCTGCCTCTCTCAATTTCTCACTTATTTCTTCTTCTCTTCTTCGATGCTTCATCTTACTTCTCCTCCTAATCAATCTGCATCATATACCGTGGAAAATTCTCCAAATATACTATGTATTTTAATAGAATTAAAAAGCCATACTCAATTTCTTCCCGGAACTAAAGCAGTGAAAAAAAGAAGAAAAAGAAAACGATCGAGGAGAACCAATCTGTGCAAGTCCACAGAAATTCTCCCTTTTTTTTTTAGCCTCCCATGAAGTACAACTTGTTTGTAGTGTTTAAATCCTGAAATTAAAAGCCATGAGAATTGATAATCAAACCAGAACAAATGTAAACAAAAGCTCTTGATCATGAAGTAAACGATCGAGGAGAAGGATTATATAACTCTATGTCCCAATATTATTAATCTGTTTAAATTTTTACTTTTAATATTATTTGTATTAAACAGAAAAATTCAAACTGGATAATCTTTTCGAGACGGGAAGACTATGTATTTTGATTTATTTTTATTTTTATTTTTATGTCAAAAGCTTCGCATATGCTATGTCTACCAACATCCACTGGGAAAAGTAGTCGTATTTAGCCCCTTTTTCTCCACTGCCTAATATTCATATAATTCTACATGAACATTGCGACAAAGAGTTCAACTAAAATCATCAGGAATTTAAAAATGAAGCACACAAATAAAAAGGAAAACCCATAATGACTTGTCCATAAAGTAGCCATCGGTTTAGTTTGCAAGCTTTTGATTTGAACAAAACGCTGAAGCACACAGAAGGAGCGTGTATTTAATTTGAGCATTTGTTCTGTCAACTAGCTATGTCATTTTGTTTTTTTCCTTCCAGTAATTAACACAAGATATGTAATTAGAAATGGGTAAACTATATGTCATATCACTATTACAATTGTAGTTTCATGAAATTCTTGAAAATTCTGATGAGAAATTATATGTTACTACAATTGTGTCTTCTTCTTCTTTTTCTCTTAAATGTTGATGATCCAAACAAGTGCGATATACCGTTATAGCAATACTCTTGCTATTTCATTTTGTCTTCCTTTCTTTTGAACTAGATATAAAATATCTTTTCATATTAAAATAAAAATGTAATTTGTTATTATTTTTCTTCTATAAATCAGGGTTTTTAGCATCATTATATACACATATATATTTTTATATATTGAAAAAGTCTTTTAAATATATTATTTTCGAAATAGCCATATGTCAATTTTTACCTGGCATTCTATATCTTTCAGATTTATTCTTCATCTCATTATCGTCAATTTTTCAATTTATTTTTTTTAAAGAGAAAAACAGAAGCAATTTTTTCTTTTATTATTATTTTTTTTTTTGCAACTTTGAGGAAAAGAAAAATTTTTGAAATCATTAATATACTCCCTCCGTCCCATATTGTCCAATTTTGTTAAGATACAAGAATTTATTTTTGGTAAAAGGCAACCAAGTTTTGACAGAATCTTCCAAGTATGCCCCTACATATATAATTAATCGGCCAACAGTTTGGAACTTGAGTTGTTTGCGAAAAGTTTGCTGAATCTTAACAAGAACTGGAGTACGTCACGGTTGCGGCGGAAAGGACGACGGGATCCATTAGTGTTGGTGAGTGCATACGAATTCGACACCGGAGTTAGATCTGGAGGGTGGGGGCGACGGTTCTTCACTTCTTTTTCACTACTCCAAATTCAAAAACCGATTTCAGATGCAAGAACAATGGATTCACTTGTTCGTCAGTATAGGCACCCAACCATAATTGAACAAATTCAGACGAAGAATTCTAAATTTGGAGAATCTTCCCACCCTTAAGTTTCAATTTGATATCTATGAAAACATTTCTTCCATTTCAACGGAAAGTTTCTTCATCCAACCGAATTCTTCAACCCACAAATTGTACCAATCGAGTAAAATTTTCGGATTACCTTGAGTTTCAATCTGATGCTCCTCAGATCCAGATGATTATTCTATTTTTGTCGTTTGAATTCATCGGTTGCAATTTTGACTCGGATTAATTTTGAATTTTCTTCTCCAGACCCCTTTTCGACAACCACCTGGACACCTCATCCACGCCGTCGGTTGGAGCCGCCGGAAAATAGCCTTCGTTTCGGTTGGAGCCGTCGGGAAGTGGCCTTCGTTTGCTGCTATCGTGAGTTCGTTTCTGTGCAAATAATAGAGAAGAGGGTGCAGTGAATTGTTTTCTTTCTTTTTAATTTGTTTTTTTTTTTATGGTTAAAGGATAAATGTGTAATTTAATCCATAAAAAGTCAATTTAGACAATAATTTTAGAATAAAATTTTTTAAGCAAACTGGACAATAGTTCTAGGACGGAGGGAGTATTACTTTTTCTGTTTCAAAATAATGTAATATAAATCTCAAAACTCAACGTGGACCATTTTTTCTGGAACAAAAGAATATTTTCTTGTATTTCGGACACAATAAATTCAAAACCTTAATAAAATTGAGGTTTCGAAAACTAGTATTAACAGTTTTTGTGTCCACAATTCAAATTCTGCCTATTATGTGTCCACAATTTAAATTTCATGCTCCCTTAAAGAAATTTCCCATCATTATCGAAGGATTGTAGTTCGTTCCGTCGGCTCAATGCAAAACATGACTGTTTGCGAGAAATGTCCCGTGAGAGCCACGAGTCAAATAATTTTGTGAGTGAAAGGAGAGTCGGTGGGAAGGAGGGAGAAGGAGAAATTAATGAATGTTATGAAATATTTAATTTGATTTGATAGAATGTCCACAATTAATACGTATTATTCCATTCACAATAAAAGAGATATGATTCTGTAATATTTAATATTAATGATATGTGATTCATTTCCCACAGTTTGATCCCCTATTTCTTGTATAAATAGGGAGGTCATTCATGCTTCAAAATATATCTGAATACAAGTCTCTTATCTCTCTCTACTCTCTTGTCTCTCCTCTTTGTTCTTGTGCTTCGTTTCATATTAGTAATCTAGCATTAATTTTATAACATGTTATTAGCACGAGACTCTAGCCAAAAAGCTTCTACCACCGCCTGAAGT
Source organism: Oldenlandia corymbosa var. corymbosa (assembly GCA_949775105.1). Lineage (NCBI taxonomy): Eukaryota > Viridiplantae > Streptophyta > Magnoliopsida > Gentianales > Rubiaceae > Oldenlandia > Oldenlandia corymbosa. The sequence continues at coordinate 9,770,408 of OX459119.1, read as the reverse complement.
TGGTGTGTATTGATTCTGAAAGCCTGAAACCTCAACGAATATTTTAATTCTACCACCGCCTGAAGTTGGTGCGTATTGATTCTAAAGGCATGAAGTCTCAGTGAATATTTTAAAAGGTTTTTGTAACATAAAACGCCTGAAGCTTCGTGACCTCGAGTTAATTCAAGATCTCGATTTAGGCTTGTCAATTCAAAATTGAGAAAGCGAATTCGGTAATTTGAAATCATATCATTTCATTTTGTATCGAGATGTCTAAGTGACGTGTGATTTTATTAGTCAACGAGTTCTTGGACAAAAACCCATCCACGGTTTGCATTATTTTGCTTTTGTTTTGATTTCTAATTCCACAAATTAAATTACCTATTTTGTTATGATCTAATCTCGTTAATATCAATGCCTTATTCGATGATTATGTTATGATGCATATTATTTATATTATCCTCTGGGAAAAGTAAAAGAAAAATAGGAGAAATTAGTAATGGAGTTTTTGTTTCCCTGTTTTGGTTCAATTTAAACCTTTTAAAGTAATTATAATATATTGGTTCAATACATGTTTACATATAGTTGGTGTTATTAAGGTTTTCTAGCATAATTATATTTGTAGGTTTTCTTTTTCCTATAAAAGAAAATTATTTGAAAAGTAAATTGTCACTGTGCTGTAGTGATTTGCTATGTATGTTGACAAGAATAAATGTTTCAATTTTTTTTTGTATATACTATTATTGTTTCGTGAAAATGTCAACCTTACTTTAAGATTTTTCACTTCCTGAAGCAAGTGAACCAATACCTATACAGATATATTTTTCACCCGAAGTGAAAGATTAATGATAACAAAAATAAAGTTGCTCCTGAAATAACAATGTTGCGATAATATATTTACCATAATAAATTGCTCCAGTAGTAGCATTATAGTGAAATATTTGGTGAAATCTTATGAATCGATTTCTTTCCATTCCCTGAAGTGAGAGAGCAGTAACTTATTTTGCGACAAATTGTAGACATTAAATCTACAACAATAATACTGCAATTATATACTAAATACAACTCTTCACCTAAAAAGAGAGATTGAATGATGATCAATTCGAGGTCGTATACCAACCAAAAATTGGGAGGTAATGATGAAAAGAAAATGAAGGCGTTTGAAAAAAAAAGCCTTCGATATGGTATAACGAACAATTGGTCGTGTATATGTCATACGCCAAAATATTTAACAGATCTCTATTAGCAATCGATGAAGAAAGAAGAAATGAAAATAGAGACAAATATAATTTATAATGATGTTGATGATGTTGACCATGGTCTCGTTAACAACGGCTTTACTATTTTAGACATTGCTAATTTTTTTGTCAAACATCCTGACGGTGATGAGAAAATTAATTTAGAGATAGAAATGTCTAATATGTCAAACACCCTAAAGGTGTTGTGATCTTTTGGCCACCATAGCTATGATATTATTTAATTGACATTTTCTATCTACATGTTTCGAAGAAAATAAGATCTAAATTTATTAAATGGCAAAAGTATGCCTGGCACAAAGTACAACTCATATTATCACCCAGAAAATGAGCTAGTCAATGATAAACACGAAACAATCAAATGCTCCCGTAGAGCATATACCATTGAATTATTTTGTAAAAATAGATGAAAACTTCCGTAGAGTATAATTACTCCGGATAGTGAAAACAAATAAATGCTCCTGAAGAGTAAATAAAATGAATTCATCATTGTCTATGGAATAGTAATAGTAAACAAATTTTGCTCCTAAAAGAGCAAGAGAATGTTAGAAGGAGAAAGTGTATTGAGATACACAACTATTTTGCATTTGAAAATTCATTGTTGTCTCCAGCAGAGCAACGATATACTTTGCTTTTAAAAGAGCAAGAACACTATAGTAGAATGAAAATAACTGAATAACAAATACTCTGTCAGAGTAAACGCTCATGTGAAGCGAAATTCTGCTGGTATAATTGAATAATTAATTCATTGTTTTCTCTAGAAAGAGAAATTGTAAAATTTGGCATAACTACTTAAGCCATTCTGGCTTTAAGACAAAACAAGAAAGTTTATGTGCTTTAAATTTAGAGAACCAAGAGTTTCTTCCAACAAATTAGAGTATCAATCGATGTGTCAATGAGATAGCTACATGTATGGTTCTCGTTAACTAGAAACTTGAAGTTTGCAGAAATTTTATTATGGAGTTAAATTGGTAACTTCCAGATTTTCATGGTCTGCTCTTACGAGAATTTTGATTTGACAATTGTGATGAGTGTATGACTCAATACCAAAATGATAGAAATTGAAGATTGAGTGCAATAAGAGCAACAATGAAGCGATCCAGTAGAATCGTTTATTACATGTGTTCAATTAAAGTAATTACCTCATGTATAATCGAGAAAGTGTTGAAACACAAAAGGCACCAATTATATGCATAAGACTAAACATGTCGTTATAAATATTCTCCCAAAGTTTGGTTTTTTGTCGGAAACCATACATATCCATCATCAAATATTATATGTACAGTTTATATTATAATTATTCCACCACAGTGCACACAAAGATGGAGCCTCCAGAAGAGCTTAGAAATATATTTTAACTATTGAATCTCTAATTTTTGAAATTATTGATGTTGGATTAACTACTCGATGAACTGATCGTATTAGTTTGACGAGTTAGTTCCTCTCAAAAGGGAGATTATTAACTGGTCGGTTGGTTAATCGTCATTTTAGCGAGTTAGTTATCCCAACATCAGGGGAAGAAGTTAAAATAGCCTATTTATGAATCATATGGACAATATAATTATCTCATTATGATCCTCGATGATATGAACATGAAGTTCAAGAGATAATATTTAAGACCAGATGTTTACCTGACCAAATGTATAAATATATATTATATAAAAGGTTGTTAAAACTTAGAATTTGATAATGTGTCCCTGAAGGACTACCTACCACTATCTTTTACTTGAATGTCCATTTGATAAGTGGTAGAACCATCGATTCCAATGATAAAAATCCTCGTAAATGATAATGTTTATATCTATGGAGATGAAAAATACGAGCGATTATAGTTCATAAGAATTTTGAACTGGAAGTTTTCCATTACGGTGAATTAAATTCCAAAAGAAGTATATGAATAGTTGGGAAACTTAATGGTTGTGAGATTTCATTGCCAAAGAACATGGAATCATTCAACAATAAAATGTCGACATGAAGTTTGCATATATTGCAGCAATTAGTGAAATAAATGAGGATCATGAAAATCTGTTTTTGAGTACAGACATTAAACTTATTGACCACAATAAATGAAAAGACGCAATACACACTTGACTATGTGTACTTAGAATTGAAATTGCTTGTGAACTAGAAGTTTGACAAGTGATATACTGGCTAAATTTTGGCGGTGCTTGTGCAAAAGATTATCGAACAACTTCTTTGTTGCACAAGTTTTTTCCAAACTCCGGTTTATCTTGTGGTGGATGAAAAGGAAATCTTCCGTTATTTGCTAATGTGAGAGCAAATGAAGATAAGAAATGCGTCTCTTGAATATAGTGATCACTTAATACGTGATACTTGATATTTAATAATGACGTCTATATGAAATCTCCGAAGGATTAAAAAAAGGGACATGATTCCTAATTCTCGAAAAATTAATTCAAAAGACTTGCGCAAGTTATAGTGTTTTCATGTGTCTAGATGAATATTTTAGTTCATATTTTTTAATATAATAGGTATGCTTATGTTTGTTTTTATCTAGATATGTTATGTTTGTTTGTAACATGGTTGTTTGTGATTTTCTATCTGTTTTATGACCATATTTGATAATTATTACTAGATTTAGTATTCGTAAGTCATATGTTCATTTACAATTTTGTTAGCACCGAACTCTTGTAGAGTTTCAAAATACTGGATGTTATCGAAACTATCACGAAGTTCGAATAGAATAAATATAAATAAAACTCCTGAAGAGTTATATCATAGTTATGAACACTTCTAAGGCACTTCAAAAGGTTGCTACTTGCCTGAAGCAAGAATAATGAAAGACTTTGGGTAGAATCTCGATCATAATAGTTTGGCCTGAGCTTATATACATTTAACACCCGTTGAGCGCACTAGACTATAGTCTGATCTGTATAAAATCCTTTTAATAGCCTTATAATAAAATGTAAACCGATTTGGTCTTGAAGTACCATATTGTAATACTTATAAGTATCGGTTTATTACCCAAGGCATTAGAGAATTGTATATATAAATGCCTTCTTGGTATGCTTGTGATAGATCTCTGTTGATATAAAGCACTCAAGATTACACCAGTATATGAAGATGATTGTCTGCAGAGAAAATCAAAGTGATCCATCTATTATTGACTTTAACAATGGTGAAACTTGTCAACATATTGACATGTGGCGAGAAGATTACAAGTGGCATACTTAACAGGGGGTAACCCATGTTGTACTCTTTTTTCCTTGATCGAGGTTTTGTCCTAATGGGTTTCCTTGACAAGGTTTTTAATGAGGGAGCGTCACATTCGGAGGTGTACTCTTTTTCCGTCATTAGACTTTTATCCCAAAGAGTTTTTCCTAATAAGGTTTTAACGAGGCATTATTTTGCAAAGATAGACATTCAAAGGAGGAGTGTTATGAAATATTTGATTTAATTTGATTGAATGTCCACGATTAATATGTATTATTCTATTCACAATCAAGGAGATATGATTATGTAATACTTAGCATTACTGATTCATTTCCCACAGTTTGATCCCCTACTTCTTGTATAAATAGGGAGCTCATTTATGCTTCAAAATACATCTGAATACAAGTCTCTTATCTCTCCCTACTCTCTTGTCTCTCCTCTTTGTTCTTATACTTAGTTTCATATTAGTAGTCTAGCGTTAATTTTATAACAATGAAGAGTTTTTTAAAAAATAAAAATAAAAATAAAACAAATGAGTTTGAAAAACTAATAAGTTCTTCAAATAACGTTTCAAATGAGTAAATGACACATTCAGGGTTGGTGGGAGGGAAAATTGACGATAGATTTCATTCGTTGTAGTTGAAATTTGACCAAAAAAAAAACTTTGGAAGTAATTGGAGAAGATTAAATTGAAAAAAATTAGTCAAAAGCTGGGACTAAAAAAAAAACAGTATTCTAAAATCTAAATTCACCTAGGATTTGGAATGTGAGATATCCTGTTTCCCTTTATTTATGCCTGGCTTCTATAAATAGACAGCTAGCCTCATAAATTCAGAATGTACACAAACCCGCAATTCTCTTTCCTCTCAGGCGTACTACGTTTTAAAAGCGCAATTAATAAATGTCGTCAGAATACTTTATTCCAGTCGATTTGGTAGCTCTTGTTCTGGCCAGACTTCCATTTGATTCTCTGTTTCGATGTCGAAGTGCATCAAAATCATGGCGCAATTTGATCGACCATCCATATTTCACCCAGTTACACCTCAAGTTATCCCCTCCTCTTGACAGAAAACAACATATTATAGCTCTCCAAAAGGAGGTAAGTTTTATGCCTTTGATTGGGTTCATGAACTACAGGATGGCCAAAAGTACTACAAGGCCATCCATCCAAGAAACTCAAAAATCTCTTCCCTGATTTTTCCGCGGGTCAAGTTAAAATTGTGGGTTCTTCAAATGGGATGCTTTGTTTGTGGAATAAATCATTAGATAGTTTTCTCTTGTGGAAGCCATGGATTAATGAGTTCTCCCTCGTTTACCTGTTGATTGTGTGAAGCGTGGAATCTACTCCGTTGGTGCTGCATTCGGGAGCGACCTCGAAAACCAAAGACTACAAAGTGGTGAAATGGTATGAGCTGGAAGATTATTGTGGATATGAATTCTACGTTTCTAATTTGAAACACAATTCATGGAGGATAATCAAAGATGCCTTCCCTTATCAGATGCCAGATCCTCATAGTTACACTTTTGTTAACGGTGCCTTATTCTTTGTTGTGAAGCATGATGATGAGCATGATGACTACGATTCTGATGATGATGAGGACGATCAGCATAACTTCATTGTCGCATTTGATCTTGGAAGTGAAGAATATCGGTATATATGCAGCGTACCGGTTCCGTTTTATAAGGATGTGTATATATATCACCATTTGATATCCTTAAATGGTCATGTTGCATGTATCTTTGTTCAAGGGTATAGTCATGGATTGATGGGGTATATAATGGAGAGAAAGGATTATGGAGATGAGAGCTCTTGGACCTATGTTACTAGTGTTCATGTTAAGTCACCTGGTTCAGGCTTTAGGTACGTTAAGGTACTGGCAGTAGTGGTAGAGGATCGCAAGATACTCTTAGAATTTGGGGAAGAACTTGCACTTTGTAATTTTAAAAATAAATCATTTGAAGATGGGATCATAGATGATAAGGCAAGTTTTATCACTTCATGCACTTCTGTTCAAGGTTTTGTTAACCCTTGTTCTCCTTTCAGATAGGGATCTTACAAGGATTACTTACATCTTCAAAACGGAATGGTATAGATTATGGGCAACTAATTACCAAATAGTATGATGACTGAAAGGAAAATCATAAGACAGGTTGAGATTGAGGTGATTGAAGACTTGAGAATGACGAAGGAAAGGCTGTCAATCTCAAACTTCAAATGTATGTAACATTTCACTAGTTTGATGTTGTCTTGTTTCATTGGATTGTGGTAGGAACTTCAATTAATTGTATGTAACCTTTCACAATACAATTATATTAGTATTTTCAGTTTTAGTACAATTTGAACTAAAAATAAAAATACAAATGGCACAATAATTACTTGGATGGAGGGAATATATATGATGAGTCCATATCCAGCGCGAGCTATTGGATCGGCCCATCCATTTACTATGGACGTCTCGAACTTACAGAGGCGGTTCTGGAACATGAAACCTAATAGGATTCGGCCTCCTTCAAGGTAACTCCATGCCTATAAATAGGATTGGTCACACCACAATACAGGTACGCTATATCTAGCACAGACTACTATTCATACACATTCTTAAAAAAACCTTTTTACTGACTTAAGTATCGGAGTATCTACGCTCGGGAGACCCCGAGGCCCTCTTTTGCAGGAAACCCTAATCAGAGTTCTGCTACTAAGCCGGCGGTGTAAATCCAGGCTTCGTCAATATATATATTAGGCATGCGAACTATCTGTTTCACCAGGCTCCTTTATTTGCTTATACAAATTTTTATAATATATAATATTAGGAGTACATAAGTGTATTTATTTGTTAGTATTCAGAAAAAGTGGCATCTGTAGTGGCATCTATAGTTGCAGCAATACCCTTCTCCGTAAACGAAACAAAAATGGAGGCAGTCATCGTCATCGTAACACACCCTATTAGGCCGGCCCCCGAAATTAAATCCACTAACACGCTTACTTATACTTAGGTCTGGCAAATCTGACCCGCGACCCGCGGGTTGACCCAACCCGTGGAGTGTTTTAACCCATGCGGGTTGGGTCAAATGGACCGCGGGTTAGGATGGACCGTGGGTCATGATGGGTAGGTGAGGAACGGGTTGGGTCGGTTGGATTTTTATGACCCGCGGGTCAAGATGGGTTATATGGGAAAAAAAGAAGTCTTTGTCTTTATTGCACTTTTTCTTACATCGACGGATCGAGTCATCGACCCAAAAGCCCCCTTTCAGGCTTTCACCGTAGCTTTTCCAATAAAACATTTGGAGCCGAACGTATCAACTTTGACGGAGCCATCGGAAACCTGATCGTCGAGGTCTGTTCTCCCTTCCTTTTTTTCTTCCTTTCTCTAGATCTTTTTCTGATTTGATGCTTCCGGGCCCTATTTTATTTTCACTTTCTAGATCGGGTTTTCTTTCATGTTGAATCAATTTCGTGTTGTTTTGGATTTTTTTGGGCATTGCTAATATTTCTTGAAATGGGTTGTGTCGAAGGTTGTTTTTGATGTTTTGAGAAAATGAGCTGTTTGAATTTTGGTCTTTCCGCCTACGGTTATGCTCTTTTTAAATCTCCTCTCCTTCTCTTTGTTTCATTGCTTGTTTTTCTTTTGGGATAAAGTGTGTTTACTGCTTAGGAAACCATGTCACTTCGTTGATTTATATCTACTCTGATTTTTTTTCGCTATATAGGTTTGCTTGATATGCTCTCTTTTTGCCTTTATTCAACAAACTTACTAAGCATCTCTGGTAGGTAGTTCATAATTCCTGAATAGATGCTTTAATCTTACCTTAAGACTGTTAGCTACATGGATCTTCTTTCTTTGTTACCCTTTTGTTGCCTCTTAGATTGCTCTTACAGTTTCCATCTTGCTTGGCTATTATGCTATCAGAAACAATATGATAAGGATCTGAAATAACCTTGATTGTGGAGATTGAATATTTTAGTTTTTCAGAAGAAACCTGGTGTTAATACTAACATCACTGATTATATCAAGACATCATTTATGCACCTTATGGGCATCCGTGTATTTATACTGTAATTTCTTTAATGCCAAGTCCTGAGACTTCTTGTATTCCTCTCTGCTGTTATCCTGTTCTGAACCCACATAAGGAGATAAAGTTTAAGTAGTAGTCGTTACCGATATCATGATTTGGCTTACAAATTCGTGGAGAACGTGAGCTAAATTTGAAACATTGTGGCTTACAAATTCGTCCTTTCGTATAAGTACCTCAGAAAGTGGATTTAATGTTTACAACTTGTTAAGAATTTTAGGTGTAATGCATCATGTATAGTAAGAATTAATGAGGAAAACAGTTCAAGTAGACCACTTTTTATTTGGATTACAGTGACATTTACTTTGTTTCCAGGTTTTGCTCATCTAAAATTCTTGTCTGTATAATTAATTCTTCATTCATTCATTGAGATCCCTCTCTGCTTATCAATGGAAATTCTGAACTTAACCTTGTGACTCTCTGCTCCCTTATTTCCTTGAATTTGTGTCCTCTCTGTTTATCAATGGAAATTCTGAATTTCATTACAAAGAGAGATCTATTGTACTTGTTAAGTGACAGTTCATTCTAGTGATCTATTGTAGGTGTGTAGTTCACGATGTCTAGTTTACAATCTCAAGAGATAACTGGCGAATCCACTACTGGTGATGATGAGGATCGTAAAAGACTCACTTCCGATATCTGGAAAGGCTTTAATATTGTGAAGGTTAATAAAAGAAGAAAAGTTGTTTATAAGATTTGTAAAGCAGAATATGTTGCCGACTCAAAAGCAAGTACGACAAATTTAGCTCGCCATTATGAAAAAAAAAACATAAGGATGTAGAAATTGGTGGTGAGCCTAGATTGGTTGCTGTAAATCAGGATGTCTATAGAGAGAAGATGGCAGTTGCTATTGTGCAACATGATTATCCTTTTAGTTTTGTGGAGCATAAGGCAAACCGAGATTTGCATTCTTTTTTGAACCCTATAGTGAGTTTTATATGTAGAAACACAAGCAAAGCAGATGTTTTGAAACTTTACCAAAAGGAGAAGGAAAAATTGAGGAAGGAACTTGAGTCAATCTCTGGGAGAGTTTGCTTGACTACAGATATGTGGACATCAGTTGCAACTGATGGATATATGTCAGTGACTGCGCATTATGTTGATAGCGAATGGAGATTGCAAAGTAAGTTACTTGTTTTTCATCATGTGCCTCCGCCTCACACTGGTGCTGTATTAGGTGAAAAGCTTTTTGAGTTTTTGGAAGAATGAGGAATTTCAAAAAGAATATTTACTGTCACTTTGGACAATGCCAAGTATAATGATAAAGCTGTGGAAACATTATCGACTTATTTTGTTTTTGATAACTTAACTGTGTGTAATAATAGGTTTTTACATGTTCGTTGTGGGGCACATGTTTTAAATTTGATTGTCAAATCTGGTTTGAAAGTTATTGAGAAAGCTATCCACAAGATTAGGGAAAGTGTGAAGTACTTGAAGGGTTCTGAGCTACGTACCAAAAAGTTTGTTGATCATGTCAAGCAACTTGGTTTGGATTACAGGAAGAACTTGACACCAGATGTGTCGACTCAGTGGAATTCCACGTATTTGATGCTTGACAGGGCTCTGATTTATAAAGAAGCGCTTTCTTCCGGTTGAGTCTAAAAGATAATGATTTCAAGAAGTTTTGTCCTTCAGATGAAAAATGGGATATGGTACGAAGTATTGCTGAATTTTTGAAGCCTTTCTCAGACTTGACCACTTTGTTTCTGGAAGAAAGTATCCCACAGCAAATCTGTATTTTCAGAATGTTTGAAAGATTCAGTTGCTCCTTGAGAAAGAAGTAGATAATGAGGAATTTGTTATTGCTCATATGGCTATGGAAATGAGAAACAAGTTCCTTGACTATTGGGATTGTTATAGTAGGGTGTTACCACTTGCTGTGGTGCTTGATCCCCGTTACAAGTTGAATTTTTTGGAATTCTGTTTCAATATGTTAGACTCATTGACCCATAAAAGTAAGGTTGAGAGGATGGATAAGGTTCTGAGGATTTGCTCCTTGAGTATGAGACCATTTTGTACTCTAGTCAACCTTCACAAACTTCCACTAGTAGGGTTGTGGTTCCTTCTACATCTCCTACTGCAGTAAGTATGAATAACATTTTTGCTTTTTTACTTCTTATTGAATGCTACTGACTATACTGTTTAAAGTTTTGCATTTTGTGGTACTATTTGCATTAAAAAAAGTATGTGTATGACTTTTTCTTTCTTTTTTTTTACTCTCTCCCGTCAAATAAAAAATAAAATTATCTTCAATTGGTTTATTCTGCCATTCATTTTTTAGGTTTTGATACATACAAGTCTCAAGATTTTGGAGGGTCGGTTGCTACTGGAATTAAGTCCGAGCTGGATTTGTACCTTGAGGAGCCAATGCAAGATCGTCATAAACATCCAGATCTTGACATTCTCACTTATTGAAAAAGTAAATCAGAGACATATCCACAGCTTTCTCTTATGACTTCAGATATCCTGAGTGTCCCTATTACCACCGTTGCATCAGAATCTGCTTTCAGTCACGGTGGAAGAATATTAGGGACGTATCGCACATCTATGTTACCAAGCAATGTGGAGGCGATTGTGTGTACCCGCGACTGGTTGACTGCAGATTGCACTGAAGATGAAAATGAAAAGTCCGAAGAAAAATTGCTCGAACTTGATTTGAGCAAATTCATCACCGAAAAAGTTTCCTTAAATGTTGACTGAATGGAGGTTTATAACTTGGTCGTTTAAGAATAGTCTTTTTGTACTAGTACAATATAATGTTGATTTCTTACCCTAAAAATAAAGTTGCAATAATTAAGAATAACATTAGAAACAAGTACTTGATTTAAAAATATAACAATAAAATAATAAAATAAGAGGACAAAGTTCCAAACATACTACACTATACAACAAAATAGAGAATATAATTCCAACACGGAAGTGATAAAAATTGTCGAGGCAAATCAACGTAATATGTACATAAATAAGTCCAATGAGTTATAAAATAAAAGTGTTTGTTTTAAATAAATATAGATTTTATTTGGAAAAAAATTCCAATTCGAGCCGTATATCATGACCCAGTTTGGCTCACGGGTCGACCCAGTTAAACTTGATCCAAAACGTGAAAATTTATAGTCCAACAAGTTTTAAAAGGTAAATATAGATTTTATATGAAAAAAAAAATCCCAATTCGACCCGCGCATCGTGACCCGATTATTGGGTCGACCTAGTTCGGTCCACGAGTCAATCTAGTTAAACTTAGCCCGAAACGGGAAAATTTATAGTCCAACGAGTTTTAAAAGGTAAATATAGATTTTATTTAGAAAAAAATCTCAATTCGACCCGCGTATCGTGACCCGAATACTGGGCCGACTCAGTTCGGTCCACGGGTCGATATAGTTAAACTTGGCCCGAAACTTGAAATTCAATAGTCCAACGAGTTTTAAAAAACAAATATAGATTTTATTTGAAAAAAATCCCAATTAGACTAGAGTATTGTGACCCGGTTACTGGGCCGACCCAATTCGGCCCACGGGTCGATCCAGTTAAACTTAGCCCAAAACGTGAAATTTTATAGTCCAACGAGTTTTAAAAGATAAATATAGATTTTATTTGAAAAAAATTCCAATTCAACCGCGTATCGTGACCCGGTTACTGGACCGACCCAATTCTGCCCACGAGTCGACCCAGTTAAACTTGGCCCAAAACGTAAAAATTTACAGTCCAACAACTTTTAAAATACAACTGTAAGTTAGAAAATTTTTAATTTTAAAATTGAAGTAATTTTTTTATTGCAAAAAATGGAAAATTTGTAAATTAACACAATAAAAACAAAAACAAAAAAAGTCATGACCCGCAGGTCAAAAAATTATATTGGCTCAAAATGAGTAATTGACCGGCGGGTTGACCCGCAATCCGCCCCAAACCGTCTTGACCCAACCCGTGCGGGTTGGGTTGGGTCTTGACCCGTCTCTGTGAAACCCATTTTGACCCAACCCGCCATCGATCCAACCCGTCCAGCTGCCAGGCCTACTTAGAGCATCTGCAGCGTGAGGCAATTCTTCAAAATTGCTACAGTTTTTGGTGAAAGAGGCCTCCAACGCTGCACCAAATAAGCAAATCCAATCAGCAAATTGGTCCAACGCTACTGTAGCAGCAGCAAAAACTGCACGTCCCTTCTCCTTTTTTTTTTCCCTCTTTTTTTTGGTTATTTTTAAATTAATTTTTAAGCCCCTACAATTATATTTTTTGTCACTATTTATGCAATTAAAATTATAGAAACTTAATGAATTATCTTAATTAAATTTATTTGTATTTTCCAAGAGCTCCAATTATTATACAATTATTATAAGTAAATAATAATTGATGTAATGTTGGAATAAAAATAAAAATTCTCATAATCAAATAACATTAAGGTAAATAAAACAAAAATACATCATATTAGAGCAAATTAAATTAACATTAAAGTAAATAGAACACAAATACATCAATCTTAGAACAACCAAATTATTATATGGATAATCCTATTGATGTTATTGGGTTTTTATTTTAAATGTAATATTTATTTTGCATTTGTTTATTTGACAATGTATTTTATTCATTTATGAGAGTATATGAATTTCATTTTTAGTTATTAATCGATTAACACAAAAATTAAAATTTATTACTCGATTGATATTAAAATAATTTTTTTCATATTGAATAGATATTTGATTCCAAAATTAAAAAAAAAATTATTTTGGTTAATGTATAAAACAAATAATTTAATTGGGTTGTTTTGTAAATTAGTAAAGAATGATATGAAAATGAAATATATAAGGAATATCCCATTTCGATGTAAAAATTGGTGTTGTGGGTTGAAGAAAACAACACTGTAAAAAGCAGCAAAACAACAAATCTGATTATTTGGTGTGCAGCAAATTGATGCAACATTGTAGTAGCTCTTATACTACTTATTATAAAATCAGTTTACTGAACCGAAACTTTAGTTTGTTTTTCAAATGCAATTGTCATGCTTAGTTTGTTAGAGTAATTTCCCCAATCGAATTAGTATCACACCGCAGTAATGATTTTCTTTTCCTGTAACTTTATCCAATTCCTTGAAATAAGATTAAACTGAAACCCTTTGGTTCTCAAAATTTTCTTTTTAATGTTCAACAATTCAAATTATCACACAACTTGCTCGAGTGAGACTGCAAATTTCATACTCCAATTACGGTTTAATACCGCCAATTGAAGCATCATAAAACAATTAAAAACATGTTCAAGTCCACAACTCGCCATCTGTTTAATACTCCATCTGTCTCAAAATTATTATCCAACTTAGAATTTTAATTCTAGTTCTATTTATACTAAAAATAGAAGTTCAAACTGGACAAATAATTTCGAGACACACAGAATAATTCCAATACTTTGTTTCGTATCTTTGATGTAAACAGATTTCAAAGAAATATTTTCCATCTAGTACTTCTAAACCAAAAGAAGAAAACCTTGGGCCTCAATTACAAAAAAAAATTATACTCATTCCGTCTCATAAAAATAGTTCAGTTTTAAAATGTACAATATTTTTAATTTAATCAACCCTCCAAGGTAACACTCATAATTATTCTAAGAACTTCCAATATTACCCCGATTATTATCACATGAATCAGCAGCACCAGTTTATTCTCAGTTTCTCTCTTTGCATGCCAGAAAAGTTTCTCTCTTTCAATCCCACACACCGACAAGGCAAGCAACCGCCGGAGACTACAACGATTACCACACACTCAATCACATAATTCACCACTAATCAACGCTTTTTCCGATTGGATCTGGTTCGCATCATATGAATCGGAGATGGAAGACCTCAGATCTGGTCCGCATCGTATTAATCGGAGTTGTCTGGTTTGAAAAAATATGCTCTTAATACTAATCATTGTGTGAGGATAATTTCCGATGAAGAAGTTAATTCCGACGAATTGAAACAGGATTGTAGGTGGTTTTTAAATCCATCATCGCCATTGTTGGGCTTTCTTTGGTAGTTTTGCTTGCATAGTCAATAGAAGGGGGACAGTGAAATGAAGAAGGCGAGCACAGTGTACTATCTCGGAATTATATGAGATAGAGTCTTGAAACCCATGCTAAAACATGATAATAGATGGAGGTGGCGCCGGCCAAAGGAAAATCGGGGAGAAATCAGTGAAGGGGGTGGCGCCGGTGGTGGGGAAAATCGCAGAAATCAGAAACGGGGAAAGATGACCGGTGGACTAAGTGTAAATGTTAGGGATGTTACAGTCATTTTCTCTAATTTAATTTTGACTTTTTTAAAACTGGACTATTTTTTTGGGATAAAAATTTTTATCAAACTGGACTATTTTTGTGGGATGGAGGGAGTAATAATTAAAAAAAAAAAAGGTAATAGTATTTCTTATACAATTAACGGATTATAATGTACACTTATTTTAATAAAGGGAGTGGCAAACTTGATTTGGAAGGCTAGTATTACGCTATGGGTGTATTTCCATTTCTCTCTGCTGATATAACAATTCTACTGTACTTTTGCAATGAAGTCGCGACTATGCCCATTTTGCAGTTTTCTTTTTTTTTTCTTCAGTCTAGAATCAGAATGTCTTCTTCATCTCATATACTCCCGTTATTCCTATAGTCTACAGTTATTTTTAATCTCAGACAATGATTCCAGTAATTAATGGGTCATATTAGGGCTCTAAACAACCACATTCATATAATATACTGTTGACATATTCAAAAGGCCTTATTAGCGTTGTTTTCATTAACAGAAATGGTTCATTGTGCAATCTAAAGCGGAAATTTACATCAAAGTTAACCATGTTTCAAAAAGAAATTTTCCCTTAAAAGCTAATGAACGAACCATGTCCCAAAACATGAAAATTTTCCTCGCTAATACCGCAGAATAATAGGGGTATATAATAAAAGAAACATAAATTAATTTTCCAAGAGATTTTAATCAAATAGGCTCATTTTTTCGGACCAGCATTTTATATATACATACATATATATATATATATACATATATATATGTAGATATCATGTTACTAGTGAGTAAACAATTATTTGTGCTCTAACATTTATATTTCTATAACCATGTCTTCTTTGTCTTCTTTTTTAACATTGATATAAATGCGATATTAATTATGTTTTGACAATACTTTTTTGTCTTCCTTTCTTTTTGAACTAGACAAAAATATCTTTACGTCTTATAATAGAAATATAGTTTGTTTTTTTTTTTTTCTCCCTTTTACTGGCGCAACTTTCTAACATCAAAGTAGTTGCGAGTTGCGACTCAACAGTAGATGAAGGCTGTGTATAAGACAGCTTTTAATTATTAAATTCTTATGAACATAAAACCTTTCCAAACATGCGTTTGTAGTCCAACGGTTAGGATAATTGCCTTCCAAGCAATAGACCCGGGTTCGACTCCCGGCAAACGCATTTTGGCTCAGCTTTGAAGAACAATTGAATGACATGAATTTACCATTGCACCCCCGTTTCAGTTTTGGCTTTTCAGTCTGTATTTATTCATTTTTATTTTCTTTTGCCTGCAGTTCATCTTTGGTGAAATGCATCTTTATGCATACGTAGTCTCCTATTTTACTCCCCATCGCTTTTTGATGAAAATATTTTTTTTTTCTTTTTGGTAAGAAAAATATGATATTCCATATAGAGACAGTCTTTGAGTATGTTACGATATTTTTTAGTGTGTTTTTTTTTTTGTATCATTTTTTAAAAAAATCCACTTTAGTGGATCTTAATTAAATACAAAATCCCCATTTACATATATCCTTTTGTGATAATTTTGAACCAGATGTAATATTAAGATATATAATACCCTAATACCTTAACCACTAAACTATCATTCAATTTTTTTTTACTATTATAATCTAAAAATGTACAATAAATAGATTTTCTAAAACCAACTCCACTTATATATTTCTAATTGAAACCTCTCGTCTCAAATCAGAAGACGTATTGATATATTTTTGTTACTCAATAGAAAATAAACCTTTGTTTATGACCAAAAAGTCAAAACAACAACGATTTGGAAGGGAAAAAATTAACATTTTCATAATTACTCTAGTTGTAAAGAAAATTTTTATTTATGACAAAAGAGTTATAGTATGTCAATATTAAGAGAGTTGTACCAAAAAATAGAAAAAATATTTATAATAGTAAATGTCATTGTTTACTTGAAAAAGCAATAAATTGACCAGAATGACCAGAGTCCAAAATAAGTCATCAACTAAAAAGACCATTTCAAAGGCCAAAATTGTCATTTAAACAAATCAGCCTCACTTCCTCTCATTTTCCTTCTGTTTTGCGACCGCAACCCTATATATAAGCAGCAGACCAGCCTTCCTAAATAGTGTTGACTAAAAGTCATTAAGACAAAAAGAAACCACAGTGCTTCAAGATGGGTAACTGTAGCGGCTTACCTTCTCACCAATCGAACTCCGCCACGTCATCGTCAGCTGCTCAATCTAAGCCTCCGACGACGGCGACGACCACCAACGGCATCAACGTCCTCCCTTCCGACCACCCTGCTCCTCCCCGTCCTCTCTCCGGCATCGGCCGTGTCCTCGGCCGCCCCATGGAAGACGTCCGTGAAACCTACATTTTCGGCAAGGAGCTCGGCCGGGGCCAGTTCGGCGTCACCTACTTGGTCACGCACAAGAAAACGGGGGAGAAATTCGCGTGCAAGTCAATCGCCAAAAGGAAGCTTTTGAACAGAGACGATGTCGAAGATGTCCGCCGGGAAGTTCAGATCATGCACCATCTCACCGGTCACCGGAACATCGTGGAGCTCAAAGGCGCGTTTGAAGATCGGCAGAACGTTAATTTGATCATGGAATTATGTGCTGGCGGAGAGCTATTTGATCGGATTATTGCCAAGGGGCATTACTCGGAACGCGCCGCCGCGGGGGTGTGCCGGCAGATGGTCACGGTGGTGCATTACTGTCATTCAATGGGTGTAATGCACAGGGACTTGAAGCCGGAAAACTTCTTGTTTTTAAGTACAGATGAAGATTCACCTCTGAAAGCTACTGATTTTGGCTTGTCCGTCTTCTTTAAGCCAGGTACTACTGCTATATCGTTCTTATTATGAATTGGGGATTACTCGGAGACTAACGAGTTATCCGTAATGTTGAAGTGTTATTACTGATTTACATTTCGAGAAACGTGTCATATCCTGTTTTGGGGTAAATCAAACGGCACATTTCGTTTGCTCCTACATTTTCTTTTGTCTTTTAGATATAGTCTGTCTCTGTTTCTCTCTGTAATTTATACTTAATGTTAATATGTTTTCTCTCCTTTGGAATGAGACGCAAATATTGGCAATGTGAGAGATAACTTCCATGGTGATTGTAATTTTGGATATGCGTGTCCGGTAAAAACGGCCTTGTCGATCATAACCAAAAAACAAAAATTATCAGTGCTCAAGCTTTCGTTTTAGAAATGCTAAAAACACTGGTAATCCGGATGCTTAAACTGCAGAAAGTAGATTTGTGTTGATTCTGGTGCTTCTAACTGAATAATAAGCATTAAAGCGTGTTTCTTTTAGGTTCTTTTTTTTTTTTTTTCTTTTTTTCGTTGGTTTTTCTAGACAATTCAATCCTGTTAACTCACTGAGTATAATATTACAGTTCTGGCTTACACATATTGCCTTTTGCAGGAGATGTCTTCAAAGATCTTGTTGGAAGCGCATATTATGTGGCCCCAGAAGTGTTGCGCAGAAGCTATGGAGCTGAGGCTGATATTTGGAGTGCCGGAGTGATACTTTATATTCTGTTAAGTGGTGTACCACCATTTTGGGGAGGTAATGGACCCCCCCTGTATTAATTAATAATTATAAGTGATGTTCAACATCTTACTTGCACTGCTGTGTTATTGAAGATGTCAGTTACTGAAAATTTTCGCACTGAAACCAGTATCCTTTGTGCCTGTTGATTTGATTCAGCCATTTTTTCATTTTAATAGGTCAGCAAGTTTATTAAACACTTTTAGAGTCTAGGATATCATTGTATTTGACATCATCGACTGTGAAACAGTCATCATTGCAGCTGTCATGTATGTGAAGAGCATAGTAATGCATGTCTCATATTAAGTTGGGATAAATCAAGTGTGAGCCACTATCTAGCCATCCATCCCCCTTTCTATGCAATAACTTGTTTGTCAATCTTTGCCCCATGCTGATGACCTATGATGTTTTTATTCACAGAAAATGAGCAGGGCATTTTTGATGCCATACTGCGGGGACATCTTGATTTTTCATCGGATCCTTGGCCATCTATATCCAGTAGCGCAAAAGATCTTGTGAAGAAGATGTTGCGTGCAGATCCTAAGGAAAGGCTGACTGCAGTTGATGTTCTAAGTAATTTTCAGCTCTGATTATTTTGCTAGTAAATTCTCGTGGATACATGATTTTTTATTGCACTTTTGTTTTAGGTCATAAAAAGATGCATATCTCACCACATGCTTGAATTAATTTTTTTTTCCTGTGTGTTGAATTAACAAATTAAGATTTTTATTCATAAGAATGCAGTAATTTTGTATGCACATAGATTACAAGGTACCAGAAACATATAAATGTTGAAATCTAATCAAGAGCTGCCTCGCTTCTGTGGTTGCCTCACATTCCGATATTTTCAGGTCTTTGTTTAAGATATGCTCCCAAAGTTATATATCTTTGTAAATAGCAGTAAGCCAAATGCAACTAGTGCCCTCAGCAATATAGAGCTGCTAGTTTCCACATTTTCGTTTATTCTGTTCTCTCATCATCAATTGGGATAAAGGGCTAACGATTGAGTATCTGCAGACCATCCATGGATGAGAGAAGATGGTGATGCATCTGATAAGCCGCTTGACATTGCTGTCTTGACTAGGATGAAGCAGTTCCGTGCTATGAACAAGCTCAAGAAAGTTGCTCTCAAGGTGAGGAAATCTTTCCCTTTGGGTTGAAAATGCTGTATTAGACTTGTTTCCTAGAGGCTTACTTTGTCTTCTCGAACAGGTCATTGCTGAAAATTTATCTGAAGAGGAAATTATTGGCTTGAAGGAGATATTCAAATCCATGGACACAGACAATAGTAATACAATAACTTTTGAAGAGTTAAAAGCTGGCCTCCCCAAATTAGGAACTAAGCTTTCAGAATCAGAAGTGCGGCAGCTGATGGAAGCGGTAAGCATTGGCTTTTCACAGAATTCTCCTGTGATGTTTTGCTGTGTCTGGATTCCTTGGCATTGACATGATATTTTAATGGCTTAATTAGTAAATTTTACTTGGTATGTTACAGGCTGATGTGGATGGAAATGGAACAATTGATTACATTGAGTTTATTACAGCTACAATGCACTTGAACAGAATGGAAAGAGAAGACCACTTATATAAAGCCTTTGAGTATTTTGACAAAGATAAGAGCGGGTAAGTTTCCTTCAAAAGGTTTGTTGGTGTTTGATACCTCAACTTGTACATAATCTTTGCTCTGATGTCAATTAGGTACATCACAATGGAAGAGTTGGAACAGGCCCTAAGAAAGTACAATATGGGCGACGAGAAAACAATAAAGGAGATCATTGCAGAGGTTGACACAGATAATGTATGTACTCTTTCTCCTCTGTAATACAGCAAGAACCGTCTGACAAACTCGGCAAACCTATTTAACATGACTTGCACTGTTTCATTGGCCGCACAGACGATTGTGATTCCTTCTTGGTTTTAAAGTATTCTCTAATGATGATGGCTTCTCATTCATTGCAGGATGGAAAAATTAATTATGATGAGTTTGTGGCAATGATGAGGAAAGGAGATCCAGAGCTGGCGCAGAATAGACGTAGGAAGTAAAGCTGAAAGAGGATCTATCTGTTCGAAGCATATACAGGTTGTAACAACAGTTAATGGAGTTAATTGTTGATCTACATCTTTCTAAACTTGCTGCATCTTGGCATTTTGCTGGCACCCCAAAATGGAACAGAACTTGCCTGTTGAGGATTCTTGCTCTTTTTCCTTGTCTACTTTGCATTCAAGATTGAGAAATTGCACTAGGCCTAGAGTATACAACCGCACTCTCAGCTTATGATATCCATCAATACTTTTTTCTGCAGTTTGCAGATTGCATATAGTGATTATAGTCGGAAATGCTTTTCTATTTTCTGAGTTTTGTTTTGAAAATTTTACTGCAATGATGCTGCCAAAAAAACCCGTAAATATGCTTTATAATGTTGATGCGAGACATTGAAATGTCTAAATGTAAACCTTTTTTTTTTTTTTTTTGAAATTTCAATTACATTGAATAACATAAAAGTTACAGGAAGCATTACAAAAAACTCTCATTCTTGCTAATAAATAACTAGCTAGCAGTCACAAAGTAATGGGATAATGAACATCACCAGGCAATCTTCCAAAGTAGTTTCACAGCCCCTACCTGGATGTTATCCCCTAAACTCATAGTACACAATCTATCTTTTTCTAAATTAATTGCCAACACACATTCTGCAGTCATAAGTTCTGATTATTATTAGCAAGGATAACAAACACCATTATTTCTGTTGTTCTATGAATATTTCCAGATTCCGGAAAGATGATGCTATTTGTTTTTTTTTTTTTTAATCATTACGTCCTCAGATTACAGTTAATCAAGTTAGTCAATGAAATCAATTCCATAATCCATTACCACTTGATGAATTGCATGAAGTTGACCAATTAATAAGAGTTGACTATGATAAAGATATACTTGATGAAGCTAAGGCCACCACGCATTGAATCTAACTAATAATCTGCACTGATTGGTAAATTTACTAAAACATTACCCGCCCCCAAAAATGATTTATGTTTGTAGAACTAAAAGTTACTAATAGGGTTAAAAGGGCTCGTAGTAATGATACTAGTACATTTTAAAGAATTCTCTCTCTCTCTCTCTCTCTCTCTCTCTCTCTCTCTTTTTTTTTGTTGGAATATTACAATTTAGGCATGTGAAGTCGCTACACGATTAATTAAGATTCTAGTTTAATAAAATCTTGAGTTGGCCAATCTTACTTTTTTTTTTTTTAAAAGCACCTAAAAAAAATTGGAAGACCACCACCAATCTGTTACTACTATTCACCAAGGTATTTTTCCTCTGTGTTTGTGTGTGTGTGTGTGTGTAAAGCTTAAAATATATCCTCAACATTTTGGAAGTTTTCACTTGTGTCGCTATTAAAGTTACTTGGAAGAGGAAGTCATCCACTCATTTCTTCACGAAAAGGATTACCGTGTGGAAGAATGACAATCAATCACACAATTTTAGTAAGTCCTCAACCAATAAGGAAGCTTAAATTACAGAAAATATTTGCTTGCTTTGCCAATGGGAAGTGGCATCAGCAAAGTTTGACACACTTTCCACCATTGTTATGGCAAAGAAGAATGTGGCAGCCATACATCACTAAACCACTAAACAAAACAAGCAAAACAAGTGGACAGTAAGTTAGCAAATGGCCCCTCCACTTCTGGAATGACCCTGCTTTTGGCCTGCGGATTTCATTCCCTCTTTTAGCAGAAGAGACATCCTGGAATTGATCAAAATTGGCTCCTGGCAAAACCTGGTTGACTTGATCCTTCCTGATTCTGTGCAACTTCATGAATGAAAGGTCTAATGAATCCTGTTCAAGTTTTTCCCTTAACTTGAGAACCCTAATCATGGTTCGGCCGAAAGCGAAGAAATTCTGAACAGCTGCTAGGAGTGATAGGATGAAAGGTATCCACCAGTGGTGGCAAGTGAGAGATGTCGCGGTGGCGGTTGACGTTAAAATCACGGCCTGGAAGATGAAGTAAAGGTTGACATTCTGGGCTGCTTTTGTCTCCAGCTTCCTGATTCTTTGCTCTTGTTCCCTAATTGATTCATCCAGTTGGTTAATGTCCCTTTGGATTGAAATTGGTTGCTCAGGAACAGGATGAACTATTTCATCCATCGCTTTCTCTCGCAATGAAGGTGCTCTGTGTGTTTCTCTCAGTGAGAGTGTGAGTGTGTGTGTGTGTGTGTGTGGTTTATACTTGCAAACAAGCAACCTCTCTGAGCCTGAGGCTTTTAATGGGGAAGATGTTATCTGACTTTTCCAAAGTCAAATGAAGAATCAATGCATATCTGCAGTATGTTAATTGCTGGATGAACAGAACAGTGAACTGTGAATACCATCCTAAGCAGGGAAAAATGGGGAACCACTGCTTAAATTCAAGACTTTTAATAATATCCTTATCCCTTTTACAAATTTGACAATGATGTGTTAATTTCTGACCCCCCTTTTTTTTAATCAAGGAATGTTGTTTACTTAACAGAAGAAAGAAAGGTGGAAATGGGACAGAAATGAAAAAAATGTAAGTAATTCTGGACCAAATCCCACCCCTACACGTTGGTTCTTCATTACTATATAGTGTAGGGAAAAAAAAAAAAAAAGACAACACAATAGCTGGTTCTGTCCTGTGAACAAGTGTTTCATCCTTGATTGATCACCAGAGAATTTGCATCCTTTTTTTTTTCTGCCAACAGGCTGCAGTTAGAAATGTTGGGAAATCGACTCTGCTCCGCGCATACTGGGGTTTTTCAACACTGAAATTCTTCATTAAAAAAAACCAGTCATGCATAAACCACGGGAAAAGAAAACTGAGCATACTTGTTGCTACACCTTATTGACAATGTCCATTGTGAAATCTAAACTTAGGATTCTCCTAACATCATGCATGATGCGAATAAGCGGGTCATCAAGATAAGGCTTGGCTACTAAAATGTTCACATTCTTAGTCTTCTTATAATAATCCCTCCGTATTATAATCGTTTTAGGGAGAATATCAAACAAACAATTATTTTGGGACGGATGTCAAACAAGATAATTATTATTTTGGAATAGAGAGAACACCATATGCATAATTTAGTTTTAGTATTTACATTTCAATCCTCCAGCAATTCGCATCTTAGAACACATCAATGACTCATCTATCTTAACTAATCTTTATAAAAATTCAATCATATATTAGTATATTACCACTAGTGGAAACTTATTCTTAAAAATGCCTCTTGAGATAGAAGGACAATAGTGGGGTGAAACCAATAGAAAATTGAGTAAGGAAATTTCTCTCTACCTTCCTTATAGTAGTATAGTAGCCTAAATGACTGGCTACTATTATTGTTAGTACGTTCTTTATAAAGTTAATTCACAGCTACTTTCCCCAAAAGTCTCAAGTCTCAACAACTGGGAACAGTTGTTAAAATGGTCCTTCAAATATCAACTTTGATTTTTATCTCCCTAAAGTTTTAGTTTCGAAGATAATCCACTCTCAACTCAACAATCAAATTAATTCCCCCATATTTGCGTAGTTGTGTCACCAAGATGGTTGTGAGTCAAGCTGAGACGGTGGGAGTAAATGGAATGCTGGTTCGAGCAATGAAGGAGATGTTGTGAAGACCCTGTAATGTGAAGGTCAGATATGAATGTAGAGAAACTAATTTTGTGGCGGACTGCTTGGTTTCTTAAGAGACAGTAAGTTCAAAAGGATATCATAGATTAGATGATCGTCTAAGTATCATTAAATTATGGTTAATGCATGATATAGTTGGTGTTTCATACTCGGTAGTACCACAACCCTAAACCTCGGCCTCCTCTTTTGTATCAAAAAAATAATAATAATAATTTCTCCAAATTTTAATGGACAAGTTTATATTCTTCAAAGGAGGGATGGGTCAAAACTACAATTTCTCAATCAAATCTTACGATATATCTTTTCTTTTCATTTATATGTTATTATTGTTTAAAAATTGGATTCACACCAATATAGTTTGAATTTTTAATATCGTAATAATAACAATTTATTCTTATCATCTCACTTTATACCAAATTCCAACATATCTTTTCCAAAGTTTGATCTAAAAAAAAAAGTAAATTTGGATATGTTAAGAAGGTTTAGATGAAGAGAAAATAAAATAGAAGGAAGAAAATACGGGAGAATCACTTTGTCGATTCTACGATTGCACGAGTATTATTGGAAACAACTATATATACTGGATTAACATTTGCACAGAGTTGAAGGAGTAGTATACAAATTTCACACACATGAATGTACTCGATGTAGAAAAATCCAACCTGGCCAAAACGTCCTTTGCTTAGACCACCAGATTCCAATAGATACTTTCCTTTCCACTTCGTCCTCATTCCTCAACCGTCAAAAAACGCCAACTTGATTACCGCGAAATTAAATAAATAAATAAATAAATAAAAATACGTAATAGATTTGGGGGAAAATTTTCCCAGAAAAATCCCCAAAAAATAAGAACGCCATTCCTAGGGTTTCTAATTTGGGTGATAGTGAAGGAGCAAGGAAGGGGGAAAAAAAATGCACAGAACCAATGTATACGATCATTGCTCAAGCTCCTGATTTGAGGGCTCTTAATCTGAATCATCACCGCCGTCTTCCTCCTCCTCCTCCTCGGATTAATCTCATGCTCAGCTCCGCCTCGTTAAATTGCGCCCGCCTTCAAAGACCTTTGCCCTTCCTTTCAACTCCTCGGAATTCAAGGGTTCCGAAATTAAGTCTAGAAATCAAATCCTTAGCTCCACTCACTCATAGCTTACGAGTTTCCGGCCATCATTGCCGACCCGTTAAGGTAATTTCACAGTGCTACTTAATTACTTCCCTCCGTCCGAAATGATTGTCCAGTTTTCATTTTAATTCAAATTGTATAAAAGTGAAAATCCATTCTGGGCAATAATTTTGGGCTAGAGAGAGTATTAGTTTTTCTTCAGTTTTTTTGGTGTTTTATTTGTGTTTATTGTGATTGGAACGTGTGTGAGTTTAAGTTAATTGGCTCTGTTCTTGTGTGTGTGTGTGTGTGGAGTAACGATTTCCGGTTACATATGTGTTGTGATATTGATTGTTTTGGGAGTTTTGTTGCAGAAATGGAAAATCTCTTGCTTCAGAAATGATGATTCGGCTGGGACAAATCCAGAGTCCATCGAGGACGGGATGCTACGGGAAGAATTGCAAAAATCGGAATGTGAAAACCCAAATGCTGCGGGAAAAAATTGGACTTCAAATCTCAAAGTGGTAATATATTATAGTCCTTTATTAGATATTCAGCATAATTGTATCATCAATTTGTTATGATACTCAGTTTTTGATGGTTAATGCTGCACTGGTATTAGGATTTTGTAAGTGGTATTATGATGGACCAATATTTTGTTATTTGGAAAACTTGGATTTTCTTCTCTTTAATTGCTGAGGTCGATGTTATTCTTATGGAGCATCGCATAGCTAACTAACTTCATAAGGTGCTCAAGTTCGTTAAACTTTCCAAGTGGAGACTATTTGTTATCCAATAGCTTTTTATCATTCTGGATTAGTTTCTTAATTAGTGTAATTTACTATGCAATACACTTGCATTTTGTTTCAGGTTTTAGAACGTATAGGTTTTTGTATGTGTGGGAGCGTACTATCTCTGTTTTAATTAATCGTAACAGAATGCACGATTCATTTTATTGGCCTTGAGCAGTAGACATGCCTGTTTCTCCCATTGTCAAACTTATTCAACACTTCTATCCCATATTGGGGAAAGCTTGATCTGATGGGTCTCTTGTTATCTTCTTTTTCGTTTCAGTTTACAGATGCTGTGCTGGGAGTCTTTGGAAAGCCTTGGGCTGTTCCTTGGACGGCAGATACCATCGTACAGGTGATCTATTACTGTTTGACCATTATTCACTGCATGACCCCATTATATTAGCACCCTTTTTCAGGCATCATAATGTGTTACCTGAAGAGAAGTAACTTGGGAAAATTTTCTTTGATGTGCATGAAAGCTCAGAGCTGAAATTTTGAGCCTGAACAACAAGGAGGACTTTAATTTCTACATACTGAAACTACTCCTTTCATGATAGCCTTGCAGTTTAAATATCTGAATCTGAATTAATCTTGTAACAGTTGCCATTAATTTGGTTGAAAACATTAAGCATGATTAAGCATGGGAAGTCAATTTTCCAGGCAAAGTCTTAGAAGTAATATTACGTAAATTTGGGCTGAATATTACGTAAATTTTTTGAGTTTTTCCACAGTAAGGAGTTATAGTTCTTTTTGGACCCCGCAGTACATCAGTTTCGCCAATTGCAGTGTCCACGTAGCTCAGCTGTTTCTCTATGTAGTCCGTTTGCCTTCCTTCTACCCTGATCCTACGTAACTTTTTTGGCTTTGATAATACTATGCTGATTGTGGTTTAACTGAGCTTGTAATCCTGAATGTTTTGACTTGTTTCACTACATTTGTAGTTTGATGATTTCCTCCATGCTGATGTACATGTTTACTCCCTGTTGTCTTTCAACCTTGGAGAGTTGTGAAAGTTGCCAGTTGATATTCTTTCAATGAGAATGTGACAGCACCATATCTGTTATCTGGATTTGTGTTTTGTCATGCAGGTTACACTCCTTTGGGTTGTCTCATTCTGGTTCGTAGGCAATTGGATGATTCCATTTGCAGCTCACATGGTGGGATTCAACAAGGAATCATTGACTTATAGAGGACAAGCTCTGTTCAGTCTTTTAACTGATGTTGCCGAAGGACTAGCTGGAATCTTAATTCTTCACCGATGTCTGTCTAGATTTCGTCCCCTTCCAAAGGATTGGTTCAAATTTAGCCTAAAAGGCAAGTGGTTATTTGACGTAGTCATCGGATGCCTTATGTTTCCGTTGGTCAATAGGCTATCCCAATTAAACCTCGATCTGCTACCTATTTTACCTTCGACGCCCGTAACTCTTTCGAGCGTTGAGCATTCAATCATGGCAAGGGATCCAGTAGCAATGGGGTTATACGCTTTAGTACTCGTAGTGTGTGCTCCCTTGTGGGAAGAAATAGTGTTCCGGGGTTTTCTTCTACCTTCCCTGAGTAAGTATATGCCTGTTTGGTGTGCTGTTTTAATGAGTTCGGTGGCTTTTGCTTTAGCACATTTTAATGTACAGAGAATGATTCCTCTAATTTTTCTTGGGGTAGTGATGGGTGTAATTTATGCACGTTCTAGGAATCTGCTACCATCAATTCTCCTGCATAGTTTGTGGAATGGTTTTGTATTCTTAGATTTGATGAAATAAAAGATCATTATGTTCTAAATTTCAGCTTAAACTATATCTTTCTTTTTATTTGATCAAACACAAGAGACTAGGAGATGGGTGCCCAACTGTATTTGAATTTGAGGGAGATGAATATTTAACATCTTATATACTTTCCCTCAAAAAAAAAAAAAACATCTTATATACTTAATAGGAGATGATCAAAGATAACGCCTTTGCTGGTTGTTTCTGTCTTTCTGGCAGATATTTTGTTTTTAAACGCAGCTTGACTTGCTTTCTTGCCATTTCGCTTATTGAGCTTGGAAGGAATTCACAGTTCTCATACTGAACTAACCAAGGCAATATTGTCATGATGCAAAATTGTGATCTCTACCCGAAGGGAAAAAGAAGGAAAGAATAAGAAAAAGCCTTAACTTGAAACGAGTGGAAGAACCCAAAGTAAAAACATGAAATTGTAAACCAAGAATGGTTGGACCGTTTAGTTCTCAAATCTCATTAATGGTTGACTCCTGGCAACTGTCATGAACAAAAAATTAAAAACTCAAAAGGCAAACATTATTCACACGCCATGCTGAGACACACAGGCCAAAGTCTCCACCGTGTGTACTCTTTCACCTCCTTTACAACAATACCAGGAAAGGTCTTTGGTGCAGGTGAAAGCTATTTATCAGTTGGGGGATACTAGGAAAATAACCATGTTGCTTCTTGAACTCTTCACGGACAGTTGGGTTCATGTACCAAGGTTTCCTGGTACCCGCTTTCGCCGTTTCAGATTCAGAAGGTCATCCCGGGCAATGTTTCACCTCCTTTACAACAATATCATGAAAGCTGCTGTTGTGGTTGGGAAAATAACCATGGAGCTTCTTGAAATCATCATAGAAAGCTTTTTGAAAAGATCCTGACTGTTTTGCTATTCTTCTCCACCTCCTTTGCAAACTGTTTAGTACAACCTTCTTCAGGGTTTCGGCAAGGTTTGTTGGAGTTGGTGGTAGGCAAGCCATCCGCCTTAGAGGAAATCTTTCTCTTGGCCAAACCCTAAAATGCTTGATCCAAAGGGAATAGAACCCTAGTAGGCAGGATTCTAGGTTATTTCCCATTGACTCAAACCAATAAAAATTAGTAACAACTCAAAGTTAAAATCTGCTGTGGATATGGAAACACTTCCACATGGTTTGCTTAATCAGTTTGAATTTGTTTCCTATGTTTATAATTAAACGAAAATTATTTGTCCAGAGACTTCCGCAAAGGAGAATTTGGTTTAGGATATTGGGTGTAATACCAGAACAAATAAAATTAACCAACGTAAATTAGGAATTGGATTTAAATAAAGTAGTATTGGCTTGAGGGCCACGAAATTTCTATATAAAAACAGATGACCGGGTCTGATTTTTTATACAAACCTAAAATCTTGAGAGACGAGAAAACAGCAGTCATCGGAAAAGCTCCAGATTCCAAGTTACAGATCAAAGCTTCGAAACCAAAGAACTCATCAACCTCGACATGATGAAATCATCCGAAACAGAGAGGGAGGATTCCAAGATTATACTCTTGGCGAACGGAGTATCGGACGATGGAGATACTTACCTGAAAATCCCGAAATTCTACACCATAAACCTGCATTTATTGGAGGGGATGATGATGAAAGCCACCGAGATCGACCTTCAGCTCCCAGCCGGAACTTGTATCAGCGGAATTGAAGGCTGGTGCAATGGTCTACTCTGTTTGAGTTCTTCATCAAAAACTGACCTTTTCTTGTCGAACCCGACAACCCGCAAGCATTGGCAGTTACCATCCCCCCTTCCTAAGAAGAAGACAGAGAGTATAATAAGCCCAAGTCAAGAGATTTGTGTTTATGGTTTCGGGTACGATGGAACTGGAGATGATTACAAGGTCATACGGGTGACAGAGGATTACTTAAACCAGGGGATCGGCGTCCTGAAGCCAATCTCGCAGGAAGTTCAGGTTTATAGCCAGAAATCCAATTCTTGGAAGCATCTTCCACAATTTCCTTATTTCATCGGAAATCGTCGGTGGCCTAATCCCGGAAAACTAGTTAACCATGCCCTCCATTGGGTCATGGAGGATTCGGATGACGATGTCATTGCGGCCTTTGATCTCAGAACAGAACAATATCATACCGTTCCGCTTCCTCCTGAGATTGTGGAACGAAAAGAATCAGCAAATCCTTCATCAAAATCACCATCATGGCCGTGGATTTTGGAGGTTTTAGAAGGCTTCCTATGCGTAATGAAGAGACAGGATTCCACAACCTTAAATCTGTGGATAATGGAAGAGTATGGTGTGAAGGATTCTTGGACCGAGTTTGTGTTCCAGAAGTTCCCAAGTGTGGTGTGTCCGAATCCTGTTCCTATATCGATATCGAATTCCCGCAGAAGAAAGGGTGAAATCTTCTTTCATGACAACAGATATGTGTTCAGTTATGATGCAGAGAGCCAAATGCTTCGGAAAGTCGTCTTCTTTCCATCATACATCGCGAGCAGTGGATATCCGTTGATTAGCAGCAGCCTAGTTCAACCTGGACCTAGTTGTTGATTTTCTTTCTTTTTTTTTTTTTCACTTTTCGTTCAATTAATAAGTATTGATCACCATTGGGTGTCAAATCATGATTGAGCCTGATGTAATTGGAGTAGCGCACCCATAGCGTGGTGTTAATTTCAATTTTAAGCCTTTGCCTGCTTGATACCTGTGTTGTGTGTGTGTGTGTGTGTGTTAGTGTGTTTGGTCTTTTCCACTGTTTAACTTAGTACTTTTTGCCTCTTGGTAGTTTTTGTGGCCTTTTCGTCTAATAGTAGACATTAGTCAACAACATTGCAGACTTCTCGGTTCCCAAATAAACAGAGGCCAAAAGAATATCGTACTTCTGCAAGCTACAAACAAAGAAATTGTTCGAAGCAATAATTAGGATTTAATTTAATTTCATAACCACCATGATCCCGTTTACAATTTGATTTGATCACTAGCCCTTGACAATTTACCATTTTGGTAATCATCTTCTGATCACACAAAACTCAACATTTCACATCTCCAGCGAAGGCATTGTGGTGGAGGATATTCGGTTGATTTCGAAATTCGTTGCAATTCACAACCCTATAAAGTATTGTTTCAAACTTTGCAGCATTGAAATCTCTGGTGTAATACTCAATTGATTGGTCCAAATCTTTCCGCCATCGTTAGGAGCAAAGTTGCAGCTAACTTATGGCAACTTCTGGCGGTTTTTCTGCTCCTCCCTTGGTGCCAGGAATTTTAATTCTGGCTTGGCCTGGCTTTCAAAAGCAGAAACTTCCCCTGTTTGGGTGGACTATCTGCCTATCTTTTAACAAGCCGAGTTAAAATTTCCAAAGCCGCCACCTTCTTCCGAAACTTTCCGGGTTCCCCAGGAAAGTTCTTTAGGTGTTGGATTTGCCGATTTGGTGAAAGGTATGGAATGTTGGGACGCCATTCTGGAAACGCTTGCGTGTAACAGCTACAAAGTACAGAGCGAAGACGCAATACTCATCCGTCCAATCAAAACAGTCCACAGTGCAACTTGTAAATTATACTGTTTTTAATACAGTATGGACTATTTGACTAAATCACATAAAACATCCTGCACATTTGGGCGAAAAATTATTTTCGCCCTGCACATTTCAAAACGCTCATTTTCATCCTATTTCATCAAAAAAATATACTTTTTTGACTATTTACGTCCCAAGTTAACTTTTTGTCCAATGACCGTCTGAATACAGAGGTATTTTTGTCTTTTAGTCCAACTTTTGGTTTTGCATTAATTAAGAAATAAAATAATGATTAAATAAAAATAAATTAAATTAAAATTATTTTTAAATTCAAAAAAAAAATCAAAAATCCCAAATACACAAATTTTGGCTCCATTTACCATATGGGTCTGTTAAGCACACAGTAAACCTATAAGGTAATTTTTTTACAGCCAATAAAATTAAATTTTTTTTCCAAAAAAGCCACAAAACGCCGGACTTTCTCCTTCGTCACCATCTTCAACCCCAACATCTTCGCTGCCTTCTACTACTCCATCGCCACCATCAACCACTCCTCCTCCGTCGCCACCTTCAACCACCCCTTCTCCTCCTTCAGGTAGTCCCCATCGTCGCCATTAGGTGGGAATCAACGTGGGAGATCTCCACCGGCTCTTGGCAAGTCTCCGCGTTTTTCATCGAACCCAAACCCGTCTTCTCCTTCATCCAATGGTGGCGGAGGCGGCGGGGTGTCCTACGTTTACTCCGGCCGTCTCGACAACGCAAATCGCGTCTTCAACCAAACCCGAAATCCGAGTACGAATCTTTGGAATCAGATTAGAGGGTCGAAGTCAAAAACTGCATAAATTTGTGAAATTTTTCCGTGCAATGAGAAAATCGGAAAGTGTTGCCCGATGGGTATGCGTTTAATTACGTTGTATGTGGTGTTACTAGAGGAATTTTGTTGAGTGAAAGAAGGATGGTTAACGGAAAGGTTTTGAGACATGGGTTCTGCACTAATGTGTTTGTACAAACAAATATATTGATTTTTTACTCAGGTTGTGAATGGGAGAGTGATGTTTGGTATGCCCAGCATCTTCTTGATGAAATGATTGAAAGAAATGTTGGAATATGGTTTCTTGGACAACTACGATTGATGGCTGTGCAACAAATGGGAGGTTCAGACAAGTCCTCGTGTTATTTCATCAAATGTGTAGACCTGGTGTGGAATTTAATCAGGTGACTTTGGTGGTGGAAGGTGATGGGGACAACGTGAAGGAGGAGAAGGGGTGATGGAAGGTGGCGACGAAATAGAAGGAATGGTCGAAGGTGGCTCTGGAGTAGTCAACGGCGGCGGAGATGCTGGGGTTGACGATGGTGGCGTTGGAAGATGGTGGCGTTGTTGTGGCTTTTCCAGCTAAAACAAAAATAATTTTAATTTCGCTGTAAAAGAATATTACCTTATAAGTTTACTGTGTGCTTAACATTGGGACCAACACAATTAATAAAACAAAAATATTTTGAATTTTGAATTTTTTAAATTTAAAAATAATTTTAATTTATTTTAATATTATTTAATTATTATTTTATTACTTAATTAATGGGAAACCAAAAATCAGGCTAAAAGACGAAAATACCCCTACATTTAGACGGTTATTTGGACTGAAAGTGTATTTGGGATGGAAATTGTCAAAAAAATTACATTTTTTTAGACAAAAATGGGACGAAAATGAGCGTTTTAAAATGTATAAGATGAAATGATTTTTTGACTAAATGTACGGGACGTGTTTTATGGTTTAGTCGAACTATTTTTATGGAACGGAAGGAGAAAATCGTTTGAGACAGTGCCATCAGAGAATTCCCCGTCGAGGAGCCGCATGTCTGTGTCCTTGTTACAGAATGATACTAGTGATCCGTCTGTTTTTTGTACATGATGATATTTGAGTATTGAGTACTTTGTGGCCTAACAACTGCAAACAGTGCAAAAAGATTTGATCACAGCCAATTCTGTCACAACAGTAGTAGATATTGCTTCCTAATTGCCTCATGAATCATGATGTAATTGTTTCGTTTTAGACACTTTTATGGTAGTTCATATGTTTGAGAGTTGCATGGAAATTGTGAGTGATTTGGTATAATACACCACATTATAACAAAAACCAGTTTTTATCCAAAATTTCAATTGTCAATCAATCCTTAAAAGTCACCTCTCTACACTCAAATCCAAATAAGACTTCTTTTTGGGAAAAAAAAAAAAAACTTTGGGTTTAAATTGAATTCTCCACGATCTCAAATAGCTAATTGTAACTACCTACTCAAATCTTTTTCAACGTTAAAATCTCCTTCAATCCCAAATTGCAATAATCGCTGCAATATTTCACCAGCCTCAAATTCCTGCCTCTTCACAAATAAATCTTGATAGTGAAGATTGAAGCGGCCGTCTACTTCTGCCGAGTTTCATTGGCCACCGAAGACAATAAATATGCTGCCCAGATCTAAAACCAAGCGAGCTCGGTAAACTCAATCATTGTTTCAATTATTAAGTTGTCGACACTTTAAATTGTTGTTGTCTGACTATCTTACAATCATTGTTCATCACAATCGTTGTCGACACTTTAGATTTGCTGTTGTTGTTTATGATTTCTAGATAAACATCTCAGAATATATCAGTTTATTTCAAGGTTGGAGTTTGAATAATTTTTCCATTGCGGTTGTGTTTGGGTAAGTTTTTATCTCAATGAGTTGTTATATTTTTTATAGCTGGATACATGTTTAATATATACAGCTTGAGACTAATTCCTTAAAGTCATACTCAATGCCGGTGTTAATTTAAAATTATTTGTTCCATCAATAGATGAAGGCATGTAATCCAGATTGCTTCAAACCCGTTTATAAATATTAAAATTGTATCTTTTCTTTTATAATGACAATAATGCCAGCAATTATCTTTTGTTAGAACTCCATATGTGGCTAATTGCATGTGTTGTATAAATATTCTATTTTTATGCCTTGATGGGAACAAAATGGAAAAGCTAGCAATTAAATTTACCTAAAATACACAGCTCAATAGAGAAGTTCTATTTTTTTTACATGAGCCTGCGAGATTGTAATTGTGTGACTTCTCTCAGGGGTGGCTCTCCCATTAGGCAAAATAGGCCATCGCCTAAGGCCCCGGAATCGGAAGGCCCCCAATATATATATATATATATATATATATATATATATATCCCAAACGTTTACTCCAGTGTGCTAATTCATCCCAACGTTTTAAAATTGATCAATTACGTCCCAAGGTTATCAAAATTGAACAGATACATCCCATGACCTGCAAAACATAAAAAATGACCTGATATAACAGGTAAAAATTCTATTGGATCTCATATTTATTATTATTTTTCTGATTTTTTTTAATTTTTTGGTCATTTTTTAGTTCATTAAAAAACAAACTAAATTTCTATATTAAAAAAACTCGAAAAAACTTACTTAATTAATCAAAATAATTTATGTATCACAAATGAAATAATTTATGATTTTTAGTTTCTCCATTTATAAATGTTGTTTTTGTTTCAATAAACTAAAAAAAAGTTTAAAAAACTCAAAAAAAATAGAAGTAAAAATGTTAAATATAGGATCCAAATGATTTTACCTGTTATACCAGGTCACTTTTGTTGGTTTGCAGGTCATGGGATGGATCTGCTCAATTTTGATAACTTTGGGACGTAATTAACCAATTCTAAAACTTTGGGATGAATTCGCTAGTAGGATATAAACGTTGATATGTATACACTAATATTCCCTTATAAAAAAAAAAACTTAAAGCTTATAAATATTGACCAATTGTAGCCTAAAAAAAAACACTCAATATTTATTGATTCACGTGTGTTTTATACTTTAGAATAATAGGGAAAGTAATTAAGTAAAATCAATAGTGGTTTTTTTGTGGTGATTTTGCCACAATAATTTCTAGCATCCAGTGCATATTTTTTCATTTTTTTCACATCTGCCCTCGTCAACTTCTTTATTTTCCTCTCTCCCCCATCTCTTGCTCAATTAACTCTTCTTTACAGTCTTTCTGTCATAACAACGCTATCAATTTCCCTTCAAAAAACTGATTATTTTATTTATATAGTTGATAGAACTATCTAATCACTACAAACTAGATTAGAAAATTTTAAAATGTACGAAAATATTTTTGGTTTTCTATTTAGTTTGAAAAAATTAAAATCACTTGATGACAAAATTTAGAAAAAAGTTGTCTTAACCTTCAAAACTCGTTAACACACAATGATAGTTTAGATATTGATGGTTTGGATTTATTGTATGAACTAAAAATTTTAAGAGAAAATGTAAATGTTGAGAATAATAATCCAATAGATATACTTAATTATATTAAAAGACTTAATTCTTTTCCAAATGCTTATATTGCTTATAGGATAATGTTAATTATTTCCATAACAGTTGTTTATAAGAAGTTTTTCAAAACTAAAAATAATAAAAATTATTTAAGATCAACAATGCCACAAGATAGATTAAATGGATTGGCTATTTTATCAATAGAAAATGATTTACTGGAAGAGATAGATCATGAAACTTTCATAAAAAAATTTGCAACCAAAAAAGCTAGAAAAATAAATTTAATATAAGCAATACTTTAAAAAATGCTAGAAAGAAAAACTTAATATGAATAATATTTGGAAAAAACTTTTATAACTCCGCCTGCTATAAGCTCACGGGTTTATAGTTGCCGGTCCTAAGCCCGAAAAAAGGACGAGGGTTAAATTTTTTTTTCTTTTTCTTCTAGTTTTTTTATTATTAAAAGGTCCCAATTTTAAAACTCGCCTTAGGCCCCCCAAAAACGTTGAGCCGCCACTGACTTCTCTGATAATCTTTCTTGCTGATAAAATTAGGAGGAAGAAGAAAGGAAGTGTGTGTTTGTGTGAGAATAGGTAAAAAAAAAAAAAAAAAAAGATGGCATGGTAGAAAATCAATTTTGCTATATTTGCGCTGATTTTATGCGTAAAGGATCAATTTTGTGTCAACCTTCTGTATGTTAGAATCATATATGCTCTTATACACGACATTTATTATTGTCCACATTAGGAGTTATTTATTACAAAAGTCTTAGTTTTTAGTGTTTAAAGTTTAAGTATGATGCACTTGCAGATACATTTGTGAGAAAAGATACTGCAGAGATCCTCTTTACATCTTTTTGACATGAAAGCCAAACTACTTTAGTTAAAGGCTTCATAGAAACCAAACACATGAACATTGTGGCCATGAAATCTACAATTAGCTCCTTATCGGAAAAGTTTTTCCCTTTCAGTTCGTATCGTCGGTTGTCTACAAACATGCAGGAACCATTTTTCCCCATCCCATTATTTTAGTATTTCCTAGAATGGTTGCTCCATGTATGTAATGTGAAATTTGAAGAATAGAAAGCTTTGATGCATGTGGAAAGCATGGAACGTCTTATTGTATTTAAACCACCTCTGATGAATGGGAATGCAGTAGGTTGTATAGTTTTTCCTTTTTCATCCTTTGTTTATCTTTCACTATTTGGGTTGCTTTTTTAATTATAGTTTGCATACCATTCTTTTAATACAAGGTAGTAGTAGTTTATATAATACTTTTTTGTTCCAAAAAATAGTCCTATGGAATTTTGAATTTTGTACTATTTTTAGTACAAATTTGAAAATTTAATTGGACTTTTTTTTTTGGTTAGAGTGTCATTGACATAACTAAATAACATAGCACAATCTATTTGAAAGTGTTTAGTCCATTTTGTATCCGTGCATTTACACGGGTCGAGAACCTAGTTTATGCTTTATAATGAAGCCGGTTTGGGGAAGTTGCAATTTTATACCGATTGATGACTAAAGGTGCTCATAGGCACATTGACGATTTATGGTGAAATTGAATGTTTTAGTCAGAAAAGGAAAAAAAAAAAAAACATCACACCATGGACTCCTTATAAAAACTATCAACAAAAAGTTGTGGTCTTGTATTTTCGATCACATCTCAATATATTTTTACTATTATAGACACGTTAAGACTTTTTTATTTACTTTCCAACAAACACAACTTTCACTTTTTTACACTAACAGTAGATGGATTATCTTATATCTAGGATGAATAATATATATATATATATATATATATATATTATTCTTGGATCAAGTTCCCGGTTGTTTTCATGACATGTTCAACTTTGCTAAAATTTGATTTTATATTAGGCTATCCTGTTCTTATTATTAAAGATTATGATTAATAGTACTTGAGGAAAGATTTAATTTAGTGATAATTATTCTTGAAAAATTATCAAGAGTGATTATCAGGAGTAGTTTTTATCTAATAGTGTGTTAGTTTTTATCTAATAATGTAGAATGCCTATAAATATGGCATTAGTTCTTTATTTTAGAGATTTTTTTATCTAATAGTATATTAGTTTTTATCTAATAATGTAAAATGCCTATAAATATGGCATTAGTTCTTTATTTTAAAGATAAGTCAATCACAATGTAGTCATTCAATTAATTCACCTGTTGGTTCTCTTTTATTGATGTTCTTCATATTTTATGTTTCCTCTTCATATTTTATTTTTTTTTCTTGGTATTAGAGCAGGTTTCGTCCTGTTTCTGTGCCATGCTTCTGTTTGTTTTTTTCTTTCAACAAATAAATCATGATTAGTTCAGTCATGAATATCAACAGTTGTGTCATGTTTTAAATCTGAAATCCCAAATCACTTCTCTTCTACTGCTAATCCCAAATTCTAGTTTGATTCTCCCAAGAATGTCCATAATCTCCACAACTCTTTCACAAATCAATCCATTGAACCATAATTTTTTATTGTTCTTTTTTTCTTTCACAAATCAACTTCAATTGATCCACAAATTTCAGACAAAGAGGAAAGATACCTCTGAGTCACACTACAAAATTTTCATTATGACAAAAGTCAGATAAGAGAGTTTTGACTTGTCATACAACAATCTAACATTTACAAAAATTTCCAATATGGCAAGTGTCATCTTCTCTCAAAGGAAGAGTTTTGACTTGTCATACCACAATCTAACAAAGTAACAAAAATTTCAAGCAAGTCGTCTAAAACATGGTCAGAATCACTCAAGACAAAGGATCGATGGTGATCTACAAGTTTTTCACTACTCATGTTCCGAAGGATGAGAAAGCCGTCAACACAATCAAAGCAAACTGAGTTTCCAACCCCTCAAAGCAAACTGAGTCTCCAACCCCGACTCAGTTTGAGGGAGAATATTAAAGATTATGATTAATAGTAGTTGAGAGGAGATTTAATTTAGTGATAATTATTTCTGAAAAATTATCAAGAGTGATTATCAAGAGTAGTTTTTATCTAATAGTATAGTAGTTTTTATCTAATAATATAGAATGTCTATAAATATGGCATTAGTATTTTATTTTAGAGATAAGTCAATCACAATTTAGCCATTCTATTAATTCACCTCTCATTTCTCTTTTATCAATGTTCTTCATATTTTATTTTTCCTCGTCATATTTTATTTTTTTTCTCCTATGTCATATGTTCAAGAAGAATTAGTATATTTCACTAGGGTAAGTATGTTTGTTGTTAGGACGTTGGAAGACAAATATTTGCTTCCGATAAAAAAATTTCGGTTTCCATCAGATACAAGTCCTTCGTATCTCAAGAGTATAGGAAAGCCATTGATTTGTAGTCTTGTTAATCTTACTCTCCTAAATAGTTGACTTTGTCGCTTTATTTTTTTTTAAAAAAAATTGTCGCTTTGTTTGAACTTTGAAGTATGTTATAGGTGGGTATTTTTTAAAATAATAATGTGGAATTTTTCTAGAGATATCGAAAAGTTATAATATATGTCACGTGTGCACTTTTTTTACTCATTTTTTACAACTCTATTAATCTTATGATCCCGTAGCATACTTGTTCTGAAGAAAAAATGTAAGATGCATATACGTTAAAGAAGCAAAAAATTAGATCAAGATGATTGCATTCAATTACTAATAATCTAATATCGATATGTAGCTAGCCTACAACAATAATACCATTTGCAGATGTTTGTTGGATTAAAACCAAAAGAAACAAAACAAAATGTCAGAAGTGGGATTTGAACCCACGCCCTCTCACGAGGACCAGAACTTGAGTCTGGCGCCTTAGACCACTCGGCCATCCTGACGTCTTCGCTCAGTGTATGTAGAAAATGCAATATAATAAATAATTTAAACTGGATGAAAATATAAGAATTAACCATTACTAATTGTCTCTTCGGGACCTACAATAAATTGGAACCATTACTAATTTAAATATGTAATGAATAATGCAAAAATTTCTATTGACAACCCATCAAAGTTTATTGGAAAACAAATTAGGAGACTTAGTTTTTATACCTATTTCTTCTTATAGTCGAGAAAGTCGTCACTCGTCAGAGATAAAAGAAATAAGGTAGAAAATTGTGCGTCCTTTAAAAAAATAAATAATAGTAACATATTTTATGGATCATTATTTTTTAAAAGAAAGCTATATTATCTCATCTCCATCAAATTATTTACCATACGAATGCATTCCTTCTTTTACCTTTTCATTAGTATCTCTATAAAGTTAAAATCAAACTAGCTAAATGGGTTTTCTTTTTCCTCTTAAAGTCCCTTCGTCTTTTTGTAGTATTGTTAAGATCCATCTCATTATATTCTGAAGACCTTTAAAATTTTACATTTACCATTATAAGTACGCGATTCTTTGTTCCATAAACTTTTTTCATAAAAAGGGAGGGACATTGTAAGTAATTACTCAAAAATTGATTAGATTACTGAGACCTATAATAATTTAATCGCCTGAATACCAAGTTGAGATAATATTCCCAAGCTATTTTCTTGAATCAACAACTTTTTATTAAATTATATATATACATAAATAAAAACACATGATAAATCGATCCACGAGAGATGAGGAATCAATATGAAGGAATTAAATATCGCAAATATAGACAATATTAACCAAAAAAAAAAGTTAAAAACTATAAAATATTTTATTATTATTCTATGATTAAAAGGCATATAACCTTTTCGCAATACACTTGCAGGGTTGCAGAAGAAAACTTCTTTATGGAATCTTGCTTGAGATCGAAATAAACCTAATACAACTTGATTAGGAAAAGTAGCTTAGTGGCCTGCCGGAGGTTTAAGCCACGGTGAGATGGGAAAATGGCCGGGAATATAAGGTCTCATCCATGGTCGGTGGGGGAACCAGCCAGCAGTTTGAGGTTTCATCCATGGCGGGATGGGAAACGGGCCGACAGGATGAGCCCACCATTGTTGGATCTCCTTGAACCAATCTTGGAGCATTTGAGTGATTTCATCATCATCAGGCGCATAAGGAGATGGGTCCGGGGCATTCGGACCAGAACTTCCATCTGGTTCCGGCCATGAAAACGGCGGCACCGGTGACGGAGACGTTGGAGGTTCGGGTTTCGGAGAAGGGTTTTTCCATGGAAATGGAGGAAACGGGTAACCTAACCATGGTGGATAACGTAAAATCCACGGAGGGGGGAGAAAATGCCGACTGATTCCCGGACGAAGCCACGGAGGGAACCATATTGGACGATGGTTTAGACCTATTTTAATTTTTGGATCTTCTTGAAGAAGTTTTCGAGCTTGAACAAGGTTGAGACAAAAGGCTAGAGAAATGATGAATAAAAGTGAGAATAAAGTTGAAGTCTTCATTTTTTATTGAAGAAGTTTGGGGCTGGAATGCATTGGAGTATCAGGGAGTCTTTATATAGTAGTTCATGCCTGCATGCATGAGTCATATATGATCGGATATAGTTTTTAAATTTAAAAATTATCTTCATGGATCAATTATTTTGAATGTTTGAATTTGATTTCGAATTGAGATTTAAATGATATGTGAATGTATTGAATTTGAGTTAGATGATATATGAGTCTTTAATTGTAATTTGAAATTGATCAAGATTATCTTAAGAAATTAAGCATAGGAGGAAAAAAAGAAGGGCGGAAAAAACAAAAAAAAAAAAAAAAGAGAAAAAAAAAGATAAAGATAGTAAAAGTTAAGGGCGGAAAAAGGGGGAACACAAAATTGTTTAATAGTAGTGCCTTTGTTTTGTTTTTTTTTTTAATTTCGTTTTTTTATGTTAGAGTGAAATTAGCAACTTGCTAAAGTACTAAATTACTCCACCTTTTATTAACATAAAATCTAAACCGAATTGTGTTTTAAGTTTTAACCACATAATAAATGAGGTTAAAAGTACGACTTGTTCCAAAATAATTAGTCACAACGTTCCGGCCTTCGTATGCATGTCAAATTAATCATGTTTTAATCATTTTCTTTTCTCTTTTTGTTCTGGGGCAAAATTTTGTCCAAAGATAATATGGGAAGTTTCTGGATCAATAATAAAAGAGGGTTATCCAAAAAAAAAAAAAAGTTAAAGAGGGTTAAATTTTAAGAATTGCCGTCTGTTTTCACACAAATTACAAAGTCAGTAGTGTCATGTCTCACAACTAGAACTTACTCCACATAAAAGTAGTAAACTATTGTCGCAACTTAAATCGCTTAGCCCTAAGAATAGGTATATAAAATCAGTGTAGGATCAACTTTTTTTCTTTTAGTGATTTCAAAACAGGGGCTGTGCCGAGTCGGGAATAATAGAAGGAATGATCATGGTGAACTGGTTCATTGGTTGCTTAGTCTGTTTTGCTACCATATGCACTAAAATCTGCGTAGTGAAAGCTAAAGCAGTTGGGAGCAGCAATCGTGAAGCACAATATCGCAAGTTGAGGTACAAGTACATCTGTAAATGATTTTAAGTAATTTGTTTACTAGATGAAATTACTTCTCTTTTATTATAGACGACAATTTATCGAAATCTTATTTTGTGACTCGTAATTTTTTGTTTCTTTAAGAAGCAATGCAAATTTTGTGTCCATATCTTGTCACTATAACACTAAACCCTTGTTCACAATGTTGACTTGTTGAGGAGCTTAATCTCTTGTAGTTAGAAAGGACATTTAAGACTAATTAAAATAACTCGACTCACCCGAATTATTATACTCCTTCAGTCCCAAAATTATTATGTTGTTTGAATTTTCATATTTAGTTCAACTTGTACTAAAAATATAAACGCGTAAATAGTACATTTTTCTTCATTACTACTCTTCTATGCAATGAAATGATTTTCGACTTGGCCGGCCACAAGAGAGAATAAATTAAAATGCACAATAAGCTAAATATTCTTGGGCCTGCAGGCTACAGTATACACTGGCCTGTTTCTAGCGGTTTAAATATCCTCCAGCTTTGGAATTAGATGAAATTCATCGTGCTTTGTGCAGCCAATAGCCGAAAAGGTATGGAAGCAAAGATATTGCGCCCAACAATCGAAATGATGCCACCCTTTTCAGCCAATTATTATTGGAATAAAGCCATCATGCTATTCAGGCTAACCCGAGTAAGAAGCCCATTTCTCCAAGTTGCCAAACCAAATCATACTAATTTTATTTTATGTCATATTATTTATTTCCGGAGAATATTGTTTCAATTAATTCTCAGATTTATACTTCTTCAAAAAAGAAACAAAAAAAAAAAAAAAATTCTCAGATTTATGCACAATAATTTTTCTTTTCATAAAACAAGTTGGTTGAAATTTTTTTAACCATAGATGCATAATTGTGTGTCTAGGTATGAACCCAAATTATGATTAAACTGGTTCACTATCCCAACTAAGAGTTTAGTTGGTATTTTATTGCTGAAACTTGAAATTGGAAGAAATTTTTTTGTATGTACTTGCATCGTTGTGCAAATGGGCAACTTGAGAGTCTGCAATTTCCAAATTTCGTCATTACTTTTGTTCTGGTCAGATGGAGCCTGCATGTTGTACCAGAGATATACTGCTCCATCTGTTCCATTTCAATAAACTCACTTCCTCTTTTGAGATGTTTTAAAACTTAGTCCCACTTCAGATAATTAATTAATTTTTTCTATAAACTCTCTAATATACCTTTCCCACTTTCACCGAAATCAAAAACATTTAATTAATTTCAACTATTACTCTCTCATATCAACTAATAACTCACTAGTCATTAATAAGAGTGTAGTAGGAATTTTATTTAACATTAACTAAATAAATTATATTAACCAATTTTTCTTAATTTCCATGTATGTCTAAATAGACATATTGAATTGGAATGGAAGGAGTACCTCCATTTTTACCTATAAGAGGTTTTTAGACATACTTTCTTCATTCCTTTTTATAAGAAGTTTTACATTTTCAAAAAGCATTTAATGACTTTTTTCCTTTCTTTACCCTCACAACTAACCAATTTAAATATTAATTAAACTCCTTCATTAATGTTATCAAGGACAATTTGGAAAATTTATATCAATTTTGAGAGAACAAACTAAATTTTGTTAGTTTTATTGGTTTGTGTAAAGTCAGTTAACTCCGTCTTATAAATAGGAATGGAGGTAGTATTTCCGATACACATCTTCCAAAGAACAATTTGCATGTCACGGGAATGGGGCACAAGCATTTCGTTGAGTTCGTTTCCTCAATTTAATTTTGAAGATCAGTCTAAACTTATATTGATCCCACTAAAATGTGAAAAGGAAAGTCTAGTCTAGTTCCTGTCTTGGCCATTAAAATACTTATAATAAAATGAACATCTTAATGTATTGAAAAAAAAAGTTCATCACAATTTACGAGTTCTAATTTCTCTCTTATCAACCAAAATTAATGGATTATATTTGGATAATAATATAGCAGAAAATTGTAACTTTTTAACTGCAAGGCCATTTACCACCGTAACCTGAAATTATCTCCGTACACACCTCTTAGGATACTTGTCCTTACTCCTTAGTGCCAGATTGATGATGATAATTGAGCTGATCAAAGTCAGAATACTGTTTCGTTTTCTTCTTCTGGGTTCAGCTAATTTTCCAACCCAAAAGAATGGACAATATCAGGCAAAGATCCTTGTCCGGTTGTCCCAAACCAAGTTTAAAGCCTTCAAGCCATCAATTTTAGAACACAGGCTTTTTAGAAAATCAATCAACATTTGTCCGAACACAGCATTTTTCACTTTGCCAGAATTAGACATTCAACAACTA
Source organism: Oldenlandia corymbosa var. corymbosa (assembly GCA_949775105.1). Classification (NCBI taxonomy): domain Eukaryota; kingdom Viridiplantae; phylum Streptophyta; class Magnoliopsida; order Gentianales; family Rubiaceae; genus Oldenlandia; species Oldenlandia corymbosa. The sequence continues at coordinate 9,726,246 of OX459119.1, read as the reverse complement.
CCCTCCTCCATCATTTAATTACACATTACAATAATTTCACGGTAATTAGTCCCACGAACTTTATGATTTGATTTCTAATACGATCATCAAAATTTACTATTGCATCGATATCAACATTCTTTAGACAACTTTACATAGTAGCACATGAAATTACTCTCTCCGTTCCAAAAAAAAAAATAGCCCATATTGAGTTTTGAGATTTGTACAAGTTTTAGTATAAATTTAAAAATTTAATGTAGACTATTATTTTTTTTTAGACGGATGGAGTATAAAGTAGTAATAAAAGGTCTATAATTTATCCTTTTTTTAAAAAACTAGTTCGTGTAAAATAAATAAATAGCCCTTTCTTTCCTTTCTTTAACTAAATGAAAAGCTTTTTTAAGAGATAATTATGAACTAATAATTTGGGGTCGTAATAATTTTATTCAATCCTCAATGATAATTTTTATTAATCCCATCTAGGATAAGGGGCAAAAGAGTAAAAGCAAGGCTCTGTCAACGGAAATTCTCATTGGATAAGTTGGTAGGCGTATCAGAAAATATCAGAGGAAAGAGAAAGTTGCGAAAAGGTTTGGGTGTAGGCTAGGATGAGAGGGTAACTCCACGTCGGGAAATCTCAGCCGTCAAGATGGACCACGTCATTCCCAAACGTGGGACCCAGAGACGATGATTCATTTCACTGGTTTTAAATTCATCCCTGGTTCCCGAGGCCTGAAATAGCGGGAACCGCCTTAAGACCATAACTAACCTCCTCCTCCTCCTCCTCCTCTTTCCCTCTCTCTGTTTCACTAGTTTGGTTCCCACCACCAAAGTACCACCATTTTTCCTTTCATTTCCGGCGCCTTCAGCCACCGTTTCTTTGTCGGAATTCTTTTCTGGACCTCTTATATTCTTCCCCTCCGCTTCCTTCCCCTACAAAATTTTTGTATAGATATCTGTCTGATTCTGCTTTTTAAAACTTTTCATTCGAAGAAAACTTTCTCGCCGGAGGCGGCGATTGACTCACACGCGCTTCGTGAATCTTTGCGGAGGGAGTTAAAAAGCTTGAACAGACAGCAAGGAAAATGACGGGGAAAAAAAACAGTATTACCGCTGAGGCACACGGACTCGCTCAGTGCGTGAGTTGAACGTGTTGTGGGAGAAACTGAGGGAGATCGGAGTCATTTTGGTTTGGATTTGGTTTGTTAGCTTTATAAAATAGCGAGTTGTAGCATTATTTGTGGAATCATATTATTTTACCTGTAGATTATTGTAGGAAATCCATTTGGATTTAAACGTCTAGACCAATTGTAGGTTATAAGGAAATTAAGTTAAATCATCCAAAGTAATAATCGTATAGAAACTATGATTTTGGAGGTAATATATTATATAAATTATCATATCTTTTGTGAAGGACGAAAGGAAACCTGAGTTTCTGGTTGTGTAGGGTGCTTGCTCTGTTTCTGGACAATCATTAGCTTCAGCGCTTTGTATTTGTGAGAGAGTGGGATTTGTTACTTTGTTAATTTTGGAAGGTAAGAGAAAATGGAGTCGAAACATTTGATGATGTCAGCTTTAGGTGTGGGGATAGGGGTAGGGATCGGATTGGCCTCCGGACAATGGACCAGCGGTGGTTCTTCCCCTGCCGTTCTCACGCCAAAGGTTATGGAGCAAGAAATGGTTAATCTTATTGTTGATGGCAAAGAGAGCAAAGTGACTTTTGATCAGTTTCCATACTATCTAAGGTAAAATTAACTCCATCATCATTATTATTATAATTCTTTATTGTTGTTTTGGTGATAGATAAAGGTTTCTGTGATGCAAGGCAATGCTTTTACCTATGCTGCTTGCCATTTAATTTCCCGGGAGATTTGAAAGGTGGAGATTTTATGAGTCGTTAATAGCATGCTTTCATGTTATCGTTCTTGGACGTTGTAATATCTTCTTCCGGTTAGAAGTTATGCAAAATGAGAATAAGGCTAGACATGTGATGGGATGATTGTTGCATCCCCCTACCATTGGGAATTTTTGCGATTTCTGTAGGTCTGTTTACATCCCCTTTCCTTGATATGATCTTGAGAAGAATGACGTTTTTCTTCGAGGATAAGTATCCACAACAAGATGGTGATGTTACTTTCCTAACTTGACTTGTGATTGTAGTTTCCTGTTTATTGGCTTGCCGTTTGATGCTCTTGATCATGGATAATGCGTTGATGACATAATCACATTCCGTGTGAAGCCAACTTCATATTCTCCTTGCTTTTCAAAATAATTATTACTACTACTACATGTAATGATTTCATCATTGTTAAGTTTTTTTGGAGACGGACTTGTGAAGATAGTCCTTTTCCTTATATTACTACTACATGACTTATGTGCTCACTGTTATCTTCGCTGGAGACCCGCTCGTGTATAGTATTCTGTATTTCTTGAAGTGCGGGTGTTTGGTGTTTCCTACTGATGTTCTTTCCTTGCTTCAAATGTCCTTCATAAATGTCCCCTTCTCACAGTGAACAAACGAGGGTTTTGCTAACAAGTGCAGCATTTGTTAATTTGAAGAAAGCTGAGCTCTGTAAGCACACTCGGAATCTGGCTCCAGCAAGTCAAACAATTTTGCTATCAGGACCCGCTGGTTAGTAGTTGGGGAAATCTCGTCTTTCCTTCTTTTGCTTGATATTTGGATTAATTAAGTAATGTCAAAATGTTTTTACAGAACCTTACCAGCAGATGCTTGTCAAGGCTTTGGCTCATTTCTTCGAAGCGAAACTGTTGCTGTTAGATGTTACTGACTTTTCACTCAAGGTGAGTTTTATGAGTTCTGAGTCATCAATAGCCTTTTTGAATCAAAGTAATATCAGATGATGGTTCTTGTAAGTAGCATATAATAAGCTTTCACTTCTGTTTCATGGTTGGATGAAACTTTACTTGCACTTTTATTATGGAAGCGTAGCATTTATTAATCATGGTGATTCCTGAACAGTATCCCTTTCTGTTTTTTGACAGATGCAAGGAAAATATGGATGTAACAATAAACAATCGGTTAGTTATTTCTACATGTCTAATAGGGCATTTGTTGAGTTTGCAGTTCCGGTTTATAGCAGGCATGGTTCAGTATTGTTTTTTGTCTTTTAGGGTTGACTAAGTCTTTCCTAACAGCATTTCTCATTCCTCCTTATTGTGCAGTCTTTCAAAAGATCTATATCTGATGCAACCCTGGGTCGAATGTCTGAACTGTTTGGATCAATGTCTGTACAAGAAAACAAAGGTATACAACTGGTTGGTTTTAAAGGGGCTGAATTTGCTCCTGTATTTATAATGTATGCTCCTGATGTGATTTGCAAATGAAGCACCTCAACTTGTTCAATTTTTCTTTTTTCACGAAACTTCCATCACTACCATAATAAATGCACAGACTAGAGTACTTCTTTGTTCACATTGCTGTGCTACACGATTTTGTATATGTGATTTACCGAATGTCTACTTATTGTCGCATGTTGAACTTCTCTATAACAGGAAAGCATCTTATCGGTCCATTGATCTTTTGTAATTTTTTTTTCCAATTGGGATCTATTGTTACCGCTCGTCTAGAAATCTTTGATTCTAATACCTAATAAGCATCTCAACTGATCACTTTCCATTCCATTCGTTTATAATTTCAATATTGAATTGCTAATTGTTGGTGGTGCAGGAACATTACGTAGACAAAGTAGTGGAGTGGATATGAGCTCAAAGTAGGTCCCATTCTTGATGTTTGACTGGAAAGTAGTCTGAATTCGAAGGTTAACTTAGTTCTCATTGTTTCTGTTCTTGTCTCTTCCTTAACGTTCAGGGCGACAGATGGCTCATTTAATGTTCCGAAGTTGCGTCGGAATGCATCTGCCTCTGCCAATATGGATAATCTTACAGCAAATAGCACATCTTTAAAGTCAGGTATTTCAGAACTATGTAAATTTGTTTTTACTTCTGTGATTATAAATGGCGTTCGGTGGGTTTTTTTTTTTTTCTTTTGACCTTGACTGACATGTTTCATTTATGATTTTTAAATATTTAGTTCATATCACCCTTGAGAATGTTTATACCCTTAACTTGATAGTTTTTACGATTTTTCAGCTTCTCAGCGCATGAGCAGCTGGTCATTTGATGAGAAGCTTTTTCTACAGACACTTTATAAGGTGCGGTGCTTGAAGCATGTCATCTTATTCACTTTTTTTACTTTTGACTGCAAGATACAAGAAGATCATTTGCTTCAACAGAAATGAGTTCTCTTTGAATATTCTCATTTTTTCTTCCTGTATGTATAGGTTTTAGCGCGGGTATCCAAAACCACTCCAATTGTCCTTTACCTTAGGGATGTTGAGCACTTCCTCTGCAAATCAGAGACAGTTTATGTCTTGTTCCAGAAAATGTTGAAGAAAATGAGCGGACCAGTGCTGATCCTTGGTTCAAGAATCATTGATGCTGGCACAGACTATGAAGAATTAGATGAAAGACTCTCTTCTGTATTCCCTTACAACATTGAAATCAAACCCCCTGAAGATGAGACCCATCTTGTAAGTTGGAAGACTCAGCTGGAGGAGGATATGAAAATGATCCATTTTCAAGATACCAAAAATCACATCGTTGAAGTGCTTGCAGCTAATGACCTTGACTGTGATGATTTGGGTTCCATCTGCATGGCGGATACAATGGATCTTAGTAACTACATAGAAGAAATTGTTGTGTCAGCAATTTCATATCACTTGATGAATACTAAAAATCCAGAGTACAGAAATGGAAAACTTGTTATCTCTTCCTCGAGGTAACTTCAGCTTATTTCATATTTAATTTTACAACGTTAGGCTTTGTATTTGCTGATTTGCTTTTTTGGTTTGGACAACTAGCTTGTCCCATGGATTGAGTATATTTCAGGAAGGTAAATCTGCTGGGAAGGACAGTCTCAAACTAGAAGCACAATCTGAGATACCTAAGGTTGTTTAGAGTTTACATTGTTCAATTAAGATTATATGTCTTCTACATGTGCTCAGTTGTTATCCTTTACATTGTTTTTTACGTATGCTTGACAGAAAGAAACTCCAGAAACAAAAACTGGAGCCAAAGGTGAAGCTGATACAACAGCTACAGCGGCAAAAGAGGCTGATTCTTCATCTTCAGGCCCCAAAGCTCCAGTAAGTGAAGTCGCTTGTAATTTTTCGCTCAGTTATTTATTTATTTATTTATTTTTATTTGAATTTGATTCTAGCAATTATTATTTTGTTACCCAAATTGCCCATTGAAAACCATGCGTTGAATTATTATGTTAATTAGGAATATTTTCAGAATCTTATCCCTGTAAAAAAAAATTGATTATGAACTATTATTGCTGGGTTGTTGGAAAAATGAAGAATTTTGCATATTTGGTTGTCAAATTGTACCATAAATATAGCAGAGCTAATATTACATAACCTACGCTACATGATTCCAATTATTTGGAAGTGGGAGGGACTCTTGGATATAAGTTTGATCCTCGCTGCGGAGGTCTTTCCAAGTATTTTTCTTGGTTAATTTTTTTTCTTTGTTAATTCGTATCAGGAAGTTCCTCCAGATAATGAATTTGAAAAGCGTATACGACCTGAAGTCATATCTGCAAGTGATATAAAGGTGACATTTGAGGACATTGGTGCCTTGGAAGAAACTAAAAAATCTCTTCAAGAATTAGTTATGCTTCCTCTTAGACGGCCTGACCTTTTTAAAGGGGGCATTTTGAAGCCTTGTAGAGGAATATTGTTGTTTGGACCTCCTGGCACAGGAAAGACCATGCTGGCTAAAGCCATCGCTCGCGAAGCTGGAGCAAGCTTCATTAATGTATCTATGTCAACTATCACATCAAAGTGGTTTGGTGAAGATGAAAAGAATGTTAGGGCCTTGTTCACCCTTGCAGCTAAGGTTGCTCCAACTATTATATTTGTGGATGAAGTTGACAGCATGCTTGGGCAGCGGTCAAGAGCCGGAGAACATGAAGCAATGCGGAAGATAAAAAATGAATTCATGACTCAGTGGGATGGGTTGTTGACACAATCTGGTGAAAGAATTCTTGTTCTTGCTGCAACTAACCGCCCGTTTGACCTTGATGAAGCAATAATAAGACGGTTTGAGAGAAGGTATTTGTGGACCTTTTCTGTTTTTCTGATAATTCTTTTGGCTTTAGTTGAGAATCCTAATCTGACACATGTCTCTGGGGATTTGTGAGCAGAATTATGGTTGGTCTACCATCTGCAGAGAATAGGGAAATGATAATAAAGACTCTTTTGGCAAAGGAAAAAGTTGACGCGAATTTGGATTTCAAAGAACTTGCTACAATGACTGAAGGATACAGCGGAAGTGATTTGAAGGTCCTGATTTTATTATTATTTTTTTTTTTTGAAAGAAACAAATTTATGACCAAAAAGCTTCTCTTCATTTTTTAGATTTTACTACCTGCTTCTAAAGGTTCTTTGATTTGGTATTATTGCATTACCCGAATCTGACATGGTTATTTATTATGAACAGAACTTGTGCACAACTGCTGCTTATCGACCAGTCAGGGAGTTGATACAGCAAGAAAGTATCAAAGACCTTGTAAGTAATTGTTAGAAATGGTTTGTGATATGATATGTTGTGAGCTTGTTGAATGTAAGAAACTGAACAAGTTATTTATGCATGCAGGAAAAGAAGCATAGAGCGGAGCAGCGAGGTGGTACAGGTTCCGGAGATGAAGAGGAAGAGAGAGTAGTAACTATCAGGCCATTGAACATGAAAGATTTTAAGGAAGCAAAACACCAGGTAATGAGCTCAACCTCACTGACACGTCCCAAGGAAAGAAATTATCCTGGAACGTGAGTTCTGGGATGATGATAGTTGCATGATAGGAAATTGAACATTGTTTATGCTTTTAATTATCTACATCTAAATGTGTTGGAACATACTTTGTTCGTGGAGCATGTTTGTGAAGGGTCAACTGTTTCTTAGGCATCCTGACTTAGTTATTCACGGCGTAATACTTTCGCCATCATATTTTAGGTTGCGGCTAGTTTTGCAGCTGGAGGGTCCATAATGGCAGAGCTGAAGCAGTGGAATGACTTGTACGGAGAAGGAGGTTCAAGGAAGACAGAGCAGTTGACCTACTTCTTGTAGGGAATAGGCACTAGGGTCATTGTGGAAAGTTGTTTGTCATACTTGCTTTGCCTCTACACTTGTGGATCTGTGTTACAAGACAGATCGGCAGAATTTAGTCCTAGTGGAAGCTTGTCTTTGGCTGTAGTTCCAAACCTAAAGAATGGAGGAGATTCCTTTCCACTCTTTTAGAGTTGATTAGTGTGATTCTGTTAATAGTTTAGATGGCGTTGTATTGAGCCTTTCAAGGCTTTAGCCAATAATCAAAGCAGTTTATTGCAACTTGGAAACTGTTACAATGCTGACTGCTGTAACAAAAACTATGCGCGTCTACCAAAACCTCACTCTACTGCTGTTTGAAGTCAATAAAAATGAAGAACATCAAAGTGATGTGTAAATATCTTCTGTTTTTAGAGGCAAATGGATGTTAACGATGATCAGTCTTCTTGCAGGGTTTCTCCGGCTTTACTTACATGTATCCATAAGTGCACTTGTTTCCTCTCAAATACTGTTTTAACGTGTTACCATCGTAGTTTACACAATCCAATTCTACCTTCTTGGATCTAAATTTTTTCCAACGTTTTGTAGTAGAGCTGATTATTGTGGATCTTAATTTCTCCCAACGTTTAGTAGTAGAGCTGATTATTGTATAGGTCAAAGGGTGCGACTCAAAACCGAGATATCTACACACATTCCATGTTATTAACTTCTCTGGTTTTTCTTATTCCAGACACTGATCCCTACAGACCAATATGGGTGTTGCCGGCAGACAGCAGAGCCAGAGGCTTTGTTGTAAAGCAATAACCATCATCAATAATCTAATACAATTAGAATACTGACTTTCATCTGATACAATTTTAAACTGTTCTCTTTCAGTACATCCGAATGCATGATTATCTCCATATATAAATCACATTAACATTGAAGAACAACGCAAGGAGGGAATAACCTATATGATGAGCCATCATTAATAATGTAATCCCCAATATGCATGCAGGCTCAAGAAGTGGCAGCAATATAACACTTTGCCTCGTTAGAAGCCTTAGAACCAACACAAATGAGAACTAAACAGCATTCATCAAACATCATACGTAATTCTATTCAAATTCTTTCGAAGAACAGCAAAGATAACCACGTCTCTAGCACAATTTCACAGTAAATATAGTTTAACCGTGGCATAAAACCTGTACAGGCCTACCCAAACTTGCAACAATGTGTTCCTTTATCAAACCATCCACCAAACATGAATACCAACTAAAACTGCACCAGAAGTTTCAGCAAATCATGGAGAAATGGCAAAAACTTCTTCAATCCCTCTTCTTAAGAGGTCCTCTTGGGACTTTACTTAGCACTTTTTCATCAAAAACAGCATACTGTTTCTTGAGCTCCGCGAAGGCTTTCTCTGCAAATGCATCTACTTGGTCCTCGTATTTGTCATACAGCACAGGGACTGTGTGGAGCAACACGGTAGCTGCTTCCAAAATCATCAACATCCATCATTAGTAATCCAATATTCTATGCGAAATAATGATAAAATATAGTTTCCAAGGTGTAAGACATTACTTATATACAGAAGGGTCAACAAATCACAGCAACTGCCCAGAATGGAAAAGAACCATAGCCCAGCTATCACCTGCTCCACAAAACCAATAATTACATCACGTATCCCTAGCTAGTGATCACTTCACAAGATCAATAAAAACTAGTAAGTCCTGAAGTAGAAGGGACGAAACATACCAAAAGGAACATTTTCAGATCCCTTCCCGAAGCAATATCCCTCAGAATTGCAAAGCCCTGATTAATTGCCAGCCTCAGATCAGAGGCAAACTGTAAAATAGGTTTCTCAGGCAGGGTAACTTCAGGAATTCGGGGTGGAGATCTGGCAATGAAGGAAATCATGAGTTAAAACAAACTGAACCCTGTACTAATCAAAAATTTCTTCTACTCCAAATACACAATAATTTCTTACTTGTTAATGAAACTGCTGGCATTGGACCACAGGAACAGAACAGCCAGAACAAGTATCAAACCATGGCAGAGTAAGGTCAGAAAGTGATATTCAATCACTTCAAACAGAACCCAGATGGCAGTGGCTACACCTAGAACTCCAGCAGATATCTTCTTGTTTCTCCACATAAACACATCAGCCGCTGCAACCACGAAGATAATAAATAAATAAACACCCATCAGTTAGTACCATTACACCTCCTTTTTTTCTTTCACCGGTGAAGCCCCTAGCATAACATGCAGCATAAAAAAGAGAATAAAGATATAAAAGAAAATCATTTTATTTGAGGGACCAGTTGATGATGCTTCCAACTACACTGCCCGGGGGCTTAAAAGAGATATTAAAAGGAATTCAACTTTCCAGCAACAAAAAATATACTTTTCCCACTAAAATTGATCAAGAATCCCAAATAATAATTATCAACATAACCCACTGGAGCTTTCTGTCATAATTAAAAATAAAAAATAAAATTTTAAGGAAGGCATATTGTTTCTTTGCAGTAACTAGATCCAGAACCAAAATTCCCAAACTCGAACTAAAATTGGTAAAACAGGGCAAGCAATATATGGGCACAGATAATAGTCCAAGATTACAGAAAACCATCAAAACCATCGAAGTGAAACTAAAGAATCGTGACACAGTTGAGATATAGAATATTATAATCGAATATAAACGGGAATAAATCGTTCTTCCGGTAACTATAATTTTGTACCCACAACCATAACCGAGAACGAAAAGCAAATCAAACCCAACAAGCGGCGTAGTAAAATATAAAACATACTCCGGGTAAATCCCAAAAAGAAACAGAAAAAGCAACAAAATTCCGGTGGATTAAAAAAGGGCAACTCACTTTTGCCACCGCCGAGGACTTTGTGAACCGGCTTCTCTCTGCCAAAGAGGCGGGAGACCTTAGCCTTGAAGGAAGAGCTTTTCTTCTTCTCCTTCTTCTCATCGTCTGAAGACGAGGACGAATCATCATGGCCGTGAATTTTCTCGCTAACTTTCTCGATCACAGATTCCTCCTTCCGCTCCTCCTCGTGATGATCATCATGATCCGCCATCTTCCCTTAATTTTTCTTTCAAAAAAAAATTCGAAAACCCACAAAAAATTATGCAATCAAGAGACAAAATAAATGATGATGATACAGAGGAGAAAAATATCAGTGTGTGAGTGTGTGTACTGTGAAGAAACAAGGCAAAGAAAAGGGGGGTGGAAGATTTTGGCGAAGAAAAAAGAGTGAAAAAATAAAATAAAACGAATGGCAATTATGTGATGGGATGAGTTTTTATGCGAGGGTGTGGCGCGTGACTTGGTGAATAAGATAGGCTTCCTTAGCTGGGTGTGGTACCGTGTGCATTAGGACTTGTACATTGGGTTAAAAATAGTTTGTGGGTCCAATATGTATTAAATCTGGGCCGTTGAGATGGTTATGATGAGCGATTTGATGATGATCTGAGGTTGGGTGTATGCTGTGTTACGTTGTGGTAGTAAGTAGTCTAGAACTTCCTCGAAACCCCGTGGGTAGATTATTAGAGAACAAGAAGGTATTAGGTGTGAAATAAAATTTGGCCTGTATGTTTTTGTTTTTTTGTTTTTGAATGGAAGAGTTTTCATTCATTCACTTTTGCTGAAAATCGTCCAGCTGCGTATGACAAAAAGTCGCAGGGATATGCGACCAAACAGAACATTCGGTATCACTATTCTTGGCTACAAATGCAAAATCATGAGCTATCTTATTTTCTGGTCGTCTAATCCAAAAAATCCCTAAGGGATGGGTTAAATGGATCAGACTATGAATGTCTTTCATCACTAGATCCAGTTGGTTGAGATCTTGGACGTCCTCTAACGCGGTCAAGACTGTGTTGATTGAGTCGCCCATGATCGAGAAATTCACGAGCTTGTATTCTTTTGCAAAGGATAGGGCTTCTCTGAGTGACAACAATTCAGCAATGCCCGAGTCTTGTATGCCTGGGAATTTCCTTGTTACTCCTCCAACAAAATTTACTGCAGCATCAGCACAACAAACACCCACTCCAGCACATTTGTGTAGCTGGGAAATTGCCCCGTCAAACCAGACTTTCGTTCCGTCCGAAATCCCTCCCAAAATTGGATGAGATTGGAGAGCACTCGACGTCCATTCTGGCCATAGATTGGCATTCAAGAAATTGTGTCTCATGCTGCCTGCCATTGACACTGTTTCTGCTGGAGCGATCAGCTCATTCTCATACAACGCCTTATTCCTCATGAACCATATATAATTCAGTATGGTAGCAACAAGTTCCACTTCTACAATCTCCAGCTTGAGGATTAGGGTTCGAGTCCATTCGCTCCCTCTGTCCTGCTGGTGTTGCTGGATCAAGGTGTCTAGCCTTGCGATTCGCCATACTGCCGAGGCAAAGGAACAATTGAAAAAAAGATGTTTTGTAGACAAGTCTGAGTTGTTGCAATTAAGATGTTTTGTGGATAAGTCATGTATGCTCAAAATTAAGAACACCGATTACAAATCGATACAATTTGTCTTTGTGTGCTTTTTTTCCCCCCCTCAAATGGAGATTAGTAGAGATATTGACTTATGTATTAAAGATTTGTAATAGTATTTTTTATTTTTTTTCGCCGGAACCCCATCAGAGATGGGTAAACCCAGACCCACTGTAATAGCCTGCAAACCACAGTGAGAGGTAAACCATTCTAGACAAGTCCGGGGTGATAAGCTCGGGTAAACCCACACCCGCTGCAATAGCCTGCAAACCACAGTGGGAGGTAAATCACCCTAGACAAGTCCGGGGTGATAAGCTCGGGTGCGAAATCAGGAGTTCATTAGTGGGTTAGTCATAACAAGCCGGCAAGTCCGGTGGGAAGTAAATCACCCTAGGCAAGTTCGGGGTGATAAGCTTGGGTGCGAAATCGAGAGTTCATTAGAGGGTTAGTCATAACAAGCCGGCAAGTCCGAAGTAACAAGCTCGGGTGCAAAACCAGGGATTCATTAAGGGTTAGCCATAACAAGCCGTAGAGGTGCCAATAGGTAAGGTTAGAGCCAACCCCTCACTTTTTGTTGGAGTAGGGAATTGAACTCATGACTAACTACTTTAGTTACTCTAACTACTCCAATAGGTAATTACCGCTTAACCAACTACTATTCGCTTATTTATTTATTTTGATTTGTAATAGTATTCATCAATGCATAGATAGCAAATGTCACTCAATCTACCCACTTTTTCAGTCAATGTAAATATGACTAACCGATGTTGGAAAAAACTTTAAACCTCCATTCTTCTTCGGATGGAGTATATATATGTAGAGTGGAAAGCAAGATCAAATGATTGTGACATCAAAGAAGACCAACATGGATTATAATAATCTAAGAAGTAGTGATCAGAAAAACTTGGCAATTAAGGAGACAAAAGATGGTTAAGGAAAACATTAATAAATAAGCTTAACCAGTAAGGATTAGAAGAAGAACGAAACAATGACAAATTTCCTTTTCTTTTGGCTAAATGGTCACAACACATGCATGGGGCAATTCCGGAGCATCCACGTATATTTTTTCCATCTTGTTTTTCTTCCACAAAAATAATACGTGGCTTACTAGAAAGTTTGATACACGCTTATTTTTCTTTTTCTTTTTTTTGGTTAATTTATTTATACACTTTCGTTGGTTACATACTAATAGTATGATCATCAAACAATGTGAATACTATTCATAAATTTTGTATTGCATGTCACATTCTTGCTCTGCGTAGTACGTACCTTTTCGGAAAAGAAAAATTCAGATTTTATATGTACAATACACTCCCTTTATGTTCTTGCTATAATACATTTTGATTTCTCTTAACTTTTATTTATTGTGTTTTTTAATTGAAAATAAAATTTTAAAAATATATTTATTGTGTTCTTCAAAGTATCATAAAATATGCTTAAGATTTCATGTTTACTTCCAAAAACACAATAAATGAAATATAAAAAATTAAAATATCTTATTTTTTTCTTATGCATCAATCACTTTTCATTGTGATGACTAAATTTAAAGAGTGCGTATATTGAATGAATAAAAAAAAAAAAAACAATGGATTCTGTATATCGTGACATTTGGTTAGATTTTAGGTAAGAATCTCAAAGAATCTCTCATAACCTGGGCCACCATTCATTTCAGACCACAAACTATTCTGAACTCCAAATATATGAGTATTTCTTTTTGTAAAAAAATGGGTTACTATGACGGTTCTTGTACAGCACACATGTCACCCTTTTGCCGGCCCACTCCACAAATTTGTCGCAATCCATCGCCGACACGAAGCCTCCTGTACTTTTTCAAACCTCAGGTAGTCAATCCCGACGGCCTTTTAAAGTCTCCGGCAGCTAATTCCGACAACGATTTTTTTAACCACTTAAGTAGAAATAATTCAGCTTATACACCATGGGTGATGGGTTCTGGATGACTGGCCTGTTTTAGTTGTCTTGTGTTGTGTACCTTAAGTGTTTGATGATTTGACTCTGTGAGTAAGTGGTTTTGTTGATGGACAAGACTAAAAGGGGGGAAACTAATGAGGATGAAATGGTATTTCCCTTTTGCTTTAACATTCCTTTTCTTTTTTCATCACGCACAGAGTTTTTCTACCCAATACTTGTGCATTCTGCTTACTTTCACTTCAATCTGCAATGGCGATGTGGATGATATGAGCCACCGTTGAAACAGTGGAAATGATCAGGAAACAGAACCAAATTCAATGGGTTTTCTCTTAGTACTGCTTTGATCATTAGGCCACCAAATTCTCCTCCGCCTTAACTACTCTTCCAAAGTTTGCCTTTGCATCCTTCCGTCATTGTGTTTACCACCATCTGTCGACATTATGATCATCGACATTGTCTGCAGAGTTTGCCATTATGATCGATTCTCTGTTTTCGTCTTGACACACCCTTTGTAAGCATAAGACTCACAGGAGGGCCAGTTGGCACCCCCGGACGACCAATTTGACAGGGTGATTTGGGAAGCAAAAAACACATTCTGATGCTTGCAAAAGCGAAACGTAGAGCCTGACGTGACAGGTTATTCGACTTGGCTTCATAAATCCATGTTGGATCGTGAGAAGCTGAAATGATGAAGGATATATGATGGGATTTGCCCAAATATACTAAAAGATACTCCAGTGATCAAATGCCTTTCATGAAGAGACTCGAAAAGCCGAATCATTGTTGGATGAAATGGGGTAGAATAGAATGGAGTCTGTCTTACTGCTGCGACTTATTGTCGTTTTTCTAATGGAATACAGAGGAAGAAAAAGATGTTGAAGGAGCACGTAATGAGATTGTTTACAAAATATTGAAGCAAGATTGTTCATAGTGTTTCAGGTGAGGTAAGTAGCTTTGTGACAAGAGAGATTTGGGTTGATTTGTGACAAATTTAGGGTTTGAGGGGAAAATGAAATCGACATGAAAGGGGAAAATTTTCTTATGTAATTATCTGGAAAAACATTAAGTAAACTGTACTGTATTTCCCTATTTATACTAATTACAAACACAACTGAATAAACTACCTGTTGACTAACATTGACTAGTATTTACAGTCTAGTCCTATAATTTACAAAACATGTATAAGCTAGTCCCTCTCATTTATAATCTAGTCCCTATCATTTACATACTTGGAATTACAGACTAATTTGGATCTCCTGGATCAAGTTCTTCATGACTTGGAACCTGCAAGTGATCCCGTAACTCGTATACCCCCCCCTCCCCCCTCAAGCTTAGAAGGACGATGCTGCAAATCATACAGTCCAAGCTTGGACAAAAGGAAAGCAAACTGATGATTGAGCAAAACTTTGGTGAAGATGTCAGCTGGTTGGAACTGAGAAGGAATATGATATAAAGAGATGAAACCAGCCTTGACCAAGTTACGCACAATATGGCAGTCAATGACAATATGCTTCGTGCGCTCGTGAAAGGTTGGGTTTTCTGCAATATGCAAAGCAGACTTATTATCACAACCAAAACTAATAGGAAGAGGGACATCAACCTGCAAGTCTGATAAAATGTAAAACAACCACTGAAGCTCACAAGAAGTACTAGCCAAACTCCGATATTCAACTTCACATGAAGAACGAGACACGGAGGCCTGTTTCTTGGTTTTCCAGAAAACAAGAGAAACACCCAGGAAAATACAAAACCCAGTCAAAGAAAACCTGGTAAGAGGACACTGTCCCTAATCTGCATCGCCAAAGGCTATCAGAGTGAGGTCGTTGGAGCTGGAATAAAAGAGACCTAAAGACGGGTATCCTTTTAGATATCTCAACACATGGGTGATGGCTGACCAGTGAACATCGCGTGGAGCACTGATAAACTGACTTAACTGCTGAGTTGCATGGGTTAAGTCAAGCCTAGTAAACTCGAGATAAGATACAACAAGCGATACTGCTCAGGTGCATAGTAGAGAGGACTAGTTTCATCATGTAAATCTAATCCCTTAGGAAAGGCGTGCGAACTGATTTACAACCCAATAAGCCAGCAGAAAGAAGAATATCAAGAACATATTTGCGCTGGTTCAACATAATTCCAGCAGAGGACCAAGCAATTTCTATGCCCAGAAACTATTTTGCAGGCCCTAAGTTCTTAATAGAAAATGCAGCATCAAGATATCTCTTAACGTCTAACAGAGAATCCTCGGAAGAACTAACAAGCAGCACGTTATCAACATAGACGAGCAAAATCAGAAGAGAAGTCTGACCTTTTTTTTGAAGAAGAGACAATGATCATGGTCTGACTGAACAAATACATAAGCCTCCAGTTCGCGAGTGAACTCCAGATTCCATTGGCATGAAGCTTGCTTCAACTCGTAGAGGGATTTTTTCAGCATACAGACCTGATGAGGAAGTGCCTTGGAGTAACCCTGTGGAGGCTTCATATATACTTCTTCATTAATGAAACCATAAAGGAAGGCATTATTTACATCAAGTTTATGTAAATGCCAACCTTTGGCTCTAACAAGAGAGTAAAACCCTAACAGTGACAAGTTTAGCTACGGGGGAAAAGGAATCAGTGTAGTCTTCACCTTTTACCTAATTGTATCCTTTCGCAACCAGCCTAGCTTTATACTTATCAACAGAGCCATCAGGATTATATTTTACTTTGAATACCCACTTGCTTCCTATCGCCTTCTTATCAGGGGGGGGGGGGAGAGGGGTAAGCGGGTAAGCTCCCAAGTATGATTATCATCTAAGGCAGCCAGTTCTCGATCCATGGCAGCTTGCCATTCTGGATATTGCTTGGCCTGTTCAAAAGATATGGTTCCTGGATTTTTGACACATTCGCAAGAAAGGACAAGTATGCAGGGAAAACCTGAGAATTTTGAGTAAAGGGATAGGTATGGGGTGGAGTAAACTTGAAAACAGGCTGAGTAGCAGAGTAAGTGTAGAAGTCTTCTAGAAGTACCGATGGTTTTCTAATTATGGTACTAACTCGAAGAGGTTGCAAAGGCGGAGAAGAGGAAGTAGAATCAGATGATCCAGAAGTTGACGAAGATGATTTAACAACTGGTGATGGAGAATAATGTGGATATGAATCAGCAGAGGTAAGAAGAGGAACAGGAATATCATTTCGACTCTAATTACTTGGCTGGAATGGAAAGATGTGTTCTGTAAAAACCACATCTCTTGTTATATAAACTTTATGATCAAGATTGTAAACTCTATACCCTTTTTGACCCACGGGATAACCAACAAAAACCCCTTTAAAAGCCCGAGGAGAAAATTTGTCTTTGTGAGGATGGGTGTCAGTTACAAAACATTGAAATTCGAAAGTTCGAAGATGATGAAGTGAAGGTGGCTTAGAGAAGAGAATCTCATAAGGAGATTTCCAATTGAGTATTGCAGTAGGCAATCTATTTATCAGAAAAGTGGCAGTAAGAACTGCGTCCCCCCAGAAGTTCTTAGGCAAAAAGCACTGAAACATTAAAGCCCTAGCAATTTGAAGTAAATGCTTGTGCTTTCTCTCAACAACACCATTTTGCTGTGGTGTGCGAGCACAAGACTTTTGATGTAAAATTCCAAGTTTGGAAAACAGATTTCAAAGTCATGGTTAACGAATTCAGTTCCATTAACGGAACGTATGGTTTGAACCCTAGTTTGAAATTGGGTTTCTACCATGGAAAAGAAATTCTCTAAAACAGAATATACTTTGGTTTTGTATCGAATTAAGAAGGTCCAAGTACATCTAGTGAAGTCATCTTCAATAGTGACGAAATACTGAGTTTGTGAAAGATTTGGGTGTGAATATGGCGCCCAAAGGTCAGCATGAATCAACTGAAAACATGCTTTAGTTTGAATACAGCTGATAGGAAAACTAAGTCTCTGTTGTTTTGCCAAAGGGTACACTTCACAACAAAATTCATTATCATTTATTTCATTAAGATGCAACTGTTGTTTAAGATGTTTCAAAATAGTTACAGAAAGATGTCCTAGCCTAGCATTCCAAGATACATGATCTAAAGCTACGACATTATTACATTGTGTAAAAGGGAGATATTGGTCTGTATAAGAGGTTATGGTAGAATGCAAGAGCAGTCTGGGCAAATATAGCTGTATTTGCTTTCTGATTTCTTGAGGCTAAAAAGAGTCAGGTGCCAAACCGTAGAGACCTTGGATGACTTTCCCAATTCCAAGTATCTCATCAGTCCTGAACACACAGGTCGGCTTAGAAAAAAAGAAAACTTCCCTAGTTTGTGCTAACATTCTGACGGAAATGAGATTATATTTAAAACTAGGCACATAAAGGACATTTTTAAGTGTGATCCTAGTAGTAAGTGAAACATCTCCAATCTGTTTAAATACCGGACTGTACCATCAGGTAATCCTATTGGGTTTAAGGCTTGAACGTGTTTAGGATCAGTAAACAAAGTAAGGTTAGGGCTCATATTACCAGTTGCTCCAGTGTCAAAAGGCCAAGTAAACATATCAAATTAACAAGAAGAATGCAGCTTAGGGTAAACAGAGCTACCTGCAAAGTCTTCCATGTGAGCAAAGTTGACGTAGTGAGATCCAGATGACTGCGATTCCATAGCTCCTTTTCCTTTCATCATTCTTCCTATTTCCTACTGCATTTGGATCATCTGCATCACAAGGGAATTCAACCGATGATCCATGGAAGTGTCAACGCAATCCAGTGGTGTAGTAGTCTCCACTACATTTGCAGAACTCCTTGCTGGCCCTTGAATTTACTGTCCCTTGCCCTTTGTATTCTTGTTCCAATGTGGCGGATAACCGACAATCTTATAGCACTTTTCCTTGATATGCCCAGGTCGAAGATAGTGAGAGCTAGGGCTGTCACTTACGTGGGTCAACCCGAATAACCGCCCGGACCGAACTCGAAATTGATGAAGCGGTTCGGATAATCGGGTAATTCGGGTAATACGGGTGAACCCGATAAACCAATGTCAATAATCGGTTCAGATGTGGGTGGGGGAAATATGTTTCGTGCACCACCCGAAACCCTATTGTTGCTATTATTATTTTTTTTGAAAAATATAAATAGGAAAGTAGGGTTTTGAGTAATGAGTCATTTCTCTCTTCCTTCCTCGTTTTTTTTCTCGGCCGCTGCTGCGTGAACGCGGCCACGCCGACGCCTCCTTCCACCACAATCCGATGAATCCGCCGTTCTTTCACTTTATTTCGTTGGTCATCTCCCTTAAACAATTCGGCTGACCATCAATCTCCTCAAAACGGACCAAATCAATCTTAAATCCCTTTCAGATCTGGTCCTCCGATTTCCCTCATTCCGATTTTTGAAAGTCAATTCCGGCCACTCCCTCATTCCTCACATGCGTCTCCTCCACTCCTCTAGTCAACTAGATCTGGTCTTTCATTCTGATTTCTGAAGGTTGTTGAACATTCCAGATCTGGTCCTCCGATTTCCCTCATTCTGATTTCTAGATCTAGTCCTCTTGAAAGCCACCAGAGTCCTCTGGTCTGAAGGTCACGGCGACTGACGACACCACTTAAACGATAAAGAAACATTTTCGATCTGTTTTTGTTCCTCTTTTTTTCTTGTTCTGTTTTGCATGCTCCAAGTCAAAATATTTGTTCTGTTCTCTGTCTTCTTTGTTTTGTCTTCAGTCTTCTTCAATCATTGGAGTTTTTTGGATTTTCTTTCTCATGTTTCTTCCCTTTTGATAATCTGAAACTGAAATGGTCAAATGGATTTGCTTTTCAGTTCCCCTTTTTTCCATTTATTTCCAGCTGATTCATGTGCTTGAACTTGACTGAGTGCTTTGCTTGAAACTTGTTGTTGGTGGTGGCTGGCTGTGGTAGACTAAATCATTGTTTGGATTAGTCTTTTTTGGTTGCGTGTATTGTTTGTTGCCTGGTTTTTGTAATCACTGGGTCTTTTTTTGGTCGGGGTTCTCTGGTTTTTGTCATCACTAGGTCTAGTTTTAAGGTTTTTGATCAGTTTCCTTTACTGTTTTAGCTTTTTTTTTTCATTAGATTTTCATTAGAGGTTGAACTGGCTACTGTTCACTGGGGGTTGTGTGATGTGTACTCTGTAATTTTATTTGTAGACTGTGACTGTCAACTGTGATATGTGAACTAATTTTTTTTTTTTTATTTTTTCTATTTTTTAGATGTCTCAAGTTCCTGATAACATTGATGACATTGAGGAGATTGAGGATCAGGAGTTTCAGGACCTTCTGAATATGCCTCTGCCTGATATTCCTGAGGACGATGAACCTGTCATGATCGATGTTCAAGTTGAAACGACGGGACCAGTTGAAGCTGCTGCTGTTTGTAAGCCTCCAGGAAAACGCAGGGTAAATCGAAAGAGGTCTATGGTATGGCCCCATTTCTATTCTTTTAATGATGCAAGAGGTGGCGAATGGGCTGCATGTAATTACTGTGGTGCTAAGTATAGGTCTGAAAGTAGAAAACATGGTACAAGTAACCTTCGTGGTCATTTGCTGGTTTGTAAGAAGTATTTGTCTTTGAGCCTTGATTGTAGTCAAAGTAAGTTAATTGTTGAAAGTGCTAATGAAGGAAAACATGCTAATATAACCAGCTGGAAGTATAATGAAGAAGAAATTACAAGGGCATTCATTTATATGATCATTGTAGATGAGCTTCCTTTATGTTTGTTCAGAAAAAAGGACTTAGGTATTTTCTGCGAAAAATGCAACCTTTGTTTGTTCCCAAGTGTAGACAGACTGTAGCTGCTGATTGTTATAAGTTGTATTTGGCTGAAAAGGAAAAACTGAAACTCAAAATCAAGGGGAATGTTAGTAGAATCTGTTTGACCACTGATTCTTGGACTTCTTTGCAACAGATTAACTATATGTGTCTTCCTGCCCATTACATTGATAATAGTTGGAATCTGAAAAAGAAAATCTTGAGCTTCTGCCCTATTTTGAGTCATAGAAGTATTGATATTGGGACGTCAATTGAGGATTGTTTGTTGGATTAGGAAATTGAAAATGTTTTTACTATCTCTGTTGACAATGCAAGTGCTAATGATGCTGCTATGGAATATTTGAAAAACAATTTGGTCATCGTGAAAAATGTCTTTTGGGTGCAAAATGGTTGCATATTCGTTGTATGGCTCATATAATGAATCTTATTGTTAAGGATGGTTTGAGTCATATTGGTAAATCCGTTGAAAGGATTAGAGCTGCAATAAAATATATTAGGCAGTCCACTCAAAGAATTGCAAAGTTTAGGAAATGTGCTGAAATAGAAAAGTGTAATAGCTCTAAGCATCTGATTCTAGATGTTTGTACAAGGTGGAATTCCACATATTTGAAGTTGGAAACAGCCCAAGCTTATGAAAGAGCATTTAAGAGGTATGAATTAGGTGAACCACACTATAGGGACACTCTGAAACATGTTCCTGAGGATCCAAAAAATTTAGGGCCAAGGCTGCCTACGGGATTGGACTGGTTAGAAGCGAGAAGAGCGGCTGGTCTTCTCCAACATTTTTACGAGATTATGTTGAAGGTATCTCGTACCAAATCTATTTCTTCATATTCCTTTTTTGATAATGTTACTTGCACTGAAGTGCTGTTGAAGAAAATCATTAATGAAACTGTAGATCCTGAACAACATGCTATGGCTTTAATGATGAAATCCAAATTTGATAAGTACTATGGTAGCATTGAAAAGAATAGAAAGATGAATGTTGTTCTTTACATAGCATCTATTTTAGATCCAAGAAATAAGTTTGAGGACATGGAAATTGTGCTAGAAAGATTGTATGGAGAAGTTGATGGGAAAACGAAACTGGATTTTGTTAAAAGTTCTTTGAGGGAGTTGTATGCGGAATATGTTAGAATTCATGCCTCTGATTCTAGATTTATTTCATCTTCCTCCACTGTTGGGAGTAGTTCTTCTCAATCTGCTGCATTAGGGAAAAGATCTTCTCTGATAGACATTGAACCTTCAAAGATGCTTAGGGATCAATTTAGGGCAGAGCTGTTGAAGAGGAAAATTTGGAAAGCGGTGGAAATATTCAAAACTCAGATTTAGAGAAGTATTTGAGGGAGACAACTGAATCTGATTATCCCACATTTGATTTGCTGACCTGGTGGAAGGTTAACAGTCCAAGGTTTTCGATCCTTTCTTTGATGGCTCGTGATATTTTAGCAGTCCCTATTTCTACTATGGCGTCTGAATCTGTTTTTAGCATGAGTGGGAGGGTTTTGGATGCTTTTAGAAGCTCTTTAACTCCAAAGACTGTTCAAGGCTTAATATGCGCTCAAAATTGGCTTAGGGAGGCTGTGGAAGCAGAAGATGTTGAAGAAAAATGGGAAGATCTCATAAAAATTGAAGAAGGTATTTGCATTACTAAATGACATTTCCGATTTTCAGTATTTACATTTTGATGGCTTCAGCTAATTAACTTCATTTCTGGATTTTTTTTCAGGTGCTGAAACAGGATAACTAAATCTGGAATGAGGATGTGGCCTGAATTTCTTAGTTTTTGCAGACTGAAACAAGTACTTATCAAACTGAATTTCTTAATTTGCAGTCTGATATTATGAGTTTGTGTCTTTGTGACTTTGTGGCCTGAATTTGAACACTTACATTCTGTGTTTTGAATTTGCATTTCTCAGATTGCCAAGGTGAAGATTTCAGTTCAACTGTGAACTGTGATTCTGTACAAACAAGACTGATTCTGTGAACTGTGACTCTGTTTGTTCTTCATTTTCTGTTTTTAAGTTGTTGGGACTGTGGACTTGTAATAAATTTTTTAAATTTGTTGTAAACTTGTAATGTTGTGGCATGTTAGTGTCACCTGTGGGTTGTGGATGTTGGCGTTGTTGCTTGTTACTCGTTTAGTTCATTTGTTGAATGACTGAATGTCGGAATGAGACCATTTGCCATTTGCTGTTTATGTTTATGTTTTCAGTTTACTGGAAGTCTGGAATGATGTTTAAGTTTGCATTTTCCAGTTTGTGAAATCAGAATTCAGAAATGTTAAGTTGGTCCCCTAATTCGGTTAAACCGAAACCGAACAGCTAAAAACGATTGCTAATTCGGTCGGTTCGGTTCGGATTAATAGAATCTACGGTTCGGTTTGGGGTAGATTATTAGATTGAAAAAAACTGATTCACTCGAACCGTATTCACCCGAACCAACCGAACCCACCCGATCTGACAGCCCTAGTGAGAGCATACATCCTCTGGATAACCAATCAATTGCCAACAGTCCTCCTTGTCACTTCCAGGTTTCAAGCAATGAGAACACTTAAGCTCAGATCGTTTCTTTCCACTGTTATTACCCCCAGCTATTGGAAAAGGCATCTTTGCATACAAAGCAGCATTATCTGTGATCTTGATAGTAGAATGCCCAGCTCCTTTCGCCATGAATACTTAATTCTCAGAACTAGACGTACCAGACATACCAGGCAATTTTTTGTCAGCTTTAAGCAACATATTATACACCTTGTTTACTGATGGCGGTGGCTCCATTATTAGAATATGGTCTTTAACTGTCTCATAAATTTTGTTTAGTCCCATTAGAAACTCTATCAGTTTATCCTCATCATCTCTAGTTTCCAACAGTTTAGCTATAGCTGGTTGACACTCAGGAAAAGGTCTATAGTATGCATACTCTTCCCATATGCGTTTCAGAGCTCCATGATACTTATTCAGAGGCATATCTCCTTGTGGAACACTAATTCTTTCCTGTCTCATCCTATAAAGCATCTGACTATTCGATGTTCCATACTTCTCAGCTAAATCAGTCCACAGTTCATGAGCACTCATGTTATACATGTAACTTTCTATGATATCTTTATCAAGAGCAGCTATAATCCACGATTTAACTGTAGAATCTACTGATTTCCATTCTTCAAAATCATCAGAGTCGGGAGAGGGACTTAGATATGTTCCGTTGATGAATCCTACTTTCCTTTTGGATTCCAGGACCGTCCTCATGGATCTACTCCAAACCAAATAATTGCCTTCATTGAGTGGTACCGAAATCAACATCATGCCAGGATGATCCGAGCCATGAAGCGTGAGAGCATCTTCCAGGTTTCGTCGCCTTCTCGAGCTCCCGAGTTCTCAATCCGCCATGATTTTGCTCCATAGATAGAAACAACAAAATTGAATCGGCAGGGTTTCAAGATTTGCTAAACGGAAGCGACTTACTGTGGGAATTGCCAAGATATCGAGCCTAGGACTCTGATACCATGACAAATTTCCCAGGGGTTTGAGAGGAAAATGAAGTCGACATGAAAGGGGAAAAATTTCTTATGTAATTATCTGGAAAAACATTAAATAAACTGTACTGTATTTCCCTATTTATACTAATTACAAATACAACTGAATAAACTGCCTGTTGACTAACATTGACTAGTATCCACAGTCTAGTCCTGCAATTTACAAAACATGTACAAGCTAGTCCCTGTCATTTCTAGTCCCTATCATTTACATACTTGGAATTACAGACTAATTTGGATCTCCTGGATCAAGTTCTTCATGACTTGGAACCTGCAAGTGATCCCGTAACTCGTATAATTTGAAAAGAAGCAGTTTAATTTGGACCAGATTTGGATTCATATGCTGTGGTTTGAGAGGGAGTCTTGCCAGCTATTTATGGAGTCGACAGAGAGAGGATCTATCTTCCTCAAAAAGATCGCATTAATTTGAGATGTTGAATTGGGGGTTGATTCAAACTAGTTTGTGTTTAAAGAAGAAACTTAATTAATGAAGAATATCAATTACGTTTCGATAGGAATTTGAGAATTTGCACCTCGAATCTTATAAGAAATGAGATATAGTTTGTTTAGAGCATGTAAAAAATCGCACAAGATATCCCGTAACGTTATCATTTCTTTTTTTTTTTTCTTGAAAAGGAACACTATCATTTCTAAAATGCACGATTAATGTAACATTCAATTCAGCGGATAATTATTAGAAAATAGAGAAACCAAAATGATACACAAAGGTATAATTGGAGATGTAAAATCCTAGTAAGTACTTGTTCGGCGATTAAGTACTGCTATGGTTGTGTGCTCTGTGCTGTGAGAGGATCGAATTCTTTACTGGAGGAAATGATAGGCAATCACAAATCAAGTTGTTCCAAAGTTCTATTTATTTGTGTTTTAATGATGTTATAGTTAGAACATAGAATATTAGATACTGAAATTGATTGATTTCTTGAGACTTTGGCCGTCGGGTGTTTAGCTGATGGCTCCACATAATGTTGTATTTGTAACGGGATCACGTTCCGATAATCAGTTTTTTTTTCCCCAACGTTTATTTCTTTCATTTTAAAAAACAATTAAAAAGAATTTACATGGTAGCTTTTAACCTCGTTTCTATCTTCTACCTTTTCTTTCTTTCTTTTTTTTGAAAAAGTTTGTTTTATTCCCATAATTGGTTTCTTTTGAAAATGTCTCAGTTACCATACTTGTTTCATGGATTATGATTTTGTTTTTGAAATAATTTGATCGATTATGGTCGTTATCATCTTAATGAGATATAAAATTCAATCAACATTTTTGCTCAAAATCACGCCATAAATACAGTGCTGCATCTCTTTGAACGCTCACTCAGTCAACATTTTTTCTTCCTAGAAACACTGCGTGAAACTTTTTCCTTTGGGCTCATGCCAAAACATGAGTTTCATCATAATAATTTTGCTCATTTTCTCTTCACTTTGTTCTTCTTCTTATGCTGTCCCTCTTTCCACAAGATCAAGATGGATCGTAGACCATGAAACTGGAAAAAGAGTAAAACTTGCTTGCGCAAATTGGGAAGGCCATGTTCAAATGTTGCCTGAAGGGCTCAACAAACAGCCCTTATATCACATTGCTAGGGAGATTTCTTTGATGGGTTTCAATTGTGTTCGTCTAACCTATGCAACCTACATGTTTACCCATCACGCTGACGTCACCGTCGCGAAAAACCTCGAGAATAACAACTTGACTAGTGCCCTTCAAGGGGTGAAGAAACACAACCCTCACCTCTTGAGCCTTAGTCTTGTGGATGCCCAAAAGGCTGTCGTTGATGCCCTTGGTTCCCATGGTGTTATGGTTCTTCTTGATTGTCAAGTTAGCAAGCCAATGTGGTGTTGCAATGATGATGATGGGAATGGTTTCTTTGGAGATCAATATTTTGACCCCCAAGATTGGTTGAATGCTTTGGCAATAGTGGCTAAAAGATACAAACACACACCAATGGTATGTTACCATGCCCCTATATCCTTTTTGCTTTTTGTGTGAATATATATAGTACTTCCTTAATTTCATAATTTGAGTTCTTTCGAATGTGATTTTCTGATAAATTTTGTATTTGTTACGATTGAGTATTTCAGTCAATAATTTGCATATCCCTCGATTAATATTTTTAATCCAATGTGATATTATCGTTGCCCGAATCATATAGTGGACTGCAATTTTCCAAATGTGTGAAAATGAATCATATTTGTGTAGTTTAATCTATTTTATTAAGTTCACCCACATATTTTTATGGAATGCCTCATAATCAATTGGAATGGAAATATGTCATTGCAGGTGATGGGAATGAGTTTAAGGAATGAATTGCGCGGTCCACGCCAAGACCAAAATGTTTGGTATAAGTATGTAAAGGAAGGGACAAAATTAATTCACAGGGAAAATCCAAATGTTTTAATCGTGATTTCAGGCTTGGATTACGACATTGATTTCAGTTTCCTCAAGAACAATCCCTTAAACCTAAACCTCCACAAAAAATTGGTGTACGAGACACACAGATATGCTTTCTCTGAAGGGCAATATGGGTTATGGTCCAATACATCTATTAACTATATGTGCCAAAATGTAATCCAAGAGATTGAGGCCAAATCAGGCTTTTTGTTTAAGGGAAAACATGCTGCCCCATTGATTGTTACTGAATTTGGAATTGATCTGAATCAGAATACCCAAACTGACAGCAGTTTCTTGACCTGTTTGCTGGCTTGGATGGCTGAAAATGATCTTGATTGGGCCATTTGGGCTGGGCATGGAAGCTATTACCTCAGAGATGGCAATCAGGACCCTGAGGAATCTTATGGGATGTTTGATGGGACTTGGACAAAGCTTAGGAATGAAGATTTTCATACCAAGATTCAACTCATCCAGCAAATCCTTCAAGGTATAATTAATCACATTGATTTGTTGATCAATTTAATGATGACGCATTATTACTCCATCTATTCCAAAACGATTGGCCAGTTTAATTTTTAATTTTATTATAATTTGTAATAAAAGTGAAATCTAAACTAAACGATCATTTTGTGATTGATGAAGTACTTTTGATAATATTCATTGGGATTTGAGGTGTGTTTTAATTGATTCTACCGAAAATCTTATGAAATTTACTTTTAATCATGTCTCCTTCTTTTCATGAATTTTGCTTAAGATTATAGTTTGTGGCTATGCATTATCATTTGATGTCATTCTTTCTCTGAGTGCTTTAACCTAAAACGATGTGAAATTATTTATTTCTTTTCCAATCTAATTTGTCTTATTTTCCTGCATTGTGTAGTTCCATTTTCAAGGCATCCAATGCATAGACTGCTGTATCATCCATTGAGTGGGAGCTGCGGTGTGGCGCAAGGGAATCAAGTCCTAGCAGGTGACTGCTGGAAAACAAGCATATGGAGTTTCAGAGGAGAGGGAAGTCCAATTAGATTGAAGGGAAGCCACCGATGCTTGACGGCCGTCGGAGACGGATTGCCGGTGGTTCTCACCGATTATTGCTCCGGTGAATCGAGTAGGTGGAAATTAGCCCGGAATTCCATGTATCAGCTAGCCAATAAGGATGACAATGGGAATGAATTGTGCTTGGATTTTGATCCCAACATTTCCAAAAAGGTTTTGACAAGGAAATGCATTGTTGCTGGAGAAGATGATGCTGTTAAGCTTCAAGGCCAAGAGAACCAATGGTTTGTTCTTGTCAAGTCTAATGCAAAATGAGGCTTCTTTTTCGCTAGCTTGTCCTGAAATTTTATTTTATTTCTTTTCGTTTTTGGGTTGTTTGTTTCGTCAACCTGCAAATTCTTATGTAATAAAACGTGAAGGCTCGAGCTTCACTATTGTCGTTAATGATGACAAATACTACTAATAAAACTTTTTTTTTAGGTTTTTGTATCGCAACATCGTAGGCTCGTAGGGTAGAAGAAAGAAAAGCAAGTTTCAAATATATTGTTGAAGGTCGAAATAAAGGTTTGAATCGTCAAATATAATACTTTGATGATTATCAACTTTAACTATCACCTTATTACTTTCAATTAATCAAGTACATCATCATCTCTTTTATAGGCCTAGTTTACATACATACATAGTTTGTAAACTCGCAATCCTGGATCGTAGGATCGGACCCTGGATCGTAGGATCGTCCGATCCTACGATCCCAGGCACCTAAATCAATCCTGGATCGATCAAACTCGAATTTCGCAGTGGGATCGGTCAGGATCGTAAGATCGGTTCGAGTTTACTATTCATCAATTATAAAAAAATTAATTGAGCTTATTGAGATTTTTTTCTCTTATTATTTTTTTTTGTCCACATTCAATTGAGACTAATATTCTTTGAGGAAACTTTAATGCTTAGAGAAATGTATTTTAGAAAGTTTTTTTTAATAAAATGAAAAGAAAAACTGTAAGAGAAGAGTTTTTATTAAAAAGTTATGCAAAAATTCATATAAAAAAATTGAATTTACACATTTATTTTTGTTTAAATGTTAAATATTTTATCTAAAGATAATTACAACTGCATTATCGAAGCAATTAATTATATAACATGTATAATTAATTTTACGATCCTACTATTTCGATTCTATCGATCCCATTTACGATCCGATCCTATGACCCCATTTTGATCTTACGTAGGATCACGATCCTGCAAACATTGCATAGAGTACTTGATAAACATTAATAAACTAATTAATTTTCTCTAAATAATAAGTACAGTAATTAGATTGAGATTACTCTAAAACTTCTAGTCAACACCTATCTCTTTAATGCTCTATCTTTAACAATAGGATGATTTAAAAGGGCAGCCGTTGTGGACCGGATTTAGATTCATATATATACTGTGGTCTGTCGGTTCATGGTCTGTGGAAGATGAATAAAGGGCGGGACACTTCGCGGTTATTTGTGGAGATGATAGAGAAAGGACTCTTGTCCGCAAAGTGTCACATTTGAGATGTTGTATACTATAAGATACATCTCGATAGTATTTTGATTTGTTCATAATTTTATTTAATTTAATCTATTCTTTCAATTGAAAATAAAAATTTTAAAATATTTTATAATAATTAAGAGAACTTGATAAATGCGATAATACATTTTTAAAGTTTTATTCTTAATTATAAGAACATGCTATGAAATTTAGGACAAATAAAAAATGTCTTATAATAAGAACATGAGGGAGTATTATCGAAAGTCGATGAAAAATCAGATTATGTTTGTAATCGGATGTTGAGAATCGGCAACCTTATAAGAAATGAGAGATTTAATTAGAACATGTGACAAATGGAACAAGATTTTCTGTTACACCATTAATAATTTTTTCAATGTGTGATTAATGTGTACCATTGTTCTGTACAAAATCACGCCATAAATAAAGTATTGTGATCCCTCTAATTACTCTGACTCAGTCGACATTTTTTCCATCCTAGTTAGAAACATTTTGTGAGACTGAAAAATCATACCAAAAACATGAGTTTCATCATAGCAATTTTGCTCATTTTCTCCTCACTTTCTTCTTCTTCTTGTGCTGTCCCTCTTTCCACAAGATCAAGATGGATTGTAGATGACTCTGGGAAAAGAGTAAAGCTTGCTTGTGTAAATTGGGCAGGCCATATTCAAATGTTGCCTGAAGGGCTTAACAAACAACCATTGTCTAACATTGCTAAGCAGATTTCTTCTATGGGTTTCAATTGTGTTCGTCTAACCTATGCCACATATATGTTTACCCGCCACGGCCATCTCAACGTGGGGGAATACCTCGAACATAACAAATTGACTCTTGCCCTTGAAGGGGTGAAGAAACACAACCCTAACATTTTGAACCTTAGTGTGTGGGATGCCCAAAAGGCTGTCATTGATGCCCTTGGTTCCCAAGGTGTTATGGTTATTCTTGATTGTCATGTTAGCAAGCCCAAGTGGTGTTGCAATGATAATGACGGGAATGGTTTCTTTGGAGATCAATATTTTGACCCTCAAGATTGGTTGAATGCTTTATCTACAGTAGCCAAAAGATACATAAATACACCAATGGTATGTCATTATGTCCCTTCTCATTTTTTTTTCTTCTTTGGCATATTAATTTACACGCTGTCTACCATGGACAATAGTCTAAATCCTCGAATTAAAAATTTCTAAAAGACTATGTAGTGTCACGCTTGATTAAAGCTTCAATATTCATGATTCAAACCATTGAATTACAATTGTAACATTTCGGATGATTGCAGGTGATTGGAATGAGTTTAAGAAACGAATTTCGCGGTCGGCGCCAAGACCAAAATGTTTGGTATACATATGTAGAGCAGGGTGCAAATTTAATTCACAAGAAAAATCCAAACGTTTTGATCCTCATTTCGGGCTTAGGTTACGACATTGATTTAAGTTTCCTCAAGAAAAAACCACTAAACCTAAACCTCCACAACAAATTGGTGTACGAGATACACAGATACGCTTTCTCACAAGCGCAATACGGGTTCTGGTCCAACACATCTATAAACTACATGTGCCAAAAGGTTGCCCAAGAGATTGAGGCCAAATCAGGGTTTTTGAGGGGAGGTCGACAAAATGGTGCCCCATTGATGCTTACTGAATTTGGGATTGATCTGGATCAAAACAGCCAACCTGACACCAGTTTTGTGACTTGTTTGCTGGCTTGGCTGGCTGAAAATGATCTTGATTGGGCGATTTGGTCTGGTCATGGAAGCTATTACCTTAGAGATGGAAAGCAGGATGCTGATGAATCTTATGGGATGTTTGACGGGACTTGGTCAAAGGTTAGGAATCCAGGTTTCCATACTAAGCTTCAATTAGTCCAACAAATCCTCCAAGGTAATTAATTACTACTACTATTGACTCTTTTTTCAAAATATAAGTCCGCCTTTCTATTTGTGATCTGTTACGTTATAAGTCACTTTGTTTTTCAATACATAATTTTTTTAGATTTTTTCTAAATTATTAGTATTGTGTTTTAAATGCTACTTATATAAGTCCACTTTGTTTTATAAATTTTTACCAAGCTTCAAAATAGCTCTAACTTTTTTAAATGGTACTTTGATTCCCCTGTCCAAATTAGCATTAAACAATGTGAAAATAATTTTTCTTTTTGAAAAAATATGTAATTTGTCTTAATTAATTTCCTGCCTTTTGTAGCTCCATTTTCTACACAACCAATGGATAGAGTAATGTACCATCCATTGAGTGGTAGCTGTGGTATGGCACAGGGGAATGAAGTCCAAGCAGGTGATTGCTTGAAAACCAGCGTATGGAGCTTCAATGGAGACGGGAGTCCAATTAGATTGAAGGGAAGTAACCAGTGTTTGAAGGCTGCCGGAGAAGGATCGCCGGTGGTTCTTACCGATTATTGCTCCGGCGAATCGAGCAGCTGGAAATTGGCCCCGAAGTCCATGTATCAGCTATCCAATGGGAATGGTTTATGCTTGCATTTTGATTCCAGCATTTCCAACAAGGTTTTAACAAAGAAATGCATTGTTACTGATCCTGATTATGTTAAGCTTCCGGGCCAAGAGAGCCAATGGTTTGTTCTTGTTCAGTCCAATACAAAATGAGGCTTCTTTCCTCTTCTCTTATGAACTTTCATGAAATTTTGATTGTTTCGGTCATTTTCTTTTCTTTTCGTTTTCTATTGTCGTTAATGACGATAAATTAATACAGTAATTAATAGATGTGCATTAAATTTTAACTGGGATATATACATAGTGAAAATGGTAATTTATATGGTGAACAGGGTTTACCATATATAGTGCACTGGTTTTGGAAAGTGTATAACACGCACATAAAAGGAGAGTAAATTTAATTAATTTTCCACAAATAAAACCCATATGCAAATTTTATTCCCATTATTTTATCAAAATTGAAAATTGTTTCAAATTATTCATAATTACTATATGCGATGTTCATGACAAAGAAATTCAAAAATTTTCAAATAATATTCATAATATTATTTTGCATTATACATGAAACAAAACACAAATATTCATGACCTCAAAATATAATTATAATGTTCATAACAACATAATTAGAAAAAATAAATAATATAACTTATTGTTCAAAGGTTTAAAAATATATTTAATAT
This sequence comes from Oldenlandia corymbosa var. corymbosa, assembly GCA_949775105.1. Lineage (NCBI taxonomy): Eukaryota > Viridiplantae > Streptophyta > Magnoliopsida > Gentianales > Rubiaceae > Oldenlandia > Oldenlandia corymbosa. The sequence continues at coordinate 9,694,351 of OX459119.1, read as the reverse complement.
TTGCATACATCATAAAATATTCATAAAAATATATCCCATTGTTCATATGGTCCAAGCACAACTAACATGAAAACACTAGTTGAACATTACTTAATACATGTATGAAAAACTCTAAATTACTTTATGAACATACTTCCATCAAATGTACATTAGCAACTATTATCGGTTGTCAAAGCACAAAAAAATAAAAAAAAAACTATATATATATATATATATAAATCATGAAAATTGAATATAATTAGTATGAACTCGGATAAGTAAGTTATGAACCAAACGTCTAATTACTTTGTCACAAGTTTAATATGAACATTATAATATAATATATGTGTACGATTGTATGAACATCAAATCATGATTGCATGAACATGTAGTGATTCTTCCCAATCAATTTTATCGGTCGAAATTGTTTTTTTCCTTTAAATATGGTACAATAGATAAGACATGTTTTGATTGTGATTTTACTTATATTAGGAATGGTATTTTGAATTGTAAATCCTATTGAGTAAACTACGGGCCGATTGTCTGGTAATATTAATTCCATAATTCATTAATTTAATTTATAATAAATTATTATCCCTAATTTATTGTCAGAAAAGTGCGCGTAAATACAAAACCCGTGAACCAATTATTGTGAATAGGGTGCACGGTATAATCTGAGTTAAAATTTCATGGCTGTGCCTTTTAATGATGATAATAATGATAAAAAAATGTAATAAACATTTTGCGCGGGGATGGTACAACAGTTGATCAATATTGAGTTCTTTAATTAATTGAACCATTTCTATTTTTCGTATGTCACATTTAATACTATCTCCTTAATGTTATTTGGTCTTTCACATACAAACCCCTCCATGTACGTCGATTTATTGTGTACAACAAGATAAACCAAAATCCTCTCATTCTTAAAGTCATTTTGAATCAATTTTATCTTTCCTAACTATAATTTGTCAACGTTATCTTTTGGAGCGAAAATTTTAAATTTTTCAAAAACAATATTTGAATTATTTTTGTTTATCTTTAACGATAATCAGTTTAATTTGCTGGCCCAAATCTATTAGATGAACATTCCTTTTCATACCGGAAGACTAATTTAATCTTCATAGTAAATATTTGAGGATTGAAATCCCAGATTCAAACGCCCAATTTTCCTTTTTTCTTTTCTTTTTTCTTTTTCTTTTTTGGTTGCCAGTGAAAGAATCAATAGTTACAGAAGTCTCCAATGCAGAGCAATTGTATGTTGGATTTCTGTTCTTGTTCTTTTCACTTAGATTGGTAGCCAAGTTTGAAGGATATAGCGCCATATGATCGTCTCAAATTTCCAAGCTCGCATGCATACATTAACAGCATCGATCCTAAGCGTCAATTGATCTCTCCATCTCAAAATGACTGTCTGATTTGAATTTTATTTATATACAAATTATAATATAAATTAAAAATTAAAATTAGACAATCATTTTGAGATGGAAAAAATTTGAAGAACGGTTTTGTTTGCCATGTGACTACATTGAAGCTGTAATTTTTGTAATGGTACTTGTAAAACTTTGCTTCAACAGCGTTACCTTAGACCGGCCGGCCGGCTAGCCAGCCTCAAAATCGTAATGCATCAACTGCGCAAAAGATCAAAGAACTTGCCGCGCCGTTCACTGGAGTTTCCCGGGAAAAAGATTGCAACAGGTCAGGGTTTTCTTAATACTAATGTGGTTCAATTTTTTACCTCAGTTTTTCACCCCTAGATTTAATCAGACATGTACGTATTAACGTGGTTCAATTTCATCAAAAAAAAAATCTTTGTAGGCGAGAATCTGGTGAAAAAATTTCCCTTATGTTATAAATCTCCATTTCATCAAAATAGTCTCCTTTGTCCCAAAATATTACTTTGCTTGAATTTTTAATTTTAGTGTAATTTATACGAAAAGTGAAAATTGAATTAGACAATCACTTTAGGATTGAGAGAATACAATTTACATTTTATAATTATTTAATGGGACCGAAAGAATATAAAGTAATACTCTCTCTGTCCCATAATTATTGTCCAGTTTAAATTTTTATTTCTAGTTTAAATTGTACTAAAAGTGAAATTTCAAATTAGACAATAATTTTGGGACAGAAGGAGTACAAATCATTTCAAACCAGTATCAACTAACAACACTCTGATCATTCATGACGTCCGTGGTAGCGAGGCTATTGCTATATTCATGAAGTTATGCAGCATGAATAGATAAATTGATGGAAGTTTCTTCACCATACATTATTTTTAATGATCAATTTTTTTATCATTTTTTCTGGTGATTACGAAGGAATATATTCAAAATTCATTTGTTTACCCATAAAAAAAAAAAATCATTTTACGCAAATTAGTCGATCGATTTCATGCAGACCATTGTATGTAAATGTTATATAATAGATTTGGCTCTTACCGTCTAGTGTTTGTAGTTTTTGTTCGTTTAATTTTTATTTTTTACCAACTAAAACCATATACGGAGATAAACTCAAGCCGCGGGTTGACTCTCCAGAACCAAATCTCCAGCCACTACAATTCTCTCAATCCTCTTGTTGCTATTCATCAACAAAATTGGCCTCCCAAAATTGAGCCAAAACAAAAATTATCGTCATTTCAAATCCTGAAATTCGACCACTCTATTCCCCTCATTGAGCCAAGATTTATAATAAAAACCTTTATCCATCTATCATAACAATCTCCGGCGACAACGGCAACATCTGCCATTAAAACTAGCTTCAAGCATTAACCCTAGTACCCCCTCCAAAGTAATACTACTAGTTCATTGGTCTAATAATCTAATAGAGAATGAACTATATCCATCTGTTACTAGCACTCCCTCCAAAGTAGTAAAGTGGAAGATGCCTATAAATGTTTAGTTGTCCCCAAAGAAACATCATTTCGCCTAATTAATAAAGATATTATTACTTCCAAATGCTTTTACTGTTATCTTTCTTTCATAACCAGGCAGTATATATTTACTTTTTACTAATCCTAGTTCGCGCTCAAGTTCGACCAATTGTTACCAAGAAAAAGAAGCAAAGATTTCGCCGAGATATATTCCATTGAATATCTTCTATTTGTTTCGAATGGATTACATAATATCATTGAAAATATCTTTTTCTTTTTTCGGTTATCTCATAACCAGATTTTCTTCGATTCTTTACGATTCTTATCAGTTGTAAGTAGATAAAATTTCATCAACATCTAAACCAAAAAACACGCTACAAATACTTTCAATCCGTCCCTCTAGTTTCTTTGTCAACACAAGGCTTTTTTTCCCTTAACCATTCCGTCATGCGAAAAAACATGAATTTCATCATAGCAATTTTGCTCATCTTCATTTCAATCTCTTCCTCCCAAGCTGTCCCTCTTTCCACAAAGTCAAGATGGATCGTAGATGAGGACACAGGGAGAAGAGTAAAACTTGCTTGTGCAAATTGGGAAGGCCACGTTTCAATGTTGCCCGAAGGGCTTCACAAGCAGCCATTGGATCACATTGCTAGGGGTTTTTCTTTGATGGGATTCAACTGTGTTCGTCTAACTTACGCCACATATATGTTCACCCACAATGCGCATCTCACGGTTGCGCAAAACTTTGAAAACAACAACCTAACCAGTGCCCTAAAAGGGATGACCAAACACAACCCGCAACTCTTGGGGCTTACCCTTGCGGATGCCCAGAAGGCGGTCATCGACGCCCTTGGTTCCCATGGTGTTATGGTACTTCTTGATTGCCAAGTTAGCAAGCCAATGTGGTGTTGCAGTAATGATGATGGGAATGGCTTCTTTGGAGACCAGTATTTTAGCCCTCAGGATTGGTTGAAAGCTTTGTCTATTGTAGCCAAAAGATACAAAGATACACCAATGGTATGTTTTACTATCACTACTCTCTTAATGAATTATGGCATTTGTTATCCATCTTCTATACTTTAGATCCACATTACATCAGTGTTTGTAATGTACATTAGATATTTAAGTATTTACATGGTATCATCAATTTTGACCATTTGGATGGACATATATTGTTATTTTGTAGGTTATGGCAATGAGTTTAAGGAACGAATTGCGAGGTCCACTTCAAAACCAATCCGTTTGGTACAAATATGTGGAGAAGGGCGCAAAACTAATCCACAGGGAAAATCCAAATGTTTTGGTCCTGATTTCAGGCTTAGATTACGACATTGATTTCACTTTCCTCAAGAACAATCCTTTACCCTTACAAAACCTTAACCAAAAACTAGTCTACGAGACACACAGATACGCTTTCACCGAAGGTCAACTCGACTTTTGGACCAACACATCCATAAACTACATGTGCAAAAACATAACCCAAGAAATTGAGACCAAATCAGGGTTCCTGAGGAGTGGGAAAGATGCTGCCCCATTGTTTATTACCGAATTTGGGATTAACCTGTCCGAAGACGATCAAGCTGACAGCAGTTTTGTGACTTGTTTGCTGGCTTGGATGGCTCAAAATGATCTTGATTGGGCCATTTGGGCTGGTCACGGAAGCTATTACCTTAGAGATGGAAATCAGGATCCTGAGGAAACTTATGGAATGTTTGATGCGACTTGGAAAAAGGTCAGAAATCCAGATTTCCATACCAAGCTTCAATTAGTCCTCCAAACCCTTCAAGGTAATAATTCGATGCGTACGTGTATGTTACATTATTCATTTATTTTATTTTTTTTTGCAATGTTATAATAATGTTAGATTTTAAATTTTGTGTAGATCCGTTTTCAAGACATGAAACGTACAAAGTTATGTACCATCCATTGAGTGGGACTTGTGGGGTGGCCCACAAGAATCAAGTCCTAGCAGCTGGTGGTTGTTGGAAAACGACCCAATGGAGCTACAGGGGAGAAGGAAGTCCAATTAGACTGAAGGGAACTAATCGGTGTTTGATGGCCGTCGGAGACGGGTTGCCGGTGCTTCTTTCCGATGATTGTTCCGGCGAATCGAGCAGCTGGAAATTGGCCAAGAATTCCATGTACCAGCTAGCCAACAAGGATGAAAATGGGAATCATTTGTGCTTGGATTTTGATCCCCATGTCTCCAAAATGGTGCTAACGACCAAATGCATTGTTGCGGAGGAAGATGATCCTGATTATATCAAACTTCAACGCCCAGAGAGCCAATGGTTCCTTCTTGTTGATTCTAATGCAAAATGAGTTTTCTAGATTTTTTTTAAATTTCTTTTCATGAATTTTCTAGCCAAGTAGCTGGGAGATGTGATCGGGTCTTTTAATACAGTCAAGATTTAGATTTCTTTTTAGATTCAATTTAGACTTTTCGGTATTTAATTAAGTTAGGTGGCTAGTCTTCATTTATTAATTTATTATTGATTTTTTGTAATAATTTTCCAAATTGAAATTCTTTGTATTATTATTATTTTATTTTTTTTGAAAAATTCATGGTGCCCATTTTATTTTTTATTTTTGCATTTGAAAGGATTCTTCGTATTATTTGAGTTTCTCTGTTTACAACTTTTTTGTGATGTATGATGATAACTAGAAATGCCTCTCTTATTTATCTTGAAATTCAGCTTTACATTCGATAATCAAAGGGAACATTGAGGCCAGTTTCAATACTTTACGCACATTAAACAACAAACTGTATTTTGTTCATAAAATCAATTGAAAAATAGCACTCTAAGATTCAATAATACTCCATCCCGGCTATTAATTAAAAAAAAAAAAAAACCTCCATGAAGAATAAATAGTCTTAATTTTGGAAGCAAAACATGCCATTTTTTAGTCTACAAAGTAATGGACGGAATAAGAAAATCACAAGTGTCTCACTAGCAATATTCAAACATAATACTTACAAACATATATCGATCATCCGTCTGTTAATGAAATAAACTTCCATTGACTTTTATTTTGTTTTTTATTTTCTTTGAAATTATTCATCAAGGAGATTTAAATCGCGGATCTTATAAAGAAAATTATAAAATCCTTCATAATGCACTTCCTACCCGAATCGACACGACATTACCTTTCATTTTCTTTAATTTGAATGAGAACATGGTGTTGAACACTTCATAATCAAGGTGTCACAATCGGATGAAGATCTGACTTTTTCAAGGTCCATAATAGAGCCAGCCAACTAAACATATTCCACATTTTGGTGAAAAAAACAGATGGATCAACTTTGACTTTTATTATTGTCGAAGTTACGGCGCCGTATGAGCGGTTTGCTAATGCTTTCTCATATCGACACTTCACACTTCAGTGCACCAGATTGAATAGATTTTGATTATTACTCTCTCCATCCCATAATTATTGTCCAATTTGAGTTTTCATTTCTAGTTCAAATTGTACTAAAAGTGAAATTTTAAACTGGACAATAATTTCGGGACAGAGAGAGTACATGTTAAATAAAAGAAAATAAATGTTGGGCTTCATAGTTTATCTCTAGTTGCTTGCTTTTCTTTTCGTTTTTTTTTTCGCCCCCTTTTGAAGGATGTCCTTTTGTTATTAGTACTCTTATGTCTCAAAATTATTATCCAGTTTGAAATTTCATTTTTATACAATTTGAAGTAGAAATAAAAACTCAAACTGGACAATGATTATGGGACGAAAGAAGTAGTAGTTTACTATATATATTCTTCAAACTAACATGAAAATGGGTAATCACCATCTTAACAATTCTCTAGATTCGTTAGGATTCTGTTTGTAAGGGCGATTAGGAGTTTTAAAAGATGAAATTTGCAGTTAAAGCGGCTCCACTTCTCATTCAACTGATCAACCAAACACCATCTTTGATTTTACTCCCTCCGTCCTAGAAAACACTACATATTAAGTTTTGAAATCAGTACTTAAAATAATATAAATTTTAAAATTTCAAATGAACTATTTTTATATGACAAAGGTACTATAGGATAATTATTAGATTCAGGAAGGGGGAAAAAAGGGTTGAAACACGGAAATAATGCTGTTCTCCAAAATTGGACTTGCCAAAAGGTGGAAATATAAACTTTAAAGGTTGCCTCGCAATTAAAGGTCCGACTGAAAAAAGGCAACTAGTCAAATATTGTGACTTCGTGGTTGCATTGAAACTTCTATATTGTTTTAGTGAAATTTTAATTGTATTTTTGTATAACGAATTTGAAGTAACTCAATCATAAATCATAGATCATGCACAATGCACCTGAAGAACTACAAATAAATAAGTAATATTGCTCACAAAAATATTTCAAAATCAGATATAGCACTTGATGCTTGCATGTATACAAGACTAATGTTCGATAATAACAAATAGCTTATATTGTTTTTTAGACAAACTAGTATCGTGCCCGTACGTTGTACGACAAGTATTTAAATACTAATTTTTAAAAGATATCATCGACGTTAACTATACCGTAAATATTTAGATATTAGCATAAATAATGATTTAGTAAAGATGTTACTTATTTATTCATAAAGATATCAAGCCAATTTTTCTTCTTCTATTTTTTTTTTTTTAATAAAAGGCTCCAAATATAATGATGGAAAAATGAACTATCGTAATTCTCCAAAGGCCAAATTAAGACTTGCAAATTTTTCATATTTAAAATTTAAAGCTTAAGAAAAAACCGAAGAAGTGATGCAGTTAGAAAATCACGGCTACCAGAAATAATAACTGACCAATCACAGCTCCACAACGGTCACAGTTACGACTAGTCATCAGTCCTCTCTACTACGAAAACTGATAGAGTCCCCAACCCGGCATTTTCCAATGTTATCTTTTCGACTCAAATTTTCTTTTTAGATTTTGAATAATTTGTTTTTCTCCCCCATCTTCATCGGCAAAACGAAAATTGGTTGTCCCAAATTTATTGGAAGAACATTCCTTTTCATACTGGAAGACACCCTTAATGTTCATATTGAATATTTGAGCATTTGGAATCGATCCCAGATTCAATTGCTCAAAAAAAAAAAAATGGTGCAGAGAATCAATTACAGAACTCTGCAATGCAGGGTGATTTTATGTGGGATTTCCATTTTCCTTCTCTTCAGTTTCGTAGCCAAGATGAAGGATGGCGTTAGTATCACCTCCAAATCGCAGAACCACGCTTATATTAACGGCGTTGTCAGCGTTTTAGATGCGAAAAATGGTTTCCCCTGTGACGAAATCGAAGCCCTTGATTGCTACCACTCTGTGTTTGAGAAATTGCTTCAACAGGGTTACCTTAGACCGGCCTCAAAATCGTTATGCATCAACTGCGCTAAAGATCAAGAACTTGTTGCGATGAGAGATTCCGGCAATGGAGTTTCCGATGTTGCGGTTGAGTATTCCGGCAAGAAAATTGCTCCCTTATCAGCATCAGGTTTGGGGTTTCTCAGTTCCTTTAGTAATGATACTTTCGACTTTGAATTCTTCAGTTCCCGAATTGATGTTTCGGATATTTGGTCAGTTCATCCCTCCGAAACTGCTTCTGAGGTTTGTAGGATTCTTAAACATGGAGGGTATTTGATTGTTCATATTTCAATTAAAGATGAGTATAGCTTTCAATCTTTTGTCAATTTGTTTGATTCTTGTGGGCTGTTAAGGTTTAGAGACATTAAACACTTGAATTCTTCTCATTGGATTCGTGAAGCCATTTTCACCAAAAACACTCTGTATCACTCTGTTTCAAGTTTTGATCACAAAGGGAGATGTCAAAATGGTGAGATGGTTCCAAAATATAAGTGGGATTTGATTGATAGCCTTGAGCCATTAGCAGAGAAAGAGCCTCAAGAAGATTGGACCGAAGCCCAGAAATATCAAGAAGCAATCAAGTCATTCAAGTATGTTCCTAACTTGGTCGATTTAAGATTCAAGAAAAGGTACATTTATGTTGATTTGGGAGCTCGGACTTATGCTTCAACTATTGGTAATTGGTTCCTCAAGTTGTATCCAAAGCAAAGCAATGAATTCCACATCTTCGCAATTGAAGCAGACAAAGCTTTCCACAAAGAGTACAAGAACAGGAAAGGGGTGACTCTGTTGCCGTATGCAGCATGGATTAAGAATGGCACACTGGTGTTTGGGACCAGAAACAAGAAGAGGGAATACACAGGCAGGATTCAACAGCAGGAGTCGGTAATAACCCGGGATTACGCCAAAGAACAGAACATCGTTCAGGCGTTTGATTTCGCCGATTGGTTGATCAGATCGTTCACGAGACAAGATTATGTGGTGCTGAAAATGGATGTGGAAGGGAGTGAAATGGAAATGGTTCCTAAATTGGTAGAAACAGGTGCAATTGGATTGATCGACGAGGTGTTTATCGAATGCCATTATGATCGGTGGGTGAAATGTTGCTCAGGTAGAAGGACTCAAAGGTATAACACCACTTATGAACAATGCTACAATTTGTTCTCTAAACTCAGGCAGCATGGTACTGTTGTGCACCAATGGTGGTGATTCCATCAAAGCTCACATTATTTTCCGTAGCAAATTGAACTGTGTTGATCATCTTCTTTTTTCCAATACAGCATCATACAGTAGAGTTTAGAATAAAATTACAGAGCTGTGTGAGGAAAGTAAAGCTAGAATGAGATAAAAGATATGATAAATGAGTTTGTAATCTGGTATTCTGGTCTAGTGTATTGTGGTAAACAATCTGTATGAGGCATGATAGTCATCTCATTTTAACAAATGAGCTTCTTTTTAGTCAAACGAGCTTCTTTTCTATTGCCCTCCAAAATCACACGCCTATCAAATGGAGGCTATACTTCAAACCGTTAATAAAATCGACCAAGGATACAAAGCGCTGACAATATGATTTTGGAGCTTGAAGTTCTGCTGTAAATTTTTTCTTGTCAGAGAACGTTTACGGGACCGTTTCAAGGACGTTACCAAGCTAATATTTTACACTCCATACTAACATTTTCATGGAAGTAATGTCAATCAGGATTTAAAGTTACATTTTTTTTATACCGAACTTGTTCTTTTTCCATTTTTTTGATGGAGTTTATTTACCATTAATGTATTTCTCCAATTTTGACGTCACATGATCTGATACTTATGGTGTTTATTTTAGACTTATGACCACATTCAAGTTTCCTTGTTGCAATGAAATTGTAGTCTAACCGATACATCTTGATGCACAATCGCAAATTGTCATCTCTTTACAAACGCCGCTCTTTGCCGCTGCTACTTTGATACTCTTAATTTGATACTCTGTGGTATTCTGTTTCACCCCTAGTTTGTAGCCAAGATGAAAGATAGTGTCGGCGCCAATATAAAAAATTGCACGACCAAAGCTTATATTAATGGTTTTGTTGTTAATGTTTCATCTTCAAGAAATGGATTTTCCAGTGTCTAACATTGAAGCTCTGGAATGCTGGAAAGCAGTGTTTAAGAAACTGATCCAACAGGGCATATAAAGAGCGAAAAACCCCGCCTGAATTCGAACGATATACGATCTCTGTACAAAATGCATTTGGATATCAACTATATAATCTCTGTATAAATGCATTAGAATGAAATCCAAACTGGTGGACAAATAAATCTAAGAGACTGGATGTCCCTAAATCGAGTAATAGTTCCATCCTCAAGATTATAAATTCCCATATCCTCACCACACCTAAACCGAAACGGCCTCATCCTCTCCCATGTCTATCATAAAAGGTATACGATTCAAAACAATCGCCGGTAAAATAGATACAATTAGCCTTAATAACATCCGGAAATGCAGAAGCCACAATTGACGTAGCAGTACTATGGCCAACAAAAATAGCATCCATGTCCAAATTAGAAATTTCCTCCCACTCGCACTTTGTCAAGTCCAATCGAACGACCTTAAAATTAGTAACACCATAGTCCCAATCTTCCACACATTCAATACGATCCCGAATAATTACTAGTAAGTCGCCGCTCGATGATTCCACGAGATATGCTTCCCTACAATCAACTAATTCAAAATCGATAGAGAAGAGGACACGGGCAACACGAACAATTCGTGCAAAACCGGGTCCTCAGTTTGAGCAGACCGTGCAACCCTTGTCTTATCAGAAGATCCATCACAAACCTTGCTAGTTTCATTGACAACTTTCACAAATGGTGAAGATTCATCCCACACACAAACTCCACCAGACGCACTGATGGCATAAAACTTTCCATATCCCACCAAAAGGAGGCTGTGTTTACTTAGACCTCTGTCCATATCAAGTCGCCGGACCTCCAAAAGCCCAAGGAGGTACCCGCACGATAAACTACAGTTACAACAAAATCTGACGTGTGCGAGGGCTTAGCGGACAGAATAGCCCTAAATATATAAATATATACATCTGGAAAGCTGCTTAAGTTCACGAAAATCAGGGAAAGAAGTACAATTGGGAAGTTGGATATGAGAACAAGTACGAGGGTTAAATAAATCAACCTCGCCTGAATTTGAAACGGTTAGGAACCACCCAAATCCAGCCTCCATACACTTTTTACCCTTTATCTCCGGTAGCGGTAATCGCATAGCAATCTTTCTTCTCGATAGACTGTAGAATTCACGTTCGTCACTGCCGCCTTTCTCCGCGAGCATAAGAAACGGAACCCTTCTCAATGAATGGACAAACTTATCCTTCGTCGCCGCGGCTCGCCAAGAAGCACAAATTCCTCTAAAAGCCATGAAATCTGCCACCACCGGTATACGCTTCGCTATCTCTACCAACATCTCGTGAATTAAGGTCGACCAATCACTAACGGGTTCCATGGATGGTAGACTGAAAGGAGGGAAGAAACAACTTTTCTCGATATACTGGATGGTTCAATGGAAACGGGGTGAGGAATTATTTTCAGCAGAAGAGCAGTTGTTGGGTTTCTCTTTGGGAAAAAAAAAAAAGAAAAGCATGCGGCCAATATATTTTTAATTAAAAAAATTTCAAAATATATTTTTCACATTTCGTTGTGTTCATTTAATTACAATGAGATATATTTAAAATTTTTATTTTATTAAAAAAATATCTATGTGAAATTTAGAATGGAAGTATATTTGTGGTGGGTGGGGGATGATGATGTAAGACCAATCCAATTTTGCTGTTTAGCCCGTGATAATTGTCGACCCAAACCCAACTCAAGATTAAGGCTCTGTTTGATATTCACTTAATATAGTGATTTAATTTATTTAAGTAATTAATAAAATTAAGTGTGTTTGATAATCGCTACTAAGAAGTTTTAATGAATTAAGTTTTGAACTAATGAACTACTTATAAATTAAGTGCGTTTAATAAATAAAATTTCACTGTCTGAATTAATTAAGTGCGTCTGAATGGCCAGTTCAATTGTGAGCCAGAAAATAAGTGATAGGCCTAGCACTTATCACTTATCACTTAATTTCTGTGTAACTCTTTTTTTTTCTTTTTTCTTTTTTTCCTTTTTTTCCCCTCGTCTTTATTTTGTCACTTATTTTTACATTGTTTTTAAAATTTTTATTTTCTTAAGATAAATTAATTAAGAGTGCTTAAAGTTGAATTTATATTATGTGTATAAAAGATTTCAAACTTTCATACTCAAATTAAACTAATTTTAATACATGAAATTTACTAAATAACAAGGTATACACATATATGTAATAATCTAAATTTAATTATATACTGATTATTTACCAAGTGTAACATCTACTTTCATTATATATACAAAAACTTATGTTAAAATTATTATTTTATTAGTTAGAAAAAAATATTAGTTATTTTTTTTTAAAAGAATTTTGTTTATAATTCAATTTTAATGATATTAAAATTTTAAATAACTTTCAAACATGAGTATTCAGATTTAGTCTTCAGACTTCAGACTTCAGTCTTCAGATATCATATTCAGACCTTTTTATCAAACAATGTTAATTCGGTTTTCAGACTTCAGACTTCAGTGTTAAGTGTGAAGTGTTCAGATTCAGACTTCAGTGATTATCAAACAGACCCTAAGGATGACTTATTTGATCTATGACTTGTTTGATAAACTCAAAACCATAATAAATAAGTTAAGGCATGGTTTGACTGATTGTAATTTGTAACGGTTCTTGGTATCAATTGGTTATTTGGGAGGGTGCTTCACCATTTTGGGGGTGGGAAACATTTGATGGGTAAACTGAAAAGTAAATGGTAAATGGTTGGTTGCGGGTAAAAGGATTGGGTAAGTTTTTTTTTTAAAAAAAATGAAAATTTAAATAATTAGATTAGTATTGTAATATCTTCATGATTTTTTATTTTTTAAGTAACCTAATATATTAAATTCCGAGATTGGTCAACTTAAAGAAAATATATCATTATGCTGGTTTTGGGTCAAAAAATTAAAACTGTTTTGTTACGGACCAATTATTGAATTGTTTTGTTGCGGAATTTTGGTCATTTGTAATGGACCAATTTTCGAGGAATAAAATATGACTTTCGTTTTAAAATACGAATTAATTATTCAATCTTTCCTTCCCTTATGTCCAAAAAGAAATATCTTTCCTTTAATGTGTATCAAATTTTTTCCGCAAGAATTACGCATCAAATTTTACATCGCACTGCAGTGTAAAACTCGGCTAGTTTGTTTGTGTCCTCATTTTATTGTATGTATTTGTGATCAAAGGCTTTGCGGGTTGGGAGGGGATGTGAGCAATACGATTTTTGTTCGACAAAAAGTTTATTTTCGATAACCGTCTTTTTCATAGACGATAATCCTCTATATATAAAATTAGCGAAGAACTTTAAACAATTACAATAAATTAACACAATCCGCCTTAAACAACTTATCTAACCACAAAGGAGTGTTATCGATTTAACTTTGTGTACAATTACTAAATAAGTTTAATGTAGCTAGATTATGACATGAGGAGTTAGTTCTAATCTTTTTGAATAAACATAAAATTTACATTTATGAAACCAATTTTTCAACAAGAAAATGTCTTTAACTATGATTATAATATCTGAAATAAGAATAATCTTACCCAGTAACCAAGCAACCATATTCTTCACATCTACTTGGATTTCAACCTTTTGATCCTTCTTTATTGCACCCCTGCCATTGCTTTCCTAATTGCCTCTAATGCAGCTGCATATGTGCTCTGAATCACTTTTGACCAAGGATTTTGCCACTATCAACTTATCCTCATCATCTCTAATACAAATCCCTAATGCAGAAGAACTACTGCCCATCTTCATTTCAGAGCTAACATTCACTCTTACCATCCTATTTTTCATGGTAGTTTCCATTCCTTTTGAGGTTCTTCTTCCCTTCCCATTCTGCTCACTATATTTTCTCCTTCTGTCTCCAGGTTCTATCTTCTTTCCCTCAAAAGGCCATGTGTTCCTGGCTTCCCACAGGTGCCACAACAAGTATATTGTTGCCTCCACTCTGGCTTGGATCTTAGTACCCTTGTCAATCATCATGATAACTCTCCACCAATTTACAAAGTTAACAGTGTTATTTCAACCCATCCCATTTTACCGGTGCCATCTTCCATACAAACTCCGCAAAGTTACAGAAGAAAAAGATATGTTCAATACTTTTAGCTCCACTATACAACTTCTGTATCTCTCCTGCACCTGCATACCCCTCTTGTTCAAAGCTGCAATCGGTGACATCCATCCTTTAAACAACTTCCACACGAAATGTCTCAATTTAGTTTTAACTTGCAACTTCCGTGTCTTAGACCAGATTTTCTCCACCTAATCTCTCCCCCTACTGGACTCACTTTCCCTTCTCAATCCCTCGTTCTCCTTTTCGATACCTTTGAAAGCGATGTTACTGTAAATTTACCATTTGTTTTCCCTTTCCACACATGTACATTCGCGCCTCCAAATTTACTAAGAGGGATTTTTAACACCATCTCTACTTCAGATGGAATAAGAGGGAGTATTTGGTTTAAAATCTCTCTTCTCCAACACTTGGTAATCGGATTTATCAATTGATCCACCTTATTCAGGTTTAGATCACCTCGGTCTCCTCTCCTTAATCCTAGTACACAGTTTTTCAGGAGCCAAGTATCTGTCCAAATATTTCTGTTTTCATCTCCTATTTTCCATTTCAACCCCCCTTGCTAGCCTCTAAGTCTAACCACCCCTTCCATAGCCATGAATCACCATTTTTTGGTTAAACCTGCGAAAGGTTTTTATTTGGGAAGTATCTTTCTCTCATCACTATTGCTAGTAACAGAATCCTCCGCTCTTGTTTAGCAAGTGAAGCCTTATTGGTTGACCTAAGGTTTTTAAATCCTAACTCTCCCATCTCTTTTTCTTTTGCTAACTTATGCCTAGACTTCTGTGCATTTTCCTTTACACCTTATTATTTCCGCCAAAATCCAGCCATACTTCTCTCGATCTTATTACAAATACTAGCAGTTAATTTGTAAGAAAACATGGCATAATTGGGAAGTGTTTGTACCACATATTTCAACTTTGCATACCGACGACACCATCTTGTTCTTCCAGCTTCTTATCCTTTTTGTTGCAGCCTCTTCACATATCTGAATACTTCCAGTTTAGATCTTCCAATTACCAACGGCGGACCTAATATTTTGATTTTATATGCACCCAGTTGACTTTTGGTCTAAACATCTACCAACCATACTCAGACATTTTTTTTTCCAGATATCTAATTTTGCTAAGAACAGCCATATAAAAAATCAATGAATCATCACCAAACAAAAAATGTATTATTTCAGGCCTAAAATTACTAATCTTAACCCCTTTACGCTCTCGTCTTCTAGCAGCCTGGTTAATGAAATGTGAAAAGCCTTTAGAAGAAATTTAAAATAATAATGGTTTTTTCAATAAACGATTCACCTAAACTTATTTTTCTTCTTGGTTTTCACTTTTATTGCTTAGTGATTTTTGCACGCTTAAAGTTTATATTGACCTGAATGTTGGGACTGTTGCTAGACAATGTGCGTTTTGGGCCTTTTGAGTTGGACAGATACGTTGAATGACATCCTTGGCTTGCGTATGTGTTAGTCCGGGACTTTGTTCTCAATGCAGTGGCCTTTTTTAATGAATGGCCTCCTATGGCAGGGTGATTCATTGTGGGATTTCTGTTCTACCTCCTGTTCTATTTTGTAGCCAAGATGAAAGATGCTGTCGGCGCCAATTCCGAATTGCACAACGAAGCTTACATTAATGGAGTTTTTTTTAAAAAAAAAAAAAAATCCATCCCAGTGGACACCACTTAAATATGAGTAACCCTGCCTTACAAAACCCTGGTGGGAATCGAACTATGGTCTATTACTAAGAAATATAACACCCTAACCACTAGATTATCATCCAATTCCCACATTAATGGAGTTGTTAATATTTCATCTTCGAGAAATGGATTTCCCTCTGGAATGCTGAAAAGCAATGTTTGGGAAACTAATCCAACAGGGTTACCTTACACCAACTTCAACATCATTATGCGCGCATCAACAGTGCAGAAGATCAAGAACTTCTTGCACTTGAAAAGGCCGACAATATAGAGTTTCTGATCCTGCTGTTGTTGAGTTTTCCTTGAAAAATATTGCACCCTTTTCATCCTCAGGTCAGGGATTTCTTTCTTCTTTTGGTAATGATAGTTTTGACTTCGAATTTTTCAGTCCAATCATTAATGAGATGGATATTTGGTTACCTCAGCCTTTAGAAACAACTTCTGAGGTTTGTAGGACTCTTAAAGATGGAGGGTGTTTGGTAGTTCATTTAATTGTAGTATAATTTCTCAATCAGTGCATCAATCATCGTGAACACTTCCAGCATAACGATTATGTTCCACTTTTGATTCACAATGTATTCAATCATTTGTCCGTTAAAAGTTTAACTATAATCACGATGATTGTAACATAAATTTAACACTTAAAAGGTATTACAGTAAATATGATCGGTAAATTTTGCCACGATGACTCTGTCTCTGATGGCATAAGATGCATTGAGATGGACTCATTCAGATACCTATCTGCATTCATTATCTCAGAAACGCGTGAAGACTCAAACTTTAGTTTAAAAAGAAAAACACAGGAGACCAAAAACTCATTTAATTTGTTAGAAAAGTAGGAGAGATCATCTTGATGCCATATATCTCTCTCCTTATCCAAATTGTGGAGAAATGATTTAAGAAACATCAAGGAATCTGGAAAGAGTTTACTACTTTTGTTAATATTTAATTAATTTAAGCTACTCTCTCCCATCTAATAAAATCAAATTCCCCGCCCTCATTTTCAGCTGTATTTAAAATTTAATTTTGTCCTTATAGGAATATATTTTTGCCAAAAAAAAAGGAAGACCAGTTCAGCAGTCCGCATGCTAATTATTAGTAGTATCAAACTTGAAACTTTGAACCCAAATAGTACTAACCATATTGGAAGAGCTGAAAAGCTTTGCTATTCATACTGGACAACAACTTTTGAGCAATAGAATTCAAGATTCAACTGCTCAAATTTGTTTTGTTCACAAAACAAAAAATATTGGCATTAGAAAGGATCAGATACATGAGTCTCCAATGTAGGGTGATCCTATGCGGGATTTCTGTTTTCTTCCTTTTCTGTTTTGTAGCCAAGATGAAAGATGGTGTCGGCGTTTCCAACATTAATGGCTTTGTCAATGTTTCATTTTCAAAAAATGGATTTTCCTGTGACAACATTGAAGCTCTGGAATGCTGGAAACCAGTGTTTGAGAAACTAATCCGGTAGGGTTACCTTAGACAAACTTCAACATCATTATGCATCAACTGTGCAGAACATCAAGAACTTCTTGCACTAAAAAATGCCGGCAATGGAGTGTCTGATCCTGTTGAGTTGTCCGTGAAGAATATTGCAGTCTTTTCATCATCAGGCCAGGGATGTCTCTCTTCTTTTGGAAATGATAGTTTTGACTTTGAATTTTTCAGTCCAAGAACTGATAATGGTATTGGTATGGATATTTGGTCACTTCAGCCTTTAGAAACTGCTTCCGAGGTTTGTAGGACTCTTAAACATGGAGGGTATTTGGTAGTTCATTTAGCAATTAAAGATGAGTACAGCTTTCAATCTTTTGTCAATTTGTTCACTTCTTGTGGGCAGTTAAGGTTTAGAGATATCAAGAACCTGAATTCATCTCATTGGATTCGCGAGGCGATCTTCACGAAAATCTCCCCGAATCGTTCTGTTTCGAGTTCTGATACCGCAAAGAGTTGTAGAAATGGTGAGATGGTTCTGAAATACAAGTGGGATTTAATTGATAGTCTTGAGCCATTAGCAGAGAAAGAGCCTCGAGAAGATTGGACTGAAGCCCAGAAACATCAAGAAGCAATCAAGTCATTCTAGTATGTTCCTAATTTGGTCGATTTAAGATTCAAGAAAAGGTACATTTATGTTGATTTAGGAGCCAAAACTTTTGATTCAACCATCGGTAATTGGTTTCTAAAGCTGTACCCAAAGCAAAACAAGGAATTTCAGATCTACGTTGATTGAAGCAGATAAAGCTTTTCATGAAGAGTACAAAAATAAGAAAGGGATCACTCTGTTGCCATACGCAGCATGGATTAAGAATTCCACATTGTTGTTTGGGACAAGAAACAAAAGGAGGGAATACACGGGCAAGATTCAACAAGAGGAATCGATTGCGCAGGATTATGTTGGCGAACAGAACAAGTTCAGGCGTTCGATTTTGCTAATTGGTTGACCAGGTCATTTACAAAGCAAGATTACGTGGGATGTGGAAGGAACTGAAATAGATTTGGTTCCTAAATTAGTAGAAACAGGTGCGATTGGTTTAATCGACGAATTGTTTATCGAATGCCATTATGATCGGTGGGTGAAATGTTGCTCAGGTAGAAGGACTCAAAGGTATAACACCACTTATGAACAATGCTACGATTTGTTCTCTGAACTCAGGCAGCATGGTGCTGTTGTCCATCAATGGTGGTGAATCCATTAACACTATCATTAATTTCATCGCGTGATCGGGTTGTTTTACCCTTGAATCACAACTTTACAGTGAAGTTCTGAATGAAATTACAGAGTAACTTGAGAAGAGTAAACTAGAATACGGTGTCAATACGATTTGGTGTTCCATTTTTTATACCAAACTTGTTCTTTTTCCACCATTTGATGGTAAGGCTTACTGTACTATTATTCCTATTTTGTGGCATCACATGACCTGCTTTGAAAATAATCATGGTGTCTGTTTGAGACTTGTCCCATTGCCGTCTCTTTGCTGCAAGTGTGGTTATAAGTTTAACGGATGCGTCTTACTTCATAACTGCAAATTGTTCATCTCTTTACAAACGTAACCACTAACTGGAGTACTAATAAATACTATACCATGTGCAAACTATTCCCTTCGGCCTTCACTCCTAACATGGCACAAAATTTAACTGCTTTTTATGTAAATTTATATAACTGATAGGACAATAAAAAAAGATAATGTATTTAAGAAATTAGATAACTTTGCCCGTTATTTTATTACTGAAATTACTTGCACCCAATAAGAAAAGGTACAAATTAATACAATTCAAATACAAAAAAAAAAAAAAAAAAACTATGTATTGCCATGTCCTTTTGCGTGGCACTATTATATCTAATAATAAAAATGATAATTAAGTGGAATGAAATCAAATAATGAACTAAAACACTGAATAATGTAAAGATAAAATCATCCATTGATTCTTTTGCTCAACGTGATACAGTATATTACATATTTCATTTTGACATTATCTACTACTATCTCATCACACATACTTTTTTTTTTTTACATATTGCAGGGTGTCCACCGTCGTCAATAATCAATTAATCCCCCTCGCTCATGTTAGATACCTTGGTGGGTGAGATAGTTGGCCAAAAGATTTAAGATTGCTCTATCCTCAGGGACAGAACCACTAAGGGGCTCGGGGGTCCAGATCCCCCGCCCGGCCAGTGACCACTGAGGAGTAGCTCTAGCCGTTACCCCAGATGGCTTTGCAATGATATTCAGTCCCCTCATATTCTCAAAGTGAGGGGCTGGAGGTAGAAGACGGCACTGTTTTACTTTTCTCAACCTTTAATTTTTTGTTTAACCAAGCCCAATTGTTTGATTAGTTAGTCCAGTCCAATTTAGGTTCCTTGAAATTCATTCAGACCTCATCTCCTACTCACAAAATAGGTCCAAATGTCCAATATTCTTCTCCTTTTCTAATCTTTAAAGAAGTTAAAAAGCCCAACCTACCACTAAATAAAAAATCCTAGTGGCAACTCGATGACATTTTTTTCCTACAAAACAAGAAACAAGGGCTTCGTATTTGTCTTTCTTTTATAGGATTTTTCGATTTAGAATTTAGTTACATTTTTCATATTCTTAATTTAAAAGAGAAAAAAATACATTCACTAAGAGAAAAAATATTTCTACCAGAAAGAAATAAAAAAAAAAAAAAGAGTCAAAATCACGGTCTATCCACTTCTACTTAGCTAATTGTTGTAACACCTCTTGTTAAAAGTTTATTTTAATATCTTTTAATGTTAGTAATAAAAAAAATTGCGTAAATGTATAGGCAGGAGGGAGTACATACTTTCAATCACTTTACAAGTCTACCTTATTCCGAGCAAATGCCGTTTAGGTAGGGCCTTGTTTCTCAATGTGCCTGAAATGGAGGCATGAGGCCTGCATTGATAGCACTTCAATGTTAAGTCGCTAACAATATTAAAACGGCAATTATTTGGAAACAAAGATTGATAATGTTTCGAGGTGTCCATCATATGGAAATTTATGTATAGTTAACTTGGTGTATAGTAACTAACAGGAATCATCAGTAGACGTAATTTGAATGTTGAGCTGGGCTGGCTGGCTGGTACAATAAATATGACGGATCACTGGGAGAGAGTGGACATCCGTGCGGGCAAAGCAGCCCGTATAATATAATAACTGACTCCCCCTGACATATACTCACATGCTTATGGCTCTCTTCTTCCTGCCCTTCTTCTTCTGCAACCCACGTTTTTTAAAATATTTTACCCCTCCAATAATTCATCCCCGGACCTTCTGCAGTTTTGCACTATCCTGTTCGACAGAGTAAATTACTCCCGGATTCCTTTGAAACTTGGGGTTACTTTATTAGTACTATTATTAGGGTGTATTAAAGTCCTACGTACACGACTAATTATGTTGACTACTGCTACTTCAAAGTCTAGTTTATGAGATTTGTTTTACTAGTCGTCACAACTTAATGAAGGTATTAAATTAGCTTGTTGCATTTTTGAAATTGACCTTGTGCCATTTTCACTTATCCTAAACTTTCATGTTCTAGTCTCCTTGTCAACCCCTTTTGTCGTCTTAACACCTGTATTATCCCTTCACCCAACCCCTCAATTATCACCAGCAAGTATCATACCATGGTTAGAACACAATCTAGTCTTTTAGTATGCTTAACAGGAGTAATGACTCCCCCAACAAGTGAGAGGCGATGAGATGAGTATAGGGAATTGGAATGAGTATAGTCAAATGTTCATTTTTCATTTTATTTTAGAAACAAACAATTTTGATGAACTCGCGATCCCTCAAGAAATGCTAAAATTTGTCTCCGGCGAAATACTACTGACACTTCAATACAAAACTAATATGTTACCAACTCATCAACACAAAATACTATGCAATTTATAACATCTAGTTGAATCACAAAAAATGGACACAAATATGTCCAATATTTACCACCCTTACCCATGTGACTACCAACTCATTCAATTCAACAATTGCTATTTGCTTACTATGTGTACAACAACCACTAGTATAGTCCAACTACCGTTACTATACTAGTACTACTAGTGGAAAAGTACTAACAAATTTTATGAAGTGACCATTGCTTAATCAAGACAACATACCCAACTAGTACGTAACAACAAAAAGACTACTAACAATCAAGCCATGAATAGAGAAGTTTACTAGAACCAAACAAAAAAATCAAGCCATGAGCCAACAACACCAACAGTCAGTCAAAAATTAATCCCAAACAACAAAACAAACCCATTATTTCAGCCCCACTTTTTTGTTTTTGGGCCCTTTGTTTTTTAATTCTTGGTGTCAAATCTCAATACACAATTCTACAATTCCCCAAACTTTCACCACTTTAGGCCTTTTTTACACTGCTCTCTTTTATCATCTCCCTGCCATTTTCCCTGGGAACGATCAAAAACAAAAAATCTCCCTGCCATTTTTCTGCCACCATTTTCAGAACTTCCCTACTGATGCTGGAATTTCTCATTTTAACACCCCCATTCTCTCTCCTTAGCTGTTGATTTTTTTACCCTTTTAAGTTTTAATCCAATCTTTTCGATCTGTTGTTGCATCTTTAAAGCTCTTCTCATTTTGTTGCTAGTATTTTTGTAGTACTGGCTTTACCAACCATGGAAGCTTTCAGCTTATTGAAATACTGGCGGGGCGGCGGCGGCGTTTTCACCCGCGACGCCGTTTGCAACCAGTCCTCCTCCTCATTTTCTTCTTCCGGTAGCACTACTATAGTCACTACAGTCACTCCGAATTCTTCCTCCTCATCGGACTCCGATGACGAGGGTAACGATGATGGGCCATTTTTTGACTTGGAATTTACTCTCCCAGATGACGACGATGACGAAAAGGACTCCGGCCATAACCGGGCCAAAAACCAATTAGCGGAAAGTGATGTTGCAGTAATGGCGCCTCAAGTTGTTGTTCTTCGAGAATCGGGAAGTAGAGACTGTAATGTTGACGAAAAGGAGTTCTCCGGCGAAGGCGACGTCTCCAACGAAGACGACGACGACGACGACCAGAACGACGGTGCTGCAGAGATAAACTTCACCATTTCATCTTGTTCAACAGGTGACCCGAACGATTCCGCCGTGTTTCCAACCGGGTCGTCTTCCGACCCTGTCAATGCCGCCGCCTCTGAAACCACCCCAAAGTTCCCTGTTCCTTCCATTTTGAAATCCGCCACCAAATTTCGGGTCCAAATGCTGAAATTCAACAAATCTAAGAAACCCACAAAGTCCGAAGCGCGTGGGAAGAAGACGTTGCAGAAGGAGGAGCAGGCAGAATTGAAGGAGAAGAGAGCCGCCGGTAGTGAAGATCCTAAGCCCAATAACACTAATAACAAACTTTTGACGGTGAAGTTGAAGGTTGAAGAAGTGCTGCCGCTGGTTTCGTTATTGTTCTCGAGGGATCATAGTAATAGCTCAGCAAATTCAAAGGGTCTGATTTCTAATTCCAATTCCAAAACAAACAAGCGAAATGGCTTCGAGATTGATGGTGATATTACCGATTTTTCTGGTGAAAATAACGCCACTAGTTCGAGTAGTGAAGATGAGAAGAAATTTGCAAAGGAATTGATGAACAAGTATTTGAAGAAAGTGAAGCCCTTGTACGTTCGCGTTTCTAAGAGGTACGGTGACAAATTGAGGTTTTCCGGGCAACTGGGCAGCGCCCTGAAGTCGGCGACGGTGCCGCCGCCGGATTGTGCCCAAAAGCCACCTTTGCCGGTGGTCGAAGCTAGTGAAGAAGGGACTGTGGCTGAAGAAGAGGGTGCAGTGACTAATAATAATGTCTTGTTGAAGGGCCAGAAACAGGGGAATTTACAAGCTGGTTTGCGGGTCGTTTGCAAGCATTTGGGGAAAAGCCGGTCGGCATCGGCGTCGGCTCCGGCACCGGGTCCGGGTCCGGCAGCAGGTACGGAGTCGTCGAGAAGGCGGGATGATTCGCTGTTGCTGCAACAGGATGGGATCCAAAGTGCCATCATGCATTGCAAAAGATCCTTCAACGCTTCCCGAGGTAATCAAATTTGATTTTACTCAATTACTGGTAGTAGTAGTAATTCTCACTTCTTTCCTCGCTACTTTTTTTTTTTTGCTTCAGTTACTGGTTTCTAAAAATTTTGTTTGTCATGTTTCGAACCAAATTGTTCATCGTTCGTACGTTTGGATTTTTTTTCTCCCAGATGAAATTAACCGATAAATATTCTGGAAATCTCTTTGGTTTTTGCACATTTTAGATATGGAGGGAACCTTATTATCAACGAGATCAGTCCGAATCAGTAGTAGTGATCCATCGAAGAAGATTCAGAGTTAAAATTGGTGAAGCAAAGGAGATGAGAGATTCTGAAGGACGAGGGCATTTTGCATTGGTGGACTTGCGACGACGACGACCCGTGATTTGTGAAGAATGACGAATTTCTCTATTGTATTTCGTACGTAACGCAAGTTAGATATTTACTCGCAGTAGTATTGTTTAGATTAAACTAAAAGGAGAAGGTTAAATAGTGGGCAGTAGAATTAAGATTAAACTATTAGTTGTAGCAGAGTAGCTGGTAGCAGTCAGTAATGGCAGTGGGATAAATGAAAGGTGTAAAAAGTAGTAAAAACAACCAAAAAAGTAGGTGAGTGTGTGACTGTGTGGATGGTGTAAGTGTAACGTAGGAGTAGAGAGAACAAAAAGAAAAGGCACAACCTCGGTGCGGTGGTCAACCCTGTCTTCTTTGGTATTAGTGATGCCATTGACCCTATATAAACGATAAGATTAACAAAACTACTCAACAGCAATCATCATTACTTTTAGTTTTTAGGTTTTCTTGCTTTCTTCCTTGAACTTGCTGCTGCTGCTGCTACTGTAGAATTATCTGTTAGAATAATCAATCTAGCATTGCTAAAATTTTCTAATACTGGTATAGTAAACCTATCAAAATACTATTTGAAGTTTGATTTCTGAAAATTTTGAATTGTAAACCTTTCCTTTATGGTTTAGCTATCCATTTTACAGTTGCAAAGATGTCATGATACCAATATTTATCAGACAGTTTAACAAAATAGATTTTTTTTTCTTTTTCTTGTCGGATGAAACAAAATTGAGTTTTAGTACTATGGGGACAAAGTAGTAGTATTGGGGAGTAGGGACCATCCTTTTGTTACGACGACACGGAACTAATACAGTATAACCATCTCGTGGTGAAGAATGCATAATTAATTTACTCATGACTTTCCCTACATAAAATAATTAGACGACGATAAATTTATCAAAGTAGAAAGGACAATGCAGTCTCCTCCAACTATCACATGTTACGGATGAACAAAATCATAAATGTGTCGCAGCATTGGAGTCTTGATAGATATTAGATTTTTAATTCATTTTAAAATTAGATTAAAATGGATGGAAGATAGATTTAATACGGCCTGATGTACAAAATGAGAAGTGAGAACAATTACTTTCTTTTCTATAATGTTACCAAATCAACATAGTCGTGAGGCATGAATGACCCTAAACCCAGAAAGAAAAAAAAAAAGGATGCCTTTCCGTCTTTCACCGGCAAATGATATGAAGTTGGAAGGGAAATACGAGAAAGTGAGTAAAAAATAGTCATGTGAGATTCTCTTCTCTTTTCCTCCTTTCGTTCAACTCCTACCGTCCTACGTTGTTCACTTTTTGCCTTTTCCCTGTTTCCATCGTGCGTGCTGCTGCCCCCAAACAACAACAAAGCTCGTAGTCTATAGATTGCAAAATCATAGTCTCATAGTCCACACCCTCTACCTGTGAACTCCAACGCATTTTCACAAAAACAAAGAAACCCTGTAATGTCGTCATTAGTTCTTTTTGGTTTTTTTTTTTTTTTGTTTTTTTTTTTTTAACTTTTCGAAGTGCATACTGCATAGGATCAGAACAATTACGACTTTTGCTCAAGGTTGGGGGTTGGGGGTGATAACGAATCATTTATGCGATTTGAAGAAACTATGAAATAATTTAAAGGTTAAATGATGACATGTATACTTTTTCATGTTTACTAAAAAAAATGTAAGACGTGACTAAATTACATTGCCTTCTCAATTACATTTTCATAAGTTTTTATAATTTTCTCATCTCGAAATGATAGTTCAGTTTAGATTCTTATTTTTTTATTTTCAAATTATAACTAAAATTTAAATTTAAATTAGACAATTACTGGAAGACTACAAATTTGATAATAATGAAACTTTTTTTTTCTATCAGGCTGGGATAAATTATCATAGCAAACATTTTGTGATTTATTCATTTTTCAAACAAGGGAAAAGGTCGGGAGAATTACCCCCTTGGTGAATAAACTGCCAATACATTGACAAGTGTGGTCCTACGTGACATGACTCCATTCCTCTATTGGAAGTTTTAGACAAATAAAACAAACAGTAGTAATAGTAGGTGATTCACAATTTGTCTCCTCTGGGCAGGCCTGGGTTGGGCCCTTTTCCTGAAGTTGGGCCTCCAAAAACGTCGGGCTGGCTTTGTACAATTTAGAATGTAATTGAACAGCTCTGACTTCATTTTAATTTTACATATAGAATAGAAAATTGGGGTAACCACTGGATTTAGAGAGGGACTGTTCCAATGAAATCTCTAGAGGTTCCATTATCGCCACGAAAATGGAACCAACTAGACTGTCAAACTCTAGTTGATAGAATCGTAGCAAGGCTTAAGTGTTGAAGCACGAGATATTTATCGTATGTTGTTAGGTTAAAACTAACTAGGTTATAGACCGTGCTTTTGTACGGGTATTTAAAAGGACTAATGTCTTTTGTTTCTTCTAAGCAATTTCAAATTATAATTTTCATTTATTAATATTGACAAAAAATTTTGAAGTGCAACAATGGAAGATCTTTTTGTGATATTTTCAAGAGGTGCCATGTACTATCCTTTCTCTTTTGTTTTGGTCGTTTTCTCTCCACAACATCACTTTTTAGTGGCTGCACAATCAAAAAAATTAAAACCCATAAATTCTTTAAATTCTATATAATACTATTATTGTGTTACCAAAATTTGGATGAAGAAATTGTTGGAGAATTTTAGAAATTTTTTTTAGAGAAGTTTTATTTGAGAATAGAAACTTGTAATTTATTTAACTGCTAAAAGTCATGAATTTGAGGGTTAAATACAAAACTATTTTTTTATCATCTTTTTTTTTGGATAAAAAACTACCACCTTTTTTGTGGGAAAAATTAAACCAGATTTTTTAGGATATTTTGACAATTGGATTTTTGGACAAAAAATAGTTTTTGCTGTAGTGGAGTTCAAGATTTGATGTGACACTTGGATTTTTAGAATTAAAATGGTTTCTGTTATAAATTAGGAAAGTCAAAAATTTTTTTAGGTTTTGTGGTGTTGTAAATTCGAAAAGAAGAAGATCAAAAATTGCCGTCAATGTGAGGATTTGAGGTGACTGTGCGGTGTTAGGCGGAGAGGAGCAGGTTAGTTCAATCTGGTTTTCAAAAAAATGGGAAAAAACAATGTCGTTTAACTCAGGAATTAAGAAAAGAAATGGTTCCCGTCTTTTTTTTCTTTGTTTTTTTTTACGATTTTTTTTTTAACTATAGGATTTGGGTGAGGAGACTTTTAAGAAAACATGAATATTTGAATTTTTGGAAAAAAGTATTTTTTGCTAAGTAATTTTTGCTATAATGGAGGTTATAGATTGACTCTGTCTCCTGCATCTAAATGTTTGCCAGACTTCAACATCTGTTTTACCTAGAAGTATAACAGAGATGATTAATAGATATTGTCAATAACTTTTTTGCGAGGCGTAGAAACATCCAACAAATATTTTGCTATAGTTGGATGAGATAAACTCTGTCATAAAAAGTCAGAAGGAGGGTTGGGAATATGGATGATAGGGTTTGCAATGACGTTACTATATTACGGGCCCGTTTGATAAAACTAAAGTCTGAAATCTGAAATCTGAATTAAATAAGTGACTGAATCTGAATGACTGAATAAGGTAAATTCAAATATCTGAATCTAAACACTGATATGATTTGGGCTGTTTGATAATATGATATGTATGAAGTCTGAATATGGAAAAAATCACCAATATGTCCTTATATTTAAATTTAAAGATATTTAATTAATTATAAAGTACTACATAACTTGTTATTACAAAGTTTTATATAATGGAGGAAATTATTTTACTTAAAAGGTTAATTAACTAAACTATATAAATGATGTAAAAAAATTCAAATTCAAATTAAAAGTTTACAAATTTTAAAAAATTATTCTAAAAATATCAAGAGTCAAACTAAACTATAATTATATTTTTTTCATCCTAAAATTGATTTTTTATTGTTTCACGAACATTGATCATAAAATTCCTATCAGTTTGTCTATTTCCTCCTATGAATGATCCAGCTGTTACATCACCTTCAAATAATTCTGATTCCAGATCATTGCCAAATATCATGTCTTCATTTTCAAATTCTTCGAACCAAGTATCTGTGGAGTCAATTTTGTGAAGAAAATTATGAATAGTCACACACGCAATAACAATATTTCTCTGAGTTGGAAATGGATATGGTGACTTTGTTTTTAGGATTGGGAAACGTCTTTTTAGTACGCTAAAACTTCGCTCAACTACATTTCTCAATCGGGCATGAGCTTGATTAAATTTTTCCTCTTTTGTTCTTGCACGTCCACCGGATTGAAAGTCTGCTAACCAATATCGCACATTACGGTAGGGTGTCAAGAATCCACGAGTAAGAAGATAAGCTGCATCACATAAATAATATTTTCCTACAATAAATGAAATATTTTGACTTATATATTATTAAGTTAATAGAATTCATTATAAAAATAGAATCAGTCAAAATAAAAACTTACCTGATAGTGGAAAAGGAAAATTACTCGTTGAATTTTGCATAATTTCTGTAAGTATTCTAGAATCATGTGCTGTTCCTTCCCAACCAGCCCACAAAAAGGTGTAAACCATGTCAAAATCACAAATTGCAAGTACATTCTGAAAACATTCTCCTTTACCTCTCCCCGATAGGGAGTTTGTAGCTCACGTAGTATGACTGCATTTATAAGAGTCCCATCTAAAGCACCAATTGCACCCTTAAATATAAGGAGAAAACATAACAGCCAAATTAGTTCACTGTATCTAAAATAGATTGTGATAGAAGCCTATGAAAAATAATACATATAACATTTAAAAACTCACCGGAAAAAATCTGTCCCAATTTGGCATTGACGTTGACTGTTGAATACACTTGGATTGAAATTTGAAACAATCATCTCCTTTGAAAATTTAAGCATAGCTTCAAGCACTTCATAAAAGTATGTGTGAATTGTTTGAGTTGAATGTTAATATCTTCGTTTTACTGCACGATTTGAATGGTGTAGACCTACACCTGTAAGAAACATTGCAATCTTTTCTTCAACTGAAATGTATCTAGTATCAGTTATCCAACGTCTAGTCCGAAAGTGACCACATAGGTGCATAAATGCAGGTAGTTCCATATGCAACATATCCAAAGAATGTGCATGATTTCCCCCAATAATTTCATCAACATATGCAGTGCCTGTTAATGCTGAATTTGTATTTGGTCGGCGTCCAA
This sequence comes from Oldenlandia corymbosa var. corymbosa, assembly GCA_949775105.1. NCBI lineage: Eukaryota > Viridiplantae > Streptophyta > Magnoliopsida > Gentianales > Rubiaceae > Oldenlandia > Oldenlandia corymbosa. The sequence goes on along the minus strand of OX459119.1, from coordinate 9,665,128 downwards.
TGCGTCTAATTCTGAGCTTTTTTAGAATTAATATTATTGCTAAAATCTTTAGCAACTTTTTTTTTTCTTTTCAGATAACATCTGTTCAAAAAAACACATCAAAGAATAATTTGAGCAATTGAAAATATTGCAACTCAGTAATGAATACCATTAAACATCAAATTACAACTTATTCATTCAGGAAAAAAATTCAAAAACCAAAAAAAAAAAATAAAAAATCTAAAACCATCAAGAGTACCATAAATTTATAATATCTAAAGTAAGCCTAACTTTTTCCTATTCATTGTTATCCAATTTTTGTGAACTTCTTCAGATTTTGAGCTTAAGTGAACCCAGTGTTCCTTATAGGCCTTCCCCTCACAGAAAATGAAAGTGGCAACTATATATAATGAGTCTGTATCTTCTAAAGAATCCATTTCATCTAGAATCTTATTGCACTCATCCATACTTGGCCCGTCTGATTCTTCCAAAGTTTTGAGAACCGTTGCTATATGATCATCCATATCATTTAGCTTTCCAGAGTTGTTTTTCTTTTGACGCTTGGCTTCTTTTTTTTCCCTTTTCTTTTGGTTGGATTGAAGTAGATGGTTTGTCTTCTTGATCATTTTCAATATCGATTATTGGTGCCTTGCAACCATCAGCTGGCAACCATTCTTTGAAGGACCCCAACCATCTTTTCCTGTAGCTCCCATGCCATGAAATAACACAACATTTCATCTGCGTAGGGCAGATGGCTGTGTCGAAATTCTTTTGCTTCTGGATTGCTCTGCATAATAAATTAAAAAATTTAAAAAATTTATATATTTGGTAAACTATATTGATTTGTGTAACATATTGTACCTGTATGTACTCGTCCCATTGTTCTGGACTCCAATTTATAGTGTTTGTTACTTCATCATAATGAGTAATTCCTATTAGTTTATTCCATACTTGAGTTTTCCTCTTCAGAAACTCCTACTCATTTTTTAGTTGCTTTTGCGTTAGGTTAATACCTAGTTCCATCTTCAATGTCCTTCTCATACTCTCCCAAGATTCTTTCTTTAAACTTCCTCCAGAAATCCGCCTAGCATTCACTTCATCTAAACACAATTCTATGTAGCTTTTAAATAATTTTTGGTCTTTCCAAGTGACTCTCGCGGTCGTTTCTTCTGGTTTCATCTTGTTGGATATATTTCATTATGTATTATTTATATTTACATTGAACAATATAGGTGTGCTTGAGAATAAAAAATGGAAACCCCACTAAGCTGCAAGTACTTTGATTCAAACAGAAATGTAAGCATAGCAGTCTTGTCCATGGTAGTAAGAAATCAGTTTAGTTAAATTGAAAAGAAAAAAAGACACCAAGAACATATTGCATTTTGCAGAAGTGAAAATTTACATCTACTATAGCCAAATTATTATATCAACCCAAGACAACCTATCTAAAAGATATAACATGAGAGAAATTTAAGTTGCAAATGGCAAATGACAAAGGAAAGTACTAGATTATGTTGGTAAAGTTGAGCAAGAATGCTAACAGATTATGACAACCAAATTATCGACGTCGAAAAATGTATAGATACCAGCTTTTGAGTATTACGAAGACGCAACAAAATCAACTAAAATGGAAAGCAAAAGGGGAGGTTATTTGGGACATTTTTTTAAAAAAAATAACTTGATTTCTCGAAGAAAAATGAGAAATCAACCTTGAATATGGATGATGATGGTGTGAATTTCATTCGTAGTAGTAGTATGGTTTGAAGAAGGATTGAGGAGGCATTACTCAAAGTGGAGAAAGAAGGACGAAAGGGCTCAAATATTCGGAATTGTATTATTGCCTTTGATAGCTACTATAAATTATTAGGCTTTTAGAATGCTTTGGGCTCTTCATCTGCCTAGAATAAAAAAAAAATGAAAGTGCGCGATTGCGTGTTTTTTTAATACAGTATACCAAAAGGCAGCTTTAGAAACTAATCTTTGTTGTACTCAAGCTCTGGTACATGAGTGGTTGATGTCGAACTTTAAGAAAAAATTAGAAACCTGCATTATCGAGGCATCGCTATAGGATGCAGCCCAAACAGATTAACATCACATTGGGTACATGCAAAGCAGCAAATGACAAAATCTAACTGCAAACAACACAACACAAACAGTTTTTATATATTCAAAATCGGTTTGAAACAAAAGAGAAAAGAAGTGTTTAATGCATTAAAATCAGAAACCTCAAACCCCAGTTTTTGGAAATAAATGCATTGCATATACAAAGAATGATGCATTTGAAAGAGTCTTTTGATGACCAGTTTAGTGGAGTCAATTTTTTTTTTTAAAAAAAGAAGAAATTACTCGATCCAAAACTATTATAATCGCAACGAGGAGAAAACTATTCCTCCATCCAAACTGTCACAACAACAACAGCAACAGAGGCTGCACTTGTATCAATTCAAAAACTAAATTTTCACTCCTGAACAAGGATACGTAATTTAGCTCCACTAGCACAAAGAAGATACACTGAAAATAATAAGGTTTATACCAATAAACTAATGCTCTCAAAAACTCTTATTGTTAGAAAAATAGAAATCTACTGCAGCACATACAATCTCTCAAAATTTAGCAGCGATGAATTGAATCCGTTCAACAAGATTAAATTAATGATGGTGAAGACTTTGGCAGAGAGAATAATTTGGTAAAACATACCAAGTGGCAGAGCTCGGAGACGGTGAAATTCCAAATAAACTCAATCCACATAGAAGAAGAAAAAAAAACAACGGATGAAGCCACTCACTTAACTTAAATTGCTACAACAATCAAATTCTTAATGAAACTAATGAATTGAGTTAAAAGAGAACTTTACATTTGATGGGATCAACTTTTTCGGATATCAGATGATCAGAACGCCGCAATTAGCTTTCTCTCCGTCCTTTTGATGGGCTCAACTTCTTCAGATAGCAGATAATCAAAACGTCACAAATACGAAGGCAATGCAAATTGTAGTGCCGTTGTTCCACTCCTGCTAGCACTCAACTCACAACATCTAGAACCAAAAAGATACAAAAATAAAGCTTAATCAAAGGACAAACAAATAACAAGGGGTAAAGAAAAGCATAATCAAATCGTTAGTAACCCCATACTCCGAAACATCTCTGTAGAAAACATAAAATTAGAAATCAAACTAAACAAAGCCGAAAGATACCTTTTGGCAGATAGTTTCTTTCGTTTTTTAAATTTTTTTCCCCAAAATAGCTAGTGACCTAATTTATAAGAATATTATGGAACGATTATATCGGAAGAATCATTTTTTATTGGAGATTGTTTAGATTTGATACGGGAGATCTTTAGAGGTGATCAGAAAATTTTAATAAGGAGATGGAGAGAGAGGCAGAAAAAAGACGTGATAATCAAGGATACGACAGTCATAAAAAAAATCTACTAAAAATCCTAACGTTTGAGTGTGTTTAGAGAAAAGTGTTAAGTAATAATCAAATCACTTAATTTTAGGGAAGGAATTGAACGTGGAATTAAGTGACACTGAATTAGATAAGATTTTAAAATTTCTATCATCAAACAATAAAAATTAGAAAAGTACTTAATCCATTAAGTTTCAGTACTTATTTGGGTTATAAAATACAGCCTAAAACAGATATGGTGGTTGGCCCTTAAAAAGGGCAATTTATGGGCCAAATGGACTCATAAATTATACCTAAAAGAGGAAAGCACATGGGAGGTTTAGCCTAAGGATAATAGTAGTTGGCACTAGAAACAATTATTGAGAATCAGAGATCAAGCAAAAGAGAGTTTTAAGGGCACTAGATGGAAGCAAAATAGAACATGTATATGTACAATAACTGAAGGATATTACTTGATGATTGGAAGGGGAGAAAAAGTGCAAGAAGCAAATTAAGTGCATATGATCTAGAATGAATGTACCAAAATATTCTTTTATGGCATGATTATACGGGAAGGGAAGATTGTGGACAAAGGAAAGAATGGCTCAATGTTAATATTAGAGTGGATGATCCTATCTGCTGCCTCTGCAACTAGTAAGATGAAACACTGCAACACCTGTTTTTTTGCCTGCAACTATTCTACAGAGATGATCAGAAGAATAAACATGTGGCTGGAGATCAAGAACCTGAATGACAGAGATAATAGATGAAGGAAGTAAGTAAAGAATATATGGAAGGGAAGCAAACTAAAAGGGTAATCCTTTTTGCAGCTATCACGGCCAATGTACTTGGGAGGTACGAAATTGCATAATCTTCGAAGGAAAAAAGACAGAACAATTGGTGGTGCTGATCAAAGATGAAGAAAGAATTATAATTAGTCACTGTTATGCAAATAGAATCATTGTAAATGAAAGAATTTTTATAGAACAATTGTTTAACTAGATTCCAGATGGAAGTGATGTAATAGGAAGTTATGGAAAAGGCAGAATGGACGGTGTTAAAATTTTGGATGTACATGACAGTATTATGCAAAAGTGATATATGGAAATTTACATTTTTGATAAAAAAAAAAGAAGAAGAATAGAGTAAAGAAAATAGTACTAAAAATGTGAAATGCTATGGTAAAATCTGTATTTCGTAACTAACCTAGACGGGAGTCAAGGAGAAACGACTTTTCTTAGGTGATTCGTTAGTTTTTTTTTTTCTCTTTAATTTTTGTTTAAAATGGTAAACTATTAATTTTTATGTTTACTTCAACTCGAATTTTTCTTCTTCATTTTTAAAATTTTTGTTTTCAAAATTTTTAATAATCTAAGAATTGAAATATAAAAGGTAAATTAATTTCTGAAATTCAGTACCAATTTATATAAGTCAAGAAGTATAAAAAGAAGAATTGTAGAAAAAAAAATTAAAATTATTCTTTAAAGAAATACAAAAAAATAAAGAAAATACCCCCAAGACCCTACTCACATGTTTTGCACGTGAGAAATAACTTTCTGTCATGATTTAATATCCAAAATTAATAGAATGACCTCGGATAGAATTTTTTTGTTTAGAATATGTACATATTTTGATAATAAATTTGATTGATGACCTATGTTGAAATTATTCCAATAGTTCAATGACATGTTTTGTGATTCACTCTCATTATGTTGACTCATACATATTTTTTTAGAAAATTTGGTGAAATAAGATGATCAATGATGATATTATCCCTTATTATGCTGTCAATTTTAAGAAATGGCAATATGTAAAAATTGTATTTTCATCGTTGACTATCTCACTTATTCGTTTCTGTCACTACTCTACTTTCACATTAGAGTTATAATTGGTCAAACTTTTTTTAAATGCTCTTGCTATTCTAAGAAAATAGTCAATATATTGAATATTGTAATTTATATTATTTGGTACAAATTAGAAAATCCAACATGAACAATTTTTCTAGGTAGGAAAGGTTATTAAATAAGTAATATAATTATAAGAATTATTATACTGATGAGTGATGACATTTTAGGTAAAAGTCAATGAATCAGCAAAAAGTCCGCTACGATTCCACACTTCCACGAGAGGTACGGCAATTGACTAACGACTAATAATTTCCAAAATGTTTGGCATCTATGAATGGAAGTATCCATTTCTTTCTTCATAACGTTTTTTTATTCTGTCTCAAATAATGATCAATTTTCAACACGAGATTCTAGACCAGATTAAGTTAACTTCGATCATATTCTCTTATCTAATTCCAATTAGATGAACCTAATTTTGCTGGTTTTGAACGAACAATCGACGCCCTATACCGGCTTAATGATCACTTGCTCTGTCTAAAAAGATGGGAATAAGTGGTTGTTGGTTTTGTTACATTCCAATTGATATAGAAAAAAAGAAAAAAAAATAAAATATGATAGTCGCTTTTTCATCCTCTTCCGCAAATCTAAATCAAAGAACATGAAGTACAGAAAGTTGCGCAAAACTCTTAATCCAAAAAACAAACAATCAATTGAATGTAACCTCTTTAATAAGTATACAAATACAAATTCACAAGCTAAATTATAACTAGAAAGAAACATGTCTCTTACAGTTCTGATCTGTAATTGATTGGCTCCTTATATCAATGTTCATCGTGCAATTCATCCTTACAACCACACCCTTCTTAACAATCTTCAAAATCTTCACTTTCCCACTAATTTTCGTGTAGCTACTCACCGGCAAAACGCCGGCCAACAAATCACTCCCCAACCGTGGCACGGTCCATATTTGATCCACCAAAACATCAACCGTTACATTCAATCGTACCGTCTTTCTAGCCTTGGCAATTCCGGCCGGAGTCAGTGCTTCCCCGACGATTTTCCCACCGTAGTAGACACTTGTGGTGGTATTGTCGAATTTGAAAGATGCGAAATTGGGATTTTTCACTGAAACATCTGAGATGAGTGTTAAGTTCGTCCCTGGAAGAAGAGGATTTGAACCCAAAGCTCCTCCAACTTTGAGTCCTTGGATCGTGACTGAATTCACCTTCAAAACCGGATCTTTGATATGAAGCACTGTGAATTTGAGCACCAATGCGACGACTGCTAAGATCAATAGAAGGGCAGTAATGCATCCACACCATTTGATGCACTTGCTATTGATATTTTCTCTGTTTTTCTTCTTCTTCTTCTTCTTCATCTCCTCTGTGGACCAGACCCGATGATCATCATCTTTTTCCAACTCTATGTCGAGAACCCTGTGCTGGGATGCCGGAGCCAGAGGCTTTTCTTGCTCTTTTTCAGCCATTGCAGCTAAAACTTCTTTCCAAAGCACCCAATATCTCGATTATGGATTATGTCAAGCTAGCTGATAACAACTTGATGGATATAGTTCAAGGAAAATGGTAACTATTAGTACTAGAGTTGAATATGCATAAATTTACGAAGGGGTTAATTGTCCGGAAGTTCTTCTAGTATTGAAAAATTGCATCTTACACCCTCAATTTTTGTGACTATTATGACCATTCTCGTAACCAATTCATAATAGCCCATATAAGATTATGCTCAACGATATAACGGTAAGTCGACATGAGGCGTATCTGTCCTTAAAATTGCATCCTTGTTCACATACCAAAAGAAGGTCCAATATACTATCTATATCAACTTCTAAATGATATAAATATTTGAGATACGTTCGGTTGATTAAAAGAATGGATTTTCTTTTTATACATATTGAGACGCAATTTACATTTTCTTGGAACCTCAGGGATGTATGATATAATTAACTTTTCCGTAGAATGTGAATGGTACACAAGTTTATTTTGAGCTGATATTGATGGTCTAGCCAGTCTCGATGGCTGACTTAGACTAAGGGGATTTTATACATTTTAATCTCATAACCGCGTGATTCGCCACTAATTTGACTTATGTATGCGTACCATATCGATTGATACATTGAGTACTTCCAACTTGTGAGTTGTGAAGCCGCTTGTTCCAATATCATGATCATCACTTGATGACAAAAGGGTTTTCCTGTCCAAAATCAATGTACAAAATCAAAATTATATAAAGGTCTTGGAATTTTAAGGTTAAACTTAATCAAATGATCATGAGACCACCCATGATGTTCCACATTTGGTCCCAATGCGCACACTTGTTCGAATACTAGGTAAATTACGACGGAACAATTCACAATATGACTCTAATGTATGAAAGAGATAGTGAATTAATGTGCAATAGTACTCCCAGCCCTCCACCTAAAAAAAATCCATATTATCAAATATATTTTAACTCTTATTTTAGGATGGGGGGTCATTCATTTAAAGCTTTGCGTCAAAAAATAAAAAAAAAATCTTTTATAAAAGTCAAACTTTCTTTTATCTAAAACTCTTCTAATGTTCTTCAATGCAAATGTATGATAGATATATATATGGAGACATCATAATGAAGGTAAACTCAAAGGCAAAAAAAGCCGAGAATGAACAAAAGAAATTATTCAATTTAGTGGATCCACAAAAAAAAAAAAAAAGAAAAAGTTGTACGTGATCTTACAAAATTACAACTCGGGTTATGAGAAATACAAGCTTCTTCACTTTACATAGAATCTCCTGAATCCCCTGCCTACATATTTACCTTTTTCTTACAACTCCGATGTATTATCATGTAACTGGTGACGTTAACCCTGGAGGTGCAATTGGTTCTCACCACAAAGTTCCTCTTGATAATGTTGAAAATCTTCACCTTACCAGAAAGTCTCGTGTAACTATTCACCGGCAAAATCCCAGAAAGGTAATCCTCTTGTAGACTAGAAACATTCAGGATATTGGCAATTAAAATATCCATGGTCACATTGAATCTCAGAGTTTTACCGGCCTTGGCGGTTGCCCTCGGCGATTCAGCCAACCCGATGAAGTTTCCGTCATAGTGTAGTACTGTTGTGGCATTCTGAAACTTGAAAGTTGCTATGTTTTTATTTTTCACTGCAACTCTGGCCAAAACAGTTACATTTGTAAATGGCCTAATGTCGGTCCAATTCACTTTATCTAACCCTTCAACCTTGACAGTCTCGATTATCATATCCGGACTTCTTGCAGTGAACACAGTGAAGAAAAGCACCAAGAAGATCACCAACAGCATCAAGATCAAAGCAGTGGTGCAACCACAACAGAGGATGTATTTCCGGTGGCGACGCTGGCAGGGCTGGATCAATTCCGGTGGCAATCCATCGTTTCTGTTTTTATTGATCACGTAGGTGGGAGTTCTAGGGGTCAGGGGTTGCACTTCAGTTTGCTCATTCTTAGGCATTTTGCCGAATTTACCAGAAGTGAACAACTATAGCTTTTCCTTCTCATTCGGAAAGACTTTATCATAGTATATAAATAGCAATCGTTTTGTTCACAATAAGGAACATTTGACTGCTAAGTTCGTAATGACTGACTCTTGATTAAGGAACATTATGATGAAGATTCCGAGTGAGACATTTCTACATATGGACTTCTTCACAAACAGTAGCGACATTGGACTAATAGTTTGGAATTTTGACACCAAATTCTCAATGGTTTCTGGTCATGAACCGACAAGTAACGGCATAAAAGTGCTGCCGGGGTTGAAGGAAACAAACGAAGAGTTGCACTAGACGAAGAAAGCAAGGTTGTATGATACCTTGTGTCAACTTAATAGGATGACTAATTACAAAATACGAGTTGCAGATGAGTTAATATTACCTTATTCCACTTTTCCAAAAGAAGAGGAAAACGTTGCTTGGTAACACAGGAGACAGGGGAGAGTTCAACAGCAGAAAATAGAACAATAGTAATTCAAATTTAGCCCATTCTATCTCATTAAATTTCATAGATCAAGCCTACAACAAGATGAAAATACAGCAATGCAGAAGAATGTGCATAATCAATAGATTAAAAAGAGGCAACCTCAAAACTTCTTCAAGGAATAAGAAACAAAAACACAAACAGGTTAAGGGCAGGAATTCCATTGCAATTTTCTCCCCAGCAAACACAATTACAAAACGAGTAAACAATCTATCAGATCGCTTATTCTATTCCTCCCTCATTCCCAACCTAATCAACCACAGTTAAGTACTCTCAGGGGGTGGACTCGAATCATTCAATTTCTCAGGAGGAGAACACAAGAAAGAAAGATACGAACTGGGCAAACAAAAATCGAAGAGGGATGATTCGGATTCAGCTAAAGTGGCACCTTTTTGGATATCCATATGATCAACCAAAGTAGAACCGTATTTACCATACAGCAAAAGCAGATCTTCATCGATGGATTCAATCTTATTCGCTGCTTCCTTGGGAAAAACCGCCAGGCAAGTTGGACCTCCACTTTGACCGTACTGAGAAAGAAACTGATCCTTCTTCTCCCCGACACAACTTGGCCGGAAAAGGGTTTTACCGGGAGCCCATAGATTCTTCAGCTTTCGCCATTGATTACAGGTCAAGCCGCTTGAATGAAATGAGACGATGATTTCCTGCGGTGTTTCTTTGGCACTCAATTTCAAGAGGCTTTTGTTCCGAAGAAGACTTCTCCCCAACGACATGATTTTCCGATGACAAACTGCAAGGATTCTCAGCTCAATTTCGCCGGACCGGGCCACCGTTTCTCTGTTTTTGGTTATCTTTTCTGAGAGTGATTTACCACGGCGCCTACGAAAGGCAAATTATTAGGGATGTGGATTTTCGGGCTGAGCCAACTAGTTTGGAGTTTTGTAATTTTTAGTCCAAACAGAAAAAGGGTTTGGATTATCTTGGGCCCCTGGCTTATAATTTTATGTAAGATGGACTAAACTTCCTTGTAATCAAGCCCAACAAAAAGCCTGCTATTTTACTTTGAGAAAAATAAAAAACAAAACGATGTACAATAATTTTTCTTTTTTTAAAAAATATTATTGGGTCCAAAAACTTAATTATGGATATAAAGGGTACAACATTACAGCATGGTCTATTAATTTTTTAAAACCCATGATCATTAATCACAGCAAGCTTGGTTTTGATCGGTAATTTGTGGTAAAATTAAGATATACACAAATGCTATTGATACTTGGATTGGCAAGTAATGAATTGTACTCTTTAAAAAATTACAATATATGGACTATTTTTATAGAGAAGAGGAAATAGAACATTTGATTTTTTTTTGAAATAAAATAATACTTTCATTCATTTACTGGCAATTGTCCAGCTGCGATTGATTGATACAAAGAAACAATCAAATACTCCCTCCGTCCCATAATTATTGTCCACTTTGCCCAAAAAATTTTGTCCCAAAATTATTGTCCAATTTGACTTTTTATGGATCAAGTTACACATTTATCCTTAGTAAAAAACATTATCCATAAAATCTTAGTGGTTAAACAATTACTTATGTAGGGTATATCCGGTTGTTTAAGGTAAAATATAGTTAAGTTGGACCAAAAATAAAATCTTTCATTTTAGTAAAACTGGACAATAATTATGGGACGGAGGGAGTACAACTTATAATGTATCACTTTGTTGTGTTTACCATGGATAAATCTATACAGATCTACCCATATAATTGACGGACATATCACGTACCAGAGTATGAATCTGATCTCGAATATATCTCTAAAATTTTGTTGAAAACTCCAAACCACATATCTAAATATTAGATCTGCAGTGACTGATTCTTCGTGGGGCATATATAATATTGTAAACATCTTCAACGCCTCTACGAACACTGTAAAATGGACCTACCTCTCAGTAGAGTAATCTACTGAAGAAAGACTACGAATAAAAAAATCATACCCTCTCAAAAGATTATCTAAATAATTTATTGAAGGAACTAATTTGTAAGAATAAATTACTTATTAAACGATAAAGAACAAAACAAAAAACGATTAAACAAGTTTAATTCCCATCCTCTCATGATGAGAATATGGGGGAAGAAATTATTTTTTTGGAGTTGGGGTTTGAGAGAGAAGAGTGATTTATAAGACACTACTATTCTAACATTTGATTATTTTGATCAAATGAAAATGAGAAAACTTGGGGTTGAGAATAGATACAAACTTTATAAGTTGAACAGATTATTTGAAATATATCTCATGCTTAAGAGAATTAGATTCCGGATAATACTTTTTCTGTCCAAAATGTAAAAATGTTCACTAAAATTGTTAAACATGTATGGACAACGTTTTGGTTTTATTTTCTGTTTAGATTCGGATTGTGATTTAAATTGTGTTTTGATTGGGAATTGAAAAATTTATTGGATGATTTTTAAAACAAAATAATTTTTATTATTCTTCACAACCGGACAATCTCCACCACCACCTAAATGCCACTCACCACCGACGGCCTGGGTGGCAGTCCGGCGATGGCGGAGGTGGTGGGTGAAAATGTAGAAAATTAATGTTTAAAATAAATTTTAAAATGTAAATTGAAAAGTTATAAGGAAAGTATTTATTTTGTACTGTGATTTGTGTTTAACAGGTGATTTAAATTTTTTTGGGTTTTAAGAAATTTTACAAACAAGGTGTGGAGGGAGGGGGATAGTAGGGGCAACGGCTCATCCCCTCCATAAAAATATTTATAAGGAAGTAAAAAAAAATTAAATAATTTATCTTATGAATTTTTAAAATTTTTATTTTTTGGCCCTACAAAATTACTTTCTTATATTTTACCTCGCTTTATAATAATTCCTAGCTCTGCCATTATTCAACTCGCTGGGGAAAAAGGGATTAGATTGAGAAAATGTGAAAGAGAAGCAAAAGGAAAGAAGAGATAATTTGTTTTTCTTTTATTTCTATTTTCTTTTGGTGGGGGTAAATAAAAGAAGAAGGGAAATTATTTGGCAAATGTATTCTTGTTTTACGATTTATAGAAAGTAATTGACTACCTCTAATCTGAATCATGTAAACGATGTAATCCTTTTACTATATTTGTATATCTCTCCTCATTTCTCTTAATCCAAATTTTCTCATTTCTAATATAGAGGATGGAAATGAAATTTAAATACGAGATTCTTCATCATTAGCAGGATTAAGTAAAGTTACCCTTTTACCTACCACTAGAGGATATCCTTCGAAAGGGCATTAAGTCCAATCAAATCCTACAAAAAACACCGCAGCTTAGAGCTGTAAAGCATAAAAGGCAAAAGCCAGCTAATTTTCGTGAAACCCCTTAATTTGACAAAGATGAACAGTCCAAATTACCTCCACTAAAATCCACTAGATGCTTACACGAGCTTTAATTTCCTTATCCTGTACAAATAGTTTTTATCATATCTTGGACAGTTATTTTCACCCATTGGATCTCTGAGGTTTATGTTACGTACTTACGTTTGCCGAAAACAACAAAGCTTGATAATTACGAAACCTTATGTCTGTACTTTGACAATTACATGCTGTTGGGGGTTAATCCTGACCCATCTTGACCGGCCCAACTTGCCATCCGATTTGGGCTCATCTTATAAGTCCAAGTCATTCTTTTATTAATTCCTTTGGACCTAACCGGGTCACAAGGAATTAATGCATGTCTATTTACGCTCTTGCCCCTCTCGACACAGGGGCCCACAGATATTGTCCTATTGGGACCTATAAATACTCCTTGTTCATTTATTGCTAATTCAATTCCACACTCCCGTTTCTCTCTCTAAGTGTGACAATTACCTGCTTCTTTCCCTAGAACTGACTTGATCTTTGGAGTGCTAACCTCCGTTTTGCAGGTTCCCGTCTAGGTCGGACCGTTGACTCTCCGCCCCTGGGATTTACCCTCGACAAGTGGCGCCGTCTGTGGGAAGGTCTATTCCCTTTTGGCCGAGGCAAATCCTGTTGTTCTAAGAGAGTAATGGTCTCCACCCGGACAAGGCCAGACAATGGGACGAGTCGCAGGGCTGGATTGAGATCGAAGGTGGTAGGGGGAAGTTCCCGCGTATCCACCCAGTCCCACGGAGAACGCCGAGACAAGGAGGATGCCGAAGGGGCTTCTCGAACTAATGACCGTCAGGGTCGCTCTAGGAGGTCTGACGATCCTCGGGAGGCCCGCGACCATGAATCGGCCGAATATCAGAGGAGCCGATCCCGCCGGACCAGTAAAGAAGCAGAAAAGAGCAAAGAGCCTTCCAAGCGTCCCGTTCTCTTGAACGAGGGCCACATGATGATCGCTTCTGGAGATCCTTTGCCGAAAGATTCCATGGATTCGAAGAGCAGTTCAAAAAGTTCGATGACATGTATTACGGAGGCAAAGGCGAAGGTCCGGACGACAGCCTCATGTTCATGGGGGAAAGGAGGGTCTCTCGGGGTCGAGATCGATCCAGAGAACGCGACCCTAAAACCCCACCAAGACCCGAGCTGAGGGTGGACTGCGAGAGTGTGTCAGATCCCCGGCTCGAGGCTATACTCAACAGTAGGGAGACGCTGGGAAGTCCTTTCGCCGAGCATATACGGTGTTACCCGCGGCCGCTTAACTTGAAACTCCCAACGGACATCCCGAAGTACGGGGGTAATACCTGTCCAGTTAGCTTCTTGGTCGATGACACCGCGGCCATGGATTTGCGAGACTCACCCCGGAAGTTCTCTGCTAAAGCGATGCCCACCTTCCTAACAGGGGCCGCTAAGATATGGTTCGATAGCCTTCCCCCGGGCAGCGTTACTTCTTATGCGGACTTAGGACGAAAGCTCCACGTCCGATTCTTTTCCAGCAAGAGAGCCAAGCGCACCATCCATGACTTGTCTTCGGTTCGCCAGCGTCAGAACGAGTCTCTGGGGGAATACTACGAGAGGTTCACAAAGGAACTCATGATGATAGACCAGGTCAACGATTTGGTGGTGAGGGTCGAGTTCGTGAACGGCCTCTCTCTTTGGTACGGGCGCTGCCCTGAGGAGCAAGCTCACAGCTAAGCCTCCGGGCACTACCTAGAGGTTGTGGGAAATAGTCGAAAAGGAGATCCAGACAGATGAGTCCATGAAGAGGGCCAGAGAAGCTTTTGGCGAAGGCGAGAAGAAAACAGGGAAGCCGGAGGCGAAGAAACTCAACATCGGATCTCCGAAGTTCGAGTCCAATGTACCATCCTCACCAAAACTTGAAAGGCGATTCTTCAAATTCACAAGAGTGAGTTCAAGCTTCCACCCCGGGCCGGTCTCAGAATGAATCCTCGTCCGAATGGTGTGATTTTCACCGAAGCAAGGGGCATGACACGGAGGATTGCTACAGGCTGAAGAAGGAGATTGTGGAGGGCCTTAAGGCGGGTAAATTCCAAGATTGTATCCAGAAGGGGTCCCAAGAGAAAGCGCCAGGCCAACCCAAGAACCGGAGGTGGAAGAAAAACAAGGCTAAGACCGCCAACCAGGCCCCCGTTGGGGACGGGGCCAAAGCCCAGGATAGTATCGATCCGGCGCAGGCACGGCAGCGCTCCTGTGGGTGCTATCTTTGGGGCACCCTTGGGGGTCCAGAGTGTTGCCGCTCTCCGCAGGAGTTCGCGCCCCCGGCCGCCGGATGAGTCCGAGGCTAAACGCCTCCGTCCCGGGGAGGTGATATCCTTCTCAGAGCAGGATTTGGTGGGTGGATCTGAAGATTACTCCGACGCGCTGGTCATCACGGCTATAGTCGCCAACAGGGAAGTTTGACGAGTATACGTTGATAATGGCAGTGCAGTGGATGTCATGTACGGTGATTGTTTCTAGAAGTTGGGCCTCGACAAGACTCAGCTCCGTCCCGCATCCATACCTCTAGTCGGCTTTTCTAACCACGTGATAATGCCGTTAGGCATAATCAGCTTGGCTGTTACCGTAGGGACTTATCCCAAGGATCGGGTAACTCTCAACGACTTTGTAGTGGTGGACGTCGTGGCCCCTTTCAATATCATTTTGGGACTGCCCTGGATGAGTCAGGCGAAGGCCATTCACTCGCCCTACCATTTGGTCATGAAGTTCCTGACCGAGGCTGGGATTGCAGATGTTCGGGGAGACCAGCAACTGGCGCGACAGTGCATGGTTATCGCTGCAAAAAAGGGATGTGACTTCCTTTAGGGAAGAGTAACCATCGGGTCCATCCAGGAGGCCCCGGTCTCTGAAGACGAAGCCCAAGGAAACAACGACTCTGGTTCCACGGATGACGAGGTTACGGACGTGGCAATGAATCCTTTTGTAGAGGGAAGGGTCGTCAGCATAGGAGCAGTTTTGCCCCCCAGTCTCCGGGACATGGTGGTTGAATTGTTGAAACAGTTCGAGGATGTCTTCGCTTGGAGTCCCAATGACATGACGGGAATTCCCCCCGAATTGGGCGTGCACAAACTTAATGTCGACCCTAGCGCGCGTCCCATACAGAAGAGGAGGTGGAAGATGGCTCCCGAGCGTAATGTCGCCATCGTTGTGGAGGTTACTAAGCTGTTGGCCGCGTCCATTCTCAAGGAGATCTTATATCCCACATAATTGGCCAATCCGGTCATGGTCAAGAAACCCGACTCTTCTTGGCGTATGTGTGTAGATTATAAGGATCTCAATAAACACTGCCCCAAGGATTGCTACCCTCTTCCGGCAATCGAGCAGAAGGTCGATGCTATCTCGGGATACCCGGTGCTTAGCTTTTTGGACGCGTACAAAGGGTACCACAAGATCCTGATGCACGTGGATGATGCTGAAAAGACGGACTTCGTCACAGAAAGGGGAGTGTTCTGCTACGTCAAAATGCCCTTCGGTCTTAAGAACGCGGGTGCTACTTACCAACATATGGCTAATTGCGTTTTCGGGGACCAGCTGGGACGAAACATAGAGGTCTACGTGGATGACATGGTGGTGAAAAGTCGTCGGATGGACCTTGTTGTCAATGACCTCCAGGAGACCTTCCAGACCCTCAGAGCAGCTAATATGAAGTTGAATCCGAAAAAATGTGTGTTCTGCGTCGGATCAGGAAGTTTCTTGGTTATCAGATTTCTCGGAGAGGGATCGATGTGGATCCTACAAAGATTAAAGCCATCCTGGAAATGCAGCCCCCGCGGTCCGTCAAAGAAGTACAAAGACTTACAGGCTCTATTGCCGCCTTAGGGCGATTTCTGTCGAAGGCGGCCGAACGAAGCTTGCCATTTTTTCAGGTTCTCAAGAAGTCCGATACCTTCGGCTGGACCGAGGCTTGTCAGAAAGCCTTCATGGAACTTAAAGAACACTTGAGGACTCTCCCGACCCTGAGCACACCGGACCCGGGGGAAACTCTGATTTTGTACTTAGCCGTGGGTGAGTCCACAGTGAGTGCAGCCTGGGTGCGGGAACATAAGGGAAAGCAGATCCCTGTTTATTATGTCAGTAAGGTCCTTCTTCCCGCCGAGTCTCGGTACACCCTTGCTGAGAAGTTGATCTTTTCCCTTGTGACCGCGGCCTGGAAGTTACGCCCCTATTTCCAGGCGCACCCGATCCTTATTCTTACAGATCAGCCCCTACAGCAGATTCTCCGAAGGTCCGACACATCGGGCTGGATGACTAAGTGGGCTGTGGAACTCGGGGAGCATGACATAGAATTTCGGCCCCGGACCTCTATCAAGGGACAAGCTTTGACCGATTTTCTTGTCGAAGTCCCTCGGGGGGTGGAAACCGAGGCTAGCGAATGTTGTCAAGACCCTGAAAGATCTTTCCCTGCCGGACAGCAACTATGGACTTTGTTCGTCGACGGGTCTTCCTCTAGAGAAGGTTCGAGCGCGGGCGTGGTTTTGATTGATCCCCACGGGTCGGAAATTGTTTATGCCATCCAACTGGATTTTCCTGCCACAAACAATGAGGCTGAATATGAAGTACTGATCGCGGGGCTATCTATCGCCCGCGCTCTCTTAGTTCAGAAAATCTCAGTTTGTAGTGATTCTCTGGTGGTCGTTAATCATGTTCTTCGGCTGTATGAAGTTTGAGAGGTGGTGCTCCAAAAGTATCTTAGGAAAGCCAGGGTGTTGGAACGCGGCTTCCGTGTCTTCCACATTCGGTATATACCCGGGTCGCAGAACACAAGGGCCGATGCTCTGAGCAAGTTAGCTTCTTCCCACGCTGTACACTTAGCCCAGCAGATTCACATGGAAGTCAGGACGCATCCGAGTATCCTGGACGGTGAAGTCTTGCCTGTGACGATGAACGAGGTATCTTGGATGACACCCTTTGTCCAGTACCTCAAGACTAGGGCATTACCCGCGGACCCAGGAGAGGCTCGGAAGATTCGGCTCAAGGCGCCTAAATACCTGATGAGGGATGGCATCCTCTACAAGCGAGGGTACCTAACGCCCTTGCTGCGCTGCGTTGGGCCGCGGGAAGCTGAGACGTTGATCAAGAGCATGCACGAAGGCGCTTGTGGGGCTCACTTAGGTGCACGTAATCTGGCCAAGAAGCTGATCCGCGCCGGATACTACTGGCCTACCTTGTCCCAAGATTGCTACAACATCGTCCTTCGGTGCGCGCAGTGCCAAAAACACGCCCCTATTCCGCGTCTACCCCAACATGAGATGGTCCCAATTGGCAGCCCGTGGCCTTTCTACAAGTGGGGAACGGACATAATAGGGCCTTTCCCATTGGCCCCGGGTAAGCTCAAGTTCGTGATCGTCGCAATTGACTACTTTTCTAAGTGGGTCGAAGCGGAACCTCTGGCCTCTACCACAGGGGCAAACGTTGCCAAGTTCTTCTGGAAGAACATTGTCTGCCGGTTCGAGGTCCCGAAAGTCCTTATCTCAGACAAGGGGACTCAGTTTTAATCGAGAATTTTTAAATCCTGGTATGAGCAGCTCGGGATTGAACATCGGTTTTCGTCCGTGGCCCATCCTCAGGCCAACGGGTTGGCTGAAAATATAAACAAGGCCATCTTACAAGGCATGAAGACACGGCTTAAGAGAGCCGAGGGACTATGGCCCGAGGAGCTGGCCCACGTCCTCTGGGCCATCCGTACCACTATGAGGACGGCCACGGGGGCAACTCCTTTTAGCCTCGTTTATGGCATGGAAACCGTCCTCCCAACTGAAATAGAGGTGCCCAGTCCCCGGGTGGTCAACTTCGCGGAGGAAATAAACGAAGATGAAATCCGCCTTTGCCTCGATTTCCTGGACGAAAGACGAGACCTGGCCAAAGCCCGCGAAGCTAAATACAAGCAGATCATGGCCAAGTACTACAATGCCAAGGTCCGGGCTCGGGACTTAGAAGTCGGAGACCTGGTCCTCCGACGGAACGAGGTGAGCCACGCTGAACCGACCGGAAAGTTAGCTCCGAATTGGGAAGAACCATACAAGGTTGTGGAAGTTTCTCCCTCAGGGAGTTATCACCTGCGCATGTGTGATGACGAGCCCCGCGACATCCCCCGATGGTGGAACTTCCAGAATCTCAGGAAGTTCAATATCTGAAGGCTTTTGCCTACTTTTGTAATAGATATTAGCCAAGCAGAACTCCGACACTTTTGATGTTAATATACTACTTCCTGTGCCTTCGTACAAATTCCATCCTTCCTGAAACCGTGTGGCCTCCGCGGCCTACGGAACCCCTATGGTCCCCGTGACCTTGGGGCATTTACAAAGCCGTCTCGACCCCAGTGGCCGACGACACCGTGGGGCCTCCGCGGCCTATGGAACCCCTATGGTCTCCGTGACCTTGGGGCATTTACAAAGCCGTCTCGACCCCAGTGGCCGACGGCACCGTGTGGCCTTCGCGACCTACGGAACCCCTACGGTCTCCGTGACCTTGGGGCATTTACAAAGCCGTCTCGACCCCAGTGGCCAACGACACCGTGTGACCTCCGCGGCCTACAGAACCCCTACGGTCTCCGTGACCTTGGGGCATTTACAAAGCCGTCTCGACCCTAGTGGCCAACGGCACCGTGTGGCCTTTGCAGCCTACGGAACCCCTACGGTCTCCGTGACCTTGGGGCATTCACAAAGCCGTCTCGACCCCAGTGGCCGACGGCACCGTGTAGCCTCCGCGGCATGCGGAACCCCTACGGTCTCCGTGACCTTGGGGCATTCACAAAGCCGTGACGACTCCAGTGGCCTCTGCGGCCTACGGAGTCCCTAACAGACCTCGCGGCAACGGAATTCCTAAGGTTCCCGCGGCTCTTGATTAGGTATGGGTTAACTAAACATCGACTAAATTAGTACAACATTAGTAATACAGTTGAAATATAAAATCCGGGGGAACACTCATATCACCTCCGTCGAACCGTAGCAAAGAGCGTCGACAATAAACAGAATTTTACATATACAACCGTAAAAGCATGAATAATAATAAAACAAGTAAATGAGAAAAAGCAAAAACAAGTCGATGTTCAAAAAAGATGAATCAATTATATATGTGTGAATTTTCGAAGGCATGGCCCTCGGATATATACACTTGGCAAAATTACATAAAAAATGACCTAACAACCTAATTACATGTCCCTATTGAGACCCTCGACCTAACTCGAAAAAGAGAGCGTCGTTCTCATATATCAAGCGTTCGGCTTCGCGAGTTGGAGAAGTGGGGTCGTCTCGCATGGCCGGACAGGGCTCGGGCCACAACGCCTCAAAATCATACTCCTTCCCCGTCTCTACAATGAAGGATATCGCGCTTTCCAAAGCCGTCTGAAGCTGACCAGCATACGCCCGAAGAGCCTCGATCTTATCAGAGGATCGATTCCACTTCACAGCAACCAATGCGTAAGCCTTCCGGAGGTGTACCAAGACACTCTCGAAATAGTTGCGGGGAATAAAATCCTCCGAGTCGGGTTCGGCTAAGCCCTCGTCCTTCTTTTTCTTCCGTATCTTGGCTTCGAAGGTCCGAAGGCGATTGTTAGCCAATATCTCTAACTATATAGAGTTCTTCAGGTGGTCCTCCCAATAGGCCTCCGTGTCCCTCCATAACTTATCCAGCCGGTCGTTTTCGGCCTTCGCCTCGATGACGGCCCTGTGTGCCTCGCGCAGCTCCGAGGTCCTGAAAGTTTCCAAGGCCTCTTCTTGCTGGCCCTCGAGACCCGGCAGTCGTCCTCGGCTCCTGTCGACATTCGGATCCACCAAGGCGCTTCCTATAGCCGCATACAGTGGAAAGGTCGTCGGGTCATGATGAGGATCGGGCAATTGTAAGTCGATCCAGGGAATCCCGGACATTTCCCAATGACCCCGAGTCGCGGGTACACCTCGAGAGGTTCCCTCGGGCTGAGGGGGGAAGTCCGAAGCTGCGTCTTTCCCCTGTAAGGAGGCGCGTATCCCCAGAGGTAAAAATAAGTTTGAGCCAATGAACAAATACTTGATAAAATAAAAGAACATAATTATAATAATCATGATTGATAAATAAACGAATGTAGTTGTAATTGATAAACGAACAAGTTTGAAACAAGGGAATGAGGAAACAACGAATCAACCGTGAATAAATTAGAAGTTCATTAATACTCGGTTAAAATTCATAGATACAACGGGGAGAGAGCCCCGAAGACAGGTGATCACTAGGAGGAATCCTAACCCTACGCATCGTTCACCTTGTCTCTGCTGTTAGTGTTGGAGTCGGTCGAGGTTCCCCCTCCTCCTCGGCTTCCAGAGTTGTGCCCTTGGGGTGGAGGTGCAGGTGCGACTATCTCCGGCTCCTCATCGGGCCCCGGCGGCGTGCTCAGAGGCGTCTGCGTCCCCCTCGGTATCTGGAAGACGAACGAGGGGCTGCCCCGGATATTTAGAATTTCTTCGGGCTTCGAGACGGAGGGGCAAGTCCCGGCTATCTGTTGCATGATGGAGAGATGCGCGAAGTCCATGTTCCGAAAATGCTTCCGGGCCTTGCACCGCACCCTTACCGCGGACGTCTTCCCCTTCATCTCTCTATCAGCATATTTGTTGAGGATGGTTGGATGTCCTCGTCCTTCCTCCGGGCCGCCTCGATCTCCATAACGACCTTCCTCGCCCCCCTTTCCATGGCGGGGTCCATGACGTCGTTTATTCCGAGGGCGAACTCGGACGACCCCAAATGCCTTTGAACTCCTGCAAGGATGTACGCATCCAGACGGGATTTGGGGACGCTTGTGGCCAGCAGACTCTCCATTTGAAGGCTATGGGTCAGTTCCATGCCTTCGAGCTGCCCCTTCATCCTCGTGACCTCCTCCTCCAGTCACCCCCTCTCTTCCTCCAAGGACTAGAGCCGCGTCTCTGCCTCTCGGGCTTTGTTGGCCTTGCTGACGGCCTTCCTCCTGGGCCGAAGCCAGCTGCCCTTCCAAGTCCGCGCACACGGACACAAAGGAATTCACTGCCTGCACAGCCTGCATGACGGATACCCTGGGTCAGTAAAGAAACCCCCCAACTACGAGGAGAAAGTACTTGAGAGAAAATTCTACCTGTCTCATGCCATCCTCCAGCCGCGGCACTCTAGTGGCAGGTAAGTCCGTGCATTCGACCCGTGGAGGATCGAACGTCAGCAGGGCGTGACCCTCGGGTACGCCCTCGAATTGTCCTGCACCCCGCCCTTGATCCTCGTATCCCTCCTTCAAAAGTTCGTCGATGGAGGATAGTTCGTGGATCGCGGGCAAGCTGAAGGACAATGGGTCGACCTCCACCACCTCCGGATCTCCCCGCTTCCTTTTTTGGTGACCCGAGGTTTGGCTCGAGTGGTTCCTCTTCCTCGAACTCTCTGCGCGCATCCGCGTCATTTGACTGGAGGGCGTCTGACCCATTTCCTGTTGAGGAGTTCCTTGCGGCCTCGCCTCAGGATAGTGCTCCTCCTCGTCTGAATCATCAAAAGCTGAGCGTTTACCCATCAGATTAGCAAATATACCTATCAACAAAAAAATAACCAAAGTTAGTCTTCGGGTAAAATACCTTGTTACGAGCACTGATCGTGTCACTTAACGACGCGATTTACCTATAGGTGTAGGTCTTCTTCCACCCGACCAATTTCTCTAAGTCCCCCCTCCAGGCTTCCATGTCTTTCTTATCCCTCTTGGTCCACGGATCTAAGCTGATCGTTCCTCCCTCGTCCTGCATCCACGGAAAGAGGGCAACGAAGTCCGCGTCCACGTAAAAAAAGCCCGACCTCCATTGCTTAGAACTCTCGTTCTTCGCTACTAATTCTTTGGACGGTCTGTGGGGATTTTTTGTGAAGCTGAACCATCCAGGGAAACTCTTCCCACACCGGACGAGTTCGTAGAAGCACCTAAATAAGAAAATATCCGGCTCCACCCCGTTCTTGTTACATACGTGTACGAACAATAACACTATGGTTATGAGATTCGGAGTATATTGGGCTAGGGGTCGGCTGTAGGCTTCCACTATCATCCGGAACATAGGCATCAGAGGAAAGTGCAGCCCATATTCCAAAAACTTCTCGTAAACTGTGATTTTCCCTGGAGGAGGAGTATTGGCCCTCTCATGGCCTTCTGGTAAGGTGGGTTGATGGCCGTAAGGCTATAGTTGTTTTCTAAGTCGCTTAACCTATCCTGGGGTAACGAACACGCAACGTCCTCTACCCTAACTACTTCTTTGGCCATGTGGCAAATCGAACGAACGAAAGAAGAGGGAGACTTACTTGTTAAGGGTCGGTTAGAAGCCGCTACGGTCAGTCGCCGGCCGTGACTCTGATGCCCCAACGGTAGTATGCTCTGATTTACGAAAAAGAAAAGAGAAGAGAAGAAGCCGGAGCTCTGAATGCTTAGAACTTGAGAGCAAAAGAGAAAAAAAATGAATTTTGGCGTCCTGGGGAGAACTTATATACTCCAGAGAAGGGGAACAGTCCCCTCGATTTTCCATCCAGCGCCATCATTATGGTGTGGCCCCCCAGGAAATCCTGCACGTCCATCCCATTTGAGCGGGAAGGACCAAGGGTCGTTGGATCTAGGGCGATTATGAGGAAGAAGATTCGGGAAGCCTTGCTTGCTTGTTGGGCCTACATTTTCTTTGTGTCAAGCCCAATTCGGCTTTACTGCATTGGGCTTGATAGGGGCATTTGTTGGGGGTCAATCCTGACCCATCTTGACCGGCCCAACTTGCCATCCGACTTGGGCTCATCTTACAAGCCCAAGTCATTCTTTTATTAATTCCTTTGGGCCCAACCGGGTCACAAGGAATTAACGCATGTCTATTTACGCTCTTGCCCTTCTCGACACAGGGGCTCACAGCTATTGTCCCATTGGGACGTATAAATACTCCTTGTTCATTTATTGCTAATCCAATTCCACACTCCTGTTTCTCTCTCTAAGTGTGACAATTAGCTGCTTCTTTCCCTAGAACTGTCTTGATCTTTGGAGTGCTAACCTCCGTTTTGCAGGTTCCCTTCTAGGTCGGACCGTTGACTCTCAGCCCCCGGGATTTACCCTCGACACATGCAATTACGTTTTTTCTTGCTTAAGCTAGCTTGCGAATTGGGATTTTCCCGAACTCGATGCAATGTCTGAAATATTTTTCTAATGTGTGTTTTCTTGGATTAAAAAAATGTAAAATGTAGAGTTAAAATAGCAAACAAAACAAAATAAACTCCTTAAATGTGCGTGTACCCAAACACACTCTTGCTTTTTACTAGAGTCCACGATAGCCTATAGTTTCAATCTTGACTAATAACTTTCTGATTGTTGCTCTCAGTACCGTGAACCTGGGTTTATTCCACTTAATACCTCATCCGATCTTACAAATTAAGGGTTCATTATGCAGATTCCTCGTAATAATACTCTCACATACTCCCTCCCGTCCTTAATTATTATTAGGCATTTTGATTTCGTCATAAGTTTAATCTAGGATTTTTTTTAATTAGAAAAAAATATTAAAAATATATTTTCACATTCATTGTGTTCTCCTAATAATTATGAAATGTTTTTAAGATTTTTATTTCAATTAAAAAGACATCCTATGTGAAATCTAAGACGAAATCAAAATGTCTCAAAATACTTTATAATAAGGATCGGAGGGAGTATGGTCGTGCTTGACGATAAAAATGTACTTGTAAACCGGTAAAAAGTAAAAAGTAAAGATGATCATGCTACTTGATTAAACAAACCAATTTACATCTTATATTGCATACGACCCGATGTTACAATGTAATTTTCGGACAATCATCTTTTCGTCCCCCCCCCCTCACCACCAGTTTACTAGTATTCACTACGGTCAGAAAAATTTGCTATTTATTGTAATGAACCCTTAATATAATATCTCAGCAGCTAAATAAATTTTGACGAACTAAACTAATAAAGACTAAAGACAAAAAGAAAAAAAAGTTGTCCTTCCATCCTAAGATAATTATCATGTTTGTTATATTACAAGAACAGAGAGAGAAATTTGTATTGATTTCAATGGCATTGGAGATCCTGGATGGCTTGGCTGGTTACATTTAAATTAACGCTACAGTTTAGAGAGGAAGTTCTGTTGGTAGCGAAAAACTTTAATACTCGAATTTCACCTCTCAATTCAGCATAGCTCTTCAACTTCATCAAATCATCAGAACCGTTAAACAAATCATCTCTAACGATGTTCACCTTTTGAGAACTCACTTGAACGAAAACGTTCATCCCACAACGCTTTCTCCCTTTAACAATCCCGCCACCAATACTCTTCGTGCCAAGAGTCGTGTTTTCGTATGCAACGCTTATGCTTCCCTTCTGAAACTTGAACGCACCAAAGTTTCTATTGCTAACCTTCATTCCTGCCCCCATAGTCATGTTCACCGAAACCGAATTTCCAACCCGGCTGTATTTGTGGACCCGAACTTGGACCGAGTCGAGCTCGAGCTTAGGGTAATCGATCCGAATTATGTATAGTGCCAAAACTATGCCGGCTAGACAGAGTAAGACAATTAGTGTGTAGAAGAACAAAAAACATTTGCTGCATGTACTAGCCTTATGATGAGGGAAAGAACGAACTTTTGAGTAGATTCTGAGCGGCCACGAGTAATCGGCTTCGTCGCTTTTCCGGTTTGATATTTGTGGTATCGCCGGTGGTGGCAATACATGGCTCTTCTCCACCATTTTTGGAACTTGTAAAATCGTGATTTCCCAATATTATTTAGAGATTAAGGAAGACGGTGGGAGATAAATCTTTTGTTCTTAAGACTTGACTTATATAATTGGCGGCTAGTGGGAGATGATGCAACAATTTGGAATCCACTTTTACTAGGAGAACTAATAAACTCTTGAGTACATGATTCCAACTCCACGATGCAGATTCTATTTCTTAACTCTTAAGTCGTATTTATGATCTAAAATGATTATTTTATTTAAATGATTTAGTATAATTTGTACCAGATATAAAAATCAAAACTGGACAATTATTCCAGGACGAAGAGAATACATTTTTATTCTATTCTAGGAAAATAATCCATTTTAACTGTTTTATTTATTTTTTTCATAACTGTTTCATTTCAAAAGCTAAACTATTTTATTAGAAATGAGATGGAGGATATTGCTAACAATTAGTGGAGAAGAGTGTATGTTTTGGGTTCCAATTGAGCTAACGTCGTCTTTCTAAGGCCAAAATGCATGCATGGGTCGATGTGGTTGCGGATGAATAGGTTCATTAGGTTGATCTGCTCATTTCCTAATGGCTGTTACTTGTGGGTGAAGAAAATGGGTTAGTTGGAGCCCGGAGCATAATAAAAAAAGCATCTCGACGTCAACTTTCACCCTGTTGTTATCGTTGGCCAAACACAATAGTAACCAAGCCCAAGAATATATGGGATATACAGATTCTGCCCAACTAAAACATATTGTTTTTTTTTTTTTCTCCTTTTATTTATTATTGTTAAGATCTTACTTACTGTTATGTTTTCTGACGAGATGATCAAAGCGTCCTAAGTAGACACCAATTGGTCATCGATAAGTTGAAACAAAATCCTCGCCACAATTATGGAGTTTATTGAGAATTATTCTTTTTAACTTATGTCCCTCTTTATCAATAAACTCCAAATTTCAAACTTAGAAGCGTAACTGAAAGTCTGAGAAAGTGACACGCACCCAAAGGGCAAAAACCAGCCGCCATTCCATTAATTTTCTCGTGTACCATTTCTTAATGAGAATTATACTGATTTAGGGACTGAATATAAAATAGAGTACATATTATACTCACATCAAAATTTGAGAATTAATTTGCCTCAGACAAATAACAATTGGAAGCCTAATTGTTAAGTGAAAGAGACCTTTTACGTTCTACGTACTTGGACTCCATGCATCTGTGCAGAATTAAATTAGTGTTGAATGTGTCGGGTATTTATTTGTAGCATTTTTATGATTTCTGTCTAAAAGAAAATCAAAACCAATGTAAACCAAAAAAAAAAAAAAAAGGAAAGAAAATCAAAACCAAAAATAAAAGCTAGCTACCTTCCTTTTTTCCCCCCCTTTTGGTCACACTTTAAAGGCTACATATTTTCCACTAACCACTATAATATCGGTATTCTAAATCTTGTACTTAATACGTACATTTCGTACTCCGGAGAAACTCCTCTTCATTTTAGGCTGCTGCTCATTTCGTGTTGAATTTTTTTCCATCTGTTCAAGGAACTGCAACTTGGCTGAAAGATTCATTTCAACAAACAGCATTAATTTTCTCCGAGGCCCCATTATTTAGAGCAATTATCCACAGAAATTGTCGACTGTCGTTACGTTACAGAGAAGATTCACAGGATAGTAACTTTGTTAACGAAAGCAGAATTTTGGCAGCTAAATAGTTAGTACTACTTCGAAGTACTCGATATTTACAAAAAAAAAATGTTATTCTTTCTCCTATAACCCAGAATAAAAGTCCTATTTGTTGTATTTTCAGGTTAAAAAAACATTATTTGCTTTTTCGAGGAACGATAAGAGTATTAATCCATCATTTCAAAGGATAATGTCCGATAAATTAATAACAAAAAATAGAGACCAAAAGTTTCTTTTAGTTAAGAAAATCATCACAAGCATTGGAGATCCTGGATAACTTGGCTAGTTACATTTAGGTTCATGCTACAGTTCATAAAGGAAGTTCTATGAGTCCTAATAATCTTAACTACTCTAATTTCACCTCTCAACTCAGCAAAACTCTTCATCTTCACCAAATCATTAACAATACTGATATTCATATTCTGAGCCCTCACTTGAACAAAAAGGTTGATCCTCTCACGCTTTCTTCCTCTGACAAATCCGGAACCAATATTCGTCGTGCCGAGAGTCGTGTTCTCGTGCACGACGGATATGCTTCCGTTCCGAAACTTGAACGTGCCAAAATTGTCGTTACTTAGCTTGATTTCTGCCCCAATAGTCATGTTCAAGGAGGCCAAATTGTTTGAACTGCTGAACTGGAGGACTTTAGCTTGAACCGAATCGAGTTTGAGCTTCGGATAATCGATGCGAAATACTAGTAACGCGAAAACCAGGAAAGCTAGGCAGACAAAGACAAGAAGTGTGAAGAAGAAGACGAAACATTTACTGCATGAAGTTTCCCTTCGGGGAATATAATGAAGTTTTGAGTAGATTTTCCTCGGCCAGTACTCTTGGTCGTCGCTTCTCCGGTATACATGCGGCGGCGCCAGCGGCTGTGCATGGTTTTCTTCGGCCATTTTTTTTGTGTGTTTTGGATGGGATAATATTATTGCTAGCTGGAAGATGTCTATGGAAGTAAGCTTTCTTTTTTTTCTTTGAACTTATGAACAAGTTGTTTGTCGCAACTTCCTTAATTTATATAGGCAAAAGTCTTCCGAGTTGTACACGATGTAATTGTAGTCAAAGGCGGCCTTAAGGTAAAAGAATCAATTAAAAATTATTATTCATGTGTTAAAAAAGGTTCTTCATCACTTTTTCAAAGTTGAAATGGAGAAATTCTTCCAGGTGGGGGGCGGAATTGTTCTAGTTGAAATAGTTAAAATGATTGAGGGGATGAGTGTTTAATTTGTAATTTAAGTCGCACTTTTACTCCACACATAGTGCATACACACGTTAATGCAAATTCTAATAATAGGAATAGTCTACCAATCAGTGTTCTTGAATATTCTATGGTCCATGACGCACACTGTCGCTACCTAGTTAAGGCTTGTTTGTTTTCTTTTTTAGTTGGTTTTTTCAGAATTAAATAATATTAATTGTCCCATCATAACATACTTTTTTACATTCTCAATAAAAAAATACCTAAAAATACATATTAAAAAAACGAAACAAAGGTACCCTAAACAACTCAATACATCATAAATAAAAGTAACCAAAATATATTACGTTGGGTAAGAGGGAATTAGGATTTGAATTCGATTCGGTATACAGTAGAACATCGATAAATTAATAACTAATACATCTGATGTGTCAAATTAAGTTGGTTTAATTGTTCAAAGATAAAAATTATCTAATTTATTTAAGATGTCAGTTTAAGGAAAAGTTACTACACGCTAATTACATAACTGATTTTTCATCCTCAAATTGATGTTTATCGAACCATCTGTCCTTCAGCTGAAATCGCATGATGTGAAAGACGTAACGTGAGGAAGGCAACTTGGAATTGGAAGTTGGAAAATGAAACGGCAAATAAATACGAGGACAATGCATAATGAGATAAAGACAAAGACAACTTGGATAAACAGACCCCATTCCTGTCCCTTTTGATTTGCACTGCACGTCAAATAGGAAACAATTACTTTCCTACAACTCACTCAACTAAGCGGAGTCTTTATCCGGTATACCGGGAGTACCATATTCCCTTCCTATTTTTTAAACTATTAGTCTTTATTGTACTTTTTTTACTTTTTCTAATAATTTTCCTATTATTTGCAAGTTTAGTCACTGTTACTTTTTTCTCCCTCTTCTTAAAAAACATCTCTAATATTCAAACGATCATATCTCTCAATCCATGAAGAATTAGAAAACGTGTTATACATGAAATTTATTGTTCTCGTCGAGATCTATCCAACAAGATCCATAGTGAATATTTTTTCCAGGCTTAAAATGATTAAATTCTGATGGACAGAATGAACTAGTTATCCAACTTGTTTGTACTAGATATCATCCATTTGGTTTGTATGCCTATCAAACTTGTGTGTAATGGATATCCCACTTGTTTGTACTAGATATCCATTTCGTTTGTACTGGATATCCATATCCAACTCGCTTGTACTGGATATCCATCCATTTGGTTTATATGCTTATCCAACTTGTTTTGTAGTTGTAATCCAACGGGTTTGTATGCATATCAAACATAATTTCTCTTCTTCTTTTTTCTTCTTTTGAGTAAAAAATCTGTCCAATGTGGTCATGCTGATTATCCATCCGACTTCTCGGTGATGGATGGTTATCCGACTTGTTTTTTTCCTTGCTCTTTTAACGAAAATATTGTCCGATTTTTTGTACTGGTTATCCAACCAGCTTGTACTACTTATCCAATTATTTTCAATAATTATCCAAATTGTTTGTAATACTTATACAAATATTTTATTTTTTATTCTTTTCTTTTTTTTTTTTGAAGATGAGTGAATGTAAAAAATATGACTGGATAACAAGTACAAAAAAAATGGATAATCAGTCCAAACCAGTTGGATAAATCTCGTCGAGCACTATAAAATTCATATATAATTCGTGTTCTAATTCTTTACGGATCAAGAAATATATGTAATACAAGAATATCAATCTAAACTAAGTTGGTTATTCATCTTCTTTTTTTTTCTTTTTTGAAAAGTGAATGTAAAAAATATGATTGGATAAAACAAAATAGGTAATTAGTCCAAACCGGTTGGATAATCAGTATGAATATAACGGATAATCATTTTTCAGTTTATTCATTTCTGCCCGTAAGATTTAAATGCATTTAAAATTCAAAGAAATATTCAACATTGATCTTATTGGATAGATCTCGTCGAGCACTATAAATTTCATATATAATTCGTGTTATAATTCTTTACGGATCAAAAGATATAAAGAACACAATAATATAAATGTAAAATAAGTTGGTTATCCATCTTCTTAAACTGGATATCCAATGTGTTCATATTGATTACCCAACTTCTTTTTGGTGGTTATCCAGTATTTTTTTTCCTTGCTCTTTTATGAAAATGATTGTCAAACTTTTTTGTACTGATTATCCAACGTGTTGCACTGATTATCCAATTATTTTCTATTGATTATCCAAATTATTTGCAATGTTTATCCAATTATTTTTTCTTTCTTTCTTTTTTTCTTTAAGAGTGAATGTCAAAAATATGATTGGATAACAAGTACAAACAGAATGGATAATCAGTCCAAGACGGTTAGATAATCAGTAGGAACACAACGGATAACCATTTTTTAAAGAAAAACGAAAAACACATTTCTTCATTTCTGCCCGTAAATTTTAAATGCATTTAAAGTTCAAAAAAAATATTCAACATAGATCTTATCGGATAGATTTCGTCGAGAACTATAAATTTCATGTATAATTCGTATTCTAATTCGTTACGGATTAAGAGATATATGCAATACAAAAATCTTAATCTAAACTAAACTGGTTATCCATCTTTCTAAACTAGATATCTATCTTATTCTGCCCATCGAAATTTAGTCATTTTTCAACTCGAAAAAAATATTTGACATGGATCTTGTTGGATAGATCTCAACGAGTATTATAATTTTCATGTATAACACGTTCTCTAATTTTTTATGGATCATGAGATATGGTCGTTTAAAAATTAGAGTTTTTTTTTTTACAGGAGAGAGAAAAAAATCAAAGGGACTAAACCTGTAAATTATAGGATGTTATTTAGAAAAGTGGAAAAAAAAGTATAATAAAGACTAATAGTGTAAAAAATAGGAGGGGGAGTATGGTGCCACTGATGCACCCAATAAATTGCCAATTAAGCGACCCCAGGATTCAACCTTACAAATTTGGTTTATGTACAATTTCATCCCCACATCGAATAATACCATTTCAATAAAGAGAAACACCAACCATGTTACTCTCAATGACATTATCGAATGGAATGACATGAAATCCTTCACTTTTCATTACTAGCGACATTACATCAATATCATTACTCATTAGTTTGTGCCTGTATTTAGCATGTTATTAGGTCGCTGATTTCTGAAACATGTGTCCTGCATATTGATACCACTCCAGAAGTTAGTTAGTTTATCTTCATTGCAACTTGTTTGCGGCTTTTAAGAGGGAAAAACAAAACCCCCCAAAAAGAAAAAGTTCATGTAAAGTGCAAATGATAGCGTGACACGTTAATCCTCCCATATGTGTCACATCATTTTTTAGAGATGTTTTACTACATAATTTTACTAATTAAGCTATCACTAGTCTAAGGGGGGAAGAAAATGCTAATGACTTACAAGATATGACTATTACAAGCATCGGAGATCCTGAATGGCTTGACTAGTCAAATTAAGGCTCATGCTACAATTCATAAAAGAAGTTTTATGCTTGGTAACAAACTTCACAACTTTAACTTGGCCTCTCAATTGAGCATATCCATTCAACTTCACCAAATTCGAACCCACATCGCTGCTGAAATTCACATTCTGAGCTAAATCATCATTTGACTCCAACTGAACAACAACGCTAATCTTCTTAGCCTTTCTTCCTCGGACAATCCCGCCTTCAATATCCGTCATGCCAAGAGTCGTGTTCCCGTACACGACGCTTGTGCTTCCATTCTGAAACTTAAACCGCCCGAAATTGTCGTTACTAAGCTTGATATCTGCCACCACGGTCACATTTAAAGAAACACGACTATTATTATGATCATCATTTGCGACGCTATAGCTAAGGTCCTTAACTTGGATCGACTCGAGTTTGAGCTTCGGGTAACCGATTCGAAGCACGATCAATGCGAAGATTAAGCAACATAAGGAGATTGAGACAAGTAGAGTGAAGGAGTAGACGAAACATTTGCTGCTTTTACTATGCTTGATGGGGTAAAAATGATTGTCACGGGCTATCTTTTTCCAGCTGGTTCTGCCGGCCCCCGGTGGCGGCGCCGCCCACTCTTCGTCGCTTCTCCGGTACGTTTGTGGCGGCGCAAGTGGCAATACATGGCTGTCCTCCGCCATCTATATAATTTGAGAAGAAAGTGTTTGTTTTGGAACTGAAAGAAGCTGAAGCTAAAGGAGAGGAATGAGAAGCTTTTTTTTTATAAAGTACTACAATGACTACTTTTGTTGGTTGTGGAAGTTATAAATGTGTGGATATTCCATTGTCTATGGAGTATACTCTATTTATATAGGAAAAAAAGAAAAGGTTTCGAAGGGTATGAAAGTCAAATGGGGGTGCTTAGTAAAATATAAGATAAAGTAAAAAAAAAATTATCTTTTTTTATAATTATTACAGTTTCGTCAGAGGTTTTATCTTTTTTTATAATTATTACAGTTTCGTCAGAGGTTTTTCAAAGTTGAATTGGCTTATATTCTCTTTCACGCGAGGTTTGATTTCTTCAAATTGTCATTTTTTCTTTCTTTCTTTTTTTTTTTTAAATAAAAAAATGAAGAAAGGAGAGAAAAGAATGATGCAATCGAAATGTTTAATATGTGAAAAAAAGGGTCAGTTTACCGCAGACACGTCGTTGCTTTTCAAACGGGAAGCTGTCAACTATTCAGTAGTCATTTAAGAAATTCATTTGGTGTATATATATATGCATTCATACTACTAAATGGATAATTAAGAATTCACCTTCTCTTTTGATTCATGGCGATCGAATCAAGTGATGGAGAATATATAAATATTTCGATGGACTTATTCTATATATATATATATATATATATATAATCCGCTCTCTTTTCGTAGTTGATTTTCATTTTTTTCTGTTGTTGGAAAATTAGAATGAAACCGTTGTTGCTAAAATGAGAGTGTGTGACAAAAAATACCAAGAAAAAAAGAGATCACCTTGCAATAAAATGCTAGACGATAAATCACTTGATTACTAAACCAAAAAAAAAAAAGAAAAGAAAAGGGAAAACCTTATACAGAGTTGGGATAATTTTCAATAGAAGTTAAATTTACCCTGAGAAAATTTTATTCCTATATGGTTGACCACATTTGAAAATTTAATTATAACAAATAAATCATTTACCTGGAACACTTCCCAAAGATGAAACTGTTAATTCGAGCAGTATTTTAAATAGGCAAAACCGCAAAAGTAACAATTTGGTAGACGATTTAAACCTTTAACATCAGACTTTCTCAGACATTGATAATATGATATGATTAGTTTTTAGTCCTGTCAGCTGTATAAGCCACATTGAATCAATATAAGATTGAAAAAGTAACCTTGATCCTTGAGCCTTAAAGCTAATCCAACATAAAGCAAACGATTAAATTAACGAAGAAAGGGAAAACAAGACTTACTTTTGTTCTTTGGCAAAAGGTAGAATCAGTATATTCCAAAATTTGAATTTAAAGTTCGTTTGAATTTTGAACTTTTAAGAAGAAATATTTAACCAACACTTGTTGCTGGAATTACAAACACGAAATTTAATGTGACATATTTGTATTACAATTTTTACAAAATTACTAAAAGTTTTATACGTCTCAAAAAAATGGGAATTTTATAGGAGGCCATAAGGATTGATGGAAGAGAAGGGTTTCAGGATCAATTGAACGTTTTGATTCAATTGATAAATCTTTGGGATAAGTATCAGATTGATAGGAACCTGTAAAAAAAAAAAAAAAACTTTAAGTAGTAGTTTCCTAAATTTCAATAATCAAATATTTGAATTTGAAGATGAGATTTACTAAAATGAGTAAATATATAGGAGTATAAGATATCATTCGAATCAACAAAATAAACTACTTTCTCCGTCCCACAAAAATAGTCCACATTGAGTTTTGAGTTTTGTATTATTTTTAGTACAAATTTGAAACTCAATGAGCACTTTTTTTTTGAGACGGAGGGAATATTTCTATTTAAAACCATATCTTCTATAACAAATTAACCATACCTTCAAATATCGATAAAATAAATAATTATATATATTTGGGTTTGACTATTTTTTAGCTCTTTTTTTTTAA
The DNA here is from genome assembly GCA_949775105.1 of Oldenlandia corymbosa var. corymbosa. Lineage (NCBI taxonomy): Eukaryota > Viridiplantae > Streptophyta > Magnoliopsida > Gentianales > Rubiaceae > Oldenlandia > Oldenlandia corymbosa. The sequence continues at coordinate 9,630,894 of OX459119.1, read as the reverse complement.
AAAAATTATCATTAGTTTAAAATTAACACATCCCATGCAACACGTGGGGTAAGAATTAAGTAAGTTGAAAAACTACTACAATGTTAATGGTAGTGCGATTTTTTTCACTTAATTGATGTGCAAAATACAATTTCCTTCTAATCTTTTTAAATTTCATTCCGATTCTTATTTAAAATTATGCAAAAAAAAAAAAAGACTAGAAACCGTCCAATAATAAGAATTCAAATGCAAACATGTAAAAAATAATTGGGTATTCAAAGGACGTTTTTCTCATCAAGTATGAGATGCTATTTTCTTGAAACTAAAATATATATAAAAAAATGCATCCTTAAAATAATTGAACAATCCTTCGGGGGAAGAATCTTTTGTTGCTAGGGTATTTTCAGTCGAACTTAAAGCATCAAAAGTTGTGGACTAAAAGTCTAAAACGTTAGTTTCCCATTAAAAAAAAAAAAAACTTAAATGCCATCTTGTAAGCTACATTGACAAATTTCAATAGGTATGCCAAGCTCTTTAAAATAGTTTGTATCGTGTGATTATCTATTGTTTTATGATTCAAAAGGCAGTATCATCTTTTTCCGATATTATTTACTCCCTCCGTCCCATAATTATTGTCCACTTTGTCCAAAAAATTTTGTCCCAAAATTATTGTCCAATTTGACTTTTTATGGATCAAGTTACACATTTGTCCTTAGTAAAAAACATTATCCATAAAATCTTAATGGTTAAACAATTACATATGTAGGGGTATATCCGGTTGTTTAAGGTAAAATATAGTTAAATTTGATCAAAAATAAGATCTTTCATTTTAGTAAAACTGGATAATAATTATGGGATGGAGGGAATATTTCTCAAAACATTCAATATGTTGTATTAATAACTAGTGATTCACATAGAGTTGCCCTTTTATCTATTTTTTTTTATTATCCAGACAATTAAAAAAGAAATGACTAAAATGGTATCGACTTGTATATGAAATCTCTACATTCGATAATATTTTTAGAAATGCTAAACTTGCTATTGAAAAAAGTGTGTAGTATTATATAGAGTTCTACAGACACATCCAAAGTCAGTGAAATTTTCTTTAATATTTCAACATGTATTGTGTAAAATACAATTCCTATTGTACTAAAGTTTCTATATATAATTGTAAACAAAAAAAAAAGTTTCTATTATATAATAATTTTTAGGGACAATATTTTATGTAAAAAAGAGGAAGATGTTAACAATTTAAATGTAATCCAGAGAGTGCGAAAAAATTCACGACCCGACGATATAACAAAAGAAGTTCAACCAATTAGTCATAAAAGCTGTTTGAGAATACATGGAAAATCACAAGTAACAAAAGAAAAGTAAATTTTGAAATAATATAATCCGAATAAAGCTAATTTCTATGCATCCCAGCATATATAGAGCAGCCTTCATCTCCAAACAGTTCAATCCAATCCGGTTCGAACCATCTGCTTGAGGTTTATTTAGAATTAAAACATAATTCATCAAATCTATCCAAGCCTTCCTCCTTTTTTCTCATTCACCAGATCTTGTAAACGTAGACACTTCGAAATATAAAAGTACCAAAAAAAAAAAAAATTAGCTATAAAAAAAAGAAAACAATTCATTCCATATGTACCTACTTATTTATCTACTTACATACCAAAATTGCTTACCTCATTTCTAAGCCTGAGATTCTCATGGAGCATTATGTTGTAAGAGAGTGGTCTCGCGCCACCTCTAGAATAAAAAAGAAATCCCTGACAAGCTGCACAAAATGAATTTGCGAGTGCTTCCCTCAACATCTTATTCTCCATTTTCAATCTTTTATTCTCAGCTTTTAGCTGATCATTCTCTATTTTTTCTTGTTGAGCCTAAAATTTCAATTTAAAAGTTATATTCAATTTTCAGAAGATATATAATAATGTAACATGACTTACGAGTAGTTATTGTGTACCTTGATTTGGGTTCTTTTGTATCGGAACCAAGATTTGATTTGTTTGGTAGTCATGCCTAATTCCTGGCTCAGCTTTTCGCATTGGCTTTCACTTGGCTTTTCGTAATCCATGAAAAACCTACATAAATATGTATTACTAAGTCATTAACTGCTTGGAGATAAAATACAATATGAATAACTAATGTGCCCTCCTATACATATGTGAATGACTAATGTTATACCCTCCTACATATATGTATATATATATATATATATATTCTAAGATTAACTAGATATCTACACATGATTTATATTTAAAAGATGATTTTTAATGAAAGAAACTTACGTTTCAAGGCTACGAATTTGGTGCAAAGAATGTCTACGATGTCGCCTCCCGCAGTTTCCCGGACCAGTGAAAGCTTCATTGGTAACGTCACGGTTTGCTACGTCTTCAGGATTCATCTTCTTTTCAATTGCCTATGATTACACAAAAAAAAAAGGAGGAAAAATACAACAATTAGTATATGAGGAATGCAAGCAAACACGACCCTAATTAACACTCAATTACAGTTTTTTAAAAAAATTCTTTGAAATTAAAAATATTACATAAACGGTTTTGTAAATCGTTTAACATTCATGGATGAGAAAATGGATAAAATCACACAAAATGTACAATCTACGTACAAAAATAAATATAAACATAAAAAATCAGAAGATGAGTGAATTTTGGGTCTATTAAGAATCTTGAACGACTAATCTCTACTATAATAAACATTAAAATCTGGCAAAGGAAAATAAAGCAATGTGGTATGTGGATTTAAAGGTGTGGTCGCGCAATCAACACAAATAACAAAAAGAAGAAATCTAACCTACAGTATTTTTTGTCAAATGCTATTTGGCTTGGCTTAATGAGAACAGGATACTCAGTATTTATAAGCTGCTAATGAGCATGGTGCGGAGAATATTTGTAACCTCCGTCAACACTCAACACCTCATATAGCAACTATGGAAGAAATATTAAGTGTGAGATTACTGTAATCAATGTAATTAAAAAACTTCCTCTGGCGTCTCAACCAGATGTTGACCACTAATAATTCTAGCTAGATACTCATTCATTTCCTTTTTGTTTGTTTTCCATTTTGTTTTTCTTTGATATCATCACTATCTTAATGGAGATTTTTTCTTCATTAGAAAAATGATACTCTTTAAACTTCAATTTTCGGAGAATTTCATAAAATCTTCCCTTAGCTATATATGTTCAAATTTAAGTTTGTCAATTAATTGGAAAGGTGATGAATGTTTTATATTTAATATGAGTTTTATAATCCAAAGACAAAATGCATATTTTGATTTTCCTATATCTAAGATAATAATTTTCGGAGATATTTATTACATTAATTCAGGAAGTGTATCGTCTAGGTCTTCATCTGGTATGTAGTACACCCTTTAATATATTTATTTTCAACCACAATTGATTAATTATTTTGGATAGTTACTTAATACACAATGAATAAAATGCCGAATAATTTTTCTTCATGAATGAGCCAATTGGCAGTTTGAATCGCCCTCACATAATCCGTTATTATCTTGTGCTACCACAAATTTTTTTTTTTTTTTTTTAACTGCTACCACAAATGTGTAACATAAAAGAAAGAATAAGAAAAAGACACAGACGATGAATATCACATTGAAGCCCAGAGTTTATTTACGCTCAAAAGAGTTGAAATAAATCAAATAATAACAGGAAAAAGAAGAGAAGACCACAAAAAGTCAAAACAATTAACACGTATATAATCTGTTATGGTAGTTTCTAACTTTACCCTTTTATTACTCTCTTGGTCCAATGTAAACATTTTGGTACAATGATGATATATGTGGATACTCGACATATTATATTTAACAATTATTTTATTATTATGATGATGATTATTTTTATTATTATTATTATTATCATTAATATAATAACAATAATATAATAATAATAATAATAATATTTTTATTATTAATGTGAGATTTCTGTATAATTATAAAAATCTTCCTCTAGTTTTTCACCAGATGCTGACCACAGAAAATTCAAGCATTTCCTTTTTGTTTTTTCCTTTGTTTTTGTTTGTATAATCATTATATCCTAGTAGAATTTTTTTTCCATTAGAAAAATAATATTTTTCGAACATCAGCTCTCGGAAAATTACATAAAATTATAATTGCTGTATACATACTTTTTTCTCTATGTCATATATAATTATTTTAGGAGATATTTAGCACATAATAATCCCTTTACACTTCATGAAATCAAATGACACTTAAGACACGTATCAGCTTTACAAAGAATTTTTTCCCGCCAAAACGGAAAAAAAAATACATCTTTTGCAAAAATATATTGCCACGTGTCCTGTGTTCATCTGAAAAAAAAATTCTATATAATCAGTCCACATTTTGAATCACTTTATTATCAGTTCCCAAATTGTAGAGATTTACATTTATGGTTTATAACAAAAATCATTCCATATAATTAGGTCCCATTTTAAATTACTTTATCAGTTCTCTTCTATTATCCTGGATAATCACGCGTGCGTATATACCTTATGTCATTGCTTCAAATCCCTTCAAAAAAGGTTCAAAAAGAAAGTTACCATCGGTAAAGTATTAATGAATCCGGATGATAATCCCTCCAGATTGACATTCCAGATCCTTTTCACAGTTTAAAAGGAATCAACCTCTCTATCATCGTGAAATCAGAGATTAATATCAATCAACAATTAATTTTAAAGAAGGGGATTTAAATTTTCAGCATGGCATATATATCTATCTATACCTCTGTGCATATCACGTTATATTCAAAAAAAAAAAAAAAAACCATATACTTACCATTGATTGGTTTCCTGAAATCATGTTGAACAAAGCCATCCAATATCTGTATAAATACATCTATATAAGCCAGAGAAAGACCACCATTGAGCCACCAACAAAAATCACAAACACGCTCCTTTTTTAAGTTGATACAACTCTTCCCGCTGTTTATCCATCAATGGCGGCTGCTGCTCAGAGGTATATAAGAGACATCAACGGCTTGATCAATACCAAAAGCCTAATACCAAAAGCCTACACTTCAGAATCGTTGTTCGTGTCATGTCAATTTGGAATATGTACATGAGGCAAGATCAGAAAGATGTCAAATCTCTGGAACTCATTTTTGTGGATGCTCATGTATCATGTCTTTACCATTTTTATTTCCTATACTATTATGAGATTTATATAAACCAATTACTTTCCTGTGTACTAATTTTTTTTGTGGATTTTCGGGTGGAAAGATCCAGGACACCATCTCAAGAAGCTTTATGGACAGTTTCATCAACAAACTTGAAGAAGGACGTGTTCGCTAAATCTCCTCATTTGATCATGCTCTGAATATCGTTGGAGGATACCGGTGTTCAAAACACGAGTACAAGATCGTGTATGTGGGGTTAGAATGCTTACTTGAATTTAATGAAATGCAGACCGCTATTTCGTGTACATGAGATAGTATTTGTTGAAGATGCTGATGTTGGAGATCTTTTGGAAGATACTGCTTATAGCCCTCCACCGAAAAAGATGAAGGCAACTCAAGATGGTGATGAGAGTGTCAAGTCCAACCATAACAAGTGTGTTCGCAAGATCTAAAGAAGGCAGCATCATTATCAAATGATCAAATTTTAGGAAAATAAAGATTGCACTTCAGTTCTGAAGCTGTAATCCTTATCATGCTTTTACAGTTTGAAAACAATTTTTACATTTTCTCTTTCAGAGAGTTATCAGGGCACCATTTTGGTGATTATTATGTTTTTTGAATTCATATTTCTGCCTTATTTAAACATTTTGGATAAATCACTGCTGAAATTGTGTTTGTTGATTATTTGAATTTCCACTTTCGTAAATTATACATGCTTCAATATGAATTTAAGATGTCTTTTATCAGATGCACAATTTATTTAATGAAAAAAAATTAAAGTTCCTTTATAAATTAAAAAAAAAAATCAGTACAAATCAATCAAAATGAATTATAACAAGTGCAGATATACTATTCAAACTCTTGTGAAGATTAACAAGTAATAATAAGTGGAAGAAGGTACATTACTGTATATATATGAAACTGCTTAAAGGCATAAGGAGTTGAATGAAGAATTCATATTTGTTGTTGTCGAAACTCAACTTCCAGCTCAAATGGAGATTTCCCTCTGTCTTTACAAACCTCCATGTACTTATGTTTAATCGTAAATGCAAAAACAAACTTAATCCCATTGGATTAACAATCAGGATTATATCCCCATTTTAAACCCGGTTTCACTCCCACATTCGCCGCATATATCATTCGCCCATGAATGAAATCTTGCTTCAATCAAAAATTTAAAATCAGAAAGAGGGATGAAAAATTTTGTTTGAGACTATGTGTACAGAAGTTTCTGGTGCCTAATGTGTACTTTCTTTTATAAAGAAGTTCCCCATAAATAATAATGCCAAGAGTTTTTTTTACTTTTTTTTATTGTTAATACTGTGGAAACATAAAACTTGGACTACTGGCCCATCGTATAAGGTCTAGTTGGGCTATAAAAAAATAAGCTTATTCAAAGTTTGGTCTTGGGAAACGGGCTGATTTACACAGTTGGACATATATACAACAAAGGCAACACATTTTTTAACACAGTATCTATTCATCCTATTTTTAATAAACAGTAATATTTAATTTCAGAAATTATTTTCTGTCCACAAAATTATCAAGTTTATACAATATATAACCATTTAAATAATGGTATTATATTGGTAAATATTTTTATAAATATAAATAAACCAATTTTAAAAGCGGGGGCCTCCCAAGAAGCATCTAGTATAAAATAAAAGTAAATGTATCCAGCTCTTCATATAGCCTTCAATATACCCTATTAAGCATAATTCATTAATTTTTTTTTTTTTGTCAAAAGTAAACAGTATTTCATTTCATGCAAAGAACCACCCCATTGTACATTGCTACCATGCCGCTATTACATCAATCATTATTTACAATCATCCTACCATTTACAAAGACCATGCATGTTTCTAATACTTTTTGTGCTACTGTACCAAGTTTTTTATGATATATGGCCGCAACCAGGACTGCCTGCAATATTTCTCTTTTCAGCTTTGCAGTCCTCCAAATAGATTTGATTTCCAGCCTCCATTTACCATTCTGTCCAGTCAGCTTCCTTATACTCATCCACTCTTTAATCCTGTCAAGTACAGTCTCTGAATAGTAGCATTCGAAAAACAAATGCTTCCAGCTCTCAGTATCATTGCCACAGAAGCAGCATCGAGGATCTGTCACAGCCAGATTCCACATCATTAGTCTTTCTTTCGTCCACAGTTGATCCTTACACATTAACCATACTATGAAAGAATGTCTTGGGACATTCATTCTTGCCCAAACCCACTTAGCATCAGACCAAGGTTCTGCAGTCCCAATAAATTTATGATAACCCTCAGTTATAGTATACCAGCCGGTTTTATTATGCTTTCATTTGGCTCCCTCGAAGTCTTCTTTCACTTTGTCCCGAATCTTCAATAATTGTTTCCAATACCAACTATAATCCTGCTTAGGCTGGATAGACCACACATCATCATTTTTCATTAATTATTATGGCAATTAATTAATATACTAAAAAAAAAGAATAAGCCAGAGTACCAAAAAATGATTAAAAATAAAACATGCAGTTCTCAAAATTTGGTATATCGAAACTATTTGTTCATTTCTGTAATGGTGGTTTCTAACTTTACCCTATTATTATTCTTTTAGTCAATATTCACATTGGTACGATGATGATATCTAACTTAGAAAGATTATTAAAATCAATGCTAATTAATTAAAAAAATTTTAAGTATAAGAATCATGTATGTTTTACTAAAAGGTGACAATAAATAAGACTCTAAGTTTTAAAATGACTTCGTGTTGTATAAATATTCGTATAAGGGAAAATTAAGTAAAAATGTGACTAATAATTTCTTTACAGCTTGAGAAAAGCCAACATTTATGCTCCAATTGTTCTATCTCTTTGAAAGGTAACTAAGAACTTTTTTTAGGGTGTAAAGACGAGTTGAATAGATAATTTCATAATTTGTTGGGAAATTAATTGTAGTTTTGAGGTGTTACGATAACCAATTAACAGTAATTTAAAAAATCTTGATGATCAGCCGCGATTATACAATGATTGATTGCTTGCATTCCACGTAACTAATCTGAATAATGCAGTAGTTTTTAGAACCAATAAAGAGTCGGCCAGGAGAAACACTAGCTAGATGATATATGTTAACGACGTACGTACTAATAAATCTTAATAATGCGTATTTTTTTACATTAATCACGAGAAACCCTAGTAATTTTGTACACAATTCATCCTAATAATAAGATAAATTTTTTAACTAAATGTCTAAAATGGGGAACCCCTAACATACGTAAGTGCTAATTCAGTTTTTTTTCCCCTTAAATTATCCACAATTTTTAATATTATCGTAAGAAAGAAACTATAGATTTAATTTGTCGTTTGAATGTGAAGTATCATATTAACTGCAGTCATAAGAAAGGATGCACTAGTTATTGGAAAAAGATAAAAGAAAATAAAAAAGAGAATCCTAATAATTATTTTTTGGTAAAAAGTAATTTGTATATTCCTTCATCAACGAGACACCTTACATGCAATATTTACATCAAGTATCTAACTTAATCGAAAAATTCCTAACTTCTGCAAAAAAACAACCTCACTATGTTTAGGTTTTCTGATCTGCCCAGTAACTTTCCTTTGAATCTCAACTTTTAACAACTCAAATCTTTGCTTGACAGTCCATTCTTATGCTCCAAATCTTCTCTGATTCCGCTCTCTCTGCAAACGATATATCACTGCATTTAGACTAGCATACATCACCAATTTATGTATCACTTTGTGTTTGCATAGTTTCAGTATTTGTTGCACTTTCAATTTTCTTATACTTTCCTGTATTCCCAGCCATTTTTGTACTTCCAGCATCAAGGTAGCTGAGTAATCACATCTGAAAAACAAGTGATCAGCTGTCTCTATCACCTGCTTGCACAAACCGCATGTTTGATCAGTGATGGTCAAGTGAAACTTGATCAACTTGTCAACAGTTTGCAATCTGCCTTTCCAAGCAAGCCAACTGATAATGCTATGCTTAGGCACACTACATTTGTTCCATATCAGTGTTGCTTCCTTCCACTTGGTCTTTCTTCCTCTCAGCCATTGATATCTTGAAGCTGAGGTATGCCCCTTTCCATTATTTCCCATCCAAGCACATTGTTGTATGCCATTTTTCAATCTTTCTTTTAGTTTCATCAAGTTCTTCCAGTGCCAACTACTGTCATGAGGTGCTTTATACTCCCGAAAGTATTTCTTTTTTATATAATATATGTGAATCCACCTAATCGATAGGCTCTCCTTCATAGTAGTCAAGTCCCAAAGCTGTTTTCCCAACAATGCCTGATTCCACTGCCCTGGTTCCTTGATGTTCAATCCTCCCTCTGATCTTGGTCTACAAATGTCATCCCATGCAACCAAAGACCAACTTCTTCCATTCTCCTTTCACCCCATAAGAAGTTTCTACAACACTTAACTATCTACTGAATCACACTTTGTGGAATGACAAATATGCTGGCCCAATATGAATTCAGGCTAAGAATGACTGAGTTGAGAATCTTAATAATTGTTGTTATTGATATTAGAACAGGAATGTTTGGAGTTGACGGGAAGAAGACCTAGGCATTGTACGCCATTCTCGTCATCCTCTCAAGAGTCTCGTTATATTTCAACTTTGCCTGTCTCAGAAATTCATCACTGAAAAATAAATAAAATGAAAAGACAATTGAATCAACTTTGGTGGCATTTTCCGATAACTCTCTTTATCTTATAAAAATAATTTGCATTATAATTGGTAAATTATTATAAAAATAATATAATTAGCAAATTATAATCTTAACTATTTTTAGCAAATTACTATTAATGTTAATTTTTAATTGTAATGCCAAGAACCCACCGGAGATGAGTTATTATACCTTGCACATTAAGTGTATGTAGGTAGGTGTACTTAACATGAATATACGCGCGGCCCACCTCTCTTTCTTTAGCACATCCCAATTTTTTTAAAGATGAAACACACGCGCCGCCTGAGTTCCTTAATTTTAGGAAATTGGTTTCAATTTTTTTTAATGTTCAATGATTTTATCTCTTAATCCCTAAAAAAAATAGACCAAGTATCTTATATCATTTTTATAGTACTCGATTAGATTTATCCAACGAAATCCTCCATGAATATGTTTTTTGAAACTTAAAAAAATTTATTCAATTGCCTTGGTCTTCCTAAAAGACACTTTGGTCTTATTTGTGTCTTTTAGGACCAAGACCTAGAGCAAAGACTAAAGGCTAAAAGCCAAAGACAAAAAACCGATGACCAAAGTGCAAAGACCAAAGACCAGAGTGAAGAACATGCGTGTGGGAGGAACAAAGACCAAAGACCAAAGACCAAATGTCAAGGACCAAAAAATCGAAAACCAAAGAGCAAAGAGAAAAGACTAAACACTAAAGAACAAAGGCCAAAGACCAAAACCTGAAGACCAAAGAACAAAGATCAAAGACCAAAGACTAGAGTGAAAGAGCAAGCGTTGTCTGAGGAGCAAATACCAAAGACTAAAAACCGAAGACCAAAGAACAGAGACCAAAGACCGAAGGCCAAAAACCAAAGACCAAAGACCAAAGACCGAAAGCTAAGACCAGAGTTAAGAGCGAGTTTGTGTGAGAAGCAAAGACCAAAGACCAAAGGCGAAAGACCAAAAATCGAAAACTAAAGAACATATATCAAAGACCAAAGACCAAATACCAAAGTGAATAGCGAGTGTGCATGACGAGCAAGACCAAAAACCAAAGGTCAAAGGACCAAAAACCAAAGACCAAAAATCGAACAATAAAGATCATAGATCAGAGACCAGAGTGAGGAGCGAGCGTGTACAAGGAACAAAGACCAAAAACTAAAGGCCAAAGACCAAAAACCTAAGACCAAAGACCAAAGACGAAAGACCACAGACAAGAGTGCAAGAGCGAGCGTTGTGTGAGGAGCAAAGACCAAAGACTAAAAACCGAATACCATAAAGCAAAGACCAAAGACCGAAGACCAAACACCGAAGGCCAAAGACCAAATACCAAAGACCAAAGTTAAGAGCGAGTGTATGTAAAGAGCGTGTATGAGGAGCAAGTAATGAGCGGGAGATGCTCGCGTAGCCTTCAGCTATGTGCGTTTTGGCATCATGCGAGACTGTTTAAATATAAATTGGAAACCTTTATTCGGGAAAGATATCGGAGCGAGCGTGTGTGAGGAGCGGGCGTATGCAAAGAGCAGCAGATATTCACGTAGCCTCCAGCTACGTGCTTTTCGGCATCCTGCGCGGCTCTTTGAATATAAATTGGAACCTTTTTTCGAGACAGATATCGGAGCGGCCGTGTGTGAGGAGCTTGCGTGTGTGAGGAGCGGCAGATACTCTGGCTACGTGCTTTTTAACCGCCTACGCTGCCCTTCGAATTTAAATTGGAAAACTCTTTTCAAGAAAGATATCGGAGTGACCGTGTGTGAGGAGCGAGCGTGTGTGAGGAGCGGTAGATGCTCACATAGCCTCCGACTATGTGCTTTTTTAGCCACCTGCGCGGCCCTTGGAATATAAATTGAAAAAACCTTTTTTCGAGGGAGAAATCAGAGCGGGCGTGTGTGAGGAGCAAAAGATGCTCATGTATACGTGCTTTTCGGTTGCCTGCGCGATTTTTTGAATATAAATTGAAAATCATTTTTCGAGAAAAATATCGGAGCGGACGTGTGTAATGACCGGGAATGTGTGAGGAGCGGGTGTGTGTGAGGAGCAGGAGATGCACACGTAGTCTCCGGCTACGTGATTTTCGGCCGTCTGTGCAACCCTTCGAATATAAATTGGAAATTTTTTTTACGGGAGATATCGGAGTGGGCGTGTGTGAGGAGCGGTACATAATCAAGTAACCTCTGGCTACGTGTGTTTCGGCCGCCTGCGTGGCCCTTTAAATATAAATTGGAAACCTTTTTTTGGGGGAGATCTCGGAGCGAGCATACGGGAGATGCTCATGTAACCTCCGGTTATGTGTGTTTGGTATTTGGTTTACTCTCTTTGGTGTTTGATTTTTGGTCTTTGACCTTGGCCTTTAGTCTTTCCTCTTCACATACAGTCGCTCTTCATTCTGGTTTTTGGTGTTTGTCCTTTGATATTCTGTTATTGGCCTTTGGCCTTTGACCTTTGGTATTTACTCTTTGTTCCTCACGTACGCTTATTTTTTACTCTGATCTTTGGTCTTTGCACTTTGACCTTCGATTTTTGGTCTTTGACCTTTGGCCTTTAGTCTTTGTTCTAGGTCTTGGTCTTAAAAGAAACAAGTAAGACCAGAGCATATTTCGGGAAGACCAAGGAAACTGAAATTTGTTTTTAAGTATCGAAAAACATATTTATATGGATTTTGTTAGATAGATCTATCGAGTACTATCAAAATAATATAAGATGCTTAGTCTAATTTTTTCCGAATTAAAAAAATAAATTCTTTGAAAATTAGTGAAATTTTTAAAACCCCAACAAACTAAAATAAATAACTAAATAAATAAAGTTAGGCATTATGCGTGCGTGGTGCTGTTCACTCGCCTTGATGGCGCGTGCCACGCTCGCACCATTAATGAATAAATCCACGTCCATTAAAAACTGGATGCACTTAATTTGCATGCAATAATTTTTGACCAGAGATAAATAAATCCACGTCCACTAAATTTATAAGTTCCATGTATTGTTTTTGTGTATATTATTTTTTACAAAATTATTAATTTACAAAGTGTTTTCTTTTTCTTTTTCGGGACATACTAGTATAAAGCAATAGTTCTGTTAAATGTGTGTAGGCGTGCCATAGCACTGAAAAATTAACCTTGATTCTTGAATTTGAAGCCTTAAAGCCAATTCAACATAAATCAAACGATTCAATTTAACATAAGGGGAAAATCATTCCGAAACAGGCATTCTAGCTCGTTTCATTTTTTATCTCGAGCAAAAATTTAACAAACATTAGACATATAGGAAATCTCATGTAATTTTACAATTTTGTGTAATAATTTTTATGATACTAGTTAAATTTTGACATGTTTTGGATTATTTTCCTTTCTGGTTCACTAGTCATTTTAATTGAGACATTAGTAATGATTTTTGTATTATCATCATTTGGACTTTCCCCATTCTAGTTTAATTCTAGTTTTCCTCATTCCATATTCATGTGGCGAAAATATATATTTTTTCTTTTTTTTTAAATACTTCTAATTATGAAAGATAATAGTGTGGGTTCTCCTATGTGCAGCAAGCCTAAGAAGTTGGGTAAAAGCACTACTTACACATATTTAGAGTCGATGAATTATAGGACCTTAAAAAGCATCTTGTATGCTTCATTATTATTATTTAACTAATATAACTAATACTGGCCCGTGCGTTGCATGTAGGATATAGATATCATTCTGTCTAATTTTTAGTTATATGAATTTGCGTTAAAATTTATATCAATCATATCAAAATATGCATAAATACAAATTTCAATTCGATCAATGTGATAATGCCAAAAAGTTTTGTTTTTAACAAAGTGATCACAAATTAGTTTGAGTGTATTAGTAGACGAATTAAGTGATATTGTCTTCAAATCATTTTTCTTTAATATATATGTAAGATTTGAGAATAAAATAAAAAAAAATTACAAAATCCTGACCACCAATAAAAAGTTTGTGATTTGCTTATCAAAACTTGAAAGGTTTTAGTACTTATAATCGTGTTAAAAAATAAATTTATGTTTAAAATTATTTATTTTTACTTAGACCTTAACAAATGATCTCATTCTAATTCATCTTGTAATAGACTCTTTCCGAGTGACCCCATTTATTGAAGTAGCATTGAACAAGTCTTGTAGTTAAAACAAATCATACATGCATTCTTTACAGTCATAAAAAATCATAAATTTTATATTTTTCTTAAAATTATTTATTTTAAATAGAAATTTTCAAATGATCCCGTTCTAAATTACTTTATAATAGGGCTAAGGATCTCCTATACCACAATCCTACAACACTTCCTAAACCAGCATATAATTATTTTACATTTTTTCTATTTGATTACTACTTTCTTTCTTTAAAAATTTTATTAACACCCTAACCCACTCTTGGATGAACCCGTCAGGACCATATGTCAAAATTTTTGTAAATGATATATGATATCTTTTGCATTGTAATTAATCTTTCGCAACTGACCACGTTTATCGAACTACTATTGAAAATATTTAGTAATTAAAACAAATAATACGCGTATCATATATAGCCATAAAAATAATACATGTCATATTTGTACTAAAAATTTCTTATTTTTAGTTGTACCTTTTTAAATTATCCCATTGCAATTCATTTTGTAATAAACCATTTTCAAGTGACCTCTTTTATTGAAATACTATTAAGCTTCAGGTAACTGAAACAAATCATACATGCATTTTATATAGAAATAAAAATTATACACATTTTATATTGGTGTGAAAAATTATTTATTTTGACCCGGTTTATTGATGTACTATTGAACCAGTAAGTGAAACAAAACCTACATTCATTTTTTATAGTCATAAAAAATCATACATATTGTATTTGTGTGAAAATTATTTTTTTCTGTTAGATTTTTTCAAATAATCTCATTCCAATTCATTTTGTAATAAACTCTTCCCAAGTGACACTGTTATTTGAAATACTATTGATCATATCTTGTAATTAAAAAAAATAATACATTCATTTTATAGAACCATAAAAAAAAATCATACATTTTATATGTGTCCAAAAAAAAACTATTAGTTCGACCTTTTCAAATGATCCTATTGTAATTCATCTTGTGATTAACTCTTCCCAAGTGATCCCGTCTATTAAATTATTATTGTGAATATCTAGTAATTAAAATAAACAATACCCGTATTTTATATACCCTAAAAAATCATAGTTCGACCTTTGATATTTGTGTTAAAAGTTATTATTTTTAATTAAACCGTACTAATTAATCTCGTTCCAAGTCATATTGTAATAAACTTTTCTCAAGTGACCCCGTTTATTGGAGTACTATTGACCATATAATATATTTACATTTTACTATTTAATTATTTCTTTCTTTTTTAAAAATTTTACTAACACCCTAAGCCACCCTTTGATGAACCCGTTGGGGCCAGGTGTCAAAACCTTGGTAAATAATGCATGAAGTGGTATATGATTATAGTGTAAGAGATTTGCCTTGTAATAAAATCCTTCCCAACTGATCCCATTTATTTAAATATTATTGAGAATATTTAGTAGTTAAAACAAATTAGACACGCATTTGTATCACCATAAAAATCTTGTTTTAATATTTGTGTTAAAAATTATTTAATTTTAGTTGGACCTTTCCAAATCATCTCGTTTCAATTCATCTTGTAATGGACCTTTCCCAAGTGAAACCAATTGAAGTACTATTAAGCATCTAGTAGTTGAAACAAATCATATATGCATTTTATATATCCATAAAATCATACATTTCATAATTTGTGTAAAAAAATATTTATTTTTAACCCTTCCAAATTATCTCGTTCAAATTTATCTTTTAATAAACTCTCACCAAGTGACACAGTTTATTGAACTACTATTGAGCATATCTAGTAATTGAAAACAAATCATATATATATATATATATATATATATATTATATACCCAATTTATTCCCCCATATACTTTATATACCCATAAAAAGTCGTACATTTTATATTTATGTAAAAAATTATTTATTTTCAGTTAGACATTTCCAAATGAACCCGTTTCTAAATGATTAGGGTTTACCCATTATTATATAATTATGAAATAAAATATAATATAATATAATATAATATAATGTAATATTATATAATATTATTAAAAATTTCTTCGATTGAAAATTTGGCTGATTAATATATTATTATTATTATTATTATTATTATTATTATTATTTTTATTATTATTATTATTTTACTCTTTTTTATTTTGTAATTTATAAACTATGTAATCAACAGTAATAATTTATTAGTATTGCACGTTAAGGGACAAAAGAATATATTACCATGAATATATTTATATATATACATATATATATATTATCATTAACATCAAATTGAGAGGGACGGTGTCACTTTGTAAAACATTTTTAGTGCGAAAAATGATATCAACTTTTTAACCAAAAAAATAAAATAAAAATGATATCAACGAAGCTGGATATTAATCCCTTCAATTTGTATTCATTCTTTTCCTTTTTGAAAATGATTTCAACTTGCTTTTCCCATTCTTTAGAGTTTTGATGATTTCACCTGCTCTAAAAATAAAACTGAAATTAGTTTCAGTCAAAAATAAAAAATAAAAATCCAAAAAATAATTCGCGTTAGTTAATTAAGTAGACTCCATTACTTTTCAATCATAAGAGATGCCTTTGAAAATCATTCCTAACTAATTTAGTTTACACGGACTATGCTTTCCAGCGGTAGTGTATTTGTTTTAATTTTTATTTATTCGCGCTAGTGTACTTATTTATTTTTAAGTCAAAGTCTAAAATTTCTCATTAATTCCTTGTATCACAGGTTCGTGACATACTGTACTATAAATTTGCGTAAATATATATAGCTTATATTAACATTTATTTTCGCTATAAAGCAACATAAGCAAATACCTGAAAAATCCCTAAGGGCCCAATGGTGGTGGAAAGAACGAAACCCCCAAGATTGTATACTACTTCCTCCGTTCCTAATTCAATAGGTTTTTATCAATTTTCACACAGATTAATAAAACTAACTTAACTAACCCTTAGACAACGTGGTGCGGTCTAATGGCAAGACGCCTCACCTTTGACCAATAGGTCACGGGTTCGAGTCACACTGAAGATAAGTGGGAAACCACTATTAATTCTCTTAAAAAAAAACTTAACTAACCCCTTTAATCTTAATCTTTCTAAAATGCCCTTATAAAGGCATTAATAAATTAGTGGCACAAGTCATTAATGTATTGTTAAACATTGTTAAACTTACATGACTCATTAATTGAAAATTCAAAATTCTCATTTCAACTCATTAAAAAAATAAAATTTATCCAATCCCATTAATTCCAATACTTTTAATAATGTTCAACCAGTTAGTTGAGTTAAGGGCACATTTGGAATTTCATAAAAATATAAATTTTATATTTAGAAACCAGCCTATTTAGTGGGACACCGTAAAATGGAAAGGCAACCTATTAAATTGGGATGAGGGAGTATCATTTATTACTATCTTCTAACTAATTTAATTTTTCAGAAATATCCCAATTAATTTACTTTACATATAATTTATAATTTTACAATAAAAAATTATCATTAATTTAAATTCATCCATAATTTAGTTTTATCACTTTCTTCCAATTCTGGAACAATGACCTCTTGCGGGTAAAAAACATAAAGGGCTGGAAGGAAGGAATTGGAAAAGGTTTGCGTTTTTATAAAGATGTCGTAGTTGTTAACTTTTTAGTTGGATTAAATTGCAGTTGATATAGAAGAAATGTGATTACCGGAAAGCTCAATAGAAAAATTACTTTTTTAATTAATCTGATAGAGAAGTTTTATCACTTTGTTCAATATTATATATTTGTTGAGAAATCTTTTAGTTAATTTAGTTTTGTCTATGAAATTATAATTTTATATATTAAAAATTACCATTAAATGAATAAATTCATAATTTTATATTACAAAATTACTATTAAATGATGAAATGATGTGGTTGCGATACGTGGACTTGGGTATCTAATTTTTCGCTATATGGATTAACTTATCTAATTTTACGACATGTGTCCGATGGATAACTTTATTATATAGAGATCTCCGACTTTATTGATTGGAAAAAGAAAAAAGAATAACACGAGGCAGCGTATGAGCTTAACCCCCAACAAAAACATGAAAATGACACTACTTTATTCCTTTTTATCAATTACTATGCATCCTCTCTTCAACTGCGGTCACTGCTGCGAAGACGCTCTTTCCTCAAAATCTAAAAAACACATGAAATTTTATAATTATAAGTCACATATTATTGATTTTAAAACCCACATTAATTAACATATATTCATCTATGGATAAAAATTACTTACTGCCTCCTTGAGAGCGAGTTGTGAAACTCCCTGACTTTGTGCTGCTGAAACAAGCTTCTTACAAGCTTCCCGCAACGCAAAGTTCGCCGCCTTCAATTTGTAGTTCTCATTCTTCAGCTTAAAAAGTTGCAGTTTTTCCTGGTGAGCCTACAATTTTAAACCATGGAGAAAATGTTAAATGCACTGTTCATAAATCATAATTCATTTTTTTTTTTCTTTCAGAAGATATATAGTATGAATTAAACAGTATTAATTTGTACCTTGGTTTGTGCCCTTCTGTTCTGGAACCAATATTTTATCTGATTAGGCGTCAGACCAACCTTCTGGCTCAGCGCCTCCCGGTCACGTTCATCAGGATGTTTCCAATCCCGAAAAAACCTACACAAAATTCGTAACATTTAAAACTCATCAGTGGTAGTGCAAAAATAGGTTTGTAAATAACAGTTTTATTGCAGTAAATATAATTTACAGATTTACCCAAAAAAAACAATTTAATAATTATATAAACATGATCAATTTAATTTGTCCATGGTACAGGCGAAGTTTCATGAAGAAACGTACGCGTCAAGTTGTTGAATTTGGTCAGGAGAGTGTCGATGATTCGCCCTCTTCCGTATCTCAAAACCAAACGGAGCCTCTCCATCCTCCACGCAGCTGTTAGCGTCTCCTTCAGAAGCCATCTTACCTAGGAATTCTTAACAAGAAGAAAAAAAAAAATTAATGGTTTATCAAGCGGGAAAACTTATTTTGGAAACGTAAACAAGATAGTAACAGTGTTGTAAATCACTTCCTCCATGGATGAGGCATCATCGATTCACATACACTTCACAAGAAAGAAAAACAAGTAAATATATTTGAGAAGCAGTAAATGAGGGAAAAGAAAATTAGGTGAAACAAAATAAAGAAAAGCTTAAAAAAAAAAAAACAAAAGAGAAGAAGAAAGGCAACCTTTTAGAGTTACAAACTAAAGGGTACTAGGGCTGTCAATTTATAGGCGTTCGGTGTAGTTGGTGGCACCAACCCAAATCTTTTACTATGGAAGGTTATTGAGACAATCTCCTTTAATCATTGCAGTTAAAAAACCTTCTTAATTTTAACAAATAGCTCAACCAGATATTGATGACAATAAAGAATTAAGTCTTTTTCCTTTTCTTTTCCCCGTTGCTTTTGTTTGATAAATTGTTTATAATGGAGATTTAACCTTTTGTAGTGTTTGATTTTGTTTTACATATTCATTTATATCTTAGGAAATGGATATTTTACCCTTAAAACAAATAAAGGCATTTCTGAATTTTAAATTCTAGGAAAACTGCATGAAACTGCCACTTACTTATCTAAAATATATCAAAAGCAATAATTCTAGGAGATATTTTGTTACATTAATAAGTAAGTATATCCTTCTAACCAAAAACTAAGTGACTCCTAGCCTTGATGTATAGTATGTAGCCTTTAATGTATATCATTAATCAATCTTCATGATCATTATGAATAATTAATAAAAATATAATCATTGCTCTTCATGAATGAGCCATTTTTACCACCTTGTCATTTTTGTTTCTACAGAATCCGTAAATAAATCATTAATTAAGTTAGTAATCATTGCTCTTCATGAATGAGCCATTTTTACCTCCTTGTCATTTTTGTTTCTATAGAATCCGTAATTATCTTGTAGGATGCATCCTAGAAGATAATCTTTATGTTGAAGCCAATAATATTGGTTTAAGCGTGAGAATTTTTATTTTTATTTTTTTGAAAAAAAAAAAGAAGAAGATGAGAAAGGCTGTCAAAACACCTTCATTTCTAGCGTCAAGGCAACTTTTAGCCCCCAAAAAAAAAAGAAAATAAAACAAAAACCAAAAAGAGAAAAACAAAAGGCTACTTGATGTAAGCAGTGTAAGCTATCTTCAAAATACGGTTACTTCCCATCATTATAAAATAATTGTTCAGTTATAATATTTCAAATTGGACTATCATTTAAAATACATGAGAATATTAAAAAGCTATACTTATCTTCGTAATTTTAGTTTCCAATGTAAATTACCGTTTAGGTTTATTTACTATACATTTTCATTGTTGTTCATCGGCCGAGATTCGAACCCGTTCACATGCTAGGTAAGTATTGGTGTAAAGAATTTGCAACTTTCTTATTTTTTTATTAGAGATATTTGTAAATTTATTATATAATCGTATTTTCAAAATATAATCTCATGTTAAACTTATTATACCACATGCACAATTGTCTCTTATTTTGATACGTACAGAATATCATTATAAAAACGGATTCACTGGAAAGTTAAGTAAGAATGACAGTAATTTCTTAGTAGTTTGAGAAAAATCAACTTTTACGTTCCAACAATTCCATCACTTAAAAATCAGGAATCTTTATCTTAAGGTGTAAAGGCAATCGAGTAGAGTAATTTCATATGTTATTGTGACTCGTAAAAATAAGGCTATGACTCTGAGTTAATCAATCATGTATATGATCCCATAATTCCACGACGATTGCTCAAATCTTTACGTAATTAATCTTAATAATGCAGTTTTTTTAAATAAGAAAAAAAAAAAAAAACCCTGCCTTTAACCTGAGAATCTCAACAGGCGGCACCTCCCTCAACCGGACGCATGTGTTAGTTGTGGAGGCTTCAACACAACCACGAAGCACCTCTTTTTTGATTGTCCGTTTGCTTTGGAAGTTTGGCGTATCTCGACCATGCTGAATACGGTATGGCAGCATGAGAAAAGCAGCGGATGTGTGTGGATAACGTCCCTCATTGCAACTCCGGAGGTGAAAGACGTCGAAGTTGTGGCCACGCTACTCAACTGTATTTGGTTCCGCCGCAACAAGTTGCTTCATGATAAGGAAACATTGCGTCCGGCATCTACTGTTTTAATGTCTGGAAACATGAGACGGAATTTTCTTGATTCAAACATGTGGCCAGAACGATTGCCAACCTCGTTGCAAACTCACTCTCTCTTGGGACGGCCTCCTGACGGGTCAAAAGTTTGGTTTGATGGGGGGAGTCTCTCGCCTACACCGCTCTGCAGGAATTGGAGTGTGGTACGCGGATCTGGATGGAAATTTTGTTTAAAGGGACATCAAAAAAGTTCCTGGGCATATCGGATCTTGAGGATGCCGAAGGCTTGGCGCTGAAGGAAGCATTGTTGTTTGCGATGGAGTGTAATCAGGAGCATTTCTCAATCTGTGGCGATGCCTTGAATACTATTGTTGAAGCCCAAATTGTAGTCTCTAATAGGGTCGACTCAAATCAGATTATGGAATCAATTCGCACGTTACTCCCCTAGTTTCATTCTCTAGGGATTTTTTGGATCCGTTATCGTAACAATATTATCGCACGTGAACTAGTAACTCTAACAAACAATGGTTCCGATACATATACAAACTGGCCTAAAATACGAGCAAATATAACTGAAGTGCAGCTGAACGATTTCCAGCAATTTTAATAATATATTTCTTTTTACCTAAAAAAAAAAAAACCCTAGTGATGTGTAAATTTTAATAATGGTCTTTTTTTGGGCTAACCATGAGAAACCCTAGTGATTGTCTACGTAATTCATCCAAATTAAATAAGACGATAGTTTTACGAGTTACTGTTAATCCGGAGTAATACGTATTTATTTTTGTTTCTTAATGTAAGGTATAAATCCAAATTAGCGTAACGAAGTATTTCCAGCAGTATTGTAAACGGGAAAAGCCCTAAACTCCCAGTAACGTAGTATATTCATAAGAACGCATGCAGAAGTTTTCAACGTAAAAACAGGAAGAAACCTAGTGATTGGATAAGAATCCAGAATACAAATAAATTTTAGTCACGTATTTTTTTATTTTTTTTTTTTAGTCACGTATTTTAGTCACGTATTACATCATCACATCTATTTAAAACAAAAAATAGCATCATCATACCTAATTTCGGCAAAATTTCGTATATTTTAAAATGATTACCCATCATGCTTCTTAAACAATTACAAAATAGAAAAAATTAATGTACTAATTAATTATTTTAAACAAAAAGAATATACAGTTTACTACTACCTCCGTCCCAAAAAAATAGTCCACATTGAGTTTTCAAATTTAACTAAAAACAGTACAAAACTTAAAACTCAATGTGGACTATTTTTGTGGGACGGAGAGAGTAATTTTTATTCTTTTGGAATATTAGGTTAGATTAAGTCATCGACATGAAGGGATGTTGTCCTATTGCTGACACTTGATACTCCATTACAAGAAAAACGATGTGTTATATACATCCATACGTCATTTCCAAGAAGATTTAAGATGTTCCTTCTAGGGAGAAGAATTCTAAGCCCGGCCGTCGTCATATATAAGTGCGATGATTGATTTTTTTTTTCCCTTTTGTTATATATGTCACCGATAAATTAATGATAATAAATTATTCTTTGGGAAAGACAAAGTTTATAAATGGAACTCTCTCTTTTTGGGACAATAGATACACATAGAAACATGAAAAACCCAATTCTCTATTTTTCAAAATTATTGTTTAGTTTAAATTTTCAAAATTACAATAATTTACTTTATTAGTAAAATTCCAAACATGACAATTATTTCGAGATGGAGGGAATATCATCTTTATACATGAAGGACAGAATTTTAGATGATGTTCTTTTTCATTTCGATCGGCAAATTAATGATAATCTTTAGCACCACACCATGTTAATATGTTATGAGTTTCAAATACCAAATAGTTACCCAGGAAAATAAAATTTCGAGTTTGTTATAAGACACTGTGCGAAAAGTCCATAATTTTTTTTTTGTGAAAAAAATAAAAAAGAATTTCCATGAACAGGGAACCAAGATTCATTATAAAAATAGGTACGCTTTAAAAACACAACCCTCTTTTCTTAGACGGCGAGTTCTAACTAAGTCAACGACTCTCCCATCTCTTGTTTCAAGAATCGATCACATACTCAAGTCGCCCAAAGGTAGAACTACTACAATTTAGTCTTATTTTTAGTAATTGGAATATGCGAATCCAATAGTTTACTGAAGATGAAAAGCTGCAGTACTAGTCCTTTTTTTTTCCAAAGTAAAAGGGGTAGTTGTTGTTGTTGTTATTATTATTATTATATATATTTAGTTTTTTTTAGTTGACCGGAGTTACAGTATGATTTTTAAAATGAACACATAAATTATCGTTATTCATGCTCATAAATTGAAAATCATCAAGGACGAAACTGCTTAATAGATCAGTTTCTTAATTGGCGAAAGGAACGTTTAGGTAGAGGATTTAAACCTTTTATATCAGACTTTTTCAGAGGCTGACAATATGATAAAACATATGTAGTAGTTCTGTTAAGATTGAAAAAGGATTCTGGAACCTTAAAATCCATAATTAAGCAAACAATGAAAATTTCAACAAAGAAAGTGAAACGAGAGTTGTTTTTTTTTTTTTTTTTGTTTGTTAGCAAAAGTAAGTGTATTTTAAAATTCGAGATTCTAGTTCCTTTAAATTTTGAGCTTTAAAGAGAAAAAGTTTAACTAACCAATACTTGTTGCATACCGACTTACTGGCATTATTACAGAATTTCTTCCTTGTCCCTTTTATGCTTCATAATCTACTTATACTTGAAAAATTTTGACACGTTTTGAATAGGTTTTTCTTGTAGTTGTACTTAACTATATATGAGTTGTTCTTTTTGTCTTAAAAAAGTACCCTCCGTTCTACAAAAATAGTCCAGTTTGATAAATAATCTTGTCCAACAAAAATAATTCAATTTCAAAAAGTCAAAATAAAAAACAATCAAAATGACTATAACATCCCTAACACTTAAAACATTATTACAGATCAATTATCTTCCCCAGTCCATCTTCACGAACCTCATTTCACCAATTCTCTCGCTTTTCCCGTCCCCCACCACCGCCGCCGCCACCTCCTCCCCTTTCATAACCATAATTTATCATCGATTGATTTGAATACTTAATCTCATGTCGTCCCCAACTTCGTCAGTGTGCTGCTTCTTTTTCTTCAAATCAAGCATGTTGTGCCCTGCAAACATGGTATAGTAATCAACCGCTCGTTGTCTTTTAAACCAAATATGCATGTTTGAGTACGAGGGAAAACAAACCCATAATGTAGGGTTGGTTATTTATTTCTAGATCACACACTCTCATTCATATTAGAAAAGTTTATGTCCATTTTTTAGGTTCTTTCCACGTTTTCACAAGAAATTCGATCTGGCTTTACTGTGTCATTTTGTCCCTAAGTTTTGAACTTTAACAGTTGTAAGTTTATCCATTAATTTGACTTTCCCCAAACTAGTTTCCTTGTAAGTAGAAGGAAGAAGAGATGCCTAAAAGTTTATTATTGTATTTTCGGGAATAAACCACCATTATAATTTTGTGGTCAAGTCTTCATTGTTTCCGAATAAAACCGCCTTCCCGTAAGAGATTCATCAGAAAAATTAAATTAATACATTCGGTGGACAAAAAATTCTGATAATATTGTATTCTAACCACAATCTCTCCACGGTCAGTGGATTACAAGTCTATCGGAAACTTAGCTCGTTGCAAAGAAAGAACTGCTGCAAAAGTCTTCTCCTAAAAAAAATGATTAATCTTCACATACCAATCTCTATTAACCAAATCACAAATACCTCCAACTAGGCCTCCATGCATGCCAACAAATTCTTTGTTTTAATTTCAAATTTTCATGTTTGCTGGCCTTTTTTAAATTGTGAAGAATTAGTTGGGCCTACGTATTCAAATCAACCCAGCACTCGACAGTCTACGTTGGTTAGGTGTATTGGATTTCAGCCCAATGCTAGCCATCTCTTTTTAAGAACCCAACATAAAGAACAACCTTTTTTTTCCTTGTTCAGGACTATTCATGGCTTTTTATTTTTATTTTTTTTCAATTTTTCCCACATTCTGCACATTTTGAGCTTCATCAGCATTTTTTGGTCATACAATAATCAAAAAAATTGCAAAGGCCATCCCACCAGAAATCCTGAACAACGTCTCCCAAATATCTCAGGCAACACTTTCAACTTATGGAATGCTCAAACATTCCACTACCTCAGGCTAATAGTTGTTCTTCACCAGTTTTACCTTGTTCATTCCATAAAAGTCCATTCTTAATCAAGCTCAAAATGTGCAGGACAAAAGATGGACACTTTGAATCTCTCATGATATACACACATAACCCACTAATCCCTCCATACTACACTTGGGATTTACAATGCTATATCAAAATACTAATAATAAATCAAATTAATTGGAAAGATACAATTGTACCTAACAAAATCAGCATGATCTTCCAGAAAAGATACCATGAGTCCCACAACCAAGACTTCCATCCAAACCAAAATTGGAATAGTTATGTAATGGAACAATCTGTCTAGAAGACCTGCCTCATCTTTACTTCAAAACTACCTTCTTCTTCCTTTTTTTTTTTTTTTTGCTACCTAAAACCATGTATGAATGTTGCCCATAGTGCTCAATCATCATCAAGGTCAACAACAACTTTTTTAGCTGTGTTGCACTCTCTGTGATATCCGCAAGGATTACCATCCAACTTTTCCTATTGATGCTGCCACTTTTTTCAAAAAAACAAAGTAGCAAACTTTGCTACTGGATTATTGTTGTTATCTACTAGTAATTCTATATTCTTTCTTTCTTGGTGTTTTTTTTTTTTTCTTTTTCTCATGTTTTTGGGTTGGAAAAAGAACTGTACAATATTTTCTTGCAATCTGTTTCCTTCAAAATTTCCTTGAAAATCTCTCTGCTTTTACCCCTTTTTTGGTGTTCAAGCAGAAGCTACCTTGTCTTCCATTTCAAGGGATGCCCATCTAGAAATGCTCTTTATGGAATTCGAATTTGGTTGAACCCTTTTGGTTATACTCCTGGCAGAGTTTGCCCAACTCTTTGGCTAAAACTGGTACTCCACAATAGAAAACTCCTGTTGATTTAAGATGTACAACAACAGGATTGTTTGTGTTATAATACAGCCCAGCAAGCAAATTAATTTATGATGTTTTAAGAATCAGTTACGTATTAAAGGTGCACTTACCAATCCTAGCATTAGCATGTTTGGTGGATAGTTTGGACAACACCTTCTTCCAATTAGGTTTTGCGAAGTGTGTTCGAACCTATAGATATATGAATAAGGACGAGGATTTAGGCATGTGCAGCAGGTCCAAAAACGATCCAATGTAACAACATGAAACATTGAAATGAAAAATCTTACCCTGGTTCCAGATACAATATCAACTCCATTTTTGGCATGATTAAGTGCCTGAACCATAGTAATGAGCGCTGAACGAGCATCGCCTTCTTCATATACGCTGGTTAAATAGTTGTGCATCTCAATAACGCCCTGGAAATAAAATAACAAAGAGATGATTAATCCAAAACCTCAAAGGTCAATGTGGTTGATAAATCATGACAAGTTGAAAGTTAAATGTACCCTTTGATCAAGGTCAGCAACTTCATTCATCACCCCCTTAAACCAATCAAATGATCCTTGTTCCCTGGTTACCCAATAGAAGTAAGCATTAGTTGTCCTGAGTGGTTTCTTGCGTTTTGGAGAGTGCTTGTTAAGCGTGGGAGTTCCCGATCCAGAACTACGATCTGAATGCGAACTGAAGTCAGCCATGGCATCCTGAAAATAGGAGAATGGTTCAGCTTATGCACATAATAAGGCAACATTTTGATTAATTTCAGGGCAGAAGGCACTTACATTCTGCTCTTCCATTTTGACGATATTGTTGAGTAAATCTTTGAGGATACTGATAAAAGGAGTTGCTCCAATCCCAAGTCCAACTAATAACAACACATCATACTTCCTATAATCTTGTGCTGGAGCTCCATATGGTCCGTCAATCAACAGCTTTGGCAAACTAAGGAGCAAGAGGAAAGTCAATTGCTAAACAGGTGTACATCTGAATTTCACAAGTTTCAAGTATATAGAACAGAAATAACGCAGTATTTTAAAAACATCTTAGAACGTTGTTACTAGAATTGTAGAAGTATCATAAATTGAAATACAACTCAGAAAGTTACTGTACCATCTCTTGGTTGTCTCATCTGCTCTAAGCAATCCACTTTTCCCAGCCATTGGTGGTTCACAGGCCTCGGCAAACACCCTTTTGAGTTCCTGAGTCCAGTCCCCGAGCTGCCTGATATGAATACTGAGGTAATCATCTCCGGGAGCAGAGGTGATTGAAAAGGGATGCCTATTCAAATGCCAAAATACTGAATAAGAGGCCACAAATTTACAGAGTAGATAGAGAATTATCGGCAATGTTATCTATTCTGCCATATATTCATCAGCAGGTTAGGCAACAATTTGCTTACCATTCAAATGGAGAAACTGCAGGGCATTGGACAAACATGTACTGCCCACTCTTATATCGGAATTGGGGAGGCTTAGACATATGCAATGTCAGGACATTTCCAGGGTAAATTGCTACCTGAATGGGAGGACAAGAAACAATCCACTTAATAATGAACAGAGAAAACTAAGGTAACATAAGTTGATACTGTAAGACAAAATCCTGCTGACCTTTAAAAGACGGACAGGGTAGAAACCAGAACGGAAGAATCTGAGGATCCTTTCCCCTGCATATAGAAGTACAGGAACAGCTAAATACATCCATGTCTGCAACCCAAAACAAGAACTTCATTAAGCTAAGTAAATGCCAAAATGTCCAAGCTGTAATGTGAAAAATGAAATTGAAGGATGAAGTAGCTTACCGTCTTTCGGTACCATTTGTGTACAAGATAGAGGAATAGGCCATGAACGATGAGCAATATGTAGACAATGACGAATAGGTGATGGGAATACCAAAATGCATTGAATCCAGTAAGCCTATCAAACGGCTTAGGCAACTTAACAAGGTTTCGTCTGAACCAACTTGTTGCCAGAATGAAAGCAATTGCCATGAAGATCACCATTAGCACTCCAGTCACCCCCTCGACTCCTCGAACTAGATGCATATAACTAGGCTTGTGATGACCAAAATCGTTTATTAGATACAACTCATAGGCTGTATCAGATGAGTCTATGAGCCGAGGAAAGTCGCATGCAAGGTGGTTACCAGCATGAAGTATGACACCAACTATAATAGCTGCAGCAATGGTCTGAACAAAAACAACCCATTAATTGTGGCCCGAGAACAATTAGCTAAGTTAATTTACTGATCAATTCCAGCCACAAATATCACTGCAAAACCAGTTACAATAGACAAATGTTTATTTATTACAGTCCAGATAATGCAAAACTAGTTTTTGGTGCTTAGTGTTCTCCATTTTTCTGAAGAACTGGGGGAATGAAATTTACCACCTAGAATCTTTTAATAGACTCAGTTAACAGTAGTTTCAATTTCTTGCAGTTTCAATACATGCATGACAACATTTAAGGGTATGAGATTCGAAACAAGATCAGTTAAACAGAGCTTTTCTTTAAGCTGACAACAATTTTATTTTTCATTTAATCTTCTTTGATTTAGTGCAACAGGAGTCATCCATGCTATATTCATTTATTTATTTTCGGCTTTTTGCCTCTGAAATGTGGTGCAGAGATCAAAAAACAAACAGTGGTAGGCAAAGCTGTGTAGCTGGCAAATGATGTTGTGATTCAGAAATATCCATTTGTGTGTTTGAAAATCCATTCCTTGTTAAGAAAGATTGGATTGGGAGGAGTAGAATCAAAGTCAAACTCTTTTTTTCATCATGGCTTACAGTGTGAGCTGACTTAAACATAGAAAAATGGGATAAAACTCGAAGCTAAATCAACCATTGTGCCAATTCTGTTTCCATTAGTAAAACAATGCCGTTTTATTTACGAATGCTATAATATGCAGGACAGAAAATATCATTTATCACTCTATACCTTGTGGAAGTTGATGTTGTCATCAAAAGGCACAAGATAGCCGAGCCTGGTGGACCTCAACCAAGTAATGGTATTCCTACACACCGGCAACAAAATAAGAGCCATGTTGAACTTCAGCGTCTCGGCTGCACCTTTTGCAGTGAGGACACAGTAACCCATGACTCGAAATGCAGCCCTTTCTTTATACTGGAAAAACTTCCAAGTGAAGAGTCCAACCATGATCAGAATCCACAATGTTAGAACCCAAATTCTTTTCCAATTTTCTTGCACCCAATAAACGAACTTTGTGCTCATCCTCCTAATTGGACTCTTTTTTCTGAGCCCTTGTAAATTTTGGCTCAATGCTTGGCTTGTGAAGCTCAAGGCTTGACTGTAGTTTAGGTACGTGTCTTTTTGGAGTAGTAGGGTTTCCAGCTGCCATAGCTGTAACATCATCATGCAAGAAAACGAAGTCAAGTTTAGGAGGAGCAATCTCATGAGTTAGTTGGATGGACCAAATTGCAGGCCATAATGAGTACTCAAACATTATAATGTACCTACTTAATTACCATAGTCTAAGCATGCCTGTTTTTTGTGATACTCCATTTTATTTGAGGCATATGTCAAAACCTACTTCACAAGAAGGAATCAAAATATGGCCAGTACAGTTTTTCTTACATCTTTAGTGTAACACTTTACTGATGCCTTTCTATGTGAAACATAAGGGTTTTGAAAAATATTATTTCTTTCGTTCTAAAATAACAATCTTGTCTACTCAACTAACACACTTCAAATAAATGAGAAGACTATGGAACAATAGTATATAACTTCAGATGAATTTATGAAGCTGGAGTAGATTAATTTATGCCCTCAGAAGGGAGGACAAAGAAAAGAAAAAAAAAAAAAAAAGGAAGCAATTCCTTTCAATCCAAGAAAAATGCAGATAGACACAATTTCTGTTTAAACTTGGCAGCTGATAAAAGACCCAAAAAAAATGTTAATTAAAAACAGCAAATGGGCATTTACTTAAACTTAATCGAAGTCAATATAAGATGGAGAATACCCTTTATGATTTTAGTGTGAAGTATTATATATATATTTTTTTTTTTTTGCAAAGAAGGGATCAGAGTAAGGTTGCCAAAGAGGACTAATTAAATCATTAAAAAAAGGGTAGTAGAAACTAGGAATATATTATTATTAGTAATTTTGTGTTTTAGATACCAATATTGATGTGACAAGAAAAATTAAAACCATTGACTTATTAATTTAATCATTAGTACTCGCAAATCTTTCAGAATATCTTTCTTGTTTTACCTATGCATTGCTGGAACTTTAATCTACATTTCTAAACGAAAAAAAAATTTCCACAACTTAGCAGATCCTTTTCGTGTTACTCTATCTTGCTTGTCTAATGCTGCGTACTCCACCGACTAATTTCTTTTGGGGAAAAAAAGAAAAGATCAAATCTAACCAAATTAGGTGCCAACTACTTTACTGGAAAAGAAAATGAATTTAAGAAAAGGGCAATAGGTGGGCTGTTAAAGCCTCC
Source organism: Oldenlandia corymbosa var. corymbosa (assembly GCA_949775105.1). Taxonomy (NCBI): domain Eukaryota; kingdom Viridiplantae; phylum Streptophyta; class Magnoliopsida; order Gentianales; family Rubiaceae; genus Oldenlandia; species Oldenlandia corymbosa. Next base: position 9,600,335 of record OX459119.1, on the reverse strand, counting down.
CCTCCGGGCAGCGGATTCTCAAATTTCAAACCTTTTTTGGGATTCATTACTCATTCTGGAAGGTCAATTGAGTGGTTGATAATAAAATATACTCTCTCGGTCCTAAATTTATTATTCAATTTAAATATTTTACTTTTAGTTTAATATATACTAAAAATGAAAATTCAACCTAGACAATAATTTCGGGACGCAAGGAGTATATATTGTATATAAGACTCTAAACTTGATAGTATTATAGGAGGATGGAACGAAATCGAAACGGTTAAACTATCAATGGCTAATTCATAAACTTGATAGTAGTGTTGTAAAACGGTGGAGAGAAATCGAAACTCTTAAACAATCTATGGCTAATTCATTTTATTGTAAAGCAGCGCAACCTTCCAAAAATATCTTACAAATTCAGGATCAATATTCAGGTTGGAAGGTTGATGGATGGTAATGGCAAAAGATTTATGACAAGGACACTTTGGATCTACCCTGACGGATGGAATTCAGGGGGAAAAGAAATGGAAATTAATCAGGTTAACATTTTGTTTTATAATAATTAATAAATTGTCGTAAACAAAATTTGAAAAAAATACTAATAAACATGACAATTACTTTAAGGTAGAACGGAAGGTCCTCCTAATATTATGTGACTTTAATAGTTAAATAATTTCTTATTCATAGGTTAATAATAATAACAATAAGTTAAACAATATACTCCCTCCGTCCCATAATTATTGTCCAGTTTTACTAAAATGAAAAATTTTATTTTTAGTCAAACTTAACTATATTTTACCTTGAACAACCGGATATACTCCTACATAAGTAATTATTTAACCACAAAGATTTTATGGATAATATTTTTTACTAAGGACAAATGTGTAACTTGATCCATAAAAAGTCAAATTGGACAATAATTTTAGGACAAAATTTTTTAGGCAAAGTGGACAATAATTATGGGACGGAGGGAGTAATATAAAACCGTTACTATGATAATAAAACCATTGTAAGTAAATTAGATTGGATGAATGCACATCACTTTTCAAAATCATACTAAGAAAAGTTCATCTGTAAACAACAGGTGCAAACTATATCACTACTGGCAGTAAGATGATAGTTTTAGTTAAGCAAAAAAAGCAAAATACAAAAAGAAGTCATATATATATATATATATATATAGATATTGAAGTAGTCATATTTACTAAAGAAAAGAGATCCACCAATTACCTCAATGTAGCCAAGCCTTTCAGGATCTAACTCTTCCATAATCAAAGCAGCATATTCCTCAGCCTGTTCTTTCAATCTCGACAATTTATTGGCTGAAGCACTTAACATAATAATCTACACCCAAAATTATAATAATAATAATAAACCCGTTAATTAATTTCTGCGTAACAAATTAACACACTTTTGGAAATATAAAGGGACAAACATACCCCTTACCAACTTCAATGAAAACGACCTTTTGGGAAATGGGGAATGTGGTGGGATTGGTATGAAAATAAATGAAAGAGGATTTGGCCAAAAAGACATTTGTCAAATATTGTGATAATGGACACGATGAAATATACTAGGAATTATATGCACTCACTACGTACGTATGACTCCACTATCTATGACGAACAAACTACTCTGACATTTGTGGAGTGGCTGTATTTCTTTCAAGAGAAAAAAAAAAAAAAACAATCAGGAATTTCTTTTCTTTCAACGTAGACTCACCAAATCACGTCTACCCACTTACTAATAATTATATTTTATATTCTTTTTGTCTGAAAATAATTATTCAGATTATTGCATTAGCAAAACATTACGAGGAATTCCATTCAAAGTAAACTGGAAATTTTTTTAAAATATTAAAACAGCACCGTCTTTCTTCTTAGCTTAATTTTGGTCAGAAGCCATATGCATGCATATTCATGTGGATTAATTAATTAATTAATTGTTGATATGGAAGAGGTCGTGGGTGGTCTTTCGTTTCAGATATTTATAATCATTTTGTGGAGTAGTCATCACCAAGTATGTGACAGATGTTGTCCACTACATGCAGATTCAAAAATTGTCAGTACACTAAATAATTACTCTATTTCATCTCAGTCTAATTAATTTATTTTTTGATAAAATTTATGGACGAAATATTACTTGTACACTTTGTTCAGGCAATGTAGGTAACGAAAATTTGATCAACAAAAATTAAAATGAACATATTTAATTCTTACTATTAATGCTATAGAAAATAAATTTAAATTTTAACTACTTGAGGAATGAAAAATTAATTGAACACAGTTCGTGATACGTTACTATCTATTTGAGGCATACGAACACGAGAAGGAGAGGGACAGAGTTTCTTTACGGGGAAAAATGTCCAGCAAGAATTAATAACACAAAAAAAATAAAAAATAAAGTTATTAAATTAAAGGTAAAAGAAATAAATAGACTGCCAGCCTACAACTTTTTACACTAACCTCCTTGACTTCCTCTTCAGTAATTCGACCATCATCGTTCTTGTCCACCCTATTATGAGGAGATTTAAAAAGAAAAAACAATTTGTATATCAACAAATTATAAAAAAAATAATAATATTAGTAATAATAAGACTATTTATTACAGAAAAGAAAAAGACATTTTGACCACCTTCTGATCTAATTTAGGACTACTGTGTACACACTGTTACCTTTTTGTTTGTTTCCTTTTCATTTTAACTATCTGATTGTGATTAGCATAATACCGCTAAAAGTAGGCTGATTAATCATCATATCGAAAATGTATATTGTATGATGATTAATTAATCATTGTTGATTAAACTAATTAAATCAATCAATCAAACCACGTATTACTTACATGTCAAAAAATAACTGCAGCCTCGAATCAAAGCTCTCGTCCGTGATCTGTGACCAATACTCATAAAGTTCATCTCTACTGATCTTTTCAACTCTCAATCTCCTTCTTCTGCTCAATGCATCAAACACTTCCAACGCGAATTCCTTCGAATCTTTCATTCCTACATACCATTTTTTGGGACGACAGAAAAAAAATAATAAGATACTACTATATAATTACGTCATTAGTAATCGTAACTTAATAATTAATTACCTATGCATTCGGCGAAATCGGACCGGTAAAGATAACCGTCTTTGGCGAGCCGCTCGAAATTGGTCTGAACTTCATTCCAGCCGTCGACGGCTCCTTTGGTTTTACTGTTGTTGCTGATGAATTTGAGGCCCCGGAGAGCTTTCTCGGCTCCGGAACGGGTCCGATCGAGCTGGGCTCTCTGCCGACGCATGGCTCGAGCCGCCAGAGCCGATTCCAAGCCGTCGGCTTTCGCGACGCAAGCCGCAGCGAGGTTGTTACGAGACGCATGCCCGCCGTGGCTCCACGAGAACCGGCGCAGCTCGGCCTTGAGCTCCTGCGAGAACTGCCTCGCCTTAGCCACGGCTTCGGCTTTGAGCTCCTGAGAGAACTGGAGCAGCCGGTTCGACGAGCCGGTCCTCCTCATCAACGTCGCCGCCGGAGATTTGGAACCGCTTGCCGGAGTCTCCGCGCCTCCGATGCCGAGAGCGGCCGCGGTGAGCAGGGTGACGTCGCTGTCGATGACGACATTACCGGTGGCCGGCTCGACGCTGCGGACGATGATGGTGTCATCGTCTTGGAGATCAAGGGTGACCTCGACGAACTCCTCCCCGGCCGCCGACGATGAAGCGGTGGGGGACGACGGGGTGCTGGTGCTCAGGACACCCTTTTCGACGTCGTCGGATCCCCACATCCGTTCATGCTTACCAAATCCTCCTCTCATTTAAGTTTCAACACCCAAGAAAATTTAAAAGAAGGAAAACGCTACACTAATTTTCCCCCAACTTCCCACCAAACTAAATCAAACCCAGAAGAAGAAGAAAAAGAAGAAAGGGAAATCAGTGTGGGAAGAGAGAAAAGAGAATTAGGTGAAGATGATAAAAGGGGGATACGGAAGAATCTAGGAAGGGGAAAAGACATATAAATTAACGCGGAAGGAAAAGGAAACAGTAGTGATGGACTGGCAGAGATTCAGTGGGGAGAAGAAAGAGACAAAAAAGGGTGAGATTTAGAAGAAATGGAAGAAAAGAAGACTGGAGACTAATTTGGGGACCGATGAGGGATATGGAATGATCGAGTTTTTTTTGCGGAAAATGGAGGAGACGGGTGTTTTCTCTCAGTGTGTGTGTGTGTGTGTTGTGGGAATGTGGGGAGGTTTAGTTTGTTTTGTTTCGGTTGGTGCTTTTTTTGTTTTTTTTGGGGAAACGATGAAGAAGAAGCAGAAGGACGAAGAACGAAAGCAAAGAGGAGATACTATTAGTATTATTAAGAATTCTTTTTCTCAAGAATTAAATAATGGGTATATGATAATAATAATATAAGGAGAGGGAGCTAGGTGGCTGATCTTTCCTCACCTGAGTTTCTTCCAAAATTCCATTGGCAACGACAACAATTCTTCTTCTACTCCCCCCACTCTCTCTCCCTCTCTTTATATATAAACTTCTCTCATTCCTTAATTGCTAAATCTATTTATAAATATTGGTAAATTATTATTGCATTAATTATAAAGTTTTCATTATAATTTGATCAGACACCCTAGTGCCTGTTGTCTGCTCATGTGCTTGCTCGTGTTCATATTGTTATCATGCTATACAGCCTCTTTGTTTGGGACTAACCCACTACTCATCAACATCATTATTATTCTTTCGTCTCAGAAAAATATTACTCCTTACAATTCTTATTATAAAGTATTTTAATTTATCTTAGATTTCACCTAAAATGTCATTTTAATCGAAATTTTTTTAAAAAAACATATTTTCCCACTCATTGTATTTTCTTAATTATAAGAAAATGTTTTTAAGATTTTTTTTCAATTAAAAAAGCATTCTATGTGAAACTAACAAATTCAAAATACCTTATAATAAGGACTCTATCTTTCTATTTTCTTTCTTTTTGGGACAATTTTTTTTTTTATGTTCTCGATTTATTTTTCTCTTTTACATGTCAAATATTATCATAACAGTCTTTAATAATTTATAACACCTAATATTATTTAGACAATAACTCATTAGATTCAGTCATAATGTTAATAAAAGTATCAACAATTTTTTTTGTAAAGACGTGTATATATAAAGTTATAGACGATGTTAGTGTGTCGTATAAACGTATCGAGAGTGTCAAAAAAAAATCCAAATCAGTGTTATCCTTTCATTGATTTATGTTTGTATATGTAATTCATTAGCGTGCGTGGTAATTAATTCATTCAGAAAACATAACTATTGGGTTGGGTTAGGGTGAGAATTTGATTATCGTGATGAGAGTGGATCATGAACTGCACTTGATCACATCATGTCAGATCAATGGGAGAGGGGAGGCCAAAAATTATTTTTTCGTGATACCACTAATTTATACATTTTGCAGGGATGAGTCATAATTAATTATGGATTAATATTTTACTACTCTTTCTAGATGATGATCACTGGTTTCAGTGTCGACTACTTGATTGTATGTTGTCTGTTCTGTGATAACCCGTGAAAGTACACAGGTGGGCTTGTCCACATCGCTGTTGTGTGACTAGAGCGATCGATTTATAAGTTCAAGCTGCTCATTTTGTAATTTGGATTCATCATTTTGGGTATAGCGAGAACGATTATTTAATTAGTTATTAGGTCAAATCTAGCATTTGAGTTATTACAATTGGTATCAGAACCGACCTAATCCGAGTGCAGACCCACCTCTGAGCTCACACGTAAAAGATAAATGCTGTGTGACACCTCTGAAAGTACACAGGTGGGCTTGTCCCACCTCTGAGACAAGTGAAACGCATCTGTTCTAGGGGAGCATGGACTAACTGTATGTGCTGCATGTTGCTATGTGTCTTGGGCCTTGCAGGGATGCAAGAATTCGAAAGGGGTCGAGTGTGATGACCCGTGAAAGTACACAGGTGGGCTTGTCCCACATCGCTGCCGTGTGACTACGGCGATCGATTCATAAGCTCAAGCTGCTGATTCTACTAATAATTTGGGTTAATCATTTTGGGTCTAGCGAGGACGATCACACAAATAGTTATTGGGCCAGACCTAGCAGCTGAGGTATTACATGTTCCCTTAGTATTTTTTTTTTTTTTTCATCTTTAAAGTATCCCATATCCAAAGATCACAAAAGTTGCTATTTGACTCTAATATCATCTCTTTGAAGTTAATTTAATCTGCTGTCTTTTGTAGCTATTGTTATCGAACAAAAAGTACTAAGATCTTGTTTGCATTTAAATAATTCATTCTCGAAAACAAAAAAAAAAAAAAAAATTCCCTCAAATTTTTAGTTTTTCTTAATGTCTTCCTAATATTGTTGCCAATCCTAAATATGAAGTACTCCCTCCGTCCTATAATTATTGTCCATTTTGCCTAAAAATTTTGTCCCAAAATTATTGTCCAATTTGACTTTTTATGAATCAAGTTACGCGTTTGTCCTTAGTAAAAAACATTATCCATAAAATCTTTGTGGTTAAACAATTACTTATGTAGGGGTATATCCGGTTGTTCAAGGTAAAATATAGTTAAGTTTGACTAAAAATAAAATTTTTCATTTAAGTAAAACTGGACAACAATTATGGGAAGGAGAGAGTATATATATTCATTGTAATACTATTTATTGTATACAGTAATCTTCATACAATGAATTCGAAACGAAAAAAAGATCAGCTGTCGTGGCTACATATTTTAACTAAATCATTATATTTAGTGACTTGAGGAGAAAATGTAAACATCAAAATATAATGTGTTTCAGTCCAGGGAAAGTAACTATCTATTTCCTTGAACCACAAGGGAAATGCTACAAACCAGATAAAGGAATTTTTAATCACATAATCCATAACTACTCCAATAGAACTTATATAGACTAACAAAGAGACTTTTTAATCACGCAAATTCACCATTACATCAGAGTAACAGTAGAAATTAACTACTACAACTTATCTATTAGAAATTAATTAAAATAATGCTCCCATAATAGCAGCCCTTAACTTCTTGCTCTCCTTCTCATGGGTTAATTTAATAGCCCTTTTGGAGTACGTAACCCTGAGAAAAGTCCACCGGATATTCCAAATTTAGTACAAGAAAATCTTGTTTAGTATTATAATCTTTCCCTAAGCTGGCTCCAAGCCTCCAACCTTCAAAGAGCTGGGGTATATATATTCAAATCACTACAAAATTATGGTTTTGATTGTTTGAGTAAGATACCATTATGAAAGGAGGCTCTACTCTCTAGTGTAGTGACATGCTAAGAATTGATATATAATCACGAGATTTTTGTTCAAATTTTACTGAAGGAATTTTATAAGAAATTAAAGAAATAACCACCATTATTCTGACCAGGAAAAAAAAAGAAGAAAATAACCACCATTATGGAAAAGGGGTATATACCTAGCCCCCATATTTCAAAATGTATGAATAAAAGCCACGTCAAGTGAATAAATGTTCAGTATATAGATGTCGAAGAATATTTCACATAAATTTTTATCATAAACACAAAAAAGGAAAGATGGTCCGCATAGGTGACCACGACCTCCCAACTAATGTAAACTTCTTGAACCTATTCCTATGTAAGTACTAATAGCTAATTAATTGTCTTTATTTGATTGAGGTTCATATGTAATTCTGATTTAATTAATTTCACCTATTTTGTACACTCTATAATCTTGTGCACCCCAATAGGTTTAATATTTACTAATGAAACAATGGAAGAAAGGGAACCTTTAAAAATTGTCTAACATCTATCATTTCTGACGAAGTACATTCTCGAACACCAACCATTTTTATTTGTTTTCCTGAAAGCTCCAAATGATAAAAATCATTTGCGAGCAAAAAGTGAAAACGAAACATTTACGCGGTACAGCAATAATGGTCCAAAGCGCAAAAGAACACAAACAAAATAATTATGAAAATTCGAAGCCACCACCACTGAAGTGGAAAAGGGAGAAAATGATCTATATTTTGTTGCTGGAATAATTCTAAATATACCAATTTTAAGTAACAAGATGCGAACATCGTACATTTAAAAATCAAACATAGGCAACATCAATTATTTGTCAGTCACACATTTGTCACTCTTCTAGCTCACCAAACCAAACTTGAACAGACTTATCTGGTTATCTTAATTGTTTTTTTTTAATATTTATTGGGGAAAAAGAAAGAAACAAGAAAGGAAGGGGAAAACCCTTATTCGCATCATCAATGCTAGAAGTAGAAGTGAGATTAAAATAAATGGATCATGATCGTGATGAGTAAGATGATGGAGGATGATTCACGAGTTGGTGAAGTTCTAGAAGATCTCTTTCTTTTTCTTTTCTTTTTTTTTTCTTTTTCTTTTTTGGGTGCCAAAGCCTCATATCAATATATAATAAGATTGGTTACATTTCCGGGGTCCACATTCGAATGTTCTAATTAGTAATTTATTACTAAAAATAAACAAGATTTTCGAGTCAATTGGCCACCAACTCCCCCTCCGCGATCCCAATGACTTGTAAAATTATTGGCCTCATTTTCTTACGTATTTGCGTTTAATTCCAACAATTTAACCCCATATATCTTTAGCTGATAGGCTAATAATTATTCCATACCTTAGCTTAAAGAAGAGACATATGCATGCATGGAGTGTCAACTGAGTATTATGGAGTAAATACCTAACGTAAGTATACTTTGATTATCAAAAATGTCAGTCCATATGATAATAATGACACACAAATCTCAAAATTTGCATAATTTAGCTGATAATTATGACCTACACAGACAGAAAAAGAAATTTCCCATTCCAATATCTCCAGCGTACACGTAACAAGACTTATTAAATTTTCATAATAATATTACCAATTTACTTTTGCTTCTTTTTTTTTTTAAAAAAAAAAATCTCTAGTCAAACTCATACATTTGAGGTAGAATCAGCTTTTCTAGTTCATAAAATAAATTCGAGACAGTCAACCGTTTTATTGGTGTATCACATTATTCTTTCAAGTGTAATTATATATAAAAAACTACATTTAAAAGCTCAATGTTATAATAAGAAACACAAACGCTGGTAATTAAATCCTTTTTTCCCTTTCCACGGTCAATTTTCATCCTCCTTGCTGAATGATTAAAAGCGCCATCAATTTTTTAGCCGGAATTTTTTTTTTTTTTTTTGGTGGTCTATAGGTTTTTCTTATTGCTTCCGTTTCTTACATGCATGTTCGACATTCTAATGATTATTTTGACCATTTAGAATTTGAATATTTCAGTTCCATCGCATCAAAATCTTTACTTGTAATTCTGGCTCGCACTTTTGACTTTTGACAACGTATGTGTCACATGATAAAATAAACCCCAATAAACTAATTTGTCGAATGCATTTCCTAAAGCTTGTGGACTGTGTAGATCGCAAAAGTTAAGACATGATTACTTCTGCTTATTTGCTTCTTAATCTCCAAAGACTTTAGAGTTTCTTATTCAAGTCATCGCCATCATCATTTTCCAAAAGTTGAATTACAAAAGTGGCTCAATCTAAAGAATTAAATTAATTGCAATGCAAAAGCCGACTACATACTTACCCTACTCAAATTTGAATTAGTTAAGTTGGGTAAATAATAACAATAATAATATAGTAGTATTTGGTTTTAAGAATTAACCCTTATTAGGTAAACTCTTTTCTTACCTTCCGTAAGTAAAAAGTAGCTGCTGCCTTATGGCTTTCCTTTGTAGATTAATATATATATATATATATGAAAGATAATGTTTAAAACTTTAACCTATTGGTAATTAAATAAATCTCATACACATGTCTCCAGATGCGTGTAGCATAAACACGTACGTGGGATGGGAAGAACTTCAAAGTGAGAAATTTTCTAAAATTTTAGGTGGACAAAACGTGGTGTTTTTAGTTTTAATTTGGAGTCTAAAATGTGGATGGGAGGGGTTGATCTAAACCAAGAAAAAATTGCACGGGGATGGTAGACTCCACACACAGATACCAAAGCATGGCAAATGAGATGTTAAAAAAAAAAATCAAAATGAAAAATCAAATATTGGTTGGTGGTAAAACTATCAATATCAGAATAACAAACAAACAATAAGATCAACGATTACGTAGTACAAAGAATCGAATTGGATGAGCGACGATGTACGAAGAATTCGTAGTACAAGTCAGTCAATCAGTCATTTTCTTACCAGTTACGATTTTGATTGTGTACATGTGTAGTGACTTCATCAATTAATGTCTGATTTTGCATTTTGAAGCTTTATTAATCTAATGAAAAATATCAAGGAAGTTGATTCGGGAAGAATAAAAATGTTACTTATCTTACAATATGAGATGAAATCGGAGTTGTTGAACATTTTCTTTTTCTTTCTTTTTTTTTTCCAAAATTTTGGTTTCAACAATAAATTGTAGTCTGCAAAGTAATTTTATATAGTTCGTCCGGAAACCAACTTTTTACATTTTCAATGCGCTCTCATTAACCCGTTGCTTATTATCACATTTTGTTCGATATTTGATCACTTTTATTTCAAAATCATAAGTTACTTTTTTTTTGAAAGAAAATCATAAGTTACTTTGTTGTACTAGATAGTGAACAACTCATATAACATGCCTATTGCATCGATGATTATAATGAAATAATTCCTCCAGCTTTAATTGTTTGACACTAATTGAAATTTACTTTGTATTAATTTGTGTTCTATAATTGAACCAGAGAGACTATTTAAAATCAAGTACTCCCTCTGTTCCAAAATTATTGTCCAGTTTGAGATTTCACTTTTAGTACAATTTGAACTAAAAATGAAAATTTAAATTGGACAATAATTATGGAACGGAGAGAGTACTAAATATATAAAATCACAAAGGGTAAATTGTTGTTTCCGTCCCAACGTAATTAGTCAAATTTTGAAAGAAAAAGATGAGTGATGACCATTCCCAACCCCATTAATTCACAGCTATCATAAAGTTAATTATATGCTTTATTTTTTATATAAAATTTAATTATATACTTACTCGATTTGGGTTGGTAGGGTTAATTTTCATTAAACTTTAGTTACGGTCGGCTAGAAGGTACCTACGTCAACGTTGACTTCAAAATATGCATCTTCTTCTATGTATATTATTTTTCTTCTCTTTACGGCTTTACATTCTTTTCACCTTTAGTAACAAAAAATCTGGTTTATATTTAATCACACCGCAACTTCACACGTCGTCGTACGATTTATGCCTTTACAATAACAACAATATATTCAACGCGTTCCACTCCCATTTTCCATGCTTACTCCCCTTTCTCTAATGGTAGAATTATATTTCCCTTTCCTTTGCTTCGTGATCTAAAAGCAACAAGTTTTAGTCGGGAAAAAAGACTTCGGAAACTGAGTATAAGAGAAAAGAATAAGCTAGCTACGGCTATAGCCTTATGTACCTATACATAAGATTATAACCGTAATTACATATTTCCTCTGGTTCTTAATATAAGGTATTTTGATTTATCTTAAGTTTCACCTAATATACATTTTTAATTAACCTTAAAAGTATTTCATAACAATCAAGAGAACACAACGAAAATCAAAACATAGTTTATAATCTTTTTTTGTCAATTAAAAATGTGTATTAAGTAAAACTTAAGGCAAATCAAAATGCTCTATATTAAGGACGGGAGGGAGTATATTACAATAATGAGAAATCCCGAGAGTATAAGAAGAAAGACCACGTCTAGTGTTACTATCTACCACTTAGTCATGGACGGAGTTGTAAAGTATAATCATTGATTCGAACTGCGTTTACATTAATTTCTATCTAAACTGAAAGGCAAAACAGCGCGTTCCAAACATTCGAGTCTCCTTCACATTCACTGACGTATTAGTAACGTTCAACAAGTAATTATCAAGTTTTCTTTTGAAAAGAGTAATTATCAAGTTGGTTGAATCATTTTTTATATATTTATTATTTTTTTATGGTACAAGGTTGAAGGAATATATTTTGGTATTGTAAATTGACCCAAATGCTAGCTTTTAAATTCCTATCTTTTCTGTTCTTCACGTTCAAATCAAGCAGTTGATTTAAACCCACTATAACGCGAGTAATTCATCAAAGTTTTGACGCGTGACATTACATCTTGAAAACTCCAAAAAAAAAAAAAAGGAGAAAAAAACTCCAAAGTCCATTTCTATCATGCCTTCTTTTTCTTTTTTCTTTTTTTTTTCTTTCATCAAGTTAATTTGAGGTCTGCAATCCTTACCTTGGTAGCTCAACGGTTGCTTATAATACACGTAGCTTCATTACAATAATTTCAAAAGTTTGTTTTTTTAAAACAAAAATATAATATAATAAATATATGATAATTATTTTGAAATAACGAGAATATATGTTTTCGCCAGGTGGAGAGGAGATTCTCTAAACATCACTAGCGCGCACAATTTCATGCATGCATTGTCATTTACCTTAGTACTCCTTCCGTCCCATAATTATTGTCCAGTTTTACTAAAATGAAAGATTTTATTTTTGGTCAAATTTAACCATATTTTACCTTAAAAAACCGGATATACCCCTATATAAGTAATTGTTTAACCACTAAGATTTTATGGATAATATTTTTTACCAAGGACAAATGTGTAACTTAATCCATAAAAAATCAAATTGGACAATAATTTTGGGACAAAATTTTTTGAGCAAAGTGGACAATAATTATGGGACGGGGGGAGTATTATTTGGTTTACACTTTGCTGTTTGAATCGAATCCATTCGAACAATATGATCATTAACCTTCGACCCGAAACAGTCTTCATGTCTTATATTGATACTCCATTAGTCCATTTTGTTGAAGGCAAAACCAATACTTTCATCTGTCCAACAAAAAGAGTGATTAAGAACCTTAACCAACCATTTTGATCATCACTAAATTACATCAAACAATTACTCACAACTCACACGAAAAGACAACATGAGAGTACCAATTCTTGAAAGTAATAATATTACCTTTTTGATTTTCCTACCATACATCAATAAAGAACTTACGTCTGTCCTCCAGAACGTATATAATTAAGGGTATGATAATTACACAGCTCATTGCTCAAATTTCTACCACATATTCCTTTTCTCCTCTTCTTCTTTTTTTTTTCGAACAAATTCTTGGTCGATTCTCATTAGTCATTAAACTATCATGTACATAATCAAGGAAAAAGATTCTGAGGGTCGAGGGCTCAAATCAGTACTGGGAAAAGAAAGCTCCATGCAGGAATTAGAAAGCAAATCCCACTACAAAAAAAAATAAATGATTTTTATTTTTGTCTCACTCTCACATCACAAAGACACAAACCATTTTTTATAGGGCAACCCTTTTGGTCACAATAGGCAATATCTTTACTTGAGCGACAAAAGTCAATGCAGTGAAGACCTACTCCACCACCATAATTCGTGAACGCACACCTTTTGTAGCAACTAGTAATTTAAAACACACTTCTTAATTGCGCATAATTATGCCATCCTTTTCGTTTCAAAGATCTCTCTCCCTATAAATTTCATGCTACTTGATTCGGATTTAGAGCTAATCGTAATGTGACTTTAAAATCATGATTCAACATATTCACATATAGCTAGCCACGTACGTATCGGCAACTGGTTGATGAAATGCCACATACGTAATTTTGAAGTGGCAGACAAAACTTAGAAGTTTGAATTGTGAAATGCATGGTACATCATCGCACCACAAAGCACATTTGCCATGCCTAAGTATGTACAATGATTGTACATGGTACCAGTCTCCATTCTCCACTATAAAAGGTTTGATTCGATTTTCTTTTTCACACCGAAAAATTCGATAAATTGAGATTTCAATGTGGAAATTAGTTTTTTTTTTTTTCCTTCACGTCGTAATTATACTTGCTAAATTCAAAATAGGTACTTCAAATGTCTACAATGTGTTTATTGCTTCACAATGAGAGGTTCGCTCTCGAGGTAACAGTCATGGAGGCAACACAAACAAACTAAACTTGAAAGAACTACACATTTATTTTGCAATAATTTTAAGAATAGTGATAGATACAAGGAAAAATTACAAGGAAAACAAGGAATGATGTGTTATTCATTAAATATATACCCTAACCTTAAATGCTTAAACCCCGAATGGAAAATTTTAAACATGATGATTATGATCAATTTCTTGTCATTTTTTCGTGTCATTATTTCCTTGCACTAATCATTATCCTAATTTTAACACGCTACAAATGTTTTTTTCCTCGTGAAGATAATATTGAGACTTTAACGCGAAAAGTATACTACTCTAAAATCTAACCTACAGAACGCAACTATATATACCACCCTCTTTGTTACCAAAAAAGAAAAAAAAAAAAAAGGAGTACAGTATCTCCCTTTGTTTCTTCCTACTCAAAGTTTGTAAGCTAATTTGATCTAATCATAATTATTACTTCTTAATCACAAGCCTTCTCAGTAATGATCATCGGCCTAAAGGCCTTAAAAGAACTGCGTGTAGCCCATTAGCCCCCTCCCACTTACTGGGGTAGACCGAAACAAAATAGAGACAGTAATATCGGAGGTAGATAATATTCCACCAAATGCCCGGCCCAAACCTGCCAGTCGCTTGGCGCTTGAAATCCAACCACTACAATCCCGCCATAAAGTTGCTCAAATCCGCCGCTGATTCCAAGAACATCAGACTTGGCGAAATAATTCATGCCCGTTTGTTGGTATCCTATCAAGCCTCCGAAAACCATGTCGTTGAGAACAATAGTTTGCTCAATCTCTACGGTAAGTGCAGTAAAATGTCAGCTGCACAGGACGTGTTTGATAGAATGCGGCTGAGAAATGTAGTCTCATGGGCCACCTTAATGGCGGCCTATTTCCATAATGGGTTATGTAATGTCGTTCTTGATTTGTTGAGAAGTATGGTTAAGGTAAATGAAAACTGCCCGGGTGATGAGATAAGAATTAATGAGTATGTATTGTCTACGGTTCTTTCTTGTGCTGCTGATAAGGGGTTGCATTTTGAGGGCCAGCAGTGCCATGGTTATGCAGAGAAATCTGGGTTGATAATGAATCAGCATGTGAAGAATGCACTTGTGTCTATGTACTCAATGTCTGGTGATGTGGCTGGGGCTATGGGGGTTTTTCGTTGGGTGCCTGGGATGGATAGTTGTACATATAATTCCATCTTTGGAGGCCTTTTGGATCATGGTTATTTGAGTGAAGCATTGGATGTTTTCTCGAGGATGGTGGAGGAGTGTGTGGAGTGGGATAGTGTTTCTTATTTAGGTGTATTTTCGCTTTGTGCGCGCCTGAAGGATTTAAAGTTAGGAAAACAAGCTCATTGTAGGATGTTGAAAAGTGGTTTTCATTTGGATTTGTTTTCCACTTCCGCTATCATAGATATGTATGGGAAATGCGGTGACATATTTGCAGCAAGACAAATTTTTGATGCTGTAGAAGTTCGAAATGTGGTGTCCTGGACAGCAATCTTGGCTGCTTGCTTGCAAAGTGAATGCTTTGAGGATGCTCTGAAGATGTTTTTGAAGATGGAACTTGATGGAGTGAAGCCAAATGAATACACATTAGCGGTGCTACTGAATGCTAGTGCTAGCTTGTCAGCATTTGGATGTGGAAGTTCGTTACACGCACAAGTACAGAAGACTGGGTATGAGGACTATGGTATAACTGGGAATGCTTTGATAAATATGTACTCACGAAATGGAGAAATTGAAATGGCTTGTAAAGTTTTTGAGAGAATGAGGTGTCGAGATACTGTTACTTGGAATACAATGATTTGTGGTTTTTCTCATCATGGCTACGGTTGGGAAGCTTTGTCAGTGTTTCGTAACATGTTAGCTGTAAAAGAGAAACCAAATTATGTAACCTTTGTTGGCGTTCTCTCAGCTTGTGCGCACTTGGGTTCAGTCGAAGAAGGATTGTACTATTTGCACCATTTTATGAACAAGACAGGTGTTCAACCTGGCTTGGAGCATTATACATGTATCGTCAGCCTTCTAGGGAAGGCTGGAAAGCTTGATGAAGCTGAAAGTTTCATTCGGTCAATTCCAGTCAAATTGGACGCTGTTGTTTGGCGCACCTTGCTTAATGCTTGTAATATACAACAGAATTATGATGTGGGGAAGCGAGTCGGAGAAATGATCCTGCAAATGTACCCGAATGATGTGGGAACTTGTGTACTGCTGTCTAATATGCATGCAAAGTCCAAGAGATGGGATGGTGTCGCGAAGATGCGGAAGATGATGAGAGAAATAAATATAAAAAAGGAACCAGGATCCAGCTGGACAGAAATAGGAAAACATACCCATATCTTTGTTGCAGATGATAATGAGCACCCGGAGTTCGTTCAAATTCACAACAAGGTTAGAGATTTGTTGTCTGAGATAAAACCACTTGGTTATGTACCAGAATTCGCTTCAGAACTTCATGATGTCGGGGAGGAACAGAAAGCAGAGTATCTTGCTTTTCACAGCGAAAAGCTTGCTATAGCTTATGCTCTGCTGAAAATGCCTCCAAATGCGCCTATTCGTGTAATTAAAAACCTAAGAATGTGTGAAGACTGCCATTCAGCTGTAAAACTTATTGCTAAGCTCACTAACAGGAAAATTGTCGTAAGGGATGCTAACCGATTTCATGATTTCAGAGATGGAAACTGTTCTTGTTCTGATTACTGGTAGGCTATTATGTTTTAAAAATTATCGGGTCTTGGAGATTAGACGAACTATACGGCTTGTGATGTGCAAGTTATGCCAAAGAAAAATAGAGCGATATTTAGCAATTCTGCTTGCTGATTATCTCAATCAAGTTACATACTGCTGCACGACACTCCACACAAGTAAGGCTAAATTATTTGGCTTCTCTCCTGTCTCTTGTTTCCTTGCTTTCGGAGTTTCAGTCCCTTGTTGTTGTTGTTTTTTTTTTTTTTTTTTTTGTGAGGAAAAGTTTGTTGATGTTGGTAAAGCCATAATCTATCTTTTTCTGAAATCAGGTAAATTCTCAACATTGAAGCCAATCTTTCGCTGCAATGACTGATGAACAAACTGCAAGCGCAGGCGGAAAGCTGTTGAAGTGATGCTGCGTTGCTATTGGCTTTTCAAATATATGCTGTACATAGGCAAGTATTGCATCAGCTTTTTCATGATTAACCAGTAAACATTGCTTTTGGTTTTTATATTTTTGTATCTATCTCGGGCCTCTAAACTTTTCTCTGTTGTGTCCACTGGTGTATATTCCTGACGGTTAGGAAGAAAGAGAAACAACCCAAACAAAGGGTGGTGATTTTTATAACCGTCCAAATCTCTAGCTTTTAGTTAAGCTCTACATTAGGCACACTCACTAAAGATACCTGCATTTGCACCAGCAGGATAAACACAATAGTCAAACTTGCCCGCTGCTTCCTACTTCATCTGTCAAATCATACTTCTTTGTACCAAATTGGTCTCCATCCATTGTTTATAGTATTATGGCCGAACACGATGGACACATATGATTTATACTCCGGGATTTGATGAAGGAGAAAAAGGCTTTGCCATTGTTATTGCAGCGAAGTTCAAAATCAAAATAGGGCCAATTTTCAAGTGATTCAGAATCACTCATACTACAGTAAATTTATAATTTAGATTTTCACGAAGATGCTCAATGGTATGGCTTTAGCTTTAAGATCTTTTTATTGTCTGATTTTCTGAAGTTTAACAAAGCCCGATAGGTCAGACATCAACATCCTCAGAACAGGCAAATTAGCACACATTAAAACTTGCACATGCGTATCTGCCAAAACACTGTTGGAAGTTCAAGTGCAAAACGCAAATGAGCAGTGCAAGTTAAAATCCCTTTCTTTTTTAGCAGCCAATTGACACGTGGTCTGATTACGGTATTTGCCCAAAAGAACAAAATGTCCAAATCTAGGTATCATCTTTGATTAGAAAGAAAAAGGGTAGTTGCTTTTTGAAGCCAAATGGGAAAAAGTGATTAGTATCTAAAATGTTTGGCCCACAAAAGAAGCATAATTAGGCCTGCGTGTCATCCCATGATTCTTGAGTTGTTTGGATTGATTGAATGATCCCTAAATCTGATGCACCAGCATCAATCCAATGTACATAATCTTCCCCTAATTTGTCCCTTTTCTGGAAACACTTTTTTTTTTTTTTTTGGTTGACAAAAAGAATCTAATTTATCAATCATAGGGGATCGAAAGTCGTAGAATTGATGGAAGATTTTACAGTTCCTCATCAATTTGCCAACATTTTTCCTGACAGAAACTCTGAACATTGAAATAAACCTCTCGCGCTTAAGCCTTTCACCATCAATACGAGAATTCGAATAGCGGTACCAGTGTTTTATGTGCTCATTTTATCGAGGAATATGCTCGCTAAACTATAGAACACGGCGGCGCGATCGATAATTTTATCTGTTCATACTCAGTAGAAGAGTAGACCAAAACATGTTTCACGATGTAAAATCAAATGGAAAGACAACAGAGTAAACACAGTGTGGAGGATGCCCTTAATCAAATACTGCTACATCAGGCGATTTCTTTTTGGTAGCCAATTTTCTTTTTGGCAAGATTATTTCCTTCTGAATGAAAACTACACTTTTTTGAAGTGAAGTTGCTGACATTAAATCGAAAAAGGAGTAGTTCACTTCAGTCTATATAATTGATGTTTCTGGAAATTGGCTAAATGGTTTTGTTCCCGTACCTTTTAAAAAGGACTACTGGATTAGGATAGGATGCCATTAACTAAGAGACAACCGACCACGCCCGACCTTTGAATTTTTTGAAGGATTGCATGCCTTCATGAAAACTACGGATCTAACATCCTAGCTACACAATTGTAACAATACTCCTTTCCGTCTCATTTTAATCATCTGTTCCACACAAATCATCGACATTGTAAATTATGAATCATATTGTTTTTATAATTCAACGAAGTAAACTATATACTTAAAAAAGTGTCCTTCCCATTTTGATTATTAATGTGATGCCAAGAACATTGTCACGTCGCAAGTCAAGAGACGCAATTTGTCAATATAAGTATTGCTCTATATATCCTCGAATAAAAGAATAGTTCATTTTTCTTATGTTAATATAGTTTAATATCGTGAGCATTTTTTTTTCTTGCGAAGGAAAATGTTTATTACGTACGTATCGCTTATTCTCTTTTGGTTATGTCTAAGCGTCCCATTCGTTAAAAGGAATTTCATCTTCTCCACTTATATTCAATTTCTGCCACCAATATTTTTCGAGAATAGAAAAATGGAAAAAGGCTTTTTAATACTCTCTTCGTCCCAAAAAAAAATTCATATTGAGTTTTCAAATTTGTACTAAAAATAGTACAAAATCCAAAACTCAATGTGGACTTCTTTTGGGGGGAGACGGAGGCAGTACAAGTCAATTTTGAGGAGATGTTCGAGTTAGTCTATAGTTGTTATACTTTTTAATGCCCCTATGCTAATTAATTTAATTTATCAGTTATCAAGAAACTTCAGTTATGGAGCCAAACGTTCATACATTAATTTCAAGCTAGGTCCGTTTTCTGAATCAAGTAGCTAGCAATTCATGAGAAGAACCCTTCATTAATTCAACAAAGGTTATAATAACAATCTCACGTTTTATTTTTTGTTTTTTGTTTTTGGATTTTATGGAAATAATCCATCGATCAAAATTGGATCTGGATCGTTCAAACGTCGGCTCTATTAGGATGGGAATGTTGACTCTTCTGGCAAAAGAAAGAGATAGAGGAGCAGAGACGTGACTTAAACGAGTACCATATGTAGGAGTTAGGACCAAGGAGTTGGGACAAGAAATGAAGAAAAGTTAACAAGAATTAATGCACCAATTGCTTAATTATGTTTGTAGAAAAATCAATTCAGTGAGTGAATAATATTTCCAATAGCTAGGTTAGAATTATTTTTTATTATTTGGGGACTGTAATTAAAGAAAATTCTAGAATATAAAACGAAACTCAAACTCCAATATTCCAAAACCCACAAGAATGATTTTTACTACATACATATAAGTTTGATCATATTCAATTGCTTCTAATTTTGCAGGATAGAGTCTACGTATTTAGAGATCAGAAAATGCAAGAAATAAATACCTATAAAAAAAAACGTGTAAAGTGATAATTTTAGGACATGAACATTTTATATATATATATATATATATATATATATATATATATAAGCCTTTATGATGTATCATCAACAGATTTATATATATAGCTTCTATTAATTCATGGACCATAGACTAAAACTTTATTAAGTTTGTAATATTATTGGATTCTCCCTTGCTTTTACGTAGAGGCACTGGGGTCCTAAATGAACCCCTAAATATCTAAGACAGATGTATGCATTGACTAATTTAACATTTTATTTATAATTTATGAGCAGTGATGTAACTCTTAATTAATCGAAATTTGAATGTCTAAATAAATGGTATGTATCAAAAAAATTATAAATTTTACATACGTACATCAAATATTTAAATTCCGATCAATTTATATATGTGATAAATCACTATGTACGCTATATGATATTATAGCTGTGATCCGATCATTTGTAATTGGAATTTTTTTTTTCTTTTACGTATTAGTTGTACTTGGAACAAACCACATGCATGAAAATTAATCTTAAGGCCACCTTCCAATTGGTTAATGATGGCACTACAGTATTCAAAGGTGGTTAAACATTTCTTTTTTGAAAAGGGTGGTTAAACATTTCAATCAATATATAGTTCAACTAATCAAAACTCCATTGTTTCATAAAGAAAATGAATTACTTTTCTAATTTTGACACTCTCTCCGTCTCAAATATAAAAATCATGTTTGCTGAAATTTAGCAAACGCGATTCGTAATTTAAGTCGGGAAGACCAAAAAGTATATCGGTAGTGTTTATCTTTGGATTTCAATGTAACTCTTTGTGTCATATTACCTTCGTCTCAAAAAATAGTTCACATTGAGTTTTTAAATTTATATAAAAAACAGTACAAAACTCAAAACTCAATGTGGACTATTTTGGGACGGAAGAAGTATTAATTTTAACATACTTCAAGGAATTTACCCACTTTTTAATAAGGTTTTAAGCGTTACCGAACACAAAGTTTTAGTAGAGAATGTAAAGTTTTTTAATTAATTATGAAGAAAACACAAGCGCTAGTATAATAAAAGTGGTATCTTGACCCATATGCTTTAACGTGTGTTACATTGTCATGCAGATTCGATAGCATCAAGAAGTCCAAAATATCAACACCTAAAATACTGTTGTGATTTGTGAAGATCACAAGATGACAAATAACATTACATAATCGATGATGTTCTAAATTTCTAACTGATAAATATCAATCATCAACAAAGTAATCAATAACATGGACTTATATACATTCTTTGATACATTTTTAGTAGATTATTTTAAATTTACGTAACAATTAAATTAATTCTCATTCGATTTTTATGAACTCTCAAATCAAAATTTCTCAATACTTACATGACCATGCAAAAACTCATTTAACTTGTAATTAATTGTAAAGATCACGTAAAGGTCTCATAGCTAGATGAATTTGTGTATCCAACAAATCATGTAGATAGTAACTATATGCCATGCAAATAATTAATAATAAGATTATCACTAATCGCTCTTGTATTTTTTTCTTTCTTTTGCTAAATTCTCTAATAATTTAGAAGTACTTGGGAACAGTAGGAAGTACGTACGTTTTTTTCTTGCACAATTGTTGAAATCAAACCTTAAATTTGAACAGCATTCAAGAGAAGTACAAAAATGTCAAGTCAGCTGATCAAATTAATTAAACATTTTCTAGAAGTAGAAGCTTGCACCCCCAGCAACAAAACAGAGTCAAATTTCAATGGAGTCTAAGTAAAATAACAACAAAACAGGACGTGAGAAAACACATCAACAACACACACACACACACAGAGTATTTAACAAAAGTCATTAAAACTTGTTGTAATTTTCTGGTGTTGGAAAGCCGGGGAACAAAGGTAGGAATGCGACTGAGGAAGAAGGCCTGTCCTGGCATTAGCAAATTTTCTTCTTTTTTTTTTTCTTTCCAAATTAACAATTAAAATAAAAATTTTAAAAACATTTTGTATTTTGTCTTGAAGCTAATTAGCCCAATGCCATGTTTTTTTGACTAGCAACAGAAACGGGGAATCTCTTGACTTCACAGCCATCCCATAATCCACGTGGTCCATTCATCTTCAAGCTCTTTTTGTTGTTTTTCTATTTTCTTAAATATTGATCAAGATTTCGATACAAGACTAAATACCTAACTAGCATTTTCAAAACACACATAAACATGTTTTTCGATAATGTAATAATCTGAAAATACCCAGCTATAATCTCACACGTGGCTGTTTTCCGACATTGATTTTCTTTAAACCTTCTCGCTGTCTGTGTCCGATTTCAAAATTCTTAATTTTAATTGTTCATCCTTTAAAATAATCTAAATGGCTGACCCCAAAAAAAATAGAAAAACAAGAAAAAGGAGATATGAACGAAATCCACACAGATTGGAGTGAGAAAGCATGCATGTGGTAGTAATGCATCACCAAAGCAAGCATTTTAAGCCATGCATAATATTATCATGTATTCCCACTACACCAAACCTTCGAAAAAAAAAATGAACATTTTTAGTAATAATGATGTGAATTCTACAGTATACCAACAAATCCAAGTTAATAAACTAGTCATTCCCGCCCGTCCAATTTACGATGCACAATTTAGAAAGTAGTTTTGACTTAAAATTATAGGACCGGAAATGTCTAAGCGATTTAGATCTATATTTAAATGTTAGTTGATTGTAATTACCGACTTAACCCAACAAATGCCAAAATTATCTGATAAAGATCATAATTCATGAGAACTAGTGGTACGTACATTCATCGTTAAGATTAAGTAAATTAATTAGCATGTACAATCTTCCTCAAATAAATTGTAATAAGAATAATAATTATTCTCTCTCACACATGCATGTAATAAATCTAGAAAGGTAGTACTATATAGAATACACATGGCCGCCTATTTTTGACAATAAAATAAAAAAAAATGTTGATAGACAAACAGTCCAAAATTAGTCTTAAGCCTAACACCCTAAAATTAGTTTCCTGATCTGTCCTCTGGCCAATCCAAGATAACCACATGTACAACGTAGTCTTGTCCCACTTTCCTTAACTAACAAACACACACCATAGATTTTATTCATTGATGATGACCTTGATCAGAAGAAATGGAAATTCTCCTCTCTTCCAAAAACCCATTCATTATAAATATCCACCCCTTTCATCTTTCTTGACTTCCCCTCCCCTTTTCTTTCCTAGATCCTTATCAAAAAGGGTTCTCAAAAAAGTGTAGTGATTAAAAAGAAAAAAAAAATCTGGAATAACAAATTATTAGGTATGGTCTTCCCTTTCATGAAGAACAAGTCCAAAAAAACTGTCTGTTGTCCTGAGGATCAGTATCATCATCAACACCACCAAAATGATGGGGAAAGCACATCACCTCATGAGGAAGTCACAGTGCTTACGGTTTGGAGGAAATCACTCCTTTTGAGCTGTGAAGGGTTTACGGTGATCGGCTCCGACGGGAATTTAGTCTTCCGGGTGGATAACTATGCCGGAAGATATCGTCGGCCCAGCCAAGTTGTTCTGATGGACGGAAAAGGAATGCCTTTACTCACATTGCTCCGTCGGAAGGTGAGAAAAATTAATGTACATCTAATCATTAGCTCATCCCGATTTGTTTACTTGATCAAAATGGTCAAGGCCCTCTAAATATAATTACTAGTGAAAGAAGAACTTGATTGATATAATTTTTGGTTAGTTCATTTACAAGTTAGGTGCTAACAGAGAGTTTTTTTTTTTTTTTTTTTTGCACTTTTTGTGACACGTCATTTGCTAATTATAGTTAGGTTCGTAAAAAGGATGAATTTGTTGTGCGCTTTTTTGTAACACGTTTTTGGTAATAAGAACTTGATTTTGGGTTGCTTTATTACTTTTTTTTTTTTTTTTTTGCTGATTTTGGGTTGATCTGTGGATTGAGCAGAAATTCGGGCTGGTGGACAATTGGCTGGTATTTGAAGGAGAAATTGAAGATTGTAGTGACAAGATCATGAGTTCTAAAAAGCCCATTTACATCGTGAAGAAAAACTATGTTTTACATTCTAATTTCGGGGTATTGGCGTATGTTTATAGAGGAATGTCTGAGAAAAGACATTCATACGTGATTGAAGGATCATATGCAATTAGATCCTGCAAAGTGTATGATGAATCAAGAAGAGTTGTTGCTGAGATTAAGAAGAAAGAATCAAGCACAGGAGGCGTAAGCAGGTCTTTTGGTTTAGAAGTTTTTCAATTAGTTGTGCATCCAGGATTTGATTCTGGATTTGCCATGGCTCTGATATTACTGCTGGATCAAATGTTTACTTGATTCATTTTTCCAGTGTTTCATTCCGCTTCGGGGAATGTGTATATTTGTTATTAGTAATTCCTTTAGTCAAATTTGTTGTGAATTGCTTAATTTAGATTTTCTCCTGCTAAAAAATGACTGACCAGTTTAAATTTTCATTTTTATTACAATTTGTATAAGAGAAATGTCAAACTAGACAATAATTTCGAAACAGAAAGAATGGTTTATTTTGTTACTTTGGAATTATTAGATTATACTACTTCTATTTCAAAATGATGGCCATGTTCAACCTAAAAGTAAGCATTATTTTGGTTACATTACTGCAGAAAAGTTGAATAACAGTTAAAAGAGGAAGGTAAAATAGGAAAGTAGTCGGAAAAATTTTGTAAATATGTGAAAGAAGTCTAAACTGCCTGCTCTTTAGCTTAACAAACCAAGGAAAGTTGCAAGGAAACAAGGAAAGAAGATAGTACCAAAATTAAGCAAAACGTACCTAGTTAGAACTTGTAAAAGAATGGTGGAATCAGAGAAGCAAAAAACAATGTTAAAAAATGGAGATGCGGGGTATCGATCCCCGTACCTCTCGCATGCTAAGCGAGCGCTCTACCATCTGAGCTACATCCCCGGATTGAAACATGGATTGAATGGTTAAAATTTAAACGGACAGTCCGATCTCCTTTCTCAAGATTTCAACATATAGAGACAAAAATTAAAAGAGTAATAATCTGAGCACAATTTACGGACCAAAAGTTACTATTTATATAATACTGGTGTTGTGCTGGTCAATATAAAAATACAATTCAAATGATATTCTAAAAAATGTGATAGGAAAAATTTATTTGCGAAATTAATTTGTTTGTAATCTAACTTAAAATTGAATAAATACAACATATCTAATGATTTTAGAATATGATGGTTATAAAGAAAAGCCTCCATATCTGAGTCTCCAACAAAACCCTACATGGGTTAAGAAAGCGATATTCAATTACCATGATTATCTAAGTATTGCTTGGATATCTCTAGATGCACCTCACTATCCTTCACCTTTGCTCTTGTTCATTAATGAAAACTGATTTAGGCTCAAAGGCAAACATTCTCCCTATCGATATATAAATGTATCATCGGGCAACTGACCCAAAGTCAGATAAGCACACTCCTTTTCTCAGTTTTTATCACTACAAAAAACCCTATTGTTATCCACAGTTTTCAACGTGTCGTAGATAAATCGTGGGTAATTAACCACGGCATAACCACAAATTATCCATAAAACATTGATCAAGATTTGATTTTAACTTTACCCACAAAATACCTACGATTTACCCACCAAATTACCCATCAAAAAAAAATTCATAGGTACACGGTGGGTAATGTTTTTCTGCCAAATGATTTTACACGAATTACCCACGAAAACTATTGTGGGTATTTACACACAAATTATGTCGTGGGTATTTCGTGGCAAATGTTTTCCTGCCAATAATTTTCCACGTTTTATCCATAAATTGTGTTGAGGGGAATTAAACACGACCCTTTTCGTGTATAAGTCGTGGGTATTAATAACATTTCCTATGATTTATCCACAATATATGTTGTGGGTAATGTTGCCGTGGGTAATTGCTTGTTTAACGTGGAAAAGTCGTGGGTCAAAATGCAATCACAAATTTTCAAGCACTTCTATTTTTAATTAATAGTTTGATCCTGTTAATTGATTTATTTGAAATAATGTATTTGTTGGAATTTTTTTTAATCTTATAATCTATTATTGTGAGAAGTATGTACGTATATGAAACTGCTATAAATATTTGTTATATATATAGATAATTACGACTTATTGTGTACTGTTTATTTGAAGAAGATAATTATATATATATATATATTGCATTTCAAAAAGACTCCTGGTGAACTATATAATCGTGACAATAAGAGTATATGTAGTATTATTACTTTTAAGTTGAGACATATATATTGATAATGTCTATGATCACAATTATGATTGGATAAATTGCGACATATATGTTGATAAGGTTTGTGGTTACACATAGAGTAAGAGTTTATTTGAAGAAGACAATTAGATTTCATTTCAAAAAGACAACTGATGATCGATATGATCATGACCATTAAAGTATAGTATTATTACTTTTTAGTTGTCACATACACATTGATAATGTTTGTGACGTTATGATTTGATAAGTAATGATATCTGATCAGTTTAGTACATAATTAATAAAATTTCAAGGTTGAAATAAAAAACGAATTATAAACTTATTTTATTAATGTTTACTAATCACATCATTTTTCTTTAAATGAGTTTGAGTTTGATATTCATTTGGACCAAAGTGGAACGTCATTTTGGGACGGGGAGTATAAATTTAGCATTATGTATACTATTTGGGTTAAAATTGAAATAAAAAAATTATTCATTAAAGGTATAATTTACATATTTTAAAATGGACTTTTGGTTTGTTCAGAAACTCTGTTTAAATATTATAAGTTTAGTCACTAGGTTTCTAGTTTGTGTGACTGATTTTGGGGATTCTTTTCTCATGTCTCTTGAACCTTTTTATGATTTTTTTTTTATACATATAAATCTTGTCTACGCTTGATGTAGTTTATTGTGGATTCTACGGATGGCTAAATGGAGGTATGGGTTGTCCAAAAATTGGATTTGAACATGACCTATATATTCTGTATTTTCTAAAAATTCAGTCCTGAAGTGATCTTTTAGGAGGAGAAATTACATGTCCTGCTACTAAAATAGTTAAAGAGGTATTTTGATGCTATGGGGATACTAATTGATGGAGGTGTCAAATGCTTTACTCATTTGCAAATTGTAAATGCCTAAATCTTTGGGCCGAAGTTTAGTCTTACTTGAGTTTGCCACTTTAATTTGATCATGGGTACAAAGCAAGCTTCTTGGTTTTTACATGGTTGGTGTTAATTCTGTTTATTGTTTTTGTTGCTGTGGTGTTTCCAGTATTTGAATGATATAGATGGATTAACTTTGGGGAATGTATGGTATCTACTTGATGTTAATTCTGTTTTTTTCTTTTCTGCGAATGTTGAAATTAGTTTTGGCTTGTGTTTAAAAAGAATGCTTTTGTATGTTTTCATTTGCTTCTCTTTGAAATGCTTTTTATGAATATTCTTGGTTGTTGTTTTCAGGGGGCACTTATGGTAGTCTTGATCATTGAGTATTTGACTAGCAAGGTTGATGCTTATACTTTGCAAATGGAGAAGATGGAAACTGTAATGGCGAAGTGGTGCAAGCAAAATGGTGCTCCTTTTCCGAATTTTGATTTTGAGGATGATCAAAGTCTTCAAGGGTCGAAAGGGCAAAATGATCAAGCAGGTTTTGATGCTAGTGATTGGGATGGAAGTTCTGAGGATGAGGACAACCACACTCTTGGTTAGCGTTGATCAATATGTAGGTGATGTGCATTGGTTTATGATTTTCATTTTGAAAATGGATGCTTTTTTGTAATTTAACAATGGTTTGAATGTTTGTTGGATTGGATTGTCTCGTTCTTTACAACTTTGTCGGATGGTGTTTTGAATATTTGATTTAATGGCTGAATTGATTGGTATTAGATTTGTTGGATTTGATTTGGTATAAATGTAAATATTAGGAACTAAAATATAAATAATTATTCCAGTTAAAAATGAACCTATTACCCACGACTTTTAGCAAATTCAGTAATTTACCCGCAGAGAGTTGTGGGTATTTTTTTTCCAAACAGTAATTTACCCACAGAAAGTTTCGTGGGTATATGTATTATTAAAAAATTAAATTAAAAAATATTAATTAGAATAAAAAATATTTTTATTTTACCCACAGAATCCGTAGGAGTTTTTTTTTGAATTGTGAAAATAAAGAGTCGATTCTCCTATGATCTCTCCCACAATGGCTTGCCCAGGAGTGGGCTTCTTATTGTGATGTTAAGCCCAAACTCACATGGCCTTTTTAGGCTCAACAAGGACTCTTGATGAAGTAATTTTCTAATACAGCCCATTTAGGAATTCCATTGGGCTTTTAAAGAAATGGGCCTAGCGGTCCAAATGCACAAAAGGTTCCCTGTTGGTCTTACTTGGGTTTCACTATTAAACACTTCCTAAATAGTTAACTATATATACCTCAAGACATTCATTTCAAAGAGTTAATTCATACTATTCATTCTCTCTCTAAGTGTGTATTTATTTTATTTCTCTCACTAAACTAACTTTAGTATCGAAATGCTAACCCTTGTCTTGCAGGTTCCCGTCCTAGTTGTTTTATAAAATGTGAGGAAACTGGTTTTTTTTTTTTTTCCCTTTCCTTTTGGCCTACGATCGATTTTATACATGATCTATACAAGATCAGAAAGTTGATTATTGTGTGAATTATATAAATTGAGCGCAAAATTAAGTAATCCTCTTCTATGAAAATTCTTTAATTCGGTTCCAACATAACAGTTTATTTTTTATTTTTATTTTTTTTTTGAAGTAATGTTACCAATTCCTTCTTAAGAAACGTAAAAGATAATTGGTTCTCTGTAACGTGAAGGTATCAAATGGGACAAATAAAGAGTAGATATAGAACTTATTTGGCGTATTGTACTTTGAATCCTCGAAGAGTTACATATTTTCTAAAATAAATTATTTAAATTTTGAAGTAAAGTTTTTTCTTTAACAATTATAAAATTTAAAAGTTCTATCCATTTTAGGTGCAGTATGACGAAACTTCTACTAAAAGCATTGATTTATTACAACGAATAGGAAAATTTATATAGTGAAAATATATAACAAAATCGACATTTATGTACGTATAATACGACAAAGAACAACTATTTGTTATTTAATCAATTTTTCATTGAATTATATATATATATATATGTATATACTAGCTGGGGGGGCCGCACGACGTGCGGCTGTGGTGCGAGCGGAACCAAGGCATGGATTTTTCATTGAATTATATGTATATATATGTATATACTAGCTGGGGGAGCCGCACGACGTGCGGCTGTGGTGCGAGCGGAACCAAGGCATGGTGGCTCCTTGTTTTCTATATGTAATATAACAAGTTTGTATTTAATTAAGTGAAATATATTATTGAATTTAGGGTGTAAGCTAGTATACAGAATTGTAGGAAATAGATTTGGTCATCTATTTGTTGCATTTGTTAGTTTCAGTATATGTAAATAAAGCTAATGTCTAGAATAAAGTATAATAAGTTTCTTTTTTTTTCCTGGCCAAAATTACATATTGATGACAAATAACAGTTCCACCAATGCATAATGATATATATCAAATTAAAATGAACAATAACAACTAAATTTATAAAAGAAACTTATTAATGGCAGTGAAAAAGTAGGCCAAAATGATGCATTTGTGGTCAGGTATTAATTTATATTTTATAAAACACAAACAATTTTATTGTTGCAGAATTAGTAAAAGATCAAGAAAATCAAATGTTGTGTAAATGAGAATTGCCTTACAAAGAAGATATCTTTAAAATCTTATTCCACAAGATGTAAGTCAAATTTGTATTTTCTGTATTACTTACGATACTAAAAACGAAAAGAAAAGGGTCATCTTCAGATGTTACTTTCCCACCTTCAAGTAAGCTAGCGAAGTTCTAGTCTCCTGCGTTTAATTTGCTGATACACTTTGGCATTTTACTGGTTAAGTGGTGATATGCTAAGATAAGTAATGCCTTCTACTTCTTGAAGCTGTCGACTTTATCGTTTCTCCTGCATTCATCCATCATTCCTCTTTTCAACACCACCACCGTCAGCTCCATGTTTCAGCTTCATATAAGCAAATTCACCTTTTAGTGCTGATCCGAAGCTTCCATGGGAGCCAGATTGTAAGGCCTTGATTGAACCGGACAAATCAGGGGTGTCACCATCAGATCATGCTACGGCTTGGAACTGTTCAAAGAATAGAACCTACACGACTACCCGCAATGGTAGTAGCTCATTTGCACCGCTTGTGAGCAGGCTCCAGCTGGTAGCTTCCAACAATTCAAGACCATATAGAAACAGCAGGGATTTGTATTACAAACTAACCTTGAGATTAACATCAATAGCGCGGTATATTCCATCATGCGATTGTTGGGGGGAGTCTGATACCATTTCGGCTAAATTCATATCTGACAAAGGTAAACCTGGAATTTCTTGCTGCTTCAGCAAGGTACCCATCAACTAATCTGGCCATATCCAGGTTGTGAACAACCAACAACTACAGAATTCTAAGATATAATGATCCCCAACTCATAAGAAGAGTGTAAGGCACTGATAAATGAAGATCAATGATGGCACCATTCTACCCCAGGATTTCAAAATAACAACTTCAACCATTAACTTAGCCCACTTCAAATACACAATTTTGGATAAATCCGAAACTCATTTATACAACAATCATCAACTCAGTTAAAAATCATTTCTCACTAAGTATAAAAATTTAAAAAAAAAATTAACGCAAAGAATAACCATTTATAGAACAATCATCAACTCAATTAAAAATCAATTCTCACTAAGTATAAAAAAGTCTTTTAACGCAAGGAAATGTAATTCAATATCTTCATTTTTGGGATTTCTAATGAATTGTTTTTGGTAGGTGGCCTACTTACATACTCTGTTTCAGATTCCCTTCTACCAATCAAAAAAACCGGTGGATTCAAAAGTTAACAGCTCGCCAAAAGCAACCGTAGCTTAAGAATTTTGCTACTTCTATTAAGTGTTAGGAGAGCAAAATGTCCTCACTTCTCTGATACTGGAAAAATGATCCAAAATCTTCAATAAGATTAAAGTATCTTTGACCTTAATTCAATAGTACAAAATCCAAATTGATTGCAATGACGACAAGATTTAAAAACCGAAGCCTCAAAAAACATGAAGTAATTTGTCCGTTCCAGATCGACCAAATCAAACACTGAGCAAAACCCAGATAATTTTGGCATTACCTCACATGCATCAATTGAAAAGGAATGAAATTAAGGATCCAATTCAATATAATTAGCAGACGCACAATAAACTCATTCGAACATCACATCAACTCACTTTAAGCCCTTCAATTTGTTTCCCGGAAAACCCCAAGCCTAAATTGCATCTCTTCTTCTATCAGTCGACGTAGAACAAACCACACAAACTTTTAAACACACATACAAAGCAGAGTAGATCCGGTGATTTCAGAAATTAAAAACCCGCTAACCTTTGGATCCGGATAGCTGATGACAAACCCAGGAGGAAAACTGACAAATTCTATTCTGTTTTCTCAGAATGAAATAATGCGGCCAAACTTTTGTTAAGGAAGATGAAAACACAACCGGCAACGTTGAGCAGGAATTTTTCATAAGGAAGCCAGGAAAAAACAAAAACTAAAGTGGTCCAATCCCAACTGGCCACATCAGCGTGTTTTACCGGGAACCCCCTTTTAACCGTGCAACAAAAAGGGGGTTCCCGCTTATATATATGTAGATATATATAGATATAGAAAGCTGTCATTCTTAGACTTATTTGATTAAACTATTCTCGTAATAATTTCATTACATATGTAAAATATTCTCAAGGTGAATAGAGTACGCTTTTTTTTTTGGTACTTGCAAGTTGTATTTTCATTTTGAAAATTTTGTATATTTTCTCAACTTTAAATGTTTACCAAACATAATTGGGTTCATTCTTAAGTTCTTGATGATGCATTTCAAAAAAAAAAAAAAAGTTCTTGATGATATATACCTTGTGGCACAACACCAGCTTGCAACGTGGCAAATCAGAGAAAGTGGGAAATTATTCTAGGGTCTAGGCTATGGCCAAAAAGAATAATAAAAAAAAGTAAGTAGTTCAATATGTGATTGATGGACGAGGTATTATGTAGATTTTGGGATCACATTTTATATATAGGGATAGGTATAATGTTATAAATAAATAGCCCAATTTATTACTAATTATTCATACTCAAGAACAAAAATATGATTTCAGTCGGAGCAAAAAGAAAATGTAGTTTCTGAAGCTTTTTTCCCTTTTGAAAATGTAGTTTTCTAAGGTATCTCGATGTTAGATATGTATGCTTTGTTATCTTAGTACGGTATCATTAAACTCACAGTCACGCTTAGTAATCCCTTTTACCCTATTAAAGTAGAAGACATGAAACTTATGTGGCAACTACGTATGCATCTGTTTTGGCTCCAATGCAACATATTTCAGATTTCAGAAGTCTTTTTGCCATGTGTAAGTCTCTTTTAATTAGAAGCTATAAAAATTTTTTTTTTAAAAAAAAACACATGTTTTACTACAAATAAGGATCAGTTACATTTCAAACGAATGGATATATTAATTCAAATTCAAATGTCCAATCGTATAATTTTTCAGGCTTAATATAAACAAAAAATAAAAATACCTAAATCCAGCAATTAAGAATAATGCCTTATAAACTAATTATTTATTATTTCCTTATAACCTCAGATTTCCAGGTATATTTTTTTAAGCCCTAAACCATAGCATAAATGATATATACGCCAAATTAATTTCTCAAAAAATAATAATTCAATTAGATTTTAATAAAATAGTAATTTAGAGAAGACACCCGGGCATCTGTCCAGGCCAAGCATCTAGTACTCTATTACATTCTTTAGTCACAATGAATCTAATTAAATCCCACAAATCACGTTTACAGCATTACATGTCATTGAGACAGAATTATTTGATTGGGTGCAGAAATAAAAAGTAACTTGTCAAATTTATTATTCACCTGAAAACTGACAAGCACAGACATTGGTACAATTTTATGAATAAAACTCATATCGTTAATCATCATCTACAACTAGGCAAATATGAAGTTCCAGGATAAACTGTATTTATACACATTTTACAGCTAATTGTTACAACTTACAACAAACCCTTCTACAAGATATGTACAGAACTACCATCCCCTACGCACAAAATCCACGGTTGCTCAAATGAGCAACCACGATGAATCTGACAGAAAGTTGATTTTCTGTCTAAGACAAGGAGCTTTATCAATCCAGGTTTTTGGCTGCAGAGTTGTTCCATCCTGCTGACCCTATCTGCTTCAGCTTCTGCCTACTACTACTACAAGCCCTATCAATCACCCTAGAGGTAGGTGGTGGCATCATGAATGACCTATTTATAATGTTGTTTTTGTAAGGTTTCTTCTCCAAATCTGAATCTCGCAACGGCTTACTAGGCGAGGATCTGATTGATCTAGGAGCGGACCCATTTATCGGCTCTTTTCTACAAAGGTTTGTAAGACAACCAGTGTCTGTCCTTTTGTCCAGTCTAATCCTAGATGAAAACACAGCATCAGAGGCTTTGAAAACATTATCACGCCCTGCTGATGCTGTGTGTGCCACTCCAGGTATCATAGATCTTTGAGTTAATTTAAAGTTGCAAGCTTCTGCAATCTTCTGGGAAGGTTTATTTACAGATTTTGAGGCTTCCTGTGAGCTCTGGTACAAAGAGTGAGATGCAATTCCACAGAGCGTCTCAGCAGCATCCAAGAGTCTTGGTGAATAATCAACTGTTGAGAACAATTTTGTACATCAAAATCCAAAAGAATGAATGTGTATTAAAAAATATAAAGCAGTTCCAATGAAAGACTCGCAAGTCCCAAGCAACATGTGCAGTTATAGATGCTGGACCAATTTGGACAAGTTAAACCCTGAATACTAAATAAAATGGTGTCTGAAAAAGCTTTTTATTTTGCCAATAAAGACGAAGCAGACCAAAGTTGACAATGAAGCCTCAACTCAAAGCTGTTCTTGTATCTAACTACAGAGCAAGAAAACAAACATCAGGGGACATATCAAATAAAAAAAAAGCTTCGAAACAACTAGATGGCTTTATATCTGCAGTACCAGCAGAGAGTCACATTGGTTGTAGTACAGGTAACCATTCATGCCTACGTGCATTGGCAAGAGACAAAAATACCATACAAAATGGCTTGGCATTGAGAAGCAAAAGACATTATGGTCATATAATGGATCATAGAGCTATTTACCTGCAGGTTCCATGGAAGCTGAGCATGCTGTTGATGTTAATTCAACTTCAGAGGGAGAAATGCTCACACATTTGGATGAGAATCTTTCGACTCCAAGGGGTACAGACTCTAGCTTCCCCACAGGAACTAGTCTTTGGTCAAAAGTGAGTGATTGAATATCCACCAATGAACCATCAGAATCTTCAGAAGGAGTGAGAGTGTTTCCCACTTTTACCCATCTGCCCGGGCATGCAGTCCTACTAGCAGATATTCTAACTGCATCAGCCCCGGACTTTGAACTCCCAGAGGAATTTATGGACCAAGTAAAAGGCGGCAAGCCATTTCGATAAGATGTGCTCTTTCCCATACGTAGCTCAGTTGCATTTCTCGAAGATGAAGCTGGTTTTACCGCATCAAGGAGCAAAGAGTCCAGCTCCTTAGATGGGGGAAGCGCCAGTCGCTCCAACACATCTCTTGGGGCAATTAGTAGAGAGTCGATAGTGAAGGCAGGTGATTTAACATCTCCAGAAGAATCCTAAA
This sequence comes from Oldenlandia corymbosa var. corymbosa, assembly GCA_949775105.1. NCBI lineage: Eukaryota > Viridiplantae > Streptophyta > Magnoliopsida > Gentianales > Rubiaceae > Oldenlandia > Oldenlandia corymbosa. The sequence goes on along the minus strand of OX459119.1, from coordinate 9,565,408 downwards.
ATCCAATAATCAGGGACGTGAGACAAAATTAGATCCCCATGGACATGCGACAAAATTAGAACTAGTAAGGCACGTGATGGAGATAGCCCAACAAATTGATCTATGTATTCCTAATGCATTAGCAGGGGGAGGGGGAATCTATGTATTCATAATGCATTAGCAAGGGGGAAAAAAAAGGTGATGAGCAAAGAAGATAAAAGTTCTGCAAAATGTAGGAAAAGACACACATGAACCTACTTTACCAAAAAAATAAATAATAATAATAATGAATAAATAAAGATCAATTTAAATAGGAAAAAAAAAAAGCAAAGGGATGAACTCAGTTGTGCTAATTGCAAAATTTATGCATTTAGAAGATATGGAGCTCAAAATAGCTTTTTATCAGCTAAAGTTCCTTCTATTAATTTCTAGTTTACACCAGGAACATATCCAACTGACCTTATTGGTAGAAGGCCCACTTACGGTGGAGGAATCAGCTTTACTATCCATCCTACTTGATGAAGAACTACCAGAGCTAATTGGACCAACTGAAACCTTCTGATTGTAATTATTATCAACCTCCACAGAGTTCTGGATAGGGACAGGACTCCCAAGCTGAAGAACAGCACAGGCCTTTCTAACTGAATTCAGAAGATTCTCATTTAAATCTCGAACATCTTTTCCCTTTTCATTTTCCAATCTAGGTCTCTTGTAACTGCCATCAAGTAGTGCATCAAGAGGCAGTTCATCAATGGGCTTTGCAACATCAAATATGTCTGATTTGGAACCATAGGCTGCCGCATCAGAATAAACCCATATCAAGAGGACTGATATAACTTTGAGGTGTGACAAAAGTTGAAAAATAATTAAAAATTTGAAAAGACTACCCTAAAAGGACTAATTATTAAAAAGGTTTTACCAATCCATGGAAAAGCAGCACTTCAAATAGACAAGCACAGGTAAAAGCATAGAAGGACAAGAGTGTTTCCAATATTCTGCATGTCAAGATATTTACTATAAAGAGAGAAGAGAAACTACTAGCATAATAAATGCTACAACTGACACTTGAGTAGTATTTACACGAGTGTAAGACTCCACATCACATTAAGCAAAGGTCCAGTAGATTTCTGGGGCCATAAACCTGTAGTTTTATCGAAGACTAAGATGGTCAATTACAAAGAACAAACAACCTGGTCACCAGGATATTCCTGGGTTAAAACCGAATTCATTCAACAGCAAATTAATAGTTCCTGCTGCCTTCCTCAAATGGATGAAGAAACAAACAGAAACAGATAAGAGTAGATGAATTCAAAGCCACAATTGCTGACACAAGATCTTTGGACCACACTGAAAGCGAAGGCCTGGGAAATAAGCTATTCAATATTAGCATCAGCCCAGCTAATCTTAAGATGTTGAGACCATAGTAAAAATAGAGGGCTCAGTCTCCACTACCTAAAAGAAGTGACATGCAGAAATTAACAAATTTTGATTTTACATTGTTCACCTACATAAAAAAAAATTAAAAAAAAAAAATTAGTGTCTTTCTTTCCAAAATTGTCAGTTCACATGATAATGATACCGTGAACTTTTATGACAATAAACTCAAGAGACAACTTTGAGAACAAGTTAAAAGTACCATAGATCAAAAAGCATAGCTAGTCCAAATAAAAGCACTTGCATCCCTCCATGATGCAAATACCATTCATACCAACAGATCCTGCATAGTCCAATATTCTATGTGGAAGAAAGTGAATGAAGCTTAAGCACTAATCCCATTCCAAAGATTTTAACTGGCCAAAGGGCCGTTTTGGCTATGTCAAAAGAACACTTTGCCTAAGGTTGGAAAACTCAAAGCAAGGAAAGAGAAAAGTAGGACGAGATCGGTAGATGAGCATGGAGCTATCAACAGCGTAAAGCGAACTTGACCGAGTTGTCAAACACAATATCAATCAATTTTAAAATTCCACGGCTCACTAATGAGCCAATCATTGAGGAAAAACATAGTTTGTAATGCACAAGTCTTGTTTTCTTACCAAGAAAGTTCCCGCCTCCACCAACGGAGCTGAAGTTGAACCCATTTTTCAGACAAAACGAATCACTTCTGCTTCTAGGAGTTCTACCATTTCGTTTATCAGCACGCTTGACATTTGAATTGCTCTTTTGCTTAGTAAGTTGAGCTTTCTCTAAAAAAACGAAGATTTACAAAAAACCTTTGTCAATACACATTTGGTACTGTCATACTTGTGTTCTTATAGGAGCTAACAGAGCTTACAACAACAAAGAAAGCATATAAAAATCACTTGCTGGCTACAAATAGCAGCAAGCTATTACAGCACAGGCAGCTTAATCCCACAACTCTGAAGAAATGGAACTCATATCAGAGAGGTATGAAGCTGCCAGTCTGAGCATACATATTCATGCATCACAAGATTAAAGTACCAAAGTTGTGACATGTTTGAATAACTCTCAACTACTGAAGGAAACAGACAAAAGTTGCCATTGGTCAGCATTTCAAAGTCTGGGGTCAAAAGAACACCCTAACATGCATGTAAGTTGTATCAAATCAGTTTCCAATACTCTTCTCAGTTTGCTAACAGAGTTATGTCCTCTGTTTAAAAATCTTTGCAACAGGAAGATACAAAGTTCAGAGAAGAATGTAGTAGGTAGAAGGAAATTTCAAAATGGAACGTCAATTCTTAAGTGCAAAGCATAATACCCTGGAATCACATTATAACAATTAACCAATTCAAAGACCAAATCTATGTCCTCCAAGAAATTTCAGGCTTGCATGTGAACATTATTGGACTTCACAAGTTGGAGAGCCCCATAATCCTATTTAATATTGTTTGATAAAGTCATCCAACCCTATTTCTTAATTTCCCCCGTCTTGGGAGAAAAGGAAGGCGGGATTTTTTTTCTTTTAATAGTTTTCCATATATTTCAAAAAACAAATGTCCTGAGAATCTTAATTTTCATTTCATAATAATGGTAAGCTGATAACAGCAAGCTTTTTTGTTTGAAGGCAGAGATTATGTCTACAACAATACTTGGTCAGGGAAGTGGAGAATTTAATGTCATGAACTCTTTGACTCAATAGAGTTAATAGCTGGTTCCCTGCCAAATAGATCTTTAGGGTATAGAACCATGACCAAAATCTTTTTGGCGTCTTCTCACTATTTTTTGTGGAGTTTTTCTCCACTTCTTAGACATCAAACTATAATCAATGTTACATGTACTAAATTTCTTTCACAAGACCAATATTGGTAACAATCTTTATGGGAGAAGAACAGAGTGGGCACGCACATAGTGACATAGGTATTACATGAAATCTTGACGATCTCCTAATGTTATCCCCTTGCTAGTAAACAAATTTGCAGAAATTTTCATCTATGAACTAAAAGTTCTATTCCTTTGTGTTCGCATGAAATCTCAAATGACTTTCAAGCCACTGAATTTTTTAAAATTTAGGAGAAACTAGAGAACTACTAGTAAAAAGCAGCAGTTTTCTACATACTGCCTACAGCATATAGGAAACCTCTACCTTTTTGAGCCAGGGATTGAAAAAGAAAAACTCTACCTGCATTTATGCTTTTTATCGGACTCGCTCCAACCCCCGAATTGCTCTTTCTATCTTCTTCACCATTTTCACTTAACGGAAGTGACAACTGTACAACCCGTGGCCTCTTCAAAGACCCACTATTGCTTCTTGACACCTTCCCAGATCGCTGCAACTGTTTAGCCTCTGAACCAGAGATCAAAGCTTGCGAAGCATTAACTCCATGTTTCAATTCTTTGGAATTATCTATGCTGTGAGAGCTTGGCCGCTGGCTATTAGGGAGGTACCGGCGAGAATCAGGTATCTTGAATAAAAAGGCTGGGTCTGAAGCATGAGCAGGAGTTATCTTAGCAAAACATTTTGCAAAGACGGAAGAGCAGTTAAACTGATATTAATGTTATTCTACATACGTGGAAAACAAAAGGAAACCAAACAAAGACCAGGACTTGACATGCCAATAAAATTTTTTTGACATGCCAATAAAATTTTTTTCCCCAGGGTCATACACGCATCTCAAACAACCAAAGAGGAATGCTAATGCTGGCTCCTTTATGATTTCAAAAGAACTTGTATCCAAATCAAACCATTAACACCCGACCTCTTAATTCCCTAATCCCTTTTTAAATCTTTCAGAAAGCCATGAAAAAGCAGTGGATACTAGAACTTACAAAGTACAATCAACCAAAGATTTACCATATCCACAAGATTGTGTTCCATCCTTATCAATCTCACTATTGTTTCTCCAGTAGGGAATATGCCCAAATTACTTATCTTTAGTCACAAAACCGCCCACCTAGTTAAAAATTCTCAAGCACACTTCTAGAGAAAAGAAGAAACGCAAAAAAAAAAAAAACAACTGATGGAAATAAAACAACTAATTCCATTAGCAATGGAAGATCTACTAGGAGGTGAATACACTATTGATACACGAAAATGAAAAATTGAACTTCCCATACAAGAAAGAAAGATCACCTCTTTGACCATACGAGTCAACAGAGGAAAGCATTGCCGCCGAATTAGCCTCTGACCGGCCAATCTCAACTTTCCCGATGGAAGCCCCAACATCTCCGCCGCCGCCGCCGCCAAAACCCCTCGACCCCATGAGTTTTGCCGTAGAGATCACCGCTTCCGGGAGAGCCAACTCCACACCATTCATTACGGAACAGAAGAACCCCAAAAACACAGGATAAACCCTTCGTGCAAGTCGAAATCTTCAATACACATTTCAACTTCACCGGTGAAAAAGATATATTTGAACAACCACCAGAGATCAAAGTTTCAGCTGAAGAACACCAAATTCAGCTAAATTGACCTGGTAAAATCACTTAAATTGCGAAGAAAAAGGAGTATAACAACGGATTAAGAAACGAATGGGGAAGAAAATGAAGAATTTGTCGGGGCGGAGCATATTGCGGCCAGTGGAAGAAGGGTCTAGGGCTAAAAAATTGAGGGGTTTAGAAATGAAAGGTATTTATAGTTTTCGGGAAAAGATGGTAAGAGCAGATAGGGTTGTTCGTCGGTATGGTATATTCCGGTGCGGTTGTCGTCAGCTTAATCCAATGCTCTTTAGTTGACACGTCACTTCTGGTGGGGACCACTACCACTTGGTATTATCCACATCTTTACTCGAACGAATTGGTTTAGTTTCAGCTGCGGTTTGGTAGTAAACTTTGACAATAATAACCTTTGCCTATTCCTATTTTTTGTATTAAATAAAAAATTTACTATTCCCTTGAAATTGAAATCCTAATTCCTAAATTCCTTTTTTTTTTCTTTTTTGAAATGGAATCTTAAAGTCCTAATATCCTCCCAATGTATGAGCTCGTTGATTTATATGGATGGGTGAAAATGTCAGCGCAATCAAACAAAATGAAGGTTAGATAAAGAATATCGTCCTCTTAGTTTGACCATATAGTAAAATTAGAGATCCATTAAGAATAAAATTAATGTTGACAACCTTGAAAATTATTATACTGAAATATCACAAACATTTGAGAAGCAAATGTAAATTATTATATGTGACAGTTCATGGAGCTAACTGGAGCTAAAAATTTGATTAAAACATAAATTTTTAATTTTAATTTATCGAACATATCAGTAGTACTCTATATGACATAAATAATAGTTCTTTTTGAGTTTTGATATTTGTATTATCTTTATTATAAATTTAAAAGCTCAATGTAGATTTTTATTTTATTTTTTTGGACAAAGGTAACATAGTAATGACTTGATTAATCCACTCATAAAAATAACAAAAACATAACCAATAAAAAGAAAATGGTCTCTTGTTTTGCATATTGAATGTTCACTTTTAACATACTTCATAACTTTGAAAACGTTTTAAATTTCGTTACTGATTAAAAGAACAACCATCTATAATTGTCATTGGAGCTACCCTTACCATTAGTGTTAACAACGCTAGTCAGTGGACATGTCATATTTTGTTTCGGTTGACATCATCTATAATCAGTGTTAATACATGAGTAACGATATCATTTTTGCATTTGATGATGTTTAGATGTGTTTGATATTATCCTCCATTTATTCAAAATAAACACATAAAAATATTGCTAAATATATCTCAAAACACAAATATAACAAGAGACTGAATGTATGTTAAAACAAACCAATACTCCATTGCAAATATGCAATTCTTTTATTGAATAATATTAACGGGAATAATTTGCAAGGAAAAGTGAAAAGGAGTGTGTAGATCAAATCACCTCTACGTACCTTTACATTTTCATTTAGGGTTCTTACATTTAACGTTAAAAGGATAGTTTATATTAAAATCACATATTCATTATACATTTTATTTATATCTTTTGTTCCATGAGTATCACGACTAATCTTTTTAACCTGTGTTTTCAAAATCGGACCGGCCGAGGCGGTCTAACCGATTAGCTCGGTAATCGGAACCCTCACCGGTCCAGTTTTCATAAAAAATCGGATTTCGTATAACTCGGTCAAATTCGGACAAAATCGCAGTTTGACCGGAAATCGGTATCGGTTGAACCAGTTTTTGCATATTTTTTAAAAAATTAATTTTTAAATATTTTTTTAATATTATTTTAACCGATTTTCACTGATTTCGAGGAACGAATTAACCCGTTAACCCGATAAACCCACCAATCCAGTCACGTTAACGGTTCACCTTCCGGTCCGATTTTGAAAACATAGTTTTTAACTATCCACAAAGTTTCGAGTTTCAAGAAGTGCACCACACTGTGCCCTTTATTACTCTCGTCAACTCAAAATCATTATTTTCAACCCTATTTTCATCATTATTATTATTTTGGTTTTTTCACCGATGCAGTAATTATTGCAGGATCGTCAAAAATGACATTGGTCGCAATAAAGAATGATTATACACAATTTGGGATTGATTCTGAAATTTGGACTGTAAATTCGTACGATTTATCAATTCGATTGTGATTTTGTAGTATAAAAACCATTTTTTTTGCAGGTCACAAAACAAATTGATTGTTGGAGTATATTGAAAATGTAAAACCGCACAATCGCATTTTGGAAATTGGAACCACGCTCCAAAGTCCAAACATAGCCTTAAATTTTTTGATCTTTTGATATTGCAAGTGCACTACTTCGCCAAAATGGAGTACAATTCGGCTTGGATGTCACGGATAAATTAAATGGAAGGCCTTTGGCCATTGAGACTTGGGTTGGGAGATATTTGGGACCGCTAAGTTGACTTTTTGTCCTTCTCAAGTGTGAAACGCATAAGTTTCAGATAGGGTTGGAGGGAACTCTTAATTGCAAAAATATACATTAACTTCAGTTCACTAACAGAACGACCCTTTGATTCTTATTCCACACTAATATATTTCTAGTAAATCCCACTTAAATGTGTGTAAAATTCTTCATTTCAAACTCATTTGTGGGAATTGCCCGGGTCTAGCACCAGGAAGCACATCATCCTAAACACTAGGCTGTTATTCAATTTCCTTGTCAAGACATTATGTGTGAAATTAATTTAATTAAAGAATTGCATATGTATTTGTTAGTTATAAGTATACTTTAGTAAAAATTGGAATTATCAAGTTAATTACTATTTCGAGATGAATTCACCAAATCTTGTAAGCATTCAATCGCTCAACCATGACCCATGAACAAATTTTATCATGATTTGTTACCATAAGGATGTCGATTGGAATTAAAAAAAGTATACGGGGTAGTTTTTGCAATCAAAGTAAAAGATTTGGAGCAATAGCGGAATAAAAAACTTAAAAAGGAAGAAAATTATTTTTAGGGCTAATTCAAAATCCCTCAATTTTTTAAACGCACTCATAAAAACGGACCGATGACCACCACCACCACCACCGTCAGTCTCACTGTAGTCTTCTCCCTTCTTTCATCCCCTCCAATCCACCCTCCACCTCCGCCGCCGCCGTTTTGTTCCGCCGTCAATTCATGCACACGCACCTGAGCGGGAAATTTACACCCACTCACTCAATACTCGTTGACCCGAAATCCCACGAACATCCCACAAATTAAAAAGATACGAAGAACTCCGGGAAGGAAAAGTAGAAAACTTCCGTAACCCTCTGTAAACTCGAGTCGTATTTTAGCCTGCCTAATGGCCTTCTCTGGTTAGAAAAGAGGTCTGGTGTTTTTTGAGAAAAGGGTTTTGAATTTTAGGATTATTTTATTAAGAAATTCGTGTTGTTTGTCTTTGGGGTAGTGAAGATGGATGAAGGGTTGCTTGATGATATAATAAGGAGACTATTGGAGGCGAAAGTTGGGAGGGTGCCGAAGCAGGTCCAGTTAACGGAGGCGGAGATAAAGCAGCTATGCATGGCTTCCAAGGAGATATTTTTGAGCCAGCCTAATCTTCTAGAGCTGGAAGCTCCCATTAAGATTTGTGGTAAGTTTCCGACGCATACTAAGAAGAAGATTAGAACTCCGATTCAATTGTTTGCTGTTGACTGACATTCTCTTTTGAGTGCTTAATTCGTTGTTTTTGCCGATTTAAATGTAATTTATGTTAGTTGGGATTGGTCAAGCCTTCTTATCTGTTCTTAAACTGGCTGATAAATATGTCTCTTGTTTATTCAGTTTCTTTGGATGTGTTTTTGATTCAGTAGTTAATGCAATAATTTGAGAAATTCAAGGTGAAATGTATCTGGAGATTCTGAAGGCAGCAAAGAACGGAAACAGGGAAGTTGTTTGTTAAGGGATGTTAAGAGTTCACTTGTTTTATGTTTGGATTTTCTGCAATAGGGCTACTGTTATATCTCATTAAAGAACAAAGCTTAAGATACTAAATTCATTTGTTAAGTTACTGTATGAAATTGGAGTTCTGATGAGTTGAATTGTTTAGGACCTCTTTGAAACAGAAGAGCTGAAGTTAGGAAGCTTAAAGTTCAATAAGTGGCTGTGTAAAGTAAGAAACGTTGAAATTGAAATTTGGGAAGCCTTAAGATGCATTATTGATGATTGATGATAGCAAAGCATGATATATAACCCTCACTCTTGTCTCTCTCTCTCTTCTAATCTTTTTAAATGTGCTGCATTAATTTGGTTATATAATTTGTGGTATTTTTCCTTGGTATTCATCGTGTGTTAACCTATTCACTAGGATTCTGACTAACTTCCAACCCTGTGCATGCCATGTTGCAGGAGACATTCATGGGCAATATTCTGATCTTCTGCGGTTGTTTGAGTATGGTGGCTATCCTCCAGAGGCAAATTATTTGTTTTTAGGGGACTATGTTGACCGTGGTAAGCAGAGCATAGAAACAATATGCCTCCTCCTTGCATACAAGATTAAATACAAGGAGAATTTTTTTCTCTTGAGGGGCAACCATGAATGTGCTTCTATAAATCGCATTTATGGATTTTTTGACGAATGCAAAAGGAGGTATAATGTTCGTGTATGGAAAACATTTACTGAATGCTTTAACTGCCTGCCTGTTGCTGCTCTTATCGATGAAAAGATCCTTTGCATGCACGGGGGACTGTCTCCTGAGTTGAAGAACATGGATCAGATTAGGAATATTGCTCGTCCTGTTGACGTGCCAGATCAGGGTCTACTCTGTGATTTGTTGTGGGCTGATCCTGACAGAGAGTTGGGTGGATGGGGAGATAATGACCGAGGTGTGTCGTTTACCTTTGGAGCAGACGTAGTTGCTGAGTTCCTTGAGAAGCATGACCTTGACCTGGTCTGTAGGGCCCACCAGGTAGGAAATATTCAACATAAGTCAGGCTAATTAGGGCATGGAATTCTTAGTTTCTCACTTTAAATTTCTCATGGAATTCTTAGTTTCTCACTTTAAATTTCTCATGCATATCTTGTAAAGGAGGATCTTGTTGTCGTATACTCCTTTTTGGATTTTAGTTCAGCTAATGGAAGCCATTAACTACCATCTTTTTTGCTACTGTTTGGTCAAATGCCTGAGCTTTAAGCACAAGGTATAGGTTATCTTGTGTGATTTGGCACTATATTGTTAAGTTTTCTGAATTACATAAGTCTGACCTGCAAGAAAAATTTTGACTTCCAGTTTGCTCTTGTCAGTTTTGTTGTTGAAATTGTAATATGCTCAAGTTTTGTTTTTATCTTGTAATGAAACAAAAATGTTGCTTTTCAGACACTAGCTGACAGTTTGTGGAGTTCTATTGTATTTATAAATTGATGATGAAGGGTATGTATGAAGAACTTACCATACAGATCAGCTTTTTGAGTGTGTATGTTAAATGCTAGAACCTCTTCCTGAGGTTTAAGGAAAACGTGCATCATTCACGTATATTCTTGTATTTAACTAGCTTTCTGCCAGGGAACCCTGGGATACCAATTTTATTTTTCCTTTTTCTTGCTTTGAAGGAGGATAAATGGCTGCCCATATTACTCCATTTCCTTTTTATAGCTCCTGAATATGCTTGCCAGGTTGTAGAAGATGGGTATGAATTCTTTGCTAATCGCCAGCTGGTCACTGTCTTCTCTGCACCAAATTACTGCGGCGAGTTCGATAATGCTGGGGCAATGATGAGCGTGGATGACACATTAACCTGCTCTTTCCAAATTCTCAAGGCCTCTGAAAAGAAAGGAAAATTTGGATTCGGTAACAGCATGTTGAGACCTGGTACGCCCCCGCATAAGGTAACCAAGGTCATTTCAAGAATATTAAGACTTAAATTCAAGCTAATTGAAATGCTTAAACTGCAATTTGAAATCTTGGGCAATGTGATGATTTGATGTTTTTTCTTGACAAAGAAAAGTTGAAGGTTTCCATTTTGGGAAACTTGACTTTTCGTGTCAGGCAATATAACTGTAGTTGTTTGAGAATGGGCGCATCCAGGTGATGACAACGTGGTGTTGATATTTTTAATGAGTATAAATACATCTAGACCATATTCCAAAATATACTATTCATTCAAGCAAACCTATTGCCTTGAATTGACCTAATGAATTTTCTCTTAAAAGAAATAGCTTCAAAGTGCTTGTTTACTTAATATGCTCAAAGTGCTTCTTTTCTTATTATGCTGAATTCAGGATGTTCATATTATTTAGGTTAGCCCTGAATCCTATTTATCTAGCACTCACATGGCAGAGAAGCATAGTTTACCTATCTTTTGAGTTATGTAATATAGATTCTGATTATACGTTATGTGAAAATGTTTTCCAGGGTGGGAAAGGTAGTTCATAACGTGCTACAGGCCTACAGCTGTTGTCTGGGAAACCTTTGTGTTTGAGGTCACTAGCTTCATGCTTTTTTCGGAGTTTCAACTGCAATGTTTCATGTGTTGACTGGTTCGCGGCAAGATTGGGGTAAACCAAATCAAAACTCTGTCGAGATATTGGGAATTCAAGTCGTGTTGGTGTGGTGAAACTCAATGTTATAACCAAAACTTCTGGAATTGTAGTTTAGAGAGTTGTAACATCATACATACAATCAGGCTTAATTCAGTTTCTTTCAAAATTTGGTTGATGTTAAAATGAGGAAAATTGAAGTGCTCATTTGTACCTTTAATTGCTTTTGTACAAACATTTGGTTTCGTTTGAGATAAAATGGGATATCGATTGTTCCCCCTCTTTTTCCATTAACTTTTACAGTGTTGAGTAATGAGTGCCCAGGTTTAATCATTTTCTGCTACTGAATCAAATGTATATGGGGATTTCTTCTTCGTCTTCTTTTCCAAAATCCTGTTTACCACAAATGATATTTGTAACCAAAAAAAAAAAAAAAAGGTCAAATCTCATCTTTGTCATTTGATTGAGTATTTTAAAATGGAAAAAAACTAATACATATTAAGTTCGATAAGGATCAAGTGCCCTTCGTTTGAATTGAACTATCAGTTAAAGAGAGATTCAGCACCTGGCGTTGAGGATCAACATAGGTACGAGAAACACCTGGAATATCTGGCACTTCCTAAAGAAGACCCTGGCGTTGGAGATCAGTGTAGGTCCTTTTGTTGTAAATGTTACCCTCTTGATCTTCATATTCTTCTTGGAGATCAGGATGCCACTCGTTTAGCCTCTCTCTTTGCTGAAGTTCCTGCCAAAGTTGCCTAGCTTCCACAATGGATGTGATCTCGTTGAAGTTTTTGGTATTCGGAATACCCAGGCATCTCATCCCATGCTGATGTCTCGATTGCCTGAAGTGCTGCTCAAATGCCCGACGACCACGGTACCTATGATTCCCGCAAATCTCACAGCTGAATTCCTGATTAAGTCCATGAAGCTTATACAACCAGTATGGTATGTTTTCCCCGTCCCAACCCATTGGCAACTTAAGGGGATTATATCTCTGTTCTAGCTCCTCCTCCTCCTCATCATCACTTCCAGCTTCTGCTTGTGTTTCTTCCTCTGCTTCACGTTCTGCTTTCATTTCCCGATAAGTCAAAGCTTGCTTCCTCTCTACATTTTCTTTGGTCCGACTAATTGTTTCTTCCAACAACTCACACAGCTTTTGCAGTTTAGCTTCCATCAAAGCTATCTCTTTCGCATCTTCTTCGTCCAGCTGTGGAGGAGGAACAGAACCATGATCCTGCCCTCCTGATCTAGGATGCCCTTTTGCGAAATGTTTGCTGTCCATATCCTCAAGAAGTGTATACTTAGTTAAAAAAAGCCGTTCGGCACGCTGTAGAACTGTACCACCAGTCTTCAAACCCAGTGCACCCAAGGCCTTCTTCAACTTCTCAGGTCCACCTTCCATCAGCTCTTCAACATTAGAATAAGCATCAAGATCCATCACAGTATTATCCTGATCAGCTGGCACTCTGCCATTGGCCCATTCCTCTTCGAATTCAGCAGTTATCTTTGAGAACATTCTGCCAATGTCTCGCAGAGGCTCTGTTCTCTCAATGAAATAGACCAGATACTCCAATTGTTTCTGCAGGTATTCGCGATATTGCCTCATAAATTTAAACCTGCGAATGATTGTGTGTGGTTTTGTGAAAACATCAAGATAAGCAGAGTATTCTAATGGCTCCCCAAATTTAGAATTGATATAATCATTGTACAACTCATGCAAATCAAGGTATCTTCCCATACCTTCCTCTCCGCTGAATTCGATTCGAGGTTCCTCCTTCAGAATCATCTGTTCAAGCTCCTCGTTCACATCAACAGCCATTGCAACCGGGTGCGTTTTTTGATAATCACGAATTTGTTCTTCCAGTTGGGCAAGAATCTGCTCATCCTTCGTCCCATTGAGCTGATCATCATTCATGTGTTGGTAAATGTCAGTAAGCTTATTAGTGGTATCGGTGATTTGATCGATCATGTAACGGACGCGGTGGCTCTGATAGAGGCGGTCCCTGGCGGTGGACGGCTCCGACTGTAATTCCTTAACGATGAGTCTCTCGATCCGTTCCAACTCCTCGTGTGAAGCACGCGCCGCCTCGAGCATTGTCGATGACCTTCTCTTCTCTATACCCTCTGCAAAGTAAATTACTGGAATTGAAGTACTCCGAAAGCTAATTGCTTGCAAAGTAAAGAAAAATCGTAAAGGAAGACAATGTATATTTCATAAACGAAAGAGCTTCCAAAGTTTTTGGCAGTCTTGTGTATGTGTGTTGAGTTTGTGTCCTTCGATCAGCTCTAACTTTAGTATTTATAGTCCCTCTTTGCGTGCGGTGATGAATACGACTTCTTTTTAGGTTTTGGCACAAATCCTTCTCCGACTAGTTTTTTACCTTAATGTCCTTCTCCGCCAAGAATCTGGATTCAGGGAACAGTTAGGAATTAGCTACTTGATTCAATGGGCAACACTTATCACATTGCCCGAATTCAACTACCATCGGTGGGCGGCCATTGAATTTCTTATACGCGCTTACAAGTTTTTATATGAGAAGAAGAACATGTAAACCGCCTCTTTATTAGATATTGAATTTCTTTTCTTCTTTTTTTTTTTTGAATCTTTTCGTAGGAGTTTTGATAATTATGGAATACCAAAAGGTTATCTGGACCTAACTGAGTAGTGAAAGTTATGGACCATGTCTGGCCTTCAACAGAGGCGGCGACACCGCCGGATAACCTTGCTAGGGGGAAATCCTGAAGCCGCTATTGATATCACGTAGACCAGAAAGGCGATAATAATGATAAAATGAAAGTTCAATGATTCGCAGTTCAAAACTACAAATACGAATATGACCAAAGCACAATTACATTAATATATTTGTCCATATACGCTACAAACAAAAGTAATACAGATAAGACTAGTCCATCACTCTTCAGCTTGTATCGTTAGAGGATCCACTACGCAGGTAATTAGTGCTTGAAAGCCGTGCCAATTACTCTTCAATACACATATGCCCATTGCATACCATGTTGAAAGAAACACACGTTATCTCGGAATAAACTTCTCTCTCCATCAGAAAATGTGGGCCACTAACATGTTTTTGGAGAGCTGCTATTGTCATAAAATAAAAATTTACTTAAAAAGGGCCACATGTTTTACTAGATTAAAGTAATAAGCATTGGAGAAAAAACTGCTTTTACTTGAGACTGACACGGTGGTTGGGGTGGAAACAATTGGGACCACAACACTATCGCATTGAGGATGCTCTTAGAGAACTAGCCGCCTCTCAAATTGACATGGGCGGCGCGAGCACTTTTAAAGAGTCCTTCTCTATAAGTGCTGCTTTTGAAATTCTACCACATCATCATTGGCAATAGCCTGAGTAAACTTGCCTTTTCCAACGTGAAAAACATTGACAAATTGACTGCTTTCAGGCGCGTGATGTGAAGCAAGACAAAGTGCCCTTTTGGCCAATTCCGTATCATCAACCATGGACATTTTGTTAATATTGTAACGGGGCTTGCATTCGAAGAGAACACAGTCACAGGAACCAGATCCAGTTTCGACAGACGAGCTTTCAATCACTCCCCCTTACCGTCCACTTTATACAGAGTAAGTCTCGATGGGTAGGTCCACCCAACGACCAGTATTCCCAGTGACAAAGTGTCATCACTGTCAGGATGACGACACAGAAAGTCAACCAGCCATTGCACTAAATCTGTGGCTCAAGGTTTTGTCCCTTCCTTGAGTTCATGCTCGCGGCACTTCTGATAAGTCCATAATTAGCATGAATTTAATGATTGTTTACATAAGATTTTAAGAGTATTTTATGCTAATTATGGTGTTTTATATGTAGTTTGATCGTGTGAAGACTTTGGATGAGAAATGAGAGAAAAGATAGATTTTTCCAAAATTTTGTCGCAAAAAACCATGGATGGTGAGCCGCGGGTATTTAATAGCACGTGGCCATGTGATAAAATGAAAGAAGATGGAAGAGGATAACGATCGTAGACAACAAAGGAAGCAAATTAGCACGTGATCATGTGATTCTATTCAAGGGGCTTATGACTCACGTGAGATACCGCGTGATCACGCCAGTTGGGAATAAAAGAAATCAGTTTTTGGCGAGAGAGAGAGAAATAGACACACAACGCGTTTTTGACCGAGCCTGCCTTCAATTTTTATTCCAAGATTTTGGATAAAAACAATATCTTATATTTTATTTAGTTGTTAAGGATTTTAGATATTATTCTGATTTTATTTCTTTTACCAAAATAAAGGAAGACTTTTTACTAGGGAAAGACTTCTATAAATATCTCTGCAGAGGAACGTAGTTAGGGATCCACTTTTTTTAGTTTTAGACTTTCTTTCCCCTTTCTCTTTAGTTCTTCATTTCTTTTCTCCAGTTATAAAATCTTTTGCTATGTTCTTCAAAATGTTTAGTGGCTAAATTTTCTTTTTCTAGTCAAGAAAATTATTGAAGTCTTGTGTTCTTGCATATGTGAGATATTTTGCACTTTACTTTTATACTTCAAGAAAAACATTTATTTTCTACTTTTATTTTTTTGTTATAATTGTTAGTCGTTGCATTGAAGCACTGGTTAGCCTTTGATCTTCGCCATACAATTAACATTTAATATAATTGTTAGCAGCTGAGTTGGAGTGCTGGTTAGCCTTCAATATCTGCCAAAACGATTTACAACTAATCAAGCTAGACAAGGTTTTGTTAAGTTTGAGAGGGCGTTCAATATATTTTATTTACTTGGTTAAGTACTTAAACTATATTTTAAAAATAAATAATTTACATGCATAAAACACCGGTTGGTGTTTAATGTTTTGTTTTTAAATCTTTCTTGTTCGGTAACCATTAGAACTGTTAGTCCTGCGAGGTTTCGGGGGTTTTTCTATTGGTTAAAAGTAATTTTTGAGGTTTCGATTATTGCCTCGGCAAAGAAAGATTGGTGATATACAGGTTTGAACATTGCCGTCTTCAGTTTATTCTTGAATGTTTATTTGTGTATCGATGATCATTGCATGAAACAAGATGGATTAGATTTCTTTGACTAGAACTTCCCTTAATCATTTCATTTATTTCAATCTACTTCTCTTATTTTTTTATAAGTTCGAATCAAATCCAAACCATTTTGTTACTTGTTTGAAAGAAACGAATCCACCATTCCATGTGGAGATGAGCTTGCTTTCCTATACTACGTTTATTGGAAGTAGGTTAATAATATTTGTTGGCTTGACACCTCACCAACTTCATTGGCAGCTGGATGCGCAACCAACTTCGGGACCTTTCGCCCCCTCCAGAAAAAGCGGCAAGCAGGTGGTTGTGGAGTACCAAAAGGTTATCTGGACCTAAACTACTTGCATGATCAAGTGCTACCACAACCGTTTCATGGTGGGAAATGAAACCTAATGTTGAGGTTCCTTTCTCATAAATAGGGCGATCAAGGTCGTTATAAACGGTGTTTCTCGAATCCATTACTGCCAACTCTTTGTTGGTTTTAGGGAAGAATTCAGATGCACAAAGAGCTTATATCCGTAGATTTTACTTCGATAGAGTTTTCAAGTTTTTGACAATCTTATGTACGTGTTGAGTTGTGTGTCCTGTGATCAGCTCTAACTTTATTATTTATACTTCCCCTTTGCGTGTGCTTTAAAGGCGCGCGGTGATGAATCCGACTTCTTTCTAGGTTTTGGCACACTCTGATTAGGTTTTTATACATTATCGTCTTTCTTTCTTCACCAAGATTGTTGATTGCCAATTTAGGAAACAGACGTAGGAATTAGCAACTTCATTAAATCGGCAACAATTGGACCCAAACATCGGATTACGGTCTCCTCCTGTATTTTATAGTTTGATGACTAGATAGTATCTATAATATTGTTGAGCATAATGCACAGCCTTAAGTTTTACCGAGAAATGGTATAAGAAAGTTTTACGGTTAAGTTTGGTTTATAAATCGTTAAGAATTTTGTGTATTTATGAGTCTACCCTATGAAAATGTATTTAAAGAGAATTGCATATTTTACCTCTAAAGTTCAGCGCCAACATATATTTATTAGTCAATTCCTAAAGTATTAATATAACCGATACAACTCATAATTATCCCATCACGAAGAATCAACCATCTTAATAATCAATAGGCAAATGTGTAAATCATTAGTTTTTTACTTTTCATATATAATTTTTTTTATCTCTTTACCCGTATTGTTAAGTTTGATACATGTAAATATTGGTACTAAGTTTAACTCAAGCAAATCTTGAATTTCAAAAGTTTTTGATAAACAAAATAGTGAAAGCATGTCACGTTAAGGCTTGGTTTAATAACTTATCTCACATCGCGATTTGTAAACTATTGCAGTACAAGTAGTTTTACCTAGATATTGTAAAAAATACTAATGAAATTTTGTTTGTTATAATAGACATATGATATTAATCAAAATTCATGTGATTTAACAAAATGCACACAATTTCTCAAGGGTTATGAACCATGGTGGTTATCATTCGTTTATTTATAGTCGTATAAATTTTTCATTTTTCGGTTTTTGACAAAATATAGAGGGGTTCATCATAGTACATTAAACCTTGAGATAATCCGTAAGACTTCCAAAACAAAGGAAATACAAATTTCCCATTTTCTTATTAGGACTCTGAAAGTTAAATGAAAACCTTGGCATTACATGTGACAAAAATTGAAACTAAATCGTGGAAAATGCACATTTGCCAAAAAAATGCATTTTAATCTTTAAACCTCAAAATATGTATCCTTATAAATTATAAGGATATCATATGTATCGTTATAAATGTTTATTCTTTAAATATAGTAGAATATATTTGATGGGACCCAGTCAAATAAGTCCAGGGTCAAACTATTATTAAGGCCCGGGTTATCCAAATGCGCAGCGGGTCTGAAGTCGGGTCGTCCACTTGATACAACAGGACCCACGATTACCATTTATAGTTACAAAGGGAAAAGTGCCGCTCTGACCTAATTGAGCTGCAACCACCTCTTTCTGTAAAGAAGACAGAGGTGGCGGATTAGAGAAGCAAACCCAGACGGAGAAAGAAAATAGACCAAACAAAAGGAACTTTGACCCAGCATCACAAGCTCCCCAGATGATCCAAACCCTTGATCTTGATCCCTATTCTGCTTATATATACACCACTATGGCCTCCAAGGTTAGGGTTACAACATTACTACTTCTCTTAGCCATTTTTATTCCCACATCTTCTAACTTAGGTATCGGAGTGTTTGTCCGGGGCTCGACCCGGGACTTACACTAACAATCCTTGGTTTGCAGGAGAAGCTGGTAATCCATTGACTCTCGATGGTGGATAATTTGATCTCCATCATCTGGCACCGACTGTGGGGAGAGGTAGTACATCGTTTAGAAGTGCTCTTTTCTGCTCATAATCAACAAGCAACCTCAAGGTAAACGCCCCTCATGGCTACTTCAGGGAACGAGCCAAAAACCCTTAGAGGAGACCACACAGCGTTCACTGCCTCACCTATTCTCCGGGACACCACAGATGAAGGACCGTCTCAGCCTAAGCCGACGGCAGAAGAAATACAGGAGTTTGTTTGCACAAACTTCCATAAACTAGAGCATTTGCTCCAGAATAGCGAATGAAATGATAAAGGAAAGGAGCCAACAGATCCGAAGGAAAAGAGGAGAACCTCCTTTCCAGATCCCAGGCAGCTATTCTCAGATGAAGAAGAAGCTCACTCCAAAGGGCATTATGCTGTTAGCAGCAGTTCTTCTGGACACAATCATGAAGAGTCCGCTCCACGAAGAAACAGATCCCCAACACCTAGGGTTACCAGGACACCGTCTTCCGGTAGCTGGCAGGAAGGGCGATGTCATCCGTGTACTCATTACGGGTCGAAGAAGTATGGGGGAAACTCACCCTTCTTTCCGAAAATAGAGAAGTTCATGGTAGGATAGAAGTTTAAATGCCCTCAAAACATAGGCATGTATGACGGAAGTTTCGATCCAGACGATCACTTGAATGTGTACAATTCAGTTATGAACCTGTTCGCTTATCTGATGCCAGTGTGGTGCAAGCTCTTTCCGGTCACGTTACGGGATCGGGCCCGATTGTGGTTCGACAGCTTGACTTGAAGTGTTCACTCTTGGACGCAGCTCGAGGAGGCCTTTCGCTTGTACTTCTTACTGCAGAAGAAGTTTCGAAAAGCCAGAGAAGAGTTATTTACTATTAAGCAAAAGGATCAAGAGACGCTACGCGCCTATGTAGAGCACTTTGCGGAGGACAGTGCACAAATAGGGTCCCGATCTGACGAAATCCTGATTGTAGCCTTCATAAATGGGTTGCGTCATGGAAGATTCTACACAGAGTTCATGGAGGACCCTCCGGATACTTTCAAAGAAGTCCTGAAAAGGGCGAACAAGTACGCCAGAGGGGAAGAAGCCAACCGGAAGTGTAGAGACGAGTCTCAGAGTGCCTGCCGACCAAAAGTCAAGAGCCGTGGTCTGTCGCCATCTATCAGACGGTCACTCCGAGAACGTCTAGGAGGCATCAAGAGCTTCCGTAACCTCACCCCTCTAAACAAGACACCTAAAGAGATCCTATAGATTGTCTCTGTGGAAGGTATCCTGAAGCCCCCGCCGAAGATGAATAAGCCTGCCTTTAAGAGGAATCGAAGCCTATATTACAATTTTCATGGGGATTACTGGCACGACACAAATGATTGCAAAGATCTGAAGAGAGAAATAAAGTGTTACATTCAGAATGGTCAGCTCGCAAGCTTGCTTTGGAAGCGCAGAAGGGCGACGGTAACGCTCGGAAGGAGGATCGGGCAGCTAAGGCTTCCGGAAGGGACAAGCGAGGGCAATACAACTGGAATAGAGGCCGC
Organism: Oldenlandia corymbosa var. corymbosa; assembly: GCA_949775105.1. Classification (NCBI taxonomy): domain Eukaryota; kingdom Viridiplantae; phylum Streptophyta; class Magnoliopsida; order Gentianales; family Rubiaceae; genus Oldenlandia; species Oldenlandia corymbosa. The sequence goes on along the minus strand of OX459119.1, from coordinate 9,545,234 downwards.
GACAGAGAAAAGCCCAACAGGGAGGTCAATCAAGTGGTAACAGGAGATATCCTGAGTATTATTAGAGGGCCACCTGGGGGTGATTTGGAATCCCAAAGGAAGGCCTAATGTCGGAAGGTTCCGGACGGAGACACGAATAACCGGAAGCTCAAGCCTTCTGAAATAACAAATTTCTCCTATGAGGACCCCGTTCTGGAACGACAGGTAAGAGCAGATGCTGTGGTTATTCACAGAAGAATCGCGAACAAATCGGTCCATAGAATATACGTGGACGCAGGAAGTTCTGTAGAGATCATGTACTAGCATTGCTTTATCCAATACAAAGGTGTGCGGAGGACAATGCGGATGGTGAACACTCCCCTGGTGGATTTTGCCAGCCGTACCATATGGCCGGAAGGAATATTCACACTCCCCGTGACATTGGGAGACTACCCTACCGAGAAGTTGGTATATTTTGACTTTGTCATAGTCAAGGCAGGGTCCCCGTACAATATGATCCTAGGGCGACCTGCGCTAGGAAAGTTCAAAGCCATAGTATCGACACTGCGTTTGATGATTAAGTTCTTTACGGAAGCTGGAGTCGCCACAATAGTGGGGGACCAGTATGCAGCATGTGAATGCCATAGAATCGTACTGCGTAAGAAAGAGAGACAGGAAGAGGATGCCATGGATATTGATGGTCCATACCGGGGGTATGTGGGGATGACTCGGAAGTTGGGGGACGAACCCCTGCTAAGGGGGGGGGGAGTAGAAGCTGTGTTAGTTGACCCCAAAAACCCGAAAGGATCTTCCGGAACCTGTGAAGCTCCAGGTCGTGGAGCTATTAAGAAGTTATACCGCTTGGAGCCCGGTAGACATGGCAGGAATCCCTAGAGAAATCGCAGTGTAAAGACTGAGCATACCGGAGGGAGTAAAGCCCGTCTGATAGAAAAGAAGGCCCTTTGCAGCCGACAGAAGTGAAGTAATCAATGAGGAAGTACATAAGCTAGTGGAAGCAGGGATAATGAAGGAAGTCCAATATTCAGAATGTCTAGCTAATCCGGTGTTGGTACAGAAGCCGGACAGATCATGGCGTATGTGTGTGGATTACACTAATCTCAATAAGGTATGTCCTAAAGACTTTTATCCTTTACCCATCATTGACCAAAGAGTAGATGCCTTGGTAGGTTTTCGCGCATTCTGGTTCTTGGATACATATAAGGGGTAGCACTAGATATGCATGGCAGAAGAAGGCGTGGAAAAAACGGCTTTCATTATGGAGAAAGGAGTATTCTGTTACACTAAAATGCCGTTTGGACTCCGGAATGTCGGGGCCACCTATCAAAGGTCAGTGGATAAAGTCTTCGAAAAGTAGCTGGGGCGCAATATAGAAGTGTACGTAGATGACATGGTGATCAAGAGCACGAGTGTGTCGGGAATACTTATGGACATTCAAGGAATGCTGGATAACTTTCGGAAAAATAATATGAAGTTGAATCCGGAGAAGTGCATCTTCGGAGTTGGGTCTGGAAAGTTCCTAGGTCACGTTGTGTTCGCGGAAGGAATTCAGGCTAACCCGAAGAAAGCACAAGCCGTCATGGATATGGTCTCCCCACAAACCATTAAAGAAATACAGAGCCTCAATGTAAAACTGACAGCTTTAAGCAGGTTCTTGTCCAAGTTTTGCAGAAAGATCACTACCCTTCTTTGAGATCCTAAAAGGAGAAGTTAGAAAAGGAAAGAAGGGTATCCTGAAGGAAGGAGAATGCGGGGGAGGCGAGTCAGCTTTTCAAGAGCTAAAAGAATACTTAAAGAGAATACCATCTCTCGCTACCCCAGTAAAAAGAGAAACCCTCCGGGTATACCTGGCGGAGCAACCGATATACTACGTCAGGAAAGTCCTAACCGTCGTAGAAACTAGATATCCGGATATAGAAAAGCTGGTCCTAGCCCTGGTACAAACGGTCAGGAGACTAAAGTACTATTTTCAAGCACATCCTGTATGCGTGCTAACCAAGCACCCACTCAAGCAAATATTAGATAAACCAGAAGCTTCCGGAAAACTTGTAAGGTGGGCAGTGGAATTAGGAGGATATGATATTACCTTTCGGCCCCGGAAGGCCGCCAAGGGGCAAGTGTTAGCGGACTTCATAGCAGAAATGCCGCATCAGAAGATAAAAGTTGAAGAGGCCAAGCCCAAGGAGAAACCCAACCAAAGCCAGGAGCAGGACGTGTGGACCCTCTTCGTAGATGGTGCTTCCAGAGCAGGAGTAGGAGCTGGTTTGATTATCACCTATCCGGAAGGCATTGAAACTACATATGCTTTAAGATTCAAGTTCCCAGCATCAAATAACGAAGCAAAATATGAGGCGTTGATAGCCGGAATGGAACTAGCATACCAATTAGGCGCTCAAAAGTTGGTAGCCAAAGGCGATTCATTGTTAGTAGCTAACCAAGTCAACGGAGTCTATGAAGCCAAAGAACCTTCCATGATGAAATATCTAACTAAGGTCAGACAATTAATAGCCACATTCGATTTATTCGAGATGGTTCAGGTACCTCGCTCCCAAAACAAGCGTATGGATGCCTTAAGCAAACTGGCTTCCTCCGCTTCTGCACACTTAACCAAAAAAGTCCTCGCGGAAGAGTTAGTTGTCCGGAGCATAAGCAATCCCATATTAGTGGCAATCATTAGCACCCCTCCGGAAGATAGCTGGAACACGCCGCTGCAGAAGTATATTGAAGAAGGGATACTGCCGGTGGATAGAACGGAGGCCAGAAGGGTCATCTTAAGAGCTGAGCGGTACCGGGTGGTTGACGGGGTCTTGTTCCGGAAGTCATTTACCCAGCCGCTATTAAGATGTTTGGAACATGGAGAAGTATGTTATGTATTGGAGCAGCTGCACATGGGTGCTTGTGGAAGTCACGCTGGAGCACGAGCAATAGTCAAGATGGCCATAAGAAATGGCTACTACTGACCGTCCATAGAAAAGGACGCGGCCAACACGGTGAGGAGATGCAGAGACTGCCAAAGACATGACCCCGTTCCCCGGAAGCCACAAAGGGATCTGATTGGGATAACCAGTCCATGGCCCTTTTACCAACGGGGCATCAACATTGTTGGGCCCTTTCCTCAAGTTCCGGGAAGGTTCCGGTTCTTACTGGTGGCAATTGACTGTTTCACCAAATAGGTGGAAGCTGCTCCCCTATCATCCATTTCCGGAAAGAATGTGTTGAAGTTTGTATGGAAGAACATTGTGTGTCGGTACGGAGTGCCTGGAATAATTATATCTGATAATGGGAAGCAATTCACAAAACAACCCCTTCCGGGACTGGTGTCAGGAACTGCAAATTCGTCAAAGTTTTACTTCTGTATAATATGCTCAGGCCAATGGACAGAAATTGGCAGAGGAGATACAACATGTCTTATGGTCTTACCGAACCACTCTTAGGAAAGGTACCAATGAGACACCTTTCAGCTTGGTTTATGGATGCGAAGCCATGGTTCCGGTAGAAATAGGGATGCCTTCCGTCCGGATGCTAAATTTTGCGAAAGAATAGAACGAAGAAAATCTCTGGTTATCTGGTTGAAGAGAAGAGAGAGGCTGCCACCTTTCGGGACGCTCGCTACAAGTCACAAACAGCAAAGTATTACAATGCCCTGGTGGAGCACAAAGGACTCAAAGTGGGAGACTTCGTGCTCCGAAGAAATGATTTCAGTAGAGTGGCCGGCAACAGAAAGCTAGATGTAAAATAGGAAGGGCCATACAAGATAGCACAAGTCCACCGGTCCGGAAGTTACACATTGGTCCAGATGAACAGAAAGGCAGTACCCCGCACTGGCATCAGTTCAACCTCAAAAGGTTCTATTTCTAAGGAAAACTACATGTCTGTTTAGAATAAATTATTCAGTCTTTGTTGAGCTTTCTTTTCGTTGCTTTGGTACGCAAAATGCTTGTTAAAAGCGTCGCGCGTTTGATTTTGATGCCAAAGGGTATCATTGTAATGGGCATCGGACACTAGTCCTATTGCAGATGATATATAAGCGAAAGTAAAGCGGTTGAAGTCTTGCATTATTTAATCAGCTTTGCAAAGTATCATTACTGCTTATATTTACTTAAACTTTCTAATGAAAAGTCAATCGGTAAAGAGTGACGACCTTTAATTAGTGAACACTCCCCTAATAAAGGCAATAACTTTAATTAGTTATCATGCTCAAGTGCATAGTCAAAAGACAAAGCACCATAAAACGGCAAGCCTCACAAAGGTAACCACAAAAGCTAGCTAAAGAAGAAACACGTATACCACAAGAATGAAAGAGGATAATAAATAAAAGTGCCAGAGCACGCATATCCTACTGCCACAAAGGAAACGTCGCAAAAAACAGTCAAAGAAGGTCACAACATCCATCACAAGGGATAACGGAAGCTGGAACCATATAAAAGCAACAAATGGCGACAGAATACGCCAAAATAAAGGTACGCAGTCTCGCATACTTAAAAGTTTAATACATGCCAATAGAATAAATAGTAAATATAAAGCCTTGTTTAAGATGCCTTCATCTGGTTCACCTCTCCTTCCCCATCTCCCGCTCCGAAAACTCCCTGTGCTGCTACGATACGGGAGGTACTAACATCCGGATTAGGCATTAGACGCTTAGCACGAATACCCATAAGTACAGGAGTAGGGTTGTGAGCGTTGTCAGCCAAGACCTTGTGATAATCCAAAGCCAACTGGTGAAGAGCCCCCTTAGCTTCCTGAGCCTTAGTAACCGCATTAGGATTGTACCCAGGCATCTCCTCTAGCTCCACACCCTCAAAAGAGAGATGGTAGTGCAATGCCATTTTATGCTCACCAATAGCTTTCTGGTAATAGGACAACCTTTTGAAATGTCTCTGAAATACAGAGTCAACTAAACCCTTACTAAAAAAGTAAGGAAGACCCTTAGTAATCAGTAAATGCGGATCTTGCCGCAGTGTTTCAAGCTCTTTGATGAGATTCTTGTTTTCCTCCTGGGATCGAGCAGATGCGTCACCCAACTCCACCACCCTCTTCTCTAGACTAGCTTTTTCAGTCTGAATGAGATTAAGATCATCTTTAGCCACTCTGAACTCCTCCCGTACATCCCCCAATTCCTTCCGGAGAGCAGAACAGGTTCCTCTAAATCCATAGACTTCGCCTCCATAACCTTTAACTTCTCTTTATAAGCAAGAGAGGTAACTTTGTGCTCTTCTAACTTGCGGATCAGGGTGGTACACCAGTTGGTAGTCTAAAGCACCAAGCACACGTGTGTGTATATATATATATATATATATATATATATATATATAGTAAATACAAGATATAAAAACAAAGACAGAACAAACATACATACATCAAAGCTAATTATTAATAAAGTAATCAAAAAGCAGAATAATCGATTATCTCTAGGGAAGCAAAGGTAGCCTTCTGGGCCACATCTTCATCCGGAATAGTAAGAAGATAGCCCTTGTGGGCTGGGGGGAGGAGATGTTAGCAAACCAATCCTACCGGAGATAAGAGCTATTAAGTATCGATCCGGAATGCACACGCTAGGAACAAGGCGAAAAGGTTCAATCCCTCTAGCGGATATGCCCGATGAAATCACAGGGTTAGCAGGGGGAACAGAAGGACCTTCATACACCTCTTTAGCGGGAAATTCAGTAGATGGATGTCCTTTTTCTTCGCTATCCTCAAAAACACTCTTAGAAGCTAATGGCTTCAGAGAAAACACTTCTGTACTCGACAAAATTTCAACGTCAGGTACTACGTTAGTCATCTTCAGCTTCTTAGAACTCCCTTCAGTACCAGGCACCTCCGTATCCTCACTAGGAGAGCCGAAGTTCGCAGTGCTGGCTGCAGAAGAATTTTCCTTTTGTTTTGAACGCAGCATAGATAGAGGCAAAACCTTCCTTCCAGAGAGCAATAACCGTAGATCCCGAAGGATCCAAATTCTCATCATCCGAAAATTCTATGCTAGAAACAACTACCAAGGAAGATATACAAAAACAAATCAAAATCATTGGTGCGTGCCGAGTTCACCAAAAATATTACTAGCTTGGATTATGATTTTTGTAGATAATGGAAGCTAGGTCGATCCCACGAGGACAGTTAATTACCAAATTTGTTGTAAAGAAAGACTACCAATCAGACAAGGTGTCACTCAGGGGAATGGAAATAGTCACTCAGGGGAATGGAGGCCAGGGGCGTTCTTCTCCTTTTCTTACTGTTGTAGTTGTTATTAGCACTGTAATGGTTGAGCTCTTGTTCATTCAGCTCACTTATAACTCTAAGTCAGTTCTCGTTTTTCCTAGAGTCATCCTTGCAACCTTAACAATCTATTTTCCAATGATTGATTCCAGATCCAAAGTCATTAAGTTCTTAGGCTTTCAAGAATACTTATGTTAACTAAGTATATTCCTATCTTAGTTAAAACCATAGAATGTTACCTCTATGTCATAATTTAAAGTTGAAATAATCCAAACCAAGTTTATCTTTCCAGATCTCCCTTAGTTCTAGCATGCATTCAATTTAGTGATCAAGTAAATGAATGTAGAAAAACTTTCAACCTTAAAACAAGAAACAAAACCAGTGCATTGCAACTACGACATAAGTTGAGGAGAATAACCCCTGGAAACTGTTTAGCTACTCATACAGATTAATGCTACATCTACTACATCAACAGACATCATAAAAGTATGCATAATAAACAAAGTTCAAGCTAACAGTCAAGAGACGAGAAAAAAGCTTGTGCAGTTTCTGAGCCACTCCTGGGAGTGAAAGGGTTCACTCATGGAACTGAAGTAGAAACTGGGTTGGCTACTCTTCAACTTGGCTTCCTTACTGAGTTGTTGCTGCTTCTTCTTCCTTTTTGCCTTCTACCTGGAGTTTTTCTGTGTGTTTTTGGCAATTGAAGGGTAACCAGAGATTGAGATAGAGATATCGATGTCTTCTGAGAGTGCAGTTCCCTCTTTTATAGGGCCTTGCAGCCGATTCTTTTCATCATGAGAGCCTCCCCATGCTTGTAATTGTTTAATCCTCCCAATGCCTTGAGCCTGGAATCCAAACTTAGATGTTCTTCTTCTCTTCTTCCAGAAGTGGCAGCATTGCTCTCATTGATCAGCAGGGGAGGCTGAAATTTCGGCTGGGGGACAAGCATGCTTCTTGGAGGGGACATGCTCATTAATGGCAAGATGCTTCTTGTCTAAGGAGGTGCTTCTTCGTCCAGCTCAGCAACATTTGCCTCAGCAGCCCACAAATTGTTCTCTTGACCTTAATTTTTCAGCAATTTTGCAATTAAACCCCAACCTAACAAAAACACAAAAACTGGTTAAGTAAAGTGCACTAATAATAGGAAATACCCCCCAATTTCTTGCTAATTCAGAGTTAATTGTGATGCTTTTTGTAACAAATAAACCATTATCAATCATCACTAACAATGTAAAAGAAAATAATAATAATAATAATAATAAGAATAATAATAATAAATAAAAATAAAATACACACAGACACAATTGTATATAAATACAACAAAGATAATAAATATATTAATAGAAGAAAGCAACACAGTAGCTATAATTTATCCTACCCTTTCCGGATGAACCTCGAAACTCCGGCACCTCTTCCGGTTCCCCCAAATTGCTCATCCCATAATATATAAGTGCAGCCTCTGGCAAAACCAAGCCAAACACAGAGTGACCCAAATAAGCTTGGATGACCAAGTTCGAAGGTTTTGGAATTTTTCATCCTTTACCAGTTGATCCAGATTTCTCCATATCATATTCCCTTCAACAACACTATCTCTCAAAAAAAAGAAGCTATTCCACCAACCTTTAAAACCATCCGAAACACCCCGTATAATATCTGTTTCCTTAGAGCGTCTAGTAAGAGTAGACCAATCTCCAGAAGGAGTAAGTTTAAAGAAATATGACATAACATAAAAGGATGGTTCAACTGCCAAAGCCCGACTAAGAAGTTCATAACCCAGAACGCAGGCTACAAAGTTACGGGTAACTTGAGAAATTGAAACACCATAACGATTCAAAACTTCCAATAAAAAACGGCTAAAAGGAAACCGTAGGCCAATATCCAAAAATTTTGTGTAAATACCAATCATCCCTTCCGAAGGGTCATCAATCGTCCACCCTAACCCAGCAACAAAGGCACGAAAACCTTGCGGTATCTTGTAATAAGTCTTGATTGATTCAAGTTGGGCCTCTGTCAAATCAGAAGTAAAAACACTTATTCCTAACTTGGGGTTCAACGATTGAACATTTGCCTGCACCCGGGGTTTTTTCCCCTCAGATCTAAGGGACAAGCGAGAACGATTTGGCACTGGAGATTTCACAACTTTCTGTTTCTTCTTGGTATTACCAGACACATTGCATGCAAAAAGGCAAATCAAACACAGAAAGGTAAACCCCCAAACATAAATACCGCAAGAAATAACAAACCAAAATCAGAATTATAAAAGAAGCTCTCATAGAATCAAAACAGGAAAAGTATAAGCCTGAGTCGAAAGTAAATATCTACACTTACTCGGATCCATGAGGGACAGCAAAACTTCCTTACGAAAAAGAACAAGCTCTTCACCTTCTGCACAGCCTTTTTACTTTGGGGGAAGAAAGAGGGAAAAGAAGATAAAAGAGAAAAAGGAAAATCTTTAAAGAAGAGTTTTATAGAACCTTTGAAAAGACATGCTATTAAACAGGGCACGACTTTTTCAAATTTAAAACGGTTGAAATGATAAGACCCCACGTTTTGAAATTTGGGGAACCATGATGACACCTACTCAAACCAAGAAACAAGAAGAGTGGAGGAGAAGTTTTTCCAGTCCAGACGCACGTTCCAAAGGCGAACCGTCACCTCCGGACTGCGGGGCTAGTTGATGGGACCCAGTCAAATAAGTCCAGGGTCAAATTATTATTAAGACCTGGGTTATCCAAATGCGCAACGGGTCTGAAGTCGGGTCGTCCACTTGACATAACGGGACCACGATTACTATTTATAGTTACAAAGGGAAAAGTGCCGGTCTGGCCTAATTGAGCTGCAACCACCTCTTCTGGTAAAGAAGACAGAGGTGGCGGATCAGAGAAGCAAACCCAACCGGAGAAAGGCAATAGACTAGACGAAAGGGAGTTTGACCTCAGCATCACATGCTCCCCAGATGATCCAGACCCTTGATCTTGATCCCGATTCCGCCTATGTATACACCACTATGGCCTCCAAGGTTAGGGTTACAATATTACTACTTCTCTTAGCCATTTCTATTCCCACATCTTCTAACTTAGGCATCGGAGTATTTGCCCGAGGCTCGACCCGAGATTTATACTAATGATCCTTGTTTTGCAGGAGAAGCTGGTAATCCATTGACTCTCGGTGGTGGATAATTCGATCTCCATCAATATTAAAGATGTGTTGTACATTAAACTAATTTCTTTTCAAGTACCATTTAAGTTGAAAAAAATTTCCTCGACCCATTTCTATTATTTTGGTTCTCATTTCTATCAGAACGTTGATTAAGTGATAAATATTTATTTTATTGACAAAAATCCCATGGAAGTCGACACATTCCTCATGGTTTTATTTTTATTTTTTTAAAATAGCATTCTACCAAATAGGTAGATACTATACTCGCTTAAAAAGTTGTTGTGAGATAGTAAACCGCCTCTATATTAGAAATGAAATTTTTTATTAAAAAAAAATCGTTTCATTACGTGTGAATGAAAAAGGAATTTTGATCATTTACGTATTTAAGTCCATCACATATTTACATTTTATTTGAGCTTTTTTGAAGTCTTTTTTTATTTCCACCTTCGCATCTTTTATATTTATTTATTTATTTTTTTATATTTTTCTAATATACTATCTATCTATATTTATTTTACCTTACGAAGACCATTTTCAACAAACGATTTGCTTGCTACCTATAAATCAAAGGACATAAATGGTTACTTTGATTACACGATGCATTTGTTAGTTAAACATTTATGATATAAATGTTTTGATTATATTTAGCGGAATAACTCTTGAAAGATGAATTACACTCATTGTGTGTCACTTATTAATTAGGATCTAAACTAAGAATATCAAAATAATATAATTGGTGTAAAATTTATCTTCCGAAAAATATCTTTTCTCTTTCACACGATTCTCAAGCATTATCATGTATCCTCAATTATCAATCTCTCATCAGGTCTTAATACCACAAGTAAAATACATATCGACAAACCATTTCTTCAAACTTGCGTAGTATGCCTCCAAATTTCACGGTAATGGCAAGCTCTATCTAAACCCTAAAGTTCTACTATCAAGCAGTGGATATATAACCATTAATAGAGTGATGGCAATCAAGAAGCAAACTAACAATTATCTTAAATCAAAATTTGGCTCTGAAGATAAATTGATTGCGACTTATAGTGCAGAAGCATGTAATCTAGAAAAGTTTGAAGATTGATATGATAATTTGTTTTTTGATAGAGGTCTTATGGTAGACCACTTATGAAGTAGATTAGATGATAATATACTCCAAGAAATCAGCATACAATCCAACTTGTGGAAGAGCACATTGATTAAAAAACTCCACCTTTCTATCAGCTATAAATCAAGAACCTTGACTATGAAAGAATCAAGACCAATAATCTATAATGCAAGAAAAACTAATGCTATGAACGCCACAATTGAAAGATTCATTTGCAATTGATAAGTCCTTTAGAAAACATAACAAAGAATTTTACAATGACCCGTCAAGTGAGGTAACAACCTAATGGGAATCAATATAAAACTCATAATACAAGGAGATATTCTCTAAAAGAATCTCATCCAAGTGTGAACATAATCAAGTTAATAATGAAGAATCTGCCTCGAGTGCAAACTCAATCAGTATCAGTTTGTAGAGTGATAATAACTATCCATCATGATGCATATCTATCTAACGATGTAGCAGACATCAAATTAAAGATTTCTTATAAAAAAACATGCAAAACTCGAAAATAAGTAAAATAATAATTCTGTCCTTTTTAATTAAAAAGTCAATTTTGCCCCTATAACTTTCGCCCCTTGTAGAGATCTTTTCGAACTAAAATTTTTATCATGATTCTCATCCTTGATGTTATCACGTAGCATTATAAATGTAAATAACACTCACAACATTATTATTATTATTATTATATTATGCAGAACCATGGGTGGTATTTAGCGGATATGTCCTTCGTTATTACAATTTACAAGTAGTATTATTATAAAAAATAAAGGAGAGCAGTGCAAACAAAACCTGGATTTTTAATGTTTAAACGTTGCCTCATTGTAACAAAATAAAATTATTTTTCGAGTAAATGTTCTACATAAAAATTAATTATACGGACTTATTAGGTAGAGTATTAGTAGACAATTGCAATATAAGACGTCCTAAGAAAAGAAAAGGTAAGACCCGCCAGTAATTAATTAGCCACCGTCTTAATAAACCCGGGCGAATGTTTAAATTCCCACAACTATTACGAAAGTTAGGAACAGTAATCATCTCGAGACCCAAAGCAAATCCGCAATTAAAATGATACTCTTACGCTGTTTGAATTGATTTACTCGTAAACCGTGCCCAGTACTTGAAATTGAAATTCTGAGGGGGGAGTTCGGGTCAGGGTTCCAGGTGAATGTCCGGCTCGATATTAACACCCTCACCGGTGGTGGCGGGTGGCGGCGGAGATAACACCGTAACGGCTTCCCAGGTGAATGCATTTCGAATTGCGGCAGTCATGGACCGGTTGGCTTTGAACATGCAGCAGATGAATCAGCAGGCGAGTCAAAGCAAAGTTGACTCCACCGAGTCTATCCAACTCTGTCTCTCGCTCGCTCGGTACTGCTTTTTTGTCTCCTTCGAAATTCAGTACTTTTTTTCGGCCCTGAGATTTTAGCTTGTCATAGTTAGGGGCTTAGGGCTAATAGTTGTGTGCGATATTTATTTATTTTTTTGGTGCGTATGATTTTGGTCGCGATATATGAAAAGTTGGTTTTCCACAAAGTGAGAAATGATTTCTTTCCGTATTTTTTCTTTCCAATCTTCTCCTTTGCCAGAAAGGGAGGGTGGGTTGGGGATAGGGAACCCTAGTTTGAGACACAACTTGCCCTACTTTACAGACATGTTCATGAGGAAATAGCTCAGTTGGTCCCTATTTGTTGGCCGACTGTTATGTGTTTTTTTTCTGATGAATTTATTGTGTGCGTCAAGGAAATGGTTAGTTCCGTGAATCTTTCACCCTTACAATTAGTGGTCTTTGCTGTTTCGGAGGTAGACGCTACAATTTTTCGGTGTAAAGGTCAAGTTTCGTGTTACAGTAAAGCTCTTGTTGTTTATAGGCTACACTACGAAAAGCATGAATCTGGATGGCTTAAGTTCAATCGCAAATGTTGACCAATGATGGGATCATTTGGTTCAGAATATGATACTTGCTTTGGTTTGATATCAGATATTTGCTGTGTTGATAATTTTAGTTTAGGTCCATTGTTTGATGTGAAAACTGGTTATTTATGTAAATGTCTTCTGTAACTTCGCCCCTGAGAGTTGTCTTAGAAGTGAATTAGTGCTTTATTATTATTCAATGTAGCAACCCTCCCGAGTGATGGGAATTTATGTTAACTCATTGTTTTGATTGAAAAATTTTCAAATGCAGGGGAATTGATTTTGCCATTGCAAACCATGAGATTCCAAGCAGAGTCCCTGATTTGCCTATATTGTTGAAGCAGGTTCCTATTGTCAAATTTTTCAGTTTTCTGATTTTGCGATTTGATAGCTCCATTTTCATGTTAGGTTCTAATGATTATGTCCTATTTTTGAAAGATATTCACTGAGGCTTCCTTTTTTCTTTCCTTTTTTTTCGGGTGGCTTTTTGATTTTGACTGCTAAAATGCAACAAGTAAATGAAAGTGCATAAACTTTCTGTGATTTCTATGCAGTATAATTTTTTGCCTACTTTAGGAGGGAAAATGAATAAACCGACTTTTTTTTTTCCCATTTAATTAATTAATTAATTTTTTATTTTAAAAAATTTAGCGGAAGATGAGTTAGAAGTTGTTTATAGGATGATAGCTATTGTGCTAGAATGGAAGTTTCTTTGTGCCAATATTACTTTTTTGAGCATGTTATAGTGTTTCATATGTTTAAATGGCTTTTTATTACTCAAATGCAAGTGGGCAACAGATTTTCTAAGTGCCTAGAGTAGGACATTTGAGGCTTATTTGGACTGTTTGCTGCAGATGGCATTCTTTCGTTCAGCAATTCTTGTGGCTCAATATGATAGGAGCAATATTAACTGTGTACTTACATAGATGGATTTGTGTTTTCTTCTCTTGTCTCTACCTTGTCTTATTCTGGATTTGGTAGGAGTTTTTTGTTCTCAATTTCTATACAATGGTCATCTGATGTTTTCTTGTATGCTGCTTAATTCTACCATCAGTGTTCATATCCCCATGAAACGTTTAAGTGATTTTAGTGTGTAAATCGCAGGTGTGCCAGTGCGGAAATGATGCAATGCTCCAAGCAGCTGTCATGGTTCTCATGATTTCAGTTAAGGTACTTTATTTTTTATTTTTTTATTGTTCCTATAGAGCTTAAGACAACAGATTTACTGGATATTCAACAACAAAGGATAATTCTGCCCAAGGAAGGTGGCATTTGTAAATATTTGGGTAGGGTGATAATTCACGGTTATTTTTATGGTGAAGAGTCAGCTCATGTTTTGAGAATATTCTATTAGATCAATTTGCTAAATGACACATTTGTCTGGGCTATTGCAACTGAATCAGTTTAGAGCTCCTGAAAAGTTCGGAAAGGAGGTTTTGTGAGGTGGGTTATGTGCATAGGCAGGAAACATAAGAAATCCAGATGCCTGAAATTTTCCTCATAAGCTGCCATTTATCTTGCTTTTGTCAGTGAACCATCTGAAGATGCCTTGTTGCCAGTTTTAGTAAATTAGATAGAGATGAGCATCTAATGATGTTCAATTCTGAACAGCAATATGATGAATAAAACAGTTGGGCAGGGTGAGTTTAAGATATGCTTTACAAAGTATGTTTTAACTCTATTAGATGGCTTGGTGCCTACCAATATCACAAACACATCATCTATCTCTTTTTGAATCAACAATGAAGACTTTTTGAGGCCTTAGATTGCTAACTTTTTGAGCCTCAACTTTTATACATCCTTAGTTTTTAAAGAAGCATTGAGTGTCTCCTTATGTTTCAAGCATTGGAGGAGAATTAGTTTGGCTCAGGGGTGGTAAATCTTAAATGGTGTAAGCTTTTGCTGTTTAGGACGAATTTTGCACATTTCTTGTGCTTTAAATGATTTTTACAGCATTTCCTAAATTTGGAACCAATTGTTCCCTTTACCATAGAATCTCCGCTTATCTGGTGGTTCATCACTTTCTCTTGTAGAATGCCTGTCAGAATGGATGGTTTTCAGATAAAGATTCTAAAGATCTTAATAATCTAGCACATGAGGTTTGTAACCATTTTTTTGGGCTAATTTTCTTTCCCCTGCCATTTTCTTGACTTTCATTTTACTGATTAAGTAATTCCTTCGCCCTCATGATCAAGATTGCTAGCAACTTCTGCTCCAGCTTGGATTGCAATGCTGACCCAAGCAGTTACAATGCGGTTATTGCGGATATTATGTCCAGGTACCACAGTTGAATTACTTTTATAGAAGTGATGAGTCGCTAAATTTTCAGCATGGTCAGTATCATTGAGCAGAAGTGAAGGTTCATTGCGACTTTGGATAACAGCCGATCTGCTTATGTTTTTCCTTTAGCTTCTTGGGCATGGTGTTGCCCTCAGTTTGGATAGTGCCATTGTCTTTCATTGCTGATTTTCCGCTTAAATTTAATATTGTCATCTTCTTTGAATTGCGAGATATTGTAACACCTTCCTTGAGTCTTCTAAGAAATAATTTTCTTTTTTTTTTCTTTTTTTTTTTAACATTATGTTCTTGTGTGAATCTGCAGATTTTATCCAAGGTTGAAAATGGGGCAAATTCTTACTTTCCTCGAAGTCAAGGTGGCAATTGTGCTCCTCTGTCATTTCACGTGCTATCACTAAACTTCTGTTAGACATAATATAGATATGTGCGCCATTTATAAGTTTCCCTTATTGATTCTTGTAGCCCGGATATGGTGCTTATGTCAAAGACTTCCAAATTTCGAAGCACATGAAACTGTCTCCTGGAGAGAAAATTGTAAGCCCCCACTTGACTAACTTGCATTACTTTTAAAATAGCATTGTGATTGACACGTTTTTTCTGACTGAATTACCCAATGTTAGTTCCTCAATTGAATCCTTGAAATCCGTGCTAGCAGTTTCTATTTTCTGGACATGGAAAATTTCTATCTGCTTCTGTCATCATTCTTATATACCAGTTATGATACTGTTGGTTGCAATTACTCAAATTTGTCATTCGTTTTTTGGGTTTTCTTTCCCCCCAATTTCTAGTGCTGAACTTTTAATTATCGGCTTTAACTCTTTTGGTCCTCTTGTAGCTCTTGGTCTTTCCTTGATGACTAGCAAATGACTAATAGATAATTTAACTTTCCTTGACATAGTCAATTAGAATTCCATACTTCAGTCGCTGATTTTCAAAATCCTCTGACACTAAACTGAATTTTTCCGTATGAGATGCTTTTCTATGTTTAATGCAATTCATACTTGCTTCCTTTTTTGGTCTAATTTTGTTTTGTGTGTGTGTGTGTGTGTGTATTTTCTAGTTTCCCTCGCTTGTCTCTTCAGGTTTGAAGCTTATTTCCTTCAAGATAAGTGAAATTGATGTTTTTAAGAGAATTAAAGGTGGTTGTTATGTGTGGTAGCTTTTATTTTGTACCAAAGCATGTGAATTGTAGATAAATAGATAAATATCGGTCATTTCAGTTGTCTAATTGAACTATAATACTGAGGATATCAATCAGATTCTGTTTGTTTCTGCAAACTTGGTAAGGTGGAATGATGGATATATGAAATCATCCAAGGATGGGATGGATTCATCTATGTTTAGGCATCAATGAATTTGCCAAATGACTGGTCAATGGATATGAGGAAATGGTTGAAAACTGGCATGGAAACAAACTACTTATAAGACAATTATTCACATCTGGCTCACTGTGTGACCTGCATTGAGAAATCTTTCATCGTGTCTTATGATAGTCTGATGCTGTAGACAGTCCTTTTTTCCCAGGTTAGTGGCATCCCCTTAAGCTATCTTACTTTTATGTTATTTTCCTGCAGAGATTATTTGTTGCACAAACAGATAGCACAGAGACGCCATCATGTCTCATAAACCCTCCAAAAGTCAAGTATGATTTTCTTTTCTTTCTCTGGAGTACATTAATGCCTCACTATTGTTCTTTAACTTTTGGAGGTTAACTTGATGTTTTCTTTTATTTCTCCTTAATTTTTCAGTTTTCTGTTGAATGGCAAAGGAGTTGAAAGGAGGAATAGCGTATATATGGTATGCTTTACGCGCAATACCTGATCTCTATATTATGCAAAATTGCAGTACTTTTCTTAGTGAGTTTTCTTCTGTTAGGAAACGGGACCTCAGATGCCAACAATAGTGACACATATCCTGAAATATGGATCAAACCTTGTTCAAGCCGTGGGCCAGTTCAATGGTATGCTTCAACTCTGCATGGACGAAACTTGTGGTTTCTTGAAAAGGAATGCCCATTTATCCTGAACTTGTTATTGATGCAGGGAACTATATTATACTTGTTGCTTCTATGAAGGATTTGTCTGCAATTGAGAATCCAACATTGCAAGACTATGTGCAACCTGCTTCTGATATTGTAGAGCCAGGTGCCCTTCGAACTTTCATGATGGATTGCCTGCTCGTTTATTGCATTTTAGACCGTCTTTAACTAGACTTATTTCTTATTTCTTGTTCCTTGCGTAGATTCCGAGTTGATTGTTGGGGCATCTCGAATATCTCTCAATTGTCCAATAAGGTACACTACCCTCTATGCGGAGTTTTTGAAATTTTAACTGTATACATTAACAAATGAGAATGCTTGCCAGCTTCTTTCCCTCTTAATGATATCCCCTTCTTGCTGTTTGTGGGAAATGTTTCTGGTTGTGTTCGGGGGACACACATAAGCAACTTTGTTTTTTTGGGAAATATAAATAAATAGTTTAGATTGTATGCGCATCAATATTGGCATTGAACAAACAAGCCCCCCCCCCAAACAAGAAAAAAAAGAAGCATTAGTCTTGTGTCGTTGACACTTATTTTCATTGGTTAATCAGTCTATAAATTTGTGGATTGCTGAGACACTGCTTATCACTTTACAACTGAAACAAATCACAAATCACACTAAGCGTAGGTTTTTTCATTCCTTTATGTCTTAACTGATTTTCTTGTAAGAAAACATGAACAATTTGCCTTATGTTTGTACTATTACTGCCTTGTGAAATTGACTTTGTGCCTCTCTCAATTGCTTTGGAGGCAGTTCTGATGTAAAACATTATCCTGAAGCTTGGGAGGAGAATCTCTATTAACTCCTTTATGTCATTATTACCATTTATGAGATTATGAGGATATGACTTGGTTGTCAACTATGTTTTACTTTCTTTCCTTTCAAGAAATAAATCAAATAGAATCGAGCTACATCAGTTTAATGCTACCTGATTGATTTAGTTACTTTCCCACTTTTGAACAGCTTCACACGAATCAGAACTCCTGTTAAAGGACAGTCCTGCAAGCATTTTGAGGTGAACAACTCTTTATAATTGCATAAGTTTAAGTTGCTTTTATGGAGGTTTAGCCAGGCATACTTGATGGTTGTTGATGGATAATAAAGAGATCCACGATTGGCAATGTTATTTACGTTGTACTTTAGGTTCTCCCCATATAACTAAATGCGCAATCTGTTAAAAGAAATTAGGTAGAATTTGGGGCAAGTTTTAAGAGCAGTCCTCCAACATTCCACACCCCCCACCCCCAATTTCTTGTTTTACATTTTCCCTCTATATCCAAGTTGTAACAGGGTTTTATTTTTCACATCTTCCTAGTGCTTTGATTTGAACAACTACATGGACATAAACTCAAAAAGGCCATCGTGGCGATGTCCGCATTGCAACAATTATTGCTGCTTCCCTGACATCCGTATAGACCAAAATATGGTCAAGGCAAGTATTTACATTCGCTTAAGATAGTTGCTTTGAACCAGTTTCTGTGAGTGATATTGTTTCTTCTAAAGGTTTTGAAAGAGGTTGGCGAGAATGTCAATGACGTCATTATCTCCACCGATGGGTCATGGAAGGCTATCATGGAAAGTGATGATCACCCTGAAGCACAACCAAAAAAACTCCCGAGGAGGGATCAGGATGAGCCAAACTCTGCTATATTCTCAAATGCTTCCGTAGACATTATGGATCTCACTGAGAATGATGTAGATGTTACTAATGGTGTGTTTGAACCGGAAGATGTCAAAGTGTCGCGAAATAGCTCGGCAAGTCAAACTAGTATTCAAAACATGGCAAACACTCCAAATTTGAACAGGACAAATGAGGTTCAACAGAGTATTTTGCCGCCGATTGTTGAGAGCTCTTCTTGGTCAGGCATCTACTGGTCCACTTTTCAACCAGGGACAAGTAGTGCTATAACAGAGCCTTTGCGTGAACATTCTGTGAACAGAATACCGATCGCTGTCCAGGCTCTTCCAGCAGCACAGTCCCTGACTAATATTTCTCCTAGGCTGGGAAATAGTAGCACCAATGCATTCCCTTTGGCAGCTTCTCAGCCTTCTTCTTTATCACAAGATAGCCTTAGTGCTCATCTGAGTAGCATTGAAAGGCAACTGCAATCTGGATCGGATCCAAATGTCCTCCCAGTCCCCATGATGTCAACCCAACAGCAGCACTTGACTTCTCGGGTAAGCATGCTAAACCCTCTGCTATCTTCTCTTCTTGTTTTTTTTTTGTGTTACTGGGTCCAGAAAGAATGCTCATTTTTTCTTTTTTCTTTTTTTCTTTTCTGGACAACCATCTGGACAGGTCTCTGGCAGTCAGGCTATTACACAAACTCCGGGAACATATCAAATGAACCTTGGACGTCCAAGTGGAGTTCTGAATCCTAACCTTATCAGGCTGCCACATCCTGTGAATCAATCAGCTGGCAGGTCCCAGCAACCTGCACAGGCATCTGGAACGTTCTTCCATTCGCGAAATAACCAGGGAGGTTTACCAGGTGTTCCTACTCGTGCTGTGGGTAGTTTCAATCAGCAACATCATCGGCCACTAGCTGATCAGCCAGCTAACAGTGTCTCGAGAGCATTCCAAAATTCTAGACCACCACCTTTGTCCGTGAATGCAGCAGGAAATACACCACAATCAGTTCCAAGACCAGAAGTTGGGGTGAATCAGTCACCCAATCAGGATTGGCGTCCCACAGGTCGGATGCGAGGAAGCTTATCAGGGCAAGCCTATTCTGCTGCTTTAAACCAGTTCATTACTCGACCAATGCAACAAGCTCAAGCCATCAGGCCACCACCAACTCTAAACTCCAGTGTTGCACGAACACCAACAAATGTAATGACAAGTGGACCTAATTCTGCTGCACTGTTGGATATATTAATGGCAAATAGGGCCGCTATGCAAGCAGCATCAAGTAATCCTACAACTGGAGTTGCTGCCATGACGAGCACTGCTGGCTCTCTTCCATCGCCCCCTACGACAGGGACGCGGTGAGCTTACTGGCTATATAAATTTCTACGGTAACATGTACAGGTTTCACTAACGTATATTTGTCACGACTCATGGGGAGCTCTTGCGGATATTTCATTCCCTTTGTCCATGCAGGGTTTTGGTGGGGGAAACCTCCCACTATGTTTCTCCATATTAGGGTTTAATACCTGGATTTTGGCTACTTCATCTACCAGACCTTTTTTAGTCTCTTAGACTGACAGATGCCTAGGAACAGAAGTATGGCTGTAGTTAATTGATGACAATCGGATACTGACAGTTAACTTATGCCTAATATAATTGATGACGTTTTCTCCTGCATTGGATATTTTGGATTTTTTTCCAGTATTACTTAACATTCTTGACAGTGTAATGGTAAAGGCAAATTCAGATAGATGATTGAAACGGCTTCTTAAAGAACGCTATTAGCAGCCAAAGCAAATGTGGCTTCACAGTATGAACTCACAGTGAGCAGTCTTTTCGCGAGTTACCAATGGCTTTGTACAATGCAGAGTTTATTTGAGAGAGTGAAATTTCACCCAAATTTTAGACGGCTGAATAAGGAACATTTACAAATCATTAACTGAACCTCCTACTAGACACAGCAATTGGGGTTCAACGATTTTCACAGAAGAAAATTAAAAAATATGGGGGGATTGCAACTACTAGCTCAATGATTCAATACCTACGCAGATGTGATCCAATCAAATTAGATTTCATAAGACTACTTTGACAAAAGGAAATAATAATAATTTACCAACAGCAAAGAACAAAGTATGTACCCAAAAAAAATGATAATAAATAAGCAGAAGTTTCCAATAAAGTTTTCTATCTGCTAACTTCTGAAAGTTTTAGCTAAAAAGCAGCTCTCTCCATCCACTCACTGCTCTGGTAACCTCTTCAGCAATCCCAATATTTTCAAAGAATTGTGGATTTCCATGTAACGATTAAGCAAAAACTGTGTCATGTCAATGAGGAAGGTTTGAACTTTGATGGCTTGTGCCTAGCAAGTTCTGGAGGCACATGACTATTACTTTGAACGAGCTTCTGCTTGAGATCATCGAAAATGTCGCTGTCATTAAGGGTCAAGAAGGTAGTGGCTACCCCAGTCTTCCCAGCACGACCAGTTCGTCCTATACGATGGGTGTAACTTTCAATTGTACCTGGCATATCATAGTTAATCACATGAGCAACATCAGGTATATCAATCCCTCGCCCTGCTACATCTGTTGCGACCAGCACGTTGTATTTCTTCGTCCGGAAACCTTCAAGACTGAGTTTTCTCTGCTCTTGAGACATCCCACCGTGCAATGTGGTAACGCGACAGTTAGTAGCGGCCTTGCTCAAAGTCTTCAAAACTGTATCAACCTTTGTCCTTTCATTGACAAACACTATAGTAGTTTTATCCCCTAGTTCATAAAGCAATTTATGTAACCTGTCTGGTTTCTTTTGTTCTGTCACCATGATTACATGCTGGGTAATAAGGTCAGTTGGCTTGCCTGCAGTTCCAATGGTGACGACAACAGGATTTCTTAAGTACTTCCTAGCCAGCCGCTCAACTTTATTGGACATGGTAGCGCTAAACATAAAAGTGGTTCTATAAATTCTATTCTCATCAAGTTCTTCACACTCATTTACAGGTTTCAAATTACTTGAAGGCATGGCATCTAAAACACCTACAAGTTGTGGTTCAAAATTCATATCAATCATTCGATCAGCTTCATCAAGAACAACATAATTACACTGATTCAAAACAACATACCGGCTATTCAAGCAATCCAAAAGACGTCCTGGAGTGGCAATGATCACCTCGCATCCTTGGCTTACTTTAAGTCCCTGTGCTGATATGGACTCACCCCCAACAATGGAAACAACCCTACTTCCCAAATGCCGAGCAAACTTGACAGTCTCAACCTCAATCTGATGAGCGAGCTCGCGGGTAGGAGCCATCACAACTGCGTATGGCCCCTGCGCCACAGTTTCCTCAGTGATAGGAGGAAGCCTAGAAATATAAGTCAACATAGGAAGAACAAAAGCAGCAGTCTTACCTGAACCGGTTTCAGCAATGCCGATGACATCCCGCTGCTCAAGTCCAAGGGGTATAGCGGCCATCTGGATGGGCGACGGGGACTTATATCCTGCCCGTTCCACAGCCTTAAGCAACTTGGCATTCAGTTTACTCTCACTCCAACTCCTAATTGGGGATGGAACCCTAGTCCCTTTGTAAGAAATATTGAAATCCTCCTTAAAAATTCTCCAATCTCTGTCAGTCATTTCGTCGAGCATCTTATCGGACCAGTGCCTGTCAACCTTGGAATCGTTCTGGTTCTTCTTCTGCTCCCTTTTATCTACCCCGCCAATACTTCCACGGCCAAAAAGCAACGGAGCTTCATGAGAGTTATGGAACAGAATGGAAGTATCTTCAGTATTATCCCAGTCAAAAGAAAACCTAAACTTGTCGCTAGGCTTAGCTACACGCCTTTTGGGCACCTGTTTTCCCATATACTGGTCTTTAATCAATTGCAACTCTTCTTCTCTAGTCTTCTTCTCCTTGGCCTTCAAAACTTCCTCCCGTTCCTTCTCCGTGTTCCGTCGCTTCGAATCTCGGTCCCACTGTTCCGGCTCCCTTCCCCGCTTCTTGCGCTCCTCTCTTTCCCTCTCTCTATCTCTACCTCTGCCCCTATCTCGATCTCCATCGTCGCCGGAGGAAGGGAATTTGGATTGCAGAGCAAGTTCGGCGAGGCGTTTTTGGTCGGCGATTTTTTCCTCCCTGCGCCTCAGAGCAAATTCCTCGCGCTGAGCTTTGGTGAGAAACAGAGGCGTGATTGCCATAGGCGACGCGTTCTTTCTCTTCCGTCTGCCAATTTTTCCAAAGGATCGGTGAAAGTTTGGGAATGGACGCCGGAATTCTCTTCTGGAACTCTTCCGAATTCCGATGGGCAGTTATGTTAGTTTCGAGTGCTTCCCATATTAAGCGCGGTAAACCGCAAACCTAGTGGATTTCGGAAGCCTTTGTAGACCGACATTAGAATTTGGTCAAATTAATTTAATATATTGTTAAAAATTTTAATATTTTATTATTATTAGTAATAGTATTTATTTATTTGTTTTTTTGGTTTGGAACTGGTCATCAAAATTTAATTTCACGTTTGCCGCGGAAATTCCCTTCTCTTTTGGGGAGAAGAATTTGGCTACCTTCCAAACTCAGAGGCGCAGCAAAATTCAAGAAAATAAACAGATTAATCAAACAATATTTTTTTCATTAATTTGTCATAAGATGTCGTATTGAATAAAGCACGAGTACTGCGAGGGTTTATGACATTAATCTTGCACCAAAAAAAAAAAAAAAACTCAGCAGAAAAGAACTCGGACCAACATATTTTTTTTACCCACTTTTATAATGACTTTTTTTTTCCCCGGTACAATTATAATGACTTTATTATTAATTCACAATCACACCGTAAAGATTAAGAGTGAAACATATTTATATGCTCCATTGGAACCACATATAAATCATAGTACAAATTCTTTCAAGACAACTACTTCTTCCATTTCTATTTACAAATCGTTTTAGCAATAAAACATAAACTAAGGAACCAATAATTTACTGATCCTCCAAGAAAATTATGTGATAAATCCCTTTTATACCCTTAATTAATTATTCTATGTTTAAAAGTCCAAATATCAATACTCCAGGCTCCAGCTGACCATCATTACAAATGACTAACCCACTCATCATAAACACAAACTTTTTTTTTTAATCCGATTAAGCTTTAGAATAAGGAACCTCTAGAGTTAGCTCTTTAATACAACTTAATCTTTTGAAAACTTTTTCCCCATGAAACTGAAAGTTTCCCACTAAACCAAGCACATAATTAAAAATTTAACTTGACAAATGGTTTGTTTCTGGCCGAAATACAATCGTATTGGTATTGACCCCTTAATGAAATAGATCTAAATATTTAGTACGTGCAATACTCCTTAAGCGTATTTGAACACCTCATTCAGTTTGGTTTGCATACGTGCAATACAATCGTATTGTCATTTTCTCACACAATGCAGAACTTCCCATGACCTTCAACAGATCTGCTGCATTTTATTTGATAAATGGCACCATGGTCACTTGATCTCATGCAACGCCGGATCTTTCAAATACTTTTCATAGACCCACTTTGATACGTTGAAGGCACTACCGGTGCTCGTTACTGGAAAAAGTTTCCGGCTACTTTGCCAATCATTTGTAAGCTTGATCCACTCCCTCCTCCAGTTTAGCAGCTGGAAACCATCATTTCTCTCTAGACTCTCTTTCATGAACTTGAAATAAATTGCCGCACGAGGACCATAATAATCTCGCAGAAGCCCACTCCAGTATTTGTTCCCTTTAAAAATGGTTAATAATCAATAAAGCTTTAAAACTTACCAGGAGTTATCCATTTTCGTGTTTACCATAATTTTCTTATCTAAATACGACATCTCCAACATGAGGATCAAATTTTTCTTCATCTAATGTCTGTATTTGAGCAAGCCAGTTTTCGACAGTCATTAATTTTTGTACTGTAACTTTTGTCAGACTCACAATAGTATCAGTGCTACTGCTATCACTTGCGCTAGACACAAAAGAGTAATGCTTCTTACCATAGTCACGAAGCAGACTAGCCTCCTCTTCTGTGTTATCGAACCACATTGTAATTTGAGTTCTTGCATTCCATTCAAACTGAAATTTAAGAACACGGTGTAAGCTAAATCCCTTGTCGTATCAAACTAATACGAGATGATAGTTTTAAGTTTCAAGACCTGTCTTTCTTGTTCTTCATCTTGAGCCAGTTGCTTTGCACTTTCCAACCAAGGTCCTAACAGAAATCCATCATCGCATGCTAAAAGTTTGTCCATATCATCAACAAGTGTAAGAAACTCTTGACTAAACTCAGAAACTGCAGGAAGAACACCAGAATGATAGGCTTCTATTATTTTTAAAAACAGTTGGTTTGCATACTTCCCCAGAGCTTGTCTAGTCAAGTCAATAAGGTCATATCTGTAAGAACCGAATGATTGAGTCACGTTCATTTGAAAGGAAGACAAGAAAAAGGAGCAGTAATGGGGTACATATAAGTTGATGCATGAAAGGGAAAGCCATCAAATTCATCAACCATTAACCTGTAAGTGTTAATCTCTGAGAGCTGATCTCCACCTGATAGGAAAAGTCCCAGTGCTTGAATTACATCTGAAGTGGAATACCATAAGTGAGGTGTGTAGAAGGAATCAGTTAGTTTTTCAAGGGTGTTTCTCCTTGGAATCTGAATTCCATACTCTTGATGTCCCCTATCAATTGTTACTTGAGGTATCGAAATTGACTTGGGATCCACATCTGGGAAAGCCACAATCACATCTCTATTTTTATCCTGTTCAATTATAAAAAACATCCAAAGAATCAACCACGTATGCTGATATTTACACAGACAAATTTTTCAATGAAAAAAGGACAGTTAATCAACAGTTCAACACTATAAGAATAATAGTACTAGGGTTAGGGAACCACTATTGATCATTTCAAAAGAAAAAAAAAGAAGAATAATAATAATAGTACTAGGGTATTCTGAAAGTAATGAATATTTGGTCCGTGGCTAATTGCCAAAGAATCTCAGAGTTCCATGAGCAGCATTGATAATTTGAAAAATGAATCTGAGTATGCTTCAAAAATCATATAATTATCCTAAAATTAGTAAAAATGGAAGTATAGTACATGTTACTAAAATTCATTAAAGCCACGTTGGCCAAGCCTTATGATCAGACAGGTAATCAGTTATATTCTCAGAATACCTTAGCAGGCAAATTATACAACAAAGTAGTATTCAAAATAAGATCAAACTTATAAGTACTCACTTGGGAACCATCTGAACAATTGTAGAGGGTATGATACAATATAGTCCAGGCATCTTGCACTGACTGTACATATCTCCCATAACGCCTTTTGACATATAGATTCACCCATTTCTGCAATCAAAATTGTAGCACTTAGCTAATGTATCTAGAAATGTGATTAACAATTTAGTGATGGCTGCAGCTTTAATGTATTAAGAATCCAAATCAAAGGAGCGGGTTTTCATGAGATCAGCAAGAAGATGTTCCCTCCTTTCCCCTTGCGTTCCTGCCTTAAAGCCACCCAAGCATTCACTTTGGATATAAGTTCTCTGTTTAACTAGGCAATGAAATTTTTTATATCATTCATTTACAAAGTGCAATGCAGGCACTCCACGTCCGTTGGAAGCACATTGGAAAGTGTCAACTTTGTCTTTCTTTAGTGAACAGGAGTCTTGAGTCCCAAAGAAGCACGAACCATAAATGCAGGATTATAAGTTATATAACACAAAGCTTCTGTTTAAACTAGCAGTTGTGTTGTAACAACAAAATGGAACAGGATAGTATTCATATTTCCTTTCGTTCCCTGCAAGTGGCCTTTTGAGAGGTGATAAACACAATAGCTGAAGCAACAGAAGGAAGGTTTTAGGAAACAGAAATTTGGTAAGAGAGGGGGCCCTGTTTAATTTTGGCCGAATATCGAATTCATTTTAAGGAAACATTTTTGGTTTAACGAAAATCTAAAACTTGAATTAGTATTAAGCACAGATGAACATTTTGTAAGCTACCTTAACATTCACTCTTCCATTCTGGAATGCCATTTCAGACATAAGCTCATACACGATAGGATTTTGTTCAATACCTTCCATTGACATCCCAACACCAACCTGAAAAGCAACAATGGAGTAGAGCAAAAAGGAAGGATAAAAGCAGAGTAAAGCAGCAACTCTAGGGACGATAAAAGAGTAGAACGTATTGCACATACTAAACGATAATCACATATTCGAAACAGGTTCCACAAAGAACTGAAGAGTATGAATCTGGTAGAAAATTGGGTGGTCAACCAATTCCAGTGCTTTATGCATGCAATGTTCAAGAAGTTCCCAGAAAATATGTGCAGGTTCATATTTAAAGTCAAGCTTATTAGAGTGTACGGCGATTAAGATGGAAAGGCTATATGAACCATATTTCATAAAAAACAGCCCAGTAAGGACGAAGTCTGGAAACAAATAATAAAAGAAAAATCAGGAACAGAATAAGAATGATACAGAAAGTTACCATAGTTGAGTTTTCACTGGTTCGAGCTTCAACAGGTCCCGACCCAACTGAGTCTAGAATACCATACATTTCAATGTTCCCAGCAAAATTATGCAGCATACACCTGAACATTGAACGAAGAAATTTAGCAAGGGGAACATTACATTATGAACATAAAACACCATAAACTTAAATCTTGGCAACAGTGGGATACTAATTCAAAACATGAGCATCATCAACTATAAAATATTCTTAGATTTAGCTGATCCCAAAGCCTAACATGTTCTTATTACCTTTCTTGTATTCAGTTACCTTTAATTCCACATTTACCATAATACCTTGGCTTTTTGCTGATAGAAAGTGAGCTTATTGTTTAATATCTAAGCCGAAGTGGTCGTAGAGGTGAGGCATTCAAGGAAGAAGCTGTCAAGACTTCTAAAGGCTGAAAACATATTTGACCAAACAAAACATGGTAATTGACATTTGGGTACTACCAAAGCGAAAAAAATTAGTAATCAGAGCAATCAATAGTTCGAAACTATTCTGTTTTTAACACATAATTCATCCCGACCACAGTGAGTCCCAAGCTCCCTTCAAATTCATTTGCACTATAGGACATTGATTTTTGTTCTTAAGTGAGACCTAATTACCTACGACTTTTGATTATTTAAACCATAACCTATTGAAATTTGAATAGATAGTCGAAGGCTATGGCTAAGATAATAGTTTGCCAGTTCAATAAAGACTAACATATAGTCACTAGAACCCCTATGGACTAAATATGAAATATATAATAATGACAAAAAAAAATGAAGTGTTCTTAATCAGGTAATTGATATATCTTTGTATCATTTTTAATCAGGTGATATATTTTTAATCATTTAAAGGAATTAAAATGGAAGAGAATCACTTTCCATATGTACGGAACGCCATAAAATTGCTCTGAGGAAGACCACAATGGTTTTGCTTCTGCAAACAGATCTAGGACAACCATCTTTCCCACTGGAACTGAATGTAAGAGTGCCTGTAAGTGTCATTCAATAACCTGTCAGTGTCCTTCAATAACAAGGGCATTCATTTTCCATCTTATTCAACCAATCAACAACAACTACGTACCCAGTATATTCAATCATAACCAAGGAACTAAATCAGAAGATCTTGAATGGATATAAAATAGGTGTTACACACGGTATTCCGTTTAGCAAGTACATTTAAACTCCAGTCCACACTTTTTTATATTAATGCGGACAAAAACGAAGAAAATAATGAAGAGATCCTTCATACAAAAATGTTCTCCTTTTCTCATGCCTCTCCACTTACTCCATTCATTTACTATTGCCATAACATATGACGAGTCAATTCACATTTAAATGCAAGTACATATGAATAATCGGAGCTCACACCCAGAAAGATCATAGTCTTAGTATTAGAATAGGAGCATGGCGTTGTGGTATAATAATATTTAGTAATATTTAGTAAGACCTACCTTCATCTGTGGTGGCTTCCAGAAAGGATCATAGGAAAAAAGCCATCCCTGGTGGAAAATTGACTGGTTAGAATGCGGGAAAAATGCTCTCAAGAGAACTTATAAACACATAACATGAAGCAAATTAGCAGAGAACCCTAAGACACAGCTAGAATGTACTCATCAAACAACTAAGGAAGATGTGATGTGACACACAGATGGAGCCATGCATTTCTCCTTTTTCATAAAGATTAACCCAGCCCATATATATTTATGTACCTGCATAAGCCAAACAGCATGATCATCGCCACTTTGCATTCCCTTGAAGATTGCGGCCCCCAATGATGATATGAAATTTGGATCATCATTAGGTGGTGTGTTCTCATCAAAAGTATCACTGTGTCGAGAAATTTTCTTAAAGTTTAGATTGTCTGTACTATTCTTACTTCCAAAAAAAAAAAAGAAGAAGAAGCCTAAAAAAGAGTATTCCCTCAGTCCCATTTTGGTAGTCCAGTTTGTTGATATGGGACGATGGGACAAAGGGAGCATAATATTTTATCAAAAGTCACAGCTATTCAATCATGAATGCAAGAGGATAGATACATCTTTTGGCTTCCTATTTAAAGTCTCCACATGGCATAAGCAGAGGAATTGATCAAGTTTACCAACAATACTATTTTACTCTACACCTTCTGGAATAAAATTACGACTGAAATTAAAATCTCTGCAAAGTGATAACTTCTAGCTGAACTTGGTCCCAATGTAAAAGTAAAAACTACTATGCCTTGAAGAACTCCAAAACAAGAACAGCTGTAATCAACCAAGGAGTATACGATCTGCTCAACTTCAGATTCTACGAAAACAAATTCTTTTACATATCAGAAATTTTTTGGCTTGGAGCTGGTATTACAATTTGTTTTTTAATAATAAGTAATCAGGTTTAATACTATTGATAAATACATTTTTTTTGGCTAAATAGATACATGATCCTCATAGAACAAGTAGTCTTCCACAGCCAATCCAGAATTTCAGATGTAAGTAAAGGGGAGACCAATAACAAAAACATTATTTCAATTCCTTTTGCCTAAAGAATCTCAAAATTCATTTAAGCAATAATTTTTCATCCACTTAAGAGATATAGCTCTTAACGAGTGAAACACTATTGATTTGACAAGGAGAACATGACAAAAATTTGCTCATAATCAAATATATATGCTAGATTTCAACTAAGATGTTATCATATTAAGATATTGTCTATATTAAGATATTTCTTAGGCATGACTAAGGCCCTTTTGTAGACAATGGCCATACAACACCACCGATACGAAGATACTCAAAAGATTATTTCACATAACGAACGAGAGTTCATGAGGTCATTTTAATGTACATGAGACTACATGGATAATCCCGCTCAAGTATATCTTAGACAAATTAGCCGTTGTCCATTAAATAACGGATTTCGAAAAGGTTGCCAAGGAAACATTTCGAAAGCACGAGCTAGCACAATAGTCCATCTCAAAACCACTTAAAGAAGAACTTACCAATTGTATATGTGGCTGCTTCTTCCATATTCTGACCAAGCACATATATCCAAATACAGAGAAAATCAGATAAAAAGCAAGTCATTGTAATAAAAAGTAATTGAATATTAACCTAAAGCAGTAAAAAAATGTTTTACCTTTTAATTGTTGCTTCACAAATGCTTTTCCAATTTCAATGAACAAGGGATCGGTTGCATCAAGAAGATAAGTACAGCACCATCTAGGATCACCATGTACAGTAAACCTAAGGATAACATAGATGATTTGATTCTTATCACCAAGAAACATGACAAAATGTCTCAAGAAATCTGGTCTAGACAAAAATAAGAAAAACCAAACTCTTTCGGCAACCTGGAAAATCACCTTGATACACATACACTGAGAGTAGGAAACAATCAAGAAAACAAGTTGAAAATGACAGAAATATTAGGAAAGATTTTTGACAATTCTGAAAGGCCATTGCTCATCATTCCAGCACATAAGTATGATTGTCTATCATAGTACCAAAACAGATTGTATAGGATGTAACATTCTAGCTACAGTATGTGCATATGAAACCACGACAGGAAAATGCTCCATCACATCCTTAGCATTCTCACAAAGTTAAATATGCATTGTTTGATTTAGTGAACATATACGTTAAAAAAAAATAAAAAATAGAAGAGTTTATTCTCAGAAAAACAAATAGCTGAGGAAGGCAGGGACGTGTAAGAAGTTAGCTATTCCCTAACAGAAGTCCACAACAAAACTATCAAAATGAAAACGTGTACAAGTAAATTAGGCATAATTTTAATGGCTCACATCAGTGAAACAGTGGAAGTCTTACCAATTTCCCAAATGTGTAATCTTTGCCAATGGAAAAACACGTTTTAGAGCTGCTGGAACATTGCCCGAAAAGGCTGGAAGCACTGGAACACAAATGAATACAATGCTGAAAACATGATGTTAACACAACAATAACAGTTGCAGGTACATGTCAAACTTCCTGAACTTTCACTTTAGCTCGATCTGACTATTCTTTCTAGCATTGTCTTAATCAGATTTATGACATAGATTTGAAATCTTTCAGAAGATACAGTGATGTAATATTGAAGAAAAAGAATAATAGGAAAAATAAAGATACTGCACATGTTTGATTGTTGCCTTAAAATTGGAACCTTTGATGCAGCAGTAGTTCTCATTAATTAACGAATAAGATGTACTCTGTCCGTCCCAGAAAAACAGTCCACATTGAGTTTTCAAATTTGTACTAAAACTAGTACAAATTTGAAAACCCAATGTGGATCTTTTTCTTTTTTGGGTCAGAGGGAGTAACTCTTAGTCGGGATGGGGCCCACTGGAATTAAAAAAATGCATTTGATAGGTTTATAGCAGTTGCACCTGGAGTCATTCCAAGCTGGTACATCCTAGCAAGAATTTTCTTCTGAAGCATAAGTTGTTGATCCAACCAACTCTGGGGCAGCGGCCCTCCCCATCTGCAATTTACATACATGTTCAACTAATGTGAAAACAGAATGCGCAAGAATTCGAATTTTGCTACCAGTAATACATCATCTGTCACCTTTCTCAGTTTCTGTTCTAAAACTGTAAGACGCTAGTATAAATTTGGAGGCATGTTTTGTGCACTCCAAATATAATGACTCTTTTAAGGCAGAAAGAAATCTACACACCTTGAGAGATTACACAAAAACCAAACAGAAAGAGTGGATTATATTCATCAATAAAGCACCTTTTTCTTTTTTTTCTGTGATCCCGTTTCAAATTGTTTCCAGGCAAAAAAAAATATTTTCCAGAGCATCAAATTGCCCAAGAGATAAAGCTTCATGCTACAAGGAGCAACAGAAGAGGAGAGTGGGAAAAGGAAAAATATGCGGGGAGTATGAAAAGATGAATTACTTATTTGAAAAATATGTCAACGGAGAGGTTTCATTTTGCATGAACAAGGATTTTTCCAGAAATAACAAACTTCTCTGCTTGGTTTCTTAAGAGGAATCTTATTATGTTATTCCTTCTCTTCGCATTCAATGAATCATAGATAAATCTATTTTGTAGGTTCACCTCCGGTCAATCACTGTACAGTCAAAAGCTTATTAAAAGAATGATGCTAAGTGCTAACATAAAGCTAGAAGAGCTCACCCATGTAAATTTGCCATTCGTGACCATGCAAGAAATGCTGGACCCCCAAAGAAATCATCCAAATCAGAAGAGCTAATATTGAAGTTCTGTTTCGGTAGAGGAACACAAGAAACCGATAATACAGTTAGTTTATGAGGAGCTTAAATAATAGCAAAAGTGCAATAAGAGGACAAAAATCAGCTGACACTTATTTGTTCTTCCATCCAGAGTAGAGATAACAATGAGCACATTTCACCTAAAAAGGATGTCATGAAAATATGAGGATAAAGTGCTCCAATTATAGAAAGCTACAATCTTTTGCCCTCGTGTCCTCCCGATTGGCATCAACGCATTCGGAAGGTTCATAAGAAATGTTGAAATGGTGTTAACTGGATGGCGTCAAATTATACACTAAATATAATATAGAAGTGAAGTAAGTTACCCATAGACATACACCAAAAAAAAGAGGTAGAAGATTACATTTAGGTTCGAATTGATATGATATCTCTAATATTTTAGTATAATCCATTTTATAGCTTGCAATCATAAAAGTCTATCATTACACCTGCTTCATAACAAGCTATAGATTTTCATTTTTTGAAAAGTGAGCTGTCAT
Organism: Oldenlandia corymbosa var. corymbosa; assembly: GCA_949775105.1. Lineage (NCBI taxonomy): Eukaryota > Viridiplantae > Streptophyta > Magnoliopsida > Gentianales > Rubiaceae > Oldenlandia > Oldenlandia corymbosa. Next base: position 9,512,668 of record OX459119.1, on the reverse strand, counting down.
TTTACCAAACATCGGATCAAGTTTGAGATTGAGTCCATGATTTTAAATTCATAAATCCGAAAAAAATGTTTTTCAAATAGTAAGTAATTTCCATGTGGACAATCCTGAAAAGGTGACCATCTGGTAGGCAATCCCAAAATGGTTTGGTGCTTTTTATCATAGGTTACATATTAAGTTTCAATCTTGTAGTACAATGTTTCTAGGTTTTCTGTGCTTGGTCTTAGCTATAACCAAGGGCAAATGTCGTGGACTTGGTATGGGCTGTAGACAAAGGATCAAGGCACCCTAACCCAACCAGAGTTCAGTGAGCAATTTATGTGAGCTTAAACAGTAAACGAGTCATATAAGAGCTTACATGGGAGTCAAACCTGTTTGCTAGTATTTTTTTTTTTTTTTTAATTTTTTTTTCATATATCCTGTTTGCTAGTATTCTATTTGTTGATAGTAAATAAATCGAGGTCCTATTCGCTTGTACTCTATTGAATTTTTCTTAACTAGACTTTCATATGCTAGCATTTGGTTTGGGTGCAAAACAGCCTCAACCTCACCAAACCTAGTAAAGACGTGCCTCTTGTGAGAGAAATTCCTGCTGCATGAATAACCAAATATGGTATGCAAAAAATCGGTCAGAAGGATATTGGACACACTAAGGAATAGTACCTTGAAGACTTTTTGCCAGATGGCTTCTTGTCCCGTGAATGCTAACGGCAAATTGATACCTTGAAGGGCCATCCAATCAATCTCCTTCTCCCATCTTTCCCAGTTCCACCATGCAAATGTGTCTTCCAAAAGAGATTTCCAAAATTAAACAAGATGATGGAGATATTAACTGAAATTACAAAAAAAAAAAAAAAAGCAATAAACAATGATAAATTAAATAAAGAAAAAAGGTGTCTCACAGCTAGATGTAACAGCATTTTGGTAATAGCTCCAGGGAATAGGTCGCTTTATCAATATCCCAGCATCTTGCATGCGAGGAAGAAAGCCTGGGTTTGGAATTGAAGCCAGCTGAGCTCCACCTGTTTTCGTCCAAGATATATGTGCTCCACAGCAATACTTTAAGTACCAATGAAGACCAGATGAAAGCTCCACACCAGTAGTTCCACTTATCCTGCCAAATGGAGATAGATCTTATTAGTGCTCATTATCCTTCTTTCCCGTCGAATTCCCTAATGCCTGTCTTATCTCAGCCTTTCATGTATTTCTTTACTAAAGTACTTTCCACAAAGCAACTCACCAAGTCCTGAAAAAGTCAAATCTACTAATAGATTATGTAGCTCACATGTGCCTCAAAACACATCTGACCTCTTATTGGGTTTGATACACACAAGTGACACCTCAAGTAAATGAAAAGCGACATTGATACACGCAGACAAACAAAGTCAACAAAACAGACGAAGAGATGGAAAGCTTAAACAGAACTCTACTTGGGCTCCCTGTGGTCGTTTACAATCAAGACACGCCTGAAGCATGGGTGATAAATGTTCCACAGAAGGAAATCGGAGAATATGTAGCATTACAGAAACCTTTTTGAAGTAAAGAATCTACCATGATTTGAGATTCACAGGACATTCTGCGAGAACTAAGCCATGGGTAAAACACAGTGCTGGATATGCACAAAGATGTTCTGACAGGGATCGAGGAGACGTGCGCACACTAACTTTAATTTTATCATTTCCCATGACAGCTGGGTCTCAACTCAAATTTACATCGAGAGACTTCGTATAATGTTTCGAAATATGATTAGAGAAAAGCAATGTAAGGACTAATGAAGAATGAAATAAAACATAAAAATGCTTAGAGTTTAGAGTTCAGGTATCTCGAAAAACCATATATCGAATGTGGAAATTGCTACTATCCATAAAAAAACCAAGGAAAGGAGAATTATAAAGAAATAAACCTTGTAGATTTTGGGTTTAATATCGTTGAACCCATTTAGAACCTGTCAATAAGGTCATGTAACTCTGTCCAATAGTTCTGATAATTGTTTTTCCAGTCATTTCAAGATAGATCATTGCTAGAATCCTAAAGGGTCCTAAACCGCCATACTTTTCCTAACAATCTCAGGACTCAGGACTTGAAATTCCCATGAGTTAAGAGATAAAGAGGATTCAAAATAGACAAGATAAACGGAGACAGCCAAACATTGTGCACTAAGTTTTATCTTAGCTGATGATCATATATGGGATACAAAATAATGTGGAACTCACAAGATCTCAGAAGAGCCATCTCTTCCAGAAGAAGGATGATTACTTATTTTGAAACAAAGCTCCCCTCCACAGAGCTTCTGTAAAAGGAAAGAAACTGAAGTGTAAGAGATTTTAACATTTTCACGCGGAAGCAAAATCCAGAAAAGAAGTTGATCACACTAAGCTTTGTTGCATGGTTTAATCTGCAGATATCCTGCATAGCTATGCATGCATGAATCTGTTTTATCTGCAAACTTGAAGAAAAAAGAGGGAAAACATAGGCTAAATTACGAAAGATTCCATAAAACAACTGCTACAGAGCCTACGTAGCTTATTTACCATATGATATGCAAATTCCAAATAAGTGCAGTACACATCATGCATAAAGAAAAGCCAAAAAAGAAAATTTATTTGGCTAATACTCAGTGGGAGTTATGACTGCGATACTTGGATAATCTTATCCGAGGGCAAAGCACATACAGAGCGGAACATAGGCACAGTATTGTTGTAAATTATACACGACGCTGAACAGTTGGTTAAATCATCCTTAGTACATTGAAGGTTCCCAGTGCATTAAGCCAAAAAACAGGAAAAGAAAAGTTATCAATGCAGCTAAATCCATTATGACAAGAAATGAAGGCAAATTTCAAATGTAATTTGGTCATTCGTTGTGTCAACATCCATTTCTTTCTACTTCTATGTCTATAACATTTCATCCCACGAACTACTCGCTGTCATAACTTTCTTAAAGTCTAACAAAGAAATAGATTTTTCTTATAAAAGAGGCCAAGAATTGAGCAGGTATGCACAAACAATCCTGACGAACAAGACTTAAAAAATGCAAGAATGTACGTAACTGCGCTTGTTTCCAATCAAATGAACTGGTTATTCATATTTATTTTCATTTTTCTACTCTAATGAATTAGATATTCAACACGGTTTAACTAGTCTCTATGATCAAAATGAGAGCAAAGAGGAGTGCCTGTTGAGTACCTTGTCGATAATTTTGAACTCAAAGCTTGAGGCATGAGAAGGAATGAGGCGATTGAGGACTCCATAAGCTGCATCAATTTGCACAGACGGAGGAGCTCTCTCTCTTTCCTGAATCTCCAAAAGGCGAGAGATGTAGCTCACTCCAACAGTCGATGATTCCGCCAACGGCACCGCCGCTCCGAGGAAGAAAACGAAGCAGCAGATGAACGGAAAAACATTCCAAACCGAGTTTGAGCGTAAAGTCGACATGGATTCTGGTCGAATTATTATCTTGATCGCAATAACAATTGGAGTCGTTTATAAGAGTAGAAGTGATCATTCCCGCCGGCGTAGCCATTACCGCAAGGTGGCGATTCTTTTTATATTCTTTAGAGCCGGCGGGGAAATGAGGACAAAAGATGTTGAGTGCGGCCGTAGCTCTGTGCTATTAAAAGACAAACGGACAAACAATGAGTCACGCTCACAAGTCACAGTGCCACACCAACTGCTTTGGAGGAATCTCTAGCTTATATCGAGTATATCGGAAAATTTGCATATTCGGGCAATTTTTTTTATAATTTTATTTTGTTATAAATTAACACAGTACTAAACTAGCAATATGAAACTAAGTATAATAGAATATAGAGAGATAAGACACTTTATATTGATGTGTGTTTCTGAAACATGAATGACCTCCATATTTATACATGAAGGAGGGGACCAAACTATGTTAACTAAATCACTCTATCATTTATGTTAAAAATTACAGAATTATATCTCTCTGATTGTGAATAGAATGACCCATATTAATTATGAACATTCAATCAAATCAAATCATGTGTTTTCATAACACTCCCTCTTTGGATGTACATCTTTCCGAATATGATGCCGCTTCGTTAAAAACGTCACTTGTGATCTTCTCGGCGTGCGCTAAGATGTTGACTAGTTTCACCACTGTAGAAATTGATCACGTATAAAATCTTTTACACAATCACCTCAGTTTCTCATGTAACAATCATATTCATATACCATGTGTAATCTTGAGTGTTTTATAATAACAAATTATATCCATAGCCATTACTTTGAAGATATCAATGTACAATATCCAAATCTTAACTAATTGATTAGATAACTCAAAATTTTATATGGTACTTTAAGACCAAGCCGGTTTACATCATCAACAGAAAGTCAAGAAGAAGGACATATATGCATATCAATATGTTAATAAAGTGCGTTCAACATGTGTAAAATGTATAATACAAAGGTTGAATTATTTAAATTTATATTCTACTCAAGATCTCTTATTATTCTTGCTTCAGGCAAGTTTTAACTTTTTGAAATTCCTTAGAAGTGTTAATAACAATGATATAACTCTTCAAGAGTTTTAATGATATTAAGACTATTCGAACTTCGTGATAAGTTTCGATAATAAGTTTCGATAATATTCAGCATTTTGAAACTCTACCGAGTTCTGCAGGGAAATTACAGCTTGTCAACTCTGTTTTGATGGCCATTAGCAACTATTGGGCTTCGGCTTTCATACTACCTTAGAGTGTTGGTCAGAAAATTAATAGTATTTGTAGAAGTTTCTAGCGGGGTATTAAGGATTCAAGAAGAAGTATGCCACTTGTCAGCTAGAACCAGGTTTACAGACCGAGAAATGAAGGAGGACTGAATGTTAGGGATATAATGGTCTGGAATGAGGTTGCCTTAATTAAACATGTGTGAAACATTGCTTGCAAAGCATATAACTTGTGGATAAAATGGCTACACGAGAAGTATATGAAGAAATGTGACTTTTGAGAGCTTGAACTGCAACAAGGTTCCCGTTGGCACTGGAAACAGATCTTGAAAATTAAAAATAGGATCAATGAAGAATTTACATAAGGCACTCAGCCACAGGGCAGTACACCATTAGCTTTGGATACAAATGGCTCATACGGGAGGGAAGTAAACTGGCAGCTGCAAATTTCATTTGGTCCAGGTATAACGTCCCTAAACACTCCTTCATTGTATGGCTATTTTGGAATGACAGACTCTTGACAAAAGATAGATAAGAAAAATTGAATATACTTAGAGGAGATGCTGGTTGTTATTTTTGTAAAACACGACAAGAGACAATCTTGCATGTTTCCTTTGAGTGTCAATTCCCAACTGAGATAATGAAAGAATTGCAATGCTAGTTGGGTATTGGACCTTTGTCTTGTAGTCACAGGACTCGGAAAGAAATAATTTTAGTAATATGGAAACATACCAAGTTAACGAAGAAAGTGTTATATGCAGTAATGAATGCAGCCATTTACCATATATGGCGTGACAGAAATGCAAGAGCTTTTGGAGATAAATTCAGAAATGTGCAAAGAATTGTGGCTTGTATCAAAAAAGAAATACAGTGGAGGTGGAATAATGTGCCGGTAACTGAAAATCAACTAGGGATCAGGTTTTGATGCAGGAATTTTTCAGTTTGCAAAGTATACAGATTAGTTTAGAGATTGACAAGATGTAATAGTGTTTATTTTTTGTTGTAAATATGCACTTCAACGAGTTTGAACCTTAATATATTTACATTTAACCCAAAAAAAGAGATGAAATTAATGACTAAGAACATCTAAAAGTTAGAGTTAGAGAGGAGAAATATCTTTTGTAATTTTTTTTTTAATTTATAAATGAGGCACATGTGTTGAATGATTACTACCAAAGTTCACCTGTGTATAGTGACAAACTTCCTTTTTTTTTTTTTTTGTTAGACTAAATGTTACACCCGCACATCGTACTGGGTAGTTTATAATGTTGCTTTATAAAATATTTATGAAAATAAAAAGCCTTTATAACTCATGTAAATTAATCATAAATTGTGAAATGGAAAACAATTTTTTGCGAGTTTCATTTTTTTTAAAAAAAAATCTTGACTGTAGTTTTGGGTTTCAGTTTTAAATTGATGTATTTGACGGAGTAGTAATATTATACTCTCTCCGTCCCATAATTATTGTCCAGTATTAGTTTTCATTTCTAGTTCAAATTGTACTAAAATTGAAATCTCAAAGTGGACAATAATTTTGGGACGGAGGGAGTAACTTTTTTTAGTGATTTGGCCATTTGGGTTTATCACAAATGAATCTGGACATTTCTTTTTCGGTATTTTTTTTGTTTTTTGCTTTTATAGAACAGAGTGTTTTTTTTTTTTGAATAGATTGTAATAATGACTTAATAAAGGACTTGAAGCAAATTTCATGAACTTTTTTTTTTTCAAAAAAATTTGAGGAAATGCCGCATATGATTTCTGCTAATGTGGCACCTTAGGAATGAAAATAAATTCCTCTCTGGTTTGTTCTTTATAATAAACTATAGATAGATAGATAGATCGATATATAAATAGATAAAAAAGATTGTGTATAGATTCACAACAATGCAGAATAATATCAAGTCAAAAATTAGAGCCTGATCAAAATAACAATTAGAGCGATTTATAATAGTAATAGTGATAATTCCTTCCTGCGTAGCAATTACCGCAAGATGATGATTCTTTTATATTATTTGACAGTGGTGGTTCTCCCATTAGGAAAACTAAGAAAATTGTGTTAATCCAAACATTTACTCTAGTCGTCGATTCAGTTCAAATATTTATTCATTGTCAATTTCATTCAAAGGTATGAGTTTTGTCATCGATTAAGTCTTTTGGACGAGAAAACCCCTAAAACTAATTGGAATTAGCCCCAATAGGTCAGAAATTTCTAAAAGATTCTCCTTATGGTATAAAAAAATTATAAAAAGTATTTTATTTTTTCTTTTTTTCTTGTTGTTTTTCTTTTTCTATTTTTGGGTATGCATCGAAATGATATTTCTCGCTTATGTATTGTCATCTACATATCCTCTTAACAAAAAAAAATATATTTTTAATTTCTTTTTCGTTTGAAATGTCAACTACTACTTTTTGAATTTTTTATTTTTCTTTATCAAATAATTATAAATATATAAATTTATGTTACAAATTCACTTTTTCTTTTCTAACTATGTTTCTTTTATTTTAGAAATATATAAATACATACTCCCTCCGTCTCATAATTATTGTCCAGTTTAGATTTTTATTTTTAGTTCAAATTGTACTAAAAGTGAAATCTTAAACTAGACAATAATTTTGGGACAGAAGGAGTATATAATATATACATATATTTAACTTATTTATTTATTTTCATATGATTTAGAAATCGTTCGTCATAACTCCTACCCTTGAAACTAAATCAAATTGTGATGAGTTTACTATAAAAAATACAAAAATATCAAATCTCATGTATAAAGTGAGTTGCATTAATTTGTCAATTTTGATTAGTGAATGTGGCATTGAAAGTGATAGATTGATTTCTTATAACGTCAGTGTTAGCTACAACGAAAAAAAAAAAGATTGTATGGAATATTGAGAAAATATATGAAATCAGATCGAGGAAAAAAAAAGAAAAAAATTAAGAGTTTTTAATATAAAGGAAACAAATAAATAATTATTAGAAAAATTGAAGTTGTAACATAATTTTGTATATATTTACAACATATAGAAAAAGCAATCTCTTAAAAAAGATTTATAATATAGGTACTTTATGTATATATAACAGATAGGAAAAATAAAATAGAAGTTGATATTTCAAACTTAAAAAATAAGGTAAAATAAATTTTTATTAAGAGAATATTTAGATAACAATAAATAAATAAATTGAGAAATATCATTTTGATACATACCAAAAAAAGACAAAAAAAAGTTTTAAGATAATTTTTTTGTAATTTCTTTTATACCTTTTGAATATCCCTTTTACCCTATTAAAGCAGAAGACATGAAGCTTATGTGGCAACTACGTATGCATCTGTTTTGGCTCCAATGCACCATATTTCAGATTTCAGAAGTTTTTTTTGCCACGTGTAAATATCTTTTAATTAGAAGCTATATAATTCTTTTTTAAAAAAAAGCACATGTTTTAAATGTGACACTTATCCAATGAAAAAATTCTACAAATAAGAATCAATTACATTTCAAACGAATGGATATATTAATTCAAATTCAAATGTCCAATCGTACAGTTTTGCAGGCTTAATATAAATAAAAAAAAATATAAATCCAGTAATTAAGAATAATGCCTTATAAACTAATTATTTATTATTCCCTTATAACCTCAGATTTATAGGTATATTTTTTTAAGCCCCAAACCATAGCATAAATGATATATACGCCAAATTAATTCCTCAAAAAATAGTAATTCAATTAGATTTTAATAAAATAGTAATTTAGAAGGGGCGCCCGGACATCTGCCTGGGCCAAACATCTAGTTTCTATATTATTGTGGCTAATTTCAATTAGTTTGAGGGGTTATTTTACGTTCAAAGGAATAAATCTACGTCAAAACTCATGCCTTTAGATGAAATCGACAACTAAAACAACTGTTTAGATTCAATCAATGACAAGAACAAAAGTTTGGACTAAAACTACTTGCCATCATGGAAGGGATTTGTTGATCAAAATAAGAATGAATCCCTTTTACCCTATTAAAGCAGAAGACATGAAGCTTATGTGGCAACTACGTATGCATCTGTTTTGGCTCCAATGCACCATATTTCAGATTTCAGAAGTTTTTTTGTCACGTGTAAATATCTTTTAATTAGAAGCTATATAATTCTTTTTTTTTAAAAAAAACACATGTTTTAAATGTGACACTTATCCAATGAAAAAATTCTACAAATAAGAATCAGTTACATTTCAAACGAATGGATATATTAATTCAAATTCAAATGTCCAATCGTACAGTTTTGCAGGCTTAATATAAATAAAAAATAAAAAAACCTAAATCCAGTAATTAAGAATAATGCCTTATAAACTAATTATTTATTATTCCCTTATAACCTCAGATTAATAGGTATATTTTCTTAAACCCCAAACCATAGCATAAATGATATATACGCCAAATTAATTCCTCAAAAAATAGTAATTCAATTAGATTTTAATAAAATAGTAATTTAGAAGGGGCGTCCAGGCATCTAGGCACTATAGCTCGCTATAAAGCCCGACTTGTAGCAAAAGGTTACAACCAAATTGAAGGAGTGGATTACACGAATAGTTTTTCTCCCGTTTCCAAAGTTGTCACTGTCCATTTTTTTATTAGCATTGCAGCTGCTCTCAGTTGGCCTCTTTTTCAGCTTGACATCAACAATGCGTTTCTTCATGGCTTCCTTAATGAAGAAATTTATATGCATCCACCTGTAGGTTATTCTAACGCTTAGCCTGGTCAAGTTTGTCGTTTGAAGAAATCCTTATATGGACTCAAACAAGCATCTCGCCAGTGGAATCATGAGTTTACTCGTCAGCTACATAATTATGGATTTCGACAATCAGGTCATGACCATTGCCTATTTATTCAGTCGAACTCATTTTACGGCCTTAATTGTGTATGTGGATGATGTTTTATTAACTGGTTCTTCTGAAGTGAAGTTACTCAAGGTTAAGTCTTTTCTATATCAACAATTTACCATTAAAGATTTGGGTCATGCCAAATATTTTTTGGGGATTGAAATTACTCGGAGTCTTGGTGGTTTGTTTTTGAATCAGCGTAAGTATGCGCTTGATATTCTGCAAGATGCTGGCCTTATTGGTTGTAAGCCGGCCAAAACACCTCTTCCGAAGGGCATTAATTTTGATGAGTAAGCCTCTTCTCCTTATCCTAATCCTCAACAATATAGAAGAGTTGTTGGTCAACTCCTATATCTTAACTTGTCCAGATTTATCTCATGTTGTCCAATGTCTAGGCCAATTTATGCAAACTCCAAAAATTTCTCATTGGCAGGGAACTGTTCATGTGTTACGCTATTTGAAAGCTTGTCCTGTTCTTGGTCTCTTTTATCCTGCTTCCAACAACCTTTAGCTCCGGGCTTATTGTGATGCGACTGGGCTGCTTGTCCCGTCACTCGTCAATCTTTAACTGGTTAATGTATATTTTTGGGGGATGCTTTGATCTCTTGGAAAACCAAAAAACAATCTACCGTTTCTCGATCATCTGCAGAGTCAGAATATCGGAGTACGGCAACAACTGTTTGTGAAGTACAATGGCTTGCTTATCTTTTGAAGGATTTTCAAATTTCTCTTCGGCTTCCAATCCCATTTTGGTGCGATAATAAGGCTGCCTTGCACGTCACGGAGAATCCCGTCTTTCACGAATGCACTAAACACATTGAAATCGATTGTCACATCGTTCGAGAGAAATTTAAAAATGGTGTCATTTTGCCCGGCCACATTCTTTCTCATTTGCAGCTAGCCGATTTGTTCACTAAATCACTAGCTAAACCTGCTTTCAGCTTGTTGCTTTCCAAGTTGGGCTTGCGTGATTGTCATCAAGCTCCAACTTGACGGGGGGATGTAGAGAATCGTAATCTCCAGCTGCAATCTAATCAAATTGAAGATATTGATTAGACAGTTGTTTTATCCTACACTTATCTTGGAGAAGATATTGGTCAAGTTGTTTGTATTTAAATTTGAATGTAATATCTTCTGGTTATAGTGATGTATTAGCAGGATACCTTTGTATATAAATAGGAGTTAGCATCTTGATGTAAAGTCAAATTATCAGAACATAATCAATGCCTTTGATGTTCTCCGTTTCAATTTTGTTCAATTATATTTTAACACTCATTTTGGAACATAGAAATTTAAAGAATCTTTGCTGTATTGCGATATTGGTTTTGCTAGTTCAATTTGAGACCAAAAACAATGTCCACAATTGATGTAATTAACAACACCAAAATCGTCTCCTTTCTTCGTCATAACGTACAACAAATTTAAAAATCTTATATCAAAACCCACCAAAAAATGTAAAAATAACATGATATTAAATTTGGTCTTGTAAAAGCAAACTCATAGGCGGACACAATAAATATTTGATTACAAAAAAAATCAATGAAAAAAATAATATCGACTGAGGTTTTCATAATATGTTTTTTTTTGTTGGCTTTATGTCTTTGATTAATTCATCTTCCCTGCATCCAAATCCTAAATAATAATAATAATTAAAAAATCAATAATTAATTTCTTAGAAACAAAATTATGCACGAAAGTAACTTTATAAGAAAGGAGTAAATTGAACATTCTCTTTGACGGGTTTTCTCTTCCCAAGGATATAGTATCTATAGGGAGCTTTGGTATTTGTAAAAAACTGTTTTTCCAACAAAAACATCAATGTAGAAAATAAAAAAGTGAATAAGTATTTTAAGTTTTAACTCTCAATGGTCATGCCAATTATCTCATCACAAAACGCAAAGTTTAATGAGTTAATGTAATCATAATTTGACATCCTAAAATCGGGAGAATATACCACAGGAATAAGTAAATGAAAGAGGGTGTTAGAGGTAGAACTTTTATATATATATATATATATTATAAATTCGATTTATCGTTTCTTGGCGACTTGGTTCTGAATAGTATCCCAAAAAAAAAAACTCTAAAATAGTCATAAAATGGCCAACTTCCATATTTTCCGGATCATGGTGCTAAATTTCGGTATATTAGTATCTCGTATCCCAATTAAATTCTATAATTTGCAAAACAACTCCAAAAATAAAATATTATGTAGTGGAAAAATTAAAGAATGCAATTACGTTCCAGAGAGACAATTTACCATGCAAAGAGGAAACAATAAAGAAATGGAGACGAACAGGAGCCTATAAAGGAGAGGCCAATGCTACAATACATCACATTTTGATAAGTATTTTAAAGTGGTACTGCAAGGCATAAGATTGTTAGATAAAATTTAATGTCCCGCAAAGATTTGGACAAGCGGTGGTAGCATATAATCGTATCGGTCCACGTTAGCCCTATATTTCACGGCAAGCGGTGTCGGAGACAAAAAAAGATTAAAAAAAAATCATGTGGCTCAGCCTCATTTTCCTCATGTTTCTTATCAGAAGCCGTCCAAAACTATATAATATTTTACTTAAATTTAATCAAACTATATTGGTGCGTATCTTAAGCAAGAAGAAAATCACATAGCATTAGCGATTCTAGGTAATTAGACGACGGTTGTGGCTGTTGGGTTTTAGTTTGTGAAATAAAATAAAAAATTGAAAAGTTGTGACCCAAACTTGGTTCAATCTTCCTTGAACCAACTAAATGGTGTCAAGGAATTAAAAGAATACGAAACATGACAAGTATTCATGAAATGTTACGTTGGTGACTTGGAACTCAAGGACTATAAGCGTTGATTCGTAATCTTTCAATTCCTAGTGTTTGCCTGTAAATAGGTGAATAACTGCAGGTTTTTAGCAAATCTTTTTGCATTCCTAAATCCTTAAATAAACAAGGAATAGTTGCAAAGTTGCTTGTTCTTGTGTTTTTTCATATCCTAGAGATAAATTGCCAATCAAAACTGGTTTTACAAAGTAGTGGGGGCAAATATTATCTTAAGAACAATGATTACACGCTTAAAACATATTCAACCACAGCGGTGTTTCTCCCAATGTTGTCTTCGAATATTTCTTCTTAGAAACACATCTATGCTTTGTTTTGTTATTGTCATACATCTTTCAATCTTAAGACAATATTATAGCATTGAAATTTATACAAGTATTTGAGGAGACAAAGATCAAAGATGGTGAAAAACAACAAAGATGTATTCTTACAGCATGGAGATTTTTTGGTGTATTCAAGTTGTTTTCTCTACGGTTTAGTTCCATAGTCAATTTCTGAATACAGATCTTGAAAGATCTGGAGTATACTCCGACGAGTATACAATAGATAAGTTTTTTTTATGTTAAATATTTTATCTTGAATTACCAAATTCGGAATTGACAAATCCATATGATAGTTTTGATATTTTAGATTTATGTTTTTACATTTGTATCAACCGAATCTAGTGTTATGAAAATTATGTGGATTAAGTTGTGTTTAAAGATCCTACAATAATTTTTGTTAGAGATTTTAAACTGAATTTTGTTGAAAAAAAACATGCAATGAATTTCTTAGTTTTAAGGAATGCAAAATGAAATTGGCTTTTATGTGAATAGTTGTTGTTTAAAACTACTCGAATTAGTTCGTGAATTACTAAAAGCTAATTGTGTTGAAAAAATTAGAACTATAACAATATTGTAATTTGATTGCATGTTAGAAATTTTTCTGAATGTGCGTCGACCTTGTAGTCGATAAACATAAGTCGACAAAAAGGTTTACGAATGTTAGAATGTGCTATGTGTCACTATTTGGTGTCGTCGACATATTCGTCGCCTAGATTAATGTTGATAGAAAAGTCGACATCTATTAGAATGTCGGACTGTTAAGTCTCGTCGACTGTGTCGTCAATTCTGGTAGAGTCAACAGAAAAGTCAACGACAGAAAAATATACCTAAATTCCAATAATTTTTGGGACAATTTTTGTAATTAAAATTTGATACTATGTATGAAATTAAATATATTATGCATGAGAAAGTTTCATGTAATAATGTGAAAGTGTGATTTTGGTGAACCAAAATCGATAGTTTTTTATAAAAAGTTAAGACTCTTGGTTTTTTGGTTAAAGAGACACGTACCTAGTGTTGTGTCTAATGAGTTCAAGTAAAAAGAGACAAACAAAGTGTTGTCTATGGACTCTAAGTTGAAAGACACAATTGAAAGTATGGGTTCATTGGTTCCAATAAAAAGAGGAATAAAAAAAATGTGTCCATCAGTTTTAAGTGAAAAGACATAAGTTAAAGTCTTGCCAGTCATCAAAGTGACGGTTTAATGTTATAACCTTTAGTTGATAGCCAACTATTACTTTTACAGTAAAACTTCTCTCTGAAAAGTGATTAATCTTGCAATTGTTATATTTATAATCAATGCATTTGATAATGTTTTCAATTCAACATTCTCATTATTTGTGACATGATAAATCTATATATCTATATACTATACTAAGGGAAAAACCAGAGAGAGAAAACTAAAGGCATGGAGCGCATGCCACATAGGATTTAATCATATGTGGCATTTTCTTAATTTCTTAGACTTAAAAATACACAAAACAAAATAATAAAACCAAAAAAAATCAACTAAAATAATTTTTAAAAAATAAAATAATAAAAACCGAACCCTTATTTTCATGAACCAAATCCTAACACAGAGATTGATTGGAGAGAGTACCAAATCCTAACAAATTTTAGAGAGATCTGCATAAACCTTATCACCAGTGAATTTGAAATGTCATGTAAAAAAAATAAATTCCTGTAAATCTAGAGGTAATCATGTTTAAAACTGAATTCATTACATATTTTATAAAAATAAAAAATTTATGTAAAAATGTCTAAATGTGTATGCATTCTCCGTCCATCGGACGGGTCTAACACCTAGTTAGTGTTAAACTATTGCAGTGTAAGGTATAAACTAATATGTGTCAAATATCTTAATAATAAAAATGTGAAATATATTCACATATCAAAGTTGCAAGATTACTTTACAATATAAGTTGGAAGTTATTGCTAGTAAAATACTTTGATGTGAACTATAGAATTTTAAACTAGGTGGTGCAAGAAATATTTTGTCACATTCATAGATAATTGCTCAAATTTGTATGCATGTTTATCTAAAGAAAATAGTGGATAAAATATTTGATACGGTTTGCACATAAATCACTAGTCTAAAATTATTCTAATAGATGAAATAAACTAGTATTTTAATAAACGACAAATAGTTTGGTTAGAACTATTAAACTTTATGTGTCATGACAATGCTATACTAGTGAGTTTAAGTTGTCAAAAATTTCGTTGAGTAAATATTATTAAATACTTGTTATGTGTACAATTATACTCCCTGAAGACTAAAGTGTCTCTATGAGAAATATGGAAGGAAGAAAGTTGTCTACTATATATATAAACTAACGCACGGGTACAACATTAGGCCAAAAAACAATTCTTTGGACATGCAAGTTATTTCAAGTACCTGCTGCAACTATATTTTTTACTTTGACTTAAGGGTTTTAGCAGGCCATTTTAAGAGATTTTAAGTACTTAAAATGACTTAAAATGACTTAAGGCTACCATAGAATTAAGTCTTTTAGGAACCAAAAAAAAAATAAAATTGAAAGATAGAAAATAAATAAATAAACAAAGCAAAACAAAGCTGGTGGAACCAAATGGAATTGTTTTATGAATTAAAGCAAAGAACATCTTTAGAACTTATGAACCAAAACACACATGGATTGACTGATTGAAAACAGTGAACTCACATATTCACATCAATATGCAAGAGTTGCTGACTGTTCTGAATGAGTTTCGCACAAGTACGTACTTGATTATTCAATAAGTCATAATTTATATACTAAAATAGAAATGCAAACACAAAGAGCAAAAAAGTAGCTTTCTCTGCGATCATCGATGTATAAACTATATAACGTTTAGAATTGTTTCAATTTAAACAGAACTTAGAAACTTCCAATCAATCTCTACTCCATCCTTGCTTTTGATTTTAATTCAAAAAGAAATTTGGAATCATGAAACTTTCATCATGGCCGTGGAAAGATATTGGACAAGGTTGACAAAAGAGAAGCAAGTTAATTAACTTTGTTGATCTGGCCCTATATATGCAATATCTTCTTTTGCATCTATCCGTCATTTTCGCCTTATATATGTAATTAGACATAAAAGAAAGTCTTAATATATTTGAAAAGAAAAGGAAATCATACATAAAAGTAAAAGCAAAAAAGATATATTTACTCGATTAACTCCTGGTGTGTTATTCAGAAGAGGGAGTAGGTATTCTTTGGGTGAGAGTGTATTGGCAGTGGAACTTAGCTTCCTTCTGACATTGTATCCAGAAAAAAAAAAATTTTAATCATCAATAAGAGTAAATATTTATACCAATAGATGTTTTAGGTTAAAAAAAAAATGCCGCCAGCCTAGCCGATGGTGCTTAGTTCTTGAATTGTAAGTAGCCAACAAACAACCATTGTCGTTATGTTTCCAGTGAAGAACAACAATGGGTGCTTGGGAACTTCTTTCTTTGACGGTGTCACTGTTCTAAACTTCGAGATTAATGACAATCACTTGTATCGTAGGAGAAAAAGAAGTTCAAAAATGAATTATAATTTGTTTTTGAGATGATGAAAATACCAGATTGTAGAGTTGGATTCCGCATCGTAATCATGTTATGTAGTAGCAGGATTGAATTTGTTTTGCCCGCGACTTCGTATCTTCATGTTGCATCACCGCTCCTCTCTTTTGTGTTAGATCTTAATTCTCAAAGTTTGTTGAGATTGGTGGCGGATTAGGAGATGACGGTAGAGGTTAATGGTTTGAGATTGGGATTACTCATGGAAGTTTTTATCTTGGGAAAAAACTGTATTTAAATCGTGAGTGTTAGTTGGCAATGGCAGGATGTTTAACTGATAATGATAATGGAAAATTATTTTTAAATTGTTTTAATTTTAATTACTGAAATGTGTAGATTTAATGAAAGATTTGGATTGGAACTACATTTAAGGATTGAGTGACACTTGGAATTTTGGAAAAAAAGTGTATTTGTTATAATGGAGATTATTATAGATAGTGAATTTAGACAAATTTTTGGTAATATACCATCACATGTATAAGTCTCTTTTTCTCCTCTTATGCTCCACTTTTTCTGTTTCCTCTAATTTATCATCATCATTATGATTTTTTATTTTTCATTCAATCTCCTAATAATTGTTTGTCATTAATGTGATTCTTTATTTTTCTTTCAATCCTCTAGTAATGGTTTCATTATTTAATTCATTATTGGATACATTTAATCCCTAGAATTACAATTTTTGTTTCATCTTCCTTTTCATTAATTCCATTTTCTTTTCTCACTTTTGTTCTCTCTGATTTTTCACACTTTAAATAGAACTCTTTCGATTTATAATCTCTTCGATGTTAGCTCTTTGTGTTTGGATTTTTTCCCTAATGTCTAATCTCTATTGGCTTCCTATTTCCATGAAGAGGAATCATATAGTTTACTATCCAGTCAAGTGAGCACAACGTATATGATTCCATTTTATTTTTTTCTTTTATGATGATATTTCAATTTTAAACTAAAATAAATAAAAAGTATTTAGATAATTGAAAATAATTGAATATTTTTTTAATTTTTTTCATCTCGCATATCCTTTGTATTATGCATATTATGTTTTGTTATTATTTTATTTTAAATATTGGATTATTTCAGTTTCTTATGTTTTTTCTTCATATATATTCTGAGTGTTTATAAGCATGCAAGTTATTTGTTTGAATGTTCGAATGTTTAAGTAATAATTACTTATTTGTTTGTGTTTGACTTAATTATAATTTTTACAATTACAATTTATTCATGTATTGAAATGTATTTTAATCTAAATGTAAAATTTGTATGTTAGTTATATATTTGTATTTTTAGGTAAATACAAGATTATTAATCGTGTTGTAGTGTCACATATGACATTGAATTTATTTAATAGAATCATTTATTTAACACCATTTTTCTACATTTCTTTTTATTTTTTCCTCAATTTATTATCTTCCATTATTTTTATTAAATTTTAAAATTAAGGTACGTGCGAAGCGTATTCAAACCAACTAGTATTATTTAATATGAAAGTTCAAAGTGATATTACATATTGTTGGTTTCCTAGTTGGGACCACGAACACTTAAGTGTGTGGTTATATGAACACTAAAGTATTTAAGCTACTTATTATTGACTATAATATATTACTATAATCAATGGATGTAGATTCGTTTAAAATTTGTTTTTAAAGTTTCTAAAGCAAGTGGCTAATGTACTGTCTAGTGAATCTCTCAGTTTTCAAAATGCAAATGGTTCTATAAGTGAACCAAAGAGAAAGACACTGACTTTTTGTTTTAAGCAAAGTCTAAAACATATAAATTTCTCTTGAAAGTCGTATCCTCTAAGGTAGACTTCCTAGTGAGAGCAATAGAAATACTTTACTAAGTAAAGTTTATGTTGCTTTGTGTAGAGTAAGTTAAAACTAATGAATTTTTTGAATTTTTAGACTAATGCATTTTGGAAAGAAGAGTTAATCATGCAATGGACTTGGCATTGACTAACGACGCGTGTGTCCAAATTGATTTAACTTGAAAGGTTCTAAGTCAGTACATTCTAAAAAGTTATTCCGTTAATAATATGTTATTGATGGTAAGATACATCAATAATATATTTTGGACTTCAAGTGTCATGATTGCTTTGATCTGTTTGACTTGCATATTTTATCCTACTTGTAAGAAATTTTCCTTTAAGTTTTTCATGTTCACCTGTGAAATATGGAAAGTATTATCGTAGTGGTGATTTAGATGAAAAATATGTATATGGAACTTCATAATGCTTTGTGCTGTGAAGTAATAAAAAGATATGTGTACTACTGAAGTTTTGATTTGATTTTATACAATTGCATGGTGATTGATCTAAGTTACTCTTACATGGTGTATATATGTTGTAAATTGCATATGCCAAAAGTTTGTAAGAGTATGTAATAGATGTTTGCTTTTTGTATATATAATTATACTCAATGCACATACTAATCGTAAACAACGTGCAGTAGATACTAAGCACAATCTTTTTTCTAAGTTCAAATTAAATGATCTTGGTGAAAGAGGTAATATCTTAATCTGAAGGAAATAGTGGGGGTTTTGTACTTTCTTATTCATATGATGTTAATAAGTTATTAACAAAATATCAACATATGAATGTGAAGAAAGTTTGTAGTCTCATGGTTTTATATTTAACATTAGTGTTAAATGTGACGACCCAATTACTAAACTAGAATCTTCTAGTGATATTGGATGTCTTATATGTGCATTATAGTTGTGTTAACATTTTCTCTGTGATATATGGCTCATTGATTACACTAAGTGGCTAAGTAAGATCATTGAAAATCTAATGCTAAAATCAAAATGTGTCTTTGAAAGACTAACATTTATGATTTTATTATAACTAATTAGATTTTTGTTGTTCTTAAGACTTAATCGAATGCTAGTGGGTATTTTTGCATGAGTGATTATAACCCGTTAATGGTTAGAAATTCATGCTTGGTAGTGAGATATGTTTCTTGATAAGTGAAACAAACTTTAATCACCCTCTCCAATATATAAAGGAAAGGAAAACTGAATTTGTTGAACTATCTTTAGTAAATAAGGAGGTGAAATGGCCAAAGGGCCCTGGCCTGTGTCACCTGTAACCTTATGTTGTGATAGTTAGATTAATATGTCTTGAACAATAGGTGAATATAGACATATTAATTCAAGATATGTATTTCTTAATGAGATACAAGTGTTAATGTTGTTAGTGTTGTGTTTGTGAAAACACAATTTTGTTATGGATCCATGTACCAGATCTCTTGCGAGAGAATTGGAGTTTTTACATTGTGTGAAATTTGACAATAGGTAAATATAGACATATTAATTCAAGATATGTATTTCTTAATGAGATATAAGTGTTAATGTTATCAGTGTTGTGTTTGTGAAAACACAATTTTGTTATGGATCCATGTACCAGATCTCTTGCCAGAGAATTGGAGTTTTTTTATAACATGAGGAATGAGATTAAAACCTTTTATCTAAAGTTACATACAATGGAAACCCTTCTTCTAGTAGTCCACTAGATTGAAAGGTCAAAGGGTAAAAACAAGTTTTGTAATTGTGAGCACTAAATCAATGTGTATACCATTCCAAGGTTGGTGCATTATATTACTCTTAAGTGAACAGGTTGAGAGCAATCTCTTAATGAAATTATTCATGAGTATTCAATTATGGTTAAGTAATGAATTTGAGTAACTTTTACCTATTTGACCATAGAAGTGGTGCCGCTTCTGGCAAGAGTTTAAGGTTGTCTCTTGTACATGGTCAAGAAATTAGGATGAGCACATGGCCGGTAATAATGCTAAACAATAATGTGAATTATATAGAGTGTTGTGAGTGTTTGTGCGTGCAAGATCAAGTCTGATATGGTTTAATTGTTAGTTCAAGTAAAGAGGTACCAACAAATTAACTGTATTCGTGACTAATTTTCACTATGGTGTGGTTCAAAATGAAAGTTACCACTCCTTATGCATGATTCTCAATATTTGTGACTGTTTTACATCACAAACTAAGTGGGAAATTGTTGGTTTTCAATTTATGAAATAAAACTAAAAACTGAAAAGTTACAACCCAAACTTGGTTCAATCTTCCTGGAACCAACTAAAGGGTGTCAAAGAATTAAAAGACTACGAAACATGACAAGTATTCATGAAGATTACGTTGGTAACTTGGAACTCAAGGGTTATAAGCCTTGATTCGTAAACTTTCAATTCGTAGTGTTTGCCTATAAATAGGTGAACTACTGCAGGTTTTTGGCAAGTCTTTTTGCATTTCTGGATTCTTAAAAGAACAAGGAATAATTGCAAAGTTGCTTATTCTTGTGCTTTTTCGTGACAAATTGCGAATCAAACCCGGGTTTGCAAAGTAGTGGGGGCAAATATTGTCTTAAGGACAATGATTACACGCTTAGAACACATCCAACCACTGCGGTATTTCCCTCAATATTGTCTTCAAATATTTCTTCTTAGAAATATATCTATGCTTTATTTTGTTATTGTCACATTCTTGTATGATTTCTCCAATTACAGATACTTCGTATCTTTCAGTGGCTTTGGCCGATTATAGCGCAAGAGAAGTTAAAAAGAAAATAATAACGGCTGAGCCATTTTTATGTGATCATGATCCTTGCTTTTTTTAATAGAGGATGTGTATATTTATAATTTGCAAAAGTTGATGGCGATACAATTTCAAATTGATTTGGAGTTACCTTCATCCCATCATTTGATTTTAATAGAAAATCTTGACTTTTGTTTTTTGAATTTTAATCTTGACTTTTGTTTTTTGAATTTTCCTATTATCAAAATTGTTATTTGTTAGATTATCACTTACATAATGATAATATGGATCACTTACTATTATTGTTTATAGGGCTGCTGATTAATCGGGTAGACCCGACGGACCGCCCGACCCGAGATTAATTCGGCCAAAACGGGTCGGCTAGTCGGCTTAATTGATCAAATTTCAGCTCCACCCGATTAACCGATTAGCTTAAACGGTTCGGGGCCAGTTTTCACAGATGTTTTTCGAGGATACCCGATTAACTCGAACTATTTAATTTATTAAATATATATACCCCCTCTCCTCCCTTCTTCCTTTCTTCCTTCTCTTCTTTCTTTTTTCAGATTTACCCTCTTTCCCTCCTTTCTTTCTCCCCCCGCCGCCACCCACCTTCCCCCTTCCCCAGCCGTCCTGCTCTCCTCCCATCTACCTTTCTTCCTTCTCTTCTTCCTTTTTTCAGATCTGCCATAGTCCCACCGCCACCCCCCTTCTCCCTTCCCCCCAACGCCCTCTTCTCCTCCCTTCTTCCTTTCTTCCTTTCCTTCTTCTTTTTTTCAGATTTACCATAGCCCCGCCGCCACCCCCCTTCCCCTCCTTTCTTTCTCCTCCCGCCGCCACCCCTCCCCCTCTCCCTTCCCCCGCCGCCAGAAATTCTCCAATCTCCATCTTCTATTTACATATCTAACCTTGGTTTGATTTTTTTTTCCTTTTTCATAGAATTTTGTAAGGATAAACTTCTTCAAATTTTGAAATATGTATTTTTTGGGAGAGAAAAGTGATGTTTATGAATTATGATGGTTAATTTGTCATTTTTTCTCTGAAATTCTAATTTTGAGCATTTTTTTTTGGGACCACGAGAAATGTTATTAGTGTGTCATTGCTGTGTTGGTTCGAGTGAACCAAAGCCTGAACCGACAAACCTGATCGTTTAATCGGTCGATTCAGTTCGGTGCAATTGATTTTTCAGTTCGATTTCGGTCGGGTCTTCAGTGAAAAAAATATCCGATTAACCCGAACCAAACTCACCTGAATCACACTAAATCAACCAAATTAGTAGCCCTAATGATTTAGTAACAGAAAATTTTGATTTGATTTGATTTAATTTTATCCTTTACTAACTAGAGAACATATAAAATATAAAGGATCCAGTAATAAATTTTTTAACAAATTTTTTAACAGACTTCTTTACTTAAGACATGTATTCAGTTAGCTTTTTCAATTGAGCCAGAAAGATCAATTCATCCCGAAATCCTCCTCCTTTAATATATAAAGACTAGATGTTAGACCTGTCCGACGGACGGGGAGATCGTGCATATTTAGAGATTTTAACGTAATAAAGCAAGAGTAGATTTTATAGTTTTATATATTTTATATTAAAAATAGAAAAACAAAAACATTAGCCATAATTTTTCAATAGTGAATACGATTTTCTGAAATTTTACACAGAAATAATATTAACAAAAAGTGCTAAAGTCAAGGAGCAATTTATTAAATAGAAAAAATTAATTCAAAATGAATGATCAAATGTCTTGCAAAACTTCTTTGTAGACTACATTAGTAGTCTTGGAGTTCACATTACCATCTTCATCGCATATGAGGATCTTTATTCCTTGTCTCGAAGTAACTCTTGATAAAGCAACATATAATTGTTCATGACTAAATACTGGACGCGGCAAATATAATCCCACATTTGTTAAAGATTGTCCTTGGCTTTTGTTTATAGTCATTGCAAAACAAATTGCCAAAGGAAATTGACTTCTCTTCATTCTGAAAGGGAATTTAGTATCAGATGGACAGAGTGACATCCTGAGTATATATATACGATATCTTGCAGGGAAACGGCAGAGAAGAAAGAAATCCAGCAGAGGTTGACCAAAGCCCCAGTATTCTCAGAAGCCAATTGAAATCCTCCAGACATAAATCTCAGCCGCCACTCCCCTCCAAAATCCTCTGTAACCCCTCTTTTACTTCTTTGCTCTAGAGTTTCGAAATAATTAACAAATAGTTATTCAATATATCAAGCCACGTTGAGATGGACTAATAACTGAATTAATTTAATTAATACCTATCAAGTAAGTCGTGTCTGGAGCCTTGTTCAAAATATCACCAAACCCTGCAAACTCGAAACCAAACTTTGGGATTGAATCGTCTTGACGAAACTGAACCAAAGTGTTCGGATAGAAACGAATCTTTTATTGGTGTGTATTAGTTCGATAACCTCCTCCGACTTTGACAATATTGAAATTCGACAATAGCTTGACAGTGCCTTCCTTCAATTGGTCCTCAAATCTCTTGATCCACTGTTTTGAAACCTGAGCAAGAATTTTAGTACCCTGCACAAAAAGTGCTCGATTTATCACAAATACCAAACTGAGATAGTGATATAGACATAATGAAAATTTGAATATAGATTAAATCCAGTGATAATTACATATACCTTGGCATCAACCAGGAGAGCTTCAAGACAGACTACATCTTTAGATTTTGCATAGGTTGGTTTCCAAGTTTGGAGCACACGAACATTAACTCTCCAATTGGACTTGATTCTTGAGGAGGTGATATCTTCTAACAAATCGAAACGATCATCATAGGCCATATTCAAGTTTGACTTCGTATATAGAAAAATTGAGTTGGATCAATGGACGGTTTTGGTACGAAAGAGCTTGAAACACAAATTGTGTGTATTTATAGGAATTGTGGGACGCTACGAACACGAACCATCGGCAAAAATCTTCAGCTTTGAATTTTAAATCTTCGAACAACTTCTGTATAGATTGGTTGAGATCATGTGATCCGAAGTTCAAAAAAAAAATATATGATCAGTTGGGATTTGATATCCTCCATGAAACTTTGTCTGTAAGTGATACCATATTAATATATGATTTCGAAATTTGAACGGAAATCCTTCTTCCGTCTGCATTATAAGGCAACGAAATTTTGCAGGGAATAAGAAGATTGGATAAATTTGAAATTGTAAGCATTATCACCATTTTTTTTTTTGAAAAAACAAAAATCTATTCCATATCACATTCTATGTACGCATTATCACATTAGCACTTTATTAGCCTTATCCCTACATTATGGGAAATTAACTTCAATTTTATCACCTTGGCATTAATAATCAACACCAGTATATAAATGTAAGCATTCAAAATCTAAACGTGAAATCTGTTCATCATTCAGCTATGTTTTTTTTCTTTTTATTTATTTTAATTATTTTATTTTGTGCATTTTTAAACTTAAAAAATTAAGAAAATGCCACATATGATAAAATCTTATGTGTCAATAGACCCTTGACTTTAGATTTCTCTCTCTGGTTTTTGCCTTAGTATAGTATATAGATATAGATTATTAATTTATCAATCTATCTAAAATATTATACTAAGAGAGAAACTAGAAAGTGAAACTAGAGAGGTTTTAAAGAGAGTTTTCACGTATCTTACGTGGCAATTTCTCAAAATTTGGAGGAAAAAAGTTTTAACATTTAGCTATAGTCCCAAAAAAAATCCGTTATAATAGATTAGCACATTCACCATAATTATCTAAATTAATTAACATTAAATATATCCAATAATTATTAATCTCACTCTCAAAAATCAAGATAAAAATTTATAACGCAATGGTGAAAGCAGTGTTACAGAGTCTACACAATTATTGGTGCAGAATTTTTGTTCTCCCGAAAAAGGTAATTAAATCCATAGATGGTCTGTGTAGATCATGATTCTTATGGGCTGGTAACTCTGAGAGCAAGAAAGCATCAGTTGCATGGACTGATATTTGTAAACCCACTACCTCAGGAGGATTAGGCATCAAGGATTCTTATTTGGTAAATAATGTTTTGATGTTAAAATTGATATGGGATATCAACCTCAAAAGGAAAAGTACTTGGGTAAAATAGATACTTGAGTACTACATTAAGCATGGGTCTTTTTAGAATCTTGAAACTAAGCAGAATACCTCATGGCCGATGAAAAAACGGGTGAAGTTGAGGTAGATTGCACTCTCATATAAATGTTAACATTACATGAATGGTCTTGAATAGATTGGTGCAGGGATTCCTTTCTCAACAAGTGGTGCTTACAATACAATAATGGAGCAGCCCCATAGACATCAAGAATACATCTTGTCATGGGGAAACTTCATTGTCCCAAAACACGGATTCATCAATTGGTTGGCTTGTCTTGACTTATTGAAGAGGAGAGCTAGAATAGCAAAATATGAAGTGACAAGCGACACTAGATGTCCCCTGTGCTTGATGGCTGAGGAAACAGTGGATCACATGTTTTTTTAATGCCCTTTTCAATCCAGATTATCACCCAAGAAATGGCTTTTGTCGATGCATTGCCTCCGTCTTTTTGTTGGCCTTTTTTTTAGGAAAGAAATATTGCAGAAATACGGATCGAGCAGTGGAAAAGATTGTATCACTAGAAGAGTGGTGGCATCTGCAGGCTATCACAGTTGGGAGACAAGGAATGCAATCATGTTATCTTTAGACAAGGGAACATATCGGTAATCGAAGTGATGTAGAGTATATCTTTCTCATTGAAAATGAGGTTGTCTACTATCTCAAAGATGAGTGATACAAGCAAGAATAGACTGTGGTGTGAAAAGATGGAAATTGACCTGCAATTCGTTTGAGTTGTTAGGTTTATCTTTTGCGGTGATCTTTTGCGATTTTTGTTGATGGATAGTATATAGCACATGTAAATTCCTATGTAGGAGTATTTTGTTGATATTGAGGTTGTACTAAACTCTGTTTCAATGGAATGAAAAGGCAAACTTCATAAAAAAAAAGAAGAAAACACTCATTTTATCAAACCACTGTTGAGTTCAAATTCCATTTTTTGTGAAGCAAAACTCAAAGCTTTGGGAGATCTGAGGAATCAAATCATTGGGATCGAACAAATAAGCTTTCTTTTCTCAAGGTTGCCATCCTTCCTTGCATTGTCTTAATTTTGTCCTCCGCCACCGCCACAGCTACTACTGTATCTGCTGCATGTGATGGAAATGATGGTTTAGAACCTACTATAAATCAGTATGTCGCGTGATTGGAAGGTTTGCATGTAGTTTTGTTGCGGGAGTTGAGGCTGTTTTAGTCAGAATTCTTTTTGATTTCGTTTGAATTTGCTTTTTTATCCTAATGAGAAGGTGATAATTCAATTTTATTTTGTTTGAATTCATTATTGATCGGAATGTTTGCTTTGTTATATGACGCCCAATATCCTTAAATTATGACAACTCCTCCAGACTAAATTTAAATGAGTAAGATTTTCCTTAATTATATTGTAAGATTTTCAGTTCTTCGTATTTTAAAAGCTCCTCGATATTAGTAATACAAAATTATTGGTACAATCTTGCTCAACATGATATGAAGAAAAAAGACTGAGTTTTATTCAAATGTGCGTATCTTCATTTTATGTACTCTTCTGTCCCAAAATATAGTTTTAATTAAGATTTTTATTTTTAATTTAAATTGTACTAAAAATAAAATTCTAAACTAGACAATAATATCGAGAACAATGGAGTATTTTTCTGGTTTGGTCTTGACGTTACTAAAGTTTCAGTAAGTATGTCATTATGTGAAGTTAGGCAGACTTAGTTTGGTATTTGGCTGGCTCCGGCAGCATATCAATGTTTCCATCTATTCTTCACAAAGTGAGGGGGATCTCTTGTGTGGTCTAGAAGCATTTGGATGTAAATGAAAGGGAAACCCGATTAATATATAATTTTCATAAACATGTTGTATTACGAAAGAATTTTTAACATCACAAAAACTAGTGATGTATAATTTTTGAAGAGAGAAGTGGTCTCATAAAGGAATTTTTGACATCGTAATAGTTATTATTCCCTAACGTGAAAATACCATTTGATTGGTAATAGGTAGAATTCAATCTATTTGTTTGCATATTACTTCAAGATAATTAATATTACATAATTATTTTTTAAAGTTCACGTAAATTTAACATTATTATAAAAATAATTCATCATTCTGCTCTGTTTCCTTCACTATTTCTTAATTTATCATAATAGGCGGGCACGCGCGAAGGACCTTTAATTCATCTAATGCTTTGTTTATTTATGGTTTTATTAAGAGTTTTTAACACTACCAATTGAGAGAGACTAATGGTAAGTTTTTAAAATTATAATATTCTTTTGATAGTTTTACCAAACCTTGAGGATTGAAGACGTTATTAACTAACTGTACCCAGGCCCGTAGGCAGTATCCCACTGTTAAGTTGCAAAAGGCGCAAAATAGTATGGGTCAAAATTAACCACGCTTTCTCGTGTCCCCGTTTTCTAAACAAGTTTCTCCTCTGATATTGGTTGGTTTTTGTGATTTGAAACTTCAATGTTGGTTCCAGAACTGAACAAGATTACCAATCTGGACAAGTTTCAATCGAAATAAAATAGACTGAACGGCGGCGACTTGTGATTCGAAACGGCACCGGTGTTTCACCGGAGCAGCCCGCCGATGAAGTGTAGATCTGTGGCCTGCATTTGGTCAGGCTCACTCCCTGTTCAAAAAGTAACCGCCACCGCCGTACTCAACTATCCTCCCACCCTCTACACCGGTGGCTCCGATGGCTCCATCATCTGGTGGAACCTCCCTTCCTCCGCCAATGCTAAACAGGTATGCTAATACGTCTGATACGAGTTTTTCTTACTAGTTCAAGCTCTTGATACTCTCGTTCTAACTGTGAAGGATTGAATTCTTGTCTCCTCAATGGTTGGCGTATTTCGATGTTTAGGAATTTTATAATGATACTGTATGTTTCTGGAATTGAATTTCAATTCTTGTTGACTTGTTAGGCTCTAGCGTTTACACTGCCTTTCCGGAATACTTAGAATTGTTGAGCTTTTATTTCTTGGGTTAGGTTTTCTAATTTGTTGGGATGATCATTATGTTTGGGTAGGAGGTGGAACCAATTGCAATGCTTTGTGGACATGCTACTTCAATAGCAGACTTAGGGATATGTTATCCTTCAGCTGTTTCAGGAGATGGGAAATTAGATAATGTTAATCAGCCTGTTTCCACCTCACATTCAGAGAATTCTGGTGCGTTATTCAGTGCATGCAAGGATGGTGTATTGTGTGTCTGGAGCAGGGCAAGTGGCCATTGCAGACGTAGGAGGAAAATGCCTCCTTGGGTTGGCAGTCCATCTGTGGTTCGTGTACTGCCCGATAATCAGAGATATGTATGTGTTGCCTGTTGGAATGCTGAAAGTATTCACGTTTCCAATCATAAGTCTTTTGATGTAGAACATGAAGGTTTACTGAACAGAGAATCGGGTTTTGCTAAATCTTCTAAATGCACGGTGGTAATAGTTGACTCATATTCCCTCGCTATTGTACAAACAGTTTTTCATGGTAACCTGTCCATTGGGCCTTTGAAGTCCATTTCTGTTATATTATCTTCCGGGCATATGGAGAATCATTCTGTCATGATGGTTGATGCGTTCAGTAAGGTTCACTGCCTACCAATATTGAAGGATTCTGAGATTACTGGGGAGAGTGCAACTCGGAGCTCCACCCAGTTGGATTTGAAGGATTGGCTAGATGGCTCGAAAGAAGGGGGTGTATTAATGACATGTGTTAGCCGTGGACAATTGTTAGTCCTAGTATATTCAACGTACTGTACATTTAGGCTGATGGATGATGGCCAGAAACTTGGGGAGATACTTTTCTCAGATCATCAGCTATGCCTTGAGGGCGATTCTGCCCTTGGCGCAATATTTGTTGATGATGACGATATTACCATTCTGACCAACTTTGGGGGGTATGAAAATTTAGTTTCTGAAGTATTGATTGTTTGGAATAATAGAGGTGCAGCTGTAGTTTACAGGATATCATATTCAAGGTACAAATTCACATCTGAGCCCATGTATTCAATTCCTGCCGTGCCTCGTCCTTCAGAGGTAAAATTATCCCTTACCTTTGTCTTTGCCCGAGATCATCTTCTTCGTATTGAATCAATCTGCTGCCACGGTGGGCAACCAATGTTCTGGAAACCTTATATCACAATTTGGTTACTGCCACAACTTCATGATTGCAAGGAAACTATTTCTGGGGATTTTAAAAAACTTAGTGAAGGCCTGTACTTTGATAGTTGGATCAACAGCTCCGCTCACAAATCTGAAGGCTCCGGGGATGATATTTGCTTTAAAAAAAGTGGTGCTGGGGATGAACTATTTTCTTCGGACAATTCTGTATCTTCTTCAAACAAGGGGGAAAAGTTTGTTTCGTCTTCAATGGTTATATCTAAAAACTGTGTGCCATTCGCCCTTGCTTATGGTTTCTGTGATGGTGATATAGAAGTTGTGCGTTTCAATATGTACTTTGAGGGATTAAGTTTTTCCGATCAAAGTCCATCTTATAGGTCGAATCCTCAGACATCAAAGTTATATCTTTCAGGGCATACTGGTGCTGTCCTCTGTTTGGCCTCACATCAGATGGTTAGTAAGTCCGCTAAAGGGGATTTCAGCCATGTTTTAGTGTCTGGAAGTATGGATTGCACTGTGCGGATTTGGGACCTTGACTCTAGCAACCTCATTATTGTCATGCACCAACATGTGGCCCCTGTGCGTCAAATTGTTCTCCCACCTCTTCATGTTGGATATCCATGGAGTGATTGTTTTCTCTCTGTCGCAGAGGACACTTGTGTTGCCCTTACTTCGCTTGGCTCTTTGCAGATAGAAAGAATGTTCCCTGGGCACCCATACTATCCTTCAAAGATTGTATGGGATGGTGTTAGGGGTTATATTGCATGCCTATGCCCCAATCTTTCAGGAACATCCGAGTCTTCAGATGTCTTATACATATGGGATGTCAAGACTGGTGCACGTGAACGGGTTCTTCGTGGAGCTGCAGCTCATTCAATGTTGGACCATTTCTCAATGGGTACGAAGAAAGAATTTACTCCTGGCAGTTTGATGACCAAAAACACCTCAGCCTCCTCATTAATTTTTCCGGTTGTTGAAGAAGTACATAATGCACCATCTCATTCGAAACTTTCTGCTAAGCCAGAAAACACATCACAAATTCATACGAGCATGACCGAATCTGGTAAGTCATCTGCACATGTGACCAAGGAGATTGAGTCTTCCATGTTTACCTTTCAAAATGACAGGCCTCCAGTTGAGGGCACTTGCCCTTTTCCTGGCATTGCCACTTTGTGTTTCGACCTTAAGTCGTTGATATCTGCTTGCAAGAGTAACGAATTCTTACCCACTGCAAGTATTGACCATATAAAAGCCCAAACTGAGGATATCCAAGTGGAGACACCCAGAGAAGGTGCCCATGAGCAGGATAGGCAGGAGAAGGATCCTGAAACAGAGATTAAAAGTCCTCGCCAAGCCAACAGAGAAAGTCCTGATTTCAGTGGGACCTCATCTGGTACAGCAGCAGAGTTTGACTGGTTGCACTCCTTAGGAGGATGCTTGCTTAATTTCAGTCTGTCCCTTTTGCACCTTTGGAACGTGGATATTGAAGTTGATAGGTTGTTAGAAACTGAAATGAAGCTTAAAAGACCAGATTTTTTCAATGTAGCTTCTGGTATGATCGGTGATAGAGGCGCTTTAACTCTGACTTTTCCTGGTTCAAGTGCCACATTAGAGGTATTTATTTTTCTTTCTTTTTGTTTTCCCACCACATTAGAGGTATTTCAAGAACATTATATGTTTCAAAAAGTTTTATTTCATCTAGGTATTTATTTCTAAGCCACTGGCGATTGACCTTTCAGATTTGGAAGTCATCATCTGAATATTGTGCTCTTAGATCGTTAACTGTGGTGGCCCTTGCGCAGCAGTTGATTAGTCTGACCCATTCATGTTCTGGAGCCAGCAGGTACTTAATGTCCTTGAGTGAAAAGTATTTATACTCCAATTGAATCTATTGATTTTTAATAGTACTTTCTATATCTGATTGAAATTATCTTTTGTTTCTAATGAGCAAACATATCACCTACAAACCCAAATGCTATGAAGTCTTAGCTTTCCCTAGTGTTACTCCCATGACGTGTTAAGTCCTGGCATTCTGCTCGTGCTGTAGCTAAGAAAAATGGAAACGTTAAAATTCATGGTTTTAGAAAAGTCAGGCCACAACCAGATGACAAGGATCCTAACGCCGGAGGCATAATCTCTAAAATGCCCCATTATCTAGTTAGATTTTTGTCCCTCCTCATCAATATTCAGTTGCATAAAACTTGTAGTTTGCCAGTTGATTCTTGGCAATATCAGCCTTGTTTGGTGACTTTGTTCTATGATCACTTTATTTGTACTAAACACCATTACTTTACATTCTACAAAGTGAATTCAATTGTGGATGAGCTTTCTAAGTTCAAATTTATCCTTTGCATTGTGAAATTTTCATATTGATAATTGATGAGATTATAGATGAAAAAACTAATAAGACAATATTAAACATTTTTTACTCTTCAAATAACTTATATGCAGCCTTTCTTCTCCTTGATTTTTAAAAGTGTATTCATGTGCTCTAATCTGCTGGTGTTCTGTATATCTCTTGTAGTGCTCTAGCAGCGTTTTATACTCGGAATTTCGCAGAGAAGTTCCCAGAGATAAAGCCTCCTCTGCTTCAGGTAATGTATCTTGTCAAAAGGTTTTTGCCTGGTCATTGAGAAGTTTGTCTGGAAAACAGCTCAATCCAAATGGTTAACTGCATAGTTATGCAAATTGATCATGTTAATGAAATCAAGTTATGCAAATGCATCATGGAACGATAGTTCTAAGCATATGGTTGATGTCCCTTTTGGAGCAACTAGTTGGCATTGAGAATTTGTTGCATTTGTACTTCAAAAAGAAATAAACAGCAAACTGGTTGCATCATATTTTATTTGAATGGTTTTTGTTTTCATACTCTG
Source organism: Oldenlandia corymbosa var. corymbosa (assembly GCA_949775105.1). NCBI lineage: Eukaryota > Viridiplantae > Streptophyta > Magnoliopsida > Gentianales > Rubiaceae > Oldenlandia > Oldenlandia corymbosa. Next base: position 9,480,777 of record OX459119.1, on the reverse strand, counting down.
AAGGTCTTAGTAAGCTTCTGGCAAGACCAGTACGAACATGTGAAAATGGCTGCTCGCTCTCTTTTCCATTGTGCTGCATCACGTGCTATCCCACGCCCTTTGTGCTGTAAAAAGGGAAACCCTCCAGAAAATTCTCTTTGTAGTTCAGAGGGGATAACAGAAATGGAACGGGGAAGTCCAATATCTGACATCAAAACCAACTCTGGAATGCCTGAGAGGCATCCAGATGTATGCGGGGATTCCCAGACTGAAGAATCTGAAATTCTCTCATGGTTAGAGTCATTTGACATGCAAGATTGGATCTCTTGTGTTGGAGGGACAAATCAAGATGCAATGACATCTCATATAATTGTCTCTGCTGCATTGGCTGTTTGGTATCCGAGCCTTGTAAAACCAAGTCTTGCAGAACTTACTGTTGAATCATTGGTGAAATTGGTTATGGCCATGAATGAAAAATATAGTTGCACTGCAGCAGAGATTCTCGCGGAAGGAATGGAAAGCACATGGGGAGCATATATTGGTTCTGAAATTCCTCGTATGATAGGGGATATATTTTTCCAGATTGAGTGTGTTAGCAGTTCATCTGCTAAGGGTAATACTTCAGCTATATCAAACAATATAAGGGATACATTAGTTGGAATACTTCTTCCAAGTCTAGCCATGGCTGACGTATCTGGATTTCTGCATGTAATCCAAAGACAGATCTGGTCTACTGCATCTGATTCACCGGTTCACGTGGTTGCTCTCATGACTATCACAAGGGTTGTGCGTGGTTCTCCTAGAAACTTAGCCCAGCATCTTGATAAGGTGTGCAGAAGTAATTTTTCAGCCAGACATAATGTGATTTTGCTCATGTTTTGATGTTCATTTTGCGTCCTATGTCGATACTGCATACTGCTATCACATTCTTATAGTTCTTGTTTCCCAAAGAGTACCATTTTAAATACACTTTCTGATTTCGAACCTGTTTTTGGGTTCTTGAATCATGTTACCTTCCCTTTCCAACATGGAAGCTCTACGGTACTAAAGCTCCCAAATATGAGTAGTTTACCTGAAGGTTTTTTTTTTTGGCTATTCATGTGTGGCGTCTCTTCTTGATGCATTATTGCTCCCATATACTTACCTCATTTTTGACATACTTCCTATACCTCTTTACTTCTCATTGGCACCTTAGTAGGTTTCTTGTAGCAGGATTTACTTTCTCCTAGGAGTTTCTTCTTTCTAGTATCTCATCTCTGAAATTGCTAACATCTACACAGGTTTGCAGGTGGTCACTTTCATTCTGCTAACTATGGATCCTAGTAACTCTGTCATGCGCAGAAGTTGCCTCCAAAGTTCAATGTCAGCATTGAGAGAGTTAGTGCGTGTTTTCCCTATGGTGGCTTTGAATGATGCATCAACTAGGTTGGCAGTTGGGGATGCAATTGCAGAGATAAAAAATGCTAGCATTCGGGTTTATGATATGCAGAGGTAAGATAGCATTGTAGTTCAATTTTGAACATACATGTTGTACTGTTTGCTATGGGCCCAACCTACTGAATTTTCTTTCTTAAGTGTCCTCATCTCTTTGAGCTATTCTTGCCAAAGCTTGTTTCATTATCTTTTATATTAATTAATTTATGCGTATGATGAAAACTGGTGGAACCCTTATAAGGTTAGAAGTCTTGAATTGAGCGGATACTGAATCTCTCTTATATTTCTTGTCCCCAAGAAAGAGTTATGTTCTGCATTTTTCATTTGATACCCTGATTGATGTGATTATTTGCGGTCCACGTGTAAGATGTATGGTGGAAAAGAAAGGTTATAACTAACTGATTATATCTAATTAACATTAAACCCCCCTACAAAGGTGGATATATTCTAAATTTGACGTTTACAGAGATGGAGGGCGGCATTCACTCCAAAGAGCAAAAATCATTGTTTCAGAAATTTTGCTTCAAACTACACTTATTCAATTTCATTTTCATGTTTACAGCATGGTGAAAATAAAGGTCCTGGATGCAAGTGGACCTCCAGGACTTCCAACTTTGCTTGGAGGAGCTTCGGAGACAGCGGTCACCACTGCAATTTCAGCTTTAAGCTTTTCACAGGATGGGGAGGTTACCTACTTACCTTTTCGACCAAATTTTCATGAATTGTCATTTCATATAGCTGGCCGATATAGTAGGATGAATTGGCGTAGTGGTGGTCATTCCATGGTTCTCAGAACACGGTTAATTGATCAGTCGGTGTATTGTGAAATTATCTTTCTGAAAATCTGTCTGGGTATTTGTTTTAGTTTTATAGCACCAATGATTTGATGGATAAGTTTTTTTTTCCCATTTTTCGGGTAACAGTTTTGATTAGATGGATAGATTTTTTATTGATTACTATTAGATGGATAAATTACTCAAGGAACCAGGATCTTATCGGATATTGGTCCATTAGGAATCTTGGAGGAGAAATGGTTGTTTTCTTCCGATGCGTAAACTAGATGGAATGGCATTACTCTTTGCGTCCGTTACATTTCTAATTTTGTTATGATCTCACTCGAGTCCAACTTCATCTTCTAGGGGAGTTGGATGACCCTGGATCAATCTTTGTTTAAATGGATTGGTCATTTGCAAGATATGTTCATTGAATTTCATCCTGAACCTAATCTGGTTATGGCCGAATTTTCTCCAATTACGCCTCTTCAATTTCTGGGGCAATTCAACTGGGTCTAGCTGTTCTGGTTGCTTACTTTCTTAACTTCTTCTCCGTTTGCCTCTTTATAATAGCTTAAATTTTGGATGATAAAGAATTGTACCCACTTATCTTAGCTTAGTTTCTATGCATCATTTTACTTGCAGGGTCTGGTTGCTTTTTCAGAGAATGTGCTGATGATTAGATGGTGGTCACTGGGATCTGTCTGGTGGGAGAAACTTAGCCGGAATCTCACCCCTGTTCAATGTACCAAGCTTATTTTTGTTCCTCCATGGGAAGGGTTTTCCCCTACTTCGACCAGATCCAGCATAATGGCGAGTGCAATATCGAATGACGCTCAAGTCAATCTGCAGGTATTTTAACTCTATTCTTGTACTCCTAAACTTCACACTTCATGATAATGATTTGCTCTTTCCAATAGACTGTTTTCCAACTCTATTCTTGATTGTTGGAAGGTAACTTGGGCAATGTGCCTACTGAGATTTGACGTTTTACTTCGCTCCTTTCGGATAATCTTTCCCATTTTGTAGGAGAACCAAAGTAATCCGAGTGAAATGGATAGCCTGAAGCTTTTGATCCATCATCTTGATCTGTCCTACCGTCTGGAATGGGTTGGTGAAAGGAAAGTGAAGCTCACTCAACATGGGCGTGAGCTTGGCACTTTCCAGTTATAACCTTTTCCGCCCGGAGAATTGTTGTTGCCCTTAACTAGATGTTAGTTATACACGGGATAGGTAAATGACCTTTTTACAAAATCTTATAAGAAAAAACTGAAATGTAAAAATAGACATGTACATGAAAATATTTGATATATGAAATCAAAGGCACTCAATATTTTTGGAATTGTGTTTGAAGGTTGTTGAACTATATAATAAATAGTTTCTTTGCCCCAAATGAGTGTTCAATTTAGATTTTTGATTTTTGGATCAATCTATAGTTAAAATAAAAATATAAACCGAAGAATCATCTTGTATGATGCCATCTTGAACTTGAGTTTGTATATCGAAATATGGATATCATTTTTGTTGTTTCCTATTTCACTCTTACAAACTAAAAGAGATGAAAAGAAAGCTGGAGGAGATAATTTGTTTTTTGGTACAAGAGGAGAGAGTTAAAGGTCTAAAAGACTAGATCGGAGATGAGTAGTTCCTATAATAATATCATTATTATCAAGTCATAGTTTAGTCCTTGCTGGCGGAACTTCTAACAATCACAATCTATCTGAACCGTACGTGATTAATAACGCAACATAATCCACAGCGTAATTGACTTTTCGATTTCATGTCGAAGCTCAACAATCTGTTCATGCGCCAAAACATGAGCCTTTGAGAATTTCGGATAACAGTGTACCAAAAAGAAGCTGGAGAGCAATTTGATTATTGATTCTCTCTCAAAAATATATTCCTTATTATAAGATTTTTTTTTCTTAAGTTTCATTTTTCGTATTTTCTTAATTGAAAACTATTTTAAAATTTTTATTTTCAATTAAGAAAAAACAACAAATAAAAACATTGGGGTGCTGCTAATTATATATGCCATGTACGACAATTATTATGCATGTCTACGATTTTCTTGTTTGGTTTTTTTTTTTTTTTTTTTCTGTCAACTTTCCTAAAACATACATTTCGTAGTGAAATACATGGCACAATCACGGATTTAATTTATAGATTTCTTTACTACGGAACAATTTTTATCTACAGTTTTTTTTTTTTTCTGAAATACAAAATCCTTTCCCAGTTCTCAAATAAAAATGATGTTCTAATATCAGGTGTCAGGTAAATGGACCATTTTGAATCGGTGTCTTTCTTGTTGGCAGAGTTAAACATTACTTTTGGTTTCAATCTATGCTAACCTCCTAATTATTCAGCAAACAGAATTGCTATAATCTTGAGAGGCTTTAAATTGCATGTTGACCTTACTTAAAGTCAATTCATCATTTACACGGCTCATCCACAATTGTGGTAAATAATTAATAAATAATTATTTTTATTATACTATTTATCATTGTGTTGAGTGTGATAATATTATACGGTGTAAGATGTATAATATACTTTTTGGGATAAAAATATAATTTAAATTTTTGATGATACTAAAATTATTTTATTATAATATATTTTTACGGCGTAAATCAATATAGTAAAAAGTTGAATAAAAATATAATATTTAAAATTTATGAAATTATACTCATAATAATGTAAATCATTGGGGATTTTCTAAGCGTAAAATTTACAATCATTAACATATGTGGCACTATACGTACATTCAATTACACAATTCGAACGTTTAACTTAGTATATGTATGGACATCTTGGTTTTGGAACTTACAACTACCTAGCGAGTAGCGAGTATTTTTACAGACAAATGTTATACGGTCAAGATCTGAGGAAGTGGAGAATTTATAATTAATAATCTTTCCTTCCCAAAATAAAAGTAGTCTAATCTATAATTATACTATAACACGACATTATTTTTTTGGGACGTGGGTGTATGTGACATTAGAATCTGGAAAGAAATTGAAGTTGCTTGAGAAGTGGGCTTAAAGTCTCCATCAGCTTCTCACAAGGATGATTGTGAATGCCTTCATATGTTGTCACCACAACGCTTGTGTCTTTTGATAGTCGCTGTATTTGCTTCTTCACATTGCATGTATGATGTGTGCACCGATAATAGCTCCTTTCATTTCATATTTTGTCACACAAAAAAAAAGGACGTTACTTTATTAAAAACATATTTTGTACATATATAAATTATAAATTATAAATTACCCTCCCATAAAAATAGTCCCGCAATAACAAGACATATACATTGTCAAGCTAGCTAGATGCCTCTCACAATATATAATATATCACATCTTACATGATAAAATCCCTACGTCTACACGCCATATATAGTAAACACTCAATTTTTAGAGCTAACATCCGATGGTAATTCTGAGTTTTGAGATCAAGAAAGAAATTGAAAACACTAAAAATATATATTGTCAATTAACATTTTATAGCCATCAGAGAGATAATTATAAATTGTAATTATAAACTATAAAAGATGGAAATGAAATCTTTTTTTTTTAATACCTAGGATGAGCACTGTTCTTCACAGCTTTCTGGCCATATTTTCTCCACTTGTATCCATCATCAAGAATATCTTCAGAACTTCTAGTATGGAAAGCAATCCTTGGTGGAACATATTTTTTGGATTTACCAACTCTCCCAACCTTGTGTACCCTATTAATGTAATTACTATTTCCTAATTCGCTCATAATATTCATCGACGGTGCTAAAGGCTGTAAGCTTGGTGAGATTGGTTTTGTTATTTGTTGATGATCATAATCCTCACTACCACCAATAATATTGTTGTGAATGGAAGAAGTTGTACTAGACAAAATAGCAGCCCAATCAAAATCATGGGGAACAATTTGAGGGTTTTGCACGGGTTGGTTCAAAAGTGAAGGATCAATACTTGATTCATGAAAAGAAGGGGTACTGAAAAGATATGGAATGTTTATGTTCGGCAATGGCGGTGGTGGCGCCGCTGCCGCCGGTTCCTGTGGTGGCTGCTGTCCATCTTCCATGAACATGATGATGACTTCTTGTACGTGTAGCTAGGAAGATCAACAGAGAATTAATGTTGTTGGAATCAAAATATATTTTTTTTCTTCAAAGAATTAGAAGGATGATGATTTAGGTAGGCAGCTGGAGTTGTGGTTGTTGTTAGGAGATGTTCTCAAAATGTTTCTCATGCACAAGGAATAAACATCAGTACACACAAGAAGGAAGAGGTTCTTTATATAGGGATTTTAGGTCATAATGACTTGTGTTTGGGATGAAATCCAACAACATTACCTACCCATGATCAGTTCAACTGCCCTAATGGAAGAGAGGGAAGTAGTCTAGACTATACAAAATCAAAGGAACATAGTATATCTTTTTGTGTCACTTATGAAAGGTAGATGAATTGTACAGTTAGAATACCTTAAAATTTTGCCCTATTGAGGGAATATATAGCTAAAGAAGGTGTACATTTTAGGGTAAAATTGGATGGAGTTTGATGAATTGGTTGAGCTTGTTGTTGATTGGCTGAAATCAAGTAAAAAGTAGGGGGCAGTACGTGTGTTTTATGTGGATATTGTAGTTAAACAAACTGCTTATAGTGTAAGTAACGTGAGGTAAAAAAAAAATCAATCTTCAAATACCCTTTTGTTGTTGAAGGTTGTTTGGAAAAGAAAAAAAAAACTTGTAGCTTTCCTTTTTCTTGACCGCTGTGGCACGGAACCCTAGTTTAAAATTTCATTTGCACAAAAAAAAAAATTAAGACGAATTAATGAACTTATGGTTTAAAAAATTGGAAAATGGTGCATGCATGCATGCAAAATTGTGTTTAGGTTTTTACATTTCTTTATTCTTCGCGTAGGCCAGACAGAAATCGAAAGTATATATATGTGAGTGTAGCATAAATCAAGGTGATTTTTTTTTTTTTCTGGGATAGCAAAATAATAATTGATGTGAACTTGTTTTTTGGAACAAAATTTAATATTGATTATTTTTTAAGGATAGAAAGAATGTGTAATTAATCAATCAGATCATTTTAATTATCATTATAATCTCAAAGGAGTACTTGGTTACTTCTTGATAATTAGGGTTATCATTTTAAGAACTTTCTCTTACGGTGATTGACCTTCTATTAATGTCCTTAATAGTCTCCATGAACATAAATTCAGTGGGTATGTCCTAAACAGTTGAAAATGGGCAGATTGGTAACTCGATGAAAACCGGTAACTATTGTTTAATTTAATTACTCTAAGTTAAACCTTCAAGAAAGGTGGTTGTTAAATTAATGAATAAAGAAGTGTTTGGAATATTTTTGGGATTTAGACATTTGAAGAGGATATAAGCGGCCACCTAACACCAGTCAAATTGGAGAGTTTCGAGTCTTTTGACGTTCACCCATAAAAGAGGCTTCAAGCACAATCACACACATTCTTACATTGATTTGTTTATAGTATGTGAATCAGATGACACCTCAAGATCCACAGTTTCTAACACATTCAAGTTCTCCTTTCTTTTGTTAATTTTTTTTTTCCTTTTCTTTGTGTGTGCGTGTGTTTGTGTGCAGTCGGGGAAAAAACGTATTCACAAGGCATGTAATAGCTAGATAAATCACAATCGAAGTATCATTGTTTGCGTTAGACAATTTATCTATAAATCCCATGATTAGACTATTTAACATTCGCTTGTGAATGTTGAGTATTCCACGTCGGTAGTGGGAGAGAGTTGATATCAATATATAAGTCTATGTGTTACTCCACTCATTGCCAATTGGTTTTGAGGTGAAACCTCATGGGCTTCTATACGGTATCAAAACCAGCCTGTCAAGAGTCGGACTCCAAGCCTGATGTGATAGAACTGGTAGGAGGCGGTGACTGGGCTGAAGAAAAAAAAAAGACAAATCCAATCCTAGTAGGAGACGGTGACTGGCTGAAGAAAAAAAAAAAAGACAAATCCAATCCTGGTAGGAGGTGGTGACTGGGCTGAAGAAAAAAAAAAGACAAATCCAATCCCGAAAGAGACGTTGGGCTTACGAGGGAGTGTTGAGTATCCCATATGGGTGGTGAGAGAGAGTTGATATCAATATATAAGTCTATGGACGAGTGTTGAGTATCACATATCGGTAGTGGGAGAGAGTTGATATCAATATATAAGTCTATGGACGGGAAAGTTGATATGAGTATCCCACATCGGTAGTGAGAGAGAGTTGATATCAATATATAAGTCTATGAACTACTCATTTCATTGCCAATTTGTTTTGAGATGGAACTCTATGACTTCTATAGTGAATTAATTCGACAATTTGGGGAAAACAATGTACCATTTCGTGATTTATCTCATGATTATAATTTTCCTATTGTTTACATTAGAAGTTCGATCGAATACCACAAGTTGGGGAAAGTAACAATTTCAATTGAGATCTATAAATCTCGATGTCTCTTAATTGGTTTTATATGTACTGTATTATTGTTACTATTATCATTTTGGGTGAAATATGTACTGTATTATTTTGTATCATACTAAATTTCAGTTTAAAGTGAATTATATTTCACCAAACTATAGCTTATTATTGTGAGTTGCTAGGATGATTTCCTGAATATTCAAAGATATCAAATACTACTCACAACCATACTACATATCTTAATATTTTACACATCTTCGTCAACTCGAAAAAATTAAAAAGAGTAGTGCAAGATTAAAGAAAGAGAAGATGACCCTACAAATATTGTCTATTGGGGGAAAATTGAGAAATTTGTGGAGTATAAAATACATAAGAGGGGAAATGTACAACCCCCAATTGAAGACATGCAATATAAATTATTCCTTTCGTCCCAAAATTATTATCCAGTTTGAATTTCTATTTTTAATTTAAACAATAATTTTGGGATGGAAGTAATATGTACAAAACCCATATATATTGTGCACTCGGCTAAGGCTACCTCTCTCTCGTCCATCCCCGGCCGGTGGCGGTGGGTGGTCTATATAGAAGATTAATTTGTCACCTACAAATTAAATAGGGTGGTTTTGTTTAATTTTGACAAATACGCACTGCATCTTAAGTATACATTTTAAATTTTCAAGAATACATCAAAAGATCCCTTGAGACTTTTCAGTATATTTGACACTTGGTTCATTAATTCACAATCAATAAAAAAAAATTATTATCTTTTTGTGATTGTATATATTAATATTCATTATAAAGACACTGGCATAAAATTAATAATAATGAAAAACTTCACACACAACCCAAACAAGAAAATCTGTGGCTGCATTATTATTATTATTTATTACAGTTCTCGATGCTTTAATTTGTCGCTTACCATTTTAGTAAAACTTTTTAAGTAGAATAAACTTAAATTGGGGCTGGCCTTAATTTAATTGGCTTATTATCCTTGACCAATTTTACATTAATTCTAAAAATCCCATCACTATTAATGAACACCAAGAATCGATGTGAACGAAAGTACTCTCCAAAAACTCCAAACACCTGGCGAATCGATCGACGAGATTACCACAAACACAAATAGAGCCCGACGATCTCTTTGACATCCCTTTCAATTGTTCCTAATCCTCTTCAATAAAAACGAGATCATAGAATATCGGATTCATAAAATATAAAAGAATACAATGCTCGCTAATTAGGCATTCATCAGATCGTGCACATATATGGATGGGACTTTTTGCCTAGAGGAATCATTTTGAGTTTTTAGGCATATATAAAGTGGTCAAATAACTAAAGGGGACAAAAATTAAGAGTTGGCTATGGGTGAAAATAACAAAGGCCAGGAAATTTAGAAGGAAAGTCCATCAGCAAACCTGTTTAATTTGAGCAAACAACTCCTGGAAAAATTGACTTTCTTCTCTATTGTGCTGGTTCGGATTCCTATCTTAATTTTTATAAAATCAGTCTTTAATAAATGTTACATTTTATTTTATTTTTTAATAAGAATATCAGAGATCAATGTGTATTTTCATTTCGTGAATACTGAAACATATTAATTAGGACAATTGTACGCAATGATAAAAAAATTGTAAATTGAATTGATGGTTTATGAGATGAATGCTGCATTAATCCCAATATAAGGCGATTATACTTTTCATATTTACATCGATCCTTAAACATGCTAACCTTCTCATCAATTCTGCAAAGAGAACAATTTATAAATCACATCAGAAGAAAAAGTGGACTAAATCTGTAAAGAAGGGAGGAATTTTCCTTTTTCTTTTTCTTTTCTTTGGTTACATGCATACGTACAATGTGACATCCCATGTTTCCATATCGATGGATCGTCCTTTTTCTAGTTAGATTTGCCCATGCATGCAGTTAGAAATGTGAGAAGAAATAATATACGTTCCGGTCTCAAAATCATTTTTATATTTGTGGGATAGGAGTAATTATTTCTAACATTCTGATATAATGTTGCATATATGTGCATTAATTGTGCAAATGGCTAGTCATATATTTTTCTAAACTCAATTTATTTGTTCACTTTAATTTCTTGAGGAAGCTGATAATTTAGCTTAGGTATTCTACACAACTTTTTGCGCCAAATTGTGAACAAAAGAAAAGGGTTCGTTCTCCAATTAAGGAACTGATCAAAAGTAAGAAAAATTTAAAGGCAGTCTTTTTTTTCTCTCTTTTCCATCTTTTGGGGTGGGAAATCAATTTTGGTACAGTAATTACAAAGAAAATCTGGGCAAGAAGCCACGAAATGATGTCAAGGGGATCGAGGAAGGGAGGTTGTTAATTTTTATTTATTTTTTTGAGGAGGGAGTTTGTTATTATTTTATGAGATTAGAGTCAATTTAGGGAATGGGCTAGATATGTAGGTATATCTCTTTGATATCATAAAGTGATGTAAATGAGATTATGCTTTTAGTCCAATGATGTACATGTATTTCTTTGGTACCTTTTTAAGTTATCACGCCACCTGCAATCGACTTTTAATAAACATATTATTATACCTAATTAATTTGATTATTTACTATGTAGTGCTATGATTCTACATTAATCTGGATTCGGAAAAGCGATAACTAATGATGAACTAAGGGTTATTACATTTGTATCGTGATTCTACGCTCACGAGTTGGCTTTCTTTACTAAGAATAACTCATCAATATTTGTAACGTGGTCTAATCCACCTTCTTTTTGTCAAATGTAGTTGGACGTTTCCCAACAATCCCAATAACTTTTATTTTATTTTCAAAAAAGGGGGAGAGGTTACTACATTGTTATAATGTTTGTAAACTTAAAAATTTCATTCGTGCCAAGACACTGAACAATGCCCAAAAAATATACAATAGAAATCCCAGTTTCATCAACATTCTCAGATCAAGAAATTAAAACATTAGATGCTCTCCATAGCTAAAGAAAAATCAAACCTAAATAACAACGAACATTATTATTCAGGAGTAGAAACTGACAATAATAATTGCTGTTTTTTCATTCATGCAGTTAGTTAGTTTAATACTGCTCCAATGTGTTTTTTTTAAAAAAAAAAAGAAGAAAAGGATTGAAAACTAGTTGCCTGGATGAATCAAAACTGTCACTTTCTTTCAAAATCTAAACAAGAACACTAGGATTCACTCAACAAAGATACCCGTAAACGATGACATAATATTGGTTTGCCGTTTTTTTTTAACCAATTTATTTGTACAATATATTCATGCAGCTTAACGATATGCAACCAAAAAAAAAAAAAAAAAAAACTCACATTTGGTAGCTCTATAAATACCAACAATGTAGCAAACCTTAGGTACACAAACATCATTACCCAAGAAACCAAAAGAGAGGGAGAAAAAGGGGGTCAGAAATTAGTACGTATAGCTTCTTGGGTTCATTTCATTCGATCATGATGCAAAGAAGAGGTTGTGGTAATTCAGCCATGAATGTCACTGTTCTATTCCTTCTGTGCAATATGATCATCAATATCGGCAATATAACAATAACGTTAGCCGCTGATAATGTTGATCAGAAGTTATCATCATGCGGATCTTCAAACCACTACAAAGAGGCACTTGAAAAAGGTATCCTATTTTTTGAAGGACAAAGATCTGGAAAATTGCCACCCACTCAACGGGCTAGGTGGAGGGGTGATTCCGCACTCAACGATGGCAAAGCTCAGGATGTAAGTAATTTTTTTTTTTTTTTTTTGTGAAGTTTGAATTTATATTTCATTCAAAATGTACTCCCTCCGTCTCATAATTATTGTCCAGTTTGGGCTTTCATTTTTAATTCAAATTGTATTAAAAATGAAATCTCAAACTGGACAATAATTTTGAGACAAAGGGAGTATAAAAATTAAAAACGGATTAAATTAGATAATTATTTTTGAACAGAGCGAATAGTATTTTCTTTTCAACTATCACTATTTCTTTTGAGATTGTGATTCGAGGTTTCGTGATCTCGAAATCGTAATCCGGTGCTTTATTATTACTACCATATTATGATTGAAAGCACGTGTTTTCATTCATTTACACATCTCCTTTTAATTGTTACGTCTTTTACTCTATCAATTAGAGTATTACTGCCAAAAGAATTACTGTAGATGTTTTTTCATTTTACAATATCACTCATATACATGATCAACTTTTAAGCTTTTTACCTTTTTTGTAGTTTCCAATTTACTTATGCCAGTTGCTGAATGTGATCAGGTGAACTTGACCGGAGGATACTACGATGCCGGCGACAACGTGAAGTTCACGTGGCCTATGGCATACACAGTTACCTTATTGAGTTGGGCCGCGATTGAACACCAGTGGGAATTGTCTTCAGCCAACCAACTTGAGTACCTCCGCAGCGCAATCTTATGGGCCACTGATTACTTACTAAAAGCCCAAGATTCTCAGAGCTCGCTTTATGCTCAGGCAATCACATTTTTCCTTTAGCTCACTGAAATTTGGAATATCTAAATTCAAATGATTTACTGCAACCACAAAATACGATCTGATTGTACACTTTAAAATGCAATAATATGATTCTATGGACACCTTGAATTTTTTTGCAGGTAGGAGATGGAACTAGAGATCATCAATGTTGGGAAAGGCCAGAAGATATGGACACTCCAAGAACCATTTACAAGATTGATAAGAAAACTCCCGGAACTGAGGTTGCTGCTGAGGTTGCGGCCGCCTTCGCGGCGGCTTCTTCCGTCTTCAAACATACTAGTCCGAGATATGCAGATAGGTTGATGCACCAATCTAAGGAGGTAACTAATACAAGTATAGCTTAAAATGTATACAATTGATCTTGTTTAAAAGTGGTAATTAACATAATGTGTGACTTGTGGAACATGTCTTGTAGGATAAGTGATCATATTGAAAGTTGCATAAACACTATATATGATGCCTAATCCACTTGCATTTTTTTTTTTTTTTGGGTTCCCCTCAGATGTTTCAGTTTGCAATTACCAACAAAGGATCTTACCAAGGTTCATGCCCTTACTATTGCTCTTTCTCTGGATATGAGGTATTATTATTATTTTTTCTTTTTTTAAAAATACAGTGCGTCTCATTTATTGCTTTCGCAATCATTTCAATATATTTTGATGATCGGTTATTGTAAATTTTATGTGAATTCAGGATGAGCTGTTGTGGGCAGCCGCTTGGATATATAAGCTAACCGGAGAAAAATATTACTTAAGATATTTAACAGCCAATCAGGCCTGGAGTCACCCAGTCGCGGAATTCAGTTGGGATAACAAATTTGCAGGAGTCCAAACTTTAATGGCTAAGGTAATAAGATTTTGAATTTCCTACTATTAGTATAAATCAAATTATAGAAGTTTGATTGATCATTGTTGGACAACAAATAATTAAATTCGTGATTAAGACTACTACCTTATCAATTTATATATATATATATATAGTTAATAGTAGTATATATTGTGTACCTAATATTTTTTTTCTCTTCTTCTTCTCCTTTTTGTGTGGCAGGAGTTTTTAGCTGGAAATATGAATTTGTCTAATTACAAAACCGATGCGGACGCTTTCGTATGTGCAATGATGCCAGGGAGTGGCTCTTCTCAGATTAAGACAACCCCTGGTATATATAGTTCTTTTTTAAATAAAGTAGTATTTATGTGCAATACAATAAGATGGACTTTAAAATGGATGAGAGTCCAAACATTGAAAGTGTTTCATTGTGCAGGAGGACTTCTTTACTCTAGAGAAAGCAGCAACATACAATATGTCACAGGTGCGGCAATGATTCTCCTTTACTATTCCAACACATTGGCTGCTTCTCGTTCTGGCTCCGCTCAGAAAGTTCAATGTGGTTACAAATGTTTCACCCCGGCCGAAATCACCGCATTTGCTAAGTCACAAGTACACTTAAAATCATTTTACTGTCTCTGTTATTATTCTTTCCGTGTCGATTACATCTTCAAGATATTGTCACTGCTGAGGTGCTAATCCATTTAAATGTGTTTATTTGATTTTTCAGATTGATTACATATTGGGAGACAACCCATTGAAGATGTCATACATGGTGGGATTTGGGAAGAGATTTCCAATGCAGTTACACCATAGAGGTGCATCCATCCCTTCCATATATGCGCATCCAGAAAAAGTGGGCTGTTCCAATGACTGGTACTATTCAACCATGCCCAACCCAAACGTCCATATTGGAGCCATTGTTGGAGGCGGCCCAAATGCAAATGACCAGTTCATTGACTTGAGATCGGATTATTCCCACTTAGAGCCCACAATTTACACCAACGCAGCTTTTGTTGGATCTTTGGCTTCTCTGCTCGGTCTTGTGAGAGAAGGAGCTGATAATTGCTTGTTAATGCCTCATCAACAGCAGAATAGTACTACTACTAATAATACCAGCAGCAGTTACAGCTCTTAATTCTATTATTGATCAAATTTCGTAAAAAAGCATTTACATCTTAGATTGCTGCATATATGAAACAATATATTTGTTACATACATCTGTACTGGAAAATATGCGCAATAAAATGGTTGTGTAGTAGTAGAGACACCGCGGCCATGAGAAAATATGTATCGATTGAGTTATATGTAATGCAATTGATCAACAATAATTGAGTTTAATTATGTCAAATTTCTTCTGTGGTATGGTCAGCAAGCTAATTATTATTGTTATTATTATTAAAAGTCCTTGACTTTGTTGGCATGACTTTGCTTTGTGAATACCATTATTATAATGTTATGCCTAACAGCCGTAATTTGGTCGATTTCAAGGGGCTACACTAAATGAGGAACGGCCCTAATGTAGTACAAATTCCTACCATGGTTTATTATATTTTACCAACAAACGCAATAAGTCGTGTCTCCCATTTTGCAACGTGGATTCTCCTTGGTCATTTGTACCTTATATATCCAAGCAAATAAGCTGATACCAATATTACTACAATGTTTCCTTCGCCTAAAGAAAACAAGTTCGTTTGTTGAACTAAAATGATATGGATAAATGTGAATTTCATTTTTAGAACGACGGGAACATCAATATGTGAAGGCAAGAAATACTACTCCTCCTGTCCAATAATTATTGTCCAGTTTAGATTTTTATTTCTAGTTTAAATTGTATTAAAAGTGAAATCTAAAACTGGACAATAATTTTGAGACAAAGGGAGTACTGTTTTCATTTTGATGAGTTATCCAATTTGTTTTTACTTTCTATGACTTCCAGTGTACTAACTATTAAACACAAACTCAACGAATACACTGCAAAAAAAATTAAATTATACCATTATGTTTAATTCCTAACAAGCCAGCTTATATGACTTGTTAATTATTACAGGCCGGGGCTGTGTACAATTCGTGTAGATGCATGATTCCTTCCCTGAATCATTTCGTGTCACTTAATTAGTTACAAAAAATGGCTAATCAAAAACTAAAAAGTGTATGTATTGACACATCTAAGAAACAGTATATAGAGAAAACTCATACTTTTGATGATTTGCTACAAATAGTGAGATTTAGAAGAAACATTTCCAGATGATGATGAAGAGTGCCCATCCCTCAATTCTGAGACAATTCCGTCCAAATCATTCAAGCAAGAAAAGAAGTCGTCGTCGAAAATGCTTTCCGGCCGGCTGGTCATCATCAGCTCATCCGCCATTTCCATTTGATGATGATGATGAGATTCTTCCTCTTTAATCTGTTTCATAACAGATTCTTCTTCAGCAAGAAAAGAGTTTGGAGTTGGAGAATAAGTAGTACCGCATATTCCAGAATCTCCACTTTTTGCACCTAAATTCGGGTTTGTAGTAGTAGTAGTAGTACATAAGGAGCTTTTCGGGTTGCTGCCAAACTTATGCCTGATGGTTCCGGCAAGAGCGTTCCGGCGAGTTGGCTGGCTATGGCAGTGCTCGGCGGTGTAGGTTAAGATGTATATGCCTGGATTTGTGCAGCTTTGTTCCACTTGCTTCCTTGCTAAGCATCCCTTTGAACTACTACACCTATAATAACTCCTGTTTTCAATATTCACACCCAAAAAAAGTTAACACAATCAGCTTATACATGTTCTTGGAATTTTTTTTTTATAAAAAAATTCATTGATTCAAAATACACTAAAAAATCACTGAAATAAATTCATGTTACTATACCTTGGATAGGGTGAGCCCTTAATAGGTTTCTGGCCATATTTTCTCCAAGCCCACTTATCAGAAGTGAGTTCTTCAGCGGTTACTTGCATCACAACTCTTTTGTGTTGATTTTTTCTGATCATTACATAATATACACATTAATTTCACTATAAGTTTTCCCATTACAAAATGCAAAACAATATCCAGACTCTAACGAAGTTGAGAATATACTGGTTATGTTGTTCTTGTTAGTTGTTACTGTATTGAAGATGAAAAAAAAAAAAGAGGAACAAAAACAAAAACCCTCCTCTAGATCCATCTTCAATTAACTTCAATTATGCAAAAGTTGACTTATAAGCTCATAGCCAAAATGAAGTAGGAGAGACAGTTTAGTTACCTCTTCTTGTATTTAGGCACATATGCAGTTGGAGAAACAGTTGAAGAGTTATCCACATGATCAGACACCTTCTGACAAACTTCTTGAAATGGTTGATGATTAGGTTCAGATTCTTGTTTCACTTCCATCTTCGCAGAAAAACTGGAGGAATTATCAGTACAAGTAGGGGCAGAAACTGGGCTAACAACAGCTTGAGAAGAAGGTGAAGAATACTCATAAGAAACTGAGCAAAAGGGCTTGTAAAGTTCCTGCAATTCATCTGTTAAGATGGATGAAGCAGTATCTAGAAGACCAGGGAAATTGAAAAAAAGGCTCTGATGATGATGATGGCCATCATAATAATAATCTTTTGGCATCTCCATGAAATTACAAGAATTTTTCTGTAATTCACTTCTTCTTGAGGAGGAGGAACCTCTAACTATGGCTTGCAAACCCCAATCTTCAAGCTTGACAAAATCTGCCATTTCTGAGAAGGATATAACTACCTAATATTGTTGATGACAGTGTAAACTCTCTATTATTTAAATAAATGCTTGTGGGCAGGATTTAATAAAAAAAAAAAAAGAAAGAAAGGGAAGATATTTAAGAGGGAAAAAAAATATAGCTGGCGCTGACTTTGGTTTTGCTCAAGGCCAAATTGGCATGGTGGGAGAAGAAAGATAAGGGATATTCAAAGAAGAAAAAATGGATTTGAGGGTTGGCGCAGTATTCTTCTTTATTCTTTAGTGTGATTAAAACTCTAAAAAGTCCATCCACTTTGTAGGTTTTTTTTTCTTAGTTCATTTTCAGACTGGTATATACTATATATATTGTTATTATTATCACTATACACAACCTTTATACACACGAAAAGGGGAAAGAATTGGTCATGGTTTCTGGGTTGACTTTGATTAAAAGTCAAAGGGGCAACGGTGCAAGCTGGACAAAATACACGCAATCGCCACTTTTTTTACTCTCTCTCTCTCGCCTATTGGCATTTCACTTTCAGAAGCTATTGCTGACTAGGCTATAGGGTATCCATTAGGCTATATTGTGGTGAAGAAGCCTAATGTTGGGGTATGATACATTTCTCTCCTTTTGAAAAAAGTGTATTACTTTTGAACCCTGAAATTACAATATTTGACCATTTTGATTCGATTGAGTTAAAAATCCTTGATCGGAGTTCAATGATGAGCTCAACATCTACTATATATGCATACTTTTTGAAAGGGAATTGAATCGAAAAAGAGTTGAATTTACTCAAATGAAATGTGTATGTAACAGATGGTAGTGTAGAAAAATTTAGCAAGGCCATCAGGGCTCTTGGAAAAATGATAATAAACACCATTTGTTGTTTAAAATTATTCTGTTAAGTGCTTCAAAATAACTGGGAACAGAAACTTGATTTTTTTTAATAATGAAGTGGTGTTGAAACTGTAGTACAAAATCTAAACAATGAAAGTTAACTTATTACTTATTCCGTAATTACTTAATAAATTCAGTATTTTTAATTTAGAATTAAATATTACATTTTATCAAACAGCCCAAACTAAAACAAACATATAGCAAGAAAATGATAAAAGGCAATTCTACATAAGTTTAGGGATTATTAGGTTAATTTACCATATCCAATACGAGTGGAGAGGGACAGATAACAAGTGTGCTTATTCGACGTCATGCTTGTGTATGATGAAGGACTTTCAAATGCAAACAAAGAATTTTTTATATTAAAAAAAAAGGATGCTCGAAATAGAAAATTAAGCATAACATTACGTAATAAAAGTAATGGTTGCTAGCTTGCTCTCTGATTTGTTCGTACACTTTGGTGTACTTTGGTAGTAAGAACTAAGAACTCAAATTAAGAACAAGGATGAAATAAAAATCATATTATAAATTCCAAGTGACTGAATCTATACACCAAGGGTTGATTAATATTATACCAATTATAGGTTGTTAAAAGAATTACAAGAAAAGAACTAATCCGACCTTCCACGTAACTACATCTCTTAAGTATCTAATCTAAGTATATAACATCATTTCTTGTTAGATTTGATCCATATACAGACGCGCAAAATGGAGTCCTTCAAATTGACTCTCTTACGAAGTGGAGATTAGTACTTTCTTGTGTACATAGTACCAGAAAAAGATTAATACTTACTACAATTGTGATCATTTTTTTTTCTTTGGCATATAATTTCCAGGGTATTCGAAGTCGCAATAGGGATATATTTAGTGTATTAAATTGTAGACACTTTTATTTCCAATACAAAACTAGAAAAGCGATCAATTCTACCTTTATACGACAAAATGTTAGCATTTAGCAATTACGAATTGCTAATTATATTGCTCCCCTATCTCAAAATTTAATAATGTACTACTCTTTTCGTCCCAAAATTATTGTCCAGTTTGGATTTTCATTTATAGTACAAAATAAACTAAAAGTGAAAACCCAAACTAGATCATAATTTTGGGACAGAGGGAGTATATTTTTGGAATATAGGAGAGGAAATGAATAAGTGATGCTAATAATAATAATAATAATAATAATAATAAAGCGATGCTGATTTAGAATCAAACCCACTAATTTGATTTAAAGATGGATATATAATAGTAAAAAGCATTTCAAATTTTCTTCAAGGCATACAAGAGATAATATGTTCTTAAAGAGAATAAGTAATCTACTAATGAGTTATGCACATAATTTAATCATAAACTCACAAAAAAAAAAGTGAATTAAGTTGTTATAGACTAACTCGTAAACTGTTTTTCGGAAGAGAGAGATAGAGATCGACAAATATAACCACACGAAATACACATATGATCATCGGTGTCATTTTAGAAAAAGAAATAGAATCCCAACGGATCAATCATGAAACCTAGCACCCACAACTGAGTGATACATAATGTATTTTCCTCATACCTAGCTACTAATCATTTGGATCTAGTTTTTGGGTTGGTATATTTTAGAAAAGTGATACTGGAACTCCATGAAATGGCATGGGACACCACATCCCTAAATCACAAACGAACCCCAACCAAAGTTAAGAAGATAAGCAAAGATCTCAAAACCCATCGCTCTTTTTATAAAATGGGATTTGATAACGATGATGCACGTTTCCAACTTGGTGTTGTGGCGCGCGATTTCACGCACACACCCGCACTATCGCCATAACGGACTATTGTATACTATATTTATCTGTCTTAAAATGATTTTCATTTTTAGTATTCTATCTGTTCCAAAATAAAAATAATCTACATTGAACTTAAAATTTTTACAATTAAAATAATATAAATGTCAAAATTCGGCGTAGAGTATTTTTTTAAGACATGTAATATAAAATTTTACAAGAAATGAAAATTCAAACTGGACAAGTATTTTAGAATGGAAAGAATATTACTCCATTTGTTCCACGAAAATAATTTACATAGTACATTGTAAATTACTTTCTCTGTTCCACAAAAATATTATAAGTTGAGTTTTAAATTTTATATTAATTTTACTACATCTAAAAACTCGATATGGATTAAATAGAAAGAGTATAAAATATCTCACATCCTTAATTATTTTTATGGGAGAGAAGAAGTACTTTCAACTTGCTACATATTCACAGCGTGCAATTTGGTGCGGGGGGGAAAGAAAATCATACCTAGGTTTGAAAATAGTGGGCATAAAATTTAAAGATTGAACATGACGTTTTACTTCAAGCACTGGGAACTAATTATGAAGTGGATCGATGGACTTTCTTGAGTGTGCCTTTTTGGTCCATTTTTTCATCACCGTCGTCTCGGTTGGTCCACTGTGTATATGGAATGAAAACGCATATATATTCTTTTCTTCTCAAAATAATTATTTTTGATACTGAAATTTTTTTTTTTATTATTTGACTCGTAATATGCTAATACTTACAGAAAACTCGATCTACACATAGTTGATTTTGTAGCCCACATTCCCCATATTCTCCATTCTTCTTCTTTGGCGTTACATTGGATATATACCTTTTTGGTCTATTCTTATTTGTCTTTGTTCATAGTTTGCCATTATCTCCATGCCCTACTCTATGACGTCTCTGTTAACTTAGGGGGGAAAAGATTTATGCATGCTTCAACATTTCGCATATATATATTTATATATTTTTTTTAAAAAAAAAGAAGTGAAAAAAGAAAGGAAAGTTAAAAAACATTAAAGGTAACCAACCTTCCCCCTCATTTTACATAAGCCATCATTAACCACACGAATACTAGCTGTAATTTCGAATTCATAACAACAATTTATCTGTAGTTAAGAAAATATATTCCCTCTGTCTCAAAATTATTGTCTAGTTTGATATTTCACTTTTAGTACAATTTGAACTAAAAATGAAAACCCAAACTAGATAATAATTATGGGACGGAGGGAGTATATAAGAGGCTAATAGTAGAGGAGCAGTACTAACTTTTTACCTAATTACATGTTAGGCAAACATGCATTGTGACTTGGTTGATATTTTAGATATCATCATTAGTAAAGATACAAATTAGAGATGAATTTGTAAACATACCTATTATTACTCATGAGTTATTATGTATCCTGATATGCTATTACTTGGAAAAAGTTTTAACAAATCGTTTTCACTATATATAGCTAGAAAAAGGAGAAAAAGTAATTATAAATAGGGAAATTGGCCAGGTCAAAATTCATAGGGGGCACCCATAGGCCAATAGATAATAGTTCTTTGATTTAATTAGGGATGTCTACATTGCATGCTGGAAGTCCAAATCGCCTCAGAAACCGCGTTTCTCCTTACGTACTTTAGGCCGATCATTAAGTAATTAGTAGATAGATTAATTAAATTACCCAATATCTATCTCATTGTCAACACTCTACTTAATTAATTCACTTAATTTCCTCAATCGTCACTTAAAACCAGCTACTCGTGACTTTTTCCAATTTGTTTTCATGTTTAGATGTACCAACATATGAGAATTAAACCATGACTGAAACATAATGTAATCGGTGTTAACATAATGCAATCGGTATTTCCTTCTCACTGTATGTAAAAGTATAAATCTTTTATTATTTTAGGCACAAATCTCCTTTACTGTACTGAAAAAACGATCACTCCTGACTTTGTTTTTTCTCTTTTTTCTTTTTCCCTATCACTCCTTTTATATGCCTTTGGTACCCCTAATATCACCCCAACAATTCGTAAAATAATTATTGCAAGATTTGCACGATTACATACTGATTTGATTTATCCACAGCATGCTGTCATAATATTCACAAAGGCATTAAAAGTAGCAAAGAAATAACAAACCAAGGCTTACACAAACTTTGGCTGCTGTCCTTGACTTAATATTTCAAAGGAAGTTCTTTGCCTCTTTCATTGGTTTGGATTAAAAGGCCACTCCAATATCGATATTCCATCACAATCACATTATTGCTTCAATTACGTAAATATATATATACAGGACTATTGATTTGCATTATACTGTGTACCTCATTAAGTTCCGTACTTATAATTCAAAGGTCAAAGTTAGGTTGGGGAAACGAGAAAAATAAAATAAAATTAGAAGGTCAAAGCCACTTTTTAAAATGTTATCCCATATATAAAAGGATGAGAACAGGATGATGTGTACAATCAATATAAATAATGTAAAGTGACGATAGTTTCTCAGCCTAAGCGTGACAAACCAACCAAAAAAAAAACAAAAAAAAACAAAAATAAAAAGAAGAAGAAGAAGAAGAAAAGAAAAAAAAAAGAAAAAAGAAAAAGAGGAAAAACAGGGAGATATAAATTTCTCTAAGTGGGGGGATCATTCTACTTTTATTTCAATCAGCTAAACTAGTACTCTTTCGTTCCCAAAAAAATAATTTATTTTATCATACTGATTTGTTTTAACAAATTCACTTTCGAAAAAAATAAACAAAGTTACATGAACATGTCAATGATATGATAATCATTACTTGTATCAAAAATTGAAAATTTATTTATAAGATGGTGATAGAATCGCTAATTTACATCTCTCTAGCTTATTATCTCCTTATCTTAGTTTTGGAATAATGCATTTGACCGGATTCTTTAGAAAAAAAATATTTGTTCAAAACTATTGCACTTCGTTACTCCAAAAAAAAAAAGAAAAAAGAAGAAGAAGTTATTGTACTAATAACCGCTCTTACTTTCGGACCGTATCGTGGGAAAAGCCACTATACTGGAAAAGAGACCCAAGGAACCTGCCCTTGACGCTATTTAAGCCCAATTCAAAAAATGCAGCCCAAATCAGTTTAGCTCAGTGATAAATATTAACGAGTTACCCCAACTCCCGCGCTGACTCACCGTTTCAAAAGTTAGGAGCAAAATGGGAGAGCTCTGCGAATCTTCAAATTTCTTCTCCGATCAACACCTCTGCTACGCTGATATTCTCCCTCCCGCCGAGGCAATTACGACACCACAAAAATTCACTTCAAACAAATCTTTTTTCTAATTTTGTTTTTTTACGGTGAATTTTATGTGATCTGCAGGTTCGAGCTAGAATTGAAGTGGCGGTCCTCAATTTCTTAAAGGTTCTCACATCGGAAAACCCAGCCATCTCCGATCTCCCACTGGTTCGTTTTTTTTTTTCAAATAATTTAGAAGAATTAGCGTGATTTTTTAATTTATTTCTGGGTGAAATTATGGATTACAAGGTTAGCTTGTGAGTGTAAATCAAATTTCTGCTGATCAGAGTGATTTGGGGGGAAAAAAATTTTTGCTCAGGTCAGTAGAAATTCAAGCAATCGAAGAGTTTGCCATGGATTATTAACCGATGTTTCACGGATATTTCTTGCGAAATCTCTTTGTAAAAGATCCATAATGAGAGAAAATACCGCAAAATCCTTTGTCAGAGGTAATAATAGCTAATATGAAATGGATATATGCATACATTTCGTCTGAATTTATGGTCTAGGGTTAATGTCATTGATTCGCTGTGATTTCTGTATAATGAATAAGGATTATTGGTGGTTCTGGATCTGTTGTAGTGTGGAAGGTGATGGAGATGTGTTACCAGATTCTGAAGCAAGAAAAGCGAGTAACTCAGAGGGAATTGTTCTACAAGTTGCTCTGTGATTCGCCTGATTATTTCCCTTCTCAGTTGCATGTCAACAGAACAATCCAAGGTCAATTTCTTCACCCTGTTAAAACTCAATTTCAGAGCACTTTTCGATGAATCATCTAAGCTCTGTGTATAGTGTGGATCTTGTTGAGCTTGTTTTTTTTATGTAATTATTCGTCTTTCCAATCAGATTTAGTGGGACTACTTCGATGCAGCCGTTACAGCCTGGGAATCATGGCATCCAGCAGAGGAGCAGTTGCCGGCCGCCTATTGCTTCAGGCATTTTATCATTTGATACTCCCAGCCATTAGAATTTCAAAATTCTAACATATAAATGTGCAATACGTGCTTTATTATTCTCTGATCACTCATATAACTGTGCAGTATGAGCTTTATTGTGTCTTTGAAGATTGGATGAATTTAGTTGCCTTAGAAGATTGCCTATCAAACTCAATATCCTGAGAGCTAAACCTTGTGAAGAAAACAAATTTGATTCCTATCATCGTAGGTTATTAGGTATTTACTTATGGTAGAAGATGCTACTTACATTTCTTTATATACTGAATAGGAGCCAAACAAAGAGGTTGTGGACTGCTCTTCTTGTGGATCTTCTGGGTATGAAATTTCTGGGGACCTAGATTTGCTGGAGAAACTAATCATGAAGACAGATGCTAGATACATCATTGTGGTGGAGAAGGTGTTTTCTTGTTTATATATTCCTTGTTAACTGTAATGGCCATTTTTTCTTGTCTCCAACAACTGAGGCTTCTGCTGATTCATTACCTCCTTTTCAGCATGCTATATTCCAGAGGCTAGCTGAGGACAGGGTATTCAATCAAATTCCCAGCATTTTAATCACAGCCAAAGGGTACCCAGATATAGCAACAAGGTTATTTTACTACTAGCCAATAGCCTCAGTTAAGAGTGTATTGTGGATATGTCGTTCACTGAACATCTTCATATGCAAAGCAGGTTATTTCTGCATCGCATGAGTAAAGCTTTCCCCGAGATGCCTATCTTAGGTCTGGTTGACTGGTATGAACAACTTCTTGGTTAAGGACCATTTCCATTGTTAAGCTCCTATTTAGAGAAAACGATCATTTCCATTGTTAAGCTCCTATTTAGAGAAAGCTTTCCCCGAGATGCCTATCTTAGGTCTGTGGACTTGGTTAGGAACCCAGCTGGATTGGCAATACTGTGCACTTTCAAGTTTGGAAGCATAGGAATGGGTCTTGAGGCTTACAGATATGGTAATCTTTCCGTTAAGCAGTTGATTTTGATTCCAACAAATGTTGGAGTCTGTTGATGCTTACTGAATTTGATGTATTCATCAGCTTGCAATGTAAAGTGGCTGGGATTGAGAATGGATGACATCAATCAACTAGTGCCTGAAGAATCTTTAGTCCCATTGAAGCCAAAAGATCTTCAAATTGCTAAAAGCTTGGCCTCTTCTGAGATATTGCAGGTAAAAATTTGCCTAACATAGTAGCGCAACTGTGCAGATTGACTCTTTATGCGATGCTAATTTTGAAATTAATGTCTTTCCATTTCTCTGTTTAGGACAACTACAAAGAAGAGTTGGCAACAATGGTTGAAAATGGTCTCCGAGCAGAAATTGAAGCTCTTTATTTTCACGGGTACAATTTCTTGGGGAAGTACCTAGCAACCAAAATCGTGCAAGGAGATTACTTATAATTTGTAATTACCTTATGTCAAACTATGCCCCTTTATCTTCCAGTAGCTTTTGTTCTATGTTTCCAAATTCATTATCCATCTTGGACAAACTAACCAATGTACATTCACAGAGTAGATCCATTCCATCACCGTGTATTTAAATCAGATGTAGACTTATTAAGATGTTGCAGAATTAACTCCACAAGCAAAACTTTGGAAAGAAACGCGGAAATATATCTGGAACATATGATGCGATACATATATATAATCCCTTTAAGCGGCAATGTTGGCTATATAACTTCAAAAATAAAATGTATACAATACATAACATCAATATTCCCCACAACCTTTCCATCTTACTGTCAAAATTGCAGCTATTTGCCAGTCGTGCTTATATGCTTAAAATGAACTGATCTAAGTATCAGACTATCAGTGATCTATAGAGACCTACGAGATTGAAAATGATCATAATGGTAACTATTAACTAAGGGGAGAATACTCAAACAATCCAAAAGAAGATAACCACAACACTAATTTATATCATCCTAATTTCTCAGCAGCAATGTACACATTGTTACATGCACCTGGAATGTTGTATCTACTCAAGTTTCTTGGATGACAAAGATACTCTCTTTCCCTCCACAACAAACTTGCCATTTCCATCGAGCTGCCAGAAAAAAAAAAAAAAAAAAAAATCAGTTACAATTCGAGCTACAGGCATCAATTGATGGTATCTCCATTTTACCAGCATTAAAGTCATACCTTTTGCTTTAAGTAAGCAAGCGCCTCCTTTTTAGAGGAAAATTTTGAGAAAACATTGGACGAATGTTCATCAACAAGAACTTTAAGCTGCTTAAGCTTTAATGACTCTCCCGGAGCCTGCCACAGGAAATCAAATAAGAAACCGAATCTTAATCTTAAACGAGTCAGCATTGTTAGGGCATAAACCTGTTGAAGGAGCTGTCGGCACAGCTTTTTCAGTTTCACTTTTGAGCTGTCATTCTTGTCCGTTGATTCATCATCACGTTTTCTTTTAGCAGAAGAACGTGAATCAGTGGAATCCTCTTCATCACTATCATCAAAGGAAGTCTTTTTACCCTTAAAGTAGACCCCAGCAATTTTCTTCGTTCGGTCTTTGATCCCAAGCCCTTGTTTACCAGAAGTGGCTTTATCCTGAAAAGAAGCAAGTTAAAGAACTTCCAGTTTCAATAAAAACTAAAGCTTCATTTGTTTAGTCTTTCTTTCGTATGCATTAAACATAAATCCTGCAGCAACCTACCTTTTTATGAAAGAATATGAGGTAAGAATGCGCATTCAACTTGCAGATTACCACTTACGGCTGTCTAATGAGTTGCCATTTCCTTTATATTTAACATCCAACAGACAAATTATCTTCAACATCTAATGCATGGGAGCCACATGTTTTTTTTGGGGAAAAAAATTCATTTTCCAAAAGTTTAAACCACTTATTCAGGCAAATATGCCATATATCATTTCTTGTTTCCTCTCTCTTCAACCTCACTCCCCTTGCCCTCCACATTAGAATGAGGAAAGAGTAACTAAACTTTGATTAAACAAATGAACACATACTTGGACGAGATTATAAAGATTTTCTTGATCCTCTTCATGGAATGCAACCCTTTCATTGCCATTTTCATTATTTTTCATTAACTTCTTCCTCCTAGCTTCAGCACCAAGGAAACCACCAGAAACAAATCCCCATTTAAAACCCCACCACTCAGGTGAAACAACTTGATATTGTTCTTCTGCTTTTCCTGCATTGAGAATTAGACTTGTAAGTTACTAGCTTATTTTGAAAATTGAAAGTGGTTAACAGAATAGGAAAGTTGGTTGACATAGACCAAAAAAGACAGTGCAGTAAAGAATTCACGTAGTAGCAAAAAGTGATTTATAGAAGCAGGAGGTCTAATTCAAAAGATCACACTCCAAACATCTTTTGCAGTCAAGCCACATAACATGACATCTATCTGTTCATCAAGGATTACATTTTAGGTACACCAAAAAAGATACAATAAAAGATGTCTACTCAGCCATCCAAATACCTGACTTTTCTTTTTGTTTTTTGAAAAGGAATACCTGACTGAAAATGGACTAGGTTTCCCATTAAAGACAAAAGAAATCAACATAAAACAAGAATTGAAATGAACAGATCCATCATTACCCAAAGGAGATAAGCCAAAAAAAAACTTTCAAACAGCTGTACAATCTATACTATATCTATGCTTATGAAACAAAAAATGAAAAAAAAAAACTAGATAGTTATACACAAAGCCCATAAATACAATCTTCCACTGGATGAAAAAGTCAATGGATCAGGGAACAAAATGGCTACAGTTTTTTACTGCTTAGGTGTAGTATTACCGTCAATATCTGATATCTGGCTGTCATGTTCGATTACTTCACGTACATCTATCTCAGGCACAAGTTCTGGAGATGCTGTCCTTTTGACCTACATAGTAATGGCAAAGGAATGCCGACAAGGTCAAGAAACAAACAAATTGCCAGAGAACTAAATCAGAAAACACTTGCATAGATAACCAAGAAGAGTCATACAGAGAATAAGACTTACAAGAATCCCTTCAAGATCCTGAGAAGAATACGTATGAACAAGCTTTCCCCTCTCCCTTTTCTTGTATCTAGAATCAAAGGAAGTACATTGAGCTAGACTCCTAACCAACCAGAAACATGGAGAAATCAGATCCTACATGTAAAAAAGATATATCTACCTTCCTTGAGGCCTTGTAGCCTTTACAACTGTATCTTGACTATCAGCTGAGATCTTAGAAACTGCATCTTCTTGTGGCCCATCATCTCCTTCCGCTGTTAAGCGCATCAGTAACCATGAGTTCAATAGTAATATAGAAATGGAAACCAGGTAAGCAAATTAGCATTTAGGGGTTACCTTCATTTTTCTTGGTATCGGCTGCTTGCTACAACATTAACAAGAGGACAACAAAATCAATACAACACAAAGAAAAAAAAGATAAAATAAAAACAGAATGAGAAGAAATTAACCGGAACAAAAGATTGGAGAATTACCACTTTCAACTTTTTGAGGATACTATCAAACTGAGTTGTATCAAATGCCCAGTTACTCGGCTTTTCTGTCCCAATACCTACCAATTACAAATAAAAATTTGTTAAACAGTCTACCAGGAAATAACAATCAAAAAGAGATTACAGAAAACATTACAAATAATCAAATTAAATCCTTCTTTTGAGCACTATGGAGTATGAAATTCCTACAAGGTGGGATTACATTTCCTTAATCATCAAGCGCATATTCTTATTCTATATAAAGAAACAGAGAAAGATCTAGGTAGAAATTCAGAGGCCAGAAACGGGGTAACAAAAGGAAAAACCTGTAGTGTCCTGTTTGTTCTTAACTCGAATGTATCCTTTGATCCCCTGCTTTTCTCTGCCCAGTCCTTCTCCTTCTTCCCATCCCTAATTCAATTCACATCACACAAAATTGCACTATAAGCTGTAAAACATTACAAGCAAATAAAAAAGAAAAAATAATGTACTAAACACAGAGATTAAGACACTGTAAATCAGAGAGCATATTTATTGAACCAATTCCCAAAAGGATCTCGTAATTACAGAAATGTTATAAAATCAAAAAGGTCCTCAACAGTAATAAGGCTTAAAAGCTCAAACATTTAATCTTTTTTCATTATAAGCTCAAATCAGGTCAAATGTTTGTGCGAATCCATACCATTTGCTTCATGAGACGGAAAGCCGCGGACTGTCTGGCGATGCCCACATAATTAACCGGAGTTTCGGCTGTTGCTGCCATTGTTTCTCTTCCTTCGACTCTTCCTCCCTCCTACGTCGGCTTTCTTGGCGGTTTCAACCCACCGGAAAAGAAAAAAGCGGCTAACTCCGATTAGTGGAGGGAGGAAAAGAGTCGGTGGATGGAGGAGGAGGGTTTTAGAGAATAGGCAGCTGAATACCTAAAACTCTGAGGAGTTTGCCAACCACCAACTCAAACCCTGAATTTACATTTTACCACCGAGAATATTTTGAAATATCGATACTTTCCCTCAAGTGTTTGGAAAAATCAATTTACAACCCCCTCCGATTAGAAAAAGTATGTACTATATACTTTCATTTTTGGTACTAAATTCTGAATCAAATTCCCTTCTTTCTCTAGTAACCAGCATTTTATTTTATTTTTAAATTCCATAGTTTACAGAAATTGGTGTAATTTTTGACCTACTGATTTTATTGATTGACTAGTCATATCTTACAGAGGATAATTTTATGTTGATGATGAGATGCTAGTGATTCAAAACTTTTTCTTGTTTTTCAATAATAATGGATCCAAATCATGTGAAAGATCAATTAGAAAGGTACTATCTCTGTTCAAAAAAATAAAAAAATCAACATTGAGTTTTGAAATTGATAATAGTTTTCAAAACTCAATATAAATTATTTTTTGAAAAAAAAGCATCATCGAACTCTCAGTTAGAATTGAAAGAATTAGGTACTTTATAGTTTTCCAGATTTTAGATATCATAACCCAATTTCTCTATGATGTAATAGGAGGTTATAATAGTGAATCAAAAAACTATACCATATAGAATAGAGACCGTGTTTATATTAACAAACCCTACCCATTTGAATAATTTCAATAGATAAATGGGAAAAAAAATTGTCACACTTTTGTATATTATTACACTTCTGATAATATTGGCTAATATTTTGACATGTATTTAATTAGGTGTTAAATAAATTCAATTATCATTTAGTAATAGAACCAGTAATTAACTACCAAAACAATGCCAATTTATTATTTAAATTGCAATACAACATAATCACAGAAACCTTTATTTTGTTTTATTTTTAGGACCCAAATCTTTAATGTTTTATAATTTCGACTCTTCAGTCTTTCCCTGATTATAATTCCAGTCACTTTTTCATTCATCTTATTTTTTTTTTATTAAAGAAAAGGCCATTTCTATTTCTCTTCAGTGACACTCAAAGACGGGGAAAATATATAAACTACAGTGGCTTTCCAGCACGTACTTTACCAGAGTTTATACAACCAGGCTACAAAATCTCTATCATTTGGCCAACAATCTTCTTACTAATTACAATGGTAAATGGGGGTAACTACAATAGTTTGATTCACATCCAATCCACCTGGTTGATATAAATATAAAGTCATAATAAAACATGACAAATACACTTCAATTGAGCTGGATCGAATTAGATAGAAACAAAGGAGCAGGCCATAGTTAAGGAACAGAGAGCAGAGCCCCTAATTCCTTCCCCTTTTAATGAATGCCAAAATCCAAATTCAGATAATGGGATTGGCATAGTACTCTTTTTTTTTTTGTACCGACTTTTCATGTTTCTAGTTCCTCTGCGGGGATGTGAGAATGGGTCCTTCTAGTTCTTAACCACTACAACACAATACTTCTTTTTTGTTCCTGGCCCAAGCTTGTTCACAATACAATTCCCCTTGCCCAGAGTTATGTTATCGCTCATGCTTAGCTGAAATTCAAAGACTTGAAAGGGAATTTTGGGTTTCTTTTGAGGGGGAAATTTTAAGTTCTTGCAGTAAAGCTCAGAACTTTTTGCTGGGATCGGATGGGGCCAATGTTTGGAGACTGGCCTTCTTTTGATCCTACGAACTTCAGCCAAGTTCGACCATCTGATCCTTCAAGTCCCTCGGTAAGTTACTTCTGTTACACAACTGTAAACGTTCAATCTTTATCTTGATTAGCGTAGAAGTTTCTCGGTTAGCAGATGGGTTGTTTCCTCTACTGTTGAGCCTGTTCGTTTTGTTCGCAATATACGGTTTGCATTGTTTTTTGTGTTTGTCTTGTTAAGAATCCTATGGTGCAGTGGCATAATCCTAAACTGATTGTTAGGAATTTGTCGTAGGATATGATAAGCTAATGTTTTCCGGTTTCAATTTGTTGAAAATTTGTACGTAGGATGGGTTGATGGTTATTATTTGGTACTTTAGATTTTGCAAACATCTCTTTTGCGACCAAATACGAATTCTGGATGGTTCGTAACTTGAAATCCAAAATTAGAGTGCTCTTGATGTATACATGGAGGGAGGTGGGCTGGTTTGTTTTGTTTTCTCAACTAGACTGAAATGGGTCATTTTGCTAGATGATTTGATGGTGTTACTCATTAGGCATTGTATCTTTCTCGACGTGAATGAAGACGTGCAATGTTGCAATGTGACTAGATCCAACAAGTTTCCAGTGTAAGTTGCAGTTTAATGTGTTACTGATAGACGGATATATGGGCTACTAAGACTATCTATCGTATAGAGGCGTAAGCCCTGCATCTGGAACTCAAATATGTCTTTAGGGTGTATTTTCTGCTAGTAATACAGATGCTATAATAGTTTAAATGCTGAATGTGTTATGTCTGTGTTTCCCATACTGTTAGAGGGTGTTTTGGAATTATTTCTTTAAGAAGATTTATGAGAATGAAGGATCCAACTTTGGCTCTTGCCCAACACTGAGTTGCATTCTATGCGCATCTCAGGAAGTAAGTGGTCTGCTTATTGGCAACATGGTAGGAACAATTAATCGACTGTGACTAGAAATTTAGTGCAGATAAATGCAATCCTTTTGTTAGAAGAATATGCAAACTTACTACCAGCATTACCCTTTTAGACTCAGAAGATCTGTATCTCTTTTAACCTCAATTTACAAGGTCATATTTTGTTTGAAAGGTATTGAGAGTTTTACTTTTTTTTTTGTACGTTGAAAAGTGAAGATGAGTGGGAGTTACAATGATGGCTTGAAATCTGCTGGTTAATCATAGCCACTTCTCAGACTATCTTACATGATTTTGCTCTCAAGTTTTTGCAAGTTCAAATTCATGCCCTCTAAATTCACCTTCATTTTGAAGAGGCTGTGGGTAGAACTTTGCTCACAGGTGTGCTATTTCTCTCTAGGCCATATTGCCAAAATAGAATACCTTCTTTGAATTGGAAGAAACGAAAACATGTTTACTATTATCTGAAACAATCATTAAACAGTGTTCCTTAAGCATCTATCTTTAGCGGGCAAAGTCTGCGATTGATAGTTCCAATCAACATGTTGCTAGCATTCTGTAACATGCTCTGGAAACAATAGTCATGGTGGCGTCAACGATATATATATCAAGAAAGTTGGGGGGATAGTTAGGCTTCAGAGTATCTTTTTTTTTTTTTTGGTTAATAGCTTCAGAGTATCTTGGAAACCTATTATCAGTAATAACTTCGCCAGGAACTTTTATTCAACAGTTCCAAGTTTAAATGAATTTGAGCGTGCATACTGTTTCAAACTTATTCTACTTTGGAACTGTCAGTTGGGCTGCTTACAGACTCTCTGTTTCCTTGACTCTTATTTTGCTAGTACGTGAAAACTATCTGTAAGCTTCATGGTTCTTGCTCCCTAAATTGTGTGTTATTGAGTACACTTGTGAAATCAATGTCATTCTTCACTTTGTTCCTTCCTATTTAGCTACTTTTCATCTTTCAATGTTCTTCGTTTGCTTTGTGAACCATAAAATGCATTATAAGTTTGAAAGACATGATGGTTTCTTCTTCTTCTTTTTTTCTTTTTTTTTTTTTAATACTTTTCCCTTTTATCTTTTGGTTCTCCTGAAGGCTGAATCACTAATTTTCACTATGTAGAGAATGACGCCTGTCACATACTGTCCTACTCATGATAGGTGCCTCCCACCACCTAACCAAGGTAATGTTGGTGAAAAAATGCTAATTTCTGAGTATGCTAGATATCGTTATGATGGCAGTTATCTATTGACACTAACATAGTTCACTCATTGTATTGGTTGATAATGTAATTATCCACTTCTCTTCCACTAAAGTTGCAGCACGTGTAGGTGGTCAGTTGTATACTTCATAGTCATTACTCTTTAATCTGAAATTGATCAACAATTTCTTGCTTTTTTGCTATTTCCTCAACGTGTTTCAAAGGATCATTAGGTTACAATCTTTTATTAGATATGAAAACTCTTTCTTTTCCTCAGCTGAACTGTAACTAACCTCCTTTGGAATGAAATTCCAGTGATAGCCTCAGAATCCAGAAATATACTCCTGAGGAACATGTATAAGCGCACTGAAGATAAGGTTAGATTCTAGCCATATTTGTGCAATTAGACAGGAAAATTGGTTTAACAAATTGTGAAAATCTGATTCCGAAACTAAATTTCTCCTCTTTGTTCTTTCTTGTTATGTTTGTACAGCTGAGATCCAAGAGGCCTGCATCAGAAAATTTAACCAGTCAAGGATTAAAGCAACCGAGAATTTCAACTGCAGAATCTCCCTTTTGACACTGTCAAAAGCTGCTCATAATTCTCGGGTATTTTGTTCATGTGGTTGTGAATACGTTAAATCAGAATATAGGATGGTTTTTGGGTGTAATTTTGGGAGCCGATGATGACAGGCTGAATAGTTTACCCTTGATTCTGGCACCTAGACTCCTGAAAATATAAACTTTGATGCTGTATAGGTTGGATTATTGATTGCCGAATGGAGCTCTATCTGGTTCATTTCAGTTTGTGTAGTGGTATTTGAGATTTTTGTTGCATTGTTCATCTGCAGTTTTACTTTTGTTGAGGCCCTAGTGTAGTCCTCCTCTGAAAGTTTAGACCCGCCTGAGAGGCCAGTGCTACTCAAGGGCATTGCATGAATCGAATGATATTGTGTTTTTCCTTCCCTTTCTAATACAGGGCTCCTTGGCTTTACATTTGCAAGATGCGCCATCAAATTGAGCAAATCATTCTTTACAAGTTTTCTTTGAAATTTGTATTATATGTATCACTACTCTGCAAAAGTTTTTTAAGTTTTAATGAAAATCTTGTTCCAGCTAAAAGCCTTGTTTCCATTCCAAATGTTAGTTATTCACTCACTTTAGTTGAGGCCCTAATCTTCACATTTGATCTCAATCATGATAACTTAACGTCCACATTTGTTCAATCACTTATTCAATTAAACTATACCCATCTATTTCATAAATGTTTTTGTAATTTCTTTACGTTTATAAGTAGTCTAAAATTTCACTTTAAACACAAGGAATATTAAGTTCATTTGTAGTGGCAAGGGTAACATTACTGACGGAAGATACCGATACCATTTGCCATTTGTTCTTATACTAGATTATTGCTTCAAATTGTTGTTCCTAAAAATTCTGAGGATGGTTTCGTCCACAAAAAAATATACTCATTATTTTTATATTATTAACCGGGAAGAAAACTGGGCATGCCACGTGTCCGCAAGAGCAAATCCCCGTGAAGCACGAGTGGCGGCTTAAAATGAAGGCAAAATATTTTTGATTCCTTTATTCAGACTTCAGATTCTCTCTCTCAAAAGAGTCAAAATCAAACATCCAAAACCAACCAGAAATTAACCGCCGCTTGTTGCCCACAGCTCCGCCGAGAGCTGACCATTGACCACCACACTCACACTCTGAAAGAGAGAGGTTAATTCAGTCAATTGTTTTCCGACCCATGGCCATGGCGACGACGGCGGCGGCTTCGTTCTACTGCTCAACGCCGGTTCCGAATAAATCGACGTTGTCACAACCACATTTCCTTCCGGCTCGCGCTTACTCCGGGAATCATCCCTCTCTTACGACGCCGTTCCACCTCAAACTGAAGAATCAACCGGTGCAGAGGACTCTGTTAGTTTCTGCAGCTGCTACAACGGTGGAAGCGGAGCCGCAAGCAAGCGCCTCGACTGCTTCGAAGTCTCTGCCCTTCCGCGTTGGCCACGGTTTTGATCTTCACCGGTTGGAGCCTGGATATCCTCTCATCATCGGCGGCGTAAATATTCCTCACGATAGAGGCTGCGAAGCTCACTCCGACGGTATTTTATTTAATTGCTCAACCTAATGATTTTGGTCAATGTTTGAAATTTCTATGTGCGAATTTGATTGCTTACAAGTGACAAATTATTGCGATTGATGATGGATATTGGTGGTTTATTAGGCGATGTTTTGCTGCACTGCGTGGTGGATGCGATTTTGGGCGCATTGGGTTTACCGGATATCGGTCAAATCTTTCCAGATACGGATCCTAAATGGAAAGGCGCTGCATCTTCTGTCTTCATGAAAGAAGCGGTTAGTTCTGCAAACATAAATTACTTCTCTCTTTTTCTACTTTGGGCGTTTCGTGGTGCGAATTAGTCATTTTTCCTTATATTATTGTTTTAGGGTAGTGTACATTGAATATACTGAGTTGCTACAACTGAAGTGATGATTAGTGCGAAGTGGTTACTTAAGATACTTTGCTTGTGCATAGTGAAACTCTTGGTTGTCTTTTTAACTGAGGAGATCAACATGGTATAGAGGTGTATGGGATATATGACGATTGAGTCCTGAAGGAGGACTGCAGTGGCAAAAGCTGTTGTCATGTGACTAATGTCACAGCTGAGAAATAAAACAGCTTCTAATAGCAATATAAAAACATTCATTATTCAGACGCTGGAAATGTGCTAGCTTCTATATGCCTGCCATTCCTTTTATAAGTACAGGCACTCTGTTTTCTTAATTTCTTAATTGCTTCGATCAAAGTTTGCATCTTTAGGTTTTGTTCTGGAGATTAAGCTTGTTGGACCAAGTGTGTTCATTATGCAATCGAATTATGAATATTTGGATTTTTCACTCGTTATTGCAGTTTGTATCCATATAGATGACTTTGAATTCCAATTTAGTTTGGTAGCAGCCTACACTTACTTAATGCTTCTTGAACCAGAATGTGAATTTGGGACACTGACTGTATTCTCTCCATTCAAGCATCAATGAGTACCTAGTTATCTCAACAGTGTGAAAGATTTCATCTGGAAGAAGTCATCATTCTAACCATGCCTTTGTTGAAAAGAACAGGGGAGTTGAGTCCAAGATAAATTCATAGGTTTTGAATTGAAAAGGTTTTGGACCTCTTTTTGTATGTTGTTGAATGTGGGAATTCGTAAGTTGGAACCCTCTTATTTAGGGGCATGTGATGAGAAATATGATGCTTCCTGACTGTTTCCATTTATATCAATTCATTTGTCTAAGAAATGTTCAGAAAGAAAATGGTTTGGATAACCTGCGGTAAGAACAGTTAGGTAAAGTACCACACAGAGCTTGTTTCAAAACTGAATTGTGCTTGTCAAGTCAATTCATAGAGTTTGTTTCAGAACGAAATTTTGTTGCTTTTCAACATAATCTAAAGTCTTTATGATAGCAGTATAAACACAGGGTTTTTGACATGTAAGTTGTAAATTGCTGTGTTTTGTCCAAGTGCGCTGCACGTGGTTTCACATCATGCTAGGACCCCAAATAAACTAGGTAAAGGGTAAGATATCTGTCAGTAGTGATTGAGAAATGTACCCCTGCTTTGATGTGTTTCCTTGTCGAAGATAGACTTACTTTTGTATCTAGACACTGGCGGTTTCTATAGGGTTGAATGCATACCCCAACCATCTCTCGCCAGGTCATAAAATGACCTATATTATCCCAGGGTCAGAATTAGCAAAGGCTTCGTAAAAGGAATATTTGAACTGCTATTCGTAAAAGCAATAGGGATCATGACATAGTTTTTAATCCTGTCAGGCAAAGAATTTTCCTATTAAGACTGTAGGCTTACTTTTCAATTTTTCTTTGTTTTTCTGTACTGTGGGAGGACTACTTGAATGTGTAAGCTAAAATTTGAGTACAGTTCAACGGTGTAATTTGAAGTAATGAGCCCCCCTGATTACTAAGATCCACTTATACTTTGTATCAGGTTAGGCTGATGCATGAGGCAGGTTACGAACTTGGAAATTTAGATGCCACTCTGATCTTGCAGAGACCGAAATTGAGCCCTCACAAGGAGGCTATCAGGGCTAATCTGTGTGAGCTGCTTGGCGCAGATCCTTCAGTTGTGAATCTGAAAGCAAAAACTCATGAAAAGGTCGACAGTCTTGGAGAAAACCGGAGCATTGCCGCGCACACGGTGGTACTCCTAATGAAGAAGTAACACATGTAGGTTGAAAAGACAATTTGTAATAGTGTTATTTGGATTTCATACTTGAGAACACACTAATGGTCTTAGAAGACCAGTTACAACAAAGGAGTTGACTCCCAACACAAATATGAACTTGATGAAAAAGTACCCAGTTATAGACTCTTTCTCTGCCTATTAACTCAATTTATTCTTTCTTTTTTTTTTCTTCTTGTGCCGCGAAAATTGGTTTGAAGTTATGAACTGAAGAATTGGTATATGTAGATGGAAGTCAGTCGATGTGAGTTTGTCTCAAAGATGAACAACCACATTTTCTTACTTGAAAAATGCATCAATTCATTTCGTGGAACAACCTCTTTCTGTAATACTCCCTCCGTCCCATAATTATTGTTCAGTTTGAGTTTTTATTTTTAATTCAAATTATACTAAAAGTGAAATTTCAAACTGGACAATAATTTTGGGACGGAGAGAGTACAAATTTCGTCAAATTCATGTTTTTTACGTCTAGAGCACTCGAAGCTCTTAGATCTTAGACATTGCCCTAAATTATAGTTTTCGAAGTGTCAAGAAAAGGGAAAGGGGAAACCATGTAAAACTTAGAACGTGAGAAGGGATTAAACAAAGGAACGCATTTACACGTCCTCAACTCATTGGAAGTGACATTGGTGACAATAAATTAAATGAGGATTAAAAGTTTATCACAAGAATAATCATATCTCAATTTACTAACGTAAAACTTTTGTACCAAGAGAAACAGGCACACAAAGGATGTTTCATCCTGCAATATTCACTTGTATGTACAAAGGTAACATCTCAAAAACGCTCCAGAAATCAAGAACATTTTTCTTGTAATTAATTGAATAACATCACGATGGTCGTGGTTTATTGTTGAGGGGGGAGGAAACCTAATTGTTGAGTCGTTCTTGGTTTCCCATGATTAAAACCAGTGTACGTAAATTTTCAACTGAGACCAATTTTGAAGTAGGCAGACATTTCCACGGTTGTGCATGGAATTCTCACATATTGAATTGATTTTGAAGAGATTACAAATATGAGCACAGACTAAAAGAAAAGAAGGGTTAAATTTAAACACACGAGGGCTCCTACCAGATGGTATAATTGTTGCTAGTTTAATTTAAGGAGAGCGATTGATCATAGTGGAACATTCATAATCTACGGTGGTCAAAACAGCCACCAATATATATATATATATATATGGTCAAATGTCAAGAAAAAACAAATTCCTCCAAGACCAAAGGAATAAAACTGGATTACACCTCAGCAATTAGTTAAAAAAATATATGCAAGTATGCAACGCACCAAAATTCTCTGTTTACTCCTCCTCGGCCTTTCAATTATTGAAGGAACAAAGCTCTATATTGCTGGTTTTAATTGCATCCTGCTTGTCTCTTAAGTGCTAGGGCACCAGGAAATTAACTTATAAAGTAATTCACGATCGATGATGCTTCACTTATACCAGCTCTAACTTCATTTGAACCACATTCATACATTTGACAAAAGACAAAAATTATTACGATACAAATTACGTTATGAATCTTCAACATAACTTTATTTGACTAGATAGTCATAATGAAGTTTAGTGGATAAGTAATTAGACAAATGAATTTCACACGAACACAAATAAATAGGGCAAAGAACGTTTTGGCTATAATTAAAGTGGATATTCTTAGTTGTTTTTTTTTCAGGTGAGAATATATAACATTTTATTGTATTGAATAGTAGTAATCTTTGACTGATTTCGTGTGAGGGCGTCAAAATGCCTATTGAAAAATGAGCAGGTGAGCTTTAGGTGACACCAGTAGTTAATTTTTTGTAGGCGAACTTTAAATTCATTCAAACTCGACTAGTCGAACAAGCACTAGTAAACCAAGTTACTCATAGCAAAAATTCTATACAAATTATATCTTTTGTTATTATGAATAATACACTATTTTTTTCTGCCATGCATTTCACATGTGCGCCAAAAAGGTTGACAAGTTGAAATTCCTCAATTCGGGCTTCAAATTTGATCAGAAGACAGTTTAGAATGGAGAATTTTATACTTCATATCCCAAAAAAAATAATTCAAATTTTAATTTGTAAATTATACTATTTTTATAATATTTACAAATTTTGATGAAGACTATTTTTATGATACAGAGAGGTAATTTTTTTTTCTCTATGAAAAATCAGCTCCTCATCACAAGCCTGAAACCACCCATTCATTTTTCAAGCTTCTTACTCTTAGATATTTTTCTTTGGGGAAGAAAGAAAGAAAGAAAACCAAGAGTATTACTAGGAAATTTATAATGTATAATGAATAGCAAAGTCAGCAATTTAACAAATTGATACGAAATTTTCAAGCTAACAATATATTTACATTACAATATTTTTCGAAATAAATACAAAAATAATTCAATAAAGAAAATGAAGAGATGCGCTGTTACTTCTACCTATAATTCCAACGTAAACTGTAACACAGAATACAATTTTTTAACATGATTACAATAATCAAATGAATTATAGAAATGCTTATTAATGTAAATTCGCGAACTATGCTTCTTTTCTTTTTTTTCCCCTTTTCTCTTTGATGATTTTCTGCCTCTTTTTTCTTTATTATTATATAAGTCAAACATTGTGACGTTTGTAAGGGCATCATATTTTGCAACGTGGCGAAACTATCCAAGATACTTTGAACTTCGTAGCACTGTTCTAACCTTAAAAAGTCCAAACATCTTGGAGTACAAGGAACACGGCTGACACACCACAATTGAGACCCTTCATTTCGTTCATGATTCATATGGCTCAATTGGCCAAACATTTTGATTTTCGTTTTGAACACATAATAAAGATGAAAGATTTTTTTTCTTACGTTTGTGATTAGATGAACAATTTTTGTCCTGGAAAATTACCAAATTTGTCACTCCAGCAATGGTAATGCAGTGTTTTACGCACCCAGAGATGAGCAAACACACTCTCAAGGTCGGATGATTAGATGGAACCAGCAAAATTCTTACACATCAACACAGCTAATACTCACTACTCAATCCGGGGTTTAGGAAACTTTTCGTATTGGGGTAGAAGATTATATTATTTTATAAATATAATAATAGTAATACAATTCTATAGAGTTTCTATAATTAATTTTGTATCGGAGGGGGAGTTGTGTTATCTTCGAAATTAAATAATCATATTTATGTCCCATTGTTTGATGTTGTGTTGCTGATCTCATGTAAGTAATGTAATATTTTTGTCCTCAATACCAAGTTTCATGTACTATAAAAACTCTATAAATTAATAATGTCGGACCCAGTAAAATTTATCAATTTATAAAAATTATTATTATTTTTATCAATAAATTAATAACTATTATTTTATTAATAAATTACTATTTTAATAATTTAAAGAGTTTTTTTTTTTCAATTCTATTTGCAAACAAATACTAAGCTTCAATCATTTCCCTATGTATTTATCACCCTATTATTTTTATTTACCTGTTGGATGGAAAATTAAAGACAATTTTTTTTAATG
Source organism: Oldenlandia corymbosa var. corymbosa (assembly GCA_949775105.1). NCBI lineage: Eukaryota > Viridiplantae > Streptophyta > Magnoliopsida > Gentianales > Rubiaceae > Oldenlandia > Oldenlandia corymbosa. The sequence continues at coordinate 9,439,360 of OX459119.1, read as the reverse complement.
TAAATTTCTAAAAAAGCTCGATAGCCTCATACTTTCTTTAACCTTCTTACTTTTGTTTTTTTTTTACTTTTAGATTATGATTTTTAGGGAATCTATATTTATATAAAAATTTTCTGAAAATAATATTGATTTTGTTTGATTTTTGTACTGGTCCCGAGTTGGGACCAAAGACATTTATTATTTAATAAAATTTATTAATTTATAGAGTATTAATTTATGAAGTTTTTAATGTATTAGATTCATAACTAAGTTGATTTTAACAAGTTTGATAAATTTATCTTTTTTTTAAAAAAAAAAACTGATATCAATAATTTTTCTTTTCCCCTTTCTTTTCTTGAATTTCAATTTGATATCTTGCATTATTTTGAAAGTGTCAAAACTATGATAATTATATAATTAACAAGTTTGATAAATTTATCTTTTTTTTTAAAAAAAAAACTGATATCAATAATTTTTCTTTTCCCCTTTCTTTTCTTGAATTTCAATTTGATATCTTGCATTATTTTGAAAGTGTCAAAACTATGATAATTATATAACAATATATATATATATATATATGTGTGTGTATATGACTATTCGCTATAGTCCGTTTGGTTAAACTTTCGACCTCATGAAAATAACAGTAAAGTCTTGTCAAATCAGATTAGTGTTTGTTATTTCAAAAAATCATGTTAGTCTATCAAAAGCCGGATATGGGTTGGGGGTAAACTGTTTTAATCCGATCGGTTTTTCCAGAATTCCTTGGCGATAAGTACTCCACTTGGAATTCCCAGATGATTACATGCATTATGTTGTTGGAAACATTCATCCAAAAAGTAAGCAAACATTCTTGAGTTACGTAGCAATTATTATTCCGTTTTGGAGAATCAAGTAAGCGAAAAATAATTTAATGAAGCAGCCCCCACAGTCAAACCAAAGAGGGGGGCCGGGTGGCTTGAAACATTTAATTGAATTTTTTTTCTTTTAAGAGAGTAGGCAACAATTCTGGTAAGAGTTTAGAAGTTAAAGTAGGGGACCTTGTTTTGAATTTGATTGTTCTAGATCTGAGAATGCCACATATCCCCTCAGAAAGTAGATCACAGAAATTATTTCAAACACAACATTGGTAATGACACTGCTCCCCACTATTCTACCTGTAAATTGTGTCCCATTAATGAAATAATACGACTATTTGATGAAAGTACGATTTAGGGGGAGTTGGAGAAGAAAATAATTAGAAAATATATAAAACCCTTCATTTTGAGGGTGGATATTCAATTCAATCATGCTTTACACATAAGTCAACCCAAAGATTCAAATGGTGGGAAAAAAAAAAGAAAAAAAAAAAGAAGGCACAAGATATTTGCTGCTTCTTTTTGAGGAAACGAATTATTAATTTTGAAAATTACAATACTACTGTTATGATCGATTCAGATATGAACAACTCTTCGAATAAAAATAAAAACAAGTCTATATAGTTGTGAATGAGTTCATAGTTCGGTGATTAATTCACATTGGATGCTGATCGAATCAGGTTTATCACTCCTTCTCTTTCTTTCTGTAAGCAACACTCACTAATTTAGAACAATATTTATGGGCAAATTTTGTTACTTATTCTCTGATTCTGCAGCAATTTGTAACACCATGAATATGTTATATACTACCATAGTTACTAATGTGATTGCAGACAAAAGATATAAACATCAATTGCATATCCTCCTTTTCTCATGGGTTGCTAGAACATTTAAATTAGACTAAGATTATTTTTTTCTCGCATTTTATATTTTTCCTATGTCCCAAAATTATTATCCAGTTTGAGATTTTACTTTTAGTAAAATTTAAACTAGAAATAAAAATTCAAACTGGACAATAATTATGGGACGAAGGGAATAAGAAGAAGAGTGAAATACTAAAAAAATGGATACACAGTCCATATGAATCAATCTAATTGGAAATGTTAGCTAGAAAATTGAAAAGTTATCTAAAATGAAACAAGTATAATTACCAAATAATATAAATAATTATAATAAATACTTTTTGTAATAGAAAAAAATACCAGTTTTGTTAAAGCAGTACATTTGGTTGATCGGTAATAAAATTTTTCACGGACCCAAAATTATACGTTGTCAATTTACTAATACAAGTTAATTTCATTTTACTTTTTCTATAACAAAATCTCAAAAGACATGCATTTAGACTATAGTAGTATACATATAATTTTAGACATTTGACTGTGGTGGAATACTTGACTTACGTAGAAGCTGAGAAAAACATCCATGATTTTCATTTTACCGTTTGAAAAGAAGAGTAGAAGACTGTCAAATTTAACTAGAGTTTTCAAACTACTGACATTGAGTTACATATTCAAGTTAAGGTTTCTTTATCAAGGTGAGTGGAGATGACAGTTTCCACAAAATCAAAAAAATTAATTGTAATATATAGTTTTTACTAATTCTCAAAGTAAAATTTTGTGTTAAGTAATGTGATGCTATAAAAAAAGATGCACAAGTGGGAAAACTCGCAAATTAATGAGCCATGGCCATATGACCATAACGCCGTAGTAAAGTTAAAATAAAGTAAATAATGGCATAAAAGGAAGAAAAATTTGCACTCTTATTTGAAATTGTACAATATAAAAAATAAAAAAAGGGGAGAACTTACATAAAATCTGTAGCAGCATCCAAATTAAAAGATGGTGGAGCTACAAGATTGCGTGAAACGTTATTACTCCGTGTGCATTTGTTATTTTTTTTGAGGAAATTCCGTGTATATATAATAAGGGAAAATTAATTTTTGATTTTTTTTTGAGGAAATTCCGTGTACATATAATAATGGAAAACAACGACGTCGAGACACAGCATTTGGATCTACTTCATTGTCACAGTCACTAAAATTGTTTAAATGTTTTTCTTTAATTGAACAAATAAGGGGGAAAAGAGGATGTCCCAAAAATCAAAGGAAAAATTGTTTCACCAATTTATTTCTTCAATTTCCTCACGCTTCCATCAGCTTCTTGATCATCTAGTCATCACAATTCACAATCACAACCAGCTATACTAATACTATAATGATTTTACTTGCTACATTTGACAGAGCATATCATGTGTCACAGTGTGAACAACACATGAATCAAATCATAGGCTTCTTAGTTTGGGTATTATCATCACCTCGCATAATTTGATCATATCACTTTCCTCTTCTTTTTTTTTATTCTCTTTTTTCCACTTAAGCAAAATTAGATGTGTTATAGTTATTTAAATATTAAAACGTACAATCGTATTAGTTACTTATTTTGATTTATTATTTTAGGAAAATTATAAAATATCAACAATAAAACACATTTTAAATTTTGAGAGCGGTTATACAGAACGTAACTCGGGTAAAATTAAATGCTTCTTTCAGTCTATTATGTTTAAGTTTTAACCTTAAATGGTCTATGGTAGGCCTCTCCTCTTAATTTGATCATTTGATGGATGATTAAGAGATTCAAGAGCCGCCCCCACCATAGATTTGAAGAAGAAAAAATAAATACACTTGTTTACTCAAATTAAGGTATGCAGCAGGAAACTTCACATTAGTTGTAGTATTGGAAAACATAATTAGTCCGTACTGTTTAGACTCTTCAAACTCCTATAAATAGCACTCCATCAGTTTGGTCCTTTAAGAAAAACCATAACACAACTTCATTCTTTCTTCTGCTAAAACAACCAAATTCAAATTCATTTCATTCTTTACCTTTTCATACATAACTACTTTGATCCTTCTTTTTTTCTCCTTTAAATTAACATAGAACATATGGAGTTCAGTTCTTCAAGAAACCCGCAACAAATCCTGTCCAAAATCGCTACCAATGATGGGCATGGCGAGAATTCTTCTTATTTTGATGGTTGGAAAGCTTATGACAGTGATCCTTACCATCCCATTAATAATCCCAATGGGGTTATTCAGATGGGCCTTGCAGAAAATCAGGTAATTAACAAAAGCAAGTTCTTCCCTTTCAGACAGTTATCAAGAAACTATAAAAGTTTTTTAAGATGATTATGATCAAATTGATTTAGTGACATCCCTTTTTTTTAAATGTTCAGATGTGCTTTGATTTGATTGAAGATTGGGTACTTAGCCATCCAGAGGCCTCCATTTGTACTCCTGAAGGGGTTAAGAACTTAATGCAAACTGCCATTTTCCAAGATTACCATGGCTTGCCAAAGTTCAGAACTGTAAGCCACTGTTATTCCTTATCCTGATCCTCCTTCAAATTGTATTTGAGAAAATATGATCAAAATTCTGAAGGGTTCATGAATTTATTCAGGCTGTAGCTAGATTCATGGAGAAAGTCAGAGGAGACAGAGTAAAGTTTGATCCTAACCGCATTGTGATGAGTGGTGGAGCTACAGGAGCCCATGAAACTCTGGCTTTCTGTATTGCTGATCCTGGTGATGCTTTCTTGGTGCCGACACCTTACTATCCAGCGTAATTACTCTTATCTTTTCGGCTAATTTTTTTCCATTACGATTAACCAACACGTCTCTTATTTTGGGACGGAGGAGGGAGTTAGTAGTTCTTACAATCAATTTTCTTTTGGTCAATGCTCTGCTATAGCCCTTGAATTTTGTCAACAAGCATGCATATATCTAAAGTCATCAACAACTTTCAACCATAAGAACTTCAACTCTTGACTTTTGGGAGGGAGTCAGGCCTTCATGAAATTTCAACATTAGTATTTAATTATTGGAGGCCAGTGTGTAACCTGAATATAACTACTCATATTGAAAAATAGCAAGTAGGACCTAGTTTTAGCAAACCTGTCCTTTTGTTACTTGTCCATATTCCATAACTTCCAAAACATTATTCCATTTTTCTTTTTTGTTTTCCTGGCTCATAAAATTTTCAATGATACATGGGTTTCTTTTGTTTTTGGATGACAGATATGATAGAGATTTGAGGTGGAGAACAGGACTGAAGCTTCTTCCAATTGTGTGTGACAGTTCTAATGGTTTTAAGGTTACAATGGAGGCAATGGAAGATGCATATGAGAAAGCTCAAGAAGCCAATATCAGAGTTAAAGGATTCCTGTTAAACAATCCATCGAATCCATTAGGCACTGTACTTGACAGGGAAACTCTAAGAGACATTGTCAAATTCATCAATGACAAGAACATACATTTGATCTGTGATGAAATATACTCTGCCACTGTTTTCAGCCAGCCTGATTTCATCAGCATCTCCGAAATTATCGAGGAGGAACATGAGATCCAATGCAACAAGGACTTAATCCACATTGGGTACAGTTTATCCAAGGATTTAGGCTTCCCTGGATTCCGGGTTGGGATCGTGTATTCATACAATGACGCGGTGGTAAGCTGCGCGAGGAAAATGTCGAGTTTTGGACTTGTTTCCACGCAGACTCAACACCTGGTTGCATCAATGCTGTCAGATGAAGAGTTTGTGGACAAATTTCTTGCCAAGAGTTCGGAAAGGTTAGCCGAAAGGCACGGTACTTTCACCAGGGGACTTGCTCAATTGGACATTGGAACATTGAAGGGAAATGCGGGGCTCTATTTCTGGATGGACTTAAAGAAGCTCCTCAGGGAACCAACTGTTGAAGCTGAAATGGAGCTCTGGAGGATCATCATCCATGAAGTTAAGCTCAATGTTTCACCTGGATCATCATTCCATTGCTCAGAACCAGGTTGGTTTCGAGTCTGTTTCGCTAATATGGATGACGAAACCATGAGGGTTGCTCTTAGGAGGATCCAGAAGTTTGTGATTTTCCATTGCAAAGGATCAGATTCTTCAGCAGCAGCAGCAACAACACCTAAGAAAAACCATTGCAGAAACAGCAAACTCAAGCTCAGCTTATCGTTTCGCCGATTGGAAGACAGAATGGCACAACATCACATCATGTCACCTCATTCTCCAATGGCCTCACCATTAGTTCGTGCTACTTAAATCATTGAAGCTGAAATGATGCAAAATTTTATTCATGTGCCTTCTAGGATAACCGAGAAAAGATAATTCCTTTTTGGCCTTTAGTTTCTTACCATTTTTCTTTGATATATGCCACATAGAGTGAGCATTAACTAGCATTTTTGGCCATCGATCTGATTCAAACATAAATGTTGTATCAATGATCGATGGTCTTTCTCTAATTTTTATGTTCGTTTTTTTCTTCCCTTTTCCGTAAAGAAGGAAAGGAAGTACTTCATTGTAAGTTGTAACCAAGCAATATGTACTGGCCTCGTGTCATAGTAATGATTTCCAATAAATTTCATCAGTAATAAAAGTGATAAGATTTTTCAATATCTGCAATCGAATATTGGAATGTTTTTCCGAATTCTCTCTTTCACATAAATCTCTTTAGTCTTTACAAATCTTTACTTTTTCAACCATGAGACAGCAAGTTACTTACTATTATCTTTACCTAACTATTTTTTGCATATTAATTTGTAGTGTCTACGTCGCTTTGATTTTCTAATTTTGTGGCAGTAGTCCGGCTTAAATCCACAAAAATTTAACAAACTTCAGAGTATCTTTTATTGTAAATGACAAAATCATAGATATATCAACCGAAAAAAAAAAGGAAAAACTTTTTAACCAAGAAACTATATAATTTGTACTCCATCCGTCCCATAATTATTGTCCACTTTGCCAAAAAAATTTTGTCCCAAAATTATTGTCCAATTTGACTTTTTATAGATCAAGTTACACATTTGTCCTTAATAAAAAATATTATCCATAAAATCTTAGTGGTTAAACAATTACTTATGTAGGGGTATATCCGGTTGTTTTAGGTAAAATATAGTTAAGTTTGACCAAAAATAAAATCTTTCATTTTAATAAAACTGGACAATAATTATGGGACAGAGGGAGTATCTTTTTTATGGATGGTAATTCATAATGAAGCTCTATAAAATTTAAGGGTGAACTACATTTTACCTCCTGAGTTTTGGTTGAATCTACCATAAACCCCCTGAGTTTTAGTAATACTATAATATACCTCCTTGACTCATAGTCAACTTACAAAATACCCCCTTAACATACAAACACCATCATTAATTTTGTGTAAATAGTCAAAAATACCCTTTAATCTATATTTTTAGATTATACAGTATAAATATTTTTTAAAACATATATCATAAGTTAAAAAAATATTCCATATTAATTCTTTTATATTGGTATATTTAAAAAATAAAGTTTGACATCAACTATACCATGTGTTTTGAAATCAATATTTTCACAAATTAACTTCTTCCTTTTTGAAACATAATAAGCTTATATTATTAACCGTGTATTAACTTTCATATATTAACTTGATATAATTAGAAAAACGTGAACTTAAGTGATTTTTTATTTTTAATAATCAAAAAATGAAGAAAAACAAATACAAAACGAGAAAAGAAAATTAAGTGTATGTAAATTGGGGTCAATTTTGTCATTTCAATATTTAACCCTTATTCATGGGGTATATGGTAGTATCACTCAAACTCAGAGAGTTTATCGTAGATCAGGGCAAAACTCAGGGTGAAATATAGTTCGCCCAATTTGTAAATTACACTCCACTACATATCGAATGACTATCAAATGGAAACCTTCATAGGAGAAGAAAAGAAAAGAAACAGAAAAAAAGAAGAAGAAGAAAAGGACTCCGTGAATATGTGTGGTCCTTGATCTCGAAATCAGGCGTTCCTTTGTTATATTGAATATGATCGAAATTAGGCGTTCCTTTTAATTTTAATATAATTTATATCTTATATATAAATATGATATATAGTCCTTTTTCCGGGACAAAACCAACAAAATATCCTTCGAAATTTGTTGGCTTAAGAAACAGAAACATGTTTTGCATGGCATACCACCTTAAACACTTGCACTCGACTTTTCTTTGTAATCAATATAGGCTGTGTGGGAAATGAAGCTCTCGAGAAATAATTCATTAAGATTTGTATACTCTACGTAGATAATTCAAAGGGAAAAGTAAAAGCTTACATATTTGAGTATATTTGACATGAAATTCAATATGTTAAGTAAAAGTACACTAATACTCCTACGACTCGGTTCACTTTAGTGAATTCTTTTTATTCGTTTATTTTACAAAGATGTGATTGCTTCTTTTTTTTGTTTCTTTTTTCCGAAACCAGGGCGGAACCTGAGATATGGGAATTCTTGTTGGTCTACCACAAGAAGACCTTTTGTATGTGAAGGGAGATCTCTAAAATTTTGGAATCGTCGCAAAAGACCGGCTGAGGCCATGTTAGCAAGATTATCAGCGACGGCATTTGCTTCTCGATAAATATGGACAATGGTATAATTCAAACTTTGGAGAATGAATTTAATTTCTTCAAGAGCTGTACTATGACGCCATGGAAATTTTCTGTCAGATTGAGAAATGTAGCAAGTGTGAGGTTGTCGGTCTGAACTTCAACGGTTGTGAGATTCATAAAGGCGCATGTTCGTTGCCCAAAGAGAAGTCCAGTAGTTTCAGAAAGAAAGCTATCCTCTGATCCAATAAATCCCGCTTCATCATAAATAAAGGAGCCATGTTGATCACGAATTGAAAAGCCATAACCCGAAACTTGTTCCTGTGGAATTGTTGAGCCATCCGTATTAAGTATGATGCAGTTGAGGTGCGGCCTTTTCTATTTTATGACTCTGATAACTTTTCCTTTAACGGAAAGGTTAATGCTTGGAAACATTGAGGACATGACAGAGAGCTCCATGTTTGTTCGAACTTGTGGGGAGTGAACTAGTAGAAGATTCGGTATGTTATCCAAAACAGCATTCTGAATTTGCAAAGATGAGGTGCCTTTATCTTAAAAAATGGAGTTATTCCGAGCTTTCCATACTTCTCAAATGATGCAAATTGGAACAGCCATTGCTGCCACTTTTTTTTTTTTTGCTGAAGTGAAGCTTTCAAATGACCACCAAAATTGGAGCTATTGCCAGAGAGTCATTTGCAGCGAGATGCGATTGCTTATTTCATGATGAGTAAGAGTTAAAAGCTTAACAATTTTAATTAGAATTGGTGTGAGTAAGAATATATTCTGATGGCTATCGATATTTGGTTATGCTTATTCATCAATTTTCTTATTAGAGCATCTTTAGTGGTGTTTAATAAGAAGTAAATTACTACTCTGTTACACTCATCATCATTATATGGAGTGTAAGAAATTGTGACGGTGTAAGATTTCTTACACGGTTGAATACATGGTTGAGTGGGCCATCATCCAATTAATGCAAATTAGAAATTAATTTTTTTTTGAAATAACTAAAAAAAATCAATGGATAGCTCAAATATGGATCAATAATCATTTAAAAGAATATTAATTATATTACACTTTATTGTATAAAACCAATGTAGGAAAAAGTGTAATAAAAATGTAATATGATAAAATGCTGACATGGAATCCTATTATACTCACAATGGTGTAAACCATTGTGGATGCTCTTATAAGTAAATCTATCTTATGTACACTAAATTTGACGTTTTTGATAGTTATCCCTCCCTAAGTTTCAGACAAAAAAAAAAATCCACATTGAATTTCTAATTTAAACTATTTTTTAAAGAAAAGAAAGAGTACTATGATTGAACGTCAATTTGGTACCTGAGTTAAAACAGACTCGGCATTAGAAAGTCCTAGTGCTTGTTTGGACGTCAACTTACATTTCATTTTGCCACTTAAAAGTGGAAAGTGTTTCAAATTGAAAACTAAATGTGAAATAAAAATATTGTTTAGATGTTGGTTTTGAAAAAAAAGTATTTTGAACTACATTTTGAAATATCAAGTACAAGTCATCATTAAACAATTAAATATTGTCAATTATAGTCACTGCAAAAGGAACTTTTTCAAAAACAATCACTCAACAATAAAATCTTGCCAAATTTGTCGCTGAACTATTTGTAGTTCTAAAATGGTCATTACACTAACAAAAAATGTTTCAAGTTGGAATTTAAAATGTAATCAGTAAGTTGTTTGGATGATATTTTCTTTTCCATTGGATTTTATGTTTAAGAGGTAAAATGAGTGAAAATGTAAAATGAACTATTATCCAACCAAGGCTCTAGTTTTCCGAATAACATCGAAGATAAACTGATTTTGAGAAGGAAGAACACTTTCAATGACGGGCAAATTCAAATACCCCCAAAAAATATTCCAGCTCAGTGATAAAGGTTCTGAAACTTAATTAAAATTTATGTGAATAATATTTTCTCATTACTAAATCATCGTAATAGGTGTAGTACATGCTAGAAATAATGCATTTAATAGCCTTTATAATATGATATTAAAATTTAAATACATAAGGCATGATATTCTCTTTATTTCATAAAAAAATACATTGTGATTTGAGAAGATATAATTCACAAATTATAGTATGACTTATTTATCTGGAAAGTGCAAGAGAATATCGCATGAATTGTCAATATAATGTAATCATCGATTACGTTTTCAGCTCGTACTTTTTACCTAACTTTTGAAATTCATAATAATATATGGAAGGTTTGGTCATTAAAAAAAGTATGGAAGGTTTGGTGGAGAATGAGGTATACTGACTTTGTAATTACAGGAAAAGAAAACCAGGGTGAAGATGTATAAGTAAAAGGTTTCAGATAGGTAGCCATGAATGTTTCAAACTTCTAATCTATTGATTTTTAAGATTAATCTATACTCATTGTGGAGACTTCAACTGTCAAAGTATGCATTATATTTTGCTATTTTTGAAAAATATTGTGTGTTTGATTATTGTATATCTTAATAATTAACAAGAGACCGAAAAGTAGGCATGACCAAACTAGACCGAATGCTCATGAACCAAAACAGAAATCATATTTGGCGATTCTAAAACTAGAATCGAAACCTTCACTAGACAGTTGGGTTAAGGTTCATCTCTTAAAAAAAAAAAAAAAAATCATGAGCCGGCTCTTTAAAATCAACAGTTTGAATCCATCGTAATCCGTCAATCAACCATCGGTTTTAATTTAAAAAAAAAAAAACAAAAAAAAAAGATTGTGTAAATTATTATATTTCATATATTTTTAACTAGGGAAATTTTTTTAAAAAGGCATTGGAAAGATCCATATTATTCTCAAGGGCATTAATTTTTTTATTCTTTTTGTAAATAGTTTAATTAAAAGATAATATTTTTTGTCCACTTAAAAGATTATTTTATTCTTCATTACACAAATGTTTTCATCCAAACTTCCCCCTAAACCAATCCATTCGCAAGAACTCTGCTATTTTTAAGTTTTTCTTGTGTCAATTAAGAGATTTTAGCCCCGAGTTTGAGTTCAACGATGTAATCCGAATTGTCACTTCTTATTTTCTCTTTTTCAATTTTGATTTCTTAATCTTAACGCTTGAATATCTATAGTACTTAATTAAAGTAACAAACAAAAAGGTCATGTGTCAGTACCACAATGGAAATTTTCCCACCAAAAGTCATTTTCAATACAAAATCATTTTTGACACGTGGCACTCTAACTAATCAGAAAAAAAAAAAGATAGAATAGATAAATACATAAATCCCTAATTATAGCTATATAAAAATCTCTTAATTATAGGTATACACTAATCCCTTAAAATAAAAATATTTAGTTGATAAAATCAAATGTAAGGAAATTTCCTTAAATCAAGTGAAACACCAGTAATGTCTTTCCAATCCTCAATTTTAAAGGATCTCTTCCATTCCCCTCCTCTCTCACACCCAGGCCTTTAAATCAATTACTTAAAATATGACATCAATATCAATCGATCTCTTTCTACAACAGAGAAAAAATAAGCTGTCATGAAAGAAATTTGATTTTCAAGGATGATTTTTTTTTATTCTTCTGTTATAGATATTAGTTTATGATTTATGTAAACCTAAGCATAAGTTAAATGTTGTAAATTAAATGTTATAAATTTGGGCATAGATTTACGTGTAATAACTTATTTCCTATCCTTTTAATCGATATTTTATTCTTCTATTTTTTTATTCTTTTAAGAATGATTCGTATTTTTTATTTAATCGATTTAAAAATACAGGCGGCACCCCGGGTATTCGTCCGGGGCAAGCATCTAGTTAATAATGAAAACATGAACCTTAGTGGTAGCCTTATTTTCAGGAAGAATCAATTGGCAGCCTTCGGTAATTCAAAAAACTCCCCCCAAGTCTGAAGGAGTTAAATCATGGTAACGTTTACTTTACTTTTCAATTGGTTATATCGATTAATCTTCTTGAATATTATTAATGATTTTCTTTTGTTTAAGTGTGAAATTTATATTAAGATATGAAAAGAGATGCTATCTAATTTTTATTGATGGTATTAATGCTTTCGAATTAGTTAAATTCAATGGTACTTTTGCCATTGATGTTATCATTATGCAGACTACTCTACATAAAAGTTAGTATAAGTGGAGGAGTGTTTAGATATTAAAGGAGATGATTTATCAAAGTTCTATTTCTTTGAAGAATCTTAAAATTTGGTGAAGAAGAATTGCAGATAGATTTTCGTACAAAACTTTATTCTCATCTTCCCATATACTTCATTTTTTGGACAACTTCCGGCTTACAAAAAATGTCAAGAAGATGTATTTTATGGGTGCGATATCAAAGTTTCATACTGGACAAATCCTTGGTATAGTAGTAACTATGCATAGTTACTACAATACTTGGAACAGAATTAAGGGCTCTCTATATGTTCTAAAGTAGAGTTCTCCGAAGAAACAATGTTTGGTTCTGGTTGTGTTTCTTCCATACCTATGAATCTTACAAATTTGCTTGTTGGGAAATTGATCCAGTGGAGAAAAAAATAAAAAAGTAAAGAGTAATTGTTTCTTGTTGAAAAGGGGTAAACCGGTCATTTGAAACATTAATGATATTTTAATGTTTGTGCTAAAAATCTAAAAATTCCAATGCCTTTGAGAATAATTATGATCTTTATGATGCCCTTTTTAAAAATTTTCCCTTTTAACTATATTCAACACTTCACATTCTTTGTAAAAAAAATAAAATAAAATTTCACCTATTATTAGATTAATGATACTTAAGGAATATATTTAAAAACAAGGAGTATGGAGAATGGATGCATGGCAATCAAAGAAAAAGAATGGACAGAATAAGACTGTAACACTCAGACCATCTAAGATTTCTTCTCCACGACCCATTGAGACGCTTGACGTTGTTAACTCTAGGCTGGCGGTTAGTTCTGATGCTATAGTGAATTTGGAAGCATCCGTACATCAGATGCGTCAATATGTTGTTCCAGTTAAAACTACACTCGACCCAACAAAACATCAAGTGGTTGTGATCATGGATAGTCCTACTCAAAAATCATGGGATCATTGTGAAAGAATAAATGAGTTTGATCCAAGGGAGGATCTAATGATCGAGAACAACAATCTCAGTACGAGGAGAAGTCCTTTTCCTGAGAAACCGGAAGCTAGGTGGCGAAGTGATGGTGGTCCAACTGAAGATGACCAAGCCATGGATGAAACCGTGGCCTTGAGATCTACAGTCCCTAGTAGCCTTTAAGGTTTCGTCTTCTTTGTTCTCATCTATTTTATCACATTAACGAATACTGTTTAACTGTCACTATATTGTTTGAGCATGGGAGATTCCAAGACCATGAAGGCTATAAAGTTTATGGTTATTTGTGTAGCAATTGGATTGAACAACTACAATATGATTACCGATTGACATTGATAGCGAGTTTCATGGTTTCTATTGATAGTTCTAGAAAATATGATTGTTTTTGTTTTAGCACTTTAGGGATTAGTCTCCTTCACTGTATCAACTTTTATTTCATTTTTCAAAAATGTTTATTAAATTTTTTTCAAGTATATAAATAAAACCAGATAAAATTAGAAACAAAATCATCACCGAACAAGAATCGAGATGAACAGGAACCAAACAGGAATGGGTGGTTGACGAACGGCATTACCGAAAAGGTTGCTCTTGCAACTAAATCTTGTAACATCTAGCAGAGGTGTATTCCTTTTCCTTTTTTTGGGGGGGATGGATTTTTAAAGCCCCCAAATTTAGTACTCAAAGCCACCAAAAAAAAAATGGATGATTTTACCCCTGTCATTTAATACAGTAGAGAGAAAGAAAATGAGTCATTCAGAGGTAAAAATAAAAAAAAATTAAAAAAAATCCGAACCGGGCAAGAAAACCGTCCCGGTTGAACCGGAGACGCCCAACAAACGCGTCCGGCCATTGAACCGGACGCGTTCATTGCGCGTCCCCGGTTCAACCGGACGCGTGTGCCGCGCGTCCGGCCCGGGTGAAATCGCATCGACGCGCAACACACGCGTCCGGTTGAACCGGGAACGCGCAATATACGCCTTCCGGTTCAATGGCTGGACACGTCAAACACGCGTGCCGGTTGAACTGGGGAAGCGCAATACATACGTCTACGCGTCCCCGGTTCAACCGGGACGCGTGTGTTGTGCGTCCGGCCAGTGAATCGGTTTTTTTTTATTTTTTTTATTTTTTTTTAATTTTAATTTCATGCATGTTATGTTAATTTATTTTTTAATTTAATTAGTTATGTTAAGTAATTTAATTAGTTTAAGTATATTTATTTATTACATGTTATGTTAATTTAATTAAGTAGGAATATTATTATTTTATGTGTTAATTTAATTAGTTATGTTAAGTAAATTAATTAGTTGAATTATATTTATTTATTGAAGGTTATGTTAATTTAATTAAGTAGGAATATTATTATTTTATTTATTAATTTAAGTAGTTATGTTAAGTAATGTAATTAGTTGAAATTAATTTATTTATTGCATGTTTTGTTAATTTAATTAAATAGGAATATTATTTTTGTAGTTGTTAATTTAATTAGTTAATTTAAGTGATGTAATTAGTTGAATTTTATTTATCTAGATAATATTTATTTAGGGGAGAATTAAATAATTAAAGAATTTTGTGGAATAAGTATTTAATTAAGTATTGGAAATGCAATTAATTAAATATATAATTAATCGCTAAATTAATGAATTCTAGCTTTTTATGTAGGTATTGGGAAATTTAATTTAGTAAATAATTAATCTATTTACTGTAAATATATGTGTTTTTATTATTTATTATAATTGTATATCTTTTTTAAATGATTGGAATATGTGTTTAATTTAATTTATTATAATGTAGTTTTTTATTGTTGTAATTTTATGTTTAATTTGCAGGATTCTTTAGAAGATTTTGGTGGCGATGGTGAAGATTATAGTATATTGTTTGCTACAGATGAGGAATTTGCAAAAAAGGATGATGCTGTTGCTTGGGTGAAAGGCGCATGGCAAATGGTATGCTAATAAACGTAGTTTCTAGCAAGAAGAAGAATGCTGTTCTGATGAGATGCTGTAAAGGGGGAAAGGTGTCAGTTGATGATGTGAATACTATGTCACATCAGATTCGAAGACACAAATCACTAGGTGTAAATTTAAGTTATATGTGCACTTAGTGGATGGGAAGTGGCGCATTCGTGTGTATCCTGGTGAGTTTGAAATGCATAACCACAAGCTGTTTGACGAAGATCATTCCACGAGGGGTGGGTGCAGACCGTGTCAAATCATGGCTGCGATTGAGAGGATCTTTCCCGATGAAAACGTTAACAGACGACAAGTGTACAATTTCAGGAAGAAATTGCGTAATGAGGGGTTCCCGGTCTTGGGTGAATCGAGTGCCATGGATGTCGCGATGAAGACACTATCGGTGGCCAAGCATCATGGTTACATCATCATGACAGATTGCAATCAGGAGACAGGTGTGCTGACTCGTGTTTTTTTTGCACATCCTGATGCTGTCAATTTATTTTGCAGTTATTTCTGGGTCGTCGGGATAGACTCAACATACAAGACGAACAAGTACAAAATGTCGTTGGTTGAGTTTATTGGGATGACACCGTGCAACCAGAACTTCCTGATTGCATACACCCTCTTGAGTGACAAGACTGCTGACAGTTATTATTGGGCTTTGAGACAGTTTAGGGATTTGCTTCCTGGTCATCTGTCTCCGGCTGTTATTATTACTGATCGGGAACCGGGGTTGATGGCGCCGCTGGGTATGGTATTTCCAGATTCATGCCATTTGTTGTGTGTTTGGCACGTTTATGAGAATGTAAAGCGACATCTCAACAAGGAATTGAAAATTGAAGCCAAGATTGCAAATGGTTTTACATATGGGTTGTGGAAAGACGTTGTGAAAGCTAATAATAAGGATGAATATAGTAAAGCTGTTGCCGTAATAAACCGTCGTTGGCAGTCTTTTCCGAGAGTTCTTAATTATATCCAGAAGACATGGCTAGTGGTTACTACAAATTCGTCAAGGCATGGACGAATGCTATGTTTCATATGGGCAACACTACTACAGGTAGGGTGGAGAGCGCGCACAAGCAGTTAAAAAACTTGGCTGGAAACATCCACTGCGTCGCTGGATACACTTTGGGCTAAGGTGCACTTGGAAATTCAGAGCCAGCTAGCCGAAATACGGTAAGTTCTATTCCATTATATTAGAAGTTATATTTATTATAATATATTTAGTATTTATTTTGTTTTTATGGCATTTTACGTAGAATTTTTTACAGTAAGTGGCTACATTCAGGTACAAACTGGAGTACTCAAGACAGAAAATTGGCACCCATTATTGCGGTTTTCCATTGAATCGCTTGAAGTGTCAAGTTTCACATACTTGTTTGCAAGAGCTGAACACTGAGTGGTCGAAGGTTGAAGAGTGGAAAGAAGAAACAAATGACCGATGCGATCATGTGGTGTACTGGACTTGTCGAATTCCATGTGCGTATCAAAAAGGCTGCAGATGCCAGGCTGGTACAAGTTCTCCTAGTGATGAACAGGCTGCCCTTAATATCGGTGAACAGGCTGGTACGAGTTCTCCTAGCGATGTGGATGACGAGGTCCTTTATACCAGACAGTTGATGAAAGAGCTGAACGAGTGTCCTAAGGCAGTACGACGTACTGTAAATAGGGCTCTCCGCGATATTATGCATCCAGACCAGTGTGGATTCAAACAACCCGAGGAGGTCAAGAGAAGGAAGGGGCGGCCTAAGGGGGCTAAATCAAAGAAAAAAGCAGAGGCCAACACTCTTGCCCATGAACAATCCCCACAGAAAAAAGCAACTCCTAATGTGTGGGATTACAAGGACGAGGCGCAAGGAAAGTCGACCACAGTTACTAGCGATTCAAGTAAGAAGCACCCCTCGTCTTCAGGTGGTCGTACAGATGCATCCACAGGTACATGTTAAGAAGTAATTGTTCTGAATCTTATTTATTTATTATCAATTGTTCCAAATAACATTGTTTCCGTGTAATGTACAGAGCTCTTTGCGAGTGATATTTCACAGTATGGTTGCTACGACCTCATTCCATGGCCCATTCGACCATATATTACCAGTTACCTTGATGTTGGTGCCGATGGCAATTGTGGATTTCACGTCATCGCGAGTAACATGTTTTTGAGCTAGGACAAGTGGGCGATAGCGAGAGAGGCAATGGCGAATGAGCTAGAACAGAATTGGCATCTGTACACTAGAATCTACGGGTATAAATACTTTTCATTTTCTATGTTATAATGGTTGCTGAACTTGGCAGTATTTTGCACAAATAAATGTATATGTAAATGCAGGACGTCCTGCCAGGAAGAAGTCCGTCGTATACGATGGAGTGGACAGGGTTTCGCACCTGAGCGCCATTGGATGTGTGCGACGGACTTGTTCGTAGTTGCGACTATGAACAATACAATTGTGTACTATTACGGTGCAGGGGAAGAGAACCAGTCGCTAAACTCCTCATGTGGACTATACTACCTGTCACTGCACGCGGTGAGGCAACATGTCCGGCATTTGAGATTGGGATATGTCACCATGGTATTTACAAGCACTTCATTCGGATCAATTTGGACGGTGACTTTCCAGTTCCACCGATCAATAATCGGTGGACTAAGGAACATCAGCCTAGCGTTGCTGGTTGGGAATTACCACTTCTTCCTAGAATTCAAGATTGGTATAGGTTGGTCCCCTCCAATCCTGGACGTCCTGTCGGGGATTATGCTAATGATTTCATTGATCTTAGTTTCTTAGATTAGATTCATGTTTGTTTGTTTGTTTGTTGTGAACTAGATATTGGTATTATCTAGTATCTAATTTGTTTGTTTTTTTTTTATTTGTGCAATAACGAATCTTGTTGGCCATACTAGCAAAAAAAAAACCTTACTACACGGACACCAAATAAGCTAACTAATATATAACACACAATTCCATCATACCTTAAAAAAAAAAAAAACTAAATGCAGTCCAAGAGAGAGAAAAACAAACAAATCCAGTCCAATAATACACAATGACAATGATCATGGGGCCTTGTAATAACGGATCATCGTATCCTGCAGCTTCTCATCATATTCGTCAGCCAGGTCGTGATCAGACACTTTGACCTTTCTAATCAGGTCCTTCGTCAGCTTCCTCAATTCATTCATCCACTGAAAAAACAAAAACCAAAAAAGGTTAAACTATTTATAATATAGAAATGTATATCTACAAAAACTCAAAAATTAAAAATACAATTTACATAATCCTGACTGCTCCTAGCTGGTGTAGAAACTGCAGATGGGTCAGTTGTCAGCAGCAGAAATGGATGTGAATACTGCCTGTACCATTCAAGGTACCCATCCTCACACTCTCCTACGATGTCACCGATATAATTGTATCGCCATCTGGTCAAATTAAGACACGCTAAGTCCGGGAATCTCCTCCAAGTACTGAGTGTGTCAACAGCAGAATGATGTACAAAGTACTGGGTAGTCCTGGGTCCTCGGAATGCATCATCAGGGGACATGGGCAAACGAGGAATGCTTTGTACGTAGCCAATCTGACGTATACATCTGTCCGGCATGTATGGCTCCTGCAAGTTTCTATACATTATCCACCCACTGTAGATAGTTCTAGGAACTATTCCTTGTTGGCTAGGTCCAAATGGCTCCCACTTTACCTGCAAAATAGTATTTTGATTATTTATAAATATAATTTTCAAAAAATAAAATGAAATACAATCAAATGAAGCAATTAAGTACCTCTAACTTGGTGAAACGGTCGAGACGCTCCCTAACCTGACGAAGATAATTTGGCACAGATGTCGGCCCTGCAAAAGATGGTGGTATCCAGTCATGTACTCTGGGCCTGTCATTACCCCCACGGGTAACTCGCCCTCCCTGGGGGCAGAAAATCGGGAAATACTCGTATATCCAGGCCTGTAGTAGGGTCAAATAACTACCTAACTGAGTGCACTTTGCCCTACTAGCCATCCCTAACTGACGGTATAGGAACGCAAGCGTAGCAGAGCCCCACGAGTATGAACCCATATCCTCGATCCCAACCATCAGCTCATGTACAAGTGAAACACTGCACCTCCCACCACTCTTGCCCATGAACAACGTCGAGGCCAACAATACCCACAAGAAAGCAGAGGCCTGGGTATTCTCGTCCCCTTTCTGGCATCGCTCAAGGATGAACCAATCAGAGACACCGCCATGACTCCATTTGTAACCATTCACATCCAGGCCAAGTACCCCTGCTGCATGTCTCCTCAACACATCTGTCTCGGATATAGCTGACACCAACTCTCCATCGACCCCAATGCCCAAAATATGATAAACATCATGCATCATGATGGTCATCTCCCAAACGGAAATGAAATGAGTTGGTGTCCTACCCACCTCTCAACAAATGCCTGAACTAAGCCAAGATCAATATCTTCATACGAGGTATGAAGAAGGTGACCCAATCCAGTCCCCCGAATCTTGCCTCTCACTACGTTATCCATATCTTTATACCACATCTTCAACTTATTCAGAATCTTTTTGCCTTTAAAAATCTTCAATGTGGGTCTATTGTATCCATGCCAGAAATGATAAGCAATATGCCCAAGGAAGCTAGGAATCACGCTACCATCTATCGGCCCACCAGGTACTTCATCTGTCACTAGCCATGTAGTCGGATCAATTTCATCAGAAACTCTTGACTGGCTGCTGCTGCCTGTACCATGAATGAATAAGCCAAATATTATTTATTACATTTTATACACATACAACAATTCAATAAATATAAGTAAAAATAATAAATTAAAAATAATTACAGAATATTAAATAATTACAACAATTAAATATAGATATTTGGTACCTGATGATGCAGTAGTGATAACTGGACGTGTAGATACTCCAGTGGATCCGGGACCTCGGCTAGGACCCACGGGATCAATGAGAGGGGGAGAACATGTAGATACTCCAGCGGAAACGGGACCTCCGCGAGGGGGCACGAGATCAATGTAGGGGGGAGATGCCTGAGCGGGGTGGGGGGGACGAGGCCGACTACCAGTGGATATACCCTATGGGAATTACCCGGATGCGGGAAAGAGGGACTATGATATGGACTGCGCCACTCAACACTCATAGGAGAAGGGATAGGGGTAGGGGGAGAGGGTAACCCGCGAGGACCAGGCCGGGGACAACTGGAGTACCGAGGAGGAGGGTAACTACTAAGATTGTACATAGGCGTATCTCTGTGATATGCACTCATCCTAACACTGTCCTGCACATCATCCTCATCAAACTCATTCTCCTCATCCTCCTCATCCTCATCCCCCTCTTCCAGGTCGTCCTGAGAATACTCGGGTACATGAATCGGCTGACTAGACCGAGTTTGAAGCAGTACCCCCCCTCCCATAGTGACCTGAGTCATTTTCATTCGCTTCTTTTTCTCTTTTTCCTCTTTTTTCTTCCGACGACTCATGGTCAGATAACGCGCATGAACCTTACGCTTATTAGTATATTCAGTATCACTAGTATCACTAGTATCACTGTCATCATCATCATCACAATAAACCTATAAACAAAATTTTATTCATCGTCATCATATTTTCATAGTCTAAACAAATAATTATACACATTTCCTAAATCCTAAATAATTTAATAATTAAGTACAATTCATAAAAAATTAAGTAAACTAAAGTACTTTACCAAATTTTTAATTAAATTACTATTAATTAGAATTAATTAAAAATACTCAACTATTTTACAAAATATTTATATTAATTTAATATTTAAATTAGCTTTACTAATCTACTATTACTTAAATTATAAATAATTTAATCAATTAAAGTAGTTAGGTAGTGAACTAATCTACTGTTAGTGAAATTAGTTTTTAATATTCAACTAATTTACATACTATTTAAATTAATTTAATCAATCAAAATGAGTAACTTTACTAATCTACTAATAATGAAATTAAAAATATAACCTAAATACTTTAATAACTAATTAAATTAATGAGTAAATCAATTAAACTAATTAGGTAGTGAACTAATCTACTATTAATTAAATTAGTTTTTAAAATTCAACTAATTTACATACTATTTAAATTAATTTAATCAATTCAAATGATTAACTTTACTAATCTACTAATAATGAAATTAAAAATATAACCTAAATACTTTAATAACTAATTAAATTAATGAGTAAATCAATTAAACTAATTAAGTAGTGAACTAATCTACTATTAATTAAATTAGTTTTTAAAATTCAACTAGTTTACATACTATTTAAATTAATTTAATCAATTCAAATGATTAACTTTACTAATCTACTAATAATTAAATTATAAATATAACCTAAATAATTTAATACTTTAATAACTATTTAAATTAATGAGTAAATCAATCAAACTAGTTTGTTAATGAACTAATCTAATATTAATTAAATTAAATTATTTACACAATTAAATTAAATAACCAATCTAAATCACAAACTATTAATTAATAAATAACTATTTAATAACCCTAATTACATTAAATCAAACATAAAATAAACACTAACATTGAATTAAACAAATTAAAAAAAAATTAACATTCTGGCCGCCGGACGGCCATGAAAGCCGGCTGGCGAGCGGCGGGACGCGCAGAGAAGCGCGTCGGCTCAACCCGAACGAGCAAATTGCCTGCCCGGTTGAACCGACGCGTTCCGCGCGTCTGGTCGCGCCACGACGCCTTCCATGGCCGTCCGGCGGTCACACAACATTAAAAAAATAAAAATTTCCTTCCGCCGGACGCGAAGGAAGCCGTCGCGGCGGACGACGACGCGCAGCAACGCGTCCCAGCTTCAACCCGAACGGGCGTTTTGCTCGTTGGGTTGAACCGGGACGCGTTTCTTGCGCGTCCCGGTCGCGCCGCCAGACGGCTTCATTGCGCGTCCGGCGGCCAGAATGAGTTTTTTTTTTTTTTCTTACAATTTAAAAAATTTTTTTTTTAAAAAAAACGTACCCGTGATGAGATCGGCTCTTTCCCGCTTTGATTCTTCCGTGTTGCCATCAACGGTGGATCAAATTAGACTTCAAATTTGGGTTCAGAAAGGAGGTGGTTTCAAGTTTTCTCTCTTTTTTCTTTTGGTGGAAGTTTGAAATGTGAGGGGCAAAATAATCCAAAAATATTTACGGTGGTTTTAAGTAATAAAGATGGTGGCTTAAAAAACTAACACCCTTTTTTTTTTTTTTTTTCCTTTTTTTTACTCTAATCAATCATTCATTTTACAATTTTATAACATTCTTATTACCAAAACGCTCCCAAAAAACTCTTCAATTACTAGCTAATAGTCAGCATCCAACTTATCACTAAACTTGAGCTATTAGGGCAGTTAAATAAGCTTTTCTTTTCTTTTCTTTTTTTCATATCATCGAATCCAAAAAGTGATAATACATGGCAAAATTACAGGAACAATATATAAAGAATCTAACTTTCCTTTCACTTCAAAATGGAAAGTATGAAAATGAGTAGATTTGGTTTGATCCTTATTAACTTTCTTTTTTTTAGTTTTTTCTTATTTTTTATTCCTTATGTGTCTCATTGTTCATCCAAATTTTACATTGATTTAGTTTTAAAAAATCCAACTTTTCCATTTATACTCGAAAATCAAAATATAACTAACTATTCACATATACTCTGCCTGTTAAGATTGCTGTACAACCAAATTTTGCAAACATTCCCATCTTATTCACATATACTCTGACTGTTCCCATCTTATTTTAAAACTCCATTCCAAAAATAAAAAAAAAGTTTATTTTATTATACTTTAGTTCAAGGAAGTGCAGAGTAGTATTTATTTTTCTCCCTTGGAAGATGGAAGAAAATTTATATATTTAAAAGGTAAAGTAAACATCTCTTGAGTGCAGAATTGTGTTTTAATTTAAGGGTCAAATTTTGCTAAATGGTATTTAATCTAACGGCCTAATTTTGTTTGAAATGGTAATTTGAAATGGTTAGATATTCATTCCACCATCTTATTCTAAGTCCGTTATTGAATCTCATTTAATCAGAATCTCTTGTCTGAAGTTTGTTTTAACTTAGTATACAAGAATTTTTTACTTTTATCTATATATATATATTACGCTTAATCATAAAACAACCTGTATTAGCACAGTCCATCTCCAAAATTACTTTCCTGAACTCCATCTCCCAACCAATTTGAAGCCCAAAATACATACAGAAAATAGATACATCAAATGTTAGCTGGTTGCAGCCCAAATGTGTTGTTCGTGATGGATATTAAAGAGATTGGCCCCTTTGCCGTTTAGTGAAGCTATATAAAAGAAATCCACAACAAATACTTTGACAGGTATCCGATGATTGTAACAAAAGAAATCCCAACTAACCAAATAACCAAAGTGATTGTGGTAGAGTGGAAGGGACTCCTTCACCATTAACTATAAATCGCCATAGGTTGAAAGGTCAAAACTCGCCATAGACATAGAGCAACCTAAAATATTTTGGCCAAGGTTCAAATCTCACCATAAATATGGAGCAACCTAAAAAGCGAGAGCACAGTGGACACTCTACAAATATGTAGAAAAAAAAAAAATAATAATAAAAAAATCCCCCAATCTCTTGTATTTATTTTTTGGCTAGAAACTTTGTGAACTATCTTTGGCTTGTTATTATGGCTTTTTATTTTTAGTGCACAAACGGAGGCAAAAGTCTAAATTAGTTCTCCTTGGAAACTCTACACCTATTACATCATGCGATATGAGCGCCCCGATAGTGAGCATTGTAAGTATTGACAGCTTCATGACGTAGTCGTCGGATAAGACGCAAGATATCCACAGCAAAATTCCCTTCTCTAAAAGTGTGACACAGTTGTATCTCCCAGTCTTTGCCATCTAACTCCTAATACTTCTGATCAATCCCTCTTGGATTACCTGTTGTCTTCTCCCCCACCACCCCCAAAACCATGGTGATTACACTGCAATTGTCCACCTCAGCTTGAACCCGTGTGGCTCCCACCGGTCCTCAACAACCAGCACGTGATACATCGGCCTCGTCCACTCTTAGACCGATTTGGATCTCTTCGAATTTCCCGATTCCTTCGATTTCGCACATATCTTTTCTAATGGATTTTTCTCCCCAAAAACCCAAAAATTCTTTGATGTAAAGTCCCCCATTCCGTGCGTAGATTTAAAAGTTAAACCCATCTCAAACTCCAATTGCTCTGCGCCTCCACCGCTTCTCATGTTCTTTTCTGTCATCCTTCTTTCATATATTTCATGGCTTTCATATCTGATATGTGATTATTGTATTTGCTAAATTTGAGAATTTTGTCTAATGTTTGCAGTACTACTTAACTGCTGGAGGTTGCAAGTATGGCAGCTTTTGTAGATATAGTCACTCTAGAGCTGTTTCTGACGTTGCAAGCCCGCTGCTCAATTTATTGGCCTTCCAATAAGATTGGTAAGCATCCCTTTTAGATTCTTCACAAAATCTCTATATCCTCCATTTTGTCTTTGATTTGTTAGGTTTCATTGTAATTGGGAAATGAAGCTGATTCTTGTATCCAGAATTTGATTGAAATTGTGCTCTAATTAGGGAGAGAAAGAATGCCTCCCTACTTTATGCGTAATGGTTCCTGTGGGTATAGGGCTCGTTGTGTGTTCCACCACCCTGAACCACCGTCAATTGAGAAACCCAATGATAAATCTTTGAGGAGCCGAGATTGTGAACCTGTTCCACTGCAGTTGGCTGAAGATTCCAAACCCCATTAAGAGCATTGGTCTTCGCTCCCTCTATCTGACAGAACAATCTCACCCAAATGATGTTCCTAATTCGTTTCAGCTGCATTATGGGAAATCAGTGTTTTTCTGCTAGCTTTCGGCGTACTTCATTTTTCTCAGTATCCATCCTATACTTGTGGTTGTAGCCTGTAGGTATGGGTTGTTGAAACAATTAAAACACTAAATACTGGACCTAATAATTTGTCTTTGCCAGAAAAGAATCGCAGATATCTTGAAGGCTAGATGTCTTTTTCCTCATTTGTGCTAATTCTATACATTATTCAAATTGTAACTACTTAAGGATTTAGCTTTGGACATTATTGGTTTGTTCCTTCTCCCATTGTACTCAGTATGCCTCGCTTCCTTCTGCTCTTCATGTGTTTTTGGCGATTATGTCCTTCCTTTTTGCCTTTCTTTGCTTCGAGTACAGAGATAGACTACATTCTCATTGAACTTCTCCACAATTAGCAGGCACCAGAATATACCCATCAAAGGACGTATGCTCATCTCACTCTTGGAGCTGACAAAGCAGATATGCTGCAGCCACTGATTTATTGGGATGTTGAGGATTATCCTGAACGTCCTGGTCAGTTTGAATGTGCTTTCTTCATGAAAACTGGGTCCTGTAAATTTAAGTCTGCATGTCGGTTTCACCATCCAAAGAATCAGTCAAAACCTCTGCTGAGTGAGAAAGGCCTACCTGAGACCTGTAAGTCAAAGTTCCACATTACAAATTTCCATTCTCAGTGTGTATAGCAGATACAAAAGAAAGTAAACAAAGGCTATGGAATATTTCTGTTTTTTTTTATTGACTTGATTTCAAACTTAGTGATACATTGATACCTCTATTTATAGACAGAGGTAAATCATTAATAACCTATTAACTAAACTAGTAATTATCTAATTTACAGGATTGTTTGAATAACTAACAGAAGTAATCTTATGAGGATTGAGTTGTTCTAGGACCTCTTATCAACATCCATATCATAAGGTTGAGTATGATCAACTGTATCACTCCAAGACTCCTTATCGCTCCTCATACTCAGGTTGTTTAACTCAGACGGAGACTGGGAGGAGATAGTATCATTAACATCCCCCTCAAACTGAGCCGAGGCTGAAGGCACAGTTTGCGTCTGAAAAATGAAAACACAATTTTGGAGACAGGTTCAGTGAATATACCTGCGACCTGTTTATCCGTAGAGACATGTTTGGTGATAAGATGACCACGAGCAACTCGTTCCCGAACAAAATGGTATCGAGCTCGATGTGCTTGCTGCGGGCATGAAACACTGGATTAACGGTCAAATAAAGAGCACTAAGATTGTCACAATAGAGCACTGGAGGGGAGTTTAGTGGAACGCGAAGATCGTCAAGAAGATATTGAAGCCAAGTAAGCTCAGCGGTAGTGTTGGCCATGGCCCGGTATTTGGCCTCTGTGCTGGAACGAGAAATGGTAGGTTGCTTTTTTGCACACCATGAAATGAGGTTGGAACCGAGAAAGGTACAATAGCCAGTTGTTGAACACCGAGTAAGTGGACATCCATCCCAATCAGCATCTGAAAAAGCAACCAATGTAGGGGAAGTATTAGCAGTGAGATGTAAACCAAGTGTGATTGTCCCTTTTACAAACCGAAGGATGCGATTGACTAGCTTCAAGTGAGCAATGGAAGGAGCCTGTATAAACTAGGACACAAAATTGACACTGTAAGATAAATCAGGATGAGTGAGAGTTAAATATTGTAAGGCACCAACAGCACTGCGGTAATAAGAAGGATCAGGAAGAGGCAAATCCGGAATCAATATTTTTGTATCCAACAAAGTAGGCATTGGCTTACAGTCAAGCATTGAAAACCTGTCAAGGATACTATGAGCATAGTGGGTTTGAGTTAATAACAAGCCATCAGCAACGAAGGAGACTTCGATTCCAAGGAAATGATGCAACGGACCTAGATCCTTTATAGAAAACTAAAAGAATTGATGAGAGATTGAGAGGAGCCGGTCAACAACATATCATCAACATATATTAATAGCACAACTGATCCCATAGATGAGTGAAAAGTAAATAGAGATGGGTCTGCCAAACTGCATACAACGCCAAAAGTGAGTAAAAATTGACTTAAGTGATCAAACCATGCTCGGGGGGCCTGTTATAATGCCTTTTTAGGTTTGCACATGTAGTGAGGAAATTGTGGATCAGCCATACCTGGAGGTTGAGCCATGTACAAGTCTTTAGCAATATGACCGTTCAAAAAGGCGCTCTTGACATCGAGCTGCCGAACTGGCCATTGGTGGACAAGAGCAACGGAGAGAACCAATTTGATCGTTCCCGGCTTGATTACCGGCGAGAACGTTTCTGTATAGTCCAGCCCGCCAACCTGATGGTAGCCTTTAGCCACAAGGCGAGCTTTAAGGCGGTCCTATGTTCCATCAGGTTTCAATTTGGATTTAAAAACCCATTTGGAGCTGATAATATGCATATTTGAAGTGTGAGGAATTAAAGACCAGGTTTGGTTACGATGTAAGGCAGCAAGTTCGTCCTCCATTGCCGCACGTCATCCAGGATGATTTAAAGCCGATTTTACAGTTTTGGGTTCACTTGGGATGGAGGTGGATAACTGGACCGAAAGGGCATACAGAGGATTAGGTTTTACTATCCCAAGTTGAGAACGGGTGACCATTTTGGGAGGACCTGTACACTGGGGCTGAGAATGATGAGAGACAGAAGAGGAGGAAAAATCAGTATATGAGGGACTTGGGACGAAGTTGATGATACATGCACCGGAGAGGAAGAGTCTGAACTAGAGGGAGGCGACAGTGATAAAGAACTAGGAGAATGAGGAGGTTGGAGAATCAAGGTGGTAGTTGTAGATGGAGGAGACAAGGCGTGAATAGCAGGATCGGGGAGCGGGATTGGAGACGAAAAAGATTCTGATTTAGGTTTATTTGGTGAACTAGAAAGGGATGTATCCAACCAGGAATCAATAAAGGCATGAACATGAGCAGGATTTGGCGATTTGCTAGAATCCTTGAATGGAAACATACCTTCGTCAAAAATCACATGCCGTGATATAATGATCTTCCGAGTGACGGGATCGTAGCATTTGTAGCCTTTGTATTGGTCGTAACCTACAAAGATACAAAGACCGGTATTAGGATCAAATTTACTTCGTTTAGTATCCCAAGTGTGATGAAAACATTTAGAACCGAAAACACGAAGAGATGAACAAATAGGATGTTTATTATACAACAAAAAATAAGGTGTGTTAAACTATATAGCGGAAGAAGGCAACCAATTTAACAAGTAAACAATAGTGGAGAATACTTCCACCCAAAAAGAGAGAGGAGCGTGACTATGAAACAACATTGTCATGCCTAGTTCAGAATGACGCGATAACGGCGTTCAACAATACCGATCTGTTCAGGGGTATACGGACAAGATATTTGATGGATAGTTCCTGTGGAAAGAAAGTGAGATGAGAGTTTGTTATTTAAAAATTCACCGCCACCATTGGAGTGTAACACTTTAATTTTTTTGTTGAATTGCAGGTCCACATATTTTTCAAACGCAATGTAAGCTTGGAAAAAAATCTGATTTGTTTTTCAACGGAATGAACCACGTAATTTTGAGTAGTCATCAACCAAACACGCATAGAATCAAAACTTGTCAATGTATAAAATCAGGGAAGGCCCCCATAAATCACAATGTAATTTATCAAAACTAACAATGTACGAAGATTGAGATTTAGAAAAAGGTAGTTTACTAAGCTTTCCTAGTTGACAACTATCACAAAAATGTTGTGAAGTGGACCAGAAACACTAATAAGATTTTTATTTCGCAAACGATGAACACTTGATTCTTGTGGATGACCGAGACGTTGTTGCCACAAATCACCCTTCCGTGTGCTCTTCATGATTGCTTGACCTGTTTTGCGATCCTTTATAGAAAAATGAGCATGAGAAAATTCACAGTTTATCAAAAAGTCAGAAGTAAGTTGACTAATAGAAAGTAGATTGCGTTTGAGATCAGGGACAAGTATGACATTAGATAAGGGCAAGATATTATTTTGGCGAAGAAAGGCAGTACCAATACCTGTGATTGGGACAGAGGAACAATCACCGAACATGACAGAAGCACAAGCATGAGAGGGAGTAATGGTAGTTAGCATACCTGGAGAGCCAGTCATGTGGTTTGTAGCGGCTGTATTAGAGGTCCAATCAGGCTCCGTAACGGTATTATCCAGCGTGAGAGCAGTGAGAGCTTGAGGAAGAGAGTTGGACGGAAGAGTAGTTGAGGGAATCCACCAACAAATCTTAGCAACGTGCCCAGGAAGACCACAATATTGACAGGTTTGGTTACGGTACTGTTCGCGTTCAGGAGGAGACATATGTTTTTTTCCAGGTGAAGGAGGTTTGCGTGACTGAGAGGAATTGCCTGATGAAGCAGAGGAAACAGCGCGTTGTAGCTGTGGATGAAAGCAACGACCAGTAGAGGAGAAATTGACATTGCGATAACGAGGCTGAGACGATTTTTGAGTGTTACTGTAATACGCAAGGTGGGAAGGCTGAGAGAGGTGGGATGACTCAGATTGAGCAAAGAACCAGAACCTACGCTGATCAAGGTTTTGAAGATGAGAAACAAGTTCAGAATAAGACGGACGGGGAGGCTTCAACATAGTGGCGGTGAAGGTCTTATATTGGGGACCTAAACTATGAAGAGGAAAAATAAATATGAAGAACATTAATAAAAGAGAAACGAGAGATGAATTAATTGAATGGCTACATTGTGATTGATTGACTTATCTCCAAAATAAAGAACTAATGCCATATTTGTAGGCATTCTGCATTATTAGATAAAAACTACTACACTATTAGATAAAAACTACTCTTGATAATCACTCTTGATAATTTTTCAGGAATAATTATTATTAAATTAAATCCTCCTTCAACTACTATTAATCATAATCTTTAATATCCTCCATCAAACTGAGTCGGAGTTGGAGACTCAGTTTGCTTTGATTGTGTTGACACCTTTCTCATCCTTCATAACAGGAGTAGTGAAAAACTTGTAGACCAACATCGATCCTTTGTCTTGAGTGATTCTGACCATCTTTTGGACGACTTGCTTGAAATTTTTGTTGCTTTGTTAGATTGTGGTATGACAACACAAAACTCTTCTTTTAAGAGAAGATGACTTTTGCCATATTGAAAATTTTTGTAAATGTTAGATTATTGTATGACAAGTCAAAACTCTTTTTTTTTTAAAGAGAATCTAACTTTTGTCATAATGGGAATTTTGTAGAGTGACTCGGAGGTATCTTTCCTCTTTGTCTAAAATTTGTGGATCAACTAAAGTTGATTTGTGAAAGAAAAAAAGAACAATAAAACATTTTGGTTCAATGGATTGATTTGTGAAAGAGTTGTGGGGACTAAGGACATTCTTGGGAGAATCAAACATGAATTTGGGATTAGCAGCAGAAGAGAAGTGATTTGGGATTTCAGGTTTAAAACATGACACAACTGTTGATATTCATGACTGAACTAATCATTATTTATTTGGTGAAAGAAAAAACAAGTAGAAGTATGGCACAGAAGCAGGGCGAAACCTGCTCTAATACCAAGAAAAAAGTAAACAAAGGCTATGGAATACTTCTGTTGTTTTTATTGACTTGATTTCAAACTCAGTGATACATTGATACCTCTATTTATAGACAAAGGTAAATCATTGATAACTTGTAAACTAAACTAGTAATTATCTAATTTATAGGATTGTTTGAATAACTAACAGAAGTAATCTTACGAGGATTGAGTTGTTCTAGGACCTCTTATCAACATCCATATCATACGGTTGAGTATGATCAACCTTATCACTCCAAGACTCTTTATCGCTCCTCATACTCGGGTTGTTTAACTCGGACGGAGACTGGGAGGAGATAGTATCATTGACAGATACTACTATTAGGTGATGTCTCGAAGTAGTATGAGTTTTTCAAAAGGGTGCATGAGTTCTATCTAATCTTTGGAATCTTTGAGTTATTGTATCTAGAAAGATAGACTCAGCATGACTCTCCAACTTATGATGAACCGTTTGGAGGACCTCTATGTGAGATGACGTCATCACCGTGGATGACCATTTAGTGCATACATTATCAGCAATTTAGCACATGAAATTAAATTTGGTTTTTTCATTTTCGTTTTCTTATTTTTTGCCTTTAATGTTTTGCTTGTGATGACTCACACCCTCATTATCGTTTCTAGGGTAGAAGTATCTGTCGGTATTATGATCGATTTGGTGTTTGCAAGTTTGGCGTTGCGTGACTGTTTGACCATCCCGGAAAATCTTAACTCGTTAAAATCTCAAGATTGGTCCTCTTCAAAGCCTGCATCTGATCATTATGGTGGATCTTAGGCGAATGATTAGGGGCTGAAGATGATTTGAATTTGAGGCAGAGCATTTATATTAGATTCACTGTTAGACATTTTTTAGTCGGGAAGAGAAACAATTGAATGCAAAATTGCGACACAATAATTAATAAATGAGTTAATTTTACATGGCATAAATGCTGAGATTTAAATCACTACATCAAAAAAAGTTGGGAGGAGAAAAAGAAACACAAATTAAGCACCCTTTCATCTTCATCACTTGAGTAAAGACTTCACTATGGACTTGGAATTCAGCTTCTTCAAATTTGCGTAAGATTGCCCACATCCAACAAACATAATGGGTGCTCTCGATGCTCTATCAAACTAAATACTTGTGATTGTGTGTATAAAAAAAAAAAACCAGAATTCCGTCAATCAACCGGGGATTATCACGCGAAGGCGAAAGCTCCCCGAGTTTCTGATTAAACTTTGACAACTGATCCACACCATCTAACCTGATTTAGTTTCATTCCTTTATGCTCTCTAAATGCCAAATTTATTTGGAGCATATTTTATTTCAATCTTTTCATTATAACATGCACCTAATATTTCTTAATCTTGTAAATCATACTATTATTTTATTTACAAGATGCGTCACGCATCGCGCGATGAATATTAGAATTAGTATATATGTATGTACTAGGAGCTTGCTCGGGTGTTGTGCGAATCATTTACAACATTATATTTTAAAATTAAATATACAAATGGTAAAAGTATTTTTCAATTTTAGAAATAATAAAAAAATCATTTATTTATATCATTAATGTCTTATCCTATTAATATTAATTGATTAATCATAATTAAGGACAAGGAAAGTTAACACAATTAAAGATTGTATAAATTAATTTTTTTTTTTTTGTCACAAAACTAAGTAATTTTTGTTGGGCAGGAAACAGATGCATGAGAACGCGACACGTCAGTTTTTTTTTCTCTTGGACTATTATTTTAATAAGATATATATATATATATATATATGTATTCAGTTTGTGGTTAATGTAGTCGAAGTAATTTCTTTTTCGCATGGTAAAAATGTATGTCTTTCATTTTTCTTTTTCCTTTTTCGTAGGAGATGGATTCTCGACCTGTATAAAATTTCAGCTTTTTTTTGGATAAAAATCAAAGCGAAAAATAAATACTATCTATCTCCAAAAAAATAGTCCACATTGATTTTTGAGATTTGTAGTATTCAACTCTTAATTAACAAGTTCTGACAATGACATTTTGTATAGATCTATTACTATTAGATGCAATGCGTTTAGGGAGTGACAAATCAACACAAGTTGTGAACTTGATCTCTTTTAGTTTGAAAACGTTAGCAACTTGTAACACTGGTACATTGTTTCTTTTTAGACGTTTTTGGTCACAATACATGAGATCATGATGATCATCAACATCTTCTAGTCTCGACTTAGGGCAATAATTCCCGATATCATATTCATTGGGTAACGACCAACGACCACCGGTTTCAACTTTCAATCCACAAAACCTCGGCAAATGTTGAAGGAAGACTCAGCTGATCAAATTCCAGATCCAAGAATTGCCAAAGATGTGCAGTTGTTATAGTTTGATTAGTATCATTTCTTAGTAAATATGTCTTTATGTAATCAGTAGAAACCATAGGGACTAGTCTATAATTAGTCAAGGTCAGTATACAGAGCACTATAAATAGGATTTAGGCAACAGATTCTGTATTAATTTTTCCGTCTGTGAATAGAACCTTCTTTACCAGAAGTCACCATAACTTCCGCTCAAATTCGGTGAGCTAATTATCCTAAAATCTTGGGAAATTTTATGAAACCCTCTTCAATATTCGGGGATATGATATATTTTTATAATTTAAAAAAAACACAGGAGTAAATAAGGTCCTTTGTTTAATGTTTAGGAATGTTGTCAAATATATTTATACACTTTTTGACTGAACTGTTCGATCGACAGTAGTAAAATTATTATCGCAATTTTCTGGATGATTGTTAGTCACTCGAATTTAATGGAGGTCCGAATGATGAATCTCAAAAAGCTACCAAATGGGAAATACCAAAAGCAGCAAATGCTGGCCAAAGGCAGAGAATGAAAAGAGTGCAGATATAGTTCTGGCAATCTGGCCGGTGTGACGTTGTTAGCTTACACAAACATCCTTTGATGCTGACCTCCTGATCTCTTGCCTTTGTGGAAAAGAAAATGGAAAAGGACTGATAAACTTTTGGTCGTTGTTCAAAAGTTGGCGGTGGAAAATCCGTATAAAGAAATGATGCATGGCCTGTCTTTATTGACTTTCTGGGCCAATACTCAAATTAATTGGGTAATGCCGTAATGGTACAACGTTAATCCGATCTCCAAACCTACTATATATGTTGATCAGTTAGGCAAATGATACAACCATGAGAATCCCGTTTTGTTGGATATTAGGGACATTTGATGTTTCCCTAAAAGAGGTAGAGCCAACATATGCGAATTAAGACTGTATAATAATAGATTGGACGCTGGAAAAAAATTTCAAACATCCGTATACAGTATCTAAAAAATGATACAGCCATGAAATGATACAGTATCTAAAAAATGATACATCCGTATACATTACAATCAAACTTGGAAAGTGGAAAAATACAAAACACAGCCTATGAAATGTAGCATCCATTTGCAAAAGATACAAGATGATGTATTTATGATTGATGACATATTAAATCTACCCAAATATCTCTTTAGGACTAATTTGCATTTCCATCCAAAGCCCAAAAATGAAGTTGCTCAAAATTTCCTCCAACACAAGAAAGGCACAAATCAAGTACACAGCAAAGAGCCAAAAGTTTTATTCTTTTTCCTCCCCTTTCTGATCTCCACCAGTTCAACCTCCACAAATTTTTTAACACACTATACCACACTATACTACTCTCCCTTATTTACATAAACAAAGTATTCTGACATTTTCAACCACCCCTTAACCTATAACACCAACCAAGATCTCCTCTGCTAATTGCAATGTTTGCCATCAATACATTGGTGATTGCCCTTTCATAAAGGATCTTGAAATTTTAAAACTCTTGGCAAGATAAAAAGGAAGAAAAACTACAAGTCTTTTTCTTTTTCCTTTCTCTTCAACAGATAACACAAGAATTTGGATCCTCATCAGCACTGTGAATAACATAACGTTGGGGGATGTATGGATAGTGATTATAATAATTTTTCCAGTACTCTTGGATCTTTTCAGCTTCTGTCTTCTTTTTCTCATCCTCTTTCTTCTTGTCATCTTCTTTCTTCTTCTCTGCCTCTTTGGCTGGCCCAACAGATATTATCTCCGCATGCCAGTTCTTCTTCCTTAATTTCCCCACAACTTCAACTGGATCCACATCCCCAACCACAGTTAATTTCTGGTCTTTCAATTCCATGGACAGGGAATCGATGCCTGAAGCCATAAATTAAAGAAAATGAGATTATATCAGCATGAAAGTTTTTAGCAAAAAAATACCTCTTGTTTTTTTGTGAGTTTGAAATTGAAAGTTGAAACTGGAAGACATACCTGAAAGGCCTGAAACTGCTTTCAGAACCTTCTGCTTCTCCTTCTGGTCATTTGCGTCTACCTTCAACACTAGCTTCTGAAAACCCATCAAATTTGAACAATTGAAACCGGATTTAAGATAATTCTAATACGAACATCAACTTGCATTCACCAGTGATTCATGATGAACAGAAAGAATTTTGATGATCAATTCAGAAAGGCCAAAAAAAGGATGCTCTGTTTTTTAATGTTTGATCAAAAGGCCCGCACAATCTTTTTTCCACTGTAGGAGAGTGGATTATAACTGAAACTAAGCGCAACATACTTAAAAAGAGAAAGCAAAATTCCCAAAAAGATCAGTCCTTTTGGCCATGAACAGAGCCAGAAGTTCAAAGCTTTGCAGAAAAGTCAGAAAAAGTTTCAGTCTTTGTGGGTTTTTTTTTGAAAACTTCTGAAGAACAAGAGAAGGTTTCAACTTAATTGATACTGAGGAACAACAATCGTTTTCATGATTTCTAACCCAGAAATTTCCATGGCTAACTAAACCCACCCCAGAAACAGAGAAAACAGACAAATGGGCTCGAAATGAATCAAACAAAAAGAATACATATTTTTATCAATTTAATTTTAACAAAATAAGATAAAACACAGAGAAGGGAAAGGGAAGGAAATTTCACCTTCATTTCAGGCATGGTTGATGATGATCGATAGAAATGACTTAAAAAGACTTTGAGAGAAACTTTGTACAATGGAGGAAGGAAGCAGCAAAAATTTGAGAGATGAGAAACAGAGTATTCTGAGAAGGGGTTATTATATTCAACCAAACGATTCAGGGGTCAGTGTCAAATTCTTATGGATCATTCATGTATATATAGGAATACTACTACCACAAGAAAAAGAAGCCAAAAAAATTTAAATTAAATAAAAAATAGAAGAGATTTATGAAGTCATCAAATGAGGAAGTTGTGTGGCAATTGGCTTGTTGAGCAAGGAGAGATCGGAGGGAAGATCAACCAAAAGATTTTTAAAGTAATCAAACGAGTAAGTGGGCAATTAGTCAACTCTTACTACTTTACGGTTATGTGCTTGGGACTCTTTCTACATTATACTAAACACCCCCACAAAAAAAAAAAAGTGTTAAACTTGTGACAAACCGATGAAAAATGGGCTCTAAAGTACTATTGCTTTGTTTTCGTAAATACAGTAACCAAAAAAAAAAAGTAATTTTAATTGCTGATCACACAATTTTGACGATTTCTTCACCTATTTTAGTATCCCCTAAGGATATCTATTGTTAGATACCCTTATACAACGAGTTCATAATGACAAAATTAAAAATCAAAGTATGACCATTTAAGGATTGCCTAAGAACCCTAATTGTTCTCTTCCTTAGATATGGTTTTAATGAGAAATTAAGCATGCTAATAGCTTAATTCGTTCTTACATAATTAGCGTTTTGTTTCTTAATCCTTAATCAACCACGAGTGATGTAATTTCTTATTCACTACCATAATTAGCGTTTTCTTATTAAACGACTGTAGGATGCTCATTTTGTCCTTATTAGTTGTTTCTTTTCTTCTTTTCTTTTTCCCATCCAAAATACTACCTCCGTCCCAAAAAAGATAATACACATTGAGTTTTTAAACTTGTACTAAAAATAGTACAATATTTAAAATTCAATGAGAACTATTTTTGTGGAACGAGAGGAGTTGTACCTACTAAAAAAAAAAGAAGGGAGTAGTACCTACTAAAAAAAAAGTAAGTATACTTTGACAACAATTAAATGTTACTGTAATTAATAAACTGAATTTCCTCTAACAACCTACGTTAATCTTAGTTGATAAAAAAGGTTCCCCCATCTATAGAAAATTATGATAACTAAAGAAAGTTACATAATTAATTAGTCAAATGTATTTACGCGGTCCGCGCTTGGTAACAACCGCTTGTCAATTGATTAATTAATCCTCACAAACATTA
Organism: Oldenlandia corymbosa var. corymbosa; assembly: GCA_949775105.1. Taxonomy (NCBI): domain Eukaryota; kingdom Viridiplantae; phylum Streptophyta; class Magnoliopsida; order Gentianales; family Rubiaceae; genus Oldenlandia; species Oldenlandia corymbosa. Next base: position 9,402,413 of record OX459119.1, on the reverse strand, counting down.
AAATAGTGTTCATCTTAAACTTTGGACACTAAACTAGCAGCTTCTCGAATATGCATTATGATTTTGTTTTCCCTTAAAAAAGGCTCAACTTTTTCTAATAATCCACTAGTCGTCCTTTCCTTCATAATCTCAATCTGGCAAACAAAAATGCTGAAATCTTTTCAACCAATTAACTTCCTCTGGTCCCTGATTTCTTATTTTCTTATGTATTTAAAAATTCCCAATTCGCTGTAAACCCAGATCGAATGAATTTATTTCATTGATTAATTCAAATGGACTCGGACAAAGTCCTTTATGTCTTGGGGAAAGTTGCCAATTTTTATTTTTATTTTTACATTGTTTTCTTTTCATTTTTAAATTAGCGTAACACGAATTTACAAAGGACGATGACCATATTAATGATATACTCTTGAGGGCCATATAAGTTCATATATGGTTCCATCTCAAAACTAATTGGCTACGGGGGGAATAGCACATGTTGATCAAATTGGGTTTCCAATTCCAATGTGGAACAAGGGAATGAAGCCATTTTTTATTTCTTTCATTCATTTAACACGTCCCTCTCAAGCCAATGAGCATGGACGTGTAAATTTTATATATTTTTTTTTGTTTTGATTTTTCAATCTTATGATTAGTTATTTTTCCAGATAAACTGTCGTCTGTCAGGCTAGTAAAAGTTCAAAATCAAACCCCGAATTTTTTCGATTGGTTAAAGTTTTAAAGTCAAATCCCAAATCTGGGTAAGTCAAAGGTCGAATATTAGTCAGTCAACCTTACCCACAAGTCTTACAGGTCTGCGGGCACCCGCTCTGATATCATCTTGAAGGCCCACATAAGCTCAGATGTGGTTTCACCTCAAAACCAATTGACTATGAGGGAATAGCACATCATGAGCTATATATGTTGATCAAGTTGTGTTCCCGACTTCAATATGGAACAAGGAAATGAGGACATTTTTTATTTCTTTCATTCATTTAACATGTACATACTTAACTTGGTTGTAGACTTGAACTATTGAAGTCAATAGACTTTTTCTGTGGCGGCAATTCAACAAAAATACATTGATTATTTCCTTAACCTCACCTGCCACCACCACTTACGCCTGACCTGATCAACGACATAGTGTTAATTAGTCATCGTTTAGTAAAAATCCTGAATTTGATCGGAATTGAGTATATGTTAGATTGTATTACGTAGCCGGAGATATTTTAAGTTATACCTACTATTAATAGTAGAGTCCCGCTATTAAATAAACTATATCACGACTAATGGAATAGGAAATGAATTTTACTCGAGCATAAATTAAGCTTGATAGATGGCCAGAGGAGCTCGAGATTTGCGAGAAGCTGGATTTATAGGAGTTAGCCATACTTAGAAAGAGGAGGGTAGACTAGCTAAAACAAGAAGCTGACAAAATTAACTAGACGGTCAATTTATCTTGAAATCATATTAATGGTTAATATGGACGTTTAGAGTTTGGGTATAGTCTGGTATACCACTTATTCTGGTCCCAACTGCATTTAGGTCATTAATTAATATCTATACACACCCGAAGTTCTAAACCCTAAGTTATGCATAAATGAACTTTGTCGCAGTTGTATAACTAGTTGGTCTCAATTAGCTAGTTTAAAATAACAAATTTTTAAATTTGCATTACTGCTAAAATGAACCATTTTACTAGAGAAAATGATGTTCATTTAGGGGCACACAAATAAATTCAACAAATAGATATCCATGTATATACGAGGAGATTTTGGAGGCTTGCAAGGATGGTTTTGAACCTAAATTCGGTTTTATTCGAGGAAAGCGACTTTATAATCTGCAGGATACACCACCTTTTCCTTCTAGCGTAACCTTCAAGTTTATCGTAATTTTGAGGCGACCTTATTTGGCCTCCACTAATAAATAAATACCAAAGCTATTCAACCCACAACCCCATTCGTAGAAATCCCTGTTAACACATCAAATCACCGATTAAATAAATCCTAATTATATAATGAGAAATCATTTTGGGAGAATAGCTTTAGTCAAATTGCCTTGTTGTGATGATGTGGCGTTACAAACGTAGTATTGATTGATGACGATGAGAGTTAATAGGTTTAGTGGGAATCAAATCATCTTGGGATAAGGCTGAACCAGATGACACATTTACCGGTCACCAGTGTCAAACGAAGTAGAAAATAGAAGTAGCTTTGATGACAAAGGGGTCTTTTTCTTTTTTCCACCATAATAACTCGAAAAGAAATTGAATGCGCGGGGCAGTGCACGTAATATATTGGTCTAACCCTAGCTATTGATTAATCGGATATGCTTCTAAATTGTTAAGTAAATTTTCACACAATTATTACATTTTACCATGTGAATGATATGCAATGTTTTTACACTGGTTATTTTCAGCATAAGTTCCATAATATTGATCCTGAGATTTTTCTTTTCCAAATTTTCATATAATAATTACCTAAATTCCATCTTCATTTCTCGGGAAATCTATAACATGGATCATCGTCACTTAGAGACTAATACAGGACCCATATCTCACTATATGACTAAGTATCTTAGTTTAATAACAATACACTTACATAATTTATAGATAGAGAATCCCATAGTGCAGTAGTTAATTATATAACCTTGGTTTTGTTTCATTTAATTAATTTCACCAACTAGCTATCCATCCTCTCATATTTCCCATTGTCTATATAACTTGCCAATATTAATGCCACGAGGTCTGAAATCACGCTCAGAAGTCAACACTCTTTCAATTTCTTGCTCTTCAAGTTCAAACATTCCGAATTTCCACCGAAGAATGTTTCTAAAGAAAAGGAAACGTTTTGATCAATTTTTTTGTTTTCACTAAACCCCACAATTAATCCGATCTAATGTTTATTTTAACATTGTATACATAACACTACGTAGTCTCAAGTCCTTTGATTGTCAAGTACACCTTTCTTTCTCTTTCCGATGCCATAATTTTAACAATTTTATTGGTAATTAACTATAAAAAATATATTAATTCTAATAACTTTCTTGGTTAGCTTAATCCAAATTTTTTTTTCCCACCTGTGTACGTAAGTTAACTGTACATCCGAATAGAAAAACGTACATAAAATCGATGACGATAGCTTATACGGAAATCCAGTCAGACTCAGAATAATAAGAGATAAAATGTGATAGAATTTTGATAATCTAATGTTCTTTTTTATTTTCTCCCCCGTCAATGATATTTTTGTTGACCACCTCATTAACAAGCTGTTAAAGCGTCATTATCAAAGTTTTTCTTTTTTTTTTTAAAAAAAACATACTTAATTCGTCATCTACCCCAAAAGGGCAGCATTACATTTACACCAATGCAAATCTGGCTCCGCCACTTAGTTAATCATGGCCTATTTAAGTTTCACTTCAAAAACGTTAATACCAACAGTAATTAATTAATTGGTCCAAACAAACTTAACCAGTTTAACTATTTTAGAATTCATAGTACGTGAGTTCAAATTCGATTCATCTTGTTAGAAAATTTAAGATACCGATTTTCCTTCTCTGTTTAACGCGTAAATCCTTGATGATTAATGACTAATATATAATCCACTTTAGTACGGGAACTAATGTTTCGTTATCTCCCATATGAACGGCAATAATGAAATGTGACGCGAAGAGCTTTTTCCTTCTTTTTTTTTTAACCTTTCTCTTTTCTTTTGGAAGACGTACCCACTTCCCACTAATATCTACAGGTTCGGAGAACAAGTGTTTCTTCTCTATTTCTGCATTACAGAAACGCAACTTTTGGACTTTTGAATGTGTTGGATTAGCAAAGATACAACCCGGATTCCATCATGCAACGTGATTCGGGTGCCAATCCGAAAACGCACTACAAATTTATACTCCCTCTGTCCTAAAATTATTGTCCAGTTTGAGATTTCGCTTCTAGTACAATTTGAACTAAAAATAAAAATTCAAACTGAATAATAATTATGGGACAGAGGGAGTATAACTCCATAAATATATATAACCTTTTCATCTCGTTGAAATAGTCCATTATTTCGTGGGAAGAGAATAGTATAGCACATATTTAAGGTAATCAGACAAAATTGCGCATAAGAAGCTGTTCAAAATGTTTGTTAGGTGGCACTTCCACCAATAAACAACTAGCGAACAAGAAACACAATCAATTGAAACAAGACAAAAAAAAAAAAAAAATTGGAAAATTAAGCTTTGATGAAAATGAAACAATTTCTATATCATCCGTCTTCTCCTTCCCCCCTCCAACGATCAATCAATAAAGGGGGAAAAAACATGTATAACTTATCCAGCCAGCTCTACTTCCTAACTGTGGACTACTCCAAATGTCTCTTATTTCTTGATGCAGCACCATTCAGATTTTGGGAAATAAATAGGATTACAATGTGGTCCTGAATTCACACTTCCTTGCTTCTTTCCTTCCATCAAATGAGGAAGTGAAAATGGACGCTTCTCTTCTTTCTTTTTTTTTTTTTTTTTTGTTTTTTGTTTTTCCCTAGTTTAGTTTGGAGACAGGATAGCCTTAAAACAAACATTAAATTAACACTGGATGTTATGATACTAACAACATTGTGTTTCAATTCGATCTTTTAATTTGAAAACTCATTTGGTTGTTAAAACCAGTCTAAATCAGAACTCACTGACAACATTACCTAGATAACTCGTCATCATAAAATTAATCTCTCAAAATACATTTTTCCTTCCTCAAAATTAATCACCCCTCCCGCATACATCAACATCAGCAGTGCCCATCTTTTAATATAAAATAACCAAGCCTACTTTTTTTTTTTTTGGTGGAGGAGTCAATTGCTGTGATTTTGGTCTTGCAAGGAAGCTCTGGCAATTCCAAACCAAAGTGCTTCCTCAACAGATGGAAGGGGCTTTGTCGCTTCTTACTAGTTTCGGTAACAGTTGGAATTCCCCTCAAAAGTTGAGAAAATTAATCAACCACATGTAGAGCTCAGAGCAACAACAGTACAATAACCATTTTTGTCTAAAAGCTCCCGCAGGATGCATGTGTCCAGTCTTGATACTAACATCATTTAAATGGATTTAAAACAAACCTAACATTTGTATGTACATTGTTTTGTTTAGAGTTTTGTTTTGGTAGGAATATTCAAACATTGTAATCATCAACGTACGTTCCTTGTCTCGACTTGGGCATTTTGCAAAAATCTTATATATGATTGGGCACAACCAACGGCCGCCAGTTTCAAATTTCGATCCCACAGATTAAAGAGACTCCGGCTGATTATAATCCCCATATTTACCAACATGCTTCTAGAACAAAGATATATACTTCCAACGTTCTCCGTTTTATTGAGTATTCCCCATACATATATTGATGGACAATAGATTAAATATATCATATTTGAGTCTTTTATACAATATTGATCATAAATTACTCAATTATGGAGAACCCTAAAACGACATCTAATCCAAAACTAACGAGTCAGAATAGCCCGGCAGCTAGGTAGGCGTAACAACAAAGTGTGCAATACTCTGGCGTCAGGCGTGTCTTTGCCTGCTGAAAAAGAAAACGAAAGGGACTCGAATTCTTTTTTTTCATTATTATTATTAAACATTGTTTGGAGTTGTTACATTTTTGTGTTATTTACACTTTGTGTGGCTAGTTTAGTTGTATTTCGATCATTTCTCTAAATCAAATAATTACAATTTTAAAATGATTCTCTGGATTGGATTTTTAGTTTCATTACAATTTTAACTAAACGGGTCGGAAAGAGTATGCTTTTTTAAGGTGTTTGGTATTAGTTATAAAGGCGCCTGTGTCAAGTTTTTTTAAAAATAAAAAATAAAAAAATGTGAGAAACAAATACAATGAAACTTCATCGTGGAATCCAAATCAAATCATGAAAATTTGAAACTAAAATTGAAACCATTGGAACAAGATTTAAGGAGCTGTTTGTTTTGCCGGAAATGGATTCAAGGAATGGAGTCTGAATCCCTTACAGAGGTTTCTTTTTTCTTAAGTAGTACTAAAATCTGCATTTCCATCTATGTACAAAAATGAAGTTGCTTATCAATCATGATGTTCATCATATCAAAGGGTGTCCTAAAACTTTATTCCCTCTTCCCCTTTCTGCTCAGCAAAAGGCAGCAATGGTATTCATCCTCCACAATTATATACATATCACATACAAACAACAATCTTGCCATTTTCAAAACACCCTTTTACCTTTTAACTCCAATCAATACATTTCCCCTTTCAGAAAAGGTTCTTGATCATCACCCAAATTAAGAGATTACACAGGAATTCGGGTTCTCTTCTTGGCTGAGATGATAATTACTATATTGATCCTGAGCCTTGTAGGGAGTGTAATATCCTGTGGGGGGAACATAATAATGTTGGTGTGCCTGAGCCAGGTATTTAGCGTAATAATCTTTGTAATTTTTCAGCAGCTCTGCCGTGATTTCATCTTCTTTCTTCTTCTTTTCTTCCTCTTTCTTCTTGTTTTCATCTTCTTTCTTCTTGTTTTCATCTTCTTTCTTCTTGTTTTCAGGCTCTTTTGCTGGTCCAACTGTAATTATTTCAACATTCCACTTCTTCTTCCTCAATTTGCTCACAACTTTGACGGGATCAAAATCCCCTGTCACGGTTAATTTCCAGTCTTTGTCCATATTCAGAGAATCAATCCCTGCATTCATAGGATGAATTCAGTCAGATCGGTGTGAAATTTCGGACCCAAATCATTTACTCTGTGTGTGTGTGTGTGTGCCCGGAATGAAACTAAAAGACAAACCTTCGAGACTTGAAACTGTTTTCATAACCTTCTGTTTGTCCTTCTCGTCATTTATGAATACCTTCACCACTAGCTTCTGAAACCATGGATATTGAACAATCAGAAACAAATTTTAACAGATCCTCCGAATCAATCGAAAAATAATCAAAGATCAACTAGCAATTACGAGTGATTCATCATCATCGTCATGCTTTATTTTGATCATCCATTCAGAAAGGCAAACAGGGTACTCTGTTTTAGTGTTTTATTTTGATCATTTAGTCTTTTCCACTCAGAAACGAGTAATACATTAAAACAAACGAGATTTTAAAACTTCTGGCCATGGGTAACAAATAAGAATTGCAGAAATCTAGAAGAAAAAGGTTCAGGCTTTATAAGAGGGAGATATTGTTTTTGAAAGACCAGGGAAGAAGTCAACTGTAAAAGTCTAAAATACAAGAAAGTCTCCTAATTTCTTCCCAGAAATTTCCATGGCTAACTGAACCCAACCCAGAAACAGAACAAAGACAGATGGGCTCAAAGTGAATCAAACCAGAGAATTGATTAAATAAATAATTCCAAACTTGATTATCGATTAAGGGGAACAAACAACACATGATAAGAACATATAAAAGAGACTGGGAAGGAAATTTCACCTTCTTTTCAGACATGTTGATGATGAAGATGATGATTTCTATAGATTTGACTTAAGAGACTTTGAGAAAGACCTTTATCAATGAGAGAAGGAAGCTGCAAAATTTCAGAGATGAGAAGAGAGTCTCTGGAGTAGGAAGTATTAAATTGAGCAAAAAAAATAGAATTTGTTTCAATTCTTATGGGTCATGCATGTATATATAGATAAAGTACTACTCCAAGTAAAGAAAGAATAAAACAAAAGAAAAAAGGAAAAGAAAAATAGAAGAGATTTATGAAGTCATCAAAGGGAAGGTAAGTGGAAATTGGCTTGTTGAGCAAGGACAAATTGGAGAGAAGATCAACCAAACGATTTTTTTGAAGAGTAAGCAAGTGAACATGCGCTAGTCAATAAGTCAACTCTTACGACACTTTGGTTGAAATGGTATTTTATGGTTTTGATTTTGACTTTGATCATTTCCTTTTTTTTCTTTTTTTTTTCTCTTGTGGCGTTAGCAAACAGCGATCACTTCTTATGATTGATAATGAGGTATAATTTCGATGATCTTTTTACTTATTTTTATTACCTTTAAAAATTACCAGTTACATCAAATCGTTTGAAAAATACTTGATAAGTCTTTATCTTCCGAAAGAAGACCTACTTGGTTTGGATCCGAATTAATAGAAATAACAATTCCGAGCACCACCAGATGCGCATTATACTATATATCTTCTAAATTACTAATTACTCATCAAGAAAACTTTCAAACAGGACGTGAAACGAGACCGACTTGGATGGTACCGGAAGCACAGTACATCCCTACATTATACACGCGCACAAAGTTAGATGACACGCTCAATGGCAAGTCTTGAAAATACGATCTCAATTGTCACCACCTTTACATTAAATGCATCATCAACACCATATTTCCCATCATCTTCGCACACAAACACACACATATAGTCGACGGAAAAACTTCTTCGTTTCCAGTCATAAAATCATATACAAAATTCACCATAAAAAAACTTTCGTTTCTGTTCTGAGATAGTTGAAATAGGATTTTCCGGCATCGTCACATGTAATTATTCAAAGATATTTGAAAGAGGATTTTCCGATCAAACCAACTAGGAATGTCCAGAGTCACTCCTGCAGGTAAATCGCTTGCTTCTCCGGTAAACACTTTTTTGTTTGCTTCGCTTTCATACTAAGACTTTACCTTCGAGTTTTGTTTCCTTCATTTCCAATTAAAATATCACACTCTTACTTTTTGCTTGTTTCTCGTGAAATTTTTAGGAGTTTTCGACTGGTTAATGCTCAACCCGTAAGTATAGTACACCATCTCTTGTAATTTTTTCAATTTTCTTGTGCTTATCCTTAAGATCTATTATGGTTATCCACACTATATCTATTGTACTATGCATACTATGAAATTTTTAATGTTTATTGTTCACTGAATCTGAGCAAAATTTGAAAGCCTGACCTTCAACATGCTTGGCCACTTCTTTTGCATGTCTGACTCTTTTCATTGCTTATCCAATTTTCTTGTACTGGTTATCCATCCAGCTTATTCTGGTTATCCAATGATGCCATGCCTCTCTGTTAACTCTATAAATGATTGTGCTGAACTGCAATACCTTGAGAAACTTAACAATATAAATCTTTTTCTGATTGACCTTGAACATGCTAATCTGTCACTGTGCACTACTTATACATGTTTTAATCATCCTTGGACATTCTGTTGTGTATCCGTCTGTTTTCACTGCTTATCTAATTTGTATGTACTGCTTATCCATACACATTGTTCCGGTTACCCAATGATGCCATGTCTCTCCGTTAACTTTGTATATATTTGTGTACAGTCTGTTTTTACTGATTATACAATATGCATGTGCTGGTTATCCATCCAATTTTTCTGATTATCCAATGATAACATGCCTCTCTGTTAACTCTGTACGAGCTTGTGTCGCGTCTGTTTTTACTGCTTATCCAATTAGCTTTTAGTGGTAATTAGCTGTTTTTACACATTGTTGTAGTTTACCAATGAACTATGTTGTAGCATCCACATTATCTATTGAATTTCCTATCCTTACCAACCTTTTGCCATGCTTGCTCACTTATGTTGCATGTCCATCTATTTTCACTGCTTATCCGATTTGCTCGTAGTGGTTATCCATCCACCTTGTGCTTCTTATCTAATTTCTGCTTGGACTGGTTATCCCTCCACCTTGCCCTTGGTTTTCTTCTATTGCCATGATTTTCTCCTCTGACTTTTTATTGATTATCCATCCCCAGTAACGAATCAAGAACAAAATAGAGGCACGATCTCTGCATGTCTACTCAACAATACCTATCTGGAGGCTATTTTAAGATTTACGATCTCAACCGCAAAAGAAGTCGTTCACCTCAACCCGAAACAATTCAAATGAAGCTTCCTGAAGAAACTTTGACAATCTTTGAGGAAAGCAAACCACACCAGCCTGACTCCCCTCCAAGACTTGTCCTGCTCCCTATGCAGCCGAAACAAAGAAAACAAAGAACACCAGGACAAAAAGGTAAAGAATCAGATTTGGTCCTGCATGAGCCAACACGCAAATTACCAAGAACAACTAAAAAGAAGCAACTTGTTGATGCCAATAAACCTACAAAAGCTACCAGAAAGAAAGCTGAGCAAAAACTGGTCATATCAGAAGATCCAATGCCCATTGATACTCGCCCACGCAAAGAAAAACCATTTGACTGCAGGATTGCCCCTAAATTTCTACACAAGGTGATAAAAGCCGTTAACGGGTAAGAAGATTATCGGCATCTCTAGAGAGAGGCCCAGAGAATTGGGTTTTGGTTCCCTACTGAACCTCAAAATTGAATCAATTCCACAAGCTCTCTCCCACTTTTTGGCTGGTAATTTCCAGACTGGGTGCAAAACAATAAGACTAGACAACGAAGTGCCAGATTTCACAGAGGAGGATGCTGTTGCTATCCTCAACCTTCCTTATGGGCCAAAGAAATTGGAACAATTTAGCCCGAATGAGTGGGATTATCCAAAGTACGTTGAACATGTGGATGCGTGGAGAAAGATGATGGACCACAATGGGTTACCCGTTCTCAAAAGTAAAGCTGCAGATATACTTTCGACACAGGAAGACTAGGGAGATGATTTTAAGATAGATTTCATCATATTTGTTGCGTACACCTTCCTCCATGGCAACAAAAGCTCAAGAATCAGTTTCAACGTCCTGAAAAGCCTTATCACCTTGGACGATGTTAAAGAATACAATTGGTGTGAATTTGTCATCGACGGACTAATTGACGGATGCAACGAGTACCAAAAAGTGAAAACATTCACCGGATCAATCACATTCTTCGCGGTATTTACCATAACTGTCTTATTTACCAAAGCTTATACTGGTGTGAATTTCTTTATATAGTGCAAATCCATCCCATCCTACTGGTTATCCATGTTGATTCTCTTTGTTATTCTTTTTATTTATTCTACCTACCTGTCGTAGCCATCCTTTTGTCTTCATTCTGTTTATGAATATTAACAAGAGTTATATCTTTTTTTTTCGGTCAGCTTTGCTACGTTGACAGGTGCGAGTACCAGCACCAACATCCAAGATCATTCCCTGTAATAAGATGTTGGGATGAACAGATGCTGGCTAACCGAGTAAGACGCCAGGAACCAAACTTTACAGATGTTCAGTTACTTACGCGCATTGAAAAAAACAAACAGAAGAACGGAAGGAAGAACAATGTCATCAAATGGAAGAACAGAACGAACCTAACACGCAACAAATGGAGGTAATCGAACATGCTTGTCCAAAAAAAATTCCAGATTATGCCTGCGTATCCATACCAAAAAAAAAAGGAATAAAAGGTAACTTGCCTATATTCACTAACTTCATTTGCTTTGCAGGACCTATCTTCTTGCTACAAAATGCTATATTGAAATGCCATTTCCCTCAGCAAGATCGTCATTGAGATACGCCTGAAGGAATCTGAATTGAACATTGAACCCACTAAACACATAAAGACAACAATTAAGTGTTTATCGGAAGCAATGTTGAACATGACCACGAGGATACCTTTAGACGAACAACAACAGCAACAAGAGGGAAATCCGCAGCAATCATCCAGTGCCAACATCCAATTCTCACAAAATGTTCTTGACCTGCATATTTTAGAATTGTGTGGAAAGGGAATACAAGCAACAACAAACAAATTTGAAAAGATCATTGCACAAATGCAGAACAATGAACAGAAACTAAACACACAAAGATCGCTGATGATCAAGAAGAAGAAGAAGAGACTTATCTTTCACAAGCTAAAGGGCTAGACCAACTGAGTGAAACTAATGAAGGAGAATGCTTGCCATTAAATCCTGAAACAGGTATAGTAGCTCCTTACCTATTATTTATTACAATTCCAATAATTATACATTCACTCTCTGTAATATATTCATGCTTTTTCCTTGCAACACCTCCACAAAAAGGTTCCTAAGAAAAAGATGAAGCAGCAAAAGGTTCTAAACTAGGAGGAAGATGAGAATTTGAAGAAAATGCCAAATCTGATATAATTGGGTGATCCAATAAAGAATCTACCCGGCATGGGGAAAACTTTACAGAAAACAAATATTCTTCTTATACAGTGGATGTTCCAATAATGATCCTACAGATAATGTCGTCCAACATCTAGGTGCAAATGCCACACATAAACCACTACAAATGTCAGGCAGTGGCGATAAACAAGCCCCAGGTAGTCCAGCTTTGATGATGGCTGGCCAATTTATTTGTTGCGTATCCGTCTGTTTTCACTGCTTATCCAAATTGATTGAACTGGTTATCCGCACACATTGTTCTGGTTACCCAAATAATGCAATCCTCTCTATTAACTCTGTAAATGCTTCTGTAGAGTTTGTTTTTCATTGCTTACCCAAAATGCTTGTACCGGTTATTCGTACACATTGTTCTGGTTACCCCAATGATGACATTCATCTCTGTTAAACTCTGCAAATGGTTTTGTTGAACTGCACCTCTGATATGCTTTTTTCATTGACCTCTAACATGCTTATCTGTTGATTTTCATATCCTTACCAACCTTTTGCCATGCTTGCTTAATTTTGTTGCTCTAACATGCTTGTCCGTCTGATCTAACCTAAACGATTTTTTTTTTATAACACGTGCAACAGGAAAGACCCAACAGTCACCTATTCCATGAAAAAGACAATCACAAAATCCAGAAGAAAGAGAGTAAAGAAACCAAGTGATATCCCTGGATTTGGACTGGGTTTTTTCTCTTGTGATAGTAGTGGAAATTACGATACAACACCAGGATAGCAACCCTGTCAAAGCTGATGAGGAAGGACATGTTGATGATGATACTAACATACCGGATGAAATCAATGAAAAAATCAATCCCAATCCTCACATTTAAGATGACATAGAATAAGCCACTGAATCAGCTTCCAGGTCATGCCTATCCAGCAGCCTACATGTGATGGCTGCAGTTGTGGAACATGCTACAAAGAATCCTCAAGTGTTGGAAGTAACCCCTTTAAAAGTGTTTATGCCCAACCAAAAGCAGCCAATGGTGCCGTATGACAGCTATACAACACCACTACGTGCACTCTCGGACAAATCAGATCATCGTGATGAAGAGTTGCAAAAACCAGTGGAAAAGTAAGTAAATGATTGCATAAGTTTCATTCATCATTTATCCCAAACAACATTACCAAAACAACATATACTAACCAACTCTCTTTTCTTTTATTCCAAGATCCTGAATCCTCAAAGGAGATATCCAGAAATATTTCACCTGTTGTCCGCATGGTTTAGGTCGTCATTCTGCCTGCAGAAGAAAAATAAGAGCAAATTTGAAAAGTGGACATATAAGGAAGTAAAGATGATGAAAGAAGATGTACTGCTGATAGACTTTGCTCTCTTAGTAAAAAGAAAAGAACATATGGTTCGACCAAGGTAATCACCAGTACCCTTACTTGTAAGAAAAATACTTGCCAGTGAATCAACACCACCTTATTTGTCTATTTGACTACTTTTTTCATGCAACAAACCCCTGTTCGAGTACAAAAGAGTACTTTGTGCAGATCGGTAGACATTTTACTCCATGAGGGAAGGGAAATGGGAGGAACATCAGATCATAGATGCATGGGTTGTCCTCCTAAACTTAGAAGAAGTGAGGAATACCACACGAAATCGGATATACTTCGGTGCTTCTTTATATGTAATTCATCTAAACCCTTGTTGTTCCCCCCACCCCCATGCATTCCTAATTCTTTACACGACTCAGAAGATTTACACTAATTCTTTATTTGTAAATCTTTTTCCGATTGACCTTGAACATGCTAATATGTCACTGTGCATTACTTATACATTTTTTAATCATGCTTGCACATTCTGTTGTGTATTCGTTTGTTTTAATTGCTTATACAAATTATTTGTAGTGCTTATCCGTACACATTCCCCTGGTTATCCAATAATGCCCTAACTATTTGTTAACTTCGCAAATGCTTGTACAATACCTTCATACTGGTTATCCAAATATGGTTGTATTGATTATCCAATTCCTTAGTACAGCTTATCCAACTATGTTTTTTTACTCGTCTAATGTGTTCAAACTATTTATCCAACTATGTTTTCTTACCTCCTTGTTTTTTTGACAAAGATATTTTTTTTACTGTGTTTGATACTAATTCCAATCATCATTTCAATTCTACTGTTTACTTACCATCTCAAACAATAATGCAGCAACAAGTCAGTCACTATGATAAAAACCCTGACAAAGAAAATTTCCAATTCCTATTTGAAACGAGAATACAGCTTGAACTACAAGACCAAGGCATGACAACGGATAACATGATATCAGCACAAGCTGTAAGCAACTTTTTTAGTGCATTTCTTTTTTCTAAAATGCATTATAAAACATAATGATACAGAACTCCCTTGTAATGTTAAAATACCATATCTACTTCCCAGTATACCACAAACAACACTACTTCCTATATGTGTTGCTGGTTCAAGAGAAGAAAGTGCTCATGTTCAACAACCTCCTTGCGGATGGCTACAACTACTATGAACCATCATTATTATAAGAAGTCCGTCAATGTTGCAAATGAACATTATCATACTTTTAGGAATTATAGTTTGCATTTGGCTGATCCCTGCATTTTTTTGGCATCACAGTTTTACGTCTTCAATGCTTTCATTCGAAAACTCTATAATTATGAACTGGTCAGTTCTGATAAGTTTGAAGATGTTACACTACCATCGCATAGCACGAGACAGAAGAATTTTGTAGGTTGTGGAATGTACACAATGTTTCATATGGAAAAGTATGATGGTGGTAGCACTCTTGGTTTCAAGGTACAACTTGGGCAAGACAAATCAAGAAAAATCAAAAGCTACCGATGAGAGTACTTGCCACTGATCCTAATGCACCCAGACAATGCACAGAAGAAATCCATCCTGGAAAACATGCAAAAAATTCTATGAAGATATTGTTCATGAAATTCCACATGAAATTGAAAATCATGTTGATCTGAGCGCAAAATTTTACAATAATGACAAAATATGGAAATATAAATTCTGATAATGTACTTTCTACTGAATTATCTTGTATAAATGACATAGTGGTGATTCTAAGTAGTTGGATATCCAAGAGTTTTGTACTGCCTATCCTAGAATGTTATATTGCTTATCCAATCTTTTCATGTTGATTATCCAATGGTCTGTATCGCTTATCCAACGTGTTTGTACTAGTTATCCAACCAATGTATATTGGTTATCCAAATATTTTCGTAAATTTCCAAAAGCATGATGATGATGGAAAATCATATTGATGAAAAATACATGAAGAATATAAAAAGAAAAAAACGAAAAAAAGAAGAAAAAATGAATGAGGGGAAGTAATCTAACTGTCATTAAGGAGTTTCTCGTTTATCATGATGGGGGGTGTAAAATAAAAAAGAAAATTGAAAAAGCTGATGTTTGCAAAATACATGATCCAATGGGCAGTTAAAAGCCACACGTTTTTAAATGGAATACATTGAATAAGGATCAGTTATATAACTGTCATTAAAGGAATTTCTTGATTATCATGATGGACGGTTAATGAAAAGAGACTGAGAAGACACTCATTTGTGCAAATCTTGGGAGGCAATGATGAAGATACTAGAATTTGTTCTGCAAAAACGTGAGATGTACTACCCTGCTTGTGCAAACAACATACTTGTTTTCACTCAAACAAGGCAACAAAATCACCAGTTGCATAACAAATTAGTCCTCACCAAGATAAAAATCCAAATGGATAACCCACAAAAGCACATACCCTTACCAGAAGATATGACGACGAGCAGTGATGGCGTCCACCACATCATGCCTGTGACCATAGATTTGGTCTGTCTGCAAACAAGTTCCATAATCAAAATCTTTAATCCAAAGACAAGACAACTTACAGAAGTTCAGTGGCCAGTACATGGTGTCCCTCTAGCAAAATTTAAAAAGGCATTTGGGTACGTATCATCATCAACTTACGTTTTCATGTCTCTTTTTTCCACTGCAGATGGACAAAGCATGTGTGGCTGGTTTTTTTCATTTCCCACTTGTTCGTGAATTCAGACACTAGAATGGAAAGAAGTTCTCATGGTGTGTCCACGTCTTGTAAGTGAAGGAATTTAGTTTGATAGATTTGTGTACTAGCATATAGGCAGAATATTGTCCACAATAGCAGCACATGGAGATATGTTGGTTGTGTTTGACACACAAACTGCACAATTCCACACCATAAATGGCCCTCCATCTCCAATCTTCCAGAACCTTATTGGTTCTTGGAACTTGAATGTCCGCGTCAAAATATTATATTTTAATGAAACTATCTGTGTAACAGTCGAGTACGAGATCATTCATCATTCTCGTTTTTAAATGTGGGCATGGGATCCAGATACTTCCACATAGGACCAGCGGTTCAACACGAATTATTTTCCACGAGTGAATACACAAATTCCACACCAAGGAGCAACATTCCGTCACGATTGGGTTTATCTAGTGTTTCTAAGCCACAAATCATCACCAGATGGACAATTCATTGTCAAAGGATATGACAATTGCTATGTCACGTTATATGGTGTTCCCGGCGGAGAAATCACATACTTGACTACGCTGTCGGAATTAGAAACCAGTTACATCCTTAGGGCATATTACTTCTAGGAGACATTAGCACATTTTTAGCATTTTTCATTTTTTTTTCCTACTCTACTTTTTTAGTGAAAATCATTGTCCAAGTATTTAGTACTGCTTATCCAACTACTTTCTACTGATTATCCATGAAGATTGTATTGCTTATCTAGTCATTAATTTTTTCTAAAAATGCTTGTCCAATGTCTTAGTAGTTACTGTCCAACAAAAGGCTAAATTACAAAACTGCATATATTGATTTACTGATAATCTGAATGTTTTATTCAACAATTTTCTATTGCTTATCCATTTATATCAAATGCCTATCCAACCAATGCATACTCACTATCCACCAACAACCAACATTTCTATAGAACTCCAATGTCATCTACACCTATGCCAAAAACTTGTTTTGAGTATCCAAACAGCCAACAATAAGCCACATTGTCAAGAAAAAAAAATACTTCAATTAAAACAATAATTTTTGGATATCCACGCGAATAACTCAAATATCTCCCAAACCATCCATCATTTTACATTATATACTGCAATTAAAAAATTTTTTAAATAAAAATCTTTACACCATTCATACTAGTCATTTCAACATCAGGTAAAAATACTAATAAAACATCTTGTTGAAGAAACACTGCACTCCAGCCTCCGGGGCAGCTTCCCATGCATTAAGAAATGAGAACCCGCCAGAATTTTCGTTCGTGAATGGCATGTTTTGACGAGAAGCATTCACAACAACATAAGTTCTTGTGCCTGAAAACTCCTGGCCAGCTCCCCTTGTATTAGGAAATGAGAATCCACCAGAATTTTTATTCATGAATGGCATGCTTTGACAAGAAGCATTCACAGCAGCGGAAGTTCCTACGCTTGGAAACTCCTGGGCAGCTCCCCTTAGATTAGGAAATGAGAATCCACCAGAATTTTCGTTCATGAATGGTATGCTTTGACGAGTAGCATTCACAGTAGCAGAAGTTTCTGTGCCTGAAAAATCCTGGACAGCTCCACTTGGATTAGGAGATGAGAATCTACCAGAATTTTCGTTCATGAATGACATGCTTTGACGAGAAGCATTCACAGCAGCAGAAGTTCCTACGCCTGAAAACTCCTGGGCAGCTCCCTTTGGATAAGGAAATGAGAACCCACCAGAAATTTCATTCAAGAATGGCATGCTTTGATAACAAGCATCTGCAGCACCAAACATTACTCCACCTGAAAACAATCCTTGATTACGACCCTCTGCCACCTTACCAAAATTGCAATTCGAATTCATCATGCTTTGAAATGCAGGTCAGATGCAACTGCAGCACTTGTACAGTTAGCAGCAATCCTTGCATTGTTTCTCCTGCCTCTAAGTTTGTTACAAGCCTTCTCAATGATGCTTTGAGGATGTTTGTTCCTGGGACCAATTTTTTTCCTCTTTACAACTGGATTCTTTATTATCCCATCATTATCTCCACACTCCTTAGACTCCTCATCATATTGATGGGACCAACAATACTTTTGAGATCTTCCATAAGCCTGTCGGCTGCTTCATCACAACATTTCTTTTGATTGCTTGTTATATTCACTTGCATAAACCAAATCTGAGAAATGTTTCATAATTAGCGCCTTCCACAATAATGGATCACCAACAGGGTTTCCATTCCCCTCATCTATGCTTGCCCTGGCACCGAAACCCTTCGTCCATCTCATGCATATATAATCTTTAGGATACTCAACAACACAGCTCACATTACAAATCCGAAGAATGTGAAAACAAAAAAGCCTGCCTCTGAATAGTACCTGCACGTGCATGAAAAACTCTGAGATTTACTATCATGTACAACCATATGCTCAAAATACTCAACCCTCAAACGCCGGACATTGTATGTCACAACACTACCATCCTCTGAGACCGTTTTTACCTCCTGCCTGCATAACAATCAATCTTTGTGCAACTCCTACACCTCCTTGAATGCTTGGATTGTGTACACACTCCTAATACTCTCCAAAATAGTATCACCGGAAAGATATGATTCAATGTTGCCTTGACTGCATTGAAGATCTTCCCCCCTAACAGCTCTCCGCCAATCACAAACAACATCAGAAAAATTCCATAGAAATCACACAACGAAGATGTGGTTGTGAGATATGGAATGGTTTGTCGACTCACTTTTCTGTGAAGGCAAGTAATGCCTGAAAACACATCTTTATTAAATGCAGTGCCTCACCTTATGAATACTTTTGAGCCACTTTCGTCATGACGATCATATTCTTCCAATAATATATGAAACAAAATGATAAAAACAAACAAAAAATAAAAAAATACAACAGTTAAGTTACGCCTGCAGATTCATAAAAGGTAGTTGCATATCCAAAAATACAATTTGTGCTGCCTATCCACTTCTTCCGTGTTGCTTATCCAAATACTTTGAACCAATTTACACCTAATCAATTCTTTCCTACTACTTATACAAAGACCTTCGACTGACTATCCATCAACAAAGCACATTAAAACAACTTACTTACTACCAATCAGTAATCATCACTTTAAACTAACATATCCATTAATACAATACACACACACACACACACACAATCCTTATGCTAAATATTAACAATAATAATAATAACAACAATAATAATACTATTGAAAAAATAAAATAAAATTAGAAACATTGTGCAACTGACCTCTCCTGTAAAACATCAAACTCAGCCTCTGCCGCAGCATATTTCATCAAATAATTAAGATTCTGAACGAACTTTGGCTTGCTCCTCAAATGATCAATTTGCTTCCTTGAATTTTCACCAATGTGCCAAATACACAGACGATGTCGAGAAGTTAGAAAACATGTTCGAATACTAGCAGCAATGGAAGGTGCTTGATCCGTCATGATAGTTTGTAGCTCTTTACCTCCCATGCATTTCAAAAACTAGTTGAACAACCAATCGAAGGAGGGTTCTTTCTCATTTCACACAAAACCACAACTAAACATGACATTCTTATTATGGTTATCCATAGCGACAAACGGAGCACAAATCATCCCATACGTGGTATCAAACACAAACAAGTCGCCAAAACAAATATCATAATCCTTAGGAATCCGGCCATCCCTCCAGAAGAAAGTACACAGCCTACCATCACCATCACAATCAAAGTTGTAGAAGAAATCTTCTTCAGTCTCCCTCCTGTGACGGAAAATCTGCATCAGCTGGTTACAATCGCCACCATCGAATGCAACACCATCCCTGTAGTGATTGTAAGCATCTTTCAATGTGTTCTTCATGTTAGGAGATCCACCATGTAATCTTGAAATAAACTTAAATGCATCAACAAAAGGGATCCCACTTTCATCTCTAGCAATATCTTTATGTCATTTTCATCTATTTCCCGTTGAGAGCGAACAAGATCACTCTAACCATCCGGCACAAGACCATAATTATGATGAACAACATGCTTCACACAAGTCCATACCCCATCCTTGCTAACACTAAAATGGATATAGGTTGCAGGCTCACACCAAAAATCAATCCTCAAATGAGATTTTATGCTCTTCCCACCAGATTTCTTAAAACCTTCTCTGTTACAATAAAATTTCTTCATCCTAACTTCGCCAGTCTTACCTCTAAACTTTTGTTTACCTCTTCTCACACTAAATCCAATCTTTCGTGCATGATCATTATACAAACGGAAAACTTCTTCCTCGCACTTTGCAGTCTCACCAACTAAACTAAAAGTATCCAAATCAATGCTCTTCAGATCAGATGTAACTTCCATCCGCAAACCCTCGTCCACCACAACATCATCCCCTAACATTTCATTGCCACTGACATCTTTTCCAGAACCTGAAAAGCAAATTTAAAAAAAAATAAAGAAACCATTAAAATAAACACCAATCTTGCATATACCTTAACAACTACAAACCACTTGGATAACCATATAATCCATTGGATAACTCGTACAAATAAGTCGGATATTCATATAAACCAACTGGATATCCATCAGAATCAATTTCGATAACCAATACAAACAAACTGGATATGCTTGTAAACTGGTTGGATAACCTTAACATACAATTTAGATAAGCATACAAATTTACTTGGATAACCAGGACATCGAACCTAGATAACCAGTACCAAAAAAAATAGTGATGCAGTACTTCACACATGTATATCCATGTTTAAGTCAACCACCAAACAACATATCCGCCTAAAAAATATACAGGACTCTGCTGCATATCCAACAGAACAAAACTGCTTATCTACCTCATATAACAATTAACAAAAATTAGAAATATATGAAAACAAAAGTAGAAAATATTTCTTCTGAAACAAAAAAAAAAAAAAAAGAACACTTCACGAAGTAACATGAAAAATCAATTTTGTCTTAACCTGAATACATCGGATCAATCACAGAGCTACCACCACCTTCACCATTGTTACTAGAAGATACTTCCATTGACTTGCTGGTACACTCCCTAGTATTCCTCACAACCACAGATCTCGTATTCATCCAGCCGGAATCTCCAACAAGGTGCCTCATCGATCCACTTAGAGTAAGCATCTCGTCAATCCAGTCATCGTTTCCACATTTTAGTGCGATTTCAGTTTCTATCATCGAAGCCATTCCTCGATCGCTGCAGGACGTTGCCGCCTCATCAACAATACCAGATCGAGACAAATTGTCCATCGTTAAGAATAATAGGCGAAAAATTCTCCCAGAAATTTTGAATTGAGAATTAATCGATTTCGCCCCTAATTTTGCCTTTAAACACGCGCGTTGGCAAAAATGAAAATCAGATACCTCTTCACGCGTTTGGGCGCTATTTAATTGAATGCCCTGAGAGGTGCATGGTGGTTCCGGGTCCAACTAAGAATTTGCCGCGTGAAACCACCCAACAAATTAATTTCATTAGTTATTTCGCAACTAGTTTTGAATGTTCATTTGATCGGGTTCTTTTCTTTTTCTTTTTATATACCATTATAAGTATCCTAGGTTATTACATTTGTGGGGTCTACTTGGGAAAGCGGATACTACTACTAGGGAGAAACTCTACGCGTGCACGCCTCTGTTACGCACTCTCCTGGACTGTAAACTGGCCTCCGGAACTGCCTCTGACCTCCTTGCTGCAAGCCTCCATAGGCAGCACTTAAAGTGCTCTTGCCGGGGTTTGAAACTGAGACCTCTTGAGACCTTAAGTTTTGATGTCATGCCCACTGCCACTTGGGCAACCACTATGTAGTTTTTTGTTTTCTTTTTAGAAAACAGAGACACGGCTAGAACTAGTTAAAAATGAGTAATAATCAATTTAGAATTTTAGATGCCAAAAGAAAACAAAAAAAAGTCTCCAACATTAGTTACAAGATTTTTCATGATAATAAACTTCACTCTACAAAATAATTACGCGATAAACTAAACCAATGTTGAAGAGATATACATGACAAACATTAATACTTTTTCCCACGTTTCATTTTTGCAAAAGCTTAAGAATTCTAATTATCGCATTTTATGACTACTAAAAAAAAGAGGTACAGTCAAACGCTTGCACACTATTAGTAAAAATCCACCTCCTTAAAAAATTGCTTATTTTAACCAGTCCCTTATTGAGCGTCTATTTTCTTTCTTGATCTGTTATTGTCATTTTAATTCGTTGGGCTCCCAAGTAAAAAGTTTTACCTTTTCTTTTTTTAAAAAAATGAAAAAAAAAACACCAAAAATAAGCTGTAATTGTAGATCGAAGTGATGATTATTATTTAATTCAAATGGACTCGGACAAAGTCTTTAGCGCCTCCAAGTTGCCATTTCTTTCCCCTGCCTTGTTTACTTTTTAATTTTTTTTTATCTTTTACGGATACGAATTAATGAATTGTAGACAGGGAAGGAGGGAGTCGGATGCTGTCCTTGTTCGAAGACTTTCGACTTCGGAGTCAATGGTCTCTTTCTGTGGCGGCCGTGTGTATGACTCGATCAATAACGTAGCAAACCGAAAGGATTACACTTCACTTCCTCCTTTGCCCAATAAAAAATAATCATTATTGAATTTTTAAATTTATACAGAAAAAATAATATATTAAATGGAAGTGATACACTGTACAAGATTATTATTTTATGGCAGAGAGATGGAGTTTATATAAGTGCTAGATGATGGATTTGAAGAAGTTGGTTTGTGTTATGCGGCTTAGAGATTAGAGAAACTACTAACTACTAAAGTATAGAGTATGATCGTTATTAGATAGAATTCAGAAGTTTTAATTTGATCTTAGTTAATTTTTTAGGCTTTTAGTAGAATAACTATTGTAAATGGTAGACATTAAATATAGTCCTAAGAGTGGATTTATCAATGTTTATGATGACATTTTTTTTTTTAAAAAAAAAGAAAATTATCAGTAAACAATATCTTTTCATCACTAAGAAAACAGGGTCGATATTATGAGACACACAAATCATTCACAAAAGACATACAATATAGGTAAACCTTTTATTAACACACTTCAAAATTGCATAAACATTATGTCAGATTCGGAGGGTTTAATTCCGCCAGATGCATGGATTTGAACCTAAGTTTGTTTTTTAATGGAGGAAAGCAACATCATCTGATGCAACCCTATGATAAATTAATAGCGATTCGTAGAACCCTACAACACGTCAATATTGTTTGTAATTTTTTAAAATTCCTGTTTAAGAACAATATTCAAGTCAAATTGGCCCTATCGTAGTGATGTAGAGTTACAACTTAGAAACGTGATGAGAGTTAATATGTCCTTAAACGAGTTTAATAATTTAGGCTGAATTAAATATTCGACAAATCTAGGGATAAGATCTAGTACATGCAGAGCTCAATTAATTTAAGGTTCATATATCCTGAATGCGAGTCATCATCAATGTCAAACGAAGTAAAAAAAAAACTGTTAGTGAATACAATAAAAGGTTAACCACAGTCAGTAACACCGTTTAGACTAAGAAGTTTAAGAAAATATACGCCTAAGCATATGCCAATTTAGTTCATCACAGCTTTTCTTTATGTTCTCTATGGTGACTGCAAAATTAATAAAAGTTGAACGCGTAACTAACATTTAATCTAATATTGGTATATATTTTCAATAAAATTTTACACTGAAGCCAAAAAATTGTAAGAGTCTATACCATTATATGTTCATAGTAGCTACTTAAAAAAGGAAAAAAAAAAAAATTGTATGTGCTCTGCTCATAGCTTTGACACAACGTGGCAAATGAAAACTCCATTAAATTAATTTTTTGGCTCTTCACAAAAAGTAGTCTTTATTCTCAATTACTTATTGTCAAGTTGACAACAATGCGCAAGGCTAGATGCTCAAGTTTCCTTCCACCAAAACCCATGGTCCAATGCGAAGGTAATATATTCCGTCCTCTTGTGCTCATAGCTTTGACCCAACGTGGCAAATGAAAACTTCATTAAAATAACAACAAAATGAGACTGTAGAAATAATATGTTATGTTTTAAAAAAAGAAAAATGCACATGCAATGCATCCTCTCATTGTCTCAATCAATAATTTTCTGGCTTAGCCCAAAGCAAAAAAAATTTTCCGGTGTACGCAAATAGAAAAACAAGAATCCATGACGACGTCCCCAATACTTGATGATAATCTTCCTCTCCCTTTTCTTTTCTTTTTTCTTTTTTTTGACAAAAAAAAAACCTCTTATTAAATATTGGAAGGCAGACGTCAAGGATATGCCTTCCCCCATTAAGAAGTTAAAAAAGAAAAAGAAGAAGAGTTTTTTCTTTCTTCGTCATCTACCTCAGGAAGGATTTTTAAATTTACATTCAATTCAAAAAGGTTAATCACTAAGGCAATTTTAATAAAATTGTCCTTCGCAATATTACTATTCATTTACTACTGTAATAAAAACTAATACCCTACATTTCTTCTTTAATAGCGGCTTCCAATTTCTCTGCCAGAATGTTAACCAAGTCTGCAAAAATCAAATAACCTCTGTCTCGCTAGGTTTTTATGGGGTTCGTTTTTTACTTTTGGGACTACAATCGAACTCCCGATAGTAACGGTCACTATTTTTTTCTTTTTTTTTGAATGATCAGTTCTTGGCACAAATATTGGCGTACTTTAAACTGGTTGACGAAGCATGGATCTCTACGGTGCCTTATGATGGGCGACGATGATGATCTAAGCGGTGGTGGACAGGCTAAAACCTACAAGACAGAGGCTCGGGTGTCTCGCGAGAGTAGACTCTCTGATTCTTAAGTCAATAAGGGAATAAAGAGAATAGAGAGAGAAGGATGTGTATCGTGTGTAGAAGGTATAGAAGATAGGTAGAAGATATCAATTATGAGAGAGGCACCACTTTCTTATATAGAGGTGGTATTACCTATTTTCTTAAACCTAGTCGTAATAGGTTTAGGCGGTGGCTTAATCTCCAAATAACCTAATTCTAGGCACAATAGGCCTAGGGTTTAATTCTAATTCGTCAAGTGCCCCTAGCAAGCCATATTCTCGAGATTCGCCGAGAAGAATATGGGTTAATACGAGTGTTGATGTCTTCTCCAGTTTCGTAGTGTTGCCCAGTTCTCGAACTCTTTCATTCTCGAGTGTCACCTATATAAGATAAAGAGAGGTAGAATGCCTCGAGGAGGTTTTTATGTTAGAGAGTTCCTTGTTTGCACGGTGGACCGCGAGTATCCTTGTTTGTGCGGTGGACCGTGAGTGTATAGATCATTGAGATGCAATACAAGATAATAATAACATATGATCCCTCAAATTCCTTGCTCCAAGAGTATGCCCCCGTTTTTGCCCCCGAGTACGTTGTCCTCGTTGAAGGGTGATAGGGTTTTACCGCGAGAGGGTTGGTAATTTGAAGAACTCCTTTAATCGTGCTCAAAAAGATATCTTCATATAATAGTAATATGATAATGATATCAGAAGTAGATTGATTTAGATTTAAGAAATAAATTAAAAAAGGTTTGAGAAATACCTCGGTCTCGAGATAAATTGATTACTCAAGAAGGTGTTACCTCGATTCCGAGAAGGTATTATGAAAGTTGATATACGTCTTCTCAAACACTTCAAGTAGTAGAGTCAAGATACGTTTTCTTGAATACTTCGAGTAATAGTGTATTGCTCGAGGGATGCTTGCCCCTTCGAGGAGATGCATCTCTCGAAACTTCAATCCTCGAAATTGCCCCTTGATTCGAAGGACTTGAGAGCTTATCTGTAAAATTAGAAAAGTATTAGGGTTAATCAACCATAAGATAAAAATTACCCCTTGTCGGCTTATTCGTCGGGTTGTTTAGGTCGGCATGGATGTCGACAGCATCTTCGTCGGCCTCGTCGTCGACAGGAAGGCGTTGACTTGGAAGTCGACGGAACTGTCGTCGACCTGATCGTCGATTGGAGGAGGTTGATGTAGAAGTCGACGGTTGGCAGCTTTACAAAAATTTCCTAATTCTTGATCTTTTCTTTCAGGTCCGAATTGAGACACTATGAAGAACCAACAAGTTTCGGCTTCTTTTCAAGAATTTATTTGGTTGTGAAGACCAAACAAATCGGTCCCACCGGGCGTGCCACTTGACGAAGCATGGTGTTTTAAGACAGGCGGCGATGATGATCTAGGGGGTGGCGGACGACCGAAAACCTACAAGACAGAACCTCGGGTGTCTCCCGATGGTAGATTCTCCCATACTTAAATCAATAAGGGAATAAAGAGAATAGAGAGAGAATGATGTGTATCGTGTGTAGAAGGCGTATAAGATAGGTAAAAAATATCAATTATGAGAGAGGCACTACCTCCTTATATAGAGGTGGTGTTACCTGTTTCCTTAAACCTAGTCGTAATAGGTTTAGGCGGTGGCTTAATCTCCAAGTAATCTAATCCTAAGCCCAATAGGCTTAGGATTTAATTCTAACTCGTCACTGGTCACTTCAAGCTAACTTATGGCAGGCATAATCCTACTTCTTCAAATCAGTGTCTTTTTCTTTTCTTTTTCTCATTTTTGGATGTCATTAATGAATTCGAATATCTCAAGTAAAAGGACTGGTGATAATTGACATATACACATATGATATATCCTTTTCATTTGGTAGTTTATATTAATATATGTGATAAATCATCTTTACCATCATCTTCCTTGGTAATAATAATCATCTTTATCATCATCTTTGGTAGCGGACTACATGGTTTCGTTGGCGGCTCAAGGTCCGAGAGGTTTACAATGGTTTGAAGCACCACTTTCGGGAGTTAAACCATGGTTGGAACATGATATTATTGGGGTTTTATGCCCTAGAAATGTAATAGTATAAGCGTTAGCCTCATTTTTTATAACAAAAAAAAAATAAAAAAATGAAGTGACACCCACTTTTTCTTTGAAACAAATTCCAATGTACTAATTTAACTCTACTAATAACTATATTTACATGGCAATCTTGTTGGCTTATCCACATCATCATTGAAATGTATAGTAATATTTAATTAGAAAATAAAAACAAATTTTATTCATTTATTTTTTTTTTCTTTGCCTTCTCGTTCTTCCCCGTGACGCCCAACAGCTATAGTTCTAAAGGGTTTCAATTCCAATTGGGTGAAATCCCTATTTTTCCCGTTGGTGTCCCAATCATAATCATTGTCAGTGTCATCGTTATACCAGTTATAATCATCAATCGAAACGAAGCGCTCCTCTTCTTCCTCCTTGGAAAATTTGATTTTCTTGGGAGGCCAATCTTTATGCTGGTCACTAGTATGCGGCACCGCACCAATTTTTTGAGGTTCCAGAGGACTCGAGAGATCTACCAAATTTTGGCTAATTTTATGGTTATGTTTCAAAATTAGGTCATTCTTTTTCTTGATTTAGTTTTTTAGGGTGAAAGATTGGTCAGCCTTCTCCACTTTTAATCTTCTCCGAATTGTTGGACACAAAAAGAAATAATTCTAAAGCATGAACTTATTCCACGACAGTATGAAGTGCCAATCATAAATTGAGCCAGGTACTTATAGCACTAATGAAGAACTTGTGAATTCAACAACAGAATCAAAGGGGTCAATTAATAAGTTGTTGCATCAAGATTGGCCCTTTGGAATTAAGCTTCCGACCGTGATAGGAAGAACGAGAAGGCAAGGGTGGAAATAGAGGATCTAGAGTTATTGGAGAGTTCATCATCTAGGGTTTGGGGAGGGGGGGGTATGAATTTGGGGACGATGAGTTTTGTATCAAATTCTGTAAAATGATTATTGTGTATTAAATGTGTTTGTATGGAAGTATATATATTGTATATCCCTAGCTAGTATTGTATATTAAATGTGTCTGTTTGGAAGTATATATATTGTATATCCCTAGCTAGTATTTATTACTTAACCGCTTTAGACTAAAAAGACTAAAATGCCCTGTACTTAACTTATACAGCTATGCACTTCTAAGGGTAAAACTGTACAACCAACTATACAAATTCAAACTAAAATATTGGCGGCTAAACTAAGTCGGTTGATCTCTTTTCTTCAGCCTGGATCAAACTTCTTCATTTCTGAATCAGTTTTTAGATTCTCTTCATCCTCTCCGCAAGCTGAAAAGTGAAGAAGTTTCTTCACACCAAGCTTGGACAATAACTCTGAAAATTGAGGAAAAGCTAAGGATTTTGTGAACAAATCAGAAATCTGTTCATGAGTGGAGATATGCAAAGATACCAAAAAACCTTTCAAATATTGCTCCCTAACAAAATGACAATCAATGTCAAGATGCTTGGTTCGCTCATGAAAGACCAGATTCTCTGTGATGTTGATAGCTGCTTGGTTATCACACCGCAAAGAATGGGCAAAGACAATGGAACTTGAAGATCATGGAGTAAATAGGATATCCACAGCATCTCCTTGCTGGTAATGCTAAGGCTCCTATATTCAGCCTCAGTTGAGGAACAGGATATGGTAGTCTGTTGCTTGGACTTCCAAGACACTAATGTTGAACCAAAGAAGATGCAATAACTTGTGAGAGATCTTCTGTGAACTGGATCAGTACCCCAGTCTGAGTCTGCATATATCTCTAGTTTCAAATCAGACCGAGAAAGATAGAAAAGTCCAGTTGTAGCTGTCCCTTTTAAGTATTTCAAGATATGGAGGAGAGCATTCCAATGTTCCATACTGGGAGAATGAACATGTTTACTAAGCTGCTGCACAGCATAAGATAAATCAGGCCTAGTGAAATTCAAGTAGAGTAACTTCCCTACTAACTTTCTGTAAAGTGAAGCATCAGAAATAGGTGGTCCACAGTTATCTCCAAATTGATGTCCCTTTTGCAGTGGTGTGGTAGTTGGTTTGCAACCAGTCAGACCTGTTTCTTGAAGGATGTCCAGAAAATATTTCCTCTAATTAAGGTACAAACCTTATGGAGATCTTGTTCAATCCCAAGAAAATACTTCGCATATCCAAGGTCCTTGATAGTAAAAACTTGATGTAAGAACTCCTTAAATTGTATGATGGCTGATTCATCTGATCCTGTCACAAGGATGTCATCCACATACACAATAAGAGCAAGAAAAAAGAGTTCCTTTCTGCATAATGAATAAGCAAGGATCACGCATAGACTGACTAAAACCATAGGATTGAATCTTGGTAGTAAATTCAGCATTCACACTTGACCTGGTTTTGCCAATGTGTAACCATCAGGTGGCTTCACGTAGACCTCTTCATCCAGGCTCCCATGAAGAAACGCATTTTTAATATCTAACTGATGAAGTGGCCAACTATGTGCAGAAGCTAATGCCAACAAAATTTTGACAGTGATAATCTTTGCTACTGGAGAAAAACTGTTATAGAAGTCTTCTCCTTCAACCTGATTATAACCTTTTGCCACTAGTCTAGCTTTATAGCATTCTATAGTCCCATCTGAATAATACTTCACCTTGTAGACCCACTTAGATCCAATGGTCTGCTTTCCTGGTGGCAAATCTGTTAATTCTCAAGTATGATACCATCTAGAGTAATCGCAGAGTTCATCATCTAGGTTTAGTTTGGTTCAAAGAATAGAGCGGGGGAGTATGAATTTGGGAAAGATGAGTTTTGTAATGAATTCTGTAAAATGATTATTGTGTATTAAATGTGTCCGTATGGAAGTATATATATACAGTATATCCCTAGCTAGTATTTATTACTTAACTGCCTTAGACTAAAAAGACTAAAATGCCCTATACTTAACTTATACAACTATCACATGTAAGGGTAAAACTGTACAATCAACTATACAAATTCAAACTAAAATATTGGCGACTAAACTAAGTCGATTGATCTCTTTTCTTCAGCATGGATCAAACTTCTTCATTTCTGAATCAGTTTGCAGATTATCTTCAGAGGATTCGATATAGTTTTGCGTTTGCAAAGTTTTTTTAAAAAAAAAAAGAAAAGAAAAAGAAAAAAAGTTATATATAAATGATAAATACTGATTTTTATTTTTTAATTAAATATTATTATAAATTTCTATGGTGATATGGATAAGCCAGATAAATTGTTATGTAAGTGAAGTTATTAGTAAAGTTAAATTAGTAGAGTGAAACATCATTACTCGGCAAATTATTGGTATCCCGTTTCTGAAGGCACGCACTTCCCACTTCTACCCACATTTGTGTACTTTCGGACTTTAGACTCTCCCAATTCCGGACAAATTAAGAAGACACGTTGATCATAGAGGAACAATAGTTTTGTAGAAATAATTTTCAACACTACTTTTTGGTAGGCCTACTACATCTTATTAGCAAGATACAACATGGAATTCATCATCTATATAACGTCATTCGGGTATAATCTTCGGAAATTGATATTCTTCTTTTTTTGAAAATGATTGTCAAAGTTTATAATTTCATCAAGTACTATATTTTTATATTCTTTCTATCTCAATGTAGATTATTTTTTTTTTAGACTGGAATAATACTAAAAATAAAAATTTAAATTGAATAATTATTTCGAAACGGAAGGAATAAATTGATCTTCATTGGTGTTTGAAATACTTGTTGGGGAATAAATTGCTAGGAGAGTCTTAAATGTCAAGGGGAACTTTCGATTTGAATATTGATTAGTCGAAAAATGACTTGTATAAGTCACAAAGTATAATATCAAAATAATCATAATATTAGTCATAATAAAATATTAATCTCAGTTGGATAATTGAGCTTAGTGCCACCAATTGTTAGTTCGGACTAATTGAAAGACATTTTGTGCCATGGCGAATTTAAGCCCAAATACATAAGTTGCCTTTCCGAAATGATATAAAGGCCCATGTAGCAACGGCATTAAGCATTTCATGTTTCAAGTTTCACCCATACTTCAGCTTATGTTGGCAATATATTACTCGCAACGATGAACAAAAAGCAATTTCTATGATACAATTTCAGATGAGCCACCGGCGGGGTGAAACGGTGGTTGAACACGACGTATAACTGGGGCGTCTTACCATCTAAATGTAATTTAATAGGCTTATACTTCTTTCTTTATACCACAAAAGAGATCACGTATTGTATCCCGCCTCAAATGCACCAAAAAATCACGTTAAAATATGTAGTTATAAATATAAATATATAGATAAGAGATCTACAAACACTAAATTTAACAAATCACGACCAGAAAAACAGTAACGGGAACCCTCATTTTGTTTCGGCTGGAATGAAAATAAAAGGCGAAATTATCTTCAGATGAAAATGAAATTGAGACGAAGTGGAGATATAACAATGATTTATTTTCTAATTTTCATATTCGTAGAGTGTTCAATGTCCAACATCGATCATTCCCCAAAGATAGAGGCAGCCGGAGGGAGAATTCTTCCCCTCCCTGATTTTTTAGAAATTTTTTAATGAAATGAAAGAAAACCTCATTATAATTAAAATGATGAAGAATAATAATTTCTCCCTGTATTTTTTTTTTTTTTTATGCATTGTCGCCGCTCCAATTGTTTTAATTAGTGCATGTTCGCCCCGTCACTATTAAATCTCCATGTAAATGTAAAATTGAATCCGATCTTCACTCTATCATAGAATCCGATCAATCAAATATTGTAAAATTGAAACTAGCAATTTGAAATGATGGATACAAGGATTAAATCATGCATGTTAATCCTCTCTCTCTCTCTCTCTCTCTCTCTCTCTCTCTCTCTCTCTCTCTCTCTCTCTCTCTCTCTCTCTCTCTCTCTTCGTTTTTTCATTGTCCCTTTTATGCTCCTCATCTTTCCACCAGTTTTCCAAAATCACCCCCTAAACCCTAAAACACCAACCAGATCACCTCTGCAAATAAATCAATTGCAAATGTCTATTATCATCAATATATACATCGCCCTTTCGCAAAAGGTTCCTTGAGTGACAATTAACCAGAGATGCTTATAAGATAGCACAAGAATTTGGATTCTCTTCAGCCCCTCTGGGAACATAATAGTAATATTGTTGTGCCATATGCGGAACTGGATTGTAAAGATTTGTAATTTATATGATCCACAGTTATTTCACCATCATTCCTATAGGCATTTGTTTCTTTTTTCCTTTTCCTTATTTTTATGGCTGGTACAACTGTTACAATATCTGCCCGCCACTTCTTCAATTTCTTCTCAACATCAACTGGATCAACAACTCCAGTCACTGTTAGTTTCCACTCGTCGTCGTAGATTTTGATAGAATCAATCCCTGCATGCATATATAGGTTTATTTTAAGTACCCGAAAGATTACTTGAATGACATCAATTTTGTGTGTGTGTGTGTGTGTGTGAGAGAGAGAGAGAGAGAGAGAGACAGTGAAACACAAACCTGCGAGGGTTGTAACAGCGTGCATGACCTTCCGTTTCTCCTTCTGTTCATTTGTCAACAACTTCAACACTATCTTCTGAAACCATTTAAAAAATAACATTTCTAACAAATAATCAAAAAGTAACCAAGATCAATTGGAAATTACTGGTAATTTATGATCATGATCATACAAGGTATTTTGATGGTCGATTCAGGAAGGCAAGGCCAACAACATCTTTTCACTGTGGATGAGTGGATTATACAAAACAAAGTCTAACGTGCACAAAAAAGATTCCAAATAATCAATATTCATAACAGTCATGGGATATTGTACTAAAAATAAAATTCAAACCGGACTATCATTCTGGGATAGAGAAAATAAAAGTAATGAAAGTTAAAACTCAAAGCCGGGAAAGAAAAAGTATATGTTTAAAAAAAGAAGTGTTTCTTGATTACTTGTCACGTCATGTCCAATTAATTAAGCCACCCTGGAAAAAGAGGACAGAAAAATTTCCCGGAGAATGTGAAACTTGATTATCCATGTCTCACCTTCTTTACGGACATGTTGATGATTGTTCGAGAAAAATTAGCTAAAATTATTTTGAGACAGAGTTTCAGAAATGGAGAAGAAAAGTGATAAATTTGAAAGATGAGATAGAGCTTTTTGAGGAGGGAGTGGTTTTTATTATAAATAAAAATGGTTGGAGTCAATTCTCTAACGGGGTCTTGCATGTATATAATATAGTAATCCAAATGAATCAACCTTTCCGCGGACGCAAATCTTTAAAGGAAACGCGGTAGCAAGTCTAAAATTCTATGACATGTATTATACAATCAGGGGAAATAAAAGGAAAAATAAAAATAGTTTATCTAATATTCTATTTTATTTATTTTGTGGGATATATAGAGAGTGAAAGAAAAGAGGTTTAACTATGAAATAACGAAAGAGAAGGTGGGTGGTGGTAAATGACAAGTTCAGCAAGGACAAACAATAACAAATATTATCTCCGTTCCAAGAAAATAGTCCACGTTGAGTTTTGATATTTGTATTGTTTTTTGTACAAATTTGAAAACTAAATATGGACTATTTTTCTGGGACTGAAGGAGTACTACTCAGTAGAAGAAAACAGAAAATGATCAACTAAACCTTACAGATGGAATCTCTTTTGAGAAATAGTCTACATTCAGTGCGATAAAACTGCTAAAAATTGAAGGATAAGAGCTCACACCGCATACTTAACCATTTTCCAAGACTTTACTCACTTCCATACCATCTATATCTGTATCTACCGTTTTTTGGTCACTTTCTCTGCATTTACATAAAAGGAAAACTTTTTTGACTTATGAGATTCTGTGAACAAAATGTAGATCAATTAGCATCATAAATTTTTTTTTTTTGTTTTTTTTTTTGTAAAAGATTATAAAAGATGTTAGTTGAAATACTTTTGCAAGACTTGAGTAGGTCGACTAAGTATTTTTTTTACAATAATTACTTGTAAAGACGCAACAAGAAATTAATCCCCTAACATCCTTAGATGACAATCTGTGACAAAAATCCAATAACCAAAAAAAAAAAAGTATACCGCATCTTATGTAAACAATGGCCACAGAGGTGACTTTCTTATTTTACGAATGGCACGAACATGAAATAAAAATTGAAACTCGATGATATTTACCGAATATTGCGAACATATCAACAAAGGCTGTGAAGATCAAGAAATGCTATTAAAGGGGTTCAAACGCCAAAGCTCCTGCATAAGCCGCACAGTGACTAACCACCAAACCAACCTAAGTTCTTTGAAAACTTGGCACGGCATTGTGTATTACAGAACTGTTGGTTTTATATGATTACAAAATTATTAATTTTTTCTTTATTTAATCAGCAACTATCAGGATTTCAGGGTTTTAGTATTGATTACAAAATTATTGATGAATCAATTATTTATTATTTAATTAATATGGACAAAAGATGTAATGATGTTCTAGTTTCCCCTTCTGGCTATTGGCACTCAAATTAAAATCTGCATAGAGAAGATAAGGAGACTAATTAAATCTCTAAAGTTCAGTCTTAGTTGCCTCCTGTACATGTATACTAACATGGAAAACCGCACAATGTGCGGTTGAAACCCATAAAATTTTAGTAGAAATGTTATTATAACGATTGTGAATTTTTTCATATGAAACGAAAAATAATTTGGATTTACTTGAACATAATTAATACGAAATTATTAGAATAGTTAATAAC
Organism: Oldenlandia corymbosa var. corymbosa; assembly: GCA_949775105.1. Classification (NCBI taxonomy): domain Eukaryota; kingdom Viridiplantae; phylum Streptophyta; class Magnoliopsida; order Gentianales; family Rubiaceae; genus Oldenlandia; species Oldenlandia corymbosa. The sequence goes on along the minus strand of OX459119.1, from coordinate 9,367,873 downwards.
GAATCTATATTCCAACAAAAATACAGAAAATATCTTTCTCGAATTAATTACGAGAGATTGCAGACTTATCGGTGTAAATCATTGATTTTTTCCTTCGTGGATTGCTGTAAAAAAAGAAAGGGTAAAAGGCTGAATTCACTCAGGAACCTAAAGCTATACACACCCAAAAAAAATAATAGTAATAATAAATCACAATGCAAATTTAATGCTCTCAATTTGATGACCAAAACAAACCAACATACTGAGCAGCCACGTAAATAAAAGGGAAAAATAAATAAATTTTCCTTTTAACTTTTTCTTTGGCAAAATGCATACACGAAACATCCAATTAAAAAGAGAACGAAATGATATTAAAAAATTACTTGTCATGATCAAATTGTCATCCCTTTCGAGTTGGAAGTCGGTTATTCATGAGGGTATCTAGACTTTTTTTTTTTTTTCATTTGGTGAGAAACAAATAATAAAGGAGGAGGAAAATGTGATAGAGAACAAAACAAATTCTAATACAGGAGAAAGAAACTCTTAGGAGACTTCAATTTATTTACAGGATTGAAAAATTTTCAAGGAGTTATGTTACGAAATAAGATAGTAATTTCAAATAAATTATTTAAGTTGATGATAAGTTAATATTTTAATTAGTGACACCTTACGACATGGACGATTATGTGGCATTGTTATGTGTCAATCAAAGAAGTGAATATATTTCAAGGAATTGTCTTTTTATACGAAGAACTTTCACCTTCATTTTGTCAGGCATGTTGATGATCGAGAGAGTTTCGACTTAATATGACCAGCTAGTTTCACGAGTTGCTTTGAACATGATACAAAAATCAAGACCCACAAAATGGTGTTAAAGTTTGTTTAGTGACTCATAAAAGAAAAAATTCAACTTGCAAAGTCGATACAAAAACTTTAATAGGCTTTAATGAAAGTAAAACAATTTTCATCATTCATGTTCAGATGTTCTCCCCTCAAACAAGAGTAGCAATATAGGCAGAGTAATTTTTAGCTTTCAGAGCAAATATTGTATTTTTGTTTTTTACCAAATTTACCCTTAATAAAACCATTATCTCTGTGTCAAACTCTCTATTTCGAATTCCAATTATGTTTTCTCCAAAGAAACAAAACATCTCATAGATCGTTGCATAACAAAGGACAATTGTTATCAAATAGATCTCATTGACAGAGAATACAGTAGGTGGGATGTGGATTAAAAGAATTAGTCGTTGTCCTTGAACCAAAGGTTGCAAAATACAAAATTACCACAGAATTCTTGAATCCATGTATTCAAGGATCAAACAAATTTTCATAGTTTGGTAGAGAAGCAAGCATTTCATCATTTCTACGAATTGTTCGTATATAATAAGCCCTGATAACTAGGATTTAATCTTCTCAAAATCAGCCTGTAAACAAATTTCAATGGCTAATATAACTTTTCTCTCACAATTGATTCTATTCTCTCACAAAGTAATAATAAAAGAGAATTAATAAAATTCCACCATGTTAATGGAGGATCAATTCGAATTGAAAAAAGCGGCTTACCAACAGAATACAATAGAAATCAAATTTTTCTTTGCTTATGGTATCCAAAACCAAACGAAAGAGCTCACCGCAGGCCAGGAAAGAAAATTAGTGACCAAACTAATAACAACACAATTAAAGAAAACAAAAACCTTTGATTTACAACCACCGAAGAAAATATATTGATTTTGGAGGGGAAGGGAGAGGCAACAGCAGGTAGAGAGCCAGAGAGACAGTGTCGGAAAAATTTATTTGTGATTAACTGCGGATTAGAGAGATAAGAAAAGATAGGTTTGACCACATTAAGAGCAGTTCCGAAAAAATGTGTAAAATTTGCTCTGGAGGCTAAAAATTGCTCTGGCAATATCGGCGACTCGCAAACAATACAAGGAAACCTAACTTATTCAGCCTGCTTTACATTCAAACGCCTCTTCTTTATTGATGGAGTTCCATACCTATTTTTGGAAAGACCTAGGTTTTACAATGTGGTCGTCCATACTGCACACCATTCTATCCGTTTAAACGAGGGAAGTGAAAACGGACACATCCTTTTCAAAGACTGGGTGGACATTTTAAGTGGAGTAAACTCCTTCCCATGTTTCGCTATGTTGTGTTTTAGTCTTGCAATGAAGCTCTGGCAATTTCTAGTGCTTCCTCAACGGATGAAGCACTCTGAAGCTTGGCTTTGTCAACATTAGGCTGGCTTCTTGCTAGTTTCGGTAGCAGTTGGAATTCCTGCAAAATTACATTGCCGATTTGAAAATATCAACCACATGCAGAGGGGGAACGACAACTTTATTTCATTGTTGAACAATATGTTGAGGCTTCAAGATTTTGCAAGTTTAACAAGTTATTCACAAAATGTTCAGAAGAGTGCTTACCTCAGGACTTCCACTTTCAAGAAGAACTCCCTTCAATTTACCTGCAAGGCAGCATCTGTATTATATAACTAGCTCCGGCTTCAAACATTTTTCTTTGAACAAGTCTTTATATTTCAGAGAGGAATACCTGATTCTATCCAAAAAGTTGCAACCTTTGGATCAAATTTCCCAATTTCAACAGTTTCTCCAACTAGTAAAAAGAGTGATGAAATGGCTTTAGTCGTTTGGATAAACGTAGCTTAGAGACAAAATAATAAAGAAGAAAGATGATGCAGGTTTACCATTGTCCCCAAAAAACTGCCACCAGATTTTCCTTGGGCTTCCTTCATATTCAAAAACTCTTGAGTAAAAATACGGGAGATAGTCATATCTGCACATCATTTCAGATATTAGAAAAAGACAGCAAGAGCACATGAAATTAAAAGCTACGGTGAATTCTTGACTTGAGTTCACAAGAGCCAAATTACGTGGAAGTGTTGGCAGTCAGTAATGCTTTGATGCAATGCTGTGCTGATCGACGAGCATGGTCAACATGCTCTACTCGTGCTATTCGGTTATACATCTGTCAGATGTTACACAAGGTTAAACCCATCCAGGCAATAAATGTAAGTGAAATGATATCTAACTCGACAAAAGTAAACCTTTAAGGGAAATGCAGATACATCCCCAATAGCAAAAATCCCAGGTACACTCGTCCGGAACTGCCCATCCACCTGAACAGAAGAGGATGAAATAAGTCATATGCTAATTGAAACAATGAGTACCCTTACTTCAACAAAATTTAAGGCTCAGTTTCTAAGTATATTGCACGCCTCTTCCTTCCTGAATTTTGATAAGTCGGAAAGAAATACTTTAGTAGTTAAAATTTTCAATATCAGAAGATGCGTTTGAAAGTGCCCATGAGAATATTTAGCTCACTAATACTGCATTGCTAATGCAAATAGAAATATGTTTCTGCTTATTAGCATTTCAAACAGAAAGGAACTTTACGCACACAGTTCCATTCTATTCTACCAACCAATATAAGAATTAAACTAAAAGGACCTTCCGTTAGACTTAATCATTATTTCTGGGAATCCACACACTCAGGTAAACCTTTTGGGTCCAAATCCACTAAAAATACCTTAGCTAGCTATAAGTAGAAGAGATCAACATACCTGTATTCCACCAACATTCTTATTTAAACCAAGCTTTTCAAAGGGACCAACAGCAGGTTTGGCTCCAATGCCAATAACAACCTATTGAGGAAAAGAGAATATTTTAGACACCTTTCTAGCAAGAGTTGGAGTAAGGGTCGCCTAAAATAAAAACAAGTAACCACAACCAAAGAAAGAAATACAGACTCAAAACAACAGTTGTGTTGTACATTACCGTGTCAGCTTCAATGGACGATCCATTATCAAGTCTAACGGCAGTGACATGGCCATCAGAATTAGCTTCCAACGATTTTATGCTAGCACCCTGGAATGTGGTAAGTGAGATATATTAATTGGAGCTTTTGTTGACAGGGATTGTGGAAAAGTCATATGAGAAAGCACCAACCTTGACAATCTTGACACCATTTTCTTGGTAAAATTGTTCATATTTTTGGGCAAGAGACGGGGTAAATAACCTCTGTAGTAGATGCTCTTCAGGAAAAATTATCTGTTTTGCCCCAGGAAACAAAATATAGTCAGATTTTGCCATGTTGTACAGATTATTGATTCTGAATAGAAGTAAAGTACTGGTTTTCATTCCAATCAATATGTCTTAGCTAGAAGTTTTGAGTTATTATTATCCATTTTCTCATCTGCATATTTTGTTCATCAGAAGGCATGCGAGAGTAGATATTTCTGTTCTCAAGTAAACAAATATCAAGGTTAAAGAAGACGCACAAGCAATTGTACTTACAGTCGTATCAAGCTTCCATGCAACAGTTGCAGCTGCAACTTCCATGCCAATATAGCCACCACCAACAACAACTACTTTACTTGCTTTCTCCTGAAAAAGAATTTTCTATGTATGAAAAGCCATACAAAGCAGTTACAACTGACGTGTGTGACTGAAGAAGGATCACCCTGTCCAAATCTAAACACAAAGGAAAATGAACTTTGATACCAATGATGAAATAAGAGAATCTGCATCAGCAACATCACGAATGTAGTGGACACCAGGTAAGTTTCCTCCAATTTTATCTGGAAGCCTGAAACAAAGAGGGATTAAGTCGAAATAAGCAAATGTAAGGCATATCGTTGCAGAAGGGTTGTCACTAGTCCTTAGTGCTGTCAATAAGATTAGGCAGATGAACCCAGGACATTCTGCATTATAGAATAGATACTGATTTACTATCCCCGAAATAAGTCATTTAACATTTCTCTTAGAATGCAGAGTGGAAGAAGAAATTATTATAATACCATTGCGTACAGGCTGGAAGAAAGAAATAACTAAAATACCTGCTAGCTGTTGCTCCAGTGGCTACTATAAGGGAACCATACTTGAGCAATTTTCCGGAATTAGTTGTTAAGGTTTGCTTTTCAATGTCAATGCCAGTTACTGGATCTTCATAAAACGTCTGCACAGAAGTCACAAACCTTACAAGAAGTTATCAAATAATCCCTAAGCCAGTATGGGCAAAGTAAAACTTATGCATCGAAAAAACAGATATTCCAAGGCTAATGTTTCCCTATTATGATATACAGTATAACATAAGGAAACAAAATTAAGATTGATAAAACACAACAGGGCAGAGCGGAATTATGTAAGAACGAAATAAGTACAAATGCAATCAGACGTCAATGTTAACAATCAATTGAACAACAACATCATCAGAATGGGCAGGATAAAACTAGCAAAAAAGGAGTTGCATATAATTTCTATATAATTTCTTTCACCAACTAAGACAATTCTGCATGAATCAACTACGGTTATCAATCAATAAAAAATTCACATTCAAGTTTCATCACATAATAACAAGCAATGAAATTTACCTCTATCCCTTGCTCCTTGTACCAATCAGGGGTCTGCCTTTCTCCACCTGAGCCAACACAAGTGTGGAAACCCTGAGATAGTCAAAAGATCCGGGTTACAAACTAAAATTTGAGCCGGAGAATTGATTAAAGCATATAGTTGAAATGTGGTCTAAAACACTGGTGTAGCGGCGTTTCAATCATACAAACAATGTGTATGAAACTGAGAAGAGATACAGAGGGCAGCATGGCACATATGAGCTCCTGCAGGCTGCATGATCAGGGTCTAGAGACAGCTGAGTCATAAGGCCAAAACTAAGCAGCCCTATCTTATGTTTCTACAAGAAATTGTTCACACTCAAACAGGTGACCCAAGACAAGAAGGCAAAATGTCTCACTAGTCACCCCTGGGCCAGTGATTCTTTTCGGAAGAGATACAGTGATACACGGATTGAAAACAATCAACTAGCTCGCAGCATAAGCATGATGGGCGAAACCAAATAAAAGCATTCACATTTATCATCAAATGAAAAGGTATCACTGCTTCTTACGGTTTCTTCACATAATGAAAATGGACCCCATAAACAGGTTAAACGTTCAATGGAGGAATCCAACACCACATAATAATCAAAGACTTACTGGTAAACGGGCTGGCTTTTTATCCAACGGGAATAAATATGCTTTTGTAAGAGCCGGACGCTCATACGGCGCAAAAGCCTGTATCAATGCCAAAATAAACTCAAAATGGTCAACTCAAGAAGCAACTAAAACTCATTATCAATTATTCCCACATTTCAAAAATCAGTTCTGGAACAGACTCTGTATAAAAGGAAGGAAAGGAAAGAGAAGAAAGAAGTACCTCTTTAGAAACAATGCAGAGCTTGCCATTGGCCATTCCATGCTCGACGAAAGTCCGAGCTGCATATCCAGCTGAATTCCCTCCTCCCACTATCACAAACCTGTATGTATGAATTCATATTAAGCGTCCTTTTTACTTTGTTTTCGAATTGTTACAGAAAAAAAAAAAACAAACTTAATTGGGATTAGTGAACTGACTCGCGATTCTCGTTGGCAAAGGAGGAGGCGGCTACGTAGTTTCTTCTCGAGAAGCTTCTAGAAGGAACAAAGGAAGGCTGGAAATGAACCCGATTCATTTTCAATCCACCCAGAGAAGAAGCAGAGTTCATTGGCTGATGATTGCACCACATGGACAGCCCGTGCTTCAACGTCGTCGGATTGGACAGAGCCATTGCTCTTCGAACTGCTGCAAGAATTTCCAAGCGAAATTAAAAAATTGGGATAACCGAGTAACTGGGTTTTTGCAAAGAATTGATTCTGATCAAGAATCCAGATCAGGGATGAAAATAGGAGGAGCAGAAAGTGAATAAAAAGGTTACGAGTCGGACCTGAGTACATTGATCGGAGCCCGATTTAAGTATGTCGATTTACAATATAATAATGATGGTGTTCCTAAAAAAAACTAAAAGGGTCAATTATTGGGTGGATGATTTGGCTTTTATATACGTTGAAGAGTCAATCGCCAAATTTAACCAGAAAAGAAAGATTACAGAGGTTTTAACAGGGGATGGACACGACACGAGACTCGAGACATTTGGTGCCACCTTTGAGATGAATTTGGAATTTTGCAATTGGCCGCCGGGGAAAAGAGACAGTGACGACGGCGACCTATTGTTGCATAATTTAGCTTGGTACTAGGATTCACAGAGAGACAAAATAGTCAAAAAAAAAAGGGATTGGGTGTCCTTGATTTTCTGGAGAATTCAGCAGGATGACAGTATCCCTCACTGAATGGTCTGGTCCTTTTGATTATTTCCCTCTACTGGTGAGATTCCGGCGTATCTAAAAGAACTCAAATCTTGATAAATTAGTAGTCCTAATAAAATGATTTCATTTACGTGTTTAAATCTGAGTTACATAAATGTGCAAGGATTATTTTAAAGGATAAAATTAATTTTGACAAATAAAGTTTGGTATAACTCCAGACTATATATTATGACAAAAAATTAATTGTCAATTTCGATCGATTTCGATTTCATCCTAATGTATCTACAAGAGTAACACTTTTAGTTTCATCCCGATGTATCATGATTCGGCCAGTTCCATCTTTTTGTCATCTAATTATCAAAATATCTCCGCTAATTTGGTCGTTTTGGTGCGGTATCTTGTTTTGGTGTTAAAAAAAAAAAAAGAAAAAGAAAAATGCCTTCTTCAAAATAAATGGCCGTTTTTTTTCTTTTGGCTGAGAAGTGACTAGTAAGAGCGGTGATAAAAAAAGATCATGCGAGATCTACGTTTCAGATGATTACATATGCGTTTTATATGATGACTTTAGCTTTGACAAACCTTTCAGATAGTGTATCCCAATACTCTCATGCTTTTAGATCAATGTGAGCCTACAATCTCAAAAACTTGCTTTGAGATTGTAAACGCAGATCTCCAAATGCAGATCTCAAAGACTTGCTTTTAGATTTCTAAACATAGATTTCTATGAAAAGTGACTAGTAAGAGTGGTGATAAAAAAAGGTCAGGCATTTCAAATGATTACATATATGTTTTATATGATGACTTTGGCTTTGACAGACCTTCCAGATAGTGTTTCCAAATACTCTATCGTACTTTTAGATCTCTATAAGCTTATAATCTCAAAAACTTACTTTGATATTGCAAACGCAGATCTCTAAAAGCAGATCTCAAAAACTTACTTTTAGATCTTTAAATGCAGATTTCTATGTGAATTGACTAGTAACAGTGATAATAAAAAAAGATCAGGTAAGATTTACGTTTCATTATAAATAATTACATATATGTTTTATATGATAACTTTGGTTTTGACAGGCCTTCCAAACTAAGAGTTTTGTGTTCGGGTTTGATATTTTTTTAACTGAGAACTCTAACTTCCTTGGTGCAATTGAATCTATCTGGAGACATCCCATTTACGGTAATCCCATGTATTCTCTCATGTGTAAACTTAAAGCATTGAAATTGCTATTTAAAGAGATGTGCAGGGATAAAGGGGATTTTGCAAGAAATGTACAAGAGGCAAAAAAAAATACTAGGGGACTGTTGAGAGCCCTAATTCTTTCCTTTGAGCACCATAATTTAGTACCAAAAGATCATTTTGCCCCTACTAAATTTTATAAATTTTTAGTTTCAATTTCATTTTTTCAATTCCTAAATCAATCTTTCGTTTCAAATTCTCTCATTCCTAAAACTAAAAAACTCATATTCAATGGCGGAACGAATGAAACGGCTACAAAAAGAAGCACGAAAGCTCAATATACGTTCAAATCTGAATTTTAAATTCAAATCTGAGGTTTATTTTTTTTAAAAAAAAAAAACACTGTCCCGACCAGCGATGGAGAACCTCGCTGGGGCAAGAAGAGCCGGCGCTAGAGATCCGCACCAGCTCTGTAAGGTGTGGCGAAAAATTCGTCGCCACCCCAAACAGAGCTGGCGCGGATCTCCGCGCCTGTCATTCTTGCCCCGGCGACGGTTTTCCCGCCAGCCGGGGCGAGGGTGGTTCTTCGCCACCCTCTGAGACGAGCGCCTGGCGAGATTATCCGGCGCTGGTCTGTACCTGCACCGGATATGTTTTTTTTTTTTGTATTTATGTTGTAATTTATTTATTTTAATTTAATTTTTATTTATTTTATAGGGTAAATATTAGTAATTTTAATTTAATTGTTATTATTAGTAATTATAAATCTTAGGAATTTGTTTTTATTAGTTTAATTTATTTAGGAAAAATTTTTATTAATATGTTTAATCTTAAGTAAATAATTTTTTAATAACATTCATATTTAGGAATTCATTAATAGTTTTAGGGAGCTTTAATTTTTTTAAATAAATTTGGGGAATTATGAATGTTATTATAATTAATTTAATTATTGAAAATTTGTTTGTAGGATTAGTCAGTTTAATTTTAATTAGTCTCAAAAAATATGTGATACGTAGAAATTAAATATTTAGTATATGAAAATTAAATAAATAAGATTATTTAAATACAAAAAAAAGAGTTAGATTATATTTTGGTTAAAATTAAATAATAAAATATGAAGATAATTAATTGAAGTATATTTGGAATTATTATTACTTGTATTTAGTAGATTTAATAAATTAAACATTTAAGATTGTATAATAATTTTATATAATTAGGTATTTAAATAATATAATAACGTATTAAAGTAATTAACCTAAATTAATAATTTATTATTTAGGTTTTATTAAGTATGTATAAAAACTATTTCTTTTGGATGTAATCAGGACTATTTAAAGTTACGTGTAAAATTTAAAACTTTTGTAGGATGGAATATCGCCTGTTGAGGGATCTGGTAATCGTCATGCAGTTAGGCACAATTTATATGTTGAACATCGTATAGAAAAAGAGAAAAACTTAAAGAAACAGAAAAATGTACATCCTACCTTTGCCCCACCTGGTGAATCGGCGAACGTAGATGATGATGATGAGTTTGAGGGAGAGGAAGAACAAGATGAGGATAGTTTTGAGAGTGGGGGGGACGATGTGGATGAAGAAGATGAGTCAAACGAGTATTCCTCGCCTGAGGGAAGGGATATACATTTTGGAGGTAACCCAGTACTGAACCCCATTGGTCGTACTGATGATCAGACTCAAGTTCACCCTACCCGCAGGGAGGGAGGGGGGAAGACCGTTGTTGGATTATCGGGGTTGAATTCAGCTTACATTCCCGATGGTTCCAGTCTTCGTGCCGGCCCATAGAGTACTCTTTTTAGAGGTCCTAGTACTACTCTTCATCATGCCGGCGCACAGAGTGCTCTTTTTAGAGGTCCTAGTACTACTCTTCATGATACCGGCCCGCAGGACATTTTGTTTGGAGGTCCAAGTAGTACTCTTCATGATGTCGGCCCCCAACATCGTTCTGGCGGGACTTCATCGCACTCCCCTCAGACTAGTCAGCCTTGTTCCCATTTTGGTGCTGCCTCCATTGGTGCCTTTAGCCGTCCTGAGGCAGCTGCGATGTTATCATGTACATATTTGTAATTATTTAAGCATTCATTACTGCGACGTCAATTTCTTTATTGCATTAAAGTTAAGTATTAACCAACTATTCTTTACTCGATTTCAGATACTAGCAGACGATTTAAGGTTTCTAACGAAGAAATTGATGATTGGGTTGTGACGGACAACGTACCTGGTGGGCCATGTGATGGGTTAGTGATTCCTAATTTTCTTGGCCACACTACTTATCAGTTGTGGAATGGAGAACCAAGAGATTACCTGATGATGAAACCAGCAAAGAAGAGTTTGTCAAGATTGCATGGATGGTATACGAAGTTGCCGGAGAAAACCCAGTTGAAGATTCAATATACCTATTTGTATCATCTGATTGATACCATATATGATGACATTGACCTTACTCTTATTTCTGCATTCATAGAGAGGTGGCAGCTCGATATAAACTCTTTTCAATTGCCATTTGGGAAATGACCCTCGTGATGCATGATGTGGCACACATTTTGGCGATTCCAGTTGAGGGTTACTTGTTGACCGAACCTCTGGAAGTGGAAATGTTGAAGATGCAGGTCGCGGCATTGCTTGGGTTGTCGGTGGCTGACTTAAAGCGTGCATAGAGGCACGGAGGTGTGAGCGACATATTGATCGAGGAGAGTTGTCGCAAGGTCCTCCCGCTGTTCAGGTTCAAGCTTGGATGTGGATCTTGTTAGCCTCGACACTCTTCCTCGACAGGAGTGGGGCAGGATTAGTGCTTCGCTTATGAACGAGCTCCACAGAGGTGTCGAAAATATTGAACTAGCATTCCTCTACAGTCAGCTTGGGATTGCTAGTCGAGCAGCGTGTACCACGATGGCTGGCTGTATGACCCTTCTCCAGGTATGGATTTATGATTATTTTCCATGCTTCCAGCCCTCGAAAGCGGGGCCATCTAGGTGTTGATGGTTGGCCCAGAGCCGAGACTAGACACCAGTTAGCTATAAGGGCTCGAAGCCTATTCAGAGTCGACTCCAGCAGATTCATGCGTAACTCGATGCGATGACTGAGTAAGAGGTAGTGGTTATATTTTATTTCTTTGTATTGCGTAAAGGGTATTTTATTATACTATATAATAAATTTTGGCAACATTCGCAGGTCGAATGGGAGCCGTTCGGTCGCGAACAGGCGGCCGCATATCCGAGGACCATCTTCAGTAGGTGGATTATGTACCACGACTTCCAGGAGCTATACATGTCGGAGAGAGTGCTACGCCAGCTCGTTTACGTGCAATATATACCTCGTGCGCCGCTCACGCCAGTCACTCAGTTTCGCGAGAAAAAGGCGCATAAGTATTTTGTTAATCGTCCGAGTGCCAAGACCAGTAACTATTGCGTTAGATTTCCAGAATCGGAGGGCATCAACCTCAGTCATTGTATGCCGGTATCTTCTACGAAGGTAGGACAGGCAGTTGTAGAGTACCTCGACTGGTACAGGAGCCATTCACATCCATTCATACTGCCGACGTCCGTCCCGTCTACGTCACGCATACCAGCTAAGAACTGCACCACTAACGTAAGTTCAACACTCAATGGAATTTTATTTTAATAACACACGTAATTTGAAAGCGGTTAATATGTTTTTTTTAAATATTTGTAGTGGATGCGTGAGATTGAAAAGTTGAGTTGAGGTTGCATCGAAGATTTGAAGAAACTCGATCTGGATCTTGGTCTGCAATGGGATACTCATCTGGATGATGTCATCTTTCGTCACAGTCAAGCCCCATGACATTCGACTCCTTTGGTTAGAATTTGGTTATTGGAAACTCATTGATTCTTGTTTTTTTTAATCAATTGCACGTATTGTGCTGATTTGGAGTAGGTTACAATTTCGTTGTTGTAAACATTTTGGACTTATTTTGATTTTCAATTTCATTTCATTTAAAAACGAATGAAAAGACGTTGAAAGAGCATATAAAATATTTCATATTTGCATAAACAAATGTAAAATAACATATCACCCGAGACCAACAAATGACCGTCTGGGTCTTCTCGGGGGATCCGGTGGGACCAAAGTACGCCATAGTTGCATTCTGGGTCCAAGAGGTACTTCCCAACCAATAATACTACTATCACGGTGTGATGCCAAATGGGGCGAATAGGTGGAATTGGAAAATCACCCTACAGATTGAGTCGAATGAAGTGCTGGTAGAGCTCAAGGTGCCAAATAACGATCTGGAACTCTGGTCTTGTTGCCCCGCCCCGTGCGATGAGTGGTAGCATAGTCCAACATGTGCCGTTTAGATTTACAGCATCGTTTGTCCTGAAGTAGTACACAACAACATTGAAATATGTAGCAATGGGATAAAAGTCCTCTATCGACATCCAGTGACCTTCGCTTATACCAATCCACCGTATACGCTCTAGGCTTTTAAATAATTTATTCTATCTACATAGATGAGTAAAGGAAAGTTTTAAATAAAATCACATTGATGCAAGTGTATTAAATAGGACATCAAAAATAAAATTTTTCATACCGTAAAAGTTCCCGTAAAGCCCAGGATTATTTATGACCTCATCAAACACTATTTGTCTGCACAAAACATGATTATTCTGCCATCCCAACATGCAACTCGCAATAACGCAAAAACCACAACTGCCGTCAGGCTAGACATCAAGATATGACTGAACATGGTTGTGGAGTATCTACGAAATCTTATTCTTATGCCTAAACATGGAAAATTATGTCTGTATTATATCTGTTACCAATAAATTAATTTCATTATCTCTGGATTAAATATAAGAATTTAATAAAATAATGAAATTTAGCACTTTTAAAAATATAAATATAAATCGTACCTCCAACATGAGCTTCAGATCCCGACATATGGCATCTACTGGAATTACTGGTGTTCGTCCCACCTAGCCCAGTCCATGTACATGTGCTCGCACGCCATGAAACAAAAATATAAGAATTAAATGATAATAATATTTCTCACATTAAGAAAAATAAATTTATATCGGGCCTCTGGTAGGATCTTCAGCTCCCGACGTATGGCCTCTATTGGAACTATTGGTGTTCGTCCCACCTTGACCCGAGGTATCTTTGTTAGTACCTGCTTTACTGGAACCGTTTGTGTTCGTCTCACCCTGACTGCCGTCCCTGTATGTCCACAGATTTGGTTTGTCTTGCTTTTTTTTTTGAGATGCCTCCTTTCTTTGGCCTGCCTTTACCTCTCTTTCCAACCAGCGGTTGTTTCGATCCGGCTTGGCCCTGGCGAAGTTTGTTGTACATCAATCTAGTGATAATCATGCTATATTGGCTCCTCAGCAGTATCTAATTCTTCCACTAACTGCCTGAACAACAATCTGTGAGGGGCGACATCATCCGAACTATCCTTCTCTGCAACCTGACCGATGTCGAGTGTGCTCCAAAATTGGTGTAAGTATTTTGGAGTCAAAATCTCATTTTTCTCCATTACCTGCTCAGAATACATGCACAAGGGATCGAATGAGTTTGCTTCAGGTAGTGATTGCATTCCCAAAACACATCATCTCTGAGTTGCTGTGCCCTTTTCAACTCATTGTTCAACAGATCCAAGCAGTAGTGTGAAACGTTGCATCTCAATTGGTAGAAAGGGTACTTGTTGTGTTGCCTCCCTATTTTCTGCCTTGATTCTTGCAATTTCTCCTTGTAGAGGAATGAAAAATAATTACTTAAACAAACTAAACACACAGTATATAATATAACCATATTTGAGAATGTAACGTTTCAAAAGAAGCATTTGTTGTGCCGAGCTATTCCTTTAACTACTTGTGTGCACTCTCCACTCTACAAGTAGTGGTGTTGCAAAGATGAAAATAAGTGTTGGTCCATACCTGCACAAACTTGTCCGCCACCACTAACCATGTCTTCCTGACATACTCTAGAACGGGTTGAAATTGGGACCAATTATGCTCTAGAAGCTTCACTTTTTCTTCGTAATATTCACGATTTGCAGCTTCGATCACTATTTTAAAGGCCTTGTACGCGAAACTTTTTTCTACGTTCGCATTTCCGTTCAAAATTCTTTTCACATTTTTTTCCACATCCCTGTAAACGTGCCACGTACATAACAAGTGATGTGATGATGGAAATGCATCATCAAAAAGCCTCATCAGTCCAGTCTCCCGATCAGTCACGATGACACTCGGATGCAGATCATCGCCGTACAAGTTACGGAGATGCCACAATGCCCAATGGTGGCTGTCCCCTGTCTCATCACTCAGAAGAGCATATGTTATAAGGAAGGTCTGCTTGCACGGAGTCATTCCAACAAACTCCACAAGAGGCATTTTATATTTGTTTGTGTTGTATGTGGAGTCTACACAAACAACTCAAGGATACGTGCGCAACAACAAGAAAGAATCCGGATGAGGAAAAAACACGTGGGATAATCTCAGTGTCTCTTCATCGTACTCCGTGATGATGATGTATTTGTGTTGTTCTGCGACCTCTAACACCTTTCCCACGACATCCATGGAAGCCATGTCATCAATTAGAAACCCCTCCTTACGCAATTGATTTCTATTGTAGTAGACTTGTTTGGAGGTAACATTTCATCAGAAAATTGTGTCCTATCGCCCCTAAAATGTAGACTGCCTTAGTCCAGCCTTAAAGTACTCCTTAATAAGCTCTCATTTCTGCGCGAGGTGAATCTTTCAATGAATGGTTGTGCATTCCCCACGGACCGGGATATACACGGATCGCCCACCTATCATATATTTTGTAGACAGTAACCCGAAACTGGCATCCGATTATTTGTGTCTTTGTATTGGGCCGGGCGCGCATGTTTTTATCCACCTGTTGACCTTGGTATCGGCCTTCTTTATGACAAAGGAGTATAGTATTATTGTCCTTGTGCGAGGATACACTTAACCCCATGTGTACATATTTGCAATACCCTTCGCATATGCAATAGCTTCAAGTTTCGTGCCAAAAGTTTCGTCTGTAGCAAAAGCCGAACTATAATTATGTCTATTCCCCTGATGAAACCTATCATGCACACATTAAAAATGAATTATATCATAACTTAAATTAACTATAATAATATTAAACCACAAATAATTCATTATAAACAAAAACATAATATATAATCCGATATAATGATGTTATACTTTAACGATAATTAATTAACATAATATGTACTAATAACAAACTAAATACATTATCAACAAAAACTCACCATTTTAATATAAAAATTATAACTTATGAACATATTACCTAATTAATCAATTCTTTCTAAACTAACAACAAACTAAACACCCATTTAACAAGAAAAAAATTATTTCATACGAAAATACTATGTAATTAACATCATTTAAACATATAACAAAACTAAACACATAATTAACCAAAAATTCACCCATTTAATATAACAACTATAACTTATGAACAAAATATGTAATTAAAAAACATTCTCTAAATATTTAAGTTAAATATTATTTATTTACCAATACCATAAATCCTAAATATTAAGATAGATTATCCATTTAACTACCAATTAACATAAATTTTCTAAACAAATATTAAACTACCAAACAAATGCTCAAATAAAATAAATTAATTAAATAAATAAATACATGAATTAGATAAATTTATTAAATTAATAATTTAAATAAATGATATTAATTAAATACATTAAAAAATAAAATAAATAATTAAATTAAAAAAATAGAACAGGCCCCACCCATTGGTTGGTTGGCGAGCCCGGACAAAGGTGACAGTTTTCTCGCCTCCCTGTAAAGGGAGGCAAGATTATTCCACGTCACCTCGCATAGGGGTGGCGTGTTCTTCCTGCTGGCGCATATGTCCCTCGCCTCTCCCCCTCCCTTTTCTTTTTTTTTTTTAAAAAAACATATCTCTATTGTGCAGAGGGCGTATCCGTCTTTCGGAGGGCGCTCAAATGAGAAAATAAAGGCGCTCAACAGTTCAAATACTGAAATTTCCAAAAAAAAAATAAAATCAACTAATTGAATTATCAATAAAATGAATTAATTAATTAAACAAAATAAATATTTGATAATTTTGTATTAAATTAAATATATGCACGGCCACAGTCAACAGACCTAACTTCTTTTGGATTTTTACACAATAAGATAGAAACATCACCCTTTACTTCCAACTTGAAGAAAAAGAGAATAACATTCAATTGCTTTGACAAGATTTTGAAGTCTAAATATCGTTCTAACCACAATCTCACACTTTACTATTATTATTATTATTATTTACATTTGTTTCATCCAAGCTTCCCGCGCCTAATAAACAACTGTCTAATATTGTGATCAAAGCCATTTGAATTATGAAATGTACTAACCTATAATGTATAAAAATAAAATTTTGACTTGGGATATTGTTCCAAGAAGGAATTTCTCCACAATCAAGGGAATGGACAAAAGTTGTACAAATCAAACTAGATACAAGTGGTAAAACCAACATAAAAAAGGAAGAAAAAGTTACCATTTTGGTTCAATGACTAGCTACTAGAACCCAATTTTAGTTTGAGATTTGCCTAAAAACTTGTTCTCTCAATAGGGAACTGGTACAGACATTTTACCAACTTGATCAATAACATCAAGCACTTCAGCTCTGCTCCTCACAATCCTATGAAACACCTCCCTAACCTGCTGTTGAAGTGGGGCCAATCCCTCCTCCATCTTCCGGCAAATATCCGCCAACTCGGCCACCTGAACCGCCACCTCGTCCACCTTCTCGTCTTCCAACGGGAACTGAAAAGCGTCGGAAAATTCAATCAAACTCTGGGCCAGCTTCTCCATCCTTTGAATCTCCTCCAACAATCCAGCAGTACCCTTTTTCTCCTTTTTCTTCCACTCTTCCGCAATTTTCTCCTGAAGCCCAGTTATAGCATGAGCCCAGCCCAACTGCTTTGGGACCGGAATGTGAGTGGACAGCCCATTCCGCTCCTGACAAGGGAATGCCGCCACCAAAGACCACATCACGAACACCAAAACCGTACACATGATGTAAACCGGCATGGCCAGCCCATTAGCCTCGACTCCACGTGGCGCAATCAGATTAGCTGACATGGCTTGAATCTGTTTCGCCGCTGACCACGATTTCGCCATTGACCACGACAGCGACCGGAACGTCCCGCCGGTCCTGTCCTTGTTGCTGTTCCCGGCGGCGGATCCGCCGCCGCCGCGGCGGCCGAACGACCACGTCCGCTCCGTCGACTTCCCGTGGTTATTGTTCCCGACACCGCCGTTTTCCTTGTCGTCGAAGGCCATCGACGTCAGCAGGGTTGACAAGGCTTTCTTGGCGCGTCTGACTTGGCCTTCTCCGATGGGGCGTTGCTCGAGCGCCACGACGGCAATCTGGGCCAGCCTCTGCCAATGGCGGACCAGCTCAACGCCGTTAGTGACGGCGTTACAGACGTCAAGGGCCTTGATTGACCTATCTAAAAGATCAGGAATCAGACGGTCCAGAGGCGGCTTATTGAATTGACATGGATCCCGGCCCATCACAATAACGGCCTTATACTCTGCCTCACAACACAAAAAGACATCCAAAAGCTTGCGGAACCATTCGATTGACAGCAACGGTGCCGGAGCCGGCTGGGAAAGCGGGTTGTGCTCCGATAACGGAGATTCGGAGGCGGAAATTGATGAAGGCGTCTGATCACTATTACCGTTGTTTTTCGGGGTGGAGGAATGAACAGAGCCCGGAGCCGGAGTTGGCGGAGGGAGGAGGTCGGCGAAGCGTTCGGCGGTGTTCTTCTGGAAAATATCGAGGTCTTCGAGTTCTTGGTCGTGGGATTCCATGGCAACCACCTGATTACGGCGGATGCTGATGCGGTTCAGGAAACCCGGACCATCGTTTCCCCCCGGCATATTTTTATTTTTGTCGATCTCCTAACGGTATGTTAATTACCAGTGTCAAATTCCCCTGTGTTTTTGAGATTATGTAAGCAAATAGAACATCGGATTTTTGTATATTTTTGATGATTCGGGAAATTGAAATTTGATTGATTAAGGTGTAAAAAGATCAGGAAAGGAAGCAAGAGGGAAAAAGAGGGGGAGGAGAAGGAGGGAAGTTAGGTTGGTTATGGCAGTTAAATGGTGTGGGAGGAGAAATGAATGGATGGAATCTATGGGGAAAAAAGGTATAATGGCTTTTTTTTCTTTTTTTTTTGGTTTTGTCTGGTAGTGGACCATTTCTTCTTCCTTGTTATATTCTTCTTTTCTTCCTCGACAAATGGAGGTTGACTGAGTATTTTTTGCTTTTTCTTTTGTTTCTTTTGTTTCTTCCTTTAATTGACATTTAATTTTAGATTTTTTTGGGGGTTAAAGTATTGTACAATATTCCAATTTCCAACAGAGAGTAGTATCTGTTATTCATAACCTTTTGGTTTTATTTACATTTTTATTTATATATAATACCGTATTTTCCGCCCCGAATGAAATTCAAGCCAATAGTTTCAATAACTAATGATAATTATTTTTTTTTAAAAAAAAACTAATGATGATTAAAACAATTTTGGTGTCGAGGTTGAATCTTATGTTATCCTGTACATTTCAACTTCTTGCATTTTGAATAACTTCTTTATAATGTTATGAATCATCCACTCAACAAACCATTTTAATGGTATAATAGTTGGAACTGTTACCTAAACTGAACTATTCAATCTAATGAAATATAGTCATTAACGACTTTCATTAAATTTCCAATCTAACCTCATAAGCTAAAAATTGTTCTCTGACACGATATACAATCTAACCTCAAAATCCTTGTCCTTCACAGCCGCGCTGTGCCCAGGTTGCCGGCTAGTTCATGGAATCAGCATTTCAAAATTTAGTGGTTGGTATTTTGCAAGTGAAAGAAACATTTCATTTCCAAAAAGAAAATATTAATTGAATGAACATAAACTCTAGTCTATGTAGTTTCAATGTTTGTAGACTAGAAAAATGTCAAGAATTGGCGTTTTGATTTTTTTTTTTTCCGTCAAAGAGGAAAACTCACAAAAGCTAAGGCGTTGAATGCGTTAGTAGTACATTGTGGCCTATTGGGATGTCCCAAATTATGCAAAATTCAACCGCTAGAAATAATGAAATATACTTTTTGTTAATCCCTATACTTTTTAAAACCCGACTGAGATTATATTCCAATGTTTTGCTTAGAAATGATTTCCTTTAAGAAAAAAAAAATCAGAAAAGAAAGAAAGCATGTGTGATTTTTTTTTTTTTTGATAGTATTGATGACATTTTGCTTCACGTCATTCTTCGAATTGAGATAATATTCGCATATTCTTTGATGTCTAGCCTTAAAGCTCTTACATTCTCACCACATAAATAACATTAAAAAAAGGGAAGATTGTTGTTTGAATGCTTAACGTATTCATATGATTTGGACATATCACAATTGATTAGAAGTGAAATTATAACTAAGAGCGATGATATATGTTGGGATATAATATCCCACATCAGTATCGTGAAGGATCTCTCACCTGTTTATAAACTCCAAAGGCCATCCCACTCATTACCAATTGGTTTTGAGTGTGGAGCCCAAGGTGACTTTGTCATGACACCAAAGCGGGTTTGATAGCCGTTGTCTCTATTTTTATTTTTTTTTTCTTTTCTTTGCCTCTTATGATCTTGGTTGCTATCGGGCAAAGAAGTTTTCTTGCCAATATATATATATATATATATATATATATATATATTGGGTTTAAATTCTGTCCCAATTCATTTGAAGCCAACCGTAAGAGTAGAATTTATTAGTATTGTGGTGGATTTTGGTGGGTTTCAGCCACGTTTGGTGCGGTTGACCTTTGGATTGTCGGCTACAATTTGGTTGCTGATTTGGAGTTCATTCATCCTTGGTTTTCGGTGGATTTTAGTGGGTTTCTATGGTGTTTAGTCGGTTACAATTTTGGTGGTTCGACTGGTTTGATTACTTTAATTTGGGGATTTGTTTTCTCTTCTCTTCAGCTGATTGTGTTTATATTGCATGTTTTAATACTGTGAGATGTATTCAATGAATGATTGCAGTGGAGTTGATTTTGCACAAGGTATTTCTTGTGCAGTAACAGCTGCTACATGCTTGAGTTGAGAAAGATGGAGTAGTTTGGTGAATTTATTACACTCGACAAGATTCCCTCAAGCTGAGAGATTTAGTAATCATAATTTTTCTAATAATTGGATATTTGATTGTGGTGCAACTCACCACATGACTGGTTTTTTTAATTATTTGACTAATGTTCGTAAAATTGAACCTCGTCCAATGCGGCTACCAATGGAACATTGACAATGGCAACCCAAACCGACACAGTACGTCTTAGCCGGCGTGTGATTCCGTTTAATGTCTTATATGTTCTCAGTCTATTGTGTAGTTTAATTTCCTTGTCTCAACTGTTGGAAGACTTGGGTTGTGGTGCTTATTTTACTCATCAGTCTTGTTGTACAGGATCTCAGTTCAAGGACAGTGATTGGATCAAGTGAACAACTGGTGGGGTTTTATTTCTTTCGGAGCATTGTCGAGGCAGCGACGGCGCCAATGCGAGTTGAAGAATTATTGGACCTGTGGGAGAAACGGTTGGGTCATCCGTCTTATCAGGTGGTTGAAAAATTGTGTCGTGCTAATTTTAGTGTTTCTAGAGATATTTCCACCAAAGTATGTGATATTTGTTTGCGTGCGAAGCAATCTAGAGACAGTTTTCCGACTAGTGAAACTAAAACTGTTGAACCTTTTCAGTTGATTCATTGCTATTTGTGGGGTCCTTATCATGAGCCGTTGACATGGTATCATAGCCCAGAATCTGTGGACCTGTGCTAACTATGGACCCGCGTGTGCGGACTTAGATCCATGCGCCTTGAACTTGCGTCAATTGCTTCCGTGCGTAAGGGTGTGCTTGTGGACTGATCCGACAGTATATCCGAATTATGTACCCGTGTGTATGAGCTTGTTGACTGACCCAGCAGTATATCTGGTGAATTATGTTGTATTGTGTAACCCCAATGAGCCAAATACCCCAATGAACTTGAGGGAGGATGTTGGGACAAAGAATCCCACATCGGTGTCACGAAAGATCTGTTACCTATTTATAAATTCCAAATGTCATCCCACTTATTGCCAATTAATTTTGAGTGTGGAGCTCAAGATGACTTTGATAATATAATTCATGAAAATTTATAATAAAACTAGATATGCAGTGAATCCT
The DNA here is from genome assembly GCA_949775105.1 of Oldenlandia corymbosa var. corymbosa. Lineage (NCBI taxonomy): Eukaryota > Viridiplantae > Streptophyta > Magnoliopsida > Gentianales > Rubiaceae > Oldenlandia > Oldenlandia corymbosa. The sequence continues at coordinate 9,346,324 of OX459119.1, read as the reverse complement.
TAACTGACAAAATCATCGGATCATCTTTTCAATATCTCTCCATCGACAAAATAACCGCTAATTATACATGTAAACATATGTCAAATCGTTTAGCATATTATTTCACTGCATAGTTTTCACTCGACATGTCTTTGCAGCAATTAAATATGACGTTCAAGTTTTTTTTTTTGTTTTTTTGGGGATAAAATGTTCAAGTTCTTTAATAAAGAACATAGAGGGAATAGTCCACATCTACTTTGACCAAGTAAGTGAATAGTGTGGGTGGTCTTGCCCAGCAGCTGCAGAGATGACGTTGATTGAGATGTAGATTTCGACTTACTTTAATCCATAAAAAAGTAAACCAAGTAACCACTTCACTCGTTTTCTTTTCAATTAATCTGTCCCTTGGAGCAATAATAAATTATCAGTTCAGTTCAAATATGGTGGAAGAGAGAGAAAGATAGCGTATACAAGGCAGTAAAAGACATTGGGTTTTAAGAGTGCAAATCTTTTTCACTGGTCAGACAAAATTTGGTGTTCAGAGAGTCAGATTTTATTAAAGAACCTGTTTAGTTTTTGAATTTGTCAAAGGTGAACAAATATATAGTAATGTGAAGTTTCGATCCTCGATCAATTAAACCTTAGGACAGAAACATAAACATTCTCCATTTGATTAAATATTTCCAAAAAGCCTTTATAAATTAAATATTGTATTAATCACCATGAAAGTCAGTTAATAGCATTTTTATATGTAAAAAAAAATCTTCTTATAGTTATTATTTTAAATGGAAACACCTACACATGTGATCTCCATTTATGAAATGTGAGAAAACCCCTTACTAAAGTAGGATCATCTTATCTCACATGTAATCTCGCTAAACCTTTTTTTTTCCCCTTTTTAAATTTGATATTCATAATTTCAATTATTTTTATTCTTTGATAGATCTAGAAATTGGCTTCTGTATTTAATTCTTTTTAAGGAATGGTGATACATATATGGAAAGGATTACCAGGAAAACAACAAACAATAATGTATCTACTATGTATACTATCTTCCTAAAGTTAAATGCATTAATATAAATAGAAAGAATAAAATTCAGTGAATATGATTTACTGAACATCAATTTTTCTCCTTTTTCATTGTAAATTATTCCTTACGCATATTACTATTACTTTTTTAAAATTAATAAAATAAAAAACACTTTCCGAATACTTTCATGGATTTAACTAAGAAAAGAAGGAATACAAGAAGTTGCCTTACCATGTTCTAGTTAGATATATCATGAAATTTCCATTATTATTATTGTGAACCAAAAGAAAATAAAAATAAAAACCATACTTCGTAATTATATTATATTATTGTAGATTCAAATTGGATGATTACTGCTCAGCCATCATCGCCAGTTCCCCGGCCGCCCCTCTCCTCCTCCAATGATGATAAACTCACTTGGTGGGGCCCCTGGTGATGTCCAAAACCGAATTTGACGGCGTCAATTTACCACGATGTCAAAACTTTTCTAAGTTTTCTTTTTATACATTCTTTTTAGCTACATTATCATCATTAGCCACCAACATTTTAAACAGATTATAAACAATTAAATCACTAACGCTCACAGAAAACGCGTTGTTTTGCAACCCAATTGACAAACAAAATTAACCACAACGTATAGATGGGTATGCCGCAAACTATACGGGGCATCAGGTGCACTCAAGTTTAGAGCTCACCGGGCTGGGCATGAGGGCGCAGCTCACTGCTCTCTCTCTCTCTCTCTTCTTTTTTTTTTCCTTTTTTCTTTTTGATTTTAATTTTGTATTTTAGTTTTTTTAATTTTTAAAATATTTTTTTAGTAAAATTTCACCCACTCTTAACACACGCAATTAATAGATTTGGGTTTAGTGTGTAACGTAATACGGGTAACTTATGAATTTTTTTATTTTAATTAGGCTAAACGAGACCCTAGCCTAATTGGATTAAAACAAAATTAAACCGAATAAAAAATTAGTTTATTTAGTGTTTAGGGTTTAGGAAGGTTTAAACATTTTATTAAGTTAGGATCTAGTGATTAGCATTTAGAATTTAGGAGGGTTTAATTATTTTAATTAAGTTAAGGTCTAGTGATTAAGGTTTAAAATTTATGAGGGTTTAAACATTTCAATCACATTAGGTCTAGTGTTTGACGTAACATGATTAAATTATAATTTTTTAAAATTTAATTAAGTTAGAGACCCTAACTTAATTAAATTAAAACAAATAAAAGATATAGTAATTTTAGTGTTTAAAATTTAAGAAGGTTTAATTATTTTTAATTAAATTAGAGTCTAAAATTAATAAAAATAATAAAATTAAAAAATATTAAAAAATGGAGGGAAAAAAAAAAAGGGTGGGCGCCTGCTGCTATCTAAAATAGATAGCACGGAGTGTCCCATAGAACAACTGATGGGTATGCGTATCCACTCATATTTTCTTTGGTGTTCTTCACGGTAAAAAACTGATTGTTCGAACAAATTTCGATCTAAAACTTCCTATTAATAGAAGTTTGATACGTTAAACTTTATAATAATCTCATTTAACATTTCCAAACTTATCTATCACAAATCCTGGCTTCATGCTCGACAAATTATCGTCGAGTAATCTATATTGCGACAAAATTTTCGCCAACCTATTTGTTAATCTATTTTACTCATCAAAAAACATGATCATTATAAGTAAGGTGAAGGTATATTTATTTTGATGTAATCGTATAAAAGAAAAAAGCAAAAAGATTTTTTTAACCATGTATTGCTTATTTTTCTGAGATTTTTCCTGATATGAGGCTCAGGTACAAAAATAGCATCTTGCCTTTTCCTCGCGCGTTGTGAGATGGAAAAAATAATGTATCAGCAGGAGTGATAAATGCATGCTCCTTTTATCTTTAGTTTTGCTCACTATCAAAACTTTGGGGGCAAAAAAAAAAAAAAAAAGAGCTGGTTATTATGCTCTGTAAACCATGGGAATTCCACTATACTTACATAATAAATACAAGTATATTAAATTCTAACTAGATGCTTGTCGGGCAAAAGCTCGGGACGCCCGTATTTTAAGTCAGTTTGAAAAAAATAACATCTACTTATGAAAAACAATCATAAAAACAATAATATTAAGGATATGTAGTTGTCTCAACTGGTCATTAGAATTTACTCAGAAGGGAAATTGATTCTTCCGCCGGGCAAATCCCGCAAGGCTAACATTTACAGTTGTCAAAATATTAAAAAGTAAATACTCCCTCCATTCCAAAATAAGTGTCGTTTTGGCAAAATAGAGAAATTTCAAAATAAGTGTCCTTTTCAGATTCCAATGCATTTTTGGTCAAAAATTTCCAAACATACCCTCAAAAGAAATAATATTATTGGTAAAAATTTATTTTAATGGGATTGGTTGAGGATATTCTAGTTATTTAGTTATCTTATTTAATGTTTTCTTAAACTATGTGCAAACTCTAGAATGACACTTATTTTGGAACGGAGGGAGTATTGGTTTTTGACATTAAGATATACTAAAGCTAAACGACACTGCTCAATTATCGTGATAAAATCTTAACATTCTAACATTAAAAAGTTGAAATAGAACATAATTGAACTCTTGTAAACAATTATGTTCAGTTTAATTGTGGTGGGACATTTTCCTGATCATTGTGCTCATCCCTGTTGCCTGAATAACAAATAGATTAAGTAATCAACATAGATCAAAACTAAGACATGTCAGCATACAGTAGCTCCAACTACTTGCAAAGTAGCTTTAGAGCGCCATTGCATCATATATCACTATACCTATACATCAGTTCATTGCAACATAAAGATTAATCCATGTCTGGGAATCCAAAGGAACCCTAACCATGGAAGTGCCAGTTCTAAAACTTCAAAGATTAATAATATAATAAGGGTTGTCAATAATATGAGAATATCAATGTGCAACCAGTAACAAAGCCACCAGGGGAATTGATGAACAATCTAATATCTTTTTTCTGGTCTTTAACATCAAGAAACAATAACTGGCTAATGATAAAAACTGCAGTCGCATCATCAACCTGCTTAAGAGGAAAATAACATGGAATAATGCAAATATTCCATTAGTTGGACTTGAACAGCTAGCAAATGTTAAAATAAATGGCCAAATGAAAACAAAAAGAATCCAAACCATGAAAATGAGTAAAAGATATTTGAAATTACAACCTATCGGAACAAATTCGCAGCAGCTCTGAAATCTTTATTCTAACAATCAAACAGTTAGCATTAACTGCCACTATCACCAAACTTGAATGAGAGTAAACGATCCACCTTATAAATGGGAGAAGAAGAGTAGGCCGCCAAACTTTTCATTTGTCACAATAAAGTGAGGAACACAGGAAATTATGATGTGTACGTAGTTGATGATGAGTTCTTAAAATAGACATCTCCAACCCAAAGATCATATGTACACACAGTTTGACAAACTTCTGAGAATAAAGCCAAAGGTACCTTTTACTTTAATAAGAATCTAAAAGGTTGAATGCAAATCAAAACTAAGGTTCTATTTCAAAGAATTAAAGCTAAAGTCGCAGAAAAATTAAATTTGAGTCTCTATTCGAAATCACGATGTATAATTAGTGATACAACTTGAGTTTCAAAGGTGGTATGCCCCTGATCTTCTACTAAAAACTCCCTATAAAACTCGTTAAGGTATAAAAGCAAACACCTAAATCGCAAACAAAACAATCCACATTCCAACAATCAATTGCACCCATAAATTTTAACCTTGTTGATCATAATCCGGAAAAAAAGTTATGCCTTGCAATGAAAATAATTAGAGGCATCTACTCAGAAGCCTAACAAATTAAAGCATTAGTGAATAATCCACATACCTCACCTTGACGTTTTTGCTTTTCCTAAGGAAAACCCCATTCACCCTCCTGGTAGGCCACTGTTTTCCGATGCTATGGCACTGTGAAGCAGAGGTATATCCCAAATTTGTGTCAATTGAATAGAACTCAAACAGAAATCCTAAATCACAAATTGCCCTTACCTTTTTATATCAGCCACCGCTTTTACCTTAATCCGTCGTCCTTCGGCTCTTCGTCCACCGATTGTGCAATATTTTCGTATTCAAGGGGGATTTGATTCAGCGGCCAATAATTCACACTCGTTATTCAACATGATGATGGCAATATTTCAATTGATAATAATAATATCTATGCAAAAAATGACGGAGATCTTACCATAATACCCGAATCAAGCCGAATTGAATTGTTCCTCTTCATCCTCTTCGATGTCTTCGTCAGAGAAGATCAGTATTGGGATCGAAAGCTGGAGGTTATCAAAGCGGCTGACTCCAGATCAGACACTGTCGCATGCCTCCTTCAAAGGGATTTCTATGCCGACCAAAGATGAGAGAAGCGGCCGGGAGGAAACTCGAGGCGGCACAGGTGGCGCTGGAATGCCGAGTAGCCGGTCGGTCGTGAAAAAAAGAGAGAAAATTATAGAATTTGAATGAAGTGTAGGAAGGTCCAAATGAGAGTTTTGAATTTTGATTTTACTGGGATTTCTTGTGATCCGAAAGAACTTGTGGTGAGGAAGTTAAAGCTATTCATCTGGAGAGACTTTTACAACGGATTTATTACCGAGTATTACTCTATTTCGTGAGTCAAACTCTTAAATTGGAGAGTGTTTAACGTGAACATTTATATTTGTAGAATATAAATTTCTTAAATTGGGGAGTGTTTAACGTGATCATTTATATTTCTACAATTATGGAGCACTGTTTTTTTTCGGATGACCATAGGACACGTGACATCATACTTTTGCAAAAGATATACTCCCTCCGTCCCATAATTATTGTCCAGTTTGAGTTTTCATTTCTAGTTCAAATTGTATTAAAAATAAAATCTCAAACTGGATAATAATTATGGGACAGATGGAGTATTTTTTTCCGTTTTGGCGGGAAAAAAAACCTTTGCGAAGCTGACACGTGTCCTAAGTATCATTTACTTTCATGAAGTATACATGGATAAATTATCTTTTGCTTTTTTGCAGTTGACTTGTTTATACCATGCATGTGCCCCGGGAATGTATCTAATTAATTTTTCCAAACTACGATTAATTACAGGTTGATTAAAAGTCCCCGACGTTGGTGTATTACTGTTTTGATCCAATAAAGAAAACACTCTCCGTTTCATTCTACATAGTAAATTAAACTTATAATTAAACCCTGGGTTGCTCTTGCTCACTACTAGAAAATGGGTGTTATAGGACACTAAACAAAAACCTTTCAAAGGCATTTAGTTGACAATGTCACCAAATACTTATATATATATATATATGTACGAAGTGATATATATATATAAATATATATATATATATATATATCACTTCGTACCACCTTTAACCTCACTACCTAGCTGCATTTTGCGAAAGATGGCTTAGAAAGCTTACATCTACCGTCCATGTATTAGGGTTAATGTACACAATATTTAGGGTTACCGAGTAAAACCCTAGTAACTAAGGTGATTACAAACAGAATTACTAATTTACCAAACTCTAATTTCCTTAATATTATGTAATCAGTTGGTAATCTCCAACTTCTCATTTGCAACTGGTTTAATTAAGTTGACATTGCCTATGTTATTCTGATTTACCTAAATAAATGAGCAAAATAAAAGAGCTGGATTGTCGTCCAAAGGGAAGCTAGCTATTACTGGTTAAGTTAATGTGCATCAGAAGTAGCACAATGACAATGAATTTGCTTGGTCCTATAATACTCCCTCCGATCCTTAATATAAGACATTTTGATGTGTCCTATGTTTAAATAAGTACACATTTTTAATAGACAAAAAAATCTTAAAAATATTTTTTAACAATCAAGAGAACACAATGAATGTGAAAATATTTTTTTAAGATTTTTTCGTTAATAAAAAATACATATTAAGCGAAACCTGAAACAAAATCAAAATGACTTATATTTAGTAAGGAGGGAGCAGTTAGTTAATATTCTTTGTTTTGTTTTTAAAGAGGAAATAACAATGAATTTGTCATTTGACTAAGGCGTGGTCATATTGGGTCGGCAAAGAAGACATCCACTAAAATAAATCCGATATTAGGGTTATAAAGCCCAATTGATTCCAAGTCTCGTTCGTGTGACCTCGCTTCAAGTGATTAAAGCTCTTTTCTTCTTCATTTTTCCCCCTTCTATAAGGAAATATCAACTTTTTTTTGGGTATTAATGAGTCTAGAACATTTACAGAATATCTCTCGTCGATCAATCAGATTAAACTCATCATTATCAATACTTTAAGAGATAGATCTAATGAAAATCGTTGTCCAAAAAGCTCATCCTTTCAGTTCCAGAAAGAATTTTTTCGGACAATACATCATGAACTAATTAATATCTACGGATCAAACATGCACGCTGATATCAGCGTTAAAGGCATCAATTAATACTCCTTTGACATCGTAAAAATAATCCATATTGTAAAATGGAAATTATATACTTCTTTTATTACAATGCAAACTTTTTATTTTTTGGACCAGAAAGAAAATAGAATAACTCATTCGATGTTGACATTAGCAAAGAAAGAGTAGATATGATGTGTGTGTGGTTTAGTCGGCAATTACAGGCCTAACTTTCGTAGTAATAAATTCATATACTGAAGAGACCTCCACATCATATTATTGAGAATGATACGAAAATGGAAGCGTACCTTAATCTGTAGTGGCAAGAACATCTCTCCGGTTTGGTCTTCCAGATGATTCCGTCAAGTTCTTGCGGGAACTTCTGACAAATAGGGAGTCAAGATTTGGCATGACGGCTCATCCGGGGACCACAACCAATATATAATAGGATTTTCGATTCCACCCATCACAGAACCGGAAACTGCGCTTTAGGGTTTCTACACAATACTGGGTCACACTTCACTACAAAAAAAAGGGCTTTAGTGACCAAGCTTTTTGTGATGAGGTAAAAGTTGGTCACAATTTTTGGTATTTGGTGACCAATTTTTCGACATAATCTAAAATTTTGGTCATCAAACGAATTTAGTGACCATGACAAGAACTTGGTCGCAAAAAATGGTCACTAGTTTGTGGCAGGAAAAAAATCCTTAATAGTGACCAAATAAGTGACTAAAAAAAGCTTTAGTCACTAAATATTAGTTCGGTGACCAAGCCTTCTAGTCATTTCACCAACAAACAAATTAGTGGGCCCCTTTTTTTGTCACAATATTATGGCGGGAAATAAGCCCACCACTTTATTTTTGCCCGAATCCTTAGTTGGTCTCTAAACTTTGGGCTGGTCATTTTCCCGCCTAATTTTGGTGACCATCAAAAAGTTGGTCACTAATGTTTTAGTAGTAAAAAAAAAGTTCAACTTAATTTTTAACTCTAAGAATTTTTTTATTTTTTTTTTTTGGGTGGGAGGGTTGGGTGGGGTGGTTAGGGGACTAGGATGAGGGGTGGTTATTACCGGGAGATCGATGGTTCGATTCTGGCTGGGGTCATCCAATTTTTTTTTTAAAAAAAAAACTAAGAATTTTTTTGTTTTTAATTTCATACTTAAATTCCACGATTTAGGTAGTTTATGAGCACTTTTCATGTTTAATTTTTCTACTTCTAAGCATGCATTAAAACAATTACTCAAAAAAAAGTGTTTGTTTAGCAACAAAACCACAGTTCCTTTTTACAGGAGGTTTTGGACTGACCAAGGTCTTTTATTTTATTTTATTATATTTTTTTTGGTAAATAAGATATTTTATTTTAAGAATCATACAGTAGTCGAAGTGCAATAATAAAGTCAAATAATCATTGGGCTATTATTGGATCAAATATTTTGGGCCTGAAGTAACTTGGCTTTTGTTTTTTACCTTAATCTAATAAAATACAAGTATATGACCAATGATGTAGGTTTTCGGTGATCCAGTTCTAACTTAATTATGAATTTAATTGAGTTTATCCTACCACTGTTGGTTAGATTAAACAAAAAAATCTCATATAACCAGATATGAAAAAGAAAAGTAAAGTTGGATAACTGTATTATCGCGAAGAGAGTGATTTACTTTAGTTAGTCTATGATGATATGCCAGTACTGTAGATTAACATTTATGGAGATGAATTAGTTTTATATATGTTATTATTGGTGGTTAAGGTTAAGTCCGTCCCATAATTATTGTGCAGTTTGAGTTTTCATTTATAGTTCAAATTGTACTAAAAGTGAAATATTAAATTGGACAATAATTTTGGGACATAGGGAGTAATAATTTTTAAAAACATTTGCAACTCATCATTTTGACATAATATGAAAGTAAAAAAACACTTTACATTAGTCTATCAATATGTGATCTTTTATTTTTTCAAAAATAATATAATATTAAATGTTGTGACTTATAATAGAGATTTTGAAATCATAAAAAACAAACAATATTTTAAAAAATTAAATACCACACTAGATTAATAATTTGTGGGACGAATTTTTTTGGCCAAAACAACTAGGAGGGAAATGAGCCCGCCCAATCAACTGGGAAAAAAAAAAGAAATCTCCCTTTAAACGAATTTTCTTTTACTTTTTTACCAAGAGATATACCCAAAAAATGCCCAAATCAACTACACAAAGTCACAAAGCATCCCCCACAAATAAACCTCGGCCGATTCACTTCTCCTCCACTCCCCCAGTTGCCGTCGTCTCTCCTTCTTCCTCCTCCCTCCTCCACCTCCAAATCAACTACACGTAGATTCCCATTGAAATCATCCCCAGACCTAGCCCATCAGCTGCTCATCCCTCTAAGCCGATCGAGTATCGTTTCACTGTTATTGCTCCACCTAACACTATCACCAGTTACCCTCTCCCCTCTCAGTTGACAGATCTATTTTTGCCTCTTCTGCCGGCGGTCGTTTGTCCTTCCTCCAGCCGAATGTCGTTTTGCACCCGCAAAATGCCGCTTCCTTCGCTCAAAGAGAGAAGTCTTCTCTTTTCTGTCTAATTGAAGGATTTGAACAGGAAGCAACAGCCCAGAAGGATAACAATCGGGTAGATTTGAGGTGTTTTAAGTTACCTTTTCTTTTCAATTTTTATAAGATGTGTTTCTTTTGCCTTAATGTTATTACTATTTTTTCTGAGAGGATCTGCTGCTGCAATCCATTTGCCAAATCTTGTGTATACTTCCATCAATCATAACATCAAGACTCAATATTTCAGATCTGGACATGACGACTTCATCCGGGGGGTAATGTGTGGCTGGCGAGGATTTTTCCTTATCCCGTTCGATCGTATAGATTCTCCGGTAAAGAACTTCTTTTTATCTTTATAGAGCTTGTGAAATTTCAGTGGTTTCATTTTTATTTTTCTGGGATTTAAAGATACAGTCTCCTCTGGGTCAAATGATTTTGCCGTTCCGGGATTCATATTCAGTTGGTTTTCCTTGAGGCTTTGAATGAAATGTTGCGATTCTTTTTATTAAAATTCTGTGTAGTTTCAATCACTATTCTGCCAAGTTGTTATTGAGCTTTTATGATTTGTCAAATGGTTTTGTGGTAGTTCCAAACACTTGAATTAAACACTCAATTTGAACATGACATCAATTTTTGGAAATCTGAAAATTCCTGAAACCTACCTTGAGCGCTGTTTTTGGAGATCCAGTTCTCCTATACCTTGAGCTGTTTGATGAATCTCATCTATGTTCTATGTAGTTTATTTCAGTTTTTACAAAGTGTTAATCAGAGCGGTGGTTTGCCCGAAAATTGGGGTTTGAATAGGACTCTTAAATCTGAAATTTCTGATAATCTTATGTTGGATTACCATTTTGCGTATCAGTTTTTTCCTGAATCCTTAACTTCTTTTTTCCGAATTTATTTTGGTAACATTCCTGAATCTTCGTCCTAGTTTACATTGGTTTTTGTGGCTCATAAATCGGATCTTTGGTTCATTCAAGGATGTGCCTTGAATTTAATCCACTTACCACTATCTTCTCTAGAAATTTGGAACTTACCTTGACCTGCTAATTTTTCCTGGAACTAACCTTGAGCTACTTATTTGTCCTAGTTTACATTGGAAATCTTCTTCCTTTTTTCGCTGGCAAAACTCAAAGTCACGGAATTGGAGGTTTAAGTAATTATTTTATTTTTTTGGTGATTGCTAGGTGATTTTGAAGTTCCAGCATCTACAGCTGCGGTTGAAGCTCATCAGAAACGGATTACCGAGGCTATTTCTCTTTCTCTTTGTTTAAAGACTCTTTTCTTACAACTTGTGCTTGCATTATCTGATTGCTCTAGATTGGGAAAGCACAATGAGCTTTTTGCTTGGTTTTTTAAAGATTATAGTTTGCTGAAAAATCTATAAATGTGAGGCCACAAAAGTTATTCTGTGACAAATGAAATCTTTCAATCTCTAACTCTGGTTGTTGCTTTCTATTTTGTAAAGGAAATCCCTAGGCTGATCTTCCCACCATCATCCCGTAGGACTCCAGCTGAAATTTAGGTGAATGTTTTTCTTCTTTCCTATCTTTGCTTCTTGTCTCTATCAACGATTATGGTGGTTGTATGTGTCCTCTGGTAGCTCTCATTTCAGCTTGGATAAACTACCTTAATGCTTAGTGTTTATCTCAAGAAAAGGTATGCTTTTGTGGAACTTCTGTGTATTATTTGCTTTCGCATTTCTTATTGGCTGAGTTGTTTTCAAGTGCGAGAAGTAATAGTTTGTGTTAGTGGTTGATAATCAAGTGGTAATGATGATTCTTAAAAGATGAAGTTTGATGTTGGTTTGCTGCCTATTTCATCACTTCTAGTTCTGTAATTAAGGAAATCTTTTTGGGTTTGTTTTCAATCTACTTGCTCTCATTTGTTGATTAATTATCCTTGAGTTTTTGTAGAAATGCATAGGCTTTGATCTGTTGCATCATTGATTCTTTGTCTCCTCTGTCCCATAGTTTATTCGGTTTGCACTTGAATAGTTTTGCCAAATTTCATCCCTGACTTGTGAACAGCCTTCCATTTAATTAATATGGAGTGGTAAAAAAGAATTTTGTTTAGAACAGCCTTACAATGCAAAATCTTTGAAAGACTCTTTTATGTGAAGTTCTTTCTTGCTTTGTGTGATGCGCTTTTCATTTTCTACATAAGTGTAGTAAATTTTCTTCTTATCTTGCAGCTCAATCAGTTTATTCATGCTTCAAATTGATACCAGGGTTCCCTTTATGATAGTGCACATGGCGCAATGCCTCAGAACAGCAACCGCAAGCTGATGGCAATATGTAAGTGCAACTTGTGCTGTCTATGTGGGGAGCAAAAAATATTGTTCAAGTAAGCTGGTTGTTATTATGCTGTTTCTCTAAGGTGAACATACATTTATGATAAACAGAAACATCAAATTAGGATTGCTTTTATATTTGGCACTTGAATATATATCACTTCACTTAATGCAAAACCAATATGGACTCAAACTGTATGAAAACTTTTTGTTCTCTTTGACACAGTTGTATCCGTACTTTGGGATTCATCTAGATATCTGATTCCTTCATTAGGTTCAACTATGCAATGAGATAAACTTAGCAATTATGATATTGAATTCCCCAAACCCCAGCTGATTGATATTTGCAAATTTCTAGATTGTTACTTCACTGTTTTTGATCTCTTGGAACTGCTGTCTCTGTAAGGAAGATAACCTTACTATTGGTTGAGTATACAATTTATTGAGGACAGAACAAAGTATTTATCTTTCGTAGGTGAAAGAGATCTGGACAGCTGAAAAGTTTCGTGGAGCTACCATTGATCAGTGACTTGGGATTTTTTGCAAAATATGGTAGATGCCTAGAGCTAACCTCTTATTAGCTTGAAATGAGTCAATGGATTGTTCTGTTTCTAATTTCCGTTAAGTAGGCGCATTGACATTGTATCTGGTCATTGCATATTTTGTGGTGCCGTACAAATTTTGAAGATGCTATATTATGAAAATGTTAATGTTCTTACATATTACCTTACACTTTTATATTTGTTGCACGTTCTTGATGTAGGAATTGGAAATGGCACATGTTGAAGATACACAAGAATGGTTCGCTACCTTGTTGGTATGCAAATAGAAATTAGAATTATTGTTCTTCGAGCCATGTACAAAACAGTGTAGCATTATATGTTGGAGAAAGTTGCAGGGTGTAACATTTTTCTCAATTGGGAGAAGTAATGTTATGAAATATAGTAGGTTAGATACTTAGTTGGATAAGTTAGATTCATATATGAACTGTTTAGGATTATGATATGATTTTATTAATTCATAATCTTAATTATAAATTATTTTATATTATATTAATTTTTAATTTAATATTTTAAGTTATTTTGCTATAAATAGATCCACAATTGGTCAACAACGTGGTGATCAACTTGAATTTGTGATCATATTTTTGGTCATCAAATTTAGATTTAGAAAAAAATGTATTTTTTTAATTTTTATTATTTTAATAATATTTATTTTTTTAAATATATTATTAAAAATAATATATTATTGTGATAATATATTATTAAAATATTATTTTTTAAAATTATTTTTGTTTATTGGTGACCAACTGTCCGGTCACCCTTCATTTCTTAATATTCAAAATTGGTGACCAGCTACTTTGTCATTGTGTTGGTCACCAAAATTTGCTGCCCGGGCTGCCCATCAAAATTTTGGTGACCAAACAAATCGGTGACCAAGTAATCCCATGGTCTCTTACTCTCTAGTTGGTCACCTAAGCCCTTTAGCGACGAGGCTTAGTCTACCGACAAAAAATTGGTCACTGTTTGGGTCACCAATGACCTTCAGTGACTGGACCTGGTCACTAAAGGCTATTTTAGTGACCAGAATTTGTCTGTCATCAAAGCCCATTTTTTTGTAGTGCCTTAACTTAATTATTATTAGTCCAAACTTTAGTTAACATAATTAGATCACTTTATATGAGCTAGTATCTTATGATAGTCTGTAAAATACAACTGTAAATTTAATGTATAAGTCCACATAGATCCTACAATCTCTCACTTGGACTATACATCAAATATATTCCTTATAATTGTATATTACACTATAAACTTTAGAGCGCTCAAAATTTGCTATCATAAAAGTATATGAAACAATCCTGTCCATTAATTACATTAACATAAGATCAAAGAGGCACTCGTTGCACTAATCACAACTAAACCTATCAATGGTCATATATAATAATATAACTAAACGACATGGATCAAGTGTGGAAGCGTAGCATGGAAATTACATTCAACGTGATCTTTAACATGTCTATTTCCAACTGGCCCTCCTTATACTTTAATGAGATCAACCTAAGTTTCATAATATAAGCACACTGAAAATTTTAAACCTTATACCTTAGACTTTACTTACACTTTATACTTTAGACTTTATGCTGCAGTATTAATATTTGAATAGTCATAAATGTATGAACCCTTAGTAAAACCAAAATTACAAACTCTCACTAAACTGTAATATCATTAGAGTACACAACACTCATTTGAGCAAGATACTCATTGAATACTTTAGCTGAAGTAATCTGTGATATTGGAGTTTGTCCGAATGCGCTCCTTAAAAAATTAGTTCATTCTGAACCTACACCTGCCAGTTAATAAATTAATATCATTGTTATAAGAGTATCTAAATTGTTGCACTATTATCACATTATAAGTTTATTAATAGTCTTTTGAGACCATATTGCATTTGCAGCCTTGTGACAATATAGACAACTAAACAAAATTGAAGTCGGAATACTGAATGATCTCTAACTAAATCAAACCTCGATATGTGAGCGTGTAATCTTTAATGTCTTAATGATTTAGCATAACCTTATAACTACTACTAAATATCCAAATATAATTTGTTAATTATCTGCTATAAACTCCCACTGAAATTGTGATATGTATAATCATCATAAGATTTCACCTCAAAACTAAATAAGATGAAAACTTAAAGACACTTGAATTACTAACAGGAAACTTATTTAAGCTTATAGATGGAATTCTTTAATTTGCAAACCATCAAACAAATTTTTTCCAGTTGCACCAAATAGATTGTCTCACAATGTTACCATTAAGAAGTATTCTCTTAATACCCATCTAATGAAGGTTAAAAATAAATTGTACCATATATGCCATTATTGACTATAGTCTTAAAATCTGAACTTCCAATAATACAAAAAAAGGTCTCTATATGATAATGCCGTCTTTACGACTAAATTCTTTATTGACAAAATAACCCTTTTATCTTTCTACATCACTTTTGGGTAATGAGAAAGGAACCGAAATGTTATTTTTCTCAATTACTTTATTTTTCTATTTTATGGCATTAATTGTAAGTTTATTTCTTCTCTTTCTATTGGAGTCCCTTAATGGCAATTGTTCTTGAGGTTGTTGAGTTTGCCCTTTAAAATTATCTTGACGAGGGAAAGTTACAACACTGAATTAAATTAACCTTCAAAGATAATGTCATGAACCTTATCTTCCCCTCCAAACTCAATATCCTCAAAGAACTACATTTCCCGTCTAAAAGAATGATTTACTTTGGGATCATGAAATTTGTATCCCTTAGACGCTTTAATGTGTCCAACAAAACAGCAACAAACCAAATCCAGTTTTGTTTCTGTAGACCTATGCGGCCTTCCATTAACTGGAAAACTCAAAATATGGAAATACCTTTAGCTAGCTTATTTACACATCCATAATCCACAAGGATTGTTGCTTTAGTTGGGACACTGTCATATCTTTAAGCTGTAATCTTTTATGTCTATTTCTCTTAGTGAGTTTAATTAAGTAGTAGAACTTGTCATACTACTTAGTCGATTCTTTATCGTCTTATAATAACACTATTAAAAGTAGTACGTTCCAGCATAGTGTTACTATATGATGATAATTCTCTAAGAAATTTGACCAATGACCTTAGACATAGTTCCCATAATACTTAATTCGTTTGTAAAATTTATTTAGTCTTAAAACTTTGAACAAGTCTAGTCTTAGTATTTCTCATTAATGGTAAAAGGTAGCACTAGGAAATTGTTTTTGAACATAACAATATGTTTGACCATTTTAAAAGAAATTCGTAAAGAATAGTTTACATATATCCATATGTATTAGTTCTAACAACATCTGAAAATCTTATGCCCCCCAATCTTATTTTGTTTGTTTGTTTGTTTTTATTTCACTTAACTCATAATTTGAAATCTGATAAGTCAAGTGGATTGAAAATTCTGTATGACTTAATTCTTTGTTTAAAGCAAGTGTCCTAAACTTTTTATCCAAACTAATACAAAATTCTTATTACCTAATTCTCTTTTGGTACCATATGAATTGACATGTTGTAAGGTTGTATTATATGAGCCAATGTTCTGAAGTAAATAATGGTTACCATAACCTAATAAAGAACTGAATTAACCTTCTTTGAATTTTTGAAAAAGAGACAAACAGACTGTCACCAAAAGATTAAAAGTATTCGTATTTTGTTCAATATGGAAACATAAATGAAATTCTGTCTAAAGATGGAACAATAAAAATCTCTTTCAAAAACAAATTAAATTTAGTCATTTAACGATAACCTAAAAATTTTATTGACTCAACTGTAATTGTCTCACCAATGCTCCATATTGATGTGTCTTTCAACATCAGTTAGCTTTTGGTGGTTCAAGAACTTTGCATAAATACATTTATATGAGCAGTAATACCGAATCTACCCACCAATTGTGTATAGGTACCAAAATCAAATGACCTTAAAAAAAAAATTGATTATTATATAATTTCTTTAAGTCAAACAGAGAAGTACCACCACAAAAGTAGCAACCAAATTTAAATTCTGAATTTTGCTTTTTTTGTGATATCGTATACTGTAACGTAATTATCCTTCTTTTCTTATTTCTTTATGTTCCAAATTTAAACTTAATTGAGCACTGAGTTTATTCTTCTTTATTTCTAAATGTATAGTCATCTCTTAGTTTAATCTCCCTTCTTGTACACAATATGAAATGAACTCATTAAGAGTATACTTCTACTTAATAATAGTAAAGCTATTCTTAACCGAACCGAACTTTATTGTGTATGAGAGAGATGGACTAAACTTTAGTACCTTAAATCTTAATTCGAGATGATACTTTTAAATAATGCATTTTCATATATTTCCGTTTTTCTTATACCTTCTGGAAACAAGATCTTTTAAAAGAGTACTCGTTCCCGCCTTATTGCTTTTCAAAAATAAATAAATAAATAAATAAATAATTCCTTACAGTGGGAACAATTTTTGCATTATTTAATAGTACTCATTAATGTTTCCAAATTTAATTATTAACCAAATTGCCTCAAAACAAAAAAAGTAGATCAGGATTATTGACTAACTTTACCACCAGAATTAATCGATCATCGGAAAACCTAAACCCAAAACGTGTAAACCTTTAAACGAATTCGAGCAAAATCAATGTTGGATTCATAAGCTAACAACCAAAAAATACTGAATTTATATCCATAAGATTTAACCAGAAGTTAGGAAACAAAAATAGATCTAAATAATTGAATTGAGTCCAAATAATTTATAAAAAATAAAATTGATCACCAAATGAAGCCAAAGCTGAACGGCTTCACGAACCAGATTGATCAATTTAATTTTATATCAAAGTCAGAATGATTTTGCAGTACTAAAATCAATTGATTATCTTGTTTTAATAAAACGAAATGAGGTTGTTAAACAAAAAACTGAAGCCAAACAACTTAAAGCCTAAGTAACCATACGAATTGGAACCGAAGTAAATCAATTCTATTTTGGTATTTGGATGATAAAAGATTACGTACCCAAATCTGAAGGAGTTTTGTTTTACTTCAAAAATGATTCTTAAATCAACACGACATACGAAACAAAAGCCCTCAAACCCAGATCCGAACGCAAAACTTTTGTTCCATACCCATAGAAAACCACGTATATGAAATCCAAAATCCGATCAATTCTGTGTCATGACCTAAATAATATCTTGAACGATATCAATTTTATTGCCAAAACTGAAACACTTTGATCGGATGACACTACGTTACCAGATTTGAAAACAAAACATATTTAACCGAATTTCCCAATAACTGAATAATACCACTTGTAAAAATAAATCCATATATCGAAAAGACCTCCACATCATATTATTGAAAACTGTACAAAAGGGAAAACGTACCTTAATCTGTAGTGGCAAGAAAATTGTTCCGGTTTGGTCTTCCAGATGATTCCATCAAACCCTTGCGGTAACCTCTTACAAATAGGGAGTCAAGATTTGGCATGACGGCTCATCCGGAGACCACAACCAATATATAATAGGGTTTCCGATTCCACCCATCATAGAACTGGAAACTGGGGTTTAGGATTTCTACATAATACTGGGCCACACCTTAACTTAATTATTATTAGTCCAAACTTTAGTTAACATAATTAGATCATTTTATGTTGGCTAGTATTTTATGATAACTTATAAAATAGAATTGTATATTTAATATATAAGTCCATATAGATCTTACAACTCTATTTGTGATTTACAAGTAAGACGTTTTTAAAATTAATCTCTGAAAATAAATAGTTTATGGTGAGGAAATTAAATTCTGTTTTAGGGAAAATTAAAATAAGGAAAGAAATGGATGATTAGTTCCGCCAACGGAACTTGTTGACTTTCTTTGCCTCAGTTGAATCGGAAGGATTTCTGGAGCTATCAAAATCATGTCAGACGTCCGGTTGTTACATGTTTTTCGTTTACGATATCAAAACTTAAAACATGATGGCGTCGAATTTTGTTGTTCGGCACTTGGTTCATTCCTGGATTACTTTAAATTTTTGTCTATTTCTTTGTAACGAATACTCCTGGAGTATCTTTTTTGTTAGTCTAATTATATCTGAATTCATCTCATTTTCTGCTTTTAGAGTAACTAGTCATTGATTATATTTAATGAACTTCTACTATAAGAAAATGCATATCTTCAATCTACAACTATTAATTTTTTATTCATATTTCACTTCTGATACGATTCGTCTTAAAATGAAAAATCAAACTTAAATAATTATTTTGGAACGGAAAGAATACACTGTAAATTCCATTCTACGTTTAAAATCTCAGTATAAACCCCATACTTTCTGCTCTATAATTGAAAAATAGCCACCTTTCGTAAGATTTCGATGCACTTCGCCGTCTTCCATAGGCCACAGCTCTCTAATGATGCCCCTTTATCTGAATTTATAATCAATTAGAGAGTGAGCTACTCAGATTGGGTCGGGACAAATAAAATCCAACAATAGGGTTGCATGTAAAGGCCCAAATCACTCCGATGCTTGTACATGTGACCTTGCTTCAAAGTTTTTTTTTTCTTTTTTTAAACGGTACTTATATTTTAATTCTAAATATTTACACTATTACATTGTAGTTTCGAATAAGCTAAATTACTTTAAAGTGAATGCACTGATGATCAGAGACTTTCTTTAATTTCTTAATTTTCCCTGATATTAATCATTTTTTGAGTATCACGTCTAGAAACACATTTATATATTTTAAAAGATTGCTCATCAGTCTGTCTTTAGAACTCTCTTATATGTACTCTAAACAAATTAAGCTTAATTTCGTCTCAATTAACCTCTCCATAAATGTCCATAGAAAGAATTTCCTAAACAATTCTTGAGTGACATACTCGGGTTACAAATCAGGACACACGATGCGGGTTCGTCCCAATAAAACATTCACAGATATTCATAAACAGAGAGAAAACCAACTCTCGCTCCATGTGAAGTAGAGAATTAAACTCAAAACTTCCTTGGAAAAAGATTATAGTGATGACAAGTCATTCGCAGATTAATTATTGTTGTTATTGAGTATTTTCTGATGAAAAAAAAAACTATAATTAATAAAAACCTTACTAAGAAGAAAAATGAAAAGGACAATGAAGACTTATCCAAATAAAAGAATAAATCTAATTTGTCCAACTAAAGTATTATGAAAAAAATAAATTATTTTTCTAAGACAGAAAGAACCCAAGAAACCGTTTATTTATTTTGATGCATAAACTGAAGAAGTAATTGTTTAAATTCTAGAGTTGATGATACTTAAACTTCTAATATGTAATTCGAACCATCACTTAAGATACTACTACTTTGTTGTGTGTCTATGCTTTTCCTCTAAATTTATAAACTTGTTCGTGTTTTACGTATATCATCGCTTCAAAAATAATTATTAAGTTTTTTTTAAGTGTTATATATACTTTTTATTATAAATTTAATGATCATTTTGCATGGATCAACAGATCTAGGAGTATGCCTTTTTTTTACCCTCTTAACGTAATTTAGAAAAATTCACGAACAGATCAAAAGAGACTTTCCCTTGTTAGGTTGCAGAGTCTTTCCAGAACAACTTCCAAATTGCGTTTGCTGAGTTAAAAGAAGTTTAAAAAATGCCTAGAAATGAAGTTGAAATGACGCCAACATCTATATCTTATTGTTATCAATACAAACCTTCATAGTTTATTCAAAGTGCACTTACGTGTGACAACCGACAAACATCATCTTTCGTGGAATCCCAGCATGTATAGACTCAAACATGAGAACAAATGTTCAGATCTAGTATTAAAAACATGACCAAATTAATTTCTTTATTCAATCTACAACAAAAGGTTAGTCTGGTTAGATATGTCTCTCCCAATTTTATGCAAAGTTATTTCTTAAATTGACCTAGTTTTGTTTGCTAATACTGTGATTTAGTTTTCGAAAAATTTGTAGTCCGAATGATTCAGTCATAACTCGGAAGTTACAAGGATTCAACTATAAATCATTGAATCATGGCACACCAGTCTTTCTGTGAATAACAAAGTTGAAATTTCTACTACGAATTAAATAAATAAAATTACCATTTCCAGATGAAATACTTCAGCAGAAAAAGTTTGGACAACGTATTTGATATGTATAGAAATTCATGGGGTTTCACCTCAAAACCAATTGACAATGAGGAGAGTAGTCTATGATGCTTATATACTGATACAAAGTGTCTCCAAATACTAATGTGGGATAAATACTTCAACAATATGAAAATCATTTGATTCACATCATGCGAGCATCAAGTTGTGTTAAAAGCCATACCAACCTGTATATTAAATGAATTTAATCATAACAAAATTTTCAGAAATGGGAATGATGGGGGTCCTAGTGAGATTAGATTCAAGACATGAAAAACTTCCAATGAAGGAAAAACGGGTCCAGTGACAAGATTACGGCATGATGAGGTTGACCCCCTTTTTTCAATTTAAAAAAAAACACAATTATAAAAGCAAAACAATATTGGACAATATCATAATAAAGGACCACTAATTAATCACTATATTAATACAAATGTGGAATTCAAGTAAAAATTTTAAAAAGGGGTTCTAATTATTTTAGTGTTTGAAATTTGTGGTAGAGACATTCCAATCATGAATGATTAAGTAAACTAACCTTGCTTTTATAGCAATAGTCTCCAACCCCAATTACTGTCATTTATCACTAATCACATTCTTAATTCTCTCATGGTTTCTTTCTTTTCATTTCTTTTGTAGGCCCAATTCCCCCCACTCCATTGCTCCCCCTTAAAGCTAAGAATCATCATGATTCTGCTTTTCAAATTTCCATCTCTCACTATATAAATTTATAAATTGGCAGTCTTTTTTCAAATGATAATGTGTTTTACTTTCAAAATCAGCTTCCTATCCATCCCAAGCAAAAGTCACTGATTCCCACATCAAATGTGGTGAATGATTTGCATCAACAAACAAATCCCTCTTTTTCTCCCTTAATTAATTTGTCCTTGTCAATTGTTATTTTCTTGTCTCTCATTTTGTTCCCTCTCCATATATATATATATATATATATATATATATAATTTATTGATATTCTCAACGTACCGACGTATGTATAACAATGCACATGTAAAACATGGTGGGTTTTGTTTTTTTTTTGGGTGTATACTTCAAGAAATGCATGGGATTATCACTTGTTAATTACCGCGTTTTATGCTGTAATAAATGGGTGGTTTTCAAGTTTGAAAAGTTTTGGATTAAGTTGCACGAAAATGGAAAATTTCAAGGGGGGGGGGGCTAATATTTTACTAATGGTGATGGTTACCTAGGGTGGTTTGTAGTGTAACTAAAAGCAAGTAATATATGTCCAAAAACCAGCTTTTGATATGAGATAGAGCCAAATTTTTGCGTTGGTGATGTTTAGCAAATAGAAAGCGATCGATTTAATTGGGAGAAATAATTTGCATGTATTTCTAGGCAATTTCAAGATTGCTCGTGGTATCTAGGCATGGTTCAGGAATGGCAAAATGATAGGGATCAACATCTACAACAGATAGTTGCCTCAGAAAGGATCCAAGAAAAAATGAAGGAAGTAGATAAAATTTTTTACCAAGGACTTATCTGAAGTTTTATTGTCCAGACATAACTTATACCCCTTCATAACTGATTTGGTTACAGATCCAGGAAAAACCATGCATAATGAAGTTCTTTGGTTTTTTTTTTTTGTGGGGGGCGGGTTTCTTCAAAGATTCCTTGTGAAGATTTTAACTTGTGATGAATATGTTCAGAATCAAAGAAACAGTATATATGAGGAGTAGTGATCCGCGGGGTGAAGTACTTTATTACAATATTGCATCATCATGATACTGTAGAGGTAGTTTATCCCCATAGTGTAACGAGCTAGTTTTCAAGAGTAACGTCTTCAATATGTGTACTAAAAAAGAAACAAAACGGAAATAAGAAAAATAATAGAAAATGTATATAGAAAGAAAAAATAATACTGTAGAGGTGGTTCCTCTCATTCATGAGTTTCAACCTTCACCAACCCCTTAGATTTCCGTGTTTCTTTTTTGGGTTCATTTTAACTCTGCAAATATAGGATTTACTGATTCGTTAATTGGGAAAGGAGGATTAAAATTCATTTGACAAAGTCGCAGAATCTTTAAATAAGAAAATTAAACGATTTGTTATTGAAATGTTCTTTAATGTATGATCAAACGGGGAAATTAATCTTGAGAGTCGACATACTCCTTGTGTCTAAATATTGACAACGATATGTAAATTTTATTGAGTATTAATTTAGAACCCTAGAAAAGAAAAGTGAAAAGCTCTTCACATTCCAGAAAAAGAGAAAAGAGGTTAATGGAAGTAGTTAGCATCATGCGTTAATTCAGCCTTTAGAAAATTTTGATTGAAAGTCATGAATGCGAGGAATATTAATCATGATTGACAAGATAAGATGGTGTTGTTGCAGTACCAGTGACATGATCATCAGCATAATTAATCCCAAGAAAAACATAATTCGTGTCAAACTGCTGTTGATTTTGTTGTTGAAACTCTCTCTCAAATTTTATGGAGAAATAAACTCAGTACTTACATAGAGCATCATTTTCAGAAAAAAAAAAAAAAAACATGATGATAAACCTAGTTTATTCTTCATTTCATTTCTAATTTTGAGCCTTATACAAATAACTTTTCACCTTGGAAGATCAAATTTGCACACGTTAATCCCTTCAAACAATGTATATCAATTGTATTTTAGTAGTGTAACAAAAATATTGTTTCTTTAACCTAAAACCGCCTAAACTTTATTCTAACTCAAAAGACATTTATCTTCACTAATAAAACATTAATAAGTGATACACAAAAGGCGAGACAAATGTTGGTGTCTGTGCAAAGAAAATATCACTAGAATATAGTAAAAATGCTAGTTCAGTAATTATTTTTTTGGTACAAAAGAATTTGTTTAATTACATGCATGACTAATTTGAACACACAATATAGATACGTAGGTAGGATGGGTCTTTTTTTTTTTTTTTTTTGGGGGTGAGAAAAACTTAACCAACAAATGGGATGTCTGAAATTTCTGGATCGATGAGGTACGTGAAAGTTGGTTACATAATAATACTATAAACTACGTACTACAAATATTCTCTGTACGTAGAAAAGGGAGACAAACCCTATTATGCGAGCTGATAAAACGTCATTTTAAGGTTAGATGGAATCAATGGGGGCCATATTTTGTTGGGACCCTCTTTATTTTCGCTCCCTGGCTAGCTTCTGTTCATGGCTGTCTCTGCTCCCATTTTTTTGTATCTCTCTCATTTCTTTTCCAACATGTTTATATAAAAGGGTTCAGAAAGGAGGGAGTTCTGTTTTGTTTTTGTTAAAGGGCTGATTCTCAGAGAAACAGAAAGGGGTTTTTCAAAGTTCATATATAGGGTAATAATCTTCAAAAACATGGGACACCATTCTTGCTGCAACCAGCAGAAGGTTAAGAGAGGGCTTTGGTCACCTGAAGAGGATGAAAAGCTGATTAGATATATAACTACTCATGGCTATGGCTGCTGGAGTGAAGTTCCTGAAAAAGCCGGTTTGTTTGTTTTTTCTATTTCTTTCAACTCTTTTTGCATGCTCACATTGTGTATATATATTGTGCCTTTGTCCTTTTTCTTCCTATCATCATTTTTATTACAGCATAAAATGGTGAATCTTTTACAGCAATTTCTGTGTCAAATTACTGATAAGGTTTGTGATCAGCAATGATTTCATGGGTTAATTCTCTTTTTTGGTGTTTCTTTTCCTTAAAGGGCTTCAAAGATGTGGGAAAAGCTGCCGGTTAAGATGGATAAACTACCTTAGACCTGATATCAGAAGGGGAAGGTTTACACCTGAAGAAGAGAAGTTGATCATCAGCCTTCACGGTGCTGTTGGAAACAGGTTTTTTCTCCCGGTCGATAATTAGTTTATCTCGTAATTTTGTTAACTTTGTGTTACTACATTCTCGCTTCCATCATCTTCAAAAACCTTCAGTTTCAGTATACAAAATTGCATTAGCTAGCTTCTTCATACTCTCCATTCATCCCCATTTCTTTGTCATCAAAAGTAACCAGAGACATTAGGAAAAAGTAGTATTTTTCCCCCCTCTTTTCCATCAAGATACCAAGTAATAGTCAACAGTTTTGTCTCCTGTAGCAATGGATTTTGGCTGTTCAAATCTTTGAGTAAACATAGCTTAAGAGTTTATTCAACTTGAAGCATCAATTCCATTGGGAAACATTTCATTTTCCTAAAACTTTCTGCGTCAATATAAGTAGCCTAGCTAGTGTCTTTGTTCCTTCTTGATGAATTAATGATTGAGCCTTCCAATTTAAGTGTCGGAGCACGTTTGTATACACACACACACACACTCGCACACAAAAATATTATATAATAATGAACTAGTATTAGCTAGTCTTGGTCATAACTCATAACATTTTTTTTTATAAAAAAAATAGTTACTTCGTTTTCAGAGTAGTTTCCAGGTACTCGCAAGTTGTTTTCAGTTAATACAGGTAGTATTCTGCATTAGGAGAACTTTTCGTCCGATTTTAATAGTCCACTTTGTTATACTGTTTTAGTTTGATAGAATAGACAACGAAATTGAGCCATATAGAGTAAGTAGTGATTTTGTTTTTTTTAGTCTTCCACTGCAATTATATACTCTACTCTCAAGCCGTAACTACTCTAGCTAGTTGGTTTCCTTGTAGGCAATACCATATTACAACTACCTTCATCACTAAAAGTTTCTTCCATTAACTGAATCTCTCTGTTTGTAACAGCTTCATTATGTTTTGACATCTTTCAGCAAGAAAGTACTCTAGTTTCTCTTGATTTTCATTAACATTATTGATTCCGCACCAAATATATGATTAACTGGAGAGTTCTAAATTGTAGGTGGGCTCATATAGCAAGTCATTTGCCAGGGAGAACAGACAATGAAATCAAGAACTATTGGAATTCATGGATCAAGAAGAAAATACGAAAACCGACATCATCATCATCATCATCTCCAGGAGCTCCAGTATTAGCACCTAATCCTCCTACTGATCATAATCAACAATCCGGACAATTCACTTACAATGCAAACCAACTTGATCAAATGATGAATCATCAGCACAATAACAATAATGTTGATCCTCATCACGATAACTTATTTTCATCTCCACCATTGTTCATGTTTGACACCGCAGGCTGTTGTCCAGTACTACAAGGCTACACCGTTAACAGTGGAGATTGCAGCAGCAACAACAATTTTATTAGTACCCTAACCGAAGACCAAATGATTTTGCATCAGAACTCATCATCAATGTGGCCAAATGATCAATCATCCTCATCCTCGGCAACAGTATTAATCCAACCGTCAGCAGCTTTTAGTAGTACTAATGGTATGGATTCAAACAGTGCTAATTATTTGCCTCCATTAATCGACAACATCGAAAACATGGTGGCCATTGGGCAATCTTGTGGTGAGAATGTGTCATTGGATTGCATGCAAAAACAACATGATGATCATCAGCTAATAATGAATCAATGGGAAGTTGAAGCACAGCAGCAATGTCCAAGTTATCTGTTTTGGGATCAATCAGAAGAAGAAGGTCAACTTTTAAGTGGGGAAGAAACACAAGTACTTGCCACAACTGCTTCAAACAACATTGGAGCCATGCTTTCTTATCCTTCACCTCTGTAAATGAAAAGCTCATCCACATGACAAAAATCCAAACAAAATGAAACCATCTAATTTGACATGCATCCTCATCATCATGTCTCTTTTTTGGGGGTTAATTGTTTTCTTTAAACGGGATCAATTTATGTTCTGGTTGTGAGATAGGCAAAAGTGAGAGCTATTGTAATTAAGCGAAGGGGTTTTTTTTTATTATTATTAATATTTCTGCTTTCTGGGAAATCAAAAAAGAAAGAGAGGAGGAAATAAAGAGATGACAAGTTAATTTATAATCATCCGTATATCCTAGTTGTTGTACGGTATGTACACCTTTAGTGCACCTTATATATACTAGATAAATTTTGACTATTTTCTTACAATTATTGAGATAAACGATTTGATATAGTAATTTCTGAACAATCTGCGAGAACTGAGAATGAGAACATGGAAAAAATGTCATTTCTACCTAAAGTTTTGTCCTCATCGTCAATCATACCCAATAGATTTTCGATTAGCCAATTTTCTCTAATATTTGAAATTTTCGCTAATTTCGTCCAATTGGCTCATTTTCCGTCCAAATTAACGGATTTTCATTAGTTTTTTTTATTAAAATAATAAATTTAAATACAAAAATACCTCAGTAGTTTTTAAAAATTTTAAAAATAACCCTTAAAATATATAAAAATAACAAAATAGTCCCTTTTCACTTTTTTATTTTATTTTTCTCTATTTTGTTCCATTTTTCTCAACTACTTGTAATGACCATAAAAGTATATTATATGTGTTTTTAAAAAAATATTTATTTATTTTCAAATTCTACCGTAAAGATTAATCTTTGTATAGTTGTAACACATGGTTGTATTTATATAAGCATGTTAATCTTTTTAATAATATAGTTTAATAATAAAGACATTATTTTTCTGATTTATTTTATTCTTCCTAACATAAAGATTAAAAACATTTAAATGAAACTAATATTTCGCATAAAAATAAAGTATTAGCTCAAATAAAAAAATATTAATATTGGTTGAGAAACTGTTGCACAAATGGAAATTTTCGAGTTTAAACAAGCAACAGTAGTACTCTCGAGCTTAGACAATTATTTACTTTGTGGAAGCATGGCTACTGCATCATCATTCGAGAAGATAGGACAACCCATATGGTACTGCTAAGCATCTCGGGAATACTAAAGTGATAATCAGGAAGCCTAGGAAATTGGTTGAGAAAATGTTTATATATTTGGCCGTTGATCAAAAACCTCTTTCTACTTTCTAGTTCTAGTAGTCAACTCAGCCACCATAGAAATGCATGTAGTGTTCAGTTGTTTTCACCTCGCAAAACACATAGAATTGTAGTAATACGACTAGTAAGTAGTTTGCAGCATCTGCTCATCTACAGTAAGTAAAACAGTGTAAAATCCTCTGCTTCATTTCACATCACCCATTACCAAAGCATTCATTTCTCTTCCTTCTTCTCCTCTGCATAAGACCTCAACAACTCTTTTGAGTCTTGCTATTTTCTCATCTTGGTCGGCAACACCAAAATACCACCTCATGTTGACTGGAATACTCCTGGTATAATTTCTGGAATGTTTTTGCTTCATCCTCACCTAGTTGAAGGAGCATATGATCAACTAGTTCACTAGCCACCTCTCCCTCTTTGAATGTTTGCATCACTTCGTCATTCCCCAACATAGAACCAACTTCAGGATAGGCGTCGAAGAAAGCTATACAATGTCCAATGTGCCCAGGAGAGATACCATTGCAGCTCCGGACATGAATTGCCTCCCAAACATGAATGTTGAAGGAGTTGATGACTTTTATCTCTTCGGGCCGGGAGCGGTCCTTGGTATTGTGGAGTGGGTTTTGAAGCCATATGGGTGCATCCATGTTGATGAGCTCCCACCACCAACTCCCATCTGAGCTGAAAAAACATCAGGTACGTTGGGATTTCGACAAACTCAGCATCCTCTTTAGGCAGCTTCTCAAATCCTTCATCAGTCAATGGTGGTTTTCCTGTGACCAAATCTTTTTCAGTCAATGGTTTCTCTTGGACTTGATCCAACACTTTTTCTTCCTTTGTGATGTCTTTACCCATTCTGAAACTATTT
The DNA here is from genome assembly GCA_949775105.1 of Oldenlandia corymbosa var. corymbosa. NCBI lineage: Eukaryota > Viridiplantae > Streptophyta > Magnoliopsida > Gentianales > Rubiaceae > Oldenlandia > Oldenlandia corymbosa. The sequence continues at coordinate 9,317,747 of OX459119.1, read as the reverse complement.
TCGAAGTCCCTTACAAGCTGTATGATTTCTTTTCAGCTTCCAAGTACTCCAACTGCACAAAGCACATATATTATTATCCAGCAGCAGTATGGTACAAATCAGAAATGAACGATGGATGAAGCACATGCATTATTATTATCCAGCAGCAGTAGAGCTGGCCCCACAGACTTACTACCCATCCAAATTCATTGTACTTTAGTCCATAAATGTCCATCCATTTAAAATGCTGGACTTGGATGGATCTAGATAAAAAGTTGTTTGGACGGGTATGGGTAATCCACGGTTACCCATCGGGTAATTTATTAGATTTTCAAACTATACAATCATCATTTAAGTAGGCCATGACCCGACCCAACCCAACTTAATTAAGGAAGGGTTATATACGGGCTGGGTCATGACGAGTTGGCGTGGATTGTAAATTAACTGGTTTACTATAAAATTTTTACTCGCGGGTTGACCTATACATAAAATTACTTTTTAACAATGTTATATTTTATAACTTAATGGACTTCAAATTTTTACATTTACGGCAAGTATAACTGGGTCAGCCCATGCATCGAGGTGGATCGACTCAGTAACCAGGTCATGATACACGAGTCGAATTTTTATTTTTTTGTTCAAATAAATTTTACACTTGTATTTTCTAACTCCTTCAAGTTCAACTTTTACGTTTTAAGCCATATTAAACTGGGTTGATCCATGAGTCATGTCGGATCGACCCAATAACCGAATCACGGTACATGGATCGAATTTTGATTTTTAAAAAAATAAACTACAACAATGGATTTTAACTTAGGAAACTAATAATTATATTTTTTACTAAGTTTTACCGGTCGACCCATGGATCGACCCGTGAATCGAGTCGGGTCCATCTAGTAACCGGGTCGCGATACGCGACTCGAATTTTTTATTTTTTTGTTCAAAGAAACATTTACACTTTATATTTTCTCACTTATTGAAATTCAATTTCATGTTTCGAGCCATATTAAACTAGGTTGATTCACAGGTCGTATTGGATTGACCCAGTAATCGGACCACGATACATGTATAGTATTTTGAATTTTTTAAAAAATAAAGTACAATCATGAATTTTAACTTAAGAGACTAATAATTTTTATATTTTCTGTCAGGTTTTACCAGGTCGACCAATGGATCAAACTGGATCGACCCACGAATCGAGCTAGGTCAAACCATTAACCGGGTCAGGATAAGCGGGCGAATTTTTTTTTTTTTTTGGCTCAAATAAAACTTATACTTGTATTTTCAAACTCGTTGAATTTCAAATTTTCACGTTTCAAGCAATAGTTAACTGGGTCGAGTTGGGTTGACCCAATAACCGGGCCACGATATATGGGTCTAAGTTTGATTCTTTTTGTTAAATAAAGTACAAACATGAATTTTAATATAGGAGAATAATAAGTTTTATGTTTCACATCAAGTTTTAAAGGGGTGATCTAATATTTGGGTCACATTTGAATTTTTGTTAAAATAAAATATACACTTGTATTTCCAACTTATTGGACTCATACTATTCATATTGGTGTGAAAGAATTAATTTATTATTATTTTTATTTAGTTGGGCTCATATTTATTACATTGGTAATATATGTATTTATGTTAAAAAGTCCACTAAATGTATTTATGGATATCCATGGGTATGTATTCATGGATATACATGGATACCCATAGATACCCATGGGTATTTAATATCCATCCATTTAAATCCATTAAATTTAATGGATATGGATGGGTATTTACCCATTAATCTAATAACCATTAAAAACCAATTTCAAGTAGTCCAAATTTACCCATTTTCTAGCTTGAAGCGGCAGTACGGCAGAAATCAGAAATGGATGATGGATGAAATACTCACCTTATCCTCCCAGCAGGAGGTATCCTAAATCTTTCATTTTGTTCACCAGCCCTGTTAATTTTTTTATTAGTTAAAATTTTTCCCAAAAAATTGAAACTAAGACACCATTATACAAAGGAATACACAAAGACAGACTCCTAAATTTGATACCTTCTTTACTCAGACCAACACCATTGTCTATCATTGTGAGGGTGTTTTGGAGTTTGTCCTCTGGCAAGCAAAGAGTCTAGTTCCAGTTGAGAACTGTTGTTGGTAGAGCTGACTTCAGCAATGGACTACAACATCAAAACAAATTGTTTATATACTCTGTAGTTTTTAATTAATAGCAGAACAGGAAGCTCTGTTCCCAACTTGCTTATTTTGTGAATATCATAAGCAAATTTATTCCAACAGACATACAACTTTTCTCCTTTTCTTGTTTGTTAACATTCCACTAACACAAGAGGACAAATGTTGTTCCCAAATTACGTTAAGGCTCCGTTTCGTTAGAATGAATTGGAATTAAATTAGAATTATAATCTAAAATAATTAAAAATGAGATATTGAGATTGTAATTCAATCTTAATTATTTTGTTTGGGAGATCTTAAGAATTCATTAGAATTAAGGTTCCAATATCAATTATTGCGTTTGGATGCTTACAATGTACATATTGGAATTACTTGTTTCTAAATAATAAAAATAATTCTTATTTTCTTTTTTTAAAAATACATTTTTGTATATAATTTGTTTGTATAAATACAATTCTTAATTTGTTATATCAATTTTGTAATTGATTACATACATTAGACATTTATAATTTTTTTAATCACGTAAGCATTATTAATATGATAATTGATATTCTCACTCACACACAACAAATAATGAGTAAACCGTTGTTGTTTCTCCCTCTTTTATTAGATTTTAACATTTTTAATTTCTAATATTTGGAATTTCTTCATATCTTTTAATGAAAAAATTAATATTTAATATAAAAATCAATTTATGCATATTAGTATTCTTTTATATATAGATATACATTAAATTTCATATGCTAATAAATACTCCTCTATCCCGAAATTATTATCCAGTTTAGATTTTCATTTTTAGTACTATACTAAAAATGTATGCTATCATAATTTATTATGTACGTGTATAAAAAATTTTTATTGCATAAATCTATTAGTGAAAGTAAATTCCCACTCAATAAAAAATTAAGTCCCAAGTCAAACCTCTTTGTTTTTTCTCATTTTATTTTTAAAATTTTTGAAAAATTATATTTTCACGTCCATAAAATAATTTCCCAATTTGAGTTTTAATTTATACTGAAAATCTATACCAGACAATCATTTTAGGAGCAAGAAAGTATTAGTTTTAGTGCATAAAATGTATATAATTTGAATAATTGTTTGAGAAAAAATTCAGAAAAAAATTTATATCATTTTTTATAATATAATAAGAAAAAGGTTCCTTGACCGAAGGAAATGCAGTCACTTATAAATATTTTCTAATACATTTTGGTATGGAAATATTTTAATAAATTTTTTGCTACAAAATATATATATTGAGTTAAAGAGAGAGATTTTGAAAATGAAAATTTGAAGAAAAAGATGAAAAGGAAAAAAAATGAAAAATTGGAAGAAAAAAAAAGAAGCAATGCACGGTGGAAAATGTAAACCGGTTTTATAGGAGGGAAAACTAAAAAAATAAAAACAAAAATAGAAAAAAGGAAACAGCGCATTACTTAGAAGACCCACTTTCTTATAACCCAGTTTTGACCCGTTTTTTGACCCGCGGTCTTTTCGTAAGTTCCTCGAAATTGAATTCGAATTATTTGCTCCCACAGCAGAATTAAAAACAAAGAATTGAACCCTAAAAAGTATTGTAATTGTAATTCTTACACTTTTATTTTTAATCAATCAAACACAAGAATTGGAATTTGAGATCTCCAATTTCAATTCTTGGTCCCAATTCAATGCAATCAAATAGAGCCTAAAACAAATCTTGTAAACCTCACTCACTCACAGGCACATACAAACAAACACCTTGATATTCGAACATGATTAATACGGTGCAATAAATTATTTACCGGCGGAATACAACAAGAAGCAGTGCGAATTTATAGATTAGGTCACGGTAGAATCCAATTGAGCAACACATATGCTGTTTCCAACAACAAAAAAAAAAAAGAAGAGCAACACATACACGCAGTACGCACATTTACCAATTACAACATACATATGCAATATGCATAGTGAAATCGGATTCAGTTGCTTAACGTAAGTAAGAAGCTAATTTACCCATGGACTACACGCAATTCACAATCTTACAGACCTAATTGAACTCACAATTCCCCCAAAAAAAAAGCTCATGCATACATACGGAAGAACAAACAAAATTAGCCAATATTCTGTTTTAAGGTTTTGAACTTTTCCCCTCCAAAAACTTCAACTCTCAGTTAACATTCTCTCAGAATAAAATACACTATTTGTCAACGTTAAGTCGTTAACATAATAATTTAATTCTGAATTCAAAGGGCTTAACCAAAAATACGAAAACCTATTACCACACTACATACAAACCGCGCAGTTGAAAGCGTCCCTATCCCAAGCGACCTAGCAAAAATGGTGTATAAAAGTTCTCTTGAATCAGAAACCCACATCAATGTCTTGATCCAAGCAGCTTGATTTCAAATCCAGTTTTGAAAGCAACAAAAAGAGGGAAAAAAAGAAAGAAAATAAAATGGCCACTGATCAGAAAAAGTTGAGATTCAAAGGTTGCTCCTACTTGCAACACTGACCCTGATAGAAATACGTACTAACATTAAAGGAGTAGTTACTCATGTTAGCAAATTAGTTCAAATTTCTACCTCTGATTAGGACTGGACGGAACACTTGCCAAGGCCTAAGTTATGTTTCAATACCAGGATGTTTAAAGTATGCACCTGGCCAACATAAAACTCAGCTTGGGACAGAGTTCAATATCTACTAGCAAAGCGAAAACTTTGACCATCAAAACTACAAACACACACCTTTCCTTCAAAAATTTACAATGATACTTCTAGCAGCAACATTAACCATCAGTACTGATGTTTTATTAGTCATATTCTGCTATTTTTACTAGTAGCGCCTCGGGAATTTTCTCTTTTCAGTCAACCTCCTCCATTTTGCTCTCTTCATTGGTTTCCTCCAATGCACTCATCCCAGTGTCTTCATTCTCTCCGGTGCCATCTTCAATGTTAAGGCCTAGCTTCAACATTCTATGAATTCTTCCCCCGAATTGGTTTGGATCGTCAAGGCTAAAACCAGATGTCAATAGAGCTGTCTCGTAAAGGAGCAACACCAGGTCTTTCACTGATTTGTCATTTGAATCTCTATCCGCCCTCTTCCTGAGTTCCTCCATGATGCCATTATCTGGATTGATCTCCATTGTCTTCTTGCTCGACATGTAATTACTCATGCTGGTATCCCTTAACGCCTGCGCCTTCATGATCCTTTCCATGTTAGCGGTCCAGCCATACTCACCGGTTACTAAAACACAGGGAGAATCGACAATCCTATCAGATACGACAACTTTCTCAACCTTATCCCCAAGAATGTCCTTCATTACTTTACACAGGTTCTCAAAGGACTTCTTCTTTTCTTCCTTTGCAGCTTTCTCTTCCTCTGACTCTTCGAGCTTCAGCCCTTCCTTTGTTGCAGAAATGAGCTTCTTCCCATCGTATTCCCTTAATTGTGAAACCACGTATTCATCAATCGCATCAACCATAAAAAGCACTTCGTATCCTTTCCTCTTAAGCTTTTCCAGGAAAGGAGAGTTCTCAACAGCTTTCTTGCTCTCACCAGTGATATAGTATATATCCTGTTGCCCCTCCTTCATCCTTGTCACATAGTCCTTCAGACTGGTCATCTCGTCGCCACTCTTTGTAGAGTAGTACCTCAGAAGATCTGCTAGCTTTGCCCTGTTTTGGGCGTCTTCATGGACACCTAGCTTGAGGTTCTTAGAGAAGGCATCATAAAATTTACTGTAGTCCTCTTTGTTCTCAGCAATTTCAAAGAACATCTCAATACACTTCTTAACAAGATTCTTCCGAATAACCTTCAAGATTTTGTTCTGTTGAAGAGTCTCACGGGATATATTTAGTGGGAGGTCATCCGAATCAACTACGCCTTTGATAAATCCAAGGTATTCAGGAATCAACTCCTCACAATTGTCCATGATGAAGACCCTCCTCACATAAAGCTTAATGTTGTTCGGCTTTTTCCTCGTATCAAAGAGATCAAAGGGAGCCCTCCTAGGGACAAAGAGTATAGCTTTGAACTCTAATTGCCCTTCCACAGAGAAGTGCTTCACCGCTAGGTGATCTTCCCAATCATTTGTTAGACTCTTATAGAACGCAGCATACTCCTCCTTCGTGATTTCTTCAGGCTGGCGAAGCCATATAGGTTTCTGCTTGTTAATGACCTCCCACTCATGTGTCACCTGCTTAATCTTCTTTGTTTTCTTCCTTTCTTCTTCGTCTCTCTCATTGTCAACATCTTCAACTTTTCCCTCCTCTTCCTTCATGGTGTCATCATCTTCATCATCACTGACTTCTTTCTCAGTGGTCTTCTCAACCAACAGATATATTGGATAGCTAATAAATTCAGAATGCTTTCTAACAAGTTCTTTGATCCTCTTCTCCTCCAGGTATTCCAACTACATCACATAATAATACTTGTTATTAGCCGCATGTGAGTCAGATACATTGGGATTCATTGATGACAAAAGCAAACTCTATGAAAATGGGGCCAAAACCACCAAGTTAGAACCAAGGTTTTATGAGCTCTACTATAGCAATGGGAACTACTTGTTCTGGGATGCATAAACTGGTAAATAAAGGTCACTCATCAGATACATAAACTGGTTTTATGAGCTTTATCAAGTGGTCAGATGAGAGTTCAAAGCACCAGAAGTTTTTCTCCCATTGAAAAGACCTTTATTTACAGGGTACATTAATTAAGTTTTATTTACGGGGCATATTAATTCAGCTAAAATGTCTAATATTGCAGATACCAAAAATGGAATCAACATGGAATGGCATATGCTCAGAGGACAAAAACAAGAGACCTGATCATCCTTGAGGTAGAGAGTGACTTTGGTACCCCTACCCAGTGGTTCTCCATTAGTATCCCTGGACACAGTGAAAGATCCACCAGCTTGCGATTCCCAAACATACTGTTCATCATCATTATGTTTGGTAGTGACGACGACCTTTTCAGCAACAAGGTAGGCTGAGTAAAAACCTACGCCGAACTGTCCAATCATGCTAACATCAACCCCAGCCTGCAATGCCTCCATGAACTCCTTTGTCCCAGACCTCGCAATTGTCCCCAAATTGTTCACCAACTCTAAAGTTTGTGACAACAAAACAAATGACTTAATTCCCAATCATTCACCACAAAAACTAGAAGAATCATTTGTGAATCGTTATGTCCATCCTGCTCTTACTTTTGTACTTCACATGATCAATCATCGAACATATCTATACATATTCAACTACAGAACGTATGCTACCATCAATTAAAACTAAAATAAATAAATGAGTACTAGAATATTTTTGATTGCTAATTAGCCTAAAGAATGAGTAACTAGAACATTACTGGAGCTACACAAAAAAGCAGAGATATGAAATCACCACCCAGAAATAGAGCCAAGAAAACTCAAAATAAGGTGGACATCTCGTAATCAACACTTTATCAGAAGAAATCACTCGTCGATTCAGACAAGAAATAGTGCTCTAACCATAAACCAAAACCATATATAAATTCAACCTCAATTGTAGGTGTTTTTTTAAAAAATCCCCTCAATTGTAGAGACACCCGTTCGTAAGAATACCTGATTTGGTCATTCCAACTCCGCTGTCTATAATGGACAGAGTTTTGTTAACTTTATCCGGTACAATCCGAATAAAGAGCTCCGGCTGTGAATCTAGTTTGCTCTTGTCCGTCAAGCTCTCAAATCGAATCTTATCCAAAGCCTGCAACAACAAAATTGTACTTCCCAGATCAATTCACAGAAAAATGAAATTAAGTAAAATTAAACAGAACACACACTCACACGCACAGAGAAAAGGAAAAAGAAAAACCGAAAAATGTAAGTAGAAGAAATTAATAGAGAAATACTGACATCGGAAGCATTGCTGATGAGCTCACGAAGGAAGATCTCTTTGTTACTGTAAAAAGTATTGATGATGAGACTCAGCAGCTGGTTAATCTCCGCTTGAAATGCGAACGTCTCTGTTTCCGCCATGCCTATATTCTGACCTTGGTTCTTTTATTTCAGTGTGTGAGTGTGTGTAAACTGGCAGAAGGAGAAATGTGTGAGTGAGAGAGTGTAGGTTGTTTTCTGCCTTTTGATAGAGAATTCGGAAATGGAAGGGAGTTGAGATGGAGTTTTGAAAGTTCAGGAAGAGTACAGATGTTTGATTTTTTTTTTTTTTTTTTCCACCTTTTTGGCGGGGGGTTATTCCAGTGCTTTCTGAGATTTTCCATTCATTTTCAGTTCCGTAGGCATCCAAAACTCAGGCAGGCTTCTCTCTGAAGTCAGCCGTTTTAGGTCCAGCCCATCTTATGTAAATCCATAATTTATGAGTACTTTCTCTAATTAAAAAGTTGGGCTTTAGACATGTTTGAAGTTTCTTAAACAATAATAATAATAATTCACTAGTTTTGTATCAACATCTGACTTTCAGAATTAAAATTCAGTAGAATTTCCATAAAAATTAATAATGTTGAGACCATTTAAATTTAAAAAAATTATCAAATAAATTGTTAAATTAATGAATCATTAATTTAAAGAATTTCCTTAAGAAAAAAAAAATCCTTACCGCTTAACATAATTTTTTTATTAAAAAAAACGCGTTACATATTCAGACCGCGTTCCAGATACGACCAAGCACAGAGAAATTGGCATTTAACAAAACCAGTTCGTGATTCTAAATAATTTATAAGTTAGTAAAAAAAAAAAGCCAGTCTTGGAAGGCTCAAAAACCAAATGGCAAACACTGATTCTAAATATTCAAAGGGTGCTTCATCTTCGAGTTGCAGCAATGATTCAAACAAGAAAGGAGCCGTGAGTCATGTTTTGCCTTACTTGCGGTATGATGGTTTCACTGACTTATTCGAAGTCCCCTCTAAATATTCTCCTCCCTTTGACATTATTGGCCGTGGTTCTTATGGCATTTTCTGGTAAGTAATAAATTAATTACGCTTATGATTAAATGGTTCATTATGATCTTTCTAACTGGTTGGTATTTTCATTCATTTGAATATATAGCTATTATGATCTTTTATTTTGTTTCTTATTTCTATTTTTGTAGTTCTGCTGTGGATGCAGAAACGGGAGAAAAGGTTGCTATTAAGAAAATTTGCAGTGCATTTGACATTACGAGTAATGCTTATAGAATGCTTAAAGAGATCAAGCTCCTCCAACATTTGGATCATGAGAATGTGGGTTGAAGATTTGCCTATCTTTCTCATCTTTGACTTAATATGGCTGTTTTTCGTAGTGGGCTGTGAACCCTTTGAAAAGATTATTAAAACTCCTCTGCTCTTAACTTCTTGAGGTTGTAAAATTTGAAGTCTCTGTTTCATTTTGGGTTGTGATTAAAAGTGTCAGTATTCTTCTACTTCTCACAGATTATTGCTATCAAGGACTTAATTAGACCTCCAAACCGGGAGAATTTCAGGGATGTGTACATTGTGTATAATCTGATGGAAACTAACCTTCGTAAAGTCCTCCGATCTGATCAGGAATTGACTGATGATCACTGCCAGGTTTACTAGCACTACATTTTCCAGTATAGTTCTTGGTTCTAGTGTTTTAATTGGCTTCCCGGATGAATCATGATAATTCACTCATTTAACCATTGTCTTTCCTGCAGTATTTCGTGTATCAGATGTTGCGGGGATTAAAGTATTTACACTCGGCTAATGTCTTGCATTGCGACCTCGAGCCCAACAACATACATCTGAATGCAAATTGTGACCTTAGAATCGGAGGTTTCCGTATAGCAAGGACAAATTCAGACACAGAATATATGACAGCATATGGAGTCGTTACATTGTATCGGGCTCCTGAGTTGCTCCTTCATACTAGTTCAGATTACTCCGCTGCAATTGATGTTTGGTCCGTGGGTTGCATTTTTGGTGAAATGATGACTAGAAAACCTTTGTTTCTAAGCGCAGGTCTTGTTGACCATCTGGAGGTGATTACAGAGGTATGGTTCCCTGTCTGATTCTTCATGAATTTGATAGCAGTTGATTTTCTGGGTTTTTTTATAAAATTTTTTAATTTCATATCAAAAGTTGAACAAAGGTCATAATGCATCAATCAAATTAACTCTAAGTGGATTACAATTTCAGGATGTATTTCAATCATGAAACTGTAACCGTATTACTAATTTCAATTAAATCTTCCTTGCTCTGCAAATCCTTTCTGATGATTGCGCTTCTAAACTACTCTCTGTCGCAAAAAATTAGTCCATGTTGTAGCTTGTGAATTGTACTAAAAACAGTACAATTTACAAATTGCAATACGGACTATTCTTCTGAGTTGGGGGATTCCATTTTTTTTTTTTTTTTTGGGTGCTGTAGCTCTTAGGCACTCCTGATTATGCAAGCCTCGGATACCTGCAAAGCGATAAAGCACGACGAATTGTCGAACAGCTTCCTCAGAACCCAAAACCACAATTAAGGGATAGATTTCTCAATAAGTCTCCTTTGGCAGTTGATTTGTTGGAGAAAATGCTTGTATTTGACCCCAACCAACGCATAACAGGTAACTAAAAAAAGGGATTTTAGTTTTGATCAGCTCCTAAGGCAATGATTTGATCACATTTTATGTGTGTTGGATCTTGCATTTGCAGTTGATGCGGCTCTTTCTCACCCATACATGGAATCCCTTCATGATATAAGTGACGAGCCAGTTTGCAGTGCGCCTTTCCATTTTGATTTGGTGGAGGATTCAGTAACTGGAGAATACATTAAGGAGCTCATTTGGAAGGAATCTCTGAAGTTCAATCCTGATCCAAACTTCTTCCAGAACTACCTTATTCGTCTTATTAGCTTTTGTTGTCCAAATCCATGACTTTTAACGATTGCACCATCGCATAATTTCTTTTATCTTAAAAATGAATGTCTAAATTGTGAACATTATTTATTACGAACCGCACGGTCGTTTTTTGGATGGAAAATGTATGATTGATTAATTTGAGATGACGGGGATTGGTAATGCGATCGTTGGTACATAAGATCAAATTGTGTGTGAATCTTTTATTTTAAAATCTAAGAAAGTTAGTGTAATACATGTCAATTTGAAACTAGTAACACGTTTTCCTTTCCACATTTAAGGTTTGGTTCTTGGACATGATTTGGATGATACATTTCCTAGGATTTTATAGCCTATTCTTTCTAAAGAAAAATGATTCATAAATATTTACAAGAAAAGGAATAATGCCGAGTAAATTATATCTCTTCATTTTATACTTTTTTGTTAAAATTAAAGAATAGTTTAGATTTAAACCATATCATTCCTTGCAAAAATTTTGTATCAACATTCGACTTTCAGAATTAAAAACTCACCCGTCCTTCTGGAACGGAGGAGAGTAGTAAGTTTTCCTACTCTTTCCACAAACTGAGCCGTCAATTTATTTGTTTCTTGGCATCGAAGTCTATTTTGATTCATCTATTTTTCTTTATTCGAAACCACAACTGATGTATGATAAATTTCCTCGTGTACATTCTGTTGGGAGGGAAGGACCAAAAAGGTAAACTAAACCAACTAACTACACAACACAAGCTAATTTTAGCACAATAAAAACAAACCAAAGGTCTCCCAAATTTGCAAAAATTTACACTAAGTGAAAGTAATCAAAGCAATAAAACAATAAGAAACAAAAGCAACACAAGAATGCTAAGAATTACGTAGAAAACCCATTCGATGTAAAGAAGTAAAAATCACGAGATCCTAAGGTTTAAAATTTACTAATCACGAGTATACAATTCAACAATGCCTAAATGATTTTTAGCCCTTAACAAATCTACAAAAGCACTTCTATAAAAATTTGAAAACCAACGTACAACAATTGCCCCTCCAGATTTGAAGAATTCAGATATTGCAACATTGGAAGCCTTGCTAGAAATTTTCTTTTCTCCTCTATTTTGTGGCCAAAAAACACACGCAAAAGCAGCTTGCCCGATCAGAATTTTTTTTTTAATACTTTTTTTATTGCCTTTTAATGCCCCAAAAGTGGACTCAAAAGTGGGCTAAAACATAGCAAAAGTTGGGCCAAAATTATTTAATTTATTTGGGCTTTTTACCCACATAGTTGGGATCCCATTCCAACACATTCTTTTGGGGAAATAGTTGAGCTTTGATAAAATTAGGTTCAGTTTACACAGATAACAGATTGCCTCATGTGAACATATATATGCAATAATGATTTTTCCGTTTGAATCACTTTCAACAGAGTAATGCAACTCAATTTTTGTTTTCAAAAGCGATAATCATATACGGTTGAGATATTACAATTCACCTTACGCGCTATACCTAGCCACAAAAGAAGAGATGGACAATCTCAACACTGTGTTTAATCTTAGGCTAAGCTAAACTGGCTAAAATTATAGCAATATTTCTGATGACAGAGTAAGAAAATTCCAAGAACTCAAGAAATACAAAGAAGATAATAATTCACATTTACAAATGAAATCCAAACATCGCTCAGAAGGGACTAAAACTCCATATCTAAATCGATAGTTTAGATCTATATGGTTAGAAGTCTCAGATATATATATATATATATATATATAAATCCTTCATTTGCAAAATTATTTAACCTCATATCCTTCTTCAATTTCTTCAAAGAGCTGTGGATCTTCTTCTTCTGGATCAGATCTGTTGAAAAAAAAACCTACTAAAAGTACATCTAAAGAAAAAAGCTCCCTCAAATGGGATGAACCAAAACTTTCATACGGAAGAGCAATACTCCATAAAGGGAGAGCAAAACTTCCACGTACAGAAAGAACAAAAACTAAAACTAGAAAACATAGTAAAAGAATTGAGCTCCCCCATCCACCATTAATGATGGATGGAGGAGGAGAAAGAAATTTTGAAGAGGGGGTTAGAGAGAAGGAGGAGGTTTTTTCTCTAAAAAGAAAGGGGAGGTGTTATTTCTTAAGTAATGCAACTCAATATGTGTTACGATTTAACTCAAGATATAAATACATTTTTCGAGGGTCGTATAACATTGGTTAAAACAACGATTAGTAATGATTGACTTCCAAGAAATAATAGTTTAAAGTTTAAACTATTGGTTCACTCTCCAAAGGGTTTTTGCCTCCGGAACCCCAACTTAAGACGATTAGATTATGATTATGATAATGACTATGCAAATTTAATTACGAAAAAGACTCAAAAAATGCAAAATGTCCCAGTCACTACACAATTGCAAAGAGCATAAAAATCAAGATCACCCATGGAATGGATCACCAATTAATCACAGTAGCAAATTAGTCCATTCCATTTTCTAACTTTTGTATAACACGCTACGAAATTTTTAAATCTTTTTTATTTGGATTTAAAAAAAAGAAAAAAACTATATAAAAAAAGAAAAGAAAAAAAGCGTTACATTTTCAAACCGCGTTGAGTTCAGAGCTTACCAACTACCAAGCAAAAATGGCGTATGAAGTTATACTCTCGAATCAGAAACCCACCTTAAATTCTTGATCCAAGCAGCTTGAAGAGTTACTACCTTTTGATCCTTTTGTCACTAACCCATTTCGCGATTCTTAATCTTTAAGAAGCTAGTAAAAAAACCAGTTTCGGAAGCTCAAAAAAAAAAAAAAACAAAAATGGCCACTGATCAAACAAGTTCAGATTTAAAGAATGCTTCATCTTCAAGTTGCACCAGCGATTTTGACAATAGCAATTCTAATGTTTCCCCTTACGTGCGGCATGATGTTTTCGGTGACGTATTCGAAGTCCCTTCTAAATATGTTCCTCCCATCAGCCCAATTGGTCGTGGTTATTATGGCCTTCTCTGGTAATGGTTAAGCTTATGATTGGATAGTTCATTATAATAGCGTTTCTTAACTGGTTTGGATGTAGTTTTTGCTTTCTTTTTCTAATTGGTTTTCTTTTCTATTTTGTAGTTCTGCTGTCAATGCAGAAACGGGCGAAAAGGTTGCTATCAAGAAAATTTGCGATGCATTTGACAGTAGGATTAATGCTCGTAGAATTTTGAAAGAGATCAAGCTCCTCCAATCTATGGATCATGAGAATGTGCGCTGAAGATTACTTATTATGTATCTTTGACTTAATATGAGCTGATCAAATTCGGGTCCTTTTTAATCTAAAAAGATTAAAATCCTCTGTTCTTCTTGAAGTTGTAATTTGAAGTCTCTGTTCCATTTGGGTTGTGATTAAAGTCTCTGTTCTTCTACTTCTCAGATTATTGCTATCAAGGACATAATTAGGCCTCCAAAAAGGGAGGATTTCAGGGATGTGTACATTGTGTATGATCTAATGGATACTGACCTTCATCAAGTTATCCGATCTGATCAGAAATTGACGGATGATCATATCCAGGTTAATTTAGTAGCACTACATTTCTCCAGCATTGTTCTTGTTCTACTGTTTTAATGGGCTTCCCGGAATGATCATTATTACAGTTTATTTCACCGTGCCCTTTTGCTGCAGTATTTCTTGTACCAGATTTTAAGGGGATTAAAGTATGTGCAGTCGGCTAATGTCTTGCATTGTGGCCTCAAACCCAACACCATATTTCTGAATGCAAATTGTGACCTTAAAATCGGAAGTTTCGGAATGGCAAGGACAGATTCAGACACTGATTTCATGAAAGCATATGGAATCATTACACATTATTGGGCTCCTGAGGTACTCCTCAACCGTTCAGCTTACTCTGCTGCAGCTGATATTTGGTCTGTGGGTTGCATTTTTGGTGAAATGATGACAAAAACACCTTTGTTTCCAAGAAGAGATTATGTTCACCATCTGGAGTTGATTACAGAGGTATTATAGTCCTCCCGGATTCTTCAAAGATTTGATAGCATTTGATTCTGGATTTTTCAAATCAAAACTTGAAAAAAGCTCTTGTTTGCATAACTGCCTCAATCAAAGTAATTCTTAAGGGGATAGTTTAGATGAATCACTTTTTTTTTCTTAAGTAAACTCTGAAAACAGAACACGCTTCACTATTCCAAAAGATTCTTCACTTCTGAACTACTATTTCTTTTTTTCTCTTTGGTGCTGTAGCTCTTAGGCACTCCTGATTATGCAAGCCTCGAGTTTCTGCAAAGCGATAATGCGCTGCGAATCTTCGAACAGCTTCCGCAGTACCCAAAACAACAGTTAAGAGATAGATTTCCTAATCGGTCTCCTTTGGCAATTGATTTGTTGGAGAAGATGCTTGTATTTGAACCCAACAAACGCATAACAGGTAAATAGGAAAAAAAGGGATAAACAATCTGCTTTTTGAATTGAGTTTTGATGAGCTCTTAAAACTATGAGTTGATCACATTTAAGTCTGATGGATCATCTTGCATTTGCAGTTGATGAGGCTATTTCTCACCCATATTTGGAATCTCTTCATGATACCAATGACGAGCCAATTTGCAGTACGCCTTTCCACTTTGATTTTGAACAGGATTCAGTGACTGAAGAAATCATCAAGGAGCTCATTTGGAAGGAATCTGTGAATTTCATCAACTCCTGATCCCAGAAAAACTTCTTTCAGAGCTAGCTTTTTAATGTTAGCTTTTGTTGTACTCCCCCGTCCCCCAGTACTTAATATAAGGCATTTTGATTTATCTTAGATTTAACCTAGTACGCATTTTTAATTAACGAAAAAACCTTTAAAATATTTCATAACGATCAAGAGAATATGACGAATGTGAAAATATATTTTTAATGTTTTTTCGTCAAATAAATATACATACTAAGTGAGATTTAGAACAAATCAAAATTACTTATTCTATTAAGGGCCGGAAGGAATACAACCCATGAATTTTAACCATTGCATAATCGCAGACTTCTTTCCTCTTCTCAAAAATGAATGCTTGAAGTTGTAAATATTACTACAAAATATGCACCCTATCCTAAAATTATTGCATAGTTTCAATTTTTTACTTTTAGTTCAATTTGTACTAAAAATGAAAATTTAAACTGGATAAATAATTTCGGGACGGAGAGAGTAATTATTATTTTAAGATAGAAAAAGTATGATTTATTACTTTAGGTCTTAGAACGGGATTGGTAATGTAGGATCAAATTGTGTGTGAATCTTTTGTTTTAAATAGGAAAATTTCTACTAATAACGTTAGTTTGATACATGAATTTAGAAACATGTTTTGCTTTTCCACATTTAGGGTTTGGTTCTTGGAAAAGATTTGGATAAATATTTCCTACGATTTTTTTTTTTTCTAATACCTTAAAAATAGTCTAATTGTCCCCCATTCTAAGGAAATAGTTCACTTTACTCACATCAAAGTTTCAAATCTGGATTAAAAGTATACAAATCTCAAAATATTATGCTAACTTTTTTGTTTGTTTTTTTTTTTTGGTAGAGAATACTTTCTTTTTTTATTTTAACAAAGTATATTATTTTTCTGACACCGAAGGAACATAATTTTATCTTGAAATTGGTTGCTTTGATGATTTATATCCCAATCCTTATAGCGAAGAGAATAATCACTTTGACAAACTAAAAATTGTAGCAGTTTGAACAGTCAGAGCAAAAGCGACTACAAGCTAGTCTAACAATCTTCTAAAAGTCAACCACAGTGGATATCGTCAACCGAAGAAACTCTAAGTATATTACCAAAACAATTTAAAAAATGGTGACAAAATTGTTACCTACTTAATAATACTTGTTCAAACTTCAAGGCTTCAAAAGAAAAGTTTTCTCCGGAGTCCAGAAAATAAATTAAAAACATCATATTCAAAGTTCAATCAAACCGCGTTCATAAATAAATTCAAAGGGTCCCTGTTTCCCCCATCTCCCCTCTTCTTCACGGCCCAGCGAAAAAATGCCCGTTTAAATTTCAACTCTTTTTTTTCCTGATAATTATTAAATCAGAAACTCACCCCAAATCTTGATTTGAACCCATTGAAGCAGCTTGGAGATCCATCTTTTTAATCCTTCTGTTCTTCTGATACGGTTCATTCAAGTTTGTGATTTCAAACTCATAAGAAACCAAAACTTTGAAAGTTCAAATGGCCACTCAGGCAAGTTCAGCTCCAAACGGTTCTGCAACTCACAGTAATGGCAGCAATACAAACGTGAACGGAGTGCTTACTCATGGTGGCCGTTATGTTCGGTACAATGTTTTTGGTATCTTATTCGAGGTCTCCTCCAAATATGTTCCTCCCATTCGCCCTATCGGCCGGGGTGCTTATGGCCTTGTTTGGTAATAATATATTAAGCTTGATTTATCAATACTTTGCTGTTTGGGACTTTGATTTGATCTGAAAGTCACTGCTTGTTTGCTGATAGATTGGATTCTTTCATTTGGGTTCTTTTGTTTTGTTTTTTTTTCCTGTTTAATTTATTTAATTGTTTTTTGTTTTTGTAGTTCTGCTATCAATGTAGAAACCCGTGAAGAGGTTGCTATTAAGAAAATTGGGAATGCATTTGACAATCGAATTGATGCTAAAAGAACTTTGAGAGAGATTAAGCTCCTGCGCCACATGGATCATGAAAATGTAAGTTGAATACTGCTTAAGTGCTTATCTTAGCTTGGGTCATATTGATATTGCTTGATTGATCAAATTAGAATGTTGAGTTTCTAATTGCTAATTTTAAACTTGAGTGCTTTTTGTGTATTGGTTTTTAGTCTTTTCACTAGATTAAAGTGTCCTATGTTCTTGCACATATATTTATAAATTTCTGAAATTGATGTTTATGAGGATGTCTCCTTTGGATTGTGAGTAAGTGTTTGTTCGACTTATCAGGTAGTGGCAATCAAGGACATTATTCGACCTCCAAACCGAGACCATTTCAATGATGTGTACATTGTCTACGAATTGATGGATACTGACCTTCACCAGATTATTCGGTCTGATCAAGAATTAAATGATGATCACTGCCAGGTCTAATTCTAACTGATACTTTCCTGTACTCAGTTTGTTCCCGGCTAAATTGTTTTACATTTTACCACATTCTTTCTGTCCAAAATTAGAATCTGCCTACTTCTACCGACGTTGGAATGCAAGTTTATTATAGCCCCTTCTGGAAATTTATCATAGTAGAGTTTCTTTTTGCCTTTTTTAAATCATGCTTCTTTTATATCAGTGGTTCACTATCTATGGTAAGGTTCCCCTTGAAAGAGCATGGTATTCATTTCCCATGTTTTTTCCTTCAGTATTTTTTGTACCAGCTGTTGCGAGGATTGAAGTATGTACACTCGGCTAATGTGTTGCATCGTGACCTCAAGCCCAGCAATTTGTTTCTGAATGCAAATTGTGACCTTAAAATTGGAGACTTTGGATTGGCAAGGACAACTTCTGAAACTGATTTCATGACAGAATATGTAGTCACTAGATGGTATCGGGCTCCTGAGTTGCTACTCAATTGTTCAGAATACACTGCTGCAATTGATATTTGGTCTGTCGGTTGTATTTTTGGGGAAATAATGACACGAGAACCTTTATTTCCTGGAAGAGATTATGTTCAGCAGCTCAAGCTGATTACTGAGGTATGGATTCTCTGAAAATTATTTTTTTTTTCTTGAATTGATTCTTGAATTTGTTTCCATATTGGAATGGATATTGTTGCATTTAGAACTTAGAACCTTGTCCAGATAGAGAGAAACTGAGAATGGGAAACAAGTTCGAATATGTTACATTGAAACACATTGAGAAGTGATTCAAAATAAACATCTTGCATTGTAATTCTGGGAAATCTGTTAAATTGTACGATTGTTGTCTCTGCAGCATTTCCTTTTCTGTGATGTTTTTTTTTTTCCAAAAAAAATCCTCTGAGACTGAGTTACAACTTTACTCTTTTGGTGCTATAGCTCTTAGGTACTCCTGACGATGCGAGCCTCAGATTCCTGCAAAGCGATAATGCACGGCGTTATGTCAGACAGCTTCCTCAGTACCCTAAACAACAACTAAGTGGCAGATTTCCCAACATGTCGCCTATGGCTATTGATTTATTGGATAAGATGCTAGTGTTTGATCCCAGCAAACGAATAACGGGTAAAAGGAAAATCTGTTTTGAATATTGTGGTTGCCTGCGATTTGATTGCCTTCTAAAGCTTTTACTTGACATTTCATTGGGTCCGTGCTTGCAGTTGATGAGGCACTATCTCACCCATTCTTGAAATCTCTTCATGATATCAATGACGAACCAGTTTGCCCTAGACCTTTCCATTTTGATTTTGAGCAGCCATCAATAACTGAGGACAACATTAAGGAGCTCATTTGGAAGGAATCAGTAAAATTTAACCCTGATCCTTCTAGCTAGACAACTAAGTTTGTTTTGGCTTCCATTGTACATATTTTGAACCGTACGAAAAGCCATAAGATTTCCCAGGGTTAGGATGATTATTTAGAGTTTCAAAATGTTAGAAAGAGACAAAGTTTATAGCAGATTTGTGACATTTATGTCATATGTATCAAACAAGATTTAAGCTTTGGCACAATTATGGGGAGAAAGTTTGTAGATGGTGCTGCACGAGTCACCAATGCCACCAATTCTGATGGAAATAATATGAGAAATATACAATAGCATGTAGTTTACAAGCCATTTCTCTTGAATAGTTTATTCTTGCAGGAGCAAGTCCGAAGATTAACCTCCCGAATAGGTCTGTGATCAGTGGGGAAGTTACAAGTTGATAGGCCCTCTTGTTCTGGTAACAAACTGCAGGGCTTAGGAGTGACGCCACTTGAAACCCCAGCAACATTAGTGCAATTCCAAGGTAATTTTTTCGCACTCGTGGCCATTCCAATTGTGACATTAGAAATGCATATTCCTGTAAAGGTATCACCAGGAATTCCTTCCAAACGTGCAGCCATAGTTACATTCTCAGCGACCATGTCTTGATAATTAATATTATCGATCACAGGGAGAGCATTTGGATCATAATTATTATCTGGATGAGAACCATAGTTTCCTGTCATCCAGAACACGTACTTCATTGTCTTCATTGTCATACCTTTCACAAATACATCTTTCACATATCCACCCCTGCCAACTGCGGTCTTAATCCTGACTGCCGATTCTGTATTAATCGCAACTATGTCCTCTGCTCGGACATCTTCAATCCCTCCAGACATCTCACTGCCTAGTGCAATGGTTGCACTGGTAGGGGAGATGCAAGTAAGCCCTTTTATAAAAAGCTGCTTGGTCGGCATCCCAAAGGCTATACCATACTCATCCCAACCACTCTTCACTGCAACACAATCATCTCCAGAGACAATGTAGCAGTCCTCTATGTGAACATTCGTGCAAGAATCTGAAATTTACCCAAGGGGTCATATTTTAGGTTAATAACGTGATAGAAAAAGCTAAACCAAATTTTTCCTTGGTTTTTACCTGGATTGATCCCATCAGTGTTTGGCGATCTTACTGGTGCAGTAATTGTGATGCCTCTTACAACTACATTACTGCATTTTTGGATGATAAAGAAAATTCATTTAGAACTAGAAAACTTGCATTCTTAGTAAGACGCCTTTATTAATGTGTAGCAAGCCATTGGTATGATAGAGAAAGAACCAAGTTTAGGATACCTGCTGTAAACAGGATGGACATTCCATGATGGGGAATTAACCAACACAATGTTGGAAATTTCGACTTCATCTGAGAACATAATTTCAATCAGATAAGGCCGGGTGTACTGAAGTGATCCATTGCGAAACTTATTCCACCATATTTGGCCTTGGCCATCTATGGTTCCATTGTTCCCTGAAAAATGAGCTAAAATGAGCTTTTTCCTATACATTCTAAATGCACAACAGCTGTTATTACAACATCTGATACTTACCTGTTATTACAACATCAGTGAGGTTTGTTCCGAAGATAAGGCTGACAAATCTACCACCCTGAGTGTCTCTTCCTCTACCATATGATGGTAGCGGATCAATTACAGCGTATTCACTTTCATCCTGGACCCAAAGAAAAAATTGTCACATAAACATCAACTTGTCAAACAAAGAAATTCTCAAAAGTCCATTTCCAATTTGCATAATAGACCCCATCCTAATTCTTAACCACCCACTCCATTCTGGAAGTGGTACAGAATATTTTTAGTGGACATATTGTTTAACCACCAAACTCCTTTCTATCCTTTAGAGGAACAATACACAACATTATGATCAATAAGAAATTGCTTATGACCATTCCAGCCGATTTAGGTAATCTTTTGGGAGCCATTCACGTGAAACTACAGTAAGTAGTTGACTGATTACAGTATCATGAAATAGTACTGTACTTATTTTATTCCGTTCGTCCCAGAATAATTGTCAAGTATCACTCTAACAAGAATATCATCACCATAAGTCAAGACATGGAGAAGTTAGGTAATGTAGGTTGCAAAGGAGATATCCTAATTTCACACATATATGGTCCATCCTCCAGAACCATACATGCCTTGCGCATTATTGTAGAAAATTTTTCAACCATTATCCCTTGCGTCTTCTTGTGCTTTTAGTGGGCTTCAAAGTGGGGGGAAGCAACTCAGTTTTCAGTGGCTTCGAAACTGTCAAGAACACAAGTAACCACCACCACCACCCATTTTTAAGCATTTGTAGTATGTGGGAATGTCACACGAACTCTATTTTTATACTACAATCATACCCTTTTGGGTTGTTGCCCATAATCATTGTTCATTTTCAAGTGGAAGTCCATGTGGTTCGACCATTCCAGCTTTCCCTCCACATCTTCACGCTCACATTTAGGTAAAATAGAAAACACAAATGGACTTTTTTTTGTCTCCTTTTCTTTTATCCAGGAAGAAAACGGACAGCATTTTATACAGTTTCTGAGATGTTTAACTATTAGCCTCTAAAATTGGTAGTAAAGAAGACTCTATAATAACTGAGACCAATCTTATATCTCTGCCGGGGCACATATATCATACAAATTCCGGTTTTTAATTTCCTATGGATATGTAAAGGGTCCCTTTTAGCAAATAAAGCCTAGAAATGGTTGATTCAATATTTTTTTATATCTATATTCTATCGGATCTTTGGACCTTTTTAGTAGTTAAATTCAAAGGGCGGCTCCAAGTAGCAGCCATCATGCATTAATCAAGAGTAAATGACAAAACTGTAGCGTCTATAAAATTATGATCATCATTAACTAATCGAATTAACAGAACACTTAAGGCCACTAAAACAGAGCGAGTAAATTAATCAAAATTGATGAAACCAAAGGGCAAGTCAATATGTAACTGACATCAAAATCTTGCACTAGAAACCAAACACTTTATCATGTCTTCATTCATGTGTACAATTTTCATGGCCAGAATTTAATGAAAGAAAGAAAAGGGCAAAACAGGACAAACCTGAGAACCAAGTAGAACAGCATCTTGGTGGAGAAACAGAGTGAAATGGCTGCTGGTGATGTTGAAATTCCCTGTCAACCATTTTCCCGGAGGAACGAACAGGATTGAACCACCATATGATTCAAATTGGCTAAGATAATTGATTGCATCCTGGAAAGCCTTCGTGTTTGATGTAATTCCATCACCAATCCCTCCAAATTCCGTCAATGATGCAGCATAAGCTCTGCAGTTTATGCTGGAATACTCGAAATAATCCTCCCCGTGATGAAATCTCCGGCCATTGGCTTTCTTCCCACAACTTGACAGAATCACAGCAAACAGGACCAGAAGAAGGGCGTTATAAATTCCCTGCAAGAAATAAACCCAAAAAAAATTTAAAACAAAATTGAAGAAAATTTGTCTGAATGATCATCAAATCACTGTTTATTGTTGAATGCATTAAAGGGATGGTTGGAATTGTTGAAAGGAATGGAATTGAAAGCTTTATTTACAGCTCTTCTATGACTTCGAATTTTCATCATCACAGGCTTCTTCTTCAGGGCAAAGGCAGTTGAGGAGTTTGTTTCGGTTAGATACGAAATAGGAGGAAAGTTCACTTTGTTTTTATAGTCCGCACGATGCTTTGTTTTTTTTTAAATACTTTTTTTAACCTTTTTTCTTTCATTTTTCTTGTATCATTATTGCGGTTGCCGGTTAGTATAATTTATTAGTTTGTTGGAAAAATATTCCTTATACCAAAAAAAAAAAGAAAAGAAAAAAGGTTGTATTCTTTAATAAGTTGGGTGAAGTGCACTTTGCTCGCTTCAATTAATGGAATTTCTTGAATTCCTCGTGTGACTAATAAATTGAAAAGTATAAATGTTGACGACGTATATTGAATTATCTGATGTCTTCATTATTATTCTTTCTTTTTTTTTTCCTGGTACATATACAGTGAAATATGAGATTTTTCTCTCGTACTTGTGTTTGTCTAAATTACTTCTTTGATTTGTTGTTAGGGAAGCTCTACATGACATAAAGTAGTATAAAACACACTATTTTGAATGAATTAAATTTAGCACTTTGGAGGGAAGAAACTGATTATCAAAGATAACTTGTCACATGAACCCGTAGGGTGGATGTAGAGCTCCTGAGGGTGACTGAAGGTAAGTTTTTTTACCAGTTTTGTCGGACTTTTGATGAGATTAGGAATTTCTTGATATGGAATTAGGTGATGACAACTAGTTTTGATGACACTGACAATACTCCTCTGACCTAACTTTTTTCCAGGATTAGGAAAAATTCTGGCAGTTGTACATTTTATTTACACACGAGGCTGAAAAAGAAAACAAAAGAAATCATAATAAGATCAATAATAGGGTAGATTTAATTTAATAAATTTAATTGACACGCTTCAAGATATCTTTAGTCATCAATTTGGACATAATGTCGTGTAAAATTATATGATCCAATCACACATTGCTCTATTAGATTAATAATTCTTACTTCCTCGACTATATTTTACTATTCTTTTTATCTCGGAAAAAAAAAAAAAACCAAAGCGTACTAGCAAGAAGGAATGAGTAGTATTCTAATTACAAGCAATTTGCTAACAGAAATTTCCTCGGCCCATCCCAAAATAATGTGAGACAAAGAAGGGTGAAAAGTATTGTTATTACTTTTGATAATGATTTAGGTGAGGAGTGAGGAGTGTCTAATCTTGTTTGATACTTTGAAAGAACATTTTAAATTAAAAGCGAAGAAGGAGAGTAGGAGAATGTAATAAGCCCATATACAGGGCGTTAGAACAAACAATTACGTACATTCATTGATCCATAACCAGACTTGTTGCTCTCGCATTCAGAAAGATTTAATTAGGACCCATCCCTTGAGGAGTAAGCATGATGAAGAAGGTTGATTAAAGTGTCGGGATAAGGTAGCCAAAATTTAGTTACAAGTATGGACTATATGGCATTCCCTTTCTTTCTTACAAGCTACGGGTGTATCATCCATAAGAGGAATGGCATTTTATTGCACTCATCTCTTTACTCACATTGCATGTATTTAACCGGTTTTGAATTCGGAAAATCAATTTTTTTTTTTTTTTTTTGTCTCAGTACAAACAACTAATGAATGAATGTCACATTGCTTTGTTTGTTTTCTTTTTTAGTTGGTTTTTTTTTTTTCAGAATTAAATAATAATAATGTCTCATTCCAGCATAACTTTTTACATTTTTAATGTATCTTTTTACATTTTCAATACAAAAAACAGCTAAAAACATGCACTAAAAAAACGAAACAAACATATTTTTCTCCTTTAATAATTAATTGATGACATTATATGTCTATAATATTGATAACAAATGAATGAAGAGCTTTCAAGAATCACAATATATTACTCTTTTTCTTCAATTTTTATCCCCCACCGTATCTATCGTTATTATATTCGCGTTTTCATTTGGAAATTGTTACTACTAAAATGAGCTTTCTAAATAGGATGCCCTCGGCAATTGGGCTAAGAATGATTTGTGACACTTCTGAGTTTGATGGGTTTTGTCCAAGAGAGACAAGATGTCCACAAAACTGTTTGTCCTCTAGTTTCTACATCCAAGTTTCGACGCCATTGTTAAAGAAGCTCGTGAGTTTTTGGTGCCCACACTACTTCCATCACTGATTCAGCAACAAACTTCACGGGTTATGATGGACCAAACACACTCCAAAATAGGGTTGGAAATAGTGGCTAAAGGGCCCCTAACCCCCGAAAACAACTTTATGCTGCGGTAATGTAATAAAATTAGTCAACTCCGAACTACGTTTGAGATTTCACAATTCACATTATAACTTTAGTTTGAGAAGAAAATGTCAAATTAGTCTTCAACTTTCAACCCCACTTCAACTTCATATTAATGTAATATGAGATTGCAAATTTCATTTTGATGTTCGCCAATTTTATCCCCCCCTCATCCAATAAGCAAAACCCACTTGGTCAAAGATCGCCGAAAAACATGTTTTATTGTTTCTAAACTTTAGGATTAAAAAATGACATTTAATTAACTTAATTTTTTTACATTAATTTAATTATTTAAATTAAACGCCATTTTGAAATTAATTATAATTAAGACACTTAATTAAATTAGTTTAATTGTGGCCTAATAATGATTTTCCATTTCTATTCTGATTCCTAATTTCATATCATGAGCCTCTCTAATTGTTGAGAGATGCCCTTCTTTCACAAAGTTCTTTCATATACATGCAGATATTAATAGACGGACGTTTAATATTAAAAATAATTACCATTACAATACTTGGAAAGAACTGAAACAAAACATATAAGAATAAAAAAAGGGAAAAAGTCACTTTATGTACAGTAAGAATAAGGGATCTCCATATCATGTACTCTAAGAATGAGTGTCACCAAATCATGTACTTTATGTTTGAGTTTTGTTGTTTTAAGTATTTTTAAGGGCAAAATGGAAAACTAACAAAATTTTGTCCGAAACTATTATATTTTTGCCCCCCAAACTTCTAGAAAAGAGTAAATTGCACCATAAAGTTTATTGATTTTACACAAATTTATCTTTCTGTCAGATTTTAGCAAATTGTACCTAGATTTTTGGTCAAAATTTTCCCATAACTTCCAGTGTTTATTATTTTGACATAAATATTTACTTCATTTTAGCAAGTTTTTCTTTATTATAAGTTTATTTATATTTTTATTTATCCTTTTGCATGATTATTATTAAAAGTATTTTTTTATTCTTTCATTTTCTGTACTTTTTGTTTAAGTACTTTACACTTTGATGCATTTCTAGTAACACAATATTTTTTTAACGCAAATTTCCAGAGTTTATTTTAGGTGAATAAGAACAAAATCTAAAAAAAAAATTATGTATTAGTAGAAATGCATCAAAGTGCCAAGAACTTGAATAAAGGTACAAAAAAAAATGACTAAAAAAATATTTTTAAAAATAATCATGGAAAACAAAGAATAAACTTATAATAACAAAAATTCACTAAAATAAACAAAATGTATGTCAAAACTAATAAACATTGGAAGTTTTGATAAATTTTTGACAAAAAATTTAGGTGTAATTTGATGAAATCTAACTGAAAGATAAATTTTTGTAAAATTAATAGAATTGATGGTGCATATTGCTCTTTTCCAGAAGTTTGGGGCAAAACGTAATACTTCAGGACAAAATTTTGTTAGTTTCCCATTTTGTACTTCTAAAAGTACTTAAAATAATAAACTTCAAACATAGGGTACATCGTACATGATTTAGTAAGACCAAATCTTAGGGTACACGAACTAGAGACCCTCTATTCTTAGGGTACATAAAGTGGATTTTTCTAGTAAGAAAATTATATCAACTCATGCTCAAGATTCTGAAATTACACACTACCGTAACATAGATTACATCGAGAAGTTTGCTTTGCAGGATGGCTGTATGCATCGCTTTGTGCTGTCCTGAATCATCAATCTAAAATAAAAATAAGAATATTATTACTGTACCCTAAATAAATAAATAAATACAAGCATCAATTAGCTAGTGAGGTCAAAATATCAGATTCAGTACCAAAGTTACAGAAACATGGACGACAATTTTTAAAAATAAAACCATCTCGCTTCTTGTTTCTCCGTTAAAAGATTCTTCTTCAAAATTTCTTAACAAAAGTAATTTTATTTCTCCACAACAATTCAACAATAAATTAAGTATAACGTAAATAATTCTCAAAGTTTTTAAACACGTAGTATTTTTTTTAAAAAAAGGGGGGTGGGGTGGGGAGGTTATTTAGGAGAGGGAAGGAGATTGAGGTGGTCTTGTTTCAACTTTCAATCGCGTAAACGAATCAAAGATGGAGACACGAAAGAGAAAAAGATGTTGCGCGAGAGAAATATTCACCAAACTAGAATTTGTTTATAAAATAGGAGTTTATTTGTTGTATCAAAGAAATAGAGAAGTTTTTGGAATAGGATAAAATTTCTTTAATGGAGATCATATTATTTGGAAGCAATATAATCTTCATAAACAAATTCCAACAGTTCCGAGTTTAAAATAATTATAAAAGAAAGCCACATAGCTCAACTGTTGGGGATCAACTTTGACCCATTTTGACCGGCCCAACTGGACATCCTACTTGGGGCTTGTCTTGTAAGCCCAAGTAGCCCATTTATTCTTTCCAAAAGGCCCAGCCGGGTTATAAGGAATAAACCTTTGTTTATTTATGCTTTTGCCTCTCCCAACACGGGGGCCCACAGGTATTGTCCCATTGGGACCTATAAATACTTCTTGCTCATTTATTGCTAATTATATTCCACACTATCGTTTCTCTCTCTAAGTGTGATAATTGCCTACTTCTCTCCCTAGAACTGACTTAATCTTCGGAGTGCTAACCTCCGTCTTGCAGGTTCCTGTCTAGGTCGGACCGTTGACTCTCCGCCCCCGGGATTTACCCTCGACAAGTGGCGTCGTCTGTGGGAAACATTTATTCCCGTTTGGCCGAGGGCAAATCCAATTGTTCTATGAGAGTTATGGTCTCCACCCGGACAAGACCTGACGAAGGGACGAGTCGCAGGCCTGGATTGAGATCGAAGGTGGTAGGGAGGAGCTCCCGTGTATCCGCCCGGTCCCGCGGAGAACGCCAAGACAAGGAGGATGTCGAAGGGGTTTCCCGGACTAATGACCGTCAGGGCCGCTCCAGGAGGTCTGATGATCCTCACGAGGGCCACGGCCACGGATCGGCCGAACACCGGAGGAGCCGGTCCCGCCGGACCAGTAAAGAAGCGGAGAGGAGCAAAGAACCTTCTAAGCGTTCTCGCCTGTCCCATTTACCTGAACGAGGACCACATGACGACCGCTTCTGGAGATCCTTTGCCGGGAGATTCCTTGGATTCGAAGAACAGTTCAGAAAGTTCAAGGACATGTATTATGGAGGCAAAGGCGAAGGTCCGGACGACAGCCAGACAACCTCATGTTCATGGGGGAACGAAGGGTCTCTCGGGGTCGAGATCGATCCAGAGAACGCGACCCTAAAACCCCACCAAGACCCGAGCCACGGGTGGACCGCGAGGGTGTGTCAGATCCCCGGCTCGAGGCTATACTCAACAGTCGGGAGACGCTGGGAAGTCATTTCGCCGAGCATATCCGGTGTTATCCTCGGCCAGTAAACTTGAAACTCCCAACGGACATCCTGAAGTACGGGGATGATACCTGTCCAGTTAGCTTCTTGGCCGATTACACCGCAGTCATGGATTTGCGAGACTCACCCCAGGAGTTCTCTGCTAAAGCGATGCCCACCTTCCTGATGGGGGCCGCTAAGATATGGTTCGATAGCCTTCCCCCGGGAAGCGTTACTTCTTACGCGGACTTAGGGCAAAAGCTCCACGTCCGATTCTTCTCCAGCAAGAGAGCCAAGCGCACCATCCATGACTTGTCATTAGTTCGCTAGCGTCAGAACAAGTCTTTGGGGGAATACTACGAGCAGTTCACTAAGGAACTCATGATGATAGATCAAGTCGACGATTTGGTGGTGAGGTTCGAGTTCGTGAACGGCCTCTCTCCCTTTGGTGCGGGCGCTGCCCTAAGGAGCTAGCTCACGGCTAAGCCCCCGGGCACTACCCAGCGGTTGTGGGAGATAGTCGAAAAGGAGATCCGGACGGACGAGTCCATGAAGAGAGCCAGAGAAGCCTTTGCCGAAGGTGAGAAGAAAATAGGGAAGCCGGAGGCAAAGAAACTCAACATCGGATCTCCGAAGTTCGAGTCCAAAGTACCCGCCCTTACCAAAACTTGAAAGGAGATTCTTCAAATTCACAAGAGTGAGTTCAAGCTTCCACCCCTGGGCAGATCTCAGAATGAATCCTCATCCGAATGGTGTGACTTTCACTGAAGCAAGGGGCATGATACCGAAGATTGCTACAGGCTGAAGAAGGAGATCGAGGAGGATCTTAAGGCGGGTAAGTTTCAAGATTGTATCCAGAAGGGATCTCAGGAAAAAGCGCCAGGCCAACCCAAGAACCGGAGGTGGAAGAAAAACAAGGCTAAGGCCGCCAATCAAGTCCCCGTCGGGGACGGAGCCAAAGCTCAGGACGGGTATCGATCCGGCGCAGGCACGGCAGATTTTGGCCGCTCCCATGGGTGCTATCTATGGGGCGCCCCTGGGGGTCCAGAGTGTTTGCGCTCTACGCTGGAGTTCGCACCCTCGACCGCCGGATGAGTCCGCCCCGGGGAGGTGATATCCTTCTCAGAGCAGGATTTGGTATGTGGATCCGAAGATTATTCCGACGCGTTGGTCATCACGGTCATAGTCGCCAGCCGGGAAGTTCGGCGCGTATACGTTGATAATGGCAGTGCAGTGGATGTCATGTATGGTGATTGTATTCAGAAGTTGGGCCTAGACAAGACTCAGCTCCGCCCTGCGTCCATACCTTTGGTCGGATTTTCTAACCACGTGATAATGCAGCTAGGCATAATCAGCTTGGCTGTTATCGTAGGGACTTATCACAAGGATCGAGTAATTCTCGTCAACTTTGCAGTGGTGGACGTCGTGGCCCCTTTCAATATCATTATGGGGCGGCCCTGGATGAGTCAGGCGAAGGCCATTTACTCGCCATATCATTTGGTCATGAAGTTTCCGACCGAGGCTGGGATTGCGGAAGTTCGGGGTGATCAACAATTGGCGCGACAGTGCATGGTGATCGCCGCAAAGAAAGGGCGTGATTTTCTCCGGGGAGGGGCAACCGTCGGGTCCGTCCAGGAGGCCCTGATCTCCGAAGACGAGGACCAAACTCTGGTCCGGTGGATGACGAGGTCACGGATGTAGCCTTGAATCCTTTTGTAGAAGGAAGGGTTATTAGCTTAGGAGCTGTTTTGCCCCTCAGTCTTCGGGACATGGTTGTTGAATTGTTGAAGCAGTTCGAAGACATCTTCGCGTGGAGTCCCAGCGACATGACAGGGATACCTCCCGAATTAGGCGTGCATAAACTGAATGTAGACCCTAGTGTGCGGCCCATACAGCAGAGGAGGCGGAGCCAATGCCGCTATCGATGTGGAAGTTACGAAGCTGTTGGCCACTTCCATCCTCAAGGAAATCTTCTATCCCATGTGGTTGGCCAATCCGGTCATGGTCAAGAAACCCGACTCTTCTTGGCGAATGTGTGTGGATTATAAGGATCTCAATAAACACTATCCTAAGGATTGCTATCCTCTTCTGGCAATCGAGCAGAAGGTCGATGCTATCTCGGGATACCCGGTGCTTAGCTTTCTGGACGCGTACAAAGGGTACCACCAGATCCTGATGCACGAGGGTGATGCAGAAAAGACGGCTTTCGTCACTGAAAAGGGGGTGTTCTGCTATGTGAAAATGCCCTTCGGTCTAAAGAACGCGGGTGCCACATACCAACGTGTGGCCAATCGTGTCTTTGGGGACCAGCTGGGAAGAAATATAGAGGTCTACATGGACGACATGGTGGTGAAAAGTCGTTGGATTGACCTTGTTGTCAATGACCTCCAGGAGACCTTCCGGACCCTCAGAGCGGCTAATATGAAGTTGAACCCAAAAAAATGTGTGTTCTGCGTCGGATTAGGAAAATTTTTAGGTTACTAGATTTCTCGGAGAGGGATCGATGTGGACCCTTCAAAGATTCAAGCCATCCTGGAAATGCAACCTCCGCGGTCCATCAAAGAAATACAAAGGCTTACAGGCTCTATTGCCGCCCTGGGGCGCTTTCTGTCGAACTCGGCCAAACGGAGCTTGCCATTTTTTCAGGTTCTCAAGAAGTCCGATACCTTCGGCTGGACCGAGACTTGTCAGAAAGCCTTCATGGACCTAAAAGAACACTTGAGGACTCTCCCGACCCTGAGCACACCGGACCCGGGGGAAACTCTGATTCTGTACTTAGCCGTGGGGGAGTCCATGGTGAGTGCAGCCTTGGTGCGGGAACATAAGGGAAAGCAGATCCCTGTTTATTATGTTAGTAAGGTCCTCCTTCCCGCCGAGTCTCGGTACACTCCTGCTGAGAAGTTGATTTTTTGCCTCATGACCGCGGCCCGGAAGTTACGTCCCTATTTCCAGGCGCACCCGATCTTTGCTCTTACAGATCAGCCCCTACAGCAGATCCTCGCAAAGGTCCGACACGTCGGGCAGGATAACTAAGTGGGCTGTGGGACTCGGGGAGCACGACATAGAATTTCGACCCCAGACCTCCATCAAGGGCCAAGCCTTGGCCGATTTCCTTGTCGAAGTCCCTCGGGGGATGGAAGCCGAGGATAGTGAATGTTGTCAAGTCCCTGAGAGATCTTCCCCCACCAGACCGCAACTGTGGGCTTTGTTCGTCGACGGATCTTCCTCTAAAGAAGGTTCGGGCGCGGGCGTAGTTCTGATCGATCCCCATGGGTCGAAAATTGTTTATGCTATCCAGCTGGATTTTCCTACCACAAATAATGAGGCTGAATATGAAGCACTGATCGCGGGGCTATCTGTCGCCCTCGCGCTCGGTGTTCAGGAAATCTCAGTTTGCAGTGATTCTCTGGTGGTCGTCAATCACGTCCTTCAGCTGTACGAGGTTCGGGAGGTGGTTCTCCAAAAGTATCTTCGGAAAGTCAAGTTGCTGGAACGCAGCTTTCATGTTTTCTACATTTAGTATATCCCGGGGTCACAAAACAAGAGGGCTGATGCCTTGAGCAAGTTAGATTCTTCCCGGGCTGTGCATCTGACCCAGTAAATTCACATGGAAGTCAGAACGCTTCCGAGTATTCTGGACGAAGAAGTCTTGCCTGTGACGATAGACGAGGTATCTTGGATGACACCCTTTGTCCAGTACCTCCAAACCGGGACACTACTCGCGGACCCAAGGGAGGCCCGGAAGATTCGACTCAAGGCGCCTAAGTACTTGATGAGGGATGGCATCCTCTACAAGCGAGGGTACCTAACACCCTTGCTGCGCTGTGTCGGGCCGCAGGAAGTGGAGACGTTGATCAAGAACATGCACGAAGGTGCTTGTGGGGCTCATTTAGGTTCACGTAACCTGGCCAAGAAGCTGATCCGCGCCAGATATTACTGGCCTACTCTGTCCCAGGAATGCTATAACATTGTCCTTCGGTGCGCACAATGCCAAAAGCATGCCCCTATTCCGCGTCTACCCCAACATGAGATGGTCCCAATTGGCAGCCCGTGGCCTTTCTACAAGTGGGGAACGGACATAATAGGGCCTTTCACATTGGCCCCGGGTAAGCTCAAGTTCGTGATCGTCGCAATTGACTAATTTTCTAAATGAGTCGAAGCGGAACCTCTGGCCTCCATCACAGGGGCAAACGTGGCCAAATTCTTCTGGAAGAACGTTGTCTGCCGATTCAGGATTCCGAAGATCCTTATATCAGACAACGGAACACAGTTTGAATCGGGAGTTTTTAAATGTTGGTGTGAGCAGCTTGGGATCGAACTGCGATTCTCATCCATGGCCCATCCTCAAGCCAACGGGTTGGCTGAAAATATAAATAAGGTCATCTTGCAGGGCATGAAGACACGGGTCAAGAGAGCGAGGGGCTGTGGCCTGAGGAATTGGCCCACGTCCTGTGGGCCATTCACACTACCATGAAAACGACCATGGGAGCAACCCCTTTTAGCCTCGTCTATGGCATGGAGGCCGTTCTCCCAGCTGAAATAGAGGTGCCCAGTCCCCAGGTGGTCAACTTTGCGGAGGAAATGAACGAAGATAAAATCCGTCTTTGCTTTGATTTTCTGGATGAAAGGCGAGATCTGGCCAAAGCCCGCGAAGCTAAATACAAGCAACTCACGTCCAAGTACTACAATGCCAAGGTCCGGGCTCGGAACTTTGAAGTCGGAGACCTGGTCCTCCAACGAAACGAGGCGAGCCACGCAGAACCGACCGGAAAGCTAGCTCCAAATTGGGAAGGACCATACAAGGTTGTGGAAGTTTCTCCCTCAAGGGGTTATTGCCTACGCACATGTGACGACGAGCCTCGCGACATTCCCCGGTGGAACATCCAGAACCTTAGGAAGTTCAATATTTGAAGGCTTCTGCCACTTTTGTAATTGACATAGCCAAGCAGGAGAACTCCAACACTTTTGTTGTTAATATACTACTTCCTGTGCCTTTGTAAGAATCCCATCCTTCCTGAAGCCGTCTCGACCCCAGTGGCCGACGGCACCGTGTGGCCTCCACAGCCTACGGAACCCCTCTGGTCTCCGTGACCTTGGGGCATTTACAGAGCCGTCTCGACCCCAGTGGCCGACGGCACCGTGTGGCCTCCCGGCCTACAGAACCCCTATGGTCTCCGTGACCTTGGGGCATTTACAGAGCCTTCTCGACCTCAGTGGCCGACGGCACCGTGTGGCCTCCGCGGCTTACGGAACCCCTCCGGTCTCCGTGGCCTTGTGGCATTTACAAAGCCGTCTCGACCCCAGTGGCCGACGGTACCGTGTGGCCTCCGCGGCCTACGGAACCCCTACGGTCTCCGTGACCTTAGGGCATTTACAAAGCCGTCCCGACCCCAGTGGCCGACGGCATCTAGCAAATCCCGCGGCAACGAAATTCCTGTAGTTCCCGCGGCCCCTTACCAGATACAGTTTAACTAACCATCGACTGAATTATCGCAACCTTAGTAATACAGTTGAAATGTAAAATCCGAGGAAGATACTCATATTACCTCCGTCGGATCGTAGCAAAGAGCGTCGGCAATACACAACATTTTATATATACAACCGTAAAAGCTTGAATAATAATAAAACAAACAAATGAGGAAAAGCAAAACAAAAAGTCGATGTTCAAAAAGGACGAATCAATTATATATGTGTGAATTTTCAAAGGTATGGCCCTCGGATCTATACACTTGGCAAAAACACACCAAAAATTACCTAACAACCTAATTACATATCTCTAGTGAGACCCTCGATCTAACTCGTGAAACAGAGCGTCGTTCTCATATATCAGGCGTTCGGCTTCGCGAGTTGGAGAAGCGGGGTCGTCTCGCATGGCCGGACAGGGCTCAGGCCACAATGCCTCAAAATCGTACTCCTTCCCCGTCTCTACAATAAAAGATATCGCACTTTCCAAAGCCGCCCGAAGCTGACCAGCATACACTTGAAGAGCCTCGATTTTGTCAGAAGACCGGTCCCACTTAACGGCGACCAAGGCATAGGCCTTTCGGAGATGTACCAAGACGCTCTCAAAATAGTTGCGGGGAATAAAATCCTCTGGGTCCGGTTCGGACAAGCCTTCGTCCTTCTTTTTCTTCCGTATCTTGGCTTCGAATGTCCGAAGGCGATTGTTGGCCAATATCTCTAACTGTATAGAGTTCTTCAGATGGTCCTCCCAGTAGGCCTCCGTGTCTCTCCATAACTTATCCAGCCGGTCGTTTTCGGCCTTCGCCTCTATTACGGCCTTGTGTGCCTCGTGTAGCTCCGATGCCCTGTAAGTTCCCAAGGCCTCCTCTAGCTAGCCCTCGAGACCCGACAGTCATCCTCGGCTCCTGTTGACGGTCGGATCTACCAAAGCGCCTCCGACAGCCGCATACAGGGGAAAGGTCATCGGATCGTAATAAGGGTCGGGCAATTGCAGGTCGATCCAGGGAATCCCGGATGTTTCCCAATGACCTGGAGTCGCGGGCATGCCTTGAGAGGCTCCCTCGGGCTGATGAGGGAAGTTCGAAGCCGTGTCCTTCCCCTGAAAAGAAGCGCGTGTTAACGGGAAGGTTAGGGGACGCGGGCTAGGAAGAACCCTTAGACGTAAAAATAAAATTGAGCCGACGGACAAAGACATCAAGAAACAAGTAACAACAAACAAGTGAAGTCGGTCGTAAATAAAATGGAAAGTCATTAATATTCGGTTAAAAGAGTTACAACAGGGAGAAGACAGAAGACAGGTGATCACTATGATGAGTCCTAACCCTACGCATCGTTCACCTTGTCTTCGTTGTTAGTGTTGGAGTCGGTTGAGGTGCCCCTCCCCTCCGCGGCTTCCAGAGTTATTCCCTTGGGGGGTGGTGCGGGTCCAACTGTCTCCGGCTCTTCGTTGGGTCCCGGCGGCGTGCTCGGGGGTGTTTGAGTTCCCGTCGGCATCTGAAAGACGAAGGAAGGGCTGCCCGGGATATTCAGGATGTCTTCGGGCTTAGAAACGGAGGGGCAGGTCTCGGCGATCTGTTGCATGATGGGGAGCTGTGCGAAGTCCATGTCCCGAAAGTGCTTCCGTGCCTTGGCACCGCAGCATTACCACGGACGTCTTTCCCTTCATCTCCCTATCCGCGTACTTATCGAGGATGGGTTGGATGTCCTCGTTCTTCCTCCGGGCCGCCTCTATCTCCATGACGACCTTCCTCGGCCCTCTTTCCATGGCCGGGTCCATGACATCGTTTATGCCGAGGGTGAATTCGGACGACCCCAAATACCTTTGTACTCCCGCGAGGATGTACGCGTCCAGGCGGGATTTGGGGACGCTTGTTGCCAGGAGACTCTCCATTTGGAGACTGTGGGTCAGTTCCATGCCTTCGAGCTACCCCCTCATTCTCGTGATGTCCTCCTCCAATTGTCTCCTCTCCTCTTCTAGGGCCTGGAGCCGCGTCTCCGCCTCTCTGGCTTTGCCGGCCTCACTAGCGGCCTTCCTTCTGGCCGAAGCCAGCTGTCCCTCCAAGTCCGCGCACATAGTCACGAAGGAGTTCACTGCCTGCACATCCTGCATGACATGGATATCCTTGATCAGTAAGGGAACCCTCCGAATGCGAGAAGCAAGTACTTAGGAAGAAAAGTTTACCTGTCTCATGCCGTCCTCCAGTCACGGCACTCCAGCGGCGGGCAAGCCCGCACATTCGACCCGTGGAGGGTCGAACGTGAGTAGAGCGTGACCCTTGGGTACGCCCTCGAACTGGCCCGTCCCTCGCCCGTGATCCTCGTACCCCTCCTTCAAAAGTTCGTCGATGGAGGATAGCTCGTGAATCGCGGGCAGACTGAAAGACAGAGGATTGACCTCCACCACCTCAGGATCGCCTCGCTTTCTTTTCTGATGGCCCGAGGTTTGGCCTGAGGGGTTCCTCTTCCTTGAACTCTTTGCACGCACCCTCGTCATCTGACCGGAGGGCGCTTGTCCCATTTCCGGTTGGGGAGTTCCTTGCGGCCCCTCCTCGGGATACTGCTCCTCCTCGTCTGAATCATCAAAAGCCGAACGTTTACCCAACAGATTAGCAAATATACCTATCAACAGAAAATAACCCAAGTTAGTCTTCGGGTAAAATACCTTGGTTACGGGAGCTGATCGTATCGCTCAACGACGCGATTTGCCTATAGGTGTAGGTCTTCATCCACCTGACTAGTTTCTCTAAGTCCCCTCTTCCGGCCTCCATATCTTTCTTATCCTTCTTGGTCCACGGATCTAAGCTGGTCGCCCCTCCCTCGTCCAGCGTCCACGGAAAAAGGTCAACGAAGTCCGCGTCCACGTAAAAGAAGCCCGACCTCCAATGCTTAGAACTCTCGTTCTTTGCCACTAATTCTTTGGAAGGCCCGTGTGGATTTTTGGTGAAGCTAAACCACCCGGGAAAACTCTTCCCGCATCGGACGAGCTTGTAAAAACATCTAAACAAGAAGATGTCCGGCTCTACCCCCGTCTTGTTACATACGTGTACGAAGGCCAAGACGATGGTTATGAGGTTCGGGGTGTATTGGGCTAGGGGTCGGCCGTAGGCTTCCACTATCATTCTAAACATGGGCATAAGGGAGAAGTGTAGCCCGTATTCCAAAAACTTCTCATAAATTGTAATTTTCCCCGGAGGGGGAGTACTGGCTCTCTCATTGCTTTCTGGTAGGGTGGGGTTGATAGCCGTAAGGCTATAGTGATTTTCTAAATCACTTAACCTACCTTGGTTTAACGAACATTCGACGTCCTCTACCCTAACTACTTCTTTAGCCATACCGTAATTCGAATGTACAAAAGAAGGTGGAAACTTACTCGTTAACGGTCGATTAGAAACCGTAGTGGTCAGTCGCCGGCTGTGATTCCGATGCCCGAACGGAAATGCTGCTCTGATTTGCAAAAAAAGAGAAGAAAATCGAAGCTCTGTATGTTTGAAACTTGAGAGCAAAGGGGAGAAAAATGATTTCCGGCGTCCTGTGGGGGGGTTATATACTCCAAAGGAGATGAGCAGTCCCCTCGGTTTTCCTTCCAGCGCCATCATTGCGGCGCGGCCTCCCATGAAATCCCACGCGTCCATCACGTTTGGGCAGGAAGAACCCAGGGCCGTTGGATCTAGGGCGGTCATAAGATGGAAGATTCCAGAAGCTGGACTGGTGTATTGGGCCTGCAATTCCTTTGTGTCAAGCCCAATCCAGCTTTGCCGCAATGGGCTTGACAGGGGCACTTGTTGGGGGGTCAACTTTGACCCACTTTGACCGGTCCAACTGGACATCCTACTTGGGGCTTGTCTTGTAAGCCCAAGTAGCCCATTTATTCCTTCCAAAAGGCCCAGCCGAATTATAAGGAATAAACCTTTGTTTATTTATGCTTTTGCCCCTCCCAACACGGGGGCGCACAGGTATTGTCCCTGGAACCTATAAATACTTCTGCTCATTTATTGCTAATTCAATTCCACACTATCGTTTCTCTCTCTAAGTGTGATAATTGCCTACTTCTCTCCCTAGAACTGACTTAATCTTCGGAGTGCTAACCTCCGTCTTGCAGGTTCTTGTCTAGGTCGGACCGTTGACTCTCCACCCCCGGGATTCACTCTCGACATCAACTAAGCAAGTTATAATAAAACTCAAACAACTTATAGTACAGTTACTTCAACTGGAAACAAATAATTTGAAGTACTATTATCAAGTGATATGAACCTTCGGAATTGAAACGGGTATCAAATTTCTCATTCAATTTTTGTTTATTCGGCTTCGATACCCTATGGTTGGTGGATATTGTTGAAAATAAAGCTAATTATAGGGGTAAATGAGAAATTAGTTTCTCATGTGATTAGAATTGTTAGAATATGACTCATGTGTAGGTATGCATACGAAACACCGTACTGTAACTTGCGTACCTGATCAACCTGTGTTTTACCAACGGTTTCAGTTTTCTAATCCACTGAGTGGGTAGTTATGGACAATCAAATTGGAATATTAAACAATTCATTCATTTCCCAAAACTTGAAATTGTTTTT
Organism: Oldenlandia corymbosa var. corymbosa; assembly: GCA_949775105.1. NCBI lineage: Eukaryota > Viridiplantae > Streptophyta > Magnoliopsida > Gentianales > Rubiaceae > Oldenlandia > Oldenlandia corymbosa. The sequence goes on along the minus strand of OX459119.1, from coordinate 9,279,197 downwards.
ATATTAATCTACTATTTATATTTTCATTATTAGGGGAATGAATAAATGTTTTTAAGTCAATTAAATCGGCAGTCATGTTTTTAGTTTTTTCTTCCCTATAAATAAAAGCTTATTTTCCAGAAGTCCAAAGAACCAAGAAAAATGACCAAACTTTCTTCATTCTTTCATTAACCAAAATCCTTTTAACCTTCTTTGGTGTTTATCGAAGTTCTAGTTTCAGTTCGCCGGTGATTTTGTCTAAAGTACAAGACTAAGGATGTGTTTGCATGGTAGGTTTCGGAATGGGGAATGGTATAAATCCAGTTTTTGATGTTTAGCTGACGAGTTTAAAATCGGCAAGAATGGATTGAGACCCAATTATTTAGGAACCTTCTAAACCCACCAGGAGGTCAGGTTTTGATCTGATTACTGTTTTTGCAATCTCTTTTTTCAACTCTTTGTTTTTTCATGGTAATATTTTATTTTATTTTTAAATAGATGAACCCAGCGAGAATCGAATCCTCGACCTCCTTGGAATAACCATCCCTCATCCTAATCCCTTAACCACCCCAGCCAACCCTCCCATCCCCTTCTCATGGTACTATATTGTGCATAAATTTATTATTATATCATGCAAATAATTTTTTATTAATTATAAAGTCAAGTTTTTATTTGAAAATTTTTAGTCAAATTTAAATTACGAATATTATTAGATAAAAATTTAAATTAATTAACATATGATTCGAATTGAGATTGAAATCTAAAATATGTGTACTGCATTAAATTTGATCTGAAATAAGAGCTATTGGGACTCAATGAAACTAATTTGTTTTTTTTTTAAAAAAAATCATAATCTCAAGTATTCTAATTGATTTTATAAAAAGATTTATTAAATTTTTAAAATTATAGTAGTTAATTTTTGTACCATTAATTTAATAAATTAAATGATGCCTCAATCTTTTTTGTTCTTTTTATTTTTCTCTTGAAAGGGATCAATAATGGTTCCCCACTTACTTCTGGTATGAGTCAAACCCATGACCTATTGGAAACAGGGGAAGCGACTTTCCACACGTTGCACCTCATTGTCAAAAATGATACCTCAATCTAATTATAAACCAAACAAATACAGATAGTAACAGTTTCCTGTTATCATACGTAACCTTACATTAAAACTCATGAACAAACCAAACACCCCCTAAGATCACGTTATTTGTTGTATCCAGAGAAACAAATGTTCTTCCATCCTCTAGCAATCTGTGAGAGAGAGCGAATTTATTTTAAAGAAAATGTATTTTCACGTGCCACAGAATTCCTTCGTTCATGAATTCTTGTTGTCAATAAAAATACCTCCCTATACTTTTACCTACAATCTTACAATAGAATCGTTGGTATTTTGTGATGACAACTAAAATAGTTCTTAAACCATTAAAAGGTTCAAATGATGAAATGCAAGACCTATGGTGAGGATCAAAGTAAGATTAGCAGGAAAATTGATAGGATGTGTATTTTAGGTAACCCTAAATAGGGTTTCTGTAGACGGCTAGGGTTTATGTAAATCATGACTATATATATTGTACTACATATATGTGAATACACAGAAAAATTAATCCTTTCATGGTATCAGCCATTCCCTCCTGGCTTTTCATTTTTTAGGCTTTCTACCGCTGCCTCTTTTACGAGCGTCTACCTCTTAAATAGGTTGCCCACTAAATCTAAAAATGGTGTTGTTCCCTTTGCTCTTTTGTTTGGTCGCTCCCCAAATTATGGCGACCTTAGGGTTTTTGGTTGTTCCTGTTTTCCCAATCTCTCTCACTTATCCTCTCATAAATTCAGTCCTTGATCTGTTCCATGTGTCTTTCTCGGTTACCCTGAATCCTACAAGGGTTATCGTTGTTTTGATCCGGTCTCTCAGAAAGTCTATATATCCCGTCATGTCATCTTTGATGAAACATCGTTTCCTTTCCCTTCGTTGTCTTCCCCGGTTCCACATAATCTTCCCACATCCTCACAGTTCAAACCTCCTTCCTTTCTCATTCCAAAAACCCTTCCGCAAAAAGTGCCTTCTTCTCCACGTTCGTTTCAGACGTCTGTTTCTATGTCCCCTCTACCTAGTGTCACACCTCCGTCTAACAAATCAGTTTTGACCTCCTCTGTCCCCCCACCTCATCCTATGGTCACTCGAAATAGGGATGACCCTCGTGAACCTAAACACATTGTCTCTCTTGCTGGTACTACCACCTCTCTTCCCATAGAACTCATTCTTTCACGGAAGCAAATAAATACCCTGAATGGCGTGCAGCCATGAGTGATGAATATAATGATCTTATTTCAAATCACACATGAGATTTAGTCCCGCCTCCTATCTCCGCAAATGTAATTGGTTCTAAATGGATTTTTCGTGTTAAACTCAAGTCTGATGGCTCTCTTGATCGTTGTAAAGCACGTTTGGTCACTCAGGGTTATAATAAAAAACTTGGCATTGATTTTGATCAAACGTTCAGTCTCGTGGTTAAACCAGTGACAATTAGGACTTTCCTAAGTATTGCTGCTTCTCGTAAGTGGCCTATTCATCAGTTGGATGTTAAAATTACTTTTTTTGCATGGTCATCTAAATGAAATTGTCTACATGAAACAGCCTACTAGTTTTATTCATCCAGACCATCCTCACTATGTCTGTCGCTTGAACAAGGCTCTTTATGGCTTAAAGCAGGCTCCTCGGGCTTGGTTTCACCGGTTCACTACATTTTTGCTTGCACAGGGTTTCAAAGCTAGTCGTTCTGATTCTTTTATGTTTGTTTATTCTGCGGGTTCGGATATGGCTGTGTTGTTATTGTATGTGGATGACATCCTTTTAATACCTCAGTTATCGTCTTCTTACCAATCTTGTTCAGTCTATGAAAGGTGCTTTTGCCATGACTGATCTTGGTCCTATCAGTTACTTTCTGGGTGTCTCTGTCTCTCTACAGTCTAATGATTAGTTTTTGCATCAACGCAAGTATGCTGAGGAATTATTGTCTCGCAGTCATCTCATGGATGCTAACCCTGTTGCTACTCCCCTGGGTCCGGCTTTTCAGTTTTCTGTGGAAGAATCCCCACCTTTTCACAATCCAACTCTTGATCAGAGTTTGGTGGGTGCTCTACAATACCTCACTTTCACTCGTCTGGATATCCAGTATGCGGTAAATCTTGTCTGTCAGTATATGCATGATCCTCGAGAATAACATTTTCAGGCGGTCAAGCGTATTCTTCGGTATATTAAGGGAACTCTTCACTATGGTATCCATCTTCGTGCTGGTCCACTTGATCGTCTTGTGGCTTACTCCGATGCTGATTGGGCAGGGTGTCCTACAACTCGTCATTCTAGCAATGGGTTCTATGTCTTTTTGGGATCCTCCTTGGTCTCTTGGTCCTCCAAAAAGCAGTCTACTGTTTCGCGCTCTTCCGCAGAATCCGAGTACCGCGCGGTTGCTTCTACCTTAGCCGAGACTATTTGGTTGGAACATCTTCTTTCTGAGCTTCACATTACTCTTCCTCAGTCTCCTGTTTTATTGTGTGATAATGTTTCTGCTACTTACCTTTCCGCCAATCCTGTCTCTCATGCCAGAACGAAACACATTGAGTTAGATATTCATTTTGTTCATGATCGAGTTACAGCTGGTCTTCTGTCTGTTCGTCATATTCCTACGCAGTCTCAGCTGGCAGATGGTTTCACCAAGTCCTTAGCTAAAGATAAATTTTATTTGTTTCGTACCAATCTAGGCATGATATCTTATACTGCTAAGATTGCGGGGGGATGATAGGATGTGTATTTTAGATAACCCTAAATAGGATTTTTGTAGACGGCTAGCGTTTATGTAAATCATGACTATATATATTGTACTGCATATACGTGAATACACAGAAAAATTAATCCTTTGAAAAATGTCAAATTAGAAGACAGTCGCATGTCGTCTACTTGTACGTCGATTTTGCTCAAGCTAACAAATAAGTTGACGAAGTGGAACAAAAGGGAAAAATGCTTGTCGTCAACCGTTCTGCAGGTGTGTTCCTTGTCAACGAATCAGCCGACAACATCTGGGCAGAACTTTGTTTAAATAGGAAATTTTTCGACAATCTTTCTTTATTTTCTCGTGTTGGGAGATGGAAGGAAATAAAATATACTTACATTTTAGTATTTTATCATGTAAAACACTAGATGGACGCAAGTGGTGGTGCGGAGGATCAATCCATTTGTTGGATATTAATGAGGAGTTTGGTGATCTCCTCTGCGAAGGTATCTATATATTTTCTTTGGTCAGTGATATTACCAGCACAATTTTTAGTTTCCAGAACAAAAATGGATTAATTTTCCAAAATTGTCCTTATTTAGCTCAACGTTGTTCGTCTCTCTCCATGAATGCCTCTTCCTTCCCCCCGTTTCCGTTATCCTCCATTTCATTGAACCTTCCTCCAATTCTAGGTGGAAGGAGCAATTAAGTGATTAAAACATGCAAATTTTAGTAATTTTCGAGATACTTGTTTCAATTAATTTTCTTCCATAAAAGACTATTGCATAAGAATTTTATATGAAGTGTTGCGATTGCTTAACCTGCGATAGACCAACAAACTATAATGGATCAAACAAGAAAGGATAGCAGTAGCACTTCTGCATACATTTCTATAAGCAGTGATGAAATAGTAGCATTATGAAATAGATTGCTAACTTGAAGAAACGAAAGATTCTCCTTGGAAATTTTCATATTTATTGAAATTGATTGGTATTATAATATTTTCTCCATCAACACCAATCAAAAGTGGAAACGACCGGTAGAACGGAGGTGAACATTTTCTCCATCAACACCAATTGAATGTTAGAAGGACCGCCGTGCGGTAAAACAGAAGTGAGCATAATGTCCATGGCACCACCAAACGAGAGAAGGGACTATATAGAAACATGCCTTATTCAATGAGAAAGGTAGAAAAGAAGCAATGATATCTGGGGAAAAAAAAAGTTGACGAGAGTGAGAAAGGCAGAGAAGAGATTTAATAATGGAGGAGGAGATTAGAGAGAGTTTACAGAGAATAGATGATAGGCTTTCGGACCAAAAAAAAAAAAAGAGATTGGCCAGATCTGGTTAAGGATAGTTCTGGAAGGTTACCTCTTTTTTGCTCTGGAGGCTAAAAACTGTGTTGGCAATATCGCTAGTCATTTTCTTTGAAGATACCTGAGAATACATGGTAATGACATTAAATTTCCTGACTTGTGTCTTGAAATTTATGATGTTGTATTCGCATTGTCAAATGGAAATTATTGTGCTCGTGATGCGTTATGGTCAATTTGTTGTTTAGAACATTAGTAACGCATTTTTCGGAAATGTTCAATACATAGATGGCAGTTTCATGCCTTTCCATGACCATGGAAATTATTAAGGTTCTAAGGAACTTGAAAGCACTAAAAAGAGGAAGGAAAAATGACAAAAAACTGAAATTGAATGTTACTTTGATGTCGGCTTTGGTGTTTACATTTAATTTTAGAATTAATGTAATTTTAAGATGTAGATCTGCTAAGATTTATTAGCACAAGTCTTTCCAACAAAAAGAAAAAAAAATGATTTTACGCTAAAATCATTTGAAATGGAATTACTTATAAGGCAATTCATCAGCAGCAGTCATTGAGGATGCGTGGATCAACATACTGTCATTTAGTTACGTCATGTAAAAATTGTGCATATGATTCTTCAGTTGATCGGTTTTGAAACAAATACTTCGGTTTTGCTTTCTTGGTTAATATTAATTAATTGTCATAATAAGAACAAAGGGAAAGAGATTAATGAATCTTAATGCACTAAAATTGTTACATCGTAAATGTTTTTTAATCTTTGTTGATTAATACAAATGTATATGAAGTAATTGGGGCAGTACTATTGCATTAAGTTATTCTCTTTCGTAGTTAAACTAGAATTATCCCAGTATGTTGCACGAATTGTGTTAGATATATTATGTAAAATTGTAAAATTATGATCACATGTGAGCCAAGTGTTACCATCACAATATGATAAAGTTTGAGTCAGATTTGTGATATAATAATTTTGTCTGTGTTTTGTTGTGTAATTGTATTCATCTTATATATATATATCTATTTATCTTATATTCAATATTTAAGATACTGTACATTTTAAAGGGTAAAATATTAGTATGGCTGATTCGTACTAAAATTTTAGAAGAAATAATCAATAAAATCTATAATAACTTGGTAGCGATTTTCATAAATTTTTACAAATAAATTTAGTAAACTCATAATTGAAGTGTTAGTAAACTCAAAATGAAAATAGAAATGTAAAGATATATAGTTTTATACAACATCTCTTTAGTAATACTATTTTTTTTTTAGCTTTCCCTAAAAAAATAGTACATTTTATACATACTTGAAAGTATTTCCTTCATCAAAATAACATTTATGATTTTTTTTTCAAAAGAAAATTCAACCACATTGGACTCCACTTAAAAATGTATGAAAATCATTCTTAACAATCAATAAAAGAAGTTAAAAATAATTAACAAGGAAAAAGATGGGGTTCTAATTATTAATTTAGTACAATCAACTATATATAGAATGTCATAAAGATGGGTGAAACACTTGGGTGAACAGTAGATTGAAGTAACTACTTTACAAAAAATTTAAAAACTTTAATGAAGGAGGGTCTCTTGTATTGACACATGCAAAAAAAGACTCTGAACTTGACATGTGAGAAAGAAGGATCTGGACTATCTAACTGAGCAACACGTATCGATTGAAATATATAACAGATCATTTGCATGTATGTTTTAAGTTGGTGAAATGAAAAAGAAAATATATTAAAAAATATATAATTTTATTATAATATATAATAGATGCTTGCTCTGGGCAAATGACTGCGAGTCGCTTGTATTTTAAGTCAGTTAAATAAAAAAAATTCAAAAAATAATCGTATCTCTTTATACTTTATTTATTAATAAATTAATAATAATAATAATAATAATAATAATAATAATAATAATAATAATAATAATAATAACAACGAAGTGGACTACAGTAGGATCCAGGGGTATTCCCAGTGCCATTTAACACAATCACATATTTTTTGAGTGTCTCAGCCCAAATCCCAACTTTAAAAATTAGTATATGTTAATGAAAAAACAACGAATGAACAACATTGCTAATCCTATTCTCCGTGAACTTTTAAGGCCACCACCCAATTACTTTTTGGTTCCTGATGATGTAATGGCCTAAAAATGAAAAAACAATCTCAATCTCGGAACATAATAGGTAATAAGTATGTGCATGGCATATGATGGATACAAATTTTTCATAAGATTAAAAGCACACACACATACAAACGAATAATATGGATACAGATGCCAAGTGCATCAAAGCTCTATATTCCTCTCGACACTACCTAATCCTCGCAACTAATTAGTCTAACCATGGAATATGATATGACTAAGATGGACTATTGATATCACTAAGATGTCATATTAAATGCACCGATGAATACCTAAACTCATTCACGCTCCACAACATATATCCCCCAAAAATTAGATCCAGTTAACCAGTCTTGCTCCCCCTAAAAGGCTGCGGGCCTATGAACGATTCACGCATGACATCAAGCGTCGGTCTTCGCAGGCAAATAGATCGGCAATTAAGAGGGAAGTCTAAACGATGATTATCCAAAATCCAACAAGCGTCCACTTTCGTTCACCGAAATCGATTTTCACAACCTGAAAAACAATGATTCCATACATAGTTAACTACAATACAATATTCTAAATCCCAAATTAAGAATAAAAAAGCAAGATATTTGAACACACATCCTAAAACCTTACAGAATTGGTGTCCTCCTAGAGTTGCATCTCGCCTTCTTGGTTGTTAGTCTCCTAATCTTTTTTCCTCGAAGAGAAGTCGTCTCCTCTCTGATCGGAATTCAAACATCGCCAATCTCCTGCCATCAAATTAAAGCGGCCGACTCTACCCAGATCTTACACTATCGATGTTGAACGCCTCTAACTTCACATGTCTCTTAATTACCTCCTTCAACGGGATTCATGCTCCGTACCAAGTTGCCGGAGGAAACTTGAGGCGGCGCGGTGGTGCTAGGTGTCGATGTCGAATCGGATACAAGAATAGTTTTAAATCATCTTGCTACTTTTTGATGTCTGCATTGAGATTGAATTTTCTTAAATTGGGAGATTTCATTTGCAGAATCTTCTCCATTAAGAAAGAGGCAGAATAATGTGATAAATCTTCTTTGAAATTTGATTTTATTAACTCGATAGAAGAGATAATGGGGAGATTGATTGTTATCATCTGCTTAAAATTGGGGAGATGGGAGCAAAAAATCGGGAATCCCGAATTTTATTTGTCCAGTATTATTCCAATGTTGCTGTTTTTTTCCCCCCTTTTTTACATTTATTTATCCAGCTCTTTAAAGAAGTCACGTGGCAGAAATCATTTGTACTGAAAATGTATTTTGGCGGGAAACATTGATTGTGGTGTTGACACCTGTTCTCAGTGTTTACTGCTTTGAAAAGTACTATAGATATAAATTACATTAAGTAAATGTTGTTAGTTTATGTTAAATTATTTGGGAGTGTTTCATGAAATATTTATATTCATGAACATAAAGGTGGTTTGAATTTGGAAAATGTCCAATGTGACAATCTTGAGATGTATGCTTTCTCATGCAATGAAACTTAAACAATCTTGGTCAAATTTGACTAGGCAAAGTAATGTGTTTCATATAGGCATACACGCATGCATGCATTACTTTTCATTTGAAAAAATTATGAGTTTTAATGGCACTTCATCAGTTTCTTTTGAAACAAATGTTTTGGTTTTAATCTTCATTGATTAAACATTCGCTTCCATGTTAAAATGATGAGTAAGTATTTTTCTGAAATCAAGTGCTCTATCACCCTATCGCGGTGGGAATTGGACTGAATGAAAACGTTCCAAAGCGATAACTAATGCATCTAAAAGTTGGCAATAAATACATTATCCATGTGCATAAGACTTAATGGCATTACTGTGACAAATATGGTTTTGGGATTCGAATATGTGTCACAATGTAACTTTGTTTGATTGATAAAATATATATATATTTTTTATTAGTGACACGTCCTACCTTTGTATGTATGAGTCTATCGTGACAGAAGCAACACTGGTAGGAATTCAATCTGTCTTCCTAGTGTTGTATGTTTGAGGAAATTTGGAAACCTCAAAAAATGCATCATACAAATTGTATTAATTGCATAACGGACTCGTGTTAATTCCTTTAATTGAATGAATGAACGCGATTTTATTATTGATAGTTATAAGTTATTTGAGAATTTGAAGTTTCAAATCTTTGTATGCAAGATTTGATTGAGAGGACATAAGTCTTTTGATCCAAACCATGTCATTTGTTTTTTTTTTCTTGTATTTAATCATTTTGTGAAAAATGAAAAAATTGATAATTCCATGTATGGAAAGAGGTGAACATGTTGTTCTCCGTTGAGTTCTATCATTTAGATGATGAACTCTTAGAAATTTGTTCTCTATGAAAGTATAGTCTATAAAGAGAATCTGTTCTCTAATAAACAAGTTTGAGGACCAACTTAATTAATAAAAAGGTAACAGACATTGGAAAAGTGCTACAATAAAAGACTTCTTTACACATCATAGAATTCTCTATGAAGTTATTACCATGTACTTACATAATCCAATCGGATTATGGACTGAAATATCACACATTGATGAAATGATAAATGTTATTGTCTAACTTGGGTATTATATTCCAAATGTGAGGGGAAGTGTTAGTATTAATTAAGATATCTTGAAAGATTAAGATAAACTACCTTAATAACATTTGTGAGTGTCGAGGTCATTTTATGTAATGGAAAGAGTGCATCCTTACAATACTTGTGAGTGTGAAGGATATCTTTCTCTGACTGCAATACTTGTAACAAAATTTGTAAAGATAAATCCTAATTGGTGGATTGAATCTTTATAAGTCATGAGTTAATAACAATACCATGTAGTGGTTCTTTGTGCATAATTTGAATTTGTTAAATTTAAAAAAGAACACTATGATGTTATAAAAGAATATGTAATTTTTTGGAAAATGGAAAGATTCAAGTTGATGAACCAATATGTAGCTAGGAGCTAAAGGAAAATTAATTAGAGATGATTTAAATCCCATTTTTTTGGAAAATGAATGACGAACTTATGTTGTTAGTTCATGTTATAGACCCTTTATAGAAAATACATAAAAAAGAATGTTGATTTCATTTTGAAGAATCATATTTGGGAGTAAGTGAGTTTTTTTCCACAAATAATCAAAGTAAATATAGTATATTTAGGTACTTTGATAGGTGTTCTCTCGTAGTAAGATCGAATGATATTTCCTCCAATAAAAATTTGTACAAGGGGCGACCCTAGTGTTTCAAACTCCTAGTACTGATAATAAATTGGTAAAACATTTTTATGGTTAGAATAAGTCCAAAGACTACCAATATAAATCAAATAGTATGTCTATGTCAAACTGACATGAGAAGGCTTTTTTTTTTAATGTCTATATGTGAAAGACATACTAAATTGTCGGTAACAAGTCTATTAATATGTTAAATCTGAATTTAACATTTGGGAGTTATTCATGTGATTTTAGTGATTAAAATCATGTGAATAAAAAATGGTCTTGTTTTGAGTTAAACTCCTTAGATACACGAAATTCTTGTGAAGTTTGAACGAGAATGTTCCAAAGTTGCTAGAAAACATGAGATAATAATTTTCGTTTATCTTAGTTATGTAGAATGAGTACTATATAAATAGAATACTCAAGGATAATAAAAAAAATAATGCATCTAAAGAGTTGTACTATGCTTATGAAGTAAGCTAGTGAAGTGCAAATATGAGTAATCAAGCAGAATACTGGATTGTCAATATTAGAGTATTAAAGTACTTATGATATACTCGTAATGTTTGAGTTATATCATTCTAGACATCTAACTGTGCTAGAAGACTGCACTGTTATAAACTGATTATTGCATGTTGATGACTCAAAATGCACTAATGCTTATGGTTATGGTTTGATGCTAGCCTAGGCATATGTGTCTTAAAAATCCCAAACTAGATTATAATAGTCAGGTTCACTGTGGAATCTGAATTGTATATATCGGATAGTTGTGAGACAGATGGTAAAGGCTATTGCTAGTTCTGAATATCGCCACTGATCTATTAATAAGAGATGTGGAATGATACATGATCGATTGTATAATGGTAATTCTAGACATTAGTTTTATCGTAAAGAGTCTGAGAAAACTTTCCCATGCTCATCTTGTAGAGATTGATAACTTTCCCATCCTTAGACATGAAAACTGGTTTGATATAGCCTGAGAATAAACGTGATTCATACTCGAAGTAAAAAAATATAGGAAATTTGGTCCAAGATTGCTGCGCAGCCCCCATGTTTTCTTTTGCAATCCACATATCAACGTGAGATGAATGATAACAAAAGGCAGCCAAATAACCATTAAACACTTCCAACTACAAAGAAATAGCACTAGGATCATATTCTGGTAGGTTCACAACTTCACATTTCAAAGTCTTTAGGTACAACTTCCCAGATACAGCCAAAAGAGGCCACAATGGCCTCTATGCAAGTGATGGGCAATCAATCGTCGTCCACGTATTGGTGTTTCCCCTATTCACATTAATCGCGATTATCTGATAATCTAGAACATAAACTTGAAGTTATTTTATAGCATATATATATATGTATATATAGGGCACAAATTTTTATTTTTCCCTAGGCATTCTAAATGTTACAACCGTCCCTACCCCCAAAGTTCTATTTTGCCCTAGGGTCTTGACAGGGCCTCCCGTTTTAACTGTTTGTCTGATTATCGGAAATGCCCTTGGAAATTTGACCTTACTAGGGTTTTTGGAAATTTAGGAGGGGACAGAATTGGAGGCCTAGGCGTGAAAGGTGGCAACATCACCACTGGGAATGCAGCTTTTATTGCATTCCACCTGACGTAGCGGTAACCTTTAAAATTAGGATTAAAACTAATCGAACAAAAACCTTCACACAAACTATTAAAATCCATTGACTCGAGGTACGAATATCTAGATAACAGTCTTCTCAAGAAACCTTTGAAGTACAATCACATACCCGATATTTTAAAGCTCCATAGATCTACCAAGAACTCTAGGAAGTGAAAGAAGAAGAAAACTAAAATTTAAAGAAAATAATAAAAGAAATAAACTGAACGAGAATATTTTTGGAGACTACATTGTGATTGATTAATTTCAAAGCAAAAGGTAGGTACCATATTTTTAGACTCTCAAAACTAATAAATAAGTACTACTGTTGATAAAAACTCTAACCTATCAACAACTTAATAGAAATTATCACTAAGTAGGATTGGTATGATTACATGTACTCAAACTTCTCTTGATCATTATTTTTAACATCCTCCCTCAAATTGAGTCGGGGTTGGAGACTCAGTTTGCTTCGACTGTGTTGACGGCTTCTCATCTTCATGCGGTGGTGAAAAATTTTCTTGTGGATCATTATCGACTTTGTGGACCATTATCGGCTTGCAAGCTTGACTGATTCTGGCCATATTTTGGACAAAAGGCTTGAATTTTATTTTTTTTTGAAGATTATTGTACGACAAGACAAAACTCTTCTTTTGAGAGAAGATCAGATGTTTGTCGTAATGAAGATTTTTGTGAATTGACTTAGAGGTGACTTTCTTCGTTGTCTGAAATTTGTGGATCAACTAAAGTTGATTTGTGAAAAAAAAAAACTTGTGGATTGACTCAGAGGTGATTTTCCTCGTTGTCTGAAATTTGTGGATCAACTAATATTTATTGTGGAAAAAAGATTTTAAAAAAAAAAAGAAAAAAATTTTGTGGTTCAATGAGATCGATTTGTGTTTATAGGTATTGTGAACTTTGTTGGAGAATCAAACAGGATTTTGGAATTAGCAGTAGAAGAGGAGTGATTTGGAATGAATTTGGAGTTGAAACATGACACAATTGTTAATATTCATGACAGAACTAATCATGGTTTATTTGTTGAAAGAAAAAAAAACAAGTGGAAGCATGGCACAGAAACAGGGCAAACCTGCTCGGATACCGAGAAGAAAACTAAAATTTAAAGAAAATAAATAAAAGAAATAAATTGAACGAGAATATTTTTGGAGACTACATTGTGATTGATTAATTTCAAAGCAAAAGATAGGCACCACATTCGTCGACTTTGTATTTACCATCTTCTCTACTTAGATTAAGTCTGTATTTATCAAAAATACATGTAATAGAATCTTTGTATTTGGCTCAATCCTTTGTAGTAAAAGATTGGGCCGAGGTAAAATTCAATTTAACTAAGAGAACAAAAGGAAATTACAAATTATTTATCCAAAGTATCCACCGCTGCGAAAATAAATTTAATCTCTTTCCATACTTCGCAAGCAGTCGCTAGTTATTACCGTTGATAAAAACTCTAACCTATCAACTACTTAATAGAAATTATCACTAAGTAGGATTGGTATGACTACATGTACTCAAACTCCTCTTGATCATTATCTCTAACAAAAGAACTTCTCAATTATAATATTCAATCAAAAAAAAAAAAAAAACCAAAGTCTCAAAAGGCGACCGTCCCCTTATAACCAACAAAAATCCATCAAAATAAATCCTAGCAACTAAAGTCAAAGTCTAAAATGTCCATGATCAAATAACAAAATGAAAGTAAATAAAAAGTCTTCTTTATCCTCGGCCGCATCAAACCTATAATATATCCGCATCAAAAAGTGTTTTTTATAAACCTCGGTTTTGGTCCCCAAAGTTTGGAGGTAGTTTGACCCAGTCACCATTAATTTTATTTAACAAAATTAGTCCCCTAAAAGTTTCATCTCACCAATTTCAGTCTTTTTAACAGATTTTTGAGCAATTTAACGGAAATTGTAATCCTTCCGTCAAATGTAAAATATTTTATTAATTTTTTTATGGGACCCACTGGTCTTTGACCCAATTTTTTTTAAAAATTTAATATAGTTAAAAAAAAAAAGAGAAAATCCTTTCTCCTCCCTCCCTCTTCACCTTCTCCTTTCTTCCACCTGAACACCACCCCACCACCCAGAACCGCTACTACTTCCTATATACACATACCTCAACTCCTTCACCTCATACCAATCATCACCACTAAATTCTCGCTAAAATTGAACACAATCAAGAAGCAAATTCCAAAAAAACAAATACGAGCCTTTCACAAAAAAACCAAGAAAGAAAACATTGCAAATTCAAAAAAAGAAATGGCATATTAAAACAAAAATAAAGAAGAAAGAAAACTTTTACAAGCCAGTATCCATCAAAATCAAATCTGAACTAATTTTACGTCCATTGACTTGCTAGCACATGTTTTTCACAGTCCTTTATTATAAAATCCAGCGTCGGCAGCAGCTGAAAAAGGGAAAAAATCCGACGAAAATCCACCGACCCATCCCCCGGCCCCACCTTCTTCCCTTCCAAATCTTCCCTCCCTTCTATTTCCTGACGCTGTGCGTCACTCTTGTGCAACTGCGTTGAGAAAATTCCCCCCAAATCTAACGGCGTTCCCCCCAAAAAATAGAATTAAAATTACTTAATTCCATCACAGTTGTCGTTTTTACCTTTTTTTTTTTGCAAACGGTTGCCTTCAAACTCAATCCACACACACAACTCTTGCTTTAAATTCTGCCCCAAAACCCCTCAATGGAATTTTCACCGCAAATCTAAACCGTCACAATTGCAAGGGAGAAAACAAGAATGACAGAAGAAGAAAGCTACCATCCTTTTCTATTGTCGTTTCGCAAAAATTGATTGAAAAAAATACAGATTTCCTTCTCCCAAACAGGCACTGTATTTTAACTTGAAACCTTTTGGAGCCTCTTTACATTATGAGATTTGGGGACAGAAATATATGCCTTGTTTCCAATGGAGCCTAAATGGGGTGATGATTTGAATATGGGGTAGGAAGTGGAGGCCGCGCAGGAGGAAGAGGAAGGAGAGCGAAGAAAAAAAAGACGGGCTGCTATTATTTTTCTTTCTTTTTAAATTTTTTGTTTGGTCAAATATCAGTGGGACACACAATTAGTAGGAAAGTTATAAAATATTTCAGATTTGACGGAAGGATTACAACTTCCATTAAAATTTTAAAAATCTGTTAAAAAGACTGAAATTGGTGACACGAAACTCTCAAGGGACTAATTTTGTTGATAAAAATATTAATAGTGATTGGGTCAAGCTACCCTCCAAACTTTGGGGACCAAACCCGAGTGCCCCCCTCCCCCCAAAAAAACAAAACAATTAGCAACTCGAATTCACTGAGCATAAAAACCAATTAGCAATTTGAATTCACTGAGTATAAAGAAAGCAATATATAGAGATCATCGATAATGTAAAGTAACTAGTTCTTCAATGTTATTTTCAAACCATATAATTAATTATTTAATTTATTTCGTACATCCCAAACTAAGGAAAAGATTTCTTACACCATAATCCTACATTACTTCCTACATCATTCATTAAGATATTGTCATATGGTTCCGATGGGTTCATCTAATGTGGGTTAGGGTGTTGGTATAATTTTTTTTTAAAAAAAAAAGAAAAGTAATAATTGAACAGTAGAATATGATAAATTTATATGGTGGCTTGGGAAGTGGAGTAGGATTGTGCTGTAGGAGATCCTTTACCCCAAACCATGTTTTTAATTGCTCCTATCAATATGATTAGATTATAAATCAAATCTCTTCCTCTTTAAAGATATAGTCCACGTTTTTTTAAGTGAAATAATTTCACAGAGTCAAATATATTTTTAATACATATAAAGTACTCATATAAAAAAAAAAAAAAGCTAAGTAGGAGGGTTAGAATGTATCCATGGTAAGGGCAATAAATTTGCTATTACATCGAGGTTGGAGATTCACATTAATCTTTTTGGGCAATCAAATTTTTTTTCTTTTCAATAAAGCAAAAGAAGCGAAAATATATCATAGAAATGTATGCATTTTCATGAAAGGGAAGGATGAATGAAACTAGTATGTAGTGTCTGATAACAGAGGATGGATGGAATTTGAAAGGTATAAAGTATCTGTAGTTGGAGAAATCATACAAGAATATGACAAGAACAAGACAAAGCAATAGATGAGTTTTTAAGAAAAAAATATTCAAAGACAATATTGAAGAAAACATCGCAGTGGTTGCATTATGTGTTCTAAGCATGTACTCTCTTTAAGACAATATTTGTCCCCAGTACCTTCAAAACCGGGTTTGATTGACAATTTGACTCTAGGATATGAAGAAGCACAAGAACAAACAACTTTGCAATTATTCCTTGTTCTTTAATAATTTAGGAACGCAAAAAAGCTTACCAAAATCCTGCAGCAATACATCGATTTAAAGCAAATATTAGGAACTGAAAGAATACGAATAAAGGGTTACAACAATGGTGTTCCAAGTCACCAACGTAATCTTTCATGAAAACTTACCATGTTTCATATTCTTTTAATTCCTTAACACTCTTTAGTTAATTCCAAATTGATTGAACCACGTTGGGGTTGCAACTTTTCCGTTTTTAGTTAATTAGATCTATCATCACGCAATTGAATAAAATCAAATCAATACTTCACTAGTATACACATCTTTTTATTACTTCACAGCACAAAGCATTATGAAGTTTCATATACACATTTTTATATAAGTCACTGCTAGGATAATACTTTTCATATTTAACAGGTGAACATGAAAAACTTAAATAGAAACATCTAGCTAGTACGAGAAAATATACAAGTCACACTAATCAAAGCAATCATGACACTTCAAGTCCTAATATATTATTGATGTATCTACTTCTCCTTTAACCATTGTAATTCTTCGTTTGTCCCTGATTTCTGCTTCTACTTCAACACAATTCTTCCTTCGGCCCCTTGTAATTATTCATTCATCTCTAAAGACTACTTATCCCTTTACATAATTCTTCCATGTCTCTAATTTCTTTTACAGATTCAAAACCTTGGGAGATTTGGGTAAGAAACAATGTACTCTCCTATTTCAATGAGGAGATGAACTCATTGATAAGGTGGGAACAGATGTTGTTCCTGATTTCATCCAATGGAGTGAGAATCACCCATTTGTCACGGATCATTTTTTGCCCATGGCTGGTCCGGCTTACTTCACCCTTTGTCCACTACATGATGCCTATCTTGTTGAAGAAAGTAAATTTTCTCGCCAATCAGGGGTCTGTGGTCTTGAATTTAGAGAAGGTGATCTTAAGGCCTGTTGGATATAAAGGC
Organism: Oldenlandia corymbosa var. corymbosa; assembly: GCA_949775105.1. Lineage (NCBI taxonomy): Eukaryota > Viridiplantae > Streptophyta > Magnoliopsida > Gentianales > Rubiaceae > Oldenlandia > Oldenlandia corymbosa. Next base: position 9,261,884 of record OX459119.1, on the reverse strand, counting down.
AGTTTATGGGATGCCTTAGAATATCCAATCTGGGCATTTATCACCTTCTTCTCACTCCCATGTGGGGCTCAAGTACATCCCTTCAGTACTTGAAGCAGAGAAACATGTTGGGGATTCACAAAGTGCTGCGGTCATTCTTTGCATTGCTTGGTTTGGTTTCAGGTATAAGAATTACTTGAGTAAGTGAGTCCTAGAACAGCCAAACCCAATGGATAATCATGTAGTGCAGAGTTGTGATAGTATAGCTACAATCATACTAGTACCTTTCGGAACACTTGGTATTTATGAGTCTTATGGAGTTGCAACCAAATCCGTCATCAATGTTGGAGGTGTCGGAGGTGTAGCTACTGATTTCGCTTTGAAGGATGTTCTTTCCAATGTGTTAAGTGGAATCTTCATCCAATTTATCAGGTCATTTAGGATGGGAGATGTCATCCGTGCTGGCAGTGTTGATGGTGAAGTTATCGCCATGGGTCTCATAACCACTACTTTACTTTCTGCTGGGAAGATTCCGATGTTTGTCCCCAACCCTCCTTTTTCAAACGAGATTATACACAACAAGTCTAGAGCTTCTCTATATGTAATTGAAGACAAGATCGGCCTTTCTCTTAAGATTGAAGATTATGAAACCATTCCTATCATGATTTCTAAGATCAAAGAGATGTTGACTAATAAAAAAAGACAACCCTGCATAAAAGATAATGATAAGGCACCTGAGGAAAAAGAAGATATAAGAGCAAGCCCAATGCTTGGTTATTGGCATGAAAATATGTGCCAGTTCTGCTATTACAAGTAAAATATGGACCAACTATTTTTTATAGACTGTAAAAGAAGAAAAAAGAAAGAAGAGGGATGCTGTAATGGTGGGCCATATAATACACAATCTGGTAACTCCCATTGCATGGAAAAAAAAACTTTTTAATAGATGGACCACAAATCTGATGTGGACTGCATGGGACCACTTTTTACTCCATTTGCATTGAGGTTGCTGTAAGGCACCTGAAGCAAAAGAAAATGTTAACACACTTTAAGTGCCACGTTGCTCAATGATGTCACATGATGAATTGAGTTACACATGCATTCTGAAAAATCAGGACAAAAGATTGCATGAGGAAACCCAACAAGACATCATTCTCTCTATTCTTAATATAATCAGAAACCATGGGGTTGCAATTCGGAAATAGTGCCAAGAAGTGATGTTGAACCATTTTCTCCGGATCATGTTTGATTGTGAAGAGTAGTACTCTTTGTCCTTGTATTTCAGAAGTCTGGATAGCTATTTTGAAAATTTATTTTCTAACTCTATATGAAGAGTAGTAAATTGTGATGTGGGCTTGTGTCGGTTGATGAGAACTTTGGTTTGGCTACATAAGTGGATGAAAGTTTAGATTGTTAAAGATTTTTATTGACTGGCATTGTTGGTAATTGAATGGAAATGTTTTATTTTTCAAAAAAAAAAACACTATTGATGTATTTTACTATCAATATTATATTACTAATGGAATAACCATTTACGCCGTACTAGCCTAAAACCTTTCAAGTTAAATCAATTTGACACATACATCATTAGACAGTATCAAGTCCATTACATGAGTAACTCTTCTTCTAAAAAACATTAGCCTAAAATTCAAAAAACTCATTGGTTTTAACTTACTCTACAAAAACAACATAAGTTTTACTTGTTAGACTATTTCTATTGCTCTCACTAGGAAGTTAGTCGTCTTAGAGGATACAACTTCAAAGAGAACTTTTACATACTTTTAGACTTTGCTTAAAAAAGAAAGTCAATGCCTTTCTCTTCGGTTCACCCATAGAACCATTTTGTACTTTGAAAACTTAGAGGTTCACTAGATAGTACATTAGCTACTTACTTTAGAAACTTTAAAAATAAACTTTTAAATGAATCTATGTCCATTGATTATATTAATAAATTATTATCAATGATAAGTAGCCTAGGTACTTTAATGTTCACATAACCACACACTTAAGTGTTCTTGATCCCAACTAGAAACACAACAATATGTAGTGACATTTTGAACTTTCATCTTAGATAATATAATTTCTTCTCTTCCATATTCGATATGGAGACACTTTGGTCTTTAGGGGGCTTAATTATGCACGTGACAAGTATTTAATAATATTTTACTCCACAAACTTTTGGCTTCTTAAAACTCACTAACATATCATTGCCATGAGATGTAAAGTTTTATATTCCAAGCCAAACTATATGTTGTTTATTAAACACTAGTTTAGTACTGTGGTATTAGAGAAAATTTAGACTAACGGTTACATTCTAACATGTCAAATCTTTTATCCACATTTTAACTTGATAAAACTGCACACAATTTTGAGCAATTATCTATAAAAGTGATAAAATATTACTTGCATCCCTTAGTTAAAATTGTTAACTTCACATACATCAAAAATATTATTACAAACAATGATGTATAACTTTCATCTCTTCTTGGAAAGTAATCTTACAACTTTGATATGTGCATATATTTCACATTTTTATTATTAAAACATTTGACACAAGTTAGTTTATACGTTACACGGAAATGCAATAATTCAACACTAATTTATCATGCCACAAATAATAAGAATGTTCAAACATATGAATAGCAACATTATCAAATACATTGATAATAAACCTAACAATTGAAAGATTAATCACTCTTCACAAAAAGAGTTTTACTTTAAAAGTAATGGCTAGCTATCGACTTAAGGCTACAACTTTAAACTGTCACTTTGATGACTAGACATGACTTTAACTCGTGTCTTTCAACTTGGAACCAGTGGACACATACTTTCAATTGTGTCTTTTCACTTAGAGTCCATGGACAAAACTTTGTTTGTCTCTTTTAACTTGAACTCACTAGACACAATACTAGGTACGTGTCTCTTCAACCAGAAAAACCTAAGAGTCATACCTTTTCATAAAAAACCATCGATTCCGGTTCACCAAAACCACAATTTTACATTATTACATGAAACTTTTACAAGCATAAAACATTTAATTTCATACATAGTATCAAGTTTTTGTAACCAAAATTTTTCCAAATTATTAGAATTTAGTTATGTTTTTCTGTCATCGATTTCTGTCTACTCTACAGAATTGACGACAAAGTCAACTAGACTTATCAGAGCCACATTCTAATAGATGCCAACATCAATCTAGTGGATGAACATGAGGAAAACCTCGAACAGTGACACATAACACATTCCAACAGACGTCGACCTTTCTGTCGACTAATGTTTACCGACGACAAGGTCTCCACCCATCTACAGAAAAATTTGTAACATGCAATCAAATTACAATATTGCTATAATTCTATTTTTTTTCCAACACAATTGGCTTTAGAAATTCACAAACCAATTTTGATGGTTTTGAACAATAAATATTCTCTTAAAAGCAATTTCAACAATGTCTTTCGCATTCCTTAAACTAAGAAATTCATTGCATTTTTGTTTAACCAAATTCAGTTTAAGATTTCCAACAAATAATTATTGTAAAATCTTTAAACAAAACTTAATCCAAATAATTTTCACATCACTAAATTAGTTAATACAAAAGTAAAAACACAAATCTATAAACTTTGAAACTATTATATAGCGAATGGGGTGTCGGTTCAGTGGTAACACCACCATGCTCTCAAGAGGAGGTCATGAGTTCAAATCTCCACTCCAACAAGAGTGGGAGTATATGGCTTTGACCTTGTCAATTGGCACCTCTAGAGGGCTTGTTATGGCAAACCCACTCATGAACCCCCGATTTCGCACCCGAGCTTGTCACCCTGAGCTTGCCTATGGTGGTTTACCCCCTTCCCCACTGTGGTTTGCAGGCTATTGCAGTGGGCGTGGGTTTACCCATCTCTGGTGGGGTTCCCGCCGTCACCTAAAAAAAATATATTATATAGATTTTTTCATTCCGAATTTGGTAATTCAAGAGAAAATATTTAACACAAAGAACCTTATTTGCTGCATACTCGCTTGTGTATTCTTCAGATCTTTAAGATCTATCTTTAGAATTTGACTACGGAACTAAACCGTAGAGAAAACCACTTGAACACATCCAAAAATCTTCATATTGTAAGATTTCATCTTTATTACTTTTCACTGCTTTTGATGTTTGTATTGTTAAATACTTATATTAATTTCAAGGCTATAACATTTTCTTAAGATTGAAGTATACAAAGTATCTGTAGTTGGAGAAATCATACAAGAATATGACAAGAACAAAACAAAGCATAGATGAGTTTATGAGAAAAAATATTTAAAGATAATATTGGGAAAATACCACAGTGGTTATATGTGTTTTAAGCATGTAATCACTATTTTAAGATAATATTTATCCTACTACTTTACAAAATCATGTTTGATTGGTGATTTGTCTCTAAGATACGAGAAGAAGCACAAGAACAAGTAACTTTGCAATTATTCCTTATTCTTAAGAATTTAAGAATGCAAAAAAGGTTACCAAAAACCTGTAATAGTACAATTTATAGGTAAACATTAGGAATTGGAAGAATACGGATCAAAACTTACAAGAATGAAGTTCCAAATCACCAACGTAACTTTTCATAAAAATTTATCAAGGTTCATATTCTTTTAATTTCTTAATACCTTTTAGTTTGTTCCAGATTAATTGAATTAAGTTCGGGTCGTAACTTTTCAGTTTTTTGTTTTATTTCACAAACTAAAACCTAACCGAACTAGCAGTAAAATATTTAGATTGATATGATTGATAATTTTGGTCGAAAAGTAGCTACTAACTAAAAACATTATCGGTTGAAAACTAACCACACATTTAGTAATAGTCAATCTAAGCATTCGAGAGAAATGCTTTAGGGAGAGAGACTCTATACCCCAATCACTTGGGAAATTCCAAAGGTTTAGGATTGGAAACGGAAGCTTAACAGAGCCTCTGGAATCTTCTTCGACTAAAAACGTTGACGTTGTTATGAAAGAATGCACATGAAAGGTTTAGTATACAATCTATAACAAAATGGACAAATATAAATTAAGTAAAAGATAATTATTCTCTTGGCGAATTAAAATGTCAATCATTTAAAGACAAATTTATAATTTGACAAATACGAACAACAAAACCGCTGCTAAATCCAATAAATTTCACGTTGTAGGTACTACAAATACGAAATCACAAACATAACAATTCCGAAATACGATACAAATCACACGAACATTGACATGGTACAAAACGCAAGGCTTCACAAATAAACTACTATCTCTGTCCTAAAAAAAAGTTCATAGTGAGTTTCAACATTTGTACTAAGTTTAGTACAAAGTTCAAAAATCGATATGAACTATATTTTTTTCTTTTGGGACAAATGGAGTATATGGAAGAGAGAAGATCAGGGCTGTATTTTATATTCAGGACTTCTCTCCAAACAGGTACCCAAGACTCGAATCTCCACCTGGAACTGATTTAACCTTGGTAGAAGGCCGACTCTGAAATGAAAATCATTGTAATAACTCGCAAGTTCATATCCCAATTTATGCAACAACAAAAGATGCACTTAAAAATTATATATACATAATTCATAATTACTTAATCTTGAAGAAAATAAAATGGTAAGTAATTGATATATAAATGTATAGTATACTCACGGAGATAGTGTTAGATGGGCTTCGGTTGTGAAAAGGCGAAGAAGGGTTGCGCGGAGGCTTCGCAGTAGTACTAACTTCCTCCTCCTCGCCGGTGTCGATTCCGTACGGTGGTGAATAAACGACCGGTTTAGCCGTCGCCGGCGGTTGCGGTGGAGATGATGTGGTATTGTTCGGATTCTTATCATCGGAACCGAAGAGGTAGCCTAAGGAACTCTGTCCACCTCCAGAACTCGCACGTCTGCTCATTGTTGTTTTGGTTTGATGTTTTCTCTTTAATTTTTGTACCTAATGAGATATTTTGTTGATGGTACTTTTTGGTGTAGGGTTTTTATAGATGCAAATGCTGTTCAAAAAGTAACGAATAGCTCAATTATTTAGAAATTGTTTTGAACACTTACTGATGGTTATTAAACTTTTTTAATTAGTACTTATCCTTTTACTTATAATGATCACACAACAAATCAATCCATTTCTTCTTTCTTTTTTTTTTTCTTAAGAAATTATACATCAGTTCGAAAAGCATTACCTATCCCGAATTGAACGAGAATTTCCAACCCGTTTCATATTAACTAAACAGAATTTTATTTTGAAAACTTTTTATGTCGTAAAATAAGAAATCCATTTCAAAATATCAAAGTTGTTTTGTTTTGCTCTGTAGCTTATGTTCCTATGGTAAATCTTTATAACATTAATCACAATATTTAAAACAAATGGGAGACAGAGACTAAATACAAACTTAATCTTCTTCTTTTTTTTTTTTTTTTGGAAAGGTACAAATTTAATCTCAATTAGGGTGGAAACCAATGGTTCATAAAGTGATTTACACTTCTGTTGGGGAAAAAGTATTAGCTATCTAAGCATGATTTTGATCTTGAGATATCAGTTGAATAAGTAAATCTTATATAATTTATCTTCAAAAAAAAAAATAGTCCATATTGTAGATTTTGATTTGTATTTAAAACAATATCAATAACAAATTATAATATGAACTATTTTTTGCAGAAGAAGCAAGTAGTATATACGTCCTTAATTATTGTAAACGAATCGAGATAGTTTGTTTCCCACAAAAAAAAAAAGAAAAGAATGATTAAAAAATCAAGATAGTTTTAACAGTCAATATATGAATATCATTACTTCATATCTTTCATTTACAGAAATTCAAAGACCTTAACTATAACCTCGCTTGTATTTATTACATTTCATAAGAGGACCGTTTCCCTCTTTTCTTTAGCAGGTCAAGGTTTATACTCCATCGGAGGGAATATTTCTCCATCAATCGTTGTTCCTTCAACCCGTATTGTACTTCAAATTAAAATGCACAAAACCCTATTTTCGATTAAACAATTTCACTTCACCAATGGGACCTTCAAATACACAAAAAACTTCACTTCACCAATGGGACCTTAATCACTGTAAAGAAAGATAATAGTAATCGATACGTACATAAGTTGTTGTAGTACAGAATAGTAATTAATTAGGACAGATAAATTTTAGAGCTCAAAAAGTAACTTTATAAAACAATTAATCATTAGTCTATGAACCTATGATGTACAACTCATAAACATCCATGCAAGTCGTTCCATTTTAGGGCATAACAGTCAATCGCAACGGACAGTTAATTATGGATTAACAACGATGAATCCACCAGCTACTTTGGTTAAGAGCACAAAAGAGATCATTAATGGGGTTAAATCATGCTGGGGATTTGTCTGCCAAAAAGCATTTTGTTTTTGTTTTTTTCTCTTTTTTTCCCCATTGCCAAACCATGCATGTACAGTGATCACAACACTCTCGTCCTCTAAGTGAAGTATAGAACTCGATAAACAGCGAATCTAACAGACTTGAAGTAGATATTAATTGGATGAAACGTTGGGGAAACCTACAAGTAGGAGGATTTGGAGCACAAACATCCAATCATGAGGAAGAGAAACAAAATTTCCCTAATTCATCATCCCCTCCCCAAAGACTTATGTGTTTCATAAAAATATGTATTAAAAAGATTTCATAACTTTTCATATCCTACCCTCTCTCCGTCATAAAATGATAATTCGGTTAGTTTTTCTTTTTTATTACAAAAATTAAAATTAAATCTGGATAATTATTTCAAAAACGAAGATTCGAAGAGAGGGAAGAGGAAAGAGGTACTTCATGTTTGCAGTTGTTGAGACTCGAGAGTCGAACCATAAACCTTCTACTAAAATCATGAATGCCCTTTAGTTTTCTTAATTGTTGTAGTCTTTTAGATACAATTACCGTTTGACTGAGTTTAAGGGTTAAGAAGTAATGGAATCAAAATGCTAAAGATCCTAGAATAAATTGCTTACCTACTTTTGCATTTTTTGGATCCAAGAAATGGTCATTTCCCCTGAGAAAAGGTTTTGTTAAGTATGGTATACTAATTGGTGATTACTGTTGATGGATAGGGAATTGACCCGGTTGGAGGGGAACTTGTGGGGCAAATCCTATTACTACTGTTTTAACTAATCATCCCTTTATTGATTGATGCCTTGTGCTTCGATCCAACAACTTAATGTTATAACTAAGAAATAGTACTACTAGCTGTCTCTTTTGCCCAAAAAGTTTTCTTGACTGCAAATGATGAAATTGTGGTTTACAGAGGGGATTATGTGGATGGTGCTCAATCAATGTTGAATACTTTGTTGATTAACACTTGAATTAATAATGCAAACTCCATCAAATCTTTCACAGAAAACTATATGCCAGGGCATCTTTCTAATGACTGTATCTGTATATCTTTTGGTTTTCATTATGCATGATTAGTGGAACTTTATTTGATCAGAAATTGTGGGATTTGACCAAGATGGTGAGATGATGATGTAACAGTATTGGATGTGTTACTTTGGTAGCTTTCTTTTCTTTTCTTTTCTTTTCTTTTTTTGGGAAAAAAACTAACTGGGGAAATGAATTTGCGTTAAAATGTTTTCACCTGCCAAATAAATTAAGATATACTACTCCTTCCATGATTCCATCTTAGAAAATAATTCACATTACAATTTGATATTTGTACTGTTTTTGTTAGAATTCACAAATTGTAATATGCACCACTTTTTAAGAATAGAGAAAATACTATATAGTAGTATATACAAAGGCTAAAGACATAAATCAAAAACCGTGAATTATCCTATTGAAAAGACATCAATTTAAGAGTCGTGATATAAAACCAAGCATATCCTTTACATCGAAAGGATGAGTTTAATTGTACTCCGGTTGTATCGCATGATAATCTAATATGTTCAATTATGCTTTAGAAATTGAATTATTATTTTGAGAATTAATTAATTTGTTTTGTTTGAGGTTAGTTAGTTAACTCATTGAAGCCATGCCCATGCACCCACTAAAACACTGTGGTTCCTGAGTTTGATACAGCCAAGAAAAGTGAAAAGCACCTTAATTCAACGCTAACACAGCTGAGGTTATGTTCGTCTACGTTTATTTCTCTGTAAGAAAAGTGATGGATAAAAGAAACGAAAACGAACGTTTTAAGAAATTTTAATGTGGGAAAAAAAATCGATCGTGAATTTTGTAGGATGAGTTCATTTCAGTATTGAGTACTGAATGATGAAAAAGACATTCTATTTTTGTGTAGTGATAGATGTATGGAAAAATGATTTTAAAAAATTATAATAAATTATGTTTCATTCATCTAATAAACAATCTAATTGGTCAATTAAATAATTTTTAATATTCTCTTTAATGATTCGGTACACACAATCCACAGGCGGAGTAATATACTGGTATAATGTATGGCTTGTAGACACTACGTTATTTGTTGTTTAGGGATTATTGGTGTTTTTTTTTTTTTTGTTTTTGTTTAGGGCGTCTTGGTTATTTGGTCTAATAAAGAAAAACAAAAAAGACATAAATGTCGTCTGTCCCGTTAATAGATTTTATTATTTCTATTCGTGTCAGTCAAAATAAATTAAACTCCAGATAATTCATTGAGGGGAATATGGGTAGAAATAGAAAAACACAAACACAATAACTTCTGGATTTATGGATCTAATTAACTCATTAAAAAGAAAATCTTAATCTGAGTTTTGCATTGCAGTCGTAGGAGGAGAGGAGGAATTGGGGCTTGAAACTCATGGAGCCTTTCAGAATACTACTAATAACAATGGAAAAGTGCATGCTTACAGAACTAAATGGAGCTTCACCACCAATTGAAAATGACGTAAAAGAGAGTGGATTGAAAATCAATTACTACATGATGAAAGTGATCGGAAAAAAAAAGGCACAACAATTGATGTTGTAACTCACTGCAGGAGTGGATTGCGTACTCGTATTTATAGACCACAAGCGTCAAAATGTAACATTATTACCGTTTGGATACATAAATCTAAGACAATATATGATACTGATGATAAAACAAAATCTATTAATAATTAGTAATTTATGAGTACTCCTAATCATGCATATCTCTAAATCATAATTTACTGGACGATTTTCAGTAAATGAATGAAAATCGTATTCTTTCAAGAAAAAGAAAAAACTAATTATTTCTGTTGTAGAGTTCAAAGTGCAATTTTACTTGAATGAATTCAGAACTAAATGGTTTGTAAGTAGTGACATTCACGTCTTAGTTCCAAACGTCGGAACTGGAGTTCAAGCCAAGAAGAAAAGGGGTGTTTGGTTACATACAGATACATATTGCAAGCGTGTACTCTTCTTCTGTGGACAATTCTTTTGGACAAAAATAGTACTAGTATTATTTTTCGAAATTTCAATCCATTTCCAACATTCTTGACATACAATTTTTTATATTCTTAATAGTACAAAAATTACAACAACAACAATAAACAAATAATATTAACAAAAATCATTACTGTTATGTATTTATTTGACGTATTCCACTTGGATCCAATATATTAATACAAGTAAATAACAATTCTCGCTGTCTTCAAAAATAATCATCCTTTAGTGAAAGATAAATTATACTCCTTCCGTCCCATAATTATTGTCCACTTTGCCCAAAAAATTTTGTCCTAAAATTATTGTCCAATTTGACTTTTTACGGATCAAGTTAAACATTTGTCCTTAGTAAAAAACATTATCCATAAAATCTTAGTGGTTAAACAATTACTTATGTAGGGGTATATCCGGTTGTTTAAGGTAAAATATAGTAAAATTTGACTAAAAATAAAATCTTTCATTTTAGTAAAATTGGACAATAATTATGGGACGGAGGGAGTATATCAGTATGATATGATAAAATAACTAATTATTCAATAAATTGCAAGGAACAACAGCTCTTAATTACTACTCTTTCAAAAGCTGTTTGCAATGCTGACTGGGACATTATTTTCAAAATACTCAACTGAATTTCCTCCTACCTTGATTGTCAGGAAAAAAATTTGAACAAACTTCAGTATCGATTCGTACCTTATAATTGAGATATAAGGGAGCATATCATTGTTGAGATTGTCCGGCTAAGGTATATATATATATATATGGCGAATACTATGTTGTTTGCTTTCAATTGTTTAATGACAAAGTTGTGTAAGATTATTGTATGTTATAATATTCGAATTTGTATTTGTTTTTATATTGAAAAAAATTGTGAAACGGTATAAAAGAATTTTTTTTTATATATTTACAGGGTGTCCACCGTGAACAATAGTGACTACTCCCCATACGCAACAATGAACGGGCCTGAGATTTATACAATTAGCCCAATCCAATCTCAGTTTGGCCTCAGATGAAGCCCATAAAAACTTGTGCTCTGACGGTCTATTGGAAAGAAGGGGGGAAGTTTCAAGAACATTCTTCAGTTCCCCGATAGTCAGATGTTAGCTTACATCACCACGTCACAAAATGACACTCAGGCCTCAACTTTTCAATCTCCATCCATTTAGTTTCGGAAAAACCCATAACTTATACGAGGTAAACTATTCATCCTTGTCCTGTTTCCCTTGCTCTTACCATTATTCTGGAAGTTATTATTGATAAAAATGCTGTCTCTTCACAGTTCAAATTAGTTTGATTGTCGTATTCTGATGATTTTAAGAATTCGAAGCTTTTGTCATCGGTAGTTTTGATAAGGGGAAATGAAAAACCTGGTTGCCTTGATTCCTGAATGTTTTGTTTCTGATTTTGTCTCGTATTATCATATAGAAGAAGCTAATTGGAGGAAGAATCGTATTAATTGGTGGATTATTATTAGTGATGCATATCCACGTTTCTGAATTTTATTACTACTAGTAAAGTTGGGCTTCTCTGTTTTCGGTGAAAGAAGTCACCAGTTTCATTGAATTCTGTAATTGCTATGAATTTGTTGAGGTGATCAGTGTGCTTGAATCTGATTGTTGAAACCAAATTCATTTCTATTGATCTTGTACTTGCTTTTGCAGTTAAATTCACTTTGCTGAAGAATAAAGAAAGCATCTTTTACACATATGCCGAGAATTACAGCTCCGTTGCGAATTGTGAGCAAATTTGGAAGTATGCATTCTTCAGAGGGAAGATTGGGTAAGTTCAAATCTTCATTTATGTGTATTCTTTCTACAAATGTTTAGACTAAACAGAATTCTGATTCAATAAACTGGACAGTCCGCACCTTGATTCCAAGAAAACTAGAGACTGATGATCCGGCCGGGGGAAGAGAACTAAAGGAGGAAGCCAATCCAGCAGAGCCTATTGTTGCTTTTAGCAGGCCACCTCCACTTCCACCTGTTGTTGGACCATTAGTTGCTCTGACATTGTTGGACTCGTGGTTAAAGCGCGACAGCACCGATGATTGAATGTTGATGATGTAAGGTCGCTTTTTCGAGTTTTCCCTTGAATTGTAAATAGCTGCTCTGATTGCAAGTTTTGTTGGTAGTGTTGATGTTTATAGAAGAAGACCTTTGTGCTGTGAATCTTTGCTTTAGTGATTGTAATGAAGATAAGAATCAAAGAAATCTGGCATTCTCTGGCCATTTACATGTTTATGAACTTTACGATGTACTTCAAGATCTTAAGAGTGAAGCTGATAATATTGACTATAAAACTCCATAACTTGATGTACCATGACAATATTGGGTTTAGAATTGGCTGGGCAATGATGTTGTAAACCTTTAGTAACAGCTGAAATATGACATTGGGACTTTTTAGGAACCCTGCAAAAGTCTCAAAGCATGTAATTAGTCATTAGAAAACTATACTTGGTACACAAATGAGACAAGTGTAAAAGTTTTGAATGAGGGGGAAATTTGACATACGCTCTGCAGGCTCTGGGAAAGCATCAAAAATTGATGTAATCATCTTGAGTAGTGCCTAATTTTGTATTACAGATTCAAAGAAGTTAGTAATGCTGATGAAAAACGGTTATGTATCTATAGAGCAAATGATGTGTGCAAGAAGTGATAAAATCTTGAGAAGGGAAAAGATGATTGCGTACCAATGATAAGGCTCCAGGTTTTATTGGTGACTCAATAACAACTTGAATTCTCCTGCAAACAAATTTGAGGACTAGGTCAGCTCCTGTGAAATTTGCTTCTTTTGTTCACATTACAGAACAAAATTTAGCCTCTTATTACTCGATGAGGAGTCTTTCTCTATCCCTTGATAATTCGTAGTAGCTGCATCCTCTGGTGAAAGGAACCTGTTTCTTCTTCCACTCTGCATTCATGTTGATATCTTATATGAATTCGTTTGTTTGTGTATGATTATAAGGTTCTGTGTCATATTTTCCTAATTGAATGAAGTGAAGCTTTGGGATGCTATTACCTAAGTGCCACTTAACTGCAGCGGTCAGATCATCACCTTCACAAATATGATCAACTTTGAACTCCATATTCTGGCCCATAGATGCGATTAATTGCTCGAGAAATTTCATCAACTCCTGCAATTACTTGGAAAATCTTGTTAGTATGATTGAAATTTCCACAATCCTGTTAGATGAGAGATTTTGAGGTGAGATACATATAAGGCTCTGATCTAAAGGAACTGATGTAGTTTCAGTCAGGAAAAACTCGAATAGTCTAATCTTAGCCTTAGAAGACCAGTTTAGTAATTTTATGACTTCTTTACCTCTTGCTAATGTAACCTCTTGTACATTACAGAGAGGGTTATTCGATGATGAATAAGAACGTTAATGAAATCAAATTCATTTGCAAAGTTCTTGAAATAATGATATGATTGCTCAGGAGGTACCTGTTTCCCTTGGAAAGGCTTGATGAAGGAGAAATCCTCACAGAAACAATTATCAGATAACAGCTTGTCCAGTTTCTTTAAGTTCTTCTCATTAATGCCATCATAGAACTGCGTAATCGCTTCAGATGCTGAATTTAAACTTATGTCATAACCGTCTGAAGCCAAAGCCAATGGCAGGAATGGTCTTCTTTGGATCCTTCCATTCAATTTCGGCTGTGGCAGACGCCTGATTTTAGCATTTTGAAGCTTGATAGTGCTTTCGGGAAAGACGCTGAGCGAGGTCCTCCTCATTGCTTTGCAATGAAACTGTCTTATGGCAATTCCTGAAGATAATGCTGTAGAAGCTGCCATATTGAAGAAATTAAGAAACCTCTGTTTCTCAACACTTGATCTTTTCTGATTTCATAACTTGAATAAAACTACATATATGTCTGGTAGAAACTCAAGAGAATGAGTGTCCCACTTTCCCTTGTGACTGAAAAAAGGAATCACTTATTGATTTGTGCTATGAATCTTTCTTGTTTAGATCCTTTAGAAGCAATTAAGCTTGGTATATAATAAAGGAATTTCTTCTTTATTGCCAAACCAAATTTGCCTTTATACTAGTTTTTGGAACCTTGATACTTGTTACCCCCCAAAGACTTCATCTGATCTGATGCAAAATAACTAGTTTCCAAGCGATGGACTGAAAAATGAATATGAATAAGACATGGGAAGCATTGTGGATGTATTGAAGAACTCAACAGGTATTAGTATCAGTTCAAAAGAGAAACCAGTTTACATTTATACATCTGGGAATAAAGAATCATGAGGTAAAACATTCAGCCTTGTTTACATAATGAAAAAAAAAATAACCAGGTCAGTTAAACTGACTTGTTTGAGTTTCACAGCGACAAAATTTAATAACAAGATGTCAAAAGAAACTCAATCTAATTGTGAAGAACCAGAAGTCAAAAACTATCAATCTAAGCCTTTATCCCTCTAGTGCACAACATTCCATCACTGAGCAGCGAGCAGTACAGAAAAAAAAAATCCAAATTGTAGAAGTTCGAAACATCAATCAACTGTATCAAGATGGGAGATCAGCAAGAGGAATTCGAGCATCTTGAAGGTGTTTGGCTAGATGCAATCACAGACCTAAATGTCTGCAATGCTTTTGCTGCTATTCTACTCTTAACTGCTCCTCGCTTAGGGATCAATAAACCGCTTTGACCCAGGCTTTTACTTCTCTGATGTGCATATGCGGCAGCTTTAGAATCATTCACCCTGCTTCTCATCTTTGCAATCTCTAATCAAACAAGAACAGAATATTACACTCTTTTTTTCCTCTGACCTAAAACTTGTAGTTTCACTGGAGAAAAGTGAAGTAAGGACTGATGCTTCAGTACTGGCATTTATATAGGACTTCAATAAGGGCTTGATTATCTATCACACTAGATGTAAAAACAACATTAGCTGTGATGCTCCCTTCAAAACAAAATATAGCAAGTATCTCTGATTGAATATTTCGTAGCTGATTTTGGTTAGGCCGCCGAGCAGTTTGGCGCAGCAATGCCTGTGGAGAGGCAGGCAATGCCAACTCAAATGTGTTGACTCATGCCAATGATTCAACTCCCCCATGCATCTAAAATTCATTATCCTTATTTGTATAACCCCCTATTATTGATTTAGCATTCCTTGGGATTGACAATTGTCAGATTCTTACAAGTTTTATTACGGTTCCATGCATGCAACTCGTAGGTTCACATGTACTATGTACTAATCTGACCAATTTCACAGACAAGATATTATGCTGTTCCCTTTCAGTGTTCAATTATGGAATATAACTTGCCTGGTTTTTTTTTGCATCTTTTACTAAATTGAACACCCTTCAAACACTAATCATCATCCTCAACAGTTTCCACCCCCACCCCCACAAACAGGAAAGAAGGGTATGGGATTACAGGTCTTTCTTACTGTTTTACCACTGTAAGTTTTCTACAATGTCGTAACGCCTGACGTCAGTGCTATAGTGCCATCCATTTTTTAAGTAGTATCGTTCTGTATGTTGGGAAGGAGCGAGCTACTTGACTCGACTTGGACTATGCCAATAATTTTAGAGAGAAACAAAAGTGGAGTAAGTGCAAAACAAGGCTGCTTTTTTTTTTCTTTTTGTTTGTTTCTTTAATGGTTGAGGACAGCTGATTGTTGTCATTTCCCGAAAAAAATGCATACCACCATTGAACAAAAGATGCTTACTATTGGAGTACTACTACTATACAATACTACCAAAAAGATAAACAATTAAGCTGCTGTTTCCGTCATTGATGTTGTAATCTTTCCCCTAGCATTTGAATCTACAAAACCACATAGCTGGCAGATTTTACAAAACCGGAGGCAACCAAATCTGACCACAATTCAAAAGGTTCTATCATCATCTTATTAATCTAATGATCAAGTCTCCCCCACCTACTGGGATTACTAGGTAATCCAGAATAAATCTTTTGTATCTGTTAATGACCATTTCAAAACCAATTCGTTACGGGCAAAAGTGTGTTTAAAGTTAAAACTAATCGGTCATGACTTATGACCCTCTTCAAATTCGAGAGTTGGATCAAATGTTAACCCATGAAAACGAAATCCCGACTTACGAAACTCGATCAAATGTTAATGACTCATAAAGAGGAGCAGAGGATTGTCCCAAAGTAGTTCAAAATAGAGAACAATTTTTACGTAGTACTAATACTGATACTATGTTTGAAGAATGCAAAAATTTCATTTTGTTAAGTCCAAGACTCCAGATCACATGTGTTAGTTGTTACTAGGTTTCAAAAGTCAAAGAAGAAAAAAGGGTCCAAATCCGCGACAAACAGGGAAAGAAGATTTTGGTGGGTCTGATCATCAATTTTCAATTTTCATTCATTCAAGAAGCAGTGAACAAATCCAACAAATCCAACCCTTTTTTTTTAATTATTATATCTAGTCATTTGATTATGTTGCAAGTTGAGGGCTCAAAGAATCTTTTTGCCAGCCATATAATCTCGCTGGCAATGCCACCCCAATTACTACTACCTTTGTGGATAAAACTCTTTCCCAGCACCCGCCGCCGCAAATCATTGGCTTTTCTCCCCCTATATAAAACCCCCCCTCAAACATAACCACCAACAACCAAATCCAACCACTGTTTTTCCCTCCCCAAGATCTGCAAAAAGGAGAATCACATACCTGTTCATCTTCAAAATTGAAAATACTCCCGCAAGATGAATCACCATTTCGGCACAGTTTCTGCAGCAGCGATGACAAGTTTCAGGGGTACTAGGCCAGTTTTACCCAGAAGGGGTCAGATAAAATCCAGAATCGCAGCAAATGCTCTGCATTCCATTGCTACAATGCTGTCAAGGGCCTCATTGCATCACCACCACCATTCTGAAGGGAAATTAAACGAAAGGATGAGGAAAGCATGAGATGAAGGCAATGTAAAACTATGTGGTTGCTCTGTGGTTTTTAACTAACATGTCTAGTAGTTTTCCATCTGTTGCAATTGCAGTTTTCAGTAGATCAATTTTGTGCAACTGTTGAATATTCCTGAATGAACATTTCCATTGTCTCATCCATCTTCGTTATTTCACTAACATAAAAAGGAATGTCTTATTCTATTGGCATCAGTCCACAACAACAAACACAGCCAATAACAAAAGATGAAATGGAAAATGTCTGAGCCCGGGTTCGAACCGGGGACCTCTAGTGTGTGAGACTAGCGTGATAACCAACTACACCACCCAGACATTGCTCCTTCCCTAGTTTTAGTTCGGAAAAATACCACAAAGTTCTTTCCACCTATGATCAGTATCACTAATATCTACAGAACTGCATATGAAGGGACAAATGACAATTGGAATGAAAAAATTAGCTTTGGGGTTTTGCAAGAACTCAACATCATATGTACTGAACAAGTTGTTCACTATGTCTTGAAAACTTCTCTTTGCAGTATGCGACGTAAGACGATATTTATGAACATTAAAACTTGAAAACACAACTCACCCTATACCACTACAAGAAGTAGCAAGCAACCTTCAAGTTCTAATTCTTTGGAGTTCCACACGTATCCTGGACATCTGCACTTTTTTGACATTGCAATGAGATGAAATCAACAAAAAACAGACGAAATCATGCTACTTGAATCCAACTGTAGCCTGGCTCCTTAGAAACCACTTTTTCCTTCATTTCCAACCTCAAATCTCTAGCTGCATTATATTTGCCAGCTGAAGCATAAAGATTTGAGAGGAGAACAAATCCAGAGTTGTTCTCAGGCTGCAGCTCTTGAAGTTTTCTTGCGACAACTTTTCCTACATCGATATTATTGTGGATACTACAAGCTGACAAAAGAATTTGCCATATCTGAGCATCAGGTTGAATCGGCATATGGTCAATGATGCTCATTGCCTCTTCTAGATGTCCCACTCGACCAAGCAAATCAATCACACAAGCATAGTGCTCTAGCTGCGGCGTCACTTTGTGTAGGTCGAGCATAGAATTCAAATGATAAAGAGCTTCATTAACTAAACCGGCATGGCAACATGAGCTAAGAATTGCGAGATAAGTAATCTCATCAGGATGAAGACAAGATTCACACATATGCCTGAAAAGAAAAAAAACTTCATGATAGAAGCCACATTGTGCATAACCCATCATCATCGCATTCCAAGCAGCTATGTTGTCTCTACTTGTAGACCCAAAGGCCATCTCTGCATCAATTAAGCTTCCACACTTGCAGTACACATCAATGATTGCACTTTCTACAAAGTAGTCCACATGAATACCAGACTTGAGTGCCAAAGAATGAGTCATTCTACCATGTTCCAGTTCAGTCAGAACTCCACAAGCTTTGAGAGCTATGCTGACAGCCAAAATGTCAACCTCCGAGGATGAGCTCCATCTTTCTTGGAACAACTGAAAAATATCTCTGTGTCTACCAGCATGTCCCAAAGCACAAATCATAGCATGCCAATGTTTCAGATCCCCATTATCAGTCTCATCAAACAACCTCTTGGAGTAGTGAATTCCACCGCAGTTCCCATATGCAATCAACAGACAAGATAACATGGAACTATATGATAATTTTCCCCATTTGATTAGAAAGGAATGGACTTGCATTGCCAATGCCAAAGAGTTTGAGCCAGAAACAGTATCAAGTAAGCTGGCCAAAGTATATTCATTAGGTTCTAAAGCAAGTGTACGCATTTGTGAGAACAGAGAAACAACTTTGCTGGTGAGTCCATTATCTGCGTACCCGGTAATTAACGCATTCCAAGAAACAGAATCTAGAGCAATCATCTCGCCAAACACACGTTCAGCTCCATCAACATCACAAACATTCCCATACATTGAAATTAAGGCATTTGAAACAGGAACCGAAGATAGATAACCATTCTTGTAGCTATAAAGATGAACCTGTTTTCCCAGCTTCAGCATTCTTGATCCTTCAAACTTTGATAGCAGATTGATTATGGTATATTCATTCACTTCTAAGTTTCTTGAAACACAGAACTGGAACACTCCCCACGCATCCATACCATCATAAGCCACCCCAATCCTCTCAGCCCACGACACAACATCCGGTTCAGGATTTTCTTCAAACACTCTGATTGCATCATTTTTATACCCTATTCTGCCGTACATACTCATAATGGCATTGTTCAAACAAATGGAACATCCATTTAAAAACCCAATCTTCAGACTAAAACCATGAATTTGTTGGCCCTCTTTCACCTGGCCAACTCCACCAACCAAGATAGTTAAAGCAAACTCATTCAAATGAATACCCAATTCTCTCATTTCCCTCAAAACATCCTTACCCTCATCAAACCTATCATTGCTAACATAAACATTGATCATAGAAGTCCAAACCACGGAATCCAAACTCCAGTTTTCCCGAAAACACTTCTCAGCGCTCGTCAAATATCCAGTTTTCGAATAATTCTCCACAAGCCCACTTACCAAGAACACATTTTTAACAAGCCCCAGTTTGATTGCAACTCCATGAGCCATCTCATTATGCACAATTTCATCACACCCTTTAATCAGAGAACTAAAACTATATGGATCAGGCTTCAGACCCATTTGCCTTAACTCATTAAACACCATAAGTTTAGGCTCAAATTGGCCAAACCGAGCCAGACCAGAGATGATAGAGTTAAATACCACCACATCGGGGTGAAGGGTTTCATTCAGAAAGTTCAAAGCGCGCGAGAAAAAATCCGAGGCACTGGATAGGGCAAGAGAGGAATGTGAGATGAGAGTGGCAGAAAGGAAAGGGTCCAGTGCAAATCCTGATTTGATGAAAAGTGAATAAAGGGTATCTGTGAGCTTGAGATTTGGAATGGGTAGTGAAGTTGAGGCTTTAAGGGCCTGAGAATGGAGTCTTTGTTGGGCCAGAGCTTTGATGGTGGTGATGGCGGAGGCAGCGGCGGTGGTGGTGGCGGATTTCTTCATTCATGATTTTTCTGGCGGGGTTTCTAGTTTCTGGCGGGGTTTTGACCGTTCACAAACCCGAAAAGGAAATAATATTGGGCTCATTGCCCATTAGGCTACTACAATTTGGGTTTCTGATCTGCTTCCAACGAAATCGGGCCCGTGAGAGAAACAGCCAACCAACAAAAATGCTCCACTAATACCACTTGATCGGAATTCGGAAGGAACTTTATCAGTTAATCGATCTTT
This sequence comes from Oldenlandia corymbosa var. corymbosa, assembly GCA_949775105.1. Lineage (NCBI taxonomy): Eukaryota > Viridiplantae > Streptophyta > Magnoliopsida > Gentianales > Rubiaceae > Oldenlandia > Oldenlandia corymbosa. The sequence continues at coordinate 9,241,406 of OX459119.1, read as the reverse complement.
AACTGATGTTTAATCATTTATATTTCCAATCCTGCCATGTAAAATCTGAGAGCAAAATACAATCGAGCTGATCAAATATAGATTTACTATTTCCACAATCATATCCTTACAGTTTTAGGGGGTCTTTTTGTCCTCTTTGGTCAAAAGCGGTGACCATTTTTTTAAAACAAGCACAAAGATAAGAGTTAATTAACGATATTTAGTTGAGTTATCTATTCCAAAATAATTGTCCATTTATTTCAAACCGAAAATTATTTCTAAGTAGAAGGAATAGTAAACTACGGTTAAAATAATAATATATCAAAATGTGTTGTTCACTGTACAAATTCTCTAGTTTGTAATCATAATAGTACTTCTACTAATATATGTAGCAGCTAGCAAGTGTTTACTGTTATTGATTAATTGCCGTAAATTAAACGGTACTACTACGAATTGAAAAGACGAACTTGTTGGTTGTATTGTTCATCCACGAACCATGATACGTACATGTTTTAGCCTAGGTTTATGGCATCTCTTGGTACTACTCCAGAATTATTACTGTTTGTTACATGGGGTGTCGGTGACCTAGTAAATCTTATAAAATCATCATCCCCCTATTAATTACTCCTTCCGTTCCATAATTATTGTCCAGTTTGTGTTTTCATTTTTAGTTCAAATTGTACTAAAAGTGAAATCTCAAACTGGACAATAATTTTGGGACAGAGGAAGTACTAACCATCTTTTATTAGTTTGTGTGTGGCTTTTTTTAATGCTTCATCTCGCTTTTTTCGTTCCAATGCATAGAAAATAGGGCATTTTTTCTTTTAAACATTTAAACATTTACTACTATAAACAGTAGTATAAGAATCCAGAGGAAAAGAAAAATTCTACAGCATGTCTCGCAAAAATATCTATTAGTAACTCTCAAATGAATATTGACTATATTTATTTGAATCAAATGGCTTTAAGAACATAATTTCCGGTCTTCTAGTCTCGAGATAATTGTCTTACTCCATTTGTCTCATAAAAATAGCCCGCACAAAGGTAATACTAGTATTTACTGTAAAAAAAAATAGAATAATTAACAAGAGATGAAAAATAGTTATGTACAGCACACATTATGCTTATGCTAGCTTTAAATTGTCGCTTCATCCTCAAATGGAAAACAGGAATATACATTTTGACTATATATAATACTGGCTGTGTGTGACTATTGTCAACCCTTCTTATTCTGTAAATTTTGTCGACATCCATAAATTAGGATAATGATTTACCTGGTGGTTGGATTTCTTTTGGCTTGTTTTTCCGTTTTCTCAAATTAAGTTGACCGAATTATTTTTATTCCTGTCTATACAAGAATGGACATAGATTTGGCAATCAGATAATGAATGAGATGACGATAATGATACAACAATATACGTACACGATAATAACCAAAACTTTGTTTTGTCGTTATCAAATTGGAGTTTTTTTAGAAATTGTAATATAAGAGTTTTATTATAATTTGAAGTAAATTCACGCTTTTCTGCAAAGATTCTATACACAGGTAGACTTTTGTTTTCCATTATCTATAGATTACAATGTAAAGTGATTCGTTCTAATAAAGTTATTACAAGCATCTCAGGACCTTGTGTTAGTTAAGTAGTGTCTCACAATTTCATTCTAAAAGAAGTAAAATCATGTGATTAATTATCTCTCAATCAAATATATTAATTTTAAAATGTCAACATAAAAGATAATATTACATTTCAAATCATTACGTATTTACTAAAGAATATGGACTAGTGACAGTGAACATTACGAATCATGACGACTATAAACCAATTTTAGTATACTGTATTTGCCTTATATCATAAACGGTAAGAATGTTACACTATAGTATCGTAACGTTTACTTATTTTATATTATATATATATATATATATATATATATATATAGTTCACCGAATTTTCCAAAGAAGGGAAAAAAAAAGTCAACATAAAGAAATAGTCATTTGTATGCTAACTGAAGTTTTTATGGAATGAATTACTATGCTTTGTTTTTTTATCTTTGGATCATTTTTTTAATATGTCTTTTAAGTGTTTTTTGTATTGAAAAATGTAAAAAAGTATAATGGGATGAGAGAGTTATTAATAAATTAATTTGAAAAAATAATAAAAAACGAAACAAACAAAGTAAGTATTTGGAGTACAAGATTTCAATTTTGATTTCCCATTACTGTAATTGTTTTCAGTTTTGGGGAATCCATGACATGTATAGCAAAGCTAGTTAGCTACCGACCCAACTTCACAAAAATATTTGTGCGTGAATCTCACAAAAACAAAGAAAAATGTACTTACTTTCACACGAACCGACAAATCAAATTTGTTAAGGGGACAATTTGGAATATAAAATTTGATCTTTCTTTCAACATAGCTCAAACGACTGTTTGGTACTACCTTAACCTTACCACGTATCAATCATCTTATTTTATATAGTACCTCCCACGCCACATGTTTCTTTAAGGTTTGTATTAATATAAAATAATATATGCCTCAATTCACTTGGCCAATGATCCCTTTAAATTCCTTACTTTGTTTTGAATTTTTTTTTTTTAAACTATAAAATTATGTTGCTTCCTCAAATCCTCCGCGACCTTCGTTTTTTATGGCCACATGCGTAATGCAATGGACAGCTACCATAATGCGTGTTTTCCGAGGGCTATTAGTATCAACAACGCATGGTTTTTTTGATATTGAAAAGATCAAATTAATCTAGCTGTGAATTGTGGAATGATAAAATTGTAGACTTGTAGTACTTTTGAGTCTTGACCTTTATGCGATTTGAATTTGGTTCACTACAATTGGAGGTGAATTCATCGCTTGTGATACGATTATCTATCCCATTAATTCTTTGTTGTATTGATGCCCTTTTCTTTTATCAGAAAAAGAATAAACAAAAAAGAAAATTTTTTTTTAGGCAATTGTCGATGATGGAGTTCATAAGCAAAGCTATTGTTGTATTGATACCTATTTGATTTAAAAGAATAATATTTAATTGAGGTATGATTCTTATCTGAGCACAGTTTTGTACCAAAGTCAAGTTATTTCGATTTAAATTAAAAAAAAATATTATCGGTGATGATGTCTAATCTCTGGTTAAATTGTAAATAAGTTAAAAGATTATTCCTAAAACTTAAGAATCATTCAAAGAAGAGTTTTGTGTTCTTCATTCAAACCCACTATCTAAACACCACCTCTTTTTTGTTTCTCGAGTTTTTCCAATAATCATAATAATCACTATATCCCATGACTTTCCAAAACTCACCAAACGCACCTAATAAATGTTACTATTGCAAATAGTGTTGTGTATTCTACTACTATTAATAAATAATAAATTAAATAAATGGGCAGGAGTATTTAGTATTTGACTGGTGACAGAGTTTATACTACTGTAAGTGTGACTAATAATTACTATTAGATTGATTATTTATTAGTAGAAAATACGGAGCAGCGGTGTGTCCCCCCATTCACAGGAGAAACTCTGCAACCTGGCACCATTGCATGCTCCTCCTTTCCTCTTTCCTCCTTCCCCATGGCTGCCACCTCCTTGCTTTCCATTCTCTCCGTTTAATTCCCATTTCAGATCTCTTTTTTTCCATCTCTCCCAAAACCCTTCAGATTTCTCAAACTTTAGCTAAAGATTCATTCTTTAAGTAGGAGCAAGTTAAAAAGGGGGGAGAAAATAAAGGATAATTGTAAATTTCTTGTCTTCTCTGCACTCTTGCTCTTTAGCAAAAAATAAAAATAAAAATAAAAATAAAAATTCAGGACTCTGGGAAAAAAAGGGATAAACTTCAAACACTCCTACCATGCTAATCACCTGCTGATTCACTCTTTCAGTACAACTCTTTCTCCTGCACTTCTTTTATTCCCCCGACACTTCTAACTCGATAAGTACCCATTTCCCAGCACCCTCTTTATCCAGTGTGAACATTCAGCCTTCTGGGGGTGGGGGGTTTTGGGAAGTTCTAGGAAGAAGGAAATGAAAGGGTCTCACAAGGATTCGGGGAAATTCATGTGGGATCAAATGAGAATCCCATCTATTGGGTCGGTGGCGTCTCAAAATCGAGTCTTGCCGAAACTTATGTTCTGGATATCCCTCTTCGTCACTGCTACTTATGCGATTTACACCCTCAAGCTCTTGAACACTTCCCAATCTTGCGATTATGATTTCACCAATATGGCCATTCACTCCAATGTTAACATCTCCAAGGTTGTCCTCAACACTTACCACAATAGTAACGAAGAAAGAAATGCTTCGTTGCCGGCCAAAACAGAGGAAGAGAAAACGGGATTGCAGCACATAGTTTTCGGCATTGCTGCCTCGGCTAAGTTGTGGGATAAGCGGAAAAATTACATTAAGTTATGGTGGAAGGAAGACACGATGAGGGGGATTGTTTGGCTGGATAACCGAGTTAAAACAGCTTCAGATGATAGTCTCCCTGAGTTGAGGATTTCCGGCGACACCTCAAAGTTCCGGTACAGCAACCGGCAGGGCCACCGGTCGGCGATTCGGATCTCCAGGATTATATCGGAGACTCTGAGGCTGGGGATGACCAATGTCAGATGGTTCGTGATGGGAGACGACGACACCGTTTTTGTGACTGAGAATTTAGTGAGGGTTTTGAATAAGTATGATCACAATCAGTATTATTATATTGGGAGCGTGAGTGAATCCCATTTGCAGAATATTTACTTCTCTTACAATATGGCTTATGGAGGCGGTGGTTTTGCAATTAGCTACCCCTTGGCGGTGGCTCTGGAGAAGATGCAGGATCGGTGCATTCAGAGGTATCCTGGATTGTATGGTTCCGATGATAGAATGCAGGCTTGTATGGCTGAACTCGGTGTCCCACTCACCAAAGAACCCGGCTTTCACCAGGTCAGGATTATTTTCCAATTCTGGTTTCAGTTCATTTTTTGTTTCCGTTTTAGGATTTTTTTTTTTTTTTGGGGGGGCCAAACAGTGTGTTTCGGGTGAGTAGTTATGTTACATTAGGTTAGTTTTTATTGCAGTGGAGTCATGGAGTAATGAACTCTGTATTATTTTTACTTCTTTTTCTACTTTCAAATATGGGAATTGGTAAATGTATTATTAAAGTTGAAGATTTGGTTGCTGAGTTGTTGTCCTACTCCTAACTGAAATGAGATTTTGGAGAACTATTATTTCAAGGGTCATTTCAGTTTAGTTTTATGGTTAATCAGCTTCCAGTTTTGGTAACAGAGCAAAAGGTGCAGTTGTTGTATCTGTGTAGTTTGCATTTAAAAGAGATTGTCTGCTTGCCGTCGATGAAGCCTTCTATGATGATGCTTGCCAATTGTGCTTAATGGCTGGGCAGTTTCAAAATTTATTCTTCTCAACTGCCACAACTACTATGCATATATGATAGTTGTTGATTGATGATAGTGTTAGATTTGACAATTTTGGTAGGTTTGTTCATTATGTTTAACTGATGCCCAGGAATGTGAGGTTGTTGGCTATATAAATGTACTTTGGAACAGTTTTCATTTTATAATCATGAGGTTGTATAAATTGGCTCCGTATTTGATAACATTTTTAGGCTTGATTTATTCCGTGGAGCATGAGATGTTTTTGTTAATTTTTGCAACCGTTCACTGACTACTTCTAACTCTATGTGGTGACTGGTGATTCAGTATGATGTGTATGGAAACTTATTTGGTTTGCTGGCTGCGCATCCGGTAGCACCTTTTGTGACATTGCACCATCTTGATGTGGTGGAGCCAATCTTCCCTAATGTAACTCGAGTTCAAGCACTTCAGCGACTTTTAGAGCCTATGAAGCTCGATTCAGCCGGTCTCATGCAACAATCCATTTGCTATGATGTTCCTCGAGGTTGGACCATCTCAGTGTCGTGGGGGTATGCCATTCAAATTTTCCGTGGCATCTTATCACCACGAGAGGTAGAAATGCCATCAAGGACTTTCTTGAATTGGTATAGGAGAGCAGATTATACAGCATACGCTTTCAACACGAGGCCTGTCATGCGGAATGCATGTCAAAAGCCCTTTGTCTTCCACCTGTCAAAGGCAAGAATGGATTCTTCGGGGAACACTACGGTGACTGAGTATGTAAAGAATAATGTTGCTCATCCATTTTGCAAATGGAAGATGGCAGATCCAGCTCAAATGGTCAAAGTAGAAGTTCACAAGAAGCCTGATTCACAGCTCTGGGACAGGGTAAACGCCTACTCTTTGAAACTCTTGAGCTGCTTACTGTTGTTGCTTTGTCTGAACCTGAAACCATGCACCACATAACCTAAATTTTGGTTCTCTAACAAATTGAATTGCTAAAACAAAACTGAAACTGCTTATACATTCTTTTCTACTTGATTTCAACTATTTATGGCTCATATTTTGGCATGACTGCTTATCATATGTTACTTGGTACCCTTGTTGAACTATAGCTTAGACTTCTCATTTTGCCTCCTATATTTGGCTGCATTCTTGCTTTATCCCCGTTGCACTAACATTTGGATTGGTTTGCATTCTGGCAGTCGCCAAGGAGAAACTGTTGCCGGGTAAAGGACTCGAAGAAGGGAAGTATGGTGATAGATGTAGGTCTGTGTAGAGTAGGGGAAATAAGCGAGATGAGAAGATCACCATCACACGGAGAATAAGAAGGTGCTATCAATTTTCCGGCATTCATTTTGATTCCCCAGTGATATCTCTTTGTATCATCACCATGTTGATGAGCATTTATTTATTAGTTCTATCTCTTAATTATTTATCATAAATCAGGCCTTTTCAACCCTCCAATTAGAGCCAAATTAGGTAGACGGAGGGATCTGTGTAAAGAACATTTTTAGGACTTAGGAGTATGCAGATTACGGAAGAACCACGTTTGAAGCAGAGTAGTTTAATTCTGGTTTTCACTTAGAAAGAGGTCAAATGTTCCTTTCAAGGTTGAAGGGTGATTTGTTTTTGGAGTTTGCACTTCAAATGCCTTTTTATTTGAAGATGCCCGAGAAGTGCTGGGATTAGTCTTACGGAATTATATAATGTTATTTTCTCCAATTCTATTTCTTTTAGTCTTTATTATAAAATATTTTGATTTGTCCTAGATTTTACATAGTATGTTTTTCTGATTGAGAATTAAAAACATATTGTACTAGTGAAAGTTTGAGACAAATTAAAATGCCTTACACTAAAGATGGGAAAAAGTATTTATAAGATACGAATTAAAATCAAAATTAGATCTAATTTATACACCTTATAAATAGAATCGGGGGAAGTATTCTCGTACATGATGCGCCAAATCTGAAATGGGTTCCTGATGATCATTCTAAGGCGGTGGTGGCACGTGGGTTTGGACGAGTAGAATAATGAAGAATAGAATAAGAATAGAATAAGAAAACCTAGATGATCATTCTAGGTTTGGTTTTAGCAGTTTGCTTATGCCAGAAAACATGGTGGCTTGTAAAGTGGAGTCCAGTTACGTTGGCAAAATGACTTTGTGTGAAACTGTGGGAAATGGTACCATCTGCTGAGGTTACGTTATAATCATATTCTGGAAAAAGGTTTGGTTGCTAACTTAGCTTCAAGGCATCTTCCATGTGTGTTTTTAGCCCCCTTTTGGTTTTGCAACTCCCTTTTCTATATTTAGGCTCAATCATTTCGGTTTTTTCAAAGTTTCTACAATGAACTAAAACAATAGTTTACTTTATTCGACTAAAATAAAATAAGGAAATGAACACTATTTAAATGAGATGTGACTGCTCAGCAAGAAAATTAAGTCTTCAAATATGTATTTACATCTTTCTGAAACTGCGTTAGGGTGATCATACATTTACTAGTTCCTTCCCTCTTCTTTTTTTTTTAAAAAAAATTCCGCCATACAATGTAAATCTATGGCGAAAATAAAAAGATTTTAAATCGACACAACTTACAAATAAAAAAAAAAGAAGAGAGATCATATTATATTCCAATCATAATTTAACAATATCTGGTGGATCATCTATTCTCTTTAAACCCTATAAATTGCTACTTACCCCCTCTCCAGTCCCTCAAAAGAATATTAACGAACTATCAGTTTCGCATGATGATTATTACTAGAAAACTTTCTTCCTCTTCTTTTTTTTTTTTTTTTTTTAATCCTTTTCTTCCCAAAACAAAAAATACAAAGGAAAAAGTGTACACTTGTCTTCTCCTACTAGCTACTAGTTTGTGCATGGAAGGACGGTAGACCTTATCGCACCAACAATAAAATTTCAACCAAAGGCGTCGGTCCACTTAGCTTAATGCAATTGCTGTAATTATGATGATTTGGGTAAAGATATTAGCTGTTTATTTATTTGTCCTTCTTTTGCCTTTTTGTGGAACCGGAATGGGTTTAGACTTTAGATATATATTGTCAAATTTGTGATTAGACTAGGTCGTTGTCTTAGTCGCTCCACAAAGAAAAAAGGGTGGTAGAAACGGAATGATGGGGCCTTTGGGGAGTCTACAATTAACAGCTTTGTTTTAACGATCTCCTGGTGGAGGTGTAATTTAAACATATCAATATTTTATTTTATTTTTATTAATCTAACTCAAATAAAAAATTTAACACGCTTTTATAGAATTTTCAGTGATTAGAAGAAATTTATCCGATGTATGAAAATCTGTATTAGTTGACGTAATAATTTTGAATACCAATTACCAAACCTATATTATAGAATTTTTTTATTTTTTATTTTCACCAAATGAATTTTTAACACAGTTTGGGGGACGTTTGTCAAACAATGATAACTGCATTTTTTTTGTTCACTCTTTCCGTTCTGCGGGCCTTGCCAAATTTGTAATGTGATTTACGAACTCTAGATAATGATGAAAACTCAGGTCAAACGTTACTCAAAAAAATAAAACCCAAGACCGTTGATTTTTTCTTTTTTCTCTTCTTTGTTTGGACATGAAATAAGAAGATCTATGATCTCTATGAGTTATCAAAGATTCAAACACAGTAGAAACAATCTTAGGAGAAAAAAAAAAAAGAAGTAGCTACCTGTCTCAAATGAATAGGTACTTTTCTTTTCTCCATCCTGGCATCCAGTGCCGGAACCAGCTACTCAGACTTGGAGGGGCTAATTATATGTTCATAATCAAGATCGATGGTTGAATATATATGACGTAAGATTAACTGTGACTACCCTTGTGAGAATTTTCGGCTAGCCGGAAGGGCTCGGTACTCCCGAGCCCCTTAAGAGTTCCGTCCTTGCTGGCATCCCATCTTGTACAATCTGAAATAATTGGTACTCCTCTTCTAAATGTACATATGGGAAAAATTAATTAAATAACATATGTATAAAATAAATGATGTAGATAAAAGTAATACAAGAATAATCTAAAACCAATTAATTGGATTATTGTTTTCGGAATTTCTTTTATTTTTAATATTTATGTGTAGTAGAATGCGGTGTACCTTGTGTAACATAAACATTAAAAAGTGATGGAGTGATGGGGATGGGAGAGCAAGACATTAATATAATTGCCCCAAAAATTGTACGAATCACATCATGCCCGAGTACTTCTTTCATTTCTGGTCTGTTGATGTTGTCTAAATTGCTAATAATGCTGAAATGAGGCAGAGGGGATGAGGCAGGTGACCACCTTTCAGATTCAGAATGACTACGACCTTTTTTACTTCCATTTTCGTTTCCTTTTTCCTTTTGGACCTCATTCAATCTTTTCTTTTTGAAGAAAAACCTCAATAAGTTTGATTTATTATTGAACTGTCCCAAAATTATTGTCCAGTTTGAGATTTCACTTTTACTACAATTTGAACTAGAAATGAAAATCCAAACTGGACAATAATTATGGGACGGAGCGAATATTATTTATAATCTCAAAGTGTCAAACCATATTAGTGTACATACCAATCTTTAGGCAAATTATCTGGTACATCTGGGGGCACCGTGTACTTCCCTGCGCGTGTACTTTACTCTCTTAGAATAGCGTGAGTTCGCTAGATAATTCATCCTTTTTTTTTAAATGCGGCATATATAAATTAACGAATTCATTCAAATTAGATATTGGATAACCAGTATGCACGCTATGAATAACCAGCTACACACTATGGACAACCAGTGTTCACATGTGGATAACCAATGTTGGCACTATGGATAACCAGTTACACACAGCTGGATAACCATTATTAACCTGTTGGATAACCAGTATGGACATAGTGGATAACCAGTGTGCACATTATGGATAACCAGTTACACACAGCTGGATAACCAGTTGCCAAATTTCATTTTTTTCCTTTCATATTTTTCTTGGATATCCTTGTCCGTATTCTTTACACTGGTTATCCAGCTGCCTCTCATTCATTTTTTGTTCTCCATCATTTGGCAAACTTCCCCTCATTCAATTAAATACTATTTATGAAATTTGTCATATTCGGCATAGGGGCGGCACAGCCACGAAAGGCGGCGCAGCCGCGGGCATCGGCGCAGCCGGGTCGTTTAGTTTATCACAAGTGGAAATTTATACAAGTAATTTGTGTCCCCTCTTAACGCAATAACACACTCTCCTTACACACACACGAAAAATGGATTACCTTAGCTACATTGGCGTGTTCGGCGGGGCGGCGCAGCCGGGGCAAGTTGGTGACCTGTGATTCCGGTAGCCGGGGGAGTCATTTAGTTTATCATGGGGGGCGAAGCCCCCCCAATGAACATGCCGTTTGGATAGCCATTTTCTTATTGATATTTTCTTTTGTTATGTATTTTTGGAAGCCCTCTCTGAATCCTTGTTTTGTTATGTCCACATGGTGGATAGGCATTGGTTACATATGGATAAGCAGTATTGAGGTTTTGGATAACAAGTATAAACTCATGGATAATCAGGTTAAAGACTGTACTTGCAAATTTTTTTTTACTGGATAATCACTATAAAACATTCGGATAATCAGGTGTAACAAGTTGGATAACTAGTACAAATGGAACCAATGCCTATTGTTGCACATTGGCTGGATAACTAGTACAAATGGATAACTATCCTGGATAACCATTACAAACGGTTGGATATTGTTGCACATTGGCTGGATAACCAGTACAAAAGTCCTGGATAATCAATACAGAGCATTGGATAATCAACAAGGAAATATTAGATAAGTATGATAACATCATAGGATAAGCAGTTTAATAAAAAAGTAGAAAGACCAAGAAATTGGGACACTCAGTTTTTGTTGTTTGGGAATTATGGATAATGAGTTTATACCTTCTGGATAACCAGTTTACAACTTGTGGATAACCAGTTTACACATTATGGATAATCAATTTACATCTTCTGGATAACCAATTTACAACTTGTGGATAACCAGTATGAAATGGGTAGATAACCAGTATTTAATGTAAAGGTGAAAAATGTTAAGCGCGTATAACGCGTGTGTTTGATGGGGCTATACGGTATACCCGGGTGCACTGGATACGGACTCCAAGCTTTAATCTTCAGATCATACATTCGAACCTTACCAATAAGAATGTTGCGATTTCCAGGATGAAAAATGTTTAGACATATTTATCGGTCTCAAAATAGGATTCAAAACCTGGTTGGAGCAATCAATTATATAATTAAGAAAATACTATCATTAGCGGCAGCGTCAATCTGTAGAGTGTGGCCAACTGACCAGGCTTGTCCGGCCCTTTCAGAGAGGCATTCAGGGACCATTGATTTAAACAGGTTTTTACTAAAGACAGGAAATCTAAGACGATTTATTGACATCTCACCTAACAAATGTGGACATGAAGTTATTGAAAACAATCGAAACAGAAAGTACATCAAATCCATGAATAATAGATGCGGTGTGTTTCTTTCCTTTGTAATTATTGTATATTGATGGAACTTTCACAACAAGAAATTGACAGCAAATTCAAAGTAGTCGGTAGTGTTTATTTTTCCTGCATACAGTTCCCCACTGATATTAAGCGTCATGAATAGTTGACACCTTTGATGATTCATGATAACTAGATGGATCACATAAACGTTACAACGGCAATGAACTTACAGAACGATCCGAGGGGCTGCTTACAGCGCACTTCAAGCATTAGAGATTCGAAGAAATCCAGCAGAAACACTTGCTGAGATTTGACTGTATCCTTCTTCTACATGAGAAGATCGTAGAATCATTAAAGTTAGTACGGATGCAATTTCTGATGGGATCCCTTCCCAAACCCTCTTAACGGAGAAACAACAAAGAATTTAAAATAATTTTTTTCAGTCCAACAGATGTTAATGCAAAACAATCACTGTACACATTCCATTGAGAGACAGGCAACAAAAATAACAAGAAAATGAAGGCGGAAAGTATGTGTCATCAATCTTCATCCTCTTCATCATCTTCACCAAGTCCTGCATCGTCATCATCCCCAATGTCTTCCAGCAACTTATCTACATCCTCTCCCAATTCCATTAATCTTGCGCTCAACCTCTCTACTTTGCTCTGCTCTTGACCAAGACACACGAGCAAGTCGCTCAACTCAGCCTCGCTCTCTTTTTGAGCTTCTTCCCGTGCTTCTGCTTTCAATGCCTCAATGTCTTTGGCCGACATGCCTCCGCCACTACTCCCGCCACTACGTAAAGCTTTGACTTCGTCCTCCAATTGGATGTTCGTCTGTTCTAAACTGTTGTACGCGTTAGATAAACTTTGTAGCTCAGCTTCCATCTTGGCAGCGAAATTCTTGAGCGTTTCAGCCTCTGATTCTATCTGGCTTTTCTCGGTCTTTAGCATCTCCAGTCTTTGAGAAGCCTCGTAAAGATCTCTTCTAAGCGTTTCTACTTGGACTCTCTCTGCTCCCGAACTAGGTCTACGTTCATGACCGGATGAACCGCTTCCACCCGTCCGTGCTACGTCTTCCGCTAAAGTTGCATTCCGGCTCAGAAGATCCTTTTCATCGAAGAAGATAAGATTGAACTCATGTGAGAAACAGTAGAGCAAAAGTTCTTTACTGACAAGATGAACAGAAGTTCAGTTTTCTTGAATAAGTTAAAATGTTATCGATCTACTATTGTACTAATCAACAGAAATTACTTCGGAATGGATACCCCCTGGCGAGAAAAAGAGTACAGATAGTGTGTATCCCCTAGCAGCAAGTAGATTAACACTAGGCAAAAAAAGAGTTCAACTAGGAAGGCTTAACATGTCAACATCAAACCAGATTGACCCCTCCTAAACTGGCAAAGTCTCTAAAATCTAGAAATTCTCCACCAAAATCAGAATATACCATAAAAATTATATCAGAATATAAGGCGTCAAATTAGCTGTGGATCAAATATCATGACGACGTTAAAAATTTTACAAGTAAATACCTGTATCTCAAGACACTGTCGCTCAAGAAATGACTTAAGCCGCTTAATATAGTCAGCATCAGCTTCCCCATTCCTCTGTTCTAGTTCTGCAGGCACCACTGCTACTTGGCTCTTAGGATGGCTATAAATCTCTACTGTCTTATCCCTGATATCTCCCTCTAATTGCTTCACAAAGTTGACGAACTGAAGATCAAAGGTAGATACTAGCATTGGATGATCATTTTTCTGATCAAGGGCCTCATTTTCGTCAACATCTTCAATCTCAGCCATACTAGCAGCAGTAGATCTTGTTAATGGTTTACGGGACAGTGCCGGTTTGGCAGATGTGAAAAGAAGGCTTTTCTGCATTTCATCAAATTTCAGAAAATACGATGTCAACCCAATTTTCTGGCTTATGGCATCAGCTATGCTAAATGCATCCTTTCCACTATCAGTAGATGTATTATATATAATACACTCGCCCAAAAGCACAGCTGCTAATCCCCTTGTACAGACAGTCGTAGCTGGATTAGAAACCAACTCGAGCAAATAAGTTAGGTGAGGGCGTGAATCGAGGAAGCACTGTACTGCACTTGGACAACCAGAGAGCCAGACAATTAGTAGTTTCAAGATAACTGGTTCAACATATGTGTTCCGAGCGCTTGATTTTCCATCGTTACTTTTCATAGAAGAGGAAAGAGCCAGGTACTTCACCATACGGTGCATTAAAGGCTCTGAACCTCCTAAAGTTGGTACCGGAGCTTCAAGTTCAATTCGCAAAACCTGCGTTAATGCATGGCTCCATAACAGGAGAAAACTAACGTTAAAGTTCCCTTTTACTGTATCTATTGTCCATACTCACAAAAATTCTGCTTCAGATAATAGATATATTCTTAGAAGTTTTTACTATTCAAAAAAACAAAAAAAAAAAAAAAGACAAATAGAGGGGATGTTGAAGTTGCATACCTTTTCTTTACATTGTAAATTATCCTTCAAGACATGAGAAAGAACGCTCGCAGCTCTGCAGCAAGTCTGCACTAATCAAAATAATTAACAAACCGATCCTGATAGTTTTGATACAACAGATAATAATCTAAGTGGAGTAAAAAAGACAAATACAAAAAGTGAGAACCAAGCATATGAGGAGACGAGAAGAGGGGAAAAAATGGCATTTTCCCAAATAGCAAGATCCTTGTAATGTTATCCTTCACAACAAAATTTACAAGAATTATGCTTGATTTTGTTATTGTCTGTTTCTTTAATTCTTTTCCCCAGCTTGGAATCGGTCATTACCAGTTGGTAGCCCAGAGAAAAATAATGAGAAAAGGAAAATTTCAAACAACACTGGTCATCATTCTTTCTTGAATACAGAAGGCCAGGAAAAGAATGGAACCAGAGAAGAAAAGAAATTTAAAAGTTTTTTCTTACTATATTCAGATGCTAATGGGTTACATACCTCGAGGTCACCATTGCTCTCACTCATTGTAAGACCATGTAACAGCATACTGCCAAGATACATTCATAAAAGTTACGTTCTCCTACAGAAATTTGAACTTTACCAATCACTTAGCTATACTATTGATGAACTCTTCCTCCACTTCCTTAATTAGAACCGAAGGCAATCTGACAGATCTAAAAACATACTTCTTTTTTAATTCTATAACCATTGTAAGCGTAACCTTACAAGGAGAAGGTACTCTGTAAGAGGGAAATTGGATACTACCTTCCAAATGACATGTGAACATCATCTTCATATGGCGCATAAGTCATCGACTGTGGCTGCGGGGTCAATGTTGATGCTAACAATTTCTGGCCATCAGGGTTTTTCTGCATCCAATTGGCAAACTTGACATGTTATTGAAGGGAACACAAGACGGTGAATCCCTGGGGTGTAACAGAACTTGATAAAGGCAACAAAACTTTATACTAGTATTTGAGCAGTGAACCATTATAGGCACATTTTAAATAAGTTTTAAAAAAAAGCAAACAAACTAAAGTGCGAAACTACAAAAGGCAAACCTCACAGAAGCTCTTAAAGACATAGTCAGCAGCTATAAACTCTTGAACACTGGAAGTACGCAGGATAATCCTTAGAATGGAATTCAAAGCAGACTCTACATTTGGTTCCTCTCCAAGTAATTTTGTCGCAAGGAGATCACGATTCTGTGGATGACCAGCAATAAGATCTCCAATGCATTGTAGTGCCTGTATAATACGACAGCCAAACTATTAAACATGTTCTATTGCCAGAACTTACATTATTGTCCATGAGAGTTGAGTTAGAAAACAATGGTTGAACAAGTGATTAACAAAAACATTCCTATTTTTTCCACCAGAATTTTTGGGATCGACCATACTTGGCAATTTCACATTTCAATCACGTCCAAGCTACTATCATTAAGAGAGACAAATTAACCAGTGTTATTGACGAAATTTCTTACCGCACAACGCACAGGCACCGGAGCCCATTGGCTTTCAACACCCAACATCAGTAACTGGTCCAAGACCTTTTTCAACAAGAAAGAAATGTATTTGATTAATAATGCGATGTCAATATCTACAGAGTTCTGTAAGCAACAAAAGAGGAGGACGCAAAACCTTGACCAGGGCTGTTATATTTGTCAGCCTGTTTGTGTGCCGGCTAGGATCGGCTTCTTGACCTCCATAAATTAGGAGTTGAATTGTTTCCAAAACACTGAGTAAGTTTATTGTCTGCAAGCAGAAGAATTTAAGACAAAAGGAGAGCTATCAAATAAGAAGTGCGTCTTCCATAACAGGAAAAAGCAAACTGTTAAATGATTCAGCCTCCAGCATTTTTCAGACAAGCAGATAGAATTTTGTGAAATCAGAGGGTAAGGTACATTCATGAATATACAAACCTTTTGTTGGGTGAACTTGTAGGCGCTTCCTCTGAGTCTTAAAATTGATATCAAAGGGTCAAAGCCTAACGTTTCCCTCAGCATTACCTACAACAAATGAAATGGTGAGTTGCAAAACAGAGAAACGGAGGCGCAAAGAGAATGAACCCAAAACAAAAACAAAAACCTGATTAGATGCATTAGTACGAAGGAGATTGTTGAGTAGCTCAAGACAGTCCTGGTACAACAACACATCCAGACATTAATACAAGTTCTCAATTTGCAGAATCGATTTTTGGCTTGTATACCACCTGAACAACAACACCTCCATCTGAACCCCCTTCCTCTTTAATAATGCTAAAAATCTTCTCAAAAGCACCTTCAAAAACCACAATTTTCTGGATTTCCTGTACAAATTGCATGGAAACAAATTAGGTTTCTGTTTTGTTAAAAAAAAAAAAAAAAAAGAAAAAGAAAAGAAAGGAAAAGGTGTAACTTAAGCAAGAGACCAGTATTTAAACTAACCTCAGCCTCCCGGGTCAAGTAAGTTAGGAGCAGTAAAGCCTCATTTCGTATCACCTTCAAAACAACCAAAAGGTAAGTCATTCTTCAATAGCAGGTATCAAAAGCTAGATATGAACTTATTCACGTAGAAATATTTTTATACCTCACGTTCCAAAAGCATATCCATAAGCCTTATAATACCATTAGGAATGGTGAGAATTGCCTCTTGCAGTCTGGCATGAATAATTACAAACATCTTTCCTCAGGATCCCAACAAAATGATACCATAGTAAACCGTATTGTATTGAAGATTCTAAGGATGTTACCTAGTTGGAGAATTTGTTAAAAGGGCAGTCAGCAGTTGAAGAGTGTAATATCGCACATAAAAATCATCCTCCGCCTGCAAGAGTAACATATTAAAGAATGCAGAGGAATAGGATACAAGCACATGCAGTTTATTACAATCAACATAAAAATTTTTCTACCAGCAAATTCAGGAGAAGAGAAATGCTATCTGCTTCCCTAGAAAGCAGGTCACTATTCATTAGAGCTGGTTGAACTTCATTCTTGGGTCCTCTGCTATGATCGATTGGAGTTAAGGCACTAATAAGAGTTTCTAATGCCCCGCGAACCTTCATATAAGAAGCTACGAGATTAGAATCCAATAAACTAATGAAGAAATATAAAGCAGGAAATTATAACCAAATTGAAAGTCAAGCAATGAAATTTTATTTCCTTCTCACTAATGTTTATGACACATAAAAAGTCAGTCCTTCCTGAGCATAAAATTTTAAGTTTGCGTAGTTTGTATCGCTTAGTGGAGGTACATGACAATGCACTACTGTACGCCCAAAACATGAGAGCAATCTACTATGTCAGGAATGATATACAACTAAAAAGAAAGAAAATAGGAATTGCTGCCTTTTATTAAAGCTCAACCGCATCGAAGTGAATCATGCCATGTATTGACGGATAGCACAATCTAAATGCAAAACCAATACACAGCTTCCAAAAATGAAAAGGCACAGTCCAAGTAGAGCTCAATAATTCAACATCTAAAGAAACCACACGGAATTATCAAGAAACCAATAATCCATAGAATCCATAGCACAAGGAAAATAGCAGAAAGGTAAGTACTCAAACCATTTCAACATCGTCTCGTTCCTCCCTTAAGACACTCAAAAGTACTGGAAAGCCTGAAACATAAATAAATCAAGGAGTAAGATAAAAATAACATGGAGAGGTGAAAAAAGCGTAAAAAGAATTAACAACCACCCCCCAGCCATCCAACACCAAATAAAGATCTAGAAATTAACAAAAAATACCCATTGCTCCAAAGGCCAACTGTCCACCACGATTTTCCGCCACAACAGACTGAAGTTCAACCATAGCTGTCCTTCTATCTTCGGCTAGTTTGCCGTTGCTTATTCGGTCGAGTAAGCGTTCAACATAACTGTTGATAGAATCCACATATTAAAGAGTGAAGTTGGGATACACTATGGTGGAGTGAAAATTTTGAAATCTCTACATATAGTAGTGCTAAATAAACTTCAACATTTTGACCCAGGAAAAAAAAAAAAAAAATCCCCCAATCAGTAGAAAATATTTTGAATTCAGTTTCTTTTACCTATCTTCGTTTGAGTCAGAATTCTCATTCCCAAATACACGACCAACATAGCCCTGCACCATTAATAGATTTCAGCTACTCAGATATGAAATACACGTTATACAGGATTTATGAGAATAACAGTCAAGAACAAATTTTGAACCTATTTAAACATATATCAGCTCCAATTCAACTCATGAGAACCCAGTAAATTGAAACTGAAAACCAAACTGTCTAATTACCTGGTACTTAGAAACTAAATCCATATCGGCGTGTAGTTTAATCAGATTGGCTCAATTCCTGGGGGGGAGGAAAAAAAAGCAACAAGGACCATCAAAAGAGAAACCACTATTGGAAAAAGCCAAACTCTGATCAGCAGCATAGGTAATATGAATTCAACGGAAACCAATTTTCTCAATGCGATTAAAATTATGTACGAATAAAACCCAAAGCTAAATTGATGACCGAATGAAGGTAAGACCTGCAAATTAGAGTCCTACAGGAATACCTGCTTGATATAAGCGTATAAATTTGCTGCCGGAGAGAGAGTGTGTGACTGTGTGTAACCGCCGGAGGTGATCAATATTTTCCGATGCCTGTCCGTGAAAGATCGAGGAGGGAGAGATAATAGGGTCGGGTCAGAACGAGATGGATACAGGATAAAAGATTAGTTTGACTTGGGGAAGTTGGAAACCGATCCTACGTCATTTGAAGTTTTGAACTGGGAGTACATGTTCCCTGGGCAAATTATTGTCGGATCCATCATGGATCCAAGTATATCCGTCAATTCCTCTTTCACTTCTTTTTCCTTTTTTCTTTTTCTTTTTTTTTTTTCATTATTTTTGGGACAAATATCAAAAACACCCCCGAAATTTGGCCCATTATCAAAAAAAAAAAGTTTCAATATATCCAAAATATCAAGATCACCCCTGAATTATATGTCCGATCCTCGATTCAATCCTCAGTTGTGAGAATGATGATTTAAATTGATGCAAGCCAATAACTACACTGGAATGACAAAATATACTTCTAATTCAAAAGTCATCTTCATCCTGTCTGAGTGTCTTTAATCCACTCAAAATTGTCACCAAAACCCAACCTCGCTTGCGAGCTCAACCAACATCCCAAAAAAAAACTTAACGAACCCTTTTATTTAATTTTTTTTAAAAAATATTACTACTATCAGTTACCCGGGATAATTGTGGTTTATGCGTCAGTTCACATCACTCACCGGTTAACTACTAAAATCAGCAAGTCAAGGGAATTCTTGATATTTTTGGATATATTAAGGTAATGAACCAAACCTTGGGGGTGTATTTGATATTCACCCTTTTTATTTCCTTTCAAATTTAAAATATTGATAAAAAGTGATAAGGACAAAAAACTCGAATCTAATAATAACCCTTTTGACAAAAATCTAACAATAATTATGTTATTGCGGTGTTTTGTTTTAACGCACAAATCCGAAAATCACTACTACTTCCATTATTACTCTTTTATTCGATAACAAATTTCTATAATTTATTCAATTCATAGTAAAAACTTTGAGTATATAAATCTCCTATTCAAATTTATTGATTTTTATAGTATCTATTTTATGGATATGCGAGCTAATTATTTAATTGCAGACACAAAACAATAATGTGATCACTTGGTTACAAGGAGATATCGATATAGTTTGGAGTGTTTTTGTCTTTATACTTTGAAAACTGTAAGAAAGTTTGAAGTATAATTGTAACTTGAATTTATGAATTTTTCTATTTAAAATACACCGATAACCACCTTCGTTTTTAGTCATTTTTCACATTTAATGGACTATTGACTTCAAAATTATGGCGGTCAAAAGGAGTTTCGTCCTTATAAGAAAATTCGATGGGGAATTAAAAGGGGGGGATTTCTAATGAAAATGGTACTACTACTGTTCTGTTCCAAAAGATAGTATAGATCTCAAAACTCAATGCGTACTATTTTCTTGAAAACTAATCGAGAAGTAAATTGTAACCTCAAATCTCCGATAGGTTAATTAGTAATCCCTCTTCTACAATCATACTTCACATTGTTATAACTGGTGAATTGTAAAAAAAAAAAAAAAGTATAGTTCAATTGTAATATTGACTATTTCTTTAATAGTAGAATGAGTAATTTCCACCATTAAACAATCAGCAGATTATCATCGATATGAGATTAAGGTATGTAACTTTGTTTTTGGTGATATGTTTTCCATGTTACTGATTTTGAATAATGTTTTATTTCGATTAGTCTAATCCATTGTTTTAGATTTACAAAATGTTTATTATGTTTTCAATGTAAAATTATGTCAGAAGACAAAAAAAAACTAAATAAGATTGGGAATTAAATGATAGCCTAGTGGTTAGGGTGTTATCTTTCTTGAAAATAGATCAGAGTTCAATTTCCACCATGGGTTTGTAAGGAGTGTTTTACCCATATTTAGGTGGGGTAAAACCAACTTAAATAGGTAGGGGGCCTACAATCATCGGCCACAGAAGACCGGATATTCCGAATAGAGTCTCCCCATAGTAGTGCTTCCCCTTATAATACCCTAGGCACATCTAAAGCACCAGTAGGTGTGGTCTCCAAAAAAGGTTGAAATTAGAATTTGTGAAATATCACTCCTCTCGTTATATTTTAATAGTCTTATATTTCATCCGTAACAGAAAAATAATTCATTTTTGTTTTAAATTAACAAAGTGGGTTATTTTTTTTTTTAAACAATAGAAATTCTATTTAAGTTCAACAAAAGTTAAAAAAAAATAAAAAATTGAAATGGAACGAAAAAGAATATATTTTTGTCAAGTTGTTCAATAAATACAAATCTTAGGAATAAGTCTCCAATTATGAAAGAAAAAAGTAAAGCATATTTATTTTGCATTTCCAAGTCAATTTACTCTTTTTTTTTTTTGAAAAATAGTTCACTTTATTGTACAAGATAACTTTTTTAGGATATTGGGAACGTGTCCTATCTTTATTACTCTCGTTCTCCCAAAAAAAAATCTATTTTGAAATTTGAAATTAGAACTGAAACTAATATAAATATTAAAACTGAGTATCGATTTTTTTTTTTGAGACAAATGTAGTAACATAAAAAAGAAAAATGAAAAAAAATTGTACATTCTAATCAATTTGCAAACAAATAGAGAAGGGTAAAGGGAAGAGGGAAAATGAACCAGGAATATGTCAAAGTCACCTTGGGCTCCCATCTAAAAACTAATTGGCAATGAGTGGAGTGGCCTTAGGAGCTTATAAATAGGTGACAGATTCTTTACGACACCGATGTGGGATTCTTTGTCCCAACACCCTCCCTCAAACTCAATGGGGTATTTGGCCTATTGGGGTTGCACAATACAACATAATTCACCAGATATACTTTTGGATCAGTCCACAACTCCGGATATACTGCCGAGTCAGTCAACAAGCCCGTACATACAAGTACATACTCCAGATATAATGCCGAATCAGTCCACAAGCCCATCCGTGCACACGAAAGTGATTGACGCAAGTCCAAGGCACACGTGTCCAAGCCTGCACACGCGAGTTCATAGTTATCATAGGACGACAGATCATGGGCTCTGATACCATGTCAAACTCACCTTGTGTCAGGTATCAGGGACGGTAACAGAATTAATGGAATTCCGTTGACCGGAGTTGAGGTCGGAAAGAAATGAGGTGAAGAACAGAAGAAAATTGGGGACGAAGAGAGAAGCAATTGAGGTAAAGAGAGAATCTTCTGATCAATACTGGAATTTGGGAAAGGCGGCGCTATTGATAACTGCCAATCATTACATAAATTGCACCGCTAACCCTAAACTTGTCTAAATTGCATTAATGACAATACTATTTCTAACCCAAAATTTTGCCATTTTGCAATTGGACCCCTGAATGTGGCACCTTGGGCTCCCATCTCAAAATTAATAGGCAATGAGTGGGGTGACCTTTGGAGCTTATAAATAGGTGATTGATCTTTCACGACACCGATGAGGGATTCTTTGTCCTAACAGAATATTACTTCTCATGCCTTTTCTAGTTGATTTATATCATGGCTTTTGGAGACGCCTCACAGCTAGCAAAGCCCGACTGTTCTTTGAACATGACCAGATCTGGCCCAATTAAATATGGCCCATTCGCGGTCTTCATGGGCTAAAATCAATCTGCCTTTTAAACCACACTATATTTTTCAGTAAGACAATGACGTAATCATAATAAAAAAATTTTTCTTTTATAGCGTTTGTGATAATAAAATGTTAAAATGAACAAATTAATTTCTCAATGATCAGAAGAGTAAGTATTTATACATGTATCATATGATTCGGTAATCGTTATCTGATTTCATTTATTATTTTATCATGTTAAATGATCTTATTTAAGGCACTAATGTCGACTAAATACCTATAAGACGTCAGTTTCGTTATGGAAAAAATAAAACTATAGCATGTGCTTGTTTTTTTTAATGGGACGTAATGAAACTATAAAATATCATATGGCAAAGTCATGAAATTATGATTTGAATATTAACAGGTATAAAAATACATTCTCTTCTACCACATAATATGAGACGAGCCTCTTAACTTGTACACTTGAAAATGGGATAAACTAAACCTCGAGAAATCTCGTAGGTGTCTATTTTTGTTTTAATTCGGGTAAACGATCCGAAACGATAGGACAAAGAACCTAAACAAGGACAGAACAAAAATCTCGTAGGTGTTAAACATTGAGCTGTCTAGGAAATAAAACTTGTTTTTTAATCTTCATTTCAATGAAAAGTTTAGTTTTAATTAATTTATATAATATTTTAATATAGTTTACTATTGTATACAATGTGGAATACGAATACATAAAATAAAAAAAGCTACTTCCTACCACTTTCGGATTTATGTCTTTAAATCAAGAATAAAACCAAAAAAAAAAAAAACATAACAAGAGGTATAATTTTAGGAAAGACCTGAACATTTCAATATCAGAATGTCAACAGAGTTTATTGAAAAAAAAAAAGAGGAATGTTAACAATTTGAAAGCAAATTTTTCTTCTTCTTCTTTTTCTTTTCTTTTTTTTTTTTTTTTGGTTGAGTACAATGTCAATGACTTTACAAATGAAATGTTCCTTGTTTTTGTTAAGGAATGACAAGGTGAGTGTTTCCGGGCACTTCATCTTTTTTCCGGGGGAAAAAAAACTGTCCTTTAATCTTAGGTCTCCTAAATTAACTTTGTAAAATTAAACTAATTAAAATAATAATTAATATTAAATTAGATCTAAATAAGATCTTAAAAATATTACAGCATATCAAAAGATTTCTCTAACATTTTTGTTTTATATTCAGAGCGACATTAGTTAGATTTTAGATGATTTACACTATTTATTTAATCACTCCAACAAAACAGTGCATGCAGCTGGTAGCTAGGATCGATCGATGAATGCAAAAATTCTCAAGGCTAGAGAACAAGATCATGTGTATGCTATGGACCGGTTCTTAATCGGGCTGTGTTATTCTTCGTGGTCAACTTAATTTGAGATCGAACCAACTTCTTCGTGCTTGGAAAAATTCAAGATATATGTATTTACACTTAAATTCATTTATATATAGTAATCGTAATTTTCCGAAAAAAATACTTACTTTTAAAGGGGAAACGAATTCTTAGAGAAAGCATATTGAGCTTGAGGAATTAAAAAAGTCTAGGTATTTTTATACCTGGCGAGTCCATATCCACTAAGGATTACTGGACCGGCTCATCAACCAACTATGGTCCAACCGACCTGATAGAGGCGGTTCTAGAACATGAAATCTAGTAGGATTCGGCATCCTTCAAGGTAACTTCATACCTATAAATAGGATTGGTCACACCACAAGACGAGTACGCTATCTCTAGTCTTTAAACTCTTTTCTAACTTAAGTATCAGAGTGTCTACCCTCGGGAGACCGCTGAGGCCCTCTTTTGTAGGAGACCCTAGCCGGAGTTCCACTATCAAACCGGCGGTGTAAAACCAAGTTTCGTCAAGTGGCATGCTCAGTGGGACCCGAAAACTAGGGTTTATGTCACGAAAACCTTCTCAGGTTTCTCTAACTTTTCCCGGTGCGACTTAGGGTTTCTGGGACTATCAACACAATGGCCAGGGTTGAAGAAGACGCGAACAACACTGCATCTTTTGGTAGGCGGCAGAGTCCAGCCGATAACACTACCTTGGCAGAAGTCCAACGAAGACAAGGAAGAAAGAAGGCGGGAAAAGGCCATGAAGGAGAACCCGAAAAAAGAACCAGAGAAGGAACGTCTGGTCCTCGGTTCTTCACAGCCTAATCCAAAGAAACCAGACAAGGCTAATACCACGACAGATGATTTGCCTCCTCCTTGAAATACCACAGTGTCTAGGAAGCGCTTGGACGATCAAAAGTTGGCCAAAATATAGGCTGAACTCAAAAAGCTACGGGATGACAGCGATCAAAACCAAAGGATGAAAAGATATGTTTTTGAAGAAACATGGCGTCGCTGTCTCCTTGGAAAGCCTGATCCAAATGAACAAGAGTTAGCTAACTTGATTGACAAAAAGGAAGCCCAACGCACTTTAGCTCTTCTCGAGAAGAAACAAGGCAAGCGAAAGGTCCAGGAGGAGGTGGACTATCAAGAGTATTCAGATCGCGAAGGATTCTTGGATAACCATTCAACCGCCACTCGAGACACCATTTACTGGAATGCTTTCAGGAAGAAATATCCAGCCTTTGATATGGCTATTGAAGAATTCGATGTGGTGTACAGATGCAAGGATCCTCGAGACCACTACCAACGAGAATCCCTAAGCGTCGAGGTTGTGGAAGAGGGAGAATGGAACCCTCCGAGAAAGACCAATGTTCACAAACGATTGGGACTCAACTAACATCGGAAAAGTCCTTGAAGGGAGGAATACATACCTTTCCATAGATAGTATCGAGACGACAGCGATACTGGAGAAGATTATGGGCGGGGGCATCACCGTCATCTTTAGTATTCACCTCTCAGGCGGTAACAACATAACAATCACGAAGAGATTCTACTTTATCTTCCTCGAGGTCAGCAGGGAGTAGAGGCCAGAACGTTTCGATCCGAGACGAGATGAGGAAGATCATTGGAATGGTCGTAGACCAGAATCCCTTTATACCAGACATTTAAGATGAGCCGAAGCCCCAGGACTTTGACTTCCCCAGGACTTCACCAAATACTCAGGAGATACGGACGTCTCCCAGTGGCTGCAGGGGTATGTCCAGGTCATGAGGATCAGGAACGCATCGTTAAATTTTATGGCTAAAGCTCTACCCTCCTACCTAACCGGGCAAGCACAGCGGTGGTTTGGACAATTACCAGAAGGAAGCATAATCAGTTTCGAGGACTTATCTGTCAAGTTAGCCACCCGGTTCTTTTAGAGTAAGCAAATCTCTAGAATTTCCATTGACCTTTCCTTGATCACACAAGGTCAACATGAGAGTCTCTCAGACTTCCATCAGCGTTTCATCCGCGAAACCTTACAAGTTGACAACATAGATGAACGGGATGTCCAGAATGGGTTTATCAAAGAGCTCAATCCATTTGGAAAATCCTCAATGCTGAGAGTAAAACTCTCGACTAAACCTCCCAGGAATTCCCAAAAGATGTGGGTTATTATCGAGAATCATATTCAATGAGAACACACATTCAAGAAATCACAAGAATCTTTCATGCCAGTAGGGTCGAGAGAAAAACCAAGGGTTAACACGGATAGTAGGACAACATTGCCTAAACTCGATAGGCAGTTGACGCCTTTAACTAAGCTACATCGAGAAATCCTCCAGATTCACAAGGATGAGTTACCTACCCCAAAACTCTTGGCGCCCAATCCAAACAGGTTGATAGAACAGTATTGTGAATACCACAAAGACCACGACCATGATACTGAGGATTGTCGAAAACTCAAGCGGGAAATTGAGAATGGAGTTAAGTCTAGCAAATTCTAGCAATATGTGCAAGGATCCTCTCGACAAAGGAACAACAAGCCTGGTACATCACAAACTTTCCCTAAATGGAATTTCATAGGTCCTCGAGGAGAAAGCCATGGGAATAATTGGCAACCGAGGAACAATACGCAAAAACCTCCTCAACAAGCTAGGGAGCCCCGCAACTGCTTCAGCATATCCCCCCGGCGGATCCTACCAAGCAGATCACTCACCAGGTGGGTGCCATTTATGGAGCTCCTCTCGAAGTTTTATCCACCACAGCCATGAAGAACTCAGTGCGGACTGTTACAAAAACTCCCCGTCAGGAACCTAATCATAAGAGGTTTAAAGGGACAGAGGCCATAGTCTTCACTGACAGCGACGTAGTCCCGGATATCTGTCCACACAGTGATGTCATGGTTATCGAGGCGATAATCAGAAACATGCAAGTCAGTCGAGTTTATGTGGACAACGAAAGTGCAGTCAACATCATATACAGCGATTGCTTCAAAAAGATGAACATTCAAAACCCTAATATCCGCCCAACAACGATGCTGTTGATGGGCTTCTTGGGCCACACTATTATTCCAACCAGAATCATAAGTCTCCCCATCAAGGTAGGGTCGCATCCCAGAATGGTTACATTAACCATGGATTTTGCCTTAATAGATGCACCCTCACCGTTCAATGTGATCCTAGGACGACCTTGGATGTGTCAAGCCCGACCAATTTAGTCTCCTTATCACCTAGTGATGAAATTTCCCATAGAATACGGGGTTGGAGTAGTGCAAGGATGCTAGCGTACCTCTCGAGAATGCTTGCTCATAGCTATCAAGATTGGGAAGAAAGCCGTCAAGTCTAACCCAAGCACTGTCATGTCGGGATGCTACTTGATCCAACAAGCAGCAGCACAATTACAGTCGGAGGATTGTGACACTAACTACTTGCCACCACTTAGTAACAAGACACGGGAGCTTGTTCTTAATGAGAAGGATCCCTCTAAGACCATCCAGATAGGTATATCACCTCAAGGAGCGTTGCTAGCCGAGGTAATCACCTTGCTACGCGAGTTCCGTGATATATTTGCCTGGTCACCTACTGATATGACTGGAGTGTCACGAGATGTTATTGAGCACAGGTTGAATATCGATCCCAATGTTAAACCCGTACAATAGAAGAAGAGAATATTTGCTCGAGACAGCAACGACGTCATCAATGAAGAAACGTTGAAGCTGGTCCGTGCTAATATCCTTCGGGAAGTTCTTTGGCCTACCTAGTTGGCTAATCCAGTCCTAGTACGGAAACCTGATAACTTTTGGCGCATGTGCCAAGACTACACGGATATCAACAAACACTGCCCCAAGGACTGCTATCCCTTACCTGTCATAGATCAGATGGTCGAGGGTATCACTAGGTATAGGACCCTTAGTTTCCTTAATGCCTATAAAGGATACCACCAGATCCTTATAGCATGAGAAGATGCAGAGAAGACAGCCTATATCACCGAGATGGGAGTGTATTGTTATGACAAGATGCCTTTTGGCTTGAAGAACGCTGGTGCAACCTATCAACGCCTCATCAATCGAGCGTTCCATGACCAGATTGGCTGAAACATCGAGATATATGTGGACGACATGGTGATCAAGAGCAACAGAGATCACCAAGTAGTCAAGGATATGCGCGAGATCTTCTTGATTCTCCGCAAGATTACTACAAAACTTAACCCAAAAAAGTGTGCCTTCTGTGTAGGGTCGGGTAAGTTCCTAGGGTACCACGTATCCAAGGATGGAATCAGTGTTGATCCGGCAAAAATCAAGGCGATCCTAGCCATGGAAGCCCCGAAGAATGTCAAAGAAGTTCAGAAACTCACAGGATCCTTAGCGGCATTAAACAGATTCCTTTCTCGAGCCGTAGAAAGAAGCCTCTCATTCTTTCATACACTCCGCAAAGGCAGAAAGTTTGAGTGGAACGAGGAATGCCAAAAAGCTTTCCAAGAGCTAAAGGATCATCTTAAACAACTGCCTATATTGGCCAAGCCAAAACCGAGGGAGACCTTATATGTATACCTCGCTACTCGAGAAAAGGCCATGTCAGCCATCCTAGTTCAAAACAAGGATGGCAAAGAGATTCTTGTTTACTTTGTTAGTAAAGTGTTACAAGGGGCAGAGACATGATACACGCACATGGAGAGACTTATCTTGAGTTTAGTTCTGGCTGCTCGACGCCTGCGCCCATAGTTCCAAGCACATCCAATACGAGTGTTAACAGAACAACCCATTCAACAAGTCCTTCTCAAGCTAGAAGCTTCTTGTAGAATGATGAAATGGGCAGTCGAGTTCGGAGAGCACCATATCGAGTATAAGCCAAGAACAGCAATCAAGGGTCAAGTTTTTGCAGACTTCCTTGTAGAAGTACCTCGAACTACTGACGTGCCGGAAGCCGCGAAGCCTAAGTGTCACCCTACTACCCGAGTCAATGTCAACCCGTGAACCTGGACGTTATACGTCAACGACTCTCATTGTGACGAGGGGGAAGGAGCCAGTATCATACTGGCAAAACCATCGGCTGATCCTGAGGTCGAGAATATGAAAGTATATGATGCGGAATGCACTTACGCATTGAGATTTGGATTCCCTGTTACTAACAACGTGGCTGAATATGAAGCATTAATAGCAGGATTGAATGTGGCTCTAAATCTGAGGGTTCAAAAAATTCAAGTTTTTAGCGACTCTCAGGTTGTGGTAAATCAGATTCTGGGTGATTATACGACAAATGATGAGCAGCTCGGGAGGATTAAACGATAAGTTCGAAGAGTGCGTTATTTCTCACATTGTACGGTTAGGAAACAAAAGGACAGACGCATTGAGCAAGTTGGCTTCCTCAAACTTTGCACATCTCAGTCACAAGGCTTGGGTCGAGATCCTCCCCAAACCTAGTATTCAGAAGGCTCCCGTAATTGATATTACCGAAGATGGTGACACATGGATGACTCCGTTTATTCAGTATCTAACAGATGGGACATTGCCTTGTAGCAAATCAGATGCTTGAGCACTCCAGTTAAAAGCAGTTAAATACACTTTGAGAGATGGGGTTTTATATAAGCACGGGTATCTGCTACCCATGCTGAGATGCATCAGACCGAAACAGGCAGCTTACGTTCTCGAGGAGATCAATGAGGGATCTTGTGGAGCACATATGGGAGCGAGAGCACTCGCTAAAAAAGTACTATGTTCAGGGTACTTTTGGCCTACGGTTTTTAAGGATGCATACCAGTTTGTACAAAAGTGCGATAAATGTCAGCGCTTTTCTCCCATTACTCGACAGCCACAGCACGAGATGGTCACCATTCAAAGCCCTTAGCCATTCTATCAATGGAACACTGATATCATCGGCCCTTTTCATCCAAAAGAGGCAGGAGGAGTAAGATGGGTAATCGTCGCAATAGATTACTTCACTAAGTGGGTAGAAACTAAACCGTTAGCCTCAATATCAGGAAGGAAGGTATTGGATTTTTTCTGGCAAAACATTGTCTGTCGCTTTGGAGTTCCTAGGATTGTTGTCTCTGACAATGGGACTCAATTCGAGAGTAACCCCTTCAAGTCATGGTGTGAAGAAATGCAAATCGAGCGCCGTTTCTCAAGTGTAGCTCACCCTCAAGCTAATGGCCAAGCAGAATCAATTAACAGAACCATCTTGCATGGGATCAAGACCAGGCTATATGATGTCAAGGGAGCTTGGGCTGAAGAACTTTCTCATTTCCTGTGGTCGAACCGCACTACCGCCCACTCCTCGACAGCCGAAACTCCCTACAGCCTAGTCTATGGTATGGATGCGGTCCTCCCAGTCGAAATAGGCCTAGCAAGTCCTCGAATAATCAACTTTGTTGAGAGCACTAATGATGATGATATCAGGCTGAATCTCGACCTGCTCGAGGAGCGACGGGATGCCGTCAGGATCAGGGAAGCAAAGTACAAGGAGATCCTCAGGAAGCACTACAATAAATGAGTCAAGACAACAGATCTTGTCGTGAGGGATCTTGTGCTTAGGAAAAATGAAGCCAGTCGAGCCGAGATTCCTGGAAAACTCACTGCAAATTGGGAAGGACCTTACAAGGTCATTCAGGCCTCTCCGGCGGGCAGTTACCGCGTACAAGCTATGGATGACAGTGAAACTATCCTCCCTCGATGGTGGAACGTTCAGAACCTCCGCAGGTTCTACGTTTAAGTCTTTTGTCTGCCACTTGCTAGTTTAGGTTATTTTCTTTATTTGCTTTACTGCTTTTACTTCCTCATATGTAATGCTAATCCGGGTCCTCGAGTAATTATTCAATAAACGTCATTGCATATTTTCTTATATTGTCGATATTATATTGAGACTAGGCTTTGAGATGGACTCCCTCTTTAGGACCATTCTCATTCAGAGCCGTGTATTCAACATCTGGAGAAAAATCGAGGAATTCCCCTTGTACCCACCGTAGATCGCGGTTACAAATCAAGGAACTCGTACCCAGTTCCCTCGAGAAAGCCGTGTACTTAACATCCGGCTGAAAAGCGCTATATAAATAAAGAAACTCGAGTTTTATAAAGCAATTATACATTTGCTGCCTTCACATATTGTGCGAGGTTCCAAGGAGAACATACATGTTTTTCTACGATATTACAAGGATTTTCGTGCTGGGATTGTTAGGAGACGGGTGGATAATGCCCTTACCCCCTTACAGGCTAAGAAGATTTACGCACTGGTTGAACTTATTCTTGAGATCTATAATTTCTTCGTCCTAAGAATGAACCCTTAAAAGGAGTTCCTCTCGAGAGCTCTTGGTTCTTGGATCTCCCACCTCTTCGGGCTTCTCGAAAGGTGGGAAGTCGGCGTTGTGGTCCTACAGTAAGTTCTGAAGCTCGCTTATGTATCCCATCAGGAGCTCGACTTCGCGAGTTCTTTCCTTCAGCATATCCATCGCCGAAATAAACCAACGCGTTCTTATTGAGATCATGTCCTGCACTCGAGCAAGGACTTGATGCTTCTCGAGAAACCACGGTGACACGCTAATATGTTTGTCCTGTTTCAGCCGGGCGTTTTCTTGTTCCAGAGCAACCAGCTCATCATGGATGTCCGTCTCGAACGTTAGAGAATCACTGAAGTCTTTATCTTTTTGAGAATCTCGCCGTTGCATTTCCACACGGAGTTCTTTTATTTCATCAATCAGATGCTGGTTGACTTTTACGTTGCGCGCTCACATAGCATCGAGAAGGTCCACTTCTAAGTTCACTACTGTCTCGATACTTTGGACATCTGCGCGACTTCTCATAATATCGCTAATCATTGAGTATAGAGGATATTCCCTCGATTGTTCTTCCAACAAAATCATGAGATGGATTCGATGAACCGACTAAATATCCTGTTTTCAAGAAAAATGAAAAGGCCAAAATTAGACTTAGAAGGCAAGACAACATAACATTCATTTAAAGGACAAACAAAAATTTGAATTGTTTACAAAAGTGATTGTTCAAGTCCCTAGCGGCTATTACAGAGGGAATAGTTCATACAGCATCTTGTCTAGCAGAACCATCCTTGGGATGACTCGGAGATGTCTCTCCAGCGTTTTTCTGCACTCCCGAGTTGCCAGTATCAGCCATGTCTTCCCTCGAAGCATCATCATCTTCTTCCTCGAGCTCGATACCGATATACTCGTCCGACACCTCAGGGATTAGCTCCTCATCGCTTGGGCCCTTGGACAAGACTATAGCGGAATCACCAGTAAACATGGCCATATCTTCAGGAGTACCCATCTTAACGAGGGCTTCGCACAGAGCCTCCCATAAAGGCAGTTGCTCGCAGCTGAGCTTCATGAGGACCTTTACCGATGCCTCATACATGGGTTTCTTCGGGCTCTCTTTTAGGAACTGTATGAACCACTTGGCCTTGATGAGCCTGTCTCCACTAAGCCTCTTGAGGCCTGCAACAACTACTCTGTGTTCTCCATACCCTGTAGCCGCCAAAGTGACCTCCTCGATAGCTGCTGCCATGCCACCTGAAGATAACATCCTAAACCAGAAGGCAACACACCATTTGTGGAGGTCCTCCCTTGAGATATGCAGATCTGCAAAAGCCCTCAGCTTCTCATCCAATTCATTATATTTAGCCTGCACAGAGTCTAACTCCTACTCTTTGTCTTGTATCTGCTGATTCCTCTCCTCGAGAGCACTTCTCGATAAGCGCTTGGTCCCTCTCGATCCGAGCCTGGACCAACTCCTTCTTTAAATTCCTTAAGTGCATCAAGTATGCCATCGGGGCCGCACTCATCTGTAAAATTTAGCGAATGAAACAAAGTTCGTCTGCATGATATTGGCCAACATATTCTCAAGGGATATAAAGTACTTACCAGCCTCACGCTGTCGGTTGCTATTAGCTGTACAGCAAACTCTTCCAGCAAGGGCATTCAATGGTTGGAGGGTCGCCAAAAGTATGAACTGCCACAATTGGTTTTCCCTCGAACACACAGGATGGCAAAATGGTTGCTTCCTCCTCGAGCAGGCCCTTCCCTTTGTCCACGGAAGGTGCCTTCGTGCTTGGGTCTACTTCTACTTGGGGAGTGGGGGCCTTTTCGGTTGCAGGGAGGCACTGGTCTTCTCCATTGCAGGAGCCATGTATTCTCTCCTTGAGCCGTTGACTTCGAGGCGACAACATCCGCCTTCTTTTTTGTCTCCTTCTTCGAGAGCTTCATGAGCCTCTTCCTTTTCTTCTTGGCTCCAGCAACTACAATAGTTGACTCTTCTTCATCTGAATTCACAATAGGAAAGGGGTCTTCGTCACCATACAGTCGAGAACAGGCATTGTTTGACGACATGACCAAAAAACAGCAAAGAAATATACAGAGATTAGTACCTTTTTTTTTCTCAACAAGGACATTAGTATCTTTTTCCTCCTCGACCGGAACAGGGGGGAATATAGTGTTGCACATCACTCCATTTAATGAGTTTTGGGTGCTTCAGGATTTTCTTAAGATCGTCGTCCACCTCCTTGATGCTCTCGTCATCCTCCTTGGTCCAATCATCCTTTATGATTCCGAGACCTTCTACTTCTTTATGGTTTCATGCAACGCAATATTTCTCAGAAGCCTTCACAAAAAAGTATTCAGGCTTCCATTATGGTGAACCACTGTACACCTCAACCATCTTCTTAACACCATATCTCAGGCGTCTTTTGACAATATACCAATCTTGAAACAGTGTCGATGGGACAACGACTTGAAAAAAGTACCTCCACAAAATCAGTCGGGGTTTCACCTTTACTCGTTGACATATTTTCACGAACCCGAGAATAAAGGTTATCAAATTCAGTGTAAAACGAGCAAGGGGAATTTTGTAATGTTGGACAATCTCCTCGAACAGAGGAAGGAGGGGGAATCTTAGCCCTGGATGCATAAAGCGGCCATATATTATAATTCTTCCCTCAGGAGGAGAATTTGTCCTCTCGGTTCCTAGCGAGGCTCTAGTTTCTATAATTTAGGGGTAGATCATACCTCTTTTTTACACTTTTTACTTTTTCATCGGAATTTATGGTGGAAGCAAATTCATCAACGGTTTTCAGATCTGAGTTCCTAGACATGATTATCTACTTATAATAGTAAATCTTGATCTATGCCAATCTACACTGGAATTCAAAAAAGCAAAAGGCTGCAAAGGAAACTAAGATGGTCAGATCTGAAAACTTACTGTTGGAACTAGTATCCACTCTCCTTTCAAATTCTATCCACCCAAGAACCTTCGATAATCGACTGAGTTATCACACCAGCAAGAATGGGGCAGTTGAATAGGTCGTTCCCGAAACTGTCGAGAAAGTCTTCTTTAATCACAGCTCTTCTCAGTTCGGCAGCAGTAAACACTTCCGGCAAACTAAAGACAGAGACACTATAGAGGATTTTCTGATTAGAGTTCTGGGGTTTGGGAGGAGAAAAGAGTTCTTTTTTTTCTGAGCAAAAATGAAGTGTGAAGTCGGAGGAATCCAAAGCCTTTATGCACTACAATTACAGCCCACGATCTGACAGTTCGGGCGAGTTTCAAGGAGGCAATAAAGGTAACACCGTTGTTTGGGGAACGTGCTCACTAATGCTACGCGGTTTAATAATTTGGGCGGGATCTTAAGGCGGGTTACCTTCTTGGATCGGATCCTGACTCGCGAGCTACTTTGTCAGACCTGCTCGATGCAATATGGGCCATGTCTTGTCCACTTAACTTGGGTAGAGTCCAGGTCAGTTTTATTTTGTGTCAAGTCTTATTTACTTCATATAACTAATACTTGACAGGGACACTTGACGAGTCCATATCCACCGAGGATTACTAGACCGGCCCATCAACCAACTATGGTCCAACCGACTTGATAGAGGCGGTTCTAGAACATAAAACCTAGTAGGATTCAGCATCCTTCAAGGTAACTTCATGCCTATAAATAGGATTGGTCACACCACAAGACAGGTACGCTATCTCTAACACACAATACTACTCTCATATGTTCTTTAAACCTTTTTCTAACTTAAGTATCGGAATGTCTACCCTCGGGAGACCCCCGAGGCCCTCGTTTGCAGGAGACCTTAGCCGGAGTTCCACTATCAAGCCGGCGGTGTAAAACCAAGTTTCGTCAATACCTTTTCAATCATTGTAGATAGAAGTTAAATAGAAGCTTCATCACTTCTAAACTGCCCAAGATATATCGTGGGAGAGAATCCAACGATTTTGTCGATTGTTTGTTCATTCATATATATAGGATTTCAATAGAGAAAAAATATCAAGCAAAATGTGTTGCATGTCACCACCGCCTTTGATTAATTAATTATATAGGACGAAGTTTCCCTTTGTCATTTTATTCACGTCAAAAGAATCCAAATTAGAAGAAAAGAACATCACACATATGATATTCATGCGCAGCACCCCATTTACTATGTGTTGTGTGTCATGTGTGTCCACCCCGGACCCTTTCACAAAACCCTGATAAAAGTTTGATGATCATCATCAACAACATCGAATTCCCACCTTTCCTTAAACCAAATTCCAGTCTTGTCTTAATGTCTATTTTGCCACTTTGAAAATTGCTTCCTCACCATAAGGAATCTTTGACAACTGAACTAATTAACTTTGTTGCACCATTTCAGTCTTTTCAGTTGTGTCTGAAATGAATACTAGGATATCGATGAAAAAAATACCCGTTTCCAATCAAATTTGGTAAGTTTGTAGATATTTCTAGAATTTCTTACGAATTGACAAAATAAGTAAGGTAATGCAACTTAATTTCGGTCGTTTTAATTAGTTCAGTTTAACTTATTAATTACTTCATACAAAGTCGTTACTCTGCATTTTCGATATGAAATTCAATACTTACTATCTATCTATGAACGTAACTCTGCATGGTTGAAAATTATAGTGGCTGTAAACCCTAGCTATATATTTATGTATATAAATATATCTATATCCTATGAATAAAAAGTAGTTAGTCGTCCTATGAACGTACTAGGTAAAAGGTACATCTCAGTCAATCAACTTTGGAGCAATGACTTAAAAAAGTGGCATGCTGCAAAGATAATGGTTATGCACAACATATTTTGACCATCAAAGGTGCCAATGGGAGCAAAATTTTCTTCTTCTGGGCACTAAATTTTATCGCCATCATCATCATCTTTTTTGTGAAGAAGGGGGGGAATAATTTTAGGACCACAATTATGAAGTGATTTTGATTTGTTGCAATTTGTAGTTGAGTAGTCCTGATCTTTGGAAATGAAAAGCACAAAACCAAAGTTTTCAGTCCAAAATTGATTGTCATTATGCATACATAACAAAAGCAAAAATAAATAATATCTCCATGAGCTAGCATGTCCAACAAAATTCAATCCCCTCTCTTTTCTTTCTCTCTATGATTTAAGCTAATTAGAACCACAAAACTTCATCCAATCAGTCTGCTGTGTGTATAGCGAGAGAGAACACTAGAAAAGTGCACCAAAAAAAAAAGAAAAAAAGAAAATGACTTAAAGAGAAATATACCAAGAGAGGAATTCGAGAGAACGAGATTAATGTACTAATTTCGAGATCTTGGTTTCAATCTTAGAAAGTAAAAAAAATCCGAAAATGTGAAACAAATTGAATCATGAGGAACTAAAGAATCTAATGCCAAAACAAGGAGAGAAAAGAGAGAATAAAAAGATCTGTATATTCTTGCATCATCATACCAAATCACTAACAATTTCTAAAGGCTTCCAAACAAGAAAGCAACTCCAAATTGCAGTGCATTTCATTCAGGCAAAAAATATTCAAAATGTATATTGCCATTAATTTAAGCTACTCATGATGATCATTTTCATTTTTTCCATTGTATACCTTCCCCCAAATTAACTAAACTAAAAGACTAATTATAACCTGTGATATCTCCATTTCCATCAACTCTCAATATACCATGCATCAACAAAAGGCCATGCATCCACAAGAATCCTTCCACATTATACGTTAAGCTAGCCAGCCAAATCATGCAGAAGCTGAGCACCCATCAAATTCCTATAAGGCAGATTCTGGCCTTCACTTTCCAACAATGAGTATTGAACTGTTTGGCAATCTTCAAGCTGATCCCTTGAATAAAACAGTGAATTCTGAGTTGCATGAGGTGAGAAAGCCAAACTCACACCACCATGTTGCTGTAAACCCAAAGTCAATGACACCCCGCCGCCGCCGCCACTTCCTCCTCCGGCACCACCACCAGCACTGCCGCCACCGCTGCCGTAACTCGGGTGATTGTAGGATGAAAAGTCAAGCTCCACCGCCCCAAATGCGTCATTAGAAGAAACCCTACCGAAACTCTGGAACTGCTGCAAGTTTTGGTGGTGGTGTTCATCATCATTACCTTTGCCTCCATTGTCATTAGGGTTATTATTAATGATGGATGACAGACATTCGGAATCGATCCGGACAAGTTGATCATGAGTTGGCTTTTGATCTTGATGATGATGATGATGGTGGTGGTGATGAGGGTTTTGATCATCCAAGGATTTGGAACCTTCCAAGGACCCCACATTGGTCTCCAATTCCTTAGTTTCTTCAACGTACATTTCTTCCACCATTGGCTTCCATAACCTTACTCTTGCATTAATGAACCAGTTGGAAACCTGAAATACAAAACAAAACTCCATATTATTAAAAAAATGGGGGCAAAAGACCTAATACACATTTGAGCACAAGATACATTGAAAACAACTGGCATGAGACATTTTATATATTATTATTATTATTATGATGCAAAATTTAATAGATTCTAAGAAGATTTCATACACTCTTTTCCATAGAGAATATAAATAAAATATATTTCAATATAAATTTATAAAGAAGAAGAAGGAGGAGAAGAAGAAAGTGACTTGCCTGACTTCTCGAGAGACCAGTTTGACGGGCTAAAATATGTTTATCCACATCACTAGGGTACCTGCAAATAACAACAACAACAACAACAACAACAACAAAATCAAACCAAAAATAAAATTGAGAGAAAAAAACACTTATTTCATCAGCTACTTTGTAATCAGAATGATATGCAAATCTTCATATGAGAGAGAGAAAGGGAAAAAAATTGAATATGGGACCAGAATATATTATGTGTATATAATTTAATATGTAAGAAACAAAATTCAAGAAGAGAAAAAAAAAAAAAGAATTCACAGCAGACGGGCAAAATAAAAATTCCAAGCACAAAAATATATTCAAATATAGGTAGATGTATAGGAATCTAAAATGGTGGTGGCAAGAAACTAACAAAAATATCTGGCTGATTTTGTGTCTACCAATTAAAAAAGAAAAACCATTGACTATTCTTACTTGAAAAGCGAATATATATTACACCATACTTCCAAAAATTCAATGCCATGCTAATTTGAGTTCAAAAGAAAGCTAGAACTTATGAAGTGCTTTTTTATTTATTTTTTTAATAAGTGAAGTGTTCATTCATTAAAACTCAAGAAGGATTCTATTTTTCTAGCACTTTTCGTTTTGTTTTGGTCAATTTATTTGGGGGCCCTTTTCATTTTAAAGTGCAAAAGAAAAAAAATGAATGTAAGAAACAAATCAAAAAAGAGAGAAAGAAAGAGAGAAATACTTACGGGTGGAGAAAGTGTTCAAAGAGCCAAGCACGAAGAACAGAAACAGCTCTTTCAGGAAGGCCACGTTGAGGTCTCCAAGGATGGCTTTCCATCATATTCATCTGTTGAAAAGC
Organism: Oldenlandia corymbosa var. corymbosa; assembly: GCA_949775105.1. Classification (NCBI taxonomy): domain Eukaryota; kingdom Viridiplantae; phylum Streptophyta; class Magnoliopsida; order Gentianales; family Rubiaceae; genus Oldenlandia; species Oldenlandia corymbosa. The sequence goes on along the minus strand of OX459119.1, from coordinate 9,202,948 downwards.
CCTTTGTTGCCTTAACGTTTGATCCAGAATCCTTAACCTCGGTGTCTCCCCCCGAGTTGTGCCCGGAACCACCGTATCTTTCTCCCCTAAAGCCTTCTTAGTAGCTTTAATCTGACCCACAATTCCATCCCTTAAGCATCTGAAATGCCTTGACATAGCCTTTGAAGCCAAGGCTGAGTAAGTTGTGGCTGCTCCATTCCCAGCTACTGCTTCAAATGATGATACCACAGCTTTCATTTGGTTGCAATAATGCTTGTACCTTCTATCCACCTGTGCAACAAAAATTTTAAAAACTTTTCAACTGTGTGTGTGTGTGTGTTTTTTTTTTGTACCTCTACTAAAGATTACTTTTTGTTTTTGTTGCTGAAATTAAATGAATTAGGACCATATAATTAGCTATATAGAATTACAGCTTTGAAGAGAAGGCAAAAAATTAAAGTACAACAAGTAAATGTACAGAATAGAAGGAGGGGAAGTTATAATCCAAATTGTCACCATGTGGGCATTAATGGAAAGTTATCCACCAAGTCGCATAATTAGTTCAAAAACTCAAGTTCATGAAGTTCAAAGTTATTGTTCAAGGATATAGATATCAAATGAGTCAAATCATATGTTGTTCCTTATAACAGTTTTTTTTTATTTTATAAAAGAACTACAGTTGAGAAAGAAGAAGTAGTTAGTTATTGAATATACCTCTTCCAGCATTTGAAGGAGCTTGGCTTTTCTCTTTTGGAGTTCTAATAGGTCAAGGGAGTATAAAGATTGCATCTTTGATGAGTTACTATTGCTTGCATTATCTGCTTGATCATCCTGATTATTGGTTTTCTGAAGTTTCATCTTGGATGATGCTCGATCATGGTCACTTTGTTGGTTTGTGGTTCCAAGATTACAAAACTCATTCAGAAGCTCTTGTGCCGGTGCCAAGTACTTTGAATTTCTTATCTGAAACAGACCCCCTTGATGATGAGGAGGAGGAAGAAGATTACTATTCAAATGACTTTTTCCCAAAAACCCATCTTGCAACATCATCTGTTGTTGTTGAAGAGTACTCAATCTGGAAGAGCTAGAAGAAGGACCAAATCTCAAATCATCTTGATGGTGTCTGAGTTCAAAGGATTGTAGCCCAATGGATGAAGGATTTGTTGAACCCAGAGAAAGACTAAGTCCTTGGCTAGGCCTTTCATGATTTCCTTCGCAAGGAAACACAACTGATCTCAGAGAAGAAGGATCATCCAGAAGAGAAGAAACTGCTGCTGCTCTGTTATGATCATGATTCCATGATGACTGATGATGATGATGATGTGGTGCAGCCGCAGCCATTAAAGTCTCATGGGCTGAGAAATCTGCAGCCTTGCTGAAATCTTGATGATGATAGAATTGATGATGATGATGATCACTTCCAGAAGTAGTACTCTTAGATGAAGATGCAACACCAGCAGCAATGTTTCCAGCCTTGCCAAAAAACTCTTTCCACATAACTGAAGCAGAAGAAGAATTGTTGTTGTTGTCAGAAGATTGATTCTTGGTAGCTGTTGTTGTTGATGAGGATGATGGAAACCCTATCATTTCCATCCCATTTGACAAGTTGTAGATCTCTGGATTAGATTCAAAACTCACCACATGAGTCTGAATATTATTGGGATTATTGCTATTATTATTAACAACAGAAGCAGAAGCCGAAGCTTCAGAATAGCAATATCCTGTTGTTGTCACCATAGCTTTTTCCTCCCCACCAGAAGGAGCTGCTGCCATACACTCCATAGACATTTATAGATCTTCACTTTCTCCTTTTCTCTTTCTTTTCTTTCTGGGCTTTACTGAATTTTTACCAGACTCAAAAGCATCCTAATCCAAGAACAACTAGTACTAAAAAAAAGCTTTCTTTCTTCTTGTTTTTTTTTTTTTGGGCAGGAAAAGAGAAAAGATTCAACCTTTATCTGTTTATCATCCCAGAAAAACTTGTCTGCAACTTTGTATAAGTAAACCCATCTTTCAACACAAAGTCTCTAGCTAGCTATAGGCAATGAAGAAAGAAAAAAAAAAAAGAACACTTTTGTGAGGCCGTAGGATTGTGATATAAATTATATGATGGTTGGATTGGATGGATGGATATATGGTGGGAACTGGGGGGAACGTTCTGTCACTATTCACTAAGCTCAAGAAATGCTTTTTATTTTTATTTTTTTTTCTTTCTGAGAACTGTCCTCTTAATAACCCAACAAGAAAGAGTTTGATGTGAGAGGGAAGTAAATTAAACCTAGGAAAGAAGAAAGAGAAACACTGCAGGAATTGAAGATGGGATATGATGATGATGAGATTGAGAAATCAGAGGGGGTTTCATCTTCATGAGTGATGATGCTGATGAGAGAAGAGAAGAACCATGTTCATCATCATTTGTTTGGTATATATGCTCTCTCTCTTCACTGTGTGACTGTGTGTGTTCTCTCTCTCTCTCTCTTGTTTCTTCTTTGTGAGGCCAAGGAAACAGGGAGGAGAAGAGAGTGGGTCAAGTTGGTTTATATTTGATATACGTACTGTATAGTTCGTACATGAAGTAACTCTAATTAATTTAAGCTACTAGACTTCCTATTCCTAGTAATCTAATTTCAACCCATCAATTATTTTTTTCGTGAATCATGACCCTTTTCACCAATTGAAAAAAAAAAGTGTAATATATCATCTTTGTATAATTTAGATTATCGTTTAATATATATAAATGAATAATGCTTTCTCCGTTTAGAAATGATTATTCTGTACGTGATAAATATGGTGCACTTTGAAATAAGGGCTCGTTAAGAAAAGAGTTGTGTTTGTTGTAATGGTTTCGTAAATCGGATTTTAATTTTAAGACGGATGAAATATGTTGCAGAAAAAAAAAAAAAAGAAAATAATACAATTTGGAGATTGGACAAAGAGGAATTGGGATATTGGGACCAGGAAGACCTACCACAATAAATAAATGGAAGACATACTTATATATTCTTAAAGTCATGAAAGTAGCCATGCAGACACAGAAGGACCATGGTCAGTAGTAGTTCTGTAGTTGTAAGAACTAGGAAGTAAATCATCATCACCATCTTACATATATGGTCTGCCTGCTGCATATTTTAATACCAAATTAAGCCGCCAATACTATTGCACTTATAAAATCAAAATTTTTTGATTTGGATGATAATGATGATGATGATATGATTAATCTAAGCTTAAAAAGAGCCAATAATTAATTATTACAGGGAACCAAAATCAAATCAAACATCTCTTTCATGTTTTTACCAATTCTCAAGGAAGGATGGTGTAAATAAAAGGAATCAAAGCATCAAACAGTCATGAATTCGCTCTGCAAACCTAATAATAAACCTAACTCTCCTAGCCTGGTCTCCTATCTAGCCAAAAGTACTGCTGGCCTTTTTGATCCTTTGGTTGGGAAGTGGTGGGTACATATCCCCAGAACTGAAGAGAACTGGAGTTTTGGAGCAGGCTTTTTCAGAATTCAGATGGTCTTTTTTTTTTTTACTCTGTTAGTCTTGTGGGGTTAACAATCTGGTCAGGGGTAAAATTTTTGAGTGGTCTTGGAGAGAGTTAAAATTAAAAAAGGGAAAGAATTGGATGCCTTTTGTCACACAAAATTGTGTGTTGTGGAAATTTGGGGGTTCCCAAACCAAAAAAAAATAAAAAAAATAAAAAAATTACTAGTGTAAGAGAAGAAGAAGAAGAAGGAGGGTCCTGAGATGAGGTGGTCCATTGTTTCCAACTAATGCTAATTAAAACCACACCACCAGCCTCCCCATTTAAAACTCCTTTCCCACCAATCTCTTCCTTTTCTTCTCATACTCTATGGGACCATCATCATCTTTTCTTTTCTTTTTTTTTTTCCCCTTTTTCCTTTTCTTTCCCTCTTCTAAATATAATTTCTCTCAAAATGTATATAAAACGATCCATTATCACATATGTAAAAGAGAGAAACTACTTGTATATTTCCATGCAAAATTAATGAAAACATATTCCATTACATAAGATGTTAGTGGTAATTTATCATTTACACAATTATTTTCTTCTCATCGGTTATAAACATGAGCCATCAGTAAAAATAAATTTGTGGCGGAGTATATAACTATGATATCTCTTACCCACAAAATATAATGATCTAATGATACAGTTGCTACCTCTTTTATTGCTCCACAATAAACCGAATAAGGTTTTAAAAGTGATAGACTGATTTCTCATCTATAGTTTTAAGGGGACAAAATCCTAATTTTCATCACTATATAAATGCATGATAAACGATTTTATTGATTCCTCCTCATTCCACCACTAATGTGCCAAGTTGTGTAATTGGATCTTTTTTTCCCCCTCTTTTTTGTTTATCCTTTTTTTTTTTTTTTTTTGGGTTTTTGTTTTCTTCCGAAGTTGTATTGATCTCCAAGATGAAGAAGGTTCCTAAGCAATTCCCTCGCCTAATAATCTATTAACATTTTGTTGTTAACTTAAGTTAAGTGAATAGTGTTCACTTATACATACACCACGAGAAAAAGATTCTTCCGTTTTAAATTAATTATCTTATTTTTTTTTTAGTATTACGAACTGGACAATAATTTTAATAGAAATAGGATAGCAATTTTTGGTGGGATTTTTAAATTATCATAAACGAATTTTTGTTCTCATTTGTCACCGATACTTTTTTCCATATATCTCCTCTAAAATGTTCCACCACCAACTAACAACAGTATCAACACACAATGAAAGGAGCCAGCCATAGCCATGCATCACGCGCAGTTCACGTGGATATACCTATAAATGCCATCCCAACTTTTAATTTTGTCTGTTAAAGCCTAAAGGCGAAAGTGGTCCTCAATTTTTATATAACCTTTCTTCTCTCCTACGAATAAAAGATACTCACTACAATACTTCGAATAATACATGTATACGATGTGGACAAATATTCCCTATTTATGTTTAGGTGTTCATCGAGTCGGAATTTTACGCAGAACCAATTACTTCTTGGTCACATAATTTTAATTGGTTCATATAATAACATTACAAAATGCTTTTAGCAAAATGTTTAATGATTGTTTCAGGATGTATAAAATGATCTAGCTAGGTGCTATAGTTCCTATATCAACTCCAATGAATTTTTTGGGGTTCATTAAATTGTTGTGGAGTTTGGAAGGGGTTGGGATTGGAAAATGCACTTGAGAGGAAAGTAGATGAATTTTGTCAACAAATTATTTAACGTTTTTCCTTTTTTTTTTCTTTCTTTTTTTGTGTGTGTGCATTGGTTTGTAGTCGTTGTTTGATATCCTTATAAAAAAATTTTAAAAAAAAAACATTAGCCTTTGGTCTTGCCATGTTATGGTCGGACACAATATTTTAATTTGATTATCACGCTTTTGCCTCCTGCATGTATGTAAAAAAAAAAAAATGGTTGAGAATTAAGGGAGGTATCTTATAACATTGGTCGTGATACAAATTTTAACCATTTTGAGATTGGTTTTGCCACGTACTAACTATTGATTTCAATGCGAACTTAACTATCATATTCGTACCTAGGTATCAATTGATACATCAGGTCTAAATAATACTCCCTCCGTCCCATAATTATTGTCCCATTTGAGATTTCATTTTTAGTTAAACTTATACTGAAAGTGAAATTTGAAACTGGATAATAATTTTGGGACAGAGGGAGTATATATGTATAGACACTAAATCAAAATATATGGTTAGATCCGTGGACTATGTGTAAATGTGATGTATACAAATTTTTTTTCAATAGTAACGAATTTCATACCCTCTTCTTCCAGAAATTACTGTCTAGTTTAGATTTTCATATCTAATTTTAAAATTAAAAATGCAAACTAAACAATAATTTTAAGATGGAGTATAAAATTTGTGAGCGATATACCAGTAATACATGTAGACGATCCCCAAATGACTAAAACACCAAATCACACTTAAGAAATGCATCTTTATCTGATCAATAAAAATTAGTCAGGACAGTAATTTCAGACGTCAAATTAATATTGTACATCTACATAGTTAAACACACACGTACGGGGAGGAAAAGAAAAAAGAACCCATGAATAGCGGGGATCGAGAGAGAATACAATAATATAGGGTGGTATTTGTCGTAGAGAGGTGCATTTGGTGAGGATGCAGTTTCCGATTTTGAGCTCTATTCCTTGAAACTTGTTGTTGTAGGAATCAGAAGATATTAATAAGATAGAGATCATCATATAATTATTATATACACATAGACCGTGGTCCATGCATCTTCCATTTTGTGTTGGTTTCGATCATTGTTTTCTTTTCTTTTTTGGACCATTCTACCATTACCTAATTATTATTTCTTCATTCCTTTTATTTTTCTTTCCAGAAGCTCAAAAAAAAAAAAAAGAAAAAGAAAAAAAAAGACTACTTTTGTTAATTTGTAGTCTACTATGCTAAGAAGCTAGTTGTACGTATTAGAAGAAGTGTAGTGCAACATACATGAAAACAGATGTGTACTTTGTTTTGGAATTGAAGTAAACTTTTGCCCTTGCCCTGTTCTTGCTTTTGTTACATTTGACCATTTCTGGTTTGTACAGCCTTTTTTTGTCTTGTTCGTGTTAAATTTTTATATTCCCCATTCCATAATTAAAAAAAAAATGGACCCCCAAGTTTATGATCATTAATAAATCCCCCCCAATTATTTCTTTGGTGTTTGGGATCATCATCCTCAGATGAAATTTTATGCAGTACCTCTTTACTTTTCTCAAGTTAGAAAAATGGTGGTCAATAGGGCTATCTATACAGCAAATTAAAAATTGAGTTTGACTGACCATTTAATTATATATATATTTTTTTGCACAAACGTTTTTCATACTAATAACTTGCTAGCTACACAATTAACAGTACGTAGAAGGAGCATATGTGCATATATTTCGACTTCTTCGTCCTACTAATTTTCTTTTTTAATATATATACGATCTCTACATCCCAATGTAATAATCTACCAAAACTTGTCATCATCATTCAGTCCTCAGGTGAGTTTCTTTCTTTTTTTCCTTCCCAATTTTTTTTTTTTTTTTTTTGCTGATCCTAGATTCGTACTCCCTCCATTTTATAATTATTGTCCAGTTTGGTTTTTCATTTCTAGTTCAAATTGTATTAAAAGTGAAATCTCAAACTGGATAATAATTTTGAGACAGAGGGAGTATATGTTTTGGACGTAAAGAAAATTGAACCCGAACCCATATAGTACTTTTAATTTCATTCCATATAAAAGCTTTGAAACGTTGAAGTTGGATTTATAGGTAGAAAAGCTAGATAATAGGTAGGTAGGTGATGCAGTTTGAAGACCACTCTACATGGAAAGAGAAATTAATAAAATCTTTGAAAACAACCCATTCCCCCTCTATTTTTTAGGCTCTGTGTTTTTCTTTTTCTTTCACTCCAACAAAATGTAGTAATAAATTGGAGGGGCAGACTCGAAGATTTATTAATTACCAAGGAATCTACTTCCCCAAATAGTAGTTTTTTTTGGCTTTCTTTTTCATTAATGTTAGGTTTGATAGAGCGGATGCAATTTCGGTATCGTTTTTAATTACAAACTGCATTTCTTTTGAATTTATCACACGTACATACGTACAATATGCAGTATGAACTTTTGACTCGATCCTCATATTATACGCTTAATTGTGTATAATTTTAATTTTAATTCAAACACTCATGATTGTAAAGTTACTCTTGAAGTCACAAGAGTTGGGTATGTATATATAGAATCCGTAACATTGAAAAATATCGGTAACACTTTGAAAGTAAGGAGGATTCAAATTCATTGGTTAAAACATTCGGAACAATAATTTAAATAAAATAAAATAAAAATCCAGAGACCATAATAAAACCAACACAATATTCTTCTTGGGACCGACGAGTACATTTGGGGGCGCCTTCTTCGAATACAATTTCAGGAAGGAGTAAAATTGTGGTAGGGGCAATGGTTATGATTGGCAGTATACCTTTTGTGGTGCATGCCTAATAGCTCATGGCATTCTTTTTAAAATAAATTTTTTTAAAAAAAAAAAAAATCTGTGGAAACCATATATGGTCATCGTGATCTCATCGGTTTTCAGGTCATTTTTGAGTATTAGTCAATTCTCATTTCTCAGTCAATGCCAATAGGTCAAGTTAAAAGTCGATGGTGAGATCACTAATTAATGCGCTGCTAATTTCACTTCTTATTACAATCATTTTGGGAATTCGAGTACGATAATACACATATTAGGGCTAATGGATTATTGGAATTAGGATTGAACCACATCGAATTCCATGATCACTTATCAAGGTTCTTTGGCTGAATTGAACCTTTAGAAAATGAAGAATCCAAATGGTTTTTGAGATAAATATATAAAAATGTATTACCCTAGTTTTGAACTTATGAAGATCTAGCAAATCAATTAACGTACTTACACGGAAATTCTGAATTTATTGCTGTAAGGCTAATACCTCATTTTTCTTTTCATGCCAAGAAAATTTATGTAACACACAAATTGGAATTTTCCAATGTGAAAAGATAAAGCAAAAGTGACATTCACCCTCTTTAAATGGAAAGCTATAAAAATGATGGGAAAATAGGAGAATTAACTATGAGCGTCCCCAAGGCAGCTTATCAAATGATACTAAACAAATTTACCTATAAAAAACAAAAATCCTAAAACTTAATGTAGTATAAGTTTTTTTTTTTTTTTTTTTATAAATAATGACTGCTATTTAGCCAACAAAAAGGAAACAAAATCTCTAGCTTCATCAGTCAAACCCGTATCATATAAGGAAAGTATCAAGCCAATTGTTATAGGTTGGATAGATACCAACAAAATAATCTTTTTTTTTCTTTATTTTATAAATACAATTATCACATAAAATAAGGAAAAAAATTTAAATAATGCAATCACGTAATATTTGTTTAATCATTGGTAATCCTTCGATATGGACGTCGAGGGTCCACTAAGTTAATTGTTTGTTTGATGCTACGACTTGATTATGCGAATTCAATCATTAATTAAATTGGATTCTTCTTTTGTTTTGTTATGTTGTTATATATGATCAAAATTCTAAGTTGTTTCATAAGCATCATCAAAATCGGTACTTATGTATAATTAACCAAACTGTTGTTGTTAATTTGAATAGACTGTCAAGATCCTTCATTTGATGGTTCTGTGCTGCAAAACTCTAACCTTGTTATATCAACTTCTTTGGTTACGAAAGTGGAAACTAGTGAACGAGCAGTAAAGTGACAGAAAAAGAACAGAGTAATTTAATTATCTATACGTAAACTTTTTTTTGATAATGAAAGAATGGATTGAAATGCTCTCAAAGGAAAGTAAATGGCATTATCGTATTTTTTTTTCTTTCTGCTTTATCTTTTGTTATTTCCTTTTCTCTCTTTTTTTTTTTTTAAAAAAATATTTTCAAAGATATACAGAAATTAGTTGTAAAGGTAAATATTTATAGATATATATTTCAGTTTTATATTTGGTCAAGAGGCCAACGGTAAGGGAAAACAGAAACTCTTTTACCTACTTATGGAAAATCAATAGAATAAAGAACTAACACTTTACCCGTTTTGTTTTGTTTTGTTTTGTTAGACCATGATGTTCTCGTATATTTTTGATATGGTAATGAATCAATAAATATGTCTGAAATAAAAGGGAAAAAAATTCTTCTTCCAGAAGATATTCTATATCGATATTCATAGGTGTTTTTTTTGGCCCTGAATACAAAAAGGTAATCCCGTTATGATTTTTTTTGTTCTCAAGATATATACAAATCACAAATGTAATTCGGCGATTTAAAACGTGTACACTTGATTTTACTTTGTAGTCTCTATTTTGTTTAGAAAGTGTGGGACAAATATGAATTGATGTCCTAACAAACGAAGTGTTGTTTCATTTTCATGTAAGCGGTTGACAATTCTGATTGTCAATCCTAATTTTACACTGTCCAATAGTTTCTACTAAAAACAATGCATCCGATACTCAATCATTTTCTCTCCCCCCCCCCTCCCCCAAAAAAAAAAATAAAAAAATCGATCACTATATAGTTGATTAGATTCAATACAATTTTGCCATATTCATGATCATAGCTTCGAATGGCAGCATCAGAGGGTTTCAAAACTTGATCCGGAAAATGTAAACTGATTGATCCTGCGCATTCAATTATTTATTTCATTCCCAAAAGGTTCGCATTAATTCAAGGTGTGATGGATTTTTGATTGATGATCGTTTCTTTATTTATAATCATTTTGACATTTTTGTTAGGTTCTCAAAAATTTTCGAATTATGTGCTATTAAAAATCACATTTGACAAAAGAACTAGAGGTTAACTTTCTTAAAAAGAACATGTTAACATCCTAAAAATCATTATAACTTTTCCTCATTAGCAATTCTTTAATTTGACTGCACAGAGTTAGCCCACGGATGCATGGGAGGGCTGGATGGATATTTACATTGAGAAATTGCATTCATTGAGATTGCGGACTCAAAACGTATTGTGTGAATCCATTATGATGAACGTCGTATATTTAAATCTAACAACATTTAAGTAATATTTAATCAACAAAAATTAAATTTAAACTATAGGTCATTGCAAGAATTTTATTCGATTAATGAATATTTCATCTCAACGAAGGGGTTTAATTTTTGGATCTCATACCGTTTATTCTCTGGTCGACACCATTAAAGTAATTTATTTAGGAAGGATAGTTTTTCAAAACGATATATATGGTTTTTGAGTTTTAATCTGAGTTATGAATCATTTGGTTAGATGTAATGGAGAGAATAAAGATACTCCATAATTTAGTCGCCGTTTTGGATGGATCAATATGGTCCCGCATATTAAAGTTGCATAACAATTGGTCCCTTGGCCTCATTCCATAAATATATATTATGGTCCAAAATTATTTTGGAAGAAGAAAAAAAATGATGAAGAAAAGGTCCACGACGACATAAGTTAGCTAATTAACTCCATAAACAATTCTTGACCTTGAGTTTTTGTGCATGGATTCTTACATGATTAATTTGGGTCCAATTGAAAATAAGGCGTGAGCATATATAGTTCTTAATCGAGCTTTCTTGTAATTAATATAGTGATGGATCTACTTAGTGTCTTAGTTAATATTATTTCAATCATTCAATCAATATGCATGTACAAAAATATAATCAGGTCTAGGCCTGAAAGGCTGAAACAAAAAAGAACCTCACTAAAATTTCTTGAAATTAATTAGAAAACATTTTTGTTTGGAGATATTCAAAGGTACCAAAGTATTCACTTTTGAGTGTAATTAATGAATGCGGAATAAACATTAATCATCACCTTCACCTCTATATGTTTATAAATATCTCTCCATAAAAATTAATATTTCCTCCTATAAGTATCTGACTACACAAACTGATTTACTAAATTAATTACTCACAAATCACAAAACAACTTGAAATTACTCTCTCTATCCTAAAATTATTGATCCATTTGGATTTTCATCTCTAGTACAATTTAAACTAAAAATGACATCTAAACGAGACAATAATTTTGCAACGGGGGATATGAAAACATACTCTAAAATGCAGGAAAACGGAAATAATTAATATATTTTGAATAATTCACCCGTGTGGTTTTATGTGTTTAGTCCCGATCTGTTGAGGTGAATTCACATCATGTATTCCGATTTCGCATTCCTACCTTGTCACTCAAAATTTTATTAAAGAGACTTATTTTAACTCTGGTTATAATTTTCATATGCAACTAGAACTTGGTACACCAACATGCTTTTATCGTTACATGATTTTAATGTTAAATTTTGTGCAATATTCATCATTATCATAAATCTCATAAAAAAAAATAAAATTCAGATTTTTATTTTTGGAAATTAGATTAATTTGGAGTTTTGAAAATATTTTGAAAGATTAAAATTGCTGAATCTCCTGCCAAAAAGGACTGAATTTGTCAAAACCTCAGTAGGCAAAATCCACATAAGGAGGAAATCACACCGACAGGTTATGAATGATTGAAAAAGGCAAAATATATGGCCCTTCACCTTTTAAGATTATCAAAGATTTACCCCCCAACAACATGAACTATGGTCCTTATATTTGTCTTTAACGTAGATTGTTTAATTTTTGTTCCCAAAGAAAAAGGAAAGCAAGAAAAAAAGGCTAGCTTGGACGTGCACTAGCTAGTATCTATCCAATCATTATTATACTCTCTCTACTAATCAATTAATTCGATATTAATTAAACATTTGTAGTTAATCTTCCGTCGCACGAATGCTTAATAAAATAATTATGTACGATTTGGCGCTAACAAATTAAATTAGAGTTTTATTGGAAAATCTTTTGATGATGATGAGAGAACTTTTCCTGCATGCAGACAAGCTCAATCGTAATTAGAATAATCTCCCACTTTCTTTACTTAAATAGTTAAATTAATGAATCTTTGAGGAGTCCAATTATAAATTTTATAGTACAGGATTACGCTATCGATTGATTAGGTTTAAATTAGAAGCATTTTAACGTATCTGATTTGAATATTTTAAGTTGGACACAAATCCCATACAAGTGCAGTAGTATTAACTTGATGAGTAAAACAAGCTACCGCCCTTCATCTCCTTCCACTTTTCACACTAGACAGATCCTACTCCATTTCTTTTTATCTGTGGTATTAGTGTGAATTCAATTTTTTATTTATTTATTGCACTTTATTTATTTTTAATGCATCATTAAATATAAGTTTTTTTTAATCTCGCTCTTATTTTTTTCTACTTTTAATAATACATATTAATGAGAACTAACCATTTTTTATTTCAATTTAAAACTTTTGTATAATTTCAATACTTTGCATATCCTAATACAACAGATTAGTTGTACCATATACTCCCAAAATAATTGTTTAATTTAGATTTTCTTTTCTGATTAAAAAGAGTATGCATTCTCAAGTCATGAGATAAAATGTTTCATGCTCTATTGTTGTTAGTCTTACTAATTCTTCCATCCCAAAATATTCCAAGTAGTTGTTTTTACTTTTTAAACAAGATTTCTATGTGTTAATGTAATTGGCGAACTTAACTTTTGTACAAGTTGTATATTTCAAATTGTCTAGTTGACTTAGTGTAACGACTGTATTCAAATATTTATATATAATTAAAAGAAAAACTACAAAATTACTCAGACGTGATTATGCATACCAGGTTTCACCTTATCCTGTCTTTTACGAGTCCAAATACACAAGGATTTAAATAAATAAATAAAAAAAAAAACATCTTGTTCAGAAATTGTTTATTGCAATTTAATTGTAATCGAGCACAGTTGTGCATAAATCCCATTTGACTTTTATGTAACTTGTGGAAGTAGAAGAAAAAAATTAAACAGAAAAATTGATTGAGCTTAGAGGATTAAGGAGGGACGATATTGCATTTTAATGATCAGTATAGATCTATTAGGTACAAAGTCCCAACAATTAAGATAAACTCATAAAAAACAGCCGATATATTAACTAGTTCTCTGACGAGCAATACTTTCAAAATTTAAGAGGAATATATAAAACACATACTCTTTCCGTCCCAAAATTATTATGCAGTTTAAATTTTCATTTTTAATATTAGAATGGTTAAACTAAAAATAAAAATTCAAACTGGACAATAATTTTAAGACGGAAAGAGTACTAACTAGCTAGATGATTCTCAATCTTTAAGATGAACATATAAAACATAGTGAACGCGTTCACTTGGCCAATCGCGAGTTGAAACTTAATAACACTTTGACGAGATCATATATGTTCATTTCTCAAACTTATGTAAACCTGTTTGAGATAAAATATTCTAAAAAAATATAGAGAACGTTGAATCTAGGGCAAGATTGGACGACAACAACTGCATATACATATTTGTTTAATTCTAGGATGTAGGCATGCTTACTTCAGGAACATTGGGGTTGGAATTGCAGGAGAATGTTTCAAAAAATACAACTACCAAACCTCTCTGCCGGAAATTATCAGATCCATATGCAAATGGCTCAATCAATATTATCTATCGATCGCACAGTACCATTTACTGCCAAACTTTTGTAGGGTATATCAACCCTCTATTATTTTACTAATGTCTACGTCATTTTCTTTAATTTATTCATGATAATTTCATAGTAGTATATACTAGCCTAACTTGCCTTGCTGACATGAACAAAAAGGTTAATAAATTAATTTGTAGACTAAGTCAAACAATGATTTATTATTTGGACCCAATTAATGTTGGTAAACCCAGCTCAGCTTCTTTTAACTTTGATTGATGTATATTAATTAACGTTTCAGATAGATCTATGGGTTTTGTCCGGAAGTTTTGAAAATTATTCGCAGATTTGGTCATTGTGATTGTCAATGGCAATTAAATGCAAAGTCTTAATTTATCATTTAAGATTTTATACTCTCTTGTACTACTACTTCTTTCTTCTTCTTCTTCTATACATAAATTATCAAGTGGCAATTTAGGAGCCGTTTGTTTCACGGGAATCGGATTCGAATTCGAAATTCATTGAAATATTTGGTTGATTGGATTCGTGAATCCTGGGAATGGTCGAATCCGATAGATCCAATCCTATCCCTCCCCCATAATTCGACTTAATCATTTTTTGAATCCTTTTCTATTTTTTTAAAATGTTTTATTTCTCTTTCCTCTCTCCTCGGTTCTCCCTCCTCTATCCTCCTTCCTTCCTCCCTCCTCACACCTCTTCTCAGTAAATTTACAGAGAACAACCCAAAAAAAAATCCAAGTCATCAAAATTGAACGAGAATCACACCGGGGAATCGTCAAGTCATTCGAATCTGTTTCCTAATCCGTTTCCTGGTGACAAAACAAATGCATCTTTAAGCTTTGATATTTCATTTTGTTGTAAAAAAAAAAAATCGATTTAAGAAATTTATTTCACTTATTAAGTCTCGAAGTAACGAAAGCACGTGATCGAAATCAATAACACGTACATATCAAGTTGTGCCGGAAGCAGATGCATATATACATCAACTATGAAAAGTTCATAGAGGAACAATGTAGAACCCACAAAACTTATATCTGATTAAATTTGAAACAAATTTTGTGACCTTGAATGTCGTTACGTACGTACGGAGCATATGTTAAATGTTACATATTTTAGTTAAATTGTGTTGTTATTCGAGAAGCACATTAGAATTTTTAAGTTTTCTTTGGTAATGCCAGGAAATTTCTACGGGAAATGGTTAACCTAGATTGATGCTTCCATTAAAAATATTTCATTTTCCTTTTCAAATATGCAATTTTGTAGCATGCATGGACAATCCAGATAAGTAAATCATGCATGAATGTCAAACTTTTTAAGTGCTTGACATTGAATTTCTTTACTTTACCATTTCGGGGATGGCCTTTTTTAAGAGTTCAGCCGTATGAATAGAATGAAATAATATTCTTTGATTAATTTGTGCGGCGGCCACCGGCACTTTTGTTGTTTGTTAGTGCAAATTTTAATGTTCATGTGAGAATTTGAGATGATAAAATTCTGCCGTAACATCACCTTTATACCCCCTTCTTTTTTTCCTTTTCCTTTGTTTTATTTGTTGATCTTTTCCAACTGGAAGAAACGAAAAAAAAAAACACTTGAAGCCGATAACAAAAATAATGTTTGCCCTACAAAACCACATGTAACAACACAGTAGTCCTAGACTGGTGTATATATTACCATAAGGAAATTTTGGGTACGTACCTATCTTAGTAGTAATTAGTGTATCCATTTCAAACGTACTGGGAATGTTGCTGTTGTGTTTCTCCCACTCAAAATGTGCCAAATCACATGTTGAAATATATAACCCGTCATCAAACTAAAATTAATTGTTTTTTTCCTTTCTAGAAATATTAGGTTTGAATGTTATAAATAGCGCCACGATGACGATAAATGATCAGCAAAGCAGACTGCAGCAAAGGTTTTGCAATGCTTTCACATGAAACCATATTTATTTAGATATATATATATATATATATATAATACTGATTTTTGCTGGGTTTTCATCCATCAATAATAGATCAGGTCTAAGAACTTAGCATAATTGAGAAATTATAATTCTAATAAGTATGTTTTACAAAAATATTACAGAAAATTCAACCAACTTATTTTATACAGTTGAAATACCAAACAAAACAATAATGAATTGAACCAAAGCGTTGTGGTAGAGTGGAAAAAATTCTTTCATCAATGTACTTATAACTTAACGAAGATTAGTCACCGATTGTATACACGTGCTATGAAAAAAACTAAAAAGAAAAAAGCAATAATGAATTAAAATTCAAAATGGTTTTTGATTAGATTGGGCCAACAATGGCAACAAGGGTGGTGGTCCAGCCAAGAAAATTGGCAAAACTTAATTTAATTCCTTTGTGTACGTTTGAAGTAGAAATGTGTTACATGTGCGCAAGTCTTATGAAAAGAAACCCCACATTCTAGAGTAGTGCGTCACATTCACTGGGTCAGTATAATCTACTCACACCAACTGGGCTTCACCTCATATCCATTAGAAGGCAAAACAGGCCATCAAATATTTATAGTCTTAATTGGGTCCACCAAAAGCCCGCTACACAAACGGCCCACCAACACATATTCCTACCAACCTTATAATTGAAAATAGAAAGGGCATCTTCATCCAATCAGCTCAACTCTTACTTAGAGAGTTGCTTTCGTAAGTATCCAAGTTTCGGCTTCCCCAGTTTATAATATATATATATATATATAATCTTCACCATATCAGCAGGCATCAGGTGTTGAGATGATGCAGAAATATTAATGCTGTACCGTGTTTATAAACCTCAATTGAACAGAAATGCTTTAGTACGCTCTTGAGAGAACCTCGTATTGAGCAGAGGATTGGAAAGTTTATTTTTATATGTTGCTTTACAGGAGAAGAATCGAAACGTTGCGGAATTTGGCCTAAAGCATTTGACCATCGAGGAATTGATCAGGGTTAGAGAAAATGTTGGAAATTATGCACAAGGATATTAGGATACTGATACTTTCTTTAGAAAGACAATTGAAGTGCAAAGATAACAGTTTTGTAGCATCCGAAAAATTTCCATTACTTGTACCCTTAAAAACAATGCATTAGATCCTTCATAAAAAGCTTGTTGATCTCATTTTGTCAGGTTATGCTAGAAGCATCTGAAACTATTTGGGAGGAAAGATGCATTTTGACAGCTCCCGCTACTAGCAGAATCTGTGCAGCTAATGTGCTGGAATAAAGAAGAAGGACAAAGAATCTTGTTTAATGTTGAGTAAACGCTGTTGAAGCAGTGAAAACTAATTTGACCAAATCTCTCTGATCCCATAGGAAACAATATTCACAAAATGTATATTTCACCCGCAGTGTCCTCCCCATATCGATCAAATGCATGTACAGACATCGGTATAAATGGCGACGAACTAAATGCTATACTCTCACTCAAGAGATGGAAAATATTGCGACAAGAATCGGCAATGGAGGCTGGAGAACTAGCCATGAATACAACAGGCAACTATAACTCAGATTAAGTAAGCCTTACCCTTGCCTCAAATCACAAAATAAGATTTTAGGAATTCTCAATTGTGGCATTCACAATACGCATTTGGTGAGGCCGCTCAGGCTCACCATTTCGCTTCCAAAACGCTCTCCTCCACCAAACTTCAAAACCTCGTTGGATATTTGGACAATCTTCCCCAGAATTCAGGAAGCGATCGAACCAAGACATAAAAATTTCCTGCTGCCAAGTTAGAGGCAGAGTTAAAATAGTATTGCAAAGACCTTCTTCAATTAAATGTCGGTCCAGCCCTTTAGATGCTCTTCTCATCCACCCAAAATCATCATAAAATGGAACTAACCAAGTTCTCAATAGTAAGCATCTCGCATCCTTGGAAGCAAGTAGTTGGCCTTTCCCAATCCCAACAAACAGCCTAGCAGTAACCCTGCTTATCTCGAAGCGATGGATAGCAGGAATCTTGGAATGTGATTGAGCTAACTCAGATTCAGATGCCCAAGCCTTGAGAAAATCTTCAGCAATTTGTCTGTCAATCAAAATATCCAAAAGCCAATGCAAATTATCAGCCTGACGTGCAATCTGCGACACATCCTTGCCATCCGCTTCCACTACCTTTAGGCAGCATTCGCGTAGAGACTGCAAACATTCTTCACAAGCTGAGTATAGAGACTCCTTCCTCAAATCACTCTGCCCCGAATTCTCACGCAACATCTTTAACACTAAGCCTTTCATCTCACGCCTAGCCTTCTCATCTTTACCTTGAAGAACTACCTGTATCAACTTAAGAAGCACCTCTTCATTATCTTTCTTCTCTTCCATACCTCCGGTGACATCAAGAGAAACCCTCTTTAAAACTTCCCTTGCTCCAACGCCTTCAAGATGCAGTTCGGATAACAATGCAGCCACCTTCTCCTCTTCATCCTCGGCCCATGGAGCAGCCTCTAAGAACTCTAAACAAGATAACACACCAGCATCGAATCCAATTGCAGCAGAAACCTACAGAAATAACTAGCAATCAATGGATAGATAATCTCCAGAAAAAAAAAAAAAAATCTAATCTATTGGGTCAATAACAGCATATACAAATTCAAAATCGTAAATGACTACATGAACTGTTGTACCTTATCCAAAATTAAGCATAATCAGCAGTATTGCACCATAACAACTATTGGAGACAGGCTACAGAGTTCATATTCCACTTTCCAAAGAATATCTACCTGAAGAAACTATGAAGGTGATATATAAAGTGACTAACATCATTCTCAGCTCTTTTAGTCCTAGACCCACGTAAAAACAACAGAAAACCAAATCAATCAAACATAAAAATTTAAAACACACCAACTAACTAAGAATAAAAAGATGATAAAAACGCTACCTTTAAGATTCCAAGGACTCGGGAAACTTCCTCCTTCATAAGTCTCCTCTTCAAATCCTTACAGTACATCAACTTCAAAGTCTCAATATAAACCTCAATATCATCACAGTCAGCAATCTCCACCACGTAAGGGCCCACATTCGTCGACTGTTTCACCCATTTCTCGCACAATTTCTCCGCAAAAAACCTACTATGAACTACAAGTATCTGCCTATGAACGCTCATCGAGACGCTAAATCCATCTTTTGAGCTCAAAGTCAGCTTCACATCACCAGAAGTCGAGTCGTTAAATTGGTTTCCCGGACTCCGACAAGATAAAAGATCCGTTAATCGCTTTTGCATTACGGCTTGTTTATCAAGAGGTTTCTGATTCGGGGTGGCCGTTGCGCCGTTGGGGATCTGCTGTTCCATCATCGGAGTAGCTCTAAGAATGGAATCGGGTTCGCTGGACATCATTTCAAACAAGGTCGGGCTTGAACGGATTTTATCCATTGCCGGCGGCGGCGACATTGGGTTGAGAAGTCCGGCGGTGAGCGCTGAATTGAATTTACTGAAAGACGACGGAAATGCGTCGTGGGAGGCGGCGGCGGCGCCACCGTGGTTATCCATCAAGTGATTGGCTGAGGAACGGATTTTGAGGCTTGAAGGTGAGGAGTTTGGAAGTGAAGAACCGAGCCCCGGCGGTGAAGGTGGTGGCAGAGGGGGCTTAGCGGCGGTGGGGCAGCACCAAGAATTATCATCAGAGTAGATGACAATGGGAGTTTCAAGTTTGCGACTTTGATAGCTATTCTTATCCGTTGAACTTGAGCCCGAGCTGAAAGACTTGTCTGACGTGGCGGCGGCGAAGGCGGCGGCGGCGGTGGTGGTTATGGTGGTTTCCCGGTAACGTCGGCGTTTGGGTTTAATGGGTTGGGTTTGGAATTTCAGCTGGGTAGTAGTAGCTGCCATATATAAAAAATGGCAGTGCTTTGGTTTGGGTAACAGGGGAAACAGAGCAACTGGGGAATAGAGACAATGTTGATGTGTGTGTGCGTTTTTTTTTTTTTGTTTTTTTGTCCTCTACATTACAGATTCGGTTGAGTGTGGTGGAAATGATCAAATGAGTTAAAAATGGCGTTAGATACGAGACAGGAAAAATTGCAATTCAGGTAAAGGACATGAAGACAACGAAGATTACTGAAAATACTGAGCATCTAACGGATAAAAAGCCAAAGAAAGAAGAAGCTTGTGACTTTGTGGGATTTTTTTTTCATATATATATTATGGTCATTTTGATTGGATCAAAAGGAAGGCATATGGGATTATTGGTGGTTTTTTTTCTCCTACAAGAAGGGTTCTTTGATTTGATTCTGTGGAAATGGATCAATGGAAACAAGGGCTATTTTTAAAGTAAAACCCCACCTAGAGTGTGGAGTTTTCTCTTTTGTGATTCTTGCTTGATGTGTACTATGTTTGTCTTAAAAGACAAATAAATAACACAGAGTTGAACAAGACTTTTACAAGTGGTGTTATGTCTCTTCTCATTACCACATTTGGTCCCTTGTTCAGAAATCTGAACAAAGGCTGGCTTTGATCATTATTGACTAGATCAAGTGCGTTTTCTTTGTTCCAATAATTCCCGGTGGAATTAATAATGATGCCGGATCAATAGATACCCGTAGAAATCTTGATTAATTTGATTGAGTCAGATATAAGGTTAGTGAATTGTTAAATTTCGCAATCCTACATTCTAACAAGAGAGAGAAATTTAACTAAAGTTGAACTGCAAACAAAAGGCCAACGAAGAGATGTTCCTTTTATTTGTTTGATCAATAGATATATGGTAGACAAGTTCATTGCTCATGTGATCATGGATCATGCATTGGTGCTGGTTTTTGCATAGAAGTGTTTTTGATCATTGATGCCCCCATAGCCCATTCAGTTATATATTCATTTCGAATACAAGCGCGCATGCATGAGAGAATGAAGAATATGCTTTGATTGCTCTAAATTTTGTATCTAAATTAATTAAGAATGAAGATCATTCAAAAGGAACTCACCCAAATAAAGGGGACTAATGAAAATTTTCAAGAAAGTAAGTGAGACTAAACAGATCTTACCTAATACTATTGAGATTTTTCAAATCCCTCCAAATTCAGGACAATGTAATGTTGGCACTTTTTAACTTTAGCTAATGGTTGTTAAGTATTAGTACAAGTTTCACCAGCTCATATTCTTACCACTAAATCTTAGGCTTAGTTGTCTATTGTAACTTTTCATTTTAGGGGTCATGTCATTGCATTCGTCAGTGATTATTCGTCTCAAAAATAGCTAGACAAATGTCCCAAAAATGATAAAATAAATAGCAGCAAAAGATTGGTTTAGTAGGGTAAGCACTAAGCAGTGTAAAGTAGAGAATTTAATTAGTGAGCACATGAAGGAGTGGAGAAGAAGATTGTTGCAGAAAAATGTTTAAAAAAAAAAAAAGAACATGGGAGCTTGCTTTACAGTAGTTTAGTCATGATTCCGGATTAGACCTTTTTCTAGTACTTATGCTTTCACTTTATTCAGCATTTCTTCCAATGTTTTTATGAGAACAGGTGGACAAAACACAGGAAACAAAAAACGAAAAGCGAAAGTTCCATTAAAATACACCTTAATTCCCTGACCAAGACGATTTAAACCTTTTGAGAAAACTCCAAATTGCACCTCAATCAACAAGCCACTGAAAATTGATTTTTTTTTTTTTTTTTTTTTTTGCTTCTAAAATTATGACATCCGAGGAAAGGGCTGGCTTCGGCTCGACACTACGAATCTACAATACGTTTGTACCTAATTTTATCATTGGAGAAAAATTAGGGGAGAGATTCGAACATGAGATCTCGTGTACAACACAAGTTATTACACAACAACGTAAGATTTGAAGCCGAAGAAAGTGTGTGGAGAGATTTGCATGGATTAATATTATTTGAAGTCCATTTCTTTCCTTGCGGGGCTGCTCTGGGCTATTCTTCTCTTATGTGTCCAACCCAATATACAACCAAATGGAATCTGTGAGGTCATTTTAATTTTTAGCCTTCAAAGAATTTCTAGCCCAATTCTTTTTGAATATCACAAATCACAATGGTTGGCCAGATTGTCCAAAAAGTTCTATCCACTGTAATCCAACTCAAACCAAGCTGAACTATCATCCATTTGTCTCTGTTTCCCTTTGAGGCCTTTTATTGATGACTTCGGCTCCTTTTTCATTTTGCTGTCCATCCATTTAGACGAAACTTAATCAGGATTTTTTTTTTTTTTTTTGGTTTACTATAATGTGCTTATTTGATGCTTTAGAAGTTTGCGGCCTTCTTTGTGCTGGAAAATAAAGTTTGTTTTGTGCAAAGTGACAACAAATGAAGGATTGGTTTGAGCCGTCAATCAAGTTCAAGTGAGGAGAAGGATTGTGTAGTTGCTTGAAGTAATCCCTCTCTCGTCTTCGCCTTGTGTAGCAGCGAAAAGGCAAGCCCTTCTAAAAGCGATTTGATTTAATGAATCCCAAAACATATTAGACTTGGTACTGCCATTATTAAATATTAATTTGTTTGGTGAGAAAAATATTTTTCTCAAACATAAAGAAAGGGAGAAAAAATAAGGAAGACAATATATCAAAATAATAAAGGAGAGCAACATAGGCGTTTGCTCAATATTTAACAAAATTTTTCTCAATTTATGGATTGTCCAAAAGTAAAGGTGGCAATATTAATATATATGGGATTTCAGGTCAAAAACATTTTTCTTTTTTTTTTTTTTGGTGGATTGTAGTATTTCATGTTAATGACAAAAGCAATAGTTATATATTTTTCAAAAGAGTAGTGATAAGTACAATGAAAAATTACAAGAAAAACTTATAAGGAATGATGTGTCATTCATCAAAATTATGCTCTAACCTCAAATGTTTAAAGCCTAAAAAGAAAGTTTTAAGAATGTATGATTATGATCAATTTTTTGTCACTTTTCTTTGTCATTTTTTCCTTGCACTAATCATTATCTTTTTCAAAAATGGGGTTAAATGCATGGAAAATTTAACAATATTATATATATATATTGTGACAATATATATATATATATTGTGACAAATTTAACAATATATATATATATATTGTGACAAATTTAACAAAATATATATATATATATATATATATATATATATATATAAGGAATGAGGTCCATAAATATAAGGTATAAACGTTATATTCATTCTGTCACGATATGGGATTTAAAATTCAGAAATTAGATTTCAGATTCAGAGTTAAGAAGGAATTTAGGGAAGAATGGGGTAGAATTTAAGAAGAAATTATAAGAACAGAAAAATTTAGGAAATAACGGGAAGGAAGAATCAAGGCGAAGAGATTTTCATTGATTCATTCATTCGATAAGAAATCATTTACAGCCTCAACGAGATTATAAGTGCATACGAGGATTGAGGAAAATTCCATGTAGCTTCCTAAGGATTACAACCAAAGATTACAGCTAGTAATTCAGGAAAGAAGTAAATAATGTAGGTAACTTAACTACGGTAATCTTCGGGACTAAACGATGTCGGTCAACTGCATATAAGATCAACCCCAAAAATAATTAAAAATCCAAAAATAGCCGGGGCGTGACACATTCCCTATTAAATTTCCTCCTAAAATTTTCCTACACAAATCATTAAATTTCAATTTGTAAGTAACGGTGCTAAGGTAAACTTGAATTGTACCTCTGACTTAATTTGTTAAAGATAAAGTTGTTGAAATCAGAAAACTCCCATGTGCTCATAATCCTATCTACTTCTATTTGATTTTATTTTATTTTTAGTAAAGAGGGGTATCCACTTCTTCTTATCAAATAATGTTGCCTTCATCAAAACTCACCGACTGAATTTGCTAGAATCCAGATGCTAATCACGAAACCAACGAAAAGAAGAAGAAAAGAAGAGTAATTAGCAGCATGTGACGGTGATCTAATTGGGTTTTACCCATTTTATTTTTGATTTTTTTGAAAATGCTCAATATGCAAAATTACTACACATGTCAGGAATGTCTGTATGAAAAATAGTATCCCTTGTTGATGTGTGGGTGTATTCAATAGCGTTGCATATATTTCCCTAATGTCCCTGCGGATGTTCTTGTCGTCCCACACACTTGGTCCGGCCTACAGAGCAAAAATGTAGTAGCATCCTTCCTCTAAAATGTAGCAGACGAATTCTTACCCTAAATTAAGGTACGCTCAAACGAAACTTTAAGTATGCATCCTTAATCAAGGATAACAACATATTACACTTGAATGATTCCAAGGTTCCAAGGTTCGAGAACTTTGTATCTCTACTTATATTTTCCCAGAGTTCTCGGGGTATGCTTATCATGCAACTTAGTCCGAGACATGTATTGCAAGTATAATAACACGTTTATGTAAGCAGTGTGAAATTCATCTAATAAGCACATAAAAAGGCTTCCGAACCTTGGAATCATTCAAGTGTAATATGTCGTTCTCCTTCATCAAGGATGCATACTTAAAGGCTTGTTTGAGCGTACCTTAGTTTAGAGGATGAATTCGTCTGGATTCTTTCATCATAATTGTCGAAGATATAGTATTCTGATGGTGACGTCTCTCGAGTGCAGGTACCATGATAAACTAACATGGTTCTCTGATCGTGACAAAAACACCTACTCATGCACTTGTAGACTTATTAGTGAGTATTTAATTATCATAGCCCGAGAAATGGCATGGAATGCAATATATTATTGAGGGACTCTACCCCCTTCAAAAACAAGCATTTTGAGGCATAAAGTGCAAGAAGTGGAAAGATCTCACTATAATGTGAGCAAGGTTATCGAAGCCATGGTTTCGTTAACTCCTTGTTTAGCGAAAGAATGCTGCGGAGATCGTGCAACTCTTCTCCACGAATTTGTACTCTACGGACCCTTAAAGAGTCATAACGATTTGTCATGGAGCTGGACCATCAGATTTGAAAGTCCTTTTGGCTTCGAGATAGCAACTTCAAGTTAGTTGTTCGGTAGAGTAGGTATAACGATCCATTGCGACTCATGACTTAAGGAAAAGAAACCATCATGTACTATGACCTTCAGAGCATATTACTGACAACTATAAGTACGAGAGGGGTATCGACTTTAAAAAATGTACATGACTTGGCTATCAACTTTAGGATCGGTCGAAACATTTAAGTGTGAAGAGTAAACAAAGTCATTTATATGTAAGAGTTGTAGCATCATGCTTCATTACTAATATGCGATGACGCAAGTAATTGGTAAATGAATCTTGCATCTGAAAAAAGCTTTTCGTGCAAGAAGTTTGCATGCAAAAGTTCAAGAACACTGAAGAGGCTCAAGAAACACATATGTCTAATGTGCTATAATAGGAATGTAAGAACAATTATTCCATGCTCATGAACTATCGTAACACTCATATTATAATGCAGATATTCATATATTTAGGCAATAATATTATAAGAAGATCGTATCACTTATCTGTTGGCACTCTTCCAAGGGTATCCACAAGTCAGAGTAGCAATACCCATTTGTCAAGAAACTTCTCATTGTTGTCGACGGAGCTCGTTCTTGTCATGTACCGTGTATTGGTCCTTCATTTCTTCAAGACTACTGTGGCCTGATTACACTCTTGTGTCATAGAGGGGCTATCTTCGTTCTCACATTTTTGTAAGTTCTGCAAAAAGAAGTAGATTTTCTCTCAAAAATTGAGCACGCCTTTATAATAGATGGCACATCATTACTACTCTCAAGATCATAAAATAATAGCTTTTCGAGAAATATGGAGGCAATCAACATAATGTGCTATGGTTAAAATTTAGATCATCAATAGCAATTAAATTCCACTCAAGAAAGCATAGATGTCACAACTTTGTGATTTTATCTTAAGAATTGACACGTGTGAGGGCTAGATAATGGCTGATCATAAATGTAGTGACACAAAAACTAGCAAATTCACACATTACATGTATGAAAAATAGGCTAATGATTAACTCAATCGATTATTCCCTAATTCCAGGGTCTTAATAAGCACTTGATTTGTAGTCTATGTGATTTGAGACATTAAATCAGTCATTAATATACTATTTATTCATATATATGCTATTTATTCAAGGAGATAATAGCCAGTGAACATGTAAATGCAGGGAAGTAATAACACTTATCTTCCTTTCGAGCAAATCATTGCCTCTTGGAATGGGCCTCTTCGTAGTTCGAGAAGGATGCTATTCGAATTGTCTTATTGTAAAACCTGTAAAACCAATTAGTACAACTATGCCAATTTCGGGCAGGTTATCGTGACTGTACACATTTCGTTAAACCAAGGAGGCACACATGTTTAATGTGTTATTTCAAGAGCATAACCAGAATTACGTTTGTTATAGAAGTCTGGTTAGAAATATGGTAACGTGGCACGAGTAAGTTTGGGGTTACTTATCTTTTTTCAAAGGAGTCAAGGTGATTGTCTCCACTCTTGTCATAGGGCCATTCTGTGTGATCACGACTGTACGTGCTCTCGGTCCCTCGAAAAATCAAGCTATGCTTGCATAGCTGTTCACTATGGACAAAAATTAAGTTGTTCTAATAATAAGATGGTTGGGTCCTTGGTGAGCATATGAGATTTGTGAGATTTGCGTATGGCTTAGAGTGAAACAAGTAAGTAAGTGAATTTCACCTTCAGTTATAAAAATATGGCAAGTAGTATCATGCATGCCAATGTTATTGAAATATTTTTCAAGGACCTTCATGTTTGCTATGATGGCAGAAAAGGGAATGATTCATATAAGTATATGAGAAAACCTAATCACGTAACCTACGATTGACATGCCATTACTATAACATTATGGCAACAACAGGTTTTAAGGAGGCCTAGTATCTGCAATTATGCATAATGATACCTAAGACATGTTTGGAAGGCAATGATGTATAAAAGGAACTTGTTTGTAATGGACGATAACTTATCTGTCACTAAAGTCTCTGCCTCATGTAATTATGTAGGAAGTGGTGTTCTAGCCTGTACTTCTGAATGACAATGAGTGGCCTTGTATTCAAATCCCGAGGGAGCCCTTTGAAGAGGTGTGTCTTTTGACATCTGTCTTATATTACCGCTTCCTTTGAAGTGGGCTAATCTGTAAAATTATACAACCTCCAAAGAGAAGATCATAACAAATAGAATTAATAGGGAATAAATTGTAAGACTGTGAAATATATCAAGTCTTCCTCAACCGGGCTTGAATTTTCCCCACTACCGATCAAGTGCTGCTGTTAATTGATCATTAACTTCGAGGAACTGCTCAACCATTTATTGTTTATCGACTTTGAGTCAAAACTCCCCTTCATCAGCCTATTTGCAAGACTAAATCGTAAATTCTACTTGGCTAAAGAGAATGTGATTCAGCTATGTCCTGCGACGGTCCATGGGCTATTCTGCGCAATCGAAAACTTTGGCATTAAAGTATAAATAATGAAATCATTAGGGACCATTCTACAGTTTTGTTAAAATTTGGAATCCTTGTCGAGTAGCTACGGCTGCATGGATTTCTACTGTAACGGGAGGCTCCATAGCCTTCGTTGGCTGATTTGGATCTCGATTTTTTATTTGGTTTAAGGATATTGTGAAGCTTCTCCAACCAAACTTGATGGGCAACAGTTTCTTTAGTCAACCACGAAACTCAAAAGATTTAATGTAAAATATCATGGCTGATGGGAATAAAGCGATCATGCTCAAATATGAAATTAAGAAAAGTGTAACATATATATACATATGTAAGATCCTTGGGTGATTGAGATCCATGGCATAAAATCAATGGAATCCACGAGAAGGAATAAGATAATGCCATGGATTCATATGACACAACTATCATGTAACTAAATCAAAATGCGTGCATAACATTCAAAGTATCGAGCCGTATATGTCACTAGCAAAAACATAGTCTTTCATTATATGTATGAACCGCTGAGACAATATGATTGATTAGTCATGGCAATTTAACTTAAGGGGTGATCTACCCCAATGAGTCAAAACAAGAACATATCCATCTATGTCAAAGATACTCTTAATTATCACAAAAGATTGAGGTTGTGATTAAGTTTGTTGGGTGAGAAATTTTGCATGGCTAAAAACTAGGCTAGGTGTGTTCAACTGTATAAAGCATCATGATACTTGTTCACTACCCTTGGCCATAAAAAAAATGAGACACTCGAAGGATGTCTCCTGTATGCACCCAAAGCATTAAGATTTCAAATATAATCAAAACATAAAATATGCATATTATGTGCATGAACTGAATTTGACATGGATGCCTACCACATTAAAACCAAAAGCAAGTAGTTGTATGCTAAGTGATTTTTAAGCATGCGGCTGAACGCGCCAAA
This sequence comes from Oldenlandia corymbosa var. corymbosa, assembly GCA_949775105.1. Taxonomy (NCBI): domain Eukaryota; kingdom Viridiplantae; phylum Streptophyta; class Magnoliopsida; order Gentianales; family Rubiaceae; genus Oldenlandia; species Oldenlandia corymbosa. The sequence goes on along the minus strand of OX459119.1, from coordinate 9,174,651 downwards.
GTTGATTAAAGTTAGAAACAAAGAACCTGGACACCATGATTCAATGGGCATGTTCGAGCATTCACCGACCTTAATCTGGGCCCCTCAAATCCGGCGGTCGCCATGGACGTTAAACGGCTTTTATCAGTGATTTTAAAAGAGACGTTCGATTCGTGCATCTTTTCGTCGTCAGAAAAATTGTTTAAAAGGGAAACCCTAGCGGGTCCCACAGGAGGTGCCACTTGACGAAGGCGAAATCTGTACCGACGTCCCCAGTTGATAGAACCGGCAGCCATGGCGGTATCGAAACCCTATAACCTGCAAAGAAAGAAGGTTGTCAAAATCGAGAGTTTGAGTTGTAGAATTGCCAATTTTACGATTTTGCTACACTCAATCGATCTTAAGTCGTATAAAATCGCATTGCTTCATAGAGTCGCCTTAGAATCGATAGAATCTTTAAAAATTAGTAAAGTCATAAAATTTTACGACTCTATGCGATTATATGAAATTTAATTAATTTGGGCTTTTATGATTCTTTTTGGACTAAAGTTAGTAAACCTTATAATTAAAAACCTTGCGTATAAGCCTATAAGGACTTAAGGGTTTAAGGCCCATATATTTTATTGATTATTAGAATATTAGATTAAGTAATGAATTAGTCAATTATCAATTTGTCATCATCGGCCATTCACCACCGCACCACTCCACTCCCAATTGAAGAAATATTCGGTTCCCTTCTAGAGAACCCTAATGGCCTAATCTCAATCCCAAACACCATCACCATTTTTTTTCCTTACTCTAACACCATCACCAATAACCAAAGTGGTTGTTGTGGAGTGGGAGAGACTCCTTCACCTTAATCATAGGTCGAGGGTTCGAACCTCGCCATAGGCATGGAGCAACCTTAAATACTTTGGCCAGCTGTCCCACCCATCGAGGTGCCTACAATTCAGCGAGGAGGATTAGTCATTATTGTCGACGGTGGACACCCTGCAAATATGCAAAAAATAAAAAATAAAAAAAATAACACCATCGCCATTTCACAAATCCACTCCCCTATACTTCTAATTGGTGATTTCTTTCTCCTGATTGAAACAAGAAGCTTCCAACAACTGCCGCCGCTTAAGTCTTGACTATTTTTAGTGAGGTGAGTCTGTGACTGTGAGTAACAACTAGCAACGGAATCTCGAGTGTCATTCTTTCATTCTTTTTTCATTTTTGAAATTTAGATTGCACAATTTCGTTGAGACTTTGATTGAGTGATGATTGATAAGCATTTTTTTTTCTGTTTAGGGGATGATGTAATATTTTAAACTTTGAGTTTGAACGTATGAATTTTTGAGGATTCATTTTTTTTTTCCTTTTCCTTCATTTTGGGATTTTGGATTCTGTCTGGAATATGGACTTTTTGTTCTTTAGCCGAAGCCCTATTTTTTTTCACTTCATTTTCATTGCTTGATTGTAGCAAAACTAGTATTGCTATCAATTAATAATTAAGATTTTTATATTATAACTTTTTTTTTAATTTCAGTGCGTATGTTATAATGTCTACCCCGGGATCATCGGCGCCATGAAAAAAAATAAGAAAAAATGCGGGTGGTTCTCGTATGGACCCTGGATGGGTGCATGACATTGAAGGTGGTCCGCAACAAGTAAAATGTAAGTATTGTAATATTGTTTGGCATGGTGGTATTTATAGATTAAAGCATCATTTGGCTGGTTCAAATTTTAATGTGGGAGCTTGTACTAGTGTTCCCTATGATGTTAGGAGAGAAATGATTGAGTTGTTAAGTTCTAATGCTTCTGGATCAAAGAGAAAAAAAATATTAGTGACTCTGCAAGTTATTCTGTTGATAATGAAGTTGCACCTACACCTAGTGATAAGGGGTCCATAGATGGATTTTTTGGCAAACATAAGGGAGGGCAAGGGGGAAGAAAAACTACTTTGAATGAAAAATTAAGGAAGAGAGAAAGAGATGAAATTGGTCAACTTTTGGCTCGATGGTTCTATACTAGTGCACTTCCATTTAATGCTATTAAGAATCCCTTTTTTCATGCATTTGTAAAATGATTAGGGGATTATGGGAAGGGATGGCAACCACCTTCATATCATGAGATGAGAGAAACTTTTTTAAAGAGGGAAGTGGATGGAAGTAAGGATGTAATTCAAAATTATAAAGAATTATGGAAAAAGACTGGTTATACCATTATGTCAGATGGGTGGACTGATCAAAGAAAAAGAACTATTATGAACTTTCTTGTGAATAGCCCTGCTGGAACTGTTTTTCTACGCTCTATTGATGCTACTAATATTTGCAAGACAACAGACAAAATATTTCTATTGTTGGATGAGATTGTTGACAATGTAGGGGAGTCAAATGTTGTGCTAGTGATTAATGATTATGCTGCAAATTATAAGGCAGCTGGAAAAAAGTTAATGGAGAAGAGGAAGCATTTGTATTGGACTCCTTGTGCTGCACATTGTATTGATCTAATGTAGGAAGATTTGGATAAGAATGACATTGTGCAGAAGGAAACCATAAGCAAAGCAAAATTGGTTGTTTTTTTTATTTACTCTTCAGCTACTATTGTTAATTGGATGAAAGAGTCCACAAAAAGGAAGGAGTTAATTAGGCCAGCTGCTACACGCTTTGCTACTTCATATTTGACTTTGAGCCATCTTAATGAGTTGAAAACTGAATTGTATTGTTATTTCTCATCTGAAAGTGAACAAGCAGTGTTTATGCCAAGAAAAGGAAAGGGCGACAAGTTTATAAGATCATGTATGATTCCCAAGCCTTTTGGTCCAGTGTAGAGGTGTGTTTAAAGATTGGTAATCCTTTTCTCAAAGTTTTGAGGATGGTTGATTATGATTCTACACCTGCAATGGGTTTTTGTATAGAGTCATTGGACGTGCAAAGGAAGAAATCCAATCCAATTTGAAAAATGTCAAAAAGAGGTACTAGTTTTATTAATATGTACATTTATATTTTCATAAGTTTATCTTCCTAATTTCCAACCAAATTCATCTTCTCCACCTAGTTCCACTCAAATTCCTCCTCCACCTACAAGGAGTTCCCCGACCATGTCATGTCCTCCTGAACCACCTACAACCACCTCTGTCCAAACTTCTGAAACCCAGAAAACACATCCTATGGTCACTCCATCTCAAACTAGTTCCTTGAAGCCAAAGACATTCCTAACCACATGCTCCAATGAGGTTGAACCCACTACATTCAATCAAGCAGCCAAATCGGCTACTTGGCGCACTGCCATGGCTAATGAGTATAGTGCCATGATCAAAAATAATACTTGGACTCTTGTGCCGCCTGCCTCTTCACAAAATCTAGTTGGTTGCAAATGGGTTTATCGCATCAAAAGAGCAAAGGATGGATCCGTTGAACATTACAGAGCTTGCTTGGTTGCAAAAGGCTTTCATCAAAGGCCAGGTCTAGATTATACTGAGACATTTAGTCCCGTCATTAAACCGGCGACTATACAGATAATTTTGACATTTGCTCTTTCTAAAGGTTGGAATGTGCGCCAACTTGATGTCTCTAATGCCTTCCTTCATGGCACATTAGAGGAAGAAGTCTTTATGCAACAACCACCAGGATTTGTTCATCCTATGTATCCATATCATGTGTGTAAGCTTCATCGATCTATCTATGGTCTCAAACAAGCACCACGTCAATGGTTCAAATGTCTTACTGCTACCCTAACTTCTCCTGGTTTTGTGAGTTCAAAAACTGATTCTTCTTTGTATTTTTACAAGAAAGGGTCGGTGACTGTTTTTTGTCTCATATATGTTGATGACATCATCCTAACAGGTAGTGATGATTGCTTCATTATTTCAATTATTGCCTCACTGCAAAAGTCTTTTGCACTAAAAGATTTCGGCAAGTTGAATTATTTCTTGGAAGTTGAAGCTACGTCGTACAAGAATGGTCTCCTTCTTACTCAAACCAAGTATATAAAGGACCTATTGCTAAAGGCCAAGATAGATGGTGCTAATGGTATCTCAACCCCAGCTTGCCCCCAGGTTCGACTTTCTTAACATGATGGAGCTGTCTTTTGTGATGCTACTTTATATCGTAACATTGTTGGCGGGTTACAATACTTGTACATCACCCGTCCTGATATCTCCTATGCTGTAAGTAAAGCATCTCAATTTATGCATTCTCCTACGGAGGAGCACTGGAAGCTTGTCAAATGTATACTTCGGTATGTTAAGCAAACTATGATGTGCGGTCTTTTCCTTATACCATCTTCTTCATTAACTATCACTGCATATAGCGATGCCAACTGGGCCAGCAGCGTGGATGATCGGAAATCTACTACTGGCTACTCCATTTATGTAGGCAACAACTTGGTTTCTTGGGGCTCCCGCAAGCAGTGAACTGTCGCTCGATCTTCTACCGAAGCAGAATATCGAGCAGTGGCAATAACAGTATGTGAGTTGCAATGGATTCAGTCTATCTTGAAAGAAGTTGGAGTTGTGTCTTCTTCTCCACTTATCTTATGGTGTGATAATTTAAGTGCTACATATCTTACGACAACTCCCATCTTTCATTCTCGGTCAAAATATTTGGAGATTGATTTTCATTTTGTTAGGGAAAAAGTTGCGCACAATTAACTCCAAGTTCAATACATTTCAACGAAAGATCAGCTAGCTGATGTTTTGACTAAACCACTGTCAAAGCAATGTTTTTGCTATCTTACGGACAAGTTGTCTGTGTTTGCTCACCCAGCACAACTTGCGGGAGGCTGATAAGGATAGACTTCTTTTGATGATAATAACACCTACTGGAAGTTTAGATTAGTCATTATCAATAACTAGTTCTTATCAGGTTTAGTCATTATCTCTCTTATAAGCTGTATTATAAATAGGGCACTGTAACCTCAATGATGTGAACAACTGAATACCCTTACCATTTTAGAAACTACAAACAAAGACACCATCTAAGTCTGAGCAAATTCATCTCTTTCCGGCATCCCATCAAACAGTTATCTTGCTTCATCGACCCTACCTGTTTCGGGTATATGCCAACAATTCATGTATTCCTGGAACAAGTCCTACTCACGCATTCATCAAACATATGTTGTGCGTAGTTAAAACTATCTCGTTTACTAAAGAAATCATGAATAATTCTCGTCTTAAAATCAATCGAGTTAATTTGATTGTGAACTTTTTTTCTCTTCTACAGTGCTTACTTGGGAATACTATATCTCAGAAGCACTGAATGTGTGGAGGTGCAAAGGAAGATTCCAGTGGTGCTCATACAGCCAAACCGAATTCCTCGAGTGCTTTTGTCAAAGTCACTTGGGCTCCCATCTCAAAACCAATTGACAATGAGGAGTGGCCCTTGTAGCTTATAAACAGATCTCAGATCCTGAATACAGGCGATGTGGGATTCTTTGTCCCAACATCCTCCCTTAAGCCCAATGAGATTTTTATCCAATAGGCATGGATTTTTATCTAATTGGCTTGCAATAACAAGAACAAAAACAATTTTTCTCCAGTTTATACTGTTGGAGCAGTCAAGAACTCAAAGCCCGCCCATGAGTTAAAACTTAATGGGTCGGAGAAATTTCGCCCGCAGATCAATTGTCCGATCGGGTCAGTAAAGAAACAGAATAAGAACATAATATAAAGCACAACCCATGGGCTGGTTCTGATACCATGTCAAAGCCACCTTGGGCTCCTTTCTCAAAACCAATTGGCAATGAGTGGGGTGACCTTTGGCACTCATAAACAGGTGATAAATCATTCACGACACTGATGTGGAATCCTTTGTCCCAACAGCTTTTGTTGGCATAAAATCTCCACGGCTTCTTTAAACACTTAACTTCTGTATGACAGGTAAGTTCTTTGACGGGGCGTCCTCTTTGAAGGTAGTTTTTGGCTGGAAAATTTTCTTTATCGACTCTTCTTGGTAAGATAATAGGTATGATTCTATTGGTATTCCATTGGATGATCATGGTTACCTATGTATCTGAACTTAAATTGAAGCATAGTGGACAAGAATCAATGATTGTTTTTACCTGTTCATTGCCTTGAAGATACATTACTTCATTGCTTTTGAACTTTTGAAGTAACTGTAACTGAGCTCGAGAGATTTTATTTTGGGTCTCTCTTTAGTTTGTGTTTGTGCACGAGAGAGACAAAGAAAACAGAGAAGAAAAAACTTTTGCATTTCGGTGCAGAGGGATTTAAGAGTTCTTTACAAGCATCATTTGTGCTGTGGTTTATTGTGGGGTATTTGCTTCTTTGTTGTATGTCTTCAAGAGTTCCTCTCTGCTGTAAGACTACAAAACAAAGAAAGTGTCCGTCTTTTGAAATGATTACTTTTATTCCCACTCCATGATTGAAAGTGTCTGTTTATTGAGCGCCTCTTTCTGCTGGAAGGAAGAAAGGAAAAGAAAGATGAAGTCTTTTAATGATCACAACAGTAACAAAAATGGCAGATGCTAATGCTTTTAATATATAATAATACTAAAATACTAACTGGTTGGGTTTCTCTCTTGCCCCCATGAAAAACATGGAGTTTACTTCTTCTGACTAGCAAACTTATGATAACCCTCGTCTATTCAATTTTCAACAAAACCCGCTATCAATAAGTTTCTGCCTTTCTTCTCCTTCTTCTTCTTCTCCTCATTATATCAACACATCTTCTACTCCCCTCTGCTTTGGTGTTTCTGACAACGCTGCCATTTCCTCGCCTCTCTGTAATCCGTACTAAGTCAGATGGTTCTCTTAGTATTGTGGAAGCTCTCAGAAGATCTCATGCCAAAGCTATGGGAACCAGTTGTGCTCCATATCCTAACTGAAGAACTTTCTTGGTTGTACAACTTTTGGAAGCCACGAATATTGAGGCCAAGATAGAGAATCCATGGTTCTAAGTTAGGACAGAATGTTCTACAACCATCAGAACGTTGACCATGAATCAAGCAAAGAATACCCATCTTTGGACCTTCTGCAAGAGCCCGAAAGGCAACATCCTTGATTCCTTTCTACTATGAGAATTCCATAGTCTCTTATTTGCATGCCTAATTTACATTTTGCAACAATTTTTATCTTTAAACCTCGTTGTATATGTTACGGATGACACTATATTATTAGTCTATTACATAGTGTGTCTAATGCGTGAAAATACCTTTTGTTTAAAATTGATTTTGCACTAATTTCCTTCCTTGTTCCATGTTGCCTTCTTTTTAATTTAACGCCAAGAAATTTTACATTCTCAATGTTGGAATTCTACTTCAAGAATAGTGGACAACAATGGCTACACTAGATCAAAGAACAAGAGGAAGAATTTATGGTTAGGACAAAAGAAAGTTTTGTCTCCAAGTCACAAGTAAACTTGCTTTCCTTTAGGCTAAATTCGCCCACTACACAGTGCAATTGTCTAGGCGAGTTCCCTATGAGATAAAATGGAGATCATGTTATTTCACTATGCACTTTAGTGAACCAACAATCTGATACAAGGATAAGAAATGTCATTGGAAATATTTCAAGTATTTGGTGATTTCATTGTACACTAAAAGCATCCAAATGATCCATATTTATAGAGTTAGAGAAAACTCTTGAGGATTAGACGTAACTCTTGGTTATGGTTCTAGACATAACTTTTCGTTAATGTCTTTTCATATGGAGTCCATATGTACAACCTATTAGTTGTGTCTCTACAATATATTGAAAATACCCAATAGGCACAACATATTAATTATGTCTCTACAATATATTGAAAATAACTCCAACAATCCCCCGCCATTTTCAATATATTGAAAATCATTTTTAAATGGATCCAGAATAATTCTAGCAAAACATATGCATAAAATAATGGTGTCATTAGACTTGAACCACTACCTTAGTGTCGGTTTCATAACTTGTAGCACAACCTGGTAGACTAGCTTTGAACCGTGCGTACATGTTACAAGCCACTATTGTCAACACACATAGGTTTCTTTCTCCTCAACTTGCCTGCACCTTACCAGTGCGTTTGGTACGTAAGGTCTTGTACCCATATCTCTTCATGAATGTTAACAAAGTCAAGTTCCAAGCTTTGTAGATGCCCAGTCTGACATTCATATAGGCAAACTTCTTAATGCTCCCACCATTTTGGCATTTACAAGAGTTTGTTAAGAGTCAATTCTCAACCTGATATCCAGCGGGAAATATACAGCACTAACTACTTCGGGATAAATATTGTAGTGCTCAATTACTTGTACATTGTACTATCGCTCATTGAATTCAAGACTAGAGTATTTACTAGCGTCGAATTGAGGTTCCAATGCAAGTAATCATTTCTGGACTTTACACATACTCCTTTAAGTCATTCAGTCTTTAGACCACATGTCTTTCAATATTTAATCCTTACTTATGAGTTTGTTAACTCAAATTTTAAGGATCATCTCTTCACACGAGTCTATTTTTGTTAACTCAAATTTTAAGGATCATCTCTTCACACGAGTCTATTGACTCAAATCTAGTTAAGAATTTTAATTCTTAACCTGAGTTCATTAACTCATCTTGTGATCACAATTTAAGTAATAATGTATGCAAACTGTTAATTAATATGATCATATTTAAGAAATTGAAGAACCAGTCTGTTCTTTCAAACTTCGCAATCAACCAACAATGAAATCATCTTCCCTAATATGAAGTTTTGAAATCACCATGTCATAATTTCTTTCTTCATATTCCTGGAAAAATTAGCTCCATTTCTCTTGTTACAAGCATTTTACACTTGAGCTCTTAGTGTCATTCTTTGTTACAATATGGTAGCTTTCCTAATACCTGATTCATTGTTATTTTAGTTAATATGATTTCGAACATGGACTTGATGCTTCGTCCATTTTCCACAATGTGGACTTAGGTCAAGGATCATTCTCCTTTTTAACTTTAATAGAGAATTTTTCATTCTCTTCAAACTCTTTTATTATATATAAAGAGTTCCAAGTTTTCAAACATATAATCTCCTTTTTTCTTTAAGATCTCATGAAAACTTTAAAGTATTGACATAAACAACTCAAACATATAGTAAGACATGAATTTCAAATCATATATTAACACATATGATATAAATTCATAACTATATCACTATTGTCATACTATGTATCACATGAAATTATCATATAAATTGTAAATTCATTTATGCAATTAAATATTCCATGTAACAAACACAAATACACGAAATTAGCACTTTATTGGGATCAAAGTTCTTTATTTGATTAACTCAAAATCAAATAATTAATATGTGACGCACTCACAAAAATTCTGCACACAAGAATTTATTTTATTTTATTTTGATTTTCTTAGGTTTTGGTCGTTGACTTTTCTGTCGGCTTTATCCAGGCGACGACTAAGTCGACGAGGCCAAACAACCAAACACTTTAACGGATGTTGACTTTTCTGTCAATTTTAATTCTATGGACGAACAAGTCGACAAAGCCAAATAGTCAGACATATCAACGAACGACAACTTCTATGTCAACTTTACTCTAGTCGACCAACAAGTCGACAAAGCCAAACAAAACACCGAATAAATTCCAACAGATTTTGACTTTATAAAAATTTATAACATGCACTCAAAGCACTATTGCTATATTAAATGCCAATTTTGCATTTCCATTTCAAAACATGATAAAAACATGACCAAATTCTCTGTCAAAACTTTTATGACATACATTTTCTTAATTAATCATCACATTAATTAAGTATTTTATTTTGATAGAAACCACACATTTGGGCAATCAATAAATAATGCATAGTAAATTTCTTTTACATACCAAAGTTCATGAATTCTACAACCATATTCCACTCAGGCATAGATCTCATCACTATGTTCATGTATTTATTAAATATATACATACCTTGAACTTGGAATGTCACAATTCACAAGTAAAATATAATTCTTACTTTGATGACGAGGTCCATTGTATCCTATCATTGCCCTTTCCATTAAATCTAATGATCTGCAATATTTTTACCAACGAAAATATCCTTGCTTGATTCTTCAAGTACTAGCCATTATTTAATAGGAAACTTTTAGCCTAAAGATAGTTGGAATTCTACTTCAAGAATAGTGGACAATAATGGTTGCACTAGATCAAAGAACAAGAGGAAGAATTTATGGTTAGGACAAAAGAAAGTTTTGTCTCCAAGTCACAAGTAAACTTGCTTTCCTATAGGCTAAACTAGGTGTTAGACCCGTTCGATGGACGGGGAAGGCATACAGATTTAGACATTTTTACATAAATTTTGTATTTTTATAAAATATGTAATGACTTCAGTTTTAAACATGATTACCTCTGGATTTACAGGAATTTTTTTTTTTTAAATGACATTTTAAATTCACTGGTAATAAGGTTTATGCAGATCTCTCTAAAATTTGTTAGGATTTGGTACTCTCTCCAATCAATCTCTGTGTTAGGATTTGGTTCGTGAAAATAAGGGTTTGGTTTTTATTATTTTTCTTTTTTTTAAAATTATTTTAGTTGCTTTTTTTATTATTATTATTTTGTTTTGTGCATTTTTAAGTCTAAGAAATTAAGAAAATGCCACATAAGATTAAATCCTATGTGGCATGTGCTCCATACCTTTAGTTTTCTCTCTCTGGTTTTTGCCTTAGTATAGTATATAGATTCGCCCACTATACAGTGCAATTGTCTAGGCGAATTTCCTATGAGATAAAATGGAGATCATGTTGTTTCACTATGCACTTTAGTGAACCAACAACCTAATACAAGGATAAGAAATGTCATAGGAAATATTTCAAGTATTTGGTGATTTCGTTGTACACTAAAAGCATCCAAATGATCTATATTTATAGAGTTAGAGAAAACTCTTGAGGATTAGACGTAACCCTTGGTTATGGTCCTAGACATAACTTTTCGTTAATGTCTTTTCATATGGAGTCCATAAGCACAACTTATTAGTTGTGTCTCTACAATATATTGAAAATACCCAATAGGCACAACATATTAATTGTATCTCTACAATATATTGAAAATAACTCCAACCATGGTACAGTTGCACATTGACAAACACCAACGTTTTGTGTTGTACTATTCTGTATTTTCTATTTTTTGAAAAAATAGTTTGTAATACGCAGTTAGTCTATTCCAATGTCCATAGGGTTGAGCAAGAACTAATTATGTTAGGCAGTTTGGTAAGCGACCCAAATCAGGATTGCATCAAAATTGCACGAGTTGTTTTTTTGTTGATAGATGTCATCTTGGACTAGTAAACATCACAAGGAGTAGTGCAACCATCACTTTTCCTTTTCCAATTGGACTGTTCATAAGGGTTGTGATTAATCACAAGAGATAGATAAATAGATAGATCCGATCAATCACAATTTTTTGTTTTGCAGATGAGCAGCAAACATAGCACATGGGGGATGATATGACCCGTTTGGGAACTGTGTTGTGTCTCTGTTGAGAAATATCGCTATCTTATCAATCTTATTAAGCACCAAAAAAAAAGCATCACTTCCTTCTTCAACAAACATTCAGTCCACAAAAAAAATTCTCATTTGTTTTGGTTGGTTGGTTGGCCCTTTTCATCTTTATAAGACTTTTTTCTTCTTCAATTGGCCAACATCATCAACTCTAATATGAAATTATGGATCATTTCCTTTAACTACTACTAAACAGGGAAACTCCACTTTAATTCATTCTCATTTCTAAATCAAGTATAAAAGCGACCCCAAAGTGAAAACGGTTGGGAACTTGTCTATGAGAAATAGCTCCATAGAGTCTAACAAAAAAAATTCAAGTCAGTCAAAATCCATCTCGTATCTAAACATTATAAAATTCGATTTAATTTCATAAATGTTTTACAAATCAATGTGAGATTCACCGTCATTGCCATTATGTACCTTCAAATAGAAGATGTGGATACTAATTAGGTTTAAGATTGGGATAATGAAGAAGGAACATGTTACATCAACAAATCTTAAGTGCTTGATTACAACATGTAAAAGCAAAGGTTAGATGTAGACAGCCATTGAAAAGGAAAAAACCAATTCAACAGTCAAAGAAAGAAACACCACAACACAATCCACATCAAACCAGATACCAATGCTTTTCCATGCTGCAAGGACCATATAATTCTTTTCTTTCTATCATTTTCTTTTCTTTTTTTTTGGTGTGACATAAAAAGAGATTGAAAGATGTAGACAAAGGAGGGAGGGAGAGAGAGAGAGAGAGAGAGAGAGAGAAGAAAAATAATGCAGCGTGAAATGATACAGAATTACAGATGGCCTCATAATTTATTAATGATTAAGTCTCTTAGCCCAAAAAATTCCCACTGCAAAAAGTTATTAATCCACCTCAATTTTCTCTAACAAAAAAACGTGATTTTACAGCAACTTCTGAAACTATACTATTATAGAAATCACATTGCCACCACAAGCTTACAATTAGGCCAAAAAAATTTTGCACTTTTTTCCCCCTGCAGAAGTTGCTGATTAAACAGGGAACAATTTGCCTAAAATTTTGCTGCTGTTCTGTTCATTTCTTTATAAAAGAAATTGATAGACTTCCAGTTGACTGCCAAATACAGTTGGATTTCCATCAGAACAACGTGAGAAAAAAGAAAACTAGTGGTGATCATATTTTACTTTTGTTTCTTTGATAAAATCAAAGATGTGGCAACGACTCAAAAACTGCATCATCAGCTTGTACTAAGGTTAAAAGGGCTACCAAAATTGAGCAAATTAAGACAGAATCTGACAGCCAAAGCTGGATTTAGCATGATGTAGTTAACGAACAACTAAACAAGCTTTTGTAACTTAGTTAGTACTTGATTAACAACATTAATTGGATCATATGGGGGGCAAACTCTGATAGTTATGTACGTATAAAGTGCAAAAGTTTAAATAAATGAATATACTAAAAAATTGTAGAACTTCAAGATTGTAGGGGCACATAATTCTTGTTTGTTTGTGACATATATAGTATGTTAACGATCTGTATAAAAGAACATGAATGGCTGGACTTCACAAACTAATGTGTGATCTGATAAAAGCGGATGGAATCACTTGAATGGTCCTTTAATTTGGACGTCTTCTCTTTTTGCACCTAATCCTAAAAATATTTTCACTTGATTCTCAAACTTATCATTTATTAAATCAATCGAGCCCCATCAATTTACTTAGTAAAAAGATCGAGTTGGGCCGCTAATTCGAGAGAGAGAAAAAAAAAAACATAAACGCTTGTCACACTTAATACAAATCTTTTTAAATTATCCTTGCACAAACAAATCAGTGAATATAATCAAAGACACAAAACGGAATTTTGTAAAGCCATATGAACATTGCAACAAAAAAAATAAAAAGAAATTGGAACCAACTAAAATTCATATCTATTTGTTCCGCATTTCTCAAAAATATTTGGAAGAACATTACACGAGATGCACGTGATTTAAGGTCCGATTCATTTTAGTTAGAAATTAAACTCATTCTACTAAATTGGTTTGATTTATGAGCTGTATCGGACTAGACTTCTAAAATGAAGGACTACCTGGGTAATTTACCTCTAAATGCAAATCGTTCGTTTTTGGGTCAAAAATTAATTCGACAAAAATATTCCTGAAGAAATTTTTTGTGCCAAAAGTGAAAATCTTAATTATAATAAAAATATCAAACGGACTAGAAATTTTCTTATTAGCTGGAACAGTTAACTAATTCATCCTGATCATTGCAAGGGTTCCGATCACAAAGTTCCAGATATTTTAATCAATGATTTTGGTCAAATTAAGGTAAACATGTTACAGCTTCTTTTAGGTAAAAGTTGACCTAATGACTCATACTTGGGGGACAAAGCAATCTGGATCGGTTGAGGGTTTTAGTTTATTGAGTTTTTCCTCATATGTTTGGTGATGATCCCTTTGTATTTTACGATAGTATCTTCCCATATAGTCATATACTAGATATTATTCTCTCAGATTTCAAGAAAATATCCTTGACAACCCTTCAAATAGTACTATGATTGAAGCGATTATAATTCTGATTTTGTGCACTCATCTCCGGATTATTGTCTGAAGGAGCACTAAGAAAATACTGCATTCTATATATATATCTATAGAATCTAAATCACTGAGGAAAAGAATAGATGTTTGGATTTGATTTGATTTGATTTGAGAATCATGGTCCATGGTCGATACTATTTTAGTGATCGGAGTTTGATTTCATTGGTCCGAATTTAATTTGCATACATGTAAAATATTGCATGACTAGAACCCCTAGAACTTTGCTCTCAAGGAACTCATGTTAACCTTTTGTTACTCATGAAACCAATTTTAATGAAATTGAAACCAAGATAATCATTGAGAAATGCAATGTTAAATAATCACGGTCAACAAGTCAATATTAGGTTTTACTCGAAAAGGGAAGGGTTTTTCATGGCTCCTGAACTCGTATAGCTCAGAAAATCACACCTAATTGTGTTATTCGAGTATACCGCACAATTAACTTTGTTGCTGTTTCATGGCTAAACCTTTTCCTTTTGTTAAGACTACTCAAATTTCCGTACTTTCAATGAGCTGCCAAGAAATATGAAAGATTCTAGTACATGTATGTTGTTTTGATCAGAATGCAACGCATGCTCTACGATATAGCTCTCAATCAGTTACTTTATCTTATTTGTCCATTTTTGCATATGGGTTGTCTGATCAATTAGTATAGAACAAATGTAAGACCATTCATATTTAATTTTATGGTACTCTCCTCTTGTCTTGATCATAAGTCGCAATTTTAGACTAATTTCAATATTGATTTGTACTTTAGAATTAAGATTTTATGCACTATTTACATAACATACCCCCTCCATCCTATTTTGGGACAGAAGGAGATCTTTAAGTCAATTATCAATAAGATCAAGGATATATATGCCAGATAATACCTTTGTGTATTCGGGAGAAAGAAGAAAAGAATTATTTGTGGACTGACATAAAAAGAAAAAAAAACAAAAAAAAAAGGAACCAAACTACACACTAAAAAATCAAGTTTTATTTTGCGTTTTTATAGGGGTGAAATTCAAAACCGAACATCTTGATTTATAATTAGGTTTTATCGTTTCACGTACCGAAAAACCACAACGTTTGCTTTTCTTTTAACAACTAGTTTGTATCCTCGCTTTAGGCGGGTTTGTCAATATTGAAAATTGTATCTTTCAAAAATAATTAGTTAGATAATCTAATTACTAATATTTCTTAAAACCGTAATACTTTTTTGACTAATCAATTTAGATCAAAATGAGAGGTATTGATTTTATTTATGAGATGTATATTTCTAAAATCTGGTCAAAAATATTACAACAAAGATTTCAAAAGTTAAATAATAAAAATTTTTACCACTAACTAATGTTATGTTCGGATTAAAAAAAAATATTTAAAAAATGCGTAAATTATGTCTATATGCCTATGGCCTATTTATAGGTAAGGGGACTTTGGGGATTAGATGTAGTTCTAATAAAATATAAGACACAATTAATCGTCCTTGAAAATGTAAAATCAATAAACTTGAAGACTAAGTAGCACACAAATGGAACTTTAAGGGCCAAAATGACAATAGGTTAAAATTTTAAACTCGTAAATGCAAGGACTTCTGAAGTCGGGGGGTTTCTCAGTAATTTTTGAAAATATTCATTTTCAAACTCTTAATCGGGAATTTGTAATATCTTTAAAAATCTTATATAATAAATAATAGTTATTAACTATTTACATAAAATTTTAACTGATTAATGATTAACCAATTAGCAAATGACAAGTGTTAATTAAAGTTTGATGGTTTCAATGAGTGACACGTGTCGATTATCTTTCTTTCCTTTAATGTATAACTAGTGTTTATCCCGCACTTTGTACGGTTGTTTAAGATATTAATGAGTTTAATGATCCATTGATTATATGACATTTCTAACAGAGTGATACATATTAAAAAATAATATTAATGATAAAAATTGAAATTGTGTAATTTTTAATGTCAATATATATTTTTTTTAAATACATTTGGAATAATTTTAATATTCGCAATCATCTAATACCTTATTATCCATCTTTTTTGTTTTGTTGATTTATGGTTTTATATTTTAAAAAAATATACTCTTATATAAATATTTTTACCTGTATCACATCTTTTAAATTTTTCCTCTAACAGAGAAGTTTTCCATTACATATTTCAATAAACTTATCTATTTTCTATCTCTCTATATACCTTTTGCAACCTTTCATTAAAAGTTTGTTTGTATATTTTTCCTATAATATATTTTGTAGTTTGTTAATTTGTTATATAGTCTTCGCTTTTTCTTTCTAAATATAATTACCTCTCTTTAAAGCTTAATTTGTTGATAATTTTGTAATAATTATTTCATTTTTCATTATTATCTCCATTTTTTTTCACATTTTCCTTACTCTCTACATAAGTTTTTTCCCCAATATAATTGTTTCAATTTCTTAATATGCTTTTTAATAAGAAGTCAAACATTTATAACCAAAATAATAAAATAAAGATGAAGCTAGTGTTTACACCGCTCGTTGTGCGGGTTTTCCAAATATATATGAGTTCAATAATTTAACAATTATATAACATTTCTAATGGAGTGATATTCATAAAAAAATATTATTAATGATATAAATTGCAATTGTGCTATTTTTAACATCAATGTATTTTGTTATTTTAAATACATTTGGAATAAATTTCACTATTGGAAATCATCTCATGTAACTTAATGTCCATCTTTTTGTTTCGTCAATATATGGCTTTATATCTTTTAAAATATATTCTCTTATTTTTTGTAATGGTCTCTCTAAATATTTCTATCTGTATGATATGCTTTAAACTCTCTCTCTAGTAGAAAGTTTCTCATTATTTTTTTCCACGAACTTATCTTTATTTTTCATCTTTCTATATATCTATTGCAACCTTTCTTTGGAGGTTTATTCATATATTTTTCATAAAATATAGTGTTTATTTTTTTTCTTGGTTGTAAAGTCTTCACTTTTTCCTTATTAAATTTGACGACCTCTCTTTAAAACTTCATTTCTTGACAAATTTGTAATATATTTTTCATTTTCCACGGTTATCTCTAGTTTCTTTTTTTATTTTTTCTTATTCTCTACATAATTTGTTTTCCATATAATTGTTTTGAAATTCTCAATATGTTTTTTTCTTCTACTATTTGTCTCTCACATAAACCTTTATTATTTTTTTTTTCATTTTGGAAAACTTTCTCCTTATTAATTTTAGATTTTTTATCATCATAACATTAACTTTTTCTACCATTATGTTATATGAAAAATAAAAAATATATAATTAATCATCTAAAGATATATATATATATATATATATATTGTCTTGTTGCAAATTACCAATCTTCATTAAAGTTAGAAGATTCATTGATGAAAATCACATATCACACTTAAATTCCAAGATGCATATGTATATATATATATATATATATATATATATATTGTCTTGTTGCAAATTACCAATCTTCATTAAAGTTAGAAGATTCATTGATGAAAATCACATATCACACTTAAATTCCAAGATGCATATGCAAAAAAAAAATTATTTAGCGCCTGTATTAATTCTCTTTATTAGGATAAAACAATTTTGATTCTGGACAACTAAAAATATACATCTTATTATTTTATTTTTTTATTTAGACGTGTTAATGTTATAGGGCATAAATTAATTAACATTTATTTTTATAATTTTTTTCTAAAACTTATTGTATTTGATACTAATATTTAATTATATTAAATTTAGGAATAAACACAAATAATCTAGCAACCAATCTTGGGGTCAGTCATATTTAAATTAGTGCACCAAGCTGAGGAACTAAACAATCCAATCATATTAAACTAATAAGTTGTGCTAAACTAATAAGTTTATTTATCTAAATTAGTAAACTTATTTACTTTTTTAGATTCGGCTGAGTTATCAAAATCTAATAAATTTACAGCCAATAAGTTTACTAAACTTATTATTGCTTAGGTTTTGATTGATGACTAAGCTAAAGCACCCGACTAAATTGTTTATAAATTTAACTAAGTTGTGCTATTTTTTTTAGGTTTTATGAAGTCAACTAAATTGTTTTGTTTTATCAATTGTGTTTCTCTTCATCAGTGTGTGGGGGTTGGGGAGGGGGGGACCGACAGAATACTACTAAAAAATTAGGAAGTTAACTTTATTTTTTTAACTTTTGTAATTATTAGTTAATTTAGTTTTATTTACAATTTTTTACATTAAAAAAAATTTACCATTAAATGATGGAGTGATGTACTTGTGACATATGGGCTTGGGTATCTAATTTTACGCCACGTGAATTAGTTTATCTAATATCGCGTCATATGTCGATTGAAAATTTTACTTTAATATATATATTAAAGATATATATATATATATATATATATATATATAGATAATGATATAATGATTTGATCCAGAGTCTGTAGAACCAGCTACATATATTTGTAAATTACTCCAGTAGAACGTACGTGGACAAATCTGATCAACCAATATATATCCTGGAATTTAATTAATCCTAAAAACATTCATATATTCCAACGTGCATTGTTATTCTACTCAAACATCAATGAACCACTTGACAGTGATCTTCGTCTCCTTCTGCCATGCAAACAACATATTACATCACGAATGACAATATTGGTCACTAGTCTCTATTAATAAATACGATAAAATGCAAAATGCATGGTGGATTCCAAATTAATATAGTGCATCAATTGATTTATATATGTCACACAATTAAAGACAACATAAGAAACAAAAGAAAGTGCACAAATGTGGGAAATGAAAACACAATTTGGGTAGTGGAAGTCATCAACTTGTGCGACAGTAACGCTCGCTCTCCCTCTAAGCTCCGTGATCCTCCAGCAGAGGGGGGATGATGAGTAGGAATCGGGCCACGGCCAGGGCCAATTTCTTGGAAGATATGCAAACGTGACATGACATGCACAATTAGTTCGTATTTGACCTAACGTGAACTCGTCCCAAAATTCAAGTCTTTATTTATCTGACTGTTTAAATTTCAGTTTTGACATTATCAAATTGTATAAACCCTCTTTTTATTTTTCCTTTTTTTTTCTGAAACGATATAGATAAGAAAATACAAAATGTGACGAATATTATTAGTGTGAGGAGACGAAAGAGTGAGCTCGCAATGATTCGGTAGAGATGTGGGAGAAGGCGTGTGGGGCAAGGGTGTCTTGGCGTCTTAAGACATATGTCACTTTGGCCTGAAGCTGAAGGGAGGGGCCGCCGGGGGAAGAAAGAAAGAGCACAAACACAAAAACACACAGTCACACAGTGGTAAAGAAGAAGGGCATGGCGCAACTTAATTAGGCTCATAAACTTCCACGACTCCTGCCATTACTCTTTGGCCCCCCTCCCTTTGCTCGGTCCTCGTCAATCACGCCTTCTCCGACATCTATAAACGCTCCCTTCCCCCACCTTTCTTCTCCCTTTTTCTTGTCTTCTCTTTTTTTTTTTTCTTTTTTTTTTCCCTTCTTTTGATTAATGGTCCTTTTTTTTTGTACGTAGCTATTCTTCCTTAAGATAAAACCAAAAATCATATTAAAAAATTAGTGACTTGAACGATTTGAAATTAATGGTTTTTAATTTAGTGTGGTCGATATAGTATGATTCGTATTTGTTTTTTGATTTCACGTAACTACAGTTCGAATTCATTATTCTAACTAATTCTAAATTCAAGTAGTGCAGACTTTTTAAAAGAGTAAAAATCTCCTGAAAATATTTTTAATCACTATTAAATGTTTATTCCCGGATTCAAATACGGATCACTATTAATACTTTTACTGCTTAAACATATTGTTTGTTGGTTTTGGTTCCTATAGTTAACTTCCGTATGAACTTCAATTATCGCGTACTAGAATAAGCAATAACGTGGAAATCATCTGAAGTAGTTTTCTTCCGTCCCACAAAATGACTTTTGTTTGTTGCATTTAACAATAAATCTAATTTCTTTCTTCTTCTTTTTTTTTTTGAATGGTGGGAGTGTGATAAAATCTACAAAGCAGAAATAAATACTAGTAGAGAAAGTAGAGGGTGTTCAACAATCTTTTGCGGTTCTTCTTCTTTCCTTCCAGAATCCTTGGTGCTTTGCCTCAAAAACGATTCACTCGTTTAATATTCTATTCTTCAAGAAACATTAAAATAGTTTCTTTGTGTGCAAGGAATCTATTATAAAGAGGAAATGTGTGGTGGTATATATGTTTGCACTATAACAACTAGCACAATCGCATTTTCTTTGAACCATCCCTTGCGTGTGCATCATTTTCTTTGTAAAACTTATTAAAAAAATCAAAAATAAACCTACGGCCCTATCTATATATATTAATAACTAATATGAAAGAACAACATAAAACATTTACGAAAGCATACACTTCGGTGGATTTTTTTTTTCTTTTTTTTTTCTTTCAATAGCTAAGCTCGCTATTTTAACTTTTCTTTTTCATATTTCTCAGTTCTCAGAATGATACCACCGCTTTCCTGGAACTAATGAGTGTCGCAAAAGACTAGCATTGGGAAATTGCCAACATGTGTGCGATGAATTAGTCATGTAAGATCTCATATAATAATATCGTACATACTCTCTGCCTCTCAAAATAACTGTATTATTAATTATAAGAGTACTATATATTCTATTAATGTACATCGTAATTATTAAATTAAACTAATTCGTGACTTATAATTTAAATCGGAGAAAATGCTATTTTTTGTTCAATTACAACACTTCCAACCCCCCAACCCACTCCATGGATGCAAGGTAGACAATAACTTAAAAATGCTTCACTAGAATATAATTTCCAAATATGAAATAACTTATGAATGGAGTATCTATAAGTTTTTACACTTCCAAGTCATATTATATATAAAAAGACAAGAGCAATTACCAAAAAGTTAAAAAAATAAAAAATAAAATGAAGCAAATATAAAAGGTAAATCAACACATAGGTTCACAAAACAATACAAGAAACAAACGAAGAATATAATTCACCGTCCCAACAAAGACGAGACGAGACTTTTCAAAACAATACAAATCTTTTTTAATTGATGAGTGAGATTTTTTCGGCACGTTTAAATTTCAAAGTAAACAGCATATATAATATGGTACGCATTTCAAAAAACAACATTCTCAACTATATACAACCTTAAGACTAAGAAAAATAGGCAATTTAATGGTACTCAAATTGCACAAAGATTTTGCTTGTCTTCATGAATCAAAAAATAAAAATAAAAATGTAACATTAGGACACTTTGTTTGTTTGTTAAACCATTTTTTTTCAAAAACTAGAAAAAGAAAACCGGGGAAAAATGAACCCACCACGATGGGCCAGAGTGAGCACCGAACTCTATCAAAGGTATGGTTTCCTGCCTAACCTGTTTTTTTTTCCCCTTCTGAATTGTCTAGGCAAATGGCAAATATGATATTGCATTTTTTCTAGGATTTCTTGGACTCCATGATTAGTGTTATTTTCTCTCTTCTTCTTTTTTTTCTTTTAAGAAAACATTGAGAAAATTGATGTGTATCTATTAAATTTTCCCTTCTCCTATTTTCTTTTCTCCTTGTAAAGTTTTGGATTGGTCCCACGCGAAAGCCAATAGGATATTGCAAATTTTTTTTGGGGTGACTTTTCACTTTTGGTCCCCATTTCCAATTACTTTGATGATTGAACCTCAATAATCTCATACAAGAACCGAAAAATAAAAAGTGATGATTTTCCGCGTACTTTGTCAAAAAAAAGTTCCACACTCGTCAAAAGATTTTCTTTTTCTAATCATAATATATATATATATATATATATATATATATATATACACACTCTACATATATATCGACAAAGTTTTGCATTAGATTAGATAAAATGACCAACCACCTAAATTAAATGAACTTACAAAGGCATGGCACATATGATTATGTTATTCTATTACATTATGCATATAATTTCAGAACCTATTGGCGCTTCTTTATTTATTTCAGACACCACCAATAGGAATTGTACTCTCGATTTGGTCTGTTAACCGTATAACGTCCTTATTATTAGAACAAGATCGACTTGATCCTTGTGCAATTTCTTGTTAAGTTTTGATATTTAGATGTGTTGAGTTGGGTTGTCGAAAGAATTAGTAAAGCAAATTTCTAAGAGGATATAGTATAAAATGAAACTATAAAAATTCAGCAAAGATTTTGGCGTTACGTATTAGCTTTTTAATACTCCCTCCATCCCACAAAAATAGTCCACGTTGAGTTTTGAGTTTTGTACTGTTTTTAGTACAAATTTGAAAACTCAATGTGGATTATTTTTTTGAGATGGAGGTAGTAATTTCATTAGTTATAATATTGAGTACGAATACTGCGGATTAATGTATCGAATTAGCTGTGTTGTAAAGTTTTGCTTTGTAATTTGAATACCGAAAAGTTCATTCTCCTTTCCTATCAGCTTTGACTGTTTTCCTTACAAAGATTAATTAAACAACAGCCAGAAAGACTTGAACTGGTGACAATGTATCTTATGGTTAGCAATGCAAAAAGTTCGATCCTTTCTCTTCGTTCCCATTTTTTTTTCTTTTTTGTTTGTTCCTTAATGATATTACTTCTTTTCAGCAATTAAGAAACTAATTTAATTCCATGACATCATCAAGATGCCACACCTGAGAAATGTAATAGTATAAAAGCTGCATTTATCTCTTTTTTGAATCGAAAAAAAAACTAATTTAATTTGGGTCAATGGGAGTATTTTTATGCGCATTGTTTGTAACCATGAATAGATGAAGAATTAGTCCAGCTAGAGCAACGGTAATAAAATGCAACCGCAACATCAATAGAACTGATGGCCATTTCGAGCTAGAATGAGTCTCTCATAGATTAGAAGAACTTCAGTGGTCTAGTTGTCAATTGTCCCTCATAAATAAGGTTGAATCGAGTATACATTTCCAATTCCTCCAAATTTTCAAAAGCAAGCAAATGTATCATCTACATGCATGTAAACTATATGGTAGCACATTTGATGAAATTTTTTTTTTTAATAATTGATGATAATGATCTTTGATCATTCAAAGTTCATAATAATTGAATATCTCAAAATTATTATCTTATTCGTTAAAACCAATATATTTATTGTACTTTTTTTCGTTTCAAAACAAACAATAGAGTGTTTTTTCTGTATGATGGTTGTATACATATAGATTGTTGTTTTTTTTTTTTTTATAATAATAACTAGGACCATATAATATTGGAGAAACTGGTGTCTTATAATTGGAGCGCATAATAATGTTGATTGATGCAAACGGGTGTGGAAATATGGAGACGGTGGTATTAAATGAGGGGGAGCTTGTGACGAGACAGAAGAGCAGAGGGACATATCATATTTCGTTTTCCCTTTGGCTGAGACAAAGGTTGGTCAAGTATCAATCACCTAAACAAAGAAGACAAATGCAAATAAGAGGGAAACCAAAGAAACTTGGCAACTTGATATTGATTGAGGTACTAGATAAGAGAGAGGGCCATCCATCCCCAACACATGTGACCCTCCCCCTTCTCACTCTCACTAGCTTATTGCATCCCACTTCTCTCCCAAACAGAAAAATTGAGTGATCCTTATTGATGAACCAATTGACTAGCTCTCAACAAGGAACGACCATTAATCAGCGTTCTCGGTGTGAATTCTGTGACATTAAGAGCTCGATTCTTAGAGTACTTAATCACATTGCTGTTTCAACGCTAGAGTTACAGGTGTAACGTGCAATCTTTTAAATAAAATTTATAGTATGTGATACATATTTTCTCCATCTCGTCGTAGATTTAAGTTGTTGCATAATGATATAGTAATTGTTGAAATGAAGACGGAATAATCCTAATCAATTATACTAATTTTTAACATCTTAATTAATTCAAGATTTGCACCATTTCTTTTAAGTTTTATGATGGAGACAAAGCCAAGGTGATGATAACCTGAATTGCATGTTACGGCTTTCTGCACATTCATTTCACCTTTTCGAGGAAAACGAGTTGGTGTCCCAATTAATTTACCCCCTTTTTTTTTTAACGTTACCGACAATTCAGATTGAAAAAAACTTTGCGTGACCACTCCACTCCGTCCTATTACTACTACTATATAGTATCAATCATGTGTCGTGAACTAACATTTGTCATTAACCTTAGATGGTAAGAGTTGACATTAACGTTACACTTCATCCACTTTGAGTCTTTCATACTCGCTTTATTTAGCAACCGTTACGACCACGAAACAATGTTCTTTCCTTCTTTTTTTTTTTTTTATTTGGGCAATTGTTTAAATATAGAAATTAATGAACATTTTTATGCCATTATTCATTTTTTAGAAAAGTAAAATCTTTTATTTTGACAAGAAGAATGCACCATGGAGGCATGAATCATACATTAAGTATTACACTATTATTCATCCAAAAGTATTACAAATGAAGGATACACCTTTGGTATATTACTAGACATGTGCAGGGTATATTAAAAAGTAAACTCTTCCAACAATTTATGATCGAGTCAGATTGTTTAATCTCTTACGAAATTCAAAAATACCTTAACAAGTATATATATTTGTCGCTACAATGAATGAATAAGATATTTATATACATGTAAATGATTTCATTTTGGTTGGACTCAGAATTCGTCAAATCCAAATCATACCTAGGGCACGATCTACAATTTGATAAGGGCACCAATCCAAATGTAAAAAGTAACAACCCACAGTACATCATAGAATTAACCATTTAGAGTAAAGTAAATCTAATTTCACCCAAATAAGAAAAAATAAATAAATAAATCACTCTCACAAAATTAATGAAACAAAAATAAAATTAAAATTAAAAAAAAAAAACGAATAAAAACGTCCAAAGAGACATCCCAGACCGTACTACATATTCTACTGCTACTCCGAATGTGACAGCACCTAATACCGACGAGCATTGTCCCCCTTTCTCCCCTGACCTCTTTTCGTAATTACCACCCCATTGTCATGCCTTCTTTCGTCTTTTCGCAACATCCCCACCCACTATATATTCGCCTCCCTTTTCACTTTCCTCTTCTCCATCGCTTCTCCTTCATTTTTTCTTTCCACACACAGTACACGCAGTGACAGTACTAGAAAGCACCTCAAACCATATTCCGACCAAAATTAAGAAAAAGAAAATGGGGTTTCCGGTAGGATACACCGACCTCTTCTTTCCGAAGCTATTGGTTCACGTTCTTACGCTTCTGGGTTTGATGCGGAAGTTTGTCTACTCGCTTCTCTCCTTGTTGGGTCTCGGAGAATTCTTGGAACCCGAAATGCCGGTCCAATCCGGGCACGAATCCGGTTGCTGTGAGCTCCGGTCCATCTCCGCCGCTTTAATCCGGGAGCTTTTGCCGGTGGTGAAATTCTCCGACCTGAGTGAGGCCGAGGCCCCCGAGAGCTGCGCGGTTTGCCTCTACGAGTTCGACGGTGACGACGAGATCCGGCGGTTGACGAATTGCCGGCACATATTCCACCGGAATTGCTTGGACCGGTGGATGGACCACGATCAGAAGACTTGCCCGCTTTGCCGGACGCCCTTTATTCCGGAGGATATGCAGGACGCCTTTAATGAGCGGCTATGGATGGCTTCCGGGATTTGTGATTTCTACGGCGAGTATTCTCCGATTACTTTGTAGTAGTTTTTTCAACTAGTAATTAAACCCACAAAGCATTAGTTGTTAGTACAAAAATCCACCCATTTCCTTTTTTTTTCTGTTTTCTTTTTTTTTTTTTCTTCTCTTCCAATTCCGGTTGGCCGCTGTTGGTCAGCTTGGCTGGCGGAGATTTGTAAATTCGCTAGGAATATAAAAGCTATAAAGGGGTGGAAGAAAATGTAGTAGTTGATTAGGAGGGGACAAAGAAAAAGAAAAGAAACAGAGAAATGAAGAAAAGTACTAGTAGCTACTAATTTGTATAGTCTTTTGATGATCTTCTCACCCGGCCCCTTTTAGAAGAATTTTGCAGGAGTTTTACAATAAAGATCTATACTTTACAATCCCTAATATGTCCATCTATTCTTTTGTCTCTGTTTTTTGGGTTTTTTTTTTTTTTATCCTCAGTGTTTACATATATGATGAATATTTTCCTTGTTTTGCATTTCAAAGGGAAAGTTGAGTATGTCGATTTCACTGTGAAGTTGCAAAGAACTGGAAATGGAATGAGACAGTAGTTGTAATATATCCTTTTTTACAGAGGGCATTTACTTTTCAATACTGGTAATGGTGATGGTGATTATGGGTGTCAATTTGGTACGAACTACAAAGCTGAAAGCACAGAAACCGGCTAAAACGGATCTGGTCTTTCCTTTTTTTTTTTTTTTGGTTTTACCATCATATGTTTCAATTCAATGAGGTAAAGCCAAGGTAAAAAGAAGCCAATTAATGGCCCTATCAATTAAAGCCAAAACTGCCAAATTCAGGTAGGTAGGAACGAATTGAAGGGATAGCAAAAGAAATGACTGGAGGGATAGTAAATATCAGGAACAGTTTTCACATTTGTGGGGGAGGGGGGAAGAGGGCACTGGAGTTAGGCAAATGGTACGAAAACACATCCAATCAATCTCTTCTACCTGGGCTATATAGAAGCTTAAGATAGGCAATTAGGACAGGGCAAAAGGCTAATGGAGCTCCTCCTACCTAGGATGGATTTTATCTTTCTCTTGTGAAAGCAGCAGCCGCAATAATAATAATACATGTGTCATTGCTTCAACTGCAGTGGGCGTATTGATAAATGGATTGATAAATGAAGAAGGCATTGAATCTACAGTGGAAAGAGCCTGTGTTTGTATTTTCTTTCTATGGCGTGGTAGTAGCTAGTAGTACCTGGGCAGTAGGGTCCCCTGATCACACGACTCTCATGAGAAATTCTGCACCAGTCAGTCTTTACTGTGATTGCTTCTGATGCCCAGGTTCCCACCCATTTATTGCTCCTCCTGCTTTTTTCTTTTCTTACTTTCATCGTTTCAGGCTTCATCTGATGAAGACGATGATGATAATAACCGTCACCAGATTGATTGAAATGAGGGGCCTCCTTTTGCACATCTGTTTTGTTGACAATATATGTTAACGTTACGTACTACTACTCCTCACTACTCCCATAGCCTCAACTGGCATTTCTTACGTTAGAATAGTAAAGATTAAAAAGAATTGAATTCTATTTACAACTTTACTCTGCTCAACAACACTTGTGAAAAAAAAAAAAAAAAAAGATAGTCAAAAAAGTCAAACCATAGTTTTCAACTTCATTATTCTCACTGATTCCATCTTGAATTGAACATTTTCTTTTCTTTTTTTTTTTTTGTCAAATAGTAACATTAAGACATGCCGCCCGCCCGTCGCCCCTTACCGTCCAATGCTTCTTGAAACACATTACGACCTTAACCATAACAATTTCGTCCATAAACTCATAAATCTTTGTTTTGTGGATTGAATTTCACTTGATTCGTCTACTATATATATTTCGTTGCCTAGTACTAATACAAAAGCCTTTTTGGTACTATTCACTTGTAAACCTTAGAAAACTGCTACTTCCGTTCTAAAATTATTATCTAGTTTAGATTTTACTTTTCGTTCAATCTGTACTAACACTGAAAATTCAAATTTGACAATAATTTTGGGACAAAAGGAATATTTCTATATTACTACTTGCGGAACACTTTCTAGTCGTTGAGTTGAAGTGCACGACTCGAGTGAAAGCTCCTGGTAGCTTCACTCCAGAAATAAATTAAATATTAACACTAATCTTTCAAGCCCCCAATTTTTACTCTTTCAAGTTACTTAAAGGCCATTTCATACAGTTGTCAATTAATTGATCAGTGTTGCTACAATTAATTTATAACTTGGCAATGGTGATTTCTTTTATCTCAATGCACTCAAGGAAAAAGGAAAAAAAAAAAAAAGGGGATTGTTAATTACTTCAACGTTAACTACTACTCATTCTATTCTGAAGTTAAGTGTTAGTATTAGACAAAGTTCACCCGGATGTCATTAACACAATTTACTCTTAAGGGTAACATTTAGAAATTCTTGACAAAACATTAAATGGATTAATTAACGAAAATGACACTTATTTTAAAAGATAAGTGATAGACACAAGAAAAAAATGACAAAGAATTATGTGTCAACATCTAAATTATGCCCTAATCTTATGCATAAACTTGTTTAGAAAATTTTAACAATAGATGGGTGAAATCATTTCCTTGTAATTTTTCCTTATCATTTTTTTCTTGTACATATCATTATTCATTTTAAAATACTATCTTTTTCCTTGAATGACACTTAAACAAAATGGAGAGATTATGAAAACTATATCATCAACTTGGACTAGTAAATTAGCTCACATATTTTGCCCCCGGAAAAGTTGATCTTTCATGCCTGCGTATATCTACCATGACTCACGATAGCTGGCTTATATATGTAGCTTGTCTTTTAGTTTGAAAATGAGTTTAGGGATTAGGACATTAACTATAATAATAGTATTAACTCAGAGAGTTGCCTTCAACCTAGGATGAGCTAATTAAAGGCCAAATAAACATGATCTAAAAATATCCCTGAAAGCCAACAACAAATTAATCCAGAGATTAGAGTAACTCACTAAAAAAAGGCTCAAAATGAGTGATTTGAGCTTTTTCTTGGTTTGAAATTTCCAAATTATCAAGTTGCTTCGATTCATTCACGTTGATTAATTTGTTAGTATTTTGCAAAAAAAAAAAAAAGAAGTGGGGTTAGGGATCATGATTATACTGTTGATTTGGATTTTATTAATTAAATTACTTAAAAAGATGAATGATGATGATGATGTGGTTTACGTGCGAGTTTGCCAAGCTCTCTCCCTCTCATTTAACGTTGTAAAAGAACTTGTACTTTGATATTATATTTTCCTGTTTTTCTGAAAAGGTCTCCCTATATATTTATTTTTTTATAAAAAAAAAAGGCTAATATATATTTAACAATTCAATGCACACGTTCACACTGTCAATATGATATCATCAACAGGAATTGATGAGGAAAGTATTTTCTTGCAGTTTGAAGGCGGCTGGAAACTACTATTAATTTGATTTTTGGTTCGGCAAATCAACTGAAAAAAAAAAAAAAAAACTAACTAAATTCTTTACTAAAATCTTTTTGTCGTGCAATGCATAATGTATCCGGTAGTTAACCAGAAATTTACGAATTGATTGGTACCCTGATATCATTTAATTTGGTGATTAGTATATATATAGTCTTCCATTCGGTGGCGGGACTATTCTTAGTTATTAACCACAAAAAAAAAGCGACCATTAAAATTGATTTCTATAATAAGACCAATGTACCAAACAATTTACAACAAATTAAAAAGAAAAAAAAAAAAAGAGGTAGAAAGAAAAGTTGGAATGTTTTCGAGAGTCAACAAAGTGGCAGCCGAGAGTGATTTGTTTTCTCCTGTGTTCGTTGCAGCTGGCCCAAGTTGAGCTCTGTTGGCAAGGCTTTTCGAGGTTTATACTTTTTAGTATCGGAGATTTTTTATTTTTTATTTTTTAAAAAAAGGGAATGAAGCGAAAAGAGGGTAAATTGTTGTTGTTATATCTGTACTTATATTTTGTTTCATTTGGCTTAAAATATTGAAAAATACAGCGACTTTAATTAATATAGGAGCTGAAAGACGTGAAAAGTTCTTCTCCATAGCCGGCTCATACGAATTATATATATTTAAAGACAGGATAAAGAATCATATAATCTTATAAGCAAAAAAAATAAGAATCATATAATCTTTCCATCTCATAAAAAATAATCAATTTGTTACAATAATTAATTTAATTCAACAGAACAATTTTATTTTTTTTTTGGAACAGATAGAGTATATTAATTCTCTTAGAAAAAGAGTTCCAACTTTTGGACATTAAAACAAGATATATCGAAAAAGAATTGAACAAAAGCACTATATATACAGTGTAAATTACCCAAGGTGTTGATATGAATTTATGTTTGCAAACCACACTCCCTAAACGAATAATAGATCTAACGTATGCTGATCTCGCAGAATGTCTGGCCAGAAGAGCATTTTGAATTCACTAACACTAAAGTTTCGATTTTTAAGTTTTACAGTTACATATGATCACTTTCCAATATCTTTTACGAAAGTTTATTGAAATTCATGTTTAACGTTTATATCAAACTTTCCAATATCTTGTACGAAAGTTTATTGGAATTCATGTTTAACGTTCACATCGATCCCTTTAATAAAACATACATATTGATATAGGTAAATTTATTTTGAAATTGAAAATAACCATAAACAAAAAAGAAAGAAAATAGTGGTATCCTCCGGCTGTCCGCATAACTTTCAGAAGAAATGGAATGGGACTACTAGCCTTATTTTCGGTTCATTTTTGTCTCTTGCACGCTATAATTTATACTACTACTACGACATAGGAATATGGGTTCACTATCTCCCACGTATGTCAGTCAGATTAATCGTCTGCGAGTTTTAACAAAATGTGTGTACGGCTCATCAATCAATCACAAGAACCTGCAGATCTAGCTATTATTTTGGGAACAACACCCATTTATTGTGGTAATGCGTTTCAAGCAATTGTTTGCAGTGGCTGCTAGGTTTCAGTCTTTCAGTAAGTTATATTCTTCTCTTCACCGTCTTATTTTAATTGTCCATATTAAGGTTTTACATGTAAAAAGTCACCAAAAAAAGTAAGTGATAAATATGCGCATACGATATGGAGAAGTATAAGTTACTACCGTTAGGTCAACAAAAATAATTTTGGTATAGTGGGAAACATAAATTTATGATTAACTGAATAAAACAGAGTAAAAACTTTTATTGCAAGTTTTGAAACAAGGGGTAAAATTGTTAAAAAGAGTATGTATGGCAGTTTTAATTCTTGAGAACAGTTGATCCAGTTGGATAGACTAGCGTCAGCGGTAGCAAGGCCACAAGGGAGGATACGGCTACCTGTTAACATTTACAACTACATAATGGAGAGTAATACCTTACTATCGGAATAGCCGAATGAAAACGAATCGGCGAGCTAAGATCAGAAGAGTGAAAGTTGAATTTAAGCCTAACCAAGTGCAATAAGATCGTTTCATCAACATAAGCCAAAAAGAAAGAAAGACTGAAAAACCACAAGTTTGGAATCCACCAAGTTCACAAACAATTTTCCACCATAAACAGCAAATGCATGAGATTTACACCCACCACAAATCTTAAACAATCAAGTGTGCTCGATATTGACACAATTTCTGTCGCCTGAAGCTTAAAACAGATGTTTGACATAGGTACATGACACAACTTAAAATCTACCATCAAAGTTTCCAGGATCAGATTAGACATTCAAATGACCACAGCCATATACATTCTCAATGGAAGAAACTACTTGGGGTAGCCAGTGGGTGGATACCCAGCGGGAGGATACCCAGCAGGAGGATAGCCAGCGGGAGGATACCCACCAGGTTGCCCATAAGCAGGTGGAGGATAGCCAGCAGGTTGCCCATAAGCAGGTGGAGGATAACCAGCAGTTGGGGGATAAGGCTGATCAAGCCGTGACATTTGCTGAGCGGGAGGAACTGACATTACAGTTTGTGGACCAAATTTTCCATCTCGCTTGTCCATTTCAATCTTGTGTTGTGTCTGCAGTACACACAATGTGAACAATTAGGTTGCACAATTGATAATAATCGACGGAGGTTTTAATCAAGGGAATGTTTTTCAGTTCATTCAAATCCACAATTCAATAAAGCACAACAAAAAAAAAAAATGTCATAATGAAATCTGGATCGGTAGTATCAACTATCAAATAAAGAGCATTCCAATTGATCAATCTTCTAGTTACCTGCATGCAGGCGCAGACTCTGCAAAACGAAGTGAAAGTTTGATCAATATTATTCCTAGAAAGCTATGTTTATTAAACAACCACAGGTCACACTAGAAAGTTCTTACGAGCAATAGACCATATCCGACAAGCAGGACAATATCTGGGATGCTTCCGAGAGTTCCTCACTTCCAACAATCATAGCAACAATGGAAAATATGCAAGCGATTTGTGAGAGGCAAAACATGAAACCCTGGGAAACAGAAAGTATGTAATTTAGGCAAATAACAGAAAGCAACATGATTTGTAACTATAAACAACACAATATAAGATGCCAGTCCAGAGAGGAAAAGAGTCTGTACAATGATGCAGTTATCACATTGTGTAGTTTGAATGTTGAATTCATCTTGCAACAGAAATCGGGTAGAAGCAACTGAATTTCCAAAGCACAGAAAAACCTGCAAAAGTGGACCAAAAAAAGCCATTAGTTTGCATGCAAATTTTTTAATTGAAAAGGTCAAATTGAGAGGCAGATGGCATCGTAACATACTGGGGAGGAACCTAGGACACAATTAAACATATGCAGAGATAGCTTGAAATTAACTCTTTTAAGAAGAATTTAAATATGTCAAATTGTGTCCAAGGATTAATCAACCTACACTACAGTTAAATATAAACGACCATATTCATTACCACAGCATATCCATGGGGATATACACTCCTTGTAACTTCAATTATGCGTAATTGAAATGTCCAACTAAGTTGCAAACATAACTACATGATAAGAAATTAACATCCAAGAAAAACTACAAGAACAGAAAAAGGAATAAAACTAAGGAGACATATGAACACGTGCAGAAACGCCCCTTCAAAATAATTTTTTCAAGAAACACTATATAGGACTGGAAGGTGCAGCATTGTCTCTGAGGACCTACAATCTAACATCGCGTTTCTTTCTCTTTACATCTAATTTTCAACCAATGTATAGCATGCAGTTACGAATTTCAAAATTACAAACTCCTAACAATTTAAATCGTCACTTAGATCCAAATGCCAAAACAAAGAAAGAATTAAATTTAAAGCAAAAAGGCAAACACAGCTTTGAAATAATCTTTTGTGAGGGAAGGCAATATAGAATGTAAAGGTCCATAATGAACTTCAAAGACCAAGAAACTACATGATGGCACTCATCTCATTCCGGTTCTTACACATTTAACAAACTCATTATAATATAAGTACAAGACAGTAAACAAGGGAATCTAGAACGCAACCTGATTTGCTTGTTACAGATACTACGAGGTAATAAGATTTTTCAATGAAAAGAAGCCAAAAGAAACTGAATTCCAAAGCTACTTAAATAACTCAAATAGTCTCTTCTCAACAATACAAGAAACTAAAGTAAAACATAAAAATTTTCAGGTCAACATTAAAGGTTTGAAGTAATAACCAAGTACATGATAGAGATTAATAGCTTATCAAAACAGCTCACAAGCAAAGGGATATTAGATTCCAGCTTTATGATATTTTTCCGACTCATATGCCTTTCAAAGTTCATAAGTGTCTGCACTCAAGTTCTTGCAAAAGCATAGTTACGAGGTTACCTCTGTAGCGAGGCAGAATTCTGGGCATTTGCTTTCTCCACAGCGTCCACTACAGGGCATGTAGCCTGCACAGCATACATACCTGTGGCAAACATAGGAAAGCAGCTTAGCAAACAGGAGGTATGATCTGTTTAAATTTGCACAGTGCATAAAATCTTCATTTACCTTGACATGTCATTGTAAAGGGCCCTTTTGCGAAGCATATATGACACACATGGCCCACTGCAGAAAATTTCATAAACAATAAGATATTTCAGATTCACATTTGAAAGAGTAGAAAACTAACTAATGGAAGTATTGAACAGTAACAAGAATATGTAAACAGACTGAGAAATTTCCAACGTCTGATGAGTATTACCAATACCAAACGACATGCATGCAGAGATAACAAAATAGTGGACATGTTGATCACTTATTCGCTGAGTTGACATAAGTACCGCAACATGTACCACTCTTTTACTATCACAAGTACTTGCCAACTGAATGTTTCCCAGTTCCTAAACTAACCTGACCCCACAATACCCCTATTTCAAGGAGTTTCCACGACAATGTCTTTGATGTTTTGAAGGAGGTTCATCTTCTTAATCAGGGAAAATGATAGACATGGCATAATGAGTGAAACTATGACTCTTAACTCCCAGCAAATTGAAGGAATATGTTAGAGAACAACAAAATCCTGTTTCTCTGTCTACAGGAAACATTGTGGGGAAAACTTAATATCAAAAGAGGATTTACCGTAACACACACACATGCAGAAGGAGAATGATAAGATGCTCTTCTTGCAATCATAACAAACCCAGCACAGAACTTTACGGCAGATCCAGACCAATCATCAACTATTCAGCAATCAACTGTGGTTTTATTATACTCTAAACTGAAATTCCATGCCAGGGACATTTTAATTTATTAGTACCCACTTAACCTTAAGCGCAATATTAGCATGGAAAATTCTCAAAGTAATTGATCTTCAATATAACCATGTCCTTCCTAAAGCTTTTCAAGAAAAATATAACAAACTGCACAAAAAAGTTTGCTTCAGAACTTTCTTCAACGGCTAATATAGTCAAGTTACAGCACCAACTGTTGGCCAAAACATACAAAGTACCTCGTGCATTTCTTCATCCCTAGAACACACATTTTGCTATTTCAAATTATACTGTTATTATATCTTCACCCAAAAAAGAAGACGAGTAAGCATATAATGGGGGGTCACTCAATAAATGGAACTAGCAATTTCAATATTTGCAAAACAGTGACTAACAACAGAGTGGCACGATACAGCCAGTATATAGTCAAGCTTATACATCAATACATTAAATAATACAAAAATGATTATAAGGTAAATTATGTTGATTGAAAACATCTCATCTTTCACAAGTAAAAATTGCTAGGACAGCAAATTCAAAGTCAATGAGATCCTAAGGGAAACATCCTGCTTTTATTGAACATAACAAGGTCAAATTTAAACAGAAAGCCTTGAACAAAACATATCAATCGACAACAATAACAACAAATGTCCAACAAAAGTTCAGCTTACATAACTCGAATTAAAATAACAAAACCCCAAAACAACAGAAATTCTGAAATGCCAACCCAGTCAATTCAAGTCAACCACATCGATCTATAAATTCATCTCCAAAATCAAACACCATTACCAAAGTCGAATAAATGTACTTACCACCACAATGCGAGGCAGCAATCTGCACAATTCAAAAGAAAACGAAATAAATAAAAAATTAGTTCTCAATTCACAAAATTGAAATACAAACACACAACAAAATAGCAAAAAATGTGACGAGGAAAGGGGAGAAAAACAAGAAAAAGGAGGAACAACTTACAAGGAGGATCGGCTTGGATGGTACTCATGAGATCGGTGTGCCAGAGATTACGGTAATTCTGACGGAGCTGCATCTTCTCGTACTGTTGGTTCGCCATTTTCGCAGGATCACGTCCTCCTTCTCTCTCACACTCCGATCAAAGAATCGACGGAAGAGATAGAATTTAAACGGACGGAGAGAAAGGAAGAAACCCTAGAAATCCCAAATCTCACAGTGCCAGCGTTTTTGTTGAGAGGTACGAGAAATTGAAATATTGAATGACGCAACTTAGACTGGCAGACGCGTCTAATTGGAGACTGTTTCTTCAGAAAGAACAAAAAGAATTTCGAGAAAATTAAAAAACTATAAAAATGAAAGTCCGCTTTATTTATTAGGTTATTCGGTTGGCCAATTGAAACGCTTCCTTAAGGCCCAGAATGAAAAAGGGGTTTGTTTGTGGCTTTGTGGTTTTGAAATTTCAAAACTTCCAAGAAGGCATCCAGTTTGAAGAAATCACAGCCTCCAGGCACCCTCCCCCCTTTTTTCTTTTTTTCTTTTTTTTTTGAAAACAAAAATTAGATTTTGTAAAAGAAGGGAAGGGTTCTTGTCAAATTTTCCTTTTCTTTCATTTCAAAAGAAATCTAAAGAACATAATTCAAAAAATTGTAGTCAAAGTTTTAAGAATTATTTCTTACATCTGTTTGTCCCACAAAAAAAAAAAAAAAAACCACATTTGAAGAAAGATCTTTCAGAGGTTCAATCATGGCACATTTTTTGAGGTGTTAGCTTGTGTTAATCTTCAGTCATTTAATATAGCAAAGATTAACACTAAAAAAAAAAAAAAAAAATCAAAGGTAAAGAGAAAATTGTTGTTTGAGGTGTTAGCTTGTGTTAATCTTCAGTCATTTAATAAAACACGACCTATATTGTACGAGATTTGTGGAGATGGATACTATTATTATTATTATTAGGAAGACATATACTTCTTGCCCGGACCTCCTCCGGTATTTCAAAGTAACACATGCAGAGATACTTGGTCCAATTTGGCACATCCATGGAGCTCTATGTTTGAATTGACCGGCGCGGAAACGGCATTTCTGGGGTAATCGAACCCTATTTGAGCGAAGAAGTGAGAATGCATTTTTCAAAGTCTATGGAACATCCATTTTAGATTCACCTTGTGTTAAGAGAAGTTTGGGCTTAAATTCATTCATATTTTTGCACTATATTAAACAACGAACTACTGTTGTATTCAATTCAATTTTAGATTCACCTTCTTCCTGAACATGAAAGACACGCTTTAATGTACTTTTAAAAACAACAAAACTACTTGACAAAATGATAAGTATAGTTTGGGTCACTCGTCTTTAGCATCTGATATAGCCCGTGGGGGTATTGGATATACTATTTCCAATCCAGTTTTTTTTTTTTTTTTTTTTCATATTGTAGGATGTTCACCATCGGCAACAATGGGTGGAAAAACTGGCCAAATGATTTAAGGTTGCTCCATGCCCATGTCAAGATTCGAATCCTCCTCAACATATAATTGAGTGTGGAGGAGTCCTTACCACTCCACCACAACCTCATTGGTTATTTCCAATTTAGTTATGACTAGATGAATCAAACGCGCTTCACGCGTACGGGTTTAAAAAAATATGTATGCAGAGATGAGTCATTGTTCAAAGAATTTAGCTCAAACGTCTATAAAATACATCACTAACTATTACTTACAAATTATAAAGTATAAAAGACTTAAAACTTTACTAAAATTAAGAATACATTCATGTTTCTAAATTTTTCTGTTAGAACCAACGTTGTTTTTTAATCTTGCAACTTATCTTCATGTTCGTGATTAGCCAAAACTTGCACATTAAAGTTCCAATTGAGTTGTCAGAAAAATAAATCAAAATAAACTTGCAAAATAAGAAAAAAAGAGACAAAAGTTGGATAAAAGATAAGTAAGAAGAAATGAATAGAAAAATGAAAGATTCCAAATAAAATATGATTCTTAAATAGTTTTAGTAAAATATATTGCAATGGTTACTAAAATAGTAGATGAAAAGACTCCAAATAAATGAAGCAACTAACAAAAAATAATGTATTTAAAAACAAAAGACTAAGGAAGATGAAAAATGCAACTTTCATAAAAAGAACACAAAATGAAGGGAAGATGAAAAGAAATGAAACGTTTTATAATAAATAATAGGAAATGAAAAGAAATGAAAATTTCAGCAATCTCAATTAAAGATTACGATAAATATAACAAGAGAAAAATCAAGAGGTGCACTAAGTTTGGTTTAAAAAGAAAAAAAAAACTTAAAATTAAAATAAACAATAAAAAAGGAAGTATGTGAGAATTATGTGAGAGGATTACCAAGCCCAATCCCATATTCTCTAATTATAATATAGGTTGATAAGTTCTTCACTTGATTAATTATCAACGATTCAATGGAGCCCGAATGTCTGGAATGTTCAAGCCCAACATAATTCATTATGTCAATAGCCCAATAATTTAAGATTAAAAAAAAAAACCCAAACACAAACAAAGTGACATAACCCATGGAGCTCCATTTGGTTGGGAAGGGGTGGTATGGTACTGTACTATACTGTGGTGTGGGACAAAAAAATCAAATATTAATGTTTGTTCGATTGGAACTTTATTTTTTTTGTACAAAATCTAAAATGGATTATCATTTTGGGATATATAATAGATAAGAAATACTCTTTCTGTCCCAAAATTATTTTTCAGTTTGAATTTTTATTTTTATTTCTATTTATACTAAAATTCAAAATCCAAACTAGACAATAATTTTGAAACAGATAAAATATACTTTTTATTTTTAAAACAGATAGAATATACAATGAATGCCCAAATGCCATAAAAGATTGTTTGTTTCACATACTTAATCAGCTAAATTACAAACTCAAACATATTTTTTCCCCAAAGTTATACGAGGGGTGGTGGTGGTTCAATTCCAGAGCCTCTATTATTCGAATTCAGTCCTATAGAGCTAAGTTAAAGTTTAATTGTCACATTATTTGTTCTGTAACTAGAGTTGGGTTTTGACATGCCAAGATTTCTTTTCCCTCAAAAATATTGACATTAGTTGAGCAATGCATTATTATGCTTTTACATCCTATCTCTGAAAGCAAAACTAATATGCAATTTAAAATTTTGGGCACTATGAATAGAGATGCCTAAAACATTAAGGACTAAAATTGCAGAATCTCCAAAATCTTATGTGACTACAACGTGTTGCAAACTAAAAAATCATTACCAAACAAGCAAGATTATGGAAATAGTGTGGTCACTTTAATAGATAACCAAGAATCCGGGACTTTCCGATAAATTCCTTGCTTTATAAAACCAGCAAAGTGGTCTGGTCTACTTCACTTGCACTGCAGTCAGCTCTCTGTTCTGAACTCTGAAACCACCCCCTTTGAAACTTTGGGAGTCCTACTTCATTTTGGCCTCTTCCTCACACAAACACAGAGAAAATTCAGAACCCTTTTTCCTTTTCTTTTGATTGTGGGTTAGTGATAGTGTCACAGTGTGTGTGTGCGTGAGAGATAAAAAGTAAAGATAGAAATGAGTTTCTTGTCTTCTTCTTCTTCTTCTTCAGTTGAAGACAAATGTTCTTGATTAAAGAAAGAGTTGGAGAAAAAACCCATCCATTTATTTTCTTGTCTTTGTTTCAACAACTTTTTTGTATTGGCTCTATTTCCGCGAAAGCCATACTCATTTTAAGGCATAAAAACCAAATCAATAAGCAGGCTTATTTATAAAGGAAATAATTGAGTGGCATCATCAATGGCTTCTGATCTCTTTGTGTTTGATAATACTTTCTTCTCTGATCCATTTTCATCTTTTTCTGACTCGCCCGTTGATCCTCATCATCACCATGATTTCTTCCAAACCTTCGATGACAACAACCTTAATGATCACAGCAGCAGCAGCAACAACATTAACAATACTAGTAGCAGCATCATCAATGAAGAGAATTCAGTTGATGAAACGACCATAACTCTAGACCAGATTGCTTCTGCTCTTCTTTCTTCTTCCCCACCGAGTGATCAGCTGGAAAATCTGTCAATTTGTCAAACAGCCCACCATTTCCAGAATGCGAATCATTCAGATTACTCTGCTCTTGAAGTGAAAACAGAGGATTACCAGTCCTCTTTTGACGCCATTATTACTGGTGGTTTTAGCAGTTCTTCTTTATTGAATACGCCTGAAAATGAAGTGAGGATGATGCAGAGAAGTTACAGCAGTAATTCTTTTGATGGGAAGCCCACTGGATATATTTACCACCCAAGATTTGATAGTCTCATGGAATCTCCCAATTTGCAGACTAATCCGGTCTTTACTCCTTCTGAAACCAACTTTTCTTCTTCTTCTTCTGGTCAAATGAGAAGGGTATGCAGCACTGGAGATTTACAAGTAAGCAAAAAATTGCAAAAGCTCGGAATATATTCATTTGCATGTCCACATCGTGCATGCAGAAAAGAGGAATTTTTTTTTCCTCTTTTGGCTCTGTTTTTTAAGATGGTTTCTTCTTTTCATTTTTTTGGAGTCGTTTTCAGATCATATTCTTTCTAATCACTGTTTATTCTGAACTTTATCTGCAGATGAAAACAACTCAAGCAAGAACTATTCTGTCTTCAAGCCCACTTTCTACAGAAGGGTCATTCATGGAGGAGCCAAACTTCAAAGTTGGACGGTATAGTGCTGAAGAAAGGAAAGAAAGAATCCATAGGTACAGAGCAAAAAGAACCCAGAGGAATTTCAACAAGACAATTAAGGTAAACTCATTACTTCATCTAATCAACTATTTTTATATACAGAAAAGCAGAAATGAGATTAATTTAAAACAGTTAATTGGATCACATGCACATTATAAAGAGATTGATTAATGTGGTCAATCAATTTTGACTCAAGTTTCTGTTTGATGCTCTGCTGCCAATTTTTCAGTATGCATGCCGGAAAACACTAGCCGACAATCGCCCAAGGATACGTGGCAGGTTTGCCCGCAATGATGAAGCTATTGAGATTCCCAAAGCATCATCAATTTTAAATAGATATGAAGATGAAGATGATCTTTGGGTAATACTACTAATATTCTTTTCCTTCTCATTATAATAATGTTAATTAGCTCTGCTTTTAACTAATGAGTAAAAAAAAAAACTTCCAATTTGTTTATACAGGTTGATGGATATCATGAAGAAGATGATGAAGGGTCCTCAGTTTTGGGAAGATCACTTGGAACAGCAATTTACAATAACTATGGATCAGCGCCGTACCAGTACCACCACTATAGCAGCTATTGATTAATTTGACAGTGATGGTTTTTTTTGACCATTTTTACTGCCAAAAATGCCTTTGTGTTTAACTGGGCTACTTCGTTTCAATGCACAAGATGACCATATCATGAACTTTTCCGCAGCAAATGGAAAAGTGAGAAGGGCTCTTTGTTTATTATGTTCCATCGCTTTTATAAAAACAGTAGTAAAAAAAAAAAGTGCAGGCTTTATTGTCAGTAGATGTAGTGGTGTAGTAGTAGTAATCAAGAAGGTTGTAGCATTTTGTAATTTTCCATTTGCAGGGATTTGAATATTTAGTTAATGGTGCCATGTGCATCTCGTTTCTTCGGACTTTCTTGCTCTGTTTTTTCTTTTAGATTTTATTTTTGTTGTTTTGTAAGTTCAGCTATATCTCAATCTGTAAATAGTGTTAATGAATTGAATGACATGAGCCTCTTCATCCTCGTGCCACTAATTTATTATGCTACTTGTATTCCCACAGAGAATGTAACTTTGTTGTGAACTTTTTGATTTTACTGGCGGGATCGAATCCAGAAAAATTATCCCGGCTGGATTCGCTTCCTCCAAGAGTCCGTTGTTGACTATGTCACGATATATTAGGGGTAGCTTATCTCCGTCGTGTTGCATCTGTACATTAGTAGCTTTAATGAAATTCCCTGTTAACCAAAAAAAATATATATGTAATGCGATTTGGAAATAAGCACACTACAAATTTACGTCGACAATTCGACAAACGTGACTCTTATTATGGGACGATCTTAGAATTTTATGTCTTTGGTTTTCACTTGCTTGTTCGGCATATTTCTATCATTGAGTTTTGTGAATATTCCCCCACAAAAGAAGTTCACTGTGCCTAAAGGACATGAGACCAAACCTTTCATCTTCCACTTGGGAGTGAATTGGCAAGTTGATGTTTGACAAGAAATGAGATTTTTGAATGAGACTTGAAAGTTGAATCATCACTTCATATAGTACTTCACAACATACATGACATGAGAGCACATAAACATTAACAGATGATCTGTTGTTGTTTTAGTGACTGAAAGGATACATACTGTTCTTCGCAATTTGCATAACCTGAAGTTACACTAATATCATAGATTGACAGCCGATGTAAAATTAAAGTCATTATCGCTCTAAAAAATAGTCTACTCTATTGATATTATTCCTTTTGTATTAAAGATGGTCTTCCTGAACTCGATAAACCTCACAGCTAAAGCCTAGTACTTATCAACCTAGAAATTCGTGCATAGTGATTGTGTTAACGTTATTTCAGTTGCCGATCAAATCATCCCT
The DNA here is from genome assembly GCA_949775105.1 of Oldenlandia corymbosa var. corymbosa. Classification (NCBI taxonomy): domain Eukaryota; kingdom Viridiplantae; phylum Streptophyta; class Magnoliopsida; order Gentianales; family Rubiaceae; genus Oldenlandia; species Oldenlandia corymbosa. The sequence goes on along the minus strand of OX459119.1, from coordinate 9,132,753 downwards.
ATGTACAAGGGTTTGACTCATGACATACAGTCCATACATATTTTTAATTGTTAACTAGTATGTCAAAAAAAAAAATTGTTAACTAGTATTTACCTTTAATTTAATCATTTATTTGACAATAAAGTCTAAAATACAAGAATGTAATTTATACATATGAATGTACAAGAGAATAAAAATTGAGAATTTCTAAACCTAAGAAGTGCCTTTAACCTTTATAGTACTTCTCTGTAATCATAGTCTTCTTTGATTGTAAAATTGACACAATGATGGAAAACAGCTATTTTTCATGGCACCAGTGTGGGATCACTTGATTTGTAAGAGTTTCTTAACACTCCTGCAACTCTCAAGGTTTCCAGATATTATGGGAGCAAATGCCCAATATAATAACAAAAGATGAACCCAAATTGTCAAATGATCTCAAGTGTGATCTGGAAATTGTACATAAATGGAAGGGTTCTGCATTGAAATGATTTCATCAAATATTATTGGTCCACTTTTTCCCCGAAGAAAGCAGTATAAGAATAGTATATATAGCGGCTACATACCCTTTAAACAATTCCAAAAAATAAAAAATAAAACTCAGAAAGATGTATGAAAGTAATCCACTGTAGTCTGTAGATTCCAACTTCCAAGCCTTAAAAAAAAAATATAGAACAACGTAGCAAATGAATGATTAAGATGACATTTGACTGCATTATTTTATTAGTTGGACTTAGAATAGTGAAGCAAAGCATCTTTAATGACATTGTCAGAATCAGAATCTGATATGTCACAGTGGAGACTCTCTAATGGAATATAATTACCACATTTGACTGCATTTTTCCTAAATCCAAATTAAATTATGTGTCAAATTGTCCACTGTTCATCTTCTTCTTCTTAACTGTGTTTTCAAACTTTAAACTGCATATATTCAGAAGAAAAACTATATATGGATGGAAAAGCTGATCAACATTTTTATAAAACTGGAAAGGCTAGATCCTCCTACTCCAATAACTGGCTTAAAGTGCTTCAAACACATTTTCTAATGGCTTGTTTGAACTTTGAAGCAGCCATTACATAGACATCTGCGGGCATAAACATCTTTTGAAAATGTTTTTTCTGATCAAATATCTAGGTCAAGTTGCATCTGTCTTTCACTTCATAGTTTAAATGGAGCCTTTTACTAAGAGGAATATTTAGGATCAAATTATAATGTGAGACCAAACTTTGAAAGTTGGCTATTGCCAGGTACCTAGCTATATGCATGCCTTGTTCACAGTCATCAATTTATAATTTCCTTCCATTTGCTCATCACAAAAAGGTAAAATGAAAGGTGTAGAAGTTGAACTTTAGAAGGACATAGACAAGAGAAAAGGGTGAGAAATTCTAGGGTAAATGCGGAATGAGAAGAGCTCTAGAGTAGAGTCACAAGATTAGAGTTTTGAATTTAGTCGAAGCTAGACGTTGTATTGGGCATTAAGGAGTTTATCAAGAGAAAATCAACTTTGAAGTTAGGACATGTTTATTACAAAACTTATTTTAAGCTACTAATCAAGAGACCAGAATTATTTCCATAGATTGTGCTATGATTCACCGTATGAAGATAAATCCTAATTAGTACGCCATGTAGTTGATACTACCTCCGGTCCTTAATATAAGGTATTTTGATTTGTCATAGGTTTCACACAATATGCATTTTTTATTAATAAAAAAATTTTTAAAAATTTATTTTCTCATTCCTTGTGTTTTTTTATTGTTATGAAATATTTAAAGATTTTTTTTTGTCAATTAAAAATACATATTTGGTGAAACCTAGGAAAAGTGAAAATGTCTTATAATATAGACATGCGGGAGTACTTTCTTAAGTGCAAAATGTGTTTAATTGTATTAGAAATTTGTTTATCTCATTGTGAAAACATAAAATAAAATATAAATTGTACACTTGTCCATCTGAAAGTCAGTGCAAAGAAACCATTCATCCTGGGGGTTGACTAATGCAACCAATTAGTAGTGTTTATGCTGCACTACTAAGATTGTGTAAAATTAATTAGCATATCATGATTGTGCTTTTCATGTTCTTGGTTAAATAAGAGGGAACTGTAATGTAGGGTTTTGATGTCTCTCATGTTTTTCCTAATGATTAGACAATATATATTACTAATATATTTAACCATTTTATAGGAGAGGACAACAACAAATTGATTTGAAATTGTTTTGTGGAGGGCAAATGTAGTAACATGGGACCTTCATTCTAGCCCAATAAAAACCCTAGTCAACGAATTTTCCAATCCTAGAACCTACACCTAGGAGACGGTGTTTTTTGGTTACTCCACATTTGAAGACTATGTTGCCGCCCTTTTTTGGTAAAAAAAAAAGCCCTGAAATTATCATGGTCTTCATAATCATGATTATGGTGCAATTAACCTGAAGCTCCCACTTGAGTGTGTGCTACAAAAGCTCTTTCACGTTTACATTTGAGTAACAATTAGAGGTTTCGGGTTAGAGCCATCAACAACATTTAACCTTCTTTTTAAATGTATAATTAGAGATTTGACTTCAGTGAAGATGTGGAATAAAAAATTGCAATCGGCGAAAATATTATTATAAATAATTGCATTCTGTATTTGGACCAGAGCATTTTATACATTTTCCAACAAATTCATCCTTAATAGATTACTAGCTTGTAGCATTAATTGGTAGATTTTTTAAGCATGGTCACCTTAACTTCAAAAGTGATATCACCGCCACTAGTTAGGGGCTGGTTTTGATTCACAGTACTTCATAAAATTACGAGTGCGTGTAGGTGCTAAATATTATAAAGAAAAAAAAAACATAACTCATTGAGCTAATTACTTTCGAGGTAGGAGATTAGGGCTCAAAAGTAGACAACTATACTATAGGAAAAATAAAAAAATAAAAAAAAAATCGCACACAATCAAGTTGTCAAGTGGAGTATTTAACCTAAATTCCTTGTGAAAACCACCAAGTTGCCAGTTTCTGATCCAAGACAATCAGGAGATGGACAATCAGGAGTACTCTTCTTCTCTAATAATACCAGAAACACCGTATTTATTTTAGAATGGATGAAGTAATTGTGATCGATGTTGAGCGTAGTCGTAGACTCTTGTTATATATTAAACAGTTGTGTTCTTCACTTTAGGGGATGGCTTTAAATTAATTTTTGCATAGTTTAATTATATGCCAAAAGCATTGGTTATTTAAGCAAGAAAAAGGAGATTCTTTGTTCGAGAATGATGAAACCTTGCTACTATATATAAAGATGTTTTATTAATAAGCATAACCCTAAACAAGTTAAGAATATTGCACAGCACATATAATCTCTCGTACATAAAAATATACGTTGATCCACTAATAAACCTCTTTGATACCTTTATTCAAAAAAGTCTTGCAAGTGTCAATCACTAAAAAGATTGCCCTAAAAAACTAATTAAAAGCGATTGCCATTTATGCCATGCAGAAGCCAGTTTCATGCTCAAGCTGACACCTAAAATGATCGAGCATGGGTAGCAGATTAAACTTAAAATACGAATCTTGAAAGAAAATATGGTCATAGGGGCTCTTGTTCTGGTGATCTGGTCTCACATTCATCATGGAAACACAGTTTATCCCCCTCATGACTTTCTTGTTCTTGATATCATTTAAAATTAATAAATCCTATTGAGAGTGGAAGAAACATCCCTACTATGATAATGGGAAGAGAAGAAAAATGAAACATTATTATTATTATTATTATTATTATTATTATTATTATTATTATTATTATTATTATTGGTTAAGAAACGAAACATTATTTTAGAATATATACAGTTTATGGTAACGATAAATACAGTGAATTAGCTGAATGGAATAAATCAACAAATGTCATAATATACCTGTACACGTACAAATTTCACTTAATACATTGAAACCTTTGGAAATCGAATAGTTTTGTATTCTACATACAACATATCAGTCATTGAATGATTTTACTAAATATATTTAATGGTTGTTAATTACAATTCTTTTTTAAAAAAATAAAAAATTAATGGTTGTTAATTACAATTCTTTTTAAAAAAAATAAAAAAATAATTATAAGCTTCCCAACTAACATTAATGATTCCAAGTTAGCACTTTGACCAGATCAGTATTGGCAGAATTGATATCCATAGGCATATTTATAAATTTTATGCTAAAAAGGACGAAATGATTGGCTGATATATTAATAGAAAAAACCCTACTGATCCCTAGTGTCAGTTTGTCTTCTGGACTATGGGAAGATGCTTAGATGATTTATAGATGAAATGAGGCGATTAGAAAATAAAGTTGTCCTCTGGCCTGTCCTTATAAAGAAGGGTTTCGGATACCTTTCCCTAAAGAAATATTCATTCATTATTTGGTTACTCTTTCTCAGCTCTATAATAATTATTCAATTTATTATGTTATTTAAATACAATAAACATGACAATCATTTCGAGAAGAATATTTTCTCAACGATTATTATAACAATAATTGTAAGGAAAACAATCATAACCAATTCATATGCGCACGGTTGGTAGTACATTGTGCTTGTTTCCATCTTTATTGTAGCTGAAGACTCCCTATGTCCAAGAAATGAATAGGTTTAATCACGAACATTGATGATGATGAAAGGGTGGGAGAAAAAAGAAAACGAGAGAATCTTTGAGAAAGGAATCATCATATTTATACAAGTGAAAACTTCTTTTCCACCAAAGAATGTTACCATTTCAAAGGTTAATAATCATAGCAACACATGGCTGACTATTTTTATGTGCTTGGTTTATAATTTTTACCCATTTAACTATATATACGGTTGCATTCTGACTGAGATTTTTTATTAGGGCATTTAAGTGAGATTCACTGTGGCGATTTTTTTTTTTAAAAAAAAAGTGTCAGAAATTATTAGAGTATCTCTTTGGTTCTATATCTAATCAAAGAGATAATTGCAATCACTTGATTTTTAATGGTAAATGTACTTAACCAATTTAATTATAATCATTGTTCAAATTTTAATATAAATATATGAAACCCATGATTAAAATCTTTCTTGTGAGACCTCACCAATTAGATTTAAATCAACTAGACCAATAATTTCAAGTACCGAGAGTGTAATTAATACTGTATATGAAAAATTGAAATAGTTGCATTAAGCAAAAGGGTTAAAGGTTAATCTATTTAAAATAACTAAAACTTGGCAGTTTGTAACTTTGAATCTGACATAACTAGCTAGTCCTCCTTGACTGCATATAATTTTTCTATTCTTCTTTTGTCTCCTCCACCACCACTAAGGAAAACGGTAACATATCTAATGCCAAAGGTAATGATAGAGTAGATGTATATGTAAATATTCCCTGCCTATAATCGTTTCTTCAAAAATTAATAATTTAGGGTGATGCAAACTGCTTAGTAGTAATTATATAGACTTTTTAAATATACTGTATATCGAATACACCAAATTTATAATATCATGATATACAAATTCTTCTATTTCTCTAACGAGTGACGACAAAATGTACTATGACTTCAAATAAAATGGTCTAGTCAGTAAGATGCCAATCGTTTGATTTGTCTCTCTTGGTTTATACAAGATTAAACAACACCTCTTGCTACTCGAGGCTTTATTTATAGCTCTGATTCTGCTGCCTCTATCAAATATCAAAAAGACGAGCAATGGTGCAGAATTTTGGTCTTATTGTTGGAACAGTAGGAGTATTATTATTAATTTTTCTTTTTTCTTTTCCATGAACTGATTGATAGCTAGGGGAATAATTAGTACTCCAACTTGGTACAGGTATAGCTATCTCAAAGAGTACTGAAGAGGGGATTTAGTTTTAAGTAAAATGAAAAATTTATGCTTACAAGTTAGAAGCTGAAGGGGGAAACACAAAGAATGTCGCAAAGGCAGTCAAATGCTAAAAAGGCCATTTAAGAATTAGTGTTAGTAGGTCTTTCCAACTTCTTCCCACCGTGTGGAGAATATCATAAAGACAAACCATCACTTTCTTCTTTTCTTCAAGAAAGTTGGTTTTTCGGTAAGGAATTATTTTTTATATCCCCCCAAAAGAGGAGAGGAAGTAGAAGGAAAAAAAGAAAAAATAAATAAAATTGAGAGGGACAATAGTGTGATCAATCGAATCATTATCAGTTACTATTATACAGTGGAATATGGCTCTTTTGATCACTGTTAATCACAAAGTTGCATTCATTAAATTGTACGGAACTTCTTCAAAAGTTGATCCACCCTTTCATCTTTTTGTCCGAGTAGGCAAGTAACTATCGAAGTAGTAGCCATATCTGAGTGAGTATGAAAATGATACTCCTTCGTTTCTGAAATGATTGTCCAATTTGGACTTTCAGTTGTAGTACAAATTATACTGAAAGTGAAATCTAAACTGACAAAAAAAATTTGAGACAGATGGAGTATAATTTATAATAATATTGACTATTTTTATATGACGGACATAATTTTTTTGGTAGATTCAAGTTTTGCACGATTGAAATAGATGTTTGAAAACGATAACTTCATTTCAAGTTCTTGTCAAATCCATTACTCTAATGTAGCCTTTTTAACCTTCTACTAATTTTCTAGCAATGTTAGTTTGATTTGGTGTTTTTTTCACCATATACTCACTATATATATTCAATAAAGTAGATTATACTCGAGACCTGTTTAAGGGCTGTACCTCAGAAGTAGTTGATGACAAACACTTGAACTCCCTGGATATTGGAAAAACTACATAAATTTCATGTTTTTGATGATTGACTTTGTTATCACTGTGTGAAGTCTTACTCTATTCTAAAGTTTATATGTAGCCCTTGTCGTTACAATACCACGTTGTTATTGTATAACTTAGTTCCACAGAAGGAAGTTTCGACGATGATGATAGTTTGTGCTCCGTGGGGTCTTTTACTCTTTTTACCAAACCCACTGTCCGTTACAAATTCCAGTTATGTGCTCTAATAAGCTTGTTCCGCCGCCATGGCTGCTGCTTAGGTTAAAAATTCCAATGTCATCAGCATGGTGATGATTTATCAGCAAACAAATCTCAGGAGCCAAATCTGGGTTGTTCCAACAACCGAATTTTACTGGGCTCCTCATGTAGTGAGAAAAAAACAAAATCTTGAATTCATCATCATCTGATAATCAGCTTCCATTTCATGGTTAATCTTTTCCAACTCTGACATGTGACAATACTCAGCCATGATGAGGATTTCCACAAAAACCAATCATCATATCCTGTTGGCAGCCCCCAGATAAAAGGAGGAATCTATAATGAAGATTCCTTGACTCCAGCAACTAGGGAAAAGGCTTCCAGAAAATCTAGGAAAATGACACGAACAAAAGAAAACAACCGGTTCTGTGTCTTATATGAGCATTCCAGAAAAGTAACCAAACTTTGTTTCCATCTTAACTAGAAGAAACCAGGAAGTAGCTTGAGAGTTAATTGCCCATTAACATCAATGCTTATGTAGACAGGGAAAAGAAAGAAAATGAACTTTCCAGGTGACTTAATTCAACTGACATACAAGCTTACAAATTGTCCCGTGTATATTCAATTCTTTTCCAACTTTGGGGGTATTGGAAAAATACAAAATCAACTTTTCATTTGCCTTTTTGGCTCATGGCTACAGGACAAAAACCCTAGCTATTATACAACATACATACAGGCCAACTTAACTTATACATTATCAGACAACCAATTACTACAGGGTACACTTTTTGCTCATCTTTTTCCACAGGACAATCGTTTTCGAGACTAGACAGGAATGTTCTTCTTTCCAAGTCTTATTCAGTAAGCAAATTTGAATAGGGGAAAATGCTATACCGTGCCACTAGGTGGTCATATGCTTAGCGAAAGCGTTTCTTGAACAAGTCGTGTCTCTTAGTTGGATCCTTTGGCTTGCCCTTCATCGCCCCATGAGATCTTTTCTGTCCAGTACTGCAGCATTAAAGATAAAGAGGGTGTATCAGGGAATTTACAGTGCAACATTTTTAGACTGGCAAGGCTTTGGGCAAACAAAGCAGTGTTACTAGATAGAATGACTACATAATCACTAATAAAAAAGGTACCACTTGAGCCGAAGTTTGCATGTATTACGATGGCAATTAGAAGTTGGTCCTCTTATTATGCAGCATTTATGTGATCAACCAAATTTCCTTTATAAGCTAAGCAAGGGCAGTTTATTACTATAGCAGAATGTTTATGAAACTTATGCAACATATTCAAGCCAAATAACAAAATCACTGAGGTAAAGAAATCATGGTAACCATACTTGTATTCCATGTAAACCATCCCGTTTGCTCCTGACATCGCACTCATAGATCCAGCATATCGACGCGCTTTTAGAAGGGCCATACCATCTGCATCTTCTTCCAGTTGTTCCAAACCAACAGCATCATCACCGGCACTCAGCACCTATTTCAAAGGAAAAGGCAATCAATACAAGCACGTTGAGACGAAGCAGAAACATCTCAAATGAAGGAACAAAAGGATAACCTTTCCGAGAAGTGCTAGTTGATCTTGGAGATGGTAATAGCTCAACTCGGGTCCTGAATCTGGAGGGGGCAGGCTAGTGATAACCTGCAAACAGAAATTATTAATCATGTATGCAAATTTAACATGTAGATACTGGAGCTAAGGAAATGAGAATGGAACATAGAAAGCCACAAAAGTTTCGCCTACAATTGGTGAATTCGCCTTTGTAAGACAGAGAAACTGTACCTTGAAGCTATAACCTTGGTCAATCAAGAACTGTTGCCTTTTGGTTGAGTAAAACATTTCCTGCAGAAAATGGTCAACTAAATATAAAAACAGATTCTACCGGATGATCGAGCAAGTAGGAACTAAATAATATTGAATTCCAAAAAATGAAGCCAAAAAAAAAAAAACCGAATGTTGGCACATATTGTATATTATTCAACATATTAAGTAGATAATCGAAGAATAATAGTGTTTAAAAGCATTAATTGACTCCCAAATTCAAGTCACCTGAGTATCTGTAGAAACAAGGGAATAGAAAAATGCATTATACTCTTCTTTACCCCCAGCCATTCTGTCTTGGAGCTTCCCCTGTAAAGGTACACAATTGTTAATCATATTAATTGAAGACAAAAGCACAACAGAACTGAACAGAACCCATAAAATAGAGTGCAAAAAACGAACTTTAGCCCTGAGAATACGCCCAAGACGCTGAGCTTCTTGACGCCGTGAACCAGCATGTGATGAGATCTGAATAATCACATTGGCCTCCGGTATATCGATGGAGTTATCACCAACCTGTAGAATACAGGGATGGAAAAATTCATTCCCATACCAAGAAGGTGGTTTTCTCAATTATGAATAGGGAGAGAAGACGTCGGGGGATAACATGCTGTTCATTAACACAATGTATCACTGAAAGTAGTTGACCTCTTTTCATTTACGGAAGAGGCAGGTAATGAGAGAAGTAGAAATCAAAGTTAAAATCCGCATTCAAGTACCAGACATGATAACAGAATGCAACAGCACTCAATTCAATCGCCACGGGAAAACTATGACACAAAACCTCTACCTAACCATTGTTCATAATGATCTAAAAAACCAAAGATGGGCATATGTCAGGATTATAAAATCAAATGTGAGAAAGAAAAAACTACGACCACGACTTCTGCAGGTAGTTTTTGTCAGTTTACAACTCAGACAATTAGTTTGCAGAACAGGATGATAATGGAGGAAGGACGGGAGGGCTACAGTTGGTCCAAAAAGAATTTCCATAGAGGTATTAGATAGATGAAAATTTGCTAGATACTGAGAAAGCCAAAACTCAACACACAATTCTGTTACAAAGGATGGGTGAAAAGAAATCCCCTCTCAAGTCATCTGCAGGCAATCGATGTCAGGCACTCTAAACTAGTCCCACATAGTATTATCATACAAATTATGGCCCCAACATAGCCAGTTTACAGGAAAGCATTATATACACCCCTTATTGTAAAATAACTGCTACCTTTCCATTGCAACAACCCATACCATACCTTTGAAAGGAAAATGGTGTTCACATCCTTGCTAGTTTTGAATGCCTCGAGAATTTTGGTCCTTTCAGCATGACTGCATGCAACAGAAAAGTAGCCACTAAGAAGTTGAGACAAAGTATCAAATGCATCTTAAATATTTAAAGACCATGCAAACCTGGTAGCACCATATATCATAGGTTTTTTAAGCTTCCATGCATACTCCGTGAGAGCAAAAAGATTGTCAGCAAATACAATTATTTTATCACCACGCTGCTCTTCATGAAACCGAATCAGAAACTCGCAAGCCCTGAACTTATTAGGATTCATTACATAAAGTGCCTGGAAACCGGGGAAAAAAATTTAAAATAAACGAAAGAATACTTTTAGCCAAACATAGTCAAAAATCATAACTAAAAAAAAAGAAAAAGTCAAAGCACAACAGTATTGGAAAAAGAGAAGGCAGAATTAAAAAAATAAATGCTGGCGCTTCTGAAAAGGAACAAAATTGAAAATAAAAGCTGCTTCTGCAATACACAGAATGCAGACAAGACACAATTCTAAGCCACTGGGAAGAATTTTAAAAACTCACCGTCCTTCATCAGAAATTTAAGTCAAAGCACACTCTTAAACGGATTTTCATTTCTTCTTAAGAAGCAACCAAATAGACAAGCCTATGCTGAAAGATGACCACTGGCATTTTACTGTACAAGCAAAGCACAAGCAAGATTTTACATGTTCTCACTTATATAGTAACCTGAACCTACCACGTCATTTATAATGCACTTCTGGCAAACAAAGTTTCGGTTATTCGTTCCAGGCACTGAATGAAACTAGACTCAGATGTTAACAGAACACAAGAAAGGAACACCAATTGCAGTTGAAATACCTGCTTCTTCTTGGAATTCTCTTTCTTTAAATATTCAGCAAAAAACTCTTTTGTCATTGGACACCACACCTCAGCACACTGAACATTTGCTATGAATCCACCTTTCACTAAGTCCAGCCAATTTGCCTCATACAACTTGGGGCCAATGAGGAAGTTCAAATCAGTAATCCTCTCATCCTCTCTAACAAGTGTAGCTGCAATTTTGCAAAAAATCATTCATTATCACACCTCCGTCCGATATTAAAGCAGAACTCCAAGAAGATTAACATATCCTTTGAAATTGTTACCTGTTAGACCAAGTTTACAATGAGATTTGGTAATGCTTATGACTTTCCGAAACATTTGAGCAGGGACCACATGGACCTGAAAGAGTACCATGTTAGAGGGGAAAAGACATGAATAATCTGGTTCTTTATTCAGAAATTATAAATAAGAAGCATTAATCATCTTTCAGATATATTGATACCTCGTCCATTAGAAGCAATCCCCATTCTCGATTTCGTATTTCTTCAATAATCTTTTCAGATTCTTCAGAACGTTTTCCACTAAAAGCAACCATGTTGTATGTGGTTACAACCACCCCAGCATTACCACGAAATTTTTCTTTGCTTTCAGATGTGAAACGACAAATATGATCTTCTCGAATTGTAGACCACAACTTGAATTGAAATGCCCACTGATCGACGGAGACAGCATTGGTCGCCAAGCAAAGGCAGCTTTTCTTAATTCTACTAGCGGCCGAAACACCCACCAAGGACTTCCCAGCACCACAAGGTAGCACAATTATACCCGACCTTGCCCTACCTGAGACATAAGTTCAAAAATAAAGTAAGATTGAAGCCACTTCTTTCTGCAAGCAGAAAATCCAGAACCAACAACGCCCAGTTTTTTCCCACAGGAAGAACAGTACAAAAAACAAATAGTTCCCTTCACAAGTTTTCGTCTCGGTGTTGAGGAAATAATATCAAAACATCGTTTATCATCAGCAGAGTAAGAGCACTTTACCATCAGACCCGTAGAAACTTACCGTTACCAAACATTTTGCTAAGACTCTTTTCTTGGTATGGTCGTGGCTGAGCTTGAGGCTTCAGCTCCATGTCAAGATCAGGGTTTATCTGTTTTCCAATTTCACAAGAATAACAGCAGAACAGCCATATAAATTAAAACAACAGAGGATGATAAAGGCATGCTTTAATTGTATCAATTGTAAGCAAAACTCACCGTGTCATTCCTGAAATCATATTCCTCCAACATCGGATAATTTAAAGCATTTGGCAAACAAGCCTGCTTGACATTTTCAACCTGCCATGGCAACAGCAGGAAAAGGAATTACACAACCAATAGGTAAAGGAATCCAATTTCTTCATTCAGGCAAAAAGGCATATTCACAAATGCGATGCATTACTAAACCAAGATTACATTACATGTGTTGCATGCGGGAAGTGAAATTCAGTACCAAACCACTATGTTGCCCAAAATATGAACAGGATGAATAGTTGATTAAGTCCAGCATAGAACACTTTAATAGAAGTTTCATGAAGCCAACTCACAGGCCAAGAGCGAGCTTTTAATTGATGCAGGACATTTGGAAAACAAGGATCAATATTAATATGTGCCAACGTATTACAAAACCTCCCCTCCAAGAAAATCGAAGCACAACATTAAATGCTAACATCCTCATCAGGATGAAGAAGCGAAAATCATCTTCATGGCAATGAAGAAGAGAGCAGAAAAAATGGAAAATAGCTTGAGATGAAGAGCACAATAATCCTCCAATTATAGATGACAAAAGGAAACCAATTTAATGACACCATCCAAATGCAAAGGTAACTGGGAAACATGAATGAACATTCTACATGCCAAGATGGCAAATAACATCACAGTGCCGGTGACTGCCTAGATGGAATGTAACAAGAACTGGGGAAAAACTTGGAGAAAAAACTCACTTAAAAGATCAATTTTAAAGCTAAACCAGGAACTCAATTTCTCTCGAAAGTCGAAGCTAAATGAGGGTCCCCAACATAATCACCATCAAAAGTAAAAACAGGAAAAGATAAGAATAATTCAATAAATGATTACCTGGGAAGGATCAATTTCAAATGCATGAGTCTCCTTTTCCTCAGCTACAGCAGCTAACTCTGCTTCATTTAGCAACTCGTCATGTCTTCCTTCTATCTCGCCCAAGGATCTACTCACTGTAAAGCCATCACCTCCGTTTGTTCCCTAAAGATCAGTTGATGCAACAAATGACACGATATCAAAGATAATTTGGAGTATCATAAATCCACTTAGGAAGACAATATGCCTTCTTGTCCGAATTCTATTTATTCCATTGATAATTGATTTACACTATTTACAGACCTCGGGTGAGATTCTAGCTCGACGAATAGTTTCATCCGTGAGCAATTTTTGCAACACCTGCAAAAAATAATCACCAATAAATTCAATCATCCGAATCCAACACCCCAGAAAAGTAAATGATACAAAAAAGAAGGTGCTAGTTTAGTAAATATAAAACAAGCTTACCTCTGGAAAAGGGGACTCAACCAAATACCGATTTTTCTTCAGAACAAGCTTGACTTTGCCATAATTTGCAGTTGAATCATGAATAAAGTCTATCATCTCTTTTGGCAGCTTGGTTTTTGACAATTTACTTAAAACTGATATGATAGTTTCCGTCTCAAGCCCAACTGAAACTGCCGCGTACAATGAGTGTGGAGTCAAATTGTACTCGTGCATTGACTCTGGCCTATAAACCATAAAGAAATCCTCAAAAGCAGATTAAACCTCCACTATCATAATACAAGCAGCTACTTGTAAAGTAAGCATTGAGAAAGTTCCAATCTTTATATGTCAAGCTAGAGCTATATATTGAATGCAATCATTTTCTCATTTAAGTAATTAACAACAACATGACGATAGGCCCTTCAAGTAAATGACGAGTATAACAACAAACACCTGCAAACGGGTTCTGCAATGGCAATGAGAAAGTCATATGCTTGTTTGTATAGTGGGGAGAAAGTTTCCAGGAAAATCCGACCATCAGCACAAGCCCACAATGGCCGATTTTCGTGATCGGGCTTGAGTTCCAATTTAGTAAAATCCCTTTTTTTCCCTTCACCTTAAAGATCATCCAAATTAAAGCATCACTAAATACATCCGGAAATACCAAAGGTAAAATGGAAGAAAGAAAAAAAAAAAAAGGAACCAGATGAAGTAGTAAACTTTATCAAATCCAAAGTTAGTTTACCATCTCGATAATCATCATCATTATCTTCGGGATAATATGAATAGTCATCTTCAATAACTGTATTCCTATGCTCTTCCTGCATCATCATTTCAATAAATACTCATAAATAAGCTTAAAACCCCAATCTTGATCCAACATCACAAGGAAAATCTGCTGTAATGAAGTAAAGAAGAAATCAATAAAGTAAAGCAAAGAACCTTGTTGGGGAACTTGCTTTTTTTGCTGGGTCGACCTTTATCACCTGAAATTACAACAAAATCATCATCTCTCTTTTTATCTTACACAATTTGTTTTTCCATGAAGTGAAGGTTTGTTTAGTTTCTCAGTCAAATGATAATAGTTCAACTCAAACATTTGGCGGAAAATTACCGTTTCCCATCGGATTCTATATTTGTGATTTTCTGGGTTTTTTTGGTAATTATTTCTGATGCTTTCTAAGATGGAAGAAGAAGAAGAAGAAGAAAATGGTATTTAAACGACGACCCGAACGGGGCGGACTCGTTTCGACCGTCTTCAGTGAGGGCTCCGGCCTGCGCAACGGGTCAAGTTTTTTTTTTTTAGTGTGTGTTTTTAGGTGTTTTTTGTATTGGGAATGTAAAAAGTTGTATTAAAAATTTAAAAAGATAAAATAATTGGGAATGTAAGATTGTATTAATATTACATATTGAATGAAAAGATAAAATCATTGTACGCGTAAAATACATAATGAAGTAATTATTAATAGTAGATGGTAGATAATGTGTGACTGAAGTGTGAAGTTTAAAGTTTTTATGGTTATTTTGTTGTAATTAAAGATTCTATGATACTGTTTGGCCCAATACTTAATATTTTAGAGCAACAAATGTAGAGTTAAAATTTTTGCCCTTTAATCCCTTTTTGCTAACAATAAAAAATAATAATTAATGAAATTATGGGTAAAAAAAACATAAATTTAGTAACGTCTGAAAAAGAACCCTAAAACATCATTTTGCAGAAGAACATACGGAAAAAAAATCATATATAACCTTAATTAACCATTACATCCCATGCCGCACGATCGACTCACTATTAGTTCATCACTTTCAGAACAACAAACCAGCTGTAGGGCCAAAGTTTTTGTTCTTTCATCTTTGAATTTCGGGTTGTTTTGGGGAGGGGGAAATTTTTGCAGCACTGGAACATACTCACATACTCATGGTTTGTGTGGCATGTATAAATAGAGATAGATTGATGATAATTGATTATGCAAAATTTCAGTGATAAAGATAAAATTTATAACAATTTTTGAGATATTATTAAGGAAAGATTATATTTATTCGGGTAGATATGATATTGCACAAATAAATGCATTGGTTTGAAATTCAAAAGATAACATTTAGTTATAGTTAAATCTCATCCTTTTAGTAATAATTGAAGGCAAGTTTTGTACCTTTTTTTTCTTTTCTATTGGCGAAAAATACAGAGCCATGTTTTTAGGAGAAGATTTTAAAGATAAAATTAATGTTAAATGATTGGTTTTTTTTTTTTTTTGAATTGTAGTCTATTGATTTACATGATTGGAAGAAATTTTTTTTTAGAGGGATTAATTAAATGAGTCCCGTAGTAGGTTTGGGGATTCTTTTGGAGAGGGAATAATTCTGGTGCATTAATGTTCATTAATTCCGTCCATTAAATTTAATTAATTTTTATTTTCCTATTTTAAACTATAGTTTTAAATGCCATTTGATAAAACTTTATTTACATAAAATTTGAAAGACTATTAGTATAATTGTTGTAGATATTTTTTTATTCAACCATTAAAAAAATGACACATAAGATTTTATCCTATGTGGCACCTTTAGAATTCTTTTTTGTTTTCTCTCTCTGGTTTCTCTCTTAGTATAACTAGATGCTTGCCCCGGGCGAATGCCCGGGGAGTCGTCTATATTTTTAAATTGATATAAAAAATACGAATTACTCTTAAAAGAATAAAAAAAATTAGAAGAATAAAAACTCGATTGAAAGCACAGAAAGTGAGCTATTACACATAAATCTATGTCCAGATTTACATCATTTAAGTTATAACAGTTAACTTATGCCTGGGTTTACATAAATCATAAACCAATATTTACAACAGAAGAATAAAAAAAAAATCATCCTTAAAAAATTAAATTTCTTTCATGGCACCTTATTTTTTCTCTGTTGTAGAAATAGATAGATTGATAATTGATGTCAGATTTTAAGTAACTGATTTAAATGCCCGGGTGTGAGAGAGGAGCGGAATGGAAGAGATTCTTTGAAATTGGGGATTGGGAAGACATTACTGGTGTTTCACTTGATTTAAAGGGATTTCCTTACATGTGATTTTATCAACTAAATATTGTTGTTTTAAAAGATTAGTATATACCTATAATTAAGATATTTTTATGTAGCTATAATTAAGGGATTTATGTATTTATCTATTCTATCTTTTTCTTCTGATTAGTTAGAGTGCCACGTGTCAAAATGATTTTGTACTGAAAATGGCTTTTGGCGAGAAAATTTTTATTGTGGTGCTGACACATGTCCTTTTTGTTTGTTGCTTTAATTAAGTACTATACATAATAAAATTTGATTAAATGGGATAAAAAATAAAAGTTCAAACAGTGAGGACCTATATACTTGCCGCCCGGGTGACCAACTGAGATTTAATATGATTCAATAATAAAATAATTCACTGAATGTAATATATAGTATGTGTCTTCAAACCTATTTTAATAAAATTATGAGAAAACAATATAAAATTCTAACCTTAAACAACAACTTATGAGCTTGAATAGTTGGGAAAGAAAACACCGAACCAGATTCAGATCAGATTTCACATCCATCAAAATGATAAGTCGTTTAAGTGAAAAATGTTCGATTGACTATTGACAAACACTAAAACGTTGTCTCTAGCTAAGTGGTAGTACAAATAGTCAAATACATATGATTCATATTTAATCTAGGAGCGGAAGCAGCTAAATGCACCTGTAGTAACAATTGGAATAGTTACGAGGCCAAAATTATAACAAAAAATAAATACTCATGAACATCAATTTGGTGAGTGGGACTGCCTTTACTTTATTTTATGCTTCTCTCCCTTGCTTTTCCATGGAAATGCCCTACAAAGTCAGCAAGAGTTGGGATCAGATTATGTGGACATGTCGAGTCAAATTCCAAAAGTAAAGATGAAAGATATCACATGTATTTTTTCTATTATGGTTACAGAGAATTTACAAATTTACACGAATAACACGAATAACCGGCTGCTGCAGATAGAACAAACTTCACTTTAGGAGTATCAAAATAGATTCGAATACTCTCATGGCTACACTGACTAACAGACTCTATCACTTTAAGATTAGGTAAGCCAGCTGCAGTGCACAAAAGATTATCACAAAAGGTACTGAAGTAATTTCGATCAGACAACACATTGGCGATTTCAGGAGTTCTAACCACAACACAAATTGAAATTCCATTTGGAATGCCACATTAAGAATAAAAAGGGCATCTAATCAAGCAATACAACGGCTTTGTATAGTTAGAATTCTCAAGCCTAAAATTGAAAATTTTTAACTTATCCATCATAGTGTCTAAATGTAGTGATAAAAAAAGACAATCATAGACGCAACTTCTTTAAAAAAGTATTCGTAAATCCAGAAAAGTTATTAGTAGCTGTATCGAATGCATATTTGAAAGCCCAAGAGAAAGAAAGTCTATGATAAAAGTAGAGATTCCAATGTTTGCTATTACTTACAACATCATCTTGGCACAAAGCTACTCCAAACGTGAAGTTCTTTATCGATTCTCTAATTTGAAAAGAAAGAAAAAAAATCTGGATGAGGAAGATGATGTTTTGAACTTAATCCATCCTTAAAAAGCACTCAATTAAAGCATCATACAACTATAAATTCAATCAACTACGGATTCATTTTCCAAAATTGATAACTTCTTGTATGCTGCATTAAGACATTAGAAGTAGAAATACCCATTTCAATTGACCGTGGCCCTTGGTAAGATATGCAGTAGTAGGCACAATAGCCAATGAGTCAGATAAAGCACCAAGTAGATTTATCTCTGTACTATTAGTAGATGCTGGTGTGGTACTTCCAGTCTGGAGCAGCCACATTTGAAGTAGTTGCAGCTGTTTAAGAAAAAACATATGCCAAGTTCAACCCTCCTCTTCTCCAGAAATGCAGCAGGTTTGCAAAAACTTTAAAATTTAATGAAACTATTTTATGCCACAGAATTTAGAATGCTATTCTACCATCCTCCATATAAGGTATACAAATTGAAGATGCACTGAAGGAGGAGCAAAATCATACTCCCTCCGTCCTATAATTATTGTCCAGTTTGAATTTTCAGTTTTAGTTCAAATTGTACTAAAAGTGAAATCTCAAACTGGACAATCATTTTGGGAAAGAGGGAGTAATACATATGAGCACAAGCAAATATGTACTTTATATGGAAAAACAAAGTCAATATTTCTTGTTTCAACTTTTCAAGTGAAAGGAGACCAACAAAATCAGGCAACCTACAAATTCGAAGGAGAATGAAAATCAAGTAACTTGGGGAGATAATAAAAAATGTTGTATCTGTTTTTGGAAAGCCTATAATGATATCTACGAACGAAAAACATAGCACCCGGGCAGAACAAAAACGTAAACAATACCCCAAGTAAGAAGTTCAAATATACTTGATTCCAACTTGAAGTTTCCAAGACCAAGTTTGATTCCACCGGAAGCCCCTGTCCAGTCTCTTCATTACCTTCCTTCCTTCACAATGGATTGCAAAGGGTTAACAATTAGCAATATAAAAAAACAGAGAAAACAAAACCAGATTAAAAATAAAAAATAATTATGTCCAAAAGTAATCACTGGGAGCAATTGAGAAACACAAAAGAAAACCACAGTTCACCAAGGTTCAATCGTTGGATCCCCTGTGGAATACTTGATTTGGCATACGAACACGCCGGTGCTGGCCCTTGAACACCCGAGCTGGTAGTCCATCGCCGCAATCCTACAAAATCGTCCAAAACCCCATTTTTATGTAATTTTTCGTGAGAGGAAAAAGTCCAGAATTTCAAATTGAGATTTACTAAATACCAATTATTTTAGAGAGACTACAATTGAACGGATTAAGAGAAATAAAGGGAGCGAGGTTACTGTACTTTTGGGGAGGTGGAGAAACGGATAAATTTCCGAGAAGAAGCTGATTCTCTCGTGTTCGGTGATGGAGGAGAAGACAATGGTAGCATCGCTCCTAACACTTACGCTTCCCGATCCGACTTCCACTCCGAATCATAACCACAAGGGGATGATTTCTGGTCAGGCGGCAGCGGCGCCGTCGTCGGTGGCTTCTGTTTATTTCCCTTTCAGTTTAGATATAGGCAAAAGGCGCCATCATCCAAAACCCCCCCTTTTTTTGGCCTCTCACTTTCGCAGAAGAGGTGTAGAAGGTTATGCCCTTTATCCAACTTTCAGATATTCCTTTAAAATTTGAATTGATACGCTTTAAGTCGGAGAAGATAAGATTGAACTTTTGATTTAATTTGATGCAGCTAAAATTGAGGGGCGGAGCTAAAATTTGGGAGTAGATTGATATTTGTAATTTATCTCTTCTCAATATAATTGTGATATTTGGGTTTCTTTATTATTATCTTATCTTAAATATTATTTATTATCTTTTTTTATATTATACGTAACTTTGGCTTTTTTAAGGCTTCTTTTTCCTAAAAATCTAGAGTGCCACGTGTCAGTTTTCATTTTGTACTAAAAAAGGCCTTTGGCGGGAAAATTTTCAACATGGAGCTAACACATGTCCTTCTTGTATGTTGCTTTAATTAAGTACAATAGATATCTACCATATATACTATATAGATAAATCAATGCTTCTCATTTCCTATTCTTATTTAGGAATTATGTTTTTTTTAATGTGAAATAACTACTTTCAGAAATCGTGGCAAATTATCACATATTATTTATTCAAATTTGACCTCATTCACTTTACGACATTAATTACATATTAATGTTGATTGATTGATTGTAATCAATTTTAATTATTTATGATTTTTTTAAAATTATACGTATTCAATTAACTGTCCATTAATATAAAATTAGGTGTGATAAAATTTATTCCTATAAATTTCCAAGGATTTGTTGTGTAATTGTGTAAACTTTTTTTTTTGTGAGATTTTATATAAAAATGTCATATAGGATTTTATCCTACGCGGCGACGTAAAAACTTTTTTTGAAACCTCTCTCTGGTTTCTCTCTTAGTATAATACGAGAGATATATAGATGTATATACCATGGCTTATGCTCTACTATCACGCGTTGAATTATGTACTTACTTTACACCATCTGGTCCTCAATTTTTTCTTCAATTACTCGAATATACATTAAATTATAACACTTTACTTCATGCTGCTTGAATAATTAATTGTAAATTTATATTGTGTTCAATGATTTTTTTTAGGGAAAAACAAACTTTATTGAAATTACTGGAAATAGTCCAACACCATTTGATACAAGAACAGACCATCCAAAATGACGTACTCAAACCGTCCTAATGCCGTCCTAATGACGTACTTGCGGTACTAGTCACTGCACCAGTGACTAGACCAATACAACTGCCAAAAGGGTTAATAATCCTATAATGGCATAATTCTATTGTTGAACATATCACGGAACAGAATAAAATTCTGAACTCGAATATATCACTTATCCGCAGACTGAAGGTCATTAAGAATGAACAACACACACCAAATTTGGACTCGACCAACGGACTCGGTTCCGTTGACGTACTAAATTCGCTCAGTAAATAGTCAATCCGAGATCTATATTGAGGGTGGGCTATCCCACTTAATTGAATTAAAACAAAACAATAAAAAAAAACAATCAAATCCGATCTGGCATAGACTCCATCAGATCTAGGATGCAGCGATGGTGCTTGGAGCTTCCGGCGTGGATCGGCTGGATGGGTTCCGAGGGGAGGGCGGCGAAGGCAGCAAAGGTAGCAGCGGTGAGTCGATATGAGTTCCGTGCGGAGGGCGGCAGAGGGCGGCAGCGGTGAGTCGTTCTGGGTGTCAAGCAGGGGTGGCGTAGAAGTCTGGCCAGCGACAGAAGGTTGCAAGATTGATGAATCGGTCTTCTCCTTCTTTGGTGGAGGACATCTGATTTTTTTTTTTTTTTTTATAAATAGAAAGTAAATAAAAACAGAAGAGGAAAAGACTCCCCAACCACCGTTAATGGTGGTCGGGAGGAAGAAGTGATTTCCGGCGAGGGTGTTTTAGAGAGGTAGGAGAGAAAAAAGCCTACAGAGAGAAACTACCAGCAGTTAGAATTATGTTCAATGATTTTAAAGTAAGGTTTTGTGATTGTCAGGAATTTATTTTTTATAAATATTTATTTTCAATAGTTTGATTCCTTACTATAATTACTTGTGTTATAGTTACTTTTATAAATATTCATCATAAGATTTACTTTTATAGTTCCATTCAATTTCTTGAAACTTTTGATTTTCAGTATCATATAATATAAAGCTGTAAAATCATTAGCCATGGCAAAGGCCATTTAGCATAATCAACTAAATAGTCAGGGCTTATGTCATGACATAAACATATTCAATAATTATCAAACTAAGTGTTATTTTTTTAATTGTTTTATTTTAATAATATAGCACTATTAGAAACATAAAAAACATTACTGAATTTTTCTGAAAGCTATTAGTGTTATTTTTTACTTGTTTTATTAGTTCATAATTATCAAACTAAGTGTTATTTTTTACTTTTTTTTTAGCAATATAGTGTTATTAAAAACATAAAAGACATTACAGAATTTTTCTAAAAGCTATTAGTGAATTTTTCTTGTTCACTTACCTTCTAACAAGTTCATTCAACATGTCAAACTTTTTTTTGTTAGAATATTAATACTATTCGCTTTTGATTTGTTGACTTATTTTCAATAATTGTTTCTTTATGTAATTTCACAACTTGTAAATGACATTTTTTTTTGGAGAATGTCACTTTTTGAGTTTAGTGGAGATTTTTGTTCTTATAACACCACGGTAAAATTAACAGTAAAATTATATGAAAGTTGGGAGAATTTATTATGATAAATTTATTTGTGGTAAATGATAATCAAGTTCGATTGAAGAGTACGAATGAGTAGTTCGTTGAGGAGAATAAACACATTAACGACTCATTGAATATTTTAAATAATAATTTAGTCAAATTTATTTCATTAATGTGTTTCAATTTCCATTAAGACGGTCAGATTATTTAGAAGGTTTATTCCACTTATCATTTGTTAGATGTTACTTTCACTGTCTAAAGAAAGTAGTTTATTGCATTGTTTAATTAAAGAAAGTGAATAATTTTTATAGGAATCAAAGAAGTAAAATTTTAAAATACGACGTTTTGTATTTCATGTAAACTCTTTAACCTATTTATAAATATCTAGCTATAGTAAATATCAAGGGAGAAACCAGTGAGAGAGAGAGAAAAAAAAATTAATCTTAAAGTGATAGTGATACATAGGATTTTTTTTTCTCATATTGCATTTTCTCATGAACTCAATAAGAAAAACTTCACGTACATTAAAAAAGCCCTCATATCTTTAATCAATTGTAATTCAAGTAAGTTTATAAAATTATCAAAAAATTATCATTACGTTAATCAATTATAATTAATCGATTATGTATTTTATGCAATCATTTTGTTTTTTCATTCAACGTAACATCAATATGTTCTTATTTACTTTTAGTCATATAATGTTTAGGATTGTCATCTTATGATCTATTTACTCCTTTGATCAACTAAAAATTTCATATGATAAGCAAATTTTATCTTTTGAATCTCAGTCATATAAGCAAATTTTATTATCCATTTACACCTTCATTTAATTTCAGTCACGTAATCCATACTTTTTAAATTTTTAATATTGATAATATACATAAATAAATCTCGCCCATTGTGTGAGTTTAGCATCTACTTACTTCTTACTATCTCAAAAAAAAAAAAGAGGATTAAGAAAAAAGGAAATCATACGAAAATTACAAATATGAAATGAGATACCCTGTCTGAATTAAACCTTAAATGATTAAAATCTGTAGCTAAAAAAAAATAAAAAATAAAATAAAATACGAAAATACGAAAATAAAATCCCCGGTTCGATTCAATTTGGTAGCCGGTTTGCGTCAAGACTGCACATCTTTTACCCGTCAAAACTCGGAAGCGTTCCCAAGTATTTTCTCTCCTCCTCAGTCCCGAACGGGGGCTTCTTACAATATTTCCACAAAAGCCCCCAAGCGGAAGGCGGCGTAACACCACGTTTGATTTCCGTTTCCGGTCGCCGGAGTATTGATTGGTTGTGCGAGAATGAGCGGACACGATTCTAAGTATTTCTCCACCACGAAGAAGGGTGAAATCCCTGAGCTCAAAGAGGAACTCAATTCTCAGTACAAGGTTTTCCTTGATTTCCGTTTCATATTGTGTGGAGTTTCAGTAATTTATTCAATTTCATTCTAGGCGTTCGAGCTCATCCATAGCATTTTTTTTTCAGCTCCGAACGAATGATCTGCGTTATTCGTTTATTTTATTTATGTACAGTGATCTGAATACATTTCGATGCTTGTACCTCAGTATTGCTGTCAGATCTATGGTGTTTTCATTTAAGTAATCTTGATAACTGTTGGACGAATTTAGCCAGTGAATCGATCTGCTATTGCTTCCCAACTTACTGCTCTGATTTGCTGCGATTAGGCTTCGAATCGGAATGAGAATATTGTGCACTTCTTTCTTGATCGTGAATTCTGATGTTTGCTGTATTTTCCAAATTCAGGATAAGAGAAAAGATGCTGTCAAAAAAGTCATTGCTGCCATGACTGTTGGGAAAGATGTTTCTTCACTCTTCACTGATGTTGTCAACTGCATGCAAACAGAGAATTTGGAGCTGAAAAAACTGGTTTACTTATATCTAATCAATTATGCTAAAAGCCAGCCTGATCTTGCCATTCTTGCTGTAAATACATTTGTAAAGGTAATAATAATCACATCACTTTTACAGTCCTGCAGTT
Organism: Oldenlandia corymbosa var. corymbosa; assembly: GCA_949775105.1. Taxonomy (NCBI): domain Eukaryota; kingdom Viridiplantae; phylum Streptophyta; class Magnoliopsida; order Gentianales; family Rubiaceae; genus Oldenlandia; species Oldenlandia corymbosa. Next base: position 9,108,570 of record OX459119.1, on the reverse strand, counting down.
TATTTTTTTTTGTTTTCTCTTTGATGTTACTTCGCTTATGTGTCTGTGTCAATAATTTTAAAATTCGATGAATCTTTAAAAGTTCTGCTGACTACAATATCATTTACTAATTTGGTTTGGATGGACACGTGATCTCTTGCTTGGAAAACCTTCAGGGGATGGAGTGCCAAGATAGTGATATCTCTATTTCTCTGAGTTTGTTATTTACTAATTGGGCTCTCGTAAAGTGAAATTCCTTAGATGAGGATATGAATTTGGATCATTTGGTAATTTGATCGCTTAATATTGAATTGGATCTTGTGGATCTTTGTATTCAAGATTTTTTTTTCTTTGGTAGTTCTTGGTTGGTACTGGTACTTGTTCATTGTCTTGCATATCATAGAAGAATAACGTGTGAACTAGGTAGTTGAAGGAGTATAGAGATGTATGTATTCTTGTCATGCATAAAATAAGTAACCGCAGAATTTATAGTTTCTCTCCTTGGGCAAGTAAATATGAAACTTGGTATTTAAATCTCAAGGCACAGTGGTGTAGTTTCAGTACTATTGCTTCTAGTTGACTAGCCAGAAATATTACCAAGTTTGGTACTCATGTATGTCTGATGAATGCTTTTTATTTAAAGAGCCACTAGGATTATATGGTTTCTGTATGCACTGTTCCACAATGGTCTGGTAAACATTTGTAGATAAACGATGCTTCAGTTTCTAAAGGTTCCCAGGCTCAAAGTATCAGAAATTACTGTATTTATTCACTCTTTTCATTTGTACAGATTTATGTGTAATGTTGTTTACTTTTGTGGCAGACCCTTTGTGGTTACTAACTTTGTGCATTTGATGCAGGATTCACAAGACCCAAACCCTTTGATTCGTGCCTTGGCTGTACGAACCATGGGTTGCATCCGAGTCGATAAAATCACTGAGTATCTTTGTGACCCCCTTCAGCGGTGCCTCAAGGTAAATCACCAACCTCCTTTATGCAGGGATTCACATTCTCTGTATGTTTACATTGATATATGATCTCTCAGGTGTTTGTTCGTTTTAATGACTAATGACACCCCATTAAATTATTCTCTTGTGGGTTAGGCCGACTTTTTAATTTTTATTTTTCAACTGAGCCCCACTATTGTCTCTTTGTATCCTTGTCAGGATGATGATCCATATGTTCGCAAGACAGCTGCTATATGTGTGGCTAAACTTTATGACATCAATGCTGAACTGGTTGAGGATAGGGGTTTTCTGGAAGCTCTCAAGGATTTGATTTCTGACAACAATCCAATGGTTGTAGCAAATGCTGTTGCTGCTCTTGCAGAGATTCAGGAAACTAGTGCAAAACCAGTTTTTGAGTTAACCAGCAACACTCTATCAAAGCTTCTTACTGCTCTAAATGAATGCACTGAGTGAGTATACCGAGCCTCTGTATTTGGTCATTTTTCTCATATGTTTATTTAATCACCCTCTTAATGTTGTCTGTTGGTGGATACGGCATATGTTTGGAATGTGTGGGAAAGTGAATGACATTGACAATACAAAGCCCTCATTTTCTCACTGGTTGTTTAAGAGATATGTGCTGTAACATCAAATGCTAATGGAGAGCAGAGTATTTTACAAATAAATTTACTGAAGGATATTTCATTGAGATATGGAATTCCCATTCTTCAGTCTTTGGGTTTTCTTGTTGTGATGCTCGATTTAGCAATACTTCACGTCTGTTTGATAAAAGTTAGTCTTTGATTCTGAATGCTGAAATAGAAATGCTGAATTCATTAAGTTATTAAGAAATAAGATTAAGCTGAAATTTTCTGCTTATTGTTTCTACTGCAAGTTAAGCACCTCTTGATCCATTAAGAAGTTTAGTTTTTATTTTTTTTAATCATTATTATTTTTTTTTATCAAACCCACTGAATCAAAAAAGCACTTAATCAAATAGTTATAAGCATTAAATGGTGTTAACAAACAGGCCCTTAGCATTTATTCTGCATCTGCAAATGTGAACTTCTCACTGATGAATGAGATATTTCTGAATGCTTGTAGGTGGGGTCAAGTTTTTATTTTGGATGCTCTTTCCAAGTATAAAACAACTGATGCTCGTGAAGCTGAAAACATAGTAGAGCGAGTTACTCCCAGACTGCAGCATGCAAATTGTGCAGTTGTCCTTTCAGCAGTCAAGGTGAGATGCTTTCATTCTTTTATCCATATGGTATATTTGGGTAATAATACATCAGTCATTATGTGACTTGCTTTAGTTCTTGGTCTCTTCCTTACTCTGGAGGTTATTTCTGATGACGTTACAGATGATCCTTCAACAAATGGAACTGATTACAAGCACTGATGTAGTTCGAAATCTCTGCAAGAAAATGGCTCCACCGCTTGTCACATTACTTTCAGCTGAACCAGAAATTCAGTATGTCGCATTAAGGAACATAAACTTAATTGTTCAAAAAAGACCCACAATCCTTGCCCATGAAATCAAGGTAGCCACGTGCAGTTTGGAGTATTATTTGTTATATTCTGAAGCCTCCTGCTAGTGAATTATTAGTCTTAATAAGTGAAAAGAATAAAAGCTCATGAATTGTGGGGCATGATTCTGCAGGTCTTCTTTTGCAAGTATAATGATCCAATTTACGTGAAGATGGAGAAGTTAGAAATCATGATCAAGCTTGCTTCAGACCGAAATATTGACCAGGTAGGGGGAAGAGGGCTGGAGTCAATGTTCGGTTACTTGCTTCCTCATGTGACCACAATACCTATTGTCACTTCTGCAGGTCCTATTGGAGTTCAAAGAATATGCTACGGAAGTAGATGTGGATTTTGTGAGAAAAGCTGTTCGTGCTATTGGACGATGTGCCATCAAGCTGGAGAGAGCTGCTGAACGATGCATTAGTGTCTTGCTTGAGTTGATTAAAATCAAAGTGAACTATGTTGTTCAAGAAGCCATTATAGTAATCAAAGATATCTTCAGGCGGTACCCTAACACGTAAGTAGTTCTCTTGTTCTCATTTTTTTGTTTTTTCCATGATTGGTTTCTACCATGTTTCTAATGTCTCCTTCCCCACCCCTAACCCTTCCTCCCACCTCCCAAAACTCCAGATATGAATCCATTATTGCAACACTTTGTGAGAGCCTGGACACTTTAGATGAGCCAGAGGCAAAGGTACTGTGTGGTAACTGGAATTGTATCTCTTTTTAGAGTGGCTTCTGTTGCTTCAGAAAGATTTCCTTATGGCAAGGTCTAACTTCGCTTACTTTTACTTTTAAGGCGTCAATGATCTGGATCATTGGTGAATATGCTGAACGAATTGACAATGCTGATGAACTTCTTGAAAGCTTTTTGGAGAGCTTCCCTGAAGAACCTGCACAGGTCCAATTGCAGTTGCTGACAGCAACCGTGAAGCTTTTCCTTAAAAAACCTACTGAAGGCCCGCAACAAATGATTCAGGTTTTTCCTCATACTTAATAGTTGCAGAGATGTATTAAAAACTCAATTGAGGGACTTGATGCTCATTTAGTTTGTGGTTAGTTGACCTTGTGGTTCCATGTGAGAAATATTGATCATAGTATTTGTGGTGAATTTTGATGTTTTGCGTTGTTTGCTTATTTTTAAGAGATCAAATGCTATCTTTTCTGAGTATCGGCTTTGCCTTTTTGCTTTTCGCAAGGTATCAGATGGCACTTTCGGTGAAAGTGGTCCTTGTCTTTTATATTGTAGTCTGTTCTTTTTTCGCTCCCATCACCTGAGAGCGTTAGTTAGTTAAACTTGTAACATCAGGTTGAAATTAGCAAGGACAAGATTTTCCTGGCTTTTAGTCACCTTCAAAGTGTGTATTTATCCTAGTGGAAGTCAAATATATTATTCTTCTTCTTCTCTCTTTTTTTTTAGAAAACCTGAGCGTTCAAACCCAACTTGTTCGTGCTTCTTTTTTTCAATTATTATTTTAAAAAAAAAACAACTTGAGGTTCGTATTAGCTTGTTCACAAATGTTTAGGTAACTATTGTGGGATATTGCTTTTGGTAGATTTATGTGCTGATAAAGCCTTGTTTGTTTTTTTCTTGTATTTTCTTTTTTGAGCTCCTTGACCAGGTGGATGCATTATCTTTGCTATATTTTTTCTAATAATTATACCTCTGTAATCTGTACTTGAAGGTTGTGTTGAATAACGCCACCGTGGAGACTGATAATCCAGATTTGCGTGATCGTGCTTATATATATTGGCGTCTTCTCTCAACTGATCCAGAGGTGTGCAAAACTCTGTCACATTTGATTTTTCTTTTCCTTTCTTTTTTGGTTTCCTAAGACTCCCAGTGACTTGTGGTGTTGTTTGGATGTCAAATTCAACTGCTCTATCCGCTTAAAGTTCCAAAACCACCATACTGTGTTTGAAATAGTTAATATCCAGTATTTCTAAGCACAATTTGCCAACCATGCTCTCATATTGATGACTTGGGCAATTATGTATTATATTGTTAGATTCTTTGCGAAGTTGATCATCCGATGATATAATCACGAGTTTTTCAAATCTCAGGCAGCGAAGGATGTTGTGCTAGCTGAAAAGCCTGTGATTAGTGATGACTCGAACCAGTTGGATCCTTCTTTGCTAGATGAGCTTTTAGCAAACATTGCCACCTTGTCTTCTGTATATCACAAGCCACCAGAAGCATTTGTGACTCGTGTAAAGACGGCACAGAGATCAGAGGAAGATGAGTATGCGGATGGAAGTGAAGTAGAGGACTCTGAGACACCTTCCCATGCAGTTGAAAACAGTCCACCTCCACCTGGCAAGCAACCTGGAGTTTCTCCAGCTCCACCTGCAGCTCCTGCACCTGAGCCTAATTTGCTCGATTTTGGCGATGATTCAGTTGATGCTGGGTATGTACATTTTTCTTGTCACTAATTACGTTCGAAACTGAATAAACAGCCTAAAATTTTCTTACGCTGTACATGGAACACAAACTTTGGCATTTCTATTATAACTTGTATATTGTGAATTTGCAGAAAGACTGCAACCAACATTTTGCATCTTTTTTAGTTGCTCATTTCCAGAATGATTTCTGACTAGCTATTTTTATCTGCAGTCCTCCCTTGCCAGTTCTATTATCAGCTGCTACTGCTGAGGGATTACAAATTAGCGGACAGCTCGTACGTAGAGATGGACAAATATTCTACAGCATGTTGTTTGAGAACAATACCCAGATTGCCCTTGATGGATTTATGATTCAATTCAACAAGAATACTTTTGGCCTTGCTGCTGGTGGACCATTGCAGGTGGTTTTTATAATATTATCATGAATGGCATTGTGCTTTCCTGAAGAATTTGCACTGATATATCTTGTTCCACAAATGAATCAGTTTGCTCTTACTTGTAGGATCTATGTCTTGTATTAATATGAACATTCCATTTCTACCAGGTTCCCCAATTGCAACCTGGCACATCTGCAAATGCTCTGTTGCCTATGGTTCTTTTCCAGAATGTTTCACCCAATCCTCCAAGCTCAGTTCTGCAAGTTGCTGTGAAAAATAATCAACAACGTGTATGGTACTTCAACGACCAAATCCCTTTTCTGATATTTTTTGGCGAGGATGGCAGAATGGAGCGTGGCGTCTTCCTTGAAGTAAGAAAATTTTTAATCGTTAGCTCATTTTAACATCTATAGCACCTTGTCTGAAAAAAATTATGTTCTTAAAGTGGACATTACTCCTCCCTTGTCTGGACTGAGTCTAGCCTCTTCGTTTGGGTAGAGAATGTAGGTTTTTACTGTAGTTTTACTGGATTTAGTTTATTTTGAGGCATCTGTTTAAGTTTTAAAGAAGAATTCTGGATTGAAACTCACTATCGGCAATGTGAGATTATGAGCAAGACTGTGTTGCTCTCATGGAACCTGTGTTCCAGATGCATTTGCAAAAACACTTGGATTCTGGTTTGTCAATCACCAACCAATGATATATGATTGTGTTAATGTCCCAAATTGTAGACGTGGAAATCATTGCCCGACTCAAATGAAGTTTCGAAGGAGTTTCCAGGGATGGTGATAAATAGCCTGCAAGTCATATTAGATCGATTGGCTGCTTCGAACATGTTCTTCATTGCCAAGCGCAAGAATGCAAACCAGGATGTGCTGTACCTTTCTGCAAAGATTCCGAGAGGAATTCCATTCCTGATAGAGGTAACTGCAGTTATTGGAGTACCTGGTGTGAAGTGTGCAATCAAGACACCCAGTCCAGAGATGGCGCCACTGTTCTTCCATAGCATTGAGGCTTTACTCAAGAGTTAAACCTAATGATGATTCTCCCTACCCCCCTCCCTCCCTCCCCCCCGGTATTCATTCATCTCTGCTCTGTAAAATCTGAAGCACAGAGGTTATACAGGTTGCCTTTCTCAATTCTACGCCTAGTTCATAGTCCAGTAGGTTATGATTTGTTTGTTTGAATCCATTATTAGTTTTCAATTTTGCACAGAATTTTGGCTAAATGTAAAACTTGTTCCTACCTTGAAATAGAAACCCTTATTTTATTTTTATTTTTTTTGGTTTAGAATTTCGATTCCATGATATCTAAAAGAATGTTTATGCAGCCATCTGTCAGTGTAGCTTGCTTGTTGTACATCTTGCCTCTTTTTGCAAGTTTTGCACGCAGTTTTACGATACAATACTATATGGTTGAAGCAAAATGTGTGAAAATGTTGGATCAAACAGAAGCATAGACAATGTTTATCCCTGGACAAAGGAAGGATGAAGCCGACACAAACAGATTGACATTGCTGGTTTTATAAGTTTGGTACCTTGGTAGGCAAGGAATGAAGAATATAAAAGTTTCTAGAGAAGATGTATATGTTCAGGAGTTCTGCTGGAGAAAACCCTTGATGGTCGTCCGGCCAAGCATACCGTGAGCGTTCAGGAGAGCCCTGGCAAGGGGACTACTGAGCAATCTGGAGAAAGATTGAATTAGCTGTTGACTGGTCTGCAAAGTCCAAGCGCGCAAACAAAGAATCAAAGATGCAGGTATACTTCACATGATCCCGCGGTGAGAGCTTAATCATCCTCAAGTTGGAAAAGTTCTTTCATTTTTGTTTTCTCGAACCCAGTGTGTGTGTGTGTGTGAAATCACTGCTTTGGCTAATCCAAATTCTACACGGGAGGGTCCCTTTCGGAAAATAACGATGTTTCATCAAGTAAGTAGTATTTTAGATGGCTTAAAACGGTTAGATTACTCCAGTACAAAAACACGGAGGGATGAATTCCTTGAATGAGGCGTATGAGGAGAGAAAACACTTGGGACGCGTTTACTTGAACTCTGGTTAAAAATGCAATGCATCAAAATCATTTACTGCATTCTAAGATACTTCCAATCAAGCCAAAAGATGCATCCCCTGACCCATTGTTGATTTCTAAGATTATGCATTTACTTCATTCCTCATATATATCCCAGGTACGATTTATCTCTAATATTTTGGCCTATTAACTAAGATAGTAAACAATAATGGCAGGAACTATAGGAAGGGAATTAATAAGAAACTTCGATTGTTTTGGGTCATTATCACCATCTCATGGATTATCTGCATTATTATGTATTTAATGCTCATAATTTGTTTGAGAAATGCACTTAAAATTTACTTAAAATGACTATTGATCTGCTTATTATATTCCTCTACAGCATATTATTTTTTGAAAATGCATTTATTAAGAGATTAGAGAAAAAAAAAAAGTTGGGTGTCAGTGTTCTTTGTGTTCTATCATGGATTGTTCCATGAATCTTCTTAAAATGTGCTCACTCCTTTTGTGCCTTTTGATCCCATGTTCTTCAAGTGAGCAGATTGATGACATATACAGAGTTGATAGTGTCACCATATATGATAGTCTGCCACCTTATGAGTGGCATTACCTGAAAGGTGTAGAAATCTGTCCGAATTTTGTCTAATCACTTTTGTTTTTCTGCATATTTTCTTTGTAAGAGGTTGCATCATAGGTAAGTATTGAAGTTGCATACGTTTCTGCACGGTGTCATTAAGTTGCACTTACATATTACTGAGTCAAATTGAAGCTGTTTGAAATGCAAGAAGTGGATTTTTTTTAATTTTTTTTTTCCCTTGGGACTCAATCAGAAGTCTGTTGACGAATGTAGATGCAAAGCTGCTTGGTTTATGCAAGTACTTACTCTGCTTGGTTTTACTTTTTGACAGTTGAGTTGCCGCAGTTCGTCACTTTTGCATCTCTTGAAGTAGAAGCAGCGGACTTTGTGAGCATTGGCTAGCATTCAATAGATAATATAAAGGATCCACTTATCGTTTTATTTAGTTTGGTTGCTTTTCAACAAGAATTGTATTTGGTCGTCCCAATTCGGCTGAACTAAAACTGTAGGCCAAAATGATCTGCAACAGGGCAAAAAGATGATAAAGATTGGTCATTCCGATAGTAACTCGCCCGTGTTATGCTTAAGGAAAGGCGGGTTTCCACTTCCAGACATTTCCAGTTTTGCTTCAGAAGTTCCAAGTAAGTGAGATACTTCTTGTAAAGAGACACACACATCCTTGGAATACAGTTCTTAAATATCATTTCCAAGGCTCTTTTTTGCATGTTCTGTAATTAAGCTTAAAATGCCTTCTTTCTTACTACCATTGTGATGAGTTTAGAGCTATGGTAGATTCACTGCACCCTATGAGTTTGTTCTGTTTCAGTTCCACCAGAAAAAAACTTCCGATATGCATGTTTTAAGCAACACATTTTTTCGGTGAATAATCAGCATTTCTACCAACATCTTTTTGTTCAATTATCATAATATGACTTCTGTAAGCCAGGGGGAAAAAATTCCTTAAAAAGCATCATATATGAACACAGGTCCCTCTGATGTAGGTTTCTGAGGCAAACTTCGGCTCGAATTCCCCCTCATGTCTCCTTTACTTAATGTGTTAAGAAAGAATGGCTTGTGACTTTTGCAGAGGTTGGCAACGTTCATAATGCTTCCAAGATCGAAAAAAATCTTTGGAGTGCAGGGCAATGCTATTTCATACGGGACAAAGTATCCATAGAGTTTATCAGCGAGCAGGTGTTTTTACTTTTCTTTCCATTTTCTCTTCGCTTCCTCATGTACATGCATTTCATTTAGAGAACTTTACTTTGCAGATATCGGCAGATGTTTCCTTCGTTGGTCTTTTCAATGGGATCGGGCCAATCCGAACACAAGCAAAGATGGTATGCATTACTTCACTTGATTCTTAAACATTCTAAAGAAATCAGTGCGTTCTAGGACTATAAAGATCTTGAGTGAAGTGTGTGTGCAAAATTTGCTTTCTCCGAACTGAACTTTCTCAGCTTGTAGTTTTCATCCCTGTCTGAAAAAGTGGTAACTTTTGCTCTAAGTTGTCTTTCTGCAGTTTGTAATTTACAGTTTTTAATACAACTTTTGCTAGTCTTTAGGAAGTTGAAACTTGATTGAACTTCCGATTCATATAGTGAAAATATAATTTCATTTTTTCTTTCAGATCAACACGGGACCAATTTTTGATATATCTACTACTATATATGTCAAGGATTGCAAGAACCAATCAAAGAGGGGACAGTTATGTAGCAAAAGTATAGAAGAGCTTTCATGCCACAATTCTTCTCTTTGTGAGCTTGGACAGAGTGATGAAAGCAGTAAAAACTATACTGGAGTTAGCGTAAGATGTTTAACCTGCAAGAAGATTTTCAAAGAATCAGACCTTCAAGATCTAGCTTCCAAGACATACTTCCTGGACATGCCACATCCAGTAGAAGAATTGATGATATCGGGGATTGATTTGAAGTCATCAGAAGCCCATCATACTGAGAAAATTGGCAATTCTTTGATGTGTTATGCTCGATATGGTGCAGTACCAGGGGACGTGTATGACTATGCAGTGGACTTGACCAAAATGCCGCTTAAGATCTCACTGCCTAAAATTGGAACCTGGTACTTTAACATGCAGCTGATTGATGAATTGAATGTTCAACTGAGAAGGTTGCAAAACAGTAGTGAACTTCGCTATTCAGTGGAATGGGATGTTGTTGAATGTCCTGATGGAAATGCTGGTCCTAATTGCTCTTGGCTGAGATATATGCTTCAGGTTTGTCAAAATGCTTTGTTTCTCAATGGGAAACTATGCACTTGTTTCTGTAAGAACTTGCATTTGCATATTCCAACTTGCAACAACATTATTTTGCTGATTTAGAATTCACATTTCAGTTGTTGTCCTTCCAAGCTTAGAACTGATTTTCTTTTGTGGATTCGCACGCTTTTAAGAAAGGAATTCTGCTCATTTATCATAATATTGGATCACTATTAAGCTTTGATACACCCTTTTTTTTCTCTTTCATTTTTCTCAATTATTCATTTTAAATTATGTACAAAAACTTTGGTCTTTCTTTATATGGGATTATCTACGTTCAAACGCAAGCTAGACAGTTCTTTATTAAGTTCATTGATTTTGCTTGGACAGGTTTCACAAAGAGACAGTTCAGATGGTTTTTTAGTTTCCTCGCCCAAGAACTTGAATGTTTCTGTAGAGCTGCATAATCTCCATTTGGAGCCTATGTTAAGTAATACTTCATATGGAATTGGAACGGAATCAGATTTTGCTTGGACTTACTTTGATATTGATGTCCCACGAGATGCTATCGGAAAGAACATACATATTGAGCTCATTGCCAATGTAAGCATAAACTATCAGCTCTTCATTAGATTTAATGGGCTACCATCTGAAAGCAATTGGGACTACTTCTACTTAAGCCAGAGTAGCCATAGTGATAATGGGTCATCCATGTTCAAGTTGTACAAAAGAAGCGAAAGACGGGTTGATGCCTATTTACTATATCCTAATGAAGGGCTCTGGACTCTTGGATTAATGCATCCAGTACAAAGTAATCCAAATTTGAGAACCGAATTATCTTTATCAGTTGAAAATTGCCCAAACCAGTGCTCTAATCATGGGAGTTGTGAATTCAATGGTGACCAGGGACCAACTGGCTTCAGGTACTATTTGATCAATGTTCAACTTTATCATCATCCTCAATTAGATTTTCTTAATCATTTTGATAGATACAACATATGGCACATAATAGTCACTTTTGTATCTATGGCAAACTAATAATTCTGAAATTAAGGATGCAGACTGAGAATCTCTCTTCTGCTATATTATTTACACATGACATAGTGAACCTTTTTACCAGGTACTATTTCTGCAAATGTGATGGTAGATTTGGTGGATTTGACTGCAGTGTGCAACTAGTGTCATTATCAGGTTCGAGCAGCCCCGCTCCTTTACCGCAAATTGCTTCTTAATATTCAATATGTTGATGCTGATGAATGGAAACCTAAAACGTTATAGTTGTTGCATCAAAGGCATCCTGATTCCTTGTGTATTTCTGAAGCCTTTCCTTCTTATTGTTTCTTCATGTTTGCCACAATGGAATGCGTTCATTAGTTTACTGTTTCATTGGTAAGCTGTTTTGTAATTTTTCTTTAGCACAAACACGTGCTGAAAACCAATGCAGGGCAAAGATGGCACGTTGCATTTCTTACAGCATCCAATGCAGCTGCACTACTTCCTGCAATTTTCGCCCTTCGCCAAAAGGTATATTTAAAACCTTCTAAAACATTTGTTAGGATCAAAAGGGAAATTTTTTGCAGATTGAGAAATTCTAATTAGTTTTAAAAGGTTGCCCACATTGAGATTTACTATCAGCTGGCCTTTCAATCTCATGCAGGCTTATGCAGAATGGATTGTCTTCATCTGCGGTGGAGTTTCTAGTGCTCTATATCATTCCTGCGATACCGGTAGCTGGTGCTCTCTTTCTTTTCATGTCTTACAGGTATTTGTCTTAAATTTCTCCATGCATTTAGTCCCGAGCGTTGGGGTTTAGTTCTGAACGTGGATATATCAAGGTTGACAAAATCAGTCACTTGTTTTTTAAATAAGTGAATCCGATGAGCATTTATCATCTACAAGATCGTGGTTAGATTGTAGACTGATTTTCTTCTGATTTAGTTTTGTCTATTTTATCATTACTTGACTGGTGAATGAGTGAATACAATGAGCATTTATCATCGGTGTCAGGGATTAAAAACAATGGAACTGCCACCATCCCCCTTTTTCTTCTTTTACAATGAGATTGAGAACTGGCTTATGTTGTTGTCTGCTGCAGTTCATGGACTTCTGGCTCTCTTTCGTGGCGGTGCTAACCACCTTCCTTTACTTGGCCTTTGTTAGTGAAGTTGTGAGAAGACCAATACACACACTCTCCTTCATTGTTACAGCATTGCTATCTCTGAATGGCGTAACCAAGTACGTTAAAACAGTATACCACTTAGTATGAAAGTGCATGATTTCTCAATTAACTCGTTCCCATCCAACTGTAATTGCAGCTATAAGAATATTCCTCTTGTGGTAGCACTTGGAGCTTTCGTCATGCTTTGCGCATGGTCTTTGGAGGTCTTCGGCTCATGTAGATCCTCTTCATTGTCTTTACCAATTTCCATTGCAAACACACAACATAGGTATGCCAAATTGTCGATGAATGCGCTATTGAATCACACAACAAAGAGAAATGTTGCTAACCTTTTTTTTTTGTTGTTATGTAAATTTCATAGATTGGTTAAGGTCAAATCATGGTTCCCTGATCTTCTCAAGGCACTAAATAAGCGGTTCAAGTGGCGATTTGTGTTTGCTGGTCTCGTTACGCTTGGAATGGCAGCTTTAAGCCGGAACCTGGAAACCCCTGAAAGCTACTGGATTTGGCACAGGTAAAGTCTTATCTCTTAGCAAACTGTACTTCCATAGAATCAATAACAATATCTAAAGAACAGGTCGATCATTTCATTTGCAGTATATGGCATGTGAGCATTTATTCTTCGGCATTTTTCTTTCTGTGCTCAAGATCATCATCCACTCCGCAAAATGGCACTGAGGAAGCAACTGAAGATGATGACACTAGTTCACTTACCATTCAACAAACCAGCCACTGAATTTGTGTTACTATATATTCTTTCATTACACTAGTGCTGCTTTCAACCTAGTATAAATGGATAACCAACAATGGCACGACAATTATCTCAAAAAAAAAAAAAAAAACAACGGCACGGAAATTGTGCCTAATGTATTATTACCATAGGTCAAGAGTTCGAATTTTACCAACCGAGTACTGGCACGGAGCAACTGCCCTTGGTCTCTTTTTCGTTGCCATTCTGACCCTAATTTTGGTGTAGAATGAAACAAACAATGAACTACTATGTGAAGAGAGTAATTTTTATGGCTTTTTGTCCTTTGGATTGAGTAATTCAAAATACATCAAACTGTAAATGACAGAAATTTGGCATTCTTTTGTACTTTGTTCGTTATAATGTTAAGTGTAGGATTTCTAAGACAATTTGGGTCTATGTTGATACCATACCGATATTTTTTTCCCTTATCAAGTACAAATGAAAAATTTTACTAGTATTTGAGAGTAACAGTTCGAGTTGTCCTGTCATAATTTGAGGTGTCCTTTTATATGATTTACTATAAATTTCTTATGGCTACCTAATGACTAAACAAACTTTATTATGATGCTAATTACTGGCCGATACTGATGGAAAAACATTTACAGTACTCCCTCCGTCCCATAATTATTGTCTTTATTTTTAGTTCAAATTGTACTAAAAGTGACATCTCGAAGTGAACAATAATTTTATAATACTCTCTTCGTCCCATAATTATTGTCTTTATTTTTAGTTCAAATTGTACTAAAAGTGAGATCGCGAACTGGACAATAATTTTGGTACAAAGGGAGTATCTTTTAGAGGCAATTTCGGGGGTTTTTTTTTTCCTCTTAAATATCGTTGGTGCCAGAAATTGTATTTCAATTTTATTTTTGCAAAAACAAAGAAAGAAAACACACCAAAAGGCAAAAAGCCCCCATTTTGAAAGCAAAATATCTTCGTCTTCCTCGTCCCTTCACCGCTAGGGCTTTTTCCTGTTTTCTTCTTATTAAGGTCAGCTAAAACTCATCCTTCACTTTGTATGATCTCTTCAACGGTTACAAATTGTTTCACTTGAAAAGCTTTTAATTTATTTGTAAGATGGGCCTCTGTTTTTTCTTTTTTTTTTTTGAAGAATTTCAAAAAAAATATGGATTGTGGCGTAATGCATTTTCTTTCTTGGTGATTCTGTAATATGTTGCTTTTGAATGACATAAGAAAATCAGTGTAACCCAGACAAAATTGAACAGAATTTTTGTCTTTAGCACGAAGTTTTTAAAATTGAAAGTTTAATCGTTTTTCCCCTTTCCGAATTTGTTCCGTTATTGCTCATAGTTTCTCCCTAATGCATCTGGATTAATCTGCGAGCTAATCTTTTCGATTTATTTTTCGTTTTGTGGGGATTTTTTTCATGAATTGAATTGGCCAGTTTGCAATTCATTTTCTTGATGAGTTTGCGGGTTAACTTTTATGTTTACACAAAATTTTTGTACTCTTCTGTAAAAATGTTTGTTTTGATGACATTAAGCTTTTCTCCATTTGGTTTCGAAGATTTTAATTATTGGTTCTTTCTTTCTTTGCCTTATGTAGATGTCAGACCTCAGAGATGAAAGGTGAGTCAGTGAAGAATATGCAATTGGGCGCTTTTCTATATTTAAATTTGGTTTTCCTGTTTTAAGTTCTTATGCTTTTTTGCATCTTCAGGTCTACATCACCCCACGGCTCCTTGTCGCCGCGGCCAAGGGATCGACCTAGAGATCGTCGGTCAAGATCATTGCCAAGGTCTAGGAGGAGTCGTTCTAGGTACTGTATCACAATCCTTTTGATTTTACTTTTCACTTTGTTGTGATTTCTCTGCTCTGTCATTATTTCTGATTGTGTGTTTGATTTCGGTAGTTGTATATGCACATTGGTTTGAACAACAATTTGTGTCAAGTTTCATTGTTCTGAACTACTTGGTATTTTATCTGGAACTCATTGTTACATTAAATGACACTAAAGTCCTGCTGCCTCAGGAGCCATGATTCTGTTGATGTTACGAATCCCGGGAATAACCTTTATGTAACTGGCCTCTCCACAAGGGTTGACAATGGTGATCTTGAGAAGTTTTTTAACAAAGAAGGGAAGGTACGGTATTTGTACTGAAAGTTTTTCTAGTGTATATGGTAATATCTAGCTGAGTAGAAGAGGGCTGCCTGATTTTTACTATTTTCCCTATCTTGTGCGAGATAAAAGTAAATTCTAGTTGCTATCTTTCATCTGTTGAACTTCATTAATTTCATACTTCTTCATGGTTTTAGGTTGTTGAGTGCCAGCTTGTGACAGATCCTCGTACAAAAGAGTCTCGTGGGTTTGCTTTTATCACTATGGAAACAAATGAGGATGCAGAACGATGTATCAAGCACCTCAATCGTTCTGTGCTTGAAGGTCGTCTGATTACTGTGGAGAAGGTATTTCCTATTTACCCCAAGGGAGAGTCTCTTCCTTCCCCTCAAAATGTGACTGAAATGTTTTAATATGAGTTATGCTTATGTTCAGAGATGTTGCCTGGTAAATTTTTGGCAGCGGGTCTGGTCTGTGTAGCTCCATCGAATTCGAATTCTAAGCCCTAAAGTCTAAATCGTTGAACCTTATCACGACTTACAACACGCGCTCTTCACCGACGCTTGAAACTCTTCAAATCAACTCGATTATTTTGCAGAGGGTTGTATGCCTTCTATTGCTTTACATCATCAATTCATCAGTAACAGTTTCTGATATAGTAAACAATACTGGCTGCTTCAGTTTTTCTGGTTTTCCTTCACGTCTGCTTTTATCTCTGGAGGTTTGTGTCTTGCCCCTAAGCTCAAGAACCGGTTTATCCAATTGAGCGGTCTGAAAACTGTTATAAGATAGCTTGTTTCCTATTGTTTATGTGCTGTTCACTATTCTTATTTCGCGTATGGTTAACTTGTACTTCTCCCAATTTAAAAGAAAATAAGAAGTACAAATTGCTTAAGTTGTAAAATATGTTCATTCTTTTCTTTGAACTTTTTATAAGATGAGCAACACTCTATCGTTTGTACAGTGTATCCTATCTGTTCTTTGCGTTCTATCATTATCTAAAGCCTATAAAAGGCAGATCATTTTTTTTTGATTCGGAAGTTTGACCCGTGTTTTTATTTCTTGCATTTTGTGCATGCTTTTGTTATTTTGTAGGCTAAAAGGAAACGAGGTCGAACACCCACTCCTGGGCGGTATCAAGGTCTTCGAGGTCGACGAGGTATATTACTTTTCCTGTGTTTGATTGTGTGTGATGCGGGGTTTCATGCTCTTGGACAGTTTTGACAACCTGGTTTATATAGGGTATGGGCCTAGGCGTTCTCGTAGTCGATCGCCTCATCAACGCTACAGAGAACCCTATCGTAGGGACCGTCGAGAACGGTCACGCTCCCCTTATGGTCGGAGGCCTGATGATTCGTATGGGAGAAACAGAGACAGAGGCCGTTGGAGTTAAGGGGCTGTACGGGATCAAATTCAGAGTTTGGTTTCCTTTCAGTTTGCCATTGTAGGGAATTACTGATCAGTGACGTCTTTGTGAATGCACAAAAATGGTTGGTTTTTGGTTTTCCCTTCCATCTGAATTGCTTCGTAATGTACTAAACACATAATTCGTGTCTGCTAAAATAGAATGCTATCCAGTCGTGTCTGGAATTATTTTATGCTGGGAGCCATAATTCCATTCTTTTTTTTTTTTTTTTAACAATCCACAAGTAGGCTATATGAGAGAGGCAGGCATGGATTAGTTTGATGTTATTGGTAATCTTAAAACACAATTCAAATGGTAAAGTTGGCATGTTTTAACTGCTGTCCATTAATTCAACAGAAATGTTGCCACATTCCCAATGATAATCATATTCTTGTGTAGTCGAATCGCAAGATTATTAATCATAATGATGAAGTAGTATGTATATGATGAAAGGATTGAAACCGAATGCCAAATGGGGAAGGAAAAAAAAAATAAAAATCGATTCATTATTGATTAAAGATGTTTGGGCGGTTAAAGAAGGATTTCGCAAACTTCTAAAAGTCAGAACCGTAATTTTCCCAAAATACGGGGGGGGATTCCGTGATAATCACTTATCCTAATACTACACAGTAGTAGTATTACTAATAAATGCAGAGCATGTGGGGAGTGGGTCCGACCTGGAAATCCTCCAATAATTCATTTTTGAAAGCTAGAGCCGGAAGGCGGGCGTTTTTCATTTTTCATTTTTTTATATTGAGAAAAAAAAAAAGCTTCTTCACACTGGTTTCGTGCGCGCCAGCTGCCTCGAGAAAAGAGCGGACTCCAAATCAAAATTTCAAATTTTATTCATAGAATTTTTTCCATACGTACGTACGCGGGAACAGGTGACGTACTACAACACTACACCCTCTCTCTACAATTTCCACTTCTTTTAGAGGGAAATTTTTAATTTTCAAGAAGCAGACAAAAAGAACAAAAATCCCAAAAATTTGTTTTTCTTTTTTTTTTTTTTAAATTCAATTGCAGTGATTAAAAAGAAGAGAAATATTAATTTAATGATGATTTTGTCTAAAACATCGCGGCAATAAATTACATGAAAATATTACATATATATAATATGTCAAACTATTTTGCATTTTAGTTTTTTAGATAGTAAATTATACTATTTATTTAAGCAAAGGCGGCAAGGTTAAATTCTGATCTGTCTCTTGTGATTTTGGAAACAGTTACTAATATTTTATTTTTTTGGGTTGGGTGGAATAATGTTAGGATAAGATCCGACACAGTTCACCGACACGTGTGCATGGCCGTTACACCCCCAAAAGGCGTTATCATCCCATCTCCTTCTTTTTCTCCCATCGGCTCGGCTTTGTAGCTTGGCTACTTTTCTCTTTTTTTTAATAATTTAAACAAAAAAAAAATTCATTTTGTATTTTTCTTTGCCCATAAAGAAATCTTGGCTCCGTAATGAAAATCTAGTTTCACATTTTAACATGATAACATACTATATATTTGGATATACACACGCTAATTAACAAGAAGAGTTATCAAAATACTCCTCCCCATGTTATATTTCGGTGCTTTTCCATATACATACTATAATCGTGATTCCCAAATGGTAATCTTGATGTATAAGAACTCATTATATTGCTTATATTGGATTCATATACCATTTGAACTGTAGGGAAATTAACTATGTATTGTATTGCTATCAGGCATCGTCTACTCCACCATGTGCGCAGTCCCTAAAAAATAAGCATAAAACAAAATCTGATGATGATTTGAGATAAAATTATGATGAATTTAAGAAAATATATTGTATGTACTTATTGCATTATGAATTGATGAGATGGGATGGATCTGGACCGTGAATGTAGTGGTCGAAAATGTATAGACAGCTGATTTGATACATTATACGGGTCCACGGAATTTGGTGGAATTAATGAAAACCTTTTCACTTCAGGTCTTGCAGAATTACTCATGGTACTTACTATATAGGAAAAAATGGTGTTCTTAACTAAAACTTTTCCCTAGTCGTCAATTTTATCCAATAAATTTTCAATTAGCCAACTTTACTCTAATTTTTGAAATTCTCGCCAATTTTGTTCAATCGTGTCATTTTCCGTCCAAGTTAACGGATTTCCGTTAATTTATTAATAAAATAATCAATTTAATTACAAAAACATCCCAATTATTTTTTTAAAATATAAAAATAACCCCTGAATTATATAAAAATAATAAAACAGTCTATTTTTAATTTTTTATTTTATTTTTCTCTATTTCATTCTATTTCTATTTAATACTTTTAATGACCATAAAATTATAATATATGATCTTTAAAGAAATATTTATTTATTTTCATACTCTACCATAAAAATTAATCTTTATATAGTTGTAACACATGATTGTATTTGTATAAATATATTAATTTTTTTAATAATACAGTTTAACAGTAACAATAATATTTTTCTGATTCATTTTATTCTTCTGAATATAAAGATTAAAAACATTTAACTAAAACTAATACCAAAAATAAAATATTTAGCTCAGATAACGAAATAATTTCTTAGTATATTTTAGTTGGGTCCACTGGGGTGATTTTTTTTTTGAAAAAAAAAGAAGAAAAATATTGTCGTTACTATTAAACTATATTAATTATTAAAAAAAATTAATATATTTATATAAATACAAGACTAAAATCCAAAATTGGTATTTTACATAAGGCGATCTGCACATTTTGGTCCTCTACATCTACATCTATCTGTTTTGGTTTACTTTTATGTTCAATATATTTTTTTGGTCCTCTAACACTATTCAAAAAGTTTGACCCTTTCGGACGTCAGGTCAATAGGGGTATTTTTGTCTTTTATTCTAATATTTATTTTTCAGTAATTAAGAAATAAAATAATAATAAATTAAAATAAAATTATTTTTGATCTTTTAATTTAAAAGTATTTTATTTTAAATTAAAATTAATTTAAAATATTTTTGCTTATTATTTTAAATTAATAATAAAGTAGTTTAAAATAAAATTATAATTATTTTAAATTATTATTATTAATTAACAAAAATAAAATGCTTTATTATTATTAATTTTAGAATAAAATACTTTTAAATTTTATGGTCACTAAAAGTATTAAAGAAAAATAGAATGAAATAGAAAGAAATAATATAAAAATTAAAAATAGACTATTTAAATTTGTATATAATTTAGGAGTTATTTTTATATTTTTAAAAAATTATTGGGGTGTTTGTGTCATTAAATTGATTATTTTATTAATAAATTAACGGAGATCCGTTAACTTGGACGGAAAATAGCACGATTGGACAAAATTGGAAAAAATTCAAACATTGGAGTAAATAAGACTGATTGAAAATTTATTGGGTAAAATTGAAGTCGAGGGTAAAGTTTTTAGGAAATCCATTTATCCCTACATTTGTTTGGTGATTTGTGTTGCTTTTTCTTCCGAGGTTTACATTTCGAGATTTGCATAATTCTAGGCGACTGAGCTTAATCAACGACCTCACCAAAGCAAAGCGTTTTTGGCTTATTTTAGATAGGCAATATATTTGCTCGGAAATTCCGGGGTCCAACATCCAAGGGGTGAGTTTGTCTGACATGGAATTTGTGTTTGGTCGATATATCTCTAATCTCCGTCATTTTGAAGTTTGTACTCAAAATAATTATTTAATTTAAATTTTTATTTTTTAATACATATTATCTAAAAAAATAAAATTCTTAACTGGATAATCGTTTTGAGGATGAGAAAGTATGTCAAAAAATTACCATAAATATATCAATCAATCCATGATTAATTAGCTCGATGCTAGTTGACAAGAAAAATTATACGTATATCTTTGTAACCAGCTTACAATCTTAAAAATTTAAGTAGATAACCAGAATTATAATAATAATATTAGAGCATCTCCAACGCGTCCGCCTCCAACACATATGTCAACTTGGGTGGACGCATTGGTTTTAGCGGAGCGGGCTGGGTTAGAGAGCCCGCTCCGCTCTGGGCTTCTCCGCTATCCCTTCAAATTTGAAGGGGACTGTTTACCCACTGTATTGCGGGTGGACCTTTTTTTTTTTTTTGGCTTGTTTTTTAACTGAAAGTTGGGCTATTCTTTGAACTTTATATTGCTTGGGATTTTTTTTATTTTTTAATTTTGGACTGTAACCATTAACTTTTTAATAGTTAGATCTTCATTAATTTAATTATTATAATTTAATTACATATTTATTTTATTCTTAATTATTATTTAAGTGGTAGAATTAAAAACTAATAATCATAATTGTGATTTTAATGAGTGAATTTACGTCTTAATAGTAAATATATATGTATTTTAACATGGACTAAGAAACCATTGTCGATTTATTATTCAATCATAAGAAACATATTACTATTAATAAAATCATATAAAAAATAAACTACAAACAATCAACAAATACATTGTTTTGATTATTTATAAACTTAAATCATACAACATGAAAAAATAAAGGAAATCATTTAAACTCACAAAATCAAATAGACAATAACGATAAATTCGGTTGATAAAGTCAACCATTCATAAATTATTTAAAATTCTTAATGGATTCAGAATAATCTTCATTTAGACTTAAAATTGTTGGAAATCCTTGAGGGTGTCCCAAACATGATCAAACTTGAATCCATTTTTAAACTTGAACTTCTTCTTCTTCTTTTTAATAATTTAAATGTAATATTAGTAATGGTGTTTTATTATTATCATTGAGCCAAATGTTTTTGCTATTTTACTATTTGTAATTTTATTTAATTGACATAATATATGGTGAAAAAATTACAATTAATTAATTACATAAAAATTATGCAATTGAAATTTAATAATTAATATTGCTAATTATTATTTAAATTAATGATCATATGCGTAATTATAAAATTTTTGAAATGTAATTTATTTTAGTAATAGAATATAATAAAATACAAACAACAGAGGTTAATTTTTTAATAAATAATAAATAATAAAATATACTGAAAATATTCCTTTTACAAGAATTTTATAGAGGGAATGGGTCGGAAATGTTGACACTGTTTAAATTGTAAAAGTAGTGAGATTTTACTGTTTCAACTCTAAATATAGAATTTAAAGGAGTTTTGGGTTGCAGATGCTCTTACAGTACAAAAGAAAAAGATTATCCCACTTTTTTTTTTTAAAAGATACCTGTTACAAGTATTATAATTTGAGACACTTAAACTATTACACAGGATCTACAACGACTCTAGTACTACACTACAACTACAACCATCTACCCTAATACTACACTACAACTACAATCATCTACCCTAGTACTACACTATAACTACAACTCCTGTGCAAGGCTTCTGTTGGTGCTCAAAGATGTGCAGATCTCCTACTTGCTGCAACTCGCGCGCTTTGTTTCATTCACCGGTATAGTTGCTTCGGGGGTTTGCTGCGCCAGCCAACCAAACTGGACTCCAACTGCATTTTCTCGGCACCTTTATGGAGTGAGGAGTTGACTAGGCCTTGTCACAATGCTCCCTGCAGTAAAAACACTTTAAAGCGTCTATGGTGTGACTCGAATCTGTGATCTTCAGGTTGAGTGGGTTTGTCCTTATCCACCGTGGCAACCCATGATTCCCGTTATCCCACATGTTGAGTTGATCACTCAATTACTGTTTTGTAGGTATAAGCATGCATATGATGATAAATGTCCCATCAATACGTTAGGATATGAGTAAATAACTGTAGAATCAGTGATGAGATGGTACTGCACTGAGACACAATCATTGTTTGGTGAAAGTTTCATCAAAAGAAATTAAAAGAATCATTCTGGTTTTTGGTCCAATTTCCCCCAAACATTTATACTATACACATTCTGATGCATTAATTAACCACGTGGGTTAGGGGTTGAGATGGAAAATTATTGCAACAAAAGATTCAAGAACCCAATCTGTACCTTTCAAGTTTCAATCACCATTGTATTGTTTCAAATGTTTCACGGAAATAGTTTGATTTTCCAACACAAAATTTTCAGGTTAGAAAACAGAATTATGCAAGCTAGTAGCTTACAATTTCAAGAAAGGGGGCAAAATAAGTCGTACAGTTTCAATATGAGTTTTCATCATATTTCTGACCAACTCGTGTCTGATTTTTGTGATCATATAAATTTGATCAAAACAACGTTACTACTATTATCGTGGATATGACAAACGAGAAATATTGTTTCGAATACTTTCCTTTATCTGTGAATTTTGAAAATTTGGTAATTGAATGTTTCACTATCAATCATAGTTGTAACTTGCATTAATTTATTATCTGAGATCTTTCAAACCAACATGTTACATGTATGTCCCGAAATGGATAGTCTCATTTGTTATACTTATTAATAAAATACTACTCATTATTTTGGAACGAAATAATACTATCTTTTCTTTCTTCTTCTTCTTCTTCTTTTTTTTTTTGCCATCAAGTAATGAATTTGAATTGTTCTTAATTAAATTCCTCACTATAAACTTAACTTACTGCGACATGTATAAGATGATTTTTTTTTTTGTCTTTCTTTATCCTAAAATGATTATTATTTGTGCGATACTAAAAGAAACTGAATTAAACAATCATTGCATTACGGATTGATAGAGTGAAAAAGTTTGGCCTTAATGTATTGTGAAAAATTTTGACAAGTCCGACACTACTACATCCATTAATTCAATACTTTTTTACTTAATATTTTTAAATGAAAGATTTTAAAATAAGTGAATAATTCACGTTAATTATTAGTGTCAACCTCTGAATTATCATTTTATGTCATTTCTTTTCATTTTGTGTCATTATCCAAAAAAAAAAAAAGACAAGGGGAAAAAAACTAGGAAAAGCCGACTGAGCCGCGGATTGATTAAGCTTTAAGCCAAACGGCTCACTATCTGGAGCCGGAAGCCAGCAGTACTTTTGAAACCGGTTTCAAAAACAGAGAGAGGCCAATAATAAGCAAGAAGCAAAGCAGTAATCATAAAAATAAAAGAGGAAAAAGGGAAAATTGGGAGTCTGAGGAGAGAGATGAAATTGATGATGGAGGAGGTAATGGCGACCGTACCAATTGTGGGTCTGTGTTCATGATTCAGAGAGCAGGTTCGTAGGACTCTACTTCACTAAAAAAAAAAAAAATACCCACATTTGCAGACACAGCAAAAAAACAGAGTGATTTTTATATAGAGAGAGAGAGAGAGAAAGAAACAGGGGAAAGCAAGTTAACAAGTCGTTTGCATTCTATCCATGGCAGTTGGTAAGCATATCCTTTATGATTTTTAATGATTTCTACTCCCTTTTCATTCTTCTTTCAGGAGATTAATCCTTTTCTGGGTTTTGTTTCCTTGATGAAAATTTTCCAACCCCACTTCAAAATTTTGAATTTCAAAGCTGCATTCTTGAGAGTTTTTTGAAACTGAGTTTGTTGCATTTTGATTTGTTTGTATCAGTAAATTTTGTTTTGCTTTCTTATTTTTCGAGTAAAAAGGGATGCAAACCGTTTCTAAATTTCCGGTTCCCTTTTATGGCTGCAAGTGAAAATTCTAGTGCTTGAATTTTAAATGTCCGTAGTGTTTGGAAATTGCAGTTTTTTCCAGTACGGATCATCTGACTCAAATTGTTTTTGGTGTTGGGAATCCAGCCTTGATGATTTAAAAGAGAGGATCTTAATTTAATAAGTTACTGATAGATGAGGTTCTTATAATGATTGATGTAGTACATTTCAGTTAAAATAATAAGAACTACATCTTAATCCCAGCATTTAATATTGATATAATTTAAGATCTATGATTGAGTGATTGAGTCTAATTGGACAAAATTGGTATCTTCTTCGTCCAGACTGTAATGAAGATGATGTTGCCCTTTTTTGCATCTGTTGTTTATGCTGTCTTTTTCTTCAAAATTTACAAAAGCTATAATTTAAATTTCAAAACATACTGTGTGGGTGTGTGCAAAATAGTGTATATTTTTTTTTGCGATGATACAGTGGTCACCTTCAATAGTAGTAGTAATGAAGACAAGTCCTGAAGCCCGTGAACTTGAAGGGATTCATTAATTTAATGCTTTTTAATTGGTGGGTTAATGAGTAGAGCATTGCTACAGACTGACGCCCGGAATAACTGCATACTTTTTTGTTTCTCTCTCTTTCTTTCTTTTTTCTGAACTGTTCATGATTGGTCTGATGGATTTTATATGAAATCATTTTTGTTTATTGCAACCCAGAAATTTATTCTCTCTTTTCTTTTTTCCCCTTTTCAGGATTTCAATTTCAATACTGGACTTTGCTGCCAATGACATGATCACTCCTTACACTCAGAGTTGACAAACCCGGGAATCTTTCACTTTGCCAATTGATCAATTTAGTTATAATGTCTGCTTTTACCTGAAAGAAACTAGGATTTGGCCGATAAAATTTCTGTAAGAAAGTTGTAGAGGTGGAAGGGGGTGATGAATTTAAGTAGCTTGTTCTTCAGTTGGATCCAGTAGATCATTGTTTCTAGTTGAATTTTTGGTGTTGGGTAGATTATTCAGAGAGGAAATGCTGCGGACTGAGCTGTGTTCGGCACGAATTCTATCGCCCTTTCGGGATGAAAGTGGTGATGATGAATTGACTGTTCTTCCTAGGCACACTAAAGTCGTCGTCACTGGAAACAACAGAACCAAGAGTGTTTTGGTTGGTCTTCAAGGTGTTGTCAAGAAAGCTGTTGGACTTGGTGGTTGGCATTGGCTGGTATGATCACTAACCATTTCATAGCATCATGATTATTCTTGAATTTTGTTGTTCCAAGTTTCTTCTGAGTTCTGACTATAATGGTTGTTCTTCTCATTGTCCTTTTCGGCACTGAATTCTTTTTCCCCTGGAGTCTCCCAATTGTTTGTAACCCACATGTTTACATGACCAATCTGGAATAATTTGGAAAAATAATCACGGTACCGTATGGGTTTTCTGGATTAGTCAACAGCAACTAACCAGAAATACTGAATTGATTTCAAATTAAGTTTCTTTGTTTCCTGATATTAACCATATTCATATCTTTGGTCCTGCTTTTGAACTTTGATGCTTGTATACCGATGCAATTTGAGTTCTGGTTAGTATAAGAAGATTGCTTGCCCAAGCGAATATATTTGTTTTCTTGTGTATCTCTGAACATGTGTTTAATTAACATTCGTCTACTCCTAAAAGAAAATTCTTCTGGGAAAGGTTGATGATACATGAGATTCTTTTCTCCTTTTCTTTTTCTTATTTTTGTGGCCTATGGAAAAGGTCACATATTATGAATATGGATTGAATTCGCCAGATAAAAAGAAAAAGAGGGGGAAGAATCTCTGTTTTTGTGTGTTATGTCAGCAGAGCTGATACTTCATTCTTATCCAGCTATCACCACAGGGACAAAAATCACAAAGTTGTGTCTTTTGTGAAACTTTCCCTTTTGTCTTTTTTATTCCTTGAACAGTAGTTCTTGTCCATACTGATAAATTGTTTGATTCATGAAGGTTTTGAAGAATGGGGTTGAAGTCAAATTACAGAGGAATGCTTTGAGCGTGTTGGAACCTCCTACTGGTAATGAAGAAGATGACGAGTATGTTTTCAGTGACTCTACTAGTGGCTCTGATATGGGTGAAAAGGACACCCCTCATTTTTGTAAGTAAACCTTTACAAATTACAACTGGACTCTCTTGGCAACATTTTTCCCGAATTTTTACTAACCCTTTTAAGCCATCATGATTGTGTAAAGAAATGGCTTGTCAGTCCTTAAAGATTTCCGTTGTCGTGGCTTCTTTCTGGCTTATAAACCTTGTTTTCTGCAGCTGCTGGTATGCAGTTCAGCAAATTTGGAAAGCCTAGAGTTCGCTATGCAAGGCCATGGGTTCATTCTGCATCCACAAAGTCTGTCAATCGCAGCAGTTCACGAGAAATTCTATCTGATAACCATGCCACTCAACAGGTGAGTGTAAATCGAAGTCATTTTTTTTGCATGACCTCACTGAATTTAGCTAGATTCTGTCCTGTGTTAAGTGAAAATCTTTCCTTACAAACAATGTAGATATCTCCTCTATCAAAAGTAGCTTTGAGTTTTGATATGTTATGCAAACTAGTAGGGCACTCTCTAGGATTTCAGAATTCAGTTGGGGGGTAGTTCTCTGGTGGAGATTTGATGAGTGTTTGGTTATTGGTTCCTTGATATATATTACGACTGGAATTTGAGATTGGAAGGGAATTCTTTAATATCTCTCCTTTTGTTTCTTTGTAGCAACCGAGAATGATCATGACAAACTTGGGAACCGGCTCATTGTGGAGATATTTTCAGAGCTATAAACTGGTGAGTTTTCGACATATTTTCCATTTCCAATTTTTCACTCGTCTATTCAATTTTGGATTGCAGTATCTATCTTTGAACTAATCATTTGCCTAAACATTTTGTAATGCAGGCAAGCATTAACCCTAACCCCCCAAAGGAACAGCTAGTTAAGATTGTGCAGCAGCACTTTTCTTCTCAGGTTGGTTTGCTTTCTTCCCACTTACATTAACGCGAAAACATGATCTAACACGACCCCATAAATTGTATCTGCTGATGCATCATTTCGGTTTTTGTTTCAACAGCGAGTTGATGAGGTACAGGTGGTTGTGGATTTCGTCCGTGCAGCAAAGAGATTAAGAACTGTTGATGCACATTGAGTTGGATACTGATCGTAATAGAATTGACTACAACTCGGTTGCTGTAATATATAAGTATATAGTGGTGATCCTTTTAACTTAATCTTTCAGCTCTGATCATAGACTGCTAATGTTGTCTCTAATGTAATGGACTCTGGAATTGTTTGGTAGGCTGTGCAGCTAATGCATCCAAGCATCTCTATTTAACCATTTTGTTACACAATGTAAGTGCAGTAGCTCTTTTTGAGATTTGTTTAATGTCCAAGATTTATCCGCTCACCAAAACATGCTGATTTTTCTTTTCTTATAACCGTGATCGGAGTAAAGGATGTTGCATTTGCTCTTAAGATACTACAAATTTAGGGGGATGTAATATTTGTCGGTGATATTTGAATCTTCGTAAAGAGTATATATTGTTACTGGTGAGATTCGAACTTCCGAAATAACAAATTGGGAATGGGGATTTTTTTGCTTCAGGAAAACCAGGCTGGCAAGTAAAGAGAAAGGGTCACCGGAAGTTATTAATGTTGGGTGGAAAAGACATTGATGTGAGTGAGGAAATAGAAGGATGACAATAAACAGAATGCTAATAAATTTCCACCAAACATGTGATTTTCTTTTTACCAACTTTTCAAAAAAATCCTTATCAAAAAATAGATAACAAAGGAAATGGCCAACAAAGAAAACCAAAGGAGCAATGACAATACGTTAAAATGAAGTGCCAAACAGCCCAAACGTTGGGCCCGACGAAGATTTTGTCGAAAACTTTTGGTTGACTGCTGAGATTTGGTTCATGAGTCATAAGTTCCCGGGTTTTGAATTGGACCCACCAGAACTAATTGTTAATTTTCACAACCATGATTCAAATTCAACTTGTCAAACGAAGTCTCTTCCTTTGTAAACAGTAACGTCTGTTATAGAATTAAGGCGTTACTTCAACTCAATTGGCAAGTGTTGTTAAGGCATAAGAAGATGGCATAATGAATCCGCGGATGCTTAGCAAAATTTGGACTCTCTAACTCAGTTGAGAAACATATTTTGGCAACACCTCTTTCTAAAATTAAGAAGAATGTAGAACTAGATAGGGCCTCTTCATCCCGACCAATTCAGGATGGTATGTAATTAAGTTATACGCTTCCCTTCTATACAAAAAAAAATTAAATTAAATTAAATCAAATTCAATAGAAAAAAAACTTAAATCCATGGTGCTACAATATGATGAATCACTTGTTTATTTCACTAAACAGATAGATCACTCCACAATGACTGCAAACAAAACGTTCTGTATTATGCTCATCGTTCAACCAATTTGCGAAAGGATCATTGGATACCTGCTTGTTATATTGATGGTAATTGCGATTTTAAGCCAAACTAGATTATAAGGGGGAAAAAAAAATCGTTGGCATTGACTCTAGTTTATATGGTTTTGTCATTTCTTTTCATTTTATTCGGATACTCCTCTGTTTCTCCTGCTTCTCTATTAACGTTTTGAGGTGGGAATTGTTAAAATGCTATCTTTTTGAGGCGTGTTAAAGGCCATCAGGAAAAAGATAAAGACCTTCGTAAAAAAGATAATTCTGCCCTTTTCATTTTTTCATTCTAAAGCAAGTGATTTAAAATTTGAATTTGAAATTTAGAATATATTTTAATTACTATTTCACTAATTTTACTAAACAATTATAAAATATACTACCTTAATTAATAAAAAATATTATTTCGGTAATAACTAACTTGATTTTACCAAAATTTATTTACTAATTTAACAAATAATAATAAGAGAATTTTTTTTTTCTTTTTTTTTTTTAATCCTGAAAACTGGTCGGCCGACGGTGCTGCCGTCTGGCATTCCGCCGACCGACCGGCGTGCCGTTCCAAATGGGATAAGAAGAGGGAGGCACCGTCCCTCATGAATTCAGATGGTATGAACACCGTCTGAATTAAAACCAGACGGCAGAAACGCCGTCTGGTTAGGAAGCCTGGCAGAACGTCGTCTGTCGGGAGGGACGAGGGACGTGCCATCCCACTTACAATCAGACGGCATACGTGCCGTCTGAAATCATTCCAAACGGCACAGACGCCGTCTAGAAATTTGGCGGCCGGCAGCATTGGCGGCTATAGTCGGCCGCCGGTTTTTTTTCTTTTTAGTAATTATTATGTTTTAATTTTTTTTCTTTGAATAATTTTAATTAATTATTATAAAATTAAGTTAGTTATATTAGATAAATTAGTTTTGATGTATATGATTAAGTTAAAAAAAATTATAGTTTGATTGACTTTGTTAATAATTTCAATATTATTTAGTAATTATTTGAATTACTTTATTATTTAGTTTGATTAATTTTGTTAATAATTTGAATATTATTAGTAAAAGATTATATGCTTTATTAGTGAATAAAATGTTGTTGAATAATTGAAGTAGTGAAATAAAATATATTTCTGTAAATAATTCAATACATGTAGTGCGTTAATTAATATCATCTTTACGTCTAATTTTGTAGTTGGATTAGTGTATTTATTTAATTATTTAATTAAAAAACTACTTTAAATCTTGGAAATTAATTAAGTAATTTTTTTTAAAAAAAATAAGGAGAATGAATTAGTTTAGTTTGTTGTTAATAATCAACTACATGATATAATTTATTTTGTACCTTTGACAATATTAAAGCCCTTGAACGTTTTTGCCTTCTTCTCGGATCAAGTACTTTAAGTTATATTGTTAGTATAATTTAATTATTCAGATATGGTCAATTTTTCTTTCAAAAAAAAAAAAAAAAAAGGATGGCACAATCACCATCCTTATTACATTTGGCTGGCAATGTTAGAGGCCCATCAAGAGAAAGCCGCTAGGTTTGGCTGCCAATGAGAGATATTAGTAAAATTGGAAGTCAACTCTTGGTCAACGGCGGTCTTTATCTTTTTCCTATTGGGCTTTAAACTTCCAGATCTTTTATTGTTACGGACGACGATGAAGATCAAAATCAGTTTGGGTTTCTATGATGGACATGAAAGAAAAGCATACAAAAGGAAACGACAAGATTCACTTGGCATCATCATGTAACTCAACTTTAACTGACAATCTGAAGAGTAGAATTCACTGTGCATCATATGCCTGAGCTAGCAAAATCCAAAGCAAGTAACAATAAACCTAACTAATTCAATTCTATTTCCATTTGATACTGAAGAATTCTACTCCTGTATGACAGTTGCATCACTTGAACTGTATTTTCAGCATCAAACTACAGTCTCCATAAATGGAAGTTGATTCCATAAAAGTCACCTATACAAATGAACTACTAGTTTTTCATTTTGGCCCATCAACAACCTTGTCAACAAGGGTGTCCTGCGCTGGACGAACTGCTGGTGGATTGTATATCCCAAGAACTTGCAGAACCAAGAGCTATAGCACAAATAGCAACATACAAAAACTTACGAACGAGGGGAATATGTTAATGTCCAAGGAAATGACCTCAACTACACGCTCAAGTTGGTTCACACCTTAACAAACACCTCAAGAACTTAAGTATAAATGACCTCAACTAATGCAAAAACAAATAAACTCTCTTCCAAATTGGTGCAAATACACAGTATGTTCGCAAGTAGTAACCATTGCACATTAGGAGATCAAAATGATACACCCACATATAGTTGGGCTATAACTATGGTTGAATTATTATCAGCCACCCTTACACAGTTACACTAACCTCTGGATTTGGATCTAAGTCTCAAATCATTATAATGGCTATAAGTCTCAAATCATCTCTTCCCACTCGCATTTTGTCACATCCAAGTGAAAGACCTTAAAATTAGTAACCCCGTAACTCTGATCATCTTTCGGGTCAGGTCCAACACCGTCCCGAGTTATCAGTAACTTACCGCTTGATGATGATTCCACTAGATATGTACCTCTGTCGATAAATATTCTCTCTTGATTGATATTGAAATGAACACGGGCAACCTCTAGATCGGATGAGGATTCATCCCACACCCATAAATTGCCCTGCTGATCGACGGCATAACACTTTCCATTGTAGTAAATGACGCCCCCAAAAGGATGATACATATGGGTGTGGATCCTGTTCCAAACCCGGTCACCAGGCCTCCAAAACGCCAAGAATTCACCACCATTGTCAAAGGATTAGCTGATAGAGCCGCTCTCAATACAAACATAAAGTCGGAAAAATAATACGCAGGGTCTTCATTGGGTTCAAGGACAGAGTCTTCCAGAGCAGGGGATGAGGGTATATGGATTTGACAGTTGGGGAGTTGGATTTGAGAACCAGAAAGAGGGTTCAATAAATTAAGCTCCCCAGAACCCGGCTTCCATGCATCATTTACCCTTGGCCTCCGTGAGGGATAATCGAAAGGTAATCTTTCTTTTGGACAGACTGTAGAACTCACGTTCGTCGCTGTCTTGTTTATCCGCAAGCATAAGCAACGGAACCCTAGATGATGAATGGATAAAGTTATCCTTGCTTGTTATGGCTCGCCAAGAAGTACAAAATCCTCTAAAAGCCATGAAATCTTCCACCGACTCCACACGTTTAGCTATCTCTGCTAACATCTCGTGGAGAAGGTCCGACCAGTCTCGATTAGGTTCTTCCATTAATTCTGACCAAAACAGGAAAACAATATACAGAGATGGTAGTAGGATGAATTAAAAGAAACGGTAGAGGATTATGCCGAACATGAATTGTAAACTAGAAAATTGGAGCGATTGATTTTTATTGGGGTAAATCAGAAAGGATGCAGAGAACCAGAACAAATGGGCCATATATATATATATATCACACTGATAAGAAGCTATTCCCTACACCAGTTGGATCTGGCTTCGGGTAGGATTTGGTATTTAATTTTATTTAGGAAGATTGGAAGTTCATCATTTTACCCTCATTCTGTTTCTGTATAACCAAAGAAGGCAAACTTCAAACTTTTAACTTCAAAATTTTTATGAACTTTTTTTTTCCCCTTTCTTTTGTTCACCTTAATTTCATGCATCATTAGGCTTATATTCCGTATTTTTCTCTTCCCTCTTTTCTGGGTTTGAAATGGAAATGAATGAAAAAAAAATATAAGTGTGTGTGAGAGAGGGAGGCGTGGAGAGAAAACACTAGAAAGGAATACGGTACAATTTTTAGAATTCAGATACAGGAAAAGTTAACCACAATGAAGACATCAAAGTTGCACAATGCCTTTTGGCCAAAGTACGAGCAGAGATTTTGCTTCAAGTAGGCTCACATAGTGACTATTTTAATTTCAACATTTGATCAAGCTAATAGGGCCAAAGATGTTGGAATCTGTGGGGTTTTGGGGATTTTTGGGATCAGGACAATTTAAGTCCTTAATTGCTTTCGAGTTCCATTTCTCCTTTCTCAAAAGATTGTTCGAACCATTTGACTAACTGAATCTCTCTTATAATACAGCATCACACAGAGCTGATTAACAACATCATCACGGAAATCATGAAGAACAAGAATCGAATTGACAGAAAGGGGAAAAACTTAGGTTTAACTTCAAAAGGAAGCTCTTTGTATTTGATGAATATTCAGTGTATACTAATGTCAGTCATTTACAGAACAAATCATTTCTATTTATATACTCTGCATCTAAATCTGTAACTAATCATTTACAGCCTGTAAACTAACACACATCCCATCTAATGGCTAATATTTACTTCTGAACATTAACACTGATCGTTAGATCAGTTCTAGCACCAATCACCCAAATTGATGACCTGGAATTGATGTAAATTTCCAGTAACAGCCCCGCAAAGGTCGGTTGCAGTTGGCAGGATCAAACAACGGCTGGAAAGAATCATGATCACGTGCAGGAAGCGAACTTTCCAGAATTAAGTGAGTTGAAGTTGGTTCAGATTCTATGCATGCAGCCGTATCCTGCTTATGCTGTACTGCTACTGATTTGGAACCTTCAGCTTCTGATTCCTGATATTGTAACACCCCCTGCAAGAGGAGCATGTACCAAGCTCATCTTGGACAGAATGAAATGGAAGGAGGATGCACCAAGTGGCTTAGTAAAGATATCTGCCAGTTAAGAAGCTGAAGCAATATGCTGCGGCTCAATGAATCCTTCTTTGTATTTGTCTCGCACCATATGACAATCCACCTCCAAATGTTTAGTTCTTTCATGAAAGACGGGATTTGCAGTAATGTATATATAGCTTGATTGTCACACCAAAACGGTATTGGAAGTGATAAGGAAACCTGAAAATCTGTAAGAAGGTAGGAGATCCATTGGAGTTCTCTAACAGTTGAAGCCATAGCTCTGTATTCGGCTTCAGCTGATGAGCAAGAAATAGTGGATTGCTTCTTGGCTTTCCATGATATCAGACTACTTCCAAGAAAGATACAGAAACCAGTAATGGAATGCTTGGAAGATCTACAACTCCCATAATTTGCATCACTACAAGCTGCAAGATGAAATGAACTATGTCTTATATAGAACAACCCTGTAGAGATACATCCACTTAGATACTTCAATACATGTGAAGCAGCTGACCAGTGTGATTCATGAGGTGAATGCACAAATTGACTGAGTTACTGCACAGAATAAGTCAGATCAGGCCGACTGAAATTCAAGTATAACAACCTGCCTGTAAGCCTTCTGTACTTCTCAGGATCACAAAGTATTGTTGTAGGATCTTTGTCTAAGGATTCAAATCTTAGATCTCTAGGAAGTGGAGTAGGTGCTGGAACACAGTCCAACATATTAGCATCCTTAAGTAAATCTGTAATATATTTCTGTTGTTGTATGTACAATCCAGCAGATGTATAGTTGAATTCCATACCCGAAAAATACTTTGCTTCCCCCAAATCTTTAATGGTGAAAGTTTCATCCAAGAACGTCTTCACTCTTGTCATTTCAGATGAATCATTTCCAATAAGCAGAATATCATCTACATATACTAATACAAATAGCAAACAGTCTTGTCTGTGCAGAATGAACAAGCAATTATCATTATATGATTGTTGGAAACCATAGCACTGCAATTTAGAAGTGAATTCCTAATTCCACTGTCTAGAAGCCTGTTTAAGGCCATATAAGGACCTTTTCAGTTTGCATACCTGATGAGT
Source organism: Oldenlandia corymbosa var. corymbosa (assembly GCA_949775105.1). Classification (NCBI taxonomy): domain Eukaryota; kingdom Viridiplantae; phylum Streptophyta; class Magnoliopsida; order Gentianales; family Rubiaceae; genus Oldenlandia; species Oldenlandia corymbosa. The sequence continues at coordinate 9,074,332 of OX459119.1, read as the reverse complement.
TTCTGCCTTAGTATAGCCCTGATGAGGAGCCATGTACACATCTTCTTCAAGGAACCCATGCAAAAAAGCATTATTCACATCCATTTGATACAATGACCAGGATCTAGAAATTGCAATTGCAAGCAACAGTCTCACAGTGACAGACTTTGCAACAGGTGAGAAAATCTCAAAGAAGTCTTCTTCTTCTGTCTGGTTATAGCCCTTTGCTACTAACCTAGCTTTAAACTTATCAACTGTACCATCCGGCTTACACTTGATTTTATAAACCCACTTTGACCCAATAGCTTTCTTTCCAGGTGGCAAAGTTGTTAGTTCCCAAGTACAATTGGTTTCCAACGCCTCTAACTCCTATTCCATTGCTGACACCCACCTGTGATCTATCCTAGCCTAATTGCAAGTCACTGGCTCATGAATACTAGATAATTGTGCAAGAAACTGTTAATGTGAAGGAATACAAGTAGATGTAAAGGAGGAAGTAGATGGTTTTATGGTTTCAAAATCTGGTAGGTAAGAAGGTGGCCTTCTGTCCCTAGTGCTTCTTCTAGGAACAAAAGATTCTGATGGTTGTGTCGTATTCTGTGATTCATCAAGAGAAATATCATCATTGGTGTTTGTACTATCATGAGGAGATGAAAAATGATTATGCAAAGGAGAAAAATCATGATCATGTGAAGAAGAAGATATATCTGATAATGGATTATTATCTGTTGTCAAGGGGAATTGATCATCAGTCTGTGGAATGGATATAATAGGTAAAACACTTATAGTATTTGTATTGGATAAGGTAGGGAAAACATCTTCATAGAAGACAACATCTCTAGAAACTATGGTTTTCTTTATGAAAGGACAATAGATCTTGTATCCTTTTTGATTAGCAGGATACCCTAGAAAGATTGCTTCGAAGGATCGAGGTTCAAATTTATCCCTTTGAGGGTTGGTGTTAACTCCAAAGGCTAAACAACCAAAGATTCTGAGATAGCTAAGATCTGGTGGTTTCTGATAAAGTAGTTCATAAGGAGATTTCCATGACAACAGTTCACTAGGAAGTCGGGTTATCAAATATGTGGCTGTTAGGACTGAATCCCCCCAAAAAGTTTTTGGAAGTTTAGACCGAATAAGCAAAGCTCTAGCTACTTGCAGAAGGTGTCTGTGTTTTCTTTCTGCTACACCATTCTGCTGAAGAGTGTAAGGGCAGCTTGTTTGGTGAACAATGCCAAGTTTAGAAGTAAATGTAGACAAAGATTGGTTCAAAAATTCTGTTCCATTATCTGTTTTGATTGTTCTAATAGTTGTCTGAAACTGATTCATGATCATATGAACGAAGTGTTCTATTAAAGTAGACTTTTGATTTATGATTAAAAAGAAAAATCCAAGTACACCGGCTGAAATCATCAACTATTGTAAGAAAATAGTGACAAACATAAATGGTGGCTTGTTTATAAGGCCCCCATACATCCAGATGAAGTAAATCAAAACATCTAGTACTTTGTATTTGACTACGACAAAATGGCAGTCTAGTTTGTTTAGCCAAAGGGCAAACTTCAGATTTCTGTGAAGAAGAAGCATTCTTATTACAACCTGATAATTGTTTCATAACTCCTTTTGAAGGATGTCCTAGTCTAAGATGTAATACATCAAAAGATACTGCTGAAAGAACTTGTGAGAAAACTTGTGGCTGATGTGAAGCAGAAGTAGGATTGCGAATGTGAATCATGTAAGCTGCAAGTTGATCTTGGGATTTCTGAATTACTTCATGAGTGAATGAATGAGGGTCCAGAACATATAATTCTTTGATGACTCTTCCTGATGCAAGAACCTTGTTGGTCTTAAGGTCCTGCAGCAGACAACAATCAACAAAGAATTTGAAATATAAATGATTGACTTTGGTTAGTTGTCTAACTGATAGAAGGTTGTACTTGAAATCAGGCAGATGTAAACAAGAGTACAGGGTGGTAGTTTGTGGTAAAACAACATCTCCTATATGAGAAATTGAGCTGATGCTTCCATCAGGAAGCCATACTAGTGCAAAACTATTGACTGGTTTAGCATTGATCATAAGGGTTATATCTATGCACATATGCCTAGTTGCACCACTATCAGAAATCCATGAGCCAGGTTTTATACAATTAGAAGGTAAATCAAAAAATTTAGTTAAGCAAGAACTACCTGCAAATGCATCAAAGTGTGCAAAGTTTACCCCTGTTGTTCCTCCATTTCCTTCAACAAGATGCTTCCCTTTGAGAAACCTTCCCATCTCTCTGTGCACTGCATTAGAGATCACCATTTGCAGATCATTTGAATCTTCATGTGAAGAGGTTTGTGTCATATCCAGAGGAGTATCAGCTATAGAAACCAGGTTTGCTGAATTAGTTTTTTGTTGCAGCTTCTTCTTGTAATCATCCCATCATTCTGGTAAACCATGCAGTTTGAAGCATTCTTCCTTTGTATGCTTATACTTATTGCAATGAGTACAATAGAGATTACTCTTATCTCTCTTTTGATATCCTCCACTTTGGTATCCACTGTTCTTCACAAATCCAGTTCCTGGTTTTCCAGCAACATTAGCAGGCTTCTTCTAGTCTGACACTCTAGCAACCATGGCAGCATTATCACTTGGCATCTTGGCAACCCATGATGAATTCTCCATAGGTGAAGCCATGCTGATACTTACTTACCTATGCTTCTCTGCTGTCTGTATCATGTTATAAATCTGGTTTACAGGAGGTAATGGATCCATAAACGGAATATTTCTCTTTTCTCTATCATAAATGTCATTTAATCCTATCAGGAATTGCATTCCTTTATCCTCAGATTCTCTTGTGATCATCAATTCTCCTAAATCACTGTTGTCCATAGGGGTTGGTCTTAGCTGTGCATACTGATCCCACAACTGCTTGAGTGTTCCATAATAATTAGAAACAGTTGAATCTCCCTGCCTTGTTAATGCAATCTCTCGTTTAATCTCAAATAGCTGTGGCAGATTTGTAGTTTCAAACTGTTCTGAGATATCCTTCCATAAGGTCCTTGCATCATAGATGAAGGCAAAAGTGTTTGCAATTTCTGGTGACATAGAGCTCTTAATCCAGGAACACACAAGACTATTTGCCTGCTTCCATTGCGCAAACTGAGGTGAATTGACCGCCTGTTTCATTAGACTTCATGTTACAAATCCATCCTTCAATTTCGCTTCCAGTGCTGAAAGCATTGCTCCTTTCCAAATTAGATACTCTCATTAAGCAAAACTGAAACCAGAGGCGTTCTTGGATTTTCTGAACCATGCACCTGTAACTGTGTATCAATCAAAGCTTCCATCTCTCTTCGTTCATCTCTTCTGAATTGATTATTCATGCAATCACCAGAATCATCCATTTCTTCTTCAATTTGTCACAAATTCACCGCAAAAACTCCTCAATTGCTTCGAATTGAAGAATAAACCAGTTCCTAAACTCAGAAATAGCTCAAGAAACTACCAGAGGTCTTCTTAATAGTCAAGATTTTGCAGCGAAAATCAGAGCATGATTAGTCCCGCTCTGATACCATCTTACAAAACAGCATCATACGTATCTGATTAACAACATCATCACGAAAATCATGAAGAACAAGAATCGAATTGACAGAAAGGGGAAAAACTTAGGTTTAACTTCAAAAGGAAGCTCTTTATTTGATGAATATTCATATATTACGTCAGTCATTTACAGAACAAATCCTATCTATTTATATACTCTGCATCTAAATTTGTACAGCTAATCATTTATAGCCTGTAAACTAATACACGTCCCATCTAATGGCTAATATTTACTTCTGTACATTAACACTGATCGTTAGATCAGTTCTAGCACCAATCACCCGAATTGATGACCTGGAATTGATGAAAATTTTTCAGTAAGAGTCCTGCAAAGGTCGGTTACAGTTGGCGGGATCAAACAACTGCTGGAAAGAATCATGATCACGTGCAGGACGCGAACTTTCCAGAATTAAGTGAGCTAAAGTTGGTTTAGATTCCATGCATGCAGCCATATCCTGCTTATGCTGTGCTACTGCTGATTTGGAACCTTCAGCTTCTGATTCCTGATATTGTAACAATCTCCCACTGTATCCCGATTATGAAACCGTCTACGCCCGCCCGATGCTTTGAACGCTATCAAAAACAGCATCTTTACTCTCATCATCGGTTACATACGGTGATAGCAAGGCGTTGATCGCAATTAGTATTTCCTCAGATCCCCACATCGGTTCCTATCAAATCTGAAACCGTTGGCTTTTAATCGACGAAAAGGTGAAATCTCTGTCACTTTCGATTATGGTTGTTTCTTTAATCAGGACTCGTTTCGCCAAAACAAATAATTGGGGCAAGATGAATCCGGATCAATTTGTTCGACTACTTTGTTTCTGTTTGGTTGATTTTGTTTATTTGTTTGTTTGACTCTGATTGAAGAAGTCTGGCAAAGTATGTTTCCTGGACAGAGGTATCGGCCCTTCGATCATTCCTTGAGAAACCAAGTGGTAAATAATACTATCTTCTTCTTCGTTGGCTTCACATTTTTCTCTTTCTTATTCGAGTTTGGGCTCTTTATGCTTTTGTTGAACTCCCCAGGTTTAGATATATATATATATATATATATATATATATATATATATATAGCGTTGAGGTAGTACTTGATAAGATCTTACTTAGCAGGAACAATTTAGGGCAAGAGTTTATGTCTGAATTCATTAGACTTTGTTTGTTTCATTTCAATTTGGAGGTGCGATCCATGTATGCCTCCTCCCTGGCTCAACCGTTGAAGGGGGAATCCATGAGTGTCGCTGAACCCTCCTCAACAATCGAAGAAGAGGTAATATATTTTCTTTTGGTGCCTCATTTTCAACTCTCTCGTCTTTTTTTTCTTTTTTTTTTTATTTTTTTTATTTTTTGGTTTCTTTGAATTTAGACTCCTTCTTCGCTTCATTTACTCGTTGAACATTGAAGATATAGAGTTTTTGCTGGGTGGGTATTTAGTGTCATTGTAGCCTGAACAATCAGTGCCAGAATCCGTATCAGTTCATTAACTTTGTTTCCGGTGTTGTGTTTCTTGTGCTTGAGTTGAAGGTGAGAATTGTGTGGATAGAGACACCCTTGGACCTCTGAACCCTTCTCCAAAATCAGGGAAAAATAAATATATTAGTTGCTTTTAGGTTTTTTTCTGCTGTTCAGCTGATTGTAGCCGCCAGAATTAGGGAAATAATACGTACAACAAAAATCAACTATACTGCAGATGTTATCTTTGCTTTCCTGTAATTGAAGGCGCGAAAACTGGGAGCTCGTCTCTCGTGGACCTGAATGTTTTAGTTGCTTTAATTTCTCTTTTTCTTCTTCTTCCTCCTGTTATTGACTTCTGAAGATATATACATAATTTCAGCTGAGGCATTCAGTGCAACTGTAGCTGAAATGATTAGGGATAGAATCCAGATCATTTATACCACTTTTGTTTCTGATGCTCTATTGCTTTTGCTCTAATTAAAGGTGGGTGCCTCCTCCCTTGGACCTGAACTCGTCCCTGAAACCTACGAGAAGGTAAAATGTAGTTGCTCTACTATCTCCCTTCTTAATCTAATTAGGGTTCGTTATGCTGTTCGGTCACTAGTAAAATTCTTGAAATCTCTCTAGCATTTAATGCAAATTTAACCTGAAAAAACTAGGGCCAGAAGGCATAACAATCAAAGAACTTTGCTTCTTATGTTCTGTTGGTTTTAGTCGAATTGAAGGGAAGAATGATGGGTACCGGCCCTGGACCTGAGTTACTCAAGGAAGGCTCCAATTTGGTAATATCTTTGCTGTTTTAGTTTCTCTTATCTCAAATTGAATTATGGCTGTTCTGCTATTCGGTTGTTGGTCGAATTCTAAAGATACTATTCAGATTTTAGACAGAACATTTTTGCCAAGATTTCCATATTATTGCGATTGGGACCTGTTCTGCTGTCTGGTGCTTGTGTTGGAATAGTGTTATTTCAACTGTAAGAATGAGGACAAGAATTATTATTGATTAAGTTGACTTTGTTTCTGATATTATATTTGTTTTCCTTGAATTGCAGGCGAGATTTTTGAGAATAAGTAGGTTGGCTACTCCGTTGGCCTGTTCTGCTGACTTTAACTTCAGGCCCTATATAGTCGATTGTTTCGATCCTGCATTCGTTAGTTTTTCTTTTCCCTTATTCTAAAATATACTTTTAAACTTAATTCTAATTTTATGCCTTTTTTTTTGGTTTGATTTGAATTATTAATCATTTTTTTTATTGTCATGGTGCTGTTGTCAGGAGTTTGGACAAGTCTGTATCAGAGAGATTGGAACCACAAGCTTGGCTTTTATTTTCGAATCTGGGATTATGCTAGCTGTCAGTCATTGTGAGTCGGTTGGCTAAACCTATGGTATTACATTATGATCTGAAGTGTTTAGCGACGTTTAACAATGGTACTCTCCTTGATGAATTTAGGGTTGGAGTCTTCTGTCCCGAACATGATTGAACTCAATTCCTACATTATGATTGGAGCGAAGATCTGCTCAAAGATTTGCAAAGAGAGGTACTTGGTAGTCTACATTATGAACATTGTCTTTCATTGTGAAAAAGTTTGGTCAGCAGTTTTATGGTGTGTTCATGGCTATATTTTAGTGCCAGCGAATCGAATGCTTCGAGAAGAGAAAAGTCCTTGTTGTAGAGGAAGCGCAGTGGGCTGGCTGATCGTGTGTATTCTTGCATGCGTGTAAGAATACTAGTCGTGGGGTTCGAAGAAAAGGAGGTAACTGTTAAAGAGTACCCTTCCGGGCCTAAATCTTTTTTCTATTTCTTTCATTTCCGGGCTTATGTTGGGAATAATACTGGGTATGTTGCTGTTGGTATTGATCTTGGTGTTGGCTTATGTTCTCGTGTAGGGTCCGGTCCTGTGTCGTGTGAGCCGTGATGGAAAATTGAAGTTTGTTGGGGGAGAACAGGACTCTTCAGGGGAACCGTTGTTTTTGGGCACTGGGTCCGGTGCAAGAGTAGTTACATAACGTCTAAAAAAATTTCTGCGTCACGATATGAGTATAGATGAGGCTCTAGAGCTGGCAAAAACAGCTGTTTGCCGTTCTGCAGATCATATAATTGAAAGTGGTGGATTTGTCAGTGTTTACCTCCTAGGGAGCTACGGGTGTAAGAGCCTCATTTCTGGTGATAGACATAGAAGAATGGCAAGAGGAGCACTACGAAAATGTCTCAGTTTGCACACCTGTGTTCTACGATTGAGGCTCTAGTTTTGTTTCTTGATTGTCTTTTGGCCCGGGTGTGTTAGCTCAACAGGCAATGCATAAGCTCCCAATACTGTATTGAGGTGTTCATACTATTACTGTTTGAATTTATTTCAAGTGTTCTATGAGCCTCAAATTGTGAGGCTCAAGTTCGTAGAGGTTTAAATTCGTAGTTCATTTTTCTTTTCCGTTCTATGACAATAATCCTATGTATTGTGGGGATTTCAGCAAATGCATGTGAAATTTGATCCCATCCAGGGACGGACTTACCTTGGGGGCTTGGATAGGCCGGAGGTGCTCCGGCCGGCGAAAATTTTGTTTTTAGTGGCCTATCCGAGGCCCTGCTCCGTCTTCAAACGACCATACCTTTAACTTTGGCGATTGGATTATTCTTCACCTGAATTAATGAGTTGGGTGGCTTAAAAAGTTTTTTTTTTTTTGTTTTTCTTTTTAATCCTGAATGGTAAAGATGAAGTAGATGATGATAATTCCTTTCTATATCTTTTACTCCCTCCGTCTCATAATTATTGTCCAGTTTTACTAAAATGAAAGATTTTATTTTTTGTCAAACTTAACTATATTTTACCTTAAACAATCGGATATACCCCTACATAAGTAATTGTTTAACCACTAAGATTTTATGGATAATGTTTTTTACTAAGGACAAATATGTAACTTGATCCATAAAAAGTCAAATTGGACAATAATTTTGGGACAAAATTTTTTAGGCAAAGTGGACAATAATTATGGGACGGAGGGAGTAGTTGTTTAGTAATGAATGTTTTTTTCATGTACTAGTCGTCGATTTATTCTTTCATTACAGACTAGCTACGGTTCAAGAAATTATCAGTCAATGGCCCTTTGTTTTGATGAACAAGACCCATCATGTCCAGTTTATAAAGCCCAGAGATAACCTTATATAAATTGTCTCCTCATAAGTTTTTCCCGATTTAATCCAGCCTATAATTGATACTTAAGGAGGCCATAACAACAGGTATCGTGCATATTCACTTCCACTTTATCGCACCGGGGAAACATTTTTTTTGTATTTGGATCTTATGTAACAATATCTACACTAACTAATAATAATGTCGAATTAGATAAACTTTCGATTGCCGGCAGTAAAAATATCTACACTTGTAATTTTTAAAATTGGAGACAAATTTTCTGAGGAAAAAAAAAGTGAATTTATACATATCGTTCAAAGTCTCGAAGAGATGTAAATTACATTTTTGTTCCAGATTGTCCTTTTTTTTTTTTTTGGTTTGCATGTTTGCCTTTTTTTAAAAAAAATAGAAATAAAAATACAAAGCTATATATCATTATATCTAGTCTCTATCTAAAGTTAAAATTCTCGATGTGCTCTGTATCTTGCTAATCACCGGCAGTATCTCCGGTCCAAAATGTACACGGAAATGGTGGATATGCCCCCAACTAGCCACTGAGCAGATAGGTTACTCCACAATGACCGCAAGTAAAACACATTATTATGCTTGTTGTTTTTAAATAGATCACAGATTATCATCATTCAACTAACTTGTGAGGCCACAACTGGATGCCTGCATGTTATATTGATGCAAATATGATTTTTTTTTATACCAAATTGCAATTTTTATTCAACTCGGATACTATTTATGATGTTATCCTATTTTAAATTTATTTTATTTTATTTTTTTGAAAATCATTTCTAGTCTATACAGTGATGAATTCATCAATGAAATAGTTGAATTTTTTTTTTTTAAAAAAAAAATACGTACAAACAACATTTTAAGTCCAAAGTCATGAATGGGATTGGTGGTGCCTATAGAGTGTAGACAATAGGGTCTTCATAATAGAAGATATAAAAATCTGAAAAAGCAAGCCCATTTGGTTTTAGTTTGTCTTGATCTTTTTATATTTGAACTGGGCTTTTTCTGTCTTCTTGTCACGCCTCTAGACTTAATTGTAAGAATTAGAAAATATAGGGGTTAGGTTGTAGTTTTCATAAGTTAGTAGGATATAAATAGTGTGTAAGGGTCAGAAAAGAGATTATCGAAAATATTATGTCAGATTGGAATTTTTCCAATTTCTTCTCATCTTCTCAACCCTAATTCCTTCCCGTCTCTGTCCGAATTTCTTCCTCTTTTTTTTTTGCCTTTCAGGCCACTTTCCGGCCACCGAGTCGTGACACTTCTCTTCTCTAGTCTCGGCATGGTTATTGGGACTGTAGATTTAGTCTGAGCAGTAAGCAAACCACCAAATGAACTTCTCCGGACCTATAATTTTTACATTTCTTTTTATATCGTACTACGGGAGGGATACTGCATACTTATAGTACTACGGGTGTTGCTGGCCTGCTGAAATTCATTGTTGAATTTGGAGACAGAGGTAAAGTATGGTGTCTGAATACAACTGGCTTAAAGGGTGGAACCATGTCTATAGAAAATGAAAAATTGGGTTAAGAAGCCTGCCTTTTTCGAAGGAGAAATCACTTTGAGCGTAGTTAGTGTAGTAGCTGTAACAAGAATTAATGAGATATAATCTGTTTGGAAGATTGCGTGGCACATCTTGGCAAGCCCTTCAAACATAGTGGAGATTACCTCGTTGGAAACAGAGACTGCAACTTCCTTATTTGAAATTTCAAAATCCGATTGGGAAGTTGATGGTCCTGTATCGGCACTGAAAATCTAAGCAGGGGTAATGGCACTAATTGACAGAAATGTGAGAACAGAGAGTTGCTGGAACTGTTTACTTGATCAAGAAAATCAGTTGAACTTCCTTCTGGTGGATCCTATGGCCAGAGTTGTCGTTTTAGAAACTTGGAAAATTTTACAATCACTGGAAAGTTTATACGAGCTTATAAGGATCAGAGAAGCTGTTAAGGGGTGTAAAATGAAGGCTAACTTTTGGGCAATGTTCATACTATTTCTAGGAGTACGGTATACTCCCGGTTGTGAGATCACATGGGACCATGTTCCACAAGAAGGGATTTTTGTGGGGAGTTTGTTTGAAATTTTTGTTGGTTCAATATTAACGAATACTTGGTTTATAAAGAGCGAAGTACATGGTTTGTTCAATTTGTGCACAGGCGAAAAATTCATCGGCTGTCGAAACTTAATATGTGCACGGTACACAACTACATCATCTATGACGGATCTTTATTCTTTTGCCTTAGTTTGCCTTGGTATCACTGTCAGTAAGCTGCTACAACTTCCTTGCTATGAGCTTCTTTTTGCACAGAAAAGCTAACATTAAGTTGAAACAGCCAGATTGGTTATTTATCCTTGATGAATCTCGTTTTAAATTTGGTTTATCTTGGAATTATGGTTTATTATTGAGTTACTGTAAGCATATGCGAGTGAAGAAATGGACTAAACTGATGACTGATCAAATCAAATCCAAGGGGTTTGAAATAAAACCAAATATTGCTCAATGACCATCTGTTGTTCTTGATTTGTTCAATGATTGTGTGAGCTTGAATGTAATTGGTGACAGTGTCGGCATATGTTTCAACATTAGAGTTGTTCTTGATTAGTTAAATGAGGAGGGAAATTTGAATGGGGAAATTCTTGGTGCTGGAAGTATAACAGCTGATTAGAGTGACACTGCTGGCTTTTGCATCATCACTGTTGCTGAATATCAAGAAATGACTGCACAAAGTACTCCACCAGATGAAACGAGTACTGTTTGGGATCCAGGAATAATTGCCATAGAATTGGAGTGTGCTGGAATTGTTTTTAGAGAAATGACCAGGGAACGCCAACGCTGGACTCGAGTTGCAACTGGTTTGAAGGATGGTACCTTGCTGGTAGAAATGGAAGCTCTGGTTCAAACAATAACGTGTTCTAGAGACAGGATGACTCTAAACCTATGATATTCACCAATGACTCAACTTTTGTATGGATGATCGCTTGGCGCAGCATCCGGTGGGAGGAGTTAAATGGCTGATGTTCTTCAGTTCAGAAGAAATATCTACAAGCTGATTCAACACCAACATTTAGTACATTTCATTTTATCCCTACGTTATTTTCTAAGTCATCCGTGAATTGTCTTGTTTCTTGTTTGATGTCTTTTAGTGCTGTGTAGTTTTTTTTTTTCTTTTTTTGTTCAAAGAGTGCAATGAGAGCATATTATTGTGATCACAGTCTTGGGGACAAGACTGTTTTAAGGGGAGGGATTTGTCATGCCTCTATACTTAATTGCAAGAATTAGAAAGTATAGGGGCTAAGTTGTAGTTTTCATAAGTTGGTAGGATATAAATAGTGTGTAAGGGTCAGAAAAGAGTTTATCGAAAATATTATGTCATATTGGAATTTTTCTAATTTCTTCTCATCTTCTCCGTTTTTCTCCCTGAACCCTAATTTCTTCCCGTCTCTGTCCGAATTTCTCCTTTTTCTGCCTTTCAGGCCACTCTTCGACCACCGGATCGTGACACTTCTCTTCTTTAGTCTCGGCATGGTTATTGGGACCGCAGATTTTGTCTGAGTAGTAAGCAAACCACCAAATGAACTTTCTCGGACCTACAATTTTTACATTCCTTTTTCCAAACAAGTTGGATCGGATTATTAATTAGTCAAGGAATTGCTCACAATTATATCGTCATTTAAAATTGTATGAAGCCTTTTCAGGCCAAACAAAAAATAAAAAAATTTGTATGAAGACCTCTTCTTAAATTTTGTTATGCACGGTCATACGGTTAAATTTTATATTAAGTGAATATGAAATAAAACAACTCAACATGAAATAAGTTTCTCAAGATAAGGTTCAAGCGATTTTGGGTTTGAATCATAATATTCAAATATTTTCTTTGTTTCAAAAAATTAGTCAATATTACAAATTATTACGATCTATATTGTATTTGTACAATTTAAAAATTACAACACGAACTATTTTTTTAAATTTTTTATATTTATTTTGGAAGATGGAGACTTAAGTATGAGTGCCTCAAAATAACTAAATGGACCTGAAAATGTTGTTTCCACGACCAGCCCATATGGGGTTTTAGCTGTTTAGGTAATTGGTAATCCAAATGACAATTTAGTGGTTAAGTTGCTGTCTTTCCTGATAAAAAAAAAAAACCCAAATGGCAGATAGGTAATCTTAGAAGTGATTAAGTTCATACTGAAAACCAAGATTCAGCAGCTAAGGTGTCACTGGTTAATTCATTGGCTATATTTTTTTACTTCAAAATTCATTTCTTTATACATATTGATTTAAATTAACACTTCTTCGGTCCAACAAAGATAATCTACACTGTAAATTAAAAATTGTTCTATTTTTTTTTTATATAATTCACTGTTTAGTATTGTTTAAGGAAGCCATCGATAGGGCAGGCGATCCTTTTTTATAACGAATTAGAACTTTCCTTTTTCTTTTTCTTCTTCTTCTTCTTCTTCTTCTTTTTTTTTGTTTTTTGTTAAAGCTGTGGATAAACAATGGAACCTAGGTTAACAACTTTAGTAAGTGATGCTTACTCCAGCATATCATTTGTAATCTATAAATTGCATTTCTAATATGCTTTTAGATTTAATTTGACTTGTTTAACCAGGTAGTTAACCCTAATTTCGTTTTGAAGGCAACAAAAAAAAAAGTACTCCTTCCATCCCATAATTATTGTCCAGTTTGGGTTTTCATTTCTAGTTCAAATTATACTCGAAGTGAAATCTCAAACTGAACAATAATTTTGGGACAGAGGGTGTACAATAAAATAGTTCCCGTCTGGAATTAAGTATTCCATCTTTATAAGCACACGCAAACCTCATAAAAGATTACCAAGTTCCTAATCGCCCAATCAACAATGTCAACGTGATGTTCTTTCAATGTTTTGCAAGTTCCTATCAAATGAATAAGGGATATCTCTTGCAATCATTCGTGTAGTATGATAATATACGTACGTACATATTAAAAAACAAAAACTTGACTAAATCACTGGTTGAATATTAATTGAAATATCTATATTGTTAGCCTTGACTTTGACATTGATATTGTTTATATTAAGTTTGAGATTTTGAAACATGCGTTTTTATTTCATTGCACAATCAATAAGTTTATGCCAAATGTAAGCAAAATATACCCATCCAATCATCTCCTCCCACTCCCCCCACCCCCCTCCCCAATTTATATTGTGTGCCAAAAATAAAATGCGATAATTCCCTACACTCCAACAATAGTTTGCCTAGTTTAATGAAAACTTTTTTAAAAAATAAATTATTTTTATGAGTCGGATGAAGTATATTTTCTTTTTATAAATATAGAGTAGTATAATTGTAAAAACAACATGCATGCATGTAACTTTCTAATTTAAGTTGGGGCTTCTCGTTCTGTGGTACTCCATCTATTTCAAAATATAAGTCATTTTAGGTTTAGAGAAATCTTTAAAAAATGTTGATCGTTTTAGGATTTCAAAGCAAATTATTAGTTAATTTCTCAACTTTGCCCTCAATAAATGATGCTAACTACTTTTTTTCTACTCTTGATTATAGTTCTAAAACAATTAATGATGGGTAAATTAGATAGTTGACATATAAATTAATTGCTAAAAAATTATTTTCTTAATTTACGTGTAAAATTTAAAGTGACCTATATTTTGAAATGGAGGGAGTAGAATTTTGAACTACGAGAATATTAACAGTTGATACAAACCCCTTGTGATAATTTAATTAGGAAAAAACGTGACGCGTGTACTTAAAATTTTTACGTGTCAATCAATTTGAATTCATGCTTTAATTGAATACTAGATGCTTGCCCCGGGCTAATGCCTGGGAGCGTCCTCCCACCTAATAAATTAATATGTAAATAATTAAAACTGATTAGAGATGAATAAATGCTCGGGGGGCGTCCTCTCACCTAATAAATTAATATGTAAATAATCAAAACTGATTAGTAATGAATTTAGTTTGTGATGAAGATAATTGATTGATCGAAAAATAATTTTTTCAAAAATCCTAAATAAGTGGAGAAGGAAAGTTCCATTCACTGTTAATTCAAAATTTGAATGAACATGGACATCTGATCTCTTTGTTAATATTGTAAATATATTTTTTGTTTTTAAAAGAGGGTGACACGTGGCAGAATGGTTTATGCAATATGGTGCATTTGGAGCCAAAACCTTTTAATAAGAAATTGCCACATCAGCATCCTGTTTTCTGCTTTAATAGGGTAAAAGGGATTTTTCAAAAATCCTAAATAAGTGGAGAAGGAAAGTTACATTCACTGTCAATTCAAAAATTTGAATGAACATGAACATCTGATCTCTTTGTTAATATTGTAAATATATTTTTTGTTTTTAAAAGAGGGTGACACGTGGCAGAATGGTTTATGCAATATGGTGCATTTGGAGCCAAAACCTTTTAATAAGAAATTGCCACATCAGCATCCTGTTTTCTGCTTTAATAGGGTAAAAGAGATTTGAATGATCGGTTTAACTAAAGATATCAACGTCAAGTGTGTTTAACTGAGCGTTTCAACTCCTTTTTTTTTAATGTTTTTTTCTTACTTTTGACTAATAATTTACCTCATTTGTTCCTTTCTTTTTTCGAAAAATTCTCGTATCAAAAGTTATTAATATATTCTTTCTATTCTAAAATAATTTTTTTTTTTTGCGATTTCTTAAATAAACTACTATTTCATTTCCACACCCAAAGTACTGCCAATTCGTGTGAGAAGGGAGGATATCCAACCTCAAACTACTATTCACAATAGCCCACGAAATGTTTAACTTCTTCTTCAAATAAAAAAATTACCACTAATATGTTGTAATTCAACTTGATCATATTTATAACTTTTGGTAGCGGTAGTGGCGTTATGACTTGTACCATGTCACTTGGCAGAATATATATATCTCCATATACATTAAAGGAGAGTTTTCAATCGGACACATAGCGAAAAATTAGATAAGGTAGTCTACATGTCAAAAAATTAGATAATCAAGTCCACATGTCGCAACCACATAACTTCATCATTTAATGGTAATTTTTTAACATAAAATTATACATTTATAGATATTACTAAATTAACTAGGAGATAATAAGGACATCCTTGTCCGTTGATAACCTTGAGAGAAAATTACAAAAAGAAAAAAAGTAAAATATATGAGCACTGCGTTGATTTATATACACTTCCCCCTAAACTTTTCCTCTCATTTTTGCTGGCTAATAAAACCAAAAAGAAAAAAAAAACCAATTTGATGTAGGTAAAAAAGAAACAAAACAAAAAAATTGCACTGACGACCATGTTGAGAAAACCAATTCATCGAAATATATTGGTTTCTATAGTTTTGTGTTACACTGTACCATTAATCGGATTTTTTTTATTGAGTTTTATTTTAATTGGTGGTGTTTCGATTGCAACTTTTTTTAATGAAAGTAAATTCTTTGCCCCTTAACTAGCAATGCTAATAAATGATTACTATTTATTACGTTATGTAAAAATTACAAAAATCAAACTAATAATAATACTAATAAATAATTCTATATATTAAGAGAATAAGTTTTTCGGACATGTGTCACATAATGAGATGTCCAATCAAACAATCATAAAAATCAAGCCTAATTAGATATAATAAAAAAAATTGGTAACTATTTAATTTAATTTATTTACTCATATATATTTCATTAACCAAGATAAATAAAAAATATAATAATTAGTTAACATTGAACATGGTCCGGACGTATGGCACATCATCCGTGATTTTGAAACGTTTCTAAACACTTTCAGAATTTTCAAAAAAGCACAATAAATATCATTTCCAAATATGACTTTCAAATTTATGGCACATCATGATATGATTTTAAAATTCGAAAATAATGAAATTTAAATTGATCACCCTAATTCCCTCCCACATCCGAAAATTAAGAAATGAAATTTATTTTAAAAATTATGGGTAAATTAACCAGAATAATATTCTGTCCATATTCACAAACTCCCCAAATATGTAAATTAATTGCTCCAAATTCTATCAGTAAAGTCTAAAGTTTTAACATATCCACAAAATCATATAATTACTCATATAAAATATTTACCAAAAATATCCCATAACATGTTAAACCCTACGACCATAGTTATCTTATGTACTATAAATAACCCAAATTAGAGGCCGTGACAGCAGTCTGGTGCATAAGCAAAGTCAATTTCCGTCCCATTTGAAAAGTGAATTAGTCACTTCAGGTAGTTCATCCTTTTCTTTTTTTTTTTTCTACAATAACTTTGTGTTGCAGATTGATGAGATGACTGTGTTGCTAAGCGATGTATAAACGAGACCATACATCATAATAAAGATGTCATGCCCTTTTATATGTTCTAACATATTACATATGTGTTACCATATTTAATCATAATAAAGAAAAAATGTCTGGTCATTACAGATTTCCGTATTTACTTACTGTTTGAAATCTTTTTTTTCTAAAATTTTAAAGATATATGTGCCGTGTTTTTATTATTCACCTTTTATCAAGTTTTTTCCTGCACTAGTTATGCCGAAATATTTTCACAATCCGGGCAACGCACGGGCCCACAACTAGTTATATATTAATCGGTCAAACTTTTGATAATATAATATAATCTATTATAAAATAATATAATAAATGATTTCTACTAAATTAATATAATAATAAAATATATTGATTATATTTTTTTATGTGATATAATGTAAAAAAAAGTTAACGTTACGATGATAAAAGAAAACGTATAAATGTATGATTACTAATAAACGCTAGCGTTACGACAGAGAAAGTTTTTCAAAATGAAAAAAAAAATAAAGGTTTTTGTGAGAGACAAATAGTAAGAAAAATATAGTGACAAATTGAAAATAATTATATAAAGCAAAAAAAATTATGTAGAGAATAAAAGGATATGAAAAAAAATTGAGATAACAATGAAAAAAGAAATAATTATAAAAAAATTTCAAGAAAATAAAAATTTAAAGACAGGTCATCAATTTTTTTTTTTTTTTAAGGCTAAAACTTTGCAACCAAGTAAATACTTAATAAGAAAAATATACGAACAAACTTCTAAAGCAATATTGAAAATGTATATAGAGAGATGAAAAATAACGATAAGTTTATGGAAAGAAATAATGAAAAAAATTTCTGTTAGAGGAAAAGTTTAAAAGATATGACACGGATAAAAATATTTAAGAAGATCATTATAAAAACTTAAGAGCATGTTTTCAAAAGATATAAAGCCATCAATCAACAAAACAAAAAAAAGATGAAAATAACTTACATTAGACGATTTCGAATATTGAAAATTATTCCTAATATACTTAAAATAACAAAATACATTGACACTAAAAATTACATAATTCCAATTTATATAATTAATATTATTTCTAGTCAACCCGTACAACGTGCGAGATAAACACTAGTATATATTTATAAATGGGGTATAACTATTTTGTTCTTCTACACCACTCTACACGTAATTCCAAATTCCCTCACACCCAACTTTTTATTCCTTAAATAATTTGGCTACAGTCGTTTAGTTTCAATATTTTTTTGAAAGGATGTTATTCCAAAATTGGGTCAATTATTGAATTAAGAAAGAAAAGCATAAAGGAAAAAACGGCACATCAGTAAAAGTTACTAAGACAATTATATAAATTGAGTTCAAATTTAATATCAACATGTTAAGAATACTAGTTAAAATTTTTTTTTCTTCCCCCTCCCCCCCAAAAAAAAATTTATATATGAATTCAGATTAATCGAGACAGTTAATATTAGATACCTCATAACAAACGGATCAAAAGGAAGGGACTCGTTAGGGGATTGGTCAGCAGCATGGGTCCTCAAAAATAATTATCTTCAAAAAAATAGGATTAGAAGTGGAGGAAGAAAGAACTATGGTTGTTGAAGAACAGGCCAGCCACCATTTACCAACCTTAAGCACTTTCTATATCTTATCTTACAACAGGAAAAAAAAAGAAGAAGAACAAAATGCCTAAAAATTCTTGCACAAATACGTGTCAAAGTGTCTTTTTAGTTTTTAGCTCAAACTTTTCGTTACTTGTTATAAAATTTGTGTAGTTTAGTAGTTTACACGTCAACGTTTTGCTACTCTTGTCTTGACCGCGGATTCGGGCGCCAAATTTCCTGTGAAAATATTCTTTAAAAATAGCATTTTACACCTCTATCTCTACTGATGGTAAAAGAATTATGAACACGCAATATTTTACTTCAAATAACTCTAGAAATTGACGTTTTCTGTAATTTCGAATCTCACTAACTGTGGAAATGTAATTTTTCACCTTTTATCTTCTTCTTTTTTTTTTAATAATTTTTGTAAAGGGAAAAAAATCTCTTATCTTTATTCTAATAGGATTAGGTTTAATTTCCTCCAAAAAGAGAGAGAGATGGAAAAATAAACAAAAATTATAGAATTGGAGTATTGCTGCATTGGCCAGGGGACCATGAATTAGGAGAAAAAGAATGTTGTTCTCCCTTAATGTTAGTAACACCAAACAAACTTGATGCCTAAACCTTACAATTTGTTCGTGGATACCAAATTTAGAAAATATTACTCCCTCCGTCCTATAATTATTGTCCTGCTTGAGTTTTTATTTTAGTTCAAATTATACTAAAAGTGAAAATCTAAACAGGACGATAATTATGGGACGGACGGAGTAGTACTTTTCTGTCATCATCATAATATGAATGGCTTCAAGAAAAATGGATATAGTCATACAAATACACTCAACTCCTCCCCCAAAAAAAAAAAAAAACCTTTTAAGAAGGTGATTCCATCAAAGTTTCATTTAAAAGATTTTCTCTCAAAAGTTATAAAAAGAAAGTAAAATATCCTGACGAGAAACAACGTATTACCACAGTCATCATTATCCAAATATCTAAAATAAGAGGGGGAAAAAATCCAGTTAATACTAGTATATTTAAATAGTCGGCAGGCACTTCATAGAAAATTTTTAAGATTCCCATTTTTATTTTTATTTTTTTGGTTAAAAATATTCCCTCATTTTAAAACGAGGGTTTTGTTTAAGACCGAGAGATAATTAATAAAAAGTCATCACCACTTAACAAACAAATAATAATTAAAAAAAAAGAAGAAAGTCATCGTATTAATATAACCAATGAAAAGCATTATAGATGTGAAACTAATCAGAAGTCATAATAAGGCCATGTGAAACCTCTTTGGGGTTGAATTATTCCATTTTGATGAAATGAAATGAACAGACAATATATAATTTTCCCCACTTTTCTCATCACTTTCACTAATTTTCCGGATTATTTTCCCAAAGACAACTTCTACGCTGAAATATCGCGTTTTTAGATTATAACTACAAAAAAAATTCAACTAAAAACTACACTATCTCAATTCTCAACAAGTAGAATAATTATTTTGTGACGAAATAAGTTTCATTTCTTTTGTACATATTTTGGGATCATTGAATAAAATCAAAGATTACGGAAAAGTGAACATATTATGAATTAGTATTAAACACACTGCATCCTTAACTTATACGATATCAGCAATTTAATTATTGTTATTATTATTTGCCAATCTGATAAAGGAGAAGGAAAGAGATCAAGGAGGAATAACGGTTTTGATCTAATCACTTCTGAATTTGGTTCCAAAAAAAAACTAAATAAAAGAGCTCGTGTCCTCCTGCATAAATACTTTTTTTTTTAAGACTCTAACCAGTCACACAAAGATCTTTTATTGTTACATTTTAAAAATTTTTATAACTATTAGTGATACGAAATTATAAATCAATACTTCGAATTTGTTATGTATTGTAACTTGGTTAAGATTGGCGAATTAAAATTATAATTTGAAATTGGTTAGAAGAAACAAAAAAATTAGTCTTTTTCTCGCACGGGTCCATAACCTAGTATAATTATAGCGGAATTCAGTCAAAGGTTGAAAAATTCAGGAAAATTCCCTAAACTCAAGCCGTTGCATAATAATAATAGATATTATCCCTCCAAAAGTCCAAAGATGAGAGAATTTGGTAGGGGTTTTGCCTGATTCAATCTTTAATTTTGAGTTTAGTAAGTTTTTATAAAATTTGAAGAAATTTAGCTTCGTTCCAAAAAAAATAGTCCACATTGAGTTTTCAAATCTGTACTTAGAACAGTATAAAATTCAAAATTTAATGTGGAAACTCAATGTTGTCTATTTTTTTTTTTGGCGGAAGGAGTATGTATTTTTTGTTGGGTATAATTTTATAATAATGTACTATATACTATCGCGTCACAAAAACTAACACGGTCTAAAATAAATACTCCATACAATAGTGTTGTTTTTTTCTTTTCCCTCTAAAATTTGTATTTTTCAATGATAAGAAGAGATCATCATTATAAAAGTCCAATGATAA
The DNA here is from genome assembly GCA_949775105.1 of Oldenlandia corymbosa var. corymbosa. Classification (NCBI taxonomy): domain Eukaryota; kingdom Viridiplantae; phylum Streptophyta; class Magnoliopsida; order Gentianales; family Rubiaceae; genus Oldenlandia; species Oldenlandia corymbosa. The sequence goes on along the minus strand of OX459119.1, from coordinate 9,053,764 downwards.
ATTAATTTTTACTAATTATCATAAATTCTCCAGTGAAAGTCCTTGTCACACGAAAACTCGCACACACACACACACACAAAACAAAAACAAAAAAAAATATAGTTGGCTGCTTTATTTGGGTTTCTCTCTCTTTTATGCTTCTTCTTCTTCTTCTTCTCCCTGCTGAAAAGTGAAAACTACACACAACTCAAATCACTAGGGATTCCACCGAGTTAATAATAAACCCCAATTATGCTATGGTATCTTTTTGTTTTTCTTTCATTCAGTAATACTTTTTCCCAACAATAGTAATAATCTTTATACAATTCCGTGTACGTTTGTGCAAATTTTGTTTGATTCTGCGCCATGTCTGACTATCATGTAGCTTCAATTTCATTGGTTTTTGCATATACATCACCAGTTTTTTTTTAAAAATTTTTTTGTTATTAGCTGCTTCGTTTATGTGAGTTCTTAGCTTTTTTGTTTCTGGGTTTTGTTTATTTTTGCTTGGTTCGATTCGATTCATTGATTATGCTGCTGATGTTTCTATTTTTCATGCTGGTGTCCGCCGCTTGCGAAGTTTTGTCCTTGGTTCGGCAGGATGAGATGTTTAGGGTTTATGTGGGGATTCTGTTGTTGATTATCTCTGTGAATTTTGAGATTTTTTTTACTGTCTTGATGTTTGTAAGGCTTGTGTTCTTAAGTATTCTTATTTGTAACTGGGTTCTGCTGCAAATTCTGGGTGGAGTTTCTTTTCATTGATGTGGAATTTAAATTTTGTTGGTGATATTGTTGGATTTCAGAAAGTGTTTCTTGTGGTGTGTTTTGGGTTTTGTCTGCTTTTGTCTGTCTTACTGTTGTACTGGTTGATCTGTATATGAGGATTCTGGAGTTGGGTTTGATGGATGTTAAGATTCATTGGAGGCATATCATTGATTAACTCTGACTTCATGGCATGAAACTAGTTGTATACCATGCTAGATTAAAGTAGTTTCTTTCCATGGTCACAAAACTGTGGAATATGGTTGAAGTACTATTTAACTTTGTACGTACTTGGTATTTTGAATTTCACATTTTTTTCCAACACTGGAGTCTTGAAATATTTATAAACTTGATAATGGCAAATAGTGATTAAAGATTCAGAAACTTTTCCTAGGAGTGAGGCGTCTGTCTGACATAAATAAGCTTATGAGCTGTTTGTAGGCATGTCTAAGATTAACCAACTATATGAATCATAGTGGTGTGGTCAGTTGGTGCTTGGAGGATACTGTTTCAATCTAGTTTGTTCGTTTGCAGTCGTTGATTTTTCTGAATTCCATACTTGCACGTAAGTGCCGGTCATTGTCCAGTAGTCTAGGCCAATTTAGTACTACTTTGTTGGTTGTATATTCATATTAATCAAATAACATAAAGCATTCGTACCCATATTCTATGTATATATATAGGTGAATTAAACCTTTCATTCGTTTGGGGTTTTGATTGAAGTCTCAAATGTCTTATGCTGAGCGAGTATGATGTGTTACTGTGTTGACCTTGTAAATTTTGATAATAGTAACAGAAGTTGGGTAAATTTGTCGGTTTCCATTTTATGAAATATTTTGATTCCACTCTTACACAGAGATATTTTAGTTCAGCTACTTGCGTGAATATTGGTTTAGATTGTGGACTTTCTTAATACATAAAAGTTGCAAGGTTCTCTTTAGCATAAGGATTCAAGTTTTTCACTTACATTTCTTACTTTTGTAAAGCAGACAACTGAGAGAATGAGAAAGTGCAATATTGCTTCTGGTTGATATCAAGAATAACTTCACCAAGATGGGGGGCTGCTGTTGCTGTGCTTCAAAGGGTCCCGAACTTAATAACCCAGTACCTATTTATCATGTGGTAACGCCTAAGACTCCATCCTTGTGTAATATAAGTACTTTAAAAGAGGGAACTGGTTATGCTCTGCTTGTCCATCTGTGTTACCATATTTTATCTTGACGACCTTATGCTACTTGAATTCCTTTGTTTTCTTTTCTATTTTGTTTTGGAGTGTGTGTGTGTGTGTGTCGGGGGGGGGGGGTTGTTTTTGTTGTGTTTGACTGGAGGGGTCTTGCGTCTGTATGGTTCACACCTGTGTGTGATAGTGGCTACACTTACTGAGTTTCATGGCTACATTCTCTTAGTATGACAGATGACGACTTAATTTTTTAAAGACTGCAGAAGTTCCAGGACATGATTTGTTTGTATGACTGTTATTGGGAATACTATCTCCGGTTAAAGATTCATGTTGGCTTACTTTACCAAATGAGTTACACCACTATTATACTTCACTTTTTTCAAGAGAACCTGGTATAGTATCTGTATGGCCTTTCTATTTTGTAGAGACTGCGGATAAAGGGAGCATGGTATAATTTATTTTTGGTTTCTGGGAGAGACTTTTATCAATGATTCTTGTAGGTGAACATGTTGAATTTTTTGATGATTTATAGAAATAGCTAATTCAGTTGGGTCGACCAAGATTGTGGCTAAGCTACTAGTTTATCTTGGTTATACACATGCTTACTGTTATGTCCTAAAGGTTTTTCTGCAAACTTCAAATTCGATGGACCTTCAGTGTAATTGGGTAATTTTGAATGAATGAAATTCTTTTTTATTTGAGATTGTATGGAAATACATTATGATTGGTAGTTGTTGTACTTCTTGTCAATCACTGTGAGTTTCCCTATATAACTCGAACTTCAATATTTGCTGCGGCAGCATCCACAGTTGCTAGATAGAAATTAATTTGATGAGAAGGAGACTGACTAGATTTGTTGCCTGAGTTGAACCATCATATTTTCTTACATTCTTCTGTACAAGTTTCTGCCTTTTACTTTTATGGTCTGATTCTATTTGTTCTTGTTCTTGCCATTCCTCTTTGTATTCCTGTCTTTTAAGATGCGGAGACTTTTAGTAGAGATGATTGAACCATCTTGTAATATTTCAACTTTCTTTTGCAGCATCCTGGGGTACCACCTCAAGTACACCGGCCCCTGTCATCTACTCGTGGCACAGTCTCTTCTGTCTCCACTGGTCTTTTAGTTGATACAAACTTAGATACTTCGATTCCAGTTACTTTTAGAGCCCCTCCAGTCCCTGTACCATATGAAACACAAGTCGGTCCCCCTCAAGAAAGTCGTGGTGGCAAGAATGAACCAGTGGAGAAATCTGTGGCAGAAATGAATTCTGGGAGCACCCAAGTGGGTGCTGTGAAAGCTGTAGAGGCTGATGGTGTCACAAATAGCAATGCCGAACTCACTAAAGCTAAAGAAGTGGAGGACGAGGATCTTAAGAAGTCTACTGAACCCTTTGATACATCTCTACTGGAGGAGGAGGATGTTTGCCCTACCTGTCTTGAAGGTGAGAAGTAATAAAACTTCTGCTTGGTGACACTGGTATTGATTTTAATTTGACTGCTGCTTTAAAATGAGACACATTTAACTTCCTGCAGAATATGATAAGGAGAACCCAAAAATCATTACGAAATGTGAGCATCACTTTCATCTGGCATGCATTCTTGAATGGATGGAAAGAAGTGACACATGCCCTGTGTGCGATAAGGTCCGGAGTACCATCTTTGCAATTTATATGATGATATTTTGAAAAGCAAACCTTTTGTATCCAATTTACGGTTATGTTTACAGTTTCTTATAATATTTTTACATGTTATCTTCTATGCAGGAAATGGTTTTTAGCACAGCCGATGATTCTTGACTCTAGGAACTGTAGGTTTAATATTTTCCCCGTCTAGGTGCTGCTAAGTTATTCTATTTTAAGATGAGTCAAAGGAAGATTAAAAAAATAAAGAATCTGGTTCGAAAAGAAACAAGAAAAGAAAGCCAAAAAATCTGAAACTTGAAGCGAACTCAAGTACATGGGAGTCTGGAACATGAAGCAAATGGTATACTCAAGTACACGTGAATTGTTCGTGCATTCTCTGTATATCCATACTACTAGTCCAGGAGCTTCGGAAGGATTTATTGACAGTTTGGCATTGAGTTCATTCGTCATGGCAATGCCATTTCTTTAGTCGTGTTAGCTCATGTTCTGTGATGTTTTCTTCTGCTTTTTCCTGCTGTTTGTCTTCATTTAGGTACTTGACTTTTAAGTTTTCGGTTTCTTGGGACAACTGCTTCAAATGGGGTCTGTAAATTGTGTAGGAATCTGCCGTAGTTTAGACTTTAGATTATCTGGTTGGGAGTGATAATCATAATGGTTGAAGGGAGAGATTTTGGGGAATAGGGTGAAAAATATGCATCATTGATTCTATATATTTGTGTATATAAAGACATTCAATATTCTTACAGACGTTGGCTTTTTTTGGGTAACATGTGATTCTGGGCATTTCTTCCTCGTATCTTCTTAGTTGCTCCCTATCTTTGTCATCTTTGCAAGTTCCAAGGCTATGGAAACAAGCATTTTTACTGTTGAAGTAACTTACGGTACATTTTGGTAGAGAAGATGATTTTTTTTTTTTTCACTTTGGTCTTTGCTTCCTTTTGCATCTTGTTAGCCCACGTTTATGGATTTGTCATTTGACTATTTGAGGACTGAATGGAATGTCTCCATGGTAAGGAACATTATATCATTCTTGGTCCCCAATTTTTACGAATGATCACTTTTAGTCCCCATTCTCCTAGCACGTCTGCATCACATTCTTCATCTGAGGTTTGCCATTTACAATACTTTGCCGCATCTTAATCTGATTTAGCCATTTTTTTGTGATTGGAAATTTTGGTCGCATGGTAAATGTTTTCCTTATAACAAAGATATCCTTAATCTGAAATTTCCAATAACATTTACTCTCTCTGTCCCATAATTATTGTCCAATTTGAGTTTAAACTCATTTCTAGTTCAAATTGTACTATAAGTGAAATCTTAAACTGGATAATAATTTTGGGACAGAGGGAGTACGATAACATGAATAATGCATACTGAGTGGGACTGAAGTTACTTTTTCAAGTTGGGTTATTTATTTCCAAATAAAATTGAAAAAGACCATTGAAATTAATAATTATTGATTTTCATTGTTAATTTATCGACAAACTAATTTTTTTAAAAAATAAATTACTGAAATTTTAGGCATACAAGACTCCTGCGTATTGTGTACAGCTCAACACTGTTAACATTCTCTTTTCTCTAAAATAATACTCCTATAGTTAGCCAACAAGTGAATAGGTAATGCACTCTGTTCATCCTAGAGTAAAAATTACATTTGATTCAATTTTTTCAACACAAGAAAATATGACTCTGTATTATTTGTTAAATATAGAGTGACGGACACTTATGCCTAGTGACAAAATATGTGCCAACATTATCAAAATACGTTGGGAATGATTATTTTGGATATGCTTTTTCCGATTTGGTCGGTTATACTAGTACTTATTACTAAGCACTCAAGCTCGTTAGAATTTGGCTTAGAATGAGCCTACAACATGCTTCTAGTGGTTTTGTCAAGTCTCTAAAACTAAAAGCCTTATTAGAGTCGCACCCTTGCAACAGGAAGAGACAATGGCCTTTAGAGCACCAAATTGGGGGTGTTAATTCATGATTAACATAAATTATTATAAGATCCTATTTGTAATATTGAATTTGAAGGCCTAATTAACAACTGTTATAAGTACTTCTTGTTCATCCATCAATTATACTCCATGAATTAAGAAACATAAACTAAAAAACCTTAGTACTATACTCTTTGTGCCAGACGACCGCGAGATCCGCTAATCAAGTGCACTTCGGAAGAGGCAAGCCGAGGCAACATAGTCCTGGTTATGATTTGTACATATTGTGCCTGTTTCATTTTAAGTTCATTTATTATGAAATTATTGGTCCTAAAGTACTATAATAATTCGCATGGGAAACTGGAATGGATTTCTTATACTCAACATGCACATTCTTCCAATTTCATGTAATCCGAATCGAATTAGTTTGACAACAAATTGATCCAAAAACTTATGCTACTTTTGATTAGGGGGTGATAGATAGGATCTAAAGTGTATTTTGTTCACTGTTTTTTATTCGCTTAAGCAAAGATCCTGTTCAAACCATGTGCTCCTCCGTCCCATAATTATTGTCCAATTTAAATTTTCATTTTTAGTTCAAATTATACTAAAAATGAAATTTCAAACTGGACAATAATTTTGGGACAGAGGGAGTATGTAATATGCAATGTTTGTCATGAATTATCTCCCAGCTGTCAATTAGTATTGGTTCTTTTAGTATTTTTATTTCAGTATTATTATTTTTTTTTGTTTCCTTGCTCTTCCTTTGAGTTGAATCTCGTCTACCATAACCCCCAGTAGATCTGACCTGGTGGTGTTTGCTTAATTTTCACAATTTATTTCCAGTTGCTTTGATTTTCAGCACAAAAACTCTTCCACAACGAGACATCCTAGAACTCCAAACAATACATTTTTCAAAATTATGAATTGTTTTCTTCAAATCCCCCTCTTTTAGTTTCTTATTATTGGCTTTTTTTCCCCTCCTCTTAATTACTCTTTTTTTTTTTACTATCTTTGCCCGATTTAAGAGGCTGGCATTTTACATAACATACTAATTGAAGTGATTGCCGGCCGACGCGGAGGTGTACTCTGATGGCTCATCGATCTTTCTATCATTAGAAAAATCTTTTTAGAGATGATGGTCTACCCATGCCTTATTTTTCAGCGCGTTATACAATCACTATATACGAACTTTAAGTAGCATTGACGACATGTCAAATTGGTTCTATAATTCAGAAGCCAAATGACAAAGTTAATAGACTAATATCGCAAACGAATAAAATTATACTCCTTCCTACAAAAAAAAAAAAAAAGTCCTAGTATGAATCTCAAAACTGAATGTGAACTGTAGACTATTTTTCTAAGACGGCAGAGTATAAAATATTTATGATAGGGAGGCATTCTTTCCTCCTGAAAGTGTCGCAATCTCCCCCACCGATACAAAGATTACTGGAAGAGGTGCTTAAGATGAGAATTCGCAAGCTTGGTCCTCTTGTTGATTTTCTTGCTTCTTCTTTTTAGTCTTGGGCTTGTTGGATGTTCCATGAACTTGCGCCATAGTTCTTCCCCCTCCTATTTGTCGGTTGTACTTAAAAGAGTTTATTTGACACTGTAATGAAATAACTCAAAATGTTTTGTTTAAAAAAAATATTTGATGATATGAATGTAGGAAAAAAAAAAAAATCATCATTCCCTCGTTAGTTTTATTAATTTATACCCGTGCGTTGCACGGATTCACAAATTTATCTTAATTAAATATTAAGAAACAAAACTTTACAATTAAGTAAAATGGTCAAATTCTATACATAAGGTTTTTCGTCTTATTGCCAAATTCTTCTTTGTTGCACGAGTACTTTGAAATTTTTCTAGATTTCACCTTAGAAAATAATACATAAAATTATCTATGGACAAATATTGGATGTTGGTAAAATAACACTTATATAACCATTGGTATTGATTCTTATTTGTTGTCATAATAAAATGCGTAACAACTACAAATTGTCTTCTCTTGAACCTTTCTAGTTCTTATGCCCTACGGGGTAAGTGTCCACAGGCGTTATGAACAAATTTCTTTGATATTTGCTCTGAAAATAATAGTTGACGAGATGACTAACTCTCCAATTTGTTTATCTAAAATTTGGTACCTTTGCATATTCCATCTGGCTAATCTATATTTTGGAGAAGCATGATCAATACCGTTTTTTTCATTTTCAACTTGTGTTTCGGCGTGGTAGAAGATCTCGTCCCATTGCGGAATTTATTATACCATGCATTTTACAAATTTGTATAATCAGGTTTAAAATTTTAAAAATATGTCTCTCACCGAAAAAAAAATATAATGGATCACAAAATACACTTAACTAATTATTAGAATTGCAATCTTGTCATTTTTTTAAACATATAATCTGCTCCTTACTCTAAAGTTTTTAAGAATAATTTAAATTAATTATTGAATTTATTTACTATTCGTAGTTGTCCCTCGGACCTCTGAGGTGTTCTTTGTATGCAAATAAAAAAAAAAGAAGAAGAAGAAGAATAAGAATAAGAACTAAACCAATTACTTATTACAATGTGATATGGCCATTTTCTTCGAAACTTTCAAGTTGTTTTAACATTTACTTCAATCTTCTCACGAACCTTTTATATGAAAGAATTTTTTAACTTACTACTCTAAATTTTTCTACTATGATCAATGTTCATTGGTATACAACAAAATTGATTTTAAGTAAATTATTTATAAAATAGGATTTATCAATATTAATTTCTTCAAAATTTTCAAGTTATTCCAAATTTACTTTTTTTTAAAAAAAAAAATTATAAGTGTTACATGATACTATTACAGATCCGGTTTTGGTTCAAAGCAAAAAAGAACATACTTTCTAGTTAACCCAAAATTGACAAGGTTTTTTAGCATTCACAAAAAAATCATTTGAGCAACTTAAATGTATTTGATTTCTTGGTGTCATATGATTACATTTCTAATTAAAAAAGAAAAAAAATCATAGTCTATATGTAGTAATATAAAGCTTTTACTTGGAGGTTTTTTTTATTTAAATCCAATTTAGAAAGTCAAAAAAGAAAAAAGGACATTTCTTTACTCTTTCCTTCAATTTGCTTTTGTGTTACATGAGATTTTTCAATTCTAATTAATTAGCCAGTAAGGTTAACAAAAAAAAAAAAAAAGAAAAAGAATTAAATCACAATCATGCCCGAAGATTAAATACTACTCCAAATAAATGGACAAAAACAAAACAAAATAAAATAAAAATCAACTACCCCATAATGAAGAGGTTGCCCATACAAAGTACGGTGAAGATCATTTAAAATATATAACCAAAGATAATAGGCATAAATTGACATTTGACAAAATATTTAGTAATCACAAGTGTCAATAATATGTAAGCCAATTTAGTATCTTCAAGGCAAGTGTCAAAAATTGACATTTGACAAAATATTTAGTAATCACAAGTGAAGTCAATTATAATGGGGGAAGCGTTTATAAAGTACAATGACTAAAGGGTTCCGTCGAAACCGAAGGTCATAATAGAATTGATATCCATATCGTATCTTTACAATAATTACCATGTAACGAATGAAGTTTTAGATTAATTGATTCTTTTCACACCAATCAATTGATGTATAGTTAATTAATATTCTGTAAAACATCAATTAACGAAGCTCTAGAAGAATAAAATATCATATTCTTTATTTTTTAAAATCACCATATCACAATATATTACATGTTGATTGATGATCTTTACTAATGTAATTGATAATGTAAAGTAGTAATTAAGGATACCATATTAAATGTAACTAGCTATGTAAAAGCGTAATAAAGAGATATGGTATATCAAACTTTTTAACGTGATGAGATCTTCTCGTTTATTTTCTCATTAAATGCAAATCGTATCTTTTTTTTAAAAAAATTATTTGGGCAACTTTTTATGTAATTAATCATTTTTACACAATGTAAATAGAGATGAAAGATTAGATGGTAATAATTAAAGTAACTAATTTACATAAAAGTTTAACGGTTTAATGAAATAGTGTCTCTTTTGGTGACACGTGGTAGAAGAAACCTTTGACGGTGATAAGTGGCGGAGAAGTCCTTGACTATATTGAATGACATGTAGTGATTGAAAACCTTCCGTTAATATATAATATAGATTACTTTGAGTGTAATTGGCATCGTACAATTCTGCATCTCATTCTGACTAGTCTTTCATATGAATTTAGGAAAAGATAATCATCATTCCCTCATTTCCCTTTTTCAAAATCTTCAAAATTTGAGGTCAACATGTCTTAAACTCGGGATCAAACGAAAATCACTTGCCAAGACAGTCACGATTTTTTGTTGCAACAATGTAATTGTGAGTTGAACATCAATTTTAATTCAATAATTAATTAACTATGCCACGAGACACTGTTTTATCACCGTTTTGTTTTGTGTTTTTTTTTTTTTTTTGGTTTCTTTTTTTTATGGCTATTCAAAATATAAGATGACCGGTTCCATTGCAATAATACAAAATTTAAAAATAAAAATAAAAAACGGGGATAACAATTTAATCTAAAAAAATATATACTAATAACCTTATATTTTCCTTCAAAAAATTGTTCATTCCATCACATATATCAATCCCCCACGATCTGTTAAACCACTATACATAGGGGTATGATTCATCCAGCAAACTTAAACAGAAATAAGTTAAATTTCGAGCATCTTCAAAGAATATAAATAACTACTAATGGTTAGAAAATTAAACAAACTCTTTGTGGAACGGTACTACCTTTACTCTGTAGACATCTCCTGATCACTTTGTGCGTTGAGTCAACCTATATATCTTCCAAGATTTTCTAAATTGTTTTTTCCCGCCGGTTTCAGTCAACTCTGTTCTTTCAAGTATTGTAATACTGTCAATATAAAGCGCTTTTAACAAGGTTGACTAAATAAATGCCGTCACTATAATTAGAGCATCCACAGTGGTTTACACTATTGTGAGTATAATGTCATAAATTTTCAATAATATACTTGTATTCCACTTTTCACTATATTGGGTTACCCCGTAAAAGTATAATAAAATAAAATAATTTTAATATTATCATAAATTCACATTAAATGCATTTTGACACCAAAAAGTGTATTACACGGTGTAAGAATTCTTACACCGTATAATATTATTACACTCAACAAAATGACAAGCAATATAATAAAATAGTTATTTACTTGTTATTTACCACCATCGTGGATGCTCTAATGTGCTCTTCTATTACATTCTGCATTTGAACCGAAAGGGGTTCCTTGATTATTGATCCCATTTGAGAATTGCGACAGAGGAGGTTATCATTTTGATAGTTTGTACCATAATTAGAATTTTAGATGTTGATGACTCGTTGAGTATGTTTTTGTCACACTTTTCGTTGCACTAATGTTGTCAAAAATTGCCCGGTTTTTATCAATAAATTAGTCGACCACAACTTAAGGTAAAGAATACCACAGTTCCATACACGAAATTAGACAGTGTCTATTATTTACTGGACAACACAACATAGCAACTGATTACTGATAGAGAAAAACCGGAAAATTAATACATGAAACCGAAAATTCCAGGCCTATGATCAAACCGGAAGTCTTAAACTGCTACTTTAAAAACTGATAGCGCAAAAAAGAACTTGAATAAAAGGATATATGAACATTATACAGCACCACCTTCTGCAATGCAATTCAAATGTACCTAAGCTAAGGATGAGAGACCATGTCTAGTGTAAAGAAAAATCAAGTGTCTGCTTTGAAGAAAGGTTTAGCTTCCAGGATCCTGATGCTCGATTTCAGTAGAAAAACTAACCTATTTATATCTAACATGGAAAGGTTTCTATTTTAGAAAATCTCAAGAACTTCTGCTATGGAAAACCTTGGCCTACAACCGTCTTGATAGGCTTTTGGCATCTAGCCCTGCCCTAATACTTAAGAATGAGTAATCTGACCATAGAACCTTCATCAAGCCATTGTTGTGGAAGCCCTGCTAATGTTATCCTAACACTCTGTACAACTAACAGTCTACAACAGCAAACTAGTTCTTGGCTTCGATGATGGAGTGAGCTTATAAGTCTGGACGGAAGAGACAATCCTTTCCTTTATTGTATATGTCAAACAGTAAATCAATGTAGTGAATTGCAAGTTCTGCAGCACCCTACCAAAGCTCACAACAAATGCTAATAAAAGACAAATCATGACCTACCTTCAAAGGGAAAATCCACTTGAGGAGAGGCTGTCCTCGGCAAAACAACTACCTCATTGCATCCAATAGAAAATGCTTTCACAGTTGTCTTCTCGATATTTTTATTCCCGTACATGTTGTAGCTATTTGACGCCAAAGCCGGCATTCTCACTTTCTAGCTGGCTGTCAAGAAGTTCATTATGCACATCTTCCTTGCCCTCAGAGCCCCTTTCACCACCAAAACCAGAATCGAGCACGGCATCATACAAAACTCCTTTAGCAAAGCTACCAACTGAAGCACTACTACGCATCTAGAAAATCTTCTCAACCTCCTCTTTAACATACTCATAGCGGATGCCCTCCCTTAGATTCTTAACATCCACATCATCTATATCCGATATGCTCTCCTCCAACGTGTGAATCTTTATCCCTTCTCTACGCAAAATGCTATAAAGAAGTTTGAACAACTCCTCAGCATAAGTCAACTTTTGCCTCATTTGCTTCACTCCAAGTCCTAACTTCTCAATCTCCTCATTTTTATTCTCTAAACTCCTCCAGCAGTTTATCCCTCTCATGTTTCTTCTCATTCTCAGCTTCCTTCACCATGGTTTCAAACCTCCTCTCTGAGTCCTTCCAGTCCTGTTCAATAGCAAACCTCTTGAGTTCAGATTTATCGCGTTCTTTCAGCAAAAAAATCATGCTTTTCTTCCATCAAAATCAAGATCCCTTCTTAGAAGTTTGATCAACTCCTCAGCTCTGGAAGTCTTAACTTCTCAACCTCCTCAATTTTCCTGTTTACCTCTTCAAACATTTTTCCCCTCTCTCATTCTTTCTCATTTTCCACTTCCTTCAGTTCCTCAGCCAAGACTTCAAACCTTACCTCTGCTTTCTTCAAGCCATTTTCAATCGCGAGTCGCTTATGCTCCCATTTATAAAGTTGTTTGGCTAAAGAATCGTGCTTCATTCTCATCATATCAAAATGCATTCTCCAATCATTCCGTTCTTTTCTCAACCTCGTCTCCCAAGCAATCAACCATCTCCCCTCCCTCATCACACTCTTTCTCATGGAAAGAGTTACGAAGTATAGCTATCATCTCAGTAACTGAAGACCTTTCAGTAATTCCGGCCCTTGGTAAACTCATTATTTGTTCTTCTCACCTCCCAAGTATCGAAAAAGGACCAAAATGTGCTCCCAAGTATCGAAAAAGGACCAAAATGTGCTCCCAAGGTGGTGGCGTAGGCAAAACTATGACTAGGTTTTTGGAGGAAGAAAAAAATATGTTTCTCGCTATTGGCGAATGGGAAAAAATAGACTTCCGCATTCGACGAATGCGAAAATTTATTGAATTAATTACAATGCATTAAAGACGTTGGATTAAAACTGGATAATTATAATTATTTTAAGTGTTCGCATTCGGCGTATGCGAAAGTTAACTTTTCGCATATGCGAATGTTTTAATTTTTTATTTAGAAAATATTTCCTAACTTTAAATTGGTATAAAATGAAATGTTGTAAATTAAATATTTTGGTTGATAAAATGTTGTAAAATTATTTCAACTGAAAAATGTTATTTCAATTAAATTTTCTAAATTTAAAGGTTTCATTTGATTTAAGTAAATTTATGTTAGTTCTAAATAGAATTGCAATGATATGAATTATATTTGGTGAACAGAAATCGTATAATGCATTTATAATAAAATTTGAATAATAAGTAAATTAAAATTTCGGTGAAAAATTAGAATATAATTTTGCCTTTTGTAACTAAGTTTGCTTTAAAAAAAATTGACTTTTATTTGGTTTTAACTTAAAAACTTACCATCATTCAAAATAAAATGTCAAAAAATCAAGTTTAGTAAATTTTGGATAATGATTTTCTTTTACATAATAAAACTTAGAATCAATTCATTTAAAGTACGAAAAAAACTAAAATTTTTAGAATCTGACATAATATAAAGGAAAATGGCAAAATTATAATGTGGCCAATGGCCTCAGATCACATTCGCACAGTAGTACAATGAACACTGAACAAGAAAGTGCTTCAATAAAAGGCTCTTAAGAGGTTGCTTCCAAGAAGGCTCTTCCAGGTTGACGGTTAGCCAATGGTGCATGGCAGCCAAGAAACTTGGCATTGACACCATCAGGAACAATCATGTTTTCTTGCTTCCATCTAACATAATCAGTCCTGCTGAACTTGGTAAAACCACACTTCCTTCTAACAATGATCTTTTGGCGACCTGAGAACTTGAACTTGGTACGACGCAAAAAATAGTATTGTATAAAAGTAAGAGTTTAGAAAATTGTACATAATATTGTCTTTTTGATAAATTTTCTTCTTTAATGTTTGCCGTTTATTTTTGTTAAACTTAAAACTATTGTATCATTTAAAAAATTCAAAAGCTCGAGTTTACTAAAGATTAAATAAACCAAAATAAATTGTTAAGGAAAAGAAATGAAAGGCATTGTTTAAAACTAATAACAAAAGTCATAAAATAGCATAAAATAAAAGTACAATTCAATCTAATTTTTCTAATTCATGCGCTTTTTCTCCCGAGAATCTGTCATGCAGCACTTTTTCTTCTTCTTTATGTTCCGCTGTCCCTTACCCAAAGCAAGCAGTGTAAAAGGCATAGTACCATCACTGGGGCCCTGTCTCGGGCACTGGCTCGAGCCCTCACCCTGATCAACGCCCTTATCATGATCCTGAGAGGAATGCTCAGCATCATCAAAATCATTGGTGCTGTCATCATCATGCTCCGGATCCCGATTATCCTCCTGATCCTGATCATCCTCCTAATCATAATAGATATGGTCATCGCCTAGATGCTGAATGTGATGACCACCCTCGTAACTAGTCTGAAAGAAACCCCCCGCATTAGGATCTAGATTAATAAAACCTGAATCAAAATGCATTTACTCAAAAGGAGGAGAGGGATGGTGGTGTGGCGATGCTGAGGAGACACATGCGGGGTAGAAGATGGCCCACCAGTATCCTGGGTGGCCACATGTTTTCTCATCCTCCCACTCCCTAACTGGAACCCGCCTCAGCCAGTCCTGGGAGGCCTAGGTGGGATATACTCATGGGTTGGGTCAGCCGGAACAAAATCCTGGCTTGGGTTCTCACTATTAGCCCAAACAGATGTCTTGCTGATAGTCATTGCCTACTAGTGTCAAATCGTGCAGCTGTAGGAAGGCATTGTGATTCCAAGAATTAGCTGGATTACGTTGCAGCCCATCTAGAGTAATCTGCCGCATGTTTTGCACTAAATTTGCCTGGAAATTATGAGAGAAAATAAATATATGGTAAATTAAAAATATATAATAAATATATTTTATAAATTAACATATATATTTTATAAATTAATATATATATATGGTAAATTAAAAATATATAATAACATTTTAGAAAGTTATATGTATAAAAAAATATTAATATGGGTGTGATTAAAGAAATAGTAAAAATGTAACTTACCATTATATGTAGTGACTCAGCAGATCCCTGAAAACCCTGGGGCTGACGATATTCTGATGGATTGGTGACCAAAGTGACAGTGCGATTTTGATACCACACTAGGTATTCCGGTGCTGCCTGGGGTTCAAGAGTCATATCGGTCTGAAGACCTGCAAGGGTGTTGTGTCGAGTCTCCCACTTCTGTAAGACGTCATCTCGACATTTCTTACCACGCGTCTCCTTATGCAACTTTTCTATTTCTTTTTTCTCCATGATGAAAGTGTTGTCAGGCACCTGTTGCAAGAAGCCGAACTGGCGCAACACTCTGCCTGGGATGTGTGGCTCTCGGATACCAAAATAAAGCAGCCAAGTCTGGGGCATCCATATGGCGGAGCTGGCAGAGCAAGATGGATCAATGTCTGCTGTGGGTAGCGGGAGAATACGGCATCCAAACGAACTGGAGAGCGACATATATATAAAAATAATTTATGTGAATATATACGAAAATTGAAAAAATTGATTTATACGTTATGATGGTTCAAATAAAAAATACTTACATTATGTTCTTGCAAAACTGCAAGCTGGTCTCGGTAGGCGGTTAGATTAAATCGTGTGATGTCCCCCACTTTTCTAGGACGGTTCCACCTACAAAGAAAATAGTTTTGATTGAAAATACGGAAAAAATTGTCAAAAAATATAACCAATTAAGATAAAAATTGAATAGTTGAAAAAAAAATTACCTCCTGTCCAAGGGACACTCCTGGAGATCTGATACGGGCCCACATAACTCCGGACGGAAAGTCAAAATCTGCTCCCAAGCCCATAACTAATTTACAATAAAATACTACGTGAAATTAAAAATACGAATACAATAAATAAAAAACTAACAATAAAATACAAATACCATAAATAGGAATCTAACAAAAAAATACAAATACAAGGGCGGTTTGAAATTACCTATAAGAGTAGTAAGCATCCACAAATACCCTGTCCAGACAATGTGATCACTGAGGAAGTGCATAGATTTCTGTACAATCACGCCAGTGTGGCACTACCCCAACTAAACTCCCGAAAGGTATTTGGGTCCTCCAAATACCCCACCAGACCCAGGGGAAAACTGTTTCTGGTGCTGTCAGGAAACAATAACCCTCCTAAAATCCATCCGACAAAACAACGTGCCCGCTGAAGGTGCATGTCCTCTGTAGCATCCCCGGGTAGCAGATTGGTCATAATGTGTCTCTTTATATCTGTGATGTTTACTACCTTATCCTTCGTAGCCTTAGCACGCTGTCGGAAACCAAACAGACTCTCTAAATAATCGGCCCACTGCACATCCTGAGGAGGTACAGTCCCCTGAACCACTGCATGCCCATCCACCCGCAGACCCAGAAGGACCTCGACATCCTGTAGAGTAATCGTCGCCTCTCCAACAGGCAAGTGAAAGGAATGGGTCTCAGGCCGCCATCGCTCAACTAAGGCTGTAATGAGGGCCCAATCTAACTTAATAGAAGCAATTCGAAAAAGCGGCGCTAGACCAAACTTCGCAATGACTATTCCCCCACAGCTGTTCGTACCTCTTTCTTGTTAGCAAAATGTACACCATGTCTAACCGTCTGCCAATTACCGTCTCACATTGTGATCTCATCAGAATCCTCATCCAGTTCAGACTTGTCCATGTCATTGATGTCGTCGAAAATAGAAAGTACTATTGAAGATGTGTCATGGTCACTGTAATCATCATCAGACTCATCGGACGGCACATACTCCTCGTTACTGCTTCCCTGTACGTCATCTTCTGTGTCATCGCCATCTTCATTTGTACCACCAACACCACTAGTCCCTGCACCATCATAATGACCACCACTAGTTCCTTCCCCAACATCTTGAACAGGTTCATCTGCAACCTCTACATACAATGTTGGACGCAAATGGGCACCTCGGTAAATCCATGACATTGACTCGTCGTCTCTTATTGCCCCCTTCTGCCGTACCTATCTGTGCAGTACAAAACATATTGCAGAGGAAGTATTTTTGGGTCCTCATATTCCAACAGACTGTGTACATAATTATCAAGTTCAGAGAAACTCCACACTCGTTCGATACGAACTGTTGCATCTGGCGGAAATAACTTATCCCCATCTCCCCAACAAGATCGATCACTAGACCATAATATATTCAGATCGAAGGGACCCGGAAAAGACATATTAAGGGCCTACACATTTAATTTTTATTGAATTAAACATACAAATACGCCAATTCATGTTTGTTATAACAATATTCTGTCTCACTAGCAGTTATTTACTCCAAATAACGGGTACAATAAGTCCAAAAATACCAAAAAATCTCTAACATAATTTAATAATTCAAAAATATACTGCAACATCTACATAACAAAATTTTCAATTAAATTAAGAACAAATTTTGATCAAATAAATAAATTTATATTTACACAATGCATTTGATCAATTAAAACTAAATTTATTCAACGAATTTTGATGAATTTATCACTCGACATTAACGATAAAATATAAAATTAACTAAATTAAAAAATAAAAAAATTGGGTCAAATCAGTAACATTACAAATAATTGGGTCAAAATATAAAATACATAAAATTGAGGGATAAAGACAAAATTTGAAATCAGCCGGGTCATTCTCTAAATTAACAAAAGAACACATAATATTCGACGGAAATCTACAATTTAATATCACAACAAGAATTTCTATTCTTGATTTTACATCAAATATATACATAACAATATTTACTTCAATTAACAATTCTCATAAATTACCTAAACTATAACTTAATAATTACGCACATCAAAACACCATTAATAATATTACTATAAATTTTCAATAAAACATCAAAACAACATACCTAAATGGTTTCTCCAATTCTCAAACCATTGAATTCTTCTCGTTTCTAACCCATTTTTCTCCGTCCAATTGCTCCCGTTTCTGCCAACAACTTTCAATCTGATACAATGCCTCTATCCAAATGACTCTCGGGGATGAAGCTTTAGGCTCAATGTAAGAAAAAAATTATTGGTATGGGTTTTGTTCTGCCGTTTCAAGAGAGGCGAGGAATTTAAATAACATACTTGCATCACATTTGCGTTTCTGAAATGCGAATATTTATCCATTTCCTACCACGTGTCCACAAGAGATTGGCCAATAAGATTTTTATAGATAAAAAGCCTTTTTCGCATTCGACATATGCGAAAAACATCACATTCTTTCTAAAATGCGAATAATTATCCAGTACCTGCCACGTGTCCACAAGAGATTGGCCAATAAGATTTTTATAGTTAAAAAGCCTTTTTCGCATTCGACGTATGCGAAAAATTATATGTTCGCATTCGATGAATGCGAAATTTCGGTCAAATGCGACTAAAAATCTGACATTGAGTTATAAGATATTTTTTAATAAAATAAAAACTTTCGCATTTAACATATGCGAAATCTTTCTTTTCTCCCACGCGAAATTTTCAAGCGTCAACAGCACCCGTGTCGTTCGTAGAAATATTTAAATATATAAATGTTTTGCATTTCCCTTATGCGAAAGTTCAACATAATATTTTTTTTACTTATTCTGTTAATATTGGCTTAGTTTAAGTAACTAAAAACCGAATTAATATTGTTCGCATTAGGAAATTGCGAATATTTTTTTTCGCATATGCCAAATGCGAGAAACACATAAATTTCTACATTTTAACTCTAGACATTATTCTTTCTACTCATTTAATTTTGAGGTACATAAATCTCACGCACCCTCCCAAGTATAACTATAGTCAGTAAACCAAAAAAAAAAAAAAATGACTTGGTTTTATCCCCTGAAGAAAAAAGGAACCTCCCAATCAGCAAGAAAGAAAATAAAATGAAGCGTTCCAACTCCACAATTCAACAAACAACAATGACAATGAGTCAATGATAATGTTTTTTTTTCTTGGGTCCTTTAATTAGCTTTTCCCCTCACATTGAAAAGAAACCAAAAAAAAAAAAAAAAAAGTACACCAAACTAATATAAGTCCAATTCCGGTTAGTAACACAGCAGAAAAGACCTGAAAAAAACCCAATTTAACACTGACAGAGCTAAAATTTCTATTTTTTTTTTTTTTGTTTTGCTTTCAAGCAAAATCAAAAAGAGAGAATGAAAAAGGAACTTGAGAGAAGAAAAAAGTCAAAAACCAACCCGTTGGCCGAAATTACTGAATGAGGCGACTTGTTGGCTTGGAGGTAATCAAAACAAAGCAGCAAGAAAGATTGGTGTTAATGGGTTTTTAATCGTTTTCAGAAAAATTGGAGTGGAGAAAAGAAGATAGAGACTAGGAAAAAAAAAAAAAGGACTTGTAAATTATTGAGAGGAGTTTAGAATCTACTGTTGTGATGCTCTGAGATATCTATCTCCAAGGTACCAAACAAGAGCAGAAGGCAGGGAGGAGTGGTCTGAGCTCATGTCGTCCGCTCACTTAACTACGTAGACCACATTTGATCAACCCATGAAGACAAATGATCTTCTCATTAATTATGTTCTTTTCCCCCATGCTATATTAAATATCATTTTGTCAATTATAATTTCCAATCTAAGGTCAAAAAATTTGGAAACTGCGTCTGTGTTATGTTGTTTCTGTCTCACTCTAACAGTTAATTTTGGGGATAATTTATTTATTTATTTTTTTTTTTTAAAAAAAACGAGTATTTAGAGTGAGTTTTCATTCTTGTGTACTGGGACAAAAAAAAAAGGTTGAATATTATCTACTCCAAGTAGTGCCTTCATTCCCAAAAAAAAAAAAATTATACATATTGAGTTTTAAAATTTGTATTGTTTTTAATGAATTTCAAAATATAATCTGAACCATTTTTTATTTTTTTTTGCAAAAAACTGGGCGGTAAGATTTCGATCTAACACTTTCAGTCTTTCACCATAAATATTTTTATGGTATCTAACTTGACACTAGACAGAGAAGAAGAAAAATTAGTTGATGACATGTTTGAACTTGAGACCTTTGTTGGTCAAGTTTTTGTTTGAAAAATAAAAAAAGTCCATAGTTCATACATGAGGTTACAATTTTATTTTTTTTTTGGTTGTCAACAAAACACTAAAGTCTCAGCTTCAGTCATTACATACTAGACTAGATACAACATTCTCTAGTAGCACACATACAAAAGTTGGGGCTACGTCAAAAAAATATATGCCCCAATCTAAACTAAGAGCTCTCTTTGCCAACATATCTGCGCAGAGATTGCAATCTCTGGATGTTGAAACAAACTGTACATCCATTCCAGAGTTCAAAAGTAGCTGGATTCTTCGTAATTGAGGATCCAGATTAACAAATCCCTTTGCACCCTCAGCTTGAGGGCCTCTGTGGAATCTGTCTCAACAATAATTCTTAAGTAGTCCTTCTTCCTGGCTAACTCAAGCCCCTCAACTACAGCTGTTAATTCAGCTGTTTCAACCGAACAAACTCCCAGGTGTGCATGGAACGCCCCTAGATAAGCCCCCCCATGGTCCCTTAACAAACCTCCAGCTGCTCCCTTGTTATTCCCCAAACAGACAGCTCCATCACAATTAAGTTTTACCCAACCTGCTGGTGGTGGCTGCCAGCCTTTGGCTTTACTCCCGCATAATCTTCCATTACTTACACTGAGGGTTCCTCTGCTATGCTCAATCTCCTCCACCCTCTGACCAATTAATCGGATTGTTGCTTGTGTATCAATGTCGTTGTTGGTAAATACTCTATCATTCCTCCAAGACCATAAAGACCAACAAACCACCCCAAAGACGGTCCTCCATCTTTCATTCCTTGTTGTTAGATTGTGTTTCATCTATTCTCTTAAAGATTGCTGGAAAAAGAGCTGGCGTTGTTGAGCAGGAACAATTTGGTCCCAAATTTCTCTTGCCCTTGTACAGTCCCGAACAACATGGATTGTTGATTCCGCTTCTCCATTGCAATTAGCACAATTTCCATTAGTGCGTATGCCTCTATGGTGGCACAGCTCGTTTGTTGCCAAATGACCATGAGAAGCTAGGCATAAAAATGTTTTGATTCTTTGAGGTCCCTTCCATGCCCACATGTCCTTCCAGTACTTGTCCACCTGCACATCTGCATTATCAATAGCTAAATAATAAGCAGATTTTAAAAAAAACTTACCAGACTTGTTCCACATCCATCTTGGTTGATCTGGACCTAATACCTCCCTTGGAGGCGGAATCACGCAAATTTTTTGCACAATTTCATTTGGCAATTTCGTTCTCATTCTTCTTGTATCCCATTCTCCATTTGGTAGCACCATTTCTGCAACCTTTATGTTTCTTTCTCCAGCAAGGATTGGATTTCTAGAGTATTCAGCTAGTATTGATAAGCCTTCCACCCATCTATCCGTCCAAAACCTCACCGTCTTTCCGTTCCCTATAACCCATGTTAAACCCTTCTCCACTAAATAAAATGAGTCGCAAATTCCTTTCCAGGTTGGAGAAGCATTCTGTTTTCTAACCACGCTAAATTCCTGCTCCCATCGCCTCCCCCCATACTTGGCTCTTAAAATCCTGGCCCATAAATCCTCTTTTCTTGCCAACAACTCCCAGCCCATTTTCATAAAAAATGCAGTGTTATACTCTCTAGCTTTTCGCAACCCGAGTTCACCTTGCTCCTTACTAGCACAAACTGTGTCCCAATTTATCAAATGCATTTTCCTTTTGTCCACAGTAGAACCCCAAACAAAATTCCTTATAAACTTATCTATCTCATCACAAACATGCATGGGCAATTTTTCAGCTTGCATTTGAAATGTTGGAATCGACTGAAGGCATGCTTGCGCTAAAGTAATCCTGCCAGCTAACGACAACTGATTCGCTTTCCACCCCGACAGCTTGGACCTTATTTTATCCAGAATGTCCTTATACGTATTTTTTGTCACGCGACCATGCAGAATAGGTGAACCAAGGTATTTCCCTAAATTACTTGTAGAGCTGAACCCAAACTTACGACATATTGATGTACGCAGTTGAGCTTTTGTATTCTTTGAGAAGAAGATTTTTGTCTTTTGTGCATTGACCTTTTGCCCCGAAGCCCTACAGAAATCCATAAGAACTTTGTTAATAACAACAACTTGATCCATCGAAGCTTCTGCGAAGAGAAATAAGTCATCTGCAAAAAATAAATGGGAAAGAACAGGATTGTTCCTATTAAAACTTATTCCTCTCCAATTTTTATTATCAATTTCCTTCAAAATACCATGCGCTAAAATCTCTAAACAAATTACAAAGATGTAAGGTGAAAGAGAATCCCCCTATCTTAATCCTCTGGACGGGCGAAATTCCACTGAGGTGCCTCCGTTCCACAAAACTTTCATACTGCTTGTGGATAAGCATTCGCCAATCAGGCTGACCAATTTGGTAGGGAAACCAGCTGCTTCCAACGCTCCTCTTACGAAACTCCAATTTAGTCTGTCGTATGCCTTTTCTAGATCTATCTTGATCGCCATCCACCCTTTCTTTCCTTTCCTTTGTCTCATAGAGTGGATGACCTCTTGTATTATTATCGTGTTATCCGCAATTTTCCTCCCAGGTATGAAACTAGATTGGGTTTGACTTACAATCTTGCCCACTATTGGTTTCAACCTGTTAGCTATCAGTTTTGTGATAACTTTGTATATCACATTGCAGAGGCTAATAGACCGAAATTGTGCGATTGATTCTGACTTTGCGACCTTTGGTATTAGTACTAGTAGTGTCTCATTGATTTCCTTTGGTATTTTCCCTTCCTGGAAACAACTCCTAACAAACTCAGTCACTGTCTTGCCCACAGTACTCCACTGTGATTGATAAAAGATAGGACTCCATCCGTCGAGACCAGGCGCCTTATATGGACCCATATCAAACACTGCCTTCTTCACCTCATCATCTCTAACGCTTCCGCTTAATAGCTCAGCTATCTCAGAGGAGAGTATTGGAAACCTATGATTCCACGGGGGATGTATTTCAATATCAGGTTCCGCTGAAAACAGCTCCTTAAAATATGCTACTACCATATTTTTTAGCTCTTTCTGATCCTCTATCCAATCCACATTCTGATCACGTAGTCACATTATTTTGCTCCTCCCCCTCCTTACCAGTGTGCTGTTATGAAAGTATTTTGTATTCTTATCTCCAAACTGAAGCCATCTGATTCTTGGTTTTTGAAACCACAAGATTTCCTCCTGAAGTAGTGTATCCTCAAGCTCCAATTGAGTTCTTTTACGCTCCTCATGTAGTCCCTCTGATTAGAAAAGCTCCAGCCCATTATCTAGTATTTCAAGTTTATTTAACAGCCTTCTCTTCCTTGCAAATATATTTCCAAAGACTTTCCTATTCCACCATTGAATTTCCCTCTTCAAAATTGTTTCTGCCTCTCTGTACCCTGCGTCTGCTCTCCATGCTTTCTGTATAAAGCCATTAAATTGATCATGTGTGAGCCAGCAAGCTTGAAACCTAAACGGTCTCTCCGATACATCTGGTGTGACATCACGCTGAACCTGAAGTAAGATAGGATGATGATCCAATTTTATTCTACTTAGGTGTCGTATAAAGCTATCAGGATATTTGATGCACCATTCATGATTGCATAAAGCCCTATCCAGCCTTTCATTTACTTTCCCATTTGTCCATGTGTATTTGCACCCCTCATAGCCCATATCTTGCAGCCCACTCTCATATAAGAACTGATGGAACTCCCTACATTTAGTTTGACAAGCTGGACTACCCCCAAATTTTTCCAACGCAAACAAATAGGTATTAAAATCCCCCATCACTACCCAAGGTTCATTCACTTGCCCTTTTATTGCCACTAATTCATCCCAAAGGATCCTCCTATTTTGGGGAGCAGGTGAACCGTACACAGCAGTACAAAGACCCCTATGCTCATGATACTCCCAGAGAAAATGTACCCACTGCGAAGAGGAACCCAAAACTCTCACTTTAATATTAACTTCTGACCACAATACCCAAATACCTCCAGAGAAACCATTTGCTTCCTCTCTAAAACTGTTTGAAATCCTAACCCTCTAATTGTCTTCTCTGCTTTGTCCCCACTAATGCGAGGTTCCAGAATTAACAATATGTCCGGTTTATGCAATTTCAACAAATTCTTCACAGATGGTTTAAAATTGGCAGCACCTGCGCCTATAACATTCCAAGAGACAATTGACATACTTAATAAATAAATAATAATTGGGAAAAAAAAAAACAGAGAAGTTACCTAGCCCTCCGAAGGGAGGGCTCCATCAATCTGCTCTCGCATCTCCTCATCGGGTGGTTCATCCGGGTTGCCAGAGGAAGATGCATGATTGAGCTGTTCAGGCTGAGGACAAGGAGAGGATGTATTGGGTGGATCTTCCTTAGGATTAAACACCAACCTGCTCCTTTTCTTTCCCACATCAGGCAACTTTAGAGATTCTGAGTTACCATCATTGATCGGGTTAAAGGGTTCTGACAGGCTCAAGAACGTCGAATGATTGACTCTAGGGGTACTTCTTCTTGTGGGTTTACTCCCAGAGATCTTACTTTGAATGGTCATGTTGGTTTTGGGAGAGGTTAGGCCAAACGAAAATTCATGTGCTTTCTCCATGAGTTGACATTGGATTGTTCCTTGTTGGACCTTATCTTTGTCCATTTGTTGAACCTTGTTTTATCCTGTTGGGCTTTACCCTTATTTGTAATCGGGAGAGTTGGATTGGACACCATACTAGTGGGACCCCTTGACTCCTGCACAATCATAGGCTCAACGGGCTTAGGAACCCACTGTTGGCTTCTAGTCTTCGTACCATTATGAGTGTTGGGTAGACGTTGGGTCGAAACCGTATCCCTTGGACCTATAGGGTAGGTCATCCTTTCCTCTCCTCTGTCAAAGGCATCCTCAGTGACCGTTCTGAGGGCATCGAATTTCGTTCCTCCAACGGGCATCTGGGTTTCCTGCGGTTGCCGTTGGTAGTTCATCGGAGCTGATGTTCCCGTTGGCCGCCTATGCTTTCTCTGAACCTCCATCCATGGCCCATATCCTAACCCTCCTCCTTGATTCTCAGATCTAAAAGTTTGTTGGTCCTCCATTTGTTTTGGGGCTTCTGTTTGTATGTTGCTATCTGCCGTTTGTCCCTCTGGTTTATCTGGGTACACCACATTAGTATGCCCAATTTTCCCACAGTTATAGCAAATCATGGGGAGACCTTCATATTCAATCGCATGCCACTCCCCATCAATTTGAATACTGGACATCAATGGCAATTCTGTGTCTAACTCCACTGCAATTCTAGCAAACTGACCCCTTTCCGCATTGAGGGTATTTGGGTCGATTTGTATAGTTCTCCCTACAAAGTTTCCGATGTAATCCAGAGCCACCTTATGATAGTACTGCACTGGTAAGTCCGAGAGCCTAATCCAAGCAGCAATACTTGAGATCTTCGCCTTAGAGGGCCTAAATCCCGGTGTCCATTTCTGAACCGCTAAGCAAGAGCCTCCAATGTACCACGGACCTCCCAACAGTGCCTTTTCCTCATCTTCCGTATTCGACAGCAAGACTCCATAGAAATCTTGTTTGAAATCCAATATTGTGTACTCTTGTGTTGGTTGCCATAGGTCCTTAATTTTTTTCTTAATTCCCTCTAAGGTTGTTTTACGCCCCATCCACTTCACCACCACCATGTGCTCCCAGTCCTTGTTGAATGCACCCTTGAGTTTATCAGAAAAGGAGATTCTCCTCTGTTCCCTTGACATCACTACATCTCCAGGTAACACTTCCACTGGACATGAGGTTCATTTTCTAACCTTACCCATGAGCCTTTCCCGATAAGACATGGGTGGCGCTGAAATCGCACATTCCGACCGATGTTCCCCATTGTTTACCGAGGACTCCTTAGCATTCACAGTATCTGTAGAGGAACCCATCTGCACATCCATGTCCATTTCAGAATCCTTATCTCTGAATTTTGGTCGGTTGCCGTCCTTGTTGGGGTTCCCCTCAACAGGGATACCCTCCATAAAGCTAAATTGTTAAAGTTGAATTTGCGAGAAAAGTGCTTAGAGAGAGTCTAGAGAGAGAGTCTTACGGATCGTTTTCGTATTAACGTAAGGTTCCAATTCCAACCCAAAAGATTACAATCACATCATATAAGTGACAAATCATTCTATCAAAGTGACAAAACCAAAGAAATGCTAATGCTGGCTGAAACCATGCATATTAAACGTCCAAAATGTTAGTCAAAGATAAGCAAGGCTTCCTAACACACTGTAACACAGCTGCTCATCCCGAATGCCAAAACTATTTTAAGGTGGAAGAGTAGCCCCGAATTCAAAAAATGAAAAGAGGAGGAAGAGGAAGTGGAAGAAGAAGAATAAGAACTCTCTATCCCAACTTCCCAAGCTCTTAGTCGCTAATGATCACCATCTAGTTATCTACAACTCTACAAGGGTAGTACACGCAACTGCCAACAAACCCTGACCTCAAGCGTTCAAATCTCACAGTCGACACTAAGGCTATGTGCCATATTTCTTCGAGGATTGAAGATTTCAGACCGATGACAACCCACAATGTAACATGTCCTAACATGTTTGAGAATGGAGACATTCACTAAGAACAATTATACTAGTGTAGTGACGTGACAAACAGTATCAATAATGATCATCCAAGAAGTTAAGACCTCACCAACATTAGGCTGCAAACATTTTACTCTCACATATAGCCGGTTCCAAATTACCAAACAGC
Organism: Oldenlandia corymbosa var. corymbosa; assembly: GCA_949775105.1. NCBI lineage: Eukaryota > Viridiplantae > Streptophyta > Magnoliopsida > Gentianales > Rubiaceae > Oldenlandia > Oldenlandia corymbosa. The sequence continues at coordinate 9,026,862 of OX459119.1, read as the reverse complement.
TGCCCACCAAAACTTTTCAGAGTTTAATAATCAAGTTATAGGCCGCAGACTAAGAGTGCAAAATATAGGAGTAAAAGTAACAGCTTGAAGAAAACAGAATCTACAACATTTGAAAACATCACCTTTTGCAGTCAAGGTAGCTATACCAAGGACGGCCAACAGGTAAATTGTGGGTTCCTTAGAAAAATAGAACAACTTCTGGACACCATTTATATATATATACATATATATATATATATATGTATATATACTACGACAGATACTCCATTTCAGCATAAAATCCAAAGAAATGCGCATATCGGAGATGGAATTTTCTATTCCCAAAAGATTCTACGCTTCAACTGCTACTGCTAACATAAACATTACCTAAAGCTATCAAACCAGGATTTTAACAAGCAAGCACTCTGCACAAAACTAAGTATGAGTTTGGTTAATCCCATCCAGATCAATTTGAGCAAAGAACTGTAGTTGTGCCATCCATGTGGAAACCATGCTGATTTGAGTCTAACAAATGGAGCTTACAAGTCTGGACGAAAGTGACGATCTTTTCCCATACTGTACATGTAAAAGAGTGTGTCACAGTGCCGAATGGCCAGATCCCTACATTGCGAAAGAAGTTTTGGATCTTCTTGCTCTACTTCCAAGATAGTTTTCTTTAGCTTCTGCTCCGGATCCCCATCAATTAGATACTCTGCTAAAGCCTTCCCACTGAAAAACAATCAATAATTCACATCCCACGTCAAGGAAATGAAATCAAACAAATTCAGAACCTTAGCCAAAGGAATATACAGTCCTTAAACAGGATGAATCCTATGCAAGCGTTTAAATCAAATTAATACCTCATTGCATCAAAATGGAAACGAGTTCCAGCAGGAACTTTGTTTCGGTAAAGCGCACAGACGGCATTCATGCAAGGTTCATAATCCTTCTCAAAAGCGGAACGCATGTCCGCAGCAGATTTCCAAGCCTTCTCCTTGTATCTTCTAAATTTCAAAAACGTTTCTTCCAAGTAAGACTCGAAACAAGTAACATCCAGATCACTTCCACTTGAGCCATCATTATCATCATGCACTCCATTATAATTCGAACTGGCTCCCTTGAAGTTATCCACACCAACAAAATCAATCTTCCTTCTTTTTCGAGCTGGAAGATTTTCATCCTCACTATCACTGCTGATAACGACGACGGGAGACAGAAGTTTATTAGTTATTTCAGTGACTGGAGCAACTGACTCACTGGGAATCCTAGTTTCAACATTCAACTCTGGGTCCCAACTTTCATCACTATCACAAGTGATGTTAGGAGAGGGAAAGACTGCAATAAAGAATACACAAGTTAAAAACAATTCAGAAGGAAGTATATTAGAGAGGACAAAATTTACACAGAAAGGGATGTATCTCCTTCATAACAATATCAATTACAACTCTTAAATCAAAAGTAAAATATATGCATTTGGCAGAACAATATCAATGCTTACTGCAAATAAACGCTTTATGCATTCCATACCTTCAACAGGAGAACCCAGGTGATGAGATTCTGACCTCGGCGAAACTCCTACATCAGCACAGCCATTAGACAAGTTTGCAACAGTCGTTTTCTGAAGATTTTCATCTGATCCATCCTGCTGCTTTTCAGAGCCAGAGTTAGTGTTCTCACTTCTGAGCAGGCCTCTGTCAGCTCCATCTTGCAAATCCTCACCAACATCAGCGCAGCCATTAGCCAAATTCTCAACAATCGTTTTCTGAAAATTCTCATCGCATCCATCCTGCTGCTTTCTGATGTCAGAGTCAGTGTTCTCACTTGCGAGCTGACCGTCAGCTCCATCTTGCAAATCCTCACTAACATCAGCACAGCCATTAGACAAATTATCAACAATCATTTTCTGATGATTTTTATCCAATCCATCCGGCTGTTTTTCAATGCCAGAGTGAGTGTTCTTACATCTGAGCAGGCTACCGTCAGCTCCATCTCGCAAATCCTCACTATCATCTGGACAGCCATCACACAAATTTTCAACCATCTTTTTCGGATGACTTTTATCTGATCCATTCTGCTGCTTTTTAATGCCAGAGTCAGTGTTCTCACTTCCGAGCAGGCTGCTATGAGCTCCATCTTGCAAATCCTTACTGGCATCAGATAACCGACTCATTCGGCGAATCCTTTCAACCACAACATCCACCTCGTCATAACAAACACGCCCCTTTGACAGCGAGGCCTCATCACCACAAATCTTTAAAACCTCAACCTCTAATTTGAACATTCTTTTCCCTTCTCTCTTCAAAAATTCAAAGAGAATATTATTCTCCTCCTTCAACTTCTCAATCTCATTGTTTTTCTTCTTTAGCTCCTGAGCCAGTTTATCCACTTCAATTTTCTTCTCACTTTCCAATTTCTTCAACTCCTCAACCAGTTTATCCACTTCACTTTTCTTCTCACTTTCCACTTTCTTCAACTCCACAGTAAGTTTATCCACTTCACTCTTCTTCTCACTTTCCACTTTCTTCAACTCCTCAGACACCATTTTGAACAACCGTTCTGCTTTATCCAACTTAATTTTCAAAAGTTTATCATCTCCTCTTAGCTTAATTAATTGCTCCCTGGACTCATCCCGATCATGCTTATATCTCATTGAGCGCTGTTCTATTGAGAGCCTGTTGCGCTCCGACACGCCATATTCTTTCTCTAATAATCCGCATTTCTCTCTAATCGTATGGAGATCCCTTCTCAGATTATCCCGTTCAGCTTGCAACTTTGTCTCCCGAAGAATAAGCAACCTCTCTACCTCATCATACTCTTTCTCTTGGAAAGAGCTACGAAGCACAGATATGAGCTCATGAATAGATGAACCCTCAGTTATTTCAGGAATAATCACAGACTCTGCCTCTGATGAACTCATCCGGTTTTTTCTTCACCTATGGAATAAATTATGCATTTCAATGAATAACGAAGAAAACGAAAAGAAAAGGGAAATTTTGCCCGTCAGGACTAAACAAACAACCTTTAAAAATGTAAAATATCTTTCAACTACTCATTCTGATAAACAATGATGAACCTTTTTCATACAATTTTTGTTTTGTCTTTGTGACAAATGACAATAAAGAACCTAACTTTTCATTCCTTCTCCCGAAACTAATCACGAACTAATAAGATTCCTGCAGTGACACTGTAACACTGCAAATGAAAAACAAAAAAGGACCCAAGATAAAAATGAAAAAACCCTAAGGAGCTAGAATTTAACCTTTTTTCCGGTAAAAGAATGATCAAACAAAACCCAACAAAAAAAAACGCCAATAAAAATAGAGAAAAGCAGAAACCCAAAATTGAGAGAAGAAAAACCAACCCTTTCGCTGAAATGAAGAGAAAGCGTCGTCCTTGCGATGATCAATGGAAGGAGATTACCATAAATGGTGAAATGTCTTAGAGAAAATTTAGAGAAAAGAAGAGACTGAAACAGACGTAGGAGAGATGCATTTTTCGTGTAGTCTCAATAGTCATGATAGTGCTTTGGGTTTGTGAAGTTGAAGCCCGGGAGTGGAAAAAAGCACGACTTTTTGTGGGCTTTTGCCACGTCTAATCTGCCCGACAGAAAAAATTACTAATTGTCACTACACTCAATTCTGCCCAAGAATTTATTTTGTGTGACATTCTTTTTTAAGTTCGCTCAGATTTGAAAAATCAATGATGTTATTCCATATTGGCTCCGATTTTAGTTACTGATTTGTCACCAGTCATTTAGTCCAAAAGGAACCATTCATTTCTCACAGGTCTTATTGATAAGAGTACAGAATAACCATCATTGGAGAATACAGAATTACAATGGATTCTGCTAGTTTGTACCTTGTACCACTGTTATGATTTGAGATATCGAATATAGTAGTACGTTTTTGTAACACTTTTTTGTAGCACTAATTAGAAATAAGTCAGTGATATTCTTTCACCCGATCTCATATTACAAGGTAAAGATAGAAGAATGTCACGAACAAAACTAGGCTTCAGAGACGATGATTTGCAGGTGACAGAAACTAAAGCTGCGAATCAAATGATCACATTGGGACACAAAAAAAACTCTACGAACATTACGCACAAATTGTATCCGAACTAAGAATGACAGACCATCCAGGGAAAAACTCTATGAAGAAAGGAGAGTCGACAGAATCCGGACCAGTCATTTCTGTTGATGCTTGCTCCCTTTCAGCTCAACAAACAAACAAGTATCTATGTCTAATATGGTAATGCTCTTTTACAGAAAATCCTTAGAATCAATTACTTCTGCTAAGAAATATTTTGTCCTAAAACTGTATTGTGTGCTTTCCAGCATCTAGTAAGTATTCTTTACAAAGAATGAGTTCTGTTAATCCATCTAGTTGAATTTGAGCGGAGATCATCGAGCCATTGATGAGGAACTCCTGCCCTGCTAATGTAATCCTAACAGTCTGCACAGTAGTAGAGTTTACACAGGCTACAACAACAAAATTGCTCCTGGCTTTGAAGATGGAGCAACCTTACAAATCTGGACGGAAGAGGCGACCCTTTCCTACATCAGCTGGCTTGCTGAAGCCCCTTGCTTCAACATTTAACTCCTGGACACCAATTTTATCACCACGAGTGACATTCGCATTCAGAGAGATAAAGCCTGCAATGAATAAACATACATAACAGTGACAAACGGAGCAAGGCATTACTAGATACACAGAGTTCATGGTTTTACAAAGAGAAGAATGCCTTCTTTGCATAACTATATCTATGGCAGTATCAACTCTTGCTTGGAATGTGAAAAAATATAAGATCTACAGAACCATATCAAAGCAAAACTGCAAGATAAATGCTAAAACAGAATGGAATCATCAAACCTTTAACACGAAAAGCAATGGGAGGCTATTGGATCTCTATGAATGAGGTCAGGCGCCCTTCATAAGTACTTAGGTCTGGAAGGAAAAACATGTTTCTTTAGTATCAAATACAAACCCATGGTGATCAGACTATCCTATCTACCCTGGTGGATCTTAACTTCTGATTCGAGGATACCAAAGTGCCGCACTGAACGCTCTAATGACCTATTATAGGCAATGAGTGACCGTTTCATCGCATACCTACAAACTCATGGTGATCAAACTATCGTATCGACCCTGGTGGATCTTAGTTTCTGATCCGGGGATACCAAAGCGACGAACTGAACGCTCTAATGACCTATCATAGGCAATGAGTGACCGTTTCATCGCATACCTGACATCTATATTGTTTGGGCAATATTTGTTCACCAAATCTACAAACTCCCCTGGGGTGTCAGGAAGATTACCCTCCACCAGTAGCGTCAACAAATAACCGTAATCGTTTTCCCCATGAAAAGTCACCCATAGATGGTTCGGATTTCCCCATATAGGTAGGCTGCGGAAAATCTTCGAAAAACATGAAAGTTCGATCCCCTCCCTCACATTTCTCTTGAAATCCATTCCGCATTTTTTCAGCTCTTCAATTGAATATTCTGATCTTAAGCAAGAGGCATCCTCAGGGTGAAAATCAGAGAAATTGAATTGCCAAAGGGTAAACTGACCGGTTACCCTTGGCAATTGGCCCTCCTGATTGCTGAGGGTTATTCCCAACTGAATTAGATGTGTAGCTTCAAATTTAACCTTTAGAGACCAGTACGAACTGATCCTCTTGCCACCTTTGCCCTGATCACGCTTTGCCAACTCCCTCATCACATCCTCGGTTGGCTTCAGAGCTTTCATATCTTCATACTCCATACTAGGAAACTCGCAGTCGAAGGGGGAAAGACTCCAATAAAGATGTTATCCTGCGCATCTCTTCATCCAAGTTCCTGTCGTAAACAGTGATAACATTGGGCTGTGACGACTCCTTATAACAAAGAACTTTACCACAGTCTGCAAAAGGGGGAAATTTTCAGTTAAAAAAACAAAAGTAATGGCTTCTAATCATCAATTCAAACCCCACCATAACCAAAACTAATCTTTATATCTTTTTCTGAAAACCCTAATTTTCTAACTGTCAATTCAATTAGAAAGATTAGGTTTTTCAGAAAACCCAGATCTAGAGAGGAACATACCTGTGTAGTCCCATCCTTTTCCCACTTTACGAGCCTCGCCCGGCGCCGGCGGTTGCTCTGGGGATGTCTTCTCCTTGGAGGGTTTTGGCACCTTCTTTTTCTCGGATGCCTGGGGGGGTTATTGATTCATTGTGGGTAACTCTCCCCAAGAAAAGGTTTGCAACTCCCTCGTCCGGTTTTTGATTCTTTTTCTTGGCGTTCTTCGCTCTAATCCTTTTTCCTTTTTCGACCTGACGAGTTGACGCCTTACAATTCTCTGGTGTGTGTCCTGAAACATACTTTGCAAGCATTGTGTTCCATGTCGAGAGTATAGAAGGAAGAATAATTTGTAGGCTGAAGATGCAAAAAATAGGGTTGTCAAGAGGAAATAATGCGGAATTGAAAGACTGCTTGAGAAGGAAAAAACAGAGAAAATGGCGATAGTGCAACATGCCTTTTGGGCCGTTTTGAATACTTGATGAATCTCTTTTTATTGTTTTACCGATCAGGCCAGTTTAGGTTGCACATCATATCATATAAATAAATAAATATTAAAGATGTCTACGAGTCAATTTAATATTTATTTAGTTTTCCTATTTCCAAATGTCAAATTCTCATTAAAAGTCAAACCATAAAGGCCAATTTTGGTTGCACATCATATAATGCATAGCCCCAGACTACCAAAATCTTCACTAATGTAAAGGTAACTGTAATGTACTGTCTTTTCGGCATTGTTGAATGATGGACATGTATGGCTTTTGCTGTAAGGCCCATTATCATCCTCAAAAATGGCAGCTTCTCCAAGAAATGGAGACCATATAACCGACACCGTAGTAGCAGGTCGCTTGTCTTCATGAGGTGCTTGTTCCATTGTTTTTCTATTTCCTCCATTTTTATAAAACGTACTGTTTCTTTCCTACCATGCCTTTATCCCCTTGATTCATCTGTGTTGATAGCTCCACTGATGGTTGCATTGAATCACCGCCTTCATTGGTTGATATGGAGAGGATAATGGAAAGAGTTGGCACTTTCAAATTCGTCTGCAATAGAGATGTAGTGGAGTGTTGCCGTAATCCCGGTATCTTCATCTTAAAGATTTCCACAGCAGTGATTGCCTTGGATATTGCCAAACCCGCTGCCTTTGAATTCAATCTCCTTTCTTCCCCTGTACTGGAGAAGCTTCTCCACATAGCCAACATATTTATCCAAATTCCCCTTACCAGAAACCCAGACCTGGCTTCCCGAAATTGGCTGATTCGGTTGAGACCGATTGCAGGACCTATAACTCATGAATTTCCTTATTCTGGGTTCTAACTGATAATCTAAATTGTTAAATTTCAGAGGAGCTTTAATGATTCAAACAGAGATGAAGCTCAAAGAAGAACAGAGCTTTAATGCCCAAAGCAATACTGGATTTGGTTGATATTGCATGGGACATTGTTGTTGCATATTCGCCACCTGTAAAATAGCGGCTAAAATAAGCCAAACATCGTCATCTCTGTATCCACAAATTATAAATTCTGGAATAAAAAATTTGATCTTTTCATCTTCAGAAAAATAGAAAAAAAACTACTTTGACAAGAAGCTATATATAAATCTGAGGTTGGCCCCCTTTCCTATTCCTCATGTTTTCTTCTTCAACTCGCTTTGTCTTTCGGAAGAATCTTGGATTGCCAAAGCAACTTTCTTCAATTTTGACCAGAACCCATTTGAATGACATCCATAGTTCTTCAGTATCATCGTTTTCTCGGACAATCAACCGCGGGTTTTTGAAGTCCGGGTCTGTAAATTATACTCCCTCCTCCAAAGGATCAGCTGTTCTTTGGGTTTCTATACTTGATCATACAATGGCAACCCAGTCCAATGCTCCTCAATCAGTCCATGACTTCGTTGTCAAGGTTTGACTTTCAGTTCTAAGATTTTTTTATTTTTATTTTTTCAACTTGTATTTGATTAGTATTGTTCGAGTTTTATTTGTTGATTTACACCTTGATTAATCGTTTTTCATTTCATTTTTTGTGCTTATCTGGTATATTCATGAATCATGATCTCGGAATTTGGTTTAGGGGAACATTGCTGTACTTTGCGTTTCTAATTTGATGTTTTGACTCAGTTATTACAAGGTTTAATATTCTTTTGGTTGTTTCATTAGTCAACTGTTAGGTTGGGTACTACATTCATTTTGCTAACTTCAATTGTTAATCAAACATTTTACTAGTGGAGAGCCAAATTAAGTTTGACTCTCAGAATCTGCAGATTGTTCATGATGTCTTATTGCTTGTGGTTAAGTTGGATTGTCTTTTATAGGCTCATCATTTGTTGTGGGGTTATTTCCTAGAGTTCTTTTGTTCCTTATAAGTCTCTTCCAACTCTTGTTATTTTTACTCGCAATTTACATGTTTTTTGACTTTTAAGTAGTATGTTTCCTGATCATTTTATTAATGATTTGGTAATTGCAGGACGCAGAAGGAAATGATGGTGATCTCAACAAATATAAGGGAACGGTTCTTTTGATCCCTGACTTTTGGCATTGAAATATCTTTACTTTGGAAGTGCTGCAATATGATGAGAAAGTACTCTGATTTCGGCCTCGAGTATTGGGTTATTGGTTCATCATTCTGTGTTCTACCATAGTTAACTATAGCGAATTAATTTAGGGTTGTCCTACACAAGACACTTCCTTTTGAAATTTCTGAAAGCAGCTGCGTTTTGTCAAGTTTACATTTGAGTATTTACAAGTTGTGAATTTTGAGTGCGATGTGAATTTCCGTCTCTGTACTTGGGTATACTTTGTTTGTGATAAATAGGATTATTCAGTTGAATTGCATGTCATGGTTGCTTTACCATATTTAATTGGGAATCTTAGATCTTGTTTAGATTAGTGTCAAGTCCAAACCCAAGCAGGCTTTCAATGAGATTGATGTCCTCCCTAAATTTTGGTGTTTGTACTTTGTCTTTATTATGACTCTAGGGTGCTTTGGGATTTTGTTTATTCAGAGTATAGGATCGAGAATCCATTATTCAAAATCAGCCCTGCCTTTAAGGGCGCTGGTTCTGTTTATCTGCCTGGCCTTTGATTGTCAACTGTTTTGTGTTGATTTGTTTCTCTACTTCGTTTACTTTAATGTTGGCCAATTTCATTACTCATAATTGTTGCATTTGTCCCTGCTGCAGTGGTCCGACCAATTCAAATTATACAGAGTTGACAAAGCTGTATGAACAGTACAAAGATCAAGGTATGATTCCAGTGGATTCTCTCAGCTTTGTACAGCAACCATATTGGACATCAACTTTAACTTTTTCTCTGTTTGGTTATCCAATGTGAATAACAATTGCATTTCTTCCCTCATACAGGACTTGAGATTCTTGCTTTTCCAAGCAACCAGTTTGGTTCACAAGAGCCTGGAAGTAATGAGGAAATTCAACAGTTTGCTTGCACTCGCTTTAAGGCTGAATATCCCATATTTGACAAGGTTGGACTTTCTACATGTCCTTGTCACTTTTTTGCACAACATTTATGTTGCCGCAATCGTGTCATTCCCCTATCACCATCTTCCCATCTCCCATCACTTTGACTGAGAGCTCGATAAAGCTAAAAAATCATCATGTGCTGTTTATCTCCATCAGTAGTCCGAGACATAAGCAGCATGCTTGACCATTTTGGTTGGCAAGTGAAATATATGACTTGATTGCATTTATTGTCCAATTGAGTTGACTTGAGTTGATTTCCTTCTTTCTGCTGAAAATTTAGGTGGATGTAAATGGTCCAACTGCTGCTCCCATATATAAGTTCCTGAAGTCAAGCAAAGGATGACTCTTTGGAGACGGTAGAGTGGAACTTCTCCGAGTTCCTTGTTGATAAAGATGGCCATGTTGTTGACCGTTACGCTCCAACCACATCTCCTTTGAGCATAGAGGTAAAAACTGTCCGCGCGTCCTCAATGCATTTGTTTCTGTTCATGTAGCCTGTGTTACAAGGATTTATTCTCACATTGCAGAAGGATATCAAGAAACTACTCGCAAAAGCTTGAGTGACTGAGCCGATTGCGTGTGGATCAGTCAGCAGTTTCCGTTCAAGCTTGTGTCTAGTTAAATCAAACACATTGGCTGCCATGGAGGTTTTTATTTACCAGGAATAATGGAGATAGCAGTTATTGAAGTTCGTTTCTTTTAAATTTATGTAAAAATCGCCTCCATAAGTGAGCAGAATTGTGATGGAGTTGAGAATGTACGCTACTGGCTGGTCTCAGTTTCTGTACCATTAATTTTTCATACGGTAGTGTGATGCTATCAATCTGTTGTCTTCTGGGATTCGATTGATAGCAGCCTTTTGATTTGATTCTTCTCTGTTTAACCTCTTTCAATATCCTGTAGTTTTTGGATAGATTTCAATTTGGGATTCGGTTTTGTATTTGTTGTTGCGTGGTATTACTTTGACATACCGTCTGATCCAATTACGAAGTTTGTTAAGTTTAAGTGCTCTGATTTTTTTTGGTGGCCGGTTAAATAATTTTTGTTTTTGTCCTACAATTTTTCAATCTGAAAGGCATTCTTTTTGTCTAATTTTTGGGTATATTTGTTTCTTATAGTGTAATGTCGGACCGCTTTATTCCACACGATGTGGTTGCTCTTGTTCTGGTGAGACTTCCATTTGAGGCTCTGTTTCGATGTAGAGGTGTATCAAAATCATGGGGCGATTTGATTGACAGTCCATGTTCCACCAAGTTGTACCTCAAGAGCTCCCCCCTCGACAGGAAACATGTTATAACTTCTCCAGGGGGAGGTAAGTTTTATGCCTTTGAATAGGTTCATGAACTGGATGGTCGCAGCCGCCGGTACAAGGCCATCAATCCCAAAAAAATCGAGAACCCCTCACCGGCTTTTTTTGCGGGTCAAGTTCAAATTGTGGGATCTTCGAATGAGATCCTTAGTTTGTGGAATAAATCAGTAGATCGTTTTCTTTTGTGGAATCCATGGATTAATAAGTTCTCCATGTTGCCTCGTTTACCCTTTGATTGTAAAAAGGGTGGAAGCTACTCCGTTGGTGCTGCATTGGGAAGCGGCTTAAAAAACGATGACTACAAAGTGGTGAAATGGTATAAGTTGGCAAATTCATCAAGTTTTGATGGATATGAATTCTGTGTTTATAGTTTGAAACACGATTCGTGGAGGAGAATAAAAGATGCCTTGCCTTATGAGATGCCAAATCCTCATAGTTGTACTTTTGTTAACGGTGCGTTATACTTTGTTGTGAAATACAACAAATTTAATGAGTGCGATGAGTATGATAGTGATGACTCTGATGACGATCATCACTACATTGTGGCATTTGATCTTGGAAGTGAAGAATTTCAGAAGATATGCAGCGTACCAGCTCCGTTATTCAAGGATGTGTATTTATATCACTATTTGTTTGCCTTAAATGGTAGTGTTGCATGTATCTCTTTTATTGAGTATTGTTGTCAATTCATAGGTCATATATGGGAGAGAAAGGATGATGGAGATAAGAGCTTTTGGGCCCGGGTTGATCGTTATGATGTTGATTCGCATGATTCAGACTTTAGGTACATTAGGGTACTAGCAGTAGAGGATTGCAAGATACTCTTACAAGTTGGGGAAAAACTTGCATTTTGCGAAAATAGATCAATTGGAGATGTGATCATATTCGAAAACTTGACCTTTGCCAAAGTGCTCGGACCAACAACAGTGAAATCTCTAGCGTGGTAATTAGTCCACTTTCCAGGTTCCTTCGTATAGCATTGGATGCTGCATTCTGACCATAAGCAACCTTACGGAATCTGCAGACAAAGAGGAAACCATAAACACTGAGTAATCCGATAACTTGGGGAAAGTTGCTTCTTGATTTAAACATTAAAGATCTCATGGAATCACAATGGAGTACAAGCATGTAGTTTACTTCTGAATTCTACTAAGCAACCACTTGGCCTTTGCTGCAAGTTTATTTGTCAGAAAAAAAAAGGTTGAACTTTTCCTTCTACAAAAAACCAAGCAAATTATAAGAATATATATATATATATATATATATATATATATATATATATAAAGGAGAGTTTTCAATCGGACACATAGCGTAAAATTAGATAGGTTAATCCACGTGGCGAAAAAATAGATAGCCAAAGTTCAGATATCACAACCACATCGCTTCATCATTTAATGGTAATTTTTATTTATAAATCTGTGAAATTTATAAATAATTATTTTTTTTCTTTAATTTCTTTTCATTAAAGGAAATAATAAGAGAATTCTTATTTTTATTTTTTTAAGTATCTTTTTTTTTTCTTTTCACGCCTTTTCTTCTTCTACAGAGATTGAAGTCCGCCACTGCAAGTGATGATCACCACCGCAATCTCCCTTGCAATTATTACAAATATAAAAACCATTGTTAGTAGGATATTTAGGGATTGAGGAAGTGATTTAATTTAACCAAAGTGACAATGAAAAGCTATTGATTTGATTATTAGTATAATGGATTATACCCCTTAAACAAACGTCTCTTTTTCGAAAATTTTTAAAAGGAATCAAAACAATCCCATGCAAGTTATTTTCTGTAAAAACCTTTTCCTATATTTACATTTCCATTTTTTTTTTGTCTATAGAACTATAAACAATATTTTCTTCATACTGTGACGTAATGACTACAATCACAATAATGATGAGTCTCTAATCATTAAAAAATTCAATTTCATTCACGCTATGCAGGAGAAAAAGTATTAAATCTAAATATAATTAAATATCAATATTAAATAAAATAAATTTTAAAAAAAGGAATTTATAAAAACTAAGTATTTAAATTAATTTAACTCTTATAACATTAACACGTCCAAATAAAAGAAGGAAATGATAAGATGTATATTTTTAGTTGTCTAAAATAAAAATTATTTCATTGTTGTTAAGAGAAATAATACTCCATACCGGTGTTAAATAGTTTTTTATTTTTTTGGCCTTTTTCTTTGCATATGCATCTTGGAATTCAAGTGTTGCATGCGATTTTTGATGAGGAATCCTCTAACCTTTATGAAGATTAATAATCTACAACAAAATATAAAAAAGTTCAATTAGATAATTCATCATATTTTTTCATATATAATGGTAGAAAAAGTTAACGTTATAATGATAAAAAAAAATATAGAGATCAGTAGGGAGAAAGTTTTCCTAAATGACAAAAAGAATAAAAATTTTTGTGAGAGATAAGCAGTAAAGCATATTTAAAAATTAAAAGTAATTATGTGGAGGAAAAAATTATGTAGAGAATAAGAAAATATGAAAAAAAAGAGATAATAGTGAAAAATAAAAAAATTATTATAAACTTTTTAAGAAATGAATCTTTAAAAAGAGGCCATCAAAAAATTTTTTTTAAAAAAAAAAGAAAGGTGAAGACTATACAACGAAAAAGAAATGAAGTAAACAATATGTTATAGGAAAAATACCGGAATAAAGTTCTAAAGAAAGGTTGCAAAAAGTATATGAGAGATAAAAAAAAAAAAGTATCTGGAGAGATAGAAAATAAAGATAAGTTTAATTACGGAAAGATATAATAAAAAAAACTTTTTGTTTGAGAAAGAGTTTAGAAAATATGATACAGGTAAAAATATTCAGAGACATCATTATAATAAATTAAAAAAATACTTTAACAAGATACGAGCCATAAATGAATATAACGAAAAAAGATGAACATTAAGTTATATTGGATGATTTCAAAGATTGAAAATTATTTCAAATGTATTTAAAATAACAAAACGTATTGGTATACACAATTGTAATGGATATTATTAATATATTTTTTTTTTTTTTGCATATATCACTTCATAAGAAATGTCATATAATCATTAAATCATTAAACTCATATATATCTTGAACCACCTACACAACGTGTGAGATAAACACTAGTTATATATTAAAATGAGAGTTTTCAATCGGACACATGGTGTAAGATTAGATAGGCTAATCCACATGGCGTAAAATTAGATATCCAAGTCCACATGTCGCAATTATATCACTCCATCATTTAATGGTAATTTTTTAATGTAAAATTGTAAAATTTATATAAAACTAAATTTAACCCACTAAAAAAACTCTCCTTATAAACCACTACAAAATGTATATTAGCCGTTTTTTTTTTTCCTCAGGAAGAATTTAATCTCCATCTTTTTGGGAGATTCGGTCACGGGGTAAAAATTACAAAAGCAAAAAAAGTTAATTCGACAATTTTACAATATATAAAATTTACAATTAACATGCAAGTTATAAAATTTATTCACCTTGGTAAAGCTAATTCATAGAAAAAAGGATAAACTAAACTAAAAATATTATAGGGCCAATGAAAACAAATCTAACCCACTTCATATGTTATAATCGATAAATCATCATTTGCCCCCCAATTAAACTTTTGGTAATATTATTTAACAAAGACTTTAATTACAACTTTTTATCTTCCTCTTTTGTTCTTTACTGGTTATTTAATATTTATATAATATATATTTTTCTTAATTATATACATTTTTTATTGAACCCCCAAGTTGAAAATTGAAAGTATTCTTAGCTTTATTATAATAGAAATAATAATGAATATTATAGCAGTCAAAACTTGGGATATGAATTTTAGTGTGTTTTAGAAAAGAAGAAGAAAAAATAAAGTTAGTCGTGTACTTATTTTTTAGTTTCTTAAGAATAAAAAGATTAATTAAGTTAGTATTGGCATCCGTGTCTTCGCATCCGTGCCTTCGAACACCGAGTGTGTAATATACTAAAAAAAAGTTTAATTCCTTATTTCTGGCCTACCTTAATAATTTTTAAGTAAAATTGGATAAGCAAAGATTGGGAACAATAAAAAAAAATGGAGAATGATCCACAAAATTAAATCTCCACAAATTTGATGAATCAAGCTAACCAAATTTGATGTTTTAACAAAACGAAAAACCAAACTGAAAGATTATGCTAGACCCTAATGAGAGGAAATCTTTCAAATTGTGTAGTAGGGAGAAGAGAGCAAGCCAAATCATATGTTGATATCTCATATTGTCACACTATAAGAAATATGTAACTTGCTTCTTTAATAAAAAATTAATTGATGGGTGAAAAGCGTTCATTCCGTGCATGGGTATCAGTCCCTTTGAAAGAAGAATGCCAATTAAACTGACCAAGTTTACTTATAAATTAACAAATATATATATATATATATAAAATAGGTTTTTATTTTGGAAAATCTCTCTCGAGGTTGAACACTTTTACAAAAAAATTTGATGTAAATATCTCATGACATCATTCCAAATCATGTCACGTTTATTATTGAATTTAACAATCTCAATTAACTTTTTGACATTTAAGAGAGAATCTCAATAAATAAGAGATATTATACATGTTATTATGTTGTGATTGGTGTTAACCCATTTTTATAAAAGATCTTTGCACTATCTATAAATGTAATAAACGGTTATAATTACTTACTCTATTGAGTATCTTATTGGGATTCTATAATTGCATCCAAAGGCAAATACTATGTTGTATCATGTTTTAATTCTATTTTCTTTTCTTTTTAATTTGTATTCTCTTATCTGGCAGAAACTTTTTTTTATCCAAAATCATATCCAATTTAATATGTTTGTTTTTTAGGTTGTATTTTATCATAAATACTAGTATAATTTTAGGCCAAATATTATTATTATTAGTTAGAGACACAACCTAAAATTATTTCAATTAAAATGTTATAAGAATATAAAATACTTCGACTAAATCGTGATCTCATCGACTATGGATTAACCAATTTTGTAGATCGTTTAAACTTGTTCGACGAAACACCAATCACAAAAACTCCAGAAGACATACAATACATAGACTCGATTATCTCGTGTTGATCTCTAATAACCTATTAATTGTAAACGTATATTATGCAAACACTTTATAAAGTAAAGTATCAATAGTTCAATGTCCTCTTTATCTTATGCCAAGTTTCGTTGATTTTTAAGGTTCATTGAGGGGTTACCGAAAACCTATTAAGTCTTAGCTGTCGAAGATCCAATTCTTTCTTTCTCTCCTATTCATCCTATGCAGCTCCCCACTTACGAAAAAAAAAACAAATAAACTTTCAATCTCTTTAATTCTTCCAGCTCCCCAATTTCTTCATTTGAGTTCTACGAATAACAGCGTATACTTGTATTTATAATGAATTTCTTTTGGGTTCCTCCAGTCCAAATTCACAGTCCAAACTCCCAGTCTTCTCCAGTTCTTGTGAAGGGAAAATTTTCTGTGGGCTCTTCTGAATATAGGCTTTTGAGGTAAATATATTCAACTCATAAAACAAAGCCAAACAATTTGTCCTCTTTTTTTTTTTTTTTGGGTTTTTCATTTCTGTATTAAAGATGTGAACTTTAATTCATTTGGGTTTAATGATGACTCTCTTTTTTTTTTCCTTCTTTTTTTGCGGTATTTGCTGTTGCTTAAGATTCTAGGGGAGAAAAAGAGAACCCAAAAGATATCATTATTGTATCTGTATGTTGTAAAAGTAGGAAGACAATTTGATGTTAACGGAAGGATGGTTGAACAATTTGATGTTAACGGAAGGATGGCTGAATTTGAGAATGGGTCATCTTTGAGTGAGGTGAAGAATTTAGAAGATTCCCTTGGGAGAAAAGGGTCTGTGTTTGATCATGATTTAAGTTTAGTAGAATGTGGTTTTGATGAATGCAAGAGTAGGCTCAGGAGCTTGTTTAAGGAGGTTCTTGTCAAATTTCTCAGGGGAAGAAGATGCATAAAGCCTTTACCTGCTTTTTCTTCTGATGGGGTGCCTGTTGATTTTTTTAAGCTCTTCTGGGTAGTCAGGAAATTAGGTGGTTATGATTCCACATCGAGAAAAAATTTGTGGGACTTTGTAGCTGGGGAGTGTGGGCTCGCGTTAGGGGCTGTGGCATCAGTAAAGTTGATTTACTACAAGTATCTATATGACTTGGATAACTGGTTGTGGCAGGAATTAAGGAATGGTAATTTTTTGGATGAAGGAGATAGAATTGTCAAAGATTTGGAGGATTTGGTACAACATTTAATGAAAGAGTTTGTGGATTTTGGCAATGAAAGGCCGAATAAAGAAAAAGTAGGAGTCAAGGCCGTGTCGGAATTTGTTAAATGTGAAAATGGAACTCATTCTAGAAAGAGATCAGCGCCTTGTTCACCCAACCTGGAAATACGATATGACAACGGTGATGAAGAAGACCACATAGGCAGTGATGATAACTTGGTACTATCAGCCAAGAAAATCAATAAAAAAGCTAATAATGGATTTCATGGGTTTTCTGAAGGGAAAACTAGTGACGATGACTGCAAAGACTGTTCCCAAAATGGGAATGATGTCACTCAATCAACCAAGAAAATCATTGATGAAGCAATTGACAGTAATGCACATGAGACTGCATGTGACCTTGCTGAATTCGATGAAGAGGAGTTCTTTCCACAACTTGGTGATACCATACTATCTTCCAACAGCACTGTTGACAAATTAACTGATTCTAACAAGAGGAAGCGAGAATCTTCTTCTTTGACTGGAATGCTTAGTTGGATAAAAAATGTGGCTAAACACACTGATGATATTGCAATTGGGAGAATTCCTGATTACTCAAAGTGGAAAGATCATGGGAATGAGGAGTGGTGGTTTCAGGCTTTGCTGGCCCGAGAAGCACTGTTGACAAGGAGGCATGTTAGTTCGCCAGTAGTGTCATCTCTCACGCAGGTACATGGGAATTCCCTTTACTTTTCATTTCATTTTTCTATGTAATATAGGTATAGTTGCTTATCCCAAACACCAGCTGTATGTGGCTTCTCGCATTCTATTTTGTTACCTGAAAAGCATTGCATCATATCTGATTCTAAATGTTAACAGTGTATGATAAAGAGAGAAGATTTATATGCTGAATTTGTAAAATTATCTTACAGAATATTCAATCTGTTGACTTTGTTATAACGAGTAGCTTAAATCAGAAATGGTTCTATTGTTTTTTTCTGTAAAATGCCATAGTATCCACATTCTGAATTCTAGCTGCAAATCCTTAACAATAACAATGTTCAAGCTATCTTTCCACTGAAGGAGAAAGTTTTAAGCTGTGATAGCCTGTTTTCTTCTTAAATCAATGCATGCATATATACCTTTATGCTCTATCCCCATGAATTATAAACCTTAGTTTGCTCTTGTTGCTGTTGTCTATGTTTTAAGGTTTTTCTTATGTAAAAGTATTAGGATACATATTGCAGAATCGATTTTGTAACGATATGCCATATCTCATTATCTTCTAATAAACTCAAATCGGAAAGTATATTGTGTGAAGTTAGTGTTAGCTTATGAAGGATTGAATCTTCTAGAAGAAGATATCAGTGAGCAAAAGTAAAAGATCATGCGAGTCTACTTGGAAGTTCCTTAGAATGGTGCCATGCCAAATCATGCATCGTTTCATTGGATTCAAGTTAAATCACATTACCCATCTTCTATTTACATGTTTACTACATTGTGTTGCAAATATGCTCGCAGAAAAAGGTGAAGATGCATCCTTCCATGTACGAAGGTGTCTTTAGTCAGCAATCTGTTGAAAAGCCACGATTCAGTCAAAGGGTGCCTCTGATTAAGTCTCCCTCATGTTCCTGTTGCAATACAACACCTCAAAGTACAGTTGTCATTCATCAAAAGGCGGATGGAGGATCCACACCTAAGGATTTACCTCTCTTGAGTGTTGAGGTAAACTCGGAAGACAAAGTTAGCAATGGCATCCTGGATGAACCGCCTGAAAAGGAGGTGTCTGTTGGGCCTCTCTTTCAAGCTGAAGTTCCAGAATGGACTGGTGATGTTTACGAAAGTGATGCTAAGTGGCTGGGGATTCGAGTGTGGCCTCCTGAAGATGCAAAAGATGAAACTGTCATTAAGTTTGATCCCATTGAAAAGGGAAGAACAAATGATTGCGAATGTTCATTTCCAGGTCATTCAGAATGTGTTCGTTTTCACATTGCAGAAAAGAGGCTAAAACTGAAGCGTGAACTTGGATCAGCATTTTACAAGTGGAGGTTTGACCGAATGGGGGAGGAAGTATCCCTTTCTTGGACAATGGAAGAGGAAACAAGATTCAAGGACATGATAAAGTTCAGCAGTCAGAGCTCGAACAGATTTTGGATCAATGCCTTGAGACTTTTCCCTTCAAAAACGAGGGAAAAGTTGGTCAGCTACTATTACAATGCTTTTGTTATTCGGCGCAGAAGTTACCAAAATCGGGTGACTCCAGAAGAGGTCGACAGTGATGATGACGAAAAGGAATTAGGTTTGGTAGGGGTTAATTTTGGCTACAATGCTATATACGTTCCAGAGTTGAGATTGCCTGTCTGTTCCGAAAACAG
Organism: Oldenlandia corymbosa var. corymbosa; assembly: GCA_949775105.1. NCBI lineage: Eukaryota > Viridiplantae > Streptophyta > Magnoliopsida > Gentianales > Rubiaceae > Oldenlandia > Oldenlandia corymbosa. The sequence goes on along the minus strand of OX459119.1, from coordinate 9,007,436 downwards.
GCAGTGTCCAGATTTAGAGTAATTAACTGGACATTTTGCCCATTGCTAGGCAGTTTGTCATGCAAAATTTCTGTAGAATTCGGTGCGGCAAAATTTTGACCTACAAAACGCACAATACAAGTTAAGAAAGTTAGAATATATAGCGGGGATCATCAGAGAAGTGGTCCAGAATGCTCAAGCTTGTCCTGAGCCTAGTTTGGAGAGGATATATTCTGTACAGTGATGTTCAGAATGGAAGTTCCATCAGGTACCACCTGTGAATATGAACCCAGGAAGGAACATGTTTCTTTTGTTTTAATAGTCAGTGTATAGACTCCTGGAGAGCTAACTTTTTCTTTCTTTTAGTTTCTTCCTGACATGGAAAATAACTTCTTTAATGCCTCAGCATATTCCCGAGGGAACATCTTTGAATAGCTTTAGTCCCTTTAATTAGGCATCTGATAGATGTATACTTGCGGAACAGTTTTTATCGCTGTTGCGGCGAGCCGGAAAAGAGCCTTTAGGAGAGTCTAGTCCGGCCGAGCTTCCGCACAGATGATTTTCTCTGGAGAGTCAGTCCACTGCTGATGACCAATTTCTACTCTCATGGCTAGGAAACAAATAAACACACTAATCAAAGGACCCATTATTCCATGAGGTTTAAAAGAAAAATGTCACATTATGAGGTAATGGTGGCGACATTTATTTTAATAATTTCTTGCGCAATTTTTCACTTGAAATTCAAGAAATGTGCCTGATGGCTGATGGCATATTTGTCACGGGATAAATGTCTCCAAAACTATTTTGAAATATATGTACTTTTTAATTTATTTGCATATTGACGGTGTCACTTGTTATTCCGAATTTTTTTTGATACATCTTCCTCATATTTAAGGTCTATTGAAAATATTATAACTGTTGCAAGTTGTGAAAACTATCGGTAGTCAAAGATGTCAGGTAATCGATCACAAAATTAAATTTTTTAGAATTATATGTTAAAATCATCCAATCTATTTATTAACTAGTAAGTGTAGTAACCGCATGGACAGTTCTTTGTTGATATCGGAAGAATTTTAATAATGATAATAAGGAATGAAATGCTTCACGAAAACTCGATGAGTTGTTCGTGTGTACTCCATTAATTATTTTTCTTTTAAAAAAAACATTGGAATCTGCAAAATAGGAATAATATACCACAAAAGTACAGAATTAGATAAGTGCGAATATATACATATATTATAATGTTTAATTACTTAAGTATGTAGTAGATGCAAATGGATAAGCGATGATGGTTGTTCAGAGGCAGCTTCCTACGCCCGTCTTCTAATTGTAGGACAACCAACCCTACACACCTTATTTCTCTTTTAGGTAATCAATGACAATGTTGAGTGTTTTCACGACCAAATTCATTAAAATATAATACTTATAATACTAATATGTACCAATATAAAGCCATAACAAGGCCGGCGAATTGTAGTCATATAAGATTCTAGGTCCATATCTTTAATAACAGGATTCTAAGATTTAGAAGGCGATAAGAAAGCATATACTACTAGCTACTCCCATTCATAAATCTTTATTAATAATAATAGCGCCAAAACCATTCAGATTGCGACTCCTATCATGACTGTTGATTTTTGCATCATTGTCTGAACAGAACTTTGAGGTTTATTTTGAGGATTTTAATCCAGTTTCGGGAGATCGGTGATCGTAAAATTATAAACCAATTTAATAGCAAATGTATTTTGAATATGGTGCAAGAAAAGGAGGAGTTTTCATAGCTTGTACTCCCTCCATTTCAAAATAAGTATCATTTTACACGTTGCACATAATTTAAAAAACTCTTTAGGATAATAAAATTATTTGAATATCTTCAACCAACCCCATTAAAAAAATATCCACTAATAGTATTAATTCTTTTAAGGGTAATTTTGAAAACTTTAGGCAAAAAGTCCATTGAAATGTGACAATGCCACTTTTTTTGAAATTTCTCCATTTTACTAAAACGACATTTATTTTGGAACGGAGGAAGTAGTATATGACATTGGGGAGGTTCGAAGTAAATTTTGGACATCAGTTTTAAAGTATACTAGATGCTTGGCCCAGGCAGATGCCCGGGCGCCCCTCTACTTTAAATTTGTGTTAATAGATAAATAAATTCTTGATTTGGAAAAAATAAAATAGGTACATATTTATTTTTTTTTCCTTTTTTTATTCAAAAATAAAAATAAAAATAAAAAATCATCTGCCAAAGCAAAAAAAATATTAAAAAGTACAACGATGTAGAAATCATACAAAAGAATGTGGAGTAATAAAGGGGATAAGTTTATGGACAAATTTAAATGCTATTTTAATTTGATTGATAAATGATAAATGTTAGGAGTTAAAATTGTGTAGTTATTTTTGTAAAGTAGCTTTATTTCTCGGGAAAAGATTTTTTTTTTTCTTTCAAAAAGGGGATGACACGTGCCAGAATGGTCAATGCAATATGGTACATTTGGAGCCAAAAAGTTTTAATAAGAATTTGCCACATTAACATCCTGTATTCTGCTTTAATAGGGTAAAAGGGATTTGTAGAGAGGTAAATTTTGTTGTAAATTACTCCCTCCATTCACAAATAGAAGTTGCTGGAGAGATTTCACAAAATTTAAGGAGACAATAATTATCTTGTTAAAATATTATAATACCCTCATTTATTATTACTACCTCCGTTTTTTTTATCTGTCGTTTTAGGATGAATCCAAAGTATTTTTTTTTATCTGTCGCACTTCATTTCCAATGCAATATTAAATACTACTTTTTCAATTTTATCCTTATCTCTCTCTACTTTTAATAACATATTTTAGTGACAACTACCTACTCTTTAATTTCAATTTCAAATTTTTTAGAGTTTCAATACTTTTAATTAGGGTCAAGAAAGATACTCCCTCCGTTCCAAAATAAGTATCATTTTAGAGTTTGCACATTGTTTTAGAAAATATTAAATATGGTAGCTAAATTACTAGAATATCCTCAACTAACTCCATTAAAATAAATTTTCACCAATAATATTATTTCTTTTGAGGGTGTGTTTGGAAATTCTTGACAAAAAATGCATTGGAATCCGAAAACGACACTTATTTTAGAATTTTTCCATTTTGCTAAAACGACACTTATTTTGGAATGAAGGGAGTAATACCCTTATAAATTAAATTTCTAATCATTATTTTCTTAATAGTTGTGCAAACCCTAAAATGACAGATAAAAAAAAATGGAGGTAGTAATACAATTGTAGTCTCAATAACCTTTAGTTCTAACCCAATTCTACATTAAACATTATTACAATTTCCAATGTAAGGATAGTATTGGAAAAAATTGACAAAACATGTCTCGATTTGTCAAAACGATATTTATTTTGGAATATTTATTTTTTCCTCCAACGACATTTATTTGTGAATGGAGGGAGTATATGACAGTAGTTAGAACACAAGTTAAATTGGCATTTTCTTATGTACACAATGCTATAATCTCTAGCAATTAGGTTCGTCATTTAACCAAAAAGAAAAGAAAAAAATCTCCCGGTAGAACACTTTAATAAATGTCATTTTGCACTATGTTATTCCTTTTTTCTCTAAACTAAATGTGAATTTATTTTTTTTTTTTATCCTTTTTGAAAGAGAGAGTATAAACTTTTTAACTATGTCAGTTTGTCATCAGTATTCAAATCGATCAACTCTCTCCATTTCAAAATATATGTCGTTGGAGGAAAACCAATTCTTTTTGAAATAGATGTCGTTTTCGCATATCTAGGTATATTTTGTCAATTTCTTCCAATATTGTCCATACACAGGAAATTGTAATTGTATTTAAAGTAGAAGTGTATTAGAGTTAAGTGATATTGAGAATAGAATTGTATTGAGAATAAATAAGAATAATTTAGTATTTTAACCAAATAATTATTGTTTCCTTAAATTTTGTGAAACTCTTTCAGCGATATATATTTTGGAATGAAAGGAGTAACAATTAAAAACTATGTAGTTGTTGTCCTCCACATTGATCATTGCCTATACATAATATGGTCAGAGAGGATGCTAGAAAGATCACTTATCCATAAAATCTTTGGACAAAATCTTTTTATTAATAAAACGTTTTGCGGAATGAGGTGGAATCCTGCACAAAAAAGGGATTTTACTGCCATTCACGAGGTTGCACCATTTTCAGCAAAATTCCCAAGACACATCTTTTTCTACCGATTTGTAAAAATTTTATTGCTACCGATTTGGCTCTTTCTTTTGTTATTACGTGGGCTTCCACTGAGGGCGGTTGGTAAATTCTAAATTGACATCTATACTTACTTCTTCTTACACTTTCTGTTTCAATTTACCTCATTTCCCATGTGCGGCCACCTCCTTCTCAAACTTCTCACTCACTCTCTTACACTTGTTTCCCTCAATTCTTGGAATTCTCTATATTTATTTTAATCTTTTTAATGGTTTCCCATTTTCATCGATTTTTTTTATTGTAAAAGGCCGATTTTTTTGAATACAATGAAGGATATTAAAGACTAAAATATTAAAATATTAAATTATCATATTTCGTGAATAAAAAAACTTGACAAAGTTATATTCCAACTTAATCGATAGTTTATGCATAGATGGATTTTGTTTTTATTAAATTTATAGTGACCTACATAGTTGACACACACGAGTTGAAATTCCTTCAAACATTTTTACCTTATGGCATATATCCCACCAAAATACACCACTGTGGTGGAAATTATTAGAATCAAAATTAGCAGACCAAAAAATTCTTCGGCTCATATAGTTTTCACATCGGCCAAGACAGTTGAGTCCTAAATTTTTTCCGATTTAGGTGTTCTTTTGCCGGTGAAGGGCTATTTCCATCTGGACCGAGACTATCTTCGGCCGAAAATGACTGGCCGATCTAGTTCTGGCCTAAAGTAGTCTCGCCTAGAACTTGTTCAACGTTTTTTTTTTTGGGGGTGGGGAGATTTTGTTAAATTTTATAATTTTAAGTTTTTTAGTTCATCAACTAGTCAATTTTTGTTGGTTATGATAATTTCTGCTAGTTGTTAGCTATTAATTTCTTTTAGTTATTAACTTTTTGTTAGTTAGTATAATTTCTACTACTTATGGTTTTTATTTTCTTTTATATAAATGTATTCATTTAAATGTCATTGGGAATAATGGTATCGTAATTGTATTCCGTTTACCAGTATTGTTTGAATGGAGTTGTCATGTTTATACTTAATACAATAAATTAAAATGAATTCAATCATACTAATAAAGAAGAATAAACCTTTAAATTGTTATGGAAAAATCTGGTTTGATTCAATGTTCACATTAATATGTATTATTTTATTCACAATCGCGGAGATATGATTCTGTAATATTTAGCATTAATGACACGTGATTCATTTCTCATAATTTGATTCCCTACTTCTTGTATAAATAGGGAATTCATTCATGCTTCAAAACACATTTGAATACAAGTCTCTTATCTCTCTCTACTCTCTTGTCTCTCCTTTTTGTTCTTATGCTTAGTTTCATTTTAGTAGTCTCGCATTAATTTTATAACACGTTATCAGCACGAAAATTCTAGCAAAAGAGCTTCTACCACCTCCTGAAGTTGGTGTGTATTGATTCTAAAGGCCTAAAGCCTCAATGAATATTTTAATTCTACCACCCCCTGAAATTAGTGCGTATTGATTCTGGAGGCCTGAAGCCTCAATGAATATTTTAAAAGGTTTTCATGATCTAAAGCACAGTGACCTCAAAAACTTTCCGGTGCACAAGTCTCTAGGCACACTGAGACGGTTCATCATGGAGTTCAATTTAATGACTCAAAATGATGATGATGGGAGAAAAGGTAAATCATAAAACATGCATATTTGGTTTGCATATGAAGCAAAAATATTTTTTGTATAAATTCTATCTACTCATATTATACAATAACGATGCAATTCTTAAGTTATGTATATGATTGTTGATCATATAAATATATAAAATTGATATAAGTTGTATGTAATTGCAATAGTATCCATGTGTGCAATGAAAAAATATTTTCTTTAAAAAGTTAATTTCTTTGATTTTTAGATTGCAAGAATGTACTTTGTTTTATTATTATACGTTTATTAAAATTAGTAAAAATGTATTAATAGAAAGAAATCACATTCTCATATTTTACTTTGTACTTTTATATTGGACTTTACTCATAGTATTACTGATATTTACTAATGCAAGTAAATATATTGCCAGTAGCAATATGAAATTGCATCAAAGTTGCTCCTGAAGTAGCAATTTTGCGATAGCATATCTACCATATTAAATTGCTCCGGTAGTAGCATTATCGCAAAATATTTGATGAAATCTTATGAATTATTTTCTTTCTATTCTCTGAAGTGAGTGGGCAGTAAATTATTTCAAAGAAAATTGTAGACATTAAATCTACATTAATTATATATAATATACAATTCTTCACCTGAAGTTGGAGAGTAAATTTGAAGAAATGTTCAATTTAGACATGGTCCATTTCCTGAAGTAAATGTGACGATTATGAAACAATGATGGTGGTGATTCTCACAAATACACTATTAACTACTTGAAGTTAGAAAAATAGTGAAAACACTACTATTGATCTGAGTTAAAAAGTAGTATATTGCAAATGCTATCGTTGTGGCATAGAAAACCATTGGGTTCACATGTTCTGTACACCCACAATTATCTTATTGATATCTTCGATATATTATTGAAAATAGACGAGTTCATTAGTCCTATCGGCAATGAATTAACAAATCATAATTCGATCTTTGTCAAATGCCCTAAAGGTGATTTAAATTTAGAGATGAAAATATCCAATATGTCAAACACACTGAAGGTGTTGTGGTCTTTTGGCCACCATAGTAATGATACTCTTTAATTGACATTTCTATCTACATGCTTCGAAGAAAATAAGATCTAAATTTGTTAATGACGAAAGTATGTCTTGCACATAGTGCAACTCATATTACCTCTATGAGTATTGTGAATTTTATTAATCGCCCTGAAGGGGATGTTAGTCAATGATAAACACGAAATCAATTAAAAGCTCCAATAGAGCATATACCATTGAATTATTCTGCAAAGATAGATGAAAACTTCTGTAAAGTATAATTACTCCGGAGAGTGAAGACAAATAAATGTTTTTGAAGAGCAAATATAATAAATTCATCACTGCCTTTGGAAAAATAATAGTAAACAAACTTTTCTCCTAAAAGAGCAAGAGAATGCTAGAAGGAGAAAGTACATTGAGATACATTATATTCTCCAAGGTATCAAAGAAGGATATAAATTGCTCTACTAACACAACTATTTTGAATTTGAAAATTCATTGTTGTCTCCCGCAGAACAACGATACTTTATCTCAAAAGAGCAAGAACACTATGGTAGAATGAAAATAATTGAATAACAAATACTCTGTTAGAGTAAGCGCTCATGTGGAGCGAAACTGTTCTGGTATATTTGAATAATTAATTCACTATTTTTTCTCTAGAAGAGAAATTCTATAATTTGGCATAACTACTTAAGTCATTCTGGTTTTAAGACGAAACAAGAAAGTTTATATGCACTAAATTTGGAGAACCAAGAGTTTCTTACAACAAATTAGAATATCAATCGATATGTCGATGAGATAGCCACATGTATGATTCTCGTTAATTTACAACCTGAAATTTGCAGATATTTTATTATGGAGTTAAATTGGTAACTTGCAGATTTCATGTTCTACTCTTACGAGAATTTTGATTTGACAATTATGGTGAGTATATGACTCAATATCAGAATGATAAAAGTTGAACATTGAGTGCCTATAAGAGCAAGAATGAAGCGGTCTAGTAGAATCATTTATTGTATGTGTGCAATTAAAATAATTACCTCATGTATAGTTAAGGAGTGAGTATGTGACTCAATATCAAAATGATAAATGTTGAACATTGAATGCCTATAAGAGCAAGAATGAAGCGGTCTAGTAGAATCGTTTATTGTATGTGTGCAATTAAAGTAATTACGTCATGTAGAGTTAAGGAAGTGTTGAAACACAAAAGGCACCAATTATATGCATAAGACCAAATCGGTCATTGTAGATATTCTCCCCAGCAGTGGTTTTCGGTCAGAAACTATACATATCCATCTTCAAAGATTACATCTGCAATATATATTATAATAATTCCACCACAATGCACACAATTATGGAACCTCCAGAAGAGGTCAGAAATATATGTTGAATATTGAATCTCTAATGTTTGAGATTATTGATGTTGGATTAACTACTCGATAGACTGATCGTATTAGTTTGACGAATTAGTTACTCTCAAAAGGGAGATTATTAATTACTCGATTGGTTAATTCATTTTAGCGAGTTAGTTATCCCAACATCAGTGAGAGAAGTTGAAACAACCTATTTATAAATCGGATGGACAATGTAATTATCTCATGATGATCCTCGATAACATGAACCTGAAGTTCAAGAGATAATTTTTAAAACCAAATGTTTAACTGACCAAAACATGTGACTGAGTTACATGCGAAAGGCTGTCAAGTTCCAAATCTTGAATAATGTTCCTGTCGGACCATTTACCACAATTATTGAATGTCCATTTGATGAGTGGTAGAACGATCGGTTCCAATGATAAAAATCCTCGTAAATGACAAGGTTTAAATCTATAGAGATGGCAAATACGAGTGATTATAATTCATAAGAATTTTGAACTGGAATAGTTTCCCATTACGGTGAATTAACTTCTAGAAGAAATGGGAGTGAGAGGGTTGGGTGGGGTGGTTAGGGGTTTAGGATGAGAGATGGTTATTGCCAGGAGGTCGAGGGTTCAATTCTCACTGGGGCCATCTAATTTTTTTGAAAAAAAAAAAAATTCCAGAAGAAGTATATGAATACTTAGGAAACTTAATGATTGTGAGATCTCATTACCGAGAACATAGAATCAATCAGCAATAAAATGTCGACATGAAAATTGCTTATACTGCAGCAGTAAAATAAATGAAAATGAGGATCATGAAATGAAGTCTGTTGTAGATGCAGACATTAAACTTATTGGCCACAATAAATGAAAAGACGTAATACACACTTGATGATGTGTACTTAGAATTGAAATTGCTTGTGAACTAGAAGTTTGGCAAGTGATATACGGGCTAGATTTTGGCGGGTGATTGTACAAAAGATTATCGAGCAATCTCTTTGTTGCACAAGATTTTTCCAAAGTCCGGTTTATCTTGTGGTGGATGAAAAGGAAAACCTTCTGTTATTCGATAATCTGGTAGTAAATGAAGATAAGAAATGCATCTCTTGATTATAGTGATCACTTAATACGTGATATTTAATAATGACGTCTATATGAAATCCCCGAAGGATTAAAAATAAAGGGACATGATCCCAATTCTCGAGAAATTAATTCAAAGGACTTGCACAAGTTATAATGTCTTCATGTGTCTAGATATTTAGGTTCTTATTTTTTAATGTAATAGATATGCTATGTTTGTTTTTATCTAGATATGTTATGCTTGTTTGTAACATAATTTTCTATATGTTTTTATGATCATATTTGAATGATAGCATGATAACTAATATTAGAGTGAGTATTCATAAGCCATATGTGCATTACAATTTTGTTAGTACCGGACTCTTGTAAAGTTTCAAAAGACAAAATGTTATCAAAACTTATCACGAAGTTCAAATAGCCTGAATATAAATAAAACTCCTGAAGAGTTATATCATAGTTATGAATGCTTCTAAGGAAGTTCAAAAGTTTGTTACTTGCATGAAGCAAGAAATGAAAGACTTTGGGTAGAATCTCGGTCATAGTAGCTTGGCCTAAGCTTATATACATTTAACACCCGTTGAACGCACTAGACTATAGTCTGGTGTACATAAATCCTTTTTATAGCCTTATAATAAAATGTAAATCGATTTGGTCATGAAGTATCATATTATAATACTTATAAAGTATCGGTTTATTATCTAAAGCATTAGAGGATTGTACATATAAATGCCTTCTTTGTATGCTTGTTATAGAGCTCTGTTATTATAAAGCACTCAAGATTATACCAATATATGAAGATAATCGTCTGCAGAGAAATCAAAGTGATCCGTCCATTATTGACTTCAATAATGGTGAAACTAGTCAACATATTGACATGTGGTGAGAAGATTACAGGTGGCGTACTTAACAGTGGGAGTAACCCACGTTGTACTCTTTTTTCCTTGGTCGAGGTTTTGTTCCAATGGGTTTTTCTGACAAGGTTTTTAACGAGCAGCGTCACATTTAGAAATGTACTCTTTTTCCTTCACTAGGGTTTTATCACAAAGGGTTTTTTTTGGTAAGGTTTTAACGAGGCATTGTTCCGCAACGATGAACATTCAAAGGGGGAGTGTTATGGACAAATATGATTTGATTGAATGTCCACATTAATATGTATTATTCTATTCGCAATCACGGAGATATGATTCTGTAATATTTAGCATTAATGATGGGTGATTCATTTCACATAGTTTGATCCTTTACTTTTTGTATAAATAGGAAGCTCATTCATACTTCAAAACACATCTAAATACAAGTCTTTTATCTCTCTCTACGCTCTTGTCTTTTCTTTTTGTATTTATGCTTAGTTTCATTTTAGTAGTCTAGCATTAATTTTATAACATAAATAATTTTTTTTAAAAAAAACAGATTAATGTCGGCCGGATCTCGATTACTCCAATTCCTCTTTTTTTTTTTTTTTTTTTTTCAGTTAGTTGTTTCAGGGGCAAAATTGTCGTGACAACGTTTTTCTTGGCATCACGAAGTAAAAATCTTGGCTGGATATAACATTCCACATAATTTTTGATTGCGTACACAACGTGATCAAAACAATATTAGTTTATTATAAACCAATTTTATGTCTGTCACTCTTTCATCATGAACAATATGTAAATGATTGTTTACTATCAATGCATCAAGCCTCAAGCTGAAACCGAAATGTAATATAACAAGTTTCTATTATAACATACTCTCTGATCACCCAAAAAAAAAAATAAGAACAATATTTGTTGGATTAAAACGATGTATTTAACTGAATTCGATAGATGGAACTAATGTGTTATCTCCTTTTAAACCATGACAATGCACAAACATAAACCTCGATGAAATCTTCCGTTTTCCAAGAAAGATTCCCCAACAGACAAACTCACCTAACATCTTTATATTTCCATTTTTTTGGGTATAAAATGTATACATACAAAAAATTACAAGAAAATTTTTAATCAATGCCCTCAAACTGATACTATACAAATTAATAAATACTTTAGGTATATTATTTCTTGTATATAACATGATATTCATAGTTAACAACGGCAACTAATTCGCTCGTCATCTGTAAATATTTCATGAACAAGATAAATGACCAAAGATTTAAAATTATTTTTTATTTCTATATTTCACAGTGACTTCTTTGGTAATTAAAGAAAACAGTAAAAGGGGAAAAATATAAGTGGAAGACACACTTTTTTCTCTCCTCTTATGTTAATTACTTTCATATCAAGTTTCTTATTAATAAGAATAACTTAAAATAGTTAAATGCTGACATTAATGCATATATCTCAAGTCTCAATGTTAATTTTATCTTTGGATGATAATTTCAAAAACAAAATATAAAATAATTTTGGTGAATAACCGTTTCATTTTTGACAGTTTCATATCAAAGAGCTAAGGATAACCATCACAGTAAAAACATTATATTACAAGGAACTAACAAATTTTTTAAAAAACGAAAAAAGAAGGAAAAAGAAAAAAAAGGACAAACAATTTTTTGCCTTTTTCCTAGCAGGTTAATTACTTTCATATCAAGTTTCTTTGTGAAAACTTAATTTAGGAGAATTCTAATTGTATTACAGGTTTGATGTTATTTGTGTGCTGTGCCACAAATTAACCGTCATGGTGAAATTGTAGGGTTAGGTGTTGGGTAAAAACTTAAGAAGGAAAAAAAAGAGAAGTATATGATAAAAAGGGAAAAAAAAATGACAGTTTCACTAAACTCCTTATATTATATTATGTCTGAACCGCCCACTCAAGAATACTCTTCACCTTTTTTCCTCTTCTCTTACTCTCTATAATAATTCTTTCACCGATAAACACACACACACACACAGAGAAATCCCTTTTTAACTCCAATCTCCAAAACCTCAAACCCAGAAAAGAAGATTGAATTTGTTTGTAGGAAATACCAGCGACCATGTCTTCGCCAAGCAAACGCCGTGAGATGGATTTAATGAAACTGTAATTTTCAATCAATAACTGGTTTCTGATTTGATTCTTCTTTTTTTCCCTGGTTTTCTTTGGTTTTGGCTGATGGATTAAGGCTCCCATTTTGTATTTAATCAGTGAAGAGTGTATCTTTTGTTCGTGATTTTTGTTTTTGTTTTTTGTTTTTTTTTTCCTTTTCCTTCCTGGTTTTGATTGTTGTGGTGTGGACCAGGATGATGAGTGACTACAAGGTGGAGATGATGAATGATGGCATGCAGGAATTTACGGTGGAATTTCATGGGCCTAAAGAGAGTAAAACATCCGATCTTCTTTCTTCTTCTTCTTCTTTTTTTTTTTTTGATCCCCGTGTGTGTTTTATAAGTATACGGTTTCTTGTGCTGATGTTTCTGTTTTCTTTCTGGGCTTTGATAATGATCTTCTGGGGAATTTTTGTTCAGTTGGTTTGGACTCATTTTTCCTGTTCTTCAGCTGTGATATACTTGTACAAATCTCAAATTTAGGCTATTGAGCTCTCAATCTCGACCTTTTTAATCCATGAATTTGCTGTTCTTAAGCTCAATTGACTCAGTTGTTGAATTATTCATGAATAAGTTATCTGTTAATTGTGTTAATGATTTGTCCATTTATTTCTTGCTTTTGAGTTACTTTTTGGTCTGTAGCACTGTATCACAAGTTGAGAACTGTGCATTGTTCTGTTTCACTGAGTTTTCTCAATGAGGACAACCCGCATTAGTCTATGGCCTTAATGGTGGGCATTAATCAGTTTTTTTTGTTTGCTTATGTCTTTTTGACTATCTGCTACTTGGTGGGTTTATGTAGGTCCTTATCAAGGTGGTGTGTGGCGGATAAGAGTGGAATTGCCAGATGCTTATCCTTATAAATCTCCTTCAATAGGTTTTGTCAACAAGATTTACCACCCCAATGTGGATGAAATGTGAGTTAAAGGATTTAATTTCAATTGGTGCACTTTCCTACTGAAATAAAGTGTAAGGACTGTTTTCAAATGCTTTCTCTCGTGGCTTGTTTGGGTATTCAGGTCAGGTTCAGTTTGTTTGGATGTTATCAATCAGACATGGAGCCCCATGTTTGGTATGTGGAACTGTTTCGTTGTTATTTGCTTACATCAGTTTACTGTGGAAGGTTCAGTTTTCTTGGTTTTTCCTGCATCTGTTTTGTAACGTTGTTTTGATTTTATTAACTTTCCAGATTTGGTGAATGTATTTGAGGTGTTTCTTCCTCAACTTCTTTTGTATCCCAATCCATCTGATCCGTTGAATGGGGAAGCTGCTGCTCTTATGATGCGTGATCGAAATGCTTATGATCAGAGAGTTAAAGGTATTATTTATCTCAAATATGTGAATTATTAGTTACCATCACTACTCCACTGTTGTTATCAGTACTTAATTGCATGAAATACATTCTCGTTAAACAAGTGTCTTTTTGTGAAGTTCTTTACTTTCCCTTCATTGTTTTCCCTTTTTTTGGAGGGAGTTGTATGAAAACAATTCAACGATCTTAAGTTTTTGCTAATATGTGAAGAGCATAACAATGAAAAGACAAAAACATCTTCCATTATGGATTATCGGGGTATGAGAAAACACCACAAACTATAACCTAAATGCCAGTTCTGAAGCTTTCTAGGTTTTTGTGGATGACAGTTCTTGTATGCCATTTACTTGAATAGTCCTCAATGATGGAAACTTTGCAATGGTTTTGACCAGAATCGATTGATTGTAAAAGTTTTGGGACACTTTCTAATGGGATAGGATTCTGTTGAACAGGGAAAGAATGGTTATTCAACATTTCCCAGCGATGTTACTTATGCATGATGAATGGTTCTAATGATAATCTAACTAATCATTTCAACTTTTTGTTTCTTTGCTCACATCTTACATACTGTCTCTATAGAGTATTGTGAAAAGTACGCCAAACCAGAGGATGCCGGTGCTGTCCCGGAGGAAAAATCTAGTGACGAGGAGGTGAGTGAAGACGAGTACGCGTCCAGTGATGAGGAAGTTGCTGGCAAAGCTGATCCCTGAGAATGAAGGGATACAAAGATTTCTTTTAACTGTGTCTGTACATGAATAAGTCTTAATATGTAACAGATTTCCCATTTGCTGAAAGAATAGTTCATGCTTCTGTTTTCATGTTGTACTCGCATTGTCCATATTCATTCATTCTGTCTTACACCAAGTTGTTGTGGTGACTTAAAGCTAAGTAAGTCAGCAGGCTTGATTTGGTTCGAGTATTAGGGTTGCTTAAGAATTCTCAAGAACATATGAAATTTGTCGGCTTATCTTTAATGTAGAATGCATTTATGGAAACAGGCCTAGATTGTCGATATGCCATTTGTGGTTGAGTTCTTGCCATTATTGTTTCTACTGCGAGCTTTTAGCTAGTAAATCAGATTCAGTTGCTGGCCTCTCAAGTTGTTTGGCAAAAACCTTTTGCACAAGTAACTGTGGTACTAAAAAGCAGTTTTTGTAGCGCATAATCTTTTGAATAGCTTTGGAAGTGAACATATAGTCAGGTTTTGGAAGACCAAAGTTTTTCTGTCAAGGAGTTTCCAAGTATTAACCGATGTATTGGAGACTTTTGATTCTTAGGCAACTAAACATGCAAGGGCTGCATTTGAAAATTTGGTAGAAACTAGAAACATGTCAGGATTCACTACGAGACCAGCCATGCTGTGTATTTTTCGAAAGAGACTATCTCCTCTGTTTTCATGATTACTTTTCTCCATCATGGACCTCGATGCGTTATAATAGGATAAAATCGAAGGGGGAAAATGGAAGAAGAAGAACTAGAACACCCCAAGATGAGTTGAAATGTTAGCCTTAAATATGAGAATAAAATTTACAAAGAGAACAGAACAGAACTTTTGGAAAGAATGAATCTATGTAATCTAACTCTAGTAGCAATGGCATAGGATCTCTCTGCATGAGCTGCAATTTAATTTATTCAAAATTGTGTGGCTAATGTAATAAACTATGTTGGCTAAATTAAACCAAAAAGGAGGAGAAAAAAGAAAAGCTATTTATGGTGACATGTGATTTTGCACATTAGCAAGGAGTCTAGTAAGTTTAGTAAGTGTTTCACGAGCTGCAATGGTGTCAGGATGTTCTTCACCACAGATTGATGTCCGAATGAAGAGGGCTTTCCTAATTAGATCATCTCCTATATCAAACTGTCCCCCTCTTATCATCAGCTTCGCCCGGATCTCGAGCACAGTAGCTCGGCATAATGCCAGATCCTGCCACAAACAAGGGTTCAACTGAGCATTTGTTTGGATTGGTTTCCAGCAAAGAGATTTGTCCAACCATTTATCAACAGGGGTGACAAATGCTTGATCTGCAGCTTCCAGCGCGTCAGTACACAGCCGAAGAAGTTGTAAGGCGGCACTGCATCGCGAAAAAGTGATAAACGCCCTGATTGCGAGCGGCAGGATTACTTCTTTCACCAGAAACAGCAAATCAGTGACCTTCAGCTCAACAACAATAGGGTCATTTCCAAACTTGAAAAGTAGAAAACAAGTTGCCCAGATATGCTCGGAGTGATCACTAATAGACCCACGACTAACTACGGCTTCTACCGTCGCTTGTGCAACCCCAGTGACTGCTCTTTTCCGGGCATAAAGCTTGAGAAGGGGGCTGAAATGGATATACCCTTCCTTCATGCAAGGTTTAGCCATATTAAACCTTAGCAGCAATGAAGATGCTTCAGCTTCAGATCTTCGAGAATACGAGGATGTGAAGCCACAAGTTAAGGAGCACAACACCGTTTTCCACACCTTTCGGCGATGTTGTTTCTCGGGTATCTTGTTAGCTGCAAGCGCTAAAAGAGAGATGGGAATTGGTGATGGAGCAAACCAACCACTGGCTAGAACCATTCTTGTCGCCAAACTCCTCGGTCCATCTGCATGATCAAATATCGAAAAGCAAACCTCAAATAGTTGTAGAAGAAAAGTATTTCGCCTTAATGGATGACTTTCTCTACCACTACTCCACGTTAAATCCCTAGTAGGCATCCTGTTAATTGTATCTAGAAGCCGACTGGGATTTATAGGCAGCTCTGATAAAATTGCTCCAACGATAGCCAGACCTAATGTTAGCCTTCCAAGCTTATCCTCAATTGCACGAAGAGCATCAATCTCTACTAACGGAAGCTCCTTGACACTTCCTTGCATCAGCGACATTGCCTCAACTCCAGACAGATAAGAAAGTCTTAATGGCTCTAAATTCATTACATGAGAAAGCCGGGTGGATATTATCACATGGGTTTCACCCCCAAAACGAGGGAGAAGATCCATTACAAGCTTGTGATCCCACCAATCCTTCTCGCTCTCTAAGTTATCGATTATAACCAGAAACGGAATGTTGCGCATGAGCTCCTTCCGAACTCTGGCTATGGCGGCATCTTCTTGTTCTTCAAAGCTCTTTATCCTGGTTTTCCCTAGATAGTTCTCTACTCCTACATCAACTTCTAGAAATGGCCAAAGGTTCATATAGTTTTGCCGGATGTATTTGCTTTCGCCTCCTATCCATAGAACCATTTTATATCGTTGATGAAATCTGTAGGCGAACTCAAGAAGGAGTTCTGTCTTCCCAATTCCCCAGTCTCCAGAGACACAAGCGATTCCCTTCCCATACACAACCTTCATTGATCTTTTCCTCCTTCCATGCTTTGCGTTACTCTTTATCTTTGGCATATGCTGCTGTTTTGGGGGAGAATCATTGTTCTGCATTTCAATCTCCTTCTCAAATTCCTTCCAGACAACAGGCTCTTTCCCTTTTCTCTTGTTGTTTTCACTTTGCCGCACTTTTTTCTTTTCATCAATTGAATTACTTCTACCCCATCCAATTGTCAAATTCTTACGCCGCGGTCGGGCCTTGAGTTCAAAATAATCCTTCTCTGCATCACCACTAACATCACCAAAAAGCATAAATTCCAGTTCGGACAATTCCTTCTTTCTGCCAACAAAATTCTCATTACGTGGAAATGGAAACTCTTCTTTCTCAGCCAGCTCTCTCCACTTAGTCAGTCTATCTACAACACTTCTCCTTCCCAATCTTAAAGCCAAGAGAGTCACAGCTCTAAGTATGCAATCTCTCCACTTTCCGTCATGAGCCTCCAGTTTCCAATCATCAACCCGGGAAAGAGCTCCAACAGCATCTTTCCATTCTCTCTCTAACCCTCCGTAGAGAAGCCACAGTTCTCCACCATGTTTTTCCCACAGTTCCCCTCTTTTCTCGATTATATCCCTGACTAAACAGTCATCTGGACCTAAATCAAAATATATTGGAACCAGAATCTTCTTGCTTGAGAAGAACCTCAGCTCCTCAATGGTAAATGGATTTCTAAAAGACTTCCTGGTCAAGATTACAACACCAAATGTACAGGCATCCATCACTCTCTCAACAATTGCATGCTTCCGTGAGTTACGATAGCGGGCTCGATCTGTCACATAGCAACTCAATCCCTGAACCTCTAACTCAGCACGTAGCCAATTAGTAAACCGCAATAGTAAAGGCTTGCGACCATGAAAACCTATATACACGTCACAACTCCTCAACTTATTTGAACAAGAGGAGGTTGAGGTTGAATTTGCTGAAGGTTCTGGCATCTTAGGCAGCTTTTTCTGCTTTACAGTCGGCCTGGGATAATCGAGTTCATGGTACTGATGACCCAGAACAAAGCTTGATGTGACACCCTCGGAAATACATGTTGCAGAAGAAACGTGATTCAAATCCTCTAGATTACTCGGAGGACAATCAGCAGTGCTAGCAAATACATCTGACAATGCAAATCCTACATTAAAAAAAAATTCAAATCCAGGAATTGTAAGGAAAAAGAAAAAAGATATATAGGCAATTGAGAAACATACTGGTTGGCTTACTTGAATTGTCGGCATTTGCAGGTAACTGACATGTTGGTGATCTTGGGGAGAAAAAAGGTGATTGATTCGCCGAAAAGAATGCCGAGGAAGAAGATGATAAATTCCTTAAAGTGGTACTCGGTCTACCAGCAAATCTACCACTATCTTCTCTGGCATCCATATTTGTGAGTAGTTATTTCCATATAAGTCACAGAACCATGCATTTTGCTCCCTCTGAGACAAAGAAATTGGCATCTTTTGACTTAGTCGAAATACTAATACTTGAGAACCAGAGATGTCGAAAAGGAATTAACCAATCAGCTAGAAGTACAGATACAAATTACCCTCTTGGGAAAACTACCCAGAAACTCCAAAATCATAATGGAGAAATAATACTTAAGATGCCACCTCAATCGGTAAATGGTAATAGAGAACTATATGATTTTGCTCAACAAATCAATTTACTAGATCATTACAAAGATCTCAGTATTAGGTGTACAGAAAACTGAAACATTAAAATTGTCAAGAGAAATTAACTTTGCAATTCAGTAATTAGTAGATAATAACCCAACGACTTAGTGCATTAAAGCCTAGCTGCCAGTAGGAACAGTCTAAAAATCCAATGGAACAGAATGTGGCTAACTAGCATCATCATTGCTTACACTGCATTTAAAGCTTTTACAACATAATGGAAAGATGGTTAAAGATTGAAACTTGATGCCTCCTTTGGGATCTTAAAAAGAAAATGAACAAAGGGATTTCTAATCTGAAGTGCCAGTTTCCCAAGTCAATCAAATGAATTCAGATATAGTGATAATTCAGATCTGAAAACTTACTTGTCTCAAACCATAGATTCCATCCTCAATAATTCGACTGCCTCAGTTCAAATCCAAGAGGGTTCCACCCAACCAAAATTTCAATAACAAAAACCAAATACCCTCAAACCGCTTGAATAGTATCCACAATCAACACGTCTCTATAAACCTGTCAAACAAAATCAGAAAAAGTTATAAGAAAGAAACTTTACACATCAGAATAAGGGGGCAAGAAAGGAAAACAATTCACCAAAAAAAGAAAAAAAGCATAAATAAAAGAAGTTTTTTCCTTTCCTACTATGATTTATCATCATGTGAGTACTTACAGTCGCAGAAAGAGGAGAGAGTTGTCAATGAGTCGACACTGTTCTTACTGAAAACCGCAAAAAATGGAGGGGGGCTCAAAGCATTCAAGTATTATTCACTGGTGGAAACTGGAAAGACTCAATTTTTTTTTCTTTGAAGTTTGAAAAGGTAAGACAGAGGAGATAGATGTAAATGGAAAGTCAGTAAATGAGGAAGAAAAACAACCCGAAAAGGACCAAAAACTGGGGAGTGGAAAAAAGGGAAGGCTCGTCTATTTTGGCCTAATCAAATTTCTTCCGAAGATTAAATTTTTCTCACAAATGAACAATAAAACTACTCTATTAAGTACTCACACTCATCAGTCATCAGTTCATATGAATCAGCACTCAGCAGCAGAGCTGTTCTTTTACGTTACAGATGCGAAAAGTATGAACTCAGTGTAAGTATTTGTTTGTCCCAAAGTCCCACCCCACTTCCCAATGACAGAAGAGCCTTAAAACATGTGTTCACTTCCCAAATTTTTATAAATAAATCTTCCCCCTTTTTTCTCATTTCTAAATTCTCCTACATTATATATACTTATATTAAAAAAAAACACACACACACACAGAGATAGACACACAGTGAAGGTGTGGTTTTGTGTCTGAGAAATTGAGAATTTTTGGAGCTGACAAACAATTGACAAAATTTTGACAAATGACAAGCTCAAAAAAGAGGTCACCTTTGATGATGAGAGTGAGAGAAGGCAGAGGATATTCATTGTAACAACAACATGGGACCCCAAAATTTGAAAGGACAGATCTGACCAAGGAATGGTGATTCTGAATTCCCTTTTTATAACAACTAGAAGTAAAATCGAAAAAACAGTGTACTTCTTCCTTCTGAAAATTTTAACCAACTATAAAATACTGAATGAACAGTGAACAAAAGTAGCCTTTTTTTTAACTCTCTTTCTTCTTTTTTTCATATACTTTTGGGTATGATTGTTTTTCCTTTTTGGACAATGATTTAATTCACACGATGACAGACAGCACAATCTGCTCTTTCCATAGAGTTTTGATCGGAATTATTATTATTTTTTTTTTGGTCCTTTTAATTGTTGAGTAATTGTACTCCTAATATGTAGTGATTGAAGTAATGATGTCAAGAAGACATTACTATTTCCTTAGTTAGTTTTTAATGTTTGGCATTAAAAGACAAAGCGGGAAAACCTCAAAAGATTTTTTATTCGCGCTAATTGTACTCCTAAAGTGTTTTTTTTAAAGTTAATATTTATTTTAATTTTCTCTTATAAAAATATCAATATAATTCTAAAAATAATATAGAAGTAAACCCAAAATAATACTAAATAAAATGTAGATGGCACTTTTTTTTTTTTGAGGGTATAAGTATCAAAATGAATTACTATAATAATATATTATTATATAAGAAGCAATTAAAATACGAAAAGGTGATGTACTAGATCTTTAGTCGAGGAAAATACTTCAAAACTTTTTCTTTTTAATTGAAAGATTCCTTAATTATAACAAAACTATAGTAATCATCGTTAACCATTGAATAGTCTTCTTAGGTTATTACACGCCTAGACGAAGAGTAGTAGTATGATTTGGCTACAACTTTTCATTTTTTGGCCTTTCAATTTCCTTGGACTTTTTCGTTTAAGACGGTCAAACATGTTTGTGAAAATTGTAGCAATGCAGGCAAACCAATAAAAATGATTACTCGTTAAATAATTAGTATAATCAAATATCCAATGATATAAGGATAAAATTTAGATAATGTAGATTTTTGCAATGAGAATAAAATATAGTTGCTCTATGTTTTTATCAATGGTCGAATTTATGTTGAACCGAAACTAGGACTATGTTTTGTCATCGACTTGCCGTCCTGGATAAGTGTATACATGTACTTCCCCCACATTAATTTATAGTTTAGTTAAATCTTCATTATACACGAAATAATGTGCAATTTTCTTGCTAACCATCGTGAAAGGGCCACTCTTCAAACGAGATTAATTAAATTCATGGATCATCACAGTATAACGACTTCAAATGGATCTAATACAAGTGAGGTGAGGGTTTTGTTTTGTTTTTTACGAAATCTTGTAACACTGTATAAGAGAACTTATAATAATTTGTGAAATTCTACGTTGATTGTAGATCGAAATGAAATATTGAAAAATAATTTTGTAGATAACTTTTCTATATTATTCAATTCATAGTATTGAAGCTATGTCACATGTATCAAAACATCCTAAGAAATTACTTTGATAATAATATACTCATAAATTTTGACTCTTGACAAAGAAATTGAAACTGCAATGTTTATTACAACTTCCTAGTATGAATGGAAGTGATAGATTTTCTTTGGTTGTCACATTCACTTTGTACATGTATACGTACAATGTAACACAAATGAACCCCCTCGTAACCGTTTGCATTATTTTTTGCCTTAGAATTCAATAGGATGGTAGTTGGGGATCAATAAACTTATACTACTAACTTGCATCTCATGAGTGCTCGCTCTATCTGCACACAACCGAATCATCAAACTTCGAAGTTCAAACAAAGCAATTATTGTACACAAGAAAATGAGACATTTCCCATACTCTTTGTTAGTCCAAACGGGTTTTTTTTTTTTTTCTTTCTTTCATTTCATATCATACCTCCTCAAAGGGGGACTCACAAGTTGACTTAAAATCATACTAGAATTTGGCTTTGTTTCATTTTCAGCTTTCAAGTTTCAACATAAGTCCAAAACACTCTTTTGGTACTACCTAAGAACCCTTATAGGCACATGCTTGCATGTGAGACCAATAATACTTAGTTTAAAATCCCTTATCTACGTGTTAGCAACATATAGCATACGATGTTGCTTATCATAGGGCATCCATTTATATATATAAGTACTATACTTTTATTTTTATTTTTTTTTAATGATGATGTGTGTGTTGAGCATGTGTCTAGGGTTTGGTTGCAAATGTGTACACAAATTAAGGGTTCTTCACTATCTGAAAATGAGTGGAAAGCCATTCAATCCTACTCTAAAGATCTTGGAAGTTGGCCTACAAACAAACTTGTAGACACCTTTTACGTGTATAAAATCATTAAAAAAATTGACTAAACTTTTTGGCCCTTTTTAGAGCTTGTTATTAAAAGTGTTGTGTTTACAAAACACATGACAAAGATTGTTTCATCAAGCTAGGGGTCCATTTTTTTTGTTTAATTTATTTTTGAAAAAGATATATATAACCCACAAAGATTCCATATATATATATATATATGTAGCTTCTTCCTCATCATTGTTTTGCATCCAATGTTAGATAATTTGTCTAATCGTAATTCATTTTTGGTAGAGAGGAAACTTCCACTTTCAATTTTGGTCCATACACAAATCAATTTCCACATATTTGTACAAAAAAACATCAATTTATATATGCTCATGGAATCAACAAATAAAATTTTTCTTTTGAGAAAATGGAGATAAAACTAAGGATTTTACTCTATAATATTCGTGGAGAACACATTTTGTGTTGGGAAAAAGTTAAAGAAGCACAATACTTGTTTTCTTTAAGGCACGGGTGCATGCATCTGAAATCCATTCTGGAAATTATCAAAGCATTTTTGCACAGTATTCCCTGCTCATAATTAGGCCCATATTCTGGAAATGGCTCACCATGTTCCCATACACATTTTTTTTCAATGTTCTCTATCATTCATGCCGGCCAGGAAGAGCAACAAGCTTGATCAATCTATTTAAAAAATTAAATTAATTAAATTAAACCTTTTTATCGGTATAACAAATAATAAAAGCCTGTAATTTTTATTAATAAAGTATTAAAACCTTCCAGTGAGAAGTTCCAACAACGTCGTATTCCATCAACGATGTCATTTCCTTCGGTAGATTACACAATCTCAGGTACACACTAAACAAACAATCGGCAACATGGAAATTTGATTAAACTTTGATACCATATGTATTACACTTAATTATTAAACCTACAACTTAATTTTGTGCTTACATTTGTTTCCAGGTTTTGTTTTTTTTGGGTCCAATGGAAAGATGCATAAATATGGATTAAAGTATTAGTTCATTTCTTGGATCGAAGACACTTATTATGTTATGTTCTAATCACGATATTATGTCGAGAATTATACAACCGTAAAATACCTCCTAATCCAGATGTAAGTCGAGAAATCTAGAAATCAGCTACAAAATTTGTTTCCAAGTTGATAATAAAATTTGTTAAGTGTAAACACTCCAAAAAGCATTTTGTTTATTGTAGCTTAAGTTAACATGGGGTTACCAAATATTTTAAGTAGCCAAACATGCGGCCAGCATACAATATGTAGCAAAATACTACAATGTTGTCCCAAAAATCCAGTAAGCCCTCATCTCTCTTAAGCAGTTTCCTTGAAGGTCACTCCGGGGAATTAACAATCTAATTATCCATTTAACAACTAGAAAGGAGCCATTAAATAACTAGTAATGAAAAT
Source organism: Oldenlandia corymbosa var. corymbosa (assembly GCA_949775105.1). NCBI lineage: Eukaryota > Viridiplantae > Streptophyta > Magnoliopsida > Gentianales > Rubiaceae > Oldenlandia > Oldenlandia corymbosa. The sequence goes on along the minus strand of OX459119.1, from coordinate 8,983,676 downwards.
ATTCTCTCCATTTCAAATAAAAAGTCTTATTGATTAAATTACATTAATGTATGACTCTTATTTTTATTTTTTGAAAAATGTATGACTCTTATTTGAGAAGGACATGAGTACACAACTCGAACGGAATTTTGTGATGTTTTTGGACCAAACTATTGCTGTTTTTTTTTTTAAAAAATATGTTATCATAATCAATACAATAAAACTGTCTAAAATAGCTTCAGTGTCAAACAACCCTCTAAAATTCCATACAAAAGGGCCCCTTCCAACTCAACTTCCGTACGTTTCTATTTTGACGAGGAATTTATTTAGTATTAATTTAGGTATTGTTATTCACAAAATGGACACGATTTGAAAGCATTAACTAGAAGATAATTGATTCGAAAGGGTTATAAACCACATTACCTCATAAACAAATAATTTTCTATCGTTAAAAGCAATTTCTATCCAAAATACTTGTTGGAATAAATTCCGAGGTGACGATTAAGTTAATAACCATGAAAATAAACAAAAGAATAATTCCGTCAAAGCTTTTCAATTTGAAACTTTTTTATTAGTTTAGTGAACAATTTTACTCTTTCTTAACAAAGAAGACAGAATTTTACCGGTATTTTTCCTCTTTGAACAAAAAATGGCACAATAAATTATTAAAATGTTAAGATATAAAATATTAAATTTAATTTCTAATCTTGCGCTGTTATTAAGGACAAATTGTCCCCAGAATTACCGAATAATAGTGACAAAACATCGAATTTGTTGGGCACAACAGGTCCAATACTCTAATTAGATAGAGGGCCTGTTCAGTTTCCAACTCAGCCCGGGTCCATCTATTTTTGAAGCCCAATCCTAAAAATATACAGAAGTGAACGAATTTAACAAAGATTCAACAAAAACCGTTAAATCAGCCAATCACATCAAGGATCGACCTCTGACCCATTACATCAGAGCTACGAATTGTGTTGTATTTATGATATATCCAAAAATCAATAAAAATTTAGACTATCAATGTTAATAAATATCACCAGTTTGAGTTGAGTGATAATCAGGAATTCCGGAAGATATTTTTCTGCTCTGTTTTCCTTCATTCTCTGATCATCATCAGCAGAAAGGTAACACGAAAGCAAAGATTTGACATGTTTTAATGGTTAATACTTATATAATTTTAATTTTTTATATTTATTTGTTTGATTTTTCTTGTCCATATTCCTGAATTATCCATATATGTGCGCTTTCAAACCTTATAAGAAGTAGGGACCTGTAATTCTATGTTTTATCTGTTTCGACTTTATTCTTTTATCTGGGTTTATTACCCTTCATTTGGTTTCAGGGGTTTTGGTTGATTTAATTGAGTTTTTTTTGGGTGGTGGGTTTGTTTTATTTTGATTAAAAATTGAATCTTTTTGAAAGGTTATATAGGATTCCCGCCGTAATCGAGCTCCTTGTTGTTTACTATCACTGTTACCAGTAGGTGATATAGATGGCTCGATTGATTCTGCCTTGCAAGACCTCAACTTTATCAAAGAATTGCATCTTGGGTTTGATATCTTCTACCCCTCGTGTGATTACTCAATCCCTTGTGTCTCATTACGTTCTTTACGCCTTTTCTGAATGGCTTGATTGGAATTTTTGAGAGAAGTGGAATATTATGATGTAGCTGTCTCGGTCTTATTTTGTTTGTAGTCCTCTCCTGACTCTTATAATGTCAGCTTCTGCTATGTTTCCTCTTGAAAACTGTTCTACATTTAGTTTTTGTTCTCAGCTCTCTCTTACTCCTTGTTCCTTGGTGCAATAGAGTATGCCTTTTTGTTTTTGTTTTTGTTTTTGTTTTTGTTTTTTTTTTTTGAATTTTAGCTGAAGTTTACTGGCGTTATGTTATTTTTGTTGAATTTTCACTAGCAATGATGTAGAATGTATGCTGGAACTGTTTTTCACTTGTTGTGTTCATTTGTGGTCTTGCAGTTCCAGGCGACTCTCCAAGGGAGTTGTCGCCCACTTTCAGTGAACAATTTCTATAAGTGTGGGAGAATCTTCAGTTCCGAGGTAGTTTACATGGAATCACCTTTCAGTTAAACATGATTAGATGTTTGTAAATCCAACTTATCATCTTAGTTTGGGAAGTTTGGTGTTGCCCTCTGATTTCTCTTTATATTCTCTTCTCTACTAGGTTATTCAGAAAAGGGGTTATAGACTTCCATATTTTTTTCCACACGGTGTAAGTTGGTCCAGCCCTTATTATTGTTTTTTTGGGGTAAATCCTTGATTGTGATGTATTTTGTTTTTATGCAATCTTATTTACGTTTCATGTTCTACATTCTTTAGGGCACTAAGAAACTAAACCAAAGGTTAATCTGCTCAGTCGCTACAGAACCACTGCCGAAGCAAGTTGAGGAATCTGAAATGGAAACACCAAAGGAAATTTTTCTTAAGGATTACAAGAAGCCTGACTACTATTTTGATTCAGTATGTATGCGTACCCATATTTAAGTCTGCGATTCCAATTGATCTAGAGGTACACATTTGGAATGACATAATGAATATTCAGGTGGATTTGAAGTTTTCACTGGGAGAGGAGAAAACAATTGTCTCTTCGAAGATAAGTGTCCAACCCAGAGAACGAGGTAATCTTTTGCGATACTAAAGTTGTTTATAGGATCTCCTTGAGATGTGCCTTTTACTTTTATTTTTATATTTCTTTGGTAAGAGCTTTATCATGTTGAGCCAAGGTATCTCTATGGTCAGAGTTCTTCCTTGTTTTCGATTTGCTGATGGTTTACTTTTGATTTTTTGGCGGACAAACTTGCCAACAGGTTCCTCTTCCCCACTGGTCTTAGATGGACAAGATCTCAAGCTGATCTCTGTATCTGTTAATGGCAATCAATTGAGGGTATGTAGTGTCCGATAATTATGAAGTGCTATGTGACTTGGACTTAGAGTTAGCTATAGCATCTTCTATCATTTTACATTCTAGTTAATTTTTTTTCCTCATTCTCCCTTCAATTGTCATCTTCGGATTGAACTTTGCATAAGAAGAGGATCATTATTCTTGTCTACATGTAATGTAAGGATATGTTTCATCATTTGACTTTAAGAAATTAACTTGTTGCAGGAGGAAGATTATAAATTGAGTCCACGACACCTTACTCTAATATCACCTCCCAATGGAAATTTCACTTTGGAAATTGTTACTGAAATACTTCCACATAAGAACACATCCTTGGAGGTAAAAATCATTTACTTCACTATCTCTTATTTAGATTGACGGAAAGTCTTGTGTACTTGTGTTCTTATAATCGTTTTTTCTTTTATATTTGTTGATTTCTCTATGTTTGTTCCGCATGATGGTAATTCAGGGGCTTTATAAGTCATCTGGTAACTTTTGTACACAATGTGAAGCAGAGGGTTTCCGGAAAATAACATTCTATCAGGTTTGGCTTGCTTTTTCCACCGCTGAAGAAAGTTTCTAGCAGTTATGTTATTTTATTTTCTCTGCATTTATGCTTTTGTTTCCAATTTTAGGATCGTCCTGACATCATGGCTAAGTATACTTGTCGCATTGAAGCGGACAAGTCATTGTACCCTGTTCTACTATCGAATGGAAATCTGATTGAGCAAGGTGACATAGAGGTATTATCTCCTGTTCCCTTGTTTCAGAAGTTGCCATAAGTTATCTGTTGGATGGTTCCGCAGCTTTTTGCTTTTGCAGGGAGGCAAACATTATGCTCTTTGGGAAGATCCTTTCAAGAAACCCTGTTATCTTTTTGCTCTGGTTGCTGGAAAGTTAGCGAGCAGAGATGACACTTTTACTACTCGTTCGGGACGCAATGTCTCACTTAGAATTTGGACACCTGCTGAAGACCTGCCCAAGACAGAACATGCCATGTATTCTCTTAAAGCTGCAATGAAATGGGATGAAGATGTGAGTTTTCTGCTGATGACCTTCTGAAGATTTCCTGTACTTTTACAGCTGGACAACTTTAACTATTTTGCTTGCATACTTCTTTCTTTTCTTTGTACCAGGTCTTTGGTCTTGAGTATGACCTCGATCTCTTCAATATCGTTGCTGTTCCCGATTTTAACATGTAAGTTAGCACTGATATTCTTTCCACCCCTTATGCTTGTTTGACTTGGGTGTTCTATACATTGATGCATATTTTGTCTCTCTCTCTCTCTCTCTGTATTTCTACAGGGGGGCTATGGAAAACAAGAGTTTGAATGTATGTTTCCTCAGCAATACCTTTTGTTTTTGCTGTGTGACTGGTTCTATTCATTTCTTTGTGTACCTTCTGAAAACTGGCATTTTCTCTCAACAGATTTTCAACTCCAAGCTTGTTTTAGCATCCCCAGAGACTGCGACTGATGGAGATTATGCTTCAATCTTGGGTGTGATTGGTCATGAGGTATGCTATTCAGTGTTTGTCACTCTCTTTATGTACCATGTCAATTTTGTAAATCTTGATGGGTTTGTTCTCTTTTATTGCAGTATTTTCACAACTGGACAGGCAACAGGTGAAGTTATTAATTTTGATTGGTCTTTAGGTTTTGAATTGCTAGTAGTTATCCGTATTAAAATTTCTGGTACCAATGAATGTTGGAGATTTACTACTGAACTGCTGATTACAGAGTGACATGTCGTGACTGGTTCCAGCTCAGCTTAAAAGAAGGGCTTACTGTTTTCCGTGACCAGGTAATGACATAATCATTATGTTTTATGCTTAGAAGCTAGTCATATTAATCTGTAATTTTTTTGGTTAATTGAATAATGCTGGTTGCAAATTGACAGGAATTTTCATCTGATATGGGAAGCCGTCCAGTTAAGAGAATAGCAGATGTTTGGAGGCTTCGAGTTAGTCAATTTCCTCAGGTAAGTCCAGAGTTGGATGCGGTGCAAAGTACTTGATGGGCAAGAATATTGCATTCCAGTGATCTTTGTTTAAGTTGAAGCCAACTAATCATCTTCCTGTTATTCTCTCTAGGATGCCAGTCCCATGGCTCATCCTGTTCGGCCTCACTCTTACATCAAGGTAATGAATCGCCTAGTATTCATGATTATCTTCCCCTCTACTAATTTCATATTTCTGAATCTATTTGAATTTTGTGCTCATGGTCCCCTCTCTCTCTGACAGATGGATAATTTCTATACAGGCAAGATCTTACTTCATTTCAGTATAGTAAATGTTCTTTTGATCTTATTTCATTCTCATGATTTGACTTTATTTTGGTACTGACTTGGATGGGAATGTCTTGGCTCTTGCTTCTCATGCTTCATTCGGGTTTGATGGCGGATTTTTTTTGTCAACGAATTGCCTGAATTTTCCAGTGACGGTGAGTACATCATGAAGTAGTTGAGACTTTTGTTTTACACCAAATATGTTGACTTCAGAGGCAGGTCTTTTAACTGTTACTTTCTCTTTTTGGTTCTTTCAGGTTTATGAGAAGGTTAGTTCTATATCTGTCTTCCTCCAAGCCACATACTTACATATGGTGTTGCACCCAAGAAAGGGGCACAGAAGATGTATTTACCCTTGCACATTTCCTGGACAGAATTTCATTTTGCATTTGTTTGTTTTACAATTCTTGTGAGCAGGGTGCTGAAGTTGTTAGGATGTACAAAACCCTGCTGGGGAGTCAAGGGTTCAGAAAGGTTGACATAAAATATTTGTTGAGCTTTATTCAAACCAATGAATCTCTTTAGTAACTTGAAATAATTCTCTCGTGACATCATAGGGCATGGATCTCTACTTCAAGAGGCATGATGGTCAAGCTGTAACATGTGAAGACTTTTATGCAGCCATGCGAGATGCAAATGGTGCTGATTTTGCCAACTTCTTGTTGTGGTAAGTCTTGAACCTTCTCCTGCAAATATTTACCGAATTTGTACTGCAGAAACACCTCTTCATTTCTCTCTTTTCGTCTTATTTTGGACCAAAAATGTAGGTATTCCCAAGCTGGGACCCCATCTGTGAAAGTTGTCTCAGAATACAATGCCGAAGCTCGTACTTATAAGCTGAAGATCAGGTGACTGGTCTTGATTGATTAGTATTTCAATTTTGAGCTCTGTAATAGATTTTGCTAGAACAGCTAATGTGATTCTTATGTAACTGATATGCACCCTCCAGTCAAGAGGTTCCTCCAACCGCTGGACAGCCTGTCAAAGAGCCTATGTTCATTCCTATTGCTATCGGCTTACTTGACTCAACTGGCAATGACATGGCTCTGTCTTCTTTGTACCATGATGGAAAGTTGGAGAGTTTTGGCAGCAATGGACAGCCAGTCTACACTGCCATTCTCAGAATGACAAAGGTCAGTTTGGAATTTCCTCTGTATAATGTATCCTGGGAGTCCAATACATTCATGAGACTTAGTTTGTCTCATGAGAGAATAGAAAATGTTTTCTTTGAATAAATAATAAAAAGAAACTTATATTTGTTGTTTCCTCGATCTATATTGACCACTTTACATGAGGCATTTAAAAGAGAGAGAAAAGATTCTACAGATTTCTTACCAGCATCCTTATGTTTGTGAGTTTAACTAGCATTTTGCATTGAGTGATAAATTTATTGTTAAGAGATTTGTGATCCGAGTCATACACTATATATTTGATTTAATTTGGAATCTCGGTTACAAGTTGTTGTTGTGGATCCACTTTTTTTTTTGTTGAGTCTTCAGATCTTAAACTATGTGCATTCTTTAGAAGATACAATCCTTGGGTTATTAAGTGGTGTTGTATGCAGAAAAACTGATTCAGCATCATTCTTTATTTCGTTACGAGCATAATTTAGATTTTGCTAGAAATAGAAGACACATTAGCGTGCTCCTTGATGTGCACCAATTGTGGTTCTACCCACAGCCTACCACTAATGATGTACCATTCTTTTGTTTCCAATAAGCAGAAAGAAGAAGAATTTGTGTTCAATGATGTACCAGAGCGGCCAATTCCCTCGATATTGCGTGGATTTAGTGCTCCCGTGCGTCTTGACTCAGATCTAACAGAAAGTGACTTATTTTTTCTCCTTGCACATGATTCGGATGAGTTCAACCGGTAACTTGCTTTGTGAATCTCCATATCATGTATACCAATCTTATCATTTGTGCAGAAACGTTGTCTTAGCTTTTGTCTTTCTTTCATCAGTTGGGAGGCTGGGCAGATCCTGGCTAGGAAGCTTATGCTTGGTCTGGTGGCTGATTACCAACAGAATAAGCCATTGGTTCTTAATCCTCAATTTGTACAAGGGCTAAAGAGTATACTTTGTGACTCAAGCTTGGATAAGGTTATATTTTCAAATGGCTCTATTTGTTTGTCTTCACTTATGCAATTAGAAAGGGGAATTGCTCACTTTCAACTTCAAAAATGTAATTTTAGGAGTTCATTTCCAAAGCAATTACTTTACCTGGAGAAGGTGAGATAATGGATCTGATGGATGTTGCTGATCCTGATGCTGTTCATGCTGTTCGGACTTTCATTAGGAAGCAGTTAGCTTCTGAATTAAAAGAAGAATTCATTAGCACGGTATATCAACTGAGAGCATTTTGAATATGTTGTGTCCTTTACCATTTGTGGTCTGATCTTTTTTTGCCACAATAACTTATCAGGTGAATAATAACCGGAGTTCTGAGCCATATGAGTTCAACCAACAGAATATGTCTAGGAGGGCGCTGAAAAATGTCGCCCTTGGTGGGTTATGAGGCCTTGTTACTCCTGGAAAATAGTATTGTTTTCTCTTGAACTCTTTTTTTAACTGATGGCATTTATTTTTTCCATTTTGCAGCTTATCTAGGGTCACTTGACGATCCAGAAGTCATTGAGCTTGCACTACAGGAATATAGGGCTGCCACCAACATGACAGACCAGTTTGCTGCTCTTGTCGCCATTGAACAGAATCCTGGTGAAATTCGTGATCAAGTATTGGCTGATTTCTACAGCAAGTGGCAAAATGATTATTTGGTAATCTCTCAGTGCCTCCTTTCTTCCATGCTATTTGTATTGTGTCTTTTGATCTTGCAATTGACAATCCTCTTATCATATTGGTTTTTGAAGGGACAGTATAGTCTTCTTTGTTTTTAGGTGTACTGACATTTGTGTGTTATTAATATGTAAGAAAAGGTTAACACTAGCTGAACTGAGAAAAGATGGCGTATCTTAATCTGTGGTTAAGTCTGAATGTGTTGCACCCTGGCCATTAACTTTTATAGAACTCTGGATGTTGATCGTACAAAACCACAAATTTTTATGTGCATTTGTTTGTCGTCCACTTTTGAGTCTTGCCTTGTTTACATGGACAAGAATTCAATTTGAGGTGTGCTTATGTGACAGAAAGGAAGTTTTTGCGCTTTTCACCTTTTCCTTTACATTTTTACAGGTTGTGAACAAGTGGCTAGCCCTTCAAGCCATGTCGGATATTCCTGGGAATGTTGAAAATGTTAAGAAACTGCTAAACCATCCATCGTTTGACATTCGTAACCCTAACAAGGTTTGTAAATTGCTACCAACTTAACTGAAAAACCGCTCGGCGCATTCTTTATCTCTGATATTTGGTGCAGGTTTATTCTTTGATTGGAGGATTTACCGGGTCGCGTGTCAACTTCCATGCCAAAGATGGTTCGGGCTACAAATTCTTGGGAGAACTAGTAGTGGAGCTTGACAAACTGAACCCTCAGGTTGGTCAAGATGCATTTTGTCAAAAAAATAAAAATACTCAAATTAAACTGTGTATTTACTATGACGATCCATGCATAATAAAACACATGTGCTTTGTGATCGCAGGTGGCTTCTAGGATGGTGTCAGCCTTTTCCAGATGGAAGCGTTTTGATGAGACTCGACAAAAACTTGCCAAGGTAATGTAGCTTCATCCAACTCTTCCATAGATTGCTGTCTAACTCGAGAGTCAACCCATCTGTGACCATGAAGGGATTTGCTCTTAATTAAACCATTTCTAGTTAGCCAACAACGGTTGACAAAAACGCCGATCATCTTCCTTGCAGGCTCAGCTGGAGATGATCTTGTCGGCCAACGGGCTTTCGGAGAACGTGTTTGAGATTGTATCCAAGAGTCTGGTCGCTTAAATAATTGTTTCCAAGGAGTTGTTGCTTCCTGTAGTAATGGAACTTGTAATCTTATGGAAGGAAGGGAAAAGAGAAGAGAAATTGCCAGCTTTACCTCTAGCTAGTTGAAAGTCATTGAAAGTTAGAACAATAAAATCAAAAGGACTCTGTTAATTTCTTTTGTGAGGTTTGATCTGGAAAAGGTTGTTCGTGCCCCTTCACATTTTAATTCATTTTCTGGTTTTTTTTTTTACAAAAATATGTGCCGAGGCAATATATTCATATGCTTACAGGACAGTATGTTTGCAAAATGGTAGTACTTCCTCTGTCCCAAACAGGTTTTAACAGGATCCAGCCTGGAACGAGACCAACGGTTCATAAATCGGAACCAGAACTGTGGTAAACGATTTGAAAACCGGGTTCAACATCGGCAATTCTGAACGTTTAAAACCGTTGTTTAATCCGCGGTCTAATTAAAATAAATTACAAAATAATATAGTTTTGGACTTCTGATGACCAATAATTAAATATAAAAAAGTGAAAAAAAAACTAACAAATCATCTATATTTGAGATGGTATTTGTAAGGATGATTATTGATTTGATTAAGTTTTAAAAGAATAGATGAATTTTTCATACTAAAATTTTTTCTTAAACAAAGGTAGCAAAGATAATTGACGAATCTGATTCTCCTTGTACTCTCAGCTATTAATTACTCCATTCGTCCTAAAAAAAATAGTCTATATTGAGTTTTGAGATTTATAGGAAGGTAATAGTATAACAAAGGATGAATTGAAAATTTAGTTATCACTGCGTTTCAAAAGAATCTGATGATCATACTAGTAATTGCCTAGATGAAAAGCGGGAGAGAATATTTTAGGCTTCGCATGCTGGTCGTGTGTACAGTGGCGGAGGGAGGGGGACCAGCAGGGGCAGCCGCCCCCCCTCCCTCCCTAAAAAAATTTACAAGGAAGTAAATATTTTTTTTGTTTGAAATTTTACCTATAATTTCAGAAACTTTTCATTTTTCGCCCCTGCAAAATTTTTTGGTCACATTTGGCCCCTGCTTACTACAAATTCTAGCTCCCACTGCGTGTGTATAATATGAGGTTGAAAATCCTGCCCCATCGAATACCCGATCCAACTGGGAATAGGGAATTAGGCTTGCGATATGTACATACATAGTTACATGCATAAATAGCGTAATTAGTATTGTTGTTTTTGCTTTTTACTCCTACCCTCTTTTGGTCGACTAATCAATAATGACGGAACCCATCAGGGATTGGTCGGGCCTTGTTCACGACATGTTGGTAGAGATATCAAAATGCGTGGTCCGTGGAAGATTTTATGGGTTTTAGAGTTTGTACTTCTTGGCGAGCCATAACAAGCAAGGATAAATTCATCCATTCATCAAGCGGTGAGTTACTAATGGTTACACGGGACGGTACTCGACTTGAAGAGGAAGAATATAACAGTTATGGGGTTACTAATTTTAAGGTCATTCGATTGGACTTGACAAAATGCGTGTATGAAGAGATCACCAGCTTGGGAGATGATGCTATTTTTGTTGGACATAGTTGTGCTATTTCTATTCCCGCTACTGCCTTTCCGGAGGTGATTCAAATTGTATATATTTTAGGGATGATTGCTTTGAAGCCTACATTTATCAAGAAAGTTTTGGAAGAGGAGGAGGTCGGCTTGGTTTAGGGGGTGGTGAAGTCATGGGAATTTATAATCTTGAAGACGGAAGTATTGAGCGGTTCAGTGACATAGAGTCCGTTAGTTTTATAAGTCCGCCAGTTTGGATATCGTTCTAATGTGTAGGTAATTAAGAGAGTATTTATGATAGGATAAAATAAGGGTTGTGTATCGTAGAAGAAGGGTGAGAATGAGAGTGAGAATAAGAATTTGTTCGTTTCTATTTACATTTCTCTTGCTATGCTGTGTTTTATGTGAGCCAATTTAGTCAGCTATCTGGCCAATTTAGTTGGGACTTTAGACTACTGTGTCTATACAGATGTTGGGTTTCTGTACTTGTACTTCTGTGCTTAGTTTGTGCTATATATATCTTTGTGTTTTTTTTTTTTTTAATGAACATTGGTTATTGATGGCGACGAATTATGTATTTGCACTAATTTAGAAGAGAGTTTATATGCACGTTACATGCATGTATTTGCGCTAGTTGAGATCATCAAAAGTGTATTCTTGAGTTCTTGAGTTGTTTGTTGTTTAGTTGTGTGAATGGCAGGCTCAGTCAAAGATTTGCAAAGTGTATGGCATTGATTTGGTTATTTATTTCAACTGTGAAAATAGTTTCCTTGGACATTGAGTAACGATACCGTCCTCATTTCAAATGTTGTACCTTGCGATTTGGTATAGCAGCTTGCGGTGCAACAGGAGCGCCCGGGGGAGGAATGATGTTTGATGCTGAAATAACTAAGATTCAAATGATGCAACTGGATGTGTTGTTGAAAGTTGAGGCACATGATACTATGAAGAAACCGATCTGGCTCTATTTTGATGTTGAATCGAAAGTGTAACTGTGGCCTGGCCTATCTCAATAACGTCCTTGCATAGTTGCATGACAAGATCACAGTTAGGAGAACTTCTAGCGGAGCTCGACAAATTGAACCCTCAGGTTGGTGAAGATGCATTTTGTGGAAAAAAAAAGAAGAAAAAAGTATAAAAATTAAAGTGTGTATTTAGAATGTCGATCCATGCATAATAGAACATATGTTTTGTGATCGCTGGTGGCTTTTGTGACGGTGTCTGACGAGTCAGAATTAAACCTTAGGCCTATTGGGCCTAGGATTAGGTTACTTAGACATTAAGTCACCGACCAAACCTATTCTGCTATGGTTTCAGGAAATAGGTAACATCAACTCTATATAAAAAGGTGGTGTCTCTCCCATAATTCATATCTTCTACCTATCTTCTACACCTTCTACACACAATACACATCTTTTTCTCTCTACTCTCTTTATTCTTTTATTGACTTAAACATCAGAGAGTCTACCATCGAGAAATACCCGAGACTCTGTCTTGCAGATTTTAGGCCGTCCGCCCACCTAAATCATCATTGCCGCCCGTCCTAAGGCACCGTACAAATCCAAGCTTCGTCAAGTGGCACGCTCAGTGGGAGCGATTTGTTTGGTCTTCACAACCAAATAAATTTTTTTAGCGAAGCACGGTGTTAATTCGTTGCTTCAATTTTGCAACTAGAAGATCACGCAAAAATTATCTTTGTTTGGCCAAGAAGATGTCATCCAACAAGTAGTACAAAGAAGTTTTCGATTGCACAAATAATCGAGGAGCTGCACTTGCTCCACAGCTGATCGAGAAGAACAATTAGCAAGGGACAATCTCAAAGATTGGAGTTTCGAGAGATACATCTCCTCGAAGGGGCAACAATCCCTCGAGCACCATATTACTACACGAAGTGTTCGAGAAGATACATCTCCTTGAAGGGGAAAGCATCCCTTGAGCACCTTACTACTACTCGAAGTATTCGAGAAGTATCTCGACTTTCATCAACTCAAATAATACCTTCTCGGAATCGAGGTAATACCTTCTCGAGTAATTAATTTAACTCGAAACCAAATTACTTCTCAAATCTTTTTTAATATATTTATCGAATCTAAATCAATTTACTGCTGATATCATTATCATATTACTATCATGTCACGATATTTTTTTTAGCATGATTAAAGGAGTTCTTCAAATTACCAACCCTCTCGCGGTAAAACCCTATCACCCTTAAACGAGGACAACGTACTCTGGGGCACAACCGAGGACATACCCTTGGGGCAAGGAATTTGAGGGATCATATGTCATTATTATCTTGTATTGTATCTCAATGATCTACACACTCGCGGTCCACCGCGCAAACAAGGATACTCGTGGTCCACCGCGCAATCAAGGAATTCTCTAACAATAAAGACCTCATCGAGGCATCCTACTCTCTTTATCTTATATAGTTGACACCCGTGAACAAAAGAGTTCGAGAACTATGGCAACACCACGAAACTCGAGAAGACATCAATACTCGTAGCAACCCATATTCTTCTTGGCAAGTCTCGAGAATATGGCTTGCTAGGGGCACTTGACGAGTCAGAATTAAACCCTAGGCCTATTGGGCCTAGGATTAGATTACTTGGAGATTAAGTCACCGACTAAACCAATTCCGCTAGAGTTTCAGGAAACAGGTAACATTACCTCTATATAAAGAGGTGGTGCCTCTCCTATAATTCATATCTTCTACCTATCTTCTACACCTTCTACACACGATACACATCTTTTTCTCTCTATTCTCTTTATTCTCTTATTGACTTAAGCATCGGAGAGTCTATCCTCGAGAGACACCCGAAGCTTCTTGCAGGTTTTAGGTCGTCCGCCGCCGCCTAGATCATCATTGCCACCTGTCCTAAGACACTGTAGAGATCCAAGCTTCGTCAGTGTCAGTCTTTTCCAGATTGAAGCGTTTTGATGAGACTCATAGAAAAACTTGCCAAGGTAATGTAGCTAGCCCTCATCCAATTCTTCCATAAATTGCTGTCTAACTCTAGACTCAACCGATCTTTTACCATGAAGGGATTTGCTCTTTACTTAAACCATATTTCTAGTTAACCAACAACAGTTGAACAAAACACCGGTCATCTTCCTGGCAGGCTCAGCTGGAGATGATCTTGTCGGCCAAACGTTAATTAAGAGTCTGGCCGGTTCATTTCTGCTCACTTTGGATAGTATTAATTACAACCTCCGTCCTAACAAAATAATCCATATTGAGTTTTTAAATTTATATTAAAAACAGTACAAAACTCAAAACTCAATGTGGACTATTTTTATGAGACGGAGGGAGTATCCAACACTTTTGTCATCGTAGGAGAAATTACAGTGTGAACTTGTTAGAAATTAACAATTAGACCACACAAAAAAACAAAAAGACAGGTCTTAAAATGATCAGAAATAAACCCACATTCTTATGCACATAAAAAAATATGACACCAACACATTCAATTATTATTAGAGGTCCAATTATTACCCTACATAATAGGAGGAACACTTCTGTTATATATTCCATGCTCGGTCTAATTCAATATTTTATCCTTTCTATCATCACATGAACAAAGAATAAGAGGCAGATCAATTGTGGGGTAGAACAAATATTACAGTTCATCTGAGGACATTATAACACCAGAAACATGTTGTTCCGCTACTGACATGACCATAGGGCTGTCAACGAACTGAGTCAAGCCCAAACAGATAGGTGTTCGAGCTCGAGTTCGACAAAAAATTTAGAGCGTATTCGAGTTCGAGTTCGGTCGAACATCGAAATTGAAGTTTGAGTTTGGTTCGAAATAAAATCGAATAGCTTGCGTTCAGCTCGATTTGCTCGAATTTTGTGTCCGATAAAAATTAAGTTCGAATGCTCGATAATATTTATCTCGAATAAATTTTAATACTTGTCTTTTTTAATTCAACAAGTTCAATTTATATATTTTATGAGCAAAATTCTTTAACAAATCATAAAAAAAAATATGTATATCCCATCATTACATTTTCAAAATATAAAAGACAATAATTTTCAAGGAATAAAAAGAAAAGTTTTCATGAATCATATATTATTCATAATAAAAATAAAATAATTTATAATAAACTTGAATATGCTCGATGAGCTCTCGAATCAAGTACATAGATACTTGTGTTCAACTCGTCTATTTAATCGAACTGTTCGAATTTGACTCGAGTTCGGTCAAAGTCGAATTCAAGCCAAACTTTGACCAAGCTATTCGCAAATTGCTCGTAAAGTGCTCGGTTCGTTAACAGCTCTACGTGAACAACAATTCTCCGTTTTTTTTTAAAAAAAAAAAAAATCAATGTCCATTGTTTCTTTATTCGAGCAACTCGTCTTCGGGTCTGGGTGTTTTTACTATACAACTTACCACTACCAGACCAAAAGCCAGAAGAAAGCCCAAAATGTCAAAGAAAGGAAGTTTCAAAACTGAGTGGGCATGATCCCGTTGATTAGAAATTGATGTATGATAATGATTAGGGAAAGGAACCCATACCTTCCACAGTACAAACGTACGTTTAAAGAGAGTCAGCCCTAAAAATTGGATTCATCATACATACCAGACCGTACGGAGCTCAAAAATAAAAACAACGTCCGTCCCATGAAAGAAGTCATGTTAAATTTATTATATTAAATATATATATATTTTCTTTTTTTTTCCATTTTGCAGAAACTACTTTTATATTATACTAAAAATATTTTTTAAAGAAACATAATTCTAATTTTGTGACAGTTATCTAGTACTACTCACTCTGAATGAATCTCAAAACTCCTTCCGTCTTAAAATTATTATCCAATTTGAATTTTTATTCTTAGTTTAATTTATACTAAAAAATGAAAATCCAAACTGGACAATAATTTTAGGACGGAGAGAGTTTTTTAATTATTATTATTACTCCAATTTTTTTAAAATTATTATTACTCCAATATTGAGGTAAGTGGTTTTTACTTAATTCTGAAATGATTATGATGTTTATATTTTTAGTATTAGTAATAAATAAAATTGGATCATGATTCATGTAGTCTGAGCAGATGAGTCAATAATTAATGTGTAGCTAGTTAATTAATTATGCAAGGAAAAGTTTCTTAATGATGGTCCCTAAAACTCTAAAGCCGGTTATCATAATTTAGACCTTTAGCTTTCTGCAAAAAGGTTTAGTAAGAACTTCAAAGCATATGATAGCCTGACCTATCTCAATTTAGTTGAACCACCACGCTTTCAAAGAAAAAAAAAAGAAAAAGACGAGGCATAAAAGTTCTTTGTAGCGTGAAAAGGTTGCCTTTCTAAATTCATGTACGACATTGTGGACACTTGTTCTTTTTTCTATGATCAATCATCTTTGTTAATTATTACCATTCACTTGCAACATAATTAGAGTGTCTAAGGAACAATCATTTATTCCGTTCGAAGAACAAAGTGTTGGATCGTTAATATTGAACTAAAACAATAAAGTACAAATGTTAAAATTTTAAATCGGAAAGAGTAGTAAGATATACTAGTTACTTCCGTTCCAGAAAAATAGTCCACGTTGAGTTTTCAAATTTGTACTAAAAATAGTACACAATTTAAAACTCAATGTAGAATATTTTTATGGAATGGAGGAAATACTTTCTGTATCTAAAAAAATAGTACACATTACATTTTTGTTTATTTGTACTTTAATTTTTAGTACATATCACAAAATATAATGCAAATTATTTTTTTTTCAGATAGAAAGAGCATATGAAATTGAATAGTTTAATAAGCGATCACGATTACCTTTACAACCTCATAATCATGAGGTAATGAGTCTGAACTTTAACGGGCCAATGACACATGATAATGAAAAGATTACTTTAAGAGGGGGAAAATATACGCTTTTTCTTTTTACAAAAATTAGCATGTCCAAACTCTGTACGATATATTTGTTGAAATGCGTAACTGAAGTAGTAGTACACATGCAATCGGGGAAAAGATGATTTTTTATTTTTTTCGGCAGAACCAATGCAACGCGTAAAAATTAAAAGAAAAGGTGTTAATACACTCCTACTCCATTGGATAATTGAAAGTTGCCTCTGATTTTTCTCCTCTTTTTAGTTTATCTAATCACTGAATAGTTACTGCTTCAGTGTCGATAAGAAATTTTACTACATTTTATTTTATATACTTCAAATTGAAGTTTCATTTCATGTGTTGAAATACAATTGGATATTTAGCATACAATTTTTCAATTTAAATCATGTTAATTTTAAGTCATTAAACTTGACCGCTGTCACCGAAACTCAAATGTTATGGACAATCCATTATGATGGTGCTGAATGATTCGATAATAATATGACATGAAAGGACATAACTAATTAGGAGATAGTAAAAGTCACGGTATGATTTATTATTATTTTTCGAATATTGTTAAAAGTATTTTGATTTTACTTTGTGCAGATTATTAAAACGACTTAAATACCCCAAATTTCTCATTTTTCTCTTTTCTTTATTTTCCTTTTTCCTTGTTAAACGCAGTTCAAAATTCCTAAAATTAGAGGAACTCCTCGTCTTCGAGGATTATTTCTCACAACTTGTAAAAATAAAATAAAATCGTCCAGACGCTCAACTTTATAAACACTGAGAACCAAAAGATGGAAGAAAAGGCCCCTGAATGTTAAATTGTAGTCTAGTTTTACTCTAATACAACAAGTTACGACATTTATCGATAGGGCTGCTGGTTAATCGGGCGAACACGAAAACCCGCCCGAACCGAACCCGTTCCGAGGCAAACGATTCGGATAATCGGGTTAATTTCGGAGTTTTCGATTCTACCCAATTAATCGAAGAGATAATTTGATTCAGGTGCGGGCGGGAAAAAATACTACGGCCCCCGCCCGAAAACCCGAACTATTAATTAAAAAATATATACTAGTTTCCCTTCTCACCTCATTTCTTTGATTCTTTCTTCGTTAAAAAGGACAGCCGGCTGCCACCTTCCCCAACATCATCTTCATCTCTATTCTTCAATCACCATCTCCAAATCTCAACAACATCAATCTCTTCATCTCCCGTCTCCATTCACCATCTCCAAATCCCACCTTTCTTCCCCCCTTCATCACTCGCCCAAAAAGGATAAGAAAGCAATTTGAATTGACTCGTCCGCCAGAAGTAGGAGAAGAGAAAAACGACCGCGTGAAAATAAGGAAGAGGAAGAGGAAGTTGGTTCCAGATCTGAATTGACTCGTTCTGGTGGTGCTTCACTCGATCTCTCCCTCTTTATTCAAGATCTGAATTTTTGGAGACTTGGGAATCTTGGGATTGTTGTTTTTTATTGTAGGCTTTATGAAAATTATTGTTTTTTTTTTCTAGATATGAACTTTCAATTTTTTTTTTTTAATTTAGTTCATTATTTCTTGTGATTTTTTCTTGAATTGATATGGAATAAATTTTGGGACATTGTTGAATTCAGAAGAAAAAGACACTGAATCTCAATTCTGTTTTCTGTATGTTAATTTCGGTTGGTCCGGAAACCGAACCGATTAACTCAAGTTTTAATTGTTCGGTTTGGCTCGGTGCAATAGATTTTTTGGTTCGGTTTCGCGCGGGTCTCGTGAGGAAAAAAATCCGATTAATCCGAACCGAATTCACCCGAACCGCACCGAACTATCTGAATTAGCAACCCTATTTACCGAGAAGATAAAGGGAACGATCATCCCCTATTAAAAAAAAGTTGCCCGTAAAATTATCTGTTGGTATGCTGATTTTACATGTTCCTCTATTTTACCGAGAGAGAGAGAGAGAGAGAGAGAGAGAGAGAGAGAGAGAGAGAGAGAGAGAGAGAGAGAGAGAGAGAGAGAGAGAGAGAGAGAGAGAGAGAGAGAGAGAGAGAGAGAGAGAGAGAGAGAGAGAGAGAGAGAGATGGTTCGAATGAAAAAGGTCAATGTTGATGATCCTTTGAAAGATATGATTGACCCAATGACTCGTTCAAGAAGAAAGAAAAATGTAAAAAATCTGGGCTAACTTAATCACTACAAACCATTCCAAATAGACTTTGTCACGACCCGGAGCCCGGAGAGGTGGCCGGAAAATAGAAAGGGAGAATTTGACACAAATCGAGAAAATCCAGGGTTCAGGAATTGGGAGAACGGAGAAGAAGAGAGAAAATTGGAATTATCCAATTTTATACAATACTTTTTGATAATCAATTTTACAGGCCCAGGGACTATGTCCACACATTTCTGGAAATGACACTCTACCCCTATAATTTTTTAATCCTTACAGATAAGTCCAGGGGTATGACAAACCCCTCCCCTTAAAACAGTCTTGTCCCAAGACTGTGGTTACAAAAGAAAGCCACTCACTATAGCCTGAAACAAAGGCTACACAGCCACAAAAGGTAAGTAACTAAGAGATATGAGTCACTAAAAACCTGAAATGAGAATAGGAACAAAAATGAAATGCCAAAACAATGAAACTGTCACTCCCTTGAAGCTAAGCCAAGCGATCCTCCACACAAAGCTTGATTTATCAAGTGAGGTCGCATGTTTTCTGTGAACTTCAAAGGTTAGGGTGCCCCTTCTGAAACAGGTTGCCTTTCCAATCTAATTTCCCATTTCCAGAGACTTGCTTCCGCCTCTAAAATCAATTACCAAAAGAGTCCAGGACTGATGTTTTCTGTTTGCGAACTTGAATAACCTTCGACCATACTCCACTTGCACGGTGGATATCCCCGGATCCCAAACATTACAAGAAATCCCTCCATATAGTTTAGACACCTTGTCAGCTTCGCCATATTCAAAAGCAAGTAATTCAAATGGAACTAAAGATGTAATCATTCCTCCAAGATCGTATGGCGAAAAGACACCGTAACTCCAAGGGAAATGATTTGCACTCAGCAAAATGTTGAAAATGACAGTGCCATCAACCGAGAACGACCCCAGCAAAGGATCCCAAATTTCAGCATCTTTTGTGAATAACATGGCTTTGACACCTAGAACAGTGGAATTGCTTCCTGTGATGGTCTTACAGTACACCTCTCCTGAAAATGAACTTTGACAAATCTAAAATATGTACCAAAACAGTTCTTCAAGAAATAGCCACATTGCTCTACTACCAGTGCTGCAAATCTTCCTTCAAAAAGATTTGTGCTTCCTCTAAAACTTGTTGCCTTCTCGATCCAACTCAAGTGTAACTCCTCATTGTTACAGGATGCATCAGGATTCTGCTTTGACACTGCTCCAACAGCTTCGCTCAGTTGTGTCTTCATCCCTGCTGGGATAATCAGCTTCCCTGTTAGACTTTGAAATTTTAAACAAGGAAGTTGTAGCTTCTGTTCCCCACGAATCAGTTGCCACAGTGTTGATGGTGCTTGCCAAATGGTGCAAAGCAATCTTCCAAACAAAGTTAACTCCATTTCTCTCATGCCATCCTTCCTTTTCATGTTTTGGAAGAGGAAGATTGTCCTAAAGGTTGTTGGAATTCCTGTACGAGTGATACTTACCCCGCAGTAATTTCAGCCCAGGAATTCTGCAACTACAGCTACAGAGTAAAAGCATCATCACACCGTAAACATCAAGCTGCCTAATACTACATAGAGCAATTCCTCCTTTGAATAAGGTTACCATTCTATCCCGACTCATAAGTAATCCTGTTCTAATCCACTTGTATTCCAGCATCTTAGAAGAATATGAAAGAACTTTGACACACAATCCCCGCTGGTTAAAGAGACCCTTGTCCTCAAATAAGAAAGATGAGTCGCAATTCCCCATCATTGCCAAAGAGATAATACAGAATCAACCTTAACCTCTGACTGAAACATTTTCATACTCGACAGCTTGTTTTCAACGTCATTTTTTAACTGCAAACTATTTTCCAATAAGTAACCATAACTTACACAGGAAGCTCTAATTCTCCTCTTAAAATCAGAAGCATATTCTTCTTCCAAAATAGACCCAATCAAATCAGGTAGACTAGATACAACTTCAATGACCATCCATGCAATTTTAAAACCAAAATTCATAGGAGATGCACAATATCTCAATTTGACACACTCAGCAGGGAAGGAACAATTTCCAAACAGACTGGTTTCTGGAAGCTCATAAAATGTTACAGCTGGAACACCCATATCAGGGGAACAAACCCAAGAAATCTCAGTTATCTCCTGTGAGTATTGAAGTTCATTTGAATCATCCTTTTCATAAAATATTGACAGCTGTAAAGTGAAGTCTTGAAAATCACAAAATCAATATTGAAGACTGTGAAGTCAAATCTGAATTTAAGTCTTTTTCATAATTGCACGAACTAAAATCAAGATGCGTTTAGTTGTCCACTTATTTAAAGATCATAAATATTAGTTTTAGTTATGCTATCAAACAGACGAAAGAAACAAAAACACATATAAATTGTAACGGTCGTCCTCCTTTCCTGTGCTTCCTAGCTCCTATCACCATGGGGGGAGATTGGAGATATAATAATGATGACTCACATGTGCTTTTCTTATTTGATTTCATTGCAACATAATCTTTGCTAATAATCGGAAAAACGGCTAATAATTAAACTGACCGCAGCCTGGGAAGGAAATAGTTGTTTAATTGTGATGATATTTATAATATCACCGTGCTTATCACTCCTTAAATAAGTAAATTAATAGTAAAAGATAAAAGGCAAAAAAGAAATCGAAAAGGGCAAAGAAAGAAAAGGTAAAAAGAAGAAGACGATGATGAAGATCCACCGTGCAAGTTAGTTTAAAAACGGCGGGTGAAAAAAAAAAGAAGAAGGAGAAATACTAGTAGGGGAGAATTTTTAACCCCCTATAAACCGGGATGGGACCGGGGAAATAGAAATAAAATAAAGAGGAGTCGTAATAGAGGGGCACAGAAGCCAAGTCGGAAGTGGGATGGCCACACGTGCGCACATTTGACAATGGCAACTCCCAAGAAAGAGAAGAAGCTTTCTCGGTATTACGAAGACCTTTCTTTTTTCTTTTCTTTTTCTTCCTTTTTTTTATTAATAGTGTGTTCTTTAATCACCTTCAATGGACTAAATTACCCACCCACCCCTCTCTTATTTAGCCCAAACTTATATTGTTACGTGTCATTTTGATTTCACAATATTATTTTTTCAAGAAGTTTAAATAATTGAGTTGAGATTATTTACTCAATTTTATTTTATTCAATATTTATTCGTCGGCAATTGAAAGTTTCAAAAACGAAAACAACAAGTGGGAAAAGTGTTTATGCACGTGTCTCTAATTTATCAAAACTTCCAACAAGTGTTACTTATATTTACAAACACCTGACAGATGTAAGGAATTCTTCAACCACTATTCGTATTTGAATCAAGTAAAAATCTAGCTAGTAGGTACATTTAGACTACAAACATGCATTATTTCGAAAAGATTCTTACTAATCACAAAATCTTAACCAGCTAATGCAATGTAGACAATTATAAACTATTTAAGTAATTTACATAAGCTATTCTTGTTACACAGATAAATTTTAAAGTTATAAATTACAATTCCATTTGTGCATGAGATTGATACGTACAAAATGTACATGGCAACAAAAAAAAAAAAAAAAATTGGAGAAAAGAGTACAAACCTCAAGTAGCACATCTACTTCTATTAATTCTTCTTTTGAATTTCAAAATAGAAGGAGCTGACGTTTTCTATCCCATCCCATATCTTCAATTAATTCTCACTTTCACTTTCACAAAATCCCAATTTAACCAAACACTACAAATCATTCTAGTCACATGAATGCACACAAACATAGAATTGTACATCCAAACCTAATAAATACACCACCTAAACCACATGAGTTGCAATAAAAGAGAAAATCCCATCTGGTGTGAACCTTAACACCAATTTGGCAATTACACCATTTATTATTGTTGCCATGTAAAATTTCAGGAGCACCTAGTAAATATATTTGAGTAAAATTGGTATCGACAGAAAATGATTCATAAAATGACTCGAAACCAATACATATATACATGAAAAAATGTTAAATAATATGTAAATATATTTAGTTAAATAATTCAATAGCTGATAAGACATATATAAACGAATAAATACGTTAGTCAATTTAGCTAGTGAAACGATACCGTAACTGATATTTGGCGTATATTTACACATTTTAATTGTTATTATCCTAAATCTAACATGGTTAATTCTGTCATTTCATCAGCTCAGGCCCCACCCTCCCCATCAGTTTAAAAAGCAACACCAGAACCTTAGCCCCTACAAAATCGATAATTAAAATCATAATTATTAACAAAAAAAGGAAAATCAATTACCAAGTCATTGCCGTGTTTGACCTCCAAAGCTTTCTTATTCAGTTACAATCTATTCATACAAGTACTACTAATATATCTATAGCTCTCTCTATTACAATTTTTTTTTTAATAGTATTTTTCTGTAAGCTCGTTGTGGTTTGATCTTATTTTTTTATATTCTGTTCGAGAAAATCCAATCCATTTTTAATCAAAAAGAAAATAAAATTGTTTCCTTTGTTACTGTTCTTGTTGTTGTTGGTTTAGATGCGATCGGAGTGGAGAAGCCTTGGTTTGGTGAATTTCGATTGAATTTTGGTTTTGATTGATTACAGAAAGTGAGTTTTGGGAGAGCGGAGAAATGAGAGGAGTGAATGGAATAGGAGTAAGCGGTGGCGGCGGTGGTGGCGGTGGAGGTGGAGGCGGAGGCGGAGGAGCTGGGAATAGTACCCTGGACGTCATAAACGCGGCGGCTAATGCGATCGCCGCCGAGGAGAATCGCCCGCCGCCAGCTGTGGTTCAGGTATATGAACGGAAAAATTACTGTGAAATGGTTGATTTTGGTTCGGAATTCTTGTTTATTACTTTCGATTGTGTGAATTTTAGCATGGAGTGATTCTGTTTTGAACGCTGTTGATGGATTTTTCAGCTTATGATTTGTGTGCTTTGTTTGCATGTATGAGCTTCTGTGTGTTTAGCAGTGTATTCGGGGGTTAAATTTGAGATCTAATGATGATGAATTCTAGTTTTGTTTCCGTATGGAATGGTTGAATTTTATTGAAATATGATTATTTCTTCATATTTGTTTTTGCATTTGTTTGTTCTTTTGGCGTGATGGCTTTCAATAAGAAGAAATGGATCGGTTCTGCTTCAGAATTCTGACCTTTCTTGTGAAATTCTATTTTCAGTGAAAAGTTTCCACTTTTTAACCCTATGTAAGGCGGGAATGAGGGAACTGACACCTTTATCAAGCAAGTGATCTGTTAGAGATGAAAATTGTTTCAGTGTTTCACGCGTCCCACTTTTTTGTTGAAGATTCATTTGATTTCTAAGTGAAATTTTGGAGATGGTTTTTATTGATAAATGTGGGGTTTTTGGGATGTCAAGAATCAAAGATACCGAAAACCTTTTCAGATTTACGTATAAAGTCTTTAGACGTACCATGTGGTGTAGTATTATTTGAGGCGATACAGGTCACAGGCAGTTGTTGACAGTTTATAAGTTAATATGGAATTTGGTTTTGTTTCTGTCGCGTCTTTAAGGCAGTTACTGCCTCTTTCATTGATTTACTTACACGCTGATTTGATTGAAGATTCGCTTTGGATGGGTTACTTTCAAATTGGTTGCATCTCAATCGATACTTTCCTTTTTAGAAATGTATGACATACACGTGTAATTTCTTGTTTGGTGTGGCGAAAAATGTGTGTAGATTTAGAGTTCTTTGTGTCGAAAGAGACAATGTACTGAAAAGCGTGACCGCTTTGATGTACACAAAGTGTGTGTGGACTTTTATAAACCTTGCCCAATGGGTGGATTTTTGTATTTATGACGTATGACTTGGGAATGAAGTGCGGGGTACTAGGTACCCACAGATGCATCTGACTTGGACATGCTTTCCGAGTATGACAAGAGTCACTGTGGGGGTTTACGTCAGGTTCATTCCTCTTTGAAATAGAAGCTGATTGCATGGTTTCCATGTGGTATTAGTGCCGCAAAAGTATGATGTGTTTGTTTTTAAAGCTCCGAAGAGTGGCCATGGTGTCCCAGTGGAAAAGTTTTAATAATATTCCCTGTTGCTCTTTTTTCACAAAATTGAGTTTATTGTTGACTATGTTATGGAATCTTCTGGGGCATGTTGATTGTTTTCTTTTAAGTGATTACTCAGTTACTAGTTTTGGCCATCCTGTTTGGATGCCGCCCCTCCTGAGTTGGTGAAGTGAAAACTTTCAGATGACGTTTGTCCTTGCCGAAATATTATTGATCCCATCAATTTTGTGGTTATATTTTGCAAAAGATGCCTACTGTATGAAAAATCACATGTCCTTTCTTTCTGTTATAGCTGAAACTGATAACTGATGGCCGTTGCCATCTTTTCAGCCGAAATATTAATTTTCATGAGTAGTGCAATTATTCAGTGCTGCATTTGTCTTACTCAACGTTTCGTTCTATTTCCTCTCTTTTCCAGAAGAGAAGATGGACCAGCTGTTGGAGCCAATATTGGTGTTTTGGATCTCACAAACACACGAAGCGGATTGGACATGCCGTACTTGTCCCTGAACCCTCGGCAAGACTGGATCCTCCTCCTGCTGAAAACCAAGTTCAAGCAGTCTCCATCGTGCTTCCCTTTGTTGCACCTCCATCCTCCCCAGCTTCTTTCCTTCATTCGGAACCTCCCTCTGCAACGCAATCACCAGCTGGACTAGTTTCCTTTAATTCTATATCTGGAGGCATGTATTCGCCTGGTGGTCCTGCATCAATGTTTGCTATTGGCCCCTATGCCCATGAGACCCAGTTAGTTACTCCCCCAGCTTTTTCAACCTTCACAACTGAACCATCTACTGCTCCCTTTACTCCCCCACCGGAGTCTGTCCACATGACTACACCTTCCTCGCCTGAGGTTCCATTTGCTAGGCTTCTTGACCCTATTCACCAAAATGGTGAAAGCGGGCAGGCATTTGTTTCGCCTCAGTATGAATTTCAATCATATCATCTGCAACCTGGAAGCCCTCTTAGCCATTTGATATCCCCAAGCTCAGGCATTTCTGGTTCAGGTACCTCCTCTCCCTTTCCAGATGGTGAATTCTTATATGGACGTCCCCACTTCCTTGAGTTCAGAAGTAGCAATCCTCCTAAGCTATTGAACCTTGAAAAGATCGCGCCCCATGAATGGGGCTCGCGAGGTTCACAGCTAGGATCTGGTGCTATTACACCCGATGCTGTACCACCTAGGTATTACAATGGTCTTACCCAGGATCAGAAGAAATCTGATGTTACTGCACTTCCCTACTCACATAATCCCTTGAGAAATGATGAAACAGCTGTTGATCACCGGGTTTCTTTTGAGGTAACAGCAGAAGATATCATCAGGTGTGTGGAAAAGAAATCAAAGGCAGGGTTATCCCTCCTTGGTAATGCTGACTGTAATGTTAGAAAACAGGATACTCAAACAGAAATGGCTGGTGGACATGAATGCTGTGCTGGTGAAACCTCAAGAAATGCATCTGGAAGAGTTTCTACTGATGGGGAGGGTGTGCAGTGGTATCAGAAGCAGCGCTCAATCACCCTTGGCTCTGCAAAAGAATTTAATTTTGACAGTGTGGATGATGTAAATTCTGATAAGCATATTGTTGGCCCTGACTGGTGGGCAAATGAGAAAGTTATGGGGAAGGATGGTGGGGCAACTAAAAACTGGTCATTCTTTCCAGTGATACAGCCAGAAGTCAGCTAACTTGTTCTGTGCAGCACAAAAGATTCTTGCCTGGCTCGTTTCCTTGAAGGCCTGACCAAATGATTGTTATATACACAAGGTTCTGATTTCATTGTTACATCACAGGACTGACCTCACCTCGGTGGCGTTTTTTGCTTACTAACGTTAGGAAAGAGCGAAGGCGAGATAATACCTAGATTAGGAAGGGATATTATGTCTTTATCTTGTACCAAAAGCAGACTTGTAAAATCGGCTTAGCAACATTTAGATGTTGGATATTTCCTTTGTGATTTGTAAGATAAGTAGAAGGAGGTAGAACAACCAGCATTGGCAACGCTTGGGATGATGTTGACAATTGGGGCAGCTTAAATTTTAATATGCTTTTGGGCAATACTCTGTCTTTTCTTCTGTTTCCTGTTTCTGGGTTCTTGAACACTGGTGCCCTTGAAATGGCCATGTTGTAGAGTTAGTGTCCTTGAGATGGCCATGTTGGAAATCCTGAGATGGAAGAAAGGGGTAAAGAAGCATAAACCTGAGGAAATGTAAAATTTGTATTCATCATAATTCTGCAAAGTCTAGATCGGATCCACACATACTCTTTGTTTGACTTAAAAATAGTCTTCATAAACTCAATTTTATTTACTAAATTTGAAGATTGAACTTATTTCTTGAGTAGAATCCAAATCGGGCTTCATTTGTTAAATCCACACTCGGAAGAACTATGCTGAAAGAAATTGGTTTTTTTTTTTTTTTTTTTTTTATAGTTTAAAGTAATACACACCCACATTGACTCTTGGTACAAATTAATTGACTGGAGAAGTCCATACTTCTTCATTGGTCTATTGATCATGCCAAGACTAACAATGTTTTCAATGAATAGATTAAGAAATGTTAGTAGTAAATAAATCCTCCTATCACATTCACATATCCATTGTAGTACATTTTAGATATTCATTTTTGAAAAAAAAAATCCAAATTGAACAATTATTACTTATCTTTCTTTTATTTATTTATTTTTGGGATTCAGGTGCTTTGGTAATTGAAATTCTTCTTTTCCTTGCATAACTGAGTTTGCTCCATTCTCACATGTTCTTTTATTTAGAATGTTGGCCATTGGCAGAAGGAAATTAGAAGAATCACAGAAGCAGGAATCTTTTTTTTTTATTTTTTTAAGAGAGATTTGTCAACTCCGAAAAGGTATACTTGTCAAAACAGCAGATCTAAAAGCCTGACGAAATAAGGCACTCTTACCAACCAAGCAGTTTTCCTTCTTGATTCCAGAAATACGGTCCATATTGGAATGCTATTATCACCAGTTTCGTGGGCTGTTCAACAAACACAAGACCAATATTAAAGTAGTATTTTTCTTTTCTCTTGCATTTTGTTTTCTATTTTGACCACATGCCCTATTTGACCTTCTAGATTGGCAGGCGGGTACCCAACCAAAATCAGCTGGCTTTCGCTTTTCCAAACCTCTTCAAAAATCAGAACCTAATCCCCTTCTTCGATTCTTCTTCATCATTCATCATCAACTTTTTTTTTTTTTTCTATCTTTATTTCACCATTCTCCTTCTTCACTTCTCTGATTTACAGTGCCTGAATCTTTTTTTTTTTTTTTTCTGGGAAACTCCTCCATTGCTAGGATTCGATTCAATTATCTGGGGTTATTCTTTTCTTTATCATCCATCCATCGTTATCTAGATTCTGATTCTTTCGATTTGCTGTATTGGTTGTTAGTTTGTTACCAAAGATTTAATCTTTTTCCGATTTGAATATCAGGGTTGTCAACCATTTTCGTTCTTCTAATTGTTACAATTAATTTCAGTCTTCAGAGCCCTTGAGTTTATTTGTGAAAAAAGTGGAGAGAGATTGGGTAAGGTCAAGAGGTGACATAGCAATGCCACCTTTTGCAGGATCTAAGCCTTATTCGGAAGGGTTCTACTCAAATTCTGGAATTTCAAATTCAAACATTGTCACGATTGATGTGGGTGGTCAGGTTTTCCAAACCACTAGACAAACCCTATCTTTAGCTGGCTCCAATTCCATCTTTTCCAAGCTTTCAAACGTTGATGGCACGATCCCTTTTCTGGACAGAGATCCGGAGCTTTTCTCTATTCTTCTTTCCTTGTTAAGAACTGGGAATCTTCCATCCAGAGCCAAGGCTTTTGATGTTGAAGATCTTATTTTTGAGTCCCAATTTTATGGTATTGAGAATCTGCTCATCAATTCCCAGTCAAATCCATCCCAATTCGAAGCCTTTAATCTCGATAAGTCTTTGGTTTTACCCCTGAACGGTAGGGACTCACCTTCAACTATCTCAACTACTCCCTATGGCTCAGTTCATGTTGCTCATGGTTGTAAAATCACCTCCTTTGATTGGTCATTACAGAGGAAAGCTACCATTTTGACCCAGTTTACTGCTATTGATTCCCTATTAGCATTGTCCCCCCAGATAGTGGCTGCTGGTGCTACTGACTTTTCAGGGTTGCAAATTATTGATGCTGATAAGGGTTTTGTGAGGCAAACCTTGAACTGGGAAAATGTTACCAGGTCATCTTCAACTGTGCAGGCTATTGGATCATCACCTGAGTATTTGTTCACAAGTTTTGAGTCTGGTAGGCGGAATTCAAATTGCATTATGGTTTATGATTTAAATGATGGTTTTAGGCCTGTTACTAGCGTTGGTCACTGTGAAATATTTGGTGCTGAGTTGGATTCTGGCATTCCAGCCACAAAATTACAATGGGTTCCGAGTCATAATTTGTTGATGGCTTCTGGTTTTCATAGTGGACCTTCTGGTGTATCAGGAAATATTAAGTTTTGGGATATAAGGTCTGGGATTCTTGCCTGGGAACTTAAGGAAAAAGTTGATTGCTTTTCTGATGTTACAGTGTCAGATAGTTTTTCAGCCGTGTTTAAGATTGGTATCAATTCTGGTGAGGTTTTCTTCAGTGATTTGAGGAATTTAGGTGATGAGAATTCTTGGGTTTGTCTTGGAGATCAAAGGAAAGTCATCACCGGGAAGAAGGAAGGTTCTGGATGCACCATTGAGAGCCATGGAAATCAAGTATTTTGTAGTAAAGGAGGAAATGTAGAGTTATGGTCTGAGGTTCAGATTGGTTCTTCTGTAAGGGGTGGAGATGGAAGAGCACAGGAACGAGTTTTTAGGAAGAACTTCATGGGAAGAGCCAAAGATATGGGAGGAAACAGGATAACACGCATGGCTTTTGGAGGGAACAAAATGTTTGTGGCGAGGAAGGATCAGCAATGTGTTGAGGTTTGGCAGAGTTCAGTTAGAGGATTTTAAGGTTAAACCTAGATTATAGTTATGTAAAGTAATTATTTGATTGTAATTTGTGAATAGATTTTGCATTTTTGATTCCCCATCTTCAATTCATTGATCCATCTAAGATCTGTTTCCATTTAGAGGTGGCATTATTGTGTTCCTAACATTTGTCTCTGCAGTAATGGTTAATGCCAGTTTTCAATAAACATGGAATGCTTTTTGCTGTTAAAGTTGTTGAACCAAACTCTGTTTGAAATTGAATACGAAGTGCATTGTTGCCAGACTTTTTAGTCTAGATTCTGCTTATTGGTGGTGATATCATGTACTCATTTGGTTTGATAATAATAATCTTCCTGTTACCATATACCATCTCTGCTGCCTAAATGTGTACTAATATTGTTGCATTGTAGAGATTAGAGAACATGGAGTGTGTGCTTAGGCCTTTTTCCATTACAACTTTATCCTCTCTTCTGTTTGGTAATTTTGGATTGTTGCACTTCTTCCAACTACGCGCCTTCTTCCTCCTATTTCAAGTGGTAACTGGGCTTCTATATCATTAGGATATCTGCAATTAAAGTGATTAGATATTGTATGCTAAAGATGGCTGACTTCCTCACAAAATGTCACTCATTTGGTAAGATTGATGACATACCTGGCATTATGGTTTTGCTATATAGTCATTTGGATGGATCAACATTTTGTGTATGGCGTTTCCAAGCGTTTCTTATACACTTGGATTGACATCCAGAAGTAAGAATAACATTAGAGGAATCCTGTTTTGTTTGTTAGCTGGATTTTATGTTTTGTTATTTTATTGTTGTAAATTAGCAACTGGCACAGTCAGACCTAATCAGTAAATCAGAGAAATCGGTTCAAAAACTTGAGTAGGATTCCTTCTTTTTTTCTTTCATCTTCTTAAGCTGCCGAACGACCTGAAAGGATTGAGTCATACATTTGTTTTCTACTACTACAAATATCTTACTCAGTTTGCGGAATATTTTTTCCGTCTCATTTTAATAATAATTTTTGTAAGTAAAATTTCTCCTCTCTATTGTCCTTTCAAGACCTAGAGTTGTAGAGAGTATGATTGAATTGTCTATCCAAATGACAGTGGGAATTGTTTTTTCTTACTCGTTTCCAATCATAATCACACAACCCTCAATTTTTTTTTATTGCAAGTGAATGTAAATTATTTGGAAGTTCAACTTCTTAAACCAAAATGTGTGAAAAGGTCCAAAAATTTCACATATTTATTCATTATTGTATTTCAATCTTTAAAGTATACACGATTATGCATGCATATTTAATCATAATATTGTACCACTATTTAAATTTGCGTTATAAGAAAATCATCATGCCATTGGATTTTCTGTTTTCAACCAAGCCAAGATTTTTAGTCACGCCAAATAACAATAACCCTTCAAAGAAAGTACAAAAAAAAAAAATCGTCTCATCAGACTTTTGAAAAGTTATTATTCAGTGGATGATAAAGATTAAGAGCGCGTCAGAAATGCCACTCTTTTTTTTTTTTTTTGGGAACTATTTTAACTTTTTTTTTTTTTTAAACGCAATCAAAATGTTGAAAAAAAAATGAATAAAAAGTCCAGAAAGAACAAACAAATTAAAACCGCAACAAAAGTTAGATGGGAAAAGAGAGTTGCTCATAGACATTGTCACCTTCCATTATGTGATGCAAATTAAATATGGTTGAGCTTTCATAATTATTGGCATGTCACTAGTCATTTCTTTAATTTGTTCCAATATATGACGAATTTGTATTTTAAAATATTAAATAAATATTTGCTGCAAAATCTATGTTTAAAATGACAAAATTATTTTTTAAAATAAATTAATCGTACTAGGGGTTCTGCTGGCCAGACACATCAATTAGCCCATCGAAATCATGCAATCTGTTTGGATTTGTTGAGACTATTTGGCTTCGTCAATTGGTTTTAGTATTCTCTTGTCTCAATCCACTTAGATTTGAGGTAATGACGTTGTCAACGAGAGCTAAGGTATTTTCGAGCCCACCTCCAAAAATCATTGTTGGTAGTAATTTTTTATTTTATTTTATTTTATTTTTTTGCAAGTCCACATTTCTTCCGTGAAATTCTTCACTCTGCTACCTTTAACAATGTCAAGAGTTCAAAAAAACTAGGTAGCCAAATGATAGTAAAATTTATTAATATTATTAGTAATAGTTGTCGGAAAACTTTTCTTTTTTTAAAAAAAATAGCTTGAAAATTTATTTATAATATAGTTGTCCGAAGACATTATGATTTCTCTAATATTTCATTTAATACATTACTCTAATTGAAAATAAAACTTTAAAAATGTATATTCAATTAAAAACTTTAAGATTTGCTCTAATATTTTAAATATGCATATCCATTGTACTCCTCCAATTAATATAAAAACTTTTTAAAATTTTATTTTTCAATTAAAAAATAATATGAAATAAAAGTTAGAACAAATCAAAATATTTTATAATAAAGACACGAGGGAATATAGCATAAAATTGCCCTGAACTAGAGGTGCTTTGGGTAAAATTACCCATGACCCCCAGTATGGTTGTTAACAATTTTTAGGTTTTGTAGGCTCTTCTTGATCCGAAATAACATTCCTTCTATCGCGAAATTATTGTCTAATTTAGATTTTTATTTATAATATAAATTGAATTAATAGTGAATACCTGAATTGGATAATTATTTTGAAATATAAAGAGTAATTATTATTATTATTATATAAAAAGACATTTTCATTCGTGACATCTTGTAAAAGTAGTTAAGTTTTGGAATTGTTCTTCATTTTACTATTCTTTTTATTTTAAAATAAAAAATTGTATTTATTCAAAAAAAAAGAAAGAAACAAAACTTCTTCTTCTTCCTTTTTTTTTTTTTTTTTGGAGACGAGTATCATACAAAACCTTAAGACATTATTATAATTTATAAAGTTACTCAGCGCAAACTTTTTCATTTTTAAAACTTCCATGACATTTTTTAATTTTTACATTTTTAAAACTTCCATAATTTATAAAGTTACATTTATGGCATATTGCGTGGGAGGTCGACGGCAACATCAACTGTATCCATCAAAAACATTTTATATTAATTGTGTTATGCACATCATCAAGGATGCACAATCAATTATGGCAATTTTTATGGCCTAAACGACGTTTAGATACTACTACTACTAAGATTAGCTATTATTATTATCACACACAACTTAATACTAGTAACGTTTCTTCCTTTTCGATATCTACCCTTAATTAATTAGTTCTCTACTACTGCGTACTTTAACGTTTGGGGATGTTGTTTACTGATTAGAGATAATTAAATGTCCAAATTGATGATACAAGAAGTGGTCACCGTTATATTCCATAAGTAACATCAATAAAAATCACCAGAGTAATCAAAGTAAAGTTTCTTAATTCCGTTAGTTAAAAATTAAAAAATGGCATAAAATGGAGTTTGACTGAATATAATTAAACCCTACGTATGTAGGTTTCAAAACTCTAATTAGTTGATTTGTTTTCGGTGTTGAAGAGTATTGAGGTGTTAATGGGTTAAATTAAATGGCCTTAAAACGTAGGTGATCAGCAGGGAGTAGGCCACAAAAATCATTAAAACTCTTTTTTACTACCCATCACATGGTTACGAGTCGGTCTTTTCAAACGATGTCGTAATAGTAGTAGTAGTACTAAATTCTCTCAGAATTTTGTAACCAATGAAACTGAAATTTTGCCAAATTCAACCCAAATCCATGCCCAATAAATTGTTCACTACTTTCTCCGTTTTATTACCACAAACGCTAACCTCTATTGTTCTTGAAGGAAAGCCAATTACTTCGTTCCCGAAATGGAGAAAAAAGAAAATACATTAATATTCAACTGAAATAATTCAATGAAAATTATGAACTCTTGTGTGTGAGAGCCAGTGATCAATAACACTTCGCCTCAAATTTCTTTCTACGACTTCTTGACAAAGACTTGTACTAGGATGCTTCTCAACTAAACTCTTTCTAACCCTTTATTTTTGCTCCTTCAATAATTGATGAAATTTAATCCACCCAAATTAGGTGAGAAATACAACATTCCCCGATGCACGGTTATAAGGATCGTTTGATAAACTTAGCATTGTACTCCCTCCGTTCCATAATTATTATCCAGTTTGAGTTTTCATTTCTAGTTCAAATTGTGTTAAAAGTGAAATCTCAAACTAGACAATAACTTTGTGACGGAGGGAGTATTTTTTTTTTTTATCGGTTATTACAAAGAAATGTTGGTATTACTTAGATAGAACTATTTACTAATGCAAGGAACACCATACCACCACTAGCTATAATAAAATTTATTTATGGTATATAATTTTTTATACTCGTTCACATAAAGATCTTGATTATGAATTCAACTATACATTATTACTCACGTTAGACTAAACATGAAAATTGTTAAAGGCCATATGAGTTTTCGAAGCCATTTTTTTCTTTTTTTTTTATAAAAAAAATATAGCTCAAAGTGGATTAGAATATCTCTTCCTTTTTTCATTATTATATTAAGGAGAACGAAGTTGCTAATTCTTCACGGTTTTACTACACGCATGGGAGTTAACCAATAAGCTTACCTATTTACTTAATTTAACTAGTAAACAACATTTATAAATGCAAACTCCATTTCTTAATTTCTTCTTAAAACAAACGTTATCAATCAGTGTCTTGACCGAGGTTGAATTAATCTGGAGTTGTCTAGAACCAATGTAAGTAACGAAATGCAACCATCAATAGACATTGCTTATAACTCATTTCAAAAGCAATCAATGAAATTTGAACACTTCCATAATATTCCATTCCACTAATAAATCTCTTTATAATTTTATTTTTTTGGCCTTTTCTTAACCCAAAAAAAAAAAAGATAAAAGAACCAGCTTAAAATCATATGATGATTTTAATACATTACAGAAAGCGTGTAATCTCAAGTCTCAACCAATACATGATAGTACATATATTGACTAAGGAAAAAGTGTGTAAAATGAGAGTGTAGTGGAATGCTGACGTGGCAATGTAATGTTGTGTTGAATTACATGTATTATTGTTGATGCTCTAAAGCATAAATATTCGGATAAACTTTTTCTGGGACCCATCCAAAAATTATTGGGGTAAAGGATCCTTCTACACCTTTAGCCAATACATCATAAAAAATAACTCTTATCCGTTCTAAAATAAAAGTCGTGTTTTTTAAGATTGTATGACGAAATAAACTTGGTAGTATTTAATATAAGGTTACATACAACCGCAATATTTGCATGGCTGTTGATTTCCGTTAAAAGAAAAAAAAAAAAAAGCGGTTTGACATAGAAATGTAGGAGGAGAGAAAATAATGAATTTGATGATGATGAAGAAGATGAAAGCAAAACTGTGGTTGGATCAGAAAGCGGAGAGAAATACTACAGATTACTGCAATCCTTACTTGGTCTCCCCCTCATTAACTAATACTGTTCGTAGGTTACTGATGAGAGAAAAATCACACACATGTGGACTTCAACCAAAAAGTCTTCCCTTCTCTTTTTCTTTCTTTGCTGTAACTAATTGTTATTATGGTCCGTCGACTTTCATTTCATCATCATTATAGCTTCAACCTCTTCTAACATATTATACTACTATATATTTTAAAGGCTTTCCTTCCCTCCCTCCTTCCCAACGACCTCTGTTGGCATTTAATGTCTGAACTTTAAAGCTGGTTTTTAGTTTAGGCAATGAGATACAGATAGATAGGGAAATTTCACAGTGCAAAAAAATGATCTAAAGATGAGATCATTGTTTGAAGAGATAGAGATGCAATTTGCATATTCTTCCATCTTTATATACACTTGTAAATTTTTGTTGGGTCTCTGTTTTTTTTTTTTTTCTCTTTTTTCCTCTCTTATGTTCTGGCTAATAAATTTGGATGTTAATGATCAAAGTTTCAACAACAATAGTCTGGTCCCTTCATTTATTGCTCTTCTCCCTTTGCCTATTCTAACTCTATAAATCCTTTTTTATTTCTTTCCTTTCTCTCCCTGCCATTGACACAGAGTAGTAGTAGTCCTTCCCCTGTTTCTGAAACTACTACTTCCCCCCCTTCTATTTCCCAATTCCTTTCTTACTAGTTTCTTCCCTTTTTTTTTCTCTTTTTTATCCATCTCTCTCCAGTCAGTCTCTAATTTCGAGAAAGTTTCTAAATTTGATTTAGCCTACATTCCTTTCCCATCAAATTCAGCACCATTTCTGATCAGTGGTCTGTTTTTCAGTCCCTGTTCTGGTAAGTTTTTATTCCATTCAGTTTTTTTTGCTAGTTTTGTTTTTGCAGTACAGTACTAATTCCAATCTGATTTTATTATTGGAATTTTTGATCAGGTGGGGTCATTTTTTTTTTTTTTTGGAGTTGCTGAGATGGACGCAGGGACGGTGTGGATGGTTCTGTCATTTGTGGCTGCTTATTTACTATGGTTCAGATTCATGTCCAAGTCTTTGAATGGCGGCCCGAGGTTGTGGCCCGTTTTGGGCAGCTTGCCGGGTTTGATCCACAATGCTAACCGCATGCACGACTGGATCGCCGACAACCTTCGGGCCTGCGGCGGGACGTACCAGACTTGTATCTTCGCGATCCCTCCGCTGGCCCGGAAACAGGGCCTCGTGACCGTCACGTGCGACCCGAAGAACTTGGAGCACATACTCAAGGTCCGGTTCGATAATTACCCGAAAGGTCCGACTTGGCAAGCCGTGTTTCATGATCTGCTTGGGGAAGGGATTTTTAATTCCGACGGTGACACGTGGCTCTTCCAGCGTAAGACCGCCGCGCTGGAGTTCACCACCCGGACTCTCCGGCAAGCCATGGCTCGGTGGGTCAGCCGAGCCATCAAGCTGAGGTTTTGCCCCATTCTTGAAACGGCCCAGGTGGAGGGCAAGCCGGTTGATCTTCAGGACCTCCTGTTGCGGCTCACCTTCGATAATATCTGCGGCTTGGCTTTCGGAAAGGACCCGCAGACGCTCTCGCCGGGGCTACCGGAGAACGGGTTCGCCACCGCTTTCGACCGGGCCACGGAGGCGTCTTTGCAGAGGTTTATCCTACCGGAATTCATGTGGAGGGTGAAGAAATGGCTGGGGCTTGGGATGGAAGTCAGCTTAACTCACAGCTTGAAACACGTGGACGATTACATGACCAACGTGATCAACACGCGCAAGCTGGAGCTGCTGAATCAGCAGCACGGCGGGCCCATCCACGACGACCTGCTCTCCAGGTTCATGAAGAAAAAGGACTCCTACTCGGACAAATTCCTCCAGCACGTGGCCCTCAACTTCATCCTAGCTGGACGTGACACGTCATCCGTCGCTCTGAGCTGGTTCTTCTGGCTGGTAAGCCACCACCCGAGAGTGGAGGAGAAAATATTGATCGAGTTATGCACGGTCTTGATGGAGACACGTGGCGATGACGTGTCAAAGTGGCTCGACGAACCTCTAGTTTTTGAAGAAGTCGATCGTTTGATGTACCTCAAGGGCGCATTGTCCGAAACACTTAGGTTGTACCCCTCGGTGCCGGAAGATTCCAAGCATGTGATCGCCGACGATACATTGCCGGACGGGACGTTTGTTCCGGCGGGATCCAATATCACATACTCAATTTACTCGGCTGGACGTATGAAGTATATTTGGGGGGAAGATAGCTTAGAGTTTAGGCCCGAGAGGTGGATGTCACAAGATGGTACAAAATTCGAGCCTCACGACCAATTCAAATTCGTGGCATTCAATGCAGGCCCCAGGATCTGCTTGGGTAAAGATTTGGCGTTCTTACAGATGAAGTCCATCGCCGGGGCGGTGTTGCTCCGCCACCGGCTCACGGTGGCACCGGGGCACAAGGTGGAGCAGAAGATGTCATTGACATTGTTCATGAAGAATGGTCTCAAAGTGAACGTGCATAAGAGAGATTTGGGTCCCATATTGGCTAAAATTGGGAAAAATGATCAGAGTGGACAGCATTTCATCACTAATGGAATTGGCCATGCAGAAGTTGCCAAGATCAATGGTTTTCATTAAAGTTATTCTGATGATTTGTGAATAATATATTGATGCGACCATATTAGAACTTATTATACAAAAAGCCATGGATGGATGAAAAAAAAATTATTGTTATTTGCCCTCCAACCAAAAAAAAAAAAAATTAAATGGCAAATTGGAGTTATTGATTTGAAGTAGTAGGAGCCTGCATTTTCCAGAGGATCACATGATAACCAAGAAAGTCAAGAACCATAAAATTTAGGGTGTGCTTCTCACCTTGGATTGTTTTAGAAGCTCCCTTAATTTGTTACCCTTTTCTTTTTTTTTTTTTGATTCAGAAACTTTATAATGTTTATCTTTCCCAATTTTCGGCTTTTACTTTGGTTCATAATAATATATCAGTTTTGCAATGTACTATATATATATAGGACTTATTTTGTCACTCTAAATTGTACAATTTGATCAGCGAATGTATCTTGATTTAATATTTTCTTAAACTTTGTTAAGACGTCATTTGATCTTTAATTTTATGTCCGCACATTCTCCTAATTAAATATTTTGGGTTTACTCTTCATTTAAAAGATCAATAATCAAAGGCTCACTTCAGACTCCAACCTATAATCCATTAGTCGAAAAAAGAACCAGATTCCATCACTAGGCCGTATCCCCATTGTTTTAATCATACTAAATCATTGTCTTAACCAAATTGTGCTCAAATTCTGTGATGGTGCAAATTAGGAGTTGGAAAACAAATGTAACATAAATCCAGGGAGACATAGCAGTATAGCAATTCCCATTGTTCAGATGTGGTGTTCTTCTGATTTTGTTTCTTCACCAAATTATGCTTGCCTGTCATTTCGTCATTTACTGGTTTGGTCATAATCAATTAAATTTGATGTGAATTGAATTAATGAGAACTGAACGTCATTTCTCGTTGAACTCTGACCTGCTTCTTCGGTTATTAATTGCCGTGGAAATAAAACTTCATATTTTAATTTCATTTTTTAGTTTATTAATTAATTTTCTATACTTATTACCTTCATAATAAAATCTATATTGAAAAAGTAGACTAGTGTATTTCACCTTTTTTTCCTTGAAAATAAAATAAATAGCTACTGTGAATTTATTATGTCCACCAATAAAACGCACTTGATCTGGATGACTTCAGGTCAACATCGTTGTGGAAAAGGAGAAAAATAACACAAATTGCCGTACCGCATTTATGTGATTTTATTTAATGATGAAACCATATAACTGCTACGGGCATTTGTTCGGAAGGCAGACTTTATTAATTATTTGACTGCTTCACAAAATAAAGCCAAAAAAAAATTATAGACGAAAATTTTGCGCAAGTTTAACAGTTTCAATGCTGTCAGGATTTTAGTACACTTTTTTTTTTAAAATACTTTCTAAATAAATTCTAGAGAACTCAATGCATATATAACAGTAATTGGAAAGAGATGTTCACCTTTTATGCTTTCATTTCGTGCAAGAAATTGTATACATTGCTTTTTCTTTTTTCAATAACCCGTGGCGATCGCTTCAGATAACTCTATCTTTCTTAAAATACTATTTTTTTTTGTTTCAATTTTTTATTGTCTTCTGGTATCAAATTAGTGCAACGACAATTATTTTGTGATAAAGAAAGTAATGATATATTTGTCATTTAAAAGCATAAAAGGAAAAAGAATTTTCCAATAAGACTTAAAATGTTGTGGGGGAAAGTAAATATAATAAGGCCAGTTTCTATAATATGGTGGCAATCAGCAGCTTTTGTAATTTCCTACACAAGTGAGCCTTTGAGGATATGATCATTCCTCATATTGGTTTTCCATGTTTTTCCCCCTCTACATCGATGCCCAAGATGTCTATATAATTGACTGAGACAATTACGCAAATGAAATCACAAAGTTTTCCTTGACAAATTAATGTATATTTACACTATGATATTAGTTGGTCATCCAAATGTTAGTATTCTTTTTATCTTGAATAATTGTTTAATTTGGATCTTCACTTTTAATACACAAGATACAATCATTTACTTGACATTTTATAAGAAAATAAATGTTAAATTTTTTAATAGACGACGCCGAATTTTACACAAAAGAAAATGATAAACGTAACGAAAAAAATGGAAAACCAAAATGACTGTACCAAAAGATAATGTCGTCATTCTTATGTGAGAAACAGAAGGAAATTCAGTGAACATAAGATGACTGTTGAAGAAAGGATGCATAATCTGAAAATGGAGGTAACTTGGAAAACACAGATTTTGTAGGCGAGGTAGTAATGACGACATTAGATACCTAAATAGCATTGGTATAAAGCTGAGAAAATTTCATGTAATTGGCAAAAGATAGGGATATACAGTTGATACAAAGTTTATAATACAGATTTGCTTTTGAACCAAAATATATATATATATATATATATATATATATATATATATATTAAAACAATACAATCCTCTATTGTTGATTAGTATGTCGGCGTTAATTAGAAAAGTGATTTATCGATTTGGTTTCATAAATATACTAATCACTTATGACCTATGAATACTATCTCATTTTATTATTATTACGTATGTATTTTTGCTCCAACACCAAAGTGGTGATAAAATATCCGAACCGTATTTCTTTGTTAATAATTTGTTAGACCGAAAGAAGGGGATCATTTTCTGCCTGCCAATTTAGGTAAAGCCACTTTGGTTGGTGGAGGTTGAAATTTCATGAGACGTTTGTGGAGATCAATTGATTGAACTTTGGAGGAGTGAGGACAAAATTCATGGTATGTATTCAATTTTGGGTTTAGAACTCATGAATACGATAAAAGATGTAAAGATATAATGACTTGTTTTTTAAAAAAAAAATTAAAAAGCAATGATATTCATCAACTCACATTATTTTGATACAGTATTTTGATAGGGTTTACTGGCGTATAGTTTTGAACAAGGAAGGAATGATATATATATATATATATATATATATATATAAATTTTTGCCTTATAATATTAAAACTGGATGGAGTATTTCCGAAATAAAATATTTTTTTCAAATAAAAGAAATGTGTTCAAAGTTGTAACAAAAAAAAAATACTGCGTCACAGCAAATTGCCAATAACTTGCATGTAGATAATGTTAAAAGGTCTCCAATTGCTTCATCACTCCCGCGCCCATATCCTCGATTTCATACCTAGTCTGTTCCGGTGACATCTAGTAGTAAGAATATCGTTGACAATTGTAACGACCATGTAAGTAGCTATATGAAGATAGTATGAAAATAAAATGTTAAAAAGAAAGAGCTAGATTTATAAAGAAATTCAAAAACTCATTTTCAAGAGTTAGAATTTTTTATTTATTTATACTATTATTCTTTTTTTTTTTTTACCTTTTTTTAAAAAAATGCAATCTCCTTTCAAAATTTTTAGTAGACCTTAAAAAAGTGACGCGACTGGTTAAGAAACCATGGAGCATGTAGTTAGATCTTTGAGTGCTTTTATCTGATGTATCATGCAGTAACTACGATCTGGAACCATAAAAAAATGATGTACTTGAAGTAGTCAATTTTTTTTATTATTTTTTTTTTTTGTATTGGTATTGAAAAGGTCTCATATAAAGAGTATCAGGGATTTCATTTCCTAGGTGTTTGAGATGAAATTAGTGTCATTTAAGGAGCATCAAGTGGTATTGGAATTGAGACAGCTAGGGTGCTTGCATTACGCGGTGTTCGTGTGATCATGGCTGTCCGGCATACAGATACTGGTAAGTCTATCAAAGATGAAATTACCAAAGAAATCTGTGATGCTAAAATTGAAGTCATGGCTTTAGACCTTAGCTCAATGGCTTCAGTAAGGAAATTCGCAGCAGAATATAAGGCCACTGGACAGCCCCTTAACATTCTTATGTGAGATCCATTTTTCTTCAAGTTCTGTACAGAAGTTTTAACAACACCAAAGAGGCAAAGATTCAAATTTGTTTTGCGTATTTGATAGAAACAATGCTGGAGTCTGGTCTTCCAAATTTACGCTTTCAAAGGATGGCATTGAACTTGATTTCGCCGGCAATCATTTAGGTATGCTTGTCTGTTTAACAGGTGTCCGCTTTATCCCTTATTGCCACTGAATGAATATTGATTTTTACAGGACATTTTCTTTTGACAAATCTACTGCCTGATGTAATGAAAAGTCTACGAATTAAAGCCGCAGCTTCAACATTTGGAAATAGAAGATCAAATCAGTGAAGAAGGCTTGGTTCAAGACGTTGACATGGATAAAGTATTGCAGCTGACCTGATCATTTGTGTAAATTTGTGAATATTACTGTCTGTAAACACAGCACATTAATAGCTGTAAATACACTGTATATTGGTAAAGTAAGTTAGCTGTAAATACGATTAGTTTAGTCAGTTAGCTAGAGTTATAAATAGCTAATGATAGTTTGACTTGTAGCTTAATCATTATTACAGAATTAATCAATTTTACCAAAATCAAGAAAGATCTTTCTCTCTCCTTCTGTCGAGTTCTATTTCCGCCATAGCAAAACCCTGGGACGCTTTTCAAAAAGAACAGCTACAGAAAGCAATATAGAAGGAAGGATTGTAATTGTTTCATCAATGGGTCACAGATTTGTGACTCGCTGAAGGCATTCAGTTTGATAAGATCAATGAAGATGCAGGGTAATTAAATCAAGGGGTTTAAATTTTTCCATCAGCTAATAGTATGTGACAAGGAACACATACATATGATGATTGTATTTATTAGGTACAAATATGGACAATCAAAGCTTGCTAACATTCTGCATGCTAATGAGCTTTCGAGGCGTTTGAAGCTAATAATATATCAAGGTTCTTGAATTCTGTCTATCTTTAGAGTCTACCAGCATTGGCGATTCACTGCTGTGTTTCTTTTCCAATTTCATCAGGAGGAAAGAGTGCCAATTACCGTTAACTCGCTTCATCCAGGAAACATTGCTACAAACCTAATGCGCGAAAATCGCTTGCTCATGGGTAAATCCAACTTCATCAATGAAAGAGATCAGATGAAATCATATATCTTCACGACATACAATAAACATAATTTTGCAGTCGCCGTTCTAGCTGTATATATTGCTGCATTTTTCTAGCTTTGTCCACATTATAATCATTCCTTTTATGTTGTTGAAACAACATCAAAATATTTTGAAGCAAGTAAATCAATTGCATTTTAGAGATGCAGGCATAGGTAAACTGTTTCTTGGACTGTTCTTGAAGAGTATTCAACAGGTTTGTTTCCTGTTCAGAGATCAAACTGTAATTGTTGGTAATCCATCTAATTTTTGGTGTTCAAATTCTCTAATCTGATCTTCAGTTTACTTTTTTTACTTCTTTTTTCAGGGGGCCACAACTACGTGCTATGTGGCATTGCATCCACAAGTGAAGGGAATAAGCGGAGAGTACTTTGCAGATTGCAACTTATCCATAGCAAGTGATCTAGCACTAAACATAGAATTGGCCCAAGAAGTTGTGGAATTTCAGCCTCAACTTGACTACTCCCAAATTCTAGAATGGCGAGAATCTTGTGCTTCGGTGAACTGTTTCGGTAATTATGTTCTAGTATTGCTGAACATTATCCATGTCAAATTAGCTAAAAAAATCATAAGATACAGCTTTGTTCATTGTCTAATCTGTCCAAAGTTAATGTAACTCAGATTACACTTTTGGGAATAATGAATCGTCTTCATGTTAGAAAAAAAGAGTGAATGGCACCCACAAGCAAGTGAACAAACCAAGAAAGCCCTTTAAGATCGCAAAAGGCTGACCCAACATTTGGACGATCAGTCATGCTGGACACCCCGTAGACAATCTATTTCCTAGGATCCAGATTCCAAATGTTTCGAAGCATTCCGAGATAAGTAGCTACATTTAAGCTTTCATATTTCACCGCTAGAATAAGCAAGGGGGCATTCCAAGCAATATACAAAAGGCTTGAAGATCCTTAAACTCCAGGAGCTTTTGTTCTTTCATGTTTTAGGCTTCAATGGAATCCCAAGAATGGAATAAAGAAGAAAAAAAAAAAAATCAGTTCCAAGTGTGACAAGTCCAAATTGATACGGCCCGCGTCTAGGCCGGCCCAAGTTCGGCAAGCGGTTCAACCGGCTCCTGAAAGATTCTAGGGTAATTACTAATTACTTTCTTATCAAGAAAAGGGTGACGCAAACAAGTAACCCTAACTCTATAAATAGGGATCAACACCTCACATCAAAGGTACGCTCCACGTACTACAATTCATACCCCTATTACAATTGCTATTACTGACTTAAGTATCGGAATATCTACCCTTGGGAGATCCTGAGGCTCTTTTGCAGGTTTTAGGATTTTGATACCGCTATGGTTGCCGGTTCAATCAACTGGAGATGCCGGTGCAGAATCTATGCTTCGTCAAGTGGCACGCCCAGTGGGACATGACAAGGGTTCTCCTTCACCACATTTTCTTGTGAAGGAGATGGAAATTGAGAAAAACATCTCCTTCCAATTGCAGACGATAGAGGGCGGAAAACGTCCTCCCGATATCCTGATATGGCCGAATCGTGCTCATGTTTTATTTACAATTTACATCAAATTCGGCTTACAACAGCTGCATGCTCAAGGTCTATATATTTAAGATCTCTTTCTAAAAAGCATGCTCTTTGTTCGTTTCAGTGGGGTAAAGTATCAATGATAAACTATTCATTATATTTACAAGTAAAAGGGTGACTATCAATAAGCTTCATTGATCATGCTTTAATAACCCTTATTTAATTAATCATGGTATTGTTGAGACCTGTAGGTGTACATGAGATTTTCTGAAACATTATTATTTTATCATTTTATCGATTTTTTTCACTTTTT
Organism: Oldenlandia corymbosa var. corymbosa; assembly: GCA_949775105.1. Taxonomy (NCBI): domain Eukaryota; kingdom Viridiplantae; phylum Streptophyta; class Magnoliopsida; order Gentianales; family Rubiaceae; genus Oldenlandia; species Oldenlandia corymbosa. The sequence goes on along the minus strand of OX459119.1, from coordinate 8,939,233 downwards.
GTATTGGTCCCAAGTTGGTACCAAAGAAAATTATTAATTGTTAGAAGTTATTAATTGATAGATTATTAATTTACTGACGTTCTATTATATAGTGAAATTAAAAATAGTGACTGATGTAGAGTAATTATGGCCCCTATTTTTTTTGCTACTTTTCTGTTGAAATTTTATCTTTCTCATTAGATTACTTTTTTACCCTTTATTAATAAATACTCATGTATAGTGAATGTGGTGTAAATATATTTGCATTAGTCAATATCTAAATTCACCAATGGCTATGATTGCTCTTGTCTCTCCGTGAAGATATGGTCGTATTTTTGGAACATTTCTTTGGCAATATTTGGAACATGGTCTTGCTCAATATCTTGATGGTAATCAGCGACCCATATGTTTGGGCCAGTTTTGACACAGTTCGGCGGAAAACCCCTCCCATCTGAAACATGTTTCCCACAAACGGCAGCCGGGGAGGTCCCGGCCGGATGTTTCTCCGTCCGCGGCGGCGGCATCCGCGAGTGTAAATCCAAAAAGAGATGACAAAAAGAATAAGGCAGGGTATCACATCAACCAGAATAGATGTAGTTTGGTACGTTCCCTCTGTCTTCGGTTAGTTTGTCCTCCTTTTTGTAATTTCTCGTAGTTGGTCTGATTTGAAATCGTATTAAAAATGAAAATTTAAACCGAATAGCGATGGTAGGATGGAAAAATACTAAATCTGTGACATTTCTGTCCTTCCTCAATCTCAGGAAACCTTCAAACAATCCGGTAAGCACACCTAAACGTGTACTAGGTTGTAAGTTGTAACCAATATCCGGCGAGTGCTGACGTGATGTTGTGCCCGTTTATGAACCACTAATATTTTATTTAATGGAGTAAGCTAGCACGCCAGATTGAGAGAACTAGCTCAGATCCAGGCTTTTGAAAAATGGCAGTTGGGGAGAGCACAATTTTTTTAAAAAAATAAAATTATAATTAAAAAATAGAGAAAGAAAATGTCAGAGCATCACATTTGCGAAACAAAAGGATTCAAGCTTGTTGCGCGAACTAATAAACACTACTCCTTCCATTTTATAAATGTAGTCATCATTGTAAATTGTAAAATTTTGCAATTTCTCGCACAATTTACAACTAATTTAAATTGTTTTTGTGAGACAGAATAAAAAATGAAAATTATTTTGGTACTTTTCCATTATCATCTGTGTCTAGCACTGGGAAGATATATTTCGATTTTTTTCTTTATTATTATTATTTTTTATTTTTTAATTTCTTTTGCAATGTGATGAACCCTGATATTTCTTTACTCAAAAAAAAAAAATTCCTGATATTTCTCTTCTGATAAGCTTATTTATATGAGGGACAATTCTTAAACTTTATTTTCATATGGAAAATGGAAGTATCAAGTATGTGCTTCCATATCTTCCCTAGTTTCTCTATTTCGATCTTATCAAATGCGTTATGCTCTCACTTTGCTAGCAAGAAAGCATGTGTACGCACTATGCAGTTCGTATGAACTGTGATGTGAAACATCAACGTTAATATATTTTTTGGGCCCAATATTAGCACACCGAAATAGTAGAAATTAAATTTATAGGTGTAAATTAACTAAATGGGATCTTGATAGGAGATCTTCATATTTGGTGTAAATTTGCGCTTTTATTGACAATAGTAATTAATGATTCAATAAAATTGATTATGGAAAGAATCCTAATTTATAATACTCACCGTAAGTTTATCTAATAATAAGGAGTAATTCAAAATACGAATCACAAATAATCAATAAAAACAATTATCTAATAAAATTAATTAGGAAATGATCATGTAATTCCTTCTTGCAAGTTCAGTAATTTTTTTCTACTTCAATTTTGTGTTCATACATATATGATATATAATTCATAACAAAATAGAATTAATCGTGTTCATGCATTCATTAATTAAAATTCATAACAATTAGGATTAGTGTTCATCAAGATTTGTGTTTATACATGATAGAATTAACAATTGAAAAATGGTCATATGTATATTGCGAATAATTCAGGGCGCCCGAACTTTTTAGTCCCTAAAGTATTTTCCGGTTCAATTTTCGTCCCTAATGTTTTTTACGTGAGGAAATTAGTCCTGATAGTTTTTTTTTGTTCAAAATTGGTCCTATTGGCCGGATCCGGCCACTAGTCCGATCAAATAAGATTTCTATAATTACATATTTTCTCTAAACTTTCAAAGTTTATCAATTTTACCCCAATTTTTTTTAAAAAATTCAATGGAACCCAATTTTAACTTTAGCATATAACTTTTTCAATTTTACTCTATTCACTTTTATTTATCCAAATCAAATCTTTCTATCCAAAAATATAAAATGTCCGACACTGTTTACCTTATTCTTCTCATATTTACCATGAACAAACTAATCTTAAATATATATTAATTTATTATTTTCTTCAAATTTATTTTTTTGACTTTGCTGCCCCTATGCTAAACCAAAACTAACACTTCACCATTTCCTCCGTTGGCCCATACAAAATTATAAAAATATAATTGGAAGAAAATAGATAAGTAAACATTTTAAGATACTTTTTATTTTGTTTGTGATAAAAATGAGATAGAATCTGGTATATAATGTAATAATTTTATATTTTTGGAAGTAATATTTGATTAGATTCCATATTTTATATTTTTATACTATTTTTTATTTCCCTGGCCTAATACTAAACCAAATTTCATATCTTTCGCCATTTTACTCATAAAGATAAAAAAAAATTAATAAAATAATAATGTAACTAAAAAAATAAGTATAGAATAATAGAAGAAATTTAATAAATAATATTAAGTTAAATAAAATTTTTAAGTAAAATTTACATTCACAAAAATTTGTTCAAATTTCTTTTATGTTTTTCACTCTAATGATTTATTTACCCAACTAACCACCTTTTCATTTTATAAAAATTTGTATTTCTGAATATTCATCTTTTTAATTTTTTAATTGACCTTTTTACCTGAATTTTTTTTTCAAACCTTATTTTAGTTTATCTTATCCATATTTATTATGTCAGACAAATCTAAAGCAGTGAGGATATTCAAAAAAAAAATTCCTTTGTTGTTTGATTTTTTATTGACGTAAAAAAACACATAAAGTAAATCAAAATAGGGTTCTAATTTTTATAAGGTGAATATATAAAATAACTAGTCAAAAAATATGACAACAAATACGTTAGAGTTTGAGAAAATGGTTCTTGGGAAGAAAGAATTAGAGAGAAAAAAGGGAAAAATATAAATTTGCATGTTTTTTTAAACTTTGAACAATAATTTATCAGAGAATATTTTATTAATTTAATATTATTTATTAAATTTATTTTATTATTTAAGAGATATTTTATTTTATATTATTATTTCATTAATTTTCAAATTTTTTGGAGATAATATAATGAAAATTGATAGTTGATTTAGTAATAGTGGCCGGATAAATAAATATTTTAGAATATTTTTTTTAGTTTGTTCATGGTAAATGTGATAGAGAATATGGTAAACAATATGATAAATTTAAAATTTTACTACAATAAGATTGGTTGGGATAAATAAAAGTGAATAGAATACAATTGGGTTGTTTTTAATTTGATCCATTTAAGAAAAATTTTGAATTTTTATTTTTTACACGCATGGATCATCATGTACTGACTTGTGAGCTTCAACTGGCATCTATTGAGGAAGATCAAACATCACCTGGTAACAAATTGTTTTTGTTAATTTTATTGCAATATGATAGATGAACAAGCTTTATAGTGTTTATGAATTTTTCATCTTTACTACATGAATACAAATATTAGTGTGTAATGGACAGTTTGAATTTTGAAAGAACCAAATTATTATGAACTTCAATTAAGAAATGCATAAACACCGAGTAATTCTAACTTTGTTATGAATTATTCACAATACACATATGAGCATTTTTCAATTGGTGATTGTATGAATATAAATTTTGATGAACTACCCCAATTGTTATGAATTTTAATTAATGAATGCATAAACATGATTAATTCTATCTTGTCATGAATTATATGTCATATATTTAAGAACACAAAATTGAAGTAGGAAAAAAAAACCACAGAACTTGCAAAAAAAAAAAAAATTACAGGATCATATCCCTAATTAATTTTATTAGATAACTGTTTTTATTGAATATTTGTGATTCGTATTTGAATTACTCCCTATTAGTAGATAAAATTACGGTAAGTATTATAAGTTAGGATTTTTTCCATAATGAATTTTTATTGAACATACTTTATTGTGTTTATGAATTTTTCACCATCACTATATAAATACATATATTAGTGTGTAACAGTTCGACTTTTGAACACATGGAAAAAAAAGGTTAATGAGGGTATACATCTCAATATTTATACTCAGCCTGAAATTCATTCCAACGTTTTAAAATTGATCAATAATGTCCCAAAGTTATCAAAATAGGACAAATTCATCCCATGACCTGCAAAACGATAAAAGTGACCAGAGATAACAGGTAAAAATCTATTGGGCCCCTTAATTTATTCTTTTTTTCCCTTAATTCATTACTTTTTGTCATTTTTTTAGTTCATTAAAAAATAAACAAAAATACTAAATGAAAAAAAAAACTCATAAAAACTTAATTAATAATTACTAAAAAAGAATTAATTCCTCACAAACTTAAACTTACAAAGTTAGAATGAACTTAAAATTTATTATTTAATGAATACAAAGATACATATGTGAAATTTTAATCATTCTTTTTTTTACTCAAAATAAAATTAAAAAAATTGGGATGTAGATTTTATCAACAAATTAAGATAAATTAAACTAAGAAAAATATTAAATTTATTAAAAATTAATTTAACAATTTAAATTTCTTTGTTTTGCTAATGTTGTTTCTCTTTCAATGAATCAAAGTTTTAAAAAATTAAAAAAATAAAAAATAATATTGTTAAGTATTGGATCCAAATTATTTTTACTTGTTATAGCAGGTCAATTTTATTGGTTTGAAGGTTATGGGATGGATCTACTAAATTTGAAAATCTTGAGACATAATTAACTAATTTTAAAACTTTGGGATTAATTGACTAGCTGGATATAAACGTTGGGATGTATACACTAATATTCCCTGGGAAAAAAATATGTTACCCACTTGCGCATGGATTTTTATTTCGAAAAAAAAACAAATTTATTCTCTTTAAACTTGCGTGTAACACAAACTCTAAAACAAGTATACCATATATGGTGAACATCACCATATAAATTGCCTAATATTAATTATTTTCAAACATTAGTGATTTATTAATGAATTATTATCCATATTAAAAACATAATTGACACACCCGTCGAAACAAAGTTTAGTCAACTTAAAAAGAATGGAGCTGAAATTTATAAAATCTTAAAGATATCAAATGCCTTGTAAATAGGACAAAAGAAGTCTCAAAAATAACTTATAATAAAGAAAAAACGAGCAAAGAACACTCACCAGTTCTCTGATAAGACTCCTTCATCAAGCATTTTAAGGGTTTCTCTCCATCGCATATGTTGCTTGAACAGTTGCACAAAGACAGTAAAGAAGGAAATCCGTATAAAACTATAAATGTTTCCAAAGAAATACAACCCACATTCACACTCCCTTGATGAGTTGAGAAAGAGTGTGTTCTGCAAACTACTTGGGATCCGTCAAGTTCAAGCTAAATTCCCATAGCTTCTTTGCCAGTTCTGAATCCTTAGCCAAAGAACTCGGATTAGCTATATCACAGTCCGAAAAATACTGGCCGCTTACTCCTTGGAGCTGTGGATGTAAGGCTAAATAGGTAGGAGGGGCTGCACCCTGTTAAAAGAAATCCGATATCATATGAACAATAGAGCAGCTTACAATATAGGAGCCAGAAAAGCTTTCTTTAGTAGCTCAGTATAATTAAGAGAACAGGTGACACTAACCTGTTCAACGTTCTTAATGAAAGGTAGTCTGGAAATCAAAGTTGCACCAACTGCAATGATACAAACCCAAATTGCACTTAAATAGATGAATGCATAAATAAAATAAGTGAAAAAAAGATTTAAATGGAAATTCATCACTCAATTTTAGCACGCAAAATGGACAATGGCACAGGATATGAATTTTTATGATGAATCTACTTCATAACTATACCAATTTGACAAAAAAGTTTCCACTGAATGGTGAATCTACTTCATAACTAGGCTCGCCATTACTTTTACTATCAGCATATTGATGAATTCTGTATTTGGGAACACAATTCAATCCAACAGATTGTTCAAAGTTCATAATCAATATCAACTCTCTCTTATGTCTCAATAATCTGACAGAAATTATTTTCTTGGGAGATTTGGAGAAATGCATTCAAATATAATACTAAAATAAGTTGTTATAGTAGAGGAGGATATAAAATCAAAACCCACCATAGTCCCAAGAATGAACAGTCTTGGCAATTAAAGAACAATTATGATATGCAGAAACATGTAAATAAAATCAGAGAGGTTAAAGAGGTTTACACTCTATTAACTTCTGGTGGCGCATAAGGTTGGTCATAATAGCTCCAGGATGTACTGAATTAGCTGTTATATTTACCCCTTCTTCCTGTGGAGTGCAGAGACTGTTAATCACATTCAACAGACCATGCCAAGAAGAAAATGTCGAGAGCAAGGTGGTCTCAGCACATTAACAATATCAGCAAACAAGCTATTATTTGTCCATGTAGCCATTTAGGCACTTTTAGATTATATGTTATAGATCTATATCAATAAATGTGCATAGTCTACAAAGATGAACCCAAATGCATACTGACGTCATTTGCTCACACGATGCGAAAGCACTCTATGAACCCCAGGATTTCCAATTTATAAACTTGGGCCATAAAATCATGTCGTAATTTAAGAGTTGAGAAGCAGAAGTTTATTAAGCATCCGAAATTTGAAATTGTCAAAATTTTAGTAACTCGAGTCCTATTTCAGAATTTATTTTCTTTTTAAACTCAACTGTAAACGTAAAACATAAACTTGTAGAAAACTTGAAAATCACAGTTGTCTGAAAAAACTTCACTACTTTGTATAAATAAGTAAAATAAGAAAAGGCCACCTCAGTCCGTGTGCTATTGCACAATATCTAAAGTAACATCAACAAAACCTAAAAACATCTTGCGAAAATATTTATACTAAACCCCAAAACTTATAACTTTTCTTTCAGAATATTGCACAATGATCAAAGATTACCTTTAGACGTCTTGCGAGCTCATTAGCGTGCAATATGTTAGCAAGCTTTGATTGCCCATAGGCAAGGAAAGAATAGTAGCTGGAATGTAGGTATAGCATTTTCATTAGAATTCCAGGTGGAGTCAAAATCAGAAAACAATGAAATCATTCAAGTATAGATAAGTCTCAGAAAACAGATATCAAACAGCAGGTACACTGGATCAGAACACTCTTTCCAGATTTTTTCTGACAAGGATCTACACCAAGTTTCCAACCTAAAATCACCATACCATAAAAACCTTCAACGAATTAAGAATTTAATTTATCGCAGGTTTGCAAATATATGCTTTCTTCTTCAGTGATTTTTCATCCCCTCTAGTATGGCAACTGGAATAGATTAGGGATTGTAAATAATTCAAGTTTCTAAACTAATTTTCTCGTGTATGGCCTAGCTATATTCTTCCATCATTCGCATCTTCAAATGCAGTGGTTCCGTCTTTAATAGTTTTGGAGCAGAGGGCAAACTTGTTAATGTAACGGAGTCAAATTATACACACACAAAAAATAAATAAAAAATAAGAGTATATAAGAATTGTGACAAAAGAATCACCAAGATCACCTTGATTGATCATTTATTTTGTCAAAACGAATCCCTTCACGGTAAACAAGTTTATGACCAGCTGATGAAACATTAACTATTCTCCCTTCTCTCTGGCTGTTATGTGAAGTTCTTTTCATGTTCTCCAGCAGTAGATTTGTCAAAAGAAAGTGACCTGCACAAAAATGGAAAATCATCTTATGTTATTACTACCCTTTCGGCCTTTGCTTGTGTTTAATTCATGACATTAATACACATTTGGCATGACAAATAGAGAAATTTTTCCACTGTTCTGTAACATGAAACAAAGCAACATTTAGCTCCAAATTTGCAAAAATCAAGATACCAACAAAAAAAGAAAGAATAAATAGCCGGCACACCAGAAAATGAACTGAATATTAGAAAACATAAGAAATGTCTATTATCTAAATTCTCGTGCTCCACATTTGTCCACATTAGAGATGTGAAATATATAGGGTACACCTTTAATCACACACATCAACATCTGACTTTATACATCAGTAGCTTCGAATTTCTAAACATGCCGAATGTACTTTCAATTGTTTCAAGAGGAGAGAATGGAGATGAACTGTTAACCAATTTCAGTAACTTATAACCATCATGTTTTCTATTTTCCGACAGTTTTCAAATCATAACAATTATTTACTAAAATCTAGCGAAGGGAATGTTTACCTATATGATTAGTTGCAAATTGCAACTCTATCCCATCCTGTGAAAGTGCAAATGGTGACGCCATAATTCCAGCATTGTTCCTTCACATGGAAGGCCAAAAGTATGTCTCAATTTCCAAAAAAAAAAAAAAAAAATTGAATCCGAAAGGGTCAAAAGAAGCACACAACAAATAGCAATGTAGTATCATCGATAGTCTGCACTAGTTGACTATTAACTTACACTAGAACATTGAGAGGAAGACCCGAGGAATTGTATTCTGAAGCAAATCTCCTAACTGACGCCATGGAGCTGAGGTCTAACTCCATAACATCAATTTTAGCCTCAGGAATCTTTCTAATGATGTCTTCTTTAACTTTTTTGCCGCTCTCCACATTACGCACGGCCATAATTACATGAGCACCACGCAAAACTAAGACCCCAGTTATCTCTGATCCAATGCCACTTGATGCTCCTGTTATGGAAGAGAAATAGAAGCACCAAAAAATCAGCCAGCAAACCAGTGTGTACAAAATAAACTAAAAAATAAACACCAAGGACAAACTTGCATAACAATTTCAGTTCTTCCATCCGGTAAAAATAAAACACTCCACATCCTCTGTAAGACTGTAAAATTAAAAATCATAACAAAGGAACCAAGTCAGCCAGTGGGAGGGGAACTGAAGGATATCAAGTAAAATGAACAGAAACTTTATTAAGACAGTTACATATGATACATCAACATTCATCCTTAGAAACAAAGACCGACGAACCACAAGTCAAAAGTGGAAGTCTCACAAGTGACAACAGTCAACGATGGAAAACAAGTATTGAGGCTATATTAGAATATAACAAAATGAAAAACCCGGATCAGAAAAGGACCTGTAACTATGGCAGTGAGGCCAGAAGCATCAATCCCGCGAGCAACTTCCTCAGCTGTTGATTGAGAAGAGAACCCTGATGCCCCTTTCTTCCAAGGATGCCACATCTTCTTGCTGTCAAGATTTAATCTTTCTTCCTTAAAAAAACTGAAGCTCTTTGTACTATTTTCGCAATCGATTTCCACTATGTATACAAGCAAATTATTTTATCAGGGTTGACAGGATATTGTTTCCCCTTCCAGAAATTGAAATGTGGAAAGGAAGCCTGACTTGTTAGCTTCCTTCTATGAAAACAGAATCATAAATTTAACTTCTTCTGTCTTACATGTAATAGCCAAATTTTATATATTTCTCTTTGGCTTTACGTATTGGGATGATCTGAACTGATGGAAAAAACTGAAGACTGAAAAAATTGATGGCAAGAAAGAAATGTCGAAACTTGAGAGGTAAAAGTTTCAATTTCTAGTGGAAAACACAAAGTGGGAACAAAATGATGTCGAGGAGAGAAAGAGGTGTAGTCAATTTCTGCCTTAATACTTTGGGCTTGACCCAGCTTTTATTCTAGATTCCAGCCCAGTTTCTAGACCAATATAATCTGGTTTAATTTAGCCTAACCAAAAGGTCCAGCAAATATTAAGTCATTTCATTTAGTTTGGTTTGGGCTTATTTTCCTTACCACTACTCTTTTGGATATTTAAATCATTTCAATTCAATTAATTTTGACTTTTGTAAAACTAGACTATTTTTTTAGGACAAACTTTTTCATTAAACTGAACTATTTTTGTGGGACTGATGGAGTAATATGGATTCATTGTAGTATGTTTTTTGTTTAGGTATTTGGAGTCAAGAGTTTAAAAAAAAAGAGTAATATGCTCAAAAGATCATTTTTATTTGCCCAAAAACTTAATTTGGTCATTTACATTAAAAACTCACTCATTTAGTCCATTATATTTGTCTTTTTAACTAATTTGGTCCTTTTTATCTTTTTTAGCGCTTTACATTTGTGAGTTCTTGGGCTAACCAATTCTTTGTCAACTCAATAGGGACATTTTCGGTAACATATAAATATCAGATTTTTAAAATAGGTTAAAAAAACAAAAATGTATTAAAATAATATTAAATATATTATATTAATTTATAATTTATTATTAAAAATGAAAAAAATTTAAACATTCAAAATTCAAATATAATATTATTAAAAATTTTAAAAATTGAAAAAAAAAATCAAAATCTGGTTTTTTTAACCCGTGGGCCCCAATCAAAATTTTTTTTTACCCAATTTTTATCCATCACCACCGGACCACCTCCATCGCCGCCAGATCGCCCACAACTGCCACCGGCCGGTGACCTGCCAGCCAGATTCCGGCGAGTTGGCTCCAATCGAAAAAATTCAAATAAAAAATCACATTTTAAATTACATCTCAAACTCAAACAAAAAACTAAACCAAAAACTAAAATAAACTATTGTCCAAATAAACCCTCTGTTTTTATCATGTGGAGCCCACATCTAATTTTTTTCTTTACCCTTATTTAGTATTTTTTTTCGTTATACCAAAATAACTCACGAAAAAAAATAATAAATAATCGTAAAGAAAACAATTAGATGTTGGCCCCACATGATAAAAACAGAATAATTCAAGGGTAAAAAAATTTTGATTGGGACCTACGGGTAAAAAAAAAATCTGATTTCGGATTTTTTTTTTATTTGAATTTTGAATTTTTAAATTTTTTTCTTTTAATAATAAATTATTAATTAATATAATATGTTTAGTATTATTTTAATACATTTTTTAAGAAGACAAATGTAATGGACAAAAGAGTAAGTGTTTAATGTAAATGACCAAATTAAATTTTCGGGTAAATATAAAGCACCTTTTGAGCAGATTACTCTAAAAAAAATATACTAATAAATTCTGGTGGGTGCATATAACAGCTCGCTCAGATAACAAGGAGTGTAAATGATGCAGATAAACTGAGAACCAAGAGTGAAAATCCAAACAATGGGATACTGTGAATAATCGTAATAAACATAATAATATAGGGGAAAAAAATCAAAAGTTCTATTATGATTGAAATCGTATCTCATATCTAGACAATCAAAACTGAATACAATTGAAGTTCAACTAAGAAACAATTTCGCCAGAGGAAATGAAATAGTTAAGCGGAAGGATATTCTCCTCCAAATAAGAACAGTTACCGAATATTTCAATCGGACAAACACAGTCATACTCATCGAGCAATTCCTTGGATGCATTAACCTTAATCAGTTCTTGTTTCCTCCTGACTGGATCCAAGATGTAAAGATCAGCTGGGAAAGTTATCTTTTGATCATAAATTAGCATCTTTCCGTTGGGAAGTACACCCACCGCAGTTGGGATCTGCAATGTGTTCAGGGAACTTCCCGCTATATCCATTTGTCGGAGCTGAGTTAGAACATCAACCCAAGAACCTCCACTCTCAACACTACCATGCCCATCACAGTCGGGACGACAATACCGTAAAATCTCTCCAGAGTCTTCCTCAGCATCGATTTCTTTCGTCACAATGATACTAGAACCGAACTTCATTAGCCTCACATAGGGAATGTCCATACCCTCGTTGAAATAAAAATCAATTTCTGCAGGTTCTACTGGTGAAGGAATTGGAATAAACTTCTCTTCGGCAAGATGAAAGGCCACGAGTACAGGCTCGTATTTTTCAATCCAGCAAAGAACTCCACCAATACATGCACTTTGAGATGATATATCTACAGGCGGAAGGGAATATACCTTTCTCCAGTAGGAATCCACCCCTACTGTGAGAATCTCTATGGAACCTAGGGATGTCTTGAGTAATTTGTAATGTTTGTTGATAGGATCGAAACCAAAGTGGTACAAGAAATTATTCTCCTCAGAACTATCAGTCGAGCTAGGAAGTTGCATCATCTCACGGGTGGCAACATTACATAGCCAAGAGTGTTTGCCTTGGTAGAAACATAATAGACCATTCACGACGTCTGTATATAGTATCATCTGGTCCCTGTTTTCATGCTCCAAAATATAATAAGGAAGGATTTGATGAGTGGTTGCAGTGCCACCATCAAGGCCAATGTAGAATAAACACCTGTTATTACATGGCTGAAACCGGGCGGGCTGACCGGAGAGGAGACCTCGATAACCACCACAGTATGCCTTGGCGAATGATAGATCCTTGATAACTGATAGCCACGTTTTGGAGACACACTTGAATTGCATCAGGGACTTCACTGGAAGCCATCTGAGAACCTCCCAAATCAACTCATCAGGAATCAGCATGTCCGACAGATGCCTGACAAAACACCAAAAGATATGAGTAATATGATCGATATTTGGGGTTCAGATGTTGGATTCACATGTAAGAAGTGTTACGGGCTGCAGTAATAACGAATGCAGAAGATAACTACATACAAGTGATATACAACGGGAACACGCGAAACCTATTTCACTTAAGAATAGGATTAACCATAAATCTCTAGCAAACTCAATTAAAATCGAACAAGAATTTGTTTATTTGAAGTTACAGCAGAGAGCTGGATGAACTAACTAATGATATCTAACCAATAATACCAATAATCTAAGATTAAGATAGAGAGCCAAGCAACTATAAAAATTTAAATAAATAAAAAAAAATTAAAAGAAGTGCTTAACTTTCATAAATACTCACAAATACCTCTTTTGTATTGCAATGGAAAAAGTGTCTTAGCTGAGATCAATGAAGCAACAGTTACCCATCAAAATTTTGAACATCAAATTTTAATCGTTTAGCACTACCAACTCAAATTTGCCAACTCAAACGCTTCAGTAAATCATTACATAGCAAAAAAAAAAAAAAACTAAAGCTAAAGCGCAAAAACCTAAAACCTAAATCATTAAGAACTCATCAGAGAACACAATCTGCATTGCCAAAGCCTAATTGCAATTTCAAATAATACTTCTTCCGGCTAACAAGCAGGGATAAATCAAATCATTCAGGAAAAAAAAGAAAAGATAGTGCTTTTAATCAGCAAAACATACTCACATCAAATTCATAAAAAAAAAAACAGAAAAAACAGGAATAGAAACACTCACCAAGGAGGAAGGGGCTAAAATAAGGTTCCAAACAAATGGTCTTCCCGTTTTGAAGCGTCGAAAAAGAAAATTGCAGAGTCTCGGAGTCGCCGGTCGGATTCGGATTGATCGGTGAAAGGTTTTTTTCACCCCGGCGGTGAAATTCGGGAGCGGAATTATCGACAGGGGAAATTGGAGTTCCCTAATAAGGTAAAAAAAAATATCTCTGCGCTCTTAGTTCCCTTTCCGTCAAGGAAAACAGTAGTTTTTCCATTCACATATTTAAATTAGTTTCTATGTATATCGGGAAAAAAATAAATAATCTGTGAAAGGAAAGTATTATTTAATATTTATTATGCTTAATTAGTGAAACTTATGTTTAGTGGATTACTAATATAATATTTTTATGTTTTTTTGGTTAAACATAATGTAATATTTTTGCACAAAACATTGCTCCGTCACTCATATGATTAAAGTTTGAGCTTTTATACTCCCCGTCCTGAAATTATTGTCCACTTTGAATTTTCACATTTAGTTTAATTTGTATTAAAAATGAAAATTCAAACTGAACAATAATTTCAGAATAGAGGAAATAAATTTTTATTCAAAAGAGATGTATGTTTGCAATGCTATACTAGATACTAGACGTTTGATTTTAACTTTAAATGTATCCTTAACGTGATTATACCCATTTACTGTAAAAAAAAAAAAAGAAAAAAAGAAATCATGAACAAAAGAGTTAAAATGATAATGAGCTTCATTAACAAATTAACATTTTTGAAACTATATAATCATACTCTCTCTGTACTAAAAATAATCTACATTATATTCTAAGAATTGTACTAAAAATAATACAATTAACTAATTGTAATGCGTAGTACAATATAATGCCGGTAAATTAATAATTTTAAATATTTAATATTTTTCTCTCATCTCAACTTGGGACTAGAACAAAAAAATGAACAAAATTGATAAAATAATAAGATAGTATGTTTCATAAATTCTCTTAATAATTATATAAATTAATGAATATCCTAAATAAAACATTATTATTATAAATATTTAGTAAATATGAATTATTGATACTTACTTTTTCAATCCCTAAAGATAATAAACTAAGTATGGATTTTAACATCCATGAAAGTTTCAAACATGCTTGAATCGGATTGTAAAGATAATTGAAAATTACATAACTTAGTAAGTGTTCTTCTTGCCTTAAAGAAACTCTTTAATTTATCTATCATTGAATAATTTTTCAAAATTAATAAATTTTGGTAATCCTTTAATCTTAAAAACTTTTACTATATTTTTCATAGGCGGAGGGAGTAATTTGTGTAATATACCATTAAAAAATATCAAAATATAATTTAAGTGTTTCAGAATAAGAGTTTTGTTTGTTAAATTATTTTAATCAACAATACATACATTCTTTTTATCATACGAAATCACGTGTTAGCTCATTCATTGATATATGGAATCTAATCTAAACTATTATTCTCTTCATCCAAAAAAAAAACAAAAAAAAATGTTTGTTTCTTATTTGAAAGAACGAATTTCTCGTTGAACTTGCTGAAATTCAGTCAGCTCTGATTGATAAAAAAGCTCGGAATAGAATTTTAAGTTTGGACATCCGAAACTTGGGACTTTGAGTGGGTAGCAACAACATGAGCTAAACCGTTCTTTCTACGAGGGATCCAATACAAAGCCGAAAAATTTACCTCTACTAGTAAGGACCTAATATCCAAAAGGATTGGAACACAAAGCAAAGAACAACGGCTTCTCGGGCCGTTGCCAAAATTGCAACCGAAGAGTCACCTAGTACGGTAGCATTTCGGATGTTTAGGTCCTTTAAGACAAGAAGAGCTTCTCTTCCTTCAAAGCCATGAATTCAGCTAATTCAGCGGATTGACACACCTTTCTTTTGCTAGTTGGAAACCACCATCCCCGTTTTGAACATAAACACCAAGACCAAGACAATTTCTCGTTTTTGAAACCGCGCCATCAAAAAAGATGCATTCCTTCATGTCCTTTGGCGGCAGTAAGTGGCAAGATCGAAGTGACGGAGGTGATAATTCCTGATACTCCCTTCATTTCAAAATAAGTGTCGTTTTAGCAAAATGAAGAAATTTCAAAATAAATGTCGTTCTTACATTTCAATACACTTTTTGTCCAAAGTTTTCAAAATTATCCTCGAAAGAATTAATACTATTGGTGGACATTTTTTTAGTGGGGTTGGTTGAGGATATTGAAGTAATTTTATTACCCTATTTAAAAGTTTCTTAAACTATGTACAAAGTATAAGATAATACTTATTTTGGAATGGAGGTAGTAACAATTAGGTGTTTGGAACTCCCGCAGAAGGTTGATTGCGTTAGCAGCCAATACTTGTGCTGAAATCTCATGATCACCAAATAAATGATGGTTCCTGGCAAACCAAAGGGCATTGCAGATAACCCCAAAGTACTCGCCAGCAGCTGTATCAACTTTTAAAAAGCACCTGTTTAACCCATAAGTCCCAACGAGGCTGTTGGAACCTAAGAATACAGTCCCTAAGTCCTGCTGCTGACCATGTTTTTTTTAGTTTTCAAATTTGTATTAAAAATAATATTAATTTCGAAATTTAATGTAAATGAATTTTTGGGACAATATATAGTAAACTTACAGAGGAAGACCAATTATTATTAGAGGAAGATTTTACGAGTGTTCCAAATCTGATCTGATCGCCCAACACTGGTATTTCTGGTATCGATTCTGGATCATCATCAGGTCAGGTTGATAGGTTTTTGGTTTTTTTTTTTTTTTTTCACAATGACAATACAGTCATTTTATAAAATAAAATGAAAGTTTTGTTTAAAGAACAAGTTTTAAAACTCTTTCATTAACGAGTCATTCTAATTCACAAAAATGTTAAAACCGAAAAATAAAAAGAAAAAAAATGTTAAAACCTATTCCAGAAATCTTCTCCTCCGATAATGTCAAACAAGACTTTAGAAATGGCTTCTGCTCAAAACGCTAGCCTCTTCCAGAAAGTAAACATCTTAAACAGGAAAACGATAATTCGAAAAAACAAAAAGGAAAAACGGAATAAAAAAGAAATTGTAGTACATGGTGCGTCATCCCGAATGGTCAATTCGCTATTATGAATCCTTTAGCCGTTAGGCCCACCTTATTTCTTTTTTATGATTACCAAAAATAAGTGGCTCCTTGCTCTCTTTCTTTATCACACACCTAAGCTGCAAAGCCTAAAATATTATTATATCATTTTGCCCAACCAAAAAAAGGTAGTTGCAGAAAGAATATTTCGAATTAAAAGTTGGGGACCCAAACGTTGCTTTGTGTAGTGAAATCAAACGGGTTGAACCGTATGGTTTCAAGGGAATTCAAACGGGGTTGCTGTTTGATTATCCGAATTGAGTTTAAGTCATTTTGTTTACAAGAGAATTCAAGAGTTCGAGCCTTGCTAATTAGTAATTACCCACATTTTTATGCATCAATCAATGGAATATAATGTAGAAAGAGGGTGCCAAATTGAGGAGAAAAAGAAGAATTCTTTCCACTTCATGATTCAAAGTTGGAACAAAGCATAATAAATACAGCAATCACTCTTGGATAATTTACAAACACATACTGAACAAAAGTAAAGGGGTTTTTAACTTAAAAGGCAAAAACAACAAAAGGAAGAAAAGATTAAAATGGAGATTTAACACATGGTGAAGATGATGATGATAAGTCTGAATGAAGCTGAAGAGGAGTAGGATGATCTCTCAAAAGGGTCTTAAAACTTGTTCCCCTTTCTTTCTTTCTTCCCCCCCTTCTTCTTGCTCCTTTAAGACCTGCTCTTGAATGGGATGGCTCTGATCACAATCTGGTGGTAAATTGCAGCAAGCCCAGCTCCAATGAATGGTCCAACCCAGAAGATCCAGTGGTCATCCCATCCAAGGTCCTTGTTGAAGATGATGGAAGCTCCAAGACTCCTGGCTGGGTTGATGCCGGTTCCGGTGACTGGGATGGTGGCCAAGTGAACCAAGAACACTGCAAACCCGATTGGGAGGGGAGCCAAGATCTGCAACATCCAACACAGATGCATAAGTACCAAGGAAGAATTCCAGGAAAAATCCAATCAATGCAGATAACACAATATACTGTTTTCAATGTAATCCTTGGGACAACACATGGGTTCATGGTATCCTAATTAGAAGATGAATACAAAAGAAAGGCAAGTTCTTCAACAGAAAGTGGTCTGAGACTAAGCAACAAAAGTAGGTTGGTTTACAGTGATAATTAGACAGATGATTATCAAAAAGTGGACTGATTTTTGAGGATTACCATGGAAAACAACAAAAGTGCTAAAAAGCTAAGGCCATTATACGTTACAACAATTCACATGCTAGCATGTGCGGAATCACTTTGCTTGACCAAAAGTTATACCAACCAGCCCAACTCCCAAGACCACCCCTGAAGAAGTAGTATTACCCCCATTCCACAATGTCCAGGTTGAAGAGTAAAAAACAGAGTCCCCAAATATTGGTTCCCAGTAATAGAAATTACCACAATTATTGAGGGAAGATCCAATAAACCCGCAAGGGCAACAAACCATCAAGATACAAAAAATCATGTTATGATTGCTAACAAACAGTTTATCTGGAAGTAAATTTCAAAAGCTTCTAAAGAAACTTTCCATGACAGGCAAGAAAACCAGAGCAGTAAAAGAAAACCAGGAAATTCACAAGGAAAAGACTTCAGGCCATAGAGAGAGCAATAGGAAAGAGACCCATCACAGTTAATGCAGAGAGAAAACCAGAGCTCAATAATGTAAACAGAGAAAGCTGAACCAAAAAAAAAAAAAAAAGTCAGGGAAGACAAAATACTTACAGGAACATGTGAGTCTCTGGCATTTCTCTTGGCATCAGTGGCAGAGAAAACAGTGTAGACAAGGACAAAAGTTCCAATAATCTCAGCACCAAGACCATCACCCTTGGTGTATCCGTGAGCAACAAAGTTGACTCCACCGTTGTGGGCTTCATATTGGCTCTTGTTGAATCCCTTGACGATTCCAGCACCACAGATGGCACCAAGGCACTGCATAATGATGTAGAACACAGCCCTGGTCAAGGACAGCTTCCTGGCAAGGAACAATCCAAAGGTCACAGCTGGGTTAATGTGTCCTCCTGTTTTGACAAACACACAGACACATAATTAAACACAGATCTACTTCATCCGACCTTTAAAAACACCATAAAAGATTTTAGTGCTGTTTGCAAACCTGAGATACCGGCGGTACAGTAAACAAGGGCAAAGATCATTCCACCAAAAGCCCAAGCAATTCCTTGAATACCCACAGAAGCACACTTGGACCCGGCTCTGTTAACCCCCATAACAGTCAAGATGGTGACATACAAGAACAAGAGGGTGGCCATGAATTCGGCAATGCCAGCCCTGTAGAAAGACCATGAGGTCAATTCGCCGGGCTCAAACAGAGGAGCCGGTGGTGGTTCCTTGTAATCCTTGTCGGATTGAGCAGCTGTTCCCAAAGGCTGGGTTTCCCTGAACTTGTTTGCTCCCAGCTTCACATCTTCTTCCTTGTGTTCCGCCATTTCTGCTTTCTTCTTTTTTTCTGGGTGCTCTGCTTTTTGATTTGCCTTCTTCTCTGCCAAACTGAGTGATAAGCTATAGTAGTAAGTGTGGTGGGATTGGATAGGGTTGGGAGCTAGTTTTATACTACTGAGAAGTCATTATTAAATTTGTTGGCTTCTTTTAATTTTTTTAATTTGAAATTGAAAGAAGAAAAAAAAGGAAAAAACAAAATGCCTGGGTGGCTGGGTGGGGTTGGTTGTATTGTAATGTGTCTGTACTCTGTATTCTGTTCTAATTATTAAGTCCTTCCTCTTTTTCTCAATTGCAAATTAACCTTTTTTTAGAGGACAATTAGTCTACTAACTATTGGATTAAGTGTACACTTGCAATTTCAATTATCTACAACAGCCCCAGGTTTGTCATTGCATCAATGAGTCATCCCCAAAATTGAGTGCTGAGATTGTCAAAAACTGAGTCCTATAAATTTAGAAAATACAACTACAATATAATTTTCTTTACTAGATGAAACGTTTAATTTTGTATTTTTTTTAAAGTGATAATCAGGTCGTATCTTATATATTATATCCATTTCATTATAGACGGTTCAGAGAAATATGATTGTTTCGTTTTATAAACCAAGTGTATAATTTTGCCAGGACCGAAAACGGAATATGCTAGTATAACCATGGCAATGATTAGGGAAACAATTAGTGTATTTGTAATTTGATTAATTGCAAGGTAGAGTACCTTCTAGTTGGTTAGAGAGGCATAATCACTATATTTAAGTAAGAAAATTAGGATAAAAGCTGAAGAGTGTTCTGGAAAGGGCAGAAAAAAGAGGATGTTGACAGGCTATTGAAATTGGAATTATATGGTGTTCTTATCTGCTACAGAGAACAGAGTGTCCCAATAATCATTTCTCTTTTTCCTTTTTTTTTTCCTGGACATGACCAATTACAAATGCATCAGTATTAGCTGTTATGGGCCATTTTAATTTACCTAATCATAATCTTTGATTAAGCAGAAGATGGGCAGCTCAGCACAAATATTTCGAACAGATTTTTTTTTTTAATTAATTGGGAAAAGAAAAAAGAATGTTGGGAATCATGTATAGTATTTTAAGTGATCCGTTCCTTTTATTTTTAATAATGTTTTTGATTCTGGTCGTCTTTCGTTGTTATACTTTGAATTGCTTATTTGTCTTGATTGTCTCTAAGCGCCTGCTTTCGATCATTTTTAACTTCTAAATGATTATCGTTATAATTAGGCATTGATTCCACAAAATTTTTATACTAAAATATTTGTTAGGAGCACGAAAAATGTTGCCCTCCGAGATGGAGTTCTAAGACATAATTATTTATCCATATTATCAATAGAAACTAAATTAGGTACTTACCAAGGGTCCTAAGAATTTTTATGACAATAAGGTAAAAAAAGGAAAACAACTACAGATTTTGAAAGGTCTTTAAAAAAAAAATGAAGGTGGATTATTTGATAGTATTTCTTTTAATTAACCATCAATATTGATAATATTATCCTATTTTCAAATGAATGTTATAATAACGACATTAAATAACCGTAGTGTTACGTAAGTCCGTGGAACTTGAAGGCTGAATCTGACACATTCACTAATACAAATTCATTTATTTAACCTAGTTTTTATTGAACTAGAAGCTGACTCGTTCTGTTTCTGTGTACAAATGAATAGTTAGCAGCTCTACTTCTACTTCTACTACTGCTAGTGATGACTAACGAGATGTTGGACGGTGCCAATTTTTCCACATTTCCATGTATTTGGCAAAACGTTTATCCTCATCTAGGATTAAAAGTCAAATTGGAGTTAATAGTTTCTGCCTCCCAAGGTGTTAAACTCTATAAATCATGCCTGAAACGGGAAAAAAAAAACTGAGAAATTTCGAAAACATAAACTATCCTTTAAAAAAAATAATGAAATAAAAGATCAAAAGAACAGTGACGTGTAACTTTTATATATATATATATATGTATATATATATAACAAGTATAACCACCTTCTCAATTAATTATTCTAATTTTTACAGGATTTAATAAAACACAAGAATCGATTTAGTGATCTCTCGTCTACAATTCTATCCTAAGTTTTATTTACTTATTGTTTTTATTACTTGAACGAATTGTTTAATATAAAGTTTTATATGATGATATTGAATAAAGATAGATGGAAGATAACGACTATTCATATAAGAATTACCTCATTAAGATGGATGTAAAATTAACTTAAGTGAAGTAAATAAAGGAAAAAGTGTCATTAGGTAAAGGTGGGGGAAATATTTTTGCATTTCTATTAAAATAGGGGGAAAAAATATCAACCACAAAACGAACGGAATGCCAAATCGAGTGAAGAGAGAAGCGGAAATGAGAAAAGAAAAAGAGCCGTTTGAGTACGTGACCGTTGCAGAAAGTGACAGGCTTGAATAAGCATGTGGTTCATAAGCCCCACTCCTTCCAACGGCTACGATTAGCCCTAAAATAGATCGTAGGCTCCACATCGCACTCAACATGACATCAATCCTCATGGTCCCACTCCCACCTATATCATCAAAGGAAGAAGATTTGGGACTCCCCCATGGCCCATGGGTGCTAACTGCTAACATTTTGATCATTACACATCTGAATTTTGCAATGTGTTTCTACTTTCTAGTAATATGTTTTTGTGTTTTTTGCTTTTGTTAAAAGGAAGAAAAACACAGTACTCAGAATTTAGGTGTTTGATTTATATTCTTAATAGAAATATAGTATATAAGTAATTTCACTCAGGAAACACCTGCAAACTAATTTAGTGATACAACGAAATAATCGTTAATTTTGGTCTCCAAATGATTGTCTTGATTTCAACTAAGGGTATATGGAACTTCCCTTGATTTGCAAGTAATAAAAATGGGCATCACATCATTAAGGTTAAGGAGAAACAAATAATAATTAGGTTATGGAAATTCATGATGGGGGAGGTAAAAGGTTAATTTATGAGGCACTCTTTTGATTATGAAAAGCTAACAACACCCCTCTCACAAATTGTATTGGGCTTATTTGGCCAACATTTTGTTTTAGTTTTTGTTTTGGTTTTTAATTTGGGTTTGAAATGTGATTTAAAATGTGATTTGAGATAAAATTTAAAAAGTTGTTTGAGTGATATTTTAAATAAACTAATAATATTTTTAGACCACCACCGGACCCCTCCACCACCGTCGCTGCTGTCAGATCGCCTGCCACCGCCGTCGGACCGCCGCTGGCCGACGACCAGCCGCCCAAATTCTGGCAAACTCACCAGAATTTGATCGGAATCCGGCCGGCCGGTCGCCGGCTGACAGTGGTCCGGCGGGTACCAGTGGTGGTGGAGGTGGTCCGGTGGTGGTAAATGAAAATTGTGTAGAAATAATTTTTGGAATATTTTTTAAAAGGTAAATTAAAAAGTTGTTTGGATAGTATTGTAATTTGTGTTTGAGAGATATTTTAAGAGGTAAAATGAGATAAAAATGCAAAATAAGTGTCGGACAACAAGTCCAATTTGTCTCTTTGTGATGAAATATTAAACTATAGGATTAAATTGGGGGTTTTATAATCTAAATTAAGCAAAAAAGTGAGTGCCATGATGAAGAAGCATATACCTTTGGGGCCATACATTACCACCTGCTTTGCTGTTTACTCATGTTTGTCGTTTCAATAGTTTTGCTAAAATTTCAATAGCATCATCATCAACAAGGACAAGCATAATGAGTATTATCCCTATTATCCGTATTCAACTTTTCTTTTTTTTTTTTTCTTCATATTTTGGGTCATTTTTCACCACAGTGGACTGGCTTGCTTTTTACCCTGTTGCTATTTCTCTAATCCGAGTTTATTTAAGCAGACTCAAGGTTTAGAATTGCGTTGGATTTGACTGGGGACAAGTCAAATTCACAATTGAGAAAAAAAGAAAAAAGGGAGGATCCAAAGAATTGAGGACATAAAACGAGACAACTCATGCTCATAAGGATCTGAATTGGCCATCTCTCTCTCTCTCTCTCTCCATTGCGAGAAAATTTTGCCAACTCTTTTCTTTCTAATTGCTCATCACATGCATTTCACATATCTTTGAAGTTTGAACCCCACTTCTGCAGCTTTACTTTACTCCTACTTCGCTTTCACCATTCTCCCCAATTCATTAATGTTTTTCGTTTTTTTTTTAAATTTTTAATTTCCCCTCAAATTTGGTTTTATTTTCGTAATATATGGAAAATTCCACTACTATTGTTTTTCCTTCTTGTTTGGGGAATTTCTTTTTTCCCTTTTGTTTTGTTTTCATGGAAGTTGTCACTCTGCACTTTCGTGATTTGTTGTTGTTGTTGCAGATAGAGAATTACGTTGTGTCGGATGGGAAAATCATTGGCCAAAAAAAAAAAAAAAGGGACAGAATTTCCACACATTCCGAATTTTTTCAGTGAGGAATAGTGAAAAACATGATTCACATTTTTAACATTCATGTAAAAAAGGAGAAAAGAAGAAGAAGAAGAAGAAGTAGAGAATCACAGTTTCCATGGACATATTATGGACATTTTGTCCTATTTTATAAATTTTGTTGCTACTCTGCCTCAGAGAACTTACATAGTATGCAACCATTAATTGGTACGAGATTTTCAAATATAATTATACCATATTGCAATATTTTGGAAGCACTGCAAAAATGAAAAATGTATTACTCATTTCCACTAAATAAAATAACCAAAAAACAAAAAAAACAACAAAAACGGGACCTCATAGTTTTAAAAATGAAAGTTATCTCCACGGCCGTGATTGACCTTTTTAAAGAGTATTAGCTACGTGAAAATTAAATACTTCAACATAAACCAGATTAAAAAAAAAAAAAAAAGAGTTGTTGATAATTGGAAGGCTGATGACATTGATCATAATAAGTACAACGTATAAAGAAGCAAAATGTAACATCACCAAACTTTGGGGAATATTATGATTTATGAAACTACTATGATCATCAACGATTTTGTATTGTCCTTGGCTGCGGAATAATAATAACACACATTATTCAAATACTGCACGTCAACCGCCCAAACCTCAGTTGGGTATCCACGTGTACGGTGGTGACCTCACAATCTCCTCAATTTTCAAGCCTGATTGGTCCTCATCCGTCACCTTAGCAAGCCCAGCCGACCATTTTATAGTTTTTTTTTTTTAATAGTTAGCCTTATTGAATTTGAAAAAAGAATTTCGGCTACCGCATTGGAAAAAAAAAAAGAAAATTGAGGCTTTTGAACTGATAATGAAAATGAAGTTTTTTTTATTGGAATTATTTAGAGTTATAATGTTTGTGGTTAAGATAAGAGATTAGGATTACGATTTCCAACAGCTTTAATTTGTGGTGTTTTGATCTGTCATCGTTTTTTGCATGGTCTATTCTATTATGGTCACAATCACGATAATTATTGAATTTTGAGAGACTTTTGACTCACTTTTATTTTATATTTATTTATTTATTTTTTTAAAATGAAAATGTTAGTAGTAGTAGTAGTAGAAGAAGAAGTATGGATGGAGTTCCACGTCAGAGGTGGCACCGTTATTCCAATCACGATGATTTGGAGTTTTAGAATGTCGGATGGGGGGGGGACCCATCCGTGACCATTTTCCTTTTAAACAAAACCCTGCATTAATGTTCTAAAAACAGGAATTTATTTTGGTGTTATTTTGTCAAAAGAGTCATATTCCAGGCATTATCTCTCAGCTTTGGGGAGCATTGGATGCCGGAGGATCGTTGCGGAGGTAGACAATCAAATATCATGGCCACGGAGGATCATTGGCTTGAATGTTGGCATTGTGCGTGGGATTCAAGGTTTGATGGGGGGCAGGATTGGGAAATTGACCTGAAACATGAGTTTCGATAAGTAAATATTTTGTAGAATCGGTAACTGCTCTTTATTATAGGGGCAGTATATTCCCATAATACACCTTTATAAAACCTAAGGCTATTATGTTTGTTTCGTTTTTATTAGTGTATGTTTTTAAGTGTTTTTTGTATTAACAATGTAACAAATGTATTGAAAATCTAAAAAGGTATACTGAAATGGGACAGTTAATATTTAATTATTTTAAAATTACCATAAAAAACAAGCCAAACAAAGCCTAAACTTCTGCCAAATGATTGAGGCTACCATTGGCTAGCTAGCTCACTGAAACAATGTGCTAAGACTGCAAGTGTGCAACTGAGCGTCATGAACTCCTACCAAAGTGTACATATGTTTTTTTTTTTTTTCCTCGAGTTTTATTACTTCATTCGTCCCATTTTAGTAATCTACTTCTTGAAGAAAAACAAAATACAGAAAAGAAGAAATAAAAAGTTATCCCGTATAGAGTAATCACTCACTTCATTTTATTGAGACGGAGAAGATCTTTTGACCACTAAATGGATTCAAAAAGATCAGTACATATTCTTGCGGGGAGTCACTCTAACTACTGTTTCTATATTTTCTAACAGGAAATTTTCTCTGGCTGGAAAGCCAAATTTACATAATGCTTTGTAATGTAGGTCTTTTTAAGGAGAGGACTAGGGCCCAATGAAAGAAAAGAGGCAATAGTTAAGGCATAATCCTTGATTAGTTTTCTTAAATCGTTCGATTACCTTTGTTTGATGAGGATATTTGATAATTCAATCCACCGTTAGGATGTTACGACTCGTTAAAGAAAGTAAAAATAAATCCCAAAGAAGTTTATCACTGAATTTGAGAATTCATTCACCGTTCTTTAGTCCTAAGCAAGTACTTGAGTGACGGTCCATTCCTTTGGGCTGAATTTTCACTAAATGATGTTGTGGGCTAAAACTTGAAGAAACCATGGGCTCGTCAGGGCTGACAAGGTTAATGTGGTAAAAAGTATATTTTTTTATTTATTTATGACTCCTTATGTCCTAAAATTATTGTCCACTTTGTATTTTCATTTTAGTTCAATTTTTATACTAAAAATAAAAATTTAAATTGGACAATAATTTTGAGACAGAGGGAGGATTTGTTAACAACAAGACACACAAGTCTGGTAAAAAAGGATGAAGAAAGGTTTTCTATTGAATGTTCCAAGTTGTGACCTTAAATAGGTTGCCGTTCGATGTAAGAGTACATTGTTTGTACTAGGCAAAAAACTCGAGCTATAATGTTGTAGCAATTTTTAGGCACTTTGCCTCCGCAGTATAGACATTTAAAAGAATGGTTTTCCGTCCCCCAAAAGAAGAAAAGGTCTTATATTGAAGACATGGAAAGTACTCAGATCCTTGCTTGGAAACTTGCCACCAAAAGGCTGCACAACACAATAGAAAGAATGCCTTTGTTTTTCTTAAGGTTCTTTTAACTTCTTTTCTGAGTTTCACCTGGGCACATCTGGGGTTAGTTTTGTTTGCTTGATAGAGCCAAACACAAGTTGAAAGTAATAATATTGAAACAGTTGCATGCTTTTAGTTGAGTAAACTGTTGCAATCTGCTCTACTTCCAGCAACTTTGTTTTTCTACCATGAAGAAATCATACGCATTTTCCTTCCTTTCAAGAAATATCACTACGGCTCACGACATTAGAATCTACAAACTAATTACAAATTAGTTATTTCACAAAATGAATTAGTTGAAGTTATTACTAGATAGACTCAAGACGGACATGAGGGCAGACCCTTTCGGGTTCCCCTATTATCCATAAATTCTTCAGATCACCTCTCCTTAAGCCCAATGCGACAAAGGTACCTGCATAAACATCAATTCATTTTGAGATTGAGACATGTTACATAAAACTTGGGGTTTTCGAGAAATATCAGATACATAAACATGTGTTTCCTTCGAGATATTTACCAAGAGTAAATGGAACAATGTATAGGAGAGCTGGCTGGCCATGGCCATCCATCAGGTTCAATGCAATGTAGGTAACAAGGAGACCTGAAATATGGAGACATCATGTCCCGATGAGCATGGAGTGTTCAAAGTTTCAGGTATAAATGGATCAGAAGTACAATCAGAGGACAGCGTAAACATGGACATGCTCAAAGTTACCTAATCCGTAAGCAATCATTGCCCATAAGAAGTAACCAGCTTTCAGTTTTTTCTTTCCAAGCCAATCATACCTGCAGTGCAAATTGAGCTCGTTGAAAAAATTACTAACCAGGAACAAAATAGACACTGTACAATGTTGTGAAGTATCATTCTTGCAATGCCTAATAAGTTATTAGTAACCAACAGAAGCAATGACAAGAAATTCCACACAAGTTGTAATACTAACCAAATAGAGAAAATTATCGCATTCCAATGTTCAGTCATTAAGTAATGTAAAAAAAAAGATGTAATTAAGTACTGTCATTTCTGAAGGTATTCGAGAGATATCATTCACAATCAAAATTCACTAATTAGCAATGTATCTTGACATAAAGTTACTTCATTTATCATTGCTTATGTAGAAGTTCTCCCACCAAAGAGGAAACTAGTACATTTCGCAAAATTGGCGTATCTGAATGGAAACTTGTGCTAAAAAGCAGAACCTGAGTGAAAATGCTATAAGCAGTCCTGGAAGAAGAATGTCACCAAATCCTATAATGCTGTAACCACCCCAAGGATCAAAGAACCGTGGAATTTTCAGAAGCATTGGAATACCGGATCCTCCAGTTTTATAACCTTGAGCTACCTGAAAAGACATTCATCAACGTTGGAAGCAGACTTTCTTTTGATTTATGGTCAGCATAAAAGACCTTCTAAAATTCAACTTACCACAATCATCACACTTTCTTGGAACAGCTTCTTTGAAAAGAACACCCAAAAGATGTCGTACAAGAATGCACAACATAGAAGAACTGTACCCACCTAAAATATGGAACAGATGGAATGTCACTGAAAATAAACTTGTCACACAACAAAGTATTTTGCCAAATTGAAATTCATATTACTTAGAAAATAAGCACATACAAGCTACTTAAGCAAATTATGATAAACCACGAGAAAAGGAAGTTAAACATATCGTAGAACGTGATTCAACTGAGTGAAAACATGATACCAGGTGATCTAAGAAAAGTAAGGAAAATCTTTCTCAGTTATAATGCCACACGTTAGGTACAAAGAACAAGAAGAAATTAATCTTAAGGGCAATGTATTGTTATATTTGAGTTTGAGATTTGAGAGATACCTTGAGGTTAGGCACACGTACAATCTGCAGGACAGTTATTATCAATGCAATTCCCTGACAAATAAGAGCAAAGACATTATATTAAAAATGAATGAATTAATTATATAAAAGCAAATAGATCAGCATCAAATGAAGCCTTTTCAGCATACATATGTGCATATGTTGTAGCTCAGCAACATTCAGCCCGTCAGAGGAGAATGAAAATTAGTGAGAACAGAAAGCATCTTTTCGTACAAAATCTTTATCACTTTCTAATATAAAGACATGGGACGAGACATTTGAAGGAATTCCTTCTGAAGAATAAATTAGTCAATATACATATACTGGGTATATTGTTGTTGTTGTACATATAGACATTTAGTGGCAGTAACTATAAACAATTTAAAGAACAATTTCAAAAGCAGCACTAGAGGACCAAAAATTCTTACTAGGATATCTTGACCTATCCAGCCAAAAGAAGCATTTCTGTACACAGCCCAGAGTACAGCAAAAGCTATGCAGAATGGAGCTACAACCAATGTAAGATATGAAATTGCTCCTAATAAAGGAACTTTAATGAATGACCCTGCAGCACTTTTGAACCATCTGAAAATTCACATGACAGAATCTTCAGAACTTGACTAGTATCAGAAATTAGTAAACTGATAAAAAGCTCCAACAAGAGTACATAAAACAAAGAGCATCTAAAAGACACTATTGCATCAAGCCCCTTTTAAATATTTTTATGATAAGAGAGACATCTTTTGCATGTACAATGAAATTCTCTACATATTTTCTCACCCCAAACACCCTTCCTAACCAAATTTTAGCAGTTTTCCTGGAAGCGGAACTCCCCAAGAACACAATGTTTCACTCTCCTTTACTTCCTGTCGCATAGATGCCACAGTACCAACAAGTAATTTTATATTCTTGAAATACAACAAACGAGCACTTCCTTTTTCTTAGTTCTATCTAACAGCAATTTTTGGGAGATTGAGAATTCAAGAGTGCATCGTCATGACTCTCAAATATGGTACACATGCATAGCCTCTGCATTGTTAGCACAGGTTCTGCATTTGGAGGTAGAAAACGATGACGTGTTGGATAGCTAGATAAAACATGCTGCAAAGAAAAGAATGTACCTGGATACTAGTGAAACCAAGCAAGTCAGCATGCCCTGCAAATTAAAGATTAAATCAGAATCTAAAGAAGCTCTCAACAGATTAACTTGAGGAAAACAATGATAAGAGGGTAAGCTGAGGGCCTGTTAGATAAAATTAGAGCTCAATTCTGAAAAAAAAAAATGCTGAATTCATTAAGCAGTAATGGAATAAGCAATAAGCTAACTTTTATTGCTTATATTTTGTACTTCAGTTTCAGCACCACTAAATCCATTAAGGGGTTCACTTTTATCAAACATTCAGAAATGAAAAATCTCTTAATTGAATAATTTTAAGCGTTTAATTTAAAGCATTGCAAAGTACTCAGGTAGGGTGTTTAAGAAGTAGCACTGCCCACATGGGTTCATAAGTTTGTAACATACAGCATGTTAAGAGAAGGGGTGTGGGGTTTTGTACTGCAAACAAACGGTTGAAACTTTGGTACCAACACATGGGTAGTTCAAAGAAAGTGCGCTGATCTTGATGTACAGTAATGATGACAAACAAACCAAGAGAATTATTTCTTTCAAGTAGAGCGAGCCAATTATAAGTGAAACTAGTACATAAGAAATCGAGATGAGATGTACAAATATAGCAGCATATGGGGATAATGCACACCTCTGCACCACCGATGCAAAAAAGAACCACCAAGATATCCATGAACCACGCTGACATTAGCTTGTACAGCAAAATCAAGAAACATGAGGCAACGACTACAAAGAGAACTGCTGATATGGTGTTGATATCCATCACATAGCTAGTATGAGTACCCTTTCTGCTTGAGATTTCATCTGTAGCATCCTATAATAAGAAAAGGTTCATCATTATGAACACGGGCTTCTACAGGAAAGATCTCAGTGCAGTTGGTCAGATAAAAAACTAATTTTTCACCTTCAACAACTTGTCTTGTTCAAAAGCTTCTTCAGTAGCAGTCCAAGCTGACCAATAAGAAGCACATATGATGGTACCAACAGCAGTTAGCCACAAAAATACTTCCGCTACGTCTACAACTGGTCTTTCAGGAGAGTACAGCTGCACATAAACTACAAATAACAAATAAAATCCAATCAGGATAAATTGTTTAAAGACTCAATCATAGAATGGCAAGAGAAAAGATGGGTATGGGATACATAGATCCCGATGAAAATATAGATATGCATTTATTAATTATAGTTTCTGCCTCAGGAGTTAAGGGAAGGAGGTTAGTGGAACATATGCAATTCTTTCATTGTTGTGCACATAACAGTATAAGAATGTTTGTTTCAAAAGGGTGTGATGTTCCTCTCCCATCTGTTTTCTCCTTGCAAAACTGACAAAGAGACGATTCTGCTTTGTCATGGAGGTGGTCTATATGCAGTCTTGATTCTTACAGGAAATAATATTTACTTCTAATTTAAAAACACTCAAGGAAAGTGATCTAAAAAAAGCATCATATTCTCATTTAGCTCTCCCGTCAGAGATAGAGAGCTTCCAAACCATCAGCTAGTCAGACGATCAGAAATCATATCTAACCAATATAACAACAGTAACTAACATATTCTCTCATCAAAGATACTGCATCTCACGATAAAACTTGCCTGATGAATTATTTGACAGCATTTTCTCCAAGCTAGAACCAGCATCATGAGGGAGCATCACAGAAGGGATCTTAATGTCCAGATCAGTTTCATCGTCATCGCAGACCATCTTATAGAGTTCTGTGGCAGTAGAAGAAAGGCATGTAAGTCACATAAACAATACAACAGTTAGTCCATATAAATGACTTTGAAAGCTACCAATGATTAGGATAAGCAGATTATTGAATAAACATCAGCATATATGACGTCAATTGCAGAGAGACAGTACAAATAAAGTGCAAGACAACTAAATTGTTAAGAAACCATTTGCCCTGAAAATATAGACTAACACAAGGAAAACAAGAGAAAGCTTCAACACCGAATTTTTTGAAGACTTGGACAAACTAATATAGAAAAGATATCTAACCTTTCTGATTATTAACTATAAGAACTGCTGAAGCACCAGCAGCCTCTGCAAAGTTCGCTTTGACAGTAAATTTGCACTGGCCACGGTCCACCATGATGACATCACCGGAAAGCTAAAACAAACAAGTAGAGAACTTCCCTTAGCAAGTAAAACATAGACACAAACCATGACGGAATTCACAAACTTAAGGAGAGAACAATAACCTTGTTCGTTGGACGACTACAACATTCTCTAGGGTTTGAACGTATTAGGCGAGTCTGCTTCGCATATTTCTCCTTTGAAACAATTTTAGCTCCAAAACGAGCGCCAACACCAACAAATTCTGCGTCCTCTTTGCCATCAACCCAAGTCTGAATCTTAACCTAGCAGATGAAGGAATATACTAATGGTTATGTATGGTGAAACATAGCACAAACATTCCAAGTGATCATAAAGCGACGAGCAACTGTGGTTTCAAGCATCTGTTTTAGCCTTTCCCGGAGGAAAATTTAGGGTTGAAATTCAGCTATGAAAACATGCTTCAGCACAATAGCCAGTCCAACATAGAAAGTAAACTAAACACAGTAATCTTCCGCCATAACTGATCAAGAAAACAAAAATATGAGTAACTCCTGAATCGTAGGAAACTGCAAGAATTAAAGCGGGAAGCAGCTACCAGTTAGTCATTTTCTTCATAATCCAAATGTTCTCATAATCATTACATAAGGAAAAAAATTATGCAAGATCAAACACAAAAGCTGAGAAAGAATGAACAAATTCGACTCAAGTAAACTCAGAGATATGGCAGAGAAGAAAAAATATGAGGAGAAATCACAAAAAAGCCGAAACGGGTGGAGGATTAGATGAATTACCAAAACAAAGTCGTTCTCACAACCGGGTTTTTTGGGTGTCACATCATCCCGATGAACTATATCGCCGGCTGTAACCTTGGTTGGACCACTGAAAACCACCAATATGATCGCAGACACGCAGATTAAACTGCAAATTCTCTGGAAATCCATTGGAATGAAATCCACGAGCTTAGCTCCTTTAGATTTTATATATACTTATATAATGGAAAGGCAACAAACTAAGTTCCCCTGAACTCTGAACAGAAATGCTGTATCATGATTGACTTGAATGCATACAGGTAGAAGAAACAAAGCAAGACAGACCCCCCCAATCCCCCAAAGTCGTTTTTTCTTTATTTTTTCGTTAAATTTGATGTTAAATCCTTCTGGGTCTGTGGAAAAATTGAAAAAATTCGGAAAGTGACGGAATGATTAATTCAGAAAAGAAAAAAAAGGAAGAAAAAGAAATTGAAAATGGTGGGGGAATGAAAAAAGACTCTGTTCAGTTCCGTCCTCCCTCTAGTTGGGTTTGGAGTCCGTTGGCAGTTGGGACTGGGGAAGTATTTATCCCCCTCCGTGTCTTTCGACCGGATCAGTCAACGGTTGACTGATTTAGTATAAATCGCGGATTCCTAAAAAAAGGCGTGGTTTGGTTCAATTTTTGTAGATGACGCCTTTGATTATTAAGGAGAAAAAGGTTAGATCAATTTCAAACGTTCAGTTAATTTAAGAATACCACCTCTTTCTTCAAAAAAAAAATAATAATAAATAAAAAATTACCATATCTAGCAAATAATTCCAAGCTTTGCTCAAGGCAAGAATTACCATCCATAACAAATTCTTTGAGAACCAATGTTTTCCATTTCTTTTAGCTACCATGTATTTTTGTTAAGAACAGTTTTATGTTGTAGCTATTAAATATGTCAATTAAATATGTCAATTCGCAGGAGTGCTATTATTTATTAAAATCATGTTTAAACGATTTTTTTTTTGTTGTCAGTGGACGGATTGTGTAGCTAGCCTTTAATACGTAGTATGAGAGTTGGCATTGGTTGTAATCATATTTAACCTTCTTTTCTATCTAAAATAATTGAGTGGGGTGTTACATCAAGAAAACGGAAAAAAAAAAAAAATAATTTCGAGTAAGAAAGAACGTATCATCTTAGTTCTGAAAACAAAAAAATTTGTGAAATGCTTTACCCAAAAAAAAAAAAATGAAATTACTGTTAAAATTTTACCTTGTGCTTTCAAAAAATATACTGCATATATATATATATATATATATATATAAAGAATTCTTGGTTATTTAAAGGTGAATTTTTTAAAAAAACAACTGTAACTCCGGAAGTCATCTACAACTCTGGAAATCATCAAAGTCCTCATTTATTTTCTGGATGAGGTTTGGTGCACTTGCCCATATTTCCAATTCACCAAAAAAATTGTCTCTTTTGATATCACCGGAACCAGAAGATAAATCATTCCTCCATCACTGTCATTCAGAACATATGGCTTCTTCCAGCAAATCCCATAACTGATCCATCATCATTCATCCTCACATTTGCTGTGCTTTTGTAATTCTCCTGAGCTGATTGGCTACTGAGGTGGTTGAACCCATCATTATTACCAGACCATTGATGATGATGAAACGGTACCGGCAAAACAGAAAGCGTTCTTGAAGTTGTTTGTGAGCTTTGTTGTTGCATGTAAACCACCACCTCTTTTGATGAAGTGATTTGATCAAAACTTCCCCAGTTTTCTGCTGGCTGGATCCCTAACAAATGGTTATAATGCTCGTTTCGATCCGCCAATGAAGTATCTATCTCTGCAGCAGTACTACTGTTAGCAGCATTAGTCCTAGAATTCCCACAAAAAGAAGAATCTATCTGATCAGAAGCATTAGGAACATCTAATGGTTTCTTCACTGCAGCTACACTTCCTGATTTCTGTTTGCCTGCAGCGATTTTACGCTTTCCATTGCTTTGAGTTTCTCCTTTACTCAATCCCTTCTTATTGGAACTTTGATTTTTCCCTCCTCCTGGTTTGCTTCCAGATTGCTGCTGCACGGCTTTACTCTTCCTCTTCCTAGGTTTCGAAACTGGCTTTTTCGGGGAGGCCAATTTCGCTATCTGTTTCCCCATCTGCACCAGCATTTTCTTCCTCGCAACTTTGAGTTCCTCCAGAAGGGAATCAGTGAAGGTCTTGAAATCACTGAATATTGCAAGATCTTGATCCGGAGTGGATTCATTTACCTCCTTCCTTTTCCTCTTAACCCCATGATTTGGCTTCGGGTTCTTCTTTTTATCACCACGACCACCACCACCACCATTTCTTTTCTTTCCTGAAGGTTGAATTTGCTTTTTACCTTTCGCGACCCGAAATGGACCTCCATTTGTAAAATGAACCTTGCTGTAATTCTGTTGAGATGATTGGGAAAGATGATCAGTTGCTGCTTCATCCTGCTCCGGTGAACTCAAAACATGAACAAGCATATGCTTCCTTCCAGACGCCTCGTCGCCTGAACTTGACTTCGAATCATCGCTCATAGAATCAACATCATCATCTTTCCTTCTATAGTCCCATATCTGCTGAAATGTTTTGTCCATATTCATGATAATCAATCCAGGTTTGGATAAAAAAAAAAAACTTGGGGGCTTGAACTGCTGATTTTTTTCAGTTTGGATCAGACCACAATTCAGGAAACCACTAATGAATCGAACTAATACAAGAGAGCAGAAACCCAAATCAAAAATCAGTTCAACAGCCAAGAAATACAGAATCTAAGAACCCCACCACTCCCCAATAAATTATCTTGATATGTCAAACACCAGCATATCAACAAAACTCAATATCACCTCAATTACATTCTGACAGGAAAACGTAAATATACATTTATTAACATGAGCAGTCTTACTCCCAATTCAACTGAAACATAATACTAAAAATCCAACAATATTCAAGTGTGGGAAATTATATCACAAACCAGCCAGAGAAAACAAAGCTTGAAACTTTAATTTCTTAGTCCACGTTGAACATGTTCTTACCATCGTCCTTTCCAGGAAATAAAACTCAATCTCATCAATCTAATTCACTGTATGACTCAGCCTTCTAATCTAATCCATTTCTGTGATATTTCTGCACCTACATAATTACATTTATTGATATATAATCAGTAAAGGAAAATAAACAAGCGATATTTTGGCTGTCTGGGAAGTTTATCAGTAAAGGAAAATAAACAAGCGATAGTTTGGCTGTCTGGGAAGTTTCTATATTAGCAGACTTTTTTCTGATAATAATGGACTGGGAGAAGAAATCGAATAGTACTTCTAATCTAATGAGGCTTCTTCGAGAGTTCAAGTGAATCTGAATAACCTCTATATAACTTCTTAATTGCGTGCAAAATGAATCCATATAACTTCTTAGTTTCAAAAAACTTCCACTCCATTAGTGACCTAATACTCCATGCAACTGAGACGCCAAAATTTTCTGAGTCTACAAACGGGCTTTGCCACAGACTTCAAAAGCCAAAAAGCTAATAAGTTATGCATTCATTATACAAGTTCATACAACATTTTCCTTTACAAAATTGTAAGATAGTAGACACCAATGTTTCCTTGCATTACTTGAACTCAGCGGAAGGAACACCTGCAGTGGGGAGAGAATGAGAGGTAAGGATATATTTTCCATTCAGAAACAACCAGGACTGTGATATACTTCTCTTTCACCACAAGGAATTTGTGGGTTTAATTATTATGCATATGAATCATTCCAGGCCCTATTACTGAAGTACCTTAACGTTTGTGATGATTGTTGTACATACCTTTCACCTGTCTTAAGGTCATGTTTAACAAACTAACTACTAGAAATATACCTACACATTTCTTTTTCTTATATTTGTTTGTCCAAAGGCTGAATTGAGAATGCAGATCTGTTAAATGTCCTCACTGATCAGTCACATACCATCCTCTATAAACGCTAGCTTTCCCGGATCTCTACAGCCTAAAATCTTCCATACACTGAAGCTGTGGAACATAATGAAACCAGTTGAAGCCCCATTCTCCTTCAACATTGGCTATTGCATTCTCGGTGCAATTTTGGAAACCCCTCTTCCACGAGTATCCTTGCTCCACGCTCACATTGTGGGTCATCGGATAGTCTCACCAGGCTTCTGTATCCATTGCTATACTACACTAATGACTCTCTGGCAATCTGCAGCATATATTAAAGCCTCAATCACAGTTGTACATCACAATCTCTTATCACATAGTATAACACTGAAATAAAGTAAAGATATCCGACAGCCTGATACTTCATTCATCAGAAGGCCTTATGGGAATTGCAAGAGTGTATGCAAAAGAATATTTTTCAAATGAAACTAATGATAAGCCCAAATGCAGCAGAACCATACCTCCATGGGAATTCGCTAGTATCAATTCCAGCTTGGTGAAGCTCATCAACATACTGCAATGCTTCACGACATTCTTCCCGGTCATCAAAAAATTCCTTCTTGTCACCTTCTATCTGGTGGGTTTCATGGCCCTTTCCAGCAACAACCTTTGAGCAAATTTTGAACAAAAAATGAGCAAATAACAAATTTACATGAGAGACAAATATTTGCCAGCACAAATGATATAATGGTTAGGCAAGTGAGTAGCTTATAAATTTAATTCCCCAAACTTTGAATACATCATTCAACACAAGCCACAAGATAGTTACACTATTTATGCAAAATTGCAAAAGGGTGAGAGATCACACTACAAGAAACATAATATACAGTCAATTTTATATATTTTTTTTAATATAGCTTTACATTTTCACATCTGTAATATGAGATGGAAGTAAATTTAGGAAACCTTCCCATTTCTGAATTCTAAAAGTTGTAAACGGATGGGATAAGAATGATGCATAAAACTTACAACCACATCGCCTTCTTCACCCATAGCAACTGCACAGCGTACAGCTACCCGCCTTATGTCATGCAAGAAAAGCCTGTGGCCATTAGCAAGAGGCGGATAGTAATCATTCTCTCCATATTTCAAGTAATCCTGCATACTCCATCCAACACCAGCCAGCATATCATCCAATATGTCTACTGGTAAAAGCAAGAAAATTGTGTATCAGACTTGAGCATCGATGACTGAAGAAACCACTCAATGTTCTGTTATTCTATTTCACTTTAAACTATGTTTGGCAGCAAGATTAAAAAACACAAAAAAAAAGAAGAAGAAAAAGAAGAGGCTAAAGGTAGGGCTTTACAAGATCAATAAGTAGCTCAAAGGCTAAAAATGGATTTTGTGGAAAAACAAAGGGTGAAAAAAACAGGCAGCAGGAATGCAGGATGCTAATTACCACAGGATAGAGGATAACTTTCCTAATTAAAAACTTACATGGATCTTCATTCTTGGGATTATCAGACGTCAATATCGTCACATCACTCTTGTCCGTTGCTATCTTCGTCATAAGAGGTCTTTTTCCTCTGTCGTTTTCGCCACAACAACCAAAAACTGAAAGTATGTAAACTTAGTGAGTACATTTCTATCGGCAATACAAAAAAAGCAGTGCAGCCAGTGCTAAGTTAAGTACTCATACCAGTGATAATCCTCTTAGGACGAAGCTCCCTAACATAATCAAGTAATCTAGACAACGAATCTGGAGTTTGTGCCTGGTCAACAATCACCCCAAATGCCTGTTCCTCATCTATCAACTCACATCTACCAGGGACTGCATCAACCTCCTCAATCCCCCTGACAATGTCTTCTAAAGGTGCACCAACTGCAATGCCAACGGCAACAGCAGCAAGGATATTATAAATGTTATGCCTCCCTAGCAAACCAGATGAAATCTCCAAGATCCCTTGAGGTGTATTGACCAAAACCTGGGTCTCAAAAAGAGACAACTCAAATTTCAATGGGTGTACATCAGCATTCTTATTATCCACTGCAAATGTGACAACAGGTACATCTGTGCTCCCTTGTGCTATGAAAAATGCTGCATTTGGGTCATCAATATTCACAACTTTCCGATGGCGTTCTGGGTCAACCATCCTTGAGAACAACTTAGCCTTGGCGCTCCGGTACTCCTCCTCAGTCCCATTGAAATCTAAATGATCTCTTGTTAAATTCAGGAAAACTGCAATATCAAAATCAACCTCATCGGACCTACCTAGTGCCAAACTATGAGAAGAAGCCTCCATAACTAGAGATTCTGTTCCATTGTGAACCATTTTGGCCATCAACTTCTGAATTAAAACAGCATCAGGGGCTGTATCAGGAGATTCTAACTTATTATCCCCGTGAACATAATTCCCCACAGTACTCAACATTCCTGTCCTCACTCCCATTGCCTCGTACATCCCTTTTATCAAATACGAAGTAGTAGTCTTCCCATTAGTTCCTGTAATCCCAATCACTGACAAACTCTTTGATGGGTACCTGTAAAATGAAGCAGCTAATGAGGCAAGCACCGCATTAGTATCTTCCACGATAACCAAAGCTTTACATCCCAATGTCTCCTCGATATCTATCTCTTGACTTGCCACAATCGCAACGGCTCCTCTCTTATCCGCCTCAGATAAGAAGAGATGTCCGTCTGTATTTCTCCCAACACAACACACAAACAAATCACCACTCTCCACCAACCGCGAATCGTGCTGAATTCCACTAATTTCCACTTCTAAATTTCCATAAACAGATACAGGTACGACTTTACTCTCATCTAAAAGCTCAGCCAAACTCATCCTAAACTTAGGGTCAACAATTCTAGCCTTAGACTTACCCAATTCATCGAAATCAAGATCAAAATCAGAAAGTTCGCCATCATTCAATTGATCACTCACCTCAAAATCAGACTTGTCTGAACCATCATCCTCGTCTTCGCTCCCACCAAAAACATCATCCTCAGAAACCTCAGTCAGCCCTCCAAGCTCCTTGATTTCCTCCAAATCAACAACCTCTTCGGGCTCCAACTCATCTACTCCAACGTCAACATCAGCAGCAGCCTGGTTCAGTACCTGCCCAGCAGCTGCTTTCTTCGGATTAGGCTTCAAGAGCCCTTTCTTGACAAACTCCTTCCGTTTCAAGGCGAGAGCTTTATCAATCTCCCCAAACAAATCATCCCCACCGGAATCGTCATTGTTCAAGGAGGTGGGACCCTCATCTGGGTCTTCAATATCAGCAAGCGCATTGACGAAAATGGACTGGTTCTTCTTGAGTTCTTCCTCCTGGAGCTTCCGGGCTCGGGCAGCTTGGCGTTGAACTTGCTGGAACCTGTCGACTCCGTGCATAGAGTCTTCTGCAGCTTCCGGTGGGTCATCATCTGATGGGTTAGGATAATACTTTCCATCTGGGCCGATAGCAGAAAGAGCCGTGCCGGAGGTGGTTAAGAAAGTTGGTCGGAATCGGAGGGAGGTGAAGAGAATTGACGGCGGTCTACGGTGGGGATTGGAAGAGAGAGAGAATTGAGGTGGGAGGAATGGCAGGTGAAAATGGAAGGTTAGTGGCATTTTATCTATAATAGACTACTGTGTGTATGTGTGTTGGGGGGTTTTGAGGAGTTGGGGTTTTAGTCTGTGATGGTTCAATTGAAGGAGAAGAAGCGGATTGGCCTTTCTTTCCATTTCCATTTCCATTTTTTGGTGAAAACAAACATATTTTTTTTTTCAAAAATATATGCATTTATCTTTTCTATATTACAAATGATTATATTTAAGAAACAAAATTTATGCATTAATTATTTTTTTTAATGCGTGACAGTATATTTTATTGATAATGCTAATTAATTTTGCAGAGGTTTTGTCCTATTTTTTTTACATACTGAGGAAGCCATAAGGCTTGATTACATTTCAAAAGACCCTAGACGGGTATTTCCTAACATGTCTTTACACATTAAACTTGTAATCCTTTTTGGGGGGTTTACCAAAAAATGTAATCCCATGAGACTAGAGTGACCTAGACTAGCAATTTTATCGGCGGTATACTTTATATCTCTTGGCACATGTTTGATTTTTATATCTCAAGCTTTATCCGTTATCATACTACCAATTCTTCCTTGAAGTGTGCCTAGATACTCTAAGATGAATTGATCCTAGAAGAGTTCCACTGCCTCTAGGCTGTCAACTTTAACATTGACTTTGTTGTATCCCTTGATTCGTGCAATGTGAAGACCGTGGTATGTCCTACTTTGAGCTCTCTTGTACACACTTTATTAGACCCCTATGATTCCGACTATTTTTTTAACCTTGAATTAAGTCGTTGAAATTACATATTTTCTTTGTTCCAAAATAATTATACAGTTTGAACTTTTATTTTAGTTCAGTTTGCATTAAAAATAAAAATCTACATTTGACAAATATTTTTTTTGGAGGGGGGAGTATTACTCATCTTTGATTTACAGTATCAACATATGTGTGTGTGTGTGTCTATAAATATATATATTTGTATAATATAGTTGATTATTTTTCTTGTGACCAAAAAAAATAAAAAACTATACATTTAGTTTCCAAATTTTTGGCATTGGGTATGTTGATGTTGATTATTTGTGTCAAAGTTTGGGTTCTCATCTTAAAACCAATTGTCGATGAGTGAGATGACCTTTAGAGCTTATACACTGAGTCACTTTTCTTCACGCTGGCGATGTGGGACATATAATACACCTTAATACTCTCCCTCATGTCCAATGGGTCTTTGAATTTTTTGCCAAATAGACTTGGATCAGCACAAGAACAGAATAGCCTATGAGTCAACACTGTAATGGGAGAAGATCAATTATACCGCTGGACCGGTCCACAAAAAGTCCACAAGTCAACACTCAAGTGGGTTAATATAGAATCACCAAAGAGGCCAATAATCAGAGAGGGTTGGAGCTTCTTTGTGAACTGAAAGACGTGATTGACGTGATTGATGTGGAAGAGAAGGCGGCGAAAGGTGGCATGTTAGCTTGCCAGCCTTAATAAGTGTTTGAATTAATATATATATATATATATATATATATATACACACACAGATAGTTTAGAATCCCGTTGATCATTTTTACAGAATCGTCTCGTTTTTCCGTCAACCAATCAAAATTGAGGGTATAAGATATAAACATGGGGTGAATAACGTTATAAAATATCCTAAACTAATTGAGAAAATGGTCAATTTTGCCCAAAGCTTCAAGTATCTGGCCAATTTGATTCAAAAGATTTTTGGGAAGCCAAATTCGTCATCTAAATTTTAATTTCTAGCCAATTCAATCAAATTGATGAGAATTCTGTTAGATTTAATATTTCAACTGACATTCCGTTACATTGTTCAGTTTTTTTTCTTGGAAAAAAACTTTGTTTACCTAAAATTTTAGCATTTTATCCCTATTGTTTTGTTATTCAGTAATATAAGCTTGTCTTACCATTTAATTATGGACAAAACGTACTTTTGGTCCCTAAAGTACGGGGGTCACAACTTCTGGTCACCATTAATCTTTTACTAACAAAATCAGTCACCATTTCGTTTATTCAATAGTTTTAGTCAATTTAACAGTCAACTAACGTTCAACTCTTTTCTCCGTTAAGTTCTTTTATTTTTTTATTAATTTTTTTAATGAACTGAGACCCGCAATATATTTTCAAACAACAAAACCAGTCCACTAATATCTTTATTTTCAACAATTTCAGTCACTTTAGTAGAATTTCAAAAATTTAATGGCCCAATTTAATTTTCCTTTAAGTCTTTGTTTTTTATTGATTACTTAATGGATCGTGGGTTCCTTAGGTCCTTGATCAGAATGTTTTTTTGAAAAAATTATAAATCAAACGAATAATGATAATATTTCTGACCAAATTTCTAAACCCCAAATATTCTGCTCCCCGAGAAATAAAATTCAAAAAAAAAACAACAATGAAAATGATCAATAATGAGGCTCCTTTCCTGTGCTACTTTGCCGGCAGGGAGGTAATAGTGAGACGTTCGGGAACAGTACTTTGGGGTTTAGAAGTTGGTCGGAAATACTTTCATTATTCCTTTAATTTATTTATTTTTATAAAAAAATCTTATCAAAGACTTGTGGGATTCACAATCCATTAAGTAATCAATAAAAAAATAAACACTTAAACGAAAAAAGAATTGGGCCATTAAAGTTTTGAAAATTATCTTAAAGTGACTAAAATTATTGAAAAAAAAAAGATATTATGGGACTGATTTTGTTGTTTGAAAATACATTGAGGGTCTCAATTCAGTAAAAATTAATAAAAAAATAAAAAATTAACGGAGAAAAGAGTTGACCGTTAAATTTACTAAAATTACTGAATAAGCGGAAGGATGGTGAATAATTTTATCAGTAAAAGATTAATGGTGACCAAAAATTGTGACCCCCCATAGTTTAGGGACCAAAAGTGTGTTTTGTCCTTTAATTATTATAATTGTCCCACCACATAATTTATCTCCTAATCTAATCCCCTGCTCCCACCCTAACCCCCTTCCTTTTCTTCGGCCGCCGTGTGCCACTACGGCCCCATTCCTCTTCTCCCCTAAAAATTACCATCACCACTTCCTAAATATATGAGGATTTCAAACCATCACCACAAAAATAAAAATTTGTCTCCACCAACAGTACACAATCCTCCCTCCATCACTACCAGCATTTCTATTGCCGCCACATTTCTTCAATTCTATAAAAATTACAAAATACTTAACTTATTTTTCTATTTTCTTCCTTCTTCTTTCTAAAAGAAGTAATGGCCCTACCTCTGCCTACACCATTTGTCCCTTACCCACTTCTTCTCCATGGCAGCCCAACAAAAAACATTGCGGATATATGCTTATCTGTTTTAGCAGGTTGTTATTAAAATTTCTTTTCATCATTTCATTCTTCAAAATTTTTTATACCCAGAAAATATCCTTTTATATTTCGTAGGTGTCGATTTAGAGGGTAGCTTCATTTCATTTAGTAAAGACATTTTTCGTCCATTAAACTCAGTTAACTACTACCTTTAAATTCAAGGACTATCATTTAAATCGATTTACTATGCAGAAGAAGGAAAATTAATGCACCTACCTGGTCGTTAAGGCGGCCAAAGGTGATGATAGTGGTGTTGGCGGCTGGAGGTGATGGTAGATAGTAGATACCCACTTTTTTTGTATTTTTTTTTTAAGAAAATAACAAAACAATGAAGATAATGAAGAAATAAAATTGATGTTGGATAACAGAATCTCTCAAAATTAATAGAATAATTTGAGTTAATGACGACGTTTTCTGAGTCATTGTGTTGAGTATAGTAATTTTTGATGGCATTAAATTTTTTATAGTCACTTAAAATAATAATGATCACTAGATTAAGTAAATCAATTATATCCGTTAGATTAAGGAGGAAACATCATAAAAAAGATAGAGCCTCACACACAATACAATTTTTTAAATAACTGATGACTAACAACAAGTTACTTTGGCGGCCCGGAC
Source organism: Oldenlandia corymbosa var. corymbosa (assembly GCA_949775105.1). Lineage (NCBI taxonomy): Eukaryota > Viridiplantae > Streptophyta > Magnoliopsida > Gentianales > Rubiaceae > Oldenlandia > Oldenlandia corymbosa. Next base: position 8,895,697 of record OX459119.1, on the reverse strand, counting down.
ACCATACTTCTCCTCTATCTTGACAAGCTACGCTTCTTGCTTCTTCTGATGAGGCTTCTTGCTCATCTTGGCCTGCTGATAGTATAGCACAACCAGATACCAATTGGCAACATTAAACTCAGAAAGATGATCCACCATGTTTTTGGCATCATTGATGTCTTCATAAACAACAAAAGCGGTGCCGCAAAGTATCCTTGTTGGCCTAAGGCGGCATCCTTTGGTTAGCCTTTCTTACTGTTGCCAACATATTTTAGGTCGCCAGCGGTGCCTACGAGGGGTTTTGAAAGTGGTGGTCGGACGTAATTGAAAAGATTTTGGGAAATTTTGGGAATTGCAAAAATTTGGGAACCCAGTAATATATCAAACTTGTTTCTAAGTCATTGGTTTGATAGCATCACAAGCCGATCACCATCTCTTCAAGAACACAAAATTCACATTCACCAAAGTCAGAAGCAGCCAAAACCCATTCTCATCAAATTATTTCATTAAAATTCTTTTACACGTGGTGAAATTCTTATCAAGAGTGCTTGAAGAATTTCGCCGCTGCTGAGTGTGAAATAACAACGCAGAGATTGTATAGTTAATTTATTGTTGGAATTAAATTTATGTGGTGTGAGAAACTAAATATTTCATGATTATAAAATTTAATAAGAAAAGCGTTGCTCGAGATCCTCCGAGCTAATTTAGTAATTTTATCAATTCATGATTGCTCTGACAAAGAAAAATTCCTTGAGACTCGTTTAATGTTGTTCTGAAGGGGAAAAAAGAAAAGAGAGATTGAGATTTGTGAATAGGAAGAAAAATGTATGGTTATTGGTGGATATGATTTTGAGGGTGGTTTATGTCACGTGAACTTGATTTTATAGATGAGTAATTTTTGCATTTACCTTTTATGCTTACTAGGTTCTTGGCTTGGGCCGTTGGCCAGGCATACTCATTGTAAGTGAAGATTGAGAGTAATAGAGCAAAGAAGAGAGGATGAAGATGTAGTAAAGAAGATGCTTTGAATAATTTAAAGTATTTTTTTATTTGGTTAAAGTAATTATTTATGCAAAGTTTATCACAATTATTAAGTTAGTTTGATTATAAATATTAATTTGATAGGAATTAATATGTGACAATGGTGACATTTGATAGCAAGTACTGTGACCTTTCTCTATATTATTTTGTGAACGTTTTTCTCATCCATTACAAAATAAATTGTTTAAAAGATAATGATATACTTTTTATTGTATCAAGGTATGTTGTTAAAAATCAAGGTAATATTATTCTTCTTTTCGTGAGATACACTTCATCTTTTTTGTTTTTTTCTTTTTTTAGATATACACTTCATCCAAACTCAAAGTTTATATAGAAACGTGTACACTATATTGTTGAATGAATCAATGTATTTTGTGAAACTACAATACACAAGTTTCAATGAAGTATAATAACAGTTGCTTATGATTCAATGAATAAATACTCGTGATCTAAGGCATAAAAAATTCTTCCAAAAAATAGACCAGGAAGTTTTGCAAAAGAGAATAATCTCAATTTTATAAATTTAACGACTGAATTTTACAATGACAGCTAAAGCCTTAACTAGAAAACAAAAGAAATAAACTCAACTAGACTAAAGTGACGAAAATATCTTTGGACAAAAATAATTAAAACCCTAATCTATTAGTTTTCTTTTCCGTCCTTATCAGTTAGGTTTAGTTGACGAAAATATCTTTGGACAAAAATTAAAAATAACTTACAAATTAGATTCTGCAAGCCATATTTTGGGAGAGTTTACATTAAGTAAACATAACTTGCAAATTAGATTTTGCAAGTCATGTTTTGGAAGATCATGAAAAAGTTATGGTTATAACCTACTACACAAATGTAACTTATTACGGATGAACTTTCATACAAAGAAATTGGGCGCACTTTATGAGAATGGGGAAATTTTTAGAAACAAAATATTCAACGGCCATACTGATTGAATTTAGTGGCCATTTTTTTCGCCTTCAACCAAGACCAGACAAATTATTTGAGAAGCAAAATCGACACAGAAGGGACGATAAAACGTAATAAAATTTAAAACACATATTCAAACATATGAATTGATCCGAAAATTGAAAATTCTAAACTATATTAGGGGTGGGTTTTAAATAGTAGTCCAAACACGTTTATTGCAAATCAATCAATCAAATTATTTAATATTTGAATATCAACTAATGATTAGAAAAACCATCCCGAACCGAGCCCTAATTTGCATCCACATTCAATCATAATAATCATTCCCTCATCATTTTGAAATTGCTTTAAAAAATTTTCCATTTCTTGGTCAAATCGGCGAATAAATGATCAATAATTTGTGATCATTTCCTAATTTATTTAAACCGAATAACTGTGAAGAAAGCGTCCACATTCGTAATGTAATAATCATTTTCCAATCATTTTCAAATCATTTCATATGAATCTTCCATGTCTCAGTCAATTCATGGAATAAACAATCACTAATTTGTGATTCTTTCATAATTTATTTAAACTCTTGCTTTAGTTGTGTATATTTTAATTAATGGTCTCAAAACTTTTTCCATAACTTATGTTTAACAATTAAGACATTGAAAATACATATACTTTAGATTTTGGGCTAGAAACGGATTAACAAAAACTTGACTCGTGTACTTTTTGCAACAAATATTTAGTTTTAATAATATATACATTATTTGAGTATTTTTTGGTTACCCGATTAGCATATCAGTTTGAAACAGGGATTTGTTATGGTGTTTTTTAGCCTAGGAACGTTTATGACATGTCTAATTTATATTGGATAAGATTTGACTGAATGGTTCAGTAAAAAACTTATGACTGGACTCTAGAATTTCCCTACACACACATATATAGGGCTTCATTGATATTGATCAAGTGTTATATATTGTATATAATTATCAATTAGGTTCAATTTTGAATTGGTTATGTATTTCAACTTAGTCACGTTTCTAGTTTTACATCAGCTAGTAGTTTATTGAAGTTATCATGCTTCCTGCATCGGATTCTAGAGTCCATTTAATTGTAATTCCATTTAATTCTAGATTACACCTCTTTTATTATAGTACCATATAGAAATTTATGAGACAAGAAAATATATTACTCTTTTCACTTTTAATTTGTTTGTGTCTACCGCAAGGGCACGTCTTATCGTGTAACAATAAGATTATCGTTCCTATAAAGACTGAGATTACTAAGTACTGAATTCCCACAACTTAATTAGCTAAACCAATGAAAACTTTGAGAGTTGTGAAAATTTAGAGAAAATAAGGCCTTGTTTGTCGAACCTCTTGTTTTACTTTTTGTCTCGTTTTAATTCTTAAACACAAAACCAAATGCACTATCCAAACAATATTTTAATTTACCTTTTAAAATATTGTGTTTGGTCATTACACTACGGTAAAGTCTTCATTTTGGTCACTGAATTATTGTAAAGTTTTTATCGCGTTTGGTCACTGAAATATTGTAAAGTCTTGCGTTTGGTCATCATACTATTGGAAAGTCTTCATTTTGGTCACTGAACTATTTTAATTTCATAAATGCTCACTATATTATGATATTTCCAAATAAAAAACTAAAAATTATATTTAAATCTCCTCCCTAATCAAAATAAAAAAATAAAACAAAACGTTGTTCAAACACCACCTAAGTAATTAAACAGCTCAAACTTTTTAAAGAAGAAGATTATGACAAATGTCTAGAATTCAGTTCACCACAATGATGATTATTAATTATTATAACGATATTATGAATGTCAACTTATAAAGGTGAATTACCTATTTTAATTATTATCTTCTCTCAAAATGTAATATTTGGTTAATTAACAATCTCCTATTCTCATGGCGATGTAGTTAATCTAAACCCATTAACAATCTTTGATAATCAATGAGCTCTCAAAAGACTAAAACTAATCTCGTGGATTTAAATTCTAGGTTCAATTCTACAGTTCTAACATTAAAACTTCACCTTTTGGTCCTTCATTCAACACTCATGATCATGCAAATAAGTGGCCACAAATTCACAAACACTAGACATATTAGAAATTGAATCATAAGCATATGGCTTTCATAGTATCAAAGAAGATCACAACTTTAACTCATAATCAATCATTAGGCTATCCCAAATTCTATAACAAAAAAACTACTCAGTCATATTCAAGAAAGAATCCATGAAAACAATATTATCAATAAACACATGGTAAGAATGATTGGATAAAGTAGTAATCTTCACTGAAATCTGAATTGAATAGAATGATTGATAACCCTGAAATATTATTTTTAGGAGAGAAAAATTAGAAAAATTCCCCTTCCTAAATTAATTACTCCTTCTATATTAAAAGAGGAGGATGTGAAGTATTAGTTCAGAAAATAGTGGGAAAAATTAAGTGCTGGAGTTCAAAGCATTTGAGTTATGCAGGTAGACTGCAACTTGTGAACTTTGTGCTTATGGCTATGAACAACTATTGGGCCTCAATTTTTATTTTGCCACAGAGTATTATACAACAAGTGAATAGGGTTTGCAGATGTTTTCTGTAGAATGTGAATGATGGAGGAAGAAACATAAGCTTGGTAGGATGGGATCAAGTGTGTAAACCTAAAGCAGCAGGGGCTGAACATTAAGGATGCCAAGTCATGGAATGAGGCTGCCTTGATAAAACAGATATGGAACATAGCCTGCAAGAAGGGTAATCTGTGGATCAAATAGTTACACGAAAACTATATGAAGAAGCAAGAATTTTGGTCACTACAACCTAACCAGAATTCGAGTTGGCATTGGCAGAAAATTCTTCAACTGAAAGAGAATGTCAAGAATGAGTTTAATGGGACCAAATGGAAACATATAAACTCAGGCAAGTACACTTTGTCTGGTTACACCTGACTGTTGGGAGTGCAAAACCAGTTTCCAGCTGACAATTTACTCAAGTATTCATTTATTTTGTGGTTATGTTGGTGTAATAGACTTCTGACTAAGGATAGATTAATCTCTTTAGAGGGAGTCAAGATTTTACTCTGTATCAGATGGAACAGGAATCAGTTAAACATTTGTTTTTCAAGTATCCATTCTCAGCTGAACTCTTGTGTAATATTGCTAATTGGCTAAGAGTTAGAAACCTAACTACTATGCATAGACACTGGAAAGAGGCCCTGCTGACCACTAGTAGGAAATCTCAACTGAAAATGAGCATTATGTATGCAACCATGGATGCAGTAGTATACCATATATGGGAGGAGAGAAATTGTAGAATTTTTGCTGAAAGATAGAAGACTGTTGAGGCTATTATGATCATCATCAGTCGGGAAATAAAGTGGAGATTGAGCACTGTACACATGCTAAGCAAAACCAGAAGCAAGAACGAATTATGACAGAATTATTTATTGTACAGTAAAGTAAGTTTTAGAGATAGACAAAGTGTAATAATACAAAAAAAAAATATATATTAAAAGAGGAAGATTTAAGGATAAATTGAGCATTCTGACTCAAATGAAAAATCTCTCTGGACACATGCCCGATTTATAAAGAATTGCTAAAAGTATTTTTACTATTTTGTATTTTTATTACTATTACATAATTAAGTTTTAATTTCCACCGCATGATCAATTTTTCTCCTAAAATAAATGAACAAGATATCAATGTTTAACCAATCTTCTAAATTGGAATCAAATTAAATGAATGACGAAAATAAAGTAATGCTAAAAATACCTTCCTTATTAAAACTAAGTTCTCTCTCTCTCTCTCTCTCTATATATATATATATAATTACCATTACAGTTTCTGTTTAACTATTAATCAATTAAACTCCTAATACAACTATTATTAAACACAAATCACGGTAACAGTAAAATTGAAAAGATAATCCAAATCAAATAACAAATTAAATTTTAACCAATATCGATCTTCTTAAACAAATGGTTTTATTTTGATAACTACAAATCAAACCCATAGTTGGTGGAAACCACCATAAAACAAAAATTTCACGAGACTGAAGAGCAGTTATGCATCTTTTTGAGGTTAATAGTGAGTGTTAATTTCTCTTGCAATTTAATTGTTGAGTCTTAGTCAGTTTCATATCTTTCAAACAACGTTTTTCCCTTATAAATTTTGGGGACACTTTTCTCCTGGAGATGTGATGATGAAACATTTTGGTTTTGAATTTTGTAGTTCCAAAAAATTTATGATTTTTCCACAAGTAATCCGGTGTATCGAAGGTTTCTATATCCATAGATGGTAGTGAAGAAAGAAGAAAATTGAAAGTTTCACAAAGAAAAACCCCGCATATAGTTTGTTATCTAGGTTTTGTTACTAACCATCTTTTTCATGTTATTTTTGTTTCAAGAATTGAGGCTCCATTTGGATAAGTATTTTAAGGTATTTTCATTAGTGTCTTTCAATTTTTTTTCTGAAGCGAAAATTGATTAGATTGTGTAGTTGGATAATTGTGATAATGAAGTCACTCTTTTTATATGAATCACTGCTGAAATTTTAGGTGAATTTTGTGTTCTCCAGTCCCTTCCTGAAAACCAAATTTTAGTTTTTAGGTACGTATCTCAATTCTACCGTGGATTGTATAATTTTGGTTATATAATTTTTTTATTCTTAGCTTTTGACACCATTTAGAGTTATTATTATGATTCTGGTACAGGGAAAAAGATGTTAATTACGTAACTATTTGATTGACTTAGCAAGAGTGCAACAATAGAGGATTGTACACAAGTTCTTTCCGAGAACGATGATTCTCTAATTGGTGATTTATCTTAAAGTAGTTCCTCATTAAAAGGAAAAAAAAACCCTTTAGCAAACACAAAAAGTAAACACGATTTTTTCCCCTTCTTTAAGAGAAAAAAAACCCTTTAGGAAACAAAAAAGGAAAAGTGATTTTTTCTTTTTGGCATATTTTTTGTGAGAGGGAAACACGAGTTTTTGTGCATGAGAAATTTTTTTGTGCCTTCAAAGATCTGGTTAATAGGAAACACACTAGAATTACTTATATTTATTATATTACCGGTGAGACTATATTAGTGTTTTAATTTGCTCTTTATTTATTTATTTATTTATTTTATATATTATGCATCCGGTGTCCGAAATCATTGCTCTTACTAATTCGGATTCGACCCGGATAGATCCCTTTCATGAGGTAAAACTCTCCCAACAAGTATTTTAGTTTGCTCTTTATTTTGACAAAAACTTAAAAAAGCCACAGTTATCATTATGTTTCACGACTCATACTCATACGTTTAATTTACTCAATTTTAATAACAAGTATAAATCCTCATTTTATTACAAATTAAGATTCAAGAAAGCGAAAACTAACCCTTATTTATTAAGAGAGGAGAATTTCAGGACAAATTGAATGTTCTGACTTAATTGAAAAATCTCTTTGGACACACGTCAGATTAATCTCAAAAATCAATTATTTGAATTTGAAGATGAGTTTTACTAAAATGAGAGAGAACATATAAGATATAATCCAGAATCAACAAAAACTAACTTTTTTTTGAATTTGAAGCCACATTTTCTCTAACAAATTAACCATATATTCAAACATTGGCAAGATGAATATAAAATTACATATTTAGGTTTGATTATTTTTAGTTCAAAATTAACACATCCCACGCAACGCACGGGCCATCCAAAATCAAACAACTCTCGGCCAGGAAAAAAGTGCAGCCAGCCTAACTTCTTAAAGAAATCCTTATTCAGTAAAAAAAAAAAAACCCCAAAAATTTCAATTTAGGCTTTATAGTTTTCAGGTCATCTACTTTTGACCCATAAATTTCACTATTCTTCAATTGAGTCCGATAAATTGCTTTTCTATTTTATTTTTAATCCAAATCTTCAAATTCATTCCATTAGTTTAATTTCTAGAAAGTAAATAAAAAATAATAAAAAAAATGTTTCTAAAGGGCTCAAATAAGCAGCAAATTCTTAAGTAAAAGAGCGGAAAAAACCGTATATAAATTACATTATCAAGTTTGTACTAAAATTGAAAAATCAAAGTGGACAATAGTTCTAGGGAGAAGTATTACTTTTTAGGTTTTAAATCATATTACCAGAAGGCAAAATTGATTGCAAATAGTCAATCAACATCTCTTTGTATTCTTGCAATCTTTATTAGTTAAACTACCACTATCAACTTGTATTAATATCCCATTCAAAAATAATAATAAATAAATAAAAGATAAAGAGAAACTTGTTTCAAGACTAATGTTCATAGCTAGTGCCCCTACATTCTTGTTTCAGTATCCAAATTGGTCTGGCTTGTAATCATTTGACATGTGTTTTCTTTTATAGAGAACTTAGATCATGGGTTATGGGGAAGAAATATTTCTGAAAACATGCAATATGCGTGGTGTGCTAATCGAAAGAGTTGTTATTAATATTGAGTGGAGGTTTGGGTGTTTAAATCTCTCCACATTCTATTGAATCCTCCTTAAATCTTAATTTGACTGTCTTATCCATCAACATAATTATAACTCAGCGAAAGAATTGTAGGATTCTCGGCAATTTCGTTAGCAATGTTTGCTGATTTGTTATAAACGTTACAAGAGAAGTCAATAATCATAGATCAAATTGATAAACTATTGTTTGAGGTTTTCATATAATGTATAGTGCTAAATTTGGGGTTCTACAACAAAAGGGACTGTAGCTGGCATCTGAAGCAAATAGTTCAACTAAAGGAATAGATGAAGCGTGGATTCTAAAGTGATCAATGGTTGGCATCTTAGACTGGCAGGTACGACATTCACTCTGGCTATATCTTGCTCAAATGAGTGGCTCTTAAAAAACATGAAACAGAGATCATATAGAGCAGAATGAATGTGCAAAAGCACTATTTTATTACTTGGTTCATGTGGAGCGAAAGGCTCCAAACACGAGATCGAATGACAAGATTGAATTACCAGATTAGTGATTTGAGTTGTGTAATGTGTAACGGGCAGCAAAGAGAGAGTTGGACATCTATTTTGGAGTGTCAGCTTGCTCAGCCTCTTTGGACAACCTTGTTACAGTGGATGCAACTGAAATAAAATGTGAATAGCATTAAAAATTGGAGTAGATTGAAGAATATTTGGAAAAGATCATGTGGGAAAAAAAGGGTGCTATTTGTTGTTGCTTGTGCTAGAATTTATCACTTATGGGAGAGCATGAATAATAAAATTTTTGAAGGGGGGAATATGGAGGTTAGGGGAATAGTTATGGATATAAAAAAGGAAATGAACTGGAGATGTTCGTGCTATTGCAAGAAGATGACTGTCGGTGAAAAGTTCTAGCACAAATTGGACTAATGGAAAGTGACTTGGTTCTTAACGAAATTAGTTAGGTAACATGTTTAAATTGTGATCATACGCTATATATTGTTCTATATAGGAAAAGTAGATTAAAATTAATTTGGCATGTAAAATTTGTGAATGAGTCTGTCTGAAATGATGTGAAAACTAATTGTGGTGATGCAATACACCTTTAAACAACTCTAGCACGTGATACATGTTTTATGGGGTAAATTTATGTCGATTTTTCCATAATAGACATGTAAATAGTACTCCCTCTGCTCTGAAATGATTGTGCAATTTGGATTTTCATTTTTAAAGTGGATATTCTATGGAAAATTATTGTAAGTGTAAAAAAATTCCACATCAAAGTTCTTTTTTTTTTTTTGAGAGAGAGAAAAACTAGTTTATATAACCGGTTTGCCTTAAGTCATGCAATCTAAAAGCAACTCCAAAAGTTATGCAATCTAAAATGGCGAAAGCACTCATATTTACATCATTCAAGCATGTCAACTGTCTCAAATAAAGTTTAAATATGCAACAATAAGTTTAAACTGTTGAGCAAAAAGAAGAAGTATGGGGGAAAAATCATCAACTCTTCTATACATACTAGTGACTACAATTTTGGCATGAAAAACTTCATGAAAGTAGACCACATTATTCCCATCAAAGAGTTTTTGGCTTTAAGGGAACTAATGTTACTGTCAATTAGCCGCTGATTATCAGCAATCACATCTCCATGTAGTGGTTTCAAGAATTCATATCTACTTAATATCTCAGGTGGCGGAACACCATCAACGAGATTTGTTCCATGTTTTGGCCTACGGTCAACAAGTCTGCTGGACTCCTCAATGGCACCTTTAAAGGCACCAGGAAACGCACCTGGAATACCCTCATCAGTTAAAAAAAGTGCTCTAGCATGCTGCAGACAAAACTCGAACCATTAAGTCACTAGAGGAGATGGTCCTCTAGCTCGTCATCCAAATTCAGCCATTTTTTATTCTAGAAGTAGCACGAATTGCCCAAAAATCTGCCCAGAGACCAGCACCTGACTTTGGAACAGCTAATGCAACATTGGACATCCATCTGGCAAAAGGAAGAATGTCACAACTCTACCCTACAGCCACCCATACATCTCCAATTTCAAAGGCCTTAAGTAGTACACACTGTCGAATAAAATAACTTGTCTACAAAGTAACGAGAGACTTTTCAGCAACGCTTCCTTGCCCCCAGCCACCTGAGAAGTGATGTCGTGTGTGTTGTAAGAAGCTCACATATACTTCAAAACTGTAAAAAAAATTTGTCTTGGGCAATCAACCATTGAAATCTTCCTAGTAAGTTCTAGACACCATAAGTCAGTAGAATCCTCTAACGGATCCACTTTATGCCTTTCAAATTTGCTTTTGTTATTCCACATCAAAGATATATAAACTGGCAAATTTAGAAATGTTAGTAAGTAAATTTTTTGACAAACAAACTAACAAAAAACATTCAAAAGCACAAAGATTATTGCAAAGCACGATCTAGCTAAAGACACACTTAAGTTAATGTATTCGAGCCTTCAGATATTTCTCTGCTAACTTAATAACATAATTACAAGGACTAATAACTGTGATGAGATCTAGCTATATTATCCTCTATCAGGGAGATTAAAAGGGATGGACATGTTTCTTATGCAAAATGAAGTCCACAATGTTCTGGTTGTTAGTTTGTAATTCACAATCATGGAGCCTCATTGTGATCACTGCTTGCAGTTGTATTAAGCATGCATGACCTTTGGCATTCTCTAATGTTGAGTTTAGAAATCTTCAATTCCCTATATGATGTAGCATCCCTATTTGTAGGCCAATCTCAGTTTTAGAAACTAAGAATTGAGCTACAGTTGCTGGAAGCTTTTCAAATGCATTAACATTTATGATGACGTTGCTAATTCATTGAGACGTCAGTAAATTAGCAGATTTTAAGTGAATTTTTGAAAGTGTGTAGAATTACCAACTTTTGATATATGCAAACTACGAAACAATAGTTTAAATGTATTTGTACTTAATGACACAAACACATATATTATGCAAATGGATCATGTTTTTTATTTTTGCAGAAAAAATAAAATTGGTCACTACATATATCTTAGTAATAATGTCAAACTCAATCCCGTTACTGTTGATTTTAATTATTTCTAATCCACCTAGTCATATTTACACACACACACAGAGATATATATATATATATATATGTGTGTGTGTGTGTCTCTGTATGTGTTAGTCCTTTAGAAATCATATCATTTACACGATCCATGTTCAATTATATCTTTATCCGTCACAAAATTCTAGTTACAAAAACTAAATCTTTTCGCATAGAAAAAAGGAAGTTTCCTGGTAAAGATTTCTCAAATTCTTTATAATAAGGGTATATGCACGTCCATTGATACTCAACGGCCAAAAGTAATTACTCGTGATGGGAATCATTTGTACTCTAGTTACCTTTGGTGGAATAAAAGTTTATAGTTACCTTTGTTGTAAAGATCCGATTTAGTTACTTTAAATACAATTCACACTTAACTAAGACAAAATTCTTGCAATATGATATACAATAACCTCTTTGGTCAGATTTTCTAGGAAAATTTTCAAGCTTCCTATTTGAGGTATTACATAGGCATTAGTAACACACATCAATAATTGCAAGGACATGAAGTACGAAGCGACGGCTGTGGTTGCAGGTAGGGCTGTTGTCGATGGTGCACCACGTCAAGGTTGATTACATGGAGGTTTGATAGGATTTCTTCAACTTGCGAACTGATTGAAAAAAAATACGTTTATCTAGTTTTTTTTTTTTTTTGGGATATCAAAGCATTTGCGGTTATTCTCTAGTTATTTGAGATTTTTTTTTTTAGATTGAGATATCGAGATATACTTTGATTCATTCACTATGCTTTTAGATATCTAAAAAAAAGGCCTTTGGTCATAAGAAGTAAGAATAATCTTTGGAGTTAGATTTCCATTATCCAATCATGATTCTTGGGCTTCAATACGAGTATTATCGGAAATTGCTGGCATCTTGGTCACTTTTGAAGTACGATTTGGTGTTCGGATCCTCACTTTCGTCGTTTCCATTCTAGCCACTTATGGCGTTTTGATTTGCGTCGGATTTGGGTTGCCAAGAAACAAGAATTATTTTGGTATTTTGTGTTTTTAGGTCAAGAAATTGGAAGTTATTCGGATTTGTAAGCTAAATATGAGTTCAATCATGTTATAGTAAAATTAAGAGTAATGAAGAAATAAATCCCTAAAACTAGTAAGTTGGTATACTATTAGCTCAGATGTGCATATAGTTAGCTCGCACTCATGTCTATGCATCATCAATCTTGAAGAACAAACCTCTCTCTTCCTTGATTTTTTAGCATGTATTTTCTAAAAATTATAGCATTCCTTAAGATCAAAGATCCATCCTCTTATATTCAAAATCTTCAGATATTTCTAATCGTCATCAAGCCCCGAGAGAAAGAAAAATAAAAGAACAAAACCTTGGATGGAATAAAGACCGAAAGACATCATTACAACTATAACAAAGAAAAAAGTATATCATAATTCCAAATCAATGATATTATATTAGAAAAAATCATTTGTTTTAAAAAAATTTAGTTTAATTTATAATATTGGAGCTCGAACTCAGACTCGGTTCGTGTATGGAGAGTCAAGCTAAACACAAGTGTCATTTCTTATGATCCTAAACATATTGTGTATTATAGAACACTTGAGTGTATATTAATCACAAAAGAATTGATTCAAATAGTTAAAACCCGATTGTAATTTCATTTTTGGTAGCAGTGTGCAATCTTAGTATATTAGTTAGAACTCTTTGTAGAAAAAAAAATATTTAAGAACCATTTACTGATTGTAAACTAAATTTAAAGGGAATTTCCAATAGTATAAAGAAACTAGGTTGAATCATCTTAGGTTGATGCAGTTTATAATAGAAGATGATCCGGAAATTGAGATTGAATTTTTACCTCGTAGCCTATATTTGACATGTTGAGATACTCTTATTTAACAATAAATTAATTTTGCCACATCCTCTAGCAGGGGCATGGCTCCGCCCCTGAATCCATGTAATGAACATCCAGAATAGTTAGCGGACTATTTTGCACAAAAAGCCAATCAAACGAATTACAGTCTCAGATTTAACTTCCAATAATTTGTTATAAAATTAAATTTTATAATAATTAATTATAAAATTTAACTTTTGGACGTTAAGGTGAATATAGAAGTTTGCAAGATTTAAGCTAGATTAAACTTCCAAAAATTGTAAGATTTGCAAACATCAAGCATCATATAAGTGATGATATAGATATAGTAACTAATTTGAAGAAGGGATACAATGGTCATAAAAGATTGACAACACATTATTGACAAGAATTAAGTAACAATCCAATATTATTCAAAATGATGTAGGTGAAACCTTTACTGAGACAGTAGCTCTAACTAACATATATGAGAGAATTGCCCACTCTTCCATTACCTATTTGCGGTACTAGTTATTATTAGACATTATTTTCAATTGCTTAGATATTTGAAATGCTTTGGATTCAAATAGTGAATATCACCGTTTGACGCTAAGGTAATTGATCTTGTTCATGTATAATATATCTATTGAATAACGTATTAGTTGCTATTGAGTTTTTACAAATATACATAAGTTTGATACTTTTCAGTTGAGATATAACTTGTTTTCAAAGTGATAGTTATTGAATTGTGCAAAACATCATGTTTGCACTAATCCATGAATTTATAAGGGCTTGAGATAGTTATAAGCCGGGTAGCATGCCCTTGACAACAATAACATTCTTCTTGGATATCCAGTCGTGACATGATATATTTGACGGACTTTGAATTGAGATTGTATTTAGTCAGAAAGACCGCTCCTTCAAATAAGCTATAGGACTAGACCATTTCCTCGGCGATTGGTATCTTACCTAAAGATGTGCATTTATTTAGTGATTTTTATACTTTTCGCTACACTACTTTACTTGGTAAAACTGCGATTAATTCTAGTGTTTTACTTGGTAAAGCCTATATTATTTCTAGTGTTAATAGGGGATCTCAGTGATCTTGATGGTCATTTCTTATTATATATCCCTCATAGTATTATAGAGATGGGCATGCCTGGCATTCATCAGAGTTACTCAAGAAAGTTTAGTTTGGAGTAATGTTACTACTGATATTTCGTTTGGACTAAATTACTGACTTGAGCTTCGTAACCATATCACATTGCAAGAGGAATTAAGTAGTTGTTCGATTTAATGTAATCATGACTAAGTTAAGAGAATCTCCTCTTATAATAAGATTTAAACTTTTCTTTATTTTCACTTAAAAGATAATATGTACAATAGTGCACTTTGGGCGATAGCTAGATCTGCTGAGATGTCTACTTAATTTGCTTGTTCAACCATTTTTTTAGATTATTTTTAAGACTAACTGATGAACCCAAGTGTTAGACAATCAATGGTCCTTGTATGCAAATTGACATTTGGCGGCTCCTAGAGATATATGTTCATGTGTTTATCATCAACCTATACATATAAAGAGTGAGTTTGGATAATATCTTAGTAGAAATCCCTACAATTAAGTGACTAAGAGGAGAAGATGAATTAACATGTGATTACTATTTTAATTAATACTGAGTAGTTTTATGCCCGAACGTCCTGGAAAGAGTTCCATACAGTAATTGTGAAAATATAAATAAACGTTATCTTTATAATTGTGTGTTAAGATATTAATTGTTTTATTCGTTTTCCTTAAGTATATATTCTATTAGCGCTAAGAAATGAGAGTTCATTCATCTAAGATGAGTATGCAAGAAATTAAACCTCTACTATTTGAAGAAAAAACATTTAAGAGAAAACATTAAATATTTTGATAAATTGACCAAAGATTAAAATGACAAAAGGTTATTTCTTGTGAGGCGGAATTCTCAAATATGATATTCTCAACAAACTTTATTTCATTCCACAATTGTGTTTCCACATCCTAAGGCCCTGTTCCAGTTTGCCAGGGATACATGAGGCATGAAAAGACGGAGAAAAGGCCAAAAGTAAATGAAAAAAATTTAAGAAGTCAAAACAATTGAAAGAATGTTAATTCAGCATTAATTGCATCTAAAAATAATATATATATATATGTGTGTGTGTGTGTGTGTGTGTGTGTAGTGTTTTAACATATGTTTCATTCAAAAGAATGTATCGGCTGTAAACATGATTTGTGACACGATGATGCATTTTTTAATCTAAAAAACCATACTAGTAATAATACCATCTGCAAACAAAAAGTATGGTGTAAATGTAAAATTTTCAAATTAATCAGTTGTAGTGATACAATATAAACATATTGGTATTGATTTATATATCTCCCAAAACATTTAAGGGAAGACATTTTTGGTAGATTAAAAAAAACACATAAAAAAAAGGCTGATAGAACAATCTTAAACCAACGAAGAAGTAGCCAGTGAGAAAATATTAATACTTTTTATATATAAATATGTACATATATATAATAAGACCACAAATATTAGTATAATGAAACTGTACCTTCACAAATATCCCTTCATCCCATAAATTTAATCATAAAAACTTACTTTATGAATATTTTTAAAATGGGGGTGGAAATGGACCCGCTGCCCCTTTCTTCTTGTAGATATTCTTCCAGTGTTCTAAGGCATCCCTCCACATTCTCTCGTGGTTGGCACAAAAAATTTCAATCAAAGAAATTCTGACTGGAAACCTTCTATTTATACTCGTTATAATAATGGTAAAAAAATTGATCCATAATATTGGGAGTGACGGAAATTCCCGTTGGATAGTAAACTGCAGCAAATAACATGAGATTAACCATGCCAAAACAACCTGTGCCCCACTTATTAGAATTCGTATTGACCACAATACCATAGCCTTTTTTGGGACATGTAGCCACTAGAACCATCAAATGATATAGTTCATCCACACCGCCACGGTCTTCTTCAAACCTCTTGGCTACTTGAGGATCCTCTATATCAGCCCTATAGATCTTCATCCCATTATTTCTAGACCATCTAAGAAATCGAGGATAAACTTTAATCTTCACGATTGCAGGGCCTCTTGAGAGTGAGAAATCTTGATACCTTTCATAACCCTCAACAAACTCTGATGGAGTTGGAAGCACCCACGGTCAGCTCCAAACACAGGACAGTTTCCAAGTCTTAAACTACTTCGAGCCTAGCCACCAACAAATTCGTTAGGGTAGTCAGCTTCATGGACTACTCCACATGCAGATACCAAGAGAAAGAGCATGGGAATAGTATGGCCTGTACAACCGCCACACTCGAATATGTACCTCCCAGACAAAGGCTAGGGGTTGGAACCGTTCTGAATCCCTAGCCATGAGAATAATAATATGTTGATTGCATGGGAAGCACGCACACACACACACACAAATATATATATATATATATATATATTCGAAGAGAAAAAATAAATATTGAGATGTCCCATTGTGATTAAAAGTTCTCCAAAACAGGTTATTATCAAAAACAAGTTATCTCAACACGGAGAATTCAATGGTGGTGACCTACACACTGATCCAGAAATTATCCTTGACTGAAAGTCATTCACAAAACCATGTTGAGAAATTATAGACCGTAAAAGAAGCTTGTTAAAAAAAAGTTTCTATTACAAATGTATATAAAAATTAGCTCATTTTATTGTAAGAGAGATAAATTTTAATTATATATTGTGCTCTAGTTCAGCATTTTCTGGCCCCCAAAAAAAAAAAAAGGGCGCCCTTTATGGTAAAAAAAATATTGTTGAAACTTCACGGGTAAAATTACAAATAAAAAAAAATACAAAGAAAACATTTTTCTTATATTAAAATCAATCTTCCTTTTTTTTTTGATTCTCAAAAAAAGGTTTTATTCAATAACGTATTTTGTTGAAAGAGAGGCTTAAACAGTGTACACGTATCTATTGTCCTGTGAAAAAATTTTCACAAATAAACCGTACAAGAGAGAGAACCTTCAACAGTTTAATGACAACAAGGAAAAAGCATAAGAGCAATATAAGTCGGGCAATACCCATCTTAATACATTTTTACCGCACAGCTGAGCCAACCATGAAATATCGAATAACATCCTCTGTTAAATTAGTCATTATAGTTTTTCCATGTAAGAAGTCTCTACCTAACATGCCCAGAATCTTGGCAATAGCAACTCTCACATTCGAAAGAACAGTACTATAACTTAGTATAGAGGAAACTTTTCCAATCTTAGACAGGAACCACATCTTATGTCCCTGTGGATCATTCTCCAGAAGCTTCTCAATGAGAGCCAAATAGGCAATAACTAAATGCTCATCCACCTCTTGAAACATAATCTCGCCCATTGGAAACAGATTCTTTTCTTTATGTTGTTGACATCTGTGGTTGAGCAAATCCAAAAGTATAAAGAACTTGACCTTACAATCAGGAAACCACCAACTTGACGACCTTTGAGAAGATCTTGAAACACTATTTCACACCTATCATGGTCTGAATTACCCTTAGACATCCATTTTAACTCTATTAAGGCAGTCGTCTCTCTTACAGGGACACCTCTTGGCTTAGGCGAAGCCCGTAAGACTGGTGTCGTCTATGTGGTGGTTCGTAAGGATGATCAGGGTGTGGTAAAGGACCTACCGGCTGCAATGGTACAAGATGACAGTGATTTGGGCGAAAATAGTTAGTGGTTACGATGTCAAAATAATTTTTGTCGTAGCTCTGTAGATGAGGTCTTGGATATGGTATTGTGATTGGGTCGATATAAGGATTATTATAAATGAAGATTGATGTACGCAACAATACATCTTGGAATGGGACGAAGTCAAATGGATTTATATTTACCACATCATCTTGAAGAGCCTGATCCATGATCCATGATCCATGAGAGAAATTGCAGACTGAATCACAGAGAAAAGCCAGTAGCGATCACATGGAAGGCGGCTGGAGATTCAAAATCAATCATTCTAATGTCAATGTCATTAAAAAAAAAGTTAAAACTTTACAGCTAGAATTACGAAGGAAAAAAAAATCAAAGAAGACATTCTTCTTATATTCAAATTCAATCACTATAATGTCAATTTCATTAAAAAAAATATATTAAAATCTCACGGGTAAATTACAAGAAAAATTCAAGTGAAACATTCTTGTTATATTCAAAATTAAGAAAATTTAAATTATAGTAACATTAATACTACTTAATTTTCACCCCGTCTTTTTTTGGCTCATTTTTACTGCTGGTTTATTCTTTGTATCAACTTTTTTTTTGGATTTTATTTCGCAATCAATCATTAATCGAGTACATAGTATATTTTTCACAAAAAAATAATCATCTTTATAATACATTTTCATATGTTCCGTGCAACACACAGGAAAGAATCTAATAGAATTATATATAAGAAGCTGATAACAGATAACGTTAATCACTAAACTCCATATTTTTTGGGAATTACTGAGAGATTTTTGAAACAGATTTGATTTTTTGGAAATTTTTTTGATTGTCTCTTGTCACATTTGGTTTAAAATTTTAAAAATTGATTTAATGTAGTTTGATGCAGATTATTCTATGAATGTGGATATATTATTTCACCAAATCTTTTTGATCTATTTGGGAATCTTCAAAGTTATTGATGGATATCATTTTTGCAAACTAGATACCAAATTATATAGATGAATTAGTTAAATTATTGAGTTGCCAAAAAAATTTACTGCGGTCAATTGAACTTGATTTTTAAATTGTTTGATTGATCAATCCATTAAGCCCACATATTCAAAATGTTATTTGTTTTTATTTTTATTAGTGCTAATATTCATGTAGGAGGAAGAGGAGAACATGAAGTGTCCTACTGTTATTATTGTAATTAGTGCTAATCATGGAGGAAGAGGAGAAGATAAAATGTCCTCTTATTAAAGCTCGTCTTGGATGAGGAGAAGATGAATTATCTTTAATTATCTAATCCTATTCATTAAAGTTATTACGCATCACATCTTCTTTTTTATTAGAATTATATATATATAGTTCATCGGTAAGTATCATTTTAACTGAATCTCTCTCAATGACTCTAGTCCTTTCATAATGAAAGACATAAAGAGATAGTAATGCTTCTTTGCCTGACTCATACGTGATCCAAATATCAAGTAATTTTTTATGTTGAGTTAAATTTTATGTACAAATTGAGAACTGAGTTTTTTCTTTTCCATCTTTATTGTTTGATTTAGACAGCCTTTCAAAAAGTGATTTGCTAAATGCAAATTGATTTTATTTCACACAGCTTACGAAAAAGACTTAAATATCCCCAAATTCTAAACCCTCCTACATTTCACTCTTTTGTGGGGTCAGAAAGCATTAGTCGCAGAGTCCTGATTACATTGGAGAGGCATGTTACGCTAGAAGAGAAAACTCTTGGCAACACAAAAATTGATGATGTAATTAGAATCATTAGCCGCGTGGATTTTCCATGTTGTAGCCTTGTGATAGTTTGAAACAAGAGCTTAAATCCATGCATGCTTGAAGTTTTGTTTATGGATTACTTTGCAAAGCACCAAGGCCTAATCAACCTGCTATAATGTAGAAGAATATGTCCATGTTTAATTGCATTTTAATATGCATGGTAGCTTGCTTAACATGTATTCATTTTGTGTTGTCTGTTTCTTTGGCTCGTGTTCAGTTGGTGATATTCTTGATTATCAGTTGAAGCTCAAATAAAATATTTACTCTTCTTGAAGTTGAATTGTTTGTTTTTGAAATTTAGTATGGATCTTTAGGGAAATCTACAGAAGAAAGTAGCATTTTGGTACCCTGCTTATTTTGCGAGGATTTTGGGAACGGTAGGATTTGCTCTTAGGAAGAAGGGGAAATAAATAAAATTAAAAAATTTTAAAAAAAAGAAAGTGGAAGATTTAGGGATATTTCTGTATTTTTTATAAGTTGCGCAAAGTAAAATTAAGCTGTATTTAGGAATACTCAAAAAAAGAAAAAAATAAAGAAAAAAAGAAAAATTATGTCACTCTTTTCCACGTCGCCTTCAATGTCGGGCAACACCTTGGTGATTCTTATGACAAAACAGAAAAACGTCCAAAGGTAAAAGTCATACATTTCATGATAAAGGCTGATATGATGAAGGAATTTGATCGTGTATTTTGGAAATTTTTTTGCTTAGTTCTTCAGGCCTTTGGATTTCATGAATGATTTATCTCTCTTATCATATCTAATATAAACTATAACTGGTTTTCAATCTTGATTAAAGGTAGCTATAATGTAAATTCCTATTGGAGTCTGGATTAGAACTCCAGAAATTAGAAAGGGATGAGAGACTTTTACAAACTAAACTTTTCATTTGATTTACTTGATAAACTACTAAACTACTAAAACATGACTCACAAATTTACTAATAATTACTAATTGAAACTATAAAATAGTAATTTAACTATACTACTACCAAACACATTACAATACTTCTCCCTCAAATTAGGCTTTGTCCCCAAAGCCTAAATCAGTTTGGCCTTTTGAGATGAGAAAAGGCATGTATGTTGAGCATTCCAAGTGCCAAGTTTGGGTAATTTTGAAACTCCACATTGAGGATTTTCTCCTGTTGTAGCCGTGCATCCAAATTCCTGACAGACAATAAGATTATGGCATCCGAATCAAGGAAAACCAGAGGTGAGTGTCTTGTTGGAGGAGAGGATTGTGTAAAGATTTGTTGATGATGGTGATTTCACATACGTTTTTGATAGTGGGCAGTTGGGGAATAGTTTCTGGTGGTGTTAGTTTTAATATGTTGATGGTGGAGTCTGATGGTGGTAGTGGCTGAGGGATTTTGATAGTGGAGAAGGTAGAGATGTCAACGTGGGATGGTGGGTAAGGGGGTGTGGCAATGAATTTTGTGATCGGTGGTGACATTGCTATGGTGGCTATGGAAGGTGTGGTTACGAGGGGTGTCGGTGGCGGTGTCGTCAGGATTTGGTGGTGGATGATGAAAGAAAATCAAGTCGAAGATTCATTTCATCAACCATAGTATGGAGGCGCTCCAAATTGGCAAAAAGTTTGCCTAATTACCTCATTGTAGGCATGACCACGGTTCAGGTTTTAACCGGAACCGGCATGGAACCGGACTGTCGGTTCATGAACTCGATCGGAACTATGAGTTATGGTTCATGAAACCATAACCGGACCGTCTAGTCGAGGGCCGGTTATGGTTCAAGTCTTTCCAAAAACCGTAAATCGACGGTTTTGAACCTGCGGTTCAAACCGTCAAAAACCTCCGGTTTCATAAAAAATAAGTATAAAATATTAATTTTTATAAGCATAAAAATGTTAATTACTATCTCATTTTCAAAATAGATGTCTATTTTCTAATTTGTGGTTATATCAAAGTATAGGTCTATTTTGTTTCCAATAATAATTTTCGGATTTTTTTTCATATTACCCTTATGTTTTAAATATCATTTATAGAGTCTCAACACACATATACTTAAAATTAAGTGGTCGATCTAATTAATTAGGGGTTAAATAGAATTTTTTTTCATTTGTTAATGATTAGCCCATTACTATTGTAGTGCTCAAAATATGTAATTTTTATTGTTTTTGTTAATAATATGTTTTGTTGTATCTGTATTTAGGAAAATATGTAATGATAATTCATCTTTTTGAATAAATTTTAAATATTGCCTAATATATTTATTTTTGTTATTATTTACAAAATCAAGAAAATACCTGTGAAGTTGTCCTAAATTTAGTTAGAAGAATTTGTATTAATTTTTTTTGAGGATTTCAATAAGTTGCTTTAAAAATCAAACACAATTTTTTATTTTTTTTTTGAAAAACACAATTCAACAGAATTATATAAAAATTAAGTTAAAATCATAAAAGAACCGGATTAAAACCGTCAACAAACCGAATGGTTCAGAATCGAAATTGGCCCGGAACTGGACCTTAACCAGAAGTTTACGAACTGTAACTGTAACCGTAGAGTTAAGGGCCGGTTAAGGTTCATCCGCTTCCTGAACCGTGAATCGGCGGTTCATGAACTGGGTAGTTCTGAACCGTGGTCATGCTTACCTCATTGTGATCAGCCATGAAGGCTGAACTCAAAGAAAGCACCAATGTAATGTGATGATATATCCTTGTTCGAGTCGGAATTAAAACTCCAGAAATTAGAAAAGAAGGAGAGACTTTAACAAACTAAACTTTTCATTTGATTCTTCTTACAGTGATAATTTTCTTGATACATATTTATAGACTCTATTATCTAAAAACTAAGAAAGATAACTTCTACTAACACAAAACTCTACTAACTATTCTCACCACTAATCCATTACCTGATAAACTACTAAACTACTAAAACATGACTCACAAATTTACTAAGAACACGCTACGGTATGTGCCCGTAATGTGTTCTGATTTAATATTGTTATTATACATGTAAAATAAAATGTATTCTTTTTTCGGTCCCGTACTGTGTCTCGATTTGATACTATTATCATTATATGTAAAATAAAATGTATTATTTTTTTCGATGATTTATTTATTTTTTATTTAATTGATTTATAACACAGGAGACCCCGGACATTCACCCAGGACAAGCATCTAGTTACTAATTGAAACTATAAAACAGTAATTTAACTATACTACTACCAAACGCATTACAGTAGCCCTGCCCGTTTCTTTCAAGAACCTCTGGGAATCAAGCAAGGAGATCCATTATATATCGCCTTATTTATTCATTCTCTTACCCGAAGCCCTTTCCCGGAATCAAAGTATTGACTGAAGAAAGGAAAATTGATGTATATAGAGTTCCAGCCGGCACATTTGTGTTTTCTCATATTAGCTTCGTGGATGATTTAATTACTTTTACAAAGGGATTGAGGAGATTAATTCGGCAATTAAATAAATTCTTCTTAGAATATGAGGCGGCCTCGGGGCAACAAATGAATAAGGCAAAGAGTTTCCCTCTAACCTCGGATGATAATGATTATACTCATATTGGAATGGTGTCTCAGAGTTGGGCATGCAGCAGGGATGTTTACCTTTTACCTACTTGGGATGCAGGCTTTTTAAAGGAAGGAAAGAAGCATCAAATTTTCAGTTTTTGCTGGATTCTTTCTTGATAATAAATTACTGAATTGGAAAAACAAACTTCTTACTCCTGGTGGAGGTTGATATTGATAAAACATGTTTTGTCTACAATTCCAGATAGAATATGGAAATAATTGAAACCCTAATTAGGGTTTCCTATGTAGACGGTTAGGGTTGTTACAATATTGTACTATAAATACCACAATGTATCATGTGAATAATACACATAATAATTCTTTCATGGTATCATCCTTCTTTCCTGGCCTCTCAATTTTTTTTTAGGGTTTCTGCCGTCAGCCTCTTTTTCTTTCTTCTCCTGCCGAACCGTCGAAAGCCCCAACTCCTCAATTTTTCGGCGTTGGAATATTCTCCTCAATTTTCCGGCGGCTCTCCATCATCATCTCAAATATCAATTGTCTTCTTCCTTGCCGGCGGATCTCCATCATCGTCTCAAATCTCAATTTTTTCTTCTTCCCTACCGGCGGATTTGTTGCAGTAGGTGTGTTGCTCCTCGGCGGATTTTTCTTCTCCTGCCAAAATTCAACCCGGCTATACACTGTTCTTCTTCGCCAGTTTTCTCCACCTCCTGCTTTCCGGCGGCTCCAACTTCTACTTCCGGCTGCTGCAATTCTTTTTCAGCCGCTCCAATTCGAACCCGCCGGCTTCCCCTGTTCTTCTTCCGCCGCCGACGCTACGGTCCCCTCAAGTTTGATCGTTCTTAATCAGACCTTGATCAGACCTTGATCGCTCCAATTCTGCTGCTGCTTGAATTCCTGCTTCCGTCGGCCGGTTGCTACTGCTGCTGTTTCCGGCTGCCGTTGTTCAACCTTTCTTCGTCCACCTTGTTTCGTCCATCTTCGTCCGCCGTTGTTCAGAAACCAAAAAAAAAAAAAAAAAAAAACAAAAAAAAAAAAAAAAAAAAAAAAAAAAAACCTAAACCCATCTCTTCGGTGTTCTTATTCGGTTTTGCCTCCCTCTTTTCAGTCCAATCCTGCTACTGTCCGTTGCCAATTGTGCAATCAATTCAATCACTCTGCTCGAGATTGCTATCAATTTCAACAGCCCGCTTACTTTGTGGGTCATAATAATCGGCCTTCTATTCCCCCATCTGCTGATTCCTCCTGGTATATGGACACTGCTTGTGGTAACACTATGACTCCTTCTCAAGGTACTCTCACTAATTCAAAACCTTATACTGGTTCTACTCGAGTCATTATTGGTAATGGTCATTCTTTACCTATTCAATTCGTTGGTCAACTCTCTTGTTCTCAGTTTCGTTTCCCTAATGTTTACCATGTTCTTTCGCTTACAAAAAATTTAATCTCTGTGCGTCAATTTTCCACTGAAAATCAATTCTCTGTTGAGTTTGACCCTTTTGGTTTTTCTGTGAAGGACCTTTGGACGAGGACCCCTCGTCTACGTTGCAATAGTACTGGTTCCCTTTATACATTTCCGCCCTCACTGCTCCATCCATCCCTTGCAACCTCTTCTCAGTCTTGTCTGGTGTTTGCTGCTTCCGTCTCTTCTCAATCATGACATCAACGCCTTGGTCACCCAAATGCCTCCGTTTTGTCCAGTTTATGTCCAGTCGAAGTCTTCCTGGTTCCGTGATTTCTTCAAATAAACTTAGTCTCTGTCAGGCTTGTCAAATTGGGAAGCATCATAAGCTCCCTTTTATGCCTTCTTCTTCGGTTACTTTTAATGCTTTTGATATTATACATACAGATGTTTGGACCTCTCCGTGTCATTCCTTCAGTGGCTTGAAGTATTTTGTACTCTTTTTTGGTGATTTCACTCATTATTTATGGGTGTATCCTCTTAAAAATAAATCCGAGGTTCCTCAAAAGTTTGTTGACTTTTATACTCTGGTTCAAACTCAATTCAATGCTTCCATCAAAACTCTTCAATCTGACGGTGCAGCTGAATATGTTCATTCTCATTATCTTCAATCTTTTCTTAGATCTAAGGGGATCACAATGCGTATCTCTTGTCCGTACATTCCTCAACAAAATGGCAAGGCTGAGCGCATGAATAAAACACTAATCAATATGATCCGCACTCTTCTGCATCAAGCTCACTTACCACCTACATTCTGGGTAGAGGCTTTACATACTAGTGTCTATCTGTTAAATCGTTTACCTACTAAATCAAAAAATGGGGCTACTCCTTTCTCCCTTCTTTTTAGCCATCCCCCTAACTATGGTTCCTTAAGGTCTTTGGGTGTTCCTGTTTTCCCAATCTTTCTCATTTAGCTTCTTATAAGCTCCATCCTCGCTCCGCTCCATGTGTCTTTCTTAGTTATCCTGAATCTTATAAGGGCTATCGTTGTTTTGATCCTGCTTCTAAGAAAGTCTATACTTCCCGTCATGTTGTTTTTGATGAAACCTCTTTTCTATTTCCTCAACTCTCTTCGGTTCCCCAAAAAGAATCCTCCCCAATATCATTTTAAATATCCCTCATTCCTTATTTCACGATCCCTCCCTTCATCAAAATCCTCTCCATTGGTTGCTTCTCCTTTACAAAAACATGTGTCGTCCGTTCCTTTAGTATCTGAACCCACACCTTCCATTTCCTTGTCATATATTCGAATCCCCCTATTCATCATATGGTCACTAGAACTCGTGATGGTACTCGTAAACCTAAACAGATACTTTCTATTACTGCCACTACTACATCCCCTTCACTCCCTACTGAACCAAAATCCTTTACTGAAGCAAATAAATACCCTGAATGGCGTGCCGCTATGAATGATGAATTTAATGCTCTCCTCACTAATCATACATGGGATTTAGTCCCTCCCCCTGTTTCTGCCAATATTATCGGCTCCAAATGGATTTTTCGAGTCAAGTTAAAATCTGATGGCTCTCTTGATCGATGTAAGTCACGTTTGGTCGCTCAAGGCTACAATCAGTAGCCTGGACTTGATTATGACCAAACGTTTAGTCCGGTAGTTAAACCTGTGACAATTCGGACTGTCTTAAGAATTGCTGCTTCTCGAAAATGGCCCGTTCATCAGTTGGACGTTAAAAATGCGTTTTTGCATGGTCATCTTAATGAAATTGTCTATATGAAACAGCCTACTGGTTTTGTTCATCCAGACCATCCTCACTATGTCTGTTGGTTGAACAAAGTTCTTTATGGCTTAAAGCAAGCTCCCAGAGCTTGGTTTCATCGTTTCACTGCTTTTCTACTTACACAGGATTTTAAAGGCAGTCGCTCGGACACTTCCATGTTTGTGTATTCTTCTGGCTCGGATATGGCTGTTTTGTTACTTTATGTTGATGACATTCTCCTGACAGCTTCCAGCAATCATCTCCTCACTACTATTATTCAGTCGCTGAAAGGAGCTTTCATAATGACAGATCTTAGTCCAATCAACTATTTCCTTGGTATTTCTGTTGCTCCTCACTCTGGTGGTTGGTTTTTACACCAACGCAAGTATGCTGAGGAGTTGCTTGCTCGCAGTCATCTCACCGATGCCAATCCCGTTGCAACTCCACTTGCTCCGGCTTTTTAATTTTCGGATGATGAGTCTCCGCATTTTTACAATCCGACTCTTTATCGGAGCTTGGTGGGTGCATTACAGTATCTTACTTTCACCAGACCGGATATTCAATATGCGGTTAATCTTATCTGTCAACATATGCATGATCCTCGTGAGCAGCAGTTTCAGGCAGTCAAACGCATTCTCCGTTACATTAAAGGCACACTTCACTATGGTACACATCTCCGTGCTGCCCCCCTTGATCGCCTAGTTACATATTCCGATGCTGATTGGGCTGCTGCCCTACTACTCGCCGCTCTATGAGTGGTTTTTGTGTTTTTCTGGGTCCCTCACTAGTTTCCTGGTCTTCCAAAAAATAATCCACTGTGTCTCGATCTTCTGCTGAGTCTGAGTATCGTGCTGTTGCCTCTGTGTTGGCTGAATCCGTCTGGTTGGAGAATCTTCTGTCTGAACTTCATGTCAAGCTCTCACATCGCCCGGTCATCTTGTGTGATAATGTTTCTGCTACATACCTAGCTGCAAATCCGTTTAATCATGCTCGCACTAAACATATTGGTCTAGACATTCATTTTGTTCGTGAACGTGTTGCTGCTGGTCTTCTTCGGGTCCTTCATATTTCCTCACAATCCCAGCTTGCAGATGCATTTACCAAATCATTACCTAAGGATAAATTGTATTTGTTTAGAACCAATCTAGGCATGATTACTTCTCCTGCTACGATTGCGGGGGGATGATAGAATATAAAAATAATCGAAACCCTAATTAGGGTTTCCTATGTAGACGACTAGGGTTGTTACAATATTGTACTATAAATACCACAATGTATCATGTGAATAATACACACAATAATTCTTTCAATTCCGATCCACACCTTTACAGATATAGTTCCTCCTAAATATGTGCTAAAGGCATTAAAATCAAAGGGCCAAAACATCTTATGGGGAGACACCGAAGAAGGACGTAAACAACATTGGCGATCTCGACAGTGTATCACATATCCAATCCATGAAAACGGCCTAGTTTTTCAGAAGTTTCAAGATATTATTGATGTGTTTTCTATGAAACTTTGGTAGAAATTTAACATGAAAACCGGGATTTGGGCAAAATTTATTAGGTCTTTGTCTTCAACATCACAAAAAGCGTACTAGCTGGAAGCGAGCTCGAGTTATTGAACAAAACGCTTATGCACACTCAATTATATTAATCGAAAATGGAGCGAGTTCCTTTTGGTTCGACTGGTGGTTTGGACTGAGCTAGCTCTAGATGTTGCTGCAGAGGATTACCATCCATACAAAGATCTTTCGGTTCAGGATTTCTTTGATCATAAACATTGCAGGAATTTAATGTCTTTTTACTGGATCATATAAAGTTGCTGCTAGAGTCAATTGACTTGCAATTCTCGGAGGAAAGTGATGAATTAATTTGGTAACCAAAGTGCTACAGGGAAATTTACTTTATCCTCGGCTTACCAAACAATCAGGGAGTCACAAACTCTATTCCCCTTTGCTCAATTTATTGGCATAAATTAATTCCATTGAGAATATCCTTTTTTGATTGGGAAATGCTGAATAAACTACTTCCATTTGCAGATGTGCTATCAAAGATAGGATTCTGTTGTTTTCCTTCGAGGTGCTCAATTTGCCAAAAGGATGATGATGTACTTAATTCATGCGTTCTATCAATGTACAACCACCCAAGCAATTTGGAAGCACTTTGAAATTATTCTAGGTTTCTCTATACCTTCAGTAGTAGGCCTTAATGCTTATCTGCATGCGTGGTTTTCATTGCATAGTTCTGATTCTGTTTTTAATTTGGTTGTGATGGTAGTGCCTAGTTTTATAATTTGGGAAATATGGAAAGAAAGAAATAGGTATATTCATGAAGGTAAATCATTCAATTCTAGTTTTGTGATTTTTACAGTAAAAGAACATATTGCTAACTGTTTACGTCTTCATAACCTCCAACAAAAATCTATAAGTGAACAGAAAATGTTAGAGGAGATGTTTCAAGTAAAGCTAGCAATGCCAGAGAGGAAGCAAATCGAGATCATACACTGACAGTTTCCAAGTTCGGGTTCTTATGTACTAAATACAGACAGATCAGCACTTGGGACACCTGGTGAAGCAGGATTAGGATTTATCATTTAATATCAAGGCAATCTTGTATTCGCGGAAAGCCAATATTTGGGAATAGGAGACAGTTTTGATGCTAAAGTGAAAGCAATATTAGCTGGATTAGAAAAATGCGAAGCACTGCAACTACAAAGAGTCCAAGTGAGATTGGGCAATCAAGCAGTGGTGGACATGCTTACAAAAGGAACTATTTTTCCTTGGTAGACCTGTAGTGCTCTGAAAAAGATAAATCTCATTTTGAGAAGAAGAGACTACACAATAATACATGTATATCGAGAGGTAAATAGTGTAGCAGATGCACTGGCAAAATTAGCATCAGCAGGGACTTCAAGCCAATTTAGCAGCAGAGCTCAATTGCCTAATAGCATCTGCAGAATACTGAAATTGGAAGATCAATCACTGCCATATTTGTGCATAAAGTAATCAGGTAATGCATGGTTTCATTATTTTATTATTTTTTTCAAAGGTTGTACATAGGACCGAATATGAGTTTCTATTTTAATAGATAAGATTTTTTTTTTTTTTTTTTTTTTACATATAATTACAAGTACTTGGTATTACATATGGGTTGGGTCTATGGGGAAAGGGATAGTACTACTAAGGGAGAGACTCTATGCGCGCACGCATCATTCTGGTACTTGGAAAGCCTCCTGGCGGTGCAAGTAGAAAATCTGCACAAATTCAACACTGAAAAAGAATTTGTATTTGATTCCTTTTGTTTATATAAACAGAGCTATGAAGGGGTTTTTAGTAATATCTTTGTAAGGTAATCTCTTAGATAGTTTGTGTTTAAATAGAGCTGCCAAGAGATTTTTATACAAATTTTTGTAAGACGGTCTCTTTTCCTTGGGTAAGTCTTGTATATTTTTTCTTTTTAAAATTAATAAAATCAGGGATGCCTTCCAAATACCGTCCTAGATTTCTCTTAAAAAAAATACTATATTAAGTTTCTTTTACAAAGGATAACTAGGTGTTAGACCTGTCCGATGGACAGGGAAGATATACACATATAGACCTTCCAAGACAAGTGAAGCAAAAAAAAGTATTAATACTTTATGGATGTCTTTTGTATTTTTATAAAAGATTACTTATAAAATATATAATGACTTCATTGGAACATACAAACACAAACATCAACAAAACTTTGCCAAATGAATACGGAGGTAAATTATTTAACGCAAAAAAATATTAATATTTTTATGCATTTTATATTCTTATAAAATATTAACTATAAAACGTATAATGATTTCATTGGAAATACAAATACAAACGTCCACAACACTTTATCAAATGAATACGGTGGTATTTTACTTAATACAAAGAGGATCGTTATGAAATCCGAAAAACGAAATATAAAAAAAAATGAAAAAAGAATCAACTTCAAATTAAATAATTATATATCTTGCAATACTTTTTTTTAGATTTCATTCGTGACTTTGGAATTGACATTACCATTTTCATCATATATTAGGACTTTTTTTTTATCAAAAGCAAAACTTTTTATTAGGTCCAAAATAGTACAAACACCAATGCTGTCAACTTTCTTTAGATCTATGCATCCATACAATTTAAGGCATCTTAATACCCAATTTCTCTAAAAATCTTATATCGTCACTACTTGTAGGACCTTTCTTCCATATCTCGAAGTAATTCATATTTCACTTTTCAGTGTTTTTATTTTATCTTTTTAAACATATACACCTTACATTCTCACTTTATTTTGTTTTAATTTTTTTTTTTACCTATTTGTTCGTTTGCTTTAGTTCTTTCTTATTATTTATTGAATAATTTATTTTTACTTGAATTTATCTGTTGTCAGAGATATTGTATTTAAAATTCGAGTGTGGGAATATCTTTCTACTCCTTAAAGAATATTGTTCAACTATTTTTTCTCAATTAATATCTTTTTAGACACTTTCGCTAGTTTCAACGCCACCCTTCTCACTTTTTCAGATTAAGTTTGATTAAAAAAAAAATAATTTCAAGATTTGATCGTTAGTTGTTTGAGTAATAGAACTGTACTGGAACTCTCACATTTTGGTGAATTATATATATATATATATATATTTACATTTTTCACCAAAAAAAAAGTTGTTTGAGTAATAGTTTTATTTTTTTTTTTAGTTATTTTGCAATCATTATCTGACTGTTTTGATCTTAATGATATATCAATTTTCTCAAATTTAGTTTAACTTATGAGAAAGATAGTTGTTCGGTATCTAATCCAACCCACTCATTAGCATAAAATTGGGTCTCAAACTCATCATTACGAAAAATACATGTGCCATACTAAATTTTAAACATTGTATTAAAATGATAATTCTTTAATTTTGAAAATGGAATTTTGTCTGTTGAACTTTTTTTTTTAATAAAAACATGATTTTTATAATAATATAATTTTTATAATAACGTGAAGGTTCATAAATAATTAAAAACTTTAGCTAAATATTGAGGGTGGCCCAACGTGTCACTCCCAGTTCTATAAATAAGAATTTTAAATTCTTACCCCCATAAAGTAAAATCTAATACTGTCCTCTTTCAGTTATGCAGCTAAATTTGATAGTTTTGTTGATCTCTATTTTTGTTTCTTCCTAAACTTTGAGGCATACATTTGCTTTTGCTCGAGTACTTAACTACCATATGTGATGAGATAACATTTCCAAGGCTCCGATACCACATTTGTCTATCTTGTAAGCGTCATTAGTTTAAATAATTAACTCAATACCTTGTGCATAATTGAAACCACGCCTTTGATACCCCTGTCTTGGAAAAAAACAAGAGCATTTCGAGGGGAAAAAAGAGAAAAAAGTCACATTTCTTCAATCTCATAGAGACAACGAACCTCTCATTAATTAATAACATAACTCCAACAATTTCACCCAAAAAAAAAAAAAGCGAAGAAAAAGCCTAACTTCATTTGCTTTGTCAACACACTTGGATACAATTAAGAGTAGCAAAACTTTTAAGAGTACAATGACAAGTAGAATTTTTAATAGATTAAAATAACACAATGCTTGTCTCAACACAATGCTTGTCTCATATTACATTCATTTTGTTGAGACAAGCGAAAAGTGATTTAACAGCTTCATTGCATTGTGTTGAAGCTGATTGTCTCTAACTACAAATTCGTCTTGGAAGGCGGCTGCTTTTCTGCATTTGCAATAGTTAGGAAAAATTTGTAGTTATTAGCCAAAGTCGTGAAGGGGTTTTTACTAAAATCTTTATAAGGATAAGTTTTAAGCACTGTCTTATATATATATATATATATATATATATATATATATATTTTAAAAAAAAATCTACTCTAGTAGACCCCACTTAAATGTAAGTAAACCCCTCTTACAAATTTCTTGGTGGGAATCAAATCCTGGTCTATTACCAGGAAAGATAGCACCCTAACCATTAGGCTATATATCATTCAAGTCCCAAGTACTGTCTTATATATGTTTTCTTTTTAAAATTAATAAAATTAGGGATGCCTGCCAAATACCGTCATGGATTTCTCTTTTTTAAAAATATATACTATACTAAGTTTCTTTTACAAAGGATAATAATAATAAACAATAGTAAAGTCACATGTGGTATGATATTGGATTTTTTTTCCTTGTTTTTTAAACTTTTTTTTTTCCTTTGACTAAAAGTGGAAGTTGATTAAACTTTAATTTTGTATTACTTTAAGATTTTTATCATAATATTCTTGTAATTCTTGTAATTTCTATATTTATCTTTTTATAGATTCGCAAAGAGGGTAAGCGTGGAGCACGTCGAATCTCACTAATATGTAACAAGAAACCAGACAAGTATGAAACAATTAGACGAATTGTTAAAAAGAAAGGAAAAGTTGTTACTAGGAAATCCAAGTTAAGGCTCTTATCCGATTATACATGTTGGATGTCACTACAAGGACTTGGAACAAATTTGACTGATTCATAAATATAATATACTTTAACCACCTCAGAAAAAATATTTACTTTTTAAAATTAAATAATATAATAAAATAAATTATTTTTCTAGAACAGAGAAAGTGTGAAACAACAGCCATCTGATGACTTATGACTTACTAATCCCTCGTCGCTACTTAATTTCCAACTACTTATGCTGTATCTTTGCAAGTAGTTCGAAACAATTGAGGCAAGCATTCATCTTGCAGTCTGCAGATACAACTTGCGAGCTGGTAGACAGACTTATAAAGAATTGTATGTTAAAGGGTTGCCTGTTATCTGTTAGGTAAGAAGTTTAATGAAATTCCTTTTTATATCTTTAATTCTTTTAAAAAAATTTAATTGAAAAACTACATTATATTTATTTTCGCAATTTTAGGTCCTAATACAACCTTTCAGTTTCAGGTTTTGGTTCCAACTTGGACCCAAGACAAAATTTTCTGCCATTACATAATGTTTCAATCAATGTAACAACCCCTGGATGGCTGGATCACATAGGAGCTAATTTTCGTTAATTACTGATATTTTGTGGTACCACATCTCAAAAGATTGAGTATGAATGTTTACATTTGTAACAACAACAAATTTCATTGCGTTTCAATTAAATGAAGTCCCATCTCTTCCCAATACACATTGTCCTATATATTAGCCAAAAAAAAAGTGTTTTTATTTTTCATCTAAATTTGTGTATATATCCGGAATTTAAGGATGAGAGAGTTGAATGAGTTTAGTGATCTACTAGTTCTTGCCGTGAAGCTTGTAAAAAATAAAAACAAATGTAATGGTAGAAGTGGAGATGAAGAAAATTTTATATCATACACCTTACTCAAAGATTACATGAACATAACATACGTAATCGTAACTAAACAAATCATAATGAAATATCAAATACTTCTTTTGTCTCAAAATTATTATCGAATTTGAGATTTCACTTTTAGTATAATTTGAATAATAAATATAAACTTAAACTGTACAATAATTATGGGACGGAGGGAGTACATATTTTAATACAGTTAGTTAAGCTAATTAGAAAATAAGGAATACTGTCTTGTATAATGTGAAGAAAAATATGTATATATATACAACATTTGTTTTTTCATCAAGAAAAGACAAGGTAAAACATTATTAATTGGAATCCAACAATTAAAGACAAAAGTGGGGGCAAAGGCCTCAATCACAACAGACGAAGGAATCTGGTAGCAGTATTACACAATTAATGTAGCAGTTACGGGCTGTGGTCCTCTTTGATGCTTCATTTTTTGGGTCTAATCCAATCCGTCCAAAGGTGGCCCAGCCGCCCACCACCGCCTTACACGGCGGCCGACTAGCGGCAGCAGCCACTTCACCGGTAATGGCAATGGCAATGGCGATGTAACTAGTTGACAAATAAGTCCTGAAATATGTTTCACTTAAAAAAAGAAGAAGAATAAGAAATGGGGCCTCTAATTAAATTAATACACGATAATCACTTTTAATGAATTGGTCACACCCAATTTACAATTACCCCCTCCGGTCCTTATTATTTTGATTTTGTCCTACGTTTCACCTAAGATGTGTTCTTAATTTGAATACAAACCTTAAAAACATCTATATAACTTAATTAAAAAAATCAAGAGATAAAAAATTGAAATAGTTTTTCACTTGCCACGTAGGACTATTAATTTTCTCTATTTTTTTATTTATTAAAAACGAAAAAAAAGTTTTATCTTGGGTTAAAAAACTCTACGAAAAAAAATATTACTTAAATAATCATCCGGTAGAAGATTCTTTTTTCAAATACTTTGGAACAAATCTTACCCGATCTCATCTTATTTTACCCAAATCTTTTATTCTGGTTGGAATCTTTTTTTATTTTAAATCATACTCTGCTGAGTCAATCTATTAAAAATTTTGAAAGGCCATCGATTGATTTATTTTCTTGCTCGAGAATTTGATACGATGGAAGAGCTCACCGCAATTTTAACACAAAGAGGAAGTTGGTGATGTTAAAGGACCACTCCAAATAACAATTGATTGATAATCTCATTTGGCAATCTTCCGAATTGTTTTCCCACAAATCATGTAAGTATGCGTCCATCGGTTTTCCCCCTTTATCTGTATGTTAAGTTTTTTTCATAAAGAGATGACTTGTCAGGTCCTGTTGTTCCACGAATTGGGCGATTATGATTAATCTAATTTATCGGACGGGTATGGAAAACCCTACGAGATTTGGGCCAAAAATGCCTTCATTCGTTCTTATTACACATATTTAAATCACAACACGTTGCCTTTTGTCAGTATGCAAGAAAAAAGGGGCTAAACGTTCTGATTCACCACGAATTGCAGAGGTGTTCTTCGATGCAAGATCTTTTGCTCTTGCAAAAATTACAGGGTTGTCTGATACGTTGATCAGATTAAGTCTGTCTTAGGCGGCAAGCGTTTTCTTAATTGTGGAAGCCACGGAATGCATTTTGATAAAGATTTTTTATATTTATAGTCGGATTTGTAAAACTTCATTATTTATGAAAATCTGGAATAGTCAAATTTGCTTTTCCAAGAGTTATATATGATTTTCTATGTTGTAATCAATGTTTATCTGCCATTAATATTCCAGTCTACCTTACGCTGCTAAAAGATGTAGACTTGTGAATAGGGTTGTGTATGGATGCTGGACTTCAAGATCTTAATCAGCAACATGAATGATTAATGTATATAATCTCGCATTTCACTTTGCCCACGGGTATAAACTACCCTTTTAAAACGAAGATAATTTTATTTGGCCATCTTTTTTATATTAATGATTAATGAAAGTTAGATTCACCCTTTCTCGCAAATTATATTATATGAACACCACTCTATTCATGATTAATGATACTTGAAATTCATATTATGTATGCATTCATAGATATTTGTTTATAAAGTGATATTTATTTAAAGTATGGTACTTCTACCCCGTACAACGTACGGGTAACATCTAGTTTCATAATAATTAGGAGAGCACAACGAATATGAAAATATATTTTTAAAATTTTTTTTAATAAAAAAAGACACCCTAAGTTAAACCTAGCACGAAATCAAAATATCTTATAACAAGGACATGAGAGAGTAAGATTTAAGAATGTATAAAAGTTAAGAGAATCACCATAGTGTTGTTAATGATTTTGACTGGAAGGATATGGTTAAATAAATCACGATCATGAGGTTTTGACAAATAATTTAAATTTATGTAGTATGACAACTTATTCTGTCATGGGTGTAAAACGTTGTGATATTTCAAAAAAAAAGAAATCAAACATACGTTGTAGAAACACCATAACTAATCAAAATGTGGATCGTTTTCCCTTTCTTGTTTTAAAGATCAAGCATTTGATCGATCGTTTCCAATGTCCTTTCCACTTTGCTATAATGAGTGAATGAAATAACTATCTTGTCTGCGTATAGTATTATTCATTTATATATTTTAATTATGATGAATGAATAGTCACATATATTAATTATGAATAAGTATCTCAATTTTTAATCACCAATAATCTCTAAAAGACACGAATGCAGATTGTCGGTAACGTGTCAAACTTAGCTATTCAAAAATTATACTAATACTGTACGTGTATATTAAAACTGGCTATTACTCCTTATTTGCTATATATATATATATATATATATATATATATATATATATATATGATGGGTGAACAGCGTACACATTGACTTTTAACTCAAACAAACACTTTCGCAAACATGATACTACTATATTGGATTTTCTTTGGTGTGAGAATCATTATCAAATTAACTTATCGAATGCAATAAATTTAAAACATGTAAGAAAATTTTGCAACGAAATTTGATTCCTTCACCCTCAAATTCTGATTCATTGGTTTACTGCTACTATTTCACCATGAGAAACCCTCTTTCTAAAGTAAGACAATGACTTAACACCAATAAAATCAGAATAACATGCGACAAAATGTAATTGTGGATTTTAGGGATTTATCTCCTTTAATGACCTTGGCATTTCTAGAACACGAGATGTGAACAAAACTATCAAATTTTTCTCCAAATAAATTTATTACTTTTACTCGAAACAAATTCGAAGAAGCGGTTAATACGCCCTCGATACAGGCTTTTCTGATTCTTCCTTGTATAGTTTGCTGGGAACATCTTACCTAATTTTGGATTTTTCTATATTTAAATGGTTTAAAAAGGTAATAATTTCACGAATGAAAAATTAAGTAGTTACAAAAATGCTTCTTTGATTACCTTACTGCCCGGCAAAGTGTATTTATTCTTTCTTATTGTCTTTTTTTCCCCCCCTTGTTTAATGATCTACAAATATTTGATCCATCTACTGGAGGATCAATCTGTTAGGAACAATTTTGCTTAAATTATTAGAGAAACAAAATGAAGGAACAAGATAGATTCCAGTTAGCTGCCAAAAATTGACTAATTATAGTAATATTAAATGGATAACTAGTTGTTGTGCCGTGTAATTTAGTATTAACATTTTGACTTCTGATGATTTGGTTTTGTAAGATTATTATCTTATTAAGAAAGAAGTAAAGTTGATCAGAAATACACGAACTATTGTTTCACACGTGTGAGCTGCGATGCTTGGTAAATAATCAAGGTCGTCCGTAGATGTTGTTTTCTATCCTCTCTTTGTTAGTTAACACTCTTTACGTCCTAAAATTATTGTTTAATTTGTTATATTATAACCTTACAATTATTTAAGGACATAAAGTAAGAAAATAACTGTGTCCTTTAATGTTTCTTTATCTTAAAGAAATAGTCACTGTTTGATTTGTTCCTCTAGTTTCGTGTTAGCTTGATGGTAAAAAGAATGAATTGTTTGGGTGAAGTATGAGATTGAATAAATAAGTATGTTCATCAACCCCCCAACCATTTGTAGTACATTACATCATTCATGTCCTGATTTTACTGGAGTTCATCTTACCATTAACAATTCCGCATCATCACTCTTGTCTTTCATATCACTCCGTCTAAAACAAATCATATTATCTACGACTCTGAATAATAAGTAAAATTTTTATTTTCAAAAGACGAAGTATATGTAATATAGTTTTGTCTTTTTCTCAAAGTAGTTATATGATCAGTTTCGAAAATTAACTAGTATTTTCATCTTTGTAAATTTAATAACGATCAAAACTCTTGTTTTTTTTTTTAAAAAAAAAATTATACTACTATTTAGTGTTTTGTTTTCCTTCATGGTGATAAGGAAACGATGATGCTTTTCTTGCTTCTAAGCTGAAGTAATGGTGTTAGTTTTACCGGGAATGAAAACAGCACAAGTCACGGACCATTGTCTATACTTAGAAGCAAATAGGCCAAGTAGTATTTAAAGATTCTTGAAGTTATTAGGGCCATTTTCTACAACGATCATTTTCCATAATTAATTACATCGCTTGTCATTTCCTGTCCATATGCTTTTTTATATTCTCTTCACCATCCTCACCAAATCTTCGGTCGGCTTTCTTCTTCTTTTTTTTTTTTTTTTGGTTGGCCATATTTAAAGAATTGGTTTTTTTTTTTTTTTCATATAACCTTTTTGGCATATTTAGAGGATGTTCATTGTTGACTGACTAAAATTATAAAGACATTTTTACGGTAATAAATACGAATATTATCGTACTAGTATACAACTTAATGTAAACAATACCGCTTGTTATTTAAGCAAACAGAATCAGCAATGTAGTTTGGATCGGTCTTGTTTCATAAGTAAGATAACGTAATCTTGTTTGCAAGTACTATGTTTAAGGGCGACATTTAACACGGAATTATATAAAAACTCAACAACACTTGAGTGTAAACAAAAAAAATTTAACTGAAATCACTTCATTTAGGATACATAAACTTCAATCTAATGAAGGTGTGTCATTCCGGATTAGATACGTAAAAAGTAAGACAGATGATCACATCTTGTGCAAATATTTGTATGTATTTATTTAGTTACACGATCAAGCTAATCATGCGTTAATGAATACATTATCGAAAATAAGATGAGACACACATCACTAATAAACTCTTTGATTCCTTTCATTATCTAACAAATTGATTAGGATAAAATATCAAAAGGATTCATACTCTTGGTTGCTATACCACACCATAATTAAGAAGAAAAGGTCAGGGGAAGTAGGAAGAAGAATCATCACCAAAATCTTGGTTTGTTTTCAATGATTTATCCCCCCTTGAGAAGGGGGGTGGGGGGAGTAGGAGAAAGAAATAACAAAATTTAATGTGATTCTTGTCAGTAAGCAACGGTCAGTGTCAAGCCTTCTAGCAACATTACTACTAATTTAATGCATTTTCTTAAATTATATTATTTTCACTAACATTCATGCATGAAACATTTTTGTTTTTTCTCTCTTCATCCTTTTTTAGTTCTTACTTCTGTGTTCTTCTCTGCCGCTTATTTTTGTGTCTTTCTTTTGACATTTGCAGCAGCAGCTCAGAGAAAAAGCTCTGCTCATTTTTTCTTCAGACACCCTTTTTTCCTCTCCACTTTATCTTGCTGAATTTTAGGTAATTTATTCCTTTCAGCAAAATAATTCAGGGTTTGTTTCTGAATGCCTGATTAAAGACTCTGTCTTGACACTTTGAGTACACTGGAAGAGCTGCAGAATTTTCAAGCTTAGTTATTGTAAGTCTTTAAGAAAAAGAAAATTGTAACTTACAAGCCAAATCATGTTGTTTTTAGATATTAACATTGACATAAGTACTAATGTGTGCTCCTCTTTGAATTAGTGTTCCAGAGTTTGATGTTTGATGATTGTTTTCATTTGCATTTTGTAGGTTGATGTCTTTTGGGGATGTGGGCTGCTTTTAACCAACTTGGAATTCTGCTGTTGAAGTTTTTAGTCACTGACCATGAGAAATAGATCAACAGAAGTATTTCTTCCAAAAAGCAAGAATAACCAATTAAAGGGTACATGGGGGTTGGCTGATATGTTTGATTTCAGGAATGGTAATACTCATCAGAAGCTGCTCACAGATGGGAGGACCATGCAAAGACACAATTCAGGTAGGCAGAAATAATTCATTGCATTAGGCTGTAACTTTTGTCGGTGTTGATGTTAATTCTTACTACTGTTTACAGCCCTGATAAAGTTTGATATTAGTCTTGATCATGACCAATATGAAAGAAATCGAAGTTGATTCTAATTAGGAACTGTTTCAGTTGATGGTGTTTATTGTTGTCCCAATGATTTTAGTAGCAATGATGTCCTTTTTTCACACTTGCATGGTTGGATCATTGAGAATCTGACAGGTTATAAGGCCACTTCAGAGTTTGGCTTTCATTTGAGCAGCTTCCATATGTTGCAATGTCTGAAGACTTCCCTTCTTTGGCTGCAGATTCTGAGCATTTAAGGAAGCGACCGAATTTCTGCGATAAGTGCCTGGATTTTGAAGTAAGTGATCATTACTGATATGAATTTATTTTCCAAACTTAAGGAAGCCAATATAGAGGTGGATGATGATTGGACTGGGGATCAATTCAAATGCTTATAGAAAGAACATGGAACAAATTTTTTCATTTGAAGTTTTGAGCCAACTCATACTGTTCAAATTTACATAAAGTGTATTGATATATGACTTGAAATGTGATGTGAATATGGTTGGTTTCAGGATGCTTGCAAGATCAAGGTTAAGGACATCATGCCGGAAGAGTTTCCAAATGAGAAGCAATTGAAGAAACTGCTTAAAGCTATTAAGGAACAGCAGAACAGGACAGATAATGTCCATCAATCTATAAATAGTCCAAAGAGGGCAATGAAAGCCTCCCAGAAAGCTTCACAGGTGTTGCGAATAGGTCACAGGAAGGAGAAAATGCACATATGTTCTCATCAATATTCAAGTGCAGATGAATTATCCTTGGATCATTTAACCTTCACAACAATGTTGGAAAGAATCTCTGGAAATATTCATCAAGATGGAGGACGTATTGAAGATGTTTCGAGAAGTACTAATCCGAGGTTTAAGCAGTTTGGCGATATCAATTTGCAACTACTTCAGATGAGTGCTAAAGCTTTTATAGATCAAATGTATATAAATAGAGTTTATACAAGTAGAGCTGCTTCCTCCGATAAATCCACTCCTTTCACAGATGCTTCTGAAATTCTGCGTTTAAATAGGGATCTGTTCCTTCAACTACTGCAAGATCCAAACTCTCTAATAGTGAAACATATCCAGAAGGTGCAGTTTCCGAAAGGACAAAAAGAGAAACGCAAGCTACTTTGTGATTCGAAGTCCTCAGAAAGCCATAGCAGTGCTATCCGGAAGTATGGAGATCCTGAAAGTACAATGAGGATACAGAAGAAAAATGTGAACAATCATTTGTGGAAGAAACTTAAGGATAGATATGGATTTTCCATCAAGGGTAGTGATTGTTCTGGGGGAAGTCAGATTGTTGTTTTGCAGCCAGTCTCGAAGAACAGGAAACATCCTGAGAATGTGTTTTGCCAGTGCTCAGGTTTTCAGTCTCATAAAAGCTTCAATCAGAAAGGGAAGAACATCAAGTCAAGGTACTTCTCCTTGAAAGAAATTAAAAGAAAATTTAAACAAGCAGTCGGAGAAAGCAGGAAAGAGCAGAATTTGGTATCGTTTGATGATAATCGAATTTCTTCCAAAAGACATTCTCTGCGGTATGCTGAAATGAGTGTCATTCGTAGTACATCATCAACTAGAGAATCTACTCTTTCTAATGATTTCAAGAGGATGGAGAAACAACAAAAGCCATTTAGTTTGATGTCATGCAACGGACCTGAAATTGAGTCCAATAAAGATCACAAGAGTAAGAAGCTGAACTCCCTAACTAGAAGTGGCTCCAAGAGGGATCAGGTTGATATATTTGAGGAGGCAAAAAGACGTCTTTCGGAGAGGTTAAAGAATGTGAGTGCTGGTGAAATTGTACCAAGGAAACAGTCACTAAGAACATTGGAAATGATTCTCTCATCACCTGATAGCCCTAAGAATGTCCTGGGTGCTTCTGTTCCAGAAGAAATGAAAATTTCCTCGTACAGCGAAATGGAGAAAGGAAAGGAAGTAACCTGGCATACAGTTCAGAGGACAAACAAAGAAGTTCTTCCATATGGTGATTCTAGATTTGATGATCAGTTGAGAACTTCTTATAGTAAGCCTCATCTCCCAGAAAACACTCATGATGAAACTGAAGTTCATAAAAACATTGATCCTGCTGGGGAAGATCTTATGCATAGAGGTAGTACACGAATTGATTCTTTTATGTGTTGTTTCCTTTTCATGTAGCACTGTTTTGACAGTCGAAATGGTTTTTCAGGTCACATAAGCATCCCTGAAGAAAGAGAAAGAGTGTTAGCAGATACTGCTGATATTACCTCCACTGGACAAAGAATTGAAACAAACCGATCCCCTAAGGTCAACGGGAATGGGGAGGGCTCAAGATCGGTCTGTCTCTTGTTCCGAGTTTTATTTAATAGTTGATCTATAATCACCTGAGATTTCTTCTTCCTCAGTGCTTTTCTCATCTCTGCTGCCTTTTGTTGTAGCTATTTTTCATCCATCAACTGTTTATTGTTGTAGCTATATTTCTTAGTTCATTTATCAACTGTTTTTGCCTTCCTCTGCAGGCTGATTATCCGGAAAATCATTACCATATCTCTTCAGCAGATTGCCCTTCAGCAACGGCTCCAGAAATACCGGCATTACAAATTTTGGACATTTGCAAAACTAGAGAAGGGCATCCTAGTCCGGTTTCTGTCCTGGAGCCATTTTCGCCTGAAGATATCAATAGTCCTACAAGCACTATACATGAGCAAGGTATACCTCTGCAAAATCCAACTTTCCTATTTTACTCCATTGAGCTATTTGTTGAACCATGTCATTATGTACAATTTCAGCTGGATCTCCTTTGCAACCGCGCCATATTGACTTTGATGATCAGTTACATGTTGAACCTGCTGAAGATCCTGTAATCGATGTTGCTAATTGCCTGGAAGGAGACGATTATGTTGCTGCATATGTGAGAGCTGTTATGCAAGCATCAGAACTGAACTTCGAAGAGCTGATTTCTGGTTCTGTTTCTAGTTCTCCTTCACTTCAACATGCCCTAGATTCATATCTGTTCAACAATTTGGGCCTGTTCCAAGCCGGA
Organism: Oldenlandia corymbosa var. corymbosa; assembly: GCA_949775105.1. NCBI lineage: Eukaryota > Viridiplantae > Streptophyta > Magnoliopsida > Gentianales > Rubiaceae > Oldenlandia > Oldenlandia corymbosa. The sequence goes on along the minus strand of OX459119.1, from coordinate 8,852,585 downwards.
ACAAACAGCGAACTCAACCTCCTGCTCGACTGCATCCATGAAATACTCGTAGGCATATACTACAACTACTTTGGTTCCTCCTCCCCTTACCTTAAATTTCTCAAACCAAGTACCAGACCTTTCATTCCACTTGAAGAAGCAAATGTGGTTGATCAGGTAGTGAAGGAAGTGAGTTACTACCTTTTACCAGAAATGGGACAACCAGCATTAGACCATCTTCTCAGTAAAGATATAGCAAAATCGAGATCATGGATTGAACTTCATCCCCATACAGAAGCTATTGTGATTCAAATGGCTGAAGATGTTCTGCAAGATTCAATAGTGGATACCATTGCTGAACTTCAGAGTTGAAGTTGGCACTCCAGATTGGCCTTGTTCACAATTTCCATTAGACTAACAGTGTGATAGCCTTATAGGATATAGTACTGAGTTGAGTTGTTCAAGCACTGGGTTATTTTTAAGAATTACCTCTCCTACACCAATAATAAATCTGTTATTCTCTATCACCTTTATTACAACTCGGACCCAAAATTCTCCAATTTAAACTCTACTACTTCTTTTCAAATATATATATATATATATATATATATATCTTACTATATTAGAAACAAAAACCACACTCAAGAGAAAGCACCGCCATTTGCCATGTGGCATTTGCACATTATATTTTTAAAATAAATTTTTATTTACACATCAGTTTCCTAGACTTAAAAGGCAAATGCAGTCCAAATCCACCTCTACCTCTTATTTTCGCCAAAAAAAAAAAACCACGGCTTCATAAAAAATCCAAATCCTCATCCCCATCTCCCGACAATCGACTCCCTAATCAATTCTTTCTCCATAATTAAAAAAATTATACAAAACAAATTCCGCATCAATCATCAATTGAGAATAAGTGGTGAAATATACTCCTTTCCTATTAGCATGTTCAATCTTTTTATTAGTTATGATCAACTACATCCTAATCGGATAAAATTTTGACTTCAAAAAATATTCTCTTTACCTTTCTATGTAAACACAAAGGGGAAAAAAATAAAATTCTCATTGATCTTGTTTCGGCCGTTGTGGTGGTGCCATTACAGATATTAAAATTCAAATGATTTTATATCCACAGATCATTTGTACGGTTTTTATTATTTTTTATTTTTCCCGTTCAAGAATAGTGTTATTACTATTATTTTTATGCGTCCACCCGTTACAGCTACCGTAGCCGTTGCCAAGTAATATGATGTGATATCTTATATGGTTAGTTAGCCTAGAATTTTTGTATGATTTTAGTTCTGTTTGGATTGAATTGATCAATTGAGTTTTTGTTACAAAGTGTGATTTTTTTAATTTCTTTTTTATGTTTCATTCAATTAGAGTGGTTTTTTTTTAATTATGGAGTCTCAGTTTTTTTCCGTATATGGTCAGTTATGAATTGTGTTTTTTCTTTGTTTAGTTGTTTTTTATTTTGTTTCATACTCCTAGTTGACCAATTATTATTATTATTATTATTATTTTTTTTAGTTTTTTTTTGCAAATGAAGCGCTTTGTTTTTTTTTTTTTGTGTTCGGGCTTTCAAGAATATACTTTTTTGGATTTGGTTTTTGGACTTTTTTGAGTTACTCATCATATAAATAGTTCAGGTCGCTTCTTCTAACTAATTTATGGGGAAGCATTTTATGAATTTGAGGTGGAGAGGGAAAGAATGATGTTTCTACGTTTATTTGTGTTTTTATACATCATTTTTACCTACAGAAAAAAATAAATTTCTCAATTTTTAATAGGCTATCTTTTACTTTCTTTTTTTTTATTTGCCATAGTGAGGTGAGTTCTTATTTGCTATAACTTGAAACCTATGCAAATTTACATTAATTTTCATTCTCATATTTGTGATCAACCAGTTTCAACAATTAACCAATTTCAAAATCATATTTTTATATTTTACTACCTATAAATCTTTGGAAGAAATTGTTCCAACAATTGAATGTATACCTTTCGGAGGAAGCTTACTACAAAGCTATTATAAATCTCCAAAACTAAGTATTAATTCGGCACGACAAACGGAGAACATCAATAAAACATCTTACTAATATTTAAACTTATTAGGATGCTTTTATATTTTGTCTAACATTTACTTCAAGACATATATTTGATCAAGTTTATTATATTTAATAAGTAACACTTATAAAACATTTCTAAAATCGTCAAATAATTCTAAAACGTACCGGGTTAAATACAATTTCTTTTTTTACCAAATACAAACGTTTTTATGATCATACTTATAAAACATTTCTAAATTCTTCAAACGTTTTTAAAATATATCGGGCCAAATGCAAAATATGTTTGTTCAAATACAAACATTTCTAAGATCTATAGATATACTGGACCAGGGTCGCGCATTCAGACATCACTAGTATATATATATATACTCTACTACTTAACCAAAGAATTTATCCTATCAAAATGGTCAAAAAAAAGTAACTCTTCTAAATTGTTTTGCCTAAGCCAATCAGGATGATCAGTTAAGTTTCTTTAAAATAATGCTGGGCTCCCACAAATGAAAACAAAATACACTAATTAATTATACTAGTAATAAATAATAATTGGTACTCAACCACTATAAAATCAGATAGTATTTAGGTGGGTCTTCCCGCCAATCACGACAACAAAAAACCCTAGCCACCACCGTTGGCCGTTTCATATCCAAAAACCCTCCCAAAACCCCTGCTTTTCCATCTTCTCCGGCCAAAACCCAAATTCACCTTTTCCTCAAGCAGAAATGGATGCCCAGGAGGTCAAATCAGACCTAGTTTTGATCCTAGACTACGGTTCACAGTACACCCACCTCATAACAAGAAGAATCCGAAGCCTTTCGGTCTATTCACTCTGCCTCAACGGAACCGTGCCGCTGGAATCCATCGTCAAGCAAAACCCGAAGGTGATAATCCTCTCCGGGGGACCCCACAGCGTCCACACGCCGAACGCCCCTTGTTTCCCACCTGGTTTCATCGAGTACGTTGAGTCAAACGGGATTCATGTCCTGGGCATTTGCTACGGGCTGCAGTTAATTGTGCAGAGGCTCGGTGGGAAAGTGAGTGTTGGGGAGAAGCAGGAGTATGGGAGGATGGAAATCGAGGTGGAGAAGGATTGTGGGTTGTTTGGGAACAAAAAGGTTGGGGATAAACAGGTTGTTTGGATGAGTCATGGGGACGAGGCTGTGAATTTGCCTCAGGGTTTTGAGGTGGTGGCTAGGAGTCAGCAAGGTGCTGTTGCTGCTGTGGAGAATCGAAAGAGGCGATTCTATGGACTGCAATATCATCCTGAGGTAAAAATTGGCGCCTTTTTCATATTGGTTGGATATTAATAAGTTTGTTTGTGTGTAAACATAGATTCTCTTCTGCCACCTTTATTCATAGAGTTGGTTAACTTTTGCTTTTTTGTGTTGGTGGGAAATTTGAAATCCTGTCCTGTGTTACTTTTCAGAGCGAGTAAACAATTTAGTTTTTGGTGTTTCTTCTGAATCTTTATGGGGTCCACTTATACTTTGCAAGTTTGAGGCTTTTGTTCCTTGAATGCATCTGGTTGTAATATATGTTTTGTTGGATTCTGAGATTTGTGCACTCAACAAAATTGATATAGCTTTTCAACTTGAATTCAGACGTGATATTTTTAGTATCAAGAAAGCAGGCTGCATATGCCTCACACATCCCCTGTTACTCCACATTGTGAATAATCTGAGTCTATGTAACGCATTCCGCTTGAGTTATTGGGAGCCTAATGTTATTGCGACTACCCAAATGTCACTTTGAAATGAAGATTTGGTTTTTTTTTTTTTGGGGGGTGGTACTATTACCATTTCTTCCTTAGATATTTGTGTTGCTTATTTCTTGGAATCCTAAACTCTGATTGTCTGTCTATGAAGTTTGTTCTGCATCTTATGTATTTCATTATTGTTTTGCAGGTCACACATACACCAGAAGGAATGGACACATTGCGACACTTCCTCTTTGATGTTTGTGGGGTGAGTGCTGAGTGGAAGATGGAAGATGTTCTTGAGCAAGAAATTAAAGTCATTCAAGAGAAAGTGGGACTTGAAGAACATGTGATTTGTGCGCTTTCTGGTGGTGTAGATTCCACTGTTGCTGCTACCCTTGTTCATAAAGCAATTGGAGACAGACTCCACTGCATTTTCGTTGACAACGGCTTATTAAGGTTTGATCGAATATTAACATTGAGGCTAGTAGCTGAGTATAGAAAACCTTCTGTCAAGTATAAAACAAGTTCCTGATAATTGTCCTTTCCGTTGTAGGTATAAGGAGAGAGAGCGAGTGATGGAAACTTTTGAGAGAGATCTTCATTTACCTGTCACTTGTGTGGATGCAACTGAGCAGTTTCTTAGCCAGCTCAAAGGGGTTGTAGATCCTGAAGTGAAGAGGAAAATTATTGGAAAGGAGTTTATCAACATTTTCGATGCATTTGCTCATGATTTGGAGCAAAAATTAGGAACAAGGCCCGCGTACCTGGTGCAAGGAACATTGTACCCTGATGTGATTGAATCTTGTCCACCACCAGGAACTGAAAGTACCCACTCCCACACAATCAAGAGCCATCACAATGTTGGTGGACTTCCAAAGAACATGAAACTGAAGCTTATAGAACCACTTAAACTTCTATTCAAAGATGAGGTATTATTACTGTGATGCATCCTGAACATATTTCTTCATGGCATCACATTTCCCTTGTTTTGTTTTGTTTTTTTTCCTAATTTCACTTGACCCTGTTGTTGATTTGAAGGTTCGTGCGCTGGGAAGAATTTTAAATGTTCCAGAGGCCTTTCTAAAACGCCATCCGTTTCCTGGGCCTGGTCTTGCAGTGAGGGTTCTTGGTGATGTCACTGAAGGAAATGCCTTAGATGTTCTTCGCGAGGTTTGTGAACTACCTGCTTGCTATGTTGGCGGTAACTTGTTGTTCAGTTTCTTGACTGATTCTTGACTTGATATCTTATTCTAGGTTGATGAGATCTTTATCCAGTCTATTAAAGATGCTGGGATTTATGATTCTATCTGGCAAGCTTTTGCTGTTTTCTTGCCAATAAAATCAGTTGGGGTTCAAGGAGATCGAAGAACCCATTCTCATGTCGTGGCATTGAGAGCTGTTACAAGTCAAGATGGAATGACTGCAGACTGGTAATTTTCTCTTTGTTTTTACCTATGTATTTGTGTTTATTCCGAAGCACTTGATTGATGATTGTTGATTCTGTTATTTTGACCACTATGATTTTATGATTTCGGCGTCTAGTGATGGATTTTTGTTGTTTGAACTTAATAGACGATTGAATTAGTTTGAAATCTGTAGTCAGGGGCCTCAAAACCTTCAGCTTTCACTTTGGTTGGCTGTGGTATATTGTCCACTTCCTGTTCGACTCTCTCCCCTCTTTCTCGCTTTTTTTTTTTTGGGTTGGCTGTGGTATATTGTCCACTCTCTCCCCTCTTTCTGTAAATGACTATGTTTCTCTTGTTTCTTGATGCATTTCTTGTATCTTTTAGGTACAACTTTGAGCACAAGTTCCTCGATGATGTTTCCAGGAAGATCTGCAACAGTGTACGTGGTGTAAACCGAGTTGTTCAAGATATTACTTCGAAGCCACCATCTACAATTGAATGGGAATAGTTACATGTTCCCTGTAGCATGCCTGATTATTTCTGATGATATACCGAAGCTTTATGTAAAATTTGGGATTACATTCGTATCCAATGAAAAAAGAAAATGCTAGTCTCTCTTGTCATGGTAAGTTGTAGGAAAGGTCTGAAGAGCAGTAAGATATTGTCTGGCTGTTCTTTGTACTGAACTTTTTGTAAAAGATTGACACAAATGAATGAATGATCTCCAAATTTTGATGAAGTGTGGTCATATGTTTCCTCTTAGTCCTCAAGTGGAATTTCAGTGCACTGCAGGTCGAGAATGAAATTGCCATCCATTATGAAGTAACCAATGTGTCTACGCTGATGATTCTCTTTTCTTAACAGCAAATTGTTTCCTCAAAGCTAGCTGCAGGGGCATCTTCTGTTACAGTTTTTGTGTGCTACTCAACGTCTTTAAACTAAATAAGATGACGTTTTTTTGAGCATGAAACACAAAAACTGTAGCAAAAGATCTAAATACGCTAGCTACTAAAAGCCCCTACTGTCAAGAGGAAACATTCAGGATTATAGTTAAGTTGGATCCTTCCGGATGATGCTCTGATAAACCCTACCATTATGAAGAAACAGATCGGGATTATCATAATGTTGGATTCTTCCGGATGATTCCCTGAATTGCTTGTCGAATTATACTAGGTGTTGCAACTTTTCGGCCCTTAAACTGCATTTAAGACGAGTTACTGTGTTAGTGATGAAGAAGTTGAAGGTGGAAAAGAAGGGTGAGAATTGACGGAAGAAGAGCTCCAAAATAATATGTACCAAACCTTAGCTTTAATGGTGATAGAGAGAATTCCATCAGAGTTGGCAGATTGAACTGAGTGAGAATCTAGATTGAGGTCGCTTACTGCCTCCAAAATGTCCAAAAGCACAGATTCCGAATGAGGACACTTGAGCTCAATCAAAGCATTCTTATCAATCACACTGACAGTTAAATCATCACTTGAAATCTCCCTCAACATGCAATGATCATCAGGTTCTGTATCTGCAACATCACTGGCTTTTCTCTTGCTAATCAATGGTTTCTTGCTGATCCCAGCTCTACTTCTGAAGTAGTTACTGGATGTGGTTTCTTTGCTTCCATGATTTCTCCTCCTTGTTCTTGCCTCTCTCTCCATCTCTTCTTTGTACGATTCAAGCTCTTCGACTCTTCTCTGAAGCTCTTTTAGGTAATCTATAGTGTCATCAAGTAACGAGACCTTGTCAACCTGAAATTCCACGCGATTAGTATTCTGTAAAGGCATTGTTGAATTGAATAATCATGAAAAAAGCAACAGAGATGCACTACCTTGCCATTAGTTGGGACCAAAGATCCAAGCAATGTAAATCTTTCATTCAATTTTTGTCTCCTTTTCCTTTCGGCCAATACATGACTGCTGTCAAGTTCATCTGCTTCAGGTCTGCAAATGCTCTCTCTTTTTCCATTGTTTGCACTAGATTCTTGCATCCAATTTCCATACTGTTTAGGAACTTCAAAGAGGATCTTCTTCAGTAATCTTTGCTGTTTTCCACCATATTTTGTGGGCGTAACTTTTGACCTTTCTTTTGACCAGCTAACAAAGCTAGACTCTTTGTTCATATTTCTGAAGTATGGCCCCAAAACCAGCTGATGAGAGGTTTTTAGGAGTGTGGAAAGCACACCCTGATAGTGAACATCATCACCACGAAAACCAAAACTATTCAGTTTCTTCTGGTTGCACTCATGTAATTCATGCAAATTATCCTCATTATTTGGTCTTGATTTGTTGCAATGAGGAGCAGGTTTTCCCTGGTATGCATATGTTTGAGATATGCAGTCACTAGGATTCATAGAGTTATGAGCATAATTGCTATCATCATCATCCATAAACTGCCAGCTTTGTGCCTGAGAAGCATCTTCATTATTGTCTTCCAACATATGTGATTCTTCTGCGTACTGATCATCCTCAAAACCGCTTGTACTGTTATTTGGAGAACTAATCTGTTCTTCTTCACCTTCAGCCAGCATATCAAGATCATTTTCTCTCATACTTATGTCAGTTCTTCCATTATCAGGAACGTAGTAGGGAATTTCAGAGATGTTGATGTAAGGATTGTCCAAGAAAGCGCATTTGATATGTTGAACAAGATCTGTGTCTTCTGTAACCTTTTAGTAATAGATATCCACGGAGGTACATAAAAAGGATTCAATCATGTTCTCATCCAAAAAATAGCACGCAGATTCTAAAGTGAAGAACTGATCTTACCAAATCTGTTACCCCTAGCTCCACTGCACCTCCCAGATGTGGAAAGCAAACAACAGTCTACACAATCACAGTCAAATAGAAAACCATCATATCATACTTTAGACCAAAAGTATATGGCGTAAAATTTTGGATCTTCAATCCATTTGAATGGCTAAATTGGTTAAGTTGATGAAGGAGAAAGTACAATACCTGAATAGATGCACTCTGATGAAGGCAGTGCAAGTTCCGTGATCCAGGTTAGGTACCAATGCAAAAGTGATGTTAGATTGCTAGACATAGCATATGGCACAATGAAGTGAGGAATTCAGGGGCACAAAAATTACAGTAAAGAGTTATTTACTTACCTTTGCAAGCAGAGATCTTGAAAACACTTTGCTTTCTGCTTGGTGAGCATTGGATAACCATATAATTTGATCCTTTTCCAGTGTGCGGCCCGGCAATCTGTGATCACAGCAAACAAAACAGCATGCTTATTAAATTGTCAGTTAAAACATTTGATGGCTAAGATCCAAAATTACATCTTCCAATCAATTCTTGTGCGACCAATTTCTATTCAAGATAATTAATTCCTCCATGCAGTCAAGAATGACAGCATGGTAAAAGAGGAATGACGCCGTAAAACCTTAGTTTTACTGCTCCCAAAAATGCACATTTAAGGTGGACCTAAATCAATTGGTGGTGGAAGGTCATGACATTGGTCCCAATCCTAATGTAGAAACAAACTGGTTCTTGACCACTTGCAGTTTCCCGAAAGTATCCTCATGCGGAGATGCATGGACATGAATATGGTCCTAATAAATCCTAACTGCAGGAAGGGAAATGCAGTTTTTTTTTTTCTAGTTTATGTAAGAGACAGGATCTCGTGAAATTTTACCATATTATGATTAGCAATGCATTCTTGACAACTTGGAGGCCGCGGCCTACAATAGACTTAAGAGTGTGACTTGACATGTATGCCGCTCTTACTGCAATACTATAACAAACAAGTTGATTTTATCCCACTATGTGAGTATGGTACATAATTCATATACATTGGATGTGTTAAAGTTATTCACTGGCGGTTAACCAAACGCAACCCTCTTCCACAGCACAAATTTGAAACCGAGAATCCCCAAAACTTGAAACCGGCAACTGCATTAAGCCAAGAAACTGAAGAGAAAAAGAAGGCTCTAAGAGTACAAAAGACATGAATTTACCCTTCGCCAATCTTGAAGATGAATGACATGCAAACCAAGTAGTACCATTCGGTATCAGTAAGGTCTTCAGGGGACAATGCAGCTGAAGGCCTTTTAGCTTGTTGAGTACTGTTGGTCTCAGCTTCAGAGAGGGACTCATAAAGCTCCCTAAGCTGTTCACTTCTCTGCAATCCCAAATGATCAACATTGAGTTCTGCTGATTGAACTGTTTTCCTAGTCTTGATGTCCCCATTGTAGTATCCATCACTCCATTCCAGCACCCTATACAAGGTCCAATTTGTCCTCAAAAACATCAAATAATCAGCAGCCTTATAACTCAACAGGAAAACAAAGCACAAAATTCAATTTTTATTCATTCAATCACTTAATATCCCTATGAATTTATTCGTAAAAAAAAACTGAAAATCCTCCATGAATGTATACTCCACATTCTGTATCTTACAACATATAGTATTACTTTCTCAGAACTCAGCTTCAAAACTTTTTTCTTTTTTCTTTTTCGCTTGGGAGAAGAGAAGGATACAGTGACAGAAGCTGTTTCAAAAGAATCAATGGCAAAACAAAAATAAAGAGAAGGAATAGAACAAAGTGAATAGAAGATTATAAGTAAACTACCCGGGTTGTTTAGATGAAATGGACCAGAAAATAGCATAGCTCCATTGAATGCTTCTTACAGCTAAAGCAAGCTGCTTCCTCAGGTTCTCCAAAACAACATCTTGATTTTGGGGCCCTGATGCCATAATAATAATAATAATCTCTCCACCAGCTTCTTTTACTTTTTCTTTCCCCCTTCAAGTTCAAATCATTTGGGACCCCAGAAAAACATGCACATTTATTGCTGTAACAACAGCAATTCTCGAAGCCAAAGTTTCAAACTTCCCAAGGCCATCATCATCAAGTTGAAAAACCTTTGAAACTAGAAGTTGAAAATTCTTGGTACAATGAATGATCTGATATCACAACCTTTAGGGATGGAAAGTGAAAGCTAAAAATGACCCACAAGTTTTTTTTTTTTTTTCCTTTCTCTCTGAGAAAATTTTTCTTGGGATGCCTGATGATGAACCACTTTCTTCACATCAACATGCACAACAACATAATGTGCTGAAGCTTTTTGTACTAAGAGATGATTATCTGTTTGCCATGATATAAGCTTTTTAGTACTCCAAAAGTAGAAGATATTGAGTTGAGGCTGCAGGTTATGATGCAGTTTTGGAACAAAAGTCCAGACCAATTTTCTTGATAATCTTTGAACTCAAAAAAACTAATAAAATGGTTTGAAAAGTCTGAAAGCCACTATAGGTAACAGTTCTTAAGGAGTTATGGTGCAGGCAGGAACTGAATCACTTGGGCCTACTCAGATCAAAAAAAGTTAGGAAACATTAATTTTATTTTTTAAAAAAAAAAAAAGAAAAAAGTTTAAAAGTTATAAACCATACAGGTCTGATAATTAGCGATTTCGTATCTTTGCCATATTCATTCAAGTTGAAGTGAAAACAAAAGAATTTAATGATGGGCCTGCATAAATATGGTGAATATAACAGGGGTAAAAAAAAATCTAGAATTATCTCTATATTTGAAACTTTTTTTTTAGTGTGTATTTTTCATATTTTAAATAAAGTCAGAATGTATAACACATATTACAAATTGTATTGTGTCTGAAGATGAATGATTTTCCCTCTGTTCCGAAATTATAGTTTAGTTTGAGTTTTTCATTTTTAGTTATTGTCCAGTTTGAATTTACATAAAATGAAAATTCAAACTGGATAATAATTTCGGGATAGAGGGAGTATGTGCTCCAAAGACATACTCCATTAAGTAGTTTATTAGCTAATTGATACTATTGTGTTGTGACTCAAAAGATCACAAACAGGAAAGACAAAAAGAAGAGTGAAAGCGTGGATGGAAGGACCAAAGGAAAGGAATCAAAAACCAACATTGAATTTATTAGTTTAGTCTCGCCCACGATTGTTTGCCGTCTTCTCTTTTCTTTTTTATTTTTTTTTGAGTAAAATGTTGAAATGGTCCTTTACATTTGCCCTTACTTGAATTTACGTACCTTACATTAGCATTTCAATATCGTAGTCCCAAACATTATGTGTTCACACTTTTTCGGTCTCATTTTACTGTTTCGACCACATTTCCGTCCAACTCGATGTTGACCGACCGTTGACTTGCCGGGGTCAGGGGTATTTTTGTCCTTTCACGTAATTTGACCTTCCATCAAATTAAAATCATTAAAAATATTAAAAAATTCATATTTTAAATTATTTAAATAGTATTTATTAATTTAAAATATTATTATAATATTTTAAAATTTATATTTTTTAAAAAATAGTTTTTTCATTTACCATTTATCTTAGGTGAAAAGTAAACAGTAATTATTCTATATTTTAACTCCGGGCCCACAGTAAATTTATAATTTGAAATTTTTTTTAGTTTTTTTAAATTTGAAATTTAAAATTTTCAATGTAGCCCAGTAAAATTATAAATTTACTGTGAGCCCAGGGTTAAAATGTAATTAAATTTTTTTTATTTTTTTTAAATTTGAAATTTAAATTTTTCACTGTAGTCCGGTAAAATTCTAAATTTACTGTGAGTCCGGGGTTAAAATGTAGAATAATTACTGTTTACTTTTCATAATTTAAATTTTTTTTATTTTTTTTAAATTTGAAATTTAAATTTTTCACTGTAGTCTGGTAAAATTATAAATTTACTGTGGACCTAGGGTTAAAATGTAGAACAATTGCTGTTTACTTTTCATAATTTAAATTTTTTTATTTTTTTTAAAATTTGAAATTTAAATTTTTCACTGTAGCCCGGTAAAATTATAAATTTACTGTGGGCCCGGGGTTAAAATATAGAATAATTACTGTTTACTTTTCACCTAAGATAAATGGTAAATGAAAAAACTATTTTTTAAAAAATATAAATTTTAAAATATTATAATAATATTTTAAATAATAAATACTATTTTAATAATTTAAAATATGACTTTTTTAATATTTTTAATGATTTTAATTTGATGGAAGGTCAAATTACGTGAAAGGATGAAAATAACCATGACCCTGACAAGTCAACGGCCGGTCAACATCGAGTTGGACGGAAATGTAGTCGAAACAGTAAAATGGGACCAAAAAAGTGTGAACACATAATGTTTGGGACTACGATATTGAAATGTTAATGTAAGGGACGTAAATTCAAGTAAGGGTAAATGTAAGGGACTATTTCAACATTTTACTTTTTTTTTTCTTGGCAAAGAAATTTGGTGTTTATACTTTATACACACAACAATCATTGCGCACATATTACATGGTGTTTATGGTATTTTTATATATACTGTATGTATTCATTGCCTATTCAAAACTTTTGATTCCCTTCGAAGCTGCATATTTGTTGTCATTCCATTTTCTTTTCTTTTCTTGCCGGAGAATACTTGTTGTCATTACATCATTGTTGTGATTGGTTCGGTCCGCTTGGTTTGTCTCTTCTTTGTACTCCGTACATGCGTAGGATTTTTAATGCAGTGCTACTATATAAATAATTTATAATAATTATGTGGATTCTTCATTGGGGGAAATTTGGGATTCCATTCAATATCTTTCTTTCTTAAATTCATCAAATGCATTAATTAGGAAATACATATGATTGCATTTATGATACCTAAAGACGTGGAGGAATACTCTCTTTAATAATGCTGGAATATGAATATCGTTATTGAATTAGTCTATGGCTATGCCATATACAGTATTCTCAAAAGCAGCCTCTAAGTACTAGTTTCATAAATTTGGGTTGATTCTGGTGTAAATGAGAAACCTCCGTTCAGGTGAAAAGAATGATGGATCGATGGACCGGTAAGGGTAAGAAATAAGATATAAAAGCTTGTTTACGAAGTCGGAATTCAAAAAAAAATCCATTGTAAAAAAATAATTTTCCATCATGTTATTCGAATATGTACTATGTCCCAAAATTATTGTGCAGTTTGAAATTTCACTTTTAGTACAATTTAAACTAAAAATGAAAATCCAAACTGGACAATAATTATAGGACAGAAGGAGTATATATCAAGGAGTCTCTTCATTGAATACCATATGTTGAAATGAATGATAAAAATTAAGTATAAGCCAAACACTTGATTAGTTGATTTTATTATTATTTTTTTTTTTTTGGGTTTTATTTTTGAGTTGGGTTACAATGAGTGTGTTGGCTATTCCGTACGAGTCCTTACTCAGTGGATTGGCATTGAGTTGTGTAAATCACACTTTCAATCATGAATCCATTCCCCCAATTGGTCGTGACTCGACTCCTCACTGTGATGTGCAAAATTTGATCCACTGATTTATATTATCAGGCATTGATACATTATTGCATCAACAATCACCCAAAGTGCACGCATTTATTGTTCATTGAAAGCGGTTTTAACCCTTGTGAGTCAAATGGGCCAATCATTTCTTGGCTTCACTTGATATATGATTAGGGTTTTGCCTCCTCATTCGAATCATTGTCTAATAATAGATATGACAATTATTTTGAAAACGAAACAGTATGTGATTTGTAAATTTATCGTGACTGAATTTTTGTGATAGGAATTGAACTACTCTTTTTAAACCTTAGAGTTGATTGAAGTTGTGATTTTATCGTGATATTTTTAGGATTACATATCTTAGAAATACTACTACTATATAATCTTTAGGTCTTCGGATCGATATCTAGGTAATCTACCAAAAACAATTAAAAACTCCCCCACCTTCTTTTTCTAAAGACAGTAAGGAATATTCATGTGGTAGTATCTTCATTCTTTCCGCAATTGTTCAATTAATTACAGTCCTTATTTGTTTTTCCAACCAAATACCATATATCTACACCTTACAATGTAAGTAAAGACAAAATTCATCCATTAATTGGAATCCCTTTTAGCCAACTTCAACTGATACATCTCCATTTTGGTCCAGCAACTGAAAGCGAGCTAACAAAGGAGGATATGTACACGGCAAAAAAATTTGTCTGCGTGACTTCTACGTACTCTAATACTCTATAATAGCATTCCACCTGCATTTGTTTAAAAAAAAAAAAAAATCATCTTTTAGCACACAAATTTACCATTCTGTTACGGTTAGTAATAGAATTTAGAAATATCAAAGATACATGTCAAAATATAGAGACTTTAATTACTAAAAATAATATGGAATTTCGAATCATACATAAAAGATCAATTGGTAATGAGTGAATTAACACGAAAAATTTATAAATATATAAAAGTTCTCACGCTGATGATGTGAGATTCTTGATCTCAACACACGATATTTGAAACAATAAGAAATAAGGCACCAAGTCCAAGTAAGTCGTGATTTGATTAAGGTTTTCATCTTAAATTCTGGTCCAATTAATAATTAACACCTATACCATCATTTTCCATTTTGCGGACAGAATTATAAAAAGTCAATGCTAACGTATCCCAAATGTATTCTGAAAAGAGAATATTTGTTGTTTGATTACAGATTTATTATAACTGTATTACATTACTGCGTTATATATTAGCCAATCAATCGTATATATTCCTCCCGATGATGTGTTAGATTCAGGTTCATACAACTTCAGGAAATCAATGTATCCCTCCTTCAAGGCTCAAGCTTGAGCTTCAGTTATGTAATTAAGTTGCCTATATACGGTTGGTACCTACCTCTAATCTAGTGAAACAATAAATTTGGACTTTTTCGAAATGTTTGGTTCGATTACTATTTATTATTGATGTAGTACTATGCATGAAAATAATCAGTCGTCAATGTCACATACTTCTCAGACAATTTAGTCCCGATTTTGGCTGAATATCAAAATAGAGATCAACAAGTGAAATTGATTTAACATTGAAAAAAAAAACAGCAAAATAAATAAATAAATAAATAACTCATTTTCATGTGATTGAAGTTTGAGCATCTATAGAACCGACAGTTACTTGAACATTTTCTCCATTGGCATCTTGAATTTTGCAACATTCGGGATTTAGTTTCTACCACATCTCTAATTGTCAAGATTTGCAGATCTAATATACATTGCGAATAGAAGCACTAAAATGATTGTCAAAGATTACCCGAATAAAAATCAAACGAGTTGTGATTGAAGTATTGAACGGTTGGAATTTCATCCATGGGTCGGTCCAATCGCCCCGTCCAAAGTCCAACCGACTATGAAGTCGGTGGTTTAATATTACTAAACCAAGTAATATTCGAATACTTCTAAAGCCTATAAATAAGGATGATTACTCCACAATTGAGGGACGCTATTTCTAGTACCAATTCACATATACATATTACTTCGCAATCCTATTTTCTGACTTAAGTTTTAGAGTGTCTATCTTCGGGAGGCCCCGAGGTTCTGTTTTACAGAAAACCCTAACCGGAGTTCTACCACCAAGCTGGAAGCGCAATTCCAAACATCGTCAGTTACGTTAGGGTTAGATTCAAATTTCACCGTGGGCATGCAATAAGACATCTTAAGTCTTTTCCGTCACATATTTCATTCATCGATATAGTTATTATTCAACAAGATAAACTAACTATTAATAACGGTGAACATCTTTCAAATATTAAAAAAAAAAAGTTGAATTGATAAATGAGTTCGGAGCTTAATCCCTAACTCAAAGGTTTAAACCAATATTGAGTTTTTAGCTTAAAGTAGTTTATTGGATTCGGTATGTACATACCCATAAAAATCAAAACATCTTATCTTGGATTTATAAATGACAATAATTCTGCCATTTTATTCTTTACATAGTTTTCAATCGGTTTCATTTCATTGTAATAACACCCTTCAAATAAAATTATAGAACAAACAATAGAAAGGGACAATGAGAAATGAGTTGTAACATGTAAGTAGATTCTAGACGAAGTTAATATATTAACCATTTAAGGGAAGGTGATATATATTTTAGATATAAACTTTTGATGTCAAATTTGCATTCGCACTTATTTGGTCCGACGTAATCGCTAAAGAAATGGTAGAAATTAAGTGGTTGTTTAAAACAATAAATTAAATTAAACTTAGGAGTGGAAGATATATAAGGGCATTAGTGCAAAGGACAGGCAGATTACAACATCAGAATTAGGTAATTAAGATAAGACATGGTAACACTAAAAAATTGTCATAATGCTGTTTATTTGTCCATTTGTTTTTGTACGTACTTACAACCACAAAAATCACATTCGAAATTTATCTTCATCCCCCTCCCAAAACACTATTATTAAAGAGGGAGAATATTATGGTGTTGTTAAAATAACCACACAAGCCGAAAAAATATGGAATAAAATTTTTTAAAAATTCGAATTCCAATCAGTTGGAACAATGCGTTCGAACACCAAATACGTAATATACAAGGAAAAAAATAAATATCTAATAGTCAAATGATCAGACTTATTACAATTTACAAGTATGAAAGTGATGAATTTACAATTTACTATGGCATGGAAAGAGAGAGACAGAGACCATGATGTCCACATCAAAAGTGTGCATTTCATTCATTCTCCAAAAACTTTATACATCACTAGTAAGTTCCACACACCGATTGATATGTTACGGTGAGAAAAGACAGAAAGATAACCGGGGTGGGTTGTGGTGTTTTGGGGTTGGGGTGGGGATGATTTTTATTAATTTCCATACATGTGTATATATCTAGCCTGAATTTTTCAAAGGGGATTCTACAAGTAAAAACACCCACAAGAAGTCAAGAAATTAGGTGATCATGCGCAAATTATTTTAACCACAAAACATCCGCTAGATATAGTACAGATTTTGCAGAAGAATGATGAAAAAGTACTGCAAACTGATGATTAACTGCGCATTATACATTGAATACAGAATAGTTAATTTCCTTGGAAAGTCCAGGCAAAAAGTACTACCTGGAATAATTAAAAAAAAAAACCAGAAAAATAAAATAAAATTATGCATTACACATTTGAAAGAGCAGAGAAGTTTGAGAGGCTATATCTCCAGGAGGACCCGAATTCGGTCTATATTCGGGCTGCTGATTGTAGAAAATATTTTATATAAATAAATAAATATATATATATATATATATAATTTTGAAAGAGTACGTAAAATTAAGGTGGTTAATTTTAAAAGGGTTGGCCTTGGAATTTCTCTAAATTTTGGGCGGTTTGGTGCACCTACTTCCATTACAAAAACCTATATTTCTTATCCTTATAATTTAAAGTACTTTAATTTCTGATTAAATAGAAAAAGATTAGAAAAAACAGTTAATTAATTAATAAGGACGCATGCTCGTCTTGGAATCGCAACAGATAATCACTTGCAAAGCTCTCGCTAAATGTCAAATTAGTATACAAATTTGGCTAATTAACTAAAGAATGAAGCAACAACAGCTTGACACGTCGACTCGTGCTGTTCATTTTTGTTGTATTTGTGCGTATATATTACTGTTTGGCTTTTTTGCCTTGGATTTAGGTCATCATAATACTACGAATACTTTCTTCCTAATATAGTATTTCAGAACGCCGTCATGTCTAAACCTAATGAAGTTTTATTATGCCAATATCAATGTATATCGTCTACAGATCAGACAGTGGCCGGAAAATTTGGCAAGCGATTTGCAAACAAGTTTTCCGAGTTCCTGAATCTTATTGATAATAATCAACTCCAAAAAAAAAAAAAATAGATAAATTTAGTTGTTCATCGATCATTACTATGAATGAATTGCATTCATGTCTTCAGTGAAGCAATCTGAGAAGATAGTACATTCTTTAATTTATATTGAACTTTGAAATTTATATTATGTGAAAATGCAATGTGAATTGTGTTTTCAGGACAGAGAGAATATTGTGATTGTAGTGTTAATGGTTGAAACTAGTAAATTACTCACTAACGCTTTAGATTTTCAAAAAAAAAAGGAAAAGAAGTAAAATGAAGTGATTTTTAATGGATCTCACCATGCAGTCGTAATGATACTATATTGTTATAAAAAGATGTGGATGACTTGTAAAATAATTACAGAGGATGATTTTTATTAATTTCAGACGTGTATATATCTAGCCTAATTTTTTTTTTAGCCTAAATTTTTCAATGGGGATCTTGTACGTAAAAACACGCACAACACGCCCGGGAATTTGGTGATCATGCGCAAATTATTTTGACACCAAAACACCCACAATTTAGTCTATAGTACATATTTGCAGAAAGATCAATGTGGACTTTATACACTAATATATATAATTATATGTTATAAGGTATTTTAAAATACCGGCCAAATTAAAGTGATGATCTGAATAAGTATATTTAAGTTTGGGCTTATGACAGTAAATTAAGGTGTGGCCTAATATTGTGTAAAAATCCTAAGGCCCAGTTTCCTGTTTTATGATGGGTGAAATCGTAAATTTATTATATATTGGTTGTGGTCCCCAGACGAGCCGTCATGCCTAATCTCCGACTCCCCATTTGTTTGAGGTTTCCTAAGGGATTGACGAAATCATCTGAAAGACCAAATTGGATCGATGTTTTTGCCACTTCAGATTAAGGTAAGCTTCCGCTTCCGTATGCTTCTTTATAATTAGATATGAAGGTCTCTACGATATTTGGATTCATTCCAATAAGTGGTATCAGAGCACCTTTCATGTCAGTTATTTGGGAATTCGGTTTATGTGCTTTTTGTGTTTAAAATTAATTGGGTAACGTAAAAATCCAACTCCGTGCTTTTGGTTTAAGGATTAAGGTTTGGCACGTAATAAGGAGATTAAGTTTTGCGTTAATAAGGTTGAAAACAAAAGTTTTTTTGGTTTTGGTTCGGTAATTAAAAAGTATCAAATGATACAAATATCACTTTCGATATTATTTCGGGTTCGCACTATCGATTGGGTTTTTATGTTAATAAACGTCAACAAAGTTGTTTTGTTTTGAATCTTACTACAGTTTTACAAAGCCAAAATTGATCAATTCGGTTTAACGGATTCGTTTAAGCCTTTTAAGGATTAACGGTTTCGACTTCAGCTTCTGGTGATCAATTTAGATTTGCAAATTATTTGGTTAGTTTTTCTTGTTAAACTCCAGTACCCTGATAGTCCGATCTGATGCTTTGGTTTTGGTATACAAAAATTTGGTTCCGCATAAAAGATTGGATTACTAGATTTTTTTGCTGTCAAGAAATTTTTTTTTTTTTTCTGTTTAAATCAGATGACTCATTTCAAGTTATTTGCAACAGTATACTTACAAAATTGAAAAGTTTTTCCTTTCACACAAAATGTGGACTATTTTCATTTTTGTGCTTCATTTTATTTGATCAAATTTTAGAACTGCCAATGATTTTTGGACTCTATGATTTAGGTTGATATTATTGATCAAAGATTTAGGTTTCCTTTTGAGACCTTCAAAATATATAAGTCAAGCTAAAATTTCAGGAGCTACTGCTTAGGTTTTTTATGCTTTCATCGTTCTCGTGTTTGAAATTTTTGGAAGCCAAAAGAATCCTGGGGTGATTAAGGAGTTAACGTAGGGCCTGATTATTAATTTATAAATTATACAGAACTACATGCTTTGCATTTTCATGATGTGTTTGGTACGGATGGTATATATATTTGGTCTCTCAAATTCTTTCAAGGCCATGTTAGACTACAGTTTCAGTCAACTTTCGAGTTGATTAAAGGAAATTCAGCATGAATAAAATCTATATTCAGACTTTTAGTATTTCTTAAATCAATTGATTGATATAATACAACACCAAAGTGACCTTTTTTATATTGTTTGATTAATTAAAATACGAAGATGACAGTTTTCTGTATGTTTTGATTTCATGCGGTAATGATCGGTCCAAAGGAAGGTCATTATTTGGCCAAAATCAAAATATGTTTGTAGTAATAAATATGTGGCAATTATTATGTTTTTCTCCATGTGAATAGTAAGTCGGTCCAAAGAAAGGTTTATTATTTGACAGGACTGAATTGTCAATATTTGATTACTACGCCAAGAGTACCACTTGCAAATTGATGTTTATGTCCAAAGACTAAACCCAATGTTGCACTAGGTATCTTATGAATGGGGAATGGCAATTTGAATTTATTAAGCATGTTATATTAAGTTGTGAGCTTGTATTTGGTCATTTTAAGGTATAGTTGATTCCGCTATAATTTTAATATCTGATTCAAATAATTCCATTAGGATTTAAGAACTAGAAAAAAACTTATAATTCGGAAACATTAAGGAGCACTATTAAATAATGCAAACATTGTTCCCACTGTAAGGAATTTTTTGAAAAGCAATAAGGCAGGAACGGGTACTCTTTTAAAAGATTTTGTTTCCATAAAGTATAAGGAAAGCGGGAACAAAAGAAAATGCATTATTTAAAAGTATTATTTCGAATTGAGATTTAAGGCACTAAGGTTATGGTTTATCTCTCTCATACATGATTAGATTCGATTAAGAACAGTTTTACTGTTATCAAGTAGAAGGGACTTTTAATGAGTTCATTTCATATTGTGTACAAGACGGGAGATTTAAAGTAAGAGATGAATATACATTTGGAAAATAAAGAAGAATCAATAAGTGATCAATTAAGTTTAAATCATAAATTAAAGAAATATAAAAAGAAAGATAATTAGTTGCAGTATACAGTATCACAAAAAAAAAAAAATTAGGAAATTAAATTTGGTTGCTACTTTTATGGTGTGCTTCTCTGTTTGACTTAAAGAAATTATGTAATAATTATTTTTGTTTGTTTTAAGGTTCATTCTATTTTGGCACCTAGCTAAGCATACTTATTGAGTAGACTCCGGTACTACTACTTATATAAGTGTATCTATTATATTAGGTTGGTTTAATCACTAAAGCAAATTGATATTGAAAGATACATCTATATGGTGTATTGGTTAGACAACTACAGTTGAGGCAATAAAAATTTTTAGGCTATCATTAAAAGACTGAAATTTATTTGGTTTTGAAAGAGATTTTCATTGTCCATCTTTAGACGGAATTTCATTTATGTTTCTATATTGAACAAAATACGATTACTTTTGTTCTTTTAGTAACAGTCTGTTAGTCTCTTTTTAAATTTTAAAGAAACTTAATTCAGTTCTTTATTAGGTCATGGCAACCTTTATTTACTTAAGACCATTGCTTCACTTAACCAAATATTGTATGATAATTTATGTGGTACCAATAGAAAACTTGGTTATGGAATTTTCGTATCAGTTTGGTAAAACTGTTTAAGATACTTTTTTTAGACAAATAACAAAGTTAGACGAAATTCTTAAATCACTTGACTAATCAGATTCTAAAAATCTGCGTTAAGTGTACTAAGGAAGAACAAACAAACAGAAAGAGATTCGGTGCTATAAGGTTTTCAGATGTTGTTAGAACTAATACATATGGATATATGTAAATTATTCTTTACGGTTTTCTTTTAGAATGGTCAAGAATATTGTATTATGTTCACAACAACTTTCCAAGGCTACCTCTTTACCATTAATGAGAAGTACTAAGGATTAGATTTGTTTAAATTTGCAAGAGTTACAAACGAAATTAGGATTAGGTGAACCATGTCTAGGGTCATTGGCCAAATTTCTTAGTGAATATGGTATTGTCATATTATATCACTATGCTGAAAAGTACTACTATTAATAGTGTTATTATAAGACGAATTCGGAAACTAAAGAATCGACTAAGTAGTATGACAAATTCTACAACTTAGTTAAACTCACTAAAAGAAAAAAGACATGAAAGAATATAACTTATAGATAGGACAGTGTCCCAACTAAAGCAACAATCCTTGTGGATTATGGACGTACAAACAAGCTAGTTATTGGCATTTCCATATTTTGAGTTATCCGATTAAGGCAAGGCCGCATAGGTCTACAGAAACAAAACTGGATTCAGTTTGTTATTATTTTGTTGGATACACTAAAACGTCTAGGGATATAAGTTCTAAGATCCCAAAAATAATCCTTCTTTTAGACGGGAATATCTAGTTTCTTGAGAATATTGAGTTTGAAGAGGAAGATAAGGTTAATGACATTGTCTTTAAAGGGAATATTTTTCTATTCATATGGTAATTTAAGATAGTGTTAAAACTTTCCCTCATCAAGACAATTATAAAGAGCAAACTCAACAATCTCAAGTACAGATGCCATTAAGAGAACCCAAAGGAGAGAGAAGAAATGCAGTTACGATTAATGCCATAAAATAAATAAATACAGTAATTGATAAAAATAACGTTTAGGTTCTTTTCTCATTATCCAATGGTGATGTAAAAAGATATAACGATTATTTTGTCAATAAATAATTTAGTCATAAAGACGACATTATCATATAGAGACCTTCGCTTTGGCATTATTGGAATTCCAGATTTTAAGACTATAGTTTATAATGGCATATATTGTACATTTTGCTTTTAGCCTTCATTAGATGGGTATTAAGAGAATGTTTCTTAATGATGACATTTTGAGATAGTCTATTTGGTGCAACCAGAAAACTTTGTTTGGTGGTTTGCAAATTAAAATTTTTTTTCATATATGGGCTTAAATATATTTCCTTTTAGTAACTTAAGTACCTTTATGTTTTCATCTCATTTGGTTTTGAGGTGAATATTGATGATTATACACATCACAATTTCGGTAGGAATTTAAGGCAGATAATTGGTAATAAATAATATATATATATATATTTAGATATTTAGTAGCAGCTATAAGGTTACGCGGAATCATTAAGACATTTACACGCCCAAATATCGGAGTTCGATCTAGTTAGAGATCATTCAGTATCCCGACTTTGATTTTGTTTAGTTGCCTATATTGTCACTAGGCTGCAAATACAGTATGATCTTAAAAGACTTTTATAAAGTTATAATGTGACAATATTGCAACTATTTAGATACTCTAATAACAATGACATTAACTCATTAATTGTTATGTATAAGTTCAGAATGAACAGATTTTTTAAAGAGCACATTCAGAAAACTCCAATATCACATAATTATTCAGCTAAGGTATTCATTGAGTATCTTGCTCAAAAGAGTGCTGTGTCATCTGATGATATGACGGTTTAGTGGGAGTTTGTAATTCTGGTTTTGTTTTAAGGGTTCATACTAGATGCTTGGCCCAGGCAGATGCCCGGGCGCCCCCTCTACTTTAATTTTGTGTTAATAGATAAATGAATTTTTGATTTGGAAAAAATAAAATAGCTACACATTTATTTTTTCCTTTTTTTAGCCAAAAATAAAAATAAAAATAAAAAATCATCTGCAAGGAGAAAAAATATTGAAAAGTACACCGATGCAAAAATCATACAAAAGAATGCGGAGTAATAAAAGGGATAAGTTTATGGACAAATTTAAAATTCTATCTTAATTTGATTGATAAATGATAAGTGTTAGGAGTTAAAATTGTGTAGCTATTTTTGTAAATTAACTTTTGTTTTTCCGAATAAGAAATTTTTTTTTCTTTTAAAAAGGGATGACACGTGGCAGAATGGTTAAAGCAATATGGTGCATTTGGAGCCAAAATTTTTTAATAAGAAGTTGTCACATCAACATCCTGTATTCTGCTTTAATAGGGTAAAAGGAATATTTATGAACATTTGGATATATTAATACTGCAGTATAAAGTATAAAGTCTAAAGTAAGGTTTAAGTGCCCCTTTGATCCTATGTTAATGTAATTAATGGACGGGATTGTTTCAGATGCTTTTATGATAGCAATTTTTTGAGCGCTCTAAAGTTTTCAGTATAATATACAATTATAAGTTATATATATGGTGTATAGTCCAAGTGGGAGATTGTTAGATCAATGCGGACTTTATACACTAATATATATAATTATATATTATAAGGTATCTTAAAGTACCAGCCCAAAATTAAAGTGAAAATCTAAATAAGTATACTTAAGTTTGGGCTTATGACAATAAATTAAGGTGTGGCCCAAGTATTGTGTAGAAACCCTAAGGCCCAATTTCCTGTTCTGTGATGGGCGGAACTCGAAATCTATTATATATTAGTTATGGTCCCCGGATGAGCCGTCATGCCAAATATCTGACTCCCCATTTGTTAGAGGTTCCCCTAAGGGATTGACGGAATCATCTGGAAGACCAAATCGGATCGATGTTCTTGCCACTTCAGATTAAGGTACGCTTCCGCTTTCGTATGATTCTCTATAATCTGATATGAAAGTCTCTACGGTATTTGAATTTATTCCAACATGTTGAAAAAGTACTGCAAACTGATGATTAACTGATCATTATACATAGAATACGTACAGAATAGTTAATTTCCATTAGAAGGTCCAGGCAAAAGTACTACATGCAATAATAGAAGAGAAAAAAAAAAACTCAGCAAGAAAAGTTAAAAACAAATCAAATTATGCATTACAAAATTGAAACAGTAGAGAAGTTGTTGAGACTTGAGAGACTTTATCTCTAAGTTTGGAACCAAATTAGTCAGGACAGTGATCATGAAAAACTGTGTGTATATAATTTTTTGAAAGAGTACATAAAATTAATGTGGTTAAATTTGAAAAGGTTGGCCCTTAGAATTTCTCTTAATTTTGAGCGGTTTGGTGCACCTACAGTACTTCCATTTCAAAAACCCATATATTTCTATTCCATTAAATTAATGGAATAGAAAAAAGACCAGTTAATTAATTAATAAATAAGGATGCATGTTCGAGTCTGGTGGTCTGGGAATCATAACAGATGATCACTTGCAAAAGTTGGCTAAATGTAAAGAAATTAGTATACAAAATTTGATTAACCAAAGAATGAAGTAACAACAGCTTGACACGTACATCGACTTGTGCTGTTCATTTTTGTTGTTTTTTTGTGTATATCATAACTCTTGGCTTTGCATTTTGGTCATCATAATATATACTACGAATATTTTCATCCCAATATATTTTAGAATGACATCATGTCTTAAACCTAATGAATTTTTATTACACCAATATCAATATATCATCCCAATAAAAGATCAGACAGTGGCCGGAAAATTTGGTGAACGATTTACAATCACAGGTTTGGCGTGTTACCGAATCAATCACAGGTTTGGCGAGTTACCGAATCTTATTGATAATAATCAACTCCAAAAAAAAAATTAAATAAAAATTCAGTTGTTCATCAATCATCACTATGAATAACTTGCATGCATGTCTTCAGTGAAGCAAGAGAAGATAGTACTATCTCTTTTCTAGAAAAATAATTTATCCTTCTCGACAGCATTGGACCGAGGAATCAAGCATCTATCGAGTTGGCAAAATAGTCTTTTGGCACCATTGATGCGAATATCCGTAAATGCACTACCAGATTGCAACAACTTCAATTGGGGGATGGAATAGTGTAGAATAGTACCTTGATAGCTAACACAAAAGAGGAAATGGAACGTCATATCATTTACAAAAGTGACTATTTGTCTCAACAGGCAAAAATTCGCTGGTCACAGGAAGGGGATAGAAACACAAGTTACTTCAATAGCTGGGCAATGAGACGTAAAGCTCGTAATTGGATTAATGCTCTTCAAGATGAGAATGGTATATGGAAAAACTCACAAGAGGAAGTCCAACAACTTATGCTACAACATTTTAGTAGAGTGCTTGTGGCGGATGATTTTTACCCCAATGATGATGAAATCTGGGGCACCCGACCACCCCTCCTGGATTTGATTCAACCACAGGTGTCTTTGGAGCAGAGAGAAGCTCTATAAAGGCCCTTCACCGCCTCAGAAGTTAAATCTGCTCTTTTTGGTATGGCACCATAGAAGTCGCTGGGACTGGACAGTATTTTGGCGGGTTTCTTTCAGAAATTCTGGGAGACACTCAAGGATAAAACTTTTTCCGCTCTGTTGAAGGTCTTAAATGAACATCAATGAGAGGTTGGTTGGAACCAGATGAGAGTGATATTCATCCCGAAAACGAGTAACCCTAAGACTCCAGCAGACTTTCGTCTTATCAATCTTTGCAATGTCAAGTACAAGATAATTGCAAAGGTCTTAGCAAGCCGCCTCAAGAAAATTTTGCCCAATCTAATCTCGGAAAACCAGAATGATTTTGTCCCAGGCAGGAATATTGGTGAAAACATCCTCATTGCTCATGAAGCTATTGAACACATCAGGAAGTGGAAAAAAGGTCAACTAAGAATAGCGGCACCCAGGATTGATATGAGTAAAACTTATACAGAGTTTCTTGGCCTTTCTTGCAGCAGACGTTGATCAAATTTGGTTTCCGACTACCTTCGTTGAGGTGGTAATGAAATGCGTGAATACGGCCTCGTTCTCAATTTATGTGATTGGTTGGCAATCTAATTTCTTCAAACCGATCAGAGGGCTTCGACAAGGTTGCCCATTATCTCCCTATCTTTTCATAATCTGCCAACAAGTACTATCTCTCGCGCTGAATGATCTGGACAGGTTGTGCAATGGCTTTGGTATCAAGATCGGCCCGTCAGTGCCTCGATTAACGCATTTGATGTACGTCGATGATTGTCTGATCTTTATGGAAGCTAAACAACAAAATGTTCGGGCTCTAGCAGAACTTCTTAATCAAAATGCAAAATACTCTGGCCAACGCATAAATTTTGACAAATCTTCATTGCTGGTGAGTCCCAACATTTCCTCAAATTTTCAGGTTTGGAGTGATATGTGGTTGTGCATCCTAGTTTGGGCATGTCAGGGGAAGTATCTGGGCTTATCCTTGGATTTCATGCAAAGGAAGACCGTTTTGTTTGGTAACATTATTGCTCGTTTAAAACAAAAGTTCAGTCATTGGACGACAAAATCTCTTTCAATGATAGGCAGAGTTACACTAGCTAAGCATGCACTATGTACCCTACCTATTTACATGATAGGTGTCTTCAAGCTGCCACGGAATGTAACCTCACAAATAGACAAGATAGTTGCTAAGTTCATCTAGAGTGGTGACAAAAAAGGTCGAGGCATTCACTAGAAGTCGTGGAATCACCTTGTACTTCTAAGCTACGGGGAGAACTTGGGTTCAGAGCAGCTAAAGAATGAATCAAGCACTTCTTGCAAAAATGGCTTAACGTTTGGTGCATAATAAAGATGCCTTTTTCTCACGGTTCTTCTTGGCAAAATATGCAAAAGGTCAAGACTTCCTGGACTACCAACCTAAAAAGAACATGTCATGGGGATGACACAGTATTATGTGGGGCCGTGACCTATTAGCTGGAGGTTTAAAATGGCAAGTTCACATAGGGAGAGATATCAGACTGGAAGATGATTGGATACCCAACATGGCTAACCCTCTGAGAAATAATGTGCCATTCCAACGTCAGTTAGACTAGAAGGTCAGCGACCTAATAGGCCCGAATAATAAGTGGCAGGAACCACTGGTTCGACAGTTTTTTCCACCAGCTGTGGCTAAGGCAGTTTTAGCTATTTATATCCCCAAGAATCCACATGCATTGGGTGACCGTAGATATTGGTCCATGTCACCTAATGGCACTTACACAGTTAAGTCAGGTTATCATGAAGCGAGGAATAGGGCGGTGAGATGCTCAGGTTCCTGTCAACCCTCGACATCATCCGCAAGTGTGATATCCACCACTTCGTAGAAGAAATTCTGGTCAGTGGAGCTTCCGCCAAAGATTCGGTGGTTCATATGGCGGTTACTTAACCATGCGGTGCCTTCGAGCATGGCGCTGGTTAAACGCGGCCTTCAGATTCCCACACTCTGTGCTCGATGTGGTAATTACAAAAAAAAATGCAACACATCTTTTTTTATTGTGATCACTCACAATGAATGTGGCGTAGTTCCCCATTGGGGTTTGATTTTAGTTGTGGACAAAGGGTTCCTCTAGTGGACTAGTTCGAGGATTGGTTTAATTAGGCCCCAGACAAATCGCTAATTCAACTATCTTGTTTCTTACTCTGAGAAATCTGGATCACGAGAAACAAGGCGATCTATGAAGCGCAATTATTAAACCCTATCCTCGCCCAGGAACAGGCCATAGCAGAATAGAACTTAATCTGTCGTATTTCACGACGACAAAGGATAGAATCGGTAGAAAAGGACCATTGGGAGTCAGCCCCGGGAGAAAGTGAATTTAAGGGAGCAGGAGCTTGGGAAATCTTGTCTGTGCAAGGGCGATTGATTAACTATGGGTCAGACACTTACACAACGAGCTCAGCTGAGATGTCAGAAGCTCGCGAATATTTAGCAGCCTAGCTCAAGCAAGGCACATGGAGATTACAAACTACCAGCTACAGACAGACATCAAACAATAGTGAACATCATTTACGGTAGGAGAACATGTCTTATACTCCTGGAGCCGCTCTTCGAAGAGATTTTCTCGCTGCTTTTTTCAATTTCTAATTTAAAAGTTAGAAAAGTTCCAAGGGATACTGTAGAAGCGGTACATAGGTTAGCAAAAGTGACCCTTTATTTGTCTGCCTGATGTAACTTTCGACTTTAATATATTATAAATCGTTTCTTCCAAAAAAAAAAAGAAAAATAATTTATATTAATTTTTAAAATCTGTATTATTTATTGAATAAATTTAAAAATTTAATGTAGAATAATTTTTTTTTTTCAAGACAGAGGAAGTACTACGAGTCTACGAGCGTAATGTCAATGGCTGGAACTAGCAAATTAATAGACTTTAGATTTTCAAAAATAAAAGCAGTGATTATTTAATGAATCTCACCATGTAGTTGTAATGATACTATTATACTATATTGTTATAAAAAATGTGGTTGACTTGTAAAATAATCACAGTGGCATGAATGGTTTCTGTTCATTTTCATTTTAATTTTTATCGTCGTGATAAGATAAAACTCCGAAAGAGATGAAAAACTTAAAAACTGTTATGTTTTTATTCATTCAAGAAACAAAAATTTGAACGAACATTTGGAGTCATATTTTCATGTTATCTTTTATTTTCAAATTAAGATTTTTCAAGTAGTTACACTCTCAAAGGTTTGTAGACGTTCGATGACAATTAAAATTTTTTTAAGACAAAGAAAGAGGCAAAAGTTTAGAAGATTATAAGAAACTCTAATAACATCATTTTTTACGACGGTTTAATTAAATTTTTTTTTTCCTAAACACTGCACGATTACCATCATCTCTTCTTTCATCTATACTGTTTGTCTGATCCTTTTGCCCGACTTGTGCATCATAATCATAATCAATTCTTAGTAACTCTCCGTTTCAAAAGGTTGTGAAGAGAGGGACATTTGTAAGATTTTGATTCTGGGATAGAGATGATTAGTGTAATAATTACAAAGTTCGACCCCTCAAATGTACGGTTATGTCTTTCAATGTTGCTTTTAATTGTCTGGCCAATGGACGACACACGACACTCATCATGAGCAAGATCATGAACAGTGAACACATTCCGATAATTTTTGTTCTTTGTCTGACCGACTCGCTGAGATTCAGAATGACTAGCAGAAAATGGCAATAATAATAATGGCTCAATGGCCTTTTTCTTTTTCCTCCTAATAATTAGACAACGACGGGAGCTTTTGTTTCTTTTCTGTAAGTCAAAGATTATTACAAAAATGAACCATTATCAACCCCAAACTGAAAGGATAAAGATTTCTGAAACATTATCGGAGAAGTGACAATTTTCCTTTTTTTTTTTTTTTGCAACTTCCTTCCATTTCTCAATTTTTCGCTTTTTGGTTCAATCCAGATTCAAACTCTAACCTCAACCTTTACGATTTGGAGAAAACACACCACTATATTGCACTAAAAACATACCCTCTCTTTCTCAATATTATTGTCCAGTTTAAATTTTCATTTATAATTCAAATAATACTAAAAATGAACATTCAAATTGGACAATATAATTTTGGGATATAGGGATTATAAGATACTATTATCGGGCTATTTGTTCGATTTTGACACATTGAAAGCCACATCCAATGGCTTATCATCACTTTTATGGCTAACAAATGTATATAATCAAGTAACTTGTTTATAAGGCTAAAATTATTCATGGGCCACTTTGGTTTAAATGATATGCTCTATTAAGGCGCCCGGCGCCCATAGGCCGCATAGATTGTTTAAGCGATGTGTTGGTTCCAGTTCCATAAAATGGCTACATATCAAAAGCCCCCATACCTTACAAAATTACACATGAAAAATAAGCTGTACATCAAAAGGTAGAGAGGATCAAGATTCTAAGAGATCATGTTTCCTTGTCGGAACCACCCAGAAGAGTTGAAAGAAGCACATTTTTCTGCTGAATTCCTGCATTGCATCTGCCAAGTAATGAACACTTCGAGAAGCTGTCGTTCGTCAGATTGATCAAGTCATGGTACTATCCTATTTACAGCTGCGTCCAAGGCATCTACATTCCTCCTCAAGACTTTTCTTCAAAAGAATTAAGGAGATTTTTTGGATTGCATTGTGTTGAGAATGCAGAATGGAAGGTTGTAAACTGTATGCCCTCTACAGATAAAGCATGTTGAAGGCGATTGTAACTAACAAAATTTCACTCACTAAGATCAGCAGTCATGCAAGACTAGATACAAAAGGTGACAGATTGGTTCAAGCATACCTCTGATTTGGAAACATTTACCATTTACCAGATAGACGTTAAGAAAATATTCAGATAGATGTTAAGAAAGGATACAACTGTGAGGCAAGATTGTCAATTCCCTTCATTTCCTCGTTTAATCTGCAAAACAAGCAGTAACCCAAAAGCAAATGAGACAGAGTTTAGGATGATAGAAAAGGCACAAATGAGAAGGGACATCATAGATGACGGGGGTAAAACCCTGGAAGAGCAACAAAAACCAGTATCATCCCCAATTCTACTGGGAAATAAACAGAAGATAAAATAAACCAGGAAGGCAAAGCTTGATAGCAAAATCTTTGTTATTGGGCTTGAAATGAGGAACATAACACTCCAACACTTTGTCTAGTTATGTTGAAAGAAGAAACTTCAACCAAGTACTTCAGAAAGTACAATCAACCACCAAATATACCTGAGACAGGAATTGATATAGCGATTCCCTTTTGTTGCTGCATCAAGGGCTGCATCAAAAACATCACGATTTCATTAGGTTAACCAGGAACTAAGGCAGACAGATCTAGTTAGATGACACACACATACACTGTACTCCATAAGCATTGATCATTTAATGACAGAAGTGTGAACTGGACTAGTATGATCCTTCTAAAGTACCAAAACAATAACCACCCCCCAAAGCCCCAAAAACGCAAATTGGCAAAGTAAAAAAGAAAGGTATGTCTCATTTAAGGGAAAGAAACAGCGCCAAAGACCAAAAGGTAATTCTACATCATACATAACAGCATACTTCCAAAAAGTCTGTTGTAATGATTCACAAATGATTATCGTCCGAACATTTAAAACTCAATATCGAAGAGGGTAACTTTTGAATGATTTTAAAGTAAATGCTGCTAACAATTTATTACACTACACGTTCTTTTTCCCAGAGGTCAATCCTGTTATGTACTTTGCTCTTATGGAACCAAGTAGCATATTCCAAAATCTGTGAAGACATCTGTAATCAATTTTTCTACAGACCTATTGTTCAACACCATTACTGGAGGCTGGCGAATATGATAGGTACAGGATTTAAACCTAGTCAAAAGACAGAAATGCCTGAGAAAAAGAGGAGGGGCATCTCCAAAAGGCCTAACATATCACAACTAAACCATTGCCAAACAATTATTATGCACTAATCAATAAATTCACTGCAGTCGAGGTTTATGGCCACAAAACACAACTCAAGCACTGATAACAGGCAAAAAAAAGGAAGATAAGCACCAAGCTTCACAACTAAAAACCACATCTGCATAATAGTAATCAAAGTCATAGAAAGAATCATTTGGTAAAGAATAACAGTCTGAAACTTTACCGGACTCCTGAAGACGACCAGCTGCGTCACTGAAGCAACTCATGTGATCAACTGAAGTACTTGTAACCTAGTTGTAAAATAATCATCATCACTAAGATATTTAAGAGAGAAATACCCACCTTCATAACTGCAATCTAGCTAACTCTATTTTATGTCAACACCTCATAAAAAGAACACACACACAACCACTTCTCTTTTTTTTTTTGTTCTCCACCCCCTTCCTTGTACATATTAAGAACATCCTTAAAACGTAGCAATGCAAAAAAAAGGATAAATGCAGTATAGTTTATCACTAAGCATTGGAGATAATTTACAGAGAGTTTCTGCAAAGCCGCACTTATTTTAAAACTGAAGATTGTCGAATTAAAAAGAAAATGTAATTGAAAAACCTAAAAAACGAATATATGCAACGAGATAGCATCCATTTCAGAAAACAAATACTCCCTCCGTCCCAAAATTAATGTCCAGTCTAGATTATCATTTCCGTGCAACTTGAACTGAAAATGAAAATCCAAACTGGACAATCATTTCTGGACAGAGGGAGAACTTCTCTCATGGTGTGTTTTATAAAATGATCGACTTTACTTCCCAAGAGATTAAATGAACAATTTCATGAATTGTACCCAAAAAGAAATTAAATTAGAGTTACCTGAGAGAGAGCTAAACGGAGAGAAGCAAAGAGGGAGGTGAAGCTTTGAGCAATAGCAACAGAGTCCCTCTCAACCACTTCGATGGCTTTCAGAATCTCCTTGCCTTGGGTCACCGGTGCGGGTTTTCCCGAATCTTCGCTCTGCTTACTAATGCTTGAGCTTTCTTCTTCTTCTTGTTCGGAGGTGGGAGTAGCGGAGCTCTCTTCATGAACCTGTTGGTGGAGGTCCGCCGCGGATCGCCGTGCCTGAGGAGGTCCTGATTCTTCCGAAGGCTTTTCCGATTCCATCTGCCGGGAATCGTTTCCAGATCGATCAACGGTGAAGTTCAGTTGACGTCAGTCTAGGCCTATTTCCGGGTTCTGCTTTGGGCTCTATCCATCCCCAATGCGTTAGTAAAGCCCAATTTCAACGTGACAGTTTTTTTTTGTAAGTTCTAATTAGCATAGTCATTTGTTGATAATCTGTCATTTCCCAAAGTTTGGATAAATATAAAATAATATCATCCCAACCTATACAAATCTATATCTTTTCTTTATATATAGTAAAGGAGAGTTTTCAATCGAATACATGGCGTAAAATTAGATAGGCTAATCCACATGGCGTAAAATTAGATAGCCAAGCCCATATGTCGCAACCACATCACTCCATCATTTAATGATAATTTTTAATTTGTAAATCCATAAAATATATAAATAACCAATTTTACTTGTTTTAATTATTCTATTAAAAGCTCCAAAATTTCATCAAATTAACGGAATTATGAAAACTAAGAAACCCTCCCATATAAATGTCTTCCATTATCCAAAAGGAAGAAAATAAAAAACATAATGGTCGGAGATTGGGAGCTCTATGTCTAAATTGACGGATAAGAAGAAAAAAATTCATAAAAGATGAACATAAAAATCAATCTTATTCTAAATATTGAGGAACAAAAATTAGTAAATTAATATCTGAATATTATCACACAATTTACCGAATTAATTTATGACTAACAATAATGTGCCTAATCTGCCAAATAAGTACCCTTAATCAAACATACCGAATTATAATTTTCATAGTATAAAAGTATTTTTTATACTTTGTTACTTATAAATTATATATCTAAGTCCACATGTTATTACCACATCACTCCATCATTTATTGATAATTTTTAATGTAAAATCATAAATTTATATGTAAAACTAAACTAACTTGGAGATTACTCATATATTTACGGTAAATTTTAATTGTAAAAAAGAGGGGTGACCAAAAAAAAAATTTCAAGCTAAAAATCCAAAGATGACCAACTGAAATAAACAACCAAAAAAACCAATTTGATGTGAAAAAAAAAAAAAAACCCGACAGCTATGATGAGAAAAACCAATTCACTGATCAATATTGATTTCTATAGCTATGTGTCAAAGTGTAACCATCAATCGGGTTTTTTTCTCTTTTTCATTGGTTCGTGTATTTGTTTTTCTTTCAGCTAGTGTTGCTTTGATTGTAATTTTTTATGATAATATATTATTGCTCCTTAACGGGCAGTACTAATAAATGATTATTGTTGATTACATTGTGTAAAAATTACAAAACAAAAAAAATAAAACAATAATAACACTAATATAATTATATATTAATCGGCTAAATTTTAATAATATAATAATATGAGCAATAATAGAGACACTAACAAATTATAGTGAAATGGAATAGTGACTAATGAAAAGACAAATATACCATCTTCATTAAATATGTGTAATTATTAATTATGGTAAAAATATAATTTTAGGGACAGATAAATTTTAACGGGAAAATGACAAAAATCTAGGGGCCAAGAATATTATACATCACTCACTATCTTTTTTCACTAGTTTTTTCACTATACATATCATTTTCCTAATAATATATAATATAATATATGTTATAAAATAATATAATAATATATATATATATTCATTATATTTTTTTCATATCATATATTGGTAGAAAAAGTTAACATTATTATGATAAAACAAACCGTAGATATCAATAAGGAGAAAAAAATTTTGAAATGAGAAAAATAATAAAAGTGTGTGAGAGAGAGACAAACAGTAGAAGAAAAGCATATTGAGAAATCGAGAATACTTATATGCAGAAAAAAAAAGTAGAGAATAAAAAAATATGAAAAATGAAATCGAGATACTAGTGAAACATGATATAATTATTATAAAATTTTTGAGAAATTAAGTTTTAAAGAGAGATCATTAAATTTAGGATAAAAAAAAGATGAACACTATGCAACCAAAAATAGTTAAAGTAAACATTATGTTATAGGAAAAATATCGGAACAAACTTCTAAAGAAAGGCTGCAAAAGGTATATAGAGAGATGGAAAAAAAAAAAAGATAAGCTTATGGAAAAACATAATGAGATCATTTTCTATTGGAGGGAAGAATTAAAAAGATATGACACGGGTAGAAATATTTAGAGAAATTATTATAAAAATTAAAAAAATACTTTCAAAAGATATAAAACCATAAATCAACAAAACGAAAAGATAGATAATAAGTTACATTGGATGATTTTGAATATTAAAAATTATTCCAAATGTACTTAAAATAACAAAAGACATTGACTTTAAAAACTAAACAATTACAATTTATGTCATTAACAGTATTTTCTTTTTTTTTTTACATATCTCACTCTGTCAAAAACGTCATAAAATTATTGAATCATTAACATCATATATATCTTGAACGACTCGTGCAACGTATGGGGTAAACACTAGTTATATATTAAAGCAGAGTTCTTAATCGGCACGTGTCGCCCAGAGAGCAAGTTTTGCCAATTATGCCATGTGTCGTCACCAAAATTCTCCTTCATTAAACAGTTAAAAGTTTATTACTAATACATGAAATTGTTAAATTGAATTAAGTAATTAACAAATAGTTAATTTTGAAATAAATAAACACGTCTTTGGTAATTATTGACAAATATATAACATAAGGGAACATTAATCATCAAATTAATAATTGTATTGAGAATATAGTTTGAAACTAAGTCTGAATACATTAAACGTAAGTTAATATTATTTTTCGGATGATTCTGATATATTTTCCAAAAATTAAAAGATATTAGTTACCAAAAAAAAGATGTTACCAAATAACTATACTACGAATACAATTCGAAACCAAATGTACCTATAGTACAAGTATGTTAATATTATTGCTTAGATAATTGGTATATTTTCCATAAATAAAAAGAGACTACTTATCAAAATGAAGAGATTATTTACCAAATAATTATATGAGTATAATTCAAAACTAAGTCTGGATATATTAAACATAAGTTGATAATATTTCTCTGATGATTCCATTTGATATATTTTCCAAAAATAAAAATAGATTAGTTACCAATAACAAAAAAAAACATATTTGTTACCACATAATTATACTGCAAATACAATACGAAACTAAGTCTGGATAAATTAAACGTATGCTCATACTATTTTTCAGATTATTCCATTTGATATATTTTTCAAAAATAAAAAGAGATTAGTTACTAAATAATTATACTACAAATACAATTCGAAACCAAGTCTATATACATACAAGATAGGTTAATATTATTTTACAGATGATTCCATTTAATATATTTTTCAAAAATTAAAAAGAGATTAATTTTAAAAATTAAAAGGAGATTAGTTACAAATAATTATATTATGAATACAATTTCAAAACCAAGTCTGGATTCATTAAATGTAGATTAAAATTATTCCTCAAAATATTTTATTTGATATATTTCAAAAAATAAAAGAGATTAATTACAAAAATAAAGAGATTAGTTAACGAATTATTATATTACAAATACAATTTAAAATTAAGTCTAGATACATTAAATATATATTAGTATTATTTTAAATACACAAGGGTACATGATGAAATAACGTCTTTTGTATGGGTAAATTCAAATAAAATTTTTTATCTCCATCTAAAAAATTTTAAATGGAATAATAAACATGTAAAAAAATAGTATTTTGTTCATATCCAAACAATTTTAAACTGGAAAAAGGAACATGTAGCGAGCATATCATGTACTTATATTTTGTCACTTTAAAGTAATCTTTCTTTAATGTGTTTTAAAAGACAATTACATCATCATATTAACATACATGTACACAAACTATATTACTCATAGTACGTATAAGTTTATAAGTGGCAATGCAATTAAAAGGAAAAACTTCTTATTTTAAGAAAAGAAGAACGACGTGAAAAAAAAACTTCATTACCACTTCATAAAATGTAGTTACAACTTTCTAATATCTAAAGCTATGAAGAATAATTTTAGTTTATTTTATATAAATTATTTTTATATAAAAATTTTTTATTTTATTTCTTTTAATTTATTGGTGATTTGAAATGGAGCAACTTTTATGGATAGAGTGATACTTGGAATTTTGGATAAAAATGGTTTTTGTCATAATGTATTATTATTATTATTATATAGATAGATAGATAGATAGATAGATAGATAGATAGATAGATAGATAGATTATGATGATTCTATTTGATATATTTTTTAAAAATTTAAAAAAACAGTTATCAAAAATATAAAAGTTAGTTGCCAAAATATTATATTACGAATACAATTTGAAATCAAGTTTAGATACATCATACATATGCTAATATTATTTTTAAAATAATTTCATTTTGATATATTTTTCAAAAATAAAAAGAGTTTAATTTCAAAACTAAAGGAAAAAGTTATGAGTCCAGATAAATAAAATGGGTCATGCACCCACCAGGCACAACCTGTTTTGCTATTAAAAAAACTAAGGAAAAAGTTTGGAGTATGGATAAGTATTTCAAAATTATTTATTAGTTTTTTTTGTCATGGTTTTCCCCCTCTATCTTTTGTACTTTATTTACTTTTGTTGGAATCTTATTTTTATTTTGCTTTATGCTTAAAAAAAGATTATTAATAATACTTGATTCAATTACTACAAGTAAACAATATATGTTTTTCAGTCAATATATTTTAATAATATACATGATTTAATTTATTTTGTTGAAAATAACTTTTATATACTTATATCCCTAAAAAAGTAGGATAGTAGACAATTGATCATATTAATTCGTATTTAGAATACTTTTTTTTGATATACTATCACTCCTAAAAAAGAAGCATATTAGATAGTTGAACATATTGATTTGTATTTTAAAATACCTTATATGGCTAAGAAGTACTTGATCAAAGTGGTAACAATATTGGACCAAGTTAACTACAATCCATGATTAAATCTGTGCATGGGCATATAGTAATGATTGTTGGGAGAGATTTGTCTTTCAAAAGTGACCTACCCAATTCGAAAACGGATTAGTTGGAACAATGATTTCAAACACCGGATGCACTATCAAAAACGGGAAAAAAAAAAAAAACATATGACGCTCTTGAATTTGGACTCCAAATGCCTAATATACCAAAAAATAGAAAAACTAAAACATATGACACTTTTCATAGAAAAATAATAATATATTAATGTTACTATAAAATATAATAAAATCCGCACAACGTGCGCGCATAATACTAATTTAAAAATTAATCCCAACATATGCTCATTGAAGAAATTACGAAGATTGAAATAAAATATTCTTGAATTACTAGGAACAAAAGTTTGTTCCAATGGCATAAGCAAGCCATCCACCCCTTGTATTATGGGTTGATTCTAAGTGACATCACATATATTTAACTAAATATTTTCAAACTTTAAAAATAATTGAACTTGTACCCTAACCTCATTACTTACATGTTTTTTTCAACAGTAATCATTTTATCTTGAAAGACGACGAGTAGGTGAATTAGACTTTCAATTTTTTTGAGCAAGGAACTCGTTGTACTTAACCTAAAGGATAAATTAATATGAAATTATCATTTTGTTTTATAAAATAACTCAAGTGTCGATGTGATTTTTTATTCGTTTATTGTCATATATTTGTTTCTTCGTTCTATTACCAT
The DNA here is from genome assembly GCA_949775105.1 of Oldenlandia corymbosa var. corymbosa. Taxonomy (NCBI): domain Eukaryota; kingdom Viridiplantae; phylum Streptophyta; class Magnoliopsida; order Gentianales; family Rubiaceae; genus Oldenlandia; species Oldenlandia corymbosa. The sequence continues at coordinate 8,814,040 of OX459119.1, read as the reverse complement.
GTTGAGAGTTAAACTTATAATTATCATCTCCTACTCTTATACTCCCTCAGTAAATAGTCCATATTAGTATAAATCTAAAAATTTAATGTGAATTTATTTTGAAAAAGAGTTAGTACTTTTTACTTATTCATATTGTCACTGATAGTAAGAAAATCTCCTAACAGGAACTGTTCCTATCGTCCAAATGAATTAAGTTCATTTTATTTTAAAAATAGGAAACTAACGGAATATGGTAAACGAGATGAAGGGAAGAACTAATTGAGACCATCTTGAGTGTACTCGGAACCCCCACGGTCCCCTTCCTATTTTTGGCATTATTAGTCCTTATTGTACTTTTTCTAAATAACTTTCTATATTTTGTAAATTTAGTCCATGTTACGTTTTTTCTCTCTCCTCTAAAAAAACATCTCTAATCTTTAAATGAGAATAACTCATGATCCGTGAAGAATTTCTGAACGAATAGTATATGAAATTTATAGTAGTCGACGAAATCTATCCGATAAGATCAATATTGAATATTAAATTCAAAAAATTTAAAAAAAAAATAGAATACTCTAGGCAGAAACGAAAAAAGTATTTGTGCGTCCATTTTTTTGTATTGACTATCCAACCTTTTTGTATTGATTATCCAATCATTTTCACTGATTATCTAAACAGAATTTCTTTTCTTTTCTTTTTTCTTTTGAAAAAATATCTGTCCAATGTGTTCATACTGATTATCCAACTTCTTGATGATGGTTATCCAATCTTTTTTTTTTCTTGTTTTTTTATAAAAATGATTGTTAAATTTTTTGTACTGACTATCCAACCATTTATACTGCTTATCTAATTATTTTCATTTCTTATCCAAACAGAATTTGTACTGCTTGTCCAATTTTATTTTTTTTTTGAGAAAATATGTATCCAATATATATGTTCGTACTGATTATCTAACTTATCGGTATGGTTATCAGACTTTTTTTTTGCTTGTACTTTTATGAAAATGGTTGTCGAATTTTTTATACTGATTATCCAACCAGTTTGTACTTCTTATCCAATTATTTTTACTGGTTATCCAAATGATTTGTAATTGTTATCCAATCATTTTTTTCTGAAAAAATGGTTGTCCAATGTTTTCATACCGATTATCTAACCGATTTGCACTGTTTCTCTAATAATTTTTTTCTTTTCATTTTTATGAAAATTCTTGTCCAGTATTTTTTACTAACTATCCAACCGTTTTGTATTGGTTATCTAATAATTTTTACTGCTTATCCAAACATGGTTATGGTAGATCCAATGCTCTGTATTACTTATCCAACGTGTTTGTACTGGTTATCCAGCCAATGTATATTGGTTGTCCAAATATTTCTATAAATTCCCAGAAACAATGGATAAATAATATACTGCAACAATATTATCAAATACTGGTTATCCAACTGGTTACTGATGATTATCCAATCATTTTCTACTGCTTTTCTAACCTTTTCTTTTTTTTTATTTTATAATGGAGGTAGTTTCTAATGCTTGTCCATAATCTTACTTCTGGTTATCCAACCAGTTTGTACTGGTTATCTAAGAGTTCTCTACTTCTTATCCAAATGTTTGTTAGTGCAACATTACTGTCAAATAAAAGAGGTTGAATAAGCACTAGGAAACTGGTGGATAGGTGGCGGCCTGATTCAAATTCACTCTCACTTTTTTTGCAGATAGAAATAGGTACATTCGGAGGTGTTGGATAAACACTATAAAAGCAATGAATAGCCGCCGCGATTTAGAGAAGCAGTAATAATGATTGGATAAGCAGTACAAACGGTTGGATAATCAGTGTAAAAAATACGGACAAGGATATCCAAAAAAATGTAAAAAGAAAAAAAAGTTGGAGAAGCAGTGGAAACCGATCAGTTGGATAATTGGCATGAAAACATTGGACAACCATTTTTCAAAAAAAAAAAAAAAAATAAATAAATGATTAGACAAACAATACAAAATGTGTTTGGATAAACAGAGAAAACGGTTGGATAACCAATGCAAAACGGTTGGATAGTCAGTACAAAAGGCCGGACAAGAATTTTTCACAAAAAAATAAAGAAACAGAATTGGTTGGATAATCAGTACCAAACAATTAGATATACATCAATTCATTACTAATTATCCGAAAACTTTATACTGCTTGTCCATATATTTTAACTGCCTATCTAGCTAATATGATTATTACTTATCCACCATAACATTGGGCCTCAAATCTTTAACCAAACTCTGTCAATATCTCAATAACAAAGATTAAATGGATGGAGATCAAATTAAATTAGATTTCTAAAAAACAAATCATGTTATTAAGGATGGGCGGCGGTTATTGCTGATAATTCAAAAATGATTAGACAAGTAGTACTGATTAACCAACTATTTCTTGTGCTTATTCAAACATGATTTGTATTGTTTATCCAATCATTTTTGTGGCTTGTCCCGAAATCGAGGCGGTTATCCATTGGTTTTGTAATGTTTATCCAATGCATCGGAATGTACCTATTTCCATCACCAAAAAATGTGAGAATGAATTTAAATCGGGCTGCTGCCTATCCATCGGTTTTCTATTACTTATCCAACGTCTTTGTACTCACTATCCAAGACAATATTTGCTTCATTTCTGTTCGGAACATTTTAATTTTTTTATTTTTTCAAAATTAATATTCAATATCAATCATATCAGATAAATCTCGTCGATCACTATGAATTTCATATATAATTCGTTTTCTAATTCTTTACGGATCAAGAGATATAAGGAACACAACAATATGAATATAAAATAAATTGGTTATCTATTTTCTTAAACTGGATATCCATCCAAATAACATACAAATTTCCTTCATTTCTGCTCATCAAGATTTAGTCATTTTTAAGTTTGAAAAAAATATTCGATATAGATCTTGTTGGATAGATCTCGATGAGTACTATGAATTTCATATCTAATTCGTTTTCTAATTATTCACGTATTGAGAGATATGCTCATTTGAAAATTAGAGATATTTTATGAGGATAGAAAAAAAAAAGTGACAGGAACTAAACTTGCAAAACATAAGAAATTTGAGAAAAAATACAATAAGGATCATATGTGCGAAAAATAGGAAGGGGATCATGGTGGTTCTGGGTCTAAGAATTTGTCCTAATTTATGTCTCCAATTAGTTGTTCTAAGTGTTGGAATAAATTATTCTAGAGAAAAGACAACCCATTCTTAATTAGGGAGGATAATGTTGCATAATTGCTTTCTTTTGGATTTCTTGCCTCTCCACCCGTTTGAAAAAATTCTCATCTCGTAACTCATACTACAAACAAACAAACAGTAAAAGGCGGGAATACGAGTCCAGAACATCTACGAAATTTCAAAAATACCCCTCGATTGCAAAATTTTAAAAGCTAACAAACAAAAATAATGATAATAATAATTAAAATTGAATTGATAGTACAGCTAAAATCTACATTTCGTTATCATTTACCAAACCCAACCAATAAATTATTACAAAAACAGTTTTCCAAAAAGGCAGGACAGATTCGTCAGATCAAATCCAAATGTCGCCCCCATAAAAATCATCATCACTCTCATCACTTTTTCTTTTTCACTTTAACTAAAATTTTAATTTAAGTTTTTTTTATTTCTTTCGTTCTAGAAATATTTGAAAAAAAAAGAACTGAAAAACCTGTTATAACGGAAAAGCTAAAAAGGAAAAAAAAAAAAAAGAAGAAAGAAAAGAAAAGAGAAATTGCATTTTGTTCGTCGTCGATCTGTGTAATGTATATCCCAAATTTCCCCACGATCAATTCTTCTTGATTTCTTTCTCTAAGATCTCTCCCACCACATTTCCCTTCCTCTCTCAGGTTTGTACATTTCTTCTGGGGTTTTTTGTTTCAAATTACGGATCTATTTTTTCTGTGCTAATTTTAATCATAAAGGTTGATTAATGTTTGTTTTCTCCATAGTCTGATGCTGATAATTTTTTTCCAGAGGTTTTAGGTTGTTTTTAGAATAGTTGAATGTGTGCATGTTCTGGGTGGTACTCACATTTCTTCAGCTCAGCTTTCTGGTTTTTGTCTGATTTGATTTGGAGTGAAATTGTTTGGGGAATGTACTGCCGGTTGGTATGTTTATGAGTTTTATTATTCTGGGATTCTGTTAAAGGACGCAATGTTGTAAAGATTAATGCTCAGTTCAACGATTTTGTTGGTAATTGGGGGAATTTTAGTTAATTAGGTATAGAAATGACTTAAAACGAGCTGAAATGAGGAAATTTTGTACTCCAATTTAGGTGTTGTTGATTGGTTGAGCCTGCTTAGTATTGGTAGTTCTGTGATATTATTTTGTGAGCTTTCTTTTCTATGATTGTATCAATGGTGGATTGAGTGCTCCAGCGAGGAAGCTAGCTCTTGTATAAGCGCCCATCTTTCTTTCTTTTCTTTTTTTTTTTTTTTTTGTTTTTGGGTTCCTCCCAAAAGCACATTTAGCCTTTCATTCCTGCAATTTCTTCTGGTTGGGACTTGGGAGCCATCAGGGTGGTGGCAAGAAGGTTGCTTGTGTTCATGTGGTGTGTTGGAGGGTGGAGTGTAAGATAAATGAGCATTGCAGCTGGAAGTAGGAATGCTTTCCCGATTATTTGCTTACGTGAAGCTTTAATGTTTTCACTTGTTTGATTTGATATTACACAAGTCATATTTGTCAAGGTTTAATGTTTTCTTCAAGAGAGTTTTATTTTGTATTGTACTAATGTCGTGAATTTATGTATTTCTGTTGTAGGATTCTTCCCGAACTTCTCAAACGTTTTTGCTCGATACTGTCATGAATTCCGAGTTGCCAGTATATACAAGTGAAAATGGGGATCAAGGTAGCTTAGGTGAAATTCTAAATGCGGATGTTGCAGAACGAAGAGAAAATTCAAAAGGTACAGGCATATTAGTTCATCTTCTTTGTTCGAATCCTTGAAAATATTGTTGGTTGTTATATTTGTGTAGCACGAAAAAACTTTTATGCTCTGTGAAATGATAACCATCATCATGAGGAGAGCAAAGGGCATCCAACGGAAAGCAACCTCTTTTTTCTTTTCTTTTTGTATCAAATCATCACAAGCAATCCAACAGCTCAGGGGAACCAGAAAATGGCATTTCCTCCTTTCTTGAGTTACCCTCACTGCCTTCCTTAATGATTCCCTGAGCCTTCTTTAGCTGCCTTCCGCGTAAACGCTCGGCTATGATCCCGAGGGCTGTATTCTGTTCTAGAGAATCCTGGAAGAGTAACCGAGCCATAGATGCTTTTTAAAGTTACCTTGCTTCTTTAGTTCATACCATACTGCCCTTAATGTATTAGGCACATATGAACATCTCGTTTTTGGGCTGAGAAGAAAGGATAAGTCCTTGCTCCAGGAAATTCTAAGAAGAAACTACAGGCCACCAATTATGTCATGTGGCTCAATACGTGTGTGTGCACAAGTCATTGATCCTGATTTACCTAAAACATTATATATACTATTTTAACATTAGCCGACCCCAACTAGTGGGAAAAAGGCTTGTTGTTGTAGTCCTCTTTGGATTGCCTATGATTCTGCCCGGACAGCACTCCCATGTTTTCCTGTAGTCCCATCCCAGCTTTTAGGGGGCTTTGGTTTTTGCAACAGGCTGTGGGTATTTGTAGCTTGTAGCTATTTAAGATTTGTAAGCCTCATTGTCATGTGCAACTCTTTTGACCTAATGGAACTGAAAGTTTACCAATATCTTTTCTTGTTTGGTCCCTATACAATATGTTTGCAAATATATGGGGCACATTTGCCATTGAGGTCGCAAGTTCGTTTCCGAACATTCTCTACAGATACAGAATTGCTGGGAACAATCCACTTCATGCAATCTTAATTAAGCCTCATGATCTCTTCATGATTTTGTCTTCTGGACTTGAGAGTGATAATAGTTGGATTCGGTGATTGATTTTATTTCTTCGAGGACTCCATTGCAGTAAATAAAGCTAGGGATAAGACCCTTTTCAAATTTCCAAACAGCTTAGAGCTTGGGAAGCTTGGACCTAGTCAAGATCTGAGTGGCAAGGGTCCACATATTTGGCATTATGATTTTAGTTCCTTTTGTGGTTGAGCAGTGATGAAGTATTTGGTTACCTGCATCTACATATATGCTGATTACACTTTATTGTTATTGGGCCTTTTCATTAATAATACACGGCTGTGTTGCAGGAGTTCATCATGAAGGTGATAAGTTTGGTGATATTTTCCAGTTGAAGCATGGATCCTTTGCTGACCTTCCAGCTGCGAGAATTTCAGAAATGATGAAAGTGGAAAGTTTAGAGGTGATGCTTTTTTTTTTTTTTTTTTCCCTATCGCCAGTAGATACATGTTCGTTTTGCTTCTATTTTACTATTTTCCTCACCTCCAAAAATTACACTTTTGATATGCTTTGGTCAATATGTCTCCTCAGAATGCCTCCACTCAATCACTTTTTGCTGTTGTAAGTAAGATTCTGGATGAAAGCATTGAGAGGAAGAATGGTGACATTCCTCTGGTATGGCTACAGTTGATTTTGAGTTGTAGTGTTTATAAATTTTCTACTTTTGTATTGAATGAACTTTCTAAAATTTCTACTGGTGCTTTTGCTTTGTTACTCAGCGGGTAGCATCCTTACTAAAATTGGTAGTGCAAGAGATCGAGCAGCGGGTTTCTAAATATCCTGAAAACATGAAAAAGGTTATTCTCTGATTGATTTTTTCCTGGAACACATTCTACAAATCTCCCTAGTTTTCTCTGAAATTCTACATAATCTCTTGCTGCAGCAAAGTAATTTGTTTAAGTCTCGTGAAGAGAGATACCAGTCAAAGATTAGGGCCCTTGAAACCCTTACCCTGGGTTCAACAGATGAAAAGGAGGTACAAAGAAAGTATTGCATGTGGTCTTGTGTTTGTCCATCCTCATGCCAATCATGGTTTTGTTTTCTTCATGCAGATCATAATGAACCAGCTTCAGCAAATGAAGGTGTGTCTCTTTTACTTCAGGGCATATTTGAGATCGATATCTTTTATGATCCTTGCTTTTAGCCTCAGAGTTGTGGATGTTTTTGTTTGATCTGCATTGTCATGTATGCTGTCAAAGAACATAAATAGGCAAAAATGGAGAAGTATTTGACCCCAGTCCATGATGTGTTATTTTAAGCAGCATCCTCACACCTAAAGAAACGTTAATGGAACTAAGTGAAGAAGCTCATACAAACTATGCCATTGGCTTTATCTTACCGTGTCTTGAAAATACACAGCACCGCTGAGAGTTTTGCTTCAAATGTTGAACTATTTTTAGAGGGTTGTGAACGTAAATAAGCTGGTCTAGTATGTTCTATTTCCATTAGATCTTTCAGTGCTTTGTGTTTAGTTGTACCTCAACATGCATATAGATTCTTGATATTGTAAATTTCAGTATGCATAGGTTGTGTGTTGACTGATCATGTCCTTGGGAATGATTGCTCTTACACTTTCTCTACGCTTCTCAACTACTATGTACTAGGTCAATTTTAGGTTGGTTAGCTTGAAAGTATCTCTTTGTTCATGAGCAAGTTTAGTGTTTACTGCTAAAAAGTGTTCCTTCTTTTAGATTGAGAAGGTAAGAGCTGACGAGGAGAGAAAGGAAGAAGAACACCACTTAATCAGGATACAGACAGAAAAGGACCATTATGAGATTAAATTGTCAGCGTTGAAACAAGAGATGGAATTGGCAAAGAAAACACATGAAAACAACTGTTCCCAGCTGGAAATACAAGCTTCAAAATCCAAAGCGGACTTGCAAAGCAAAATATTGGAACTGGAGCTCCTTCTGAATGACTCAAGAAAAAAGGTGAAAGAACTTGAAAACTTTGCGCAATCTAAATCATTGAGATGGAGAAGGAAAGAACACAATTACCAGCACTTCATTGATTCTCATCAGGCTTCCCTGCAGGTTTGTATTTCAGGTTATAAAAGTTTCTTTGTGTTCCTTCTTCCCTAAAGACTATATACGTTTTAGTTGTACATCTCTCTAATAGGATGTATAATTGGTATGCATTTGTCTAGGACCTGAGAACAGTGTCCGACTCGATAAAGAAAGAGATTTTGAATACCAAAATGATCTACATTGACGAAATTAATCAATTTGGTAAGGTTTATAACCTAGAGTTTCTTTCTGCCTTTGTACAAATCCTGTTTCTTTAATGTACAGGAGTCTGTAAGTATCATGATAGAATGTCACCTGATCCAGGTTGGGAGCTTAAAGGATTAGTGGATGCTGCTCAGAATTACCATGCAGTACTTGCAGAAAACAGGAAGTTGTACAATGAGATCCAAGATTTAAAAGGTTAGACTGTGTCATTATACGCTTCATTCAAAGTTAGAAAATGATCTTTAACGCATCTACAATTTGTTTGTTCCAGGCAATATTAGAGTCTACTGCCGAATTAGACCATTCCTTCCAGGACAAAGTCAAAAGCAAACTACAATTGAATATATTGGCGAAAATGGAGAGCTGATAGTTACAAACCCCTTAAAACAAGGAAAAGACAATCATCGTCTGTTCAAGTTCAATAAAGTCTTTGGTCCAGCAGCTACTCAAGGTTTTTATATAATCGTTTACTTTGTAAAACTCTACTTGTTTCAAAACTTAATTTATTTTGGCTCATTTTTTCTTTTCTTTTCTTTTATTTTTTTTATTGATACATTTTTTTTTTCCCAGAGGAGGTGTTTCTAGACACTCGGCCACTAATTAGATCTGTTCTTGACGGGTTCAATGTTTGCATATTTGCCTATGGCCAAACTGGTTCAGGGAAAACTTATACTATGGTACGTTGTCTTCTCCTTATTGTTCAAGGAAATATTCCAAATTAATTTGAAAACCGAAATTGGTTAAGGGAAATACTACCATTTTCAAGTTGAAATACTACTTGAACTCTCATGCATTTGTTGTTCCAACTGTAGAGTGGTCCTAGTGTATCATCTGTTGAAGATTGGGGAGTCAATTATCGGGCTCTAAATGATTTGTTCGACATCTCTAGAAGCCGAAAGAGTTCCATCAAGTATGAAATTGGCGTACAGATGGTTGAAATATATAATGAACAAGTGCGTGACTTACTGAGCAATGAAAGCTCTCAGAAGAGATATCCTTTTCACTTAAAATGAAGTCGGAATGTGGCCTTTTATTTTTGTTAGTTGTTTGAAGTCAGAAATGGCCTATTTCTATCATTTGTTTTTCCTTGTTTCTGGTACCGAATGAAATTGTATGTGTGATGCTTCCTTGTTAATTTTACTGTCTTTCTTTGACTTGCACACACTTGGGATTTGGAATACCACTCAACCAAATGGCCTAGCTGTCCCTGATGCAAGCATGCACCCCGTCAAATCAACTGCAGATGTCTTAGAGTTTATGAAGATTGGCTTGATGAACAGGGTTGTTGGTGCAACTGCCCTCAATGAAAGAAGCAGCCGCTCTCACAGGTATTTTAAGGCTGTGGTTTGCCTTGTCTTACATTTTTACTGCTCTTAGTGGTTTAATAGATTCTGTTCTGATGGGTTGTGATCTGAAAATCGCAGCGTCCTCACTGTTCACGTCTTTGGGACAGACTTGAAGACCAATGCTGTTTTACGTGGTTGTCTACATCTGATAGATCTTGCTGGTAGTGAAAGAGTAGATCGCTCTGAGGCAACAGGGGATCGTCTGAAGGAAGCGCAACATATAAACAAGTCTTTGTCTGCTCTTGGAGATGTGATTTTTGCACTAGCACAAAAGAATTCTCATGTGCCATATAGAAACAGCAAACTAACTCAAGTTCTTCAAAGTTCTTTAGGTATGTTGAAAATAACTATAAGTTTTTCTTGTATGCTTCATAACAAGTTTCTTTTGGTAAATGTTTTTCCTATTGTCCATGACTGATAGTGTCCACCTCCAATTAGGTGGGCAAGCCAAGACCATTATGTTTGTTCAACTTAATCCTGATTTGGAATCATATTCTGAAACTGTGAGTACCTTGAAGTTTGCCGAACGAGTTTCTGGTGTTGAACTGGGTGCTGCCCGGGTAAATAAAGAGGGTAGGGGAATCAGAGAGCTGATGGAACAGGTACGTTGCTAGTTTACTCTAACTTACTGGTATTCTCTTAACGATTTTTTTGAAGTTGTTTCCTCAAACTCATCTGTGTTTAGCATTAAATTGGATTGTTAATTGACGTGCTGTAGTAAAGTACTAGGAAGAAAATCTCTTGTCTCCTCATTGAGGAGTGATGTGTGTTTGAATCTAATCTAATAAGTGACATGGTATAGAAGAGGCTACAAGTGGGAGAAAGGTCTGATTAATTTGTGTCTTATCATGTGGTAAATAGTCTTTCATTTAGATTGTTTGGAACTTAGTCATATTATAGTGGAATGATTGTATTGATTGAGGTGTAGGTAGATGGGCGTGGATCTTTGTTGAATGGCATTTGAAGCCAACTTACGTCTTTGTCAATTTTGAAAAAGATGTTGGATTTTACTTCTAGAAGTTCTACCTTTTTGCATAAAGCTGCTGCATATCATGAAAATGGGCGCCCTTTTTTTGCTGGAATTTTTTTTTTTTTTTTGGGTGAATAAAATGGACGTCTTAGACACTTCATATCTGTCTCATTCATGGAGTCTTCCCTTTGCTACTGAGATGAGGGTGAACTTGCCTGCAAACATCTCAGCTCCTGTTGTAACAATGAATACGTTGATTTTTATATGCTGCCAATATGCTTTTGCTGTTATTACTCATTTATCATTCGTTAGTTCATTAGTTGAGCTATTTGATTATTCTGTACTTACTATCAATTTTTCAGGTGGCCTCCCTCAAGGACCAACTTGCAAGTAAGGATGAGGAGATAGGAAGGTTAAGGCTGCTCAGACCCAATAGTGGTGAGAGGCATGGAATGAATACACAAAGATATGGGTCAGCTTCTCCTAGAAGGCATTCTGTGGGTACATCTCAGCAAAGCCGGAAATTATCAGCATCAAGAAGCCTTGGGGTTAAAGCTGCTTCTGATTTGGACAATAGCTCTGAGTGCAGTGATAGGCATTCTGATGCTGGATCACAGCAGTCGGTTGAAGACTTCAAGTATCCAAGGGATATATATCAGCAATCGAGGCTTGCATTAGCTCATGGCGACCAAAATTTTTTGGAGGATTTCAATTTGAAGCATGTTGTGCCAGATGGAAATCTCAGCCATACAGATGATCCAGAGCTCTTGGGTTTCGGTGATGCTGATTCAGAAGAGAGGTTGAGTGATATATCTGACAGTGTTCTGTCCATGGGAACAGAAACTGATGGTTCAGTAAGTAGTATTGTTGAGTATACTCTTTTCCCGGAGGCTGTGAAACAACCCGACGAGGCCACAGAAAAGTGAGTTTTCCTAGTATATGATTTTTCTGCATTTCATTGCTGCTCGCCGTTGAAAGGAAAAACTATTGTCGGCTAACTGACTTGTTTCTGAATAAGTATAGATAATGACAGTACAGAGTGTGATGAGGTTCTTCTTCTTGTTACTGATAATTGTTATCATTTACCCAAAGAAAAGGTTTCAAAAAATGGTTATCAACACATAGTTTAAGTTGCAGACAAAGTAAGACTAATGCTTGGTTTTTGTGGTTTATGGATTTGGACTGGACTTGGGGGTATAATCTTTCCTGCCTTCATTTTATTGCATGGTTGAAGACTGTACATAGGGAGGTTTTGATTTGTTCGTGAGTTTAAATTATTGCATGGTGTATAATTAGATTGTATGCGATTCCATGGTGGTCCTCACTCCAACCTTATCTGTATGACTAGTGTTATGTCCATCAGTTTATCACTAATGATATTTGGGTCAAAATTAGATTGCAGCTATTCTTTGTTGTTGATGTCTTACGTGTTACTGAATCAGTTTGATGCTAGTCTGGAAATAGTCGGACTTTCTATGATTGCAACCATGACGAGAAAGAAGGATATGTTTGCAACCATGACTTTCTTTGATTGCCTAGTTTGTTGATGTTTTCTTTATCTGTGTCTTCTTCCTTTTCTCACTTGGACATTTGGTTCCAGGCAACTGCAAGTTCCATCGAAGCTTCCTAGACCCCAGCAAAAGCCCAGTGCAACTGCAAGTTCTCAGTTGTCTTCAACCAAGAGTCTCTCAAAAACTGCAAGTAAGAATATTACCTCCCAAATATTATGTACCGTGCATAATCTTGATCCATATTTGAAACTGGAATGAAGAATGAGGAACTGATTTGATTGGATACCTGTAACTTTTATTCTGTTAACCAATTTGATTGATTCCTGTAACTTTTAATCTGCTAACCAATTCTTTTACATCACCCACACACATTCACAGGCGTGCACACACACACGCACATTGTTTGTGATTGTCCTTCTGGTTTCACTATTTTATCCGCCTCACTTACAGGTTCGAAAAGAGGCTCCTCGGGAACCTCATCCGTGCAAAAAGGTAGCTCCTCGACAAGCAGAATTTCTACTTCAAAACGATGGGCAAAATAGACAAATTCAGCAGGAAAAACAAGCAATCCTTCTTGTTTGTGTGGTGACTTCTGTTGTTGATAGGGTGTCCCTATTGTAGGCCTTTAACTATCTATCATCTACAAATTTGAAGCGATGTAGATACTTCAGTTCTTAAGTATGACCATAGGTTAAGCAAAAGTAGTTAGCAGAGAGTTTCAGTTATTCCATGTATGAACATGTCAATACATTAGCTAATATTTTAGCACTGGCTCAAGTGCAAAAATATACTATATATTATTTGTGAAAAATTGCAGAAAAGTTCATTATTCTTCCATCTGACCATGTCAATTCAATTTATGAAGAAAAAAACGATAATTTCTATCTTCATCCTCTTTCAAAGAAAGAAGCCAAAAACACAATGGACAGCCTAACACATCGTCTATGAGAAAGATAATAGCTAAACTCTATCTTCTACACATCGTGAACAAACCACGGTTTCTTTAAGGAATAGAACTAGTGGCCCGAATATGAAAATCATTACTCCAAACAGAAAGTGTGGTAAAATCTTGCTGTAGCCTTCACCAATGGCAATCACCAATGGACTGATTGCTCCACCGAACACTATGGCTTGCCAGACTATTGACACTGCAGAATTTCTGATAGTTGTGGGAAATAACTCTACTGTGTAAATCATCAACAAGTTGAATGCTGCACAGGCACTAAAGAAGGACATGAGTTGCAGTCCAATTTGCAGCCAAACCCATCTCTTAACTAAGATACAGATAATACCACATCCACCACTTATGGTGCTTAATGCCAGAAGTGAAGTCCTTCGCCTGCATCTAGCCAAATAGAATGTCAACACTGCTGACGGAATCTCCAACATGGCGCTAAAAGCAACACTCAGGTAGAGGCTAAAGTCAAAGCTCCCGAGACCTAATGGTGTGCCATAGTAAATCAATCCAATGCCAAATCCGATGAGCATAGCCATTGTCAGCTGTTGAATGATGCTCCTGTCTGACATAATTTTCAGCAGAGATGGGTTAGGAGCTCCTCCTGTACTCTCTGGCCTGTTCAGAGTGTTTTGCCTGATATTGTCTGCCGAAAAGCTCAAGTTCTTGCGGTTAGGATCTAGATTTGCATTGAGAACTGCCACAGCTTCGCGAACTCTACCTTGTTCAAGTAACCATTTTGGTGACTCATAAACACAGAACTCTATCAACATACAATAAACAATTGCTGGCGCAGATGTTAAGAGGTAGAGACTTCTCCATGAATAATCCCTAGCCATATAAGCTATAGCAGGTAAGGACATATAACCAAGCGTTGAACACAAGAAGCCCACAACTCCAACCTTTCCTCTCCATTGCTTTCCAACACTCTCTGTTGTTAAAACCAGGACGCATGATCCAATAGCAGCGCGGCCTAAACCACTTACAGCCCTGAAACCCGAGTAGATCCATATGTTGTTGGAGAAAGCAGTGAAGATAGAAGCAGTAGACATGGTCAAACATGAGAGAATTAATAGCTTCTTTCGACCGAGTGAGTCTCCAAGGAAGCTGAGAATGATTCCTCCAAGGAGACATCCCATGAAGAATGATGATGCTGGTAGGCCTGCAAGGATTTTGTTGCTGGTACACAGGAGGGACCAATCAGATATGATAGATGTCCGGGCTGGCCGGTCCCATTGCCATGAATCTGCTGGAAGTTTGCATATGTTTGATCCTGAATTACAAGCAGTACTGTTGGAAGTGCCCTGTGTGTAGTGCCAAGAGGGATTGGCGTCCGCGAAAATAGTTATGAAAGTTTGCTGAGCCTCAAAGAAGGAAGCCATTGAAATCAGGATGACTTGTAAAGCTTGTGACCATCTGAATCCTCCAATGTACTCTTCAATAAAATCATCAAGAATGTCTGCTTTGGAGGGTTCAACATCATCTGAAGAATAGTTTGAGAGCAATGGAGTTGATTCCTCCTCCATTTGAACTCAAAAAAAATGGTTTCTGATGCAATGAAAAAATTATCTTCAAGCAGGACTGCAGTTTGCAAATGTGTGAATATGAAGGCCTGGAAGCTCCAATATATTCTTGTATATACACCTGTCTGGAAGGTAAAAGTCAGTAAACAACACTTTGATCTCTAAATGATTGACTGATATCTTCTGTCTCCCATGGCAGAATAATTAAGAATTTTATAATGGCCTTTGGAGGTAAACATGGTGATTATATTGACTTGTTTAATCCAAAATCTATGTTGACTCAAAAGTCTCAAAGCTCTAATTGGCATTCAAGTCAGGATCATTCTGTGTCATGTGTTGTGGACTTTGGAGGGTTAAAGGTTTGTTAATGCTGTTTAAAGAGAATAACTTACTACACGCAACAATTTTTCTACAAAGACATGACAATGTATTCCCTCCATTTATATATGCAAGACAATCATTTTACTACAAAGAGAGTATAACGCTAAGAATCTCTGGCCTGATCTCATCCAAATGAGGGTTTTTTATTATTTTTTTTGGGCGTAAAGTCCAAAAATATTGGAGGCTGGTTCTGCCCTGATTCTTCCAAATCATGACTCTGCATGTACTAACAGTGAACATGTGCATATCTGAAATTGAGAGCACGCACTAGCATGGCCTAATGAATTATTGGAATTGGGGAACCATGTCAAAACAGATTGGCCATTTCAACTCAACCTAAACCCAACCTTTACTGTGTGTGTAGATTCTTAACATCTCCGCACTATCAAAATGCAGTTTTCTTCAAGTTTTAAAATTGGAATTGTTGTCACACTACTTCGGTAAAGAATTAGATAACTTGCCAAATATTGCCAAGAAGGTGAAGTTGTTCATATGGTAGAAATACAGGCAGAATATTTGGAGACTTCGATGTGATAAATCTGCCCTTTACATTACAAAGTTTCATTAAGTTACTACTCATCATGACTTTGAAGTGCTCCTTGCTTCAATATTCTTATAATTGAGCTAGTAAGTTGTTACTCTCTATCTAATACAACAAACAAGATAATCAACAGTGAACATAAAAAAAAATAAAAAATCAATATTAAGCATACATCCACTAACATCTACTCTTTGAACTCTTTTAATCAATTAGGGAGATAAAAATATCACATGTGAACCACTCTCGAATTTCAATTCTAAACAGACACATAATATACAATTATCACGTCACTCCCCGAGTTCTTTTAGAATCTAAAACTCATATTTTAATCAACTCGGGAGATAAGAATATCGTTTCTCAACTACTAGTGTGTAGCGAATTTCAATTCTAAAACAAATACATAAGACACAATTATCACTAGGAGTTTTTTGAGAATCTAAAACTCATCTACCACGTACTTAGCTGGGGCTCTTCTGTCCCAGAGAAATCTCCTACGTGTCAATCTGCATTTTGTGCCCATCTCACATTGCAAGTTTTAGTGTAGCAGGTAGAGAACTAGAGATTACTCATGGTTTGGAACCATCTCAAACGTTGATCAGTTCCCTTGATTCATGTATTACTTACTTCATATCATGTTCTTCAAATTGCAACATCAAAACAAACGCTTAAAAACACAAAAAAACTGACCACAACCTTTTATCGAATTAATGGCAAATATTCAGACATGCAATAATTGAAGAGCAACACACTACTATTTTGTCCCGTAACACAAATAATAGATACAGGCAATAATTCGATCGACAGGCAGAATACTCCATAGTTGCCGTTTCTAGAATCAACTGAGGGAGATAACTCTTTCTGAATATAGTCAATGATGATGAAAGCGCGATACTATACATGTTACTATGGCTATGGTAATCCGATTCACCGAGACACCATTCCCTCTGGCATCCAATTAGTAGAGCTTTTATGTACTCTTTCGGTCTCAAAATAATTGTCCTTTAGATATTAAAAATGAACCTCCAATCTGGACAATTATTTTAGGAACAGAAAGAGCATAATTTGTATGATACAACAAATTGCCAACACAAACTGTCACCCTCGATAAAGCCCTAGAAAGCACAGAATGAATCCTTTTTGATAAATGGTTTCTTTTACATGGGTCAAGAAATTTTACTCCATCTGTCAGTGAAATAATTATTCACTTTTGAAATTTCATTTGTAATATAAAATATACTGAACTTGAAAATCTAATTGGAACAATCATTTTAGGATAAAAAGTGACATTTATTTTTTACTAGTTATAGAGTTCCTGAATGCCACCATCATAAAGAAGAATTTACATTGGAAGAATGTGAAGATTGAAGAGTAGTTTATAGGGACTTACGTTTGTTGTTGAAGCTACAGCTTCTGACTGAATCAGGTAGGTGCTGATCATATACTCTGAGTAAAGTATTCAAAGTGTATATATATACACACATATATAATTAATTCCTAATATTCGAACGTTATGTACTTTTTGGAAAAAAGAAATCTTGTTGCGAGTAGATTTAGGAGACCGAGCAATTTTTGGGATATGAATATCGGTAATAAAGTCGGCCAGTTGGGCTCCGGCCCTGTTGAACGTTTTTGTAATCTGTAACGCCTAAATAATTTACAATAACCAAAGTGGTTGTGGTGGGATTGAAGGGACTCCTCCATCTTTCACCATAGGTTGAGAGTTTGAAATTCGCCATGAACATGGAGTAACCTTAAATAGGATTAGTCACTGTTACCGAGCGTTCAAACCTTGCCATGAGCATGGAGTAACATTAAATACTTTGCCCAGTTGTCCCACTCATCGAAGTGCCTACAATTCAGTGAAAGGGATTAGTCACTTTTGCCGACAGTGGACACCCTACAAATATGCAATAATAATAATAATAATAATAATAATAATAATAATAATAATAATAATAATAATTTACAATTCTTTTTTCACTTTTTTAAAACATAAATGAATGTCTCATCATAGCTTGATTTCCTACAATGCATGATTGTTACTATAATCTGGATATGGATATAAATTTATTGGTGCCGTGTCACTCATTAACATTTCACATGACTTTTCCGATATGAATTATGGATTAACATGTAAACATATATTCCCTCCATTCCAAAATATGTCACTAAAGGAATTTCACAAAATTTAAGGAGACAATAAATATTTGATTAAAATACTAAACTACTCTCATTTATTCTCAATACAATTTTATTTTCAATATCATTTAGTTCTAATACACTTTTACTTTAAATACACTTACAATTTCCCATGTAGAGACAATGTTAGAAGAAGTTGATAAAATATGCCTAGATATGCGTAAACGACATCAATTTTGAAAAAAAATTGGTTTCCCTCCAATGACATATATTTTGGAATAGAGAGAGTATAATATTCACATTTTATATGTAATGGATCACGATTTACAACACCTTTAATCCCTCCAAATATGCAAAGTCAACCTCTATAAACGCAGAACACGAGGCTCACGCACGAAATATCTCTCCAAAATATATTCAATCACCCATAAATTACAGTGGATAATTTTATCATTCGAGTGCTTTTGGGCTCTGACCCCTTTTCCATAAACTTTGACCGTCATCCCGAACTTGACAATCAATGGTGGCACTGACACTATGTAAATCACACACGCATCCGATACTTAAATTAAACACCGAAATTATCGAAAGAATGACAATACAAATAATCACAATATACTTTCTTTCCATCCCAAAATTATTGTCTAGTTTGAATTTTTATTTTTAGTACAAATTAAATGAAAAGTGAAAATCCAAACTGCATAATAATTTTGGGACAAGAAAAATATATTATTGAACCTATATAAATTCATATATTTGGACTCCTTAAATTTTTTTAATTTATCGATAATCTAATAACTTATTAATTTGAAGATTTTTTTCAATGCTATTAATCAACAAATTACAAAAATTAATTACTTTCACAATGAAAAAAGTCTATTGCATCTCTATTTATATTATTATAATTTTCATAATAGAACAAAAAAAAATGATGATCGCAAACAAAAAAAATACTTGAGTTAAAATCCTAGTTAATGTTCAAATCTTAGAAAACTCCTAGTTTTTTTTTATTTTTAATTTTAGATATTTTTTTTAATTTCTCTCCCAGCCGCCACCACACAACAACACTTTCTTCCTCTCACAACCATTATTAACGGTGGTAGGGGGCTATGTTTTCAAAACCGTACCGGAAGGTGAACCGTTAACGTGAATGGGTTGGTGGTTTACCGGGTTAACGGGTTAGTTCGTTTCTCGAAACCAGTGACAATCGGTTAAAATAATATTAAAAAATATTAAAAAATTAAATTTTAAAAAAATATATGCAAAAACCGGTTCAACCGGTACCAATTTCCGGTCAAACCGCGATTTTGTCTGGGTTTGACCAAGTTTGACCGGGTTATACAGAATCTGTTTTTTATGGAAATCGGACCGGTGAGGCTTCCGGTTCCTGCGCTAACCGATTAGACAGTCTGGACCGGTCCGGTTTTGAAAACACAGGTTGGGGGAGTCAAATTTCTCTTTTATTTTATGTTTTTTCTCCTATGCTCAAATAAAACCAAAGTAGCGGTCACCAATTGATCCCGCGACTGGCTCCAGACGAACAGATCCAGACCAACCATTGAAGAACAAATTAGCCGCTGCTGATGTAGATCAGGCGCTGCCCTGGGATCATTGGCCGTTGATTAGCCACCTGGCAGTGTTTACTGCCGCAGTCTGAGTTGTTACTCAGATCTGATTCTGCTCCCACCGCCAGAATGCTCCTCTCCCCGCTGCCTCGTTCTCCCGCAGAAGCAGCTGTTGCGCCTAGGCTTAGCACATCTAGTCGCCTCGATTCTGTCTTGACAGATACAGATCGAGACTCTGGTGTCTCAGATATAAGTGCCGCGCGAGAAGCCTGACGCTACGGAGGTCCACCGTTCGTTGTTGCAAGTCGGCAGCCGTCACCAGCTTTGCTGGCCATTTCCAAAGCCGGACCTCAGGCTCTCCGTTACACAGCCGCTTCGTCGGCCAACTCTCAGAAACCGGTTTGCCGGTCCTCAATACTCAGTGAGCCGGCACATATCTTTTCTTCGGTCTGGATTACAAACAAACCAAATTGGTTCATACGGTTATTTCATATGTTTGGTTCAGGTTCGGATTCGGATTAATTATATTTTAGTGACTCTTTTTAGAATTAACAGTGTTTAATTTCCCTGTATATCACTTATAGATTTGGATTCTCCATATGCCCACTAAACGCGGCAGTTCAAATCTGTGATCCGAAAGAAGAGAATCACGATGACAGGAAATTTAGCCTATAGTTTTCTTTATTGATTTACTAGAAAAATAGTTATGAAAAGTCCGGAAAATACCAGACATAAGAGATTTAATTTTGTATAGGTCCAATTAGGTCTCTTTTGAAAGTATCAATATATTTACTGATATTTAAATCTCTGGCTTTTTGACGGTCTTTGATATTTACCCAGTTTTAAGCACTACCCTGAAAAAAATACTTCTGGTTATCTATAAATTTTCTAGGTACTTGCCTAGTTTTATTAAAAAAGAAGATATTTTTTTAATTTAGAAAACTGTGTGAAACTATATTACATAGAAGATTCTTGAATAAATATTATTTTATTAATTAGTCGAGCTTTTTTATTTATTGTACTGGGCTTGAGTTGGAATTGAAAAGAATTTTATTATTTAAATATTTTCATAATTATTATGTTAATTTATCGAGTTTTTTCTTTCGAGCTTTCCTATTGAATAGTTTTATATTCTTTTAAAGTCTTTTTTGGTTTTTTTTTTATTGTGCCACGAAAATTTTAACAATTAAAAGGGGTTAAAGAAAAAACCAATGGAGGGCCCATTTTTTTATTTGATGTCATGTTTGTAATGGACTACACGAAAACTGAAATATATATATATATATATATATATATATATATCCTACTATATTAGAAACAAAAACCTCCCTTTCAAACACCTCATATGATTGCCACGTGGCATGTAGAAAGTACTAAATTACCCTTTTGTCTAACCATAACAAAATTACTAAATCTCCCTTTGCACTTTACGTGACATGTTTTTTTTTTTAATTTTTTCTTTATGTTTCATTCAACTAGAGTGGTTTTTTAAATTGAATTGATCAATTAGGTTTTTTGTTACAAAGTGTCAATTTTGTTTTAAGCGTATACCCTTCGGATGAAGCTTATTACAAAACTATTAAAAATCTTCAAAACTAAGTATTGATTTGGCACGACCAATGGAGAACATCAATAAATCATCTTACTAATATTTAAATTTATTAGGATGCTTTTATATTTTATCTAACATTTACTTCAACACATATATTCGATTAAGGCTATTTATATTTAATAAGTAACACTTATAAAACATTTCTAAAACATACATGGCGAAATACAATTTTTTTTTTTTTTGCGAAATACAAATATTTCTATGATCACACTTATAAAATATTTCTAAATCCTTCAAATATTTCTAAAATATATCGCTCTAAATACAAAATTTTATTTTTTTTCAAATATAAACATTTCTAAGATATACAGATAGACTAGGCCAGGGTCGCGCATTGCGCGACCAGACTTCACTAGTATATATATAAACAAAACAGGCCTATTATTAAACTTTCTCCAACCTGAATTTCTAATCATTAGGGGCTCTATTTTACCCTTGAGTCCTTGGCGGTTGCCCCTTTCGCTCCCCTTCAGAGCTGACCCTGGCTCTCCCTCCTCTTCTGAAAACCAAATGAGAAAAATGTTCAAAAAATAATTGTATTTTGAAAACCAAACTAGACATTGTTAGAAAAATACTGAAAAAATACCTCTAAGATATTGTGGCATATCCTCAAATTCACAAGTACATAACTAAACCAAATCAAAAATAGTTGTGAGCAGCTGAAGGTATTTCTTATTGAAGTAGGAATTAAAAATTCATGCTTTTCCTATTGTACTCTCTAAAATTGTATCCCCATCAGTAATACAAGAATAAAACAAAGATCCCAAACTAAATATATCCCCTTATTTGCTATGATAATCTTCATTTATCCAATCACTACTTAACCAATAGTTCTGCTCTTTAACACCAATACCTCTAATAATAACTGATAAATGAGTTGGATCTCAAATACAAGTTGTCACATTTCTCGCACTAATTCCTTTCATGAGTATATCCTGGCTATGTAAGGCTTGCACCCCTTTGGATATTTGATGCATGATATGAATCATCGTACCATCCCACTGACAATTGTTGATGATAAATCTAGCGGCCTCGTGCCCCTTAAAAGTGCCCAACAATGCATCCTTCCGAACTTAAATTAGTTGTTCCAAAATATAAGAATACAACTCACCAAAAGAATGTGGTCATTCTCCTCGGCATGATAAAAAACTTTGATGATATTCTGTTGATGAAGAGTATCTCCCCTTCAGCAAATCAATTTCTCGAATTATTGAATGCATGTCTTTAATCAGACTCTCTTTAAGACCAACATCAAAATCATAATTGCCCAATCTTGTAACTCCTTTAAAAATTATATCCTCCATCAGAATTCTGATGATGGAATGATGTGGTTGTGACATATGGACACGACTATGTAATTTCCCGCCATTTAGCCTATCTAGTTTTATGACATGTGTGTGATTGAAAAATCTCTTTTAATATATACTAGTGTTTATCCCGCACGTTGTGCGGGTTGTTCAAGATATCTATGAATTGAATGATCTAACGATTATATGACATTTCCTAACGATTATATGACATATAAATAAAAATTGTGTGATTTTTAATGTCAGTGTGTTTTGTTGTTTTAAGTATATTTGGAATAATTTTCAATGTTCGAAATCATCTAATTTACTATCCACCTTTTTCATTTTGTTGATTTATAGCTTTATATGATTAAAAAGTATTCTCTGTGATATTTATAAATAATATTAATGATATAAATAAAAATTGCGTGATTTTTAATGCTAATGTATTTTGTTGTTTTAAGTACATTTGGAATAATTTTTAATATTCGAAATCATTTAATTTATTATCCATCTTTTTCATTTTGTTGATTTATGACTTTATATGATTAAAAAATATTCTCTTAATTTTTCATAATGATATTTATAAATATTTCTACCACTGTCATATATTTTAAATTCTCCCTCTAACAATAGAGTGTCTCATGTTATATTTCCATAAAGTTATCTATTTTTCATTTCTCTATATATTTTTGCAACTTTTACTTTGAAAGTATGTTCGTATATTTTTCCTATAATATAATTTTTACTTTTTTTTTTTGGTTATATAGTCTTATTTTTTTAAAAAAAAAAATTGATTACCTCTCTTTAAAACTTAATTTCTTGATAATTTTGTACCAATTATCTCACTTTTCACTGTTATTTATCTCTAAAGCTTAACTAGATGCTTACCCCGGGCGAATGCCCGTGATGTCGTCTGTATTTTTAAATTAATTAAATAAAAAAATACGAATCATTCTTAAAAGAATAAAAAAAAATAGAAAATAAACAATCGATTGAAAGGACAGAAAGTGAGCTATTACACATAAATCTATGCCCAGATTTACAATATTTAATTTATAATAGTTAACTTATACCCGAGTTTACATAAATCATAAACCAATATCTACAACAGAAGAATAAAAAAAAATCATCCTTAAAAAATCAAATTTCTTTCATGACAACTTATTTTTTTATCTATTGTAGAAAAAGATGGATTGATAATTGACGTCAGATTTTAAGTAATTGATTTAAAGGCCCGGGTGTGAGAGAGGAGTGGAATGGAAGAGATTCTTTGAAATTGGGGATTGGGAAGACATTACTGGTATTTCACTTGATTTAAGGGGATTTCCTAGTTATTGATTTTATCAACTAAATATTGTTGTTTTAAAGAATTAGTATATACCTATAATTAAGATACTAGATGCTTGCCCCGGGCAAATACCGGTGGTGTCCTCCCACCTAATAAATTGATATGTAAATAATCAAAACTGATTAGGAATGAATTTAATTTTTAATGAAGATAATTGATTGGCCAAAAATTAATTTTTTCGAAAGTCCTAAATAAGTGGAGAAGGAAAGTTCCATTCACCGTCAAATTCAAAATTTGAATGAACATGGCCATCTGATCTCTTCGTTAATATTGTAAATATATTTTTTATTTTTAAAAGGGGGTGACACGTGGCAGAATGCTTTATGCAATATGATGCATTTGGAGCCAAAACATTTTAATAAGAAATTGCCACATCAGCATCCTGTTTTCTGCTTTAATAGGGTAAAAGAGATTATTCTTTTTTTCTTAATCTCTACGTAATTCTTTCCTCCATATAATTATTTCAAATTTCTTAATATATTTTTCTTCTATTGTTTGTCTTTCACAAAGACATTTATTCTTTTTCTCATTTTGAAAAACTTTCTTCGTATTGATTTCCATGTTTTGTTTTATTATCATAACATTAACTTTTTTCTACATTATATCATATCGAAAAATGTAATGAATATGTTATATTAATTTATTAGTAATCATTTACTAGACTACTATTATTTTATAATATATAATATAATATATAATTATTTTATTAAAATTTTGGCTAATTAATATATAAATATATAATTATCATTATTATTATTTTACTTTTTTCTTGTAATTTTTACACAAAGTAATCAACAGTAATGATGCCTGTTAAGGGGCAAAAACTATATAATCATGAAAAATATTTACAATCGAAGCACCACCAGCTGAAATAACATAACTATTGAATCAATATTGATCGGTAAATTAATTTTTGTCATTATGGCTGTGGTTTTTTTTATATTAAATTGATTTTTTAAATTTTTTTATTGCAGTTGATTATCTATGAATTTATTAGTTTGAATTTGTTTTATTCAACTCTCTCTTTCACCATTAAAATTTAACAGATAATCTCTCAATTAATTTAGTTTAATATATAAATTCGTAATTTATATTAAAAAATTATCTCATATTTTTAGGTAGCATAAAGTTATAGTGTTTATTTTATATCATTATGATGGGCAATACTTTTGTTTGGTCAATCGCCAAATATATCTCATGAGTTTAATATTATATTACTAAAAATATTAATAAGGACATGAGATATTTTTTATTTCTCTTAATTAACGTGTGGTTGGGGGTGGAGGGGAAACCCAATTATGCTAAGGGAGTTAACTTTACTATTTTTTTTTAAAAAAACTTTTGTAAGTTTTAGTTAATTTAGTTTTATTTACAATTTTTACATTAAAAAATTGCCATTAAATGATAGCGCGATGTGATTGCGACATGTGAACTTGCCTATTTAATTTTTTGCCATGTGGATTAACCTATCTAGTTTTGTGCCATGTGTGCGATTGAAAACTATCCTTTAATCTATATAAAGATATATATATATATATATATATATCTTACTATATTAGAAAACAAAAACCACACTTAAGAGAAAGCACCACCATTTGCCATGTGGCATTTCCACATTATATTTTAATAAATTTTTATTTACACATCTTTAAGACTTAAAAGGCAAATGCAGTCCAAATCCACCTCCACCTCCTATTTTTGCCAAAAAAAAAACCCCGGGTTCATCAAAAGCCCAAATCCTCATCCCATCTCCACGACAATCGACTCCCTAATCAATCTCTTCTCCACAATAAAAAATAAAGAACAAATTCCTTATCAATTATCAATTGAGAATATGTGGTGACATATATTCCTTTCCTATTAACATGTTCAATCTTTTCATTAGTGATGATCAACTACATCCTAATCGGATAAAATTTTGACTTTAAAAATTATTCTCTTTACCTCTCTATATAAACACAAAGGAAAAAAAAAAAAAATTCTCATTGATCTTGCTTCGGCCTTTGTACTGGTGCCATTACAGGTATTAAAATTTAAATGATTTTATTTCTACAGATCATTTGTTTGACTTTTATTATTTTTTTATTTTTCCCGTTCAAGAATAGTGTTATTACTATTATTTTTATGCGTCCATCCGTTACAGGTACCGTAGCCGTTGTCAGGTAATATGATGTGATTTCTTATATGGTTCGTTAGCCTAGAATTTTTGTATGATTTTAGTTCTGTTTGGATTGAATTGATTAATTGGATTTTTGTTATAAAGTGTGGTTTTTTAAATTTCTTTTTTTATGTTTCATTCAATTAGAGTGGTTTTCTTTTTTTTTTTAATTATGGAGTCTCGGGTTTTTTTTCGTATCTGGTCAGTTATGAAGTGTGTTTTTTCTTTGTTTAATTGCTTTTGATTTTGTTTCATACTCCCAGTTGACCAATTATTATTATTATTATTTTATTTTATTTGCAAATGAAGTGCGTTTTTTTTTTGTGTGTTCTAGCTTTCAAGAATATACTTTTTTGGATTTGGCTTTTAGACTTTTTTTAGTTCCTCATCATATAAATAGTTCAGGTCGCTTCTTCTAACTAATTTATGGGGAAGCCTTTTATGAATTTGATGTGGAAAGGGAAGAAATGATGTTTCTACGTTTATTTGTGTTTTTATACATCATTTTTACCTACAGAAAAAAGTATATTTCTCAATTTTTAATGGGCTATCTTTTACTTTTTTTTTTTTTTATTTGCCACAGTGAGGTGAGCTCTTTTTTGCTATAACTTGAAACCTATGCAAATTTATATTATTTTCATCTGATATTTGTGATCAACCAGTTTCAACAATTAACCAGTTTCAAAATTATATTTTTGATATTTTACTACCTATAAACTTTTGAAAGAAATAGTTCCAACAATTAAGCGTATACCCTTTGGAAGAAGCTTACTACAAAACTATTATAAATCTCCAAAACTAAGTATTGATTTGGCACAGCTAATAGAGAACATCAATAAATTATCTTACTAATATTTAAACTTATTAGGATGCTTTTATATTTTGTCTAGTATTTACTTGAAGATATATGTTTGATCAAGTTTATTTATATTTAAATAGTAACACTTATGAAACATTTCTAAAATCTTGAAACATTTTTAAAATGTACCGGGCCAAATACAATTTCTTTTTATACCAAATACAAACATTTCTGTGATCACACTTATAAAACATTTCTAAAATATATCAGTCCAAATACAAAATATTTTTTTTTCAGATACAACCATTTCTAAAATCTATAGATATATTGGGCCAGGGTCGCGCATTGCGCGACCAGA
This sequence comes from Oldenlandia corymbosa var. corymbosa, assembly GCA_949775105.1. NCBI lineage: Eukaryota > Viridiplantae > Streptophyta > Magnoliopsida > Gentianales > Rubiaceae > Oldenlandia > Oldenlandia corymbosa. The sequence continues at coordinate 8,787,400 of OX459119.1, read as the reverse complement.
CATCACTAGTATATCCTACTATATTAGAAACAAAAACCTCCCTTTCAAACAACTCATATGATTGCCACGTGGCATGTAAAAAATACTAAATTGCCCTTTTATCTAACCATAACTAAATTACTAAATCTCCCTTTGCACTTTACGTGACACGCTTTTTTTTTTAATTTTTTCTTTATGTTTCATTCAACTAGAGTGGTTTTTTAAATTGAATTGATCAATTAGGTTTTTTGTTACAAAGTGTCAATTTTGTTTTAAGCGTATACCCTTCGGATGAAACTTATTACAAAGCTATTAAAAATCTCCAAAACTAAGTATTGATTTGGCACGACCAATGGAGAACATCAATAAATCATCTTACTAATATTTAAATTTATTAGGATACTTTTATATTTTATCTAACATTTACTTCAACACATATATTCGATTAAGCTATTTATATTTAATAAGTAACACTTATAAAACATTTCTAAAACATACATGGCGAAATATAATTTTTTTTTTTTTGCGAAATACAAATATTTCTATGATCACACTTATAAAACATTTCTAAAATATATCGCTCCAAATATAAAATTTTATTTTTTTCAAATATAAATATTTCTAAGATCTACAGATAGACTGGGCCAGGGTCGCGCATTGCGCGACCAGACATCACTAGTATATATATATATATATATATATATATATATAGGAAAATTCTATGGTCCAGCTATTAGATTTTGATTGAACTTTCTAGAAAATTATAACCAATCAAAATTTAGCGTCTATTAAATGATTGCGGCGTGAAAAATATTTTAATATATCTTTATCAATTGTTAACCTACTAATCAGGTAATCAAACCTATTAAGGATTTTGTTTTTAACTCGTGAATATAACACAAAAAGTCGTATCGGGATTAGTACTGTATCTTCATTAAAAGAAAATTGAGCACAGAAATTTTGTCGCGAAAGCAATCCAGAGAGAGCAAAAGCCATGAAGGATGAACTTCATGAGCATATAGATCTAAAAATCACCCAGTTGGATCTCTGTAGCTGCCGTCGCCCATTTATGAAATGCCCAATTAGTCTGCTCTTTGTCGAAATTCCAATCTCATGCAAAGGATTAAGAAGTGCTGCCCATATGCTTGTTTGTTATTGCCAGATATTTTTGTTCTATGTGTGTCAGTGTAATCAACCGAACTTAATTACGACATGTTCGATTCTTCTTGAAAGGTAAACGCAGTTGCCAAAATCAAGTTAAAAGTTGGAAATTAAGTTAAACTGTTATTAATACTCTTTTCGATCTATAAAGTAAGTTGCATTTGTCATACTGTTTTACTTTAATAAAACAGAACTATTAGTTGGGGCGGAACGAATGTGGTATTAAGAATAAATAGCACATTAGAAGAAATTGACTTGGTACAGTGATCAGAGTTATCTTTCTCTTCATGTTTGGTTAATGTTGGCCCTGTTGGGATTTCACAATGTCAAAGAAGCACGGTGGGATTTGTTTTCTCTATCTCTTTTTTAATTCATGAAAAAAAAATGTCTACTAGAGAAGATCTTCATGGAATTTGGTTTTGGAATTTTAGTTTGGTCTCTCTTTTAGCGTCATATGGGAAGATCGAATTTGGTTCAATACATTATTAATCTATGTAAATATAGAATAAAAAAAAATCCAAAACCATTCAAAAATTTCTCAATTAAAGTTATGTCAATCTTTAGCTGAGGATGATATTAAACAAAAAAAAAAAAAAGGAGTTAAGAAGACAATTCACAGTATTTGACAAAACCTGTTGTTTATGTTGTCAGTTACTTTAGAATTATATTGTGTGCAGGACTATTTTTTTTTTTTATGGTACACTTATTTTAATCCTACGCCTATAATAGTTTTTAGTAATTTAACGTCTCTTATTATTGACTATATGATTCTGTCAACTGTACCATAATCATTCCCATATATATATATATATGTATATATATGGATTTAACAAAACTCTTATTTTTAGTATGTATGTTAAGGGAGTGGTATCGTAGATGTAGTAGATGCATCTCTATTTTATCATTTTTTTAAAGGGAAAGTTAATTTATAATTTTGTTATAACTATATGAATATATATCCTTATGTTTAGAATGAAAAAAGAAAGGTATTGGTTTTCAGTGTGAAGATGCGTCATAGAAATGGAGTGAAGGTAAGATTTGATTATTTAATGAAAATGATGAGTTTGAATAGGGAGATCACTGCTGGAACTCGAATCAAAACAAATTGTCCAAGAAGACTTAACTTAACAAGACGAAGAACTTATTTAATTATGCTTTATATAATGGATATTTATATTTCTTTTGGTTATTTGGAGAATTCGTGGAATAAATTCTTTTTATTTTCAATATCTGGTTGATATATATGTTTCCTAAATCACCACTATAATGATTCTTTTTATTCTATTAAAAAACAATACAACAAACAAGCAACCATCTTATGTTGGGATAGAGGATGGAGTACTAATTTTTTTGGTTATTTTATTTTTGGGCGAACTACATTTTGCCCCTTGAGTTTTAGCTACATCTACCATAACTCCCCTGAGTTTTGATAATATTACCATGTACCCCTTGGACAGGGGGTTAAACATTAAATGACAAAAATAACAATTGTTTACATATAATTTATTTATTTATTTTTATTTTTTCACTTTGTTTTTATTTGTTTTTTTATCATGAAAAGTAAAAATTACTTAATTTATGATTTTTACCTTTAATTATGACATACGTTAATGAATGAAAGTTAATCCATGATTAATGATGTAAGTACATTATATTTCAAAAAAAAAAAATTAAGGAAGATTATTTTATTTCAGAAAACATAATATAGTTAATGTCAATTTTTTTTTGATCTAAGTGCATTAATATAAAATGATTAATATGGAGTATATTTTGTCTAACTTAATTTATGATATATATTTTTAAAAAGATTAAAATATAATTTAAAAAATATGAATTGAGGGGTATTTTTAGCCGTTTACAAAAAAATTATGATAATGTTATAATATGTTAAAGAGGCACTTGGTATATTGACTATGAGTCAATAAGGTATATGATAGTATTACTAAAATTCGAGAGGTTTATGGTAGATAGGGCCAAAACTTGGAGGGTAAAATGTAGTTCGCCCTTTAGTCACATTCACCTTTTTGTTCACACGATCATTTGAAGCTCATTTTCTTCTCCATTTTCATTCAAGATCAAATTCCCTCTATGAAGGACTGAAGGTTCAATTTTTGTTTCTTTTTTTTCTCCCCTCTCTTGGTGAAAATAAATAACAAACATACAAATATTCTCGTGAAATTAATGTATCCGCAAAAGCTAGTTCATACCAAAACAACTACTTCAGTACATGTATCAACTTCTTTTCAATATTTCTTTCCCATGCACCCTCTAGTTTTATGTTGTACTGAAGTTTTCACCCCCTTTTGTCTGCCCTTGAAATTTGAAAATAAAAAATAAAAATTGATTGCATGTAACATATTTCTGGCGCCGTTTTTACTTTTTAACTGATTAATTTTCCGTTTTTTAGTATGACTTCGATTAGAAATTTTTCACATGTTAGTATGTTGGGAAATAGAATCCCACATCGGTGTCGTGAAAGATTTATCACCTGTTTATAAGCTCTAAAGGCCAACCCACTCATAGCTAATTGGTTTTGATTGTGGAACCCAAGGTGACTTTGACATGGTATCAGAGTTCACGATTTGTGGACCTGTGATAACTATAAACCCGTGCGTCTAGGGCTGATCGCAATGAATCCCGTACGTGCGGGATCCCATAAAAGTTGTGGATCCGTGTGCCTTGGACTTGCGTGAATCAATTCCATGCACAGTTGTGGACCCGTGTACCTTGGACTTGCGTAAATCGCTCCCATGCGCACAGGTGGGCTTGTGGTGAAGAATTATGGACCTGTGTGCTTTGGACTTGTGTGAATTGCATGTGTGCCTTGGACTTGTGTGAATTGCATCCATACACACGGATGAGCTTGTGATGAATTATGTTGTGTTGTGCAATTTCAATGGGCCAAATACTCCATTAAGCTTGAGGAGGGGTGTTGAGAAATAGAGTCCCACATTGGTGTCGTGAAGGATCTGTCATCTGTTTATAAGCTCTACGAACCAACCCACTCATAACCAATTAGTTTTGAGTGTGGAGATTAAGGTGACTTTGACATAGTATGTTACCATCTTCTTCCGTCTCTCGATGACTAAAGGGATTAAGGGATTCTTCGTCGTCCTTGCGCATCAGACTAACTGCAAGTCGCATAAGGTACAGCTAGTTGTTTAACTTTATATTAAATGAAAACGCAACAATTTTTCTCTCTAATTAATTATTGTTTCTGTTGTTTTTTCGTTACTAATTGCTAACTGTTTAAACTTTCCTCTAGCCATGCTCTATAGAGTAGTCGTTTACTTTATCTTTCGTATTTGGTAGGAATGGAAATAAAAAGGGTGGCTGTTACAAATTAGATGCTTCATATGGGCCAAAAAATAGTATATGTTTCGTCTCAAAACATTAATGTCATCTGTGGTTTTATTTTTTTATTTTTTGGTTTTTTTTGCGCTTCGTTTTCTCAAAATTAGGACCACAATCATAATTCATATGTTCTACAGTGTATTTAGGTGTTTTCTTTGCTAGGAGTTCTTTTTCTATCAAAACACAGTGTTTTTCTTTTTTTTGGTACAAATAAGAGTATATGGTTAAATTAGTGTCATACATTTTCTAATTAATATAATAAATGAAGTGGCATTTTAATCGTTTTAATTAACTTAAGTGATGCATGGTTGATATTTAAAGACTTCGACTATATATCCTTCAAAATCAGAAGATTCGTGTGCATTGAACGAGATTTGACTGATTAAACCTTGAAACTCATTGACATTTACAGGTGATGAAGCTGGCGTGAACAAGAGAGCATCAGGAAGATACGTGCTCTTTGTATAAACTGTATAAAGATCTAAACGCTGATCCAATTCAACAGTTCACTTAGATGAAATGATTCGCTCATCGCTGCCAGTCCCTTCAATCGTTGATGTCAGACACTAACAATGCCATATTCTAACAATAGTTTTATTCCAAACGGGCTGCAAGTCAATTAGTAGTCACACACTAACAATAACAAGTAAATTAAAATTTGATTACGATAAATAGACATTATTCATTTTAAGAATCCAAGGTGAAATATTGGTTCATCAATCCCTTCAATTCAAGTTGAAATGGAAAGCGCAGAACACAAATCAAAACAAACAAATTATATTTCCTCTGTCCGCAAAACAATAATTCTTTTTGAGTTTCCACATTTGTACTAAACTCAATGAGAACTATTTACCTTTTCAAAAAAAAAAAAAAAAGAGAACTATTTTGTTTTTATTTTTTTTTGTGCGGAAAAAGGTAGTATATGACACGACACCTATATATACAAATGAATTAACTTTGGTGAACACGCTGAGGTCGACCAGGCATGGTTTCTTTAAGTAAAAGAACCAATGGCCCTAAAATGAAAATCAACAAACCAAACAACAAATGTGGTAGAATATTGTCGTTGTAGCCTTCGCCTATGGAAATGACCAAAGGGCTAATGACTCCACCTAACACAATGGCTTGCCAAACCATTGAAACCGCCGAATTCCTCACGCTCGTTTCAAACAGCTCCACCGTGTAAATAATTAACAAGTTAAACGCCGTACAAGCGCTGAAGAACGACAAGAATTGCATCCAAATCCATTTCCCAACCAAGATGGAAAGAAGCTCACACGCACCACTTAGAATACATAATGAAAGAAGCGAAACTCTTCGCCGGAATTTAGCCAAATAGAATGTCATCAGCGCCGATGGCACCTCCAACGTTGCGCTGCACGCGACGGTTAAGTAGAGGTTGAACTCGAATCCCCCGAGGCCTAATGGCGTGCCGTAGTAGATTAAACCGACCCCGAATCCAATGAGCATTGCCACAATCAGCTGTCGCAGGGTGGTTTTGTCCCCCTTCCAGAACAAGTCGTACACAGAAAGTGAAACAAATGATCTGTTCTCGTGAGCACGGGTAGGACTCTTTTGAGAAGTACTAGAGGCTACAGCTTTAGAAAAGCTTGAATAATCATAGTAACAGTTAGGATCTATATATGCTTTGAGAACTTCCGCGGCCCTGCGTACTTTACCTTGTTGAAGCATCCATTTGGGCGATTCATAAGCGAATAAAACCACCAAAACGCTGTAAAGAATCGCCGGAGCGGATGTTAAGAGGTACAGATTCTTCCATGAATGACTTCTGAGAACATAAGCTAAAGCAGGTAAAGACATATAACCAAGTGTAGAACACAAGAATCCCACAACTCCAACTCTGCCTCTCCATCGCTTTCCGACACTCTCAGTTGACAAAACCAGGACGCATGATCCGATGGCAGCGCGGCCTAATCCGCTTATCGCCTTCAAACCCGAGTAGACCCAGATGTTGTTGGAGAAGAAAATCAGCATAGAAGCCGCGGACATAGTGAAACATGACAAGGTCAACAACTTCTTTCGACCTATCGAGTCTCCGATGAAGCCGAGAATGATTCCTCCAAGGAGACTTCCCATGAAGAAGGAAGAAGCAGGCAACCCTGAAACGATCTTACTTGCTGTTGTACACAAAAGGGACCAATCAGATATGACGGAAGTTTGAGCTGGCCGATCCCATTCCCATGAATTTAGTGGAAGTTTGCAGACATCAGGAGAGGATGAATCGCAGGTTGTTGGAGTTTGTTTGCAGTGCCAAGAGGGCTTGGCATCAGTGAAGATGGTTATGAAAGTTTGTTGAGCTTCAAAGAAAGAAGCCATTGAAATAAGGATGACTTGTAAAACTTGAGTCCATCTCAATGATCCTCCAATATATTGTTCGACCAAGTCTTCAAGAACATCGTTAGTAGTCTCACCATGATCAGCTAATTTGGAGGATTCTGAAGTTTTAGAATGAAGATCAAAGGCAGATTTGTCAGAGGAGAACAACTTTAGATCATCAATTTGCGTTGATGGATTATCCATAACTTCTGGCGGATTAAGGTAGCCTAAAGGTTGTGGAAAGACTTCTATATACACAAGTGTGTAGTACAAATGAATTTTAGCAAAACTAATTTCAAATTGCACTATTATATGAACTTAATTATTATTCACTTTTTTTAATCTTGTTAATTTTGGCGTTTGTCGCGTATTCGCTTTTATTATTCCAACCTCAATATGCCTTTTCATATTACAGTAAATCGAAGACAGCTACTGAAAAGAATAAAATAAAATGAGAGTGATGGAGAATAGATTAAAATTTAGAAAGACTGCACTGCTCATTTATCAAAATTGTGACTCAGGTTATTTTGTCTTCAATTTTATCAGAACTCCTTCCATTTGACCAATGCATTTAACGTCTCTATCATTTTTTATCACTCCTAACTTATCTTTAATCTTTTTTTTCCTCTCTCATTTTCTTTATTATGCGAAATAGTAGTAGTTGAAGACAATGTATCAAAAAGGAGTATTACTCGTACCCTTCTTTTATCCTCCCCAATATGCATGTAACTATGTATACACTATAGGAATTACCTTCACAATTTTTTTTAAAAGAAAATTCTAAATTGCTACATTAGTATTTTTAGTAATTTTCACGTTGAATTTTAGAATTTGTATTAAAAATAGTACATGTTCAAAACTCAATGTGAATTATTATTTTTTTGAATAAAAAGAGTAGTAAGTTATTTGGATAAGTTAATTAAATAGTGTTATGCAGAAAATATATAAGTGTTCCAGAAAAAAATCCGATGTTGTGTACCGTGCACAATGTTTGTTAATCAGTGTATTCTTGATTAGTCTCGGTCTTCTCACAGATTCAAAGGACGAAAGCACCAGGTTAAGCACGCAACTCATGATTTCGATTCCGAGATTAGTTTAATCTGAGTGGAAAGCTCAGTATCAACAATATGATACCTTTTTTATGTAACACAAGTATTCTAAGCTGTTATATTTGTGTGATTTATTAGAAAAATACTTAAAGAAAAATACTTTCAATTATTTTTGGAATTAGAAATGTCATATTTGAAATTTATTCGCATATACACCAGCATGGAAAATAAAAATAATTGCCATTAGCTAGGAATGTCCCCCATTGTCACATCAACTAGTATTTTTTTTACTCTTTCTATCCTGAAATGATTGTCCAGTTTCGATTTTTATTTTCAGTTTAATGTACTTAAAATAAAATTTTAAACAGGACAATTATTATGAATAATTCTTTTATTCCGTCCTTCATTTTCTTAAGAAAAACACTTATATATAAGAAGAAAATTGAGAGAAAACTTACAAAGCATTATCTAAATCTAAACTATATGTCTGTTTAAAATGTATGTAATTTACTAGTAAGGTACATGTAAGGACAATTGTCATTTCACTGAAGTTATTCCTTATAAATTTTGTTCCTTTTTTGGCCCCCCTTTGGTTAAAAGAAAAATTGTTTTCCAATCGCATTACTTAAGGATGCACGAAAACTAACTACAACCAGGCAGTCATGATCTATCTGATTATATCTTATTAATTAATAGAAGTAATGACATTCAAACTAAACAATCTGAGCCAATATATATTTGCCATAGTAAGTGATCTAGTTTGTGCATCATATTCGTTTGGTAATACTATGTCACATTTTACACCATAGAACATTAAGCACCCATTAATCATATCATTCGAGGTAATTCTTATAAGATATGTTTAATACTACTTTCATTTAATTCTGGAAAAAATAGTTCATATTGCAATTTGTGAATTATGCTAGTTTTAGTACGATTCACAAACCACAAAGTGAACTATTTATGTAAAATAGAGAGAGTAATTTAGAAATGCATGCAGTACTTAGATCAAAATTCAAAATATAGAGATATAAGAGCCGATCAATTTGATGATTTAGACATCTGTCTTGTACTATTAGGCAAACATAAGAAAGAATCGTAATTTAATTCACCTCAAAATCTCAAATTACGTATACCCTTTCGGGTTTGGAAATGAGAAAGAAGGAATTCTTTGTTTTTGCAGCGGAATTAGCGATTTAGTGTAGCTTTGGTAAATGCTTTAGCTCCATCACTGCTTGCAACATCAAGCTTTAACATGTGGCTGCAATTTTCAGTTTTAATAGTGATGCAAAGTTTATATTCATGTAATTCTACAAAAAGATCAAAGTGTAAAATACCTGTTTCTAAACGCAAAGTTAGGAAGATAGAGGTAACTATGTTTTCTTTGGAATTTTAAAAGTAAATATATAGTGTGTGTTGGAGTTGCCAATACAACGACTTGGGCTTGTCTGGGTGGTGTAGTCGGTTATCACGCTAGTCTCACACACTAGAGGTCCCCGGTTCGAACCCGGGCTCAGACAATATCATGTGTTTCATAATTTTTATTTTTCAGAAAAATTTTCCAACTTTTAATTTTAGATTTAGATGAAAAAAATATCCTTATTTTCCAACTTTTAATTTTAGATTTAGATGAAAAAAATATCCTTTGGAAACTTTTTCCATTTGTTTTTTTTTTTTTTAAATTAGATGAAAAAAAAATTGGTTGAAAAGGAAAAGTGTGTCTTAGAATTTCAGAGTTTGTTCCCTTTCAAAAAATTTGGGTTTATGTGCTGAAAATCTGAAACTGAAGGGGATAAACTCACCAAGGGAAACAAATTTGTCTCGGAATATCATACTTTTCATCTCCTTTTCAAACCTTATTAGATGTAGATAATATGAAAGCAACGAATATTTTTTCTTGGAATTCATAGCTAAATTATTTTTCCGTTTCTTTAATCTTAGATTTATATAGATACTAAATGTATAAAACAATAGTTTCAAAAAGAAAAGTGTTTCTTGGAATGTGTTTAATCTTTTTGGGATGGAATGGAACAAATCACTAAAAAATGCTGTAAACAGTGTAAATCAAACCAAAATGGAAATAAACAGGGGAAAAAAAGAAAAGAAAATAATATTAAAATCAAAACAAAAAGAGAAAATGAATCCAGCTCTTCCCTCTTTAGTTTCAACTCTTCACCCTCCATAGATAAACCACCCTTTAAACCTCATGAGGAGTCTGTTGCCAAATCGTCCAGAAAATGCATTGGGAATCCTGCGAATTCACCTTTCTAAGCCAAAGGGGTCAACTTCATTGAGGTTAGGATTGTTTTTAACTACAATTCTACAACTCACTGTTTCTGCTATGGCTGTCTCTATTCCTTGTTTGCCTTTCGATAATGAAAAAGATGGTCACTTGGAAGTTGACCCTTCGATTTTTTGTTTCTTTCAAATTTTCATCGGGAGCCCGGCTGTGGGTTTAACGTTTAATGGCCTTTTTTGCTTCATTTGTGTGGCCGAATTCAAAGCTGAGCCTTGTTGTTGTTTCGTTAATGGTGTGGCCGTGGTTTCATTTCAAAGTGCATTGTTTAGTTTGTTTGCTGGGTTTTGTTGTATTTTCTCTCTGTTTTAATGAATATCAATGGTTGCTTCAGCACATCTTATAGCTAATTATGATTGTTAGGAACATGATTTAAGTTTTGGGACGGATCATGTTGATTTCTGGGATTTCGTTTCATTACTCTTCGATTTGATTCTTTAAACTAGACATTGTAGGGGTAAGTATCTGGATTGTACTCTTGACCTAAGGCATGCATTGTAATGAATAAGTTTTGCTCTCAATCCGTCAAAGCATTTTCAGTTCTTCTTTGTCCACAGGAGACCTATCAAATGGAGATGTTGCTTAAATTCTACTTGATTTGTGGTTCTCTTAACTTGCCTTTTCCGTTGGTTTGCCTTCCAAATGGTGGATCGGACTTAATGCCTCGTTTGCTGGAATTATTAAGATACTACTTTCTCCTAATAGAGAAATTCAAAGCTCTACTTAATTTTTCTAATGTAGCATATCTTATCCATGTATCAGTTGCTTGTCTACCAACTCTCCATGAGAAATGGCCGAGGGTCATAAACCTCCATGGCGAGATAAACCTTCAATCAAGTATAGGTGCGGTTCATCGCGTGGAGCCTGTTTTGAGATTGTTAATTATGGTCTGAAAGATCACGTTTCTGCTTCTGCAACGGATAAGAAGAGCAAGACTCCTGAACCAAGAGATACACAAATATGCAGCACAAGGGAGCTCATTTCAGCTCTTGCCTCTGTATGGGACAATGTAACTGATCCTCTTTCTATCTTGGTCAATAAATCGACCGGTAGGTATGAAAGTGGCTGTCAACAGGAGTGCAGTGTTCTTTGGCATTCGTCCGAGGGGGGGACACATAATGTCCATGTAGCAGTTAACAATCAAAACTGCCCCATCCATCCGATGAAAACATGGGATTCTCTGCCCTCAGCTAGTGAACGCCTGGGATTTGTAAAAGTGAGAGACAAGATTTCATTCATTCAACCTTCAAGTGGAACTAAATCCCTTCTTAGGCAACTTCTTCATGGTAATGATCATATGATTCAGGACCCTTTGAAAGGAACAAGTGCTTCAAATGTGGATTTAAAATGTCATTTGCATGGATTATCTGGATGGATGACCAGAAGAGCTCTTTCTACTCAAGAACGCCTGGCGAACTTTACTGGTATGGAGAAACATGATGGTGTTGACTTCCAAATTGGACTTAATAGTTGTGAATCTGCAAATTTTGGTATATCTGTGGGTGGAAATGGTAGAGATACTAATTTGGTCATAGAGAATGATGACACCCATACCGAGGAAAACAAATTTACAGAAATCTGTTTTGGTCAAAATGATGATCCTAATACGAGTGTGAAGGCTTCTTCTGCTACTGTATGTATCAATCATAGGGATGTACAAGATTTAACACCCAGCAGTTCGTTCTTTCCAAATTCAAGTCATTGTGAAGATTCTCTAGTTCTACCATTTGGAGCCCGTGATTTTGGTGAAAGAGAAATCTCAGGTAGAGCTGACCTGCAGGAAAATACAGATAATCATCTACAGGATGGTGCCGTTGGGAAGAAATCCAAAGTGGGGATTTGCTTTCCAGTGAAGGAGAAGTCAAATGGAGCTCTTGCAAAGCAGGAACATGCTTATGCAGGAGCTATGGCTGGTATATTTGTGAGCTTGTCCCTACATCCTGTGGACACAGTCAAAACTGTCATTCAGTCTTGCCGGGCTGATCAGAGATCTCTTCTTGATACATGCAGGTCCATTATTTCTCAAAGAGGTGTGTTACTTTTTGAATACTTGAAGTGATTTCTGGCAGGAGTCATGATTCTCACTTTTGGTTAAATAGAGTAAGAGAATAGTGTAATTTTGGCGGTAGACTTAACGAAATGTCGGAAGTCTAAATTGTTCTTTTGGGTTGTCTACCAGGCATTACTGGGCTTTACCGTGGAATTTCAACCAATATTGCGTCCTCGGCACCAATTTCTGCTGTTTACACTTTCACATATGAATCAATGAAGGGGGTATTGCTTCCTTCCCTCCCCATGGTGAGAAGTGCTTAATCCCTTTTTTCAGGTTGAATTGGTTATTTGGTTAGCGTATTGAATATAATCCAGTGCAGTATTATTAATTCTGATGGAGATTACAATGGTGAACTTTTTATGCAGGAGTATCAATCTGTTGCCCATTGCGTGGCCGGGGGATGTGCTAGTATTGCAACTTCATTCATTTTCACTCCCAGCGAACGTATAAAGCAGCAGATGCAAGTTGGTTCGCGTTACCAGAATTGCTGGTATATATTCTAAGACCCTAGCTTAGACTTTTCCCACCACATTCTAATTTTTCTGTATTGGTCTAACTCTTAAGGCAGTTTTATTGAGAATATATCATTGATTTTGATGCATAAATTTCTGACTCACCCTCAGAAACGCAGAGTAGAATCATGTATATTCTCACCAGTTTATTCTTATATATTTCTGTAATTTCTTTAAACCACAATTTTATTTCATTTTTGGCTTCAACAGGAATGCATTCATGGGAATAGTTGAAAGAGGTGGTTTGACCTCATTGTACGCTGGTTGGGGAGCTGTATTGTGTAGAAATGTTCCACATTCTATCATAAAAGTATGCCCTCATAAACTATATATTCAGGAGTAGTTTGCTTTTAATCAATTCCCCAAAATCTGAAATTTTGATTCTTTCCTGAAACCACATTTAAAAGGATAACTGTCCTTTGTACGAAGAAGATTTGGCTTCTTTCTGAACTTGTGTGATCTGCTGGACTTTGCAGTTTTACACATATGAGAGCATGAAGCAATTGCTGTCGTCAGTTCAGTTGGATGGTCAAACCAATACAATCGTGACAGTCAGTTCTCTCACTTACTAATTTCACACATCAATTAGTTTTCTCTTTCTCATGTGGTTAAGTTACAGAATTGCTGTGAATTAGAAATACGTGTCCCTCAACGAGTGTTATCTTCCTCAAAATAATAACACCTAATAACACCTGCTGAGTTGAAGTCCTTTTGTTTTTGCTTCGTTCTGCCTGGCACTTTTTATTTAACATATTTCCCCTGTTCTTTTAGTTGGTGTCTGGAGGGTTAGCTGCTTCTACTGCTGCATTATTCACCACTCCCTTTGACGTAGTCAAGACAAGATTACAAACACAGGTAAGATGTTTAATCTACATTCTGTATATGGGTATCCATACCATTCTGTGCTAATGTCGATCTTGATACTTATGATCATGTGGTTTTGAATATAGGTGCTCTATGAAGCATCAAATGATTGTTTTGCTCCCACTGGGAAAAAAGTAACAAGTCTTTTCTCGCAGATCCCTGGATCGTTGAACCTGTATGGTGGTGTCTTTGATGCCCTTTTAGAAATTGCTAAGAATGAAGGGTTAAGAGGTCTCTACAGGTTAGAACTTGAAACACAGTTGCATATCTGTACACTTCTTTTGTCAGTTTGTTTTAGCTGGTTGTAAGATATCGTGAAGTATCTTCTGGGGTTTCCCATGATCAATCCTTCCAACATTTCAGGGGTTTGATTCCACGATTGTTTATGTATGTGACTCAAGGAGGACTTTTCTTTGCTTCATATGAATCTTTCAAAAGATTGTTTTCTTCAGAAGGCTCCCAAATCAATTTCCAAACAATTGCTCGTGGAGAAATTAAGGATGATCTTCACCATGATGATGACAGCATTACATGAATGCTAATAGATCGGAGTGAAGAGTTTTGGTGTCTTACCATTATAGCGTAGCCTAGCTGGATTGCCGAAGCGGGGAGCTCCTTTATGATAGATTCAAGTCAGATAGAAGCTTCAGATCAATTTTTGACTGGTGATGAGGAGTAACTAACGATACTGATTCAAGCCACTGTTACTTAGGAATTAGGATGGTACGCGAAATTTACTTGCTCAGATAATACCACCTTTTTTGGTGCATCTTGTTGTCATTATTCGAGTCCTTAATTGAACTTTTAAGGCACTTGAGCTCTAATGAATACACCAGCAGAATACAAGATGCACCGTTTCATTGATTTCTTCTAATTAATAACTTCTTCAGCTTGATCTTTGGCTGTAATAAATCTGTAGTGTAGTGAGTTTCTTTTGTGTGTGTTTTCTTAAAACGTCTAACCTTACCTACCACATGGGGATATCCAACACCTATAACATCATGATCCACCAACTATTGATCTTTCATGCGTTATCGGCATTTGAAAAGGGGAAAAAAAAACCCTTAAAATAGGGAATTATTTCTTCTCAGCAAGAATATGGGATCAAAAAATGAATTATCACTGAATGTTGCAATTGTGAAAAGGAATTTGCATTAATTCCGGGAGAGAGGGAAACCTATTCCATGTCTTTTGCTAGGAAATACAACAAACATAAGGCTACCAACGACTCCAACAACAACAGGCACTATCGTCAGGATCTCCTGCATTTTACCTGATCGGTTTGGGTACAAACAATTCATCACATTCTGATCAAACATTGCCACAGCTCCAAAAATCAAAAGGGACATAAATGCATGAAAGAAATCCATGAAATTGATCTTGTACTTGTCTGCATCCTCAGGAGGAACATCGATGGAGCCATCCAGAACCCGAAATCCTTTAAACGTTGCCACGCCATACCGGACTTTTCCCCGTTCATCCCTGATGCTATCCGTGAAGCAGAGGAGGAAACACGACACGGCGCAGAGGCCGAGAAAGCCTAAAGTTAAGGATTGGTAGACGATGGATTGACATTTTCCTTCATGAGTCAGAGATGGTGAGAACATTTGGAATGCAAGAACTGAACCTGTGGGAAGAAGATTGGCTAAATGTGCTGTCCCTTTGAATGTCTTCCTGATAACTTTTTGCCCTGGTGTTTTTTGTGGTTTTCCTCCTGTTTCTGTTTGATCATCCAAAAGGGGTGCCTCTAATTGCTCTTCAATGGCTGTTAATACAGCACTGGCTATTCCATTTTGTGCACTCATGTTCATAATTCCTAACAGAAAGAAAGAATAGGCTAATCTTAAAAAAAGGGTTTCTGATTGAATTATCAGAAATGGAGTTTTGATTTTTGGATCTGTGGCTTTTGAAGGAAGGTATTTATGAGGAGAGATTCAATTTCATGGTTAAAGAAATTAATTTCTCAACCTTGATGGATTATAAATCCTTCAAATGAATGAGGGTTCTTTTTGTTTTTCTTTAATACAAGTTTTCTTCTCCATGGCAATTGTCAAAAACAGCATTAATTTATAGGTTGAAGGAAGTTATGGTTTAACAGTTAAAAGTTCATTTTTTGCCATGGTGTAAATGAAGGAGGTTACATTTTGGAATTGAATTAAGAGTATTGCTGTGAAATGTCAATACGTGAGGCGTAAGTTGTTGTTTATGGTTCAAAAAAAAAAAAAGGTCTTTTTTAAAAGAAAATGCTACGGAATTTTTTAAAATTACTAAAACGAAATTTCTTGACGGAACACAAGCCTTATTTGTTGACCTTTAATAGAAAAGAACATGAAAAACACGACTCCAAACACACATAGATAGATTAATTATGTCAATTATTTGTCTGTTGTAAATTCTATAAAGTTCCAAGATTGGGAGTTCGGGAGATGCGTAATATAGTTTATGAATTTATGCAATGCAATATAGTCGCAGGTCTATATAATTAGTGAAAGTACAATATTACATTGTGTGTTTTGCGAAAAATAAAAACTTTAATCCTTGCCTGCCGATCGAAGAGAGGAGTACATATCCAATTTGACTATACAATTGGATATTACCCTATTGTAGAATTGTTAATTACGTATTGTATGTACCCCAAGCATAACCAAATTTAGGGGAAAAAATGACCATTTTAGTCTCGTAAGTTTTGGTGGTCCAACACTATTAGTTCAGAAAATTATTAAATAATCGATAAATTAATAAATTATTAATTCAAAGAATTTAAATGAGAAAAAAAAGAACGGTCACTAGATTATATAATTTGCAATTGTCTCTACATCCGAATTACTCAAGTACTAAACTCTTATGAATGCGAAATATCCATACATAATTCATATTATCTTCGAGGACTAAAAAACAAATATCAACAGTTCATATTGTACTAAATATTAATTTATGTTATTATTTGGATCTATAGATACATAGGAGATTTTTTGAAGTATTATTATCTTATCATTTTATCTTTATTCTTCATTTTATGTATTAATCCTAAGTTGGGACCGAGAAAATTATTAATTACTAGAAATTATTAATTTATAAATTATTAATTTACCAATGTTCTACTGTATTACGGTTTTGAATGTAAATGTATATGATCAAAACCTTATCAATGTTTGGGCATGGAACTATTACATATGATCATGAACCTATAATGTACTATTGAGAAAATCATCAGTTCCATTGTTGTTTAATTATAATAATTCATCCAAAACAACTGCAATCTGAAAAGCAAATCACAATAATAAAAATGAGCCAAAGGAAAGTTAATTAGTTTCATGTAAATATTTTTTCAAATCAACTCTCCTATTATATCTTCTCCTCCACCCCCTCCATAATCTAGTTTTACAATGTTCCAATTAAAAACAAATCCATAAATGGTCAAACTAAATAAACCAATTCAATGAAATTGATATAAAAGAAAGATTGTTATCGAATAAATACGGGATAGGTGGAGGAGGAATCTTTCGATATTTATATGGCGATCTTTAGTAACTATTTTCAATAGTTAAAATTATGTAAATCCTAAAAGGACATGTTGACAAATAGAGGATGTATGTACTTCTCTCACCCATTTGGAATGAAATTCACCTTTCATAAAAAAAGAAAGAAAAAGAAAAGGGATAGGTGAGATATATGAACAATTTTGTATTAAGATACAATAATAATAGTTGTCACTCCAATATTGTAAAACTACTTTGTATTTTATATAAGAGATCTCACTTGCTTTGGCAGGAGAGGAAGAGGGAGACTTTGTGTAGTATCTTTTTTTTTTTTTTTCTCGGAGGGGGTAAATTAAATATAAAGTCACGTAGCAATTTACCATCTTTTTTCTTTGGACAATTTTTCACATTCAATCCCATTGGTACTATATTCAAAGTAAATATTGTCTTAAGGTTAAGGGTAATGTATAATACATTTATTACATATAATCCGTTAATTGATTCATTTTAATACGCTTATATACCTTTATATTCATAGTTGATTCTTGTTCTATTGTTCTTGTGTTGTTACTTCCTTAAACTACCCTTTACAATTTCTCATTTGTTCAATCTTAAAACATATTCTTTGATTGGTACGAAATCAAATAGATATTAGTATTTTTCCGCAATAGCCTATTATCCTGAAGCATTTTGCGGAGTGAGGAGGGCGCTAAGTTTCTTCAAATTCTTGAGATTGGAGAGGATCCAAAAGTCAACTTTGTGGCTGGAATAAATTTCATTATCAAAAAGAGAAAGAAGTTTGAAAGCTCCAAATATAAGAAAAAGGATCAAAAGTCTTATAATTGTGGTGAAAGGTACACTACCAGCAAAATGAAAAGGAAATTCGTTTCTTAGTGCAAATCTTGTTGGCAATGATACTCTTTTGATTGTAATTTCTCTTGGCAAAATGATTGAGTTGAATATGGCTACCCCAAAACTCTTATGAAGAGTGGTGATATGGCTCAGCTGGAACTGATGTTCATGTCTGCAATTATAAGAAACAATTCAAGAGTTAAGTTGATCTTGAGGGTTACGAAGTGGTGATAACTAACGGTGTGGGAACCAAGATTTTTAGGAAAGACAATGTGCCCTTGCAGTTTACTTTTGGGAAATGGTTATGCTAACCAATGTACTACACGTTCCTACCTTATTAATAAAAGTCTTGTATCCATCAATTTCCTCAACAAAAAAAAAGAGATAAACTGTTTTAGAATATGATAATGTTATTTTATATAAGAATGAAGGGTTTGTTGAAAAAGACTAATCTTGTAATAGCATTTTTGAGTTGAGTATCATTGAAATCAATAATACTTTTATTTATTTGATTAAGTCTTTGTTCATATAATAGATTATGACATGTAAGTTATAAAATAATTTATTGTGTCTAAATATGGATTAATTGATTTAAATGAGTTTGAAAATGAAAGTGTGCAACTTGTGTGTAACCAAACATTACTAAATCATCTTTTTATAAAGTTGAATAAATACATTTTTGCTTGATCTAGAACATTTGAGTTATATGAATTTAATGGTGTTTTAACAAGAAACAGTGAGACTAATAGTGTGGCAGACTCTTTGGCTAAATTGGGAGCAAAAGGGCAATCAAACGAATATGGTTCAACATTAGAAGTCCCGCAAAAAAACTAAAGGTTTGTTATACCTTGATCAAAAGTCTTTTCCTTATTTGCGTCTTAAATAATTTTATTGTATGTAGATAATTTTTCATTATTCTGAATTTCAGGATTTTCAAGAAAATGATTATTAGACAGTTCATAGACTAATTTTATTGTCATGGGATATTAGAATATCAATTTAAGATAGTTTCTTAGCTTTTAGCTTGTACTCGGATACGTCATGAGATTCTAGTACATCTTTGTAAGACGGTTCTTCCTTTTGGGTAAGTATTAAGCACTATATATTTTTTCTTTAAAATTAATAAAATCAGGGGATGTCTGCCAGGTACCCCCTAGTTCTCCTAAAAAAAAAGGAGCAGTGAGAAATACTTAATAACTTCCATTGTTCTCGTTTTGTTCATGTTCTATTGAAAATTAAACATAAAGTACTTGTGACGTTTTAAGATATAAATCTCTTTTGGAAATCAACTAAATCAAAAAATTAAGGTTTGAAAAGTGATAAAAGAGGAGAATAGTTCTAAAAAGAATTGTTAAAATTTCGTGAGGGTATTGGACTTGTGCATAAAACTAATGCTCCTTAGACACTACAAATGGATTGGCTAAAAATCAACTCTCTGTATAGTATGATACACCCAAAAGTTAGTTATTATATCATCGTCATGAACAAAGTCGAAATACGGTAGATTCGGGATTAACATTTATTTTTAAGTTCCTGCACATTCTTTCTTATTCTTTTTGTTTATTATAGGCATCTAATAGACTAGGTTTAGATTATGAAGGGTTCTAATTGATATTGAAACTCAACATCCCCAGGAGCCCAGACTAACCCAAGGACAAAGGACATGAAACATACACCTTTATACATTTTTTAAGGCTTATATTATGGTTCCACAATTTAGTAATTATTATTTTCATTGTATTAAAAACAAGAATTCTGTGAGAGACAATCGGCTATAAGGTTGTTTTGGCAACAACATGGATGATGTTTATATTTTGTGGCTACTTTTAGTTTCTCTCTTTTAATTTTTCAGCTAGCTCTGTTATCTTTTGGATTATTATGGAATTTACTTTAATTTTGCTTCCCCCGTTTGATTCCATAACAATGATGGTGTACACTGTTCCTATTAAATGATTTAGTTGTTTGAGTAACACACAATACAAAGGGAACCTTTTGGTTATTATACTCTCAATCTCAAACAGTCAATCATAACATTTTGTATTGACAATGATACTTTGGGCACTTCAAATATTTTAGAGTTTCTTTGTAGAAAAAAACCCTTAAAATTAAACTTACCATATGTGAACATATAGATAAATTTTTTTCTCTCTCTCTCTCTCTTTTTTTTTTTGACATTTTTAGTTTAAATCTATTGGTAGACGCACAAGTGTAAGGGATAAAATCATTCATGATTGGCATTTGACTTGTTTATGAAAGTGATGTATATAACTTTTAAGGGAAAATTTTCATTAAGGGCATTTTAAAGATCAAAATTATTAAAAAGAGCATGACTTTTATTTACATAAAAAATTATAGTCATCCACATTTAATATTTTTCTCAATAGTTAAATTACTATCATATCCTTTTTGTTATCCCTAACATTTGTCAATTAAACTTTTCCTCTCTAGTTAATTTCAATCTCGGAGTCGCCACTATCCCGGCCAAACCCCATGTTCATGCATGAATCTCTACTTGCTTTAAATTATTTTTTTTTGGATTTATTTTGATTGAGATGAGACTATTGATGATTTTACAAAACTCAAACAGGCAGATGAGAAGACTAATTTTGATCCAGATAAACATGTTTTCGAACTGCATCGATCTTATCAAGTCTCTCAATTCTTCGTTCCCCATCAATTTCACAATCAATGATGATTTTTCCTAGAGTTGGAAGCTCGAAGTCACAGCTAATGTTTTATCAACATGATGGGGAAATAGTTTGGCTCAAAAAACATTGATGAGATATTAGTTTGTTAAAAAATTAAAATGATGGGATTTATTTTTATTTTTCAAGAAATTATGAGTTAATATACCCAAGAAAGAATTGGGAAAGAACTAAAATCGATAACCAGGCGGAGGTAAGGATAGATATATGGGAAACTATGAAGATTCCTAATAATGATGAGATCATGTTAATTTTTTTAATGATCATGAATGAAGAAAGGGCTGCCGGAAAGGTTAGGGTTTGCGAAGAAGATCAAGATAGTTTTGAGGAATTATGGGGGAAAAAATGCAAGCGTCAATATGTTCGATTTAAGGAAAGAATGAAATAGTCATTAGCATGATTAAAAATTATTAATATTAATTAAATATATAATAATGAGTAAGTAAATGCCATGCCGTTTTTAATAATTTTCTTCTTTTCAATTCCCTTATCAAAATTCTCCCAACTTTTAATGGAAATCTCATGGCCTAAAACTTTTTTATTGTAAACTTTTCAGTAAAAATTTTATAAAAGTAACAGGTGTCACTTGCAAAATAAATACTCCCTATGTCTTTTTTAGAACAAATTCATTAATGGTTCTTCATTACAATCCAGGAAAATCAATTAGAGTGTGAACAAGGGTACTAATATGTCTGAACATCAAATCTATCCTCCGGATAACGAACCTGAAAAATGCATCAATACGTAAGGATGCATGTAACCACTCTACATATATCAACATGAACTATGACAAACAATATATTTGCAACATTAATGAACGTAACACCTTACCATCATAATAAAACAACTTTTTCAAATTCTAAGATCCCGGTAAGAACAAGGGCACAAAAACTAGAACCGCAAACTACCACGATTCAATCATTTGATCACTTCAAAAACTTGAACTCCTAAATCTTCTTTCCTCTATAATCAGTCAGACAGAGCATAGGTAACACCTATACCAAGAGTCGGGAGACTACCAAGAAAAGCAGCAACCTAAACAGTGAATCCAAATGTGCAAGTATCAGACCGTTTTGAGCGGTAGAAATGGTTAAAACAAGTTTTAAAACTTTGAATTTGCCTCATAACACACCACCATATAAGTTCTCACCACCACCATATAAGTTAGTAGTAGCTTATAGGTACCGTTCAACAAAGCGAACAACCACCACCACTCCACCACTAGAGAGCTCACCCCGGGCCGGAACAACAAAAACCCACCACTGCTATCATCTTTGCACGTCAGACTATACACATGGCTTACTGCGACCAAGCCGCCCATGACCGAGCTAGAGAGTTTTGCCAGAGATTCCTTCTGATTTCTTTCCATTTATGAAGTTTTATTATTTGTGCCCATCTCAAACTATGTTGAAAACCCTTTCTTTTTCTTCTTTAAAGCTGCTATGTCTTCTTTTCTGATTTGTTAAGGTTATATGTTGAAAATGTTAGTTAGTAGCGAGTGTGTGGAGTGTTTTTGCTGTCTCTCTTTTTTCTCTCCAAATTATTATGTTAATAGTCATCCCCTGAAGTCTTTTGGGGATGTAAGATTCAACTTTGTTCCTTGAAGCAAGTTCTTTATTTCATTCGTCTTTTTCCCTTTTTCTTTTTTTTTTTTATAAAAAAATTTCTTTTGGTAATGAAATAGTCTTTGCCGGTAGTATAAAATGTAAAAAAAAATGTTTTTCAAGATTTTTGTCTTTTGGTTGAGGTCATATGAACAAAAAGGCTTTTTGAGTAAAATAGAAAAAGAAAGCATTAAAACATTATATTATTTGTGCAACAGTACATTTCCTAATTCATTAGTAGTAAATAATTCTCGGGAGAAATTTTTATATAATAACTTAACTGGGTTAAATTAATCATCTGCATTTTGTTTGATTTTATTATTTCTTTTTTTTTGGTTGTTAAATTTGGTAGTTTCTTTTATCCACCCTCCAATTTGGGGTGGAGTTGATGGGGATATTGAGTGAGGCCGAAGCCGGACTGATGTCGAACATGCCAAAGTGGGTGATGCTCTGGTTCTCCATGTTTGAAGCTCCAAATTGATTCTTAGCATCTTTGTTCAGCTATTGGAGCAATGCCCATTTTGCTAAGGCTGAGATTTCATGTGGGGTGATACTGCTTTTACACCCACTTTCCCAACCAGTCCAGAAAAATATGGGGGAAGCTGTTTGATTTGGTGGACATTTCATTTTGGTTTTTCCATTTGCTTACTGGCAGGTCTCAAAATTGTGTTAAGGAAATTAAAGATAAGAGTTTCATTGTTGGGCCTTATGTCAATTTATGATGGACTCTTCTGTGTGTTTGAATTTCTCCTTTCTATCACTTCACTGTTCATTCTCCTTGAATCGCTACCTAGAGTCAGGTGCCCAGCTGCCCCAAATCAGCAAGCCGGCCCAGAACAACAAGAATAAGAGGGGGAGAAGAACCCTACTCCGCCGCTAGGCCCGGTAAGTGTTGCACCTCATATGCATGAATTCACAGAAATTGTGGTGATATGTCAATGTCTCTGTTATCAACCAGCTCAAGTTTAATGAAGCCCAACCAGCCCAATTATTATCATACTACTGCTGCTTTTTATCATTTTCATATATAATATATTATGTAATTGAACATTAATTGATACTTCATTTTTCCAGTTTGCTGCTTTATTGTTGTAATTTTTTAATTTGGTATTATGTTTTTCGTTGCGTTATTAATGATTGGGTTTAAGAATGTTAGTAGCTTCTTTTGTTATTAATGATTAGGTTTAAGAAGGTTAGCAGTCTTTTGTTTTCATTATATGAAAATCTCTTCCAGTTAAATTTCCAGTTGACCTATTAAAATTTCAATTTTTTTTTTTTTATCTTTGATTCTTTTTGTTTTTATATTGAATAATTCCTAGCTAAAAATATTAATATTCCCACCAAAAAATATTTGTATAGTCTTCACCTTATCACATGATTTAAAAATCTTGGGGATCTACTTCATCCATTTATCGTCTTCCTCTCTTGTAGTAAATAACTAGTATGTACTGTACATTCTGTGTTCTTCTTAGAATCTAGTATTCCCTCCATCCCAAAATTATTGCTCAATTTAGATTTTTTATTTTAAGATAAATTAAACAAAAAATAAAAATTAAATTGGACAATAATTTTGAGATTGAGAAAGTATGATTTTTCTCGATTTCTCATTCATGTTAAACACTTTTAGTAAATCTCTTAGATTCATATCCAAATCCACTAATCCCAATCTACGACACAAACTACCATTCCGCTCCATTTTCATGTCTTCAGACCTGACATTCCCAGATGTGTTCGGGAGTACATAAAATAAAACTGTAGTAACTTATTGAATCAAAAGAACTTAATAAAGGAATAGAAGTAAGTTTGAATAAGTATCCAGTAAGATGACCGCAAATGTAAACATGCCTTTATGCACTTCTAGTTTACTGTGGATTTGATTTTACCTACTGGTAGACTTTGAATATATTTTTTTAAGAAATTTAAACATTCAAAAATTTCTTTAAAATGTAGGCTCAATTTAAAAATTTGATTGAAACTAATGTGGTGTTTTAGATTTCTTTGAGAAACCTTCATTGGAAAACCTATGCAAAAAGATGTTTTGGGTTCTACCAGTTTATGAAAGTAAGTGAGACTTCTTTACGTCATTTAAGTATACTTATTGAATGGATTTTTTTTCCACAACCTGTTTTGAAATGATCATTTCTCATTTAACAGAGTTTTTTTCAAAATGTTCATAAACTAATATGCTACGCTTGTCCCTCACATGTTCTACGAGTTTTGTAAATTTTGAGGGCGAAATTCATTTAAAGCGGGACGAATGTGATGACTGTTTTTTAGGACTACTTTATTTAGATGAAAACATCTATCTTTGCCTCGTCCCAATATGGTTATAAATTTTGTCTGGGTTTTAACTTTTTCCATACACTAAATGTTAAGCTCGTCCGATGGACGGGACAAAAAAAAATGTGGTAGAAAATTTTTTTTCAAGAATTGAAAAGAAAAGTTTGATAACATTAAAACAAATTGAACAATTATAGATATTCGCAATACTTTTTTGTATATTACATTGGTTATCTTATTATTCATCTCTCTGTTTTCATCTCATACTACAATTTTAAGTTGTTTTCATCATTAACTATGCATAGAGCAACATATAACTAATCTGGTGTATAACATTGAGATGTTGAAATAAAGGGAAGAAAAGGAATTGGAACTGAGCAAAAGGTACTCGTTCGTCTTTAACCATAAGTCATGAGTTTGAAACACATGATTATGGAGCAGTCTGAATTTTTTCAGCTAATATTTTCATTTGTTAAAGTACCTTAGTCTTACTCGTTAATGTACCTAATTACCCATGTGAATGAAGTAATTTTAAATCTTGTGACAAACTATCTCACTGGTCAAAATGTCTTAGTACTACCCGTCGAGACTATCTCACCCGTTCAAATGTCTTATACAGTCTCACGATTTTATATTTTATTCAAAACTTTGGATACAACATGCATTTTGGTCTATTCACTCGTTGTTAGTGTTAAATATGTAAACAAACATAGGCCTAAATTCAATTTGTTGCCTTTTAAAGTTTTGAATGTCGAAAAAGTTGGATAGGCTCGTAAAAATAACTCCCTATAACTGTTCCAAGTTTGCTAAGAGTCTTATTTTATGGTTGATTTATTAGATTAATTTTTGCACTTTCATAAAATGTAGTAGATCAATAAACAACATTAACCATGCTCATGAAAATATTTAAAATCATGTCCATTTTTTATAAGGATGAGCCAATTTCAACCAAGGTGTTCCAACCACATCATTTCAACAATTCATATATTATTTTCGGTTATATTTGACTATTATTTTAGAGCAGAAGTAATATGTTTTCCCTAGATACAATAATGGCTAATATCTTTATTAAGTTATAAGCTTGACTGGAAGATAAAGAATCGAAGAGTATACACTATTCTAGATCCAAAATTGTCAAATGCCACAGTGAAAAAGGGTCTCCTTAAATAATTACACATAAGATTGTTGTACATTATCACATGCACATACTGTACCCAAATGATTGTATTTATTCAAGGTCGTTTTATTAAAATTAATGATATAAACCTAGAGGCAAAGGGCAATACTTTTTTTTCGTTTAACGAAAGATTGTATGAGAGTCTAGTGAATTACAACGTTTCTAGGGCGGGCTACCCACAACAAATCAATAGTAACAAAAGAAAAAATCCCTGTGAATTCAATCAATGAAGCCCGACTGGATTCGACACCACCAAGGTAGCCAAATAATCGGGTGCAAAATTGACCTCCATATAGTTGTGATTAAGTATTACAACCCAATCCCTATCCATAAGGTCTCGAATGGCCAAGATCAAATGATTACGAAATCCTACCTGCTTCTCTCTATTCATGATTAGAGACACAATAGCTGAGCTATCCACCTCTGCTACCACCTGCCTCACTCCTCTGTCCCACGCTAGTTGCAAGTTACAACCCATGTTGAAGGCCATAAAGCTCTGCCCCTGTGATAAAACAATAACCGACGTTCATGAGAAATCCCCCACACCACATCCCTGTGCAGTCCCTCATCAATCCCCCAGCAGATGCTAACCCAGTGGTCTTGTTAAAAGCTCCATATGTGTTACTTTTCATCCACCCAACATGGGGAGGATTCAAGGGGCAATACTTTATATGTAAATGTGTTACATAAAAGGCTAAAAACTCAAAGTTATTTGATAGTGAAATGATTTGGAGATCAACCTCAAATCAAAGGTCAAGGAATTGAACACCCTTGTTAAACGAACCCAAAACCAGGTGGCTGGACTAGAGAAGAGGTTGGCCGCCGTGGAAGGAAAGCTGAGCGATTAAATGTGTTGGGAAAACTTTGAATGTGCTGGGTGGGTTATGGAAGTAGGAGTATGATATTAAGATATAATATGTTTAGTTTTGATGGTAGCTGCTTATTTGGTGATTGATTGAGGGCTTTAGTATTTAGTTGTTCTGAGGGTTTTAGTTTTTGAAGTATCGGGTTTGTTTAAATATATATAAGGATGTTGCGAAAGTTTAATTAAATATATGAATGAAATCTTGGTTCCCATAAAGAAATGATTTGGAAATGGAACTCCATATGTCTCGTATTGTATTAGCAGGCGTGATTGATCCATAAATTCTATATGTTTTGTGTGAACGCCATGTGTTTGTAACTTGTGCCCTATAGATTTTGCTTCATTTATGATTCTTTCTATTTAGTTTGCATGAATGTCTGGACCTATAATACAGTGTAAGCATGCATGTTTGTTGGGATATTACAAAAGAAAAAGAAAACAAATGTAATAGTACTCTCCATTATTTTTTTCCCCGTTATTTTTAGGGTTATGAAGAGCTATCCTACAAATGACAAATGTGGAATTAATGCAGGAAATGTGGACGAGTATGAAATACGGATTGAATCTGCAAAATAAAATTTGTTGTCTAAAAAAATGGTAAACAAAACCCAGTATCATTAACTAAGTAAATTAATCTATTTAACTAATGGTTAAAAGTGGCAATAATGAAAATTACTTAGTTGAAATCAAACCAAAAAAAAAAAAAGACAAGATGAAAAAAAATACAAAATAATTAGTACCTTTTTTTAATGTAATTCTTTGCTTGATGATTATCATCAACTATAGTTGGACCCTTACCGAATTAATATATATTTCCAACCCTTTTTACGTACAGAGTGAAACAATTTTGATTCTAGTATGTAGTTAATCCCTTCAAGATGAGTAATAACTGTCACATGAAATACAAATTAGTCACATGTCCATTAAATTAAGATTAGTCTTCTTCACTATGAGTAATAGCATAAGCTTATTATTATTGATTTGGTTTTGGACTATTTTTTCTTATTTTAATAAATGGACTAACATTTGATATAAAATTTTCGAATTAAATAAATAAAAATTGCACAACAATACAAGATTGGTGGATAAGACCCATGCCCAAATTAGATATTGAAAGCGAACCAGATATATTTTTGGGTTGACCCTATTCTAGGTAACTTATATGTCATTTCAAGATTATAGATTCTTGAGATTAATCCCATCTTTTTTGTTTGGAAAATGGTTTAATTTTCTTACTTTGAGAGATGAAGAAGAACCTGATTAGTTGATTAATTAAAAAGTAATATTATTACTATTGCGAGTAAAAAGTGACTTAATTAATTACTCGACTAAGTTCAAAATTAAAGACGATAAAATTTATTTTTCAATTCTCAATTGGAGCCAATAAAAATAATGACATTGTGTCATTCATCCATTTAACCAAACTTACAAAATCACATTGTTTTTACTTGTACTCTTGATTGCAGTTTAGGTTGAAGCTAGCTTAATATAGTTGCAGATATGCGACTAATTCCACAACGATTATATTTCATGGTTACAATAGAGCAAGTTTACATACGCATGTTTTGTTATGTATAATTCAATCACTAACATTATATATTGGCAACAAATATCATATCCATCTATCATTTTTGCTTTGTTTTATGCCACAAATGAACGAATACTAAACCAATTTAGTCACAACAATTTCTCAATTTGAGGGATATTTCTCAAGTTTCGAAAGGTCTTCTAGCCTTAGATCAACATGAATTCCCATATCTCAGGATTCGATAGATGGTTAGCTTTTATGCACTGCCATACTTTGTAAAAATCCCACTTTAACATTATAAATAAAACGGGTTCAATCCCTGCCAGGTTAAGTCCTGGTTTTGCTAAAAAAAAAAAAAACCAATTTTAGTCATGGAGCCAGCTTCATTTTAAATATATGTAGCAATAAATTCTTCTACTTAATTAGTTGAGTAATTAATCATGTTTTACTAGCTCTAATTTTTTTTTCCCATTATCAAGAGATGCAATCTCACAAAAACTAACTCCAAAATTGAAATGAATTCGTCTACCTCACTATCTCTTTTATCTATACATCAAATGAGCACTACCGGGGATTCCATACAAGCTGTTAGATGATCTTCGATAATAAGGATGATATATGTTTTACTAAAAATGATCGAATCTTGACTTTAAGTGTTGAGCTTTTGATGATATAAATAATTGAGCGATATTCGAAGTTATGTGTTACCTTTTCACCATACCGTTGATAGATTGCCGTGATAGATTGCCGTGACGGCATTTCTTGTTTCTCTAGGCCTCACTCCCATACTTTCCCTCTAAACAAAAACCATAAAAAATTGGGAATATATTATAGAATAGGGATTGGTTATTTTGCCATCATCTTGGGATTTGGGAAGATTGTATGGTGACCATGGTGTAGTATGTTAAGGCATTGTCCGAAGGGGATACAGTCCATATAATGGATATTTGTAGACTAAGCAATCAAACTTGGACAACCATTTGTTTCTCAAATGCGATATCAAAAGTCTCTGAATCTTAGGGATCAGAATAAATCGAATTGTGTGATCTTAAATGGGTATTTGTATTGGCTTATTCTAAAACGTTGGTGGCCTTGAAATGTGGCAGACATAAAAAAGTTGTGGATTATATTCATGATGACGATGATGATAAAATCATGGTACTATGTTCATTCCAAATTTTGTAATAGACAAAACGTACTTTTGGTCCCTGAATTATGGGGGGTTACAACTTTTGGTCACCATTAATTTTATACTGACAAAATTAGTCATCACCTTTTCGTTTATTCAACAGTTTTAGTCGATTTAACGGTCAACTAACGGTCAACTCTTTTCTCCGTTAAGTTTTTTATTTTTTATTAATTTTTACTAAAATAGGACCCGTAATATATTTTCAAAAAATAAAATAAGTCTCCAAATGTCGTATTTTTTCAACAATTTTGGTCACTTTAACAGAATTTTGAAAAATTTAATGAGCCAATTCATTTTTTTCTTAAGTCTAGATTTTTTATTAATTACTTAACGGATTGTGGATCCCACAAGTCCTTGATTACAATTTGTTTTTTTTAAAAAAAATTAAATGAATAACCACAAGTCCTTGATCACAATTTTTTTTAAAAAAATAAATTAAACGAATAATAAAAATATTTTTGACCAACTTCCTAAATCCCAAATATTCTACTCCCCAAAAAATAAATTCCAAAAAAAAAACGGACAACGAAAATGATCAATAATGAGGCTCCTTTTTTGGGCTACTTTGCCGGCAAGGAGGTGATAGTGAGACGTTCGGGAGCAGTAGATTAGGGTTTAGGAAGTTGGTCGGAAATACTTTCATTATTCTTTTAATTTTTATTTTTTAAAAAATCCAATCAAAGATTTGTGAGACCGATAATCCATTAAGTAATCAATAAAATAAGAAAAAGAAAATTAAATTGGGCCATTAAATTTTTTACAATTCTATTAAAAGTAACTAAAATTGTTGAAAAAAAAAAGATATTTGGGAACTGATTTTGTTGTTTGAAATAATATAAAATAAAAAATTTAACGAAAAAATGAGTTGACCATTAGTTGATCGATCAATTGACTAAACTGTTGAATAAACGAAAAGGTGGTAACTAATTTTGTCAATAAAAAATTAATGGTGACCAAAAGTTGTGACCCCCCATAGTTCAGGGACCAAAAGTGCGTTTTGTCCTTTTGTAATTATAGCAAACTATCAACATCATCTTACATTATGCAAAGGTAACCATCTAGCTTTGTATGATCATACCGCGTAACAGAATTTTGAGCTTTGGTTCATGCCAAAGGCAAGGGAGACAAATCAAACCTATGGTTCTGATATGAATCTTGAAGCAAAGGTGGCAGATTTACCTCGACGCGCAAGCTATGAATTTCCCAGAACTTGAAAACTTGCAAATCCAATATTATGAATTCCAAACTCACGAAAAATAAAAGAAAAGAAGAGATACAAACCACAAAAATTTGCACCAAAAAGGGATGGAAAGGATTAGAAGATGTAGAAAGTGTTTAAGTTTAGCAACCTAATCGGTCACCTCTCTAACAACCCTATCCCTTCGATTTATGGATAGAACGGTTTGCAAAAAGGCTCCAATGAATAACTAACAAAGCTCTACAAGTAGAAAAACACCTATTCTACACGCATGCATCAACAAAGCACAAGCTTGTGTGGAATG
Organism: Oldenlandia corymbosa var. corymbosa; assembly: GCA_949775105.1. Classification (NCBI taxonomy): domain Eukaryota; kingdom Viridiplantae; phylum Streptophyta; class Magnoliopsida; order Gentianales; family Rubiaceae; genus Oldenlandia; species Oldenlandia corymbosa. Next base: position 8,756,614 of record OX459119.1, on the reverse strand, counting down.
CACTAATCTTTGAAAAGAGTAGAAAAAGAACAAAGAGTTTCCTCTCGTCTCATATTGAAATAATTCATCAAAGTTACAAATGAAATGCTGGCCAAGCACCGCTATTTATAGTAGAGTGGGCCGAAATTCTCCTATGAAGTAGGAGAAGAGTTTGATCTCTAACTCTATTCTTACTTTAAAGAATTAAAAATCAACCTAACCTCTAATTGACAACTTGTGTCTTATCTATTAATGCAATGTATCTAGATACCTTTATAGACTTAAGACACACTAGTCTATTGAAAATGAAACTCCAAATACAAAAAGATATTCTCTCAAAAGAATCTTATCCTTATCTTGAAAAGAATCTTCATGAGTTGTCAACTTTATCAATATCTTCTTTGTAGAGTAATCATAGCCATCCAATATTGATCTAATCTCTATCCAACGGTTGAGAGTAGACACCAACGAATAGACTTCTTATTTTGAATAAACTCTAAATTAGATAAAAGAGAATCATATCAAATCTTATCCTTCCATGTGATAAGATTTAAATGATCTTATCTCTAAAAGATAGGGAATCTTCCAAATCTTATCCTTCTAAAAGTGCTATAAGATTTAAATGATTTTATCCCTAAAAGATAGATATTCCAACTCCTAAAAATTAGGAGATAGAATCGGGCTCCCTTGATTGGTTTATGGGCCGAAATTTCCTTCCTCAAATGGGCCTTGTAACAGATTAATAATCTTGGGCTTGTAACTTCCAGACTTGACATTCTCTTGGGCTAAACCATTTGATATAAGATTATTAAGTGCACTCTTCATCCTTTTACTTCTAGCTCGAGACATTGGGCCTCCAATGTTGGATAATGGATCTTGAGCCACTCCTTGAGCTTGAATAGTACTTGGAAGCCGAACACCTTGATCATCTTGGACTTGATTACCATAGATGTTCACATCAGGTTCACAGGTCAAATAATTGATAATACCAAAGAGGGATATGAGTTTTTGCCTCGGTTGTATCTCTGCATCTTGAAGGATCGTGGGCTTCCATCGGGGTTCGGATTATGAGGATCGTGAAACCAATATGATAGCTAAGAATTATGTGAAAATTTAATTATTTACAACTGGTGAATCGATAAGTAGAAGATATGAAAGATAGGTTGTGGGTTTATGGGATCTACTTTGTGGTGGATAATTATGTGGAAAGTTTAGGTCTTGTTTGGCCAACACCACATTTTACATTTTGTCTTATTTTACCTCTTAAAACACATCTTAGACACAAATCCCAATATATCCAAATAATTTTTTAATTTACCTTTTAAAAAATATTCCAAAAATTATTTTTACACAATTTTCGTCCACCACCACCGTACCACCTCCACCACCACCCGCCACCGCCCGACCGCCCCTTGCCGCCGTCGGACCGCCACTGGCCGGAGGCGGTGGGTGGCGGTCCCGCAGCGACGCCGGTGGTGGAGGTAGTCCGTTAGTGGTCTGAAAATATTATTATTTTATTGAAAATATTACCCAAATAATTTTTTAAATTTTATCTCAAATCACATTTTAAACTACATCTCAAACTAAAATAAAAAAGCCATATAAGCCCTTAGTCTCTTTGAACACTGCTCAAGACCTAATGAAAAAGTTGAACAAAAAGAAGAGAAGAATCTGGCAGAAATTCCTTTGGTGATATTGAGATTTCGCAATGGGGGTTTTTGTTTTTTTTATGTTTGGTAACAGACTCCATTGTCCAGCGTGACATAACATTTCCTTTTTGAATTTTGTCTATTTTGTTTTTTAATTTATTTATTTTGAGTTTTTTTCAACTAGAATAAAATGAAACCTAGATATTTTCTAAGGTATTCTTTATGTCTTAAAACTTAGTTTGCATCAAAGTTTTGCATTTTTAAGTTATAGAAATGTTTCTTTTCGCGCTCTGATTCCTTCTTATTAATTCAAGTAGTATGGGAATCAAAGTCAACTTGTTGGCTATCAGGACCTAATAAGAAATTATCGCATTTTGTTTAATTCTAGTATGAGATGCATACTAATAACATGTATAATAGTATTTGGCAAGGTCGATTTGCTATGAATGTCAAAATATGTTCAATAACAGAAGTAGAATTATGGGTGTATTTCAAGAATTGTAGTTGGCATGAAATAAAATGACGGAATATGTTTGATAGTAGGAGCGGATAATTATGGGGCATATTTCAATGATTGTAGTTTGCATGGGATAAGACGTTTCAATATACGCAAGTTAAAGTGGATTGTTTGTGTATAGTGGAGTTGGTAATGTCGAATGATACATTAGTCTGTTCATAGTCATGATTGATAGATAAGTTGGTTAGTCGCATTGAAACATAGAGGCTTTCTTCACATAGCATCATATGCAATTTCTTGTGAGTTAGGAATGCATTTGATAGATAATCCGTCATTAGGACTTTGACAGATTCTACGAAGTTCATGGAAGCCCAAGTCCAACGACAATTCTTCGATCTTCTAGGCGATCCTCAAAAGTCGATAATGTGACTCAAAGTTTATCTAGAATGCCACAGGGAAAAACTTCAATGTCAAAAGTATATGTACCATGTTATAGTAGGCATATCAATTTCAAACCAATTGAAGAATATTACATTCCTAAAATTAATCATCAAGCATATTAATATACAACTGTAAATTACATAGGATATTCATCAATACAAAGAATTGTTAAATAGAAAATATATAAAAAAAAATAAAGTGCCCAAAAATAGTACTATCATAAACGTGAATGATAATTTCACAATATTTATGAATGAATGAATTGATGTTATTATTTATTACCGTAAATTAGCAAACAATTGAAATGATTTGTAATGAGTGTAGTAAAGATTAGCAGCAAAATTGAAAATGAGAAAAGGAAAATATCTAGAAAAATAAAAATACCAATTCTTACTATATTAGAAACAAAAACCACATTTAAGACAAAACATTATCATTTGCCATGTGACATTTCCACATCATATTTTTAAAATAAATTTTTATTTCCACATCTCCTAAATTTAAAAGTCAAATGTAGTCTAAATTCACTTCCACCTCTTATTTTCGTCAAAAAAAAAAAAACCACGGATTCATAAAAAATCCAAATCCTCATCCCCATCTCCACGACAATCGACTCCTTAATCAATCCCTTCTCCACAATTAAAAAAAAAAAACAAATTCCTCATCAATCATCAATTGAGAATATGTGGTGAAATATACTCCTTTCCTATTTGTTCAATCTTTTCATTAGTGATGATCAACTACATCTTAATCGGATAAAATTTCATCCTCAAAAAATATTTTCTTTACCTCTCTCTATAAACACAAAGGAAAAAAAAATTCTCATTGATCTTGCTTCGGCCGTTGTGGTGGTGCCATTAGAGGTATTAAAATTTAAATGATTTTATTTCCACAGATAATTGGTTTGTCTTTTATTATTGTTTGTTTTTCCCGTTCAAGAATAGTGTTATTACTATTATTTTTATGCGTCCATCCGTTACTGCTACCGTAGCCGTTGTCACGTAGTATGATGTGATTTCTTATATGGTTAGTTAGCCTAGAATTTTTATATGATTTTAGTTATGTTTGGATTGAATTGAATGATTGGATTTTTGTTACAAATTGTGATTTTTTAAATTTGCTTTTTATGTTTCATTCAATTAGAGTGCTTTTCTTTTTTTAATTATGGAGTATCAGGTTTTTTCTTATATGGTCAATTATGAAGTGTGTTTTTTCTTTGTTTAATTGCTTTTGATTTTGTTTCATACTCCCAGTTGACCAATTATTATTATTATTATTATTATTATTATTATTATTATTATTATTATTTTATTTGTAAATGAAGCACGTTTTTTTTTTGTGTTCGGGGTTTCAAGAATATACTTTTCTGGATTTGGTTTTTGGACTTTTTTTAGTTCCTCATCATATAAATAGTTCAGGTCGCTTCTTCTAACTAATTTATGGGGAATCCTTTTATGAATTTGAGGTGGAGAGGGAAGGAATGATGTTTCTACGTTTATTTATGTTTTTATACATCATTTTTACCTACAGAAAAAAATAAAAATTCTCAAATTTTAATGGGCTGACTTTTACTTTTTTTTTATTTGCTATGAAGAGGTGAGTTCTTTTTTGCTATATCTTGAAACCTATGCAAATTTACATTATTTTCATTCTCATATTTGTGATCAACCAGTTTCAACAATTAACCAGTTTCAAAATCATATTTTTGATATTTTACTACCTATAAACTTTTGGAAGAAATAGTTCCAACAATTAAGCGTATACCATTTGAAGGAAGTTAACTACAAAGCTATTATAAATCTCCAAAACTAAGTATTTGGCACAACCAATGGAGAACATCAATAAATTATCTTACTAATATTTAAACTTATTAGGATGCTTTTATATTTTGTCTAGCATTTACTTCAAGACATATATTTGATCAAGTTTATTTATATTTAAGAAGTAACACTTATAAAATATTTCTAAAATCTTCAAACATTTCTAAAACGTACCGGGCCAAATAGAATTTATTTTTTTGCCAAATACAAGCATCACACTTATAAAATATTTTCAAATTTCTTCAAATATTTCTAAAATATATCGGGCCAAATACAAAATATTTTTTTTTCAGATACAAATATTTCTAAGGTTTACAGATATATTGGGCCAAGTCGCGTATTGTACGACCAGACATCACTAGTACTTTATGATATGAAAATACGATGTACATGTGTATACAAACCACCCCTTCTTTGTGAATGTTGGAGTTAAACGAATTAATCTGATCAAACATCCCCAATTGTTTAACCGTTTCCATAAAAAAGCTTAAATTGAACCATGGTCAAATGTCAATCATATCATGCTCCCTTATCACAAAATGTCACCCAAAAAAATTGATGTCCATTCACGTTGTCAAACAGAAAATCCAATATGGACTCTCTTCCACATGAATATGCTTGTCGAGATCGTTAAGAAGGACCAACAACTCGATTGTTGCACAGACAATCTTTTGCTCGTGCAATGAAGAGTCCGAATTAAACCCTAGGTCTATTGGGCTTAGTGTTAGGTTACTTGGAGGTTACGTCACCGCCTAAACCTATTCCGACTTCGGTTTGAGGAAACATGTAACACCACCGCTGTATTAAGAGATGGTGCCTCCCCATATTTGATATCTTTTATATCTCCTACACCTTATACACACACACAATTGCATCTCTCTCTCTCTCTCTCTCTCTCTCTCTCTCTATTTTCTTTGTTCCTTTATTGACTTAAACATCAGAGAGACTACCTCCGGGAGATCTCCAAGGCTGTCTTATAGGTTTTAGGCTGTCCATCGTCTCTAACACATCATTGCCTGCTGTCCAAGGCACCGTGCAGATTTCGACTTTGTTATGTGCCAATTAATTGGACAACGGTGTAGATAACCCAACGAGAAGATTTCAGTCATGAGTGAGGGTTTTGGCATCATCCCACTTTTTTGTGCCCAAATCTTCTCTATCATGGTGCATTTGATGTGGGGATGGGAAGTGGAGGAACGGCAAGCAAGTGAGCTGATTCCCTTCTGTTTGATCCTGATGAACCCTTTGATTTCAAGGATGTCCCAAAGACAGATGTTGTATCAGAAAACACAAAGAGTTAGCCATTGTTTTTTTAGTGGTGATACATGCAGAGAAAAAATTGAAAGAAAACTTACAATGAAGATGTATCAATTATCTTGATTATGTCTTAACCTTAAATGCATAAACCTCATATGGTAAGTATTACAAATGAACTGGTGTGTTTGTTCCCTGTAACTTTTCTTTGAATAGTAATAATAAAAATAAGCCACATGTGGTAAGTATTACAAATGAATTGATGTGATTATTCCCTGTAAATTTTCTTTGACTAGTAAAAAAAAAAAACCACATATGGTAAGTATTACAAATGAATTGATGTGATTTTTCCATGTAACTTTTCTTTGTAATTTTTGCTCTGTATATATCTATACTAGAATTATTCTTGTGCGTTGCACGGATTGTTGTACATTTATTGCGTAAAATTGTAAAATTATAGTCAAATGCGAGCTGAGCGTTATCATTGTAATATGATAAAGTATCTGTCGGGTTTTGTGATATAATAATTCTTTTCAGTGTTTTGTTGTGTAAATTACATTAATCTTTTTTATGTTTGATATTTTGATGGTGTACATTTTAAAAGGTAAAATATTGTTATAACTTTGTAGTGTAATTTCATAAACTTTTGTAAGTAAATTTAGTAAACTGAAAATAAAAGTTTTAGCGGGCTCGAAAGGAAAAAATAAATGTAACAATATATAGTGTTTTATACAACATCTCTTTAGTAATATTTTTTTGCTAGACTACCCTGATATTACATTTTATATACATATTTGATGGTTTTTCATTCACTGAAACAAATTTTTCGAGTTTTTAATAAAAAAATTCCACCACAATGAGCTCTGGTTAAAATGTGTGAAAAATCATTCTTAACAACCAATAAAAAAATATTAGCAATAGAAAAGATGGGTTTTCCATTATTAATTAATTAGATAGTCAAATATATATGGAATGTAATAAAGCGGGTGAAATGCATGGATGAAAAGTAAATTGAAATAACTAATTTACAAAAAAAATTTTAACACTTTGATGAAATGTGATCTCTAGCGTTGACACGTGTCAAAAAAACTCTGAACTTGACATGTGGCAAAGAAGGCTCTAAACTATGTAATTGAGCGACATGTGTTGATTGAAAACTCTCCTTTAATATATAATACTCCCTCCGTCCCCAAAAATAGTACACACTAAGATTTTAAATTTGTACTAAAAAGAGTACAAAATTCAAAATTCAATTTGGACTATTTTTTTGGGACGGAAGTAATAGATTTTATTTTTATTCTTACTATTTTATTATTATTATTATTATTATTATTATTATTTGGTAAACGGTGAATATCATATATGCCAAAACTGAATTCATTATGTACAACATTTACAATTCATCCTATATCTATAGTTCCCCGACTCTATTGTATACAGATTTGCAGACCAATTCTATTCCAAAAAAAAAAAAAAAAGGTTCTTGGTACTTCAATTTCCCTTTTCTAAATTGTACTTTTCACTTGAGCTCCTGTTTGATCATATCTATACTTTCTCTTGGCTGTTTTTGCTCCTGATTGAATCTCCGTGAGTTCCTTTCAATCCAAACATGGTATATGCTTGCAATCACAGCTGCATTTACCAGTTTTTTCTTCACTTTCTCATATTTGCATCTATTACCAATCCTGTTCTGCATTAGTTCCAGCTTCATTGGTCTTCCTTTAAATTCCAGCCAGCCCATCAACTCTTTTAATACTTGTGCATACCAACATTCAAAAAGAACAGGTGGGTTAAATGGCCCTCTTTCCCTTCTGCACACAGTATACAATCTAGACTGTCATTCCATATGTTCATATCAGCCAATCTCCTCAGAGTCATCAATCTCCCATGTCAGGCACGCCATGCTATGCAACTATGCTTAGGTACACAAGAATTGTTCCATATTACTGTCCATTGTGGCATAATCTGTCCTTTTTGCCACCATGCCTGATAGCCTTTCTTGATAGAGTATTCATCCACACCTTCCTTCCACATTCTGCTATTCTGTCCTCTTTCAGTTTTTCTTTCATCTTCATCATCCTTCTCCAATCCCAACTACTGTCTTGAGGAGGTTGATATTCCCTAATGTTGTCGCCTTTCAAATAGTACTCATTTATCCCTTTAACCCATAGCACTTGTTTGTTTTGGGCTATATCCCAGATCTGCTTTGCTACTGCTGCCTCATTCCAGACCATAGGATCTCTCAGGTTTAGTCCACCTTCTTTCCTTGGTTAGGGCTGCTCTTCTCCCTGTTTCATTCCCACCCCACAGAAAACTTCTACTAACTCTGGTTATCTGAATAACTACACTTTTTGGCAATAAAAAAGCAAAAACCCCAATAAACATACATTGAGCTCAGCACTCAATTATTCAATTGAATCCTACCTGCATATCATAGGTGTTTTGTTCACCAACTCTGCATTCTTTTTGTAATTCCTTCCACCAATTGCTGGCAGTCACTCTGCTTCCATTTTATTGGTGCAATAGGCAGGCCTAAATACCTCATTGGAAAGCTCCCACTTGCAAACCCCATAACTTCTTGAATTTGACAGCATTTCTGTTCCTCAATTCCAGCACAGTAAATATTAGATTTGTTCTCATTCACCTTCAACCCAGTTTTTGCTCCAAATGCTGCAATATCTCTTTGATCTTCTGGACTATCTTCAATTCTGCTTTATAGAGGATTATAAGATCATCTGCAAAACCTACATTAGTAATTTGCAATTTACTACACTTAGGGTGCATCTGAACTTGTCCTTGCCCTACTTCCACCTTGAAAGCCAGTCCATGATCATGACAAACAGTAAGGGGGATATAGGACCCCCTTGTCTCAATCCCCTCTTGCCTTGGAAGAAACCTGTGCTACATCCATTCAAGTTGAGTGAATAAAAACGAGTAGTCACACAGGCCAATATCCAACCAGTGAACTTTGCGGGGAAGCTATATATGCCTCAAACATTTCCTCTAAGAAACTCCAATTGACTGAATCATAAGCCTTTCTAATATCTACTTTCATCATAGCTTGGTGACACATTTTTCCTCCTATACAACCTTACTAGTTCCTGTGTTAAGAGTATATTATGTAAAATTCCCCCTCCTCCCCTTATGAAAGTCCCCTGATTACAGTCAACTAAGTCTAGTAACACCCTAGTCAACCTATTACAAAGCATTTTAGATATGCATTTATAGAGCGTATTACAACAGAAAATAGGTCTATATTCCGTAGCATTTGAGGCACATCACATTTTGGTACTAAGGATGTTATAGTAGTATTCAACTAATTTAGAATTTTTCCAGTTTGAAAAAATTCTAATACAGCTTCTGTGATATCAACACCTATTACCTTCCAGGCTTTTTCGTAAAAGCCACTTCCGAATCCATCCGGTCATTGGCTTTTGTTCTTATCAACGCTGAATAGTGCTACTTTGACTTCCTCGTTGGTAAAATCCTTGATCAGTTCCATTTGCTGTAATACAGTGAGCTTCCCTCCTGCTTCAAAAATTTGTTTCTGTGCTGGCTCTCTTTCCACCTCCTTCCCCAATAGGTTTTCAAAATATCCAAGGAAATTCTTCTTCCCCTCAGGCAAGCATGAAAGTAGGCCGTATTTAAATCTCCTTCTTTAACCCACTGCTCCTTTAGTTTCTGCTTCCAGAAACTCATTGCAGCCTTACTCTTTTTCACATATCGTGCTAGTGCCATTCTTTCTTCATGTTGAAATCCATTGTCATTAGGTGCTTGTTCCAGCTCCAGTTCGATGGTTCTGAGTTTCTCCTTTGCTTCATTAGCTTGTTGATCAGTATCTGAGAACAAGTCCTTATGCGGCTGTTTCAAATCTTTTTTTCAGGCTTTTCTGTTCTGCCAGCACCTGGTACTGCTTACATCCTGGAAATTTTTCCTTCCATTTCTGCTGAATTAACTTTTCAAAACAAGGATTTTTGCTCCACATGTTATAAAATTTGAAGGCCTTTTGTTTCCTACTAATCTCCTTTTTCAGCGGTACTAAAAGAGGGCAGTGATCTGAGATTCCTGCTTGCATCATTGTGGCATAGCTTGTGCCATATTTTTCCATCAATTCTTCATTGATCAGACATCTATCCAGCTTTGGTAATATTCTTTCATCTCCCATTTTCTTATTACTCCAAGTGTAGTTACTGCCTTGTGTTTTCATTTATGTTAATTCACACTGCTCAACCATCAATTGGAACATGTCTGTGTCTGAACTTACTTCTTTTGTATCCTCCTAGTTTCTCCTCCATGTTCAGAACACAATTGAAATCACCTACGAGGATCCAAGCTTATTGAACTTGAGCATTGAGATCTATCAGGTTCTTCCATAGCTCTATTCTCCTTGCTGCTTGGGGCTTCCCATATACAATGGTAAGGTTAAAAAGACTCATGCCCTGTACATTTTGAACCTCACTATGAACATATTGTTCATCATGAGTTAATACAGTTACCTTATATCTCCCTGGATCCCATAATAACAGAATTCTGCTCTTAGAATTTGACAACAAATGGTTTGTTATCAAAATGGTACATGTGATGCTTTAGTATTTCCTCCTTTGCTGCTCCAATTTTGAATCGTACCACAAAAATACAATTTTCTTGGAGCAAGATTCTATCTATTCCCATCTTTCCCCAGTTTCTCCTTATAAAGCCACATATCATCTGATAAGGTACATGAGCCCCTAACACCGACGTTTTCCAGTAGTCAATCTCTTCTTGAACATCAATACTCTGAATCTTAGATATTTTCTGATTTCCTACTAGATTTGGTTCCACAAACGTTAGTTTTTGCTCATCCTCAAACAGGTTTTTCTCCTTAAGTTCATTCCAGCGCCCTTTATCCCCTTTAATCCCTTCAGTATCAGTTTCTCCCAAATCCTGACCTAGCAGATCTATTTTCTCCCCCTTTAACAATTTCCTGCGTACATAATTCTTCAAGTGCCTCATTATGTAAGCTAATAGGGGTGAAATGATTACCATATCTGGATGTAGAAGTTTCCCTTGTTGAAACCCTAGGAGTCGAGAATTTCTCTACCATTGGGCTCAATATCCTCTGCTTCATCGCACTTCCTTTCATTCCACTCCTTACTTCATTGGGAGTAAATAAGTTAACCTCAACATTAAAACACACACCACAATCTTGTACAAAGCTACTAATTGGAAATCTTAGCCCTGTATCAAAATATTTTGTATAGAGACCAATCATACCAGGAGGAGGTTTACGGATCACATCATCAAAAGAAGCAAAAGTGGTTTCAATATTTGAGGGAAACTCATAAAAGGTTTTGAAGATGTTAAATCTATCTAGGGAGAGTTTAGATTTAATAGTGTCTACTAGGGATGTTCATGGTTTAGTTCAATCCGATCAATCCGTTCAAACCGGCCGATGGTTTGGTTTCATGGGTGGTTTTCATTTGTCATTTTAATCCGGCGGTTTCAAAAGTTATAAACTACAGAAAATCGGTTTGGTCTCAGTTTGAAATATTTAAACCGGTGCTCAATCCGGACCGGACCATGTATATAACTTATGTCTTTTTTCATACATATATTTTACAAAATGTAACTTTTAACAAATTGTTAAATGACACAACTGGTTATGCATGTGTAATGTGATGGGAATGATGTAGGTAAGAATCGCCTCCCACTCATTTGTACATATTTTTCATTCTCTTTTCAAGAAAGGGCCAATTGTGACCCTAATAGTATCCAAGAAAAGGCCAGTTTGTAGGTCTAATTGCCAAAAAGTATCAGAGACCCAAATTTAGAATTAAACCGTTAAACCGTCCAAACCAAACCGTTTTATCCAGTTTGGATTGGTCCGACTTGAATATGTTATTGGTTTAACCAAACCAATAACAAAACCAATTACGGTTTTGTCCAAATCGGGACCAAACCAGACCGTGAACACTACCTTTGACTTCCTCTCTAAATTAGCATGTGACTTACCCTCCTCACCCTCAGTTTACCCAACCTCTTTTTATGGGCCGACTGTGACATACCCTCCTCAGATACCCTCAGTTTACCTAACCTCTTTTTACGGGCAGACTGTGACTGTGGGGAGGGTTGTTTCCCAACAACTCTGTTTTCACCCCTTCCAGAGCCTTTTCTAGGCGCCATCACATCCAAATGAACTACAAAATAAGAAGAAAAAAAAAGACTAAAGCAAATCAAAGCCTACAAAGTTGACAGAATAAAGAGCCTGCACACAATAAAATGCCTCACAGGCCAAAAGATTCAAGCAAAATTAGACTAAAACACGAACTCTTACGATAGAGCTACAACATTGGGAATAAAGAGCCTGCACACAAGAAAGGGACATGTATGAATATGTATGTGATCAACATAGTTGGAAAGTTATCTTTCTAGACAACTTTAAAATGCAATAAATATTAAAACTTTTTGTTGGGAAACAAGAACGGGAAACCAAGGCATGGAGGATCTCAAGTTCCACAGCAATTCTTGGGTAAATGGACAGCAAACTCAAAATTTGACTGCCATTTCTTTAATTTTCATGACCAGATCAAAGATAGCAAACCTAACAATGATATCTAAAAAGAGAATTCTAATAAGATCAAACTTCTTTACTAAACTCTTTCCACATAACCTTTCAACTCCGGCCATATTAGTACTCCAAACCCAAAAGTAGCTACCAATATAGCCGTAAGAATGATCCATATTTTTTCCAAGTTGTTTACCAGTTCCTCACTTCCTCTTCCTGCTGTTCTTTCTACGTCACAGCAACCTTCTCTTTCCTCTTCCTCTTCTGTCTAGCCATGGTAGGCGCACAATAGCTATCGTGCATCGACAGCATGGAGGAGGAGAGAGAAAATTACATACTACAACTGATTAGTGATTTTTTTTGTATTATTATTATTATTATTATTATTATTATTATTATTATTATTGTTATTTTATGCCTCTGTTTCTTCTTACCAATATAAAATGCATGTTTAGCATACAAGGGTGGATTTAGGGGGGCCATGGCCACTGGCCCCATCCTAAAATAATATTATATATTTATTTTAATTTAGTACTAATTAGATTTTGACTATTAAATTTATTAATTTTATGTAATAATCAGGGCTCAATTGTCTTTTTTATCTCTAACAATTATTTTTTGAGCCAATTAAAATAGTTCAAATCAAATTTGATTTTTTTCAATTAAGTAATAAATTCTCTTAAAATCAATACGAAAAACTGAATGAGTTTTTAATTATAATCAAACTAATGATGTTGAACCTAATTCATTCAACTAATGTAGTTGTTTACTTATATAAGACCAAAAAAGAGTTGTGATTTTTTCTTTCTATTTTTGAAAATAGTAAAAAGTTATTGCATAATTGAATAAAAAATTCTTGAATAATTTAGTTACTAGTATTTGATGAGATAATTATAATTAATAAAATTTGATATCAGCATGTCTATACATAATATAAAACTATGAAAATCATGGGCGGCACAAACAAAATGAACTGTACATATTTCTTACAATACATTTTGGCCCCCACTACATTTTCGTTCTAGATCCGCTATCGCATAGCAAGTTAATTCGTCACAACTGTTAATTAAGGAAAAGACTTTTTTTAGTAAAAGACGTAGTTATATTGGTAGCATGCTTTTTCCATGATAATTTTCCCCCAATCAAAAAATAAAAACTAAAAAATTAGCTATTGCTTATCACAATTTCTACTCTCAAATACCCTTCCCCTTGTCTGCTGCAGGGAAGCTTCGGGTCGCTAAGCTCAGAAGTGGCTCATGGAACAATGAAAGTATATACTTCTTCTGTCATGAGTGAAAATCCAAACAACGAGTGAGGTATTGGTTCAGTGCTAAAACTATATTGCACTAAAGAGGAGGTCATGAATTCAATCCATCGTTCCAAGAGTTACGGGTGGCTCTAACGTTGCTCATTGACACCTCTATAAGGCCATGTTATGACAAACCCACACACATTAACCCCCAATTTTACATCCAAACTTGTCACCCATAAGATCCCTAAGGTGGTTTACTTCCAACTGTGGTTTGTAGGTTATTGCAGTGGACATGAGTTTATCCATCTCTATAGGGGTTCCCAGTGTTATCAAAAACATAAACTCATCTTCCCAGCGTTACCAAAAAAAAAAAAAAACTGGACAATTAACATGAGATGGAAGTAGTATTATTTATGATGCTTTGGACATTGGGATCATCTAAGATATTTACAATCTCTTTCCTTGTTATTAGGGGTGTTCAACCGATCGGTTAGCTAATTTACCAGTAAATCGATTTCGGTTAATTCCGATTTTATCAATTTGGGATAAAACTGATTAACCAACTGATAAAGTAATCAGTTTTACGATTTTGGTTTATCAGTTTTTGGTTTAATTATCGGTTTGTATCGGTTTAACAGATACTATTTGTCATACTTTTTTTGAACAAAATATAATTGATGTTTAGCCAAACTTTTAAATTTTGTTATACTAATTTATATAGTTCATATCATATTTTAGGTTCATCAAATAATGAAACTTTTTTTTAAACCCTCAATCTATGGTAAAAACAATCAAAACCTTTCTTTTTATTATAGTGTATTCAACCAAAAAGCATGTTATTACAACAAAAGTTTTTAGTAAAATAATTTGACAAAATGAAAAAGATGAAGGATATAGAAATATGAGACATAGATTTTTTTTTAATTTATAATTTTAATCACTATATTCGGTTATTCGGTTTAAGCCAAGAAGATATACACAAAACCAAAAATCAAACCAATTAAACGGTAAAGAAACGTTTAACTGGGACCTAGTAACCGATTATTCAGAATAGGCTCGGTTTTATGTCGGTTTTGGGTTCGGTGTTAGCTGTTGTTGCTCGGACCTATTTATTCGATATCGGGCTTTTTTAACACCCCTACATGTTATCCAGGATCAATTAATTTTAATAAAAACAATTTTGTTAGCTTGTTTGTCTTGAACGGTAGTAATTAATGTTGCGGTTATTCCAAACTTCATGTAGAATTCATCATCTACTAGTTTATGGTGCGTTGAGAAATCATCATTTTACATTAGTTTAAAAGTTTTTTTTTTTCAAAAATAATAGTTCCTGATTTTTTCATTTATCTAAGAAAATTTCTATTTATATATATACCTACATTATATATATATATATAAACTAATGAAAAAAATGAAAATTTCTATTTCGTCTAAGAAAATTTCTGTTAGATAAATAAAAAGAAATATACCTACATTATATTTATATATATATACCTACATTATATATACATATATAATGTAGGTATATATATATATATATATGTATGTATATATATATAAGAGATAAAAGAAATTTCTGCAATCAGATATAGTTTCTCCTTCATTCTATAATTCAAACCCGTCCTTATATTGGTACGGATGATGGTTTTATTTGTATAAACTATGGAAATGCTTTATTACGTTTTACTAAAATACCTACCACAAGAGAGTTAAATCTTTTACAAAATAAGTCAAAACAAATAAATTTTTTAAAAGAGGAGATAAAGTATAAACGCATTGAAACCCAATTAAATGAAGATCACGTAAAAAGTAAAATTAAAGCACTTTTAGAAAAGGTAGAAAAGAAAGTGTGTGCTGATATTCCAAATGCATTTTGGGAAAGAAAGAAACATATGGTCAGACTTATGAAAAAAATTTTGAAGAAAAACAAATTCCAACTAAAGCCCGTCCAATTCAAATGAATCAAGAATTAGTTGAATATTGTAAAAAAGAAATAAACGATCATTTAGCAAAAAAGATTATAAGACCAAGTAAATCTCCTTCGAGTTGTGCAAGGTTTTATGTTAATAAAGCATCTAAATTAGAAAGAGGGGTTCCTAGACTTTTGGTCAACTATAAACCCCTAAACAAAGCATTACAATGGATTAGATATCCAATTCCAAACAAAAAAGATTTGTTAAATAGATTGTATAAAGCAGTTATATCTTCAAAATTTGACTTGAAATCCGGATTTTGGCAAATTCAGATTCATCCTGATGATAGATATAAAACCGCTTTTACTGTTCCTTTTGGGCAATACAAATGGAATATAATGCCATTTGGTTTAAAAAAATGCACCTTCTGAATTTCAAGGAATAATGAATGACATTTATAGTCCGTATTCAACCTTTATAATAGTGTACATTGATGATGTCTTAGTATTTTCTGAAAGTATAGAACAACATTTAAACATATTTTTGCATATTACAGAAACAAATGGTTTAGTAGTTTCAAAAAAGAAAATAAACTTATTTAAGACAAAAATTAGATTCTTAGGTCATTATATCTACCAAGGAACTATTGAACCAATTGAAAGATCAATAGCATTTGCTGATAAATTTCCAGACCAAATAATTGAAAAACAACAATTACAAAGATTTTTTGTACAGCTATAAGAACATATAGACAAGAAGTCAAGTTACTTTAGTTATTCATAACAGTTTTGTTTTACCTTTTAATCCCCCTTATTATACATATTGGGACTATAGAGATGCATGGTTCCAAATGTTTTTCTCTCAAAACAAACTCTTTAAACATTCTTGGTTTTTCTACTTCAAAAGAGGATTCACCTATTATTTCCCAATGTGGTTCCTGAATTGGTGGCAAATATTCGTACCACAACCACAAATACTCCTAGCAGATGTACAAGAAAGTTATAAAATTTTCCAAACAAGCGGAACTATCCAAATATCTTTTGATAGATCACTAAAGAGGTCAAATAGCCATAGACCTTCTACAGCTTCTTCTTCTATAAAATTTGAAGAATATGTCTTCAAGCAACCACCAAGACAATCTGTTTCTTCATCTTCTACACAGTTTCATAGAGTTGATAATACTTCTCAAATCCCTAAAGCTAGATATATAGTAGAAATTGGTTCTGTAGATCAAAATCCAAGTGATATAGATCCTCAGCCTCCTACTTACTCTACAATGACAGATAATCCAAATGATATTTTAGAACTAGGAGTACTAACAAATGAATTTTAAATAGATAAGAGTTTACTTAAAAAAGCGTTTTATTCAAAAAATAACATAGAAAAAAGAAAATGGTTTTTCAAAACATATAAAAATGAAAAAACTACAATACAAAATCTTTATTATGATTTCTTACAAAAAAATGAAATACATGTTTTATTCTTTGATTGGTTAGAATACTTCTTTTCAAAAACTTGATTATCCTCTTGATGATGAAAATAAAGTTTTTACAAAAATTTGGCAAACCTTAGAAGGAGAGCCTGTTCGCTCTGAATTTCCACCTAATAAACATTTTACAACATCTTATAAGTCAGTCAATATTAAAGCAATTCCTTTCAAAAATAGAGAGGTAAAACCAGAAGAAGAAATTTGTACAAAAAGATATTCAAAGTATTTATGAAAAAAATAATTATAGCAACAGGTATTTACAAACAATAGGAGAATATCTTGTTACAAAATCTTTTACAAATAGTCAATTGTCAACTTCTTTTCCTAACAAGCCTGTTTTTAAACCATATGAAATCCCAACTGATTTAAGTAAACAAATTAGTAAACCATTAACTGAACTTGAAAAAAGGATAGCAAGGATTAAAGGGTCTTTTCAAACACCAGTCAGTAAACAAAAATCAAATAATCCTGCTTCTGCTTCTGTTAACCAAGCCTCTGTTTAGGTGTATTTAGGTGAATGGGTAGGCTTTCCATTTGTTTCATAGTGTTTAAGGGAAACAAATCATGTATCGACAATAATGAATTCATAAAAGAATCTCTTTTTTAAGTTGAACTATTTCATTTTGTAAGTCTTATATTGTTATGGGTTTTTTAAGGAAACCTCTCAAGTATTCCTGTTAAATTGTAGGTATTAAGCACTTTAGGATGGTTTGCTATGTGATCATGACTAGTTTTAGAGGTTGAAGGGGTTTCTTACACTACCGTTTTAAATTTTGATAAGAAATTTTTTTTTTTGTTCAACATCTTCAAGTTTATCTATTAATTCAAGTTAATCTACGGTAAAGAGAGTTAGATGAGAGTATGGTAATCAAACTTGCTATATATATATATATATATATATATATATATATATATATATATATATATATATATATATATATACTAGTGATGTCTGATCGCGCTGGCCCATTATATCTGTAGATCTTAGAAATGTTTATATCTGAAAAAAAATATTTTGTATTTGGTCCGATATATTTTACAAATATTTGAAGAATTTAGAAATGTTTTATAAGTGTGATGTTTGTATTTGGCATAAAAATAAATTGTATTTGGCCCAGTACGTTTTACAAACGTTTGAAGATTTTAGAAATGTTTTATAAGTGTTACTTCTTAAATATAAATAAACACGATCAAATATATCTCTTCAAGTAAATGCTAGACAAAATATAAAAATATCCTAATAAGTTTAAATATTACTAAGATTATTTATTGATGTTCTCCATTGGTTGTGCCAAATCTATACTTAGTTTTGGAGATTATAATAGATTTGTAGTTAGCTTCCTCCAACGGGTATACGCTTAATTGTTGAAACTATTTCTTCTAAAAGTTTATAGGTAGTAAAATATCAAAAATATAATTTTGAAACTGGTTAATTGTTGAAAGTGGTTGATCAATATGAGAATGAAAATAATGTAAATTTGCATAGGTTTCAAGATATAGCGAAAAAAACCTCACCTCACCATGGCAAATAAAAAATAAGAAAGTAAAAGATAGCCCATTAAAATTTGAGATTTTTTTTTCTGTAGGTAAAAATGATATATAAAAACATAAATAAACGTAAACATCATTCCTTCCCTCTCCACCTCAAATTCATAAAAGGATTCCCCATAAATTAGTTAGAAGAAGCGACATGAACTATTTATATGATGAGAAACTAAAAGAAAGTCCAAAAACCAAATCCAAAAAAAATATATTCTTGAAACTCCGAACACAAAAAAAACGCGCTTTATTTGTAAATAAAATAATAATAATAATAATAATAATAATAGTAATAATAATAATAATAATAATAATAATAATAATAATAATAACAACAACAATTGGTCAACTGGGAGTATAAAACAAAATCAAAAGCAATTAAACAAAGAAAAAACACACTTCATAACTGGCCATATACGAAAAAAAACCTGAGACTCCATAATTAAAAAAAAAAACCACTCTAATTGAATGAAAAATAAAAAAGAAATTTAAAAAACCACACTTTGTAATAAAAACCCAATTAATCAATTCAATCCAGTCATATCTAAAATCATACAAAAATTCTAAGCTAACTAACCAAATAAGAAATCACATTATATTACCTGACAACGGCTACGGTAGCTGTAACGGATGGACACATAAAAATAATAGTAATAACACTATTCCTGAACGGAAAAAATAAAAAATAATAAAAGCCAAACCATGATCTGTGCAAATAAAATCATTTAAATTTTAATACGTGTAATGCCACCATCACAATAGTCGAACCAAGATCAATGAGAATTTTTTTTTTCCCTTTGTGTTTATATAGAGAGGTAAAGAGAATATTTTTTGAAGTTGAAATTTTATCCGATTAGGATGTAGTTGATCATCACTAATAAAAATATTGAACATGCTAATAGGAAATGAGTATATTACAGCACATACTCTCAATTGACGATTGATGAGGAATTTATTCTTTTTTAATTGTGGAGAAGGGATTGATTAGGTAATCGATTGTCGTGGAGATAGAGATGAGGATTTGGATATTTTATGAACCCGTGTTTTTTTTTTTGGGCAAAACTAGGAGGTGGAGGTGAATTTGGACTGCATTTACCTTTTAAGTCTAGGAGATGTGGAAATAAAAATTTATTTCAAAAATATGATATGGAAATGCCACAGGCAAATGGTGGTGCTTTCTCTTAAGTGTGGTTTTTGTTTCTAATATAGTAAGATATATAATAAGAGTGTAAATTGCTATATATATATATATATATATATATATATACACACTAGTGATGTCTGGTCGCACAATGCGCGACCCTGGCCCAGTCTATCTGTAGATCTTAGAAATGTTTATATTTGAAAAAAATAAAATTTTGTATTTGGAGCAATATATTTTAGAAATGTTTAAAGAATTTAGAAATGTTTTATAAGTGTAATCATAGAAATATTTGTATTTCGCAAAAAAAAAAAAAAATTGTATTTCGCCATATCCTACTATATTAGAAACAAAAACCTCCCTTTCAAACACCTCATATGATTGCCACGTGGCATATAGAAAGTACTAAATTGCCCTTTTGTCTAAACCATAACTAAATTATTAAATTTCCCTTTGCACTTTACGTGACAAGTTTTTTTTTTAAAATTTTTTACTTTATGTTTCATTCATTTAGAGTGGTTTTTTAAGTTAAATTGATCAATTAGGTTTTTGTTACAAAGTGTCAATTTTGTTTTAAGCGTATACCCTGCGGATGAAGCTTATTATAAAGCTATTAAAAATATCCAAAACTAAGTATTGATTTGGCACAATCGAACATCAATAAATCATCTTACTAATATTTAAATTTATTAGGATGCTTTTATATTTTATCTAACATTTACTTCAATACATATATTCGATTAAGGCTATTTATATTTAATAAGTAACACTTATAAAATATTTCTACAACTTACATGGCGAAATACAAGTTCTTTTTTTTTTTGTGAAATACAATTATTTCTATGATCACACTTATAAAACATTTCTAAATCCTTCAAACATTTCTAAAATATATCGCTCCAAATACAAAATTTTATTTTTTTTCAAATATAAACATTTCTAAGATTTACAGATAGACTGAGCCAGAGTCGCGCATTGCGCGACCAGACATCACTAGTATGTTTTAGAAATGTTTTATAAGTGTTACTTATTAAATATAAATAGCTTAATCGAATATATGTGTTGAAGTAAATGTTAGATAAAATATAAAAGCATCCTAATAAATTTAAATATTAGTAAGATGATTTATTGATGTTTTCCATTGGTCGTGCCAAATCAATACTTAGTTTTGGAGATTTTTAATAGCTTTGTAATAAGCTTCATCCGAAGGGTATACGCTTAAAACAAAATTGACACTTTGTAACAAAAAACCTAGTTGAATGAAACATAAAGAAAAAAAAAAAAAAACGTGTCACGTAAACTGCAAAGGGAGATTTAGTAATTTAGTTATGGTTAGACAAAATGGCAATTTAGTATTTTCTACATGCCACGTGGCAATCATATGAGGTGTTTGAAATGGAGGTTTTTGTTTCTAATATAGTAGGATATATATATATATATATATATATATATAAAACAAACCGTTTATTGTATAGGCCTCTTCCTCGAGTCTATAATAGTTAGGTTAGGCTCTTCAAACTTTTAAGTTTGATCGTTTTGAAGCTTTATGATGTGGAAAATATATATATATATATATATATATATATATATATATATATATATAGACCCACATACATGTTTTGATCTATTGGAAAGTTTGAACCGCGTATTCTCTCTATTTCAAACTAATTGTTCAATTTGGATTTTTTATTTTTAGTTTCTGAATTAAAAACAAAAATTTAAACTATACAATCATTTTGAGGCGGAAGAAAATTTAAACTAGACAATCATTTTGAGGCGGAAAAAATTCATGCTATAAAACAAATGTTGTCTTCATTGTAATCATTTAATAATTTAATCAAATCAAATTAGGTGAATAAAATAAAATGAAACCGATCAAAGAAACCCCATGGCCATGTGGTATGCAGAAAAATAAACAAAGAAAACAATTTAAAAACTGAAAGGAGTAGAAGGTACAAATTAATCCTCAAGCTGATGGAAGGAATATTTTTCGCCAAAGACTACTGATTTTCTTCTTCTTTTTCATTTTGTTTTGCGTGGAGAGCAAGATGTGTTGAAGAGGCATGAGTGGAACAAAGCTTTCAACATAATTATCGGCCGCATAGTAGACTCCCCATTGGGTCATCCCATCTTTCACTTCTTCAACATTTCTAGTCTCCGGATTGTAAAGAACCAGACGTTCGCATAATGCCATTAGGCCGTAAACGATTCTGGCATAGAGATTCGCGGCCTGATTCTGATCGAAGCCCAAAATCCTCCCACTCGGAGTAACACAATCCCACCAATCCCGAAACTGGAAACCCAAATCCCTTGTGGATATCACAAATTTCCGCATCCATGATCCATCATCATTGTTATTATTTGTCTCCGTTGTTATTGCTTCTGGCATCACCCAAAGCTCATAGTTACCATCTCCGGTATTACCATACAAAGCGAGACGCCCTTTATATAATGCCAGTCGTCTGTGCTTTGGTACTATCATTACAAAGTCTGGAATTAACAACATCGGATGATGATGATTGTTTTGTTCTTTACCATCATCATTATCTCCTTTGGTTGCATGAATGTAATCCACCGTAGTTCGTTTTATAGGATTAAGCCAATATACATATCCATTCAGGACAACACATTTTGAATTATATTGGTCGGGTGAAAACTTGAGAGAAATGGGTTCGAAACGAATTGTGGTCCAAGAATGAGTCTTTAGTGTGTAAACATCCACCGTGTGGATAGTTCGGCCTTCGGGAATCACACCACAATACTGTATTTTAGCCACTATATAATCTTGGCTAAAAGAATCAAACCCGAAACCAATGATATTGCAATAATAACCAACGTTGATTCTCGACGGGAGTTGGATGCACTGACGTAGCACAGGGTTCCATAAGTAGATTTCGACGTCTTTTTTGTTGTACAGGAAAGTAGAGACGTTTCTCTTGAAGAAACAAAGTACTCCATCACAACATGCAACCATAACTAATCCATCGGGTAAGTGGAAACAAATATTGAGGGAGCCGTAACGCCGGGTACGAAACATGGTAACCGGATCGGCATCTGCTAGATACCTCGGTACATCTTGAGCACGGCGGCCGTCGCGATACGAGAAGAATCTCTGGAAGTACCCCATCCAGAATGCGCCGCCACGGCCATGGGGATGGTGGTGTTGGAGATGAGATCTCGCAAAATTGTGTTGGTTTGAGAAAATGAAAACGTACCACAATTTGCTTAAACATGATAATCGAATGACGGACTTTGAAGGTAGACGAATTATGATTTGCAAAGTAATATCGTCTGAGAAGAATGGAGTCAAACTTGATGATGATAATAGTGATGCATAATATTCCTCCTCCTTAATCATGGTCGTTTTTTTTGTTTCTTTTTGTCAAGATCAGAGATTTGTGTATATTTAGACCTTTAGGAGTTTGGAGGTTAAGGCAATACAAACACTTATTAATTAGTTGTTACAAGAGTTCTACTTCTAGTTGATAACCATATCAATGATAAAACCATGTGTTTGGGTTCAATATTCTGATCTACATCTTGACGGTGGCAAAGCCGTTGATATGTAGATACTACAAAGAGAGACCATCTAATATCTCTAGTCAAAAGCGGATCTAAAACCTGATAACAAGGAGTTTACGGTTGCTAATCCTTGAAAATGCCGGGATCTGCGGGTTTATACATATAGGAATCTTACGAGTTTATAGTGTAGGGTTATGCACCAATTGAACTTTCCACATCTAAGAAAAGAAATTGTAAGGTCCCTGGAATGAATTTTAAGTTGATGATTCCCAATCAGTCTGGCAATTAATTATGTCCAGCTCCTACCATCTCATTGTAAGGAGTCGTCCAAAAATACGTAATTTTGATTAAAAAATTATTTATTTTGTTTTTAATTTAATTTAACATGTAATTGTTAATTACTATTTATTTTAGCCCTTTTTCACTATATTAATTTGTTTCATGTGGTGTCCTCACCTATCGATGCCAACAAGTGGTGGCGCCGCTGTGACATCTCCGATCAAGTCCCCCGAAAAATCTAAATTGAAGCCAAATTTTGGCCCGACCGATGACCAGACGCCGATGATGATGTCATCACAATGATGTTAGAAAAACCTTTGATGATGTCCTGACATTCTATAAAGGGAGGTGATAAATTGAAAGCTGTTTTTTTTTTTTTTATATTGAGAGCTAAATTTTATCAACTACCCATGTTATCCTCACTCAGAATTTTAAGGGAATCGCCATATTTACTCCCACTTAATTTTCTTTTCCCTCCTTTTATTGGCCCGACGTAAACTTTATTTTTTAAAAAATTTAATGTATTTAAGAAATTGGTATCACAAAGCTTCATGTCAACTTACTTAGTTCACAAATTAAAACTTCCGACAAAATAATATTTGTGTAAACTACTTCATCAAATAAAATTTTCAACAAACCATTACAATTAATCAAAGAAACTGAACCCAAATTATTCATTAGACTCATTAGCTAGTTTGTCCTTTTTCTCTTCCTTTTTGCTAGCTAGCAGTAACGTTGAGACTTGAGAACAACATCAGAAACAATGGCAACGGGAGGGATAGCAATTAGCAACATGAAGCTTACTAATTACTAGAATCTTTGGCCCTGTCCTTTAGAACTAACTAGAAAAACCATTGGTCTTGAAACTGTAACAGTTAATTTTTTTTTTCCAATCTTCGATAAAGTTCTTTTCACTTTTCACATCACTATATTTTACAATATCATTAATCATAAGATTTTCATATCTTTGGGCATGCGAGAATGGAAAACCAAAAAAAATAAATACAAGATCCTTGCGCAAAAAAATTGTATTCCGTTAACCTCTAAATTAATCATATTAGACACATAAAAATTCAATGTGATCAAACAGCCCCAAAGTTCACAGAACTTCAATTACATCTAAAATTTCAACGTGGTCAAACAAGTCCAAATTTAAACTGTCAATAAACATGCACAGTCGGAAAAGTTCAATACATCAACTGATCTGATTTTTAGATGCCCATTCTTTTTAACAAAATCAATGCATGGATCTAAGCCCACAATATATAATTAATAAACCTATTTAGTGAGATAATTGTCACAAAATTGACCTCATCACGATGATGACTATATGGATTGACGTGTGTTGCCGCTATTGAATCAATAAACGTAAATTGAACATTTTGAAAGAGAGGGTTTTGAAAAGAGTATCACCAAGTAATGATTATGCAAAAAGAAGCCAAAGTAGCAAAA
This sequence comes from Oldenlandia corymbosa var. corymbosa, assembly GCA_949775105.1. Lineage (NCBI taxonomy): Eukaryota > Viridiplantae > Streptophyta > Magnoliopsida > Gentianales > Rubiaceae > Oldenlandia > Oldenlandia corymbosa. The sequence continues at coordinate 8,731,883 of OX459119.1, read as the reverse complement.
ATTAATGGCCAAAAAAGGAGGAAAAAATTAATTAGATTATGATCTCCAAAAATCATAAGTGAGGGCATAAAAGGTAATTAATAAAATTTTGCTCTTTATATAACAAAATTGCTTTCAATTTATCAATTTCCTTCTATTAATTATTCTAATAATTTCAAAAAAAATTCAGTTAGTTCATATTAAAAAGCAGTGATAGAACCAGAAAAAAAAATGAAGATTTATAAGGGCTTATATGAATATATTTATTAGGGATCATTTTTTTTTTTCTGAAAACAATAAAATTTCCAAGGAAAAATATCGACAAAGCAAGGATATCATAATATTAGCTACTTGAACTAAAAAGGTGAATACACATAAGGTAATTATATCTTTTCACTATGAACTAGGTTTCGACCAGTGCGTTGCACGGGACATGTCTAAAATGTAATTCGAAATCGAGAATTAATAATAAACAATATTTTCACGTACTTGATTAATTGTTTGCTTTGAATGAACAGATGGGTGAAGAAGAAATTATTTACTTTTAATTTCCATTGTTTTTAACTTTTTAAAAATGGGCCAAGCACTCTTTTCGTAGAAATATTTTAAAAAGGGTGTGAAGGATGTCAGGGTTGGCCCTTTATGGTAATTAAAACTGAATGGGGAAGCAGTTAAGAAGGAAGTTATAGAAGATATAGAAGATTCCGGAAATCAAGAAAAGGGAATTTTATTGAATTTCATCACTAATCAACATTATACAATCATTGGGTATTTATTACCCTAAATCTACAGTAAATGGAAACTCAGCCGAAAATAGAAAATAATTATTGCCAGTTATTAATTCTTTAATTCTGTCTGAGTCAACCGTCAAACGTTATTTCGAAGTCACCCCCATACTTTCAGAATTGACAAATAGACCCAAATGATGACAATTCATCTCCCATAAAATCAACCTTGTCCTCAAGGTTGAAAATTTGGAAACTGGCTCCTTATAAAGTTGTAATCCTCCCAAGATGCATCACTATCATCAAAATTCTTCCACTTCACCAAACATTGGTTAACTTGTACTCCATTTCTGAAAATGAAACGCCTTTGCAAAATGGTTTCAGGTTGCAAAGAGTGATCTTCAGGTGGTGGAGTGCAAGATGCTGGTATACTTCCATAATATTTCTTCAAAAGTGATATGTGGAAAACTGGGTGTATCTTGACAAAAGAAGGGAGCTGTATCTTATAGGCCACCTCACCAATCCTTTCCATTACCAAATATGGACCATAGTTCTTCGACATCAGCTTCAAATAAGACCTCAAAGCAACTGTTGATTGCCTATATGGTTGCAGCTTCAAAAGTACCCAATCCCCAACCTTAAATTCTCTGTTAGTGCGGTGCAAGTCAACAAACCATTTCATCGTTTCTTGGGCTTTCTTCATGTTTTCTTGCAACAATTTTAACACAGTAGCTCACTTTTGTAATAACTAATCAGCTGCAGGAATAATGCCGTCAGTGAACTCCCCTAATGGAAACAAGTTAGGCGTTTCCCCATAAAGAGCTTCATATGGAGTCATCTTGATACTGGTGTGAAAGGTTGAGTTGTACCACCATTCTGCTAAGGAAAGCCACTTACTCCAAGAAATTGGTTGATCAAAGCAGAAACAATGCAAATAGTTCTCAAGGCATTGATTTACTCTTTTTGTTTGACCATCAGTTTGAGGATGGTTTGCAGTACTCATTTTCAGTAACAGCTCCTTCCAAAAGTGGCTTGTATTGATCTTGTCTATATCAATAATGATATCATTAGGTAGCCCATGCAATTTGAAAACTTCATTCAGAAATACTTCAGCAACCTTAATAGCAGTAATGGGAGGATTCAAAGCAATGAAGTGGTTGTATTTGGTAAGCCTATCCACCACAACTAAAATCCATAGAAATACTCTTCCAAGCATGTTGTGGAACCGGATTTGGACTTAACAAACTAGGGTAGGGAACATTCTCTCCTTTATTCCTCTAACAAACATCATATTTGGAAACGAATTCTTGTACTTCCTGCTTCATATTTGGCCAATAGAACACACTTTTCAGTCTTTGTAGAGTGGCATTCTGACCATAGTGTCCACCAAGAGGAAAAGAATGGAAAACAGACTAGAGGTTTTGCTTCAACTCTGAACTAGTACCATTACAAAATCTCCCTTTCCTTCTGAGCAATCCTTGGACAAACTAATACTCATAATTAGGATCAGGACTAATAGTAATTTCAGCAATGATGTCTTTAATACTGTCATCCCCCTGGTAACTTTTAATTACCATTTTCACCCAAATAGGTTGAACTGTAGTGATTGCACAACAAGATCCTTGATCATTTTCTCCTCCATGTTCCTTTCTAGATAAGGCATCAACAACAGTGTTATCTTTATCCCCTTTTATACTGTATTTCATAATCATATCCTAGGAGCTTAGTTAACCATTTATGCTGGTTGGTGTAGATCACTTTTTGCTCCAACAGAAACTTGAGAGGCTGGTGATCAGTACGGATGATGAAATGGTTCCCTGACAGATAATGCCTTCACTTGGTTACTGCAAGAACTAAAGCCATCAATTCTTTATCATAAACTGATAAACACTTATTCTTCTGACTGTATGCCTTACTGATAAAAGCTATAGGCTGTCCAGACTACATTAATGCTGCTCCCATTCCCACATCACTTGCATAAGTTTCAACCACAAAAGGTTGACTAATATCTGGCATGCTTAATGTAGGAGAAAAAATCATGGTTACCTTCAACTTCTAAAATGCCAATTGAGCTTCATCAAACCATTTGAAAGAATTCTTCTTCAACAAGTTGGTAAGTGGTTTACAGATAATACCATATCCCTTGATGAATCTTATGTAGTAACCAGTTAACCCCAAAAAACCTCTTAAGGCTTTAACAGAATTTGGTGATGGCCATTTAGAGATGCTTTCAACCTTCTGAGGATTCATCTTTACACCTTCTCCTAAAATGATGTGACCCAAATAATCTACAGAGTTTTGTGCAAACAAGCATTTACTTTTCTTAGAATATAATTGCTTCTTTTGCAAAATCTTAAGCACCTGTTCAAGATGGACAACATGCTCCTCCAATGTCTTACTATAAACCAGAATATCATAAAAAAAAAACAAGAACAAACTTTCTTAATTGTTCCTGGAAAATCAAATTCATCAAGGACTGGAAAGTAGCAGATGCATTAGTAAGGCCAAAAGGCATAACCAGGAACTCATAGTGCCCATGATGGGTTTGGAATGCTATCTTTGGCACATCCTCCTTGTTGACCATAATTTGATGGTATCCCGACCTTAAATCCAGCTTAGAAAACACCTCGGCACCTTGCAGCTCATCCAATAACTCATCAATGACGGGAATTGGAAATTTGTCTTTAATAGTCATGGCATTTAACCTCCTATAGTCCAACACACATCCTCCAACTTCCGTCTTTCTTCTTAACCAAGATTACAGGTGAAGCATAAGGACTCCTGCTTGGTTGAGCAATACCCTGCTCCAACAACTCAGCCACCTGTTTTTCAATTTCTGTTTTATAGGCATAAGGGCATATGTATGGCATCAATTTGAAAGGTTGTGAACCTGTCTTCAACAAAATCCGGTGATCAACTGCTCTACTAGGAGAAAGTGACTTTGGAGTATCAAACACAGCACAATATCTGTCTAAGAGTTGACAAATTCTGCCAGGAAAGGATATTCCACTACTGATTCTTCATTACTATTCAAAGCCTCCAATTACATAGCCATCAACCATTCCCTTCTCTCTTGTGACAGAACCTGACACTATTTATCTCTAACAAGATTCATACTGTCTACACTGCCTTTACCTTGTAAGATGTACTGTCTTCCATACTTACTTAACCTGATTTGTATGTCATCAAAATCAAAGGTAATAATGGGGTTGAAATGCCTCATCCAATCAACACCCAAAATCATATCATAACCCCCTAACCTCGTGATTTTCAAATCACAACTGAACTTATACTCCTTAATGTTCCAGTACAAATTAGGACAAATCAAATTTCCAGAGATCTTGTTCCCATTGCTAACAGTGATAGTGAATATCTTAGACTCTTTATATGGCAATTTCAGATCCCTTACTAGCAATAAGTCCACAAAACTCTCTGTACTACTAGTATCCACCAATATCTTCACAAGTCTACCATCAATCTTGCCCAACAACAATATAGTCTGCTTGACACAATCCATTGAAAGCACATGCATAGAACCCTCTTCAATGGTTAAGTCATTTAGATCAATTCTCTCATCAATAGTCAACTCAGGAGCATCAATGCCAAAACCATTACCCCCTTCATCTTCTTCACTAACAATCATTATATTAAACTACCTAGATTTGCAAACATGGCCAGGTCCAAATTTTTCCCCACATTTAAAACATAAATGATTGTTAGCTCTATACTGATATTCCTCATTGGTTAACCTCTTAACAAAATCCAAATTAATGGTTTTATTCTTGCCAAAAGATTTACCATTATCAGAGTTCTTGCTAAAAGAAGAGTTAGGCCTTGGAACCTTGTAAGGAGATGGTTTCTGCCTTCTTTGTGTGATCTCCAACTGTTGCTCTTGAAGCATGGCAATCTTTACAACAGCTGTCAAAGTGGAAGGTTCATGCATTCTAACATCAGCTCTGAGTTTATCCTTTAACCCATTGAGAAAACTGTGGATAAGTACTCCTTTGATAGGCGTGGATCTTGAATTAACATTCTGGCCCTTAGCTCCTCAAATTTTACCTAATAATCACGAACATTGCCCTTTTGCACCAATTTCTTAAAAATCTTCCATCGGATTGACTTTGCTGATATCCAAGAACCGTCTCATCAATTCTTGACAGAATTCAGGCCAAGAAATGAGAGGATTGACCTTTTTCAATGATTGAAACCACGTATCTGCATCATCGTCCAAGTACAATTCAATAGCATCAACTTGTTGATCCACTGGAATTTGCTGAATAGTGAAAAACTTGTCACATTTTCAAATCCATTCCCTTGGTTTCTTGCCAGTGAAGACTTGTAATTCAATTCGAGGTAAAGCATAATTCATAATCTTGTCGACAACCGCCTTATCCTTACCTGGAACTGTAATATGGTCCATTGTAATCACCTCCATAACACGATCCCGACCAAGATTGCCCATTGGATTCGTAACCTCCTCTTTTGGTCCAGATCCCAGAATATTGCAATTAGGGTTTTCTCCAGCTGGTTTTTTTGAAATTCTTGACGGTTGATTTTGGTGATTGAGAGATGCTAAGATCTTATCTATGTATGCACCCGGCTTCGATTCAAGCTTGGAATCCAAAGTGGCCTCCAATTTGTTGTCCAATTCAGCAACGATTTTGAGGTTCATCTCCGTCACCTGAGTCTTCAGTTCATCGAATTGCAAACGAAGATCCTCCATTTCCCGTTGTGTTTTAGTTTGTGTCATCTTCTAATCAGTACAAATCTGAGGATTGCTCGGCTCTGATACCAAATGTTAGAGTTGGCCCTTTATGGTAATTAAAACTGAAAAAGGTCACCGGAAAGTGGAAAGAGCCAGTGGCTGGAGTTGGATTTCAGAGGGAAAAAGATAGAATGGGGAATCTGTTAAGAAGGAAGTTATAGAAAATATAGAAGATTCCGGAAATGGAGAAAGGGGAATTTTATTGAATTTCATCACTAATCAACATTATACAACCATTGGGTGTTTATTACCCCAAATCTACTTTAAATGGTAACTCAGCCAAAAATAGAAAACAATTATTGCCAGTTATTAATTCTTTAATTATGTCTGAGTCAACCGTTAAACTTAATTTCCAAGTCACCCCCATACTTTCATAATTGACGAATAGACCCAAGATCATGACAAAGGACTATTTGTGTTTATAAAATAGCCAAGGCCTCTTTTATATAATTTTATGGGCCTGGATTATAGGGGGAGACAATTGTGTATTTTGTTTCATGTCCCTCGCTGTTGCATATAAGAACCTTCAAACCCTTTCGGGACGTTATCCTTGATAGAGCCACGTAGAGTTGACTGTGACTAAAAACAGGTCATGGTAGATAAAGGCCCACATGCGATAGAGATTATCCATGACTTTTGTTTATAGTCATCGCAAAGCAAACGGCTATTGGGAAATTGTCGTCTCCACATTTTGAAAGGCAGTGTCTTGTCTGAAGGGGAAATTGACATCCTTGGAATTGGCACAATATTACCAATATTGTGGGACCCATTTAGTATGGTGAGCGGTTTGCTCGCTTCTCGCCACGCAAGAAAATTGGATGCCACCCGTTAAAGAGTGGTGTCTTTCTCCCGCGCCAGCCTTCGTCGCCCCCTCCCTCTTTTTTTTTTTTAAGAAAATAAATAATATAGTTTTTTTTAGGGCAGTTAGGGCGCTCAGTAACAACACTCTATATCTTTTCACAATGAATTTGCACTATGAACATGTTTACTTTTTAAAGTGAATAATGGTATTTCCAGGATGAGCATCACAATAGAGCTATAACCGTTGAATTAAATTAGTTGTAATTTAAAAGAAGGTAAAGTCGATTACATTGAATAATTGTTCCACAATTTCACCAACTGATCACGATCAAAACTAACATTTTATCAAAATAAGAAGTTTTGGATTTCTGCTTAGTATAAATTTATAATGGCGTTCCGAGAAAAAAGCAAAGAAAGAAAAAAGGAAATGTGTCCAACACCTGAGAAACACATTAATGTTCTTCTACATTTTGGTTGAAAAACTCTGACCGATTACATTCATTTGATGGAACTTTTCTGCTTTCTTTTTCTTTCCCAATGGGGAAAGCTCTTCTGGGGACCTCAATGCATAAATTATGCACAGCAAGCCGAATAAATATGTGAGCAGGCTTGTTCAAGAGGGCTAATAGAACTCCCCGAGAAGGGGTGACCTACACCCAGACAAGCTGGTATTATTAGTTCACATAAGTTGGTCAAGATTTCACCGTCCCATTTTCTGCAGATTTGGTACAAAATGACGATATAAAGTTAGTTTTTCACAAATTAATCGACATCGTATTAATAGAGATAGTGGAGGATTAGTATCAAATATGCAGAACACTCCCCCTGTTCAAAAAATAATACTAGTAGTAATATATTACAGCTTTGTTTGAAATGCAATTTGAGAGTATTGTTTTCAAAAAAACAAAAAAAAAAAGAAAAAGAAAAAACAATTAAGATGATAATAATATATGCACTATGCAGCCTTGTAATTAAACTGATAATAATGTTTTAAACCGTTTTTATGGATTGGATTATGAAATTAGAACCCCCTGTTGGAGTCAAAGGTCTGGGCTCTCATAATCTCATTCAACATTTGCCGTGACACTCAGTAGCATTTCACTAGCTTTAGTAATTAGCAGATTAGAGTACTCACGCCCGGGTGCCAAACGCATTAGCAAAATGTGGATTTTTTTTTTAATCTTTTAGGGAACATATTCTATCCTTACACCGTCTTATACCATCCCAAGAAGTTCTTGTCCCATTTCTAAATATAAACGTTTTTTCTGAATAATAATAATAATTTCATAATAATAATTTATAAAGTTTAGCGCAAGACAAGATTCATGATGGCCAACTAGCAGTTTAAGCATCAATCACGTCGTATACGGCCGTAAACACAAAAAAATCATCCGCAAAACCCAACATTGAAAAAAAAAAAAAATTGTTTACGTAATGATGGATATACTCGTTTATATTTTTCCTTTGTACAATTAGGTTAGATGGACTAAAAAACTTTTGTAAAAAATTGAGATTAGAACAAGTAATTTAGGAAGATGTAAAAAAATGGAACATAAGATAAAGCCAACAGTAGGATATGGAGATCATCATGTTTTTAAACAAAAGTGCCCAATAGAATATATAAATCAAGTAAACACGAAAAGGTGCCAGGGGGTACATATTTCTAATAACATAAAAAAAGAAAACTAAATTAAAGGGAGGGAAAAAAAAAAGAAAAAAAGAGAGAGCTTGAAATTGAGGGGTCCTGGCACATTCTATTGGGCTGGGCACATGTAAGAATCCTACCGACCAAGAGTAATATGGTCCATAATTATTTCGACATAGCCTCCATGATGCGAATGTGGAACTACCCTTCTGACGTCATTTGCATAGCGGACAATGTAAGGGCGTTGAAAGCAATTGCACAGGGACAAGGAAGCATGGATCACCTCCAATCCAGCTGCAATGCCTGGGTAAATAGACAACAAGCCCATGGATCCAACTTCCTTGTGCTTAGCTTTCATTACGAGGTCAAAAATAACAAGCCCGAAATGAACAAACCAAAATATGATTCCCATCAGGTCGAACTTGTTAGCCCATATTTTACGCGGGGATCTATTAACTTCTATAGTGAAGAACCAGCATCGTCTCCACACAGCCCCAGCAGCACGGGCTTTGGAAATGAAGCTCTGAATTTGGATGTAAACTCCAATTGGAGTTAACACCACGGCAACAATGGGGAAGATCCACTTCTTTTGGTCCAATGCCTTGAGCTTACCCACTGGAGCCTCAGCCAAGCCACAAATAATTTCTGCCGCAAGCAGCCCGGTAGCAAATCCAAGCTACACATGAAACATAAAATTCATTTATTTATCCAACTTGTAATTCTTTTAATAAAACAAAGTATGATTAATAAATCAAAGTACAAACTCAGAGAAACATTACCACGATAAACTTGTTCTTCATTTCTTCCTGTTGCGCCATCTTGTTGGTGGTCTCTTTTTTCACTTTAAATAGAAAACATGACAAACAAAGCATGTGACATGAAAAAATAATAATAATAATAATAAAACTGAGAAAAAGAAAAACAAATAAATTGAATGCCATATTAACCATTGTTCTGCAGAAACTAAAAACTCAAAATAATAATAACCATAACAATCCGTTTCATATTCGTTTGTCTTTGTTATTTTCACAAGTTTTTTTTTCCCGAATTAGTGATGTCCTCACCACTTGAAGAGAGAAGATTCGAACTAAAAGAGTGCACATTTGTCCAGAAAAATTAATGATGTACGCACAAACTTCTCCAGAAAAAAAAATCAATAAAGAAACAAAAAGAGTGCACATTTGAAATAATTCAAAGATGTGATGCTGAATCTTGAGGGGAAAAAATAAAAGTAAAGAACAAGTTCATCATCACTAGCAACTAAGAACTGTTGCTACTAACGAGAACTAACATCTTTGAAGTCTAACTTTAATGCAAGTATAATTTTCTAATAACATAAATAACTTTGTATCTTCTTTTTCATTTTCACAAAGAAATAAATTTAAAAGTAGAGGAGTACCTAGTTAGATCTCTATGCTATTGCTTTTCTTTCTCTTGCTTTATTAAACTGAAAATTGAAACACTTAAGAATGGTGAAGGGAAATGTGAAAGAGCGTCCTATTTATAGAGGTTCCACAACTGCTCAATTTGATATCCCATGCATGTGACATTAGGGTTTAGTCTACCTGGACAAGGGGAAAAAAAAGAGGAGAATCATGGAATAAGAGATAGACAAATCACATTACAATGACAACGGTCTAATATTAATATATGAACACACGTTTATATATATTGGGTACTAATTATGTCCCTAGTGCAAAAACAAATTGAGGGTGAAGAGTTAGTGGTCGACAAAGTCAGAAAGTTGAAGTATCCATTTTTAGCTTTGGATTTTCAAATATTAATTTAGATTTTTCAGGAGTTTGGAAGTTAGCCTGCGCATGAGATTATTTTGGATATCAATATGGCTTTGCTCTTTGTTGGATTATGAAAGCTTTGAACCTCGGAAAATTGGATTTCCAGTTTGTTTAGGGTTTGGTTTAGTGGTTAATAGAGTAATTTTTTAAATGATTTATGTTCTAACTTTATGCATTTTTACTTAGATTATGGGTTGTTCTTAGCAACCAAAAACACGATTAAGAGAAGAATATAGTCAACAATGTTGGTAGTAGGTTATAGCAAAGTTCACTGCAAGTTTGATATATGGATAATGAAATTGTTGAATATCACATCCATTGGCAAGTTGAGGGTGCATTAGTTGTGTATATTAAACAATTCTGGTATATTATTATTTTTTTTTGTAACGCCGGGAACTCCACCAGATATGGGTAAACTCACATCCACTGCAAGCCAATACGCAATGTGAGAGTCAACCCCTTACTTTTTATTAGTGTGGGATTGAACTCATGAACTCCTTTTCTAACAATGATTGTTTTACCACTTAACCAACTCTCATTCGCGTATATTATAATTTTAACGACTTTGATACATTATAAATATAATAAAGAAACCGTAAAAACCATAGCATGCAAGTAAATAGATTATTTTCTTCTACCATATTATTCCTTCACTCCTATTATAACACATAAATCAAAACTAAATCATTCCTCAAAAATGGATTAATTGGAGGCAGTCTTTCAATAATTCTTACATGGACAAACAAGAATATACAAAACTTTGATGAACTTAGAACACCAATTACTCTCCTTACTTTCCATTAACTTTGTCATCTCACGACAAACCTAGGCTACCACTCTGCCTCTCTCTAACACACACACACACACACACACACTCACCTGATGGCTTAATTTGTGATTATTTGTGTGTTTGAATTTTGACATGAATTAAAGCCAAGCCCTAAGAGTACGTAGGTGGGGCAAACAAACTACACACTCATTTCACTGGGGCAAGGCTGTACATATTAGTGGTATTTTAAACATTTTGAACTGCGGCAATGCTATAACGTACATGCATACGCCCTGATCAAATTCAAAACTAACAGAAACCCCCTCCCCCAAAATTCTTGTATGCACGCATCCCAAATACGTAAAAAAAAAAAAGTGAAAATGAACCACCTCATCCACGCAAAGTGCAATTATTAAGTTTTTTACATTTATTAAGATGATCATATTTTGGCTTTGTTTTGTGTTTTGAAAATCCTATCTAGCTTCTTTTCTAATTCTTTTCCCATAGTAAAGAAGGAATGACAGGTACTGTTTTAGTGTAATATACATGAATGATAGAAATTAGGTTCTCCAACTCAAGTTTAATTTATGTAACACAATCCCTTGATCCCACCTCGGAAACACCAGCTATAGCTTAAATCAAAACAAACAAATAATCACAAAAATCACCATGAATGCACCACTTTAAGCATGTCTGGTCAAATTTTAAGGCCTACATCACTTGAATCTCCTTCTTCAACATGGCCATCCTGATGGAATTTATTAATAAGGATACGATTCGATTACGTACTGGAGATTTTGAAGTTCTCGAATCAGGATTTTGACAGTACTTTTCTGATAAAATCGTCAAAAGGAGGCCTGGGTTACCTAAAACATGAATTCACAATGTAAATGTTACTCATAGGATAGGGACCTTTCTCGACAGAATACAATCATTATAAACTTTAGGGGACTAGTTTATGTCAAGAATAAGATCCATAAAAGCAAAAAAAATGTAGAAATGAGAATCAAATCTTCAAGGATTGATGTCTACAGGCCAAAGCCAAGTTACTTTAATGTCCCACTCTGGGTATCTGTCTTATTTATTTAATTTAGGGATCGGTTTGTGTTTCCATAAATTCAGCATTACCTTCTTCACATAATGAAAACACTTCTCTGTTTCTTCAAACAACTTTTTCTTTCTCCCAATGAAAAAATATTTGGGAGAGAAGACAACCGGATCATGTGATTGTTCTGAGTGTTGGAATCATGTGTTTGGCTAGGGTGAAAAAAAGAAAACCACTGGATCATATAAGGGTTTCTTGCAGATATATATGCTGCAGAGTATCAGGGAAAAAAAAAAAAAACTAAAAACCATAGGAGAAAGCTGTCTTAGGCAAAGAAGAGTTGAAACTTACCTAAATTTGCATGCATTGGACGAACACATCAAGAAAGTAGAAGGGAATAGAGCCGCATGCATTCACCATGCAAGTTGTCTTCCTTTAAGTCTTTTTCTTCAATCACGTGGGCATTGTAACATTTACAATCCGTTGGGTGATTTTTGTGATTATTTGTGTGTTTTGATTTACGCTATAGCTGGTGTTTCCGAGGTGGGATTAGTGGATTGTGTTACATAAATTAAACTTGAGTTAGAGAACCTAATTTCTATCATTCATGTATATTACACAAAAACAGTACGCGTCATTCCTTCTTTAATATAAGAAAAAATTAGAAAAGATCATATAAGACTTCCAAAATGAATTAACAATAAACACTTATTAATCAACACGAGAGCCTGTTACAATGATAAAGCTAGATAGGATTTTCAAAACACAAAACAAAGCCAAAATATGATCATCTCAATAAATGTAAAAGACTTAATAACTGCACTTTGCGTGGATGAGGTGGTTCATTTTCACATTTATTTTTTACGTATTTGGGATGCGTGCATACTAGAATTTTAGGGGGTGGGGGTGGTTTCTGTTAGTTTTGAATTTGATCAGGGCGTACGTTATAGCATTGCCGCAGCTCAAAATGTTTAAAATACTACTAATATTTACAGCCTTGCCCCTGTAAAATGTGTATGTAGTTTGTTTGCCCCACCAACGTACTCTTAGGGCTTGGCTTTGATTCATGTCAAAAATTCACTGTTCTACCATGTGTAATGTAATGTTACAAATTGTTACAAATCTTTAAGTTTCTAGTCGATATTTTCGTCCCCCAAAAAAAACAACTCTTCACACAAATCACAAAAATTAATTTATGAGCATGATATTACGTAGCTCAACTCAAACATTAAAAAACGTAGCAGCACCGATGCAAACATCATTAGCTTATATACTCAAGAGACAAACTGTATAGTTTCCCGGTGTATTAATATGTGTGAATAAGAAACGTTGTAAATTTGTGGAGTTCAGCATTATAATATGACTCTTCGAAATTGGAGGAAGATCGAAACAATTTAAGCTTTGCTAGGGCTAAGGTGCTGGCTCGATTAAGAGAATGAAGACTTTTGGGCGCAAAAAATGAAGCTTAAAAGGCTTAAAGAAGGAGATTCAAACACATCTTTCTTTCATGCTTCTTTGACGGAAAGAAGAGCTAAACTTGGCATTCACAAAATTCAATCTGAAGAAGGGTTCTGGATTCATGACCGAGCAATGATTGAAGAGCATGCTGTTGATTTTTTAAAAAATCTTTGGACTGAGGAGAGTCACGAAGATCAAGTAGAGGTGCAACAAGTGTTTCTGCAACAGATACCCTCGCTTCTTGATGAAAATGATTGTAGTTTATTGCAAATGCCGGTTTGTTTAGAAGAAATCAGAGAAGCTGTCGATAGTTTGGATGCGGAAAGTGCTCCAGGTGCCAATGGTTTTGGTGTCATTTTTTATCAGAAATGTTGGGGAATCATAGCCACAGACTTGAAAAAAGCTTGTGAAGAATTTATGTTGGGTGTTCCTTTGCCTAGGGCAATTGGTAACACTTTGGTAGCTCTGATTCCGAAGAAATCATCCATCAACACATTCTCGGATTTGAGACCAATCAGTTTGTTTACTTTTATAAATAAGAACTTTACGAACATACTTACTGAAAGGTTGAAGCGAATTCTTTCAAAAATAATCTCCGAGGAACAATCGGCCTTTTTAGCCGGAAGGGACATTGCAGATAATGTGTTGCTAGCTCAAGATCTTTGCCATTTTGTGAACCACGAAACCAAAGGAGATAATCTAATTATTAAAGTGGACATGATGAAAGCATTTGATAGGGTTTCATGGAGCTTTTTACGAGAGGTAATAAATAGATTTTAACTAATCTCCAGAGCAGCTAGTTTTCTATATTGGTGAATGGTAGTCTTGTGGGATTCTTTCAAGCTTCTCGAGGTATAAAGTAAGGCAACCCTCTTTTGCCTGATTTATTCCTTATTGTGTCGGAGGCATTGCCGCATCGGTTGAACTTTTTAATGGAAACTCGCAAGATCTCACATTATGGAGCTCCGATAGGATCTAAGATAATCACTCACCTATGTTATGCTGATGACCTCATTATTTTTACTAAAGTTCTCAAGTCGTCTTGGAAGAGTTGAACAATTTTTTTGAGAGATATGAAGTAGCCTCAGGACAAAAGATCAATTGGCGAAAAAGTAACTTTTTTGTTGCTGAAAGATGACGCCAACAAAGAGTGACTTGATACATAATGTTCTTGGTATGCAGCATGACAAATTCCCCTTTATCTACCTTGGTTGTCGACTGTATTATTGCAGAAATAAGGTGGATGCTTTCCAATATCTCCCTGAAGCGATGGATTCCATGCTTGCAAACTCGAAGAACAAAATGTTAAGCCAAGGGGGCCGTTTATTGCTCGTCAAGCATGTATTATCAGCGTTGCCGTTTCATAGTTTTGCAGCATGGATCCCCCGCAATCTATTGTCAATGCAATGGAAAAAAGTGTCAGAAATTTCTTTGGCAACGAAAGGATGAGGTTGTACGACGACATTGGAGGGCGTGGGATAGTATTACTTATCCAACTCTTGAAAATAGTATCGGTCTGCGAAGCTTTAAGGATGTGATAAAGGCTTTCTCTTTGAAGCTTTGGTGGAAAGTTACTAAACAGGAAGGTCTTTAGGCGAGATTTATACTTTCTTTATCGAGGAGTGCCAAAAAGAAAACTTCACGGAATCGAATTGCTAAAATCCGATTGCTGGCTGTTAACAATTTAAAAACAATTGTGCGAGATGGAGGTTGAAGGTTCGGGTTTGATAACTGGACTGATTGCGGAGTTATTTGGGAGCTGGAAACGGAAGCTCCGCCTAATCCATGCCTCAAAATTCGTGAGTTTTTTTTTTATCATAAGACAGAATATCTGCATGCTTTTCAGTCTAAGATTCCGGCGCAAAAGTTTGAAATGCTCAATTAGAATAGGGAAATTATGTTTCATTCATTGTATTGTTATGTACAATATACAAACTATATATAGACAATGATAAACCCTAAACAAGGACATTATAGAAAATATATTAAATATTACAATACGCCCCCGCAAACTGACGGCGGAGAAGAGAGAAGCCGAAGTTTGTCCTGGAAGCGAAAGAATAACTCCTTGGACAAGGGTTTGGTCAGAATATCAGCAAGCTGATCAGCAGCAGAGATAGAGTTGACCGAAACAAACTTCCGCCGAACATGATCTCGAACAAAGTGAAAATCAACCTCAACATGTCGGGTACGAGAATGAAACATAGGATTGACTGCAAGGAAAACTGCACTACTGTTGTCACACCAAATAGAGGGAGGGCGATGTAAAGAAACGCCTAACTCGGACAACAGATGACACACCCAATACAGTTCAACACAAACATTAGCAACCGCACGAAACTCAGCCTCAATAGACGAGCGAGCCACAGTGGGCTGCTTTCGAGATGCCCAGGCAATGAGATTAGGTCCCAAATAAATGAGAAAACCAGTAGTAGAACGACGATCATCTGGACAACCAGCCCAGTCAGCATCACTAAAAGCAGTAAGAGTGCCCAAATCTGTACGATGCAGAACTAAACAGAAATTAACGGTACCACAAAGATAGCGAAAAACCCATTTGAGAGCCTGAAAATGAGACTTGCGAGGCTGATGCATGAACTGACAAAGCTTATTAACCGCAAAGGAGATATCTAGACGAGTGAGAGTGGTATACTGAAGACTGCCACACAGCCGACGGTAAGTAGTCGCATCATCAGGAGACAACAGAGTACCATCCAAACGGGACAACACAACATTAGGCTGCAAATGAGTGTAAATATGTTTGCAAGTATGCATTGAGAGAGGAGCAAACCCTTGGAAATACGACGAACCTCGACCCCAAGAAAGTAACTCAACGGACCTAAATCCCGAAGAGAAAACTCCTAAGCAAGACAAGAGATGAAATGCTGGACCAAACCAGAAGTGCTGCCTGTAAGAATAATGTCATCCACATAGACCAGTAAAACACACAACTGAGACCCATGGCAATAGACAAAGAGGGAAGGATCACAACGAGACTCCACAAAACCCAAGGTGATCAGAAACGCAGCCAGCCGAGAATACCAGGCCCGAGGAGCTTGCTTAAGACCATATAAGGTCTTATGCAGTTTACACACATAATGAGAGCGTGCCGGATCAACAAAACCCTGTGGCTGAACCATATACACAGTCTCACTCAGAACACCATTAAGAAAGGTATTACTGACATGAAGCTGAGAAATCGACCATCCACGAGCCAAGGTAACTGTCAAAATCGAGCGAATAGTGACCGGCTTAACAACCGGACTAAAGGTGTTAGTGTAATCAACCCCAAAAGACTTAGTAAAACCTCGAGCCACCGACCGAGCCTTATAACGCTCAATGGAGCCATCAGCATGGGTCTTAATCTTATAGAGCCATCGATTGCCGACAACATTGCCGGAGGAAGGAGGGGGAACTAAAGTCCATGTGTTATTTTTGAGGAGGGCGGAAATTTCATCCTTCATGGCATTCTGCCACAGAGGAACAGATTTGGCTTGGGCGAACGATGTAGGAGCAGTAGACAAAGCTGGGGAAATAGAGGTAAGATGAGCCGAGGGATCAAAGATTTTCTTGGGATTGGGGTGTGGACGAAGTGCCATTGAATGCTGACGGGAAGGAGGAGGAGGAGGTAAGGGAGGAGAACCGGACTCAGGTGATGAAGAGCTGGATGTAGGAGAACTAGCTAAAGATGATGAGTCGGGAGGGATGGGAGGAGACGAAAGAACTGGTGTACTAGAAGGAGACGAAGAGGGCGCAGAAGACGAAGCAAGCAGGCCAGGAGAACTAGTGACATGCAACCAAGGGGTAGCAGAAGACTCCGACAGCGAAGAGGGAGAACTAGCAATAGGACGTTTAAAGGGAAAGAGTTTCTCACCAAACTCAACATGACGAGCAACATAAAGACGGTTATTCACCACATTAAAACAACGATAACCAAGATGAGATAGAGAATACCCAAGTTAGAATAAGGAAATTGTGTTTCATTCATTGTATTGTTATGTACAATATACAGACTATATATAGACAATGACAAACCCAAAACAAGGACATTATAGGAAATATATTAAATATTACAATATGCTGGCAGCGCGCGAAGTGTCTTTTACGCAGTGGGAGGATCTTGATGTTTGGAAACCAACTCCTTTGGGGGTTTTTACTATCAAGTCTGCATACGAGCTGGTGAGAAAGAAGGGACAAAAGGACGCAGGTTTTCAGAACATTTAGCATAAGTTTGTTCCTCTAAGGATTTCTTTCTTCATTTGGAAGTTGAGCAATGGTTTGATTCCTTTTCCAGAAATTTTAAATGCCTTCGGCTTCATTTTTTCTCCTTCCATTTGTATAAGGTGTAGGCAGCAATCAGAGTCAATATGTCATTATTTTCTTGGATGTTCAGCTTCAAAAGAAATTTGGGATTACATTGCGAGATTGTGTGGAGTCCCAGATTTTCCAACTGGGAATATGCGCGCTTATCTTCAAAATTGGTGGTCAATGGCTACATATTCTTCGGCTAAAGGAGCTTTGAGGAAGGTTCTTTCAATTTTCATTATTTGGGAACTTTGGAAAGCACGGAATGAGACTTTGCATAACAATGTTCGAGTAAGTAACCAGCAAATTATTAAGGCTGTGATTACACATGTGGAGAATATGATGATTGTGCATGCTCCTTTAGTGAAAAATGCTGCGGAGAAAATGTTTATGGAAAATATCTTTCCTTATGTTAAATTTAAAATGAAACGGAGAGAATGTAAAGTGGTTAGCTGGAAGAAACCAAGAAGTGGTGGTTTTGTACTTAATATTGATGGTTCCTCTCTTAATACATTGGAAGCTGGATATGGTTTCTTGATCCGGGGTGAAGAAAGGGTGCTTTGTTTATGGAAAATCCGTTTACTTTGGTGAGGGTAAAAGTTTGATGGCAGAGATAATGGGGATATATTTTGGACTACGGAAGTGTGGCAGTTTGAATCTTTCTTTTGTTAGCTAATATGCTGGCCAAAAAAGAAGTTTTACCATGGGAATACTTTTTTCAGCTTACAGCTCTAGAAATTATGCAACGGAGAGGATGTACTATACTTCATGTTTACCGAGAAACAAATGTTGTGGCAAACAGTCTGGCTAGAGTGGCTTCAGCTGGCACCTCAGGGATATTTAGTTGCTTCCATGAACTTCCAAGAGTTGCTAAAGGTCTTTTAAGA
This sequence comes from Oldenlandia corymbosa var. corymbosa, assembly GCA_949775105.1. NCBI lineage: Eukaryota > Viridiplantae > Streptophyta > Magnoliopsida > Gentianales > Rubiaceae > Oldenlandia > Oldenlandia corymbosa. Next base: position 8,713,708 of record OX459119.1, on the reverse strand, counting down.
CTAGATCAGATAGATACGCCTTATCTGAGGAAAAAATAGCTTTCTCATATTCTAGGCGATTTTGTAATAGAATGTATTTCTCTTCTTTTGTAAGAAAGGGTTATTAATGAAATAAATTTACGGAAGGACGGAACTGGATAGTATATATGTTCATCCCTTGGGTAGACCCCTTGGGTGCATTATACTATCTGGCACTGGCTGTCTCAAAACATACCTCTTAGGTATATCCTTGAGTTTTTTTGAGGCGGTTGGGACATGAATATCGTCCTAACCTTTATTTTTTATTAAAAAAATCATTTGGAGCTTTAGATTAATTCACTTTTTTGTAAATTTGAGTTTTAGATTAATTTCTTTTTGTGGATCTTTTTTTCTTAGCAAAAAAAGAGGGGTAGGAGACTATTCTCAGGTCCCAATTGACTCATAAAATACTCAAGGGGTATACCTAAGAGCTATAAGTCAATTAGTGCTAAATGATACAATGCACCCAAGGGGTATACCCATGGGATGAACATTAATATCATTTAGTTCCCTAGCTTCGTCTGGTCCCTTATTATATTATACCTTAAGAAGAAAATAGACCTAGGGTAGAGTATGGATCTAACCCAAGTTAAGTTACAAGAGGATTACCAAGACCTCAAATATGGAAAACCATGTTGGTCTAAAAACAATAGACCTTTTGACCTACTAGGAAGATCTATAGAAATACAAAATCTTTGTGAAATACCCGAGGAAGCTAAGGTAGCAAGACTTTCAGCGACTGCATTCGTTTCCCGGTATATATGAATTATACTGTAGCTCTGACATTGAAGAATGAAAAGGATTTCTTCCAGCACTTTATAGTATCTCCAAGGGAAGGTACTCCTATTTTTTAGATGATTGACAATTGTAAGATTATCAGTTTGTACCTCCACCTTTGAAATCTTCATCTGCTGACATTTCCAGAGACCAAAAAGTATGCCACTAAGTTCTGCTTGAAAACTATCACCATTGCATAGATATCCAGCTTCAACATACTGAAAAGATCCTTGTTCACCTCGTATTATAAAGCCATAACCAGATTCATTACTCCCATGTGAGACCGATCCATCCAAATTTTAAACAAAAGAATACACTTCTGGCTGTTTCCATTGAACAATTTTGTGCCTTTTACTTCTCACAGCGAAATAGATATTAGGAAAAAGATTATCCATAAAAACTCCTTCTGGTCGTGAGTGGACTTGAGGAGAATGAATAAGCATTAAGTTCTTCAAATGATCGTAGACCGCCACTTGAACTTGAATTGGAGAAAAATGGATTTCTTCAAAAATTGATTTGTTTCTTTCTTTCCAAGTTTCCCAAAGGATAAAAATAGGAGCCACCGTAATTGCTACATTCTTTGCCAAAGTAAAACTCTCAATTAACCACCAATGTTGCATCATATGCCAAGCATTTAGAGGCAAATCCTCTTCTAGAAGCTGCGAGAAATGAATCCAAATTAGTCTAGAAAGTGAGCAATCAGTAAAAACATGTTGCATTGTTTCCTCATTTTTCTTGCAAAGAGGACGAATTGAAGGATGAGTCAAAATTCCAAAAGAAGAAATTATCTCAGACATTGGAATAAGTTTATTATTGAATTTCTATATGTAAAAAGAAATTCGGAGAGGAATAAAACGATGCCAAATATTCCGTAAAACTCCCTATTTAGTTTGCTTCCCATGAATCGCCTCGTATGCTGACTTTGTTGTGAAAATTCCATTGAAACATGGCTATCAATTGACACGATCCTCGCCATAATCAAATTGTTGGTCCAAAGCTGAAAGCACTTGAATAGCATTTGGAGATAGCACCGCTTGAAATTCATTGAGGAGCTCCACCTTTCGGGCAAAAACTTTTGTAATTGTCAAAGCCGGCCGAGGTGGTTGTTCCGATGGTATGTCCCATATAACTCCCAGACTAGACCAGTAGTCATGCCACAAGTTTGAGCTTTCATCATAAATTTGAACTTTAGACAGACGAGAAGCTTCAAGATCAATTTTAGCCACACGACTCCAGGTTGTTTTCCTGCAAGCAAATGAAGATAAAGTTAGTAAAATATTTGCCCATAAACCTTGTTTTTGCTTGATTTTCCACCAAAGCTTGATGGAAAACGTGTTTTTGCTTGATTTCATTTTGTGGATCATTTTTGGGTTTAACTCTAACTTGCTTTCTCGGGGTTAAACATGTCCCCTCAAGTTTTGTACGTCAAAATTATTGGATAAAATCGTAAAGACCTTTTATTGTTTCGAGTTTGTTTAGAGTTTTGCTTTATGCATGGTTGTTGTCATAGTAAGTTCTTTTCATTTTCATATAATGTTCTAAATCAATAAACAATTACCACACTCTTGCAAGTATCCAAACTCAAGTCCCTTTTATATGGAATGAACTAATTTCAACCGAGATATTCCCTCCATGTATCACTTTAATGGTCCTTATTGTTATATTAGTTTCACTTGATAAATTAGATTTATTTTACATAAAAGTCATATTTTTTTCATATATTAGGCATCAACCATAGGCAATAATGAATTGAAATAATGGAATAACTTTTCATAGTATACAAATTGTGTAGTAGAAAAGTTGTGGAGACAAGACTCACACTCCAAATTAGGAATTGAATGGGAAGAAGAAATCTTTTTTTCGGTCGACCAAAGTTTCAAGTTACTTTTTTGCCCTTTCAAGCTAAAATAACTCTTGAAATTAATCTCACCTTTTATGTTTGGGAAATTGTTTTTTGGCTTTTACATATGAAGAACATTACTAGTTAATGAAATTGGAGAAATTATTTTGAAATTAATCCCACCTTTTATGTTTGGGAAATTGTTTTTTGACTTTTACATATGAAGAACATTATTAGTTAATGAAATTGGAGAAATTATTAGTTCCTAATGTCCTACAAAAATAATTCACATTATAAATTGTATTAAAAAGTTATAATTTTACAGTATTGAGGAATTTTACAATATTGAGGAAGTTTACGAAACGGAGGAAATATTAACAATGTTTAGATAACAGTGTGTGACTTAATTAATCAACCAAGTATGGAAAAGTTTACTCCAACATATATTTGAAATGAAACTATGGCATTATGACTAAATTGATTAGTGTTCATTCATTCATTGCATAAACAAAGCAAGATATAGAATTTCATGTTGCACCAAAATATAATGGTGATTAAGTTATATCATAGAGGAACATATTTACATAAACTTACTCAACTTTAATAATGGAAAAATAACTTATGATTAGTGGCATGTGTAGAGCTAATTGTCATTAGTTTCCATTGATAGTAATAAGTACATAACTATCCACTATTCATTTGATGATAAACCATTTCCTTTCTCATTTGAAAGAAATGCTTTCTTCTTAACGATTTTAATACAAGCTCCTCTACTTGAAAATTGAGAATCTTTTGTTCAGTAAGTGAACTACATCTTTCCCAAGAATGTAGATATAAAATATACATTGAGAGTTATTTTTGAGGTATAAAGGGTCACTAAGCAATCTAGCCATAAAGTTTGGAATTTCAATTTCCATTGTCATAGCACACCAAGTAGGCTATGACTGTGTTTGCTGATAATCGGAGCGATCATAGCACACCAAGCAGGCCACGATAGCTTGTTTGGTGTATTACAACATCTACCTGATCCAAAGAATTCCTAGTTTAAAAAAATTGGTTTTTAGCCCTTTTTTTCATTAAAAATAGTTGGTTAAGTGGTCATACATAATTACCAAACCTTTTTTTTTTTTGATATAGAAAATAAGCTTTCCGACTATTTTGAATTTGAACCAACTAAAATATTGTTTTGGATATCTAAAGGTATTCTGATAAATATTTTAATCATGAATGTACGTTCAAGCTCGATTTTCAAAAATGTTTTTGTCAATTTCGGACAAAATCAGTCCAATTGACACAAAATCGGGGTTTTATATAGGATTAAAATTATGTTTTTATATGAATCATTGAATAAGGGTGAAGTCTATTTGAACGGATAATGAATCATTGAAAGAATATGTTAACGGTATTGTGACTACTTGTATGTATATGTTTGCTTCAAATTCTATTTATTTGCTGTAAATCTTGAACAAACAACTCCATAGCTTGTGCCCCATAATTTTTCTTCGTTTATGATCCTTTCAAATCAATTTGTAAATAAACCTAGACCGAGATATAATACATTCATTATCATGAAAGGTACGCATATTTGCTAGGATCAGGGCCAGTTTGTTCATAAAACCACTAAAGCTAGGGTTTTAAAACAACTTGAATGTTTTAAGAAACTTGGTATTAGTGTTAATGACCCAGGATCAGAATATGTGGGGAATCTTTTAGAGGGCTCCCAGAAAGGAGTCTCTGCTCTAAATGAGAACTGAAAAAGTTGAAGGCAGAGCACGAAGAGCTTCAGAAGAAGTATGGTAAGGAATACGTTATAAGGAGTGCAAAGATTGGGCTGCTTCTTAAGGAAAGCCTGGATGCCACCGCCAAATGTCAAGAACTAAAGAAACAGCTCAAAGAGAAAGAAGATTTAGAAGTCAAATGCAACAGGTTAGAAGTAGAGCTTAAGAAAGCGAAAAAAATTGTTGGTATACTCAAGTCTGTTGTGAACAGACTTGAAAAAGGCTGGGACTTCGATGTTCCGGATACAGTCTGGTACTTGGATACAGTTTGGAGTGATTCAAAGCCATTCTACTGCCGGAACTTCAAAATCATCTAAGCTTGGCAATTCAAAACAAGGCCAAAAAGTTGAATTGAAAGTAGTGTTTGTGAGCATGGTCTTGGTTCTTTTTACAGTCTCCCTAATGTGATATAGAACTGTGATTTTAGACATTCCGATTTGGCATGGATGTTGTGGATGTTTGAGAGTACTATGAGGACAAAAGACATTGTTTTATATTTTGGCATCATCAACTTAACCACCTCCCCCTCCTCCCGGCAAGAAAAAAAAACGAATAAGGCTCCCATTTTAGGAGGACCCCAAATTTTGTTAATAAAATATTCCCTCTGTCCCGGAATTATTATCCATTTTGGATTTTCACTTTTGGTACAAATTAAACTAAAAATATAAATCTAAAATAGACAATAATGTTAGAATAGGGGGAGTATTATATTTATAAAATAATATTAAAATTATTAAATTAAAAAAATTTGTGACCACAAATAAAATAAATTGAATATTTGAAACAATTAAATTGAACTCTTAAATGGTTGACTACAAATAACAAATATGAAATTAATGCATCAAATGTGCACGAGTACAACGCAAAAATTGAATTTAACGGAGAAAACTTGACGGCCTAAAAAACATTTGGTAAAAAAACCGTATCAATGACTTAGTAAATTAATATATTTAACTATGGTTAAAAGTATATCTTTATTTTCTATAAACCAAAATTCAATGATGAAAACTACTAAGTTGAAATCAAAGCAAGAAAAGACTAGATAAACAAAAGGATACAAAATAATAGGTACATTCTTTTAAGTAATTTGAGTTTGATGATAATCATCAACTATAATTTTCAATTAAGATGATAATCATCAACTATAATTTTCAATTACCAATCAATAAATGTCCTCAACTACTTTTACATGCAAAGTGAAATAATTTTCATTCAAATATGTAGTTAATCTCTTCACTATGAGTAATAAGGGTCACAAGGAAAATAAATATAAACTTGTCATATGTCCATCAAATTAGGATAGTCATTTACTATTAGTAATAAGCAAATTATTATCATGACTAATTTCATTATGAACAACTTGTTTTCTTATTTTGAGAAATTGATTATTGCCCTACCAATGGAAGAAGGAAAAAGATCTTTATTGCTGGGGCGCTATCAGTTGTGGTGTTGGAAATGTTTGCTTCTTTGGTCATATTCTTGGGGCACCCGATTAAGACAAAACTATCATCCTGGGCTCGTTATAGTCCTTCCATCTTGTCTTTCACACTTCCACTTTGTCGTATCCTTCCCAAATATATGATCTAAAAAACATATACATTTTTTTATTTCATTATTTTTACTCTAGCAAGTATATATGGATTACAAGCATCATGTCCACCTCCGCGCATACAGTCATGCAATGCTTGGGTACACTGATGTAGTAATGCAACTAACTAACCTAGTAACAAACTTGTCATGCATACAAATAGGAAAATGATCTTGATGCCCTCCCTCCCCCTTCCTCTCATGCTAATTTTATAAATTTCACTTTTAGGAAAACTATCAAGGACATTAGAAACACAAAATTCATTGGAAGTACAGTACTCTTCTCAACTTTATCATGGTACATTAGGGAGTTGTTTATTGCGGATTGCATATGGAATTATACACCCAAAGAAAAGTTCGTTTGTCATTGGCGTGAGTGCAATTGAGATTTTGGTAGAGTTGACTTACCTCAGAATATGTATCGCTTATTGTGCGGCAAATGAAAGAAAGATGAAGATAATTAGTACTTATGGTAGTACTTATGGTCGTGACGTTGTTTGCTCCGCTAGTCTTACTCTTTGTGCACACAATTAAAATAGTGACCGTAATTATGGATTCATGTTATGTGTTTGGAAACTTTCTTATATACGGCTGTAGCTTCAACGCATAACTTTTATTTATTATTTTAGTATTATTTTTATATTAATATTGATCAGCAGAATAGTGTATTTTTTATAAAATGTTGCCAAAACCAACAACAAGTATGATGAGAGACGATATTATAATTTGGTTAGATAGTTATATTTTGCGACTTATAATAATTTGTTATGCAATAAATGTAATTTTAAAATTTTACACTCGTATCTAATACAAGGCGCAAAATTATAACTAGTAGGATATAAGAAAAAGTTTCCCAAACATAATGATCCCATGTATCGATATATCTCTGCAGCCTAACCCCAAGTGGTGTGGATTGCTTACATTAAATATGGTTTTGAAGTTCACAAAAATTTGTAATGACTAATCAGTTCCTTCAAAACCCATATATACTCTCATCTATTAATTTTCTTTTATAAATATCTATTTTTATATATACCTACATTATATATCTCTTGTCTTTCTTTAATTTCTTTTATCTCTTTTTTTAAGCTGGACTATTTCATTTTGTAAGTCTTGTATTGTTACCAGTTTGGTGATAAGTATAGAACAACATTACATAATAGATCTGAAACTTATTTATCATGATTAATCTATATACATAGTTATAACTCATGGAACTTTATGGTTTCTGTACCAACTCAGGAATATTACAACTTATATTCATTCACGTGTTGTGCTAACTTTCTTTATTCTCCTATTTATATTTAGAATTTAGAATCATGTCATTTTTTAGAACTTTTTCTAAGTCTTGTTCTGCCTCAACATCTACTTCTTCTTCAAAAGTTTTATTAAAAGAAGAAATTAATTTAGAAATATAAACCAATCAATAGACAATTGGAAAATTCCTAAACATACATCCAACTAAAGATATTTATTATGATAAATGGAATCTTACTAGTGATCATATAATCAAAACTGTAGAACAAACAATAGCTTTAAATTTAGAATATGAACAAATTAAACTCCTATCATCGAAAATGATAGAAAAACATAGGCAAAAATACAATTATTTGCATTTTGGTCTTGTTCAAGTTGCAGCAAAACCATTAAGCAGAGAAGGTCTAGATACCTCTCTTCTTCTTTGTTTAAGAGATAGTCGATTTCTAAACTTTGAAGATTCTTTACTAGGAATGGTAGAAACAAGTCTATGTAGAAGTCCTACTTATTTTGATTGTTTTCCCAATTTTACAGTTTCCCTAAGAGAACAAAATATTTTAGATTCTCTGACACTAAATATAAAAACTGCGAATTATAAAACAAAAACGGGATCTTTGCCTGTTGCACTTATATTCATAATCCAGTATAAGGCAATGAATTCCGCTTTTAATACAGGAGCTCTTAAAACACATGAAAAAGGAGAAACTGTATTATTCCGAACAGATTTGTCAAGGTCTTGGATTTCAATTCCTAAATTTATAAATTGGACTCAGATCACATTGCCAGAACAATGGTTGTTGCCTGATGCCACTCCGTCAGTTCCAAGTCGAAATACCCAAGTATCCAGTATAAAGCAATCAAAATTTAAGCGTGTCAATTGAAATTGCATTATCCTCCTCATCATCCACAACAGGTGTTTTTTTTTTTTTATTTATGTTAATGCAATTTCACATTGTGTTTCCAAGGTGGTCTCAGGTTTTCAATTGAAATATTATTCCTTGTTTCTTAGATTCGGTTGTGGATTGTTTAAAGTAATTAGCTATAATATTTTTTCATTGGCTACGATTTTTTTTTGATGAATGTGTTAGCATTAACATTTTATGTTATTCCACAGGGCACATTGTCTGAAGCTCTACTCTGGACATTCTTAGAAATGGTGAAGTACTATGTGGCTGAACGTCCAGTTAGATCATTAAGTTGTTTATGAAACATCATGTTTCAAATTTAGTACCTCTTTTTAAAGCGTAGCTTATTGTGAAGTTATTGTAATGGTTGGACCACCTATTTGTGGGACGTTTACTTAGGCAGATAATTGGATGATCATCCATGGAAGTCATATATTCTTTTTGGAACAAATTTATCACTAAATAAGGTTAAGGTCAAGGATCTAATCTTTTCATTCTGTCAAGGTTCTTTTTGTTCTTTAAGTTTTATATTTATTTGTAACTGCAATAGACCTTCACAATGATCAATGCTTATTATTTGTGTTGGGAGTGGAGCAATTTAAGGTTAGCCTTACTTGATATTGTAGTTGATGTTCCCGGTAAACCAGAATGGCCAAAGATAATTAATTTATGTATGCTCGAATTGGGAACACTAATTCATACGTTATATAATGTGCTTTTGGCCTATGGTTTTGGTTGATCTGTATTACTTTGATGTTTATTAATTTGGAATCAATAGATTTTGTCGAAGGAAATGGCCCAAGATAGTTTAATGAAACTCCCTTTATCTATTATTTGCAGGCTTGCCATGCAGAATTGATTAATAGATTTGAATGCTTTTGGATTTTGTTTTCTGATTTTGATTTCTATCATTCAATTGGTGCCATTTGATTTCGATATTTTATTTTTTATAGAGCTCCAAGAATCACATTGTTGATTGTTCAAAAGAAATATAGGTAATGCAATAAACAATGGTACAATAAGTGTTTTTTCAATCATTGTATAATTAAATTCTAGAAATTGAGAAAATTGAAAATTAATGGTACAAAGTCGTTTGTTGTAGTGTAAAGGTATATAGTCGAGAAGTCGACGCCTGCGAAACTATTTAATTGACGAAATGGTAAGAATCTGATTCTTTCTTTTGTTTGTTGTATTAGTTGCTTTCATCATGGGTGGGAATTTATGTGATTAGTCACATCTTTAGTTTTATGGCATTTGATGAGGGTGATTACATGAATTCTAGAGAACAAGTTAACCATAATTCTATGATATGATAAAGTTTGATGTTTTGGGATAAATTTTTTTTTTAATTTAGCAAGACTACTGGACATCGAAAGAGGTCATGTGTGTTTTCTTCATCAAAGGCATTGCACAATCTCAACTTTGTTTTAAGCTATAGACTCAGCCTCAATGTGGTATCCATTGTACTTAATTAAAGCAACAAACAAAAATGACACATGTCAGCTTCACAATGAAAATTTTCCCTCCAAAAGCCTTTTTCAATACAAAATGAAAACTGACATGTGACGCTCTAGATTTTGAGATAAAAATGAGTCTTTAAAAAATGCTCCATAAAAAAAATGCCAAAACATGTGCAGATAAAATATGGAAACCTATAGCTATTTTAAATTTACATAAGATAATTAGAAAAAGTCCAATTTTCACCAACAAATTAGGGAGATAAGCACGTTTCCCTGTAATTTGGAGTTACATAATGAAAATCATATCTTCATATATACAAATGATTTTACATCAGTAACAAGAATGTAAAAAAAGGAGATGTACACCGATTACAATGCTTAATTAACCATAATTACATGAAATCGAATATTCTCCATTCCTAAAATTAAGCACTACATCCGTGTTTAACTTCTCCATTCATAAAATTAAGCAATGCATTCGTGTCTACACTCCTGAATTCCTGTACAATCAACTATATGATTTGAAAATCAAAATAAAATCAATTCACTTAATGTGATGCAGTTATAAACGTAATATCTACAAGATAAACATCCCTGCTTTTGAATTTTGATTGATTCATCTATATCTCTACAACAGACTGTGTGTGTATATTTCTTCTCTATCTTCTCCAGTTTTGCAGGGAAGTTCAAAATCTCAAAGATATACTTACGTTCATATATCCATGGCATATCTTCCCATCGTGATTAAATAGCTGTATAAGTACATCCATAGGGATCATTCAATCAATATCAAAGCCCTTCTGAAAGAACCATAACAAAATTCTATCACTCTCAGAAAAGAAATCACAATCCTTTCTAATGGATTCTGCACAGAAAAGAAATCTCCCTATTTGTGAAGGTGCTATGATTCGATCAGCTGATCCCGTTGTTCCAGAAAAGGCCAGTGATGTTCAAGAAGTCCCAGGGGAAGCATATGTTACTCCTCCTGTTCAAACATCAGTGGCTTCACCAAAAACCCCTGTTGATGGATCCCATATTGCAATTCCTTCTGTGAATTCAACTGCTCAAAGTGGAACTCCTGCTGTTACTCCTCCCGTCTTACAACTTGCTGCACAAAGGTATATTGTGGACATCAATGGGTTGGTGCCAACCAAAAGCATACATTTCAACATTGTCGTTCGTGTGATGACTATATGGAAAATGTATAATACTCAAAACAAGAAGGATGTCAAATCACTTGAATTGTCTTTAATTGATGCTCAGGTATTTTTTTATTTCTTTGTTTTTTAAAATACATTCTTTGATTTACATCACTCTATGTGTATGTTTAAGTATATTATATATAAATTAAAATTTTTAACCATGCAGGGTTCAAAGATCCAAGCTACCATACCTGCTCGAATCATGAAAGATTTTGTTAAGTACTTTAAAGATGAAGGTGTTTGTAGGAGGCTATCACGTTTTGATCACTGTCTTATTATAAATGGAGGTTACCGTTGCTCCAAACACGAGTATAAAATTGTATTTGGATCTGACACTTTGGTAGAAGAAGCTGTTGACCTTGACATACCTAATCATGTATTTGAGTACACTCCTTTTGCAGAAATTACGAATTTTGTTGCCAACTTTGACTATTGTTGTGGTAAGTATGAATTATAATTTGTAATGAGATTCTTACATATTTTTTCCATGTATAAGTTTCACATATAATCCACTATTTTGTAAGTAAATACCTTTACAAATTAGCCCTTTCTTTCAGATTTGGTAGGACACATAATTGGCTACAGTGATCCTATTGTTGAAAAGGGTAAGAAGAGGAATTCTGTGCAACTGGAGGATGAAAGGTATACATTTTTACTATTGGTTTCTTAAAATACATGATTTTTTTTTTATTTTAATCCAACATATAAATAGTCTATATATTATTAACAGAGTATACATATATGCAGAGCTGACACGTTAAAGGTTACTCTTTGGGAAGAACATGCTGACCGTGTTCTCAATTGTATGAATAATGATCCCGAATATCTTGTTGTTTTGATTGTGCAGTATGTCAAGTGTAAAAAGTACTATTGTAAGTTTTCAAGACATAGATTTCAGTTATGAGCAATGTCTATTGGGTAAACCTTATACTGTTTGCTGTGTTAATGTAGCAAAAGTTTTGGCTACAACCAACCTCTTTAATGGCAGGATATACCTCAATGATATGAACATTGCTGACATTTACGAGTACAAACACAGGTAATGTTAAATATTCATAGGGAGCATATACAAGTCAAAGCAGTGAATTCAAAACATGTATATTCATAAATGTATGCTATAATTTAACAATATACTTACCTCTATAGGATGGAGCAAGAAGAGATAAAAAGTGCAAGAATCCAGAAGATCTCCCTACTGTCTTCAATTTCAGGTTACACAACGTTCGAAGACTTTGTCCGTGATGCAGAGATGCTAACTTTGTCTGGAATTAGCGAATTGGATCAGGTAATGAGTTGATATTATATAATATCATTACAGTTTATAATTTGTATACCTTAATGATTCTGCAATATTTTTGTTTAAGGGCTGCAATGTTGTGGTAGTTGCTAAGATATGTGGATTAGCAAAGGAAAATGAATGGTCATACACAGGTTGCAGCCTGTGTAACAGAAAGGTTTTTGAGATAGAAGATGCTGAGAAGAACAACGGAGGAAATAAAAAGCTATCATTTGCAAAAAGCAGAAGGACAGATAATGGAAAGGCAATTTCATGTCCAAAAAAATGGATATGCAGCAGTCATGGACCTGTTTCTGCTGTTGGGCCAAAGTATAAACAATATACTAAGCATTATAGATTCTTTTCCCATTTTAGTTTCAATTTTTATTCAATTTAATTATACAATCACTAATTAATTTTTATCTGTTCAATATACTTCAGATTCAAACTGCAGGTATATATTGTTGATGGTTCAGGTAGCAGGATTGCTACAGTTTGGGACAGGATGGTTTACAATTTCATAAACAAGAGTGCTGTCGAACTAATTCAGGAGGTATACTTCAATATGTTTCACTAAGTTTTTTTGCTTGATGATTACGACGCGTCTAATAGTATACAAATGTTGATTACTTACACGAGATGCCTATTGATAACCTATATAGGGAAACAAATACTATCCTGATATCCTAGAGGAGATTGTGGGGAGAAAGTGTTTGTTCAGGCTGGATGTGTCCAATTAAATATTCGGAACAGTACAAGTGAGATATCTGTTGCAAGGATTGCTACTGATCATGATATTATAAAGAAGTACCTCAAAGCTGTTTCTGACGATCAGGTTAACTTTCATTGTTTTCCAATACACATATATACATACATATTGTGATTATAGTTGTGTGACAACTTTTTAAATGTTCCAAGACATTGACCCAGAGCTAAGTGCAGAATTCTATCACTCTGTGACTCCAAATCATGACAGCAATGCTAAGGTATTTTATATGTGTCAAACAATACCTTTAAAATATCAAAGTGTTTATTATTGAAGTGAAAAAGACATGCTTGCTAACTTACCACAACGTTGGATGCCCAGACAGCTGTTTTTGTGCACTGATGAAACTGATTTGGTGTTGCTTGGAGATGACTCGGCCGATAGTCCTCCTCCTAAAAAGTTTACAATTGCACATGAAGGTGAAGAAAGTGTCAAGTCTCACCCCAACAAGTGGGTCGGGAAGCTGTGATAAGCAAAAGAAATGGCAGCAATTTACTGTTTTCATAATAAAGTTTACACCTTTCGGAGTTTAGATGTTTCCCGGTCCAGAATATTGATTCTTTCGAGAACTTTTCATTATTTCGTTTAAGTTTTCTTGGAACATTATCCTTTTACAAAGCATAAGTTTTTATCATTTCTGCTTTTGATTTCAATTATCTGTTTTGATGATTATGTTATGTTACATTTTAATTCCATTCATCCTGTTTATCATAATGTGTTTGTTATGAATGTAAATCTTTGTTTAAAAAACATCAACATTGAATTCTTTTTTTATCAAAGTAATTTCATAGAGTTAAAGATCTCACGATTAAAACCATTTATCTCTGTGAATAATTGCTTATATTATAAAATGGTAGGATATATTTCAATCACATATATGAGTACAAACAAATTACTTTTGAAATATTCACAAGGAGCATACAGAAGTCAAAACAGTGACTTCAAAGCATGTATATTCATAAATGTATGCTATAATTTAACTATATACTTACCTCTATAGGATTGGAGCAAGAAGAGATAAAAAGTGCAAGAATCCATAAGATCTCCCTGATGTCTTCAATTTCAGGTTACACAACGTTTGAAGACTTTGTTCGTGATGCAGAGATGCTAACTTTGTCTGGAATTAGCGAATTGGATCAGGTAATGAGTTTATATTATAAAATATCATTACAAGTTATAATTTGTATACGTTAATGATTCTGCAATATTTTTGTTTAAAGGGCTGCAACGTTGTGGTATTTGCTAAGATAAGTGGATTAGCAAAGGAAAATGAATGGTCATACACAGATTGCAGCCTCTGTAACAGAAAGGTTTTTGAGATAGAAGATGCTGAGAAGAACAATGGAGGAAATAAAAAGCTATCATTTGCAATTACAATATTATGAACAGTACAAGTGAGATATCTGTTGCAAGGATTGCTACTGATCATGAAATTATAAAGAATTACCTCAAAGTTGTTTCTGATGATCAGGTTAACATCCAGAGTTTACCAATACAAATGTATACATACATATTGTGATTATAGTTATGTGACAAGTTTTTAAACGTTCCAGGATATTGACCCAGAGTTAAGTGCAAAATCCTATAACTCTGTGAGTCCAAACCAGGACAGCAATGCTAAGATGCTTTATATGTTTGAATACCTTTAAAATATCACAATGTTTATTATTTTAATTGAAAAAGACATGCTTGCTAACTTACCACAACATTGGATGCCCTTTCAGCTGTTTCGTGCACTGATGCAACTCATTTGGTGTTGCTTGGAGATGATTCTGCCGATAGTCCTCCTTCTAAAAAGTTTGCAATTGCACATGAAATTGAAGAAAGTGTCAAGTCTCACCCCAACAAGATGGTCAAGAAGCTGTGATAAGCAAAAACAAATGGCAGCACTTTACTGTTTTCATAATAAAGTTTACACCTTTCGGTGTTTAGATGTTTCCCTGTCCACAATATAGATTCTGTTGAGAACTTTTCATTATTTCGTTTAAGTTTATTTGGAACATTATTCTTTTACAAATCATAAGTTTTTATCATTTCTTACATGTTGAAATACGATAAATTAGGAATATGAATAATTTATCCCTACACTGCTGAATCAATACTATATAGATAAAATGGTAAAGATACACACGGATTGAACTGAATATTTCAATCTGGATAAAATGGTAAAGATACAGACGGATTGAACTGAATATTTCAATCTGGATAAAATGGTAAAGATACAGACGGATTGAACTGAATATTTCAGATTGGATAAGTGAACTGAATCTTCATATCCTTTCAATTACTCTAAATTAGTATATTTATTGGAATTTAAAAAGTTTACATTTCATCAAATTTGAAAGACTTTTATGTGAACTTGGATACAATGGATAGATAACTGATATGTTTTATCCCTAAAACACTGGTAAAATAATCAATTATTTGGGAGTTAATTTGTTGTTAATAAATAAAAATACTTATACAGAGTTTCATTCCTTAACAGTTAAGTCTAATAGACTCCTAATTATAAGGGATCGTAAATAGGTATAAAAATACAGACTAAAAACATATATTCACGTATAACCCAAATTCAGTTTTAAACAAAACATAAAAGCAAAAGTAGTTTGCAGTTTTGAGAAGCAGAACAAGTTGAATTTCAGCAGACAAAATGGATAATGGTTATGATCAATTGGTTTCAGTTCCAGCAAACATTCTATATAATACAATCTCATTTATGAGTTTAGTATAATTACTTTTATGCGTTGTAATTTTTATCTTTTTATTAGATACTTAGCAGTAACCTCACTGCAAATTTAAGACATGTTGGGCAGCAAATCATGATTGAAGTACCAGGGATTCGCAGTGTTTTCGCAAATATGCATATTAATAAGAAAAAAAAAGGTGTTAATTATACGGATCTGCACTTGAGGAATTCTTTGCAGCCATCGGTGTTTTTCCTCAATCTAAGATTCATGTTGTTTATCACAAGTCTTCTAACGTTTTGCATTTATTTAATTTTAATCACGATGGATGCCAACATTTTTCCCCTGATCTTGATGCAAACATTGGACATCGGTAGCTTTTGGAGTTAAATCCTAACAATTCTCTCCGATGTGTAAGTTTAAATTATACCTCCAGCTTCTATCGAGGTTTTTAATTTTTACAATCTGTTTGGTACACAAATTTATTGTCCTGATTGTCTTTGTTTTTCAATTGTAGGTTATTAACCCACAGTATTTTAGGGCTATAGGTTGGCCTTTGAATCAAACTGTTTCACCGACCCTTGATGATAAACACAAACAGTGGAATTTTATTATATATACACAACAGGGTGAACCTATAGGTTTTGAAGGCAACATGTGGGCAAAATTTCATGATCTTTACTTTAATCATCTACGAGGTGTAAATATAATATTCATTTACACAGGGCAATTATACTTTAGGTTAAGGGTTTTCAACCGTAAGGTTACTGCTGTGATCAGGATATATCTACTTCGGATTCATCTGAAAGTTTGATCAATTTACATTTTATATGCTAAAGAAGTTTATTTGATTAAATTTATGTTTTTATATCTTGACTGAATTTTTACTTCACTGTTGCAGGTAAAGTAGACACAATTGACTACATACGGTCTAATAGTGATCAGAATACTTTCAATGTAGTCATGAACACTGATGTCATTCAACGTGGTAGATTGGTGAGATAATGGTTATCATTTGTAACTTACGAGACACAAAATTTTACCTTCAATTATATAGCATTCACTTACTGTTATTATTATGGAAATTTGAGTTTGATTTTTTGTATGAAAGGAAATACCATGGCACATTGTCAGAAGACTTGATATTGAAGACTACAATAGTTTGATCATATACTACGATGAAGAACCTGTTATCAGAATGGGTCGTGTCTATTTATGTGATTATCCTAATCACTTCATTGTCGAAGGAGACATTGAGTACATGATGGGTTTAAAAAGGATCCCTACTGGTATCAAGCTCGAATTTCATATAGATGCAAGAAAGGCAGTTAATAAGGAACATTTGATCTTGGAAGTCCTGTAATTGTTTTAGCTTTTATGTTATTTGGAATAATTAATCATAAACTTATTGTTTTCCAACTTTCAGTCACAATTATCTATTAAATAATTGAATGTTGTTTTCTGTTGTTTTATCCATAGAAATTTTGATTTTTATAATCTAATGCCATAATTCAATTTCTTTGATCTTATAATCGCATAAATTCTTATAATCATACATATAAGAAATAACCAGCCCTTAATAGTTGAGCATTAAACATCCAATCAGTAAATTGAAATTAACAGTATATGCAGGAAATTGGTTTTACTGAGTTTTAAAGTTTCAAACGACTATATAATTATAGATACAATAATGACAATTTCATTGTGAATTGGGTGTTTATATCCTATTTTTTAGGCAATGTCATTGATCTTTATCAAAAAATATTCTTTAGTGATAATATATTCTATCATATATTCTATCATTTAACTCACATTAGGCTTAAATTCCTGTTAACATTCTTATTTAAACACATCTTATAAATTCCAATCCTAAACATCATAGAAACTTATAGTCACCATGAAAACTAATGTGATGCAAAGCAGGCCAGATTGATAAGAAAGGGGATTTTACTGAAAAAAAGACTCAGATTTCATCAACCGGTAATTATTGGTAATCCGCCAGTTCCAATTGTAATACCACAACTTTATGAAGTCAGTGGTAAGAGGAAAAGAATTCATAGAATAAAGATATTGGAATTACCCTGTCCTGATCTAGTTCTTGCGAAAAAGTCCAGGATTGATAGAAAAGAGTTGTTAGATATGAAAAGAAACAGGTCAACCATCCATGGTGAGCAAAGGTCAGAGATCAGTGTTAAACAAAGTTGTGGAAGATCTTACAGATTGAAGAGGAAGGTAATTTTGGATAAAAGGAAGGGTAAAGTTATCCCAGAAAAATCAATTATCACGATGGGTAGTATTGCTATTCATGGATCAAGTAATCTCACATTCATGTATTCCGGGCATACAAGTTCACAACCCATGAAGGAATCTATTTGTTCCAATCGAATATGCAGATCACAATTCCAGAAGGGTAAAAGTAATGATAACGCAACATGTAAGCCGTCATCTTATTTGTTAATTTCTTTTTTCAATTTAATATAGATCTTCCATTGTACAAATAATTCGTATATGAAAGAAATTTGATATAGAGTAATTGAAGTTCTAAAATCTAACCTTGCTTTATTATTTGTTGTGAAATTGATTTCGTCTGCAAGCTGTTTTGGATGATAGATTATCATCAAATCCGTCTATTCTTCATCAGACCACAACAGGTGCATCGAAGAAAAATTTGCACTCTGGAAAATACAAAGTCATTAGCAGGAATTTAACATGCATAAATACAGGTAATATTCTACCAATCCATGTACACCATAATCTATTAATTATCATACAACAATTATTTAACCTGTATAATACATGATATGTAAATATACTTTTTTTTAGAGTACGATGACTTGGGAGATCCAATTTATGTATGTGAATATTGTGGATCTAAGATGTGGTATGAAGAAAGAGTGAACAAACAAAGGAGACCTGAGCAACCTAAATTCTCTCTGTGTTGCAAGCAAGGAAAAATACATTTACCCTTCCTGCAAGAACCGCCTCTTAAACTAAAACATCTGTTCATGTCAAATGATGATAAAAGCAAACATTTCTTGGAGAATATCAGAGCGTATAATAACATGTTCGCGTTTACTTCTATGGGTGGTAACATAGTTAATTCAATAAATGATGGACATGCCCCATATGTTTTCAAAATGCAAGGACACAACAGGCATCTCATGGGTAGTTTAGTTCCAGAGGATGATTCCAAACCCAAATTTTCTCAGTTATACATATATGACACCCATAATGAAGTCAGCAATAGGATTGGAGCTTTAAGGTACATTTTAATGCTTGCATGCTTAATGTAATAGCTTTTACATTTAATTTGGTCATCAATGATCCACATTTTAAACCATTCTATTATATTGTGTACTATTTATGACAATGCAGTTCAGGGAAGAAAAAAACAAAGGAGCTTGATGCTCATATTGTTAACGACATAGAGACTACGATGGATGAACACAATGTTTTGGTTAAAACATACAGAAAAGTGCGTGACACTGTCCAATCAGATTCTTCGAGTGAGATTAGACTAAAGCTAATTTCCACCAGGGAAACTGATGCCCGAACGCATAATCTTCCAACTATTGACGAAGTCGCAGCTATATTACCTGGCGATGAAGGAAATGAAACTAAGACAAGAGATATAATTGTTCAGTATAAATCTGGACAACTTCAGCGTATAAATGAGTTGCACCCATCGTACATCTCACTTCAATATCCTTTGTTGTTTCCTTACGGTGAAGATGGTTTTCGGATAAACATAAAACTTGGAGATGCAGAATCAGATTCTGACGAAGATGAAAATGTGTATTGTGATGATATTGAAGAGGTAGATGACGAAAGGAAAGACCCGCATAAATGGATGAGTATGCGTGAGTGGTTTGCATACCGTATACAGGACAGAGACATGGATGGATCAATGCTGCTATATGGACGTAGACTTTTTCAACAGTTTCTAGTTGATGGATACAATGCAGTTGAGGCTGGTAGGATATTTTGGGTCAGGAAAAATCAAAGAAATCTTTGATGTGACACTTATGAAAACATTAGAAAGCAGCTTGACCATGGAAATACTGAAGCTTCAGATGTTGGGCAGAGAGTGATAATACCGTCTACTTTCACAGGAGGTGAAAGATAGAAAAAGGAGAATTACATTGATGCAATGACTATAGTTAAGACATATGGTTATCCGGATGTTTTTTTAACATTTACATGTAATTACAAGTGGCCAGAAATATTAAGATATTGCGACAAGAAAGGATTGAGGCCCAAAGATATGCCCGATATAGTTTCAAGAGTGTTCATGGTGAAGCTTGAAAGACTGATGAAAGAGATAAAAACTAAAGAGGTATTTGGCCGACAGGAAGCAGGTTTGTTTTAACTATCATTTATATCTTTTTGTTTTAAATTTCTTTTTTTTGTATTTATACATCAATAGTAATTATTCCATATAGTTAATATAGTATACTAACTTTGCAGCCGTCTACACGGTTGAGTACCAGAAAAGAGGGCTACCTCATGCACATATAGTGGTGTCGTTACATCGTGATGACAAACTATCCAAACCAGAGGATATTGATAACTTCATATGTGCTGAACTACCAGATAAGGATAATAATCCTGTTCTATACAACATTGTTACTGAGATGATGATTCATGGTCCTTGTGGTAAAGAGTTTCCGTTCAGTCCTTGCATGGTGAAAGATGAATGCTCAAAAAAATTCCCTAAAAAGTTCAAAGAGGAAACTACAATAGGTGATGATGGTTTCCCTGATTACAGGAGACGTAATGATGGTAATAAATTTGAAAAGAATGGTGCTACAATAGATAATACATGGGTGATTGGTTACAATCAGTATTTGACACTCAGGTTTCATGCACACATCAATGAAGAATGGTGTAATCAAGCAGGTGCTATAAAATACTTATTCAAATACTTGAATAAAGGATCCGACCGAGTTTCATTCAAATATACAATGAACGGAGAAGTAATATGATAAGCGCCCAAAGGATGAAGTAAAAGCTTAGTATGAAGGTAGATATCTTTCAGGTTGTGAAGCTGCATGGCGTATCATTAACTTTCCAATACATAATAGAACACATCATGTTGAAAGGCTAAGTTTCCATTTGCCTGGTCAACAAAGTGTCGTATACGATGAGGATCAGACTGTGGAAACAGTAATAAGCAGGGCTTCCAACAGAGAATCGATGTTCACTGGTTGGATGCAATGTAATGTCATTTACCCTAAAGCTATGAATCTTACTTACATTAATTTTCCTTCCAAATTTGTGTGGAAAAGAAAAGATAGAATTTGGAAGCCAAGACAAAGAGGTTCAAGCATTGGAAGAATTCATGGGGTACCTATAGCATCTGGTGAGCCTTATTACCTCAGGATGCTGCTTAATATTGTTAAATGCCCGACGTGTTATGAAGATATAATGACAATAGATGGTGTACAACATATGACATTCAAAGATGCTTGCTTTGCAAGGGGTTTACTAGAAGATGACAAAGAATATATTGATTGCATTCTTGAAGCATCTACTTGGGGTACAACAACCTACTGCAGACATCTATTTGCTAAACTATTCGATGGTGATATTTTGTCAAAGCCTGAGAATGTGTTGGATCAAACTTGGGAATGCTACACAGAAGATATCCCCATTGAAATTGAAACGGTTGTTCAGAAATGAAGATGTGTCATGAAAATATTTTTCAATTATATTACACATTTAAATTAGTACACAATATATACATAGATACTAAAATCATATATACAGATTACATTGTGTTTGAAGGCGAGCTACAATTGCACGCACTGAAGGAGATTGAGTTAATCTTACGAACTCATGGTAGGACCTTGAAGGATTTCCCAAGTATACCATATCATGGCGATGTATTCATTGAGGATGGGACAAATACCATGATCCACGATGAGTTAGACTACAACAGGTTCTCATTGATGGAAGAACATGATGTGCTGTATGGTAATCTAACTGACGAACAAAGGGCAATTTACAAAGAAATTTTAGATGTAGTTGAAAAAGAGAGTGGAGGATTATTCTTCGTGTATGGTTACGGTGGAACTGGAAAGACTTATGTCTGGCGCACACTTTTAGCCGCAATTTGAAAAGAAGGAGAAATAGTACTAAATGTAGCTTCCAGTGGAATTGCTTCATTATTGTTAGTTGGTGGAAGAACGGCTCACTCAAGGTTTCATATACCAATTAACATGACCGATGAATCGATATGTAGGATAAAACCAGGAAGTGATTTGTCTGCTTTGGTTAAGAGGGCAAAACTTATTATATGGGATGCGGCACACATGGTGCATTAACATTGTTTTCAAGCTTTAGATTGTACATTAAAGAACGTTCTAAGGTGAACAAATCTAGATGCTGCAGAACAACCTTTTGGAGGTAAAGTTGTTGTTCTTGGGGGGGGATTTCCGGCAGATATTGCCAGTAATTCCAAAAGGTACTAGAGCAGACATTGTAAGTTCTGCAATTAATTCTTCTTACCTATGGAGGCATTGTAAGGTACTTAAATTGACCGTGAACATGAGATTAAGGGTAGGAAATACAATGAATAATCCTGATGAAATACGTGAGTTTTCTGAATGGTTGTTAAAAATTGGAGAAGGAAAGATCAATGAGCCAAATGATGGTGAAGCCGAAATTGAATTCCCAGATGAGGTTATCATACAGGAACCAGGAGATCCTATTGAGGCAATTGTAAAGGCTATATATCCAGACTTATTAGCTAATCTGGAAAACCAAGATTGGTTTCAGGAAAGATCCATTTTAGGACCAACGCATGAAGTCATTGACAAAGTAAATAACTACATGACAGGTTTATTACCAGGAGAAGAACGTGAATACCTCAGTTTAGACAGCATGTGTAATTCTGAACATGGAGGTGAATCAGATCAGGGTATCTACACTCCTGAATTTCTCAACAATGTGAAAGCTTATGGACTTCCCAATCACAAATTGGTATTGAAACAGAATGTTCCAGTCATATTACTACATAACCTTGATCCAAGATTAGGACTATGCAACGGTACTAGACTACAGATTATATGTATGGGACGTTATGTCATAGAAGGGAAAATCATATCAGGCAGTAATATTGGTCAGGTTGTACCTATTCCTCGGATGAAAATAATTCCAACTGATAGCAACATTCCTTTCAAGATGAAGAGGAGGCAGTTTCCTATAGCTATTTGTTTCGCAATGACCATTAACAAAAGTCAAGGTCAGTCCCTATCTACAGTCGGACTCTACCTACTGCGGCCAATTTTTAGCCACGGACAGTTATATGTGGCATTGTCACGGGTGACATCTAAAAGAGGGTTGAAAGTTCTCATTTGTGACCGTCATGGCACAAGATCCAACCGAACCATGAATGTCGTTTACAAGGAAGCTCTACGAAATGTTAGTTGAGTTAATTTCTTTATTTTCATTTCTGATTTAATCATGGTACATACTATTCCTTTTCATTATCAACTTTTACTACGGTCATAGTTTTTTCAGACATTTCATTTTCACTTTTTATTTTTACATTCCAAAACAAAACATAAACAGAAATCACAAAAAACAAATCAAACGTAATTGCTTATTCCATCAGATCATGCTCATACTATCAATTGCATCTAGCATACTATCTAAGATTGAATGAATGTGAAATTATCTTTTCCGATTAACAGTATCCACCTGACCATTATCATCCTGATTGTATATCCTGATAATATATCAACAAGAATAAATAATCAGAAATAAATTTTCATACATAATACATTACTTAAAAACCACACTCAAATCTTCAATTACCTCAGCGGAATGAAGTTTGGATGACGAAAATGTTGTTGGATATACAGACAGCTTTAATGACCATGAATCTTAACTAGGTCGTTTATTGAACATAATCTGTTTGAAAAATAAAATTTCAATATCAGCATCAAAAAATTAATCATTGAATTGATATTTGGAATAACACATTAGGCAGAACTAATGAAAATCAAAGGAAATATCAATAGGCATATTACCTCATCAACAAATGATTGAATCTTAATACACCCATTTCCAGCTTAGACACTTCAATGGAACACTCCTTCATTTCACGAACCCATTTATAATCAATGATAATAGCTACACAGTAAACCACATAATAGCAACCCATAATGGAGATCGAACTTATGTCTGAACACCCTCTACACCTTCAATTGATTGATATGAATCTGTGAAATTCAATGGTTCAGATCCCATTTAAACCGAATGAATAAGAATATAGTGCTCAATGAATCTTAGATTGATTACAAAACTTCAACCAAATGAGATTCTCATCGATACTTTGAAAAATTTGACACCGAATATGAGATCGAAAGACCAAAAAGCCGGTAGACTTTCTAAAAAAAACTGCATTATGGTGAAGATTCCAATTCTTTCCATATGAACAAAGACCAAACTGAAGAAAATGATTCCCGTTTGTTTAGGACAGAATGATTCCCGTAAAAAAAGGGCCAGCTACAAGTTTAATCAATCTACTTCTGACTGTCTTTTTCAACTGAATCTAAGATATGAATATAGTGCTCGAAAATCTTGGATTGCTTACAAAATGCAAACCAAATGAGATTCAAAATTGAAACTTGGAAAAATTTGACACCGAATCTGAGATGGAAAAATTTGCCATTAAGGCTTTGATCTGATCCTGAACTTAACTTTTTTTGGGGGGGAGGGGGAGGGTCATTCAGTTCTGATGAGTGATGAAGCTGCTTTTTGTTTTATGTGGTCCTGAGTACGTGCATCGATGCATACCCAGGCTTCTTACAAAAAATAAAAATAAAATAAAGGCCCACTCATGACGAGATTGACCTGAATTAGGGCTGCTCAAAGTAGTATTTGCTTATTTGTTGCACACACACGTTTGAGTTAGAAGAAGAATATAGGTCAAACTCTTTTTTTTACAAACACTCCTCTTCTACAATTCCTCCTTTTCAGCAATATACTCCTACTAATTTATCCAACCTCATATTCCTAATTGGATAAAAGTTCCACCTCCAACCAAAAAATATTCCCTTTTACCTTCTATATAAATCTCAAACCAGAAAAAGTAATAAAACTATCTTCATCATTCATCTTGCTGTGCTCCTATTATTGAAGGTATTTTAAGATAATATAATGATTGTCTTATATTGCCCATCCCTTTCGCATGTGTAAAAATAAATTTATTTTATTCTTATAAATTTTGCTCCTACTAATTCTGATTCTATATTTAATTCCATAGCTTTTGCGTGTGCTGTCGCTCCCGCTGCCGTTCTATTCCCATAGCTTTTTCCAGTGCTGCTATGACTACTGTAAGTGTTCAAGTTTTTGGGCATGTTATAAAAGTAAAAAAATATAGGGTTTTTGCCTTCATTATTTTTTCTATTATTGTTTGTGGGTGCTTTGAAAACCTTGCGATGATGTTAATATTGGAATATGAATGTTGAAATTATTAAAGAGAATTTTTCAGAGATTTTTGCTTCTGAAATAGGAAAATTTTGTTAAATTTTGAATTTGCATTGATTGATAAAGTGATTTTGTAATTGACGGAATTGGTTTTTATCCTCAACAAATATCCCAAAAGATTGTCAAAGCAATTCTCCTAAATCTCATATCCCTCCATCCATTCATCCAATGAACAACCACCCCGATTTTTCTCCTCCTTTCAGACTTTTATTGTCCAAATTGACCCTAAAAGTTCAATCTTTTTCCAACATGCAAATCAATTTGAATCAGGATTGACCATCCCCTTTCTTCCCAACCCCTCCGTCACTCCCAGTATTATTAATTTTCCCTTCTCCTTCTACCGACAACAACTTCCCACTCTCCTCATCAACCTCCTGAGCTTTCTTCTGAGCTTCCTTAACCTTCAAAGCCTGCAATTTGGAATGGTTGTAATACCCAACTCCCAAAAACGCCAATCCATACCCCAACAAGTTAACAATAGTCACAGTATCCTTAATCACCAACCAAGAAAACGCAATCAAGAGCCAATCTTTGACCACCCTGGTAACATTCATGGCCAAAGCTGAGATCTTTCCAACAAGCAAAAACACAGCCAAGTTCAAAGCAAAAGCACAGACGGAATTAGTCCCAAACACCAAGAAATCAAAATTTCAGCCGCTTAGAGATGTAGGTTCAGATCAATTAGCCAAGTTCCAATTAAAATGAAAAGAGTACCGATCTTCACTCTTTATAAAATTAAGGAAGAACTAATTTCAAATTTCTCAAAAACCAAAGAAAAGAAAACACGAAATTTGTAAATTTGAACATGATTGCAATCACAAATGTTCAAAAAGAGAAGAGGTGGGGGACTTACAGAATCCCACTAAGTTCGTTTCCGGCGTACCAGAACGCGAGTAGTGTGGAAATATGAAGCCTGAATCTGAAAAGGGTTGTTCGCTGTAGAGTAGATTATTGCAGCTGTTCTGATTTTGTGTATATGTAGCTTTTGAAGCATTGGTTATTCAAGTGTTACCCCCAAAAACTCAAGGAAAAAACAACACCACTTCAAGAGATATTGTTGTAATCAATCAAGAGTAAGTACCAACAAAAAAATATCCATATAGTTGCTTTTATATTAATTACATATATTTATATTTTACATAAACACAATGTTTATTTTTCAGAAAGTGCCCCATGATAATAACACTGTGGAATGATTTCCATCTTGATGAGGGTCAAACAATTGCACAGATGGTTAACACAACTCCTACTCTCCTATGCTTCAAACTACGAGCCTCAACATTCAACGGTAACTAAAAACATCATTTTTATTAATATTATACTCAATTTGTATGTTAACATCAAAGTATGGTCATCTTTGCAGTGCTTTCCTTGACTACGAGGCCGTCATCGGCATTGATAATAAATGCTCCAACAAAAACCCGCGATGCCCTTCGTGACTGGTATAAACCACAAAATTAAATTACATTTTTTAGCATTAATATAACTTACTATAACTTACTGTAACTTACTGTAACAGGTACCAAACGAACAAAGAAGAGATAATTGGAATGATAGAAGGTCAAGCATACAAGAATACAGATATTTTACTCCCTCGACCTTTGGAGCAAACAATTTCAACAATCAACCAAGCATTGAGACTTTTCAACAAAAAGGTATATCTAATGTTGCTTCAATCATTTATCATACATTCAATTATAGACCTGCTAACATTTATACCTTTCAATCTCAGTTCTATACAGCATGGGTAAAAGTCAAAACAACCTTAGCTCCTTCTCAATCCGCTTTCTGGTTTGCCACATGCAATAACTGCCAAAAGTCAATCAATGGCGATGTTGGTCCAAATATTAAATGTATATCGTGCAACCAAAATGTTAAGCTGGAGGCCAGGTAAATATTTACTCATACCCACTAAAAATCTCTTATAAACCTACCAAATGTATTTACATGAATGCTAAAAATAACTTAATACACCACTAACTATTCAAAATTTACTCCTATACAGAACTAGAATTCTGCTAGAATTGACAGACTCAACAGGCACAATCACGGCATCTGTCCTTGCAACAGAAGCTGAAAAACTCATCGGCGTTAATGCTGAGGCTTTGAGAACTACAGAAGATCAGGTACACATCACTCAATGATATTGCTCAAAACTATGCTAAATAATAAACTAACATTTAACCAATTCAATAATCTTTTGTTTCCAATGCAGGATGTTGACCTCAGTACAACTATTCAAAATGCTCTGAAGCAACACACCATTGTTGCATTCCTCAGAAAATACGATAGTACATTCCAGGGACGTGCCTCAGAAAAATATAGTATTGTAAAATCATACTTAATCCAAGATCTTCTCATGAATGAAACACCCCAAAGGAAAGCAGTACCATTTGAAGAGATAACCTCAGAAGGACATACGGAAATGACAATGTAAACACCTACAGCAAAACGGAGTATCGACTCAGCAAGCCCAATGGAGGATATCAATCCTAGCCCCCAGAAGAAGCTTGAAAAGCTCGACTAAAATCCACATCTTACTTGCATTTTTACAAATTTAAATAAATCACTCCGAGAATATTTAATGTAACGATACTCTATTTCTCGGATGTTTATATCCCTATATTTCATTCATTCTATAGATTTATGGAAATATTTTGAACTTATTATGGAGGAAATTTTTTTTAATTACATTCAACAAATTGTTATCAATTTTTATTGACAAAAAAATCACATATATACTGGGCCAGGGCCGCGCATTGCGCGGCCAGGCATCACTAGTATATATATATATATATATATATATATATATATATATATGAACCGTTTATTGTATAGGCCTCTTCCTCGAGTCTATAATAGTTAGGTTAGGCTCCACTAATGAAATGGTAATCAAACTTTTAAGTTTGATCGTTTTGAAGCTTAATCATTTGGAAAAAAAAAATATATATATATATAGAGAGAGAGAGAGAGAGAACACACATACTTGTTTTGATCTATTGGAAAGTTATATATATATATATAGAGAGAGAGAGAGAGAACACACATACATGTTTTGATCTATTGGAAAGTGGTTCTATTCTCTCTATTTCAAAATAATTGTCCAATATAGGTTTTTTATTTTTAGTTTCTGAATTAAAAACGAAAATTTAAACTAGACAATAATTTTGAGGGGGAGGAAATACATGTTATAAAACAAATGTTGTCTTGATTGTAATCATTTAATAATTTAATCAAATCAAATTAGGTGAATAAAATAAAATGAAACCGATCAAAGAAACCCCATGGCCATGTGGTATGCAGAAAAATAAACAAAGAAAACAATTTAAAAACTGAAAGGAGTAGAAGGTACAAATTAATCCTCAAGCTGATGGAAGGAATATTTTTCGCCAAAGACTACTGATTTTCTTCTTCTTTTTCACTTTGTTTTGCGTGGAGAGCAAGATGTGTTGAAGAGGCATGAGTGGAACAAAGCTTTCAACATAATTATCGGCCGCAAAGTAGACTCCCCATTGGGTCATCCCATCTTTCACTTCTTCAACATTTCTAGTCTCCGGATTGTAAAGAACCAGACGTTCGCATAATACCCTTACGCCGTAACCGATGCTGGCATAGCGATTCGCGGCCTGATTCAGATCCAAGGCCAAAAACCTCCCACTCGGAGTAACACAATCCCACCAATCCCGAAACTGGAAACCCAAATCCCTTGTTGATATCACAAATTTGCGCATCCATGATCCATCATCATTGTTATTATTTGTCTCCGTTGTTATTACTTCTGGCATCACCCAAAGCTCATAGTTACCATCTCCGGTATTACCATACAAAGCGAGACGCCCTTTGTATAATGCAAGTCGTCTGTGCTTTGGTACTATCATTACAAAGTCTGGAATTAACAACATCGGATGATGATGATTGTTTTGTTCTTTACCATCATCATTATCTCCTTTGGTTGCATGAATGTAATCCACCGTATTTTGTTTTATTGGATTAAGCCAATATACATATCCATTCAGGACAACACATTTTGGATTACATTGGTCGGGTGAAAACTTGAGAGAAATGGGTTCGAAACGAATTGTGGTCCAAGAATGAGTCTTTAGTGTGTAAACATCCACCGTGTGGATAGTTCGGCCTTCGGGAAGCACACCACAATACTGTATTTTAGCCACTATATAATCTTGGCTAAAAGAATCAAACCCGAAACCAATGATATTGCAATAATAACCAACGTTGATTCTCGACGGGAGTTGGATGCACTGACGTAGCGCAGGGTTCCATAAGTAGATTTGGACGTCTTTTTTGTTGTACGGGAAAGTAGATTCGTTTCTCTTGAAGAAACAAAGTACTCCATCACAACATGCAACCATAACTAATTTTTCGGGTAAGTGGAAACAAACATTGAGGGAGCCGTAACGCCGGGTACGAAACATGGTAACTGGATCGGCATCTGCTAGATACCTCGGTAAATCTTGAGCACGGGGGGCGTCGCGAAACGAGAAGAATCTCTGGTAGAACCCCATCCAGAATGCGCCGCCACGGCCATGGGGATGGTGGTGTTGGAGATGAGATCTCGCAAAATTGTGTTGGTTTGAGAAAATGAAAACGTACCACAATTTGCTTAAACATGATAATCGAATGAGGGACTTTGAAGGTAGACGAATTATGATTTGCAAAGTAATATCGTCTGAGAAGAATGGAGTCAAACTTGATGATGATAATAGTGATGCATAATATTCCTCCTCCTTAATCATGGTCGTTTTTTTTGTTTCTTTTTGTCAAGATCAGAATGTGGTGACCAGATTTGTGTATATTTAGACCTTTAGGAGTTTGGAGGTTAAGGCAATACAAACACTTATTAATTAGTTGTTACAAGAGTTCTACTTCTAGTTGATAACCATATCAATGATAAAACCATGTGTTTGGGTTCAATATTCTTATCTACATCTTGACGGTGGCAAAGCCGTTGATATGTAGATACTACAAAGAGAGACCATCTAATATCTGTAGTCAAAAGCGGATGTAAAACCTGATAACAAGGAGTTTACGGTTGCTAATCCTTCAAAATGCCGGGATCTGCGGGTTTATACATATAGGAATCTTACGAGTTTATAGTGTAGAGTTATGCACCAATTGAACTTTCCACATCTAAGAAAAGAAATTGTAAGGTCCCTGGAATGAATTTTAAGTTGATGATTCCCAATCAGCCTGGCAATTAATTATGTCCAGCTCCTACCATCTCACTGTAAGGAGTCGTCTAAAAATACGTAATTTTGATTAAAACATTATTTATTTTGTTTTTAATTTAATTTAACATGTAATTGTTAATTACTATTTATTCTAGCCCTTTTTCACAATATTAATTTGTTTCAGGTGGTGTCCTCACCTATCGATGCCAACAAGTGGTGGCGCCGCTGTGACTTCTCCGATCAAGTCCCCCGAAAAATCTAAATTGAAGCCAAATTTTGGCCCGACCGATGACCAGATGCCGATGATGATGTCATCACATTGATGTTAGAAAAACCTTTGATGATGTCTTGACATTTTATAAAGGAAGGTGATAAATTGAGAACTGTTTTTTTTTTAATATTGGGAGCTAAATTTTATCAACTACCCATGTTACCCTCACTCAGAATTTTAAGGGAATTGCCATATTTACTTCTACTTAATTTTCTTTTCCCTCCATTTATTGGCACCACGTAAACTTTGTTTTTTAAAAAATTTAATGTATCTAAGAAATTGGTATCACAAAGCTTCATGTCAACTTACTTAGTTCACAAATTAAAACTTCCGACAAAATAATATTTGTGTAAACTACTTCATCAAATAAAATTTTCAACAAACCATTACAATTAATCAATGAAACTGAACCCAAATTATTCATTAGACTCATTAGCTAGTTTGTCCTTTTTCTCTTCCTTTTTGCTAGCTAGCAGCAACGTTGAGACTTGAGAACAACATCAGAAACAATGGCAACGGGAGGGATAGCAATTAGCAACATGAAGCTTACTAATTACTAGAATCTTTGGCTTAATCCTTTGTAACTAACTAGAAAAACCATTGCTCTTGAAACTGTCACAGTTAATTTTTTTTTCCAATCTTCGATAAACTTCTTTTCACTTTTCACATCACTATATTTTACAATATCATTAATCATAAGATTTCATATCGTTGGGCATGCGAGAATGGAAAACCAAAAAAATAAATACAAGATCCTTGCGCAAAAAAAATGTATTCCGTTAACCTCTAAAATTAATCATATTAGACACATAAAAATTCAACGTGATCAAACAGCCCCAAAGTTTACAAAACTTCAATTACATCTAAAATTTCAACGTGGTCAAACAAGTCCAAAGTTAAACTATCAATAAACATGCACAGTCACAAAAGTTCAATACATCAACTCATCTGTTTTTTAGATGCCCATTCTTTTTAACAAAATCAATACATGGATCTAAGCCCACAATATATCATTAATAAACCTATTTAGTGAGATAATTGTCACAAAATTGACCTCATCACGATGATGACTATAGGGATTGACGTGTGTTGCCGCTACTGAATCAATAAACATAAATTGAACATTTTGAAAGAGAGGGTTTTAAAAAGAGTATCACCAAGTAATGATTATGCAAAAAGAAGCCAAAGTAGCAAAAATTAATGGCCAAAAAAGGAGGAAAAAATTAATTAGATTATGATCTGCAAAAATCATAAGTGAGGGCATAAAAGGTAGTTAATAAAATTTTGCTCTTTATATAACGAAATTGCTCTCAATTTATCAATTCCCTTGTATTAATTATTCTAATAATTTCAAAAAAATTCAGTTAGTTCATATTAAAAAGCAGTGATAGAACCAGAAAAAAAATATTAAGATTTATAAAGACTGATATGAATATATTAATTAGGGATAATTTTTTTTTTAAAACAATAAAATTTCCAAGGAAAAATATCGACAAAGTAGGGATATCATAATATTAACTACTTGAACTAAAAAGGTGAATACGCATAAGGTAATTATATCTTTTCACTATGAACTAGGTTTCGACCTGTGCGTTGCACGGAACATGTCTAAAATGTAATTCGAAGTCGAGAATTAACAATAAACCATATTTTCACGTACTTGATTAATTGTTTGCTTTGAATGAACACATGGGTGAAGAAGAAATGATTTACTATTAATTTCCATTGTTTTCAACTTTTTAAAAATGGGCCAAGCACTCTTTTCGTAGAAATATTTTAAAAGGGTGTGAAAGATGTCAGGGTTGGCCCTTTATGGTAATAAAAACTGAAAAAGGGTCACTGGAAAGTAGAAAGAACCGGTGGCCGGAGTTGGATTTCAGAGGAAAAAAGATAGAATGGGGAACCAGTTAAGAAGGAAGTTATAGAAGATATAGAAGATTCCAGAAATCAAGAAAGGGAATTTTATTGAATTTTATCACTAATCAACATTATACAATCATTGGGTATTTATTACCCCAAATCTACAGTAAATGGAAACTCAGCCGAAAATAGAAAACAATTATTGCCAGTTATTAATTCTTTATTCTGTCTGAGTCAACCGTCAAACTTAATTTTGAAGTCACCCCCATACTTTCAGAATTGACAAATAGACCCAAGATAATGACAATTCATCTCCCATAAAATCAACCTTCTCATCAAGGTTAAAAATTTGGAAACTGGCTCCTTACAAAGTTGTAATCCTCCCAAGATGCATCACTATCATCCAAATTCTTCCACTTCACCAAACATTGGTTAACTTGTACTCCATTTCTGAAAATGAAATGCCTTCGCAAAATGGTTTTAGGCTGCAAAGAGTGATCTTCCAAAACATGATCTTTAGGTGGTGGAGTGCAAGATGCTGGTATACTTCCATAATATTTCTTCAAAAGTGATATATAGAAGACTGGGTGTATCTTGACAAAAGAAGGGAGTTGTATCTTATAGGCCACCTCACTAATCTTTTCCATTACCAAAAATGGACCATAGTTCTTAGACATCAGCTTCAAATAAGACGTCACAGCAACTGTTGACTGCCTGTATAGTTGCAGCTTCAAAAGTACCCAATCCCCAACCTTAAATTCTCTGTCAGTACGGTGCAAGTGAGCAATCCATTTCATCCTTTCTTGAGCTTTTTTCATGTTTTCTTGCAACAATTTTAACACAGTAGCTCTCTTTTGTAATAACTGATCAGCTGCAGGAATAATGCCGTCAGTAAACTCCCCTAATGGAAACAAGTTAGGCTTTTCCCCATAAAGAGCTTCATATGGAGTCATCTTGATACTGGTGTGAAAGGTTGAGTTGTACCACCATTCTGCTAAGGAAAGCCACTTACTCCAAGAAATTGGTTGATCACAGCAGAAACAACGCAAAGAGTTCTCAAGGCATTGATTTACTCTTTCTGTTTGACCATCAGTTTGAGGATGGTATGCAATACTCATTTTCAGTTTAACACCCAACATCTTAAACAGCTCCTTCCAAAACTGGCTTGTAAAGATCTTGTCTCTATCAGTAATGATATCAACAGGTAGCCCATGCAATTTGAAAACTTTATTCAGAAATACTTCAGCAACCGTAATAGCAGTAATAGGAGGATTCAAAGCAATGAAGTGGTTTTATTTGGTAAGCCTATCCACCATAACCAAAATGGTATCAAACCCTTCTGAGATAGGCAGCTTAACAATAAAATCCATAGAAATACTCTTCCAAGCATGTTGTGGAACCGGATTTGGACTTAACAAACCCGGGTAAGGAACATTCTCTCCTTTATTCCTCTGACAAACATCACATTTGGAAACGAATTCTTGTACTTCCTGCTTCATATTTGGCCAACAGAACACAGTTTTCAGTCTTTATAGAGTGGAATTCTGACCAGAGTGTCCACCAAGAGGAGAAGAATGGAAAGTAGACAAGAGGTTTTGCTTCAACTCAGAACTAGTACCAATACAAACTCTCCATTTCCTTCTGAGCAATCCTTGGACAAACTGATACTCATAATTAGGATTAGGAATGATAGTAATTTCAGCAATGAATTCTTTAATACTGTCATCCCCCTGGTAACTTTCAATTACCTCTTTCACCCAAACAGGTTGAACTGTAGTGATTGCACAACAAGATCCTTGATCATTTCATCCTCCATGTTCCTTTCTAGATAAGGCATCAGCAACACTGTTATCTTTCCCCCTTTTATACTGTATTTCATAATCATATCCAAGGAGCTTAGTTAACCATTTATGCTTGTTGGTGTTGATCACTTTTTGCTCCAACAGAAACTTCAGGGACTGGTGATCAGTACGGATGATGAAATGGTTCCCTGACAGATAATGCCTCCACTTGGTTACTGCAAGAACTAAAGCCATCAATTCTTTATCATAAACTGATAAACACTTGTTCTTCTGACTGAATGCCTTACTGATAAAGGCTATAAGTTGTCCAGACTGCGTTAATACTGCTCCCATTCCCACATCATTTGCATCAGTTTCAACCATAAAAGGTTGACTAAAATCTGGTATGCTTAATACAAGAGCACAAATCATGGTTACCTTCAACTTCTGAAATGCCAATTGAGCTTCATCAAACCTTTTGAAAGAATTCTTCTTCAACAAGTTGGTAAGTGGTTTACAGATAATACCATATCCCTTGATGAATCTTCTGTAGTAACCAGTTAACCCAGAAAACCTCTTAAGGCTTTACCAGAATTTGGTGATGGCCATTTAGAGATGCTTTCAACC
This sequence comes from Oldenlandia corymbosa var. corymbosa, assembly GCA_949775105.1. Lineage (NCBI taxonomy): Eukaryota > Viridiplantae > Streptophyta > Magnoliopsida > Gentianales > Rubiaceae > Oldenlandia > Oldenlandia corymbosa. The sequence continues at coordinate 8,678,932 of OX459119.1, read as the reverse complement.
TTCCGAGGATCCATCTTTACATCTTCTCCTAAAATGATGTGACCCAAATAATCCACAGAGTTTTGTGCAAACAAGCATTTACTTTTCTTAGCATATAACTGGTTCTTTTGCAAAATCTTAAGCACATGTTCAAGATGGACAAAATGTTCCTCCAATGTCTTACTATAAACCAAAATATCATCAAAAAAAAACAAAAGAACAAACTTTCTTAATTGTCCCTGGAAAATCAAATTCATCAAGGACTGGAAAGTAGCAGGTGTATTAGTAAGGCCAAAAGGCATAACCAGGAACTCATAGTGCCCATGATGGGTTTGGAATGCTGTCTTTGGCACATCCTCCATGTTGACCAGAATTTGATGGTATCCTGACCTTAAATACTGATGCTATTAAACACTTTAGCTGGAAGAAACCGAGAAGTGGTGGTTTTGTACTTAATACTGATGGTTCCTCTATTAATATATTGGAAGCTGGATATGGTTTCTTGATTTGGGGTGAAGAAGGGTGCTTTGTTTATGGAAAATCCGGTTACTTTGGTGAGGGTAAAAGTTTGATGGCAAAGATAATGGGGATATATTTTGGACTACGGAAGTGTGACAGTTTGAATCTTTCTTCTGTTGAGGACCAAACTAATAATCTTTTGTTAGCTAATATGCTGGCCAAAAAAGAAGTTTTACCATGGGAATACTTTTTCCAACTTACAGCCATTCTGGAAATTATGCAACGGAGAGGATATACTATACTTCATGTTTACCAAGAAACAAATGTTGTGGCAGACAGTCTAGCTAGAGTGGCTTCAGCTGGTACCTCAGGGATATTTAGTTGCTTCCATGAACTTCCAAGAGTTGCTAAAGGTCTTTTAAGACTAGATCAGATATGTACGCCTTATCTGAGGAAAAAATAACTTTCTCAGATTCTAGGCGATTTTGTAATAAAATGTATTTCTCTTCTTTTGTAAGAAAGGGTTATTAATGAAATAAATTTAGGGAAGGACGAGACTAGGGAACTGGATAGTATATATGTTCATCCCTTGGGTAGAGCCCTTGGGTGCATTGTACTATCTGGCACTGGCTGTCTCAAAACATACCTCTTGCATGTACCTCTTGAGTTTCTTTGAGGCAGTTGGGACCTGAATATCGTCCTAACCTTCCTTTTTTTATTAAAAAAAATCATTTGGACCTTTAGATTAATTCACTTTTATGTACATTTGAGTTTTAGATTAATTTCATTTTGTGGATCTTTTTTTTTAGCAAAAAAAGAGGGATAGGAGACTATTTTCAAGTCCCAATTGACTAATAAAATACTCAAGGGGTATACCCAAGAGTTATTTTATAAGTCAATTAGTGCTAAATGATACAATGCACCCAAGGGGTATACCCATGGGATGAACATTAATATCATTTAGTTTCCTAGCTTCGTCTCGTCCCTTATTATATTATACCTTAAGAAGAAAATAGACCTAGGGCAGAGTACGGATCTAACCCAAGTTAAGTTACAAGAGGATTACCAAGACCTCACATATGGGAAACCATGTTGGTCTAAAAACAATAGACCTTTTGAGCTACTAGAAGGATCTAAAAAAATACAAAATCTTTGTGAAAGACCCGAGGAAGCTAAGGTAGCAAGACTGTCAGCGACTGCATTCGTTTCCCGGTATATATGAATTATACTATAGCTCTGACATTGAAGAATGAAAATAATTTCTTTCAGCACTTTATAGTATCTCCAAGGGAAGGTACTCCTATTTTTTAGACGATTGACAATTGTAAGATTATCAGTTTGTACCTCCACCTTCGGAATCTTCATCTGCTGACATATTCCGAGACCGAAAAGTATGCCACTAAGTTCTGCTTGAAAACTATCACCACTGCCAAGATATCCAGCTTCAGCATACTGAAAAGATCCTTGTTCACCTTGTATTATAAAGCCATAACCAGATTCATTAGTCCCATGTGAGGCCGATCCATCCGAATTTCAAACAAAAGAATGCACTTCTGGCTGTTTCCATCGAACAATTTTGTGCCTTTTACTTCTCACAGTGAAATGGATATTACGAAAAAGATTATCCATAAAAACTCCTTCTGGTCGTGAGTGGACTTGAGGAGAATGAATAAGCATTAAGTTCTTCAAATGATCATAGACCGCTGCTTGAACTTGAATTGGAGAAAAATGGATGTCTTCAAAAATTGATTTGTTTCTTTCTTTCCAAGTTTCCCAAAGGATAAAAATAGGAGCCACCGTAATTTCTATCTCCTTTGCCGAAGTAAAACTCCCAATTAACCACCAATGTTGCATCATATGCCAAGCATTTAGAGGCAAATCCTCTTCTAAAAGATGCGAGAAATGAATCCAAATTAGTCTAGAAAGTGAGCAATCAATAAAAACATGTTGCATTGTTTCCTCATTTTTCTTGCAAAGAGGACAAATTGAAGGATGAGCCAAAATTCCAAATGAAGAAATTATCTCAGACATTGGAATAAGTTTATTAATGAATTTCCAAATGAAAAAAGAAATTCAGAGAGGAATAAAATGATGCCACATATTTCATAAAACTCCCTATTTAGTTTGCTTCCCAGGAATCGCCTCGTATGCTGACTTTGTTGTGAAAATTCCATTGAAAGTTGGCTGCCAAATGACACGATCCTTGCCATAATCAAAATGTTGATCCAAAGCGGAAAGCACTTGAATAGCATGTGGAGATAGCACCCCTTCAAATTCATTGAGGAGCTCCACCTTTCTGGCAAAAAAAATTCTTAATTGTCAAACTGGGCCGAGGTGGTTGTTCCGATGGTATGTCCCATATAACTCCCAGACTAGACCAGTTGTCATGCCACAAGTTTGAGCTTCCACCATAAATTTGAACTTTAGATAGGCGAGAAGCTTCAAGATCAATTTTAGCCACACGACTCCAGGTTGTTTTCCTGCAAGCAAATGAAGATAAAGTTAGTAAAAAATTTGCCCATAAACCTTGTTTTTGCTTGATTTTCCACCAGAGCTTGATGGAAAACGTGTTTTTTCTTGATTTCATTTTGTGGATCAATTTTGGGTTTAACTCTACCTTGCTTTTTCGGGGTTAAACGTGTTCCCTCAAGTTTTGTACATCAAAATTATTGGATAAACTCGTAAAGAACTTTTATTGTTTCGAGTTTGTTTAGAGTTTTGCTTTATGCATGGTTGTTGTCATAGTAAGTTCTTTTCATTTTCATATAATGTTCTAAATCAATAAACAATTACCACACTCTTGCAAGTATCTAAAATCAAGTCCCTTTTATATGGAATGAACTAATTTCAACCGAGATATTCCCTCCATGTACCACTTTAATGGTCCTTATTGTTATATTAGTTTCACTTGATAAATTAGATTTATTTTACATAAAAGTCATTTTTTTCATATATCAGGCACCAACCATAGGCAATAATGGATTGAAATAATGGAATAACTTTTCATAGTATACAAATTGTGTAGTAGAAAAGTTGTGGAGACAAGACTCACACTCCAAATTAGGAATTGAATGGGAACAAGAAATCCTTTTTTGGTCGACCAAAGTTTCAAGTTACTTTTTTACCCTTTCAAGCTAAAATAACTCTTGAAATTAATCCCACGTTTTATGTTTGGGAAATTGTTTTTTGACTTTTACATGTGAAGAACATTATTAGTTAATGAAATTGGAGAAATTATTTTGAAATTAATCCCACCTTTTATGTTTGGGAAATTGTTTTTTGACTTTTACATATGAAGAACATTATTAGTTAATGAAATTAAAGAAATTATTAGTTCCTAATGTCCTACGAAAATAATTCACATTCTAAATTGTATTAAAAAGTTATAATTTTACAATATTGACTAATTTTACGAAACGGGAGAAATATTAACAATGTTTAGATAAAGTGTGTGACTTAATTAATCAACTAAGTATGTAAAAGTTTACTCCAACATATATTTGAAATGAAACTATGGCTAAATTGATTAGTGTTCATTCATTCATTGCATAAACAAAGCAAGATATAGAATTTTATGTTGCACCAAAATATAATGGTGATTAAGTTATATCATAGAGGAACATATTTACATAAACTTACTCGACTTTAATAATGGAAAAATAACTTACGATTAGTGGCATGTGTAGAGCTAATTGTCATTAGTTTCCATTGATAGTAATAATTGCATAACTATCCACTATCCATTTGATGATAAACCATTTCTTTCTCATTTTAAAGAAATGCTTTCTTCTTAAAGGTTTTAATACAAGCTCCTCCACCTAAAAATCGAAAATCTTTTGTTCAGTAAGTGAACTACATCTTTCCCAAGAATGTAGATAAAAAATATACATTGAGAGTTATTTTTGAGGTATAAAGGGTCACTAAGCAATCTAGCCATAAAGTTCGGAATTTCAGTTTCCACTGTCATAGCACACCCAGCAGGCTATGACAGTGTTTGCTGATAATCGGAGCGATCATAGCACACCAAGCAGGCCACTATAGCTTGTTTGATGACAATTGGAGCGTACATGACCGTGATGAAACTCGAGGACACTATTTCATGGCTTCTGGCAGTTTTAAGGCTCTTCGGTTTCTTTCAGAAATGCCCTAGATTTTTGGTGTAATACAACATCTACCTGATCCAAAGAATTCCTAGTTTAAAAAAAATGGTTTTTAGCCCTTTTTTTTCATTAAAAGTAGTTGGTTAAGTGATCATACATAATTACCAAACCTTTTTTTTTTTTTGAAAAAGAACATAAGCTTTTCAACTATTTTGAATTTGAACCAACTAAAATATTTTTTTGGATATCTAAAGGTATTCTGATAAGTTTTTTAATCATGAATGTACATTCAAGCTCGATTTTCAAAAATGTTTTTGTCAATTTCGGACAAAATCAGTCCAATTGACACAAAATTGGGGTTTTATATAGGATTAAAATTATGTTTTTATATGAATCATTGAATAAGGTGAAGTCTATTTGAATGGATAATGAATCATTGAATGAGTATGTTAACGGTATTGTGACTACTTGTATGTATATGTTTACTTCAAATTCTATTTATTTGCTGTAAATCTTGAACAAACAACTCCATAGCTTGTGCCCCATAATTTTTTTTCATTTATGATCCTTTCAATTCAATTTGAAAAAAAACCTAGACCGAGATGTAATACATTCATTATCATGAAAGGTACGCATATTTGCTAGGATCAGGGCTAGCTTGTTCATAAAACCACTAAAACTAGGGTTTTAAAACAACTTGAATGTTTTAAGAAACTTGGTATTAGTGTTGATGACCCAGGATTAGAATATGTGGGGAATCTTTTAGAGGGCTCCCAGAAAGGAGTCTCTGCTCTAAATGAGAACTGAAAAAGTTAAAGGCAGAGCATGAAGAGCTTCAGAAGAAGTATAGTAAGGAATACGTTATAAGGAGTGCAAAGATTGGGCTGCTTCTTAAGGAAAGCCTGGATGCCACCGCCAAATGTCTTAGAAGTAGAGCTTAAAGAAAGCGAAAAAAAAAATTGTGGGTATACTCAAGTCTATGATGAACAGACTTGAAAAAGACTGGGACTTCAATGTTCCGGATATAGTCTGGTACTTGGATACAGACTGGAGTGATTCAAAGCCATTCTACAGCCGAAACTTCAAAATCATCTAAACCTGGCAATTCAAAACAAGGCCAAAAAGTGGAATTGGGTGTAGTGTTTGTGAGCATGGTCTTGGTTCCTTTTACAGTCTCCGTAGGCAGATTTTTAACTCCATAATGTGATGTAGAATTGTGATTTTAGACATTCCGATTTGGCATGGATGTTGTGGATGTTTGAGAGTACTATGAGGACAAAAGACATTGTTTTATACTTTGGCATCATCAACTTGACCACCTCCCCCCTTCCTCCTGGCAAAAAAAAAAACGAATAAGGCTCCCATTTTAGGAGGACCCCAAATTTTGTTAATAAAGTATTGCCTCCGTCCTGAAATTATTATCCAGCTTGAATTTTTACTTTTAGTACAAATTTAATTAAAAATAAAAATCTAAAGTGGATAAATTTTAGAACAGAGGGAGTATTATATTTATAAAATAATATTAAAATTACTTAAATTAAAAAAATTTGTGACCACAAATAAAATAAATTGAATATTTTGAAACAATAAATTACAAAATTTTTTAATATGAACATAACACCAACGAATTTGTGTCCAAACTAGCCGGATATAGATTTTATCTTAAGAAATAGTTAATATAATTTTTTTAACTCATAATTTTAAGAGGTCTCGAATTTGATTCTCACTTTATGCCTCCGTAGACCTTGAGCCGGCCTTGGTTAGGATACAATAAAAGAAAAAGAAAAAACAAATGTACCAGTATTCTCCTTATTCTATGTCTCCTACTTTTTTTAGAACTCTTAAATGGTTGCCTACAAATAACAAATATGAAATTAATGCATCAAATGTGCACGAGTACAAAGCAAAAATCGAATTTAACGGAAAAAACTTGGTGGGCTAAAAAACATTTGGTTAAAAAACCGTATCAATGACTTAGTAAATTAATATATTTAACTATGGTTAAAAGTATATCTTTATTTTCTATAAAGCAAAATTCAATGATGAAAACTACTAAGTTGAAACCAAAGCAAGAAAAGACAAGATAAACAAAAGGATACAAAATAATAGGTACATTCATTTAAGTAATTCGAGTTTGATGATAATCATCAACTATAATTTTCAATTACCAATCAATACATGTCCTCAACTACTTTTACATGCAAATTGAAATAATTTTCGTTCAAGTATGTAGTTAATCTCTTCACTATGAGTAATAAGGGTCACAAAGAAAATAAATATAAACTTGTCATATGTCCATCAAATTAAGATAGTCATTTACTATTAGTAATAAGTACATGATTATCATGACTAATTTCATTATGACCAACTTGTTTTCTTATTTTGAGAAATTGATTATTGCCCTACCAATGGAAGAAGGAAGAAGATCTTTATTGCTAGGGCGCTATCAGTTGTGGTGGTGGAAATGTTTGCTTCTTTGGTCATATTCTTGGTGCACCCGATTAAGACAAAACTATCATCCTAGGCTCGTTATAGTCCTTTCATCTTGTCTTTCATACTTCATCTTTGTCGTATCCTTCCAAATATATGATCTAAAAAACATATATCTTTTTTTATTTCATTATTTTTACTCTAGCAAGTATATATGGATTACAAGCACCATGTCCACCTCCGCGCATACAGTCATGCAGTGCTTGGGTACATTGATGTAGTAATGCAACTAACTGACCTACTAACAAACTTGTCATGCATACAAATAGAAAACAGATCTTGATGCCCTCCCTCCCCCACCCTTCCCCTCATGCTAATTTTATAAATTTCACTTTTAGGAAAACTATCAAGGAGATTAGAAACACAAAATTCACTGGAAGTATAGTACTCTTCTCAACCTTATCATGGTACATTAGGGAGTTGTTTATTGCGGATTGCATATGGAATTATACACCCAAAGAAAAGTTCGTTTCTCATTGGCGTGAGTGCAATTGAGATTTTGGCGGAGTTGACTTACCTCAGAATATGTATCGCTTATTGCCGGCAAATGAAAGAAAGATGAAGATAATTAGTACTTATGGACGTGACGTTGTTTGCTCCACTAGTCATACTCTTTGTGCACACAATTAAAATCGTGACCATAATTATGGACTCATGTTACGTGTTTGGAAACTTTCTTATATACGGCTGTAGCTCCAACGCATAACTTTTATTATTGTTTTAGTATTATTTTTATATTAATATTGATCAGCAGTTTTTTTATAAAATGTTGCCAAAACCAACAACAAGTATGATGAGAGACGATATTATAATTTGGTTAGATAGTTATATTTTGCGACTTATAATACTTTGTTGTGCAAGAAATTTAATTTTAAAATTTTACACTCATATCTAATACAAGGTGCAGAATTATAACTAGTAGCATATAAGAAAAAGTTTCCCAAACATAATGATCCCATATATCAATATATCTCTGCAGCCTGACCCCAAGTGGTGTGGATTGCTTACATTAAATATGGTTTTGAAGTTCACAAAAATTTGTAATGACTAATCAGTTCCTTCAAAACTTGAAAATACAAAATTTATAACTCGTTCAAAAGCTAATCAATAATGTAAAGGGTCCGGAGAAGTTTCCCCTTAAAACACTACTAGTACAAAAGTATAAATTATCGCTCGTCTATATAGAAATGAAAAACTTGGTAACTGCTTCAAAACAGTAATTAATAATGTAGAGGGTTCAGGAAAGTTTCCTCTCAGAACACACGAACACAAAACACAATTCATTATTTATTTTGGTATGAGCTAAGCATTTACACAAATTTCCAATCAAGTTTAGTTTTTAACAATCCCTATTTAAGTGGAATTTTTTTGATACTCCATTTGTCCTAAAACTATTATTCAATTTCCACCAATTGACAATCATTTCCGGACGGTGGGAGCATTAACTTATTGTTATAAGAATGATACCAAAAAAATAATAAACTCTGAGAATATAATATTGATAAATGTGAAAGCTTTTTTATGTAAATGATTCAAGAACTTGAATTTCTTGCACAGAACTCTTTGCACACACCTTTGCTTGTCTGTATGCCTTAATTCGAAGCTATAGTTGGTTCTTCAATATTTATTACAAGAATAGAGATACATCTAGGGAAAATTTACAAAGAAAACTTATAGCGAATGATATGTCAATCATCAAACTACGTCCTAAGCCACTAACATTAAATGCTTAAACCCCAAATGAAAAATGATAAAAATAAATGGTTATGATTAATTCCTTGTAAAAGTTTCCTTCAAAACTTTCCTGCACAAATCATTATCCTCACACTCATCATATTATATTATAATTGCAAAACAATTTTTGGAGTTTAGTGGTTCTTATCACTTATTTATTTTGGTTAATTGTTTTTGCATACAATTTATCAATTTTCATCTATTTATTTTGGTTAACTGATTTTGCATGCAATTTAATAAATATTTTAATTTGGTCAAAAGAAGTTTTTAATAAATAGTTTTTTCTATTTATTTCATTATTATCTTACTTATTGCCATTATCTTTAACTTTATAATAATAAATTAATCCCTTATATCTAATTTTATAATAATAATAATAAATTGTCCTTTTTCATCAAATAATATAATGACCCTTTGTTTTTTTCTTTTACGATTACAAAAAAAAATATTTTTTTTATTATTATGTGAATTTGATCAGTCTAAAAACGGTTTTGATGATGAATCAAAAGTATTTTTTAATAAAATTTTTTTCCTATTTATTTCATTATTATATTACTTATTGGCCATTATGCTTAACTTTATGATCATAAATTACTCTTTTATATAATTTTATAATAATAATAAATTGCCCTTTATTATCAATAAATAAAATGACCATTTGATCTCCCTTCCATTATTTTTTTTAACTGAAAAAAGAGATACCAATGAGCTAGGAGTAGAAAGGCACAATACACAAAGAGGATCTAGGATGCTCTCCTTCCATTAATTTTTTCTTTTAAGATTTCAAAAAGAAGACCATTTCTTATCATTAGGTGAATTTGATCAGTCTTAAAAGTATTTTTTTAATATTTTTCCTATTTATTTCATTATATCTTACTTATTACCCATTATCTTTAACTTTATGATAATAAATTATTCCCTTATATCTAATTTTATAATAATAAAAAAATTATCCTTTATAATCAAATAATATAATGACCCTTTGATCACCGTTTCACTAATTTTTGTTTTTAAGATTACAAAAAAAATTATTTCTTATTATTATGTGAATTTGATCAGTCTAAAAACGGTTTTGATGATTTTAATCATTCATTTTAGTTTTAAGATTATAAAAATAATTTCTCATTATTAGGTAAATTTGATCGGCCTAAAAGCGGTTTCGGTGATTCAAATCTCTTTGAATTCCTTAATGTATTTTCTTCTTTTCTTCTTTTCTTTGAATTTACTCGGTACCTCAATGATATTATAGATTATTCTATACCTCAAAAAAATATTAAAAGTCATGTACCGTAAATTTACCTATATATAATTCTATAGGGTGTAAAATTTGGTCATTTCTCTCTCTCTCTTAAAAAAATTTCTTTCAAATCTTTACTTTTACCACTAAATCTCAAATCTCGTCTTTCAATCCTCATCTCCATATTTTTCTTCTCATATTTATTTTCTTCTTAAATTTAGTTTTTATTTTTTGATATTTGTTTTAGTTATTCTTTATCTTTTGGCAATACAAAACTTGATTTTTATTTTCACTGGTCTTGTCTTTTTTTCCACAATCTGAATTCTATATGTCACTATCGTTGAAATGAGAGTTTTAGTGATTTCATTTTATTCTTAAAATGTAAAAGTATAAATATTTTACTACTGATAAATTTGTTAGCATATTTTGTAAATAGTGTACTGAACAACAATATGATTTATTTCTTTTCTTTTATATAATTTACATTTCGTCACTATACATAGTGCACGCGTGAAGCGCGTCTAACCCATCTAGTCTTATTATTATAGGGGGTGCAGGCTTTGATTTGGTTGTCCTTCTTCCTGCATTTACTTTTTTTAATAGAAAAATAAATCTTTAAATTAAATCTATATGCATTAACTTTAGTTGTCAATATTTTACTATGAACTTTGATGTTTAGTGAAAAAGTAAGAGAAAAAAAAGACATAGAAGTTAAGATTATGTAGTTGTTGACTACAAAATATATATACATATATATATTACATATAATAATATTATTAGAATTTGATCAGTCACAAAAAATGGTTACAATAATTCTGACTCCTTGAATTTACTTTGTCATTTCTGCTTCTCTTTTTTTTATTTAGTTACTTTGTTAATGAGAATTTAAGGAATTATTCAATAACTTTAAAAAGTATAGCCATTAAAAGTTTTGTATGTCAATATATAATCCTCAATAATCACTTCTTTTTCCTTTGTTTTTTAGAATTGCTCGAGCATTTGCTCTCTACACAATACACACGAACCTCTCAATCCGGAACCCTTGAAGGTAGGGTTGTTCATAGTTTGGTTCAATCCAGTCAATCTGTTCAAACCGGCTGATGGTTCGGTTTTATGGGTGGTTTTCATTTGTCATTTTAATTTGGCGGTTTCAAAAGTTGTAAACCGCAAAAAAACGGTTCAGTCTCGGTTTCGAATATTTAAACCGGTGCTCAATCCAGACCGGATTGTGTATATAACTTTTTTTTCATACAAATATTTTACAGACTGTAACTTTCTATTAAATTGTTAAATGGCATAATATGTTATACATGTGAAATGTGATTGGAATGGTGCAGGTTCGAATCCTCTTCCACTCATTTGTATATGTTTTCCATTCTTTTTTCAAGAAAGAGCCAATTGTGACCCAAATAACTCCTAAGATTAGCCCAAAAAAGCATCTACAGTTTGTGGACTTAATTGCCAAAAAGTATCAGAGGCTCAAATTTAGGCTTAAACCTTTAAACTGTCCAAACCAAACCGTTCCATCTGGTTTGGATTGGTCCGGCTTGAATATGTTATTGGTTTGGTTTCGGTTTTGAATTTTTAAAACCGAATATTATCTGTTTGATCACGGTTTTTTCTAAATCTGGACCAAAGCCGTAAACACCCCTACTTGAAGGTACCTAAGTATTACTTTTTGTTTATCGTCCTTTTTTTTTCCTTCTATATTCATTTTATTTTATTTCTTTTGGTAGATAACACTAGGAACTATTACGGAAATGATTTATTTTAGTTTTCGTTTAAATATTTTTTGTTCTTTCAGTTGATTTCTTCCTTTCTTTTCTTTCGTTCCTTCCTTTTTTTTGTGATGTTGAGATTTGATGATATTCTATTGTTTACTTTATTGGTATATTTTCTTTTTGTTCAAAGTCTGAATATTTTCTATGTTTACTCTAAATTTGTTATAAAATTTGTTAATGATAAATATATTTGTCAAGATTTTAATTTATATTTATTTATTTATTTTGTAGAAAGTGTGATGTACAGTAAAATAAGTCACAATTTTTCTATTATTAATTGTATAAAAAATATAAATAATAAATATCATTATTTAATCTATGTTCGAACAAAGCGCATCTTATACATCTACTAGTTAGTACACAATAAACCCACAATCTAAAGTCTTCAGTTAACAACAAAACATCTTCGGCTAACCAAGACATTGGATCCAATAGTTAAGGCGTTCAAAGCCTTTTTGCCTTAGATTTTAGTCAACCCAACTTTGAAATCTCCGAAGCCTTTTCTCTCTGTATTCTAACGGAAACATAACAGTAACACCCCCTTCCGTCCAAAATGGACTCGGAGATGGTGGATTCACCACCTCTGAGTTACGATAAAGACAATCCGACAACATCTACAGGGAGGGCAAGCTCTCTGGTCAATGAAAATCATATCAATGGCCCAAATCTATCAACCTGGGGCCAATCCTTCAAGGATACTCTGCTGCAAGGTCCTCAACCTAAAGAAAGAAAAGGTTTTTCACATGGAGAATGTGATAACAGAAGAAGGTGAAGTCACCTACGGGGAAGTTGATGGTCTCTCCACAATTGACTTTGCAGATCCGGTCCAGAAACGAATGAATCGAGCAATGACCTTCTCAGTAGCGGTCAAGCCTTTAGGCAAGGAATTCCCCTATTACCTGCTCCACAAACGTCTAAAGGCGATGTGGCAACCAAAAGGCGAAATCTACCCATCGGATGTAATAGAGGGATACCACATGTTCAGATTGTCCAACGAAGAGGACTATAATCATGTGCTAATAAACGGACCATGGTCAATCTTGGATCACTACATTACGGTCCTACCTTGGACAGATGATTTTGACCCGACCAGTGAGAACATCTCAGCAGTGGCCACTTGGATTCGCATACCAGGCCTTCCTCTCAAGTACTTCCACGAAGCTCTTCTAAGGGACATAACAAGACCATTGGGAAGATTTATCAAAGGTGATAGGAATACAATCACCGCAGAAAGAGGACGTTACGCCAGAGTGGCGGTTGAACTGGATCTCTCAAAGCCCCTCAAAGGTAAACTCAAAATTGATGGTAAGACATACACTATTGAGTATGAAGATTTGAGACAGATCTGTTTCCACTGCGGGAAGTACGGCCATGTCATCCAAAACTGCCCTACTGTACCACCGCCGGCCCCCAACCATCAAGAGACATCAACACCGCCGGAGAAGCCCCCCAACGCTATAACCCGCCCGGATCTACAAACAGGTGATCAACCAGCTCCAACTACGGCAGACATCTCCTGGGAAAAAGCCACACGACTCCCGATGCAACACCAAGCACCACCACTGTTAGGGGAATGGAACTATGCCCAAAAGAAGACTAGAAGACCATATACCCAAAAGAAGCAACAAACCTTCATATTCGGCCAATCAAAGTTTGCACCACTGGCAGAACAGGAGCCGGTACCTAATGCCAACGCCAGCAAGGCCACGACAACGCTTGGAATAGGTAAGCAAGTCAATAGCAACTCAACTAACGATTCATCTAAGTCTCGTCCTAAAGGAAATGCTAGGAAGCTCAGGGTTAGCCCATCCACAAGCAAAGGCAAGTCTGCTAGCCCAGAAACAAAGGCTAATAAAAGGAAGCCCGAAACAACTTCAAATGAACCACTTGGGTCAAGAAATCCCTCACAGACTCGAACCGGGCCCAGTCAGAGCAACAACCCAGCATCCTAGTAGTCCAACCACAACCTGTTACTCATCAGAACCCGCAGCCCATCCTAGCTTCAGATCCCCTAGCCCAAACCCAGACAACAACCTCACCAAACAACAACTCAACCAGGCAACCAATTTTAGACCCACAAAACCATAGTGTAATCCACATACCCCACCCCAGCCCGACCTTAAAGGCAAGCGACGCCGATCCCTTCGGGGGTAAGCCGTCGGACGTAATTAAAGGTTTCCACCTGAAACCTAACCTCAGATTTAAATTAGGTAGCCCAAACACCCCAATCGATATAACCGTCGATGATAATGAGAAGATTGATGCGGGGAAGAGGCCAACCAACGACCAAACCAGAGATGCAGAAATGCACCAGTCAGACAACATCCCGGAGGAGCAGCTGCCGGAGTCCGGCAGGTCAAGCTTCTTCAACCCTAATCTCTATCATAACCATGAGTAATAAAATACTTGCATGGAATTGCCAAGGTTTGGCCAATATAACAACCATTTCAGTTTTGAAGAATTTCATTTCTAGCCATCAAATCCAGCTGACAGCAATTTTTGAACCAAAAATTAGCGGTTTTGATGCAGAAAGAGTAATTAAACAAACTGGATTGCAAAACTCGCATAGAGTAGAGGCTATAGGATTCTCGGGTGGAATCTGTTTAATGTGGAATAATTCTGTTCAAGTTCATATTATAAAAAGTGACTGGCAATTTATTCACGCCAAAGTCACCTTTGCAAATAACTCAAGTTGTTTTGTCACCTCAGTATATGGCAGTCCTCAAAAACTAACCAGAAGATTACTGTGGGATAGGTTAGAAAATATTGCAGGTACCATATCCCATCCCTGGATAATTCTCGGTGATTTTAATGCTACTACAGAGGAGGCAGACCGGGCAGGAGGTCAAAAATCAAAAGGCTGCAAAAGATTTCAGGGCTAGCTACACCGGTCTGATTTGATTGACTTGGGTTTCGAAGGATCGCGATATACTTGGACTAATGGACGTTGCTTTGTACGATTAGACAGAGCTGTAGCGAACCAGGCTTGGGGCGATACCTTTCACAACACTAAGGTTACTCATATCCCTAAAGCAGCCTCAGACCACTCCCCTTTACTAGTGTCCTTCAGATCAATATTAGGATTGCCACCTCCCGTTAAACCTTTCAGATACCAGAATATGTGGGAAGCACACGATGATTGGAGTGAGTAGCTGCAAAAGATCTGGATTCCGAAAGGGGACTTCATTAATAATATGAATTCCCTAAAATCCAACGTGGACGATTGGAAATATAATCACTTTGGGGACATTCACAAAAATAAGAGAAGGATCTTGGCTAGGCTATCCGGTTTGCAAAAGGCCTTAGCCACCCACACCTCCCCCACTCTCCAAGGGTTGGAAATCCAATTAAGAGATGAATTTGAGAAACTCTGCACCCAGGAGGAGATTCTACGCTTACAGAACTCCAGAGCAATGTGGCTCCTGCAAGGTGATCGAAATTCGAGAATTTTTCATGCAGCGTGTCAACCCCCAAGGAAGAAGCAAAAAATCAAACGCCTCCAGCTCCAAGACGGTACCTGGTGTGCAGACGTGGCAACGCTAAGAGAACATGCTACTCTTTTTTTCAAGGATCTTTATAGTGCTGACACAGCTCTATCACAAAGGTACGCAATTAAAGGCCATTTTCCTTCTATTCCTAACCATATTTTGGCTTCTCTATCAGCTGACTTGCAGGATGAAGAAGTTAAAATGGCTGTCTTTGAAATGGATAAAAACAAAGCCGGGGGGATCGATGGTTTTAATGTCGGATTTTACCAACACAATTGGCCTACCATCAATCAATCAGTGTGCACTCTTGTCAGAAAAACTTTCAAACAAGGGAGGATCGAGCCAAGCATTAACAGTGCAATGGTAATCCTCATCCCAAAGATTGCAAATCCAACCAACTTTCAGAACTTCAGACCAATTAGCCTCATAAACGTGGCGGCTAAGATTATATCCAAGGTGATAGCTGATAGACTCAAGCCGGCGATGCCATTCCTCACTCTCCCAACCCAGACCAGCTTCGTTCCGGGAAGGAATATCGCCGAAAATATAATAATAGCCCAGGAAGCCATCCATTCAATGCGTCTCTCCAAAGGTCGAAAGGGGTGGATAGCAGTCAAAATCGACTTGGCGAAGGCTTTCGATAGAGTCAATTGGGATTTCATACAAGACACCCTTCAGGAAGCCAGAATTCCAGCCACCATGATTAAGGTGATTATCGTCTCATTAACCACGGTAACCACCAATATACTATGGGAAGGTCGCACTGGTCAAGAATTCAATCCAAGTCGAGGAGTCCGCCAAGGTGATCCTATCTCTCCTTGCCTCTTTGTCCTCTGTATGGAAAGATTGTCTCATGCCATTAACAGGGAGGTTAACAACAAGCGGTGGAGGCCCCTAACTTTCGGCAGCAACAAAACACCACTGTCCCACCTCCTTTTTGCAGATGATTTGATCTTATTTGCTAAGGCTGCCATTGATCAAATAAAGGTGATCCACTCAGTCCTTGACGACTTTTGCCGGGCGTCGGGTCAAATGGTGAGCAAGGAGAAGACAGTTTTATACTGCTCACCTAATATTGACACCCCCCGGGCTGCCAGACTGAGCTCAATGCTGGGTGTCACCCTTGTAAATGACCTTGGAAGATATCTTGGTGTTCCAATTATCCATGAAAAGGTCATCCAACATACTTACTGTGAGGTCATTAATAAAATTCAGAATAGAGTCAGCCATTGGAATCCACAGGCTCTCAATGGCGGGACGACTAACGCTCTGTCAATCAGTTCTAGCAGTAGTCCCAAACTATACCATGCAATCCACCATGCTCCCAAAAGGCACGGTAAATCAGATTGATAAAATCAGAAGGAAATTTCTTTGGGGCGCATCACAAGAAGAAAAGAAAATGAGTATGGTTAATTGGGAAACGGTATGTCAACCCAAGAAAAGAGGCGGCTTAGGCCTCCGTAAACTCAGGGATGTCAACACAGTTTTCCTACTCAAACATGCTTGGAGTCTTATAGCTAATAAGGGAAGCCTTTGGCATACGATACTCAAAGCCAAGTACGGCTTACCAAGCAACACAATCCCTCCAAACATAGACAGGACCAATTGTTCAATTTTATGGAGGCACATTGCGGCAATATGGCCTACCGCACTCCATGGTATTCGTTGGACCGTCGGAGAGGGTAAAACGATCCGTTTCTGGACCGACAATTGACTAGATTTACAGGAGCCTCTCTCCTCTTTCTCTCTACTTCCACTCTTGCCTGCTGACAGCCAGAAGACACTTAACCATTTTGTGAATTCTCAGGGAATTTGGCAATGGAATCAACTCCAAGATTCTTTACCGCAGAACATCCTCGAAATTATTAGAGCCATTCCTCCCCCAAATGTTGTTCTTGGAAAAGATTTTCCATCCTGGAGATGGTCAAAAAGCGGAAATTTCACCACCTCATCGTCCCATGTTGTATTAGCAGGAAATAGATGGCCAAATGAAAATCCCAAATGGAATCTCATCTGGAAATGGCCTGGCCCCGAGAGGATCAGGACCTTTCTATGGTTGTTGCTCAGAGAAGCCCTGATGACTAACTCAGAACGTTTACGTCGCCACATCACCAATAATGGCAGCTGTCTTCGTTGCGGCCAGCCAGAAACTTTTTTTCATTCTTTTAGAGACTGTTTTAGAGCCAAAGAACTATGGCAATGTTGCTGTCCTAACCTGGATAACAACTTCTGGCTTAGTTCTAATTGGCATGATTGGATCCTTTCTAATCTAAACTCTTCTATCTCCCAGGATGCAGATGATTGGAAGCTCATTTTTGGCGCGTCCTGCTGGAAATTATGGAAGACCAGAAATGAGGAAACCTTTGGCACCTCCACCATATCTCAATCTGAACTTAGGAACTCAACTCGGGCATTGATCAGAGAAATAGTCAGATCAAATGAGATCTTTGCTCAGCCAACAAGAACCAGAGAACCATCGAACTCATCCCTGCCATGGTCACCCCCTCAATGGGAATGGGTCAAAATAAATACGAACGGAGCAGTAAGCACATCTCCAAAAAAGGCAGCCACAGGCGGCCTCATCCGTAACCATGAAGGCCTCTGGATAACGGGATTCATGGCCAATCTAGGCAACTGCAGCTCACTAGAAGCAGAATATTGGGGAGCCTATTTCGGTCTCCAAATTGCTTGGGACCTTGGTTTTAGGAAAGTCATTTTGGAAATGGATTCGGCAGAGGCGCTCAACTCCTTTAGGCGCATTGGCAGGTCCACACCGGCAAGTAATGTTCTCAGGCGTATAGAGGCACTACTTGATCAACGCTGGTCAGTGAATTTTAGCCTCATTCGAAGAACTTCAAATGAGGCGGCGGATTCATTGGCCAAGCTTGGATTCTCTTGTCAATCGGGGCTTCACATTTTGTCAACTCCCCCGGCAAATATAGCCGTTCAAGTAGAATTAGATAGGACTCCATCATCCCTACCCTAGGGGATCTTTTGTGTACCAAGTAGTTTTGCTTCCCTTGTATAAAAATAAAAAAAAAAAAAAGCCTTTTTGCCTTACCCATGGAATCCTTAACCTCTTTGTCTAGCACCTTTCTGCTGGACAAAGACGGACATGAACACTACCAAAACTGAGACCGATTCGAAAATGAGTACTCTTTTCAAATCAGTTTAATAAATTCCCAAGACTTATTTGAACTCCCGCTTCACCAAAATGAGTGCCGAGACATCATTTTATTACATAACATTATAAGTCTTTTAACCAAAAATTAAATTATGTACTCTTTCCATTTCGAAATGATTATTCAATTTGAATTTTTATTTTTATTTCAAATTAGAAGATAAAAATCCAAAATAGAAAATATTTATTTTGGAAGAAAAGAAATAGTATATTCTCGGTCGTTAACATTTTGACCCAGATTTATATAATACTTAGAGTGGATATTTCCATTATGATATAATCACCTCCATTTGACAAGTAATTAAGAAAAAAAAATAATCCAGCAAGAAACAATTAGAATAAAAGAAACCACATGTGGTGCGCTCTGATTTAGATCGGGTGGTTAAAACCGAACTTTTTCCTTAAATATATTTTCCTATATATACCTGGACAAAAATAAAACCTTTTAAAAATTTTGTGAACTAACTTATATGTCCCGGATTTAGGAAATCCGAATGGGGGTGAAACTCGGATTTCGAAAATCCGAACCCCAATAAACTCGGATTATAAAAATTCGACTTTGTGTTACGTAAATCCGATATTAAGTTAATGATAAAAATTAGTGTAATTAATATAAATCTGAATTTTATAAATCCGTAATTATGAATAAAATATTAATTTCCGGATAGAGGAAAAAAAATATGTTGAAAAATTAAATTTGGGAAAAACCGGATCACGGTAATCCGAATATACGTAGACTCAGATTACCGAAATCCGAATATTCTCTGTTTTCTGAAAAAATGGGGACTCTCAGTTGGCTACAGACTCGGATTTCAGAAATCCGAATCCTTTACAAAAAGTCTGAGTTCGGATTTCGCAAATCCGAGTCTTTGTCAGAACTGAAAAAAAAAATTGGACTGGTTTTCACCAGTCCTAAACCTGTTTACAGCACCAACAACAATGAAACATTGGAAAACAGAAATTTAATGGCAACAAAACAATAAACGGCATTCGATTAACAACAAAACAGAAATTTAATGGCAACAATGAAACATTGAAGTTTCATACAAAAATCAATACAAAAACTACTTTAAATGTGCAAAATACATCAAATGTCTCATTTTTTCCCTTTTCCTTTATTGTGCGCATCCGAAGTGTATTTGTTTGGGCCCTGTCGGATCCTCTCTCCCCTCTTAAGATACGTGAGTATTGAACTCTGTTGTGGTTGCGACTGTCCACCAAACTGAGCCTCGAGTTGGGGTTGGGATTGGGACTCTCCCATGGTGAGAAATTTGACTCCCGGTTGTGGTTGCGACTGTCCACCAAACTAAGTCTCGGGTCCACCAATGTCAAACTGAGTCTTGGGTCCACCAGCGTCTTCAAAATGAGTCTCGACCTGGATGTGCGAGCCTCGAGAAGAATGTGCTTGATCCTCATTTTGTTGACCCTCAGTTTGTTATTGCGATGTCCGAGGGGGGATTGTGACCTTCCTCTTTCTTCCTCCTCCAATCTTATCTCTCGACCACAATTTCGCTTTTTTACCCGGCGGAGGTTGTGAGGGCAAAGATGGATCTTCATCAACCAGGATTTGGGTATCCTCCACCTCCATCTCATCATTTGCACCCAAGGTTAAAGCAGCATGTGTTTGATTGATGATATCGTCCAAATGCTTGTCAAGTTCTTCGTCTAGGAGATTATCATCTTCTCGTTTTTCTCTAAACCTCTCGGTACTCACGCGAATGTTGTTTAATACTTCACCCTGAAAAGAAATTGGGACGTTAATTAAGAGAGTAAAATTTTAAAAAAATAAAAATGAAAAAAAAAAAATGAAAACATAAGAAATAATAAAAGAAATCTAGAATGAACTCACATATAATTTCACGCGACTTGAAGAAGTCTCGTATCCTTGAGTTTCATAATTATTGAGATTGGATATCAGTCTGACAGTGTTCACCATGAACCATTCATAGTACCCCTCATATACAGAACCAGGATCTCCTTCTTCCAAATCTCGTAGCACGTACTCTTCTCTCCTATTCCAATTACGACGTACTGCGGAATAGTGGTCCACCCAATTATTGCTAGGATACCCAGACATACTGTGGACGTGATCGAGAAGGAATGCTGCGTTATCTTTAATCATGGGGTGCTTGGGAACATCCTGTATGTATCCAAATTGTCTTACGACTCTGCCCGACTCGTGGGGTTCCCTAATAGCCCAACAGAACATCCAACACCTGGTCGTCCAAATGGCTTGGCCTTGTGTACAGAAATCAGGGAGTCTATGAAGGACATGTGCATATGGTTGCCACAGAAACTGCACGAAAAGAAATTCATTAGATGGTACAACCGAAACAAAAAGAAAGGGGTAATTGATCTCAAAGTAAACATAAATACCAAACATGATATTGGATCTACACGGTTCATGAACTCTACATGCGAATCATTCTTGATCTTCACTACACGCCTACCACCGGGACTATCGAAAATCAAAGAAAGGTGGAGTTTCACGTGTGCTGGATCCCAACCAAGTGTCATACAAATCTTATTAATCAATCCCTCATATGACAACCGTTCTTCGACAAATAAACCCTCATCCGGCATATTCAAAAAAGTGTTGATGCTACCGTTCTCTATCACATACTTATTTGTATGATACAAATTAAGCATGTATGATACATTACGTGCCATTGATAACTGTTAAAAAAAAACATCAATAACTAATCATTTCTTAATAACAAAATCAACAAATACACCAAACATACTCAATTCATAATTCAAAAAACCTATAAAATACTAAAATACTTATAAATCAACTTCGATATCTCATTAACAACTATGATTTCTCATCTCTAACCTCAAAATCAACACCTAAAACATCCAAACAATCAACCAACATAAACCCTAATCTATCATACATCATTCTAACAAATCAAAATAACACAAAACTAAACTAAATAACATGGTTTTGCAATCTAACCTCTTTTAAATAACGATTTCCACGTATCTAGAGGCAAGAATGCATCAAAAACTCCAATTCGCCCTTGTTTGAGCTGCAAAAACAGAAAATTCGACTCAGTTCTCGAATGAGAACTGCCTGAAATTTTTTTTCTTTTATAGCACGTTAAACTCGGATTTAAGAAATCCGAGTCCGTAAGTAACTCGAATTTTCAAAATCCAAATTACATTAGTTTCGGATTTCATGAATCCGGATTTAGTCAATTCAGAATTATTTTATTCAT
This sequence comes from Oldenlandia corymbosa var. corymbosa, assembly GCA_949775105.1. Classification (NCBI taxonomy): domain Eukaryota; kingdom Viridiplantae; phylum Streptophyta; class Magnoliopsida; order Gentianales; family Rubiaceae; genus Oldenlandia; species Oldenlandia corymbosa. The sequence goes on along the minus strand of OX459119.1, from coordinate 8,657,262 downwards.
TTTTTGGTCCTCCAATTTATGGCACATGCCTACTTCCACCAACCAAATTAAAGACAGACGGATTTCCAAAATCCGAATTCATAAACCATGATTACGGACTTCCGGTTTCTGAATTCAAAAATTTCGCTCCGCGATTTATTAATTTTTAATTATAGTCGGATTTCGCAAATCCGGCCTTCACTGTTCATTTAAGAATTTTTAAAAAACTATTATTCAACAAAATTTATGTAATTATTATTTTATTATTATATATAAACTCGGATTTGCAAAATCCGAATCTTTAATTTTAATTATAACTCGGATTTCAGAAATCCGAGGAATATAGTTCTGTCGACAAATATTCTGAAAATTTTAAATTTGTCCACGTTTATTTTAATTAATTTTTTTTGGGAAAAATCCCGGTTAAAACCTACCCCTAAATGTAAATTACAATGTAAGATTAAGTCATTTTTTATGAAACAATAGTGATAAAAGACAAAATGTGTTAGAAACCAAATATAATAATTAAACAAAAGCAGCTTTGTTCTGGCTATATATAATACGTTCTATAGTAGTCGTACACCTTTTGAAGTTGAGGTTTTAGCATGGCTGGCGGGGTTAAAACTTCAAAAGCAGCAACAACTATGGGATGATCAAGATGTATTCCAGATGGACAATTCAACAGTTGCAAGTCTTGGAACTCATATGGCAGCCCTTCAAGCAGATTGGGATAGACATTTTAACTCTCAAGAATAGTTTTTCATTTTTTGTGTGTTTGTAATATATAGTTTTTCATTTTCCTACTAAAAAATTATCTGTAGTGGGAAATGTTCATCAACTAGCTAATTATGTGATTATCTTTTGTATGATGTAAATGTGTTATTTTTTAATATAAAAATAAAAGTTTGTTTCAACGAAAAAAAAAAAAAAAGTATATTTCTTCTTAGATAACTTTAATATATTATAAACAGTTTGCCTATCCAGTATATATGGGTCGTTGTAGTATAGTGGTGAGTATTCCCGCCTGTCACGCGGGTGACCCGGGTTCGATCCCCGGCAACGGCGTTTTTTCTTTTATTTCCGTTTTTCACCCAATTCTTGGAAACTCTCAGATTTGAGGACTTGGGTATCAACTCCCGGCAACAGCACTATGTTCGTTATCATTTCGCCAATGTTTGGAAGCTCTCGGGTTTTGGTAATGTTGCAACTCTCATTGACCATAATGGGAAAGGAAAGTGACTCCGTCTCAGTTTCCATATTGCAAAAAGGATCTGGTCGTATCTTCCCCTATAAATACAGCCAAACTCCTCGTCTGATTGATCTCACCAAGAAAAACACTACGCACTTCCTCTTTTGTTTGGTCAGCAGGAACAGAAAAAGTTTTGCTTTTTGTTTTTCATCTAAAAGTCAATTCGTTCAGTTCGGATCAGCTCTCAAGCTTGTGACAATGTCGATGTTCCTTCCATTCATCAGCTGAAGTAATCTGCGCGGATTTCTTTGGGGACGACCTTGTTTTCCCTCTGCCGCCTAAGGTGAATAACACCAGCAGCAACAGGAAAAGTGTTGGCCTGAAGAAATTCCAAGAACAACAAGAAGTCCAAACTGTTACCTATGCTGGTGGGGAAAAGCTGCAGATCAAGACGCCAACCGTGAAGAAATTTCTGGGATTCTCCCCTGCCCTTGACGGGTTGGATTGTTTCGAGACTCTAGTCTCTTTCTATACTACTCGTGCCACCCGTAGTAGTAGCTCTGTTGATTTTTTTTCTTCCTTTGTATGTAGAGACGGAATTCAAAGTACTACTATAATATAATATTTTTGTTTTTAATTAGTGTACTAATTTCTACATATCACTGTGTTTTTAGTTCTTTCTCCATCAAAACTGTTCAGCAACTTACCTGAGAGGCAAAGACACACAGGGAAAGGAACCAAGAAAAGTAAAAACATGTTTACTTGTATTAGCCTTCGTTTACTACTACTCCCCACGATCCACTAAAACCTTTCGGAAGGGAAAAACGACAAACATGATGATCAATGTGGTAAAAAATCTGCCTTATTGCTGTAGGTACAGAGTTTTAACAAGTAAGAGCAAAATCATCTTAAAACACCCCTCTGGATCTGTTTCTTTCCCCCCTAAATCCTATATTCGCTATCAATTACAAAAAGTAAATGGATGAGTTGATGGAATTTCCTCTTACCCAAATGAATGATTGATGATATTAAACTAAACTTTATGAACAGTGTGGTTTTTCAATCTGTATAATGGCACTAAAACCTGGACCAGAATGAAGGTTGAACTCCAAGTCCCCAATGCGGTGCGATTCATAACGTGTGGACGAGTCTGTGTCCATTCCTGTACATTGAATCAGGAGCCTTCTGCATGATTGTTGCATCTTCATGAAGGACTGTGGATGCCTCTCTTCCTCAGTTCAGTATCAAATACTGCTTCTGCTGCAACCAATTTTTTGCAGTTACGGTTTTCCTGACTCTTCGAATTGTCTTGTTACGAACAGAAATCAGGTTTACACTCGCGAGATAGGGGAGAAGGGCGGGTTCACTAAAAAAGATGGCAAGACTGCTTCCATCCTTTTATTTTCTTTACATTTCCCTTCTTCTGTGACTGCATTCATCAGACTCTTGACTTCCTCCTCAATGAACATCCTCAGAGAATTGCTTTGCAGCAATTGCTCAGTTTGCTCCGGATGCACTCTGACGGAGGATTCCATTGCATGCAAGGCAGCAACACATATCGAGAATGCCTGCAATGTGGATAATTGCGCATGGAAATCCACTGCATACTGACCATCCTCTAGCACTTTCAAGTTCAAAGCTGGTGTATTGTCTCTTCTACCCTGTAAAAAGTTAGGACGGTGTAAGAAAGGATAACATATACAGGATATAGCAAACAGCATTTATATCATGATGCAGCAGACAGCACAAACTTCAGGAGACTATAACACATGAAACAAAAAACTAAGACTTGCCAAAAAGATTACCTGAACAAAAAGCTCCAATGGTTGGTGATTTGCTATCAGGAGTCGATCTTCAGAAATCCTGACATTCGGGTTGCTAAATATGTTGATGGGACATGCCATGTCCCAGCCACCACAGTCACAACCCCCACCTGACCTCCATCTATCCAACAGTGGCGAAGAGCATTGACTCTCGGTTGTTGGCAAACCATGACTACCTGATGGGACTACAACATTCACTTTTGCAGCACGTGAACAGTTGGAAACTCGTTCACGTCTTTCCTCAACATCAGAGGACTCGAGGACATTTAAAAGTGGTCTACCAATTCCTTTGTCGCCACTTTTGATTTTCAAGCTCTCTCTCTTTTCATATGGAACTTGTACAACAACAGCTCCTATTTGAAAATGTGGATTCAATTCCGCGGCAGCCAAAGGATGAAAACTTGATGGGTCAGAATGAAAACTCTCACGATCATGCTTTGTGTGTCCTTGTGCCTTAGACTTAACCAAGACTTCGTCCGAGTTATGACAACCCTGAAGTGAATGTTCATTAGAGACCTTTGATTCCTTAGAAACATCAGTTGGGCAACAAGGATTATCTCGAACTGAAACACTTTTTCTTTGTTGAGCAATATCATACAACACGAATTCTGTTACTATAGAATGATCAAAAGCTCCAAATTCTTTCGGTTCTGCACATAAATAACAGGATACCTGCATCTGGCCTAGCACGGACGATACTTTAAGGCTGTCTTTAGATCCCCATCCACTTGCATTACTTTTCCTCCTTTCATGAACTGAATGGAAAGTATATATCCAATTTAATCCATTTTCAGCTTTCCACGTCTTGGCCACTAGCACATCTTCAGGAAACTTCAGCGAGAACTCAAAACTTGGCAATCCTTGTTTTCTGTGCAACTTAAGAAGGCCATGTAAGTGAGCAGGTGTGTTCCGGACAAGATGAGGGTAACTTTCCTTTGAAGACCAAGATTCTGATTCCACTCGCTTTCTCATGTTTGAGAAATCATGTAGCAGAGACTTTCGAAAAGTCTTATTTTGGCTAATGCCTACATGCTTGCTTATATTTTCCCTTGGCGGCTCAACAGACGAACTAAGGGGGCTCCTCAGCGACTTTGATTTCACAAATGGATCCAACACTTTCCTAACAGGACCAAACCTGGTCTTTGGACTATTAGCTCTAGAGCTATCACTTTCAGAGTGAGAAGGAGAATGAGGCAGCGCTAACTTAGCTGATAAAGACTTGTGCAAAGGCATGGCAAGATCTCTTTCCAGCATGGTATTACCATCATTAACAGGGACGACTACTGGCTTAGATTTAAACATTGGGTCCTGCACTGGCGGCCTTTGTGCAGCTTCAGCATAATCAGTGCTACGTGAATGAATTGAATTTTCCAAAGAATTATCTGACGGGACACTTCTAATTTTAACAGGACAAAAAGAGAGATCAAAATGATCTTGAGAGTGCAACTCCTTACCAGCTTTACTGCTAGTTGCCACACTGAAGTCTGAATTAAAAGACATCACTGAGGATCGCTTCTGATCCACTTGCGAGTTGTCCTCGTCTGAGCCACACAGAGATTCCACAATTCCAAATGGGAGCAAATTGGCATTAGCATGTGACACTTCAATTTTTTTCCTACTTTCTGCCGGATCAGTTTTCCTCATAAACCTTACTTCTTTGGAGCTTTGATATACCGAGCCCCTCTTTCGTACTTCATTAAAGTCCAGAGGAAGAGCCCTGGATGAAGTTTTGCAGGACACACTACGAAAGCGATGAAAATTGATATCAGTAAAGTCTTCATTGGAGCAAAGTTCTTCCTTGTGGCATTCTGGATAACCTTTGACAGTCTTCTTATCGACTTTTGAGCGCCGCCGAGAAGATCGAAGAACTGTTGTTGGACTTCCATCAACTACACAGAATTTTTCAAAATCCAACTCCATGTCCTAAGTTCATTGATTACTATGAAACCTGCAAATCAGAACCAAAACAGGTTGGTTCAAACAGAAACAAATCCCAAAATGCAGATTTGCTAAATGAAATCCCAAGGCGGAAATTATATACGAGAGCTTAAACACCAATAAAAAATAAAAAATAAAAAAAAAAACAAAATCTACCATTTTAGTGACATAGATATTCACAAAAACTGAACAGGAGCAGAACTTCTCAAACATTGCAAAGTATCAGTGCAGAACACACAATCATTTAAACGCATGTCCACCACAAATGCAGTCATTACCACTACTAATACAGGATAAGAAGCTTAGCTTAATGAAGAAAATGCAAAGATCTTAGCCATAAAACAATGCCGAATAGTTAAGGAGGGGGTTGAGAAAAGGAAGAAACAAAAAGCTAACAACTAATTGAATGAAGATACCCATGTTTCAATTTAAACCAGGATCAGAATGAACAAGCTCTTCAAGAACCGTGTAATCCTCATACACTCTATGCAGCTTGTGTATGAACAAATCTTGAACATAAAAGGATAAAGAATGTCATTTTTGCTGCCTCATTACTAAATCTCACAAGCATAAGCAATCCGTGGGACACACAGACATTACTAAATTGCCAAAAGAGTGATTACAAAATCCAAAAAAATAAAAATAGAAATTCCTACACTTACAGCATAAGCCAAAAAAAAAAAAAAAAAAAAAACCAAGACATTGCTAAATAAGATTAACCATACCCCACACAGATCTCAGAGAAGTGAAGCCAAAGGAAGCAAACTCTCTAACAACCCATTAACCATAATTAATCAGTCCTTCTAATCTCTTCAGCTATAAGCCTCGTCCAAGAATAGCTCACTACAGAACACCAACCTAATCCAAAAAATGCTACCCACAAAAATGAGATTATCCTATCAATCAGGAAATAGAGTTAAACATAAGCAAATCCAAAACCACCCAAAAAGACCCACAAGTACAGCAGCACAGTAATAAGTGAAAAAAGGGAGAATCTTTACCAGATGAGGGAGTGGGAAAAAAGATGCAGGTTGAAGGAAGAGTGTTTTAAGGGGAAAAAGGTGCCTTGGTCAGGGTCACTCACATGAAGGGAGGAAGAACAGGGGGAAAGAGTGGAGTGTTGTTGAGGGACAGAGAACTGCCAAAGATTCAGTCAGTGTCCAATTAAAAATATAAAAATAAATTAAATAAAAAAAAAAAAGGCTCCTGTGTTCTTCTTTGACTATCATTTTCAGGATTCATATCATATGGTGCTGCTGTCTTCTATGTGCCTGTTTTTTGTGCCTTTTCTTCTCTTTCTTTTAACGTTACTTTTGAGGAGGCGACTACTACTCCTACTGGTTTTAGGGATGGCCAAACCACAAAAACACATAATAAACTCCCATTAAATGACAGCATTGTCCCTTTGATTAGAGCTGATTAGGAGGCTAATTAAAGGGGTGATTCTGAGATTTAAAAAAGGAAAGGACATAAAATAGTGATGGAATCAAACAAAACAGTAGTGTTGCCTGAATTTCTTATTTTATTGGGAAATGCAGGTCTTAGTTTCTCATGGCTTTTCCCGCCTCATAAATGTTAGTATTAAATTACTACTACTAAATTACTAGAATCAAGAAATGATTTTTTATTTTTTTTTCTTCCATTTTAAGTGTATGGTATTGAAAAGGGTTTTTCATGTCTTTGAATTTCGGATCCCTCCAAATCTGGAATTCAGATGTAGTAGTAGTACTTCCTCTCTCTCAAACCAACAAGAGGAAGTATTTTGGGATGAAATGAGTATGAAGAAATATGATTATTTTCCTTTGGGGATTTTTACTCTTTTTTTTTTTTTTTGTTTTGTCTTTCTCGTGAAGTAAAAGCAGTGGATCCAGCATGATTCAAAGTGACAAGAATGTCCATACTGATGTGACTTGCTTATGAGTCATGCCTTCATGTCCAATGGTCCTCAACCTACCAAGCAAGCTTTTGATGCAGCCATGTCCTAAACACTTATTTCATCTTAACAAAAAAGTGAATAAAAAGTCATATCAATAATAATAAATTTCATCTGTGTTGTGTATTTCTGATGCCGATTTTATCAATCAATGTACTCCTCCTTGTGGTTTGCATACACCTTCAGCTAGATTTTTTATTTGGAAATTACTCTTTTCGCTTCCAAATAATAATTTGCCATGTTAAACCAGATTGAAATTTGGGTCACCACTTTTCTTCAGTTATAAGTTAGACAGCACTTCACATTAATTTCTTCTGGGGAACATGCATTTCTTCCAAAGTTACGACTCCTGTACTTCAAAGATATTATACCTGGCTTTTGAACCCAATATGATAACCTTCCCGCCTGCATTTATCAACTAAACCTATAAAAATGTTTATATCGACGATTGGGTACGAGAAAATTAGTGGTCCAGAACACTACCAAACAAGACTCATAAATTACTAGCGATGCTACTGAAAGATGCTTTTTTCCTGAATCCTATTCATCGTGTCATCTATAACATAACTTTCTGATCTACACGTTTCCTATCAGTAGGTAGCACAGTCGATTTTATTAAGCTCTCACATCTAATATTTCAGCTGTCCACCACAGGCACGCTTGCCTCAGTTGCCTTCTTAGGACCATCTTCCTCCAATTTGTCTCCTCCACGGGGACTGATCAATTTCTTTTCGACCTCTTCAAACTTGGCAGTTGCAGAAGGTACAGTCCCAACCGTCTTAGCCGAACTAGCCTCATCGATCGATAAAGTAGACACCTCATCTCTGGAAGCATACCACAAGTTCCCACAAGCAATGCATTCCAGCTGAAACAAGAAGCCAACAAAAACATTAAGTTGACAGAAGCGTTGTACTAAGCAAGTTGCAGACCATGTACAAAATGAAAGTACACCAATCCTCCAACTGGGAACGCCACATGATAAAGCAATAAGCCTTCTGATTATAAATGCCACGAACCCTCCCTCCCACAACAGAAAAAGGCATAGCATATAAGGATCACATCAAACCTATTAGACATAGCCTCAGCTTCACAGGCAAATGATCCAAAAAGGCAACAGTTTCCACCATAAAACAAAAACCACATCATTTTCAACCAAAGCATACAGAATGGTTTGAGGGAGATCATGCTAGTGTTCTAGCGCTTCCAATATACCTAGGATTGGATCACTCACCTGTGAAGCCGAGGTTGAGTGTATTTGGGTTTGATATGATCCTTATATAAATCAAAAGGAAATACAGTTTGCACCACAAAAACAAAATAAAAAGAAAGAAAACAAAACCTATCATATTTAATCAAAGCATATGAAATGGAAAAAAAGGCAGAGCATGCTGGTTTTCTAGCTCTTCCAATACACCAAGCGATAGACAGTGTTATGCAAGAGTCTAGTAAGTACCTGATAGCGATCCCCATGGCCAGTCTGAATTATTTCTCTAACACCTACATTTTTCTCCCTGCACCTTCTGCAGCGAGCATCTGTCATCTGCATCATAAGCCAAAGGCATGAATTAAGAATATAAATCTTTTAATTGAAATGAACGGAGAAAGTCCCATCATATTATTGAAGAAATTCTACAAAACTAATTGGGATAGAGAAGCTTCTAGTTTTCAGGTTTAGCAAAAGTCTTATCTCCAAAACCATCTAAAAATTACACTCTCTGGTTTCAATGTAAGCCACTGAACAAAATAAAAATCAGACAACAGTGGCTTGTACTTCTCAATCATCACAATCAAACAAAAATCTCAGATTAAAAAAATACCTGTAGCCGCTCAGACTCCTCAGGTTTCCTGCGTGCTATCTCCTCTGCCGTCAAACCCTCCTGAACCATAACACGGCAGATTAATAAGGTAAACATATCAATCATAGCTTTCATCGCATTAATGCTGGAATTATAAAGGAAAAGGAACTACTAAAAGTTAATTCCCGTTGAAGCATTGAAAGGGTACAGTCCAGCTGCTCCACAAACAAATAGAGTGAATAAAAAAAGTCATTGATTATTAAATGATAAATGTGTTGACTAATATACCCCTATTCAGTGCCCCACAATACACCTACCTCAACTCCTTTCCTGTCACAGTATAATCAAGGTGAATCTGTATAATCTACAGAGAGAGGAAATACTAGATTACAAGTACACTATAAATCTTCATAACAATACAAAGTTGACCAGACCAAGAAACTAGGATGATATTTGCAAACCATTTAAATCATCCAAACAATATCCTGCAATCATGAAATGGATAAAGGTACCTTTAATTCAGCAGGCGTCATGTTTGAAATTTGCAAAGGATCCAACTCTCCCTTGAGAAGTCGCCGGGCTAAATAGGCATTGTTCTGCAGAAAGTTCGAGAATAGCCCAAGAAAGCTTAAAAAATGTACTGAACTTTTACTTAAGATCTTAAAAATGTTAAGCCCTAAAAAATAACTTCCCAAGTTTCATATTCAGTGAAGAAATTTAACATCTTGTAACGTTGAAACAACATGATTTCAAACAATAACAATCAACCTTAATTTGGGAAATGAAGTTATGGACCTATCAGAATACAGGGAAATACTTTACCTTGAGATTGAAAGATAATTGCCTCATCTTTTGATTATACTTTTGAAAATCAGCAGACAGAGCCTCATGAGAAGCTTTCTCAAGTGCTGTTACAGCAGGAACAGCTCTGTCCGGCCAAGAAATGGATGGAACCTGGAAAAAAGAACAAAAAAAAAACATTGTTTGATTTAAAATAACTCCCACTCAGGACCAACTCTAACAAATCTCACTTCTAAAACTGACCAAAACATTCTCCTTACATCTACTTTCTTGCTCTCGTTTCCACTCTCGGGGGCTCCTTTGCCACCTTGTCCATCGTCCTGACTGTCATTGGCCGAGACACATACAAATTGAATCGCTTGTAGTAGTTTTTCCAGCCACCTATCCCTCTGTGTTTCGCCTGTCAGTGCCTTGAACTTTGAAAGAATTGTAAAATACTCGGATGTATTAGTTGCAGTACTTCCCGGTGTTTCAACTTTAAGAGACTGCCCTGATCTTGTTGGTGCTTCCTCATCTCGAGAAACATCCAGCGGGGTCATGCTCTTTTTCCTGAGAAGCCTCTTACTCCTTATCAGGTTTTCTTGATCAGCAGCAGCATTATCTGGCTCAATGTCAGGAAGATCTACCAGGCGTGACATTGTCTTCTGAACAAGGAGATCAATCTCTTCCTGTTTGTTATCCTCATAATCTTTATCAGTAAGCTTGAAAAGCCTTCGTTGTTCAGTATCATATACTCTTCGAACTATGAAACCAGGATGCTGCTTTCTACTGGGAGTCTGCTTGTGAATAGGAATAAAATGCACCACGCACTTGTGCATTACAGATTCTGCAGGAACCTCATCACGATGGAAACTGTAGAATAGCTCTCTTGTATCACTAGATTCCCAATTTCCACCACCTTTCTTCTCTGCCTCTTCAGGACGATAAAACCACTGCCCGGTTACCATCATGCTCCCATCCCCCTTCTGAGAGATATCCTGCAAACAGGATAACATTTTTCATTGGCAAGCTGGAGAAGTCACAACAATGAGGAAAAAGTGATTGTCTTTAATCAAAAAGCAACTATGAAAGGCAACAGTAACCTTCTTTGATCTAGCACCATTATCCCACAATAAAGGCAACTAAAAGAAGTATTGTGACGTTCCCATGTAAACTGTAGAGTTAAGACATTTTTCCCAAAAACAATTACTCGAGCTATTGAAAAGGAGATTGGTTTAAACTAGGGAAAAGAGCTCAACACCAAAATAACAGTTCCAAAGCAAGTAGAAAAGAGAAAAGCACATAAGGCAGCAAGCCAGAAGTTCATCGGGAACCTATTCCAACACATCGTTTAGTGCCAAGATTCGTGAAAAAAAATTCCTGATGTTTGCACTACGATTCCAGAACTTACACCAGTTACTTTGAAGAAACCAGACAAGCACATTTCCTATATTCTCCATCCATGACATTGTGAACAAAGAAGGGGATGTATACTTACCTTAATAATGGCCACATATGGCTTCTGATTTTTCTCCTCAGGAACCAACAGCACAGGATCCTCCTAAACAAAATCACAAAATCCATTATGAGTCTACAATTCATGCACAAATTGTAGTTTCAGAAAAAGGACCACACGGGATGGGCTCCCAAGCATGTAAAGTTCTCTCAACAAGGTAGATCCCGATATAATCTTCAAATGAACAGAATTCGAATTCACTCTTACACAGGCCCAGTTACTTGTTCTTTGCAATCAGTAAAAACTTACCAACGCTTGGAAGAACATATCAGGGGAACTGACATAGAGATTACACCCATCAAACTAATATCGTACACATACTTCACATTCCCTTCCGACTTACCATTAGGACCATAACAGAGACCTCTAATTCATTTCCCATATGTTAATTCAATCATCAAAACGATAAGACGGATGTCGATTGAACATCAACCCAACACACTTGTTGAACCACTTAGTCACACAACCCAAACGCAAACTTCCAGAGAGAGTGAGCAGTCTGCAAATAATAAGATCACAAATTTGTCTTGAAACTAAAACTACAATTACGATTGTTAATTCGATAAAGGTTCCATTTTTTTCACATAAGCACGAATTCGCATGTTCACAAACACCAATCATGGGGAAAAAAAAAAACCCCCCACGAAACAAAAATCAAAACGATGATCAACAAGGGGAAATTAAAAAGATCCTCATTTCCGTAATTTGGGAGTAAATTCGGAGAAAATCACTAACCAGATCATAACGAAGGCCATCATACTCGAAGGATTTGTAATGAGTTCTCCGGCCCCTACCTTTCCCAGAGCTCCTAATCACTTCGCCCAAGGGCTTGGCGTCCTCGAGAACGGGCTCCTCTTCCTCGCCGTCACTAGCAGCAGCAGCAGCAGCTAGGGCTTCTTCTTCTTCGGCGGAATTCTTGTTCTTCTTCTTACTCTCGTCTTCTTGTTCCTCTTCTTCCTCATCTTCGTCCGAGAGCTTCATTCTCTTCCGCCTCCCCTCCTCGTTGGTACTCCGAGGTGCCGGAGGAGCTTCGTCCTCGTCGTCGCTCGTCGCAAGGAACCTACGATTTCCCATTTTCCTCCTCCAATTGTACAGCCAACTGTGTGTGTGTGTGTGTGTGTGACTAGAGAAACAATTCACAGAAGAAAACCGAAAAGGGGCGTATACCTATTAAAGCGCCAAGTGCAAGAGACGGTGTAATTAGATTATAGTACTACTGTACTGTATAAGGACAAAGACAAGTTAATTTTACGGAGTATTTCAGAAATCTAACATTATCATTCATTTTCATTGATACCCCATCCCAAATAAAGATTATATAACAAAATGAATTATTTTTTTTTAATACACATAAATATTTACTTGGGTAGAGGAATTTCATTAACTTGTTGGATTCCGTCCAGGGTAAGATATGAAAAATAAAATCGGAAATAAAGTGCCAATTTTTTTAAAAAAAATTCATACTTGCATTCGACACTTAGACTTAAATAACGTGATGGAAAAAGAACATTCAAAACGGGGGTTCAATTCCATAGTTGTTACACCCAAGTAAATAAAAACATGCTTTAATTTCAACAATGATAAAAAGTGAAAACTACAACGATGGTTCCTATACTTCACCATCTAGGGAATGTATGATGTATAGGGAGTCCCCAAATAATGAAAACTCAGGATATCTTTCACAAATGTCCGAGAAAATACATTGCGGAAATGGAAATGTTCCAACTTCCAATCTCTGGACACTGGATCACCTCGTAGTTAACATTACACTCGAACGAAAAAAAGTAAGAACACAAAAGGAATGGGCTAGTTAAGTTGGTCATTACGCTCAGAGATCTGCTTTAAGTGAATTAGTTCAAGATTTTGTCTTTTCCTTTAAAGTAGTTAAGCTTAACTTTAATTTTGTCAATCCGAACTAAGAATCACACTGGCAGAAGAACGCAAAATGAAGAAATCTATTATAAAAAAAAAAAAACTGACCACGCAGTTTCATATATAATGCTCGTTAGAGAGGATGAACAAAACATGCACTCCGGAGTTAGGTAACCGCCTCCAGAAATTATCTACTCTAATTTTGATTTTTCTTAAATTTCATTTACTGTGTTCTTTTCAATAAAATAAAATTTTTAATGTATTTTTATATTTATTGTATTCCTTTCAATTATTTAAATCATTTTTAAGATTTTATTTTCAAATAAAAGATTAAAAAAATCAAAATATTTTATAATAAAAACATAAAAAAAGTGTTACACATGAAATTACCGCATGAATAGAAGAAAATTAACAAAGTCTAGGGCAGAAGACCTTGATTCAGATTGGATTGTATTATTTCTGTTTTTCCTCAATTATAATCGTGTCTGAAGTTCTGTATAAATAGAACTTTTTTTACAGAATGGTAGAACTAAACTATAACCGTAACACTAGTCTAGTTTACAACATATTTTTGGTAATGATCAAAAGTAATCAATCCTCAAGATCGAGATACTCTCGGATTCCTTGGCAATCAACCATATCTCATCTTTGAATGTGATTATCCTTATGACTCCAATCTCCTTATTACTCCTCACATTCGGATTTATCAATGTTGGAGATGACTTGATTCTGATTGATATTGTCAACATCCCCCCTCAAACTGGGCTGGGGCAAGAGGCACAGTTTATTGCGGAGAAATGGAAGAGCCGCTTTTGAAACCGGTTTGGTGAAGATATCAGCCACTTGTTGATCCAATGAGACATGTTTGGTGACAAGAAACCCTCGAGCAACTCGTTCTCGAACAAAATGGTAGTCTAGCTCAATATGCTTACTACGAGCATGGAAGACAGGGTTAATCGTCATGTATAAAGCACTGAGATTGTCACAAAAACTGACTGGTGGAGAGGAGACAGGAACACGAAGATCTTACTCAGCTTCGGTACTGGAGCGAGAGACAGTGGGTAGTTTTTTTGCACACCATGAAATAAGGTTGGAGCCGAAAAAGGTGCAGTATCCAGTTGTGGATCGGCGAGTCATTGGGCAGCCAGCCCAATCAGCGTCTGAAAAAGCAGTCAAGGTAGGGGAAGAGTTAGCACTTAGACGAAAAACATAATATATCGTGCCTTTGACAAACCGAAGAATCTGTTGAACAAGCCTCATATGAGCAATAGTCGGAGAATGCATAAACTGCGAAACATAGTTGACACTGTAAGAAAGAACAGGACGAGTCAAGGTTAAATAATTTAGAGCTCCAACAATACTCCGAAACTATGTAGGGTCATCAAGAGACGGAGAATCAAACAAACAAGTTTAGAGTTCAAAGGTGTAGGCATCGGCTTACAATCTAAAATAGACATATGTGCCAAAATAGTGTGTGCATATTGTGATTGAAAAAGAAGCAAACCATCTAGTTAATGTGTAACCGAAATGCCAAGAAAGTGATGAATACGACCTAGATCCTTTATGGAAAATTCAGAACATAACACATCAATAAATGAAGTAATGAGAGATGACGACGAGCCAGTGAGAAGCATGTCATCGACATAAATCAAAAGAACCAAGCTCCCCTGAGAACCATGAAAAGTAAACAATGAAGGATCTGCCAAACTACAAAGAAAGCCGTAAGAGATTAGAAATTAACTTAATCGATCCAACCAAGCTTGCGGTGCTTGTTTCAGGCCATATAGAGCACGTTGAAGTTTACAGAAAACGAAGGGTCAGCCATACCCGGAGGCTGGGACATGTAAAGATCCTCAAAAATATGACCATGGAGAAAAGCATTTTTTACGTCAAGTTAACGGATAGACCATTTGCGAGCTAGGGCAACCGAAAGCACCAACCAAATCGTACCGGGCTTAATCACAGGAGAGAATTTTCCCGTGTAATCAATGCCATGAAGCTGATGGTAACCTTTGGCAACGAGACGAGCTTTGAGATGATCCAAGGTGCCATCAGGTTTCAACTTCTACTTGAACACCCATTTCGACTCAATGATGTGCATATTGGGCAAGCGCGGAACCAAAGTCCACGTGTGGTTTTGATGGAGCGCAGCTAGTTCTTCAAGCATCGTAACCTTCTAGCCCGGATGGGCTAAAACGGTCTTAACAAACCGTGGTTCGCTAGGAACGGATGGAGAGACAGAGACTAACAGCCATATTTCGGATTTGGTTTAGCCACACCAGCCTTGGAACGAGTAACCATGGTGTGAGTGGGAAGAACAGTGGATGAAGGGGCTGGTAGTTCAACCAAGAGCTAGAAATCAGGTGATGAAGAACAAGTAGTAGAGGATGGTGAAGCAAGTGAATCAGACTCAATGGATGGCGATTCAACAACGGAATTGGAAGACGGGCTGAGTAAGGACACAGGTGACGGGGGAGATGGAGTGACAGCAACCGAATCAAGAAGAGCTGGCGTGGATGGAATTGATGAAGGACGTGGAATATCAGGTGATGAAGCATCCTGAGAAGAAGAGACAGAATTGTTAGTCTCCAAACATAACCAATTATCAAAAATATTAGTGACATGAGGAATTGAGATAGATTGAGAGCGAGACTTAAACGGGAAAACATTTTCACCAAATACTACATGCCTAGAGATGAAAAATTTTTGGGTTACAGGATCATAGCATTTGTAGCCTTTATATTTGTCACTATAACCAACAAACACATAGAGATAGATTTTGGATCAATTTTTTTTTTTTTTTTGTATCCCAAACATACGGAAAACACTTAGAACCAAAAACGCGTAAAGACGAATATTTAGGTTCTTTTTTTATGCAAGTTAAAATAAGGAGATTCAAACTCAATAGACAAGGATGGAAGGCGATTGACAGAGTAAACCGTGGTGCTAAACGCTTCAACCCATAAAAAAGGAGAACATGACCATGAAACATCATAGTCATGCCAAGCTCGCGAATGATTCGATTACGACGTTCAACCACGCCGGTTTGCTCAGGAGTATAAGGACATGAGATTTGGTGAATGGTGCCTGTTGCAAGAAAATGGGAAGATAATTGTGAGTTTACGAATTCACCGCCACCATCAGTGGAATATTTTGATTTTTTTTATTGAATTGCCTAGCAACATATTGTTCAAAACCAATGTAAGCAGAGGTGAAATCCGACTTATTTTTCAATGGAATAAGCCAAGTGTATTTGGAAAAATATCAACAAGACAAGTATAAAACCGAAAGTTTCCAATGGATAAAATAGGAAGAGGGCCCCATAAATCACAGGGTATCTTATCAAACACAGAAGTAGACGAAAAAACTGACTGTTTAAAGGGAAGTTTGCTAAGTTTCCCTAACTGACAACTATCACAAAGATGACTACAACATAAGGAACCTGTAACATCAATGAGTCCTTTATTTTTTAAACAAAAAACGGTAGATATTTGAGGATGGCCGAGCGGTTGATGTCATAGTGAAGTACTGTCGGATTGAAACCAATAAGAAAAATGCGCCTTGGGAGTATTTTTAATGGTGTAGAGATCATCCTTCCTTTGACCCTTGAAGATCATATACCTGTCTTACGATCCTTTATCCAAAACAAATCATCAGAAAATTCACAGTAACCAGAAATTGAGTTGTTAATTGACTAATTGAAAGTAAATTTTTCTTTAAATTAGGAACATACAAGACATTAGATAATGAAAGAGAATTTCGATTTTGCTGAAGAGTAGAATTACCAATGCCCGTAATCAGAATACAGAAACCACCCCCAATCATGACAGAATCAGTCCCAAAATAAGGTTGTAAATTTTGAATCATACCTGGAACACCGGTCATGTGATTGGTGGCCCGTGTCGGAGGACCACTCATGATCGGTAACCGAATTGTCAAGGGTTAAAGCCGCCAGAGCTTGAGGCAAATCAGCACTAGATGATGAAGGTTTCGGAACCCACCAACAAATCTTAGCAATGTGGCCGGAACCGCCGCAATATTGACAAATCTGATCGCGGTACATCTCACGTTCTGAAGCTGTCATGGGACGCTGACCTGGAGGAGGTGGTTTACGCAGTTGAGTCTGTTTGCCAGCAGCCTGAATTGGAGGATTGGAAACTTGTTGCGCTGGGAAGCCGCGACCTTGGGAGGTAAAGCGCGGACTAGGGTTCCTGGAAACCGAAGCAGGAGGTGATTGCTTCTGATTATAAAAAGCCAGATGAGGGGCATGGGTTGCAAACGGATTATCAGCCTGGGTGGAAAACCAACTACGACGCTGGTCCAAATTTTGAAGGTGAGAGATTAACTCAGAATAAGTAGGTCACGGCGACTTGAGCATGGTGGTCGTGAAGGTTTCGGATTGAGGTCCAAGGCTGTTGAGAAGGCAGTAAACCTTTTCTTGATCAGGAACTGGTTTGCCAATCGCGGTGAGGGTGTCACAAAGCCCTTTGAACACGCAAAGATGGCCGGAAATGGACATATTGAGATCTTTCCGGAGGTATGTAAGTTGTTGATGAAGAGTGAACTCTCGTTCCTGAGAGTCTCGCGCGTATCCATCCTTAAGAGCCGTCCAAACAGCATAGGCATTTTCATTGCCAATAACAAGACCGAGAGATTCTTCTGAAAGAGTGCCAATAATCCAGTCACGTAAGAGGCGTTCCGATTGTTGCCAAGATTGAAATTTTTGGACAGACTCAGTGGATACTTTTTCAGCAGCGGAGGAATTGTTTTGTGGATCAACCGTCGGAGGAAATGTGAGATGATCGATCAGAGACTGGCTTTCGGCAAGACCAAGCACTTGTTCACGCCACAAAGGATAATTATTGGAGGACAATTTGAGGGTTACAAAGTTACTCACGGTAAAAGACATGGACGTAGAAGACATGATCAGTCGAAAAAAAAAAAAAAAAAGATGGCCGCAGAAAACCCTATTGATACCAAGAAGAAAATTAACAAAGTCTAGGGCAGAATACCTTGATTAAGATTAGATTGTATTATTTCTTTTTTCTTAATTATAATCGTGTGTGAAATTCTGTATAAATAGAATTTTTTTACAGAATGATAGAAGTAAACTATAACCGTAACACTAGTCTAGTTTACAACATATTTTTGATAATAATTAAAAATAATAAATCTTCAAGATCAAGATACTCTCGAATTCCTTGGCAATCAACCATGTCTCATTTTTAAATGTGATTATCTTCATGACTCTAATCTCCTTATTACTCCTCACATTCGGATCCATCAATCTTGGAGGTGACTTGATTCGATTGATATTGTCAGCATGAATGAGATCATCTTGCAGTTTAGTAGCGCTTTTTTATACATCGATCTCATTGCCATTCAAATATATACGGTTGGTATAAACATAGTCTCTAGAAACAAAATTCACAAATTTCGAATCCATTTTTACATGCATTTCGGACTACTAGTCTGCTCCTGGCTCACCTCAATAACTTAAATTTCTGTTAAATTGTAGTCATCTCAGTCAGAGACCAATAGATCGAATCAATAAGAAAATGTCAAAAGAATTGTAACTGCAGTCACTTGATTGATTAACTTTGATAAGACAAATATCACATCACTTCGATAAAGCAAAGTCGAAACGTAGCATCAAGGGAATAAATTTGTGAGAAGAATCACACTAATTTTTGTTCCCTTCTTTTTCGGGGAGGGATTAATCACCGAGTCGAAATCCTGTGACGAGTATACATAGATTATTAAACTTTAAAGGGGGCCCTAGATTAAATTATCATAAATTTCGTCAAAATTGTGTTTTCGTATAGATTTTTATCATCTCCTTTAAGAATTGGTTCACATTATTAACCTTTAAGAATTGAAGGCCTAAAGCCATCTTAATGCAAGAACATACGTGAAATACAATTTTTGAACTTATTTTTTTAAAAAAACCGGTATGAAAATGAAAAGATTCACGAAAAGAAAAAAACAAAACATCAAAACCGTTCATAGATTTTACGAAAACATGATATACTCCCTCTCTCCTAAAATTATTGTTCAATTTAAGATTAATGAAATTTGAACTAAAAATAAAAATTTAAACTGGACAATAATTATGGAAGTGAGGGAGTATATATTATTTACTAGTGGAAAGAAAACCATCATTCAAGAGAGGAATCAATATGATGAACAGATCTAGCAAAAACTAGGATATCATCATCATCTTTTGCAGCTGCTTTGTCTTCTTCTTCTTCTTGATCGGCCTCTTTTGCAGCATTAATATCTTTGCTGAATATAGCCTCTTCAATTCTCTCCCTCAATTTCCCATCAACGCGATGATGATGTTGATGATCTTGGTCTTCACCATTCTTCTTCTTCTGGTTTTGGTCATCTGCAGCTTTTTGGGCTAATAATTGTTCTTTCCTTTCCTTGGTCGCCTCCATTGAATTGATGATGAATGATAGATACTACAAAACGTTTTTTTTGTGAGTTCTGATCAAATTATTGTCTTTTGCGTGTTTCTTTGAGTTCTGATTTTGAGCAGTTATCATATATCTATCTATTCAGGTGAATAGAGTTCTACTACTATAGATAGACTATAAAGAGAGTATAGACTAGCGAGAAAACAATGATTTAATTCTACACGCGTTGGGTGGGCGGAACGACCAAATCAATTCCATTGCACGTACACATTGTTGTACCACTACACGTGTGTACCTCCTTTTTCTCGCAACTTTCGAGACAAACTTCAACGTACGTATAATTAGTTTCTTCGCTTCACGTTTACTTTTTACCTCCTTTGTTTATAAAAATAATGATTGTGAATGTTTTATTGTAATATCTTCTTGCCCGTTATCAAAGTGTAGAAACAAAACAAAAATTTCTGAAAATCGAAGTAAAGTTATAAGTAGGTTTTATTAATATATGTGATTGAAAGTAAAAAAGAGATAATGTTAAAATTGGAAAAATTGTATCCACTACTGCATTGAAAATGAGATGTGATTAAATAAAAAAAAGTGTTGGATTTATCCTAAATGCGATAACTAAATTTAAAAAAAAAAGAAGGTAGTATTGAATTATTTTTGAGAAGGGAGATAATTAATTTCAACAAAATAATTCTAATGACTCCATTTTAAAATTTGTGTTACTTAATAAAATGAAGAAATTCTAAAATAAGTGCTTTTTTCATATTTTAATAAATAATTTTTTTAAAACAAAAATTTATCCTCCATCAAAGTACAATATTGATAACATCTATTTGTTTTAATGGGGAGGTTAGGGATGGTTCAATAATTTACATATTGAAATTAAATACTTTTTAGACAGTATGCTCTTTCTCTAACGGTCTCCAATATTGTGCATGCCTGCACTCTGGCTCAACGTGTGAGTTAATAGATTTAATCTATTTCATTATGAAGCTAATACTCTTTCTATCTTAATAACAACTAGATGTTTGGTCTAGGCAGATGCCCGGGCGCCCCTTCTAAATTACTATTTTATTAAAATCTAATTGAATTACTATTTTTTGAGGAATTAATTTAGCGTACATATCATTTATGCTATGGTTTGGGGCTTAAAAAAATATACCTATAAATCTGAGGTTATAAGGGAATAATAAATAATTAGTTTATAAGGCATTATTATTAATTGCTAGATTTAGGTATTTTTATTTTTTGTTTATATTAAGCCTACAAAACTATACGATTGTACATTTGAATTAATATATCCATTCGTTTAAAATGTAACTGATCCTTATTTGTAGTAAAACATGTGTTTTTTTAAAAAAAAAAATTATATAACTTCTAATTAAAAGAGACTTACACGTGGCAAAAAAACTCCTGAAATCTGAAATATGGTGCATTGGAGCCAAAACAGATGCATACGTAGTTGCCACATAAGCTTCATGTCTTCTGCTTTAATAGGGTAAAAGGGATAGGATAAAAGGGATATCTTTTTTCAACTTTGGTATTAGGCCCAAAGATATAATAAAAATGGGAAAAAGGTAATTTAACTCTGCTTATTTTGTTTTTTAAGTATTTTTGTTTAGTTGAGGATGTAAAAAGGTATTCCCCCGTTCCATAATTATTGTCCACTTTGGGTTTTCATTTCTAGTTCAAATTATACTAAAAGTAAAATTTCAAATTGGACAATAATTTTGGGACGGAGGGAGTACATTCATATGTTTAAAGATATACTTCGACTCTGTTTGCTTTACTTTTTCTGTATATAAATATTTGTATTTTTAGGTTAAAAATGTAAACGGTATATTGATATGTAAAGAAAAAATGTTGAAACAGCAAATATATCTAAGAATCTACAATTACCATCAAAACACATAATGAAAAGTAAACGCACACAGCCTTAGTATAATTCACATTTGTGCACGTTGTTGAATTAAAAATATTACTCCGTCCGGTCTTTAAAATAAGACATTTTGATTTATCGTAAGTTTTAATTAGTACGTATTTTTAATTGACAAAAAAAATTTAAAAATATTTCATAACAATCAAGAGAATACAATGATATGAAAATATATTTTTAAAAATTTTTTACAATTAAAAATGTATACTGATTAAAACTTATGACAAATCAAAATGCCTTATATTAAGGATCGAAAAGAGTACTTGCTATTAATTTGGGAAAAATGCATTAATGCATGTGCCATTTTCGAACGAGCGTTCTCAATGTGTAGTTCTAGCGTTTTTATTTTTTAGGGGTTGGATTTTCCAGTCACCCAAATTAGTACTTGAAGCCACCAATTTTGAAGAATTTCCCTTTTGCCCCCGAACCGGGCAAGTCATTCGGTCCGATTCACGTGAGAACGAACAAATTATTAGTTTTTATTTTAATGTTGGTTTCTTCGCAGTATCGTTACATGTTAAATACCTCGTACTTTCAATATTACTTTAGTGCTTAAACTCTCAATTTTATATTTACTTGAAAATAAACAAGTAATTAATTTTTACTTGAAAAAAAATTTAAGATTATTTGTTAAGTTAATTTATTTGAATTGATATTAAAATATAAATTTTTCTTTAATCATTATTTTAAAGATAATTTTTAGTTAAAATAATAATTATACATTTATAATGAAAAATAATAATTGTACTGCAAAGATTGTGACAAATATATACAAATAGATTAAATATTTTTTGCACTAAAAAGATTGGTGATACTTAATGTAACTCAAATAATAAATTATTAATAAATTTAATGACCTAAAACCTAGATTAACTAATTACAACAAAAAAATCTAAAAACTAAAAAAATAGCAAAGATTCCGATTGATATTTTTTTATTTTTAGACTTTTTTAAATAACAAATATTGATATTTTTTAATTACAAAAAAAATAAAAAAAACAAAAAATTTAAAAATTAAAAAAAAGGGTCTGACTGGTCCGGTTCACCATATCAGACCAAACCGAAACCGGCCGAGCGATCCACTCGTCTCGGGTTAACCCGTCCCGGGTTAAATTTTTAATTTTTTTATTTTCTTTCTAGTCAAATTATTTGATTTGAAAAAATTATAGGGGTAAAATGGCCCAATTTTTAAAATATGTGGCTTCAAGTCGTAAAAGTGGTAGCTTTGAAAATAAACACTCTTTTTTCTTACAGTGCACCTGTTTTATAATAAGATAATAATTTCTGTAAGAAAATTTTACAGAAAATTTTAACAGAAAATGAATCATAACCGTCTGTATTAGTATATTTTATTTAAAAGTTTATCATTTAAAAGTTAAGGAATAATTAAAATTTAGTAACCTCATTATTCATAAATTTATCTGTCATATTTATTCCTCTTGTATCATTACTCTTATAATAATTGACCAATTTAAATTTTTATTTTCTTAACACAAATTGTACTAAAATAAAAATTCAAAATAAAACCGTCGATTTTTTTTTAAGATTTACGTCGATTACTCATTTTTGGACAGAAAAAAACACACCCTAACACGCACAAGATACAGAAGTGAATCTTGGTTCTATATCCAACTATCACTTTTTCTTTTTTTTTTTGTTTCTTTTTTTTGGGGATAAAATCATCCAACTTTCTTACGGCAGCAGCGCTATAGATATTATCATAACTTGAGATCAGACAAACAAAATAAATTATCTGTTTCTCAAAAAAATAATTTACTTTAGTTTATTATTTTAGTTTAAGAAAGCGCATTACTATTTTGGGAATAGGGAGTAAAAAAGAAAGATTTATTAAAAATAAAAAGGAAAAAAAATTCCTTGGAGGAAAAGATGACTTATTAATCCTCCATTCTAGAAAAAGAAAAATCATATTTCTTATAATATTTAAATATACTCCCTCCGTCCTACAATAATAGTCCACATTGAGTTTTGAGTTTTGTACTGTTTTTAGTACTCCCTCCATTTCAAAATAAGTGTCGTTTTGGCAAAATGAAAAATCTAAAATAAGTGTCGTTTTCGAATTCCAATGCATTTTTTTGTTAAAAATTTCCAAACATACCCTCAAAAGAAATAATATTATTGATAAGCATTTATTTTAATGGCGTTGGTTGAGGATATTCTAATAATTTAGTTACTCTATTTAATATTTTCTTAAACTATGTACAAATTCTAGAATGACACTTATTTTGGAACGGAGGGAGTACAAATTTGAAAACTCAATGTAGATTTTTTTTTTTGGGGACGGAGATAGTATTAAATAAGCCTCTTGTTTTTTCGGAGAGAAGAAGTGTAATACAAGAAATTGTTTTCGTTGATTTGTAACATTTGTTTGTCCTCAATAATGTTGTTGTGTCGATTTTAAAACCAATTAGGTACACTATATTTATCCTTTTTTTTTTTATAAATGGTTTCTTCAAAGCCCAACGATCAATTAATTGTTTTGTCAATAATCATGTAAGAGTAATTCACATTTCCGAAGATAGAACACATATGTAGAATGGTTAATCCATTTCAAACACTTTCCCCGTCCAGATTAAGGAGCTCATATTCCTTCTCTCTCTCTTTCTCAATATTTACTATTCATCCTCTGTTTAAATAAAACCAAAAAAGAAAATGAAAGTAAAAAATGGTCTATTTTATGTGTGTTTTCGAACCCCCACCAAGCCGCATTTCGGGGTAAATTCATCGACGACAAGTGTATCGAAAAGGAAAAGCGAATTACAAGATTGTTTAATGGACACGAAATGTCATGGACAAGATCCAATGAGCCGGCCGGGCAGTTACATAATCTCACTATTTTTTCCGTCCTAAAATTATTATTTAATTTATATTTTCATATTTAATATAAATTGAATTAAAAATAAAAATTTAAATTAGATAATAAATTTAGAACAAATTAAGAAAACCAAATCAAAGAAAAAATTATTTTGAGATTAAAATCTATGTTTTAAAAAATAATTGCATGGATATTTTGTGGGAATGAACAACTTCGACATTGACACGTAACACCAGTGCGCGGGCACCAAGTGGATCTTCACAATTTCTGTATTTATTTTTGTTTTTTGCTGTTTACAACCACATATTTGCGATTCATAGAATATTCAAGCCTCTCTAGAAGATCAATTATCAAGGAACACTATGAAGAAAAATCTTTTGGCGTTCTTCGAGCTTCCACAGATATTTCTTCCTTCGCAGACAAGTTATGGAGGAATTATTTTCATTATGAATTAACGTAACAAATTACATTGGTCCTCTATATGTTTTGAAGGTCACTAAATTCAGTTTCATAGCGTTCGGTTTTGAATCATTTGCTTAACGAAACTAAACCGGACCAACCAAATTATTACTAAATAAAGTAAAACGTGATATGGAAGATCTTTATGCTTTTTTTAGGATTAGCACATGAAACATATACGGGTACATTATAAAATCTCATATGACAATTTCTCTAATTTTACATTGTAATGGGAGAAAACAAGTACTCTCTCCGTCCCATAATTATTGTCTAGTTTAGATTTTCAATTCTAGTTCAAATTATACTAAAAATAAAATTTCAAACTAAACAATAATTTTGGGACAGAGAGAATATTATTAGATGTTAGAGTCGAAATGAAGCAGAGAAATTCAAATAGTATTGTGATTGTGGTTAGGAATTAGGCTGGTTTGGAACAAGGCTTGTTTGACTTGGAAAATAAGTGTCATTCTCAAAGTGTATTAATCTCAAATAATTGAGAGGTTGAGGGGAGATTTCCAAAACTTAAAAAGGCAAAAGATAAAGAAACAAATAAAAATAATAAAAATATCTAGGAAAATATAAATGATCTGAATTGAAAATAGTCCAACATGGTTTTGTGGGTTGCATTCGTAGGGCTCAATGTTTTTTTTTTTTTTTTTTTTTTGGGCATTGGTAGGGCTCAATGTTAATCTCCTTCAATTGGGGATTTGGGATAATGTGGGTGACGAAGTCTGGAATTGTATTGCTGGCTTAACAATGGAACGCCAGCTAGGGTTTCCTGCAAAATAGAGTCTCGGGGGTCTCACAAGGGTAGACACTCCGATGCTTCAATCAGAAATAAGGTTATAAATAAGCATGTGTATAATAATTGGTGCTAGAGATAGCGTATCTCCATTATGATGTGGTCAACCCTATGTATAGGCATGAAGTTACCTAGGAGGTGTCCGAGTTCTACTAAATTTCGTATTGCTCAAACCGCCCTAGTAGAGTCGGTTAGGCCTATAAATGCCGGATGGACCGGTCCGATATTGGCATTGGATATGGACTCGTCAAGTGCCCCTGTCAAGTGTTAGTTATGCGAGGTAAATAAGACTTGACATCAGATAAATCTAACCTGGACTCGGCCCAAGTGGAATGAACAATTTTCAGCCCAAGTTGCATCGAACAAGCCTAGTGACATAATTTCAAGGTTAGGATCCGATTCGGGAAGGTGACCCGACGCAGAATCCCCCCTAAATGGGTGCAGACACGTTCATCACTTTGCACGTTTCCCAAACGACGGCTTTGTATCATTATGTCTCCTTGAAAATAGATAAACCGCTGAATCGTGGTAGATTGACTCCCTTTTTATTGCTTGGGACAAATCAGAACTTCTCATTCTGTTTGGCTTTGCAATCCTTTGCTCCAAATACAAAATTGATATTATCACCGACAGCACCCTCATCGTCGAAGAATCGACTGCTGCTATCCAGAGGAATCTGTGTCGAGAACATCATCCAAGAGTTAGCAATTCCCTTAATCGCCTCAGCATCTTCGACTTTCCCGTTGCTGCTACAACGCTTGTCAGAGTCGCCGGAGACTGTTATAAGTCTGGGAGATACAATTCAAAAGGCGAGTGGAAACCTATTTCAACAGTAAGTTTCCAGATTCTCCCATCTCTATTTCATTTCATCGCCTTTGAATTCATAGATCTATTTATTGCTGTGAGTAGATAATTATGGCTAGGAATCCAGATCAGAAATCTGTCGACAATTTTGCTTCCACCATAGATTCCGATGAAAAAGTGAAATCTGTGAAACTAAGTATGACCTGCCCCTAGATTTAGAAGTTAGAGTCCCTTTACGAACCGAGAGAGCCAATTCTTCTCCTGAGGAAAGAAATACAATATATGACCGTTTTATGCATCTAGGACTAAGATTCCCCCTCTTCCCTCTGTTCGAGGAGATTGTCCAACATTACAAAACCCCTCTTGCTTGTTTCACACCGAACTTGATAACCTTCATTCTTGGGTTCGCAAAAATATTCCAACGAGTGAAGGTGAAGCCCCAACTAATTCTGTGGAGGTATTTCTTCCAAGTCGTTGTTCCCTCGACATCATTCCAAAATTGGTATATTTTCAAAAGATGCCCCAAGTCTGGTGTCAAGAAGATGGTCCAGGCGTACGGTGGTTCATCTGAATGGAAGCCTGAATACCTATTTTTGAAGGCCTCCGAGAAGTATTGCATTGCATGGAACTATCGAGAAACAGAAGGCCTCGAGGCTATAAAGGATGATTGGACTAAGGAAGTCGATGAGAGCGTCAAGGAGATTGATGACGATCTGAAGAAAATCCTGAAGTACCCAAAACTCATTAAATGGAGTGACGTGCAGTACTACATTCCCCCTATCCCTGTTGAGGAGGAAAAAGATACTAATGTTTTTGTCAAGGAGGAGAAATGTACTAATCTCCTTTTATTTCTTTTGCTATCTTTAGGTCATGTCGTCAAGCAATGCTGGTTCTCGACTCTATGGTGAAGAAGACCCCTTTCCTATTGTGAATTCAGATGAAGAGGAGTCAACCACAGTAGCCGCTGGAGCCAAGAAGAAAGGAAGAGACTCGTGAAAGGCTCTGGGAAGGAGAAGAAAAAGAAGGCGAATGTCCCCACCTCAAAGTTAACAGCATAAGGAGAGAACACCGTTCCCCCTGCAACCGAGAAGATCAACGTTCCCCAAGTGGAGGCGGAACCGAGCAATAAACCACCTGTCATGGACACAGGGAAAGGCCCTCTCGAGGAGGAAGCAACCATCTTGCCTTCCCGGGTATTCGAGGGAGGATCAACTGTGGCAGTCCACACCTTTGGCGATCCTCTAACCATTGAATGCCCCTTACTGGAAGAGTTTACTGCACAACTAACAGAAACCGACAGCGTGAGGCTGGTAAGTACTTTATATCACTCAGGAATATTCTTGCAAATCTCCTGCAAACAAACTTTGTTTCATTCAATCGAATTTTACAGATGAGTGTAGCCTTGCGGGCATACTTGATGCTCCAAAGAAAATTAAAGGAGAAGTTGGTCCAGGCTCGGACCGAGAGGGACCAAGCGCATGTCGAGAAGGTCGCTCTCGAAGGGAGGAGTTTGTAGATACATGCCAAAGAACAGGAGTTAGCCTCTGTACAGGCTAAGTATAACAAGTGGACGAGAAGCTGAAATCCTTTGCAAATCTGCATATCTCGAGGGAGGACCTCCACAAATGGTGTGCTGCTTTCTGGTTCAGGATGCTATCTACAGGTGGGATAGCGGTAGCTATCGAGGAGGTTAATATGGCTGCCATAGAGTATGGAGCCCATAAAGTAGCTGGTTCAAGCCTCAAGAAGCTTAACGGGGATAGGCCCATCAAGGCCAAGTGGTTCAAACAGTTCCTGAAGGAGAGCCCGAAGAAGACCATGCACGAGGTGCTGGTCAAGGTTCTTAGTAAGCTCAATATCGAGCAGTTGCCCCTATGGGAGTCTTTATACGGAACTCACACCAAGATGGGTACTGCTGAAGATATCACCATGTTTCCTGGTGATCTTTCAATAGTCTTGTCCAAGGGCTCAAGCGAAGAGGAGCCAATCCCTGAGGTGCCAGATGAGTATATCGGCATCGAGCTCGAGGAGGATGATGATGTGGCCTCAGAGGAGGATTTGGCTGATACTGGTAACTCGATAGTGCAGAAGAACGCTGGAGAAGCATCTCAGAGTCATCCCAAGAATCCCTCTTCTGGCCAAGATGCTGTATGAATTCTTCCTTTTGTAATAGCTATCAGGAATTTGAACAATCATTTTTGTAAAAAATTCAGGTTCTTATCTGGCTCTTACATAAATGCCATGTTGTTTTGCTTCCCAAATTTGAATATTGGTCTTTACACTTTCTCTTAGAACAGGATAGTTGGTCTGTTCACCGAGTTTATCTAATGATTTTGTGTGAGGAACAATCAAGGGAATACCCTCTATACTCGATGATTAGCAATATTATGAGAAGCTGTGTTGATGTCCATAGCATTGAAACAGTGATAAATTTGGAGGCAGACATCCTCGATGCTATGCGGGTGCACAATGTAAGGGTTAACCGGCATTTGATTGATGAAATCAAAGGGCTTCGTGAAGAGATGCAACGGCGAGACTACCAGAAAGACAAGATTATAGCGGTTCCTTGACCTTTGAGACCGATATTCATGACAAGCTGGTCGCTTTGCAGAAGGAAAATGCCCAGTTGAGGCAGGATCAACAAATCGCCGGGTCACCGTGGTTTCTCGAGAAGCATCATGTGCTCACTCGTGTACAACAGATGATCTCGATAAGAACTCGCCGGTTTATTTCGGCGATGAACATGCTCAAAGAAAGAACTCGCGAGATCAAGCTCCTTATGGAGTATATCAACGAGCTTCAGAACTTGCTGCTGGATAACAACATTGGTTTTCAAAGTTATGAAAACCCCGAGGAAATGGTGGATCCCCGGACCAGGAGCTCTCGAGAAGAATTCGCTTCAAGGATACATGACCAAGACGAGGAGATTGTGGATCTCAAGGACAAGCTCAACCAATGTGTAAACCTCCTTAGCCAGTATGGGTTTAGAGGCGTCATTCACCCTTTTCCTGATAATCCAAGGAAGTTCTTGTAATATTGTAGGAAAACGTGTATGTTCTCTACAACCTCGCACAGTGTGTGAAGGTAGCAAATTTATTATTGCTTTGTAAAACTCGAGTTTATTATTTATATTGTGCTTTTTCAGCCAGATGTAAAGTACACGGCTTTCCCAAGGGAACTGGGTATGAGTTTCTCGATTTGTTATCGTGATCTGCGACGGGTACGAGGGAAATTCCTCGATTTTTGTTCGGATGTTGAATACACGCCTCTGAACGAGGATGGCCCTAAAGCAGGAGTCCATCTCGAGGATTAGCCACAATATAATGTCGACAATATGAGAGAATATGCAATGACTTTTATTGAATAATTACTCGATGACCCGGGTTAGCATTACATATGAGGAAGTAAAAGCAGTAAAGCAAATAAAACAAACAAAGCAAAAAGCCTAAACTAGCAAGTAGCAGATAAAGACTTAAACATAGAACATGCGGAGATTCTGAATGTTCCACCATCGAGGGAGGATGGTTCCACTGTCATATGTGGCTTGTAGGCGGTAACTGCCTGCTGGAGAGGCTTGAATGACCTTGTAAGGCCCTTCCCAGTTTGCATTGAGTTTTCCAAGAATCTCGGCTCGACTGGATTCATTTTTCCTAAGTACAAGATCCCCTACCGCAAGATCTATTGCCTTGACTCGTTTATTGTAACGTTTCCGGAGGGTCTCCTTGTACTTAGCTTCCCTGATTCTGACGGCATCCCGTCGCTCCTCGAGCAAGTCAAGATTTAGCTTGATATCATCATTGTTAGTGCTCTTGACAAAGTTGATTGTTAGAGGACTTGCTAGACCAATTTTGACTGGTAGAACAACGTCCACCCCATAGACCAGACTGTAGGGAGTTTCGTCTGTCGAGGAATGTGCATTAGTGCGGTAAGACCACAGGACGTGGGGAAAGCTCTTCAGCCCAAGCTCCTTTGCCATCGTGTAGCCTGGTCTTGATTCCATGCAAGATGGTTCTGTTAATCGATTCTGCTTGGCCATTAGCTTGGGGGTAAGTGACACTCGAGAAACGGCGCTCAATTTGCATTTCTTCGCACCATGATTTGAAGAGGTTACTCTCGAATTAGAACTCCAAAGCGACAAACAATGTTTTGCTAGAAAAAATTCAACACCTTCTTTCCTGATATTGACGCCAACGGTTTAGCTTCTACCCACTTAGTGAAGTAATCTACTGCTATGATTACCCATCTTACTCCTCCTACCTTTTTTGGATAAAAAGAGCCGATGATGTCAGTGCCCCATTGATAGAATGGCCAAGGACTTTGAATGGTGACCATCTTGTGTTGCGGTTTTCGAGTAATGGGAGAAAAGTGCTGACATGTATCGCACTTTTGTACAAACTAGTATGCATCCTTGAAGATAGTGGGCCAAAAATTCCCTGAACACAATACTTTCTTAGCAAGTGCTCTCTCTCCCATGTGTGCTCCACATGACCCCTCATGTATTTCCTCAAGGACGTAATGCGCTTGTTTCGGTTCAATGCATCGTAGCATGGGTAGCATGTATCGTGCTTATATAACACCCCGTCTCTCAAAGTGTATTTGACTGCTTTCAACTAAAGTGCTCGAGCATCTGATATGCTACTTGGCAAAGTCCCATCTGTTAGATATTGAATGAACAGAGTCATCCATGTGTCTCCATCTTCGATAATGGTCATTACGGGAACCTTCTGAATACTAGGTTCGGGGAGGATCTTGGCCCAAACCTTGTGACTGAGATGTGCGAAGTTCAAGGAAGCCAACTTGTCAATGCATCCGCTCATTTGTTTCTCGATCGTACAATGTGAGAAATAATGCACTCCTCGAACTTATCTTTGAACTCAAGGACTCTCTCGAGATATTGTTTTAGCTGCTCATCGTTTGCTGTATAATCACCTATAATTTGATTTACCACTACCTGAGAGTCGCTAAAAACCTGAAGCTTTTGAACCTCAAGCTTTAAAGCCATATTTAATCCTGCTATCAATGCTTCATATTCGGCCACGATATTAGTAACTGGAAAGCCGAATCTCAGTGCGTAGGTGTACTCCGCATCATATTCTTTGATACTCTCGATCTCAGGATCAGCCGATGGTTTTGCCAGTATGATACCGACTCCTCCTCCCTCGTTGCAACGAGAGCCATCGACGTATAGCATCCAGGCTCAAGGTTCAACCACAACGCGAGTAGTGGGGTGACTCGTAGGCTACAACTTCCGAAATATTAGCAGTTCAAGGCATCTCTACAAGAAAATCTGCGGAAGCTTAACCTTTGATTGTCGTTCTCGGCTTGTACTCAATATGGTGTTCCCCCAACTCGACTGCCCACTTCGTCATTCTGCCAGAAGCTTCTGGCTTGAGAAGGACTTGTTGAATGGGTTGTTTTGTTAACACTCTTATCAGATGTGCTTGGAAGTATGGGCGCAAGCGTCGAGTAGCCAAAACTAAGTTCAAGATAAGTTTTTTCCATGGGCGTGTATCGTGTCTCTGCCCCTTGTAACACTTTACTGACGAAGTAAACAGGGATCTCCTTACCATCTTTGTTTTGGATGAGGACGGGTGATATGGCTTTTTCTCGAGCAGCAAGGTACACATGTAGGGTTTCCCCCGGTTCTAGTTTGGCAAATATAGGTAGATGTTTGAGATACTCCTTTAGCTCTTGGAAGGCTTTTTGGCATTCTTCGTTCCATTCAAACTTTCAACCTTTACAGAGCATGTGAAAAAATGGGAGGCTTCTTTACGCGGCTCGAGAAAGGAATCTATTTAGGGCAGCTAAGGATCCTGTGAGTTTCTGAACTTCTTTGACATTTTTCGGGGCTTCCATGTCTAGGATCGCCTCGATTTTCCCTGGATCAATGCTGATTCCGTCCTTGGAGACGTAGTATCCTAGGAACTTACCCGATCCCACACAGAAGGTGTATTTTTTCGGGTTGAGCTTCATATTAATCTTGCGGAGAATCGAGAAGATCTCGCACATATCCTTGACTACCTGATCATCTTTGTTACTCTTGATCATCATGTCATCTACATATATCTTGATATTTCGACCAATCTGGTCATAGAATGCTCGTTTGATGAGGCGTTGATAGGTTGCACTAGCGTTTTTCAAGCCAAAAGGCATCACGTCATAGCAATACACCCCGACTCGATAATATAAGTTGTCTTTTCCGCATCTTCTCGCGCCATAAGTATTTGGTGATACCTTCTATAAGCATCAAGGAAGATGAGGGCTCTATACCCTTTGATATCCTCGACCATCTGATCTATGACTAGTGAGGAATTATCAGGTTTCCGCACCAGGACTTGATTAGCTAACTAAGTCGGCTAGAGGACTTCACGAAGAATGTTAGCACGGACCTGCTTTAATCTTTCCTCGTTGATGACATCGTGTGATATCGAGCAAATATTCTTTTCTTTTGATGCACAGGCTTGATATTGGGGTCGACGTTCAACTTATGTTCAATAATGTCCTGTGGTACCCCGATCATGTCTGCAGGTGACCAGGCGAATATATTGCGGAACTCGCGTAGCAAGGTGATTACCTCGGCCAGCAACATTCCTCGAAAAGATGTCCCTATCTGGATGGTCTTGGAGGGATCGTTCTCGTTGAGAACTAACTCTTGGGTTTTGTTGCTGAGTGGTGGTAGATTACCAGTGTCATGATCTTCCGATTGTGGGTGTGTCATTGTCTGTTGGATCGAGTTGCTTCCGGACATAGCAGTGCTTGTGTTGGATTTCATGATCTTCTTTCCACTCTGGACCGCTGTGAGCAAACATTCTCAAGAGCTGCGTTGGCATCCTTGCATTACTCCGACTCCGTATTCTGTTGGAAATTTCATCACTAAGTGATAAGGAGACCAAATTACTCGAACTTGACACATCCATGGTCGTCCTAGAATCACATTGAACGACGAGGGAGCATCTATTAGGGCAAAGTCCATGGTTAGTGTAACCATCCTGGGATGCGATCCTACCATGATGGGGAGTCTTACGATTCCTGTTGGAATAATGGTATGACCTGAGAAGCCCATCAATAGTAATGTTGCTGCATGGATATTGGGGTTTTGGATGTTCATCTTCTTGAAGCAATTGCTATATATGATGTCGACTGCACGTTATCCACATAAACCCGACTTACATGCACGTTTCCGATTATTGCCTCATTACTATAGCGTCGCTGTGAGGGCAAATATCGGGATCCACATCGCTATTAGTGAAGACTATGGCCTCCGTCCCTTTAAACCTCTTGTAGCTAGGTTCTTGGGGAGGAGTTTTGGTGACAGTCCGTACTAAGTTTTTCATAGTTGTGGTAGATAGGACCTCGAGAGAGGCTCCATAAATGACTCCTACCTGATGGGTGATTTTCTTGGTAGGATCCGCCCGGGAAACATGCCGAAGCGGTTGTGGTGCTCCTTTAATAGCTTGTTGGGGAGGATGATGTGCATTGTTTCTCGGTTGCTAATTATTTCCTCGATTTTCTCCTCGAGGACGTCGGAAATTTCATCGTGGGAAGTTAAGGGATTCGACAAACTTACTGTTTCTTTGTCGAGAAGATCCCTGCACGTATTGCTGAAATTTGCCGGATTTGACTCCATTCTTGATCTCCCGCTTCAGTTCTTGACATTCCTCGATATCATGGTTGTGGTCCTTGTGGTACTCGCAGTATTGTTCTGTCGACCTGTTTGGATTAGGAGCCAAAGGTTTTGGTGTCGGCAGTTCATCCTTGTGGATTTGAAGGATTTCGCGACGAGGTTTGGTTAGGGGAGTCAACTGTCTATCGAGCTTAGGCAGCGTTCTCCTGCTTTCCATGGAAACCTTGGGCTTATCCCTTGTCCCGATTGCTATAAAAGACTCCAGGGATCATTTAAGTGTATGCTCTCGTTGAATATGGTGCTCAACAATAGCCCACATCTCCTGGGAATTCCTAGGAGGTTTGAACGAGAGCTTTACTGTTAGCATTAAGGATTTTTCAGATGGATTAAGTCCTTGGATGAACCCATTCTGAACGTCTCGTTGGTGTATGTTGTCAATTTGTAGGGTTTCTCAGATAAAACGTCGGTAGAAATCCGAGAGACTTTCGTGTTGGCCCTGCTTAATCGAGGAGAGATCAATGGACATCCTAGTGATTTGCTTAGTCTGAAAGGAACAGGTGGCCAATTTGATAGATAAGTCTTTGAAACTAATTATACTTCCTTCCGGTAACTGTCCAAACCACCGTTGTGCTTGCCCGGTCAGATAGGAGAGTAGGGCTTTAGCCATAAAGTTTAACGATGCATTCCTGATCCTCATGACGTCGACGTATCTATGTAGCCACTGGGAGACATCAGTATCTCCTGAGTATTTGGTGAAATCCTTGGGAAAGTCAAAATCCTGGGGTTTTGGTTTGTCTCGGATGTCTGATATAAAGGGGCTACGATCCACAACCATTCTAATGATCCTCCTCATCTCGTCTCGAATCGAGACGTTTTGCCCCCTTATCATCTACTGACCTTGAGGAGGGTAAGGTGGAAATTCCTCGTGATTATTATACTGTTACCGCCTGGGAGGTGAATATTGAAGATGACGGTTATTCCCCCGTCCATATTCTTCTCCGGTATCATCATTGTCCTGATACTGTCCGTGGAAAGGTCTATATTCCTCCCTTCGAGGACTTTTTTGATGTCGGTTGGGTCCCAATCGGTTGTAGACATTAGTCTTTCTCGGAGGATTCCATTCTCCCTCTTCCACGACTTCGACGCTTGGGGATCCTCGTTGGTAGTGGTCTCGAGGACCCTTGCGTATGTATATTGCATCAAATTCTTCAAAGGCTATATCAAAGGTAGGATATTTCTTCCTGAAAGCGTTCCAGTAAACAGTGTCTTGTATGGCGGTTGAATGATCTTCTAGGAAGCGTTTGCGATTCGAGAACTCCTGATAGTCTTCCTCTTCCTGGACTTTTCGCTTGCCTTGTCATGCCTCGAGAAGAGCTAAGGTATGGCGTGCTTCCTTCTCGTTGATTAGGTCAGCTAACTCTTGGCCAGTTGGATCCGGTTGTCCAAGAAGACAACGACGCCTTGTCTTTTCTAAGACATACCTTTTCATCCTTTGATTTTGATCACTGTCATCACATAGTTTCTTGAGTTCGGCCTCGATCTTGGCCAACTTTTGATCCTCCAAGAGCTTTTTGGATGCTGCGGTGTTTCCAGGTGGACGCAGATCTTCCTTTTCTATCGCGAGATTAATATTGTCTGGTTTCTTCGGATTAGGCTGGTAAGAGCCAAGGACCAAACGTTCCTTCTCTGGTTCCTTCTCGGGCCCTTTTTCATGGCTTTTTCCCGCATTCTTCCTCTTCAATCTTTTTTGGAACTCCGCTAGAGTAGTGTTATCGGCTGTACTGCGCTGCCTACCCGAAGATCCCCTACTGGACCTGTCTTCTTCAACCCTGGCCATTGTGAAGATGGTTCCAGAAACCCTAAATTGCACCGGAAAAGATTAGGGAAACCTGAGAAGGTTTTCGTGACATAAACCCTAGTTTTCGGGTCCCACTGGGCGTGCCACTTGACGAAGCCTGGAATTGTATTGCCAGCTTAACAGTGGAACGCCGGCTAGGGTTTCCTGCAAAGTAGAGCCTGGAGGTCTCCCGAGGGTAGATACTCCAATACTTAAGTCAAAAATAGGGTTATGAATAAGCGTGTGTATAATACTTGGTGCTAGAGATAGTGTATCTCCATTGTGGTGTGATCAACCCTATTTATAGGCATGAAGTTACTTGGGAGGTGTCCGAGTTCTACTAGGTTTCGTATTGCTCAAACCGCTCTAGTAGAGTCGGTTGGGCTTATAAATGCCGAATGAATCGATCCGATATTGGCATTGAATATGGACTCGTCAGTGGGTTGGTTAGAGTTAGACCCACCAATTTCTAGAATCTCTAATTCTCTACACCCAACCCCTCATATGGACCACATTTCTCTTCGTGTGTTGTTTTCCATTTGATTATTTTGGTCGTTTTCTTGATACTCATTATATTTAAAAAGATTTTAGTTGCTTGCGTAAATGCTTATGTAAAGTCCTCGAAATAAGGATTGTTCACATCTAACAAAATATGTTCTAAATAATATAACAAACAAAACCATTAGATTAAAACAAAAAGAATAGTTCAACACTATTACGTCCAAATGTGACAACATGCATACAAACTACATTATCAATTGCTGCGCAATTAATGAAACTCTTAACACCATTTGAAGATTCAGTTTTCTCTAATTGAGTAATTGGTGATGTTGAGCGACTAAACCCCTACACTTCTGTCGTTGTTTCTCTCCTTAATTGTAACTTGCAAAATCCAGTTTTGTCGAATATTATTATGTAACGAAGTTGAAATCGGAAACAATTTCCCTAGATAGAGCCGTGTAAACTAGCTAGGAGTATAATGAGAATGGTTGAATGGGACCATTTGGTTGGGAGGTTTATGGCAATAAAACAAATTATGCAAAGCGTGCCGATTATGCATAATTGTTTGACTTGGCATACACACATTTGAATACTACGAGTAAAAATTAAAATAGTTCACTCAGCTCTAAACTAAGTAGTCCTGAAATAAATTATTCGATATATAGAAGTGATAGAACGGAAAGAGTATTCTCTGTCTATTCAATTAATCATGAGCCGAATTTGCAAATTTTTCTTCAAGTTTTTAACCATTTCATTAGTCTAGAAGGAAAGAAATTCAAGAAATGACAGATCATGT
The DNA here is from genome assembly GCA_949775105.1 of Oldenlandia corymbosa var. corymbosa. NCBI lineage: Eukaryota > Viridiplantae > Streptophyta > Magnoliopsida > Gentianales > Rubiaceae > Oldenlandia > Oldenlandia corymbosa. The sequence continues at coordinate 8,620,422 of OX459119.1, read as the reverse complement.
TTTTTTTAATTATTATTATTATAGTTAGTTTTAAAGGGCAAAATAGGGTGGGAGAAGTGATTAGTATTATTGACTTTTGAACCCTCCAAGAAGCTCTTATCCACACTTCCATATTCCCACTTGAACAAGAAACTGTCGCTTGAAAATGATATTCGTGGAAAATTGCTTTGAAAAACAAGTAAAAATAATTCCTTTGGATTTTAGATTCAATTTATTTGCTTTCGTGATTTAAAGAAAGATCTATGATGCGGTCATTAAAATTATTTTAACAAAAAATGAAAGATTGTGTAAGTCGATTGTTCAGTTACTTTAATTTAATATTTATAATGACTATTTTCGTAAAAACTAAAATACCGCTAAATCATCTTATGTCTAATTGATCTTGAGCTTTTCTACTCTTCACGAATATCAATTTTTGGTTGAATACTCAGATCTTATCGACTAATTCTTTTTAAAAATGTAATACTTCCTCTGTCTCAGAAAAATAGTTCACATTAACTTTGAAATTTCTAATGAAAACAGCGTAAATTTAAAATAATTCAATGTGAACTATTTTACGACTTGGGAGACCGAGATAATAATATAATATTTTGGAAGTAAGTACATAAATTCACTAATTAATATAACTGAGGGTATTACTATACACTAATAAAAATGTGTTAACGTTTAACTTTTTACTGAAACTGAAATCTAACGAAGACTCGCTTTGATATTGTTTCGTTTACTTTTTCCTTTTCAGTGTATTAAACACAGACTGCGATTTGTAAAGATGAAGCCACTCTTTTTAAGCAAATTTGTTTCAAACAATTTTTAACATTTCAAGGAAATTCAAAACCTAGACGCCAAAACAAATATGCAAAACTTAAAGTAACAGGCTTGGAACAAGTCAGGTTCCAAACAACAAATGTCAAGTAGGGAGTTACTGATGATGGTGCTTCATAAAACTATCCAAATTAAGAGTATATAACTAATTATTATTAATCAGTATGATAATTGAAACCCAACGCAAGTGCAAATTACGATTGTATTAATAGCTAGAAAACGTCCTTCTAAATCAACATCAAACGTATGAAATGTCGAAGTTTATGACTGTCTGAAATGACTGTCAAATTTATATTTTTTAATTGTAATATAAATTGTATTAAATATAAACATTCAAACTAAATAATCATCAAACCATAAAAATTGTAATAATACAAAAGAAGTATTAATTAGAACGAAAAACTTTCACATAAACAAATTAGATACTGTAACAGAAGATATAACACAAAAATGTTACAAATTAAATTAGGGAATAGCTTATCCAGAAAATGAAATTAGAACAATTAAAAGAAAACAAAAAGAAAAATGAAAATAGGAGTAAATATTAACATTATCCTTTTGTGCACGATTAATCAATACTATCTCGGAAATTGTATTAGCAAAAAAGAATTTCCTGACTTGCGGGACTTTTCTTTCTTTTTAGGACAAAATTCTCTAATTCCCACGAAAATAAAGAAAAAAAAAACCCCCGAAAATTCACGAAAGATTCAAAAGCCACGTGTAGAATTGGACAGAAAATAGCCTTCGCCGGCATCCAGCAGCACCACCACCCCTTTCTTTCTCTTCCATCATATATTTCTTTGTCTATAAGTTATAAGCCACAAAAAATATAAAAGACAGAGAGCAACCCCCCAATGAAATCAATCTAATCTTTTCCACAGGCTTCCCTTTTCACTCTTTCAATCAGGTTCTTCTTTACTTTTTCTCCTTTTTTTTCTCTCTCTTTTTTTTTTTTTTTGGTTTTTTCCTGTATATACTACATACACGTTCCACTTTATAGTATACACACACATAATCTCGATATTTCTAGTTCCATTACCGCCAAATTTCAGATTTTTATTGGTTTGGGATTCCTTTCTTGCCTCTAATCTGTGTATAATTTTGTTGGGTTTTCCATCTTTTTCATCAGTCTGTAAAATTTTATTAGTTTCTGCTTCTGGGTTGAGCGTTTGATTGTCTAAGGTGTGGAGGTGTTTGATGTTGATAATCCTGTGATTGGGTTTGGGTTTGGGTCGGTTTTTGCTTTTAGTTTATTGGGTTTGGATTTGTGTTTGATAATGGAAGTACTTTAACGGGGTATTTTTAATAAAGTTGGGGATCTTTGTGGCTTTTTGATATTGTTTTCCCTCTTTTCGAGTCTTGGAGAATAACTTCCGAGTTGTGTCAGCTGAAGGTTCTTTCCAATTAAATATTTAAGCTTGTAGGAATATATATTGTTGTGTGAATTGGGAGCCTGTTGATTTAAAAGTTGCGGTTGGGGGGTTGTCAGAATCTTAAGTTGGTGTTTTCGTATTGGCCTCTTCCAATTGGTGTTTCCTATAGTTGGTTTTCTGTGATAAAGGCCTATTTTGGAGGATCTGTGCTTAGAGAAAGTTTGAAGAACTGGTAGTACTCTAAAAGCCTTGCTCCCCTTTTTTGGGTTGGTTTTGAGGGTTCTCTTCCAGTTTAATTGGATTTACTAGAAGGTGAAGTTTTTGCTGAGTTTAATTCAAAGAGGGGTTTCACTGTGGTGGCTCGTGGTTAGTTTAACATGTTGAAATCATTCACTTCCTCATCCCTTGGGCATCTTCCTGTATATGGAGGTTATGGTTGCAAGGATGTTTCCACCAAACAGAAGCCTGTTGTTATGTGCAAGCTTCCTCCTACAAAATTTAAGGGAAAGAAGCTTGTTGTTTCTTCTTCGTCTTCTCTGCCTATGCTGCCTATGTTAACGCGGGTTTGTAGGCCAATTAAATGTCAAGCGATGGAGTTGACTAAGGAGGCATATGCATATAGGGAAGAGGGGCGACTTCCTCAGGATTTTCGGTACCGGGTCGATACAGATGTTGATAGAAAACCGGGATTGTGGCCTCCTGAGAACAGAGTTGATAACCCCGGACTTCATAATCCTTTGCTTCGACAAGAAAGAATGGGATGCGGATGGTTAGCTGCTATCTTTGAATGGGAAGGTGTGCTTATAGAAGACAATCCTGACCTTGAAAAACAAGCGTGGTTGGCCCTTTCTGAGGAAGAAGGAAAATCGCCGCCTCCGGCTTTCATTCTCCGGAGAATCGAAGGGATGAAAAATGAACAAGCAATATCAGAAGTTCTCTGCTGGTCAAGAGATCCTGTTCAGTTGAAAAGAATGGCTTCGCGGAAGGAAGAAATTTATCAAGCTTTGCAGGGTGGTGTTTATAGTTTCAGACCTGGCTCCCAAGAATTTGTCAATGTCTTGATGCATTACAAAATACCAATGGCACTGGTCTCAACTCGACCTAGAGAAACCCTGGATGATGCAATGGTTGCCATTGGGATTCAAGGGGTCTTCAATGTCATTATTACGGCGGAGGATGTGTACCGGGGCAAGCCCGATCCAGAAATGTTTGTATATGCAGCACAATCGTTGCAGTACATTCCTGAGCGGTGTATAGTGTTTGGGAACTCCAATCTAACCGTGGAGGCTGCACATGATGCACGAATGAAATGTGTTGCTGTTGCTAGCAAGCATCCAGTGTATGAGCTCGGAGCTGCTGACTTGGTAGTTAAGCGCCTCGATGAGCTCTCTGTGGTTGACTTGAAAAACCTTGCAGACATTGAATCAGCTGAATTCAGGGAACCAGAGTTGGAGATGGAGCTAGAGGAAGAAGATGCCCCTCACCCGAGTGTCGATGTTGATGACAGTTTCTGGTGACATCTTTTCTTCTATTGTACAGTATGTTGTTGTCCTTACTCTAATTCATAAATCCTGTGTATAAGTAGGGGAGTTCCAGAAAGATAGAAAGATCTGAAGAAAAATTGAAAAGATGGTCTACATTGGACTTTCTTATTTGAAAATACTTGTTGTATCATCATCCTTCAGAACATCATTATATGAATATCTACAACTTTCAATATCTGCTCTGCTTTTAGTTGTTGCTTTATTTGAATACTATTAGATGCTACTCTTTAAAGCTTTAAAGCTTTGAAGTTGATTATTGGGAATATTTGTTTTCTCTTTGCTCTAATAAGTCCTCACACATGGGCATTGTTAGTTTGTTACCTTAGTTTCCAATCTAAGGATTTTATACATCAAAAGATGTCTTTCTCTAGGTGTATGGAAATATCTATGGTTATCTTAGTTACATTTAAGGATGTCTGTTCATAATTGAACCTTTACTATTCCTCTAGGTCGGAGATGTGACTTCCGTGGTTTGGTTATTGGAGGAATATAAGGGGAGAATCATAGAAATTTTGATAAATCACAAATACTGTGACGTAATATGTTGATTGGAACATTTATTAGCTAATGTTTACCACACATTTATTACACTATTATTATCAACCATTAACATCTGGATGGCTCATGGTGGTTAAGTCTTATGATATATGGTTCTTTGTTTTGATGATCATTGCTCTGAAGCCCCTACAACTGGGTAAAAAGTTGAAAGGGTGGTAATGTTGCAACTTGCAACGTGACAGACTCTACTTCATTCTCCGAGTTATCAGCCACCTGGAAGAAAGGCCTTTTTCTGCGTTACTAAGATGAAATCATGAAAGCAAATGCTGCTGCTTCCATCCAGCGGTGGAATGGAATCTCTTCTTAAGCTCATTCGAACGTTGTCTATGAATGCCTCATTGCCCTTTCTTTTGAGCTGTGCTAATTTATTTGCCTTTGCACTTGGTTCTCTCCTTTTTATGAGAACAAAAATCAATGTTTAAAGCCCACAGCATATTGGAAGAGTAATAAAGCAGATATAGCTTCAGTTCAAATGTTGAAGCTGGAAGTCTTGAGAGAGGTGAAGTAAAAGATGAAATTTGCTGCAGAACAGGCATCTGTATATTGGGCTAGCATTGGAAAATGAACTTCGAATGAGGAAATACTACAACTTGGGCTTACTCTATAGTGGAAAGCAACTTTGATAGAAGAATTTGGAATAACTTTGATAGAAGAATTCGAGGATTAGTCACTGTTGTCGACAGTGTACACCCTGCAAATATAGAAAAAAAAAAAACAAAAAAACAAAACTCTCCTTAGTGGATCGAACACTTTTAATATCATATACCCAAAACCCAAATAAGGATGTTCTAATGAAGGCTCCAAAGCATGTGACAATTACCAAACTATGTTAAGTCACATTTCCAACCTAGAGAAAGATAGCAAAGATTTAAATATGCAGACTATTTCTGTAAGATTGAGACAATATATTTAAGTCTTAATCTTTCTAAAGTGATGGTTGGAACACCGTAGACGAAGGCGGCTTAAGATTAACCTTAATCTTTCTTAAGGTTAGTTGTTGTTAGGAAAGTAGTACTCCAATATTCTGGCACGGGATGTTCAGGCAAATATTCCCATTAAAAAAGAAAAAACTACTGTAACTTTAGTTTCTCGGTATAAAAAACTAATACAAACAAATATGAGAATCATAAACGTAACATTAGAGTAACACTTGTCAAGGATTAATTGTATCTAATTGAACAACATAAATTTGGTAAACAATTGAATTCAAACACACAAGAAAGGATGAAGAGTCGAGGATCTTGAAACACAATCTTTTGGGAGAAATATCAAACACATTTACATGGAAGGAATCAAATTCCAATAGCCAACTTCAATTTCATCCATAGTATACCATACTCAATTTGTTGACCATAAATCAACCTAGGTTAGACCAAAAAAAGGAAATCCACTTAAATTGGGAGAGGTAATCAGATCTGTTTTGACAATGAAAGACTGATGACATGTGCAAGTATGTAATCACATTGTTAAAGAGGGCGACACACGATTCATGAACCTAATTATTTTAGTAATTTACGATCCATTTTCTAAATGATTGTTTCGAAATTTTTTTATTTTTATTTTTGGTTCGGATACTATGTTTTGTGACGCAAATGAATTTTGGCTACTTTTTCGTTTTGTAAGGCTGCTTGGCTTGGCTGCTGCTTGATTGAGGGTGACATCAAAACTCCCATAATTTATAAAACAGGCAAACACCCCCCCCCCCCAAAAAAAATAATAAAAGAAAAAAAGAAAAGGAGAGAAATATATTTATATAAAATGGTTTACGGGGGAATCCAGGAACAACGAAGAATGATTTAGACATTGTGTCCTCATCATATCGTATCAAATAGATAAAACGTGTTGATCATTCTAACGAGTGCTCGAAATGTTTACGGTTATATAGCAAAAATGATTCAATTAATAATTCATATGATAATTGCATAGCGATAATTATTTGTAGAACGTAAAGTACATTCTATAAAATTTTGTCTAAAACTCATGTTTCTTTCGTAGCGAAATGATTATTCAGTTTGATTTAAAAATTCAAAATACTCTCTTCGGTACTTAATATACGGTATTTTGATTTGTGTTAAGTTTAACCTAGCACACATTTTTAATCGACGAAAAAACCTTAAACATATATCACAACAATTAAAGAAACACAACAAATGTAAAAATATATTTTAAAGGTTTTTTGGTCGATGAAAAATTATGTACTAAGTAAAATATACGAAAAGTCAAAATACCTTGCAATGATGACCAGAGGGGCTAAAAAAACTGGATAATCATTGAAACAAAAGCAAACTCTATAAAAAATAAAAACTTTTTTTGATCTATAACGTGCTGAAAATTCTGAAAAAATATTGACATCGCTGTTGAATTCTTTTATAGCAAAATGACGTGCCAAATCGAAAAGTTACTACAATTTACAAATAAACTTTCAGTGGGACCAGAAGTGAAAAAGTCAGGATAGTGCGGCACTATTGTTTAGTACCCCGTGCCCTCACAACTCATCTTCCGCCATTCTTTTCCTAAAGTTACACAAAATCCTCCCAGTAAACAAAACCAAAAGCTAAAAAGAAGTTCTACACTGATTTTGTTATAATTTACTTTTATTGCTGACACTCTCATTCCTCTCTTTATAAATTCCCAATTTCAAATCCCAATTTTGAGACCCAAATAAGGATTTTATTTCCAGTTTGTTTCTGCCGAGGGATTTGGAGTCAGCTTCTTGCAGGTATTTACTGTTACTTCAAGAACTGATTTTTATTCTTGTTGTTCTGTTGGCAAATCCCAACTTTGTACTGTTTTTCTTTCTGGGATTTTCGTACTTGTTTTGCTTGGTCGTTTGGTTTAGATTGTTCATGAATGGAGATTTTGTTAATTTCATTTCCTACGTCAAGAATCAATATTATCCTGTTCTCAGTTATTTGAGTTATTAATATAACTGAATATAATAATAAGATGAGTTACTTTTGTTAATGATGTGTTTTCTCTGTTATTAGTTTACTGAATCAATTATGTCTGGTTGGGCAAATGGGTATAGTTTTTCAATCTCTCAATGGGGGTGTTGACTCGAATTTTTGCCCACTGCCCATGCAAGTTGGTGCAAGGCTATCTAAACTGCGGTTATAATTTGATGGACCAACCGCATCGTGCTTAAATTTGTGGAAAGTCCTCGAAGTAAAGGAATTTTGAGAATAATTTTTGGATTTTGGGTCAAGTCTGTGGTAGTCCTTTGCTGGTTGTACCCGAAGCTTTTTAGTGATAGTTTGGATTTATCATCTTGTAGGTGTGAGCTATGGCCCTGATATCCCGGGCTGGTCCTTCATATTGCATTCAATCCGAGAGTGGAAGGTGTAAAGCTGCTCACAACGTAGTTCATAGTTTTGTGAACAATGTAGAGGGGTGCAAGTCCAAAGAATTGTTCGTCGGCTTGAGTTTCTCTTCGTCAAAACTTGCAAAGCCACAGAGAAAGTTGCATATTCATGGCACTGGAGATAATAGAAGGGGACACCGAGTAATTGTCGCCGCAAGTCCTCCTACAGAGGATGCTGTTGTTGCTACTGAGCCCCTGACAAAGGCTGATCTTGTAGATTACCTGGCTTCAGGTTGCAAACCTAAGGAGAAATGGAGGTTCAACTTCTAGCTTTTATTGGTACTTGGATTTTCGGTTGCATCTGTTTTTGTTTTTTGATTTCTTTGTTTTCTGTTTAACAATGCATCATCATTGTTTATCATGAGGATCTTTCTGAATTGGAAAAAAAAAACAACTTGACATATGTGAATTGGATATTTACTTTGAATTTATGGATGAATATCTTTGTAAGAGTTGGTGAAGCTCAGTTATTTGTTGTGCTTTCCAGATGTCCATATCTTTATATGTGTTTCTGCACATTTTTCTAACCTCAAGTTGGCAGTTTAGTTGACAACATGTTTGATTTCTTGCTGTTGACAGAATTGGTACAGAACATGAAAAATTTGGTTTTGAGTTTGGAAATCTGCGTCCAATGAAGTATGAACAAATAGCAGAATTACTCAACAGTATTTCTGAGAGATTTGATTGGGATAAAATCATGGAAGGCGACAACATCATTGGTTTGAAACAGGTATTAAAATGTCCTCCAGATTGGTAATTTCCTCTTAGATTGGTATGTGCTGAATTATAAAAAGCTATCCTGATCTTACTTTCTCTACAACATTATTGTTCTTTTATCGGTAGCGTCCATGATTAATGAAATACATCTCTTTCCTCTATGACACTTCTACGCCATGTGGTCAGGGAAAGCAAAGCATATCATTGGAACCTGGAGGCCAGTTTGAGTTAAGTGGTGCACCTCTTGAAACATTACATCAAACATGTGCAGAAGTCAATTCACATCTTTACCAGGTTAGTGAGAATGTTTATTACTTCTCCTGAAATTGTTTGGAGATCTGTGATTCATCAAGGACATTACTTATCTTTCATGAAGCCTCTAATTTCATGAATCATTTTGTCTTCTTAATACTGTAGACCAGAAGCCCAAGGCTTGAAGTGTTTCTTATCATCCTGCTTTTGTTACTTTCAACAGTTATTTCTCTTTAAATTTTACGAAATCAGAAGTTAGATCTTATTTTCCATTCCTTAGTACATTATTATAGATAAAGTGACCACTTTCTTTTCTTCCTTTTCGGTTTTGGGGGGTGGGAGTGGAAGCTGTAGTGAACAAGCTTTATACCGCAGTCTTGGGGAATTTCCTCGTGAAATTTTGTGTTTTGCTTTTTATTTTATTTTTTATACCAAACACATCAATGTTTAGGTAATTTCTTCGCACAACAAAGGATGATAGATCATCAATATCACTTCTGTTTCATAAATTATGCAGGTCAAAGCTGTTGCAGAGGAGATGGGAATTGGTTTCTTAGGTATTGGTTTCCAACCCAAATGGGGATTAAAGGACATACCTATAATGCCAAAGGTAACACTGACACAAGACAATTCACCTACTCCAATAATGTTTAGAACATTTTGTTTTTCTGCTGTAAATGTTGATTATAAGGGCGTCGTTTTTTCTGTTGCATATTCTGATATTCTCACTTGTACTATGGTTTAGGGAAGATACGAGATTATGAGAAATTACATGCCTAAAGTCGGCACACTTGGGCTTGACATGATGTTCCGGACCTGTACTGTACAGGTGAGGGAATCTCTTTTGCTTTTTGGAGGAACTGTGAAAGGAAGTTAACTTTTGAATAGACATGTACTTAAAGTTAGTGTAATGTTTTAACAGGTGAATCTGGACTTCAGTTCGGAAGCGGATATGATAAGAAAATTCCGAGCTGGTCTAGCTCTGCAGCCTGTGAGGATTTTTATTCATTTCAATTACACTGAGTAACATTGGATCCTGTGAAATCTAACATAATTGTGAAACAGATTGCCACAGCTTTGTTTGCAAATTCACCTTTCACTGAAGGAAAACCAAATGGTTATCTTAGCATGAGAAGGTACTCACATATTTCTTAATGATTCTATTGTTGGATCTGCATATATTTTACTTCGATCTCTCAAAATTCTATCATTTTTGGGCAGCCAAATTTGGACAGACACGGACAACAATCGTGCGGGCATGCTTCCATTTGTTTTTGATGAATCTTTTGGGTAGGTTGTCCATGCTCTGTGGATTAATTGGTTGTCATATTAGCATTTGGTTCTGCTGGCAGAAAGTTTTAGTTGGGGGGTTTTACTGTGGGCTTTGTGAAACTGGATGGATCAACCTGTTTCTCGCTGTTATTTTCTCTTTTCATTTGGCAAATTGTTGGGACATAAGAGCAGTACAACTGTAGACCACATAAAAACTGCTTACAGTTTTGCCTCTAGAAGTGCTTTAATGTATTGCTCTCTTTTCGCATATGTCAATTGGTCCACAACATTTGTTTGAGAAGATGTTACTATTACTTTTATCCAGTCTGAAAGAAAGTAAAGACAAGAAAGTAGCACTGTATTCGTTACGTAGCCTGTATGATGCCTACATTGATATTCTTTATTGGCCTTCGTACAGGTTTGAGCAATACGTTGAGTATGCCCTTGATGTTCCCATGTATTTTGTTTATCGGAAAAAGAAGTATGTTGATTGCGCTGGATTGTCGTTTCGGGTATGCACATAATGTTGAAAACTTCAATACGGATTTTACAATAGTTTAAAGTTTCAACACAGGGTAACTGACTGATATCTTTCCATTTGAATTCCTGCAGGATTTTCTGGCAGGAAAACTCCCTTCTCTTCCGGGTGAATATCCTACATTGAATGACTGGGAGAATCATCTTACCACAATATTTCCTGAGGTTCAACCTCCTTCTCTTTATTTTCTCCTGCATTAGTTATCTGGGTATTGAATTATGTGCTCATTAGAGCTGAAGTTATGTTTTGCTTCAGGTGAGGCTTAAGAGATATCTGGAGATGAGGGGAGCTGATGGAGGGCCTTGGAGAAGGTTATGTGCACTGCCTGCTTTTTGGGTATGGAGCTTCGTTCTTGGAATTTATATTTTGAACTTTGTGATTGAATTTTTCTGACAAATCATAAGCATTTTTACCAAATATTACTGTTGTCCTCGACAAGTATCAAATTGTTCCTTCAGCTCTTTTTTTTCCTTTTCTTTTTGTTCCTCATTTATCCGTGTCATTCTTTCGCATGAGATCACATGTTTTCATGGTGTTGGGGCAGTGTCTGAGGTGAATCTAGTGATTTTGATTTGTTTATTTATTTTATGAATCAAATGGGTTTCGTCCAAGAGTTCTGAGTGCACAAGCTTGTGATCCATCATACATGTGCATATTGATGTTTTCCCTTACATACTTCTGATTCTTGTACTGCTAGTTTGCCTTTTTAGACGAGTCCTCAGTTATTCAGGTGTTTTGCTATTTGATATCTTAATTTCAGGTGGGAATTCTTTATGACGAAACTTCCCTGCAACGTGTCCTGGACATCACCTCTGATTGGACAACAGGAGAAAGACAAATGTTGAGAAATAAGGTGCTAAGTTAATGCTCATATGTTTGTCGCCAATGATGTATTTATCAATTGGCAGCTATCATACACATTACATCAAAGTAATTTGCATTTTTGTTATTCTCCTTTAATTTACTCCATATAAGGAGCTATCAAGTGTAGCATTGTGTATTTTTCCAAGTGCTTTTCTTCAGTCAGACCTCAACATGTCTGAAGCACCCTTCAAACTCTCTCTTTCTATCACTTGCTTGCATTACATTCATTAATGCTTCTTCATTCATAGCTATTTGCTAGTATGATACAACTGCAGCCCTAGAAAAGTGCATGGGTGAGGTGGGCATATCTGATGTCCTATTTGTACCTCGGAACCACTTTCATTTCCCTCCCAATGTGCATAAGAAAGATCCACGTTTTGGAATTAATAGATAGGCGTAGATATGTTGCAATTGAACTTGCTCTATGTCCTTAGTCATGGATATATTGTTTTATGACTCAGTATGAAGTCATTTTGGTAGGACTTCTGCTGTTGACATTCTTCCCTTGTATAATGCATATTGCTATTATTACACTGTGAACATAGCACCAAGTCATGTTCATCTTTGTTTTGCCTTCCATTTTGCATGGAACAGACTGTACGCAATGGAAAATTTGGAGTAATTCTTTTAGTACAGTTGGAGATTTAACTGCAACATCGAGAAAGATTATCTTTGGAAAAGCAGCATTTCTAATTCCAACTAATTTAGTAGGTACCAAAAACTGGTTTGAAGACACCATTTCGGGACGGGTTGCTAAAGCATGTGGCACAAGAGGTTGTTCAGTTGGCTAAGGTGAGTGCAAGAAGATAGGCATAGGTGATACTTGTTATATCATTTTCTTTAAATGGTCCTCCTACAATGTTTGCTTCTCTGCAGGATGGCTTAGAGAGGAGAGGCTTTAAGGAAACAGGATTTTTGAATGAAGTTGCTGAAGTTGTGAAAACAGGTAAAGTTTATTCTGGGACGATGTTTCTTGCAACCATATTGTGCTATTTCGATTCCCTTGTCATATATGTGGTATGGTAGATGGATTGGTACTTGCTGGTCTTATCTTTACACTGCTCAGCTAGTGTTTATATTTTTTCTTTTTTTGTATTTTTTTGTATTATATTTCATCATGAGAGAGGCATTGGTGAAATGTGATGTATAATAACTAGAATTTCACAACACTCTGAGCTTTTCAAGAATCAAGTATTTCATTCTTGGTGAGTACCAAGACATCATTTCTAGGGTTTCCATCCCAAGGGAAATAATCATCTTACAATGTTGGAAATTATCTGCATAGTGCCTTGAAGTGTTTCATGTTCAGTGACCATGACCATGTTTTCTGTGATTAGGTATAACGCCTGCAGAGAAGCTCCTAGATTTGTACCATGGAAAGTGGGGGCAAAATGTAGATCCTGTGTTTGAGGAGCTGCTTTACTAGTGTAAATTTGTTCATCTCATCTGCATCGTATGCACCTGTTTGATGTTCGACAAGAGGAAAGAATGGATTTTTTTTTAACCCTTTTGTAATTTTTTTTTTTTTTTTTATAGATATAACTAGATAAGGTTGCAGAATCCACAGCTGCGCTTTTTAGCTCTGCTAGCTACTATGTTTCGGCAAATTAGTTCCTTGCATTTGGTAAACTTTTGAGATCAAGATGAATGTTTTGTTAACTGACAAATCATTCAAATCTCGCCTTTGGGGTGCTGTTCAAGGTCAAATAAACGATGAACGTTTTTTCATTTTTTGATCCATGTGTGAGGTTTCACCTGTTTTTTTTTTTTTTTCATTCAGCATAAATCTCTAGATCAATAATGTCATCCTACTGATGCAATATGTTCATCATTTTTCACATCAGGGCTGTACAGTGCTAAATGAACAATTCTCTTTATATTGAAAATGATGCATATTTCCTTGCGAAACTTTCCATCGTAAGAAAGAAAACAATGTCACATAGGTTTTTGTTCTCCAAACTTGTATGCAAGTAGCAAGTTGATTTGTTTTCTTGCAGAAATCATCAGTTGCGATACTTAACTCATTACAAGAGTTAGTAGTATGATGCTATGAGCGTAAACCGAGTTTGAAGAGGATGTTTGAAATCACATACAACGATTGTGCATCTGGCGCCACCAATGTGTCTCGTCTTTCGTTACTTTATCCATCCTCTATTAACTGTCCATCTCGTGATATAAAAATTGTTCTAAGTCATATAAAATTCTCGACAAGTAATGGCGAAAGTTGATAATAGAAGTATCGTCTCGTGACCACGGTAAAGGGCCACAAGATCGAAGAGTGTCAAGCTAGTATAATACAATGACTATGGTTGGTTAAATTTTTCCATCAATTATTCAGGATTCTTGGCATACGAAATTATTGTACTCCCTCTTGTACTAATTATGAGACATTTTGATCTGTTAAGTCTTACATCGTATATTATATTTTTTCGGTTAAAACGAAATTTAAAACATTTCCACATTAATTGTATTTTCATAATTATTAAGAAATATTTGTAAAATTTTTTTTTCAATTAGAAAAACATATTAGATAAAATCTATAACAAATTTTGTGTTGCAGGGGAAAGGTTTCTCTCGGAGCTGACACTTGGACTATAGTCGAAGACATCTCTTTATTAAAATCTTGTTTTGAATACATCAGTTTTTATTTATTAAAAAACAATGGAATACCTCGTCTCAGTTTAGCTAATATTGCTTTATTTAGTTCATATCCACAGACTTGGGAAAATACATCTCCGTTGTGGTTAAATGAAATGATTTACTGTAATAGTTCGATTTAGGTTGTGTGTATATTACTCGAATTACTTTTTTTGATTTTGAATGAAAAATGATTATTGCTTGTGTCAGAAAAAAAATCTAGAGAAAATCAAAATACCTTATAATAAGAATAAAAAAGTATTTGTAATCCTTAACATTTAATAATTATTTTGGTAGGTGTCCAAACAAATTTATATACACCAAAAAAAGGCAAGAAAGCTATTTTATATAAGTTTGGGCCGTTGTTAAGACGTGAGAGGAATGGATTTGGCATTTTCTTTGTTGGGCTGTTGCAAATACCGTTTCTTGGGCTGTGATTCTCTCTTTCGTCTTCTTCATCGTTGATAGAGTTTAGACTTTCTTCTCCTCCACTCAGTCATTTGCCCAGATTTGTTGTCAAGATCTTACATTTTAGATTTTCGTATCTCGTATTTTGCTAATCTTGCTGCCCAGTTTCTTCAGGTAATTTCTTGCTTAACCATTATTAGTTAATAATAAGCAGTCGGAATCCATTCAAGTTTCTTTCCATCATAGCATCAAAGAATTTAGTTTTTGTTAATGTGAAAGAATTGTTTTTGTGGCTAATTTATAGTTGTTGAGCTTCTCTATTTTCAATTTTAGCAAAATTGTTGTTGTTTCATAGTTTTGGTTTGGATTTGGTGCTAGATATAGAGCTTCATTTTGCCCCCTGAATTGGAAGAAATGCATCTCTACAAATGTCACCATTGGGTGAATTATATATAAGAGTTTCGGTTTCCCTTTTTGCATTTCACAAAGTTTAACCTCTTTCTTTAAATTTTGGTGACTATAGGAACTTTCAACTAAGTGATGATATTGCTGCTCTTCATAATGAAAACTGGATGTTTTTTTTTTTTTTAAACTGAAGAAGTTACTGCTGCTTGCATTTTCATTTCCCAGTGCTAATAGAGATCAGGAGAAGAATTTGGTGTCTGGAGTGATAATATCACTAAAAGATCAGCTTTTCGACGCATTGTTTGACTGGTTTTGATTATTTTTCACCATTTTCATTTAGTTGGAACTTGGAACACTTAATGGCCTCAAATCATTTCATTTTTTCTTTTTTTTTTTTTTCTTCAAACTGAGTCTATCCTTGAAGTTATGAAAGGGGTGTACATTGGCAAGAGGATTTGTTTATATAGGCTTTTCTGACATTCGTATGTTTATTTTGCTGCAATGAGACTGTAATCCCCAAAAGTTTACGTAAGTACTTAGTTTTTTTCTTTTGAAGAAGCTTAAGTACTTAGTTATGTCACTACTGAACTTGTGTAGGCCATTGTTTAAGTATTCATTTCCTGTGAGATTAGTCCCTTTGTTCCCTGATCTCATCTCTTCACTTCCAGTTCTGCAGGAAACGGAATTGCTGAGTTCCTTTTGGAATTTCTTTGCTAGAGGGGTCATCTCCATGGAGCCACGTAATGCTTCATGCTTCCAACTGCAATAGCAAGAAACACTGAAAATGAAGAACCTGAAAATCCTGATCTTCACTTTAGTAGCGTTGTCATCATGCAACTTGTCTACTTTGGTTTTCTCCCGCCAATTGAACAGGCCAAGCAACCCTTATCCTTGTGAAAAGGGGGTGAATTCCCGTGCTCTCAGGTCAGACCAAATGACGGTGGTTATCAATGGCTACTCAGAATATCGAATCCCACTCCTGCAATCAATTGCTAGCATATATTCAGCATCTGCATCTGTCTCATCGGTCCTCATTTTGTGGTGCAATCCGTCTACGCCATCTCAGACTATAACCGAGCTTTCCAGGAATCTGTCTCTTTACTCCACCATAAATGCCCCCATCTCCATCATCCGGGAAACCACTACAAGCTTGAATTCCAGATTCTACCCCCGAGATTCTATTGATACTCGAGCTGTCCTTATCTGCGATGATGATGTCGAACTTGATTCCAAGTCCATTAACTTTGCATTTAACATTTGGAAATCCAATCCTCATCGCTTGGTCGGATTCTTTGCAAGATCACACGCTTATGATTTGAACTCCAAGACTTGGATTTACACTTCTAGCCATGAAAAGTACTCGATTATTCTCACAAAGGCCATGATCATCAAACAAGAGTACTTATGGGAGTATAGTTGTGGAGGTGGCGAAGTAAATAAAGAGCTGCGGAAAATTGTGGATGAGGAGAAGAACTGTGAGGATATCTTGATGAATGTTGTGGTGGCAGATAAGGTGAATGCTGGACCTCTATTAGTAGGTGCTGCGAGGATCAGAGATTGGGGGGATGCGAGAAACGAAGGCGGCGTGGGGAAGGAGGAGAGGGAAGCGGGGATAAGTAGCAGAAGAGGGGAGCACAGGAAGAGAAGAGGGCAATGCATAAGTGACTTTCATAGAATTTTAGGAAGAATGCCTCTGAGATATAGTTTTGGGAAGTTAGTTAATAATGTCGGTGAACAGGGACTTTGTGAGAAAGGTGGCAAGTTGGTGCCTTGTGATGAGCAGGTTTTCAAATGATTCTGGCCATCTGTTTTCTTCAAACGTCAAAGTATATTGGCCTACAGAATACAATAGTTTTATCAGGCTGTGCGCTTTGCAAGGTTCAAGAAGCAGATTACTTTTTTTTTTTTTTTTTTTGGAAAGGAGCAGATTACTTGTGAAAATAGAGTTTAGAGCTGCTCGTGTTTTTGTCATTGTTCAGAAATGTAGTCTGCCTCAGTAAAGAACGATTCACAGGTGTTCCTTGTTTGGTGTGAATATGACATTAACCGAAAGATGAGAATTTCACTGAAAGAGCAAAACACTGCGTCAAAATAGACATGCTTATTGTTGTATTACATCTGGCCTCCCTTTAGTCCTTCTGTAAGTTATTGGGAGTGGTACACATAAGGTTTAAACAGTAGTGCATGATGATGAAAGTGTTCACAGTTACTGAATCCTGATCCCATGAGACTGTTTCTTATATTTTCAATGGAAAACGAAGGGATTGTTACAAATCAACCAATAAAACAAAATGGATTACAGTTAAAAAAACTTGTGGCAGTCATGAAGATAACTACTCTTTCATGTTCTAAGAAAAGTTCTTTTATCATATATTCAACCTTTTGGTTTCGTAATAGAGTACAGACTACAGAATGTGCGAATCATGCCCAAAGCACACCGACGTGAAGAAAAGCTTTACAGATCTTCAGGTTCCAGAACGAACTCCAAATATGGTTCGAAGACTCCCTGAGCACCACGAAATGACATCATCGATCAAGTGGCAACATAAATCTTAGGAAAATTGATGATTATACTAAGTGAGAAAACAGAAGCTCGAAAACATCTACATATAACGTGGTTCGTCAATACATCAGAATTGTTCAAATTCGCATGTAGTCCTCTGTTTGAGCTAATTTAATACAAGTAATCTTCCACAGTGAACTACACATAATACTAACTGGAACTCATTTTTGTTGAACTACGTGTCAAAAGCAATTATTCAAAGTGCTCTCTCGTCGGAAACATTGAACGCATGCCTGGTAGCTGCTGGGTAAACATCATATCCGGCTTCGCAAATGCTGCATCCAAGGCAACACGTTGCTTCTTCAATAACCTGTCACTTTCGATGTTGTCAAATAGGTTGACATGACAACCAGACTCCGGAGTTTGAGGTTCTTGAGGAGATGAGAATGATTCATCCATGGAGAGGCTTTTGCCAGAAGGATGTTCCTTGCCAGACTTATCTAGAACGGCAGGCTCTGAAGCAGGGGCAGGGGTTCCAGGGTCATTCCTCATTTCAGTATCTGGACAATTGTCAGTAACCCCACTGCCTGGTACATCTGAAAGGACTCCGCTTAGGCGTTGCTGTTCTTCAATGATTTTCTTTAAATACTTCCCTTGTGCTTCAATGCGCAGTTGCAGCTGCTTTTGCACCTGGATGAACCATCGCGACAATTGATATCAGGATCAGTCATAGAAAAGACGACAAATGATGTATACACTTCATTTCACTTACGAAATAAACAAGAGGCACAGACCATGCAAACGAGTCCAACTTACAAACCCAAACGCTAAACTCGGGTGCACAACAATATTTCATAGTCCAATAATGACATTGGAAATAAAGAAATGAGTAAAAACCAGCAATATAATCACAAATACAAAGAAAATAAATGGATCCATTAGTATCTAGTAAGTACAGAAATTTGAAAAGTTAAAAGGCAGTATGCATGGCAAAATGACTATACCTCCAACTGCTCATGCAGTCGCTTTTGCACTTCCATTTGTAGTTTCAGTGCTTCAGTAATTTCCATGCCACTGAAAAGAAGCCAAGCAAATAACAGTTACTAATGCACACACAAAAGTAAGTTCTGAAAAAGATTAAAAATTCACAGCAATGAAAGAAGAAGAAGAAGAAGAAGAGGAGGAGGAAGAAGAAGAAGAAGAAGAAGAAGAAGAAGAAGAAGAAGAAGAAGAAGAAAGGGGGCGCGGGAGGGAGGGGTAGGTAAAGAACATAATAGATGGATTTTGCCAAAAAAAATCAGAATTTTCTGCTTTATCACAAGACCATACATCATAAAAGAAGAAAAAAAACTAGAATGCACTTACGATGAACCATCTAAACCAGAAAGCATATCCTTGGAATCCTTTTTGTCAGTCTTTTTTCCTGAAGATTATCAAACACATTAGAAAGTGCCACTTCTACATAAACATAAGATAAACAATGTTTGTACATCAATTTGTATTAGTATATGATTATTCTCTACCGATAAGTATGTAAAATAGAGAAAAGCAGCATGTAAAGGCAGGGAAGATCAAACACATACCATCAGCTGAGGAATCTGGAAGGTACTTGGCAAGTCTGTATTTCTGTGAGCAAGTACGGCCAGAATTAGGCATTAAGCCAATAAGAAACCAACGCGAAAGAACCATCAATGATATAATATTATAAGAAATGTCTATTATCTACCTGCAAATGGCTTTTGACATGATAAATAGTTAAACCTTGTACACCCATCACTCGAAGAACACCCTTGGGAGTAGCCCCTGAAACATAAAAACAACATGTCACACATTGTTACAAGTAACACTGTTTACATTTCTATATAGTCAAACTGAATAACAACCCAGACATAGTTTCAGAAAATCAAAACCCTCCTTTGCATCATATCATTATCTATATTCTCCTTAATGAAAAATGGCGTAAGGATCAAGACTTAAAGGTTTTCATAGTACTATAGCAATGAGAAATGCTAATTATTAATATTATTATTTTAGTTTTTTGTGCATTTATTCAGCTCGAACGAACCCGTTCATCATTCTGCACAATTAACTCGGACACAGAGATGAGAAATAGCCAACGTGAAACAGAAAAGCTCTGTTTTTCACTACTCAGCTTTAGCATGGTAACCAAATTACACAAGCTTGTGCTCACAAATGCCTAGAAATAGAAACCTAAATCTGCAACACAGTAGACCTAATCTAACGCCACAATTGTCATACAAAAACAATTTCTTGAAACAACAATCAATTAGAAAGATAATTATGGCCCAGAAACTTACGATCTGGCCCACCAAGCTGAGCGACAGCATCAACAAATCGCTCGTGAAGTTCATTAGTCCAGCGAAGCCTCTGCTTAGAAGCCAGATTGGCGGCGTTGTTATTTCCTCCAGCCATGTAGTCCATTTCTTTTGTAAGTACAGAAAAGCCTTTCGTGAGAGACGAGATAAACAGCCACTACCTATATAGACAACAATCAGCAAACTCACAATTAATAACTTCGAAGGCCAACAATTAATGCTAAATCATCAGCTCTGGTGATAATCTGATCTTTATATAATAAAAAGAACACATTTAGTTTCTACTTCCAGGCCACACAATCAAAATGAACCTTCAGAGAAGAACCCTCATATGACAAAACTACAGAGCTGAAAGACCTAAACTAACAAACCAGAAATCCTAAATTAGCAGAGTCTATCAGGAAGCAATAAATGAAGCAAATTTTTTCAAATTATTATTCAATAACAAGTCCCTCATGCCAGAATTATAATCTTCAATAAGATTCAGTCCTCATTTATCTAGGTCAACTTAAAAACACCAAAAACACAGCTAGGAACAATCCATTCAACGAAATCAGAATCTTCATAAGCAAGAGAAAGATTCAAATTTCAAACAGAAATGGAGAATTAAATCAGCTGAAACACAGATGGTACCTTTTCCTTCTTCCCCCTGTAAAATCAAAGTTTGTAAAACTGGAAACTATCGATCAGCTAAGAATTACAACAACTTCCAACAAGGGATGCTTCCAAAACAGATAATTAACCCAAAAAAATGCCCAGCAACTGGTAACCCCTCAAAATCACTACAATTCCGGCGAGTTTGATACCCAACGCGCAAAAGAAACTCGTGGGATTTCTTTATCAAGGACTCCAAAACACTGGGAAACAGAGAGAAAAGATGAATGAGGAAGAAGCATAAGAGATGAATGGTTTTGGTTCGTATAAGTATTATGAGGTCGGAGTTGAGGGGCTGAGAGAGAGAGAGAGAGAGAGGGCGGGGCTGAGGACGGAATCTAATTGGAGGAATAATATTCCGGCCGGCCTTTGTATTGTTATTATTATTATTATTATTATTATTATTGTTATTTTTCACTTTCAATATTTTTTGTTTTTTTCTTCATTTGTTTTGTCTTTTAGTTTGGGATTTAAGATTCCCTCTTTTTCTTATTGGCTCCCCATTTTCTTGTTTTCTTCTCCATTACTTTTTTTTTGCATTCTTCTTTTTCATTTTATACATTGGTGAAATGTTATAGTAAAATGACATTTTTATAGGATTTAACGTATGTAAAAAGACATAATAATTTCATATCATGTTACCATTATTTATTTCAAAGAAGAAAACGAAACTGAAATAATATGATATAATTGTAATATACAGTAGAACATCGATAAATTAATAACATCGATAAATTAATAATCTTTTCCGGTCCCAAGTCGGGACCAATACAAAAAACAAAAATAATCGATAAAATAATAAGATAATAATTTTTTTAAAACCCTTATATAAATATAGGTCCCTACAATATCATAAATTAATAATGACTTGAAAAAAAAAAAAAAAGCACTATGAACTTGAGAATCAAAGTATTGTAGATTTTATGAATTTTTTGCATGATGTATCCAGCCATTGATGGGAGTTTAAAGATTTTCTAAAAAAATATCTCTTTTAATAGAGGCATGTTAAGTAGATTAGGTAGGTGATAAAATTTAAGATGATGAAGGAGTCGAAACTCTAATGCCTATGGGATATAAGGGAATAAAGGAATATAAATCTTATATAGCTAAGCTTAAAAAATTAGTAGGATTCTTTGGTATTTTCTTTAAATTTATATTATTCATTAATCAATAAATTAATAAATTATTATCGATAAATTAAAAATTATTAATTTATCGATAAATTAATACATCGATAAATTAATAATTTTTTGGAGTTCTAATAGTATTAATTTGTAGATGTTTAACTGTTCTCCACTTTTGTTATACTTTTTATCAATTACAAGAGAAATAAAGATTACTTTCTCATGTTTTAGTTTTATTTATAAAGTGATTTAAGGAAGTGGCCAATTTTCTCCACGTAATTAATAAATAATCTTGATTACATGATCATTTGTTTAATTAGTCAATAGCACTAGAAAGAGAAGATGATAGTATTTAAATTAATTTCCTCCAACATAGGGAAAAGCTTTAGATACGTCTACCATATCATGTTCATTGCCACATTTGCGTACTACATTCATCCGGATTTAGCAAAGGATTACATTCTGAACTTTTTATGTTAGTTTTGGATGTGATATAAGTATTAAATTATCAGGTTTGAAATTGTTTCACTTTTGTTTATTTCGTTGGTGGCAACCACTTAGTAGTTGATGATCTATGTTCCTTCATTCAATATGCTGCTAAGGTCATCTATTTATTTGATCATGTATAGTAGCTAAGTAGCTTAAACCAGACAAGTGCAGCAGCTTTGATTCTTGGACCAACAATAATTCGGATTGAAATTAATTCAAATTACTTAAAAGGAAAATACCATTTCACTACTTATTTGCTACAATTCCAAATGTATGTTACTATCTCCGTCCCACAAAAATAGTTCACATTGAGTTTTCAAATTTGTACTAAAAACAGTACAAAACTCAAAACTCAATATGAATTATTTTTTGGGACAGAGAGAGTATTATTTAGTTCGTTATGTGTTTGATACTCATTCAAACACTCGGCCACAAAAACAAACAAATGCAAACTTTGATTCTCTATATGATCGGCCTGATTATGCAAAGAGAGATCTCTTCTATTTTAAACCCAACAATTTTAACTATTTTCAATGGAATGATCACTAAATACAATGTGGGCATTAGATTCTTTTACAAATACGCATGAAAGTGATTGGTATATAATTAAATAATCAATATAAACAATTAACAACTTATTTATGGTTAAGGTCTTAAGGAACATCTAACAAATTTTGTCTCAAATATCCAACTTTATGTGAATTCTTGTTGGCCACAAATCATATGAACGTTTAGGTACATGTATAGAACACACAAGAGAAAGGATATTACACCAATTTTACATCTTGTAAGTATCTCGCCCGAATTCTAGTGAGATTAGATGCCGGCTAAAGATTAAGTTGAGTTTATTTTGAATGTTCATATCAAATCCACGCAAAATGATCACTTCAATCTTAAATCTCAAGTACAAAAGTATTCCCAAGCTCATTCAATTTCTCAGGAATGAAACTAAATCCATGCAAGTTTGATCAAAATTTCAGCTCATTTATTTTGTCGAAAATTTTTTGTCATTTTTATGTATAATGAAGTGAATAAGACATTAATCACTATAAAAAAAGGGGAAAAAAATAGTATAATCACCTTCACAATATAATCTTCATTATTATGCAAGATATATATATCGCTATATGTATTTCATTCGTCTCGAAATTATTATTAAGTTTGAATTTTTTTTTAACATATTAAAACAGAAAAGTACTAATTAACGAAATAACATGATTGTTATTTTGAAATGGAGAGACGAGAATAGGTAATAAGCCAGCTGCTTGGAAGTTGGCGAGAAGTGAAAGAAACAATGCTTTGGGGATTTCAGAATGGTTTTAGGAAAGGCCAACTCAGACATTTCCAGAAATATATCTATCTTCCGGGGGCGGAGTTTGATAGTGATATCCACATAAACCCAAACTAAAATGTACTACTGTACAACACTATATTCTAAATGGAATGTACACTTAAAGGGTTTTCTTAATTCCCTTTGTTTGATTAGGTCTATCCTATATCATCTATGCAGTGTGTCTTAGATCAATGTTTATACATGCGTGAATGGTAATAAGGAGTACTTATTAAAAGAAACAAATTCCATTAATATATTATATCGACCGGAATATGCTTTTTTTTTTGGACGGGTGCTTTCTTGTTAGCATCTTTTTAATGTGGATATATTTCCCTTTTCTCCCAAAAAAAAAATACTAATTTCGCTAATTAAAGATTGTCCTCGTGATAATAACAATCATCCATTTTTATCGTCTCGTTGATAAACTATCAGGAATTCTGGATTTTTTTTCTTTTTTTTTCATCATTTTGCTTATCCAAATGTATAGAGTAGCTAATTGATTGAAGGTTCAAAGTTCTTAAAACAAATTAATTAATACTCCTCTAATTTCAGAAAAGTATTCCACTTTTATTAAACTAAAACTATTCAATAAATAGATTTTATTTATTTTTCGAACATTGAAGTATGTTTTTGGGGGGTTACTTCACTTGGACGATTGAGAGTCAATATGTAAATGAAAGCATCCAAATGTCTCTATCGTAATTTGCTTGTGCTCTGAAGATTTCGTAATATCGAAATTAACGGTGTGATTAATTAATTAACCTATATTTTGATCCAATTTCAAAAAGTTGTAGTATTAATTTGTTTGGATGATAGGCGAACATCTTAAAATAATCATCACTTGAAGCAAACACGTTGAATTTTTCTTGGCGGAGTAATCGTCAAGTACATCTTTGTTATTGGATTCCTTTACATAGTGCATCTGAAATTTATACTGTACACTGAAATTGATGAGAAATAAATTCATGAAAGAAGATGAAATCATAAATTGTATTATGTGTAACAGTATATTACATTGTCTTTATTTATAGACATATATCAACATTAGTTAAGATCTAGATATTATAAAATCTGAAATAATCTAAACAAATATAATCTAAATAATCCTAACTAATGAGATTTTTGACTAATCTTATCAGCCCCCCGCAAGCTCATGGGCGGAACAACAATGAGCTTGTCCCGAAGTTGAAGAAAAGTCTTCGTAGACAGAGATTTGGTCATAATATCAGCAATTTGGGTAGTGGACGGAACATGCTGAATAATAAGAGCTTTTTGACGAACCAAATCACGAACAAAGTGAATATCAATCTTAATAGGTTTGGTGCGTGCATGAGATACTGGATCAACAGCAAGGTAAATAGCTCCTAAATTATCACACCAAAGAGTAGGAGGTGATGAAGAGAAACCAAGCTCACGGAGGAGAGAAGAAAGCCAACATAATTCAGCTGCAGCAAGAGCAAGACTGTGATACTCAGCTTCGGTACTTGAACGAGCAATAGTCGGTTGTTTCTGCGATACTCAGCTTCAGCAAGAGCAAGACTGCAGCAAGAGGAGAGAAGAAAGCCAACATAATTTAGCTGCAGCAAGAGCAAGACTGCGATACTCAGCTTCGGTACTTGAACGAGCAACAGTCGGTTGTTTCTTAGCACTCCAAGAGATGAGATTAGAACCCAAAAAAATACAATAGCCGGAAGTGGAGCGGCGGTCATCAGGGCAACCAGCCCAATCAAGATCGGCAAAAGCGAATGAAAGAGGGAACTCTTTGTAAGATGTAGGCCATGGGTAGGGGTAGAACGTAGGTAACGAAGTATACGCTTAACAGCTGGCCAATGAATATCAGTGAGACAATGGAGGAATTGAGACATTTTATTAACAGCAAATTGGATATCAGGACGAGCGACACAAAGATATTGAAGGGCACCAACAGTACGCCGATACTCTGTAGGGTCAGATAAAGGTACACCATGATTTTTAGAGAGAGGTAAGGTGGGGGTTATGGGGGTAGAGACGGGTTTGGATGTGTCGAAGTGAGTGCGAGTGAGGAGATCTTGAATATACTTAGATTGAGAAAGAAGAAGGCCGGTGGATGTAGATTGAGCTTCAATTACCTAGAAAATAATGAAGAGAACCAAGATCTTTGATAGTGAAGGTAGAATGAAGCTCATCAATGAGAGATTGAATGAAGGAAGAAGAGGAACCAGTCACCAAGATGTCATCCACATAAACTAGGACAAAAGTAGTATGTGAGGACTTAGACAAGATAAAAAGAGAAGTGTCAGATTTAGAGGAAATAAAACCAAGAGTATGAAGTTTCTGACTAAGATGGTGAAACTAGGCTCCAGGAGCTTGTTTGAGACCATATAAAGCTTTGTGAAGACGACAAACATGATATGGATATTTGCGATCAGCAAAGCCTGAGGGTTGACTCATATATACATACTCATGAAGATTATCGTGGAGAAAGGCATTGTTCACATCAAGTTGACGGATTGGCCAATTTCGATTAAGAGCAATGGTGATGACAATGCGAATAGTAGTGAGTTTGATTACCGGGCTGAAAGTATCTGTGTAATCTATGCCAGGAGATTGATGGTAGCCTTTAGCTACTAAACGAGCTTTATAGCGCTCAAGAGTCCCATCGAATTTTCTTTTAGTTCGAAAAACCCACTTACAACCCACAATATTAGCACTAGGAGGAGGAGAAACTAGAGTCCAGGTTTGATTACGTTGAAGAGCATTAAACTCTTCAAGCATAGCTTGACGCCAGTGAGGAAATTTATTGGCCTGAGTAAAAGAGGTGGGGTCAGGTTCAGGAGGACAAGTAAGAGAGGAAGTATAGGTAACATAATCATTTAAACGATTAGGCTTACGAGTTGTGGTACGAGTAGTCATGTGATGTCTTGGTGGTAGAGGTGGTCTAGGCGGGGAACTAGATGGTGGTGGAGGTGGTCTAGGCGGGGAATTAGATGGTGGTGGAGAAGAAAGCCTTGTTGAAGAAAGAGTTTGTGTCGTAGGATTGGAAAAAGGTACAAAAGGAGGAGGAATAGACATTGGTAAAGGAAGCAACACCCGTGATGATGGAGTTGGAGAGGACGTAGAAGTTTGAGACGTAGCATAAAGAAAATCAGTTTTAAGAAACCTTACATGTCGAGAGATGTAAAGTTTGGAACTTTTGGAATCAAAGCAACGATGTCCCTTGTGTTGGGAAGAGTAGCCTAAAAACACACAAGGAATTGATTTTGGGGATAATTTATCAGCACGAGTGGACCCAAGAAATGGGAAGCACGTGCACCCAAATACTCGAAGGTGAGAGAGGGAGGGAGAATTGGAAAAAAGAACCTCATAAGGAGATTTATTAGTAAGAACTTGAGTAGGAATGAGATTGATTAGATAGGTGGCAGTGGAAAAAGCTTCAACCCAAAAGGATTTGGGAAGAGAAGCATGAAGAAGAAGAGTAAGCTCGGTTTCAGTGATATGACGAATTTTTCTTTCATAAACTCCATTTTGTTGAGGAGTATGGGGACAAGAGATGCGATAAGAAATACCATGATTATGAAGATAATTAGCAAAAATACCTTTCACAAGTTCGGGAGCACCATCACATTGAAAATATTTGATACTAGTAGAAAATAAATTTTCAGTAAATGACTTAAAATTTTGGAAAGCATGAAAGGCATCAGATTTATTAGTATGTGGATAAATCCATGTAAAAAGACTAAAGTCATCAATAAAAATAATAAAGTACCGGTAACCTAAAAGAGAGAGACAAGGACTTGGACCCCAAATATCACAATGAATTAAATGTAATGGCACTTTAGAAATACGAGAAGATGGAGTAAAAGGAATTCGAGTACTTCTGCATTGCAAACAGGAATTACAAAAATTTATTTTAGAAGATTTTAAATGACAAAGATCGAGCTAAAGATAAAAGAGTTGAGTGACACGGATGTCCAAGACGATGATGCCAAAGATCAAGAGGAACAACACGAGCAACCAGAGCTACTGGATTGTGGAATGTCTTAGGAATCTTCATAGGATAGAGGTAATTGTGGATGTTACTCGCGAGAAGCGGAGTCTTGGTGACTAGATCCTTCACAACATAACCAAAAGGAGAAAATTCTATTAAACATGAATTATCAGTGACAAATTTTTCAATAGATAAAAGGTTTGTAGTAAGCTAGGGAACAATGTAAATATTACGTAAGTAAAGAGGTTTTGAGTGCTTGGTGAGTGCAGTGTGACCAATAGAAGTAATAGGAAGAGTAGTACCATTGCCAACAACCACTTGCTGATTACCATGATATGGAGTGGTAGAATCCACTAAAAGAGGATTAGGTGCCATATGAGCCTGGGCACCAGAATCAGGAAGCCATTCAGGGATGTCACTAGATGTAAAGGATGAAAAGTCTTGAGGCTGGGGTTCTTGGACAGTGGAGGTGTGAAAAGCAGTGGGCATGTTTGTAGGAGCAGAAGAACGATGAGTTTGATTATTGCGAGATTCAACGTAGCGGAAATGACAAACAGCAGCGGAATGGTTGAATTTTTTTACAGATTTGGCATTGGGTAGGATTGGGTTGTTGGGTAAAGTTGGGGTAAGGGCTAAAGGATGAGGTATAAGGCTTATAGGGAGTAGAAGGATGGGTGGGAAATTGGGCTTAGTTTGGGCGATTTTGGATAGTGTTGAAGGGACGGTATGGACCGTATGAATTGGGGTTGGGATAAAATGAGTGTGGAGTTGAGTTATTAGGAAAGTAGAGAGAGAGTTGACCACGACCACGGCCTGAATTGGGTTGTGACTGTTTACCACAAGACCGAGAACTATTGACTGAAAAGTTCACAGTAGTATGGAGTGCAGCTTCTGGTGAAGGCAAAAATGATTGCAAACGTTGCTCATGGAGAGCAATTTTACTCGAAGATCTGTGAATGAGGGAGGAGGGTTGAGATTCTCTATAGTGGTGATGAAGGAAGTATATTCAGATGAGAGACCATTAAGAGCGAGAATAACAAGATCATGATCAGGGATAGTATCCCCAACAGCAGAAAGCTCTTCCACCATAGTTGATAATGAAGTGAGAAAATCATTGATTGTGAGAAAACCTTTCTTAAAATTGTAAATGTTTTGGCGTAGTTGCTATCTACGCGCTGTAGATTGTTGAAAAAAATAATGCTCGAGTTTGATCCAAAGGTCACGAACAGTAGGACACCCCAATGCCACCATTGCCATTGAAGAAGACAACGAGGCAGTGAGACAACATTTGATAAGGTGATCAAGTTTTTGCCATTTGAGAAATTCTTTTGGAATAGTAGAATCGAATGAAGAGTCTTTTGATGGTAAAATTGAACCATCGATATAACCATTGAGATCAGTGGTAATTAAAATTCCTTCAACTTGATCTCTCCAAATTAGATAGTTGGAGTTATCAAGAGATACAGTGATAAAATTTGTGATACTGGAGAGAGAAAATGATTGAGTAGTAGTAAGTGATTGTGAAATAGTCATTTTAAAATAATGGTGATTAAAGTAAAAGAAAAGGAAAAAAAAGTAAAATAAAATATCGTGTAGTAGTATGTAAAATAGTGCGTGCAAAAGTGATTTTTGAGGTAATCAGTGGTGGGATAATGTGAAGAAAAAAAAATTTTAGTGCAAGATCGATTTTGCTCTCGATACCATGATGAGAAATAAATTCATGAAAGAAAATGAAATCATAAATTGTATTGTGTGTAGCAGTACATTACATTGTCTCTATTTACAGGCATACATCAACATTAGTTAAGATCTAGATATTATAAAATTTAAAATAATCTAAACAAATATAATCTAAATAATCCTAACTAATGAGATTTTTGACTAATCTTATCAGAAATTGTTTGACTGTTACTTGAATCAAGCTTGAAAAGTGAAATCATTTGTTACATGTAGAAACGTATTTGTGCTTTTATTTCATTTTATTTTTTTTTTTAAATTGCAGACTAACTTATTACCAAAAAAATAAAAATAAATTAAACACTAATATTCCAAAATGATACTTTTTTATGTCATTCTAATAGTCCATGTTTCTTTTATCGTACAGCAAAAGTGCGGAGTATTGAAATAGGGCTAAAAGAGTAACATACTGGACCAAATATATAAATTTTAAAAAAATTATGATATAGACAAGAATATAAATTACCAAGAAAATATTTCGACGGGTGATATGGCTTAAATCCAATTTATCCACCAAATTTAGATTATTAAATCCCATGAGTAAGTGTGGAAGGATAGTTGTTTCCCCAAACTTAAATATCACTATTTCCTTTTCCTAGAGGTACTTGTATCAATCTCTTTTGTTTCTATGTTATAAAAACGAAAAGAAATATTACATGAGAAGACGATAAGTTGTTTCTGCCATAATCATAACTAATTTTTAAAAGGGGAAAGCAAAAAAAAAAAAAAATAAACTATTGAGCAAATTGGCTCATTCAAAAAATGGTATTTTACTTGAGAAATTATTGCTGAGCAAAAAGACGACCCAAAATTTAGTGAAATGTGATATTAACATCCACCTTTTTTTTAATTAAGAATTTTTATTTTTTTAAAAAAGAAAACCCCTCTGTGCTATATCTCACTTTCATTCCCTATGGCATTACAAAGCCCAAATTTGGCTCAAAGAAAAAGAACCCACTCAGCCCAAAAAAAGAATCGAACGTTGGGCCTAATAAATAGAATCATGCTGGCATGCTGTCAGATCCCGGTGAAGGATGGGACGGAAATGGGCGAAAATCCGGCAGGCTGGAGATGGGGAAAGGATACGGTTAGGGTTCGTCAACCTGAAATTGGGAAATACTTCACAATATTCTGTAAATATCAATTCAATACATCATTTTCGTTAATGAATTTTCAGTACATTGTCCTTATTTATAGTCAACTAGTCTCTAATATTACAGACAAGTCCCTAAACTATGGAAGCTAAACAATTAGACCCCTAGATCATGACACATGCTACAAAAAATTAAGGCCTCTTTTACAAAATAAAAAAAAAAATAATAATATAAAAATTAGTGTTTAATTCTGAACTAGAAATGCTAACTGTTACGGAATAAGTAATAAATTAATATTTTTTAGATATATTTTATACAATAATTTCAGGACTACTTAATTCATTAAGAAATTCAGTTTTTGTTATCAAACCAACTGAAATTGAAAAGAAGCAATAGAATGCAGTAAAATCTCCCTAAATTAATCCTCTATTAACTAATAAACTCTATTAATTAATATTTTTCTTCAGTCCCAACTCGGGACTGTTACAAAAAGATGAAAAAACTCAATTAATTTATAAGATAATAATTTTTCAAAAATCTCCTATGTAAATATAGGTCCCCATATTTTTATAAATTAATAAATACCTAAAATAATAAATTAGATCTGAAAGAGTTTAGATCTTAACTTAAGTATTTTTATTTATGTTTGCAATTATCATATTTTTTTTCCTATTAAAAAAATTATAATGTTATAGCTAGGGTTGCAATGGACTTCTCTTAATATAAAAATAATAAATATTCATATTTTCTTACTTATATAAAAAAAATGAAAAAACTCTTTAAATTAATAGCACATTAACTTATTGATAAACTAATAGTTATTAATTTGTCGATAAATTAATAGGTCGATAAATTAATAACATTTTGGAGGCCCAAGTGTATTAACATGTAGAGGTTTTACTGTAATTATAAGCAATAAGCAATATTTTCATACAAGCCTCTGGTCTTAAGTCGAAAACATGATCAATTCCCAAATTTAGTGTCACTTTCTTTGTTTTTTAAGGCAGTTGAACGAGTTTTTCTTCTTCTTCTTCTTCTTTTTTTTTTTAGCATACATATATAAATGGAAATTGCTCATAAGCTAACAAATCTAATCTAACTATGTCCTGAATACCAACCCAGTTCATCTCCATTATTGACTAGAGGTGTAAAACATAATTTTATTGACTACTATAACATAACAAAATGGGCCATTTCTTCAAAAAAAAAAAAAAATTTAAGAAAATAAAATTTCAATAAAGAAAAAATAATAAATTTTATTGGCTACTATAATAGAACAAATTCAATTATTTTTCTAGAATAAAATTTAATACACACACACACATATATATAATATCTTCTGAAGAATATCAGTACTACTCATTTCGTGATCTTGCACGTATGAGCTCCCTAGGTAAAAATGCATTTTGGTTTTCCCATTTATAATAACTTTTTGATATTGTTCTATTGATTCTTAAAAATATGTGAACATGAGTTTTGTGCATGGTGCGCGTATTGATCTCTTTTATCCTCTATTAATCAAAGAGTCATCTGCCAAAACCAAATAAATAAACAAGAATCTATTATGCCTTTCGTGATTGTAGAATGAAAATCCAAGTGTCAGATAATAATGTCTTCTCACTATTTTGTGTAGAAAACTTATCGCATACTATTGAAATGCCATCCTGGCCAAATCGTCAAGCTCATTTTGCATCCTGAGGAATGGATTTCTTGATTATATTAGCTTGATCAAGATGAATTATGCTTCCGTAGCCGTTTCGAGTTAAATAGAGTGTTATACATGATCCATATGTGGAAATCAAAATCCTTCATTTATGCCGTTGGTGAGCCTGTGAAGCAGAAGGGGTTTTCAGAAACATAAAATTTAGGGGGACAAAAAAAAAAAAACGGAAACAAAAATTATAAAAAAAAAAAAATTGAAGAAGAAGGAACCTACGGTTCTCTAAACATAAAGGCCAGAAGCCATAGAGAGACCATTGAACGTTTGGTTTTCAGTTCCATCTTCACTTTTGCCACTTCACTTTCCATGGCCGGATGATCGGAGAAGACCGGAGAAGGAGATAATATCCAGAAGTCATAAAAAAAGCTTTTTGATTTTTTTTTAATTATATTAAATTTTTAATTAAAGAAATAGGAAAAATAATTTTTTTTGTTGGGTCAAACTAGTGGGCCCCACTATCAGTAAAAATAATAATAAAAAATTATATAATTTACAGAGAAAAAATTTTGATCGTTAAGTCTTCAAAAATTCTGTTAAATTAACTAAAATTGACGAGAAAAATATTTTAGGGGATTATTTTTGCTAATTGAAAATTTATAGTTACTCGATCTTGCTACCGTCAAAAGTTGGAGGACGAAAAGTGCATTCGATCTTTATGCAAATTACATGAACAATTGAACACTATTCCGTCTCGAATAATTATCTTCTTTGCAAAATGATTATCTTCTCTGTCATATCCTTATTTTGATCCTTCCTACTTAATTTTTTGCTTGTCCACCCTTTGACAAGTTTTTTCTTTTCTTCTTTTTTTTTTCTTGAAAAAAAAAACTATATATTAATGTTTTAAGAAGGAAATTAAAAATGGCTGTAAAAATATTCAACCAATGTCTTCTCCAAATACCCTTTAATTTGAACCGAAAGGAGATTGCATATTTCCAATTATTTCGAGAGTGGACTAATTGCGGGTCAATATTCCTGTGTGGTTGCTCTTATGATCTTATTATCCATGTGGTTGTCTAAGTGTGTCCATGTGCTTTGGTTCCCCTCATCTACCAAAGTACAAAATTCTACGTTCTGTCATACATACTCATTTCAGAAGTCTGAACTTTGATTTTTTTTTTTTTTTATAAAAATAATATATATTTTCATGTACTTTTATGTGTCCGTTCCAGAAATATGACGAAAAAAGTTTTATGGGTTTTATATTCTCGTTTTAGAGGTTGATGATTTGAGCTTCAGTTATAAGCTGAAGTAATCATACTATTAATCCTTTATATGCTAATTTTGGAGATTAGACACTAAAACCTTAGGGGAAGGAAGAAGGAGGAGGAAGAAAGGTTCAAATGGAGCCATGGGCCGACTCCACCATAGTTGAATGATTGATTACTCAATGATACTATTTCCTAGTTTTTACTTATTGAAAATATGTGGATATTATTGGCTCAAATAGCTCCAAATGCCAAATTGATATACTGTATTTTTCCAATTGGAAATTAAAGAAATTTCAAGTTGAAGTGATGGGGGTAATTGGTGGGGTGGAATATCTTATTAATTTGATGTGATCATATACTTAAATGCTTTTATTGGTAGATAGATAAGAGCATCAAAGGACAGCTAATCTTAAATAGTGTTATTTAGCTCACTAGTCACCAACACTGATCACAATTCCTGTCCCAATCATTGCTCAACTAATCAAATATTCCACTCAAAAATGAAAAAAAAAAATGTTTTAAAATCAAGGATTGATTTTGGAGTGATTTTCTTCTTCTTTCTTTCTTTTTTTTTTCAATTATTTAAGGTGATAAATATTCATCCTTTTGTCATAGGATTCTCATATCATACAGCTTGAATCCCTCTTGCGAGAGGTGGAAATTTGTATGATATTGGCAATAAAGGGCTATTCTGAATGTTTAAGAGAAAGTTTTTACTTCATAGAATGACCAGAGTATGTATTTATGCTGGAATACAAAATCACTTCAAAAAGTTTAATTGAAATTTATCATACCATTAAATCTTGTCTATAAAGAAATTATGTAAATGTAGCTAGCCATCTAACTGACAAGTTCACTTGAACTGTATTCCATAAGGCTGGATCATAGAATTTGCTTGGCTCAATGAAGTTCATGGACATTAATGTCGGTTGATTTAATTAACAAGAAAATTTGTAATGCACTAATACTACAATGTCAATATTAAAATGGAATGGAGGGAATAATCAGTACAACTTTCAGAAAATCTACATCATTCCGCTTCTTTTTTGTTTAACTGATTTAGAATTGGGGGTGGTGGTAAGAAAATATATCCATCAACTTTTTTCTCCCTAAGGAGATAAATGTATATTTATTTGAATGTATACACCAAATTCCAGCTAAGAAGAAATTCTGTTGAAATTGACATTGCCACCCAAATAATAGGCAAAATAATACCCACATGAAATTATTAATAATCCCTTACATTATTGTAAAAGATTGAACAAGGAAGAAAAAAGAAAAATCAACAAAAATATCAGTGTCTCAATCAGTTTTCTTTCCTGCTCTCGCTACAAATTCCAACTCTCTCATTCAACTTTCCATGTCCCCTCCCTTTCTCTCATTCATTCTTCCATTTATAACTTCCAACTTAATACAAATTCTTTTACATTTTGATTCTTTTTAGAAATAACCCACAAATTCTTTTTTTTCTTTGCATAGAGAAAATGAGGGAAATTCTTCATATTCAAGCAGGGCAATGTGGTAACCAAATTGGTGGTAAGTTCTGGGAAGTTGTTTGTGATGAACACGGGATCGATGCAACCGGAAACCACGTCGGCGGCTCCGAGGTTCAGCTTGAGAGGGTTAATGTTTATTACAATGAAGCCAGTGGTGGAAGGTATGTTCCCAGAGCAGTGTTGATGGATCTTGAACCTGGAACAATGGATAGTTTGAGGACTGGTCCTTATGGGAAGATTTTCAAGCCTGATAACTTTGTGTTTGGTCAAAATGGTGCTGGAAACAATTGGGCTAAAGGGCATTACACTGAAGGAGCTGAATTGATTGACTCTGTTCTTGATGTTGTTCGCAAAGAAGCAGAGAACTGTGACTGCTTACAAGGTAAATTAAACTTGCAATTTCCTTTTTATAGTTCATCAACTGTATTGTTGTCGATGAAATATGGATCGTATAAAAAATCGTGTTAACGTGACTTTTTTTTTGTGTTGTTATGACAGGATTCCAAATTTGTCATTCACTTGGAGGAGGCACAGGATCAGGAATGGGAACTTTGCTGATATCTAAGATCAGGGAAGAGTATCCTGACAGAATGATGTTGACTTTCTCGGTGTTTCCTTCTCCTAAGGTTTCAGACACTGTTGTGGAGCCGTACAATGCTACCCTGTCTGTTCATCAGTTGGTTGAAAACGCTGATGAATGTATGGTTCTTGACAATGAAGCCCTCTATGACATCTGTTTCAGAACACTCAAGCTCACTAATCCAAGCTGTAAGTTCCCCAAAAATTTCAGCCTTCTTTTACTGTCAATAAAAGTACGTATTTTTGATTGAGCACGATGGGGACATATAATCCATATAGCTAGCTCGCAGACCACATATATATATTTTTTCATAGTGAATGTAAATCATGCCTGAAACAGGACCTGGAAAAATTGAATTTCTGTTTCTTGGACTAATGGACTCTGTAGCCACATTGAATCAAAGCGATTCACTATTCTGTTTGTTTGTTTGTTTTTTTTTTTTTGGTGTAGTTGGGGATTTGAATCATCTGATTTCAGCAACAATGAGTGGTGTAACATGTTGCCTACGTTTTCCTGGACAACTAAACTCCGATCTTCGAAAACTAGCCGTAAACTTGATCCCATTCCCTCGTCTACACTTTTTTATGGTTGGTTTTGCGCCCTTAACGTCAAGAGGCTCACAGCAATACAGAGCCCTCACAATTCCAGAGCTGACTCAACAAATGTGGGATGCCAAGAACATGATGTGCGCGGCCGATCCGCGCCACGGCCGATACCTAACAGCCTCCGCAATGTTCAGAGGCAAAATGAGCACAAAAGAGGTGGATGAACAAATGATCAACGTGCAAAACAAGAACTCGTCCTACTTTGTTGAGTGGATTCCAAACAACGTGAAATCGAGTGTGTGCGATATCCCGCCAACAGGGTTGGCAATGTCTTCCACATTTATGGGGAATTCGACATCGATTCAAGAGATGTTTAGGCGTGTTTCGGAGCAATTCACGGTGATGTTTAGGAGGAAGGCTTTCTTGCATTGGTATACTGGGGAAGGAATGGATGAAATGGAGTTCACTGAGGCTGAAAGTAACATGAATGATTTGGTTTCTGAGTACCAGCAATATCAAGATGCAGTGGCTGATCATGATGAAGAATATGATGATGAACTTGAAGGTGCTGAGGAAGCCTAATGAGAATGTTCTTTTTGTCAAGAATGGATTTAATATTGCTTGCATTGCTGTTGGATAATCGCATTAATTTATGGCTTTTTTTTTTTCCTAGTGAATGATGAATTCTTGCAAGGTTGTGATTTTGGTTTGTTTTTATACAATACATGGAGTGAATGTTAATACAGACGTTTGGACATCATACATGAGTGATTTTTGTTTTCTCTGTTGTTGCATAATTGAATGATCCGCTCACTTTTCTAATAATTTTTACATGTTTTTGTGGTCATATTTTTATACAATGATCTGCTTCCTACTTTCCAAAAAAAATCG
The DNA here is from genome assembly GCA_949775105.1 of Oldenlandia corymbosa var. corymbosa. Lineage (NCBI taxonomy): Eukaryota > Viridiplantae > Streptophyta > Magnoliopsida > Gentianales > Rubiaceae > Oldenlandia > Oldenlandia corymbosa. The sequence continues at coordinate 8,583,991 of OX459119.1, read as the reverse complement.
GTTCCAAATCCGGATCCCGGTGGGAATCTAGAATAGAGGGCTTCCTGTCTATATACATACATATATATATATAAATATGCTCAGACCTTCTATTTTGCGAATCCTCCCTTTTTTGGTCACCCATCAATGGATATGGATCCAGTTAGAGACTGGGGGTCGGGTCTTCTTCACGAGATGTTGGAGAGTTGGCAAATCATTTACTGTCGGTTGAAGATCTCATGGCTTCCAGAGGGGTTTGTACTCGTGGCGAGATGCAGCTAGCTAGGAAAGATGAGTTTGTCCATCCGTCCTCTAGGGTTCCGTTGCTTATGCTTACAGAAGAGGATAATAAAAAAGACATGGACGACGAAGGACGTGAATTTTATACCCTTTCAAAAAACAAGATTTCCATGAGATTGTCACTCCCGGAGACACGATGCATGGAAGAAGGGTTTGGGTGGGTTTTAACCGTTTCGAGCTCAGGGGAGCTCAATTTGTTGAAACCTCTATAACTCGTTCCCAAATCCAACTCCCCAGCTGCGCAACTTTCCCTGATAACCACGACACCGATTTTTCCGACTTGATGTTTATCATAACAGTTGCTCTCGCAGCCAATCCATCGCGCACCTCCAGTTTTGTCCTTGTGGTAATTCATGAATGGGGTCAATTCTTGGGGTTTTGGAGGCCTGGGGATCTCTGCGGTGGACCGAGATTGAATCTCGATACTACAATGGAAAGTTTTATGCGGTTGATGATAGACATGGTACTTTATGGGCGTGGGATGAATCCTCATCCATACTCAAGCTTGCCTTCGCTACCGATCCTAAATTTTTCAGAAATAGAGATTCATATCTAGTGGAATCATCTGGCGGCAAGCTACTAATTGTTAACCGGGACGGTGTTGTACGGTGTTGAGGAAGATCAAAGTTACAGGGTTAACAATTTTAAGGTGATTCAATTGGATGTTACAAAATGCTGAGTTGGAAGAGATCACATGTTTGGGAAAGGATGTTGTTTTTGTTGGCCATAGTTCTGCTGTCTCTTTTATGGCTTCTGCCTTCTCGGATGTCATTAAGTCCAATTGTATCTATTTTACCGATGATTGTTGGGAAGCCTACTCCTATACTATAGGAAGAGGTTTGGAAGAGGAGGAGGGCGGCTTGGTTTAGGGTGCGGTGAAGATATGGGAATTTATAATCTTGAAGATGGAAGCAGTATTGAACGTTTCAGTAATATTGGGTCTGCTAGTTTTATAAGCCCGCCAGTTTGGATATCATTCTAATAAGCACTTAAGGCTTTTGTTTGTTTTTATTTTTGTTTTTTTTTTGTTCCATATGTGAACGTTGTACCAAACTAGCGTGAAAAACAGTAGAATAATTAACATCATGACGAGATCATTACAAAAGCCATGGGGTTCCACCTCAAAGGCTCAAACACTAACCATCAGCCTATTTGGGTAAATACGGTCATCATGCTGTACCCGTGCGGTATAAAAATGGAAACATCAACCAACAGACATGTAGACACAAACATCTAACTTTGAAATTTTGCAGCTGAAGTGATGTGGAACAAACACACTTGAAGATATCTCCATTGTTAAATTCTGATACGAGTCCTTTTTCCCTGGTTTAGGAACTTATAATCTAGTTAACATACACCTTTAAAGATAACTAGCCAAGTTCTAACCGCATATCTTGTGATTAGATTGTAAGAATTGATTTGAAAAATTATACTACCTCCGTCCCCTAAAAAAAAAATAGACAACATTGAGTTTTCAAATTTGTACTAAAAACAAGTACAAAACTCAAAACCTGGACTATTTTTGTGGGAACGAGGGAGTACAATTAATTGACACGAGTTCTACAAAGCCTCCAGATGCAAATAATTGACCATAGCTGCCAAATCCTAAACCAGTAACTGAATCGGTATGACAAACCTGCAAATAATCATTTCCGGTTTCAATTTCCACATTAGAGCAAAGTTAACATTATACATAAATCATAGGTACCTTGTAATTCAAAAGCCCAATCTGCTTGACCAATATTCCAAAGAAATCCTTTATTATCTCCGCGCACCCACTGAATTAGGATCAGTTTACAGTTCACCAGTAACATCGAATGAATGAAACAGGAGTTACGTACTAATGGACATAAAATTGCAAGGATATGGCATTATTAGCGACCCACAGTTTTCACTTTTATCTACCCAGACAACAATCTGCTTAATCAAATCCAGCAATATTGCAATTTCCAGTGATCCCTCCAAGGGTCTAGATTCTATGGTTTACTGGACTATAAAGGAAAACATCTCAGCGATTATGCCTAGAATGTTCAACTAAACATCTTCTACCAAACTTACAGCCAAACAGAGTAGAGCATCACTTTCTCCACAGAAAAAAAAAACCCCACTGTCCACCTAACAAATTTAATCCCATATTTAAATTTTAATTTCATGATGAAATCACATTCTACAGCGAGAGTTTGAACAGAAAAACAGCCTCAGAAGGTCACCGTAAAAAATAGTGTGCTAACCTGTTCGATTTTAGACCTAATCACTGATCTATATACTTCATAGTTGGCGCCCAATTGTAAATCCAAGGTTTTTCTGATAGCTCCTTTTAAGATCTGCAGCAAAAAAAAAACCCAATACCCAGGAAGAAAAATCAGTCTGAGACAGATTGGAAGAACCAAATAAAAAAAAAAAAACAATAGCAAACAATGCAGAAGCAAAATATACAGAACCAACACAATTGATAAAACAATATGAGAGAACAAAGGGCAACCTTGCAAAGAGCATTGCTATTAGGATCATAGAGCCTCATAAGAGAGCAATATGCATGGTTTTGCAAGGAGATTTTGACAAATTCACAAGGAATATGATTTATGGAAGAAAAAAATCGAAAATACTTGAGACGCTTGTTAATTAACTATATATGGTGGGAAACTTAGTAGAATAAATTATGTGGAGGTAAAAATCAGGCAAAATCCTGGTAAATCAGCACAAAAATAAAATAAAAAAAAAATGTGGAGATTTGATGGCTCAAAGTTGGGCACCTGTTTCAAAGGGCAAGGGAAGGGCATCAGTTGTAATAAGATTGCATCTCGGGGCAAAATGCAATTAACCCGGATGTTTAGTATAAAAGCCAAACACTATTTTTCCTAGAAATGTTTTTCTTTTTAACCCCCAAAAAAAAATAGTAATAATGATTTTGCAACAAGTGATTTTAAAGAAAAAAAACATAACCCAATTCGAAACGGGAAAACTTTTTGATGCCATTACTAGTAACAAGGATAAGGAAATCCGCGGGGTTCGGCAGGGCGAAGACGAAGATCTCTCTAACAGGTATTTGTTCCAACTCCTTGTTTGTTTGGGTGTTGTTCCTAGTACTTTCCGAGTTAAGGTTAGATCCCAAAAATCGTGTCCTAATCCGTATCCCGGTGGGAATATAGAATAGGGCTTGCTGTCTATATATATGTGACCAGATCTACATCCCCTTCCTTTGATTCAATTATCTTCTGATTTTTCGATTCCTGTTTGGCCGCGCGGAAAATCTAAGTCTTGTGCCGTCTTAAGGTTGATCTCAGTACCTTAGTTCGGGAAAAATTTGGTTTTTGTGACTCCCTATTGGTCTACTACCATTAAATGGATCCCTTTAGAGACTGGTCGGGTCTTCCTCGGGAGATGTTGGAAGCTTTGGTGAAGCATTTGCTGTCCATTGAAGATTTCATGGCTTTCAGAGGAGTTTGTGCTTCTTGGCGAGATGCGGCAACCGAAGATAAGTTTGTTAATTCGTCGTCTCGGATTCCCCTGCTTATGCTTGCGGATAAAAAAGATAGCGACCAACGTGAATTTTATAGCCTTTCGAAAAACAAGATTAATATGACATCGTCACTCCCGGAGGCAAAAGGTAAACGATGCATGGAAGCCGGGTTTGGGTGGGTTTTGACAGTTTCGAGCTCAGGGGAGCTCAATTTATTGAAACCTCTGACTCGTTCTCAAATCCAACTCCCCAGCTGCACAACTTTCCCTGATAACCAAGACACTGATTTTTCTGACTTCTTATTTATACAAAGAGTTGCTCTGTCAGCTAATCCATCACACGCATCAAGTTTTGTTCTTATGGTAATTCACGAATGGGGTCAATTCTTGGGATTTTGGAGGCCTGGCGACCTGACATGGACCAGTATTGAGCCAGGCATACACCATTTTGGGGATGTTCGTTTCTACAATGGAATCTTCTATGCGGTGGATAGACATGGCGATGTATGGGCGTGGGATGAATCCTCATCCAAACTCAAGTGTGTCTTTGGTACCAATCCTAGATCATTCATCAATAGAGATGCATATCTAGTGGAATCATCTAGCGGCAAGTTACTAACTATTACCCGGGATGGTGTTTTACTTAACGAGGAGGATGATCAAAGTTATGGGGTCAACAACTTTAAGGTGATTCAATTGGATGTGACAAAATGCGAGTGGGAAGAGATCACATGTTTGGGAAACGATGCTATTTTTGTTGGCCATAGTTCGGCTGTCGCTATCGTGGCTTCTGCCTTTCCGGATGTCATTAAGTCCAATTGTATCTATTTTACGGACGATTGTTGGGAAGCCTACACCTATAGGGAGATGCTTGGAAGAGGAGGAGGGCGGCTTGGTTTAGGGGGCGGTGAAGACATGGGAATTTATCATCTTGAAGATGGAAGTATTGAGCGTTTCAGTAACATCGAGTCTGTTAGCTTTATAAGTCCGCCAGTTTGGATATCATTCTAATAAGCACTTAAGGCTTTTGTTTGTTAGGATTTTGTTTGTTTTGTGGTTGAGTTATAGCCAAAATTGTCATGATTTTGTGTCTTGCAAATTGCTGGAGGATTTTATTGTTTTGTGCTTTGTTTATGCTGCCTCTATCCAAGATAAGATTCATGTATGAATAAAATGCATTCTTGGGAGGGGAATTCAGAATTGTTATTTAGAGAGTTGTATGTATTTGTATTAGTTAAGGTCATTTATTCTTCAATTCTCGAGGTGTATGTGTGAACCAACTTTAGCCGCTAGTAGGCACTTTTGGTTCGAGTGCACTCAATAATATGCAAAGTTTACAAAAGTATCATTTTGATAGTTGTTAATTCTGTTTTTAATACAATTATATCCTACTGTGGAAGTAATTTCATTGGACAATGAGTAACAGTAATATATCCTGTGCTTCATAGTTTTTGTATGTTGCTATTTTCCATGGCTTCTGGCGCTGCTGGTGCCTGGATGCAATCAAGTAGTTGTTCGTATGAATGCATCTTTGGAAGTAGCACCCATTTATTGGAGAATGTAGATTTGATGCTGAAATAGGATTCAAATAAGTTAACAGTGATATAAAAGGAGAGTAGGCATTAGACGGGAAATATAACTAGTTTGATGGTTATTTTCTTTGGATTTGGTTACTGCTCTTCCAAATTTGAAGCTGAGCCATATGATGCAAAGTGAATGGAGAACAGATCTGGCCCTATGTGATTACATTACAACTTTGGTGGGGATTTGTTTCACTCTTTCTGGTTATTGATTTGCATTTTAACTACACCGTTTTCGCATTTCCTTTGTAAAACAAAACCCTTAATGTTTCAAATAGAGCCAAAGATTACCCACATGACAATTTAGAAATTTGATCAGTGCATGGCTTTCATGTACACTGCCAATTATCTGTTGTATTTCATCATCCAAATGAATTAGGCAGAGAAGTGAATGGATACAACTCATACAAGTAGTTTGATACACCATCTACTGTTTGTTCATATATCTTAACTTTTCTGCAAATAGTGAGCATGCGTCACCACTTCCCTCGAGGCTCGAGCCCAAGCACAGGGGACTTGTCGCAAGCCATTTCTCTTGATCAAATTTTCTTCACCTTGTCATTAAGTCCAATTAGGAACTTCCAGTGCCACCTTGCTTGTGCCATTATATACTTCAGCGACACCCATGCATTTAATTAGACATTGTACCACTAAAACATACTCCTTCCATTTCAAAATGTAGGTCGTTTTAGGTTTGGAGAGATTTTCTAAATGTAGGTCGTTTTACAAATTCTAAGCAAATTAAATGATGCTAATATATTTTTATTTAGTCTTGTTTATAGTTCCAATGTAATTAATCAGGGGTAAAATAGATATTTAACACTTAAATTAATTGATGAATGATTGTCTCCTTAGTTTACGTACCAAGTCTAGAAAGACTTACATTTTGAAATGCAGGGAGTAATTGCCAAGTTCAGTCCAACCCTTCTCTACTAAGGCAGTTAGCCGACAATCTTGAAGCTACTCCAGCTGTCAATTCGCCCTTCAAATCCGGCGAGTCTGAAAGCCAGGAGACAAAATAGAAGCTAAAGAATAAATTTACATAAGCAACCCTAAGTACTCCCTCCATTTTAATTTGTAGGTCGTTTTAAGTTTAGAGAGATTTTTCAAAATGTAGGTCATTTTACAAATTTTAGGTAAATTAATGACTATTTTTCCAACTTTTTATCGATGCTAATCTATTTTCATTTAGTCTTGTTTATAATTTCAATGTATTTAATGAGGAGTAAAACAGATATTTCACATACAAATTAATTGTTTGATGATTGTCTCCTTAGTTTACGTGCAAAGTCTAAAAAGACGGCTTTCTTTGGCCAACCTTCTATTTTGCATTTTGTCTCATTTTACCTCTTAAACACAAAACCCAATGGAAAAGAAAACATCATCCAAACAATTTTCTGATTTACATTTTAAATTCTAACTTGAAACACTTTTTGTTAGTGTAATGACCATTTTATAACTATAAATAGTCCAGTGACAAATTTGGCAGAATTCGGTTGTTGAGTGATTGTTTTTGGAAAAATTCTTTTTTACAGTGACTATAATTAACAGTATTTAATTGTATAGTGATGACTTGTACTTGATATTTCAAAATGTAGTTCAAAATACTTTTTTTCAAAACTAACATCCAAATAACATTTTTATTTCCTATTTAGTTTTCAATTTGAAACACTTTTTGCTTTTAAGAGGTAAAATAAAATGTAAGTTGACGTCCAAACAAGTACTTACATTTTGAAATAGAGGGAGTAATGGTTAGTTCTTCACCTGGTAACTTGTTATACTCTCTCTCTCTCTGCATGGTAATCTAGTGTAAATCAGAAGCAGAACTGTATGAACTCTGTGCATTTTCATGCATTACAAAAATGGCCTCATCAAGTGCTGTTTTGGTCCAATTACTAAACAATGACATCTTATTGCTGTTGATGATTCATTGAATTCCAATAAGACTCGAGGCCATCTCGAAGATTAACCAATCCCAAGGTTTCCATTTACACGGCCACAAGATTTAGCAACAAGCTTTGCAGCACAGTTGACTTTAGATTCATTATTTTCCCTGAGCAAAATACATGAGTTCCTTAAAACACTGGAAATCAGGTGAGCAAGAGATGGACTCAACTCAATACTCATGCCCACCTTCAGCATCATCGGATCATCAAGATTATCCAAAAACATTCCCATGGCTGGTCAAATTCCATTTAATGAATATCTTGAGGCTCTGTTTGGTTGCATTGAATTGGGGCCAAGAATTAGAATTTGAACTCTTTAATTCCAATTCTTGTGTTTGGTCAGTAAAAATATAGGTCCAAGAATTGGAATTATAATTCAAGATGCGGCTCAATTCTTTATTTTCAATTCTTTTATGAGAGCAAATAATTGTAATCCAAATTCAAGGATTTAAAAAAAAATACGCGGGTCATAATCGGGTCGTTTCCGAGTTATAATTCAAGAATTATATATATATATATATATATATATATATATATATATATACTCTCTTTCAATTTAATAGTATTATAATTATAATTCAATTGCAATTCAATCTAACCAAACGGAACCTGAGCAATTTTGTGAATTGGGCTGCCTTTGATTCCATGGATCCATGTAACACCCATCTCAATCCTGTCACCACCAAACGCTAAGGGGTTAATCCTGTAGATTTATAGAGCTTGTTACCAGTTGTAATACCAGGCCCAACCATTCCAGCTCCACTTTTCATGATTTTCGGCTTCTTCCTCGTCTGTTTTTCTTCACGAAATTTTATATATATATGGTGAAATTTAATAATTTTTTGGATACTAAGTTTTGACTAAAATAAATAGAGATAAATAAGGTGAAACTAAAAAACTATTGGGCTAAAATTTAAAAATTAAATAGAAAATGGGACAAAATTGATGAATTACAAAATGATTTGGAAAAATCAGCAATTTCTCTCCTAAGTTTTAGCCGGATTATGGCAAATTAGAAAAATTTGGAACCAAAAAAAAAAAAGTATTCATGAAGAATTCTTTCATTTGAAAAAAAATAAGCACAAAAATTGATATGAAAATAGGGTCGAACTGTTGAGCGCCCTTATTGTTTCATTTGAGCGCCCTCGATAGATGGCCACGCCCCTGCAAATGGAGGTAAGGTTTTTTTTTTTCCGAAAAAGGGGGGGGGGGGCGAGTGAGGCGAGACGGCTTTCGCCTTAGGCGAAGGTGGTGGTGTCAAATTTGGCGCCACCTTTATCCGGGTTGGCGAGCAAATGCTCGCCAACCACTCGATTGGTGGAGCCCCCCATTTTTTTTAATTTAATCATTTTTTAATAATTTTTTAATATATTTAATATTTATTAGTTTAATAAATATTATTATTATTTTAATAAATTTATTTAATTCATGTATTTATTTTATTTGAGTATTTGTTTGGTAGTTTAATATTTGTTTAGAAAATTAGAGTTTATGCTAATTAGGGTTTATGATATTAGTTTATAAAAAATAATAAATTTAAATATTTAGAGAATGTTTTTTAATTACGTATTTTGTTCATATGTTGCAGTTGTTATATTAAATAAGTTAATTTCTTGTTAATAATGTATTTAGATTGTTATATGTTTTAATTATGTTAATTACGTAGTATGTTCGTATGAAATAGTTTGTTTCTTGTTAAATGGTTGTTTAGGTAGTATGTTAATGGGTATAGGGTTTAGGTGTTAGGGTTTAGGGTTTTTGTTAAAATAATGAGTTTTTGTTAATAATGTAATTTAACTTGTTATTAGTATATATTAATTATCTTTAAAGTATAAGATCATTATATCGGATTACTTTATCTTTTTAAATGTGCGAAATATTATTTTCATTTAATTAAAGCACATTTGTTTCATGGCGTGCGCGAGTAGGTACATGGACTGGGCAAGGTGGGACGAACACTAGCAGTTCCAGTAGAGGCCACACGTCGGGTTCTAAACCCAATGGTGGAGGTACGATTATAATTTATATTGTTATTAAATACTGATATGTAATCCAGAAATAATGTTATTATTTTACTTGGTTAAAGATGTGATGCAGACAGACTTTTTCAAGTTTAGGCATAAGAATAAGATTCCACAGATACTCCACAATCATGTTCAGTCATATCTTGATGTCGCTCCTGACGACAATTGTGGTTTCCGCGTCTTTGCGAGTTGCATGTTGGGAGGGCAGAATAATCATGTTTAGTGTATACAGATAGTGTATGATGAGGTTATAAATAATTATAAATAACCCTGGGCTGTGCGGGAACCTTTACGGGTATGAAGTCAGTTTAATTTTGTGAGCGGTTTTAATACACTTGCATCAATGTTGTTTTATTTAAAACCTTCCTTTACTTGTCTTTGTAGGTGGGAAAAATTACCTGAAAGCCTAGAGCGTATACGGTGGACTGGTACCTCCGTAGGTCATTGGATGTCGACAGAGGACTTTCGATGTTGTTGTGTGTTACTTCAGAATAGACGGTGCTGTAAATCTAAACGGCACCTGTTGGACTGTGCTACCACTGATCGCACGGGGCAGGGCAACAAGACCAGAGTTCCAGATAGTTATATGCCACCTTGAGCCTTACCAGCACTTCATTCGACTCAATCTGCAGGGTGATTTTCCGATTCCCCCTATTCATCCCAGTTGGCGGCATGATCGTGATAGTAGTCTTATTGGTTGGGAAGTACCTCTTGAACCCAAAATGCAGCTATGGAGTACTTTGGTCCCGATAAGACCCACACGGGAATTTTGTGATCTCGGGTGATATGTCGTTTATATATTTTTTTTATGCAATTGGTGAAATTTCTATTACATTTTATGATCTCTTTACATAAATGTTCACATAAATGAAAATAAAATTGAAGATCAACATAAGTTCATAAGGTTCACAAAAACGAAATCGTTACATAAATGTTTCAAAAAAAAAAAGCACTGAGTAGAATGTCATGGGGCCTGACTGAGACGGAAGATGACATCATCCAGGCGAGTATCCCACTCCTCACCAAGACCCAGATCGAGTTTCTTCAAATCGTCGATGCAATCTCGAGTCAACCTCTCCATCTCACGCATCCATTACAAATATTAAATAAAACCATATTAAACCCTTCAAGATAGTACATGTGTTATTAAAATAAAATTCCAGTGAGTGTTGAACTAACGTAAGTGGTGCAGTTCTTCACTGGGATGCATGATGTAGACGGGACGGACGTCGGCAGTAGGAATGGATGTGAATAGCTCCTGTACCAGTCGAGTTAATCTACAGTGGCCTGTCCTACCTCAGTAGACGATACCGGCATACAATGATTGAGGCTGATGCACTCCGACTCCGTAAATCTAACCCAACAGTTACAGGTCTCGGCACTTGAACGATCAACAAAATACTTGTGCGCATTTTTCCCGCGAAATTGAGTGACCGGCGTGAGCGGTGCATGAGGTATGTCCTGCACGTAACCGAGCCGCGTAGCACTCTCTCCAAGATGTATAGCTCGTGGAAGTCGTGGTACATAATCCACCCACCGAAGATGGTCCTCGGATATGCTGCCGCCTATTCACGACCAAATGGCTCACATTCGACTGCGAACGTTACCAAAATTTATTATAGTGTATACAATGAAATACCCGTTACACAATACACGAAACAAAATAGAAAACTACCTCTTGCTCGATCATCGCATCGAGTTGCGCACGAATCTGCTGGAGACGACTCTGAATAGGCTTCGGGCCCTTATAGCTAACTGGTGTCCAGTCTCAAGCTCTGGACCAACCATCAACACCTCGACGTCCCCGCCTCTTGGAGGGCTGGAAGCATGAAAAATACTCATATATCCATGCCTGGAGAAGGGTCATACAACCAGCCATCGTGGTACACCCTGCTCGACTAGCAATCCCAAGCTGACGGTAGCGGAATGCTAGTGTACCGAATCCCCAGGAGTAAGCTTCAATATTTTCGATACCTCCGTGGAGTTCGTTCATAAGCGAAGCACTGATCCTGCCCCCACTCCTGTCAAGGAAGAGTGTCGAGGCTAACAAGATCCACACCCAAGCTTGAACCTGAACAGCGGGGAGGACCCTGCGACAACACTCCTCGATCAATATGTCGCTCACACCTCCGTGGCTCCATGCACGTTTTAACTCAGCCACCGGCATACCAAGCAATCTCGCGACCTGCATCTTCAAAATTTCCACTTCCGGAGGTTGGATCAACAAGTAACCATCAAGTGGAATCGCCAAAATGTGTGCCACATCATGCATCATTATGGTCATTTCCCCAAACGGCAAGTGAAAAGAATTTGTGCCAGGCTGCCGCCTCTCTATGAATGCAGAAATAAGCGCAAGGTCAATGTCATCATATATGGTATCAATCAGATGATACAAACCGGTATTCTAAATTTACAACTGTGCGTTCTCCGGCAACGTCACATACCATCCATGCGATCTAGACAAACTCTTCTTCACTGGCTTCATCGTCAGGTAATCTCTTGGTTCTCCATTCCAGAACTAATAAGCAGTGTGGCCAAAAAAACTAAGAATCACCGACACATCACATGGCGCGCCAGGTACGTCGTCCGTCACAACCCAATCATCAATTTCTTCGTTAGAAACCTTAGACCGTCTGCTAGTACCTGAAACCCGAATAAAGAATAGTTGATAAATACTTAACCGAATGCAATTAAGAAATTGACCAAGCAGTAATGAATGCTGAAATATTTACAAATACGTACCTGATGACGTTGCAGCTGCCTCAGGACGGCTAGAGGCACCAATGGATGCGCCACCAAAACGGGAACGAGGCTGACTAGTCAGAGGGGGACCTCTAAAAAGAGTACTCTGTAGGCCGGCATGATGAAGAGCAGTACTGGGACCTCTAAAAAGAGTACTATGTGGGCCGACACGAACACTGGAACCACCAGGAATGTAAGCTGAATTCAGGACCGATAATCCAACAAGGGTCTTCCCCCCCCTCTCCCCCTCCCTCCCTCCCGGGTAGGGTGAATTGGAGTCTGATCATCAGTACGACCAATGGGGTTCAGTACTAAGTTACTTCCAAAATGTATATCCCTCATCTCAGGCGAGGAATACACGTCTGCCTCATCCTCCTCATCCACATCGTTCCCCCCCACTCTCAAAACTATCCTCTGCTTCTTCCTCTCCCTCAAAATCATCATTTACGTTGGCTGACTCACCAAGCGGGCCAAACGTAGGATGTACATTTTTCACTTTCTTTAAGTTTTTTTCTTTTTCCATACGATGTTCTGCATACAGATAGCGCGTAACTGCATGCCGATGTCCAGATCCCTCAAGAGGCGATATCCCATCCTACAAAAGTTTTAAATTTTACACGTAACTTTAATTAATCCTGAATGCGTCCCAAAAAAATTAATAATTTAGGTTAATTATTTTAATACAGTTTTATATTATTTAAAAGCCTAATTATAAAATTATCTACTATACATCTTAAGTGTACAATTTATTAAATCTACTAAGTACAATAAATAATATCTACATTTTTAATTTTTTTATTTTTTAACCAAAATTAAATAAATATTTAATTTTAACCACAATAAAATAAATATTTTAATAACTCTAATTATCTACTAACCTCGTTTTTTTATTAACTTTGTACTTATTTATTTAATTTTCTACAAATATTTTTTTGAGGCTAATTACAATTAAACCGACTAATTCTACAAATATATTTTCTATAATTAAATTAATTATAATAACTTTCATAATTTTCCAAATTAATTTAAAAACCATGAAGCTCACTAAAACTACAATTGAATTCCTAAAACTACAAAAGTATTATAACTAAATTATTTACTAAAGATTAAACATATACTTTTAATAATAATGTTTTCTAAATAAATTAAACTAATAAAAATAAATTCCTACTATTAAACTATAAAATCATAAATTACTAATAATAAATAATTAAACTAAATTTCATAAGATTTACAATTACTAATAGTAACAATTAAATTAAAATAACTATACAATTCATAAATAACAATTAAATTTAAATAAATAATATAAAAAATTAATATAATACAAAAACAAAAAACAAAAACCGGCGCCGGCATACGACCGGCGCCGGTAAATCTCGCCAGGCGGCTAGCCATCTAGCGAGACCTTTCTCGCCCCCCTCCCCCCTTCCGGCGACGAAGAAAGGGGCGCCACCCCAGCCCCAGCCGGCGAGGGAGATCTGCGCCAGGGCAAGTAGAGCTGGCGCGCAGATCCGCGCCAGCTCTATAAGGAGTGGCGCATTACAGAGCTGGCGTGCATATGCGCGCCAACTCTACTTGCCCCGGCGCCACTCCTTATAGAGCTAGCGCGGATCTGCGCGCCAGCTTTACTTTTCCCATAGCGGATGTCCCTCGCCAGCCGGGGCTGGTTAGTTTTTTTTTTTAAAGAAAAACAGTTCAAATTCAATATAATTTTAAAAAATAATTCAAATTTTTACATACCTTTAGTTTCCGTAGTTCTTTCCGTAGCCGTTTCATTCGTTCAGCCATTGAATCTAAGGTTTTGAGAGTTTGGATTGAGAGAATTTGAAATGAAAGATTGATATAGGAATTGAAAGAATGAAATTAAAACTCTTAATTTATAAAATCATGTAGGGGCAAAAAGGTCTTTTGGTGTTATATTAGGGCGCTCAAGGGACATTTTTAGGGCGTTTAGTAGCCTCCCAGTGAAAATAATTTCGGGTTTAAAAAGTGTAGGCGCTAATTTTTTATAAGAGTAATGATTATTGCACGAAAAATTTGCTAGAAAATACACAAGGAATGAATTATAATCATCTATAATTAAACCTTACATTTGTGGGTTCATCCATTTAAAGAGATAAGAGGATAGTTAAAATTCAGTGGTATCATTTCTTGTAAAAATATTCTATAAAGTGTAATGTATATATCACTACTCTTTTTTTTTAATATACCACTAAATGAGTCTATTAAATTGAACTAGTAGGAGTATAATAGAAACTAAATCTCCAAATTAACGAAAAAGTAATGATTATTGCTGAAAAAAATTAACAAGAAAAATATACATGAAATGAATCATAGTCATCTATTGTTAAACCTTAGTTAAACATTACCTTTACGATAGTTAAGATTTAATTATATCATTCCCGGTTAAAATTCTTTTATAATTTTCTGTGCACGTATCACTAATCTTAACAAATAGTTTGTTCACTTTTAGTTTAAGGGAAGTGGCTGAAGAGGAAAATGAAGGTGGAGAGAACACAAGTAGTATAAGGGATAGTCGGCATAGGAATGATCACAAAACTTTCTTCGTAATGGCATGGTGATATTAGAGATATAGCTACTAGGTTTTGTGAGTACCAAAAATTAAGTGTGTGTTTTTAGGTGTTTTTTTATTGAGAATGTAAACATGTGTATTAAAAATGAAAAAAGTTATGATGGGATGAGATAGTTAATAATATTTTAATTTAAAAACACCATCAAGAAAAGGAAACAAACAAAGCCAAGCGATTGAGTGCCATGTCGATGAACATTGTGATTTAAATTCAGTAAAATGAGAATTTTTTAAATAGAACTACAATTTTGTCCGCCCATCTTTGTTTAATCTTTTTAGTGTAGTGGCTAATTTGAGGAAATTGAATGTGATAACGTAAACGTAGTCTTCAAGCTTCAAAGTGACAAGGTTGTATAAAGATCAACATTTTGTTTCAAATATTGATGTTTTGGACTAGTCCTATTACTATCGTCACCCTCCGTTAAAAGCAAAAATAAATTACGCTTTATAATAGAGAACTTGGGAACTTTGCTGATATCTAAGATCAGGGAAGAGTATCCTGACAGAATGATGTTGACTTTCTCGGTGTTTCCTTCTCCTAAGGTTTCGACACACTTTGTGGAGCCGTATAATGCTACCTGTCTCTGTTCATCGCTTGGTTGAAAACGCCGATGAATGTATGGTTCTTGACAATGAAGCCCTCTATGACATCTGTTTGAACACTCAAGCTCACTAATCCAAGCCGTAAGTTCCCAAAAATTTCAGCCTTCTTTTCTTGTCAATAAATGTACGTATTTTTGATTGAGCACGACGGGGACATATAATCCATATAGCTAGCTCGCAGACCACATATATAGTTTTTTTTCTCATAGTGAATGTAAATCATGCATGAAACAAGACCTGGAAAAATTGAAATTCTGTTTCTTGGACTAATGGACTCTGTACCCACATTCAATCAAAGCGATTCACTGTTCTGTTTTTTTTTTTTTTTGGTGTAGTTGGGGATTTGAATCATCTGATTTCAGCAACAATGAGTGGTGTAACATGTTGCCTACATTTTCCTGGACAACTAAACTCCGTTCTTCGAAAACTAGCCGTAAACTTGATCCCATTCCCTCGTCTACACTTTTTCATGGTTGGTTTTGCACCCTTAACTTCAAGAGGCTCACAGCAATACAGAGCCCTCACAATTCCAGAACTGACTCAACAAATGTGGGATGCCAAGAACATGATGTGCGCGGCCGATTCGTGCCACGACCGATACCTAACAGCGCCAGCAATGTTCAGAGGCAAAATGAGCACAAAAGAGGTGGATGAATAGATGATCAACGTGCAAAACAAGAACTCGTCCTACTTTGTTGAGTGGATTCCAAACAACGTGAAATCAGTGTGTGCGATATCCCGCCAACAGGGTTGGCAATGTCTTCCACTTTCATGGGGAATTCGACGTCGATTCAAGAGATGTTTAGGCGTGTTTCGGAGCAATTCACGATGATGTTTAGGAGGAAGGCTTTCTTGCATTGGTATAGTGGGGAAGGAATGGATGAAGTGGAGTTCACTGAGGCTGAAAGTAACATGAATGATTTGGTTTCTGAGTACCAGCAATATCAAGATGCAGTAGCTGATCATGATGAAGAATATGATGATGAACTTGAAGGTGCTGAGGAAGCCTAATGAGAATGTTCTTTTTTCCTAGTGAATGATGAATTCTTGCAAGGTTGTGATTTTGGTTTGTTTTTATACAATACATGGAGTGAATGTTAATACAGACGTTTGGACATCATACATGAGTGATTTTTGTTTTCTCTGTTGTTTGCATAATTGAATGATCCACTCACTTTTCTAATAATTTTTACATGTTTTTGTGGTAATATTTTTATACAATGATTTGCTTCCTACTTTCCAAAAAAAAAATCGGTTCCAAATCCGGATCCCGATGGGAATCTAGAATAGAGGGTTTCTGTCTATATACATATATATATATAGATATGCTCGACGTTCTATTTTGGAATCCTCCCTTTGGGTCACCCATCAATGGATATGGATCCAGTTAGAGACTGGGGTCGGGTCTTCTTCACGAGATGTTGGAAGAGTTGGCAAACCATTCACCGTCGGTTGAAGATCTCATGGCTTTTAGAGGGGTTTGTACTGTGGCGAGATGCAGCTAGCTAGGAAAGATGAGTTTGTCCATCCGTCCTCTAGGATTCCGTTGCTTATGCTTGCAGAAGAGGATAATAAAAAAGACATGGACGACGAAGAACGTGAATTTTATAGCCTTTGAAAAAACAAGATTTCCATGAGATTGTCACTCCTGGAGACAAAAGGTAAACGATGCATGGAAGCAGGTTTTGGGTGGGTTTTAACTGTTTCGAGCTCAAGGGGAGCTCAATTTGTTGAAACCTCTAACTTTGTTCCCAAATCCAATTCCCCAGCTGCGCAACTTTCCCAAATAACCACGACACCGATTTTTCCGACTTCATGTTTATCATAAGAGTTGGCTCTCGCAGCCAATCCATCGCGCACCTTCAGTTTATGCGGTTGATAGACACGGTACTTTATGGCCATGGGATGAATCCTCATCCATACTCAAGCTTGCCTTTGCTACCAATCCTAAATTTTTCAGAAATAGAGATTCATATCTTGTGGAATCATCTGGCGGCAAGCTTACTAATTGTTAACCGGGATGGTGTTGTACGGTGTTGAGGAAGATCAAAGTTACAGGGTTAACAATTTTAAGGTGATTCAATTGGATGTTACAAAATGCTGAGTTGGAAGAGATCACATGTCTGGGAAAGGATGTTGTTTTTGTTGGCCATAGTTCTGCTGTCTCTTTTATGGCTTCTGCCTTCTCGGATGTCATTAAGTCCAATTGTATCTATTTTACCGATGATTGTTGGGAAGCCTACTCCTATACTATAGGAAGAGGTTTGGAAGAGGAGGAGGGCGGCTTGGTTTAGGGTGCGGTGAAGATATGGGAATTTATAATCTTGAAGATGGAAGCAGTATTGAGCGTTTCAGTAATATTGGGTCTGCTAGTTTTATAAGCCCGCCAGTTTGGATATCATTCTAATAAGCACTTAAGGCTTTTGTTTGTTTTTTTTTTTTTTTTTGTTGTTCCATATGTGAACGTTGTACCAAACTAGCATGAAAAACAGTAGAATAATTAACATCATGACGAGATCATTACAAAAGCCATGGGGTTCCACCTGAAAGGCTCAAACACTAACCATCAGCCTATTTGGGTAAATACGGTCATCATGTTGTACCCGTGCGGTATAAAAATAGAAACATCAACCAACAGACATGTAGAAACAAACATCTAACTTTGAAATTTTGCAGCAGAAGTGATGTGGAACAAACACACTTGAAGATATCTCCATTGTTAAATTCTGATACGAGTCCTTTTTCCCTGGTTTAGGAACTTATAATCTAGTTAACATACACCTTTAAAGATAACTACCCAAGTTCTTACCGCATATCTCTTGATTAGATTGTAAGAATTGATTTGAAAAATATTACTATCTCCGTCCTCTCAAAAAAAATAGTCAACATTGAGTTTGTAAATTTTTACTAAAAACAAGTACAAAACTCAAAACTCAATGTGTACTATTTTTTTTGGGAACGAGGGAGTACAATTAATTGAAACTAGTTCTACAAAGCCTCCAGCTGCAAATAATTGACCATACCTGCCAAATCCTAAACCAGTAACTGAATCAGTATGACAAACCTGCAAATATTTATTCCCGATTTTTCACTATTATCTACCTAGACAACAATCTGCTTAATCAAATCCAACAATATTGCAATTTCCAGTGATCCCTCCAAGGGTCTAGATTCTATGGTTTACTGGACTATAAAGGAAAACATCTCAGCGATTATGCCTAGAATGTTCAACTAAACATCTTCTACCAAACTTACAGCCAAACAGAGTAGAGCATCACTTTCTCCACAGAAAAAAAAAACCCCACTGTCCACCTAACAAATTTAATCCCATATTTAAATTTTAATTTCATGATGAAATCACATTCTACAATGAGAGTTTGAACAAAAAACGACCTCGGAAGGTCACCGTAAAAATAGTGTGCTAACTGTTCGATTTTAGACCTAATCACTGATCTATATACTTCATAGTTGGCGCCCAATTGTAAATCCAAGGTTTTTCTGATAGCTCCTTTTAAGATCTGCAGCAAAAAAAAAACCCAATACCCAGGAAGAAAAATCAGTCTGAGACAGATTGGAAGAACCAAATAAAAAAAAAAACAATAGCAAACAATGCGAAGCAAAATATACGTAACCAACACAATTGATAAAACAATATGAGAGAACAAAGGGCAACCTTGCAAAGAGCATTGCTATTAGGATCATAGAGCCTCATAAGAGAGCAATATGCATGGTTTTGCAAGGAGATTTTTGACAAATTCACAGTAGGAACATGATTTATGGAAGAAAAAAAATCGAAAATACTTGAGACGCTTGTTAATTAACTATATATGGTGGGAAACTTAGTAGAATAAATTATGTGGAGGTAAAAATCAGGCAAAATCCTGGTAAATCAGCACAAAAATAAAATAAAAAAAAAATGTGGAGATTTGATGGCTCAAAGTTGGGCACCTGTTTCAAAGGGCAAGGGAAGGGCATCAGTTGTAATAAGATTGCATCTCGGGGCAAAATGCAATTAACCCGGATGTTTAGTATAAAAGCCAAACACTATTTTTCCTAGAAATGTTTTCTTTTAACCCCAAAAAAATAGTAATAATGATTTTGCAACAAGTGATTTTAAAGAAAAAAAACATAACCCAATTCGAAACGGGAAAACTTTTTGATGCCATTACTAGTAACAAGGATAAGGAAATCCGCGGGGTTCGGCAGGGCGAAGACGAAGATCTCTCTAACAGGTATTTGTTCCAACTCCTTGTTTGTTTGGGTGTTGTTCCTAGTACTTTCCGAGTTAAGGTTAGATCCCAAAAATCGTGTCCTAATCCGTATCCCGGTGGGAATATAGAATAGGGCTTGCTGTCTATATATATGTGACCAGATCTACATCCCCTTCCTTTGATTCAATTATCTTCTGATTTTTCGATTCCTGTTTGGCCGCGCGGAAAATCTAAGTCTTGTGCCGTCTTAAGGTTGATCTCAGTACCTTAGTTCGGGAAAAATTTGGTTTTTTGTGACTCCCTATTGGTCTACTACCATTAAATGGATCCCTTTAGAGACTGGTCGGGTCTTCCTCGGGAGATGTTGGAAGCTTTGGTGAAGCATTTGCTGTCCATTGAAGATTTCATGGCTTTCAGAGGAGTTTGTGCTTCTTGGCGAGATGCGGCAACCGAAGATAAGTTTGTTAATTCGTCGTCTCGGATTCCCCTGCTTATGCTTGCGGATAAAAAAAGATAGCGACCAACGTGAATTTTATAGCCTTTCGAAAAACAAGATTAATATGACATCGTCACTCCCGGAGGCAAAAGGTAAACGATGCATGGAAGCCGGGTTTGGGTGGGTTTTGACAGTTTCGAGCTCAGGGGAGCTCAATTTATTGAAACCTCTGACTCGTTCTCAAATCCAACTCCCCAGCTGCACAACTTTCCCTGATAACCAAGACACTGATTTTTCTGACTTCTTATTTATACAAAGAGTTGCTCTGTCAGCTAATCCATCACACGCATCAAGTTTTGTTCTTATGGTAATTCACGAATGGGGTCAATTCTTGGGATTTTGGAGGCCTGGCGACCTGACATGGACCAGTATTGAGCCAGGCATACACCATTTTGGGGATGTTCGTTTCTACAATGGAATCTTCTATGCGGTGGATAGACATGGCGATGTATGGGCGTGGGATGAATCCTCATCCAAACTCAAGTGTGTCTTTGGTACCAATCCTAGATCATTCATCAATAGAGATGCATATCTAGTGGAATCATCTAGCGGCAAGTTACTAACTATTACCCGGGATGGTGTTTTACTTAACGAGGAGGATGATCAAAGTTATGGGGTCAACAACTTTAAGGTGATTCAATTGGATGTGACAAAATGCGAGTGGGAAGAGATCACATGTTTGGGAAACGATGCTATTTTTGTTGGCCATAGTTCGGCTGTCGCTATCGTGGCTTCTGCCTTTCCGGATGTCATTAAGTCCAATTGTATCTATTTTACGGACGATTGTTGGGAAGCCTACACCTATAGGGAGATGCTTGGAAGAGGAGGAGGGCGGCTTGGTTTAGGGGGCGGTGAAGACATGGGAATTTATCATCTTGAAGATGGAAGTATTGAGCGTTTCAGTAACATCGAGTCTGTTAGCTTTATAAGTCCGCCAGTTTGGATATCATTCTAATAAGCACTTAAGGCTTTTGTTTGTTAGGATTTTGTTTGTTTTGTGGTTGAGTTATAGCCAAAATTGTCATGATTTTGTGTCTTGCAAATTGCTGGAGGATTTTATTGTTTTGTGCTTTGTTTATGCTGCCTCTATCCAAGATAAGATTCATGTATGAATAAAATGCATTCTTGGGAGGGGAATTCAGAATTGTTATTTAGAGAGTTGTATGTATTTGTATTAGTTAAGGTCATTTATTCTTCAATTCTCGAGGTGTATGTGTGAACCAACTTTAGCCGCTAGTAGGCACTTTTGGTTCGAGTGCACTCAATAATATGCAAAGTTTACAAAAGTATCATTTTGATAGTTGTTAATTCTGTTTTTAATACAATTATATCCTACTGTGGAAGTAATTTCATTGGACAATGAGTAACAGTAATATATCCTGTGCTTCATAGTTTTTGTATGTTGCTATTTTCCATGGCTTCTGGCGCTGCTGGTGCCTGGATGCAATCAAGTAGTTGTTCGTATGAATGCATCTTTGGAAGTAGCACCCATTTATTGGAGAATGTAGATTTGATGCTGAAATAGGATTCAAATAAGTTAACAGTGATATAAAAGGAGAGTAGGCATTAGACGGGAAATATAACTAGTTTGATGGTTATTTTCTTTGGATTTGGTTACTGCTCTTCCAAATTTGAAGCTGAGCCATATGATGCAAAGTGAATGGAGAACAGATCTGGCCCTATGTGATTACATTACAACTTTGGTGGGGATTTGTTTCACTCTTTCTGGTTATTGATTTGCATTTTAACTACACCGTTTTCGCATTTCCTTTGTAAAACAAAACCCTTAATGTTTCAAATAGAGCCAAAGATTACCCACATGACAATTTAGAAATTTGATCAGTGCATGGCTTTCATGTACACTGCCAATTATCTGTTGTATTTCATCATCCAAATGAATTAGGCAGAGAAGTGAATGGATACAACTCATACAAGTAGTTTGATACACCATCTACTGTTTGTTCATATATCTTAACTTTTCTGCAAATAGTGAGCATGCGTCACCACTTCCCTCGAGGCTCGAGCCCAAGCACAGGGGACTTGTCGCAAGCCATTTCTCTTGATCAAATTTTCTTCACCTTGTCATTAAGTCCAATTAGGAACTTCCAGTGCCACCTTGCTTGTGCCATTATATACTTCAGCGACACCCATGCATTTAATTAGACATTGTACCACTAAAACATACTCCTTCCATTTCAAAATGTAGGTCGTTTTAGGTTTGGAGAGATTTTCTAAATGTAGGTCGTTTTACAAATTCTAAGCAAATTAAATGATGCTAATATATTTTTATTTAGTCTTGTTTATAGTTCCAATGTAATTAATCAGGGGTAAAATAGATATTTAACACTTAAATTAATTGATGAATGATTGTCTCCTTAGTTTACGTACCAAGTCTAGAAAGACTTACATTTTGAAATGCAGGGAGTAATTGCCAAGTTCAGTCCAACCCTTCTCTACTAAGGCAGTTAGCCGACAATCTTGAAGCTACTCCAGCTGTCAATTCGCCCTTCAAATCCGGCGAGTCTGAAAGCCAGGAGACAAAATAGAAGCTAAAGAATAAATTTACATAAGCAACCCTAAGTACTCCCTCCATTTTAATTTGTAGGTCGTTTTAAGTTTAGAGATTTTTCAAAATGTAGGTCATTTTACAAATTTTAGGTAAATTAATGACTATTTTTCCAACTTTTATCGATGCTAATCTATTTTCATTTAGTCTTGTTTATAATTTCAATGTATTTAATGAGGAGTAAAACAGATATTTCACATACAAATTAATTGTTTGATGATTGTCTCCTTAGTTTACGTGCAAAGTCTAAAAAGACGGCTTTCTTTGGCCAACCTTCTATTTTGCATTTTGTCTCATTTTACCTCTTAAACACAAAACCCAATGGAAAAGAAAACATCATCCAAACAATTTTCGATTTACATTTTAAATTCTAACTTGAAACACTTTTTGTTAGTGTAATGACCATTTTATAACTATAAATAGTCCAGGTGACAAATTTGGCGAATTGGTTGTTGAGTGATTGTTTTTGGAAAAATTCTTTTTACGGTGACTATAATTAATGTATTTAATTGTATAGTGATGACTTGTACTTGATATTTCAAAATGTAGTTCAAAATACTTTTTCAAAACTAACATCCAAATAACATTTTTATTTCCTATTTAGTTTTCAATTTGAAACACTTTTTGCTTTTAAGAGGTAAAATAAAATGTAAGTTGACGTCCAAACAAGACTTACATTTTGAAATAGAGGAGTAATGGTTAGTTCTTCACCTGGTAACTTGTTATACTCTCTCTCTCTCTGCATGGTAATCTAGTGTAAATCAGAAGCAGAACTGTATGAACTCTGTGCATTTTCATGCATTACAAAAATGGCCTCATCAAGTGCTGTTTTGGTCCAATTACTAAACAATGACATCTTATTGCTGTTGATGATTCATTGAATTCCAATAAGACTCGAGGCCATCTCGAAGATTAACCAATCCCAAGGTTTCCATTTACACGGCCACAAGATTTAGCAACAAGCTTTGCAGCACAGTTGACTTTAGATTCATTATTTTCCCTGAGCAAAATACATGAGTTCCTTAAAACACTGGAAATCAGGTGAGCAAGAGATGGACTCAACTCAATACTCATGCCCACCTTCAGCATCATCGGATCATCAAGATTATCCAAAAACATTCCCATGGCTGGTCAAATTCCATTTAATGAATATCTTGAGGCTCTGTTTGGTTGCATTGAATTGGGGCCAAGAATTAGAATTTGAACTCTTTAATTCCAATTCTTGTGTTTGGTCAGTAAAAATATAGGTCCAAGAATTGGAATTATAATTCAAGATGCGGCTCAATTCTTTATTTTCAATTCTTTTATGAGAGCAAATAATTGTAATCCAAATTCAAGGATTTAAAAAAATACGCGGTCATAATCGGGTCGTTTCGAGTTATAATTCAAGAATTATATATATATATATATATATATATATATATATATACTCTCTTTCAATTTAATAGTATTATAATTATAATTCAATTGCAATTCAATCTAACCAAACGGAACCTGAGCAATTTTGTGAATTGGGCTGCCTTTGATTCCATGGATCCATGTAACACCCATCTCAATCCTGTCACCACCAAACGCTAAGGGGTTAATCCTGTAGATTTATAGAGCTTGTTACCAGTTGTAATACCAGGCCCAACCATTCCAGCTCCACTTTTCATGATTTTCGGCTTCTTCCTCGTCTGTTTTTCTTCACGAAATTTTATATATATATGGTGAAATTTAATAATTTTTTGGATACTAAGTTTTGACTAAAATAAATAGAGATAAATAAGGTGAAACTAAAAAACTATTGGGCTAAAATTTAAAAATTAAATAGAAAATGGGACAAAATTGATGAATTACAAAATGATTTGGAAAAATCAGCAATTTCTCTCCTAAGTTTTAGCCGGATTATGGCAAATTAGAAAAATTTGGAACCAAAAAAAAAAAAGTATTCATGAAGAATTCTTTCATTTGAAAAAAAATAAGCACAAAAATTGATATGAAAATAGGGTCGAACTGTTGAGCGCCCTTATTGTTTCATTTGAGCGCCCTCGATAGATGGCCACGCCCCTGCAAATGGAGGTAAGGTTTTTTTTTTTCCGAAAAAGGGGGGAGGGGGGGCGAGTGAGGCGAGACGGCTTTCGCCTTAGGCGAAGGTGGTGGTGTCAAATTTGGCGCCACCTTTATCCGGGTTGGCGAGCAAATGCTCGCCAACCACTCGATTGGTGGAGCCCCCCATTTTTTTTAATTTAATCATTTTTTAATAATTTTTTAATATATTTAATATTTATTAGTTTAATAAATATTATTATTATTTTAATAAATTTATTTAATTCATGTATTTATTTTATTTGAGTATTTGTTTGGTAGTTTAATATTTGTTTAGAAAATTAGAGTTTATGCTAATTAGGGTTTATGATATTAGTTTATAAAAAATAATAAATTTAAATATTTAGAGAATGTTTTTTAATTACGTATTTTGTTCATATGTTGCGGTTGTTATATTAAATAAGTTAATTTCTTGTTAATAATGTATTTAGATTGTTATATGTTTTAATTATGTTAATTACGTAGTATGTTCGTATGAAATAGTTTGTTTCTTGTTAAATGGTTGTTTAGGTAGTATGTTAATGGGTATAGGGTTTAGGTGTTAGGGTTTAGGGTTTTTGTTAAAATAATGAGTTTTTGTTAATAATGTAATTTAACTTGTTATTAGTATATATTAATTATCTTTAAAGTATAAGATCATTATATCGGATTACTTTATCTTTTTAAATGTGCGAAATATTATTTTCATTTAATTAAAGCACATTTGTTTCATGGCGTGCGCGAGTAGGTACATGGACTGGGCAAGGTGGGACGAACACTAGCAGTTCCAGTAGAGGCCACACGTCGGGTTCTAAACCCAATGGTGGAGGTACGATTATAATTTATATTGTTATTAAATACGATATGTAATCCGAAATAATGTTATTATTTTACTTGGTTAAAGATGTGATGCAGACAGACTTTTTCAAGTTTAGGCATAAGAATAAGATTCCACAGATACTCCACAATCATGTTCAGTCATATCTTGATGTCGCTCCTGACGACAATTGTGGTTTCCGCGTCTTTGCGAGTTGCATGTTGGGAGGGCAGAATAATCATGTTTAGTGTATACAGATAGTGTATGATGAGGTTATAAATAATTATAAATAACCCTGGGCTGTGCGGGAACCTTTACGGGTATGAAGTCAGTTTAATTTTGTGAGCGGTTTTAATACACTTGCATCAATGTTGTTTTATTTAAAACCTTCCTTTACTTGTCTTTGTAGGTGGGAAAAATTACCTGAAAGCCTAGAGCGTATACGGTGGACTGGTACCTCCGTAGGTCATTGGATGTCGACAGAGGACTTTCGATGTTGTTGTGTGTTACTTCAGAATAGACGGTGCTGTAAATCTAAACGGCACCTGTTGGACTGTGCTACCACTGATCGCACGGGGCAGGGCAACAAGACCAGAGTTCCAGATAGTTATATGCCACCTTGAGCCTTACCAGCACTTCATTCGACTCAATCTGCAGGGTGATTTTCCGATTCCCCTATTCATCCCAGGTTGGCGGCATGATCGTGATAGTAGTCTTATTGGTTGGGAAGTACCTCTTGAACCCAAAATGCAGCTATGGAGTACTTTGGTCCCGATAAGACCCACACGGGAATTTTGTGATCTCGGGTGATATGTCGTTTATATATTTTTTTTATGCAATTGGTGAAATTTCTATTACATTTTATGATCTCTTTACATAAATGTTCACATAAATGAAAATAAAATTGAAGATCAACATAAGTTCATAAGGTTCACAAAAACGAAATCGTTACATAAATGTTTCAAAAAAAAAAAGCACTGAGTAGAATGTCATGGGGCCTGACTGAGACGGAAGATGACATCATCCAGGCGAGTATCCCACTCCTCACCAAGACCCAGATCGAGTTTCTTCAAATCGTCGATGCAATCTCGAGTCAACCTCTCCATCTCACGCATCCATTACAAATATTAAATAAAACCATATTAAACCCTTCAAGATAGTACATGTGTTATTAAAATAAAATTCCAGTGAGTGTTGAACTAACGTAAGTGGTGCAGTTCTTCACTGGGATGCATGATGTAGACGGGACGGACGTCGGCAGTAGGAATGGATGTGAATAGCTCCTGTACCAGTCGAGTTAATCTACAGTGGCCTGTCCTACCTCAGTAGACGATACCGGCATACAATGATTGAGGCTGATGCACTCCGACTCCGTAAATCTAACCCAACAGTTACAGGTCTCGGCACTTGAACGATCAACAAAATACTTGTGCGCATTTTTCCCGCGAAATTGAGTGACCGGCGTGAGCGGTGCATGAGGTATGTACTGCACGTAACCGAGCTGGCGTAGCACTCTCTCCAGCATGTATAGCTCGTGGAAGTCGTGGTACATAATCCACCCACTGAAGATGGTCCTCGGATATGCTGCCGCCTATTCACGACCAAATGGCTCACATTCGACCTGCGAACGTTACCAAAATTTATTATAGTGTATACAATGAAATACCCGTTACACAATACACAGAAACAAAATAGAAAACTACCTCTTGCTCAGTCATCGCATCGAGTTGCGCACGAATCTGCTGGAGACGACTCTGAATAGGCTTCGGGCCCTTATAGCTAACTGGTGTCCAGTCTCAAGCTCTGGACCAACCATCAACACCTCGACGTCCCCGCCTCTTGGAGGGCTGGAAGCATGAAAAATACTCATATATCCATGCCTGGAGAAGGGTCATACAACCAGCCATCGTGGTACACCCTGCTCGACTAGCAATCCCAAGCTGACGGTAGCGGAATGCTAGTGTACCGAATCCCCAGGAGTAAGCTTCAATATTTTCGATACCTCCGTGGAGTTCGTTCATAAGCGAAGCACTGATCCTGCCCCCACTCCTGTCAAGGAAGAGTGTCGAGGCTAACAAGATCCACACCCAAGCTTGAACCTGAACAGCGGGGAGGACCCTGCGACAACACTCCTCGATCAATATGTCGCTCACACCTCCGTGGCTCCATGCACGTTTTAACTCAGCCACCGGCATACCAAGCAATCTCGCGACCTGCATCTTCAAAATTTCCACTTCCGGAGGTTGGATCAACAAGTAACCATCAAGTGGAATCGCCAAAATGTGTGCCACATCATGCATCATTATGGTCATTTCCCCAAACGGCAAGTGAAAAGAATTTGTGCCAGGCTGCCGCCTCTCTATGAATGCAGAAATAAGCGCAAGGTCAATGTCATCATATATGGTATCAATCAGATGATACAAACCGGTATTCTAAATTTACAACTGTGCGTTCTCCGGCAACGTCACATACCATCCATGCGATCTAGACAAACTCTTCTTCACTGGCTTCATCGTCAGGTAATCTCTTGGTTCTCCATTCCAGAACTAATAAGCAGTGTGGCCAAAAAAACTAAGAATCACCGACACATCACATGGCGCGCCAGGTACGTCGTCCGTCACAACCCAATCATCAATTTCTTCGTTAGAAACCTTAGACCGTCTGCTAGTACCTGAAACCCGAATAAAGAATAGTTGATAAATACTTAACCGAATGCAATTAAGAAATTGACCAAGCAGTAATGAATGCTGAAATATTTACAAATACGTACCTGATGACGTTGCAGCTGCCTCAGGACGGCTAGAGGCACCAATGGATGCGCCACCAAAACGGGAACGAGGCTGACTAGTCAGAGGGGGACCTCTAAAAAGAGTACTCTGTAGGCCGGCATGATGAAGAGCGATCGGGACCTCTAAAAAGAGTACTATGTGGGCCGACACGAACACTGGAACCACCAGGAATGTAAGCTGAATTCAGGACCGATAATCCAACAAGGGTCTTCCCCTCCCCCTCTCCCCCCTCCCTCCCTCCCGGGTAGGGTGAATTGGAGTCTGATCATCAGTACGACCAATGGGGTTCAGTACTAAGTTACTTCCAAAATGTATATCCCTCATCTCAGACGAGGAATACACGTCTGCCTCATCCTCCTCATCCACATCGTTCCCCCCCACTCTCAAAACTATCCTCTGCTTCTTCCTCTCCCTCAAAATCATCATTTACGTTGGCTGACTCACCAAGCGGGCCAAACGTAGGATGTACATTTTTCACTTTCTTTAAGTTTTTTTCTTTTTCCATACGATGTTCTGCATACAGATAGCGCGTAACTGCATGCCGATGTCCAGATCCCTCAAGAGGCGATATCCCATCCTACAAAAGTTTTAAATTTTACACGTAACTTTAATTAATCCTGAATGCGTCCCAAAAAAATTAATAATTTAGGTTAATTATTTTAATACAGTTTTATATTATTTAAAAGCCTAATTATAAAATTATCTACTATACATCTTAAGTGTACAATTTATTAAATCTACTAAGTACAATAAATAATATCTACATTTTTTATTTTTTTATTTTTTAACCAAAATTAAATAAATATTTAATTTTAACCACAATAAAATAAATATTTTAATAACTCTAATTATCTACTAACCTCGTTTTTTTATTAACTTTGTACTTATTTATTTAATTTTCTACAAATATTTTTTTGAGGCTAATTACAATTAAACCGACTAATTCTACAAATATATTTTCTATAATTAAATTAATTATAATAACTTTCATAATTTTCCAAATTAATTTAAAAACCATGAAGCTCACTAAAACTACAATTGAATTCCTAAAACTACAAAAGTATTATAACTAAATTATTTACTAAAGATTAAACATATACTTTTAATAATAATGTTTTCTAAATAAATTAAACTAATAAAAATAAATTCCTACTATTAAACTATAAAATCATAAATTACTAATAATAAATAATTAAACTAAATTTCATAAGATTTACAATTACTAATAGTAACAATTAAATTAAAATAACTATACAATTCATAAATAACAATTAAATTTAAATAAATAATATAAAAAATTAATATAATACAAAAACAAAAAACAAAAACCGGCGCCGGCATACGACCGGCGCCGGTAAATCTCGCCAGGCGGCTAGCCATCTAGCGAGACCTTTCTCGCCCCCCTCCCCCCTTCCGGCGACGAAGAAAGGGGCGCCACCCCACCCACGCCGGCGAGGGAGATCTGCGCCAGGGCAAGTAGAGCTGGCGCGCAGATCCGCGCCAGCTCTATAAGGAGTGGCGCATTACAGAGCTGGCGTGCATATGCGCGCCAACTCTACTTGCCCCGGCGCCACTCCTTATAGAGCTAGCGCGGATCTGCGCGCCGCTTTACTTTTCCCATAGCGGATGTCCCTCGCACCTGGGCTGGTTAGTTTTTTTTTAAAGAAAAACAGTTCAAATTCAATATAATTTTAAAAATAATTCAAATTTTTACATACCTTTAGTTTCCGTAGTTCTTTCCGTAGCCGTTTCATTCGTTCACCATTGAATCTAAGGTTTTGAGAGTTTGGATTGAGAGAATTTGAAATGAAAGATTGATATAGGAATTGAAAGAATGAAATTAAAACTCTTAATTTATAAAATCATGTAGGGGCAAAAGGTCTTTTGGTGTTATATTAGGGCGCTCAAGGGACATTTTTAGGGCGTTTAGTAGCCTCCCAAAGTGAAAATAATTTCGGGTTTAAAAAGTGTAGGCGCTAATTTTTTATAAGAGTAATGATTATTGCACGAAAAATTTGCTAGAAAATACACAAGGAATGAATTATAATCATCTATAATTAAACCTTACATTTGTGGGTTCATCCATTTAAAGAGATAAGAGGATAGTTAAAATTCAGTGGTATCATTTCTTGTAAAAATATTCTATAAAGTGTAATGTATATATCACTACTCTTTTTTTTTAATATACCACTAAATGAGTCTATTAAATTGAACTAGTAGGAGTATAATAGAAACTAAATCTCCAAATTAACGAAAAAGTAATGATTATTGCTGAAAAAAATTAACAAGAAAAATATACATGAAATGAATCATAGTCATCTATTGTTAAACCTTAGTTAAACATTACCTTTACAGATAGTTAAGATTTAATTATATCATTCCCGGTTAAAATTCTTTTATAATTTTCTGTGCACGTATCACTAATCTTAACAAATAGTTTGTTCACTTTTAGTTTAAGGGAAGTGGCTGAAGAGGAAAATGAAGGTGGAGAGAACACAAGTAGTATAAGGGATAGTCGGCATAGGAATGATCACAAAACTTTCTTCGTAATGGCATGGTGATATTAGAGATATAGCTACTAGGTTTTGTGAGTACCAAAAATTAAGTGTGTGTTTTTAGGTGTTTTTTTATTGAGAATGTAAACATGTGTATTAAAAATGAAAAAAGTTATGATGGGATGAGATAGTTAATAATATTTTAATTTAAAAACACCATCAAGAAAAGGAAACAAACAAAGCCAAGCGATTGAGTGCCATGTCGATGAACATTGTGATTTAAATTCAGTAAAATGAGAATTTTTTAAATAGAACTACAATTTTGTCCGCCCATCTTTGTTTAATCTTTTTAGTGTAGTGGCTAATTTGAGGAAATTGAATGTGATAACGTAAACGTAGTCTTCAAGCTTCAAAGTGACAAGGTTGTATAAAGATCAACATTTTGTTTCAAATATTGATGTTTTGGACTAGTCCTATTACTATCGTCACCCTCCGTTAAAAGCAAAAATAAATTACGCTTTATAATAGAGAACTTGGGAACTTTGCTGATATCTAAGATCAGGGAAGAGTATCCTGACAGAATGATGTTGACTTTCTCGGTGTTTCCTTCTCCTAAGGTTTCAGACACTGTTGTGGAGCCGTATAATGCTACCCTGTCTGTTCATCAGTTGGTTGAAAACGCTGATGAATGTATGGTTCTTGACAATGAAGCCCTCTATGACATCTGTTTCAGAACACTCAAGCTCACTAATCCAAGCTGTAAGTTCCCCAAAAATTTCAGCCTTCTTTTACTGTCAATAAATGTACGTATTTTTGATTGAGCACGACGGGGACATATAATCCATATAGCTAGCTCGCAGACCACATATATAGTTTTTTTTCTCATAGTGAATGTAAATCATGCATGAAACAAGACCTGGAAAAATTGAAATTCTGTTTCTTGGACTAATGGACTCTGTACCCACATTCAATCAAAGCGATTCACTGTTCTGTTTTTTTTTTTTTTTGGTGTAGTTGGGGATTTGAATCATCTGATTTCAGCAACAATGAGTGGTGTAACATGTTGCCTACATTTTCCTGGACAACTAAACTCCGTTCTTCGAAAACTAGCCGTAAACTTGATCCCATTCCCTCGTCTACACTTTTTCATGGTTGGTTTTGCACCCTTAACTTCAAGAGGCTCACAGCAATACAGAGCCCTCACAATTCCAGAACTGACTCAACAAATGTGGGATGCCAAGAACATGATGTGCGCGGCCGATTCGTGCCACGACCGATACCTAACAGCGCCAGCAATGTTCAGAGGCAAAATGAGCACAAAAGAGGTGGATGAATAGATGATCAACGTGCAAAACAAGAACTCGTCCTACTTTGTTGAGTGGATTCCAAACAACGTGAAATCAGTGTGTGCGATATCCCGCCAACAGGGTTGGCAATGTCTTCCACTTTCATGGGGAATTCGACGTCGATTCAAGAGATGTTTAGGCGTGTTTCGGAGCAATTCACGATGATGTTTAGGAGGAAGGCTTTCTTGCATTGGTATAGTGGGGAAGGAATGGATGAAGTGGAGTTCACCGAGGTGAAAGTAACATGAATGATTTGGTTTCGAGTACCAACAATATCAAGATGCGATGAGCGATCATGATGAAGAATATGATGATGAACTTGAAGGTGCTGAGGAAGCCTAATGAGAATGTTCTTTTTTCCTAGTGAATGATGAATTCTTGCAAGGTTGTGATTTTGGTTTGTTTTTATACAATACATGGAGTGAATGTTAATACAGACGTTTGGACATCATACATGAGTGATTTTTGTTTTCTCTGTTGTTTGCATAATTGAATGATCCACTCACTTTTCTAATAATTTTTACATGTTTTTGTGGTAATATTTTTATACAATGATTTGCTTCCTACTTTCCAAAAAAAAAATCGGTTCCAAATCCGGATCCCGATGGGAATCTAGAATAGAGGGTTTCCTGTCTATATACATATATATATATAGATATGCTCAGACGTTCTATTTTTGGAATCCTCCCCTTTTGGGTCACCCATCAATGGATATGGATCCAGTTAGAGACTGGGGGTCAGGTCTTCTTCACGAGATGTTGGAAGAGTTGGCAAACCATTCACTGTCGGTTGAAGATCTCATGGCTTTTAGAGGGGTTTGTACTCGTGGCGAGATGCAGCTAGCTAGGAAAGATGAGTTTGTCCATCCGTCCTCTAGGATTCCGTTGCTTATGCTTGCAGAAGAGGATAATAAAAAAGACATGGACGACGAAGAACGTGAATTTTATAGCCTTTGAAAAAACAAGATTTCCATGAGATTGTCACTCCTGGAGACAAAAGGTAAACGATGCATGGAAGCAGGTTTTGGGTGGGTTTTAACTGTTTCGAGCTCAAGGGGAGCTCAATTTGTTGAAACCTCTAACTTTGTTCCCAAATCCAATTCCCCAGCTGCGCAACTTTCCCAAATAACCACGACACCGATTTTTCCGACTTCATGTTTATCATAAGAGTTGGCTCTCGCAGCCAATCCATCGCGCACCTTCGATTTATGCGGTTGATAGACACGGTACTTTATGGCCATGGGATGAATCCTCATCCATACTCAAGCTTGCCTTTGCTACCAATCCTAAATTTTTCAGAAATAGAGATTCATATCTTGTGGAATCATCTGGCGGCAAGCTTACTAATTGTTAACCGGGATGGTGTTGTACGGTGTTGAGGAAGATCAAAGTTACAGGGTTAACAATTTTAAGGTGATTCAATTGGATGTTACAAAATGCTGAGTTGGAAGAGATCACATGTCTGGGAAAGGATGTTGTTTTTGTTGGCCATAGTTCTGCTGTCTCTTTTATGGCTTCTGCCTTCTCGGATGTCATTAAGTCCAATTGTATCTATTTTACCGATGATTGTTGGGAAGCCTACTCCTATACTATAGGAAGAGGTTTGGAAGAGGAGGAGGGCGGCTTGGTTTAGGGTGCGGTGAAGATATGGGAATTTATAATCTTGAAGATGGAAGCAGTATTGAGCGTTTCAGTAATATTGGGTCTGCTAGTTTTATAAGCCCGCCAGTTTGGATATCATTCTAATAAGCACTTAAGGCTTTTGTTTGTTTTTTTTTTTTTTTTTGTTGTTCCATATGTGAACGTTGTACCAAACTAGCATGAAAAACAGTAGAATAATTAACATCATGACGAGATCATTACAAAAGCCATGGGGTTCCACCTGAAAGGCTCAAACACTAACCATCAGCCTATTTGGGTAAATACGGTCATCATGTTGTACCCGTGCGGTATAAAAATAGAAACATCAACCAACAGACATGTAGAAACAAACATCTAACTTTGAAATTTTGCAGCAGAAGTGATGTGGAACAAACACACTTGAAGATATCTCCATTGTTAAATTCTGATACGAGTCCTTTTTCCCTGGTTTAGGAACTTATAATCTAGTTAACATACACCTTTAAAGATAACTACCCAAGTTCTTACCGCATATCTCTTGATTAGATTGTAAGAATTGATTTGAAAAATATTACTATCTCCGTCCTCTCAAAAAAAATAGTCAACATTGAGTTTGTAAATTTTTACTAAAAACAAGTACAAAACTCAAAACTCAATGTGTACTATTTTTTTTGGGAACGAGGGAGTACAATTAATTGAAACTAGTTCTACAAAGCCTCCAGCTGCAAATAATTGACCATACCTGCCAAATCCTAAACCAGTAACTGAATCAGTATGACAAACCTGCAAATATTTATTCCCGATTTTTCACTATTATCTACCTAGACAACAATCTGCTTAATCAAATCCAACAATATTGCAATTTCCAGTGATCCCTCCAAGGGTCTAGATTCTATGGTTTACTGGACTATAAAGGAAAACATCTCAGCGATTATGCCTAGAATGTTCAACTAAACATCTTCTACCAAACTTACAATAAACAGTAGAGCATCACTTTCTCCACAGAAAAAAAAAACCCCACTGTCCACCTAACAAATTTAATCCCATATTTAAATTTTAATTTCATGATGAAATCACATTCTACAGCGAGAGTTTGAACAGAAAAACAGCCTCAGAAGGTCACCGTAAAAAATAGTGTGCTAACCTGTTCGATTTTAGACCTAATCACTGATCTATATACTTCATAGTTGGCGCTCAATTGTAAATCCAAGGTTTTTCTGATAGCTCCTTTTAAGATCTGCAGCAAAAAAAAAACCCAATACCCAGGAAGAAAAATCAGTCTGAGACAGATTGGAAGAACCAAATAAAAAAAAAAACAATAGCAAACAATGCAGAAGCAAAATATACAGAACCAACACAATTGATAAAACAATATGAGAGAACAAAGGGCAACCTTGCAAAGAGCATTGCTATTAGGATCATAGAGCCTCATAAGAGAGCAATATGCATGGTTTTGCAAGGAGATTTTTGACAAATTCACAGTAGGAACATGATTTATGGAAGAAAAAAAATCGAAAATACTTGAGACGCTTGTTAATTAACTATATATGGTGGGAAACTTAGTAGAATAAATTATGTGGAGGTAAAAATCAGGCAAAATCCTGGTAAATCAGCACAAAAATAAAATAAAAAAAAAATGTGGAGATTTGATGGCTCAAAGTTGGGCACCTGTTTCAAAGGGCAAGGGAAGGGCATCAGTTGTAATAAGATTGCATCTCGGGGCAAAATGCAATTAACCCGGATGTTTAGTATAAAAGCCAAACACTATTTTTCCTAGAAATGTTTTTCTTTTTAACCCCCAAAAAAAAATAGTAATAATGATTTTGCAACAAGTGATTTTAAAGAAAAAAAACATAACCCAATTCGAAACGGGAAAACTTTTTGATGCCATTACTAGTAACAAGGATAAGGAAATCCGCGGGGTTCGGCAGGGCGAAGACGAAGATCTCTCTAACAGGTATTTGTTCCAACTCCTTGTTTGTTTGGGTGTTGTTCCTAGTACTTTCCGAGTTAAGGTTAGATCCCAAAAATCGTGTCCTAATCCGTATCCCGGTGGGAATATAGAATAGGGCTTGCTGTCTATATATATGTGACCAGATCTACATCCCCTTCCTTTGATTCAATTATCTTCTGATTTTTCGATTCCTGTTTGGCCGCGCGGAAAATCTAAGTCTTGTGCCGTCTTAAGGTTGATCTCAGTACCTTAGTTCGGGAAAAATTTGGTTTTTGTGACTCCCTATTGGTCTACTACCATTAAATGGATCCCTTTAGAGACTGGTCGGGTCTTCCTCGGGAGATGTTGGAAGCTTTGGTGAAGCATTTGCTGTCCATTGAAGATTTCATGGCTTTCAGAGGAGTTTGTGCTTCTTGGCGAGATGCGGCAACCGAAGATAAGTTTGTTAATTCGTCGTCTCGGATTCCCCTGCTTATGCTTGCGGATAAAAAAGATAGCGACCAACGTGAATTTTATAGCCTTTCGAAAAACAAGATTAATATGACATCGTCACTCCCGGAGGCAAAAGGTAAACGATGCATGGAAGCCGGGTTTGGGTGGGTTTTGACAGTTTCGAGCTCAGGGGAGCTCAATTTATTGAAACCTCTGACTCGTTCTCAAATCCAACTCCCCAGCTGCACAACTTTCCCTGATAACCAAGACACTGATTTTTCTGACTTCTTATTTATACAAAGAGTTGCTCTGTCAGCTAATCCATCACACGCATCAAGTTTTGTTCTTATGGTAATTCACGAATGGGGTCAATTCTTGGGATTTTGGAGGCCTGGCGACCTGACATGGACCAGTATTGAGCCAGGCATACACCATTTTGGGGATGTTCGTTTCTACAATGGAATCTTCTATGCGGTGGATAGACATGGCGATGTATGGGCGTGGGATGAATCCTCATCCAAACTCAAGTGTGTCTTTGGTACCAATCCTAGATCATTCATCAATAGAGATGCATATCTAGTGGAATCATCTAGCGGCAAGTTACTAACTATTACCCGGGATGGTGTTTTACTTAACGAGGAGGATGATCAAAGTTATGGGGTCAACAACTTTAAGGTGATTCAATTGGATGTGACAAAATGCGAGTGGGAAGAGATCACATGTTTGGGAAACGATGCTATTTTTGTTGGCCATAGTTCGGCTGTCGCTATCGTGGCTTCTGCCTTTCCGGATGTCATTAAGTCCAATTGTATCTATTT
This sequence comes from Oldenlandia corymbosa var. corymbosa, assembly GCA_949775105.1. Taxonomy (NCBI): domain Eukaryota; kingdom Viridiplantae; phylum Streptophyta; class Magnoliopsida; order Gentianales; family Rubiaceae; genus Oldenlandia; species Oldenlandia corymbosa. The sequence continues at coordinate 8,547,155 of OX459119.1, read as the reverse complement.
TACAGACGATTGTTGGGAAGCCTACACCTATAGGGAGATGCTTGGAAGAGGAGGAGGGCGGCTTGGTTTAGGGGGCGGTGAAGACATGGGAATTTATCATCTTGAAGATGGAAGTATTGAGCGTTTCAGTAACATCGAGTCTGTTAGCTTTATAAGTCCGCCAGTTTGGATATCATTCTAATAAGCACTTAAGGCTTTTGTTTGTTAGGATTTTGTTTGTTTTGTGGTTGAGTTATAGCCAAAATTGTCATGATTTTGTGTCTTGCAAATTGCTGGAGGATTTTATTGTTTTGTGCTTTGTTTATGCTGCCTCTATCCAAGATAAGATTCATGTATGAATAAAATGCATTCTTGGGAGGGGAATTCAGAATTGTTATTTAGAGAGTTGTATGTATTTGTATTAGTTAAGGTCATTTATTCTTCAATTCTCGAGGTGTATGTGTGAACCAACTTTAGCCGCTAGTAGGCACTTTTGGTTCGAGTGCACTCAATAATATGCAAAGTTTATAAAAGTATCATTTTGATAGTTGTTAATTCTGTTTTTAATACAATTATATCCTACTGTGGAAGTAATTTCATTGGACAATGAGTAACAGTAATATATCCTGTGCTTCATAGTTTTTGTATGTTGCTATTTTCCATGGCTTCTGGCGCTGCTGGTGCCTGGATGCAATCAAGTAGTTGTTCGTATGAATGCATCTTTGGAAGTAGCACCCATTTATTGGAGAATGTAGATTTGATGCTGAAATAGGATTCAAATAAGTTAACAGTGATATAAAAGGAGAGTAGGCATTAGACGGGAAATATAACTAGTTTGATGGTTATTTTCTTTGGATTTGGTTACTGCTCTTCCAAATTTGAAGCTGAGCCATATGATGCAAAGTGAATGGAGAACAGATCTGGCCCTATGTGATTACATTACAACTTTGGTGGGGATTTGTTTCACTCTTTCTGGTTATTGATTTGCATTTTAACTACACCGTTTTCGCATTTCCTTTGTAAAACAAAACCCTTAATGTTTCAAATAGAGCCAAAGATTACCCACATGACAATTTAGAAATTTGATCAGTGCATGGCTTTCATGTACACTGCCAATTATCTGTTGTATTTCATCATCCAAATGAATTAGGCAGAGAAGTGAATGGATACAACTCATACAAGTAGTTTGATACACCATCTACTGTTTGTTTGTTCATATGTCTTAACTTTTCTGCAAATAGTGAGCATGCATCACCACTTCCCTCGAGCCCGAGCACAGAGGCATTGTCATCCAGTACTTAAATATATTAGGAAACCACACAAATAACTTGCTGCATACCAAACTAGAGAGAGAAAAGTAGATCATCTGTTGTCAGCTTTTCTTCATCATCACAGTTGTGCCCTATGCGTGCCAAGTTGTCCTGTTCAAGGATTTGCAGTCAAATTAAGAGATCTCATAACAAACATTTGTGCTATTTTCATCATCCATTTCCCACAGCAGCTTTGGTCCAAAACTAACTGGTTCGAAGTTATATTTACCTTGACTTGTCGCAAGCCATTTCTCTTGATCAAATATACATAAGTAACCCTAAGTAATGGTTAGTTCTTCACCTGGGAACTTGTTATACTCTCTCTCTCTCTGCATGGTAATCTAGTGTAAATCAGAAGCAGAACTGTATGAACTGCATTTTCATGCATTACAAAAATGGCCTCATCAAGTGCTGTTTTGGTCCAATTACTAAACAATGACATCTTATTGCTGTTGATGATTCATTGAATTCCAATAAGACTCGAGGCCATCTCGAAGATAAACCAATCCCAAGGTTTCCATTTACACGGCCACAAGATTTAGCAACAAGCTTTGCAGCACAGTTGACTTTAGATTCATTGCCTAGTACTAAATTCAACATATTTTCCCTGAGCAAAATCCATGATTCCTTAAAACACTGGAAATCAGGTGAGCAAGAGATGGACTCAATACTCATGCCCATCTTCAGCAATAGTCATCGGATCATCAAGATTATCCAAAACATTCCCATGGCTGGTCAAATTCCATTTAACGAATATCTTGAGCAATTTTGTGAATTGGGCTGCCTTTGATTCCATGGATCCATATAACACTCATCTCAATCCTGTCACCACCAAAAGCTAAGGGGTTAATCCTGTAGATTTATAGAGTTTGTTACCGGTTGTAATACCAGGTCCAGCCATTCCAGCTCCACTTCTCATGATTTTCGGCTTCTTCCTCGTCAGTTTTTCTTCACGAAATTTTATATATATATGGTGAAATTTAATATTTTTGGATACTAAGTTTTGACTAAGATAAATAAAGTGAAACTAAAAAGCTATTGGGCTAAAATTTAAAAATTAAATAGAAAATGGGACAAAATTGATGAATTACAAAATGATTTGGAAAAATCAGCAATTTCTCTCCTAAGTTTTAGCCTGATTATGGCCAATTAGAAAAATTTGGAACCAAAAAAAAAATAAAAAAGTATTCATGACGAATTCTTTCATTTGAAAAAAATAAGCACAAAAATTGATATGAAAATAATTTCAGGTTGAAAAAGTGTAGGCACTAATTTTTTATAAGAGTAATGATTAATGCACGAAAAATTTGTTAGAAAATACACAAGGAATGAATTATAATCATCTATAATTAAACCTTACATTTGTGAGTTCATCCATTTAAAGATAAGAGGATAGTTAAAATCCAGTGACATCATTTTTTTTTCCAGATTATCAAGAGCACCAACAAAATTTTTTGAGTTTTGAAACAATAAGTCGCAATGGTGGTACAAATCTGTCCAATTCTATTGGATTGGTTATCTACAAAGTGACAAGGCTGTATAAAGATCAACGTTTTGTTTCAAATAAGAACGTGTTGTTGATGTTTGGACTCCTATTACTATCGTCACCCAACAAAAGCAAAAATAAATTACGCTTTATAATAGAAACTTGCGTGACAGTTCAAATAGCACATATTGGAAGACTGAACAAGGAGGAGAGGGAGGTATCCGGGCAAATGCAGATGCACATCCTCAGGGCATCTCCAAGCCAACATCCCTCTAAACTCTATATATAGAGTTGTTACAGTGAAATTCCACTAATTTTCTATATATAGAGTTGTTACAGTAAAATCCCACTAATTTTACAGTTTCAACAGTGTCAGTATCTCCAACTCATTTCCTCTATAATTCTCTTCTAAACAAATATTTTTGTATATTCTTTTATCAATAATTCATTTTATTATTACTAGTATTTTTAATCTGTTAATATTCTTAATTAGTGAAAATCATTCATTTAGATATATGATCAATATTATAAAATATTATTGATTAATAGATAAAATTTTCAATATATTATTTAATTAATTATACCAAACATTGTTTATTGAAAATAAATCAAATTAAACAATTTGGTATTAGTAAAAAATTAAACAATTTGCTATTTACACATAAATTATGTTTATTTATATTTTTAGTTTTGCTATTTAAGAAATTAAGTATAAATTAGATATAAAAAACAAGGCTTGGAAAACCCAAAGGTCAAAGAACTACGGCCCAGGTGAATCAAATTTGCCCATAAAAATCAAAAGCCCAACAAAAAACTCTAAAAGTGGCCCAAAAAATTTAGTTTAAAAAATCAAAAATAAAGAAAAGGGACCACCAGGATAGAGGAGCGGTGGAACAGTGCTCCTTCAGGGCATCTCCAACGCGTCCGCTAAACTGGGCGGACTCGTTGGATTTAGCGGAGTGGGCTCTCCAACGAAGCCTGCTCTGCCCAAGCCCGCTCCTTCAAAAGGGCCTCTACTCCTTCAATCTTGAAGGAGACTGTTCACCCGTTAAAGCGGGTCGACCTTGGCCCCTTTTTTTTGATTTTTTTTGGGCCAAACTAAAAGACTTATTTGGGCTTTTCATTTGCTTTTGCCAATTTGTTATATTTTGAACTGTTTTTATTAACCATTTTTAATAGTTTAGATCTTAATTAATTTAATTATTATAATTTAATTACATATCTATTTCATTTTTAATTATTATTTAAGTTGTAGAACTCAAAATTAATAATCATAATTAATTTAAAGTGTTGTTGTTAAATTAATGTTTGTAATATTTTCGACTTGTATTTGTTATGTATTTTTAATGATTTAAATGTAATATTAGTAATGGTGTTTTATTATTATCATTGAGCCAAATGTTTTTGTTATTTTACTATTTGTAATTTTATTTATTTGGCATAATATATGGTGAAAAAATTACTATTAATTAATTATATAAAAATTATGTAATTTAAATTTAATAATTAATATTACTAATTATTATTTAAATTAACGATCATATGTGTAAATTATAAAATTTCTTAAATGTAATTTATTTTAGTAATAGAATAGAATAAAATATAAATAATAAATTTAGTTTTACAAAAAAAAATAAATAATAGAATATACTGAGAATATTCATTTTAGAGGGATTTTATAGAGGGAATGGGTTGGAGATGTGACACTGTTTAAACTGTAAAAATAGTGAAATTTCACTGTTTCAACTCTAAATATAGAGTTTAGAGGAGCTTTGGATTGGAAATGCCCTCAGTCTTGGCGGAGAAGCGAAACTCTTTTGGCGGAGAAGTGGAGTAGAGCGGAGGCCGTTGGAGCACCGAACTCCTCTAAATCCAACGCGTCCGCTCGATTTAGCGGATGCGTTGAAGATGCCCTATGTCTCCTACTCTCCTTTACTATCAATCTCATTTGAGCCTTCCTGCAAGAGGGAATTTGCAATAGCAGCCTGGAAAAGGGCCAATCACATTGGTTTTGCTGAATTTCAATTATTCATTTGTTTTTCATCCAGTTTTTTACCTTCGGCTCCTCAGAATAAGGAATGATTTTCTGCACTTTGTATAACAACATAGAGATACATAAATATGTTATAAAGATCCATCCACTTACTCCTATTACTATTTTGATAGCTGTTTTGATCAACGGGGTGAATGCTTAATTATCTTGCTATGAACTTCAACGGATGGTGCATGAATTCGGATGATTGTTCTTTCGGTCCATATTGTACATGTTCATATTGATTGCTCATTCGATTACTTTGTCCATTAGTTTTTTTTTCTATTTCTTACTATCTCCGTTTTTTTTATCTGTCGTTTTAGGGTTAGCACAACTTTTAAGAAAACAATGATTGAGAATTTAATTTCTAAAGATATTGTCTTTCTTGCCCCTAATTAAAAGTATTGAAGTTCTAAAAAATATGAAATTGAAGTAAAAGAATAGGTAATTGTCATTAAAATATGTTATTAAAAGTAAAGAGAGATAAAGGTAAAATTAAAAAAATTGTATTTAATGTTACATTGGAAATGAAGTACGATAGATAAAAAAATATTTTAAGTTCACCTTAAAACAAAAAATAAAAAAACAGAGGTAGCATGTTGTAATCTTGCCAAATTGATTACTAGTAATTACAATCATGATCTTGGCCCGATGACTAATCGTTAAATGCATTTCCACTAAACCGTTAATGCTGATCAAAATTTACAACCTTTGAGATTTTTGGCAGACTCTAAATCACTACTAAGCAAAAGAAATATGTTTTCGAAGGGGTCAGGCATTCGCTCGGAATGAGAATACATGGGGAATAAATGGGGAAATATCTTCGAGATTACATGTCGTTTTTCGCATTTCGATGGATGTTTTGCTTATTTTTTTCAACATTATCCCTACATTGGGAATTGTAATTGTGTTTAAAGTAGAAGTGTATTAGTACTACTAAATAATATTGGAAATAAAATTGCATTGAGAATTAATAAATGTAATTTAGTATTTCAACCAAATATTTATTGACGTCTTAAACTTAATACAATTCCTCCAATGACATCTATTTTGGAATGGAGGGAGTATTTATTTACCGGTACAATTTTCAATAACCAAATTAACACCATGACAAGCATCAACGGTTTTGCCAATTTAATTCTTAAACAACATAAATTGATCTCAGATTCACCATCCCCAATTAATAATAGTTGATAAAATTTTCTAGAAAATAGGTTAAATTATTCTTGTTGTTCAATTTAGAAGCACAAAAATGGCAAACTATAAGTAATACCTTTGTTGGATATTAAGTTTATCCCAATAATATACCATGCATTGGAAAACAATGGCTCACTTTGAATTTTATTTTAGAAGTTAAATCCTGACAGGGATATGCTTCTTCAATCTAGGTGTTTTATATTTTCTATCTGTATCCAAAAGGGAAGGGAGTAATCATGACAAGTTTGAACCGTAGTTTATAATTTTTGTTGATGTATAGTACTAAAAAGGAAAACACCATGATTTAGAGTTTAATTACTCTTAAAGCCCCGGAACAAGAAATTCTCTGGATTTTGAGACTACAAATTAAAATATACTCCCTCTGTCCCAAAATTATTGTTTTCACCTGAAAGCAATCCATAAACAGTAAGACTAGTCAAAACGGAATAGCTAAAAGACAAAAGGCACCAGCAGACATGCCAACTCAACGAATTTTAAAGTGAGCCACCAGACTGTTTTACTCGATGTTCAGTGAAGATCTTGTCAAGTGAAATTGGAAAAGGAAAAAGAAGGGAATGAAGCATGTACAAAAAAAAAAAAATAAATAAAAAAAATGGAATGAACGAATGAATGACATCGTAGAATTTAAATGAGGCAAGGGTATCAGTATCACTGTCACATTTACATATACCAGCAGCCAGCTAACTAATACTATCTGCTAAAACGTGGCCCTAACATAATAAAACCAGCCACCAACCTGTCAATTACGTCATATAAACGTTTGAGAAATATCCAGTATATATCATATGTCCAGAAAAATTGTGCTACTGCCCAAAACATGAAATCATATGTCTCTATCCAACTAGACACTGTAAAAAAAAATGCCTGAAAGCCCCTTCCATACTGTTCCAAGTTTCCTTCACTACCCAAGAAACAAGATACCTTCTTCTACTCAGATAACATATTCCCACATTAATCCTAATCATCGAACCAACCAAAATCCTGTCATCCGGTTTGAACAAGCAAAACAAGTCATTCTTTCTGTAGTCTACGCCTCTTCAGAAGTCAAGCGCATGAGTATGCTGCCTGCACAAAAATAAGACGAGGGAGTATTAAAATATGAAACTGCCGCCTTCTTGTATATGAACCAATAACTGTTTAATTAACAAGCTGTGGGTGAACATTGAAACGGGTGGCAAAACAGAGCTGAATAAACAAGCCTTATCATTATTGTCTTCTTCCCATTGTTCTCACTTCTCAGGCCATTGTTATACACCAAAATCAAACTCAAACTTCCTTTCCATCAATCAAAACCCACGAGGGATGACCCAAAAAATATTATATACAAAGGTAAAACCTCTTCCAAATAACAATAGAGATGCAAAAACTGAAAACACTAACATATCCAAGAAAACCTGAATTCAAAGAAGTCAAAAAAGTTCAAGGATGGAAATCTTTCCCAAAAAATACAAAAATAGAAGCACTGCACTTGCTCTAAAAAAAAAACACTGAATCCAAATACAACCTCATTCTTTATATTAGCAACAAAGTTTAGCAGTTCTGGAACATAAGTAACATACCTGCAGAGAACAGCAACCTAATAAGATCAGCACAATAACAGTATGCTCCCCAGCACCCTTTTTTGTATTCTCACCACCATTTCAGATCTAATGACCCTCAGATTTGGCCATTTTTCAAAACCAGACAGTTGCACGAGAGATTTTTGCACACATTCAGATGAAAATTCAGCAGCTGCATAAGTGAAAGTTCATTATAAGAACAACCTCATTGAACACGTATACATGTCAATTATATAAGCAAGATCCAGACAGTGTGAATCAAATAAAAAATTAAATCACCTTTAACAAAAACCAAGAGGCTCAACAAACACAGTTCATACTCTTCATTGTACTCCATCCTAGCAATTTGACCAGATGCCTCTTCAAAAGAAAGACAGATAAACAGTTTATCAAGCACTTCTTCCATTTGCAGTGCAGAAGCCTGTATGAATAGAAGCACAGATAAGAATGGAGATTCAATTCGGAAAAAAATACATAAACAGTACATTGAGCCAACACAACAAAATAATAACAGAAGAGAAACAGTAGAGACCTGAAAACCTTCCGAATTATAATTGTCAATCCACTCCTGGTAAGGATGCATGAGCTTGCTCCTTCCCAGAAGTCCATCGAATTCATCTCCTAGAAAGGCATAAAGCCTCAGACAGGATAACATAACACCTAAAGTGAAAGCCAGGTTCCCAGTAATCTTTAGCAGTTTATCAGATACTTTCCAACCTCCAACCTTACCGGAGGCAGTGACCAGCAAAAACTCGTTATCATTTCGTGCCGGGCGAGGGTAAAGAAGAAAATGCTTCACAGGTTCCTGTATATAATGACATAGATTATTTATCTCTTTAACCAGAAAACAACATACCAAAAAAAATACAGGTGCAAGTGCCTCATAAGTCTGAACGCAGCAGCAAACTTGTAGCCATAAAGTCAGAAACCATAAATGATGTGCAATACAGTCTTTAGGGAATATTGCTATTTCCAAACTATAACATTTCACAGCAAACGTAGTTACATTTCATCAACAAATTTATGCATTATTTATTTTTCTACGGCATCTCTACAAATTAGAGGGTGGGGTAGTGACCCTAATGTCTGTTATCCATGATAATAGAAAATGTTTGCAAACTGATAAAATCCCTGTAAAAGAAATAAATAAAAAAAAAAAACCATATCCTAGAGAAAAGTTCACTAGATTTTTGGCAGGGTTCCGAGGTCACAAATTCTCTGGTAGGCCACTTACTCTACCCATCTGGCCAAAGGTATGGTAAGTATCAGATCCGTCTGTAGAAAAGCTCTGGTGCATATGGTTGTGGAAAAGTATACAAGGAAACCAAAGTGAGCAAGAAAAGGTAAACTAAATACGGTGCCAAAATTGATTATACACTACAAACACTGCTGATAGCAATGAAAATTCTTAGCATTCTATCTTATTAAGATAAACCTAATCAGATTAGAAAGCAAAAGGTAGGAATAAGAAGAGCTCTAGATTCAGGAAATTTCTACTTTCGGGTAACAATAGTAAGTCCTTAACCTTCTGAAACTTTATCAATGCTCCAATCAAAAATATCTAAAACCAGCCAAACTGATTCCCCAATAAAGAATCAACAGAAAAAACCCCGACGTATATATTTCATATTGGAAGTACATTGATCATTTATACACTAATTTAATTCTTTTACTCGCAGTTAAGACCTACAATTATCAGTTACCTACTGGCTACTCACAGTGTGTGGAGAAATATACAAAAAGGAAAGAGAATTAAAAGAAAGAAAAAAAAAAAAAGGAGTTTCATTCTTCTATGCAAAGAAGATTCAGGGACTCCATTCATCAAATCAACCAATTTTACAGCAGAGAAATGAACCACACATCTATATCTATTGTTTGCAAGGAAAGCAACTATCTGGAAGGAAGACCGTGGACATGATGTTCAACACATTAATAAGTAAGAAGTCCAAAGAGTTTCATAAAGAAATTAGAAAACAAGGGGATCAATTACAATCCTGGGGTCTTCCCTTACAAAATAAGGGCAGCAACTTGGCACAACAATGAAATTAAATAAACCGTAGACTACAAATTGTTATCAAGGAATACAAACATTAACTTAAATTAAATCAAGAAGAAACAGAGGCAGAAATTCATATAATTAAGCAGACTTACACATCCGGAATCACTAAGAAGAATCTCGCTAGTAAGCCAAAAACAAAGACATCCTCTCGTCATGCTAATCCAACAGCTCTGTCGAGTGGAAAGAAGCATCTCATTAAGTTTTCCGAACATAATTATCAAGAAAAAGAAAAAGAATCATCAAAGAACGATCATCTTGAAATTACCTTAACACAAAGCGGCAAAAAAAACCCCTAGATTATCACCCCTAAATGAAACCTAAAGATTCTACGACAACGGAAAGGGGAAAAATAGAAAAGAAAAAAAAAAACTACGACACCCTAAAACTACTGAGTACTGATCTATCTATTGAGGAGGAGGAGGAGGTGGTGGTGCAACTGCTGCCTGATGAGCGGCTACAAGGGCATTATTGAGGAACACGGTACGACATATCGGGCAATTCTGCTTCAATCTCCTATGACACTGCCGATTGTGGCTATCGATAGCAGAGACTTTCTCAAACTTCTTGGGGCATAGGTAACATTTAAAGGTTTTGTTCGAACTGACATGCTCATAATCATTCAAAGCCATGGCCAGATCGGCGAATGCGTGAGTCTCTGAGAGAGAGAAAGGTAAGATCGGCGAGTGCGTGAGAAAGAGAGTTTGCGAATTGCAGAGTAGCGTCGAACAGAGTGTGTGTGTGTGTGAGAGAGACAGAGAGAGAGAGAGAGAGAGCGCGCGAGAAAGGATGTAGTGTATACGAGACAGGAAGGCGGCGGTAGTGTTTTCTTGTTTTGAGAAAATAAACGAGAGCAGACGTATATAGAGTATTTATTATTATGGCAGGTATAAACAAATTGAAGTTGAATTTTTTTTTTTTTTTATCAATTATCGGTTCTAAAGGGCCATACTTATTTGTGCATCAATTTTGCAACATCAATACGGGAAAAGAAAATTATGTTTGCTTAGGAGAGCAAAAAAAAAATGTAAAAATAAAATACCATCACTACGGGAAAACTGCAACTGCAAGACTATAAAAAAAATCTTCTTTTACTGGCTGCAAGAAAATGTCTGAAAAAGTTTACAAAAATATACTATCTCTCAATCTCTATTTATTGTTTAGTGAAAGGTGAATCATTAAGCGCGAACTCTCACCTCACAAAAATAATTTATTCAAGAATTATATTCTTTAACAAAATAATATGTACATAGCCCTAATCAAAACAACACATTATGGTAGGAAGAATCCAATAAAGACAATCTAATGTTTCCTTTCTCGTCAATATATCTAATCTAATGATATTCAGGCCAATAATTAGTCACCAGAGCAATAAAGATATTTGTTTCCAATACTACCCTTAGTCGTAAATTGCTCCTCTCCGTTCTCCTTCAACCTCAAATCCAGCCCCGTTCTTTTCACTACCTCCGTTCCAAAAAAATAGTCAACATTCAATTTTCAAATTTGTACTAAAAACAGAAGAAACTCAAAACTTAATGTGGATTATTTTGTTGGACGGAGAGACTATTTTTGTTGGACTATTTCTCTTAATCTTAATCTTCAATCCGTCCTCCAGCCCTTAAAACTCAAATACTCAATCCTATTAATCAAAGGTATAGCTACATTCTCTAAGAATTATGGATCATAGTTTACAAAATCAAAGTTGCCAAGGTGAAACATGTTCTTGATATGTCGCTAACTAGATGTGAAAAGATCATAGGCTTTAAGTGTGAATCATAAGCATTTTGCTAGCAAATAATTTGCAGCAAATAGGTTCCTTGCTTATTGATGAATAACAGTGATTATCATTTCTGTGATGTTGGATGATCATAGCTAATTTGCGACTACTCCACCGAAGCTTTGTTGCACTACAGGTCCACACCTATCACTATCACCTCTTTCACTTCATTTTCGTAAATTTCTGTTAAGCCGCGGATCCAGGGCTCCATTTATTATTATTAGGAGTCTGTTTCCAAGTAAATGACAGAATAAGATTTGCTTAGTTTTTTACACTCTCATAACTCTCATCTACGTGTCCCATTGCCTTGGTACAGCAATAAAACTTGTGGGAAAGTTTTTTTTGGATCCTATAGATTTTGGACTTTTTTTGGAGTTCGGCCAAGATTTAACACAAACTACGTCCGTCCCAAAAAAAAATAGTCAATATCGAGTTTTCAAATTTATACTAAAAACAATACAAAATTCAAAACTCAATGTGGACTATTTTGTGAGACGGAGGAGGAAGTATTATTTTTGTTTCTTTTCTATTTTTTAAAAACAAAGAATTCAAAAGTGGGTGTAGTTTGCAAGTGTTGACGGTAATGATTTTCAATCGGAGAATCCTTTCAAAGAAAAAAAAAAAGTCGACCATGAAGATGGAATCTTATCCAGCTATCCTCGAATTCGAAAACCCCACTCCAGAAGCAGAAGAAACCACCTCATTATCATCTCTCTTTTTTTTTTTCCCTTTGGAAATAAGCCTCCACTCTTTTGGTTCCCCCGCGGGGCGCATCAATCCCTCATGTCTCAATTGGCATTTCGTCCTATTGTTGTTGTCACCAATTCAAGCGACATGGCTCAAAATTTCTTCATTTGAATATGGATTTGTAGAATTCCAATTGTCCTTGGAATTTTGATAAAGATAGAAAATATGGAATAAATATTTTAAGACAATTGAGTTGGAGGTCAAGAAATCTTCCTTAGGAAAATGAAAATCAAGGTAAGTAAAACTTCATGATAAATTCGTCATCAGACTAGGTAAATCAAGACTACTTCTAACAGTCAAATCACAAAAGGATGAACAAGCAATGAAGCACTCGCTGTACACCAAATATCCTGACTCTGTTTTCATCGAAAAGTATATAAATAGTTCCTTCCACATTCCAACAATGACCATAGATTAAAAAAAAAAAAAAAAATCCCCAATGAGATATTTTTTTTCCTTGTATAACTGGGAAAGCTTCAGTTTCTACTATCAACAGGAAAAGACTCTATCAAACCTAACCAAAAGAAAACCACCATCTAAAATCATGTTCCCAAAAGAATGTTTCCGCAAAACCACACCACCAGGTCATGAAATTGAGCTTCTTTGCGAACTTGAGCAAGTGAAGAAGAGCCCTCTAAGCTTCCCGAACCCTTAAACCACAGATATAATTTGAGTTTGTTTGTTGTTTTTTTGCCCCAAAAGGACAAGTTTTTTTTTTCTGGTGAAATTATCAAAATCTGGGTTAAATTCCTATCTCAAGGAAGTTGTATTCCTTTTCTCTTCAAGAACTGCACCCTCTCTCAGTGCAATTTGCCCCTCGTTCTCCCTCTCTAAAGCGAAAAGCGCGGCAGCTTGTAAGTATGAAGCAATGTGCCAAACAGGGGATATCACCTGTGCTTGTACTGCATCATCCAGTGCTTCTTGGGGCATGTCACTCATGAGATAGGACAAACTGCGGCGTGCAAAGACAGTCGGGGAGACCATGGTCCCGACATCAATGAACTGTGATAAAGGATATAAGGTATTATTAGCCCAACAATGAAGCATACCCATAGTTAACCAGGGTTATAAGAGAAAATGAAAAGAAAACTTTTGAAACATGCCGCATCCAAGATTACAAAATAGCAACACAAAGAAAATGAAGAAACACAAGCTCCCCTTATATTTGACAAATGCCAATTAAATCATAAAAGTAGCGAACCAGGAATAGGAAGAAACATGTACATAGACATAGAAATAGAAAAGGATGAAGTGAAGACAGAATTGAACAAGGGGGGCACATGGGTACTACTGTGAAACACAGTCTAGAATGAATGTATCAAACTACATTTGACAGTAATGTACCAGTCAGTATAGCAAGACCAACAGTAACTGACTTACTACAGGCATATAGAGATCTAACCTGTGTATAGCACTCAATTGCAGCTTTAAAATCTTTGTGACGGAAAGCAACATCACCCTTTTTCTTAGAATTCAAGGTTTCCTGCATCTGGTTTGTCCACATTTGGAATGAAAGCTGCAAGAAAGAAAAAATCAAGAACGAGAAGAACTGGTAGAAAAATAAAACCCATGATGCATGACACATAATTAGAGTGCATTTTCCCCAGTCCCGTGGCGGATAAAGGGAAGACCTCTGATAGATTACATTATCAATAATGCAACAGCAGATAAAACGGTCACTTATCTGGTATTTCAGGGTTTTCACATTGCTGAAATATGAACTTTCTCAGAGTTGACCAGGTTTTGGCAAATTATAGGAAAAACTTGACAACCCACCATCACCATGACCCACCCACCCACCCCCCCGCCAAAAAAAAGGGCCATAAAATCACCAAACTGTCACTCTTAAATTTATATTTTTTTACCAGATGCATCAACCCAAAAAATATCACAAGAAACATCCGTGAGGATGGCAGAGTAAGCCATTCCATAAAGCAAAGTTATTTGAATGAATTACCTTACACGATTAAAGCCAACAGTAAATAACATAGAATATGGACTTCATGAAATCTTTACAACCACTAAAACATACCTCAGTAGCAGCTCCCTCATCATCTTTATAACCAAGCTTCTCCAGAACCTCATGCATGGCAGTCAAATCCATTCTTTGGCAAGCTTCACCAAGAGGAGACAGTGACATAGCTTCACCGCCATGCGGTATGCCCATCAATGCATGTGAAGGAACCTAGAAACCGACTCCCACCAAAGCAATAAGTAAAAAAGGAAGACCAACCATATTTTCAAGTATCATAAAACCTTCATATATATTATCTTATCTAAACCCATCATATCAGCTTTCTACAGAACCTCCATACTTATATATAATTTACTGACATGTCAACAGAGGAATGGAAGGCCATTGCTGAGATAACGTGATGCTACATTCGTAAACAAAGAAGAGATACATTCTCTCATTTTCATACTGAAATTGATATAAAATCCACCACTACCAGTTTTCTCCAAGCCAACATGAAGTTACTGAATAGACTACAAGAATCCACCCAACAAAGAAATGATCTTTTCGACTCATATTTCAGAGTGGAGAACACAACCATCATAATGTATTCACCAATACCACAAGAAGCCTTTGAAGGCAATTAATTTCCGGAACACTAAAACAAACCAACCTCAGTCTCCTTCTGTAGAGGAATCAATGCAGCCACCAATGATTTTGGATTTGGGCGTTCACGAGGCTCATACTGCAGACATCTTGAGGCCAAACGTACTAACTCAGTTCCATCATCACCGGAGAATTGGCCTTCCAAACAGGAATCAGTTAACATCTGAAGATTCCTGTCTCTTATCAGATCTAGTGCCTGAAAAGATTTGCAACACAAATAAGGAGAACGTCTATGTCATTACTTATGTCTCTAATCAGAATGCCAAAGTGGAGGATTAAATTTTTAATGCATTGGCAATTAGCCGAGAGGGATAGTAAAAATAATTATTACAAAAAACAAGCAGCAAACTAATTTCTTATACCAAAAGTCATTTAACAGTGGAGAGGCTTACATGGCTTGGTGGAATGTGTTTTCCACTGAGAAGGTCAAGCAAAAGTGTACCGAAGCTGTACATCACACTCTCTGGTGTTATTCTACCTACAAACAAAATGATTTCCCAATAAAAATCAAGATTTATATCTAGCATGTAGATAACCAGAAGATAGAACCAAAAAACAACAATAGGCAGTGAGAAAAAAGAAATAAATATGAAACATCTTGAATTAGTTTTGATTCACCATTTAAACATCCCAGCTTGCTTCAGAAAATATTAATTCATCTGTACTAATGAAATGCAAAGCCAATGATTGTAGTCCAGTAAAATTTCCATATCTTAATGAGGCATTAGTATGTCAAAGCCTTGTGAGGATTCTGCTAAAAGTTTGAGCTCCCCTAGAAAGTAATTTACAATATCCATGTCACCTCATTTTTTTCAGCTTGTTCTGGTACAATTGAAACTTGCATCCAAAAAATTGGCACACCCAAACATACATATTTCAAGCCTTCAGTTCATGTTCGATATTAAACTAAGCAATACTCCTTGAGAATAAAGTATCATTAGATGAAACCGGACACTTGTGACTTTCCTCCATCTACATCAATGTAAAACAATTTGATGATGCTTCTAGAAATAACCATCTAAACGGTCATCCTGGAATTTACAGCAACTTCCCATAGGTTCTTCATGAAAACACCAGCTCACTGAGTTCACGGCTATGAGAGCTACGGCCATAAAAAGTTACGTTCAAAAGCCATACAGATGAACAAATGATAAAGTTCAGCTGTTTCCCTTTCCCATATGTCCAGGATCCAAGATTAATTCAGACAAGTAGCTCTGGACGCCAAGCATCTCTTTTGGCCGATGAGGTTTTGAATAGGCAAGATTAATTCAGACAAATGATCTTATAGACCGACACACCCCTCTCTCAAACCCCCGGGCGGCGAAGAAACATTGGCATCAGAAATTTACCAGTCCGGAGGTACTCTGGAGGAGTAAACGCCAGGTTCGTGCTGTAGCTTTTTCCATCTCTACTGTTCTTCATAAGGCCAAAGCATGACAACCTGGGATCACCATCCTGTGATATAGAAAATATACAATACCGGAGACTCAGTTTCTCAGTCAGCTCGTTATCCATGGGAAGGTGTAGGCAAGACCACATGCTGACATCAGAATAAAGTTCTTACATCATCGAAGACTATTCTATAAGCATTCAAGTCATGGTAAAGTGCACGTCCCTTGCTTGTGCAATATTCTAGAGCTTGTGCCACATATAGAGCCACCCTTAACCGCATTGCCCACTTCATTGGTTGTGTTTCCCCTGTATCAATATCCACATACTTATTATTGTGTTGCACAGCATAAATAGAATCATCAACTTTATTTAGCTAAGGCTTAATCAAAAAAATTGTAAGAATAATAGAACCAACCTAAAATGTGAATTTCTTCAAAACAAGTCAAAAGAACGTACCAAGGATTAGCCAACAAAAAAAACATGCAAGAACATTAATGGCATGATCTAAAGCTATGGTGAAATGCAGCTTATATTATTCACAAAGTTTAACCTGGAATTCAGAAAGTGCTAAGATAAGGAAACAGTCGACAAGCTAATGCTGTGAATACAAAACTGCATAAAATCTTTCAGAATTCCAGTTTGACACTCAGAGATTCATGCTTCAGCAGCGAACTTTAGGGTTTTGTACGTAGCACAAACCATATAGCCCATGATAAACAGCATCAAGAAAAGAGAAAAGAAAAAGAAAAAAGAGGGAAGATAAGATAAGATAAAAAGCAAACTCACAATGGAAAAGATGCTTTGCAAGGGTCTCATTGGGCATGAACTCAGCAACAAGTAACCTTTCATCGCCCTCGCAGCAGCACCCCAGCAGATTCGCTAACCTATGGTTCCTCAGTTGACCAACGGCTTTGGCTTCTTCCTAAATACACATTTTTTCAAAAGATAAAAAGTTACTATCAATAAAAATACTTCTCGAAATGCAAGAAGAGGATCTGTATGAAAACCGGCGAGCATTACAATGGCAAAACGAATTTGAGCACATACATGGGTTGATTACTTCAAAGATGCAGGTGCATTGAGATGTTTTAACTTAATGAGTATGTTGAAAGTTAATTCTGCCTTCGCACACACGGTTCAACTGTATCCACTAAATATACATTTGCACATGTGTACACATATATAATTTATAAAAATGGACATATACATATACATAACAGCATATGTTCGATGCATGTATAGATAGACATCAATTACTAGATTTTAGCTATAAAATAGAGAGCAAGTCAATTGATTAGGCACCATAAGTAAGAGATTATTCTTAATACGCGTAACCCTTACACACACGTTACTAAAACAAAAATGAAATAAATAATCACATAAAAACTAACCATGAACTGACGGGAGTCAGGCCAAGCAGATCGGTTGAAGCGTTTGACAGCAATACGCCTCTGGTTTTCAAGCTTGCCTTTGTACACAACATTTGGTGCTTTCTCACCATGTTCTGAAACTATGTTCTCTACAGCAAATCCTGACGTAGCTATCTTGAGTTGTTCAACAGTGAACTCACGAAATACAGGCAAATCACTAACTTCACTTTTCTCCTCATTCTCTGCATTTGATAAACACAAAATCATGGAAAAAGTTCAACGTTCAGTTCCCATTGACCAGCCATTTTATCAAATCAAAAAATTCAACTGCTATGTTGTACCAGCATTAAGAGGCTCATGACGGGCACCATTTTGTTCAGAAGTCCAGCAAGAACTTAATTTGGAACATCCACAGCCCATCCTGAACCACTTTTGGATGAACGCGTCAACGACTAAAGATTTTCAAAAGCATAAAACCACCGAAGATCATATATGCTCCATCTGGCTGAACATATCACATTTGCGACGGTTACACTCCTCTTAAAAGACAAACCGAATTAATCCAGAAAAAGTAGATATTAATTGTATTGACCAGTAAGCGTCATTCACACGTGGGATACAAACGTGCTCATTCTACCAAACTCGAATACGACAAATCAAGCAACAACGTTAGGGCACCACAAATACTATAAATAACTGACTTAAGAAACTATCGCATAATGCATCAATAAAGCACAACCACGTGCAATTTCTGTTTCTTCCCAAAAAATCATACAAAAATATTGGAAACTATGAAAATTATAATTCAGCAAGGCAATCATACAAGGGCAAACAATTCAACTTTTTCCCTCTTTAATTATTCAAGAATGCTGAGAAATTAAATAATCTCTAGTCATTTGGAAACATACAAATGACGGCAACTATGAAATCTAACAGTCAATTTCTGCCCACTACCTAAAGCTTCAAATCTTTCAGCTGAATCATGCATTAAATTGAAGAAATTAACGGAATGTATATGCTGGTTACTAAATAAAGAAATCACCTTTCAACAGCTAGTCAACTCAAAGACAGTAAAGATCCCCATTTTGGATCACAAAGTTGCACTTTCTAGGTTCCTCAACAACAAAATCAGCTCCTAAACAAAAAAGCCCCTTTAGTCCACCCAAGTCAACAAAGCCACATTCAAAATAGAAAACCCCACAAACGAAACCCAGTTTAGAATCAGCTAAAACTAAGCTAAAACGAAAACCCACAAAGAGTTATCAAGCAACCGCACGTATTTATGCATAAAAATGTAAAGCAAATTGCTTCTTCATTCAGCTCAAAATCGGTCAAAATCACTTACGCTAACCGACCCCTCGATTTTGCCTTCCCTCTAATCTACAGCTGTATAAATAAGCTCAAATTTTGATGGAAATCTGAAAGGAAAGAGGAGAGAGTAGAGATGAATGCATCCACCGAATACATGTATTTGTGCCGAGTAATATATGAAGAGCTGGATTTGGATATTCAAAGTGTAGATCTCATTTTAAGTCCGACTAGAGTCTAATAATATGTGTCCTCATTTGTTTTTTTGGGGTTTTTTTATTTCCCCTTTCAGTTATCTAAAATAATTTCCACCGACATAAAACACTTTTCTTACGAAAGAAATTGGTTTTTTGTGAGGTAATATAATATAGTGGGATGAAATTATAAAACTCCCATAATCAATTGCACAACTAATGGGCACAAAAAAGTACAATAAAACAAATTTAAATTTTTTTTTTTGCCATTTTAGTTTTTAGCCCACTTGCGCTACTAATGGAGTCACAATACATAATGCAAAAAGTTTTACTAAGGGGCAAATGGTAGTAGTGATCTTCCCTAGATATTCTCATTAAGGTAAATTGGAAATTATACGTTAAGTTCATATATCCACAATGCGCTTCATGTAATAACTTTCTTATTATGCTAAGGTAGACATCAATAATCGACATTATATCTTGACATAATTAACGAAATTAAATAATTGTAATTTGTAAGCCTTTCTTTTCTTGCCAATCTGGTTCATCTCTGACATAATTAATGGAACTAATTATTCGCATAAAGAAAATTGCAATGTGTTATGCTTAAGTTTAACAAATCAGAGGGCATTAACCTTTTAGCTTAACACTTGAAACAATGGATTCGCACAATCACATTTACATTTCATAGTTTCCTGAGTGAGCATTTATGCAAATAAAGTCAAACAACTTGAAACAGGTCTAACTTCTATTAACTCATATTCACTCGTCATTATGGTTGATATTAATATTACAATTTGTCACTTAATATGTTGCTACAATTGCAATAATAAGTTTAACAGGAAACAACTCACACTTAATTAAATATGGAGATTCAACAATGTTTCGTCATTTTCAAATTCATTCCTTCAACCAAATTTTCTTCATTCGGTCAAAACTTATTCCTTTTCCTCATCCTACTAACATGGCTCAAATATTATTGAATAAAATTAAGTAATTTGGCCCAATAATATTAATGGATCTAGGCTCAATTACACTTTTCGGATCAAGCCCAAGTTTTGAAAAATTCTAGAAAGCCCTACAACTATCTAGATGTTTGTAGAGTATTAAATAATATCCTCCCACTTCTCTCTAAAACCAAAACGCGTACGAGTGATTTCCTCTGTTCTTTCAATGGAGACAGAAGATCCGATTCCAATGGATCATGATAATGAGAATCCAACAACCAAAAAGGTAAGGAATCGAGATGACGCACCCTCAATTCCGTCAAAGGAAATCCCAATCGTCAATTCGAACGCTCCAAACCTAGGGAATGCCCCATCCTTTAGGGAGTCTCTGTTACAAGACCAACAAGGGAAGAACAACAAAGGCTTCCACCATGTCACTGTCACAACAGAACCAAACGATGTGACTTATACAGTTGAAGATGGTATGCCTGTTATCAATTTTACAGACTAGATCCAAAAGAGGATGGAATATGCAACGTCTTACTCACTTGTTATACGCCCCTTGGGGAGGAACTTCAGCTTCCTGGCTATTGAAAAAATAGTCTCTTCACTTTGGAAACCAAAAGGGAGGATTAATCTTGTGGATTCGGTTGATGGGTATACATCATTCGGCTCACACATGAGGAGGATTACTACAATGCCCTTCTCAACGGGCTGTAGACCATTGTAGATCATTACATAATTGTACACCCTTATACTATCAATTTCGACCCGAAGGCGGAGAATTTATCAGCGGTGGCAACGTGGATTAGGATTCCGGGACTGCCGGTTCATTATTTCCATGAGGACCTTCTTAGAGACATTGCAAAACCTGTGGGCAAATACTTGAAGGCAGATAACAATACGCTAAAGGTAGAGAGGGGGAGGTATATGCCCGTTTGGCGGTTGAATTGGATTTAACGAAACCCCTAGTCGGAAAAGTGAAGGTGGACGGGAAATGTTATACAGTTGAATATGAGGATCTTAGAAGGATTTGCTATGATTACGGTAAATTCGGGCACACCAGGGATGAGTGCAGAGAAGCTCCGGCGAGAAGTCAGACCCGGCAACTCCGGCGGCATCGGAACACTTGCCCCAGCTCAACGAACCTTCAACAACCCCAACGGCTGGCCAGCAAACGGGACCCTCAGACTCCTCAATGGTCGACAAAAATTGGGAACGGGTGGCGCGACTACCAATGCAATACAAGCAATCCTCCAATATGGGCGAGTGGAGCCACGCGCTAAAACGGGGGAGAAGAATGGGAAGCAACAACCCCCAAATGGCTAACCACAAAACCACCCCCCAGGAAAAACAAGCAAGGAACCAATAGGCCCCCTCCAACCCTTTTGCACCATTAGCGAATATGGCTTCTGAATCGACAGTCCTCAACGGTAAATGAAAGGTAAGTCCAACTCCTGTAACTCATTTTAATGCTGACTCCTCTTATGTTTCCTCATCAGGGAAGGGCCGAGTTGGTGGTAAGGAGACAGAAGCATCCAAGGGTTGTAAACAAGGCCCAAGTAATAAGGCAATCAAACGTAAGTCAGAATTGCCAGCTCAAGACAAAACTTGGGCTAAGAAGCCTTCACAACCCAATACTACGGCCCAGGATACAACCCAAAATAAATCTCACAAACCTACGACCCACAACGGCCTGACATGTGATGTAGAACAATCTTTCCCCCAACAGAACATGACACTAACAAACGACACCGCGCTCCCTAACAATCAAGTAACTGAAGAGAAATCGGAGGTCCCTTCCACTGGAGATTCGATGGTTGTTGCTGGGAAAATCACAAAACACTCAGCAATTCAAATTCCCCATCCCAATCCACGCACACCCAAACCAACACTCCCTTCTACTGCTACCTCAAACGATTTAATGGCAATAAATAACCCATCACCGGCTGCTGGAAAACCTCCTGATCCGAAGCATGGTTTTCACCTCAAACCCAAGCTCAGAATCCAGCTGGGTAAGGGGGAAAAACCGCCTGACCATAATGAATCAACTATAGAAGAAGTAGAACTGAGCGGTGATGCAATGGTGGAGGACCAACGGAGGGTGGGCAATGAAGACCACTGGTCCAACGCCGATTTCGAATAGCTTCCGGACGCCAGTAAGTAAGTTTCACCCCTCTTTTTGTGTTATTAATGGATTTAAAAATCTTTGCTTGGAATTGTCGAGGCTTGGCAAACCAAGAAACGATTGCAATGCTTAAAGAAAAGATTAGACTGCTTAAACCGCAAATTGTTGCTGTGTTTGAAACTCGTGTAAACGGTAATGATGCCGCTAGGATAATTCAGAGTATTGGAATGGAGAACTCTCATAGGATCGAGTCAGTGGGTTTCTCTGGGGGCATCTGGCTTCTCTGGAGAGATTCAATCTCAGTAGAAATCCTTCACAACGACTGGCAATTTATGCATACAAAAGTCTGTTTTCAAGATAACTACTCGTTTTTGTTGACCACAGTGTATGGTAGCCCGCAAGTGCTAACCAGGCGTATACTCTGGGAGAATTTAACTGTGTTGGCAGGTACGATTGAGGAACCGTGGATGGTCGTAGGTGCGTTCAACGCGTTCACAGAGGAAGCTGATAAAGTGGGTGGCCGAAAATCCAAAGGATGCAGTAGATTTTGTGAATGGATTGCTGGAGCAGGGATGTTTGATTTGGGTTTTGAGGGTTGCCGATTTACGTGGAAAGGGGGTTCAATCCATGAACGTATAGATAGAGCTCTAGTAAATGAAAAGTGGGATGACTTTTTTGTTGATTCGGTTATAAAACACCTCTCCCGAGTGAACTCAGATCACTCTCCATTGTTGATCAGGTTTAATGCCAAAGGCAGCCTTCGGGGTGAGAGGAAATTTTTCAAATATTGGGTAGCGTGGGAAGCACATGATAAATGGGAAGAGTGGCTAGGGCAGAATTGGAATACTAATGTGTTGTTCCCCGAGGCTCTGTCGGAACTCACCAAGCTACTAGATGATTGGAAATACAACGTCTTTGGGGACATTAACAAGAGAAAGAGTAGACTGCTGGCTTGGCTGGGGGATTTACAAAGGGTCCTGGTGTCAACTCAGCCGACGAGGTTAAGGAATTTGGAGAAAGAATTAAGAGAGGAGTACGAAGCTTTAGTAACTCAGGAAGATCTTCTAAGAGCTCAAAACACGAAGGCTGTGTCGCTGACACAGGGTGACCATAACACTAGGCTTTTCCATTCAAAGTTTAGAAGCAGCAAACATAGACAAAAAAATCAGAGCAATGCAGCTGGAGGATGGCTCTTGGGTGTCGGACAATCGAAGACTGGGGGAGGAAGCCACGGCTTTCTTCAAAACAGTTTACACTGGGCCAGGTACTGGTAGTAGAGATTATGGCATCAAGGGTCTATTTCCACCCTTAGACCAACAAACCAAGCTGTTACTGGCAAGGGAAGTTAATGATGAGGAGATAAGAGTGGCAGTGGCTGAAATGAATAAGTTTAAAGCCGGTGGGATCGACGGGTATAATGCAAGCCTTTTTATACATAATTGGAGGACTATCGACAACTCGGTTTGCAACTTAGTCCATAACACTTTTGAAACAGGAAAAGTTGACCCGAGTATAAATAAAGCGTTAGTGGTGCTCATTCCGAAGGTGAAGAACCCAGAAAGATTCCAGAACTTACGTATGATAAGTTCGATTAATGTGTCTGCCAAAATCATCGCGAAGGTGGTTGTGAATAGGTTGAGGAGGGTGATGCCTTTGTTAGTTCGCCCTACTCAATCTAGCTTTGTCCCAGGCAGAAGTATTATTGATAATATAGTAGTAACATAGGAGGCGGTACACACAATGCGAGAAACTAAGAGAAGTAAAGGTTGGCTGGCACTTAAAGTAGACCTAGTTAAAGCTTACAACAAGCTCAGCTGGGATTTTCTTGCGGATACCTTACAGGATGCGGGAATTCCTTCGGTATTACGGCAAGTTGTTATGAGTTCGCTACATACAGGTACAACACAAGTAATATGGGACGGTGTGGTGGAGAGAAATTTAAGCCTACAAAGGGGGTTCGACAAGGCGATCCACTTTTGCCTTATATTTTTGTGCTTGCTATGGAGAGGTTGTCCCAAGCCATCAACATTGAAGTCCGTAGTGGGCGTTGGAAACCATTGCTGTTTGGAAGGGACCAGTTGGAGTTATCACACCTTTTGTTCGCTGACGATCTAATTCTTTTTGCGGAAGCAATAAAAGAGCAGATTGAAGTGATTGGTGGTACTCTGCAAGAGTTTTGTAGAGTTTCGGGGCAAATTGTTAGTCAAGAAAAATCAGTGCTCTATGTTTCTCCTAATATTGCACTTGATCAAGCTGATTTGTTGAGTAATCTGTGTGGTGTCCAACGAGTTAACAATCTCGAAAAGTAGCTGATTTGTTGAGTAATCTGTGTGGTGTCCAAAGAGTTAACAATCTCGAAAAGTATTTAGGGACTCAGATTATCTATGGAAGGGTTAAGAAGGCTTTATATAGGGAGTGGGTGACCAAAGATCGTCAGAGAGCGGCGGTGTGGAATCCAAGTAAAATCTCCATGGCGGGCAGGCTTACTTTGTGCCAGTCGGTACTGTCCTCCATCCCTGTTTACCTTATACAGTCTGCTGTGCTTCCAAAGGGGATTTGTGACGAGTTTGACCAAGTTACACGTGACTTCTTGTGGGGTACCAAAGAGGGAGAAAGAAAGATGAGTTTCATTAAATGGGATGAGGTGTGCCAACCAAAGGGGAGAGATGGTTTGGGTCTGAGGAAAATGCGAGATTTCAACTTGGCTCTGATCCTAAAATTTGCATGGGGTTTGATTTCCAGAGAACCATTCTTGTGGAAGGATGTTCTCGCGGCCAAGTACGAAGTGAACTTAGAGACTCTTCCTAATGATATCTCTAGGGTCAAAGCTACATCCCTTTGGAAACAAGTGTCGAAACTGTGGCCAGTGGCTTTAAATGGAATTCGATGGTTGGTGAATGATGGGAAGAGAGTTAAATTTTGGTTTGATTATTGGGTAGAGGATGTTGGTCCCCTAGCATTGCAAGCGAAGAGGCAGATTCTTGCAGCTGACAGAAGCAGAAAAGTTATAGAATATGTGGATAATCATGGTGACTGGGACTGGTGCAGATTAAGTCAATTATTACCTGCAGTAATATTAGAAAGAATCAGGGCGGTGCCTCCACCAGAAAGAGGGCTGGAATCGGATAGGCCGGTGTGGAGATTTACGGAATCAGGAAAGTTCTCTACCACATTAGCATACAAATTGCTGACAGAGGACAAGTGGGGTAAGGAGCAGAAACATTGGAAGCTGATTTGGCAGTGGGAAGGGCCGGAAAGAGTTAAATCATTTCTTCGGTTATTGATGAAGGGATCACTCATGTCAAATATGGAGAGGAAAAGAAGGCACCTCTCAGATGACAGTGGTTGCCACTTTTGTGGTGGTGAAGAAACCCTGCTGCACATCTTTAGAGATTGTTTCAGGAGTAAAGAACTATGGAGAAGTCTCAATGCATCACTGGGACCTCCTTTCTGGTATGTTATGGATATTAAGGAATGGATAACTACTAATCTAAAATCCTCTGTTTTGCAGGAGCAAACTCTTTGGTCTGTGTGGTTCGGGATAGGTTGTTGGAAACTGTGGAACTCCAGGAATAAAGAAATTTTCGGAGAGGAAATAACGACAGTAAGGGCAATCAGGTGTGGAACGCACGCTCTTGTAAAAGAAGTAGCTCGTTCGAACCTGATTTTTGCACATGGTTTGAACAGACGAGTTAGCACCACACAGCAACAGGCCTAGACACCACCTCTACTAGGTTGGATCAAGATCAATTCGGATGGCACCTCCAACAAGGTCTCGAACAAGTCGGCGGTAGGAGGGGTAATCCGAAATGATGAGGGGATTTGGATTATTGGTTTTGCAGCAAATATATGCATATGTTGCAGCCTGGAGGCAGAATTAGGGGGTACTTTCTTTGGTTTACAAATTGCGTGGGACCTTGGCTTTAGAAAAGTGGAATTAGAATTGGATAGTTCTAAAGCTGTGGAGCTTTTGTCTAGCAAGGTTGCTCTATATTGCCAGAGTAACGTAGTCAGTAGAGTTAGAAAACTTCTTCACCTTAATTGGCATGTTTTGTTTATCCATGTTTGTCGCCACCGAAATAAAGTGGCCGACGAGTTAGCAAAATTTGGCTTCTCATGTCCAAATGGTAAACATATTTTGTCAACACCACCGACTAGCGTTGTTGAAACCTTAGCAACTGATCAAGCAGCTATTACTCTACAGCTATAGAGCCTTTTGTAACTAAGCCTGTCGGCTTCCATTATATATATATATATATATATATATAAAAGATTTTGATAAAATCATGTAGTAGTATCCAAAATGTTATGGAGATTTCTGGAACATTCTAGAATCGTGAAAGAAGTTGTAGAAATTCTCTAGATTTAGAATTTGTAATGCTTTATGTAGATTTATCTAGAACTCTAGGGGCTTGTGTTGACAACTATAAATATTCCAAGCCCCCCATTGTGAAGCATGAATAATTCAAGGTGTTGAATTATTTCCTCAACCTCTCATTAAGCCCTTGTTATTTCTTCCTTTCTTTCTTTAGTCCTTCAACTTTCTAACTTGTTTCTTTTATAGAGTTTTGAGAGTTTTAAGAATTAGGCTAAAATAGCATTCATCGTTAGTGGTCTAGAGTACTAGTGTCACTAAGAAAACAGTTAGCCCATTACAGTACAATGAGACAAAAAAATTCCAGTCTAAATTCAGATTAATTTCTTTTTAATCAGAAAAAATATAATTAATTACTAATTAATTAGATTCAGGATTTTGTTCTTATTTTTAAAGTAAAATAATTTGAATTGAGATTGTTAAAAGTTGACCAAACAATTACCACATTTTAAATAGGGCATTGTTGCTCTCATTACAAAAAGTAAGTTGATGAGT
Organism: Oldenlandia corymbosa var. corymbosa; assembly: GCA_949775105.1. Taxonomy (NCBI): domain Eukaryota; kingdom Viridiplantae; phylum Streptophyta; class Magnoliopsida; order Gentianales; family Rubiaceae; genus Oldenlandia; species Oldenlandia corymbosa. The sequence continues at coordinate 8,520,162 of OX459119.1, read as the reverse complement.
AACACTAATATCCGTCTTATGTATCCAAATCCATGAAGATCGAGCTAACTTACATAATAAATTTTTCATACATATATGCCAACATATATATACGTATCAACAAGGGGTAGTTCTCACAAAAGGTGAAAATTTACTTAATTTATCCATTTTATTGAGAAATTCTCAAATGTCTTTGTCGTGATAAATATCCAAAACTTCCTTTAATGCAAAATTAAAGGGAAAAAATGGCACTTTTACCCAAAGGATTGAGATGACTGTCAATCTTACCCTAAAATTAACGCTAGTCAATTTTATACCGATTGTTTGAATTTTTAGCCGATTTCATCTAATTGGTGAAAATTCCTTCAAATTTATTTTTGGTTGATTTTAATCACAAAAACTTTCTTGTAGTTTCAAAAAATACAAAATGACCCTCTCAAAATATAAAAATAATAAAACCGTCCCTTTCTATTATTATTATTATTATTATTATTATTATTATTATTATTATTATTGAAAAGAGTGAACCACAAAACAGATCATTGAATTATTGGGTAATTTCATCACAAGTCATCAATCAAATTTATTCCAAAATTGACCACCGTACTAAGCTCAAAATCCATCTGAAGTCATTCTGTTAATTTTGACCATTAAATAGGGACGGAAAGCTACTTTTCACATACTTTTGGGTGAGGGGTATTTTCATAATTTTTTTAAAATTTGTAATTTTTTATCACAATTCGTCTTTTTATATTTTTAAACTTGTATATATGTTGATACTAGTATAATTATTTAATTTTAACAATTAATTTACCTTTTGAATTTTAACTTATAGGTTATATATAAACTTTGAAAATAAAGAAAATGAAGACAAAAAATACGAGTTGAAGTAAATATGAAAATTAATAGTCTACCATTTTAAACAGAAAAAAAAAACTCAAAGAATTAGTTAAGACAAGTCATTTCTTCTTGGTTATTTGGCACATCAAATCGTGACAGCAAACTATTTTTCATATACTTTTGGGTCTTGGAGTAATTTCGTTATTTGGTACTATTTCTTAAAAAAATTTATTTTTAATTATACTTTTTTACAATTCTTGTTCTTATACTTCCTAATGTATATATATGTTGGTACTAATATAATTACTAAATTTCAAAAACTAATTTACCTTTTGTATTTAACTTCTAGATTATAAATTTTTAAAAAAATTTAGAAAAATGGAAAAGAAAAATTCAAATTAAAGTAAACATGAAAAATAAAAAAAATTAATTCGAGTGGAAAACAATTAAATAACCTAGAAGAAATAACTTTTCTTAGCTTATTTTAGTTTTTTTTTTTGTTTAAAATGGTAAACTATTAGTTTTTGTTATCTTCAACTCGAATTTTTTTCTTTATTTTTAAATTTGTTTTTTAAAAAAATGTATAATCGAAAGTTAAAATAAAAAAGGTAAATTAATCTTTAAAATTAGTAATTATACTAGTATCAACATATACGAGTTAGGAAGTATAAGAAGATAAGAAGAAGAATTGTTAAAAGAAATTAAAATTTAAAAAACCTAAAATGACAAAAAAACCCTTGAACCTAAAAACATATTGAAAATAGCTTTCCGTCACTATTTAATAGTCAAAATTAACATAATGACTTTAAATGAATTTTTGGCTTAGTAAGATGGCCGATTTTGGAAATGAATTTGATTGATGCCCTGCGGAGAAATCATCCAATAGTTAAATGATCTATTTTGTTGTTCACTCTCATAAAAAAAAAAAATTTAAAAGTATACTACATAACATTCAATGAGATTCTTCTTAAGACTCGATTGTGAAAATTATTTCATATATAGTTGAAATTCATACTTGCATTCATATAAGCATGTTGATATTTATTTTTTTGTAATATAGTTTATTAATAAGGATGTTTTTTTTGGTCAATTTTTTTCTTATTTGAAGAATAGAATCATTTCATTCAAACTACAATTCCCCATAAAAATAAAAGATTTTTTTGACTAATGAATGATTTATTAATATATTTTAGTGTAATCTAATTGGAAGTTAAATGGTTTCGACTATCTTACACTCTTTTAACTTGAGCGGTTGTAGATTGTTTTAGGTTTTAAAATATTTTATATAAAATGTAAAAGATTATTTCAATTGGTCCGGGAAAGTCTCATAAATTTTAAGGATTTTATATTTTAATGATTTCATATTTTAAAAATAATTAGTTGTTATGGTAAAAGAGTACAAAAACAATCAACAGACGTTTAAGTCAAATTATTATTCAAAAAAAAGGGACCAAAAAAATGTTAACCTTATTACTAAACCATAATAAAATAAATAAATATCACTCTGCATATATAAATGAACCATGAATTACAAAAGTACACAAACTAATTTTTACAATAAAGTCTAAACTAAATAAATATATCATTGAATATTATATGAGTTTACTTCTATGGGTTTTGAATAAACAGAAAATGGGAATAACACTTCAGAAAAATCCAATCTTAATTCAAGTTTCTTTCTCAATTTTTTCTTAGTCTTTATCATATTTTCTAGTTACAGTTCAAACGTGAAGTTGTTTCATGCAAAGTATACAGTATCCGTTATATCCTAGGAGACAATAATCCATAAAACTTCGGAGACATTTGTGAGGGGAGTAAATTATTTTAAAAATAGTGTGATTTTCGCGAGCCTCAATTTTTTTTCCTTTTTCTATATCTTATATTTGGTTGCACTTCACAAATGCCCTATACAATTTTACCAACAATCTTAAAATAGATTAAATATTTTCTTTGTGAGCCAACAAAATCGTTCTTGGACTAATTGAAATTCTGGGGATGATTTATAATTTTGGAGAGCCGACAAAAACTAAATCAACGTGGAAAGATGGAAAATGGAATATATTATAATTTCGTTGATATATTTATCCACATCACTCAGGCCAATGAATAGGTCGATGATGACAAACAGAATGTTCTGTAGAAGGTGGTCGACTTCTCTGTCGACTCACTTCTGGTGGACGCACATATTGACAAAGTGAAGCTGGAAGGGAAATTAGCTTTCGTGACTGTCATGTCTGTCGACGTATAAGTTGACGAAATTCAGAAATAATTTTTCTTCAATTGGAAAAAACAATTGATGTGTTTTCTTTTTGTAACACGGAAAAAATAAGAAAAGATGTATACACATGTTCTACCTAATACTTAACGATTACGAGAGGTGTAGAAAAATTATATCATTTTGTTGATTAGACCTAAATCAAGTAAAGAGGAAAATTTTGATTTTCCTATGAAATTATTATGACTCTCTCAGATTGATAAAGGATTTAGGTTCTAGTTTTGCTAATCTTATCATGTGGAAAATGTTGCATAATGCATGCAAGTTAATTCATGATAATTGATATATGTTATTGTAAGGGGGGGTTTTACCCACATTTAAGTAGAGTCCACTGAGGTGAATTTTTTTTTTAAAAAAATGCTATTATATGCTGAAATCATACTTTGTGTACATGAGTTTTGCCCAAGTGAATAATATATATATGCTTCATAAATATATCTCTCTGGAAAAAAAAGACAATGGGAATAAACTGGCAAAAAAATATAAAAATAAAAAATAAAAAGAGAATGTTTTATTATTTTATATATTTGAGGGTATTTTTTCTTTTTTAAAAATTATAAGGAAGTTTTTGTGATTAAATTTATTATTTAATTAAAAATCAACAAAAATCTGTTGAATTTGATGAACTTTTTGTTAATTGGATAAAGTTACTAAATATTCAATCAATCCGCGTAAAATTGACTAACGTTACTACTTTAGAGTAACATTGATAGCCACCTCAAACTTTTGGATAGAAACAATAATTTTTCATAATCTAAGCAATAACAGAAAATTGGATTGTAGATTTCCACAGTGAATGAGCTTTATGATAGGAAAAACATCTTATGCACCTGAACTCCAAACTCCTTCATTTAGGGGGTGCCTGGTAAGAGGGTGTGATTACAAAGGTTACGGGTCTGATTCCCAACTTCGCTGCTTGGTTGAATAAAAGGGCCCACCAGAAAAGAATTCAAACCTAATAATAAGATTCTTTCAGATTGAGTGATATGACTCCCTATTATTTAGACTTGCTCTATTTTTTTCTTTTATCTTTTTTTTTTTCCGGTTTCTCTTCTCATTTTCTCTCTTCTCGACTTTCTTCCTCCACCACCATCAATATCATCATCACATCTTACAATCATTCCCCCCGTCCCCCCCTTTTTTTCCAATTGATCCACAAGAGCAATACGGAATTGCTCCAGCTGTCACGCTTGAACTTTTTATTCCCATTAGTGTATTTTCTTGCATATCTAGATGTATCAATTTGCACCACTGCATAAGTTCATAATTTGCGAAATTATTGATACAAATTAACAACTCACCACCAGATTGATGAATAACAAGAAAGTCCCAACAAAAAGGTGTTTGATTTGAATTTGGTTTCTTGTAATTTTGTTTTGGTTTGGTGGAAACAAGTGAACGGGCGGCTGGAAGCCCGGAACATGGTAGATTTGCGAAATTGTTGATGCAAATTAACAACTCACCATAGGATTGATAAATAACAAGAAAATCCAGAAAAAAGTGTTTGAATTGAATTTGGTTTCCTATAATTTTGTTTTGGTTTGATGGAAACAAATGAACGGCGGTTGGAAGCCTGAAACATGGTAGATTGGTGGTAGAGTTTTTCATTGGTTAAGGATGAATATATAATTTTATGTCAATTCCTATTTAATTTTGAATACGAACCAAGCATCATAAATTAAGGTTTTGAAACCCTCTACACACCAGTAAGATATGAATCTCATTTTCTACCATTTTCAAACTCATACTCCCTCCGTCCCATAATTATTGTGCAGTTTGGTTAAAATGAAGAATTTTATTTTTGGTCAAACTTAACAATATTTTGACTTAAATAACCAAGTATACCCTGCATATTAAATAACCAAATTATGTACTGCCCATCTCCTGCCATAGAAGACGATGACGGGAGTAGTTTTTGACCGGTTTTCTCCCAAATCCAATTTATTCATTCAATTAAAGATTTAAAACTCAAGAACAAAAATTGAAAAAATATAGAACTATTCAATCCTTTATTCTTTTTCTTCGTCGGGATTGTGAAATCCCGGTGCTAGGAAAAGCTCTGAAACGACAAAACCATCGCAAATTAGGGCTGCAAATTAGAAAGAAAAGCAGGGGGTTATGGCGGCTTCTGGAAGAGAGAATGAGATCTGCACCGACGACGATCGGCAAATAACAGAGATATGAAAATTGAATGAATCAACTTCATCAATATCGTCACCAATTGAAGCGAATAAATCATCATCGTCATCTTCTGTTACAAAAGCCTGATATTTCCCTTGAAAAAGAATCATCGGACATGGAGAAGAAATCATCTTCTCTATCATCATCTACTTCTGAGAAAAGAAAATTCTTTGAGAAATCTTTTTCACTAGATCAAGGAAGTAAGGAGGAGGAGGTGGTAGACGGCGAGGATTTCACGGGAAGTGGTGGCCGGTGGGGATGGATTTCACGAGAAGTGGTGGCCAGCGGAGATGTCATTGCCGTGAATGGCCAAAGGTCAAAATTTTGTTAAAGGGCAAATTTGTAACTTAATCCATAAAAAAACAAATTAGACAATAATTTTGTGACAAATTTTTTTTGGCAAAGTGGACAATAATTATAGGACGGAAGGAGTAGTAATTTTTGAACCAGACACCCTTACTGAGAATTTCAACTTCAATATATAGCCGTAAAGCAATAATCTTAGACAAAGTAAAATTGGACAAAGAAAGCAATGTATCTTATTTGTCAACTTTACTATTTCGAATATGCACAAAAAAGTCATATATCTTGTTAGTTAATTTATTTGAGATTCACATAATACCATTTAGACATTGCAAACTTGTGTTGATGCTAGTAAATCATAATAACTTTTTTATTCTATTTTATTTTTTTGTGGTACAAAAAGTTTCTTATAATTAGTGAACTTAATTAATACAATATTTAAAAAACTGAAAGAGAAGCCAACTTTGTTACTGATTATTTGGCTTCGTTAAGAATTACTCTTCTTGGTGGTTTATAAAGATTTGATGATCGGTGACGTTAAATCGTAGTTGGAACACGATATTCTCAGTGTTGTATATCCATATTATAATTTAATTTAATTCTATAAAGTTATTGCTTCTTTATTTGCACCTGATGAGTGCTTGTTTGGATATCAGTTTTGTTTTCATTTTTGACTTAAATCTAGAAAGTGGTTTAAGTGGAAAATATAATGGAAAATATAAAAGTTGTTTGGATGGTGTTTTAGAATAGTGACCATTTATGAAATTGAAATAGTTCAGCGATCAAATAGAAGACTTTACAATAGTTTAATGACTATCGGTGCTCTAAACTATTGTAAAAGTTTTCAATTTGGTCACTGAACTATTTCAATTTCATAAATGGTCACTATACTAAATATTATGCTAAAATGTAGTTTAAGTTAAATTTCAAAATGTAAGTTGAAAAGTTGCTTGGACGATGATTTGTTTTGTATTGAGTTTTGTGTTTAAGAGGTAAAATGAGTTGAAAATGTAAAATGAGATGACGGACAAACAAAACCGAAAGAGTAATTACAATTTTCCTAAACATGGAGGTAAAATTCGAACTTTTCCTCCAAGAAAAATAAAGGACCTGGAGAAAAGAGAGAAGAAAACACACCCACAGATTTTTCTATTATAATTTCGAAAAATGAAAATCAACGCCCACAGATTGAAGTAGGAAGCTCAGCTTGACTCAAACGGTTGAATCCTGTTCGTCAATTTAACTGACTTTCATTTTTGACACGTTCCCGTGACCTCCCGATCGGGTCGTGATGAATCCGAGACAGTTTCTTCACCCATATTAATAGCACGCTCTATTTGTTCAAGTTTATCTCACGTACTAATCATATCCGTTACTGTGTATTCAAAAGCGGCAATCACACTCATCATATCACCACGCGCTTTGGTGTGGAAAGAAAGAAAACAGGATAAATCCAATAAAAAAGATCCACCTTTGGAACATTTCTGTAAATTTCCCCAACTTAATGACGTAATTAATCCGAGGATTTTAATTCGGTTTTTGCGCACGAAAGGCAAAAACCTAAAAAAACACGAACTTGCTCTCAACCAAAGTCTTAAACGAGGAGAGAAAAACACTCCCTTTCTCACTTTTAGAGAAAAAAAGTACAGAAACCAAAATCACAAACATAAATTTGGAGAGAGAAATCCCTCATCATCATCATCGGAAAACTGAATTTCCATAGCTCGTAATCCTTGTTTTTTCCTCCGGAAGAAGGTAAATTATTATCCCTTTTAATATGTTGTTTACCAAGATTACTTTTTTCCTTTTTCTATGTGGAGTTATGTATGATGTACCCTTTTCGTATAATGTGGTTATCTGACAATTGTTCAGGGGATTTATGTAGAATTTGCATGTGTTTTTTGTAGTTTTGGATTCATATTTGGAGATGAGATTGTGACATTAATGGGGAAAGGGAGGCCAAGGGCTGTGGAAAAGGGTGTTTTAGGGCCAAGTACTGGTGTATTATCCGACGGTTCATTGAATATACCGTCAGGGCCAGTTTATTATCCAACTGAGGATGAATTTAAGGACCCTTTAGAGTTTATTGATAAGATCAGGCCAGAGGCTGAGAAATATGGGATTTGTAAGATTGTTCCCCCACAGAGTTGGAAGCCTCCTTTTGCTCTGGATGTAGACTCATTCACTTTTCCGACCAAAACGCAAGCAATTCATCAATTACAGGCAAGGTGCCCTCCTTGCGATCCAAAGACTTTCAGGTTGGAGTACATTAGGTTTTTGGAGGACCATTGTGGCAAGAAGGCGCCGAAAAGGGTTGTTTTTGAAGGGCAGGATTTGGATTTGTGTAAATTGTTTAATGCTGTGAAAAGATATGGAGGGTATGATAACGTTGTGAAGAATAAGAAGTGGGGGGATGTTTTCCGGTTTGTGCGCCCGAGTCAGAAAATGTCAGAGTGCGCAAAGCATGTATTAAGTCAGTTGTACATAGAGCATTTATGTGACTATGAAGAGTATTATAATAAGATTAGTAAAGGAAAATATAAGGCATGTAAGAGAGGAATTCAACGGAGGAAAAATTGTGGTGGAGGAGTTGAATTCTCGAGTAGCAAGCGAAGGCGAAAGAATAAGGAGGGTGACAAGGTTGAAGTTGGCAAACTAAAGGAAGAAGTACACGATCAAATCTGTGAACAGTGCAGCAGTGGGTTGCATGGAGAAGTGATGCTTTTGTGCGATAGATGTAACAAGGGTTGGCATATGCATTGCTTATCGCCACCTTTAAAGCAAGTTCCAGTGGGTAATTGGTACTGCTTAGATTGCGTGAATTCTGAAAAGGATAGCTTTGGTTTTGTCCCTGGTAAAGAGTTTTCTTTGGAAGCTTTTAGGCGTGTGGCTGAGAGGGCCAAGAAGAAATGGTTTGGATCAACTGTTACCTCACGGGTGCAATTGGAGAAGAAATTCTGGGAAATTGTAGAGGGATCAGTTGGTGAGGTTGAAGTTATGTATGGCAGTGACTTGGATACTTCGGTTTATGGGAGTGGATTCCCCCGTGTGAAAGACCAAAGGCCATCATCTGTTGAGGTTGATGTGTGGGATGAGTACTGTGCGAGCCCATGGAATTTAAATAACCTACCCAAACTACCAGGTTCAATGCTTAGAGCAGTACATCATGGGATTGCTGGTGTGATGGTGCCCTGGCTGTATATTGGGATGCTATTCTCATCATTCTGCTGGCATTTTGAAGACCACTGCTTCTACTCAATGAATTATCATCACTGGTAGGCGCCATCTATTATTTGTTTTAAGTGTGCTTCAACTGTCTAACCCGTGTGTGGTTTTATGTCATTTTCGGTTTTATGTAAGCACACTGTTCTATTCATTTCTAGGTTGCACTACCCTGCTTTGCTTGCAAGTTGCTGGCCCTGTATCATTTTTCTTTTTTGCTGAATTCTAATTATTAGTTTCAACGATTAGTGATACCTACAATTGATATATTCTATGCAAAGATAGCCTATTAGATAAGGCATTTATATGGCCCTCTTTTCCATCTCCAATTCCGCTTTTTAAGATGTTGGAGATTTTGTGTTTGGTAAACTACGTCAGTTTTCAAATTAGAAACTCATCACTACTTGTTTTTCAGGGGAGAGCCCAAATGTTGGTATAGTGTTCCGGGAAGCGAAGCTGATGCTTTTGAAAAGGTAATAAAACTTAGCTTGCTTTGTATCTTTGCTTATAGGATTTGGTTGGAGATCATGTAAAGAAACTTGTCTGTCTGAAAAAGCAGAAGACATCTGTTTAGGATGGATGCTGTTTGTGTGTGAACATTTAGTCCTAACAGAGTCTTTGTTTATGCCGGTTTAGGTTTCTGTAAACCTTCATTCGCTGAAGTGGCTCATATTGTTATTTGTCCTCACACTGGTCCCTAATTTTATGAATTCATAACCGGCTACTTTTATTTACCTCACTTAACCATTCCACCTAATCAGCTAGAACATTATCTTTAACTTTTGCATTGAAGTGTGAAACTACTTATCTTGAGCTTTGAAATTATTGCACCTGGTCTCTTACATTAAGTTTTTGTGATTACTTGCATCTGGGGGTTGATAAATATTGAAAGTTCTCATGTTTGGCTTTTGCAGGTTATGCGAAACAGTCTTCCTGATCTCTTTGATGCGCAACCAGATCTCCTTTTCCAGCTTGTTACCATGCTGAATCCTAGTGTCTTGCAAGATAGTGGTGTTCCTGTTTACAGTCTTCTGCAGGTATTACATTTTAGGTAGGAATATAGGACAGCATTCTGGACTGACCCCATTTGCATTATGCTACATTGTGTTTTATGCTACACAGTCTTTCACTAGATCTTCTTTATTGGCATGTTGTTCCTCATATATGTTAATAGTATCAAGTGATAGATTTTTGTGATACTAAAAATCTAGAACCCTTTATCCTTCTATCTTCTACTGTTTTCGTTGAGAAAAAGTAGTTGTTTCTAGAGTTTTAGTTATTTCTTCGGTAAGTCCTTTTCTGCAGTGTGTTTTGTGTCCTATTCCATATTTTCTGAAAGACGTTTGTTTTGGGATGCTTTCACATAAGATTATATCTGGGGAGTGATTTTGCATTGATTGTTCTTTGTCATTAGCTAGTAACTCATTGTATTCTTAAATGAATAGAAGAAGCATTTATTTAACTGCTGGTAATCTATCTTCTTCTTTAGTGCTTTTTTTGTAATGTTCTTAAAGTGGAACTGAAACATAATATTCTCCAGTATAATGGAACTTGCCTTTTGAGCTGAAACTCTTTGCTTTTTGCAGGAGCCTGGTAATTTCATTGTTACCTTCCCAAGGTCTTACCATGGAGGCTTCAACCTGGGTAAAATTGAAGTTTGTTTTATTATTTTCTTCATTGAAGGCTTAAAGTATGCCGTGGTTTTCAGTATTTAGGACCAGTTTCTTGAATATGCAGGATTAAATTGTGCCGAAGCCGTTAATTTTGCTCCTGCTGATTGGCTGCCTCATGGTGGTTTTGGGGCTGAGCTCTACCAACTTTACCATAAACCTGCTGTTTTGTCCCATGAGGAACTTCTCTGTGTTGTAGCAAAGGTTTATTCTCCCCCTTTCCCACCCACCCCAACACCACCCCTCTCTTCTACCATTCTCTCTTTGTATCCTTTTTTCGCCCATGTGTTTTTTTGTCTGCGAGCCATCTTTGTTGCTATGCTGGTATCCTTTTTCTTAAATTTGAGTTTTAGCTTTCAACTGATTTTCCTTACGTGGCTTTTATCAGCTTTAATATGAACGTGTAATATACTTTTATGGTGTTTCAACATTGTTATGCCTGTTAATGTGTCTGGCTTCCTTTAGAACTTTTTGTAGTACAAATACCCATCTTGATATAGTGGTCTAAAGCTTTGAGCTTCTGAGAAGACTTTCTATGTTGATGAGGAAATTGATTAGTTGATGAGCACTTGGCTTTCTTGCTTTTGATTTGTTATGTTTGAGTACTTCTTTTTGATGATTATCTTATTTTCAAGGCCTTTTTATGTAAGCCAGATTGACACTGGGGACATGAATAAATAAGTTTTTAAGTGCTTCTCTCAAAGTTTTATTTCTATAAGTCCACGTAGCTTTCTTTTCTCCAACTTTTATTGTCTTGAAATTGACGTTGCCTGATTATCTTTGATGTAACTATCTTATATGTTGTGGTTACTTAAAGTGGGTTGAATTGGCGTTATCAAGCAATCTAAAAGTTAAAACCTCCAACCCAATAATTTTGGCCAATATTTCCTGTTACCAAACATTTTTATGGCTCTTGTGATTTGCTCAAGATGTTTCCGTTGGTAGCTTCTGTAACTACACCATCCTCGTAGTTTATTTATATGACATCTATTGCTCCAGTGCTTAACTATTGACAAGCTTTATTTTTGGAACTTGTTTGCGTTTGTTAACTGATTTGTACTTTTTTGCTGTAGAGCGACTTTCATGAGAAAGCATCGATGTACTTGAGAATGGAATTACTCAGGATATATGAGAAGGAGAAGACTTGGAGGGAACGGCTTTGGAAAAATGGAACAGTTTTTTCTTCTCCCATGCAGGCCCGGAAGTCTCCTGAACATGTTGGTAGTGAAGAGGTATTTCTGTTGTTTATTTCTGGCTGTGTTGACCTGTGGATGACGCTTTAACTTTGCTAATTTTTGGTTTTTATTACTGATGATTATGATAATGGATGTGAAGGATCCTACATGCATCATATGCCAGCAACTGCTTTATCTGGCTGCAGTTGTTTGCCGCTGTAGACCATCGTCTCATGTTTGTTTGGAGGTGAGTAATCATGTGATAGACTTACAAAGAACTGTATTTGGTTTATCATTCTTTCCTCTCCCCGCCGCCCCCCCAATTTATGGTTTCTATCTTGCTGGTCAAGAGGCTTAATTTTGATTTGACCTTCTTAAAAGAACCTTCTACTTCTTGTTCGTTACGAGTGTTACAACTTTTCGAATGCTGTTTGTTATTGTAATATCCAAGTATTGTTAGTTACAACTGAAAGAGTTCTTTAATTGGCCACCGCCAGAGAAGTGTTGTAATCATTTTCCTTGTTCTCTATAATGCTTTATATCTCTTTTTTCTTTTAAAAAAATGCTTTGTATCTCTATATATTGATCTTTCCAGTTATTGGTTTCAAAATGTGAAACTCTTAAGATTTTGTGCATTGCGTTCTTCGCGGCCCTGTTTGGTATGGAATTGCTGAATTTCTCTTTGTTTTTTGCCTAGTTCTCGCTCAGTATTTCTCTATATAATGCAGCACTCGGAACACCTTTGCGAATGTAAGCCTTACAAGCACCGGCTCCTTTATCGCCATACTCTAGCAGAGTTGGAAGATTTAGTGCTGAGGACTGGCAAAATTCGTCCAGGGGACCAAGTAAATGAGTTACAGGGCCAACGCTCTTGTTTTAAGGATTCTGTTCCTTTGTCGAAGAAGGTTTGCAGTAAATTTAATTTCAGTCATTGCAGCTCTAATTGATAGATGCATCTGTATTATCTCTAATTGCTATTATGTTTTAAGGAATTGCTATCTTGTTAATTATTTTGGAACTGCACAGTTGTTTTTCCAAGATTTTGTAACGAGTCTTTGAGAGGGTTTTTGTCTGTGTTTGCAGCTTATTTATACATTTGATGTTCTGGACAATTCATGATATTAGCTCCTTTTGGCATTCAAAAACCTCAAATGAATTGTCAAATTTGCTAATTAGCTAAGGAACTTAGGACTGCTGTTTCTGTGGGCCTTCTTGTATCGAATTGAGACGTTGAGTTTTAGGATGTTTAATGTTGGCCAATCACAGTTGAACCTAGTTATGAATGTAGCTAAACTTTATGGATGCCTCTTCAACATTGGGTTGTTTGTTTCAATGTTATTTCAATGTTGTTTTATAACTGACACTTTCCATGACTGTTTCTTTATAGGTTAAAGGTGGCGTCAAAACACATGCAAAGCTTGCTGAAGACTGGGTGTTGAATTTTAACAAGATTTTTGAGAAGCCATATTCTCGTGATTCTTTTGCAAGTGCCTTAAAAGAAGCTCAGCAATTTCTTTGGGCTGGTTCTGAAATGGACCCTGTGAGCTTTAGTTTCGCTTTCTCTTGTCACATTTTTTAGTTGGGCATAGGTGGTTGGGCGGGCTCATGTCATACTTTATAGAAAGTGGGATTCTGTTGTTGACGAGAGAAACCTACATATGTAGGTACGGAATGCAGTAAAGAAGTTAATTCAATCTCAGAACTGGGCGGAAGCTGTTAGAAGTAGTGTTTCTAAACTAGAATCATGGTCACGGGATCCACAGGATGAAACGGGGCGTGTGCATATGGATCATGTTGATGAGCTGCTGTCTCAAGACCCTGTACCTTGCAACGAGCCTTGCCATCTAAAGCTCAAGGTTGGACTAACTTTCTGCTTGTTTTCTTATATGTTCTCAGTTAGTTCTTTCATCATTTATCTCTGCTCATTGTTGGTTTCAGGAGTACCAAAAAAAGGGTAAACTACTGATTTCGGAAATTGAGGAAGCTCTTCTGGTTACTTCCACGGTTTCGGTAAGAACTCTGACTTGATCCTGTTAAATTCTTTTTGAGATTGTTGTAGTTTTTGAATTTGTTTGAAGTGGATCTTCTTTTCATTAACTTTTTTGTATGTGATTAAGTGAATGACTTCATCCCTGGCTTTATCTCACCCACAATTTGAATTTTTCCCCTCAGATAGCTGATTGGGAAAGCCTGTATGCCAAGTCTCGTTCTTCACCTATCTATGTCAAAGAGAGTGAGAAATTATTCCAGAAGTTGACTAAAGTAAAGGTATTGTATTGATTTACGAATGCCCAATTTTGTAAGACATCACTCATCTCTTAAGGTGTATGCTACTTATATCCCAACATCAGGATTCTTTCTGATTTCTGTATATCGATGTATCTAGAATTCGTTCTGGAAGCTACTTGAGAAATGATGTTCAATTATTACTTGTTCCTCTCCCTTTGTCATTTTCTTTTCATGTTTGTTGAGCTCTCATGTTCATTGTTGTTTCAATTCGTTTCTTCAGGTTTGGGTTGAAAATGTCAGAAAATGCACAAATAAGAAGTCTGATGTTAGTGTTGAAGCAGATGTCCTCTACAGGTTGCAGGCTGAGGTAGTTTTGGCCAATCTCGAATCTGTCATCCTCCCAGCTTGTTTGATTATTTTAGGTTATGTTTCTTCTTTTGGCTTTCAGTTATTGGAACTTGAAGTTCAACTCCCTGAAGGTGAACTCCTGTTGGACTTGATAAGCCAAGTCGAATCTTGCCGTTCTCGGTGCTGTGAGCTGTTGAAAGATTCTATTTGTCTACAGGTTGGATCTTCTGTAGAAACATTTCCCTTATCCAGTGTAAAGGAAAGGAAGATAATATATCAAGCAATTGTTTATTTATTTATTTATTTATTTTGTTTAATGGCAGAAACTTCAACTGCATATTCGTGAATACAATCGTTTTACTGTTGACGTACCGGAGCTAAAGCTTTTAAGAGAACATTATCATGATGCTATATCATGGAAATCACGTGTGAATCACATATTAGCAAACATCAATTGCCGCGAGGATCAGGAAAATGTTGTTAATGAGTTAACTTCCATTCAGAGTGATGGGCTGTCACTAAAAGTTGAAGGTATTGGTCCTGCAATTTTAGAATCAAAGTTTTGAATGTCTGAAAATATGACGCTGACAATGTTATGTACTTTATTTACTTCTAATTTTGTATGAGCTTATTGTTTGGTTCATTTTGTGGTATGCAGTGGAAGAGTTGCCTCATATTGGCATTGAGTTAAAAAAGGCTTGTTGCAGGGTAAAAGGTCTTAAGGTATTCCTTTCTTTTCAATTCCTTGAGCTGTTAATAGTTTTTCTGTTCATAATTCTGGGCAAACATCCTTTTAAGAGTTACAAACTTGTCACCTTTTCTTCTTCGTCTTTTTTTTTTTTTTTTTTCCCCTTTGCCTGGGTAAGGTTTTGGAAAGTAACAAAACTTTAGTTTCAGAATTTCTGTTCACATGGGCGCTGTTTCCATTTGAACTGTTTGCATTTTACTCGCTGTTTTTCCATTTTTCCTATTTCTTCCTTTTTTTTCTGAGAACTTACTGGGCAGTTCTTTTTTGTCTCTGTGCAGGCACTTGAATCCAAAATGACTTTGGATTTCCTTGAGCAATTAATAGCGGAGGCCAATGTGTATGTTCTTTTTCCCCTGTCCATTAAAAGATTGTTCTATTCTTCTGCAGTTATACTTATAATTCTTGAACAACATCTTTCAGGCTGCAGATTGAAAAGGAGAAGCTGTTTGTTGATATTTCTGAAGCACTTGCCGTTGCTATGGTTTGGGAAGAAAGAGCACAGGAAGTTCTTAGTAATGAGGCGAAGATGTCTGAATTTGAGGATATTTTGAGGTATTCTTTCTTTCCCTACATTGTTTTGTTGAGATGCTTTATGATTCTATTTGGAGGTTCATGAGTTACTTTGATGATGTAGGACTTCTGAGGAGATAATTGTCTGTCTACCTTCTCTTAATGACGTGACAAATGCTTTTTCAATGGCCAACACCTGGTTGAGCAAGACCAGACCATTTCTCTTTCCTGACTTTTCTGTGTCACCTGTCTCAACTTCTTTGCTAAAGCTTGACACCTTAAAGGTTTGTCCTTGTGCGAAATGCTTTCTTTCGCATAGATTCTGAAGTCATTTATATGAAGCCCTTGAGAATTTTGCAGGAGTTGGTTTCAGAATCGAAGTTGCTGAAGATATGCTTGAGAGAGCGTGGAATGCTTCAAAGAGTACTAGAAAACTATACTAAGTGGGAGGCAAATGCCAATTCTTTCCTTGATGATACAGTTAGTCTGTTGGATGATAATGTTGGACTTTCCACTGAATGTTTAGTTTTGAAAATCAAGCATCAACTCTCATCATTAGAATCCATTGTAGAAGCTGGTCTCTCGTTCCGCCTTGAGTTTGCTCTGATCTCAAAGCTGCAAGATGCATGTTCTACTCTCAGATGGTGCTTTAAAGCCCTTGCTTTCTGTGATTTGATTCCCACTTTCCAGGTTGGTAGTATGCAATTAGCATTAACATATCATTCTTTTGTTAACATTATCTATTGATGGAGTAGCAAAGTTGCAACTGTTCGTCGCCCTAATTGTAGTTACATCCTAGAAATTTCGGATTTATTTAAGAGGTGATCAGTACTGGATCTCTCCATGGAAACATAATAATCCTATGCGAACATCTAAGCCAGCCCTGTTTTTCTTTTCTTTCTTAGAAGAAAACTTGCTCTTCAGTCTTCACAGAAATATGTCTACCCGACTAAAGGAAAAACGTTTAATGTTTTGTATATGCATTTATATCTTATCCTAGTCTTCATGTCTAGTCAATGCATTTAGATTTTTGTTTTACATTGTCGTAGGAAGTTGAGGCAAGTTTGAAACTTTCCAGCCAACTGCCTGGTACCTACGCATCCTGTATATTACCGACCACTCTACTTGAAGGAATGAAATGGCTAAATGAAGCCCTAAAGGTTCTCCCCCCGTGCAGCGATCGTCAGATCAAGTTGATTGATGCTGATAAAATTCTTGAAATGTCTCAGGTACATAATTTGTTGGATTATTTGGGTATTCTGTAAGCTATGTCCTGATCCTGTCCTGTTACTTTTAAGAACCATGCATATCAGCGTACTATCGACTTTTCCATTTGAATGCATGTAAGCAAAAACATCTTGATGATTTTAAGAAAATGCTGTTGCAATTCTTGTTTGGCTTATGCTCTCCTTTCTTTGAATTTGTATTGTTACATAAAGTTGATGTGATATCTCTACTTTCAGAAGCTTTGTATTTCATTCCCTCTCATGGCTGGTCAAGTTCAGATAGCTATCGAGAAACACAAGTGAGTTTCCTCATCCTCATATCTGAATGGTTTTGGTTTTGTATAGGAAACTGATGCTAGATTACATTAAAAAACAACAGTATTGGCGTAAATTTTGTTCGATGTCTTTGACTATCTTCATTGATTTAGTTTAGAAGAACCAAGAGATAAAAACTTTTCATTTCTACCTAACTACTGCCTCTATAGTGATGCTGTTGTTTGAGGTAGAAATGCTATAGAAACCAAGCTTGTTAACATGCATAATCTAAGATCATGATATATACACTGTGTGTGTACATACTGTATTCTTGTTCAGATTTTATTTTGGGTTGCTATGAGTCATTGTTGTCTATTTTGTAGCTTGTGGCTGGAGCAAGTGGCTCTGTTTTTCAAGCTTAATCACGATGAGCGATCATGGGCTAAATTGCTTCATTTGAAGGTAACAAACAGCACTTGGTTATTGAACTTCCTACCTTCCAAAAATGAGAAAAGAATACATAGGGCAGAAGATCGATATCACTAATAAAAATGATGACATAGAGGGCAAGAAAAACATAAAACACACTTCTCTTTTCCAGCTATTAAGCTGGGAGGTAAACTCATCGTTAACTAAGTAGCATTTAGTAATGATTCAAATTCCAAGTATTCAAGGTCTTCAGTTGGATATGATTAGCCTTAATTCGACTGTCATAAATATACGGTTCATTACTAGAAGACTGTCTTACTTTAGTATGGGTGTTTTAGTACTCTCTCTCTCTCTCTCTCTCTCTCTCTCTCTAGTGGGGATGAACTAGACCTCTGGAAGTGGAATTTAACGTTGCAGTTCCTTTGTTTTTTAATGTTGCATTAGTGTTTGCCTTATTGTGTGTATGTGGCATTGTTCCTCGCTGATTCTGCTGTTCAACTGAGCAATTTTTGTTCAGGAAATTGGTGTCAACACTGCCTTCAATTGCTCAGAACGAGACATGGTTTTGTCTGAAGTACAAAAGGTGGAGCGATGGAAGCAGAATCTCAATGACACTGTTGGAATTTCTGCTGGAGATGGAATACTGCTAAATACTGCTCTTTTAGAGGTTTTACAATCCCTTTAAAAATGAGTTAGATGGTAGATAGCTCTTATATGGTCCTCTATTAATCTGTGAAAACCTTTTGCAGATAAAGGACAGTTTGGACAGATCCTTGGCCATTTATGACAAGTCAAAAAGCTGCAGAACAGAGCCATCATTATGTGTTTCCTGTTCCATGGGAATTGATGATCAGAAGCTTGCAATTTGCAATATCTGCAAAGACTGGTAAACTCCTTGGTCGCGGAGTAACATTTTTTTTCCTCTTTTTCAGCTCTGGATTTAAGTAGGATCCTTTGGGAATATTTCTCTTAATACTCTTCATGGGTATGATTGATTATGATGTTAATACTCTTGTTTGGAGATCCGTGCCGGGGGGTGGGGGGTGGGGGGTGGGGGTGGGGGTTGCAATGGATGCTGATACTAATGAAGTAAAACATTTAAAATTGTTTTTAAGTCTTGAAACTGTGTCTGAATTCTTTGTATATTGTTGGGTGTACAGTTTTCATTTGCAGTGCATTGGAGCAGCAATTGAAGATGCTAATTGTGGTACCACGACTGTTTGTCACTATTGTAACTTCATAAGGAGCGGAAAGATCTCTGGATACAAATGTGGTGTCACGGTAAATTCAGTTTTACATTTCTCTATTTTCAAAAAGCGTCTTGCATTTTTCCAAGAATGCAGCTTCATGCAGCCTTGAACCTTGTCTGAACTATACTCATCACGCAGAAAACCAGGCCGAAAATCCCTGATCTCAATAAGCTCAAGGTGCTATTATCGGATGCTGAGCGTCTTTGCTTATGGTAATGACTTCCTACTTTTGTTTTAAGAGAAGTCTGTGCCATTCATTTTTCCTGGATGACTATTATTCTGAAGTTCTTGTTTCTTTCTGTTTTGGCTTCTCTGATGACATTAGTTTTTCCTTTTTTGAGTTTTAACTCATATCCCCTATTTCTTCTGGATACTTGAGGGTTTGTGGGCATCTTCTCTAATCTATATAATGTCTCGCCATACATATTCAAGTTGTCCAAGTTATGCGCAGTCTTATTGTTCTATGTTATGCATTAATTTGATAATGATGGTGTGTCCAGGATTGAAGAAAGGAGCATACTCCACCAGATTGTGGAGAAAGCTGTCAAATGCAGTGCTTGCTTTATGGAAATAGTTGATCTTGCTCTGTCTTATCAGGGCAGTGATCTCTGGGCAGTTGCTGGAAAAGTTGTCACCGCATTGAAGGTTCGCCCTATCTTGTTTTCTGCTTATTACCAACTTGTTTCCCTTGGCATCTGTTGGAGTATGCCCGGCATCATGTTGTCTTTTTTCCGCATTGTGTTATTCGTAACCTGATCAAATCATTCCTCTCTTTCGTAGGCAACGAATACGGCAGAAGTACATGATGCTCTCGGGGACAGCAAATTTGAGCTTGTTTTAGCCAGAAATTCGTGGAAAGTTAGAGCTCAGAAGCTGTTGCAGAGTTCACAAAAGCCCACTATGCAACAAGTTCAGAGACATGTGAAGGAGGTATCTAACTTTTTGATTGTTTGACGAGGTGTAGTATGTTGATTTCTACTTACTGGCTACTTTCAAGTAAAAGATGGAAAGTTTATGCAGTCATGCTTGTAACCAAAATAAGATTGGATGCTGATTACTTTCTTCTAGTTTGATGTAATTATAAAGAAATTTAGTTGACCAAACTCTAAATGTCCAAAGCTGAAGACATGGCATGATATTTTGCTGTTAGGACCACTGCTATTGTTGTTTTGACTTTCAATTGAGTTTATTGGGCAGTTATAATGTTGCCAGATGTGGAGAATGGTACTAACTGTGCTGGCATATTTACACAGATAGATGGGATAATTATCTTCGTTTAAGATCTTCCTGAGCTGATTCTAGATGATTCAGATTTCATTTTGTGATTATGCTCAGTTTTTCCATAGTTGACACCCTAGTTCCGATTTACATTTAAATACACCGGGGCACTTTGAAGAGTTTGTTAATGAATTTCTTTATCTGCTTCAGTGTCAGGTGATATGCATTCCTCCCGATGATTACTTCAGACTGAAACTGACAGAAGCTAGACATATTGGCTTGCAATGGGCTGATACAGCCAAAAAGGTCAACCAACTTTTGCTGTTCTGTATGATAAAGTGTGAATTGCTTTTCCCCATTGGATTTCTCATTCTTTTTCCTGTCTACAGGTCTCAATCGATGGAGGAGCACTGGCACTTGACAAAGTGTTTGAACTAATAGAAGAGGGTGAAAATCTGCCTTTGGTTTGCGAAAAGGAACTCAAGGTAAAAGCAGTTATTCCATTTGACTGACTTTGCGCCTCTTCCCTATTTGATTTTTCATTGTAGGTGGTAACCATGACGTGTTTTTGTGTTCGTTGCCCATATTTATGTCCGATTTACACACAGATGTTGGGGGATCGAAGTATGCTGTACTGCATATGTCGTAGACCTTATGATCAAAGACCAATGATTGCCTGTGATAACTGCGATGAATGGTATCACTTTGATTGTATCAAGCTATCCTCTCCACCAAAGGTTTATATTTGTCCAGCTTGTGACTCGCATGCCGGCCAAGATCTGTTATCAATGCCAAGGGCACAAGAGAGGCAAGTCTCGCTTTTTTGTCCCCCTTTGTGAAGAACTCTGACATGACATTAACATTTTGTATAATCATCTTAGTTCTGTTGTCAATCATGTTCAGAGTGATTTTTGTTTGACAAACAAACAGTGCTCTATTTCTGCACAGATCGACTAGTGCCAAAGTCCAGGAGCCCCAAACGCCATCTCCAAGGCGCTCGGATTTGAGAAAAAGATCGAGAACATCCAAATCTGTGAAGAGAAAAGGAGATGTGGTGGTAAGAGTGGATGGTTCAAGCCATCCTAGGGATATGGAAAGATTACTGTGGAGAAATCGGAAGCCTTTCAGAAGACTAGCAAGGAAACGTGCCAATTTTGAAAGCCTGACTCCATTCTTTTATGTACGAGTAGATGATAGTCAATAACGTAGATAGGGATTTTTAGAAATAGTCTAATTGGTTCATTCTTTTGATTCTCATTAGTACTTTTATTAGTCTTACTCTTCTTCTACTTCCTTTAATCCATCTAGGCAATTCTCGTCCCTGATGTATGTTTTGTAATAGGCAGAAATTTTGTCTGTTCTGGGTCAAAGTGAAATGTACTCAGTTTTCTAGATAGTAATAATACGAAGCCATGGGGGTAAATCCTTCATTGTTCCTCAAAAATTTATACGCTCCAATATGCAAAAGGATTTTATCTCGAGACAGAGAATACTTTTGAAAGTACCCAGATTTTCCTTTAACGGCCAAGTTAATTAAGAAAAAAAAAAAGCATCTACGCGTTTCTCTTTCGTTTGATTTTTTCCCGTCTCTCTTTTTTTTATAGTTAATGTTCCGACTGACTTTTATTATAAGACATTTTGATTAGTCTTTAGTTAATATGTTATTTCAATAACTTAATGAAGAAAAAAGGGTCTAGAATTGAGTAAAAATAATAATAATAATAATCATTATTTCTATTACTAAAATAGAAGGCCTTGAGCAGGTTCTCCCGCCCAATTTCCCCCTTTTAGCTGACGTGTCAGCTTCTGGTGCTTCCATTTCTCTCTAAACCTACATGTTTAATAATTTGGATCAGCGGGATCGTAATTATTTAAAATATTATAATAATTTCGAAATTGTGAGTTTTAATTTGTTAGTTTAATTCTTGTTTGATTTTTGGAGGAGAAGTAGACTAGTGCCCACATACATATCATTAACTCAAAATTTTAACTTTTATATCTTTTTTAATCATTTCCCTTTCTTTTTATACAAAATCAACAACTTGTACAAATATTGACAAAACCAACGGGATCGTTGGATTGTAATATTCTATCATCCGGATTGGGATTTTGAAAGATTCTATAAAGTCCCGTTATAAAGAAGGATTTCATAAGATTCAGGATCGATTTCCTAACTTCGAATCGCAGAATCGTAAGATTCTAAGATCCGGATGAATTTTGAAAACTATGTCTGAGATGTTCATTTCTTCCCATAAGTTGCCGCCCAAGCAACAATTTTTTTTCTTGAAACCAACCCGAACACCAATTTTTAATTTAGTCACTTTTCTAAATCCTATCAATTGATATCAGTATATATCAAAGCCTTACTCGATAGTTGTTGAAACTATTTGTTTTCACCCCAAATGGGCTTTACCAGTCATCGATTTTTTTCGATCTTGAATATTGGATTTCTATAGCATGTTGGTCGAATCCATTAAAGCTTGCCAGGTCTGTTTCAATTTCAATCTTTGTGGAGGTTTTTAGAAACGAGAGAAGTTATCCCCAGTAAGCAGCACCGCCCCTTTTTGCATCATATTCCGGCAATATTGAAGCTCACACGCGCAACCTCCTCCATCAAACTGGAAGCAGCTCCGGCCCTTTTAGCGTATGATTGCATCCCTTCAATTGCGCGATTCCACCTTTTTTTTTTCTTTTTTTTTTTCCAGTGCACTGACGTTGGTTATTCTTGCTGGTGTAGAAACCTAATGGGCCTAAGCAGCCAAGGCCACGAAAGTCAGTATCTTCTAAAGCATCTTCGTCGAATCCATAAGAACTCGAGACTGAAATAGCGTTTTACGGTGAGCTACTCTTTCTCAATTTTTTTCCTGTCTGTGTCCGGTGTTTGTGTTAGTTTTTTTAATCTCTATTTTTAGTTTAGATTTGGTGTTTAATCTCTATGTTTTTTAGTTCTGGTGTTTGAGATCTCTACCAGAACGGATTTATTCATTGTTCAACGTTTAATAACGAGTCGCCATTATATGTCGATTTAATTTGGAAGCTTAAATTTTTACATTCAGTTCTCTAATCTATTTCTTTTGTTTTGAATTTGTGTTTTTATTGTTTTGTCCAGGGAACAAGCCGGCGCCTCTCTTGAGCATACCCTAATAATAAAGGCCTTACTCGATAGTTCTGTTGGATTGGGACAAGAAATTTGAGAAAGGTATTTTCATAGTGAATTGTCAATAGTATAGATTTAAATATATTTAAGGTCTCTTTATTATAGGGATTTTGGTGTTTTCATTGACAACCTCCTGTAGATGTTATTAAAATGAACTCATATTCAGGTTTTGCTCCATTGTTTCACTTGTTTGATCTTCCCGTCTTCGAACATATTCATGTTATGGTTTTCAATCTCTACGTAGGTTCTAATAACTTTGTTGTATTTTGCTTTAAAGATCCTAGATTACCTAGGTGTTATGAAATTTCAGAATGTGTTTTTGTTTTTCATTTTTAGAAACCAATTGTCTGTTACTTGTGAACATTTGAAGATTTTTTTGGTCCAAAACACCAAATACAGATGGGGATGAAGTGAAAATCTATCTATCACAGGTTAATGTTTGCTAAAAAACAGTTATCACAAGCCAAAAATCTGTATCTTAGATGATCACTGGTGTAATCAATGGCAAAAGATTCTGGGATAGCAGATATGATTGATTATGTGAAAGTGTCCAATTTTGTTACAGTACTCGAGTGCGCAGGTTAGATCTTTTCTTCTGTGGTCCCAAATGTTTTCCGAAATATATGTAGAATATTACTTTGTTTTAATTTTCTTTTAGTCTGATTTTTTTTTTTTTTTTTGGTTTTTGTTTCGGGTTCGAATTTGATCATCTGCAAAAACTTGTGTAATGTGAATGCTTGTGAGGCTGATGCAGTGACAAGGGTCACTTATAACTCATGTGGAGAGGAAGACGAAGAAGAACCTGTAACTTTGAGTTTGGTACTAAATAAACTGGTTGTATGATAAAGTTACATGCCAATCAGTATGCATAATTGAAGTTTTGCAAGCCCGAGATAACACAGCTGCTAACATGTCTCTCTTCCTTTAACGGAAGCTTTACTGTGCAGCAGCAATTGAAGGAATTAACTTCAGCAATAAGGTTCACCTTATTAAGGTTAGGGGTGTAATTTTCAATATTGCATCTTATTACTTATTGCTATAAAAAGTAATTGAAGAAGAAACTGCATCTCATTACTTATTTTTTAAAAGTAATTCAATATTGCATCTCATTACTTATTTTTTTAAAAATTAAAAATGAAGAAGAAAAATTCAAAGTGAAGTAAACATGAAAATTACTAGTTAATCATTTTAAACCAAAAAACGAAACTAAAGAATTAGCTGACAAGTTGTTTCTTCTAGGTTATTTGATTATTTTCAACTCGACTTATTTGATTATTAATGTTCACATTAATAAAATAATTAAGTCGAGTTGAAAATAATCAAATAACCTAGAAGAAACAACTTGTCTTAGCTAATTTTTTAGTTTCGCTTTTTGGTTTAAAATGTTTAACTATTAATTTTCATGTTTACTTCACTATGGATTTTCTTTTTTCATTTTTAATTTTTTTTCGAAAAAATTATAATCTAGAGGTTAAAATACAAAAGGTAATTGATTTTTAAAATTTAGTAATTATAATACCAAGTTAGGAAGTATAAGAAGAATAATTGTATAAAAAAAAAGACAAAATGACAAAATGATAATAAAAAATTAATTTAGTAATTAATTTTTTTAAAAAAATTAAAATAACAAAATGACAAAAATACTCCTAAACCCAAAAGAATGTGAAAAGTAGTTTTTCATTATTATTTAACGGCTAAAATTAATAGAATGATCTCGAATGAATTTTTTTTCTTAGTATGGTGACGATTTTACAAATAAATTTGATTGATGACTTGTGATGGAATTACTCAATAGTTCAATGACATATTTTGTAGTTCACTCTTATTAATATTTGACAATAACTCATGAGTTACAACCAAATTTGAACTAATCATTGTCAATTTAGCAAAAGAAGTAACCACTGTCAATATAGTCGATACCATTCTCTTTTTTATACTTTGGGGGTTTAGATTTTACAACGAAATTCTATTATAATAGAGTTAAATATTTTAATTACATTATGATCTTTTTTTTTTAGAATAACAATTTATTATGTATTCATCAAACAATGTGATATAATTTCAAGTGTAACAATTTTATTGTTTTCTTTGATGAGTTACAATTTTGTTTCACTTGATTGCAAAAAAAGAGAAAAAGTGAAAAGAGGATGAAACAGGTTTTAAAAAAAAGTCATTAAATAAAATAAAATGTTATAGTATTAAAATTTTGAGTGACAAATAAATATTTGCCCAAAACTTATGGGTTCAATTTTTTTATATCTTAATATAAGATTTGTTAGTTTATCATTTTGCCTTTATAAAAAACCAAAAGTGTTGAATAAAATATTAATGGTGGTCAAAACTAGATACGGATTTTTTTTGGTGGTTAGGTGTGCAATTTGGCATCACTTTGGTGGTAAAAAAAAAGTGTTTTGTCCATAAAGTTATTACATCTTAAGGGAAGATCTACCCAAATCTTTACATGCCTCGTCAATGTTATCATATTCTTTTTTGATTAGTTAGTATTACGTTTATCTATTAAACATTAGCCGATTTTGTATAATTAGCCCAATGTTCGTTTAACTTAACAGATTTCTGTTAGTTTTAATTACAAAATATCTCAATAGTTTCAAAAATTATAAACATGACCTAAAAATTTGTAAAAATACCAAAAAAATCTCTTCTCACTTTTTTAAATATTTTTTGATTTCTACTTCTCTTTACTCCTTGGATTAACCAGAAGGACTCAAGAGAGGCAAGTCTCGTTTATTTTTTCTTTTTTTTTTCCCCCTTTTGTGAGAAACTCTGACATGTGAAATCATCTTAGTTCTGTTGTCAATCATGTTCAGAGTGATTTTGATTTGACAAAACAACGGTGTTCTATTTCTGCACAGATGACTAGTGCCAAAGTCCAAGAGCCCCAAACGCCATCTCCAAGGCGCTCTGATTTGAGAAAAAGATCCAAATGGAAAGACGATGTGGTGGCAAGAATGGATGGTTCAAGCCGTCGTAGGGATATGGAAAGATGAGCATGGAGAAATGGGAAGCCTTTCAGAAGACGAGCAAGGAAACGTGCCAATTTTGAAATGTACGAGTAGATGATTGTCAATAACGTAGATAGGCATTTTTAGAAATAGTCTAATTGATTCATTCTTTTGATTCTCATCAGTGCTTTTATTAGTCTTCCTCTTCTTCTACCTCCTTTTGTCCATAATCTAGATTCTAGGCAATTCTCGTCCCTGATGTTTTTGTACTAATAGGCAAAAATTTAGGCTATGGTTAGATCGTTTTTTCAGTGTTTGTTTTTAGGTGTTTTTTATATTAGAAATATAAAAAGGTACATTAAAAATATAAAAAGATATGTTGGGATGTGACAGTTATTATTTAATTATTTTGAAAAAACCATAAAAAAAACCTTCCAAACAGATTAGTTTGCCAGAGAAGAAAGCAAAATAATTAAATAATATGGCAAAATGGTTTAATTTGGAGCAATTTGGTGCAGGGCGGCTGTTGGAGAATTGGGAAGAAAAAGAATCAATTGGATGAAGCCAGGGAAGAAGGTCAGGATGGTCTTTCGATAGACAAAATAATTGTAAAAGTATTTTATAAATATCCATACCCTTCATAATAAATCAAAAGTTTTATATGCCTTTAATCAAAATTTTCCTATTTCTGTTTTGTTTGATTTTTCCCCATTCCAACTCTTTTTTTGTTAGTTAATAATTTAGTGACAGAAAAAAAAAGAAAGTTAAATGAAGAGAAAAGGATCTGGAATCGAATTTCGCACAAAAAAAAAAAATGGTAATAAAATAAAAACTGTAAAATAAGACCATTCACCTTTTATGCCCTAATTGATTCCGGAAGGATCCAATTGCGCCGCCCGCGCGTGAGAAATACAAAAACTGATTGAGAGCTGAAGAATTCCCGCTCCCATCAACTCTGCTGCTGTGTTCCACGTCTAAAAAAAAAGGTTAATTTGTCTCTTTTAGTATGTCTCTCCATGGATTTGGAACAAACGAACTCGCGGGATTGATGATCGTGCGTTTTTCAAAAATAATGCTCACTATGTGTTTGTTAGAATGTCCATCTGAAACCAAGGGCAAAATGCACATAGGTTTTGCATGTTTTAATACATCCCAAGAACTTCTCTGTTCACCTTTGGTTTTGGGTATATGATGCTTTGGTTTTATATGCTCTGTATTGCTCGGTGCTCACACACACTCTCTCTCGCTCTACATGAACTTGTCATAATTTTGTGTGTTGGGATTTGTTTTTTTTTTTTTTAATTTTTTTAATAAATTATAGATATGAAGTATTTGAAGCCAATTCAACTGTTCCAAGAACTTCTCAAGACCAATCAACACAAGACAAACCGTTTACTTGGTTTAGATGTTGGGGATAAATATGTTGGATTGGCCATTTCAGATGTTCACAACAAGGTCGCATCCCCATCTAGGTAAGATATTTTGATTCTGAGGAAATTTACAAATTTTGAATCTTCTGATGTAAATAACCAATTTAACTGATGGAAATCTACAATCATTTCATCGGTTCCTAAAATGCACCGTTTGATGAATATGTTCTTTGTTGTCCTTCTATAGTGTCCTGGTACGGAAGAAAGATAACATTGACTTGATGGCCGGTGATTTCCAGCTTTTGGTGAGTCCGTCCCGTTATCTGTTCTTGTTTTCTTCGTCATTTATAGACCAACATTGTGAAAACAGTTTTCTCCCATACTCCAAAATAGAATACTGAATTTTTATTTCTCCTCACAGATCTCTAGACTTTCCTTGATGGGCTTTGTAGTTGGTTACCCCTTCAATAAGCAGAAAAACAGCGCAGACGTTAGTTTTCTTTCCCCTCGCTATTAGTATTTATTTTCTAAAATGAAAGATTTTGAAGGTTTGATGTGAAGTCTGGATATCTCTGTATGCCGTCATTACTTTCTCTTTTACAAATTGGTTTTTTCTGTTTTTATCCTTGCAGGCTGTGCAAGTGAACCTTTTCATCAATGATCTTTGTGCTACAGGGAAACTTGAAGGTGTGAATTATACTATCTGGGAAGAATGTTTCTCCTCAAAGGTGGGTGCTAATCACAACTGATATAGATAAATTGTGGAGTATGCAGTTAATGAAATCGATGACCTTACCTAGCAACTGATGATGGTTCCAACTTTCTGTATCTTTAGTTTGGCTGGTTGATGTTAAGTTAGTCCCAATATTTTATAACAGTGGCCAGATTACACTATTGGTTTTAGTCCCAACACTAGACAGTATTTGCAATATTACTCCGTGGTTGTTCTTTTCTCTCGATTGAATGAGTTTTTGGCTTCTCCTGACAATTGCCACTGGATTTGCTTTATTGTTCTGTTCATCTATGGTTTTTATCCTCCTCTTTCTATAGCCATTTTGTACGATGCATAAATTGAGTATTATGTTTACCGCTTATTGACAGAGTATGGGATTTGTGTTGAACCCATTGGATTTGCACCATGTACATAAGAAGACAGCCATGGACAAATTCGCTGCTGTTGCAATACTACAGGTTTTGAATTTCTTTCATTATAAGTTGACTTGCTTGCACATTTTAGAGTTCCATTTTAATTGCTTTCTCTACCTGTATATCTAATATTTAACTGTTATTTAACAGGGATATTTGGATTTTGTAAACCGAATACAGAGTTCAGATTCGTCTGAGGCATCCTCGGAATAGAGGTCATACTTTGCCAAGCAACACTTCCTTTTAAACCAATGAATATCTCTATGTAAGTAACCTTAATAAATGAATTGTTCCCATAGAAGTACACTTAATAGTATAACAAATCTGGGTTTATCATAAACAAGAGCCATAAAAGATTTGCTAGTGAGGACAGAGCGTGATGCATTCATTCTTCCTTTTAGTCTTATTGCAGGCTTGAGAGCAGACTCTGCTTCTACCTTTGGTCCTAGCGCCGGAGGTGTCGGGCTGTGCAAGTATCTTTTCATCTGGAGTAGAAGGAATGCTTCTGTGATGTTCATACTCCTACTAACCTCGATTCTCTCTAAAATGTAGTAATAACATCTAGCATTAAGAGTTTCCCTAGAGTATTCCATCATCCACTGTAAAAAAAAAACTTTGTTGGTCGTTCAGAACATCTGCAACACAGTTTTACCTCTTTTGAGTTTTGAATATTCATTCCCTCTTAGACTTTCCCTGCAATAGCTGTATGGCTTTTGCTCCCTTTTTTTTTTTTTTGAATAGAACACACCATATATTAAGAAATCAGACAGGAACATGTACATGGTTGGTTAGCTGCTTAGCTAACCGATCTACTCTTTCTATCTTATCTCTAGGAACCTTAATAACATTACAAGGACTAAACATATCCATCATACTAATAATATCACGACTAATATCCTTAATTTCTATTGGTAAATCTGCAAATCCTGTTCCTAATTTCTGCTAGCAAACTACAATCAGTAAAAACCCGACATGATTGCACACTTAAAGCCAACGCTTCCTGTAGAGCATATAGTTCCAGTTTATTGGAATATATATCGTTTTCTTAATGCAATATATATCGTTTCATATTGGCTTTTGCAAAATTATTCTGCTGGATTTGAGACATTTCGATAATTAGGCTGTATCTAAATTCATAAATGTGACATCAATGTGATCTATTTCAGAGAAACACAACTTATAGATTACCAAAACTTTTAACTTAATGGTCATAGATTTTTTATTTCGGTTTAGTGATAATGTTTGTTAATGCCTAACTGAAATTTTACAACGACTTATATTTTGATAAGAAATGGGTATTAAAAACAATGGACGGAAAGTCAAAATGCCTTTCATCCATGCAAGCATATATAGTATAACTGGTGTCAATCTTTTCTATGACGAAGATACCTTAAGGCTTAAACTTAAAGCTTTAGATTATTACTTAATTGATACATTTGCTATAGTTACAAAAATCAAAATAGGCAGAATTATTCCATGTGTTTTATGCACCAATCTAACCAGAATTATTTTATCTTTTTCAACAAATAATCATGATTGTAAATCACTAAAATTATAAGATTAACATAACCTTTTTCATTTCCTTAGCGAAAATAGCGATTATTATTTTTTATAGTACTTCACAAGACATAATATAATGCAAGAAGCAAATTGATTGAGGAAGATCAAAGGTGTTTTGTCAGCAAATTAAAATACCAAGATTATTTGTCCATGCTGACATACAATCATTAAATAATTTTTGGGGGTTGAATTACCAAACCTGATTAATTTTTCCCTTTCCTTTTCAAAGTTCTTTTGACTCAATACTGACCAGTGACCACCTTTCTCTCTCACATTCATCACTCCCCCCTTCCCTTCTGGATTCTTTTCTATAAACTATCTAAAGTCCAAAAGCAAAATGAAGCAATCACACCAAAAGGTCTTACATTAAATTCATCAAAGGTAGCACAACAAGGGAAGAATCAAGCTCGTACTGTAATAGGGATGCCTTGGCCTAATATATAAACAATATTTTTTTTCCGTTATCAAATACTCCTTTGTCTAAAATATTGTGATTTGTCTAAAATTTAATTTAGTATGTACTTTTAATTAAAATAAAACATTGAAAATGTATTTTCTTCCAAACATAATAAAATGTCTTAAGGTGTTATTTTTCAATTGAAAAAATATACTAAATGAAACTTAAAACAAATCAAGATGTCAGGATCAGAGGAAATACATATTTTCATCGACATCTTTTTCTCATTTTTTAATAAGATAAGTCTAAGATTAGAAATTTAAGTACTGTAATTAATTGTTTCTAAAACTATGTAAAAATAATTTTATCTCATTTTTCTAATAAAAAACAGAGTGAATTCTCACCATTTCCTACTAGACTTACTATAGTCAAGTATAAATTCCGATCTATGAATCAAGTTATTTCTCTACTACTAACACAGATTCAAATAATAACGCAAATAATTCAGTAAACATATCAAAACCTTAATCTGATTTTGAGTACGCTATTAGATTTTTGTGTTGAAATCAAGAATTCAACACAAAATTTGTAACAACAATACAATACACATTTGCAACCCAAATATTTATGTCCATGTGATATGGACAAGTAGGTACTTCTTAGGTGCTCCCAACTGTCCTCCAACAAGCACCTTCTTCCACCCCCTGAAGTCAGAGGAAAACTTGCACCAAAACCTGTCCTGATGAAAGACTATAAAACCTTCCCAGAAATATAATTAATTATTACTCTCATAATAATGTAATATTTTTTATGTATAAGATAACTAGACTCTATAAAACCTTCCCCCAATATAATTAATTATTACTCTCATAATAATGTAATATTTTTTATGTATAAGGTAACTAAGCGTATGTTTCAATTGTTTTTTAGTATTTTTTGTATTACAAATATAAAAAAATATATTAAAAATATAAAAATATATTTTGGAACAAAACAAATAATAATAATAGAATATAAAAAAATCATAAAAAAACCAACCAAACAGAGCCTAAACTTATTTTTCCTATTTAAATACAGAAAGAAAAGTGGCCTTCTTTCTCTTCTCTTTAGTACTTTCAATTCAAAAAGTTCAATATTTTCTATTGTTATTTCATTTCACTTTTGTCTTTACCCTTCCCTCCCTCCCCTCTCTTTCCTAAAAAAAAAAACTCATGCTGCCTTCCTCTCTTTCTCTCTCCCTTTCTCTCATTTCCTCTGCCCAATTTCAAATCTAGGGTTTGCTTTTTCTTTTTTCTTTTTTTCTTCCTGCCTTTTCCTCCTTTCTATGCTTCAGAAATGTTTTGACAACTGGTACAACTTTGAGGTGTGGTTTTTGGGGTGCCTCTGCAACTTTGGATTTTCTGCATTCTTCTTGAGGAGTTCTAATTAGTGTGATCTTTAGCCGTTAGGTTGTGTAAGTTCAGTTTTTGTTGGTTTTCTTCTGTAGTTTACTCTGCCTTGTTGAGTACTAAGTTCAAGACTACTGTTTGTTTAGCAGAAGGGCCTTTTTTCCAGTTATTTTTGCAAAACCCATGTTAAACCCTTGATTAGGTTTCCCGGGTAGTGCTGAATTGTCTTTTTGGTTTTGTTTGGTGAGATTTTGGTTGCGTTTTCAGATGAATTTAGTGGGTCAGCTTTAGATTTGGCATAAGGAGTGTTTAAAGATTGTTTTTTTTTTTTTTTTTTTGGGGTTTGCTTCAAAGCTGGGATTTTTGATTCGGAAGTGCGTTGGAATTAGAGTCTTTAGGAGGTGAATAATTAGGGAATAAAATCAATAAATGCATGGATGGAAGAGAAGGAATGGCTCTATCTGGGTCAGCTGCATATTACTTCAACAGGGGTGGTGGGGTTGGTGGGTCTGCTTCAGGTTCTAATGTTGGTGGTGGGGGTTCTATGAACCAATCTGGGGTTGGATTGGCTTCTCCCCACGGTTTTAAAACCCTTTCCAACCCCAATAACATTTCGGTTCAATCAAATTACGGTGGTGGAGGGGGTGGTGGTGGTGGTGTTCCCATTATGGGTTCCGCATACCATGTAGAGAACCCTTCAGCCAGCTACCCTCATGGCGGCATCACCATGTCTATGGCCTCTAGTATTTCCCCTAGTGAAACTGGTAAGAAGAAAAGAGGGAGGCCTCGAAAATATGCCCCGGATGGGGCAAATATGAAGCTTGGACTTTCTCCAATGTCTTCTAAGCCATCTCCGGAATCACTTACGCCCGGCGGCTCAAGAAAGAACCGCGGGAGGCCACCTGGAAGTGGGTGGAAACAGCGACTGGCTCCACTAGGTCAGTGTTTTCGTTTCGTTTTGATAATTTCAAGTAAATGTAGTTAATTTTGTAGGCTCTGTTTCTTAATTTTTTTGGCTTCAAAATCAAATCTTGCAGCTCCTTTTCTGTATATTAGCATTGGAGTTCAATCTGGAATGTGATCATTGTGATAATAATGGAATATGCAATTATGCTGCATTTATAGTTAAGTCGGCCTTTTAAAGTGAATAGGTTGAGCGGCGTTTCCTCTCTGAAGTTTTGTTAAAATATCTTAGCTATGGAACCTGCAACCACTGCAGTTTGAATTTAGTGAAAATGAGAATTGTGATGAATTTTTTTGTTGTTGATGGTGCTATTAGATATAGGGGGATCGGACATTTAAAATTTGGTTAGGAAGCTCAACTTGCTATAAGAGTTGAAAGTATTTTTACAACCTTTGTTAATTTGTGTATTTTGCTCTTCTTTTGGCTTTTGTGTCTCACAGGTGATTGGATGAACAGTACTGCTGGACTGGCTTTCACACCGCATGTCATTCATGTTGCAGTTGGGGAGGTACGTGATATTCTTCTATTTCTTCACCACCATCTTTGCCCAGTGTTTCTACTTTTTGTGGCCTGTGGCTAAAATGATTGTTTTTGCAGACTTCCAATTTCTCATTTGTTATAAAGTCTTTTATCTGATTTCAGCATTACACTGCATGATGTTGTCTTTTCATTGCTAACTATATATCCTTTGCTGCTTTCTGTTGGTTTTTAATGCTAAGCCATGTTGTTCATAAATTGAAAGTTGGGTCAGCAAAAAAAAAAAAAAAAGGTTGGGTCAGCTGATGGTACTCACCGCTTGTTCATTTTTTGTAATTCCATTGTTTAAGTGGTCAATCTGTTGTTAATATGTTGAGGTGATAATTATTTCCCTTTTGAACCACTTGCCGTGTAAAGAGTTTTATTTATTGCTTCGTAACCGCAGGATATTGCTGCAAAGATAATGTCATTTGCGCAACAGAGACCGAGAGCTTTGTGCATTTTGTCAGCTACTGGTATTGTGTCTGCTGTGACTCTACGTCAACCAACAACCACCAGCACCATGACATACGAGGTCAAACTCAATTTTCTTCTTACTGACCTTGGGGGCATCAATTAGAAGCTACCTGTGTGTTTATTTTCAAAGTTCAATATTGATATCTGTTAAATGTAGAACTGTTCTGCTTAGAGCTTATGCATGATGTTTTCAGCTTTCACCTTGTGTATTTTGCATAATACGTTAGTAATTTTTTTCTGCTTAAGCTTGTTCCAGTGAAATGTTTCACTGATCATTTTCTTGGCATGCTTCCCTGACATCATTTGGTAGGTGTTTATATAAACACGGGATTCCCTTTGCGGGATTGCTTAGTACAATATTTGCGTGTCGTACTTTATATGAAGGTAATGGAAGTCTGAGCCCATTGGAAGGTTAATAATCTAGCATAATTTCTCCGCTTGATTTCCGTGTCTAGAACCTATAAAATTGCTTAAGAAATGTATTGCAAACACATATATTTGACTAACATAGAATGTTTGTTTAGAAGGTTTGGTCCATGCTATTTATCTTGAAAGTGAAACAATTTCAAAATCGTGGCTATAAATAGGAACAGATAAGTCTTACTTTTACTTTTAGAACCATGTTTTCTTCCATATGAAGTTTGTGCGGGTTGCCCAGTGGTCAGTAACTTTCTCCAGTTGCTGCTTCTTACTAGTCATTTTTTTGGTCTGCTACTTAACATTATCCACAGTTATTTTTAGAGAAGTTTGTGGGGATAAAAGATATCGTCCTGATTATTTTCCCTTGCTTGTCTTTTGCAAATATACTCCCCTTTTCTGGGTCATTCTTCAGAAAACCCAGCATGCATAAATTTTTGTGGTAATGGGTTCTCCGTTTTGGAATTTTTTTATTCATCTGTCGACCTCAGTGGTCCTTACAGAAGTGTGTTAAGTGGCTAACATCATAGATGTTTATAATGGGTTATCTTTATTTGTAGGCTATATGCGTAAATTTATGGTGATGCGTTCTCCTTTTTGGGAATTTTTATTTCTCAGTTGTCCTCAGCTGTCCTAACATGAGTGTTTAAATGCCTCTCGTCGCAGATGTTTATTATTAGTCATCTTTATTTGTAGACTGTTATTGATGTATGTGTTAGTTGCATATGTCGCTAATAAGTGATGTCTTCTTCATATTTCAGGGCCGGTTTGAGATATTATGCTTGTCAGGTTCTTATTTGCTTGCTGAAAGTGGTGGTCCTCGTAACCGAACTGGTGGTCTTAGTATCTCTGTATGTAGTACTGATGGACAGGTTTTTGGTGGTGCGATAGGGGGAAAACTTGTAGCTTCGACGCCAGCTCAGGTTTGTTTACTGTTTATGCTGTCTTGTTATCAGATATTTTGTTTTAAATTCGCTTGCTTGCTGTTCAATGTTTTGTGTTTCAGTTGGTGCTGCCAAAATTATTTTGTTTTTCTTTCTGAACCTTGGCTCGGGAGTGAGAGAAGATAGAATTATCTATGTTTGAGAATGCGATCTTTTGTCCTTTCTGGTCTCCTCATGTTGAGTATTTCCCTTCGTTATTTTCATTTTTATTTGTACTTGTGAATAAAGTAGGACAGTTGATGAATAACTTGGTGCTTGTGGTTACTGTGGCTATAGAAGCTCTTGTAATGAATGTTGAATGCTGTATCAGGTGGTTGCATGCAGTTTCGTATTTGGTGGTACCAAAGGAAAGACCAAATCTGAATCCAGTGATAAAGATGAAAAGAGCTTGGTGCCTAAGCTTGATCAGAAGCCGTCACTACAAGTTACAGTTGCTTCTAGTCAGGGTCATACTGCTAATTCTGGAATAGGTAACTGGCCTTCTGTTTCCCGGCAAGATTTGAGGAATCCCCAAACAGAGATTGACTTGACGCGCGGATAATACAATTTGCTACAATTGACACATGGCAAAGTTTTGTATATATGTGTTGTTGTTGTAAATGAAACGCGCCTGGGAGACGAGCAAACTCTTGACCTTGTGGTTGTTGCCTGCAGCCACACTAGTAGATGCTGGTTTGTGCTAACATATTCTGTAACAAAGCTATTTTTCTTAGTTGTCTTTAGTAGCGATAGATTTATGATTTTTGAGATTAGAATGTCATGATGGGTGGTTGGTAGGAGTAAATTATGGTTCTTCATTATGAACTTGGGAATTCTAAAAAAAAAACAAAATCATTTGAAGCACTTCTTTGAGTTCTTTTACATCTCTGTTGTAACTTGTAACTGCATTACTTTGATTGTGAAACTCATTGATTAATACTGCGGGTTAAGTTAGATTTTCAGGCGTGTGAGTTTTGATTTTGTTCTCATTCCTGTCTTTTTTTAAATTTTTTTTTTTTTTTTTAAATGTGTATTTCATGTTCACCTATAGCCATATTGATCTCTCGATTTTTTCATGCCATTGGAAAGTAATACACCTCTTGGAAAGAGGGACAGGAGGGCAACAATATTGTAACAGAAGTTGAGGAGGAGACAGCCAAATTTGTGAGAGCTTTTTCGTTTAACTTAGGTGGGTCATCGCGAAAACGAAGGACGCACCGAAAATGGAAGATAAAGTTCCGTCTTTTGGTAAAGATGAATTTCGGTGGGTTCTGTTAAAAATGGTTAATAATGATCGGAAATTTGAATTCGCTTATTAGTATTGCTTTTGGTTCTTATTACAAGATATTTTAATTTGATTAAACTGCATAAATGGTTCTCTATATTTGTCTGAATTTAAATTTTGGTCCCCTACATCAACATGTATATGGATTAAGTCTTTATATTTCATTTTGAAACTTTTTTGGTTTCTTTTCACTGTTCCGTCACCATTTCCGTCTTGATGACCGTTGGCTACTCTGCAGTCGAGGTATTTTCGAATGATACATATAAGATCAAAATAACAAATGTTTAAATGGTCCCTACATTTGTCAAATTTAAATTTTGTCCTCATCAACATGTATATGGATTGAGCCTTTACATTTCATTTTGAAACATTTTGGTCTCTTTTCACATTAAATCACCATTTTCTCTTGATGATTGTTGGCCCTACCAAGTCAATAGTATTTTCGAATAACACATATAAGATCAAAATAACAAATGTTTAAATGGTCCCTACATTTGTCAAATTTAAATTTTGGTCCTCATCAACATGCATATGGATTGAGCATTTACATTTCATTTGAAACTTTTTTTTTGTCTTTTCACTTTTAAATCACCATTTCCGTCTTGATGACCGTTGACCCTACCAAGTCAGGAGTATTTTCGGAATGACACATATAAGATCAAAATAACAAATGTTTTTATAATAAAATAGAATAAAATATTTAAAATTATTATTTTATAATAAAAAATTAAATAATTTAAAAATAAAAATAAAAAATTAAAATGATTTCAAATTTCAAATTTCAATTTTTTTTTCACTTCCCACCTTTGTGGGTCCCACATGCTAGTCAATTTTCCCTCTTTTTTTTTCTGCAGTAAAAAAAAATCAAAATAAAAAAGCAAACTTACCTTCACCTGTCTTTTACATGTTCCAGTAGTGACTTGGTAAGAATAAAATTAATAAATGGCATTTCGAATTATGAGAATAAAATTTTTAAGAATAAAGGTAAAAGACGGGTGAAGGTAAGTTTGTTTTTTAATTTTAATTTTTTTTACTGTAGCAAAAAAAAAAAAGGAGAAATTGACTAGCATGTGGGACCCACAAAGGTGAGAAGTGAAAAAAATTTGAAATTTGAAATTTGAAATCATTGTAATTTTTTTTATTTTTACATTATTTAGTTTTTTATTATAAAATAATAATTTTTAATATTTTATTCTATTTTATTATAAAAACATTTGTTATTTTGATCTTATATGTGTCATTCCGAAAATACCCCTAACTTGGTAGGGTCAACAGTCATCAAGACGGAAATGGTGACGGAACAGTGAAAAGAGACCAAAAAAGTTTCAAAATGAAATGTGAAGGCTCAATCCATATACATGTTGATGTAGGGAACCAAAATTTAAATTCGGACAAATATAGGGGACTATTTAAACATTTGTTATTTTGATCTTATATGTGTCATTCCGAAAATATCCCTGACTTGGTAGGGTCAACGGTCATCAAGACGGAAATGGTGAGAGAACAGTGAAAAGAGACCAAAAAGTTTCAAAATGAAATGTAAAGGCTCAATCCATATACATGTTGATGTAGGGGACCAAAATTTAAAATCAGACAAATATAGGGGACCATTCATGCAATTTAGTCTTTTAATTTTCATTAAATTTCATTTATGGTCTGTCAAGACAGTTTCCAAACATTGTTGATTCTGAATTAGCGGAAGCATTGGCATTCCGCGAAGCCTTGCTATTATGTTGAAGGATGGGATTCACACATGTTGCTATCCCTCATTATATCCGCTGCACGAAAGGAGAATGATGCCTCTTCTGCTTGCTCTCTGATCTTAGAGAACATCATTTATATTTGTCAGGATCTTCAGATTTGTCACATATCATGGATTCCGAGAAAATACGAGAAAATAAATACGTTAATTCATTCTTTTGCAAAATATGTTAAGCATGTTTCTGTAATTGAAACTTTATAGAGTGAATCTCTTAACTCTGTATTTCAATTGGTGTTGGACCATTTTCAGTAATCTTTAATATACATTTGTTTTCTTCACAAAAAAAAAAAAAAAAAAAGACGGGAAAAAGCAGAATAGAAGAGAATGACAAGCACAATGAAGATAAACACTCACAATTATTGCCCGTTTGGCTTGAAATTCATAGAACCTATTAAGAAGTTTCTCCACTAGGTACTTATATTTTGCGACAGAAGGTAATAACTGTCCACTAATGAAGAAAATCTAATCTGGACGTTTATTGTTGGACGAAGAGATTATTGAGGAATAATTTTGTAGTTACTAAAAGGGGAAATATTCTTATGCCTTCACTATAGAGAAAGTATAGGAAGAAAATTTCTCATTTGGCTCCTTGAGTCGGTCTGACAAGGAGATCCACCGGTCGGACTAG
Source organism: Oldenlandia corymbosa var. corymbosa (assembly GCA_949775105.1). NCBI lineage: Eukaryota > Viridiplantae > Streptophyta > Magnoliopsida > Gentianales > Rubiaceae > Oldenlandia > Oldenlandia corymbosa. The sequence goes on along the minus strand of OX459119.1, from coordinate 8,481,351 downwards.
AGTTTATTGCTACCTGATAATTGATAAGGAACAAAATTAAACTAAACCAAAAAAAAAAAAAAGGAACAAAATTAAACTTGGTAATTTTTGTAGCTTTAATAAATCTCATAAAATGTGTATATTCTTATTTGTTTTTACTATATGTTCTAAGGCTCCAAGCCGCACTTCCTTCCTACCGAGAGAGGGGTTTGAATCTTTCAAGAATCCAAATTGGAAGATTCGAAAACACTTGAAAGAAACTTCGACATAATATGCCAAACCTATCTTTTATCGCATCGGCATTACCTTGTACTCCTATGAAGAAGAAGGCCTAGGAATCAACAATATCTTTGCCATTTGTCACAACCTTAACTAACTTCATCATGGTAACGAAGGAGGGGTGATTCTTGCATCATAACGGTAGCGCTTGTATGCAAGCCTAATGATTTAATAATATGCATTTTATAATTTGGAACATTCTCTTGAAATATATCTATATATATATATATATATATATATATATATATGTTAGCACGTGATTCCTTCGATTTTCTGTTCTTATATTTCCATCCCACAATATAAAAATTTCCTATAAATAATACTTCTCCGAATCCCAAGATTTTGATTTCTCCTAAATTTTGTTTAATATATTTTTACATTTATTATGTTCTCCCAATTATGATAAAATCTATTTAAAGTTTTATTTTTATTTCAAATAATATACTAGATGAAATTAAGACAAATGAAAATTTATATTTATATTTAAGACCCGATGGAGTAATATTTTTGAAAGTATTGGCCACAGTAATAGCTTTCTAAGTTAACTACGGGACGTCGAGACCTTATTTGTCTGGAAGTTTAGCCCAGTTTTGAAGGAATTGTTATCGACTTTGAAATGCTCATAATACTCTATCTGTATTAAAATAATTGTCCAGTTTAAATTTTTACTTTTAATATGTTTTGTATTGAAAATAAAAATCCAAACTGGACAATAATTTCGAGATAGAGAAAGTATTTCCTTTTAGCGTTTTCCGAATGAAAATTGTAGTTTTCACGGTTCTCGTTGATCAATCCATTCTTTTTTGTTCGGAAAACAATTTAAACAGTTCAGGACGAATGGGGTACTTCTGGTCGCAATGCATTATATATGGTCACATCAATGTCGTAAAGTTTTAGGCTATGAAGCTTGTCTCCTAGTTGGCTAGCTGGAATCACTTCTCTGCTATAAATACCATACACTTCCATCACTCATTTGCACCATTAACACACTAAATATAGCAAACGCTCCATAAATTAAAGATGAGAAACCAAGTTCAATTCGGGCTAATCATGGGTTTCTTCTTCTTAATTTGTGTGATGTTGTTTACGATTACTGTGGAAGCTCAAAAATGCAATCCAAGTGGAAGAGTCAAAGGAACACAAGCACCTAAAGACAAGTGTGATCCTTCTGTAGATGATTGCTGCAAGGCAAACAAATTCTACACCGTCTTCAAGTGTTCACCGCCGGTTTCCGGTCACACTAAGGCGATTCTGACAATAAATGACTTTGAAAAAGGTGGGGATGGTGGTGGCCCTTCTGAATGTGACAACAAATTCCATTCTAACAAGATACCGGTGGTCGCACTGTCGACTGGATGGTTCAATGGGAGGAAAAGGTGTCATAGGAATATTACGATTTTTGGTAACGGGAGAAGTACTAAGGCTATGGTGGTTGATGAGTGTGATTCGACGAAAGGGTGCGACGACGATCACGGTTTTCAGCCACCGTGCCGGAATCATATTGTTGATGCATCTCAAGCAGTTTGGGAGGCCTTGAAAGTGCCAAAGGATAACTGGGGAGAGATGGATATTTTCTGGGCTGATGATAATTAAGATGATGTTTGATAATTGTTTTCAAATTTGTGTCACCCGACCAATGTTTCGGTTCTTTTCCTTCATTTTCTTAAATTTTATGAATCTATTTCTGTATATCATTCTATCCCAAAACAAGATAATCATTTTGGGACAAGAGTAAGAAATAGAGATACTAAAAGTCACTTGTTATAGTAATTTGATCTTGAACACCAGGCAATATAAAAATAAACAGTCTACTCTTTTTATAGTAGTTTGAGGTTTCTTTCTTCCTCAATACTCCCTCTGGTCTTTAATATAAGGCAATTTGATTTGTCTTATGTTTCACCTAGTATGCATTTTTAATTGATGAAAAAATCTTAAAAGAATATCATCACATTCGTCGTGCTCTCTTGATCGTTATGAAATATTTTAAAGATTTTTTGGTCAATTAAAAATACATACTAAGTGAAATCCAGGACAAATAAAAATGCCTTTTATTAAGGATCGAAGGGAGTATCTCTCTAAAATCACGTTTATTATTTTTGTTCCCTTTGTCTTTTCCCTTTCAATAAATGGTCGATTTTGGGTTTTCGTTACGTCTTAGTTGAGATGGAAGCTGGGATGGACTTGATAAACCCTAGATATGCAAGAAATTAAATTATTATTTGGGATATGATTTCGAACACCAAATACATAATTACATGTGGAAAAAATCAATGGCACGGAAATACAAAATAAGGATTAGACAAGAACGCCGAAATATTTTGGTGCAAATTTCCAAAATAACGTAACATTGGAGAATATATCCCTACAACAAGCTAATTAAAGGTGTTTATAGTTATATGGAGTATATAATATTGCAATCAAAATTGGCCATGAGGAAGAAGTAGATTTCTCCGGTATTGGTCTCTAGCAAAAAAAGGATGCCTCAAAGCTTCAGGAGCCGTCAACCTTTGAGAAGGATCAAACTTGAGAAGCCCTTCCAAAAGGCGAATGAGATCCCCAGCAGAATGATCCGCATTCTTCATTACCAAATTCGGAATCCTCGTCAACTTCATCACCGCCTCAATGCTACTTTCCCTCGTAGCACCTCCTTCGGCCGGCGGCCAGTTCAATCTACCACCTCTTCTCACAAACTTTCCGGCGTTCCGGTGGTGGTCCCCGGTTTTCGACAACATGTAAACCGGCACCGGATGACCCAACACTCTCTCCATCATTGCCAGGTGTTCCAAATCGTCGTGGGTTTGAAACACAACTTTCCCGAAACACATCTCCAATAATATACACCCAACGCTCCAAATGTCACAAGGATAACTCCACCCTAATCGGAGAATCACCTCCGGCGCCCGATAATGCCGGGTCGTGACGACGTAGTTTCTGTTGTAATCTCCTTGGACCACACGCGCCGCGCTGCCAAAGTCGATGACCTTGACGACCGCGGTCGATTCTCGCAACCCTCGCAAAAGTGCGCCGCCTCTCTGTACCCACATAGACGCGAACAGAATGTTTTCTGGCTTTAGATCCGTGTGAACGAGACGCATCTCGTGCATATACGCTACGCATTCCAACAGCTGTTTTCCGACGTCTCGGATTAGGTCCACGGGAAGCGATCCCCCGTAGCTGTTTTTTCTTAACAAATCGAATAAACTCGGCCCGAGCTTCTCCAGTACTAGACAGAAGTGGTTGCGATATTCGAACCAGTTCCGTAATCGTACACAATAGTTGCACCTCCCGTTGTTACGATCCTCGTATCTTCCGAGCAACTGGAGGATATCGATTTCTGTCGCGGCGGATTCCCGACAGTTCTTAATGTTCTTGACGATTTTTATAGCTACCATTGCCTTGGCTTCGTTATCCCAGCATTCCACAACCAGGCCATATGTGCCTCGTCCTATTTTCCTCTGAATCTTATAACGAGAAGCTAAGTTCTCTCCGAGCTGAAATACGTAATTTCCGTCTTTGTCATCTTCCGGTCGACTGGGCCGGGGAGTTCCTCTTTGCGGACTTTCATCCTTTAAATATATATCACCATGATTTTGAGGTAATAACCTTGAGTGATCAAAGTTTGACACATTGGTAACCTCTATTTTAGGACGCTTATCAGGACGACGATCCATTTGAGAGTATGGAATTTCTGATGTATAATGTGTTGTCATTGATTAATCTGACAGTGGGAAACAAGAGATAATTTTCTTTTGGAAGAAGGGTACTTAAGGGAGTCGGTGATTCAAAATTGGAAACACGTTTGATGATAATAATAAATAGGACAAATTTAAAGGCCGCTGATACTACTCTTTTGGGTTTTATTTATAAAGCAGAAATTATAAGAAAAAGTGATTTTAATGCGTACTTTATAAATAGGACGGGGAGTTGATGAATAGTTGAAACCAAGTATGAATAGGAAAAGGTTTTTGCTTTCTTTTCACATTTTCTCTTGGCTTGGTATTAGGATTAGTAAAATATTAATTGCCTATTTTCATTGATTTAAAAAGGAATTACATACTACAATAATAATGCAAAATATAAGTAATAAATGTGGACGAAATTCAGGTAGCTTGAGTGATTTTAAGGTTGCTAAAATTGGCATCGCGTTTGGATGTAAACAAGTTGATGGAGTAGTTTCATGAATGGCAAGTGATAAGTGAGAGCACTTTTTTTAGATTGAGAGCAAAATCTTGTCATTTACCTATATCACCCTCATATAGAATTTTTAAAATTTTTCATATTTATTTTGTCTTCATTTTCCCTACTTTCCCCGGAGTTCATGATATTTTATTTTAATTTCAATTTCAGCATAATATCTGAGTCGACATTTTCATTGTGCTTGTTACATGATCAAGCCGACACAAGGCAAAATTAATATAAAGAAACGTGTCGACTATTTGGTTGACTTTGGTAGCCCGATGATGAAGTCGAGTAATTATTTATTTTTTTTATTATATATTGTTTTTAACTTAATAATAACCTGATCGACTCGGTCTACCTTGCTAGTCCAATGATCTAGTCGATTTAAGGAAAAAATTTGTGCTCCATATTAAATAACTGCGTGGATTTGCTATTCCTTTTTTGATGTTTAGAAAAATTTTGTGATAAAAACCCTTATTGATTTTACTCAAAGTCGTCACCTTAAATTTTTTAAACAAACTTTAACTTTGTTAGCGTGATTATCAAATCGTACTTTAGACAAAATAGTCCATATAGTAATACCCGCATTTGATAATTTGATCCACATTTTATTATTCCCAGCTAAACTTGTTATTCGTAGGCTTTTCCCGATCATTGATTAAGGCATTTCAAAACATATTCGTCTACTTATTCGTCAAGGTTGTTAACTCGACGAGTAGGCCGACACAAGGCAAAATTTGTATAAAGATCCTCGTAGACTATTTTGTCAACTTTGGTAGACAGACGACAAAGTTGACATATTTTAATTTAAACTAAATTAGTGCATCGACTTGTCGATATACTTTGCTAGTACAATGATGGAGTCGATATAAGGAAATATTTTTTGCTCCCGATTACGTAGCTGCATAAAGTTACTATTACTATTCTGACAATTAAATGAGTAAATATAAAAATTTCGCTTTAAAGACCCACATTGACTCTGTTTAGGGTTGGTGTCTTACAAAATTTTGTAACAAGTTTTCTTTTGACTTTGCAAGTGTGATGGTCAATTCATATACATTAGACAAATTAAACATAAAATACCCGTGTTTGACTATTTCGTCGATGTTGCTAACCCTGACAAAAATGTGTATAAAAGCCGACGAAATGTGTATGAGAGTATTCCTGCGATGAAGGTTCTATGAAACGTTGCACTTGAACATTGTACTAAATTATGCTTTTCATTAGTTTCCATTGATCAGTTTTAAAGGGAAGAGGAGAGGATTGAAACATAGAGCGAGTTGTAGGACGAGCAAGATGATTTGTTTACATTTGACCAAATCACATCATCCATCAAATATGACTTGAAATTACACATACAAACACACAAGGATACAACTGATTGGGAACATTTCAGTTCATAATTCCAACTTTTATTAGAGTAGCTAAGATTGAGAAGACTTGGAACAGGACAGAACAGATCGTTTCACGGCAACTGACTTCATGAACCTCGACCCTTTTTATGTGCTGGCTTCTAGGAGATTCCCAATAGAACTTTTACATCTCTCTACAATTTGAACACCACAGTAAGGTAAGAAGAACAGGAAAATCATACTCAGAATAAGATCATTTTGATGTTTCTGTGTGCACATTGTTTTTCATTTCGTTTTAGCTTAAAGAAATGAACTAAAAAGAACTTGAGTTAGGCGAAAAAACCTCGATTGTGAGAGGAGAAGTTGTTGGATAGTATCGATCAACTGCTTGGCCATTCTTATCAACCAGGAACTTGGCAAAGTTCCACTGGATATCACCTCCTAATATCCCCCACTTTGCTTTCTTCAAAAACTTGTAAAGTGGGGCAGAGTTTTCCCCATTCACTTCAATCTGTCGAAACAAAGTCCAATATCATAATCAGTGTTTCGAACGATTTAGCTCTAAATTACTCTGGCATCCACCTGGCAGAAGGATCTGTATGAAGTTTTACGCGATAGAGCAGCGAGATAAAGTATGCGATTTCTATATCCTTCATAGAGAGTAGCTTATGACTTGTTTTGACATAGCATAGTGTGAAGATGTGATTCATGTAGTCAATCTCATATAAATCCGAAGAAGCGAGATAAAGACAAAGGAGTTGCGAATTTTACTTTGTCAAATATGGGAAATTCTGACTTGAAGCTGGTGCAGACAAAGTCTAAGATCTGCTCGTTACTCCCCGGTTCTTGTCCAGCAAATTGGTTGCATGGAAATGCTAGAATCTCCAGACCTTTATGAGAAAGGAGAAGGAAAACTATGAGGATATCATATGAAGTGCAAGAACCTTTTGTGACAATATACTGAAATAATGTGGCCAATATTTGAAGCAGATATACCTTTGAGAAGTGGGAACACTTTAAAGAATGGTCAATACATTAAATCCACTAATAATCAACCAAATTTTCATTATTTGAAACAATAAAGTGACAAACCTTGCTCTTTGTACTTCTCATAGAGTTGATTCAGTTCGTTGTAATTTGAATTCGTCAAACCACTAATTCGAATAGAGCAAAAGATAGAGAAGAAAAAAAATGTTATTAGAGAAGTTTTCAATAACACGAAAAATCACAAATGAAACAGGAATCTGCTGTTGCTTATTGTTCTGTAAACCAAACTGGACACGCTTATGTTGAAATCTATGGATACAGTCATACAGATGCATGAATAAAAGAACATTTCCGGATGAGAAGACAAAGTAGACTACCATTTAGAAGCAACATTAACAATCAGTAAAACCTTTCCCCTGTAAGTGCTGAGATCCACATCATTTCCCTTTGTATCCTGCGCAAATTGGATGATAAGGTTATGACAGAATGGCCCTCGACAGATACGACGATCTAATCCTGATTTTGCATGAAAGGTTCAAATTTTGCAAAACAGTAATCTGCTTATTAAAGCTGGAGCTACAAAGCATATGCTTATAGAGCAAATACTAAAATTGTTGGCTCTAAAGCTTACAAAAAGCCTGTTTACACTAATTTTGATGTGCAAGAACTTTCTGCAGATACATGATAGTACAAGAAGTTAAAAACTGACCTTTACAGTGAAGTCATAGACTGTTTCCGGGTCTCTCTTAGATTCGCTTGCCATGACAGCAACAATTCAAAACAAGAGTAAAAGGGAAATGAAAGCTTCTTCCTTAACTTTTGAAGTTTAAATGGAATGGCCGATGAGGCTGTCATGGACTCTGAAGCACTCCATTTATCTGAATTCCAAAGAACAGTTTGTGTGTGTGATTTTTTTGGGGGGGGTCTACACTGACTGCCTGTGGTCCAATATATTTCCTTGTCTGAATTATCTTGTTTTGTTACAAAAATCATCATATTCCAGGGGCTCGCAAAAAGGGACGTCAAATTAGGATGTCATCTGTGGCCTTCTTGAGCCTGAAAAACAAAAAGAGCACGATAATGCTCTATTAACCTACTGCTGGACCATTGAGAAAAAGATTTGTAGCTAAATTATCATTTGTTCACTTTGTCGTGGGCTGTAATAAGGAGTGGATTTATGTTCATTTTGATGTGACATTTGTCAAAATTATTGTATCCACAACCATTTGATTCTCATTCTTTCTAAAATTTCCTTGTTCCCAACAGTTTGATTCTAATTCAGTCCTAACCACCAGATAAAGATGCTTTTGGAATATTTGTGTCATGAACCACTTTTTTATTTTGTTGGATAATTCAACGATGTTTCCCAAATGGACTTGAAAATTAGATCATGGTTTTCCAGCAGAAATAGATTCAAAACAACATTTCAGAAACAAATTCATCATAATCTTACACTGTATCTGGGTACAACAACTGCCGATTTTCTAACGTTGCATACACTCTACCAAAGGTGATCCATACGAAAGTAGGGGCATGACATACACGAACATGCCGTTCCTTACCAAATGCTTGTTGCTTGTGACATCTACAGGGTCCCCAATAATTTCTTTATATCTCTCTGCAATTGCCAGCAAGAAAAGAAGGTTAGAACACGCCTTAAATGTAGCAGACACTGGCATAAAAAAGGCGATTACAGTGAAAGAGTTTGATCTAACAGGAGTTGACACTATCTGGTAGCCTTTGTTTTAAAGGTGTGAACTCATTATCAGAACTTAAGAATGACAGGAGGATATAAGGAGCGGGTATTACCTCTATAGTAAGAGGAGAGGTAGTAGGGTAGTAGCGATCGACGGCCTGTCCGTTCTTATCAACAAGGAACTTTGCAAAATTCCACTGAATATCATCTCCTAATATCCCCCACTTTCCTTTCTTCAGAAACTTATATATCGGTGCAGTCCCTGGTCCGTTAACCTCAATCTGTTGCGAGAACATGCCATTAATACGCATGGATATACTTAACTATAAAGCGCTTCATATTCAAAACAAGCAGCTTAGTGATTGAAAAATGGAATTTTGAGTATACCTTCATAAAGTGCTTTTACAATCATATACATGCAAGTCAATTTAAGTTGCAAATTAATTGGTGCTGTGACCATCGGACCAAACAAACTATTGAAGTAGCTTTTATGGAACTGGTTAGGCAAATTGACTTACTTTGTCAAAGATTGGAAACTCGGACTTGAAACGAGTGCAAACAAAATCTAAGATTTGATCATTACTCCCAGGTTCCTCTTCACCAAACTGATTACATGGAAATGCCAGTACCTCAAGACCTATGTGGGAAACAACGTCAGGGGTTTTACGGATGGCATTCGACATTGAAAATCTATTGCAGGTGCAATAACATTTTCGTTATTCTACAGAAATCCAAGATATGCCAGACACACAAACCTTGGTCCTCGTATTTCTGATACAGCTGATTCAGCTCAGTGTAATTTGAGTTAGTCATCCCACTATATCAACAAAATGAACACCACCAAAAGGAAGATTAAGCATTTATGGAAAAGATATAACGTTGTGGAAGGCCAAACAGAACACAGAACACAATCCTACCATTTGGAAGCAACATTGACAATTAGCAGAACCTTTCCTTTGTACATGCTGAGATCCACATCATTTCCCTTAACATCCTGCAATTTAGTTTTAAACACTGACTAAACACCAACATATTCCAAGTGGTAGCATGAAATGGAAAGATAGAATTGTGCGGATACATTAAATTTTAGTTACAAAAGGATGGTGTCAAAATAAAGTATCCTAACCCCCAGGATCATTTTCGAAAAGAAATTACTCTCCAGAACCTCAACTATCATGATTGAACTGAACTTCCAGATTACAAAAGACTTGATCTTGATTGTCCATTTAGTATGTTTAGCAGATAAGAAATCACATTTTCAACTCCATTTCAATCCCAAAACTACAGATATTTTCAGAGCGCCCACACAATGGAAATGAATCGCCACAATTTTGTTCTGAAACGAACGAGGGAAATAATCAAACAGTTTAAAATCAGAGTTCAGTCACTAAGTAACACAAACTCTGTACTAAACTACTAATGGTTCAATCTAGAGCAATCACGATCACTTTGAGCATATCCATGGAGCTTAGGAAGGAAAAAAAAAAAAAACAAACAAACAAAAGAAACGAACCTTTACAATGAAGTCGAAAACTGATTGAGGGTCTTCCTTAGATTGGGTTTCCATTGTTCTGGACTCAGAACAACTGCAGAGGATGCCAAGTAAATTTCTTTGACTTCTTGGATTCCTCTCAAAGATACACAATCAGATTTGAGACAGATAAAAGATGATTATTTTGTATGATTGTGAATGCGAAATTCCTGTTGTTGATGGGATATAAGTATATGGAGGGAAATGGAGAAGAGTTGACTGAAAATGATGAGGTTATTTATTTAGCACGCTTGCCGATTTCTTGCTCCCCGACGAAGAGATCGACGATCAAGATTTCTTTTTTTTTTTTTTTTTTACTTTTCTTAATTCTTTTAAATAATGAAAGAAGGAAATAACATACATATGGCAATAAAATGAAAGGGACGAACACCTGGAACAAATTTACTGACGGAAAAGAGATTTTAGCTTAGAAGTATAAACATGGCCAGATAATGGGTTCCTTGGTCAAACAAAAGCAAGAAAAGCAAGCAAATTTTGCCTTGAACCAAAAACAGGAGAACGCAGTTATTTCAATCGTTGGAGCTTTTATTAGCCAATAAAGCCTAGAGGCCCTTATGCAACATACAGCAAAACAAATTTATTCAATGCTTTTATACATAATGATCATCAAGAAAAGCATCAGACTACCGTATTCAAAATCATAATTGTACAGAAACTGAGACCAGCAAGTAGTGTACATTCTCAACTCCATCACAGTTCTGCTTATTTATAGAGGCGATGTTTACATAAACTTGAAAGAAACGAACTTCAACATCTGCTATTTCCATTATTCCTGGTGAACAAATTCTTGCACGGAAGCAAATGTGTTTGATTTTAACTAGACACAAGCTTGAACGAAAACTGCTGACTGATCCACACGCATCGGCTCTGTCACTCAAGCTTTTGCGAGTAGTTTCTTGATATCCTTCTGCAATGAGAGAAGAAATCCTCGTTACAAACTGTTACATGAACTTAAATTTAAATAACATTTAGGGTGAACGGGCAGCTCTTACCTCTATGCTCAAAGGAGATGTGGTGGGAGCATAACGGTCAACAACATGGCCATCTTTATCAACAAGGAATTTGGAGAAATTCCACTTGATACCATCTCCAAAGAGTCCTCCTTTGCTTGACTTCAGGAACTTATATATGGGAGCAGCAGTTGGACCGTTTACATCCACCTAAATTTTCAGCAGAAAGAAGGATATCAACTCAAGTAAACTCAATTGGACAGTGAATGAAATCAAGTCCTACATTCCACTTGCCAGCCAAAATGCTCAAGCACGCTGCTTTTGTCTCAAACTACTAATGGAGATAAACAACACATGATGATTTTTTAGCTTCATGAAGCTGTCAGTTAAAGTGATGGGAGATAGGAGGAATGAAATGATTGGGACAACAGAAATGTCGCGCTAAAAATTGACAAGAACATGTAGCAAGTCCTACCTTGTCAAATATGGGATATTCAGCCTTAAAGCGGGTGCAAGCAAACTGTTGAATCTCCTCATTACTTCCAGGCTCTTGTGAACCAAACTGGTTGCATGGAAAAGCAAGAATCTCAAGTCCTGTACGCGGCCAAAATGCAATAATTATTTACATTGGACCAAACAGAGAAGAAGTTAAAGTTGCTGTCCAATATGGTTGCTGTACAAAGCTGAGAGAAATCATACCTTGATCTTTGTACTGTTCATACAGCTTTGTCAACTCTGTATAATTTGAATTGGTCAGACCACTGCAACAGCGACAAATGCAACATTTTTGAGTAATGAAATTGAAAGCAATTAGTAAACGAAGTTGAGAAACAAATCAGCACAAAAACAGTTGACAATCAAAGCCCAGGCAAACAAACAGCACCAGCACCCCTAAAGGCAAGGCTGATTTTGAATAATGGATTCTCAATCCTACATTCTAGATCGCTAAAAAGAAAATTTAATGACAATCAAGCACTAACATAATCCCAAACCACCCTAGAGCCAACAGAGACAAAGTACAAACACCAAAATTTAGGGAGGACATCAATCTCATTGAAAGCCTGCTTCAGTTTGGACTTTACACTAGTCTAAACAAGAATCTAAGATTCCTAATTAAATGATATAAAGCAACCACGATATGCAATTCAAATGAATAGTCCTTATCACAGACAAAGTATGCCCAAGTACAGAGATGGAAATTCACATGGCACTCGAAATTCACAACTTGTAAATACTCAAATGTAAACTTGACAAAACACAGCTACTTTCAAAAATTTCAAAAGAAAGTGTCTCGAATATGACAACCCTAAATTAATTCGCTATTTAGCTATGGTGGAACACAGAATGATGAACCAATAACCAAATACTCGAGGCCGAATTTCTCATGGTATTGCAGTTCTTCCAAAGTAAAACCATTTCAATGCCAAAAGTCAGGGTCATGCGTACCATTGAGATGCAACATTGACAATCAAAAGAACCTTTCCCTTATATTTGCTAAGATCAACATCATTTCCTTTCGCGTCCTGCAATTACCAAATCATTAGTAAAATGATCAGCAAAACATACTACTTAAAAGTCAAAAGACATGTAAATTGCAACCAAAAATAACAAGAGTTGGAAGAGACTTGTAAGAAACAAAAGAATTCTATGAAATAACCCCACAACAAATGATGAGACTATAAAAGACAATCCAACTTAAACTGCAAGCTATAACACATCATGAACAATCCGCAGATTCTGAAAGTCAAACTTAATTCAGCTCTTAGCTATTAAAATATTTGATTAACAATTGAAGTTAGCAAAATGAATTTAGTACCCAATCTAACAGCTGATTAATGAAACAACCCAAAGAACATTAAACCTTGTAATAACTGAGTCAAAACATCAAATTAGAAACCCAAAAGTACAGGAATCTTTCCCTCAACAAACCAAATTCCGAGATCATGATTCATGACATATACCGGATAAGCACAAAAACGAAATGAAACAATTAATCAAGGTATAAGTCAACAAATAAAAATCAAACCAGAACACTAATCAAATAGATGATGAAAAAAAGTTACAATCTTAGAACTGAACTCAAACCTTGACAACGAAGTCATGGACTGATTGAGGAGCGTTGGACTGGGTGGCCATTGTATGATCAAGTCTAGAAACCCAAAGAGCTGCTGATCCTTTAGAGGAGGGAGTATAATTTACAGACCCGGACTTCAAAAACCCGTGGTTGATTGTCCGAGAAAACGGTGACACTGAAGAACTATGGATGTAATTGAAATGGGTTCTGGTCAAAATTGAAGAAAGTTGCTTTGGCAATCCAAGATTCTTCCGAATGGCAAAGCGAGTTGAAGAAGAAAACATGAGGAATATGAAGGGGGCCAACCTCAGATTATATATAGCTTCTTGTCAAAGTAGATTTTTTTTTTTTTTTTAAATTTTTCTGAAGATAAAAAGATCGAATTTTTTATTCCAGAATTTATATAATTTGTGGATACAGAGATGACGATGTTTGGCTTATTTTCAGCCGCTATTTTACAGGTGGCGAATATGCAACAACACTAACGTGGGATTGTATTGTCCAAACGGGTGACGTTTTGTGGGTTTGACTTATTTTTTGATCATATGCTAAAATGTAAAAACGATGAGGAAGAAGGTGACATTTTTAGAGTTATTATGACGTTCACAATGAGGTATAAATTATAAAATGGGAACGTTAAATGTGAACAGAACATAAATTTGACCATGTTGATGTTGATTGTCTGAATTTGTCACATCCAGGATGGAAAGACTGGGTTGAGCTTTGTACTATCCTAGTTAGTTCCAGAAGCCGTTTTGATGAAGATTTATGGCCGCAAATTCATGGCTACAAACTTTGTATTATTCTCTGTGATTGATCAGATTGATCAGATTGAATTTGTGTTGTCTTTTGACGTTTGATATAGATTTGTATTCTTACTTACTATATAGTTGTGGTATTTTTACATATGAAACCAAGAAAGTTGTCCTTAAAAGTTTCGAAATTAGAAAAATAAGATTCAAACTCAAATCAGATTGTTTGAATACCAAAGTGATTAAAATATTTATTCAAAGAGTTTCGGATACACCTCACTTAAATCTGGACTCATTAGATAGTGATTTTGGACACCAGGTGCATAATGTATTGAGAAAAAAGAAAACTAAAAACATACATGAGCAATTATGTGTTATCGACTCTATCTAATACAGTACACTAAAGTTTGTTCATCCTTTCAATCAGATTATTCATTGTTACAGAAAAAGCATCCTGAAAGATCTCAAGCTTTGAATTTGAATCTGCATATACTAATCTAGGTAGCAGTTCATAGACAATGTATCTCCTCATGTCATCTCTTTTATCCTTGGTGATCTTTACAAGCCTTTCAGCAACACTGACCTGCTTATTTCTGACCTCATCTTGATCTATGAATACCGAATAGTTCTCATGATCTTCTGGTAAATGCCAAGGATACTGATAGTGAGCTGTAAAGGGATCGAAGAATACTGGAATGCAACCTGATATTAGAGAATCAAACACTGATTTTCTCGTTGCGCTGTCGCCAGGAGGTTGTAAACAGAATTCTGATTCCGTAAAGAGCTCAATCAATGTCTCTGGTTGATCACAAGAGCCTGAGTTGCAGTCTAGGAATTTGCAATCTCCATTGGCCATGGAAATGCATTGCTGAATCAATATCGAACGGATGTTGTTGGGAGAATCGGGTCTTGAACCGCCTGCGAAGCTCACTAGTTTTCTGCGATATGAGCTGATAATCTTCTGCTGCCATGTGATAATGTCATTGTCTGTTTGAGGGTGAAAGTAGGTTGGATGTGGGATGCTGATGTCATTTACATGCCATGGATTCTTTTCAATCAAAAGCTTGATTGGATTTTGCATTTCATCAAGCTCCAGGAACTTGGTCCCCCATGCAGATGCATTGTTTCTCCTGAAATCCCATGAAATTTTACCTAATACGAAAAAATGATCTTTACCTGAATTCTGATTCCAACTGTATTGTGTCTCCAGCCACCTAATAAGTTCTTGAGATAAAGAGTCCTTAACATCATTGGAGACATTCTTGAAATGCCATCTCAAGGCTTCGAGTCCACCATAATACGGAACATAAAAGAGCTTGGCCTCATTTTGGTTGTATACTTTGCAAGGATGCTTTAGAACCCTGGAATGGAAGATTGGCTCCAAAGCATACTGGTGAGTCTGGTACCATCCTTTACCAAGCCTCTGTATCGGCTCGCCTAAGGCGTCGTGGCTGAAGTTATTGCAGAGATCAGCCCATGGAATCATGTCATTACACTGGACTAATATGTCTTTGTTGAACTTTGAAGGGAGATCATATACATAAACTCCCCTTCCATCACAGTTTGTGCTCCTTTGGTTTGAAGATATCCACGATCGCTGAATTCGTATCTGATCCTTCACATCCATCAAGGCGATCGCCAACTCCTCATCTGTCTTCTTGTCATTGCCTTCATAGATGGTAGGCATTGCATTCTTTGACTCAACTTCCACTATTTCAGTTCTGTTCCTTCTTTCAGTTTTGGTTAATGCTTTTGCTTGCTCCTGGTTGAATATGGGAATTGAATTCTTCAGCTTAATATTTCCATTACCTTTCACGCTGTCCATTTCGCCATTTCTACCCACCTTGTTCAGCATAGAAACTGCATTCTTCTGCACAATGTTTTCATCATTTTTTGTGCGATCCATAATGTTGCTCCCATCCACCTTGTTGGACATAGAAACTGTATTCTTTGGTACAATGTTACCATCATCTTTTACATGACCCATTATGCCACTTCCATCCACCTTGTTGGACATAAAAACTGTGTTTTTCGGCGCAATGTTTCCATCATCTGTCACATGATTCTTTTTGCCACTGACATCTACCTTGTTGGATGTAGAAACTGAATTCTTCAACGCAATGTTTGCATCATTTTGCAGATGATCCATTTTCCCACCTCCATCGTCGACTAGAGTCTCCATGCCCTTATTTTCAGCTTTCTCCCTACTATGGATAGCAAGAACTGAGCCTTCGTCTGCAGCTTTTTCTGCACTATTCAAAATTGAATTTCCATTGACCAATGAATTAGTAGGAATATCAAATTTTGGCTGTGTCCCTGCCGAAATGCAGTAGAGATTGAGCTTTCGAGATGACAAGCATACGTGGACTATATTGCCAGAGATAATGGTGGTGGAAGTGCACCACAGAAAGATGATAATCAAGACAATAACCGCAGCCGGAATGCGATAAAGAATTTCAGCTAAGAACCCAAGGGAGAAAGTGAAGTCATTTGCCTTAACTATTTGGGATGATCTAGATATCCTCTTAGGAACTGAAATGGTTGCCATATTGATCCAAGAATCAATCAGTGCTAGTTCTGTTTGCAACTTCCATTGAGTTTTTCTAGTGAAAAAGTGCATTTGCATTTTCAGCAGAACATTTAGACATGGAAGCACGTAGCAGCAGAAAAGATTCTCCAAGAAATGTGTAATCTTTACTCTAGCTTTTTGGCCATCTACTTGGGGGCACGTCTAGGTTGTTGAAAAGGGTCAACTGTTCATTCATCAAAGGACATACTCCCTCTGGCTCAAAATTATTGTCCAGTTTGATATTTCACTTTTAGTACAATTTGAATTAGAAATAAAAACTCAAATTGGACAATAATTATAGGATGAAGGAATTATTATTTTACTCAAGGTGATATGATGAGCCAATCATTGCAAGTACATTATGATTAAAACAAAATCGTTAAACATTGTTTACTAAACCTCATTCCACAATGGTGAAATTTCGGTCAATAATGCATTATTGTAGCATTAGCCATCATGTATGCTGAAACCATTAGATGAAAAACACTTAATTTACTACCACCAGAAACGTTAAGTATGACTTATTAGTACAAATAGAGAATGATATAGATGTCTACTTCAAACTTCAAAGGGTCAGAATTAAGTACAAAGAAGGAAAAGATTAATATAGTGACCTAACCAGATAGTAATATCTAGACTAGCAAACAATTATTATGACAACAGACTGATTTACAACATACTGTCGGTCCTTGAAGGCAACCTGCGGAAGAAGTTGATAGGCACAGAAGGTACACGATAGCGAAATCTTGGATGCCTCATTGCATACACGCCAAATAGGCCAGCAATTACCTGGAAAGGAGTCACGTACATAACCAATGCAAACACCAGGCAGAATGTAACAAATATTGCAGTAGCCCGTGGGTCTCTCCAACTCAACAATGATTGAAAACGTTCTCCCTGAGTTGCGATATCCCCCACAACCGTCTGAATCCGCCCAGCTACACTTCTCAGTCGATCATACCTCATGCGAACCAGGTCTGGACTTCGACTAGTTGGAAATGTGTCAAATTCTTCATCGAGTTCATCAGGATGAATAGCCTCAGCTTGAGACAACTTTGTGTTCATGTGTGGAGGATACCTAGGGCGGTAGCGGAAATTCCATATTCCGATCAGAAACATGTAAAGGAAAATTGTTGGTAAAATCAGCTCCGGGAAGGAAACTAGCATGAGATACAGCAAATGAACAAGCACTGTCGTGATCGGATTCTTCCACATGCAGATATCACCCATCCATTTCCCAACAGCAAATAATCCTGAGAAAACTGACATCAAACGGAAGAAATTTGCCTTGCTTCTCCTCATGCTCCAGAGGTGTGAGTCCACATCAGACATGTATTCTATCACTTCCTTTCTCAGTGGGGGCTCTGCTCGACCTAGCCTTGTTGCCACAATGGTTACAGCTTGGTGTCGCAGCATGTCAAGCTGCATGACAGTGAAAGGCCTTATGTAGTGCATCTTCGGCAACAACGGTTTTGAGTAGATGTACATCATGTTCGCAAACGATGTGCATGTGAAGCGAATTGCCAAATGTAGTTCACCCATCTTCTTAACACCAGTTGGATGGAGAACCAGTAATGGATAAGAATGAGTATACACTCGGCCGGTCTCAAGTGTTGAAATTCGAATTCGAACCTTTCCTACCTTCAAGTCCTTGCTACCACCATTAGAACCATTATCCCCAAGGTGGCTGTTATCAAAGACACCAACAGTAAGAACTGTAGCTGGATCAAAAACCTCCCAAGTATACTGCTCATTGTACTTTGGACTCAAGTTATCAACAATTGTTCTAGTTCGGATCCACTTATGACCATACTTGGCTACGCAGTATGTATCTGAAGTGCCTTTTCCATCCCGCGTCTTCATTGGATGAAGACCTACAGCATTAAGGATGCCAAGTTCCAAAATACCCATTGGTGGTTTCCATAGCTGCTTTGCCGTGGGGCGTAGATCGCTGCTATAATGGGTGGATTCATCAAGTACATGGTAGCCGCCATCTAGGCAGACTCGAAGATGGAGCCTGCTAGCAAACTTCTCTTTCTTGAGCTGATCAACATCCACCAGCACCGGCTTTTCCAGATTAAACCAGCGGGAATGCACAATTCGATCATCAGCACGCTTCTCCACCATGGTCAGCGGTATAATAACCCTCCCTAGGATCTCATCTTTCCCAGGAGCCACACGATCCTCAACTGAAAGAATAAGATGATCTTCAAATGGTTCAGGTGCTACAAATATGAGATCTTCATTCCAGAGGGGATTGAAGTTTCGAGCCTGAATAGGCTTTGTTCTCTGAACTTGGTGTCCTATCTGTGCCTTCACATATGCATCAGGAAAGCGGGCTCTATCAACTGGAACCAAGTCCTGAGCTTCAACAACATTGACACGAACATACCACAAACGGGGAGCATGATAAACCTTAGAGCGGAGTGCAGCCAGGGTAGCTGCTGAGCTGTCAATAGGAGTGGCTGCATCAGAATGCCATGCATCAGGGAAAGCTTCATCAGCTTGGGTGCCGATCCAAACTGCAAGCATCAGTTCACCCTTGACCTTATCTCCCTTCTTGTCCTGAAGCCTATACCACTCTGGAGCCAAAGGACTATCTGGAGGAACACGCATCGGAACCTCATTCAGATCAAATCTGACTATACCTACAAAATCATCTTTCATTAGATCTTTGTCCTTTACAACAACTTCAAGCATTGAAGCTTGCATCCTCTCTCTTGAGAATGCAAATACCACATTCCACATGGGATTCTGGTGCTTTTCAATGTGCTTAGTAATGCCTTTGTAGTTTCCAATCCTCACTTCCACATATGGATCTAAACTACCGGTAACATCCATGGCTGGTAGCTCACGAGCCTTGACAACTCTAACAAAAAGGAAGTGCATTTGCTCAACAAGATCATAAGTAAAAGAAGCTTTTTTATCTGTACGGATAACACGGCCACCTACAACTCTTCCACCTCCAAGATATGGACTGGTTTCCTTGAGGGCATAATCAGCGGGTTGAGCTGAGGATGCAGAGTGCATTCTTACTAGTTTTGGAGGCATTGGCTCAGGAGCCTTCATCTCATCAGCCATATGTTTTGTTAGCTGCTGTGGCA
The DNA here is from genome assembly GCA_949775105.1 of Oldenlandia corymbosa var. corymbosa. NCBI lineage: Eukaryota > Viridiplantae > Streptophyta > Magnoliopsida > Gentianales > Rubiaceae > Oldenlandia > Oldenlandia corymbosa. The sequence goes on along the minus strand of OX459119.1, from coordinate 8,461,878 downwards.
GCACAACAGGAGGAGGCTGACTCGGCTGTTGGCTCTGATTGGGATTCGGAAGATGGTGAAAGGTGTGCCTCGCCTCAGATTTGACTTTAGGGACATTGACCGGTTGCACATTGCCAATTGATCCATTTTGTACTGGACTGTTCTCAGAATCAGGAATGGGTACGGATGACTTTATTGATGGGTCATCCGTTATATAAACTCTAAGGCTAAGCTCTCCTCTCACTCGAGAAAACAAGCCGCGCTTTTCAAGAGGATAATGCAAGGTAACAGCATCTGAATATGGGACAAATGAAGTACCACTGATGCTGACCTTTCCTAGGAAAGATCTGGATTGAGTGGCTTTAACAATATTGTAGATGTGAGCATCGAGATGGAGATTATGGAGAATTGAAGGATCAGAAATGTTGAAGTAGAAGCTCTCATTCCATACTGGATTGAGATCTTTTTCCTTAATAGTGGAACGAAAGCTCTGACCATCAAAGTACAGTTCTACACAAGCACTGGATGAACCTTGGCCATCTTTGGGGAGAAGATTGTGTGCGCTAACCACTTCAACACCCAATTTGAGGTTGCTCATAGTCATTTTGGGCGCCAGCAAAAAATGGAATTGATATTTTAGCTCAGATGAAACAAATGGCAAGAACCTGACACGAATAAAGATATATCAGCACAGCAGTCAGGTATTTTGTTAATCAACACAATGCACTTTGCAGCAGTAAGTTGGAAATGTGCCTTAGGGAAAAGCAATTAACTTGTGTCAAAATATTGCAGATCATAATCTGCGAAGAAAACAGCCATTTACGATCAATTAACGGCCACAACCTAGAAAAGTATTTACAGTGAAAAAGTCCAATGTCTTCTTATACATCCTTTAACTAAACTAAAGTCAAAAGAACAATGATAACAGCTCAAGTGGGATTTTTCCAATATCAAGTGACTGAGCATTTTGATAAGTCAAATACACACAATAAGAATGAAAAGGATCAAGCTTCACTGGATGAGAGTGAGTCAACCAAAACAAGGAAAATGTTTGTTACTTGCTAACAACCATAGGTGCAAACATAAAGCATATTATGCGAACCGTGATATCTGCAATTTGAACTGAATCAACACATCTTCCGCATTTAAAGAAGTATAAAAAATAAGTAGAAATACAGTTTTTAGTAGTCATGAAGATCTACTAGGAGAAACCAAAACCTATATTTGGTGCCTAATAGGACAAAATAATAGAACATTTTCACCCAATCCTGCCATTATCAAGAGGGTATATTAAAGCTATACTAGAATCAGACAACCATAAGATTTGGCTTTTCTTTTTTTGTGATCATATCATTCTCATAGGCTTAATTCAATAAAGAAAACTTTAAGGATATTCCCCAACCAGGTACAAGATTAAAAAGCAGAGACCAAAGAGAGCCCTTAAGACCATAATAAGTCAAGAAGCACAGAAAAAAACAGGTTAACACTTTTCATTTTTTTATAAAAAATAAAAATAAAAATTAAGGACCATGTGCCATTTTTCCTCATTGTGGTAGATGTATACAAGTATCGCGGATCACAATTTAGAACTAATTATAAGTAAATTATAAGAAACTAAAAAAAGGTAGTACTAAAAAGTTTGGACACATGCTTCAAGCTAAAGTACCGATAAAGACATATGAACTTTATTCACATCTGATTGCACTGACTTTACAACCCACAATGGCTCCGAAATACTCCGTTCCTCTTGCCAAAGGGGAACAATGGAAAGGAGGAGAAAAGAGCCATGCCACAAAATTACAAAAAGAAAAGCCACAAGATCCCTTTAATTAGAGCTTAAAAAAAGTCACCAACTTTAAAATAATATAGTCAAAACAGAATTTTCTCTCTCTTGGATTCACATAATTAAACAAGATTACATTGGAGTAAAAAAGATTGAAAAGCTTCACCCAATCCACAACCCATCTAAGCTCCATTTCAAACCTAAGGGGTTTAAACATCTCCAAAAGGATGGATCTTCGTTTGGAACTAGTGTACTAACAAGAAGGAAGTGTGGGATTTTGAGGACTTGAAAACTAATGTACTTCATCTGAACAAATGGGGTCTCACAGCTTTTTCAATTGAAAATTTTAAACAATAAGCAAATGCTGGCAATGGCTTCATCAGGAGTTGCAGGAACAACAAAACAAGAACCCCCAAAACACCCAACATTGTCCCATATACAGGAGAGAATAAAAAGGATTCCCCCACCAAAAAAAAGTTGGCAAAATGCAGGAGCTGCCATGTTCCAAAAAATGCTTTACCCTTTTCACTCCTTCAGCTCAAATCTTCAGAACTTCCCACTTTCCAGCATTCCTGAGCTTCATAAAGACTCCATCTTTACCAGTAACGAAGACATATAGCTAAGCATTGACTTGAAAGAGGTTATAAAAACAGAGGAACCCAGAGAGGGAAAAAGATGTTTTAATCCTCAAGGAAATGGGGATTTATTAGAAAGAGAGAGGGGGCATGTGAAGCCAAAAGAGAAGGAGAAGAGGGTGAGTGAAGGGAGCAAGATTGCAGCTACGGAAAATGTGTCCATTTTCAGTCAGATGTATTTGCATCGATAAGCGTAAACAATTAAAAACTTTATTGTACTGACTCGGGAGGGATAGGATAGGGAAGAAGTTATCCGAGGAAAAAAATGATGGTGTAATTATCATCACCATTAACGTTAAAATACTACTCATCAGACAAGAACTAGATTAAAAAACCAGTCAAACTAACTGAAGACAGAATAGGGAAACCATAATTACAAGATCATCAGAATTCAATTCACAACAGTGCTCGTCTAAATCTTCAATATGGGCAATATTGAATGGCATCAACTTAAATGTACCCATTGATGGCTCGAAATGGAAAGGGGCTAAAAATTCAATAAATGTGATCATAAATGATAAGAGTTTGGGTTGGGTTTAATTTAAGGATGTAGACCGGAATTGAATGGACGAAACGAAACTGATATGTAAGACTGAATTGGTATTTCTTTATTTGTACTTTGTACTACATATACTAAGGTGATGATTTTATTTCGGTCACATTTTACTGTAGCGTTAGCATTAGAACGTACGTTCATCCATCCTATACACTATACAAATTTAAATATCATAACGAAGTAGTATTAATACTTGTCGCGACATGAAAACACGATTCGAAATTTACACACGTAATAATCTGATAGAGTTTCATGTTAACTGAGGTTGTGTGGAATAACTCATGAAGGAGATTGGATTATTGGAACTTGGAAATGCATGGATATGGGATGGTCATTGGGTCCGGTGACAAAAATATTGATCATCGGTCTAAGGTCACGAGATAGTCAATTCGAATTTAATTTTTTCCTGTTACCGAAATTGGAAGGATCCCCCTTTAAAATGATTTTGTTCATTCAATGCCAATCATCTAGCTCCATTTCCTGCTTTCCCACGTCCTATTCAGTGGGCCACCGTTGGTCCATACCCGTATCTGTCTCCCAAATCGAGGCATGGGCTAATTGGAGATTTCTCAGCCCATATCTCAGCCCTATCCGGAGAAAATATCTCGGCCCTGAAGGCCCAAAATCGTTGATTCAATTGATCGGTCAACTTTCAACTAACAGCAGTTGGGTCCCGCCGTTTGTTAATTGTTTTCCTCGTGTTCACACTTCACACCGCCATGCTGGCGGATTTCTATTTCTATATCTCATTCTCTCCCCCTCTGTCTCTCTGCCTTTTAACTCCGTCTTTAGTTTCGATTTGATAATTTGAAGTCACTGTGTGAGTGTGTGAAATCTGAAAGAAGAAGACGAAAAAAAAAACAAAGATGAAGCTTCAAGTTTATGTAGATCGCCTGTCTCAGCCATCCCGGGCAATTATCATCTTCTGCAAGTAAAAATTTCCGCTTTTCGTCGTTTCTGAACATTCCTAATTCCTTGTTGTTTTACTTCTTGATTTATATCTTTTTTTTTTTTTTTGTGAAATGGAGATATAGTTCTGATTTGATTTTGGTTTTTTGCTGCGGTATTTTGTTTTGAAAAGGTCGAACCAGATTGAATTTGAGGAAGTAACCATTGAAATTTCCAAGATGCAGCACAAGTCTCCTGAATATGCAGGTGAGGTGATCGATTTAATTGCGCAACCAATTAATTCTTTTTCTGTTTTTTTTTTTCTCAAGCATTTTCTTTGGGTCCCATTTGGGTATCATTGCAGCAATTAATCCTATGAAGTTGTTGCCTGCAATTGTGGTTGATGATGAATTCAAGCTGAATGAGAGGTAATAGTTGACAGATTGTGAAGATGAATTGTTCCGATGATCATTAGTCTTTGATAATAAAATAATGAGTTTCAAATGAAGTAGTTATCGTCTGTGGAAATTTAATTGCAATTTGACATAATTTATGCATCGTTTAAAGATCAAAGTGGAAAAAGTCAATTATTGCATTGCGTGTCATGCCACATGCGAACTGGTTTCACTTTAGTCGCCAGCATCAAGTTGTTTACTCTAATACTCCTTCCGTCCTGTAATGATTGTCCCGTTTGTTGTACATTTTTAGTACAACATGAGAACCATTTTCAGATGGAGGGAATATTAATTAAAAGATAAGTCATTATAGAAATAATGTTTTCTACAAGTAATATACTATTGTAGAAAAGATAAATCATTGATTTGAAGGGGAGGAACTTGAAAATTTTGTTTTTAGCGAACGACATTTATGGATGAAGACGAGGTTTCTTCAGATGTTATTGGCACAATCTCTTAAGCATCAATATTTCAAGGATTACTGTTTTCCTTTTGTGTCTTTTGCTGTATCACACGATTTGTTTTCCTGTTATAGACTAATTTTCCCGAACATCTTGTGACAAAATTACTAAATTAGTCGCGTTTACACATCTTATCTCTTTTGTAGCCATGCCATTCTTCGGTTTCTCGCAGAGGCGTACCCTCAAGTTGCCGATCACTGGTGAGTCTTATGACCCATATTCTGCATCTGCTCTTGGTAAACTGATACCCTGTATCGGTTCTTTATGTGTGAAACTTGATGAACCTCCTCAATACAGCATGCTAATGTTCTTAGATAATTTGGGAAATAAGATGAGCATGTGTTGTACTTATAGTTTTTAGAAGTTAGGCCTTGGATGTTCTTTTTGACTATGTGCTCTTTCATTTCCTGTGTATCTCACTATTTTGGAGAGGATTAGGTACTCTTTATTAGGGTCTCTTTCATTCAATGTATCTTGGATGAAAGATGACTTCCATAGGACATGAATGTGGAACCCATGAACTAATGATTGTATACTATTTTCTAAGCCTTTAATGAAGTTCCTAATTATTTTCCACTTTTACGGGTCTTATTTGAAGGTACCCTAAAGATCTGTTCAAAAGAGCACAAGTCAATTCAATCCTAGATTGGCATCACACCAATGTACGCCGTGGTTCAGGTATTCATTCTTTAGGGAGTTTGCTATCATTTATAAAGCATATTGGTATATATTGGTTTTCTTTATTCCATTAAGTGTTAATTTCTAAAAGACTTTAACAAGGTCCTAAGAGAATTTCAAAGAGCCATGTGTTATGAATGTTGATCTTGGTGTGAGTAAAATGCAGTATTGCCTTCTTTTCATCTTGACTACTTAACCGTCATCACATTACTTTTAGGCATTCAATTCATTATGTTCATTCCTGTTGTCGAAATGTCACAATTAAATAATCATTAATCATAGTAATCTGTGTGCTGTACAACGTTTAAGCTTCATTTTATGTCTGCTACTGTAGAAGATGGTAATCGTCATTTTGCTTCTCTCATTTTTTTTCCCTAAGTCCTTAGTGAATAAGAAAAGGGAGCTATTTGAAGAAATATTTACTTCTCTAATGAGAATAAGTTGCATCAATGATCATCCCCGCACTATTTTTCTAAGATCAAGATCCTCATCTGTATTTTTGTGTCTGCTGGCGTCTGCGATGCTTCTAATTGGACATAACTCTAAGCGGTGGTTCTGTGTGCAGTTGGTTTAGTCCTCCACAGTACTCTGGCACCTTTATTTGGTCTACCTGTGAATCCAGAAGCAGCAGATGAAGGTGAAAAGCTCTTATCACGTTCTTTGGCTCATATTGAGACATTTTGGCTGAAAGATGATGGACCTTTTCTGCTGGGAAGTTCCCAACCTTCCATTGCAGATTTGTCTTTGGTCTGCGAAATCATGCAACTTCAGGTAAAAACCCACTTCCTTGTGTCTTGTAATCTTCTCTTGTTAATCTCAAGTGATTCTTCACCGAGGAACTATAACGCATTTTTAAAATAAAATGAAAAAATTCCTCCAGGAGCATTAGCTTCAGTTGTGAACCTTATGGAAAAAAGAATCGTGATATATTCCTTACAGTGGATTGTATCTATATAAAAAATCACATAGTTCTCCATTTCATTGCTAGCTATGCAGTATGCACATAAGATTGTGATGCATAAAAATAGACTCTAGTGAATCTGGATAATCCACATCAGGTTTGCTTGTAATAAGCGATAGAGGGTTTAAGTCTTCATCAAGGTTTCTTTCACCCACTCTTCTGACTGCATGTAGTTCTTTAACGCAAATATCTCATGTCACTGTCTCTGTTGATTTAGCTTGTGGATGATAAAATACGCGAGCGTGTTTTGAGCCCTCATCAGAAAGTTCTGAAGTGGGTTGAAGACACGAAAAATGCGACACAGCCTCATTTTGATGAAGTTCACACCCTGCTCTTCCAAGTCAAGGAGATGATTAAGCAAAAGCAATTTGGAGCCGAAAGTGGTAGCGCAAAGGCTAACTGAACACAACATTACATCATTTGGATTGGAGGTGTCGATGTTCACTTGAAGTGAGACGCCTGCCTCCATGACATTTGACGAGATCTCGACCAACCAAATCAATGTCCAGCATGAAAGACAAACGTCTGTGTAAAATGAACCAGTAGTCTGTTTTCTATGTGCATTCGAGCAAGAGATTCGCATCTGTATTCTGTAATAAATACTTGTACAACTTTCTATACATATTGCTTCTTGAAAAATACTCCCTACGTCCTATAATTATTGTCCAGTTTTACTAAAATGAAATATTTTATTGTTGGTCAAACTTAACTATATTTTACCTTAACCAACCGAATATACCCCTACATAAGTAATTGTTTAACCACTAAGATTTTATAGATGATGTTTTTTACTAAGGACAAATGTGTAACTTGATCCATAAAAAGTGAAATTGGACAATAATTTTGGGACAAAATTTTTTTGGCAAAGTGAACAATAATTATGGGAAGGGAGTACTATGTTAGCATATCCGAGGCAGACAATTACAAAAATCACCTCAGATCTGTAGATTTGATCTCTAGCGAGTTCAAATTATCTGAAGGTGATCTTTTTGAAAAAAATACTCTTTTTTATGAATTGTCGCAAATCTACAAAGGTTACTGTACAGAAAGAAAGGATGTTCAAACTATAATTTAAAATTGGTTTTTCCCTCAGCAAGACGGCATCACTAATTGGTTTTTCCCTCGGCAAGACGGCATCACTTTCCTGTTTTTGTTTTCTCAAGCATTTTTTGTTTTTTTTTCGCGTTTGGGTATTGTTGCGGCAATCAATCCTATGAAGTTGTTGCCTGCAATAGTGGTTGATGATGATTTTAAGCTGAATAAGAGGTAATAGTTTGACCGAATCTGAAGATAAATTGTTCCTATGATCTTTAGTCTCTTATTATAAGAACATTATTTTTGAAGGAAGTATTAATTAATCGGCTATGGAAATTTCATGCAATTTGACTAAATTTATGCATCTTTTAAAGATCAAAGTGGAAAAGTCAATTATTACATTGCGTTACTCCACATGCAAATTGGTTTTAAGTTTACTTTAGTCCCACAGTCAAATTATTTATTTTAATATTATCTTTTTCCCATAATGATTGTCCCGTTCGTTGGATAATTTCGATGACAACCATTTAAGTGTATTTAGAACTAAACATAGAAACTACAAAAAGTGTACCATATTGCGGAAAAAAAAGATCAATCATTGATTTGAAGGGGAAAGAACTTGAAAATTTTGTTTGTAGCGAAAACAACATTTATGCATGGAATGAGGTTGGCATAATCTCTTATAATTAATTAGTAAAGCATCAGTGTTTCAAGGATTGTTGTATTACTTTTGTGTCTTTTGGTGCATTACATGTTATATTTTCCTGTTCTAGACAATTTTCTCCGACCATCTTGTAATAAAATTACTAAATCTAGTTGTGTTCATTCATCTTGATCTCTTTTGTAGCCATGCCATTCTTCAGTTTCTAGCAGAGGCTTACCCTCAAGTTGCCGATCATTGGTGAGTCTTATAACTCATATTTCATACCTGCTCTAGGTTAACTGGCACCCTGTATCACTCAATCTTGGATTGACATCGCAGAAATGTTGTTGAAGGAACATTCATCGTAGTGATCTGTGTGTTGTATAATGTTTGAACTTCATGTTACATCTACGCTACTGTAGAAGATGGTACTGGTAGTCCTTTGTGAATAAGAAAAGGGAACTATATGATACATCTATGATCATCGTCATCCCCACATTGTTTCCGAAGATCTGGATCATCAGTGATTTTGTGTATGTTGGCTTCTGAGATGCTTCTAATTGGAGTTTAACTCTATGCAATGGCTCTGTGCAGTTGGTTTAGTCCTCCACAGTACTCTGGCACCTTTATTTGGTCTACCTGTGAATCCAGAAGCAGCAGATGAAGGTGAAAAACTCTCTTTACGCTCTTTGGCACACATTGAGACATTTTGGCTGAAGGGAGTGCAGATTTGTCTTTAGTCTGCGAAATCTTCTCTTAGTAATCACAAAAGATTCTTCACCTAGGAAATATAACACAATTAAAAAAAATCCCTCTTGGAGCATCAGCTTTGCTGTGGACCTAACAGGAAAAAATATTGATACATCCCTTGCAGTGGATTTTGACTATAAAATCAAATACTTCTACATTTCATTGCCAACTATGCACATAGCAATGGGATTTATGTATTGATTTTGGAGAATCCATGTCAACTTTGATCGTAACCACCAGCCATAGAGGTTTTAAGTCATTGCTAATTAAGGGATTGAAGACTATCCAAATAACTTTACAAGAATATCTCATTTCATTTCTGTTGATTTAGCTTGTGGACGACAAAATACGCGAGCGTGTTTTGAGCCCTCATCACAAAATTCTGAAATGGATTGAAGATATGAAGAATATTGCAACGCAGCCTCATTTCGATGAGGTTCACACCCTCCTCTTCCAAGTCAAGGAGATGATTTAGCAGAAGCAATTTGGAGGCGAAAGTGGTGAGACAAAGGCCATCTGAACACTACATTACAGCTATTGGATTGGAAATGATGCTATTCATTTGAAGTGAGACAGCGCCTCTAGGACGTTTGACGAGATCTTGATCAACCAAATTAATTTCCAGCATGAAAGAGAAAACGTCAGTGTAAAATAAACCAGCAGTTCTGTTTTGTGTGTGGATTACCCATGAGATTCTTACCTGTACTCTGTAATAAGTACTGGAATGATATGCTAGTATATCAAAGAAAAACAATAAAAAAACTGACATAAAATTTGCAGATTTGATCTCTGGCTGGAGCATTAAAAATTTAGGTACAGTTGATATTTCTAGCAAATTTTGGAATGGTTGCAAATCTGTGATGGTTTAGTAGTACAAAAGGATGTTAATACTACAATTTGATCATTTAAAAGTTGTTTTCCCTCTGGCAAGGTGGGAAACAATTTTGGATTTTTTTGCTGCCCCGCCCCCCCCCCTCCCCCAAAGAAACAACACAATTCTTTTCACGTCCTAACGTTCTTGAAATACCAGAATATAAGAAGTTGAATTAGATCTTAATAATTCTGTAGTGTAAGGTTTAAAGGGTAAAAATAAGTTGTTTTGTAGTTGTGAGTATCAAAATTCATGTATACCATTCTAAGTATTGGTGCATTATATATGTTAATCTAAAGTGAGCAGGTTGAGAGAAATCTCTTAATGGAATTATTCATAACCGTTTCATTATGGTATAGTAATAAACTGGAATAACTAACACCTATTTGACCATAGAGGTAGTGCCGCTTCTAACAAAAGTTTGAGTTTATCTTTTATACATGATCAAAAATTTATGATGAGCACATGGTCGGTAATAGTGCTAAATCATAATTTGAATTATAATGAATGCTATGAGTGTTTGTGCGTGCATTAATATTAAGTCTATACTAGACTCATTATTGGTTTAAGCAACGAGCCACCAATAACTTAGCTAGTTAGATAACTTAATTACCATACGAAGTGGTTTAAGACAAAAGTTACTATCTCTTAAGTCCGATTCTCATGATTATGTGATTATTTTATAGTATACAAACTATGTGGGGAAACGTTGGAAATTTTAGTTTGTAAAATAAAATAATTAATTTAGAATTTAAGGATAATAATTAAGTTGGCAACCCTTCACAATACATGGTGATTATTTCTTACAAGCCAAAGGTAGGGCACTTAATTTTACATCATTTAGTTCTACAAGTGTTGCCTATAAATAGGTGAACTAGTACAGGATTTGATAATATCTTTTGCATTCTTAAATTCTTAAGAACATTCAATAGTTGCAAGTTGCATATTCTTCTGTTCTTTATGTCATAGAGGCAAATTGCCAAACAAATCCTGTTTTGCTACATAGCGAGAGCAAATATTATCTTTAAGGACAGTGTCTAACACGACCAGAATACATCCAGGTCCATGTAATTCTCCCATTATTGTTAAATTCAAATTTTTATCAATAAAGTTCATCAATTTTCATCTTTACTCTTTAGTGTCTTTTGTGTTGTCTTTTTTATTACCTCCACCATATACTTTCATTTCAACATATCATCTAACGGCCAATTTAGTTAATTTCACCATACAAGTTGAAGTTGAATTTGATCAAGAGTTTATAATCGAGAAACTTGGTCAAACACAAATTTTTAAAGGAGTCTCAAGATGTATCAGTTGTGATATCCTGGAGGAAACTATTACTGTCAAACAGAGTCCTACTCGAGACAAAGATAAAGTTATTCAGGAAATGGAAGTTCTGAAGAAGGATAGAGCTATTTTGGTGCGAAATATCTCTAAGTTTTACAACAATTATGGTGAGGACCAGGATTACACTACTCTACAAGTAACATCTATACTTGTAGTTTAGAACAGCTCATTCGAGTTAACAAGGATTCAAGCACCACCATTTATCAGGGAGAGAGGGATGCAACTTGGATTAGAAAGGAATGTAATTCTCATTGGCCAGCAACGCTAATTTACATATTTTTTTTTCAAATATGTGAAACTGTGAAAGAGGTACATTTGAAGGGCTTCGTGATGAGCGGAATCATTGCAAAGAATGTTACTATCACTATGCAACAAAAACAAAGAGACTTAGTAGCCCAAGGAAGCCTAAAGAACAACATAGATGTTTATCTCCAAGGAAGCCTAATCGGATTTTCAACTGTAAAGAAGAGAATATATTTTGCCTTGGAGCTCTGATGTACTATATGATTAGTGATGGGGGAAACATCTATGGTCCTCGTGGTAACATAATATCATTGAATGTAACAACCCAAAGATCTCCATTGCAGGTGAGCCTTATCCAGTAGATGATCAAGGAGGACTACAAGGACAGGGCAACTATTAACATGGTGCTTACTCATCCACTATTCTGGTCAGAACAGAATAAGGTGGGTTTTAGTGTAGTAGTAGGTTAATCAAAAGAGGAAAACAAAAAAAAAAAAGATTTATCTCGCTACATAGGAGTTCTTGATGCTCTATGCCGTTTTTCTTGTTAGGTAATTTTTTCGTACCTCTTAATGCGCATAATCTCTGTTCTTGTCCATACAATAACTGATTTGCCGTTGTACAATAATCTTCGTTATTTTTGTGGAATGTGGTTTTAATCGCTTGTCAAGTTGTTGATATTTGTTTGATCTTGATCGCTCCATTACTTTTGGTTTTTGTTTGATGTATACGTTGTTTTTATTATAATTATAACTATCGCTGCTTTTACTAATTGTATGTGTATGTGTGGGCGAATGTGTATGTTTGTGGGGGTATCATTGCTCTGTTCTTAGTGAGATTTTTGGTTTTTAGTTCTTTCCTCTTATATAAAGCTAAAGTTTATAATGCCTTCTAAGGTGACTATTAGTTTGTTAATTGTTAACTATTTTACTGATGTTTCAACTGGGAAAATAATTCGATTTAGTCCAAACGTTTGCTCTTGTCGTCGATTTAGTCCAAAAATTTGCTCTACTTATCAATTTCATTCAAAGGTATGACTAGGGCCGGTCTTTTTGAACCGCGGTTCGGGTCGACCCGATGATCCGAACCGACCTGAACCGAAATCCTAATTTCGGTTCGGATCGAAGATTTAAAAAGTTAGAACGGTTCGGATCCGTTCAGGTCAAAAGAATACCCAAATTAAACCAAAAAAATCTAAAATCAAAGAGTAAATAATTATATTTTAATGATGATGTTGTTGACCGCCAGCTACCACCTTTGACCACCGCCGCCGATCGTCGTCGGCGACAACTTCAGGCCAAAATTCCGGCGACTTTGCCGAAATTTTTTTTTTTTCCGGCAGCTGGTGACCATCTCCGGTATGATGACGTCATCGTCACTTTTGATGATGTCATTACTAGCAAAATGGTTCATTTCGGGTCAATTCGGTTTAGACAAAAAACTTAACCCGAACCGAAACTATTTGTGATCCAAAAAAAATTGACCCGTTTCCGAACCGAACTAAAATAACGGTTCGGTTTGGATCGGCTCGGCTCAGGTCGGTTTTCTTCAAAAGAACAACCCTAGGTATGACTTTTGTAGTCGATTTGGTTCTTTGGATCGAAAAAAACCCTCAAACTGATTAAAATTAGCTCCAAATAATGTAGATATTTTTTAAATCTTCCCCTTAAGGTATAAAATTACAAAATTTATTTTATTTTTTTGTTCATTGGTTTTTTTTTTGGTATTTACGAAAATGATATTTCTCAATTTACTTATTTATTGTCATCTAAATATTCTCTTAGTAACAATATTTTTATTTTTAAAATTTGAAATATCAACTTCAATTATTTTTTTCCTATATGTTAGAAATACATAAGAAACTATATTACAAATTATTTGTTAGACACCTTTTTTTCTATATGTTGTAAATATATACAAACTATGTTACAACTTCAATTTTTAATAATTGTTTCTTTTCCCTTTATATTAATTTAAACTTATATTTTTTTCATTTTTTTCTCAATCTAAATTCCTATATTTTCTTAATATTCTATACTACTATCTACAGAATTTGTTTCTTTCTTGCTAACATTAACGTATAAGAATTTAAAAACATGTGTTTCTATCACTTTCAATGCCACAATCACCAATCAAAACTAACAAACTAATGTAACTCACTTTCTAGATGAAAATTTGATAATTTAGTATTTATTTCGGGAAAAGTGTTGATTTAATCTAAACATTTGCTTTTATCGTCGATATAGTCTAAACGATTGTTTTAGTGGTCGCTTTAATCCAATAATATGACTTTTGTGGTCGATTTAGTCAATTGGACCGGAGAAAAACTCAAACTAATTGAAATTAGACCCCAATAGTATAGAAGTTTTTTTAAAATTTCTCCTTATGGTATAAAAAATTTTAACTTTTTCGTTCGTTGTTTCTTTTTTTTTGGTATTTACCAAAATAATATTTTTTAATTTATTTATTTATTTATTATCATCTAAATATTCTCTTAGTAACAACTAGTGTTTACCCTATGCATTGCACGGAAAATATACGATGGGTATAAAATGTGGTCCGTAAGGAGATGAGTGGTTTATACTCGTTAAATACTTTTATTTCTGTCCCAAAAAATAATAACATCAAATTTTAAATTGTACAGTTTATAGTAGAAATCTAAAATTCAATATGGACTATTTTTTTGGAACAAAGTGAGTAACAAAGTTTAATGAAGTTTAACTATTATTATCAGGATCAAATTTAAAATTTGAAAAGAAAATCAATAGAGTTTAACTATCCAGTTCTTTTTAAAAAATTAAAAATTTGAAAATTTTTAAGTGGTAAAATATTCACTAATAATTATTAAATTATGAAATAGTCAATAAAATTTGAGATATTATTAAAACATAGAATGTAATTAAAAATAAAAAAAAATTATCACATTGTTTGTTGGCTTAGTCCCTCGTAAAACTTATAAGTTATTTCCTTAGTAGGCATACTTAAATTTCTGAATTAAAGAGTTTTAAAAAACTTTTGATTCATTTTACCTTTGAAACAATTAACTACATTTTTATCAACTTCTCAAATTTAATTAATCCTTAAAAAATTATTAATTTTTTTTAAAAATCATAATTATCGTAATCATCTTTAGATTTTTGTTAAGATTTGGTGTAATCAAATATTTAGATTTTTTTTATTATCCTAAGTCAAATTGTAAAATGGTTAATATGTAATGATAACGTCTTTCTTTTTATGTCAAGTTAATTTGATTTCGCAATTTTGTGCCACATAAGCATTTTATAAGGGATAATCATATCTGGTTAATTAGTTAATAATTAGTTGTTTACTGCATATGGAAGTAACATATGAGCAAACTGCTACCTATTTGGAAAAAAAAAAAATCATTTAGAAGATACTGTAAATAATTTTTACCTTTTCATATTACGCATCACCAATCTCTTACTGGATATCATATTGTATTTATTTTTTTTTAAAAAAATTATAATTATCTTAATTATCTTTAGATTTTTAGTTAAGATTTGTTGAAACTAAATATTTAGATTTCTTATCCTAAGTGAAAACTTAAAATTGTTAATATTGTAATATCTATTTTTTTTACGTCAACTTAATTGGGTTTCTCAATCCCTGCCACATCAGCGTTTTTCATCCTCTATTAATATATATAGATTATTTGTACTCCCTCCGTCCCACAAAAATAGTCCACATTGAGTTTCGAGTTTTGTACTGTTTTTAGTACAAATTTAAAAACTCAATGTGAACTATTTTTATGGGACGGAGGCATTATTTTTTTTAATTTGAAATATCAACTTCAATTTTATTTTTTTCCTATATGTTATAAATACATAAACTATATTACAAATTTTATTTTAGACACCTTGTTTTCTATATGTTGCTAACGCATAAGAAATCAAAACATGTGTTGTGTTCCTTTGCTTATGCTTGCCGAGAAAGAAAACTGCGATGAACGCGAATTTTGCAGCCTCTAGAAAAGAAAGATTGCTATGCGACTACCCCTCCAGGAGGCAAAGGGTAGACGGTGCATGGAAGTCGGATTCGGATGGCTGTTAACGGTTTCAAGTTTGTTCAAGCTTAATCTATTCAACCCTTCTTCTCGTTCTCACATCCAACTTCCACACTATACAACCTTCCAAATATTTTGATGATCATGATATGCTCCCTGAGTTTGTGTTTATGTTTAGAGCGGCTCTGTCCGCGAATCCCTCACACACTTCAAATTTTGCTGTAGCTGTTCTGTCCAGGTGGTACCGCCTTGGGTTTCTGGAAGTCCGGTGACCCGACATGGATCGAAGTAGAACCAATACTCCTAAATAGGAGTTATTATATGGATGTTACTTACTATAGTGGAAATTTTTTTGCGGTTGATTGTGTGGGAAAAATTTTCATGTGGGATGAATCCTCATCCGTGGAAACACACTCTAAATCTCCATACAAGTATGAACAATGTTCCGAGGATGATGAAGTTCCATATGATGCGGTGGCCGTCGATTTACTTTTGACTTTTTGATCGGGATTTGGTTGATGCTGGGGCTGCATATCTATTAGAATCATCAAACAGGACTTACTCGTGGTTACTTCTTCTTTTTATCATTTCCACGCGCAATTAACCTTTTTAAATCTGTTTATGGTTTTGGTTTTACCTCGCTAGGGGATGATGATATAACCAAGGGCAGTTTTACTGCAGTTAATTTCGTGCATTACTATGTGGAAGAAATGTCCAATCCATTTGAAAGAATTCTGATCGAATCTCTGCTTTTATAAAGATCTTCGTTTTCCCTCTTGTTTTTTCTCCTTCTCCTCTTGCGACGGTCTTTTAAATAATATTTGTGTTTGCTACGCTCTTCCTCCAAATTTTAGCATCTCAATATTTGTTTAATATTCACGTAAATTTTCACGGTTATAGTAATTTAAGAGATTATTACGGTGTTTCGATTCCTCCAAATTGTTTTATTGCTGGTAATGTTGAACAGATGCATTTTATATCTCCTCTTCGGACATGCTTGTTCTTTGTTTTTGTTTTTAATTCAGCTTTTCTGGTTTCATTCTTGTGTTTACCTTGAGTCTGTTCTCTTCCATTATCCTGTCTGCCCTCGCTTTCTTCATTTCGGTCGTGTGTGGCTAATTGTATCTATTTTACGGACGATTGTTTTGGATCCTATAACTATCGTGAAACATTTGGTAGAGGAGGGGCTTGGCTCGGTCTACGAGGCGGCGAGGATATGGGAATCTATAATCTTGAAGATGAAAGTATTGAACGATTTAACGACATCGAGTCTCTTAGTTTTGTACGTCCACCGATTTGGATATCATTTTAGTATTGTTTGTTTTGCTACAAGCGCATGTATTACTCCAGCTTGAGAGTAGGGAGGATAAGACAGAAAGCATCGATGTCGCTAAATTGAGTGTGTTGATTCTTGGAATCATCGTTTGTTTAGTTATTACTTGAAAACTCATCAAGTTGACCATGGCGGTTGACAGAGGAAAACCTAAATTTTGCTTTTAATTCTGATGTATTGAAATGAAAAGGAAAAAAAGGTGAGTTTAATGTGTCTGTACATCACATTTATACTAATCTAGCTAAGGTATAATGAGGGCTAAAATAATAATTCACTCATCTAATCCATAGAGCTGGATTATGTACATCATTCTAACTATATTCACAAATAGATTAGTAATCTGAATTATATACAATACTATGAGAATCCAAGAACTCGAGTCATGATCTGATCATCAATGTCTTCATCTTCTAGGCTTGAATTCCAGTGCTGCTGTTCTTCACGCTGCACTTGCTGGAAATGGAGTTTGATATCTGAAATCCCCCCCTCAAGCTTAGGTTGGGTTCGATGAACATCACCCAAACTAAGCTTGGAAAGTAACAAAGAAAATTGGGGAAAATGGAGGGATTTTGTGAAGAGGTCTGCTGTCTGAATTTTACTGCTGATGTAGACAGGCTGAATGAATCCTCTTTTGTACTGATTACGCACCACATGACAATCAATGTCAAGGTGCTTGGTACGTTCATGAAAAGTGGGGTTTGCTGTGATGTGAATAGCGGCTTGATTATCACAAGCAAAAGGAATGGGAAGAGAAGGAGGTAAGTGGAGATCAGACAGAATATATTAAAGCCATTGGAGTTCACAAGTTGTGGATGCCATACTCTTATAGTCAGCTTCACAAGTAGAACAAGAACAGTAGTCTGCTTCTTAGTTTTCCAGGAAACAAGAGAAGAACCAAGGAATATACAGAAGCCTGTTAAAGAGAACCTAATTTCAGTGCAAGTGGCCCAATCTGCATCTGAAAAGGCTGAAAGATTGAGATCATCTGAGGCTGAATAGAACAAGCCAAGAGAAGGAGAGCCCTTGAGATACCTAACAACATGTAGAGCAACCTGTCAATGGACATCTCTAGGGGAATGAACAAACTGACTCAGCTGTTGAGTACAATAAGCCAAGTCAGGCCTGGTAAAACCAAGATAAAGAAGCCTTCCCACTAATCTTCTATACTGTTCTGGGGAAGCAAATAAGGGACTCTTGCTATCTTGAAGTGACAAGCCGTCGTCACAACTAATACTAATTTGCAGGTATAAATTACTCTTATTATTATCTAGATAAATGATGATCTCAGATTTATAAAATTTAAAACTAAAATTAAAAAAAAATAAAAGCAAATAATATTAATTCAAATAATCAGACAAAGAAAACCTAGGACATTGGGTTCACCTACCGAATATTTGGTTTGGTTCAATTCACAAATATCTGACTTTTAACTTCCATTAATCTCACAATGACGCACCTAATTAAGAACTATACACTCTCGTGACTATAGGATCAACCAGATATATCTCCACCAACAGTATTGGAAGGACTAGAGCATGCAGTGCTCATTCCACCAGCAGCAGGATTAAAACCAACAGGCACTTTAGCAGCAATAAAAGCAGAGTTTTCATTTACTGGTGAGGTCAAAACACCTGTTGCTTCCTTTTCTACCTTGGAAACCATAGCATAAGCCTTGTTCAAGCTTGGAGGTGGATCAATTAAGAGTATCTGATCCTTGATTGCCTCATAGCACTTATTAAGCCCCATCAAAAAATTAATTAGCTTATCTTCATCCTCTCTAGAATGCAGTATACGAGAAATCTCAGGGGAACAAGCTGGCAGTGGCCTGTAATGTTCATACTCGTTCCAAATTCCTTTTAAAGCACTGTAATACTGTACCAAAGACCGATCTTCTTGTCGAATTGAACGACGATGCTGACGCATTTTATACAGCTTGTTGCTATTAGTAGTACCATACTTTTCAGCTAGATCATCCCACAGTTGCTTAGAACTAAGATTATACATATAACCAGCAACAAGATCACTAGACATGGCG
The DNA here is from genome assembly GCA_949775105.1 of Oldenlandia corymbosa var. corymbosa. NCBI lineage: Eukaryota > Viridiplantae > Streptophyta > Magnoliopsida > Gentianales > Rubiaceae > Oldenlandia > Oldenlandia corymbosa. The sequence goes on along the minus strand of OX459119.1, from coordinate 8,443,201 downwards.
GCTAAGATCTAAGATTTCACAGTAGAATCAACTTGTTTCCAGCGAAAATGTAAAAGTGAATTCGGAGCAGGTTCAGGACAACGACCATCAATAAAGCCTATTTTAAGCTGACTCAAGAACATTACGCATTGAACGACTCCAGATCAAGTAATTACCTTCAGTAAGAGCTGTAGAAACAAGTTGCATACCAGGATGTTCAGAAGCATGTAGAGTTAAGCTTGCTTCTTGAATTCACTGTTCTTCTGTCAATCAATCTTCGTGATTCGCCATTGCAAAGCTTGAGATCTAAAAATTAATCCGATAGAACTCTTGCGGAAGCTATGGAGAAGCGATTGACGGTAGGAATTTGCCAGAATCAAAACCTTTGAGCTCTGATACCATGAAAACTCATCAAGTTGACCATGGCGGTTGACAGAGGAAAACCTAGATTCTGCTTTTAATTCTGATGTATTGAATGGGAAGGAAAAAAAGGTGAGTTTAATGTGTCTTTTCATCACATTTATACTAATCTAACTATGGTATAATGAAGGCTAAACTAGTAATTTACTCATCTAATCTATACAGCTGGATTATGTACATCATTCTAACTATATTCACAAATATACAACTAATCTGAATTATGTACAATACTATGACAATCCAAGAACTCGAGTCATGATCTGATCATCAATGTTTTCATCTTCTAGGCTTGAATCACAGTGCTACTGTTCTTCATGCTGCATTTGCTGGAAATGGAGTTTGATATTTGAAATTACTAATAACTATAGCCTTACATGTTTTCATTTTGCTTTGTCTGAATTATTCCGATTTTATTGTCTTGGACATCATGCATCCTAAAAGACCTCTTTAAAGGGCAAGTTGTTTTATAATTAGAAAAAGGGAGTATTGTATAGCCAAGAATCATTACAATCTGGTAATGGTAATGTATATTGGTAAATGGTCAACATAAAATACAGTATCTTTGATGGTTCTGGCTTTCAACGGAACGGAAACAATGGAAAGGATCAGAGCAGTATTTGCAGATCAGCAAACATTTTGTGGGAAACTCAGTCAAAACCTGAATTTTAGAAACCCAAAAACAAATTTGATTAATGAAACCACCAGCTTGCCGAGATGGATCCTTTCTGTTCAGGGCTGGACCAAAGTCAACAGAGATGAACATTATTGTCCAATAAAGAATCCTCCGATGATGCAAGCAAAACTGCAAAAGTATGCCTTCTCCTTGCTAGCCTTCCTGCCCTGTTCTTCCAAGACAATGAATGTATATATTGGTTCCCTATCTAGAAGAACATCGTCCTAATAAATCGAACATCAGAAACCGTTCAAGGAAATGAAAAGCATTTCATTTTTTATTTTTTATTTTTATTTTTTTTGCATAGTTCAATAACGGAAACATGGTTAACTATAAATGCTTTTTAACTTATGAAATTGTAGAGAACTACATTTACATAATAGATTCCTCAAGAAAAAAAACAATCATCTAAATTTTCCTTTTTTTATTTGTCCTGATTACACATTGGGAAAAAAATTGTATTTAATAGAAATTATTAATGTATTGAAGTGTAATCATAGAGGTATTGCCATACCAAATAAAATAATAAATTAAACATTAAAATAAACATTAAAGTAATAAAAATAACACTAAAACAAAAGTTTTTTCAAAAATTCAAAATTTATGTAGAGGGCAATTTTCATATTTTAGCCTATGAGAATTACTTTGTCGTTGTTTAACTAATGGAATTTTTACTTTTTCTCAAAAATAAATTATATTTAAAAGTTACATCAATTTTATATTTTATTAAGTACATACACACTTTGGAAAACCATTTTTTATTACATAAGAATTACTAATATGATTATTAAAATTTTCACTCAACACATAAAGAAGTCACAAAAACAATGTTATTGTTTCTCTAGCTTTTATTATTCTTATTTTTGTTATGAAAATATCTGATTTGATTTGATTGAATTTACAGATTGATATGTATTATCTTATTAACAATCAAGGAGATAAAAAATTATTCAGATAATGATTTGGTTATAAATAAATAAAATTGTAAAAGATATTACCTTCAAAAAAAATTTTGAGATGATTCGGGTAATTCAGACCTTGTTTGGTTAAATTATTTTATCTTTTCTTAACTTGTAAATAAGTTAAATTAAAATTTATTTCAAAATAGTTACAACATCAATTGAGCTCTATTTGCCAATTTTTTAATTGACTAATTTCACGCCAGACGTGCATAAATAATCTTGTTTTAATATATATACTAGATGCTTGGCCCGGGCGGATGCCCGGTCTAGCCTTTAACATTTATTTTTATAAAACAGGTACATTTATACTTTTATGTAAGTATAAAGGGTTAAGTTATAATTATAGGTGGAGAAAAATAAAATTACAACAAAATTGAAGGATATCAACTTAAAATATATAAAATTTGATCACTTCATAAAAGATCTATTCATATTTACAAATCGGTTCCGTCCCTTTTTTTACACCATTCAAGCCATGGGGATACATGTTATATGGCGCCTGCATTTTGTTGGATTCAATTAGATATTCTCCTTTAATAATAAAGAAAAATAGATATTCTCCTGCATTTGTTTTGCGGCAAAACAAACGATAACCAAGCAATACATGTCTCCAAATATTTGGACCAGCCACTGAAATCAAATAGTCAAATGAATCATCAAGCTTATAATTGTATAGGTAGAAGTTCAAAAATAAGTCCTTGCTTTAGTGAAAAAGGGAAAAAAAAATAGAGATAGAATCAAAATACAAATATCCAACGTGAAAATCAATTCCTTGAATGACATGCAACGCAATGACATCTATACATCAAACTAATCTGACCCCAAAATAAACAATTACAATTCCTTTTCAGACTACGAATACTGACAATAAAACATACAAAAATAATTGAATTATAAAACTATCAAATGAAATGCGAATTTATTTGTAAGGAAGAGAAAAGAAATTGAACAAAAAGTGGACGAAAGAAGACTTACAGAGCTAAGGTCCACTGATGCATTTATTCAAACACTTGGCATAAAATTACACAGGCTAGCATGCATGAACAGAACCAAGTGGCTCTAAGCCATTTTTAATCAAACAAAATTCATTCTAATCAAACGGAATTCGAATAGAAATGCCTTAAATACAACAACTTAATAGAATCAAAGGGCAGTAAGCCATTTCTAATCAAAATCTAATCTTTTTCTTCTTCGCTTATTCGTTATATTTCTAATTATGCACTTTGTCAAGAACCAAAAGAAATCCACAAACCCAATATTGTCCCTGACTGACACCACTAAACTATTGTAGCTTTAACTTTGATACACAGACCAATGCAAAACCAACAAATGGTTATCCAAAAATTTCAAATATGCAACATGTGCAAGTGCTCAAGCTTAGTTTTTCTATCTGAATTATATAGGAAGAATGAAACTTCTAAATAAAAATATTAAAGAACTCACTTGGTTACCACCAAGCTTGTGCACTTGACCATCAATAAATATTTTTTCAACAACAACTTCTGAGTGAAAGATAAAAAATTAAATTAAGAAAATACAGTTATATTGTGGGCGAATTAAGCATCATAATGCTTATATTATTTTATATTCTAATCACAAAAACAGCAGCATGATATGAGAGCCTTACATGCTAAAATCATTTACGTAGAATAAAAAGATCTACCTATGTTACGGGTGTCCAACTGATCTTTAATAGACAATAGGGTTGCATTTGATAGCACAGTAATGTTTTCTCTTTGCTATTGGCTTCTGGGGGCAGCTTTATGCATGGGAGAATTCAGAGTTTCCCATATCAATTGAATTTTTATAAAAGAGGGAATATGGGAATAAAAATTAAATAATCCATTAGGACCATAACCTATAGCTTCTCAAGAACAAAAACCAATTGTGTACATAAAATCAGTGGCAAATAAAACAAATAGCAAGCTTTTAAAGTTTTATATTTTCAGGAATAAAAGTTGAGCTACCATTCCCTACAACACCCGCAGGGATTGCCCAGAAACTTAACTTAAAGTAACAAATAAATAACACACAGAAAACACAACACATTTCATGCAAACCTCAAGTTTTTTGTCAAACAAAAATCAGAAGTAAACATATGATATCTTTTGAATTATGACAACGCAATAACGAACATAACCATAGACTTCTACACTCACAATATTAGTAACAACAAAGAAAATTCAAACACCAATACTTGAAAGTAAAAAAGGAAATAAAAAATCAATAAATACCAAAGAACCATAATTTGTCCTCGGAGGTCTTTCTCAAACATCTGGTCGTGATGTACCAATGGCTCCACTATTTCTATGGTGAGTAACCATATTTGTCTGCGTCAAACTGATTAAACGCATCTTCATAACTTTTCATCTCCTACTCAAAAAAAAAAAAATTAAATCATAGGTAAAGCCAAAATTAAATATGTATTCAGTTCTAAGATTAACCAAAGATTCAATTGCATTACAGAGTAGAATGAAGAACAAAAACAATACCCTTTGCTTTTAAAGAAGTGGATCACCTAATAGAAGATTCATAACCACGTCTATAACTTTTTTAGAGATTATTTCCAGAGTTTATCAATTAAGTTGAACAACCAACATTTATTTTTTAAAACAAAATATGATACTCTTGAGACCGGAGACTGTAATCTATAACTGATTAATAAAGAGAATTGCTTATAGAAAAATAATTATTACTATGATCCTTTCTCGAAGATGCATTCCTGCACTGTAGCGGACGCGGGAGCAGCCACCCACATCGGATCTAAAAATTGATGGGAGCCGAAAAAGACCATGACGGATCTGGAGGAAATCCGGTCGGCCGGGACAATACAGAAGAGATTCGACGAAATCTCCTGGCCGGATTTGAGAATAGATTCTATGTGGGATGAGGAGGATTTTAACATCAATATTGTTGAAATTGAAGCAGAATCAAAGAAAATCCGAGTTTCGGCATGTCGCAATCAGAGCGGTGATGGGATGAAGTTTAGATCGTAAAAGAAGAAATAAATTCTTCCAAGAAAAATATACAATATGATTGCTCATTTACGGAATCGTGGCTGAGAAGGGGAGAATTTAAACTTCATTTGGAACTTATCTTTTATTTTTTAAATCGAAGTGTGATTCTGGTTGATCAGAGTAGGGATTTGCATTAACTAAGTTGAGCGATATGTGGGATTTGAAGCGTGAAAATCAGTAATAATTTGTGCGAAAGTGGAGTTAAAATCGGAGAGTATTCCCGACTGTTATGGATAAATAAATTAGTTATCAGTAATTTATCAACGTAATGGATAGATTTCTACTCTTTTTTACTCTAATATTGATTTTTTTCTTTTTTAAGGCATTTTTTTTCCTGAAATTCTAGAGTGCCACGTGTTAGTTTTTATTTTGTATTAAAAAAACCTTTTGGCGGGAAAATTTTGATTATGAAACAGACACGTGTCCTTTTTGTTTGCTGCTTTAATTAAGTACTATGGATACATATATATATATATATATATATGAATACATATGATTAAGTAATTAATGACATAATATTGTAATTAACACCTATCATAAATATCTTTTAAGAAAATATGTGGTTCAATGATCGTTATTACTTTTTCAAAATTTCAAAAATTTTAAACAAGTTAAATTAATTAATTTCATAAAAAGATTTACTACACTTGATTGCTTTTTATTTATCCAATAAAAAAAATAGTTATTAAATTATTTCATGCCATTTGTTCCGAATCAGTTCTCATTTAATGTATATGATTTTCGTTTTTTCCCTTATTCGGTTTAGTTAAAATAAATGAGTATCTTAATCTTAATCATAAATATCTTGCTTTTTCCCTTTTTTTTAAATATTTAATTTTTTAATTTGATCTTACCTTTTCATTCAGTAATAAAATGGAAACTAATAAATTTAACTAGTAAATTTCATTAATATAAATTGTAATTAAGTATAACTAATGTTTTATCATATAGTAGAACGTCGGTAAATCAATAATCGATAAATTAATAATTTCTAACAATTAATAATTTTTTCCGGTCCCAACTTGGGACCAGCACAAAAAGTGACAAAAATCGATAAAATAATAAGATAATAATGTTTCAGAAAATCTCCTATATATCTATAGGTCCCAACAATATTGTAAATTAATAAATAACTTAAATGCCAAAAAAAATACTAATATCTAGAAAGATTTAGTAAAATATGAGATTATTGATACTTTTTTTTCTTGAAATTTAAATTCAATGAAATTTCATCCTTGATTTGTCTCATTGCCCTTAAGAGCTTTAGTGTTGTATTCTCAAATTGCAACAAGAAATTCTAAAAAATTATTGCTGATTTGAGTGCCTCTTTTCGTGTGACTGGTACCGAAGGCAGTGACTCATCATCACCTTAATCCTCAATTGAATTATCTTCAGGACACTAGTTAGAATATCTTCAAATGATTGGACCTATGTAGATTTATCATTTTCACCTGGATAATCCACCAAATGATTGACATTCATTTTATTAGGTTTGAGTTTATATTATTAAAAAGAGTTACATTCCTTACTTGTTTAAGATTATAAAGAAACGATGAAAAATTACGTACTATAGTAGGGTTTTTTAAAGAAAAAAAATTCTTTAAATTAATAATTTATTAATTTATCGATTATTTAATAATTCGCTAAATTAATAAAATTTGGTGGTCCAACATTATTAATATATAGAAATTCTACTGTAATTTGATTGCCATCCTCGTAATTATATGCCACTAGTGCAAAAGATATTCTTTCCGTATTGAAATAGTTCACTCCCGGTTTGACTGATGTCTTTCAACACTGGCTGGCTTAGCCCACTCTGACACTTTTTTCTTTATAGAATCTTCATAGAACAGCTTTATCAAAGTCACTGTGTGAGTGCGTGAAATCCGAAACTAGAAACACAAGATGAAGCTTCAAGTGTACGCAGATCGCGTATCTTCACCATCCCGCGCAGTTCTGCTTTTCTGCAAGTAATATATGTCTTCTTTCAGTTCTTTCTTTCTCAATAACCTTCCTGTGTTGTTTAATTATGTTGATAAAATTTTACTATTTCTTTCCCTTTAAATGAATCAAGATTTGTTCTTTAAGTTGTTGTAAATCATATAGATGGCCTATTGTGAATTAACAGGTTAAACGGGATAGATTTTGAGGAAAAGACGATTGAACTTTCCAAAGGAGAGCACCTATCCCCTGAATATGCAGGTAAACAAACTATATCCGGAATTGAAGAAATTCGGCTCATTCGACAATTTCATTTGTATTTATGTTTTCTCTCGCATTATTTCCAATTGGGTTTTGTTGCAGCCATCAATCCCATGAAGCAAGTGCCTGCAATTGTGGTTGATGATGAGTTCAAGCTCAATGAGAGGTAATTTATATGAGTCACCGACCTTGAATAATCATCTCATAAGTTTACAATTACACCTCCCCCGATTATATGGTCAGCTGTTAGCCTATAACCACCATATCAATTCTCTTTGATGATTATTAATTAGGAAAATAAGTCGAAGATTTCGCGTTCTTCAATGTGTTGCATGTTAGTTTTTTTACTTTAATAGCCCAAGTTTACTCAACATCAAATCTGTGAAGAACAAGCTTTATGGCCTATTATGAGGAACTTGTAAGAAACAATAAGCCTGATTTTGAAGAGGGTAGTCTTGAAAATCTTGAAGTGACCTCTGTAGATGAACAACAATTGAGGTCATGCTCTCTAAGTGATTGCCTGATTGCGAGGAAATTAATCAGTCTTTGACGTATTTAATCATCTTTTGCAGCCAAGCAATTATTAAGTTTCTTGTGGAGGCTTTCCCTCAAGTTGCTGATCACTGGTAAGTCCTTATGCTGCTGTTCAAAATCGATTTCGGGTAACAGGACATCTTTGTTTAATAGCGTTCAAATGTTTGCGAAACATTACACATTTATTATGAATGGAATTTGAGACAAAGGCATTCTGTTAATCTGAGACTAATATGAGAAAACAGATTTGCACAAGTTGTGATGTCCTTTAGAAATCAAACATGCTAGTAGCACTAGCTGATATTTGTACAGAATTCTCCACTATATTCTTCTATCACCATTTCTAGTTGATGTTCTTTCCTAATTCCCAAATTTGTGAATTGATGAACACATGGTTGATTTTCCTTTTACTCTTTTTTATTCAAAGGTATCCTAAAGAGTTGTTCAAAAGAGCACAGATCAACTCAATCTTAGCTTGGTATCACACCAATCTACGTCGTGGTACACGTGAGTGCCGTTCTGTACTTTAATAAGGTTTGAGTAGTTAATTATAATCAGGCATCTTAATATGCTCCTAATTAATTGGAAATGATGATGCTTATCTTTGCAGTTAACTTTGTCATCCATAGTACTTTTGCACCAGTATTTGGTCTGCCTTTGGATCCAGAAGCAGCAGCTGAAGATGAAAAAGTTCTGTCAGGCTCTCTGGCTCACATTGAATCTTTTTGGCTGAAGGGGGATGGACCTTTTCTACTTGGTAGCTCTCAGCCTTCCATTGCAGATTTGGGTTTAGCTTGCGAAATCATGGAACTTGAGGTAATATTTCACTTTCTTCTGGTGTGTCTTTTTATTTTTGCATTCTTTTATTGATTATAAGCTCACGAGAGTCTTTACCTACTCTCGAAAATGGTCCGTTGGTCCAACATTGTTGCATAAATGCATGGATTCTTTTTACGTATAACCTTGTTTGATTTAGTTCTTAATTGATAGTGGGATCTTAGTATGTATTGTGATCATCGATCTTAAAATAGTTTAATGCCAAAATGCAGATCAATGTTGCCCTTAGATGTTTTTATATTTGTAATGTGTCCAACAATGAAATAAGGTTTGGAAAGCTCGTTCTGTTCTGTAGTAGATGTATAACAATTTTGGGACGAAAAAAATATCTCATTCGACTTGACGGTTTTGATGTAGGTTGTGGATGATGGGGCTCGTGAAAGAATATTGAGCCCTCATCAGAAAATCTTGAAGTGGATTGATGCGACGAAGAATGCCACACAGCCCTATTTTGATGAATTCCACGCCCTCCTTCCCCAAGTCAAGCAGACCCTTCAAAACAAAATCTGATGGAGACAAAAATCCAATAGACAGAATCCGAGACTATTCTAATCTTTTCTTTGGAATCAGACACAGTTTTGGGGACGTTTATTCAGTTCCTAATGAACCTAATAAAAACATTTCGGCGTGCTGCCTGTGGAATAAAGTGAAATGATTTGCCTGTTTTTTTATTCTTGACTAAGGATAATTATTATTTATTTTATAACCTTATATTATATGATATCGCTTCTCGAATAACACTCGTTCTTTTGTTAAAGCCAAAATTAGGAAACTCATTATCATACGCTGATTTAGTGATAATTGAATCATTTGGATCAGGCTTGATGGTCCAATCCTAATTTTGGTAGCGTGATGATTAACAATACACAGTGACAGAGAGTATATGTTGATCATCATGCTAGCGTTAAAACATCGAACATTCACTTTTTAATCATAAAATGATAATGCTATCAATTTTAAACCAGTTTCTCTTCTAATAATTAAGTAATGTCGCAATGGATAGTAGGAATATGTAATAGAGTTGTACAGTTGAACTGTTTGTTAATTATGCGCCATTTTGGTGATGTTGATATAATTTTTTACAATTTTTTTTAACCAAAAAACGTATTAATATTTCTGTTTGGACGATGACATTAGATTTATGTCTATTTTTTTTCCTAATAAAGAACATGGCAAAAGGATTATAATAATTGACATCATGTTTATATTATGATGATGAAAACATAAATATATAGACAACACAATTTGAATATAATAAGGAATGGAATAACAATAACCAAGATGGTACTAGAATCTACTCTCGAACAACTGAAAATATATTTACGAAAGGTGGCCAACGAGTATTTGGTCCCCAAGAAACTCCCATCCATAATCCAATTTTGAGGATTTTAATTTTTCTTCTTCCAAGTTCAGCTGCCCTCGCCCTTCTTTGACTTCGATCCGCGAATATAAACTACACAAAGCGCCAATGCGCTCTCTTTATTACCTTCAATAGTGGAAACAGGACCTGTGACTCGAACTCCCGGTGTGACTTGAACCCGTGGCCTATTCGAAACATGAGAGACGCTCTCTTTATTACCTAAGTACTGTTTAGATTACAAAAGTAAAATACAGAATCGGATCACAATTATAATAAAAATAAAAAATAACTGTAATAAGAAAATTAATTTATGAATAAAGAGGTCAAATTACTAAGAGAAATTATATAATGTCGTGACTGAATAATTCGATCAACGATCTAAATTGTTAGATTCATATTAACTTTTAAATCGTTGACTAGACTATTCAGATGAGGATATTATGTAACTTCTCGCAAATTAGAGACCATATTAATTACCATTTTCTCCGTGAGTCGGTACTCGTACATGAGCCAGCTACTATCTTGCTTTGGGTAGTAAACAAGGGAGGATCTGCGGCCAACCGTCATCATCTCCGGAGATGGAATTTCTACTTTCGCCGTAGATGCTTTCCAATATCCTTTCACAATTCCGTCCTTTGCTACCCTCCGATCGTTCTTCGAATCACTGCGGTCTTTTCTCTTCACAGGTGAAAAGAAATACATCTTGCACCCCTCACTCAGGTCGAAAAACCCACTTCCTTTATATTTATCTGTATAACATCCCAAATTTTTTTATATAAAAAAATTAGAATTTGTATCGCAATTCGGTAAAGAGTACTCTCTTGATTCAAAACTTGTCAGGAGCAATAAACCAAAATGTTTGCACATAAAAGATACTCCATGTGTCTCAGAAATATTTGTCCAGTTCGGATATTTCGTTTTAGTACAAATTGAACTAAAACTGAAAATTAAAACTGGGCAATAATTTGAAACATAGAGAGTAGTAAACAAGCAAAAGTCAGGTCTGAACCCTAGAATCTTGTTAGCATCATGAATGATAACATAAAGAGAAAGTAGTTCTTGTTAAGTAAGTTATGCCCTAACAAATTAAAAGCCAAACCCTAGTTCTTTATGCACACTTCAGAAAAACGAAAGGAAGCTCAAGTCAAAGCGAAACCACAAACCCTAAGCTAAGAAAATAAAAATGATAGCTGAATTTTACATGCACCGATCACTAAAATATTAATCCATACGATCAAAAAAACATGTTAAGGACAAAACGAAGAGAAGCAAGAGCAAGAAAAAAAAAAGGGAAAGAGACAAAGAACATACCCATCAACTCCTGGGGCGCATACTGGTAAACATCTTCATGAATGATGAAACCAACATTAATGTCGTGATCAACTTTCTCGCGAAGATAAACTAGAAGTTCGTGGTCCGTGGGCTTAAACCTGTACCCCAACGGAATATAAATATTTGGCAAAGTTTCTTCATCCTTTGAATGTGAAGATTCTCCTCGCTCAGTTGTAGATGATGACCACCCATTTGTAGGCACGAGCTGTAGTTGATTGTAACCCGATGAAGAACAAGGATCAGGAATATTGAAATTACTCATCTTTTTTGCTGTAAATCTTGTATTGAAACTGAAACAAGATTAAAACCCTTGTTGTAATGAAATAAGGATTGATTATCTTCTTTTTGAGAAAAGGAGACAATTAATTAATGTGAAAGATTTGGTCGTGACAGATTAATTAATCAGCTATGTATATATAGATAGACGTATATATATTGTTAGTTTAATCTTTTAGCATCTAGGATCTGGATCACAATAGTGAATGGTTGATCAGATTTTTTTTTTTTTTGGTCCCCGAATTCTGATAGGATTTTGAAAGGAAACGCGAAGGTGTTTACTATCATGCATGTTGTAACGTTCACCAATTTCTTTCTTTTTTTTTTTTTTGAGTACAAATTAATTCTTTTACAAAGTGTTCAAAGTAGGAATTTAACCAGAAGCAGGGGAAACTACAAAGAAAATCTCTGTTACGTTTTTAGTCCAGGTTCGAGAGTTAATCTAATTAATCATAGTAGTTTATAATGGAAAAATTGATGTGGAAATCCATGGTGATCAAAATGATAGAGATTTTCGTAACACGAAAAGCTCTCGACGCATGCACAATGATCCTTTGGTGCGTCGATAGGAATTAAATGAAGGTTGTCGAAGATAAGGTTTCCAAAACCTAGTTCCCGATTGGAGTTGGTTTTTAATTTCATTAACTTTTTTTTTTCCTTTCTATTTTTTGCTTTTAAGATATCTACTTTTTGGCTTTTTAGTTACAGTATTATTATAATTATGAAATAATCGTGAAAGGTGTAATTATTTTAATTAAAATGTTATATTAAACTTTGCTTAGGCCAACGTATAGAAAGGGATATATATATATATATATATATGTTTGAATAATTTTCTTAATTAAGCGAATAATGTACTATATCCCTTTTACCCTATTAAAGCAGAATACAGGATGTTGATGTGCTAACTTTTTATTAAAAACTTTTGGCTCCAAATGCACCATATTGCATTAACCATTCTGCCACGTGTCATCCCTTTTTAAAAGAAAAAAAAATTCTTATCCGGAAAAACAAAAACTACTTTACAAAATAGCTACACAATTTTAACTCCTAACATTTATCATTTATCAATCAAATTAAAATAGCATTTAAATTTGCTCATAAACTTATCCCCTTTATTACTCCACATTCTTTTGTATGATTTCTGCATCGTTGTAATTTTCAATATTTTTTCTCCTTTGGCAGATATTTTTTTATTTTTATTTTTATTTTTGGCTAAAAAAGGGAAAAAAAACCAAATGTGTAGCTATTTTATTTTTTTCCAAATCAAAAATTCATTTATCTATTAACACAAAATTAAAGTAGAGGGGCGCCCGGACATCTATACGGGCCAAACATCTAGTATATGATTATTAAGAGTGCTTGCATTATTTTCCCATTGAATCCAACATTATATTCTTTATTATTTCTAACATTACGCGATAACGCAATCGGAATCAAAGTATATTTTGAATTCTAAAACTAAATAGTAGAAACTGTAATATCGTCCGTTTCTTCAGACCCCCAAAAAAAAATCTACAAAAACACATAGTGGAGGATTTATTTTGCCAAAACTATTCATTTGGTCATAATGCACTTATAAGACGTAAAATAAACTAAATTCTAAACTACGTCTTATATAAATACTAGGGGGTGGTGCTGCACATTTGTGCAGCGTAAGGTGAGTTATAACCCAGTAATTCGGGAATTTTTTAGTTCTGTTTTTTAAATGACAATCAAATCGACATATATGAATAATAAGTTTTAATTCTTTTTGAAACGGAAAAGATATTAAAAAATGGTCTGTACTTTGTTAACCTTTCTTAAAATGCTGGTGAAAATTTTTATTTGATTAAACATTGGTATTATATATTTATTTTTTTAACTGAAATAGAAGAACATCTATAATCATTCTAATAAAATGCTGCAATGAGAAAACTGGATTTAATTTTGGTCGATTTAGGAATCTTTCAATTTCCGGTATTATGTATGTTTCTCTCCGTTCCCCTAAATTTCCTTCTTTGGTTCAATCACATTAATTAGACACAATCCATATAATATACATTAAATTCATGCATTAAATTAAATAATAAATATTTGGTACGAATGCAATGTACTTGCACATTAACTTATTGGATTTTACCTAAAAAAAAGAAAAAAAAAAAAGAAAATTGATATTTGCATCCCGCATGTTTGCAGTCGTTTGGGTTTTCATGTACCATTCTTTTCCCCTATAGAATGCCAATAAATTCATACACCTAATTAAGAGAAAGACCAGACTATCAATTTCTTCATTGCATTGGTCTGTGACTGAAATTTTCAACTCAGGTGCCCATTCATGCACTAACAACCATTGGTTGATTGTTTTCATGTTTTCTTCAAATCGTTTTAGTAACCATTCAGCCCTGAAACCACCCACATAGAGGCCTTATCCTCCAGGTTCACCAAGGCAAACCGCTCCCTAGTATCTGAAATACAAAAAGAGCAAGACAATAAGATCCTGTAAGGACATCAAATCAACTACACATGGATTCATTTGTTCTAAGCAGTGAAACACAGATTAGTGCCGAGGAATTAATATTCAATAAAACTAAAACCATCATGGTACTGTTATATAATGAACTAAATGAAAGAATTGGTACTACAAAAACCACCTGCTTGTATAATTTTTTGTGTAGGAAAATACAATCAATGGAAATGAAGTCAACTACAATAAGACCAAATACACAATTTGAACTAAAACTTAAGACTATTAAACATGGAGCCTTTGAGCAGTTCGAAGTTAACAAAGCTTTCCGAAATTTGAGAACTTTAGCCAAGAGATTACCAGAGACTTAGTAATAGAGTGATTCAAATGCTGCAACATATTTCATTACAGAGTCGCTTCTCTTTATCATAATTGCATTCAACTCTCTCCTCCTATATGGTAATTGTATTGTAGTTTAGTTTTGCAATCAAGTTGCTACTATCCCCATTTTGTAGTACACATGGTTCTTCTTTCTAATAGAGTTTCAGTCTAGACTCTAGAGTCAGAATTTCTTCTTCATCTCGTATAGTACTGCTATTCCTATAGTACACAGTTCAAAGTTAGACAATTGTTTCAGTAATGGGTTGTCCTAGGGTTTTAAATAGCCAGATTCACGTAAATTATGTTGACATATTCAAAATGCATGGCATTTTAGTGTCGTTTTTAATTAGTAGAAATGGTATTTGCGAAATTTAAAGCCCGAATTCATGTTAAGCAGCTACTGTGTATGCAAATTTCTTCAAATAAGGTGACAAATAAAAAGAACCACGGCTAAAAATGAAATTTCCCATTAAAACTAATAGCACAAAAAGAAATACTGTTTAAAAGAAGTACAAATCAGTTTCTTAGAGACAAATAATCAAACAGGTATCATGCAGACACATAGAAGTTTTCACCAATTTCGACGGACCTAGGTTAAAACCCTTTTTCCTAATTGCTTGATCTCATATCCAAATTAGGGAAGGGAGAATGGCTAAAAGTGACAACAAGATACCCTGCACACTGTTCTTCTACATAAAAAAATTTGTTCTTTATATCCAAATAGCTCTACAAGAATACAAAGAAAGTAACTTCTTCATCTTCTTTTTCAGAAATTCATGCACTAAATTAATCGAAACATAACAGTATTGCATAATCTGCAGATACATAAATTCAAGGGGGGAGAGAGAGGGGGACGAATAATGGAAGAAAGGGATCCAAAAACTGTACCGAATCAGAATACAAAATTCAATTTACGGGGGAGGGGGTTTCAGGCACACCTTCAGACCTTCGAGGAAAAGCTATTAAATCAGAAATGACCAGATCTTACTGTAGAACTTTCATTTATTTCGGAGCTATTCCCCGCCGGAGCTTCAAAATTGTTTAGGGTTGGGGATTATTTTGCGCCGCATCATCCAAATTGTCCGATTAACGAAGTAATAAAGGGCAAGAATTGTCTTTCTGTTTTCAAAATTTCTTCAAAAAGAATTCATTCACCGACAAAGGTCTGGATTTTTTATTCATGTCTCCCTATTATTGTTCAATCAACTCTGATTATCGAACTCTTTGGAGAGAGATGCAAGGAGGCCGAAAGACAAGAAAAAGAAGAATCCACCGTGAAGGAGCAAGAACAGTGTTGTACCAGACTTGCACCAGGAAGGAGCAGTGAAGAGGGCCAAGGAAGAAGCCGTGAACAAATAATAAGCGGACACGTGTAAGAAAGAACACGGAACACCGGAGAAGGCAGCCAAACCAAAAGAGACGGTGGAAGCCGCAATCTGTAACCGATGTCTCCAATCAAAGAGCCGACACATTGGGGGGAGTGACCGGCCACCGTACCTAAACGGGAAGAGTCTCGGTCCAACTCCCCTATTGATACATATAGATATATAATAGGCCAGTTGGGTTAGTGTTGGATGGAGGCCCATAAATAGATCACGACCCAAACTCAACTGGGTCCAGTCCATATCCGTTCTTCTAACATGGATTACCACTGCCTGGAGCTTACTTTCCATGGTTTCGTCATATCATCAGAGTCTTCCTTCCTAATTCCCACAGCTCGGTAGAGCTTGAAGCTCTTTATTATACTGTGTGACTGTGTGAGAGAGAGAAACTGGAAAACGTAGAAAGATGACGCTGAAGTTGTATGTTGATCGCATGTCTCAACCTTCCCGGGCAATTTTGATCTTCTGCCGGTATTCCTATTCATTCTTATCTTCAAAAGTCTTCAACTTTCCCATTTCTTTTTTATCCCTTTTCTTTTTCCTAGTATTATTGTACTCATTCACTACTCACTATTCTGGCAATTCGCTTATGAATTCCGTTTACAGTGTAAATGGTATTGATTTTGAGGAAGTAAGAGTTGACTTATCCAAACGCCAGCACTTATCTCCTGAATTTCGAGGTTGCTTTTTCATTTTCTTCCTTATCTATAATGGTTAATTTCTATCTTTTTTTATTTTTTTGTTTCCATTTGTAGAAAGTAATGATCAAGAAAACCCCCCTTTCCCCTTATGCTATTTTACACTCCATTTTATGTTACAGAAGTTAATCCCATGAAGAAAGTGCCGGCTATAATGGATGGAAGATTCAAGCTTTTTGAGAGGTGGGCCCAAGTACTTTGTCTTTCTGTTTTCGGGATTCTGCAGAAAATTTTCCATTCTAGGGTGCTTACAAATTAAGTTCCTTATACAATATATAATTTTCACTGTTGTTAGTTATTAGTCCAGTGAAAGCTTGTAAGGTTGGGACTTGGGAGTTAACTGTTTATTATATGATCCTTTCTGTAAAGAGAAGGAATGAAACTAGTAAATGTATGTTTACAGATTTGGTTTATCCCCTTTACTGTTATGGTGTCCGAGTCTGTCTCCCTGTTTGATCATTGTCCCAGTTTGTCTCCCTGTTTGATCATTCGTTACCTCTTTTGATTCTATTGAGTCCTCACGCATTTGAGATTTTCTGCAGTCACGCTATTCTTCGATATCTGGCGTGTGTTTACCCTGGAGTTGCAGATCATTGGTGAGTCTGCTTGATCAACTTTAGAGAATGGTCGGTAGTTTGAGTAGCTCTCTCACTAATTTTATATTTTGTGAAACTTCTATTAACAAATGAAGAGAATGACTGGATAGGTAAGCAAATTATAGTTGATGGAAGGTACATGAAAATTTCGCATGGATTGGTTTTTTTAGAAATGATTGTGTGAGCATGCTTTTAGACTTTGCTGGAAAACCATTAAAGCTGAACACAATAATCTACTTACTTGCTGACTACTTAACAGTTTTTTGCAGAATGTTGTAAAAGTGATAGTTTAAGTTTCAGTATGTCTTTTTATCTATGTTACACATATAACACGGATTATGATCAACTTGTATTTTCTTTTTCATCACTGAGATTTAGTTCATGTAACACGGAGTCCCTTGCACATTCTTGGACTATTGTATACTTTGAAATGGCTCTAACAAATGGTTTCTTCATTGAATTTACACATGTAGGTATCCTGCAGATGTCTATACAAGAGCAAAAATTGAGTCGGTTTTAGATTGGCATCACTCCAATTTACGCCAGGGTGCAGGTAAGCAAACTATTGCTTATCAGTTTAATAATTATGATTACTACATCTTCAGATCTGTTGAGTTTCATTTGGGATTTAACTGAATAACAAGAAAGTTCATTTTGAACCTATAGTAAGTCTACAAGCTTCCATGTAGATTTGAGTAGCATATGTCATTGTAGTGAGCATATGAGCATATTTGAAATGTTAAATTCATGCACCTGCACTCCGGAGCTGGGTTAAAATACAGTGATGAAACAATTGTTTTGATTCTGTTACTGCTATTCTTTGTGTATGGTTCTTCAATAGGAATGAGAAAGCATAATTTTTTTATTTTTTTTTTGGGTTGGCTGATTGCAAATGATTACCATCCCTAATTTCAACTTATTGTGTGAAGTAAGTGGAAAGGCTAACTTGGAAACCCTACATTGCCATTATTGTTAATCAACTGATTTATTACATTTACATTGAGATCTTTCCATAAGGAACAGTTTATTCACCGTACCCTTTTTTGCAGCTTCATTTGTTCTTCATACAGCACTTGCACCTGCACTTGGTCTCCCTTTGGATCCAAAAGTAGCAGCTCAATCTGAAATGCTCCTATCAGCTTCTCTTGCAAAGATTGAATCTTTCTGGCTCAAGGGAAAAGGGCGGTTTCTGCTAGGAAACTTGCAACCTTCTATTGCAGACCTGAGTTTTGTCTGTGAAATTATGCAACTTGAGGTAGAGAGATGTCATTAGATATCATTTCTTGAATTGCATCTTATACAGTGGATTACTTGTATATAAACTAGATAATCATAGAAAACTATCATTCCCTATTAATTTGACGGGCTATCTTCTTCACTTCTGCCCTAGAAATATGTTATTCGGGAATGAAATTATTTTTTTCCTTCTACGGTACTATATTGTCCTAGAAATAACCAATATATTCATGGATATAATCCAAATCATTTTTGTGCATTGCAATAGTATTACTGTATTTAAGTATTAGTTGTTTCCAATGGAAGTGGGAACTCATGCTCTGTCTTGCATTGAATCCCTTCATCATTATTCTCAAGTTTCCCTTTGATGGGCAAATATATCCTTGATGGTGTATAGGCAGACTTTCTTTTGATGCAGAAAAACATATATATATATATATATATATATATATATATATATATCTCAGTCTATTTAGTTGCAGTTGTCCTGCTGCTAGTTTACCATGTCAAGAGTATTCTGGTTTGTATTATGGAGATGTCTTTTCCAGCCTTTGCTCTTGATATATTGTTGGTTACAAGAGGTTCTTTGCTTTCAGCTTTTTCAGTCATCACAAGTTACATGAGTTACATATCTGAATTTTGATTTCAGGTATTGGATGAGGAGATTCGTAGCCGAATTCTAGGTCCGCACAAGAAAGTATTGAAGTGGATTGATGACACAAAAAATGCGACACAACCACATTTTGATGAGATTCATACCATCCTCTTGAAAGTCAAAGAGAAGTTAAAGAAGATGTCATCTGCTGGAGGCAGCAGCCAAACGAATGTCAGCAACAAGTCTGTTTTGCCTTCAAAGATATAACCTTGTAATTTACAAATTGTTCTTTGTAAATGTCAACCTTGTATGATCGAAGTGAGAAAATTCCTTCCAAATACATGTTTCCTTGGAACAAGAATTATGGCAAGTTAGTGAAACTTTTGCATCAATCGACAGGCGAAGGAAACTGCTTTACCACACTGATAGATCCTTAATTCCCCCATTTGAGCAAATAAACTGCTGAGTTTGCCACCTTGCATTGATTATTTCTGGTTGCTGCCTCGATCTAGAGGTTGTTGGAAATGTCCGAAACATTGGGTTAGGAATTGGGAAGTCTTCATTAATCTCTGATCAATGTATATTTTTAAGGGCTAAGAAGCAACAATAGCATTCTCTCGTTTGTTTCTATTGGTTGTTGCATCTCTTTAATTAATCTCCAACTTCTTAGGTACATGGTGGATCTGAAATTGAGGAAGCTTTGTCTAGTCATGAATGGCCCCAAAACAGTTTACGAATTCAGTGAAATGTGCATTAAAGGATGATTACAATCGACTAGCTAGCGAGCTGTACTGAAGAAGAGCATCACTGTCACATATAGCTCAAGCATCCTAACTGTTCTATAGATTGCTAACACTGACTAATCTAGCTAACCACCATTGTTTGAGTCTAACAGAACCATAGACATGATTTATACTCCTGGATTAAGAGAACCCACTTCGAGTTTTACCCCATTTTCGTGCATTCATCCATTCTGCATCACTGCCTTTGTGTTTTTTGGTGTGTCATGCTACTTCTTTGGTCTCCTGAAGTTCTATAAGAAAAGCGGGCAGCCAACTGAAGCCTCAAGGAAAAGGCATCAATTTGATCGTATTGGTAACATCATCCTCATCTATTCCACGATCACCACGGTCACCATAAAAATAGCCACTTTCCGGGAGTGGCCGCCGCTCACACTTTCAAAATAGCAAGGAACTCTAGATAGCTGAAGAGAAACATGAAGGCCATTTAGCCTCCAATTCAGGATCCATCCACATATTATTGTATCCAGACTGGCTCTTACTGGGTGCTTGTAGAAACAAAAAAAAAAAAAACAAAAAAGTTAAAGAGAAGACGTTATGTTCTGCTGTATGAGAAATGTGGTCTGAAAGAGAAGAATATAGAGCCAATTCCAAAGGTTGGGGGATGCATTATTTACGGCTAATGGATGGTGGTTGTTTGGTTGGAAAGCTATAAATGTCTTGAATGAGGAGGGGCGGAATTCATTGATCACTGACAAGAGTCGCTTTTAGCTCGTGCTTGAATTCTGAATTTGCATGGTCATTTTAATTCCTCTTCAAACAAATACGTAGTCTTATTTGCTTACAACTTAGAACAAAAAACCTCACTTTAGTAGTTCATCATTGCTCTTATAATACATATTTTTCCTGATTGAAATGAAAGTCATTCCATTTATTCCATACAATTTCCGGTATAAAACCTCGCTTTAGTAGGTTTTTTTTTCTTTTTTTTTTTTTTTGAGAGCACTGGAAATTAGAATATCTAATGACTATTGATTGATAAAAACTTCAATAAAGTGAACCAAACGGTTCCACTGATCGACAAATGTTTCGGATGTTGTGTTTGGTCATGAGCGACCAAATTATACTCACCCCATTCACTTTTATTAGAAACTACTATACTCTTAAATCTCAATAAATAGATACGGTTGTTATGAAATATTTGATTTGATTTGATTGAATGTCCATAATTAGCAAAGAAAAAAAATATTTTCTTTAAAGAATTAATTTCTTTGATATTTAGATTGCAAGAAAAACACTTTGTTTTATTATCATACGTTTATTAATATTACTAAAAATATATTTATAGAAAGAAGTCTACTTCTCATATTTTACTTTGTACTTTTACATTCTACTTTACTCATAGTATTACTGATATTTACTAATATAAGTAAAATATATTGCCAATAACAATATGAAAATGCATAAAAGTTGTTCCTGAAGTAGTAATGTTGTGATAGCATATTTACCATATTAAAATGCTCAAGTAGTAGCATTATAAAGAAATAATTGATGAAATCTTATGAATTGATTTCCTTCCATTCTCCGAAGTGAGTGGGCAGTAAATTATTCCAAGGCAAATTATAGACATCATAAATCTACAATAATTATGTATATATACAATTCTTCACCTGAAGTTGGAAAATTAGTTTGAAGACATGTTCAATTTAGACATGGTCCATTTCCTGAAGTAAATGTGACGATCATGAAATAATGCTATTGGTGATTCTAGCAAATACACTATTAACCACATGAAGTTGGAAAAATAATGAAAACACTACTATCGATATGAAGTTGAAAAGTAGTATATTGCAAATGCTACCATTGTGACATAAAATCATTGGGTTCACATGTTTTGCATACCCAAAATTATCTTATTGATATCTTCAATATAGTATTGAAAGTAGATGAATTCATTAGTCCTGTCGACAATGAATTAACAAATCATAATTCAATTTTTGTCAAAACGCCCTGAAGGTGATTTAATAAATTTAGAGATGAAAATGTCAAATATGTCAAACACCCTGAAGGTGTGGTAGTCTTTTGAGCCACCATAGTAATGATACTATTTAATTGACATTTCTATCTACATGTTTCGAAGAAAATAAGATCTAAATTTGTTAATGGCAAAAGTATGCCTTGCACATAGTGTAACTCATATTACCTCTGTGTGTATTGTGAATTTTATTAATTGCCCTGAAAGGGATGTTAGTTAATGATAAACACGAAATCAATTAAAAGTTTCAGTAGAGCATATGCCATTGAATTATTTTGTAAAGATAGATGAAACCTTTCGTAGAGTATAATTACACCGGAGAGTGAAAACAAGTAAATGCTTTTGAAGAGCAAATATAATGAATTCATCATTGCCTTTGGAAGAACAATAGTAAACAAACTTTGCTCCTAAACGAGCAAGAGAATTTTAGAAGAAGAAAGTACATTGAGATACATTATATTCTCTAAGATGTCAAAGAAGAATATAAATTGCTCTACCAACACAATTATTTTGAATTTGAAAATTCATTGTTGTCTCCAGCAGAGCAGCGATACTTAACTTTCAAAAGAGCAAGAACACAGAATGAAAATAACTGAATAACAAATACTCTGTCAGAGTAAACGCTCATGTGGAGCAAAATTGTTCTGGTATAGTTGAATAATTAATTCACTATTTTCCCCAGAAGAGAAATTATAAAATTTGGCATAACTACTTAAGCCATTCTGGTTTCAGTACGAAACAAAAAAATTTATATGCTTTAAATTTGGATAACCAAGAGTTTCTTCCAACCAATTAGAATATCAATCGATATGTTGATGAGATAACCACATGTATGATTCTCGTTAACTTGCAACCTGAAGTTTGCAGAAACTTAATTATGGAGTTAATTTGGTAACTTGTCGATTCTCATGTTATGCTCTTACGAGAATTTCAATTTGACAGTTGTGGTGAGTATATGACTCAATACCAGAATGATAGAAATTGAACTTTGAGTGCCTATAAGAGCAATAATGAAGCGGTCTAGTAGAATCGTTAATTACATGTGTTCAATTAAAGAAATTACCTCGTATATAATTGAAGAAGTGTTGAAACATAAAAGACGCCAATTATATGCATAAGACCAAACATGTCATTGCTGATATTCTCCCAAATAGTGGTTTTTTGGTCAAAAACCATACATATCTATCTTTAAATATTAGATGTGCAGTTTGTATATTATAATTTTTCCACCACAATGCACACAATGATAGAGCCTCCAGAAGAGGTCAGAAATATATGTTGAATATTGAATCTCCAATGTTTGAGATTATTGATATTAGATTAACTACTCGATAGACTGATCGTATTAGTTTGACGAGTTAGTTACTCTCAAAAGGGAGATTATTAACTGCTTGGTTGGTTAATCGTCATTTTAGCGAGTTAGTTATCCTAACATCGGGGGGAGAAGTTAAAACAGCCTATTTATAAAATCAGATGGACAATATAGTTATCTCATTATG
Source organism: Oldenlandia corymbosa var. corymbosa (assembly GCA_949775105.1). NCBI lineage: Eukaryota > Viridiplantae > Streptophyta > Magnoliopsida > Gentianales > Rubiaceae > Oldenlandia > Oldenlandia corymbosa. Next base: position 8,420,001 of record OX459119.1, on the reverse strand, counting down.
ATCCTCGATGATATGAACCTGAAGTTCAAGAGATAATGTTTAAGACCAGATGTTTATCTGACCGAATGTATAAATATATCTTATATAAAAAGCTCTTAAAACTTAGAATTTGATAATGTGTCCCTGAAGGACTGGTGGATGTCAAACCAACAAAAATAAAAGAACATACTCGTAACAGATTTAATAGTATAGCGATGAGTAGGGTCGTCTTCTCAAGGAGTAAGTGACAATATTTCTAATCAAAAGTAAAGTAACTTGGAAGGTTGTTTCAGATTTGTAAATAGTGAACGACACAAATAAATTGCAAGTAATTAAAGATGATTTTCGAATAACGATAAGGAGAGAAGCTCTAGTCAAAGGAATAATATCCTCATTGATGTGTACAATTGATCATTGATGCAAAGATTGACTCAACAAATTATGAATATTGGTTATCATTGTTGGAACCTCCTGACAACTCAATCTTTTTAATTAAGCATCAGCGGTTAAGAAACCTTCGTTAACCACTCTTTAGCCAAAAATTCTGTCTGGAACCTCCTAGAACTTAGTTTTCGACAATCAAAGACCCAATTCAACTTCTAAATAAACAAACCTTGCTTAGCTAAAAGTTGATTATTTATTCTCGCAATACAATGAAACTACTTACCAAACAATTAATTGTATTGTTATTCTTAGGAACAAACAAACCTTGTTGTTCAATAAACTAGATTACCTAGGAAAAATTGAATGCTACCAGCTATTCAACTAGTGTCAAATAATCAACAATACAAATCAAAGAGAATAAATAAATACTCACAACTAAGAGATATAGGAACAATTAGATCTCAAAATTGAAATAACATCAAGGCTTCAATAATCCTTCAACTATAACAGAGAGTTTATTTTCTACACATATTGAGAATAACAACCAAAGAGTTTAAGAATAACGTTACAAAACAAGTGGAGAAGAAAACTGAGAGAATTCTGCCCGTCCGGAGCTTCAAATTTGAGCAGACTGTACTTCCTCTTCTTGGTCTTGGTTTGCCGAATTTCCTCCTCTATTTATAGGGGAGGATGGCTGAAAACTCTCCTAATAAGTAGGAGAAAAAATAGGATATAATATATTTTTCCTATTTTTACAAGGTAATTTTCAAATTTGAGTCTTTTGACAACTCATCTCTTAACTAGCAAGAAAACCAACCTAGACCTTTTAAAAGACTCAATACATTAATTCTATTTAAGGAATAGAAGTATCCTCCAACTAAAAAATTGCTACTTTGGAAAGAATCGCCTTTTTAAGTGTGAATACAATTTTTTATGAGAAGCCTTCCTTGAGTGTGAAAAAGATTGCTTGACTTCTTCCTAAAGAATAAGAATTTATAACTCCAAAAACTTGGAAACTAAGCAACTAATTCGTCCAAAACAGCTGCTGCCCTCCAAGTTTCCTGAAATTACAATTTGGTTCTTAAAGTTTGTAGAAATTATATTTTAGCCTCAAAACTTTCTCAATTTTGCACTTTAATCCCTTGTCGAAATTTCCAGCTTGTTCTTCAACGTGATCACGTGCTATATTAACTCCGCTTCTGCCCTTGAGCATAAGTCTCTTCCACAAAAAACTTTTAAAGTCTCAAAAATCAACAATTTTTCATCCTTATCGTCCAAAGCACCTCCTACAATAAAATTAAGCATAAAACACCAATATTAGCATAGATACCATTCCAAATGACACATAAATCACCATAAATATTACGTTAATATCGACATTATCAAGGATTACCTACCACTATTAGTTAGTTGAATGTCCATTTGATGAGTGGTAGAACCATCGATTCCAAATGATAAAAATCCTCGTAAATGACAAGGTTTAAATCTATAGAGATGAAAAATACGAGTCATTCATAAGAATTTTGAATTGGAACAGTTTTCCATTATGGTGAATTAATTTCCAGAAGAAGTATATGAATATTTGAGAAACTTAATGATTGTGAGATCTCATTACCAAAGAATATAGAATCGATCAGTAATAAAATGTCGACATGAAGTTTGCATATACTGCAGCAGTTACTGAAATGAATGAGGATCATGAAAGTCTGATGTGAGTACGGACATTAAATTTATTGGCCACAACAAATGAAAAGACGCGATACGCATACCAGAAGATGTGTAAGTTGGATTAAAACTTCTTGAAAGACTAGAAGTTTTGGCAAATAATACACCGGCTAAATATTATTGGGTGATTGTGTGCAACATTAATGAGCAACCAACTTATTGCGCAAGTTTTTCGAAAGTCTGGATGTTAATGAGGAGATTTATTCTCTTGTGGTGGATTGAAATAAAGTTCTTCTAATATTTGCAGTATCTAGCAGTAAATGAAGAAATGGAAAATGCATCTCTTAAAAATAGTAATCACTTAATACGTGATACTTGATATTTAATAATGACGTCTATATGAAAACCCCGAAGGATTAAAAAAAAAAAGGGACATGATTCCCAATTCTCGAGAAATTAGTTCAAAAGACTTGCGCAAGTTATAGTGTTTTCGTGTGTCTCGATAAATATTTAGGTTCATATTTTTTTGAATATAATCAATATGCTATGTTTGTTTTATCTAGATATGTAATTTTTTTTTTTGTAACATGGTTGTTTGTAATTTTAAACTCTGTTTTACGACCATATTTGAATGATAGGATGATAACTATTACTAGAGTAAGCATTTATAAGTCATATGTGTATTTACAATTTTGTTAGCACCGAACTCTTGTAGAGTTTTAAAAAGCTGAATATTATCGAAATTTATTATGGAATTCGAATAGCCTGAATATAAGTAAAACTCCTGAAGAGTTATATCAGAGTTTTGAACATTTCTAAGAAAGTTCAAAAGGTTGTTACTTGCCTGAAGTAAGGATAATGAAAGATCTTGAGTAGAATCTCGGTCTAAATAGTTTGACCTTTGTGTATTCAACACCCGTTGAGCGCACTTGATTAAAATCTTGATGTGTATATAGATTATTCTTCTTGACTTTCTATTAATGATGTAAATCGATTTGGTCCTGAAGTATCATATAAAGTTTCGGTTCATTTAATCAATCAGTCAAGACCTAGATGTTATATATTGATGCCTTCAAGGTATGATGGTCATGCATCTCTATTATTATAGAACACTCAAAATTATACAGGTATATGAAGACAACCATCTACATGAGAAGTCGAAATAATCTGTCTATTATTGACTTAAACAATCAGGAACCTGGTCAATAGCTTGGCATGGAACGAGAAGATTACAAGTGGCGTACTTAACAGGGGGAGTAATCCACACTGTACTCTTTTTCCCTTTATCGAAGTTTTGTCTCAATGGGTTTTCCTGAAAAGGTTTTTAACGAGACAGCGTCACATTCGGAAGTGTACTCTTTTTCGTTCACTAGAGTTTTATCCCAAAGGATTTTTCCTAGTAAGGTTTTAACGAGGCATTATTCCGCAAAGATGGACATTCAAAGAAGGAGTATTATGAAATATTTGATTTGATTTGATTGAATGTCCATAATTAACAGGTATTATTCTATTCACAATCAAAGAGATATGATTCTATAATATTTAGCATTAATGATAGATGATTCATTTCTCACAGTTCGATCCCCTACTTCTTGTATAAATAGGGAGCTCATTCATGTTTCAAAATACATCTGAATACATCTGAATATAACACGAAGCACTTATCTGCTGAACAACAACCTCACTGTACATGGTTTGAAGTTCTTACAGAATCCCAACTATTCCCTTGACAAGCTTATTAATCAGCTATATATTACAAGACAACCAGGGAGAACATTGATTTGAACTTCTACATGTAAAGAGCCCTTTTGAGTGTTGCCCTTTATCATCTCTGTTCACTCAACGGTGATTCCTTGTATCTCTAGAGTATCGAGCTTCTTAGGTCTCTTGTAGTTCTTCAACAAAAGCGAGCAGCAAACAACACTTACTGAAGAGGCTGCCATTGCAGCCCCAGCAATCCATGGTGGTAAGCGAAATCCAGTAAATGGAAAGAGTACCCCGGCAGCTATCGGGATGCCAAGGAGGTTATAGCCCAGAGCCCACACATAGTTCAGGCGAATTCGGCGAAATGTGCTTCTCGAGAGGTCTATGGCAGTAATGACATCCTCCAAATTGCTTTTCATGAGGACAATATCAGCTGCTTCGATCGCTATGTCTGTACCTGCTCCGATTGCCATTCCAACATCAGCTGCTACAAGTGCCGGTGAATCATTTATTCCATCTCCCACCATTGCCACTATGCCACTTGAACCCTGTAAAGATCAAATGATAAACAACAATATTAACGTGTGTTGTATCTCAACTTTAGCAATGCTTACTGTTGAAGGCAACAACAAGCAATGCTCAGTAATAGGTACCTGCAGTTCCTTCACTTTCTCAGCTTTATGTTCTGGTTTGGCTTCTGCAATTACAGTAGTTATTCCAACTTCTTTGGCAATAGCATGAGCTGTTCCCCAGTTGTCACCTGTGACTAGTATGGTCTTGATCTTCATAGAGTTGAGAATGGAGATAACTTCTTTTGCTCCAGGTTTCAGTGGATCCGATATGGCCAGAATTCCAACTAGCTGGTGATCAATGGATACAAGAATTCCAGTTTGGGCCAACCCTTCAGTTTCTGCTAGAATTTCTTCAGCGTCAATAGGTATCACAATGTTGTTCTCCAACATTAAACTCTTGTTACCTACAATCACTTCCTTGTTTCTGACAATAGCCTTCACACCATGGCCTGTTATTGATTCAAATTCACTCACTTCAGGCCAGACATTACTGTCCTCATCTTCTCTGAACTTTTTAGCGTATTCAACAATTGCTTTTGCCAAAGGATGCTCACTGTTTATCTGATGAATGGTCATAGAAACCAAAAAAAGAAAAAAAAAATCACTTTCATCAGAGAGGATTGATAAGCTTCCTCATTCAAAGTTATTGATTAACTAATGAGCAGTAAATAGTTGCAACAAATTTCTTCTTCTAGTCTCTGAAAATATTGATATGAACTAGCTATTTTTCAATGCATCATCAGATCATACGAGACATGGAACAAGTTTGATATAAAACCGAAAAGCCATCAGAGGATAAACCTTCTTTACACACAACAACCAAAGTAAGAGATGTTTTGGCAAATGAATAATCCTAACCAGCAAAACTCTAAAGATGATAGTATAAGTATACCTCGACTGCAGCAACTAATTCATAAAATTCTCGAAGAGCCATATTTTTCAAAAGCCTCGTCTTGACAACCACTGGCTTCCCAGTTGTGAGGGTCCCCGTCTTGTCAAAAACTATACAGTTCACCTGTAAAATTATTAAAATGTTTAGAATTGGAAGAGATTTACTCCGATTATGCAGAGACAACATGAACTAATATATTCCGACCTTATGTGCACTTTCTAATGCCTGGCCGCCTTTAATTAGGACACCTTGGGAAGCACCAACTCCAGTGCCAACCATGACAGCAGTTGGAGTAGCAAGTCCAAGGGCACATGGGCAGGCGATAACCACAACAGATATGCCAAATTGAAGGGCAAGTTGAAAGCTATCCATAGAGGAAGGGATCCAGGACTTTGGGTAGCCATTGAATTTTCCTGCTAAAAACCAGGCAAGCCAAGTGGAGAAGGATAGGAATATAACCTGTGAATGAAAAAAGTACAATGTTATTAACTTGACCATCCATCCCAAGCAAAAACTTATTTCTTCCTTTCCCAACAGAAAAGAGAACCGCTACCACAACTTGCTAATAAGCTAAGCTACACTTACAAGAGGCACAAAGAATTTTGAGATGCGATCAGCAAACTTTTGCACTGGAGCTTTAGCCATTTGTGCTGATTCAACGAGTCTAACAATCTGGGATAAAGCACTTTCTGATCCTACCTTTGTGACCTTAACATGCAGCACTCCGTTCTCATTGACTGTTCCTCCAATCACCACATCACCCTTCCTTTTAGCAACAGGCCTAGATTCTCCAGTTATCATGCTCTCATTAACATGGCTCTGACCCCAAATGACGAAACCATCACAAGCCACTTTTGCACCAGGCAAAACTTTAATCACATCATTCCTTTGCAGCAATCGACTATCTATTTCTTCTTCATTTGCCACATTACCTTCATCGTCAAGGGTTAATAAGGTTGCTGTATCTGGAGCCAAGTCCATGAGCTTGGCAATAGCCTCAGATGTCTTCCCTTTTGCCAACACTTCAAGATATTTCCCAAGTAAAATGAATGAAATCAGCATTGAACTGGTCTCAAAAAAATCAGTGGACTCAAAAGTCGGAGAACTTGCAGCTCTGACCACTGAGTATACTGAATAAAAGTATGCTGCATTAGTTCCCAAGGCAATCAAGACATCCATGTTTGGAGATCCATGGCGTAATGCTTTAAATGACCCAGTATAAAAGCGCCATCCAATGATGAACTGCACGGGAGTGGATAGTACCCACCTTAAGGTCTCCCCAATAGTGAGCATGTTGACAACTTTGGTATCTAGTCCATGCTTAAGACCAGGGATATACATGAAAACCATGGAAGTTAAGAAAACAGGAATAGTAAAAACTAAACTCCAGAAAAATGACTTGTAATATTGCTTGATTTCCTCCTGCTTATGGGCTTCTCTTCCTCCACCTTCGGGAAATATTTTCGCTTTGTATCTTCCTGATCCAGTTGATTCAATTACTTGGAAGAAGTTTCTGGGGCCTGTAACATCTGCCTTGTAAGAAAGTGACAGCTTTTGAAGCTCTGGCTCTATTTCTACACCTTCAACTCCTGGTAAAGCTTCGAGCGAATTGACAATTATCCTCATTGAATTGTCAGTTCGAATTCCATCAACTTTCAACTGTATCTTGTTTCTATCCTCCCCCGTACTTATAAGAATTGCTTCAAATCCAGTATCTTCTACAGCTTCCAAGAGCTGGTTGTAGTTTAGAATCTTTGGATCATAGTGAACTTCAGCTTCTTCAGTAGCTAAAGCAACCTGAGCTTTTGCTACGCCAGGGATAACCTGTAAGGCAGATTCTACTGTAGTGGAGCATGACGTACACGTCATTCCTTTTATGGTAATCCTGCACACTTGGATGGAGTTTTCATTTGTCTCTTCTTTGATTATTGCAGCTTGAAATCCAACATCTTCAATGGTCTCACAGATTGTTTGCTCCTGAATATCACAGGAAAAATTTGTCAATCACAAATATCATAACAGTACAGAGTGCGTCTGAACAATACGCATTTTTATCCTGGTAGATATTAGAATATAATCAGATTTGTTATGAAGTCTTGTGGTTCACAGATACACGAGGAAGGAAACCCAATCTCTGAAATTCACTAGTTCAAATGGATTTCATACAGTTATATCCTACGACAGATTGCTCAAAATAAAAAATTCTCTCATCAAAAAAAGTTTCTTCATGGTGGCATAACACTCGAGCATGCTTTTTGAAAAGGTTGGGATTCTGAAGAACCGAGAAAAGTGGACTTGTTTCCTAAAGATGGTGATCAGGGAGCATAAGGCAAACATCTAATGACAAGAAAGGATGAACATCCTATGCGCAGGGTAGTCTCATTATCTATTTATCACTAAAATCGGTGTCTAATTAAATATTCTTCTCCTTTGATCATCTGATCCATACTACTGCATTTCTCTGTGGTCTGAATCGAGTGGTTTGTAGTCCTAAATCTTAAGCTAGATCAAGCAGGTATAACACTAGTAGATGATATGTTAAATCTCTTAGCCTCAAGTTAGATGAGGTCTTGGTGATACCAATTTAAACCAATGTTTTAGAGGTCAGGAAAATTTCAGGCTCAAAGCATTTAATTGATAACCTCTAGCCCAGCTACAACTAAAGGGTAAAAGTAGAGGTAAAACGGTCCACTTTCCATCTGCCCTTACCAAACACAACGTAAATTCAACCTCCTGGGTCCTATGTTACTATGTTAATATAGAACATCAACATAAACCAGAAGCTAAACGATAAACAGCATCAAAATAGAGAGTTCCCTAACCAATTCTGGTGTCAGTAAGTTTTTTTTTTTTAATAATAACAAGCAACATGATCAATTAAAATTTCCACCAACATGTCACGGAAACTACAGTACAGAAATACTACATTCAATCAATTGTCCTGAAATTTTGTTCCAATTGTAGATTCCCAAAGAAGAGAGCTCCATTCTTTTCCCACAATACTACAAAACTGAAGAGTAACCTCAAGGCAGTGTTTCCTTCTAAGAAATTTCCACAAACGACAGCACTTAGAGACTAAACAACCATTGAAACCCCACTTCGTATTTTGGCTTAAAAACCCAGCAAAGTACCGGCAACCACCAAACTAATCACCGACTTAAAATTGTGACATCATGGCCAATTGAGGTGGAGATAACCAGGATTAAGCACACAATTTTCCATCAGATAATCATAAAATTCCCTATTCTAAACAGCTTCACTACGAAAAATTCAACATTTTGCATACATCCCAGATGTAAAAATGCAAATGAAATAGTACTAGAATTTAACCACCCGAAAACCCATCTCGAAGAAGAACAACCCACAAAAAAAGAAAAAAAAAGATCACATTTTTCGGAATCTAAAACCTCTGCAAAGGAAAACACACAAGACTTACATTGACGAAGCTGGGAAAAAACAAGACTTGGGCACGATTGTTCAAGACATCAACCACAGCTTCTTTAATCCCAGGAAGCCTTTTAATGGCTTTTTCAACAGAGCCAGCGCATGCAGAGCAAGTCATCCCTGTAACTGAGAACAGAGCCTTGGATTCGGAGCCTTCAGCCATGATGTTCTTCTCTTCATCATCGGTGGATGGGAATCTGCCTTTTGGGTACTTGGGCATTGATGGGTAGTGCGGCCTCGGGGACAAATCCCGGCTCTCATTTCTGATGCATGCCGCCAGCGTCAAGAATTTGGCCGCCATGATTGATTAAAAGTTAAAACCCCCTTTTTTCCCCTGTGATCTGTGTTCAGCTTAATTAGCTTTGGTTCTTCGATGATACTATTATAAATTTGAATCGCTCAAAAGCTACACAATTTTAGAGGGACTTTTTGTTTTGTTTCGGTGGGTAAATCGGAAGTTTGAAATCTCATGATTGTGAAATGTGAATTGAGTTTGCGTGATGTTTTTTCAATCGTCACATTAGTCTGTCCATTGGTTTCATTCAAAGTTTTGTTAGTGGATGACGTGAAAGTTGAGACATGATTACACCATCTTTACATCTTAATCAAAGCAAAACATTATCTTACTACTACCGTTTAGCTGGGTTCAAGGTTTTGCTTGCCATTTGTTACTGCTGCTTAACTCCGGTAATATGTTGTTCAAAGGGATACAATATTATATTCACCAAATAGAATATGAAGATTACACGTGAAGTTCATCAATCGTGTTTTGCTTCTCTCCCAGATTCCAACTTGGTTTTATGACACATAATAAAATTGCAAATGTGTATTCATTAATTAAGACGGTCGACTATTTCTTCGACATGGAAAAAACAAATTATGCTTGAAAATGACATCTTAACCCAACCGTCCGCATATGAAAATAATAAACGCCATCTATTTTTTTTTTCTTGTAACCGAGAAATAATCTATCTTCTACATACTATACTAAGGCAAAAACCAAAGAGAGGAATCTAAAGTCAAGAAGCACATGCCACATAGGATAAAAATGCACAAAATAAAACAATAAAAACCAAAAAAAAAAAACGCAACTGAAAAAATTCAAACTCTATATTGATTCGACCAAATCCCTACAAATCCGATGGACGGATCTCTTCTTCCTAAAAAAACGCAACTGAAAAAGAATTTTATTAATAATTTATTAAAATAATTAAAGAAGTTAAGCCAACCTGAAAATTCTATAATTTAGCTTCAAATATGGAATTGAGTTAAAATACTATGGTGATGGGTTGATGTAGCGGGGCTAAGAATGGCTCTGGCAAAGAATAAAAATATTAAAAGGCTTCAATTATGGCTATTCTTTTTTCTTCTTTTTTAATATTTTGAAATCCAAATTTTTAGAAAAAGATCCTCATATCCTACCTTTTTTTTTTTTATTTTTCTTATTAAAAAATTGGATGGCCTCTACAACAGGTTAGGGTTATTGTTACTGTAGTAACCATTCCTTATCATAACCTTTTCAAAAAACAAAAAAAAAATTCCTTATCATAATCTCTTAACCACCCTAGCCAATCTTTCCATCCCAAACTACCAATATAGTATACCAAGAAATATTGCAAAATATATAATTATTTAATTCAAAGTTCATTTTTTTTAATTTCTTAACAATCTTTTTTGTGTTAAATAAATTACCAGTGTATTCGTTTGGTAAAGTGTTGTCGATGTTTGTGTTTTATATTTTTCAATGAATTCATTATATATTTTATAAAAATACAAAAATTTATACAAATATTATAATTTTTTTGATTTGTTTGTGTAGTAATATCTATGTATATGTGCTCCCCGTCCATCGGACGGGTCTAACATCTAGTAACCCACTATTGCAAAAGGTTTAAAAGAGACATAAAAGTATAGAAAAGAAAAAAAATTAATAAACAAAGTATATTATCATTGCAAAAGGTTTAAAAGAGACATAAAAGTATAGAAAAGAAAAAATTAAAAAAAAAACAAAGTATTATCATTTAAAAGAGAAATAATTCGGTCCCCCATAGACCATGGTCTGCAGATGAAGTTTAATGGCATCCATCACTTTGACATGAACCTTTTCCAAATGTAAGGAGTTATTGAGCTCCGAAAGCTAAGGAAAATTAAACACCACCTCAATATGAATTTTTTTTAGAACAAATAAACTAAAAATGAAATTTAAACTAGACAATAATTATGAGATGGATGGAGCGTAAAAATATACATATTCATGCGCTTGCGAAAATAATAAATCATTTATGTACACTTTTAAAAATAAATGAAATAAATCATCATTTTAAAAAAAGAAGGGGAAAAAAAATAATAAAAAGAAGTAGCAAACAGAATAACGGTGGATCAGTAGGGCCTTGAGCGTTGGGCCCTCGATCCAAATAATCTGGGTTTGCTGGTTTACAATTTGACCCAAGCACTTACATCATCATTGATTTTTTTTTTTTTTTTTTATTTGAGAAAGTCAACAAACTAATTAAAGATGATCATCAACATGCTTGGCGATTAAGTTTCCGATCTAGTGAGATTCAGCTAATTAGATAAGGGGAATATTAAACATCAATTAAGGTTGACTGCAAACCTGAATCAATTGGATGGCGATAAAAATATGTTAAACACAACGATGCGAAAACGATATTTACGGCTAACAATTTTTAGTTGAAGAAAATGATAAAGACAATGGAAACAGTTACTTAGCTGAAAATAATATCGTTTTATTCCTCCAAATTAAGGTTAATCTTCGTCTTAAACTACAGAAGTAATCTCAAACCAAATGTGGGAAATAGGGGAACCGTCCAAGTTCATTGAACTTGGAATGTGCACAGTCGACTTTACAATATTACAGTATGATTTACAAAACCAAAAGATAAAAATAAAATAAAATACAAAAAAAAAAAACAGCATTTAACCTAAACACGTAATGATCAATTCTTGACCCACGTCAAATTCTAAGGTAGATGACTAAACGATTTTTAGGAATTTGAGCTTACGTGTAGAACTTATTTAAGGTTAGAATTAACCATATATATATGCACAGTATATGGAAGAAACGACTCTCTCCTTCTCATTTTCATAATCTATTTTATTGAACAGAAATAATGTAATCATCTAAATGAGATGAACCGAATAACATATACGATAATTATGGGATAAATGAACAAACTTAAAAAGAGAAAATTAACGATCGGGAGTTGCACCTTTTTTTTTTAATGTATTACGATAAAATATAAAAACGGTAAGTCCTGAGTAATATTTCCCTTTGGTTGTATGAAATGTAAAAGGAGTGGGAGAGTGAAAAAAAAAACCTGAAAGACAAGTGATGAGAGGACAGGGAACCAGCGAGTGAGTCCTTAAAGCAATTGTATACAAAAGCTTAAAATCCCCAATAGAATGGTGTGTATTGTACATCAACCGTCAATGATATTGAGCAACTTATATAGAAAAAAAAAAAATTATTCGTGAGTTTTGAGGGTTGTTAATTCACGTCAGCTTCGAAGTTCAACATTGATTATATATTTTAGATATTACCCTCATTATTTCACTTTAAAAATCTATTTTGTTACTGTATATTGTTTCATTTTAACAAAGTAAACCACTATAATAATTTTACAATTGTCAATCATGATTATGTGCTTTGACATCAATTTTCGTTTTTTTTTTTAAAAAAAAAGTAACTCATTTGCAAAATCTTTTAGGGAAAATTTCTGAAAAGGGCACGGGAAAGTTCAATATTATTCTTATGGGTATTAGAATTTTTTTATTATTTTTGTAAGTTACTTAAACACAACTAATATTTTATGACACTTTAAAAGACTATTTTATCCTTCTTTTGACACTATAATTATATTCTTCGTAACTTAAAAAATTATAATCAGATATGGGTTTTTCTGTTTCAAGGGTTTCCTCTAAACTATTGAAATTTACGATTTGATTGGAATTGTCTTTTGTTATTTTCTCCTTTTCGATTTAACTTTAATAGTTTCAATTCTCAAGTTTTGATAATGAAAACATGAACTCCGATGAGTTTATAAAAGGATGGGATTGGCAACCGCTGGAAATTCAGGACCCTTCTTTCAAAATACAACTGTCAAATCAAGGTAAAATTTTTCGGTGAAACTTTCAAGGTAATTGCTAAAGAGGTTAAACAAGGATTGATTATTCATCCATCAAATCCTTATCAATGTTGATCTTTGTTCTTTGTTAGTTTCAAGCTGCTGTAGAACAAGGATGTCCAGAATCTTTGTTCTTTATTCATCCATTAAATCTGATTCAATTTAGATGTGTTCAGGGTTGGAAAGAATTACAACTTTAGATCACATGATTGACATATTCAGGACCTTTTGATGTTAAATTGCTTCAATCGGAATCTCATGATTATTTAAATTTCGTGAACGTCATTTTCAGCAAATGAAGGATTTGAAGTTAGAATCATATCAGGAAGATGAATCATGAATAGATCAGAAAACTTATCTAAGAGATGAGTATAAAATAGGGGGTAGTAAACAGTAATTGTTGCTGGTTTAGAGAAAGGGTAAACTAGTCCTTTGGGATACGAGAAGCTAAAAAATGCATTTTAATAGTTATGTTGAGAAATAAAAATACTAATGCCCTTAAAAATAATTTTAATCTTTCACATTCCCTTTTTAATAATTTCCCAATCTTTTAATCTCTCTATTATCATAGGATAATCAAAAAGCCTAATTAATCCATGTCGTCATTGATTTAGTCACCTTAGGTCATTGATTTAGTCACCTAGTTAACTGACCGGAGGATTGATGTTGTTGTTGCTGAATCGATAAGCATGCGCTATAAATTTAAAAAAGTAATGATATTCTTCTCTATTATTTTAATTCTATTTATAACTCTACCTACATGACTATCTTAATTGGCACATCCACGTCATCACTTCATATACTACTCTTTACAATAATATTTTCTTTTGAAAAAAAAAACATAAAACCCATCGTTTATTGTCAAATTTCTTCGGCCAAAGAATTAAAATTCTTCACTCCTCTCACCGACGCCAATCTCTATTCCTCAAAGAAGATTTTCACAATTGAAAATCTGACCCTTCGTGGTTGCCGAATTGAAAAACTGACCCTTCGTGCGGTCGCCAAAAAGGAAGTATTGCTGCTCATTATAATAAGGAGCATCAACATGATAATCCTGGAAAAAATTACCAAGAAAAAAGAAAAAGGAATTTAGAAGAAAAGTAGGAAGAGTTTATAACTTGAGCGCCTGACAATAATAGTAACACAAGATGATTGGGAAACCAAAAATTTACAGAATACCAAAACAATTAAATTGATGAATTAACATCCAAATTAATTAGGGTCGTACTGTTGAGCGCCCTAATTTTTTCATTTGAACGCCCTAAAAAGACGTACACGCTCTTACAAAATAGAATTATATTGGTTTTTTTAAAAAAAAAAAAAAAAGATAAGGTGAGGAAAGAATAAGCCACCCCTTTAAAGAATAACGTAAAATAATCTCGTCTCCCTTTAGAAAACCTTCGCCGCATGAAGGTTACAGGCTTAACAGCTTCCCAGAATTAATTATCCTCATGAGCATTAGCTTTGGAGATGTCCACGGCGCATATTTTTGCAATTCTTCATAATATGATTTGCCCCGCACATACTTCAAAACTGCTGAAATAATTTGCTCCCACGACAAACCAGCATCCATCCTCTTTTTGTTGTTTCAGAGAATTGCCTCCCAAATCCCCAATAACCCTAGCAGTAGCACGGGAAGGATTAGCTTTTTGATTGTAAAGATTTGCTATGAAAAATGGTAATTATTTTTGGAGGAATAGAGACGGGCATCGTTTGAGAATTACTGCCTCCGCCCCATAATTATTGTCTAGTTTGAGTTTTTAATTTCTAGTTCAAATTGTACTAAGAGTGAAATTTCAAACTAGATAATAATTTTGGGACAGAGAGAGTATAAATTTGCCTATGAATGAGGGGTTTAATTTTTATTTTTTGAAAAAATATTATTGTAAACGTATGAGTTGATGACGTGAATGTGCCAATTAGGATAACCATGTAGGTAAAGTTATAAGTAGAGTTAAAATAGTAGAGAAGAATATTATTACTCAATTTAAAATTATATCTAGAATACGTAATGTGAAAGGGTTGAGGACGGAAAGAAACATATTAACCGCTTCTTCTACGTACCACGTTAGCGTGGTAAAATTTTTGTTTGAATACCGACAATCTTTGCAAATCATTATATTTTCCTCTGTCTTCGACCCAGAAGAAGTGAACGATTAGCCCTCATATATTATTTCTAGGGTGTCATACTTTTACTGTTTTACACATCTTTTCAACCTAGAAACGTAAGCATGTCTCGAGTATATTACCATGTCAAATATGTCAAGGTCTAAATTAATCAGGGCAGGGTTCAAAACTTCAAAAAAATGCACCCACGGATGTTTTTGTAATCTGCGCCTAATCAACGACCAGTTGCAAAATTTGCTCCATATTAAAATGTTTTATTTAATTAATTAGTTCAACAGGATTAAAGTCTATATGGAAATAACTCAAGAATCCCTCACAATATACTCTCTCTGGTCCTTATTATAAGATATTTTGACTTTTTCTAAGTTTCACATAATATACATTTTTAATTAATAAAAAAACCTTAAAGATATTTCATAATAATCAAGAGAATACAACGAATGTGAGAATATGTTTTTAAGGTTTTTTTGTCAATCAAAAATGCATATTAGATAAAACTTAGGACAAATCAAAATGCATTATATTAAGAACCCGAAGGAGTACCTTTATGCAAGCGAATTAGGTGGTCTATGATCCCTCGATCATACCCAAAATGATTTGATTCACTCCTACATTTCTTAGACAAATATAATATATAGACACGTCACCACACTTCCAAATTAACGTAGTAATAGAGAGCGACTATAAAATTTATATATTATTCCCTCTATCTTGAAATATAATATCGATTTGGACGACAGGTAAAATGATCTTATAGTACATTCATCCTTGCCATCGGCAAAAGTGTTACACACTACTTGCAACCCTAAGAAAACTGATCAACGCGTTTTTGGAATGAATCACCCTACAATATTCTAACCTTATCTATAGTATTATACTAAGAGAGAAATCATAGAGAGAAACAAAAAAGATTTCTAAGGTATTCTACGTGTCATTTTTCTAATGCTTGACTCATAAAATATTTACAATAATTATACTAATAGTCCTTCAAATTTTCTATAAATAAATTTTAAAATAGAAATTAATCAAATTAAATGGGCATAAATAATGAATATTAATGCACCGGAATTACTTCTTTCCCAAAAATTCTCAAAATTATGAAAAACTCAATCACAATTCTGACATTAATGACAAAATCAATAATTATTCAAAAACCAAAATTGTGCATGGAATCAGGTAATAATAATATCCCATAATTAACTCCAAAATTAAAAGGATTCAATTGTAAAAAATAAAAAATAAAAGATATCATTCTATCAATAAATAGATAAGCACATTTACTACTTGAAGTCACATATTTTAAAATTAGACCATTTTACCCCTATAATTTTTTCAAATCAAATAATTTGACTAGAAAGAAAATAAAAAAAATTGAAATTAAAAAATAAACATTGATCGACCAGGCGGTCCACCCGTCTCGGGTTAACCGGGAACGGGCAAAGAACGCGTCCTCTTGTTCGCCCGAAGGGGTTCATTGCGCGTCCCGGTTTGGGCGAACAAGAGGACGCGTTCTTTGCCCGTCCCGAGTTAACCCGAGACGAGTGTATTGCTCGGCCGGTCCCGGTTTGGTCCGATATGGTGAACCAGACCGGTCAGGCCCTTTTTTTTAATTTTTAAATTTTTTTTAAATTTTTTTTTGTAATTAAAAAATAGCAATATTTGTTATTTAAAAAAGTCTAAAAATTAAAAAATATCAATCGGATTCATTGCTATTTGTTTAATTTTTAGATTTTTTGTTGTAACTAGTTAATCTAGTTTTTAAGTCATTAAATTTATTAATAATTTATTATTTGAGTTACATTAAGTATCACGATTCTTTGTAGTACAAAAAATAGTTAATCTATTTGCACATATTTGTCACAATCTTTGTGGCACAATTATTATTTTTCATTATAAATGTATAATTATTATTTTAACTAAAAATTATCTTTAAAATAATGATTAAAGCAAAATTTATATTTTAATATCAATTCAAATAAATTAACTTAACAAATAATTTTAAATTTGTTTTCAAGTAAAAATTAATTACTTTTTTATTTTCAAGTAAATATAAAATCGAGAGTTTAATCACTATAGTATAAATTTTGTTAATAATATTTAAAGTACGAGGTATTCAACATGTAACGATACTGTGAATAAACTAACGTTAAAATAAAAATTAATAATTTGTCCGTTCTCACGTGAATCGGACCGAATGACTTGCTCGATTCGGTCCGAGTAGCAGGGCAAAAGAAGAACTTTTCAAAATTGGTGGCTTCAAATACTAATTTGGGTGGCTGGAAAAATCCAACCCCTTAATAATATGTAAAGATATTCATTTTTTACCATACAAACTTATCAACTTGAATTTCGGTAATTCAAATGCTCATTTCCTTATTAATCATATCCAAAATTAATATTATTATCTTTTAAATAAAAAAAAATTCCATACATACTATTCACCCTTTATATTGTCATCATATTGATCTATATTGTAGCATTGTAATGTTTCGCACTGGTGTAGAGAATGACAAGGTACTATAATTCATTATATTTGTTTTAGAAGTGTTTGCATCTAAAAAAATATAAATATTAAGTTTTCTTTACTCACGATTTTTGATGAGTTTCTCTGATAGCGCATTGATTAGTTGATGGGACTGCTTGAAGATTTCTCACTTGGAAAGCACTAACCTCAAGACAAAGGTATGTGAGATGACATATTTAAGTTTTTTTTTTTTTTTTTTTGATAACGCCGGGAATCCCACCAGAGATGGGTAAACCGACACCCACTGTAATAGCCTGCAAACCTCAGCGGGAGATAAGCCACCACAGGCAAGCCTTGGGTAACAAGCTCGGGTGCGAAATCGAGGGTCCATTAGTGGGTTAGCCATAACAAATCTCTAGAGATGTCAATAGGCAAGGCGTGAACCAACCTCTCACTTTTTGTTGGAGGGGGGGAATTGAACTCATGACCTCCTCTGGAGCAAGGGTGGTTTTTACCACTGAACTAACTCCTCATTCACTATTTAAGTTTTTAGAGACAATTTTTTTAAAACTTTTTAATTAAAATTAATGGAGTTTGCACTTTGTAGGCAAAAGATGAGGTTTACAACTTGATTATAGAAGGAGCGCAATTGTTGTTGTGGGTTGTATTTTTTTCTTATTTATGTGTTTATGTATTTGAAATATTTTGAATGATTTTAATTTCTCTAAAATTTTTGCACTAGAAAAGTATAATTTCTTAACAAGTCAAATATTATATTTTTTTATTGTGCTATGGCATAGAGATGGGTGGTTGTCATTTTACCTCTAAGTTTTGTTTTTATTTTTAATTTTTAATTTGTGTTTTCATATTATTTTGTCTCTAATTCTGGATTGAGGTTTTTCATTTGAATAATTTTATTATTTATGCAGGTGGAGCCATACAAGGAGAATTCTGAGTCCATGAAAATTTGGATTTAACGAAATCAAAGTTCATTATATTTTGTTCTCCTTTAATAGTTGGTTTTCAACAGCAATATTCTTTTTTTTTTTTTGAAAGATCAATAGTAATATTCTTTTTGACAGAATTTTCTATCTATCAAATTCCAAAAGATTTGATGATGCAAAATTTAAAGTTCGGATTTGGTGCAAATTAAAGATGTGTTGTTTCATTTGTTTAAACAGTTTATATTCTTAAAAATAATTTTTTTTATTTATGATTCCACACATACGTACACACACATATACAAATAGTGAATTCGGATTCGCTAATTGATTCAACTGAAAATGCATCCGAATTCATAGGTTTCAAATAAAGGTTAATGAATGTCATTTATTGATATAATTCAATTTTTTAGATAAATTTGAACTCAATCATTTATACAAATCAATTACAATCCGGTCATGATGATAAGAATCTTCAGAATACTTTCTAATTATGTGCAAGCATTTATTTAAAAATATAATTTATTTTGAAACTATTGTTTGTTATGGTTATTGTCACCTTATTTTTAGTTATCATAATCGATGATCAGTGAACAATGTACATTTTCCCATTTCAGATTGTCAAGTAGTCCATTTCAAAATATGAAATCATTAATATGCAACAAAATCAAAGGACCAAACGAACTAAATATTGATCAATGACATATTTGGTTTAAATCTTGATTGACATAATTTGAAATTTAAAAAGTTCTCTTTAATCTTTACCCCATCTCATTTCTCTTCCCACTATATATATCTGTGCCACTCTCACACCAACCAAAGCATGAGAAAAAAAATCTATCATCACTACAAAACAATTTTCAAATTCTTATTTTAAATTTACAAAAGTTTACTAACATAGAAGAAATTGAAATCTTTAGTAATTTTGCGCCAGCAAACAATAAGGTTATAGACGATTTGCAAAAATTAAACTAAACAAAATCCTTTTTATGTCGGCCCAATCTCATTTGATACAGTGACATGCATAACAATTAATTTCTTCTTCTTCTTCACATGCTTGAGTTTAAAGGACTCTTGGTTGCTTTCATAATTTAATGCATTTTTTTTTATTAGTTTCATTTCCTTTCAAATTATTAGTAAATTTTTATAAATTTTTCATAAAAATATTTATTCTTACCCCGCACATCGTGCGGGCAACATCTAGTACAATCAAGCTCAATTCATCTAGAATACATGCAGCCTCGGTGATAGAGCAAACAAATTAACGTTGTATTTTTCCATCATACCGGTTACACTTTAATATTGTTGCAACACAGAAGTAATGTAAAGATCCGGTCTGCCTTCCTTCTATTTCTTTTCTGCCATTTTTCCAGTTGAAATTATAGAATTCCGAACCCTAGAAGCTCTAGAGCACACAAAAATACTGTGGGGAGGGGGCAGTCTCTGAATTAAATCATATCTGGACTGTGTTTTTTTCCCCACAAATCAACAGCAAATAGAAGGGATGGTGAATTTATTTTCTTTTTTTTTTTCTTAATAAAGAGAAAAAAAAAAACTCAACGAGTGCAAGACACCAAAAAGAAATTCATATCTGTTAATTAGTTACAAGATATAGAAACTGTAATAATCTATCTATAGTATTATTTAAGAGAGAGAAAATAAATCTTCTATAGGATAAAATCATATGTGACATTTTATAAGGATGCCCCAAATTTTCTCATAAATAAATTGGAGTGTAAGTCCTTATATTTTCTTGGTAAATAAACAATTTGTCATAAATAAATTGTAGTGTAAGTCCTTATATTTTTTGGTAAATAAACAATCCTACCATTACCATTTAATGTTAAAATATAAGTACTAATTGGTAAGCACCAGGAAAGCCTAATTGAATTGATCGTATTAATTAAAGTCAATGTTTGCAGGATCGTGATCCTACGTAGGATCGAAATGGGGTCTTAGAATCGGATCGTAAATCGGATCGGTAGGATAGAAATAGTAGGATCGTAAAATCAACTATACATATTATAATAATTAATTACTTAGATAATTAGATTTCAATTATCTTTACATAAAGTATTTAACATTTAAACTAAAAGAAATGTGTAAATTTCATTTTCTTATATGAATTTTTAGATAATCTTTTAATAAATACTCTTCTCTTATAGTTTTTCTTTCATTTTATTAGAAAAACTTTTTAAAATATATTTTTCTTAGCAATAAAAGTTTCCTCAAATAATATTAGCCTCAATTGAATGTGAACCAAAAGAAGTACTCCCTCTGTCCTACAATTATTGTCCAGTTTGATATTTCACTTTTAGTACAATTTGAACTAGAAATGAAAATCTAAGCTGGACAATAATTATGGGACGGGGGGAGTAAGAGAAAAGAAAAATCTCAATAAGCTCAATTAATTTTTTTAATTGATGAATAGTAAACTCGGACCGATCCTACAATCCTATACGATACTGTACGATCCTAACCGATCCCACTCTGATCACATTGCAAAATTCGAGTTTGATCGATCCAGAATCGATTTATGTACTTGGGATCGTAAGATCCAGGATCGCAAGTTTGCAAACTATGAAAGTAACTATTTCCGAAATTAAAAAAAAAAAAAATTGATAGTATTCTTCATTGACCCTAAACTCTATATGGGCACAAACACGTCCAAGTACATATTTTCAATTTTTATTCTGATTGGAAAGATCTGATCATATATTATTTAGTAATAATTGATAACTATTTTAAATATTAAAAAGAAAAACAGATATTGATTGTCTTCGTCAATGACCCTAAACTCTATATATACACAAACCCGTCCAAGTACATTTTTTCAATTTATATTCTGATTGGAAAGCACCGGAATTCATTCAGATTATTACTACATGTGCACAAAAATTTTAGACATCAATACACGATTACACATTGAAAACATACCATAAGTTTCTTGCTGCAGTAACTATTGATGTACAAAACATGTTGTCCCAAATTTGTTAATACACGTGAAATTGAAATATTGATAATCACTACTCCCACAAAATGGTCCTATAGTTACCATTTTTCATTTTTATTTTTATCTTTGCTTTGCTACTTTAGTTATACTCCCAAGCTCCAATAGGTGGTATTAATTAAGCAGTGATTTTTAGCTATTGAAGGTTAATCATCTGAGATGAGTAATTTTGTAAATTGTAACGCCATCGAAAGTAACAGTTCTTCCTTGCGTTGCAAGTTAATTAAGGACTGCATTTTTCTTAGCCTGACCAGGGAAATGGACTATGTTTTGTAATGGCGAAATCAAAAGCGGCTTTGTTTGTTTGTCAACTCATTTTACATTTTAACTCATTTTACCTCTTAAACACAAAATCCAATGGAAAAAAAAACATTATCCAAACAACTTTCTGATTTACATTTTAAATTCCAACTTGAAACACTTTTTGTTAGTGTAATGACTATTTTAGAATTATAAATAGTTTAGTGACAAATTTGATAGGATTCCGTTGTTGAGTGATTGTTTTTGGAAAAGTTCCTTTTTGCAGTGACTATAATTGGCAGTATTTAATTGTTTAGTGATGACTTGTACTTGATATTTCAAAATGTAGTTCAAAATACTTTTTTTTTTCAAAGCCAACATCCAAACAATATTTTTATTTCCCATTTAATTTTCAATTTGAAACACTTTTCACTTTTAAGTGGCAAAATAAAATGTAAGTTCTAGTCCAAACAAGTACTAAATGTTTCGGAAAGCATTGTTACTCACCTTTCGGAGTATTATTTAAAAAGAGATGTTTTATTATGAAGTTTGCATTTCGGAGTATACTTATAAAATTTAGATAAACTCACCTCTCTCTCTCTCTCTCTGTCAAGTTAAAAAGAAATTCCTCAAACTAACGGTCATATTAGTTTTGATAGTCCTTCTTCTTCCTTTTTTTTTTTTTTTTGGGATCAATGGAATTAAGGGGATAATTAAAAATCTTAAATATTTGAGACTGATTTACAAAGTTTAATGTTATCGTTTGGGATGAAAATATGACTTCTTTATCTGTCTTTTCCTTATTCAAACAATGAAAAGACGAACTCTTAGTTCAGGAGATCATTACATTCAAGTGGGATTAAACATTTCAACTAAATTGTGTTGTAGTCAAGATTCCTAACGGTCAATATAGAAATCTCCAAGCTAGGCTAAGTGCGAACAAAAGAGTGTTAGCAAAATTAGACTAATTATGATAAATATAATCATGAAATTTGTGACTAAAACCCTCATTCACAAGATTATATATAATGATAATAATAAAAAGCTAACTATTAGGTCTTCATCATAGGCGACCTTGTTTTAACTGCTATATAGTACTAACGTCACACGATTCGGAGGGGAAAAGGTGGGAACGACTATGCATTTGGGTTGATCAAAATGATGGTGAAATTTGAAAATTGCGACAAAATCAGGCGAAATATAAATGAAGCAATCAAAACACATAATTAATGAAGTAAGGAGGCAACAAAGGAAAATGAAATTAAAGGGGAGGTTGGCCTCGTGAGACATGATACCACCATTGTCAAATATGTCAAGGTCTTTATCGGGCAGGTAGGGTTCAAAACTTCCAAAAACTCACCCCACATATGATTTGTAACCCACGCCTAATCAACGACCAGTTACGTGTACAGCCTATCTCGGTGATGGAGCAACAAATTAATGTCGTAAATTTCCATCATACCGGTTATACTTTAATATTTGTTGCAACACAAAAGCAAATGTAAAGATCCGATCCGCCTTCCATTTATTTCCTTCCTGCCGTTTTACAATCCAAATAAAATCATAGAACTCGCAAAAATAATTGGGGGAGGGGGTCTCTCTGAGTTAAATCATACTTTATCTGTTTCAAAATTATTGTTCAGTTTAAATTTTTATTTTTAGTTCAATTCGTACTAAAATTAAAAATTCAAACTGGACAATAATTTTGGAATGGATAAAGTATATGGATTGTGTTTTATAAGTCATCGAATATTAATTTCCACAAATCAATAGCAAATAGAATGGATGGTGAATTTTTTTTTCTTTTTCTTTTTGAATAAAGAGGAAAAAAAATACTCAACGAGTGCAAGACACCAAAGAGAAATTCATGTATGTTAGTTACAAGATATAGAAACTAATAATATAAATAAAAAAATAACAACACACAACATCTATAGATATCTATAGAGATCATCACAAAAAATTTCGCGGTTAGAACACGATATAGTAGCTTAATACTTTAATGACCATACTTGTGAAACTCCCACTCGGAATTGTCTAAAGGGCAGACTTGGCGGGATTTTAACCACCGGCTGATGCAGTGGAAGTGGAAGGCATGGTTGCAGACACCCCAAGCCACCGTGCAGTCGTCGGTGGAGGCGCTGGCTTGATTAGCCTGGCACTCAATGCACAGCGTCATAATATGGTTCCTGCAAATCGCACAGTTGTCCACCACTATATCCCACGCCCACAACCCCACCGCGTTCCACTTCTTCAACTCGAACCGCTTCTTCCCCTCGGCTGATGCTGTCGCCTTTATCGTCTTTTTCGAAGTATCCGCGCCGGATGACGGCTTATCTTCCATACTCTGTGTCCATATGTTTTCTTAATTTTCTTTCTCTTATTTCGAGTTCAGAATTCTACTAGGGATTGTTTCTTTTTGTATCAATCTAATAATTTGGGGTGTAAGAATTGAATTACTGCTTTGGGGCATTGGGATCGATACCGTATTTATAGTGACGTCGTAAAATTCGATTCCGATGAACAACAGGTTTTTCCTTCTTGCCGCCTGTAAAAAGGTTCCAATATATTCCTCCAATAGGTGGATTACCTATTTATTATACTGTAAATTTCCTTTGTTTGTATTTTTTTTTTACGGAGAAAAAAAAATCATCCATGTTTGATTGGATTTGATCCGAGGGCAATTATTAATTATTAAGAAGCTGATCGATGCTCCATTTTGCGCTCTCCATGTGGACATTAGTGATATTATCAGAACAATAATTAGCTCCAGAGTATAAATTGTCTTTTCGTCCCAAATTATCCTTACGGAGTCTAGACACAAATTGTATTCTTCTCTCCCCTTATATTCTTCACTGCGGTTCCGATCCGAATTCTTTCTCGCACAAAGCTTTTCATACCAACGATGCTATAGTAAATTTCTAGACTTCCTTTCTCACCATCATCATCAAGCAACATCCAAAACCATCCAAACTAATGGCATCCAAATTCAATTCCAAACTTTTCTCTTTCCAAACTCATCAATTAATATCCAAGTTGGCCAAAATCCTGTGATTCCATGTTGGCTTCAAAGAGATTGAAATCTGTTGTTTAAATTTGTGCCAAAAAATATCAAATAAATTAAAAATTATCCTCTAAAAAAGAGAAAATTCAGGAACATTGATGAATGTATAGAAATCCAAATGGAGGCTTTGCCGTAGAAGAAAGGAATGGGTGAAAATAAAGACAATTCATTTATATGAATTCAGAGAAATCACTTACGTTGTTTATGAAAGAAATTGCGGTTGAAGGTCTCATGGGAGGACCAAGACAATTATTGATGCTTTACCAACCGGTTGTTTTGTTGATTGTCTTCTAAATGTTCCCTATTGCATTGATTTATGATGAAAATTGTGTTGGCCTTAATCTTTTATAATTATAAATTATAATGAAATTCTATGTCGATATCAGGATGTGCTTCCTTATGAGTAAGTCATGAAGAATGCTGCCCTTCCCTGCCTCTTTGTAGATAGGAAAATCAATGCCTCTTTGTACTTTGTAGTTGCAACGTTTCTTATTGACGGACGATTACGACAATATTCAGCTTTAAAATAGTGTTTGACAAGAAAAATTATGGTGTTAGAAAGCGTTTATGGAGGTTAGAATATTCTTTTTTATTTATGGTAATTAAGATGAGCAAGATAAGTTCATGTTTGGCTGATAATTACTAGTACCAAATTACAAGACTAGGGTACTGTTTTTCTTTTCTTTTTTTTCTTTTTTTTTTTAATTTTTATTTTCCTCTCAGCTGTAATCTAATTAACCGTCCAAGTTAAGAAGGAAAATAAATATTATGCTCAGGTTTAATTTTAACTCACGAAGGAAAATATTCTGATCGAAGAGCCAACTTTTCTTCAATGCGTGGCAATATTACGCATAATCCTTCTTCGGGGAATCTTTTAGTAAGATATAGAAAAAAGAAATAATCATAATATATATATATATATCTTTAATTTTTAATATATTAAAGGAGAGTTTTCAATCGGACACATGACGCGATATTAGATAGGTTAATCCACGTGGCGCAAAATTAGACATTCAAATCCACATATCGCACCCACATCACTTCATCATTTAATGGTAATTTTTTAATGTAAAATTATAAATTTATAGATAAAATTAAATTAATAATGAGATTACCTCTTAACGGTAAATTTTAATGATTGGGCAAAACTTCTTTGATTTATTGGGCTCAATTTGTTAATTAACTAAATGTTAAATTGTGCTTTCTCTCCAAAATCGGTTAGCCCAAAAGTCCAAAATAAAGTGGCCTAATGTATTTAATCAATTACCAAGCCAATTAATTCTTCTCACGGCCAAATTAATTAATCAACAAAATTACACTTTTGCTCCATAAGTTTTCAACTCATTTATGGTCTTCCTTACTAATTCTTGAACATTCACCTCATCCCTCAGCTTTAATTTTCCACTTCATTTTTTTGTTTTTTTGTTTGGTAAACATTTTCCACTTCATTTAAGCCCAATTCGTCCACTTTATCTCCAATTGTTTCAAATCTCTCAACTCCTCCAAATAAAGATTTTATTAGGTAATATCATCTTTAAAGCATATAAAAAGAACACAAAATCTTATGGGAAATTATATGAAAATGTTTGCTAAAATATGACTTAGCAATGACCAAAAAATAAACTTGAAACTAATAAATCCAAAGATAATCAACTAAAATAAAAAACCAAAAGAAAACCAATTTGACGTAAAAAAAAAAAATTCGACAGCCATGATGAGAAAAACCAATACTAACAAACAATTACTGTTGATTACATTGTACAAAAATTGTAAAAGAAAAAAATAATAATACTAATAAATCCAAAGATAACCAATTGAAATGAAAAAAAAAAGACATAAAGAAAACAATTCGACATTAAAAAGAAAAACAAATTTTATTAGGTAATATCATCTTTAAAGCATATAAAAAGAACACAAAATCTTATGAGAAATTATATGAAAATGTTTGCTAAAATATGACTCAGCAAAGACCAAAAAAAAAGAACTTCAAACTAATAAATCCAAAGATAATCAACTAAAATAAAAAACCAAAAGAAAACCAATTTGACATAAAAAAGAAATAAAAATAAAAAATCGACGACCATGATGAGAAAAATCAATTCACCGATCAATATTAATTTTTATAGTTATGTGTTAAAAGTGTAATAACCATTAATCGTATTCTTTTCTTTTTTATTGGTTAGTGTATTGGTTTTTAATTATTTCAATTGGTGATGCTTCGATTGTAAATTTTTTTAATGGTAATATAACTTTTACCGCTTAACAGGCAATACTAACCAATAATTATTGTTGATTACGTTGTACAAAAATTGTAAAAGAAAAATAATAATAATACTAATAAATCCAAAGATAACCAACTGAAATGAAAAAAAAAGACATAAAGAAAACAATTCGACATTAAAAAGAAAAACAAATGACGGGTATGATGAGAAAAACCAAGTCACCGGTCAATATTAATTTCTATAGTTATGTGTTGAATTGTAACCATAAATCAGATTTTTTCCATTGTTTAGTGTATTATTTTTTATTTCAGTTGCTGGTGCTTCGTTTGTAAATTTTTTTAACGATAATATACTTTTTGCCCCTTAACGATCATGCTAATAAATGTTTATTGTTGACTACATTGTATAAAAACTTACAAAATAAAAAAAACTAAAATAATAATAATACAGATAATATAATTATTTATTAATCGGCAAATTTTAATAATAGAATAATGATATATAATATAATATATTATAAAATAATTTAACAAATTATTATTGTTAAAATTAATATAATAGTGTAATATATTCATTATTTTTTTTCTATATGATATAATGGTAGAAAAAGTTAAGGTTATAGCGATAAAACAAAACGTAAAGATCAATAGGGAGAAAGTTTTTCAAAATTAAAAAAAAAAACAATAAAGGTCTTTGTGAGAGCCAACTTGTAGAAGAAAATCATATTGAGATATTAAAAATGACTATATGGAGGAAAAAATTATATAGTAAATAAGAAAAATATGAAAATACAAACTGAGATAATAGTAAAGAATGAAATAATGATAACAAAATTTTCAAGAAATGAAACTTTAAAGAGAGGTCATCAAACTTAGAAAGAACAAAAAGCCGAAAACTATGCGATCAAGGAAAAAAAAAAATGAAGTAAACACTATATTATAGAAAAAATATACGAACAAAGTACTAATGGAAGGTTGCAAAAGGTATATAGAGAGATCGAAAATAAAGAAAATTCTATGGAAAAAATAATGAAAAAATTTTCTGTTAGAGAGAGAGTTTAAAAGATATGACATAGGTAGAAATATTTATTTATTTAGGAGATCAATATGAAAAATTAAAAGAATACTTTTAAAAGATATGAAACCATAAATCAACAACACGAAAAAACATGGACAATAAGTTATATTGGATGATTTCAAAAATTAAAAATTATTTTAACTATACTTAAAATAACAAAATATAGTTCAAAATTACACAATTGCAATTTATATCATTAATATTATTTTTGACCAACCCGCACAACGTGCAGTATAAATACTAGTATATATATTAAAGAAGAGTTTTTCAATCCAACACATGGCATGATATTAGATAGGGTAATCCACATATCAAAAAATTGGATAGCCAAGTCCACATGTCGTAAGCATATCACTCCATCATTAAATGGTAACTTTTTAAAGTAAAATTATAAATTTATAAATAAAATTAAATTTACTGGAGTTTAATTCCTACATCCAAACATAGAGCGGAAGTTGGCTCTCTTTCTACCCCTTTTTATAAACGACAAATTAACTATGGTGGTAAATTAGCAAGCACATAAGACAAGAACAAATTAATTTACCCCGCACATATAAAACTTATGCAAAATATGCACAAATCAAAGTGCGTACTCATCAATATATAAAAATAAAAAATTAATCTAGATTTAAAGAAAAGATGATGCTCATATTTGAAGATAATAAATTATAATTAGGTTAGTTATTGCCAAAAAAATAATTACCGTTTTCATATTTGCATAATATAATTAGAATTCATTAATTGCGCACATGATATTAAATATAATAAATTATAAAACTAATTATTAGAATACTAATATAATAAGTTAGTGTAATAAAATAGTAATGTTACCATACTATCCAATTCTAATAATTATTAGACGATATATATATATACACACACACACACACTAAGATAGTATACTTTTTATTAAACAATATACTAAATTAAAATTTCATATTAGGAATTGGCAAATTATTATAGTATAATATTAGCTAATGTGGAGTTGTGGCAGCTTGTGTTTATTATGTGTGGATTGAGAGCAATTGTAGAAAGTTTGCACAGAAAAGAAGACAATAGAAGATAGATTCAAAAGTACAAGTCAAGAATTGATTTGGAGAGCTCAACAGTGTTGTATAAAGCCTAATGTAGCAGACATGAAGTATTTAGATAGTCTTTGTATTCATTAGAAGATGGCAAAGTTTAGTATACGTGAAAGTAGATAGTACGGGATGTAAATGAAAATCTGGCTCAGTGGATTTTTTAAAGTTTGACCTTTTATCAAAAAATAAAATAAAATTACACAATTGAAATTTATATCGTTAATATTATTTTTTTTACATATATCACTCCGTTGGAAATGTCATAAAACAGTTAAATCATTACACTCATATATAATTAAAAATAATTATTTGAAAGACAAAATTATATAGAGAATAAGAAAATATGAAAAAAGAAAAACCAAGATTATAGTAAAAATAAAATGATTATTACAAATTTAACAAGAGATGAAGCTTTAAAGAGATGCCATCAAATTTAGAAAAAAGAAAGAAAGAAAAGTTAAGACGATGCAACCAAGAAATATGATGTAAACACTATATTATAGGAAATGTACTAACAAACTTCTAAACAAAGGTCGCAAAAGTTATATGGAAAGATGAAAAATAAAGATAAGTGTATGGTAAGAAATAATGACAAAATTTTCTGTAAGAAAGAGAGTTGAAAATATATGACACGAGAAGAAATATTTAGATAGATCATTATGAAAAACTAAGAAAATGCTTTTTAAGAATATAAAGTTGATCAGAGAGTTCCATCTGACAAAACAGTTTCCATGGAATGAGATAAAGTATGTCCAAAAAAAAAAAGTTATAATAGAAGAAAATAATAAGTATAGTTGTATAGCGATTGAGTGTTATTTTTTCCGAATATGAATAATAAGCATAGGTATCACGAAAAATATGGGCAATAAGTTAAATTGAATGATTTTAAACATTGAAATTTGTTCCAAATGTAAGTAAAATAACAAATATTAACATTAAAAAGTACAGAATTGCAATTTCTATCATTAATATTATTTTTCGTTACATATATCAGTCCATCAAAAATGTTATATATTTGTTAAATCATTAAATTCATATATATCTTGAAGAATCACACAACGTGCGGGGCAAATACATCCCACACCTTAATACGCTGACGTGTTATTTAATTAATAAACCTTTACATATAACACATGTAGCCAGAAACAAGATCATACAAGTAATCCTCAAAACGTTGGTTTTCGTTCAGGATTTTGGCTAGAACTTAAAATGAAATATTTATTTTTTATTTGTTATTTTGGTTTTGAATGGTGCAAGTTTTATGGTAGTCTAAGACGATGAATTGAAAATGTAAAAGGAAAAAAGCCATGTGCAAACATGATAAATAATTATTTTGTGCAGGTTTATAATTTACCGGTTCTAATGAATCAAGATTTTTCTCTTATAATTTTGCCTTTGTGATTAAGGTGGAGGGTTGGAAACATTTATGGAGGGTGTCTTGATAATAATCTCACTAAAGTTCTATTAAGCACAAGTACTTTTAAAATTCATAATTAAAAAATGTAGAAGAAATCGAGACGAGGGTATCTTTCTTTGTTGTCCTTAAACAGTCATTCGAATGAGAGGCGAAGATGATCTTAGTTTATATTTAAATAGCCAACATGTCATAGGACAAAGGGATAATTACGAGATAAATATAATCGGAATCATTTGGTAAAGGTTAATTACAGAAAAATCATTTTTCAACATAATTATAAAATCTGTGATTTGTATTGTTATTGGATACATTCAATATTACATCAATGAATGGTGCCATTCGGTATTGGTTAATTATAAAATCAATTCAAATGAGGTCACTTGAGAACGACACAATACGGAGAAAAAAAATCATCTTTTTTCATAAAAGTATAAAATGTATGGTTTGTTGGAACTGTTAGATACACTCAACATTTATTCAATAAATGAGGTCATTTCGTTAGGTTAATTGCAAGATGAATTTGAACGCGATCATTTGGCAAGAATAATAAATAAAAAAATCATTTCTTAATTCAAGCAAAATATGTATAATTTGTTCCGTTTAATGGGTATGATATCACTTCAAGGAGCATAGTTATTCAGCAAGACCTAATTACAAAAAGAATTTAAGCGGGAGAATTTGAAAATGATGAATTAAAAATAAATGAATCTAACCATATAAGTATTAGATACACGATTTGCTTTAGTTACTAGATATAAACGATTTGATTGAGATATCATTTGATAAGGGTTAATTAAGAAATAAATTATTTGTTAACTCAAGTATAAGATGTATGATCTATTGCAATAACAAGATATAATCAGTAGTACTTCAATAAATGTGATCAATCGGCAAGGGCTAATTACAGAGTGAATTTGAACGAGTCCTTAAAAAAGTTCAATTAAGAAGAAATCATTTTTTACAATTACTAAGTACACTCAATCTTTCTGAACGAAGTCATTTTGCTACAGTTAACTACAAGATGAATTTGAACAGAGTCGTTTTTGTAATGGCCAATTAAAACTAAATCATTTGCTTACAGGTATAAAATGTATGGTTTTCATGTCAAATAAAATAAAAATGAACTTCAATGGGTCTTTGGAAATGAATAATTAAACCCATTTACATATGAAGGAATTTTTTTTTTCATTTTGTTTAAGTTTTTCCAACGAATTTTGACAGTTTTATCCTATGAAATGTAATACTGGAATTATTGTAGTTTTGCTTGAATATGCTTGAACCATTTTTTCATATAAAATTCTATCTCCAATACTAACAATTTACCATATACAAATATCACTCCGTCGCAAATATCACATAATTGTTAAATCATTAACATCATATACCTTGAATAACCCGCACAACGTGCGGGGTAAACACTAGTATATATTAAAGGAGAGTTTCAATCGGACACATGGCGTAAAATTAGATAGGCTAATTCACATGGCGTACAATTAGATACCCGAGTCCACATATCGCAACCACATCACTCCATCATTTATTATAAAAAATACATTAAGGTAATATATTATGGGGGAATATTTGAAAAGACCCTTTTCAAGACATTTAGCAATACATCCAACCAATAATACCTTGTGTTTCGTGTAATAAACCCACTTTTGCAGTCTTTAACGATAAAACATATAATGAACAACAAAGTTTTACAGATTTATTACTTTGGTCTTTTGATTATCTTTTTCTTTCTTTTTTTTGATTTTCAAAATATCTACTATTGATAGTTTCATAATTTCTATATTTTAACTACTGATTATACAATACAAGATTTTAACACAATAATA
Source organism: Oldenlandia corymbosa var. corymbosa (assembly GCA_949775105.1). Lineage (NCBI taxonomy): Eukaryota > Viridiplantae > Streptophyta > Magnoliopsida > Gentianales > Rubiaceae > Oldenlandia > Oldenlandia corymbosa. The sequence goes on along the minus strand of OX459119.1, from coordinate 8,387,734 downwards.
TCTAAATCCCGTCGTGTAACGCACGAGATACATACTAGTTAACATAAAGGGGGAATTAATATTGATTGATTTTTTCGTACTTAGTTATTGTAAAATTAATAACAATTATAATAATAACTTGAAAACAAACTCAATTTTAAGTAACTGGAAACAAAATAATAATAATATTGAAATAAATAATAATAATTAAAAAAAAAGAGTCCTCCTAGGAGCGCAAAGGATTTAGGGTTAACCGACTGGCAAAGCCCAAAATCCTACTCCCTATCAATACGTATAGTTGATGTGGATCAGGATACACAAAAATATAATCTTAGATGTTAATTACTACGATGGAAAGTTTTATGCTATCGATTTCTTTGCCCAACTTTGGAGTTGGGATGTAATTAACCGTAACAAATTCAGGGGATCTTAATTTGTTAAAGCCTTTCACTAGTGATCGAATGCAAGCTTTACAACATTCCCAGGATTTCAAAATGATTGCAGACCCGAGTTTGAGTTTGCCTTTATGAGAAAAAGTGGGAATCATTTTGAACTTGATGATGAAGATCATTGTAAGTGTGATTATTATGGGGTAGAAAATTTTAAATTTGATAGATTACGCATCCGCTGTCTGAAGTCATTGCTTCGACTTATTCGGATTCGAGCGAGTGGGAAGAAATAAATAGTTTCGGTGATGATGCTATTTTTGTTGGACGCAGTGTTTGTATGAATATCTTATCCCGGCTACAGAATTCATGGATTTAATTAAGTCCAATTTCATTTATTTCACTGATGATTGCATCGATCCGTATATGTTTTTCAACAGTTATGGAGGTGGCAAGGACATGGGAATTTATAATCTCTAGTAGATTCAAATATTGAGCGGGATTTGTTGACGTTGAGTCCTTTAGCTTTACATGCTCTCCGATCTGGATAACTCCATCATTTTGAATATAATGAGATGTCCAGCGTCGATCTCCATCATCGATGCACATATTTGGAGGTTTTATTGTTCTTGTCACTTTGTGCTTTACTTATACAATAGTTATTTAGACCTAAAGTTCAATGTGTATTTGCAATAGTTTGCGTCATATATACAAGTTGTTAATTAACTATAACTGGATTGCAAAGTTTATTGATGACGTTAATATTTATTTCTATAGTCCGAGTATAACTTTAATTTACCATAATATTGTATTGAGTAAATGTTAGTGCCGCTAGCTATTTCATAATCCTTATCTGGTGTAGCTAATTCCCATTGCTAGCTTTATTGTGAATCTTTTTGTTAGTTTTTATGTTCTAATAATTCTTTAATTGTACCATGTAATTTAACTGATCGAAATACACAGACAAGAAGGTAACCAACATGATGCGAATACATAGAAAACTGTAAATAAAGTCCTTTGAAGAGGTTTTTTTAGGATCTATAACTAATGTACAAGACAATAAAATCCGAAGAATTCAGACAAAGCGAAATGAAAACATAAACTATATTTGTGCATTAGTAATAGAAAAAACAAAAAAAACTCAATTTAGTAACGTCGATTATTCTGTCTTTTATCCTTGCCACCTCCTTCACCAATCCTCCAAACCGCTCTGCACACTCCCACAACGCAGTAACCATGCCAGCATCAAAATGATGTCCAAATCAGTGGACATACAAACTGAAAGACTCAACGTTACTGAATCGTATACTTCCATCTTCGAGACAATAAATTCCCATATCTTCGCCCCCTCCTAGACCGAGCCGACCCCCTCCGCTAAATGTTTCAGAATAGGTATAGGCTTCAAAACAATCGTCCGTAAAGTAGATACAATCAGGCTTGGTCGCATCCGGATACATAGAAGCCACGACTGACCTAGCAGCACTATGGCCAACAAAAATTGCATCCGCACCTAAGGTAGCAATCTTCTCCCACAGGCATTTTGTCACATCCAATCGAATGACCTCAAAATTTTTAACCCCATAGGTGGAATCTTCCCGCCTTCCGACGCCATCCCGTGTTACGACTATTAACTCGCCACTTGATGATTCTAATAAATATGCTTCCTTAATACCAACAAAAAGCTGACGAATACTCAACAGGACATCCGCAACCATCGCAGGTTGACATTCATCGTATGTCACCATGCGCGAGGATTCATCCCAAACGCAAACTGTGCCCCCAGCGTCAACCGCAAAGAACTTGCCATTCTAGTAAGTAACATCCCACCAAAAAGGAGTGCCTTCGTATGCAGGTACAACCTCTGTCCATTTCAGGTCGCCGGACCTCCAAAAACCTAGGGCGGTACCACCATTATAAATTACAGCTACAAAAAGATTTGAAGTGTGCTATGGATTTGCAGAGATAGCCACTCTGAATAAATATGTAAACTTGGGAAGCAAATGATCATAATCCTCAAAATCAGGGAATGTTGTAAACTGTGGAAGTTGGATCTGAGAACGAGAAGAAGGGTTGAATAAATTAATCTCACCTGAAATTGAAACCGTTAAGAGCCACCCAAATCTAGCTTCCATGCACCGTCTACCCTTTATCTCCGGGAGCGATAACCTCATAGCAATCTTTCTTCTTGATAGGCTGTAAAATTCACGCTCGTCACTGTCTTTTTTCTCCGCAAGCATAAGCAATGGAACGCCCTTCAAGGGATTGACAAACTTGGCTTCTGTTGCCGCGGATCGCCAAGAAGCACAAACCCCTCGGAAAACCAATGACATCTTCCACCAATTCTATGGGTTTTGTTATCTCAACCAACATCTCGTGAATTAGGCCCGACCAATTTCTATTGTGTTCCATTGATTAACTGTGGAGTACTTACTAAACGGAGGAAAGAAGCTAATATATCTCTCGATTTGGTTCACGAATTTAATTTTCCGTGTAAGTACTTCGAATAGGACTTAAAAAGGAAGGCGGTTTGTGTTTCCTTGTGGAAAAAAGAAAAGCATACGGTGAAGGTGGAGGGACTAATTGTAAAAGACAGCCAGTAACTACGAAACCAAAAACAAAAGGGCTGAAAAATTTTGGCCTCCAATTAATTTTCACAAAATATCATTTTCTTTTTCCAGTGGATAGTTACCAAATAGTAGAACATTCGCAAGATTTTAAAGATTATGTAAAACCCCCAAAAAGTTCTATTAAGATCTCTGGAGTACGTAGTAGTTAAAATCTAGTGGAGTCAGGATGGGTTTTGTATGTAAATATAATAGGATTGGAGTTTCTAACTCTCATGAATAGTCATGATCATGATCCTAATAGGCCTAGGAGCTCCCTTTTGCATTCGGCTTTTTTGTAAGTTGGCCTAACCTCATAGGCTTTACTTTTTTATACTCTATCTTGCCTTATGTATTCATTCTTGACTTTGACTTGTTTATGTTAAAATCTCTTTGAACTTGAAAATAAAAGACAATTGTCCTACATTAGAAATGATAACTCCTGTGTTGATCAATATATGACTATTTGAGGTGGAATTACACGTGAGTTTATATGAGCCTTCAAGATGATATCAAATCATGTTTTAGTTCCGTGGATTTATGAGTCGATTTTGAACGATTTAATAGTATATCCAGTTTGACTAATTCGTATTTAACCTTTAATTTATATGTATTGGGTTTTGACTAACCTGATATCTATTGTACTTAATTAAAGCAACATACAAGAAGGACATGTGTCAGCTCCACGTTTAATATTTTCCCGCCAAAGGCCATTTTCAGTACAAAATTATTTTTGACACGTGGCATTCTATATTTGCAAAAAAAAAAAGACTATGTAAATGTATCCCTTTTATTAAAAGAAATTACTCCGTAAAAACTAAAAAAGGTAGAAATCCACAATTAATATCCACCATTTACGTCCCTAAAAAAAGCTTCGCACGAATATCTCAATCCCTTTAATACATTCAAAGTCATATTTCAAATCAGAATTTGATTTTCAAAAGACCCAAGTGATCTTCCGAAAATCAGGCCGCCTCGAGGTTGGGGATTGGGATGGACGATAACTTCTGTCCCTAATATCAATTTCAAAAGAGATCCACTTATGAAGCAGATCGAATCGACATCAACAACCTTCATATAGATCCAGTCAGCAACATCAATGAATGTATTGCGGGAGAAGAACAATCGAATAATATTTTTAAGGTCAGATTCTTCCACCTTTCTTCCCTATATTCACGAATTCTACATTGGCCGATTTACTCATCGTCATAATTTTCTAGGAAATAGCAGTATTGATAGTAGATTCAAAATCGGTTTACGGGTCGTGTCTATGAAGATTCCAAAGTTGATGATGATGCCCCGTAAATTGGAATGTTTGAATGATGATTTGGATGAAGATTATACGAACGAATCAGATCAAAGACAAAATTCTCCAGGTTAGATGGTTTTCAAAAGATTTCAAAGGTTATCAACAACTCCTGTTTACAAAATCTCCACACACCTAATGCTCTCCAGTTTAGGGCTGGCTGACTTCAGTTGCGGAGAAAAACCACCGTCGACAAAGACCAATCAAAAGATCTACCGTTGTTCAGGTTATCTCTCTTTCATTTGCATACAAATCTTTTGAGATTGAATTTTGTTGAAATTTTTGAATTGGATTTGAATATCTCTAATACTCGAGATTTTTTTTTATTGCAGAACATAAGTACTAAAATAGTTGAAAAGCCAAAGTTCGCAATCTTCATTTAATCAGAGATTCAACGCCAATTTTAATTTTTCCTTGAATTTCCCGCACCCATAGTTGAAAGAGAGCAAGTTACCCAAGATTGAAGATATCTAATGTTTGCATCTGCAGCAAAACAAGGTTCAACCCGAAATTATCATTAGGTGAGATTGACAATATCTTTTGAAGGGTTTATTCAATGTGATGGTTTTCTTTGATACTTTATGTTGATGTCGTCTTTAGATCTGTTTATAGGTTTTTCTTTTCAATCGGATTTGGTGAGGATCTATTTTTTTTCTATGTTTTTTTTTCTTTTGGAATCACTCTTCGGCATTAGCCCCTTACTTTCTCCCATCGATGGCAATACGTACTTTGAATGAAAATTTGTCAATAATCTGCATATATTCATCCCCTTTATTTTAAGGGTTTTGGTTTATTCTTAGTGATTGAAGGTCCAAAAGGGACGGTATATGCAAAAGGATTCTTTTTAAGTTAAAGATTCAAATACCCTCTTCTGACATTACCCAGGACGACGCCTAATTGTGAAGGTTGTGACAATTTGAGACAAAGAGGATTAAGTCGTTGAGAGTTGTGGATACATAGATTTTAGTTTCATGGGACAAATCTACAGCTAATGTTTTTGATGATCAGGAGGTGAGTAATCTATGCAATATTTTTGTTGTATAAAGTATATTTGTTTAAATGGCCTAACGAAGTAATTAACAAATTTGTGGTTGCCTATTTCTTTTGCTTTTGTGTGGGATTCAGCAGGTATGTTATATGTAGGATCCTAAACGATCAGATTGTTCTTCTTACTAAGGGCTACAGTCAATTGAACCGGGTATTTCTTCTTCTAATTTCTTAACGCAACATGCAAGAAGTTATCAATTTTGGGAATTCATAGTTGATTGAATTCATAGTTGTATGATGCTTTACTTGAGTCCTTTTTATAGATGGATTAAGTTTAAACTATCATCATCCTCATCTGCATTTTCTTTTTTTTCTTTTCAGATTAGAGAATCGCTAAAGAACTTCACGTTTCGGGTAGCTTTGAGCCCAGATGATGTTGTAAGTAATAGCAAACATTGGAATCTCTAATTTTATCATAGACTTTCTTTCTTTCGGGGTTTGAAATATGCATTTGATACAGCTACTAATAGGTTTTCTGGATTTACGAATACTTGCTTAAAGAAGCTGCGTCCAAGTTTAGACAACCAGCTTAAAGAAGTTGCAAAAATTGTTTTTCATGGTTGCACTCTTTTATGTGATTGGAGATGTTGCTGGGTATCGATAAAATTTTTGTGACAAGGATTATACGCTGATTTTTTAAATTCATCTGATAATGAAAGCCTTTTCTTTCATATATTTACTTAATGTATAACAAGTTCTATATGAGAAGATTTGAATAATTCCAAATTTGCTTGCTAGATTGTTGGTCTGCTCATGTTCACTCTTTGTGTGTTCATTTTTCCAGTTTGCAGGAACCCCTTGGGGAAATTAGTGTTAAATTAGTTTGATGATTTGCTGGTTAGGATATTAAATGCACATGCTGTTATATCCTTATTATTGGAACTGGTTCATAGAAAGACAGGTTGATCAGCCTTTGTGGAGACTTCTGTTAGTAGTAATATTTCTTCTAACACGTCATATCTAGACTGTCACTGCCATCTATTTATTTACACCATCATTCTGTGATTGCATGATCAATTTTTCGTTTCTCTACATCATAAAGTTAACCATCAATTCCAAATATGTCCACCGGAAAGATATAGTTATGATGATTATATAATATTGTGGGGATTTGATGCTGTCATATTTTTGTTAATATAGCAAAGGTGAATCCTAGGTCAGTATCTCTATGATAGTCTTCTTTTATCACTACATTTAGCCACTATGTTGGATAAGTTGAAAATTTTCATTTTCTTTCCAAGTTTTAGGTTTGAGAATTCTGACTGACACAAAGCCATTATATTGCTTATTTAGATGCTCTTTTTATACTTAATGTGGCATTGTAAACGTAATTTCAATTGGTATGTGGTTAAAACTCCTGAAATCGCTTATGTGTTGACTCATAGAAATTACTTGAATACCTTTTGTGGTAATTCTTTGTACACTCCAACTGGCTTAACTAATCTTAAAGTGGTAGTCTGCTAATCAGTTTAGTCATAAGAATGTTGTAATCTATTTTGATACTCCTAAAGTGAAGTTTGTTCTATCTGCAGCAGCTGGTTATTGGTATTGTTCGTGTAAATTTGTAAATTCTCTGTAATCATAATAGAAGAAATACATGTGATATTTTGATGCTTTACTTATGGAATTTAACTTGAACAGCCAATTTATAATGCCCGCATAATCTGATCCCAACTCTTACTGACTTTGTAGGGCAGAAAAGCACAAAATAAATATTAGGTAGTCCCTCCAAAAATATGTTCATGAGTATCTATTTTTTGTTATATTTTGGCCTGATAACCTGATCCTGTTCCTGTTGTTTTTGCAGGTATATTTGGCAACCAGTTAGCTGCTTTCTTTCTTAGATTAAACAGGATTCATATGTATATGCGTATTTGTACTGCCAGTTAGCTAGAGACCACATTTAGTGTTGGCCAATGGTCAGTCAAACAATTTTCATTTAAACAGTTTATCATTTTGATGAATGTGAAATCTAATCTGATTCTTTATTAACATAAAATATGTTTTAAGACCGGTAATATATATTATAAGAAGTATTATTCCCTTTTCAATGATTTAGCTTATTACCGAACCGTATTAAATCTCAGGGGATCCCCGTGCATTCGCCCCGGGGCAAGCATCTAGTTATATATGACGAGTTTGGGTTTTCTGTACAATTTGATTTACAATCTGCCCCAAAGATTTCTTCTAACCACAAAGGGGAAGACTCTTCCCAACTATGTCTACTTTTACAAGAAGAGTCCATTGGCAAAATTGATGCTAATTGTATTCCATTGCTCTCTAATAAATAAAAACTTAGAATCGATAAAAGTGATTTAATGGGATAAGTTGGGAATATTTAAATAATTTATATATTATATTTAAGTATTTCATAAACTGCATACAAGTTATCTAATGATACTTATTTTACAAGGATAGAAGTTTTTAAAATAAGTCTGCGTGTGTGGTCTAAATGTACCATAATTTATAAGAGTTTATTGGTTACTTGCATAAGGAAAGTTTATGAAGTAAACTGCAAAAGTAATGTCCTCCGAGTTAATTTTGGATCTGATTGCCAACAATTGGTTAACATTTTGAATAGAAATAGTTGGCTAGAATCCAAGTCCAAGTGCTGCAAGTAAAAAAAACGACAAAAATGCGCTATAAAATTGGGTGTTTCCGACGGGAGTTAATTGCGTACGTGGTGTATTTTTTCCGTTCTAAAATTATTATCAGGTTTGAATTTTTTACTTACGATTTTATTTATATTAAAAATAAAAATCTAAATTGAACAATAATTTTGAGATAGTATTTGGGATCATTCATTCACTAGGTACCACTCATGATCGAAGAATAGAGACAATAGTAATAATGAATGTCTATTAGCAATGATGAGGAATTTGTTGTCAAGAATCGTTTACTGTAAGGTATTCAAGATTCGTTTTGTAGGGAGTGATGTGTGAAATAACATAGTACTTTGAAAGACTAATTCTGTGACATTTCTACTCAAAAATATTATTTTATTGTTATTGATATTCTGTGTGCGTAATTTTAGGAGTTTCTATCTAGTATACCCGGGGCACCATACACCCTCTCTTATTTTTTATACTACTAGTCCTTATTACAGTTTTTTACATTTTTCTAAATAACATCCTATAATTTACAGGTTTAGTCCCTTTAATTTTTTTTCTTTCTCCTTTAAAAACCATCTCTAATCTTTAAACGACTGTATCTCATGATCCGTAAAAAATTAGAGAACGTGTTATACATGAAAATTATAGTACTCGTCGAGATATATCCAACAAGATCCATGTCGAATATTTTTTCCGAGTTTAAAAATGACTAAATTTCGATGAGCAGAATAACATGGAGATCTAGTTTAGAAAGATGGATAACCAGTTTAGTTTATATTAAGATTCTTGTATTGCATATATCTCTTGATCCGTAAAGAATTAGAATACGAATTACACATGAAATTTATAGTGCTCGACGAAATCTATCTGATAAGAACCATGTTGAATATTTTTTTTTGAACTTTAAATACATTTAAATTTTACGGGCAGAAATGAAGAAATATGTTTTTCGTTTTTCTTTGAAAAATGGTTATCCGTTGTGTTCCTACTGATTATCCAATCGCTTTGGACTGATTATCCATTTTGTTTGTACTTGTTATCCAATCATATTTTTGACATTCACTCTCAAAAAAAAAAAGAAAGAAAGAAAAAATGATTGGATAAGCATTGCAAACAATTTGGATAATCAATAGGAAAATAATTGGATAATCAATACAAAAAAGTTTGACAATCATTTTCATAAAAGAGCAAGGAAAAAAAATACTGGATAACCACCACAAAGGAGTTGGATAATCAATATGAACACATTGGATATCCAGTTTAAGAAGATGGATAACCAACTTATTTTACATTCATATTGTTGTGTTCTTTATAACTTTTGATCCGTAAAGAATTATAACACGAATTATATATGAAATTTATAGTGCTCGACGAGATCTATCCGATAAGATTAATGTTGAATATTTCTTTTGAACTTTAAATGCATTTAAATTTTACGGGCAAAAATGAATAAACTGAAAAATGATTACCCGTTGTGTTCATACTGATTATCCAACCGGTTTAGACTAATTACCTATTTTGTTTTATCCAATCATATTTTTTACATTCACTTTTCAAACAAGAAAAAAAAAAGAAAAAAGAAGATGGATAACCAACTTAGTCTAAATTGATATTCTTGTAGTACATATATTTCTTGATCCGTAAAGAATTAGAACACGAAGATGGATAAATATCCAGTGCGTACAAACAAGTTAGATAGGCATATAAACCAAATGGATGGATATTCAGTACAAACAAGCGGGATATCCATTACAAACAAGTTTGATAGGCATACAAACCAAATGGGTGGATATCCAGTACAAACAAGTTGGATAACCAGTTCAAACTGGTTGGATAATCAACAAAAACACAATAGATAACTAATTTAAAATGAATTGGGTTATCCATCTTTCTAAACTAGATATCCATCTTATTCTGCCCATCGAAATTTAGTCATTTTTAAACTCGGAAAAAATATTCGACTTGGATCTTGTTGGATAGATCTCGACGAATACAATAAAATTCATGTGTAACGCGTTTTCTAATTCTTCACGGATTGAGAGATATAATCGTTTGAATATTAGAGATGTTTTTTTAGAAGAGAGAGAAAAAAGTGATAGGGACTAAACTTGCAAATAATAGTAAGATTATTAGAAAAAGTAAAAAAGTACAATAAGGACTAGTAGTGCAAAAAATAAGAGGGAGAGTATGATACCCCGGGTGCACCCAATAAATTGCCTGATTTTAGTATTTACTTGTGCATACATGGAAACATAATCATTCATACAGTTTCCTACCACTGTTCTGTGGTTATTATCTTTTGTGGTTGATTAATGTCCGTATCTCGCTAATTTCCTAATAAGATTATGTTCATTAAATTCTTTCACCTCGAGGCCTTAATCATGCAATTTATCCAATATATTTGGGAGCACCATGCTCCCCCTCCTATTTTTTGCATTACTAGTTCTTACTACACTTTTTTCACTTTTCTAAATAATATCATATAATTTACAGGTTTAGTCCCTGTGACTTTTTTTTTTCTCTCTTTTAAAAAACATCTCTAATTTTTGAAACGACCATATCTCATGATCCGTAAAGAATTACAGAACGTGTTACACATGAAAATTATAGTACTCGTCGAGATCTATCCAACAAGATCCATATCAAATATTTTTTCCAACTTAAAAATGTCTAAATTTTGATGGGTAGAAACAAAAAAATTTGTATCTTCATTTAGATGGATATCCAGTTTAAAAATATGGATAATCAACTTAGTTTATATTGATATTCTTGTAAAATTTATATCACTCAATCCGTAAATAATTAGAATACAAATTATATATGAAATTTATAGTGCTCGATGAGATCTATCCGACAAGATCAACGTTAAATATTTTTTTTGAACTTTAAATGCATTTAAATTTTACGGGCAGAAATGAAGAAATGTGTTTTTTTTTTTTTAATTCTGAAAAATGGTTATCCGTTGTGTTCATACTGATTATCCAACCGGTTTGAACTGATTATCCATTCTTTTTATACTTGTTATCCAATCATATTTTTGACATTCAATCCTCTTAAAAAAATAAAGAAAAAAAGAAAAAAAATGATTGGATAAGCATTAGAAACCATTTGGATAATCAGTAAAAATAATAGGATAACCAGTACAAAAAAATCGGACAATTATTTTCATAAAAGAGCAAGGGAAAAAAAAATTGGATAACCATCATCAAGAAGCTGGATAACCAATATGAACACAATAAACATGCATTTTCTCAAAAGAAAAAAAAAAGAGAAATTTTGTTTGGATAATCAGTTAAAATGATTGGATAACCAATACAAAACGGTTAGATAGTCATTACAAAAAATTGGATAAGGATTTTCGCAAAAAGTAGAGAAAAAAAATGGTTCGATAATCTTTTCCAACCAGTTGGATAATCAATATGAACGTGTTGGACAACTATTTTAAAAATAAACAAATAAATAAAAAACTAGGTTGGATAAGCAGTACTAATTAGTTGGATAATCATTATTAACACATTAGGCAATGATTTTCCATAAAAAAAATTGAATAACTAGTACAAATGAAATGGATAATCAGTTCAAACAGGCCGGATAATCAGTATGAACACAATGAATAACCATTTTAAGAAAAAAAAAATAGGTTGGATAAATAGTACTAATTAGTTTGATAACAAGTGCAAACATATTGGACAAGTATTTCCATAAAATTAAAAACAAAAAATAGTTGGATAAACAATAGCACGGAGTTGGATAATCAGTACAAACACATTGGACAAGTATTTTCTCAAAAGAAAAAAATGATTGGATAAATAACACAAACTTATTTGGACATGCAGTAAAAATAGTTGGATAACCAATACAAAGTGATTGGATAACCGTGTTTCAAAGGAAAAAAAATGATTGGATAAGCGTCATAAATAAAATGGATAACCAGTATTAGCGTATTGGACAATAATTTTTTTCAAACAAAAAAAAAATTGATTAGATAACCAGTAGAAACTGTTTGGATAGCCATAGAAATCCGTTGGATAACCAGTACACATAGGTTGGATATGCATACAAACCAAATGGATACCCAATACAAACAAGTTGGATATCCAGTACAAACAAGTTGGATATGCATATAAACTCATTGGATTACAACTACAAAACAAGTTGGATAGGCATACAAACCAAATGGATATCTAGTACAAACAAGTTGGATAACTAGTTCAAACTGGTTGGATAATCAGTATGAACACAATGGATAACCAATTTAAAATAAGTTGGTTATCCATTTTCTTAAACGAGATATCCACCCTATTTCTGCCCATCAGAATTTAATTATTTTTAAACCCGAAAAAATATTTCATATGAATCTTGTTGCATAGATCTCGATAAATAAAATAAAATTTATGTGTAACACTTTTTCTTATTCTTCACGGATTGAGAGATTTGCTTGAAGATTAGAGATGTTTTTTTGGAAGAGAGAGAAAAAAATGACAAGGACTAAACTTACAAATTATAAGAAGATTGAGAAAAAAGTATAATAAAGACTAATAGTGCAAAAAATAGGGCGGGTGTACATGCTCGCAAGTATAGTGGATATAATCTCCTCAACCATAAATCGAGGATTTGAACTTGGACTGTTTGTAATAGATATAAAGTAATTTTAAATTTTTTTAACCAACTATTTCACCCATCAAAATACGTATAATTCAACAATTAGTTACAGTTACTAATGATAGACACACTACAATAACAACAACAACAACAACAACAACAATAATAATAATAATAAATTTCGAAGTGATGTTCATTCTTTTTTTTCGATTTTTTTTTTTTCACTCTTTCAATTGTTTCTTTAAGTGAAGTAAATTTGTTCATTTTTAATAAAAAAAAATTATAATCAAACTGTAAAGAATAGAAAATGTGGGTGTACTCTTTAATTACTGAAATAAAATTTGGACCTTTTCTAAAGTGGTGACAAAAATTAATTGAGATACTGTATATATTTGTTTTTCTTTACCAAAAAGAATACTGTATATATAGAAATTATTAAAAAAGAAAAAAAAAAGAATGAAGAAGAAGAGAAAGCTGGAATATTGGAAATTAAATACCAACGACGTCGTTGAGTGTGCGTTAAATGATAAATCCCCCACCATTGTTAAACGTTTGGGTTCTAGGGTTTAACAACAGACGCCTTCAGTCAGCATGGAGCTCAATTCTTCTTCATGGAGCAACCTTCTGAAGCAACCATCGCCGCCGCCGCCGTCCGCTTCCTCCTCCGTCTCGTCCGCCAATATCTCCCCTAGTACGGTGAACCATGGAGTGACTGTTGGAAGCTGCAAGTCGACCAAGGGTATTGCGGTGGCAGTGGTTGACGCCAACGCCATAATACACGGCGGCCAATCTCTAGCTCATGTCGCCGACCGTTTTGTCTCGGTTTCGGAAGTGCTCAGAGAAATTCGTGACCCCAACTCCCGCCACTCCCTCAATTTCTTGCCCTTCTCTGTTGACACCCTGGAACCGTCCCCTGATTCTCTCAAGAAAGGTGAGCTATGTTTTGTGTTTGTTTGTTTGTTTGCTGTTTTCTGTGGTTTGTAGGAATGATTTAGGCACATTGACATTGATAATCATTTAACGTTCTGTTGTTTAGTGAACATTATTTTAAGATTACTCTAATGTCTCGAGGGGAAGGGTGCTGTTGGATATTGAGTGTTGGTTTTATCGCTTTTAGGTTGTGCAAAATGCATCTGCGCTTAAAAACTAATTAGCTAATTCTCATTGATTCCACTGTTTGTGGAATTTTACAGTGATAAGCTTTGCAAGAGCAACTGGTGATCTACAGACTTTGTCAGATGTGGATCTTAAGCTCATTGCTTTAACATATACATTGGAAGCTCAGACCCATGGAACTCAACACCTTAGGGATAGTCCCCCTCCTATGCACACAGTTAATGTTAAAAGGCTTCCTGAGAAAGACTTGCCTGGATGGGGTTCTAATGTTCCTAATATAGAGGAGTGGGAAGCATTGGAGAATGCGGATGAGGATGAGTTAAACTCCAAGTCGAAAATTCTTCCCCTGAAAGATTTGAACTTGAATGTGATTTCTAATGGGCATCCTGGTTCAGATAATGATTTGATTGGAAATGGTGTTGAATGTCAATCTGAGAATCAAGGGGATGCAAGTAATGCTCCTAGGAATCATAAGAAATATGGAACTAAGAAAGTTGAGGTAAAGATTGAAGGGAAGAAGATGGTGGCAGATGGAATTGATGCAACAAAGGGAGAAGTTGACGCTGATGCAGGGGATTGGCAGCCTGCTGTGGGCCGTAGTACTCGGAGGAGATACCTGAGAAGAAAAGCTAGGCGTGAAATGCAGGAGGCATTGTCCGGAAATGTTGACAACAATGATGAATCTGATGGATCAGAAAACGGAAAAAATGAAGATACTGAATGCCCTGAGTTACTTGTGGAGGAAGGTTCTGAGAAGTTTCCTGAGGAGAAGTCAGAGATGCATGCAACTGATCAAATGGAGAATACCAATCATGAAGATGTGAACACACTTCTTCACCAAATGCGCCTTGAAGAAGAATCTCGTGAGGCCCTTCATGACAGCGAAGATGTGAAATCTTCATTTGTGGAGGCCAATTCTAGTCATTTTGAAGCTACTTGTGATCAGGAAGAAGAAACAGGGGTCAATAATGGTCTGGATGACTTGGACACGCCCTCCCTGAACAGTGAAAGTTTTGATGCATCACATTTGGATGATAATAGTAGTGAGCAGAGCTGGACAGTCCGGTCTTTGTCTGAGTCAAGTGTGGCCTGTGTGACTAGTGACTATGCAATGCAAAATGTGCTTCTTCAGATGGGCTTACGGCTCCTTGCACCTGGAGGAATGCAGATCCGGGAGCTACACAGGTTTATATATTATATTTACACTTAAGTCATGTCAAAATTTGATATTCATGTTATTGTTTTAGTAATTTCACTTGTAATGGCTGTACTGTGTTGGAGATGCTGTCTTTTCTGACTTCATTACTTAAGAAATACTTTCTAGCTTACATATATTTGATTAATTTCAGGTGGATACTAAAATGCCACGCCTGCTACAAGGTGACCACAGATATTGGTAGAGTTTTCTGCCCTAGCTGTGGGAATGGAGGAACTTTGCGCAAAGTTGCTGCTACAGTTGGGGAAAATGGTATTGTTCTGGCTGCACGACGACCTCGTATCTCAGTGCGTGGAACAAAAGTGAGTACCCACGTTGATGTTTTGATCTTTGAAGAATTTTAAGCTTTTTTGCTTAGGTGTTGTGAGAACTGAATATTAGGTTGTCGAATGAAGTTTATGACCTCTTATCCTTGCAATCTAAGTTCTTAACTGTTGTAATACATTGTTGAGGAATTTGGACTTGGCTATTGATATCTTTCCTTCCATTAAGTGAAATGAAGTTAGTTTTCGACACCTTGTTGAAAGTTGTCTTTGATTTGCGTACTGTAGCCTAGAGAGACGGGCTGATTTGGGAAGGGGATGCCATGTTAAAACTAAGTTTAAGAATAGTCATTTTGTAGGCTTAGGTCTGGCTTACTTGCATCCCGCCTTCCTCAAATGGTTCATCTTATCTTTGTTTTGCCACATTGCAGTTCTCCCTCCCTTTACCTCAAGGTGGAAGAGATGCCATCACCAAGAACCCAATTTTACGGGAAGATCAGCTTCCACAAAAATATATGTATCCCAAAACTAGGAAACAGAATAAGCAGGTTGGTCATCCGACCACAGAGATTTATCTGTTCTTCTATGTGATGAATTTATGATCCTCCATCTGACACAAAAATTCTGGCTGTTTTTCTTTACAGGAAGATGATATCTTTATGCCGGACAACATATTTATCCACCATACGGATAAGAAAGCTCCCCTTCAACCTCCTGTTAGGAAAGCACTTGCAGTTTTTAGCGGAAAAAGAAACCCCAATGATAATCATTACTCTCGAGCAAAGCATTGAAATTCCATACCTCATTTTCTTTGCAGTTGGGTGTAATTGAAACATTTTGCTCTGTAATTTGCTGAGAATGGCCTTTTCTTTCAAAAACGACTTAAGTAAAGAAATTTTGCCAAAAGCCATAGCATTCATTTTATCCTACAAAGAAAGTTTCAACCAAGTTGTTTGTCATCGTTCTCTACTCTCAACTGATTATTGAACTGCTGTTGTGTAATCAAGGTATTGTTGTGAATGTTGGTATGTGATGAGAATTGTTTTAATTACCATCGAATCAACTTTCAGGACACAAATGTAGTTTCTTTCATGTCCAGTTGGATTTAGCCACCGATCCAAATCGTTCAGAACAATACAGCAATTTTGTCCAGAAAAATGGGTCACAAAGTTACAAAAGTCCTTTGTTCAAGTAATCCCAGAGCACACCCAAATCGACATTGCCTCCTGAAACTACAATTCCAATGTTTTTGCAGTCTTTCCAAGCCGGATTATTCTTGAAGCGGCTGGATAAAACAGCTGCGAGACCAATTGCTCCGCTTGGCTCCACGGCAACCTTCAGGATTTCATAACAAAGCCTCATGGCTTCAATTATTTCAGTATCCTCAACAAGTATGATTTCATCGACCAAATCCCGGACAACAGGCCTGCATTGAATTGAGAAGAAAAGTGGTTACTGTTTGGAAGCATTCACAGATACTACATCAACAAGCATTCAGAGTTCTGCATCAACAAAGAAACAAATACATAATGAAGCTTTCTTCTACAACAACAATATACCCAGTATATTCCCAACTCGGTTGGGATCTGGGGATAATGAAGCTTTCTTCTAATGAGAGTTATTTGTGTGGACCACGTGTACCCATAGAGCTCAGAGACATGAAAAAAATAACAATACACGAAGCACACACTTGGGATATGGTACAATGACGTGGAAAAATCACAAGTTGGCAAACCATGCAAAGCAAAAGACTTGCAAATGTGATGATGCAACCAAATAAACTAAAGTAAATACTAAATAGTACTCCCTCTGTCCAGAATAGTCCACATTGAGTTTTGAGATTTGTCCGAAAAATAGTACAAATCTCAAAACTCAAAACTCAATGTGGCCTTTTCTTTTGGGACAGAGGGAGTATTGTTTTAAATCACTCACACCCTAATTCATTCATCATACCATGTGAGCTCTCCGAGAAAAGCTCGAAGTCCATCAGCAATCGTTCTGGTCTCTGCTAATCTAACAATGTTGCCGATTGCCTTTGACTGAGCTGCATCATCAGCACCCTTAGGCTCCGCACCCAATATTCTGATGGAAGGATTAATGGATTTAGCAGCAAGTGTCACCCCAGAAATCAAGCCTCCACCTCCAGAAAGACAGGTTAGAAAAAAAATTGCATCAGCCACCAGTTACATATGACTCATTGATGGGAATCGATTTTTAAAGTAACATACCACTAACTGGAACAATGATAGTGTCAATTTGTGGTATCTGCTCCAAGAGCTCCAGTGAGATGGTGCCTTGTCCACTGCAAAATAAAAAGCAATTAACATGTACAGTTTCTACCTCCCCAATTGTCTTATGTTAGTCATTCAATAAAGCCTATAATTACCTCATAGATAATACATTACTAAAGTTAGCCTAGCTTTCAGGCAGAAGTGAGAAACATTATGACTTCCTTCGTTGATGAGGAATGAAGTTGATAAATAAGAATAAAGGGACCGCATACAGTGGATTCAACTAGCAAGTGCACCAACCTACACTTAAGGCTAAAGGAAAGCTGAGAAATGAACACACTAATCTTGGGCAGGATACAAATGGTGAAACCTTAAAAGATATATCTTAAGAAAATTCTTATTCTACTTCCTTCTAGCGGTTCCAAAACCCAAAAGGTATTAGAGGAACACCTGATAATTCGTCCGTCGTTATATGGATGGACAAGAACACCACCAGTATCTTGCAGAACCTTTTTCGCAGTTTCCTCCCTAGACTCAACAGCAGCTTCACTCCAGATAATCTGGCCACCATAACGTTTGACATTCTCAACTTTGCATTTTGGAGCATTTTTAGGTACAACTACGTAAGCAGGAATGCCCCGTAGTTTTGCAGCCAGAGAAAGTGCTGCAGCATGATTACCGCTATGTTCCAAAACAGAATCAGGCATAATTCAGGTACTTCTGAACAGGAAACTGAAATAAGGAACCAGAAAGCATAGGAAACACCTGCTATGAGTCACCACCCCCCTTTCTGCCTGACTGTCCTCGAGTGAAAATATAGCATTGCAAGCCCCTCTGAATTTAAAAGCTCCACTGAAAAATCAGTAACAAATATAATCCCGGTTACTTAGTCTGGGGTGTTTGCAAACTGCTTCAAACAGAAAATAATCCACGAATAACATCCAAGAAAAAGGCTAAAACATGAACTTCAACTACTTAAAAAGTAATTTCCCTGGAATTCTTACCCCTTCTGAAAACATTCACATTTAAAGTAGAGCTTCCTACCACAGAAGGAGTCCAAGGTTTCAGAGGAGAGTACTGGAGTTATGTGTGCAAATGACTTGATGCGTTGTTGTGCCTCTTTTATTGAGGAAATATCAGCAGCATACTTCCTAGTAAATGTTTGGCTATCTGCTTCCATCTTCGCAAAGTGAACGACCTGCGAATGCGAGCCAATGTAAAGCTGTCAGATCCTGAATAAAGCAAACCTCTTGGCTGACAAGTCAATCATAAAATCTTTTTGAGGACAAGCAAAATGGCTAAGTGATCAGCAAGAGAAATATGTTCAGCATACTAACAGAAACTTTGTGCATCCGTATATGATATCCAACCAGTACCATCTATACTAATGATTGAACTAAGGAATCATACTATATCACTGATACTATACTAAAAAATAGAAAGAAAAATCTAGCAGAGATTACTTGGTCCGTCAGCAAAAAAAAAGAAAAAAAAAAAAGAAACAGCTAATCAGAATCTCAAAAGTTGGAGAAAATTAATGAAATAAAGAGAGCTGCTTTGCATGATACCGAAGAAGATTAGAAATGCACTATCAAATTACATCCAAAAAATCTCTTCATCCAGAAGTTTATCACGATTCTTGGAACCATTTCCAGTGAACATTTGCTATTCCAAAAACCCAGAACAGTAACTAATTCAGAATTAAATATAACTTTACAATTTCTGGAAGAAGGCAATCCACTACCCAACACAGGAATTCACTAGGGCAGATTATAGCTGAACAAACACGGTGAAACATATTTGAAAAACGAAATCCAGATGTGGATTGGAATGAAAAGCTTCCAAAGTCAAATAGCAGTCTGACCTGGGTCAACACTCAACAATGATCAGTTATCTGGAAATGGCAAAGTGACGGTTCGTGGTGGCGGAGCCGTGGTTTTAGCAGGCGTGGGAGTTGGAACATTCAGAAAAGACAAAGGCGCCAATTTCCCTTTGGCCGTAAAAAGCACCCACCTTTCTGGGCCGGCCGGCAATGAGGTTCGTCGATTGTGAAGGCTAGCTCGACTGACGTACATTTGATAAAATGTTAATCCAGGCCCATTTTTCTTTGTATAATGGTGTTTTGGCGTCAGAATTTTCCTAGTCAAATTTTAATTTCTCGTTGATAAATGTATGCAATCATTACTAAACAAAAATCCCATTCTGAGATCCAAATTTGATGAACAAATTAGGGGAAATTATTGAAATTATTATCCAATTTCGGATTCCGTCTATCTGTACAAACTCCAATTTTAAGATCATTGTTTGTTAGTAAACTATGGTATAAAATTACTCCATATCTTATGCAAATACTGATAAGAGACAAAAATGAATATACAGTTGCGCCAAAAATGTGGAAACGTGTGGACAACAAGTAACAACCTTTATCTTATATGCATGGCTAATATCCTGTAAATTGGCTCATCATGATGCTTTGCTTCAGAATGAAACATTTGTTGTGTTAGAATGAAAACTGCTATATAACATTGCTTCACCTACAGGTCAGCCGTATACAAAGAATTGGTATCTCAATCAATCATCAGTCACAAGGACTACTAAAAACTTTCTATAGTGACATTGCTGCATTTACAACATCTCGCTCGCTTCTGTAACAAACCAGCAAGGGAGAAGGCGAAAAGGGTAGAGGAAATTCGAACAGGATTTACAGTGTTAGGTGTTGTTGCGGCATCATCAGGTATTAGGATGCAAGTGCAAGCTCCGCCCACGCCAAAGAAGACGCTCGAAGTTCTGCAGTTACTGAGGTGTCGATGCCACTTTCTAACCTTGCACACAAGTCTTGCATTGAACTGATACTGTGGGAGCTTGCCTGGATGCAGATATTTACGACTTCACATATCACTTTAAGATCTTCTAGCTTGAAATGCTTCAATTCAGGATCCACCACAGAGGACATTGATTCTGGCACTTGAAGATATTCTTTAGCCTGCAAAATCAGAGGTGATAAAAGTTCTTACTGATGTTTATTCTACAGATTAGTAATATTTCCATTGAACATGATGGAACAATTTTGAGATGTGCGACATCGAAATCTTACCCAATCTACCAAGTAACCCTTGTCCTCAGAATATGGAGGCCTCCCACTGACTATTTCTAGTATTAGGATCCCAAATGCGTATATGTTCCCCTGTATATCTAGATGCCGTGCCTCCATGGCATTTGGAAGGACACAAATAGCTCCTTCACTGCTGATGCTGCCAGAATTCTTTTCTGATCTAGAGAGGATTGACTTCCAGCTCTCAAAATCAACCAACTGCAGTAGGAAATCAAAGAAACATATAAGGAAAGCAAACCAAATCTCTCTTGTAGCAGTTGCAGACTAATCCAATCAGACCCACAAGGATTCGTATGTATAAAAGATTCAAAAAGCAAGTGTTCTGTGTATGAATTTATGTTTATCCTTCATAAAGCTCCTATCACTCCTTCCTGAAGATGTTCATAACTCTTCAGAAATCATGACCAAATTGGATGACAGATAGTGACTTTTTAATCTCGTAAATCTATCTTTAATATACAGGATAATGGACGCATGAAGTAAGAAGAGAGAGAACAAATAATTATCCAAGAAAGGTTATAGCTAACCCCTCACTCCCAATCTGAAAGAGAGCTTAGAAACATTATTCAGATTCCAGGTGGTATAATTCCCAGCGTTTACCTTAGGAGAGAAGTCATCAGTAAGATATACTGCACTGGAATTCAGTTCTGAGATGGTAAATGGTGGATTAAGTTCTGTATGAAGGTATTTCAGCCCCTTAGCAATGCCAATGACAATTCTCATTCGCCGTGTCCAAGATAACTGACATCCTTCTCCATCTGCAAGCACACAGTTAAAAAATACAACTATAAATGTAAGATAATCACAAAATAATATTTCAAAATGAGAAAGGGAAATAAAAAAATCCTTACAGTGAAGGTGCTCATACAAGGTTCCATTTGATGCATACTCAAAAACAAGCATTCTTGTAAAAGGACTGCTCTCCCGGCAGTAACCCAATAACTTCCCAGTATTTTCATGATTTAATCTGGACAAATCTGCCACCTGAATAAAAACCACGGTCCATAGGGTTGAACTCATGCTCAATTGAGAATTTATATGTCGTTATTGACGTTTTGCTCAGAATATGATTACCTCCTTTTGAAAATAAAATTCCAAATAGCCTGTCCAATGCTCTTCTGCAACGCAAAGAGATATCACAGCAATTTCAGGTCCACCTTTAATATTACCCTTATAGACGAGGCTGTCTGGTGATGATCCAATAATATTGCTAAAATCTTCACAGGCTACTTCAAGTTCTTGCCTGTTGAATCTCGCTACACCTTTGAGGATTTCAGGATCTGCGCAAGACGTTAAAAGAAATCTAGTTCTCAGAAATAAATCTCAGCACAAATATACCAGCAAATGAAGTACAGTTGCAGTAACAGACAAACCTACGCAAATGGTAGAATAGCCCCTATCACTTGCTGATCTCTTCCATGGGTTAATAATGAAAGGTTTCTTTTTCCACTTGTGAAGAGCGGAGATGATAATACCCAGTACTAGGGTACCAACCATAACCCCAGTTACTATTTCCAGCGGTAAAAGCCAGGAAGGTTTCGGACTGGAGGTATGATGCTTGGGATCTTCAACAGCATGGTGGCTATTGCTGACTACTTGACGGCCATTTGATGTTGGAGCACCTCCAGTGACTGAATGAAGACAAAAAAAAATCTTTCGTAACAGAAAAACTGAAACCTTAAAGACTTGAGTCAATTTGAAGTGTGATATAATTGAGCAAGAGAATATAAGAGATCCCGAAAAAGTACAAAAAGAAGATGGAACTGGAAAACCAGCTTCAGACAACTCATGAATAACATTCTTCTGTAGTTGAAATATATTGGTGAAATAGTTAATCAAATCTAGGAAGGGCAATTTAAAGAGAATAGAAATGATGTCAAAGCTTGGTTGGTTGTACACTGAAATTTTGTCTGTAAAAAAAACTCACAACTTACCACACTGCCCAGTAGGTCGTTGCTTTGGAACCTTATCATCTAGGCAATTCCCTTGGAAGCTCACCCTACGGGGAATTTTTAAAGATTAATCATATAGCACAGGCAAAAAGCATATTAAACAACACATCAGAGAAAAACACACCTTGGAAAATGCTCCAAGCACTTAGGTAGTAGTCCAGTGAAAAAGTTGTATGAAAGATCAACAACCTTCAACTGTGATGAGCGGCATAGACCACTTGCCTCCATAGTGGAGAACCTAATATAGAGAAAATATCGCAATTGACAAACACGTGTTAACCGAGATAGCTTAAACATAGAAAGAACCAATTCAACCTATGAAGCGAAACAAGCAACACATGGACAAGATTAAGTTTCAGCATTGCATTTTCAGTACTAGCGATTGCCAAAACGTTCACCAAAGACTGTATCCAGCAAAGATAAATATCATCCTATCACATTTTCTGAACAACCCCACTACCCCACCTACACAAACACACACCCAAAAAAATAGAAGTAAGAACATAGAAGGATTCAGAGATTTTGACTCACATTCCATGGACATTATTCGAAAACTCTGAGCCATTACTGGCAGGGACAGGCCCTTGGAGCTTATTTCTGTCCAACCGAAGTTCCTGAAGGGACTTCAAACTACCAAGTTCAGGAGGTAATTTCCCTGTCAACCCATTAGACTGAAGATTTCTGCATAATACACCAGCACATAAATTCAAGTTGAGTTCGAGAGAAAGCCAGAAACAAGTTGCAACCCTCAGTAAATAAAATGCACATTTACTAACATTTTCACAATGCTTCCGAGATTTGCAAGGTCAGGTGGAATAGGTCCAGTAAGCTGGTTCGCACCCAAATCCAAGACCTTAAGGTTTTTCAACAAACCAATTTGTTTGGGTATGGTACTAATCAGCGCGTTCTGATGCAAAATTCTGCATATGACGGTTGTATACACCCGTTACGGTTACATGATTTAGAAATATCAAAAGGTGGGATCAAAGGTAGTTAATGCGATAAGAACTCACAGTTCTTCCAGATAAGACAATAGATACAACTCAGGTGGAAGAAAACCCTTCAGAGATGCCCCGCTAATATTCCTGCAAAATAAATGCCATGCCTCCATGAAAATCCAAAATTGCCACCAAAATCATTTTACTACAGGTAACTGTACAAACACAAAATTTAATGAAAACAGACAAATTTTAACAAGTGAAATAGCCAAAAGAGGAACTCCTTAATCCTTACAGCTTTGTGACATGATCTCGGGCCTCTGTGCAAGAAATGCCAAAACATTCACAAGGATCTGAATCTAAAGTTTGCCAATTCGTCAAGACAAAAAAAGGGTCTTCGTATATGGCTTCCTTAAAGGCTTTCAGGGCAAAAACTGCAGAATCAAATAGTAAAGCAGAAGTAGATTAGAATGATAAACAAAAATGCCCCCTGCTACTGAAATAATCAAAATAAACCGTCAATTATCCCAATTAACATTACAAGATCTTCAAAAACCACACTGAACCCATGTCCCACATTGCCCTCAAACAACACTATAAACACCACATTGAAGTAAAGAAAGAAACTTTGCCAAAGTTCAGAGCAATTAACAATACCCCAAGATCTATGAAGAAAAAGGGACAAAGAAAGAAAGTGCCAAATTTATCCTTACCTTCATCTGGAGGAAACGCCTCAGCAATCCCAACTATGAGAAGTAGGCTAAGTAAGAATACCCTCAAACGAACAGACTCCATAATCAACAGCAGAAGTTCAAGAAATTGCTCAAAGAACCCAGAAAAGGAGCAAAAAGAAAAGAAAAAATCAGCTGGGTTTGTTCAAGAAACGGGAAATAGAACGAAACCTGTGGGAAATTAGTAACTACCCAGAAAGTAAAAGTGGGGAGAGTGAAAAAGAGTGAAGTCAGAAAATTAAAACACACTAAAAAAAAAAAGGAAAAGGAAAAAGAGAAAAATGGGGTAACTTGGATTCAAAGAGAGAGGAAGTTTGGTGTCAGAAAAACACTCGGAGAGCAAGTGAGTTCGAAACAGATTTCCTCGAAGAAATGGATAGAATATGATTTGTATTAAAGAAAGAAAACTCTTCAAATTTCACACGCAGAGATAAAACCCCATTTTGAGAGAGAGAGAGAAGAAGAAAGATTGATGACGATGATGATATGAACTGCTACAAATTATAAAGTGGTTTTGGCCTTTTCTGTTTGATTAATTGAAATAGGCGGCATTTCCCTTTTCTTTTTTTTCCCCGGGGGTTTTTATTTCTCACTTTTTGTTGCCAAAAAAAGAAAAAAGTATAATGCCATTCCTATACGAACTTTACAGTGCCATTTTTGTTTCTTCTGTAATTGCTTTAAATAAATTTTTTGGTAATTACATTATGAAATTATACTTTTACCAACTCAAAATTTATTGTTCAATTTGTCGTACTAAATCATTTTAGGACCGAAAGATAACATTACCCTGATGCGTTCATACTAATTCGTCTTTTCATTGGCTGTATTATGTTTCTTTATCTAATTGTAATATAATATTGTTGATCCATTGACAAATTTATATTTGTTGAGTGATGAGTACTCACTAGTCACTATCATTGATAATTTGACTTCATTTGAAATTTTGAATTGATGTTTTTTTCCTTTTGCTATCCTAGATTAAGACATTGATGATTATTTTCAAATAATCAATGAATAAAATAACTGATTTCCCATTTGAATTTGAAACTTGGAATGGTTAAACATATGTTTTGATGGCATGTACAATGACATATTACTACTCCGTCTGCCCAAGTCCTATGTTTTGTATTATTTTAATTTAATAAATAAAACTTTAATATTTGAAAAAAAATAGTGTATAAAACTTTGATATGCCCAACGAAACTATACAAACGGAGACCAGCAGTTAACGAAATCCTCATACTATCTTTCACAAAATATAAGCTTGTTTGGACGTCCACTTATTTTGCATTTTCAACTCATTTTGCCTCTTAAACACAAAATTCAATATAAATCAAACTGACATCCAAACAGTTTTTTTATTTACATTTTAAAATCAAATTTGAAACATTTTGTTGGTGCAGTAACTATTTTTGAACTAAAAATAGTTCAGTGATTAAATCTAAAACTTTGCACATTTATTTCAATTTGCCTTTAGTCAAAAAACCGAGGCCCAATCGGATAGTGGTTAGGAAAAATTTTTTTGGAAAATGTATTGAAATATCAAGTACGAAAAATATCACTAAACAATCGAAAAGTGTCAATTTCAGTCACTGTAAAAAAAATAAAAAATAATCAGTAACCAACGAAAAAGTGTCGATTTTAGTCACTGTAAAATATTAATTTTAGAAACTATTCCGTGATTTTAGTGATCATTTTATAGTGACCAAAATCGACACTTTTACGTTGTTTAGTGGTCATTTTTTAAATTTTTTTTTTAAAGTAACTAAAATTGACACTTGTCAATTATTTAGTGATATTTTTTGTACTTGATATTTCAATACATATTCCAAAAAAACATTTTTCGACCACCATCCAAACAACTTTTTGCTAAAATACCATCCAAACAACTTTTTTATCTTCCATTATGTTTTCCACTTTAAACACTTTCTATATTCAAGTTGAAAATGAAAAGAAAACTGACGTTCAAACAAGCACACAAGTTTCGTTACAAATGTTATTAACAAAGTGATATTTTTCTAATACATGTATTAGAAAAAATCTATAGCCACTAATTTTAAACTAAATATATCAATAAAAATTTTAATTTAATATACTATTTCGAAAAAGTTCCATGCAGAACGAACGCAAAAGAATACTGCATTATTATTGATTTCCGTCGGCAAGAATAGAGACACATGCACGAGTACAAAAAAGAAGACAAACACTCTTTTAACCAATTATTATTTTGTTTTTCAAGGAGGAAAAATTAATATTTTAAATTATGAGGGTAATGTATAGACGCGCATTTCTTTGATTAATATTGAATTATTATAAAGAGAAAAAGGATATTATTTTCAATAATTTTCTAAAACGTATGACCATGAATTGACCAAGATTGTTTATAATTTGTATAAAAATTAATAAACTTGTTAATCATTGAAGATCAACATTAATGTAGACTGCCCACCGTTATTAGCTAAAATTGCTCTTTTAACGTTTATGTTCAAATGTACCATTCTTTCTTGAAACTCTCTTGAAGAGAAAAAGATAGGTAGATTTCTAAATAATTTATAGTGTGAATGGGATTATATACATAAATAAATACTTTCATACAAGCCACTTTGATTTCCTGAATAATCATTTTAATGTAAATGTGACAATGGTTTTTTTCTTAATTATTATTTTATTATATTGAAGAAACAATTATTCTGTGAATTTGACAACTCAAAAAAAATATGGCTGGCTTAAAATGAAAGTTATTATACCCATCCGCAATACAACCATGCAAAGACAGATAGATACTCCTATTTCTCAAAAGACCTTGTTTGTTGTATTAAATTGATAAATAAATTTAAAAAAAACATGAGAATTATTATGATTCGGGGACATTCATTAAACTGCAAATAAAAATGGAAAGAAATCCACCTGAACTTGTTCAAACTTAGTTGCAAAGTTTGTGTTCAGTGAACAGAATCGCAACCGGCCAGCAATAAAGTTAACATTTTTATTCAACAACTAAATATATTAGTCCCATTGGCCATAGGAGATGTTTATTTATGCTTTAATTCGTTGCCAGCAAATTCACTTGAAATAACTTGACCAATCTACATGACTACATGTATAGTATTCTTTGTCTCAAAGGAAAAAAAAAAAAATCACTTTATTGTATTGTTTTATTTCAATAAAATAGATACTTCCTCTGTCTTAAAATTATTGTCCAGTTTGAGATTTCATTTTTAGTACAATTTGAATTATAGATAGAAACTCAAACTGAATAATAATTATGAGACGGAGGGAGTAATGTTTTGGAGATGAAAAAGTATATTTATACTATAAGGAAAAAAAAAAAAGAAGGAAGAAAGCAACAATAAGAAAAAGAATAGAAAAAGAAAGAACAATCGAAGAGAATTGTGCATGAAGAGTGTCAACATGAAACACGTCTCCATCCTTTCGCCATAATTATTTCCATTATTACAATCACCAACCACACCCAGTGTTATTTTTTTAACTGTTCTTCTTTCTTCTTCATTTAATATATAAAAATTGTACATCTTACATCCTGGTTGGTTAAATAATTTTAGTTTTATTTTTAGAACAATAAAATGACAATTATTTGAAGATAGAATAGTGGTTTTTGCAATTATAGCAGAGGTTCAATCTGGATCAGTCTGCGAAAATCACCAAATAAAATTTCTAATTTACATCGAGGTCCTTCAATTGTCCGAAGTCTGATCATAGATTAAATTATTTTGTTTCATTTTATATCGAATTGTTTTAGCACAGGATCTTGCTAATTAGGGAAAGGAAATTGACAAAAAACAAAGCGTTTGTATTGCAGGGGAGTACTATAATTGTGGTCAACTAGCAACGTTATTTTTGCTTTTCTTTCTTTTCGTTTCGGGTATGATTAAGACAACAAATATCAGTAATTAAGCAATTTGTTCACATATACGTAGGAGTTACTAACTTTTAGCAAACTAAACATCGATCTTTAATTCTGTATCTTAATAATAATATTAATCTATTACTTTTAGTACTTTCTCCGTCACAAAGAAAATTTGTTTATCAAACTAAAGTGAAAAAAAAAAAGAAGAAAAGAAAAGAAAACATAAGTTTTCTGAGATGGAGCTGAATTAAGAAAAAAAAATCTTTGTTTTGCAGTTGCCATAAGCAATGGCGGAATTAGAAATTTTACGAAGATGGTAAGAAATTTCTAAACTAACAACATAATTATATTTTAGAAATTAGTGCAAAAATGAGATAAGTATATATTTTTCTGCTAAATGTTAAGCACAGATCGATCTTTATTAATTAAATAAATTATAGGGATGCGATCATACTTGCATGTCCCGTGATTTCATTATTGGCCATATGATGGGTTTGCCTTAATTGATTCCTAACTACCATTTATGTGACAACTTTGTACTGTGGAAAAAGGAGAAGAAAATGAATATTTAAACTTAATGAATTAGCTAGCATAATTTATGAACGGAATTTTGGACTTAATAAAATCAAAAAGTGAAAGATTATTAATGTACATATATTCTAGGGAGCCAAAAAGGACAAGGAGGTTGTTTAAACACAAAGGGTCCTTCACGACAGTGCTTCCAAGCAAGACATTGCTCGACCACTCCCAATATTAAATTAAAAGTCAGTTAATTAATTATTAAAACTATGGTTACTTTTGCTGAATTGCTTTTTGCAGTAAGAAAAATTACTCATTTACTGTTGACTGTTTCTCCCTTCATTTTCTTCCCTTTCCTTCCTCCTTTTCCTCCTTCTATCTTCTTCTCCTTTCTTCTTCTTCACATTCAAACCCAAAAACCCAATCTTTAAACTTAGATCTACAAAGATTCGGGAGCTAAAAAAATGGCGGATCGAGGCAAACAACGTCGAATCTCGCCCTGGACACCTGTAAACTTTTTTTTTAATCAAAATTGTAATCAAAAAATTTGAAATAAATAAATAAATAAATAATTCTGGAATGAGACCGACTACCCCAGTTTGGGTAACCCTGCGGGATCGGCTACCCGGAAAAAGGTCTATCCGAGACCGGCTACCTTTGATAGAGTAGCGATTTTGATCTGTCTATTCTTCCAAAGGTAGCCGGTCTCGGATTGGCTACCTTCCCCCGGGTAACCGATCCTGCGGGGGTTACCCAACCAGGGGTAGCCGGTCCGACGCCTGCTCCTGAGTAATTTTTTTTATTTTTTTTTATATTTATTGTGTTTGTTCTATTTAATTTATTTATAGATTTTATTTTTCAATAATTAGTTTAATTATATTTTTTTATACATTATTGATTATATTTTATTTATTGGTATTCATGTTATTATAATTTAAATAAATTTGAATAATAAGTATAAATTAGAATTTTAAAAATAATATAGTTTTAATTATATTAGTTGTCATATTTTTAATAATTATGGCATCTTTTAATTTATGTATTATAATTATTGTAGTAATAATTTAAAGATATTATAATTATTTGAATTTTTTTACCTTAGTTTTAAATAAGTAGTTGTTATATTTAAAACATTAGAGCATGTTTTAATTTATGTGTTATAATTTTAGCAATATTTTAAATAGGTTATACTTTTAAGATGTTATTATTATTTGATTATTTGATCATATGTTTAATTTATGTGTTATATTAATTTTTATGTGAATTATAGTAAAATAATGTAGTTATATATTAATCAATGTAGGTTAAAGAAAAAAGACCGAAAAGACCAGTTGTACCTGATTCTACATTGATGGTTGGGTCTGGTCTACGGAGACTTGACGAAATATTTGATCAGACTAGTTTGGACTGGAAGAATGTCATTGACGAATCAAATGTTCCATTCGAGAATTTCGACTCGAATGGGTATAATCATTTCAAAGATGACACACCTTCATCTCCACCTCTAGTTAGACATCCCCCTGTAGTTAGACGCCTTACTGTTCATCATGGCGGCAGTGAGTCTGCGGTATCATCATCATCATCATCAGGTATAATATTTATTTTTTTAATTATAGTATAATATTTTTTTTCAAATATTTTGGAAAAAAATGTATTATTTATTTTTTATAATTTCAGTGAGCACTGCCGGCAATTGAATTGTGACGGGGCCAGTTAGGAGTGGCCCTCAGGACGGTTCTGTTATTCCCAGTTCTCTTGGGCACGTGGCCATTCTCTTGACACAAAAGACTCGTGTAAAAGCCCCTTAGAAATGGATACAAGAATCACATATTTCAAGAAATTGAAAGATTGGAAGGATGGTATGGGGCCAGAGGGGAAGAACTTGTTGGAGCATGCAGGGTTGTCTTACATTGTGGGCATCATGCACAATAACATTGATAAGGCACTCATTACAGCATTTGTGGAGAGGTGGCAGTCGGACACCAACACGTTCTACATGCCTTTTGGAGAGATGACCATCATGTTGCACGATGTGCGATGGATATTGGGCATTCTCATTGATGATAGTTTGATTACAGCACAACATGAGGTTAGTGATTGTCATAATTTGACCATGAGGATATTGTTAGTGCCTGTTGAGGATCTAGTCGCTAGTAAAGCATATCAGGGTGGAGAGATTCAAGGAAAGGAAGTCCTACAGTATTGCCGTATTGGTCGGTATGCTCGAGATCAGGCGATTGCCTGGTTATGGCTTATGTTAGGGAACACGTTGTTAACGGATAGGAGCGGGACTCGGATTAGAGTGGTGATTCTCTCAGAGATTGTCGATGATCTAGCCACTTGTCACGAGCTTTCGTGGGGCTCTGCTACTCTAGCATATCTTTATCGCCAGCTTGACGTGTCCACCAGAGTGCAAAATGCCTCATTCTCCGTGTGCTTCACACTCATTCAGGCATAGATATATAAATACTTTCCACGCTTCAGACCAGGTGGGGACCGTGCCTCAGGAGATCTTACAATGCCCCAAGCTGGATGGTGGGATGTCCCAGGTCGTGATAACATCGCAAAGCGTCTGAAGAAGTTTCGGCGGGAGATCAATGGCCTGACAGCCACGGATGTATGTCACATTTAACAATCTTGATTATGGACTATTATAGAAAATATTGTTGTTAATATTTCTTATATTTTTTGTGTAGGTGACATGGTTGCCTTATGGACTCGAGCCTGTTGACGATGATCCGAGTACCTTGTACAATGGATGGATACAGTACCGAGATATTATTGAGCCATACTTGCTTGTACGAGTATTGCGCCAGATTGAGTACATCCAGACCATTTCTCCACCTATCCCTAGTCCCTCGGAGGTATTTCGTAGTAATAAATCCAAGATGTACAAGATTATATAGTCACGCACTATTGCATTAGACGCTTGGGCGCAATTCCCGTTAAGTAGCAAGCTCGATCTAGGTGAGTTACAGCCGAGTGATACATATGAGACTACATGCGTAGATGGTTACCTGGACTGGTACATTCGAGTTTTGCATCCTCTGCTTGTTTTGGATCGCGCTACTGTTGGGACTTCGAGAGCTGGAGTTGGAAACATATCTCACGTAATTCGTCTTTTGTCTATTATAAGATTAATAAATTTAGTTAAGATTTGTTTAATATAATATTAATTGTATTTTCTTATTTTTATGTGTAGTGGATCAACCGATTGTCTGTGTTATATGGAGACACACTAGGTGAATTGCGCAGATGGGATCTGGAGACTGCAAGGAAACATCAGACATTGTTTGCTCAATTCACCAAGGATTTTCATTCGAGTCATTGATGTGTATTTGACAAAGTGGAGGGTGTTTAATTAGGATATTATGTGTTACTTAATTTTTATTTGACAAAGTGGAGTGTGTTTAATTAGGATATTATGTATTACTTATTGGATTTTTATTTGACAAAGTGATGTGTGTTTTATTGGATCTATGTCATCAAGTCATTTGCTCTAAAATAAATAAAATTTAAATAACTCGATTAGCAAACTAAAAAACAGCATTTGATGGCAAAGTCAGCTACTGACTAAATGGACATAGGCGGTTCCACTCTGCTATCCTATCCTGATATATGTTATCACATCCAACAACACTGTTATCAGCCCAGTTATACCAATGTGGATGTATACGAGGCACAAAAAAATCACCACCTAACTCAACACAAATGTAGTGGTCAGCATGTCCAAGGTAAACAAGTACAATCTCACAAGTAGGTCCTGTGACGCTATCGCGAGCCTGAAGGGCCAACACTGTATAACAAAAAAAGTTCATATTCCTGTTCAAGTCAGGTCCGAGAGTGTACATAAAAACTGTTGCATTCCAGATAGTAGCAATGGCGAACAAGTCTGTGTTTTCCATCCAGTGATGTCGACCGCATCCACCTTTCTCCCACCTTATCTGTCGGACATCGTCCATTCTCTTTCCATAATATGCACTATCCCACAAATCACACAATGTAAGAAGATCACTAACAATCACTGCTTGGACCCACGGCCATTCCTCCTGCGTGCCACGGATATATTCTGCCACACAACGGAACCCACAATTCCTATTTGGCTTCACATCAAGGTATCTCCGAATGTAGGGAAGCATAAAATACAGAATGGTCTTAGCACTTCCATAGGAAACAATATCCGTCCTCCAACCTCTTGTGTCACATATTAAAAAAAATTAAAATTGTCTTCTTCAGATTATATTGTTAACACTGTTAATTTTTAAACTTAAATGTGCTACAATATAAAATATTCTTACCTCTATCATTGGATCTATGCGAGGATTCAGATGGCGTGTCCTTCTACGATGAAGTACTCATGCGAGATTGACCATTTCCTGTCTTATGCTTCTCCCAAAAATAAGGGATCCGCTTTTTAAGTTTCGGACGACCTTTCACACTCGTCTTCACCTTTGATTGCTCGTAGCTCAAATGCTCAGAGTCATTTACATGTTGCAGGAATGCATTGATGCGCCTCAAAACAGCAGGTTTCTTATTATACGCCACATCCGCAAGACTTGAAAAAATCTTTTGTTCATCTGTTTCATCATCAGCAATATCAACATCATCAGAATCATCGTCATCAGGAGCCGAATCAGGTATGTTTCTCCTATAATCTAGTCTGCTCCAAAAAGGGTGGATGTCGGCTACTTCAAGGGACAACCACTCATCAACTATACATCTAAGCGCGCACGCACAAGGATTCCATGAGTATTTTTCAACACACAACCACAACTCTGGTAAACATCTTCGCCCAGTTCATGCATGCGAGCAAACTCCCTATCAAGGATTTCCAAGCAGCAATGTGAGACACGTTTAACTATACGATCATAAGAGAACTGAAGGTGGGATCGATTCGAACGTCGCACCGACAACCCTAGACTGAACCTGCAATTAAAAATCATAATTGTTAATCTAATACTATTGGTAATAATATTAGTAATACGAAGTGAAATAAAAAACACAATAATATAATGTACCTGATCTCAGTGAAAGTATGCTCGATCCCATTGTGGATTTTGATCCATATTGTATCTAGCTGCAGGTCCGACGTCTCAAGAAACTGCTTCAAGGCACTATGAGCGGCTTCCATCTTAGAATTACTAGTGTTCCCCAAGTGTGTCACCTCATTTGTCCACGCATGAGCCCACTTCTTCTTGTGAACTAACCAAGTGTCCTCGACATACTTCACCAATTTTTCATAACTTTTAGCCTCTGAGTGCCTGTATGCCTTCATCCCTAACACAGCCATTGCGTGTTCGTACTGAGTAGGAGCTAGAAGTATCTCTCTGAATACATTGTCCATCCACCAAATTGCGAATTCGCTATTACAATAACTATTCGCGTGTGCCACAACACATCTGTCGATGTACCACACGCACAGAAGATATGCAGACTCTGGAAACCACTTATTGATTGGACCTATCAGTTCCATCTCCCTGTTTGTCACTATGGCCGTAGGATGCACCTCCCACCCAATCAAATTTCGCAACTGCTCCATCACCCAATCATAACTCTTACTCTTTTCATCCTTCATAATTGCATATGCAATCAAGAAATTCTTATTGGTTAGAGTCATCCCAATCATTTAGAACAGGGGCATCTTATACCTCTTTGTTCCGTAAGTAGTATCCATACCAATGTACCACCTGTAGATTCTGAGCATCGGTACAGATACTGGATGTACCAAGAAAATATTACTCAACACACCCGAATCATGATCTGTAAAAATCACATAGCCGTGTTCCTTAGCTACGTAAAAAAACTACTCTACCGAAGTTCTATCCTCGAAACTGTCCAATCGCAACCTACTCTTGTAGTTGTATACCTGTTTGGGGACTACGTAGTCGTCAGGGCATTCAACATTAATTTGCTTCACCATTGCGGCCGATTTTCCTCCAAACCTCAACATTTCCCTAACAATCTTCTTCGCTTTATCGCTCATCCTGCCCATCTGCCTCTGTCCCTCCCTAAGTGTACCAAATGGGTGGTTATGTATACCCTTAGGACCTGGTACAATACGAATGCCAAATGAAATACCATCATCCCGCATTTCGGCTATAAGCTGGAATTTGCATCCACAACACTGCAGCTTCGTACTTCGCACCTTATTCTCCGTATCTCTTGAGGGAATATCATTTGGACTTCTCAATAATTTTGACGTCTCACTTCTCTTTAACGCAATAACAACCTCAAAACCAAGAGATTTCACAATCTGTTTCACCCATTATACAACATCATCAACAATATTGAATTTAATGCGAGTCTTGAAATACGAACTATAGTCAGTACCATTACCACCATAATCCTGTAATGAAACATAATCAAATTTAACAAACTTAAATATATACATAAAAAAATAACTACACAATTAAGTATATTAAATTATATAAAACACACCTAGTGAACAATTTATAATTTAAATTTAATTATCTTACATGATAGTCAATTAACACTATATTAAATTTTATTTACATAAATAATATAATTTAAATTATATTTCATTTATTACACACTACCAATTAGTATTTATAAATACAATACAAAGATATAATTACCACTACAAAAAATTTAATTTACATAAACAATCATTATTAATAATATTTATTTTTTTAATTAAATAAAAAAATCTAAACAATAAAGATTGATACTATTCATTCAAACAAACTAATTATTAAAAAAAAATTAATAATAACTAAAATGAATATAACATAAAAAAATTAAAAAAAATAAAGAAAAAATAAATTGCTCGGGGGTAGCTAGCGGCAAACCGGCTACCCCTAAAAAGCTAGCCGGGTCAAAATCGGCTAGCTAAATCCATGGAGGTGGCTAGCTCTTTACTATCCCTGTCCAAAATGTTTTTTTTTTTTTAATAATATTCAATGAATTTTCAAAAATAACATATCAAATTTGAGGCCGAGCCTTCCGGTGTTTGATTCTCTTGTTTCACTATTTTCTTAACCTCCAAATTATTGTAGATCTGAGTTTGACATTATGATTTTTGGATTTTTTCTTTGAGAGTTGAAGAAGAAGAAGAGAAAAAAGTAATTTGAAACTATGTATTTTAGTACTCTTTATAATACTCAGGAACAAAAATATCCAAATAACTGTAAATGAGTAATTCTTATAAATACAAATAGCAATGCCCTACTTTTAACCAAAAGTCTAATATGAAAACATCATTGCTGGTCTCACACACTCCTAACCCTTTTGACCACCCCCTTTTTTCCCTCTTTACAGGTGTTTAGAGTTTGGACATCTTTTATGCTACATTTCCCGTTTCTATTTGGCATTATTAGTTCAACTCAGATGACCTCACGCATTAGCTTCCTTCATTTTTTTTTTTTTTTAAAAAGTTCAACTCGGATGAATTTATGGAAGGGGTGAAAAATTTCTATGGCCAAGGTCTCATGATCAATGATTAAACATTAAGATATGATGAAATCTAAATGCAAGAAAAAAAAAATTAATAGGAAAGATAGTTCGAGGTAGGGCACGTGTCTTGCTAGAAAAGATACAAACAAACCAAACCACTAAAAATATAAAGCATGATTAATATCGTGTCTTGTCCTTAATTAGTTTGCACTCTAAGATACATCATATTACTCTTTGATTAATTAATGTGTCCAATTGTCCCAATGTACGGCCTTCGATATTTTCGTTTACAAGTATTATAAGAATTTGTCGTTATGATGCTGATGATGTTGGAAGCTTATTAGCTTAATGTGTAATGTTGACGTGCATGATAATTTAGCATATAACTGTAATCTTGAAAGAGATTAGAAACATACATAAGGACAAATTTGGTCTCCCCTAGGTTCTCATTAAGGGAATGGATAATGATCATAAAGGGCGTAGGGGATGAATTTGCTCGAACTATCAAAATATGCATGCGTAGATATAAATAAAAAAGTTTGGGGGAAAAAAAGCTCTTAAAACTCGAACAAAAAGTGTAGTGGCACGCAGGCAGACCTTGGCTCGATTTGTTTGGAATCTTGCTTATGTCCTTTACATAATCCAGTTCAGCTTCTCTTTCCACCGTGAACAGTCTTACAATTAACAAGCAAAAAATAAAAATAAATAGGTTAATTACAGCAGTTGCCTATGCATTAAAGCAAGAAAGAAGAAGAACAACCCATCTTTAAATATTGTTTTTGTGAAACAAAACAAAAAAAAAAAAAAAGAAGAAGAACAAAATCTATAAGGTAGATGGCGAAATGGCAATACATTAAGCTAGTAATAACCTCTAATACATCTTATACTTAATCAGAAATTATTGAAAATTGGTGTTTGAGATAAATCGAGTTACAAAATTAATTTTGAATGAAAAAAAAAAAAACTAAACAGGTGATTTTGAAATAATAATTTGCATTAGCCTTTTCACTAAGCTCAAAACTAATGAAGTTTCTTCCCAATTTCGAAGAGGTTTTAGCTAGTTTCTTATTTTGTTTTTTAAATTTTTTGAGGAGGTAGGTGTGGTGTCGCCTTCAAGATCAGCAAGATTGTTGTAAATAACTAAAATGGAAAGCAACAGAAAGCGCACAATTAATATTGGTGTCGAAGAAAATAAGAATATTGTAATGCTTGTTTTGAATCTATTGGTTTGATTGTCACACCAAAATTGTTAAAAAATAGAAAGGTTTGCTAAAAAGAATTACTTTGGGACCAGATTTCCTGTTACTAAAATGAGGGACTTTATTTGTTTGGTTGATCATTACTCCTCACCAAATTCTTTTGGCCTTCAATATTGTTGTCATCCTTTCAAAAATGTGGTACAATATTTTGTCTTCAGTCTTGAGTTAATTACGATAGCATAAAGTTCCGTTTTATGAAGCAGTTATACATGATCAAGCTCTAAGGGGAGTTTTTCACCAGAAAAGTTACTCTCTTAGTCCCATAATAATTGGAAAATAATACTTTTAGTGAAATAATATAATGAGAACTCATGTGTACCCACTATGTTGTTGTCATTGAAATTTTTTCTTTCCCTCCAAAATTACCCTTTTACCTTTAATTACTATAAACACATTAGTCACTATATACTTTTATTATTTTTTTCACTATCTGTATTATTGCTCAAAATAATTATCCCATCTAAATTTTAAATTTTAAAATAAATCATATTAAAACTGAAATACCAACAAAACAATCATTTGTTACAAATAGAGTATGAATTTATTCCCCCAATAAGGTCTTAGATTTGAACATGTGTGTATTAATAAATAATTATTTGGAGACTTCTACTTCCAAAGAAATGACATGTAGATCGATTCTACATACGAGTATGAATGTGGTGTATATTTATTTTAAATGATCTTATTTTCAATTCCCTGAGATTTATATTATTTTTAGTGTAAAAAATTAGTGTGAACTTGTTTGTTTGAGGAAGGGATTAAATCATAAAGAGCATCACCCAAAAACGAAAAGCCTCAAAAGATCGGATCGGAGCATCATTTCTATTGTAAGTCCTTCGTAAAGTTCAGTGATAAAATGGAGAGGAGCCGGAAAACTCTGTAGATTCAGGAAAAATAAAAACATCGATCAGTTCCATCATTCAAACGAAGAATGCTAGTAAAGTAGTAACATAAAAAATGGAGTCAATTCATCATGTAATTTATTAATTGCAATAGGAATGTAGGAGGCTGATGGAGGAGATATTTGTCTGGATTTCGAACGAAGAGGCAATTTTGACTGCCTCTGAGGATTTTTTTACGATGTTCTACTGATTGGTAAAATGTAGCTTCTTTTATCAGTGATTCTGCGATTTGGAAACCTTCTTAGCAAACTCCAATTTCTTATTGTTCTGATACTGCTATCCGT
Organism: Oldenlandia corymbosa var. corymbosa; assembly: GCA_949775105.1. NCBI lineage: Eukaryota > Viridiplantae > Streptophyta > Magnoliopsida > Gentianales > Rubiaceae > Oldenlandia > Oldenlandia corymbosa. The sequence goes on along the minus strand of OX459119.1, from coordinate 8,349,395 downwards.
AATTAGCAGTTTACACAATCAAGACCAAAATAGGAAATGGCCAGAAATGGTGGATATGTCAGATAATATGATAAACACAACCAAATATGTTTTAGCTCAAATAGAATCCAGCCCTCCTTTTGCACAGTTGAGCTGCTTGCTCGTGTTAGTTTAAAGAAAAGAAATCCAACATCAAATGAAGAATAAAGAAAATAATCTATGGACTCAAGCTTAAACAAGAATGCTGGCTATGGCTATTCAAAAGCTGGAAGAACTTGATGGAAAATAATCTACCACTCCTGAAATAGCAGACGACAATGAGACTGATACAAAATGTTCATATGAGTCACCAACGTACTGTATAAATCTCAAAATTCAATATCGACTATTTTTTTTTTTGGACGGGGAGAATTTCTTGTGATTTGATTACACTACTTGGTTTGTTGAAAATAAAGGGATCAAAGATATTTAGCGGACACCTTCATTTAATTAAACACAGAAAATGCACATTAACTTGCTGCTCAGTTCTGAACACTGTTTTACAATTTTCCAACTGCTGGATCTCAATGTCACTGGATGGTTAACTCGCTAATCCCTGGACAATATACCCAAGCGATTACAAATACCTTACTCAATTAGCATAGATTTAATCACAGCAGTAGGGAAATGGAAATCACCCATGTTCTGCTGATAACCTTTAGTTGGAGGTGGTTCGCATCTGAGCCGAAAAGGTCAACCAGGAGATACGAACCGAAATTATAAAAAAGAAGTACAGGAATCAAACACAAACTTAAAACCATCTCAGATGTTCAAAAAAAGCAAAAAGATTATTAACTTTATTGTCTCACGTATTAAACTACAGCCAATCACATCATCACATTAGATACAACCATCTCGTGATAAGCTCTCATCTACTACATAATACATAAGAATAGTTCCCAAGAAGATGGATAAAACCATTCATCGCATGTTATCACGGCGTCTCACATATCGGGTTCGGTCATTGTATCGTGGTCTATCACCAGCCCTTTGGGGCACTGGCTCTACTCTCCTTTGCCTCTCAGGTGACCTTTGAACTATCTCCCCATTCACATAAAGCTCCGCTGTCAAATCAGAAGCATTCTCAAATGTTAAAAATAGATCCAAATATTGATACATTTCCGGGCATCCACAAAATACTATTATTTGATTAGAAATAGAAACTTGAGTCAAGAGAAAGTCAGGTCCTTTTGTAAATGATAAAAGTTCAGCACATAAATATCCTTTACTTTGATGTCAAACATATCCTTTGACATCAAATGGTATTCATCCAAGATGCAAGTCGAATGCAGAAGAACTAATTATCCCATACTAAAACAATTACAAAAACTAAGCTTAAACACACTACATGAGGTTGTACTATATGGATCATATATTACCCTAGTGCTTATCCAAGCTAAGTACATCCAGGACACGACATTCGAAAAAAATTTGACAAAAGCAGATGTCTTTGAACCCCAAACGACTTAATCCCACAACCAGTAACAGGATTATACATATACAAATACTGCAATTGGAGGGGGAAAAAGCAACGGTTTAAATGTTTAATCGCTACAAGTTGACCTATTTAAGACTTGTAAACAAAAGAATAGATACTTTTAAATGGACATCAAGAAGAGAAGGTTCACAAACCTCCATAATCCTTGTTCTCTGGATCAACATAAGAATCTGGTAAAACGAACAACACCCCTGGCAAACCTGTTCATGGCAAAAAAGAGAAGTGATAAGCACACAAACTAAGGCAAAGAAAATGAAATCATAAATAACAAGGCACTAATCAAGGTTGCGCACCTTCGAGCTTGTTAGATGTCTCCTCATCAATTTCACAACCAAAGCCGAAATATCTACTGCATGAGACATTGTATATCTTCTTCTTGGCCTCTTCCTCACTGTTTTCACGAACAACAATATGTGATCACTATTCACTACTAACAATGAAGCAGATCAACAGAAAATAGCAACCTCACCAAACTACACAGAACTACACTGTTCTATCACATCAGGAAGTTTATTAAAAATAAATTTTAAAAAGAAAAATAGAACTGAAAAGAATCCATCATTTGAAATAGGCGCCAGGCAACACAGAAAATGGTACCTCTCTCCTTCCCCAAATGATTGTCAAGTTTGATATTTCACTTTTCGCATAAATTGAACTAAAATTGACATTTTGGGAAGGATGGAGTGACTCAACTTATTTACAGAGAACAATTGACAGACAATTGCAGGGCATTATTACCTGCCGAGGACTTTGGCCAGAGTTTGAACATAGCAATCAATCATCTGTTCCTTGGTGGCGCCTTCACCGCCGGGCTTATCCATCACGATAAGCCAGTGCTCGTAATCGCAACCAGGGAAAAGCGGGGCCATTTCCGTGGGTGGCCGGTCACTGACATTCGACCCGGAATTAAGCGGAGAGTACGAGGACCCGGAACGATTGACCCTACACCTTATCGGGTTCACCCGATGATGTCCTGAAGGAGCAATGAATTCGAGGGCGCGCGAAACTGCGGGCAATGAACCGGAGCGGTAGAAGGCCGGTTGGATGAATCCGGGCAGTGGCGGTGGCTTCGAGAAGGTGGAAAATCGTCTGGACAGAAGGAAGCAGGCGGACCGCATTCCTGATCGGTACAAGGTGGCGATGGATGACATTCTGGCGGAAATGAAGAGAATCGATGGCTAGGGTTTGGGGTTTAGATGATCGCAGAGGAGAAAACAGAGAAGGGAAAATGTATTAACTGTATTTCCGTTAATAACCGGCTAACTGTCTTTCTAGAAAATAGTCAATCTTAAAATTCGATATATGAACTATTTTAGGGAAGTAGGAGTAATAAACTATGCACTAATTGCAAACTTAATCTAGGCTGATATTAAAAGGTTCATTTTGTATTTTTTAGTCCATAAAATATTTTTTCCTTTAATTAGTGAAGTTAGTTAAATTTAGAATCGTTCTTGGAAAAGAATTTTGCTCTTCTGCCATAGCTAGATTTAGTTTATCTTAATACAACCCTTGTAAAATTTTTATAAATTTTGATATATTTTTTTAATAAAATTAATTATCGTTTGAAAAAAAAAAAAAGACTAATCCACATCATCAATCCGACTCAATGGGTCCGTCGACCTTGCGATCAGCAAATTTTAAAGAAGAATATCTTTGATTTTTTATGCTTTTTTTGAGAAAAAAAAATCTAGTTATAATTGACTTTCGAATGTTCTGGCTGATTCCAATATCACTCGATATATCTATTAACTAAATCAATCCTAGAAGATGTTGAATTTGTTGATCTTTGTCAGCTACTGTATTATGCAAATCATCATCTTCAGCCACTGTTGCTGCTGTTTTAAGTTGCCACTCCCTCCATTTTAATTCGATAGCCTTCTTTCCCCTTTTAGAATTTCCAAAACTTAGTCTCATTTCAGAGATTTAATTAACTTTTATCAATTCATGCTCTAATATATCTAATCACTTTCACTAAAATCAAGAATATTTAATTAATTTTTACTATTATTCTCACCCATTCACTGGTAACTAATAGAGGTGTATTAGGAATCCTGCTCACCTACTTTTTCATCTGTATATATCCAAGTAGGACTATTGAATTAGAATGGAGAAATAATATATTTATTCATTAGAAAAAGACGTGCAAAAATGCAACGTTGACATTCAAATGATGTTAAGGCCATTCTTGGGTTGCTGCTAAGACAAATATCAATGATCCCAATAGTCGGTTTTGCCCCATGAGAGGACTCTGAATAATTCTCCCTTCAATTTGGGTTTCTACACTGAAGGTGAGTTTCTTCAATACAAGACTAGATGCATATCCTAGCCTACTATGTCAATCTAAATGTTGTGCAACAGCTTTATTTGAACATGACTAGCTCTCATAGTGTTTTATAGAAGACATTGTGAAGAGTCTGTTTGCAAAGGGATTCATGAAGATGTTTTCTAATCTTATTTGAATCAAATGATACTTTGTTGAAAACATAGAGTCCTTTAGTTACCGTCTCCTTGCCAATGATTTGATCATTCAAAAAAATCATGCATAATGCAGTGACCACTGACCAAATAAGAAGGCAAAATCTACCGTAACTATTTGAACTAATTCTCTAATGGATAAAAGATTGTATTTGAAAGTAGGCACAAAAAGATATCCCACAAAGGAACTGAACTAACACTGAAAACATATTGTATGCAACCATCTAGAAGACATATAGGAGTTTTTGTGGAAACGTGAATCAAATTGAGAAGTAATTAATGTGATGTTCATGCCATATGGTTGGAGTACCACACATGCGAAGAAAAACTATAATAAGATATTATAACCATCAGATAGTATAGATCCGAAATGGAGCATCTCCAATGATTTTTTTATGAGTTGGTTTATGATAATTTATGACTAATTTATCAGCAATGGTCGTTTATAGATTAGTTTATGATCCACTAGTTCATAAATATAAATTTATCTTTATTTGCAGCAGTGGGGTTTAAGCAGGACCCTTGTCCTTGTTAAAAATGAAAAAATGTAAAACAAACTTTTTTGAAATATATTGTGGTTCATGCTGATGTAAGAATACGGTCTTTCTATTTTATTGGAGGATGCAAATTTGAGAGAATAAAAACATCTACGAAATGTTTATGTGGGCAAAAGAATGATAAAATGTGAAGACATCATTTACATAAACTAGCAAAGCAGAAAGGATTTATGAACTTATTCAACAAAGAGATAGTGATTATGTGTAGATTGCTCAAAACTATAAGAAAGCAAGGTTTTTGTAAACTCCAAGTTCCACTATCTTGAAGCATGTTTGAGACCATATAAGGATTTAGTAGGGTTGCAAACTTGAGAAGGGATGGCCTTGGTGGAGTCATATATAAACTTCTTCATCAAGCAATCCATGCAAAAATGCAATGTTAGACATTCAATTAATGTAATGGCCATTCTCTGGCTGCTGTTGTTAGGGCAAAAATGATCCTAACAGTTACTGTTTTTGCCAATAAGAGAGAAAGACTTAAAATAATCCTCACCTTCAATTTGATTATTTATACTAAAGTTGAGTTTCTTTGATACAAGACTAGATGGAAGTCCAACAATGTTGTGCCAATCTACATGTTACTGTACAGCTTTATTTGTACTATAACTAGCTCATAGTGTTCTGTGGAAGACATTGTGATTACTCAGTTTGGGAAGGGACTTATGGAGATGAATTCTTTTTTAATAGTACAATAAAATAATGCAAAGTCTAGGGAGATCGACATTATTACATTTCGTAGATAGGTGATCCCGACCAAATCGTGTTCTAACCTAGACGATAAATCGTCAAACTACTGCATGTCTCCTGAACAAATAGTGGCCAAGAATGCTAAATAATCCGCCAAAAAATTAACTTCACAAAAAAAGTATCGCAGCTCAATTCTCCAGTCTCTTTGCAACAATTTCCTAATTCCCTACATCAAACCTCCATGAATGCATGCCTATCGGCTCACCGCTACTCATAATTATTAACGTTACCACGTTTTGATTATCTCCTTTCGCAATTAATTGACTAGTCAAATGATCTTAGTTGAATCAAATTACCCTTTTTTGCTGAAAACTTAAATTAGAGTCCTTTAATCACCTTCCCAATGTCCATGATTTGATTAGTCAAAAGGTCATGCATGATCCGGCGATCAGTTAAGAAGGCAAAATATACCTTAAGTATTTGAGCTAATTTCAGATAAAAAAGTGAACTCCTTTCGTCACACAAAAATAGTCTATATTGAGTTTTTAAAGTTATACTAAAACTAGTACAAATCTCAAAATTCAACGTGCACTATTTTTTAGGACGGAAAGAGTATTTAAAAGTACGCACAAAAAAAGAGGTTCTTAGGGTAACCGTATCACACAAAGGAACTGAACCAGTGTTGACAACATATTGTCTGCCACCATCAAGAAAAGAACATATAGGAATTTCTGTGGAGATATTCATGCACATATATATGTTAGAGTACCAAATTTGCGAAGAAAATGTATGCTACGATATATTTCTGACAATGACATAGTATCCAAAATGGAATTAGGAAGAATTCAGTGGAATCATGACGTTGATATTCACTTCGGTGTAGTAAGAACACAATTGATCCATAGTTTGGGTCAAATTTTTTATTTTGATATTCTTTTCGGTGAAATTTTAATTAAAAAATTAATTTTTTAATTTTATTTTCCATTAAGCAGAATATGAATATTCCTAGAAAGTGTTAATGAGAATAAGAAGAAAGATGAAAAACGCAGAAACGGGAAAAAGAAGGGAACATTTCTTTGGACGTAGTAATAGATCACATAAATCTAATATTCTCTCCGGACTTAAACGATTATGTTATTTATTGTAAAACTAGTTGTTAAACCCATGCGATGCATGGGATTAATTTTTTTTTATTTATAATTTACATGTTAAAAAAAATACTAAATTGTGAAACAAAAGCGCAATAAGTGCTGAATATAAATATTAACATATTAAATATAAATGAAAAAGGTAACTATCATTTTAAAAAAATATATAAATGCAAATATCAGTAAATTGTAAATACGAAAAAAGCAAAATATTACAATTACTAATTGAGGATAGAGTAAAGAATAAAGTAATTATAGGGAAAATGCAATAAAAACATACTGGGTTAAATGCAAAAGGTAAGTAAACAGTTGGGGTGGCATTTTATATTTTTTAATGTTGGTATCCTCTTGTGAAAATAAAATATGTAAATATGACTTATGGAAAGTTTCGTTGAAAGTTAATCTATTATTGATATTGTATAGTGTTAATTAATTAGGAAAAGATGACACAGTAATTAATTAGCATGCTTATGTCGCGTTGTTTCTCAAATATTTTGAAGAACGTATGGTTGACAATGGAGATAGTACGTAAAATGATTCAAAATCAACATCTAATTAATTAAATAATTAGTTTCCTTTTTGTTTACACAAAATGTACGGAAACTAATTATCTTCTTACATATTTTAAAAAAAACTAATTATTTTTTTGCACCAAATAATTATTTTACATTCGTTAAGTTTATGTGCTTACCGAATAAACAAAAAGGAAAGTGATTCACCATTAATTAGTATATAATGAAATTATTAGTTACCTTTTTTTTTTTACACCAAGTGAAAGGAAACTAATTATTTTGCGCACATTGTTTTTAAAACTAATTATTTTTCACACCAAATAAATAGTAGTTAACAATTTGTTAAGAATATTTTGTCACAGAATTAAAAAAAAAGCACAGTTTTGAATGCAAATATTGTAATCAATCAACAATAGTTACAATGGTAAGTTAGCAATTTTTTACTTATCCATATAATTTCTCACCGTGATCGCATGCTCATTCCAGAGGTTCACTTGTAATATGTTCTTTCTGAAAAAAAGATTGAAGAAAATGTAATAGTAAGATCGTTTACATTAGAATATATTCAACACTGTGATATAATTATTGTGGTTTCCTTACTCCAAATCTTCCAGTTCGATGTCTAAAATCTTTCTATCCGATTCTTCTCTGATTTTAGTGACCCTCACAATCTCGCCAAGGACATCTACATTCAAGAAAAGAACGATTTTGAACAATGAACATGAATCGCAAGTAGGGTTGAATTTAACAAATTCTATGAATACGTACCTATGAGATAGTCATTCTTAATAGGATTCATTTTAAGTACATAATCGAAAGGGACAAATTCAAATGAATTTTTTGGGATGAACTCAATCGTGCAGGGTTCCACTCTTGTGTTGCGCATGAAAACAATCTAACAAGGATGCTTGTTTGACTTGTAATTTCCCGTATATTCGGCCAAATTAAAGTTGGTAATTTGTTTGGTTTCTCCCTCTCCATTCTCAAGAAACTTTTGAAATTTTCACATGAGTTTTTTGTCGACAGAAGCTTGAATCTTTTGACCCTACCAATTTATATTTATATAAAAGAAAAATAACAATTGAAATCATTAGGAATCCGACAATAAAATTGTCCCGCAATTTTATCAAGATACAATTTGTATAAACACTAAAATATTTGTAACATGTTCGTCATTAAGCAAAGCTTCGACGGATGTGTTCGCCTCAAAAGTTGCTATCCATACATTGAGAACTCGAACATTAACTTTCCAGTCAGACTTGACAACCATGGGTGTCAAGTCTTTTATGAAATCGTATGTGTTGTTGCTGCTAGAGGTCGATATCGATAGAGGTTTTTGAGGTTGTTTGTATCATCGTCAAAAAGGAAATTGGGAGTTTTTGATATTATGCACGTGGTATATGATTTTTCTATCAACATATATATAAGATTGATCATATCGTAATTAGACGTAATTATGATTTTTGCTTTTTTTTTTTTTGGGTTTGATAATTAGTGACTGATATATTCAATTAATAGAGAGGATTATTTTGACCGAGAATGAAATGATATAAGAATAACTGAGGATTCTTGACATTAATTATTTTTGAATTTCAAAAGATCATTAATATTGTTTAATGTTTGATTCAATATCTGATGGCATCATTCCCGCCAATCAGATTAGCTTTTCAAATCAAATCAGATTTTATTATGAATCAAATAAATTTTTACCTTTTTTGGGTGACACATAATAGAAGAAAGCAATTAATATATATTGTTTGGAAGATTTTCCGTTTTTTTTTTCATCTCACCAAATACAAAATAAAACGTTACCACACAATTAATTTTCAATTGATAACAAATAAATAACTGAAGATTCAAAAGATTTTTTTGTAATTGTTGTAAATATTTTTTGTATCAACTTATAGGAAAATGATATATTAATTTTTGTCTTATGTGTTAATGAGAGGAGAAGTTTGATTTCTCTCTTAATATAATACCATAGATGAGATTAAAATAATTGTTTACTTGTTGAAAGTGTAACATCTATTGGCTTAAAAATAGTTAGATCATATATTACTCTTGTTAGTTTGATACTATCATACGAACAACAGTTCCAAGAATGCACAGAATTAATGGATCACCATTCCTAACACAAATCCTTTAACCTAATTAAGTCGGATCAAAGATAGTTCGGCTCTAACTACAACTCTCTCCGTTCTAAAAATATTGTCCAGTTTAGATTTTCATTTGTAGTTCAAATTGTACTAAAAGTGAAATATCAAACTGAATAATAATTTTGGGACGAAGAGTATATATATGAGCTTGCTCGAATAAACAGGATTCAAACTGTATATCTAAATTTTTTCCCTTTCAAGGCTAGAAGTTTGTGTAATTTAACCCCAAACTATGCTATCAACAGTATCCTTGGGTTTTGTTATGTTTTGTTTTTTTTTTATGGTGGAAGAGAACAATGAATTAACAGTTTTAAGGAAAACAATAAAAGTAGCTCATAAATTTTTAGCTACCTATTTTCTTGCTGCTGCCATTGTAAAATTCTCATACAAATTTTTTTCCCAGGTGTCCACTTGAGAAAATGAATTGGCTTTTTCCCTAATTACTGCGCCAAGATCACGAACTCCATAAGGAGGTGGAAGTCCGCATGGGCTTCTTTCAGATGGGCTCTTAACTAGTGACTCTATCATGAACCTCTTGCCCGGCCCATCTTCTGCATGGCAAACCATTTTTTCTGCACATAATTCCACGGCATTTTCTGGGATTTCTGGTTCATACTTCAACAGTTTAGCATATTCATTCATCAGATGGAACATGTAATCATATATGAACTCCATCTTTAGGTCATTTTGAACAAATTCACTCGCAGCTCTTCCAATTTCTTGAGCCTGCCGAGATCAAACACAGTAATTTGTAGAATTAACTTTAGAACAGTATTCTTTTACATTCAAACATGTGGTTTTAATTAATATTTAAATCAAAATGAAGTCGCAAGTAAAATGCATATGGAAAAATATTTCACTAATGTCAAATATTTCAAAAGGTGCCGGGCAAAAAGTGAGATAGAAGGTTACGTAAGATTGTGTAATATTTTTCTCTTTCTTAAAAAAATTTTATTTTTTCGAACTAAAACGATACAACAATGTAAATCCTGTTATAAAACTAGGGTCTAAATACAATGATCCACGCAAAGGTACTAATAATTTAATTAGAGATGATTTATTTATAACTTCTCTATTAGAGATTTTAATATAATAACTTTCTAATAATCTAAATATTAAGAGATAACCTATAAAATTTATAAAGGAAGGAAGAAATATATTTTGTGGACTTAAAAAACATAAAAATTAGAGAGGAGAATGAAGATGGAGTTTTTGGTGCAGCCTTTTCATTGCATGAGTACTTATATTTATAAGGAAAATTTGGTAGACAACATGGCTAAATTTTCCTTACACCTATTTTATAGGTTTTGACATTTTTGGTCATTCACTTATTTACAATACTCTCCCTTGAATGACCAAATAAATTACGTGATTTTGACATTCCAGAACTGATAAAGCAAATCCTTTAAGTACTCCAATGGTTGTCAGGACACTTAATGACGAAAAGGATCCCTTTCGTCAAGGTAAAGATGATGAAGAGATTTTTGGTCCAGAAGTACCATATCTGAGTGCAACTGGAGCCCTTACGTATCTTGCTAATTGTACCAGACCTGATATTTCTTTTGCAGTCAATTTGTTAGCAAGACACAACTCATCCCCTACCAAAAGACACTGGAATGGAATCAAGCATATATTTTGTTATCTTCGTGGAAGTATTGATTTGGGTTTATTTTACTTTAACGACTCGAAACAAGAGTTAATTGGTTATGCAGATGCAGGTTATTTATCTGATCCTCATCATGGAAAATCTCAGACTGGATATGTGTTTACATATGAAGAAACTGCAATTTCTTGGCGTTCCCAGAAACAAGCAATAGTATCTACTTCTTCAAATCATGCCGAAATTATTGCATTGCACGAAGCGAGTAGAGAATCTGTATGGCTCAGATTAATGAAACAACACAGCAAGACTTCTTGTGGTCTTCGAGTTGAGAAAATTCTAACTATTTTATATGAAGATAACGCAGCTTGTATTCACCGATTGGAGAAAGGATATATCAAGAATGATCGGACAAAACATATCCCTCCGAAGTTCTTCGCATATACCACAAAACTCATGAAGAATAATGACATTCATCTTCAATATGTCGTATCTAGTGAAAACTCAGCTGATCTCTTCACAAAGTCACTTCCTATCGCACTTTTCAGAAAAAATGTTCATAGTATCGGAATGCGTCATTTACACAGCATGTGAAGAATTACCGATGTTATCATCAGCGGGAGACAATTACGCGCTGCACTCTTTTTCCATTCGCTAAATTTTTTTTTCCACTGGGTTTTTATCTTAGCAAAGTTTTTAATGAGGCAATGTTATAGGCGTAATTTATTTGGTCATTCAAGGGGGAGTGTTGTAAATAAGTAAATGACCAAAAATGTCAAAACCTATAAAATAGGTGTAAGAAAAATTTAGCCATGTTGTCTACCAAATTTTTCTTATAAATATGAGTACTCATGCAATGAAAATGCCGCACCAAAAAAATCCATCTTCATTCTCTTCTCTAATTTCTACGTTTTTTAAGTTCACAAAATATATTTCTTCCTTCCTTCATAAATCTTATAGGTTATCTCTTAATATTTAGATTATTAGAAAATTATTATATTAAAGTCTCTAGTAAAGAAATTATAAATAAATCATCTCTAATTAAATTATTAGTATCTTTACGTGGATCATTGTATTTAAACTCTAATTTTATAATATATATATATATATATTAATTGGGTGTCGATGAAGTACCTTTTGTTGGTGAGAGTTACCCCAATCTACAGCGAACTTGATGGATTTGCATTTGTCTTCTTGTTTAACAGGCCAATAATGCTTCAATGGCTGTAAGCTTCTCAAGAAAAAATCGTGGAATTTGGTGTTGACTAATAGTGTCGGTGAGTTGCAGCCTAATATGTACTTCTCACTAACAGACCATGCATATCCTTCAATGTAGATCTTATATCTGAACAAAGAATATACACAAGCAAGAAAACTATACTTCAAATTTCTATCCACATAGAACTTCAACATACTATTTTGATATAAGAGACGTAATAATTCATTTTGAGATGAAAGAAGTATATTATTACAGAAAGATTATTCAAGGAAAATAAGGAAGCAGGTAATCAATATACCTGTATGTACATTGATCTGCAACACTTGAATGCTTATATCCTTGTTCATACTCACGGACCCAATCCTACATCAAGTTCAGATGATGATAAAATTATTTACTCATTTCCCATTAGGATTTGGTCTCATTTTGCACAAAAATATACTTTCTCTATCTCATAATTATTGTCCAGTTTGAGTTTTCGTTTCTAGTTTAAATTATACTAAAAGTAAAATCTTAAACTATACAATAATTTTGGGATAGAGGGAGTATTTCACTTAAGCGTATAAGATCTGGCGCAAACAAAGTGAGGCACAAAACTAAGAGAAGATTGAGTGTTGCACGTGTCGAACTATTTCCTTGTACATTTATTTATTGGCATGATTCTAGCCAATCTCGAAAGATCAGTGGAAACTTTTATGCCATTTTCCTTTCTGAAAAAAAAGTCTTATTTTATCTCTAATTTAACAAACATGATTTTTTATTTTTTAGTATTTTTTTTTGGACAGGAAAAACAGCTGTTTATGCTCCATCAATCAATACCTTCGTTATCAAACGACATTATTTAGTTAAAATAAATGTTACTCCTTCCGTCTCACAAAAATAATCCATATTGAGTTTTAAGTTTTGTATTGTTTTTAGTATAAATTTGAAAACTCAATGTGGACTATTTTTGTGGGACGGAAGGAGTAACTCCCTTCGTTCCAAAATAAGTGTCATTCTAGAATTTGCATAAAGTTTAAAAAACACTTAAATAGAATAGCTAAATTACTAGAATATCCCCAACTAGCCCCATTAAAATAAATACTTACCAATAATATTATTTCTTTTGCGGGCATACTTGGAAATTTTCGACAAAAAATGCTTTGGAATTAAGAAAACAACACTTATTTTGAAATTTTTCCATTTTGCTATACTCCCTCTATTTTAAAATAAGTGTCATCCTACACTTTGCACATAATTTAAGAAATTCTTAAATATGGTAATAAAATTATTTGAATATTCTCAACCAACCCCATTAAGAAAAGGTACACCAATAGTATATATTCGTTTAAGGATAATTTTGAAAATTTTGAATAAAAAGTGCATTGAAATGTGAGAACGACACTTATTTTGAAATTTCTCTATTTTGATAAAACGATATTTATTTTGGAACCGAGGGAGTATGAGTTACCTGGATAAAGAGACGAGCATTCCAGTCTTGTTGTTGGGATACATTGCACTTGAGGAGGTCTTGCCTGGTTTCAGCAACATAAGGGTTGCCTTTCCAGTAGGCATAGGGCTCTCTATCTACCCATTTTATCTTTTTGTTCCCTCTTTTGATTTCCTTTAGCATTTTGTCCCACGGTCTTATGTTTATCTCAGCCCTGCACCCATCCTTGTAGCTCACCATTTAGAGGATAATTAACCAGCTAGCTCAATCAGAACCCCACAGAGATTAACAATAAAAACAATAATCATATTTTTTGCTTGAATGACTGAAAAAAAACAAGATCATTTTACTTCAGCAACATTTTCGAGTAATATAATATATGTGCAAGAATCATATTTTGAAGCCATGATCATATATAGATTTAAACATCTAAAGAAAAAAAAAAACGAAGAGATCACTATTTTTATTTTTGACCCTTGCTAGTTAGGTAATAATAGGTCAGAGGATCTATGTTAATTTGTGATCACAAACTAACCTCTTTCACTTGATTTTCTTTTGCTTTTTTTTCCCCTTCAATAGAAAAAACCTAATTTTTGTCTTTTTTGCTTTCTATCATAAGCCCTTTTCTTTTTGTTTTTCTTTGTTTTTAATATTTTACCAAAATGGAAAAAAACAAATTTAGCAGCATACTATATAATTGTTAAAATTGGCATAATTCATGGGTAAGGCAAATGAACTTTACCCTAATTTCCGAACAATTCTTTATGGTGCCAGCATCATATACCCATAGGCCATATCTCATACTATATCTTAGTTTAAATCTGATCTGACCAATCAGTTTCTACATTTCTTGCCACTATGATTACACTATACTTTATTCTCAACAAAGTTAATTACTGTCTAAAATTAAACTAACTCCCTATCCTTAAGTGTTGCACTAGCTGTTCAATGTACTAAAAGAATTAGATAATCATGATTCATGACAGAGAAAGTATTTTTCTTCCTCTATATCTAATTAATTAGCCTCTCTCTATGTATACTAGCTTAATTAAGTACTACCTACTCATATACATCTTAATGTTTGTTCTCTGTTTATTTTTAATTTTAAAAGACAGAAAGTAACAAAACAATAGAGTGGAACGTACGCTGAAAGGAAATTTGCCACTCCTTGACACATTCGCCAAGAAGTGGAAGCCACTTTCAATAAACCAATTTCAACCATTTTTAATGAAAATAAAGTTCATTCCTCAACACACATTTGAAAAGAAAGGAAAAATTTTTTTTTAAAAAAAAAGAAAAAGAAAAATCTCACTAAAAAACGCGTGGAAGAATTGATGAAAGTATGAAACAACTAAATAATGCTTTGTAATAATTGAGGGAAAAAAAAAAAGAATGGACCGAAAGGACGCTTACCAACCCCAAAATGACCAATCAGGGAAGACAATATCAAGCGTCCATGGGTCGCCGCAATACCGAAATACCGGTGGAGGTGCCGTGGCGTTCGGGCCACGGTAATCCCTCCGGTGGACCACCGGCCGGTCATTACAGTCAAACATGAGCTCCAAATCCGGCAACATTCCGGGATACCTTCTAAGAAGCTGCAAAATGCCCCACAAAGTAAAAGCATCTCTAGTTTGTATTGATTTCTTGTAACTCTCCACATATGCCTTCCCTTTCTTTATCACCAACCTAAAATGTGCTGTCTTTTTAGCTCTTTCCACCATTTCTCTTGTGATTCCACTAGCCTTAAATGGCCTCAAATCTTGATGAATCCAGCGAAAATATTCCGGGCACGTCACGTTATTATGAAATACTAATTCATGAACATTATTAATCTTTGTAGGGTAGTTGGATGAACAAGTTTGAGTAGCATTTGATGAAGAACAGTTGAGAGGAAATTGATGAACCCTTTTCTTCTTCTTTGGAGCTTCATTGGTAAGGATTTGTTTTGTAACAATAACACGATGATGATGATGACTCTTGGTTTGGTTTTCAGTAACTACAACAACAGACTGCATATAACAAACAAATTCAAAACAACTCTATTTGTTTTTTTCCAAAAATGATTTGTGGGATTTTAGAAACTTACAGAATTGATCCAAGAAGAAGCAATCCAGACAGCAACGAGGAGGAAGAGGAAGAGAAAAATGGTTAAAGAAGTTGTAGGACCCTTCTTGATTGGTGGCCTCCATAGCTTTGAGCTTGAGAAATCCCTGTAAAATCCATGACTATTATTATGCATGGTTTTTATTCTCAGTCGGTCCAAAAACTATGGTGTTTTTTTTTTTCTTGGAGGTATACTTGATTTGATAGACTTGAAGGCATAACTTTTTTGATTTGTTTGATGAATTTGACGATCTAGAAGAATTTATCTTTTGAATCTTTTCAGCGTTTCCTACGGAGCCAACAATTTTACTAAAAATCCTTGGGAAGTGAGATCTCGTGGATTCTAATTAATTATTTCCATTCTTGGAATACTATGATCTTACTTTCTTCATTAAATTGATGAAATGAGTAACTACTGCCAGTTAATATTCTCTCCTTCCCATGATTTTCGTTTAGTAAAATAAATTATTTATTTAGGAGAAACCGATGGATCGAGAAAAGGAGTAGTAGTGATTATGTATTAATAGTCAATCAATTATTGAAGAGAGAAAAGTCGTTGATTGTGTTTGAGGATAGTGGGGTTTACATACTGATTTTTGAATAAAGTTAGTGGAATCAAGAATGTATGTTAATTTTTCAATTTTCTTTTGAAGTTCTTCCTAGGGGAGGTGTCAAAATAAAATTAAGCTAATAATGAGCTTTGATGAATGTCAAATTTGTCGGCCCATCATGGAGGGCACTATTTTCAGTTCCAGTAGGGGAAGAAGACAATCAACTAAACAAGTTTTTGCTACAGATTATTTGGATTATTTTAGAAAATCCAGACACCAAATTAATTTAATCAACACATTAGCCAGTTGGAGTTTTATACTCACGGTTTAGTTCTTGCCTCTTGAATGTTCTTACAATTTGATACTCCCTCTATTTCAATTTGTAGGTCATTTTAAATTTGGAGAGATTTTTCAAAATGTAGGTCGTTTTACAAATTCTAAGCAAATTATTGACTATTTTTCCAACTTTACCCTCAATAAATATACTAATCTATTTTTATTTAGTCTTGTTTATAAATTTAATGTAATTAATGAGGGGTAAAATAGATATTTAACACTTAAATTAATTATTAGATGATTGTCTTCTTAGTTTACGTGCCAAGTGTAAAAAGACTTATATTTTGAAATGGAGGGAGTACTTGTTATGTTAAAAGTTTAAAATAAAATAGAGTTTTGCAAAATACTCCCTCTGTCCCTAAATTATTGTCCAGTTTGAGATTTCACTTCTAGTATAATTTGAACTAAAAATGAAAATCCAAACTGGACAATAATTATGGAACCGAAGGAGTATATATATATATATATATATATATATATATATATATATGTATGTATGTATGTACCTAAGAAGTTATGACATAGTATAACAAAATACTTTTGCCCTCCTTATTTTAACACTGATGATAAAATATCAATGCAAGATATATATGGCGGTGCCATGACTAAACAGCCGTCCATGTAGTTTATTACTACTACATAACCGATGATAAATAAGTCCTTGACTTGTGTAGAACTTTTAGAATTCACATTACTCAATTAAATAAACAACGTGCGTTGATCTCCATACCTGGGAATGCTTGAAGCCCGCAATTTTTTCTTCGGGCTCAGTCCAACCTTCTTTTTAGCTAACAATACAGTTTTATCCGTCCGTTCTAAAATTATTATATTTATTATGCTAAAAATTGACATAAATCAGACATTTTTTTTTTAATAATGTAAGACAATTACTCTGGATGAAACAAACCGACAATGTCTAATTAGAATACCACCACTTCGAACCGAAGATTTAAAATGTTAAGGTAAAATATGAACATATATGGGAGTTAAGAATTGATCAAATAAGATATGGAATATTTCGAGTCAGGTTCACGAGGGTATTATATAAATCTTTGGTTTGGTTTCTTCTTAAGGATAATGATTGTGGGAGTGACGTAATTTGAAGAGTGAAATTTGGTGCTGTTCAATATTGATGTTGCGCGCAAGCACAAGGCATATAACTTATTAATTTTTGTTGTATTGCAACATATACTCTAACTTAGTACACTAGCACAGCATGTTGATAAGAGAAAAAGAACATATATATGATTAGTGCCTGTAAATCTTGCATGACTTATTCGAAAATTTTAATTTTAATTTTTTTTATCTATCAACAAATACATTCGGTGTCCAAAAAAAAAAAAAACCGTGTCACAAATCATTATTATTAACCAAAAGGGTAGTGGTGGTGTGGTAAGAACTTCTCTATCCTTAACCATAGGTCGAGAGATCGAACTTCGCTATGGCCATTGAGTAACCTTAAATTCTTTGGCTAGTTCCCCACCCATTGAGGTGCCTGCCATGAGCGAGGGGGATTAGTCACTATTGCCGAATAGACACCTTACAATATGAAAAAAAAATTATTATTATTATTGATTAAACTATATATTATAGAGTAAACCCTTATTCCACCCTGGATCCATTCTCCCCTCACTGACTCATTGCCTTAGTAACAAATACCTAGGCGATTTCATTTGAGTCAAATTTCCAACCGTGTAATTACCTTAAAACACACACGCATTATTTCCCTTGAACCAGGAAAGTGGAAAAGTTGGCTTTGTTGAATAAATTCGGACGAATTGACTAAGGATGTGTGATTGATTGGAATTTGGAAGAGCTTTACGTACTAGTGTGAGGTTTGAGTGTTAAAATCCGCACGTAAGATGTTTTATTAGACATTTACAATTGAGCAAGAGATTAATCATGATTGTACCATAGATTGAGGGGAAAAACCCTCTGTTGGAGTGGCTTTGCCCTATTTTGTAAACCCAGCTCAGACATAATAGCCCATGCTGAAGCTGTTTAAAAACCCAATTAGCTCATCCAATTGGGCATTTCGTATGGAGTACTGGTGTTACTATCCAACCCACAAGCAGGCTGAGATTTCTGCTAAATGAGGCTTGCGATGCTTTTTTTTTTTTTAAAAAAAAAAAAATTTATAGAGAGATATAATTGGAAAGTTTTCATTGCCTTTCTTCATTGAATATTATAAAATGTAGAAAAGTTATTTTCTTAAAAAAAAATAAAATAAAAAAGTGTAGTAACTCAGTTTTTAGTGAAAAATAACACGGTTAATGATGGAGGTTGCTTACTTTGTAAAATATTTAGAAGAATCGTACAACCACACCTTGACTCAACACTTAAAAAAACTGAAAATGAATTTATGTATCGTTTTTTTTTTTCATATCATTTTATAACACTAAAAAAAGAGACTTCCAAAAAATATAACACTAAAACATCGGCGGGTTAACAATTTTGTGAGTGGTATATTTAGTTCATCTTATGGTATTGGTTAATTTCCAATCGCGCAACAAAGTGAATTGATTTTTGGGACACATTAAACCAAAAGAGCAGCAATCTCTTACATTTTCTGACTATACATTAACCTACGTGTAATCCAAAGTAAGGATGTAAAACAGTTCCTATGTGGCTTTTTCCCATTAACCAATGAGAAGAAATAGAAAAATCTGATTTGATCTTTATTTCTTGTTTGGAGTTAATCTCAAAGAATGGGGGGTGAACATCAGATGTGGCTGCCAACAATACTTTAAATTGTTGGATTTCAGTTCAAGAGTCAATTAAACCAAGTTAGTACATCGTTCCCACATTTTCATGGCACAGGTAACGCGATTCTTGACTGAGGAATAAGGGAATTTTTTTTTTTAATTTTTTTTTAAAAAAGAGAAATGTTTGATTGTGTATTCCCATTTATTACTTCTTCGAAATTTGATTAGAGTGGAACTCGCATTATTTTCTCACAGCAAAAAGTGGTGGTGAAACTAACGACAATGACCGATGCAAAGACCAAACAGAAAGCTATCGAGGCTGTTGCTGACATTTTTGGTAAAATCATTCTTCCATTGTTGAACATAATTTCTAATCGGAATTGAGGAGGTTGGTCATTATTATTTACATATTTGCGTTAGCTGATCTTTTTGTTTTCTTCGAAATTATTGTTTTTGGTTTGCAGGAGTGGATTCAATTACAGCTAATATGAATGATCAAAAAGTGACGATAGTTGGAGAAATGGACACGGTCGCAGTAGCCAAGAAACTGAAGAAACTTGGGAAGATTGACATTATATCTGTTGGCCCAGCCAAAGAAGAGAAGAAAGACGAGAAGAAGGCTCAAGAAATGAAAGATCACAAAAAATGACCCCAAACTTCAAGGAAATTAATTTAGGGGCAAACTTTATTGTGAGAGTCTTGCAAATATATTAATGTGTTAAGGCTGTTGATAAATAAAGAGCATTTTTGTTATTTATAGAGCAAGATTTTTTCAATTTCCTATATTACCCTTTTTGTAGAAATTTATCAAATTACCATTTTCATTGATGCTTAATTTTCGCCATGATATAACTTTCATCTCACAGCACTATTTCATACTCCTCTATCTAATTCCATTTAACCCTTGCAAAACAAAGCAAAAACTTATGTAGAAAGAAAAAAACCTTCCCTTATTTTACATGTTTCGTGAAGAGCTCCTTAAAAAACAACATTTCGTTATATCTTACTATATTAGAAACAAAAACCACACTTAAGAGAAAGCACCACAATTTGCCATGTGGCATTTCCACATCATATTTTTAAAATAAATCTTTATTTTCACATCTCCTAAACTTAAAAGGCAAATGCAGTCCAAATCCACCTCCACCTCCTATTTTTGCCAAAAAAAAAATGACGGGTTCATAAAAAATCCAAATACTCATCCCCATCTCCACGACAATCGACTCCCTAATCAATCACTTCTCCACAATAAAAAAAAAAAAACAAATTCCTCATCAATAATCAATTGAGAATATGTGATGAAATATACTCATTTCCTATTAGCATGTTCAATCTTTTCATTAGTGATGATCAACTACATCCTAATCGGATAAAATTTCGACTTAAAAAAATATTCTCTTTACCTTTCTAAATAAACACAAAGGGAAAAAAAAATTCTCATTGATCTTGCTTCGGCCGTTGTGGTGATGCAATTACAGGTATTAAAATTTAAATGATTTTATTTTCACAGATCATTTGTTTGGCTTTTATTATTTTTTTCCCCGTTCAAGAATAGTTTTATTACTATTATTTTTATGCGTCTATCCGTAACAGCTACCGTAGCCATTTTCAGGTAATATGATGTGATTTCTTATATAGTTAGTTAGCCTAGAAGTTTTATATGATTTTAGTTCTGTTTGGATTGAATTGATTAATTGAGATTTTGTTACAAAGTGTTATTTTTTAAATTTATTTTTCATGTTTCATTCAATTAGAGTGGTTTTCTTTTTTTAATTATAGAGTCTCAGTTTTTTTTTCGTATATGGTCAGTTACGAAGTGTGTTTTTTCTTTGTTTAATTATTTTTATTTTGTTTCATACTCCCAGTTGACCAATTATTATTATTATTATTTTATTTTATTTGCAAATAAAGTGCGTTTTTTTGTGTTCGGGCTTTCAAGAATATACTTTTTGAATTTTAGTTTTTGGACTTTTTTTAGTTTCTCATCATCTAAATAGTTCAGGTCGCTTCTTCTAACTAATTTCTGGGGAAGCCTTTTATGAATTTGAGGCGGAGAGGGAAATAATGATGTTTCTACGTTTATTTGTATTTTTATACAACATTTTTATCTACAGAAAAAAAATAAATTTCTCAATTTTAAATGGGCTATCTTTTACTTTCTTTTTTTTTTTTTTATTTGCTATGGTGAGGTGAGTTCTTTTTTGGTATAACTTGAATCCTATGCAAATTTACACTATTTTCATTCTCATATTTGTGATCAACCAGTTTCATCAATTAACCAGTTTCAAAATCATATTTTTTGATATTTTACTACTTATAAACTTTTGAAAGAAATAGTTTCAACAATTAAGCATATACCCTTCTGAGGAATCTTACTACAAAGCTATTATAAATCTCCAAAACTAAGTATTGATTTGGCACAACCGGATAACATCAATAAATTATCTTACTAATATTTAAACTTATTAGGATACCTTTATATTTTGTCTAGCATTTAATTCAAGATATATATTTGATCAAGTTTATTTATATTTAAGAAGAAAAACTTATAAAACATTTCTAAAATCTTCAAACATTTCTAAAACGTGGGTTAAATACAATTTCTTCTTATGCCAAATACAAACATTTCTATGATCACACTTATAAAACATTTCTAAATTTTTCAAACATTTCTAAAATATATCGGGCCAAACACAAAATATTTTTTTTTCAGATACAAATATTTCTAAGATATACAGATATATTGGGCCAGGGTCGCGCATTGCGCGACCAGACATCACTAGTATATAAAGAAGTAAATAAAGACAACAAAAGAAACGTCCGTTCCAGTTGAGTCCAACTTTCTTCGTAGTCTGTCTTCAAATGTAAAATATATGAATTTACCATAACTAAAAAAATGAAATTTTCCAGAATCTCAAAATATTTGTTATCTAGACAGTTGATATGTTAAATATTTGTTCAAAATCTATTACTCGCCAAAAATTAGTTTTGCGTGGACAATCAAACTGTTAGTCCCTTATAAAAAAAGGTGATAACATTTTACTGCTTAGAGGCAAGTTTTTCTTTTCTTTTTTTTTCATTTTATTGGTCTAAATCCCAGGTCATAGCATTGAAGAATTTTTTTTTTTTTTGGTTCTATTTTACTATTGTTTTTAAATGGACTTAGAGTAGGAAGTGGAAACTATTACATAGTTTGCTGTGAGTAAATCTATCTCATCTCTAAAGAAACTGATGATAAATAAATCTAAAAGATATGTATATGAGGGTAATTAAAAAAGTTGATAAGATTTTGCTCTCAATATAACAAAAGACATCTTTATTTATCAATTGCCTAATGTTAATGTCTTGGATATATTCACTAAGTTATAATCTTCCAATTCATTTGCGTGAATTAGTTACTCCCTCTATTTTTTGTTTATATGTCTTTCTAGAGAATTCATCAAAACCAAGAAAATGTTAATTAATCTAACTAAAATACAAAAGCACCCTTACTTATGATTTATACAACTCATCACAAACTAATAAAAACTCATTATCAATACTGTTTCATTTCTAATGTAGTGACAATGTTGGAAAAAAATGGTCAATTGTGTCTCGATTTATGAAAACGACATATATTTAAAAAAATTCACTAAATCCTAAAACAATATATAATAAAAAATAGAGGAGTACTTTTTTGTATCACTCCCCGCCCACATTTATCACAAATTATTGCTCAATTTTATCGTCAACTAACATATCTTCACTACCATAGTCGATCGAGAAGCTCTCACACAATATATATATATATATATATATATATATATATATTTTGCCCATTTTGTTTCGACTTTGTTTAAGAGATTTGAAGGTGTACTTATTTTGTAACTGTTTTTCTCCGTTTAATCTTAGTTTGTAACATTCTTTTTTTAGTTTGTTCTTGCAGACATTTCTCCGCTTTTTTTCCTGATGTTATGTCTAAACTTTTATATGTCTCCCAAATTTTCAATCCCATTTCCTACCAAATTAGAAAATTTAAGAATAATTTTGATAATGTATCAATTTATTAATAAATTTTCTAATTTAATGAATTTATTATAGCCCTTGAAAATTACTCATCACTTTTGGTTTGGTTTTTTCAACGGAAAAGAAATGGAAATGAGAAACGTTCACTACTCCTTAATTCACCAATAAATACCCCTAAATCTACCTATATTATACATAAAGAAAGTTTGAAAAATTTTGATAGTATACTAAAATGGTAATTTTGATAACTAATCAATTTATTAATCTAATGTCTGATTTAATGAATTTATTATAGCCTTTCACTCTTTCCAAATTATTTCATCAATTTTGCTTTAGTTTCTAAATCTGAAAAGAAATGGGAATGATAACGTTCACTACTCCTAAATTCACCAAGAAAATGACCCTAAATTTATCAAAAATAATAACAATAAGAAAAGAGGAAGAAATCCTTACAACGTCATGTATGCATCCTGCTTTAACACTTTTGAATATCTTCTAGGAGAATAACCCAACATTCAAGTGATGAATTTCACATCAAGAGATCCAAAGTACGTTTCTATTACCTAATTTTTATCTGATGTCTATTTTCATTTTATAATTCTATAAATTGAACTTAATTCTAATTTTTACGTTTAGTTCTTTGTATATTTGCTATTGACAATTCATTAGAGCTTGAGAGGATTTTTTTTTTTTTTTTTATTGGGATGAGAAATTCATTGGCTCGGAAAATCTTAAAAGGTAGGAAGGTTTCAAAGTTGTAGCAATGTAATTGATATATAATGTGCTTTGTTTTTCTCCCTTTTTCATCTTTTGTTTATAGATTTTCCATGTTGTGATATTGACTAATGATAATTTCTGGGATATCACGATGTGGATTTTGCAATGGAGACACTAAAATGTCTTTACACACACATCTTTTTTTATTCCTTAAATATGGGTTGAAATAGATATCTGATAGTTTAGGAGGAGTCTGATGTTTGAAAAAGAAAATCTCCATGTTTAACTTAAAAGAAGTTTTGACATTACTTTGAGATGTGAGTTTTATAAATAGCAAGGATGACATATTGTATCAAAGAAAGAGATGTTGCGAACAACATTAGTGGGTTAATAACGGTGAACATTTTTTTCGCAAATGAATTGTATCGTAAATTACTCTTTTTTATGTTTTAAAGTTATTGTCATAGTTTTATTTTTAATTTTATAATAATTTATACTATAAGTGAAAACCTAAAGTTAAAACATGAAAAAGAAAAGGTTTCAGAAGAACTGGATAAAATTTCTTGCAATATGAGGTGGAACAAGAAGAAATAATGAGAAGCTACTTCTAGTAGTGATACTGCTACTTTAACTTTGAAATAATGTACACAACATTATCTATGTGAATGAGATGCAACTTTATTCCATTAAAAGAATAATAAAAATTGAATAACTTGCATTAGCAATGTTATTGTCTAGCAATTAACACATTTTTTTTTTTATGTCTACATGATATATTGGGTAATATTTTGGACATTTTACATTGATTGACGTGTAAGAAAAACTAAATTAGTTACTGATATACAATATGAATTTTCTGTCAAATATTATTTTGGGCACTCTCGAAGCGCGTTAGATTGAGAAGCTGCACAAACAAGCTTTAACACTTTTTTCCCCATTTTGTTTCGACTTTGTTTAATAGATTTATAGGTATTCTTATTTTGCAACTGTTTTTCGATGTCTAATCTTACTTGTATGATGGTCTCTTTTCCTTTTGGGTAGGTCTTGAGCATTGTCGTTTATACTATTTTTTCTTATTTTAATAAAATGGGAAGAAAACTCGCCAGTTACTGTTCTAGATTTTCTTTTTTTAAAAAATCTTACTTTGTAAGAATTTTTTTTTTTAGTTTGTTCTTACATAAATTTCTCCTTTTTATTTTTTTATTTTGATATTATATGTAAACTTTTTTATGTCTCCCAAATTTTTGATCTCATTTCTCACATCAAACATGAAAATTTTTCATGAAATTGAATTTCAAAGTTACTAGATTCCTTCAAATAGTATTTTTCCATTATCTAGCTTGGGTCTATTGTACATAAAGATTTAAATGAAAGATCTCACATTAAGTCATGATTTGCAATCCCTTTAACCTATTGAAAGATAATGTCAGCGACGACATCTCTTCCTTAATTATTTTCTCGCCCAAAATTTCGATACATAAAACTACGTCATTCGTTATTTTCCGTTAAAGAAAAACAAGTTATCATTAATCTCCCTATATTCTTAATTGGGAAAAATCCACTTTATGTACCCTACGACTAGGGGGTCTCTAAATCATTTACTTTAAGAATTGATCTGGTCAAATCATGTACCCTATGTTTGAATTTGTTGTTTTAGATACTTTTTTAAGGACAAAATGACAAACTAACAAAATTTTGTCATAAACTACAACATTTTTGCCCCAAACTTCTGGAAAAGAGAAAATGATACCATAAATTTTATTGATTTTAGTAAAAATATTATCTTTCACCTAGATTTCAGTAAATTGCACCTAGATTTTTGGTCAAAATTTCCCGTGACTTCCAGTTTTTATAATTATTTACGTATGTATTTCTTTTCTTTTAGCCAATTTTTCTATATTATAAATTTTATTTATATTTTTATTTATTGTTTTGCATGATTATTTCAAAAAATATTTTTTAAGTCCTTCCTTGTGTTCGGTACTTTTTGTTCAAGTTAATAGCACTATAATTTCAACTTGTTTTATTGTTTGTTTTGAAACTTATGCTTTGCAATTGGCACGGATTCATATGAATCTTTCAATCCAAAAAGCACGTTGCGGAAGTTTCTATCAAATAAGAACATGAAAGTATTGTTTTTCTTTCACCTCAAAATCGCTAAAACATCCAAAAACAAACAAACTCGAATACTTGAACAAAAAGTATTGTGAAAGATTCTTTAGAAACTTTGGAATAACTCTACTTTAGAGTTGCCTGATATGATCAATAACTGTGCAATAGGTTTGATGACTTGGGATGGCAAACAGGTACGTGACATTACCAAACGTATTGACTCTTTGAAGCTTATGATCAATCCAATTGAGCAAGGTACAATTGATGATTCTTCCAAACAAAGAATCTGTTCTTTAGCTGAACTTGAGGTGTTGTTAGAACAAGATGATCTGAAATGGAAACAATGAAGTAAGCAACATTGGTATCGCAATGGAGATTGTAACACCAAATTTTTTAATGCTCATGCGAATAAACGTAAGGAAATTAATCACATCTCTTCTTAAGAGAATCAAGACGGGATTGATTGTTAAGCAAAAGATGATTTGGAGAAGATCATAATGGAGCATTTTGCTGAACGTTTCACCTCTACTCAGCCATCTCAATCGGATATCCAGCAAGCACTAGGTAGAATTCAACCTAGGGTTTCATCAGAGATGAATGATCGACTCAAGTTGCCCTTCACAGAAGCTGAAATTGGAAGTGCTCTAAAACAAATATGTCTGTTCAAATCTCCTGGCCCGGATGGTATATCTCCCATCTTGTTCCAAAAATTCTGGCAGATTGTAGGAAATGATTTTACTAAGTATGTTTTCGATTTTTTAAATAAAAGCCACTTTAATCATTCCATAAATTTTGCATATTTAGTTCTCATTCCTAAAGTTAAAAGCCCACATTTCATCTCGTAATTTAAACCTATTTCACTTTGCAATGTTGTTTACAAATTAGTTTCAAAAGTCCTTGCGAATAGAATCCGTAGTATGGAGTTTTCTTAGGAAATTATGAGAGCAGTAGGTATAGATTATGATTTTGTAGATCTTCACCTTCAATGTTTATCTACCGTTTATTTTGCTTTCCTGGTTACTGGTATGCAATTCGAAAAACTACTGCCACATAAAGGTATAAGACAAGGAGACCCACTGTCTCCTTACCTTTTTATCGTTTGCTCTGAGTTTTTCTCTTGCATATTAAGGGATCTACAAGCTTGCGGACATATACACGGTATTGCTGTTACTACTAGTGCCACTTCTGTCTCTCATCTTTTTTTCGCAGACGACACTCCTCTTTTAGGTCAAACCACAGTGAATGAAGCCTTGCAATTTAAATATGAAATCCAGACATATGTCCAGATTTCAGGCCAGCAAATCAATTATGAGAAGTCATGAATAGTATTTAGTCCAAATACAGAAGATTCTGTAGCTGATCAAATTTCTTAAGTTCTGGGAATTCCTAAAGTTTCCAGACATTAGGACTACCTACTGTCTCAGGAAGATGTAAACGAGAGCTATTCAACTCAATCAAAGATAGAGTTTGGAAGAAGATTGAAGGCTGGAAGGAAACAGATCTTTCACGTGGAGGCAAAGAGATCTTGATTAAAAGTGTGCTTCAAGCGATACCAGTGTATACCATGTCATGTTTGAAGCTGCCAGACTCAATAATTCAGGAGCTTACTTCCATGATTTCGGCATACTGGTGGGGTGATCATGATTTAAGGAAAATAAGGTGGTAACTTGCATAAGCTGGTTAAAGATTTTGGAGGACTCGGCTTTCCGGATCTGAGAAATTTCGATCTAGCCTTACCTAGAGAATTCTTATCCAAATTCATTGTTAGCAAGAATTTTCAAGGCTAAGTATTTTCCTAACTCTTTTATTCTAGATGCTTTACCAGGTTCAAGACCATCATTCACTTGGAGAAGCATACTATAAGGTCACGATGTTCTTCTGCTAGGAAGCCCGTAAGCAAATTCCCTCAGGCAATATGTTCAGCTGATTTCCACAGTGACAACCCTCCTATGATTCTGCCACGTTTCAACTATTTCTTGTTTGATTGATGAAGAGTCTGGTGTTTGGAAAAGGGACTTGATCAGAAGTATTTTCCTTCCTGTTGAAGCTGATTGTATCTTTTTTTTTTTTAACTCCGGGAGATCTCACCAGACAGGATAAATAGATATGGCACCATTCTCATAATGGCATATTCAATGTTAAATCTGCTTACAAGACCTTAATGCGATCTGCCATTCCACACAGTGATCTACATCATGGTGTTGAACTCTCAACTATTGACACCACTTTCTGGATAAAGCTTTGGAGACTTCGTTTACCAAATAGAATCCTCCATTTTTCTATGGAGATGTGCAACCAATTCACTTCCCTCGCGAGAAAATCTTGAAAGGCGCGGCTGTTTCCCAAATCATTTTTGCCCTTTATGCTCCACCGGAGTTGGTACAACTTCTCTTCTTTTTTTTTCTGGGGTAGATTTGCATCTAAGGTACGGTCTGCAATTGGTCTTTCAAATTGCATCTTGGCTTTGTAGCAATGAAGATGGGATCTCTGGGTGAGGAATATCATTGTTAAAGCTGATAAATCAATTGCACAATACTTTGCAGTCTTGTGCAACTCATTATGGTTTGCAAGGAACGGTATTCTATTCGGAGAAGATCATTTTACTGCTCATATATATTCTTGCTAACTAATGCTAGCCATCAGTTGAAAGAATATCAATCTTCTACTGTTCATCAAATTTCTGTATCTCTGACCCTTAGATCATGTCACCTTTTAGCTCCAAATGACTTGAAGACTTGTATCTATTTTTATGGAGTTGGTTTAGGGGTCTTTGTGAGAACTGAGGCTGGAGGATTTCAAATGCCTATTGGACGATGCATATCTGATATCCAATATGCAGAGTTGGCTGAATGCTTGGCACTCAAGGAACCCCTTCATGTCTTAAAAGATCTTAATCTCCAAAATGTTACTATTTTGGGTAATTCTTCGGTTGCTATTTTCGCATCTGCGGGTGAAGCTGATTGTTCTTCAATTTGTTTACCTACACTTTAGAGATTAGAAGTTTGATAGCAGAGTTAAATTTTTCGGCTTTATATTGGATCCTCATATTGCAAAATGGCATGGCTCATGTAATAGCTTCTCACTCGAAGTCTCAAACTTGGGATTTTTTTTTTCTTTTTTGTATAATTCAGAGTTGGCTGAATTCCTCCAGCAAGTTTAATGAATTAGTGACCTTTCTTAAAAAAATAAAAAAAAAAGAAAAATTGGGATGAAATTTTGAATTACATTTTTCAGGTTATTTATTATTCCGTAGGTCAATCTGTTTTTTTTTTTTTTATTCCAAAAAAAAGTAAACTATTGATAATACTGAACAGGTAATTAATTGCGATATGTGGTAGGAATATGACTAGGATTCAACATTAAGCTAGATTCGTGTAGTTGAAATTGATATTTAAATGCAGTACTTAATGTGTATCCTTTTCCATGAACCAATTAGAAGATTGATCAGAGAAATCTAATTTGATCTTTAGTTCTTGTTTGGAGGAATGATATCACAAGGAAGTGGTGAAACCGAAACCCACGGCAATGTTTGACAATTGACTAGATCTCCCTATTGAGCAAATCAGGTGTGGCAGCCAACAACACTTAAATTTGTTTGGATCAGTTTAAAGAGCCAATTAAGCCAAAATAATTAGTACCTTCTCTTCCTAATTGTCTCCTTCCCAATATCTCTCTCTTCAAGAACCCGAGTTGTCTGTTCTTGGATGCACATTTTCTCTGAATTTTCATGGCACAGGTAAATTTAGTTTTTGATTTGCACGAGGAACAATATATTTTTCCGGTTTGTGTTTTCTGAATGACTTTACTTAAATTTGCATAGTTCGACCTATAACTTAGAGATTTATACTGTGAAATTCATGGTTTTTTCTAACAGCAAAAAGTGGTGGTGAAACTTATGACATTGACCGACGAGAAGACAAAACAAAAGGCAATCGAAGCAGTTGCTGACATTTTTGGTAATCAATATTGTTTGGAATGAACCTCTCTATTTGAAAACTATGATCATAGACTCATCATGCATGTATAAAAGTATTCATTTGCATATGTTTGATTAATTGTTTGTGTTCTTTTTGAAACGATTAATGGGGTGGCAGGAGTGGATTCAATTGCTGCTAATGTGAGCGATCAGAAGGTGACCATAATCGGGGAAATGGACACGGTCGCAGTAGCCAAGAAACTGAAGAAACTTGGGAAGATTGATATTGTATCGGTTGGTCCAGCTAAAGAAGAAAAGAAAGACGAGAAAAAGGATGAGAAGAAGGCCGAAGATAATAAGGCACATGACAAAAAATGACCACAAAAACACCTCAAAGAAACTGATCCATGAATATTATCTCCGAACATATCCCTCTTTGTACAAATTCTTGTCTGTTGAGATGTGTGTTAATTGATTGTTCCCCCTTTTGCCGATCTGGTCTCTGTAAAATGAAGAATTATACCTTTTACATTTTTTTGGTCTGTAAACGGTATTTCCTCTATACATTCATACTTCAATACTCCCTCCAGTCCTTATTATAAAGCATTTTGATATCTTTTAAAATTAAAATAAAAATTTTAAAAATATTTCATAATAATTAAGAGAACACAAGGAATGTGAAAATATATTTTTAAGGTTTTTTTTCCAATTAAAAAGACATTTTAAGTTAAATCTAAGACGAAATCAAAATGTATAATAAGTACCGGAGGGAGTACATTACATACATGGTGGTGTTGACAAGATCATACGCGCAGAAGCTATAATTTTTAATTATCATTATATTTTCTTTACGAGCTTAGTTCTATCGCATACTACCTAGCTAGATGGGGATAGTAATAGTTTTTAAAGTCTTATTTATGATACACAAATTTAAAAATGTATCCAACGAATAAATCACATAAATTATACTATATATGCTCGTTCAACCATGATACAGAAAACAAAAGAGCAGAAAATTCTCTATACAATCAAGATATATTAGAACACTATTCCCGACTTTATACTTCAATCTAAGTTAGACGGATTCTAGCAAATTAAATAAATTCACTTCTGAAAAAAAAAAGAAGAAAAAAAAGACCCTCCCATTGTCAACTCAAGAGCAGGAATATGTGGGGGGGGGGGGAGAACCGGGGAACTAACGCCGGAGAAGTGAAGGCTTTTGCTAACTCATATTTCTATGTTGCGGCAAGATTTGTTTGTAGCAGCTACCATACGTGTGACCTACACGACTATCTTGATCGATCAATCCTATTCTTTTCTACATTTTTTTGTTTTTTCACTTTTTGGTGCAAATGTCAGCATGAATCATACATCATGAACAAAAAAAAACAAACATTTAAAAAAGTACATGTCGCTGTCTCACGTATGACTTTTTTGTTGCCTCGGAAATGCATGTTTGCATCAACTCGTCCAATCTGATTTTAGGTTTCTAAGATGGTAGACTTTTTTTTCGTTAGATGAAAAGAAGAAAAGAAAAATAAATCTATTAACAGATAAATGATGCGAAAAAGTAAAGAACAAGTGGTATTCCTTCCCGAAATTATGTCCAGATTGTTTTATTTTTAGTTCAAAATGTATTGAAAGTAAAAAAAAAAATTTAAACTGGACAATCATTTTATATAAGAAGAAAAACAAACATGCAAAACCTTTAATATCTCCAAATCTTTTTAATGGATATTTTAGCGTCTGAAGTCTGAACTTCAACCTTATAATTCTCTACTGCATGTCCTAACTTCATCAAGTGGTCTGATTTACTTCAACTGGCACAATCTAATTACAACAAAATGGAGACAATGATTATGACATAAACAATGAACCTAAATGTGGGGTTAGAACTTTAAGCGTCGGATAATCAAGCCGCCTAGCTATTCTCTTACGCTAAAGGAAAACGTCTGTAATTCTAGACAATACCCTTGGTTTCCCCCATTCGTTCCTTTTTAGTGTCCCAAAAATTTTCAGCGCCCCTTGGCATAATTCGTGTCTCGTATTGGTATGCAAGGGATAATTAGAATCTCTTGTATGAATAGATATGATTAGTTTTATAGTAAGCTTTTTCCGTCCCTAATAATTATTTAGTTTGAATTTTTAACTTTTAGTGTAAGTTATACTAAAAGTGAAAATATAAACACAATAATTATTTAATAATCATTTTCAGGGAAAGAGAATATTCAGGATATATTTATTATTGTTGTATTCACAAATTTTAGTTCTGACACCAAAAAAAAAAAAAAACCCATACATGACTTTTAGTAAGGGACGAAATAGTCTTACAATGAATATTATAATAAAAAGATGAGCAGTAAAAATATAAGGATTACACATAAAGGAGCTTAGTAAAACCCTATGATAGAAGCTTCCGCGTTTTGCATCAATTATAAATTCGCTTAATTAATCTTAACTTTCTTCCATAATTTGCTACGGTTTTTTCATATATAAAGAAGATCAGCAGAACATTTTCCACTAAATTGTTTCCCGACAGAATGAAACCCATAATTATTGTGACTCCTGAATGGTGTCTGATGGCGAAGACGAAGAGGCCCAAAGACATCATCATCACCATCTTTTGGAGCCAAAAAGGTTAGGCCGATATACATGTATAGCTAATTAAATACTATTTTGAAATATATAGGTCCAGACAC
Source organism: Oldenlandia corymbosa var. corymbosa (assembly GCA_949775105.1). Classification (NCBI taxonomy): domain Eukaryota; kingdom Viridiplantae; phylum Streptophyta; class Magnoliopsida; order Gentianales; family Rubiaceae; genus Oldenlandia; species Oldenlandia corymbosa. Next base: position 8,316,949 of record OX459119.1, on the reverse strand, counting down.
TAGTAGTATATGTAACGTTGTTTTTTATCATTGATGTTTCGACTTTTAAGTAACTCTAATTTCAATATGATTCCTGTCCAAACATGTTAAACCAAAGGAACAAACAACAATTCGAATAATTTATACTCCCTCCGTTTCAAAATTATTGTCCATTTTGGGTTTTTATTTTTAGTTTAAATTGTACTAAAAATGAAATCTCAAGATAGACAATAATTTTGGGACAGAGGGAATAGTTATCATTATTGATCAGGGAAGAGCCAATTTAAATGGTGTCACCAACACTGCTTTGCCCATGTACGTCGTAGATCTGTTCTGCTTCTAAATGTCAATGCATCACTTTTTCACTTTGTCTTCACAAGAGTAAGTCAGTGTCACCTTCTTCTTCATAAATTAAACTAAAATTGCAGCTCTACTGATCTCATAATCGGAATTACCGCTGTGGTTTCAATTACTACTCTAAAATGTATCTTGAATTTTTTTCCCCCTTTATATTTGCTGGTTTACATTATCCACAATAATAACAAACTGTCTTGATGAGTTGTAGGCAACTGAATGGATGAAACAATTAATAAAAAATTTTAAATCCAACATTAAATATGGATTAAAGATAGATTATATTTTAGATGAGTTTTGAACCTCGTCTTCTTATTAAATCCAACATTAGTGAATCCATACTAATATTGTCCTGTAACTTTTTTCCCGGGAAATAGCTAGCTAGGCTAGTTGCCAGATTGAGAAGGTCAAAAAAACAAATTGTATTCTTATACGGATATGCATATGCATGTCAATAATTTGCAAGTATGCAAAATTTCAACAGAAGTAAGAATCGTATACGGACAAAAGAACAAATCAAATTTTTACCTTATTCTCATCATTTTAAGGGCCTTTCATCAATGATCAGTTCTTCCCAAATGACTATAAGAATTTGATTGAATTGTAGCGTTTATGACTCAAAGTTGATCATCGCTGTGATTGTGTGCAAGAAGATACTTAAGAAAATGAAGCAAATTAGTTTTTTTTTTTTCCTTTTTTTTTTAAAGTATAACACATGTTTGAAATTATTGATTCAATAAATCAAGATTTAAGAATATCAAATTTTAAACCACTAGTGAATGTCTCATATATAAACTTAAGGTTCACCAATGGTTGATCCAAGCATACGATGCCGCCATGAGTTTGAAATACGATAGGTATTTGCTTTCACACAATTAAGATCCGTCATGTGAAACATATTCTTGTAAGTACGTATTCATTTGTTTGGACGGTAGGGATTAGCGCTAAGAGAAAAGTTAAGGTTTAATTTGTAGCGTTCCCTGATAAAACAAGAGACAGAAATGGAACTAAGATTTTCAACAATCGGAAATTGAAATAATACAATAAAATTATTCTTCGGCACAACTAAATCATGACTTAACTTAGTTACCCCCTCCGTCCAAAAAAATAATCCATATTAAGTTTTGAATTTTGTACTAAAAACAGTACAAATTTAAAAACTCAATGTGAACTATTTTTTTATTTTGGGACGGAGGTAGTATTATTTCTTCTGTCTCAAAAATAATGTAACAAAATAAATTATCTTTTTGAGACGGATGAATATTTAATTTATTTACCATATGAATGTGTATGTGCCTCACCCTTTCAGATGGAAAATGACGCAAATTAATTTATGGAGAGAGATTAAAGTGGATAGAGATTTATGGAATTGGCGATAATTATCATAAGTATTGGGGTGGTGCATCGATGTGTTAATTCCAATTAAGATGGAAAACCGTGTAATTGTGGCCAAATCATGAATTGGAATACACGATAGCTTTCCCGTCGGTGTGCCAATTACTCTCTCTTCACCGCCTAACCTACGTAGGTTTCCACTGCATTTTTTTTTAAACCTCAAATTTTTTTTTTAATAATAATGTTTGGGAACTGATGAGTTTGAGCAATCACAATGTGCAAACATTAGTAACCTAAGTTATCTGTTAGTGATCCAATCACTACTACTAATACGTGGAACTTTTCCAATGTCAAATACTAAAATATTGTGAGGAGTTATAATGACGTTATGAAGAAAATATATTTTTATTGAAACAAAGTCTACGGGTTTTGTGCACTAGATTAAATGAATTTCTAAATCTCTACTTTTTCTTTTTGCAAAGATAAGGCTCGCACCACTACGTGGATTTTTAACCAAGTCGGCTTCGGCACCTAGTTTTTGTACCTAATTGCTACTCATATTTTATTATTTTCCATGAATAGCCCTAAAACTGTCTTTAAAATGACTTTGGAAAATGAAATCCAGTGAAAATGGATAGTGATACCGAATAGTGATCGGTGCGGCACATATATATAAATACATAATTATATGTTATTTATATGATAATTATTAAAAGAGTGGTTTTGTCTTTTAATTTATCACTATTTCATTTCACTATAAATTATCACCATATGTATTATTGTTCATATTCTTTAATCCTTTGAGAAATTCTATAAAAATTCGAAAACATAAGAATGAAATGCAGGCAAATTAGTTGATCACTAGTCATGAGGGAGATGGTCTAAACAGCGTTCAATTATAATTTTCAGTTGTAGATGATCTTAATTACACTACAACAAAGAGGTTGATTAGGGACGCTTTCAAGTGTCCTGATAACCTATATATAAGGACGTATAAGCTTTTGAGACACAAGTGAATGCGTCCCTCAACTCAATGTCCTATTAGCTCTTTGGGACACAAACAACCATCCCATTAAAATTAAGTGTCCCATTAAAGTGTTCCCAATTGGGACTCCTTGAAGCATCCTAAAAATCTTTTTCCAATTGGGACACTTTGAATCATCCTAACAGAGCTTTTCCAATTAGAACATCTCGAGGCATCCTAACAGTTCTTACAAGACAAGACGCTTTGATATGTCCCAATAGTTCTGAATTTTTTTTTTTAAATCTATTCTTGATCAAGCTTCAACGAAATAAAATAACACAAAAAATTCTAATAAAAAGAATATATATATATATATATATATAGACCCGAAAATGTCAAGCCTATCTCTTACATGGCTGATAAAAATTATATACAAATATCATAACTTACAAGCATAAAAAATCAAATTTATTTCTAGGGAGCTAGCTAGCTATAGCACTTAGTTGAGTTGCAAATTTATGTGCAAATTTCTGATCAAAAAAATATGAAAGAGTAATTCCTGATCGCAAATACTTCAAGTGGAAAGAAAGAGTTGTTCACCAGAAGTCACTCTTGAGCATCATCGATAATCACCTAAATTTGTCACAAAAAAGAGATAGACGCAAGTCAAAAGTAGTTGATAGACTCACCATTCACTGAACTACAACAGAAGATCAATACAATTCAATTGATAGTAGACAAACCAACGACAAGAGATTACAATCAAAAGTTAACCTACATAAAATATGATTTAATTGAGATCATAACTACCGCACTGGAAATTGATCTTTTCATGTGCCTCGAGAGTAAATTTGCAATTACGCAAAAGAGGACCCATGGATCGAAATGCAAAATCTATTGTACTAGAAAATTTTTTGGCGTTGAGAGGCTAAAATATGTTGCAAAGCATTTAAAAAAAAAACAAAGAGAAGTTAAAGTTTATTCAATCTTCAATGAACCATGGCTTATGTATTGACCTCAATGAAACAGTTCTTAAACTTAATATAGTCAAAATCTGTAGCACCTTTTGCTTCTGATAAGTTTTAACTAATCAATCTCACAACTCTCATAACATAGTCACTACCGCATATGAATATAGTAATTTGCCAGAATAACACCTGCCATTTATCACAAAATTTAAAAACTGAGCAGTTTTCCTTGCAAAGTATCATGTCCATTCAAAGAAGTTCCTTATCAATCATTTCACGATGGATCAAATTCTCTAGCTACGGAAACTACAAAAAAAAAAAAGTCCAACAGCTAAAGGATAGCCAAGACATTACTCCCAAAATAAACCCCATGAATTCACTACAGCTCCTATAGAATTAGGTAATGCATGATTGTCTATCTTTTCTGCATTCTCTTTGCTAAAGTTGAAGGAAACAAATTAAAAGTGAGAAAAGCAACTTTCACATTGGAGTCAAAATTGAGTAATAATTATCATTATTTCCAGCAAAAGTTACAATCCTTACATAGACAAATATCCACATTGGAACTAATGAAAAACCTAAGTATACAGACTTTAATTCATAAATTCAAACGTGAACTTTTCAAAAGACTTCAAGGGAATTAACAAACTCTTCTCAAATATAAGCCTACCTTTTAAATTTGAATTGTTTGGGGATCCAAGTCACGGCTTTTTCTTCATAAAAACACAAGCCAAATCAGAGAACCAAAGAATAAGGCTTGCACTTCGTATTCAACTGTCAAGAACACTAAAGTCAATTTGATACATTGCATCATAACCTGTTAGCAATTTGCAGCAAAGTATTCATGGATGTTTGGGGCTCCAAGTCGCGGCTTTTTCTTCATAAAAACACAAGCCAAATCAGAGAACCGAAGAATAAGGCTTGCACTTCGCATTCAACTTTCAAGAACACTAAAGTCAATTTGGTACATTGCATCATAACCTGTTAACAATTTGCAGCAAAGTATTCATGGAGAAAAGACGATACCAGTTTGAGAAATAAACGCACATTCATTACAATCCAGACTCGCAAACCACCATCACTCACTGCATTCCCGATCAACTAACATCAGGGGATATAAAACACATTCAAAAGAGGAAAAACTGAACTATCATCATTATCATGTTAATTGAATTCAAGCTAACAGATTCCTCTAATGATTAGTAGATCATTAAAGAGTGAATGCCATCATAAACACCAAGTAAACAATCCCATAAAACTTAGCAAAACTCTTCAATTCTACTCGGGTGAGTTCTACAAATCCGCACAAATGGGAAAAAGATAAATAAAAATAAAGAAACTTACTCAGAATCAGAGAGTTTCCAATCACTTTAGGCTTCAATATGCAATATTCCCAACGCCTCTCCTTTCCATTGATTTCCTTTGCAAGGGACCGAGCTTAGCTTTCCTAATTTTGCATCATTTAAATATAATTTACAATGAGAAATTCGCAATAATAAATAAATAAATAATGGAGCATACCCAAAAAAAAAAAAAACAAAAACAAAAAACTGTACAGATCGAGGAAGAGGCGCCCTCCCCCGGCAGTGAAAGATTGCTGAATCTTCGTCCTCCGCCTCATGTCTTCTTCTTTCTCTTCCCACATGTTCTCGGCTCAGGCTCGTTGCTCGTGATTCATAGAGGCAATATTGGACAAAACAACAAAAAAGCAATCGGAAGAGCTGGACTCGGGAAAGGTTTAGTTTACAGTAATTGAAAAGTATAGCCGTATAGGCCTAGATCAAATGGATGAAAGCTTCACAAATTTGTTTTTGGGTCATGGTTCTGTGAAAGAAGACGACGGCGACGGTGGTGAGGATTCGTAACCGCTGGTGGGTAGATGAGTTTTTTCTAGAGTGGTGAAATCAGATTTGTTATTTGTGGTTGTGGTGGGAAGGGAAAGGAAAGGTTAAAGATAAACCTCGACTCCTAAATTACCAATTTCCCTCTTATCCTTTTCGTGAAAAATAAATTTTTCTCCGCCTAAAAATTTTCCCTCCAAGTGTATTAAGTGAGTTAATACAAAAATTATGTTTGGAAATAAATTTAGTCACATTATTGGCAACATTCTTGTCAAAATGAAATCATTTTCTTATATGCCTTGATTGATGAAATCATTGTCTTAAATTACTTTATTAGCTATATAAAATGACTAAAGAAACCATACATCTAGTAAATATTTACAGTGAAGTTAGTTAATGAATTATATAACATATTTACAAATATGTATAATAACTATACTTAATCACATTGCGAGTTATATATAAGAGCATTGTTTGATTATTGCCATGTCATTAATCACTATTATCATTTCATTGTTATTTGTCAATGTTCACTAGATGAATCATTATTTTATTCTTGATAAATACACGGTTCTTGTAGTACTAGTTAGTATGAATTAATACTCATTCATGAATGGTTAATATAAACAATAAAAAATTACAGTCTTTTATCATAGATAATATTGTTTCTTAAATTTTAATGTTAAGAATAGAACTTCCGTTTTAGAATGAACAAATAATCATAAATTCACACTACTATTTCTTACATATTGTCACAAACTTATAGTACAGATCATTTAATAGAGTATATATCTGTATAAATACTTACACCATATAAAGTCGTAAGAGTTTGTTACACTTAATCACAACGTATTAAGTACTAGTAACAATATTATTAATTCTTAGTTGGTTATATTGAGATACTGATTATAAATTCAATTATAAATTTTATTTACACACTTTCTATTCCGAAATGAATGTTCAATTTGAATTATCACTTATAGTATAATTTGTACTAAATTTTAAAATCAAAAGTATACAATTAATTACTTTGAAATCGAGAGAATACATCAACGTTACATTTAATTACTAAGCAAAATGTACTTGTTCACAAAAGTTTAAAATGTTTATGGGCAAAAACCTAAGTTTTAGGGTGTCATACTAGGATTTTTAAAACCTTAGGGAAGCTAGTAACAAAGTACCAAGTCATATATGAGTAAATGAATAAGTTTAGGGTGTCGCGATAGAATTTCTAAAATTTAAAAATAGTCATGTAAAAAGAATAAAAATTAAACAAAATTACCATAACATATAAGATGCTTTTAAGCGTCCCATATAGTTATTGTTGGGACACTTCAATGCGTCCCACTATTTATTGGGATGCTTTAGTTTTGAGACACATAAAAACTGTCTCATTAATATAATCGAATAGAACACTATCATGCAAGTGTCCCAATATAATTTATTGGGACATTTTAACTGAAAGTGTCCTAACAAGAGTGTCACATTAGGGAGTGTTTTGTTGTAGTGTAAGTTTTTCCTTGGTTCGAAAAGGATCACAACTTAAATCTTGGAAGAGATTATCAGATTTTGGAATCAAATAAAACTAGACTTTTGAGGTAGAGGATTATGAGGGAAAAAATGAAGGATTAAATGTTACTTCGGAAGGGAATTAGGGGGAATGGTGTAAATGTTACTTCAAAACACTTACCTTTTGATTAATAGTTGATGTGGAGTACATTAAAAGAGAATGTACACATCAAACCACTGGTTTTTTTTTTTTTTTGGACACAAAACCACTGGTTAAATCAGGGAAAATATCTACATGATTTGCCTACTTTTTTATATTGGACTCCTATTAGATATGTAGGCGAGGCTTTCTTTGTATAATTAGCTCCCGAAATCTTTCATTGAATCCAACTGGTTAGAAGCTCAAAATGTGTAGCTAGGTTTTAACTTTTTTGATATGAGAAGGACATTTTTTATTTTTTATTTTTTGTGTATTTATAGTTGCTTCCAGGAAAATCCACAAAAGCACCAATGCAGTTCGCAACGCTAATTCTTTTTGTTTAATTTCGTGATTACTTTATTTTTCTTTAATAGTATTTTTCGAGTTTTGCAAAATCCACTTTGTCTGTATGAGAATTTTATTCATTCTTGTATATCTAGTTACTATCACTAATGTTGTACTGTGGAAGCCTCACCTTGTTTGAGATCGACCTGGAAAAAAAAAAAAATCAGTCTTTATCAATGTACACAGGTGAGGTTTGATAACCCCTTTGTAGAAAAGGCTTTATAAGACATTAATTTGTACTAACACTGAACCTTGTTTATTTACATATATAAAATTTCAACTCATACTTCAACGTCTTTCTTCAATTCACCACAAGAATATTAATTACTATTAGTATCGGAATAATGCATGATGCATGCATGGATCATCCGCCCCGATGATATTAGTATGAGACATGGAGCAGACAATTCCACAATTAAACGCGTTAAACTCTGTTATTAAATAAAAAGAACTGGAACCATTTCCAAGACCACATAACCTTAAAAAATGTAAAAGTCATTATTATGAGATAGAAAAGTTTGGTCGCGTTGAGACACAAAACTAAAGTACTACCTTTTTTCCACTTGTGGGACTTCATTTGTAGCGCTTTTTCAAGTTTCTAACCACACTAAAATTCATCAAATTGGATAGTAAAATATGATCCTAAATCCCTAATGATGACCTCCCCCTTCAATATTATAAAGCTAAATAGCTAATTATCTCAATAATCGATAATCAAGAAAGAAATTAGCGGCTTAGTTTTTCGTCATTAGTAAAAAAAAACCTATTAGAAGTACAAACAACGGGAGAAACAAACGCTCTGACGTTATATTTAAAGATCCGAAGAGTACTGTTTGGATTTCATCATCAACCTAATTTGAGAATCCAAATTAATTGGCCCAAAAATATTAATAAATTGTTAGTCTAATTATCTGATTCAATCTCTAGCTAAATCGTACACTTTGTTTGTCATCAAGCATTGCAAATAAAGACCCCCCAAATTTGACCACATCCGTACCTAATGCACTGTTCATCTCTTGCTCCAACATCAGATTTCGAATTCAAGGGAAGTGGGCTGCTAGCTGAACTCATTATTTTTCATCATGTGTCAGCATGCTTTTTTCTCTCTCTTTTTTTTTTCCTCTTTTTTTTCTTCCCCCATCTTTTAAATGTCTAAAACTTCGTAAGCAAGTAATAAAATGCAACTAGCTAGCTAGTTCTTGATTCTTGGACACCCTTTGTGCTTTTCTTACTTGATGGCTACTTAAATTGATGACATAGACGAACTTGATAAAACTTATCTTTGGAAAGATGAGTGCATTGGCAATCATCATCAATTATCAAGATGTATGGATCGTTATATATCAAACTCAAAATATATACGTAAGCTGATATATTCAAAAAAATAATAAATAAAATAAAATAAAATGGTGTGGATACGATGGAGATGTCATATAACAAAAGGTTAGCAATTATACAATATTTGTGTAATACTATTCACTATAGCAACACGTTGTTGCATTTTTTGACAATTTTCTTTATTGGGCTTGAATGATCGTTACAATAGCTCATTTATAGCAACAATGTAGTAAGAAACTTGCTACTCATCACATTAAAGACTAATGACTTAAAAACTTTTTAACCCATCCGTGGCACATCATATTAGGAGGAGGAAAAACACAATCATTATGTTCTTTCTTACGACCTCTCAAAGATGATAAAGTCACGACTTCCATAATTCATTCATTGGAGTACATATGAATTAAAAAAAATCCCGCACCAATGGGGTATTTTATATTTATGATAGTAGTACAAAAACCCGGTTCCGCGCTCAATAATAATAATGTATACTACTTTGGAAGAGTGAATTATTTAGTACTACGCAAATCAATTTGAAAATGCATTTTGTACGTCATGTAAATTATTTTACACATCCAGCCGACTTCTTTTTATATTGAACTCAAGCGTGGTGCATAGTGTAATCGTCTGTGTACATTCATGCATTTGATCATCCCTCATAATGAGTGTTGTAAGTTATATAGCTCTTTCTTTTTGGGGCCGCACAATCGGAGATTTTGCCTTGCGGAATCATGGGGATTTTGAGATTTTAGTACATTGTTTTGATGTTTGGTTTGGAGTGTTGTTTTGATGAAAACATCCCCCCCTGTGGAACACTGTTTTACGTTCTTTGCAACAGTAATATAATAATAATATTGTAAGCCATGATTATTTGTGTTACCCAATCTCCAAGCCAAGTGTTCAGTCCCCCGGAGAGCCCATTGTATTTGTTGCTTAATCAACAGTTTGGAGCTCGGAATTATATATATTTAGTTTATTTCTGTCTACAATAACTAAGGATATATATATATATATATAGACAAATCTTTTCTGTTTTTTGAAAAAAAAATTTTAAAAATTAAAAATTGCATAATATGAGATGATTTTTGCATTCGATCCAGATGGAAAAACAGTAAACTACTTTTTAGGGGGAAGAAAAACTAAAACCTATGACTTATTTAGGGATCAAATTCTATAATTAATATTCTTGCTGATTCCCTACCTTTAACTACAGAATCAGCTACGTAGCAAAAACCAACTAACTGTGTGACACCACCAAACAAATAATACATTAGATCAGAAAATCCGATTCATCAACATCAAGTGGAATGCATGTGGATCTCCAAAAACGTCCAAATAAGTACAGAAAATTTTTTATTAATCATAGTTATCTTCCAGATGACATTTCTTCCACCACTTCGACACATGTTCTTCAATTCATTTTTTCACTCTTATTTTAACCCTCTTTTTTTGAGTCTCAACACAAAGCTGATTCAGCACTTCTAGTCTTCTAAAACACTAAGCAGGATTAATTTGAACTAAAAAAAAACAAAAAAACAAAAATCAAGGATAAGAGCCAGAATTAAAAACAAATCAAAAGAACCATTTTTTTGAAAGGCAAAAAAAATTGTAGGGTACAACAATAACATTTACTACTAATAAACTTCATGATAACGAGAGACTGAATTAAAAATAATTAAGCATTATCAGAAGTCTCTAAAAAGCCCCACATCATTAACAACATTAAACAATTTGTTTAGTTACACAATTATTTTATTTATAAAAAATAAAATTAAAAAGGTTATACCATGGGAATGACGAAGACAAATTAGCTCGATTAGAAGTAATAGTTTTCACATTTATAAATGCCGAAAACGTGATGCACTCCTTTGGTCAAATTTATATATCACCACGACTTCCTCTGCTTCCTCTATCTCTCTCTCTCTCTCTCAACCTCCTGCTCTGTTCTTTCTCTCTTCATCATTCATCAGCTCTTCTCCATTTCTATTATATCGATCCCATCAGAATACAAACTGAGACAGAATCTATGTTAGTCAAAGAATACTAGTAAAACCCTTTTCATTAAACAACGTTAAAGTTTTCAAAAAAATGGCGAAGGTTCATCCTGATCAGAGATTGGCAAGAATTGATAGTACGAGTAATACTGTTGATTCTAGATACATAGCATCAACCAGAGAAACATTTACTGTGTGGATGAAATCCCTCATCTTCCATGGAAATGGTTGCACGATTTTTAACTCCAATGGTGAAATCGTTTTCCGGGTTGATAATTACCAACAAAGAAGCTGCAATGAGGTTTTTCTCATGGACCTTAATGGTGATGTCCTGTTTTCTATCCAAAGAAAGGTACTTTAATTATGTTCTTTGTCTATCCGGTTGTTATGTATTTCATTTTCAGGATTCGGGAATCAGTTTTTTGTTTTCATTTTGGGTTTGTGCAGAAAATTAGAGTTTTGGAACGGTGGATTAAAGGCTACAAATGGAGTAATGAAACAGGGGATGATAAAATGGCCAGGCCATGGATTCAAGTAAGAAAATGCAGTAAAATTCTCGGTGGAAAAATGGGGTACCGGGTTGCGTTGGGGAGTGATAAAGCTGCCGGAATTGGCTACACCATTATTGGCTCCGACGATGGCAAATCGGAATTCAAGATTGTAGACAGTGACGGCCAGGTGGTTGCAGAGGTAATTACCTTTTTATTTTATTTTATTTTTTTTTCCTTTCTTTCTTCAGGTATAAATTTCTTTTAACAGTTCTAGTTTGTTTGATTAGAAAATAAGACAAAAAGAGGATTAAGTTAATGGACTTAAACGTTAAGGCTAACCTTAACTTTCAGTTTCCAACCAGATTGAACGAGATTACAGTAATTTGATGTTTTGACCTCAACCAAAAATTGTGTTCTGTTTTCTGGCCAAGTGTCACAATGAATTCATTTCCCTCCTTCACAAATTAGTGTCAAAAAAAAAAAAAAAAAAAAACAAACAAACATTGAGATGTTTCACACATATGTTATAACTATCACTTCCATTGGAAAAAATTTTCACCTTTTTTTTTTTTTTGTTCTAACTTCTAAGTGGAGAAAGTTGAAATATGATTAGGGAGTTAGGAAGTTGTCCCAAACAAACACCCCTTTCTCCCAACCAACATGTTGGCCTATCAATTACTACTTTCATTCTTTTTTTTCTCACTTACCACAAACGAAATCATAAAGGAGAAAAGGAACTAGTATTTGTTCTGTTTGTTAAATGAGGATTGGTGATGTTATTATTAACTTTTGAACTTTTTTAGGTGAGGCACATCAATGACCTATTTACTACTAGTAATTTGTACCCAAAACAAAACTAGAAAGGTCATTCTCAATAAACTCCCAATTAGTACAATTAGTAGCTAGCACCAACTAATAATGAAAAGGAGACCACATCATTATGACAAAAAAGAATTGGTGGGCAAAATGCACAATTTCAAATTCCAGTGTTTTTTTTTTTTCTTTCCGACAACATTAAATAGGGTTGCCTAAAATCAGCTGTGTTTGTCTGCAGGCAAAACAAAAGCGATCATCCACAGGTGTTTCCTACGGAGATGATGTATTGACCTTAATGGTGGAACCCCAAACCGATCAATTACTTATGGTTGCTCTCATGACAGTTCATGGCCTCATCCATCATAGATTATGATTGTGATTGATCATCATTCATCATCATTATCATAAATCCTCACTCATTCCGGCAATCAAGCTCTTGATCAAGATATATAGAACATTCATTTTGATGAATGAAAATTTTGTATGTATAGGAAATGAAGGCGGAAAAAAAAATTGTATAATCGGGGTTTTACTTGTACACACACATATTGCTCTGAGGAAAAAAAAACAAAAAAAAGCCCTAAAAGCCTAAAAGAGAAACTCATCAGTTGTACATATTGCTGAGTGATAAATTCAAATCAAAACCAAAAAAGAAGAAATTTCTTGATTTTCTAGTTGAGTTTGTTTGCTGAGATGAATTCAAACACATTCTCTTTTGCTTCCTATTTCTTTAAAAAAATTTATAAAAAAAAAAAATCAAGTCGGTATCTAATTATGTAGTAGGATATTGTGCTGTGATCATGAAAGATGAAACATAATTAGTGTACATGAGCTCGTTTTTTTTTGTCTGATAACGAAAATGAATTATTATCACACATCAGATCATGGATTGTCTGGACAACCTTCACAACTCAGTCTCTCAACATTAATCCAATTATATGCGGCGTTTCTCAGCTTATGTCGATCACCTTTCATTTTTTTGGAAATATTCTCAAATATTAATCTATCTATTTTAGCCGCCAACATAATAGTCATTAATTGCCATGAAAACAATCGGCCACGGCCGCAATATATATCATATATGCTTGTAATTGAAATGAACCTTTCAAATTTGTCGACACGATTATTCATGATCAGTAGATGCCACATATATAGTACTCAATAAGTGAATTGTTATAGTCATTTTTATGTTTTGTATAGTAAATTAGTAATTGTTAAAGGATTCAAGTTGTCGTTAATTAAGACTCATTTTGGTAACCTATTGTCTCTTGTGATACTTTTATGATCGTTAACTAACGAAAATTTGACAAGAAAAATAAACAAAACCTATTCGATATTACTAAGGTAAAAATACTACTAAGGTAGTTGACTTCAAATTCATACTTTAGCTCGATGATTTGGTTGAATCCCCTGATTTTGGAACCATAAGTTTTAACTAAAACAAGTTTTGTGCGGTTTATATATATATATATATATATATATATATATATATATCAGAGTTTTACAAGTTCCATCTCCCTTACTATAGAGAATAATTTGGATATTTTAGGTTTCCTGATAAACGAAGCAAGAAGTTGGGGGAGGATTACTAACGGTTGGTGACTACAATATTCTTGTAGGATCATTAGAGAATCAATTAGAAAGAAAAGGGTAGTTTAATATTGTTCACAACAAATTTTTTCTATACTCTATAGCCTTGTGATTTACTCCCTTTGTCCCAAAATTATTGTCCAGTTTGAAATTTCACTTTTAGTACAATTTGAACTAAAAATGAAAACTTAAACTGGACAATAATTATATGATGGAGGGAGTATTAATTTTGATGATTGACACGGCCATAAACAAAATCCTGTTCAAATAAAAACGCAAGCGGAAACCGTGCTGGTCAAAGTCGTTGATCGATCCATGCTCATTGTATATTTATGCACTCCAAGCTCAAGCTAATTAATAATTCAGGATTTCATTAGCTAAATTATCCTAATCTCTCTCTTTCTCTCATAAAAATAACATATTTTGTTAAATTAAAACAATATAATAATTTAACTGTTTTTTTAAAAACAGTTTATAGCTAGGTAACTTCCCCCTTTACGTATACTTTTTGATCATTATTTGTGTACACAATAATTAGGTTGAATATCTCAGATCCAAATATACCACGAGGGAAGCAAGCTTGATGGCCGGTAGGCGCCAAAATTGGACCACAAAATTTATTTATTTATTCATTTTTCAATAATTGGTTTTGCCCATATGAACTGAGAAATAAATATTGTGAATAATGTTGGGATCTTCTGATATCGATAAAAATGGCAGAATCTTTCGTCAGTACAACAAATCAATATATATATATATATATATATATATATTAATTAGCTGGTTTCCAACGTTAAAATTCAGTGATGATCATATTTGCTCGCATCATTTAGAAGAAAATGTGATTTTATTGGCTTATAAAATCATGTAGCAATTGTGACAATAAATCAACCACTATGATTTGTAGCGACTTATTATAAAAACTGCAACTTGGCCTTTAACTAACACCTAAAGTTTCAATTAGTTGATTTCGTTGACGCACGTATTGACATATACATCCATTCATCAACTATTACACAAGTGGGAGAATTAACCTTTATCTTCCACTCCAAGCACAAAAATACAACTTTTTCTCTGTTATTAATTCATTTCTCTCGAAAATTTATGCAGAAAAGGAAATTTATGGTTTTTAATTTTATCTTAATTTTTGTCGCTATATCATAATTTTGACAATGTGCATGAATAATGCTAGGAAATAAAATTTTATGAAGTGAATAAAATAAATAACTAACTGTTATAGTTTTACGTCGGTAATACACATGTGAACCTTAACTTTGATTACGCAATTCAATAAAAAAGATGCTAACCAACTGGTATATATTGGGCGTCTACTCAACATTTTTATGGAGATAAGATATTAAATTGGTATACTAGAAATCCATTTATTTGTAAATGGTTAATGACTCTATCATGAAAAAGATAGAGAAGCATCACCATATCGCGTTCCAAATATTTCTAATAGAAATGCACTTTTCGTACGATTTGAAAGGGAAATGAAATTTTTGTATAATAATGATGTAATAAGAAAATAAAAATCATCACCATCGAGCTTTACAAATCAAATAAGCTTTTTTTAGGATAAATTGCCTAATAATCTTTAGTTTAGAAGGGTGATACGTTTTAATGTTGAATTTCACTTATCGAACTCGTATTTTATTAAACTAAAACAATTAATATAATTAGTTGACTAATATATTTGGAATGAAGGGAGTATGCGGCTTTCCATCAAAAGTTTTTGTTCGAACTACTCAATTTTGACTAATTTGTGACTATTATGGCCAATAAATTTAGTTTTCGTACTAGATTTTGAAACTTTTTTAAGATGGGAATCAAAAGGGAATCACGGCTCCATAATAAGGGATCATATGTGTAATTTACAAAGGTATAATGCATCATCTTTACTAGTATGAGTAACTAGATAGACAAGACAAAGTGAAGGTGTTTACATCATCTTTATGGATAACCTTCTAAAAATACTCATGTGGTTGATTTGTTAATTTATTACTATTTGAAGAGATCAATATTCTGTTAATAACTTCACCTTTCTCTATCAAAAAGTTTTCAATTTATGCTACCTGATTGGTCCTTTGAAAAATAAACAGATAACTCATGTCTTTGTAGACTAACCCTTCTTTATATGGTACTTTTCAACCTTTGTTCACTATGCGCAAAAATGGACTCGCCGGGGGGGGGGGTGGGGTGTGTGATTTAATTATTGTAAAATTGCTATCACCCTGGCGGCAGCTTAGCTAACCATTTTAATTAGCAACTTCTGTGTTAAACTAATTGCGGTTAGACTTGGCTCCTAGTTTGCCAAGAACTCATCATACATTCACCATGTGCATAACTCAATACTTAATCAACCTTCTTGACAAAAAAAAAAATAATAATAAATGTCTTATAAAGAGGGTGGAGATTGACCGAGTGGGATGAATTCAGCAAAAATATAGAAACTCAGTGGAGAGATTGCTGAAGGCCACTAATTGAGACATCTATTGCGAGCAATTAAAATAAAATCTAGACCGGGTAAGATAATTAGAAGATGTGCGACCAACGTTGTTTAGGAGAGATAATGACAAATAAGTTGTATGTAAATTTGTCTGCCTATAATTACAAATAAATTAATAATCATGTAGACAGTTGAAGAGATAATATTTCTTACCTATGAGATCAACGTCTTGCTTGCGTTCTATTTTACAATTTTGTAATGTTAATCGTATCGGATAACATTTATAAGGTCATAGCCTGACGTTTCAAACCCTAGCTACCAATCTCCATATACATCTCTATGGTAACTCTTAACGCAGAAAACAAAGTTAGATATTATGGTCATCAATAACAAAACATGCTAAAGAATAAATCCCTTTTTTTTCTTTTTTCTTTTTTTTTGTAAGAGGAAGACTGCAATTAATTTTGCTCTATCAGTTCTTTTCGGATAAGTTTCATACTTTCATAGTACTCCTTCTGTCCCAAAATTATTATCCATTTTGAGATTCCACTTTTAGTAAAAAAATGAAAACTTAAACTGGACAATAATTATGGGATGGAGGGAGTACCTTAGAGAACCACATATGAATCCCGGCCGACGTGTATTAGGATCCACCATTTCCATAATATGTTCATTTAACCAGTTTCAGGTCACAGGGCATAATTTAACGCAAAAAATAGATCTAGCGACCCAACCCTAGTAATTATAGAACCCTTATATTCATAGGTCAACCTTAGTAATAAAACAAACCCTAATTATACTCACAACAAACCTCACTATCACCCTCTCTACCCACTCACACTCAGGCACCAGCCGACCATCATCGATCTTCACTATACCCTGTTAAATATATTCACAAAGCAATCCGTGTTTTCATTTTTATTTTTATTTTTTGTTTTTATTTATCGAATTCTGTTGTTTTTAAGGTATCCAATAAATTAAGAATAATATTTTTGAATGTCGAATATCAATTCAAATTTTAAGAAAAAAAAACTCAATCCACGTTCTGAAATATGCATTCATTAAGAAACAGAGTAACTTTTTACCTCATGTATGTGAAAATTCATTTGTCCCGGAATTCGCAAGTGTATAATATTGCGTACTAAACTTATTTATTTTTTAAGTGAATAATCTAGATTTGGTAGATTCGATATTTTGACTGATGGAGATATCTATGCCAACGAACATGTAAATGAACCAAAAATGGGTGGTTTAATTTTCTTTTAAAAAAATGTTTCTATGGATGGACCCAAAATGTCATGGACAATGGAGATTCTGAATATTCACTATCTTGTAAAAACGTATATGCATGCCTATTGGTTTGGAGGTAAATCGAGCCATTGTTTAATTCAAGTTGATGGTGGGTTTCCTGATTAAATTCCATTCATAAATTACATATGATGGGTTAACGTTGAGCACTAGGGGAGAAAACAAAAGGTAAAAACAAATAAAACAAGAACAGTAAATTTCTCTACTAAGTTTGAAGTACAAAACTTTACTAGCTAGTGCTTTTCATAAAAATATACTCCTTCAGTCTCAAAATTAATTATCGTCCAGTTTGATATTTTATTTTTAATATAAATTAAATTATATGTATTACTCGTTTTGTTTCATCAGCTATTATTTTTATTTTTTAAAAAAAGAACAAATATTTTTGTGTTGAAAAGAGTGCTATTTAATTTACCGATTTTCTTTGGGAGTCTTTCTGTTTCTCCTCCCATAAAATCAAGTAGATCTAATCACAATTCATCAACGTTAGAAAAACAGTTGTATGTGAGCGTTAGAACATTATGTAATTCCAGGTATAATACTCCCTCTATCTTAAATAATTATCCTATCTAGAATTTCATTATTAGTATAAATTAGTATATGTCCCGCGCTTTGTGCGGATTTGTCAATGTTGAAAATTTATCTTCCAAAAGAATTAATTAGATAATGTAGTTATTAATATTTCTTAAAACCGTAAATTTTTTTTGATTAATCAATTTTAGATCAAAATGAGAGCTATTGATATTATTTATGAGATGTATATTTGTAAGATTTGGCCAAAAATATTACAACAAAAATTTTGAAAAGTTGTATAATAAAAATTGTCACCACTAACTAATGTTATGTTTGGATTAAAAAATATATTAAAAAAATGCGTAAATTATGTCTAGATGCCTATGGCTTATTTATAGGCAAGGGGACTTTGGGGATTAGACACAATTAATCGTCCTTGAAAATATAAAATTGATAAAATTAAAAACAAAGTAGCACATAAATAAAACTTTAAGGACTAAAATGATAATAAGTTAAAAGTGATGCTTGATGGTCTCAATTAGTGACACTTGTCGATTATCTTTCTTTCCTTTAATATATATAATGACTGTACTAAAAATAATAAAAATTTAAACTAGATCATTATTTTTAAGACGAAGAGATTACATTATCTTTTTAATATCATTTAGTTAGCCAAAATGTGTAATTTGGCTAGGAAACAAGATAAGAGATTGTGTTAGCTCAGTGACATTCTTAGCAACTTTTTATAGTGATTGGCTTAATATAGGAGATTGTCTGTGGGAAATGATATTAATTAGTGAAATGTAGAGGAACGACTCCCGCAAATTTTTGCTATCATTTTTTGAAAAGGGTACAAATTAGGATTGCAATGTAAATATGTCACAAATTACATCACAGATCAAATTAAACATCCTCTTTATTCTTTATTGATTTCCCGGTGAACAATTTCAAGTAATTCCAAATATTTGCACAAATAGACTAGCATTTCAATCATGGGCGGAGCAAACAAAATTTCAATAATTCTCCACAAATGAGGTATGCTGATTCTGATTGGATTAAATAAATAGCCAATGAAAGATGCATCTCAACCAAAGTTTATCTCAATTCTTCAATTAATTAGCATTATTGTATAGGCCCCTATGATCAGTAATCTACAGCCTACAACATTTTTTTTAATTGCACTTTTCAACGCTTTTGGGAACAAACTACTTAAGAAGTTATAGTTAAGTACTCTTTTAAAAGTCATACCTGAAAGTAAAATGGCTGAAATATATGTCAAAACATCTTCATCTTCTTCCTCTAATAATTCTTCATATATTACATCAAGAAGGGAGTCATTCACCCTATGGATGAAATCCCTCATGTTTCATCAAAAGGGCTGTACGGTTTATGATTCAAATGGTAATCTTGTCTACCGCATTGACAATTATGGTCAAAAGTGCACAAGGGAAGTTGATCTCATGGATGTCGGTGGCAATGTGCTTTTCTCCATACAACAAATTAAGGTAACAAATCCAATAGGGATGAACAATTGAACTTTTCCAATACAAATTCGATTTCTTTGTTGATCAAGGATTTGGTGATAAACCTTTTTCTTTCAGAAAATTCCCTTTTTGGGACATTGGGATGTCTCAAAGTGGAATGGTAATGGTAAGGTGATGAAGAAGATACCAAGCTTTCAAGTCAAGAAATATGGCAAAGACCTTAATACTTATGTGGTTTCTTTGCTACATGATGGTGATGAGGCATGTTGTTATCTTATTCAAGGAGGAGCATCGGAAAAATCAGCCTTTCGGATATCCGACATTAAAGGCATACCTATTGCTGAGGTTTGTTTCACATTTTGTATATATGTATGTATATATTCTCCTGAAATTCTTTATAAATTCTTTGAGAGATCGGCTTATTCGATACGTGGCATCAAATTAAACCTGTCTTTTTGTACAATGAAGGAGTAATATCGTATATAACACACTCATAAAATCAATCTAAATGAGATTCGATCTCTGGACCTCTAAAAAGTCAGCGTATAATGAGACCATGTAAACAAACTCATAACCATTTTCGTTACTTTTATCAGCCGCACAATGTTGCTGCTGTTGACAACTCTATGTAAGAATCTCTCGAAATTAAATCAGCACAGAGTGTAAGATTGTGACTTATGGACTATACATAATGGCCTTAGATGATGGTATCATTAATTAATGTTCCCCGGAAGGGTAGACCATATTAGCTTAGATTTCAACTTTTCACTTCTGACTTTGAGAGATCATGGTCCATGCCTCATAAAGATAGTGCAAAGCGAATTTTAATAGATTTATATGCAGTAACTTGAAAAACCCTCTATAGTTCTATATTAATTGTTCATTTTGTTGTACTGTTAACAGAGGTTCGCGATTTTGCTAATACGAACGTGTATACAGGTGAAACAGAAGCAATCATCTTCGGGGGTTAATTTTGGTGAGGACGTCCTAAGTTTAGTTGTGGAACCTCAAGTTGATCATTCCTTGGTTATGGCACTTGTGACTGTCTATGAATTGATCAATCGTAAGTTATGATTGTGATCCCAATTCCCCCAATCAATTTTGTGCTTTTGTTGAAGCCTTTGTGTGTAGAGAGTTTTTATAAGCGACTTGTTTTTTTTTGTTTGGCCCCAAGGAAGAGGCGGCAACCAATTTCTTCACATATGCGAGAAAAGGCTTTTGTGTAATATACTACTATATAGTGTTTTTTCGTGACAATATCATTTGTACACATCAATTTACTTCCTCCATCTCAAAATTCATCATTGTTCTGATTGGTTAAATGATGATTGAAAAGTGGGGCTAATAAAGGTACGATTGGGAGATCTGTGTTAGAGCTGGCCATTCATTATCATTGGTTGATAGATGTAATCTCTTAGTTCGATTGTTTCGTACGAATACAAAAAAAAAAAAAAAAAAAAAAGGAAAAACAGATGGGCTCATTGTAATAATTGGACCAAACTGAGTTATGCAACAGTCAAACCTTATTAGATCAATGCTACCAGCCTAATATAATTGGTCCATCTAAGGGATTGGCTGGGAGATCAAATTTTCAGTTCTGCCAAAAATGCTCGAAGTGACTTCAGTTTTTTGCATTTTTTTGGTATTGCATTCATGTTTCTCAATCAACCACCAAAAAAAAAAAAAGAAGAAGAAAGAAATTCTATTGTGACATCCCCGTTATTCACAAAATGAGGTATTCGTATTAATTTGTATCTCAAAATTTGAGATACATTATTTTAATGCGTTTATGTATCATCGTCTTCATTTTCTTGGAGAACAAACAAATCAGATTTTCGTTCCAGATTTACGTTTCGCGAAATGAACAAATTCTATTAGCAGTAAGTAATCAGGGTACTTGCTTCAAATTCTTTTATTAGCATTGGTAATCTGTACACAATAGGGATGTATTTTGTCAGAATCGGATTTCTCTAAAGACAACAATAATTGCATCATTAACACCTTAATATTACAAATTACAAACAACATGAATGAATCAAAGAACACATTAACCTATTTAGCTACCAGAAACTACTTTGTAATTGGTATTATCAAGTCCTCCAAGTCAGATACTATATGCAAAAGCCCAAAAAGAATTACAATTTACAGATGATTTCTTATTTCCATTTTTTATCTTATTTCTGAACTCTTCTATCTAAACTCCTTCTGCATCACCAACAAACAGCAACGTGGTTCTCTTGTATCAGATAGTCAATTTTAAGGAGACTTTTTGGCATTCTTAATGTTGCGTAATCTCATAACAAGCTGTTGTCTTTCACCTTCCACCTCAGCAAACTTGAGGCTTATTTCGGAATATCTTTCTTGCATTTCCTTGAGTTCATCTTCCATTAATTTGTTCCTCTCCTTCAACATTGTCATTTCACTTAACATCTCATGAACTGAAGAATCCGGTGATTGGCGTTTCAACTCTTTCTGTGGCAACGTTTCGGGGCTGCTAAGAGTACAAGTTATTGAAAGATCAGAACAAGAACTTTGAAAATAGCAATCAGAGCAAATGATAAGTTTTAGTGATATGCAAGTAGGCTTAGGCTTACGAACCTTTCTATTGATGGAGCACCATTTTGTTCGGTTACACAAGACTTGGTGCTTTGATCTACAGGAGGGTGATCTTTGGAAAGTTGGGGAACCTACATAAGGAAATGAACAATCATGCCACTGCTGTTTCTTGATAGTAAGGAAATCTTTTAAGCATTTCATGGCAACAAATCTATCAGAACTTTTGAGCACACAAGTGGAATAGATAACACAGAAATTAACAAAAGGGTGTTCTAAAGACATATATCAAGACACTGATGAACTTGCAAAATAAGTACAAATGAAGTTTATTTCTTTGCATATAACAGATGGCCAAGTAAGTGGCTGACCTCATTGGAGTTTTCTTCACAAAATCTTGAGGTGTTTCTATTGAGGACTTCAAGCCTCAGTTCCAGTTCTTCAATTTTATTTTGAAGATCTTTCTCCTTCTCCAAGAATGAATTTGTTGAGTTTTCAAGAGCAGTCTCCTTCTGCTTTATTTGACCCTGTAGACAAAAGAGTTAGCAAACAAAATATCATACCCCAGTAGAGTATATCTTCAATATTAAGAATTGGCATTTTTTTAACCATGACAAACTTCCTGCAGACTTCATATTACAGTTTTTTATGTAGCAGCAATAGTCCCCTTATGGGGAAAATAGAAAAAAATTTAAAAAATAAAAAAAAGAAATAACTAATAATGATTCTCATTTACCTCGAGCAAGTTTATTTTCTCCTTCAAATTTGCCACCTCTTTGGAACTGCGAGGACTGTTTTGCAACTTGTTACTCCTTGGGGTTGCCTTCGTTAAATCAGAAACTGGTATCCTGTTGTTGCTTTCTTTGATCTTCTTCTCCATGCTGTGGCATGCATCTTCTTTCCTCTTTAGTTCACCTTTGCATTGAAGCAACTGCTTCCTTAAGTTCTCTTTCTCCAACTCATCCTCTGACAATGTTTTCATCAACTCTTCACATTTAACCCTGAGATTATCAACTTCCAACTGTAAAACTTTAGCTGTTGAGTCCTTTTCATCCTTCTCATACTGTAGGCTTTTCAGTTCCCCCAGTAAAGTTTGCTCCTTCTCCTTCAACAGAGCAACTCTACTTCTAAGTTCGGCTCTTTCAATCCTTGCTTGTTTCAATAGCTCTTCCATTCCATTGGATGACCTCCTCATTTCTTCTAACTCAATTGTCAAAGACTCCCTTTCTTTTGCTTGGATAGAATGGACCTTGTTTTCTGCTTTAAGCGTTTGAATCTCTTCTGTAAGTTGTAATTTGGCTTCTTCAGCCTGTTTTACTTGATTGTCGTGTTGCAGAGAAGAATGTTGAATCTCTGACTGCAACTCTTCAACATGATTTGACATTGATATCAACTTACTAGAGAGCTCATGTAATCTAGCCTCATAATTGTCCCTGACAAGCTGTAGCTCTTCAGAAGCTTTTTCAAGTTTATCTTCAAGATGGCGTTTCTGAAGCCGGAGCTCATTGGCTTCATTTAGTGCCTTGGCAGCAACACTTTCATTTGCCTCAAACGTCGAAGCCATTTGCGAAGAAAGTTTTTTAAATTCCTCCTGAAGTCGCTCCGCTGTACTAGCATTTTGCCACCTCATTTTTCTTAAGCTCTCCTCAGCTCGTATTGCTCTCTGTTCTTGCTCCACTTTGGCACTAGTAAGAGCTTCCATATCAGCTTCATACTCTAGTGCTTGTTTTTCCAGTGCCTCCTCCAGGGTCTTGACGTGGTCTTCAAGTTCACTTATAGTGATCGAAGAATCTGAATGTTCCTGTGCTTGCTCCCTGATCTCATTCTCCAAGCTCGTGACCTGAGTTTGAAGTTTATTTATGGTGATCAATGAAGCTGACGATTCATGGGACCGCTCCTTGACTTCATTCTCCAAGCTCCTGATATGAGCTTGAAGTTCACTTATGGTGATCAATGAGTTTGAAAATTCATCAGATTGCTGCTTGAGTTCATTCTCTAAACTCTTGACCTCACCTTCAAGTTCACTTATAATGTTTGAAGAATCCGCAAAATCTTTTGTCTTCTTTTTGAGATCAATCTCCAATTTCTCAATCTGTGATTCTAGCTCATGTAAGTTGCCAAAAGAGGATGTACATTCATACTGCATTTTCAGTTGCTCCTGCAATTGGCTCTGCTCCAATTTGTACGACATATCATGGTTTTCTTGCTTCAAGATCTCATAATCAAGGGCGAGCTGCTCCATCTGCATCTCTACCTCATCTTTTTCCCTCCTATAGATCTCTATCTCGCTCTGTAGATCCAGAATTTTCTGCTCAAGCAAATACACTTTCCTTTCATCACTGTGCTCCTTAACAATCTCTTCAAGTGCTCTTTGTTCATCATCATCATCTTGTTTACATTCATAGTTTGCCTCTCCCGACTCCTCAACAGTGCTCTCTGTTCCTGTCTTTTCAGCATGTTTCTGCATAAGATTTGATATCTCAGTGTTTTTCTGTTCCAACATCTCATCCAGGTCCCGAACGGCAAGAATTAATTCAGAGTTTGATTCCTGTGTCTTCTCAAGTTGGATCCGGAGATTATTATTTAGATCCTTCTCGTGATTCAATTCTTGACGGAGTTCAAGAATTAGAGTGTGCGGATCACCTCCCTCACTTTGCAACTTGTTTCTCTTTTTTGCCTCGTCTAAAGAGGTCTGCAAAGCCTTAAACTTTTCACACTCCTCTTTGAAGATGTCTCTTTCCTCTCTCAACTTATTTATCTCTCTTGAAAGATCTTGCCCTTTTCGGCTCTCTTTCACAATTTGTTTTCTGAGAGTTTGCAATTCCAACTCTGACATTTCTGCCTGCCTAGCCAAAGATGTAAGCTCACTTTTGAGCTTTTCTATAACAATATCTTGAACTTCTTGAGAACTCTCTCTTAGAATAGCTTCTCTAGGGGTACCTGACGAATCATCTGTACTTGCTTCAAGAGATAGACCTCCTAACCAGTCCCACGATTTCTGGCGCTCTTCATGGGTTGCTGCCAACAAATCAGAGGTTCGCCGCTGATGCACAGAGCCATTATTTACAGACATGGCTAAGCTTTCAGGACCTTGTTTGGTGTTGTCATTTCTCACTTGGATCTGAGTGTCAAGTCCCAAGCTGCTATCTGAACTTGAAGTTGTAACATCAGATCCACTAGATGCCCGGCGGTTTCCATTCATTTCAGCACTTTGGTTTATACTTTTACTGACCTCTGACTCCTGTTGGAACAATGAATTTAAGCAAGTGACTTCATCAGTCATTCTGGCCATGATAGTTAATAAAGTATTTCATGAAAATTTTAAGTAAACACATATTCATAATTTCGCATTTTTTTTAAGTAAAATCTCTTATGACAAAACTGAGTCAATTGACCAGCTGCACAGTTTTGGATATAACATTAAAAAGGAAGGCAAAACACCAAACAAGGTCCTGAAAGCTTACATCATTGACGTGTGGCTCGATGGTTTCCTCCAAATCACCATCGCTTAACTTTGCCCTTAAGCTCCTATCTTCAGAATTTATTTTAGCAGTTTTCTCAATTTCTTCAATCTCTCTAACAAAATCCAGAAAGAAAACATCAGTATTGGCATACATATCAGACTCTTCCCACCAAAAAATTCAAGAAATAAATTAACACTGCGAACATTAATTTACGTTGCATCAGTACCTTTGTTCTTCAGATTCAAAGACCCGCTGAATGGAAACCTATTTGACAAAAGAAAAAATTAGAGGAGCATTGATCTATCAGATTGCCAAATCCAACAGAATTATTTGTTTGGTCTCTCATTGTGCAAATGAAGATGCAAGCATAAACACAATAGAGGAGGTATATACTGACATGTAAGACAATGTCGGATTTCGAATTCTTGAGGGGAAGAGACACAGAAGAAATCTTTGTCGCCAATGCATAACAAGAAAGATCAAGGGAAGCCTCCCCAACAACTCCAGCTTTAGATGACCCCTAATAAAGCATCCAGAAAGAGAAACTCTCAAAAACAAGTCACTTGGAACTAAAGCAAAGTATTTCAGAAACATCTGACTTAAAAACATTGCATACCTTTCCCACGAGAAAGTGATAGAGTCGCTCATTGATCTTCCCCGTTTTTGGCTCCCGGACAAACTTCACAGTTTCGTGAACTGGAGTATCCCAATAACAACTTCCATCTCTAATTGTTGCTTTCTCTAATTTTGCAGATGGTTTTCCAGCATCAGCTGGTATCACTGATATCACTAATCCATCTCCTCCATCCTTTGAAACCTACAATTATTAACAAACAAATTTTCTTACTCTTGTTCCGGCATTTGCTCTCGAATACCAAAAAGGAACTAACCAAAACCGGAATCGTTCATGAACAAAAAAATTAAGCAAAAAAACAAAATTTTGCGAAGCTCGATAATGTTGTAACATCGGATGGAAATATAGAACACTCGGCTGAAATGCAGACTGCATAGCACAAGCAATTCTTACTTAAGTTCACATTTTACATAAAAATACTTCTTTGACCATCCCACCATTCACAAAATGCCAAAATGAAAAATCAGTTCCCAATGTACGAGTCTTTCCAAATATTCAGCTGTGAAGGGCAAAGGAACAAACGAAGACCCAGAAAAGGGGCCGATTGCTCCGTTTCCCCAATATCATTGCCTCTGATAATGGTGATTAATTCTCAGAAATTGCAATCTATGGCCGCCTTTAATCAGTAGAACATTCACACCAATTATTAAGACAACGGTAAAAATTGGAACATTTTCAATTCGCACCGATGAAAAAGAAGTACTAATAAATTTAGAGTACAGAAGCCGGTGAATTACCGGAGTTGCATGAAACTGCAACTTGAAAACAGCTTTGATCCTGTTCTTGTCGCTCCTCCATCTCGCCGACTTAAACATCTTCCTTTCCTTTCAGGATCAAAATGGCATCATCCCACCTGAGGAAAAACGATCCCAGTCGACGCCGGAGCTCACCCCTGAACTCACCGGAGCTCCGGCGAAACTCGCCGGAACACCACCATTCCAGTCAATGATCACCTCCAAACCCCCAATTCCAAAAACCCAGTTCGAATTTGACCGCAAACAGAACAATCAAGCGAAAATGGGAGTGGGAAACTGGCCACTTCCAGTGTCCACCGAGTTAAGTCGGTGATGAACACAATCACACAAATCAAAAATGGCGTCTTTATTCACACTGGTTTTGGACAATGAACACTCGTGAGAAAAATCACAAATGAGCTGTGAGCATAAAAACAATTGTGAAACGGATCTAAAATTGGGAGAGAGTGCCAATTTCGTGGGCAATTTTTGCTTCTCTCTCTCTGTCTCTCAATATCTGTGGGGGTGCAAGAAAGTAGCAGTGTACTAATGACTTGAGACTATACTATATAAATGTGCTGTCTTATTTTTATAATTGATGCCATTTTAACAAATAAGAAAAAAACAAAAAGTAGTAATTAAAAAAAAAACTAAAATAAATAATTCTGACTAAAAAGTGGAAAACTTCCTGGGGTTAATGTAAGATCTGGGATCAGATATTAGGTGGAATTTTAGTGGAAAATTCCAAAACGGAAAATAAAAATAAATATATTCACTACAGATTATTTTAATATTTTAAATTGTTTATTCAATTGGATCGTCTGACTCTGATCTGAGGTAAGAAAACACTGTGGTTTCCGACTACGTAACTGAATGACACTCTTACCCTTTTAAGGAAACTGTAGAATGAATGGTTTTAATAAAAGTACAATTTGCCTGGCCGATTCTTTGCAAGATTCCTATGAAATTTAATTCCAATTAGACAAAATTATTAGTCCCTTTCTCAACTCTCTATTTTTTTTTTCTGCAAAATCTCTCATCCATTGATCTGTACGTGGAAGATTTGGTTCGGCCGTGTCAGATTTCGTTTTGTCACAAGTTTAACTGATTTTTGATAACTCAAAAAAAATTGTACTGTGTGTTTAATTCATCGTATAATGTTAAGAATTAAAAGAACATGTGAACCTTATACTTTCTCCGTCCCATAATTATTGTTTAATTTAGATTTTCATTTTTAGTTCAAATTATACTAAAAATGAATTCTCAAACAAGACAATAATTTTGGGACAAATAAAATACATTATTACACCATCAGTGGAAAACTAGCCATAATGTATTATTCATTGGATACTGTAAATGGCGGGACACACCACGGAGGGGATTTTTTTTTTTTTTTTTGGTAGCCCTAAGCCAACAATTACGTATATTATCCCCCAAAAAGGTGCATTATGCAAATGTTCATTTTATTTTTCTTCCCCTTCGGGATTTATAATTTTGTTCATTTTGGTATGTTCCGGATACAGAATATGCATCGAAATAATTAATTATTAGTTTAGAAAGGCAAAAAAATAATTGAAGGCCTTTTCATGGAAGGAATGAAGATTTTATTTTGATGTGTCTTGTTATTTTTGTGTGTTTTTAATGAAGAAACACCTACCTAGAGAGCCACCATGGCCGCCCCCCCGCCCCAGCTGATTGCAGCCAATTTAGAACCTCCCAAAAACCTTTCTAATATCCCCCAACGAAAAGCTTGTCCCATCTATATGTCAAGTCGAATTTCCAGCCTATCTATGCCTTGTACTTTTTGGTCTAAGGTAACTCAAACGTCACCTTGAAAGTATTAACTTCGATTATCTAAAAACTAATCTTCTATAGTCGATCAATCTAAACATAACTAACTATTGCTGTTTTACTATGCCTCCATGATCACTGAGTTGTTGAATCAGTTAACAATGTGGAAAAAATATATAAAAAAAAAAATTGAATTAATGTTGTTCAATTACTGAATAGTATGAGTAAAGAGCGTATAAGTATCGAACAATTAGAGTGAGCTCGATTCTCATTTCATGGAAGTATATATGATTCTACCTACTAGGGCAACATGCGATAAATTTTGAAGGAGAAACAAATTTGTAAAGACAGCATTTTTCTTGGTTTTTTTTTTTTTTCTTGCAATGAAGCTTACAAGTCTAACACATAATGAAAAGCACTTCTAATATCCTTTTAATTACTTTTAATATATATGAGAAACTTGTACATAACTTCGAAAAGGAAATAAATATATATATATATATATAAAGTTCCTCTTTTATTAATTTTTTTTTCAAAAAAAAAAAAAACTAATAAGTCAGCTCTTTGATCTTTGAAGTATGAAGAAGAATTAAACACGCAAGAATATCAACGAAAATGAAAGGAAATTTTTTGTCCCATATGAGCGAGGGTATAAAAGTCAATGCGAAATATACAGTGTGATTAAAGGAAGTGCTCGGAAAACACATTTGCATACACGGAGATTTGTCAGGAAAAGGCGTACCCAAATTCGCCCAACGGTCAACTAATTTACACTTACGACTGTACATAACGTCATTATTAAAGGTATTAATAATTCAATTTAATCATTGATGATTAGTAATTTAATTTAATCAATTTGCGTTTCGTATATATTTATTTCATTACGAAAATGACGTTTCACCAATAAAAATACTCGTTTGTCCGATTAGTTTATCTGAACTTTTGCCTAACTCACTAACCACCCCGAATATTCATGTTTTGGGTTTAGGTTTAAGTTTTATATGTATTACGCTATTCCATAAACCAACTCCAGCTTACTACATCTGACATTATTCTAATTTTATATGTTTACTTCAATTTTGTGACAGCAGATTCATGAAAATAAAAAGAAAGGGGAAATCATTGCGTTATGTTATTGTAATTTAGTCGTGTGACTTTGTATGTTTTGTCAAACTTACGCCGAAAAAAATACTCTTTAATCTGTCTTTTTAAATTTTATCAGTCAGTTATTGTTGAACGTTTAACAGCTTATTTAATGTATTATATTCTTTTATTTCTTATATAAATTTGAAATAGTGATTACAGTATTTATTAAAATAAATTTACTTGATCACAAAATAATTTCCGGCTAGGAAGCTAAATTAGTCGGACAATTTTCGAGTAGAGTCCCCCCAAAATTTCCACTGCGCCATCAACCAAAATACAAATTCAGATCAATGCTCACATATAGTTACAAACAAATGTTGTTATATGGTAGAAGAGTAGAGACACTATAAGTTTGGATAATTGAAGTGATTAATTAGAGAGCATATATAATCCATACTGGAAAAGATAAAAATAGTGGTAGCTAAGTAGAGAGTATTAGCTGTGATGATCATAAATTATCCACAAGATAGAGTCTCCTTTAGTTGGTCCGTTCTTCAAAAATTCTCGTATAATAAAATTTAGACATTATATAAAAATGTTTAGTAAACGCAGTTTTTTAAATACAAAAATAAAAATTAAAAAAAAATCTACTAGTGTAATCATTAGATTTGATTAATTATCGATTGAGTTTGGACGAATTAATAAAGATCATGGAATGAGCTAAACAAATTAATAATACGTACAAAAAGCTTGTGATCATCTCCTAATTTGGATTAAAGAAATGGCATTTTCGCAGATATATGGCCTTGTCGGCCACCTTTGGCTAGTTAGTATAAGCTTATAATAACGATTTTCTTTAATTAAAAGAAACTAAACCAAGAGCTTGGTTGGAGGAAGCGGTTAGATTTTCAACAGTCCATATATTTTTAAATAAATACATACTGCTAATTGTTGGCCACCAAAGCTATTATAAAAAACAAAGTGGATGACCTTAGATGGAGAATTTCATTTCATATTGAATGGTTCACCAATGACAATGATAGCCTAGATCCACAGAACCAGATTTCTAGCTAAATATTAACAATTTTGTAGGGTAAATATGGGTCCAACAGGCTTTCTGGTTGCCTTTTATTCCAATTTTGGTAAGCACATAACCAAAAAAAAAAAAATGTTTTCATTCGCAAATACATTTACGAATAACTTGGATTTATGACCATATATAAATCGGTATTTTAAATAGAAAAGTACGGTTTACATTTTTATTTAAAAGATTATTTATAGGGTAAGATCGGTAAAAAAAAACATCGATAATAAGTTAACTCAAATTGATTATTCCTTCATGGAAGCAAACTCATTCTTTAAGATGTACAAACATCGTCTGGCGAAAAATATTTGGTAACGAAGCCATTAAAAAAAATATTGTTACATACTACTCTTTCCGTCCCATAATTATTATCCAGTTTGGGTTTTCATTTCTAGTTCAAATTGTACTCCTTCCGTCCCATAATTATTATCCAGTTTGAATTTTCATTTCTAATTCAAATTGTCAAATTGGACAATAATTTTGGGACAGAAAGAGTAATAAAAATGAAATCTCAAACTAGACAATAATTTTGGGACGGAGGGAGTAGAACAAGTGGCACTGTTTGAGGATGAACAACAGAAAGCCCCCAACAGCCAGGAAGCTTGCCGGAGAGGGCAATGTCAAATTAAGCAAAGTACTGTAGTATATTAGGAGGAGGTGGTGGCGGGCGGTGGTGCCTGGTGGCGGCTGGTGGTTCCAGAAAAATTTTCAAAAACATGTCTTGGCTTTAAAGCCGGTCATGGGCTGCGCGTGAGGTTTTTGATATCTTCACCACCAACTTCTATATATCTATCTAATCTAACACAGTGCTAAGCTATCTTGTTGAAAACCGCCACCCCACGTGAGCTCTTTCCGCCATGTGTTTCCCCTCTGAGAGCCACCAAATTTATTGAAACTCTACCAGCTGATCATCCTAAAATTAACCCAGAAGCAAAATGAACAATATTATTTTCTACTTAGGGGAAAAAAAAAAAAAAAACTGTCCTAAACTCCTCCTCATTATACGTACCTTTCATGTATTGAAATCTTAACTGCCCCCTTAAGAAGGGCTAAAAAAGTGTTACATGATTGACCAATTTTTTTTCTTTTGGTGGAAGAGAGGGACCAATCGGTTTTTGTTTTTGTGATGAAGAAAAAGGTTGTCACATTCAACTACCATTTCCAATATAATGCTTGTTGGATCCCTATGGAAATTAACCAAATCCCACATGGTCGGACCA
This sequence comes from Oldenlandia corymbosa var. corymbosa, assembly GCA_949775105.1. Lineage (NCBI taxonomy): Eukaryota > Viridiplantae > Streptophyta > Magnoliopsida > Gentianales > Rubiaceae > Oldenlandia > Oldenlandia corymbosa. The sequence goes on along the minus strand of OX459119.1, from coordinate 8,284,906 downwards.
CCCCCAAATCTTGCTTCTCCTACTTTTACATAGACAATTTCATGTTTCTCATTGCCTTTTTAATTTTTATCGTAGAAGAAATCTCCTATTACAGGGATAGTGTTATGAAATTACTGTGTTTCATATATGTTGTGAGTATATATATCGATCAAATTCGTCTAAAAATAACAGTCATATTTTCACGAAAGAAATTAATATTACATTCTTTTTGTTGCTATATTAAAATAACATGTCTAACTTACAAATGATCGTTAAAAAAAAATTACTTTCTCAATTATTGAATGATTGTCTTGATAGTTAACGGAAAACGTAATTAGGATTGGTTGGAGTTCTTTGTTTCTGAAAATGAATTCAAATTGAGTATCAACAATCAAAACACCTAAAGATTTCACATGAAGAGAATGAGGGTTGAGGAAATCAACAAATACTCCGTGGAGCCTACACACTTAGGCTACCTATTCCGCTATTCGTAGTAGTGTACATACATATACGAGCACATTCAGAAGTGAATGCTCATAAATATGTGTGTTTCATTTACTACCCCAATTTTGTAGTACTAGTATCTTTTTATTCAATGTTTCTGATAGTACTAGTTTTCAATCCCCACTCCTCCAAGAATGGTTATGATAAATTTAAAATTCGAATTTTACAGAATTCTTTTCCTTTCTGCATCTCCGGAGTCCATTCAATGACTTCTGCATGCCCATTTTTATACATCTACTACATTAGTTAGGCTTTAAAATTGCTATATATACACGCTAGCGACAGCCTTTTATTGATTGCATTCTGTTGCACGAACACGGATGATTCGTAAATTTCGTACTTCCATATGAATTTAACTCGTTTCGTTAAATATGATTGTGATCCATGTTCCTTTGAAGTACTTCAATCATATTTCTTTTTTCTAGAAATAATAGTTCATCTGTCTGAAAAAAAAAAAATTCACTTTGTTTTATTGTTCTAGTTCAATACATTATACTATTTTGTAACACAGAAAGAATACTAATAAAAAGAAGTATATTTCGGGAAATAGTTCATCGATCTTTCCTTATCTAAATTAATTGGTATATATTGTGTAATCTAATTATGAATCATGTTTTCTCCCTCATGGAGAAAAATTATCAAAAGGTCAAACTTATAATTATTGGGGAATCAAAGGTGCTAGTGTTCAACAACTTTGATTAAGGTTGTTGGGTTGAAGATAGTAATTAAATGACTTAATTGGGTATGCAAACCATTGGTGTTTGGAGAAAGGCCTCCATCTACAGTGATGGTGTTCCAAAACCACGAATCTCATCACTGGATGGTCCCTTTTATCTTTCCCCAACTTTCTCCTTAAATTGATATTATCACCCAAATTACTTCTAGGTAGCCAACTATATATGCCTCATTTGGGGCATGTACTATCCAACAAATTAAGCTAGAGATAATTGAAACAAAACATCAATTCACTAGTTAATGAACCCCAATTAGCACGAAGACAAAAAAAATCTCAAATAAATGTTGTCGAATTAATTAAGGAATCATGGCATATATATATAATAATACTACAAAATAGACATGTTACAAATCGCTAACTACGTTTTCATGGTCCATATTAATCAATCGGGGCAACTAATTATTACTTACGGAACCAATTAATTTTGGTTTTTTTTTTTTTTTTTTTGTGATTGAAACTCCCATTACGCATTGGCACCAAAATGGGATGCAAGGCCAATTTTTGAATTGGATAAATGGCATTATCAATGAAGAGTTCAATAGAGATGTTCCACTGAAGTTATTGTTGAAATCTTAAAATCAGATGGTTACATTTCATGCACGAAGATGCATTTTCAGTAAGTAGCTAGAGTGTTACTCGTGACTGAACGAAATTGAACTATTAACTTCAAAAGGTTAAAAAAAGTTGAATTGATATTTTCATGTTTAGTTTACCTTTCGTTTTGAGGAATAGGGATTGGTCCGGAACTCCTAAATGAATTCAAACACAATCAGAAAAACTTAAAACGTAAGTACATTGGTGCATGTTTTGTTACTTTTCTCTATCACCCAAATCGCCAAAATCCAGCCATTTTAGGTCGCCATTTGGATGTCACTAGATTGACCTCAAAATTTATTCCAAGATAAATCTTATAAACTCCGAAATACTCAAAATTATTAAACATAAATCAAAATAGCAATTCACACGGAACACATTATTAACTGGAGTAAACTCTCAGATTAGTCCCATACATTTGGTCCAATACACTTTTACGTCTCAAATATTAACAGTTGAAGAAACTGGTCACAAACATTTATGTCCATAACTTTTTTGGTCATAATTTACTGTTCCATCAACTTTTCCGTTTAGTTGACTGCTGACCCCTGCAAATAGTAAGTCAACGGTCAACCAAACAAAAAAGTTGACGGAACCGTAAATTGGGACCAAGAAAGTTATAAACATAAATATTTGAGACTAATTTTTACAAATGTTAATGCTTGGAACAGAAAAGTGTATTAGACCAAATGTATGAGACCAAAGGTTTAGTCTTATTACCTACAATGGGTAAAAGATATAACAAACATTGTACATTTACACTTTGGATGTGACTATATTGGCATCCAATACATTGCATTTATGAACCGACATCTACTGATAATTTAAAATTCAGGATCAAGTCGTATTAATTCTTGCAATTATGTCACCAAGACATGGATTTTTTTAGTTGTCTAAATCCACGCCACCTGTACTCTTTTTCCCCTTTCTTTTCCAATGATCTCTTTTGTCCTTTTTTTCTTTTTCTTAGAAAACAAAAGAAAGAAAATCTTATTGGCATAAAGATTTCCATGGTTTTAGGTCATTTGTACAGATCATTGTTTCATGTAGTACGTAACATTACATTATACAGTATCAAACGTTTAGTTAACTAGGATATGAGTAGAAGAGTTTTTCACTAAAGTTATCACAGATCAAAAAGTAAAATAATTTTTTTTAAAAAAAATAAAGGCTTATAAGTTGGCAACTCTTCAAATTGGTATAATTGGTCTATTATTGAAGAAAAAATCACGACACACTAATATACTTTTTCTATCTCAAAATGAGAATTTATATATTATATTTGTTTCCGTCCTAAAATTATTATCTGTGGAACGGTACGAGTAAATTGTAATGCCGCACATTGGTGTTTTTCGAGTCATCACTTTCAGTATTACTTGTCCAAAAGAAAAAGAGAAGTAGATCGGCTATAGAGGTACGCCCACTCAAACGTGGAAACAGCCAGTGATAATTGTTTAGAAGATAAAAAAGCTATGTTGATTCGAAGCTTTATTTTTTTTTGGTCACGAGGAGATAATTGCTTTGTATCATGACTGTAAGATTTTTTTTTATTATTATTTTTTCCTCCTTTTTTGTCTGTCACATGATAACATGGCATAAAATGTCAGAAAGTGCGTCAAATATACATAGCTTGATGAAGGGGTTAAGCCCAAACTTCATGCAGCAAAGAAAGAAATGCATGGCTAAAGGAGCTAAAGGGAAGTATCAAAGGCAGTTAATGATAAAGGAAAGTGAGATTGTCCTTTATCAATTTACGAAGGAGATTCTCAAAGGGTGCAATTCACTTAGTCTCATGCTATTTTTCGTATTACCAAAATTTGTGAATTCCGTGAGTAAAAGCAGAGGATAAGGATCGATCGTCGATGTATATGCATTATCTTCATTTAATTTTTTATGTATATAATCCTGATTTTTCCGGCATTAAGCAGAGAGGGACATAAGGGCTATTCATTGAATCATCTCTTAATTCCTCTCTCAATTTATTTAGAGAGAAATGGAAAAATAGAAAATGGTTACAAATAGTATTGGTGTTACTCGAATTCCTACGTCTCTCTAAGTTCCTTAACATTTCTATATATGCACATGCCCCTTAAGCAACTAGCTGAAAAGTTTTTATATACTTTCTTGAAGATATTCTTTAGTTAGTTTGAGAAAATTGTACTATTTCTCAGCATCATTTTGCCAACTTTTATCATTATTTTTTCATCTATCAGTATAACAAGTGGCCAACTAATAAAGGTTCTAGAAGAACAATAGGAAAAAAAAAAAAAAGAAGAAGGGGGTGAGATTTAACTCTTCTTTTGAGATACTAAAAAGATTTAGGGAATTAGAATTTTCTTCTGGTACGTACGAGGGAGAAATGAAATTCTATTCAAAGGCAGCCTCGATAACCTGGATTGAATTGCATGAATAAGCACGTATAATACTAATAACATAATCAGGTCACCTTGTACATTTTAATTAAATTAATTGCATGTAACACTTTTGAGGAGGGAAGAAAAAAAAGGTTTACAAAGATCGTGGAAACATATAAATAAGATCGGAGCAATGATGAGACAAGGTGCATAAAAATTCGACAAAGGAAGGTGCATGCTCACGTGAAGGGTTTTCGACCCCATTTACTCAATTGTAGCAATGACTGAGGACAACAAAAAGAAAATTGCCCTACACCCATCAAAAAAAAAGGGGGTCCAAAACTCTGGGATTTCATGACATTTTATATAACAATTATTATAGCATCTTCTGTGTTGATCATCGCTTTGCTCTCTGCCAACCAAGTTGGATTGAATATCTCATCGAAATAACGTACAATCTCTTTTCACACAAATGAAATTTTTTTTAGTTCATAATAAGTGTGAGAATTCAGGCGGGAATAGATGCCTAGATGTGTGTCACAAGCAATCAAGCATTTGTGTGTGTGTGTGTGTGTGTAAATCATGTGCTAGACAACCCTAAAGTCCTAATTTGTCACATGAGGGGGATTGGGAAACTGCTAAATCAGTGTCAATCTTTTCTTGTCAAGTGAGACGAAAAAGGGGGTTTGCCAAATTACTCCAACGCATACCGAATGGAGATTGATTAAACATTTGACAAAATCCATCAACATTACAATTTGTGTTCACGGGCTTTTAGTTTATTTTGCAAGCAATTCCTTGTTCCTTATTGAACTATACGAATTTCTTTTTGTTCTTAGACGGAGAGAGTAATACTATAGAATGGGAAATGTGTTCAATGAACTAGGACAACAGAGGATATGCACGAAGTTATTATAATCAGTGATGTTTAATTATTTTTAAGTCAAAAGACAGTGTTCTGTTGGATCACAAACTATAGTTTTAGCTCTAATCATTCGGAAAAACTTGTTCAGAAAATGTTTTGAGGCTTAGGATGCACAATACCGATTATCCACAATTTTATTTTATTTTATTTTATTTTATTTTTTATTTTTTTTACAATAAGAGAGGTCGGAGCCTAGATACAAGCAACTAAAATATTTTAAAGATAAAAAATTCCGGCAATGTCATATTTCAATCATCGTCTATTTTCAACTGGCAGAATAAGAAATTAATGAAACTCTCTCAAACTCTACAATATAATATCCACCAAAGAATCTACTATAAAATTAGTTTGTCGATCAAACACTTCACGATTTATTATTAACCATAGTTAAATGTCTTGCATTTGTGTCTGTGTCCATAATAGGTCATTGATATGAGCCCATTATAGTAACATATTGAATTTTGAACCCATGAACATATTGTTTACACCTCGAATAGACAACATGTGTACATACGATAAATTCCTCTACTCATGATTGTATTTTGGAAATTATATTAAAAACTAGTTTAATTCTCAATTTACAATAGGGATTATTTATTTAGAAAAGAGAGCATAGTTCAGTTTGTGGAATTAACTTATGTTATTGTTATCGATAATGACCCTTTGCAATATGGAGGCATAAATTTAGGAGGAATACCATTAGAAAATCAAGAGGAGTGTGTAAAGCAAGAGAGTCCAGGAAGTATTTTGAGAGAACCCCTGAATTCGGCTACCTAGCTAAATGCCCAATGGGTTTACAGTTCCGAATATTCAATCAGCCCAACTACAATGGTCCTATAAATGTTTATATGTATTGCCCACCCAATCTCACCTCTCAAACGACAATATAAATCTTTTTTTGAATTTCAAAAAAACATATAAATCAATAGATCAAGGTTCCTCTTTCATTCGAAGTAGGCACAGGATCCTCTTTGTCACTTTCTTATAACATTCACTGTGACACAATTCAATTACTTCTTCTAAATTATATAATTTATGTTAATACATATATCATTCACAATCACTTTCGAATTTATATATTTTCGGACTAAGGGTTCACTTTTTTCAGGTTAGGACTTATTTATTTTAGTCTTTATAGTTAAAAAATTCAATAAAAAATAGTCAAATTTCATTAAAAAAATTAAAACATTGATATAAAAAATAAAATAAGAATATAAAAATTATTTACATAAAAAATATGTGACTATGGTATATGTATTAGCACAAATTATCCCTTTTACCCTATTAAAGCAGAATACAGGATGTTGATGTGGCAACTTCTTATTAAAAAAATTTGGCTCCAAATGCACCATATTACTTTAACCATTCTGCCACGTGTCATCCTTTTTTAAAAGAAAAAAAAAAACTTCTTATCCGGAAAAACAAAAGCTAATTTACAAAAATAGCTACACAATTTTAACTCATAACACTTATCATTTATCAATCAAATTAAGATAGAATTTAAATTTGTCCATAAACTTATCCTTTTTATTACTCCACATTCTTTTATATAATTTCTGCATCGGTATACTTTTTAATATTTTTTCTTCTTTTGCAGATGATTTTTTATTTTTATTTTTATTTTTGGCTAAAAAAGAGAAAAAATAAATGTGTAGCTATTTTATTTTTTTCAAATCAAAAATTCATTTATCTATTAACACAAAATTAAAGTAGAGGGGGCACCCGGGCATCTGCCTGGGCCAAGCATCTAGTATAATTTATAAGGAGTATTTGAATTGTGTTATAGTGAGTGTCACAAGAAAGTGGCACAGAGGATCATGTGCCGACTAGAATTCCTTGCTCAACCAAAATAATCAAGGGATAAGGGCAATTGACTGTTCCAAAGGTAATTACCCCTCCATGTTTTTTATAAAGATAAAAATCTCTCTTGACCATCAGTCAACAGACAAAATGCCCGTTCTACACCATTTTTATCTATGATATAAATAAATTAAAGTGTGTAAAGTTAAAAAGGCTATTTACAATTACCATAAAAAAATCTTAATTATAATAAAAAGCTCTTAACTACTCTTTTAAAATCAGTTCACTACTTTATTTTCCTCTTCCACTTCCAATATATTCACATGATTACCTATATCGAGGAAAATCTCTTATTTTTTGTTGAATACTATCTTGGATTGCAACATTCAGTTTATTCATCAAAAGAATAAAAAAAAATACCAACCTAACTATAAGATAGGACAAATAATTATATGTATATCTTATTTATCAATGGTGAGGGAGGTAGCGGGAGTTCCATAGATAAATGACTAGAACTACTAGTTTTCTTAATTTTATCTTCTTTTTTTTTCCCCCTGCTGAAAAGATTAGTTGGAACTATCACAGTTTTTTCGTCTTTTTACATCTTTGGACGATTGACTTTGAATTTGATGCAGTCAACATGGGTTTTTTATCCTTTTGAAAAAACTAGAAAGGATATTATTTTTTGGGACATAAATCGGGAGTCAATTGTCATTATCCCAATTTCATGATCATGCACAAGCATCATCTTTGTTGACATGGGCGTCCTCCACATATAATCCTCCGCCGCCAAATTTCACAAGAAAGTTAGAATTTATTTATGCAATTTCTTTCTTTCTTCTCCATTCCTTTTTTAAGAGGCGAGCAAAAGTAACTTCGCTGATTTCAATGGGTGAAGCAATTTTGAATCGGAGTCGTCTCGCCCTTATGTTTAAAGGCAAATTCTTATGTGTGCCCTGTAGTCTTATTTTTTACATTTGCAGCCTCTATTGTATTTTTTTTAATCTTTTTATGTTTTGCAAGTTTAGTTCCCGATATTTTTTTCTACCTCTTAAAATATCTCTAATCTTTAAACGAGTATTTCTCATAATACATGAAAAATTTGTAAACGAATAGTATATGAATTTTATAGTATTCGACGAAATTTATCCAATAATATCTATATTTAATATTTTTTCGAACTTAAAAATGATCAAATTTCAAGGGATAGAAATGAAGGAATATGTTATTTCTGAAAATGTTTATCCACTATATTCATATTAATTATCCAACCGATTTGAATTAACTATCTATTTTGTTTGTACTGCTTATCCAATCATTTTTTTAAAAAAAATATTTGTCAAGTAAACTAATTAATCAATCGTTTACTATTAGTTATCCAATTATTTTTACTGCTTGTCCAAATAAGTTTGTATTGTTTGTCCAATCATTTTTTTTTATTTTATGAAAATACTTGTCCAATATGTTTGTAGTGGTTATCCAACCAATTGGTACTACTTATCCAACCTAATTTTTCTTTTCCTTTTTTTGTTAAGGGGTAATCTCCTAATTAATTTAGTTTTACCTATAAATTTATAATTTTATATTAAAAAATTATCATTAAACGATAGAGTGATGTGGTTGCACTATATGGACTAGGCTATCTAATTTTTCACCATGTAAATTACCATGGTTAATTTTACGTGTGTGATTGGAAACTCTCCTTAAAAAAAAACAAATCAAAACAAAAGAAAGAAGAGAAAATGTAGCTTTCATGGAACAAAATGAGATCGAATTGGATGATTTCAAACGTCTCTGTAGGTAGCCAACGAACAGTATACACACACACACACACACACACACACACACACACACACACATATATATATATAGGGAGCGGCTAGAGTTCCTACGGGACGGTTTTGTTTTAGGATAATAACCGTAGGATTAATTAGACTAATTGATAATCGTAGGATTAAAATGACGGTGCATCATAAGTAAATACACCTAAATTCACATTATTAACCAGAAAAAATTTAAGAAAATGATCAATTTTGCCCAAAACTTCAAGTGTCTGGCCAATTTTGACCCAAAAGATTTTTGGGAAGCCAAATATATAATCTAAGTTTCAATTTCTGCCCAATTGACCAAAATTCAGTTAGATTTAATACCTCTGTTAACATTTCGTTACTTTGTACAGTTTTTTTTATTAGAAAAAGTTTTTGCGGACCCCATAATTTTGGCATCTTTACCCCCTATGGTTTTAGTTGTTCTAAAATATATCCATAGAAATTTAAAAATCAATAAAATAAAATAAAATTAATAAAAAATTATTTTTTAAAAATTTAAACTTAATTTTTTTAAAAACTTTTTCTTTCTATTTTACCCAAGTCCATCACTGTAAAATTTTCATCCTATATTTTATCAATTACAATGAAAACATTTATTTTCTGACAAATTAATATTAAATAAAATAATACTAAATTAATTAAAAATTGAAATCACAATTAATAAAATAATATAATATTAATAAAAAAATTATTTTTAAAAAATGAAATTTTAATTTTTTTTAAAAAATTTTGACGTACTTTTTAAACTCCAGCCCATCACTGTAGAATTTTTATTCTATTTCATCCTATATTTTGTAGATTCTACAATTTTTTGTTAGATTCTACTAATAGGTAAATATAACTAACAACAATTTCATAAATTAAAACATATCCAAAATAAGAAATTAGATTAGAATATAATCTTAAATTTTAACTTAATTATTCATTTTATCAGAACGTGTCGTAAAAGTAATATTTTTACTTTATTCTAAGCGCACCAAATTAAAAATTATATCAAAATTTGTGCAACGAAGGTATATTTATTTTTTAAAAAAATTTCATTTGAGTTTCAAAATTAAACTTTTTAACTTTTTATTAATTTAATATTTATTTTAATTCGTAATTATTTTTATGAATATAATTATTTTAATATTTTTATTAATATTTTATTCATTAAATTTTTTGAAAAATAAATATTTTTTATTCCGAAAATACGCTATTGACTTAAATATAAAGATGGTCAAACTCTTGGAATAAAGATGGTCAAAGTCAAACTCTTGGAATAGTGCCAAAGAATAAAAAAGTTACAAATAAAAATATAGAAGACTATTTTAGCCAAATGTTAATTTATAAGACCAAAATGTGCATTTGGCTTAATATAAAAGACCATGATACCAAAAAAGTAATTAGTTTGAGAATTTGTAGAATGTTTCTCACCCCATGATTACATCTTATATCCTCAATATTGATTGGTTGAAGATAAAACGGGACGATTCCATAAAATTAGCCAACGGGACTCTAGATTTTCCCATATATATATATTTCTTATTATACTTTCCGTCCTAAAATAATTATCCGATTTAAATTTTTTAAAAAATAAAGAATAGAAATTGTGTACAAAAATTATTTTCAGCTAAAACAAGTGTTTTTGTCTTTACATACTTAATTTTAGTCAATTTTGCAGTCAAGGGGTCATTTTTGCCGGACATAACTTGGGGAGTTTTGTTCCTTTCTCAAAAATAAATACTAGACTAAACATCACATTAATTTGAGACCAAAGAAGGATTAGTGTTGTTTGGGAACAATATAACACATTAATTTTATTATTGTAAGTAATTTTTAAGGGTAAAATAAGAAATTAACAATGTTTTTCCGAAATTATTACGTATTTGCCTCCAAACTTCTGAAAAAGAGGAAATTGGATCATAAATTTTATTGATTTTACAAAAATTTATCTTTGTAAAGATAAATTTCAAATTTCAGTGTCTATTAAAAAATTGCACCAAAACTTTTGATAAAAAAATTTCCCATAACTTCCAGTGTCTATTATTTTTGACGTATATGTTTGTTTTATTTTAACGAGTTTTTTTATTATAAGTTTTATTTATATTTTAATTTGTCATTTTGCATGATTATTTTTAAAAATATTTTTTTATTCTTTCTTTTTCTTGGGACTTTTTGTTCATGTTCTTGGTACTTTGATGCATTTCTAGCAATTCTTTTTCAGAAGTTTAGGAGTAAAAACACAGTAATTTAAGACAAATTTTCTTAGTTTCTCATTTTTCCTTTAAAAAAGTATTTAATAAAATAGAATTCAAACATATGATACATGATTTTGAAACCTCCTATTTTTAGGGTATATAAAGGGATTTTTCCGATGTTCTTCATATTAAATCATATAATGAGGAATTGAATTACGATTGTGCACTTATTTAATTATGAAAGTAAAAGAGTATAGATAACATATCGAGTTCATTTATTTCAAAATAATTTGTTAAAAAAAGTGGTCCGTGTGTTTTTACAATCTAGAACTTCGGTCATCCTTATTACTAACGTTCCAAATCATAGATGGTACCATTTTCCTTAATCACAGATGACAAGAATGAGGCCTAAGAGTAAGAGGAGATTATTAGTTATAACTGCCATTACAACCTTCGAAATTAAGTTAGCAGATAATATGAAGTCAGGACCACTTCCAACAGCATCGGCACTACAAGGGATGAGGAAAAAATCCAATTCTTTGAATGAATATAAGTGATGAAGAAAGTATTAATAAAAGCTACTCCTCTAAGCAGTAGAAGATAAAGGGTTGTCATTATGTAAAAGAGACAACGTTCACTTCTACGATCCGCAGATCACAACCGAAAATACCTGGGGGAAATTTGCAACAGCTGGGTTATGATGATTAAAATGATGTCATTCTTTTCCGACTGATCAATCCCATCCTCCAAATGAAACCAAAAAAAGAGATACAAATAAAAAGTTACATCTAATGATCCGAGGTGAAAAGAAAACATCAACAAAGAGAGGTATCTAATCATTAGAAGTCACAGATATGGATCATTCTAGAGGTTTTTTACCCGCATCAGGACTGCTATTACTTGGTGCAACTCTAAGCACTTGATGTTCGTTTAGAAGTTATGAACTTAAGTACGCAGTGCTGAAAATATAGTATCAGTTCCCAAGTATTTCTGAGATCAAGTATGCTAAATAACATAGTGAACTATCCAGTCCTTTAGTCATCTGTTTAATCAATCTACAAACCAACAGTCCGCACTGCCATCCATCGTGAATAATGATGCAGCTTCTTAGAGAGTTAATTTTGATTTCTTCAGACAAACTAATTTGTAGCTACTAAGTGGGGACAAAAGCTATTTGCTTAGCTGACAGTGATATTGTGTTGGTTTAGCATATTCTAGCTTCAGTCGGTGATACTTACAGAAAATGCATGTACAAGACAAACTTTTGGAAAAACTTTACACCAACAGTCCGGCAATAGCAGTGAAGTTCCAATCTTTATGGTCTTCAAAGACAACCCCACAACTAAAGATATCAATGGTGGAAAATTCACGCTACTGGTGTGTCCAGAACTTCAGGCAGCCATCAATCCCTAAAAAAGGGATCATGAAAATATTCTTCTACCTGGATATGGCTTTAAGAATTCGTGCACAAAATGAGATTGTGAGACAACCAAGTCTTTCCTTAACCGAAACCAAGGGTGTAGATCTGCTCCTCTCCCATGGCATTCAACACTGATACAACCAAGCCTTTTCTTTAACCAAAACCAAGGGTGTAGATCTGCTCCTCTCCCATGGCATTCATCACTGAGACAAAAAGCCTTTTCTTTAACCAAAACCGAGGGTATAGATCTGCTCCTCTCCCATGGCATTCATCACCGAGACAAGTCTTTTCCCTCAGCAAAACCATCCTTGATCTGCAGAAAACAAGTTCTGGTCAGAGAAAGAAGCTGCAAATATAAGCATCAAGAATCCAGACAGCAAGTTTGTTTGTTCCACCTATCTAGATGACCTTTGTAGCCAGGAACCTATGATTATGATGTCATTACTTTCCATAAAGTGTGAGAAACCTATTAAATTTCCTTTTGTATCAGGCCAATTAAAAGTTCAATAAAACTAATCAAATTCAAATCAAATCAAAACAAATGATAAAAAGTACTTCTATATACCCATCAGGAATCAGCCATGCAGAAAGCAAAATCCAAAACAAATAAATCAGGCAAAAATTTCCATCTTCAGTTAAATAGACACAGCAAATAGTGGGGTTTAAACCTAGCGATTTCCATAGCATTCAAATATGAATTCCTTTTGCACGAGAGCTCTCAACGAGAAACAAACAGCAAAATTAGCCGATACCAAAAATTTAATTGAATCCATCGTAGTACATGTCCCATAGTCAAGGAAAACAAAATTATACCATCCAAACAATATCAATGCGGAAAATCACCACGCAACGAAAAAATAAATAAAAAAACAGACACTGAATAGGGGAAAAAAACACAATCGAAACGGCAACATAACTCTGAATTGAAGGATAGTAACTCAAACTTCAACCGCAATGTTAGAGAGGGGGAGAAATCAGAAATGGCGCTGTTCACATACTGGAAAACATCTTTATCAAATATCTACCTAGAGAGAGAGGGTGACGCAGTGGTGGTTAAGAAAATCAGACTTTAGGCTGGTAAAATAGTAGTACACAGCAGAAAACTAAAAGAATCTGTAGGGAAACAAGGTAGAAATCGCAGGGAAAACATAGATAAACAGTAGGAAAAAAAAATGAAGAAAACCTAAGAATCACTCTTAGGGTCCTTTGGCATCACACCACAGGATTCCTAGGCATGTCACCAAGGGGTTTTGTTAGTTGTATCACACAATTTGCAAAAGCAAACCTTCTCGCAGGAATTTTATTATTCAAAATCCCCCTAAATCCTCAAATGAAGTACGTATATATAGGCCTAAAAACTACAAAATAGGAGATTAAGTCTTAGTTTCCTAAAACTAAATTCCTGTGACGACCTAAAGCTTAACCTACAAGGAAATTAAACAAAATACTAAACAAAGAAAACCAGTGCTCCAGAAAAATCCTGCAACATAGCAAATTTACTGAAGTGCTCCTTATTCTAAAATACTGAAAATTAAACTTAAGTTCCTGCTTAATGAATAATAATCTAACCAAAGTTGTGACACTTTGGCTTATTCCATTAGTATGGAAGAACATACTGATAGATTTCTTCTACCCTTCCTTGTCCGCAAATAGGGAAGAAAATTCCAAACCCTAATGCATATCTAATAAATAAACAGGCAGTAATACATTGAGATACGAAGTCCTTTCCATCAACACCAATTCAAAGTAGAATAAACCAAAAAAAACTAATAAGATAAAAGAGGGAAATCTTACAAGATGAGAAAGAGTGGGATTTTTCTCAGGTAGCTAAAACCTAGAATAATATACACAAAACCCAAATCCCAAAATATCTCCGAAGATCATACAATCTTCAATTCACTGAAACACCGGAAAATCTCGTTGGAATTACAAGGAGATTGAATTGATTGAATCAATTTCACCATGTTTCTGAAAAACCAAAACAAATACAAAAATACAGAACAAATATAGAGGAATGTGATTTATGAAATCAAAAACAGAATAATCAGTTACATAATTAAATACAGTGTAAATCAAACACTTCTTATAAATTCAAATCAACTATTAAATCAATGGAAACATGAAAGATTATTTACCTGGTGAGGCTTTATTGATTGAGCAAGAAACGGTGCATCCTGTAATAAAATCTCAATAAAAAAAAAAATTGTTATTAAGAAGGTATCAGCCAATGCAAAATATAGGCTTCAATAACAGAAAACAGAAATCAAATAAAAAAAGATTAACTAAATCAAATAAAGACTGATTCTGAATTCATATATGATAACGAAATCAGGATCAACATATCCACATATATTCACATACTAATCACATATTATAATTACAGGATTTATTTTTTCCAGAACTGAGACCAATGCAATTTTTTCATTCGATAAAATGTCTTGTTTGAAAAAATGTCTTTGTTCAAAACCAACAAAACTGCCAAGACATATGTTCTAAAGTAGTTTAAGCCATCATTGTACTAAAAATGAACAATTTCAGTATTTTCCATCATAACAAAAATTTGGGCACAATTTAGTGCACCACACAAGAGCATCCACCTTGAGTACAGGAATTCACGTAATATTGTATCCAGTCAGAAGTTCTAGATAGCTTATTTTAGACCACTAAAGATGAACCTATCAACAAGCACACGACAGTCTTAGCTGAACAAAATTCAATATTTTGAGTATTTGGTTATCCAACATAATATACATATAAAACATATTCAAAGAAAGCTGAACAAATGATCAGAGAAGTAAGGTAAAAGGAATAGGCAGAAAATGACAATCTCCATTTTTGTGAAAGCAAGCTTTCTTTCTATTCTGTATATTCATACATTCCATCGAATAAGCCTTTACCTCCATATATACAGATCTGTATAAGTGAAGAATCTACAATTACAACCAAGGACATATTCTAGAATCCTCCTAACTAACCGACTGAATTATTTGCAAATTGAGGGCCTATAGATCCTTTAGGGAGATTCCAGGAGCTTCTGGTGTGTGATTTGCAGTGTAGAATGTGTGAGGCCGTTTTCCACATCAGCAGCAATTTGCATCCGACTTCCTTGTTGATCACGCACACAAGAATCCAGCTCAGCTGCAACTTGTGCAGGAAAAGTCAATGATGTGCATGAATTGCATATAGAAGAGACTGAGCAATCCACATCGATTTTTGCTTTATATTTCAAGATCCCCCCCCTCAAGCTCAGCCGAGGAAGGTGACCACATACTGAGCTTGGACAGTAGATAAGCAAAACTTGTGGGGGATAAGGGTTTAGTGAAGAAATCTGCAAGGTTTTCAGTGGTGGGAATGTGCAAAGGGTTGATGAAGCCAACTTTGTATTGATCTCGGACAACGTGGCAATCGATTTTGATGTGCTTCGTCCGTTCATGAAAAACGGGGTTGGCCGTAATATGCAGTGCCGCCTGGTTGTCACAATAGAAGGGAATTGGCAATGAAATTGATATTTGTAATTCCTTAAGAACATAGCTGATCCACTGAAGTTCTCGTACTGTCATAGCCATGGCACGATATTTGGATTCAGCTGTGGAACACGAGATGGTGCTTTGTTTCTTCGTCTTCCAGGAGATTAAGCTTGATCCGAGAAAAATGCAATAGCCTGAGAGTGAATGCCTGCTAGTTCTACAAGCTCCCCAGTCTGTATCACTGTATGCAGTGAATGACAAAGGAGATTGTGAGGAATTAAAAAAACCACGATCTGCACTGCCTGAGAGATATCTAAGCACATGTGTTGCTGCACTCCAGTGAGATTCATGTGGCCTGTGAACGAACTGACTGAGTTGTTAGATGCAATGTGTAAGATCGGGTCGCGTGTAATTCAAATACAAGAGCCGTCCCACTAGTCTTCTGTACCTGCCGGGATCATCATACAAAGGTGTTTTATTCTTTGATTCTTCCACAAACTGAATGTCCTTTGAAAAAGGAGTTTTTGTTGTAGTGCAATCCAGCATTCCAGAGTCCCTGAGCAAGTCAATTGCATACTTCTTCTGACTGATGAAGATTCTATCCACCGATCGAGCCAATTCCATCCCAAGAAAATACTTAGCTCTTCCTAAATCCTTGATGGTGAAACGATGTTCCAGGTAGTTTTAACTTTCTGTACTTCATGTTCAGCGGATCCTGTGATTAGGATGTCGTCAACAGACACCAACAGAATCAGCATCACATCAGGCTTGTCCAAGATGAAAAGGCAGTGATCTGTGTAAGTTTGTCTGAAACCAGATTCTAGCAGACTAGATGTCAATTCTGTATTCCACATTCGTGAAGCCTGTTTCAATCCATAGATGGATCGTTTCAATCTGCAAACTTGACCTAGTTTGGTTAACTCGTATCCTGGAGGGGGTAACATATACACTTCTTCATCAATACTCCCATGTAAAAAAGCATTATTTACGTCCAGCTGATGAAGACACCAGTTTTTACAGGCAGCAATGGCTATTACAATCCTGACAGTGACACTTTTTGCTACGGGGGAAAAGATTTCTGTGAAGTCCTCACCTTCGATTTGTGTATATCCCTTTGCAACAAGGCGTGCCTTGTACCTGTCAATGGTTCCATCAGGTTTACATTTGATTTTGTAAACCCACTTGCAGCCTATTGCCTTTTTCCCAGCTGGTAACTCAGTCAATTCCCAAGTGTATTCTCCTCAAGTGCCTGCAATTCAAGCCTCATAGCATCTATCCATTTTTCATTAGTTCTAGCAAGATTATAACTAGAGGGTTCCTGGAAGTCAGATACATTGGCAAGAAACTTTTCATGTGAAGCAGAAAATACACAATCAGAGTGGGAAAATTGAGCAGAAGCAGAATGAGAACAATGAGGTATTCAAACAAAATCAGTCAACCATCCTGGGGGCTTTGTAGGTCTACTGCTACGCCTAAGAATAGGTTGTGGTGATGAATCATGTGATGAAGACGGGGAATGTCCTAAGGATGAGGAGGAAATGGTTGATGAATCATGTTGATCAATGGTTGCTGAGCTTGGAAATGAAGGTTGAGGACTGTTGGTTTCCTCATTTTCTGCACTGGGAATTTGATGATCATGACTACTGGCTAGGTCATTTTCTTCATCAGAAACATCTATGGGCAAAACTTGTGGTACATCTATATCCTTTAAGGGCTTAAGTTTGCAAGGAAAGGTTTCCTCATGGAAAATTACATCCCGAGAAACTATGATTTTATGTAGAGAAGGGCAAAAAACTTTATATCCCTTCTGATGGACAGGATACCCCACAAATATTCCCTTATAGGATCTGGCATCAAATTTGTCCCGCTTGGGACTATTGTCAACTGCAAAAACCAAGCAACCAAAGGTTCGAAGATAGGAGAGGTCAGGCTTTCAATTGTTGAGAACCTCAAAAGGAGATTTCCAACCAAGGAGTAAAGAGGGTGTTCTGTTTATGATATGAGTTGCAGCCAAAACTGCTTCTCCCCAAAATGTTTTAGACATTCCAGCATGAAGTAAAAAGGAACGCGCCACTTGTAAAATGTGACGATGTTTCCTTCCACAACACCATTTTGTTGTGGTGTGTAGGGATAACTTCGTTGATGAATAATACCTAGCTTAGCAAGTATTTGCTGAAGTTTATCATTTAGAAACTCTGTGCTATTGTCAGTCCTGATGATCTGGAGATGGCTATGGTATTGAGTATTTATCAGTGAAAAGAATGAATCAAGAATGTTCACAACTTGTGTTTTGTTTTTGAAAAGAAAAGTCCAAAGACAACGGCTATAATCATCAACTATTGTAAGGAAAAAC
Organism: Oldenlandia corymbosa var. corymbosa; assembly: GCA_949775105.1. NCBI lineage: Eukaryota > Viridiplantae > Streptophyta > Magnoliopsida > Gentianales > Rubiaceae > Oldenlandia > Oldenlandia corymbosa. The sequence goes on along the minus strand of OX459119.1, from coordinate 8,266,765 downwards.
TGTGATCCATTCATAGAAAGTTGTTTATACGGTCCCCATACATCAATGTGAAGCAGAGAAAAAACTCTTTTGGTCTTAATACTGCTCACAGGAAATGGTTGCCTGGTTTGCTTGGCTAAAGGACATGTCTCACAGCCTTCCCAATTACAATTCTTAGTGCTAAGCTTAATATCTTTAGCTACATGCTGCATTACATTCACTAATGGATGGCCTAACCTATAGTGCCAGGTTCTAGAAGAAACAACAATTCATCATACTTATAGCTAGGGCTTCTATGTCTAAGAACACAAGAAGCATATAGTGACTGAGATTGTAATATACTCTTCTCAGAGAATGATCTCTTGTCTATGATGTATAATCCTTGTATCACTTTGCCAGCTCCAATTACTTTATCAATCCATAGGTCCTGAAGCAGACAAAACTCATCAAAAAATTTGAAGTAAATATGTGAGTCCTGTGCCATTCTTCTAACAGATAAAAGGTTGTGGTTAAAAGAGGGGACATACAAACAGTTTTCAAGAACTATTGTATTTGATAGAATGTGATTACCAACTGACTGAACGAATTTCACACTGCCATCTGGTAATCTAATGGGGGTAAGATGAGTCACAAGCTGAACATTTACAAGGATTTCTAGGAAAGCACACATATGGCTGGTTGCTCCCGTATCTGATATCCAAGCACCTCTAGCAATATAATCTATGAGCTTTGAACTAAGAAAGGAAAAGATAGTGCTACCTGCATAATCCTCAAAGTGTGCAAGGTTGGCATGATCATCAGCTTCATTCATAGGGAGTTTTCCTTTTATGATTCGTCCCAATTCCCTCTGCACAGCTTCTAAAATTATGTTGCTCCAATCTCTTCCTTCAGTATTTTGCATCTCAAGTGGATTATCCGCCACAGAAACTTGATGTGCACTTGGACCTTTGTTCTTTGGAACCTTCCACCAGTCTGGATATCCCTTGATTTTGAAACAATCCACCTTCAAATGTCCGGTACTTTTGCAATGAGTGCAAAATAGATGACTCTTATCCTTCTTCTGAGTAGCTTTCTGTATTCCATCTTCTTCTATTTAGGATCCTTTGCCATCATTGCAGAATTTTCAGTCACAGTGACGATGGAATTGGCAACCTGTTTGTGCTTTTCTGCTTTAAAGAGCATGGAATACACCTTGTTAGCACTCGGAATTGGATCCATTAACAGAATTTGACTCTTCTCTGCCTCATATACATCGCTTACGCCCATCAAGAGTTGCATGACCTTGTCCTCTGAATCACGATCCATCAAGATCTTTCTCACTGTCTCTCCACAAGCTGGCATAGGCCTTAATTGCTCAAGCTGATCCCATAGCTGCTTTAGATAGTTGTAGTATTGAACAATTGACAAATCTCCTTGTTTAGCAAGTGCTATTTCTCGCTTTAATTGGTACAGGAGTGCTGAATTTGAAGCTCCATATCTCTCATGTATCTCATCCCAGAGCTGATTTGCGTCTGTGATAAACGTGCAGCTGTTTACCAGATCTGGAGCAAATGAATTCTTAATCCATGAAACAACCATGCTATTTTCCCTTCACCATTTGTGATAATCAGGAGATGTTGCTTCCAGCATGACACAACTGCCATCTATGAAGCCTAATTTCATCTTTGCTTCTAAAGCAATCTGCATCAAATTTCGCCACATTAGGTAATTCTTCTCAGTCAGGAAGGATGTCACCAACACTGATCCTGGAGAGTCAGATCCATGAAGAGCCAGCTGATCCATGTCATTTATCATCACTGCATCAATTCGAGCCATTTCGAATCGTGCAATAAAACAGAAATTGCTGGAAGGAAACTGACAGAAAAAAGAAACGAAGAAGGGAAAGAGTAGATCTGGAAAAAAAGGAATCAAGAAATTGGATGAAGATCTAATTTCAGATCTGTGAAAAGAAATCAAACAGAAGAATAAAACAGCAGAGTTATCCGGCAATCATGCAGGACGAATCCTGCTCTGATACCATCAAAGAAAACTGAACAAATGATCAGAGAAGTAAGGTAAAAGGAATAGGCAGAAAATGACAATCTCCATTTTTGTGAAAGCAAGCTTTCTTTCTATTCTGTATATTCATAAATTCCATCGAATAAGCCTTTACCTCCATATATACAGATCTGTATAAGTGAAGAATCTACAATTACAACCAAGGACATATTCTAGAATCCTCCTAACTAACCAACTGAATTATTTGCAAATTGAGGGCTTATAGATCCTTCAGGGAGATTCCAGGAGCTTCTGGTGTGTGATTTGCAGTGTAGAATGTGTGAGGCCATTTTCTACATCAGCAGCAATTTGCATCCGACTTCCTTGTCGATCACGCACACAAGAATCCAGCTCAGCTGCAACTTGTGCAGGAAAAGTCAATGATATGCATGAATTGCATATAGAAGAGACTGAGCAATCCACATCAGTTTTTGCTTTATATTTCAAGACATATGCATAAAGAAAACCTCAGTAGGTCAAAACAAAGCTTCAACAACTGAATTGCTTTCAAAAGCACAAAGAAAGATCAGGAAAATGATTTCCAAGGTCAAAGTAGCAGGAAAAGGCAGTTCACTCACAAAAGCCACTCACGGACAAAACTGAAAGTGCAAAAGAGAAATTGCATACCGGGAAGCAAAGAATTAGCTGAGAGGGTTGCCGAAAATAACAAATTGCTCTTTTTATACAGTGAACCCATTACTGATAAGAATTAAAATGACACAGCCACCATTCATCTTTAAGCTTCCAGTAAGGGGTCATGGATTAAAAAAATCAAATAAAGAGAAATCAACTTTGTTCAGTACTTTCGAACACCTGACGATACTCTGTCTGAACCAAATCCCAATCGGCCAAGGCGAAATCGACAATTCCAAAGTCCACTGAAAAGTTTAATTGAAAATCACATGGTCACCTCCGCCTCTTCCTCCCCCTATTCCTTCTCTTTTTCTTTCTCGTCCTTTCCACCGCAAACCACAAACGGAATCCAAAAATCAGAAGACCGAAAGGCCGGAGGGAAAAAATGATTCGATTTTGGAGAGCAGAGCAGTCGATGGTGGAAAAAATACAATAAGAATTACAAATGCAAAAGATAGGGGTGGGACTGTGGGAGAGTTTTTTTGTAAAACGGGGTGGGAGAGTTGAGAAATTATTCCATACATCAGCTGTAACACAACAGCACTCATGATGTGGTGCAGGGAAAAAATGTCATTCCTACTTAAAATTTTACCTCGTCGTCAATCATACTTAATAGATTTTTAGTTAGCTAACTTTACTCTTGTTTAAAATTTTCACCAATTTCGTCCAATCGGTCCATTTTCCGTCCAAATTAACGGATCTCCGTTAGTTTTTAAATAAATAATAAATTTAATTACAAAAATACCTCAGTAGTTTTTAAAAATTTTAAAAATAACCTCTAAAATATATAAAAATAACAAAACAGTCCTTTTTTACTTTTTTATTTTATTTTTCTCTATTTTGTTCCATTTCTCTCAACTACTTTTAATGACCATAAAAGTATATTATATGAGTTTTAAAAAAATATTTATTTATTTGCAAACTCTACCGTAAAAATTAATTTTTGTATAGTTGTAACCCATTATTGTATTTATATAAGCATGTTAATTTTTTTAATAATATAGTTTAGCAATAAAGACACTATTTTTTTTGATTTATTTTATTCTTCCTAACGTAAAGACTAAAGACATTTAAATGAAACTAATATTCTACATAAAAATAAAATATTAGTTCAAATAAAAAAATATTAATATATTTTAGTGGATTACAATTTCACTCAAGAAACTATAACTTGCATTAATATAATTCAAAAAAATAAATAAAATATTAAATAATTAAGACACTATTTTTCTGATTTATTTTATTCTTCCTAACATAAAGATTAAAAATATTTAAATGAAACTAATATTTCACATAAAAATAAAATATTAACTCAAATAAAAAAATATTAATATATTTTAGTGTATTACAATTTAACTCAAGAGACTATAACTTGCATTAATATAATTCATCAAAAAATAACTAAAATATAAAATAATTAAAACCTTAAAAAAATCCTCCAAACATAAGTTTTCCTTCTTGAATCTAAAACCTATTTTCTATCACAACAACTTATTACCATATTGTTACCTTCATTCATTTATTTTAAACTAAAATCATATAGAATAAGCTAGTAAGACTTCCTCTATAGTTAGATATATTAGCATCTCAAATAATTATTATAGAATGTTAAATCCTCGCATTGATAAGTATAAAAATATTTTTTATAAATTATAATATGTCATGTAGTATCTCTAGTTAAATTGTAATACACTAAACTATACTAATATATTATTTTTTATTTGACCTAATATTTATTTTTATGTGAAATATTAGTTTCATTTAAATATTTTTAATCTTTATGTTAGGAGAATAAAATAAATAAAAAAATAGTATCTTTATTGCTAAATTATATTATTAAAAAAATTAACATGCTTATATAAATACAATCATGTGTTACAACTATACAAATATTAACTTTTATGGTAGAGTTTGAAAATAAATAAATATTTTTTTAAAACTCATATAATATACTTTTATGTTCATTAAAAGTAGTTGAGAGAAATGGAACAAAATATAGAAAAATGAAATAAAAAACTAAAAAAGGACTATTTTGTTATTTTTATACATTTTAGGTGTTATTTTTTAAATTTTTACAAACTACTGGGATATTTTTGTATTTAAATTTATTATTTTATTAAAAAAACTAACGGAGATCCGTTAATTTGGACGGAAAATGGGCCGATTGGATGAAATTGGCGAAAATTTCAAACATTAGGGTAAAATTGGTTAATCGAAAATCTATTGGGTATGATTGACGACGAGGGCAAATTTTTGGATAGGAACAATATTTTTTCCTGTGGTGCAGCAATCCAATCCCCAAAGCACATGTGTAATTTCTAATACTCACAATAATTCTTTTAATTTTTATTTTTATTTAACTTTTGCCCCATAATTATCAATTCCATATATATATCTCCAAGATTCACGCGACCGCTGCTTCTAACTTCCATCGACGTCAGAAACCCAGAAGTGATGCAATTTCAATGGCGACCTATCCAGAAATAAGGGGGAATAAATTCACTAATTCTATCTTGGATGAACAATTGTTCCTTCTCTAATATAGCTATTTTTTTAAGGTTCTTCGATCCACGAGCTATTTTATTTTGGATGGCATTTTCAGATCTAATGGATGGAGGTTCAATATGCTCTAAAATCAATTTCTTTCCTCTGAAACTGAATTTGCTATATGGAATTTTTGTTCTTCAACAAAATTTCTTAGGCACCCAAGCAATTTTTTTTCCCTCCTTCATCACATTATATGCTTCGAAAAATTTAGCCACCCTTACCTCAAAGAGTATATTCTTCTCCTTCGTCTTTTTTTCATCATCTTCATCTGCCTTTTTCCTGCTTGACTTCCTCTAAATAATAGATTATCAATTTTACAATGACTTTGAAATATTATTAGTTTTGTTCCTTTTTGTCTTTTTCATCTACTTGGCAAGTTTCAGTCCCTTTTTGCCAGATACATTTTTCTATTAGTATTCCGGTGTTCATGGTCGGAGCAACGACATGTCCAATCTTTAGAAAAATATACAGTAGGATTTGATAATTTTAGGTTTTATTTAAAAAATCGTATTTTTTTATTTTAGGCAGCAGGTTTAAAGTAAAATATTATTTAAAAGGTTTTTATGTTTTTCCGTGTTATTATAGGATTGGGTTGCTGTACCACATCATGAGTGCTGATGTGGTACAGTGGGTGCATGGAATAATTTCTCGGGAGAGTCGGCTAAAAAAGTCTTACCACTCTCTCTCCCACAAAAAAACTTATTGGGTAGTATCCAAGTTTTTAGTGTAGTAAGTATTAGCACTTCCTATATTGGTGTTTTAACTTCAGTAAAAATTATCTCTTTTCTCACAAAATTACTACTTTGCTCTATTTATTGTGTCTGGCTGCACAATCCAATCTTACGTGGTACAAACAACCCTACCAGACTACCTCCACATAGTACTATTAGCAATTTTTTTGGGGTTAAAACTATTTAGACCCACAAATCCTGCCCGAATCCATATCTAACCAGGTAAAGTTCGAATCTTGATCCAACTTGTCAAGGGATCCAGGAATCTAAAGGTGCCACATAGGATAAAATCCTATGTGTCATTTTTCTATTGGTTGAGTCAAAAAATATTTACAACAATTATACTAACAGTCCTTCAAATTTTATGTAAATAAAGTTTTATCAAATGGCATTTAAAACTATAGTTTAAAATAGGAAAATAAAAATTAATTAAATTTAATGGACGGGATTAATGGACATTAATGCACCAGAATTATTCCCTCCCAAAAATAATTCCTCCCAAAAATAATCCCCAATTAGTCTTAATTGATTGATTTAAATTATAAGTTCAAAGGGATAAGGCATTTATTATTTTCAACATTAATTCACCGGATAAAAATTTTGACCCCAACCAATTCGAATAAAAAAAAAATCCCTCTATAAAATAATCCCTAAATACCCACAACTTTTGCTAATCTATAGTATTATACTAAGAGAGAAAACAAAAAAGAATTCTAAAGGTGACACATAAGATAAAATCCTACGTGTCATTTTTCTATTGGTTGAGTCAAAAAATATTTACAACAATTATACTAATAGTCCTTCAAATTTTATGTAAATAAATTTTTATCAAATGGCATTTAAAACTATAGTTTAAAATAAGAAAATAAAAATTAATTAAATTTAATGGACGGGATTAATGAACATTAATGCACCAGAATTATTCCCTCCCAAAAATAATCCCTCCCAAAAATAATCCCCAATTAGTATTAATTGATTGATTTAAATTATAAGTTCAAAGGGATAAGGTATTTATTATTTTCAACATTAATTCTCCAGAATTTTTTACCCCAGCCAATCCGAATAAAAAAAAATCTCTCTACAAAATAATCCCTAAAATCACTACTTGATTGATTTAAAACCTAAGTTCAACGTGCGGGAAAGTGAGAATTCTTTAGTGATTAAAAACTAATCAAAGTTAATTGAAAAAGACTAATCAACATTAATGCAATGGAAGTCATTTTCCTACCAATCTTATCCCTTAATCAACGTGACATTATCATCTTTATTCCATAGTTATGAATTTTACTTTAGTTACTGGTTATGATATCTCATTCAGACATTCACTATAAATATCCACTTCGATCTAATTCTAACATGTACAATGACAACCGGTGAAACACTGAAGCGTTCCGGTGTTCATGGTCGGAGCAATGACATGTCCAATCTTTAGAAAAATATACAGTAGGATTTGATAATTTTAGATTTTGTTTAAAAAATCATATTTTTTGATTTTAGGCAGCAGGTTTAAAGTAAAATATTATTTAAAAGGTTTTTATGTTTTTCCGTGTTATTATAGGATTGGGTTGCTGTACCACATCATGCGGGTGCATGGAATAATTTCTCAGGAGAGTTGGCTAAAAAAGTCTTACCACTCTCTCTCCCACAAAAAAACTTATTGGGTAGTATCTAAGTTTTTAATGCAGTAAGTATTAGCACTTCCTATATTAGTGTTTTAGCTGCACAATCCTACGTGGTACAAACAACCCTACCAGACTACCTCCACATAGTACTATTAGTAATTTTTTTTGGGCTAAAATTAATTAGACCCGCAAATCCTGCCCGAATCCATATCTAATCAGGTAAAGTTCGAATCCAGATCCAACTTGTCAAGGGATCCAGGATATAGACTATATATACAATCAGATACGCATCATGCTTTCCCAAATTCCCCAAAAGCACCCAACCGGCCCTGCCAAGAAATTAAGAACATAAATCCAGTATTTTCAAAATAAATTTTTCTGCAATTTCCATTGAATCATCCTAGGATCTGCGAACTAGATCGGGAAATATCGTTTCTTTCCTCAGTTTGGTTCACAATCAATGGAACACAGTAGAGATTGGTCCGGCCTAATTCACGAGATGTTGGTTGAGATAACAAAACATATATCAGTTGTGGAAGATTTCATGGCTTTCCGAGGGGTTTGTGCTTCTTGGCGATCCGCGGCAACAAAGGATAAGTTTGTCAATTTGTCGAGGGGTGTTCCGTTGCTTATGCTCGCAGAGAAAGAAGACAGTGACGAACGTGAATTTTACAGTCTCTCGAGAAGAAAGACGGCTATGCGGATACCACTCCCGGAGGCAAAGGGTAGACGGTGCATGGAAGCCGGATTTGGTTGGTTCCTAACGGTTTCAAGTTCAGGTGAGATTAATTTATTGAACCCTTTTTCTCGTTCTCAGATCCAACTCCCCGGCTGTACAACTTTCCCTGATTCTGAGGAAAACCACTACCATGAGGATGTTCGGACATTTTCGTTTATAAGCAGAGCGGCTCTGTCCGCAAATCCCACGCACACTTCAGATATTGTTGTAGCTGTAATTTACTCTGCTGGTTCCCACTCTCGGGCTTTTGCCTTAGCGTTTTGGAGGACAGGTGACCTGATGTGGACAGGTATAGAGCCAACCTGTACGAATTCCAAGTATTGGTGGGATGTTGGTTTCTATAGCGGAAAGCTTTTTGCAATTAATGCAAGGGGCCAAGTTTTCGGGTGGGATCATGGATCCTCCTCATCCATTGTGACCCGCAATAAATCCTCCTCATCACATGAGAGGGTTGCAATTGCCAATCTTTATCTGACGCTGGATTTCGATATTTTATTATATCGGGCAGCCTATCTATTAGAATCATCAAGCGGCGAATTACTGGTTGTCACCCGGGACGGTGTGACCGTAGAAGACGAGGATTGGAGTTATGGTGTTACTAATTTTAAGGTCGTTCGATTGGATTTGATAAACTGCGTATGGGAGGAGATTACTACTTTGGGGTTGGATGCCATCTTTGTTGGCCATAGTCTTGGCATCTCTGTTGTGGCTTCTGCTTTTCCGGATGCAATCAAACCCAATTGTATTTATTTTTCAGACGATTGCGTTGAAGCCTATTCTTACTCTCAAGAACGTGGAAAAGGAGGAGGCCGGCTTGGTCTAGGGGGTGGTGAGGATATGGGAATCTACAATTTTGAAGACGGAAGTATCGATCGATTTAGTGGCATCGAATCTCTTAGTTTTATATGCCCGCCCGTTTGGATATCATTCTAATAGTAGTATTCTAATATTTATTAGTATTGGTTTTAAGTGGGGCTTGGCCAGTGCTTATCTTAGCCGGTAAGACCAGACAAACAGATGAGCAAGGAAACCAGGCCGGAATCCAAACCATCACCCTGGCTGATACCATTCATCCAAGAGCTATGCCATGTCAGCCAGCTACATGATCAAAATCTCTATCCATTCTTAATTAAAATATCAATAATCGAGATGCATGGAAAAGTTTCACCCGACTCTCAAGCCTGTCTGGAATCCACAACTTATTGTGCATCATGTGGCCTCTTTTTCCCCTTAAACAATTCATCATAACGGGGACTTTTCCAGTCCAATGCACTTATTGTTGAGTTTTCCGACTGAACTCGGAATCGGAACCAATCTCAAATCATCGTATTTTAATTAAAAGAGAAGAAGGAGATAGAGCTTCCATGTATAATTTATGTAAACAAAAGCCAAATGTTTGATTCAGACAAAGGATTTACTCAGACATTGTCTGAGTACTTCAAACTATAAATTAAAACAAACTTAAAAGAAAGATTACCTTTGAAAGCATGTATAATTCTTCAAACCGTTTGGATATCTCCCTGCAGTTTGGACATCGTTTTAGGGTAGGTTATTATTTGTTTTGTTACTAATAAATATACTCACAACCCTAAATGTTTTCTGTTTGGTTTTTGTGAATTATTTAGATTTTCTTGTCTCCTGTATTTTTTTTTTTATCGATCTCCATTTTGTGCTGTGTTTTTTTTTGGGGATTTTACACTTTTTTAATGTTTTTCGCACTTAAAGAATTTAATAATATTAAGTATGCACTCTCACAATCGTTTATTTGTACTAAAAGTAAAATTTTAAATTAGACAATTTGAAACGAACGGAGTATTTAAAATGTTTTCAAAGTCGCAATATATATTTGGCAAAGTTTGCTATTTCTCGCTCACCGAAAACCGTATTTGTATCTTGGGCTGCAATAATATATGCATCAAAGAGATCATACTCATTTGTTAGAGCACGTGCACGGGAGTCTCTTCCTAGATCTAGTATCACCTGGCTATAAATCCCTTTCTAATAGTTTAGGTGCCTCTTTAAAAAATATCTACATTGGAGTGTAATGCACTTTTTTTTTCTTTTTTTCTTTTTTTGTATGGGAAGAATGCAGAAATTAAAATAACGCAATGCATTAATCAACTTTTGATTATTCACCGAGAGAGTGGGATCAATGAATTTTTTTCTTCATTAAAGAGCAGCAAGAACAAGTAGTTAATGCAGGCTTAATTCTACAATTGTCAATCTGAAATCAATTATATTCCTTGTCTAAGGTCACTCAATTAAACTAATTATAGTAACTTTAAAAAGTAATTATTTATTTATCAATTTCATAGGCAGCCAGTGTTCCAATTTTACAGATTGGTGCAACACTCTTTTTTCTAATTAATGAGAAATTTGAATAATTTGTCGAAACATAAATAGGATGAGAAGTGCACATCATATTATGATAATGGAAAGATGTATCCTAATCTGCTGATTTAGTTTAAAGAATACAGGAATGAAAAGATTGAATACGGCTATAAATTCTTTCCAACTTAAAATAAGTCTACTCAATTCGTTATTCTCTTGTCATGTTTGATTGCTTTCTTGAGAGTGGACATCATCAGCGATGGTGTCACTGTCATCTTCATGGGAGTGAGAGGGAGACCAATATATCAATTCCAAGACTTCACCTCTTCAAAGCTTCGCCATGGACTAATTTGCAGAGTCGGTAACATCACCATCTAATCCATTTATTTCCGAGTTTCAGCTAGACGAAGCTTGTCGTGACCGGGTTTCTTTAGGAAAGGATTCAAATCCATGTCTACCAATGGAGGTACTGAATTTTTGGGTTCAATTGCTCCAAATCAGAAAAAACCATACTGCACTGAGATTTCAAAGTTGAAAACAATTGAAACCTGTTTGTGTCCTCCATTCCGACTATTAGACCAGACATTGCTTTGATCAAATTCAACGACTTTCATCTCAGTTTTTGCAATAGCGACATACTATAGCCTGAAATCAGAGGAGCAACAATGTATTAAGCCCCAACAGCTGAAGCAAAAGAATATGTGTAAGCGCTCATTTCCAGTTGCTTATGTGCATACTCTGCAGAGCTCTACGCATACAAATTAAGTGCGTCAAAGTAGATCCTATAGACTAATAAATTGATCAAAAACTGGGATCATCAAATGTGTATATAGGTCGAGTTTAGAAACAACTCCAGAAAAATAAAACAGAAAAGAAGGAACGAAACAACAAACCACTCGATTAATATTCTCTTAAGAAACCGACATCTTATGTTCGATACTGCATTCTATGTCCACGTCATCCATATCTTAGAGGAGAATGATATGGTAATGGACGTACATGAGAATAAAGAAGAGTTCCATAAGAGAGGAAAAGCTGGCATAGAGAACAGAAAGATAATTAGGGTTCCAGGATTTTTTGCACCTCAGTAACAGAAGTATTTACAACAACAACATACCCAGTATATTCCCAATAACAGAAGTATTTACCTTAGGGAAAAAAAAATGAAAATGGACTATTTGGACACAACCATATTAGGGCATCTGTATGTTATCTAAACCACAATTTTCATAATTGAAGTTACAAAGTAAATTAAGCCAGGTTACGATAGTGTGCATTCAGGCGGTTGGTCAAATACTATCAGTTCTACTTACTGTCTTAAAAAGTTCAAATTATGGCATAATACTTAACTCATTTGGTTCAGAGATAGAACCGTTTGACAATCAAAGTTCAAACGGGAAAAACGACATTAACAATGCCAAGCAGACTTGTGATCTTTAAAGACCAAAAATAACTGACTTTTAGCAATCTGTACTTACAGCTTCCATTGGAGAAACTATTTCTGAATCCTTTAGAGCAGCACCCACTATTACCAAACCATTTTTCAGTTCCTCCAATGAAACAGTTCTGTTGTTCTCTACATCTAACATTCTGAACATTTGTTTGAGCTCAGCAATTTCTTCCAAAAACAAATGTTTAGATAATAACCTGCATTTTGCACACAATAATGGGTTAGTTATAACTCCAGATCAAATCGATCACTTTCACTAATCATAGAGTTTTCACATTTTTTATAGTTCCTCGTTCTTAATCATAGAAGAAGATCCAAATAAGATATTAAATTTGTACGAACCATGTTTCACCTAACAGAAACCTAGATTAAGGGAAGAATTAAACCAACAGAACAGGAGAAAAAGGGGGGCTAAAAGCCACATACCTCAAACCACCTCTTTTTTCTTTTTTTTCCATTGGTTTAAAGTCTTAACCGTTACTTGTTAAACCTGCAATATACAATTACAATATACCAAATGGTAAGCTCTTTCTGCACGGGAAAACAACATCAAAGAAGCAAGAGAAAATGAAAAATGTTATGCCATTATGTGACTACCAACTCTGATGAAAATGCTGAAATTGGCCGAGTTTGCATTGTTACATACAAAATACAAGGAACCAATGAACAAAGTACAACCAAAATAATCAGAGAGTCACCCAGACAAAGATCTATGCCAACAAGCTGTAAACAAAAAATTCACATGAATAAAGCAAAGGTAAGACGCCTGATTGCATTAAAAGCTTTCTTGTTGCTGTGGATGTTTTTAAGGTCAGAAATCAAATTGGTAGTATAAACCTTGGTAATCTCTAAACTTTGGCCAACTTCATTGTTACCTCCCATGTAACCAGTTTCAGAATGCAAATTCTTTACTCCTTTGAACTCCCCAGCAATTAAAGCAACTCTAATAACATCCACCTGAAAATCAACAGAGAAGAAAACATCTTAACCTTGGACAAATTCTTCTTTTAAATCCAAAGTTAATTTAAAAGAGACTACAAATTAAATATGATTAATCAATACTAATTTATTTACCTGAACATCAAACATGTTGGTATCAAACTCCAACACGCCTTAATCTTCGCGTTATTGGACTGCAACAAACCTTTATGTAGTCACTACATCATTAATGCTGGCTTTACCATCAGTTGTGTGTTCCAATTGTTTGCGAAATGAAAGAAAAGCTATATCAGGGATAAATGATTCACACAATCTCTATTGTTCTGTTCAAAAAATTTGTGTAGCTACTGGAGAGAACTTACCCTTCCACAGTCAGGTTAGGAATAAAGTACAGTGACCTGGAACTATAAACTGCAATGTTATCATCATCGTCATCTGTAAATATAAACAAAAAAAGCAATAATGGTACCTGAATCGAGCAAAATCATGGGAAAATATGGAAATTGAACTCATCAATTGCAGTCCGTAAGTTTTCCGGCGTAGCAATCTGTTGTAGTGCTTCAATGCCTGCACATCCCTCCAAGCTTTGTAGGGGCTGGAGGCGGTGACCAGAACACACGATTCCTTCCTTCCTTCAGTTTCAGTAAAGGCGGTGGCCGGAAGACCGATGGCCGCAGATGATACTGAAGCTCCGGCGTTGCAATTCAAATTGGAAAATCAATCGTTGTGACCTCTCGCAAAGCGTATTGCGTTTGCTAACTACATATTTAATTGTAATTTAATCAGAATACCAATCTAATAATACCAATTTAATAAATTAACCAGAAAAATAGAGGCCGAAGGTGTCCGACGGTGAGGCTCCTCGACCACCACCGGCTGTGAGGGGGGAAAAAAAACTACCAGGAAGTCCAATTAGTGATGGAATCAATAAGGCTTCCTTCTTTCAGACACACATCAAATCCAGGACGAAGATCATGTCCCCAAATAAATAGACGTCTGAGTTTTCAGCCGCGTTGAACTTCCCTGGCCAATTGCCGCGGTGTTGTAAAGGAAGAGAAGGGTGGCGATGAATTCGACGACGAGGGAACAGTAGAAGGGCCAGAGGTTTGACCTTGTAACGGATTGGGAACGATTTGCATAGGAGGAAATCAATTGTGCGGCTGCTGACTACGGTCCAGTAGACTGGATAGTCCAATTGAGATTTTAGACTGGATAGTCCACTTATGAAATGTTTATTAAGTTATTCACTTATGTAGAAATCGGAAGCAAATGGTATCCGGCCCAATAAAATTTAGTATGTAGAAAATCTCAATTTAAACAAATTACTTGTGCCGAAACTGTACCCATCTGAAAATATATCATCAGTGGCAGAAATGAGGTATAGATTTGTGTCGTGTTGGTAGTCCTTTTTCTTCCTTTTATCCTTTATTCATCCATGTAGAATATTAGTTACGAATGTACAGAGAGCTCGTATATCATTTGTTATTACGCTACTGGTCTAGTGTATCTAGTCTGCTTAGATTCTTCTCGCTGATCCACAAATGCTTCTTTTAATTGTACCTTGTTAAGGGATTTTGTTTTCCTGCTTTAACTAAGGCTATATTGCACTCAATTCACTTGTTCAAATTTTTATTCTGCTTTAACTAGTGATTCCTCACAATGTACAACTCAATTTCACCGCAAGAGCTCTTTAATTATGTTGTACGGAAATAATTCAACAATTAAAATTGCTTCTTTTATATATATATATATTTATATATAGACAAAGTAAAAGATAAGCAATTAACGTTAGTTGAAACTAAGGGCTTGTATGTAAGTTGCATTATCTTCTTCACCGGGAATTAATAGTGAACTATTTAGAAACTAAAAAAAATATATAATACCTTTTAAAATTAAGAAATCAACATTTTATATTAGGGTGGGAGAAATTACGATAACATACTAAAAAATGTTGACGAAAATGAAACAGTGGGCCAGCTGTCGGTAGTTGACCAATGGAAACCGTAAAGGTCACAAGTTTCATACTATTACATAAGTTTTACCATAAAAACCTAATAAGAAATTAATAAATGAAAAAGGCAAAAAGACTACATAAATGGAGTGTCTGCATTGCGTAGCCGGCCGGCAGCGGCTGGCCGGCCTCCTTGGCTCTCTCTTTCTCTCCTCTCTCTCTTTTCCTCTTTAATTAAGAAATTGAGAGAGATATGCTCATGTTGTCATGCATTTGTAACTAAACAAACAGATCTTCACTTTCACATATTTTATTCTCTATAAATAACCGTTCAAATCTTTGAACAAAAATTCGTAAACCATTTTCTGTATTACTCATCACCCCTGAAAATTGTAGAAACGAAACGAACCGGAGATATGCGTCAGGCGGGGACTTATTCCGGGATACTTTCAGGTGGGATTTCGGGGAAAACCGGACCACATTCATTTCCGTTGGCGAGGATCAAGAAGATCATGAAGAAATCGGGCGATGACGTGAAGATGATCTCAGGGGAAGCACCCATTGTTTTGTCTAAAGCTTGCGAGCTTTTTGTGGAGGAAATCACGAGGAGGGCTTGGATGATGACGATGCAAGGAAAGAGGAGAACTCTTCACAAAGAAGATGTTGCTTCAGCTGTTATTGCCACTGATATCTTTGACTTTCTTGTTACTTTGGTTTCTTCCGATCAGAATCCTGCTAATACTAGCAGTCAGACTGATCGGGTGACTGGTGCCGGGACGCCACCACCAGCGGGCGTTATGGATTTGGAAAGATGAAAATTAACCAGTACTTTCTTTATTAATTTCTCTCAATATGTATTTCATGTTTAGGGTTTCATTTTCCCCTTTATATAACCTTAGTTAATAAAAGTTTACCGTCAAAATTGCATTTTCTTATGACTTGTTTTGTGTCATTCTAGCTACTTGAACTATGTATTCCTTTTGTTCCAAAATTATTGTCCAGTTTAAGATTTCACTTTTAGTACAATTTGAACTAGAAATGAAAACCTAAACTGGACACTAATTATAGGACGGAGGGAGTATATGTCTTGTCTTGTCTAATCATTCATCTTGTTGCTCTGAAGGATTGTAACATTGAGTTTCTTGTTCGTTGTAAGTTTGGGGTCACATCTTAAGAAAATGTAGCTTAGTTGTTGGCAAGTAGTCTCGAGTTGATTATTCAGTTACTGGTTGTTATTAATTTGTTATGCCCTAAAAAAATAAATCAGTATTAACAAAAAAACAAATTCAATACAAATTTTATAAATATATTCACTTTGGCCAATGATTTCGGTTCGGTCATTTAACCTTAATCTTCAAAATACTTTACTTGTATAAGTTTGATTACTTGGTTTTATATGCGAATGAAGGCCAAACCTGGCAACCATACAAAGGACGACAACAGTTACTAACACTTTTGACTATAATGGCTACTATTTGGAAAGATAATGAAAATTCGTTACCGCTCTCTTTCTTTTACGTGTATCTCCCTCTACTATATGCTCTTTTTATCATAAAATTATTATTTAGTTTGAAATTTCATTTTCAGTGCAAATTAAACTGAAAGTGAAAGTTCAAATTAGACAATAATTTTAGAACAAAGGGTCTTACCCATATATTAAAGGACTTACCCGATGATGCGAGTTTGATTCTCGTAGCAGAATCCAAATTTATAACATGTAAGGAAATAAGACGTATTAAAAAAAAAAGTAAAAACTTAATACATGAAAAAGAAAAGTACTTATAAATGAACTCGAGTTTTTTTGCGACACTTTCTTGGGTTATTTCCTTGATTTCATCTATAATCAGGACGTTAAACTAACTTGTATATCCGAGGTCCAAGCATTATCAAGATCCAGCCCGAGTTAAGAAAAATAAACCAAAGATTGTTAAAACAAAATAAAGTCGACAATTTTGTAATCTTGTACCGTAAATATGACAATTATTTTAGTAGAAATGGTATGAAAAAAACCCTCCAAAAGGAAATAAAGATTAAAGTCCCCTTGAAGGCTTGAACCATTCCTGGGCTAATTTTTTTTCTTAGTGAAGATTATTGGGCTAATACCTTCTCATTAATGTCTTCATTATTAGGGATGGGCTCAAATCTTTTATTGGGCTGATACAAAATTCAAAATTCAAAAACCAACACACTTTACCATAATTTCTAAAATAACCCTTCATCTCTATCAAAATCCTCCAAACTGCCTAAAGTTGTTTTTTAGGCAGTCCCCCCCTTTGTTAAAAAAAAGAAAAACAAACCCACTCTGCAACAAACACAAGCTTGCGAAGCGCTTCTTCACACATTAGTTTTCTCAGTTCGAAGATCCAATCCATAACCGAAATTAGGTTTCCGCCGATATATTTCCTCAACTTCTTATTTTATAGATGCATAATCGAGGGAGGTTTCCACCGGGTATTGGCAACGGCCGCGGCGGCGGAGGTGGTCCTGGCGGTGGTGGAGGTGGCTACGGGACAGTAAACCCTAACTATAACGGCAATTCTGGTTACCAGAACCGGAATCCTCACTATCCACAACACCAATTTCAACAGCAGTATGGTCACAGACCGGCGCAGAATCAGCAATATCACCATCATTTTCAGCAGCAACAGCAACACCAGCAGCAGCAGCAACAGCAACACCACCAGCAGCAGCAACAACAACAACAACAGCTCTGGCTGAGACGGAACCCCAGCGCAACCGCCTCTGATTCTTCCGCTAATGAAGTTGAGAAATCTGTACAGCCCGTCGCTTCTGATTCCAGGTATATTTTCATTCGTTTTCGTGTGATTATGGGAAATTTGGTTGCATTGTTATCTGTAGTTTTCTAGTTTGAGTGTCATATTTATTTTTCCCACCATGTTGGAGTTTTCTTTTCCATTGTCGAGGTTTTGTTAATTGCTCATGCTGTGTGTAATTGGTGTTTATCTTTTTGGTGCAGTGGTGAAATTATTGTGAGGCCTGTATGTTATTGTGCCTTAGAGGAAATTAGTTTGCTGATGTGCTCTGTTGTTGTAATGGTTGTACGTTGTGGAATAAGATGTTAATAGGTGAATCATTATTCTCTGTTTCTGGGCTAAGCTTAAACTTTGGTTCCTCAAGCTGTGATAACTTCTTTGAATTGGCTTTGATGAGTGATTCTGAGTTTCAGATTGTTAGTTTTGATGACAAATTCTCAAGCACTCTTGTAATAGTGTAGTGTTTACGTCATATAATTAATGATGAGGAAGTGACGAATTTCTGCATTTTGATCATTTTAATTTTTGTTAGCCTTATGATGAACTTTTGGGCCCATTATTTCCTTATTTGTTTACATAGTTTTTTTAGAATGTTGCTGTTGTGGTCATGCAGCATCAACTTGGCCATTTCTTTGGTTGAGTTTTTGAAAGGTCTCACATCTGATTGTTTTAAGTCTTAGTATTGTGTTCTTTTCTCACGTTCTGATTACCAGTGTCTTTCTATTTGTTTGGCAAATATGTAAATGCACGCAGAAGTGTCATGTATAGGATGCTATTTTCAATGGCCTACCAACTGAAGTTGTCTTCCTGTTGCTGAATACTTCATGAAGCTATTATTGTTTTGAGGTTGCGCTTCCTTTTTCAGTTGGCTTATGTTTCCTTATTTCCATGTCTCAGCTCACAAGATTGGAAGGCTCAATTAAAGTTACCACCAGCTGATACTCGTTATAAAACAGAGGTATGCCTGAATGCCTTCTTTCTCTAAAACTATCTTCTAGTCAATTTAGTTTGTGCTTCAGTTGTTTACCACCTTGATTTTAGTATCTTAGGCTCTGTAGTACGCTCTGATCATAGTGACCAATCTACATATTCAAGAATGTTTATTTATTCATTTTTTTGTCAGCTAAAGTCCTAGCAAGTGCTTTCTGAAGAAATTGTATTCCTCCCAATAATATAAATGGTCAATTGGGCACAAACACACAGGGAAAAGTTTTGAACTCAGCGCGTTTCTTGTGCTTTACAGGATGTTACCGCAACTAAAGGAAATGAATTTGAGGATTACTTCTTGAAGCGTGAATTGCTTATGGGAATATATGAGAAGGGTTTTGAAAAGCCTTCTCCCATCCAGGAAGAAAGTATTCCTATTGCTCTCACTGGAAGCGACATTCTTGCTAGAGCAAAAAATGGTACTGGAAAAACTGCCGCGTTTTGTATCCCTGCATTAGAGAAAATTGATACAGATCACAATGTTATTCAAGGTATTTCCTTTTCCCTATGTTATGCTTCAAATGAACTTGCTATAGTTTCCTTTTCTTTTTTTTTTTACCACTGGAAATTGTTGATTGTAGTGATCATTAATTCCTGAGATTGTGGGTCAGCACTTCTCTGGTAGTTAATGAAGAAAAGCTATAAAAGAAACCTGAAATCATAGTTTTTTTTTTTTTTTTTTCTTTTCCTTCGTATCTATCTGTAAGTGACGGCTTATGTTAATTCTCAATGCAGTTGTAATACTTGTACCAACAAGAGAATTAGCGCTTCAGACATCTCAAGTGTGCAAGGAGCTGGGGAAGCACTTGAATATACAGGTTATGGTTACCACTGGAGGAACCAGTTTAAGAGATGATATAATGCGTTTGTATCAACCAGTACACTTGCTTGTTGGTACTCCTGGCAGAGTTCTCGATCTTGCCAGAAAAGGCGTGTGTGTTTTGAAAGATTGTGCAATGCTTGTTATGGATGAGGTATCTTCTAAAATTCTGTGTCTGCATTTTCCGTGTTTTCTAATATCATCTCTGATGCTAATGTGTAACCACGTGTGATGCACATCTATCTCTCCAGTGGAGCTATAGTCTTGTGCCTTCTATCGTTCTCATGTATCGGCGTTTGTTTTTGCCTGCGATTGCATGTTCATTCATGTACACTCCTTACTATTTTTGTGATGCTATAGCTTATTTCCCAAACCATCAGACTTTGTAATTTAGTTTTGTGTAAATTGGCTTGTATGTGTACTTAATGAAAATATCATTCTTCCTTACCTATTTTTTATGGAGGAACATCTTCTGCTCTCTGAAGTTTACTGGAACTTTTGTTTTACAGGCAGATAAACTCTTATCCCCAGAATTTCAACCTTCTGTGGAGCAGTTAATATCCTTTCTTCCTGCTAATCGACAAATCTTAATGTTCTCGGCTACATTTCCAGTGACCGTGAAAGATTTCAAGGACAGATATCTAAAAAGACCCTATGTTATTAATCTCATGGATGAACTTACGCTCAAAGGTATTACACAGTTTTATGCTTTTGTGGAAGAAAGACAGAAGCTTCATTGCCTCAATACTCTTTTCTCAAAGGTTGGAATCTGCTCTCTCTCTCTCTCTCTCTCTCTCTCTCTCTCTTACAAACTCATTTTGTGCATTGCTTTATTAACAGCTACAAATAAACCAATCAATTATCTTTTGCAACTCTGTCAACCGAGTGGAGTTGCTTGCAAAGAAAATTACGGAGTTAGGTTATTCTTGCTTCTATATTCATGCCAAGATGTTGCAAGATCACAGGAACAGAGTGTTTCATGATTTCCGCAATGGTGCTTGTCGGAATCTTGTATGCACTGGTATGATTGTGTTTCTTTGTTGTAGTCAACTCTCTGTTGCTAATATATAATCGATTAAGCTTTCACATGTTCTGGGATTTGACATATGGATTGCATATACTCTTATTGTGGTTAAGTATGCTATCACCTGTATAAAAGGATCCTAATCTTAGTGTCCTTTCAATGTTGACAGATTTGTTTACCCGGGGAATAGACATTCAAGCAGTAAATGTTGTGATAAATTTTGATTTTCCCAAAAATTCAGAGACCTATCTACACAGGGTAATGTATATGAGATTTTAGCTTGCAGAGTATACTGGTTTCTACTTTTCATTTGATTGCTTGGATTTCTGTTTCAGGTCGGTCGTTCTGGACGATTTGGGCATCTTGGGCTCGCCGTGAACTTGATAACATACGAAGACCGTTTCAATTTGTACGTCTCTTTCTGCATTCGCAGCCTTAAAGGCTATAGTTTTGTTGCTGGATTAGTATTTGGTTCTTGAGTAATGAATCAAACTCTTTCTTTCTGTTTCAGGTATAGGATAGAGCAAGAGCTTGGAACTGAAATAAAGCAGATTCCTCCTCATATAGACCAAGCGATTTACTGCAGGTGACTTATGTAGCTGATAGTGGTGAGAGAGAAAAACTAGAGCTAACTATTCAGGAATGTGTATCTCGGCTTGCCATGGTGAAAGAGCGAGCCATAAGCTTAAGCACAATTTGGGCTACATGTTAGCATCTTCTCCAGTGTCTGCCGGGGGGGCGGGGCATCATTACAACCCTGAAGATTGGATGTTCTGAATCAGAATGCAGTCCCAGTCTTTGTTTGATTTTTTTGTTTTTCTTTTTTTCATCAGAATGCACACTGATGAAATTGTGTAGGATTCAAGCAGCACATTGCAAGATGATGTGGGTTTAATTTGTTATGGATTTTCTTTTGGGTGGGGGTGGGGGAGAGGAGACTTCTTTTACACGATTCATAAACATGGTTATCGAGCAAATCTTAGGTCCTGTATCGTTTGAACTTTTTCTATCATAGTTATTCCTGGACCCTGTTTTGACCTGGTTTATGTTTTTTTGGGCTCGTTTTTATCCGATAAACTTTTCTTAGGTTTATTTTTTGTCATTTTTTTTTATATTCTCTTTGCCTTGAAATTATTGTTCAATTTGAATTTTCACTTTTAGTTTATATTGCCCGAAACTAAAAGTAAAATTCAAATGAGAATAATTTCGGAACAAGAAGTATTTGTTTTAGATCGAAACGAAATGATTCTAGCGCTGAGCAGGGTAGTCTTTTCTGGCCTAATGCTTCCAAACAAATCAAAATGCATAGAGAATCATTTAAACCAAACACTAATTATTTACTTATCAAGACGACAACCGCACAAACATAATCTATAGTATATATTAAGGCTCTGTTTGGTTGGATTGAATTGGAATTACAATTGAAAATGACATATTAGGATTGTCATTCAATCATAATTCCTTTGTTTGAGAGATCCTATGAATTTAGTATAATTAAGATTTTAATACCAATTCTTGCGTTTGGATGTTTAGGAATTTAGATAGTTTAGAATTGTAACTTTTTTTTTTTTTTTTGTTTAAGAATTGTAACTTTAATTGCATAATTTTTTTTTAATCAAATTCCTATATTTCTTGTTATTTAGAGACTTTATAATCTTAAAAAGTTAAGTCAAAATAAAATTGAAACAAAACTTTGTTATTAAATAAAAGGCTATGACTTCTTTATGTTATTATTTTGACCGTTTTGGATCCATAGTAAATTTGGTTTTTAGAACATTGATGATTCATCTCATAACACATCAATATAATCATATTTCATCCAAGCGACTAAAGCGAACAAATAATTTACTTGAGTGATTAACATTTTCCGTAATACAAAACGGTACTTATCTTCTCGAAGCTAAATGGCACGAATATGATAGATATCCAACTAATTAAGTTTTGCATACTTTAAATTTGGACAGTAATTCTCCTAAAAATATCATGCCATGAAAGAGATCCCTTCATCATTCATTCTAATGATCCCTTCATCTATATCCGGTTCTTGGCTCATAAACCTTGAAGAAAAGAAACAACCTTGAATAAATCCAGACTAAAATACCACTATCACCATTAATTACCCTTGTGGAGCTGTACGATAAGCCACCGTTGTTTCATTTCAACTGTTGACAACCCAACAAACTGTCATATAATCTCTGATTGTCCATCATCAAATCTAGGGCTTTGAAGGTTTGCATCTCGTCCAAGGAGACTACCTTCAATGCTTCAAGTATATCTTCCGGTGTAGTTTTTTTTGTAGCAACCAATATTTGTCTCTCAGTTACCATAAACTCACCAAAGTTTTCAGGAATTTGCTTCATGAAACCACACATTATATTTGATGAACTCGGTTTCTTTTTCATACCTTGAGAAGTAGAAGAAGATGCAGCTTCTTTTCTCTTTTGATATCCCAACATAAGTCTCATGATCTTATCTTCCTCGCAAGTCTCAAATGGATCTCCCAAATTAACATATTCCTCTACTGTTTCTTCAGCATTCATCTCCCTAAGAGTGTGGCCACCTTGCCCATTAGCACGGTCTTGTGTGAGAAGATTGTGCAAATTTCTTCCCAATTCTTAACTATAATCTTCCTTCTATAGGGTGCAAGTTTAGGGTTTGCCTTCAAAAGAAAATTTATAAATCAGAATGTAATGAGCAACCATGCATCAAACAACCACACGAAATTAAAACCCATATAGTGAATACAAAAGCAGCTGCACGTAATGAATACAAAATTAGCAAAGATAATTAGACTAACAACAGTACTAGTTGATTGATGACACATAATAGCATCATTGATATAAGAAGAAGTATAACATTGGCACTAAAACGTTCATAATGCCATTCAACAGTGAAACAGCCAGGAACAAAAAGCAGAGAAACTATCAAAACTTATGCTTATTAGATTATGCACGGAAAAAGGGATGTCATACAAACTGAGACCTCAATATTGAAAATAGAGTTACCTCTACACGTTCATTCCACACATTCTCATCATGGACCTCAACTCTTCCCTTTGAGTAATCCCATGTGATTGCAGAATCGGAGTTGCAAGAAACCAGTAAAGGCTGCAAAGTCTCATAATGCTTTTCCCAAGTCTTCAGACGAGACAAAATCTTTTTCTTATCTACTCTTACCTGTAACTTGTCGGCAAGCGCATTAATAGCAGCTGTCCAGGAAGTATTCTTCCACGCACATTTCTCATCCAAATTTTTCCCTTATTTCATTTGTTCAATGAAACACTCCCCCAAAACCTTATCCATTTCGGGGGTCCATGTGAAGTACTCTTTAACCTTTCCTCTCCCTTTAGAAGGGGATGGTGCTTGTGAATGAGGAGCCATCTCAGAGAGCTTGTATTACTCAATGGACAAAAAAATTAGCAACAAGCCAATAGCGTTGAGACAACCTACAAATGCAAGGAAGAGAAACACGTTATCATGCTGGAACAAAAGAAGAAACTAGTTTTGCTTAAAGAAACAAAAGATCAGATCATAGCATGCAGATGCAGTCCTAAGTATATGTTCCTAATTTCCAGATGCAGTCTTAAAGAAACAAACCTTTCCTAATGTTGCGTACTTTGAATTTTACATCACAAAGCCTTGTTGGATATGTTCCTAATTTCCAACTGCTACCGTCTACATCAACTAAGATCTTTCAATCCTACACTTAATTTAATAGCATGCAGATGCAGTCTTAAGTATCACCAAAGACTTCTCATTGGGAGCAAATCATGAGTATGGATTAAGAACCGTAATTTGTAGCTGTAGCTATTATTGGTACACATTACACAGGAAATTAAGGTATATTCTTTTTTTTTTTTTTTTGGTTTCGTATAATGTCCGGCAATAGAACTGGAAAATACTGCCATTCTTAGTTCACACCATGCAAAGACAAACTAAGAAACATCAATACAGGGGATCCACTGGTAGAGAAAAAATAAAAGTAAAAAAATCTAAAGCAACAATCAATCAATGAATATCGCAGCAGTAAAAAAGTATCCCCACAAGTCTTTACAATACAACATCATATGTCCAGAATAGTGAGAAACCGCATCAAAAAAAATCTGCACGTTTAAACCACTGAATGAATTGAGTACTAACAAATCCTACAACCCTGAATGAATGAAGTGCAGCAAACCTACAAGATGGCAGTATACATAACCATTTTTAATTAAACCAAGTGTCTCCATAATCATACAATGCTCAGTAATATCACAAAACAGTGTACCATTTTTAATCAGTTCTTTAAATCAAAGGATAACATAACAACATTCACATTGCAGTTAACAGCACGACCTGAACTGAAACATGTCCCATCGAATAAAATGCCCGAAATCCTATTCACTATGAATAAGAGAGAGTGCAACAGCCAGCATTGCAACAGTATTGCATGGCAAGTACAATTTAGTAACAATTACAGGCTACGTTTATTTTGATAATCACGAAACATAGTTTCAGCTAACGAATCCCTAAATCGGCTCCATTCATAAGTAGGTTGAACTACAGTAATTTGGCTGGAGTTCTGTGCAGCACCATGCACATGTGGACTGTCTTCCTCATCTTCACCACCATGCACAGGTTTAGTGTCTTCGTCATCCTCACAACCTTGAGCATTATCATCTTGGTTATTTCTAGTAAGAAGCTCCGCATCAACTTTATCCAGCATCGGCTCATTCGGAGCTTCTATCCTAATAAGGTTATGCAGCACGATACAAGCGTTGATGATTTTCACATGGGTTTTGACATCAAAAAAAGAGACTTCTCTCATGATTTTCCACTGCTTCTTCAACAAACCAAAAGCTCGTTCAACTACATTTCTCGTGGTTGCATGTCGGAGGTTAAACAGCTCTTTGGGAGTTCTTGGGTTGTTACCTCTAGCGGACCACTCATTAAGATGATATCAAACCCCTCTAAACGGAGCTAAGAACCCTAGTCCATTTGTATATCCCACGTCGACAAGAAATATTTGCCTAAAGATTTAAGTGGAGAATTTATTTCCCAATAATCTAAAGGTATGTAAGATAATGAAGAAAAAATGGAAAAAAGAAATCTGTAAATGCAACTTACCCTTGGGTACAACAAAAGGGTCAGTTCTAGTTAAGGAATCGCGCAATACTCTACTATCAGCTGCGGAACCTTCCCATCCCGGCAAAACGTAGGTGAATCTCAAATCACGGGCACACACAGCCAGAACATTTGTCGTTATCTCACCCTTCCTATTTCGGTATCTTCCTTGATCTCTTAGTGGAACGTGTTAGTTTGATATGAGTGCCATCTAATGCTCCAAGGCAGTCCGCCACCAAAAACCAAAAATGAATCTTGAGATTAATATACTAACTTCTAAACTAACCAGCAAACACGAACTATGTTTACCTCAAACCACATCCATTTTTCAGCTTCGAACCCCTCCATTTCTATTTCTTCTTGGTTAACATATTTGATTCCCATTCTTAAAATAGCATTTAACACCATGTTAAATTGACGACTGACTATCTCCCCTGATCTTATAAAATCGAAACTCACTTTTCGATTCGTCAAATTGAAAGAAAGGACATAGAGAAACATAGCTACTGCTTCTTCCACAGGGACATGAGCTGAATCTCTCAATCCTCCTAGCTCTTTTAGATTAGAGCATAAAACAGTAAAACAGTGCTTAGTTAGACGGAGTTGATCCTTACAAACTCTATCACTCCCATAATAGAGTCGCCTAAGGTATATTTTGTCGTGCTACAGAGAAGTCCAAGCTTGGCTCTTTCACCATATGCTTTTCGTGCCACATAACGGCTATAGCAGGTGCAGTAACAACTTGGTGTACGACGAATATTCTTCGCTTCTTTCTTGCGTTATCCTCGTCATCATTACGGGAGAGTTGATAATCCATGTAATCTAATTATTAACCAATAAATAAGCACAACTACCGACTTTTCTAAAGCCATGTAAATGATGCAAAATTCATCAAAAGTTTCTCTAACAGAATTGCTACAAAAAGCAAAAAGTCTACCATTACAGAAGGTAAGCAAAATTGTACAAATAGGTATATACTAAATATATACTCATTCCGTTTAAAAATTAAGAGTATAGGAAATTTTAATCAATTGACAAAGTAGTATAAAATTTAGGCTGCCATGATATAATAATGATGGAGGAGTTTAATTGAAGCTAAGAATCAAGAACAAAAATGATTAGAAGTAAACAAAGAATGTTCAATTAAGCTATAGATCAATGATTAGACTCATCACCAACTTTGAGCTTGCTTCCTTCTTATTACATTGATGGGACTGGAAACCCTTTTAAATGCTTTTACAGCTACTGAAATTGAAATGAATGAATGAACAATGGCTTCGTCTCCTTCTTTTTTTTTTTTTTTTTTTTGGGGTTCTGAACAAACAGAGTAGAAAATGACATAAAAGAGAAAAAGACATGGAGGCAAACTCTCACGTCAGAACAAAACACACACACACACTGACACACATACACAAATTCTAATAGGCAACTACCCCAATCCCACCGTCATTATTATTGTTACTTTTCCCTCTGCAGTCTGCTCTACAAATTTGATCTCTTATTCTTATCTTTTGATTTTCCCTTTAGTTTTTGCCTTATTTGTGTTGGGCATTTGGGAGTACTAAATAAATCCATTCTAATTCTATTGTACAATTTACAATTTACAGATTAAACCTCAACAAGCAATATAACTTTTCAAATGAGCATACATTGTCATCAAGTAAAAAATATCCAAGTAACCATGGAATCACAATAGAAGGTAAGCAACCACTTTGACTCCATAGTCAAAGTGGCATCAGAGAGAATCAAGACCAATGTTTCAAAGAAAAGGATTACTACTGTATCTTCTAGCATTATAACAGTTATTGCATTCAGTTGAGTCATAATTTTACTACTGCAAAATAAGCTTTAAAAAGATAATGTACAAGATGATATGGTCAATATAATGTCGTCCGCTCCTTTTTTTGTCCTTGACAAGTCCTATCGTAATACCGCTGTGAACTATCTGTGACTCTCTGCAATAAAGAACCAAGTCATCAATGTGCAACTAAGGATAGAACTATCTATCAATAGAGTTTGAAATAGATAACTCTTCATGTAGTTAAAAATACAAATCAATTTGCCAACTCAATTTAGTTAGCCCTTTCTTTTCAATAGAAGGTAAGCAAATCTTAATATATGTACAAAAATTACGGAGAGGTTCTACATACAAAAAAAAGGCCCAAAGACGTACAATAAAATAAACCTACACCGTATCAAAGGATGTTTGATGGTGAAAATCAAGGTGTGGTCTCACAAAAAATCAGCTGTAAAAGAGTCAAACGAGCTCGGATATTAGTTACGAGCATTGGCTACTGCAATTATGGTTTGCCAATTTGATTCCGTGCAAAGTTGATAGCTTAGGAAAAAAACATACAGGTGGTTCAGAGTTGCCAAGGAATCTGAGCATGTACAAGAACTGCCTTAATAAAGCTAACAACACCACAGAACGGAAAGAACAATAATCAAAACACAACAATTGAAAATTGAAATTGCATTAATATAACAATTTGTTTGGGGGATGAGAATTGCGCGGATAAAACCTAGAAAGACTAGGGTTCTCACAGAAACTAGGATTCTCACAGAAAGACTATATCAAGATAATTACGCGCATAAAACCCAGAAATATGGACTTTAAGCTAAACCCACCACATCTAATCAAAATTCAGTAGAAAACAAGCCTTAAAACGAGGTTATTCACCAAAGAAAAACGATTGCAATTATTGAAAGACCAAAAACAAAATAGATCTGGAAGAACACCCACTCATCAAATAAGGTACAAAAATCAAATATTCGGACAACCCAAACTTCAAGCAGAGCCACCATGAAACAGACGGAAATTCCGTTACCTTACCTGCTCAAAATCGAAAGAAAACTAAAGAGCCCTGCGAGCGGCGATTTCAGACGGGCTTCGCCATGAGAGGAAAAAAGGAAGAAAGAAAATAAAGAAACTGTAAAATGTGCGAATTAGAGAGAGACGTGAATTTTATCCGAACCCGAAAAAAATAAGTTGACCCGAATTTATGACCCGCGATTTTTTTAAAAGACCCTCGAATTTGAATTGTAATTATTTGCTCCCACAAAAGAATTGAAAATAAAGAATTGAGCTCCATCTTGAATTATAATTCTAATTCTGAAAGTCTATTTTTATTAGCCAAACACAAGAATTGGAATTGGAACCGGCCAATTCAATCCAACCAAACAGAGCCTAAAGTAAAATCATTTTGGTGATACTTAAAACCTGACTGTAAACCCATCATATGTGGGAAAAAATATGAATGAAAAATCAGGTTTCTATAATGTTCTGTACTCCGAAATTCAAATTCTACTCTCCTTAATCTTCTTCTTTCCTTTTTTTTTTTTTCTGAATTTTATCTACATTACAACCCTCTAATTCTATTCCATTTACAATTCCATGTATGTGTCCCAATTTACCGTAATTAAGGCATGCTTTTCAGCATTATGGACATTGATTTGTTAATGCGACCCAATATCCTAAACCCTGATCCAAAAGTCCCATTCTTCACTTGCGCCGTTCTTCATCATTTTTTTTTTTTTTTTTGGAGGAAACGTTCTTCATCATTGTTCGCAGAAGAAAAACTCTTTTGTTCTTTTTCCTCTTTCTTAATTGCTTTCTTCTCAGGTAACAATCGACATTTTTTTTTTTTTTGGGTTCAAAAATTGATCTATGTATTTTTTTTTCCCAAAATAAAATTTCATTACATTTGGATTAAGTACGTACTCTTGTTGTTGGATGACATTCTTCAACTTTTGGGTTTTCCCTTCAGCCATGGCGGATGAAGTTAAAAAACAAGTTGAAGATCTCAAAAACAAGGCTACCCTGATTAATGCCGATTCGGCTCTACTTACGGAAGCTCAACTTCGGCAGGTGTGGGATATGAAACTGAATTTGAGAGGAAAGTGAAAGGTAATTTTTGAATTTTTTTTTCCTTATTCATAATTGAAATCCTATAATGTATGGTTTATTCCCCCTTTGTTTCAAAGTGGATGACATTAACTAGTTTTTGTTTGTTTTGTTTTGTTTCTTTTTTCCCTTTGGTAATATGCATTCATACTATTTAATTAGGAATCACATCTTGTAAAGTCTCATTTGTTTCTTCATGGGCATATTCAGAAGCTTGATGCATGGTTAAAATGATATATATAGACTGGTAATAATATAGTCCGGACCAATCATCAATACAATTATGCCACGCTTAGCACACAACTTATTTACTGATAAAGTAAATAACTACACAAAAACATAATTACAATTGAAGGTGCAAATTTAATTGAAGACGGTCAAATTCATCTCTCTCAATCGTCATCATCAACTGAAACACCCAAATAATTTCTTAGGGATGGTGCCAGTGGCCTTGAATTTGGCCGCAGCTTCATCAATCTTGAGAACTTCCTCTGCTCTTTCTGCTTCAACGCTGGCCCTCTTTTCCTCAGCGGCCCGGTGAATCTCCGCCTTCTTGTTCTTCATCTTTTCCGCATATTTGGCTTTCTTTCTCTCAAATTCTTCCTGTCCATTACACATACAATTAATCCATTAGTACAAATAAATAAATAAAAAAAGGTAATGCGGGAATTCGGAAAAAAATCATTTGAATGCGTTAAGTAAAAGAATTAACCTCAATCTTCTTGAGTTGGGCATCTACTGATGCTTTCTTGGTGTTTTCCCAGGCTCCAACGGCAGATAACTTCTTATAAGCCCTGAACAAATTAAAAAAGTTCTCATAGTTGAGTATTATATCATCTTTGGTCCAGTTTACAAAATACAAATTGAATAAAAACTAGGACCTACAGAAAAGAATACAATGGAGCATATGTGTCATGCAAATTTACTTTTTTACGCTGATAAATAATAATCTGTCATAAACTTCCTCACATATAATATATCTTATCTTGGCGTTCAATGAAACAGAGATATATACATAGTAGGGAAAAAAACGAAAAAATCCATTATTACGTACTTGTTATCTGCTTTGGATTTTTCATTTTCTTCCCAAGCTTTAATCAACGCCCATCTTTTCTCCAACTCAACCTTTGCCAGAGCAGCATCTTCAAATTGATCATAATAAATTAACTACGATCAGTACTCATGAGATATTAGACACAACGACAAATTATCTCTAGCTAGTAGCACTCATATAAGGAGGTAATAAACTATTCAGTATAATTAATATTTAGAACAATCATTTTGGAACAGATGAAGTATTTACACAATGAAACCGATTTATAGTTGTTACCTCTGTCATTGGAATCCATCTTCTTCTTTTCATCTCCGGTATGATTTGCAGCAGCCTCTGCCATAATAACATTATAAAACACAAATAAAATTAATCCGGCCGGCCATCCCAAATGATAAAATGAATATAGTACTAATAATTAACTTCAGAAAAAAAAAAGAAAAAAGAAAAAAAGACACCACTAAAATGAATCTTCACATACTTTCTGCAACCGGAGGAGGAGGCTGTTTCTCAAATGGAACAAGGGCTTTCTCAGAAGAATCTTGTTTCGGATTTTTGCCTTCATTAGGAGAGGCTTCTTTGGGAGTTTCTGCAGCTACTAAGGCCAGCAAAGAAGTGTGTGATGACTTAACATCGTTTGTTTTCTCTTCTCCCATAGTTTCAAATAGTATGAGTAAAAAGCCAAAGCTTTAGAAGATAAAAAAGATAGGGAAATTGCAAAGATGATGAAAAACTATGCAACTCAAAATGCTGTTATACGAACCAAAGTCGAAGGTTATAAGTTATACAAAATGATGTGGTAGCTTGGTAGGTTAGATATATAGTTGGAAGATGACGGAAAAAGATAGATATAGTTGGTAAACTGGTGAGGTTATGTGGGTGGAGATCATAGGCAGCTTCGTTTTCGATATTTTTATGGTATTTCTTTTTATGGGGATTTGTTTAATTTAATGTATTGCTTTATTTTGCTTACTTTTGTTAATTATAGTTTATTTCCATTTTCTTGGGGGGACAGTTTCATCTTTCTTGTCATCTCCACTCATAAACAACGTGGGAAAAGGAAACAAGAACTTTCAATGAATAAAGGTACGTACTTTTTTTTTTGGTAACATTTGTAACCTTTTCTAGGGCAAATCATGGAGGTTTCTTTTTTCAGAAAACAATTTATTAATGTATCTAATCATATATAGAACTTTAACCCTTCAGCGTAAGGAAATAGCTAGATAAATGTAAATTGATGAGAACTCCCTCCATTCCAAAATAAGTGCCATTCTAAAGTTTGCATACATTTTAAGAAACACTCAAATAGGGTAGTTAAATTACTAGAATATACTCAACTAACCCCATTAAAATAATACTCATCAATAATATTATTTTGTTTGAGAGTACGTGTGGAAATTTCAGACAAAAAATGTATTGGAATCCGAAAACGACTCTTATTTTAAAACTTTTACATTTTGCTAAAACGATGCTTATTTTAGAATGGAGGGAGTATTATTAAAACCTACCCAGTTTGATGACAATTACGTACGCAAACTTTCTTGTTGTCAAAGGTGAAATAATGTGTGTGTGTGTGTTTGTTACAATATGAAGCATCAGATTTCTTCAAGAAAATAAGGCAGTTTCTATTTAGAAATTTGCCAACTTAGGAAGATTATATGATCAATTCATTAAACAAAGGGGAAATCTGATGCAGATTTAGATTTTAAGATAAGGCAAGAAATATAGGAAATGAGGATGCTGTATTATTAACATTTCTGATTTGTTGTGTGCTAAAAGAGTAAAATATTTGGAGTAAAAGTAATGGATATGGTTGGAACAATGTATCTATTTGCCATTCTGAAAAGATTCTGATCCATCTTTACTAATTTAATTTCACACACACACGACACAAAAACAAAAAAATTTACATTTTAACTTGGCCGGCTTGATAGGACTACATGCCATGTTACTTCAATCTAAGACAAAATAGTACTGTTCCATATATTTATAAAAAAAAAATAAAAATACTGTACTATCGTTCTAAAATTAAAAAATTCGGTTTATTTGTACTATTTTTTTTTTACGGAACTAAATTATTAAATTATATAATTTAGTCTCAATAAAATAAATTAATTTCTATTTTGGTTTTCCAAACAAAATTATAACTAGTGCTTTTTCTTTCCTTTTCTTTCTAATGGTTTTGAAACGATGGATCCCATTTTGTTAACCACTCTTCTAAATGCAACTTCAAAGAGACAGGAGGAAAAATTACAGGCTTTGCTTTTTCTGGGAAAGAACAGTTTGTTGGCCTTTTAAACTACTTTTAGCATTCCAAAGTCAACTTTCGGTGGTAACTCTGATTGTCTTTTCCCTTTAATTAGTTTCGGATTAAGTAATATATTTGGACTGAACACTAACTTCATACATACTATTAGTCAAGAAATAAAATAACGGTTAAAAAGTTTAGTCTAACCGACCAAATCAAGAATCCCAAAGATGGAATCTCAGGTCCGTATTCCATACTAAGAAGACTCCTGCTCCTTTCTTCAAAGAAATATCCGAAGACAGAAAGATTAATAACAATTCCTTTTCATTTCTTCTTTTCGAGGACCCCAATTGATCAATCTGAATCCGAATTATTCAGAACAGTAATTTCAGATATCAGGTAATATTTATATACTAAAAAATAATATTTCTGTTGGGTTTCATGCATATAAAAACATAATACGCAGCGGATCAGAACACGAACCTAGCCATAGATCCATGCAATTATTATCACACTAACGGTATTGAGTACCTTTCCCCGAAGATTGCTTATACACTACTTGAATCACGAAAGAGCAAGAATAGTTCTCCTCTACCAGTATCCACTCGATCGTTGGACTGCTCTTGGGTATCTCACTCGGCGGCTTGCTAGCGACGGCGAAGTAGATGCGGCTCTGGATAACAACGCCTGGAAGTGATTATGGTTTCTCCAATATTATCTATTGATAATACAATAATATCGAAACCCTAATGACTATAATTACTATTATAACCTTGGTCTATTTAATTACGAATTAACTTTTAAATGTAATTAAATCAAGCCCAGAACATAAAACCTAAACCAACGACCTATTGAGTGCGGTCCAATAGGTTCTCATAATCTGGTAGTGACAAAATCTGTTTGGGCTCAGGGCATAAACCAACAATCTACCATTTGCACTGAGACCACTCATCAAAATTACAAATAGTGAGCGGTATCTAGTAACATATCACTGCTACCCAAATTACGAGAATTTTGGTGATTCCACACAACCTTTGTCAATGACAACATATTAGTGTATCAGTATCCCTTTGTCCTTGATATATAGATTAAATGCAAGCCATGGAAAAAGTCACACTTGTACCCATTCAATCTATAAGCTTATGATATCATTCTTTTTAGGATAGACAGATCCTATCTTGATCAACCACGTTCCTAACACTGACTCAGAGTATACCCAATGACTATCTCAAGTCGAAGGCCTACAATTATTATTATTATGATGAAAATACTTTATGACAATTATAAATCCATGTAGTATTCTCAAGACAGGTCGGTCAAATACACAAGTTCTCTAACTTTGTACTCATATGTTGACTTGATATCACATATCCATGATAACCTTTTGTCATCAGCCATAACACACACTAGTCTTATTGCATTATTATTGTCCTACCCACAATAATACTTTAACTAGGGACATTTAAGAATAGTTGAAACGATTTTCATTATTGTAAGGACTTTATTATGAATAATGTGAACACGCAGATATTCAAAACATAACCACAATAATAGGAAAAACCTTTAAGTAACATGATAATTGTAAGAAATAACATTTATCCAGAATAATTAAAATATACACCGACAATTCTCCCACTAAACTTAGCACATATACTAAGACTATATAGCAACATCTTTAATTCCCATGGAAACAATATGACGATCGTGCTTCTGTTGCGCCAGAGGCTTAGTCAGCTGTTTGGCGACATTATCATCAGTCGGTATTTTGCATATTTTCACATCTCCTCGATCGATAATCTCTCGGATGAGATGGAAGCGACGAAGCGCATGTGTGGACCGGCTGTTTGTTTTGGGAACCTTAGCTTGTGATATAGCTCCAATACTGTCACAATAGAGTTACTGAATTAGCTATGCTAGGAACCACACCAAGCTCAGTGATGAACTTTTTCATCCAAACAACCTCCTTTGCTACTTCACAAGCAGCAATGTACTCGGCTTCTGATTAGAATCAGCTACTGTTTCTTGCTTAGAACTCCTCCAACTCACAACGCCGCCATTCAAACAAAACACATATCCTGATTATGATCAGAAATCATCCGCATCAGTTTAGAAGCTCACATCTGTATAACCTCTTATAACAAGCTCTTCTTCACCACCATAGACTAAGAATTTTTCCTTTGTCCTTTTCAAGTACTTAAGGATGTTCTTGACAACTACCCAATGAGAGCTACCTGGGTTGGATTGGTATATGCTCGTAACACTCAAAGCATATGAGACATCTGGTCGAGTACATAACATGGCATACATGATATAACCAATCGCCGATGCATATGGTATCTTACTCATGCTTTCTTGCTCAAATTGTGTCGAAGGACACTGATCTTTTGAGAGTTTGATACCATATGACATTGGCAAAAATCCCTTCTTGGAATCCTGCATACTGAACTTTCTCATAACTTTGTCCAGATATGTACTCTGACTTAAGCCAAGCAATTTTCTTGATTTATCTCTATAGATTCTCACACCTAATACATAGGTGGCTTCGCCTAGGTCCTTTATCGAAAAACAATTCCCGAACAAGTCTTTACGGACTTTAGTGCAGGAATGCCATTCTCAATGAGTAGTATGTCATCTACATACAATATGAGAAAAATTATTGCGCTCCCACTAACCTTTTTGTAAACACAAGACTCATCTCCGTTTCTAAGAAAACCAAACTCTTTGATTGCATCATTAAAACAAAGATTCCAACTCTGAGATGCTTGCTTCAATCCATACATAGATCGTTGCAGCTTGCATACTTTATTAGCATTGTTGGCATCGACAAAACCTTCAGGCTGTGTCATATACACATCCTCCTGAAGATGTCCATTAAGGAAAGCTGTTTTGACGTCCATTTGCCAAATTTCATAATCGTGTTATTCTGCTATGGCAAGTAGTATTCGAATGGATTTGAACATCGCAACAGGTGAAAAGGTTTCATCATAGTCAATACCATGAATCTATTTATAACCTTTAGCAACCAATCGCCCTTTATAGGTATGTACATTTCTATCCTTGTGTTTCTTTTTCTTAAAAACCCATTTACATCCTATGGGAATCACCCCTTTAGGTGGGTCAACCAGAGTCCAAATCTAGTTAGCAGACATGGAATCCATCTCGAATCTCATAGCTTCATGCCATTTCTTAGAGTCTGAGCTATTGATTGCCTCTTTGTAAGTTCTAAGCTCATCATTATTCATGAGCATAACATCATCCTGATTTGTAACAAGAAGTGCATATCTCTCTGGTGCATGACGTGAGCATTCAGACCTACGCAACGGTTGTGTTTCTTGAGCAAGTTCATGTTCCACAGCATTTTGTGGGATTTGCTCACATTCCATCTCTATTTGTGGCTCTTGAGCTTCATGAAGTTCAATTCTTCTCCCACTTGTGTTTTTAGAAATAAATTCTTTTTCTAGAAACACACCATTCCAAGCCACAAACACTTTGTACTCAGTGGGATTGAAAAAGTAATACTCTTTGGTCTCTTTAGGGTATCCCACAAATAAATACTTGTCAGATTTAGGTCCTAATTTTTCTGAAGACTGACGCTTCACATAAGCTTCACATCCCCAAATCTTCATAAAAGACATACTAGGACGCTCCCCAGTCCACATCTCATGTGGTGTCTTTTCAACAGACTTAGATGGAACGCGGTTTAGTGTAAAACCCGTTTTCTGAAGAAATTGTCCCCAAAAGGAATTAGGAAAATCAGCATGACTCATCATAGATCGAACCATGTCTAACAAAGTTTGATTTCTCCTTTCAGAAACACCATTCCATTGAGGTGTTCTAGGAGGAGTAAGCTGCGAGACTATCCCACAGTCTTTTAGAAAGTCATGAAATTCTTGGCTTAAGGACTCTCCACCTCGATCAGATCGAAGTACTTTAATACTTTTACCAAGTTGATTCTGTACTTAATTCATGAATTCCTTGAACTTTTCAAGGCTTTCATATTTGTGTTTCATAAGGTACACATATCCATATCTACTAAAATCATCAGTAAATGTAACAAAATACAGAAAATTACCTCTAACAAGTGGATTAAATGGTCCACACACATCAGTATGTATGAGTCCCAATAACTCATTGGCTCTTTCTCCATGTTTAGAAAAAGGAGATTTAGTCATTTTGCCCAATAAACAAGATTCACATGTATCATATTGTTCATAACAAAAGAAATCTAGAAGACCATCTTTATGGAGTCTAGAAATGCGACTCTCATTTATATGGCCCAAATGACAGTGCCAAAGGTAAGTTGGATTTAAACTATTGTTAGTTTTAACCCTTTTAGTATTCATGTGATATATAGGCATTTCTAGATCAAGAATATAAAGACCATTAATCATTTGTGCCACACCATAGAAAACATCATTATAATAAAAGGAACAACATTTGTTCTTTATTTTGAACTCAAAACCCATAAGGTCCAAACAAGAAACAGAAACAATGTTTTTGCTAATAGAAGGCACAAAATAACAATCTTTAAGTTCCAAAACAAGCCCACTGGGCAAGTTTAAAACTCGTGTCCATACAGCTAATGCAGCAACTCTTGCTTTATTTCCAACTCATAGGTCCACCTCGCCCCTTTCCAATGGTCTACTACTCCTTAGTTCCTGCATATTATTACAAATATGAGAACCACATCCAGTATCAAATATAGATTCAGTAGTAGATGATAAATTGATTTCCATCACATATAAATCAATATCTATCACATAAGTACCTGAAGTAGAAGTCTCACTTCCCTTTTTGATCTTTTCCTTTAGGTAGACAGGACAATTCCTTTTCCAATGTCCAGTTTCACCACAATGGTGACAATTTCCTTCCTTCATCACCACAACTTTGGGTTTCATTGCAACAGGGGTTTGGACAGCTTTACCCTTTCCTTTGGCATAGAAAGGCTTGCCCTTGCCAGGATGGAACCTTTTGCCTTTGTTCTTATTAAACCTTTGAACCATCAGAATAGGCTCAGGCTTAGGTTTAACCTTAGCTTTCCCCATTTCCTTTTCAACACTTCTCAACATACCGAGCATGTCAGGAAGTGGTTTAACTATATCGTTCATGTTATAGTTCATGATGAACTGGCTATAGCTCTCTGGCAACGATTGCAGAACCACATCAGTTGCCAACTCTTGGCAAAGGAGGTATCCCAACTTAAAAAGAGTTTCAATGTACCCTATCATCTTGAGAACATGTCCCCCAACAGAACTTCCTTCAGTCATTTTGCACTGAAAAAGGACCTTAGTGCTATCATATCGCTCTTCACGTGCTTGCCCTTTATATAGCTGCTTCAAGTGCGTGATATTATCATAAACACTTATGTCCTCATGTTGCTTCTGAAGCTCAGAGGACATAGAAGCCAGCATGATGCACTGAACTTCGGTCGAATCATTAACATGCTTCTTGTAAGCACTTCTTTCAGCTCTTGAAGCATCTTCATCTGGTGATTCAGGAATAGACTCCTCCAAGACATAAGTCAATTTCTCATGCTTGAGGACAATCCTCAAGTTACGGTACCAATCCAGAAAATTAATTTCGGTCAACTTCTCCTTCTCAAGGAGTGATCACAATGAAACATTTCCAGCATTGTTTGGTGCCATGATCTACAATACAAATATGCAGAATAAATATCATGTTAGTATCATTTAATTTAAAATTTAATTAGATGAGACTCCCACTAATTTAATTGAAATTAATAACCCTAAAATTAATTCTAAAATTTCTACCGTAGAAACATTAGTAGGCCAAGATCCACATTTCACCCAATCATGAGTCAGCTTTGGCTGATCACCCACAATCAGTTATTTAGGTATTTAGGTAATATTTACCAACTGCATCATATACAACTCTTGGATAAATGGTTAGTTTTATTCATCTTATGAACCTCCAATTTTGCATGCCTCTAAGCTCCAATCCAATTGGAATAACTTAGTTGAGTCAAGCCCAATGAA
Organism: Oldenlandia corymbosa var. corymbosa; assembly: GCA_949775105.1. Taxonomy (NCBI): domain Eukaryota; kingdom Viridiplantae; phylum Streptophyta; class Magnoliopsida; order Gentianales; family Rubiaceae; genus Oldenlandia; species Oldenlandia corymbosa. Next base: position 8,227,900 of record OX459119.1, on the reverse strand, counting down.
GCCCAATGAAGTCAAGCTCCAATCCAACTCATATTTACCCCATTGTGTCTTATCAAAATGGACACGTGCTTTGTTTGGCAAACCCACATGTTGTCAATTCTGATCTTGACGAGGACTAACCATTAGAAGGCAATTGACATAATGTTTTTCAAAATAGGATTTTTAAATAAATTATGTATCATATATATGTGGGCAAAAGAAGATTATCATAATCACAAACAACATATTATCATATACGCAAGATATGCAATTTCAGAATCATTCTAAGGTCAAAATTGTTTTATAAATCATTGTAAAATTTCAGCATAACACTTATAATTCCAACCATTCTGACTTCTAAGCGTATCATACATGTTCATAAGTTTTCAACAGTACATCACATATACGTTAATTGCTCTAGCAGTTTCATGCATACAATTACTTAAATCCGACTTCATAATCCAAAACAATACACTAAATTATCATAAATCTCATAGATCTGCAAACTAATGACCAGCAACGTATTCGATTTGTTATCAGAAATATATGCAGATTGTTTTACATGATATAAGTCGCATACACATGTATCCAAACTATAAAGTGCATATATACCATACTGTAATATAACCGCAAGTGGCTCTGATACCACTGTTGGGTTCCATGCATATAAAAACATAATATGCAGCGGATAAAAACAAGAACCTTAGCCCTAGATCCATGCAATTATTATCACAGTAACGGTATCGAATACCTTTCACCGAAAATTGCTTATACACTACTTGAATCACGAGAGAGCAAGAATAGTTCTCATCTACCAGTATCCACTCGATCGTTGAACTGCTCTTGGGTATCTCACTCGACGGCTTGCTAGCGACGGCGAAGTAGATGCGGCTCTGGACAACAACGGCTAAAAGTGATTAGGGTTTCTCCAATACTATCTATTTATAATACAATAGTATCGAAACCCTAATGACCATAATTACTATTGTAACTTTGATCCATTTAATTACGAATTAACTCTTAACTGTAATTAAATCAAATCCAGAATATAAAACCCAAACCAACGACCTATTAAGTGCGACCCAATAGATTCTCATAATCTGATAGTAATAAAATCTGTTTGGGCTCAGGGCATAAACCAACAATTACCATATGAACAGTACAGCATCAAGGAGTAAGGTTGCGGAAAAGAAAATGAAATGACACACTTTTCGTCCTCAATCCACTTTGAAATCTCTAATTTAATTGGGATGCTTTTTTTTTTTTTCAAGTGTGCCCTAATAAATTAGCTTATTTATAGCGAAGATCGATCGTAGGCTGAAAACCACTGCATGGTATCGACAAAGATTTTCTTGGCAAAAGAAATGCACCCACCCTTCTAATTTAGAAGTCCGCCACTAGAAAAATAATTTGATGAGAAGAATTAATTAATTAGGACGAAATGAGTATATCTAATACATGACTTTCTACTGTTTTTTGATGTTTAATGGAGCTTACATATGTTTATATTAGGTACGTAAAATCGGAACCACACAATATCTTGTAACGATTGTTGAAATCTTCGGCTAGGCCATATCCAGCGATCGGGTTGTTATAGTTTGTTAAATGAATTTCTGTGTATACTAATTCTTAGTTTACACAATCTCATATTAACTCAATCCAACTTTGTAGATTTACTAGGCATGATTGCAATGAACTAGGAATATGACGTCTGTTGCCTTCATTGTTACTGAATCGAGTAGAGAGTCTAAACTCAATAGAATTCTCACGGTTTAAATGCCTGAACTTTCCAGAGTTCTACTGACTACTACTACATATCAACATCAAAATATATAACGTTCATATCGTATATATTACTGCCTATTTCTGTAAATTTATTAGAAGTCTCGAGTTCTTCTTTTCTTTTTTGTTTTTCCCCGACAAATGGATTAAAGCCAAAGCAGTGACAGAAAAAATAAATTAAAAGCAACAGGTGGTAAAATAAGTTGTTAATTTGGGTTCCAACAAACTCTCAGGGTGTCAGTGTAGATGTGTTTGGACTACTTTAATTTCTACATATTTCTTTTCTTACCCTCTCCAGTCCTGTTTAGTTAAAGAAAACGCCATCCATAATACTCTCTCCGTCCCATAATTATTGTCCAGTTTGAATTTCATTTCTAGTTCAAATTATACTAAAAGTACAATCCCAAATTGGACAATAATTTTGGGACATAGGAAGTACGTTAAAGCTTTTTATTTTTTGGGTTAAAAACAAGAAAATAAAAAATGATTTGTCCCATAATAAAAATCACATTTTAGCCTCATAAAAGATGAGAGCTTATGCATTCAGGCTACAGCAGTGTCGCTAAAATTAGGCGCAACATACTTTTCCGACAACCAAATGCACCAGTACATGCCACGTACTACAAAATGATGAAAAAACTGGCCCCAGATTCAAATAACGTTTGTAAACCAAAAAGCCAAGAAATAAAACAAAAACATGGTCCTAATTCCTAAGGCGCACATAGATTCCCTTGGAACCTTAATTCGAATCACAAACCTTATAAATGGCAAACTACACTTGAGAGATTCATGCCCCATGCTGCAATATCTCCATACTTATTATAGCCTTCTACTATTGTGTAACTAGCCAGCCAAAAGAACAGTGTATATATATTCTTGTCATTTTTCCCTCTTTATTCTTTCTCTTTTCAGCAGCCAAAAAAAAGAGAGAAAAAAAAAGAAAGAATGGATGTGTACATTTCTGAAGAGTACGTGATGAAAAGACGAATGGAGAAAGAAGCATTCAAAAGGGCTACTTCTTCTGCTTCAAATGGAGGGAGAACCACTCATTGCGAAGTCGCCGGCCGGAGTAAGAGATCATCAGTAATGGATGACCAGAAAATAGCCATTTCCGGTAATGTCCGGTCTGGATGTACTAGTAACCAAAGTCTCATTTTCAACTGTCTTTCTGCTTAATTCACCCGAATATGTATGAACGTTATTGCACGTACATATTAAATTCTATGTACAGTGCATGCTTGTTTGATCCTCGAAATGTATCTTCCCCTCTCCATCTGAGCTGTGATCCATCTTTTGATTAGAAGAGTAAAAAGTTGTAATAGAGATAGGATTGTTCAGAAACAAAAAAAAAAAAAAAAAGAAAAATAATAAACAAATTTTTGTAAGCAAATATATGGTTTCTATTATTTTAAAATACAAGGTAAAAATATTCATGTGATATTAATTAATCGAAATTGAAGGAAGATCCCAACGTTGGGAGTTGGCTATTAGGTCCACATTTTTTTAATCCGGTACCATAAGATCAGCTACATATTGCAATAATTAGTTGCACACTTCAAAAAATTTAATGTAACTAGCGTCAGGGGCGGCTCAAAGATATAGGGGCCTAAAACCATTTTTCAAATCAGGGCCTCTCAATATTTTCTAAGTTTCCCTTACCATAAAATTTTAATTAAACTTTCAGAAGTATTAATTTGTAATAATTTAGTTTTACTGAATTTTGATAATAAACGACTCTTAATCTTAAAAGAGGTCATGATGAATTTTTTTCGTAATAGTGTGATTAGTATTTTGTTGCTATATCCTTATAAGTTTACCCAATCTTTGATGGAGGTATTTTTTTGAACTAATAAATAGTCAAATCTTTACCATTTTATACATAAATAATATTTAATTAGTAACTTTAGTTTGAAAATGAAAAATTACTTTTAGAACTTTGAAAAAAAACCAATAAGCATCACTAGTTATTGATTTATTTACATATATGTGGCCTTTACACTTTCCAAAAAAAAATGTGGCCTTTAGATTTTTGTCTAAAGATATATTTATCAATAATAAAACAAAGACTACGAATTTGGGGCCTTAGACTCTAAGGGGCTTAAAGCGGATGCTTTAGTGGCTTTATAGTTGAGCTTGAGCCACCACTGACTAGCGTATATCATGAATATGACGACATTCGATACTGCAAACTTGCAGTGATCTGGTCGACTATAAAGGGGTATTTCAATCTCCTTTCACAACATACATGGAAATGTAATATTCAAGAATCATATTCCTGTTGAATAGGGTAAAAATAATTATTAAAAATAAATATAGGTAATATGGAAAGATATGGAAGACTAAACAAAAACTTTTTTCTCTTCTTCCTCTTTTTTAAATTTTTTTTCTTTTTTTTTTCCCATCTTTTTGCGGGCGGGTGTAGTGAGAAAATGAGATAAAATCATGGCCGTCTTTTGGGCTTTGACTTTGATGTCTGGCCGCCCAAGTCCTCTAGTTTAGGATGAAAAACCTTGGGCTAGTCTATTATGTAACTGAGAGTATCTTCTAGGTTTCCAGATGATATCAAATTGAAAGGTTAATAGTTTTAGAGGAAAAATGATGATCAATTCATTTTGGAACAGAATGTGTACTACTACTTCTAAAACCTTATATCATCAGCCAGCTAGTAGTATACACAAGCCAATAATATCTGTGGGCGCAACAACTTATGCTATTAATGTGCTCGATGCAATGTATTATAAGCTTTAAGAATACAACACAAAATTAATCTATTACACATTGAGTGTATGCTGAATTTAAAAATTAACGATAGAGATTAGAGATTATGGATATAAAATCATGTATTGACATAGATGGCACTAACATATATGAAAGTGCGCACATACCTAGCTAGTTAATAATATTCTATCCTTTTATCTTTCACCTGCTCTCTTGTTTAATAATAATATACTTTGTTATATTATTTTAATTTTATAAAGTAGAAAATTAAAATAGATGAATGGGAATAGAATATACTCGTAATTCATTTTTTTTTTGTACCTATCAGTTCCTATAAAATAGACGGATGGGAATAACATACATTGTTCATTTCTTTTTTGTACCTATCAGTTCCAATAATCTTCCCATGTTGCCAATATATCTTACCATTCACATGTTCTAAAACTTTACAATTTTTGGTACACATAATTGTATCATAATCTTCCATGAAGATGATTGATAGTATTTGATGTTTACCTCAGACATATTCTTCCAGGTGTTCAGATGGCATCAAATATTGGGCATCCTACCGCTTCTCAAGTGTCAATTGATCACTCATCTAATCATAAACTGTCACCACTAATCTATTTATAGCCCATTTTAACTAATTAATTAAAACTCATCCCCTCAAGCGTTTCTTCACGCATTTCCCAATGGCAATTTATCATGGTTACATATAGTTAATCTTCTTCCTCTCAAATAAAATGATCAGGCCCCCTTTTTTACATTTTACCCCCCAACTTAGTGCTGAATTTTGTATATAAATTATCAAATCATATATAGTACAGCAACAATGTCTTTCATCGGCACGCAGCAGAAATGTAAGGCCTGTGAGAAAACCGTTCATTTCGCCGAAATGATGTCGGCGGATGGCGTTCCTTATCATAATACCTGTTTCAGATGTAGCCAATGCAATGGACGACTCACGGTATGTTCGTTACAACATTTCTGATTAATTAATAGCGGAGATTGTGCTGCGCATTTGTTAATTTGCTCAAGAATTAATTAAAGAGAAAAGGTGACAATGTTGTCAATTTTTATTTTTTTTTTAATTTTGTGTAATTGATTCGAAATTAATGGATGCTTAAATTAATGAAGGATTAAGATAGGGAGTCCATGGATCATCTGGTTACAAATCGAAATCATTTCCAGAAGGGCTGATATTTTTGAATAGAGTCACTGAATGGAATTAAATGATATTTTGAATACGCAAGCAATTATTTATGTGCTACTGTTTACCCTGCAGATGAGCAACTACTCTAAAACCTCAGAGGGGGTGTTGTATTGCAGGCCACACATGGAACAAATGCTCAAAGAGAAGGGCATTGTTAACAGAGTTCCAGGTGGGTACATTTCATCCATCCCCCAAGTTAAAACTTCTGTTTGCTGTATCTGGTTTTATTTTGATATATGAAAAATCCGCTAATTGGTTTTACACTCAATGCCCGATCATCAGCTGGGAAGCCAAATGGACTGGTATGTTTTTCATCCCTAAATTATTATTATTATTATTATTATTTTGGTGTGGACAAACATGAGTAATTAGTGTAATTTGACAAATATCATATAATTTTCATTTTACAGAATAGAACTCCTAGTAAGGTGTCGTCAATGTTCTGTGGTACCCAAGAGAAATGTGCCTCTTGTAAGAAAACCGTTTATCCACTGGAGAAGGTACTAATGTAGTAGTATCAATATTCTTAACAAGATATATTGTTTTATCTCATTATTCAAACGAAGTCGTATTAAATATTTATAATTGTTTTATCGATACACAAATATTGAGACAGAAAAAATTTATTTTATTTTTATTCACTCTACTAGGTGACAGTGGAAGGAGATTTTTACCACAAAACATGCTTCAGATGTGCTCATGGGGGATGCTTTCTAACACCTTCATCATATGCTGCTCTTGACGGAATCCTATACTGCAAAGCTCACTTCTCTCAACTGTTTAAGCAAACTGGCTCTTACAATCATCTCAACAAAACATCTTCCATGAGAAAAAATGCAGTAGACCAAGAGGCAATTGATCAAGTTGTTGCTGAAGCTGTTGAACAGCCACAAGAATCGTCTACTGCCGAGGAACCAAAAGTAGAAGAAGAAGAGGCACAATCATGAAAAGCATCATCATCATCTGTTGAAATTTTGTTATATATATATATATATATATATATATATATATATATATATATAGATAGATAGATAGTAAGAGAATTTGCTGCATCTCCGCAAATTATTTGTAACTTTTTTTTTTCTTGTATAACATTTTTGACTAAATCCTCTCTAATTTTTGTTGCTAAATTTTGCTTTCTTTGTTTATTTGACATTTCATTGAACTTAATAATGGTGAAATGATACATACAATATACTCCAGTGCTCTGTATTATAATAACAGTTTAAATTTTATATATATTTCTTACGCATGAGGTTCTACTTAGATTTTGTATTGTCTACTAAATATTTCTTCTATCTCATAAGTTATAAGAACAATCGGTGCGGTTTCACAAATTAAATTTCTTTTTCCTCGACCAAATTGATAATTATTTCATTACACTTTTATATATAAAAAGATGATATTGAAGAAAAATCTATGAGACCCAAAGCGGAAGAGTTCCATTGCTTCCTAAGAACTAATATTTTGGGAAGGTTGCATTTCCAAAAAACAAAAAGAAAAAAAGAAGTAAATTGTGAGGGGTTTGAAGACAAATAATTAATCCAAAATCATCAAATGATTCTATGACCCACGTAAGCGTGGACCAAGGAATGGCCCAATAACACCAGGCCCTTATTTTTTTCTGGAAAATTTTCTTTTTTCCCTGAAAAAATAAATCAGAAATTATTTTGGGATGAAAGTACAGAAAAATTAAGATTAAAACCTTAAGGCTGTGAACTGTGATAACCACTTGTATAATTCTGATTATATGCCCAATTTTCTCTAATCCACAAAGTAGATAAGGTATCAGAATGTGTCTACGTATACAATTCAGTGATGAACATTTTACAGTGAAGAAGATTCTCATTCCCCAGTTTCACCATCATCATCACTATTGCTTCAACAGCTTCCATTCCCATGAATCCAATCCACCATTCATCTAATTGGCAATGAATGCTAATTTCATGAGCTACCCATCATCTATGGAGTCGATATCTTTGTCCTCCACCATTACTTCTGCTGCCAGCACATCTTCTCCCACCGCCACTGTGAATTCCATGGCTACCCAGTTTTGTTTGCCGTCTAATATCTCTTTGCATGCACAGTACCCAGGAAGAAGAAGATCAAGAAATGTTTGTTGGGATAAAAAACCCAGAAAAGTTTGTGTCTCTGCATCCAAAGGGGAGCCACCTGAGTTGGATAGGTGGGAACAAATGGAGCTCAAGTTTGGCAGAATGCTTGGTGAAGACCCCAAGCTAACCATGGCCAAGGTGTACTTCATTTGTCCTTTCTTCCTGCAATAATATGATGTTAATGAATGGTTATTCATACTCCTGCTTATTTATAATGGATAGTATTTGGTATTTTCAGCAAAGAATTGTGGGGGGAAGAAATTTGGAGACCAACTGTAATAAAAATTTGCTCCTCTCCTTTTCCTGTTCTTTTTTTCCCTTTATTTGTTTTTTGTTTTTTTTTTTTTCGTGTATTGTCTTTCCTGTGTAATGGATGTTTGAATTTTTTTTCTTGGTTTATTGGCCAACAAATTGACAGAGTCTGGAAAGAAATGATATGATGGTTTGTGGGGTGTGTTCTTCAGAGTTAGGAATTTGGAAGTGTTAATTTCCACAGCTATGTCTAGTTTGCTGTTCTTTTTTACTTAGAGGAAGCCCAGCAGATTGAATTCTGTCCCACGAATCTTGATCCTTGCAAAAGCATCATGTAGCTGTTTTGTAGCTCATTGTTGAATTCTCTACTATTTCTGTAAATGAAAATATTTCTCATTGTGAGTGTTTTATCCTATTAGATAATGGCGAGGAAGGCTAATCCAGATTTAACTCCTTTAGAAATTGAAAATTTAATTGAGAAGAAAAAGAAGGGGAAGTCGAAGAATAGTGCTATAGAGGAAGTTGTTTCATTTGATATGGAGTGGGAAAGAAAGGCAGCTACTTCCATTGACGGGGTGAACTTGGTACGGCCAGTGACCCCAAAAGGAGTGAAGTTTGAGACTAATGAGAAATCATTTGAGGTTCAGAAAAGGAAACCAACTCAGCCAGTTGGAGAGGCAGTTAAAAACAACACTAGCAAGGTTCCTAATGTGATACTGAGGAAACCTACAACATATAAAGATGAAGATTCTTCGAAATATAGCATTAGACCAAATTTATCATTGAGAATGGGGAAGGAACAACAGAAGGAAAGGTTTAGTGACATTACACTGTTGAAGAGGCCTGAGAAAATCATTTCTGATGGTGAGAGTGAAAGTGGCCAGTCCAATAATTCTGAAGCTAATGGTAGCTCTCCAAATGAGTTTAGTGACATTACGTTGTTGAAGAGGCCTGAGAAAGTCAGTGCTGATAGTGAGGGTGAAAATGATGAATCAGGTGACTCCAAAGCTGATGGTAGCTCTCCAAATGTTGAGAATGAAGAAAAGCAAGAATCACCTGATTCCATCTCAATTGGCGATTCATATCAAGAACCAAAAACAGATATATCTAACCCTGGTATCTCTACCGATGCTATGCTGCTTGGTAAACCAAAAAGGTAATTTAAAGATGTTATGGGTTAAAATTATTTGTTGATTACTGTTTCTGGTTTTCTAACTATATGTTGTCCAATAGATTAGACCAGTCAGTGAAGGTGACATCTACCATTGTTAAAGAGCAAATCCCTGAAAATCGTGAAACTAGTGGGAGGGTTATAGCACTTGAAGACTTCCTTTCATCGCCCATGAAGGTTGGTGTTTTCATCTCATTGTTTCTTTTCTGAAATGTGTTTTTATATTGAAGCTTGGTGCTGGCTATTTATAGGACATTGAAGAGCAAGACTGGAAAAGAGCAGAAGATCTGGTTTTATCTGGAGAAAGAGGAGACGTGGAGATAGTGAGCTCTAGTACCAGAGGATTTACGGTAAGTACCAACTATCCTAATTTCCGGATCTGATGCTTGACTTCCAAATCCAATCTTAAAATGTGTGTCTTTTCTGGTCCTTGTTTTGCAGGTTTCATTTTATTCTTTGATAGGATTTTTACCGTATCGAAATCTTGCTTCAAAGTGGAAGTTTTTAGCTTTTGAATCTTGGTTGAGAAGGAGGGGCTTAGATCCATCCAAGTACAGGAAAAGCTTAGGTGTTATTGGCAACTCTGAAGCAGCTGGCATAATACCTTCTACTGATTTAAGATTAGATATAGACATAGATGACAAATTAGGCAGTGAAGTCAACCCCGATATGAAGCTTGAAGATCTTCTAAAGATCTATGACCAGCAAAAACTCAAATTTTTGTCATCCTTTGTTGGTCAGGTTTGTATGAAGCAAATTTGGATTGAAATGTAGATTTCATAAGTTGACTAGACTAACCTGAAAACCTCATGTTTGCAGAAAATAAGAGTGGTTGCAGTGTTGGCTGACAGAAAATCAAGACGGCTTGTTTTTTCTGCTAAACCAAAGGAAAATGAAGAAAATATCACAAAAAAAAGAAATCTCATGGTAGTATTCTCATGCGTATGGAACTTATTTGCGTTGGATTATTCATGAGCGCAAACTTTTATACTACATCAAGCTGTCGACTTTATATCTTTCACCATGCTATTCCTCTTTTATTGATGCTTTTTTCAACAAGTTTCTTACTTTATCTCCTCTGGGGCTCTGACAGGCTAAACTGAGTGTTGGTGATGTGGTTACCTGCACAATTAAGAAGATAACGTACTTTGGCATTTTTGTTGAGGTGAGGTTCCATTCTTTTCTTTTTATTGTTATTGTTACGATTGGTGTTTAGTTGAGTCTTATGCTTTTATCTTGGGACAGTTGTTAGTATATTGTTGCCTTATTTATTTTCCAGTGAGAACATCCCAGATAACAGGGAAATGTATTATCATGCGTAAACTGAAATTTTGAATGTAGATTGAAGGAGTACCTGCTCTGATTCACCAAACCGAAGTTTCTTGGGATGCTACATTGGACCCTTCATCATTCTTTAAAGTTGGCCAGGTATCTTTGACCGAGCAACCGCCTTGCCATTGTTTAGAATGATCGCATGTCTCTATCTGCATTTCCATCTGTAAATTTCTTTGTATTAATTTACATAAGATGGATTGTTATGTGTAATGTGTTCTCTGACGTTCCGAATATATATGATTTTCCATTTCTTCTCCCTTTTCTGGTCAGATTGTGGAAGCAAAAGTTCATCAATTAGATTTTAGCCTTGATCGCATATTCTTGTCATTGAAGGAAATAACGGTAATCCTTGTGAAGTTTTGGTAATACTGAAAGTCCCTTACTTGCTAATTGTTACTCCAGCATTCTGAATCAGTTTTTTCCGTGGCAGCCTGATCCATTGATTGAGGCCCTAGACGCAGTTGTAGGTGGTCATGATTCTTCAGATAGCCAACTAAAAGAAGCTCAGGCAGATACTGAGGTAGGAGCACCATTTTTCTCTATTATGTCATGACTAGATCTTTTATTGCATTTCCACATACTAAACAATGTGGGTAAATACTGAAATATTGAATCTGGCAAATACGTTAAGATTCTTTTGAGTTTGTTTGGTTTAATCCTTATGATTTGGTCAAGTATTATTGCTGCATAATAATCTAATTGGCTATAAACGATGTTTAGCTGCAATCATATTTCAGAGTTGCAGATCTTTAAGAAAGTTTTTTTGGGTTATTATATCCAGTATTACCAAGGAAACTTTAAAAAATGGATGATAGAATTTGAGCAAGCAACATGTGTGCTTTATTGAAATTTTATACACATCCACCTGGTCATGGAAGCAGGATGGTAATTCTGAATATCTCTCCATGTAATCTTTGGACAGTGGCAAGAGGTGGAGTCTCTTATTAAAGAACTGCAACAGGTTGAGGGTATTCAATCTGTGGTTAAGGGACGGTATTTTGTGAGTCCTGGTTTGGCACCAACTTTCCAGGTACATCAACTTCTTTTCACCATAATGAATGGTGTTCTATTAAAAAGGCTAAGATATCTTTGATTATTATATGAAGTTCTTCGTGTTCACCCATGTGTTTTTGTTCATGCAACAGGTCTATATGGCATCGATTTTTGAAAATCAGTACAAACTACTAGCTCGGTCCGGCAATCGGGCACAGGAAGTAAGTTAGCAACTTGTTTCCCCCCAAGAAATACACTATTATTAGAAAAAAAAAAAAAATCTTCTTACAATTGAGTTTCTGCTGATGAATATCTTGTTGGCAGGTGATAGTTGATACATCCTTGGGTAAAGAAGAGATGAAATCCATCATTCTAACCTGCACAAACAGAGTTCAATAACAACAAACAGTTCATTTTATTTGATCCTTGCCAGTTTCTTTCACTTCTTCATACTGCTTTTTTGTTTCGGCTGAGAGCCATTTTCGAGCTGTAATTATTACCTGGAACATCATTCGATGATCATCTTATTTCTTGCTTAGTGATGATACAAATAAATTTCCCAATGACTCTAAACAGAAGTCTTCTATAAGAAAAAGGATATCATTTGTCATCTTGATCCAGTACACTGGCACACTTGTAGATTGTGTCTTGCAAAGTTTAAGCCTAAACCCTTAACATACCAAGTTTAGCTGTAAAATTTCATTTCTGGATTATCACTCGCAAGAACTTTACTCGTGGAAGTTGAAACTAGTATTAGTGTAAGTTAAAAAAACAAGACTCTTGTTTTGGGACGGAACGTTTATAAAAGTTAAAAACATACTTATATGAAGTGCAAAAGATTTTGAGGACAGATATAAATGCATTCAAAACCAAAATTAGAAGCCTAGAAAGACATTAATGCTTGAGATCGAGAGTTCTGCTGGAACTGAAAACAGCTTTTTCCCATGTTATGGAGCTGTATTGCATTATCTAATCGTTCCTTGTTGACCCTCACACGTGACCATTGACCGTTTGGTCAAGGTAGCAAACTATTATATACTGTATACATTTAACATATTTTCGTGAATTAGATATTGCATGTGTTCCGAAATTATTCTCTAGTTTGAATTTTCATTTTTAGTTAGAATTAAGTTAGAAATGAAAATCTTAGTTAGACAATGATTTTGGAACCGAGGGAATATGGTTACCATGTTACAAAGTCTAATTTTTTGGGGTCATATGATAAAATATTAAAATCAGAAGGAAAATCCAATTACAGACCAAAAAACATATGGGAAGTGAATATCTTGTAAAAGTTAATTTCCAAAGTCGCCCCCAAAAATTCAAAAGGTTATCCCAGAAGGAAGAAAGTGCAAATGTCACTTTCTCCAAACAGCCAGCTAATAAAAGTTTCTCACAGAAACTTCCAACGGAATTTTTTGTTCTTTTTCCATTTTCGGTTGCGACTTGTGACTTGTGAGTTTGTTTATGTATAAGTTCTTTGAGAAGCTCACAACTTTGAGAAGCTCACCAGCAACTAGCAAAAGATGAGCTCTGGAACAGGAACAAGTACTTTTGTCATCAGATGGATCAACTTCTTCACTGTGGTATGCTTTCCTTCTACCCTTTTGCTTCTTCCTTACAACCCAGTTCGCATTTATTCATTTTCTTTTCTGCATTGTTTTTGTTTATTATTAATTAGTCTTGTCTCAATTTGTTGGGGTGAGTTGTTCATGTTGAATATGGAAACCTTAAGTTGGTGTTTTTCCTGGCGTTTTGGAAAACTGTAATCTTTTTTTCTAGTTTATTCTCTTCTTTGTCAAACTGTAAACCCTCTGCCTCTGGTATTATATATAGATGGATTTGACAATAATGTGTAGTGAAGCCTGAATAGAAGAGATTGTATGCATTTTCTGGCGGTGTTTAAGTTGTTAAAAATTAATTCTAAACGTTGAATTGTATCAAACAGCTGTTAGCTGTGGCTGTCCTGGGTTTTGGGGTATGGATGAGCACTCACCATGATGGCTGCAGGAAGTCCTTAACTCTACCTGTAATAGGTCTTGGTGCAGCAATTTTTGTGGTGTAAGCTTACTGAGTTAAACTTTTCCTTTTCGGTATGAGTTTTTGCTTTTTAAATGTGATTTCTTGTTGCTCAGAAGATTGAATTATTTCATTTTCAGATCAATTTTAGGCTTTCTGGGTGCGTGGAAGAACAACTCAATCTTGTTGTGGATTGTATCCTACCAATAAGACAAGTTTGTCGTTTTTGCACTTCTTGTTATGCCAGTGTATGATTATGCATTTTATGAGTTTGCCTTGACTGAATCTCAGTATCTAATCTTGCTCTGCCTTATTTTGTTGGCGATATTGGTCTTCACAGTCTTGGCGTAAGTACTTTTGCTGAGCTCTTTTATTGGTGGCGCTTTGAATCATAGATTGTCCAGGGAAATTTTCATTTCTTGTTCTTCTAAATGAATTGGCAATGTAGAACCTTTGTGATTGGCATGACTGCTATCTCTTGCTTTTATTGACATCGAAATGAATATATTTACTTCTGCTGCTCAATTAGATTTTGTCACTTCATATTAATCATGTTATTGGTGAAAGTAATCAGGCTTTACTTGCATTGTTTAGTTGACGTTCATTCCACTTTTTTTCAGTATAGTTATTACTCATCAACGACTTTCAAATTGTTGGACCAAGGGATACACTGCTAGTTGCTTCATGTTTTCATAGTTTAAAGTAGACATGTCCAAACTAAATCCTTCAACTGTGATAAGAAAGCATGACCTACAAACTGATGTTCTGCTTTTATTTTCTGCTTCTTCTAGGTTCATTGTGACAAATTCTGGCTCTGGCCATAATGTATCTGGTTTGAGGTAAATTTCTCTGTTAGTTCTGTACTTTCTGTTTTTATATTTTAACTTTGCTCTCTTCTGTATCGATCGGGCTCCTTTCCAAGTGCATTCTCACGGCATCACGTTCTTGTGCACACACAAGCACACCCTAACACTCCTCACCATAATTTGGGACAGATTGTTACCTTGGATGTATTGCTGTAATATTTCTCAAGTATTTGTTCACTTTTCAGTCTTATCAGTTGATTCCAACCTGACAAACTTACTGAGAGATCAACTTTTCATTTTTTCATCAGGTACAAGGAGTATCATCTTCAGGATTACAGTTCATGGTTTTGGAAAGAGGTAACTTTCCTATTTATGTTGAAGAAATGAACTAAAAAAATACTCTTTTAGGTCTGAAGTCAAAAGTGGAAGTATCATTTTTATTCAAATTTAATTTGTCAGCTTAATAATACGCACAACTGGGAGCGTCTAAGGAGCTGTCTTGTGAAATCTGATGACTGCAACTACTTGGCAAGAGAGTATAAGGTACATCCTTAGAAAGTACAAAACTCTAGTGCATTTTGTTTGAAATTACTCTTATGTCTTTAATTTGGCTTCTGTAGACTTTGAGACAATACAAGTTAGCAAGACTCTCTCCTATTGAAGCTGGTTGTTGCCGTCCACCATCAGAGTTGGTTCTTGCTTAATTATTTTCTCATATACTGCTATGCAATATGGATTGTCATGGACTCATTATCATCTGTATTAGTAATTAAATTAAAGTTTTCTGTTCTGGCTTCACTCAAGAAAGGCTTTCCTTCAGGTGTGGTTATCCTGCTGTAAATGCTTCATATTATGACTTAAGCTTTCGGCCAATCAGCACAAACAAGGATTGCAAACTTTACAAAAACTCCAGAGCTGTCAAGTGCTACAGTTGTGATTCTTGCAAGTAATGATCACATCTTTGGAAATGCTGTGCTCTTTCTGAGCTTGGGTTAATCATATAATTCTCAACCTTTTGCTTGCATTTCCTTGCAGAGCTGGAGTTGCTGAGTATATGAAGACAGAATGGAGGGTGGTTGCCATCTTCAATATCTTTCTTTTCCTTATCTTGGTAAGTCCGAAACTTTCTGCAAGAATCTGGGATCATTTTAGCTATCCTGCACAGGAAATTCCGTCAGAGTTTGATGTCCTTTTTCCCTCTCTTCTGGTAGTCTATAATCTACTTTGTCGGATGCTGCGCAAGAAGAAATGCTGCAAAGAGTCGCGAAAAAGTGTAGAGAAGGATCATTCTCAACTTAATCGTGCTCAACAAAATTCAATATTCTTTCTTCTCTTAAGAATCCTTTTGAAGAAAACTGCAAGAAAGCATGCCTGACTATATATGAAGATGCCTTTGACAACCTGCTGACAGAATACCGTGATGAAGACATTGAGAAGCAGAATGAAAATTTGTGCGTTCTCCCTGATCAAAGGACTAATATGTTCTATTCATTTTGACGTTGACCTTTTAGTGTTTTTAATCTCTTTGCTTTTTTTAACCTTCTAGAGTTAATATATTCGTATTTGCCTACTAGTGTTTGAGATTTACCATTGTTTATAATTAGCAGTCATTGTCTGGAGTCCATTCTTTTTTTTAAAAAACGATTTGCCTGTTTCAAAAAAAAAAAAAAAAAACACCCCTTATAAAAATACCATTTGATAACGATATTACCTTGCTTATTTTATTTTACTCTTTTTTTTTTACAAAGGAGGGGGCCAAAGCCTAAGACGATGTGATTAGAATACTCGTTACATCATGTCTTAACCAAGATTTCACAACATTAATATCAAGAAATTTCAAGAAACAATAATTTCTAAAGCAAATAATATCAAGAAATTTCTTTTCCTTTTTTAATTTCTAAAGCAAAACAAAAGGCAAATACCAAGTGCCATTACAAAACATCAAAATTAAAAAACAGGGGGGCGATAGAAACGAATAAAGCTAATCTTCTTCCAACGCCGTCTATCTTTTATTCTTTTTTTTAATTTGATATATTCCATCCGGTGATTTTACCAGATTTTACTCAATTTTATTCAGAGGAAGGAGGGGGAGTACAGTCATAACGACAGTTACACAAAGTAATAGCAGTTCCGGGAATCTCATCGCAACTGGCAACTGGATGGCTTCGGTAATACTGGGCGTAACACAGCCTAAAACAACAATCTTGTCCACACTTCTGGGAACAATACTCAAATGATGATATGCATCTCTTCGGCAGCGTTATGGGTGTCGACGGCACATCATTCTCCGTTACACACCATCCTGCAAAGTTAACACAAATTTGGCGCTAAATTACAATGTGAATTATTGACTGAACCATCACGGAATTATATACTGCCATCTCCACTGAACACAAAAATCAAAAAATGGCAAAAATAAATAAATAACAACAAATGAAAATTTGTACCTGTTGCGAATAAAAGAACAAGAAAAATAAGGCTGGCGGCTGATTTTGAGATGGCCATCTTAGAATAGTATGCTAAGCTGCTAATGCTGTTGTTTCATTCTACGTGCTGTTTTTTTATACTTATTTATAAATAAATCTGGATGGTTAAATTGAGAAATACATTATTGACATTTACTGTGTAAGATTTTTTTACAGGTTTTTTTTTTTAATAACAGTTATTAATGGATTATTAATAATTATTACACGATTACACATTTCTTTTTCAGTAAGATTTCTTCACCAATATATATTTTCTCCAACGTCTTCTTGGTGCATGCATT
This sequence comes from Oldenlandia corymbosa var. corymbosa, assembly GCA_949775105.1. Lineage (NCBI taxonomy): Eukaryota > Viridiplantae > Streptophyta > Magnoliopsida > Gentianales > Rubiaceae > Oldenlandia > Oldenlandia corymbosa. The sequence goes on along the minus strand of OX459119.1, from coordinate 8,210,751 downwards.
CACCAATTCTTTGAAGTGCATTTGTCATTTTTCCTAAAACAAAAACAATATATTGAATTTTTTTTTTTACTAATATTGTCACCAGCTGAATATATAATGGAAAATCTTCGGTTTAAATTACATGTGACCACCTTAAACCAACCAGGAACAGCTAGTATTTGGCTGCGGGGTTGATGTATTAAACCTTACCATGAATTTTCCTCTTTTGGGAATGTTTTGATGGACTTAAATTACAATGTATGTAACAAAAATTTTAAAAATAGTAGTAAAGCTTTAACATCTGTAACAAAAGAATTAAATTTTGCAATTAACAAAATAGATCTTTTTCCTCATTAACATTTTTTAAAAAAATTCATAGTACTTTTTTTTTTTTTTTGGTTACATATGATGGTGCAATAATTTAGATATATTACATTAGATTAGATCTATAAACGATTTAGTTCATAAGTTAATGAGGGTTTATATACGCAACCGTGCCGCTATATTTTTTCAGCAATGTAAAGGATAAACGAGCGTCCTTAATTTTCAGCAGATTTTATGATATCTTTGGTAGGGGATTTGCAATGGTTCCACGATTCGCCGTTAGGAATAATACAGTGATTGAAACACAATTTGATCGAAGTCTCTTATTCGGCAAAATATTTTAATTTAATTTCATAAACTTTTGTTTTATTATACCACAAGTATAGATTCTATTAATTTACATTTTCTTCAGCTATTTGTTCTTACTCTTTTCTTTTTCCCCTGAATCGCCCTCGACAAAGTTTGATTCCTGACTATAAGATTACTGTTTCTCACCCTTATAAATAACTTCGCTAACCCTGCCGCACTCATTACCAACAATTTTATAGGTATGATTTCTGCCTAAAAAATTTGGAGCCAGAATTTTCGAGGAAAAGAATTTCATTAATTGATAATTGTATTATTCCATAATGTTTTTATTTTTCTCCTCCATATGTATTTTTAAATAAATAACCAAACTTATATACATAGTGAACTTGTCACGTTGTCAATTTGGTCGAGAACACGAATGATTTGAGTTCTTCAACTTTTTGTTGATGATGAATGCATATGAAAGTATATACACTTTCACATGTATATATATGGGTTATATTGCACAGTTTGATCTTAGTCAAAAGGCCCGAGAAAGGTACTCCATAAACAAAAAAATAATTTCCGAATAAAAAAGTTAGAATTCAACGAATTAATCTCTACCTTCATAAGAATTATAAAAAGCATTAGGATGAATTATATTAGTTCCCAAATTGGACACAATTACATGAAGCACATTATAATTCCCTTAAATCTTCTAAAGTAAGGGTATGAATACAAGAAAATCAATTGGTCCAGCATAGTAGTAACGTAATTTAGGACATAAAGATTATATTTCTAGGGTTGGCAGTCGTGAGAGCAGGTGCAAATAGTTCCGGGAAACCCAGGAATCTCCTCACAAGTTGCCGTTTGATGTCTGCCATTGAAATAGGTGTTGCATAATCGTGCGCAACAGTTTACATCGCATTTTAAGCTGCATGGCCCTAATCCATCTATGCATCTTACCTTCTTTGCGGGCGTATCTGCTATTGTCGTATTTCCCGGCACAACACCACCGTCTCCGGCCACCGCCATCGTAGCCCTAACTGCGATGTCAAAATCACCAATATATGTAAACAAAAACTGTTGGTTAGTGAAAATGACAATTTATTTCAAGATGATCATGTAAATGACTTATATAGGCGTTTTAACCTTTTTAAAATAAAAGTTTTGTTTGTTGAACTAAAAGAGTACACGAATTTAGTTTTAAATACCTGATGCTAAGAAGAGAGCAAAGATAATGCAATATGCTGTGGTTGAACCGGCCATCTTCTAATTCTTGGAATAAACAAGTTAAAATGACAGGAATTTTATTTTTTTTTTCAGAGAAAATGCCTAGAATAATTTGGGTTTGTGAGACCATTGTATGAATGTCATGGGCATTATATAGCCATATTCGCCTGTTGATTTCGAGTTTTTTAAAATGTATTCAGTAAATGGCATTAGATATTTTTCACTTTTGTATAAGATAATGGCAATTTAAATGCATTTAGCATTTTTCTATAATCTTCAGTGGAATATATATTTACTTTATCGTCTACCGGATACCCAAATTTCCAACCAAATTCCTTGAATCGGACAATTCTGCTTTTACCAGGTTTCAATGCATTGACACTAAAGATCTACAAAGCGCGCGATAGTAAAAAATATTTTAAATGTTAAACATTATTTTTTAAAATGGAGTATAAAATAAACATTAAGATCTATATTTAATTTTTTCCCAACTAAAAAAAAATTAAAAGACAAGATGCCAACAACCTAGTAATTTAAATGCCGAAAGATTGTACAGACAAAATTTTGTTAGCCATTTTAACAAAATTCATGCGTAAATCGGATATTGAGTTGGCGCAACTTTTTTTAACCGCTAGCTGTTGATTATCATGTATTACCACATTCAATCTACGCTAACTGTCATCAAGGATCAACTCAGGAGGTTAGTGAAACATCGATCTTATGATGAATAGCTTCTAATAGTAAATTTTAAAATACATATTAACTGACCAAATCACATTCTATTACATACAATATATATGTATATATAGGGTAAAAAAGGGTACAAATTTAAAACATTATTAGATTTTGAACTCGTGAGAAAATTCCGATAATTTTAGTATATACGGCAATTTGTCTTAGCGATGATAACCTCAAACTTGATATGTACTCGTCCTCTATTCAGTAGTTTTTAATGACACGAATCAATTAATCTACCATTTGTGTTAATTAGTCAGATTGATCCAGTGCCATTATTAACAATATATTGCTTTAATTTATTGTTTTAGGCAGTAATATTTGTTGTTTTAATTTTATTTTTTTTTAGTAGGACTATTATGAGCATGAAGGGGGGAAAAAAAATTAAACCGACATCTTCCTCGGAGAAAATCCTTAGTGATCAATTCAGCTGAAGGACAGCACAAAAATTTTCTTAATTAATCATATGAATTTGAAACTCAGCAATTGGATACAGAAGAAAAGCTCCATAAAATATAAGGGATATCTCAAATTTCCTTAATAATACAAGAAATTTTGGGACCAAGCACACTAATGAATACATTAATAAAAATTTCATTCATTCTAAAGACAATCATGGGTACAAGTGCAAATCCGTCCAGGGAATCCAGGAACTTCGTCGCAACTTGGCACTTGATGTAAGGGTGTGAAATCATTATTACACATTCTTGTGCAGCAATTTATGTCGCATTCTAAACTGCATGGACCTAATCCATCTACGCATCTCTTTTGATTTACAGTTGCGTTATTATTCCCCGTTGCTGCCAAATTGCTGTTAATAGTAGTACTCTCCACAATCATATTTGTCACTGCATCATTAAGTTATGAAAAAGAAATCTTATCAGAAAAATATAATATATATATATATGCGTCTCGCATAAATCATTAACTATTATGACATTCGAATCCAAACTATCAAGAACAATAACCAAAACAATTTAGAAAGAAAATATCACCTGATGCCAAGAAAAGAACAAGGATGATGCATCGGGTTGCTGCTGTTGAAATGGCCATCTTTCTTAGAGGAAATTGGACAGGAAAACTAAAAGGCTAATGAGCTATAGTTATGTTTTTTTTTTTGGGTACTGATAATGTGTGGTTGGCTTGGGGTATTTATAGTGGTATTTGGTCATTGAACTTCAATCTTTTCATTCACTGAAATGGGAAAATTCTCAATGTAATTAAGGCCAATTTTGCATCTTTGAAATTATTTATATTTAATTAGATTTTCTCACTTTGAAAGCTCGTAACATTCCCTCTATAATTGCAATGTGTTTTTCTACCCTACCACATGAAGCTCACCTACCCAAATTCTCAAGTACTACGATTTTTTTAGCACAAAAAGGTTTTAGCATTCTTGTCACCTTAAAAGCAATTAACATTTTTCTATAAGTTGAAAATGAAATATTTTTCCGATTTCTCTCCATATAACCCAATATACCGACTTTTGTTGGATACAATGATTTTTATGAAGTAATTTGGCAAAATGGTTTCCATTTTGACTATATAAACAGGCTTTCGAAATATTCACTTTATGTTAGATTGGTTCTCTGTATGGGTGAAAAGGTAACATTTTGACTGTATAAGAGCCTTCATAATATTCACCTTACCCATGGGCGGAAACATAATTTCAAGTTCAAGAACATCAGTCTCAACTTTACGTAAACACTTTTCAAACAAAAAAAAAAAAAAACACTTTAAGTAAACACTATATAATTATAAAATATAAAAAAAAAAGTAAACACTATATAAAAATATCATTATTATTACTCAATACGAGATACCTATCATTTTTTTAGCATATCATTGATTTAATTTCCAACTAAATTGCAATATTAATGTCACATTGAACACCAAATAAACACTGCATGATTATATTACTATATTATCAACTATTACGATATTGACAAAAATTATCGAAAAATCTATTAACGAAATAAGATTGAACCCAAAGTGACAGACATTTCATTTGATATCCCACCCAGATTAATTAACGCTAGATCCTATTCTATATATGAATAACTTGTGTATAAGTCTATTCATATATTTCATGTATCTTCATATTTTTAAATCTCTTAACTCTCCCATGGCCACCTCATTTCAATAAATTTTTTTTTCTTTTCAAAAATAAATGAATTCCAAGGAGATTGTATCCATCACACGATGAGAAATAAATTCTGAAATCGAGTTCTAATTTCTTTCATATTCATGGTTACATTTTACATTTTGAGCTTAAAACTTGTGAACACAAAAAATAAAAAATAAAAAAAAATTCCATTAATCCAGTACTTATTACAATTGTTTAAGTAATAACCAAGGTGCGTTTTAACGTTGGCAATGATAAATCCCCAATCCATTAATTATCGGTTCCGTTATCTATCCTTTTTTTTTTTTTGACCTACTCTACTACTCCTTCCGTTAACCTATCCTAAATGCCCTTTCTCATGCAATTGGTGAGAATCGATCCCGGATCTTTCCCGAGAGAGTCCTTTCACCAAATCAATTGGGTTATATTTGATTCTCACTTCGCTATCGATGTACGGAATGTATAACATACAAATTTTCAATTAATGAATGATCAAAAATGTTTGAGAGACATCTATTACTCATATAAGAGTAAATTTTCAGTAAAACGATTACATCATGTCAACTTGTGCTGCCTGATACAATTGAGGGGAGAGTGCCAATTTTAAGAGAGAGAGAGAGAGAACAAAATATACATAAAGGCCAAAAAGACTAATAGTTATTTTTTAATTTGTTGGCTACACTAGAAAAATATATACTCCCTCTGTCCCAAAATTATTGTCCAGTTTGAGATTTTACTTTTAGTACAATTTGAACTAAAAATGAAAACACAAACTGGACAATAATTATGGGACGGAGGGAGTACATTTTTGTATACTAGATTTTTTTTCTGACATGATATGTCAACATCCATTGTAACTTGTTGCATAGCAGATAATTTTCTTCGGAATTGATTGATACACAGAGAATGTTCAAATCACCTCAAAGATGGTGATTAATGTGAGGCTAAACTAGTAGCTCGGTTTTAGACCGGTCTATTATTATGATTTAATGGGCATATGGAAGAAAATTGGGCCTGAAACGACTTATACCATAAGATAGCTTGGTTATGAGAATACTTTTACACTATAAAAAATAACTAAACAGGAATGGACGTACTTTCGAATCAAAAGGTACTTTCGAACCAGAAAAAAGATCGTTAAATTATTGAATAATTTCATCACATGTTATCTATCAAATTTATTCCTAAAAGAGATACTTTTACTAATCAAAAATTCATCCGAGCCTATTTTGTTAATTTTGGACTTTAAATCGTGACGAAAAATTATTTTCACATGCAAAGCATGTGAGTTGGCTTCATGGGCAATTTTATCTTTTTGTATTTTTTTAAAAAAATATTTTTAATTTTTTTTTAAAAAAATTCTTTTACAATTCTTATTCTTGTACTTCTTAACTTTGGGAATTAAATGACATTCTAGTTATTAGGATACAGTACTTCCTGGTATTAGACCTAGATTCAAGTCTCGCTAATGATATGTAGGGGTGTTTTAAGGATACTTTTTAACTTTTATATATTGGTACTAGTATAATTACTAAATTTTAATAAGCAATGTACCTTTTGTATTTCAACTTCTAGGTTATAAGAAATTTCACCTGATGCCAAGAAGAGAACAAGGATGATGTATTGGGTTGCGGTTGAAACGGCCATCTTTTCTTAGAGGACTAGTGATGTCTGGTCGCACAATGCGCGATCCTGGCCCAATATATCTGTAGATCTTAGAAATGTTTATATCTGAAAAAAAAATATTTTGTATTTGGCCCGATATATTTTAGAAATATTTGAAGAATTTTAGAAATGTTTTATAAGTGTGATGTTTGTATTTGGCAAAAAAAATAAATTGTATTTGGCCCGGTACATTTTAGAAATGTTTGAAGATTTTAGAAATATTTTATAAGTGTTATTTCTTAAATATAAATAAACTTGATCAAATATATGTCTTGAAGTAAATGCTAGACAAAATATAAAAGCATCCTAATAAGTTTAAATATTAGTAAGATAATCTATTGATGTTCTCCATTGGTTGTGCCAAATCAATACTTAGTTTTGGAGATTTATAATAGCTTTGTAGTTAGCTTCCTCCAAAGGTTATACGCTTAATTGTTGGAACTATTTCTTCCAAAAGTTTATAGGTAGTAAAATATTAAAAATATGATTTTGAAACTGGTTAATTGTTGAAACTGATTGATCACAAACATGAGAATGAAAATAATGTAAATTTGTATAGGTTTCAAGATATAGCAAAAAAGAACTCACCTCACCATGGCAAATAAAAAAAAAAAAGGTAAAAGATAGCCCATTAAAAGTTGAGAATTTTTATTTTTTTCTGTAGGTAAAAATGATGTATAAAAACACAAATAAACGTAGAAACATCATTCCTTCCCTCTCCACCTCAAATTCATAAAAGGATTCTCCATAAATTAGTTAAAAGAAGCGACCTGAACTATTTATATGATGAGGAACTAAAAAAAGTCCAAAAACCAAATCCAAAAAAATATATTCTTGAAACCCCGAACATAAAAAAAGAAACGTGCTTCATTTGCAAATAATAATATAATAATAATAATAATTCGTCAACTGGGAGTATGAAACAAAATCAAAAGTAATTAAACAAAGAAAAAACACACTTCATAATTGGCCATATACGAAAAAAAACCTGAGACTCCATAATTAAAAAAAGAAAACTACTCTAATTGAATGAAATATAAAAAACAAATTTAAAAAACCACACTTTGTAACAAAAACCCAATCAATCAATTCAATCCAAACATAACTAAAATCATACAAAAATTATAGGCTAACTAACCAAATAAGAAATCACATCATACTACCTGACAACGGCTACGGTAGCTGTAACGGATGGACGCATAAAAATAATAGTAATAACACTATTCTTAAATGGGAAAAACAAAAAATAATAAAAGCCAAACCAATGATCTGTGGAAATAAAATCATTTAAATTTTAATACCTGTAATGGCACCATCACAACAGCCGAAGCAAGATCAATGAGAATTTTTTTTCACTTTATGTTTATATAGAGAGGTAAAGAGAATAATTTTTGAAGTTGAAATTTTATCGATTAAGATGTAGTTGATGATCACTAATGAAAAGATTCAACATACTAATAGGAAAGGAGTATATTTCACCATATATTCTCAATTCATGATTGATGATGAATTTATTTATTTTTTAATTATGGAGAAGGGATTGATTAATGAGTCGATTGTCGTGGAGATGGGGATGAGGATTTGGGTTTTTTATGAACCCGTGGTTTTTTTGTTTGTTTGTTTGTTTTGACGAAAATAGGAGGCAGAAGTGAATTTAGACTGCATTTGCCTTTTAAATTTAGGAGATGTGGTAATAAAAATTTATTTTAAAAATATGATGTGGAAATGCCACATGGCAAATGATTGTACTTTCTCTTAAGTGTGGTTTTTGTTTCTAATATAGTAAGAAATTGGAGTGGAAGACTAAAAGGGTAATTAGCTATAGTTTTTTTTCTTTATTTTTTTTTGGGTACTGATAATGTGTGGTTGGCTTGGGGTATTTATAGTGGTATCTCTGAAATTGTTTATATTTAATTAGATTTCCGCACTTTGAAAGTTCATAACATTCTCTCTGTTATTGCAATATGTTTTTCTATATCACACTACATAAAGCGCACCTAGCCAAATTCTCAAATGCTATGATTTTTATTTTTTTTTTCTAGCCCAAAAAAGGCTTTTGCATGCGCGTCACCTTAAAAGCAATTAATATTTTTCTATAAATTGAAAATGAAATATTTTTCTGATTCCTCTCCATTCAACCAATATACCAACTTTTGTTAAATACAACGAATTTTATAAGTTGTCAACAAGGTTTTCATATTGACTGTATAAACGAGGTTTCATAATAATCACTTTACAGGATTGCATTAGATTGGTTCTTTGTATGGGTGAAAAGGTACCATTTTTGAGTGTATAAGAGACTTCATAATGTTCACCTTACATTCTGTATGGGCGAAAATGTAATTTCAACTTCAAGAATACCAGTCTCAAGTTTAAGTAAACAATATATAATTATTTAATTTTTTAAAAAAAAGAAGAAGTAAACATTATATAGAAAAAGTATCATTATTATCATATTATCAAGTATCATGACCACTGACAAAAAAAAAAAAAAACCGAAAAATCTATTAATGAAATAAGATTGAACCCAAATTAAGTGACAAATATTTCATTTGATATCCCACCCAGATTAACACTAGATCCTATTCTATATATGAATAATTCGTGTATTATGAAATCTATTCGTATAATCATATATTTCATGTAAACTTCATATTATTAAATCTCTTATCTTTTCCATGACCGCCTCATTTTAATAATTTATTTTTTCTTTTGAATACAAATGAATTGAAAAGTTTATCATCACAAGATGAGAAATAAATTCTGAAATCGAGTTCCAATTTCTTTCAAATTCATGCTTACATTTTACATTTTGAGCTTAAACCTTGTAAACACAAAAATGTAATAAAAATAAATGTCCATTAATCTACTAATACTTATCAAAAGCGTTTAAGTAATAACCAAGGTGTGTTTTAACTTTAGCTTTGACAAATCCCCAATCCATTAATGTTTGGCTTGCTATCTTTTATATATATATATATATATATATATATATATATATATATATATCTATATATAAAAGAGCGGCTAGAATCTCGTTACGGGACGGTTCCGTTTAGGATAATAACCATAAGATTAATTAGGTTAATTAATAATGGTAGGATTAAAACGAGGGTACATCATAACTAAATGTACCTAAATCCACCTTATTAAATAGAAAAAGTTTAGAGGAAGTGAGGATTTAGTCCCAAGATTTGGGGAATTAAAATAATTTTATCTCAAACTATAGAAAATAAGGAAATTAGTCCCAAGGTTCGAACTTATTTGGTTCCACCAGCCTAAATTTCACCCCGACAACCATGGGAAATCAAATTCCGGCAAATTTCTACTTTTTTTATTCCAAAAAATAACATGCCTCACATTATATATCAATTTTGTTTTCTATTTTTCCATGCTACTCTCTCCACTACATACCACCGCTCTAATTTTCCATGTCAACCTTATTGGATTCAACAACGACGATGACCTATCCATTGGACAAGAAGTCCCATCCGATTTAATCCAGGAACAATTTGACCCTCTGTCATGGTTGAACCGAGAGTGAGCATGAAGTTTTCCTAGATCTTGACTTGTAATGCCAGGATTAAATTGCGCTTGCACGGTGGTCTTGGATGATAGAATATGGAAATACCACAATGCATCATGTGAATAATACTCTCTTTCATTGGAGAAAGGGAGACAAAGCGTCTGATTTGGGCTGCTATTGAGACTGAGGAAGAGAAAGAGGAGGGAAGCCGTCGCTTTTTTTCTTTGCTTTCGGCAACATCGAATGAATAATGTCTTTCAAAATGTTATCAATTGTAGTACAAATAAAAGAGTGGGATTTTAAGGTATGGTTTAACGAATGACGGTAATATATGGTTTTCGGATCATATGAATCGATGGTTTTTTAAGATTCAATCGATGGTACGGTTATTGAAATCGTTGGAAGCAGCGGCTATGGCGAAGTCGTCGTTGGAGGAGAGCTGTTGCACATATTTTGATCAACAGCTGAGAACTTTTGAATTTGTGGCTGGGGAGGTTATTTCATGAATCTGATCAGATCAGCAAAAACTCAATGACCATCCGGTCTAATCGAGTTTCATCATAGTAGAATTTAGGTGAAAAAAAGAGCATGTTCTTCTTTTAATGAATGATGGATGGTTCTGTGTTGAATATGAGAGCATAATTAACTCACTCCAGTTTTGCATTGGCCAAGTACTTGAGATTTGATCAATTTGAGTCCTTTAACTGATTTTGCATATATGAAATTTATGTAGCTTCAGTTTGCAAAAAAAAACAAAAAAAAAAAAAAGGTTTGGAGTTTTAATTGTTAAGGAAGAAGATTCGGACAGAAAAGACAAGGAGGAGTGGTGGGGGTGGTGTTTGACCGCCGTCTCTGACGGAATTGGGCGAAAAAGACAGTTCTTTCGTATTTTACTTTTTTTCTTTCTCTTTTTCTTTTTTGACTTTTTTACTCTGTTATAATTATTATGTATTCAGTAGGTTATGATAATTTTAAATTTTTTTTAAATAGAAACAATTTAAGATTTTTTTTTAATATTATTCACCCCATAATTATATTTTATATTCTCAATATTGATTGGTTGAAGAAAAATAAGACGGTTTCGTAAAAAGACATACAAGACTCTAGATTTTTTCTATATATATATATATTATTACCTACTACTCTACCCTACTATTCCTCCCGCTAATTCCATCCTAAATTACTTCTCTTGTGCACTTGGTAAGAATCGATCTTGGGGTTTCTGAGAGAGTTCTTCCTCCAAACTATTTATTAAATATATAATGTTTTAAAATAATGTTTGAAATAAGTTTTAAAAGATAAGTTAAAATGTAGTTTGGAAAATTTATTGGCTTTTGTGTATAAAAGGAAAACTGAATTGCCATCCAAACAAGCCCATCATTTCTTGGCGTTACCCAAACTATTTGAGAAATTGGTTCATCAAGCCCATAGCTACAAGTGCATCATGGTGGCCCATTGCCTCAATACCGTTTTCAAATGTACACAATCTGCACAAAGGTACCACCTTCTTCCGACGTCAGTTCAGTACACAACAAGCTATCCACCTTCCATCCCATTCCACCCCCACTTGGACTATTTCTTCTTTCAAAATTATCCATCCACGTGGATAAATCCATGACGTCAATGATCCCCACACGCGAGATGAATCCCAGCCGTCCAAAAGAGCGGGATAAATTATTTCATTAATCGAAGAGACCCACCCAATAGTAATCCGAAACGTCATCAAAAGCTGAGCCGTCTCAGAGAAGTCTTTTCAGTTTTTCAATATTGTTCCCTTTCTTCTTCTTCTTCTGAGCAATCGAAATCCAACAATGACGCCCAGGAAGAGAACAACAATGGAGCCCTCAACCCGGGTCACCCGGAGTTCGACCCGTACAGTAAAACCCACCATCCCACCACCAAAATCACCTCTTAAGAAGAAAGCCAAAAAATCCACGGACATTTCTAAAGAAAAAAAAGTCAACTTCAGTTCCTCTGTTTTGGATGGGTCGAAGAAGAAAACCATCATCGTGGAGTATTGCAAGCAGTGCAACGCGTTCAAGACGAGGGCTTTGTTTGTGAAGGATGGGCTGGAGAAAGGGATGGATGGGGCGGTGAATGTGGTTCTGAATCCGGAGAAGCCCAGAAGGGGTTGTTTTGAGATTAGGGAAGATGGAGAAAATGGGGAGAAGTTTATCACTCTTTTGGATATGAAAAGACCCTTTAAGCCCATGAAGGATCTTGTCATGGATGAGGTTGTTTCCGACATCCTTGACAAGATTAAGGGATGATTTTGGGGGTTGGATTTAATTAGGAGGAAATAGTCAGATTTTTAATCGCTGTTTTATGCTGGAAAGATTCAGTCTTTGGCAGGCTTCTTTGGTACTACTTTGGGGGCTAATTTTGACTTGCAAGAATGTCTTTCAATGTCCTCATTTTGCAATTGAAGTTAGCAACGATGGAATTTGTCTAACATTGTTTTTCTCTTTTGTGTTTTAATTGTCATGTTAGGCCCTCATTGTTGTTATCTGCGGGATGATTGAAATGGAAATTGAAAATTGAAATTTATATTGATTCTGGGTTAACATTTAAGATTTGAAGAACTACATTGCTTTGATGATTGTAAATCTTCCTTCAGTCAGGTTACCACCACTATGGATTCTCATAATTTTTAAGGGATTTTCAATTTTGGGTTAGGTCTTTCCGGATGGAAGCTGAAGCTTTTAAACTTTAAAGCCTACCAAAAAATGCCATTGGAAGAAGTTCATAAGCTGGAAGCAAAGCCCAAGCCGTCCTGGTCCTCTTGGTGGTGGAGTTACTTGTAAGAGCTGAATCCAAAGTAGTGTACAAGACAATTCTAATCCTTTTCTTATTACAGAAATGAGAGGAATCTATAACTCAAGACAATTATGGGCACAAGAAATATTTACAACATCATTCTAGCATAACTCTGAAATAGACAGCTGTGAATCACTTGAACCTCCTTTAGCCACTAATTAAACTTTGTAATCCGCTAAAAATTTGCTTTTCAAAAAGTATGCAAATATTACAATTGATCGATTTTTAGGCAACCATATAAATCGCCATGAAATTTACTTTTCATGAAAACATGCCAAACTTACGGTCCAACGAAAGTCAATATGCATATATTGTGACACCCTCACAAAAGTATAAGGCTATCAGCACTAACCATCCTGTCACTCCAGTACAAAAGCATTTTTGAATTCATCTACTCCAAAATTTGTATTACATAAGGTTAATAATCGTAACTTATTCAAACGTTCAATTATCCATAAGTTAGACGGCCTTATTTTTATCAACTGATACATAAAAATGAATTAGACATATTAACTTATTATAAGCCAAAACATGATCAAACTGATGAATAAATCACAATATGACATATCTTAAACTCGATGGATTATTTTTTTGGCCAAAAGCACCTAACAGTGTTGGCCTGCTACAGGATCTATTCAGGAAAAAAGAAGCAAATTGAAAAGTTTGTAGTTTGTGTGTTTTTAGGATTTGGGTCGTGCCCTAACGACTTGAATGTTAGGTTTTGTCGCGAGGTTGAGGTTCAACCATTAGTATTATTTTTGTTTGTGTTTTAATATAGCTCTCTTTTCTTTTTTTTGGGGTGGGGGGAGGAAGAAAAAAGAATTCTAATGTGGCTATATTCTGTTGCACACCAAATTTTCAAAATTGTTATTTTGCAGTACTCATTACGGACAAAAGGGAATATTTCTTCTGTATCCCTTTTAACTATCTTTTTCTTATTAAATTTCAAAAGTGGTCAACTAGATTATTGGTATTGTAACTATGCAATCAACCAAAACATTCCTTGTGTTTCTAATGTGAAAACAATTTCAATTTTAATTGAGTATACGTAATAAAGGGATTACAGAATCCTGTAAATTATGTTTAATTGCTCATGTACATTTTGTTTTGTTGAATGTTGTCATGCATTTCAGTAATTTGGTTGTTCTACCATTGATGTTTGTGTGTTATAATTTCTTTCAATATAATATTCTATTTGGTTAAAAACATTTTTATTTATTTATAGTATCACATACTTCATCATGTACTCATAATTAAATAATAATTATGAGCTCTTGAATAATTCAAAAAGAATATTAAAATCATTTAAAACAACTATTACTTTGCAAAGAATTTAATTTCATAATTAATTTTGAAATATATTACACACGTTTGAATATTGTAAAATTTTAAGTACTTGAATAATACTCCCTCCATTCCAAAATAAGTATCCTCCTACACTTTGCACATAGTTTAGTTTAAGAAACTCTTAAATAGGGTAATAAAATTACTGGAATATCCTCAACCAATCCCATTATAAAATTGTCCACCAATAGCATCAACTCTTTTGAGGGTAATTTTGGAAACTTTTGACAAAAAGTGCATTGAAATATGAGAACGACACTTATTTTAGAATTTCTCCATTTTGCTAAAACGACACTTATTTTGGAATGGAGGGAGTAATAAAATATAATTACATGGACCAATAAACACAAATGAAAGGTTTGGGAATCGCCTTTGCCGCTCCGACAGTCAAGCAACATTTTAATTGCGCTCCTGTATAAGCAGTAGTAGTTTGCTACTCTGATTTGTTGATCTGCTGTTGAATTGGAGCGAACTTTCAGCAAATTTTTCGAGAGATGATGAATTATATTAGGGTTATTCTCATATAGAGAAGGGATGAAATCCGTATAGCTACTCCACTATCACTTTTCAACCCTATTCATGATTATATTATCACAAAACAACCATTTTGATGTGAGAATATATTTTTCTCATCAGGTAACAAAGTATTGAGGGCATAATACTGAAGAGAAGAAAATTCAGGGAGAAAAGAGAAATGAAATAGAAGGTGAAACCCAACGGAATTTACCACTGTAATTAGTAAATAAATGAACAGAGGAGGTAAAACCCTAAAGGTAAAATCCTAAAACCCTCACTTCTCCACCCTTCGCATTTGGAGACGAAGAAACAACAATGAACTACTCTGCCATTTTCCTGCTCCAAAGGCGTTCAAAGCCGACGCCATCCCTCCACCACAGCCTCGCCTTCCTCCGATTCATGGGCGGAGGAGCCCGAACTTTTCCGGGTGGACTGAACAAATGGCAATGGAAACGCCTCCACGAGAAAAAAGCCCGAGAAAAAGAAAAACGCCTGCTTGATCAGGAAAAGCAAATTTACCAGGCCAGAGTTCGTTCCCAAATCAGGGCTAATCTCTCTGCTTCGCAGAATCCCAGTTCTGGGCTCGACCCGGCTCAACAGAGCTCCGATTTCGGCCCTGTATCGCCTCAAGAACACATTAAATCCCTCGCCGATCGGTTTATGAAAGAAGGCGCTGAAGACTTGTGGAACGAAGATGATGGTCCAATTAAAGCTTCTGCACCGCATTTGTCTTCGAGGAGAGTCACTGGTGAGCCTATTGACATACGAAAATTGATTTCTGAATATCATAATTTTTCAGATAGTGGTGTTAATAAGAGTGGGAACCGGAATACTTCGCTAGATAATTCTTTTAGGGGTCGGAATTTTTCCAGTGGTTCTGCCGGTTTAATGCGGTGGTCTGGACATAGTTTGAAGGTTCACTCTGGAACTGGGATTTTGCCCCATTCAAATAATTGGTTGATCCAGAGACGCTTCTTATGGGATATGGGGAGATGGATGAGGTTGGGAATAGATGGAAATTGCGGCAATGGAAGTAGCATTTCTATGAATTTGGATAGTCTAATGACATTGAGACGTTATTCTGTGGACACAAGAAGTCCAAAGAGGCCTAAAAAGAAAAAAATTAAAAAGGTAAGACATTTTACAACAAATGAGAGTTCTTCAAGTGAGGATTGTTCAGATTCGGAAGTTAGTGAGGTTGGTTCATCAAATTATGGAAAAGTTAGGTGGCCAAGTTTTAAACATAGTATAAATGGGAGTAATTTGTCTGATTCTGATACAGACAATGAGGGAAGCCGTGACGAAAGGGGACATGGGGGAAAGGTGAAGGGGATGATGAGCAGTGCTGCACTTGGGAAGCATGATGTGAAGATAAAGAAGAAAGTGCCCTTGGAGTTTGTTGAAGACGAAGAGGATGTGTCACAACAAGTAGAGATGATCCGTTACCAGCTCAAGAATAGGCATCTTGAGGAACCTGAAGTGGGAAAATTTGAGGAGACTATTTATAGTACAAAAAGGTACTTTAGCAATCCCTTATTTGTGAAATGGCATTTGATTTTGCTTTTATGGGAATGAATTTCTTGTCACCAACTGTGACTATTTGAGGATCTTTTTTCTTGTTAGGTTTGATGAGTATGAAGTCTCCCGTTTGACTGTTAAGGCCCTTAATGAAGCTGGTTATGTGCAAATAACCAGAGTTCAGGAGGCTGCACTCTCTACTTGCCTCCAGGGTATGCCGATGTGATTTAAGAGCATTTCGTTGATATTTTGTAGATTTTTTTTTTTTGAGGTATAGTTTGTGGAACACTTGATCAATCTTTGATGTTGTTACCTTTTATACACAAAAAGTTTCCATGTCATAAATGTATTATTTTTGGTAAGAACGGAAGGTAAGTGTAGTTGTGACTCTGACCAACTAAAGGGAATCTTGGCTGCTCTGATTTTTCCAAGTGGTTGACATGAGGCTGTAGTTCGATTGATCATTTTGCTTGTCTAGAGCTCACTTAGCTGTTTTCATAGATAACCTTATTTTCTGAGTTTCATGGTTGTTTTAACTTGTCTCGTCTCTGCTGAAATACGGCTAAGGGAGTGACTTTCTAGGCCTTTTCTTTTCCTCTCATTGCAAAGTTCGCTTTGCCTTGTTTATTTGTGAGATGTGATCTAAACTATGTCCATTTTTATCTACAGGCAAAGATGTTTTGGTTAAAGCTAGAACTGGCACTGGCAAAACTGCTGCCTTTCTGGTATGCTAGCAATCCCTTTGTAGGTAATCTTGACATTATAATCTGGCCTTCATGGTTCTACATTTCATAGCTATTGAATGAAAACAGCTTCCTGCTATTGAAACAGCTTTAAAGGCATCAAATAACAGTTCAAACCAACGGATCTCTCCAATTCATGTTCTTATCTTGTGTCCTACTCGAGAACTTGCAAGTCAGATAGCTGCAGAAGCTACTGTATTGCTGAAGTATCACGATGGCATTGGTGTGCAGACACTAGTTGGAGGAACACGTTTTAAGGTTGATCAGCAACGCTTGGAATCAGAACCTTGCCAGGTCCATTCTTATTTGGAAGTCTTAACTTTTTCCGTATGGAAACTCATTTTTGGGGCTCTAATACTGGGTTTCAGATCTGTATAATTTCTTACTAAATAGAAACCACTGTGCAGATAATAGTTGCAACTCCTGGTAGATTGTTGGATCATGTTGAGAACAAGTCTGGAATATCTGTACGTTTAATGGGACTCAAGATGCTTATACTTGATGAGGCAGACCGATTGCTGGACCTTGGTTTCAGGAAAGACATGGAAAAAATTGTTGATTGCTTACCTCGACAGAGACAGTCCTTACTCTTTTCAGCCACAATACCAAAGGAGGTCAAATCTCTTCCTTCTTGTGTAATACTTGGGCGACAGAACCTTCTCTCTGATTTCTATTCTTTTGTGCATTGATGAAATTTAAGCATATAATTGCAAAGATCTTTTGTACTTCATTTATCAACAAGAAATTAACTTTGTAAACTACAGGTTCGCCGGATTTCACAGCTTATATTGAAAAGAGAACACGATTTTGTGGACACAGTTGGCTATGCATTGGAAGCAAATCCCAAGGTAATAAGTTTGATAATTATATCACTTTCCGGTTTTATGAGGCTTGAGCATTTTCCATTATAAGCAATAAACTCCAGGACTGATTCCTGGCTATAAATTTATGACATATTTAAGTTGGAATTTCATCAATATTCCTTTTCCGTCCATATTATTCAGTCTGCAATGCGCAACGATGATTTATGCTTGTTTACTTGATAATGGAGATGTAAAAGAACTTTACTATAATTTCATTTTGGTTTGTCATGTAGGTACAGCAATCTTATCTTATCGCACCGCATGAACAGCATTTCCAGATTGTTTATCATCTCCTAAAGGGACACATATCAGAAGTTTCAGATTTCAAGGTAAGAATGGGATTTTGACTTTTAAAGGATGTTACTCAGTATTCACGTTGCTAAACCATAGTTGCCCTGATTTTTGAACAAAATGTTGTAATTTTTGGTTTTGGAATTTCCTGTATATGATTAACTATTGTGTTCATTCATTTTGTAAAATTGGCAGGTTATTGTTTTCTGTACAACAGCTATCGTAACATCCCTCCTGTATTCACTTCTACGCGAGATGAAAATGAATGTGAGGGAGATACATTCAAGAAAACCTCAGATTTATAGGACTCGAATAGCTCAAGAATTCAAGGAAGCTAAAAGACTTATTCTAGTTACTTCGGATGTCACATCTCGGGGAATGAATTATCCCGACGTTACACTGGTTATCCAGGTAGAGAATAATTTAATGGATTACAGTAATCTGGGACAAAGCTAAATCTTCCCTGCATAAATTAGATTCTCATAAATCATAATCTGTGAGGGCATGCATAAATTACAAATGGAGATGGGAGTAACTAATAAAGTGTTGTCTTATTGGTTAGCTTCATTAGTGGATTTTTTATGGTTCGGTGGCCAACCCTCTGCTTTTGCAATTACAAAGGTTGTCTAGTTTTGATATGTGTGCTTGAAGCTGTGTTCTGTTTTCTACGTGGACGAAACAATTGTTGACAATCTTTTCTATGAATCAAAAAATTGAGGTTTTTAACAGAAGCTGATTTTGCTGCAATGGTTCCCTGTAACCGTGGTTTTTGAATAGAGGAGTATGTAATTTGTTACGATGTTTTCCATGTTGCATGGATGTGAACGATGGAATGCTTGTGTTTTAGCATTAAAATCTGAAATAGTCCAGCCTCCCCTTGTTATGATAGCTTCATTAGAAAGGTTTGAGATTGTGTTTGTTAATACCATTTCGTCGATTTCTCTTCCTTTCTGTATGGGTTACGCTGGAAACATTTTCATGTGCTCTGCACAAAGCATTCATAGTTCAACATGTTCCTGTTTTCTAACTATGCCAAAAATGAAAAACTTTTCGTTTGCTTGAATGGTTTCTGACATTCGATTTATCAGGTGGGCGTTCCTCTAGATAGGGAACAATATATTCATCGCCTTGGAAGAACAGGACGTGAAGGCAAGCAGGGAGAAGGCATACTTTTGCTTGCACCATGGGAGGATTCTTTCTTGGATAATTTGAGTGACCTCCCTCTTAAGAAATGCTCTACTCCTTGTTTAGATCTTGATGACAATACAAAGGTTTGTAAATACCTTAATGGCCAGCATAATTTTTCCCGTACTTTTTAAAGAACAGCAGTGCTATGCAGACAGTATCGTCTTTACCCCTTTTCATTAGTTAAGAATCAAGTCCAATGATGCCATTCTCATTTCCTTTCCGGGATAATTGCAGATGGAAGCATGTCTTGCAAAGATCGACAAAGGCCTCAAGGAGGCAGCATATCATTCATGGCTAGGGTATTATAATTCAATCAAGGAAATAAGCAGAGACAAAACGACCCTGGTTGAGCTGGCCAATCAATTTTGCAAGTCAATTGGTTTAGAAAAGGCTCCCGCACTCTTCAGGAAAACAGCATTGAAGATGGGTTTGAAAGATATTCCGGGCATTAGAATACAAAAGTGAGGCAATTCTCATGTTTTTTTGTTTATCTTTAGTTCAGAATAGAACCAACTGTGCTTGTTTAGTGAACTCCTGTCCTCACTTGAGATGGTAGGTCTAGAGCCACGGCCTTAGCACGAATGGTCACAAAGCGATGATAACAGCTTTCGATTACCTTGTTTTATTCTGAGTTTCCATTGTAAAAGAACCGTGTTAACACTTGCCTTCTGGCAGCGGAAACATAATGAGGTCTGAGTTAGTATGGTCCTCTTCTCTCCAATAAACGGATGCTACTTCCACAAAAACGAGATTACTTCCACACTAACATTATAATTTATAAACGGTTATAAATAGTAGTATTACTTCAGACTATATAAGATGATGATACTCCGCAGCTTATACTGCTATAAACTCTGCAGAAACTGCTGTACTGAAACCATAATACCAGCGAGCGGCTCTCATTACCATCCCAAGAACTAAAGTATAGATGACTTTGACAGTTCCAAATACCGTACTCCAAAGTACCAAGCACAAATGCAAATGCACATAATTAATCTCTGCCCTTTAAACCGTTTCACACACCCAAAAAAAAAAAAAAACATACTTGCCCTTTAAAGAGCTTTTTATAGTACCAAAATATTTCAAATATGCAGAAGACAATGATATCCTAAACATTCAACAAAAAAGCAAATGAAAAACTTCTAGGGTTGTGAGTATAGTTTTTAGTAACAAAACAAACAAATACTCCAAGCTGCATCAGAATGATATCCAATTCGGTAGGCGTTAAAAAAAAAAAACCAAGAGACGCGATGTCACTAATTAGATGGCAATCGATACTTCTGTCTTCAAGACTATAAATTCCTACATCCACACTAATCCCTAGACCAAACAAGCCTCCTCTCTTTCCAAAATCGTCGTCCCTGGGGCAGTCTTCAATACCATCGTCTTTAAAGACCATAAAATAGATATGGTTGGCCTTAATTACACCCGGAAAAGCAGAAGCCACGACAGACATGCCACCACAAGGGCCAACAAAAATCGCATCCGTTCCCAAACTAGTAATCACCTCCCACTCGCACTTTGCCACGTCCAATCGAATGACCTTAAAATTAGTATAATCGCCGGAGTCCAAGATGGGTCGACATCCATACCGTTGTTTTTTTTTTTTTTTTGAAAATCCCTTCTTTGTCTTAGCTATATCTACTTTTCCTATATCACATTTGATCTTTCTTTGAATTTAATTCACTCCTTAATTTGGTTGGTCCCAATTTTCGTATACCATCTAGATGGTTATGATTCCTAGAGAACCTAGCTTTAGCTTTTCAAAAGAGAAAGTACAGTTTCAAGTTTCAATATTTTGGCATGTTATCAAACAGTTAATGTGTATTCAACAAAAACTTTACCTGGCAAAGTTACTTATTGACAGAAGGACAAAAGGTTAAGATAAAAAGAGTATCATTTAAATTACATATTCATTATAACAGTACTCCACTGCGTGCGAAGTTACGAATTTTATAGTTCTTCAAAAAAGTCTATCCGGCAAGAAAAATTTTGAGGAATACTTATTAGTTCTTCATTGTGCCCAGTCGTTTCATTAGGTCAAGTCTTGTGATTAATATTCATATCGTCGCAACTTACATAAATTACTATACTCAATTTAAATGGTTGCAAAATCTTGTACACGATTCAACTGTTATTATAAACTTTGCAAAACCTATTAATTATGCTGAAACCTAACTGCCAGCTAGCTGCTCAATTCATTACCACCTCAAGAAAGCCGCTCAATTGATTTCTGGCTGGGAACAGAAAATGTATTACCACTTTAAATTGTTGGAACTTCTATAGCAGAACTGAAAAGGGTAACACCAGGCTTCAAAATTTGGAAGTTATTATGTTTGCTTAATAACTGAGAAAATCTCAACTTCAAATCACCTAAAAATGAATCATTAGCCCCAACAACTTAAATGGGTATTTCACTTTCGGCCACCTCAAGAATGACAGTATAGATGACTTTTAACTGCCCAACGCAATGCAAAATACATAGAGCTCTCTAAATTACATTCCCCGAGTTTTTCATTGTACCAAAATATAGCAAACATTAATTTTATTTTGGATGGAGATCGAAAAATCAATAATGCAAAAACGATAAAATCCTAAAAATTCACACTAAGCACAGTGAAAACATAAAGGGTTGAGTATATTTATTAGTCACAACTAAACAAACAATAACTCAGAAGAATTTGTAACACATGCATGCGTGGCATAATAGCGGATTCCACCCCGGGCACATGCATCAGAATGATATCCAAACGGGCGGGCATATAAAACTAAGAGATTCGATGTCACTAAATCGATCGATACTTCCGTCTTCAAAATTGTAGATTCCCATATCCTCACCACCCCCTAGAACAAGCCGGCCTCCTCCTTTTCCACGTTCTTGAGAGTAAGAATAGGCTTCAACGCAATCGTCTGAAAAATAAATACAATTGGGTTTGATTGCATCCGGAAAAGCAGAAGCCACAACAGAGATGCCAAGACTATGGCCAACAAAGATGGCATCCAACCCCAAAGTAGTAATCTCCTCCCATACGCATTTTATCAAATCCAATCGAACGACCTTAAAATTAGTAACACCGTAACTCCAATCGTCGTCCTCTACGGTCACACCGTCCCGGGTGACAACCAGTAATTCGCCGCTTGATGATTCTAATAGATAGGCTGCCCGATATAATAAAATATCGAAATCCAGCGTCAGATCAAGATTGGCAGTAGCAACCCTCTCATGTGATGAGGAGGATTTATTGCGGGTCACAATGGATGAGGAGGATCCATGATCCCACCCGAAAACTTGGCCCCTTGCATTAATTGCAAAAAACTTTCCGCTATAGAAACCAACATCCCACCAATACTTGGAATTCGTACAGGTTGGCTCTATACCTGTCCACATCAGGTCACCTGTCCTCCAAAACGCTAAGGCAAAAGCCCGAGAGTGGGAACCAGCAGAGTAAATTACAGCTACAACAATATCTGAAGTGTGCGTGGGATTTGCGGACAGAGCCGCTCTGCTTATAAACGAAACTGTCCGAACATACTCATGGTAGTGGTTTTCCTCAGAATCAGGGAAAGTTGTACAGCCGGGGAGTTGGATCTGAGAACGAGAAAAAGGGTTCAATAAATTAATCTCACCTGAACTTGAAACCGTTAAGAACCAACCAAATCCGGCTTCCATGCACCGTCTACCCTTTGCCTCCGGGAGTGGTATCCGCATAGCCGTCTTTCTTCCCGAGAGACAGTAAAATTCACGTTCATCACTGTCTTCTTTCTCTGCGAGCATAAGCAACGGAACCCCCTTCAAGGCATTGGCAAACTTATGTTCTTTTGCCGCGGATCGCCAAGAAGCACAAACCCCTCGGAAAGCCATGAAATCTTCCACAACTGATATATGTTTTGTTATCTCAACCAACATCTCGTGAATTAGGCCGGACCAATCTCTAATGTGCTCCATTGTTTTGTGGACTGCTAAACGGAGGGAAAATAACGATATCTCTCGATCTTTGGTTCACGGATTTATTTTTCCGCGTAAGGCCGAAAGGAAGGCGGGTTTTGTTCCTTGTGGAAAAAAGAAAAGCATGCGGCGGAAGGGCTAATTGTAAAAAAAAAGCAACTACAAACAAGAAAGGGCGGAAAAATCTTGGCCTCCAATTTTCACAAAATATCGTTTTTGTTTTCCAGGGGATAGTAACCAAGTATTTATCGAAAAAAAAAAAAACCAAATAGTAGAATATTCGTAAGATTTTAAAGATTATGTAGAACCCCAAAAAGTTCTATTAAGATCTCCCGAGTAGATTGGATGGGTTTTATTTTATTTTATTTTATTTTATTTTATTTGATAAAGGTACCTGTTGTCATGATCATGATTCTAATAGGCTTACTTAGCAGCTCCATTCGTATTCGGTTTTTTTGTAAGTTGGCCTTACCTCATAGGATTTACTTTTTACAATCTCCCTTTCCTTTATGATGAATTCATTCTTGACTTGTTTCTCTTAAAATCTATTTAAACTTGAAAATAAGTGAAAGACCACATTAGAAATAATAACCCATGTTGATCAACATATGAGTTTCATGTGTCAATACGAATCAGGCGAATTTCCGGCCAATCCATTCATACGTGTTTATATGATCGATATCGGCTTCTCGCTTACAATTTGTACGCGAACACGTTGTTCCTAATTTTCTAAATAGTTATGGTTCCAGGAGAAACTAGTTTTAACTTTTCCAATGAGAACAACTTTTCAATTTTCAATATTTTAGCATGTAATCAAACAGTTAATTAATTTGTATTTGAATGCTTTGGAAAAATTACTGATTGACAAAAGGGCAAGAGGTTAAGATAATCAAGAGAAGTAGAGTAATAACACTTAAATTACACAATTTATTAGAAAAGTTACTCCACTGTGTGTGAAATCACGAATAGAATTTGCATTTTTTTTTTCCTATTCCTAGCTCCCATTTGATACCAAGCTATATATCCAAAAAAAGATTAGACGGCCAGAAAATTTGTAGGAGTACTTATTAGTTTTTCATCGTGCCAGTTTTTCAATTAGTTCAAGTCTTTTCTAATTATAATACTCCTATTCTCACAACTTACATAAATCACTATACTCAATTTTAATGGTTACAATATATTGTACCCGATTCAACTATTCTTGTTAGATGATTTTAACTGTATTAACACAACATCGTACCCGAGCATAATGCAAATACATATAGATCTCTAATAAGTTGCCCCGATGGAGATCGATAAATAATGCAGAAGACAATAAAATCCGAAAAATTCAGGAAAGCAAAATGAGAACATATATGATTGTGTGTATATATAGTTATTAGTAACTAAACAAACAATAACTCCAAGAATTGGTAACATATGCCAGGCATGAGCTCGCCCGCCTACTGTAAAACGATGTCCAAACTTCAGGGAAACATCCAAACTTCGAAGGCATTGCCACAAACTCACGGGCACATGCATTAGAATGATATCCAAACGGGTGGGCATGTAAAACTAAGAGACTCGATGTCACTAAATCGATCTATACTTCCATCTTCAAGAGTATAAATTCTCATATCTTAACCACCTCTATACCAAGCCGACCTTGCGATGACCCGTGAAAGCTAGCTAGTCAAGCTAGCATGTCATATGATCCCACATCGGTGGTTGATGACGATGGCGATCAGCTTATAAACCTAATCTAGCTGGTTTACTAATAACTTGGGTTAACCATTTTAGTTCTAGCAAGGACGATCACCCAAATAGTTATTGGGCTAGACCTAGCAGTTGGGGTATTACAATTGATATCAGAGCCGACCTAGTCCAGAGGTGGACCTACCTCTGAGCTCACACTTAGGAGACAAGTGCTGTGTGACACCTTTGAGCTCATACAAGGTGTGAGACAAGTGAAACACATCTGTTCTAGCGGAGCCTGGGCCAACTGTATGTGCTGTGTGTCTTGGGCCTTATGGGGACGCAAGGATCCAAAGGGGGTCGAGTGTGATGACCCATGAAAGCTAGCTAGTCAAGCTAGCATGTCATATGATCCCACATCAGTGGGTGATGACGATGGTGATTAATTTATAAACCTAAGTTAGCTGGTCTACTAATAACTTGGGTTAACCATTTTTGGTCTAGCGAGTACGATCACCCAAATAGTTATTGGGCCAGACCTAGCAGCTGGGGTGTTACAGACCTCCTCCTCTCCCAAGGCACTCGTGATAAACGTAGGATTCGACACAATCATCTGTAAAATAAATACGGTTGGCTTTGATCACATCTAGAAAAGCAGAAGCCACAACAGACATGCCAACACTATGGCCAACAAAAATAGCATCCATTCGCAAACTAGTAATCTCCTCCCACGAACGTTTTGTCATATCCGATCAAACTTCCTTAAAATTAATAGCCCCATAACTTCAATCATCATCTACACTAACACCGTCCCGGGTGACAACCAGTAACTCGCCACTTGATGATTCTAATAGATATGCATACCCTTCAACCACCATATTCCAATCGATCGTTAAATGAATATTGGCAATACCAATCGTCACATGTGATAAAGAGGATTCATCACAGAGACAGCCAACATCGGATGAACATTTATCTGACCCACAAACTTTGCGGGTTAGAATGGATGAGGAGGATCCATGATCCGACCCGCAAAGTTCACCCCATGCATTAATAGCAAAAAACTTTCCACTATAGTAATGAACGTCGCGCCAACAATTAGAATTCGTAAAGTTTGGCTCTCTCCCTGTCCATATTAGGTCGCCTAACCTCCAAAACCCTAAGGCGGTACCACCACCGTAAATCACAGTTACAACGAGTTTGGAGTTGTGGGATGGATTCGCAGAGAGAGCTACTCTGAATATAAATGTAAACTCGGGAAGCATATAATCATAATCCTCAAAATTGCGGAAGGTTGTACAGTCAAGAAGTTGGATCTGAGAACCAGAAGAAGGGTTGAATAGATTTATCTCACCCGAACTTGAAACCGTTAAGAACCACCCAAATCCAGCTTCCGTACACCGTCTACCCTTTGTCTCCGAGAGCGGTAGTCGCTTAGCATTCTTTCTTTTGGACAGGCTGTAAACCTCGAGTTCATCGCAGTTTTCTTTCTCGGCAAGCATAAGTAACGGAACTCCCTTCAAGGGATGGCAAAATTATTTTCCGTTGCCGCTGATCGCCAAGAAGCACAAACTCCTCGGAAAGCCATGAAATCTTCCACCAATTCTATACGTTTTGTGATCTCAACTAACATCTCCTGAATTAGGCCCGACCAGTCTCTTATGAGTTCCATTGATTGATTGTGGACTACTTACTAAAAGGGCGGAAGAATCTTATATATCTCTCGATTTTGTTTAGGAATTTATTTTTCCGAGCAAGACCAAATAGGACTATAAAAGGAAGGCGATCGGGAAAAGGAAAAGCACGCAATGGATTCGGAAATTAGGAAATTGAGCCACAAAACGTCCAATTTTCACAAAATATCGTTTTTCTTTAATGGATATGAACAAAAAATTACAAAATACTAATATGAGTAATATTTAAAGGATCCCGTAAAATTCTAATAGTTCATTAAAATTATACGACTAATAATAAAGATATAGCATTTAATTTAAAGCTTTACACATTTACCCTATTTTTGTACCACAAAAAAAAAGAGAAGAAAAAGACCTAGTGCGAATGAGGATCGTTTTTGTATGTAAGGATAATAATTGGATTGAAGATTCAAAAAACATACGGATCATGTGTTACCACCGATTTTTATTAAAATCAAGTCGGCCCAACAAAAGTGGTGAATCGGCCCAATTACACAAAGTACACATCCGATACAGAGAGAGGAGGGTCCATGTCCGAATCAAAGAACGAGACGCGTTGCAAGTCCAACCTGGCGCAGGAGAAAGCCGAATCCAAGTCCAAGAAGAATTACAATTACGACAAGAAATAAACATCTGAAATAAAAGTCAATTCTGATTCTAAATCGGCAATACCGAATTCAAGTAAGAATCGGAGATCGCACCGCCTCAACGAGAAAGAATAGAGCGATACAGACACAACTCATCATCAACACAAACAGAATACAAGCTGCAAAGCTTTCTCTTCTTTCTTTTTCGCACCCTATTATTTTATTTTCGAGATCTTTTCACAAGTCTTTGTTATTCGATTTACTCATTGTATTTCGTTTAAGTTCATCAATTTATCATCAATTCAGTCTTTATTCCAAGTTATTACAAGTTTTACAACCTTTTCCTTCACGCCTAGCCGAATATTGCATCTCATGAATTACACACTTTCATATGAGATTGTTTGCAAGCATGCGTCAGTTTCTACTGATTATTTTCGCACAAACATCATGATGATTCTAAAAACTTGGTACGGTGTTTTGTGAAGTCGATCAATCACTTTCAAAGCTTTGAACATTTGGGCTTATCAGCTCTTTTGTTGTTACTAGACTTCATCATTTTGGTAATAACTGTTTTTGGTACAAGAAAAATAACCTTTAAAATATATCCAAATAATTTTTCTTTTAATACCGAATGAAATTTGGTTTATACATCTTTAAAAACTCGATTTTTATACCACATGACAAGACGATAATAACAATTTAGTTTTGGGGCACTCCGGAGTTCCCAAATAAAAGTAATAATTAAAATGACGGCCTAAAGGCCTGTTTGATAACTCTACTTATTGCTTAAAATTATTCCATTAAGCATTTATTAGTTTTAGCATGTTTGATAACAAAAATTAAATCTCTTATTGAATTAAGTGGTGCTGAAACTATAGTACAAAATATAACCAATAAAAGTTAGATTACTTTTATTGCTTATTCTGTAACTACTTGATGAATTTAGTATTTCTTATTCAGTATTAAATATTCAGAATTAAGCACTAAAGACCGTAAGATGTGTATTAATTACTAATTAGGGTTGGAGGTGGTAAATAAAAGAAAGAAAATAACATTAAAATACAATAAGAAAAAAAATCCTGAAACCTTATTATATTTGGGAATTGGTGGAAGAATAGAGAATCTCTCCTGGGCAATGTTTGCAGAATCGTGATCCTACATAGGATCGAAATAGGGTCATAGGATCGTAAATGGGATCGGTAGGATCAAAATAATAGGATCGTAAAATTAATTATACATGTTATATAATTAATTACTTTAATAATTAAATTTCAATTATCTTTAAATAAAGTATTTAACATTTAAGCGAAAAGAATTGTGTAAATTCAATTTTTGTATGTGAATTTTTTCATAACTTTTTAATGAAAACTCTTCTCTTATAGTTATTCTTTTCATTTTATTATAAAAAATTTCTAAAATATATTTTTCTTAGCGATAAAAGTTTCCTCAATGAATATTAGCCTCAATCGAATGTAGACCAAAAGAAATAAGAGAAAAGAAAAATCTCAATAAAATCAATTAATTTTTTGTAATTAATGAATAGTAAACTCGTACGATCTCACCGCTCCAATCCTAACCGATCCCACTCCAATCCCATTACAAAATTTGAATTTGATTGATTTAGGTACCTGGGATCGTAGGATCGGACAATCCTACGATTCAGATTGCGAGTTTATAAACTATGCTCCTGGGGCCGCCGCCACCATTTCTTTGCCGTTCCTCTGCTTCAGCCGTTTGTCTTCTCCCTTCTACCTTGGTGCCGTCACTTCTGAGCCCGCTGCCGTCGCCTTGTTGTCAACCGAAGGTTTGAGTCTGATTTTTGTCTTAGCCGCAAAGAGGGAAAGAAAAATTAAAATCATATTCTGATCGTATTAAACTCTAGCTTTTTTGTGTGGAAATCATGTTTGTTTTACATCAATTTATGCCCACCTATTAACTAGAATTGATCAAAGACTAAACTTTGTTGTTTTGATGGATTAATTGATTCGAAATTCATGATGGGTCACAGTTGATTTGCCCTGTGTTTCTTTCTTATTGCCAAGTTCGAACAATTACTTACTCAAAAAATTTAAAATTCGAAACTTTTTACAGTGACATCGAGTGAAGTAGTGATGGAAAAGGAAGAGGAAGTGAGATCGAGTGAAGTAGTGGTAGAAAAGGAAGAGAATGTGTTGAGTGAAGTAGTGATGGAAAACGAAGAGGAGGATGTGTCGAGGAAGAGTTTAGAGGAAAAGCTTAGTACTTGTTTGGACGTCAACTTATATTTCATTTTACCACTTAAAAGTAGAAAGTGTTTCAAATTGAAAACTAAATGGGAAATAAAAATGTTGTTTGAATGTTGGTTTTGAAAAAAAGTATTTTGAACTATATTTTGAAATATTAAATACAAGTCATCACTAAACAATTAAATAATGTCAATTATAGTCACTGCAAAAAAAGAACTTTTCCAAAAACAATCACTCAACAACGGAATCCTGCCAAATTTGTCACTGAACTATTTGTAGTTCTAAAATGGTCATTACACTAACAAAAAGTATTGCAAGTTGGAATTTAAAATGTAAATCAAAAAATTGTTTGGATGATGTTTTGTTTTCCATTGGGTTTGGTGTTTAAGAGATAAAATGAGTGAAAATGTAAAATGAGTTGATATCCAAACAAAGCCGTTGCATTAGAAGTATCGGCGAAGAATGCATCGGAGAAGATGATTTGGAAAATCTCCTTTCCAAGAAACCAAATCCTATATGCTATGATGGGTTTGAGCCTTCCGGAAGGATGCACATTGCGCAGGGCCTAATGAAGGTGATCAATGTCAACAAGTTGACTTCCTCCGGATGCCATGTCAAGATATGGATTGCTGATTGGTTTGCTCAGCTGAATCACAAGTTGGATGGTGAACTGAAGAAAATCCAGGTCGTCGGCGAGTATTTCATCGAGACATGGAAGGCCGCGGGGATGAAGCTTGACAATGTGGAGTTTCTATGGAATTCAAAGGAGATTAACTCGAGAGCTGACGAGTACTGGCCCCTTGTTATGAATATAGGCACGCAATTCAAGCTTCCTAGGGTGCAGAGGTGTTTGTCAAATTATGGGCCGTTCCAATCCTAATCAACTGTACGCCGGCCAAATCTTTTACCCATGTATGCAGTGTGCATATATAGTTTTCCTCAAGGTAATTACTGACTTTGCTCATCATCTCGTAATATTTGTTTTGTTCCTGCAGAGTGGATTCTAGTTTTCTATGTTGATTCCAATAATGTCCTACTACTTATAAACTAACCGGCTGGTTTTAAGATGAAAGTAACTAGATTAAGGTTGTGTGTTCATGATAGGTTTCTAATATGGGACTGGTCAGCTTTTAACATTTTCATTTATGGACATGAATTCACTTGAGGTTTTAATCCCACAGGCTGACATCTGCCAGTTGGGCATGGATCAGAAGAAGGTGAATATGCTAGCAAGGGAGTACTGAGATGTAATCAAGAGGAAACACAAACCTATCATCCTGTCTCATCGTATGTTTTTATCTTTTTGTGCTGATATTGGAGTTATTCTTTGTAATATCTTACGTGCCAAAGTGTCTATAATGATTATGGTTGTCTTATCTTGACCTCGCAGATATGCTGCCGGGGTTGAAGCAAGGGGAAGAAAAGATGTCTAAGAGCGACCCGGATTCTTCTATCTTCGTGGAGGATGAAGCTGTATTTATCATCCTTAATGAACATATTATTACATTTGCTATTTTTTCAAGTATCATCGTGTATTAACATGCATAAAAACTGCTTGTCGCAGGCTGAGGTATCTCGCAAGATTAAGAAGGCATTCTGCCCTCCTAAAACTGTGGCTGGCAATCCATGTATAGAGTATATCAAATACATTGTTTTGCCTTGGTCCGATGAGTTTAAGGTTCAACGAACTGACAAAAATGGTGGTGATAAGTAAGTTTCTTTCACTCGTAGTGACTATCTTAGGTCCCGTTCCTCTTTATCAGTCTTTGGAATTGTTAGCATCAATAGATAATATCTCCTTATCATTTTGCTTATATTCTGTGGCTGAGTGGTCATACTTTTCTATTCCAAAGAATGGCGTCAAACTATATAAATCTGAAAGCGTTTTAAATCGGCGCTATTCATGTGACATTTCTAGGCGCATTTTTTGTCTCTTCCCTGTAGGATCTACAAAAATTTTGAAGAACTAGCCCAGGATTATGAAACTGGTACATTGCATCCAGGTGATGTGAAATCTGCCTTAATCAAAGCACTGACGAGATATTAGAACCGATACGGAACCATTTGAAGACAGATTCCCGTGGCAAGGAGCTGCTGAAAAAAGTAAAGAGTTACAAGGTGACCAGGATTAACCAAAGCGGCGGCAAGTCTGATGAGGTCATGAAGGCAAAACCATTTTCCTCTCAGCTCATTGTTAGGATCTTGTTCGTGTCCTTACTAATAATTAGTTGTTTCTTTAATTTTGTAATGTTCTTTAGATTATTTTGAACTTTAGGGAAAGTTGTTAGACCGACTATCTAGTTATATGGTTGTTAACTTTTTTGATTCATTGGTTTTATTTAATTAATTGCACATCCTTGAAAACTCAAATACGTTGAAAGTTGAAAACTCATTCTCCATCCTTTGTCTATTTATAGGTATCTTCCTTTCTTGGCGTTCTTCACCTGTACAGTTTGTTCTTTATTAGCTATAGAGAGCACCCTTCAATCAAGAAAGGCTTTATTTTTCTGAGTAAGTGGTATGATCAAACAACAATGACAACCGGTGATTAAATTCCCACTGATTCCGATAATATTTAAATTTTATTTTATTTTGCATAAATTCGCAAACCAAAAAATAGTCTCTTCAATGCCAAAAAACAAAGGACTTCTCACGTCGATCTTTTTATACATGGAATTCAGTTGTTATTACGCTAGAGTTTGTTCGTTCAATTTAAAAAATTGACCCTTGATTAAGTTCAACTTTGCAAGTATTTTGTGGACTTTGTTGAATTGTTGTCATCCCCGACCAGATTTAAATTCTGACAACTTTATATTCCTCTCCCCCTTCATTTCAGAAACTCGTGCATATTCTGGGAGCTTTTCGAGCAAATTCATGAAAATAATTACTATCTGAAACTTTGAATTCCTCAAGATGTAAGACTGAAAATGTAATAATAACTAGAAACTATTGTATAGATAAGTCATAATTAATGGTTGGATTTATTTTTCTTTTTGGCGAATTCTTTTCTGAAAAAAATTCAATCGGAATGGCGACCGGCATTACTGAAACTTTCATCAAATGCAAATTTGAATACCAGTGAGAAATTAATTTAGCTACTTGTAACAAGTGAATTGATTTTATGGGAATTGAATGATAACCTAGTGGTTAGGTTGTTGTCCTTCTTCGTAATAGATCACGGTTCGATTCTTACCAGGGGTTGTGATGAAATTTTTTATCCACATTTAAGTAGGGTCCATTGGAGTGAATTCTTTTTTATAAAAAAGTGAATTGATTTTATATCAAAAAAAACAACTTACAAAATAATCTATTTTTTTAAAATTTATTTATCCGACGTCTTTATCAAACGCAAAGTGAATTGATCGGTTTTATGAAATTAGATGGGATTGGGTGAGAGATAAATGAACTCATTGAAAACACAGGTCTAGTAGGTCGACCACGAAAAAAACCCAAGTTCTTGCTGCTTAATTTAGCAATTGATTTGTGACGAACAGAATGAGCACGATGAATGTAGAGAAAAAGAAGTTACGCACACCAGACGCACAAGAATAAACAAACAATAACAGTTGCCGCAGAAATGATTTAATTAGTTTAACGTTTTTATCTTCGGTGATGTTGGATTATAAGAAAAAATACTTTCAGGGCATCCTATTGTATAATATTAGAATCGACCCAGTGATATTGACCTTACATCGCACAAATTTTTCTTTTTTTGGTTAGTTACAAAAATCAGTCCAGAATCATTTTTATCACTAACAAATGAAATCATGTGTTTCTAACATCTCTGTATTTCGATTTAGGTTTTCTTCACTGAAATAATGGAAGGAGTGCGCAGGCGCGTACTGATCGGCCACAACTTAACTAGGCTCAAGGGGGAAGTGGTACTAGAGCCCGCGGCAAACTTCTGACGAAACCAATGGTCAAATTTGCCCGAAGATCTCCTGTTACAAATTTTCTCGAAACTGAACAAGCTAGATCGTACAGTGAATGTCGCTGATATGT
The DNA here is from genome assembly GCA_949775105.1 of Oldenlandia corymbosa var. corymbosa. NCBI lineage: Eukaryota > Viridiplantae > Streptophyta > Magnoliopsida > Gentianales > Rubiaceae > Oldenlandia > Oldenlandia corymbosa. Next base: position 8,177,468 of record OX459119.1, on the reverse strand, counting down.
GTAGCTCTTGGCGTGCGGCGATCTCTTGGAACCTGCATTTTCCAGCACTTCGGACCTGGCCAAGTGCAGACAGCAGACATTCAGTTGGTTCTACGAGCTTGTCTACCCAACTAGGAGAGGTCTAATGGAACTCATGTTTCGTCGAGGTATAAAATTAGGCGGTCACAAATTGACGACTTTAGTTTTTGATCCTTCATTTGAGGTTAGCGACAGACATTTATTGTTGAAAGGTACTGTACGTACGTTTTACATTTGAAAGTCCTTAATTTTTAAAATAGGAAAAAATAACACTTTCGTTAGTGACATGAATATTGTGGCCTAAGATTATCTCATGATTTAAGTGCTCGTGAAGAAATAAATAAGAAAAAAGGTCTCTGCAAAACTATGTTCACTAAACTTGATTTTTCACTGGAGTGATTGATGCGTATGATGGAGTCATTTTTAAGTGGAAGGGGAAAGAACAACTACAATAATAATTTCTACCACATTCTTGTTCGTGCATATTTCGTGCGCTTTTGGAGCTTGTAAAAAAATTGACAGTTCTTAGGTTCTCATGATATAAATTGTAGAGACGAGCCATATTCAAGAAACTTAGCTTACGAAGCAATACGTTTTCAAGGGATTGACGTGCTAGATCGGTGTAAATATAAAGAGAAGGCACTGAAATACGTTGTATATTTAGAGTATTCCAACTTCTGATAAACTTAATTGGTCCAAATTGCCTTTACATCTCCTACAACATATTTTGCTACATAAGGTCATTAATCTTCATTAACCAAAGGATTCCCAGGCCCAGAGCTACCAAAGGTCATTTAATCGGTCTGCTCTTTGTTCCCATTTAATTTCACCTTTGTGATTCTTATTCATCCACTTTTTTTTTTTGTGGTTAATTAGCTTTTATATATGTTTATGATCTAATCAAACACCGGATAAAAATAGTTTTTGTTTGGGTTTTGGAGTACTGCTTAGAATGGGTAGTTTTCCCTCTCCGTGCAAGATTTGTGCATACTTTTTTATGTTAAGCGTTAAGACCCCAAGTCTATTTACATATCCAGAGTAAAGCATTCGTTGTTTAATATTGATAGGGAATCAGGAATATTTAAATTTTTTTAAAAAACAAAACAAATTCTCTATGAGATAGTCATAATAAGTTCTCAACAGTGGAACTGGTTTAATTAATTCAGCTCATAATTACAAAGACTAGATTACTTGATCAAGCACATTGTAAATAAAGTAGTGTGTTTCATTTCTATTTAATTACATGATTATAAAACTCATGTCTAATGATCTATGAAAATACTATGTAACTATTTCAATTCTTACCACACTTTTTTTCCCCTGTTTGTCACACACACACACACACACACACACTATACACATCAACAATTATAGAAAACACTTTTGAAAGTGACTTTGATGTATTTCTTCTGCTTCCTATAATCTTTTTTCATCGACATTATTGCTTCTTCAAGATCAGTAGCAATTTGGTCGCTGTTTTTTTGTTGTTGTTTTTTTTCCCTTTTGGCTTATTTGCTTTAACTAGGATGCTGCACACGAGTGGAAAATAGTACAAAAGTCAAATGAATTTTGATACAATGCTAAAGATGGTATTCATATTGTACGAGAAAAGTAGTGCTTCTTTTAATTTCCTCCAACATGCAGATTGTACAATACACCAACGGGTCATAACACATATCTTTTTTCTTTTCAATAATAAGTAGAGAGCTAATTGTATACATACATACACAACCAGAGAGATCTTCACCATTTTTAACATTTTCCATTGAATATTAATTCATTAATTAATTCATCGCAAAACATGAGTAAATTTTTTGAAATTGAAAGGGTTTAACAAATAATTAGATTTCTATCTTAAAACGGAGAGAATACTCCTCATTTAAATTTCATCTATTTGCCGTGTACTTAAAAAGGTGAAATTGGATGGTGCTTCTTGCTTTCTCTTTTCTAATGTCCTTGGTTCATCCCTATAATAAAATGGGCTATTAAAATGAGACTGAGAGAGTAAACTTAGGAGATCATGGAAATGTACGTACATGTTCCTTCACTAAGGTTTTGCAAACCTAAGATTTAATTGGCCATTTGATTGAGCAAAAGTTTAACAAATAAATTAGATAATTAAGTCACAAAGACTAGATTTCTTTTTTGGTAAGTTCTTTTAAGAAAAATAAAAATCTATCGGAATATCTTTTGCTATTAATTCTAAAGTTTATGGATCTTACACGAAACTCAAACCAAAACACGACCGGGATAAATGAAAGTTTCATGAAACGCAAAGAAATTAATTTAGCTAGCTACTTCAAACAAGTGAATTGATTTTATATCAACAAAAACCACTCACAAAAAGATCTGGCTTTATCCTTCTTTATCAAACGAAAAGTGAATTGATCGGTTTTATGAAATTAGGTGGGGTTGGATGAGAGATCAATGAACCCATAAAAAACACAGGTCTAGTAGGTCGACCACAAAAGAAAACCCCAAGTTCTTGCTGCTTTAGCAATTGATTTGTGACGAACAGAATGAGCACGATGAATTTAGAGAAAAAGAAGTAACGCACACAAGACGCACAAGAATAAACAAACAATAACAGTTGTCGCAGAAATGATTTAATTAGTTTAACGTTCTTATCTTCGGTGATGTTGGATTATAAGAAAAATACTTTCAGGCCATCATATCGTATAATATTAGAATTGACCCACTGATATTGCCCTTACATATATCGCACAATGTTTTTTTTATTATCATTAGCAATTTTTATTTTTATGTTTTTTTGTAGATACAAAAATAAGTCCAGAATATTTTTGTCACTAACAAATGAAATCATATGATTCTAAGATCTCAGTCTTTCGATTTCGGTTTTCTTCATTGAAATAATGGAAGGTGTCCGCAGGCCCGTACTGATCCGCCACAACTTAACTAGGCTCAAGGGGCAAGTCGAACCAAATGAACGAACCAAATGGTTAAGATTGTCCAAGGATCTCTTATTTCAATTTTTTTTTCGAAAATGAACGAGATAGATCGGATAGTGAGTGTCGCTGCCGTATGTAGCTCTTGGCGCGCGGCGATCTCGGATCCTGCATTTTCCAGCACTTTGGACCTAGACAGCAGTCTTTTAGCGGGTTCTACGAGCTCTTCTACCCAACTAGGAAAGGCATTGGAGCTCATGTTTCGTCGAGGTATAAACTTAGGTCGTCACAAATTGACGACTTTGGTTTTTTATCCTCCGTTTGAGGTCAGCGACGTATATTCATTTATTGGTTGCAGCTGAAAGGTACATACGTTTTACATTTGAAAGTCCTTCATTTTTAAAATAGGAAAAATGACACTTTCGTTAATTACTGAATATTGTGGCCTAAGATTATCTCATGATTTATGTGGTCGTGAAGAAACAAATAAGAAAAAGGTATCTACAAAACTATGTTCACTAAACTTGATATTTTATTGGAGCGACTGATGCGTATGATGGAGTCATTTTCAAGTTGAAGGGGAAAGAACAACTATAATAATGATAATTATATCCAATTTCCACCACATTTTGTTCGTGCATATTTCGTGCATATTTTGTGCGATTTTGAAGCTTCTAGGTGATGCAGGTGGAAGCCTAGAATCAATCGGAACCAACCCTAATACGGTCATCAACACAATGGAACAACCGAATCTAGAGGCCTAACCATGAAATCACCAACAATATGGAACAAAATCGGGATTAGCCTAATTACAATCACCAACAATATGGAACAAAAGTAATTAGGGATTAATTTAACCCACCAATAGAGAAGCTAGTTTCGAGAATAAAATCTCATTTTTCATTAATCAAAACAACCAACGAACAAAGAGGCGGCTGAAGCTTTAAATAAGAAAACAAATGCTGGAAAACTAAACCCTAATCTATTTAAATTAAATTACAAAAGTACCATACGAAATATAAATTACAACCCTATGTTATTTACAAGCCACCTCCATCACTAAGTTACCTTTCATTCTTAGTGATCTTAGGACGTCCTGTTCCTCTTTATCAGCCTCTAGAATTGTTTGCATCAGTAGATTATATCTCCTTATCATTATAATTATATTCTGTGTCTGAGTGATCGTCATACTTTTGTTTTCCAAAGAATGGCATCAAACTGTATACATCTGAAAGTGTCGCCAAGGTCATAACTTTCAAATCCACGCTATTCATGCGACGTTTCTGGACCCATTTTTGTCTAACCCTAATTCACTCGTCCCATTTAGAATCTACAAAAATTTTGAAGAACTAGCTCTGGATTACGAAACTGGTACATTGCATTCAGGTGATGTGAAATCTGCCTTAATCAAAGCACTGAACGAGATATTAGAGCCTATTCGGAACCATTTCAAGACAGATCCCTGTGCCAAGGAGCTGCTGAAAAAAGTAAAAAGTTACAAGGTGACAAGGACTAACCAACGCGTCGGCCCGTCTGATGAGGCCATGAGGGTGAAACCATTTCCATTTCAGCTCATTGTTAGGATATTGTTCGTGTCATTACTAATAATTAGTTGCTTCTTTAATTTTGTATGTTCTTTCAATGATTTTGAACTTTAGGGAAAGTTGTTAGACCCGGTTATAAACCTCGAATCTTATACTACTTCTATCTCAAAAAAATAGTCCACATTGAGTTTTTAAATTTGTTACTAAAAATAGTATAAAACTCAAAACTCAATGTGGACTATTTTTTTGGGACGGAGAGAGTACTATATGATTGTTGACGGTGTTGATTTATTGGTTTAATTAATTAATTGCATAATCCTTGAAAGGCTGAGAGCTGAAAACTCATTCTGCTAGTTATCTCTCTTCTGCAAATGTTTTTTTTTCCTTTTTTGTTCGCCCCCAAAAAACAATCCTCGAGCGGAGTTGTCAAATTAAGTAAGAGGCTTCTGCGGTCTAGGAACTCGCCCTATGCGCCCCCCAAAAAAAATCCCTGACGCGCCCCCAAATTTTCAACCTTCCTCATCCAAAATCGGCCCCGTCCTCCAATTCTTCTGATCAGATTTTTGCAATTGCAGGTTAGAAACTACTAATTAACCGAAAAGAGTCCACATGCAAGTCATTTTTCAATCTTTATAGCCTGGTTGACTTGGATTAAAGTGGAACCACGAAGAATGGCCTTTTGAAGCTGTTCAAGCATTCGTTCATCGGCATGGCGGATCTGGTATCTTGTAGAAGTCATTCTAGCCCATTAAAATTCAGATTGATGCATCTCTCGGATCTTTTGGCTCTAATTATCAAAGCCCGTTTTTTGACCATCAAAAATCAAATGCTCGAGGCCACCATTCTTCGAATAAATATTCTGAGATTCGAATTGCTTCAAAAGGAAGAGTTAATGCTTATATTAAGTCTGGGATTTGTCTCCTTCGAAATCAGCCGCATAAGGCTTTACAAATTAAAGCCTTAGGGAATACTATCCCAAAAGCTGTGGCTACAGGGGAGATGATAAAGGCTCGATTGAGTGAACTGCATCAGACAGTGACTACGATGACAAATGGTGTATCTACAATTATAATAACATTGGCAATAAATTCTTCTCAAGCCTCAAAGAATCAGAACAATTGTGTACAAAAGAGGAGTCCTGCATATGTTGACGCTCGTATACCTTCAAAAGAACAATTGGCATGGAGAAAGGTGAATGTCTCAGTTCCAAAAAGCTCTTGTTTTGTGGTTGATAATACTAGTACCAAACTATCTAGGAAGCTGGTGCAACAACGTTCAACTGAGATGGAAGCATGTTTTATGACTGCCAAAGGAATGCCAAGGGAGCTCCATGAAAAAGAGCCATTTGTCAGGGCATCTATAACTTTGTATGACGTTGGATGCGCCATGGAACCTCGGACCCCTCAGCTAATGGAGGCCGTTGAAGGCCAACAACCCAGTCCACCAATATGTAGTACATTATGGCTGCAAACTCAGGTACTTAATAGGAGGACCAAGCTCATATTTAAAAAAGGAGGTTTAACAAGAATTGGATCGAAATCTAAGTCTAGATCCCAAGGAAGCTTGGGATTAGTTGGGAACCAGGAACTCAAAACTCCACCCACCAGTGGGCTGAAAAAATCAGGAATCTTGCGAAAGATATGCAAGATAGTACCAGCCGCTGCTAGTCACTCTTCCAAGGAAAATATTGCAGCCGCGCACCAAAAAAGGAAGGCTGAGTATAATGGTGATAGTACATAACTTGCAAAAAAAGGATGCTTAGACATGTTTGGACACCATCGAACACAAACCTCTTTGCTTGGGGATGGAATGATTCATCGACAAGGTTGTTTGGTCAACAAATGGAGGTTTCACGGGGCAATGAGTTCATGTTGGTAGATCCAACTTGCCAGGAACATTCTCTAAGCCCGAACTGGAATGTGTATTCCATTGACAGTGAGATAGAATCTATAAAAGGTTTTGCGGTGGTGTACCGGATCAACCGCTGATAGGTTTTGAAGTTTCATATTATTTATAGGTATTTGTATAGTATTTTGGATTAGATTGTGTATTTATATTATGTATTTTGATGTTTTTGGTTCCTAGGAGTCCTTAGAGATAAGATGGAGCAAAATGTTCCATAAACACACATTTTTAGAGCATTTTGACAAGGAAGCACAAGAAGGAGCAATGACATTACATTCTCGTGTGGGCACACGAATCTCAGTCCAAAATTGAGCTTTAGAAAAGAAATTCCAGCATTGAGGCTGCATTACCGTTTGGCCAAACCGAAAAAGGGACTAAAACGAAAAATTGAAAAAGTTTTGAGGTCAAAATGTAATTTTGCCAAACTTGAGGGACCAATCTGCAAATCTCGGAAAAGTTAATTTGCTGCTGCGGATTTCTGAAGGGCTGCTGCGGCTGACCTACATTCTGATTATAAATAGACTTTGCTTTTCATTTTGAAAGGGTAGGAGGTAGTAGAATAAAAATAGACGTAGTTTTCCACTTTTAAGGAGTTTTAAAAGGCACTTTCTTCATTTTTGGGAGTTTTCAGAGTTCATAGACATCAATCGGTAACATTTTTCAATGAATTTTTCTTGTGATTCAGTTTTCATGATGAGTAGCTAAATTCATTCATCTGGTTGAAGGGTATTGAAGCCTTGGTTTGAATAGTTGTGAGATCTAAATGTTGTTTATCTCTCAATTTCTTGTGAGTATTTACTTGTTCTATTGCATGATTGATATGATTATTGTGAATTCATGAATAGCTGGTAGCATTCGATGCTTCTTAATAATCTAAAACCAATAAGACAACAAGGTTTGTTGTTTAAATAGGTTATAATATAATTTAATTACTCGGTAAGTAATTATTTATGTTATAAGAACAAGTAATCTGGTTTAATATAAAACAAGGTTTGTTTTATAGGAATTGGGATTGGGTCTATGTGTTTAATGTAGTAGTTTTCTAAATCTCAGGAGGTTCCAAGATTAGTTTTCGACTAATATATGATTAATGAAGGTTTCTTAATCATTGAATTAAATGAAAGATTGAATTGTTTGGAGGTTCCAACAATGAAAACTAATCTACTCATAAGTTAATGATAATATCATTGCATCTATGATCAACTTTTTAAATCAAGTAGGATATACAAACCCTTCGGCAAGATATTTTCTCATTATTTGTTTACATCATTTTAGCTATTGTTCGCAATTTGTATTGTTTGCAATTTATTTCAACAACTCAAAACCACCCCCCCCCATTTGTTACTTGATTTAAAAGAGAGAAATTCACCATTCCTTGAGGAGACAACCTTACTTTCCTGTACTACATTAGTTTGGAAATAGGTTAAATTGTTTGTTGGCTTGACACCCCATCAACCGCCTCTGTTTCTATGAGTATCTTATCCTGAAATTGTAGAGGTATTAATAATGCCTCTACGAAGTATTGTATTAGTAGATTATGTAGGCACTATAAACCTTCTATTTTGTTTTTAATGGAAACTAAGACAAACACTAGTGTTATGGATATATGGCTGCAGAATACCTCTTTTAGGAGCTCTTTTGTAATTGATCTAGTAGGATCTAGTGGTGGTCTGGCCTAATATTGGTTAGATGGTGTGCAACTTTAAATAGTACTGCACAATCGAAATGTAATAGTAGCACGAGTCAAGGAACCCTCAGGTGCGGAATGGTTAGGTGTCTTTCTATACGGCCTACCATCTCGTCAAGGTAGAGCTGAATTTTGGACACAACTCAATACCAACCTCAGCAGTTTAAACTATCCAATAATTGTTCTAGGAGATTTTAATCAAGTCACTAGCCAAGAAGACAAGAATGGTGGAAGATTAGTGAGGGACCAGGACACAAGGCCAATTCAACAGTTTCTAATACAGAATGACTTGGAGGAACTTGCTCACACAGGATGTTGGTTTACTTGGACTAACAAGAGACAAAATCAGGATTCCATCTTTGAAAGGCTTGATAGAGCTTTTGTCAATAGACAATGGTTAACTTCCTATCCTAAAGCAGTTATCCGAAATCTGCCCATAATGACTTCTGATCATGCACCAATCCTTGTACAGCTTAAAGACAAGAAGCATAAATCTAGGAGGCATCAAAAGTTTGAGAAATTTTGGTCCAAATGTCCTAGATCAAAAGAACTAGTTCAGAGTGCCTGGACTCAGGGTATGTTACAAGTTAGTAATCAGCAGGAGAAGCTTTCCTACCAGCTGAAATACAGCCTTATCAGCCTTCACAACTGGAGCAAGGAACACTTTAGCAACCTTGACAAATTGGTGGTCAAACTCACTGAGCAATTGGCTTCCTTGCAAATGCAGTGGGAAACCAACCTGCAGAATCAACACCTCTCTTCTCAACTGGAGAATAAAAGACATGAGTTGGAAGAGACTATACAACTCCAGCAGGATTATTGGCAGCAGAGAGCAAAACTAATATGGCTTTTTCAAGGTGATAGGAATACAAAGTACTTCCATAAGTGGGCAACTAGAAGAAAATGAAACAACTGGATTACTGAGCTATGTAATGAGGAGAGTCATTGGATACAGGAACCTGAACAAATTTCCAACCTCTTACAGCAACACCTTAAAGGAATTTATTCTGAAACACAAGAAGATGCATTGTGCTCCACTGTTTCCCCTTTTATGGGGAAACTTTTGCAGAATGTTCAAGAGGTCCTTTCACCTAAGCAAGCTGCTTCCATAGCTCAAACTTTTACTGCTTCTAAAATGTGGGAAGCTGTCAAACAAATGTCTCCTTCGAAGGCATCAGGACCTGATGGAATGCCTGCTGGTTTCTACAAAACATACAAGCACATCATTGGACAGGATGTTAAAAACACCATTATGAAAGCAATCATCCAACAACAATTCCCCAAAGAATGGAATCAAACCAACATGGTCCTCATTGCAAAGGTACTCAATCCAGTTACTCCCAGTGATTTTTGTCCAATCAGTCTTTGTAATGTAAAATACAAAATCACTACAAGGATGATAACAAATAGACTGAAATCCATAATCCCGGATCTTATTGATGAGCACTAAAATGGTTTTGTCCCTGGTAGAAATATCAGTGAGGACATCCTTCTAGCTCATGAAGTAATAGAATGCATTAAGAAAAAGGAGGGAGAGTTGGGTCTTGCTGCAATCAAATTAGACATAAGTAAAGCTTATGATTGTGTTTCTTGGCCATTTCTAAAAGCAGTGCTCACAAGAGTTGGTTTTCCATTAAAAGTGATCAAATTAATCATGTTCTGTGTCACTACTGTCACTTATTCCATCCAATTCAATGGGGGAGGGTCTTCCATATTTCACACCAACGAGGGGTCTCAGGCAGGAATGTCCACTTTCTCATATCTTGATTCTATGTCAGCAAGTATTATCTTCAGCAATAAGGGCAGAAATTCAAACCTTCCCGGGACTAGGGATCAAGGTTAGCAGAAATGCACCCAGAATTAGCCACTTAATGTATGTCGATGACTGTTTATTCTTCATAGAATGCAAGGAAACTTCCATTATGGCTTTTGCAGGATTGATTGAGGCCTATGCTGCGTTCTCAGGTCAGAAAATCAACTACCAAAAGTCTTCAATCCTATTGAGCTCAAACACTTCTCCTTCTATAAAAAGACTCATCCACACAACCGCCAAGATTACTGAGGGAAGTTTTCAGAGCAAGTACTTGAGTCTATCATTAGATTTCAAGGAAAAAGAGAGTGTGATTTTTAGAGACTTTACAGCAAGATTATCCAACAAGTTTGCAAACTGGAAAACGAAACTCCTCACTTTTGCTGGAAGGGTTACCTTGGCAAAGTCAATACTGTTAGCTATGTTCGTCTATCCAATCGGGATTTTCAAGCTTCCGGCATCCACTCTACACAAAGCTGATAGTATTATTGCCAACTTTATTTGGAAGGGAGATGCCCTGACTAAAGGGATTCATTGGAGATCACGGAAAAAGATCAATAAATCAGTGTTTCATGGAGGACTGGGATTAAAGGCCACTATGGAGTTCAATCAAGCTTTATTGGCAAAGCATGCCTGGAAGATAATTTCTGAATCGGAGTCTTTGATTTCCAGAGTATATCGAGCCAAATACTGCTCTATAGAACAATTTCCTCAGCATCAGGCACCCAACAACGCGACCTGGGGATATAAAAGTGTACTTTGGGGGGCTAGGCTCTTGCAGAATAACATCAAATGGAAAGTTGTTTCGGGAAGGAGCATTCATATTGCTGAAGATTGGATTCCAAATCACCCAAACCCCATCCATCATGAGTCTTTTTTGGCAACACACTCCAATCTTATGGTTAGTGACCTTATTCGTCCTAATGGCCAATGGAAAATTTCTTTCCTAAGATCCATATTCCCTGATCACATTATCCCATACATCACTGGAGTCTTCATTCATCCAGCAAGAGCTTCACATGGGAATCCAATCTTCAGCAATATAAACTTCTTTGGTTGAATACATCACATGAGAATTACACGGTACACTCTGGCTACCACACTGCATTGAATGGTGGTATTCATCACTTGCCCCAAACTCATCAACAGCAACAGAGAGAAACTCAAGCTTGGAAGAAATTGTGGAACTCTGGTGTGCAGCCCAAGCACAAAATGCTTTTTTGGCAGGCATTTCTGAATGCTTTGCCCTCCAAAGAGGGGTTACAAAAACGGGGAGTACAAGTGGATCTCATGTGCCACGTTGCTTCACCCATATAGAGGACAACTTACATCTTTTCTTTCAGTACCCAATTTCTCAGGCAGTATGGAGTTTCGCTTATCCCAAATTCCAGTCAATTCTTAATGGGAATGTCACAACACTTCTTGAGTGGTTTATTCAGTGGATACAGTCCTCTCCTCCACCGGAAGACATAGATTTATTCTTTTTGATATTCTGGAGAATTTGGTTAGACAGGAATGACAAAGTGTGGTGCTATCAGAGTTTGGATCCTGTGATCTCCTGGCGACTAATCCAGCAAGAATAAATTCAACATAAAGCTGATATACAGAGATGGAAATCCCTCCAGGCTTTAGATCATCAAGTCACTTTGCCGATGAGATTGCCAGACCATCAGGCAACGATAATATTCGATGGTTCCTTCCATCCCATAACCAGAAGAGTAGCAGAGGCATGGAAAATGATCTCACTAACGGGGCAACTTATGCAAATTAAATCTTTGCAACTTTCAGCGCTACTAGCTTTTCAAACTGAAGCTATGACGTGCCTTATGGCTCTCCAACAGGCTTCAGATTTTGGTCTAGTCAGTGTGATCATCCATACGGATTGTGAACAATTGACAACAAATCAAAGGCCGGATTCTCTTCCCACAGAAGCTCAAGAAGTAGTACTTACGTTACGTCAATTAAAGTCTACATTTCAATCTTGTACTTCAATTAAAGTTAGTAGAATGATGTCTGTGATCTACATAATTTAGCTTATGCTAAACTACAATGTAATAGTATAGGTATTTCGAATTAATATACATGTACTGTTTTTTTTTTAAAAAAAGTCTTTGATGCATATTGAACTTTTTTTCCCCTGATGAAAGATGCTTTTTGGGGATTTTACTTTCCAAATTTTATATAATTAGACCCTTAACAAACGAACACGATAAACCAATCCGCCAAGGCCCAAGAGTCACTATTACTTGAAAACTCATTACATATTTACATGAAAACACATTTTCCATCCTTTAGTTATAGGTAGCTTCCTTTCTTGGCATTCTTCATTATTTAGTTTGTTGTTCATTAGCTATAAAGAACCCCTTCAATGAAGCAAGGCTTTTATTTTCCTGAGGTGAAATATGGAAGCTTTAAGTGGTACGATCAGCAACAATGACAACCAGTGATTAAACTCCCATCAATATTTACATATTTTATATTCCTTTTGTATGTTTATACAGTCCACGCCGGCACAAAAATTTGCAAACCAAAAACAGTCTCTTCAATGCCAAAACACAAATAACTTTTTTTTGCCATTGATCTCTTTTTTAAATGAAATTCAGTTGTTTAGCGCTAAAATTTGATCGTGTAATTCAAAAAAGAGCACTCATACATACAATGAAATTTGACAATGAAATTTACAAGGAATAAGACTCTAAATCTTAACTAATCCTAAAGGAAAGGTTATGATTCATTCCCTGTAAAATTCCTGTTCACAAATCGTTATCATATAATGATCGATGTCATAAATAAAATTATACTGTAATTGTGATGCACATATTACTGTTTTCCGACCATTTATATCTTAAGAGCATCAACAACAATACATATAATTCAACACAACATTACACTGTCACGTCAGCATTCCACTACACTCTCACTTTACACACTTTTTCCTACAACAATATTACACTCACTACCTATATAATTTTGGACCCACAACTACCCCACTATTATTACCCCACACCTATCCTACTATTAATACTTTACATTTTATAAAAAATAATTACATTTACTTGTAATAATAATTAAATTTATTTTTCATAATTATTTTGTTTATATGACTTCTAAAGTACATTATAAAATTTTATTATTTTTTTAAAAATCTAAAAACATAATTTAATAACACAAGAATATAAAAAAGCTTAATAATCATTGAGTGAACAATATATTAATAAAGTACAATAATTAATTTAAAAAATAACAATATTGAAATTTCACTACCAGACGATGTTTATAGAGATAGTGAAAATCTAAAAATATCTAAAAATAATTTAACAACACTACATTTCATCAAAATCATTTCCAAAACGTTCGTAGATGTGCTCAACCAAATCTGATCGTAGTTGATGGTGTTCTTCGCGGTCGCGTATTTCTGCATTCCTTTGAATGTATTGTTGTATATTAGGGATTAACTCTTGATGATGCGAAAATTGAGTCCCCGCGTCATCAGTCCAGTTTGTTACCTCATCTCCCTCGTCCTCAACTATCATATTGTGTAATATGATGCAAGTATACATTATATCTTTAAGCGATGCTCTGTCCCACAATCGAGATGGAACATGTAAAATATTCCAACGGGACTGAAGCACTCCAAATGCTCGTTCAACATCTTTTCTTGCTGCTTCTTGCACCTTTTTGAAGAGTTTTCTCTTAGAATCCACCGGAGATGTGAAACTTTTCACAAATGTTGCCCACTCCGGATATATACCATCAGCTAAATAATAACCTCGGCTATATTGAGTACCATTTACAGTAAATTGAATATCAGGAGCATACCCGTGTAACACATTGTTAAACAGAGGAGATTGGTTGAGCACGTTGATGTCGTTGTTAGATCCTGCAATTCCAAAAAATGCATGCCATATCCATAAATCTGCAGATGCGACTGTTACAAGCACTAAGGTGGGAGAACCTTGATAACCCGAAGTAAAACGACCTCTCCATCCAACTGGACAATTTTTCCATTTCCAATGCATGCAATCAATGCTACCAAGCATACCTGGAAAACCATGTCGTTCATCGTGCATTTGAAGTAAACGTTGACCGTCACTATCATTAGGTCTTCTCAAATATTGTGACTGAAAAATTTCAATCACGTTATGACAGAAGTATCGTAAACACTGTAGTGCAGTACTTCCACCCATCCTTAAATATTCGTCAACACAATCGGCTGGTAATCCGTATGCTAATTGACGAAGAGCTGCTGTAGATTTTTGAATAGGGGAAAATCCCATTTTACCCGATGCATCAGGCCTTTGTTGAAAGTATTCAGAGTGATTTTGGAGAGATTGTACAATGCGGAGAAATAATTCTTTCCTCATGCGGAATCTTGTACGGAAAGTAGCTGAAGAATATACTGGATTGTCAGAAAAATAATCATTAAATAACCTTTGTTCTCCAATTTCGCGCTCTCGATCGATATGCCTTCGTCTTCGCGAAGAACTTGCACCTCTTCGTTGCTCAATCAACTCATCCAACCTCCTTAAATCCTCTAAACCCGTGTTATCAAAAAATTGTTCCCGCATATAATCATTCATTTCATCGTCAAAAATAGAGGGATCGAAATTGGGAAGAGAATTTTGAGACATGGTCGTGTGTGAAGAGTTGTTGCAAAATATATGCATACCAAAGAGTTGAAAAGGCTTGAACAATATTACTAGTCTCATTTCATATTTATAGAGTGTACTTGCAACAAGATCAAAAAAAGATTTGACTATATTATCCAATGTATGGATAAGATAATGAGAGAGATGTGACTACACTATGGTACGTATGGACAAATGAAAAAAGAATGACGTGACTACACTATCAATGTATTTAATGGACAAGATAAAAAGAATGACGTGACTACACTATTAATATATTTAATGGACAAGATAAAAAGAAAGATGTGACTACACTATGGCACGTATGGACAAATGAAAAAAGAATGACGTGACTACACTATCAATGTATTTAATGGACAAGATAAAAAGAGAGATGTGACTACACTACGGTACGTATAGACAAATAAAAAATGAATGACATGACTACACTATTAATGTATTTAATGGACAAGATAAAAAGAGAGATGTGACTACACTATGTTACGTATAGACAAATAAAAAATGAATGATGTGACTACATCATCAATGTATTTATTCATTTAAAGTATTTAATACTCATATTTTTTTACGAGTTTTTTGAGTTTCTCTAGATTGTTTCAAATTTATTATATTTTTTTACTTTTTTCATGCAATTAATTATAAGTTGTACAATAATAATTATACGATGCGGCAAACATAATAATACTTCATATTTAAAACACAATAATATGATGTAATAAAATTCAAATACAGTGACACAACTCTTACATTTTAGTTTAAATAAAACAAAAAACTCGCAATGAAAATAACTAATTCAAAATAATAACCTAACATGACTATCTATAATTAGACAAGATTTTTTCAACTAAAAGTTCATGTCTTGCTCGTTGTTCTGGTGTCATATTGGAGGTGTCCTTCGTCAAAATTTCATATTCTTTGGTAACCGTATGCCTCATGTACGCCTGATTGTAAAATTCTTGTTGCTCTAATTTTTTGGCTTCCAAATCCATCATTTTTTGTCGAAGTTCAACAAGTTCATCGTCATCATCCCGTGCCTTGCACTTTTCTTTTGACTTCCGTTTTCCTTTCTTGGCTGCTTTTTGGCCTATTGGGCGAACCTCCTTTTCGATCTCATTGATTTCAACATTTCGATCAGCATTTGATGATGAAGTGTATGATCCGGATTCATTGATTCTTAATCTCTTTGATGACTCTTCAACAGTAGAAACAGCTGCCCATTTTGGATCATCTTTCACAATTTTCCACACATGCTCATGCACAAAATGTTTTTTCTTAATTTGGTAATATACCTCATGAGCTGCATCCCTTACAGAATCATCACTCCAACCACTACGGTGTTCATTCCATAGTCTATTGTAGTGTTGGTTAAATTCATTGACATACTTTGAAAACCAAAACCAATGAGACTGTAACTTACCTTGTTCTCTTTGAGGTAAAGATCCTCGGTTTGTATTATAGTAGGTAGTAATCTTCTTCCAAAATTCCTTCATATCTTGGTAATTTCATGTAACGCTACAGTTAGAAACCGTGAGCCATGCACGAGCCAGAAGTACGTCTTCCTCCTTGCTCCAACCTTGATAATTTGAAGTATTTTGTTTTTCTGGTGCTTGCGATAAAGAAATATTATCCAAACCAAATTGAGTTGAAAATTGTGGAAAATAATCTTGGGGAGTTGATGCCCTTGGCGTTGCATTTGGAGAGTCATCGTCTCAAACGTCTCCTCTTGTTGAAACCGGTGTAGGTAGACTTCCGGAAGACGAACCCGTATTTGTAAATCTCATTGGAAAACTATTTCCAATCATTTGAGAAAAATAACCGGGTGGTTGATACATCACGAATGAATTTGGGACATAAGGAGGCAAATTTGAGGTACCCAAATTTTGAGGATATCCAAAATTTTGAGAATATCCAAAATTTTGCATAGTAGGATGAAAATTTTGGGGGCGGGGGGAATTTGGAAAATTGTGAGACAGATTTGCATTGTTTGTAGGATGATTTTTGTTATTTTTTCGGCTCATGGTAGTAGAAAATAGAAGAAAAAAATTGAATAGTTGATGTGTAGTAAAGAAAGAACTATAAGTAAGAAAAGAGGAAAAATAGAGAAAGTGATGTGTTATGAAAATCAATATTGGGGGTATTTATAGGCAAAGCCTTAAATTATTCTCTTAAAAAAATTATCAAATTATAGTGCAAACATTTAGAAACGGCTAGTTTTTTCAACATTCAAAAAAATTCTACGGCCACAAATTTGACAACCACAATGAAGATTTTTTTTTTTGGAGATGCTGTGAAGAAGACAAAAAAAGGGGCTTATAACGGTCACAAAAATAAAGAAATTTTGCTTTTGATGTTGTAGATGACAAAACGGCAAATTTAAAAAAAAATTTTAAAAAGAAATAAAACAAAAAAAAAGAATGGGGCATCAGCCATGAGATGGGCCCGCCAGCGTCCACATTTGACAGATTACACCACTTCAAATTTTCTCAACACCTGACACAATTGAACGGTCTCCAATGAAGCATTATGTATTTTGTCCTGATATTACACACCAATTTTATCATTGTTGTGAATGCCCTAAGAAACTAACTGGCAAAGAGATATTTATTTTAGCTTTCAACTTTGCAATTATTTTGTGGACTTTCTTGACTTAATTGTTGTCATCCCCGACCAGATTTAAATTCTGGCTTCTTTATATATATATATATATATATATATATATATATATGTGTGTGTGTGTGTGTATGTATATATATTGTTTCCCCCATTTCAATCACTCGTGCATATTCTGGGAGCTTTTCGAGCAATTTATGAAATAATTACAGTTTCAAACTTTGGATTCCTCCAGATACAATAACACTGAAAATGTAACAAGAATTAGTAACTATGGTATAAATAACTCACAAAGACTTTTTTTTTGTGGATAAATTCTTAAGAAAAAAATCATCTGAAACGATTGCTATTAATTCTAAAGTTTATGGATCTTACACGAAACTCAAATCAAAACTCGATCGGGATAAATGAAATTTTCATCAAACGCAAATTCGAATTCTACTGAGAAACTAATTTAGCTAGCTACTTGTAACAAGTGAATTGATTTTATATAAACAAAAATCACTTACAAAAAGATCTGGTTTTGTCCGTCATAATCAAATGAAAAGTGAAATGATCAATGAACTTGTATAAAACAAAGATCTAGCTGGTAGACCACAAAAAGAACCCCTACTTCTTGCTGCTTTAGCTATTCATTTCTGAGGAACATATTGAGTATGATGAATTTAGAGAAAAAAAGAAAAAAGAAGTTTACGCACACAAGACGCACATGAATGAAGAAAAAAAAAACAGTTGTCGCCGAAATAATTTAATTAGTTTAACGTTTTCATCTTCGGTGATGTTGGATTATAACAAAAATGTAACTCCCAGGGATCATATTATATAATAAATAATAGAACCGACCCACTGATGTTGCCCTTACATCGCACAAATTTTATTTATTGATCTTTTTGTGTAGTTAAAAAACTCAGTCCAGAATCATTTTGTCACTAACAAACGTCATCATCTGGTTCTAACATCTCAGTCTTTCGATTTAGGTTTTCTTCATCGAAATAATGGAAGGAGTCAGCAGGCGCGACTAATCCGTCACAACTTAACCAGGCTCAAGCAACAAGTCGTACAAGAGCCTGCAACTTCTGACGAAAGCAAATGGTCAAATTTGACCGAGGATCTCCTGTTACAAAGTTTCTCGAAGCTGAACGAGATCGATCGGATAGTGAATATCGCTGACGTGTGTAACTCTTGGTGCGCGGCGGTATCGGGTCCTGCATTTTTCAGCACCTTGGACCTGGCCAAGTGCAGGCAGCAGTCATTTAGCTGGTTCTACGAGCTATTCTACCCAACTAGGAGAGGTCTAATGGAGCTATTCTACCGTCAGAATTTGACGACTTTGGTGTTTGATCCTCCGTTTGAAGTCAGCGACAAACATTTATCGGTTGCATCTGAAAGGTACGTAATATTTTTACATTTGAAAATTCTTTACTTTTAAAATAGGAAAAATGACACTTTCGTTAATTACAAAATACATTGTGGTATAAGATTATCTCTTGATTTATGTGTTCGTGAAGAAAGAGATTAAAAAAAAAGGTCTGTGCAAAACCTTGTTCGCTGCACTTGAATTTTTATTGGAGTGATTAATGCATATGATGGAATCATTTTTTAAGTGGAAGGGGAAAAAAACAACTATAATATAATAGTCTTATATGCAATTTCCACCACGTTTTTGTTCGTGCATATATCGTGCGCTTTTGGAGCTTCTCAAAAATTTGACAGCTCTTAGTTTCTCGTGATATAAATTCTAGACGAGCAATATTCAAGAAACTTAGCTAAAGAAGCAAAAGATTCAAGGGATTGACGTGCTAGATCGGTGTAAATAAGAAGAAAAGGTGTCTTCTAACTTCTGATAAAATTAATTGGTCCGAAATTGCCTAAAGATCTCTTACAACATTTATTATCGAAATGAGATAGATCGGATAGTGAATGTCGCTGCCGTCTGTTGCTCTTGGCGCGCAACGATCTCTGATCCTTCTTTTTCCAGCTTTTGGGACTTGGCCTAATGCAGGCAGCAATCATTTATTTGGTTCTATGACCTTGGTTACCCAACTAGGAGGGAGGATATATATTCTGTTTGGTTCATTTTTTTGGGTTATTTTTTTCAGAACTTTTAATTAATAAGTGTTCCATCTAAATATTTTTTTTTTTAATGATTTCAATACATTTTTTAAAATTTTCAAGAAAAAAACCTAAAAACGCGCAAAAAAAAAAAATTAAATGAAACTTTCAAATAGAACATCTAAAGATTTACATAATCCAAACAAATGAAGACATGGACAAATTCACATACCCATATTCTCGAGATCATGATAATTTGAAGTACCAATTAATAATTACACGTAGGATCACATTTATTTCTTCTGTTTTTGCTATGAAACGAACTTTAGTCTTGTTTTAATATCTCAACCTTTGATTTAGTTTTCCTCATTCAAATTATGGGTGGGAGCTCAGGAGCTGGCATAGTAAACCTGCGACTTCTGACAAAACAAATTAGTGCGATTTTCCCGTTCTTCTTACTTTTTGATTTGGATTTTTCATTTCATCCATGATTTTCCGTTTTTCATTTCGTCCATGTTATTCTCGTTAAGGTTTCTGTTTTTGTTCTAAATAAATGTTTTAATAAATAAAAGGGCGCCTAATTTGTTTGGAATATACCTGTTTGGAAAGGGTAGTTTTTCGTGCCAAGCACGTGCTGTATGTTTTTTTTTTTTTGGCCCATTTACTTTTTCATCTACATACCTTGTCTTATAAATTAAGAATAAATAAATCAACTAAAAATTTTATTTATCAACGAAAATGTAGGGAGGCGGTAACGTACAAGTAATAATTATAAAAGTTAATGAAAAACAAAAAGATGATAAAAGACTTTTGGGGATATTTCAATGATCAAGAGGTGATTATTGTTGGCAATGATCTTAATTGTTAGTGGGAGTTTGGTTTTGTACATATTAGCATTGTGGTGAATGGAAAAAAATAAATAAAGAAGACATGCATTCCGGAAAGCGAACTTAGTGGGAGTCTTTCTCTTTCTGGTAGACAATAGACAAATAGACTAACAAATAGCATGGATGATAAGTGTGGCAAACAGAAGAAGACAAACTGTTGCATATATGGACATTTCTTTATTCTTAGTTGGTAAATAAAGTACATTAAATCTAGATTTTCTGGTTCAAACAATTACTAAACAAAGAGCCAAAATAAGATACCTCGTGGGTCATGTGTTGTAGAAAGTGGTAGGATATTATATTAGTCTCTAATGGGGAAAAAACAAATAAAACTCGCTTTAATTACTGTTTGGTATATAAAGATTTTTGCAATAAGAAAATGGTAAATTTCCCGAACCTCATGTAGTTTTTTATGAAGGTAAAGTTCATTTGAATTCTCATTCTGCCAACAATTGACCTTCATAGAAATCATCGAAAGATCACCTGTGTATCAACAAGTAAGGTAATCTCCGAACTTGATATGTTTCTTTAATTTGTTTGGACGGTATATCTTTTTCACTCATATCAATAATATTATGCATAGTTTAAACTTGTACTAGACTGGAGTAATATTTTGCAAATGTGTGGGTATATAGGTTAAGAGATGGAGAACTCATCGTTGCTTATAATTGTTATTGACTGAAAGTTCTCTACTATTAAATTAACTGGTCTAATTTATTTTCAAGTCTTGTAAATGTGCTTTTGAAATAAAACTCTAATTATGAAGTACATGATGTCGACATGAAACTGTTAAATATTCATTTTCTACATTCACAAAATCCACAAATCGGTAAAGAGTACCATTGACATATCCATGGACATCAATATATAGCTTGAACCATCAATTTAGTATTATTATTCTTGATGTCCTAGGAAATTATTTTCTTTTATTATACTATTTAAGTCCAACAAGGTTAATTTCACCAAATCTCCAGAGGGTTGTCCGTGTGTTCCGACAATACTTAAGGATGGTACTATCATGGAAAAGACTTTGAGGCTTCGAAACTGTCATGTTTGTTGTATTCAGAACTACGATAGATGCATTGCTACGACTATGGTGGGAGCTGCACCCCTCAGTAATATCCCTCTATCTTAACTCATAGCTCCTTAATTTGCTACAACCTTTATGATCAAACGTATATCAAGTTTCCTTCTAATAGGCCATCATACTTTTGTGTTTTGTTTCAAAGTTCAAGCTTTGTATTTCGATAATTTTAAAACTCTGATTAGAAGTGTTTCTGGGAACAAATCGATGTTTGTATTATGGTTTTGCCTTTAGAGTATATTATTCATTAAGACATTCATCAACTTTGCATTATATGTTATTGTGTTTGACATGTTGGCTTGAACTCGCTGTAAAGTTCACCACGCATGAGCTCGCCATTACCTTGTAGTCTATAGGCCAATGAAAAAACTCGATATCTCTGGTACTACACCGTCTGTCCTTATTATAAGGTACTCCCTCCGATCCTTGGTAAAAGGAATTTTGATTTGTTCTAGATTTCACCTAGTATGTATTTTTAATCAAAAAAAGTTTCTTTTCCAGGATGAAGGCCTGCATATTGATCTCAACATAGACGAATTTGCCCAAAAGTTTCTCTGTTCCGGGATAAAGGCCTACATATTGAATACGCGATACGCTCCTACGTTGTCCTCTTCCATAATCTATTCCATTGTTATAAGGCATTTTGATTTGTATTAGTTTTTACCTAATATGTTTTTCTAATTGAAAAAAAAAAATCTTAAAAATATTTTTTAACAATTAGAAAAATATAATGAATGTGAAAATGTAATTTTAAGATTTTTTTCCAATCGAAAAATACATACTAGATGAAATATAAGATAAGTCAAAATGATTTATAATAAGGACATGCGGGGAGTATCTTGTTAACTAATGGAGATACTATATTGTTTCTTTATTGAAGAAACATATTAGGTGAATCTTAGGACAAATCAAAATAACTTATAATAAGAACCGGAAGGAGTGTATTATGTTTGAATAAAAGTTACTATTTTGTGACGAATCCATTAACTCAGGTCCATAATTCATTTAAGCCTAATGATATTCTTTAACCCCTTTAATTTAAACACGATACATAAATTGATTTAGCTGGATAATCTAATCGGTCTTTATTATAAGGTATTTTGATTTATCATAAGTTTCACAAATATATATATTTTTTTATGGGGATTGCTAAACGCAACTTAATTTTACTTCCTGCAACTTGTGAAATAGACTAAAATACCTCTGAACTCTAGATTCTCTAAAATTCTTTTATACAATATATTATTTTAATGTACAGTAAAAAATTCATTGATGTTAATGGTTTGCAATGGCGATGAACCAAAGAACATGCGAAGACCAAAATAAGGTAATTTTGGGGTGAACTTTCGATGTTATGGGTTTTATGGCGATTTTTTTTGGGGGGGGGGTTATTTATTGATTTATTTTTCAAAATGTTCCTTGGTATTTTTCTTTTGGTGTGATCATTTGACAAATTTTTTTGCAATTGGATTTTGCAATCGGAAGATTTTACCAATCTCGAACACATTGAAAGTAAGAGGAAAATGAATATTTTTAAACGCAACTTGATTTTATTTTCGCAGGTAGATTTTACTTGGCACAGCTTCATAGGAGTATTTTAATCTATTTAACAAGCTGCGGGACGTAAAATCAAGCTGCATTTAGCAACACCCTTTTTTTTATTGAAATAAAACCTTAAAAATATATTTTTTACATTTATTATGTTCTCCTAATGATTAAGAAATTATTTAAAGATTATTTTCTCAATTAGAAAAATCATATTAGGTGAAATCTAAAATAAATCAAAATCCTATATATATTAAAGGAAAGAAGATCAATTGATAGGTGTCATTGGAGAGATGATCAATTAATTTCATCAACACATGTCAATTTATTATTGGTCTTTCATTAAACTGTAAAATATAATTAGTTAAATTGTTAAAACAAAACTTATCTTTATGGTTTACCCCAATTAGTTGATACACAAAAATTAGTCGTCGATATGAAAGAAGAGTTGTATAGACAGATTGTGGGATAGCTACTCATGGAAGGGTTGAAAGAAGAGTTCCAGTCAAATGTTTTCAAGGGTCTTATCATGTGGCAAAGCGGTTAATTTGGAAGTTGAAATCAGAATGGAAGCCTGTAGCTCAGAGATGGCAGAGAAGTATTACTTCACGGTACAGTTAAGATGCCCAGATCTGTTCGTAGAACTTCGACGATGACTGTTCCAATGAATATCGATCACCTCTTGCTCCAAATCCCAAATGAGCTTCGATCTTGCAAATTGCATTACCATCATCATTATGTAATATTTTTGTGCACTTCGGAGTTTTGTTTTTAAGACCATCTTCAAAGTGTTCCATTGATAAAAATGGAGCAGCAAGCAGCATCTTAATCTGGGCATCAGGAGATAATTTTGTAACTGCAAAGGTTTGAGATGGATAATAGCATCACCTCATGAGTCTAACACTCTAATATTGTGTTTTCGACACTCATTGTTGAAACACAGTCGGTCCTTTTCCATATTCGATTTAAAGCTAGTATGCATGTTTCATTTGAATGATGGGGATTGAGATTCAATAGTTTCGAGCTAATATGTATTATGTATATAGGCTATGGATAAAGATATCAAACAAGAAGCCAACTAATTCTTACACTTGCAACAAACATAATTCAGTTACATCAATCTAAAACTTGTTTTTTTTTTTTTTGAAAGCCGCACCATAAGTACATATCATAACACACAAGTTTACAACCATAGATACGGTACTCCTACTAGTTAGAGTATGTGCCTCATATATTTATCGTCCAACGTAACTAACCTATTCAAAACTATCATTTTTACATAACAACATAGTTATTCTGATATGTCGAACTATAGTGAGCATCTCGATAGAAATGGCTAGAGCGCCAACAAGGACCTTTATATGCACTTAATTAGAATGTAGATACCTTCCAGAATTTTCCATGATATTAGTATAAGACAAACTAACTTCCTTAACTTCACATGAATGTGAAACCATTATTCATGATTCCTGGAACCGAAATGATGATGATCTACCAGAAAAAATTAAAGAATGTGCTGTTGGATTAATGTCATGGGGTGGTAAGGAAGTCAGGGATGTGCTTGAACGAATCACTTCACTGAACAAGGAAATTGCTGGGATGGAGCATGGTATCATTATGGATGGTGTTAAAATTCAGATTCATTAGAAAAAGAAGGAGTTGGAAATCTTGTTGGATCAAGAGAATCTGAAATGGAAACAACGTGGAAAACAACATTGGTATAAGGAGGGTCATAGAAACACTAAACTTTTCCACTCACATGCAAATCGGAGGCGAGAGGTAAATCACATTGATTCTCTAAAAGATGATCAGGGAAATGTTTGTTCTGCAAAGGAGGATTCGAAGAAAATAATCACTGATTACTTTGGTGATCTATTTACTTCAACAAGCCGGCCGGAAATAGAAATTCAACAAGCAGGCCGGAAATAGAAATTCATCAAGCGCTTGGCAGAATCAGACCACGTGTGACTATGGAAATGATCGTCTATTGCTACCGTATTTTGGTGAGGAAATTGTTCGAGCTCTAAAACAAATGAGCCCTTTTAAATCTCTTGGACCGGATGGTATGTCTTCTATCTTTTTTCAAAAATTCTAGCATATAGTAGGCCCTGATGTAATCCGTTTTGTTTTAAATTTTTTAAATAATATTAATGTCAATCCTTCTATTAATTTCACATATATTGTTCTCATTTCGAAAGTTAAAGCTCCTGATTTTATAACACAATTTAGACCAAACAGCCTTTGTAATGTTGTTTATAAGTTAGCTTCAAAAGTTTTAGCTAACCGAGTTCGTACTTTACTACCTTCGATCATTAGTGACTCGCAATCAGCATTCATTCCCGGTAGGCTTATAACGGATAATATTTTGGTTGCTTATGAAACGCAACATTACATGAAATCAAGGATATCAGGGAAATTAGGTCTAATGTCATTAAAATTAGATATGAGTAAAGTTTTCGATAGAGTGGAATAGTCTATTCTATGTAAGATTATGATCGTTCTAGGGTTTGATCTTTCTTTCATTCGTCAAATATATAAATGTCTGTCTTTTGTTTCTTTTTCATTCTTACTGAATGGGTGTCAGTTTGGTAATCTCATTCCTCAACGAGGTATCCGTCAAGGGGACCCACTGTCTCCTTACCTCTTCATAATTTCCTCCAAAATGTTTTCTTGTATCCCTTGTGATTTACAGGCATGTGCAAAGATACATGGGGTGGCAGTCAGTCGTAATGCACCTTCAATTTCACACCTTTTCTTTGCAGATGATACTTTGCTATTCGGTCATGCAACGGAGGAGGAGGCTATGCATCTGAGATACGCCATTGAGCTTTATGAGAAGGTGTCAGGACAGTGCATCAACCTAGACAAGTCAGGAGTGGTTTTCAGTCCTAATGCTGATGTCGATTTACATACACGTATTCAACAATTCTAGGTATTCAGAGAGTTGATAAGCATGATAAATACATAGGATTGCATACAGTTTTAGACAGAAGTAAAAAAGAGCTTTTTGATTCCTTGACTGATCGAGTTTGGAAGAGGATTACTGGATGGAAAGAAAAACAACTTTCTCGGGGAAGCAAAGAGATCCTGGTGAAAAGTGTTGTTCAAGCTATACCAACCTACACTATGTCATGTTTTCGGCTTCTTGATTCTGTCATCCAGAAATTGAACTCTATGACTTCTGCATACTGGTGGGCTGACTTCGGAGATAAAAGAAAGATAAGATGGGTGAATTGGAGGAAAATCTCGCAGCCAAAATAGATTAGAGGACTTGGCTTTCGAGATTTGGAAAGTTTTAACTTGGCTCTTTTAAGCAAACAGGCTTGGCGTATACTTACCAATCCTGGATCAGTACTTGCAAGGATTTTAAAGGATAAATACTTTCCAAACCAGTCTTTCTTAGATGCATCACTTGGCACTGCTCCCTCATTTACTTGGCGCAGCATTACGGATGGCAAGAATACGTTGTTGCTGGGCTGTCGCAAACAGATCAACTCTGGTTTGAATACTCGTATCTGGATGGATCGATGGATTCCCTCCTCAGCTGACTTCCAAACGCATAGTGGTTTTTCTGTTTTGCCTCCTGATTCTAATGTTGCTGCGTTAATTGATTCTGCTACAGGATCATGGAAAGCAGATTTGGTGCGTACAATTTTTGTTAATCAGGAAGCTGAAAGCATACTGGCTATGGTTCCTGGAAACTTATCTATTGCAGATAAATGGATTTGGCACACCACTCTCACAATGGCCGTTTCAGTGTTAAAGCAGCATACAACGTGTTGATTAACTCCTCCTCCATTCGAGCTGATAATCATCCATCTGTAGCTCTTCTGCTGGAGATAAAAACTTTTGGAAAAAGCTGTGGAGCCTGAAACTTCCGAATCGAATCATTCATTTTCTATGGCGTTGTGCAACGGATTCACTACCTTCTTTGGAGAATTTGGCAAAGAGTGGCTTTTTCCTAGATACTCCATGTCCTCTTTGTCATGCAGCAAATCCTACAACTCTGCATATTTTCTACTCCTCTCCATTTTGCATAACAATCGTGGATCTTTGCAGGTTTACGTGACAAGCTCGTTCCATTTCAGTGTCCAAGATGGGATTTGTGGATAAGAGAGTTTCTTCTTAAAGCTGATCCTTCTGTTGCTGAATTCTTTGGCACCAATTGCAATTTACTATGGTATGCTCGTAATGATGGACTGTTAAACAAGCATTTGACTCTGCCAAGTGTTCTCATTACGAATGCCGCAGCTTTGCTTAAGGAGTTTCAAGCAGCAAATAATCGTCCAGAAGGTTGGTCTTCAGCTTTAAGATCATGTCATTTATTTCCTCCAGCAAACATGGAAACATGCATCTTCTTTGATGGATTTGTTTCTCGGCTTCGAAGATGCATAG
The DNA here is from genome assembly GCA_949775105.1 of Oldenlandia corymbosa var. corymbosa. Classification (NCBI taxonomy): domain Eukaryota; kingdom Viridiplantae; phylum Streptophyta; class Magnoliopsida; order Gentianales; family Rubiaceae; genus Oldenlandia; species Oldenlandia corymbosa. The sequence continues at coordinate 8,150,376 of OX459119.1, read as the reverse complement.
GCATGGGAGTATATGTTCCAGATCAAAGAGGACAGTTTATGTTGGCCAAAGGACGCTGTTTGTATGGTTTTCAATCTTCTGAACTTGCAGAAATTATGGCGTTGAAGGAAGAGCTTTTGTTGGTAAAAGATCTTAATCTCAAAAATGAAACAATTATGGGGGACTCTTCGGTGGTGGCTGTTTTACAGCGATAGGGGAAGCGGATTGTTCAACCCTATGCTTACTGGTGTTGTTAGATATTAAGAAATTAATGTTAGGTCTTTCCTTCAATGCTATATATTGGATCCCACGTCTAGAAAATGAAATAGCCATGTTATTGCTAATCATGTTAAATCTTATGTAAAGAATGCTATAACTTGGTCTTCACCACCAAGTTTCTTGTATGGTTCAGAGCTGGCTGATTTCCAACAAGTTTGATACAGTCTCTTTTTCAAAAAAAAAAAAAAAAAAAACCTAACTTCTTTAACTAGAATCAATTTTTAGATAATAATAGTATACTGCGCCATTAGAATGGGCTGCATGGAACAAAAAGGATTCCGTTCCTAGTGAATATTGATTAAAAAAATAGTAACGATTATTTGAGGTGTGAAAAAATGTAAAACAACGTTAACCAAAAAAAATGTAAAGAAACCATTATGATCGATTGAAAGAAAACCATACAATTTATGGAACATGTCGAAATTCTTTAATTTCTCTTAATTTAATGAGAACATATTCCCCCCTCATTGTCTCTGATCCATGTATCTACCAATTTCTTAAAACTCTTATACTTTAAGATCTGATTTAGGAATAGATAGAACAATTACTAGTTTCGAATGCTTCGACTTCAAACTCTTTGGTTGATATAATGGCCATAAATAATAACGGTGAAATGATTCTATTTTGGTAGACTATTAAAGTTGTAACATTGAGAATTATGACATACCGAACAAAATACTCTATTGGTGCAGGAAATGGAACAAAGAACCAAATCAATGCACCGAACCTTTGAAATTTTGTTTTATTTATTTTCTTATCCCAGCATGAAGGTCCATGAAGGATCCCCTCCAACATTTATTTGGGATTGATGAAGTTTGTCGAGTTCTTCATCAGTTCTATATATATATATATATATATATATATTAATGTGTGTAAGGATTTACTAAAACTGTATTTTGTTGTAATGAAAGAAACTGTTTATTCAAAGGGCAATAGATCCTAACCGAACGTTAGGCCTTTATGTTTACCTTAAGAAAGAAAAAAAATTTCGACTTTAAATTGGTGCACATATTTACTTTGGTTTCATTTGTATTTGGAAGTGTTTGATACGCTTTCTTTTCAATCTCGTTTGCTTTTGGAAGGATTTGATTAGATTTGTGAATGAACAGTTGAAAGTTTTGTGGGAAAGTATCCGAAGTCAAATGTTTGCTTACGAATCTTGACTGACTCTCTCTTTATTTCTAGGTTTCTATATATACTTGAGAAAGAAAATTTGATAAACTCAATTCAAAATCTGATAAATTAGGCTTGTGAAAAAAATGGCAACCTGGTTTTCTTTTTTCTTGCTTTCTACAATTCTATTTCTCCTGATTTTTAATCATCTTCGAAAAACCCAAAAAACTCAGAGAAAGAATCCACTGGGACCTCTAAGACTACGATTCATTAATGGAAACTTGCATCAGTTCGATTCCGCAAAACCACACGAGTTCTTAAGGAATCTTTCCAACAAATTCGGTCCTTTCATGTCTTTGGAACTCAGAACCGTTCCGGTTCTCGTAATCTCAACCGCAAAAGCAGCTAAGGACGCCATAAAATCCAGCGATCTCGTGTTTTCTGGGCGGCCGCAGCTCACTAGCCTGCGGAAATATTCTTACGGCGGCTTGGACGTCGGTTGCGCACCGTACAGCGAACAATGGGGGGAGATGCGAAAACTTGTCGTCGTTCATCTCTTTAGGGCCAAAAGGGTTCAATCATTTCGCGCCGATTATTGAAGAAGAAGTTTTCGTTTTGATCGAAGAGATTTCGAATTATTCTGATAATGAGGTCATTAACTTGAGTTCAATGGTGATGAATCTCGCAAGCGCGGTGATATGTCGAATGGCTTTCGGAAAGAAGTATGATGAACGGGATCATGACAAGAAGAGGAGAACTAATCAGATTTTGATTGAATGTCAGGCTATGTTTGCCGTGTTTTTCGTGTCGGATTACCTTCGTCCTTTGAGGTGGATTGATAAGTTGTCTGGAATGTTGGCTCGTCTTGAAAGGAATTTCTCCGATTTGGATTCGTTTTATCAAGAACTTATTGAAGATCATATGAACCCCAATAGGCCAGATTCAATGAAGGATGATGTTCTTGATCTGATGATTCAAATCAAAGACAAACAATTGTTATCCTTTAATTTTTCTTGGGATCGCATCAATTTGTTTAATTTTTCTTTTTGGTATCAGATTTAGTGTTAATTTTTTGTGTTAATATGAGAATCTTTTTGTTTAATTTTTGGTGTTAATATGAAATGCTTTTTGTTTAATTTTTGGTATCCGATTTATATATATATATATAAATATTATATATATATATATATATATATCTATACATACAATAAAGCCCGAAAATAAATATCGTAAAATGAAATAATGTACGATGTGGTCATTCACAGATTTGATCTTTAAAATCTCATATTAATGTCTCAATTCGCTTTCTATGTCATTACTTATCTATATATATATATATATATATATATATATATATATATATATATCGCAAGATATATTTGTAGCTGGAATAGACCCAAATGCATCAACTATTATATGGGCTATGACAGCTCTCATTCAGAACCCTTCAGTAATGAAGAAGGTGTAAACTGAAATTAGAGATTTAGTTGGAAAGAACAAAATACTAGAAGAGGAAAGACTTGGAGAATTACCTTACTTGGATGCAGTAATAAAAGAAACATTTAGATTATATCCCAAAGCGCCACTCCTTTTGCCAAGAGAAATTACAGAAGACTTCAACATGAATGGATACGATATCAGAGAAAAACTATGCTTTTTATTAATGCATGGGCCATTGGTAGAGATCCTGAGAGTTGGAAAAATTCGAAGGATTATATTCCGGAGAGATTTCTCAATTGTGACATTGACGTCAAAGGAAATGATTTTCAACTAATTCCATTCGGAGTAGGAAGAAGAAGATGTCCTGGAATCTCTCTAGCACTATCAATTGTGAAAGTTACACTTGTGAATCTTCTCTACTTTTGACTGGGAACTGCCATCGGGAATAAAATTAGAAGTTATTGATACTGATACCTTACATGGATTTATTATGCATAAAAAAAATCCTCTGAGTCTTGTGGCCAAAAAGATGAGCTAAGTGAAGTTGAATGAGTGGGAATGGAATGGTTTAAGGGGATAACAAAGGTTTCTACTATTTATTTTCCATTCCAAAATGGCATTTATCTTGGATTTGATTTCAAATGGACCTTTGTTAAACTAGTTTATTTTGTAGGGTTTTATATTTTTGTTCCGACTAGTTTATTTTCGTTCAAATGGACCATTTGATTGGAATCCAATCAAATGGAATTCCAAAATGGCATTCATAAGCACTAGGCCTTGGGTCAGGGTAACGAGTTCTTTGTTATCAAAGAACTAGTTACCCTGACCCAGGGCCTAGTGCTTATGAATAACATACTTTCTTAGAATATAAGAGGACTAAATAGTCCTCTGAAATACAGAGAGGTAGACCAATGTCTTTCTGTGAATAAGGTTGGTATTATGGGGTTGTTGGAAACAAAATTGCATGGTGAAAAGATGATGGAGCTCATGGAAAAGAGGTGGTATAATTACTATCATATTAATAATCATGATAACTAGAATAAAGGGAGAATACTATTGCTTTGGAGGAAAGATGAGTATGTGGTGAAGGAGATCATAGTGGATGCTCAGTTTATACATTGCCATATTACTGAATTAGAATGTAAAAAGCAGTTCTACTTCACCTTGGTATATGCAGACTATCTAGCACAAGGGAGAAGTAGACTATGGGAAAGATTGAAAGTTCTGTCACAAGGGATTAATGAAGCCTGGCTGATGATAGGGGATTTCAACTATGTTATGCAGCAGAGTGAGAGATTGGGTGGAAGAGAAGAGATGAATTCTGATTCTGGGAAGTTCAAACTGCTGATTGAGGAGTGTGAGTTATGGGAGATGTCAGTGCAAGGAGGGTTCTATACATGGAGTAATAAGCAGTTTGGAAACATGAGAATATTATCTAAATTGGATAGAAGCTTTATCAATGAATGTTGGGAAAATGCATTTCCTGAGGCTTATACCACAATCTTGAATGCAGGGATTTCAGATCATCATCCTCTTCTAATAAAATGGGGAGAGGAATATGTTGGTAAGAAGACTTCCTTCAGGTTCTTTAATATGTGGTTGCAGGATCAGGAATGTAAGGCCATAGTAGAAGATTATTGGAAAAAGAAGGTGAAAGGATCAAACCAGTACAGAATGATTAAAAAGCAGCAAGGATTGAAGAAGCCATTAAGAGAGATGAATAAAAGGAAATTCTCAAACATTGAAGAGGAAGAACTAAAATGGAGGAAAAAACTGGATGAAATTCAAGAAGCTTTGAAGGTTGATCCACATAATACACAACTTCACCAGGTGGAAAGGGAAGCAATAAAGGAATGTGGCTTAGCAAGGAAAGCAGTGATAAGCTTCTACCAACAAAAACTGAAGGAGAAATGGATACAGGAAGGTGATCTGAATACCAAGTATTTTCATGCCAGTTTAAAGAAGAAGATATCCAGGAGTAAAATTAGAGCCTATACAGATGATCAAGGAACTCTGATTGAAGATCCAAAGTTGATAGAAATGCATTTCCTGGAGTACTTTCAGTCACTACTTGGAACTACTGTGGCTAGAACATCAATCCAGAGTGGTTTTATCAGCTCAGGGACTAAACTGTCAGTTGAACAGCAAATTTTCCTGACTATGGAATTCACTAAGGTTGATGTTAAGGAAGCAAGGTTTAGTATAGATGTTATAAAGAGTTCAGGCCCTGATGGATTCAATAGTGGATTCTATAAAGCCATGTGGACCATTGTAGCAGATGATGTATGTGAGGCGATCATGGAGTTCTTCAAAACAGGTAAACTGCTGAAACAGTTGAATGCAACTTTGATTGCTTTGATTCCTAAAGTAGAAGTTCCTAAAGATACCACAGAATACCGACCTATTGCATGCTGTATCACAGTGTATAAATGCATAACTAAAATGATATGCAAGAGGTTGAGTAGTGTGCTGGATGGATTGACTGACATAAACCAGGGTGCTTTTGTGAAAGGAAGATCTATTCTGCAAAATATCCTATTGACACAGGAACTAGTAAGAGTGTACAACAGGAAAAATGTAAAGCCAAGTTGCCTAATGAAGGTAGATCTCAGGAAGGCTTATGATTCTATTCATTGGAACTTTATAGAGGAAATGCTACAGGAGTATGGCTTTCCACCAAAGATGATAGGTTGGATCATGGAGTGCATCAGAACAGCCACATTCTCACTGAACATTAATGGATGCAGTACTGGTTTTTTCCAAGGAAGAAGAGGTTTAAGGCAAGTGACCCGATGTCACCCCTCCTCTTTGTATTGGTGATGGAATATCTAACCAGAATGTTTAAATCAGAGACAAGCAAAGGAGGTTTTCAATTCCATCCTTACTGTGATAAATTGAAAATAACCTCTCTGAGTTTTGCAGATGATCTCATTATCCTGTGTGGTGCTGATATTCACACAGTGACAAGAGTGAAGAAGATAATGGAGAATTTTGAAGCTACAACTGGATTGAGAATCAAAATTAACAAATCTAATGTTTATGTGGCAGGAGTTTCTAATACTATAGCTGATCAAATCCAGTCTGTACTGTGATTTGAGAAAGGTAATTTCCCCATGAAATACCTGGGGATGCCAATCTCTCCTACTGCATAGAGTAAACCGGAATGTCAAAAAATGGTGGATAAAGTTACTGCACGGAACAACTGTTGGACTTCTAAGCACCTATCCTATGCAGGTGGATCACTGCTTATTAATGTTGTATTGTTGAATTTAAATTCCTATTGGGCTAGCATCTTTCTCATTCCACAGAATGTTATCCAAGAAATAGTCAAAGTTTGTAGACAGTTTCTTTGGGGAAATAAGGAAGATGGTAGAAAAATACCACTTGTAGCATGGAATGATGTATGTCAGAAGAAATCAGAAGGGAGACTGAATATCAAGGAACCTAGTTTGTGGAATAAAGCCCTGATCACTAAGCAGTTGTGGGATCTGAGTAACAGGAAGGAAAGCCTTTGGGTTAAGTGGATGCATATGTATTATATAAAGGGCAGGTCAGTATAGGATTGTAAAGCTCCAAATGACAGCAGCTGGCATTGGAAAAAGTTAATGAAAATCAAAGAAGTTTTGAAAGCAGGAATCTGCAATGATCAATGGCTGGGGAATGGTGGTAAGAAGTATACAGCTAGAAGTGGATACACATGGTTGAGAGGTGAATACAGGAAGGATCATGCTGCAAAGGTAGTATGGTGTAATTACTCAATCCCAAAACATAGTTTTATCAGCTGGTTGGCTTGGAAACAAAGATTAAACACTGGGGAGAGGTTGCAGAAACTGAACATTGTTGCTGATACCATAAGTTGTGTGCTGTGTGAAACAAAACCTGAATCTGCACAACATTTATTCTTTCAATGTGTGTTCTCCAAGAGACTGTTGGAATTGGTGAAAGTATGGCTGGGCATCAATATCATTCCAAACCAGTTGAATGTCCAGGAAATGCTGCAACTGTGGAGATACAGGAAGCTGCAACAGAGGGTGTTCTATCCTGTTTTAAATGCCACTGTTTACCATGTTTGGATGGAAAGGAATTACAGGAAAATCAGAGACATAAAAAGTGAGGTAGAATGTTGCTTTAGCAAAATTTAGCAAGAGATTAGAACTAGGTTACAGTTTTGTTTTAAGAAGAAGAGGTATAAAAACAATGAGCAGCAATTTTTGAGCAGATTAGGCCTATAATTTTGACAGTGGATGTAATTATACATTGTACATAAACTTTGTGATGTGATTAATGAAATTTACATTTTAACAAAAAAAAAAACAAAGGTTTCTACTATCTACTTCTAAATCACATTACCTATATGTACATCTATCAATAAATAAAAGTAACCATCTCTTAAGGAAATAGAATGCTTATCCATGTTTAGAACTACACTATCATCCATCCTAAATTATTAATGCATCCTTTAAGTGCAGATTATTACAAAAACTAAGAATGCATATAGGAAACGTCGCGAAATATTAGCAAAAGTAAACACGTATAAACGTGAAAGCCCCGAGTCGAAATCGATAAATCGACTTTTCTCTCATTGGTGTTGGGGGAGGCAGCACCTGACAGAGACTATATATGTACACAACAACTAGCTCCATGTACACGACAATAGCTAGTATGTACACAATATCATATAACACTCTGTTCACTGCAACCCAGCATGTACACAACAATTCACCTCATATACACAATATTAGAAAATAAGACTGAGTTAAAACCTGAAACCAGCTAGCTCTTTTTGGAAAATTGGCTAGCTAGAACTGAAAGTAGATAGCAATATCCAAGAAACAAGCTAGCTAAAAATTGGAAGTAATTAGCTAACTAACAAATAAAATGATTATAGCAGCAACAAGCAAGCTATATCAGAAATCTGGCTAGCTAAATTACAGCGGAAGAACCCAAACATCTCCCCAATTTGAAAGGACACCCCAAGAGCATAAACTCTAAACAAACTAAAAGTATTACAGCAAAGAAACAACAATCAAAGCGAAACCACTCAAGAACCCAAAAATTTATGTGGAAAATCCCCTTCGATGTGAAGAGATAAAAATTACGAGATCAAACGGCCTATCAAATTCACTATCATCAAATGAGAGCTAAGTACAAACGGTTCTAGTAATACAACAAAGATATATAGTCCTTAGCCAAGCTAAACCAAGCTACAAAAGGCACTAGAATATCAATACAAGATCAAAAGATCAACTAAATTATAGTAATGTTCAGAAATCTATAACTCCCAACCTGGACGTCAAAAAACAAAACCCTTCTGCAGAGACTAAGACTGATTAGCCTTCTAATTTCAGTAAAAATTTCAGGGCAATCCGACTCCGTTTGCCCCTCCAATCAATAAGAAGTCAGAATCAGCTATAGTGAACCTTGTTGAAAATTCCCTTCCCTTACTGCTCGTATTTTTGCAGTCAAACTCACTTCTCACTCTCCTTTTTCAGCAGCTGACTTGCCCCTTTAAGTGATCAAAAGTGGGCTAAAATATTTTCTCCATTGGGCTTTCTCCGTATATGTTCAGAATCCAATACTCCTGACAATTGGGTTGTTAGTTCGGGCTCACTTGTTGAGGTGGAGTTATTGTTCTTCTACTTATGTTCATTCAACCCCAAATGTAACTGCTTCATAGAAGCATCAATTTGTTATGCTAAAAGACAGAAACCTTCAATTCAACAAGAGTAACAACAGAGTGTTGTTTACCTAGTTCTAAATTAATCGCCTTAAAATCATTTTCTGCATTCTAATAAAGCGAGCCACAGAAGACTAGATTGGATTTTATTTTAATCAACAATAATAGTTCACAATATTGTCCATGGCTAAAAACTCATTCAACTTACGAGTGTTGAACAAAGACTTAAAATTGTAACAATTGTATGAGTCAATGATGATAATATCTCGAGATTCAACAATGGGGTTAGGGTTCAGTTGATATGAATATATGTGCGGGCACTATGAATTGAGACAATAAAATGTCAAGTTAAAACTAAGGAAAACGTATGCATGACAAAATGAAACATAAATTTCCTCCCACCAAAGCTACAATACAAAATTTAGATGTGTCTTCCAATCTAAACAAATGTATATGTGAATGTGGCGTTAATGGTATATATATAAAAAAAAAGAAAAAGTTAAAAAAAAAAAAAAAAAGAACAGGTGAGTAGAGTAAATATATAAACAACTAGCGCGTGACAAAAGTTCTCCTCCATTCATTCCTATTCCGATATTCTTAAAATTCTACAAAAAGAAAAGTACATCTCCTAATCCAATTTATGCGTTATCTTTGACTTCAACTTTTAAGTTCTAATAGTAACGGTAGAGTCTTTCTCTTTCTGGTAGACAATAGACAAATAGACTAACAAACAGCATGGATGATAAGTGTGGCAAACAGAAGAAGACAAACTGTTGCATATATGGACATTTCTTTATTCTTAGTTGGTAAATAAAGTACATTAAATCTAGATTTTCTGGTTCAAACAATTACTAAACAAAGAGCCAAAATAAGATGCCTCGTGGGTCATGTGTTGTAGAAAGTGGTAGGATATTATATTAGTCCCTAATGGGAGAAAATACAAATAAAACTCGCTTTAATTACTGTCTAGTATATAAAGATTTTTGCAATAAGAAAATGGTAAATTTTCCGAACCTCATATAGTTTTTTATGAAGGTAAAGTTCATTCGAATTCTCATTCTACCAACAATTGACCTTCATAGAAATCGTCGAAAGATCACTTGTGTATCAACAAGTAAGTTAATCTCCGAACTTGATATGTTTCTTTCTAGGTCCCCATTGATCTATTTTTCCCATTCCTTTTATCTTCATGTATGGTGGTTGATGGTCTTTTCTTCCCCAAGTTGATTCATTCCGCCGCATTGGATTCTAAATCCTTGGCAGCAGGTTTTTTTTTAATTTTTGTGGTGATGAAAATGGAAATAAACTAAACTAGTAACCAAATTTTATTCTAACTTCTCACTGATTTTTTGTTGTCATGAAATGAACTCATTCGCTTTAATTTTGTTGGGTTTTTGTTGTGCAAGAGTTAGTCACGTTAATTGATCAGGTCCTTTAGTTGTCATTCCTTAAATTATTTATTTTGGTTCTTAATTTTTCTTTCATTTTTGCTTATGTTCATTCTTGAAAACACCGATCAGGCTGTGTTTGTGTTTGATTGATTTTCGAATAAAATTTACAGAGAAACGAAATCTTTGTAATTAATGTGTATATTACTTATCATCGATTCATTTAATTTGTAGGCTTACATATCTGGAAAAAATTGGAGATCCATAACGCAGCCCAAGGGGTAATCAATCAGTACGCTCTGTGACCCCATAATCTTCCCTTTGTCTATTTTTAATTCATCTGTGTTTATATTTTTCTTTTACATTTCAATAATATCGTCAAATGATTAACTAAGAGAACTTTAATTTGTTTGGACGGCCTTTAAAAGGGATATCTTTTTCACTCATATCAAAAAATATTATGCATAGTTTAAACCTGTACTAGACTGGAGTAATGTTTTGCAAATGTGTGGGTATTCAGGCTAAAAGATGGAGAACTCATCGTTGCTTATAATTTTTATTGACTGAAAGTTCTCCACTATTAAATTAACTGGTCTAATTCATTCCAAAGTCTTGTAAATGTGCTTTTGAAATAAAACTCTAATTATGAAGTAAATGATGTCGACATGAAACTGTTAAATATTCATTTTCTACATTCGCAAAATCCACAAATCGGTAAAGAGTACCGTTGACATATCCATGGGTATCAATATATAGCTTGAACCATCAATTTAGTATTATTATTCTTGATGTCTTAGGAAATTATTTTCTTTTATTATACTATTTAAGTCCAACAAGATAGATTATCATTTAGGACATCCATGGAGTACAATATTTGTCGTTCTTCTAAATTTTGCAAAACATGATGTTTGAGTAATTTTTTTTCTTTCTTTCTTTGCTTCTCATTGAAGGTTTTTGATTGTTGGTTTTCTTCAATTCATTCATATGAATGGAAGGAATCAGCGGGAACCAATATTTACGCCACCTCATGGCTACGGTGATGCGGCGGGCAGCCGTGGAAGAACCCTTGGTTTCTGATGAAGCAAACTGGTCAGATTTGCCAAGGGATCTTTTGTTGAATATTTTCTCCAAGCTAAACGAGCTCGACCGGATTGTAAACATCGCCGCTGTGTGTAAATCTTGGAGGGAGGCGGTCTCCGATCCCTTGTTTTCGAGCACTTTCGACATGGTCAAATGCAGGGAGCAGACCTTCAATAGGTTTTACGAGCTTCACTACCCATGCAGGAGATCTCTACTGGAGGCTGTGTTTAGGTGTGGCATAAACTTAGGTCTTGCTAATTTGACTACCCTGGTGTTTGATCCCCTGTTTCATGTCAGCGATAGTCATTTGTTGTATGCTGCTCCCAAGTAAGTACACGTTCAAATTACCTCTGATGTTAACACAATGCACTGTTACTTTGATTGATGAATGATTTGACGCAAAATAGAAATAATTTTTATGTGATTTTTGTATAAAGGATGCATGGCATATATATGTAGTATTGATGAGGCATGCTAGTGTAATCTTCTTGTTAACTTTTGTTTTTTTTTTTTTTTTTGAAAGCAATTGCATTAAAATGAAATTACAAACTTATACAAAAAGCAAACAAGAATCTCCTGTCACATTAATCTGGTTAGGACTAACTAGAACTATCATCACGTCGAATATATAACAAATTTCTTGTTAATTTGTTGTCTTTCTGTCTAATAGAATTTGACTAATAAGAATGGAAAAAAATAAACCATTAATAACTCTCTTACCTTTTTTTAAAACAACATACGGTTAATTAAGAAATTAAGGTTTTACTATATGTTGCATCATTTCATGGTACATTTTACATAGATATAGACTTTTGTTTTTGTTACTAATGGTATCTAACCTTACGTTTTTTGCATTTTTTTTCTAGATGCCCAAATTTAAGAGAATTGGTGTTACCAGATCTGTCTGATACAACCGATGAAGGATTAACCGATGCCTTCAAACATTGGACACAGCTCAGGTCGTTGTTTGTGGCATATGATTTTGGAAGCCCTACTGTGGATATATTCTCGATCGCAGGCGAGAGTTGCCCAAATCTGAACGTGCTGAAAATTTCAACGACCGTTCTCCACATGGGAGTGGCGTCGGAGATCGTGACCTACATGCCAGAACTAAAGCTTCTAAGCATGTTTTGCACTTCATTCGTCATGCCAGATTCGTTCAAGTTGTTGTTGTCAGGATTGACTAATCTCGAGGAAGTTTACTTGGCTATGGACAAGATTAATTTCACCAAATGTCCAGAGGGTTGTCCGTGTGTTCCGACAATACTTAAGGATGGTACTATCATGGAAAAGACTTTGAGGCTTCGAAACTGTCATGTTTGTTGTATTCAGAAGTATGATAGATGCGTCGCTACGACTATGGTGGGAGCTGCACCCCTCAGTAATATCCCTCCATCTTAACTTAGAGCTCCTTAATTTGCTACAACCTTTATGATCAAACGTGTATCAAGTTTCCTTCTAATAGGCCATCATACTTTGTGTTTTGTTTCAAAGTTCCAACTTTGTATTTTGATAACTTTAAAACTCTGATTCGAAGTGTTTCTGGGAACAAATCGATGTTTGTATTAGGGTTTTGCCTTTAGAGTATATCATTCATTAAGACATTCATCAACTTTACATTATATGTTATTGTGTTTGACATGTTGACTTGTTTTACTTTTTTAAAAAAATTCTGAGACTGGATGTGATCTCAACATAGACGAATTTGCCCAAAAGTTTCTCTGTTCCAGGATGAAGGTCGTACATATTGAATATGGGATACAAGTAGAAAATTAGAATTTGAAGAAAATAAATAAAAGAAAGAAACTGAATGGAGATGATCTCTGAAACTACATTGTGATTGACTGATTATGAAATAAAGGGGAGATGTCATATTTATACTCGTAATAGTTATTAAATCAAACTACTCTTACTAATTACTAAATCAAATTTATCAATCTTGATAATTTTTCAGTATCAATATAACTAGAGTAGATCGTCCCTCAACTACTATTGATGGTTATCTTTAACATTCTCCCTCAAACTTAGTCATAGTTGGAGACTTAGTTTGCTAAAACTTGTAACTCCATTTTGAGTCATTCTAGCCATGTTTTGGACAACTTGTTGTTGTATTATTAGATTGTTGTATGACAAGTCGAAACTCTTCTTTTGGGTGAAGATCAGACTTTTGCCATAACGGGAATATTTTGGGGATTGTTGAATGACCAGTCAAACTTTTCTTCTGAGAGAATCAGACTTTTGTGATATAGAAATTTTGTGGATTGACTTAGGTGTCTTTCCTCTTTGTCCGAACTGAAATTTGTGGATTAACTAAAATTGATTTGTAAAAAAAAATAAATATAAAATAAAAAATTACAGTTCAATGGGATTGATATGTGACCGAGTTTTTGGAGACGGTACATTTTTTGGGAGAGAGTATTGGATTAATAGAAGAGAATGAAGGCAAGACAATATGATTTCTGATGAATTGAAATTTTAGCATGACACATCAACTATTTATGAATGAACATGGTTATGAAATCATGATTTATTTTTTGAAAAAAAATAAAATAGTAAGCAAAAGCGGGAAGAACATGCTCTGACACCAAGAAGAAAAATAAAATTTAAAGAAAATAAAAAGAAATGAATAGGAATAATCTATGGAAACTACATTGTGATTGGTTGATTACAAAATAAAAAGGAAATGCCATATTTATAGGCATTTATACACTATTGGATAAAAACTACTCTTGATAATTACTAAATCAAACCTATCAATCTTGGTAATTTTTCAGTAAAACTATCAGTAGAGTATATCCTTCCTAAACTACTATTGATGGTTTTCTTTAACAATACGATCCTCGGTTGTCTTCTTTTAAGCTAGTTAGCTAAAACGGGATGGAGATAGTATTTTACACCTTTATTGTTACAGACATTTGGTGTAACATTATCATCTTGGGAATTAAAGAGTAATGAACCACCACTATACCTAAAAATATCAAAATTTTCATAATTTCCCAACAAGAACTCTAACAAGAAATTACTAAAAAGTCCATCTTTTTTAAACAAAAAAAAAATCTCAACATCTTCTAAAAGTATCATAATCTCCATTATTTATCCACAAGAACTCCATAAAAAATAATCACGTTTTAAAAAAAAAAATCAATCAAAAATAAACCATAATTCTATCTAAACATATCAGAATCTCCATCATTTCTATATAGTGAATTCATAAAAAAATAAAGGTTGAAAGACTCACATGTAGATCCCTTTCTTTAACTCGAATAATGAGATAATTTTTTTATTATTATGAAAATTTTGATTTGATTGAATGTCCATACTAATATGTATTATTCTATTCACAATCAAGAAGATATGATTCTGTAATATTTAACATTAATGATAGGTGATTCATTTCCCATAGTTTGATCCCCTACTTCTTGTATAAATAGGAAGCTAATTCATGCTTTAAAACACATCTGAATACAAGTCTCTTATCTCTCTCTACTCTCTTATGTCTCTCTTGTTCTTATGCTTAGTTTAATATTGTCATTTTAGTATTAATTTTATAACACGTTATCAGCATGAGACTCTACCCAAAGAGCTTTTACCACCTTCTGAAGTTGGTGTGTATTGATTCCGAAGGCCTGAAGCCTCAATGAATATTTTAATCCTACCACCGCCTGAAGTTGGTGCATATTGATTCTAAAGGAATGAAGCCTCAATGAATACTTTAAAAGATTTTTTGTGACCTAAAGCATCTGAAGTGTCATGACCTCAAGTCATTTCAAGATCTCGGTTTAAGATTGTCAATTCAAAACTGAGAAAGCGAATTCGGCACGTTGAAATCATACTATTTAATTTTGTATTGAGATGTCTGAGTGACATGTGATTTTATTAGTCAACGAGTTCTTAGACCAAAACCTATCCACGGTTTTTCATTATTTTGCTTTTGTTTTGATTTCTAATTCCATAAACTAAATTACCTTTTTTTAATGATCTAATCTCGTTAATATCAATGTATTTTTCGATGATTATGTTATGATGCATATTATTTATATTATCCTCTGGAAAAAGTAAAAGGAAAATAGGGAAGATTAATAATAGAGTTATTGTTTCCTTGTTTTGGTTTATTATAAACCTTTTAAAGTAATTATAACCTATTGGTTTAATACATGTTTCCATATTATTGGTGTTACTAAGGTTTTGTAGCATAATTATATTGTAGGTTTTTTTTCTATAAAAGAAAATTATTTGAAAAGCAAATTGTCGCTATGCTGTAGTGATTTGCTATGTATGTTGACAAGAATAAATGTTTTAAATTTTTATTATTATTATTATTTTGTTTGTTGTATATAATATTATTGTTTCGTGAAAAAGTATCACCCTTACTTTGAGATTTTTCACTTCCTGAAGCAAGTGAATTATTACTATCTAGATATTTTTTCACCCGAAGTGAAAGATTAATGATAACAAAAATAAAGTTGCTCCCGAAGTAGCAATATTACGATAATATATTTGCCATATTAAATTGCTCCAGTAGTAGCATTATAGTAAAATGTTTGGTGAAATTTTATGAATCGATTTTTTTCTATTCCCTGAAGTGAGTGGATAGCAAATTATTTCGAGCCAAATTATAGACATTAAATCTACAGTATTTATATATAATATATAATTCTTCCTGAAGTTGGAGAGTTAATGATGATTAATTTGAAGACATGTTCAATCTAGACATGGTCCATTTCCTGAAGTAAATGTGATGATCATGCAATAATGATAGTGGTGATTCTAATAAATACTAAAGCACTTGAAGTTGGAAAAATAGTGAAAACACTACTATCTATCTGAAATTGGAAAGTAGTATATTACAAATGCTATCGTTGTAACATAGAAAATCATTTGGTTCACATGATTTGTATACCCACAATTATCTTATTGATATCTTCAATATATTATTGAAACTAGACGAATCCATTAGTCTTGTCGACAATGAATTACCAAATCATAATTCGATCTTTGTCAAATGCCTATAAGGTAATTTGAAAATTTAGAGATGAAAATGTCCAATATACCAAACACCGTGAGGGTGTTGCAATCTTTCAGTCACTGCTATAATGGTACTATACTTCGAAGAAAATAAGATCTAAACTTGTTAATGGTAAAAATATACCTGGCACATAGTGCAAATCATATTATCTCTCTGGGTATTATAGATTTTATTAATCACCCTGAAGATGATGCTAGTCAATGATAAACACGAAACAATTAAATACTCCACTAGAGCATATGCCATTGAATTAGTTTGTAAAGATAGATGAAAACTTTTGTAGAGTATAATTACTCCGGAGAGTGAAAACAAATAAATACTTTTGAAGATCAAATATAATGAATTCATCATTGCCTCTGGAAGAGCAATAGTAAACAAACTTTGCTCCGAAAAGGAGAAAGTGCATTAAAATACATTATATTTTCCAAAGTATCAAAGAAGGATATAATTTGCTCTACTAACACAACTATTTTGAATTTAAAAATTCATTTTTGTCTCCAGCAGAGCAGCGATATACTTTGTTTTTAAAAGAGCAAGAACACTATGGTAGAATGAAAATAACTGAACAACAAATACGATGTCAGAGTAAACACTCATGTGGAGCGAAATTGTTCTGGTGTAGTTGAATAATTAATTCCCTGTTTTCTCCAGAAGAGAAATTCTAAAATTTGGCATAACTAATTAAGCGATTCTAGTTTCAAGATGAAACAAGAAAGTTTATATGCTTTAAATTTGGAAAACCAAGAATTTCTTCCAACAAATAAGAATATCAATCGATATATCGATGAGATAGCCACATGTATGATTCCCGTTAACTTGCAACCTGAAGTTTGCAGAAATTTTATTATGGAGTTAAATGGATAACTTGAAGATTTTCATGCTCTGCTCTTACAAGAATTTTGATTTGACAATTGTGATTAGTGTATGCCTCAAATAGCAGAGTGATAAAAGTTGAATATTGAGTGTCTATAATAGCAATAATGAAGCGGTCTAGTAGAATCGTTTATTGCACGTGTTCAATTAAAGTAATTACCTCATGTATAATTGAGGAAATGTTGAAACACAAAAGGTCTCAATTATATGCATAAGACCAAACAGGTCATTGCAGATATTCTCTCCAACCGTAGTTTTCTATCACAAACCATATATCCATCTTTAAATATTAAATGTGCAGTTTATATATTATGATTACTCCACCGTAATGTACAAAAAGGTGGAGCCTCCAGAAGAGGTTAGAAATATATTTTGAATATTGAATTTCTAATTTTTAAATTATTGATGTTGGATTAAATATTCGATAGATTGATCGTATTAGTTTGACGAGTTAGTTACTCTCAAAAGGGAGATTATTAACTGCACGGTTGGTTAATCATCATTTTAGCAAGTTAGTTATCCCAGCATCAGGGGGAAAAGTAAAAACAGGTGACTCATAAATAAAATGGACAAGATCATTATCTCATCAGATCGTCCATGAGATGAACCTGAAGTTCAAGAGATAATGTATAAGACCAGATGTTTACCTGACCGAATGTGTAAATATATCTTATATAAAAGGCTGTTAAAACTCAGAATTTGATAATGTGTCCCTGAAGGACTATCTACCACAATTTTTAGTTGAATGTCCATTTGAGTGGTAGAGTAATCGATTCCAATGATAAAAATTCTCGTAAAAGGTTTAAATCTATAGATAACAAATACGAGTGATTATAATTCATAATAATTTTGAACTAGAATATTTTCCCACTATGGCAAATTAACTTCTAGAAGAAGTATATGAACACTTGGGAAACTTAATAATTGTGAGATCTCATTACCAAAGAACATGAATTGATCAGCAATAAAATGTCGGCTTGAAATTTACTTATGCTGCAGCAGTAAGTAAAATAAATGAAAATGACGATCATAAATTGAAAGTCTGATTGTGAGTACAGACATTAAACTCATTGGCCATAAAAAAAGATGCAATACACACCTGAAGATGTGTACTTATAATTGAAATTGTTTGAAAAAACTAAAAGTTTGGCAAGTAATGTACCGGCTAGATTTTAGTGGGTAATTGTGCAAAAGATTATCGAGCAACCTAGCTACTTATTGCACATGTTTTTCCCAAAATCCGGTTATTAATAATGAGGAGATATATTTTCTAGTGGTGGATGGAAATAAAATTCTTCCAATATTTGTTGTATCTGGCAGTAAATGAAGAAATGAACAATGCGTCACTTGAATATAGTGATCACTTAATACGTGATACTTGATATTTAATAATGACGTCTATATGAAATCCCTGAAAGATTCAATAGGGCACATGGTCCTTATTCTTGAGAAATTAATACAAAGGACTTGCGCAAGTTATAGTATCTTCATGTATCTAGATAAACTTTTAGGTTCATATTTTTTAATATAATAGATGTAATTGTTTATGCACTTGTTTATATATTTTGATATATCATCCTTGTCTGTCGCGTGATTGCATGTGATTTTTTCTGAGCTTATATGATCATTTTTGCATGATAAACCATTGAGATGTTTAATTTAGTTAGTAACAAACTCTACAAAAAGGCTGAATATATCAAAATTTATCACGAAGTTCGAATAGCCTGAATATAAATAAAATTCCTGAAGAGTTATATCATAGTTATTAATACTTTTAAGGAAGTTCAAAAGGTTACTACTTGCCTGAAGCAAGAACAATGAAAGATCTTGAGTAGAATCTCGGTCTAAATATCTTGACCTTTGTATATTCAACACCTATTGAGTGCACTTGATTAAAATCTTGATGTGCATATAGATCCTTCTTCTTGACTTTTTATTAATGATGTAGACTGATTTAGTTCTGAAGTACCATATAAAGTTTCGGTTTATGTAATCAATTAGTCGAGACTTGGATGTTGTATATTGATACCTTCAAGGTATGATAGCCATGCATCTCTATTATTATAAAACACTCAAGATTATATAGGTATATGAAGAGGATCGTCTGCATGAGAAGTCGAAGTAATTTGTCTATTATTGACTTCAACGATCATGAACCTGGTCAATAGCTTGGTATGCAACGAGAAAATTACAAGTGTCGCACTTAACAGGGGGAGTAACTCTCGCTGTACTTTTTTTTCTTTGATTGAGGTTTTGTCCCAATGGTTTCTCCTGACAAGGTTTTTAACGAGGCAGCGTCACATTCGAAAATGTACTCTTTTTCCTTCACTAGGGTTTTATCCCAAAAGGTTTTTAAGGTTTAACAAGGCATTGTTCCGCAACGATGGACATTCAAAGGGGGGGTGTTATGGAAAAATTTGATTAGAATGAATGTCCACATTGATATGTATTATTGTATTCACAATGAAGGAGATATGATTCTGTAATATTTAGCATTAATGATAGGTGATTTATTTTCCATAATTTGATTTCCTACTTCTTATATAAATAAAGAGCCCATTCATCCTTCAAAACACGTCTGAATACAAGTCTCTTATCTTTCTTTACTCTCTTATGTCTTTCTTGTTCTTATACTTAGTTTCATATTGTCAGTTTAGTATTAATTTCGTAACATTTATTATTATTATTATTATTATTATTATTATTATTATTATTATTTGCATATTGCAGGGTATCCACCAAATAATGAGACGATCTTTAAGACGACTACATAAAGCCTTTAGATTGCATCTCCGGTTATATGATCAAGCGTAATTGGAGAATTGAATTAATCATTCTCAACGATTGCATGAGAATATATTGTGCTTTATATGTATTCGAGTCTTTAGCAATTAATTGTAGTCAATTTCATAACCAGAATCAAAGTGGTAGCCAGAGAGAAAGAAACGGATATTGGTAGGTAGCTTCTCATAATTTTTAACTTACAATAACGACATGGTGAAGAAGTCGATCAAATGGTATGAAAAGATTCTTTCACCAATTGGTTGACTCTACCTAATCAAACTCTATAAGACATCGAAAAACAACAATATGAGGGAACCCAAATTAAAATTAAAAGGGTCATGCGCTTAAAAATTACCAACGAAGATAATGTCAACCTATCTCTCTTTCAACTTAAACACTCCCCCAACCTGTTTAGAGTTTAATTTAGCATTATAATTTTTCCGTTTCATAAAAAATAATTTATATTCTTTTACCGTTTCAATTTCAATAAAATAAAATGTTTTTAAAGACAAACGAAATACTATCATTTAGTTCAATCAACCGAAATATATTAAAATGAAATGATAAGAGTTAGAAACGAAGGTCAGATGTGTGTAGAGAATAGAGAGAGTTTCATGTGGACTAATGGCACCACTCATTCATTTGCAGGGATGGCTTTGTGACGGTCGGCACGTGTTAGTGTGTGCAATTGCGCGTCGGTCAGGTTGGAAACTGACATTAATAATACTAATGAATTAATGATGATACGAGTAGAAGAAATGAAAAGCAGCTAGCCTTTTCCAAAACTAATTTCGAGACCTTATTTTATTCAAAATCAAATTGTCCCATTGGATTCCTTAAAGAAAATGCTCCTCCAAAGTCAACCCACCCCGGCGCCCTAAAACAATTCCACCCAACCTAGATTGCTACAATGTGTCACTTTGTCCGTCCCATTTTGATTATTTGATTTATGGTATTTTTGTATTAATATAATGAATTAGATTATTGAATTAGACGAAGCAACTACGGACTTAATACTTCTTAGCTAGCTTCGATGTATATATCCAATTGAGTTCATTACCACAGAACATATTGTTGATGGCCTGGTTGTTAATTCATGAGGAGATCTCTCATTTCTGCATAATCAAAGGGTCTTTAAGTGGTCCATGATTAATTTATGTGTGCACATAATGGAGATTGTAGATGATGCATTAATTGTACTTGCGTGATGGAGAATCTAACATAATTCCGGGTAGAATTTTCCTTTCTTCACCGGTTGTAATTTCAAACTTGCATTGCGAAAATTTACTTGCGATGAGTGGAAAAAGAATTCCAAAAACCTTCATTAGATGGATTTGTAGACTGGTAGACCCCTTATTATTCACTGAAATTTTTTCCCTCTATGTTAGGATCAGTTTCCCTAATACAGCTTACTTTATTTCAATTCGTATTATATTAGATTATCGAAAATTAATTTGTTACGAAATTAATTTTTCTCCTAATACAAATTTCTATATTTTCAGTGTTTTAACTTCAGATCTTCCAACAAAACTAGCCATTAAAAAAGTAGTACAATTAATGTGTTCATGCCAAATAAATTATGTCACGGGATCGGTTCCAAAAGAGGAAAAAATGAAAGAACAAGAAAACATTGGAAAATTTTTATGGTTTTGTTGGGTTGACTAGTCGGAGGACACGTTCCTTGTACAATACTCAAAACAGTGTGTTAAAGGTGATGCAAGAAAGGGCAATGGAGTCAATTCAACGCACAAATATTTTTCATATTTTAATTTCCAACTCTGATTTATATATAGACCACTGGTTTCCCTCTGAATTGATGACTAATCTATAGTAAAATTGGGCTCATTCTTTCATTTCTGCAGCCTCCTGCATTAATGAACATAGCACCTCTTTTTATCATATATAACACGCAAAAACAACTTCCAACTTCAAACTGGCCATTAGTTCTTCATTTCCTCTATTCTGCTCCAATTCATACATATTTTTTTTGAAGTATGGCAGTCCAATATTCATCAGTTTCAGCCTCATCAATCTTGTTCATCATCATGGTAATCATTAGTCTCAGCCAATTCTCGGATTGTCGAAACATCCCGGAATTCAGCTCCGGAAACAGAGTCCAGAGACTACTCCAATCTGATCAGACCCGGAATAGTTTCAACATACCAGCTCCGGCTCATGATCAAGTTCCGTCCAAAAAGGGAAAGTATCCCGATGATGGTTTTCGAGTATCGGATAGAGTCGTCCCCGGAGGGCCAAACCCTCTTCATAATTGAATCGGTACATCAAAAACCACTGATGAAGTTTTGCAGTTCTTAGTAAAAATATATATATACTTTTGATTCTTTTTTTTTTTTTTCCCTTCTGGTTCTTTTGTTCATGTGTAAATGTATACAAGTTAGTACTTAGTATAGATTATAGAAGTTTGTAGAATTCAATATTTTTTCTTCCTGTTTTTTGTAAGATTGCATACAGATAATGTACTCTTCTTTGTACCATCTCTGCGTCCTCTCCGTAAACCAGACAAAAAGATGTATACTTGATACACTTGAATTAGAATTATTGCTTACTCATTTTGATTCAGTTGTTCTTGTTTGGAGCTCTTCAGTACTGTCTTGTTTTGGTTCAATTTGGGAGGCAAAGATCAATTCAATTTCAAAGAAGTAAAGATTTCACAGAATGCAAGAAAATCTTTGATGATGTAAATGTATGACCAATTGTGGCATTGTTACAGACTACAGTTGTCTATTTATGACAAGAAATCAATAGGAAAAACTAACACAGCAACAGTGTTGTGTGATGTGACACAAACACAATCCACTAATCCAGCATGTAACATAAACAGGGCTTTGATCGCAACTCGACAAATGTAATTTATTAACGAATAAACACGAAACACGATACGATTAATGCATCTAATCCATGAGAGTTAAGGTGGAAAATCAATGAACGGTACTCCGTATCAACAGTTGCATTTTTTTATTTATTTTTTAATGCCAAGAAGACAGATTGGGGTATATGCTGCAATAAAGGCACCTACTTATTCAGATTGGCTTATTCACCGACTCTGTTAAGTAAGTTTCTGCAAATATAAATCAAAGCCCAACATGTCCAAACACCAATAACTTTACTTTCATCAAGTCAATGGAAAAAGATCAATCACCAATCACCATCCCAATATTTTAATCCCAATTACATTATGCACAATCATTTTAAATGTAAATATTCTTCCCTTTTTGTCATGTCATCCAGACTGGGACATATAATGAGCTTATCTTAATGTTGAAAACCCAGTAACTCTACAAAAGAAGGTATAGTTTGTGATTCATACGTGTTATGATTTTTTAAATCCCTTGGGTCAAACATAGTGTTTTGGATGGTTAATATATGAATTAATTACAAGGTTGAAATCAACAGCAACATGTCATTAATTAATAATTCATGACGAAGAAAAAGACTGAAAGCTGTAGTCAAAGAAGTCTATGGAACTCTATCAGGCTGACATGTGCAATGGACAGATCGTCAAAGACTAAAATACAATCATCATCTCAATTGCTTGTTTTACAATTTGATCTATATATATTTTGGGTATATTTTTGAGCCAAAAGAAAGACAATTCAATAATATTCATCCCTAGCAAAGACTTAATTGAAGGAAAATGTAAATTTATTAGAGAAAAGAACAAGATTAGGTGTAGAATTTTTAGAGTTTTGAACTATCCGAAGCACGGTTGCTTTCAGACACAAGATATCACCATTCCAAATTCCAGGACCCTGCAAGGATATCAGAAGACATTCACGTTATTGACTTCATACAAGCTGTCAAAACTGTGTGCGACAATTCTACAGAAACCTAATTAAGTAGGACTTTGAACTTCATGCATGCAAACAAACGTATATGTTCACACAGTTTAGGAATGCACGCAATGAACGAAGCTTCTTCAATTCTATTATGTCTGAGCAAACAAATGAGCATTAGCAATCCTATGTCTGAAACCCACATTAAAGATTTAAATGAAATGCTCTTTGAAAAGTCAGCTTTTGGAGAAAAGGCAGTTGTTGGAGTTGAACCTTAATAACAGCTACATAAGCTCTGTGCCCACAGGATCCACGGAAAAATGAAGAGAAATGGACTTTTCAGTAATGGGCTGAAACTTGGATTGCCAAATCTGCATTGACCAAAGAAAATGTATAAACTTCTCGTCCCTGCCTCTCGGGCGGTCTTGCAGGAGTTAAACTAATTCATACAATGCAGATTAAATTGCTAAAACGCAATCTCAAACTTGGTCTCTCTGACTGATGAGTTAGCAGTCATGACAAAAGATTTATTGCTTATCGTTTTCAGAATCAAAGAACTACTGAGCATAGAAAACTCCATAGGTAACCCCAACACTGAATGAAGATTAACCGACAAATCATTATGCAGCTGCGCTACATGCAATTTTCTCATAAAACCTGAAGTCCAAGTCTATATGCATCTTTATTAGAGTACTTTAAGATTCTTTCTCTTAAAGCTAGAAATGGCAAGATATCCAGTGTAATACAGCAATGTGAAGCAGATTTGTAGAGCTATGTTTTTAAGGATTTTCAAATTGAACAATGCTCACTGATAATAAAGAACAATCCATCATGAAAGATGCTGATCAATCAACTACTTACGTCATTATACTCAGAAGATTCAATGAACATCTCGAAGGCCTCGGCTGATAAAGAGCCAAGCAATGTAGTGAGTAAGCGAGTAACATAAGGAGGGAAATTTAGTTTATGTTTAAGAACATAAACAGGATCTTACATGATCGGAATCGTATTGCTATTGCATGAGAATAGCCCGAATTGTCAGGATTGAAGTTTGAACCTGAAAGCAGAGGAATTACAGCAGTATCTGTCATTCATAGACACAGGAAACTGGGATTTTTGGGAGTCAAATAGATCTTTGAGTTAAAGAGACTTCAACCAGTGTTTTAAGTAAACAAATAATAAAGCACATTCAACTCTATTGATTTATTAAAATCTGCCTAATAGGCTATAGGCAATGATGTCTAGTAATTAAATGCAGTTTCAGTGAAACTGCAACCAGGAAGAGCCACAATTAGTAAAATGGGAAAATACCTTTAGTAGCTTGAACAATCAAGGAAGGCAACTCTGTTGTCAGCTTTGCCAGGGCAGCCATTGCCTCTTCAGCTGGTCCCCCCAATGAGTTCTTATAAAATGCCATCAGAAGCAAAAACTCAACACCATAGTTGAACTCCTGCAAGGAAAAAAAAATTGACAAAGGTCGAATCAGAAATAGAAATGTGATGTATTCAGACACTTAACTTGAAAGAAGAAAATTTGGAAAGTAACCTCTTCTCTTTCAAGAAAAAGACCATATTTCCCCATTTGACAAACAAGTTGTTATGTAATCTATGAGATACTCTTCACTGGGATAGTAACTGTGCCATTTTAGCTAATGCACATAGATATCAAGCAATAAATATAAGTTTTCACCTCTCCTTTCCGGAAAATTGGCAAGATGTCATCTTCCACTTCAGATTCATAGTCCACATTTAAAATACCCTGTCAAACAGCTATGTGGAAAGATCAGAAAGAAATAACACATATAGTAAATGGGATTTTCTGTATAATAGCAGAAGACAATACGTGAAATGAAAAAAGAGTGTGTTGGTAATTACTTGTTAGGGCATACATGGCAGTGAGGAAACACATGTTTTGTAAGAACCCCAACATAGTTTGGGTTGTCATAGAACCGGGTTAGATCCTCCTTTTTCTGGAAGCGCATGAAGATAGCATGGGTATAGCTTGCATTCTCTTTATCAGATACACGACCTACAATCAGAGATGACAACTCATGGATGCATATAGGTTTTGTAAAGAATAGGAATACAAGACATAAAAGAAAATAACAAGATATGTGTGTCTGCATGCAGACTAACAAATAAGCAAACTAAAGCTGGATCATTTCTCTCAAAGAAAGACAGAATGATAACAGAGAACAGAACTGCACAATGTATGGCATTTTATCTTCCAAAAAAAATTGGAAACACTTGTTTATGTTAAGAACACAAATCCTAAAGATCTTCCACAAATATTTTCAATAACCAGATCATGGTTTCTGATAAAAATCCGTCAATGACCCATTTTCTCCTACTACCAAAAACCAAACAGGCGCCTTACAGGAATGACTGATGCATAAAGTCCAGTCAAACACAACATTACCGGCTACTATTGGTAGCATTCAAATGCATTCAACTGCGAACCAGAAACTTCAGGCTTAACAAAAATCATCACTAAAGTAAGTACATTATGAATGGTCCAAAGGATCACCTAGGGAAATAGCGACGATGCCACGCATGTGATATTGGGTGGTGTATAAGTAATCAAGCATATCTTTCTCCTGCTCATCAGAAAGATCATCTTTTGCTTTAATCAAGCATATATGTTCAACTACTTTTCTGCGAGGTGGAGAATAAGGAGAAAAAATTAAAACCACGAAGAGAATGCCGATGGCACAATTTCAATGTTAAATTAATAGTTATCCCTGTCAACCAAAATGCTACATTGTGGAAGATCAGCATCATCTAAACTATTCATGACACATAGTGATCTTCAAGGGATCAGTGAATCAACATTTCAACCGGCACAGATGCAATAACGATCTAACTCAATCTGGACATGATCAAAACAGACCACCATGCACAGAAAGTATAATAGGACACTTTGAAAATCTCCAAAAATCTACACTTTCATACAGGATTGAGAAGAACACTTCAGAATTTCAAAAAGGGAAGATAGCACTAAATGCAGCATAGAATGTTTTACATAAATCATCAAAGTAAAGACTAAGCCAGTCCACCAAGCATATAGATATATATAGTAATTTTCATATAAACATTATCCTATCATGGGCAATCCAAGCATCATTTAATTACACATATAGAAGAAGAAAAATTCGTGGAAAAG
Organism: Oldenlandia corymbosa var. corymbosa; assembly: GCA_949775105.1. Classification (NCBI taxonomy): domain Eukaryota; kingdom Viridiplantae; phylum Streptophyta; class Magnoliopsida; order Gentianales; family Rubiaceae; genus Oldenlandia; species Oldenlandia corymbosa. Next base: position 8,123,781 of record OX459119.1, on the reverse strand, counting down.
AACCTTCTTTGAGCCGTAACATTATTGCCATTCAGCCCCTCAGCAGCAGGAATTACAATTGCTTTGTTCTTCTTTCTCCAAGGAAGCAGATTTCTCCGGTGAATTTCACTAAACTGGGAAACTAATCCCAACAAAAAACAAAATTAAAATAAGGGAAGGAAATCAATGCTGCTTAAACAAAATTAAATAGACGAGCAAACCATGAGTTTACTCACCTTCCCGATTCCAATCCCGCTGAGAAGTTGAGAAGGGGTTAGAAATGAAGTGCTTATTCGAAACTAATGGGGATTTTGAATTGGTTAAGAAGGACATAATCGAAGGAGAAATTAGATTAGTGAGAGGTGGAGTTAGAAACAACATTGTTGCAGTCTGTTAGTCGTCACACTGGGAGACATTTTGGCTGGCAAACTGGGAAGTGAAGTAGTTTGTCTACAGATACTTTTGGTTTTAACGGGTGGACTAGGAAAAATCTCAATTAATTTATTGGAATTTATGGACTTGGCTTGACCACCTATTTTCTCCAGTGAAAAATATCAGTTTGTCAAGCCAGACTGTGAAGATATTGCTTTCAAACTTGTAATCTCAAGCATATACTCAATTCACTATATTCGCAGGTCCTCTTTATTATCGGTGTTAGAATCTTTAGTTATTTGGTCGAAAACAATGAATGCAACATTGAAAGCGACTTGCAATAGCAATTTCATGGTAGAAGAGCAGAAACATGCTCATCACATTAGGGCATCATACTCATTATACAAGAACCCTTTCATAACTTTGACCCAAACATCAAAATGGGTCAAATTATATCATTTAGGATTCAAATGACAAAAATGATTTCAAAATGCGCCAGGAGAAGATTAGGAACACTTCTGGCAAAGAGAATACAATTTGCTCCAAAAACTGTGATGTGCTTCCACGGTTATAAGCTTTTTTTTTACTGGAACAGGTGCATGAGGTGAGAGTTGGTAAGCTTGGTCCTCCTGCTGATTTCAAGCTTCTTCTTTTTAGTCTTGGGCTTGTTAGAAATTCCATGAACTTGTGCCATGGCCCTCCTCTTTGCAGTATTTGTTGCAGGTTTCATCCCATTCTTTTGTAGATCCTTCTCGATATCAAGCATTTCACCTGGTAATTCGACTCCTCGGAACAATTGCTTCAGGTCATTGTCCACCATAACGGTAACCTTGGGGTTATTTGGGTAGGCAATGTCATCACGGGAGTCGCAGTTTAATAGAAGCCAAATCTGACCTGAAGCCTTGAGTGACTGCAAAAGAACATAAAAATGGTCTATTAACACAAATTGTAACCTGACAAGAAAGGCAGAGCAAAGCCTACTGTCTTGACAAGCTACAGCACAAAATAAAAGTGGACTCATAAATATACTGCTACACCAATTTAAGATATCATATCCACAGCCATGATAAACTCAACCTATTCAAGTTTATAATAGAGAAAGAAGATGTCATGAAGAATAGGAACAAAGTAGGAATTCTTGTTTTGAAAACTTTACTAGTAAACTAGTCATAGGAATTCAACCAACGTTTGGACTGATAATTTCATACCTGCAAGTCTTGCATTACATTTGAGTATGAATCCTTAAGATCAACTGCAGCTATGCCCTCCTGGAACTTGCGAATCAATTCGAGGAGTTGATCCTTGTTTCTAACATCATGTGTTGGCTAAAACATAAAACACCAGATAATTATATCCACCAAAGATCTGAAGAATTATTAGAAGGCCTGAATTCTCCATAACTAAGGTGTACCTTATAAGAGAACCTCCGCCCATCATAATTCACCTTCGGGTTCTGCTTTAAACTGTCAAAGACAGCCTTATTTGCATTCACATCAACATAGCATTCTCGATTTATTTCTTCTGGATCCATAGCTTGTCTTCTCTGTATAAATAAATGATAATAAGATAACAAGTTGTAATACATATCAACCATTAGAAAGACAAAAGCAGACCAGAGAATGAATACTACCTCCAGTAGCAAATCAATCACACGTTTCATCTGTGCCCCCACAGGAGTTTTCCTTATATTGTTGATGTACTGAAGCCTCTCTATATCATTTGAAAATTTGGCAGGAGCCGAAGGAGTAGACATGCTGGAGGTTGTCGACTTCAGTGGTGTTCCTTTCAGATTTTGCTTTGCGATGCTTATTTGTATCGTCTGACATTTCTCTTGTTGTTTGTTGAACTTAAACAAACTTTCTTGCAATGATCCCATCTGAAGAAAACAACCAGCATTAACTATGAATGAATGATAATTTACTACAGAGAGGTTGTATTTATTCCAAGAAACATAGGAAAACCATATTTCAAACAAACTCATAGGTATCTTCAGATCAGAAGCTTCTCGAATAGATAACATCAGAACATGCAAAAGCTTAAAATGGAACACCACTCATGTGTCATTCGAGGATCAATCACATTTCAATTCAGCATTAATATAGTCCCTTCATAAAAGTATTTTTGGAACATGATCCTAACAATGATCATAAATGATGATGGTATCCAGCGCCCAATAAAACAGTTTTACAAGTTTGTGTTTAGTCAAAATAGAAACCAAAGAAGACTACAACTTAAGTTGAAAGAAACAAAAACACAAGGTAGGGTGAATCTGTGAGTGCACTTCCATTCATGAAGAAGAAAAAGTTTATGGAAAAATTTGGATAGACGAGAAGAGGATAGGAGATCTCTGAAAGCATTAACCTTAGCGCACCAGGATATTCCACAAGAACAAAGTAAAGGAACGTAAGATTTTGTGCAATGTTAAGACACAAGTAAGAAAGTACTCTTTCTATGAAGCAAAAACGTTTTATGACTTCCATTCTTATTCTCTCCACAAAGCTAATACTCCCTCCACACCGAAATTACTGGCCAATAATTTTGGTAAATTTAAAGATTGACCAAAGAGCTAGTGTAAAGTTTGGCTTTTTATGGAAGCATTTCAGAGTCTGTTCTAGTAGTGCGACTTCAGGTAACCTTTGAAGAGGGAGATGAATACTTTTTATAAAGAGGAATGATAGAGTTTAGCCTCAAATTTATTTTCAAGCCCATAAATTTTGATGGCAAATGTTCCAAATCCCAACCAAGTTCTAAAATGTCTCCAACACAAGAAGTGAAAAGAGAAAAGACTTACTCTACTTTATGAACCTGCACACTACAAAAACTCATGGCAATATCAGCCTATGGATTTCAGAAGGCTGTTTCCCAAGCCTCACACTTCCAGCCAAAAGAGCATTCATTACTTCATTTTGGATACATTAATTAAAATAACAAGGATGGCATCTTTGACTTTTAGTTTAAAAATAAAAGTAGAAAAATCAAGGTGGAAGAATTGAATTCACTGTAGTGTTCTTTATAGTTCAAAGGCAAACTTATTGGATCAAAACCCCGAACAGCAAACAAGAAAGAGCCACCGCCACCGATAAACCCTAAACTCCGCCACCTCCGACAACCCACCACCACTCTAGATCCTCCAAACTCATAATTATTATTACTACTAAGCATCAAGATTTCACATCCACAAATTAATTGAAGAAATATTCGACAATATATATAAGAGAACAGAACTATGTACAGGTGCTTCCGACAACCTCGTAATAGGCGACAGAAGACCAGTTCAATTCTCTATTCGTAGCGATAACCGGCTTTAATTGCTCGGAAATTTGATTCCCTTGTGGCGTCAGACCGGTGGCAGATCAAAGAAAACGCAGACGAAGCTAGGGTTCTATGACAGGGGATGATGGAGAAGGGGGGGAATCTGGTGATGTTGAATTCGAGGTGTATTTATAGACGGAAGAATGCCGAATCCTAGTATTTGAAGGAAGTTATATTGCCTAATGGGCCATCTTCTTAAGGCGGTTTTCTTTGAAGCCCAACTCAAGGTCTTATGGATAATTTTTATCGTAGCCCAACATTATATTAAATCGAAGAGTATACTGATGTAAATTGTAATACAGTAGTAAATTACTATTAGTTGATATCCAAGTTTCAAGGCCGCCAACAAAGTTGTGTTTAAAGCTTTTGAGTTTTGAGTTTTGACCATATTTAGTAGCAAAATATGAAAACGAGTTGGTAGTTCGAATAATAATCTTGTTAAAGCTTTATAAATATAATAATAATATATATCCTTTTTGGCTTTCAAATTTATAAACTTATTATGGATTCATTTCGTTGCCATTCCTTGTTTTACCTTTAAATCAAAAAGGATTGTTGATTTGTTGTCTTACCGACTGAATAACTATTTAGTTAATTTTTATTTTTTTGGAAAATCTTTCTCCAAAATAATAATGATAATTTTAAAATAATGATAATTTTAATGCTGTTTTTAGATTCATAATCACAAAAATTTTGTTCTCTCCACTCCAATATAAGAGTTTTTTTTTTATTAAACTAAATTAATTTAATAAGTATGACTCTTATTTCAAGGTAATAAAATAAGCACTTGTTTTTATTACGGATTTGTGAAAGTTTTGTGAACTTAACTCAAGTATATCATGTCATCCAGGGGGCGGTATAAGGGTTTTGGGAGCCTAAAGCGCGATTTTTAGTACTAACAAGATTAAAAGACAATTTGTATAAATCCAATCTCTTGAAAACTGGAATCTCAAATGACAAACCTGAAATAATTAAAATTTAGGAGTAGGTGTTACTTCGGATACTTGCATCATTATTCTCGGATGTTAAAAAAAAAAAGGATTCTTTAATTGTCACTTTCCATTATCAAGTATTAACAAGATTAAATATCATAAAAGAAAAATAAAAATGAAGTGAATATAAAAATGAAAAGGAACAAATTAACATACCAAAACCACTTTCATATCGCAGGAACACACAAAGCACTACAACTTCAATCTTCATTTTAGTATGTTAATCATTTTGGGGTTATATACATTGATCAAAAGACAAGCTACGCAATAATGAAATGTGAAAACAAGATTATCCTTGACTGTGAATCAGAATGAGGATTAATCAAAGATGTAGGAGAAAAGATTAGGAAGAATGTGGCAAACCAAAATGAGCATTTAAAAGAATATATAACAATAGCCGTTGCATTTATTTTTGTTTTGATTTTTTTTTTTTTTTTTTGGTTTTGATTTGGTGGTTGGGAAGATTAGTAGTGGGATTTGATTGTGGGATTTTTATTTTTTTTTGGGGGATAATTATCGAGATAATTATAGTACTTAATTAAAGCACCAAACAAAAAGGATATGTGTCAGCACCACAATAAAAATTTTCTCGTCAAAAGCCATTTTCAGTACAAAATCATTTTTGACACATGCCACTCTAACTAATCAGAAAAAAAAGATAGAATAGATAAATATATAAATCCCTTAATTATAGCTACATAAAAATATCTTAATTATATGTATATATTAATCCTTTAAAACAACAATATTTAGTTGATAAAATCAAATGTAAAGAAATTCCCTTAAATCAAGTGAAATACCAGCAATGTCTTCCTAATCCCTAATTTCAAAGAATCTCTTCCATTCCGCTCCTCTCTCACACCCGGGCCTTTAAATTAATTACTTAAAATCTGACATCAATTATCAATCTATCTATTTCTACAACAGAGAAAAAATAAGCTGTCATGAAAGAAATTTGATTTTTAAGGATAATTTTTTTATTCTTCTGTTGTAGATATTGGTTTATGATTTATGTAAACGCGGGCATAAGTTAACTGTTATAAATTAAATATTATAAATATGGACATAGATTTATGTGTAATAACTCACTTTCTGTCCTTTCAATCGATTTTTTATTCTTCTAATTTTTTTTCTTTTAAGAATGATTTGTATTTTTTATTTAATTAATTTAAAAATACAGGCGTTACCCCGGACATTTGCCCGGGGCAAACATCTAGTTTGGAGTTACAAAGTGAATGGGGTTCTTTTTTCCTAGAAATTTCGGTGGACTTTTTTTTTTTTACATAAAATTTATACATATATAATATATTCTTAAAATAATACAAAACATTAGAGGCCCCAAATCATTGTGGGATTTGGGGGAAGTTCCGTGATATTGGAGCTAAGTGGGTAGCTTTTTTTTTTTTTTTCGCAATTTCAGCAGTTTTTTTTTATATAAAATTTATATTTATAATAATATATAGGGCGAACTAGATTTTACCCCCCGAGTTTTGACCCTATCTACCATAAAACCCCCCGAGTTTTGGTAATACTATCATATACCCCCTTGACTCATAGTGAACTTACCAAATACTCCCTTAACATATACACATCATCATGAATTTTTTTTGTAAACGGTCAAAATTACCCTTCAATACATATTTTTTTAAATTATATTATAATCTTTTTAAAAATATATATCATAAATTAAGTTAAAAAAATATACTCCATATTAATCATTTTATATTAATGCACTTAGATAATAATTTTTTTTTTTAAAATAAAGTATGTTTATGTCTTTTGAAATTAAATAATCTTCATCAATTAAATTTTTTAAATATAACAAACTTACATCATTAATCATGGATTAACTTTCATTCATTAACTTATGTTATAATTAATTGTAAAAATTATAAATTAATTATTTTTCAATTTTCATGATAAAAAATACAAATTAAAAGAAAGTGAAAAAATAAAAGAAATAAAGTGTATGTAAACAATGGTTATTTTAATCATTTTAATGTTTAAACCCCATGTCTAATGGGTATATTATCAAAACTCAGGGAGATTATGATAGATGGAGTCAAAACTCGGGGAGGTTGATGCTCGGCTCTGATGTCATCATCATTCATCACAATTTATCCTATTTCCGATTCATTACTATTATTATTATTGTAGCTCTTACCAACATTCGTAATTCTGTACAGGATGAGTTCTCATTTGCATATCGAATCTTTTTCTTTTTATTTTACTCCTTCCATATCTCAATTCAAGTCATAAAATAAATTGTTAAATTATGTACTGAAGAAGTGTTTTTTATATGGCGGAACACAAAATAACGGCGGTTGTTTTCTTGTTTAAATTTTATTTATCGTGACTTTCAAAAAACGGTGCCAATAAAAATGATTTCATTTATTATCAGCCATATCATACACCACATTTCCTTGTTCTTTATTCAGCTTTTTCCTTGTCCTTTAAACTTCTTTATTCATTCATTGCCGCACTGTATGCTGTGTAATTGGAGTTTATTACCATATTCTTTACTATTATTATCCGTATTTGAGGTTGTAATAATGTGGTAATTTTCAAAAAGAGGTGGCAACCTCACTGAAAATGTTGTATATTTGTACGAGTATATGTATCTCTCTCCCAAATACTGCCAACAGATATACAGCACAGCAATGGCAACACGTGTTTTTCCCTAAATTCGAAACTCCCGTTTTTTTTTTTCCCCCGAAATCATAAATCTACCATGCTCATTTAAGATTTTAACCCAAAGGACCCATTTTCTTAATCAAGTTTTTTTGGGTGTCTTATGTTTGACTCTTCTCTCAAAAACAAAGACAAAAGAAACCCAGAAAGAACTATGAACTTGTGTTTACATCTGCTGTGTTAGCTGGTTAGATAAATTGTATGAGGGAAACTGAAATCCAAGTTAGAAAGAGCTGGGAAGTTATCAATTCTCCTACTTTCTTCAACTTTTGGTCTTTCTCAATCTGTTTTGTTGCAAATTGCCATTGTCTGAGGAATGGTTTTTGAGAGTTCCGTTGAGGAGCTTCCTCCTGGGTGGAAGGAGCAAGTTAAGGTTTATTCAAGTGGACGAAAGGTTAAGGTAATTCAGCTTCTTGCTTTCATACTTTATTGGGTTTTCTTTTGGATTTTTTTCCTTTTTCCCAGGAATTGGTGGTTTTTGGTAGTAATCCTGGAGCTTTTTAGAGTTGGGTTGTTATTTATGTTGGTTAAAGTTCTTGCATGTCTAGATTAATTTGCTAAAAATGCTATCTTGAATCAGTCGGTTTCACTGTAATGTAGATTAATAATTGCTGACATACATAGGTTGGAAAATTAGATTACTTGTGTTTGAAAACTTTAGGAGTGGTTCTTGGGGGGTTGGAGAAGAGTTTTTCTTTGAGTAGGCATAAATTTGAACAACAAAAGCTTAATTATTGGACTTGAGCCAAATGAAATTACTCAATTGTATCTGATACCACTGTTGCTCAAAGTAAGAAATTTTTAGTTTCAACTTAGTGATTGGGTAGGTCTAAATCTCCCTTTGTGCCCTGACTTCCCAGAAGACACAATTGATCCCTGGGTTTCGACCTTTTTCATTGAGCATCCAAAGTAGCCCCTTTTAATCTAACTGCTCTTTGGGTGGTTCCATTGCTTCCTTTCTCTCCCCCTGTGAGATCCTACTTGCTGCATTTTACAGTTGTCATAATCAAGATTATCCTCTGGCACTGATTAAAACATTGAAGTTTGTGGCATGCACTAGCCGAGACAAGATAAAAGGTTGGTCTCCTTAATTTATGAATGCAGTGAATAGAGATATGAACTCGGACCTTTGTCTCTTTGCTCCTGTTCTGTTGAGTTTGGAAATCTTTAGACCATGTTCAACTGGATTTGTCTCGAACTCCTTGGCGTTTGATTGCATCAGTCACATAGTCAAGTTCAATATATATTCACACATCGATAATACTTCTTTCAGAGTTTTTGAAAATACATCTTTATCTTGCAGTGTTATACTCATCAGGAGAAGGGACTAAAGTTATACTCCAAAACAGAAGTCCTTTCATATGATAAAATGCGGTCTAGTGAAGGAACTTTGCAGTTAGTGACTGAACAAAAACAGGAAAGCAGTCCTTCCAAGAGTAAAGATGATCCAGTGAGTGAAAATTTATTGCTTATTTACTGTATCTGTTCAATTTCTTAGATGAGAACCGTTGTAATTATGGTCACAGATTGCAGTGGATGATGAACTTCTTCCTGAATGGTTGCCCCGTGGATGGATGGTGGACCCCAGGTCTAGAAAAAATGGCCCGTCGGCTGGATCCACTTACAAGGTACTTGAAACATTACCTTTCTGAGCATTTTGCCTGTTCAGTACCTTTAAAATTTGCTATATTTTCCCTCCTAATTTGATGTCTTGCTTACATTGAGATAATTCCTCGGGTGCTATTCAGTTAGAAGTTAAGTCACATGCAAAAAGGTGTTGTCATTTGCCGTTGGAAAATTCAGCATTTGAGATTTGGGGTCTGTGCCATGATGTTTGGATAATATGCTGAGAAGTTTCGTATGTTGTTAGTCTACGAAGTATTGCTACCCTTAGAATGCTGCATATCATCTGTTCAGGTTTTTTAGGATGAATGTATTCACTTTGATATAGGTTTGATATGCTTTAAAGTTTTTATCCTGGTGACTGAAGAAAGAACTGCTACTTCCATAACGCATAATAAATCATATGTCCTGTTGTCCATATTACAGATTTATGTTGAGCTGAAAACTGGACGCAAATTTAGATCAAAGACTCAGGTGATGAAGTACCTGGAAAGTGTTGGTAGCAATTCCACACCAAAAAATCAAAAGCAAGTAAGTCGTCGCTCATTTGTACTTTGACTTGCTCATTCTTCTCCGCTTCTCCTTCTATTATTTTTTGGCAAGTATTGAAAAAGAGGTTCCATGTTTGAGTTTTGACATACATCTTCACTCTCGAGGGAATTCTTATGGATCCATCAAGACATCTCTTATCTTAGTTTTTATCTTCCTTCCTCTGCTTGTGTCCTGGTCACTGAATTTTTAGTATTAGTCTCCTCTGCTTTACAGCGTTACCAAAGATCAACCCACAGTTGTATTTTCAACTTCTGTTCTTATTGGGATTCTATATCTACATGTCCATTACATATGTTTTTTCATGTAGTTCTCCTTTAGTTATGAGCCAATTATTCTAGAGTTCACACTGGTTCCTTAAGTTTGGTCTCTGTCAGGTAGGTAATGGTTATAAATGCTTGAAGCAAGATGCATTGCAGGATCCTCAGCCTATGGTGGACAAGAGTATTATAACGGGTGAAAACAACAATCTGGTTGTTGGGATTACATTTGAGGTTAATCTTGTTCGATGTTTGTGTACATCTGACTGATATTTTTGTGGTATAGTGCAAAAAATGGAAGATTTACATTTGGTTTCTGTGTCAGGAATTTAGTGCTGATAAATATTTAACTCAAGATGCAGCACCAAATCGTCAGCCTCTGGTGGACAATAGTGTTATATCTGGGAAGGATGACAATGACATGGTCAAAATGGCTTTGCAGGTTGATATTATATGACATGCTGCATTGACTTACAGTTAGTTTTGTGCTTTAGATGTAATCAGAAATCTAATATCTGAAAGTTTGATTATAAGGTTGTGGATAGAAGTTCTGTGCTAGATGGTTTTCCTCCCGGATGGGTGAAAGAGTCTAGACCAAGAAAGATGGATTCCAGAAAGGACCCGGTATGTGGTTTCTTCCGTGTGTGCATGTTGTCAATCTGTAATTGTTCAATGGAATAGTTCATAACTCAAGCCCCCCTCTGCATAAGAATCGACAGAGCTGTGTTTGTGGTTCATTTCTTCAGTGTCTTTGTCATGCACTGCTTTTATGTTAATTTGGCTTACAAAGGCTGAATTATTTCAATAGTAGTAATCTTTTACCCTTATATTACAGTATTACATTGATCCTATAAGTGGATATGAATTTCGGTCCAAAATGGATGCTCGACGCTACCTGGAGACGGGAGACATTCGTAGCTGTAGAATAAAACCAAGGAAAAGCGTAGTGAAGTTTGAGGATGACGCATCTGTAAGTGTGCTTTTGGCGGTCTTTATATTCATTGTCTAAGTTGAAATTTCTAATGTTTTCTTTTCCTCCATGGTGTAATCCTGTCATGATAGCATGGTTTACTGGAAGTGCCTGTATTTCTGATATAAGGATGGTAGATGGCTTGCTCTTTGTTTGAAGGCAATTGTATTTAAAATGTATTTTGTGACTAGCAAAAGATTTCATAAGTTCAGGATCCCTGCAAAAGCTTGCGGGAAGCGCTTAAGAAGCCTAGTGAAACGGAGGCAAACTTTTTTGTTATTGTTCAACAATCAAATTGGCTCTTGTTCTTTATGAATTTTCTTAAATGCTACTGAAAGGAGATTTAGATAATCTGTTTTAGCAGAGTGCTACGATTGTGTTCTTGTCCAAAAAGAATCCGTTTTTTGATGTTTTGCAAATTATTCAGTGGGCAATTCATTTTTCTTTGTGTTTAAATTTTACAAAAGATGTTATGCTTTTCTGTGACTGAAACTATTATATATTGTAAATGGCTCTGAGAGAAATGTGTCTTTTCCTCATTTTACAGGCTCCAAAAACTGATAGCTTGAACATAGACCCAATAGCTATTGATTATCATGGAGCACTCTCCGGTTCTCCAACTGCTGTCTTGCAAAGCTCAAATCTGTCAGAGGCTAAAAAGTCCAAGGAAAGAGAGACCTATTCTATTTCTACTAGCCCCAGTTCAACGACAATGGATGCAAATGAAGACAAGAAGTTGACTTGTGAGGTACTTGAATGTTGTGGTTCTGAGCATAGCTCTGAAGCAAATATCAAAGGCTCTAACCCATATGCGAAGCTCAATGATGATAGAGCTGTATCCATCACAACCAATGCTGAGTTGCAGGACCAGAAACCTGCAGAAGATCAGTTGGACATAAAACCACCGGATAACTTGGCAAAATCTAAGAAGAGGAAATCAAGGAACATCCCTGCTCGGTCTTCAAAAAGGCTATCAGGTCAAGAACCTGATATTCAGCCAATGATGCTTTCTAGTGGAAGAGTTCTACGGGCTGCCAGTAAGAAGTCTCAGAAGGAGGTTAACGCTTCAGTCAAGGAACAAAAAGCTGCAGCTGACGGATTGCCACATCCGCTGGACATCAATGTGAAAAGCGAGCTCCCTGCAGATCCTCGATTTTCTTGTACTTCTTCACTCGAAACAGAGATCCGATGCAATATTGAAAAACCTTTGGTGTGCCAGGTTGTCCCAGAGCCACCAGATCTTCCGTCTTCTTGCAAAGTTGCTTCACTACAAACAGATATGCGAAACAATAATAACAAACCTTATCTGGGCCAGGATGTTCCAGATCGAGCAGTGGGGCAACCCGGGGAAGAGAACCCCGGGTCTCAAGATTGGTATCCGTTTGGAGACTCTTTGTCTGATCCATGCTATGAATTTGCATTCAAGACCCTAACAGGTGAAATACCACTCGAGGAAACGCTGGCCTTCCATAACCTTTTCCAACAATCTTCTGAAGGGTCCTGTACTCAAGGGCGGCTTAATGTGGGGCTAACAGAAATTGACACGACTCCCTTGTTCCAGAATGATGTGCCTTACCAACCGCACCCTGTCCAGAATAATTTACCCTCAGGCCAGCAGCCATGTAACACAAATGTGACTTTATCAAGCTGCGCTACGTTTGGTAGTCAGCAATCTGGCTTGGAGGCAAGGAGAAAGGACTATAAGACTAAGGTCAATTCTTAATTGCTCCTCGTACAGCTAGAACAAGGAATGCTTTGTTAGAAATACTCTTGCTTTATGAAGGCAAAGTAGCTGCTTGAACACATTTGTTGAACTAGTAGTTCTGTGCATTGACCTATCACATCTTTTGTATGGTATATAGTGGTCAATCATCTATACTTCCTGAACAACTAGGTTAGATGTTTCGGGCATTTGTAATCTTCTTGATTGACTGATAACTTTCATATAAATCAGTGTGAAAAGCCCAACAGAATCCTCTCTCTGATTTTTTTTTTCCAGTTATGATAACTACTGGTTGGAGACCTTTGTTATTAGCTACCTTATCTGTTACTGATTTACAAAACATTTCATGGTTGGACTTAGTCTATGAAAGAATGAAAGAATCGGGATTGATCCACAGGTTTCTTTTATTAAGGTTATACCAGGAGATTGGAAAGATAGTAGTAACATTCATTCAACCAGGAAAAGATCCAAATATTCGAACTTTGATTTACAGATGGTACAGAAAAATGAACTCAACACCAACATGAGTCTTTTCATAGGGAAAATCAATACAACCAAAAGAACGAAATGCAGGATAAGTTTCCTATTTCATCCGTTCTGTGTGTTCTCATCAGATCAGTGCCATCAGGCTAATGAAGATGACTGCAAAATCATTCAAGTGCGGACTCTTTCCAGCCACCATAGCTCTCTTCCTGGGCGCTGTTTTCGTCTATATCCTGTGAGAAAGTAAACATTGACAACAGGAAGGCATGAAGCAAAAAGTCAGTCAACTGATTTCGGAGATGTTCTATGACATATTCAGTAATCATTTGCAGGTTGTTTAAGTTTAATCATCCAAGGCAGGGCCTGATGAACTTACCTGAGGAGTAAAAGTGAGGCCCACTCGAATCTCGCCTTTGAATTCTTCATCTTTGACAACAGAGTATGTTGTGACAGGAATGCTTCCTTCTTCAAACACAGGTTCAATCGCAATCCTAAAACGGATCACCAAACAGAAAAACGTTAAGCCTATGTTCATTTTAAGATACAAATGTAGCATCCTATGCTGCTAAGCATGATCATAATTACTACCTCCGTCCCACAAAATTAGTCCACATTGAGTTTTGCGTTTTGTACTGTTTTTAGTACAAAGTACAAATTTAAAAACTCAATGTAAACTATTTTTTTGGGACGGAGATAGTACAATTTTGAGCAGAAATAAAGACAGCAAAGAATATCTGATTCATAAGCAACAGGTAATATACTTTAGAAAAAATCATACTTGGCCTCTCCCACAAAATCATCTTCCCCTGCATCACTGTCTAAAATCTTGAGTAGTAATTCAGGGTCATCCTCACTCTCAGAAATCGAAAGCTTAAACGTCTCATTCCATTCGGGCTCCGATCCACTCCCTGAAACAGTTAAAACTTTTTAATCCTCTTAAAAATTACTCATATCAAAACCAAAAACCCCATGATATGAATCACAAGAGCTAAGATTAAAATCAGAACACTATTCATCAATTTTAATAAAAAGAGAACAGAGCCCAGCAGATCAACTCAAATCAGAACATAAAAATGAATGTATTTTCATTTCACACCACCTGATGCAACGCTGCTTTTATGCTCCTGAGAACGGTAACTGATGGTCACATACGGATCCATGTTATCTGCACCAAGTAAAAAACATCAACAACATCAGAAACAGAAATTCCTAAAGACTTGAATTTTTTCCATTCTAAGTGTGGATCAGGAACAATTGACACCTGATTTTTTCTGGGATCATCATTTCTTCAATTTCCAAACAGAAGTAAAACATTTTTTTCCATGAAAATCCAAGGAATCAATAACCGTATTGATCATCATAGCACATATTAAAGAGAGATCAACTTACTGAGGAAATCAGTGTTTTCAAGGCCTTTAGCATTAACGAGAAGGACTTCAAGTGTTCCCCGCTGCATCTTCTCGAAATCAAACTGTGAAACCCAGAAATTCCAGACAATTTTGCGAAATTCTTGCAAAGAATTTTCGGACAGTTTTTCCCCTTTTGGCCTTTCTGCTGTAGTGTACATCCTCAAGTCAAAGTCCTGGTGGGTTATATACGCGCGAAAATCATAAACCGGCTTAAACCGAACCGGAACGGTTTAAAGGGCATTATCCCTATTCCCTCGTACAGGCTGAAAACGTTACGACTTTGCTGGCGGAAAACCGGACGCGTTTACGCGCAATGAACATGAAGAAAACATAAAATTAATCAAAAGAAAACAAAATTTTTATTTTTTATTTCTTTTTTAAATTTCAATTTGAATCTTTAAATTAAAAAATACACATACAACGTCAAAAAGGAATGTCGGTGGAATGTGCTTTAGGGGTGATCTGTAAGGCATATGGCTAATGTACTTCTTATTTTTGGGGTCTATTTTAAAAGGATTGAAACATGATGAAGGTGATGAGAAGTAATAATTGGAGTATTGAAATTAGATGTAGAAAGCATAAGAACGTCTGAATTTCTGGTTAAGTTAGCTCTGGATGGCAAACCAAGAATATTTGACGAAAGAAGTGTGAAATTTACAAAATATAACTCATAAAATATTTATACTGCCTTCGATTCACTGAAATAGTTATACATATAATCTTTAAATAAACAAAAAACAACAAATTGACCACGAACGTGATTGCAGAAACCGGTCTCCCTTACTCGATTATTGCTTCTACAATAATTGGGGATATCAATAATTTTCAGCTTTGTGATTTCATTTCTGTGGCTAAAATAACATTTTCTCTTGTAAATAAATACCGTCCATGATGTTACCATTATTCTTGCAGACACAGGCCATGCACAAATCCACCTCCCTCTCTTGATTGCTTGTCAAGTCTGCTTTGACATATACTCCTTCCGTCCCGAAATTATTGTCCAATTTGAATTTTTAGTTTCAGTACAAATTAACTAAAAGTGAAAATACAAATTGGACAATAATTTTTGGACAGAAGGAATATATGTATTCGCTAGAAACCACCCGTGTAAGACAGAAAATCAATCCGAAATTTGCTTCTTTATAAATACGGTTCATCAACTAGCTACTTACTCCCTAGTCAACAATTGCCGATTTTTTTGAATTAGTTCATCAACAACTGCTTCTCTGAAATGATCTTTCACTTGACATGATACTTTCCAAAATCCATATTAATTTGCTGATTGCTTGGAATGCATGTCACCCTTTTCTTACCTCACATTAGTGGTGGAATAAGCATTCCAGATAAAGAGAGTACAGCGAAATATAGTCCATTTTATGTTCCTGAAAGGAATAGAGTAGCGAAAAGAAATAAAAATCATCCTCTAGGAATTTGAAAGACAGAATGATAAGATCTTTTTAAAGAACAAGCTAGGAGAGTAGTAAATAGACTACTAGTACTAGCTAGTCTAGTCATATTTGTGGTAGCTAAACGTACGCATCCAGGCATCTATCCGTGAAGGCTTGAAAAGCTACGCTCGAGTTACTTAGAGCAGAACACAAGACGATGATAGCAACAACCCAAACACGCAGAGAAAACACACTTCCTGAGTATATATATGGGAGATAGTCACTTCTCTCAAAAGAGACAAATAAAAGGTTTTGCTCTGAAGAGGAGTTTAAATTTCAAGTTTAAAGTTAAAAGAAATTGTAATGTAGGATATTTTTCTGGGACAAAGATATACGCATCATAAATTCTTGGAGGCATTTTCATTACTCGCAAACTAAATGAAAAAAAAAATCTCCCAAATTTTGATAATTATAGGGCATAACGTAAAACGATCAATTTAGTTTTCAGTCGCTTGGTACTTCCGTCTTCAAGACTATAAATTCCCATGTCTTCACCGCCTCTTAAACCAAGCCGCCCACCTCCTCTTCCTAAATATTCCAGATAACGATAGGCTTGCCACCAGTCTTCCGTAAAATTGATGCAATTGGACTTAACTACACCCGACAAGGCAGAAGCGTCGATAGAAATAAATAGCCGAGCTATTGCCAACAAAAACGATATCGTTTCGCAAACTAGTGATCTCTTCCCACTCGCATTTTGTCACATCCAACTGAATTATCTTAAAATCAGTAACTCCATAATGGCCATCTTTGTCCGGTACATCACCGTCCCGGGTAACAGCTAATAACTCGCCGCTTGATGATTGAACTAGATATACTTGTCTGTCATAAGTTAATCGAGGATCGATAGTTGAGTTAAGACAGGCAACCTTGAGATCGCATGAAGATTCATCCCAAACCCATACAAAGCCACTTTCATCGACAGCATAAAACTTTCGTTTGTAGTAAATAACATCATCAAAGTAATGTCGGCCGCATTTTTCTATTGTGGTCCATTTCAGGTCGCCACGCCTCCAAAATCCCAAGAATTCAACCCAACTTTGAATTACCATTATAACAAAATCTGATGCGTATGATGGATTTGCTGACAGGCCTCCAAAATCCCAAGAGTTCACCCCAAGAGAAACATAAACGAATGCCCGTAATAAGAAATTATGAACTAAATTCTTGAGTTGATTGTATCAAAATCACAGATGACCTCGTTCTGAAAGTTTAAAACTTCTATAATCTGCGACCCTAATTAATTTTCAAGAGAAATCCAAATGGGCGGACAAATTGTACTATAGTTAGTATGGATGTGTTCAACAGTTCCATCTTCAACATTATAAATTCCGGTATCCTTTCCGTCTCCTCCCATTGTTGAGTTCCAATTGTCATCCGTGAACAGTGCCGGCCTTAGGGGTAGGTTAGTAAAGCCCTAGCTTTATGCCTCATATTATTTAGAGCCTCATTTTTTAGGATTTTATTTATTATAAATATTTTTTGGAATTATTTTATTATAATTATTGAAAAGATAATAAAAAAGCTATAATAATATAAATATTTTAACATGCAAAATATGTTGTATTTTAGTTATCTCATAAAATTATTTGTATCAAAATTTTAAAATGTTTTAACGAAAATTTTCTTTATCTAAGTCCGACTACTTGAAGCCCCAAATTGAAATTTAGTTTGAGGCCTCAACATACATTGAGCCAGCTCTGTCCGTGAAATATATACAATTAGGTTTAATTCTCTCTGCCTCCACTCTTGAGATAAAAATTGCATCATTAAAACTAACAAATATGGCATCCCCTTCCAAACAAGAAATCTCTTCCCAATTTTTAATCATAGCCTCATACCATAGACTTTGAAAGTCCTACTATAATGGTAACGGTTAGGGCGCCCATCATTATCTACTCGCAAAATCAGTAGCAACTCCCCAAATGAGGATTCCACCAAATATAACTTCCTATAGGGTAACAAGTTAATGTCGAAGAGAACTGGAGCTGTTGACCCAGAGGAACTATCATCACAAATCCGTAAATCTCCCCAATTATTGAGTGCGTAAAACTTCCCTTTGTAGTACTTCACATGTTCGAATACACACCAGTACAATACATTATGCATATCTATCCGCCTCCAGGCTACATTTCCAGGCCTCCAAAACCCTAGAAACCTACCACCCCATAGAGTAGCAAACAAGGTGAAATTTGACTGTTGGATGAATTTTGTGACAATATAGCTACTGGTATATCATAGAATAACGGTACAGCCCGATACTTTTTAGCAGGATAGTAGTCGTTATACTTGGGAGGAGAGTTGTCAAACTAGGGAGATGAATCTGTTGGCGGGAGAAAGGATTTAACAAATTAATGTCCTTCACATCCGTAACAAGTAACCATCCAAATCCAACATCCGTGCATTGTTTGTACTTTATTTCTGGCATGGATAATCTCATACAAATCTTTCTTTTCGCTAGGCTGTAAAATTCGTGTTCCGTGTGATCATGGTCTCCCTCGTGTTTATAAGCCAGCATAAGCAATGGAGCTCTAAGCCGAAAAGTGAACTTATCTAAGGTGGCGGCCGCTCTCCAAGAAATACACACACCTCTGAGTGCCATGAAATCTTCCACAAGTGATATACGTTTGGCTATCTCCACCACCAGATCTAGTGGCATGGCCGACCAATCTGTCAATATTGGTTCCATCAACAAGATGTCTCGAGTTTTTTAAACATAAAAACTAAATAATAAATGAGGAATAAAATTAAAACCACCAATTAAATATGTTTCTGTTCGAATTTGTTACTCCCTCCGTCCTAAAATTATTGTCCAGTTTGCTAAAAAAATTTTATCCCAAAATTATTGCCCAATTTGACTTTTTATGAGTTAAGTTACACATTTACCTTTTACCCATGAAAAAACATATACTCTTCTGTTAAAAAAGAAAGAACAAATTAACTAAAACTCTTCTTCTATTATTCCTATGCAGTAGAAACGAAAAACTGAAGATAGCAGCAACTGATTCTTCGACGGCTCCAACCGGCAGGGTGGATGAGGTGGTCGGGTGGTTGCTGGACGTGAATCTGGAGAAATTCTAAGAAAAATCGGAGTCGTGACTACAACGGTGGATTCAAACGATAAAATTGAATAATCATCTGGATCTGAAGAATTGGAATCAATTCATCGAAAAATTGGTTCAATTGGCACAATCTGTGGCCTTATGGTTGAAGAATTCTGTTGGATAAAAAAATCAAAAAAATTTTGTTGAAATAGATAAATTTGGAAGTCAAAGTGAAAAAAGAAGTGAAGAAACCGCCATCGCCACCCTTCAACTCTGGCGTCTAATGGATCACGTCGTCTTCCACCGTCCTCCAGCAAAGAATCCCCGCCGCACTGCAATTCTTTTTAAGATTGAGCAAGCTTTTTGCGAAGAATCCAAAGATGAGACAGGTGTTTTGACATTTTTTGGGTACAATTCTATAACAATCCATCGTGTCAATATTCTTCCGGTGGGGATTCCAACAACTTTGTGGCGGCGTGGAAGCAGTGAAATTCCTAGCTGGGAATATTTACCTTGGTTTGCCAGCGGCTCCTGATGCCGCTCCCAAAATTTGTTCGGTTAAACCAATTAATACGTATGTAGGGGTATACTTGGAATTTTGTGTCAAAATTTGGTTGAGTTTGATTAAAATTAAGTTTTTGTATCTTAACAAAATATGATAATAATTTTGGGACAGAGGGAATATATTTTTATAAGGCAGTAAGCCGATCAACCTAAATCCCCGCTCCCGGTTGGATTTGGGATTTGAATTCAATCCCCAACTGGATATGGATTAATTGATTGAAGGACCCGTTCCGTCGGTGATAACGGAGAAATTGGAGATTAATTCGGAGAGGAGGACTATAGTTTTCGTCGAAGCGTGCCATGTCGAATTTGATATACAAATCAAATGACAAATTTCTTTTTTTCTTTTCTTTTGGGTACAAGCAAATGACAAATCTTAACATTACATACAATGCGTCGCCCAGAAGGCCAGAAGATAATAGATTTGAAGGGGGAGACACAATCTCTAGTCGAAAATGGAAACTCGTAAACAGTTCCTATTTTATTTAGGACAAAAAAAAATGTTCCTCTAACTAAAAAAAAAAAAAAAAAAAAAAAAACTAGTTTTAAAAATTGAAATAAATTCATAAAGTAGGCTATCATTGTTCTTCTTAAGGGCACCACTTATTAGTGGAGACCAGTTATTGTTTCCACTAAGTAGTTATTGGTGTCAACATGTTGAATAACAAAATTGAACTAAATAGTGTTAAAATTGCAATAAAAAATGTAAGTAATACAAATTAATTTATTGATTATTCTGGTTAATAAATTCAGTATTTTTTATTTATTATTAAACATTCAAAATTAAACGCTAACTTTAATCAAACAGACCATAACAGTCCATACCCTATATACGCTTCAAATAAACTAATTAAGTAATTATTTGACTTTGTAAGTGGAAGAAAAATGTGGTCTAATATTCTAGACGGAGAAGTAATAACTTTCACAGAGTTATAGTTCTCCACTCTTTTTTTTTTAAAAAAAAATTATTTAGTTTTAATTTTTTTTAAAAGGGTAAAAAAAAATGCTCCCTCTGTCCCAAAATTATTGTCCAATTTGAGATTTTATTTTTAGTACAATTTAAACTAGAAATGAAAATCCAAAATGGACAATAATTATGGGACGGAGGGAGTAGTTTGTAGTTTGCTCGAAATCAACCGTGCTCAAAGACATTATCCAAAAAAAAAAAAAAAAGAAAAAAAAGTTGTGCTCAAAGAAATAGGTCCTTTTTCACCAAAATCCACACTTAGAAAGGCATCATGTAGTTCCCTGCTTCCTTCTCTTTCTTCATCGTCTTTTTTTTTCCCCTTGAAATCGAAATGTTCTTTATCCATATGATTGCTAACAGGATCACTTGATTTGCGTGATTTTGGATGGAGTGTTAATTAGAAATATATTGCTCGCCTTTGTCTCATTTTGAAACATACTCTCTAAAGGGACGTTCATTGAACTATTATTTTGGTTCAGCAAGTCAAACTATATTTCGGGATGAAAGAAGCAGTAAGAACTCCATTTCTTGTTAAATAATTCGATCAATAGGTATACGTTTCTTGGTACAAATTTCATTAACTTTGTATTAGTTGGTCTTCCTCCCATATCGATTTTTCCTCAAAATTTACAACAAGTCCAATTAAGATCAAAGAAAAGGGGGGAAACAATATAATCGCATTTGACAACCAAATCATCAAGAGAAATCATACTTCGCTAGATAACATGTATCTCACATATATATCAGAATTCATCGTTTATGAAGCAATTTGTACACGCTACAAATTATTCTCGCGCATTTCATCCACGCATATTTGACCAACTCTGCAAGAAAGTCAAGTCAAACATGGATGTTTAATTATTCATACTTAATTAAGGAAGAGCTAATAATCTGGATCGATCCATTTCCCTCCTTTACGGGCAAAAGACGACCCGATAGTTGGTTCCTCCGGGGCAAGTAAATGTACTAGTCTGGTCATCTTTCGGGTAGCTGTAAGCATCCGGGCACCTATCCTTGAAAAACCTGGAGAAATCAGTGGGCCCACAGTTGCCGGAGTTGCAACAGTATTCGTCGGTCTTGAACACCGTGCAAGGGTTGTTGCAGCCGCCGTTAGTTCTGAGCTGACTCGGGCACTGCCCGTTAATATCGGCGGTGCACTGGATCCCGCGGCAGGAACCGGTGGTCGGACTAAAGTCCATCGGAACATTGAACCCGTCGACAAGAGAGATATCAAAGAAGTCAAGGTTTTGAAACTGGTTCAGCGCGAATTCCGCCAGAGTGTTCGGCGGCTGGCCGTAGCCAGTGCACGCGAGAACTCCGGCGCAGTCGCCGGTTTGGCAGCCCCCGCGGCCGTTTCCGTCGAAGTTGCATCCGGTTCTGGCCCACACACGGCCTCCGGTCGTGCCGGGGTTCACGTTAATCGTCCATGTTTGGCCGCTATTCAGTTGCTGGCCACCGCCGGGGACGGCTGCGGCCCAGACAGTGTAAGGACAGTTGTTGCGGATATCAAAAATGGCCGCATTGGTGGAATGAACCAAGAAAGTTGAAACGAGAGCAAAAGCAGAAACGCTTATAAGAAGATTGAAAGAATTCATGGCTATGGAGAGATTGAATTAATATGTTGTGCGGATATAAAATGTTGAGAATGTAGGCATGTTTATATAGGCCTGAGGGGTTGCGGAAAAGTTTGTCAGGTCGTCGGAAAATGTCGAAATTCCACAGCTGAAGTTAATTGATTAATACTACGTCGGATTGATAGACCCGGGAACTTAAAGAAGTAGGAAGAAGTCATGAACGTTTACTAGCTAGCGGGGTGAAGAGAATTCTCTGGCTCTCGTGTGGATATATTTATATCATCCATATTTTCCTTGGCTTCTAGTAATATTCATCTTATTTTCCTTACAAATTAATGTGCAGTCAGTGGTTATTTTCTTTTCCGGGTTCTATCTAGTTGTGTAGTTTGAAGTTGAACCGCTGTTGTATTTTACCTCATTCCAAAAGACTCAATAGAAATAAAACAATAAAAAGAAAATCCTCTTTCTATTCCAAAAAATAATTTTCATTGAGTTTTGAGATTTATAAATTTAATATATTACAAATTCAAAACTCAACGTGGACTGTTTTTATGAGATAGAAGAATTAAAAAATTGTTCAGGGAGATTGACCGCCAAATTCGTACATGTTTACCAAAAATCAGAATGTTATAGCAAAATGTTATTTGATATCATTGGCATCCACTGCAATAAAGTTCCAAAGTTTACAAAATGGACTGCATCATTAAATTAAATATAATTATTGGAACACAGGGTGATTCATGTTTTCGTCCATAAAAAATATTTTTCTTTATGAATATTTCGGTTCTAATTGGCTTCGATGCCTTCTCTTGTAGAAAATATTTTTTTAATACACTTTACACTTTTCCTCTGCCAGGAAAAAAACACGAATATATAGCATATTAAGACCAACTTACTGAGAAAATCAGTGTTTAGAAGTTCTTTGGCGCTAACAAGGGCATCAAATATTCCTCACTGGAGATCAGAATGATTCAAACCAATTAGACAAATTTCCACAAATTTTGCGAAGAATTGTTGGACGATTATTTGCCCATTCAGGCCTTTTCGACTACTGTATTGGGGAATTGTTTTTGCCAAGAAAGGGGTTGCCTAGTGGTTTGGGCTTTGTCATTTAACCTGAGAGATCCAGGTTCGAATCCCGCTAATAACAATTTCAGTGTTGAGTTTGTGCAAGTTTACTTGTACCCGTCAGAGGCTTTCTGAGTACCAGATCGAGACGTGCGCGCGTAGAGTCTCCCCTTTAGTAGTACTATGCCTTTCCCCATAAACACCACCCACATGTAATAGACTAAGTACACTTGTAATTGTGTGTTAAAAAAAATTGAAAACATATACGGGCTCGAAAGGGATCCAGACCGGATTCAGCACTTCAGGCGCGCGGTAAACATATAAACCGGTAACGTCATAAACGTTCGATCGTTCATGAACGAATTTTGCAGGTGGAAAACCGGTCGTGGTATATGTGCATGAACAAACGTTTAAAAAGAAAATACTTCTTTTTAGTTTCGATCCCATCCGTTATAGAGGAGATTAAAAATAAACGTAATATAATTTTACGCCTTATAGATAAGAAAAATAATAAAATTACGTGTCTGATTTGGGGTTTAAAGTTTAAATAGATCCAGCAAAGATTGAGGCGGACAGACAACGTTGCAAAAAAAAAAAAAAAAGTATACATAATGTTCTTAAATCTTATAAGGATAAAGACTAATTAGGAATTGAATATGACTGATTTGAGTTGATACATAGGTGCATGTAATAGTGAAGTATAGGGAAGTTGCACAGGAATTGAGTTTGTGATTTACCAAAAATAGTTATAAGAATAATAAGAAAAAAAAATGTTTTCTTGTTCAAATGGAACGTCTGTGAAACATATTTTAAGAAATTAAGATTAGAGGTGATCTGTTAGGCATGTGGTTTATATGTCGTGTTTGTATTTATTTTTTCGAAAGGGTGTGTCACTTTTCTCTACATCATCACAGTCACATTAAAATGTTTAGTACTCAATTCGACCAAAAAATAGTTCATATAAATTTAAAAATTCAGTGTTCTACAATGGTGAATCAAAGATTCCATAGAGATTATTTGGAAAGAATATTTTGTATATTGAATATGTATTCAAGTTGTGAACAAAAGAAGTCTCAGACATATTAAATACCCGTATCCCGACTAACATAAACAACTATACATATATTTACAAACTAGCCCCAAACTATACAACAACTACAAATCAACCCCTGTTATTGTACAACTGTTTATATACATGAACTAGTACATACAACCTGCCAATGCATATATACAATATGTACAATAGACATTTCTACAAGTGTGGACAATTTTTTTTGAGACAAAGCTAATATTACCGATTTATCGTCCGGAGATATATACCCATTAACACAGAATTCCTGTGGATTGAGGAAGTTCAAAAGAAAACCAATGAATTTTAGGCTGAATACTAAGATGTAAAATATACAGTAGCTCTGTCCCAACAAAAATAGTTAAAACTGAATTTTTAAATTTACACTAGTTTGTTGATTATTAATTTTTTTGGAACACAGGTTGTAATATATTTTCTTAAAGAGTTCAATTTTGAGATAAATTATTTGAAATTTCATATTAGTTTCAGGTTCAACGGTTATCAGAGATTGCAAGACTTTTCTTAAAATGTGTCCAACCATCGTTGTGTTTTGTTAAGCGTGATAATTAAATTTATGTACCATCTTTGTATCATCTCTATCGTAAAAAACAGACGGAATAGTGCTTACGGTAGTCGATCCTATTTACACTTGATTACTTGACCCTAAGACGAGGCTTTCACATCACTCAATTCATGACGATAAGTCTATAGGTACCACGTTTTCTAAAAGCTGCCTACACTTGAAAGCAACTGCTGCCGAAACTGATAATTAGTTGCTAGAATTTTCTTACGTTTCACGGATTGCACCAGTAAGCGTATCAAGTCGAATGTGACACAACGTGAGCTTACGACAAGATTAATTTTATCATATAATCATGTTTTGTCAAAAAAGATAATTAACGATTTAACGTAGAGATATTTGTACGTCAGGTGTTGTCCTAGATTAAATCAACAAAAAGATCACTAATGTAAACTCTGGCCATATTATTATACAAGTACATAGTTTAATTAATAGCTGGTGCGGGATTTATGCAAATTTTAAAACTTTTATGTTAGGTTCAAATTCTTGTCATGATTAAATTGGTCAATATTTTTACAATCTGCATCAAATACTTGCTGAAAATTTGATTTATATGTATATCTGAGGATGACTAAGTTTTTTAGTAGTAGCATCAAAGTGATAAAGTAACGTCCATTTCGTTTCCTCCGTTTCGTAATAACATAATTAAGATTAGATTCGTCATTAAAACCTGTTTCGTGGCACTAAAAATAACATTACGAGAGTATCATAATCTCTCATAATGTGATTATGTAACACTTTGGGCTTTATGTCTCTTTATAATTTTTTTTTTTTAAAATAACGCCTTCAACCTTCAGAACTAGTCAAAGTAAGACCAAAACAAAACAGAGATATTCAGCAAGCCAAATCAGTAAACAGAATAGATGATTAATTGAGTATGTGAAGTATACGTCATCTTATTAAGAAGTCGCACATTGGTAAATGTGCTCATGCATGCTCCCATGCATATTTTGACCTAGCCTGCAAAACAGAGCAAAGCTAGTCTTTTTTTTACATGGTGAGTAATTATTTATTACTCAAATTATGAAGCTAATTATTAATTAAATGATCGGCCGGGCTAGCTGATCCATTTTCCTTTCCTCCTCTACGGGCAGAAAACAACATTATAGTTGGTTCCTCCGGGGCAAGTGAACGTACTAGTCTGGTCATCCTTGGGGTAGCTGTAAGCATCCGGGCACCTCTGCTTGAAAAACCTGGAGAAATCAGTGGGCCCACAGTTGCCGGAGTTGCAACAGTACTGATCGGTCTGGAACACCGTGCAAGGGTTGTTACAACCACCGGTGGTTCTAAGCTGACTAGGGCACTGCCCGTTAATATCGGCGGTGCACCGGATTCCGCGGCAGGAACCGGTGGTCGGGCTGAAGTCCATCGGCACGTTGAACCCGTCAACAAGAGAGATATCAAAGAAATCAAGGTTTTGAAACTGGTTTAGCGCGAACTCCGCCAGAGTATTCGGCGGCCGGCCGTAGCCGGTGCATGCAAGAACTCCGCCGCAGTCGCCGGTTTGGCAACTCCCACGGCCATTTCCGTCAAAGTTGCATCCGGTTCTGGCCCATACACGGCCTCCGGTCGTGCCGGCGTTCACGTTAATCGTCCATGTTTGGCCGCGGTCCAGTCGCCGGCCACCGCCGGGGACGGCTGCGGCCCAGACGGTGTAGGGACAGTTATTGCGGATATTGAAAGTGGCTGCATTGGTGGAATAAACTAAGAAAGTGGAAACGAAAACGAAAACAGAAACGCAAAAGATATTGAAGGACTTCATGGTTATATTATGTGGAGTACTTGGTGTGTGGATTTTCTTGAGAATGTGTGCATGTTTATATAGGGCTTGGGTGGTGGAAAAAATGGTGAGGGCGTCGGAAAATGTTGAAAATTCCACAGCTAAAATGTGATGACTCATCGGGTTTGATTGACCGGGGAACATTATCGGTATAGGAGGAAAGAAGACGACGATTATGGGATTTGTGTGGAATTATTTGCATCCCAAAGACTTTTAATCGCTAACGGCATTTAAACAAAACGTATGCTCTCTCTAGCGTTTTGTTTTTTTCTTTTCATATCTACAGTCAGAGTTTATGTCTGTTCAGTGGTGTAGTTTGAACAACTGATGCACCTCATTTCACATTCCAATTGTGCGGTTCTTTTTAATCTATTTGGTATATATACTCCTTCAGTCTTAACAAAATTTAATTCGATTTGTTAAATTCTAACAGAACACACGAAACTGTCTTCCCAGTACAAAAAGAATACTAGGTGGTAAAAGTGATAAATTTGTTAGTAATTTGTTATCTTCAAGGAGTGATGTAATATTAAGCGATCCTGTATCATATTCAGATTGATTTCCGTTCAATTTTGATAATCCCGTTGCGACTAAAACAAATTAAACTAATTAATACTAGTGTTTACCCCACACGGTGTGAGGGTTATTCAAGATATACGAGGTTAATGATTTAACGATTATTTAAAATTTCTGACGGAGCGATATATGTTAAAAAAAATTATATTAATGATATAAATTGTAATTGTATAATTTTGAATGTCACGTGTTTTGTTATTTTAAGTACATTTGGAATACTTTTCAACGTTTGAAATTATCTAATATAACATATTGTTTACCTTTTTGCATTTTATTGATTTATGATTTTATATTTTTTAAATGTATTCTCTTAATTTTTTTTATAATAATCTCTCTAAATGTTTTTATCCGTGTCATATATCTTTTATACCCTCACTCTAACATGAAAATTTTTTCATTATTTCTTTATGTAAACTTATCTTTATTTTCCATCTCTTTGTATACCTTTTACAACCTTTCTTTAGAATTTTATTCGTATAACTTTCTAATAATATAATGCTTACTATTTTTCCCTAAATTTGATGACCTCTCCTTAAATATTATTTTCTTGAAAATTAACTCATAACTATCAAAATCAATATTGATTGATGAATTGATTTTTTTCATCTTAACCGTCAATATTTTTTTTACATCAAATTGTTTTTTTTTTTAAATTTAGTTGGCTATCTTTGGATTTATTAGTTTGAAATTTCTTTTTGGTCACCTTTAAATTATATTACGTAAAGGAATGTACTTATATAGAGAAAAATATTTATCATTAGTTTTAAACTATATTATCTTTGGATTTGTTTGGCCACGGGATCATTTTTCCTATAATTTTATTTTTAGTCCACGTAATATAATGGATGAATTGGGAGGGATGCGAAAATTATTTTCTTTTCTTGTGGTAATTAGGTAATTGGTGATTGATAGGGTTAGTAAAAAGTATATTATCTATTAGAGTTTTGAGAAATCTCCCAATTAATTTAGTTTTATCTATAATTTACAATTTTATATTAAAAATTACTATTAAATGATAGACTGATATGGTTGCGGCATATGGGATTGGATGTCTAATTTTACGCCACGTGGAGCCTATCTAATATCGCGTCATGTGTCCGATTGAAAACTCTCCTTTAATATATTAAAGATATATATATATATGTCAAATTTAACTTCGTGGTATTTTGGAGTATGTTGTTTATAGATTGTTAATTGACATACCATTCAACAAATGGATTCCGTGTAGGATAATTGGTACTTTTTTATCTTAAAAAAATAATAATCTAAATTATTATAAAACTATCTGATTAAATGTGAACTATTTTTTTCCGGGTCAAAGAATGTACTCCCTCCGTCCCATAATTATTGTCTAATTTGAGTTTTTATTTTTAGTTCAAATTGCACTAAAAGTGAAATGTCAAGCTGGACAATAATTTTAGGATATAGATAGTATAATAATTTGCCTAACTATCTCGTTTACTGAAATGTTCTCACCCTCTTCAGAAAGTAAGACTAAGTCATTATCCTATCAATAACGATGATAGAGATGCATGCCGGTTGAGGGAAATGTCAAATTTAGATTTTCTTTGGGAGTGGTCACAAGCGAGTGCATTTAATGTGATTTCCATGTACTGTTTATTATTATTAAAACGTTCAAGACACATTAGAATTATTCACCGTCAATCACAAACAACAGGTGACAGACATTCCATTTCGAAACAGTAACTCCTTCATCCATCCTATTTTCATATTTTTGTTATAATATAGTTTAGTTCAATATAGTATTACTTTCGTTTCAAAAAAAAAGTTCATATTAAATTTTAATTTCGAAATTAGATTTTTTTTTTTTAGAGAGAGGGAGTAGATTATAAAAAACGACATATGGAATAAATATCAACCCTTCTTTGAGTTTGATGTTCGAACACGTACTGAAGAGTGGAGACCTTAATTACTAGCATATTCCGTTTATATCCCCCTATGATTTGACAAAAACCGGAAGCGGAAAATTGGAAGTCATTTATCTTAGTTTTCGGTTTGGGTCATTTATGTAAAAAAAAAAAAATGAGAGTTTACTAGTTCCAGTCATGCTTAGCCGCCCAAGTTGGATAAAATTCTTAATAAGAAATGATGCTAATTTCGGTGTCCATTTTCCAAGCCTAATTCTCGAGATAACTGACTATTTTCTGTGCAAAGAACATTTCCAACTTCAATATTCATTTGCTTTTTTCCACTCATCATTAATCAAGCTTTTCTTTATTAGGGAAGTGCGTGTCATGACCTCCGCCTAAAAAAATAAATTATCCACTTTATTAAAATTAATTTATTCAATAAATTGGATTAAATTTTTTGAAGGGAACAGAGACTAGTCAAATTTGCAATATAATTTTCTTTTCACTTTAGTTATCTTCTTCTTATACTCTTTCCGGCCTAAACGTAATCCATTTTAGAAAAATTTATAAGTAGAAAAAATTTTCTTCTTTCTTCTCTGTTTTTTTGTTTTTGGGCCATGTTTCGGATTGAATATTGGAGTTTCTTAATCTGTTAATCCTTCTGCTAGGATCTACTCCAACTTGAAATGCACAGCAACATCAACACTTGTTTTTCTATTTTTTTTTTGGTACAAGTAATAAGTAAAGAGGTGAAGTCGCCTAGTTTTAAACATGTACATTGTGAGAATAAGATACTCTAATTAAATCATGCTCCAATTCAGCGAGGTGTCTACAATTCAGCGAGGTGTTTACAATTCAACAAAGAGAATTAGTCATTGTTGCGGACACCCTGCAAATATACAAAAATAATAATAATAATAATAATTAAATCATGCTCCGACCACATACTAACACCACTTGGTGAAGTTACTAACCATTTTATACCCCGAACCTAGAGCTGCTAATGAAGCCAAATAATTTGCAACAAAATTTACTTCTCAAAATATACGTAGTAGTTCAACTACCCATCCTCGTTTCAATAGCTCACGAATGCCAGGGACTATTCCCGCATTAACTCCTCGGACTTTCTTATTCCTCTGTAGCATTGTAATAATACTTATATTGTCCACATTCACAATAATCTTTCCCCTCCCAGTGTTCATACAAGTGTGGTTTGGAATAAGTCCTATAATTCTGTTCTCGTTATAGTACAGAAGTCAATATTCATAGTGAAACCACCCAACTTTTCCATAGCAATTTCTTGCAACGCCTCCAGTGCTCGCCATCCCTGTCTCCCGATTAAAGCTCCCGTCAAAACTGATTTTCTTCCATTCTAGCTAGCGGAGGAGAATGTCAATGAATCAATTTTGTTTCCCAGCCCATCTACCGCCCACCCAACTTCTTCTCTTCCATTGTAGGCTTTATGCACGTTATCGCGCGACGAGATTCTCAATGTCCCGAACCCTCCATCTAACCCCGCCATCAGAGGCTCAGCGCCTTCAAACACACGAGCATTTCTTCATCTCCATGACCATACACGCTCTGCAGTCACACCAAAATAGCAACTCCAATTTTCTCTCATGCCTTCTCCCGTCCGATTCACATTTTTCAAAATCCAGTTGCTCAAAGGTAGCGAGAAAAAACCAGCCCCTCAACGGCAGAGGTACCAACTGATTCCAAATTTGGTTCGCCGCTGGGCAATCTCGAAGTTTTTGACATTTTTTTTGTGACAATTATTGAAGCAAAACAATGAAACGTTAGTATTTTGCGTTAAAAAAAATAACAAGGCGTGTTTAAATAAATATTTTTTTTAATGGTTAATTACAATTTTTTTACCCTCTCCTTTTCTTAAGACATTTTTTTGTCTGACAGTAATGAGTAATCTTCTTATAAGTTTTGCAGTACGTGAAAACGCATGCTCTTTCAATTTTAAGTTGACAGACACTGTTTCTTAATATTCCATTTTTTTTCCATCAAGAGTTTTCCTTTTTCCTAAAAACATTTTTTTTTATTAAGGTACAACTCATGAATCAAACTTACCATATTCTCCAATTTATATACATTTACATGTCACTCATACTCATAAGCTACAGATCATCATGTTGGAAATGAATTTGAAGTTATAAAAAATGGGAATTACGCCTAAAAGTACACAATATGAACCTCCTCTGATAATAAACCTATCTGAAACTCCAAAAGACCTTCATAGATCACAATTCAGAGGGAGTCATGTGTTACCGATTGCATCATTAAAATAAAAAATAAAAAAAAATTTCCCCATTTATCACCATGTTTTTTGGTTTTGAGATAATACAATAAATACAATAATAATTTTATGACGAAATGAGTATAACCATATATATAAACAGGATCAACATAACAAATCCAGTAATCTTAAAGCATATTTACCGCTAAAAGTTAATACCAATTCTCTTGCATTCAATTGACAAAAATTTAAAATTAAACTCCCCGGTATCAATCATTATAGACTATCAATTAACTCAAACTTTAAGTTAAGACGTTTGGTTGAATTTGATTAACATTTTTTTTTTCTTTTTTATCATTTACGAACAAAGCCAGTTTGCATTTCTTCTAATGGCAAGCCAAAGTCCAGCCAACTCAGCTCGTCCCCTTACCCTGAAGCATAATAACAAAATTTACATGTATTATTAAAGTAATAAATTAATGACCAGATACTTATGTTTAGCATTTATTAATCTTAAATAAACAACATGCTTCTCCGACTTTTTATGTCGTTATGTTACCTTCCCATAGCCGTTTCAACGTTAAACTACGACAGACGAACAGGAAATAACTGCCCATTGAGTCCCGAATGTTTGAAATAATATTGATTTTTTACCCTCTATCTTCCTCCATCTTTAAGAGACAAAATGTACGCCTCTCATTCCAGAATGACATTGGCTCTTCTTCAACACTCAACCCCCAAATTTCATAGTATAATCAGGTAAAATGTAAAACACTGGAACCTTCTACGTCCCAAAATATTTGTTTTGATTCTAAAATTAAAATAATTTCGTAAACACATGCAACTAGTATAATCATAAAACAAAGAGAGCATTTCTTTTCTTTTTTTACTTCTAAATGAAAAAAAAAAATCCTACATTATATAGAGCAGAATTTTATGTTACACTCCCTCTGTCCCAAAATTATTGTCCAGTTTGTGATTTCGCTTTTAGTACAATTTAAACTAGAAATAAACACTCAAACTGGACAGTAATTATAGGACGGAGGGAATAAGTTATAATGTGTTTCCCTTGAGACAAATGGAGTAACAAAATGGCTGATAATTAAAAACGAAATTGTACCAAATGAGACACTAAGGATAATGGCGAAGTTCAAAAAAAAAAAAATGAAAAAAAGAATATCAATAATGCATGTTGTTTAGAACAATGAGGATAATGAAAAATGCTTCGCGAACGTATAATATAGTAAAAGTTACATTATGACTCACGAATGCTTTAAATCATATAATTTCATTGTTAATTTGATTAAAAAAATGATCAAATCTCAAATATGACAAAGTGAAAAAATGTTAAAGTTTCCAATAAAAAGCATAAAAATGATACTCCATCCGTTTCCTAAAAAAAGTTCATTTCGTTGAATTAAACCCCTATATAACAAAGTGGAACATTCTATTAGGACTGGATGGAGTAACTTCTTAAACATGAGGGGTCTCAACCGTTAATTAACTCCATTTATTTCTAAAAAGATAATGAAAAGAAAAGATAAACTAATGAGAGTTGGCAGTTTCAAACGGTACAAACTTATTTTTTTAAAATTAAATAAAAAAATCTTCCTAAAACAGTAACACACAGTCACACAATGACCAGTTACGACTCTTTTTTTTTTTTTTTTTTAACTCCAAGATCCCTCAAATCCTATATAAATTACCCAAGCGGCATACATCACTGTGGACTCTTCTTTTGTCTCTCTCTTCTCTCTCACACTGTGTAGTTTTCCCGCTACTTCGTGTCATCCCCAAAATCTCTCTCACAGAGTTCCTTTAAACTTCCATCTTCTCCGCCTCATCATCTCCCTCCGTTAAAGTTAAACCCTATCCTCTGTTTTGCTTGTGTTCATCCATTCAATTCCTTACCTTTTCGTTTAATCTCGTTTTCCTTGATTTTGCGAACAAGTTTTGTGCTTTCTTCTTTTTTGGGCGAGGAATTATCGTATGACTCTTTGCAATCGAACGAATTGGTGTAAGCTCGTGAGTGATGCTGTTTTCCTTCACGTTTTTGGGTAAAAAGTTATTGCCTTTATCGGTTTATAATAGCTTACTTCATGGCATTTCAATCTAGCTTATTTTTTTTTCTTCAGTGGAATGTGGAAACATTGATATGGAAATGCCATGTTCGATTTTATTCGGGTTGGTTTTTAATTCGGGTTCTTCTGATTGACGGGCAAATTCGAGTCTTGTGGATGATGATTTTTCTGATATTTTTTGAATTGGATTGGTGTTTGTTTTGCTAATAAGGAGATTTCATCTTTTCGCATTTAGGAGGATCCCATGATCTTTGTGAGCCTTGGACGTTATGCCACAGTTTTTATTTTCTTTGTTAGTTTGCTAGGAAGTTGTAGGAATCTATGTAAAAGTTACACAAGTTTTTGGATGAATTTCTTTTTTTTGTTTTTAATTATCGTTTGATACTTGTTTATCTTTGGTGATAACTCGTTGCAGAAGGTTATATGATGATCTCTTTGAATAATTTTGGAATATGTTGTTCGTTTGCAGCTATATTAAAGTTTTCTGTAAGGAAGTGAAGTCATGGTAGAAGTTACATGCTCTCCTGATGTGATGAAGAAAATTGGATTTGATTTCTGTTCTTCAGTTTCAAATACTAGTTATGATAGTGTAACTCCAGAATCTCCGTCTGATTCAAGGTAGGTGTTTGGGGATTAATGCTGCTATATTCAGAATTGATGTTCAAATGTGAGTAATTTACATCACATAGTAGTTAGTCTATTCATAAATAGGCCTATATATTGAATGGGTGAGTCGGACGTTAGCACTCTGCAGTTGCAGATTTGTTGATGTATGTGTTGTTTTGTTCAAATATTTTTCTGTAGTTTGAGCAGTCAAAGAAGCTGTTGTGCAACTAGACGTTCTTCACAAGCAGGGTGGACAGAGGAAGAGGTAAGTAGTAGTAGCAATTATCTGATGTCTTCATGATGTTATGATATTTTTCAGTACTTTTGACTATTTAAAAAATTGTTTTGGTTACTGGTCCACTAAATAAATGCAGTTTAATTCCTAAAGATTATTCTATTTTGGAACATTGTCTGTTAGTCTGTACTCTAAACAAGTTATTCCATTATTCAGATCTGTCAGATTAAGTAAGATCACATCATTTGTAGTAGAGAAAATGCTCAAGTTATTAGCTCTAGAAATGCTGGTTATTTGTAATGGATTCAGATTTCTTCTGTTAACAATTTGGTACAACTTTGATGGAGAGGGTGCATGACACGTAGCCACATTTCTTTGTAAAGTGAAGCTGATATTGACATTGCTTGAGTGAGGATGTCGATGAAGCATCATTTTAACAGTGCATGCTTGATTCTCATTTTGTCCATGGCGGCTTGATCTTTGACTTTTTTCGGGTGCTTGTAATAGGATAATCTGCTTGCTGATGTGGTGAAAAGGTTCAACGGCAGGAATTGGAAAAAAATAGGTAATGAGTTACACTTCTTCAGAATGCATACTCCATGTGCCCATAAATACAGAACTAAGTCACACGCTGTTCTCATCTGGAACTGAGGTTTTGTATGAGCATAGAGAAATGAGTCTTTGTAATAATGAATATCTACAGAATCATACCTTCTTCTTTTTTTTCATTTTTGAATTGGTTTTTCTTTGTTAGTGGGGCTACCTGTAGTAGTGGAATATTATTAATTGATTGGAGAAATGATGATGCAACTTTCATGTCTTTGTGCAGCTGAATGCATGACTGGAAGGACAGATGTTCAGTGTCTGCATCGGTGGCAGAAAGTTTTAAACCCTGAACTTGTTAAAGGTCCTTGGACTAAGGAGGTGCTAGATTAGCTTGTCCTTTTGTTGTAGCCATTGAATGCATCGATTAAGAAATCTTTTGACTACTGAAAAGTAATCATCTGTTTCTTATCTAAACCTTCAGGAAGATGAACACATTATTGAGTTAGTTGAAAAATATGGCTCCAAAAGATGGTCTTTCATTGCGAAGTTTTTGCCAGGTCGAATTGGAAAGCAATGCAGAGAAAGGTACGTTCAGTTCTTGGCCATTTTGAAAGGCAACTTGCATGCATTTGGCTCTCTAGGCACTTGATTTTGTGATGCATTGAAAGGTCATGTAGAAAAATTGCGAAGTATTGGAATTTGTATTTCTTTTTATCAGCTCCAAATCACACTTATATTTTCTTCTTTCTGGAAGTGAAGAGGGGAAGACTTTTTGATGCTCCCCTAAGGCATATGGAACCCATAACATCTTATTAAAAGGAAAAGCAAATTACCTCAAAAGAATAGGAGCAGAACTCTCAAATATGACATGATTTATTTAACCTACACACGAGGAAGATCTGCGTTGACTAGACTGAAGGCAAGTATGATCCTTAAGCCAGTTTGAAATAGAGGGAATAAGGCTTACTTGTTACTTAAAATAAAATTGTAAACAAACTAAAGCTCCTTCTGCAGTGGAATGAAACATTTGCATGCTTTAAATGTTTGATTGAATGATTATGTTGTCTGGATTCGGATGTAAGATTTGATATTATGATAAATGTCAGGTGGCACAACCATCTGGACCCTGCAATAAAGAAAGATGCTTGGACTGAGGAGGAAGATTCGATCCTATTTTACTACCACCAGGTTTTTGGAAACAAGTGGGCAGAAATCGCCAGGTTTCTTCCTGGAAGGTATTCAATTGGATTTTCCTGTTTGCATTCAGTGCATGGATAATATTTGTGCCATCCTAATTTTGGAGGATAGAGTGTTTGGCATCCATGTAATGACCTATTTATGCAGGGCTGTTGCAGAATATGCTTGAAAGTTCTCTTGATGAGGCTGACTTTTGATAAATTTTAGTTTTCTGGTTAAAGTGATGGTGTTATGCCTGCAATTATCGCCACCTTGCTTACAATCAACCTATGTTATTTTTATATGATATGGCTGATTACTATCTCAGTTGTTTTTTTGGGAGGTTAACATTCTCACCTCAGTTTTAAATGTTCATTAGAGGGACATTTTGGTTGTCTTTCTTAATTAGGTTCGATCTCAGTGTTCAGGATTTTCGTCATCCAATTATTAAGTGCTTTATGTTGCATTAACCAAATAAAACTGCATTTTAGATATTTATGCTTTATACCTGTTTCCTGATTTCGAATATACCTGCAGGACTGACAATGCAATAAAAAATCACTGGAATTGTTCGGTGAAGAAAAAGTTGGATTTGAACTCTCCTCGTTTCTCTGAGCTGGCTTTGCCTGGAATTAGCCTCCAGGAGTCTTGCGGTCCTCAAAGGAAAATGACTTCCATGGAATATCAGCTATCCCAGAATGTTTCTGACAGAAATGCTATCACTAAGGAAATCTATTGGCAAAATGATGAAAGTAACTGCTCAACAGAATTAGCTCTTGGGAATACAAAATTTCATGCGAATTTTTCAGAGTCAAAGCCAAAATTGCTTGGATCCACTCTCTCCCAATCTCCAGACACACGTGTAGGGGAACTGATAAACTCAAATGGTGGGTTCAAAGTTTTGGGTAGAGAAATTTTTCCCTCACATGTAAATAACATTGGCCTTCAAGAAAAGGGAAATTATGCAGCAACATTAGACTCCTTGAACAATCACATGAATAAGTGTCGTGATTCCGAAAGGGATCATGTTTTCTCCTGTGTTGTGTCTCATATGAGCTCTGCAAAGGCCTATGAATCGCCTAAAAGGACAAGGCATGATGCTTCAGGTCTTACAAATCTGAGTTTGGCTTGTTCACCTGATGCAAATTTTTTAAGTTTGTCTAGTTCTGGATTCGTGATGGAGGATCAGGTTAACAAGAAAAACAAAGTTTGCGAGACACCATCTACTCCGGATAGTAGGCTTCATGGCATCTTCAGCTGCGAAAGGTTACAGTTGCAAGATACAGTTATATCAACTGCAAATCCAGGGGTTCTTATAAATCATCAAATTAGTTGTTCAGAAAGTCAGCATTTGTGTAGCACCCCTAATAATCGAGTGATAAACATATCTTGTGACAATAGCAGCCCAGAGTCTCTACTGAGGAACTCAGCTATGAGTTACAAGAATACTCCTTCCATAATAAGAAAGAAAATCTTTGCATCAGGGAGCAGAGATGATAGAAACAATGGCTCAATGGAAATGAAAGGCAATTCCATTTGTGACAGATCAGCTGTTGGTAGATCTCTTGAAAGACACTTCGACAATGCCTCAGCCTGTGATGGGGAATTTGAATCTGCTGCACCTATCTCGTTGTCGCCACCGGCGGATATGTAGGAAATGTGATTTTGACGTTCTTACCCTGATACAATTTGGTGAGTGGTGGGATTATTTCAATTTCTCTTCTCTTATCTGGCTATAGTTCACTGCTGTCATCCACCGATTGATGGTGTTTTGAGCTGATTAAGTCGAAATCACCAATTCTGATTTATGATTTTGTTCTTCTGCCTAAGATAGTAGTTGAGTGAATCTGTATTATGGTTCCTGCAAATGACATTATTCTTCCTTTGCAGGAATTTATATGTCCATGCATTTTGTAGCACACTTGAAAATGAGATTCCTTTTCAAAACTGTGCTAATAAATCTCTTTGCCCGGATGAAGCGTTTGTCTTGCACACATGTGGGAAATCCCCAATAGTATATAAACCTACCCTGAGTATTTCGTGTGGTCTAATGAATCAACAGTGGAAGCATTGGACCCCTTCTCTTGTTCAAGGTGATAAGCTGCTGTCGCTGGGAAACAAATGTCTTTTCTTTTCTTTTTTTTTTTTTCTAAGGATCTTTGTTAAAACTTCTTGATGCTTCAAACATTTGACGTAAGATATGATCATCTGATAAATGACGTGGATAATTCATCAGTGGATGGGCATGTTGATCTTCCTTGCATTATGAACAATTTCAAGTTCATCTTATTTACTTATAGAGTGCCTTCGAATTTGGTTCTTCTGGGATAGTAGGACAAATGTTATAAGTGCAGCTAACTGCTGAATCATGTCATTTTGTTTGCCCATAAATGTAACATAGTTCGATAAATTTCATTTTTTTTCCCTACATGTTTTATTTTTTACAAATTTGATTATATGTATCAATCGTATAAAAAATTTTATATTAATTTCATTTTCGTGTCTTACTGATCTAAATGATGAAGAAAATAAACTTAGTGTCACCCTATTGTACAACGGTGACTCCAATTTCAGTTTGAAGGGCTTCAAAAAACATTGTTTAAGATCATATCCCTATTCCATAGCTCGGAACTAGCGCAAGCAACGTCTAAAACATTGTCTAATCATATGAATCAATCCTCGTCTTTTCGAGTATTCTCTAATTTCTCTAATCTCTACTTGTTCTTTTCAAACTAAAGCTATTAACTCTATGAATGATTCAGATTTAACCACAATAGTTTGATTTAATTGGTGTTTAGGCTATTTTCTTATCCTTTTTCTTATAGTTTTGGGTCACAATTTTCACGCAAAATAAATGTGGAAGGTTTTTTAGGTGATAAATAATTTTTTACTCCCTCCATTCTTTAGGTGTCATTCTACCCTTTGCACATAGTTTAAGAAACTCTTAAATAGGGAAATAAAATTACTTGAATATCTTCAACCAACCCCATTAAAAAAATATCCACCAATAATATTAATTCTTTCAAGGGTAATTTTGGAAACTTTTGACAAAAAGTGCATTGAAATGTGAGAACGACACTTATTTTGAAAATTTTCTATTTTGCTAAAACGACACTTAATTCGGAACGGAGGGAGTACTAAAACTTATGGAATCAATTGCTACATACTCCTTCTGTCCCAAAATTATTATTCAGTGTGTATTTTCAGTTTCAGTTTTAGTATAATTTGAAATAAAAATAAAAATTTAAATTGGATAATAATTTTAAAATGGGCGTATAAGTATGATAATATGTGTTAGTTGATTATTCCGCGTGTTGAATAAAAAATGAATAGTTGTTGTCAAAACTCATTATTTAATTTTTTATTATGACTTGGAGACGAATTAAGCTCTAACTTAGGTGGTCAAAATTGGGTTTCGTCTTCAAGTTCCAAAACCCTCTTCAAAAACCCTCCCCTCTGATTTTTTTCACCCTTCCTCTCTCATTTCTTCCTTCTTCATTACGTTAGTAATAGGAGCATAATAACAAGCATTACTGCAATTCAGACCTCACGAAAAGGGACATGGCTTTACGAGCTGCACTGAACAGATCTAAAACATGGAAATGGCTCTGGCCTCATCATCATCAGCTGGCAAAATGCAATTCCGGAAACATAGCCAAAAAGTTGACAACAAAAATTCCCATTTCAATAGCCTTCAATCAACGATGGATGCGTTGGGTGGAAACAGTATTGCGGTGACCGATGCCTTGGACGGATACGACATCTCGGAGGCTTTGGATAAGTATGTAGTATTGTCTCCGAGTTTCAGCAAGGTTAGATTAATTTTGGAATATTACAATTTTGTTCAGTACATGGGGAGATATTTACCATTCCCACTTCGTAGCAATGAATAGTTATTACAACAACATTAGTAGTCTAATTGGGCTTGGAAGCAGCCATCCTTTAGGTGGAAGTTAACAGGAATCTTTTATGTACTTGTAATTGAATATTTCCTCTTTAGATTATCAAATAAATAAATAAATAAGAATATCTTCCTTTTTCATCTATGGTTAGTGCATAGCATTCTGAATTTTCACTTGTGTTTTACTTTGAAGGGTTTCTAATAGTAAGTTTTATTTGTGTTGCAATATGTAACCAACTAACTAATTACGTAGGAAGCTAAAATGAATAACCAAAATATATTGTTTTGGATTTGAGAACCATTTCCCTTCAAATATAACCAAACAAAGCAAAGAGTTATTAGTGCGGTGAACACCCAATTTACTAACACTGATTAATCTTCCAAAATTCATAAGCACGTTATAAGTTTGCACTCTCCCAAATTTGTAAGTTTTTATCATAGTTCACTTGTAGGGTTGGTGGTGAATTAATACAATCTAACGTGATTTACAAAATTTGTATTTATAGTTTAACTTTTACAAATCTTTTTATATTTATATGATTCAAAAGATATCACTACGGGAGTACGGGTTGACCGCACCTTGTGCAAAAGATTCATTATCACTTTCAACTATACATAAGTCAAAACCCAACCTACGGCTACCAGTTCCACTCCCTTCACTATCTCTTTGCTCTGCATGTCTATCTCACCTCCAACTCACCAGGGAGCTATAAGACAAGGGAAAAGATTTTTGAAATAATCAAAGTGTGTTTTCTAAGGAAAAAGAGATGAGTGTACTCTACATATAATTACTTCCTTAACATGACTTCTTAGCTCCCTTCTCTTCATGACTTGAAAGCTAGAGAGTAATAAGTTTCCACCCAACTCTTCGCCTACTCGTATTCACTACTCTATTTGGAGTTGTGGGCTGACTGCTATTAATACCAAAAAATGGGGCTTACAATTAAACAGACCCTTTTGATCATTTACGTTTTGTAGTACTAACACTAATACAAAGAATAATTAAAGATGATGATACTCCTTTAACGACAAAGATGGGATGGAACACTGTGCATGCACATGCCCTGAGATGCTCAACCCGCACAAGTGGTCAAATAACTCCCTAATCAAATAGTCAGTTCCAAAATATTTATTATGTGTCTTATGCAAAAATTACACTTTCACGGAGGAAGAAGTATATTTGCATCAGCTTTCCTATCTAAATATTACTCTTTTTATTTAAAGAAAAACGTTACTTTGTTATATTTATTTAAAGAAAAAATTCAATTTGTTATATTATTGAATAATTTTTCTTGGACAGAAGAATATGGTGCAATTTAATCCCCTACAAAATTAAATGAAAACGGAAGGGATACTTTTTCAAAAGATTTAACTACCATTCCAAGAATGTGTGCTTGTTTGGACATCAACTTACATTTTATTTTGCCACTTAAAAGTGGAAAGTGTTTCAAATTGAAAACTAAATGGGAAATAAAAATGTTGTTTGGATGTTGGTTTTGAAAAAAAGTATTTTGAACTACATTTTGAAATATCAAGTACAAGTCATCACTAAACAATTAAATACTGTCAATTATAGTCACTGCAAAAAAAAAACTTTTCCAAAAACAATCACTCAACAACGGAATCCTGCCAAATTTGTCATTGAACTATTTGTAATTTTAAAATGGTCATTACGCTAACAAAAAAATGTTTCAAGTTGGAATTTAAAATATAAATCAGAAAGTTGCTTGAATGATGTTTTCTTTCCATTGGGTTTTGTGTTTAAGAGGTAAAATGAGTGAAAATGTAGAATAGAAGATTGTCCAAAACAACCTACGTTTTAATCTGAGGACCTGCAAAGCTCACTCTCCAAAACGGCTCTGTTGAACCATACAACCCACCAACCATCATCTCTTCTACATTGACCAACCTCCAAATAAAGATACTCACTAGAATAGTTACTGGCAGGCTGTTAAACGCCCTAAAAATCTCCCTTCAACGCCCTAAATAAATACCAAATGACCATTTTGCCCTTTACATGAATTTATAAATAAAGAGTTTCAATTTCATTCATTCAATTCCTAAATCAATCTTTCATTTCAAATTCTCTCAATCTAAATACCTAAAAATCTTTAATTTAATGGGGGATCGAGTTAAACGGCTACGAAATGAGCTACGCAAACTAAAGGTACGTAAATTTGAATTTGAATTGTTTTAAAGTTTATTTTGAAAAAAAAAAAAAAACTCCACTTGCCGGCGAGGAGAACAGCCGGGCAACGGAGCTGGCGCACGGATCTGCGCCGGCTCTGTGAGGGTGGCGCAAAATTTTCGCCACCCTCACAGAGCCGGGCGCAGACCGTGCGCCAGCTGCTTGCCCCGGCGGTTCTCCTCGCCGGCCGGGCAAATGAAGCGCTGGCTCTTCGCCACCGGAAGATGGGGTGGCGAAGAATATTCTCGCCAGCCGGTTGAGTTTAGCGAGAAAAACCCGCATTTTTTTTTTTTTTTTTTTGTTAATTAATTTATATTTATATTTATATTTAATTATTTAATTATTTAATTATTATTTAATTGTTACTATTAGTAAATGTTTGTCTTATGAAATTTAGTTTAATTATTTGTTATTAGTGAAATTAATTAGTTATTTTTATTAGTTTAATTTATTTTGGAATTCAATTGTAGTTTTAATTTAGTATAGGTTTAATCTTCAGTAAATAGAATAGTTATAATAATTTTATAGTTTTAGGAATTTAATTGTATTTTTAGGGAGTTTAACGGTTTGTAAATTAAATTGGATTATTATGAAAGTTATTATAATTAATATAATTATAGAAAATATATTTATTGGATTAGTCGGTATAATTAATATAATTAGGCTAAAAAATTAAATATTTACTATAGGAAAATTAAATAAATAAGTTATAATTAAAAAAATACAGGAGGTTAGTAGATAATTAAGGTTAATAAGAAATATTTATGTAGTTGTAAGAAAAAATAAATATGTAGATATTATTAATAAATTGAACACTTTAGATGTAGAGTAGAGAATATTATAATTACATATTTGAAGGAGTGTTCAAATGAAAAAATAAGGAGTGTTCAAATGAAAAAATAAGGAGTGTTCAAATAATTAATAAGGAGTGTTCAAAGTTATTATAATTAATATAATTATAGAAAATATATTTATTGGATTAGTCGGTATAATTAATATAATTAGGCTAAAAAATTAAATATTTACTATAGGAAAATTAAATAAATAAGTTATAATTAAAAAAATACAGGAGGTTAGTAGATAATTAGGGTTAATAAGAAATATTTATGTAGTTGTAAGAAAAAATAAATATGTAGATATTATTAATAAATTGAACACTTTAGATGTAGAGTAGATAATATTATAATTACATATTTGAATAATATAAAACTGTATTAAACTAATTAATCTAAGTTACGTGTAAAATTTGAAACTGTTGTAGGATGGGATATCGCCTCTTCAGGGATCTGGGCATCGGCATGCAGTTACGCGCAATCTGTATGCCGAACATCGAGCGTAAAAGAAAAAAGTTAAAGAAAGTGAAAATGTACATCCTACGTTTGGCCCATTGGTGAGTCACCAACGTAGACGATGATGATGATGATTTTGAGGGAGAGGATTCAGCAGAGGATAGTTATGAGAGTGGGGGGGACGATGTGGCTGAGGAGGATGACACATCCTCGTTTTCCTCGTATGAGAGGAGGGATATACGGATTGGAGATACCTCAGTACTGAACCCCATTGGTCGTACTGTTGATCAGACTCTAGTTCACCCTACCCGGGGGGGGAAGACCCTTGTTGGATTATCGGCCCCGAATTCACTTACACTCTGGTGGTTCCAGTGTTCGTCCGGTCTACAGAGTACTCTTGGGCGAGGTCGAGTACTACTCTTGGGCGAGGTCGAGTACTACTCTTCAAATGCATCGTCATCGTACGTATTTGTAATAATTTAAGCATTCATTCTTGTTTGGTCAATTTCTTAATTGCATTCGATAAAGTATTTATACACTATTCGTTATTCGGGTTTCGTGTACTAGCAGACGGTCTAAGGTTTCTACCGAAGAAATTAATGATTGGGTTGTGACAGACGACGTACAGGCGGGCCATGTGATGGGTCGGTGATTCCTAGTTTTCTTGGA
Organism: Oldenlandia corymbosa var. corymbosa; assembly: GCA_949775105.1. Taxonomy (NCBI): domain Eukaryota; kingdom Viridiplantae; phylum Streptophyta; class Magnoliopsida; order Gentianales; family Rubiaceae; genus Oldenlandia; species Oldenlandia corymbosa. The sequence goes on along the minus strand of OX459119.1, from coordinate 8,079,941 downwards.
CACACCGCTTATCGGTTGTGGAATGGAGAACCACGAGATTACCTTACCATTAAGCCGAAGAAGAGTTTGTCTAGATTGCATGGATGGTATGCGAGGTTGCGGAGAACGCACAGATTGCATTCAAGATACCGGTTTGTATCATCTCATTGATACCATGTATGATGACATTGACCTTGCGCTTGTTTCTGCCTTCATAGAGAGGTGGCAGCCCGACACAAACTCTTTCCACTTGCCGTTTGGGGAGATGACCATTATGATGCATGATGTGGCACACATTTTGGCGATTCCCCTTGATGGTGACTTGTTGATGCAACATGCGGAAGGTGAGATTTTGAAGATGCAGGTCGCAGGATTGCTTGGGATGTCGTTGGCTGAGTTAAAGCGTGCATGGAGCCACGGAGGTGTGAGCGACATATTGATTGAGGAGTGTTGTCGTAGGGTCCTCCCCGCTGTTCAGGTGCAAGCTTGGGTGTGGATCTTGTTAGCCTCGACACTCTTCCTTGACAGAGTGGGGCGGGATCGGTGCTTCGCTTATGACCGAGCCGCACGGAGGTATTGACAATATTGGAGAGTACTCCTGGGATCCGGTACACTAGCATTCCTCTACCGTCGCCTTGGTATTGCTAGTCGAGCGGGGTGTACCACGATGGCTGGTTGTATGACCCTTCTCCGTGCATGGATATATGAGTATTTTCCATGCTTCCACCCTCCAAGAGGCGAGGACGTCGAGGTGTTGTTGGTTGGCCCAGAGCCCGAGACTGGACCCTGTTAGCTATAAGGGGCCGAGGCCTATTCATAGTCGTCTCCAGCAGATTCGCACGCAGCTCGACGCGATGACCGAGCAAGAGGTACACTTTATATTTCATTTCCGTATATTACGTAAGGGGTATTTATTTTTTACACTATAATAAATGTTGCTAACGTTTGCGGGTCGAATGGGAGCCATTTGGTCGCGATCAGCCGCAGACATCCCAGACCATCTTCGGTGGGTGGATTATGTACCACGACTTCCAGGAGCCATACATGCCGGAGAGAGTGCTACGCCACTCGGTTATGTGCGAGACATACCTCGCGCGCCGCTCACACCGGTTACTCGGTTCGCGGGAGAAATGCGCACAAGTATTTTGTTGAGCGTCCTAGTGCCGAGACATGTAATCGTTGGGTTAGATTTCGGAGTCGGAGTGCATCGCCTCGGTCATTGTGTGCCGGTATCGTCTACCGAGGTAGGACAGCACTGTAGATTACCTCGACCGTACAGAGCCATTCACATCCATTTTTACTGCCGAGTCCGCATGCCTACATCACGCATCCTGGGAAGAACCGCACCACATACGTAAGTTCAACTCTAACAAAATTACCCATTGTTTAATAATACACGTACTATCATTAAGGGATTAATTTGGTTTGATTTAACATTTGTAGTGGATGCGTGAGATGGAGAAGTTGACTCGAGGTTGCATCGATGATTTGAAGAAGCTCGATGTGGGTGTAGGTGAGAAGTGGGATACTCGCTGGATGATGTCATCTTCCAGCACAATCAGCCCCATGACATTCTACTTATGATGATTCTGTACAATTATGCAATGATTCTGTACTTATGAACAATATGCACTTATGTTTGTTTGCAATTTAAATTTTAATTTACGTCACCATCTGTGCTTCAATTTCCAAAAAATATAGATATATATATATATATATATATATACACAAAAGATCACCCCAGATCTTCAAATGCCTGTGTGGGTCTTATCCGAGGTACCAAAGTTCACCATAGCTGTAGTCTGGACTCAAAAGGTTCATCCCAACCAATAACACTACTATCACGATCATGCCTCCAACTGAGGTGAATGGGGGGAATCGGGAAATCACCCTGTAGATTGAGTCGAATGAAGTGTTGGTAAGGATTGAGGTGGCAAATAACTATCCGGAACTCAGTCTTGTTGCCCGCCTCGTGCGCTCGGTGGTAGCACACCAACATGAGCCGTTTAGATTTTCAGCACCGCGGGTACTGAAGTAGTACACAACTGCATTGAAATATGTAGCAAGGGGATAAAAGTCATCTGTCGACATCCAGTGACCTAATGCGGTGCCTGTCCACCGTATACGCTCTAGGCTCTCAGCCCATCTGTCCCACCTACACAAAGACACGGGTATGAAAGTTTTTTTTAAAAAATAACAGTAAGACAATTGCTCACCAACATTAAACTGGTTGCATACCCGTAAATGTTCCCATATAGGCCAGGGTTATTTATAACCTCATCATAACATATCTGTCTACACAAAATGTGATTATTCTGCCCGCCCAACATGCAACTCGCAAAGACACGGAAACCACAATTGCCGTCAGGCTCGACATCAAGATATGGCTGAACATGATTGTGGAGTACCTGCGGAATCCTATTCTTGTGGCTAAACTGGAAAAAATCATGTCGCATAACATCTTTAACCACGTAAAATAATATCATTATTTCGAATTATGTATTAGTAATTAAGTCTGAATTATGTATTACAATATAAATTATAAACTTACCTCCGACATGTGGTTCGAACCCGACTGTTGCCTCTACTGGAACCGCGCTGTTCGTCTCACCTTGCCCACCCATGGACTGTTATAGCATGGGTAAGTAACAAAGTAAAATAATTTATCACACATTTAAAAGAGAAAGTAATATCGGACCTCTGTTCGATCTTGACTCCCGACGTATGCCTCTACTGGAACTATGGGTGTTCGTCCCTGATTTACTGGAACCGCTAGTATTCGTGCCACCCTGATTGCCGTCCCTGTATGCCCACACATTCGGTTTGTCTTGCCTTTTTTTAGAGATGCCCCTCTTCTTCGGTCTGCCCTTGCCTCTCTTTCCAACCCGCGGTTCATTTAATCCTGCTTGGCCCGGGTGGAGTTTGTTGTACATCAATCTGGTGATCTCGCGCTGTATAGGCTCATCGCCAGCGTTCAATTCTTCCACTAATCGGCTGAACAACAATCTGTGAGGAGGAACATCATCCGAACCATCCTTCTCTGTAACCTCACCGATGTCAAGTGTGCTCCAAAATTGGTGTAAGTATTTTGGAGTTAAAATATCGTTGGCCTCCATTACACGCTTAAGTATACATGCACAAGGGATGGAATGAGTTTGTTTCAGGTAATGATTGCATTCCCAATATACATCATCTCCGAGTTGTTGCATCCTTTCTAATTCATTTTTCAAAAGATCCAAGCAGTGGTGTGAAACATTGCATCTTAATTGGTAGAAAGGGTACTTGTTGTGTTGCCTCCCTATTTTCTGCCTTGATTCTTGCAATTTCTCCCTGTACAGGAATTCAAAAAAATTAATTAAACAACCTAAACACACAAATTAACTAAAAAGGGATCAACAGGCCTGTACCTTATTTGCGTAAGCTGTGTCTCCAGTAACATGTGAACCCTGTGCCACACCGTTTCAAAAGAAGCATTTGGAATGACGAGCCATTCCTTTAACAACTTGTGTGCGCTCTCCACTCTACAGTAGTGGTGTTGCCAAAATGCAAATAAGTGTTGGTCCATGCACGCACAAACTTGTGCGCCACCACTAACCATGTGTTCCTAACATACCGTATAACGGCCTGAAATTGGATCCATTATGCTCCGAAACGCACTTTTCTTCGTATGCGTCTCGGTTTCAGCTTCGATCACCGCTTTGAAGGCATTATACGCGAAACTTTTTGCTGTATGAGCATTTCCATTAAAAAATCTTTTCACATTTCTTTCAACATCCCTGTAAACATGCCACGTACACAATAAGTGATGTGAAGATGGAAATACATCATCAAGAGGCCTCATCAGTCCAGGTTCGCGATCACCACGATGACACTCGGATGCATATCTTCGCCATACAAGTTACTGGAGCTGCCACGCGCCCAATGGTAGCTTTCCCCTGTCTCATCACTCAGAATGGCATATGCTATGAGGAATGTCTGATTGCAAGGGGTCATTCCAACAAACTCCACAAGAGGCAGTTTATATTTGTTTGTGTTGTATGTGGAATCTACACAAACAACCCAAGGATACGTCCGCAATAACAACAAAGAATCCGGATGTGCGAAAAAGACGTGGGATAACCTCTGTGTCTCTTCATCGCACTCCGTGAAGATGATGTATTTGTGCTGTTCTGCGACCTCTAACACCTTTCCCACTACGTCCATGGCGCATGTGTCATCTAGAATTGGAAACCCCGCCTTACGCAAAAATTTCTGTAGTTGTAGACTTGTTTAGCGGTTACATTTTCATCGGGAAATTGTGTCCATATCGCCCGTAAAATGTGGACTGCCTTAGTCCCATTTGGAGTACTCTTTAATAAGCTCTTTTACTTCGACTCAATGGCCTCCCGACTCGAGTGGATCTTTCAATGAATGGTTGTGCATTCCCACGGACTGGATATACACGGATTGCCCACCTATCATACATCTTGTAAGTAGTACTACGAAACTGGCATCCGGTCATCTGTGTCTTTGTATTAGCTCGGGCCCGCACGTCTTCATCCACCTGTTCACCTTGGTACCGCCCCCCTTTATGACAAAGGAGTATAGTACTATTACCCTTATGCGAGGATATACTTAACACCATATTGTAGATGTTCGCAATACCCTTTGCATATTCAATAGCTTCCGTGTTCGTTGAGAAAGTCTCGTCTGTAGCAAAAGCCGCACTATAATCGATTCCATCCCCCTGATCAAAACTATTCTGCACACATACATTAAAAACAAATTATATCATAACTTAAGTTAACTCTAACATTGTTAAACCACAATTAATTTCATATGAGTAAACATTGTTATAGAATCCGATATAATGATCTTTTACTTTAGAGATAATTAATATATACTAATAACTAATTAAAAATATTATTAATCAAAACTCATTATTTTAACAAATATTCTAATCCCTAACAACTATACGCATTAACATACAACCTAAATACCCATTTAACAAGAAACAAAGTATTTCTTACGAGCATACAACGTAATTAACATATAACAAGATACGTAATTAAAAACATTCTCTAAATATCTAACATAAACCCTAATTTTCTAAACATATATTAAACACAAAACAAATACTCAAATAAACTAAATACATGAATTAATTAAATTTATTAAACTAATAATAATAATTTTTAAACTAATAAATATTAAATATATTAAAAAATTTAAAAAAAAAAAAAAAGTGGTTGGCGCCCGTTTGGGCGCCACCAACACGGCGGTTGGCGAGCATTTGCTCGCCAACCATGATAGAGGTGGCGCCGAATATGGCGCCACCGCCTTCGCCATTGGCGAAGGCTTGCCTCGCCTCCCCTGTAAGGAGAGGCGAGCTTATTGCACGCCATCCCCTTTGGGGATGGCGTGTTCTTCGCCCGGCCGTTAACGGCTGGCGCGTTTCTCCCTCGCCAACCCCCCATTTTCCCGAAAAAAAAAAACATACCTCCATTTTCAGGGGCATATTGGTCTTTCGCGGGCGCTCAAATGAAAAAATAAGGGCGTTCAATAGTTCGACCCGAATAGTTACTGCTCCAGATCTGTGTGACTTTCTGGGATTTTTCATTACATTTAAAGGTAATACATCATCAATGTAACTTGCAAGATACTCTGTCCATTTTGAAATATACGTCATTTTAAGATTTGGAAATTTTTTAAAAATATATATCATTTTCACGAATCGATACATATTAATTACTGACCTGCTTGGTCCAGATCCAAGAATCTCCCCTCAAGATTCAGGAATTTTATATAATCCTCGTCTCTTTTCAATTAAATTGATTTAGCTACTTACAACTCATTTTACTTTTGAATGTGTTACAAAATTCAACCTAACCAAATCAATCGATAATGAAGTGCAGTAGTTATTCTCAAGCATTGCCAGCTCGTAGTATTAATTTATTTCTTTCAATGTAGAACATTTTTATACTTAATAATAAACTGCAGAATTCACCTTCTACCCCAATTGTTAGTATTCACATTAAGTCCTTATCATTTGCAAGGATCGCAATTCATAAATAAAGAACAAGGATCCAAAATTCGTTATCTATATCAAACAAGACCTGGAATCCATATTATTAGAGGCGTGGATAATTTCGCCTGGTGGTTCTGTTCCAAGAATTCGTTATCAATATCTAACCGTTTTCTCTTTAACTCTTTTACTCAATTGAAGTTCATAAATCTGGTAGACCTATAAAGTATCATATATGAAAATTGGAAAACAGTTTTGTCTCTGCCGTGATTTCTCCAAAGATTGCCCAAAGAGAATTCAAGGAACAGAATGTTCAGAAGAACAAAATGTGCATAAAATGAAAAGGAGAAAAATAGAAGACATAACATGTTCATGGGTAGAGGATTCGTACCTACACAGGTTGAGTATCCGGATGATGAACAGTTTGGTAATCAATGACCTGCAACAAAAAATAAATCAACAAGAAGATAATGATCACCATTATTGGGAGTAAAAAGTACCAAGAAAAAGCATCAAAACAATTCCAGATTCAGCAACTATTTAATGAATAAGCAGGAAAAATAAATCAAATTTGATCTGAAATGTAATCACCATGAAACTTTACTGGCCACAATCTAGTTAATTAGTCTTAACAACCATTTGCATACAAAGTTGTGAATATAATATGCTCCTTCATAGTACTAAAAGCGAAAATTCAAACTGAACAATAATTTTGGATGGAGAGAATACTTCTTTGTGGCTAAATTACTTGTTTAAGATGGATTATAATAGTCCTTTGCAAGTGATTTTGACTTTTTTTCTATTATAATATAATAGTTCTTATTTCTGACAAAAAAAAAATCCAAATAAATCATTTTGAAGATATGGAATTAAAACACGTACTATCTTCTCAAAAGCTGGGTGCTAACCAGAAAGTTGCCTCTTCCTACTAATCCAAAGCAAAAAAAAAGGCAAATTATCTGGTACACCTGGGGGCACCGTGTACCCCTCTACGCGTGTACTTTACTTTCTTAGAATAGCGTGAGTTCGCTAGATAATTCAGCTTTCTTTTTCTCTTTTATTTAAACGCGGTATATATAAATTACCGAATTCATTCAAATTTTGAAAACTTTGTGATGGAGTATTATTGTTGGGCGACGACTGGATAACCAGTGTGCACACTATGGATAACTAGTTAAACATAGCTGGATAACCAGTGTGCACACTATGGATAACCAGCTACACACTATAAACAACCAGTGTTCTCAATGAGGATAACTAGTGTTGGCACTATGGATAATTAGTTATACACAGTTGAATAACTAGTATTGACAATATGGATAATTAGTTATACACAATTGAACGTACCTTATTTCCATCATTTGGCAAACTGCCCCTCATTCATTTTTTGTTCTCTATCATTTGGCAAAATGCCCCTCATTCAATTAAATACTATTTATGAAATTTGCCGTGTTCTGCAGGGGGACGGCGCAGCCGCGGGCACCAACGCAGCAGGGTCGTTTAGTTTATCACGGGAGAATTTATACAAGTAATTTGTGTCCCCTGTTAACGCAATAACACACTCTCTTTACACACACACGAAAAAAAGATTACCTTAGCTACATTGGCGTGTTCGGCGGGGCGGCACAGCCGGGGCAGGTTGGTGACCTGCGATTCCGGTAGCCATGGGAGTCGTTTAGTTTATCATGGGGGGGCGAAGCCCCCCAATTAACATGTCGTTTGCTTCTTTACCTCTGGATAACCAGTTTATACCTTCTGGATAACCAGTTTACACTTTCTGGATAACCAGTTTACAACTTGTGGATAACCAGTTTACGCCTTATGGATAACCAGTTTACAACTTGTGGATAACCAGTTTACACCTTCTGGATAACCAGTATGAAATGGGTGGATAATCAACAATTATGGCATGGACAACCATCACATAGCACACGTAGGAAAACATGGATAACCAGTCAGATCTAGTGTATAATCAGTAACAAAATTATGGATAATCAATAAATTATGAATAACCAGCAATTGTGTGTGTTTGTGCGTGAGGATGAAAACAGTAAAATGGATAAAAATAATTTTGTTTGTGCATTTAATGTAAAGATGAAAAATGTTGAGCGTGTGTAGCGTGTGTGTTTGGTGGGGGTATACGGTATACTCGGGTTCACTGGATACGGACTCAAAAAAAATTGCCCATAACTATGGCGTTTTGGTACTTTCTTGATATGTGCAAATAACTCCCTATCCAAAACAAAAATGAAAAAGAATTACAGTTAAAAAATAGGGTCAATGAAACTACTTATCTGAACTCCTGATTTTGACCCATGTGTATAAACAGCCACTTCTTAGATCCACAAAAACTTGGATATGATGAATTCGGATGCAAAAGTAAGTACATAATGGATGGATGATGTAACCAATCAAAACCTTTACAAGTAGAGGTGCACAACAAGTGAAAATGGAAGACCCTCAATTTTCAAACGGGATGTGCTAAAAATTTTATTACTCTCTTCAACCCGAAAAAATTATTTAGTGCAGATGTTCTTTTAAGCACTCTTTCTGTTTCCAAAACGATTGTTCTGTTTAAATTTTCGTTGCTAATACAAATCGTACTAAATTTGAAAATTTAAATTAGACAATTATTTTAGGAGAGAATACTATAAATTATGTTAAAATTGAAAATCTAAACTGAGCAAATATTTTTTAAAAAAACAAAAAAAAAAAAGAAGAAAGAGAGTGTATTCAGAAATTGTCATTTTTTGTTTCGGCTTTCCTAAATTTTAAGCAGCGCCCAGTTTCCTACTTCCATGTAACCCTGGCCATAGGTAATTCAAAAATACAAGGAACCAAAAATCCCAGCTTCCTCAGTAAAATGTTGAAGCGAATGGTCCACAATTGAAACTGGGTGTCTCTCACTTTTGGCACATCTCGATTAATGTAAAATTTTGATACTGCCACGTAAATTAATTTTAAAACGCAGGATTATAAGATAGAGCAAAAAACAACAAAGTTTCGAATCAGAATCCGTGAACTTGCCTTTGGTGTGTTGCAACAAACACTCTGTGTTACATTTGAGTAGCCATCACAAAGCTTGGGCTTTGATATGGATGGATGAAGGCTAGCTTGACAAGTTGAGGTGCATTCACTGCGGGCGTGGAACACACTAATAAAGTTAACAAAACCAACTCCCTCAGGTAGAAGCTTCAGTTCTTCTGGAAAGATTAACAACTTAACCATGTTTCTGTCTGCCTAACACATCCAACTACATCCTTACTAGCTAGCTAGTACTACCTCCGTCCTCACAAAAATAGTCCACATTGAATTTTTAAATTTGTATTAAAAACAGTACAAAACTCAAAATTTAACGTGGACTATTTTTGTGGGACGGAGGGAGGAGCAGTAGTTTTGAGAATTTGGTTTAAAAAAAAAAAAAAACAGAATCGTAGTAGATTATATGCAGCGGTTGTAAGCTAACATACCTGAAATCAAACCATCCATCTCCATAACCCTCCACTCTCGGTCTTCTTTGCTGAACACAATTTGAAGGCGAGACCAGATCCGGGGTTAATAAAACCAATGAATTCTGAGACACAAACTCATAATAGCTCTATCTTTTCCTCTTTCTTTCTTTTTTTTTCCTTCTTCGCCGCCTCTCTCTCTCTGTCTCTCCCTCCCTGAATCTGTAATCTGTGTTTCATTCAGATATCGCCGGAGAAGATGGAGAGGAGTTTTTGTTGATATCTAAGGGAGGATGTGGTAGGTTTTTCACAGCCGCTATTGACAAAATTAGGGTGTGAGGGGACAAATTTATTGGGGGAAAATATCATGATTCTTGTTGTTTGTTGTTGTTATAAATTGGTAAGAAAAAAAAAACAAAAAATTAATGGGATTAATGCACCATCACGCTCTTACAGGCAAAATACATAAAATTACTAAAAAAAGTCCAGTCTGTGGGCCTACACATCCCTCCAGCTTTAAGTGTCGGCCACCCAATTAAAGTTTACGTTACCTTCGAGGAACAGACTAGTAGTAGTAAGTCCCAGTCATACTCTTGCTACCCAGTAACTACGTACTGACGTGGATCTATACTTGATTAATTGTTACTATTATTATACTGCTACTACTAATTTAGGTTAACTTCAAGGTTATTGTCTTCTTCTTTTTATTATTACTAGATGGAATGAACGCGCTTCGCGCGTACGTAAGTCATACTATTATATAGTGAAAAATATTGAACATAATTTAGTGTAAATATAAATAGTATTTTAACTCTTGAAAAAAAAAAAACACACACACACACATACGCAAAGTGAATAATAGAATACAATCAATTTTTTCCATAACAATGCCTTTCCCACTCCCTCCAACCTCCCCTCAAAAAAAAAAAAAAAAAAAAAAGAGAGAAGGAAAAAAGAAATCGAAACTGGAAGTTTCACAAGAAATGAGAGTTGGTGATTACCTTCAATGAATTTGGGATGAAAAGGTCATCGAGCGTAGAAAACAAACAAATAAAAGAAAAAAAAAAAGATGGATGTAATAAAAATCTTATTTTTAGAGTTATATATATTGACAAATTTAAAGTACAAAAACTTAGTATTTTATCTGAATTATGGAATAATCTTTTCAATTCTCATTAATGAAATCTTAAAATTTAAAGAAGAGAAGAAGAAAAGATACATGAAAATTTAAAGCTACAAAATTACTGAAACCATGGCCAATCAAAATTCAACTAACAATGAACCTTAATTTGTTTATAATATTTAAATTAAAAATAAAATAAAAATTAATTGAAGGGATCAAAAGTCAGAACATTAGGGAACACCAATTGTAACCCATAAAGTCTAATTAAAGGGAGAAGTATCGATTTAGTTCGAACGTTTACTCTGATTGTCGATTTAGTTAAAATGTTTGTTCTACTTGTCAATTTCATTCAAAGGTATGACTTTTTTGTCGTTGTTTTAGTCCCTTGGACGAAAAAATCCCCTAAAACTAAATGAAATTAGGCCAAATAGTTTAGAAATTTTTAAAAAATGCCCCTTATGGTATAAAAATTTATAAAAAGTATTTTACTTTTAAATTTTCTTGTCCATTGTTTTTCTTGATTTTTTTTGGTTTGCACCAAAAAGTTATGAAAACAGATCGAGAAAAAATAAAGAATACAAGTTTTTAATTAACATAAAAGAAAAAAAGAAATAATTATTGAAAAAAAATGAAGGTGTAACATAATTTTTTATATATTTATAACACATAGAAAAAATGGTATCATAAAAAAGAATTAATAATATAGCTTTTTATGTATAAAAAATTTAAAATAATTTTTATTAAGAGACTATTAGATGAAAATTAATAAATAAATTTAAATATCTTTTTATTATACCATAAGGGTCAAGTTTTGAAAACTTTTATACTATTTCGCCTAATTTAAATTAGTTTGAGGGGTATTCTCACCCAAAGGACTAACTCGACTACAAAGTCATACCTTCGGATGAAATCGACAACTAAAACAAATGTATAGACTAAATCGACGACCAGAGTAAACATTTGGACTATTTTTTGCGCTCAGTTCTCTATTTTTTGCTTGAATGGTACCAGAAAGTAGATCCTCAAACAGCCGATGCAATTGATCAATTCTTGATAAAATTGAGATCTTGTGCATCCGGAGATTCGTCCTTCACTTTTGTCCTTGATGATCCCTGTAACAGCTTTATCGAGAATCCGTAAAATGTTCTGTTCTCTAGTAAAATTTAATTTAATTCCATGAACTTAATAATATTTATTTTGTTAGCCCCAGTTTCTGACTTGATAATTGTATTCTATAGGTTTGCCCCTTCTCCTGATAACTGTGTGGGTTCCAATGAAACCAGCACCTCCTGTCACCAAAATCCTCTCTTCCAATCCCACAGCCATTTTTCTCCCAAATCAAAAAAGACCCCTTTTTTCCTTCTGTAATTAAAGACTACGAAATTGAGTTTCTTGGAGAGAAACAACCCAATATGAAGCGTAAATTCATTACAAACGTGTGAAATAAAAAAGGGATTCTTTTTGAATCACAAAATATTGGATAGAAACGGTTGCTTTGATTGAGCAAACCAAGAAATTCAAAAATGATGGAAAAGTGACTTGATGAGATGAGAAAATGAGCTAAGGCAACCGAAAGAACCGAGGGGAGAAACAGCAAGAAATTGGCTGGAAGCGCCATTTATATATTTGTACAAAATCCATCTCCTACGTAAAGGGTAGGACGTAGATTGTGGGGGACAAAGGGATAAACTCTCTATTGTGATGATGGAGTAAAGATGGAAAGATGATGTAGGGGTTTGTTTTTCGAAGCAACACTGTTGTTCAATAAAATTAATTAAAAAAAACAAAATGTAAATGGTTGGCGCGCAGTTTTCACATTTATGTGGATCTTGGTTGTCATTATCAAATTGGAAATGTTTTGGTAGAAAGGATAGGGATGAAGATAGATTAGGATAGGGGGATAATGCTTAAGCCTAAATAGCGGCTTCAAATTTGAAGAGTTTAGTGAGAAAAAAATGTACTACCTATTACCTATTAAGGGATAAACTCTCTTAGTCATTTTTCCTATTAATTTTAAAATTTTTGACAACTAAGTTATCGATCTTCATCAAAAGTATTTTAAGTCGTACCCTTTTTATTAATTTAAGATATTCTATTATCTTTTAGTCAAATTTTTTAAAAATATTTACGTACAAAGCAAATCACCATATAAAATGGAGTGGCATCTTTGGTTGCTTTTTTAATGTTTTGGGAAAGGTATCTTTGGTTGTTGTAAATTCTAATATACTACCTCCGGTTTTTTTATCTGTCGTTTTAGAGTAAATCCAAAGTGTTTTTTTATCTATCGCACTTTATTTCCAATGTAATATTAAATACTGCTTTTCTAATTTTACCCATATCTCTTTTTACTTTAAATAACATATATTAATGATAACTACCTACTCTTTCACTTCAATTTCAAATTTTTTAGAATTTCAATACTTTTAATTATGGGCAAGAAAGACAATACCCTTATAAATTTAATTCTCAATCATTATTTTTTAGTATTTGTGCAAATCCTAAAACGACATGTTAAAAAAAACAAAGGTAGTACATCTTCTCTTTACCCCTTTTCCAAATGACCGTGGGTCGTCAACATTTCGTAATTCCCCCTTTGCCCCGCTTTTGTCCAGAATCAAAATGAACTAGTTTACAATTGTTAACATTATCATAGGAAACTCATCTCCTTCATAAGTTCTAGGTTGAAGTAAGGAGTTGGGTGAATGGGGCTAACCATATGTTTGGGTTTCCATATCAAATGCGGATGGGGCTTCCCAAGCGTCTGGGCATCACAGCTTTCACAATCCGTTTTGCACGCGAAAAAATTAAAAAATAAAATGAAAGGAAATCACCTGCTTCCTTTTTTTTTTTTTTGTGATGAATTGAATCTTGGGTTGCAATCTTAGGATGATTTTAGTTGAAGTCACAACACCGAAAGATTGAAGAAAGAGTAAAAATACAATTAGATGAAAAGAACGTAAAAAAATTCTCTTGTTTCAGAGACAATACCATTAGTCGACTGACATTTTTCTTTGATGACTGTTAAATTTTTGCTTGAAAAGAAACAATTACAGTTTCTGTCACAGTTTAGTTAAGTGGGCATTTTCTAGCAACAATCACAAGTCTTCCCATTGCTAGGAATTTTAAGACAAATATTGTTATTTAGGAACATTTTAGTTGATGATCATCTATTAACGTTTCACATACAAGATAATTTCTGGAGCTACAAATTCTAAAATATTTTCAGTTAAAACTACAAAAAGACGGATACGAGAGTGATGATGAATTATTACATTGAATGACCCAAACCCAAAATTTGCAGACACATGAAACTCCCAACATGTGAACATAACATTTGATTATGGCTTGATTATTAGGTGATTAGTACAAAATTTCAAAACAAAGAAGATAATTTGATGGGACCTCTAAAGTTTTGTGAAAACGTTGCAACTGTTGACAGACTGTTGAGTTCATAGAAACAAATGCAGGTGCAATTTGAGATTTAACCATCAAAGGAGGAAGTCAGAAGGACTGACCAAATTACATTTGGGATCACTACTACAGCTTCCATTCGCTATTCTGTTCACCAAAATAATACTTATTGACACCATGACTTCCAACTTAGAGATGCTAATAAAATCGGAAAAATAAGACCATGTATCAGGGCGGCCTCAAGGCTTTCCCTGGTACCCCCATGGATTCTGGCTTGCCCACTTCCATTGATCTCTACACATGTCATCTATGCCATACTTTGCCCTGCAGGTATGGGAAAATTTAGATGATCAGAATCCATGTCATTGATAGGTCTCTTCTTCTTCATATATAGAAGTTCTATGATTTCGACCCAGCAAACATAGGTTACAACCATTTTTTCTCCTATTTGCTCCACATTTGAGATTTCATCAGCATGGATGTATTGGGATTAACATAAGGGCAGGGATTTTGAACAAGCTCTTCTCATCACAATGAAATGTAAAAGTACAGTAGTAGGAACAAAACTCACTTCCAGCCGAGCTCTACTTCAGCTTTCTTAGTCGAAGCATATACAGCCGTTGCATCTCCTGGTCTTCTTGGACATAGTTTGATGGGGATATCCTGAAGATCAGAGATAGCACACATCATTCCTACCATGTTTGGCATTCTAATATTTGCTTGTGAGCATCTTGTTGGAAAAAGAGAGAGAGAGAGAGAGAGAGAGAGAGAGAGAGTACCTTTCCAGATGCCTTCTTGAAAGCATTAACCATTTCAAGGACAGATGTACCATGCCCAGTCCCCAAGTTATATGCTTGACAGCCTGATAGGATATTATTTCAAGTAACAAATTGAATCTTAACTTGATCCAAACAGATCGGAAACACTATAAGCTGACAAAGACAATCATGACTAATCCTGCATGTACCTGAATAATCATGTTTGAACAGCTTCTGCAGTGCAGCAACATGACCATCTGCTAAATCCATAACATGGATGTAGTCCCTTATCTACAACCAACAAACTTGTTAGTTTGCTTCAGAACGAAAAAGGAAACTTCTAACAAAGGAAGGAGTTTCTTCTTCAAGGCGAACCCTGAATGATAACATCATCAGTAAGCCTACATACCGCAGTACCATCAGGAGTTGGATAATCATGACCATAAACATTTAACTCAGGCAATCTACCAACAGCCACTCGTTCGATGTAAGGCATAAGATTGTTTGGGATTCCCTTTGGATCTTCTCCAAGCCTACCACTCTCATGAGCCCCAACAGGGTTGAAATATCTTAGCAAGATGATTTTCCAATCTTGATCTGATTTCTGAATATCTCGGGCAATCTCTTCAAGGAATAGCTGATCATATAGGAATGAAATTAGTTAAAGCAGCTTATAAAGAGTTATAAAGAGTTCACACATGGAGCCACTTATTGCCAATGAATAATGAAGCAGATACTCTGGAGCTACTCTATGAAGAAATTGGTATACCTTTGTGCGGCCATAAGGATTCATAGCCTTCAATTCAAAATCTTCAACACACGGGATCTTTTCAGGTTGACCATAAACAGTTGCAGATGAAGAGAAAACCAACTGCAAACCAGAAAACAACACAATCTCTTAAAAAAAAATTCCACACGTGCAATGATCAAATGTCTTAAGCAAATAAACTATTGTATAAGAATACACCATCTAGTTTTCCTGAATAAACAGAAAGCTCTAAAGTCTTCTTTCTTTTCAAAGAACTAATCATTTTCGTGCCAGCTCTTTACAATGTCAAGATGGAACATACAGTTCTAACGCTTAAGTCTATATTTTATACTGGGTGAATCTTTGGATACGTAACTTTTAGGAAAAGGTACCAAGAAGGTAAATAATGGAGTGTGTGGCAGATCAAGAAATGAAGAGAATCTTTGAATTTAGTTACTCAACAGTGCCACTCCCTTTTTTAACCTCTTTATACTAGTCACAAGTGTAAATCCACAACTAATTCAGATATAAGTATCCATTTCAGAACACAGCTCACCTTTTTACAGTTATATTTGGCCATGGTCATGTACAGATTGATCGACCCAATCAAATTGTTATCAAAATATCGGAAAGGGTATGCAACACTCTCACCAACAGCTTTTAGCCCCGCAAAGTGGATCACAGCAGTAAACCTGATACATTATTTATCAAATGGAACATATGTAACTTGATCAAACCAAATTGGAGTACACCAAACATCACAGAGGTACAGAAAAAGAAAGGAAGAAAATTCCAAATAACTGCCCCCAATAAACTGTTACAACTCAAATGAAGTATGGAAATTATGATAACGAACAAGACTGATTTGAAAGAGTAAAGAGCATTGAACACAGATTCTGTCAGTTTCACCTACTTGTTTTTAGAGAATATACGCTCCAAATCCTCCTTATTCCTGATATCCCCCTGCAACCACAAGAAAGATGACACAATACAAAATTTAGCGAAACGAAATATGACCCTCCTACGATTGATTTCAGTGCTTGAGAAAAAGAAACAAGACAAGAAAACTAAGAAATAGCAAATGTGCTCCAAAACATGCTGATCCCAAAATAAAAACCCCGTGATTCCTTGAAACAAAAAGAGACGGAAGAGCAATTGAATCAAATTACCAGATAGAAATCGAGATTCTTGGACAATTGTGGCCCAACTAATTCTCTGACTCTATGAACAGCCTCTTCCACGGAGTTATCAAGGTTGTCAATGATGGAAACCTTAAACCCTTCTCGCAAGAGCTGCACAACTGTGTGGGTTCCAATGAAACCAGCACCTCCTGTCACCAAAATCCTCTCTTCCAATCCCACAGCCATTTTTCTCCCAAATCAAAAAAGACCCCTTTTTTCCCTTTTTTCCTTCTGTACTTACAGACTACGAAATTGAGTTTCTTGGAGAGAAACAGAAATGGTTGGCGCGCAGTTTTCACATTTATGTGGATCTTAGTTGTCATTATGAAATTGGAAAATGTTTTGGGAGAAAGGATAGGGATGAAGATAGATTAGAATAGGGGATAATGCTTAAGATAGCGGTTTCAAATTTGAAAAGTTTAGCGAAAAAAAAATGTACTACCCAAAATGAAAGTTAATATTGGTAGCTAAAACCATGCCTATTTCCTTGCCAAACCTTCCATATTTATGGTAAGAATCACCAAGCTAAAAGCTTGATGTAGGTTTGTGTTATGAAAGAGTAACTAAACACATAAAGAGACAATTGAAAAAGCTCGTAAATTCTGGTCATTGTTGAAAGATCTTAATTTTTTGAAAAAATCTACTTAGATTGAATAAGAATTGATTTAGATATCGTTCAACCAGAAAATCTAGTATGTAAATGAATTTGATAAACGATTAAAAAGCGCATCTATTTATATATTGTACTAAGCCAAAAACCAGAGAGAAAAAACTAACGGCATGAACAATATAATATATGCCTAATTATTATAAAGTTTAGCTCAAATGTTTCCAAATAGAAAAAAAAAAAAAGAAAGAAAAGAAATTCATATATCGCTTGTGCAAAAAAAATAACAAAATAAAGAAAACTATTGCGACTCAGCTCCAAACAAATTATTATACTTTCTATTTTTTGTAAATTTAAAGTGGGATCTCATTGAATTGTATTAATTTTTTAAGGGATAAAATAATTAAAACAACCAAAATTTGGAGGACTAATGAACAATTACACTAAGTTTTATTTGGAGGATTTATAAGAAAATTACATCTAGGATTTTTGTTTATGTGTCACTCTAGGGATAAATGTTGTTTTCTCTTTCTGATTTTTTTCTTTTAGAATATATATACTATAGAAGACTATAGATAGATAGATAGATTTTTTATTAAAAATTGAAATTTAAACTCAATAACCATTTAACGGGAGTACGATATTAAGATTATATGTAACGTTAAATTGTTTCAAAAAAAAATGGGAATTAATAAAAGAAAGAAGAAAAGATCTCTTATCAAAAGGTTGGAACCTACATATATACCCCAAAATCAATCTTTCAAATTAAAACATACTAACAGTTAAACCGATTTAGAGTCACATGTGGAACAACCCGTAGAACATTATTAAGTTCTAACTATTAGTACTTATAATCAATAAATGTGGTTATACATTTCCAATTTTTATTGTAGATGATTTACAGCACAAATAAAAACATATTCTAATAACTATTGGAGATTTTCCCATGATTCCTCAAAAATTACTAGTATCGTAAGTGACAGTCGAATTGCTCAAACTTGGGAAATTCAAAGAGTAAGATATGTCTATTGGCGATTCATTTACATTTTGTTTTTAAGGAAATACATTTTTTTTTCTAAATGTCGTATTATTTACAAAAGAAGAGCTATTATTAAATCTTAGTAGAAATGAGAACTCTCATAAGCATAGAAAAAGCTAATATTAAGTTGAAACAATTTATACAATTGTTAATTGTACACCACATAAATAGTAAAAGAATCAATAATTGAAGGGAGGAAAAGTCACAAAAATAATTTAATATAAAGAATAGAAAGGAAGATACATAAAGAAAAAAAGAGGCCAATCTTTATAGACGTTCGTCCAAAACACTCCGTAGTACTATGATGAGCCTTATATGACGTGACTCGTGGTTTATCAATTATATATTACTCCCTCCATTCCAAAATAAGTGTTGTTTTAGCAAAATGGATTTTTTGTCAAAAATTTCCAAACATACCCTCAAAAAAATAATATTATTGTTGAACATTTATTTTAATGGGGTTAGTTGAGGATATTCTAGTAATTTACCTACCCTATTTAAGTGTTTCTTAAACTGTGTGCAAACTCTAGAATGACACTTATTTTGGAATAGAGGGGGTATTATATAGTATTATCTAAAAGGTTGTGTGGGGGTCTTTAGAATATTTATTGCTTTTAAATAACCTTCCCCATTTTAACATTTCAGAATTACTTCTAAAATAATCTTCAAAATAAACTTCCTCAACTTTCACCCAAACTTCAATTTCATCCTAATATATTAAGAGAGCATTAATTTCATCATAATATATCATAATTTAATTCTTCCGTCACCCAATAACAAATTCCGGCCATTGACTTGGTCAAAGATCTCCAGAAAATATAGTTTATATTTTTAAATTTCAAGACAGTCTACTATTATTTTTCATAAGTGTCCTCACTATTTCTTCCGATTAGGGGGAAGCTAAGCTCTTTAACTTTTTTTTTTTCTTTTTTTTTTTCCAGATTCAATCATTTCCATAGCACTTCAACTTGATTAATTAACAAAATTATTAGCCAAACCTGATTAAGAACAAAATTTCCTCTTTCGCTCTATTTAAAAATTTCACAAGTGACAACAACAATTATATAAAAATTAATTAAAAAAAACTAAATTTTTTATGGGGTGGGCTTCTTGTATGTGAATCATTTCAATGCTCAGTATCATTATAACTATCACAAAGAGAAGGAGAGATTTTTATGTAGTAATAAAAAGTTATCTCAACATAATTTGAAGACAATCTAATCTCATGATTAGAGTAGGTTCAATAAATGATAAAAAAAATTAAATTATTAATGAAACTGAACTAGAATATCAACAACCCATTTTAGCCCCAAAAATATTTAAATCTTACATTTGCAGTAGTCTTCTAACCCTAGAAGGCTAGAAGCAACAACTTTGATGAGATGCCAATCCCTAAATGTATGGGTTTTCTAGGAAGAGTGTGAATGAAAGTTGGATTCTTATTTTGCAGAATATGATTTGTAATTAGATTTGTTTAATAGTGTTTTTTTAATTTATCCAAGCTTTTCTTGAAATGACCTAATGTTTGAATCTGGAGGAGAGGATTTAAATATTTTTTTCTTCCATTGAATAGCTAATAAGCGAAGGATAATTATATCATAATAAAATTACTTTTATTTCACTATTATTTAGGGCAAGTAATTTACCGCCCTAGTAAAGATTATTTTATTGAAATACTTCTTTCTGTCTCTTAGTCATTTTTCCTATTAATTTTAAAATTTTTGACAACTAAGTTATCGATCTTCATCAAAAGTATTTTAAGTCGTACCCTTTTTATTAATTTAAGATATTCTATTATCTTTTAGTCAAAATTTTTCAAAAATATTTACGTACAAAGCAAATCACCATATAAAATGGAGTGGCATCTTTGGTTGTTTTTTTAATGTTTTGGGAAAGGTATCTTTGGTTGTTGTAAATTGTAATATACTACCTCCGGTTTTTTTATCTGTCGTTTTAGAGTAAATCCAAAGTATTTTTTTATCTATCGCACTTTATTTCCAATGTAATATTAAATACTGCTTTTCTAATTTTACCCATATCTCTTTCTACTTTAAATAACATATATTAATGATAACTACCTACTCTTTCACTTCAATTTCAAATTTTTTAGAATTTCAATACTTTTAATTATGGGCAAGAAAGACAATACCCTTATAAATTTAATTCTCAATCATTATTTTTTAGTATTTGTGCAAATCCTAAAACGACATGTTAAAAAAAACAGAGGTAGTACATCTTCTCTTTACCCCTTTTCCAAATGACCGTGGGTCGTCAACATTTCGTAATTCCCCCTTTGCCCCGCTTTTGTCCAGAATCAAAATGAACTAGTTTACAATTGTTAACATTATCATAGGAAACTCATCTCCTTCATAAGTTCTAGGTTGAAGTAAGGAGTTGGGTGAATGGGGCTAACCATATGTTTGGGTTTCTATATCAAATGCAGATGGGGCTTCCCAAGCGTCTGGGCATCACAGCTTTCACAATCCGTTTTGCACGCGAAAAAATTAAAAAATAAAATGAAAGGAAATCACCTGCTTCCTTTTTTTTTTTTTTGTGATGAATTGAATCTTGGGTTGCAATCTTAGGATGATTTTAGTTGAAGTCACAACACCGAAAGATTGAAGAAAGAGTAAAAATACAATTAGATGAAAAGAACGTAAAAAAATTCTCTTGTTTCAGAGACAATACCATTAGTCGACTGACATTTTTCTTTGATGACTGTTAAATTTTTGCTTGAAAAGAAACAATTACAGATTCTGTCACAGTTTAGTTAAGTGGGCATTTTCTAGCAACAATCACAAGTCTTCCCATTGCTAGGAATTTTAAGACAAATATTGTTATTTAGGAACATTTTAGTTGATGATCATCTATTAACGTTTCACATACAAGATAATTTCTGGAGCTACAAATTCTAAAATATTTTCAGTTAAAACTACAAAAAGACGGATACGAGAGTGATGATGAATTATTACATTGAATGACCCAAACCCAAAATTTGCAGACACATGAAACTCCCAACATGTGAACATAACATTTGATTATGGCTTGATTATTAGGTGATTAGTACAAAATTTCAAAACAAAGAAGATAATTTGATGGGACCTCTAAAGTTTTGTGAAAACGTTGCAACTGTTGACAGACTGTTGAGTTCATAGAAACAAATGCAGGTGCAATTTGAGATTTAACCATCAAAGGAGGAAGTCAGAAGGACTGACCAAATTACATTTGGGATCACTACTACAGCTTCCATTCGCTATTCTGTTCACCAAAATAATACTTATTGACACCATGACTTCAACTTAGAGATGCTAATAAAATCGGAAAAATAAGACCATGTATCAGGGCGGCCTCAAGGCTTTCCCTGGTACCCCCATGGATTCTGGCTTGCCCACTTCCATTGATCTCTACACATGTCATCTATGCCATACTTTGCCCTGCAGGTATGGGAAAATTTAGATGATCAGAATCCATGTCATTGATAGGTCTCTTCTTCTTCATATATAGAAGTTCTATGATTTCGACCCAGCAAACATAGGTTACAACCATTTTTTCTCCTATTTGCTCCACATTTGAGATTTCATCAGCATGGATGTATTGGGATTAACATAAGGGCAGGGATTTTGAACAAGCTCTTCTCATCACAATGAAATGTAAAAGTACAGTAGTAGGAACAAAACTCACTTCCAGCCGAGCTCTACTTCAGCTTTCTTAGTCGAAGCATATACAGCCGTTGCATCTCCTGGTCTTCTTGGACATAGTTTGATGGGGATATCCTGAAGATCAGAGATAGCACACATCATTCCTACCATGTTTGGCATTCTAATATTTGCTTGTGAGCATCTTGTTGGAAAAAGAGAGAGAGAGAGAGAGAGAGAGAGAGAGAGTACCTTTCCAGATGCCTTCTTGAAAGCATTAACCATTTCAAGGACAGATGTACCATGCCCAGTCCCCAAGTTATATGCTTGACAGCCTGATAGGATATTATTTCAAGTAACAAATTGAATCTTAACTTGATCCAAACAGATCGGAAACACTATAAGCTGACAAAGACAATCATGACTAATCCTGCATGTACCTGAATAATCATGTTTGAACAGCTTCTGCAGTGCAGCAACATGACCATCTGCTAAATCCATAACATGGATGTAGTCCCTTATCTACAACCAACAAACTTGTTAGTTTGCTTCAGAACGAAAAAGGAAACTTCTAACAAAGGAAGGAGTTTCTTCTTCAAGGCGAACCCTGAATGATAACATCATCAGTAAGCCTACATACCGCAGTACCATCAGGAGTTGGATAATCATGACCATAAACATTTAACTCAGGCAATCTACCAACAGCCACTCGTTCGATGTAAGGCATAAGATTGTTTGGGATTCCCTTTGGATCTTCTCCAAGCCTACCACTCTCATGAGCCCCAACAGGGTTGAAATATCTTAGCAAGATGATTTTCCAATCTTGATCTGATTTCTGAATATCTCGGGCAATCTCTTCAAGGAATAGCTGATCATATAGGAATGAAATTAGTTAAAGCAGCTTATAAAGAGTTATAAAGAGTTCACACATGGAGCCACTTATTGCCAATGAATAATGAAGCAGATACTCTGGAGCTACTCTATGAAGAAATTGGTATACCTTTGTGCGGCCATAAGGATTCATAGCCTTCAATTCAAAATCTTCAACACACGGGATCTTTTCAGGTTGACCATAAACAGTTGCAGATGAAGAGAAAACCAACTGCAAACCAGAAAACAACACAATCTCTTAAAAAAAAATTCCACACGTGCAATGATCAAATGTCTTAAGCAAATAAACTATTGTATAAGAATACACCATCTAGTTTTCCTGAATAAACAGAAAGCTCTAAAGTCTTCTTTCTTTTCAAAGAACTAATCATTTTCGTGCCAGCTCTTTACAATGTCAAGATGGAACATACAGTTCTAACGCTTAAGTCTATATTTTATACTGGGTGAATCTTTGGATACGTAACTTTTAGGAAAAGGTACCAAGAAGGTAAATAATGGAGTGTGTGGCAGATCAAGAAATGAAGAGAATCTTTGAATTTAGTTACTCAACAGTGCCACTCCCTTTTTTAACCTCTTTATACTAGTCACAAGTGTAAATCCACAACTAATTCAGATATAAGTATCCATTTCAGAACACAGCTCACCTTTTTACAGTTATATTTGGCCATGGTCATGTACAGATTGATCGACCCAATCAAATTGTTATCAAAATATCGGAAAGGGTATGCAACACTCTCACCAACAGCTTTTAGCCCCGCAAAGTGGATCACAGCAGTAAACCTGATACATTATTTATCAAATGGAACATATGTAACTTGATCAAACCAAATTGGAGTACACCAAACATCACAGAGGTACAGAAAAAGAAAGGAAGAAAATTCCAAATAACTGCCCCCAATAAACTGTTACAACTCAAATGAAGTATGGAAATTATGATAACGAACAAGACTGATTTGAAAGAGTAAAGAGCATTGAACACAGATTCTGTCAGTTTCACCTACTTGTTTTTAGAGAATATACGCTCCAAATCCTCCTTATTCCTGATATCCCCCTGCAACCACAAGAAAGATGACACAATACAAAATTTAGCGAAACGAAATATGACCCTCCTACGATTGATTTCAGTGCTTGAGAAAAAGAAACAAGACAAGAAAACTAAGAAATAGCAAATGTGCTCCAAAACATGCTGATCCCAAAATAAAAACCCCGTGATTCCTTGAAACAAAAAGAGACGGAAGAGCAATTGAATCAAATTACCAGATAGAAATCGAGATTCTTGGACAATTGTGGCCCAACTAATTCTCTGACTCTATGAACAGCCTCTTCCACGGAGTTATCAAGGTTGTCAATGATGGAAACCTTAAACCCTTCTCGCAAGAGCTGCACAACTGTGTGGGTTCCAATGAAACCAGCACCTCCTGTCACCAAAATCCTCTCTTCCAATCCCACAGCCATTTTTCTCCCAAATCAAAAAAGACCCCTTTTTTCCCTTTTTTCCTTCTGTACTTACAGACTACGAAATTGAGTTTCTTGGAGAGAAACAACCCAATATGAAGCGTAAATTCTTTACAAACGTGTGAAATAAAAAAGGGATTCTTTTTGAATCACAAAATATTGGATAGAAACGGTTAGTTGGATTGAGCAAACCAAGAAATTCAAAAATGCTGAAAAAGTGACTTGATGAGATTAGAAAATGAGCTAAGGTAACCGAAAGAACCGAGGGGAGAAACAGCAAGAAATTGGCTGGAAGCGCCATTTATATATTTGTACAAAATCCATCTCCTACGTAAAGGGTAGGACGTAGATTGTAGGAGACAAAGGGATAAACTCTCTATTGTGATGATGGAGTAAAGATGGAAAGATGATGTAGGGGTTTGTTTTTCGAAGCAACACTGTTGTTCAATAAAATTAATTAAAAAAAAAACAGAAACAGAAATGGTTGGCGCGCAGTTTTCACATTTATGTGGATCTTGGTTGTCATTATCAAATTGGAAATGTTTTGGTAGAAAGGATAGGGATGAAGATAGATTAGGATAGGGGGATAATGCTTAAGCCTAAATAGCGGCTTCAAATTTGAAGAGTTTAGTGAGAAAAAAATGTACTACCTAAAATGAAAGTTAATATTGGTAGCTAAAACCATGCCTATTTCCTTGTCAAACCTTCCATATTTATGGTAAGAATCACCAAGCTAAAAGCTTGATGTAGGTTTGTGTTATGAAAGAGTAACTAAACACATAAAGAGACAATTGAAAAATCTCGTATATTCTGGTCATTGTTGGAAGATCTTAATTTTTCGAAAGAATCTACCTAGATTGAATAAGAATTGGTTTAGATATCGTTCAACCAGAAAATCTAGTATGTAAATGAATTTGATAAACGATTGAAAAGCGCATACTCTTTAAATTAAAGTTAAGCATTGTAGGTGAATTCATATGAATAGGAGATATTATCTTGTGCTCAAACTGAAACTGAAAATGAAATAAAAAAGTGAAAAGGAACTATTTTGTTGTTTTTATATATTTTAGAGATTGTTTTTAAAATTTTTAAAAATTATAAGAATATTTTTGTAATTAAATTTATTATTTTATTAAAAAAATAACGGAGATCCGTTCATTTAGACAGAAAATAGACCGATTGGACGAAATTAGCAAAAATTTCAAACATTAGGATAAAATTGACAAACCGAAAATTTATTAGATGTAATTGACGACGAAGCAAAATTTTGAGTAGGAACGACATTTTTTCCATAAGGATTGCATTAGCAGAATCACCGGCTAATAAAAAATTCGAGCCCGGACTCCATGTCAATCTGTTATACTGATCCAAATATTGAGCCCGATCATACATTTAGACGGTCCTCATTTAGCACCTCCGATCATACATGACATTAGGTCCCTAATTCAGCATTTTTCTAGTCTCAATCTTTAATGAATCAGTAGATTAGAAACTTCTCTTGCTCATGAGATTGCAGAACATGCTAAACTTTGTATGGTGAAGGATGTCTTTTGGTCGTCTCCACCAGACTAGTTATCATTCAGTGTTAGCTAATTCCAGCTCTTTTTATAAAGTAAATTTCTATTAAAAATAAAAAAAAGTTTCAAACTCATCATAACAGATAAACTGTAAAATTAGATACTGGATTAAGTGATTTTAGACTTAAGTGATTATCAAACAATGCCCTAACATGGTATGACAGTGCATGCTGAGTGGAAAACAATGTTTACCAATTGTTTGTAATCATTATTATATTCTATTAAAAGAGATGTCCAAGATAACAAAGTTACTGATATAGCACACCGTGATTAATAGTTTTTTTCTTCAAAACACAATATGTTAAAACTATGTTGTTTTGATTAAATAAAAACTTTATATAATATATATATATAAAAGTTTTCTATTACAAATAAATAAAAAAATCTCATTCGTAGAGAAGTTTTAATTGTGTACCGCGCTCTAATTTAATATTTTGTTGCAAAAAACAAACGGCGTAGTTTATTGTAAAAAAAATTGTTAAAATTTTACGGGTAAAACTATGATAAAAAATTCAAACAAAATATTTTCCTCATATTCAAATTCAATCAGTCTAATGTCAATCTTACTAAAAAAATTGTAAAAACTTTACGGCTAAAATTGCAGGAAAAAAAAGACATTTTTAAATATTCAAACCCAATTATTCTAATGTCAATCTCATTAGAAAAAAATGTTGAAATCTCATGGGTAAAATTACGAGATAAATTCGAGTAAAACGTTTTTTTCATATTCAAACTCAAGGAATGTTAAATTATAATAATATAAATACCACATAATTTTCATCTCTTTTTTAATCTCATTTTTTATTACCGGCTTATTTTTTGTATCACCATTTTTTTCAGATTTTATTTCATAATTAACCAGTAATCGAGTACGTCGTATTTTTTTCACCACTAATAAATATTAGTGATACATTTTAATATATTTTGTGTGACGCACGTGAGAAAACCTAGTATAGGGTTGTAATGATAATACTTAAAGCGAGATATGTTAGGAGATTATTAGTTCAAAGTTGTAAGTTTTTTTTGTCAACTAAAAGTTGTAATTTCCAGCATTAGCCTCTTCATCAGTATATAAAAACAAATAAATAAAATAATTTTGATTTAAAATTATTTCGTAACATAATCCACCACGGCAAATAATATTAAGATCCTAGGTACACCTTGCAAGGTGTACTCAGGCAGTGCGTGTATCACAAATTTAGGAGAAAAAAGTGATCATTTTAGTCTGAATTTTTAGTTCTCACATGCGCATTTAATCATCGAAATTTATCCACATTTTTTGGCATTATTCCCCATAATTTTTATCTCTGTTTTTTTTTTGGCATTTAACTCCTTGATCTTATCCCTTTTTTTTTTTACGCACGTTTAATTTTAAACCTTTTTTTTTGCTTATGTTAGCTTTTATATTATTTTATTTTATGAGATAATTTTTTTAAAACGATGGATTTTATTTTAGTAAAATTGACTATGGTTAATCATTGAGACTTATGAATATGGAGAATCAATGTGTATTTTCCCAGTAATGAATAACCAACGTTTAGACAATGAATAATGTTATGCAATTATTGAAAGATGGTTGATGTAGAATGTATTCGTTTTATTGATGAATATAAATGCGTAAGGTAATGCGTATTATATGGTTAATGATGAACAATAATTTCATTGTTGTTTTCTGACCGATGGTGTATTATCTTATTACGTTTTTATGATGAATATCTTACGTTAATTAATGAATAACGAGTTCTTATTGATGAATAATTGGACGATGTTTCAACTCTGAGGAAGAGGCTTTTGCTGCTTATAATTCTAGCGCATTGTTTTTTCAATAAAAAGGTTCAAAAATTGGAAAATGTCTAAATCTGGTGTTTTATATTGGAAACAATTTGCATGTAGCAAATAAGGAATAAAAAATTCATGAGGTAGATGATATACAACAATAAATAATTATACCAAACTGATGAATACGGCAATTTCAACAATGAATAATTATACCAAACTAATGAATACGGCAATTTCAATAATGAATAATTATACCAAACTGATGAATAATACAAAGATCTACTAATTTACCAAAAAAAAATACTCCCTCCGTCCCATAATTATTGTCCAATTTTACTAAAATGAAAGATTTTATTTTTGGTCAAACTTAACTATATTTTACCTTAAACAACCGGATATACCCCTATATAAGTAATTGTTTAACCACTAAGATTTTATGTAATAATATTTTTTACTAAGGACAAATGTGTAACTTGATCCATAAAAACTCAAATTGGACAATAATTTTGGGACAAAATTTTTTGGGCAAAGCGGACAATAATTATGGGACGGAGGGAGTACTAGTTTACAAAACTGCTGAATAACCCTCTATATCAATGTCTACACTTATTGTGGTTTGGTCTTTTTGCAGATTCAGATATCCTGCTTCTTTCGGCTTCTGATTATTGTTCTTCGCTCATGCTTCTTTCAGATTTTGTCTGATATTCTTTGCTCATGCTATAATATGTTTATAAATTCCATGAATAACTTGTCAGATGTAATGAATTTTTTAGTGTGTTTCTTAATATCAACGTATCAAATGTATCACAAACTTAATGAATGACTGTTTGATGAATTAATGAATAAATGTATATAGATGATGAATAATCTGGGATTATAAAATCGGAAAATTAATAATAATTTCTGACCCAATGAATAACATCCCTTTACAGATAATTATCCCAAAACAAATTTTACAACAAATTATGACGAATACTAATTACCAAATTGATGAACAAATTTAACGAATAAATAACACATAGTTGTGATAAACGATGAATCCGGCAATTTCAACAATGAATAATTATACCAAATTGATGAATAATACAATCATCTAGTAATTTACCAAAAAAACAATACTACATA
Organism: Oldenlandia corymbosa var. corymbosa; assembly: GCA_949775105.1. Lineage (NCBI taxonomy): Eukaryota > Viridiplantae > Streptophyta > Magnoliopsida > Gentianales > Rubiaceae > Oldenlandia > Oldenlandia corymbosa. The sequence continues at coordinate 8,051,180 of OX459119.1, read as the reverse complement.
GTTATAGTAAACGATGAATCCAACAATTTCAACAATGAATAATTATACCAAACTGATGAATAATACAAAGATCTAGTAATTTACCAAAAAAACAATACTACATAGTTATGGTAAACGATGAATCTGACAATTTCAACAATGAATAATTATACCAAACTGATGAATAATACAAATATCTACTAATTTACTAAAAAAATAATACTACATAGTTATGGTAAACGATGAATCTGACAATTCAACAATGAATAACTATACCAACCTGATGAATAATACAAAAATCTACTAATTTCCCAGAAAAACAACATCCAATAGAAGAACAAAACTTTAAAGTTGATGAACAAACATTGTCAATCGAGAATGAATATACCTTACATCTACAGAACCCAAAAAAATTAAAAAAAAAACACTAATGGTTGAATATGAAGAAAACTTTAAACTTGATGGACAGATATGCATAATCGAATGCATATACAGTAAATCTACAAAATCCATCAAAAAACGCATCAATAGTCCAAAAGATCAATAGTATTACCTTCGTTCATCTTCACTTTCCAAACTGCTTCTGTTCGGTTCATGATCCTCAATCGGTGGTTTCTGCGTGGATGAATTTTGTTCATGTATTACCTTAAATCGCATCTTGAACAGAGTATATTTCCACAATTTCCACTGAATTTGATGCACAATCTGATTCCGTCCCAAAAAAATCCAGCCGACGAGAGGTTTTCTGGCCAAATCGCTATAAAGAAAATTTAGGTTTTTAGTTTTTTTTTTTTTGAGACGGATTGTGATGAATGGGTGGAAGATGGAAATAGTTAATGGCTGAAAATTAGGAGGAAATGGTGGGATTTAAAATTCCAAAAATTGCACAAAATAGGGAATTAAATGGGATTGTTGTAGATATTGAGAGATGTCTATTTTTAGATCGCGTGAGACTCACACTAGGTACACCTAGAATCCCTATATTATAATTGATCCACCACTACGCTTTTTATTTGCCCTCTTTAACTTAAAATTATTCACGTCCAATTTTAGTATCCGAGTTTATTTTGTGATGTTAGGGTTGAATTCATTTTTCCATTTGTACTTACTACTTCCATCTAGAGTATTTTCTTCTTTATTTTTTTTTTCCCTTTTCCTCTTTATGTTTCAAACCTTCAGAGATTTTCCGTTGGAAGTTGAAAATGCTAGAAAACTAGGGAGAGCTTATGTAATCCATCAAACCCGCATGTTTCATCATCGTCCAAGATTAAAGTTTGGTGTTGATTCGGATTTAAAAAAACATTAAGCGTCTGTTTGGTATATTGATGAGTTTTACTATGAGTTTAGATATAATAACATGAAAGGTTAATATGAGTATACTCATTTTAAAATAGTTGTTAGTGGTTTGGTTTATAAAAATTTAGGTATCATTTTATTTTTTATATTTATTTAATTTAATTAATTAATGGTACACTAATTTAATAACAAAATTTTAAAAATTTAATAGTTATTTATATTAATTAATCATTTTGAATAATCTAGTTTATAATATTTACAAAATAATTAGTTCGATTGAGTCTGAATAACTATTATTTTAATATGTAAAACCTAATACAATAAACAAATTCTACGATCTAATATGACTAAAAAATTTCAAATAAAACGATCTAATATGACTAAAAAATTATTTTAATATTTTAAATTAATGAATAATATTTTAGTAATTAAATAATTAAATGTGAATTTTATGATATTTTTAATGATTTAAATTTCAATAAAAGTTCAAATTAAGTCAAAAGACGAAAATATCCCTGATTCTGGCAAGTCAACTATCGGTCAATATCGAGTTGGACAGAAAAGTGACCGCAACAGTGAAATGAGACAAAAAAAAGTGTGAAAATATAATGTTTAAGACTACGATATTGAAATGTTAATGTTAGGGACGTAAAATCAAGTAAGCCCAAATGTAAAAGACTATTTAGACATTTTAGTCTAAAAGGAAATACAATCAACCCACCTTTTTTTTTTTCTCCAAACAATAGAGATTTACAAAACGGTGAAGTACTCGTAGTGGGCAAGTCTGGGGACCCTCCCGACTTCATTCCTAGCTACTTTAATAATTTGCACAACTACCAAATCTATAAGTTTTAGGGAAAGTAATTCAGCAACTAAAAATTTCCTATGAGTTTTGGTGTATGATGATGCTTAGAAAGCGAGAAACATCTTTTACCCTTTTTTTTTTTTCAGCGATAGACAACATACCATGAGACTTTCTTTCTAATCGAAAATCCTAGAGGAAGAATTCATGTTTTAATGATCTTGGTTATCGAGATAAAATGTGGATGGACGCCAAAATCCATTCTTGAATCTCACATTTCCATTAAAATATTTCTTTTATTTTTCCCATCAAATCATCTTCCTATAGACTAAGCCAATGGATTAGACTGAAATTTTAAATATTTTGGTTAAAATAAATATATATCCTCCTCTTTCAACTGCCTTATTTTTTTTAAGATTTGTGATTACCTACCTAATCATGCCATCATTGTATGACGCATACAATGTCCGTAGCTTTAAACTAACAAGTCAAGGTTACATTTGTCTCAAGCTTATTGGGCTGTGTTCTTGCATTCACCTAGTGTCCTTGGTTCTATTTACATCTCCAATGGAAATTTCCAGGATGAACAACCATGACTTACTACAGTCGTTGTTTAAGCTTTATTTTAATGCAAATTGTGCAATTTGAAAGGCAAACTTTACCCAACTACTACTACTATGTACATGAAAAGGAAACCAAACTGCGGTGTGTGGTATAAGCAAAGTGACAAAAGGAAGAATATATGGAGAGAGCCCAAATGAGCGTGTGCGATTTGTAATGATGAGCAGAGATATGGCTTTTGTGTCCCCTGTTTCTTCTCGTTCTCCATTACATCCGCCTCTGCCGACGCCTTCGCCGTTCACGACGTATTCAGTGGCATCCACAGGTTGGAGCGCAAGACCACCACCGATCCATGTCTACAATATTGTTCTCAGGTCGCTGGCTCTGCTTCTTTCTTTCGTCTCTGCTCTCTCCCTGAGTATTCCGTCATCCAAAAGCCCGAGTTTTCACGATTACCAAACTTTAACGTAAGCAAGGTTTTCGAAAACTTTTCTCCTAGCTTAATAACAAGGTAATAAAGGCTCTAAAAACAAGCTTAAGGGAAGTTATCTTTCATAGTTCTGATGATTAATCTGCAATCAGGTACTGTTTCATTGTGAACACATCAGCCTTTGTGTACTCAGCTTATCAACTCTTCAAAAGCATCTGGGATATCGCATATCCGGGCATTTGCATCTCGGAAAAGACTTCTGATTACATAAACTTTGTATTTGACCAGGTAATGTTTGTACGGTCACGAGGCGAAATCCGTTGTTTAGTTTCCCCTTAAACTCTGATGGAGTTAATTGACTGTGTAGATTGCAGGTTATCTCCTGATTTCATCCTCTTCTGTAGCTGTGCTGACTATCCAGGATATGGATCATAGTAAACCTCTCTGGAAAGCAGCTATAGTCTCTGTTACTATATCATTTGTGGCTTTCTTTGTCATCCAGTTTTGTGCGCTTTTATCCGGCTACAAGCTCTGCAAAAGGATTGTTTGGTGATTCTCTATTTTACAGATGTACTCCTACTTCTTGCTGGCTCTTAATTAGCTCCAATACAACAGTCCTGTCCAGTACTTTTATCAGAAGAAATTAACTTTCTTCATGAGCGTCAACACTATCTTTTGGAACTCAAAAAATAGTACTCCCTCCGTCCCACAAAAATAGTCAACATTGAGTTTTGAGTTTTGAGTTTTGTACTGTTTTTAATACAAATTTGAAAACTCCATGTGGACTATTTTTTATTTTTTTGGGGACGGAGGTAGTGCAATAAAGTGCAATACAATAGCAAAGAGCGTGTACTATATTTGGTATCGGAGCATCAGAGGGTCACAGATTCACAAGTAGCTGAACCGAGAGTAAAGCGGAGGCTAGTTTACAGTGAATTGAAATATTTAGTATTATGTTAACCCCGCTTGACTGAACTAGTTTACATCAGCAGTACAACCTCGAAACAGATGAAAGTAACAATGAGAAGCTAATTACTCCAGCATTTCTTCAGGAGGAACATGAACTTAAAAAGTAAACTATTTTACAACTTTCTCTTCTTCACTAACCATAAATTTACCTTCTGTAAACTCACAGCCCTGAATGGGGATACCAAGTTGCTTCTGTAACTTCTTCACCACAAATACTTCTGGCTCCTCGCATATGGAGACAACAGTACCCTTTCGACCTAGCCGACCTGTTCGGCCAGCTCGATGTGCATAATGAACTGAGTCAGTAGGCAGTTCTAGGTTGACTACAAGATCGCACTCAGGAATATCCAAACCCCGGGCAGAAAGCTCATTTGTTATCAACACTCTGACTTCCCCATCCCTGAATTTCTTGAGGATGGTTGATCTGGCAAGCTTGCTCAAATCTCCATGGAGCTCAGCTGCTTTCATGCTCCGAGCTTCCAGTTTATGAACAGCATCTTTTAGCTGTTTAGTGTGATTCATAAAAGCTATGACAGATCTAGCCTCCAATGCATGCACACATCTCCTTAGAGCATCCACTTTGTGTTGTATCCTTGTAACATGGAAATAGTGATTCAAATTGGGAGGTAGGCTCTGATCTGCAGGCAGTGTCTGAAAGTTTGAGCTTGAACCTAAGCTGGAAGCAGTTCCTGACAAATTAGGAGGTCCAGAAGGAGATACAGATTCAAGTGGGGTAACACTTTTGGCTTGGACAAGGAATGGATCACGGGCCCAGCTCCTAGCAGCCCTTATCACTGAAAAAGGCACAGTAGCAGAGACCATGATTGTCTGACGCTCAGGATGAGTCCCACGCGATTTATCCGAGCCTCGTTGACCAGCACCAGATCTTCTTCCAACATGCTCCAGAATCCGATGCATGTCCTCCCGAAAATTGAATCCAAGGAGTTGATCAACTTCATCTAGGACCAGGTAACGACAGCTATGAGTTTGAAGCTTTCCAGCTGCACTTATCTCTGCAATCCTTCCAGGCGTTCCAACTACAATGACAGGCTTATTTTTCTTAAGGGCTTCTTCCTGTCTACTTCTGTTTGCACCCCCAACAAGCTGCTGAACCATTTTCTTGTACAAGGGTCCTAGTAATTTCTCAACCTCCCTCACTATCTGCATCCCAAGCTCCCTAGAGGGCGCAACAATTACTGCTTCTATATCAGTTTTGTTCTTCAACTCATCACTTGTCAAAAGATCATTTTTGAGAGGACCAATTTCAGCTAGAATGGGAAGAAGATAAGCTAATGTTTTTCCTGAACCAGTGTAAGATTGAATTACAACATCGTGATCCTTAAGAATAGTGGGAACTGCTGCAGCCTGAACATCAGTGGGGACCTCAAATCCTTCCTTCTCCAGTCTTTCAACTAGCAAAGGAGGGAGGCCAAGTTCAGAAAAAGATTTTGCAGCAAAAAGGGCACTCTGAAAGTCTGGATTATTCTTAGTTCCAATCGACTTTTCTTTGTAACTAATAACTTTCTTCTTCTTACTTTTTGGGAATTCCATAGTAGAAATGCCCTCCTTCATTCTATTTTTCTCATTTCCACTAGTCATTGTTCCGGTTTCACTTTGAAACCCAAGACTGGCGATGGTGAGAGGTCCAGCCTCGTGATCACGGGTAAAATTGCAGAAATTCGGAAAACTTCTATGAAACAAGGCCGTCGTTTGGAATTGAGATAACATCCTTAGTGAAACATTATCACCAACTAAAATGCGAGACCTTGCTAGTCCTATAGCAGGAATCATCTCTTGGTCACTTTTGGTCAAGTAGTATGTCCTCTGTGCATAACAAGCGCGCCAACTAAGTAGAATCTCAAGAAAAGCAAGTATATCTTTCTCTATGAAACCTACAAAGGGAGCAGTTAAAACATAAATAAACTCCACCATCATCAAATACAAAACTCAATGAAGCTACAATGCTACAAGCCGTCAGTTGGTGATTAATATGTATAACCATATAATGCAGCTGGATAGTGTTCATCAAATCAATGAAGCACCTTCCCAGTATGTTCTTAGTCTTACTCCATGTGGGTTATTCAGTACCAATTGAAAATTTTTCAGCCCTATCTCGGAGTAGAGTTGGTAAAGTTCAAAAGGCAAACCACAAAAACCCAAAATTTCATAAGCACAAAACTGTTATTTCGACAATGAAATGACTAAGGCATTTAATCAAACAGGTTCAGAGCACAACACCAACAGTGCAGCTCAGCTGGTACTAAAACTATTGTCTTCACATACGGTAATTCTTTTTAAAGCAGAGACATATGTTAGGATAAACGGTTACCTCTTAACAGAACAACCAACAAAGCTATGAAGCTTAGTTACTGCTCCTCCAAAGATCGGCGCAGGCGACTGAGACGGAATAACGTTGGATACTTTTGGAGTAGTGTTTACTAGAAGGATAAGCAGAAGCAATCGATTTTCTATTTTATACTCCCATTTATATCCCTCATTTAATTACTACTAAAGATTATATTTTCGATATTGGTCCCTTGTAAAGAAGTTATGAGCACATGCATCCTCCAAGTTTAAAGTAAGAAATGATCAATTATCACTAAGCTTGTTTGACGCCAGTAATCAGAGAAATCATTGATCTGGTTGCCATCGTGATATTATAATAAGGGATAATTAGCCTGTGTACGCATAATATAGCGTGGAGTTAGACCTTTAAAATTTTATATAGAGTTGTATTGTACTCCCTTTCTCATAATAAAAATAAGAGTGCTTGACCACTATGCATTCAGCTACTGTTTAATCTGAGTTGCAAAGGAAAACTTGTAAACCATCATCTTTGTTCTGAATTGGCATCATATTGAAGAGATTAGTTGAAGATGAGCTAAGCAATATTGCTCCGTCCTTAAAGACCCTAGAATAAGCTCTACTAATCATCGATAAGCTGTACTAATCATTGTTATCGCCAAAACAACAGTAGTTGCTCAGGCCCCATAATCACCTTCGGAGAACTTGTTCTCGGAATAATAGATGACCACCAACGGAGTTCCACCAAACTTCCTGCCATTCAAGCCATTCCGTGCTTTTGTAGCACTCTCAACATCTGCATACTCCAGAAAAGCCTTTCCAACCCCCGGTGAAACATCGCCATTGGGACCAGGGCGAGGAATGACCAAGTTCAACAGAGTACCGAATTTCCCACACTCCAATCTGATGTCTTCTACAATGTCATCATAGTCATCATCGTGAATTAATTCATCAGGACTAACCACATTTGTCAGGCACAAGACCTTAGAGGTTGCAAGAGGCTCTAACATGAGTTCCTGCAAAGCTATACGTTGCTGCTCTTGCAATGAACAGAGGCTTTCATTCTCAAGTGTAGGCAGAAACGTCATACCTTCATTCATACGTCTAACAGTAAGAGTTTTATCACCCATCCTAATCCCATTAAGACCAGCACAAGCAATACCAGAAACTGATGTATCCTGGTAGACACAGAAGGCATAGCCCTTTGATTTGCCTGTTTCTCCATCTTTAACCAGATCCATCCCCCGAAGGGGTCCAAAAGACTCTAGCAGCTCTCTAATCTGAGCTTCAGTGAAATAACATGGCAGACCATCTACCAAAATACAATCTGCATCCCCAAACACACCAGCAGAACCAGGGCTCAATTCAACACCCCCAAGATTTGGATTAGGCTGACCGGAAACCCTTACTTCTTCTAACATGAGATCCTGCAAAGCTATACGTTGCTGCTCTTGCAATGAACAGAGGCTTTCATTCTCAAGTGCGGGCAGAAACGTCGTGCCTTCATTCATACGTCTAAGAGTAAGAGATTTGTCACCCATCCTAACCCCATTAAGAGCAGCACAAGCGAAATCAGGAACTGATGTATCCTGGTAAACACAAAAGGCATAGCCCTTTGATTTGCCTGTTTCTCCATCTTTAACCAGATCCATCCCCCGAAGGGGTCCAAAACACTCTAGCAGCTCTCTAATCTGAGCTTCAGTGAAATAGCATGGCAGACCACCAACAAAGATACAATCTGCATCCCCAAACACACCAGCAGAACCAGGGGTCAGTTCAGCCCTTGCTTCTAGAAGAACCTCTTCCTCTGTTTTCCCCATCAAGAAAATGCTGCAAATACAACAACAATCAGACAGCACCGAAATCAGCATACATCAGTGGCAGTGGCACCACATTAGGGTTAGAACATACAGCAATCTTGGCCAAGAGCTATCACGAATTTGCATCAGAATGTTGCCATGGGGAAACATAGTTATCACTTAATTAACGCATTGATATGCTAAATTCAGAAACCAAAACAAAAGAGACAATCCTTTCGGGGGTGACGATTACATTATAATAAAATTAGACTGAAGGTAGTATAAAACAAGAAAAGCACGATATGGAAAGTTCAGCTACATCCAAATACAGGCGATTGCTCAAGAAATAGAACAGTAACAGTCACCAAACAATTGTGACGAAGCTATAATTTCAAGAACACCGACAAATCGAAAAAGAAAAGTTCAAACAACTTATAATTTCAATCGCACTTGTAAGGGCGGACAAAAAAAATATGAGATAAACAACAAAACTGAAATCAAATGATACCTGAGATACGGAGTGAGAAATCGTCGCCGCCACCACTGTCCTGTCTTTTATCTTCAAATTTCACTCTGATTCTTCAGTCTTCACTTCACGTCTAATTTATTTCAGGCCTTCAGGGAATGAAGGAATTGAAAAAGAAAAAAAAAAAAAAAAAGACGAACACGGGATTCACCGCCTAGAAAAAAAATTTATAAATGTATTTTGGGGCTCCAGTTTTGGCGCTATTACAAATCATACCCAAAATTTTCACAATTTGACAATTACAGTGATTAAAACAAAAAAAAACACAAAAAAAAAACGGAAGAGATAATTCACCCCCTCTATTTTGCCGAGTAAATCAACAATTCCACTGCATTTTTGTTTTTTTGTTTTTTTTTTGTCAAAGAAGATAATCATATATATAAAGAAAAAATAATCAAGTACAACCACATAGTATTGGACTACAACATTCTATGATTGAGATATTACAATTCGCTTTACGTGTTATACCTAGCCACAAAAGAAGAGATGCATAATTCCTACACTGTGTCCAATCCTAGGCTAATATAAATTAGATAAATTATAGCAATATTCTAATTACAAAGTAAGGAAATTTCACAGTTTCATAAATAAAAGAAAATAATAATATACTTTTACAAATGAAATCTAAGCATCGCTAATAGAGTCCGGTGCAATTGAGGGAAGAGTATTAATTTTACAGGAAAAGAGAAAAAATAAACATAAGCCCTAAAAGACATTAATATTTGTTTCATATTGGTTGATTGCACTAAATAATTCATACATTTACTTTGTATTAAATTTTTTTCTAATTTGTCATTGCTAAATTAAACCATCTACAATGATTTACACTAGTGCGTGTATAATAAGATTCCATGTAATCCATTTGTAATATTATTCAACTTTTCTCTATATTGGCGTATGCTCTAATAATGTAACATAATTAAATTACTATTAAATGATTATATTCTATCATTAACTGCATGATAACCCACAAAATCATGTATTTTCACTCTGTATGAATCCTTATACCATTAAAATTAAAATGTACAATATTCCATGCAATGTAAATTGTACCACAAAATGGTACTTTATCAATTATTCCTTCCATTCTTAAATATATTTAGTTATGGTTGATAAATTTTCAAAATATATGTTGTTTTATGAAATCAATGCAACTTTTATCTTATTTTTCTAATATCACCCTTGCATTGCAATGAAATGGTATTTAGAATGAGATTATATAATTGGCGATGACTTCTATGGATAATGATTAAAGGTAATTTTGTATTTTAAATACATTATTAAATATTTTATCAATATTGTTAAAATTGCTAAAAAAAATTATATATTTTGGAATGGAGGGAGTATTTATTACCATTAAAGATATTCTTAGGTACAGAGTGATGTCAAACTGAAAAAATGCAATTACTAAATATTTAATACAATATGAATAAAAAACAAATACAGTAAAGCGTCGGTAAATTTAATAATATATAAATTAATAACTTCTAGCAAACAAAAAAACCTTCTAGTAATTAATAATTTTTTCCGGTCTTCATTTGGGACCAGTACAAAAAGTTAAAAAATTGATAAAATGATAAAATAATAATGTTTTAGAAAATCTCTTATATATCTATAGGTCCAAGAATACCATAAATTAATAAATATCCTAAAAGCAAAAGAAAAAGACTATAAATATTTAGTCAAATATGCACTATTGACAGTTTTTTTAGTCCCTAGAGTTGATATGAAATTTTTTTGTTTTTAATATTCACAAGAGTCTTAATACTTGATTGATTCGGATGTAAGACAACTGTAAATTAAGTAATTTAGTGACAGTATTTTTTCTCACATAAATTCTTTAAATTAATATTAATAAATTAATAATTATTAATTTATCGATTATTTAATAATTCTATGAATTGATAAATTTTATTGGTTCCAACATTATTAATTTATAAAAGTTCTACTCTACAATTGCTCTGCCAATATCTTGACCGCCCGTATTAATACCTTCATTAATGCCTTATTTCGAAAACAAAAACCAGTTTTAACTCGAGATAGATCCGAAATGAAATCACATTTGGAAAAGAAAAATCTACAATAAAAGCTACTAATACTCGGCTGTGTGTGTCCCCATCCGAAATGAAATCACATTGAATAAGAAATATCCACAAAAATAAAAACAGATTTTTCCATAGATTTCCCGACACGTACTATTTAATTTTATAATAATTTATGAAATTTATAATGGCTCATAAAATACGAAAATTAGGAGAGAAGAGAGAAGGAGATAAAAACCCCACCAGGAGTACTTAGAACTTTCTGGAAAAGCGACCGCACCAATCAAAACTAGCTTCTCGCGCCTTCTTTTCCTTTCTCCCCTCAAATTAATCCCACCCCAAATTTAATTCATCCTGGGCCCTACCACCAAAACCTATTTTTATTTTCTCTTTCTTCTCATTTCCACTTTTACCCATTTCATCCGTTTCCTTATTTTGCCATATTTTAACTCTCCTCTGTCTTTCTCTCCTCCTTCGTCCTCTTCCTCCTTCATTTCCTAACAGAACCTTCTAGAACGAACCATTGAACGAACGAATCCGCCATAAGCGCCCATCTCTCCGTTCTATCTCGTCAATTACCAAATCTAATTGGGACAACAGTTGTCTGAGGTAAGATATACAGAAGCGAAGAAGATAGTCTCTTTTCTTTTTTCTTTTCCCTTTTTCTGTACTGGAATGAAAATAATTCCGAGTCCTAATCTTTTACGTGTATTATTAATGTGATCTTTTTCTGGTGGTTTTGTATGTTAGAAATTTCTAGTAGTTGGATCTGGTGGTCTTTGTTGCTGCGTCAATGCCGGCTGAGCAAACCGGTGAATCCACCACCGGGGTTGTTGGTGAGTCTCAGAGGTCTCTTCCGACGCCATTTTTGAACAAGACTTACCAAATAGTGGATGATCCCGCCTTCGACGATTTGATTTCGTGGAACGAAGACGGCACCGCTTTCATCGTTTGGCGTCCAGCTGAATTCGCCAGGGATTTGCTCCCCAAGTATTTCAAACACAACAATTTCTCCAGTTTCGTGCGCCAGCTTAATACTTACGTAAGTTCCGCCTTAACCGGCATCAATTGGAGAATTCCCATCTTTCAATTTGTTAATTAAGTTTTGGTGGAGCGCCGTTATTTAGTTTTAATTGTTTGTTGGAATGTTAGGGATTCAGGAAAGTAGTGCCGGATCGATGGGAATTTGCGAACGATTGTTTCCGGAAGGGAGAAAAGAGATTATTGAAGGATATTCAACGAAGGAAAATAACTCCGGCGGCCGCGGCGTCGCCGGCGGCGGCGGTAACCTCACCCGTGGCAGCTGCGAATGCACAGGGGATCACGGTGGTGGTTCCGCCGGTGATGAGATCGTTGTCGCCGGCGACTTCCGGTGACGAGCAGGTTTTGTCCTCGAATTCTTCGCCGGCAGCCACCACCACCACGACGGCTGCTAGGCCTACAACGACGCCGGAGATTCTGGAAGAGAATGAAAGATTAAGGAAAGAGAACGCGCAGCTGAGTCGGGAATTGAGCCGGTTGCGGAGTTTGTGCGGGAATATTTACACCTTGATGTCGACCTACTCCGGCAATCAGGCGGAAAACGGTGGAGGAGAAGTTCACGAGAATGAGAAAAGAGCCTTGGACTTGATGCCGGAGATCCAGGCGGCGGTGGAAGTCGACTGCGGCATCGCCTGCGTAGGAAGCGGTGGGGTAAGGAAGGCGGAGGATGCGGAGGAAGAAGAATTGGACTTGAGCCCGAGGCTGTTTGGTGTCTCACTCGGGGTCAAGCGCGTGAGGAGGAGCGACGACGAAGTAGATAGTGAGAAGCAAGGGAGTGATCAGATGCGGACGCATGTAACCGAGGAAAAATGTGAGCCGTCAGATGGAGCTGTAGATCACCGCCGTGATGATGTTGGATGGCTAGATATTTCCATCAGCAGAAAATCTGAGGGCGAGATTTGACCCACCCCTTGGAACGCCCGGGGAGAATGTCGTGGGGTCCACCAGTGAAGGCAGAGAAAGGGAGAAAAAGAGGGAAAAAAAAAAAGGGATGAGAAAGTTCAAGGAGGGATTGAGAAAGGTGATGCCGTGGATAATCATCACGTGTTACGTGTACGTAATTTTCAAATCTTCTGGTCCTTTCTGGAATGATGATGGGATCACGTGGGCCCAGTTGGGCTCGTGGATTGCTTGCTTACGAAATTGAAGTCAGCTATGTCAGGGAATTGTTAGCAGTCGGCCCGGTGAAACATTTGGACAATGCGGAGGTCGGAATTTGGGCTACTGTAACTGACTGGCCCGGTGGAAATGTTGCCAATGTCGGACTGATGACCTTTGAAGGGATTGCCGGTGGAGAGTTACGAGAATATATAATAGTAGCTCATGTCTAGACTGTAGAGATTGTGACTTTCTTCTTCTTCTTTTTTTTCTTTTTTTTTTTTTACCAAAGTGATTATTATTATTATTTTTTTTATAGAAAAACAGATATTTTGTTTTGGGGCATCATCTCTTTTCTGTTTTCTTTTATTTTATGAATTAAATTTGTTTTGACCGTAAAATCTTTGTGTCCTTAATTTAAGGGGGGAAAAGAACAATACTACACGAGAATAACATACATAAGGATACTTTTTTTTTTTTTTAATAACAGATAAGGATACTTTTTTTTTTTTGAACATCAGATAAGGATACTTGATCGGAGGAATGAACCAAAGACTTAAGTAGTATCTTACCTCTAAAGAAAATGTACAAGGAGTTCTCTTATATATGTGGTTCTAGGATTATAGGAATTGGTGCAGGGGCACCTTTGGCATACACGAAGCAGAAATTTCGCAAGGTCAAGTTATAAACCACCCACCTAACTTACGGTATCTAGAAAACAAGAACTTTTCGATACAAAATCTAAATGCCTAAGAATGTAGTTACTTGATAAGCTAAATGTAGACCCATTATCTTTTTACAAGTTCTCAAGACAGAGTTTACCATCATATACGAGTACATACGCAACGGTTTAGGTGATTAATTGGAAAATATGCACATAGATCTAATTGGAAATTCAACATGCATGGTACAACTCAGGGGAAAAAACACGTAACGTTTCCAAATGGCAGAAAAAGTGTTGCTAGACTGAAATAAATACTTATATAAAATTATAAATATACTTAAAATAAACTATTTTTGTCCCAAATACTTGTAAAGTTTAAATATTTATTTTTATTACAATTGTACTAAAAGTAAAAAATCAAAAGAATCTCTACAAAGTGTAGAGACCATTAGATATAGCGTGAAAAACTAGTACTTGCATATTGTTTTTTCCCTTTAAGGAAGAAAAGATAATCAAAAGGGTATTACTTTTCTCAATTCATATATTACTCATTTACAGTTCGTTTTGGATAATTTTGCTCATGAACTCTTTTTTCTTCTCCAACATACACTAATTACATTAAATAAAAATAAAGTTTACTAAATTAATTGAACAATAATACAAAATATAAAACTAAAGTAATTATACAAAAACATAATGATAACAAAAAAATAATATTAAAATAACACAAAAAATTGGGGGGAAAAAAAAAGTAAGGGTGGCCGGCCCTTTTGAAGGTTGACGGGTTTACTAACCGGTCAACCGGAAAGAAGTGGCCGACCAATCAAGTGGCCACTTCTTCCCGGTTGGCCCGTGAATAAACCGGCCAACCTTTTAACAACAAATTAGTATTTTTGATTTTTTTATTTCGGTTGGTTAACTTTGAATTTGTTAATTTGAAGTTTCTTTTTAGACACCTATCTTTTTTACTATTAAAATTTACCATTAAGGAGTAATATTCTAGTTACTTTAGTTTTACATTTAAATTTACAATTTTACATTAAAAAATTTTCATTAAATGATGGAGTGATGTGGTTGCGACATGTGGACTTGACTATATAATTTTTCACCACGTGAATTGACCTATCAAATATCGTGCCATGTGTCCAATTAAAAACCCCCCTTTAATATATATAAAGATATAGATTAGTGTTGTTATTTTGTTTTTCTCCACAAAATATTCATTTGTATTTTTATGTGTGTGTTGTTGTGAAATTAATATTTGCAATATTTTCGATTTGTATTTGTAATGTCTTTTTAATGATTTTAAATGTAATATTAGTAATGGTGTTTTATTATCATCATCGAGCCAAATATTTTTGCTATTTTACTATTTGTAATTTTATTTAATTGACGTAATATATGGTGAAAAAATTACTACAAATTAATTATGTAAAAATTATGCAATTTAAATTTAAAAATTAATATTACTAATTATTATTTAAATTAATGGTGTGTAATTATAAAATTTCTTAAATGTAATTTATTTTGTAATAGAATATAATAAAATACAAATAACAAAAGTTAATTTTACAAAAAAATAATAAATAATCGAATATACTAAGAATATTTCTTTTAGAGAGATTTTATAGAGAGAATGAGTTGAAAATGATGATAGTATTTAAACAGTAAAAGTAATCGAATTTCACTGTTTCAACTCTAAATATACAATTTAGAGGAGGTTTGGGTTGAAGATGCCCTAATATTTGTTTCTGCAGGCTATACTCGAAGACAGGCATGTAAGCGAAGTTGCCGCAAGCTAAGCGCGCTAAAGGTAGCAATTTTTAGCCCCTTCTTTCCCCCTCATTCTCTCGGTTTTTTTTTTTTTTTTTTCATTTGTTGAATGTAGCAATTATATTAGTTGTTTCCATGAATTTGGTGATTTGATGTTTACTTGAAGTGGTTGATTTTTATGTTACTCGGACTCAGGTATGAGTGTGGGACATGACACGGGATCTGAGTGTCAAATTTTTAAATTTTATAAAATTAAGATACGCGTGTAAAGATTTAGACACGGATACGGGTACAGATACAGTGATCATTCTTATATTTTATTCTTCCAAAAATTAAAAAAAGGTTAATTTTTTTATATACTTTATTCAAGTAAAGATGATTATAGTACATAATTATAACTATTTTGGTGCTGGATAAAAAGTTAGAAGGTTCTAACAACTACTTATTATAAAAGAAATGAAGGAGTCAATTTTTTTTAATTAATTGAAAAGTTGTCTTAATAATAATAATAAAAAAAGTAAAAACGAAGGGGACGCTGGGCCTTTTTTGGATTTATAAGCCGATGGGCTTTTCTCATATACTTATTCAGAGAATGACTTGAAAAACGTGTGTATTATGAAGCCCAGTCCAGTGAATTCTTTTTGCCTTCTTCTTCAACCTTCAGAGAAGCGCCGCTGAAATTTTTCAGCTGGCCGGCGAAATTTTTGGGACAGAGCTACGTCGTTTTCTGCTTGTCCCCCGTGTAGTGAATTGAAATCATGATGAATATCGATACGGTTGGAACTTCAAACAAAATCAAATTTGATGAGAGTGATGATGATGTAAGTACGTTCTTTCTGCGACTTCTATATGTTTAGGATAAGTGCATATTTACTAACCTATCTGAATGATTTTCAGGAGGAAGAAATAGAAAAGGAATTGGCGGAGGTGACTTTTGAGGACCTGCTGAGAGCCAAGTCTGATGGATCCGAAATTGTTTATAGGAAACCCAAAGCGGAGAAGAAATCTGGCGGCAGGGAAAACAAGAATAGGTACTTGTTGGTAAAATTGGTAATCTTTATTCTCCCACTCATTTTACAGTTAATAATTCTCACTTTGTATTGTGTTCTGGCTTAATCAGGCCCATGGAGATGAGTAGCAAGAAACCAGTCAGTAGATTTCGTGAAGTCATTCAAGTCCCTAAGAAGGTGTGTAGCCATGCAGAATTAATTAGATTCTTGTTTAGGTTAATGTGCTTTGCTATTATGTGCTTTTCTATAATTTCTGGAAGAAACTTGTCTTTCTTATTTTCAGTCATTTGTAGATGGAAAAAGAGACTTCTTGTTGCTGCTGCTGCTGCTGTTGTTCTTGTTGTTGTTGTTGTTTGTTGTTGCTTGTATATGAGTAATGTGTGCATTTGGACCAAGTGTAGTTGTAACAGCAATTTCCGTTCTTGTCCGGATGAGGTTGAGTCGGAGAATAATAGGTTAAACTTCTTATATGTTTTTGTTTTTATCCAGGTGGGGCGTGATCCTCGCTTTGAGTCATTATGTGGCAACCTTGATGTTGACGGGTAAGCATCAGTCTTTGGGTTTGCTTTTGGTGTTTAATCTACTCCTTGCATTGCCTTGTTTGAGCCTAAGGTTAATTTTCAAAATATATTGCTCATGCTTGTTCTGAGTCTGTTTAATTGAATTAAATATTGTTTGAGTATGTCCTGTAAGTTTTTCTGTGTTCCCCTGGGAGGGGGGTTGTTGGGGGGAAGGGGGGGGGGTGTTTGGGGGGGAGTGGGAATGGAGTTTTTAGCATTTGGTTTTGCTATCTAGTTCAACTACCTGGCTGAGAATCTGAAGCTAGAGTTAGGACTGAGAAAAGTGCTGAATTGTTTGGCATTGCTGGCTATTTGATTGCGACCAAAAAGGAGTGTGAAGCAAGATCAAGGGTATAAAAGTATCAGGGTCAGGTGAAGGATGTATTGGCACTTTAGCTCCAAGGGAACGCTTTCGTGCAGAATAGGAACTGCAAATCTTAGCATTTATTTAATCTCTACAAGGCCTCACTTCCAGGGAGTGGAGACTTTAGTCTTCTTCCTTCTGGCTGCTAGAAGTTAACTATGGAAAGCCTTAACAGCATAAGTAACATTTTAGATGCTTCTAGTGTCATCAATGGTTGTCCAGTTGAACCTCATATATTGACAGCAGCAGCAGAAGTGAGTAGCATGCGGGAATGCCTGAAACAATACTGCACTCTTATATGGAATTTGTATCCAATCCGTTATACTAAGTTTGCTCCCCCCACAAATCTAGTAGACGAAATGGCAAAGCGGCCTATAACATCTGGAAGTGGATAAGATCTCCACGGAGTAGTCTAAAGGATAAGTTTTACTGAAGGTGGGTAGTGGACATACTTATGTCATACAAATCAGGTAGTAAGGGGTTTCACCTTTTGGCTTGTTTTAGCTGTACGTCTATCACATGATTGCTTGCATCATCCAGTTGAGTTGAGATTATGCGTAAAAGGACAGTTCTGGTTGATTCATTATTGCTTGCTTGAATATTTGATTGTGTTTTTTATTGATTGCTTTCTATATTGATTTTAACAGATAACATATTCTGTAGGTTCAAGAAAAGATATGATTTTCTATACAAAAATGAGCTTCCTGCTGAAAAAGAGGTATCCTTCTGGTGTTGGAAATCTGTTGAAATTTTATTGGGTCTTTTTTGTAATTGAATTATTACAACCTAGCCCCCTAGGAAGGGAAAAATATAAACTCAATGGTTTTTGGAAATTTCAGGAGCTAAAGAAGCAGCTGAAGAAAACAAATGACCCTGAGGTTATGGATGAGCTAAGATCACGTATAGCGTGGATTGTAAGTCCTTGATATAGTCAAATGAAATCTTGTGATTAATGGCAAATATTCAACTATGTTTATTCCTATCCCTGATCTCTCTATCGGCATCTTTATCAAACATCTGTGCAAAAATGTGTATTGAAGCTGTATTTTGTGTATGTAATAGGATAAACAATTGAAGTCTGCAGCACCGAAGCTTACGGAGAAAGAAATTTTGGCTGAGCACAAGAAGAAAGAGAAAGAAGCTGTGAAACAAGGAAAACGGCCTTATTTTCTGAAGAAATGTAATCTCTCTTTCTCTCTGTGTGTGTGTGTCCGTGCATGCGTTTGGTTCAAACCAACTAAATTTGACTTCTCCATGGTAGGAATTGGCTTTTCCATCCCATGGTGTTCTTCAGGGGGGTGTATGATACTAATCAGATATATTTATATTTGTTTAATGGCACTATTCGTTGGAAAATGTTGTCACTAGGTTAGAATTGTAATTAAACTTCCACCTCAAGGAAATCGCCTTTGTCCTTTTGAAAAAAAAAAGAAAAAACCATCCCCATTCCTCTGTGCTCATTGCTAACCCTGTATGTGTACATTGTTGTCAAAATCAATGTTCATTTTCTTGTTTATTCACCATTAATGAGTACATTATTTGACTGTTTGTTTGAATTTTTGTTTTAGCTGAAATCCGGAAGCAACAACTTATTGAAAAATACAAGGGACTGAAGGTAAGCATCATATCTTCCGTTCTTATTTCTACAAAATTAATGAAGGGTTTGGAATTACAAAGACTTAATCAAGGTCAATTCTGAGTTTCAGGCAACTGGGAAGCTGGAGTCATACATTGAGAAAAAGAGAAAGAAGAACGCCTCTAAAGACCATAGATTTATGCCGTATCGCCGTCCTAATGAAGTATCGCCGTCCTAATGAAGCAGGAGACCAGTGATACTCATGCTCTTGGACCTCAATTTGCCTTGTCCTCTGCTTGTAGCAGTAACGTGCCTTCTGATTTCACTGATATGTATGTTAAGTGTATCGATATGTAGATGATTAGCATTTTCGTCCTACCTGGTGCACCATCGGTTCAGAGTTTAGACATTAGAAAGCAATAGGATTCATACAATCCAGAGTTGTAACGATGAAACAAAGAAAAAGATGCCGGGGAGAAAAAGTTTACGTCATTTTCTATCAAATTTACTAATGTTATACTTGATTATATATTTTTATGAAAAAATATGCATATAAAAAAACCACAAGTGTTAAAATCATAATTTTAAATAACAATTGTTAAAATTTTGAGTAAACAAAAATGTAATGACATGATAATGAAAGTGATTTTTTATTTTTTTTTGAGATCGTGCCTGATAAAAAAAAATAATTAAAAAAAAAACAGAAATCATAGTACTCTACCAATTTGTAAAAAAAAAAAAAAAAAAAACTGAAAGAATTCTCGTGATTTCTTGATGTGTAATTTCATTATGCACATATTAACAAAGAAAAGAAATAATTTATACAACGTTCCACAAAAATAATTAACGTAAAATTTTCGAATCCAATTCGGCAGCATTCCAAATCCGATTCTGAATCCGTTTCCAACTCACGAAACAAACGCCTCCTTAATGTATATGTAAAAGATTGCTGGATTCCACTAAATTCACGCGATTTCCACGCGGAATTGCAATTTCCCAATAGGAAAAGGATTATCCGATTAGGAAACGCGGCACCTCTATATAAAGACATACTTGATTCCACATTGTTTCGATCAATTCACTTTCCCAATTCCAAGTTCTCTCTCAAGAGTATGGCCGGTTCTGTGTATTACAGATTTAAGAGCTCGACCGTCGTCGAAACCATCCTGATCGATGGCCCCTTCATCCCTGTCCGATATCTAAAAGAAAAATTAATCGAAAGAAAAAAAGTTGGAAAGGGTAACGATATCGTACTAATCAACCCTGAAACCGATGAAGAGTATATTAACGATGAAACTCTGATTCACCAATCTTCTACTGTTTTAATCCGTCGTGTTCCTCGTCGGTATCTGCTCCCAATCGTCCTTGCGCCGGTGGAGGAGGAGGATCAAAAGGAGGAGAAGGGCTCGCCGTCGTCTGTCCAAACCCTAGAAAATTCATCCTCAATCGTTTACCCCGAGGATTCTGAATGGGATGATTTTGTTGCTAAGGAATTAAATTCCAGTTCCGATAACTCGGAATCCCAATCGAAATCGGTGGGAAGTGGGGTTGTGAACAATCCCGATGAAGATTCGAAGGTGGCGGCGGTGGTGCAGGGTTTCAATCGGAGGGCGGCGCCGCCTCCTCCGGGTTATGTTTGTCATCGGTGTAACATCCCCGGCCACTTGATTCAGCATTGCTCGACGAACGGTGACCCGAATTTCGACATGAAAAGGCTAAAACGTCCAATTGGGATTCCGATATCAATGTTGGTGCCTTCCCTGGATGGATCCTACTCGTTGCCCACCGGAGTTACTGCAGACATGAAGCCCAATGAAGCTGTTTTTGAGAAGGAGATTGAAGGTGTTCCAGTCAGAAACTCTGTTGTGGACTTACCACCAGAGCTTCATTGTCCTCTGTGCAAAAATCCCATGAAAGATGCAGTCTTTACGAGCAAGTGCTGCTTCAGGAGCTTCTGTGACAGATGCATCAGGGATTATATTATTGCAAAATCCATGTGTGATTGTGGGGCAAAAGGCGTACTTGCAGATGATTTGTTACCAAATCCCACCTTGAGAGACACTATAAATCGAATGCTTTGGTCTGATCATAGCAGCAACAGCAGCGGAAGGAGCAGCAGCAGCAGCAACAAAAGTGGTGTTGAGAACAACACTTCTCAGATTCAACCTTCGCGTTCCAGCGGTGGTGGTTCATCTTCAAGTTCAAGAAAGGAAGAGACTTGCAGGGTGCCTGAAACTGTACAGAAAAAGTTAGGACCAACTACTGAAAAAGTTGCTAATGTTTCTGATACAATCAATGTAACTGTAAGTGTCAATGATAGTTTGACTAATGAAAAAGAAATTGAGCATAATGTGCCAGTTTCTAGTGAGTTATTAGAATGCAAGAAATCAAAGAAAAACAATGATGTAAAGAAGCAGAGGAGATCTGCTGAAAACGTTTCTGCTTGCAATTCCAATGAAAACAGTTCTAATGGCTATGGTCCTGGACCATATGCCTACAATCAATTTTGGAATCCGTACATGTCTCCTTACGTTAATAATCACTATCATCCCTACATGGGCTATGGAGTTGCTCCAATGAACACTCTATTTGATACGCAAAATTACATGATGCCGCCTTCTAGGCCTCAGTCTCACAGAGGAGCAGTTAACATGAAGAGGAAGAGAGAAGATGAGAGATGCAGAGGATATTGAGCGGAAGATGAAAGATGCAGAGGATATTGAGAGCCTCCTAAGCCTGCAATTATGTTTTTCTACTTTTCTTGCCTCTGTTTAATTTTACGGATTAGAGATGGGCATATTGGATGCCTCTTATTGTATACGAAACTACTGTTTCTTGCTGATGTAATCTTTCCAACTGATTATTAATGAAATTGAAAATTTTCTCGATCAACTCTGTTTTGCATAGTATTCTTTGATTCTCTATAATTCCTTTACTCTCCCCTCCCAATATAATTGCGTAAAAATAACTATTGAAAGTTTCATTTTGTTTCTTCCAAAGAGGGATAAATATGCTCCCCCTTTTACACAAGTAATCTGGTTCAATGAGAATGCTAAGGCCATAACCTTAAGGAAATATGCCCACACATTTAACTAATCAAAGTAATTGATTCAAACGTGGTTGATCGTAATGTAAAACTAACTGATACAACGATAACTACATGTGATGAATGAAAGAGCTCTGAATCCAGTCGTACTAAGAGAATATCGGGAAGAAAACAAAATACACATGACGGGAAACCATTAGGTTTAAATTTACACTTGCTTTCGTTTCCCATTACGATCACCACTACGCCTAAAGCCTAGAAATACAACTTACTTTTAAAGCCAGAGTACGGATGCTTTTCTTTTTCTTCAAACAGGAAATATATTTTACATTATCTGGAAACAAATTCGGACAACAATAAATTTGGCGTGATCAACGATGGATTGCAAGGGTAGAGACTAGGGAACAGCCGAATTAAATAGAGCAGTGGAATTGATTTTCTGGTAGGAAAGATCCATCAATTGCGCAAATTTGTTCCTTCTTACCGCTCGGGTATTTCCAATACAGGAACCAGTTTTGGCAAGCCTCCTTTGCTGGTCTCATCCAAGCCAACTTCTCTCAATTGTTGATATGATCATTCGCCCACGGCTATCACTTCCACCACAGCAATTTGATGCCGTGACATATTAACTAGATCACAAAATCAAGATCTTCAAACCCCGCAATCTACAACAAGCCAGCCATGCATGCATAATGCCTCATTTCCAGGTAGCTTCTTGCAGTTTCTTTGTGAAAGACCTGAAGCTACTGCTGCCCTTGTCCCCCCAACGAGCAGATGCACTGCGCATTATGAACTCTGTCATCAGAGTTGGTCTCGTGTTCGACTCCGATCCCTCCTCATCATAGCCTGCACAATTAACAAACGCATTCTGGTAAATCCCATTGAAAATAGTCTGAACAGGATAATTACTAGTGGAGACACACAAGGATACCTGAAGAGGCAGGAAGCCTATAGCGTTCTTTCAAAAACTTAGAGGCTTCTCTATCTTTTTTGTGACACAGGACCCGTATCAAAGTATCAGCATCTCCCAAGCACCTGTTACCATATTTACGCTCATCCATTCCGACTGAAATGTGTTCGCTGGAACTCATTAACAATTGAATGACTGATTCAGCCTGTTAATAGGACGAGTATGGAAGGACGTCACAAAATGAACAAGCTGTAGAGTCAAATCACTTGGAAAATTTCTGGGTGACTGAACCTGAAGAGCAAATAGGCCAAGTATTTGGTGGGCAAACTTTGCTTCCTCCTCCACTAGCGATCGAGGAAGGCCTTCTCCATCAGCAATAAACAAGTCCTGGATAATAAAGCAGCACATATATGAAATTTGGAGATCTGGTTAAGCATAACATTCACTAATCACTATCGCAGTATCAAATTATTATGCAAGTAATCATTTTCCAGCATTTTATGAAACCAGATACCAATACAGGAACAAGAAGAATTTTCCAACCGAATCAATAAGAATCAGCTAAGCTCCATGATATCTTCACCAAACATATTCTACAGTAGCCAAAATTGCTTGCTTTGAAGGAGGCACAAAATGAAAATGCTAGCATTCAGAAGTATGTTACGTCTTCAGCATAAAAATCTACATTTGGATCCTATAATATACTGTAACTTTGAGTGCCAGAAACTCTTATGTCCATTAGTTGGTTTTTCCTGTCTCCGATTAAATTAAAGTAATAATTTGAACAATAAAAGTGAAATGTCTTATTAGCATTAACATACCTTCAAATACACATCTCTAAACACTAAAACGGAAGGAAGATCTGGAAGCTAGGTAAAGAAGTTTATGCGAAGTTGGAAATTACGAATCAGATAATTATGAGAACCACGCTTACTTTTAACATGTTAAGGTCTTCTTCTAACATTGGAACATCTGAATCAGAGAATGCACACGAGGGACCTCCATCCAGTAACACCCAAACATAACCTTCCTGTAAGAGAAAGTAATAGATCTTGACTGATAGGCAAAGGAAGAATGATAAGCAGATTAATAGAAGCGAGATTTACCAAGGTTGACTTAAAAATGCTGGAGACAACCCGATCTCGAAGTGCATTGTCAATCAAACCGCAAACATGATTTAGAGCCTGCATGGTTGCCACAATTTAAATTCCACATTCAAACATTTCAAGTTCTCATCAAATGAGAGGCGAAAAACGAATGATGCATGATACCAGTATTTAGTGGAAAGGGTAGAAGAGGTATGATAGAGTTACACTAACTTACCGTGTCTAGATGTTGAATTATACTGTCTAAACGGGAATGCTCAACACCACCGTGATATAAACGGTATAGGAATGATTTTCTCAGATCCCAGAAGACAACTCTAGCTCCTAGAATTGAAGCAACAGGAATTTTGATAAGTGATCTAGAAAGCGTCTGGGTTAACCTTTCAAGAGAACAATAATAACTCAACCATTCAAACAGACTGAGCAATAAAGTTGTGCTAACAGGCAAATGTACCTAAATAGATACATACACATATATATATATATATATATATCAATAATCCTCTGGGGTTGGAGGGGATGGGTATGATTTGTAAGAAACGTGCATGTAATAAGAGAAGCTCACTAACCAATAAATTCACAAATCTGTCTGATAGAGTGAGCAGTGGTATCCCTTATGCAATCAAAGGTAGCAGCAAAAAGCTCATCCACTGATTCGCCACACGCATCCAAAATTCTGCCAGATGCCCCAGGTGATCCCTGTCTAGCTGGATGAAATAAAGAAGACAATAGCATTACCAGCACATCTAAAAGAGGCATGCTTAACTTCAAGGGCACACATAATAAAATTCTACAGTTTTTAAATTATTTTTTTTTTATGCAATGTATCTTGAAAAGGCATTTCAGTGAATCTCCTAAATGAGCACTCGAGCAAAAACTTTCAAAGTAGAGAAACCATTGATGGGCCATAATTTTTACCACTAAAATGAGAAATGCACCCCCCTTCTCCCCTGTCCTCTTCTGTCTCACCCCAGCAAGTAGCAGCTTTCAGACTGTCATAAACAATAAAATCATAGTGAACCATAGCAGCTGCTCCACACATAAACATATGAAGAAACTGACGAACAGAGTTATTTAACTTGGCCAGCCAGTTTTTCGAAATACTTTACTCCATTGGAAAAGAAGAGCAGAAATAATAAAAAGGATAGAGAGTCTCTATACGTGCAGTATATGGGAGAGGATTCATAACACAGCAAGCAAACTGCATAATCAGTAAGAGATGATCTTTTGAGAGACTGGATACTTACAAGAATCTGTATTCTCAAATATTCCTGCAGAAGCCCAAGACTTCCTAATGCCATCTTCCAGTGCAGAAATTTGTTTCTGAAGATACTGCAGTGAAGAGGATGAAACGACACTTAAGAGACAGGAAACAAGAGATTTCTGATATTCCAAACAAATATATTCGAATCATGCACACAGTAGATAAAAGAAATCCATCATATTACTCTTAGGAACAACTGCAACCTGAAACCAAGATCAAATATCCTCTGATTATCAATTTCAAGACTTAAAAGACTGCGACAACTGCACCTCTCTAAATTTCAAAATTTTGAAATAAAACCTCAACCGAATGATGACCAACTTACAACATAAAATTCCACACAATGTTAAACATTTCAATTCACACCAATTTTTTTAAAAAATCAATCCTCTCCAAGCTAGTTTCCTAGGGAATGCCATGCAAAAGGCCTTGTCAAAAACTCAAATCACTAGGAAGCACCTGAATGTTGACCAATGGAAAGAAGGAGAACAGAACTTGGAATAATAAGAAGGAAAAGTACTTACTTGAAGAGTGTTCAATCTGACACAAAGTTTGGATGTTGTTAAATCATTCAGCTTACTGTTAACTTCCTCATCCAGCACAGCAGATTCTACTACCTTCTTCTTGGCAATTGGAAATGTTGTCTCCTTGTAGTGAGTCAAAGGTGGAACCGGTGGATAAAGGTTGTTCTTGTCAACTGCATTCCAGGGCAAAATTTCATGAACATCTCATCCATGGAGTTCAAAGTTCATAGAAAATAAACTCCCCAAACATCTGTCGCATCTCATTACATATCCTCAATACAAACATTTTCAAGGTCCAAAAGCATGGCAAAGCACAGATGAGCGGATACCATCTCCGCCATGTCACCATGCATTATTTGTTTTGGCTTAATTTTCAATAGAATCTTCCAAAAGTGATGTATTTCCCAAAAATAGGAGAGACCAAAGATTAGAGGTAAAGCCATTGGGACCGCAAGTGCGGAAATTTTAAATTTTGGGGTCTAAGATTACAATGGTGACCTCAATGACTATGGGGAGCAAAATACAATGGTAGAATTTCAGCATCTAGATGAGATTACACAACTGGTAAGCATCATCTTTAAAAGCAACATGCATCCACCTTTTCGTTATGGCCAAGAGAGTAGAGAAAAAGGGAAGAAAGATACTAGAGGAGCGTAGTATATTCTGACTACTTAATACCCTACCCAAATCTATGTTTTGGAGCTAAAACATAGCGATCAATGTGCCTCATTAAACTCAAGGTGACACAAAAGAGCCAAGAGATATTCTAAAACTTGAGAAAAAAGCATATAGAAGGAAACTATCTATATTCGTTCGACAGTAGTAAGTTGCAAATTACCTAACTGACTCGTAACTTTCTGCAGATAAGCATCCAATGTATGGAAAACTATAGAAAGTAGAGCCTGGAGGTGTGTCACATCTAATGGTAGTTTCAGCTCAAACAGTTGATCCACAGTCTGCAAAATAAAGTAAAATTCAGTAGTGAAGGAAACTTAACCAAATCTTATACAGCAAAAGCAAAAACAAAAACAAAAGAGAGAGAGAGAGAGAGAGAGAGAGAGACAGAGAGACAGACAGAGAGAGCAATAAAGTGAAGGTAAGAGCTAAAATTACTTGCTTCACTACCATGTAATCAGTATAATTAGGGGAAATTTGTATACCTCACAGTAACATTAAGAACAAACAAAACAAATAGGCAACTGGAATTGTGTAGCAAAATATAGCAGGAAATGTTGAATTATACAGATTTCAGTTTTTCAGGCCACTTGATAATATACCCTAGATACACCATCAGAACAAAATAATCCAAACACCGAAAGTATCCATAAGTAGTAACACCAGCAAATTCACATTAATTACAAATTCTTCAACCTTAAAGGTGTAAGAAGAAGTTTTCTCAATTGATTTCTAGGAAGGACAGTAACCATAAAAAGGTGACATGCTATGAGATGATAATTTCTTAAATAAGCAAACAAAAGAGACAAATGCAATATACACTTCTTAAGTGCTGGAGACACATTCAGCTTCTTGAACTACCCTCGCAGGTATTTTTAACAGATTACTGTTACATAACGAAACATGATCTAACAGGAAATTAAGTTAATATACAATAAGATGCTTCATCCAACTATTTACTTAGAAAAGGTCAGACACAGTCGAAAGCTGAAATGAATTTGCTAGTACACTAACTCGGAGAACCTAGTCCTTCAATAAAATATACATCATACATATCACATATTGGTAAGCAATGGCATACCTCCTCCATGATCCTAAATACTTCAACAGCTGAAGCTGCATGTTTCTGCTGATGTGACAAAGGTTCCCAATTCTGTAGGCAAACAAAAATTTGAAATATGCTCAGAAATTAGTTACACCTTTATTGCAAAAGTAGACTGTAATTCTTCATTGCTTCATGCTTCTAGATAGATGGAAAAACTGTGGTTCAAGCAATCCAGTACTCATAATGTTATTAACAAGGAAAGCCCAGAGTCAACGGTGTCCAAGCAGTAAACGACAATAATACTCTTCCAAGTGCGGAGAAAACATCTGGGTTCATCACAGTAGCTCGTTTGTTAACAAAACGAGACCTTTATATAGACGATGTTATCCCTATGGAAACCATACAGTAAAACAACCCAGATAATACTATACATGTTGCAGCTTCTGAAAAGAGGATGGCTTGAGTAAGGAATGTGGTTCGCATGTATTATGTGGAGTAGCTTAAATAACATTTTTCAACCAGTTGTAGAAGAAGCTAAAGCAGTTCTGCAAAACCCAAACCTCGAGATCAAAGGCACGTCCAGTCCATTCCATGATTCGGCTATGCTGAGCAATTATCCAATCAAGAACTAATGGCCTGGAAACCTCTCCGACCTATATATAATGGAAGAGCAGACGGTGAATAAATAACACTTTCCTAACCGAAATAATATGAAAGCGTAGAAAGAGCGAAAGATATGAAACAGATACTGACTTACTATTCACAGTAGTTTAAGACAACATCCTCATCGAACTTTTGTGGTTCATCTTATTTTTTGTAATTGTTTGGCATACATGGTGACTCTGATCAAATCTTTATTTATTATCTTTAATTCACAAATAAAATCAATTGATATCAAGAAACAAAAAAGTGTTCACATCCATTATTCAAAATTTCGTGCTGCTATCTATATTCCAATAAATTCATAAGAAACTCTCGGATGACTGGTTAAAAGATATGGGACTGTCAAGTGCATCAGCATTGAAGTTGTTTTAGAGCAATAGCTAAATCAAGATACAGATCCTAAGGTCATAGGTATTATACATAAACTGTGGACTGTTCTCCACAAAAGTTTGCTTAAAACTAAGCTGTTACATGCAGGGACCGAAACAAAACATGCAATCTAACTCCAAGAGTAGAACATAAAAATAGTCAACCTTGTAATGAACAAACTGCTCACTGAATGGTAAAGTTGAGCCATTTTTTTGGCAAGCAGAATACAGCTCAGTGAGGCAATTCTCCAATGAATTTGCTGCAGGAAGCACTTCTTTCACATCCTCAGAAAGACATGATATGCCCTGGAGATATGGTATCTAGAAGATAAAAAAGATAGGAAAGGAATCAGAAGATAATCACAGCCAACAGGGGTGAAGAGAGAAGATACAAAACGTAGACAGAAACAAACCAGTCTCTCTCCATAAAATCGGTGTAATTTTACGGCTGCCACCATCCCCATTTCAGGATACCAATGGTGTAAAACAGGATAATAGATGCTGATCTCCCTCTCGGCAATAACTCTAAGTTCACTTGCAAGTGCAGCTAAGATATGAGACCGACTTACTTCACATCCAGAACGCAGTTTGCCAGTCACCTGCCATCATTCCAGTATTAAGAGTATTAACACCACTTGTCACATACTATTAGGAAACCACTATTAACTGTCACCTATAAGATAAATGCTCAGATATGGAACAATTCATATGATTTACCCTTTTGCATGCAGCTTGCAGTGAACGGTCAGCATATTTTCTGACCTTCTTAGAAGTGATCTTCAGTGCCTCCTCAGCTTCAGTCATCTGCAAGCAGTAAACATGAAGATAACATTAAGTATATTTTACTGTCTGAGGATAACTGGAACCAGACTTTTTCTTGAAGAATGGGCAAAGGTAGGAAAACCAACATAATAGGAACACAATCAAAAGCTTTTAATAGCAACAGAAAACACATAGTGCATAAAGCATGATCCACTTTGATCTCCAAAGATTTACAACAAGTTGAATACTGAAACAAAATTCACAATCAACTGCACAGTGCAGTATATTTGTAGGATAGAAGCGACAGAATAAATATGGACAGTCCCAGAGAGAGAGAGAGAGAGAGAGAGAGAGAGAGAGAGAGAGAGAGAGAGAGAGAGAGAGAGAGAGGTTAATGATAAATTCAACAATCCAACTGGAAGTTTAAAAACCTCCTCAAAGTTGATTTAACACTTGAAAAGAGGCAACTACCTTGAAATTGTTGCACCCATTCATTTTCCAAGTTGTAACAGCCACTGTTACCACCCCTTTAAAGAGAGAAGATTTCTGAGGCATCAACAAAGAGATTTTTTAGTTCAAAAACCTTATTCATGGACAAAGAGCCAGAATAACTCTACTCAACATTAGACAATCTCACGGTCAAACCTTCCACAATACCTGTGAAAAATGCAGATGATAATCCTGCAGTTTAATGTCACACCACGAGCTAATTGATGATATAATTGACTGGATCAAAGTTACTTTATCTTCACAGCTATCTGATGTTGAACACACTAAACTACTTAAATATTCATCTTCCCTTCGGTCAGTAGCTGCAGATAACCTGAATTTCTCCATTACACGTATAGCGTAGTCTAAAAGCATACCCTCCTCTGTCCGGACAAACTTCAAATTCAAAGAAATTTGTCAGCAGCCCGTGAAAGGCTTTAAACACAGGCCCCAATCCCCATAACTAGGCCTATAACATTATACTAGAGAAGAACTTAAAAGAAATGCGAATAATGTCTGCAGACATAAATACATATATTACCTGCCTAAAAAGTACCCATGCATACAACGCATTGTGCAACTTATTAGTGATACCCAACAAAGGCCATGTCAATTGAAGGACTTTAAGGAGTTGATCCAATTCCTGGTACAAAAGCACAAGAAGAACAGTAAGAAAATAGCAACCGATTGTTTGGGGAGGGGGGTTGTCCAAAATATTCCAGATTCTCCACCTGTATAAGCTGGCTGTCTTCTAGAATGTCGAACAAACCAAACAATAGCTTAATGTAGAGCCTAATATTCACATGATATCCAGAAGCCCAAAAGTATGTTTCTCCTCGAAGGCCAAAACGTCCAGGCTTAGATGATAACATAGACATATACTGCCTAAGAGATGAAAGTATCTCATTCCTTTCGGAGTAGGACATCTTCTTATCCCATTCCTACAGCAGAACAATTACGTTTTCCTGTCAAGAGAGGAGAAGGAAAAATATTCTGAAGCCCAACAGTAAATTAAGGAAGAGAACCAATGAAGAAATACCTCTGAATTTTTAACCTTTGCAATTAAAAGTGCAATCTTCGTTTTATCAGCTATATTAGTAGCAGAAGAAAAATACTCCTCAACAGTATTTACCTGCAAAAGAAAAAAGAAAATTGAACCTCAAATTTCTAAAAGGAAAAATGCACTTGTACAAATATGATCAGTCAACACTGGATAAATTCTGAAAATTGGAATACATAATCATCAGACAAAAGAACCTTAGAAGCAAATTCCTAATGAGAAATAAGATAATCTACCATACATGTTCAACTGTTTATGTATGAAATCAAAAACCACAAGGCACGAATCGACTACATCAAAGAGAGACTAATCAACTCCGAAAAAGAAACAACCCAAATCTGAGTTGCAGTAAACATAGAACCAATGAAGGGTGAGTTCTCAGGGCATTTTCATCTATGGCATACGAAACACCATCAAAGTGAAAATGTCAATTTTGTTTCGTAAGTTATTCATAAGTTGAGAAGATGTAGAAACAGTCATTACATGTCGGTTCTTCCAATTCATATATGATTTCACATTAGGAAAATCAGAAACGAATGTGCTATTTAATAGGCCCAATGAGATTTCTGGAACAGTAATTTGTCCTATTGCTTTTACTGATGCAAACTGCCCAAGATGTCTCCTGGCCAATGCATCCATAGCTTCAGAAATCTGAAAAGGAAGACAAGAAAGAGGCATTTATTAAAATGACAATTGTACAATCGATGAAAATCTGATAAACAGCTTGAAGCAGAAAATAAGAACCCAATTTAACACAGATGAAAAAAATCAGGCGACTGAGAAGAACATGCCTGCATTTGCATGCGAATGGTATCAAGGAACTCCAGATGTTTGTCAGGAGATTCGGCTTCAAAGTGTTTACCCCTTTTGCTTTTCATTCCAGACAAAAACCTGGGATTCTTCTCTTTTTTCCGATTCTGAATAGAAACATCCATCCTGGACGTTTGACAACAACATAATGACATAATCAAAAGAAAAAAGGAAAAGTTAATCATTCCAATAACATGAAAACAAAACTAATGCAGAGGCCTCTGAAGACTATAAGATAAGTTTAGAGAAGAGAGAGAAGGAGAAATTACCCAGAGAAGAGCATACATGCAAGGCATGCTTCATAAGCCGTTTCCCGCAAGTCATCGCCCAGTAATCCTTCAAAAATCCTAAAGTTGTGTATCAGTTTACTCTCAAGCAGAAAATTTTAGGAATCAAGAAATATTAATGAACTTAATCTGTAACAGTTATGGACACTTATATCTACGAATTTAGAGGTCATGATGACATTATCTTGAAATAGAAACATATACCTGTTTGCAAACTAGGCAATCCTAGGTCTGGAAGTTCCCCGATGTTTACAGATTCAATACTTGTAGCTGTATCATTCATTTCTGGGACATCCTCAAAGCCAGATGCAGTAACATCTTTATAAGTTGAAACTTTGACATCCTCAAAGCCAGATGGAGCAACATCTTTATAAGTTGAAACTTTTCCCATATTGGACAGGCTTGATTGATTTTCAGCATAACTATATCTTACAACTGAAGGTGGAGGCCGCCGAGGAGGAGATCCAGCTGATTCTGGATCAGAACGAAGAAAATAGCATTCCCCAGACTGCAAATCCGTCTGCACAAAGAAGAAAATCAATCAACTAAAACACTAATCGTACTGTTGTATCTACTCAGAGAAGATCGTATCAGAAGCAACACATCAAGCAGCGCACCATCTCCAAAAGACATATTACACACAGATGGCTCAAAAGAAAGACACATTCCCTTCATGCAACCCTGAATCTTTTCCACAACGCAAAACCCACACATCTTTACAAACGAAAACTATGCCAATTAAGAAACAACCGCCAAATCATCAAGAAACCTACAGGTAAAGTATGTACATCATGCATATGGATAATGGATTAGCTACCTGACACCCCAGTTCCCCTTTTAGATAGAACTTAACTTCCATTCGATCAAAGTGTCCGCTTCAATTTTTCAAGTTGCAGCCTTAAACATAAACGTTTCAGATACATGAAAAGTTGGAGTCTCTCAAACATTTATCACAGATGGTGTCATTTCTTCAGGGCTCATGAAGTAAGCAATACTCACACGTTACATGCCCACGGAAAGACAAAACTAGGACAACGCTTCTAACGTAATAAAACAAAGAAGATATTTGAGAAAACAACCTAACACTAACTTAACTTTCAAATAGAATATAAAGAGCACCTCACTTGAAGCAAGTGAAAACAGATGGAAAAAAGCAGATTTCATGCCCTTACCGTTATTGGCAGCTCAAATTCTTCATGATACTTCCTAGTAGCTAAACCAACATCAAGAGCTCCACCTAACCATTCAGAACACCAAACAATTAACACAAAAACAAACGGCAAAAAGAAGAAACTTATAAAAACAGAAATTTAAATAATCGAAACAAACGGATTATTTGGAAGCTTACCGGATTGAATACAGTGAAGTACGTAATCGACGCTGATATAATCAAAGTTGATGTCAGATACGGTGCCGGAAGGAGTTCGGATGTCTTTAATCAAACCTAAAGATAGAACGAATTCGAGCAGCTTCCGACGATCCAAACGGTAACGTTCAAGCAAAGAGTAAACCTCCATGATGTAATTATTACTTTCCCCTTGCGCTCCGACTCCGCCTCCGTTCAGCTCCGCCGGAATGGAGGAAGAGAGTGGAGCTAGAGAGAGATAGGAAGAGAGCTAGTTGGAGAAGCGAGCTAGAATTTGTTGCCGAATGGAGGAAGTTTTTTTTTTGAGGTTCAAGTGTTTGAAAAGTTTGAAAAAGGGAAATGGTGTGAACTGGTCAGAGGTTTTACACTTTCACTCCATTGATAGATAGTGTGTTGTTTGACTGTGTGACTGTGTGTATGTCTCCGCTGGGCTGGAAAAAGTCGGGGGGTTTTTCATCATTACATTTTTATTGGCATGTGCCCCCCCAATTTTTTTCTCATTGCTTTTTCGTTTTCACCCCCTTCTTTTTCCTTTTCGCTTTTTTTCCCTTTTTCATCTCTAAATCTAAAGCTTTTTTTTTGGTGGTAAACAAATCTAAAGCATTTTTTTCATGCAATACAAAATTTGGTTTTCAATGTTGCGGTAAAAAAAAAAGATGAAAATTTTCCTTTATTGTACTCGAAATCGAAATTTTAATTAATGATTTTTTTCTATTTAAGAAAGAACTACATATTAATCTGTGATCTAATGGTTTATATTCTACGTACTCTCTCTCTATTCTAAAGTGGATGATTACTGAATATATATATATATATATATATATATATATACTCGTGATGTCTGGTCGCGCAATGCGCGACCCTGGCCAAATATATCTGTAAATTTTAGAAATGTTTGTATCTGAAAAAAACTATTTTGTATTTGGACCGATATATTCTAGAAATGTTTGAAGAATTTAGAAATGTTTTATAAGTGTGATCATATAAATGCTTGTATTTAGCATAAAAAGAATTTGTATTTGGCCCGGTACGTTTTAGAAATGTTTGAAGATTTTAAAAATGTTTTATAAGTGTTACTTCTTAAATATAAATAAACTTGATCAAATATATGTCTTGAAGTAAATGGAAGACAAAATATAAAAGCATCCTCATAAGTTTAAACATCAGAAAGATAATTATTGATGTTTCCATTAGTTGTGCCAAATCAATATTTAGTTTTAGAGATTTATAATAGCTTTGTAGTAAGCTTCCTCCAAAGGGTATACGCTTAATTGTTGAAACTATTTCTTCCAAAAGTTTATAGGTAGTAAAATATCAAAAATATGATTTTGAAACTGATTAATTGTTGAAACTGGTTGATCACAAATATGAGAATGAAAATAATGTAAATTTACATATATTTCAAGTTATAGCAAAAAAGAACTCACCTCACCATGGCAAATTAAAAAAAAAAAAAAAAGTAAAAGATAGCCCATTAAAAATTGAGAAATTTATTTTTTTCTGTAGGTAAAAATGATGTATAAAAACACAAATAAACGTAGAAAAATCATTCCTTCCCTCTCCATCTCAAATTCATAAAAAGCTTCCCTATAAATTAGTTAGAAGAAGTGACCTGAACTATTTATATGATGAGGAACTAAAAAAATTCTAAAAACTAAATCCAAAAAAGTATATTCTTGAAAGACCGAACACCAAAAAAAAGAGCTTCATTTGTAAATAAAATAAAATAATAATAATAATAATAATAATAATTGGTCAACTGGGAGTATGAAACAAAATTAAAGGTAATTAAACAAAAAAAACACACTTCATAACTGACTATATACGAAAAAAAACTTGAGACTCCATAACTAAAAAAAAGAAAACCAGTCTAATTGAATGAAACATAAAAAAGAAATTTAAAAAACCACACTTTGTAACAAAAATTCAATTAATCAATTCAATCCAAACAGAACTAAAATCATACAAAAATTCTAGGCTAACTAACCATATAAGAAATCACATCATATTACCTGACAACGGCTACGGTAGCTATAACGGATGGACGCATAAAAATAATAGTAATAACACTATTCTTGAACGGGAAAAACAAAAAATAATAAAAGCCAAACAAATGATCTGCGGAAAATAAAATCATTTAAATTTTAATACCTGTAACGGCACCACCATAATGGCCGAAGCAAGATCAATGAGAATTTTTTTCCCTTTGTTTTATATAGTGAGGTAAAGAGAATATTTTTTAAACTCGAAATTTTATCAAATTAGAATGTAGTTGATCATCACTAATAAAAACATTTAACATGGTAATAGGAAAGGAGTATATTTCACCACATATTCTCAATTGATGATTGATGAAAAATTTATTTTTTTTCTATTGTGGAGAAGGGATTGATTAGGGAGTCGATTGTCGTGGAAATGGGGATGGAGATTTGGGTTTTTTATGAACACGTAGTTTTTTTTTTTTTTTTTGCGAAAATAGGAGGTGAAGTGGATTTGGACTGCATTTGCCTTTTAAGTCTAGGAGATGTGTAAATAAAAATTTATTTTAAAAATATGATGTGAAAATGCCACATGTTAAATGGTGGTGTTTTCTCTAAAGTGTGATTTTTGTTTCTAATATAGTAAGATATATATATATATTTAATACAAATTCAACAATTATTTCAAGCAGAAAAAATACTTATCAAAAACAAATAGTATGTGATTTTTTAAACATTTAAAAGTAATGAGACCGATTTGAAATTCGTTGTTACAAATTATAGGCAAATTACCAAATTGTCGGCACATTATCAAAATTCGAAATTAGTTGTATAGAAATTTGTTCCTAGCAAAAATCGTCATTAAAAAAAAATTCCGTAGTAAAATACTTGTATGAGACGATGAGTATCCCAACCAACAGATTCATGGGATACATCACTACATAAACAGATAAACTTGTGTATTTTAAGAAATCCATAATTTAGTGAAAAGTTACCGGACCTTTTGACATGCATTGCATCCATAATCATTCCAATATCTTGTAGTACTATTCTTTTGTCACAAAACAAAAGTGTTAATTGACGCAAGTGCTACAATGATAGTAAAATGAAAAGTAACATAGTAACTTAAATGATAAAGGTATTGTCAGTTATTTTGTTTGTATCATATAATCTTTCCGGTCATTAATATAAGCCATTTTAATTTATACTAGGTTTTACCTAGTACGTATTTTTAATTGACGAAAAAACCTTTAAAATATTTCATAACAATCAAGAGAACACAATGAATGCGAAAATATATTTTTAAGGTTTTTTCGTTAAATAAAAATACAAATTAGGTGAGATCTAGGACAAAATGAAAATGACTTATATTAAGGACTAGAGAGAGTAGAAAATTATTAATTTTTTTAATAAGAATATTAGATTTATTTGTTTTCATCGCCGTGAGAGATTTAAAATATTGATATATGAACACAAATTACATGTTGTATAGCAATTTATTGAAATTTCAATGCTTAATTTGTACATGATAAGACAATTTAGTCAAGTTCTATATAATTTTAATAATGTATTTTATTACATTGATAATGTAGATTACATATTTACATTGTACAAATAGAGATAAATTTATAGAGATAAGTGACGTTACATAGGAATAATTCAGGATTGATATTGTTCTGACATCTGAAAATTTGGATCTTAACTAATGTTTTTTTTAAGGAAAAAAAAAAGAAACAATACACTAAAAAAATGGGAAAAAAATTACAGAAAAAAGGAACAAAACGGCGACGTCTGGTGTGTCAGTCTATTTCCCTCCAAATTGAAGGTCAGGGAAAGGGTTTATAAACCAAATTGGAGGTTTTTTGTTGGGTGTGTATATACTCTCTGATAAAGCTCAAGAAAAAGGAACAAAATTTTTTATAAAATCAAGAAGAAAATGGCGTCTTCTTCTTCCGCGGGTTCCGGCCCGGAAATTCCATGGGTTGAGAAGTATAGGCCCACCAAAGTAGCTGACATCGTCGGCAACGAAGATGCCGTTGCCAGGCTCCAGGTCATCGCCCATGATGGCAACATGCCTCACCTCATATTGGCCGTGAGTTTTGAAACCCTAATTCAAATATTTATCTTTGTAATTATCACCTCTTGCTCTCTTTTGATTATTGAATGAAGATTCGAAACTTATTACATCGAGGGTTAGAAGTTTCGCTGAAATGGTGATTCTAAATAATTGGCATTGTTTCATGGAACTCAGTTTTGGAGATTCGCTGATTTAGTGTTAAGTTCATATAAAGAAATTTAATGAAAAGAAGAGAGTAAAGAGATGAGAAAAGTTTGGGATTTCTTGTTTAAAGAATTGAGCTTGAAGCGTGAATCATTTGCGATGTGCTTAGGACGTGTGAAATGGCTGTAGTGAATCCCTTTCCATTACCTTGGGCGTGTGCCCAGGCCAGTGCGTAAGGAGGGAATGAATGTCTTTGAAGTTTCCCTTTCTGTTGATTTTGTCATTTTTGAGTTGGTTTTGTATGATTGAATCATTAAGCGTGAAGTATTTGTTTTCTTCTTTTCTTGTCTTCCATTTTTACCTTCCCCTCATTCAGACGATTCAATGTCACAGAGTTTTGCTGTAGTATGGTTTTGTTTTGTGCACAAGTGCTGGAACCATACCGTAATTGTTTGCATCTAACTGTGTGGTAGGCTTTACATCGCGAAGGGCATAGTTTAGCTGTTTTTTGTCTGAACAGACAATCGTTGCTTAGTGTATGAGAAAAATTGGAGCTCCATCGTTAATAAACTTATGGATGTACCATTTGTATTGAAGTCTATTGCTTTTCATTTATCTGGTACATATTTGGATTGTACTTATGTCTGACCGGTAAACAATGCTTTGCTATTGCTGCTGTGACTCACATTATCACATTTAATCGTTGGTGGCTTAAGCAATGTAATACATTTGTTTTCAGGGTCCACCTGGTACCGGCAAGACTACTAGCATTTTAGCTCTTGCACATGAACTCTTGGGACCAAATTATAGGGAGGCTGTTTTAGAGCTTAATGCCTCTGACGACAGGTACCTCCAAAAGAAACTGTCCTCTGAAATGTTCTTTCATGGATTCCATAATGCTTACATCCCTTCTCATCCAGGGGCATTGACGTGGTGAGAAATAAGATAAAAATGTTTGCAGTGAAAAAAGTCACTCTACCACCTGGCCGCCATAAAGTGATCATTTTGGATGAAGCTGACAGGTTAGTGATGCTTGTTTCTGGCATTCTCTTGGCATATAAGCAACCTCCTGATTTTTTATTTTTTATTTTCCTTTTGCTCTCTCTACTTTTGCAAGTTCTTGTTGTTGCTCTCTGTATTATGGGGTTGACAATGTATAGTTGGTTGTGAACTAGCATGACATCTGGAGCACAGCAAGCATTAAGGAGGATAATGGAGATGTACTCACATTCCACTCGTTTTGCCCTTGCTTGCAACACGTCATCCAAAATTATTGAACCGATTCAGAGTAGGTGTGCCCTTGTACGATTTTCAAGGTTATCTGATCAAGAAATCCTTAGTCGTCTCATGGCAGTTGTTGCAGCCGAAAAGGTATGTGCACAATAATTTAGTTTATTTTATTGTTTTTATGCGGATTCATTTCTCTTCATGTTTTGTTTCCCCTTGTCGCTGCTTAGCACAAACTAGGTTCCAATTTCATAGTTCAAGGAAGAACAACAGTCCTTATAATCCAATGCTGTTAGAGCTAAGTGGGAAGTCAGTGTCTTTTTATGCATTCTCCTCTTATCCTTATATTTTGATTTTTTTTCTTATCTGTTTTAGAAAGTCTAAGGTCTCATGGAATTGCCGATGGAGCTAGTGAACCTGAATCTTTCTGTATTTTCACTTGACAAGATCATCTCAATGCCCATCCATGATATCTATTTAGATGTAAAGAAATATTTCTTTGTTACAGGCACTTTGAAATTTGTCTTAAGTAGCTTTTCCATGAGTGCCTTATTTCCATTTTTGAGTTAGTCACTTACTGTTATGCAATCTGTTTCCCTTGCTTTCATGTTCTTAGATTTGTCAACGAATTTTGATTATTTAAATGAACAGTCTTCTATCACTTTATCTCTGATTTCCTTCTACATTCTTTTTGTTGCTGCAAATTTGGTGTTTTTTCCACTTTCATTACAAAAAGTTTCTGCTTTTCTACTTCATAAGCACGACAAAGTTTAGTGTGAAACTGTTAGCTGACTTTTTTTTGGGTTTCTGTTTTGATGAATGTCAACTGGCCTTTATATTCTGGGATGTCTTTTTCTTTATCTTTAGCGCCTTAACATAGTTGTGAATAGTACACATGCATCATTTATGATTCTGGTAAATGAAGCAGGTACCTTATGTTCCGGAGGGGCTTGAAGCAATTATATTCACTGCTGATGGGGACATGAGACAGGCCTTGAATAACTTGCAAGCTACCAACAGTGGATTTGGATTTGTCAACCAAGAGAACGTTTTCAAGGTTAACCATCAATCTACTAGTTCATTGGTCGTAAAAGGAAAAAAAAGATCGTTCATTTGTCCAAAGGATAGTTCTTGTGCTCACGACCTTCCTACTGTTATATTGACTGCTTTATCTTCCACTGGTTTGGCATTTAGGTTTGTGACCAGCCACATCCCTTGCATGTGAAGAATATGATTCGTAACGTTCTGGAGGGAAAATTTGATGAATCATGTGCTGGTTTGAAGCAGCTCTGTGATCTTGGTTACTCTCCCACTGACATAATAACAACCCTTTTCCGTGTCATAAAGAATTATGATATGGCGGAATACCTAAAGCTGGAGTTCATGAAGGTATTCCATGTAGATAGAGGTTGTAGTCATCATTCCCTTTTGGAGTAAGCCTTTGTTCACCCTTTCTTTCCTATAAATATACAGGAAACTGGATTTGCACACATGAGGATCTTGGATGGAGTCGGTTCGTATCTTCAGCTTTGTGGTCTGCTTGCTAAGTACTCTGTAGTTCGTCAAACAGCCAAAGCAGTATAGTGCATCGTGTTGTTGCTTTGAAGATCTGATATCCCACCGTAGTTTCCTGGGGAAATATTCGTCTGTAAACTAATCAGCGAATCCTCTTGTCTAATATTGTGTTTATGTTATGGTTGTAGGAAGTTTTTTATTCAGTGGAGGATGGTAAATGATGACTCTTTTAGTGAAATTTCCTTGATCCATTCCTTTGTTTCTTTAGTTTTTCTCCACTCACGGCACAAACACATAATGCAGTAGTAGAGTTTCTGTTAAGGGAGTTAATTAAACAAAAGAGAAACAGGGCTACTTAATACTCTTTTGTCTAAAAATGAAAATATAAACTAAATAATCATTTTGGTGAAGAACTAAAATGAAAATTTGATGAGGGACGACATAGAATCATTGAATCAATATAGATTAAAATTATAAGTCTAAAAGGTAGCTGTTCCTCCACATTAACCTCTGCAAAGTAGGCCAAGGCTTCACTCTATCCGGTCCTCCGCTCTTAAGTTAATCGAGAAACTCTCAAAACTTCCAAACTTCGGCTCTTAAGTACCTACATTGAGCGGTGAGTAGGCAGGCACCGTCCTACAAGAATCTACGAAAAAAGAAAAAGAAACTACACATATTTTTCTCCCTAAACATAGTTTTTTTTTTTTAAGGTCTCTCACATTTCATATTCTGTGACTTTTTATTATCCTTTCGTCATCCCTTCCTTACGGTTTTAATTAAGGAAGAAAAGGTTGGAAGAAATGTTAAAACAAAATATTATTGAAAATTTTCGCTGTTATTTTCAATTTTCAAAATAGACTTTGTGTGTATTATCTTTTCAAATAAACGGCCACTTGTTATGTTGGGTAAGACACCTTTATCATGTTTGGTAGGACATCTCTTGCTTGCCGTGTTAGAAAAGTCACACTTCTTGTTTGCCGTATTAGATAAAGTACTATTATTAACGCTGATAAGACAATAAAACATTTGAATGTGATTTTTATTTGAAGTACGGTCTTATAAGTAGGACTTCTATAATAGGTATTCCCAAATGGTTTAACGAATTTTGAGAAATAAATATCCTCGTAAAATACTGTTGAAGAAACTCGTAATATATTAGTAACTTTTGTGTTTTCCGTTTTTTAAAAATGTTTCTAAAAAAAGTTACTTAACTTACTTTTATTTGTGAACATTGAAGTGGTTTATTGTATAACAATTTTAATATATGTTTGAACAAATTTTTTTCTCTTAATTTTTAAAGAATTACAAGAATGTGAAGGGAAACAAAAAAAACATTTCGAGCCTTAGTTAGAAAGACTCTAAGTAGGAACTAGGAATTCATGAATCAAATGTTTTGATAGAAGTTTATAAGTTTGTAAAGATACCTCCTCTATTAATTTTATTTATTTATTTTTTTGTTTGTTTGTCAAAGGAGGTCAAACGGGGCACTTTAGACAAAATGAAAATAGGAAACCAAAAAAACCAAAAAATAAAAAATAAAAAAAATTGAGGGGTTTAGGTTAGGGTTTATAATCGTCCCACTTCCTAGACTTCGTCTCCTTAACTCCTCCACCTAAGGTTGTCGGATCCCGGAGTGCTGCGGCCGTCAGCAACCATGGTTCTTAAGTATGCATCTGTATTCATTCATGTCTCTTTGGCATTGTACTTTTTTTAGTATCTGATTCAATTTGTTGCCTTAGAGAATTTGTAAATATTTTGGCTCTATTACATTCGAGATTATGTTTACTTTTCTTGTCGATTCAATCTGATTTGATGCTAGTACCTCATGTAGCTCAGCTAAAACTAATTAGAAGTGAATTGATTCCCCCACTTCGGATCTGTTAATGATTCATAGGAATGGAGCTATGTAGATTTGAGCCTCTGCTCCATTAGTGGAGTTTGGGGAACTCTGGGTTCAAGAAGTGAGTTTTTAGAGGGGAAAAATCTGTTGAAATGCAACCGGAAATTTTACGGGAGCAATTTTGTGGCATCCTATTATACATAGTTCCTCCTTTTTAGTTTTTTTGTCATGTTATAAGCTTTTGAATTGTTCCCTTTTTGGATTGATTCTCTGTATTTAGTTGAGGGAGATTCCTGTTTCAATCTGTCTCCGCTCATTTACTCGTATAAAATGTAAACCTTATCCTTTCATCCATTAGTTTTCCTACTGGATCTTGTGCTTGAAAAACACAGCCACCCATATATGGTTTATACAACTTGTTGCTCTTGTGCTGGCTCACGTGTCATGTCCTATGATTTCTCCTACTCAAGATTTGTAGTTTTCATGATTGGTTATTTTATGGATGCTTTTAACAATTGTCTTTATGTCAACATAAGCTGAGTCACTAATCACTTAATCGGCAGGACTGAGCTCTGCCGATTCAGTGGTGCAAAGATATATCCTGGGAAAGGCATCAGATTTATTCGTTCAGACTCTCAGGTAACTTGTTCATTTGTTTAGGAGCTACTTTTCTAGTGCATTGCGTTTAGAACTGCAGCGGAACTTGTCCATCTTCTTTCAAAGCATTTTAGCTGCCGATTTGTTTTGCTTGGCGAAGACCTGATTTTTTCACGTAATTTCTTTGAAGGTCTTCCTTTTTGCTAACTCAAAATGCAAGAGGTACTTCCATAACCGCTTGAAGCCATCAAAACTCACCTGGACTGCAATGTACCGAAAGCAGCACAAGAAGGTTACTACATGCTTCTTTTTTTCCCCTCGAGTAACAATAACTTATGTCATTTCACGCTTTAATTTCCAAAAGAAAACAAAGAAAACTAGTCTGTGTGGACATTGATACTGAAGTTCATTATTGTTATTTTTGAATGGCTTGTAGGACATTGCTGCCGAAACTTTGAAGAAAAGGCGTCGCACAACTAAGAAGCCTTACTCAAGGTCCATAGTTGGTGCCACCTTGGAAGTAATCCAGAAGCGGAGAACAGAGAAGCCAGAAGTCCGTGATGCTGCTAGGGAAGCTGCTCTGCGGTATGTGTACAATAGGATGTCAGCCAGTTTATTTCTCAAGGGTTATTAGTTCCTAGTGCAAAAGATATGTGACGCATTACACCTCCTTGTATTTGTGATCAGTGAAATCAAAGAGAGAATCAAGAAAACCAAGGATGAGAAGAAGGCCAAGAAAGCTGAAGTCACCCGAACACAAAAGACTGCCAAGGGTAGCATGCCCAAGGGTGCTGCACCAAAGGGTCCTAAGCTTGGAGGAGGGGGTGGGAAAAGATAATTTTCCCTATTCATTTTTGCTAGCAATCTCTTGAAGCATTTAGATGGGATCATAGAATCCATACACTCTTCGCTTGTTTCCTCACCAATTTCTGGGTTAACTTAATGAAACATGTTGAACTTAGATTTTTGGCTGTTCAACAGTAAACTTTTGTGTTTGTGCAATTGGTTGATTGACCTGTTATTCTACTACTAATTGAATGGGACGGGGAGGAAAATTCTTCTTTTTGGTGGATTGTTATCATAACGAAGTTATGATACTGATTCATTACTTTCAGTGAACCAGAAAGTATCTTCATATTTTGTCATGAAAATAAGCTTAACAGATGACATTTTCTAGACGGAAATCAGTGTCCTGATCATTTTTAGGCCTCTTGGGTTTTGCACATCAAATTTTGATCATCCAAATTTCTAGCAGACTTCACAAGAAAGCAACGGACAAGCTGCTCCATTTCTGCATAGTCATTAGCATCTTGTACAAATTAAGCACTACAAGATTGCTACTCTCTACCTTCCCTTCTTGAACTTTCCTGCGCCTCAATCCACAATATCTACTAATTAATTTGTCATCTAACTTTGTT
Organism: Oldenlandia corymbosa var. corymbosa; assembly: GCA_949775105.1. NCBI lineage: Eukaryota > Viridiplantae > Streptophyta > Magnoliopsida > Gentianales > Rubiaceae > Oldenlandia > Oldenlandia corymbosa. Next base: position 8,007,214 of record OX459119.1, on the reverse strand, counting down.
TTTTATTCTTCCCCCTTCATAAAGTACGTTTTATAGTCTTACTTGAGTCTGGTGATTTTATATACAATATGTTGAGCCACTCTTGTTCATAACGTCTAAATCCAATGCTTTGAAAGTGTTTGGTGCTATGCAGCCATCATAAGTATATCATAAGTTCTTAGCCACTATTGATTTTGAAGAATGTAGGAATTAAAAGAATTCGGAAAACAAGAAATGAAGCCTTGAAGGTAGAACAGGTCGAGCAGCAGCAACTAGTTGTGTTGAGTTTTAGTATAAAAACAGGTCTTTCCTTATCAGGTCTATTTGGTGTGGGAGGTAATGTCAACTATATAAGTTTGTTGACTCTTTCTCACAAAAAAAAAAAATAATAATAATAATAATAATAAAATAATGAGTAAATGAAAATGAATTGGCAAAGACTCTGTATGGTGAAGTGTACTACTCCCTCCGTCTCATATAAAATAGATCAAATAATAACTTATACTAAAAACAGTGCAATTTATAATTTACAATATAGATTAATAATACAATTTACAACATTGACTATATATTTTTTAGGACAACTACCATGTTAGAGGTGTAAGTTTAAGTGTTTGAAACAACAATATCATCGTTTGCCAATCACAAATGTAGTAATTTGAGTGGTAGAACAAATGAGTTAGTAAATTTCTTCTTTATGCAAAAAATATTGGTGACAGCGGTCCACGCGGTTTCTGGTGTAAAATGGAAGCCATTTAATTAGAGCATATTAAATTGCAACCAATTCCATTAAGAAATGGACAAGAAAATGAAGTCATAACTGCATATAAGCTAGATAGTAACTGTTCCACTACCATAATAGTATGATCATCAATATGCCCCCCAATTCACTAAAGAAAAAAATATATATTTAATCACATTTAGTATTAAATTTTGATATTCATGGTCATTTAATTGAAATTGATGTGTTTTATAAGTTCCAAAATTGGAGTTTGTTCACTAAACTTTGACGAATCGAAAAGTTATAGCCTCAGCCTTTAGACAATATCTTTTGGTACTTGCAAAGTGAAGAATGATTGTTATCTTTTTTTTTGTTAGGTGGAAAACAAAGAATCATTTCATAATTTGTAGACTATCTAATCCAATGAAAGAAGAGAGACCTATCCCTGAAATTTCTTCCAAAAAGAAAACTTCTAATCAATAAAATTCATCTGTTCCTACCCTCAACAAACAAAACAGAACAATTATTTTTAAACAGAAAGAAAGAGTGTAATTTTTTTTTTTGTTCTTTTGGCATGACCGTTGATGGATTTGAGAAGATACCCGTGACGAAAACTGAAAGTTTCTTGTGATATATAAGCATAGTTAACAGAACCTTAAACATTAAAAGATCCGAATATAACAGGTTGGATTTGGATATATGTAACTTGCTGTCTTAGCACACCGACTCCGTAAGTACGTACCAATTAACGTGCTTTGTTTGCCTTTGATCACAAGTATATAGTATGTCATATTCATTTTAGGTACCGTACGATCTGAGAACCAAAGTTCTAAAACCATTTGATTTGCTTTGTTAATTAAAGATAACAAAGTACAACAAGGCAGTACTATGTGTAATTTTTTTCCAAATCGCAGAACATGAAAACGTAAACCGCCATTGATATTTCCTTCTCTCATACATTAACATAAGAGTAAGCAATTAAATTCAAACATTCCGTTAATGTATTAACATTACATTTTGCTGTTTTGTGATGATTATAGCGTAAAATTGTCAATCGAGAAAATAGAAAAGTAACTACAATTAATTATCATAATTTAAAAAATCATAATTTTTTTTAATATAGCGTCATATGTCGACAGTAAGAAAAAGTATTTTAACACGGGGAAGACTAAATAATTAAGTAATCCAAGTATCCAACGAAGAACTAATGATGATGATGATGATCTATATTCTTAGGTAGTTAAAATGACATTCTCCACTCATTTCATATTTTCAAATGATATGATACTCCATCTTAAAAGTCATTATAAGAGATATCAAAGGGCTAATTTAGCAATTTTGTAGAATTGTGAAAGGTAAACCGCGTCATAATAAAGTATTTCCTAAATCGTAAGAAAAGGAACAAAATTATTTCCAAAATTGAAGTAAAATTAAAACGAGTAGGTAAAACAAGGGGAAAGTGGAAAGCTTTTTGACCCTCTTTCTGGGGGGGTGTTCAAAAACACAAACGCTTTGGCCTAATGTTATAAAGCTGTAACAGCTCACCCAATATCGATTTGGACAAGCAACCACGACACATATTTGCCGTCTTGTACAAATTTTTTGCTAGAAAACTCTCTCTGCAACTCTTAATAAAATTTCCCTGAATTTTTTCTTGCCCCGTTTGCCAAGTCTTTACTGTTCTTGTCATCAAGTTTAAGCCTTCTCCCAATCCCCATCTTCCAAGCCACTCTTCCTCTCAAGATTTCAGCATCAACTACCCACCACCACTTGATTATAATCCTATATAGTACATTTTGGCAGAGGCCCCATATCATAATTCAGAGCGAATTCAAAAGGGTTGTGAGTATTTTTCATTTGAGAGTTTGAGAAGAAGGAAGGAAGAAAAGAAAGAAAGATGATGAGGAACGGAGATCTGGAAAGTCGAGGAGGGACAAAGAGCAGAGCCCACCACAACAGTTATCAGCCTTACTATGTGGAGACCTCAGAGAGCCAGTGGACTTCATGGCTAGTTCCGATGATAGTTGTGGCTAATGTTGCTATGTTTATTGTCATCATGTTCGTCAACAATTGCCCCAAGAACAGTGATGGGTTCAGAGGACAATGTGTGGCCAAGTTTCTTGGGAGGATTTCTTTTCAGCCCCTCAATGAAAATCCTCTCTTTGGCCCTTCTTCTAACACGTAAAGTCCATTTCTTGCCTCTTTTCTTTGTTCCTTTGGTTTTGTGCCTTTTGTGTTTGACTTGGATTCATGGGGTTCCCTCTCTCTGTTGTATTTTTTTGATATTTCTGCGTCCGAATTGGTAGACTTCTCTTTGTTGCCTTGGAATTTGCTCGCGTTTCTTTCGTTTGTTGGACTTATAATTTCGTGGTACATCAGGAGTCATTTTGAAATTGAAACTGTAACTGAAATTTTTGTTTAGTTAATTAAGAAAAATCCAAACTTTCAGTTTCTTTCCTGGAGATGTAGTTCTGCCTTGATGATAATTGTATTCTGTACTTCTGCCTTTATATCGGTTGTTGTCAAGGAAGTGCCACAAGCATAATGTCCAAATTCAATCAATTTACCTGTACAAGTTCTTTGTTTTACTACTGGTAGTCATATTTAATAGGTTGGCCATTGATATATTGGGATGGAATTGCAGTCAGTGGAGGACTGGCATTGTTTTAGTTCGGCCTTGTCCTTTACTGAATGATTTGCTAGCTGAGAAACACCCTGGATGAACAATGTGGCAACTCAATGCTCCGTAGCTGTAAACATTTTGAAGATTTTTTATGCAGAAGAATATATCTTATACCGTAAAGAGGTTTGGACACGTAGCAGGCCTTGAGATTCCGAATAGGGTGTGTTATATATAATTGATTTATTTAACCTAATTGCAAAGATGACGGTGGAATGTTTTGTTCATATATGGTGGAAAAAGGGCCTAGTTATCTAAATAAATTGGGGGGGGGGGTGTTGTTTAAGGGTTGTTAACTCACATGACGAGGCCGATGTCAAGATTTAAGTTGGACTGATTGCGCAATTTGCATGATCTGACATCCTCTCGTTTTCTTTTTGAATTGGATGATTGTTCTTCTTTAAATTTGAATTGGATGCTTGTTCTTCTTTAAATTGAACATTAGAATTTTCAAAGTCATATTCCCCTTTTTGCTGACACCCTACTTGTCTACAATTAGTTTCTCCAATTCAAGAGAAAAGTTAAAGGCAAAAGGATTTTGAAAATTTAGGGACCTGTTTTAAAAGAATTGGCTGAATGATGGTTCTTATGTTAGTCTTTTTTCTCATTGAGCAGGTTAGAAAAATTGGGAGCTCTAGAATGGAGCAAGGTTGCACATCAGCATCAGGCATGGAGGCTTATCACTTGTATTTGGCTGCATGCAGGAGTTATTCACTTACTGGCGAACATGCTGAGCTTGGTGTTTATTGGAATTCGTCTTGAGCAGCAATTTGGATTTGGTATTTCCCTTTGCCCTCTAATTTAACGTGGGAAATGAATAAAATCATTCTATTGGTTTCTGGCAAAATAATTGGAAATAGATATTAATTGAGATATTTTGGGGTTGGCATGTTCTGGAATATCTAGTATGTCCAATAAATAAATAAATAAATAGAACTGAGGATACATGTTCACCAAGGTCTTACTCCTGAGTCTAAATGATCAAATTTAGTGCCATAAAGTTATTCTGGAATAAATTTTAAATTTGATAAATTAATTTAAATTCAGATTAAAGTACATTGTGAGACATGTCTTTGGTGCTGTTATGATCTTTTGCAATATATATTAACCCTTAACTCTGTTTGTCAACTGCATTACACAGTGCGAGTTGGGGCTGTTTACCTCTTGTCAGGAATTGGCGGGAGCATACTCTCATCCCTTTTTATTCAGCGTAGTATCTCTGTCGGAGCTTCTGGTGCTTTATTTGGACTTCTTGGAGCTATGCTCTCAGAGTTGCTCACTAATTGGACTATTTACAGCAATAAGGTACTGCTGCAACATTTTTGTGCCAGTATACAAGTTGATTGACTGAATGAAAATTTGTAGGATGGAAGTATTTAAACAGAATCTTGAAGTGTTTTTCTATCCTTGTGCTATCGGACTTGTAAGAGTTCCAATTTGTATTCTTGCACTTATCAGTTTCCTGTTCTTAGGCTGCGGCTCTTATCACTCTTGTGATTATCATCCTGGTGAACTTGGCCCTTGGAATACTTCCACACGTTGATAACTTTGCGCACATTGGGGGTTTCCTCACTGGTTTCCTCATTGGCTTTGTGTTACTGTTTCGCCCTCAATTTGGTTACCTGGAAACGCGTCATCTTCCTGCTGGCGCTCGTCTGAAGTCGAAATATGCTGTTTACCAGTTTGTTCTAGTGGTGATTGCCCTGGTCCTGCTAATTGTTGGGTAAGCTTTGTAATCTATGAGCTTTTGTATCTTTTCCTTTTCTGATGGCATACCGAAGCTGCGATAGAAATAAATGATACTAAATCCAGCTTGGGATGGACAATACCTTATCATCATTTTTTTATGCATTCACTTCCTGTGTGTCAACAAACCAGCGACTTTCTGATACCTTTATTTCTTTTATTTGCTTCTGTTTTTCAAAACAACGTTGTCGCTGATTTATCTATCTCAAATTCGCAGATTCACCGTAGGATTGGTGATGCTGTTTAGAGGAGAAAATGGCAATGATCATTGCAGCTGGTGCCATTATTTGAGCTGTGTGCCAACTTCAAGATGGCGCTGCGATAATTAACTTGGGTTATGTTGGGGCGCTTCTACTGCTATATTTCTTCTTTTACCTATATACTTTTGTCCATAGAGAGGGTTCTCGTATGACCTTTTTTCTTTTTGCCCCTATAGTCGTTTGTACAGCAATTATATTTGCTTGTGCTGCAGTGGCCAAGCTCCATATATATTCACACAGGATGTCTTTATGTATACACACGACTGCGATTGATTATATATTTTATTATGGCATTTCTCGAGATCATACTTGGTCAAGAAACGCAGTTGCTACATTCAAATCTTGATTTTACAGTTTCTCATCTTTATAGTTTGTAGATGATGATAGATAGCTATTGGAAAAAATAAAAAATAAAAATTATAAAGAAAGCAGAGAGAAAATAATAATAGAGCTATGTTGGGACAAGTGTTGGTGTCCTTTGTGTAACTAGTAAACAGTTTCAGAAAAGCAAGGAAAAAATAAAATGCCAAAACGATGGCTTCGCCCGGACTCGAACCGGAGACCTTCAGTGTGTTAGACTGACGTGATAACCAACTACACCACGAAACCTATGCGGCAAGAAGTCGGAATATTTTAATAATATAGAAAATCTTATTTGTGGTAACCTTTTTCATTTGAAGCCTATTTATTCCAAAGCCCCAGATAAAGAAGACGTGTGTACTTTCTCAACTATTTCAAAGTTAAGATTTAAAATAAAACCAATATCTCTATCTATCAAAGCATTACTAACAAATCTCAATTTAAAATGATGCCTAATACTTTACATTTTGTTGGGAATTCTTCAACAATCATTCCATGAACAATTAACAAATTTATGGGCAGCTGAGTCAATGTTTCCGTAAGTTGAATAACAAATGGTTTAAAGTCAATTTGAAAGGCATATGAAAGCGTTAAAATTGTGGAAGGGAGCTAATTAATCTTAGTGCTCATATGTTTAGATTTTGTGTTCAAGTTATTGTGTTTGTATTTGAGTCAAACTAGTAGTTAAAGCTGAAAATTGAACTTTGAATAATAAAAATAAAAAGCCACTAGAAATTTGATTTAAGAAAAATGAAAGGAGTTAAAAAAAGGGCAGGAAAAATGCACGATTTTCTATTTCAGGATCGGGAGGTTGATGATATAACGTTAGTTTCAAATTAAATCCCCATTCGGTAGTACCTCATGTTCATCACAAGTTAAGAAAAGAAAAAAAAAGAAAATTTCAATGAAATTTTGAACTACAATCTCGTGATAATAACAATTTACTATTGTTATCTTATTGAATCTTTAATCTCGTAACAAGTCGAACGTAGATTTATTTTTTTTTCTTCTTTCTTCTTTTGTTATGAAAAACAAATAGGCAAATAAATATCTTATAAGTTTGTTATTAAAATCTCATTTCGAACAGGAAGTAAAAGAAAACAAGAATATAAATTTCAGGAGTTCTAAAAATTTCCTAAAGAACTGTAGAGATACTAAAATTATAAGTAAAAAAGCAAATATGGCTTCGCCCGGACTCGAACCGGAGACCTTCAGTGTGTTAGACTGACGTGATAACCAACTACACCACGAAACCAATTCAAGTATGAGATTACAGTTCAGAAATTTTTACAGTAAAACATTACATATATCCACATAAATTAATGCGAACAAAAGTTCTAAAAGTTGCACACAGGCTATGTTCTAAGCAGAAACGAAATGGAATGGACAGAAAATGTTTGATTATAAAAGACGAACGAGATTAGAAAATTTTAAACTGCTGGGATTATAAAATGCATCTGAATTCTGAGCAACATCAGGTTGATATGCTCATATGCAGCCTTACAATATTAGTCATCATGGTACGTGTTTTAGATTCAGATACATTGACTAATTTAAAGGTAAAGAAAAACTACTACATAAACTAAGCTAGAAGTTATTAGTTAGGCACAGTTCATTAACAAGAGAATCAAAAGTGGCCAAAAGTAGTCTAGTATCTGTGCCAAAGGCCGCCACTGAATCCAACAGCTTCTTCCCTGATTGGCATGCCAAGCCTGTCCAAACGACCCGACCCCGGGTAAGCTTTGCTAGTGAAATTGGCTTGCAATGCAGCAACTCTTTGAGGATTCACTCTTGTTTCACCGTATCCGTGAACAGAAAACCTCTTGGTTGAGCTCGATCTTTCATATTGAGGCCTCTGTCGGGGAGCGCTGAGGGATCTCATCTTAGCCTTTGATGATTCAGTGCAAGACATGTAGCTCGGGCAGTCAGAGTACCCGCTCAGGCAGCTTCTTGAGCCGTCGCTTCTTGTCGGGGTAAATGGCCCTCTTCCGAGATGATCACCTTTCGATGAAGTTGAAAGTATTTGGGGGCTACTTTCAGCTGTGCAGAAAGGGTCTTCTTCTTCATCAACATAATAAGAGAAGTTAATAGGACTCACACCAGATTGAGCTTCAAAAGAAGATAGGCTTGGAAGTGTACGATGTCCAGTGGAGTCCTTTGATGTAGTGAAGCTGTAACTGTACTGATCCGAGCCAATGCTAAGGTGAGAAGAATGGAACAGGTTCCTTCGCTTGGCAGCGATTTGGGGTTTACCACTATCAATCTCAAGAATTTTGTCACGTGATTCATCATATTTAGAACCAGGTCTCACATTTGCTCCTTCTATCTCCCATGATTTAAAAGCCATTCTACCATTTTGATAGCTCCCAGACCTGTTCTTTGAGCCATTTCTCTGTTTTTGACAAGAGTGAAGATAAGATTCAGATGAAAAAAATATTGTGGATAAATTCACTTTAACAAGAAGATTAAAGCATGGTAGGCAAGGTTTTCCAATTCGCACCCGGTATATCAGATTTTCTCCATGCATACTCCTAGCTCGAGCTAGATGTTCAAATTTCTCAGGAGTAGCAGGGCCCTGCACATTGAATATGTACATTACACACTCAACTCCTTTTCCAGTGCACAAGGATGAGATGTAAGTTGCAAAGCAATACATTGAAAGGGAACCGTGTGATGACATATTTATCAAACTTCTCACTGGAAATATACTAGCTTGTCAAAGATTCAAGCATTAACAGGACCGAATTCACATACTAATCTCGGTCATCATTCCCTGCTAAAGAAGCTCCATCCAACGTTCAGGGAGTAACAATGAAAGTTGCCTACAGAGCAATGACTAACCTTGTGGGGTGATTCAAAGATCCCCACGCGACCGACACATGCAATGGTGTGGGACCTTCTTGCCTCCCAAAGTTGCTGTAAAAAGCATGCATTATGATCCCGCTTTCTCACAATCCGGCCTCGGACTATAGCTTGAAGCTTCACCAGTGCTTTCAGTGCTCGCAGAGCTCTCCTTGACTTCAAAAGTAATCCCACCAAAGCAAAAAAGGTAAGCAAAGATAAGCAGAAGACAAGTACAGCTAAAGTGCAGTTTACTTTAGAATTTAGATCTTTAATTTGCATGCTAAAAGTAAAGCTTACGTGACCAAACTAGTTAGCACTTTAGATGATACTGACAAAGGGCAACATCGAAAGATTTTCGGTACTTCCACAAGACACCAACTAAAAGAAAAGGCACTCATTTACAATGAAAACAGATCACCAGAAAGCCTTGCTCAACAGATTCTTGATTGAATCCATGGAGTATGGACAACTTTTCATCCAAAAGTCCTCTTGAATTGGAGATGGAGGGAAAACAGTGAAGGCCTTTAACATGTTCAGAATATTTTCAACATTTGTGGTTCGGATAGAAAAGTCACAACAATGACATCAACCTCATTAATAACAGGGACCACTAAAAGCTATATATAATCTCAATAATTAGGAACAAATTCTCAGTTCTTTCTAAATTAAGTGGGCATGCAAAACCGAAATGGCGGATGCTGAAGAAGCACCTTGACCTAGCTACTGCATTATTTCCATAGCTCCATAGGTCCAAGTCAAAATCTTCCCATCATCAGCCTACTGACTACTGTAACTAATCCTCCATTTCATCATCTTGCTTTTTCAAGTCTCAATCAGTCTTGCTTTATTAATAATAGTATTATTTTCTTAAGCGGTCACAATCTGTTGATCTCAAAAATCTTTTCTTTGTCATTGATAACAGCTCACTTCAGTCAAAGCAAACATCTTCCTTGAGAAAGTAGAAAAAAAGAATAGATGATGGGATGGGACATGGTTAGAAGAAATTAAAGCAAAAGTCTTCCCACCTGCTACACAACTTATCAAGACTGCAAACAATACCCAAGTCAGTTTCAGCATTCATCTTCAAGATTTTACCCTTTCTTCCATTTTCCAACAAAGAAACAGAGGTATTAATCCCAAGTCCCAAAACCAATGAAAGCCAATCACATTGCAGACAAGGTAAACCCCAAAGGAAACCGGAGGGTAAAGTTAAAAGGGTAGTAACACTAATGGTAAATTTTGCAATTTTTTGGGGAATAGTTCAAACCTCATCCGGAGAAAATAACAAAAAATAGTGGAGAGATATCCAACACTGAATCATAACAGTGCCACGTACAGCCATACACTATTAAACAAAACCGTACAGAAATCAGATCAGAAAAAGTTCAGAAGAAAGCTTATAACACAGTGACTGCTGCGAATCTAACCCCATCAAAGCTGTCCCAGAGGAGGGGGAAAAAAGGAGAATAGAAGTGACCACCTCATTTAACCCACAACAACGTGCCAAAGTTTCATTGTTACATATTTTGTATTTTGGCTCATTACCACTTTTCTTTTAAGACCAAAAAAATTCCAAAGGACAAACAAACTCCAGAAGAACATATAGACATTCCCCACAGCTTCATCCTCGAATTAAGAATAAAAAAGATTTTAACCTCACCCACCAGAAAGGCCAAAAAAACACAAAAGAAAACAAACAAAAAACAGTAATTAATTTTATCGGTGAGCTAATAATGTATTTTCACACTCAAAAGGACACGTGAACCCTCCTTCATAGTACTAACTTGTTAAGGCGCCCAAAACGACGTCGGAAGACTCGTCGGACAGTTAACTTAAAAAAACCGACACCAAAGCAAACCCACCGGAAAATACGACCCACGTCGGAGTGATAATGACAAAATGCATAAAAAACGCATGCAAAAGGACACTTTTGCCCTTAACGGTCTAAACAAAATTGGTAACTAACCAGGTAGGCCCGGAAATGGGACTGGATCAAAACCGCCGCCCATTCTTCCCGATTCCCACGGCTTCCTCCGATCACGTTAACGGCGGCCGACGGCGAAACAGCACCCACATTTCCACCCGGAAGCGACGTCACTCTGGTGACATTAGTATGATGTGAGGAAGGTATGCTGCCTCGGCCATTACTGGTCAACCTCACGACTTCTGCTGCGGCTTGCGCGGCGGCGACGGCGGCCTCAGCCACCGCAGCGGTGGCGGCTGCCACCGCAATGGCATGTTTGCTGGGATCCACTTCGTCGGAAACGACCGCCGGAACACGTTGGTCTTTCTCCCCGTACGACTTCACAAAGCTCCATCTTTTCTTCGTTGCTTTACCTTTGGAGTTGGGTTGGGACTCAGGTTGCGATGATGGGTCGGGTTTTTTAAGTCCGAGAAGTCCCCGGAACCATTTAGAAGCTTTCCCCATTTTTCTTCCTTCCTAGTTTCAACTGGAGTAAATTTAACCAGTGACTAGGAACAAGAAACAAGCATTGTAAATGGGGTTTTGGATTGGAGTGAGTGTGACGATATACTTCACTGTGTGACTGTGTGTGTTTTCAACAAAGACAAGAAAGAGGAATGAAAATGTCCTCCGAAAACTACCCCCGGAGTTGGTGTTTTTTTATAGTAATTGTTCTTCTACACAAAGTGTATTCTAATATGGATAATTTGTGTGGGACAACGCCATGGGACAATTTTTTTTTTGGCAATTCTGTTCATTTGAGGCTTTGTTGAAGTGCCAAAAAGTGGGGACTGAAATGAAGGAGTTGGAAGAAAAAAATAAACGCAATAAATAGGGGTACAAGACTTGGGATTAACAATGGGGCTGTGCATGAGAATTTGCTACTATTAATAATATTTTGCATTGAAGAAAATTGAGAAAATAAATGCATTGAAAATTGCGGGTGAGAGGAAACTATGACCAAACTGATGAGAGAAGAAGAATCATTCATTATTCTACTTGTTTTTTTACAGTACTCCCTCCATTTCAAAATAAGTGTCATCCTACACTTTACACATAATTTAAAAAACTATCAATTAGTGTAATAAAATTACTTGAATATTCTCAACTAACTCCATTAAAATAATGTCCACCAATAGTATTAATTCTTTTGAGGGTAATTTTGGAAACTTTGAATAAAAAATGTATTGAAATGTGAGAACGAACACTTATTTTAAAATTTCTTCATTTTGTTAAAATGACACTTATTTTAAAACGGAGGGAGTATTTTTTTTTGGTACGTACACAGTACTGTGGGTCACAAATGAATACGAGTAGTAAATTAGACCGCGTTGGTTTGTGGGGATGGAAGGATTTGGGAAAAGCGGGAAGAAATTGACCGCTGCTTCTTCGTTTTTGGGAATTAGGAAAGGCACATAAGTTTTCACCCCAAAAAAAATAATAAAAAAAAAAAGAAAGGTAAATAGTGCACCATGTTGCAGTTTAATTAGAAGCTGTTTTATTCACAAATATAATTCCGATTTTGTTTTGTAACATGTTTGATGGAGGGCTAGAAATAAATATAAATTGTTAGGGTTTTTATGTTATTTTTTTTTATCGACATTGGAGTTTTATTTCCGTAAGGATATTTCTGGATTTTTATTAGTTCGATTAGGGTTTTACTTTTGTATTGTTATTCTATTTAAATACTCCTGGCCGTCAGTTGGATCGTAGTTTTTGATGATTTTATAAAATATCGAGATTTTCTCTCAAACTATTTTCGGTACTCCTCAAAGGCCGTAAATTAGTAGATTAATTTTTAATTGTTCTATGTGTTGGTGATTTAAAACTAGTAGTGTTTTAAGTTTCCGGTGATTCGACGGATTGAAAATCGTTAGCCTAGATCACTGCCGATTGATTTAGGCTTCCGCATGCATCAATGTTGTTTGAGTCAAAATTGTATTTGAAAGTAAGGACCGATTTTGCTCAAACTAATTTCAAATGACTGTGTAATATTCTCGAAATCCGGAGTCCAACCGTTGAAATTGCTTAAGGATGTCAACGCCTTTGATTCGTAAAAAACTGAGAATTCAAGCTTTGATGACGAAATAACTAATGATTTCGGAAGATGAACAAAACGGCCGATCAAGGCCGGTTTTATTGAACTTGTGAGAAACGAATCGGTTATGAACAGCCTGAAATATCCAGTTGTTTACAAAGACCAAGACTAAAAACTGAAAGAATACATGAAAGTTTGAAAGAAAATAAATAATAAAAGTTATAAAGAATCAACAAATATGATTTCTTGTGTCATGAATTGTGTGTATTTGTCGTCTCTCTTTTACAGTTTTTAAAGGTGATTCGTCAACCCTAGTTTAAATGCAACCGAAGTTGAACTTAAGGACTTATGTTGCGGTCGAAGTCCTTTTCCGACAAAGACTGTGCAGTCGACGACTCCTTTTTAAATTCGAATTGTTGTCCGCTATTCTTTCTCACCGACAATATGGCGAGCTTTGATCGATTTTATTTTCTCCATTATTGTTACGATCGGCTCATTCCTATGTGGACCGGATTTGCTAAAATCGGTACAACAAATGTTAAAGAACATTTCATTCTGAATCGTAATCTAAAAATGATTAGGCATGATTTCGAGTTTTTTGCTCTTTGAAAAGAGATGGATTCGGATCAAATGTAAACTTTTGGTCTTAACGTGGAGTTATGATGCGATGTCGACGGTGCAATACCAACCATGCATATTATAAGTTTCATCGACAACAATAATTGAGGTATTATATAAATATGAGTAAAATGAGTTTGACAAAATTTGTTAGGCTATTGTATGTGGTCGGTGGATTTTTGTGTAACTTGCTTTACATGAAAATGGAATTCTTACCCCTCGAATCCAAAAAGGAAAAAAAAAAATGGCAAAGTTTATTTGTAGACATTTCGCATTTCAATGAAAACTTTATACTTCCACTCATTTTCTCCTCACGAGTGAATTTCAAGAAGTACTAGAGCGGGTGTGTGATATGGTGGTCGATACTTTTTATTTAGTTTTTATTTTTTTATAACAATCTTTGACTTGGTACAGTGTCAAGTAGCTTTTAGTATTAAAATGTTCAATTTTTACAAGTTCACTCGATACATCGAGTAGAAGAAATTTAGGGTAGGGGTTCACCTATTTTGTGATAGATGTAGTAAAGTATATTAGTTCATCCATTTCATATCATTGGTGTAAAATTGACAACACCAACCTCTCACAAAAAAGGTGGAAAATTGATGTGTAAGTTAGTAGTAAATTATTAACACTCGCATGATAAAGGTAATAATATCATTAGCGAGGCATTTTAACTTTTATTATGCTCGAGGTTTGAGCTACGCCACAAATATACAACCAAAATTACAATATGTTTTGAGAACATTTTTATCTTTAAGTGCTTATTCAGATCAAACCTCGAATCAGTCGGTTCATGTCAAAAAAAAAAAAAACCCATCTTGAATCAATTAATCTATATCAATGCAAGAGTTATTGTGGACAGAACGCATTTGACATTGTACTAAAATCAGTATAAATTTAAAAATTTAATAATTCAATGTGAATTATTGTTTTTTTTTTTACATAAATAATATAATAATAAACTAGTTGTTTAGATGAAAAACAATGGGCACATATGGAGGCAAACGCACGGGGTCAAATATTATGAAGGTAGGATGGACCCGTGACCAGAGTTCACATCCTAATAAAACTATATAAAAAAAAAGGCTATGATGAGGACTTGGTTCAAAACACACATTTTCGTTTCTGGCTGCTGCAGGATTTGGTCCATTTGGATGTATACATTACACCGACTTTGCCTTGTTATTTTTGCCGGTTGGGTTCAGTACAAGTGTGAACTTATAAAGTTTTTCAGTGGCGGTCAACAATGTAGACTCGTAAGCCTTTCACACTTCTTAAGTCTCAACTAGAGTTTTCTTTTTTTTTTTTTTTTTTTTTGGGTAAACAGAGTACTCTACTCCTAGTCTTCTAGCAATACACTTATTATTTAATCAAATTGTTTTGATATTCATTCATTTCATCGATTGAATATCCGAGTCTAATTAAAAGTAACTGGATCCATAATTTCGATACAAGATGAATATTATATTGAAAATAAATTTATGATATCTTTCAATAATTATTATCGTACTATTTTACGATTCGTCATTCATTACTAATCACGTTTCGCAAATGAGGATCCAGGGAAGATTCATGCTGGTTAAATACCACACATGTACAACAAAATTACAAATCATCGCCACTATGGTCCACGGAAAGTACGTCGGTGAGCTTCCTTGTTGAAGCTGCAAACCGCAATACGATTAGGACTTAGGAGGAGTCATGCACAGTGTAGTAAGTAGTGAAGTAGTACAAGACAGAAAATCTCTAAAAGATGATTGATTAGACGTTCCATTAGTTTCAGAACAAAACAAATAACCTTGAGACTATAAAAAGGTTTTCTGGTGCAACCTGACCCTATTCTTGTTGTTGTTTTTTTTTTTTTTTGGGTTTGCCTTTTGGTATAGAAAAATATATTTTTGGTCATTGATTAAAGTCTGACTTGTCTAAAGATAATAGTGACAGATAACTAGATAACACTCTCCGTTTCAAAATATAAGTTATTTTACGTTAAAACATATAGTAAAGTGACAATCTTCTAACAATTAATTTATGTGTTAATTATCTATTTTACCCCTTATTGATTATATTGGAACTACACACAAGACTAAATAAAAATATATTGGTATTATTTATTGAAAGTAAAATTAGAAAAATAGCCATTAATTTATCTATAATTTATAAAACGACTTACATTTTAAAAATCTCTTCAACTTTAAAATGACGTACAAATTAAAATGGATGGACTAATCTTTACCTCTGCTTGTCCTTATTTCAGGTGATTCATTGGAAATGACGAATCTCTTCGCGTTTGGTAAATTTGCTTCTTTGTTTTTTGGGTATAGAGAAAAAGAAAGGCAGAAAAATATGCATCGCGTAATGAATGCCATTATTCTCTTTTCACAGAAGATCGAATCATTTTTCCTTGCGTTTCTGTACTTCATTTTTTTTTCTTCGGCCTTCGCCGCTAGGCCTACTACTACTGCTCATAGCTGCACCCTTGGGACTCTGTTTCATTTTTTTTATTCCGGAGTGGTTTTGATATTTTCTAAAGTTTTTTTTATTTATTATTTTTACATTATTCATGTGTCTTTTTTACATTTTTTTCCAACGAAAAAGAAAAGAAACACCACGGAAATAACATATCCAACACAATCTCTAAAGATACCAATTTACATAATAAAAAGGGTAAGAGTATAGTCTTGTTTTTTCTTTAGGCTCCGTTTGATAATCACTGAACTCTGAATCTAAACACTTAATACTTATTTTCACTGAAGTCTGAAGTCTCAAGACTGAATTTACATTATATGATAAAAACGTCTGAATTTGATGTCTGAAGGCTGGAGTTTGAAATCTGAAGACTGAATCTGAATACTCAAGTCTGAAAGTTATTTAAAATTTTAAAATTATTAAAATTAATTATAAATAAAATTCTTTTAAATAGAAAAATAACTAATATTTTGTTCTAAATAATAAAATGATAATTTTAAAATATGTTTTTGGTGTATATAATGAAAGTAGACATTACACTTGGCAAATAATCAATATATAATTAAATTTAGATTATTTACGTATATCGATATATATATATATGTATACCTTGTTATTTAGCAAATTTTATGTATTAAAATTAATTTAAGTTGAGTTTGAAAGTTGGCAATTTTTTATACTCATAGAATAAATTCAAATTTAAACACTTTTAATTAATTTATCTTAAAAAAACAAAATTTTCAAAATAATGTAAAAATAAGCATTGAAATAAAGACGAGGGAAAAAAAAAAGAAAATAAATAAAAAAAAGAGTCATCACATAAATTAAATGATAAGTGGTAGGCCTATCACTTATTTTCTAGGTCACAATTGAACTGATCATTCAGATACACTTAATTAATTCAGACAGTGAAATTTTAGTTATCAAATACACTTAATTTATAAGTACTTAATCAGTTCAGAACTTATTTCATTAAGACTTTTTAGTAGCGATTATCTAACACATTTAATTTCATTAAGTACTTAAAATAAATTAAGTCTCTATATTAAGTGATTATCAAACAGAGCCTTAGTTGGTGATTTGCGAGATTTCATTATGGGATTAAACAAGACTTGAAAACACAATCATGCCTAGCAGCAGCAATACAGGCAATTTTTCATAATGATTTGATTTTCAGTTTTGTGTCTGGTTTAGTACGGTGTCAAATTCTTTTACCATTCCATTTCAATAATCCGCTTCAATGTATGTATTGGTTTAATTCAACAAAGTGCCTTGTTAAGATGGAATAAAGAAATTACCTTTTCACTCATTTTATCTCCTCTCCCAAACTAGTCCTTTTCCGAATTTTTATTTGAAAGGCTTTAACTTTACAAATCAACTATTGTCAACTTGAGTACAATTAAACTTTAAAATTGTTTTTTTTTTTGAACTTTAAATGAAAATATTTAATTACCACACATTGTATGGTGTCTAAAATTAGAGAGTACATCTCTCCTAAATAGGATATTTTAATCACTTCATTTTTTTATCTAATGAAATTACTAGTTAAAATTTTTGAAGTCCAACGGTCAGCAACAGTGACTAATCCCCTTCGAAGAATTGTAAGCACCTTGATGGGTGGGACAACTGGTCAAAATATATAAGGTTGTTTCATATTCATGATGAGGTTCAAACCCTCGACTTATGGTTAATGGTGGAGAAGTCCCTTCCATTTCACCACAACCACTTTGATTAACGATTACAAAGATGTACCTATTGGTATTGACAAATTAATGCCATAACTTAACTATGAAGCCCAAATATCTTTAGCCCAATTCCAATTTGTTTTGTCGAATCTTCTGGTTTTTCATCTGGGTTGTATGCTACACTTTTAGAGATATAGGCTTCTCCCGGCTTTCTCCTTAATAATCCATTTTCATCTTATATCGGCAGTGTGATATTCCCCAGCGAATTTGGCTTCTCAGGAGAGATATATTTTGTCTCATCACTGATGCATACTATTAGAATGTAGATAGTCTAGTAACGCGATAGAGTTTCCTTATCCGGTGATTTAAGGGATGTTTTGTAACTAAATCCCTACATTTCTACTTATTGGGATATTGACAAATTAACTAATATTATATGTATATATAATATTGTTCTCAAAAAAGAAAAATTATAGTAATTTGGCTTTTCTGCATCGATATCTTGGCTTTTATTTTATGAACATTGAGCTATTCATTTTACATTTTTGAACCAAGTCATCCTGAGTTTGACTTTATGGTTTGTGTTTATGACAGAATCCCAGTACTGGCACTCATCCATATATCAACATCTTTAAATGATTTGATTGGACGAAAATAATTACATTTCATAAACAAATTTCAGTGCCAAAAAAAAAGTTTGGGCTATGGAATTATGTATGTTGTGAGATGGTTTATGATGATGACTGATCAAGAAACTCAAGAGGACGGAGGTAGATGGATCAAACTTTTCAAGATCAGGAAAGTATTCGGGATTCTTGTGAGTGGTGTATGTGATCCAAAATATATCTGCCAACAAATCAAATTAATCATTATTCTATGTGCTATGAATCTATTTAACTATATAGGAAATGTTTTTTTTTTTTTTTTTGAACATATTTGCAGAATTCTTATGAGTGGCACCTATTTAACTATATAGGAAATGTTTTTCTTTTTAAGATATTTGCAGGGTGTCCACTCTGTCGGTAATAGTGACCGACAACTGGCCAAAATATTTAAGATTGCTCCATGCCTATGGCGAGGTTCGAACCCTCGCCCTATAGTTAAAGTGGAGGAGTCCCTTCCACTCTACCACAACCACTTTAGTTACTATCTAGCAAATGATGATTAAAAAAAACATAAAATATTTGCCTTCCATCCTTTCGGGATTTTGTAAAGGCATTGTTTAAATCAGTCGTGGCTTCTTTGGATCCTCCGATAGTGCCTGGCGGTACTAATCGCAACACTTCGCAAACAACTTACCGTGAATCATGAATGCTTCATTTTCCTGACATCTTCCCAGGTCAACCCATCTTTTGATCCCTTGGAACTTGCAATTTCTTGTTGCTCTTTAACCATTATTTGCATAAATATTGGTGAATATAAATCACGTTAGAACAAGTGTATTCAGTGGTAGTAAAAAGTTTGTTTTAACCAATGACATATATGAACAACACCATAGAGTAATTAACTGTCAAATGCTACCTTTTGAGACCAAGTTGTAAACTTCAGGGACCCTGCGAGATATTTCAATACGTTTGTGATGGTGGAATGAATGCTTGACTAGGCAGTGTGAAGAACACTTGTTAAGTGACTAGCCATGTCTACTTCACTGATGAGTTCATTACCATTCTCATCGGTGGATAAAAGCGTGTTTAAAGCGTAATCCGTTTCCATTGATGAAGTTTTTCCTGAAACAGGATCATCATCGTCATCATCTGCGCTTGTTACATTGAGACCAATCTTCTTTTTCTTCTGCCTAAACACTGCTTCGATCTCTTTCCTTATTTTCTTCGACGCTTTGACTCCCCGATTCAAAGCTGTTCCAGGAAAATCAATCGGCGTCGAATGAGCACCAATTGCCAAAACCTTTAACTCTGTTTCGAGTTCATTAAGCTTTTCAGGATCGTCAAGGCCTAAGAATATCTTGCAGGCAGAGTTAAGCGCGTATTTTCTTGCCATTTCGCCAACCTCAACCACTTGTTCGGACTCACTAATCCATTGTGTTTGCAACTGTTGTTTAATGATGGCATCAAAAACCGCGACGTATTCTCTAATAGCATTTCCTTTGAGGATAGTCGTGATGAACGCGCTGATCGTACGCATGCGATCAGCACTAGTCTTTACATCGGATTTGGGGAAGAGTTTGTGGATCGCGCTCGGCCACCATAGCTTGAGCAACTTCTTCTCGTTCGAAAACAGAATTTGTTCCCTTCAGAGCCATAAATCACGGCAACTGGTTGTCCTAATACTTTTGAACCCTCTCTACCACAAATTAATTCTTCAAGAACACCCTTTTGAGCTTTGGAGTAGAAATCCAATATCTCGCCTAAAAGAGGCCACCCTGTGCTTCCTGGGGGCAGCTTTAGCTCTTCTTGATCATCCGCTTTCAGAACAACTGAATCTGCTTAAGAAAAGATTTGTTAGATATAGAAACAGACAAGTGGATATTAAAGAGACAAGAAGCAGATGAATATCTGATGCTACTATCATCATTTTGTGAGTAATTTACCTAAATGGATGATGCTTTTCGGGTTTATTGTACCTAGAAAAATCAATCAAGTTTTCCGTTTATACTAACCACAATCGGCAGTTGTTACAAAACAAATTACAACCGTCCCTTTTTGATGATCCATTTTTTCTTGAACTAAAATATTACAACAAAGTAGATTATTAAATGTGATGGTTCATTTTTTTTTTTTTTAAATTTTGTTATTGGTATCGTTTAATGTAAATCACATGAAATGGAAAATGAATTAATAGTCTGCAACTCTGAATACCTCGTTGTTGATGTGCTAATTTTTTAAATCCTGCAGACATCATGATCTGGGAAGTATCTGATTACAATCAGAATAATAATAATAGTAATTCTATTCGGTAAACGATTCTGATTTGATTCCGATTTGGCGCCGGTATGAAACCACTTTAATAATTTTGTTCAAATAAGGAATTGTGTTACGTACGTATTCTGTTTCACCATGACATTGTCACCAAGTGCCATACTGTATATAGGAATTTTCGGCATTTACTGTTCTCCCAAACTCCCCGCGTACTTTAGAACTTAGGTCTGAGAAGTTCAAGACAGGAACAGGCTTTCTGGATTTTAACACATTTGCCCCAGAGCTTAGCCAAAATCATGCAGAAAAAGAGAAAAACGAATCTGGATCTCCTTGATCCGTATCGTCGATTCGACTTTATCGATCTTTCAGAAAGTCGTCGATCGTTTTTCAATCGACGAATATTATTTTATCTTTTTGGTTAGCAATTATCAGAAATTAAAATCGATGGCGCTGGCATCTCAAATTTGTGTCCCATATTAGATGCGCAATTTGTAATGAATCAGCATTACGATGAACTAATGTTGGAGTCGCAATTTGTATCCCATATCAGTACCGTATATATTTGATTTTTTTTTTTAAATTTTCATTGCCCGTAGTAACATTTTAAGTTGTTACTCTATATCTCTATATATATTAAGGGAGAGTTTTCAATCGGACACATGACGCAAATTTAGATAGGCTAATTCACGTGGAGCAAAATTAAATTACCAAGTCCACATGTCACAACCACATTACTCCATCATTTTAATGATCATTTTTTATTTGTAAATCCGTAAAATTTATAAATAACCAATTTTATTTTTAATCAAATAAGATAAGTTTAAAAAAGAAAATTATAAGAAATAAATATATAAATTAGTTGGTCCCTCACAACATTAACATGTTAATTAAATCCTTAATCTCAATGCCCGTGACAATACGGAAGATGACATTATTAATACTGAAACTCCTAACAAGAAAAGAATGGTGCTTGAAGATGCAATGATGACTTGAGTTTACAGCCTTCTACCAACAAAAAACGATTTTGACGCATATTTTTATCAATGCGTTTTTCTTATTCGAATAATTATTTCCAAAATTTTATTTTACTTTTTTAATTCTAAAGCAAATAAAATGTTCCAATATTACTTGGTACATGTAAAAGTCATAGTAGAGATAATTCCAACGCATGAATAATTATGAAATTTTTTGTTATTTTAACACTATCTCAATATACTTTTATATTAAGTATTGCTTTCATACTTAAAGCTGTTTATCAGTGATGAATGTTCGATATGCGTTTCAAGAAATTAATTTTGTGGCATGACGTATTACTAAGTTCCTTTAGTGGCTCATGGACGAGACATATTTTTTAGTAGCTCATTTCAAAAAAAAAAAAAAAAAGGTTAATTGGTAGAGTTTAAATTATGCCTCAACATCGAAGTCTTGGCCACCACCACTTTGTCAAACATTGGTAGTTAACTAGACAGTATCGGTTTTTACTCGGTTTATTTTTTTTTCATAAACCGCACAAATAATTACCATCATAATAAATTTCAATCTTTTCTTTCTATCGGTACCATAATGACTGCAACCATAATAATAAAGAGTCGGTAATCATTAATAAATTCAATTCCATTTACGTTGCTCGGGAGAATTAGTATTAAATATAATTAAATATCATTGTCAAATAAGATAAGTTTTAAAAAAGGAAATGATAAGAAATAAGTATTGAAATTTAATTCATGCACAATAACATTAACATGTCCAACTAAAAGAAAAAATTAATAAGATGCAAATTTTCTGTTGTCCAAAATCAAAATTGTTTCATCGTAGTTAAGAAAATTAATACTCTATACTGATGTTAAATAGTTTTTTTTTTTTTTTTTTTGCCTTTTTCATTGTATATGCACATTGGAATACAAGTGTGGTATGCAATTTTCATTGATGAATCTTCTAACCTTGATAAGAGGCACAAAGAATAAATTTAAATGCTTAATTATTACTCCAACAGCCAGCGTATATATATTCCCATGATTATGTTTTTATTCTTAAGTATTTTCAGACCAAAAAAAAAAAACATGTTCTTCTAAATAACACTTATATTATTCACTTATATTATTCACTTTCATTGTATATGCACATTGGAATACAAGTGTGGTATGTAATTTTCATTGATAAATCTTCTAACCTTGATAAAAATTTGTAATCTACATCAAAATATAAAAATCAATTAAATGACACTTCTGCTCCAAGTAACAGGCTAATAGGAAAAACTTCTCATGGCCAAATTAATTAACCAACTCTAAAATAACTTCTGCACCTTAAGTCCGAAATAAACACTATATTAATTTTATGAAAGACATACGAACAAATTTCTAAAGAAATGTTGCAAAAGATATATAAGGAGAAGAAAATAAATATAAGTTCATGGAAAGAAATAATGAAAAAAAATTGTTAGAGAGAGAGTTGAAAAAATATGATACGAGTAGAAATATTTAAAAATATTATTATAAAAAAATTAAGAGAATACTGTTAAAAGATATATATAAGTCATAAATCAAAAGGTTCCTTTAGTTGCTCATCGACAAGACTTTTTTTAGTAGCTCATTTCCAAAAAAAATTAAGTTAATTGGTAGAGTTTAAATTGTTCCTCAACATCGAAGTCTTTGCCACCACCACTTTGTCAAACATTTGATAGTTCAAGCCACGAGCAAATGAGCTACTAAATGTACTTAAAGAGAAGAAAAATATGAAGAGAAGAAAAATAAAGAGAAGAAAATGTACTTATTGACATTTGATATAAAGAGAAGAAAAATAATAATAAGTTTATGGAAAGAAATAATGAAAAAAAAATTTTGTTGGAGAAAGAATTGAAAAGATATGACACGAGTAGATATATTTAGAGATATCATTATAAAAAAATTAAGAGAATGCTGTTACTAAAAGATATAAAGCCATAAATTAAAATAATGAAAAAGAAATGGACAATAAGTTACATTAGGTTATTTTGAATATTAAAAATTACTCTAAATGTACTTAAAAGTAAAAATAATAAAATACATTAACATTTTTTACAACTTATATCATTAATATATATATATATATATATATATATTTCTCTCAATCAGAAGGTAAGGATCTTTAATATATATATTTACCATCACAAAATCATATAAACATTAAATTATTAACCTCATATATATCGTGAACAACTTGCAACGTGCGGGGTAAACACTAGTATATATTAAAAGGAAATGAAATGGGGTGATGACGTGTCTTTCAATTGCCCATACATTGATTTCACTGACACGTGTCATTTAGGTATTGGTCATCCATTAAACAGTAATAATATATTAATAAAATTGTTACTTTATAAATTTATCATGTATTGAGTTATATTTTCATTAGTTGGTTTTTTATTTTTAAGTTGTTAGGAGCATTTTATCTGCTACATCCTACCTATATATATATATATATATATATATATATATATTAAAGGACATCCTACTTATATATATATATATATTAAATGACATCCTACTTATATATATATATATATCTTTATCTTTAATGTATTAAAGGAGAATTTTTAATCGGACACATGTCGCGATATTAGGTAGACTAATTCATGTGGCACAAAATTAGATACCCAAGTCCACATGTCGCAAGTACATCACTCTATCATTTAATGGTAATTTTTTTAACGTAAAATCATAAATTTAGAGATAAAATTAAACTAACTAAAATAAACCAATGGAAAAAAAATGACACGATTATTATGGAATTTGTCAATTTAGATATACCCAACACAAAAAATCACAAAGTACGACACTGGTACAATACATAATTATAATCCCACATGCTTCTTTTTTCGCTACCTAATTGATTCGTCCTTTTTTTTTTGTTGAATCAATATAATTGCAGCCCTTATTGACGCTTTAGTTTGATTTGTCATATATATAATCCCAACACAAAAACCACAAAGTACAACACTGGAACAATACATAATTATATTACTTACCTTTTTTTTGCTACCTATTTAATTTTTTTTTTGGTTAGTTTGATTTCTCTATAATGTAACTTTTGGTAATATATTTTTTGTCTCTTAACGAGCAATACTAATAACTGATTACTATTAATTACGTCGTGTCAAAATTACAAAAATAAATTAATAATAATAATACTAAAAATATATGACATTACATCCCTTGGGTAACATTTCAACGTAATTAATATCGGTAATATTGCTCTTGCTCGAGTAAAGGGATCGATTTGAAGGAATTGAGAAGCTGAGTGCTCTTGCTCGGTAATATTGCCATTGGGTGTTACTCTTTTATTTGGTTGTTTCTTCCGTTTTCATCTCTAGACTATTCTCGGCAGTAATATGTAAGGAATATTTCGAGTAGTTGTAAGGTGCTCGAGGAAATGTATCTTCTTGAACACTTCGTGTAGTAATATGGTGATCGAGGGATTGTTGCTCCTTCGAGGAGATGTATGTCTCGAAACTCCAATCTTCGAGATTGCCCTTTGTGAATTATTCTTCTCGATCAGCTGTGGAGCAAGTGCAGCTCCTCGATTATTGGGTACAATATGGGCAATATTTATAATAATGAGTGTTTATTATTTATAATTAGATAGTCAAATCCATATATCATAATTATATCACTCCATCATCTAATACTAATTTTTTATTAATAAATTTGTAAAATTTATGCATAACCAATTTATAGATTACATTACATAACAAAAACAGAACATATTACAAAAACTCAAAAATTCAATTATGGGCCCGAAGCTTGATTTCATTTCTCAACTTCCTCTACTGGGCCTTTAATCAGAATAGTGATCTCCACATTTCAAAATATAAGTCACTTTACATTTTGCACGTAAACTGAAGAGACAATCAGTCAACAATTAATTTTTATGTTAAATATCGGTTTTACCCCTTATTAATTACATTGAAACTGTAAACAAGAATAAACAAAAATAGATTGACATCATTTATTGAGGGTAAAGTTGAAAAAATAGTCATTAATCTGCCTTGAAATACTAAAATGACTTACATTTTGAAAAATTTCTCCAAATCTAAAACAACTTACATTTTGAAATAGAAAAAGTACATAATTGGAGGGAAAAAAAAAAAAAAGAAATGGAGAACTGGAGACTAGAGCATGCAAAAATTCACAAAATTTTGTTAATTCTCAATTCATGAGCTTATTAAATGGCCCCAGTATCCTACACACATCCGAAGAGGAGGAAAGAAGCACAAAAATCACTGCCCAATTATTCTCATTTCACTTCGTTGCTCATAATTACCATGGGAAATAATCTATCCAACACATAATGGCGAAATTGCAGCTGTTATATTTAATCAATAACGACTATAAATGGGGTGAACAAAAATTAAAAACATTAAATTATGCAAAGCCATGAACATCTAGGTAAAAAAGAAAAAGATATACATTATAAGAATATTTTCGATTGCACATAATCAAAATTATTTTCGTAATTAAGAGAATTAATACTTCATGCCATATGTATCTTGAAATTCCAGTGTGGCATGTGATTTTCATCGATGGATCTTTTAACATTAATGAAGATTAGTGATCTATAGCATGATATAAAAAAAATCAATTAAATGATTCATTATATTTTTTCCCATATGACATAATGGATTAAAAGTTAACATTATGACGATATAACAAAACCCATAGATCAAGAGTGAGAAAATTTTCCAAAATCAGAAACCAATAAAGGTCTTTATCAGAGATAAAGAATATAAGAAAAACATATTGAGAAATTAAAAATAATTATATGAAGGAAAAATTTATATAGAGAATAAGAATATATGAAAAAAAAAAGATAATAACAAAAAATGAAATAATTATTATAATTTTTTTAAGAAATGAAACTTTTGAGAGAGATTATTAAGTTCTGGGGGAGGGGGGATAAAGGTGAAAACTACGAAACAAGAAAAAAAAAGAAGCAAACACTATATTATAATAAGAATACTTTACGAGTAAACTTCTAAAAAAAAAAGGTTGTAAAATATACATAAAGAGAGAGATGGAGAATAAAGATAAATTTATGAAAAAAATAATAAAAAAATTGTATGTTAGAGGGAAACTTTACAAGACATGACATTGATAGAAATATTTAGATAGATAACTATAAAAAATTAAGAGAATTTTTGAAAAAATTATAATGCCATAAATCAACAAAACGAAAAAGATAGACAAAAGTTAAATTAGATGATTTCGAATATTGAAAATTATTTCAAATGTACGTAAATAAAAAAAATACATTGACATTAAAAATTACGTCATAGTAATTTTCATCATTAATATTATTTTCGTTACATATATTACTCTGTCGGAAATGTCATCTAATCGCAAAATCATTAAATTCATATATATCCTAAACAACCCGCACGTTACACGGAGTATATATTAAAGGAAAGAAGATCAATTGACAGGTGTCATTGAAGAGAGATCAATAAATTCAATCAATACATGTTAATTTATTATTGGCCATTCATTAAACTGTAAAATCTAATTAGTTAAACTGTTAAAGCCCAAACTTTATCTTCTTTGGTTTTACCCCAATTAATTGGCATCAAACTTGAACTTCTATTCATACAACAAGCGAAAGTTCAGATCGTTGCCAGGGAGTCCAAAAGGGGTGATGGATCTGTCATTCAGTTCAGAGAGTTCGGATGATCCATGGTCATTTGCAACAGATAATCAGTTTCTTCATCACCATAGCCATTACCTAAGAACAGGGGTTTGAAATGAAGACTCAAAACTAGAATGAAGTTTTTTTTTTTTTTTTTTTTTTTTTTGTCAACAGCGACAACCATGCAATCAAATCTTTTCCAGATATCGATTCTTCGCCATCCCCCTGAATGGATCCCAAAAAAATTCTTCACCCTGAAAGGCCTGGACGAGTCTTTCTAATAGTCTAATTAATCTCTATAATTAATCATAAATAATCAATTTTTTCCCCTTTAATGTTAAATTGCTCACCATCTCTGCAAATTTAATCCCATTATGGTTAATTCTTAGCCTCTGGAAATAGAGGATGGAGATGTGGGTTTTGGTTGATGCTGAAATGCAGAGTGCATATGGTAGAAACTCACAGATATTGTTTGTAATTCTTGAGGCGGCATCGTGCAAAAAAGAAAGAGGAAACGTAATTGTGAATTTTTTTTATTTTCTTATTCTTTTAAAAAAATTTAGCTTGAAACAAAATGATAAAGTTATAATAATAAATTAATCCAATTTTTATTTATCACGTGAGTTTGTTTAGGTGATAACATTTTGTAATATGGAAAAATCTGTATTATCTATATTTAATGAGAAGACAACAATATCAATAATTGATTTAATTTGAATTGATATGATGATAACTACAAATCAATTTGAACTCATATTCCCATCACTTCACTTTTAATTTAAAATAAAAAGATAAAGTCGACATATAATTTAACTATTAATTATCAGAGCTTACAAATAAATAATCGATCATCACCTCCTTGATCTAGCATCCAGCCGGCTACATTAATATTCAATACAAACTCAGAAAATTTTATGCAAAAAAAGTTTGGAGATTTCATATGGATAAATATTGGTTAATAGTAATTAAAGATTTCAAAACAAATAAATAAAAAAAATTTACTCGTGCATTAACTCATAAAAATTAATAGTTAATTGAATAAAATAAAAAAAGTCTATAGATTGTTTGCAGCTTATTATTTCGTTGGTAAGCCATGGTAATAATTGTTACTTTTTAAAAATTACAAGGTGCAGTTTTGAACTTGAATTTTACCTTTACAAAAATTGTTAGTCCATATACACTTAGACAATCACGATTGAAATGTTGTGTAACTTCCTACTATCTTTTAAAATTTTAAATTATTGAAAGAAAAGTCATGATACAAGACAATCACCAAAGATATATATAAAAAATTTAAGTGAATTTTCAAAGATTAAGATCGAATCCTACAGTGTAACGCACGGACACTACACTAGTATATTTAAAAGGATTCATTTCATTTATAAATTATTTCATTCATCGTCCCAAGAAAACTCATGTTCATTAAAAAAATATAATTATTTTATTTAAAATAAATGAGGTACCAAGTTTTTGCGATAGGTTAGTTCTAGACTAGTAACATTATATTGGTGAACTTAATTCGCAAATTAAAGGTCAAATGCTAAATTTTTGTTACTACTTCACGTATAACACATTAACAAAACTGAAATTGTCTGAAAACGCCTAGGTGTTAACCGTGACAATATTTTCCAGAATGGAGGAGGTAACTAGTGGCCCTTTTGCCAATACCTTTAAACTCTCACTCACATTAACCGTGATTCGATTTTCAGACTTCTAAAAAGTTAACGAGAAATTTCACCACCATGGTAAAATCACGTGCACATAACCACCGTACATTATTCTTAATCAAAAATTGAACTCTTATCACCACCCTTATGAGGCTAAATGATCACAACCGAATCATCATCAATATTTTTTTTGTAATCTGAAATGAGACGAAGATCCATGTGACATTTGTAAACATATATAACCCGAAATAATGATAATAATAATATATATAATCCATATGGAAAATAAGTATTGGTCATCACCAAAATATCATTGGAGATGTGATCTAACATATTGTCCAGATAAACAAGAAACAAATAAACCAAGTAGATTTGGCCAAAGGGCTATTCATTAAGGCTTATATATGATCCTGATTTTAGCATCAAATCTGCTGATGTGGTAGTCATTATTGGTAAATTACACAATATATTTGTCCAAAAAATTAATAGCCAAAAAAGAAAAAAAAAAAAAAAACAAGCTAGCAGGTTAGACCAATGGGATATTCAGGTAAGCTGTCCGGCCGTAATCCATACGATAACCCTTCAATCAACAAATCTGTGAACTCTTCATCCCTGTGGAATTGATATATCTTGATATATCTTGAACTCTTCAATCAACAAATCTTATTATGTTTTTTTTTTTTAAAAAAAATATTTCATATTTCAAGGAGGGAAAACGAAGAAGAAGCAAGCAACACGAAGAAGTGAGGAGCCTGAAGACTATACATTTTCTTTCTATACCAATGTCTTTTTGGTGTGACAAATTTATTTGCAATTTCATATACATTTCTTGCAACTCTATAATGTATTCCACTCTCGAGCAAATGTAGTTGTAGTTCTACCGGATGAAACCATTCTTACGACAACGTGAATATTCATATCTTGAACGACAAGAGTACTCGTGATCTTAGTAGTAAGAGGTTCATTTGGAGGCGAATTTTAAATAAATTCTTTATTATTATTATTTTTTTTTGGTGATGGGGAGAAGAAAATGAAATTAACAAAGGGTACTACGTACGTGTTGATTTGATATGAGCATGTATAAAACTAGCATGAATAGATTAGGAGATATGAGTTGTTTAGGGGGTGCTTTGGATAAAAAGTTGTCTAGAAAAAGGAGTAGAGAGATCTATTGGTCTCTTTTTTTTTTGTAAAGAAAAATATGGAGATCGAATTTACAAAATTCGAACTACTAATTAAATTAGTAAATCGGATTTTGTAAATCCGATCTAATAAAATAATATTTTTTTCTGAAAAATACATGAGAAAAAAATTGAAATAATGGTCAAATAATGAACAGTAGAAGGTCGGTTTTTCAAAATCCAGTCCAGGGTCGGATTCCTGAAATCCTACCTTATTTAAGCATACTAACCATTAGATATTTGCATTCAATGGAGGGAATTGGCGGACAAAAGGTCGGAGTTAGTTAATCCGAATTTAGTTGTAGGTTGGATTTTGAAAATTCGACCTTACTTATAAACTCGGATTTCACAAATCCGACCTTTATGTGATATAATGAGGAAACAAAAAACACTATTCACATATCGGGATTCTTCGTTTCTCTTGAAGGAGGAGGCGATTTTGGTGGCGATTTGAAGATTTTGTTCACGATTATTCGCAACTGATGTCTTAAATCCACTTCACAAGAATGTTAGTTATTGTTTTGTTGTTTTTAGATTATTGTTGTTGTTTTTTTTTGGTAGAAGTGTAGAACTAGGAATGTTTATAAGATTTTAGGGTTGATGTTGTTTTTAGTTGGTGAATATTATTGTTGTATGCGTGGTATTAAACGTTTCATTTAGTAAAATATTTGAATTTGCCCTCAACTTTTGAATTTGTAGGGAGTGTAGTAAATTTAGGTGTTGATTGTGCCTTGTTTGTGGTATTTGTTATAATAATTTGTTTGATTATGCCTTGTTTAGGTATTTTTGGTAATAATTTGTTCACAAATGTGCTTTAATTCATGTAATCAACAGATATAAATGACGTTTAACGGTCCATATTTCATTAATGTCTATTGGTCGAGCAAATTTGTTGTGAAGAATGGGATTGTGAATACTTTTAACAGCTTGCCGGATGATTCTATTGTGATTGATCATAAGGTATCATTCTATGATTTGGTTGGATTAATTTGTGAAAGAGCTGGATGGAATAGAGGGAATGTGAATTCAAGTCTCTCAATTTTGTATGATACGATGGGTAATGGTTTTAGGCGTATCGCCAAAATCAAAGACGACGCATCGTTGCAAGTCTTGTATTTCTTTCCAAATTCGATATATATTGATTTCTATGTGGATTTGGAGGTGGCGGGTACTTCTAGGTCTCATTTGGAAGCAGGGACAAGTAGTGGTAGGCCGAATATGGAGAATATCGATTATATGGAAGATGATGATATCGGTGGATTGAATATAGAGGATGGCGATCACATGGAAGATGATCACGTGGAAGATGCTGAAATTCAATGATGAGGACTACCATAAATAAGTGAACAAAGTGATGAAAACTAATCAATATCCGAAGGGAGTCGGGAGAGTGATGAAGAGGTTGAAGACAAATTCGCCACAAATGACAGGCACATATATCGTTCACAGGGTAAATGGGATCATACAAAAGTGGACAAGGATGAATTACAGCTTACTATGTGGGATGGGACAACCGCAATAATCGGGAAAGGGACGTGTTTTAAGAACAAGATCGATGCAAAAATGGTATAGGAGCGTGGAACATAGAGCAAAAAAGAGAGTATTATGTGAAGAAAAGTGACGGCAATACATGGTATATTTGGTGCAAATCCCTAAAAGAGTCAATCCCTAAGGGTTATGTTCCTTGTCGTTGGAAGGTATGTACCTCCTTGAAAGACCACGGTTTGTGGGAGATTGTGACATGGATGTCCGAGCATAATTGTATGAATACCACCGTGGAAAACAATAATTGAAATGTGAGCGCAACATTTATTGCTCATCTCATAAGGAATAAGGTTGAGTTGGACCCGGATTATGAAGTGAAGCTCGTTCAGGAAGAAGTGAAAGAACGTACACATGTCGATGTTCCTTACCATAGGACATGGGAGAGAAGGAGAAAAGCTATCGATCTTGTTTACGGCGACTGGGTTTCCAATTTTGACATACTTTTAAGGTATTTACTTAAGTCCTATCTAATTTATTTGATTTGTTTGTAATTTTTTTTAAAATAAGCATTAATTTATTTTTTTTAAATTTAGGTTTTTCGCCTCCCTTGTGAAGAGCAACCCCGGCAGAATTGTAGAGTGGGAATGGTAACCAAGTTGGACTAATACAGAAAAGACGTTCAAATACGTTTTTTGGGCATTCAAGCCTGCAATTGGTTGTTTTGCTAAATGTCCTCCAGTAATTAGTACCGACGGGATGCATTTGCGTGGCAGATACAAAGGGAAGTTACTCGCTACAATGGTCAAAACTGCGAATAAGCGCATCCTGCCAATTGCATATGCGATCGTGGATGAAGAGAGTGGGGGAAGTTGGACATTCTTCTTGAAGCATTTGAGGAATCATGTTATAAAAAAAAGTTTGTGTCATTTCATAAAAATTATTCATTTATGCAACATATTCACTTTAATAATGAATAATGCATTACGTGTACAAAAAACAATAACTCTTAAATTGTTTTATTATTTCCAAAATGCAAAGATTGCATTTTTGTATGAAGCATACTATGTATCACATGAAATTATCATATAAATTGCAAATTTTTTTATGCAATTAAATATTCCATGTAACAAACACAAATACACGAAACCAGTACTTTACTGGAATCAAAGTTCTTTATTTGATTTACCCAAAATAATTAATATGTGATGCATTCACAAAAATTCCGCACACAAAAATTTATTTATATATTTTTTATATTTTGTTTTGTTTTACATAAATTTCTGTCGTCGAGTTTTTTATCGACTTTATCCCAACGACGACTAAGTCGACGAGACGACACAACCAAACACTTTAACGGATGTCGACTTTGCTGTCAACTTGAATCGGCCGACAAATAAGTCGACATAGCCAAACAATCAGACATATCAACGAATATCGACTTTTCTGTCAACTTAACTCTAGTCGACGAACAAGTTGACAATACCAAACAAAACACATAACAAATTCTAACAGATGTCGACTTTTCTGTCGACTTTAGTTTATCGACAACAAGGTTGACGCCAATTTATAAAAAAAATTAAAACATGCAACCAAAGCAAATTCCAACAGATGTCGACTTTTACGTCGACTTTATTTTATCAACAACAAGGTTGACACTACTTTATAAAAAAAATTTAAAACATGCACTCAAAGCACTATTGCTATATATAATGCCAATTTTGTTTTTTGTTTCAAAGCATGATAAAATATGGTCAAATTCTCTATCAACCTTTGTTGACATACATTTCTTAGTTAATCATCACATTAATTAAGTATTATGTTTTAATAGAAACAACTCATGCGGGCAATCAACAAATAATGCATAGTAAATTTCTTCTACATGCAAAAGTTCATGAATTCTACAACTATGTTTTACTCAGGCTAGATCTCATTAATACATTCATGTATTTATCAAATAAATACATACCTTGAACTTGGAGTGTCACAATTTACAAGTAAAATATAATTCTTACTTTGATAACGAGGTCCATTGTATTCAATCATTGCCCTTTTCCATTTGAATCCAATGATCTGCAATCTTTCCACCATTTTCGTGTGCAACGAAAATATCCTTGCTTGATTCTTCAAATACCAGCCATTGTTTCACCGAGAAATTTAGCCTAAAGATTGTTGGAATTTTATTTCAAGAATAGTGGACAACAATGGCTGTACTAGATCAAAGAACGATGAGGAATTTATAGTTAGGATAAAAGAAAGTTTTGTCTCCAAGTCACAAGTAAACTTGCTTTCCTTTAGGCTAAATTCGCCCACTATACAGTGCAATTGTCTAGGCGAATTCCCTATGAGATAAAATGGAGATCATGTTGTTTCACTATGTGCTTTAGTGATCTAACAACCCGATATAAGGATAAGAAATGCTATTAAAAATACAAGGATAATAAATTCGTTTATTCATTGTTAAACATATACGTAGTATTTTATATGTGTACTTGAAGAAATTGTATTTACGATCAACATTAACTGTATTTCATATGTTGATGCGTATCATGTTAGGGTTATTTTCAATATATTGTAGGGACAAAACTAATAAATTGTGCCTGTTATTGGCTTTCAATATATTGTAGGGACACAACTAATAAGTTATGCCTATTGACTCCATATGAAAAGACATTAACAAAAAGTTATGTCTATGACCATAACCAAGGGTTATGTCTAATTTTCAAGAGTTTCCCAAAACTCTATAGATATGCATGGATCATTTCGATACTTTTAGTGTACAATGAAATCACTAAATACTTGGAATATTTCCAGTGACATTTCTTATCCTTGTATCGGGTTGTTAGATCACAAAAGTGCATAGTGAAACAACATGATCTCCATTTTATCTCATAGGAAATTCGCCTAAACAATTACACTGTATAGTGAGCGAAAAATACTACGTATTCACCTAAATTCGTTTATTCATTGTTAAACATATACGTAGTATTTTATATGTGTACTTGAAGAAACTGTATTTACGATCAACATTAACTTGTGTATTAACAAAGCCGAAAGTCGGCTATATATACAAATGTACATATTAGGGTTAGGGTTTAACAGTACTCGTTGTTAAGATTTCCTTATTCTCACATTAAATTGGTGTTCCCAGAGTATAAGAAATTGTTTACTGCAAAGAATTAAAGTAGCTGGAGAATTTTTCTTTCTCTTTTTTTTTTTAATCGAAGAAAAGCAAGTTAAATTAATTTGAGCTTTTTGTTTTTGAAACGGTTAATTCGAGATGTTGGAGTCTTGGAGATTGAGTAGAGAAATGCAAACTCCCATTAATACTGTTTGCTCATTTTGCCACGATAAAAAATCTTATACCCAACTATTTTACACCATTTTCTATCACACTATTTCATATGTTGATGCGTATCCTGTTAGAGTTATTTTCAATAAATTGTAAAAACACAACTAATAAATTGTGCCTATTATTGCCTTTCAATATATTACTGCTTTCAATATATTTTCATATGTTTGCTCATTTAGCACAAGCATGGAGTACATATTTTACTGCTTTCTACTTCGCTCGCTTCGCTTATTTAAGTTCTCTATATTCTGAAACAAATATGCATTGCCAGAGCCCTTCCCGCTCATTAATTAAGTACTTTGTCTCTTTTCCTTTTTCCTTTCTTTTTTTTTTTTTTGTTGGCTCCAATTTTGAACTTTGAACATAATTTCTCCTCTCTCCTGCAAAAATATAGAAAAATGTTAGCTGCTCTGTGCATTGTTGGAGTTATCATTTTTTATCAGCATTATTGCCTTGTTTGTTCATAACTGGAGGAATCCCTACAGCAATAATGGTTATTTACTCCCTCCAGGTTCAATGGAATGGCCACTTTTAGGTGGTTGGACAACCTATGACTGTGTCCGCGGATTCGGATCTTAATTACTTTATCTTTCAACAAGAAGGCCAGTTGTTTGAGAGCTGGTATCCTGACACTTTCACTGAGATATTTGGAAAACAGAATGTGGGATCTCTTCATGGTTTCATGTACAAATACCTTAAAAACATGGTACTAACTCTGTTTGGTCCTCAAGGCCTTAAGAAAATGCTCCCTGAGGTGGAACAGGCTGCAATCACTAATTTAAAAAGATGGTCTTCCCGAAATTCTGTCGAATTGAAAGATGCAACTGCAAGTGTGAGTTCTCGGATTATTTTTCAGCAATTGATTTGAACTAACAAAATATTTGCATTGGTACTGTTTCTGCAGTTGATATTTGATGATCTCACTGGTAAAAAACTGATAAGCTACGATCCAGAGAAGTCTTCCGAGAACCTCAGGGAATATTTTGTAGCTTTCATCCTGCAGGGCTTGATTTCTTTCCCTGTAAACATTCCTCCTGGAACAGCTAGCTTATCACAAGTGTTTACAGGTTTACTTATATGTATATATGTTTTAGAAGCTCAAGCTCAAGTTCAGCCAACTTTCTAAGTTCAATGATTTTTAATGGATTGGTGTACTCATTGTTTTGAACAATCAGGGGAGAACTAAGGCAATGAAGATGCTAAAAACCATGTTTCAGGAGAGACGGGAAAATCCCAGAAAGCAACAACACGATTTCTTTGATTATGTTTTACAAGAATTAGACAGGGAGGGCACAGTTCTTACAGAGGAAATTGCTCTGGATTTGATGTTTGTGCTTCTCTTTGCTAGCTTCGAGACCACTTCCCTGGCTTTAACTTTAGCAGTGAAACTGTTATTGGATCATCCATTGGGTTTAAAAGAATTAATGGTAATAAGAATGCAAAAATAAAAAATAAAAAAAAATCACTCAATTTCAGATCAGGAAGTCCTGTCTTAATGTCCTGCTTAACAAGCTTTACTGTTTTGCAGGAAGAACATAATCAAGCCGAGGGAAAATCCCGATTCTTCGCTTACTTGGAACGAATTCAAGTCCATGACGTTTTCCATTTCAGGTGGAATAAAGATTCACCATTGTTCAAGAATATATAGAAACCAAAATTTCAGTCTCTCTTAAATATATAAAACTTGGGAAAAAAAATAAAAAAATAAAATTTGAGGTAGTTTAACTGCAATCCAAAATTTACTCTTAAATTAGCTCAGGACTTCCCTCTGATCATATCATCTATATCTTAAACTGAACTTAATTTTGAAGATTTTTGGAAAACCTGATATGAAATTATGGGAAAGTAAATAACTCGGTGCATTGATTAAATTAATATATTATAGAACTGTAGTTACAGCACATAAGGAGTTCTCTGGTATTATTAATTCATCTTGGTTGAATTGTACAACAAAACGAGTGTAATTTTTAATAGGAATCGAGTGAACTTGTGTATGCTACTTTGATTAATGAAAGACTTTGAATACGTGCGAGTGTATCAAAATTAAAGACGCTAAGATGAAAAGACAAAAAGTTTTTATTTTTAACGCCAATGGTTACACTCTATACACCACTACTCGAAAAGATACTAAAAGAATTACTGTGATAATTTTTTATTTTTTTTTTTAAAAAAGAAGATTTTGTCGCTGAGTCATGCCTAGTCTGTAAAGGCTGCTAACAAAGAAAAGATGAAGGGTCCAGTCCGATGTAGTACAACGTTGTTTTTTCACGAGTAGGCTCAACTTTGGTCCCAGTTGCCGTTGGGAAATGAAGGCGTTGTTGTTTTTCACGTGGAAGTTGGGATCATGGGGAAAATGGAAAAGTCATGGGTATATTTCCCCAACTATTCTGTTAATTAGTTGAGAAGAAAACCAAAAAAGAATTGGGATAGTTTAGGAATATCAAAGACAACCGAAGAAGTTTTAAACAATTTTAAAGGATTACGATTTGATTTGCGAGAAACGTAGTAATCCCTTTGTCCCATAATTATTGTCCAGTTTGATATTTCACTTCTAGTACAATTTGAACTAGAAATGAAAATTTAAATTAGACAATAATTATGGGACGGAGGGAGTATAAAATTATAAACTTTTTTCTTCTTTGGAATTACTATGGTTGGTTTTCATGAAAAAGGATGTCAAGAAAATTTTTATGTGGAAGATTCTCTTCTTCATACCATACAATTTTAAAATTCAAAAGTGGCAACATTTTGTATTTTTTCCACCATCATGTCAATTGTCACATTCCTACCCTATAATACTTCCCGTTTTATTCATTCCATTGACGTGACTCAATAGTTACCGAGTAATCCATCCATCCTAAAATAAGTGTCATTCTAGAATTTGCACACAGTTTAAAAAATACTTAAATATGGTAGTTAAATTATTAGAATATCCCCAACCAACCTCATTAAAATAATACTCACCAATTATATTATTTCTTTTGAAGGTTTGGAAATTTTTGACAAAAAATGTATTGGAATCCGAAAACGACACTTATTTTAGAATTTCTCAATTTTGCTAAAACGACACTTATTTTGGAATGGAGGGAGTACAGTATTACATGGAAATTTGATGATTTTTCGAGACCATCTTGAGTGTACCCGGTACTATCATGGTCTCCCTCCTATTTTTTTCGTTATTAGTACTTATTGTACTTTTTCTAACTAACTTCTTATAATTTACAAATTTAGTCACTGCTACTTTTTTTTTTCTCTCCTCTAAAAAAATCTCTAATCTTTAAATGAATATAACTCATGATCCATGAAGAATTTGTGAACGAATAATATATGAAATTTATAGCACTCATCGAGATCTATCCAACGAGATCTATATGTAATATATTTTTTTGAACTAAAAAATGATTAAATTCTGATAGGTAGAGATATGATGGATATCCAATTTAAAAAATAGATAACCAATTTATTTTACATCCATATTGTTGTGTTCCTTATATCTCTTGATTCGTGAATAATTAGAAAACGGATTATAAATGAAATTTATAGTACTCGACGAGATCTATCTGATAAGATCAATATTGAATTTAATTAAAATACTTTGGACAAAAATGAAAAAAATATTTATGTGTCCATTTTTTTGTATTGACTATCCAACCATTTTCTATTGATTATCCAATCATTTTCACTGATTATCTAAACAAAATTTCTTTTCTTTTGAAAAAATATTTGTCCAATATGTTCATACTGATTATCCAACTTCTTGGTGATAGTTATCTAACCTTTTTTTTTTATATAAAAATAATTGTCCAATTTTTTGTACTGACTATCCAATCAGTTTATACTGCTTATCCAATTATTTTCACTGTTTCTCCAACCATTTTTTTCTTTTCCTTTTTATGAAAATTATTGTTCATTTTTTTTACTGACTATCCAACCATTTTGTATCGATTATCCAATCATTTTTAATGTTTATCTAAACATGATTTGTAATATTTATCTAATATTTTTCCTTTTTTTTTTAAGAAAATATTTGTCTAATATGTTCATACTGATTATCCAACTTCTTGGTAATCGTTATCCAACCTATTTTTTTCTTTTTTTTTTACGTAATTGTCCAATTTTTTAATACCGATTATCCAACCAGTTCATACTATCTATCCAATTACTTTTATTGCTTGTCCAATGTGTTTATACTGATTATCATCGTCTTGTATTGATTATCCAATTATTTTTTACTGATTATCCAAATAAGTCTATACTACTTTTCTAATCATTTTTGAATTATCAGCAATAACCACCCCGCCCTTAATAACATGATTGGATTTTCAGAAATCTAATTTAATTTTATCTCCATTCGTTTAATCTTTGTTATTGAGATATTGACAGAGTTTGGTTAAAGATTTGAAGTCCAATATTATGGTAGATAAAATATATGGATAAGCAGTATAAAGCTTTCGCATAATTAGTAGTGAACTGATGGATATCCAGCTGCTTGGTACTGATTATCCAACTAATTATTTTTTTTTTATTTTTTTTGGTGAAAATCTTTGTCCGGCCTTTTGTACTGACTATCCAACCGTTTTGGATTGATTATCCAACCGTTTCTCTGTTTATCCAAACAGGTTTTGTCTAATCATTTTTTTCCTTTTACTTTTTTTTTAAAAAATGGTAGTCTAATGTTTTCATACCGATTATCCAACTGATTGGTTTCTACTGTTTCTCTAACTTTTTTTTTCCTTTAACATTTTTCTTGGATATCATTGTCCGTATTTTTTACACTGATTATCCAACCGGTTTGTACTGTTTATCCTATCATTTTTACTTTTTTTCCAAATTCGGACAGCTATTCGCTGCTTTTGTAGTGTTTATCCACCGCCTCCGAATGTACTTATTTCCATAAGCAAAAAATATGAGAGTGAATTTGAATCGGGTCGCCTATCCACCGGTTCCTAGTGCTTATCCACCGTTTTCGTACTGACTATCCAACACAAATACTTCTTTCATTTCTGCCCAGAGTAATTTTTTTTTAACTTTTCAAAAATTAATATTCAATATTGATCTTATCGGATAGATCTCGTCGCGCTCTACAAATTTTATGTATAACTTATTTTCTAATTTTTTACGGATTGAGAGATATAAATTTTACAAGAATATCAATATAAAATAATTGCTTATCCATCTTTTTAAACTAGATATCCATCCAAATAACATACAAATTTCTTTCATTTCTGCTCATTAAAATTTAGTCATTTTTAAGTTTGAAAAAAATATTCGATATGAATCTTGTTGCATAGATTTCGATGAGTACTATGAATTTCATTTGTTTTCTGATTCTTCACGGATTGAGAGATATGATCAATTGAAAATTAGAGATATTTTATGAGGAAAGAGAAAAAAAAGTAAGAGGAACTAAACTTGCATAACATAAAAAGTTTGAGAAAAAAGTACAATAAGGATTATATGTGAAAAAATAGGAGGGAGACCATGATGGTTCCTGGTGGTTCCGGTGCACCCAAGAATTTGCTGATTTTTCAATGAGTTATCCAATTTATACACCCCCGGTTATTCTTCTTCCTCTCGTGCGTATTTATATATTAGGCCTTCGCTTAGCGTTGTCTTCCAGCAGAAATCACTTTCCCACTCCAGAGGTTCAATTCTTTAAACTCATCAAAACCTCAAAAATAGATACCAATCGGAAAAAATCAATGGCGGCGTGTTCGGGTAAGAAAACCGAAAAGATTATCCTCAAAACAGAGGATGACGTGGCCAAGGCTCTCGCGGAGTACACCGCCGATCTCTCCCGGCGCTTCATTAAGGAGAAAGGTTCTTTCACCGTCGTACTCTCCGGCGGTACCTTAATCGACACTATGAGGTAACACCATTAAACTTACATAACTTGCTTATAATTCATGATCAATCATACATTATATACCTTCAATCCAGCGTTATGATCATGTGATGATTACTCTTTTTCATGACCCTGGTGCGATCTGAAATTAATTGGAACACCAGATATCTTACGGAGTCGCCGTACAAAGAATCGGTGGAATGGTCGAAATGGAGTATTTTTTGGCTGGATGAGAGAGTGGTTCCCAAGACTTCCGATGACAGCAATTACAAACTCGCTATGGATGGATTCCTTTCTAAGGTAATTGCACACTAAAAATCCCTCTCCTTCCTTTTTTCATTCTTTGATTTTCAGAGTTTGAACAATATACATAAAAGGTGTTTGATCATTTGCTTAGCCTAGAATTTGGCCCATTTTGGCGTTCTTCACTAATTTACCTAATTTTGTTCAACCAATCCATCACACTTGTGGAACAAAAAATATGCATATATTTGTATTTGTAGTCAGCGAAATTGTTGAAGCTACTGGCTTACTTTTCTCATCAGGTACCAATTCCAGAGGCTAATATCCTTGCAATCGATGACACGAAATCAAAACCATCAGACGCAGCAGACGATTACGAGGCCCGTCTAAAGGATTGGGTTGACAAGAAAATCCTACCATTATCATCAGATAATTTCCCCAAGCATGATCTGATGCTACTGGGAATGGGACCTGATGGCCATGTTGCTTCCCTGTTCCCCAACCGTACTCAACAATTTGAGACTCAGCGTTGGGTTACTTTCATTCTCGACTCCCCAAAGCCGCCTCCACCCCGCATCACTTACACATTTCCGGTGATCAATGCTGCATCGGAGATTGCTATGGTCGTCACGGGAGCTGAGTTAGCCGATGCCGTGAAGAATGTGTTAGGAACTCCGAATTCCACATTGCCTGCTGCCAAAGTTCGCCCTGAGGGGTTGCTTACCTGGTTCCTGGACCAGCCTGCTGCTTCAGGACTCTAAAGGCAAGCAATTAATGAATATTCGGGAGTACTGGTCAGTAACCTTAAAAAAATAAAAATGAGGAATTGAAAGAATCGCTATGGTCGTTTCCTTTGTTCCTTGTTGAATAAATCCATATCAGGTCACAGAAGTGTGTATTATTACAAGGGAAATGGAATTGATTTCCCACCTGACCAGTGTTAAGGTGGCCATTTGTGGTTGTAATGTTTACTGATCATACTGATTGTATCAATTATATTTGAATCCAAATTAACGTCTCCTTTCTCCTTAGTCGCGTGCATATGTTATCTTTAATTTGTAGTCAATTTTTTAAAGGTGTTAGTAAGCAACCATATCATTTTGTTTGTTACTTCCTCCCTCTTGTTCTTATTATAAGATATTTTAATTTTATCCTAAATTTCACCTGGGATGTATTTTTAATTGAAATAAAAACCTTAAAAATATTTTATAATAATTAAGAAGACACAACGAATGTGAAAAAATATTTTTAAGATTTTTTTCCAATTAAAAAGATATCTTATGTGAAACCTAAGACAAATCAAAATACCTTATAATAAGGACTGGAGGGAATAATAAATGAGACAACCAAAAGGATAATCATTTCAGGACACTGAAGGATATGATTTGAAAGAGTCAAATCTGCAGTATACGTTTGTTTATCGGGCCAAAATTCGAAGACAATTCAACTGCTTCATGGAGATGTAAAACTTGAACTTGTGAAAAAGGAAACAAATCAAAAGAACATTCATGTGAAAGCCTTTCAAATGATGAAGGTTGGTAATTTTCCGTTATGTTGATACTCTCTCAAACTGAAAATAAAATAATTAAACTGCAAAGCTTACCAAAACTTGCAGAAACACAACTACCTTTTATCACCCCTGAATCATGTTTGATCTTACCAATCCACTTGGTTGAACTAAGATTGTGCAATACTCCCTATGTGACTCTGTCCCAGAAAAATAATTAATTTTGAGTTTTGAGTTAAGTACTAAAATCAGTACAAATTTACTATTTTAAAAAAAGTACAAATTTCAAAATGCATTCTGAATTATTTTTTTGGGACAGAGGTAGTGTGAAAGAAAACAAACGAGGGAATACTACATTCACTGCGTTGACGCTGTTTGCAACTTTTCATCCTCTTCTCAAGTGAGATTCAACCATGTTACCATTTCAGTATACCAGCGTCTATTTCTGCAAAGGGGCC
Organism: Oldenlandia corymbosa var. corymbosa; assembly: GCA_949775105.1. NCBI lineage: Eukaryota > Viridiplantae > Streptophyta > Magnoliopsida > Gentianales > Rubiaceae > Oldenlandia > Oldenlandia corymbosa. Next base: position 7,964,583 of record OX459119.1, on the reverse strand, counting down.
CGCCAGAAGTTAAGAATTGAAGAGCTTGAACAACTGTGGTACTATAAACCAAATTCTGGAGATCTTAATCTCTGAGATCCTCTGGGCATTCCCTGATCCGGCAACATTTTGATCAATTCTGTCATCCTCTGGATAATATCTTCAAATGACGGACGATTTTCTGCTTTGCTGTTCCATGCATTTGTCAACAGAACATCATCAATACACAACGGTGTTTGGTGGCTTGATCGAAGTTACAACGGAACTAACTTGCAAAACATGTAGGAGCTGTAAAAAAGGAAAAAAACCTTTGCCAGCAGTCCTGGATGATGGAGGAAATTTTTGGATCAACCTTTTCAGGAATGTCTAATCTGCGGTCCATGAAACCGACCACGCCAACAACCTTTGAGCCAGAAAATAATGTCATAATGGAAACCTGCTACAGCTACCGTGATAAACCGCAAGTTAAAAGTTGGCTGAGTAATTAACATGTGTACTTTTGCTACAGCATACATTTGTGAACTGGATATACTTGTTACAATCATGAAAACAAATGAACTTTCTTTATGTGATCAATGCATTAGCGGAAAGAATATTGCCTCTAACCTGCAATGAATTTAGATCCTTCCAAGGGATGGATTCCGTCATTAGTTCCCACAAAATTACTCCAAAACTGTAAATGTCAGACCTGTTTCATAAAAAGAAATGCGAGCGATTAATGCCAGTCGAAAGTTACTAATATGAATGTTTGGAATGGAGATTACTTCTCAGTTGAATGTTCATTTCGAAGAACTTCTGGAGCCATCCATTGAGGCTGCAGCAGCAATAGCATGGAGTAATCAGTAACGTCGACGACAAAGAATTACCATGCTAATAATGAGAATTTTAGCTTTTTATATGGATGAAAATGAGGAAACAAGATGAAGTTACTTACGGTTCCCCTCCCAGATTTGGCCGTCAAGAAGGTTGCTTCCTTCAACTTTGACAAGCCAAAGTCTCCTACCTGGTAAAACAGAATTACCAGTCAGTTGCAGTTATGTATATCATCACAACTTCACCAGCTAAATAAGCAAATAGCACCTTCACTGTCCAGCTCTTATCAACCAGAAGGTTTGATGATTTCAGATCTCTGTGAACAATGGGCGGGTTTCTGCGATGCAAATAATTCATACCTCTTGCCTGCAGGTAATTATGGGAAAATTAAACTCAGGTTTATGTACCAAGCAGCTGACACCTCGTCGCGCTTTGCTTAGTTATAATTTATCGAGAATGGCAAGTCGGTAATGTTACCACATCTAGCGCCATCTTCAGTCGCCGTTTGGTGTCTAAATGCTGATTACTTCTGTGCATTGCTTTATAAAGACTTCCCCTAGTAAGATCACAATATATACTTAAGTCAGGGAAGATGCATCACCTGTTTTTACAATCAACAAAGACATATAGAAGTGCTTTTAGAATATAAATGAACTACAAAGCATTTTTGTCCGATCTCTAAAGAGGACTCAATTTGCACACCCTTCATAATACCTTGGCAAAAACTCTGTAACCAAAGCAAGTCTTTCATTAGAGCAAACAGCTCCCATAAACAGTAGCACATTAGGATGCCTCAGTCTCCTCATTATATCAAGCTGAAGTACAATTTCAAATATGAATAAACTCTTCAGATACTTATATCTGAGTTTAATGGATCATCAAGAAAAACATACGGACTGGTACCTCTTGGCTGTAACCAAGCAAAGTTTCCTCATTATATTCGGTACCATGATAAACCTTAACTGCCACATCCTGTGGAAGATAAAGAAAGAAAGAACTATTTGATAACCGTATAAAAGATCAGTTATGGTAAGGAACTTTATGGAGCTAGAAGAGTTACCGATCCATTCCAGATTCCATGATACACAACTGCAAACGAGCCTAAACAAGGAAAATGACAAATCAATTATGAGTTCACCATGGACATGCTGTCATGATTTTGATTCCAGAAAGAAATTCTGCAAGCTGGTAAATGATATTGGATAAATAAATTAAAAGGATTCCATGCTCTGGGCAATTTAATCATTAGTTGCAATGAAACTGATCAGGTAAAACTTCCAAGTGTCTTCTGCAACAATCTGTTGCCTTCACCGAGCATGTGACAATAAAGGAAAATATGAATCGCCATGCATCTTCTAATGCTAACATACTTCTTAAACAAACCTCATCTTTTGTATAATCAAGGCAACATTTAAAACTTTACATTCTTGCAGTTTTACCTTGCCCTACTTCCTCACACAATTGCAGGTCTTCCCAGTTAATTTCATGATGTGCATTCATTTTTGATTCTTTATCGGCTTTGCTTGACAAACTTGAAAAGCCATTAGATCTTTCCCCAGGACTAACTGAATCTGACTTCTGCAATGGTTCTGATTCTTTAACTCTATGAGGGCGCTCATCGATTCCCAAAGCTCCAGCATGATATTGTGAATGACTAGTGTGATTATACAAATTTGTTCTTGGCTTTGCTTCAGGTGAAGAGGGCTCAACAGGTGTTTGTTTGCTAAAGGAAGCATCATGAGGACCATCCTGTGTGCTGTTTCCGCTTTTGCCTTTGCTAAAACTACCGAGTTTGGCAAATACTTTTTGTGCCTGCATATGCAAGTCTGGTGTTGCTCAGAACCATTACAAATGTAGAGGTTATAAGACCACATCATGACTAGATTGAATCCGATGGTTAAAATAAATTTTCTTATGGCTTCACTTTAACACCACCCCCCCCCCCTCTAAATGTCATAAAATCATAAGAACATTTAAGAAACTAACAAATTCTGAAAGAATGGAAGACATACGAATTTGAGAGGTGGAGAATTTTCATTAGAAGAAGATTCTTCATTTTCAGGGCGTTCTCCAGCTAGTGTATTCTTTGCACTGGAAAATGCATTAATAAACCTTGATTTTGTTGCCTGCAACACAAAAATGTAGAACATCAGTCTTTCTTCAGATTAGGAAGCAGACATTAGCAACATAACCATTCTTACTGGTGCTCTCGGGGGCCTCTCAGGTTTCACATCTGGACTACCATCCATTTCATTTTGCTCCTTGATCTCCTCAATTTTGGGTCCATCCTGCTCATTATCTTCGCCTTTCCGTGATAGTACTTTTGAGGCCTGTTCATATTATTTAATTTATCGTAAAAAATCAATTCCATGATAACATAACAACCAGGAGACCTAAAAAAGAGACACTAAAGATACAACAAGTAGAGAAGCTAAGCACCAGGTTGGAAACAGATGATGCAATCAGTGGTGGCGGTTGCCATTGTAACTTTCTAAAATTCATTCCTCTGGATTTGCGTTCAGTAGGATCTTGACCTAGCCTCGCGTTTTCTGGGCCTATATCATTGAAGACAGCTGCACTGCTCGAAACCGTGATGATGCCAACACGTTCACCATGCTCATACAATGGAGTTTTGGTCACCAGTGCAATAAAGATCTCGCCTGATCTCTTCTTGTAGGGGAACTGACCTGACCAAAATCGCATAAAACTCAACCTTTCCATTACTTTGCCAGCAAATTCATAATATCTTTCATCAACAATTAGTGATTCATCCTGTCCTAATGCCTCATAGTCTTTGTATCCATACAGTTTCTCAGCAGACCGATTCCTGCAGTAGAAAAGCTATTAATTCCTTTAAAAGAAACAAAAAACCCAAAAATGAACAGTATAAGCAACTCCAAAAAAAAAGTAGAAGCCTCTATTTCCAGAGTTGAAATGCTGTCTCAGGTTAAATCCTATATATTGGTAGCCTACACAGCCAACTGTTATGAATGAAAGTCAAGAGGCCAAAACTAAACATAATACGAGCCCTAAAGTCTGCCACTATATATGGCATGGTTAATTGTCACGATCTTTTTTTTTTTCATACTATCTCTGTCCGAATGATTTTGCAGTTTCTGTACACAACTAACACGACAATCATTTTGGGACGAAAGGGAATATTTGCCAAAATCTGCACTACTTAAGGGCAGAATTCAGCATGAAACCACACAAGTATGTACCAAAGAATCTTCTTTGATAAACAGACTCTTAGTCAGACAGACCCTTTTGGGAACAAATTTAACATATCCATAAAAGAACTAAAATCAGATTTCCGACATTAATTAACAGAATGTACAAAAGACACATGCATAACCAAAACAGAGGAAAATTTTAGCAGTGGATTGTCCTAATAAAAATAAAAAATTGAAGGAATAAAATAAAAGAATGACCATAAAATGATCTCCCCGGAATCAGGACGACTAATATGAACAGCATGACCCATGTATTGCAACACTCTCTGGTGCAGTGTCCCGGAGAATGTCCCCGGAATATAAGCCCAGTTGGAATAGTCGTCGGCGGCCGAACCACCACTACCACCACCGTCCGCCGCCCCCCTCCTCCTCCTCTCACCGGGAACTGCCGGCCCAACTTCCAATGATGACTCCTTCACTTCATCATCATCATCATCATTACTAATAAGCCTATCATTTACTTGCACCAGAACATCAAACTGCTCTTTCAGTTTCTCATGGCTTGCTTCCAGACTATAAAGCCGGTGAAGCAGAACACCGTAGGAACCCAAATGGGAATCTCCTCCGCCGGCCACCGTGGCTGATGGAGGCGGCGGTGGAGTTGTCAGAGACATTTTCGCCGGAAGTTGTAGTTAATGAACAGAGAGAAGAAGCTTTGTAGTAATTGGCAGATGGATCGGCAATTGACGAATGGAAAGCGATATTTATATATTTGTATTATGGATATTTTTTTTATGCAGCTGTGATCACTTTTTTGGGTTTACGATAGTAATAAATTTAGAAAGTGATGTGATCCCTGATGCCACGCAATCTTTTCTTCAAAGGCAAATGTTGCTCTCTGCTGAAACCAGGTGTAGTAGTAATTCACTTCTTCTTCTTCTTCTTCTCCAAATCAAGTCTGTTCTATTTTCAGACTGTCTACATTAGAAATATTTACGCTTTTTTAGATTCAAAGAACCAGGACCGTCCTAATTAATTACGTACCATAAAACATTAGAAGATGGTTCTATAACTCCAGTATTTCTGGATTCAGTTCAGATCTCCAAATGTCCGAGTGAATCTTGCACACGAGTTCTCTCACGTTATAGTTATATCTCTGATGCGAGAAATTCTTCCGCTGCATAATCCTACATTAAATTCTATCGTTTCATTTGTCTAACTTCCGTCAAATTCAAAAAAATTAGATAAATGGTCAAAATAATATGTGTAGTGTTGTTATAAATGTGCTACACAAAAATATTACATACTACTGTTGTGGCGGAAAGGATACACAACAAACCACGAAAGTGAACCCCAAAAAAATCTCTTTTCCTACTACCAATAAAATAGGACAACTAATCAAACAAGCAACTAATTCAAGAACTAATAAAGTAAAGTAGACACACGAATTTACGTAGAAACCCAAATCGGGAAAAATCACGGGACTGTAACAACAGTCAAATCTCCACTATCATAATAATGGGAAAACAGTCTTCACTAACCGGTGGATACACAGGACTTCACCCAAAGGTGGATTACAACAATACTCTTCCACACACACCTATCACAAAGTAGGACTGGAAGGATCTAATAAAAAAAGAGCTAAACCGAAAACTAAACTCTAACTTTCTTTCTTTTTCTCTCGTACAAAAACAATGCACGGCTGCCAAACTTTTCTTCTCTTCTTGGCGGAAAAACACACACCTAAAAATTATGCCAAAGCCTTGCTTTTATAGAGCAAGAAAATCTAAAAACAAAAACCCAATTGGAGTGGGTTTTGTTTCCTAAAACCAAAGCCAAATTTGGCTTAGTTTTATTTGTTTCCTTGTTGACCCAATTGAGGGAAATACCGGGCCAACAATCTCCCCCTTTACCTCAATTGGGGGGTAAAACCAAACCTGCTTCCTGTTTACAGAACAGAAGCTTCTCTCTACTCACAGTCTTCGTCAACATATCGACACCGTTGTCATCCGTATGGATCTTCTCAAGAAACAACGCCTTGGAGTCCAACACATCCCGGATCCAATGATATCTCACATCAATATGTTTTGACCGCGAATGAAATGTAGAATTTTTCGCTAAGTGAATAGCGCTCTGGCTATCACAATGCACCACATACTTCTCTTGCTTCATGCCAAGCTCTTGTAGAAACTTCTGCAACCAAAGTGCTTCCTTACAAGATTCAGTAACTGCGATAAACTCTGCCTCTGTAGTAGACAAAGCAACACATTTCTGCAATCTACTCTGCCATGAAACTGCTCCCCCTCCATTAGTCATCAAGTAACCAGAAGTAGACTTCCGACCATCAAGGTCACCCGCCATGTCAGCATCTGTATATCCATCCAACATAGTCTTCCCATTGTCAAAGCAAAGACTCAACTGAAGTACCCTAAGATACCCGAGAATCCATTTCACAAAGCATTCCAATGCTCCTTACCAGGGTTGGAGAGAAACCGACTAACAACACCAACTGCATGAGCTATGTCTGGCCTTGTGCAAACCATTGCATACCTCAGGCTGCCAACTGCCGAAGCATAAAGAACCTTTTTCATCTCTTCCTTATCTTTCTCACTTTTAGGACACTGCGTTTTGCTTAGCTTAAAATGCCCTGCAAGTGGAGTCGAGACTTCCTTAGCACCGCTCATGTTAAATCTATCAAGAACCTTCTCGATATACTTTTCTTGAGATACCCAAAGCTTCCCATTCTGTCTGTCACGAGAAATCTTCATCCCAATGATTCGTCTAGCCGGACCCAAATCCTTCATCGTAAAGGATTTATTCAACTCCTTTTTCAACCTGGCAATCTTTGCAGTATCATGACCAACAATCAACATGTCATCGACATAAAGCAAAAGAATTATAAAATCACCATCAGAGAATTTCTTCACAAACACACAGTGATCGGTTGTAGTCCTTTGGTATCCCTGCCCTATCATAAAGGGATCAAACTTCTTGTACCATTGCCTCGGAGCTTGCTTCAACCCATACAAGCTTTTGTTGAGACGACATACAAGCTTCTCTTCCCCTTCTCCTGAAACCCATCTGGTTGCTGCATGTAAATCTCTTCTTCTAAATCACCATGTAAGAAGGCTGTCTTCACATCAAGCTGTTCAATCTCAAGATTCAAGCTGGCTGCTATCCCAAGCACAACTCGGATCGGGACATCTTTACAACAGGAGAGAATATCTCATCAAAGTCTACGCCCTTTCTCTAATTGAATCCCTTCACAATCAATTTGGCTTTGTACCTCGGTTGTGAGCTGTTCTCACTTGTTTTTAGTCTAAACACCCATTTATTCTTGAGTGCTCTCTTGCCCTTAGGCAGCTTCACCAGGTCATACGTGTTATTCTCATGCAAGAATTTGATCTCATCTTGCATGGCTGCTAACCACTGATCTTTCTGCTCATGACTAAGAACCTCTTCATACGACTCTGGGTCTCCCCCATCAGTAAGCAACAAATACTCATGAGCACTGTACCTGGTAGAAGGTCTCTTATCTCTGGTGGACCTTCTAGGCTGAACAGGAGGTGATGAAACCGGTGGTGTCTCTGTTTCATTAGCAGGATCATCATCAAACTCACCATCCTGCTCTGTCTCAGCTCCCCCTTCAGGAGAATCATCTGATTGTGGAGGAGTTGGACCTAGATCAATAGGAATCTCAGGTGAAGATTCTGGCATCTCGCCTTTTCCCATATCATCAATGGTCTGGTTCAAAGAAGACCACATCTCTGCTTCTGAAAACTTTCTTCTCTAGAGGATCCCAAAGTCTGTACCCAAAATCATCATTTCCATACCCCAAGCAGACACAGTGCTTGGATTTGTCATTAAGCTTTGACCTTTCATCTTTGGGAATATGAACAAAGGCACGACAACCAAAAACTCGCAAATGCCTAAATGAGACATCTTTCCCTGTCCAACCTCGTTGTGGTAGATCACCATCCAACGAAACTGAGGGAGATAGGTTGATCAAATCAACTGCTGTTTGCATGGCTTCACCCCAAAAAGATTTAGGCAGCTTTGCATTCGAGAGCATACACCTAACCTTTTCGGTAATAGTTCTGTTCATTCTTTCTGTCACGCCATTTTGTGGTGGAGTCTTCGGAACACTCTTCTGAAGTTTAATGACATGGTCTCGGCAAAGCCTGCGACTCAGACTCAATACTCTGCTCTTTTCTTCTGACTTCTTCATTCATCAAAGCTTCTTTGACCTGATCCAAGGTCATGACACCATCCTGGATTGAATTACTGATTGATACTACCAAAGTATCCCAACTGTCTGGAAGAGAACTAAACAATAATAAAGCCCGCACCTCATCATCCAAGTTTAAACCTACATTCACAGCTTGGTTCAACAAACCCTGAAACGAACTCAAGTGCTCATTCATGCTAGCACCATTTTTGTACCTCAACCTGGTAATCTGTTTCAGCGTAGATGACTTATTGATGCCGGACTTCTTCCAGTACATATTCTGGATTTTCTCCCAAAGTTCATCAACTTTTGTTTCTCCCGAAAAGTGATGAAACACACTTTGATCAATCCACGGTCGAATATTACCAACAGCCTTCCTGTGTATATCAGCCCACTTTTTATCAGTCATATCACTTAACCTACCTTCATCCCCTAGAACAGGATCAAACAAATCTTTGCAATACAACAAATCTTCCATTCTAGGTTTCCACATATAATGATTGGAAGAAGTCAATTTAATCATCGTACCAGTACCCGATGACTCTTCCATTTTATTGGTGTAACACCTCAACTACCGAACCGTAGCTCTGATGCCACTGTTGTGGCGGAAAGGGTATAAACACAACAAACCACGGAAGCGAACCCCAAGAAAATCTCTTTTCCGACTACCAATAAAATAAGACAACTAATCAAACAAGCAACTAATTCAAGAACTGATAAAGTAAAGTAGACACACGAATTTACGTAGAAACCCAAATCGGAAAAAACCACGGGACTGTAACAACAGCCAAATCTCCACTATCACAATAATGGGAAAACAGTCTTCACCAACCGGTGGATACACAGGACTTCACCCAAAGGTGGATTATAACAATACTCTTCCACATACACCTATCACAAAGTAGGACTGGAAGGATCTAACCAAAAAAGAGTTAAACCGAAAACTAAACCCTAGCTTTCTTTCTTTTTCTCTCGTACAAAAACAATGCACGGCTGCCAAACTTTTCTTCTCTTCTTGGCTGAAAAACACACACCTAAAAATTATGCCAAAGCCTTGCTTTTACAGAGTAAGAAAACCTAAAAACAAAAACCCACCTGGAGTGAGTTTTGTTTCCTAAAACCAAAGCCAAATTTGGCTTAGTTTTATTTGTTTCCTTGTTGACCCAATTGAGAGGAATACCGGGCCAACAACTACTACTATAATTGGCAAATTATCCAGTATACCCGGGGCAACGTGCCCCCCTCTTATTTTTTGCACGAGTAGTCCTTATTGTACTTTTTTATCAATCTTTCAATATTTTGCAATTTTAGTCCCTGTGACTTTTTTCCTTCTCTTCCAAAAAAAAATAGCTCTAATCTTTCAACGAGCATATCTCCCAATCCGTGAAGAATTTGTGAACGTGTTATGCATGAAATTTATAGTACTCGTCGAGATCTATCCAACGAAATCCATTTCGAATATTTTTTTTAAGTTTAAAAATGATTAAATTTTGATGGGCAGAATAAGTTGGATATCCAGTAAGTTGGATAACCAGTATGTACGAGTTGGATAACCAGTATGAACAAAGTGGATAACTAGTTCAAACAATTTGGATAACCATGTAAATCCATTGGATAACCAGCATTAGCGCATTGGATAATCCAGTACAATACAATGATTGGATAACCAATACAAACGAGTTGAATAACCAACTTAGTTTATTATTTTTTTTAAAAATAATAAAAACAAAAACCAGGTTGGATAAATAATACTAATTAGTTGGATAATCTGTCCATCAGAATTAAGTCATTTTTAAGCCCGAAAAAATATTCACTGTGGATTTCGTTGGATAGATCTCGACGAGTACTATAAATTTCATATATAATTCGTTTCACAAATTCTTCACGGATTGAGAGATATGCTCGTTGAAAGATTAGAGTTGGATTTGTATACAAACCAAATGGATGGATATTCAGTACAAATAAGTTGGATAACCAGCATGAACACAGTGGATAACCAGTTTAAAAATATGGATAACCAACTTATTTTACATTCATATTATTCTTTTCCTTGTATCTTTTGATCCATAAAGAATTATAACACGAATTATATATAAAATTTATAGTACTCGACGAGATCTATCCGATAAGATCCATGTTGAATATTTTTTTTGAACTTTAAATGCATTTAAATTTTACGGGCAGAAAATGAAGAAATGCGTTTTTCGTTTTTCTTTGAAAAATGGTTATCCAATCGGTTTGGACTGATTATCCATTCTGTTTGTACTTGTTATCCAATCATATGTTTGACATCCACTCTTCAAAAAAAAAAGATGGATATCCACCTCTATTCTATTCTGCCCGTCAGAATTAAGTCATTTTTAAGAACGAAAAAATATTCACTGTGGATTTCGTTGGGTAGATCTCGACGAGTACTATAAATTTCATATATAATTTATTCACAAATTCTTCACGGATTGGGAGATATGCTCGTTGAAATATTAGAGTTGGATATGCATACAAACCAAATGGATGGATATCCAGTACAAATAAATTGGATAACCAGCATGAACACAGTGGATAACCAGTTTAAGAAAATGGATAACCAATTTATTTTACATGCATATCGCTGTGTTCCTTGTATCTTTTGATTCGTAAAGAATTATAACACGAATTATACATGAAATTTATAGTGCTCGACGAGATCTATCCGATAAGATCAATGTTGAATATTTTTTTTGAACTTTAAATGCATTTAAATTTTACGGGCAGAAATGAAGAAATGTGTTTTTCGTTTTTCTTTGAAAAATGGTTATCCATTGTGTTCATGCTGATTATCCAACCGGTTTGAACTAGTTATCCATTCTGTTCATACTTGTTATCCAATCATATGTTTGACATTCGCTTTTCAAAAAAAAAAAAGATGGATACCCACCTCTATTCTGCCCGTCAGAATTAAGTCATTTTTAAGCCCGAAAAAAATGTTCACTGTGGATTTCGTTGGATAGATCTCGACGAGTACTATAAATTTCATATATAATCCGTTCACAAATTCTTCACGGATTGGGAGATATGCTCGTTGAAAAATTAGAGTTGGATATGCATCCAAATGGATGGATATCTAGAACAAACAAGTTGGATAATCAGCATGAACACAATGGATAACCAGTACAAATAATTTGGATAAACATGTAAATCCATTGGATAACCAGTATTAGCGCATTGGATAATCAATATGAACACATTGGATATCCATATCCAGTTTAAGAAGATGGATAACCAACTTATTTTGAATTAAGAAGTTGGATAACCAAATGGATAAGCAGTAGAAACAAAATGGATAACCAATTCAAACTGATTGGATAATCAGCATGAACACAATGGATAACCAATTTAGAACAAGTTGGTTATCCAACTTGTAAAACTGGATATCCACTCCTATTCTGTCTATCAGAATTAAGTCATTTTTAAGCCCGAAAAAATATTCACTATCGATTTTGTTGGATAGATCTCGACGAGTACTATAAATTTCATATATAATTCGTTCACAAATTCTTCACGGATTGGGAGATATGCTCGTTGAAAGATTAGGGATGTTTTTTTTGGAAGAGAGAGAAAAAAACTCACAGGGACTAAACGTGTAAAATATAGAAAGATTGAGAAAAAAGTACAATAAGGACTACTCGTGCAAAAAATAGGAAGAGGGGCACGGTACCCCCGAGTATACTGGATACAGCCTCCTATAATTTTATTCTCAGAATTTCATTAATTTTGCGATAGAAAATAATATATGAAATTGTTTTTTCGGAGGATTTTAATATTTGTAATTATAAAAATAGATTATTCATTGTGGTGATGCACATAACTTAGCATGGAAGTAAATTGTAGTGCAACAGTAACCTTCAAATACCTGCATGTATAATTTGTCCCGATACTTTTTTCTTTTTTTCCCGCTGTTTTCCTAACAAGAACAAAGACTGCTCTCTACATTTTCTTTTATTTTTTTAAGTTGAAAGGCGCAAACTTCAAACCGATATTGACAACAAACTCCAACACTTTCCTAAAAACAAGGGAACAAAACTTTTCTTTCTTTCTTTCTTTTTCTTTTTTTTTTTTTTTCTGATAACGAACCAAACAAATCAATGGAAAGACTGAGTATTTTGCTTTGGTATCACTCGCCCGTTCGAAAAATAGTGCTACTGAGTATCCTTATTAAGAACATTTTGATTTTTTTTTTAAATTTTATTTAATAAATATCCTTATTAAGAACATTTTGATTTTTTTAAAATTTTATTTAATTTTTTTTATTAAAAAATTTTAAAATTATACTTTATATTTACTGTATTCTCTTAATTACTACAAAATATTTTTAAAAACATACTAGTTGAAATTTAAAACAAATTAAAATATCTTAATAAGGACTGGAGGGAGTAGTTCACCCGCACATATTTAAATTTAAAAAAGTAAATTATCTTCTTAAGATAAAGAGAATATATAAGTTTCACTTAAAATCATTTTGACCGCGTTAAGTAAGATCGTGGTTATTTCTCATCAGAACATTTGCCAACTGATGAAGATGGGCATTGTCTTAATTCTTTTGAATTCTGATGCATTCGCAAGTCGCAGGTGAGTATGAGGTTAGCTCAGCATGTATGCTGTGGTCAATCTCACAGTGGCTTTTTATGGCAATTAAATCAATACTGATGTATTTAACAATTTAGAATATTTTAGAACAAATTAAAACAAAAATGTTTCATCTCACTATTTACTTTGGGATAGTAACAAAACTTTTGATCATCTCTCATCTTTTCCAATCTTCTCTCGGCCATTTTATGAGGTGCATGAAGACTAAATTTTCTTTCCACACCAATATTTTTTTGGTGGGACAACTTAATTTGTATTCAGAATTCTGGTTTGGAAGAATATGCATAGAGAAGTTCCAATATAGAATCAAATAAATAAGTAGAAACTTGGTTTACCATAAAATATCAATGTGATTGATTTTGGATTACATGATCTCTAATACTTTTAGATACGGATGTATGGAATACTTAATCTATTCATGACCTCAATAATATGTAATTTCATACTTTCGATCCTAATATTATTTTTCAGTTTAAAATTTTATTTTTATTTCAATTTTTACTAAAATAAAAATTCAAACTGGACAATAATTTTAGGAATGAGGAAGTATAAATTTTTTGCAACTCCATAATGTGTTAACTCTTGAGCAAACATAGTCTAACGCTCCATTTGGTTGGATTGAATTGGACCCAAGAATTGGAATTGGAGGCCTTCAATTCCAATTCTTGTGTTTGGCCGATAAGAATAAAGGTACCGGAATTGGAATTATAATTCGAGATGAGCCTCAATTCTTTATTTTCAATTCTTTTGTAGGAGCAAATAATTGCAATTCAAACTCTAAGGACTTTAGGAAAAATGCGGGTCACATGTGGGTCGTTTTCCGACTTATAAAGAAACGGGTCCTTTTTATGTTTAAGTAGTGTTTTTTTTCCCCTTTTTCCTTCAGCGCTGCACATGCACTGCTTTCTTTTTTATTTTTTTTTTATTTTTTTTTTATACGTTCCCCCCCTCCTCCCCTTTCTTTGAGACTTTAAGCGGTGGACTTTTTTTTTTTTTTTTTTTGCGTTTTGTTAAAATAACATTTGTTTTTATTCATTGTGCAAACTAAGTGTACATCAGTTTGATAATTATTAATGAGATCTATACATTAAAATTAGTATTATATTTTTTTTTGACAAAAACTATCAAATGTATAATTATACTCTTAATTTATTAAAACAATTAAAGGTATTAATTATGGGTTAATAATTTTTTTTTTCAAATGCATAAATAATTTTTGAACTATACTTGAATTTTTTTCCACTAAAAATTGTGTAAGCTTTCAAGAAGACGAAATATAAATTATTTCAAATAAAAATAATTAATTAGTACCATGTATTAATGTTAATCTATATATAAATGAATGGTCTTTACTTTCAATTATATAAAATTTTTTCACTAAAATCCAAAAAAAAAAAAACTAAAGATTAAAAATTTATAAAATAATAAAAAAATAGAGAAACAAGGATGTTCTACATGTTACTTGTGAGAATTCCAATCATCAAATCAATATTCCTTATGTAATAATAAAAAAAAAGTTTTCCATAAGTATGTACGTATATAGTAAATTATAAAATTGATATATATATATATATCTATTACTCATACAACAAAAGTTCTAATTTATTTATTTTTTATCTTATATATGTAAGTAATAAATTGCTTTGATATATAAAATTAAGTATTTCTTTTACTCAATGAAATAAAGTACTAAATTATAGTTAGATATTAAAAAACTAATTCTAATTCTAGATTTTATAAATTTATAAGGATCCAAACACAAGAATTGGTATTAGAACCTTAATTCTAGCAATTCTTATGATCTTCCAAACAAAGGAATTAAGATTGAATTACAATCTTAATATCTCATTTTCAATTTAATAGTATTGTAATTACAATTCAATTACAATTCAATCTAACCAAACGGAGCCTAAATAGAAATGTCGAGGGCGATATTCGACAGCATCGTTGACCACCGACGAGTACTTCTTTACCTGGACAAACAAACAAACTACGGAGTCCAAACACACCGAGATTAATATTTCCATAAAGTCAACAAGGGTTTTCAGAGAATAAAAAATGTGGATAATTATCTAATAAAAGCTTAACATCTTTATTTATAGATAGGGAATAGCGTCTTTATGATCTCAACATAAGTCGGTTTACAACTCTACTATCCACTTGTTAGAATATTAGGTCAATCTGGGCCGACTATGTCTATTTGGGCTAGATAAATTATGGGATAAATATCAAGCCCGATCAGAGAAGATTTTAATGTAATGAAATTTGTTAACACATTTCTCATTTAGACAGTACCAGAGATTCATATTTTCATTGTTATCTGAGAAGTTTAGCTTGTCAACTATGTGTCTTCCAATCTTTTATTTCGGTCATGGATAATTTTATGCATTTTGTTTTAAGATGTCAATGCTTATTTTGTGACCATGAGATGTCACATGATATATATTGTGAGGATGGATTCCTATTTGATTTTGCTCTGGTCTGGTTTTATACCCAAATAGACTAACTTATGATTATTCTAATTTCCTTGGTTGATGGTCTAACCTTCGCAAATACTCCTCATTATTTAGTTAAATATACCTTTTCTGAAATTTAGTAATTCCTCTCTCTTGTCGTACTCTATAGTAAGATGTATTTTTCTAATCAAATTCTAAATGTGTCCTTAACTCAATTAGTCCGTTAAACATTATTGAAAGTATTGGGATTAATAGAATGAGACAAAAAATTTTGCAATTAGTTGAGATAAGATGTTTTGAATTTAGTACTAATTAATGAGCCATGTTGGATAACAATTTCCAAAAACAACTTAAAGTCTTAGTTCACTAAATTTATTAATATTTTTGTAAGGGTATTTTAAGAAGATTAAGGTAAAAGGTATTAATTAAATTAGTTTTATTAATTTGTGTCAAAATATGTATAAGGTTATTGAATTAGGACGGAGTAAGTAGGCCACATGTATTTTTTTTAATCGAGATTTGGACTTAATAGATAAATTAATTTTTTGTTTTTAGATTTAAGAGGCTGGTTATAACTTCGCTAAGGGTGTTTACGAGTCGAGCCGAGCCGCTAGCAAGCTATTCACACACCAGCTTGGTCAAAGATTAATCAAACTCAAAATCGATCGAACTCGTGCCGAGTTCAAGCCAACTTGTTAATGAGATGAGTTGTAATGTTTGCTCATTAACTCTATATTGTTCAACCCTCAGATGAAAATGTTGGTCTCTATTATATTTTTTGAAGGACTCAAATTTAGAAAACTCCACTTGGCAACCATAACACCACCAGTCATTCAAGTGAGACCACATCTCAACCGACATTGCTTTTACCTGAGCCATGAAAATGCAGTGTGTAAGAAGTAAATGTGACATACTGATACTGGCAGCTACGAGCGGGAAATATATTAGGTCTGGGTTGTGGGACTAAAATTCTAAAAAGATATGATGAGGTGATGACATTTGAAACGGATGACCTATTATAACTACATAAGATCTAGATCTGCCTCGGTCCTAAACACATTTTTACAGACGTCACACTCGATCTTGTTGAGGAAGTGTTTCTCAGTGTTGTGCTTGATAAGTTACCGGAACTTGCGGAATTCCGAACGACAGTTATAACACCACCACCTGTTGCTGATGGGCCACATGGAAACAGGCATGGGTTCAACGTCGGCCATGATTACTATCTTTGTGGAGAAGATGCATAGTTTCTTGGAACTTTTTATTCTGAAAAGGAGTTTCTTGGCAATTATATTATAAAAAAGTGAGAAAATTTAATGAAAATTAATAGAGAGAGGTGCGCTTGTACAAGACTGGAAAGGTTTTATTATAAGAAAACTTTCACCCAATGTCAGCTACTGAAAATTGATTTGGGTTATCAGCTTTCAAAGAAGAAAATGGGCTGTTGAGCTTGGCCCAAAAAAGGGGTGATTTCATGTGAATTTTTTCTTTATTTTCTATTTTTTTAAGCATAAACTAATGTATTAATATTTTATATTTTTCTCTTGATAAATAATGGTTAATTTAAAATTTGGCATAAACAAAATTATTTCGATATGAATGTTAATAAAATCTATGATCCAGTAAACATATTTTTAAATACTGTCCTTTTATGTAATATTAAATATATATACCCTCGCGTTGCCAATTTCAAGGATAATTTTCGACTGACAATTCATGCATGTTTCATCTATACTTGTTACAACATCTCATTTTTTGGTTCTAAAGTCTTCATACCGCTATATTTGAGTGGAGGGGATGAAGCAAAGGGTTGGGTGCATCCATTTGAGAGCTATTAGATTCGCAGAATTGAGCAAGAATATAGTGAGTAGCCTCGTCATTTAAACAACCTCAAAGATTAATGATGGTATTTTTGTGAATAAATGTTAGTCAACACTGCAATTTAAGAGGCAAACCTACAAATTAATTACAACAAATCTTGGTAATCTTGAAACAACATGTCACTTATTAAACATCATTTAAATTTATGGTTATAGGAAGCATATGAGTTGGCTACGCGGCTACAGAGAAATTGAAGTATGATGTATGAGTGATGGTTTAATTTTTTATTTTGATTTTTTACCTTTCTAAAAATAATTAAAATCACATTAAGAATACACAAAAATTCTTTTAAAAAATTAAAGAAAATGGATGAAAAAAATTGAAATAGTTGCATACTAATCAGAATAGAATATTTTATATAGAACAAGGGACAAAAAATCAGATGGAAAAGAAAGGACTAAATAGCGAATACTGAGAAACTTTCTGGAAAAAACAGAAAAGCGTGAAAATGGAGGGAGTAAAGTGATAATTTCCACCCATAAAATTGGACCCATTGTGATGGCGTGGATTTAGAAAATCGCAGTCGAAGGCACTGCCTATAAATACAACGAAAACAAGGCTCTCTGTGTTCGTCATTGTCATTCAAGCGCACTTGGACTTGAAAGATTATTCTCACTTACAGATCATCGCCATTTTATCTCTTTCGTCAATTGAGTAAATGTTCGGAACCTGAATTCTCTCTGAAACACCGTTGTAATTGTTCGTTGCTTGTATGTTTATTTGTTTGTGATTCAATTGATTGATATACGTTTTACGCACACTCACACAGTAGCCTCACTCTTTTGTTTGGTTTCTTAATTCGCTTTTGCTGTTTGAATTGAATTGAATTGAATTCGGGTAATCTCATGTTCTGTTTACTTGATTTCATCATCCCCATTCTTGAATCGGTTGAAGTTTGTCCTGTCTCGGTTACATTTAAGTGTTCCTTACGTTTGCATTGTTTTCTTTTTGTTTTTTCCGCACCGCTTAATTTTGCACATTTGGAATTTGTTTTTATTCTTTCTTAATTTTTATATTTCTGGTTTTTTCCTTGGGAAGATAAGGGTGTATGGTTGAGTTTGGTGAAGCAAATTCTAAAGGTGTTTGAGTCAATTTTCTTGGTTTTCTGGTTGATTGATTTTGTGGGTTTTAAGGTAGAGGATTTTATCTGCATTTGGTTTTCTTGAGTTCTACTTGAAACATCATCAAGTGATCAAGAATCTGTTGGTTTTCTTTTGGGTGTTGTTGCTGGGAAGGAATCAATCGATTGAATCTGCATTTCCACTGGCTATTAAGCACCCTCAATTCTAAATAGTTTTTGCTGTGGCTTTTTTCCTTTGTGGTGTTTGTTCAATCCTTTTTTTTCTTTTTAATTTGATGTGATAATCGATCAAAGTTATGTAATCTTAATCTTTGAGTTACACTTTGTGGCCTTATGATTGTATAAAAAAATTGGTGAATTGTGGAATTCCTTTGCTTCTTGATGAAGGGAGAAAAAACTCAGTTTTCAAATTCTAATTTTCTGAGGTATTTTCCCAGCAGCCTAAAAGTAGATTTATAATTTTTGGGGTATATTTCAGTGCCAATTTATCTGTTTAGTTTAGTGTTTTTTTTTTTTTTTTAACTTTAAAAAAGAGAAACAAGCAAGAATCTGCACAATTGGAATCTAATGCTCAACAAAGGACCAAAAAGGGGAAATGAAAATGGGTAGGTATGGGGAGGGTGCTCTTTTATTTTGATTTGGTTTGAGGAAACAAAATCTTCTACCAAAAGAAAAGAGGTAACAAAATCTAGCTATTGAATTAATTTCTCAGTTTAGGGTTATTTCCAATTATTTGAGTTATAAGGTGTTTGTATGGTTGTGTGATGGGCGGATTATGTAAATTGCCTTCAGTTTTAGCTGAGTGTACTTTAGAAGTTGATCTTGTGCATCCTCCGGAGGCATTTGCTGGTTTCGTGTTCTTTAATTATCATCACCATAATGACTTCTGTTTTCTTAGTTCTTATACTTTAGGTCATGTTCATCTGTTTTAATTACGTCTGATCCTATCTTTATATTATTGTTGCAGTAACAAAGCTTTTGTTGGAAAGATCTCTAGAAGATCTTTAAAAGAAATCTATAGTTGAAGCATTATGCCCTCTGGTTGTTGCTGAGAAGTCTCTAAGATGTCAGGACTCCTTAATGTATGTGTCCTCCCTTAGTCCTCAGATTAAAGTTTGTCCTGTATTGATTAAATAATCTGCTTTGGTTTTGATGTTTTCCAATGCTGTGATGGTTGGATGCTGTACCTCTGACATCTTTCATGCATCTTAAATGCCATTATTCTTTATGAAAATGTGTGAAATTTGATCAGTTTATGAGATTAGAACATGGAAAGCAGCAATCTTGAAACTGGGTATTACTTTAAATTATGGTCGATCTCATTTTTTATCTTGTTGTGGTCCACTTATCTGTTTGAGTTATCTGGATGCAGTCAGGATTGAATGGATCAAATGCAAATATTACAGATCCTAGTAGAGCTTTTCCCTCCCAGTCTGGTTCTACTAGTGCTGTTGTGAATCATTCTGGTGGGTTGTATATGCTTGAACTCTCAAGTTTAAATTAACTATAAGTGACTACTTTGTAAAGAATTCTCTTACTTTTGTAGGAAACATACAAGGTTTACATGGGATCCACGGGAATTTCAACATCTCTAATATGCCGGGTAGTTACTCATCTAGAAATTCTACATTGATTACTGGAGCACCTGGTGGCGTTCAACAAGGAACTGGAGGAATGTCAAGTGGGCGATTTGGAATGACTAATCTTTCAGCCTTTTCTCAGGTTTTAATTTAGTGATTTTAACTGCTCATAACTATTCAATGCTTATGATACCACTGTTTCTCCTCTCATACTTATGCAAATGCATGGAATACTGCCTCTTGGATGCAGCTATCTCTAGCTGGTTCTCATGGACATTCAGCAGTGACAGATAATGGAGGTATAAATGATGGCAAAATTATGTAATCGGTTTATCTTCATTTTTACCTTTGTCCATGCCCCCCATAACTGGTAACTAGTGTATTCAGGTTCAGGTGCACTACCAAATATTGGAAGTTCTGGACGCATTGGAAACCCAATGGCTAATTATGTAAGTGGCGGGAGTGTTGCAAGGGGTTTAGGCTCTGCTGGAGGATCAAACTTGTCTGGGGTTGCTTCTCGCTTAAATATGGCAGGTACAGTCTCTTTTGGTATTATCAAGTGAATGAAGATTTTCTCAGATTTTAGAATCTTTTCAGTTCTGTCAATAATCAAAGCTCGACCTAGTTGGCATGTAATTTCTACTCAAGACGGATTGCGAAAATTACTTCTTTAGTCTCGTGTAGTTCATTGTGTTGTCTACTTTGCATTGTTAGCTAATGAGTCTTGAACTCTCAGATCCACAGGTAGTTTCCATGCTCAGCGGTTCTTATTCTGGTTCCGGCGTGCCTATGTCTCATAACCAGTTCCAAGGCGGAAGTGGTCCTTACACTTCTTTGCTGTTGAACGACTTGAATTCTCATGAGGATACTGCTTTTGATGTTAACGACTTTCCTCAGCTTGGTGGACGTACTGCTTCTACTGGTGGTTCTCAGGGTCAAATGGGTAACAAAAGTTTCAAATGAAACTGAAGATCTATCTGTTTCCTACAGATTTTTCTTCATTAATATAGTCTTGTTTGCATATCCAGGTTTCTTGCGGAAGCAAAATGTAGGGTTCAATCAACAAAATCAAGAGTTCAGTATTCATAATGAAGATTTTCCTGCTTTGCCAGGGTTTAAAGGTACTTTATTTCAGAACTTAAACCACCTTGCCTAATGAACGATACCATTTCGTGATTTACCTTCAATTTTCTCATTGACTCCATAATGAGTTTGTGAAACATTCCTCTTTATTACTAGAGATAACTTAATATTGCAGGATGAGTTGTTTATATATATTTAGTTTTGAACCAATGCTGTTTTAGTTGCATGTGTCTGAAGATTCAATTAACTATAATGGAATCTGGTATTGGCTAAAATTAGAAGACAATGAGCATTCTCCATGGTCGTTTCTGTCTTTTGGTTGCGCAGATTATTTCTTTTCTGAATCTTGACATGGAAATTTTATACAATTTCTGGGTAGGGTAATTTGGCTTATCTCTACTCTCTTTGGATCACCCTTCAAGTTGATGACCTGTTAAATAATTTGCAGTTTTGATTTCTTTCTTTCTGCTTGTTTTGTATGGTAAAAATCATATTTTTGGCAAGATGTGAAAGTCTGATCCTTTTTTGGTAAGAGAAAAAGAGTTGAAAAAGAAAAAATGAGAAAAGGGAAAACATGTTTTTGCATTAAGTAATATTCTCCTTATCTACTGGCAAGCCTGGATATAATGAGGAATTCTGAAACAGGTGTCAATGTAGATTTTCCTATGAACAGTCACCCGAAAGAACAACTCCACAACATGTCACCTATGATGCATCCTCAGAACATGCCTGTAAGTTCTTCTGCAGAAGATGTGATTTGTGTGAAACTGGATATTCTTCTATTTATGAAAGGTCTATTCTTTTTCTCTCATTTGATGTGGTGTGATCTTGCAGTTGGGAAGGTCGTCTGGTTTGAACTTTGGAGGAGCAAGCTCATCACAGTATCAGCAAGCCCAACAGCATGCTTCATCATCAAGTGGCTCTGGGCTTTCCTTTTTACCTACAAATTATCAAAGTTATCAAGACCTCCACTTTCATGATCATGAGGTGTTAATTTTTTCGTGGTCACTTGTGCTACAGATTATCTTCAAAGTAGGATTCACTGGAGTTTTGTAATGACCCCTTGCTCTGATATTTTTGTGGTTGTAGGCACGTAACATTGGGCCACCAGTCTCTGGCTCTGGAAATAATAGTTTGCCGAACACAATGTCTGGTATGGGTCCCTATGAACAACTTCCACAGCAATATCAACAGTTCCAGAAGCAGTCCTATTTCCGCTTGGCTACGCCATTTAGAGATCAAGATTTCAAACCTCATCAGGCAACACAAGCTCCTGCTGACAATAAATATGGAATGCTCGGTTTGTTGAGCATCATGAAAGGAAATAATCCAGCCATGTCATCACTTGCTCGGGGTATTGATCTAACCACACTGGGTTTAAATTTGAACTCGCCAGAGAGTGTCTACAAAAAGTTTGGATCTCCATGGTCTGATGAACCTCTCAAAGGAGAGCCTGAGTATCAAATCCCAGAGTGCTATTATGCTAAGCTTCCCCCTGAATTGAAAGTGAGCAATCTAACTTGATAAACAGAAGTATTAGATGATTTCTATTTGCTGTCCAATAACTGTTATCTCGTCACTTGCAGTCTAGTTATTTCTCAAAGTTCAGGGCAGAAACATTGTTTTATATATTCTACAGGTGAGTGTTTATCTTCATGTCTTAAATTTCTTTTCTGTTGGATTTTCAGTGTTTGTAATCTTGACTCGTGTCTCCTTTCTCCAGCATGCCCAAAGATGAAGCCCAACTTTATGCAGCTAATGAACTGTAAGTTTTCTCGTTTATCGTTTCCGTGTTCTTTTAGTTTTAGTTGCCAATTTTTTTTGCTTTCCCATGTGATTCTCTGGTGAAAAATGGTGCTTCGAGTATCATTGTTCATGCTCAGTGGTTAGCTGGCAAAGTCTTGCTGAATTAATTTCATAGTATTTTGATAGTTTGTGATTAATAGTTTGTTCAGACATCTACCGTGGGGATTAGTTTGATTCCTTTTTATATAGAGCCTTAGTGGTTTTATTATTCTGTAGACTGGTAGTTCAGCATTACTTTTGTTGAAGTAGAAACCAAAATGGCTTCAAAATGACAAAGATGCAAAATGGATGAGGAACGATGATGTTGATAAATCTTATGGCTTTGATAGGGGATATCTAGTTATGGTTTAGTACTATTTTGTTTGTATTTTGCCACCACTCTCAGACTCCTTAGTTCTTGACGAAGATATACACTTTGGACTTCTTGAAAAGGGTTTTTAAATATATCTGGTTTTGTTTGTGTTGCAGATATAACAGAGGCTGGTTCTACCATAAAGAGATTCGACTGTGGTTTGCGAGGATGATGAATGTGGATCCTCCTATCAAGACACCAGCTTACGAGAAAGGGTCATATGCATGTTTTGATCCCAATACCTTTGAGACCGTGAGAAAGGTCTAGACTGCATTCCATAAACATTAACTTCATTTCAGTTGGATAGCAAACTATCTAATCCTTGATCTTTTACATCTCTGATTCACTTAAACCTCTTGCCTTGCAGGATAACTTTGTTTTGCAGTATGACATGATTGAGAGAAAGCCCTCGATCAACCAACTGTAGCTCAGATAGCTCAATGTTGGTTTCTGTACTAGTTTTATTGATTTAAGAAAGATATAGGAAGAAAGGAAACTTGCCTCAGTTTGGGGGCTTTTTTGGGTGTGGGCATTTGTAAGCACAGAAACTGCATTAGTTCATTCGTCTGTAAATGAGCCTGTGCCCTTAGTTTTTGGAAAACAGCCTTGTTATAATATGTGTACTTCAAATTGTCTGATCACATTAGTCTCTTTCTCTTTCAGTTTTCTGTGAAATGAGGAATGAGGCTGTGGTAATAGGTTTTTTTTTCTTCTTCAACATAGAATGTATTATTGAAAATGTAGACAATAGGCTATCCTAAAATCTTTTCATGGTAACACAAGCAAACACATCATTAGATCAAAACTTCACTTGGGATTTCCCTTCCTTTTTTATTTCTCCAAAATAAATAGAACGATTAAAAAAAAAAAAAAAAGATATTGGAAGCCAGTTAACCGTTGTGTGTTGCAGTTACAGCCCGCCAAAACCGCACCCAATTTTTTTTCCTTGTTTTAGCGGTTTCATTCAAATAAAAATTTTCAGCCCACAGTTGCATAATCATCATGTTCTGTGATGGAGGCACTCTCTCAATTCTTCTTCTTCTTCTTCTTCTTCTTCTTCTTCTTTATGATGATGTTACTAACTATCCAACCCATTTCATCAATTCAAGTTCTCTCCAAAACCAAACTTGAAAAATGTGAGAAGGTTTCTGATTCTAATGACAACCTTAACTGCAGTTACAAAGTTGTTATCGACTTGGCAGTTCCTAGTGAGACAGTAAGTACGAGGTTTTCAAGATTGAATTTTTTTTTTTTTTGGCCCCCTTCTTTTTTTGTGCATTAAATTCATTCGTAGGATTGACGGGTTCTTGTTGTTTTCATGTTTTGTGGGTCGCAGAGTGGGAGGGAAGCTTCAATGGTGGCTGAGATTGTTGAAGTGGAAGAAAATTCGACAAACAATATGAGAACACTCAGAGTTCCCCCAGTCATCACTATTAATAAATCTGCTGCCTATGCTTTATACGATCTGAGTTATATAAGAGTACGATTTCGATGCTTGAAATTTCCTCTTTCTCTAACCCACTGGAAAGAAGTTTTGGATTGTCTCAACTTGGAGTGCTTTATGTAGCAATTTTGGTCTTGTCTTGTAGCATATATGAGTCTCTTTAAGGAGAAAAGGCGCCGGCTTTGATGGGGTGAAAAGGAAAGCTTTTAATTCAAAGCTTATTTCCAATATGTTAAATGTGAAAATGCCGTTTTTATTTGAGGGGGTTGGTTATGAGCTTTTCTAGATTACAGGGATGCAGATGTAGCGAATTGTGGAATGCTTGTGGTTGAAGAAAATTTTTCTATTTCCTGGATTTCTTTCCTGAATTTATATATGGTTTACCTGCCACCTTCTTCTGGATTTCTTTAGGATGCACTGTTAGCGCAAAAAAGGAAGTAAACTGATAGTGTAATCTTGCATTTGATTGTTTAGTTTTTGTGCACGCTTCGTTCAATGAACGAAAGCTTTAATATGTGCTTGCTACCGTCACATTTATGTAAAGTCTGTCATTTGAAAAGAAAATAAACAAATGAAACCTACGTCTGTGGTTTTACTTATTTGCCGGTGCATGGTGCCATCTTTCTGCAGGACGTTGTTTACAAGCCAGTGGAATATTATGTGGAGACGCGGAAGTGTGAGCCAGATGCTGGGCCAGATGTTGTGAAGATATGTGAGAGGCATGTAAATTGATGATCAACTTCCATAATTTATTGCAGCTTGATCTTAAATTTACACATACTAAGTTTGGTTTTCCTCTTTCACATTTAAATTAGTACTTTATGAATCATATATAGGGACTATTTTCTTTCATTTGCATTACCTTACTGGTCTCTTGGTGTGTTTTGTAGGTTGCGAGATGAACATGGTCATATTATTGAGGAAACTCAGGTACTGTTGACTTTTATGTCAGAGGGTTCTATCACTAATAATGAACATATAAGCAAACATGGTGTTTAAGAGTTGCTTTCACTGTGGCTTCCAGCTTTTTGTGAATGAGCAATATCTATTCTTTTTTACTTTGCATGAACTGGACTTCACATTTGTAAGCATTAAATACACAATAGTTTCCTGCTGTTGCATGCGTCAGACAATGATTGATTTTCCTTTGCGCATTATCGTAATCTGAACTTTCTATATCCAGCCTACCTGTTGCCCATGCGGAGACCAGCGGAGGGTACCTTCGTCCTGTGGAAACTTTTGTAAGCTCAATAAAAATTGCAGTTATCGTCGTTAATTTCCTCGAGATTTTTTGTTTTATGTATTCTTTCTTGTGTTTAATTAGTTGACAAGGTGGTCAAGGGGAAGAAAAATACAGCACATTGTCTAAGGTTTCCAGGTGACTGGTGAGAACCATAGATCCTTCCTTCAGTTTTAAAGTTCTTCTGATGCAGATTTATCCAGAATAAGAGTTAGAGATTAAAATATGCATGTTTGGAAGTTCGTGCGTGGGTATGACAACTTACACAAGTGAACTTTTGTTTATTTACTTGATTCATGTAACTAAGAAGCTAAAGATTTGAACATTTTCCTTCCCTTTTTTTAAAGTAATGAAGTTACTTACTGGTCAAAATAATAATATCAGCAGAGTGGAGATGTAAAGACATGGTATCCCTTGTGGGAAGAACCTACTTTGAAGTTCAGTTTTGCTACAATTGCTGTAATGCCTTTGAACATTGAAGTAGTGATTTGCATTTTAAGTTTCATCAACTGTTGTCATTCACGTGTCAAAGTTTCTGCTGAGTTGATGACGTTACAAGTGTGTTTTCTCTATATTTAGGTTCCATGTATTTGGGATTGGACAAAGCTCTGTTGGATTTACCATTAAAATTGAAGTCAAGACAAAATCTAAAACATCTGTGAGTATCTTCAAAGGCTCTTTTAACATATAGAGATGAAGTCTGGATCAATTGCCAGGGATTTCCTTGGAGATGGGCTAATTTTATTTTATTTTTTCATTTGACTGGTCACCCAATGGGTAAACTTGCTGTCAGGAAGTGATTTTGGGTCCTCATAACAGAACTGCCACATCCAATGATAACTTTTTGAAGGCTAACCTTGTTGGAGACTACGTTGGATACCAAAGTATTCCATCATTTGACAATTACTACCTCGTTATTCCAAGACAGGTATGAAAAAGAAATGTAGAAACTTAAGAAATATATAGCTGTGTCTTACCTACTGTTTCATTGTGTTTAAATCTAAATCATCAAGCGGTGTTAGCTTCTGTAAATTATAGGCATTTTCGTACTCTTTCATTAAGAGTTGATACTATAATTGTTTATTTTCATTTAGGCAGTATGATGACCATTTTTCTGAACTTGTCCTGTTATAGGGTGGTCCAGGGCAACCTCAAAATCTGGGGAGCAACTTTTCTATGTGGATGCTCCTGGAAAGAGTCAGGTTTACTTTGGATGGTCTTGAGTGTGACAAAATTGGTGTTGGCTATAGTGCTTTTAATGGACAACCAGATTTCTGCTCTTCGCCATATTGGAGTTGTCTTCATAATCAGCTGTGGAACTTTTGGGATGTAAGCAGATTATTTTTTATAACTCCGCTGATCATTGATCCTTCAAAACCTATGTTGCAACAAAATCTTGAGATAGAAGCTTTTAGACAAAAAAAAATGAAAATAAAATCATATGTTGAATTAGTTGCTCATTTCAGGCTGATCAGAATAGAATCAGTAGAAAGCAAGTCCCACTGTATGGTGTGCAAGGAAGGTTTGAAAGGATAAACCAGCATCCAGTTATGTCTCGGTACTACTCAGTTTCCCAGTTTGGAATGATTTCGTATGAGTAGACTAATAATAATTTAATCTTCAGAATGCAGGAAGTCACGCATTCTCCATAGGAATAACTGAAGTTCTTAACACTAACCTTTTGATAGAATTGAGTGCTGATGACATCGAGTATGTCTATCAAAGGTAAAGCTTTACTTAATTGAATCAATTTTCACGTAACTTGCAGAGTAAACTGGAAATCTGAATTCCTTTTAAGCCCCGATAGATCCCATTGCCACAAGGATCACAGGGATTTCAACCATACTTGTTTTCTTTTGCAGGAGTCCTGGGAAAATTATAAGCATTACTGTCCCCACCTTCGAAGCCTTAACTCAATTTGGGACTGCAACTATCACTACAAAAAATATCGGGGAAGTAGAAGCATCCTATAGCCTAACGGTAAACAAGTGATTGTTTCTTGTATGCTTCTCAGTTCTCAGTCTGGGTGTTGATCAGATTGATAATATCAATGCATTTCTGCATTATCACTTTGATGCCGCATGTTGACCCTGGTTTAATTTAGTATGTTCCGGGAGACACTAGTGTTACAATAGTTGGGCCGCAAATTTTTAACCTTTCTTATTAATATGGCTATAGAAAAGGAAATCTAATTTCACCTTCACATAAAGACTCATTGGTTATGTAGTAAGTTTTCAATTTATGCTTGATTTGAAATGGATTGCGAAATAATGACTTTTTATGATGGATGAAGAATACTGGTGTATTTTTTTTTTTTCCGTTTATGCTAAGTACTTAATACTTGTTAATGCTTTGGGTCAGTGATGAGTTATGTATTCAGGACTTAGATTTAATTTACTTTTCAACCTTGCAGTTTGATTGCTCAGCAGGTGTCAGCCAGATGGAGGTACTTAGCAATAGTGATAGTGCAGTTTCTGTTGGATATTGCCTCTTCGATTGATATAGAATAATGTATATGATTGATGCGCTTGTAGGAGCAATTTTATATAATGAAACCAAAAGAAGTCACAACCAGATCATTCAAACTGTACCCGACATCTGATAAAGCATCAAGATATGTCTGTTCAGGTTCGAATTTTGTTGTAGGTTAATCAAATTTATCCATGCAAAATTCTTTCAAGTTGAAGTTCTCAATTCATTTGTTTTCTCGCTTCTTCAGCCATACTAAAAGACTCTGGTTTTAATGAAGTGGATCGGGCTGAGTGTCAATTCACAACTACAGCTACTGTAGTTGATAACGGAACTCAGGTTTGGCTGTTATTTAAAATTTGTCTTGTCTATTGAAATAGAAGTACACCATGGTGTGAACAGTGAACTGTGGAAAAAGAAATGAGAACAATCAACAGTTTGCAATAAACAATTGGTTGAATTCTCAAGTTTTTACCAATTTTCAGATCCCATTTCAACCTCCAAAGACCAGTATAAATGGCTTTTTTGAATCCATTGAGGATCTATGGCTCAAATTGTGGCATGGTCTGATAGATTTTGCTTCCGGAAGAAGTTGCAGGTATGTGATCATCCTGTAAAACGGGATTCCAAGAAGAAAATTTTATAGTTGACCATCGTGGTTGCAGTTTAGCAAGAGTCTACCAATATGTTTACAGGTTTTCCCTCGTTTCATTTCGTGATTCAGCTTATGAATTTAACAACTTTATGCATGTTTTTCTCTGATGAACAGGAGTAAATGCTCCGGTTTTTTTGACATAGGATGTCATATACAGTATATCTGCTTGAGTTGGGTAGTTTTGTTTGGCCTTCTATTGGCAATTTTCCCTACAGGTAATCATAGTTACTGGAATGGCAAGAAAATTCAGAGAGAGTTGAATATGAAATCTGGATCAGATATGCATGATGCTCTTTTTTGGTTTCAGTTATGGTGCTGTTTTGGCTTTTACATCAGAAAGGACTATTTGATCCTCTTTATGACTGGTTAGAGGACCATTTTTGGCCTGCTGAAAACAGAAGTGGTGACTGGTGGAAGTACGGCATTGCTCCTAACTCATCCAAAATTCAAATGAAAAGGAATTACAAGCATGAAGATAGGTTTGACAAGCATCGGGCACATAAGAGGAGGCGAAGTACTCATGAACATCACCGACACAAGCTTGTGGTAGGAGAACCAGATTATCAATATCAGCTTCACCGAGTCCATAAAGACAGGCACAACAAACATGGAAGAACCAAGAGTTCAGGTATTACACATCAAGTTCATTTGGATAGAGGGAGGGAAGACAATGTTGGTCGCCATAGACATGCAAAACGAAGAGATCCGATCGGAGGATATGCGCATGGTGCTGGACACCATGACAAGAATCGAGACAAGTATTCAAAGCATAATAAACCCTTCTTGGAAAGCACATAGATTTAAGTCTTTGTCTTTACAAGAATGTCTACAGGTCAATCTTTCTCTTCATGGAGCAAGATCTCTCTGGGACAAGAACCACTGCCGTCGTCTGGTGGATTGGTAAAATCTTGTTACTTTCCCCAGCCAGATCTTTCTTGTCTTAGGGTAAGAACGCATTTGAAATGAAAACAAGGAAATTGGTTCAATTTCCAAGTTCTAAAGTAGATGTTTAACTCAGTAACAGGTATTTCTTACATTGATTTAAAATAGATGTTGCTCATGATACATTGGACTGAAGATGCCTATTTTCATCTTCTTTTTCTTCCTTTTTTTTTTTTTTTTTTTTTAAAGTTATCAGATTTATTTTTATTTTTTTCCTTGTTCCTATGTCTATACAAAACAAGTCTAAGCTCCAAAATTGGTTTCCGTCGGGAGCAAAATGCCGTGAACACCGAGGATTTCTTCACAACTTCAGGCTGTTGATTCCCTACTTACAATATATTTTGCCTATTTTTATCTATGATAGACAAGACTTTTCCCGACCATCATTTTCATATCATACATTGTTGTTGTTCCTGCCCTGATTGAACTTTTTCAGAGAGCTGAACAAAAAAACCGTTTGGAAATTGCAGTCCTGGAGTTCGTAGTATTTCTCCTCCACTGATAGCTTGGCACCTGGGATAATATTGTTTACAAGAAATCAGTTAGTTTCTGCATTTCACATGAAAGTTTACTCACAGGAAACAATAATATTCGTGGTTCTTACTTGTACTTGGTGACCAAACAGTGAAGAAAGACGGCCATCTGCAATTTTGTGAAATCTGTACCAACACAGAATCTCATCCCCCCTCCAAATGCCATGAAGTTTCTAGTTGCACCGTTCATATCGATTCCCTGCATATGATCATAATCTGGTTAAGACAACCGTGTTCAAAAGCACCGATTAAAAATGAATACATGAGAGAGTAGAAATGATGCATTGGAGGTCTAAATTATGGAAGAGATGACCTTTTTTAACTCCTTGAGTTTCTCACCTGCCATCTCCATGGATTGAACTCGAGGGGATCTTTATATCTGGAGGGATTTAGGTGCACAGCCGGAGGACAAGCCATAACAGCCCAACCAGCCGGAATGGTGTAACCTGCAAATCAGAATTTCCAAACTCCCAAGTCAGTTTTAGGTTGGTGATCTGACTGTGAAGTCCATTACAATTAATAATGAAATTCTGCGGCATATACCTTTGAAGTGGATATCTTTAAGTGCTTTTCTGAAAATTCCGGGAACAATATTTGCCAACCTTACTGTTTCATTGATTACCTGAAAGTTTTGAGTTAGTGAGTAAAACTGTGAAGTTTATTACAAAGCTTAGAATCACTTCAATTGGGGTGGGGGTAATTCACCTGAAATGTAAATGTCATGGACTTGAATTCACTCCAGGTTAGAGAAGAATCAGGATTTTCCCTCTTCCTTATTATTGCTTCATGCTCGGCCTGAGAAACAGCAGAGTATAAATAAAACTTCCTGACGAATTTCAGTGCATATTTCCATACTTAAGTAGGAAAAGAGAAAGCATACATAAGATTGCCCTCTCACCGTTAATTCTTTTAATGCAGATGGATTTTCCGCTAACAACTTTACTGCTAAAGTTAAAGCCAGGGAAGTGGTCTCAAAGCTGGCAAAGAGAAGCACAAACATCAAATCCAGAGCAATTCCCTCTGTAAGAAGTGTATCCTCCCTGTCTAGTTCTTGCAGAACATAATCAAAGAAATCGCTTTGTTGCTTTCTGGGATTCGCCCGTCTTTCTTGCAACATGGCCTTCAACTTTTTCATTGCTCTCTTCCTTCCCTGATTGTTCCAACAATTAACAAATTGGTTATGTTTTCTCCATGAAAGTAATTAAAAACATAATGAAGTATTTATTTCAGTAATATTTATGAGTTGCCAGCTTAAGTATATACCTTTAAACACTTGTGATAAGCTGTTCCAGGAATGTTTAGAGGGAAAGAAATTAAGCCCTGGATGAAAGCTACAAAATTTTTCCTGAGGTTCTCGGACGACTTCTCGGGATCATAGCTTATCAGTTTCTTTGCAGTGAGATCAAATATCAACTGCAGAATCACCAATGTGCATTAACTTTTTATTAGCTCAATTGAATCACTAAATACACTTTGGAGACATTTGAATGAAGCAGTATATCAGAAACTCACACTTGCTGTTGCATCTTTCAGCTCAACAGAATTTTGTGTAGACCACCTTTTTAAATCTCTATTAGCTGCCATTTCAACCTCAGGAAGCATTCTCTTAAGGCCTTCTGGACCAAACAGATTTAGAACCATGTTCTTAAGGTACTTGTACATGAAACCATGGAGAGAGCCCACATTCTGTCTTCCAAAGATCTCAGTGAAAGTATCAGGATACCAACTCTGAAAAGATTGGCCCTCTTGTTGAAAGATGAAGTAGTTAAGATCTGAGTCTGCAGACACTATAACAGGCCTTCCCACCAAGCTAGTTTTAAAAATTGGACCATATCTGCAAACCAAACATCCAAAAAGATGGCATTAAATAAGGTGCAATGACTGAATAATGGCAATGGCAGTTCAGTTGTTCACATGTTACATGATTTCTTTTTTTCCCCCCCTTTTTTGGGGAGAACTGCAAAATGCATCTTACCTCTTCATTCTTTGCTTGACGAAAGGATTAATGTCGAAAGTCGAAGTAGGAGCAAAGAATTGAAGAGTTTCACCAAGGAGTGGCCATCCCATTGAACCTGGTGGAAGTAATCCATTGCATTTGGGATTTCTCCATTTATATACAAAATGTGCAATGTAGAGAGAAATCAGAAATGCAGCAATGCAGAAAGCTGCTGCCATCTTAGTTAAGCAAACAAGAAAATGATGCAGAACTTAACTAAGAGAAAAAGAGCAAAAAAAGAGTCTGAAAAAAAAAAAAACAAAACCAATCTTTCAAGATTATGAACTATTGGAAAAAAAGGTGCTGCAATGCAGGTGATGGGTTTAAGTTTAAACTTGGAGAGAAAAGAAAAGGGAAAAAAAGACAGAAGAAAAGAAGAAGACAAGTGATGAGCAGGAAGGGCTGGCATGTATGTTAGTAATCAGAAAATGCAGTACTTAAATAGGCAAGCCAGAATTGGGAAGTAATAAAATAAGGGGGCATAAAGTTGGCTCCTTTTTGATGGTGTAAGAAGTTGGTTGC
Source organism: Oldenlandia corymbosa var. corymbosa (assembly GCA_949775105.1). Taxonomy (NCBI): domain Eukaryota; kingdom Viridiplantae; phylum Streptophyta; class Magnoliopsida; order Gentianales; family Rubiaceae; genus Oldenlandia; species Oldenlandia corymbosa. The sequence goes on along the minus strand of OX459119.1, from coordinate 7,931,727 downwards.
TCAAAAAAAGCTGTACATGTAGTTGGAGATAAAGTAGAGAATTGTGAAAAAAAGGGAATAATTTTTCGTCCATGAAACACCCTTACCTTTCGTCAACGCAGTGTAATTAAAAATTAGGTTTTAGAAAGCCTAGCATGATGATGATGATGATGCAGTTCAGAGGATGCTTCCTGTCTTTTATTTTCCCCCTCTTCATGTCTGATTAATGTGCACGAGTTAAGCACAATAATGGACATTTTGTTTTAAATGGAAGTTTTGCTTAGGTTTGATAAGTTAAGGAGGCGGTGTAGAAAACAACAAAAAAATTTCTGTGACGCTTTTGATGTTATACTACTTTACGTGACTGTTAAATATTTGATACATCTCTCTAATTAATCACTTTCTTGATTATGATTCACTTACATTGCGTTCCACAAGTCATCATAATTATGGAGTGTGTAACACAAGACATATAACTGGAATTCCGATATGGTCTAGCAAGTAAAAGAAAAACGATCTGCAAAATGAGACAGATTGGTACAAGAATCTCAGAAATGTTGGCTTCATTGCAAATCTTTGCTAAATATTTGTGTTGTTATGTACTTACCTATGAATGGAAATGCTGCAAAACATGTGTTAGTCCTTTCCTTTGTTCAGTTTTAATGAATTACCATTGGCTTGCTAATTCAGTTATTCTTTTTTTAATGACATCTCAAATAAAGAAATGGATCTTCTCCTAGATCCTATGTAGCTGTACTCCTCAAAGTTTTGTCAAATTCATCAGAATCTTAAGTACATCATCTGTGATCTCCGAATCATATTTCTGTGGATATGCAGGCAACCACTGTATCTTTGATAACCGATCCTTTTTTCCATCCGTCTCAGAATTATTCTTCTGTTTGTTATATTAAAATAATACCGCAAATATAAAAAAAAAAAAACATTTTGGGCTTAGTTCTGTTGCAGCTTGTAACTGTAGACAATTATTACTAAACCAAATGTTGGTTGAGTTTTTTTTTGGAAAATCGCCAATGTAATGAAAATTCCAGCCGGCCGGCCGGCCACATAGAGCACCGCCCCCCGCCTTCCGCCTTCAAGGGCATCATTATGCCTTTGAGCCACCAACTTATACCATTCAAACACTAGATGGTAGGTTTACTGTGTACCATGAGAGATCACACCCACATTGGTTTTAGTTTTTTTTACCTACTTTGGATTGGCAAAATTCACTTTGCGTTTTACCCTTAATGGATGTAACCATTTTTTTTATTTATTTATTCATTAATTTTTCTTGGTTCAGTTTCACAAGTATGAAAAGGATCCACTCGGTTAAGTGAAAGAATCTTTAACATTTTTTACGTTTAGATTAGGGTTGTGTCCCAATTTATACGTATACAATTTTAGAACCATGTCTTACGGTTCGTTTTTCAATCAGCTATTAAATTTTTAAATAAAACTATGTCTTGTGATTTTTTTAATAATTAGAATAAGAGAACAAAACTCAAAAAATAAACTAATTAATGTATAAGTTAAAGAGCTCTGGGATCCAAAAAAATTTGTCTGGGAATGGTTTTTTGTGCCTCGTGTGCAGCAGACCTGAAACTGTTGGAGTCAAAAAAGAGCATAATTTTTTTGCTTAGAAGTTAGTGTAATTTCCGGCTTTTTGTAAATAACGATACTCTCCGATTTTAAAATTATAATAATCCGAATTGAATATTCAAATTTGTATCAGTATCAAAACTCAATCTGAATTATTCTTCTTTTCGGACAAAAGCAGTAGTATTAAATAATTAATTGCATAATAGCGATAAGGATGGTTCGAAAGTAATCAAAAGGCAAATTGTGAATTAAACACGTTAATGTTGGTGAGCAAATGACAAAAAAAAAAGCCTAATGCATCGAAATTTCGTAGTAACGAAATGGCCTAAAGAGCATCTTCATCCTGCTGGATTAATTTTTAGCAGTTGAGCTACTCCTCTAGCTAGTTCGCATCAATCCTTACATTTCTTTAATAAAAATAAATTGTGAAAAGACCATTTCAATAAATTCCCACACGGATTTGTGCAATCGGTGATTAAAGTTCGAGTTTATATATATATAAAGAAAATGAATGGATCCACTCTTCGTGTGTCAATGGATATTCTTCTGTTTTGATCAAAAGAGCGTGAATGGATTTGATGCTGAGCAGGATGATATAGATTGCTTAACTAAGTAGCTCTTTGGTCAAAACAAACTTAATTATATTTTTATTTACGAGACATCCTTTGATCTCTCTCTTTTTTTTTTTTTAATTTATTCCAAATTCGAATGAAAAAGTACGAACAATTTTGTCTCAAAAATGAAAATCATTTTTCTTATACTACTAAAGTTAGTAGTCAATTCTTCTTAATTTGAGACAGAAAAAAGGGTTCACGAAAAATATGAAACTATGGTCATGATTGGAGGAAGCAAACCACCAAAAAAAAAAAAAAGAAATTAAGGGAAAATAAGGTTAACCAATAATTTTTCTCTGCATGTTCACCATTCTTTGTTATTACCTATAGATTAGATTTCGTTTTTCTTTCTTGATATTTGATTTTTGGGTCTTAACGAGATTTATTTCCACGGCCACTATGTAGCACATACTCTATCTATCCAGAAATTATCGACTAATTTAAATTTTTATTGTTAGTTCAGTTCAATTAAAATTAAAAATTTAAATTGAACAATAATTTTGAAATAAAGGGAACACTATATTCGAAGAAATATCTTTCCAAAAAGAAGATACACACACTTACACATATATAATTTTTTATTTTCAACATTCCCGTCCTTTTTTCTCCAAAACATAAACATATTTCTTCCAAGAAAAGTTTTATTTCTTACAAAAAAAACTTCTTCAGAAAAGCTTCTAAAAATAGACCTAAGACTCGTCAAAGAATTGGAGAGGAGTGCTGCGACGACAAAGACAGCTAATGACATCTTGGTTTAAGGCTTACACAAATGATTTTTTTTTTTAAAAAAAAGGAAAAAAACTGAATTATTTAACAAAAACAGAATAAAAAGTGTACTGGTATGGTACCTAGTCAAAATGTCAAATTCTTTGGACTGACACTACTTAGTTAAAAAATATAGTTCAATTAATTAATCACTTAATTGTTGGTTTGGTGTTATATTTTTGTAGTTTGCACTTTGTGCTATTCTACGTTGTTTAGTAGGGCTGTAGGGCTACCTGTCTTCAAGTTATAGTGCAAAAATCTGATGTGTAGGGACCCCCTGCAAAGAGGCTTTGGCCTAATTAAAATACTGTTCCCCTTTTTTTTTTTCTTAGAATGAGTTTTTTTAAAAAAATTAATTTTAGGTTATTCTTAAAATGAGATTAGTCGTAAACCCACATAAACATGCAAGATTAGGGAGTGTCTTCCAACTCCCAAAAATCATTTTATCCTTATGCTAATATTTTCAATGATTGAGGATATCCTTTTATTTATACTAGTACATGTCCCGCGCTTTGCGCGAGTTTGTTTATGTTGAAAATTTATCTTTCAAAAGAATTAATAAGATAATGTAGTCGCTAATATTTCTTAAAATCGTAATATTTTTTTGATTAATCAATTTTAGATCAAAATGAGAGGTATTGATATTATTTATGAGATGTATATTTGTAAGATCTGGCCAAAAATATTACAACAAAGATTTTCAAAAGTTGTATAATAAAAATTATCACCACTAACTAATGTTATGTTTGGATTAAAAAATATATTTAAAAATGCGTAAATTATGTCTAGATGTCTATGGCTTATTTATAGGCAAAAGGACTTTGGGGATTAGACACAATTAACTGTTCTTGAAATTATAAAATCGATAAACTTGAAAACTAAGTAGCACATAAATATAACTTTAAGGGCTAAAATGACAATAAGTTGAAAATGATACTTGATGGTCAATAAGCGACACGTGTCGATTATCTTTCTTTCATTTAATATATATATAATGATCTTTCAATTTGTGGTCTTTGTGTCCATTTTTTCAAAATAAAATACTTTTTCACCAAATATAATTAACAATTTCTTTTCTCAGTCGCTATATTGTATAAATATTTTCTTTCACGGTTATTATGTCTTATGTTTCTTAAATTGTACGTGAGTGAAAGTTATTAATTTTCTTTTACTAATGCTATTTACTTGAAGACTCATATTATTCAAAATTCTCTTATACTATATTTTGATGTGATTGTACCGTTTGAATTTTACATTTGTGTATTAAAAAAAACTCCAATTTTTTTTTTATAAAAAATCCAAATTAAAGAGTACATATGAAAAAGAAGTCGAAAGAGTTTATGCGAGGTTGATCGGGTGATGTGGCAACTTTCCAACCAATGGTTGGCCAAATCTTTTATATATATATTGGGAGAGCCAAATCTTTTATATTAGTTTCAGCTGAGCGTGTAGAATTTTTTATGAGCGTGGCTTATGGTAATCTACTGGGGAATTATATTAAAATCTCAATTATTTGTCTTTTTCTTCTTTCTTATTTCTTTTCATTTTCTTTTATGAAGAATCACGGTTATTTTTCTTGTTGACAACTACTACAAGATGATGATCAGTAATCCGCAAAATAATTTGAAAAGAGATAGCACAGGATTAACTGCCATCTTTTACAGAGATGGGTAAACTCGTCCGTTGTAATAGTATCATTTTTCAAAATCTACTTCAAATGTTAATCATGGAAAATAACTGGTTTTTAAGATATATAAGTACCGTATTACTCTGACGTAGTATTCCATGAATTCAAATGGAGATTCACTCGTCTTCTTTATATTATTTATAATAAATAAATTAATTTGGTTCAAATTTATGTCTCAAGTGATTAGAAAAATTTGTTTTTGTAAAAGAGCAATTACTACAAAATAAAGTGTTATTTTGAAGTGATTTTGTCCCTAAAAAATGAGTCGTGTTTTGCATTTGTAGACTCTATAACAACATATTTTAGCTTAACTTTTGTTGTTTATTACAAATCTTAATTTACCGGATCACTTGAAGAAAATGTGAAAAATAACCCGTTTTATGAGCGTTGCACTTTTCCCTGTGAGAGAACCTTTGATGTATGATGTAATGGAGTTATAATTAGGATTGAATTTGAAGGTTGGTGCGCAATGGCCGACATCAAGAACATGGTACTTGCGCAGTATAAAATTATAAATTAGGTAAAAGTGGCTTCAAATTAAGAAGTACAAGGAGAAGCAAATTGACCATATATGTCATGAAAATTAATGACCAAGTTATGAATCCTCGTTTCTTTGACTGTGAAATTTAGCATAAAGTGCTTCAAGTGTTTGCCTCGTTACCACGACAATGCTCCTGGTCAATAGCCAACATTTTTTGTTGCTTCACTGTATATATATAGTTCAATTATTTATGGAACAAAAACCTTGTAGTGATTGATAGATATGTTTGACCAGATTTTGGTATGATTTTATTGAATACCTTACGAATAAGATCTGAAAGAGAGTATTTGATTGCTTATTTATGTATCCATCAAGTTAAACATTAAACCCTTTATTCTCACTAATTTTGCCTACCAAACATGTAAATAACAACCCTCAAGAAGGATCTACTTACAACGCTAGGTGTGATTACCACAAGACAAGGGTTTACTCGATTCAAAATATTTTAATATAAGAAATAATATGGTAATTATGTCACAAGTATGCGCCTCGTCTCTCCAGTCTTGCACTGTCCGCATGCATGTAAAAATGCACACACTAAAAAGAAGAACAAAAAAAATTATCGTAGATATATATATATATATATATATATATATATATATATTCAGCCTGTTTCACATAATGCACTTCAAGCCTCGCACTTTCAGCTTCTATACAAATCATAGGCTTTTGTAAAATGTTTCCTTGTCGATAATTACCTACCTGCAATTGTTAACTTTTGCAAAGATTTAAGAGATAGATTTGTGGCGTTCTACTTCTTATATATAAAATATCCATGCAACGTTAATAATTTTGATCTAATGCCTCAATAAATTAATCAAAATTCGTGTACGTTAGTCCTATATTTTGGAAGATGGTGCCGTATTAAGTAATAAGGCCGAGGGTGAGGCCAGGGACCTATCTAGCTAATAGCCTAATACTACTATAGCTCTCTGCCAATCAAGAGCTTAACACACGACAGATGTTAATGAGAAGAATAATTAATACTCCTTTGTCTTAGGGGGGAATATCTGGGTCGAGTTTTGTAATTTATACTATTTTCTTTAATTAATTTTAAAATTCGATGCGGATTATTTTTCGGTAATAAGGAGTAATGGATTCATGTACCAACACTTATGTAGAAAAGGGTAACTTAACTTCGGGTTTGGATCCTAGCTAGGTCTTGCTTTAAAAGATCCTTTCCATTGCACACGTAGGCAAATTTCAAGTGACGGTTATAAGAATGGCTTATAATAATCACCACTACTAATTCATTTGTTGTTTGTTTTGAGCTTCAAGTACCTCCACAGCCAATGTACTTTTTGTCATGATCACTTTACGTAGGTTAAGGATGGAAACTTTTTTGAAAGGTGTTCTAAGTTTCCAGTTGACCCTCCAAGAAAACAGATGCTGTCTATAATTTAGGGTTCTGGCATGCGCCCCGATTTTGGGGGTTGACTACTTTGGTAGTAAGGCACCCTACAAACCGTTGTTAGGGCTACAACTTAGGTATATATGTAGTTTTCGGAATTATGGAAATGAATTTCCGTTTTTTTTTTTTCACGAATGAAAAGGCACAATCATGGTTAAACTTTGCAATCTATAAAATGAGCAATAATTCGAGCAGTAAGTAATTCAAGAGAAAGGGATTAAACCCACATATTTTAATTAGAAGCCATATGCATACATTGACTTAAACAGTTCAACAAACATGATTAATTGTCTGGATTATACTGTACAATATCTTAAACATTATAAACTAAATAGGTGTTGCTGCTCAAAAATAAAATCCTTTTCTCACTAATCAAGCAATTTGGAAAAACAAAATGATATTCCCTCACTTCATGCAAAATCGTACTCCCTCGATTTCAAAATGCAAGTCACTTTAGACATTACACGTAAACTAAAGAGACAATCATACAACAATTAATTTCAATCTTAAATATTCGTTTTACCATTCATTAATTACATTGAAACTATAAACTAGACTAAATAAAAATGGATCGACATCACTTATTGAGATTAAAGGTGGAAAATAGTCTTTGAAATGCTAAAACGACTTACATTTTGAAAAATTTCTTCAAGTCTAAAACGACTTACATTTTGAAATGGAGGGAATATTTTTTTTGCATACAACTTGACGGGATGACAAAGGAAAATGATCTAATAGTGAATTTTGAGTTCAGTGATAACATCCTATTTCAAAGTGTTCGCGAAATAGAAGCGCTCCTAGGTCCTAACATCCGTAGTTAAGATGGAAGAATTAAGAAAAACGATAACCGGTCATGGTTGACTAAGTTGTTGTTGATCTTAATCAACCGAGACTCTTTATTAAGCTAGCTAGTTGCATGAAACATACAAACATAATGTTGACGTGTTGTATACTGATAATGAGTCAGGGAATCAAAACAATCTAGTGTTTCAAGGTAGTTAATGTCAGTAAAACTAATCGATCCACTTACAATATTTATTTAGACAATTGTTCTTGCTTAGATACTATATTTGTTACATGGCTGAAATACAGTAGGCGTGCGTAGCTGATTAGGAGCAGCCAAAAAAATCTCAACATAATTCAATAAATAGAAAGAAAAAAATTACTACACCTCTGAAGCATCTGGTACAAATGTCACCAGTTTGTCGGAGAATACGAAATGTATTTAAAGCTTAGATTCATTGTTCTGGGATTAATCTGTTGTTTCGAAGAAAAATATATTGGGTGGACAGTACATTACGCAGAAGCGATTCCATTTTTCTTTAATTTGTTCCTTAAAATCTAAATTATATTATTAGTGTTCCTAATTATTATATCCTAATTGTCTCGCACTAATTTCAAGAGGATTTTTTTATTTTTTAAACTGTAATTTCATCAGAACTGCTATGGCAACTATTTTTCTTAATCTTGTTTTTTCTATAAAAAAAAAAAAAAAAAAATCAACGGTGACCACTTTGTACATGCAGCCTGCAGCACACAAAAACACAAGAATCTTTTGAGGTAAAATATATAAGTTGTAGTAATAAAGAAGTAAATTATTATTAATGGACAGACAAGATAAATATATATTCTTGTGTCTTTGCGTTCCTCAAGTCATCCCGTGGCGGATCGTCAAAGAATCAACACCACTAATTAAGAATATTGTATAATTTTTCTTCTTCCAATCTATTTACAAATATTTAGTTTTTTAACACCGCGATAGGTTACAATCTTCATACAGTTTCGGTTTGGACAAATTAGTTTTCGGATTTAAACTCATACATTTGATTTCTTTATGAAAGAGGGTGCCCAATATTCTTGAGTTTTGAATCCAAACTGTCCCTTCCTTCCTTGGTGTGTCATATATGTTTGACGTCTCTCTCAAACTCGATTTATTGTGGTACTACTTGTGTTTGAACTTATTTTCTTTGACTAATTCGAATTCGAGCACGAGTGTATAGATTTGTCGAAAGAGAGGGAGTACATAGATTTTATTGGCTTTAATCCACCTGAAATGTAAATTTCATGGACTTGATTAAAGTGGCTTCCAAGTATGTAATCAGGTTTTTCCCTCGTCCTAACTGTTTCTTCCTGTTCGTCCTTTCAAAACAGTATATAATAGGTTATCCCCCTCCATTAAACATAACTTCTTGACGCAATCTTATTATGAGTTAAATGAAGTGCCACAAAGTGATCTTATTCAGTTATCGAAAAAGTACTACAAATTGATTTTCTTGATAGGGTTGTGTTAACATAATTTGTGCACGAGATAAGCACACCCTCTAAGCCTAAACCTAGAATCCCAGCCACATCTAATCCAAGGAATAAATACCGTAGTAAACAAAAAACAGCAAAAACTCCAAAGAAGCAAGGTCCCTGAAAAACAAAGGACATGTAGTGTAACTTCCGTTGGTTTACACAAAATCCACCGGTCATGTTTATGATTCTGCGGAAATAGAATACTTCCTATGTGAAACAATGAGCAAATAGTTAAACAAAATGGCCTAAAACAGTACAGATAATTTCTGCCCTTAATCAGATTTATGAAAAGTACAGTCTTGCCTGGCAAGAAGGCCGTAATGGGAACTATATTTTAGCTTCCGCATATAGGATTTTGTTTCACCATGTTCACATTTACTTCTACATTTACTTCTACATGTTCACATAAGATACGGGGAAAAAAAAAAAGGGTTCGTGAAAGCAACTGAAAATGCTGAATGTGTTGCAAGTTTCATTGCACTTTGCAACGTTTGTTCTTTGTTTTTTCCAGAAATGAGTGCATCTTCATCACGTGTAAGAAATTATGGCAGTAACATAGGAATGCAGATCACTTGAAAACCCATAATTCTTTCATGTCAATCAGCTTTTTTCCTCTTACCTCAATGTGTTACAAACGAGAATTTGTTTATCAGAACTGTCACTGATGTCTTCAGCATAAATTCTCTAGTCAGATGCATTTCCATCGGGAAACAAAAATATACAATCGGCCACAATAACCGAAACAGACATCGTTGTGAATCACACAATCACCTAACAAAACATCTCCATCTACTACCTGTATACCTTAAGGGAAGCTTGCCAGCATCCGATCTCCACCCATACATCATATATGCAGCCTGTTTTACAAGCCCCACATTCTGAATCTCTGAACGCCACCAAGCAGAAAGGGAACTTCGCAGGCTATGAACCGGACTTTTACACAATTGAATTACACACCAGGAAGTAGGAGAGGAAAAGGACCCACAAAAATAACCCAAAATAAGAAGACAGACCAGACGTGAAGCTCTGATGTCATCGAAGCATCGAGACTTGATTTAGCCAACCCAAAAAGCAGGTTGTATTAAGTAGTGACAAAACAATAGAGAGTAAACTATCTTGTCATGAAACTTTAGCTTTTTCCGTGGAACTCAGTTTCCTGATCCTTCTATCGTGGTTAAGCATGGAAGAAACACTCTCAACAACCAACACAATCTGCGTTTTCAGAAAGATAAAGAAAATCAAAACAAACACCAACAACTAGCATAAGGAGCAGAATTGCATGAGAACAAGTTTTGATGGAGATTTTCATTTGAAGATGAGTATTTCAGAGCGAGCGTTAAACAAATAACCTGGAAGCAAGCATATGCCATTGCAGTAGCGAAGTAAAAATTTGCATTGCCAGTTCCCTGCAAGTTTTTCCATATCAAAGACATCAGACCTTTTATAAAACTTCTCTACTAAGATTAAAAGATTCAAAATAACGAATTACCGTAAGACACATACCCTCCATATCCATAGATTATGCATCACTGGGCTAAGTAAGGACACTCCAACATATCCGCAAAAGAGGAAAAATGAAAATTGTATTTCTGCAGGGTAGACAGGAAATTATAGCAACGACCAGAATAGATCAAAACCAACAACAATTGCAAACACATGGCTACCTGCTAATTCATTGGTAAAGAGCGCCAATAAACTCAAGTATAAAGCAGAATCTCCAACCTGCCGAGTGAGGGTGAAGGAGATGATGAATATTAATCAAGAAATTATCACAGTAACTGAAGTGTTAAGAAGATTACAAGAAGAAAAACAGTAAGCACTTGTTTGGGGAGCTCAAATTAGCAATCAGATAGTATATTACACCAATTTTAATTCCAGAAGGATGGGAAACTCACCGATGGATAAGATTTAAGAATTGAAGAGATTGCCATGTACACAAAAGCCAGAAAGCACGGCCGGTTGTATAACCGTATAGCCAGAGGCAAAATCATGAACAAAATATTTGCATGACAAACTAACAGGAAAAAATCCCTGAAGAACTCAAAGACTTCTGCAAAGAGGTACCTGCATCAAAATTCACAAATTGGTCACACTTGAAGACCTCAATGAAGCCAACAACTTCCAACCAGACAAATCTTATAATTTACATAGCACTTACCATTGTACGCCTATGTTTGGAGAGAGATCTTTAACAGTGAGGATAAATCCATATGTCCTGTATACAACCAAACAAAAAAATTGAGAATTGAAGCTAGGCTGATATGAATCCAAATCTTAATGTCCAAATTTTAAATGTTCAAACATTGTCACATGCTTTTGTTTTCTTTTTCAATGTACAAGAAACATAAATAAAAATATCCACCCTTTGAGCATCTACTCAAAGTATTGTCACTCAAAAACTTGATTCAACGAAGAACAATCTGAATGAAAAAAGTCACTACAATGCAATCTATGCAACAGTATAAATTTTCATTTATGGTAGAAAGCCATGAGATACCTTTCAAACATCTCCAGCAGACCACCAGTCTTTTTCAATGAGATACCACACAGGATTAATAGATAAGATGCCCATATTGCAGCCCACAACGTGAAGAGCAAAATAGGCCTCAGTAAACAAAATGTTGCCTGCGTTTTTATACTTCCAATATGACTATCACTTCCAATATCCTTGCCAGCTTTTGAAGAGAATTGTGAAAACAGTTTCCTTGGTGGACCATCCACACCGCAGCCGAGCAAAATGACTATCTGCAATGAAACAAGGAGAAAACTATTTAGATCAGCATAAAAAGCATGCAGAAAATGCTGGAATTTCTTCCCTTCGTGCATGTGATTGTAAAGACGTACCGGTACAACCAGAAAAACAGGGTATAGAGACAGATGCGATGCTAGCACCCAACCAAAAGCGGCCAAAGGTACAAGACCTGTGATGGACATGAAAATTTAAGATGCCAGAGATAAAGGATAAATTTAGAGGAAGAGAAGTGTTGAAGACTATTAGAATCACTGAACAGCTCCTCTTGGCAACACAAGTACAATTAAGTTTCACATGAATGACATATTTATTCTAAACTGAGACCTTCAGAGAAAATTAAGAAAAATACATCAACCATAGGCAAACATACCATGACAAGATGAACAAAACTTACCTGTACATGCTCCATAGAGGGACAAGATCACAATCATATTTTCAATAGGCGTCGAGTTAAAACCTACACAGGTTAGTATAGTAAAAGGGTTCCATAAATACACCAGAGCAGCAATATCCCCTGACGGCAAACTCCCTGAAAAATGTATAAGATACGAAAAGGTTAAAACTGGAGATATAATTATTAGAAAACAAGAAACTGGAAAAAAAAAGGAAAAAAAATAATAAATAAATTATTCAAACCTTGGACTAACTCTGCAAGACCAAGCCATCTTAGGTTCTGATCATATGCAATTTGAAGCCTCTGACCAATCCCTCGAATAAGAACCGCGGAAATAGAATCTGCAACCACAGACAACAAACTACATCCAGATATGAGTTGAAAATTTGACATCATCCATCTTATCCAAGCAAAAGAACAAATACAATAAAAATCAACTCCCAGAACTTTTTCAGGTACAGGTAAACGGGAAGGATACCTGCATAGTAGATGATTTGATTGCCCTTCAAAACTGCACAAATCAATTTCATAGAAGAATACATTAGAAAACAAAATACTGCCATAAACAGTAGCAAACATTATTCAGCTGGATTTTTTATACAAGAAAAATTTCCTACCTTTTCACGGTGAGAGGTCCCAATATAGAAAGTAACAGTGGCGATCCATGATACATAGAACCTGAACATAAGAATGCCACTCATAAAATCAACAAAAATTTCAAAGATAGGGATTATGACTTAATAACAAAACTTTAAGAAAGTTTTTAAGTGGTACAAACCGGCATAAGGCGACATTGATAACTTCTTCAACCAGTATCCTTCAGCGACTAAAGGAAAACAAAAATGAAAAAGAGAATTGTAATTAAAATTCATCGAAACAGTAATTCAAAGCTACAGAACAAGAAGAGTGCTCACGACGACGGAGGCTAGTAACCGGGGTGGAGACTTCCGGCCGAGAAGCCAAGTTAAGACTTATTGGGAAGTAAATGAGGATCAATCTGAACAGCACAGCTGCGGCGGCCCATTTCCAGAACCCGAACCCGAAGGACTGTGTTTCGACTAGCTTCCGTTTCTTTGCTTCAGCTATCTCCTCCATCGGATTAGCTGAAGGTTTCAAGTTAGCCGGTGGAATTGAAGAAGGTATCGTAACGACGTTCTGAATTTCACCGAATCGCCGCCGTCTAGTGTCACGGAGAGATGCCGGCGATTCAAATTTAGAAAAAAAAAAAAAAGAGGAAAAAAACGAGTTGTTTTTACTTGGAGAAGCCCAGTACGAAAGGGCTTAAAAACAAGAGTAGACATATTAGCCCAATCTTAATCATCGGCCTATGTTTGTTGAGCTTTTGGTCAAAAGTTTTAGGAATAGTGACTTAACTTTTAGCCCAATCTATAATCTCCTCGTTCGGCCCAGATTTAACTTTCAGAGTTCATTCTTTCTTCAAAAAATGTGTGAGACTGGAGTACATATTATGTGGCCAATGATTGAATCTATTTTTGAAATAATCCCCTGATATATTTAGGTTTTCCCCTCCAATCTGTTGAGCCTTTCATTTGTGGATCATTTTCTTGTGTGGTCTTAAATGTTGCATCAAGGAAATCAAACCGGAGTTAGGTATGGCCATTCCAAACCTCTCAATAGAAGAGTGTTAAGTTGGATTCTCATCCCTGCAAATATGTACTAGTAGTTTCTCTCTTTTCCCCTTTCAAAAATTTTTAGTGATCATGCTCAACAATGTTTAAAGGAAACCGTTTTCCAAATACCAGTTCTTCCCCTTCCACCGTCAGAATTCACAAATTTCATAAGCTCCAATGGAAGAAGATATAAAAAAAATTTATGAAAAAAAAAAAACATTTATATGTCAAGATAGTTATAGTAATGAATATATCCATGACCCCAAGGAAAAATAGTTGTTGTAACAAATAGCATAACTCATAATGCAAAGCATTACTCCATTTGATATAAACTAAATGAGAGGACATTTTCTTACATTAAATTGTAGTATCTCTTAATGATTGCATGTGACGACTATCTTTTTTTTTTTTTTGTTCTTTTTCGTGTTAATTTCAATCATTCTTTGCAATTACGTATAGTAAACTACTTCCTCCGTCCCAAAATTATTGTCCAATTTGAATTTTTCATTTCTACTTCAACTGGTACTAAAATTAAAAATACGATCTATACAATAATTTTAGGACTGAAAGAGTATTTCATATTTCTTAATTCAATTAAGTACTAAGTCTAAGATCACCTCGTCTTTCTGAAAAAAAAAAAGAAAAAAAAAGAAAATCACAAATGTGTCAAATTCCAAAAGATTATTATATTCAATCAAACCATTCATTCTTCGAAATGTCAAAACATCTTCACACCTAAGCAACTTATTCCCCAAGACATTATTTTTTATTTTTTTGCTATTTCTTCCCTGCATTTTCTGGTGAAAAGAAACATGCGTGAAAGTTTAGAACGTGTTAGGACCCTTCAATTTACCAAACTGCCATCGGCCATTTTAAAAAGACTCAAAACACCCCTCAGTCGTCAGCACACACCTGTATAGTATAAATATAAATAATATTCTTCATTAATTCCTCCACGCCAAAAATTTCACATATTCTTTCATCTTCCAAATTTTCCCAGCATACTGTTTTCTCTCAAACAGAGCGATTAAAATTCGAAGATATGGCAACTCTAGAAGATATCGAGACTTTCATGAGCATCGCCGGCGTCTCTGAAGCCGTTGCAATTCAGAAACTCGAGGTGATTATCCATTGTTTTTTCTTTTGTAATTCGATTTTTCTGTTATTGATGTTCTTGATTATTGTTCAGTCTTTCGTTGTTTTTGGTTTCGGAAATTGGAGCTCAACTAGTTTGTGATTTTATTGATGATTTTAGTAATTCGATGATGAACTTAGTTAGCAGTTCATTTAGGGTTTTAATTGGGAACTTTCCCGTACTGTGATGTGTCTGATTCGAGTAGTGTAAAGTTATTGTCTATAATTATAGATTTTGAAATTGAATCGCCGTGCTTTAGCTGTTTTAAATTGTGAATGTGTGCAAGTTTCAATTGAATGAAGTTTTGGGAAGTCTAATTTGTAGCAAGGACCACTGGATATACCTTGATTCTTTCAATTTCTTTCCATGCCTGTAATGATTTGGAATTCGCGCGGAATTTTGTATAAATGTATGTTCTAAAAATAACTTCTGTAGCTTAATATTTTTATTTCGACATATGTCAAAGCATGTCTTGTTTCAAGCAGGACTTTCCGGTCCTTGCTCTCTTATCGTGAAACTAAAAATTCTTTCCATATCGGGGAAAAGAACGGTCAAGGAGTAAATGAAAGATAACTTTGTGGGTGGAAGTCTAATCGACGTGTCAAAGATTTTAACTGTAACTATGTGAATGTGTGTCCTTTTTGAGTCCACCGGTGCAGATCTATGTGCCAATTTTGTAACATAGTTGATAAACAACCATGGGTACTGCCTAAGGAGTTTCATCCATGTTCAATCTTTTCATTCTTGAGTACCATTTGTTTATTTCGATTAATATTATTATTTCATGAATTTCCAATTCCGATGGTTCGTGTTTAAATATTAACTGGTCATTGATTTGCTATCCCAATATATAAACATGGATATAAAGGTGCTTGTATGTGATTCTTTGGTCTTTTGATTTTATGGATAGCATTGCCGTTTCTAATTGGTGTGCTTCTTTATATAGTTTGATGTTGTATGGTGGTTGAGATATTTGTTTCCTCCTCTATTCTAGGTATCTTCGTATCATTTAATTAGCGCCAGACATTAACTCGTTGGTACAGTTGACTATAAATGACTTGGAAGTTGTAAAGAAAAGAGAGGTGTTGAAATTTAAGAGAGGAACTAGTTACAAAAGAAATATGCCCTGGCCTAAAATTTGAACCTAGTGAAGGACTTCTTTTTTTTGGTCTGATCTCTCTTCTTCTGTTGCCATTGTATGGCAATGGCATCGATAATTTAATGCACTCATTTTTTAAGATGTCAGCCATGAGTGATTTAGACAGAGAAGGAGAAAGAGTTATGCAAGGTTTTATGAATTTCCTCTGTTGTCTGTCATCCAGTGAACAACTAGCTTACTTGAGGTCAAAGTTGTAATCACTAATTGTTTTCAGTAAAATATGTTACTAATAGTTGCATCTTATTATACATAGTTCTTTTACTGTTTTGGACTCTAACCTTCTGGCATTCTTCTCTGTGTTGTTGACTACAACCATGATAATCTGTGATCTTTCTTTACTTTACCATGGAGCTCTGTTCTTACCTTTCTCTCCATATATATGTTTGTTGCTGTTGCACTCAGGAACATCGCGGTAATCTGAATGCAGCTATTAATGCTCATTTCAGTGAAGGAGAGAGAAACAGGTTGGTACCTTCCTGTATCTGTCGTTTCATCTGCTCTGCCCTTCCTATCCTTTTCATCTCTTTTTCTACTTTACCCCTCCCACTGATAAGAGGAGGCATGATTGTGAATACTTTGCTTGAAAGATAAATAGTAATAAAAAGAATATGCAGCTAGTGTAAGTCATAGTCACTTGTTAAATTGTTTATTCGAATGTGGTTCATCTCATTCTTCAGAGTACAAGAGACACCTGTTGTTGATGCTCAAGATGATGTCATGGAAATTGATGATCCAGTTCAAGTTGGGCCGCATGCACCTCCCTTCCCTCCGTTGTCATCCACTAGAAACTTGAATCCTTTTTCTTTGCTTGATCCGAACTTCAGCAGAAGTATATTTGATAGTGGTCCTGAAATTATAAGCCGTTCTCCTTTTGTTTCCCATCCAAGAGAAGTGAGGGAGATTCCAATAGAGGTTAAAGATGGCAGTGAACAATCTAGCCGATCTCGTAATGCTCCGACTATTGAGGATGTTACTGGAACCTCACAAGTTCATGGCCCTGAAATTCATGGCTCAGTAGTACTTACTGATGATAATGACGAAGAACTTCCAACTGCTCCCGCTACGTATGCCTCTGCGCTAAATCACGGCATAGTTAATCGCTATCCAGATGCACCTAGTTCCAGGCCATCTGCCCCTGTAATTGATGATTTACCTGATTACAGCAATGATATAGAAGAAGAAATGATCAGAGCTGCCATTGAGGCTTCTAAGCGGGATGCTGAACTGTCAAACCATCAACCTGAGGTTTGAAGCACATCCAATGAAGTCTCTGAATAATCCATCTGCTTTTCTCAGTTTATGTATAACGTATATGTGTTTTGCTACAGGTTTTGGCCGATCCCTTACCTCCTCATCAGCAGTCTCACTTTGGTGATACTGACTATGCACATGCGGTTTCGTTGTCACTGGAGGTTTGCTCTGGTACAGCTTGCTTTTGATTCTTTCTCTTAATCCTTTATTCCTCTAACATGAAATTTATGCAGACTGCAGAAAGAGAGAAAGCGCTACGCGAGATGGAGGGAAAAACCGTAGTTTCAGATTCGGTTGCATCAGCTGATGCAGAGGATCATGGGAAAGCATCAAATCCTTCAAATGGGAGGTTTGTGTTTTATCGGTTATCGGTTACCTTTTTTCTTGAATGTTTCGTAAAGGAATTTGTCAATGCTCTTTCTCATGCTTACTTTTCTGGGCATTTGACTAGAACCATCGGTACCTTTTCTGTTTCTGCACTGTAGTTGTATGTTTCAATTTTTTGTTCTTGTTTCCGTTGCCAATGTAGGTTGCATGTAGGGAGTACATCTGCCCCAGATGAAGAAGCTGAAGACATGGAAGAACAACCACTGGTTAGGCATAGGAGCAGACATACATCCATAGGATCTGTTGAAACTGGTGCAGATGTTGAAGAAACTGATGTTAGACCAGCAAGCCTGGAACGTGATGGTAACCTTGATGCTCCACGGGTCAATGGCAACGAGTTCCCAGATGAGGTATTTAGAATTGATGTTTTAGAGTTTGTGATTCTGTATTTTTCTTTAGCAATGAAGCTTGAATTGTTCTAATTGTTATATTTAATCACTTGAAGTGGGGTGGCATCTCATCGGAGGAACATGATGAAGCGGTGATGCTTGAAGCTGCCATGTTTGGTGGTATTCCAGATGGAAGTGGATATGGTCTTCCATTTGCACCTCATCAGCTCATGCAGAATGGTTTGAACCAGACTATGGGTCCTTATGCTCCCAGAGTGCCTCGGCCTCCATCACCAACTCTCACTGCTCAGCGCTTGTTACGTGAACAACAGGTGTGCCTTTTGAGCTTGCTAGTTCTTTGAGATTTGATGGTACCTGTAAGGCTGTAACAGTGATGATATTGTATAGGATGATGAGTACCTTGCTGCATTGCAAGCTGACCGAGAAAAGGAATTGAAGGCGAAGGAAGAAGCTGACGCTGCGCTAGCTGAAGAGAGGCGAAAGGAAGAAGAATTACGTAGGAAAATGGATGAGGAGCAGGTAAAATTTTTTCACTTATTGAAATCCAAAATCATGTTCTTCAGGGATTGATTACTCAGTCCTGTTGTTAACTGATGAGCAGGAGATTGAGAGACAGCTAGCTGCCAAAGAAGCTTCGCTTCCGCAAGAGCCACGATCAGATGATGAAAATTCCGTTACCCTTCTTGTGCGGATGCCTGATGGGAGCAGGAGAGGTCGTCGGTTCCTTAAGTCTGATAAACTCAAGGTATATTTGAGGCAATCTGGAATTTTTAATTGCTGAAAACAGCTAGTTTAACCTGATGGATTTTCTTATTGCCTTGCAGAGCCTATTCGACTTCATTGACATTAGCAGAGTTGTGAAACCTGGAAAATACAGATTGGTTAGTTGCTTTCTTGTTACTGGAATTTGCTAAGTAGAATTTTAATGTTCCTGGAGCTACGGGTTTTCATGCAAAACCAGCTCTTCTGCAATCCTTACTGTTTGAAGTGAATCTTTGTTGGAGAAGCTTAACATTAGTTTATACGATTAGAGAATAAAACAAAGTGCAATTCTAAGTATGGCAATTTAAAATCTGCAGGTAAGACCATATCCTCGACAGGCGTTTAGTGATGACGAGTGTGCTTCGAGTCTCAGCGACTTAGGGTTGACCAGCAAACAAGAAGCCCTGTTTCTTGAGTTAATTTAGATGGACTGTAAAGCTATAGTTAGGACTTAGATGCATATCGCTGAAATATTGAAGTTTACAGGCATAAATGTTGGATAATTTTTTGTTGGTTTGTGATGTGGTGGATTGTATCACTTTTGGGGGGAGTACACTAAGCTGCCCCGCATTGGTGATTCAGCTGGGCTTGGAAATTTGTTTGGATTGGTTTATAGTAAAATAGAAAACACGTTCAAAATTTATGCCATTGCACATTGGAGACTCCTTTATTATTACCTTTGAAGTACGAAACACATCGTGATCATATTCATTGTGCACGCTGCATTGCGTATTACAGAAAGAGAATAAGGGAAGAGTTCCTTTTTCTTTTCTCTCTCTTTTCCCCCCCGGAAAAAGAAGACAGTTCCAGCCATAGTTGGGTGGTAGGATGGATATGACGATGACATACACAATGACTCCGGAAGTAGTACAGATTTCATGTTTTCTATTGTGGCAACAGGAATCGTGACGAGCTGCCGGACAAAATGACGATTCATCCTAGTTAGATACCAGTCTTTGGACCAAATTGGTCGTGAATGCAAACTGGGTACAACATTTTTGTATGAAATGGGTAAGCGAAAATCACACATTAGACATCACTTGGGCTTATACTTGATCCTTAGAGAAGAGAACATTAGTGTTAGAACACTGTCATTGACGTCTTCGGGATGTAGGAAAAGGTCATCTGGGTTATTTTCGTAACCTGCTTCTCGGCTAGTGAAGTTGCCTGTCAAGATCTTAGAACATTTCGCTATGGCGTTTGGTTTCAAGTCAAATATAGTGCAATGCACTCGAATAGACCAACAGAGAGATGCAATGGAAGGTAGTTTCCCCTTCACATACGTACTCCCTCTCTATTTTTCTATTTTTCTAGTTTTTGAATCCGTATCTAGGACCCTCTAGTGTAACACGTTGGCGGTTTCCCCTAGTGTATACTACCTCTCATTTGGAATATAACGTCTTGGCAGTTCACCTCAAATGTATATTTCCTCCCCTTCAGAATATGTATCACGTTTTATAATTATTATCATCACTGTTTTCTTTAGTCTCCCGTTATACGTGTTTTTGCTTTTTTCTAATACTTTCAAGGTGTCTATCATCGCCAATAATGACTAATCCTACTTTCCAAATTGTAAATATTTTGATGGGTAAAAGAATTGACGAAAAGACTCCTTTTAGAACCTTATTCTAATCATAAAGTATGAAGATCTTGGACTTCAATAACACAAGAAGCAAACTTATAATAATGATGAAAATTGATAATAATCTCTCTCCCTTCACTCATTCCTTTCTTGGTTAAAGAACTTATTATATTTTGATCAAGTTGCATTCATCATCTTCTTAATCAATATGGTTTTTTTTTTTTTTTTTTTGGTTTTTGACAAAAATATGCAAATATGCAATACTCTTTATTAATTTTATTCACATATACTTCAAAGAACAAGAGTGTATCCACACAAGATTCTAATACTTTTCGTTCTGAATTTAGTTTAGTCCACCAATGAGATCAGTTTAATTATCACCGTCAAAATTCGAAAAAGTTGCACTTGTTATAATTATCTGATAATGTGGATGTCCACAAGCTAGTAAAGTTGTATAGGAATTCTTTGTTTAGAGATAATATTTATAAGATTTTATTAACAGTTAGATGTTATCTCTATTTACTCTTATCTTGTATCTGCTATTCCTATAAAAGGAGAGTAGTCTCTGCAGAAATAATACACAGATCATTCTCTCTTTTTCCCTCTCTATTATGCTCTCCCTACTTGTTCTTTCTCTCAGCTTTATAACTTTGCTCTTTACTTTATATTTATAACACGTTATCAACACGAGTCTCTACCTCTTGCTAGTTTCGGTTGGGTAAGTGTTGTCAATTGTTTTTGTTTCTTTTATCAAGATGTCTAAGCTTACAAAACTTGAATTTGTCCCTCTTGACATATCCGGGAAGAACTGTTTGTCCTGGGTTCTTGATGCTGAGATCCATCTCACTTCAAATGGCTTAGAAGAAGCAATTAAAGCTGGAAACAGTGCCACAAATCAGGAGAAAGCCAAAGTCATGATTTTTTCCCGTCACCACCTTTATGAAGATCTGAAAGCAGAGTACTTGACGCTGAAAGATCCATATACTTTATGGACGAGTTTGAATGAAAGGTATGACCACCAGAAAAGTGTTATTCTTCCAAGAGCTCGTTATAAGTGGACGCATTTGCGTTTGCAAGATTTTAAATCTGTTAGTGAATATAATTCAACAATATTTCGAATAACTTCACTGTTGAAATTGTCTGGTGAAAAGATCTCTGGTGTGGAGATACTAGAGAAAACAGATACCACGTTCCACGCATCTAATGTGCTCCTGCAGCAGCAATATCGTGAAAAGGGATATAAAAAGTATTTAGAATTGATTTCTGTTCTACTTCTTGCTGAACGAAACAATGAGCTCTTGTTGAAAAATCATGAGGCCCGTCCAACGGGTGCTGCTTCATTTCCTGAAGCAAATGCGATAGCAACGCATCCTAATAATGGACAAGCTCGAGGCCGTGGTCATAGCGGGGGTCGTGGTCGTAATCAAAGCCGTCATAACGCTCGTGGTGGTCATAACAAAAATAATACCCACCAGAAGTTGGGAGTCAATGATGATAAGAATGGAAAGAAAAAGAAAGATGGTGACAAATGCTTTCGATGTGGCAGGACGAACCATTGTCGCGTATCTGTCGTACGCCAAAACATCTTGCAGATCTCTATTAGGAATCACTGAAGAAAGCATAAAAGAAGATAGAGACAAATTTCATCCAGAATGATTTTGTTGATGTTAACCATAATTTTGTTAACAATGGTTTTACTGAATTTGCTAGTTCAGATGTTGCTGATTTCTTTGTCAATCACTCTGAAGGTAAAGTCAATGCTGAAAATGTCTTTCAGGGATAGGTTTTTTCCCTTAGAGATAAGTTTTATATTTTGAATATGATGTAATGAATTTTATTTTCATTTAATGAATTTCAATTAAATATTTCCTATTTATGTTTATTTTATTGTCCATTACTTTACTTTTGTATTAAATAAAGAAAAATATTCTTATTTGGAATCTTTTTACTTTTGAAGATAATGGATGTCGCAATCAGCAATGACAAAGAAATATGTCTAGCAGACAATACAACAACACATTCAATACTCAAAGAGAGAAAATACTTTTCTCATATAGTGTTGAAAAAATCCCATGTTAGTACAATATCTGGGAGTAAAAAATTAATTGAAGACTCCGGAAGAGCAAATATAATACTACCTGGAGGCACTAAATTTTGCATTGATAATGCACTATATTCTCTAAAGTCTCAACGAAATTTGTTAAGTTTTAAAGATATTCGCCGAAATAGATATCACATAGAGACTTATTGTGATGGTAATATTGAGTACTTGTATATTACGAGTAATGTTGTTAGGAATAAAAATATCTTAGAAAAATTGTCTTCATATTCCTCCGGATTATATTACACATATATTACTACAATTGAAAGTTATGCTACGGCAAACCAGAAGTTTACTACAATTGGTTTCTCGGTTCTATTATGATGCGAAGAATTTTAGAGAATTCTTATGGTCATTCTTTAAAGAGCCAGAAAATTCTTCAAGCTAAAGAATTCTCTTGTGCTGCTTGTTCTGAAGGCAAATTAATTATAAGGCCATCAACAATGAAAATTCATACCGAATCTCCTCAATTCTTAGAACGTATACATGGTGATATTTGTGGGCCGATTCACCCATCTTGTAGGCCATTTCGCTATTTTATGGTCTTAATTGATGCATCAACTAGATGGTCCCATGTATCTTTATTATCAACTCGCAACATGGCGTTTGCGAAATTACTTGGTGAGTTGATTTGGTTACGAGCATATTTCCCAAATAATCCTATTAAGACAGTGCGTTTGGATAATGCTGGTGAATTTACATCCCAATCATTTAATGATTTGTCAATTGGGATTAAAGTTGAACATATTGTAGCTAATGTTAATACACAAAACGGTCTGACAGAATCGTTTATAAAGCGCATCCAGTTGATAATGAGGCCTTTACTTATGAGAACTAAACCCCCAATTCTGCTTGGGGGCATGCTGTGCTACATGCCGCATCATTAATTCGCATCAGGCCAACAAATTATCATGAGTACTCTCCCCAACAATTGGTTGGTCAGGGACCAAATATTTCCTATATTAAAATTTTTGGTTGTGTGGTACATGTTCCTATTGTTCCACCACAACGCACAAAGATGAGACCTCAAAGGAGGTTGGGAATATATGTTGGATATGAATCTCCATCAATCATAAAAATTCTCGAGCTAAAAACTGGAGATTTATTTACGGCTCGTTTTACTGATTATCATTTTGATGAATCAGTTTTTCCAACATTAGAGGGAAAAAGTAAACAGTTGGTTAAAAATATTAGTTGGAATGAATTTTTATTATCTTATCTTGATCCTCAAACAAGGCAATATGAACTAGAAGTTCAAAAGATAATTCATTTGCAATGATTAGCAAATCAATTGCCTGATACTCTTACAAACTTGAAACGTGTGACTAAATCACATATACCAGTTGTTAATGCTCCTGCCCGAATTGATGTCCCTGAAGAACCTTCTACCAGAAATCATGAATTACGGGTGCAACAAAAACATGATAGACCAATCGGTTCTAAAGATTAAAATCCTCGTAAACGAAAAGAAGCAAACACTGAAGATGGAGGATTCGAGGTTGTTAAGCAGCCTGAAGAAACTTTGCAATAAAAGATCCCGACATAACAGAAAATCAACTTCCTGAAGAAATTCAGGTACCTGAAAGTTTTGAGATGTCAATTAATTATGTTATGATGGGACAAAAGTGGAACCGATGTACAACAAAAGTCGACGATAAATTTACCTATGCTGCAACAGTTAACATTATAAATGAAAATGAGGATCAAGAACCAAGGTCTGTAGATGAGTGCAGACGAAGAAATGATTGGTCAAAATGGAAAGACGCTAATTAATCAGAATTAAATTCATAGGCAAAACGTAAAGTCTTTGGACCAATAATGCGCACACCTGAAGATGTGCAACTGGTATGATTCAAATGGGTATTTGTGTGAAAAAGAAATAAGAAAAATGAAATCAAGCGTTATGAAGCACGTCTCGTCGCACAAGGTGTTTCCCAGCGACCGGGTATTGATTATGAGGAAACATATTCTCTGGTAGTGGATGCAATAACGTTTCGATATTTGTTAAGTCTCGCAACAAGTGAAATATTAGAAATACGTCTCATGGATGTTGTGACTGCCTATCTATATGGGCCACTTGATAGCGAAATTTACATGAAAATTTCGAAAGGATTTCAGATCCCTAAAGGATTTGGTTCTCGAAAGTTTTATTCAATTAAATTGTGTAAATCTTTGTATGGCTTAAAACAAGCCGGACGAATGTGGTATAACCGTCTTGATGAATATCTGATAAAGGAAGGTTATTTAGATGATCCAATATGCCCGTGTATTTTTATCAAAAGATGTGGATCTGAGTTTGTAATTATTGCAGTTTATGTTGACGATTTAAATATGATTGGGACTCCTGAAGAGCTCACTAAAACTGCAAATTACTTGAAGCGAGAATTTGAAATGAAAGACCTTGGAAAGACAAAATTTTGTCTTAGTTTACAAATTGAGTACACCAGAAGTAGCATCTTTTTACATCAGTCTGCTTATACTGCTAAAGTGCTTAAACTTTTTTACATGAAGAAAGCACATTCTTTGAGCACATCTATGATTGTAAGGACACTTGATAAGGATAAAGACCCTTTTAGGCCTTTTAGGCCTAGAAATGGACATCCAAGGGAGAGTGTTATACTTATCTAATAATATGGATGTCCACAAGCTAGTAAAGTTGTATACAAATTCTTTGTATAGAGCTAATATTTAGAAGATCTTATCACCAGTTAGATGTTATCTCTATTTACTCTCATCTCTATATCTGCTATACCTATAAAAGGAGAGTAGTCTCTGCAGAAATAATACATAGATCATTCTCTCTTTCTCCCTCTCTATTGTTCTCTCTCCCTACTTGTTCTTTCTCTCAGCTTTACAACTTTGTTCTTCACTTTATATTTATAACAACATTAATTTATTTTAATGACAAACATATGTATATATGGCCTGTAAATTGGGCCGAAAAAACCTTTCAAGAGTAGGCTAACCAAACTTTGTTATAAGGACTTTTCTCACACAAATTTTACGAAATATGCAAAAAGAAAAAAAGAAAAAAAGGTTAACCTAATTCCGCTTTCTTATGATTTTTTTTTTATCAATTACTTAAAAGTTACGGGTAAATAGAAAAATTAATGAAAACAAAAGTGCTTATCCGATAATCTTTTTAACAGTAAACATCACACACAAAACATGTGATTGTACATCATCATAAATTGATACAAAACTGATTGAGAGAGCCTTACTGCGTAAGGTAAGCCACAAAACACACCTTCCTCCACATTGGCCATATCGCAAAGAGATGAAGTTAAAGTACATGTTCATAATCAAAAATGTCTTTTTTGTTAACCCACAATGTTAATAAAAAAAAATTAAAAAAAATATTTAAAATGTCTTTTATGAACAAAACAAACTGACTAAATGTTAAGTGGAGGAAATTGCGTTGGATGAGCCCAGAAATTGGCTTCAATGTTGTCCTGTTGCTGATTGAAATTAATACGCAATTTGGCCTTTTAGAAAGGTTGTTAGACTATATTGTGATGGTTACAGAACAGGACAGCAATCAGCCGATTTCGAACACAGGGAATGTTTACTTAATCTATCCTCTTTTTATGTTGTTAGTGACAGTGACTTCCCTACTACATTTACTTGCCTTGATTTCAGCACAAAATATAAAGAAAAAGAAAAACAACCCCACGAAAATGAAGAGATTTATTAGTAGCATCTCTTTTTTTTTTTTTTTAAATCTTAAGGACACCCCTGGTTAACTATCAATTAAGTCATGCTTCATATATGTCATAGTAGTGTATGTACAACACTCATCCGTCCAGAAGAAATAATTCACATTACAATATGTAAAATATGTAGTTTTTAATATAAGTTTTAAATTATAATGTGATTTTTTTTTATAGAATTGAAGGATTATTTTATTTAATAAAACAAACTTAACAATAGTTTACGAATCTTAACTTTTGTTATGCATTCGTGTAACCTGTGAAATCAACTTATTAGGAAGACTCTTAATTTGTGGGGTTAATGTATTGTAGTATCAATTTGGTGTTCATGTAAGACTCTTAGCTTAGCTATGAAATGAAAGAAAAAAACTATTCCATCCACTTCAAAAATTCTAGCTCAGACATTTTTTTTTTCTTAGTTTAATTTTGTATTGTTTTAGTTCAATAAATATTACTCTGATTTGGGACGCTTTTTTCCTAGACTTATGAGTACAACTTTATTTTTTTGACAGCGCAGTACATTTTTCCAGGAAATTTCACCATAGGGTGGGAACATATGATGATGTGTACCAACGGTCAATTGAAACGGTACATCAGCAGAGAAGACACGTGTGGCCGACGTGACCAAAATCTAGCGAAAAAAC
The DNA here is from genome assembly GCA_949775105.1 of Oldenlandia corymbosa var. corymbosa. NCBI lineage: Eukaryota > Viridiplantae > Streptophyta > Magnoliopsida > Gentianales > Rubiaceae > Oldenlandia > Oldenlandia corymbosa. The sequence continues at coordinate 7,904,975 of OX459119.1, read as the reverse complement.
ATCAAACCCCTCAAAAGCCTTTACCTCCGTACAACTATTTCCCAACTCCCTAACTCTCCTTAACGGTCGTATTTCTCCGACAAGTGGACAACGGTCACATTTTCAACCATTCTCCACCGTCCGATCTTTCATCCAACGGCCACCGATTGAAGTTTCCCAAGAACTCCGTCTTTGACAGTCTCTTCCCCCATACCCCATCATTTTTTTTTCGGGTTCCTAATTTTATTTTATTTTTTTAATCCTGATGTCCAGGTAAAAAAAATTTCATTGTCTATTGTGATCGAAGAAGTTGGGGGAAACTGGGAAGTCTTGGTATATATAAAAACTCTGTTCTGTAATAGTGAGTGAACTTTTTTGGGTTTTGTGGGGTTTTTGGAGGTGACAGTTCTTTTTGTTGAATATTATCTGGACGATGATTATTACTTCCATCCGTGCATGTTTGAAGGTTTTCTGAATGTGGGTTTTTCTGGGTTTTTTGGGGGAGGGTGGGATTTTATTAGTTTGATCTCTCTCAATTGAAGCAAATGGCATGTTTGAAGTTTTTGTCAAATGGTGTTTTCAGCTGCTTATTATCTGTTCAAGGATGTGGTGTTTGCTGTTTCTGTACTGAACTGAGTTTTAATCAGCTAAGAAAGTACGCTTCTTTGGTATGAATTTTGTTTAGATTTTCGGGAATCCGATGATTATTTGTATTCTTTTGTTGTAGGTATTAATTGATTGATTGATTCATATTTGTCTCTCATTCTTTGATTCTTTATGTTGTTGTGATCTAATTTTTTTTTTTTTTTTTTGCTAATCCACATTCTTTCCTGCACATAATCTTATACATATATTCATTCATTCATCATATAGGACACACAATCACATATTCTTCCCCCAGAGGATTTTTTTTTTTTTCACATTGATCTTCAATCGTTTTGGCATCGGATTCCTATTTTTGTTTGTTCTTTGATTTCTTAAAAACAAAAAAGAATTCACACACACTCACATTGTAGGCCTAACAGCATTCTGTTTCTCTTGACTTCTCCCTTTTGTTTTATAAAAAGAAAATTGATTGCCACATACCAATTCTTTTGTACATTTGATTCTTTGAAATTCTTTCAAAATAATTTTCGAGTGTGGGGATACAGAGAGAAACACAGTGAGAGTGAATGAATTAAAAGGGGTGGGTGAATTTTTTTGGAAGCTGGAAGAAACAGAAATCAAAAGGAAGACATTGGAAGAAGAAGCAGCAGCTGCGGTCCTGAAGAATGTTGGCAGGGTGCTCATCATCATCCACATTGTTGTCGCCAAGGCATAGATTAAGGAGTGAATCAGCATCCCAATTCCAAGCTTGTCATTTCCCGTCAATGAGCACACAGCGATTGGATTTACCATGTAGTTTCACGCGTAAAGATAATACTCAAACACGGTCCCAACCATCTATTAGGCCTGTTGGTCTTTCTCTCGAGAAGCCGGTTGATGCCAAGACCAATTCCCTTAAGCAGACTGTTCGTTTACCACCCATTTCTGTGAACAACAGGGATGATTTCTGGGAGAAAAACAAGAGCTTGAAGAAGAGGTTTGCAGAGCCGTTTGGTGATGAAGAAGAAGATGAGATTTGCATGAACAGAGCTAAGAGGAAAAGGAGGAATAATGCCAGTTCGGATGATTTCCCGGAGGAGGAGTTTGTGGAGGAGAAGAAGCTGAGTTTAGGCCATCTGGTTGGAAGTGGAAGCTTTTGGCTGCAACAACCGCCGTTTGATGTGGTGGTTCCTCGCTCTGTTCCTCCACTAATAACAGGATCCCAGGTTCCTTTCAGTCTTTCTTGTTCAGGGGAGGAAGAAAGTAGTGTTTGTTTTGTTCCCCGTGATGTGATCTGTCAGCCATCGCCACTGTCAAATAATCCTTGTTGGGTGGATTCTGTTGTGAGTCAGGTTACTAATTTGGGTGGTGATCATAAGAACGTGGAGAGTGGTCAAGGTCAGGGGAAAGAGGCTTCTGTATCAAGCACTTCATCCGGGAGTCATGGTTTGGTTCTCAGGTTGAGTGAGAATCCATCAGAGCAGCTGCATCGCACTGGAAACGGTTCCGGGAGGCCTAATCCGACGGAGGGCGCGGAGGTTGTTGTTCCGGGGCACATTGATGATGATGACAATCAGAGGGAGCAGGAAGGTTTTGAGTTGGTCAGCTTATTAGTAGGTTGTGCAGAAGCAATCACGTCGAAGAACATTCCGGCGATTAATCATTTTATTGCCAGGTTAGGAGAGCTTGCATCTCCAGGTGGATCTTCTCCGATGAGCCGCCTCACTGCTTACTTTACTGAGGCTTTATCCCTAAGAGTTGCGAGGATCTGGCCTCATATATTTCACATTTTACCGCCTCGGGAACTTGATCGCGTTGACGATGATGGCGGTACTTCATTGAGGCTTTTGAACCAGGTCAGCCCGATTCCAAGGTTCATACATTTCACCTCTAATGAGATGGTGTTGAGAGCTTTTGAAGGGAAGGACAGGGTTCACATCATAGATTTTGATATTAAGCAAGGGCTTCAATGGCCTAGCCTGTTTCAGAGTTTGGCTTCTAGGAGTAATCCTCCTACCCATGTCAGAATTACGGGTATAGGCGAATCGAAGCAGGAGCTGATTGAGACGGGTGACAGGCTAGCCGGATTCGCTGAGGCGTTGAATCTACCTTTCGAGTTCCATCCGGTTGTCGATAGATTGGAAGATGTTAGGCTGTGGATGCTTCATGTAAAGGAGAAAGAGAGTGTGGCTGTGAACTGCATTTCTGTTTTGCACAAGATGCTTTACGACAGCACAGGAGGCGCGCTGAGGGATTTTCTAGGGCTAATTCGGAGCACAAACCCGACAATCGTTCTTGTGGCCGAGCAAGAAGCTGATCACAATGAGCCAGTCTTTGAAACTAGGCTCTCCAATGCATTGCAGTATTATTCTGCCATTTTCGACTCACTAGACGCGAGCAACGCGCCTGATAGCCCGATCAGGAGGAAGATTGAGGAAATGTTCGCTCGCGAGATCAGGAATATCGTCGCCTGTGAAGGAGTAGAAAGGCAGGACAGACATCAGAGCTTCAGGAAGTGGCGAAGGGCGATGGAAGGGGGCGGTTTTCGGTGCATCAAGGCCAGAGAAAGGGAGTTACTTCAGAGCCAAATGCTGTTGAAGATGTACGGCACTGAGAGTTACAAGGTGGAGAAGCAAGGGGAAGATGGATGTGCACTTACTTTGAGTTGGTTGGATCAAGCTCTTTACACAATTTCAGGATGGGAGTTGGTTGATGTTGCAGGAAGCTCATCATCTTATACTCAAGCGGGTTGAGATTCTTCTTCTACTACTAAGTCATCATTATATATACTGTCAACAATATTAACTTCATTTGTCACATACTACACAGGAAGGGATAGCCAGATTCTTTGTAGGTAGAGAAGTTTTTTTCATCATTATATTCTTTCATTCTTTATTGCAGATAAGAAATTAATGTAATTCTGCTTGGGAAAGAACCATTTTTTCTTTTGTTATGACACATACAAGGTCGTACAGCTCTGTTTTCTGGGCAGATTGATTTCTAGAGCCATATTTATAGAGTTTTTAGTATCACATTGTTGATTCTTTTTGTTGTTGTAACTTGTAAAGTAAAGCTGGAATTCTTAATCAATACTGTAGTAGTAATCCAGCCATTTCTTCTTTCTTTTACAATTTGATGTAAGAAGAGTTGTTGATGCTGAAACACGACATAAATAAAATGATTTTGGTGGCATTTCAGTCAAGTTATTATATTTGTTTTATCTTTCCGTCTAAAAATGATTGTTTTTCTTGGCCCGGGAAATTTACAAGAGCACAGATTTCACTAACAGTAAATGTTGTAAGACCGTTACATATACCCCCACAGAAAAGAAGCTTTCTTTCTTCTAATCTTGTCTTTTTTTATCCTAAAAAATTTTCTGGTTCTTTTCTCTCAGCCGTCATCGGTCATGGCTGCTCTCTTTCCATCCTTCCGCTGCATCTTCACAAGATTACGGCCAACTTCCTCAATCCCCACCATAGCCTCCTCCTTCTTCTTCACTAAATTCACAATCCCACTTTCCAAATCTGTGTCTTTTTGCCTCTCTCCCCTTTCTACTGCCTCCTGCTCCTCCTCTTCCCCTGCACTCCATGTTACTACTCACCCAGGTAAACCCAAAATTACAAATGGACTTGGGGTTTTTTTAACTATAATTTCGATACTTAAAAGCTGAAAGTTTTGTTCTTTGAAATTGCAGAAACAACCCTGATTTTAAATGCGGATGAGAGGTTTTTAGGGGATGGGTTTGGTGGCTTTGGCTCTGTTCAGGAGCCTGCTGGGGATTCGTCCACCATAGCTGCCATTGTTACTTCTTTGGGTGGTCCTGCTGCTGCTGTAGGAATCGTTAGGTTATCAGGTCCCTCTGCTGTGGCTATTGTTGGGCGTTTGTTTCGTCCAAGTTCAAAGAAAAGGAAGACGAGTTCAACATGGAAGCCTAAGAGCCATTTTGTACAGCATGGTGAGGTATTGGACTCTCAAGGGAATGTTATTGATGAGGTATAAATTCATATTCCTTAGGTTTTCTATGGCTATGTATGAATTTTATTATCATTTTTGGTGCTTGTTGTGGTCGGATTGTGAAATGAGTAGGAGTGATCCAGTGTAAATTGCATCATTAAATTTAATTGATTATTTTTGGTGCTTGTGGTCGGATTGTGAAATGGGTAGGGAGCGATCACTGACGATTCCAGTGTAATTGCATCATTCAATTTGGTTTCGTGGAGTTACGCAAAGGCTAAAATGCGACTTATACACACACACACACACACATATATATAGATATATATTTTGTTCGCATGGAAAGAATTTTTAGTTGTTTGTTGGGTGTTTCATGATAAAAACTCTTTCTTTGCTTTCAGCTTTTTTTCCCCCCTTGGGTTGGAGAGGATGGAAAACTTATGATTTTATTGGCCAAATACCATTTATTTACTGCCATACAGTCATGTGGATGTTGTTGGGCTGCCTTTATGTCAGTTAAAATGTGAGCTGGTTCAAGACATGATTTACATGTTTTCTTTTCTTTTTCTTTTCCATACTTAATTAGGTTTTAGTGCTTCCAATGCTGGCTCCAAAATCCTATACTCGAGAAGATGTGGTTGAACTTCAATGTCATGGAAGTGAAGTTTGTCTTCGTCGTGTTTTAAAGGCCTGTCTTGAATCGGGTGCAAAGCTTGCAGAACCAGGTTCGCTTCACAAACGATTATTCTCATGCTGTACAAATGAAGGATTTGTGAGTTTAAGATGTTAAGAAACTCACAACTCTAAATAGATGAAGTTCATAGGCTTGCCTATTACCAATCCATGTGTAATTTTGATTAATCTTAATATATTTAAATTACTTTTCAAAAAAAAAAAAAAACTCTAGAATGTTACTGCTGTGAGGCTTCTTAGAGTTTTTCTACAAGCTATATCTTGCCTTGTTGCTTGGAAGTCAATGTTAAATGAAATAGAACAGTTGGGATATCCATCAGCTTGATTTCTGGTGGGATTAAAGCTTTTTCGAGCGGAAGTAACATATTACCCACATATGCATAAAGATTAGTGCTCTTGTTAACAATTGGATTCTTTCCTTCCCTTTCCTGTAGACAAAGTAGAAGCTTTTTTTTTTACTTTTTCTTTTTTATCCCCATTGAGTATTGAGATTCAATTTTCATAAGCGCTTGAAACAATTTTGGGTTTGCATGTACCCTATCCATAATTCTGACCTTTATGACCTGATTATTGTTCTTTTGTCAGGGGAGTTCACACTCCGAGCTTTTCTGAATGGTCGATTAGATCTTTCTCAGGCTGAAAACGTGGGGAAACTTATATCTGCTAAGTCAGGGGCTGCTGCTGATTCTGCATTGGCTGGAATACAGGTGATAAATCTTATTGGTGATACAAAAGCATAATTAAGATCTTTTACCAGGATAATACAAAAATAATCATTGTAGTATTTGTTTATTCTGCTAATTGAGCCAGTTCTTTTCCGTGTGTCTGGTAGACACTAATGATTAACACGCTTTCTTTCCCAGGGAGGGTTCGCCTCTATGGTCAGAAACTTAAGAAGAGATTGCATTGAGTTGCTAACGGATATTGAAGCTCGTTTAGATTTTGAGGATGAGATGCCACCACTAGACATTAATTACATTATAAACAAAATACACATCATGTTGCAAGATGTGGAAAGTGCATTGGAGACTGCTAATTATGACAAACTTCTGCAATCTGGACTACAGGTATTGTATCGGGAATAATGAGATAATTTATCTTGTCGGACTATGCTACCTGTGAAGAAGGGAAAAAGTACCATTTTTTATAATATGAATTCATGTTTGTATATTGTTGTATGAATCTTGCGTGGGATTTTACGGTTTGCTTGTTCCTTTTGTTCATCGGAATTTCCTTGTCCTCTGTACTTTATATGAGCTTTCTTAAGGGAAAGGAAATGCTACTTTTATTAGTACAGACATTTGAAACTTTTGATTCATCACCTTTTGTGAATTACAAAGAATTACAAAAGAATGCTTTCTGATTTTCTATACAAATGGAGGAAAAAGAACTTCGATGCTCTTAGAGTTGAACCCTTGAAAAGTTGGGAATTTTCCCTAGTTATTCATGTGCTGGATCTCAGTCTTTACTACTTACTTGAGTCCTTCATACAAAGCAGTATTTTGATCATTCCTTAACTATTATGTAACCTGTTCTTTTTTAAAATTTATTTGCAGATTGCAATCATCGGTAGACCAAATGTTGGAAAATCAAGTCTGCTAAATGCTTGGAGCAAAGTATGTTCTAGTCGCTAATTATTAGCTGTTAATTTTCATATCTTAGTGTTAACTGGACTCGGATACTCTTGAGCTACAGAATGGGTACCTAATTTTTTATTTTTTATTTTTTATTTTAAATTAAGATGAAGACAGTTATTCTGAGAAAAACAGAAACACCTGTTTTTTTGCCCCTGCACTCCTACAGTCACACACCTTCGCATTTTATCCCTTCTGTCCGGATTTTGTTGCTAATAAGCTTGATATATTAGTTTTGGTCTCCCATTTCCCGCTAAAAGTTTAATTTTAAGTATCTTCAGAAAAGTAAACTAGTTTTATCAGTTGGAGAAAGATAGGAAGTGAAGTTTCTATGGGAATTGTTTACTCTCTGTCCCAAAAAATTTGTCCACTTTGTTGTACTGTTTTAGTTCAGCAAAGTGGACTATTTTTCTGGGACGGAGTGAGCATCTTAATTTGTGTTTTGCTAGTCATGATTTTATGCCTACGTGGTTTTGCTAATCATGTACCATGTTTACCTTTTAGCATGCAGAGTGACAGAGCTATAGTTACGGATATTGCTGGCACAACACGGGATGTGGTAGAAACCAGTATATCAGTTCGTGGGATACCTATCACCCTTCTTGATACAGCAGGTATCAGGGAAACTGATGACATAGTGGAGAAAATTGGTAAGGGCACTGGTGTAATCTATGCTGATTTTTTAAAGATCAGTATTTGTTGATCATATCAGGCTTTCATATCTGCTCTAAATTCATGCATGAGTTTCAACACCTACAGGTTGAACCCACATTGCTACTACCTTTTTTTTTTCCCTAAAACTTGTTCTCTTCGATATGCAATCAAATACACAATCCAAATCTCGCTATGATAAGAAATTAGACTATCTTCATTTTGGCTTAGTTTTATTTTTTTGTCATTTTTCCAAAACATTGCTGAGATATTTCTAGGCAAACAATGCCTGGGAAAATCATTTAACCTTGACATGGAGTTAATGGATCTTTTTATCTGACTCTGTATGCCGCAGGTGTAGAAAGATCAGAAGCTGTCGCCGTTAGTGCTGATGTGGTTATCATGACAGTAAGTGCTCCAGATGGGTGGACTACAGAGGATGCCAATCTTCTGGAGAGGATTCAAAGTAACAAGGTATCACTGTGTTCAAGCTAGAACGTGCTGTTTCTGGTGTTGTTCTCCTGTTCTGCAAAACTTCTGCTTTAATAATACTTTAAAGCTGAGCATGCCTTGCATACCATTTACATTTCAACAACCATTATATAGTTAGATTATTTGCTGTTAATGACATGTTTTTCGGTTCTTGTGTATCATTTTACTTTGAGTTTTTTGCAAGCAACTTGAACCTATGTATGACTTTGCATTGATGATACTCCCATCTACACAAATTATATGGCAATGATTGGACTTCCAACCTTTGCCGAAGTTTTCTTCTGAAGTGTAGTACCATCTGATGTATAATCATCACAAAGTGATTACTGCATTGGGTGTGCATTGTTGGTTTTGCCTTCTTGAGTGATGTTCATTTCATTTTTTAGATTGAACTAGCTTGAGCACTTTGGACTAGCTAGGACAAACAATAGTAAACCTTATGGATTTATATGGGAGCTGACAAATACGATAAAAAGAGTTTGATTTTTGTAGCTAAGTCAAAAATCTGTTTCTAATGTAATTCACCATCATATTTGTAATTCTGAGTAGCTATCAAACTTTCTTATAACAAAATCTGAGTTTGCCTTGTCTGTTACTTTGGTTACAGAGTGCATCAGGATCTACCTCCCCGATTGTTTTGGTGATCAACAAAATTGATTGTGCTGAATCCGCCTCCCACAAATGGGACACAGCCTACCCTTTCCATAAGCTTATCTACACCTGTGCTGTCACAGGCCAAGGCTTACCTGATCTAGAGGCTGCCATCTCAGAAATCATTGGCCTTGATACTCTTCCATCTGGAGGACGCAGATGGACTGTGAACCAGGTGTTTTTTTACACCCTAAAAATTCACATCCAAGTATTCTCTTGATGTTTTTCATAAACTCTAATGCATATAATATTTCTAAAACTTATCTTTTCTTTTCTCTTTTCTTCTTCTTCTTCTTTTTTTTTTTTTTGAAATGTTTGTCAGAGACAATTCGAACAGCTGGTTCGAACAAAGGATGCTCTCATGAGATTGAAGTCATCAGTAGAGGAGGAAGTGCCGCTGGACTTCTGGACCATTGATTTAAGAGAAGCTGCTTTGGCCCTTGGACAGATAAGTGGTGAAGATATTTCTGAAGAAGTTCTGTCCAACATATTTGGGAAATTTTGTATTGGGAAATAGTGGTTAAACTCATACAGTTAGGATTCCTTGTCATCTGCAAAATATTATGGAAACACTTATGAAGCATTCTCACTCCAACAATGGCACAAATCCAATATTATACTCTTTCTGTCCCGAAATTATTGTCCTGTTTGAGCTTTCATTTGTAGTTTAAATTATGGTGCAAGTGAAATTTTAAAGTGGACATTAATTTTGGGACAGAGAAATATTACGCAAGTTATATAAATGGACTCGAACTGTTCTATAAATCTCCCTCCGTCCCAATAAAAAGTTTTGATTTTTGTAGCGTTCCCCATTAGAGTCATGTACCATTAGAAATGATGTGAATCCTGGAATGATACAATTAACAAAACATTACACACCTAATCTGAAAAAAGTTGTACTGAACAAAGTAGGAATGGGGGTTGATATTAATCGAATGGGGAAGTCTTGTCAATTTCTTTTGCATTATTTTCAGTTATCGCGGCAACCTCCTTTCAATTATAGTTGTCAATGTCACAATTGCATATATGGTAGTAATTGATTAACGAATGAACTTCTACCTTGAAAGCAGCCAAAAAAAACAAAAAAAAAGCCATTAGGAAGAGATTTTTTTGGTGATTTAGACTTCAGAGAACTAATAGGATCTAACGTCATTTGACACTCAAAAAGAACGGTACGAAAAATGAAATCGACAAAGTTAGCTTTAGAAGTTCTTGGCCGCAGATTTTTAGACACAAAAAAATAATCAATTTAACGTCGTACCGGGGGTGGGGGAGGGGGTGCATATTTTGCATAGGAAAGAAACAATATTGAATGAAATTGTTCATCAACGAATAGACATAATTTTTAATTTATTACAACATCCATCAAATAAATTGGTACACTTGAGTCCGATATCATCAAAATTATTTAGTTAATGTTAACATGTTTATAACTAAATTGACTGATTCATTTGATAAAAACGATCAAGTAGACAAAACTACATTTTTCTTCCACACGTGCATTATAACTAAGAAATTAACTTCACGACATTCATGTTTAACCTCGACTATCCAATCTCTAATACAGTATTTCCGCTATCAGATCGTTGGATTACACTCCACGTTAACAAAGTATCTGAATTAAAATGTTGAGAAAAGAGAAGGGAAAAAAAAGTCGGGACAATGCATAATAAAAATAGTATACGTAGAGATTACTCACTACGCATGTGGGATGATTTTTCCTCCTGATGTGGTTGTCACATTGATCTGGATGGAACCAGTGTTTTCAAAACCGGACCAGCCCGGGCAGTCTAACTAGTTATCTCGGGAACCGGAAGCTTTACTGGTCCGATTTTTATAAAAAATCGGATTTTGTATAACCCGGTCAAACTCGATCAAACTCGGACAAAATCGCGATTTGATCGGAAACCGGTACCGGTTGAACCGATTTTTGCATATATTTCTTAAAAAATTAATTTTTAAATATTTTTTTAATATTATTTTAACCGGTTTTCACTGGTTTCGAAGAACGAACTAACATGTTAACCCGATGAACCCACCAACTCGGTCACGCTAACGGTTCACCTTCCGGTCCGGTTTTGAAAACATAGGATGGAACCTTCTAACCCTGAAAAAAAAGAAAAAAGAAAAAAAAAAGAAATGCAAAATAGTTTTCAGGATTTATTTAGTGATCATTATTATTCTTTTGGAAGAAGTTTTAAGGTCTTATTACGTTTCAAATAAGAATTTTGAAATGGAGAACACAAAGCTCTTGACTAAGGTCTCCAGGGTTTTGAGATGGAAAATTGTTCTTCTTTTAGTTGTAAAAGCAACAAAATATTCAAACCTGTTATATAGTACACCTATCATTTTCATGTCATAAGAATTCAAGCTGAAAATGAAATAAAAATTCCCGGTGCTCTCCCCTTTTTCTTGTTCCTTTTTCCATATAGGTGAACACTATTCAAAAATAAATAAATAATTGCAGGTACCCGTTTTACATAAAATATAGGGTCCTGCTTCACTAATGAGATCGGTCCCCGCCCTTAATTTTCCTTATCGTGATACATGTGAAAAGTAATTAACTTGGTAAATACCTGTAGGTTTAGCGGCTAAAAATGATTCCTCGTTTCAAGAATGAAAACGAGGTAATTAATAAATCGACCGTGCATGATGATGGAATTGAGTTTGATGTTTCTTCACTCATTTGGTTTAGAGCAAAATTTTGGAATACAGTTGGATAATTAATTATACCCTTGTTCTATTTTGAATGCATTGGGAAGTTGTTTTTTAAAAATCAACTATTTTGCTCATTTAAGAAGTAAAATTAAAAATGACAAAACCTTGAAATATATATGATCACGAGCCTGTCACACATTGATATGATTAAATCATTTGGGCAAAACGTTGTCCATCACCAAGTATACGAATCGAACGGATGCATTAGTCAATGTTATTTACAGTGATAAATGATCATTTGGTATGAAAAGAAAAGAGAGAAAGAGAGAAAAATTAAAATATTAAAAGATACATAATATATGTGCTTAATTTCTCATTCGTCCCTTTTATTTGATCCCTTTGCCATACGTATATGGAATCGATGTGAACGTCATTGAAAAGTGATAACAAGTGCATAATTTGCATGTAAAATATTATTGGAGTTATTTTTAATATATTACAGGACACAACTAATAAGTTGTGCCTATTATTGGCTTCTAATATATTGTAAGAACAAAATTAATAAGGTATGCCTATTGATTCCATATGAAAAGACATTAACGAAAAGTTATGTCGATGACTATAACCAAAGGTTATGTCTAATTTTCAAGAGTTACCTAAACTCTATAAATATGAATTATTTGGATGTTTTTAGTGTACAATGAAATCATCAAATACTTGGAATATTTCCAATGACATTTCTTATTCTTGTATCAGGTTGTTGGTACACTAAAGTGCATAGTGAAACAACATGATCTCCATTTTATCTCATAGAGAATTCGCCTAAACAATTGCACTGTATAGTGGGCGAATTTAGCCTAAAGGAAAGTAAGTTTACTTGTGATTGGAGACAAAACTTTCTTTTATCCTAACTATAAATTTTTCATCTTGTTCTTTGATCAAGTACAACCATTGTTGTCTACTATTGTTGAAGTAGAATTCCAACAATGTAAATGTCCTAACAATGACAGTCATTTTTTGTCATCTACATTTCTTGCCTTTCTGTTTTACCTTTTCGTGATTCATGTAAAAAAATTTGCACGTACGTACAGTAAATTAAACTGTTGCTTAAGCGGCTATAAATTAAAAATAGATGCAACAATTATTCCCAAAACTACAAAAATTATCAGTATAAATAAATGCGCTACCTGTATAACAGACGGATATATTAAAATGTATACGCAATTACTCCACACCAAAGTTCAGACGAATTTTTCTTTCTTATAATATGTTAGGACAAAGAATCCTACATCGGTGTTGTGAAGGATCTGTCACCTGTTTATAAGTGCCAAAGGTCACTCCACTTATTGTTAATTTATTTTGAGATGAGAGCTCAAGGTGATTTTAACGGAACAATTGATAAGATCGACCTAAGAAAGTTCTGGATTGTCATTTGGATACTCTCTTTTCATACATTATCCAAGTCCAGATAATATATAAATTAATCTTAAATAAAAATGATGAGACCATATACTATATATATATTATTATGCCACTCAATAATACAATTATTTAAATCAACAAAAAAACAAGAGCCTACAAAACAAGTGCAAGAAGAACAAAGGTTAGGTTGGCAAGAAATGCTGCTGCTGAGTCAATCACAGGTTGAGTTTGGTTCATTCGTATATACGACTATATGACTCATCACCACGCCTTCTTCTACCTATCATTTTCGGTTTGATTTATCATGTGTCTGCTGCCACTGCTTATCACTAATCAATAATAAACTCCAATTTATATATATATAAAAATACATCTACATATTTTAAAAAAATATGTATGGATTATTGGGTTGGGACAACGAAGCAACCTAGGATCGATCCTAAGTATAGTTTACATATATATAATTTTATTACACGAATGTATTACGTGTAAATGTCGGCATGAGATCAGATGATGATGATGATCTAAAAATCTGAGGTGTTTTTAGTTTAATCCCATACGGCCGTTTTGGATTATACAAAATAAAGAGCAAATTAATATGGTAGTGTTGATTAATATGGTATTTCACCAATTCTTTCATTGCTTTACTACTATTATTATTATTATTATTATTCAAATATAGTGTTGTTGGTTACAGCCGAAAGGTCTAGAGGAATTGGGCGGCAAATTTACGGCCGAATACTCCATTATTTGAGTCCAAAATGTAACCCTTTGATTGTCCCGTTTTAACATACGTTATTATATTTCTGAAATTTATTAAAATTAACCCGATAAAATTAAAAAAAAATAAACTAGCTACTAATAATTAAATAAATACATACTCTTTTCATCCTCCAAAAAAATTAATAACCTAATGCATTTATCTGTTGCTCCGCTAGATACTTGAATTCAAAGGGCAATTTTATCCAAATCAATATACAATATGATGTGTTTTTTATTATTATTTTGATATTTTAATCGAATGCATATTATACTTGAACTAATCGTATTATATGTATAAATTGTGTTGGATAAATAGATTTTCAATCTCATTGCATGAGTAACAAAGCAACCCTAGGAGAAGTTTTTTTATTTTTTTTATTTTTTTTATATACAAGTTTTTGACAACTGTTAATTGCGTGGGTTATTCCTTAAGGAGTGTGAGGCCATATATACTTGTACACACTTGCCAATAAGGTATACGGATTATAGAAAGGAAATGCTTAATAATGGAGAATACGTTGTACATTAGTTTTGCACAATATTCTAATCCCAAAACTAACTAAACCGCAAAGAACCAAAACCAGGGCAGGAGAAAGGGATTGAAAATATTCCACATCCCCGACCGCCACAGTCAGAATTAGGTAACTTCTTTTTTTGTTGATAGAAACTTTAAACCAATCCCCTATTATTATTTTAATAAATAATGCTTCAAAGGACTGTGAATTTGGAACATATGGCATGACGAACTCTCTGGTATTTCTTCTACATGGTACAAACAAACAGCACTATACGATAATGAGGGTATGACTAATCAACTAATTAATTATTTAACATTCTTCGTCCTAAAATAATTCTCTAATTTAAACTTTTACTCTTAGTCGTTTTAGAATTTGGATAAATTTTTCAACTTTACTCTCAATAAATAATGTTAATCCATTTTTATTTAGTCTTGTTTCTAATTTCAATATAATTTATAAGATTACCATATATTTAACATAGAAATTAATTATTGAATGATTAATTGTCTCATTGGTTTACGTGTAAAGTTTAAGTTGACTTGCATCTTGAAATGGATGGAATATTTTTTTATATATAATTTATATTAATAATTCAAACTAGAAAATTATTTTGAAATCAATCGATGAAATAAATTCCTGAGTTATTTCATTTATCAAGGGGACGCATCGCACCATCAGCTTAGACTTTTCGATGTAGAAGTATTTTGCTATTAAATTCATCATCTCAATTGCAATTCATATTTGCTCATCGAATGATTCAAATATGTTAAAGGAACGCGACACTTCATGCAAGACCTGTCAACCAAAAGAAATTAACCTTATGCATGAATAAGGGTTGAAAATATGGACTGAAAATTAACTAACTTGAATGTAGAAAAACATCTGATTATTCTGATTTCCAAATGAGGAGTCAAGAAACATCTCAAAATGAAGGACTCAAATTATAGTCTTGCAATCGGAGGGATAAAATTACCACTTCGCGACTTGGGAGAGAAAATTTTTGCTTATGCATATGCATGCATGTTTCAGTTTTCACTGTGAAATTATCGGGCATGTTTTATTTTCTTGAACTTTTCTATTTACTTTTTATTTTTTTTGTAAAGGAATACCATGCATCACATTCAGAATTTTTCTTATTCTGTATGGCTGTTTATGAAATGCAATCTCAAATTGTTTAAATTGTTTTTTTTATATAAAAATAAGGACTGAATGAGCATTTAATAATTTTGCAAAAAAAAAAAAGACAAAATATATTATCTAAATAGATAACGCAAAATCAGCTGTCAACTCGAAGGCAGAAGTCGCTGTACAATCATTCATCTTAAAATGTTTATTTACGTGGTAAATAAACAGATCTCGTACGAAAGTACGCAAGATTTGTCGAATCACAGAATTCTAAGTACAGTACATCGATTTGAAAATGGAGAACATTTTAATGAAGGTGCCGGTTCGCTCCAAAGTCACTTATACATAACACATGCACGATTGCATGCAGGGCACACTTAATATATATATATATATATATATATATATATATATATATGCCTTAAAGGCATCATAATCATTCTCTCCAAGCATTCTCTCATTTCTTCTCCCTTTATCCCGAAATTCTCTCTCTCCCTTGTAAAAACATCATTTAGAAAATATATCTTTCAAGTTTGAAGCATTGAAGAAGCCTTTAAAGGTAATATTTTCTTTTAAGTTTGTTTAAAGTTATAGTTTGAAGTACTCAGACAATGTCTGAGTAAATCCTTTGTCTGAATCAAACATTTGGCTTTTGTTTACATAAATTATACATGGAAGCTCTATCTCCTTCTTCTCTTTTAATTAAAATACGATGATTTGAGATTGGTTCCAATCCCGAGTTCAGTCGGAAAACTCAACAATAAGTGCATTGGGCTGGAAAAGTACCCGCTATGATGAATTGTTTTAGGGGAAAAAAGGCCACATGATGCACAATAAGTTGTGAATTCCAGACAGGCTTGAGAGTTGGGTGAAACAAAAGATTTGTTTGATTCAGAACCTAATTTAAAAATGAATAATTTAGAAACTACTTCAATAAAAAATTCAGTTCAAGAGGAATATGATATGCCTCAACAGCTTGCTCTTCTTAATAAGTGGTCTATACCAAAGGTACCCACTAATACTTTGTATGAATATGGTATGTTTGATCGATACTTGGTTAAACAGTAGTTAAAACTCTTGAACAATCAATTGCTTTAAATTCGATGAAAGGGTTTTACAACTTTTGTCTCACATGATATTGAATCTTATAGATCTCATAAAAATTATAAGTTCATGCATATTGGATTGGTGCAAATTGCATTTAAACCTTTAACTTTAGAAAGTTTACAGAATCTTTTGTTCTTGCCTTACGTGATGGTAGAAATTTACATTGGAAAAAATCCCTAATGGGCATAATACTGATCAAATTCTAGCTCATGGTCCAGTTTATTTTAATGTCTACCCAAATTTACGATTATCATTATCGATGTTAATATACTCGATGCTTTAACCTTAAATGTGAAATTACATGGTTACAATTATTTACCGGGAAGTGAACTTATTTGTTTACATTACCGTATTTGTTTTAAATTACTAAATACCTTAACACCCGGATGTAAGATTATAAGTAAACCATCGATGAAACCATATTGATAGAAACTAATTTTTATAAATCTCAAATTAGTACTCGTAAAACTATAAAATGGGAAGAAATTGAATTTCCGAGTCTTGGCAAATTGATAAAGGAATTACAAGAAACTCATTAACTCATAATGTTACAAGTTGTAATGTTACGAAATTGAACAATCGATAATGGTCGATAAGTATTACTTTTGATAAACCAAAATTCCTAAATTACTAAGATCCATCTCTCAAAGATCTTTTAAATCTTATATAGATCCAGTCGATTCTCATAAATTTTCGACATCTTCGATTCTGAAATAGATCTAACAAATAGAATAAATCAAGTAAAAATTGATCCATATAATATTGTTCGGTCTGCGATAGTAAGACATTTGATAAGGATATGCCTTCACCTTCGAAATGGGTTATCATGGCGAATCTTGAAAAATTAGATTTTAGTCCAGGATCTAATATTAGACAAATAATAAGACAAGAATTTCAATCAAAAGTGGAAACTTTTCGAGAGAATGGTTCTTTTCTACTTATGATATTGAAAATCAAAAACTTATACAAAAAGAATTTTATGAATATGCTTCTTTTCACAATCAAATAATATATTTTGTCCGTGGTTTATAATCACTTATCTTGATAAATATATTTTCCTCCTAGAAAGAGAATATCATCTTGCAGACGACCAAATTACAAAAGGAATTTACCCTCCCCAAAAGAATTTGTTTTAACAAATGCAACTCATATAACTTTTACGCCTTTCAAAATTGGTTGAAAGTGAAGTTTTACCTTCTCTTGTTTCTTTAGTAAATAAATTTATTCAGCAAAATAATTATACAAATTTATATGTAAAAATTTTAGGAGAACAAATTAATTCTTTACATGATAAAGTTGACAAATTATTTTCTCTTATAAATAATCTTCAACAAACAGTTAAACCAGTTTTAATTGAAAACAAAAATAAAGATATTAAAATACAAAATTTTATACAACCTCCTCCTATAGTAAAAGATTATAATCTTGAATCTCCACATGTATTAGAAAAATTATTGGAAGAAAAATTTAAAAACCTTAAATTATCCACTTTAGAATTTTCTGAAAATATACAGAAAGATTTTGATAAAACTTTACGAGATGAAATAAATCGTCTTTCTCATAAATCTAGACATAATAAATTTGCTAATAAACCATATATGAATCATTATTATTACCTCGACCTTCTCCGCAAGATCTTCTTTATGAAGAACATCAAGAAACTACTAATAGTTATAGTAGTCGTTCGTTTATGAATGGAATTGTGACGCATTTATCGATAGGCAATTAACTAATATGGTGCATAAGATGTTAATGTACTCCTCGGTTGCAAAAGCAAATGGTAATACGAGATCGAGCAATCGCAAAATGATTGTTTGTGGTTTTACCGGTGTCCTTAAAGGATGGTGGGATAATTATTTAACTGAAAATGATAGACAAAAATTTATAATACAGTAAAAATTGAGAATGAAGGAACATCTACACCCATTATGATGGAAGATGCAGTATATACTTTGATAGCATCTATATTAGAACATTTTTCGGAAAATTTACTAATAATCAAGAAAATATTCGAACATTGTTGAATAATTTTAAGTGTAAAACACTTACTTCTTTTAGATGGTATAAAGATTCATTCTTATCAAGAGTCATGGAATTACCAGAAGTAATAGCTCTTATTGGAAAGCCAAATTTATAGATGGCTTACCAACTCGTTTCTTTGAACGAATAAGAAAAGTTCTTAGGAAAGATTTTCCTTACATTCCTTATGATGATTATACTTATGGTCATTTAATAGGTGTTTGTACACAAGAAGGATTAGCTTTATGTAATGAAATAAAGTTAAATCAACAAATTAAAAGACAACAATTATCAGAACGAAGACAATTAGGTCAGTTCTGTGATCAATTTGCTATGGATATTGGGCCAGAAAATAGGGATAAAAGAATGAAGAAAAATAAAATTCCTTATATACCTAAAGGAAAACGACGACGTAAAAGAACAAAAGAACAAAGAGAATTTAGAAAAATTAATAGAAAAAATAAAAGAGACATAAAATGTTTCAAATGTGGTCAAAAGGGTCATATTGCCCCTAATTGTAAAAAGATTAATAGAATTAGATTATTAGAAATAGATGAACAACTTAAAGAACAAATATGCAAAGTAATAGAAGAATCGGAATCGAGTCCAAACAGAAGAAACTAATAGCTCAGAAAATAATATGCTTGAAAATGATGAATATTCATCTAGTTCTTCGGATGAATGTCTTCCATGTCAAAATAATAATACTAATGATTGTTGTAAGGATAATAGTCTTTACAATATTATATCTCAATTTCAAGATTTACAATTTAACATGTTAACAATCGATAATGTTTTAGAATTACTAAAACAAATACCGATCATGATACTCGTGATAAAATAATTAAAATGATAGATGTGTCTAATAAAAAGAAAAGGAAGTTAATAAAAGGATATAGTTTTCAATAATAATCCTTATTCGATGCAGAAATAGAAAAAGAATGAAAAAATTACTAAATAAAGAAGAATCATCTTCTTCAGTTATAACTATTTCGGACTTACAAATAGAAGTTCATAATATAAAGAATGAAATAAAATATTTGAAACAAAATAACGAATTATTAGAAAAAGGAGTAAAACAATTGAGTATTCACAATCGGTGAAACCTCTATAGTTGATCCACAAACTCTTCGAATTTAGTGAAAATATATCGAAGATCATAATTATGAATTCCTAAAAACAATACAAATAATTACATCTCAAAGATGGTATATAAAATTAACTCTAATGATAGATAGACAATTTGTCTTAAACACTCATTGCAATGATTGATAGTGGTGCTGATTTGTCTTGTGTTCAAGAAGGGTTAATACCCACGCAATATTTTGAAAAACCTCGCATGCATTAAAATCCGCATCTAATCATACATTAGATATCTCATATAAATTGCCTAATGCTTTTGTTTGTCGGGATAATATTTGTCTTCCACAAACATTTTTATTAGTAAGAAATATGCCAGAGTGCCTATTATATTAGGACTTCCATTTTTATGTATGTTATATCCACTCAAAGAAGTTAATTTTCAAGGTTTTACAGAACCTATAAAGATAAATCAATAAATTTCCAGTTTGTCTCGGACCCTATAACAAGGTCTATTAGGTCATTAATAGAAGCTAAACAAAAACAATTATTTTTCATTAAAAATGAAATTATGAATTTATCAATACGAATTATTGAGTAATACTAAATTACAAGAAAAATAAAACATATTACAATACAATTTCAAGAATCGGTATGTCTTTGATCACCCAAATGCTTTTGGAATAGAAAGAAACATTTAGTTAATCTTCCTTATGAAGATAATTTTAATGAAAAGGATATTCCTACTAAAGCAAGACCATGTCAAATGAATTCGTATATATGAATTTATGTAAAGAAGAATTACATTCTTTGCTTCAAAAGGGTTTAATAAAACCTTCACAATCTCCTGGTCATGTATCGCATTTTATGTTAATAATGCAATGAAAAAGAACGTGGCGTCCCAAGATTAGTAATAAACTATAAGCCACTTAATAAAGTTTTAAAATGGATAAGATATCCTATACCTAATAAAAAAGATTTATTATCAAAATTATATAATGCCAACATATTTTCTAAATTCGATTTAAAATCTGGATATTGGCAAATTCAAATAAATCCTGAGCATACTTATAGAACTGCTTTTAATGTGCCTATAGGACAATTTGAATGGAATGTGATGCCATTCGGATTAAAAAATGCTCCTTCGATTTCGAAAATCATGAATGATATATTTATTCATTATATGGATTTTATAATTGTTTACATTGATGATATCTTAGTATTCTCTGATAATATTGAACAACATTTTAAACATCTAAATATATTAAAGGATGTTATTTTACGAAATGGCTTAGTAATATCTAAACCAAAGATGCTTTTGTTTCAACATAATATAAGATTTCTTGGACATCAAATATGTCAAGGGAAAATAACCCTATTCAACGATCAATTGAATTTTCTTCTAAATTTCTGATGTTTTTCTTGAGAAAATTCAACTCCAGAGATTTCTAGGAAGTTTGAATTATATTTCACCATACTATAAGAATTTACGAAAGATTTAGCAATTCTATATGATTTGCTTAAAAATCAATTAAATTTGATTGATGAAAAAGCATACTCAATTGGTTAGGCGAATAAAAGAAAAGGTAAAAACTCTACCATGTTTAACATTAGCAAATCCAAATTGGAAAAGATAATAGAAACGATGCTAGTAGCATAGGATTCGGTGGAATCTTGAAGCAGTTAACCCTCATGATAATAATGAATATCTTATTAGATATCATTCGGTAAATGGACGAACCTCAAAAGAAATATGCAATCTGTTGCACAAGAATTTCTTGCTATTGTAAAATGTGTATTAAAATTCCAAGATGATTTATTTAATCGTCGTTTGTCATTCACACCGATGCACTTGCTGTTAAACACATGATTTATAAAGATTATAAGCATGATTCTTCAAAGCAAATATATGCTCGATGGCAGATACCAAGTTGGCGTGGGTGGGGCCGGCCGTGCTTATCTTAGCCGGTAAGACCGAGCAAACAGACGAGCAAGGAAACCAGGCCGAATCCAAACCACCACCCCGGCCGATACCATTCATCCGGAGCTATGCCTTGTCGGCCAGCTACAGGATCAAAATCTCTATCCATCCTTAATTAAAATATCAATAATCGAGATGCATGGAAAAGTTTCACCCAACTCTCAAGCCTGTCTGGAATTCACAACTTATTGTGCATCATGTGGCCTCTTTTCCCCTAAAACAATTCATCAGAGCGGGTACTTTTCCAGCCCAATGCACTTATTGTTGAGTTTTCCGACTGAACTCGGGATTGGAACCAATCTCAAATCATCGTATTTTAATTAAAAGAGAAGAAGGAGATAGAACTTCCATGTATAAGTTATGTAAACAAAAGCCAAATGTTTGATTCAGACAAAGGATTTACTCAGACATTGTCTGAGTACTTCAAACTATAACTTAAAACAAACTTAAAAGAAAATATTACCTTTAAAGGCTTCTTCAATGCTTCAAACTTGAAAGATATATTTTCTAAATGATGTTTTTACAAGGGAGAGAGAGAATTTCGGGATAAAGGGAGAAGAAATGAGAGAATGCTTGGAGAGAATGATGATGATGCCCTCCACAAGAACTTCTACATTCTATTTATAGACAAATTGCCTAACTACTATTCTACAAAAGTTAAAACTACTATTCTACAAAAATTATTAACTTTTGTCATTATTTGACATGGTTTTCTTCAGATTTGACTGAAGGTGGTGGTCTATTTGTACAAAATTTCAAAAGTAGATTCCTACTTTTGTCACTTCATTCTTTTCTTTCCTTTGGTGATTGAGTGATTCTTGGATCTCTTGTAATGATTTTGATGAATTCATCGTGATCGTCATCTTTTCGGTGACCGAGATTCTCCGGCCAATATTGCAAACGAATTTTCTTCATTTGAAGTTATGCTCTTCATCGAAACATCGATTTTTCGAAATATTATCATTGTCGAGATTCTTTAAATTTCTCATGAGATCTGCTTTAACTTCTTTCATATAGGCGATATTATTTCTTCCTTATTAATTGCTCCTTCTTGAAGTTGAATCCGTTTTGTGATATGTTTAAACGGACTTTCTTCATCTGGGTTTGCTTTGAGCTGTTCTTTGTCTTGAGTATATTCCTTGATTTTCTGGGCAATTTCGTCCAACAAGTCTTGTCCTTCCATTCTTTTTGTATTGTGATTCATCTTTGTTACTTTGTCCCAAAATTTGGTGTAATATGTCTTATAAAGACACGGAATTTGAAATTCATTGAATCCCACCTCAGGGACCCATTTATAAATCCAAGGAATCGAGAATTCAATAAAAAAGTATAACAGAGTGATTTTTCCTGGAGCACAGATATGACTGTGTTGAAGTTTATCAATGATAGGAGAGGATTTTAACCATTGATAATATAATTTTGAAAAATTATCTGGCAAAATTTTTGCTGTTGGGCCATATAATGCCCACCACTGAATAAACCAGTTGGGTATGGGAGAAGAATATACATGGGAGCATATTTTTATGAACCAAGTATGCTTCTTTCTGGGGTTTTCATAATAAAAAGTTTTGTAAAAACTTTGAATATAATCCCAGTAAGTAAATTTTAAAGGAGGAGAAGTAGGAGTATTACGTACTTCTCTTTCAGAAAGGGTTGAAATTCCCCATTCTTCAAAAGATAAAATCTTTTTGATAATAATTTTGAGAAGTTATAAACTTGATTGTAGTCGATTAGACTGAAAATGTGTTATTTCACATGTTTGTTTGAGAATATTCTCATAATAATTTCGGGTTTGTATGACTCACCCGTATCGTTACTCTTTCGCTAGATATCTCGGAATATTACCCATGGATCATCTTTCCACCGAATATCGCGTTTTCAAGAAGGAATATTACCTCCTTTGTGGATCCTTTTTCATATGACCGGATATCATCCCAGTCAGTATCACTTACTTTGGCAGCAAAGGTATCACTTTGTTGCTCTTGGATTTGGTCCATAATCTGCTTATATAATGTAGAATCTCTCTGAATAAAATCCATTATTTGGACCAATTTCGCATTTGATGAGGAGGATTCCTCCTGAGATTTTGAAAAATCAGCACTATTAGCTTTTATTCCCATGTTGTATTACAGGGTTTATTGTTCTTCCTCCACGACCTCTATAAGGGCCGCGTCCTCTATCGGGTGGATACATAATCCTGAAAAATTAGAGAATTATTAATGATAATTTGGCTTTACAATAATTCAACTTTTCTTCACTTTCGTTAATCTTCCAGGTGAAGTCTTCTATCATGTCATAGACAAATTCAAGGTCTTCAAATGATATTATCTGTTGTGGTGAAGTAAATTCATCAAAGACAATCAAGAATTGTATTACGAACTCTTAAAAAGTGATTTAGTCTATGCTTCGCAAAAATATATTCCGTTCTATAATGCATATATTCAGCAACAATCTTATTATAAGCAATATGTATCACGGATAATGGTTTAAGATAATTAACTTGTGGCCACTCCATCCTGCAAATATTCACGTGATAAAAAATCAGGTAAAGAATTATCACTACCTTTTTTATATAAAATTTCAAAATCAAAAGGGGCTAAATTAGCCTGCCATCGAGCATATATTTGCTTTGAAGAATCATGCTTATAATCTTTATAAATCATGTGTTTAACAGCAAGTGCATCAGTGTGAATGACAAACGACTGATTAAATAAATCATCTTGGAATTTTAATACACATTTTACTATAGCAAGAAATTCTTGTGCAACAGTTGCATATTTCTTTTGAGGTTCTGTCCATTTACCAGAATGATATCTAATAAGATATTCATTATTATCATGAGGGTTAATCTGTTTCAAGATTCCACCGAATCCTATGCTACTAGCATCAGTTTCTATTATCTTTTTCCAATTTGGATTTGCTAATGTTAAACATGGTAGAGTTTTTACCTTTTCTATTATTCGCCTAACCAATTGAGTATGCTTTTCTGTCCAATCAAATTTAATTGATTTTTTAAGCAAATCATATAGAATTGCTAAATCTTTCTGTAAATTTTTATAGTATGGTGAAATATAATTCAAACTTCCTAGAAATCTCTGGAGTTGAATTTTCTCAGTAAAAACATCAGGAAATTTAGAAGAGAATTCAATTGATCGTTGAATAGGGGTTATTCTCCCTTGACTTATTTGATGACCAAGAAATCTTATATTATGTTGAAATAAAAGCATCTTTGGTTTAGATATTACTAATCCATTTCGTAAAATAACATCCTTTAATATATTAAGATGTTTAAAATGTTGTTCAATATTATCAGAGAATACTAAGATATCATCAATGTAAACAATTATAAAATCCATATAATGAATAAATATATCATTCATGATTTTCTGAAATTCAGAAGGAGCATTTTTTAATCCGAATGGCATCACATTCCATTCAAATTGTCCTATAGGCACATTAAAAGCAGTTCTATAAGTATGCTCAGGATTTATTTGAATTTGCCAATATCCAGATTTTAAATCGAATTTAGAAAATATGTTGGCATTATATAATTTTGATAATAAATCTTTTTTATTAGGTATAGGATATCTTATCCATTTTAAAACTTTATTAAGTGGCTTATAGTTTATTACTAATCTTGGGACGCCACGTTCTTTTTCATTGCATTATTAACATAAAATGCAGTACATGACCAGGGAGATTGTGAAGGTTTTATTAAACCCTTTTGAAGCAAAGAATGTAATTCTTCTTTACATAAATTCATATATACAGAATTCATTTGACATGGTCTTGCTTTAGTAGGAATATCCTTTTCATTAAAATTATCTTCATAAGGAAGATTAACTAAATGTTTCTTTCTATTCCAAAAAGCATTTGGGTGATCAGCACATACTGATTCTTGAAATTGTATTGTAATATGTTTTATTTTTTCTTGTAATTTAGTATTACTCAATAATTCAGGTATTGATAAATTCATAATTTCATTTTTAATGAAAAATAATTGTTTTTGTTTAGCTTCTATTAATGACCTAATAGACCTTGTTATAGGGTCTGAGACAAACTGGAAATTTATTGATTTATCTTTATAGGTTCCTGTAAAACCTTGAAAATTAACTTCTTTGAGTGGATATAACATACATAAAAATGGAAGTCCTAATATAATAGGCACTCTGGCATATTTCTTACTAATAAAAATGTTTGTGGAAGACAAATATTATCCCGACAAACAAAAGCATTAGGCAATTTATATGAAATATCTAATGTATGATTAGATGCGGATTTTAATGCATGCGAGGTTTTTTCAAAATATTGCGTGGGTATTAACCCTTCTTGAACACAAGACAAATCAGCACCACTATCAATCATTGCAACAGTGTTTAAGACAAATTGTCTATCTATCATTAGAGTTAATTTTATATACCATCTTTGAGATGTAATTATTTGTATTGTTTTTAGGAATTCATAATTATGATCTTCAGATATATTTTCAGCTAAATTCTGAAGAGTTTGTGGATCAACTATAGAGGTTTCACCTGATTGTGAATACTCAATTGTTTTACTCCTTTTTTCTAATAATTCGTTATTTTGTTTCAAATATTTTATTTCATTCTTTATATTATGAACTTCTATTTGTAAGTCTGCAATAGTTATAATCGAAGAAGATGATTCTTCTTTATTTAGTAATTTTTTCATTCTTTTTTCTATTTCCTGCATTGAATAAGGATTATTATTGAAAACTATATCCTTTTTATTAACTTCCTTTTCTTTTTTATTAGACACATCTATCATTTTAATTATTTTATCACGAATATCATGATCGGTACTTGTTTTAGTAATTCTAAAACATTATCGATTGTTAACATGTTAAATTGTAAATCTTGAAATTGAGATATAATATTGTAAAGACTATTATCCTTACAACAATCATTATTATTATTATTTTGACATGGAAGACATTCATCCGAAGAACTAGATGAATATTCATCATTTTCAAGCATATTATTTTCGAGCTATTAGTTTCTTCTGTTTGGACTCGATTCGATTCTTCTATTACTTTGCATATTTGTTCTTTAAGTTGTTCATCTATTTCTAATAATCTAATTCTATTAATCTTTTTACAATTAGGGGCAATATGACCCTTTTGACCACATTTGAAACATTTTATGTCTCTTTTATTTTTTCTATTAATTTTTCTAAATTCTCTTTGTTCTTTTGTTCTTTTACGTCGTCGTTTTCCTTTAGGTATATAAGGAATTTTATTTTTCTTCATTCTTTTATCCCTATTTTCTGGCCCAATATCCATAGCAAATTGATCACAGAACTGACCTAATTGTCTTCGTTCTGATAATTGTTGTCTTTTAATTTGTTGATTTAACTTTATTTCATTACATAAAGCTAATCCTTCTTGTGTACAAACACCTATTAAATGACCATAAGTATAATCATCATAAGGAATGTAAGGAAAATCTTTCCTAAGAACTTTTCTTATTCGTTCAGCAAACAGAGTTGGTAAGCCATCTATAAATTTAGCTTTCCAATAAGAGCTATTACTTTCTGGTAATTCCATGACTCTTGATAAGAATGAATCTTTATACCATCTAAAAGAAGTAAGTGTTTTACACTTAAAATTATTCAACAATGTTCGAATATTTTCTTGATTATTAGTAAATTTTCCGAAAAATGTTCTAATATAGATGCTATCAAAGTATATACTGCATCTTCCATCATAATGGGTGTAGATGTTCCTTCATTCTCAATTTTTACTGTATTATAAATTTTTGTCTATCATTTTCAGTTAAATAATTATCCCACCATCCTTTAAGGACACCAAGAAATCCACAAACAATCATTTTTGCGATTGCCCGATCTCGTATTACCATTTGCTTTTGCAATCGAGGAGTACATTAACATCTTATGCACCATATTAGTTAATTGCCTATCAAGAAATGCGTCACAATTCCATTCATAAACGAGCGACTACTATAACTATTAGTAGTTTCTTGATGTTCTTCATAAAGAAGATCTTGCGGAGAAGGTCGAGGGTAATAATAATGATTCATATATGGTTTATTAGCAAATTTATTATGTCTAGATTTATGAGAAAGACGATTTATTTCATCTCGTAAAGTTTTATCAAAATCTTTCGTATATTTTCGAAAATTCTAAAGTGGATAATTTAAGGTTTTTAAATTTTTCTTCCAATAATTTTTCTAATACATGTGGAGATTCAAGATTATAATCTTTTACTATAGGAGGAGGTTGTATAAAATTTTGTATTTTAATATCTTTATTTTTGTTTTCAATTAAAACTGGTTTAACTGTTTGTTGAAGATTATTTATAAGAGAAAATAATTTGTCAACTTTATCATGTAAAGAATTAATTTGTTCTCCTAAAATTTTTACATATAAATTTGTATAATTATTTTGCTGAATAAATTTATTTACTAAAGAAACAGTAGAAGGTAAAACTTCACTTTCAACCAATTTTTGAAAGGCAGAAAAAGTTATATGAGTTGCATTTGTTAAAACAAATTCTTTTTGGGGAGGGTAAATTCCTTTTGTAATTTGGCCGTCTGCAAGATGATATTCTCTTTCTAGGAGGAAAATATATTTATCAAGATAAGTGATTATAAACCACGGGACAAAATATATTATTTGATTGTGAAAAGAAGCATATTCATAAAATTCTTTTTGTATAAGTTTTTGATTTTCAATATCATAAGTAGAAAAGAACCATTCTCTCGAAAAGTTTCCACTTTTCGATTGAAATTCTTGTCTTATTATTTGTCTAATATTAGATCCTGGACTAAAATCTAATTTTTCAGTATTCGCCATGATAACCCATTTCAGAAGGTGAAGGCATATCCTTATCAAATGTCTTACTATCAGCAGACCGAACAATATTATATGGATCAATTTTTACTTGATTTATTCTATTTGTTAGATCTATTTCAGAATCGAAGATGTCGAAAATTTATGAGAATCGACTGGATCTATATAAGATTTAAAAGATCTTTGAGAGATGGATCTTAGTAATTTAGGAATTTTGGTTTATCAAAGTAATACTTATCGACCATTATCGATTGTTCAATTTCGTAACATTACAACTTGTAACATTATGAGTTAATGAGTTTCTTGTAATTCCTTTATCAATTTGCCAAGACTGGAAATTCAATTTCTTCCCATTTTATAGTTTTACGAGTACTAATTTGAGATTTATAAAAATTAGTTTCTATCAATATGGTTTCATCGGATGGTTTACTTATAATCTTACATCCGGGTGTTAAGGTATTTAGTAATTTAAAACAAATACGGTAATGTAAACAAATAAGTTCACTTCCGGTAAATAATTGTAACCATGTAATTTCACATTTAAGGTTAAAGCATCGAGTATATTAACATCGATAATGATAATCGTAAATTTGGGTAGACATTAAAATAAACTGGACCATGAGCTAGGCTGGATCAGATTATGCCCATTAGGATTTTTTCCAATGTAAATTTCTACCATCACGTAAGGCAACAACAAAAGATTCGAGTAAACTTTCTAAAGTTAAAGGTTTAAATGCAATTTGCACCAATCCAATATGCATGAACTTATAATTTTTATGAGATCTATAAGATTCAATATCATGTAGACAAAAGTTGTAAAACCCTTTCATCGAATTTAAAGCAATTGATTGTTCAGTAGTTTTAACTACTGTTTAACCAAGTATCGATCAAACATACCATATTCATACAAAGTATTAGTGGGTACCTTTGGTATAGACCACTTATTAAGAAGAGCAAGTTTGTTGAGGCATATCATATTCCTCTTGAACTGAATTTTTATTGAAGTAGTTTCTAAATTATTCATTTTTAAATTAGGTTCGAATCAAACAAATCTTTTGTAAACATAAAAATACATAACCGCTCGATACCAAGTTGGCGTGGGGTGGGCACTGCCGAGCTTATCTTAGCCGGTAAGACCAGCAAACAGACGAGCAAGGAAACCAGGCCGAATCCAAACCACCACCCCGGTGATACCATTCATCCGGAGCTATGCCTTGTCAGCCAGCTACAGGATCAAAATCTCTATCCATCCTTAATTAAAATATCAATAATCGAGATGCATGGAAAAGTTTCATCCAACTCTCAAGCCTGTCTGGAATTCACAACTTATTGTGCATCATGTGGCAACTTATTGTGCTATATCTCTCTGCTCAAAATTATTATAGAGTTTATAATCTCAAATTTAGTTTAATTTGTTTTAAAAATAAAAAATCTAAAATGGACAATAACTTCGGGATGGATAGAATAATATTATAAGACAATTATTTTGTTACCAAGAGAATAGTGCATTATTGAACCTGGTTTTGTAGGCTTGAATTGAACTAGGAAAGTGATCACTTTAGGGTTAGCAATCGAATTTTACATGAACAATTATCAGTATTTTTCAGACAAGAACAAGGTGATCATACGAACGGCTGTGTTTAATTACTATTAACACCCGAATAGTTTTTTTTTCACTTTTCTAATAATAAAAAAAAACATATACACACTGAAAAAACATTTTTCGTCTCAAACGTACCGATATATTTTTTTATAAACAAGCACAACCCAGAAATTGCTATGGTAAGTGCGACTCCAGCGTGTGGGAAGGTGTCAAAATAAATGACCCTGGCGTGTCCACGTTAATATTCAACAAACCGTCCAAATCAAAACAGTGAACTGCTCGTTGCAAGTACGAACCACTGTTTCTCTGCTTTTGGTTTTGGAATACCTGCATATATTTTTTGCCTACTTTTTGCGGTGGCACCTTTTTTTAAATCAATCCCATACCAACATGCATAATTCACTCTTAATGGAACTGTATCAGAATCTTATGGGATGCAATATCATCAACACATTAAACTGATTAAAGTTGATTTCCCCTAATTAATTAATTTAATTGTGGTCCTCGTCTAATTAGGTTCCTGAATCTTTCTTCTTGCTTATGAAATTTGGTAGGATATTATGTTGGGAATGGGAGCAAGTCAATGCCCCCATATCTCTACCAGCTAATGTACCATTTCTTTGTTATAGGTGTACATGTGTGGTACTCCAATGTTAACAATGTCATATGAATTTTAGTATATGATAGAGTGTGTAGAGTGCAAGAAAACAAGCAGGGAAAGGAATTAGTGAATATAATGATGTATGTAGTAAAAAAAAAAAAAAAAGAGTAGTCTTTTTTTTTTTTTTTACAGACAGAGAGGCCACAAGCCTAATTTCAACTTAGCACATTTCTAGGATATGTAACACATATTATATCATACTTCAATCACGGTCTGACGCCTGACGGTGGGTCATCACAGAGTAAAAGAGAGTAGTCCCTTTTAGGAGTGTGGATTGGTTATTTAGTTCTTGTTTTACTTCACAACAAGTTAAAAGGGTTCATTTTTATAAAACTAAACGGAACAATGGAATATCGGTCATCATAAATTTTAATTTTTTTTTATAAAAATACAATATAACACAGTTTATAATTATAATATTGATGATTATTTTTTATTGGAAATGAATAGGTACGCAGTATGGAGTGTCGGCTGGAGCAATAATACCTTCTCATCTAAGTTTTGCCGATGATCTTATTGTTTTTACAAAAGGGCTAACACATTCTATGCAGCATTTGAACTCTTTTTTGCAGGATTATGAAACAGCTACGGGACAACGAATTAACAAACAGAAAAATTATTTTTATGTTTCAGATAAAAGTACCATGGAACATGTCCACTCGGTGTCTCAAACACTTCAATGCCACAGGGAAGTCTACCATTCACTTACTTGGGTTGTAAGCTTTACAAAGGAAGGAAGAAAAATGAGTATTTTCAGCTTTTGTTAGAAGCTTTTGATGCAAAGTTGTTAAACTAGAAGAACAAGTTTTTATCGCAAGGAGGGAAGTTGATCTTACTTCGACATGTTCTTTCTGCATTGCCAATACATACATTGGCTGCCATTGAGCCTCCTAAGATGATAATTGCTGCCCTTAAACGCAAATGCCAAAATTTTTTGTGGGGCGAAACCGAAGAGGGGAATAAGAAGCATTGGCGTGCTTGGTGTCATCTAACAGCTCCAGTTGCTGAAAATGGGCTGAATATAAGGAATCTGAGGGATGTTATGCAAGCTTTCTCCTTAAAGCTGTGGTGGAAGGTGGCGACTTCAAAAGGAATTTGGGTGCATTTTATTAGTTCTTTATCAAATACGGCAAAAGGAAGGATAAGTTGGTCCAGAATTCAGCGCGTAAATCACTTAGCGTTGATGAGATCAAAAATTGAGATTAGAGATGGATCATCATCCTTTTGGTTTGATAGATGGATTTCGCCCTCCGCAATTTGGAATGAAGAACATATGCCACCTGCTTTAAATCTAATAGTCCGAGAGTTTTTTCACTCTAAATCTTTTTTCTTGCAGGTTTTTGATGGACTGTTGTAACCAGAGATAATCTCTAACCTGCGTACTTTGGATTTTATTTTCTTGGAAGAAAGAGATAGACTCGTGTGGACTCCATCGATAACGGGAGAATTCACAATTGCGCCTGCCTACAATAAGACTCGCAATGCCAGAGAAGTTTTTCCTTTTTAAAGCAATTTTTGGAATAAAATTATTCGATTGAAAGTTTCATTTTTTGCATGGAGACTTTATAATCACTTGCTTCCTTTTCCAGAAATATTGATGAAAATGAGTATCATGTTGAATCCATCGAAATGTCTTTTTTGCCAAAATGCGGAAGAAAGGTTGATCATACTTTCTACGGCTGCCCACAGATAGCTATGGTGTGGCAACATTTTGCGGCCAAATTAGGAATTGTTTCTCAAAATCACACTGGATGGTGGAGTCTTTAACAAGCATCGCAGTCTGTAGGGAATTTCACGACTGCAAAAAAATCAATTATCATGGTGACACCCTTGTTTATACTATGGGAAGTCTGAAAACTTAGGAATAAAATGGTCTTCGAAGGTATTTCTTTTTATTTATCCCAGTTGCGTAAGGCTATTGATACTAATATTTCCAATCTGTTGAGTGTACATAAGCTTCAGGCAGGACCATTGTGGAACAAAAAGAAGTGGAAGAGATTTTTAATGCGAAAGTGCTAAGGCCACGAAGCAAGAAGATTCAAATTGTTAAATGGAAGCCACCAGATTCAGGAGAATACGTGTTAAATACAGACGGCTTAGCATTGGGACAACCAGGTGAAGCAGGATGGGGATATGTTTTGCGAGGTGATAACCGGCTAATTATTGCAGTTGAAAGCAGATATATGAGCATAGCAACAAGTCTAGAAGCAGAACTTGCAGGGGTATATCATGGTTTGAAAGCTTGCTTGGAGAAAGGACTACTACGAATTAAAGTGCAAACGGACAATAAGGTAGTCGCACTTTGTCTCCAAAAAGGAATGAGTTTTCCATGGAAATTCTCTCATGTTTTCCGAAAAATAAAATACATGTTGAGCCTATAACATTCAAGAATTATTCATATTTTTCGAGAGACAAATAGTGTGGCAGATGATCTTGCTAAGAGAGCTTCTGAGGGAACCACTAGGAAATATGATTGTCCATTAGACACTCCAGTCTCAGTAAGAGTGAAAGCTCATTTGGATAGACTATCTGTTCCCTATCTCAGGTTCCGATAGCTAGGGTTTTAGTCACCTTAGGAAGAAAAAAAAAAAGGGTTAGATAGTCTCTAGATCTTCAGGAAACCTAGATGGAGTTGCCAGGGTTTTATGTTTCTAATCTTTGTAAGGCAAGCTCCTAGGAACTTAGAGAGGAAAAGTGAACTGTCAGGGGATTATAGTTTTATCTTTGTAAGACTGTTCCTAGTGTAATTGTACAATAACCGTCATGGGTTTTACTAGAAAACTTTGTAAGACGGTTCTTTTTCGTTTGGGTAAGTCTTAAGCACTGCCTTTTGTAACTTTTACTTTTAATTAATAAAATCGGGGTCCTCCCGCCAGGTACCGCCCTGGATTCTCCTAAAAAAAATAAAAAAAGGTACGCAGTATGTACTACTCCCTCCATTCCAAAATAAGTGTTGTTTTAGCAAAATAGAGAAATTCCAAAATAAGTGTCGTTTCTCACATTTCAATGCACTTTTTGTCAAAATTTTCCAAAATTACCCTCAAAAGAGTATGCTATTAGTGGACAATTTTATAATGGGATTGGTTGAGGATATTCAAGTAATTTTATTACCCTATTTAAGAGTTTCTTAAACTATGTGCAAAGTGTAGGACGACACTTATTTTGAAATGGAGGGAGTACATCGTTATTTTTTATAATTTACTTAAGCTGGTTTTGGATAAACATTGTTTAATTTCCAATAAAGTAATTAATGGCAACTCATTGACTATAACTCTAGACAGTTACTAACACTAATACTATCAAACACACGAATGTATTCAATCATTCCTACTAATGATACCTCAATTTTGTTGACCATTAATCCAATTAAGTGCGTTTATTCTGACCAAAAATGGTAGGCTAATCCTAAACGATAAAGATAGTGTGTGAGAGAGATAAAACGAATCCCTTATGATTCCAGCTCTTGTGTGATGCATTGATACATTGGTTTATATCCATGTAAATCTCAATTCAATTACCTCTACAACATTTGACACACCCATCTTCATTAATCTGAATCGTTTGAATTAACAAAAAAAAAATGAATAATCGTTAAAATGTAACGAAATGAGTACCATAATTTTCGCATTATTTCATTTAGATACAAAGAAAGGCTAGCATGAACATTATTATTTGATTACTAATAAGGTGAAGGGTCACATATTCTATATTGAGTGAGAAAATGACTCACAAGGGGACACTTATGGTTACACGCCCTATTCTATTATTAGTATTAAGCATAACAACTTTTTCTAGCTCATTCTCCATGTGCTTAAAGCATAATTAAGCTGTGCAAATCTTCGGTCTTCATGTGCCTTTAAAACGCCACAATTTCTTTTGTTCTTTCTTTGTTTTGTCACTGTAAATTTTGTCCAATGCCCAAACCAATGACGAACGATAGCAATCGAAGGGAAAGTTTATTCTTAGTACGTGGTAGGCGTACATCTTATTTCATTAAAAAAAAAAATTGATGTTTATTGTGTTACTTTAATTTAACAAATACGTATTTTCCTTATCTCGACAAAAAAAAGACATACACACACACAAATCTAAAAAAAAAATTTACGTATCCAGAAATACTGTCGCTTTTCTTTTTTCCTAGTTACTATTGATTTTCGTCCATCATGATAGTCGTGGAAGTAGGAACATTTATCGTAAAGACACTTTAGAGTTCTGGTCGATCAATTTTAAGATTCGTAGTAGAAGAAAAGACGGATTTTGTCAACTTATTGATGTACAAAAAAATATTTATTCACTATAACAGAAAGTACCCTTTAATTATCTCTAACATGCCCTTTATAAAAAAAAGAGATAAGTATTAGTTGTAATAAGTAAATATGATTATTATTTAAATTTGAAAACAATCGTTAGATAAAATGAAACCCCGAAAAATTCTCTTATTAAGCAAAATCTTTTTTCCACTTCTCAATATTCTGTCCGTGTCCATTCAATTATCCAAATTTTCCCCCCGCGTTTTTTAAACAAGGAATGAATTAATTCTCTTATCCAGTTCACACTTCCTCGAACTTTTATTTACTTTAAATAAAGTAAATTAAATTAAAATTAATCTTGTCCATTCTCTCCACAAAATTTTTTTTTTAAAAAAAAAGAAAAAATGAAAATGATCCACCGTACACCGGAAAGAAAAAGGACCCACCAAAAGGAAAAAAAAAATAAAAAAATAAAAACCTTGCAATCGTCTTCTATATATCCAACTGGCAAATGTTGACTGCAATATTTGTCTTCGAACCGTCCACTTTTCTCTCCTCTCATTTTCTCACAGATTATCTTATACCCTCCAATTTTTCTCTCATTCATCATCATTTATCTCTCTCTCTCTCTCTCAATCTATCAACAAAGCTAAATAATTTGCATCAATCGGATAATAAAGATTGAATCTTTGAAGGCCTATCCGTGATGGGTAGCGCTTTTTCCCTGATGATTTCAAGCGGGAACGCCTCCAAGGATCCACCGGCAAAGCCTGGGTTAGGGGATTTGCCGGAAAGCTGTGTGGCCTCTGTTTTGTTGTATTTAGACCCGCCGGAGATCTGTAGGCTTGCAATGTTGAACAGGGCTTTTAGAGGAGCTTCTTCTGCTGATTTTATTTGGGAGTCGAAGCTGCCTTTGAATTATGACTCTGTTATTCAAAGGGTCTATGACGATGGCGGCGTTCAGGAAAATGGAAATTGTGGGTTTCCTGAGGATTTGTGTAAGAAGGATATTTATTCCAGGCTTTGTAGAACCAAATCTTTTGATGGTGGCGCAAAGGTTAATCCTTTTTTCCTGTGCAATTAATCTTTGGTTTTTAGATCTTGTGATTTTTTGGTTGAATTTATTTCCCCCTATTTGGTTGTTATTTGATTCTTTTTCTGATAAATTTAAATCGTATTTTGAAATTGGACAATTTTTGGTTGGTTTTGTCCTGTTCTTTTGAGATATTTGCCAATAATTTGGAATCCTGTAGTGTATGATGGGAATATTTGTTGGCGCATGTGTTAATTTTCCAAAGGTGCAAACGCTTTTGTCTTCGCTTTCTCTGTAAGCTTGTGGTTTCGACCTGAAGATGGGTGTTATATAAATTATGCGGAGTTTTGGTGGGATTTAAATTGATTTTTATTTCTGCAGGTGGTGTGGTTGGATAAAGGTACAGGGAAATTTTGTCTATCGATTTCCTCTGGTGCTGGTGGGTTGGCCATTACAGGAATTGATGACAGAAGATATTGGAGCCGTTTGCAGACTGAAGAATCAAGGTTTGTTTTTGCGGCCTTTTCTGTTACTATATTATTATTTGGATATTGAACCTCTGTACGTTTGTTTGATTCATGTCTTTTATCAGCTGATCCAAGTTCAAGTGTACGCCGTGCATTTCTTGATTAAAATTCTTGTAAGAAGACGGTTGTTTGCTTAAAAATAATTTGGCATGTATTAGCTTTGTGTATATATTATTTATTACTAGTCACTTTTTAGTATTTTCTTTCCTGCAGTAATATTCCACAGATGCGAGTGTAATCTTATTTGCAAAATACGGCAGTTCATAGGACTTGTATGGATCTCCATTTATGGTACTTTGACAGTTGGATTGGATATAATTTTTATGTGCCCAAATATGGTCTTTGGATGGTTTTCCTTTTCTGTTTTCATTGGAATTTTTCTTCCTTGCATACAAAATATATCTTGTTAT
Organism: Oldenlandia corymbosa var. corymbosa; assembly: GCA_949775105.1. Lineage (NCBI taxonomy): Eukaryota > Viridiplantae > Streptophyta > Magnoliopsida > Gentianales > Rubiaceae > Oldenlandia > Oldenlandia corymbosa. The sequence goes on along the minus strand of OX459119.1, from coordinate 7,868,349 downwards.
GGACATGTAACTTGTAGGATTTATAGCAATGCTGTAAAACTTTGATCACTCAATTACCCAGTAGATTCTTTTGGATAGGTTCTTAAACATCTGTTTTTGGTACATGTGTTTAGATTATTGTTATAATGTGCTTCCCTTCTTGTAGAAGGAAAAGTCAACTTTTATTTGGCAAAACTTGTAGCAAAGGCCAAGTGGTTGCTTTAGTAGAATCTAGAAGTAAACTACATGCCTGTACTCCGTTATGATTCCATGAGATCTTTTGTTTTAATCGAGAAGCAACTTTCCCTTAGTTTTCAAATTACTAAGTTCTTATGGTTTCCTCTTTGTCTGCAGATTCCGTTCAGTTGCTTATCTCCAGCAAACCTGGTGGTTTGAAGTTGATGGAGATTTCGAGTTTCCCTTTACTGCAGGGACCTATAGCCTGTTTTTCCGGCTGCAATTAGGAAAGACTTCTAAAAGGTTTGGTCGTCGTGTTTGTAACACCGAGCATGTGCACGGCTGGGATGTAAAGCCAGTACGATTCCAACTTTCGACTTCAGATGGTCAGAATGCAACATCCCAATGCTATATAAAGGAACCGGGAAAGTGGACTTGTTACCACGCCGGAGATTTCACTGTTGTTGATCCGAGCACTCCAACTAAGGTCAAGTTTTCGATGACCCAGATTGATTGCACGCACACTAAAGGTGGCCTGTGTGTGGACTCGGTTTGTGTATATCCTAGCGAATTCAAGGAGAAGTTGCTGCTTTTTTAGCTGCGGTAAACCTCTTTGATGAGTTTAGTATAGCTACTCCAATGGCATATATTTCCAGCCAATTGAGTTTGTAGATGTTCTGTATCTCTTGGCAGAGTTGTTAATATACAAGATCTTGGCGATTTTAGAGTTATTATTGCCTTCCTTTTTTGACCATTTGATTGTAGACTCAAAGGTGCAATCCCCTGTTATTGAGAAACAATATTCAATTTGTTTTTCAATAATGAGTTTTTTTTTTTGGGGCCTTCTTAAATCTCAGTAGATTGTAACACTCCCCATTTTGTAACGAAATCGTTGTGGTTATGTATTGCAATGATATGATATATGATGTGTTTTACAATGACGGATGAAATAACTATATACCATGTCAGACTATATAGAATATCATAGGAATGGAACATCATTATTAGAAGTGCTTGCTTACCTAGTTATAATAATATGTTTTTTTATTTACAGTACGATTTATTTTAAGACAGAGGGAGTATCAAGCATAATAGTGTCACACAAATATAATAAAATTTATTTACACACAAATGTAATAATTAATGGTCTAACATCCGGCTGAGGAGATATTTTAAGTGGTGGAGTCTATCTAGTGTTTATGATTCAGTGATGCAACAGTTTTTGTCTGTGCTGTTACAGGGGCTGTCTTTCATTGTCAATTAAGAAAAGATGCGTGTCTTGTCATAATAAGCGTACAAATTCCTTTATGCCCGTCACTCATCCAAACAAATTAATGTTGAGGTTCAGAAATTATGTTGAGAAGAAGCTTTTTTGCGAATTCACTCATCTTTTGGCATCACTTTTAGGCCCTGAAGTTAAGTCGATATTCTCTAGCCCACCATTTTCTGAGACGTCCACCTTTTCAACAAACAAATCGTTAGACAGAAGATTTGAGTCTTAGTACTCCCTCCGTACTTTAATATAATGCATTTTGATTTGTCTTAAATTTAACCTAATATGTATTTTTAATTGATAAAAAAACTTTAAAAATGTTTCATAACAACCAAGAGAATGCAACGAACATGAAAAATCTATTTTTAAGCTTTTTCGTCAATTAAAAATGCATATTAAGTAAAATTTAGGACAAAATCAAAATACCTTATATTAAGGACACGAGGGAGAACATTAGTTGTAGGACTCTGTATATTTCAGGAAACAAAAGAAGGATTTCCAACAGCAAATACCATATATTACCATTGACTTGAATGAGTAATGTAATCAAATCCACTTGCAAAAAAAGTAGTCTACCTTCTACTTCTGCCAAAAGTTTTCCATCTGCATAAATTACATGTCAATTTTCTTTCAAAACTGTACAGTGTGCACCTTAAATCTTTCAAAGGTCTTTGGAGTGGTTAGGTTTCCATTAAGTCAAGTAGAAGCTGCCATATAGAGGTATGATCCTATGATCAGGAAGCAGAGGGGTTCATGCCATACAAAAATTCATCCAAACTCCAACCTCCATTCTGCTGCATAGTGACATTTCCATTTCTGTTGTTAGCCACCGTCGCCTGATCAAACGAGTTATTCAAAATGTGCTGGTGTACCATCTTACTTGTTGCAGACACCGGTAAACTCGACAAGCTGTTCAGCACTGAGCTGTTGTTAACTAATATGTGATTATTATCAGAGTTAATAATCCCATATGGAGAAGCTCTATTTTGGCCAGACTGGCTCATCAAGACTGCCTGCTCATAATTTGAAATTGAGGTGCTTTGCATTGTGTTTGATGGATTTTCCCTCTGGAATCCCTGATGGGAAACAGGCATTCTGGATCTGTTTTGTACTGAGCCGTTGAAAACTACTCCATTGCTGTTTGGCCCAACATTGATCTGACCTTCAGAGAAAGGCATGGCCCCGGGCCAAATCCCATTACCCTGTACATATGGTGTGCTCCCTTGTCCGGGTGTTTGTTGAGCCTGAGTCTGCATACTTACCCACATGTTTGAGTTGTTGCCCACACGAGGATAAGTCTGCAAGCCCTCTGAGAATGAATGTATTTTATTAGCAAGTAATGTTCCAACAAATGCAGCCTATGAGATAGAACAGTTGAAATTTAATGACAGAAACAGATGAAAGCAGTCAAGATAGGAATGTGCGTACCAATTGGTCCAATTTTTCTGTCAAAGCAAAAATCCATGAGATCTTTCATGACGTTTACAACTTTAGCTACCTGTGGACAGTTCAATGTATACGCCCGTACTTAGTGGAAAATTAGAAACAGAGCAATCCAGTGACTCATTTCAAGCCAATAAGAGGTTACCTCTAGGCATCTACCATGTTTTGCAGAAAATCCCAAGTCATTGATCAATGGTAGCTCCACGAAACTTTTCAGCTGTTGTCCAGATCTCTTGTACCTGTGAAAGATAAATACTTTGTTCAGCCCTTGATGAATTGTGTACTCGACCAAGAATGAATTTGCTACATACAGAGACAGCTGTTCCTAGGGGATGAAAAACTGTTAAGTAACCATCTGGAATACTGCAAATGTCAATCAGCTAGGGGGTTTTTGTTAGGAAAGGGGGTGGAGAATTTAATATCAGAATAGCTAATTTTATGTCATCACATGGTTGAACTAATGAATAAATCAGATATCTAGCAAGATTTCAAATAACGCCATGGATACAACGGCGTCAAAAAGAACAAAAAGTTTTCAATCCACTAGATTCCATCTTGGTTTTGCATTAAGTGCAGTGATATGAAGGCAATCCTAATCTGATATTTCTGTTTAACATACATGTATGTCCATCTGAGAGAAACTGCCTTATAACAACTAGCTTCCTTGAACACTATTTTTCGCTGACCACAGAGACAGCAAAAGTTGCACTTACATATTGCCATTGGCTAGCAGCTGCTGTTCTGAGACATTGCCAAGAGCACTATCATAAAGGGAGCTTTGATATTGATTTGAAGCATCAATGAACTGATTGACCTGCAAGACAAGAAGAAAAATTATTACACTTCTCCAGAAACTGAATTGTGTATCACAAAATGCAAGAAAGAACTTTAAACAAAACAGTCTTTCAGGAGCCTCGCAATATTTAAGAGAATAAAACTCGGGGGACTAATGGTTTCCGGGCAGAATTCTTTTTTATAACTCCAGATTAATTGAATGAAGACCGTTCACAAGTTATAGTTTCACTTTGGAAAACAAGTATGTCATTAAACGCCCCCACAACTAGAATTTTTTACTAGTTCAGTTGTATATAAAGCTGCTTGTTGCCATGCGTACGCAAGATAATAAGAGACCCAAAAGTTCAGCAACAAACTGGCAGAAACATACCCGTGGTACAACCAATTGACGAGGTAAGTATTCTTCATGACGCTGAGCACAAAACTGCCATGATAATATCTGCACACACCATGAACAAAGCCAATAAAACAAGCATATAAATTAGCATAAGTGTATCATAATTGGCTGTGTTGTGAAAAAAAAAAAAACATAATGGAAAGTACTAAATTACCTTCAAATCCTTCCTAAAAATAACTCGTAATTTACCCTCACGAGACACTCGAAATTGCTCATAAGTAGTCTCCAGAACAGCTTTTCCATATTCCAGCAGCATTGCCCCAGATAGAAGCTGATGACGCCCAGGAGACTCAAGATGCAAAGTCTGGTCAAGTTCACCACTCTCATATCTCATTTGCAGAAGCCTTGGGAGCGTTTCAAAACTTGCCTCTGCCAAAACAGGGCAAAAAGCAGAGCAATTATAGATTTCAGAGACCAGTCATTCATCAAAGAAATAGAGAGAAAAACAAGGAAATGATGGAACACAAGCTCAAGAAAGACGATTCCAAATTAGTAGAAAAGGAAGATACTTTCAAAAGGAAGGAAAAGAATCACAATTTTTTTTTTTTCTTTCAAGAAACTAGAGACAAGTTTTGCTCACCAAATCCCTTTCCCGAGTTTGTACCACAAAGATCACAACACCATGCTTCCTGAGAACAAGATAAGTAGGATGAGAGCTCCAAGAGTAAGTTTTCAAAATCATCGAACCAAATTTACAAGATTATACCACATAGACAGAATTCAGGATTCTACAGAAGTCCAACAAATGTAACATTTAAGGGGAAAAAAGTGAACAAATAAATTGCAGACTAACAAAGAAACAAACCATGGCTGGGAAGGAAAAAGCACCAAGAAGTGGTTGCTCAATGTTTTCATACGAAGTGACACACCATCTTTCTACACCACACTCAGCATAGCACGAGGAGACAAACTTCCTCCAAAAACATATATTGTTATTCTGCAAAAAAAAAAAGAAGACAGTTCAAAGCTGGATCCCATCAAAACCTTCACAGAGTCTACATGAAATCTAAAGAAAATTAAACAACAAAGTATCTCATTTTAAGATGAAAAATGATAAAATTTGTAGAACTCACGGACCTTAATTCCATTCCGGAGATAATGAAGATAATCTTTCAAACGCACAGAGTATATATCTTCCTTAATTAACTGCGAGTAAGGCTGTTGGTCACTGGGCTGCTGCTGTGGTGCCAACAGATTCCTCCTCTGATGTTGTTGTGGGTAATGAGATATATCAAAATCGGGACTAGGATTCACATACTGTTCTCCTCGTTCTTGACTCTGCTGTTCAATTCTGGCCTTAAGTTGTTGATTTTCAATTTGCCATTTATGATAATGTAGCTTATGTGCAATCTGCCGCCGCTTGAATTCATCAGAGCTTATCATATTTTCCAACCTCGGATTGTTCAATCTTTGGTTGGACATACCAGGTTCCTGTTTTACATTAACAGGAACGGGAACAGGAACAGGAACAGGAACAGGAACAGGGTGATTTCTTTGTTGAGGTTCAGCGACATGAGCCACTCTTGCCACCGGATTCTGTTGCTTCATCCTTTTGGGACCCTGTTGATTCTTTTCATTTTTATTACGAGCATTCTTCTGAGGAGCTGACTTTTCCTTCTCGGAAGCCGATGTTGGATTAGTTTCCGCCATAATTTGTGATCGTTCACAGCTTCAATTCCAAGGGCAATGTGCTTGAATTCACTGGTCGATTGATAGATACTTACAACCCCTGAAATGATACAGAAAAAACCCAGGTGAAATACATCAAACAGCCGGGCTAAAAATGAATCAGCAAAATTTTGTTGGGAATTTTTCCCAAAAACTAATCAAAACACATAATTTCGAAGCGATTAGTACCAAAGTGTTAAATAACGTCAGAAAAGCTACAAAAAGTTGGCAACTTTACGTGGGACGTGGTTAATTATTGAAGACATGCATTTCAATTGTCAAATTCAGATGATACATCAATAAAAACTCGACATAGATTAATTCATCACAAATGAGAAAAATCCAACCTTCGATTTCCAAAACAAAAAAGAAACAAAGCCCTAAACAGAGACCTAAAAATTTTGATCTTGACAACTATTGCAACTGAAATTCAGTCAATCATCACATGGGCTTGCTTTAAACCCTTCAATTTCTTTCCCCAAAAAAACCCAAATTTAATACCCCTCGGGTTCTTCTCGTATCAGTGGACAACCCAAAATAAATTCCGACCAAGAAAGACCATAAACACAAAATCTTGCCCAAAACAGTTTGCTTTATGATTGATGTTCTTCAATCAGCCAAAATCGTCCAATAACACATACAATCGACAACAGTTATGAACTTAGCAAGTAAAGAAAACCAAAACCCACCCAAAAAAAGAAAAAAAAGAATGCTGACATTAAAGCAGAAAAACGGAAGCTTTAAAGGACGCTGTTTTGGGTTGACCCGTTTACCCGTTACGGAAGGACGCTACTACTACTCCACGGCAGTGTGTGACTGTGTGTGGGTTTATGTGAGACGCGGGAAGAGAAGGGACGGTGAGTGACCGGCTATTGCCGGTGGTTTAGCTGCTTCTTGTTTTTTCACCTTTCTTTTGGGTTTGGGGGATGTAGGAAGAAGGAACATAGACAGTTGGACACAGCTCCGTCGGATTGGGGTCTTAGAATGAGAGCAAAGATGGTAAAGATAATTTTTAACGTTTATTTGATATTATTCCATCTGCATTTAAGGGAATTGTTATCTTATAAAATCTAGTTTTTAATGCCTCTTAATTACTTTCTTGGTTAAAAAAAAATAATTAAAAAAATGATAAAAAATTACTTTCTTGGTTACCAAGTTTTGGTTTTGGGCAGATCAATTAGGATAAATTTATTATCTATACCCTCAAAGATTTATAAACCTGCCAATTGAACTCTACTATTTGAAAATGTTATTAACACATCCTCCTAACTCTCTTTTCTGGAGGGAAAAAGTCAGCCATTTGACTACTCAATTTATAAACAATTCAAAATTATTCCTAATAAGAAAAAGCCATTTCCAGTAAAACCTTCCTAAATTAATGGCATTGGGCCTTTCAAAATTTATTAATTTATCGAGTTATTAAACGATAAATTAATAATTATTAATTTAAAGAGTTTTTCAATCCTAATAGAAAATAATCTTTGTCAAAAAGAAAGAAAAGTTGATTACAATCAGATCAATAATTTACATCAATTGGTCTCTATCAATTCTCCGTTTTCTTTCATAAATTGGTGATTTGGTTTATTACGGTTCTCTCTTCTCATCCTTTCCCTTTTTCTACCACTTAATTTCTTCCCCATCTTCTCTTCCATGGGAGGATGGGGGAAATAATTTGTCTCTAGTTTTATTTTTCTTTAATCGAATAAATTTAGTCCGTCAGCATATCTTTGATTTGCTAGACGTGTATTATCTGTTAGTATATCTTGATATACTAGGTGTTAGTAGTTTGTCAATGATTCTTATTTAGTTCTTTTGTGATTGTGTGAGATCTTTAGTTCATAGTTTTGTCCATGATTGTACTGTTATGGTTCATGGCCATGATTTATATTCGAGGATTTGCAGTCAAAGGAGATCTACGTTTTAGATCTGCTTTTTGGAGCTTTCATCTGATGATAAGTGAAGTATTCGAGATCGGGGATTTCCTTTGGAACGTGATGCTTCCAACTAGTATTTGCGGGTGATATCGAAGAGTTAGTGATTTTGTCGTCTGCAGTAAAGACGGTCGGCTGATTCTTAGAAATAGAATTCTAATCGATTGTAATATCTTAGTGGTTGTAATCCTCTGTTAATCGTGGTTGGACGTTTTCCAACAAAGTTAATTAAAATCTCTTTTATCTCAAAAAAAAAGAAGAAAAATTGATTACAAATATGAATTTCTAACTTTATTAATACGGTACAAGGGTTCTCTTTGTGTGGCTTGCAAATTTTGAATCTTCTTTGTTATCGCGAAAAAATGGATGTCGATCTTTTGTTGGATTACCTAGAATAAAATAATGAATCTACAGAGATAAAATATTTTGAGGATATTGCAGCTAGTGTTACGAAAATTCAACTGAAGATGAAGCTAAAGATGATTCGGTCTCTTTGGAACTAATATCCAGAAAAAAAGACTAAAGGCAGCAGTAACTCTCTTCATAATTTTTTGTTACAGTATGACAAAGTGACACCGGAACTTTTTGCAATGAGAAAGATTAAAGATGATATCTCTATAGATATAAAATTTTTTAAAAAACAAGATCAATAGATTCATATTTTACTAGAAATTATTAGTTTTTGTTTAGATAATTATTAATTTATAAAAATGTGGGGACATATATTTACGTAAGGGATTCTTGAAATTTATTATATTATAAATTAATCGAATTTTTTCATTTTTTGTACTGGTCCTGAGTTGGGACCAGCAAAATTTATTTTTTAATTGAGGTTATAAATTTATAGAAGATTAATTTAGAGAAGTTTTACTGTAATAGCATCAACAAGACAACAAGTCTTCGTACTATTATGCTTGTGTGGGGGTTAAATGTTACTCCCTCCATTTTGAAATATATGTCGTTTTAGAGTTTGGTAAAAATTTTTAAATATAAATTGTGTTCACAAATCGAGGCATATTTGACCACTTTTTACTGAAATTACCCTTGCATTAGAAATGAAACAATATTTATAATCAATTTCTATTGGTTTGTGATAAGTTATATAGAAAATTAATAAAGGTATTTCTGTATTTAAACTATATTAATTAATATGTTCTTGGTTTTGATGAATTCTTTAAAAAGACATAAAAAAAAATAGAGGGAGTAGTAATGAACATGTACCGGGGCCAAATACATTTTTTGAAAGATATGGCATTTGTTTTATCATTATGCACTGTGCACTATGAGTTTTTATGATTTGATATACTCATGTCCAAATTAAATTTTACTCCCACTATTCAAAGACGAAAAAAAAGTTCATTTGTTGAAAACAATACAATAAAGTGAGTTGTTTTTCTAAAACGGAAGAATTATTATAAATTTGTCCTCCGCATAAAAATAAGCAAATTTATTGAAGCATTTTACATATGATTCTATAAATAACTTTTCACTATTTCACACTCCCTCTGTCCTAAAATTGTGTAGTTTAAAATTTCACTTTTAGTACAATTGGCATTAGAAATGAAAACCTAAATTGAATAATAATTATGGGACGGAGGGAGTAGTTGATAATCAAGCTCTTACTACAATTGTGTCAATAAGGGTTGGAAATGGCCGCAATGTTGAGACATGTGTAGTCATTGGTTATGAACAACGAAATTTTTTGTGTGAAATGGATTCATGAAATTTATTTGAGCAAGGAAGATAGTTCAGTTAAAATTGGTTCCAAGTTGAAATAAATGTTTATAATCTGAGGTAAAGTGTATGAGGGACTTGTGGGCTCTAATTAGAAATGAAGTTCCTCATAATAAGATATTAATATTTAAAGTCAAATAATAGTTAGTCCTGGCAGAATACAATGGCTAGATGATCTTCCAAATAATGTAAAACTTTGACTTCAACATGACATCATTGGTATGTATTATCAAAGTGCTGTAATAGCTTGTTTAAGGCATTTACCTCCTTTATAATACAATTTTTTTTTCCCAATTAATGAAATGTGACAAATTCGCAGATGCTCAAATAATTTACATGACATTAATGATCCGAACGTATAAACTTGTCTCCCTACGCAATCTTGTCACTCGAGGAAAATCGGTATAATCCACCATTGCTATTATTTTCATCCAAATACACAATAAGAATAAGACAACGCAACGGATATCAATAATCGACGAAAATTTATATATACATCAACCATACACATCAATACATGGAGTATGAGTACTATTAATCACTCAAAGAAATCTCATATATCTAACAAATCAATGAAAAAAAATGGTAATCCACCAAGAAGATAAAAATGACAAAAATATTTTTTGAAAAAAAAAGAGAGAGAAAAAAACCATCAAAATCTACAAATCTAAACAAAAACCAATGTGGATACATCTATCTCTTGAGAATAATCAAATCACAACCCAAACACCAATCACGAACAGAAAATATTCTATTTAAAAAGCTAAAGTTTGATATTCAAAATGTTAGTTTTATGGAAAAATTGGTAGTTGTATCCAATCTTTACCCTCGTCGTTAATCATACTTTACAGATTTTCAGTTAACTAATTTTGTCTTGTATGTTTAAAATTTTTCAGCTTCCGTGAAATATAATTAATTTTCACTAGTCCCCAATAGTTTTTAAAATATAAATAACCACAAAATATGTAAAAATAAAATAAATCCTTTTCACTTTTTATTTATTTTTTTCTATTTTATTGTATTTCTCTTTATTATTTTTTCATAATCATAAAAGCATACTACTGATCTTTAAAGAAATATTTAATTTATTTTCAAACTCGATTGACTTTTGCATATTTGTAATTCATGGTTGTATTTATTAAAATTAAACCACAAAATATGTCACTATACTATGATTGTATTGCACCGCATGTCACTAGTATAAATACTAAATTTCAAAAAACAATTTACCTTTTGCATTTCTACTTATAGGTTATAAAAAATATTAAAAATACATTATCAAAGAGTGCATCTATTTATCTTTGTTAATAAATTAGATGATTGCTTATATAGTTTAGCCTCCTCAATATATAACAACAATAATTATTAAAAAAAGTAATAATGGTGACAACTAAATTCATAGAAATTCATCGTGGTGGACTAATTAAATTACACTTTTTTCTATTTTAGATGGTTGTCTAAAAATAATCATTTTAACATAGAGTGAGTAAAATTTATATTTTGTAACTAACTATATATCAGTATATGGGAAGTCAAGAAAGAAAGACTTATCTTAACTGATTCTTGAGGGTTTTTCGTCATTGAATGGTAAACTATTAATTTTCATGTTCACTTCAATTCAAAATTTTCTTCTTTATTTTCTTTATTTTAATTTTTTTTATAATCTAGAAGCTAAAATACAATTAAATTAATTATTAAAATTTAGTAATTATACTAATATCAACATAGAAAAATCAGAAAGTATAAGAATAAGAATAGTTGAAAAATGAATTACAATTTTAAATATAAATTTATTTTAAAATAAAATGATAAAATTACCCCTGGACTTAATCACATGCTTTTGCACATGAAAAATCTAGTTTTAATATAATAGTTATGAAAGCAGTAAAGAGAAAAAGAATAAAATAGAAAAAAAAATTAAAAAAATGAAAAGGAAACTAAGGGAGTTCTCATTGTAGTGTTTTGAAACTGTTAGGATGTTTTTATTAAAAAAAACTAACGGAGATCCGATAAGTTTGATGAACTTTTGATAGAACAACCACTTTTTTTTTCCTTAGTTTAAAGGTATTTACCTATAGAGATTTTGTTACTATCTCAACCTTCAATGTTTTACTGATTGTTTGTGGTACTCATGGTAATAATGGATAACTATTTTGAGTGGTCAGGTATTCGATTTTTGTAAGAAAATAAAATAAAATCATTATATATATTAAAGGAAAGAAAGATAATCGACACGTGTCGCTTATTGAAACTATCAAGTCTCATTTTTAACTTATTGTTATTTTAGCCCTTAAAGTTATATTTATGTGCTACTAGTTTTTAAGTTTATCAATTTTATATTTTCAAGGACGGTTAATTGTGTCTAATCCCCAAATCCCTTTGCCTATAAATAAGCCATAGGCATCTAGACATAATTTACGTATTTTTTAAATATATTTTTTTAATCCAAACATAGCATTAGTTAGTGGTGATAATTTTTATTATAAGACTTTTGAAAATCTTTGTTGTAATATTTTTGGCCAGATTTTATAAATATACATCTCATAAATAATATCAATACCTCTCATTTTGATCTAAAATTGATTAATCAAAAAAATATTACGGTTTTAAGAAATATTAATAATTATATTATTTAATTAATTTTTTTGGAAGATAAAATTTCAACATTAACAAACCCGCGCAAAGCGCGCGACACGTACTGGTTAATAGTAACAATTAAAGTATTTTCCTAACAAAGTCTGGACTCCACGTCTTCATTAGAATGGATCACAAACTTTTTCATTAAATTATCTATTTTGAGTGTATTACATTAGTGTATGAAATCACATCCCAAAAGAAAATCGTTTTTGTGACTTACGAGAGGTTCTGTCTTGAAACTTGAACATTTTGAACCTAACTTATTACATTTTCAACTCAATATTTTTCATTTCATATAAGAAATTTCCCAAAAGGCTACTATCTATTCACACATCGATTTTGGCCAATTTCCCAAGAAGGAGCTGAGCATAACGATAAGAAATTCACATTTATATTGTTCCTCTGTACACCATAAATACTATATAAACCAACGTACACCTTGTTATACATTATCCAAACGTATCGCTCACACCCAATTTAAATTTGTACTTTTTTTTTTCAAAAGAAGGAAACTACTATGTTCCAAAAAAAAAATAAAAATCATCCATATTGAATTTTGATATGTATACTAATTTTAGTACAAATTTAAAAATTTAATGTAAACTATTTTTTTTAACAGAGAGAGCAATAAAAAGTTACAGATGTTGTTATAATAATAGGAGGATTTAGCCGTCACAACGAGTTTTATTATTCTCTTTATTTTATTATGATTGTCTAGTTTGAATTTTCACATATAGTATAATATGAACTAAAAATAAAAATCTAACATGAATAATCATTTCGGAACGGAAGAAATACATAATATCAAATACAATGGACTAAATAATTTATTTTCCTTATAACAAAATTATACATGGCAAAGCCAGGAGTAAATTTCATTTGGGGCATGATGAATATGTTTTAAAGTGATTGTATTTTTACTGCAACGTTTTTTTAATATTTATTATCTTGAATCTTTGCAGGTATTTCTTCTGTCTTAGAAATAATCTACATTAAATTTTTAAATTTGTTTAAAATTAGTATAAATCTCAAAATTCAATGTGAATTTTTTTTAAGGACAAAGAAAATAACTTAAAGGTATTTTTTGAAGTTTTTTTTTTCAAAATTTTTTTTAAGATTGATTAAACTTTGCAACTTTTTGTAATTTTTTTTAATCATCATAGATGAGATTCGATCTCTCAACTACATGCTCACAGTTTTACCACAATTTTATGATCATATTTCCAAATGAAAAAAGCAATAATTAAAATTATTGAAAAACAAATCCAATGAAAATTTATAAGTCAATTGTAATTCATTCATTTATAAGAATACAAAATACTTGGCACTGGGAACTTGTCCGACAACTATAATTTTATCAACAAAAGCTAATTTCTAATTAACTATGTCAGGTTAACTTCTTAAAAGGTAAAATAATAATAATAATAATAAAAATAAAATAGAACTTAAAACTTGAAAGAACCTTCTTAAAAGGTAAAATAATAATAATAATAATAAAAATAAAATAGAACTTAAAACTTGAAAGAACCTAAACTGAATATTATGACTACTAATGGCAACATGGTTGATCTTGTGGGGGCAATTGTCCCATTGTGGCTCCGCCACTGGAATTGTATTCTTGATGTAATGTTTGGAAAAAAAGTTTCAACTTGTAGTTGTAGGTACATACATGATACACGAAACACAAAGGTGATCTTTCATATAATTTCGCGTTACTAATAATATTAGGTTCAGTTGATCAATATACAGAGGGACTAATAGGGGCGGTCATCCTAATTTTTTTTTATTATTATTAAAGAAGGACTTGATTTTTCAGTTCAAAATTTAGAAAAAGAAAAAAAATCGCCCCAATTAAATGAAACATTTTTCATTTCGTCCCTGTATTATTGGATTTCTAACTCCACCATTAATACAACTTGATTTTTATCCTCTCACGCTGAAGCTTGTTAACTTTATTTATTGTTATTTTTTTATATATAGACAAATTTGTACTCCCACAAAGTTGAACAATAATTTTAGAACAGAAAGGCTAACAATTTAAGGATAACTAAACTTCCGCAAAGCTCATTTCGAGCAAAAAGGAGATTTAGAAAGTTGAAGAAGAGTAATCTGCTCAAAAAGTTCTTTACATTTGCCAGAAAATTTAATTTGGTTCTTTACACTGAAAACTCACTCATTTAGTCCATTACATTTGTCTTTTCAACTAATTCGGTCCTTTTTATTTTTTTGGACCATTTATATTTGTGGGTTCTGAGGCTGACCAATTCTAGGTCAAGTCAACAAGGGCATTTCGGTAACTTATAAATCTCAAAATTTTCAAAATATATTAAAAAAAATTCATTAAAATAATACTAAATATATTATATTAATTTATAATTTATTATTCAAAAATTGAAAAATTCAAATATAATATTATTAAAAATTAAAAAATTAAAAAATCTAAAATTTGATTTTTTTATTTTTACCTGTGGGCCCCATTTTGTAATATTTTACTTGTAAGTTAAGTTTTTTCATGTGGGATCAATATCTAATTAAAATTTGTCTGTCATCTTTTTCTTCTTTTTTTTCTAATAATATAAAAATACAAAAATTGTAGTATATTGCCTCACATTAATTAATTTCCCCTACCGGCCTTCCCCAAATTCCCCACCTTCACTCACTGGAAAAATTGACCGATCTATCCAATACTTTACATACGTTATCAATTCTATCCTATTCTTTTTCGTTTAGCCGATATTACCCTAAACTATCTAGCCGTTAGCCGATTTTGTCCATTTTGCCAATTTTTGTTTAAATTAAAGGAATTATATTAGTTTTAATTATAAAAATACCCTAATAGCTTTAAAAATTATAAAAATAATCCCAAAAATTTGTAAAAATAACAAAACAGTCTCTTTTCACTTTTTATTTAAATTTTTTATGTTTTCTATTCCATTTTACTATTTTTCATAACCATAAGAATATACTATATGATTTTTTAAATAAACAATTTATTTTTAAACACTACTATACAAATTTATGGATATACACTTTGTAACTCATGGTTGATTTACATAAACATATTAATTTTTTAATAATATGGCTAGACATAATGATATTTTTTTAATTCATTTTTGTTTTCAATTTAAAGAATAAGATTTTTTTGACTAAAACTATTTTTTTTACAAAAAAATTAAAACATTTAACATAGATTAAAAAATAATATATGAGTATATTTTAATTTGTTGCAGATTAACTAAATAGACTATAGATTGTATTATCCAATTAAAAAATAATTGAATTAAAATATAGAGTACAATGTAGTGTTTAGGGTGTTAAGTTTCATGAGAGTAGATATAACATTAATTCTCACCAAAAGATTTATTACCGGGAGAGTGATTTTTCTCACATTTAAGCGGGATCCACTAAAGGTAGGAGGATTAAGTTGGATGGTCAGGTGATTTAAGATATGAGATGATTAAAACTCTGTTCAAGGTCTCGATTCTCACTGGGTAATCTAATTTTTTTTAATATAAAAAAGATGAAGTCCAGTACTGGAATGAATTTTTATTTTATTTTATTTTATTTTTATTTTAAAAAGACTTCCTGCTAAAGTTAGAGATATTAATATCTCAAAACATTGTCACAAAATGTTAAACCCTCGCAATAATAAATATACATATTTTCTTATAAAATATTTTGTGCCATGTTTGTAAATGCCACGACACTAATTCTTGTGTTGGGCCAATGTAGAAATAAAATACATGTTTTTTTTTTTACTTTCTATTCGCACTTGGCCTTTTAAAGAAAATTTATATTTTAGTTTTAATTATTTTTTTAATTTTATAATATAATTTAAAGTCTGTTGAATTAAATCGTAATACATTAAAGTATACCAATATATTCTTTTTTAATCTATGCTAATTGTTTAATTTTTTTGTGTAAAATTAGTATTAGTTAAAGAATCTTATTGTTTAGACTGAAAAAAGGGATAAAAAAATAATATCATTACTGTTAAATTATATTATTAAAAAATTAATATGTTTACGTAAATCAAACATGTCTTACAAATATGTAATTATAATTGTACATTAGAGTTAAAAATAAATATTTTTGTAAGAGATCATATAGTATATTTTTACAGTTGTGAAAAATAGTAAAAAGAAATAAAAGACAGAAAATTTAAATAAAAACTGAAAAAAGTGACTATTTTGTTATTTTTATAAATTTTTGGGGTTATTTTTATAATTTTAAAGCTATTAGGATATTTTTGTAATTAAAACAAATAGATTTCCGTTAATTTATACGGAAATTAGTAAATTGGACAAAATTGGCTAACGGTTGGATAGTTTAGGGTAATATTAACTTACCAAAAGAGAAAAAGGTAGAATTGACAATTCGTGTAAAGATTTGGGTAAATCGGCCAATTTTTCCTTCGCTCACTTCTCTTCCATTTCTTCCAACTCCGATTCTCCCCTACCTCTCCCAGTGCCCTCACAATCCCCATCGCCGCACCTCTTCTTCCTTTTCCAACAACTCTAATCCTCCCCTGCCCCCTTCACAATTAAAATTAGCGTCACCATCTCTCTTCACATCCAATACCACCTACCTATGGTCTCGAGTTCTACTAGACAACCCGGAGGAGGAGATGAGTCGGATTCAAGTTCTCCAACAACAAATAATCCATTTAAATTCGACGCCGGGGGCTTTGCTTGGAGGCGATTTCTTCTAGGAAAAATTGGGATTCACTTTGCGGCAATTTCGATAATGGGAATTGGGCATAAGGGAGAAGTAATTTCTAGATCTAATTGAAGTAACTATAAATTGATTTTTTATTTGGGATGTTTCCGATGAGTTTGAAGGAAGGTTGGACGGCGATTTTTGAGGGTCGTTGGAATCGGAATTCGGATAGTTGACTTGATACTAATTGGGATTGTGGTGCTGGCTAAGGTTGGTGGCCATGGCCAGCAGGTCTAATAATTGAAGAATTTTTTATTGCAAGATAAAAGATGAAAATATAGGGACAAAGAAAATGGAAAAATAATAACTTAAAAAAAGTATATAGGTTTGGTATAATAGAAGGTTACAATTTAGAAATAATAAAAATATATAGGTTTGGTAAAAGTGTAAAGGTCAGATAATACATTGATATTCCTTCCTTTCTGAAATGATAAAATGAATGTGTATATTCTACGTTTGGAAGCCATGTCCTACTGTTTACCTTTGTTATTCTCTTTCACAATAAATTATTCTGCTCCTGCCTTGTTTGAATCGGACTATAAATCTTCAATTACTTCCTCATTTTTATTTAAACAAAAAATAAAAATTCATACTGAAAAGTTATTTTAAAATAGATAAAGTAATAACATTTGGTCAGTAGCTATTGTCGTTGGTAAGTTTTTAATTTTCTTAGTAATTGTAACTATGATGGGTATTAGTTATTTACTCCATTCTTTAGGTCCATAGGTCATGTGTTTACCGTAAATTACTCTACCAAATTGTCTTTTACTACTTTAGTAATTGACCTAGAGGTCTGACAAAAAAAATGTTTATAAGTAGTAACAGAAGATACGTTTGAAAAGATTCTCATCCTTTTTCCACCCCAGTGTATAGAACGAGAAATGAAAGTTTTTTTTTAAACAAGAAATGAAAGTTGGCCATGGAGTTTTTACCATATAACAAAGCAGTATTACCTTCAGTACCATATAACAATTTAGCCCACCAAGGCCCCAATGTTTCAGTAGCCAAAATTTCCCTGGACCCATCTAGACACTAAGCAATTGCCATTCGTTCCCACCCCCCAACTCATTCACCCACACAACGATGGCGTTTTGCTCAGAACATGGGGGCGAAACCTCCCAATTCCACCCAATTGAGGAGGATATACCACCGAACACCCACAATACAGCACCTTCGCTGCTTGACCAGGTACTCCAAAGGGGGAATGGGCTGCTGGAGGAAATCGAATGCCGAGTAGAAGAAGATGCCATCACATCCGTGGTGGCGCCCATTGATTTCTAAGGTGTGTTTTTATTTCCATGAATAATAGGTTATGAGTACAACCTTTATTTCATGGAACGTGCAGGGTGCACGATTGGAACATTTCAAAAAAAATTTTGAGCTATTGATAGCGGTAAATCAGCCAGATGTTGTAGCTGTGCTTGAGCCAAGAATAAATGGGGTTGATGCAGACGAATTTATCAAGAGGAGTCAATTTGATCGATCCTTTCGGGTTGAGGCAAATGGCTTCTCAAGTGGAATCTGGGTACTTTGGAAAGATAATGTGGACTTGGAGGTACTAGAGTGCCAAAGGCAATTTGTGCACACTAGGGTAAGGAATGGAACTGAAGTTTTCTTGGTTACTTTCATTTATGCTAGCCTGAATCCCGGTATCAGAAGGGGTTTATGGCCAGAACTCTGAAGAATTTCAAGGGGGTCTCGAAGGCTTGGTTGTTGGGTGAGGACCTAAATAGCATCCTAAGAGAGTCTGAAGAGAAAGGGGGAGTAGTTAATGGCTTGGGATCGTGTAAATGGTTCGCAGAATGGATGCTGCAGACAGAAATGTTAGAGCTTCCTACAGTGGTACCAAATTTACTTGGCGACGAGGGAATTTGGTCAAAAAGCTTGACCGATTCCTGTGTAACGAAGAGTGGATCGACAAGTTACCTGATGCTGTTACCATCCACCTTCCAAGGATGCACTTCGATCACTGTACTCTTCTAGTACGATGTAGAGAGGAATGAAGGAAAGATGGGAGGCAAAAACCTTTCAAATTCCTTGCTTCATGGCACCTCCATGAGGAATTTGATGGGTTGGTGCAGGAACATTGGAGACCGACGTCTGAATTTATCAGTGCAGCGAAGAACTTCACAGAGGCGATCACACAGTGGAATAAAAAAAGGTTTGGGAATGTCTTGAGAAAGAAAAGGAGGCTGTTAGCCAGGTTGGGGGGCATATAGAGAGCTAAAGAGAATTATACGTTGCCGAAACTAGAAGTGTTGGAGATGGAACTAAGTCAAGAGCTGGATGAAATCATGGTGCATGAGGAACTTCTGTTAATTCAGAAAGCAAATAGGGAATGGAACTTGTACGGGGACAAAAATTCCAAGTTCGACCATTGCTACATGAAAAGAAGAAGGAAGAGGAACAGGGTAAGTGCTTTGAAGGATGATTCTGGCCGGGTGATTGATGAGCCGGAGGCACTCAAAAAATTGGCCGTGGAGTACTTCAAGTCCCTCTATGCAACACGGCCTGCGAAACCGGTGATGTATGGAGTGAGGAACTGCTTTTCTCCTATACAGCATGAGGATCTAAGAGCTTTGGAGAATGAAGTAAGGGGAGATGAGGTGATTGGAGCGTTGAAGGAAATGCACCCATTAAAGGCTCCGGGGCCAGACGGCTTGCACGCCTTATTCTACCAACAGAAATGGCCGATGGTAAGCCAATCGGTATATGGATTAGTGAAGGAAGTCAT
Organism: Oldenlandia corymbosa var. corymbosa; assembly: GCA_949775105.1. Lineage (NCBI taxonomy): Eukaryota > Viridiplantae > Streptophyta > Magnoliopsida > Gentianales > Rubiaceae > Oldenlandia > Oldenlandia corymbosa. The sequence continues at coordinate 7,848,862 of OX459119.1, read as the reverse complement.
TGATTCCGGGAGAATTGTTGAGGAGATCAATCAAACAACAATTTTACTTATTCCTAAGGTTCCAAATCCAAACTCAATTCGCCAATTCAGGCCGATAAGTTTATGTAATGTTGCTTATAAAATTATCACCAAAGTGTTGGCGAATCAGGTTAAGAAGGTGCTGCCGAAGATCATTCGGGCGGAGCAAGTGAGTTTTGTGCTAGGCAGGGTCATATCCGACAACATCATTCTAGCCCAAGAGGCTATACATACCATGCGCACGAAGAAGGTAAAGGTGGGGTATATGGTTGTTAAGATGGACCTTGAAAAGGCCTATGATATGATCAAGTGGGACTACATTGAAGATCAAGGGAACGATGAACTGTGTCTCCTCAGCATCCATGCGGGTCCAGTAGAATGGAGCACTGTGAGAGAAATTTAAGACGACCCAAGGAATTAGGCAGAGAGATCCCATCTCCCCATACGTATTTGTTCTTTGTGTTAAGAGAATGGCTCATGCCATCAAACAGAAGTCGAGACAGGAGAATGGAAGCCTCTGACTTTTGGAAGGATGAAGCTGCCACTACCTTACCTTCTCTTTGCGGATGATATCATCCTCTTCCTCTAAGCATCAGAAAGGCAAGTGGATGTGGTTAAAGATGTCCTGAGAGAGTTTTGTCACGCCTCGGGTATGAAAGTAAGTTAGCCCAAAACCAGGGTGTTCTTCTTGGTGAATGTGGAACGACAAAATGGCAGTTGCTTGGCGAGACAGTTAGGCTTTTTGAAGGTGTCAAATATGAAAAAGTGCATGGGGACTCCCCTGTTCCATGAATGAGTGACCCACATTACCTTTGCCGAAATAGTGGAGACGATTTAGACGGCGTTGGGAAATTTTAATGCGGCCAACCTCTCTTTTGCTGGAAGGAGAACACTGATTAATTCGATCCTTCTGACGTTTCTATATTTTAATATAAAAACTGTGATGATACCGGCCAAGACCTTGAATGAGGTTGAAAGACTATGTAGAAGATTTCTATAGGGAGGGGATGAGGAGAAGCAAACAATGAGTTTGGTGAGCTGGCAGGAGGTCTGTGAAGGAAGGAGGTCGGCGGGCTTAGGCTCAAAAAATTAAGGTCCAAGAACCAGGCTTTCTTAATGAAGCTGGGCTGGGCTGGGCTTTGTTGAACAAACTGGAATCACTGTGGGTTAGGATGTTTAAAGCAAAATATTACTCCGTTGGACTGCTAAGGTTTGGGCCCCTAACCCCTTCCAACAGCTCCATGGTCTGTCGGTCCATCACCAAGATCTGGAGGTCGTTGATGAAGGGAGCCCAGTGGGTTATAAATGATGGAAGCCTTGTGAGATTTTGGAGGGATCCATGGACAAAAAGGTTACTGTCACTGGAAGAATTGACTATCGCCGCCGTAAGGGAGGAGCTACTACAACTCACGGTGAATCATTATATCATTCCAGAAGGGAACTGGAATTGGGAGATGTTCCAGAGTTTTCTATCAGCTTGAGTGCTTATAAAAATTGTAGCGACTATGTCGCCAAACCCGGAAAGAAGGCAGGATCGGTACTCTTGGCCGGCGTCGAGTAGTGGTCTGTTCACAACCAGATCGGCGTATGATATTATTGAATCCAACTTTGCCAATAGACCATCTCCTGTTTGGAAAGTGGTCTAGACCTGGCCCGGACCTGAACGAATTCGTACTTGCTTGTGGCTAATAGCAAGAGAGCGTCTTATGACGGACTCCGAGAGATATAGGAGGCATATGGGGGACTCGGCAATATGCCCACGCTGTGGGTTGACGGAGGAGATGATTGCCCATGTTTTTAGGGATTGCCCGCCAACAAGGCAATTCTGGAAATACTTATTGTTTAATGTGGATACTGAGTTTTTCAGGAAAGAGATGCAGTGTTGGTTGATTTCAAACCTTGGAGTGGCAAAAAATAAAGGCCGGAACTGGAGTTTTGGGATTGCGGTGTGGAAAATCTGGCAATGGAGAAATGAACTCGTCTTCTCCAACAAAGACTACCCAATAGGCGTGAAGGTGGAAGTTATTAGAAAAAAGGTTGAGAGTATTTTGATAGCCATTGAAAGGGACAGAAAATTGGAGGGGCAAACTGGGGCAAGAGAGGAGATCCATTCGATGGATTCCACTGCCACAGGATTTTGTAAAACTGAAAATGGATGAGGCCTATGATCATGAGACAGGGGAGGCAAAAGCAGGAGGCCTTATCCGAAACTGTAATGGCAAATGAGTGCAGGAATTTATGATAAACATTGGATCCACCTCCATCACTGGGGCTGAGTTATGGGGAATATGGCAAGGTTTGGTGCTGGCATGGGAGAAGGGGGAACGGAAGGTGATAGTGGAAACGGCCAGTAGCGCCGCCATCAAACTGGTGAAGGACCGACAAAGGCCGGCAGGAGTGCATGGGAGCCTCATCAGCAGCATAAGGGAGTTGCTTGACAGAAGGTGGACGGCAACCCTCCAGCATACCTACCGGGAAGCACATTTCGCAGCAGACTGCTTGGTGGGACGAAAGGAGCAACTACCATGGGGTACTAGGAAGCTAGATAGACCCCTCACGTTTGTCACTCAGTGGCTACGCCATGATGTAAGGGGGATTTCGTATCCTCGTAATATTCTTGTATGAATTAGGCTTGGCCTCCCTTATGTACCAAAAAAAAAAAAAAAACAAAAGAAGTATTACCTTTATCCACAAAAAAAAAAGAAAAAGTAGTATTACAGCTTGTGTATACAATATCTTGGACAAAAGGCAAGTGATTGCGTAAGTTGATGATATTAATGTCATATAGTTGTTAGAACGGAATCCACAACTAACTAGTAAAAGAAGTTCACGATGGCTTCTTTCAAGGGATTAGAGAATTGTTTTTTATTTTTATTTTTTTTTTATATTGCATGGTGTCCAATATCGGTAACATTGACTAATCTCTTCGCGGGCATCTCGATAAGTAGAATTAGAGAATTATTAAAACATGAAAATCATGTGTACAAGAAATCGAATTAGTTGCAAATCTTTCAACTTCACAAATTTTGTACTAAATCACAGGAGATTAATGGGAACTTAGGAAAAACCAAAGATGTAAGTTCGTTATGATATTGTAGAGGTACTAATATTTACTAGGAAATGTAATCTTAAAATATCTAAACCTTTGCCATCTTTTTTTGTGATTCAAGTAAGCAACTTGTAACTAAAGTTTGTTCAAACCGTATTCTAATAATTTTATCTCTAAGTTGTACTACAATTTTTTTGGTACAATATTAAAAATGCATACATAACAAATTAAATCAACATATTCTGCAGTAAAACATCAATTATTTGGCTTAGTTTTCCATCAATGGACATACTAAGGATTAAGTAAATTCCTACAATAATAAATATCGAAGAAAAGAAAACAAAAAAATTATGCCTTGTTTAACCACACCTTGTATATACTACTAGTATAGTACTAAAAAGTGGCTCGTCTAAACAAAGTTGAATTTAGAAAAGAATATTGTTAGCTGATGTTCTAGAAAACAAATAGAGAAAAACAAAATTGGGAGGTTTATGCTGTGAATATGATTTCTTCTGACGTTTATTGGTGGAAAATTAGCGGTAAAATTCACAGATAAATATAGGTAAAAGGAAAACAGGAGAAAAGATCAAAAAAAAAAAAGAGAGAAAAACACTCCAAATAGGAATCATCGAAGAGGAAACCTGAACCACACTGCTAACTGCACCCAATCTAACTCTCACAAAGTGTTCAACAAACTGAACCAAACAAATTTTTGGGCCATCGGCCGGATCCTAAAAGACGTCGAACTGGACCCCACTTCCTCTTCCCAAAGGGACCCACATCAATCAAAGCATCAAATCCTCTTCCGTTCGTGACATCACCGTGAGATTAAAATCTGTGTCCCCATTATTTAATCCTTTTCTTCCTCCCCTGAAATCCGCGACTCCCAAAGTCTTCTCTCAGAAAACCCAATAACTACTAGTCCAGAATCCAGAGAGTGTGTGATTCAGTCTGCTGACCCGAACCCGGTGGTTTTTTCCGATATGGGTCTACCGGAGATGGATGCCATGGCGTCGGCGATTGGGGTATCGGTCCCGGTGCTTCGATTCTTGTTGTGCTTCGTTGTTACCATTCCGGTGAGCTTCCTCCACCGGTTTGTTCCCGGTGTCACCGGACGGCACGTCTATGCCGGCCTCACCGGCGCCGTTTTGTCCTACCTCTCGTTCGGGTTCTCTTCGAATCTCCATTTTTTGGTGCCCATGCTTTTGGGCTATGCTTCCATGGTTCTTACCCGGAAGTATTGCGGGATCATCACTTTCTTCTTGGCCTTTGGTTACCTCATTGGCTGGTAATGTGCCTTTGTGATTTCTAATTATGATCTGTTTTCCGCAGGAATGTGTTCAATTTTTAGTCTTTTTTTTTGAATTTTTTGTATTTTTTTTTAGCTCCCCTGTTTCGGAATTTTTTTTATTTTTTTTATATTGAATCTGTTGGAGTCTGTTTATTGTTTTGAGTTCACTAATTTGAAGTGGGAACCAAGCAAATTATAGTTGGATTTCAATTACTTGTGTGTGTGTGTGTGTGTGTGTTTTTTTTTTTAATTATTTCACTAGTCTTGAATTGTGGATTTAATGCTTATTGTTTTGCATGCGTAGCCATGTTTATTACATGAGTGGTGATGCATGGAAGGAAGGAGGCATTGATGCCACAGGTAAGGACTTTCCCATGCTTGCAATGTCTACTTTATTGTGTAATTGTGCAAAGATTGCATCTTTAAGTTCTGTGAGTCTCTAACTGCTTATATCTTTTATCCTTTGGTTGGTTCCTCTGTATTTTCATAAGCAATGTATCTATATGATGAACAAGAATCCATTAAGTGTATTTGACTTACTCAAAAAGCTCTTAATATTCAGTAGACTTCTTTGTTGTTAATATTTGGTAAATATTGGAATTTTCCTTTTGGGTTGGTGCTGATGCATGTAACTGAAGTTAATTGAATATGAAGCTATATGACATTATCAGCACTTCATAAGTGATTAATGGTCCATACTCAGTTTCTAACTTTTATGTTTTCACATGACAGGAGCATTAATGGTGATCACATTGAAAATTATTTCTTGTGTGATTAACTATAATGACGGATTGTTGAAAGAAGAAAATTTACGTGAAGCACAGAAGAAAAATCGTTTGGAGAAGTTGCCTTCTCTGATTGAGTATTTCGGTTATTGTCTATGTTGTGGAAGCCATTTTGCTGGTCCTGTCTATGAGATGAAAGATTATCTTCAATGGACGGAGAGAAAAGGGGTTAGTGAGCGCTTTTTTTCCCTTTTCTTTTTAAAAAAAAATTCTATTTTTTTTTTAGTCTGTACCTGCTTGTAATTATTTCATGCTCAGTGTGAGGAGGTGTAGATGTATAAGTAATTTTCTGATCCTTTTCTTTGTAGATCTGGAAATCGTCAGAGAAAGGATCACCTTCACCCTTTGGAGCTACCCTTAGAGCTATTGTCCAAGCTGCAATCTGCATGGGCTTATATTTGTACCTTTCACCTCGTTATCCTCTTTCCCGATTTAACGAGCCAGTATACCAAGAGTGGGGATTCTGGAAACGTCTAAGCTATCAATACATGTCCGGCTTTACCGCTCGGTGGAAATACTATTTCATCTGGTCAATCTCAGAAGCAGCCATCATAATTTCTGGCTTAGGATTCAGTGGCTGGACTGACTCTTCTCCTCCCAAACCGCGATGGGACCGTGCAAAGAATGTTGATATTTTGGGCGTCGAGTTTGCAAAGAGTTCAGTGCAGTTGCCACTAGTGTGGAATATACAAGTCAGCACCTGGTTACGGCATTGTAAGTTCAGATTTCTCTATCAACTGCATTTTATAACGTTGCCAAAACCGAGTTAGTTTTCACTCAATGGTCATTAATGTGCACATTTTCTTTTATGAAAAATACATATTTGAACATTTCCCTTGTTTACAAATAAAAGTAGGAAAGATGTTTTGTGTACCTGGTCGTAACTTCTAGATTAATGAACTGTTCTCTTATATCTTTATTTATAAGGCACATTTTCGTAGCAACATATTTTGGCTCCATTAAGAAAGCATGTTACCATCTATATTAATGGCCCAAGCAGATTAAACAGAGATGAAAGTGATAGGCGTTTCCTGTTCTGTTGTAGGTATACCTTAAACTTTTGATGTATTTTCTCTAGTGAATGATTGGAAGATGTGCTCTTCCTGGAATTCTTAATGGTCTATATTTGAGTTCAGGATATAGTCTCAGTAGTGGTTGAAATGTTATAGTCAGTGATTGATCAGATGGTCTCTTCATAGTTTAATGCAATCCTCGTCATGGCATCCTGATATATCTCATGTATTGAATCTGTAACTTATCAATTTTTTTTGTATTTTGTCAGATGTTTACGAGAGGCTTGTCCAGAATGGCAAGAAAGCTGGTTTCTTCCAATTGCTGGCTACACAAACTGTCAGTGCTGTATGGCATGTAAGTACAGAGTACCTTTTCTACTTTCCAAATGATGTTTGTGTAAATCACGATTGATTGATTCCGCGTCTGATGGTTAGTTATTAGTTCAGTATGAGGTTTTTCTATGACATTTTGCAGAGTGAGTGTGCTTGAGATGTCCCAGATCTTAAAGGGAATGTAGATAATTGAGAAAATGATTTCCCAATTCTTGTTCTACATAATCACAAAATTTTGTTTCTTTGAGGTTCTGTTCTCTGCCAGGATCATATATATTTTATTCTCTTACTTTTTCCCTGTAGAAGCATCAGTTCCTTTGATCCCATCTTTTGTTTGTTTTCTTAAGGCAATTCATCTTGCCATTCTACCTTTATTTTTCCCTTATCTGTCTTCATAAATTTTACATTTTTATTTTTATAAATATTGAATTCAAAATGCGTTGGTTTGATAGGGACTGTATCCTGGGTACATCATATTCTTCGTCCAATCTGCTTTGTTTATTGCTGGATCAAGAGGTAAATAATGGGCATTTTTTCTGTCAAATACTGGAAAAATATTTTCCCAATTTCCTCATATTCTAATACATCTTCTCCTGTGAGCAGTCCTTTATAGGTGGCAGCAAGCTACAAATGTGGCAGTGTTTAAGAAGTTGTTAGTATTCTTGAATTTTGCATACACACTTCTGACTCTCAACTACTCCGCTGTTGGTTTTATGGTGAGCCCTTGGGCACTTCTATTTTAATGTTTCTGCTTTAAACTTTAAAACAATGTTTAAGGTTACAAGTGTCTGAAACTTGTTCTCTCTTGTGTCACAGGTTTTAAGCCTGAATGAGACCATCAATGCCTACAAGAGTGTTTACTACATTGGAACGATTCTTCCAATTTTATTGATCCTCCTTGGTAAAATAATTAAGCCAGCAAGGCCTGCCAGAGCTAAAGCTAGGAAGGAAGAGTGAGGTAGGAACTGACTGCACCTTGGAGAAAATCAGTTGCTGTATTGTTCATCTGAGTGCTGATGCATGCAATTTTTTTGCAATGTGTAACATCTGTTTTGATTGACCAATAGTGTTTTTTTCCTGTGCCATCCGTGGACACCAATTTAGCCCCTAGAGTCTTTTTCCTACCAGCATGGTCTATTTGATCATCTTGTATCGTAATGCCAATTTTCTGGAATTGTATTTGTCAAGGATCGTAATGCCCAGAATCTGGAATTGTATTTCTGGAATTCTTTGCCTAATATCAATCAATTGATTGTAAAGTAAAGTGTGATTCTTCACATATCCCAAGTATCCAATGCCTGTTTGTTGTTTTCTATGCTTTTTTCTAATCTCCTGGAATTTGATAACCCCTGAACCCGTCCGTCCCCTGAATCCGTCCGTCCTCTCAGAAAAAAAGAGGAACAATGAGGTATAAATATTCAGAAAAACATGGAAGTAGAATGTGATATTGGGAAAGAATGCAATGATCAGTTCTCTTACTTTCTGAACAGAAGATCTTTTAGCATGTGTAATCTCAGTAATCTCGGAAACCAAGCTAACTAGTATTGGGTTTTCTTAATTTTTTTTTTGGAGTGTGGGTCTCCAATAATGCTGGTGACCTGGTGTTATGATGAGTTTTAATTCTTAAATCGCAACCTTAATTTGATGATTCTGGTTTCGTAAATATGTTAATGATGAAGTTCAATGCAGCATGCTGCCTCTGCATATGTTGAAGCCTTTTCATAACATTAGCCCTCTGGCTAAATTGCTCTTGTGCTTGTGCCTCTCTTGAAAACTGTGATTTTCACCGCTTAATGAAGTGATTGATCCGAGTTTCTGTTGTATTGCTTTGTCAAAAGTCTGGTAGTTTTCCAGTAATTTGCTTTTGCTTCTCATATATGTTGTCAAACTACGCTGGTGTGTGCAACTTCAGAGTTCTGGATTCACTGCACAATGATTTGATTGATTTGAGTTTGTGTGTTAATGTTTTTCCCTTCAACATCTTCTCATGTGGTATGCTTCCATCATTCCATGTGCTTTGCTTATAATTCCATGTTTACTCTGGATTTACTGTCTAGCGACGTGATTATGATTGTCAGTAGTGGTTTAAGCTGCAAATCTGCTAATCCTATATGACTTGGTTTGATACATTATCCACAATCACTTCTCTTTGCTTAGTTTTCTTCCTTGGTCAAGTTAGCCACCCTCTTGAACGTGAAACTCTCATCGTCATTTGATGATCTATCTTCGTCACTCCCTGATATGTTAAAATTATTTGGTTTAGGAATTAAGATCAAATTAAGTAATTCTAGGAAGATATAATGATAAATGAGAAGAAAAAGTAGGACCTTGATGCCCCAACAATATTGTTGGGTTATCTTTAAAACACGCCTGTGGGAATGCAGCTGGATGGCTGACTTAGGTGACCATTTTGGGTTGGAGAAATGCCAGAAGCCATGTTCTGCTGGACCATATCTATCACTTCGGGCAGTTTTGTTTTTGCTGGAATTATTTGATTCATACTTCAGCTCGAGTACCAGGCACTATAATCATGCACTCATTCTCTTAATTTGACAGTGATGAACTGGATTCTGCCCCACTTATTTTGATAATTCTCTCTGAAGAGAATAATGCATTCCATATTGAAGGATAGATAAAGCAGAATGTAGAATGTATATGTTCACGATGAAAACCATCTTCGATATGATCTGTTACACTTATTGAGTATCAACTGTGTTAAAATTAACAATCAATTTTATATATTCTAAGTTTATATGTACAATTACGATTCGTATACACAAAAACCGGGACAAAAATATCATCTCTCATCTTTTGGTGGTATAATCTATACTTGGCATGTTGCAATTGGGCGCCTACATCTATGGTCACCAAATCATTTCATGTTCACAACAAATACATTGACTGGAAACAATTTCAGTCAATTTGCTTTGTTTTTTGGGTAGAATTTTTGTGTGTGACAAATTAATATTACTTGTTATTATGAAACCCTAATAATTACTAGGGGGGCCTCCAGCTGTTAGGAACTCCTCCTGGAAAGAGTTCTTCTTAAGTAGCCCGCATTTCAGTTATGGATGTCTCCAATCTGAAGTGGACAACAAGTACGACAGAGGGTCTTGATGTTTACGTTTTCTTTACCTTTTCTTCTTCTTTGGTGTCTGAGGATTTTTCATATTTACTCAACTACTATATAATTTTTGGACATGGGATAAAGTTTGTAATTTGTACCCACTGGGACATTATCGAACCTTATATTAATTAATACCTGGCTTTTGTTCTCACATTTGCCATTTCCTAACCTAAACATTATCCTAAGGGGATGATCTTAATCTAGGGTTTTTGAAGTTCTTAATTACTTAGAAGTTAGAACAGATAGTCCAACATGGTTTTACTAAAAATTTACGTTGGACAAAAAAACAGGTCCTGATCATACTCTTCCCTGTTGCTGAGTACTGATGATGATCTCTCAAACTAATTAAAGCGCGAAACGTGCATTTATTAATTTCTGGAAGAGATGTATACAATTCGGGGAAGAATCACTTGGCATGTTTGCTCGGAACCAAGTGACATGAAAGACCCAGCGACCTACATGTGCTGCAGAGGAGATCCCTTGTCGCACTTATTCTGCATTAACACTTCTTCCGTCCCAAAATAAGAATACGATTTGTTATTCTCCTTGATTAAGTTTACAAACATGAACATAATTAAGGGCTCGTTTTCGACTAATGTGGTCACGTTGTTAGGGTACAAGATATGTAATCTCGATTAAAGGAGGAAGAATTCCTTCTTGTTCTTCTTCTTTTCTTCCGAATACGTCATCATAATGGACCTTAAAATGATCCGAAGGGAGCTCTGCCCTTGGTTCATTATTCATTTGGGGGATTGTGTTCCTGCCTTGTTTTATTGGAAAATGTACATTCTGGCAAAAGGGGTTTCTGGATTTCATTTTGGCCATGTGTCAATTTGGCCAACCTAGTTTTAATGGACTTTTTGTCGTTGCTTGCGACTTTGATATGTTGGTTGTGACTTATGATAATTTCAGTTGGCATCAAATTATTATGGGTCCATTTCCCACTTTTTATTTTCTTTTCCCCTCTCATTTTCCCCCTCTTAATGCAATCGAGTTATCTTCAATTCGGGGACAAAACCACATGAAATTCTCCATTTTCATCCATTGGGATAATGCTTGGCAACAACCTCTAACTCATATCTTGAGTACTGCTAGCTAGCTAGAGAAAAAAAGAAATGAAAAATCAACAAACAATAAATTAAAACGCTCATTGAAAAAACAATGAATCATTTTATAAGAACGGAAAAAGTATTTTAAAATCAAGTGCAATCGATGTTATCAGTTTGATTAAAGAGAAGATAAAGAGAAGTAAAGAACCACTTCAAAAAAAAAAAAAAACAAAAAAGAAAAAAAAGAAGAGAAGATAAAGATAGTGTGGCAAATCAAACTAGCTCACACAAGTTTTCAAAGAGCATTAGAAAGGAAGTTTACATGACATTAACAATAACAAAGCTCTTCCCCGTTTCCAGACTCCTTCTCCTAAAGGTTTAGACAACAATTAATGTAATGACAAGTAGTCATCTAGCGATTTCTTATTCTTTAAAATATTATGTCTCCTACAATGACTGTTTCATTAAATTTGTTGTTCTAAAAATATAATTATTCCTTCCATCCCCAAATTATTATCAAGTTTGGATTTATATTTTTTGTATAAATTTAATTAAAAGTAAAAAATTTAAACTGGACAATAATTTTAAAGAGAGTATTAATTTTGGTTTTTCTTTTGGGGGGGTGTTCAGATAAGAGACATATGATTTTCCTTTTAGTCTTTCATGTTTACTCTCCATAAATCCCATACAGACATAGCTAGCCTTTCAGTGAATCTTCATCTCTCATGAAATAAAAAGAAGGAAGAGAATATTCATAATGGAATATAATAATTGTTAGAAACAAAAGAGAGAGAAATTAATAGTGGATTGATGCAAAATGAATAAACTTATCCTCTTCCTTTTTCCTGTTATAAAATAATTTGCAAGGCTGCTTTCTAGCTCCATGAATGATGAATCTTACACTGCGAAATTATTATTTGGAATCTTTTTTCCAGGTGATAAGTAGTGAGAGGGGGGAACAAAATCAATTAAGTTTAGATATGGTGCTGCGGTGACCCTCAACATTTACACCTTCAAAGAATATGCTGCTAACTTGTGAGCATAACAAATTGGTCGGAAACTCCAAACAGGAAAATGGAAGATACACATCTAAAACCTAATTAATGGACGGTTTGACCAAGTCTTAACAAGCCTGCGAATATTTTGAACATGGCAATCTATATGAAATTATAGGAATGTTTATTCGTATGATCGTATCACAATTCTTATCAAATTAATATAGTGAGCTTCAAAACAGAATTAAATTTGTGATCATAATATTATAAGGGTTGCTTACTTACGTAATCGGTTTCTAGGTTTTTTCTCCGGCCACCCATTTTGAATGGTAGCCCATGAAATTCAAAACCGAAGACTATCAAGTGTTACAATTAAAACATAGAGAAAACAATAACTATAAATGCCACAATTATAATCAATATTACGAGTTCTTTTCGTTTGTGAATGGACTCCTTCTCATACTTTAGGATTGTACATCTGGTAGACTAAAAATAAAATAGTGAGAGAACGACAAGTGTACTGTAGACTTAATTAGTAATTAACAAGTGTACTTAGTAGTAAAGATCGAATGATGGAATTAGAGCTCTAAAATATTGTTAAGAGTATATTTTTTGATATTTTGAAAGAACTTAAACTACTAAAAGTCGTCCTTAATCATCCTCTTCCTCCACCTCCCTTAACCTTAAAATCTCAACAATATATGACACTAATTAATAATTTAAAGTAGAAACGTATTCTTGAAGACATGAACAAGCATATTCCTAATGAAAGTGATCTAGAATGTTATTACTTATTACTTCCTCCGTTCCATAATTATTGTCCAGTTTGAATTTTCATTTTTAGTTCAAATTGTACTAAAATCGAGATCTCAAACTGGACAATAATTTTGGGACAGAGGAAATAGTTTTTTTTGAAAGATACCTATATTTTTAGTAAGTACCTATGTTATTACATCGCATTTTAGCATAGGTTAAATTGTGTACATCTCTTACTTCATGTCTGCTGATTTTAATCAGACAATAGTTATGAAAACTTACTTTTAACCTACAAATATTTGTAATTACCTCCCGTGCCTCTGTAGAAAACAAAAATATTAGTTGATCTGAGGTCAATGTTTCACAGTCCGTGGAGATCTTGATCTTATTAGTAAATCCCAGCAAAATTGTGCGTGTTCCTATAGAATAAATTCTTTTATTTGTATAATTGACATCTTCTTGCTGGCTGAAAGAGTGTTTTTTCTTCTTCCTTTCTTTTTTGTTTTTTTCAAAAAAAGTAGCTTCACTCTATGTTCTTCAATTCAATCGTGGAATATTCTTGTTAAAAAAATGTAATATACATCCCACATCACTATCGTGAAGAAAAGTGACTCATTATATAAGTTTCAAAGGCCACCTCATTCATTGTCAATTGGTTTTGAGATGGGAGCCAAAGTACTTATATACTTTGACATAGCATCAGAACGATCTGGGCCTGTGGTAGTTTTGGATTGAAGGTGATCCATAATAATTTTATATTCTCCCACTTAAGCATTGACTCGTGGTCTTGCTGTGGACCGATCCAACGGTATAACTGGTTTTTCTCCCACTTGTGCGTTGGCTCGTGGGCTTGTTGTGGACCGAACCATCGGTATAACTGGCTTTCTCTCACTTGAGCGTTGACTCGTGGGTTATTCAGTTCTTGTCCTGATCCAAGTTAATTGGGCAAAAAGTTCAAAGACCCATTGGACTTGAGGGATGTTAAAGAATGTAATATCTGTTCCACATCGCCACTTCGAACGTGGGCTTGTTGTGGACCGAACCAGCGATACAACTGGCTTTCTCCCACTTCAGCGTTGACTCGTGGGCTATTCAGTTCTTGTTCTGATCCAAATTAATTGGACAAAAAGTTCAAAGACCCATTGGACTTGAGGTGTGTTAAAAAATGTAATATCTGTTCCACATCGCCACTAACATCGCCACTCCGAAAAGAAGTGACTCAGTATATAAATTTCAAAAGCCACCCCACTCATTGCCACATCGTCATTCCAAAGAGAAGTGACTCAGTATATAAGTTTCAAAGACCATCCCACTCATTGCCAATTGGTTTTGAGATGGGGCCCAAAGTACTTATATACTTCGACAATTCTCCTGTTATATCACTTACGATATCGTCATTCCTTTTTCTTTTTTTTTAGGGAAAGTTTTATATATAATAAATATCGTACTTGTTATTCCTTTTACTTAGTTAATAAAAAATATTATGAGGTAGAGATATGTAACTACGATATTAGGATGAACTCTTGCTTAATTAGAGCTACTTAAAAAAAAAAACTCTTGGTTAGAACAATCTAACTTTTGTCAGCAACAGTTTAGAAATTTTTTTTTTAAAAAAAACCATTACCAAATTTAACTACATTCCCTCATTCTCACACTACCATTTTGTATTTAAAAATTTGCTTGATCCAGGATCGAATCTATACAATTTTGTTAGTATTATCCATATGCAGAAAAAGAGGAACATGTACCATAAAAGGGTTCGTAAAGCTTAAAGTTAATCAAAATTTTCTGAAATTAGGCTTTGTTCGTTTAACTTTAAAATCATGTCGTTCTAGATAATCTATATATATATGCAGCAACAAAGGGAGGACACATATGTATAATATGGACCATCATTGCAAATGGACTAAAACCGCTTTAATTATTCTACCGTAAAAAAATTAAAGGAAGTTATATGGCCCGAAATCCCAATTCTCCAAAAAAGGAAAAAAAAATTATAATTAGTAGATTGGGAAAATACAATAAAGCCAGAAAAACTGTCACTGACCTTGACCTTTCAATTTACAACTACACCTTTTTAATTAATTTAATGACTTCTTTGAGGCCAATTGTATTAATTTATGTTCCACACATCATAATAACGCATTTAGAAGTACAATTTAACAATCCTATTTATGTGAGGCTTGATTAAGAACATCCCAACAACCAAAAAAAAAAAAAAAAAGCAGAAAATGAAACATTAGAAAAAGAACCCAAAAAGAAAAGGAAAAAAAAAACTTAAATCACATCAATAATAATACTAATAAATACATAAAGTTACATTTTCCCTTTTACATATATAAACGCTTCTCTTAGAGCTTCCTAAGTTCTCATCATCCCCATTCCATCCACCCCTTTAGGGAATCAATCACATTTCATTCTTTATTCTCTCTTAAGTTGTTAAATGGTATCATAGTTTTTAGTTAAAGAGTTTCTTGTTGGAGAGAAACTTCATGAGAAATCCCTCTGAAATTTCTTCTTCTTTTTTTTTTTTTTTTGATTTGGTGAGTTTTGGTTAGGTGCAAGTGAGATTGCATGGTATGTTGGTGTTATTCATTTATATGAGGAGAGTTTTCTTCCTCTGACAACTCTTGATTCAGTGGGTCAGAACCTTTTGGTTCTTTCTTCTTTCATGGTTTTGTTCTTAGCTTAGCAGACAAGTTGTTAAAATCTTTGATACCCATTTTCTCTCCATCAACCTTTTTTTTTTTTCTTCTTTGTATAAGAACAGATTCTGTTTGATAAAATTTCTTAAAGAAAATGTCAAGAGTCATGAGGCCTAAGTCCACCGGAATGCCTTCTCCGGCCAGAGGAGGTAACGGTAATGCAGAGCTGGGAGGTTGGGAGGTTAGGCCTGGAGGGATGTTAGTACAGAAGAGGACTATAGATTCCAATCAGAATTCCAATGTAGTTCCAATTATTAAAGTCAGGGTGAAATATGGTTCATCTTATCATGAAGTCAATATCAGTTCTTCTGCAAGTTTTGGTAAATTTTCCTGGAATTCATGTCTCTGGATTTTAGTGCCTGTATATCATTCATTCATTGTACTGAGTTGAAATTTTGATGATGGGGTGGTTTCAGGGGAATTGAAGAAGATGCTGGCAGAACCAACAGGATTGCACCCACAGGATCAAAAGCTAATGTACAAAGACAAAGAAAGGGATTCCAAAGTGTTCCTTGATTTTGCTGGTGTGAAGAATGGATCAAAACTGGTGCTGATTGAGGATGAACTTAGCAGAGAAAGGCGTTTGCTCGAATCGAGGAAGAATGCCAAGATGGAGAAAGCATCAAAAGAGATTGCAGCGATCAGAATCGAAGTTGATAAGCTTGCTAAACAGGTAACTTAACCTTCTTTTTTTTTTTTTTCAAACACATTTGTTACAGAGTTTTTCGAAATTCGCAGTCAAATTTTTTAGATACTCGTGTTTTTGTTCTGTTTTAATCTTGTACAGGTTGTATCATCTGAATTGGAGATTTCCAGTGGGAAAAAAGTGACAGATATAGTTCTTTTGAGCTTGATTGAACAACTCATGACCCAACTCATTAAACTTGATGCCATCACTGCTGATGGAGAAACGAAAATGCAAAGAAGAATGCAGGTAAATGAATCATGATCGCCGAATTACATACTCAAAACCAATTGACGAGGAGTATAGCGCCCTAGCGGGTCAATGATATCTTTATTATTGTATACATTACTATCTTCGTCCCAAAATAATAGTCACGTTCCAAAGTGTAGCTAGGATAACGTTTTCTGACATTGCGATAATTGGTTGATGATTGAAGGTGAAAAGGGTGCAGAAGTACATTGAAACTCTAGATGTGCTGAAGATAAGGAATTCGGGTGTAGGCAACAAAAACAATGCAGCTCCAAAATTGCAGAACCAGCAGCACCATACAATGTTTACAGGACAGGCAGAGATGATGATGCCAATCCAACAAAGTCATTATGAACAGAGAAGAAAAAATGGACTTTTCAATGAGAGGTCCCCAGGGCCAGTTGTAGTGACAACTAAATGGGAAACCTTTTAAATAATTCTCCTTTTTTGCCATCTTGAAGACACAATACACCGATATTCATGGCTTTTTTTCTTGCCATTGCTGCTTCAACCAAATTGAAAAAGAAAGCCATCAAATTGCAGATTTTGTGCCCAATAATTGAAGAGCAGCAGGACAAAATCCTTTTGGGGGAGGGTGAAATTAAAACCATACAGTATAAGATATAGTAGTTAAAATTATTTTGTATATCTTTTTTGCTCTGTTGTAAATGGAATTTTTATTTTGTGTGTTGGGAGAAGAATATAGCCACCCATTTAAATTCATTTAGAATTTTTTGACTTGAATCAGTCGATAATGTGCTTTGTTTATGTGGCCTTTCAGTTCCAAGCTGTATATATCAGAAGAATATGGTGGATAGATAAGGATGAATTGATTTGTTCCCTTTTCTTTTCTTTTCTTTTTATTGCTTTCTTTTTTCAATATATATATTTATATATATATATATATATATATGTACGAGTAATGGTAAGTACAAAAAAAATTTACAAGGAAAACTTACAAGAAATGAGTTGTCAATCATTTAAATTATGTCTTAACCTTAAATGCGTAAACCCCAAATGAAAAGTGTTAAAAATGAATGATTATGATCAATTCCTTATCATTTTTTCCCTGTACAAATCATTATCCTATATATATTTTGGAAATAGATTGTGAAGACACATGAGCGTGCAAATGATATCATCCCTTGTTACTTATAATGAGCACATCGAATGATGTTAACTGTAATCTATCTATCATTTTACTAATAAAACTTGATTAATATACGGTATTTGGTGATATTTTGTTGAGAAATGATCCAATAATAACGATTGACTTGTCAAAGATAACAATTAGGATGGGAAATTTAACAGTAACATTTTGTTGCGTTCTAGCTTTTGTTGTATGCCTTTTAGCCTACAATTTCTAATCAAAAGAAAAGACGTAATCAGCAAAAGAAAAATTGTATTCATCTTCTTTCTTGAATTTTTTTAATTAGCAAAAGAAAAGACGTAATCAAAAAAATTGGGGAATAAATAAACACCACACCTCAGCCCACCTACCTCGTGCTCAGTCTAATGAAGAATGACTGGGCCATGACAGCAAATTCAGTCGTCTTGGTTTTTCTTGGGCGGCTTTTGTTGATATTACTGGTGGCCCGGAGATGATAATAATTTAACATTGTTTTTTCTTAAAAAAAAATCAAAAAATAGATTAATTACAATGGTTAAAATTGTAGAATCATCACTGTTGCTTTGGGAGGTTACACCAGATGATAAAATAATCATAAAGAATTGGCCATTTGCATAAATACATGATGGTTAACCAAATAGAGTGGTCTTTATTATTAGTAATCATCATAGCATAATGATATACAGTATATTATAAGTTTGACTTTCGAGTGCATGATAAGATGTTGATAGATGATTACTTTAATCATCTTGTTGGGTTACACCTTTGTGAGATATTTTTTCTTGTCACGATGAGACAGAAGTTGCAATTTATTTAACAACCATAATGCTATTAGGTTTTAATCATACCATTATGTAGTTTTAATTTTGTACTCTGTACCTATTCTGCAACGCTCTTTATAGTTGGCCGAACATACGTTTTTATTTGGTTATGAGACTGTAACAAATTGCTAATTAATATTAGAATAGGTGAAGTGACTACATATATGCAGGTTGAATCTTTTTAGAGCGTGTTTTGAACTATGGTATTGACATCATTTTTGACAATTTCATTACCCCACTCCCATGAGCTTTGTTGATTTCAGACGGTTTTGATAACTAGTACACACTTACATCACGAGTTAGTTAATTTATTACCTTTATATTGCTTGTTTTAGAATCTAAAGTGCTTAGTTAAAAAAGAGGTAGCGCGACTAATTTCCATCATGAATAATCGATTTCGCTATATTTCTAACTTAAAAGAAAAAAAATACTCCCTCTATCCCAAAATGATTGTCCAATTTGAAATTTCACTTTTAGTACAATTTGAACTAGAAATGAAAATCTAAACAGGACAATAATTATGGAGCGAAGAGAGTATTATTTTTATTTAAAATTTAACGTAGACTGTTTTTTTTTTTTTTTGACAGAGGGAGTAACTTCCTTCCAAAATCCAAATGGGTAGGTTCCATTCGATCTATATTTATCTTTTGGGTGTTTTGTTTGCTGTAGTTGCCGCCATAGGCCACGGAGGTTTTCCGTTACTTCAAATGATTAATGGCACCAAACCAATGGCCATCAAAGAGCCTCAATGCAGTCAAAAGGTCAAAAGAGCAGGAAGGCCATATTTTAATTCAACAATATGCATCATGAAAATGAGATGAATATAAATTAAAAGCGTAACAAAATGGAACTTCACCGAATTGCACTCACACGTATATCTTATCAATGTAAATGAAGATCTAATTAATCTTTTAACGAGTCTTTATTTTTGTAATAACAAGCTACCAATGCGATTTATATTAGATATAGCACGCTTAGTGAGTTTTTTTTTGTATTTTTGCAAGAAGTAATAAATAAATAAATAAATGAATTGTTCGCATTGAAAGGGAAAACCAACTGAAATGCTAAATGAAAACGGGTGGAGTGTAAATTTTCTCGTTCTCGTATTCGAATAATAACTTTGAAGTTTTGTATTGAGTATCAAAGAATATTTGCTAGTTACATAGTGATAATAATAATAATATTATTATTGGAATTTTGTCTTTAATTTATATTGGACTTTGTTCCTGAAGCCTCAAAATTTTGGATCACAGCAGCACTGCTTTGCTGGGCCCTGACCTGGAGGAATAAAACAGTGACCGCCTTTGAATTTTTGATGTCCAATTGTTGCTTGTAGACAACTTGTGAAGCATTGGGCATCTTGGAATGTTGGAGTACATTGTCCTATGCACCACGGATCAAGGGGAACTGCAAAATAATAATAATAATAATAATAATAATAATAATAATAATAATAATAATAATAATAAATCATTAGTTAAGATTACATATAAAATTTTTGCCACAAAATAAATCAAAATTATAGCCAATTTTGCATCCAACATTGAGAATGAATTATTAACATTAAGTTCCACCCTTATTTTCAAAAGGTCACGAGTTCAAATCATGACAGGAGAAAATAAGTGAAAAATCGTTATTAACACCTTATTCTTATTGTGGATTACATTGGCCATTTGAAAATTGAACCCGACCTTAACCGCATAGATACAAATCTTCTCGCTTTTATTACTCTACCCAACCCTTTCATATGTTCAAATACTATCACCACAAAAAAAAAAAAGTAAATTAAAGAATTGTCTATAGTTAGGGGGGAAAAAAAAAGGACTCACTTTGAGCGTAAGTTGTTGATGGAGTGAGAGCAACAAAGGCGAGAAAAAGGACCAGAAAGCATTTGGAAAACCCCATGTTGTTGTATGAAAGGATATGCGTATGCTACTGTGAAACCGGATTGTTGACTAATAGTGAACTGGTATGGACTTTAGGCTACGGGATACCTTTTTATATAGTGGGGGGTGGTCATTAATTTTTCGTATATTTGAAGAGGGAAAAGAATCAAAACGAATTAATATCGGTAATAATTAATTGATGAGATTTGTTTTGCCCAAATACAGCAGAAAAATGGTACACCAATACGTCTTGAAATTTATTTATCGATTGTCCACAATAAGTGGCAATTAATGTATTAGGATCTTTTTTACTCAATGCAAAAATAGGGAACGATGTAGCATGTCTCAAGTTCAAAACACCCCCCCCCCCTACAGCAAATTCTTCCTCTTTATTTAATGGCTTGTTATCTGCTCTTCTAAACTATATGGATTAGATACAACGTATGGTGAAAACGTGTATTATTAAGTCCAACCGAATATCCGTCGACGTGCATGTTGGGCATTGAGCTCCGACAACTTGGAAGATTATTGTCCAGTTTGGATATTTAGTTTTATTACAAATTGAACTAAAAGTAAAAGTTTTTATTAAATAATAATTTTAGAACAGATAAAATATCTGTGTGCCCAAAAAAAACAGTACACAGATGGTATAGTATTTCTACCTGTAATAAATATATAATTACATATCCTTTGAGGATTAATTTTCTTATTGCTATTACAATCATAGTTATCAAATCGTGATACGTATCGTGTATCGAAAACCTAAATTTATGATACGCGTATCGTATCGTGTATCGAATCGTAAGATATTTTTAACATAATAATATGTATAAAATAAATAATAAATACCCTAAACTCCATATGTAATTGATATTTTTGTATTTTTGTATTTTTAAGTTATAAACAAATAAATTGATTAACTTGAATTCAAGACTATTTTAAATTTACATAAATTAATCGTCCATTACATGAATAATGGTCGTAAAACATATGTAATAAATATTATTTTTTATAATAATTTTTATTATAGCCATAAATTTTATAGTGAGAAAATTAATATAAACATCTATTGCATTTATTCAACATGCTATTAGTTTTACTTGATTTAGAAAATGATATTAGGAATAAAATAATATTTTTAATTATTTTATTTTTTAGACTATAGTAATTATTAAGCCATTTTATCGTCAATTGAGAAAGATTATGTTTGTGAAAGGAATAAATCAAAAGTATCTATTTAAAATAAATTGTAAATGAAATTTGCTCTTAATTTGAAATTTAAATGGTTATTATGATATAACAATTTGAATTATTTTAAGAGTGAACCTCAAAACAAGTCAACTATTAATATATTTTTACTCTAAGTCATCAATTAAATTTATTTGTAACACAGGTTACCTTACTAAAGTTTTAATCTATTTCAGATTATTGTGTTAATTTTGGTCGTTAAATAGTGATGGAAATCCATTTTTCACGTGCTTTTGGGTTCAGATGTATTTTTATCATTTTCTTATTTTTTATTTTTTTAATTTAATTTTTTTTTTTACAATTCTTCTTTTTATAATTCCTAACTTGCATACACTGGTAGTATAATTCTAAATTTTAAAAATTTATTTTCCTTTGTATTTTAACTTCTAGATTATAAAATTTTTTTAAAAAAAATTAAGAAATGAAGAAGAAAAATTCGAGTTAAAGTAAACATAAAAATTAATAATTTACCATTTTAAACAAAAAAAAAACTAAAAGAATTAGTTAAGACAAGTTGTTTCTTCTAGGTTATTTAATTTTTTTCAACTCGATTGAATTATTTAATTATTAATTTTCACGTTTCTTGTTCCTTTTTTTTTTTTATATAATCTAGAAGTTAAGATACAAATGACAAAAAAATTCATTTTTGAAAATTCATTTGTTATTTTTTTATTAACTTGTAGATTATTAAAGAAAAAAGAATAAGAAACGTGAAAATTAATAATTAAATAATTCAATCGAGTTGAAAAAAAATTAAATAACCTAGAAGAAACAACTTGTCTTAGCTAATTATTTTAAGTTTTCTTTTTTTTAAAATGGTAAATTATTTATTTTCATGTTTACTTTAACTCGAATTTTTATTCTTCATTTCTGAATTTTTTTTTATAAAAAATTTATAATCTAGAAGTTAAAATACAAAAAGAAAATAAATTTTTAAAATTTAGAATTATACTACCTGTATATACAAGTTAGGAAGTATAAGAAGGAGAATTGTAAAAAAAAAAGATTAAAAAATAAAAAAAAATAAAAAATAATAAAAATAACCCTGAACCCCAAAAAAATGTGAAAAATGGATTTCCGTCACTATTTAATGGTCAAAATTAACAGAATAATCTGAAATGGATTAAAACTTTAGTAAAGTAACATGTGTTACAAATAAATCTAATTGATGACCTAGAGTGGAAATATATTAAAGGTTGATGACTTGTTTTGACGTTCACTCTTATTTTAAGAAAAAAATTTATTTTTTGCCTATATTTTTGTATCGTACGATACACAATCGTATCGTGTATCATATGTATCGTACGATACGTATCGGTAATTGATACACAAACAATTGCGATACATAACATGATACGTATTGAAATTCTTGATTTTGATACGTATCGTGTGATACGTATCGCGTATCGTACGATACTTACTACTATGATTAGAATATATTATAAACGTAATTCTATCTCCGTCCCTCCTCCAAAAAAAAAAAAAAACTTGTAATACTAGTTCAGCATAAATTTAAAAGGTCAATGTGTATTATTTTTTGGGACAAAGGGAGTAAATATTTAGGAAGTAGATGCTTCATGAATTTAACATGTAATTTTCCACTTAAAATTTTTATATATATCTATTAAATTGAAAAATTGAAAGAGTTGCGACCTCACTTCCCTCTCTTAAATTATGAGTAAGACAAATATTATTTTGAGCAAATTTTTTGGGAAGAAAATTGGATCTCATATTAATTTGAGGAGTTGGTTATAGTAAAAAAGTGATTGCCCCATATATATTTTTGGTATACTGTCGATTCAATCAATCCAAAATGCAAAATTAATTAAATAGTTTTATTTTGAATAAAACATTAATTAGATAGTTTTTTTTAGGGTAAATTAGTCGGGAACTGCCATTAAGAGCATTACAAATTCACTTTATAACTTATTCTTTTGATGTAAATGAAGATCTAATAAATCTCTTAGGTAGTCCTAGCCAAAATGATTTGTATGATAGCAATAGGATATTTCCAATAATTAATAAATATTTTGAGTTGTTCGTATTAAAAAAAAAATTAAGAATATAATCAAGCGCTAAATAAGAACCTGAGGGAAAATATCCAATAAAATAAAATAAAATAAATATGTATTCAATTAGTGACTTTGCTTATTTGATTGTGTTGATAAAGCCTCAAAATGCTGGATCACAACAGCATTGCTTAGTAGGGCCTGTGCCTGGAGGCACAAAACATGAACCACCTTTGAACTTTTGACCTCCAAATGTTGTTTTCAGACAATCTGCGAAACATTGAGCATTTTGGTACGTAGGAGTACAATCTCTTATGCACCATGGATCAAGGGGAACTGCATCAGGAAAAGAAAAATCATAAGTTATATACAATATTTTTTTTGTTATGAAAAGAAGAAAATAAAAATATAACCAATTTCGTATTCTTAAAAGAGAATGCAACATGTTTAAACTCGAGTTGATAATAAAGGTTTTCACACTCTTATCATTCTATTCAATCTTCCCACCCCTTCAAATAATATGGAAAAAAAAACAACTAAAATTAAGGGCAAAAGACTCACTTTGTGCATAAACTATTGAGGAAGTGAGAGCAACAAAGGCAAGAAAAAGAACTAAGAAGCATTTGGAAAGCCCCATTTTGTTTCAAGTGTGGAATTCATGCAAAGGAATGCTTGTTTATATAAAATAATGGGGCTGATGATTCATTCTTGTACAATTGAAGGGCATAAATTAGTTGTGTTAATTAATTGGTGAGATTTTCTTGTCCAAATGCTGGTAACTAATATATGTCTAAGAATTCACTTAGCATTTAGTGGTGGTTGGTAAGAGATATTTTGCCTAAATGAAAGAAAATAGGACCCAAGGATATTAATTAACTGAGAATTTAGTAGAGTTATTAGTACAATCCAGAATTTCATAGACATGATTTTTTATAAAATAGTGAGAGAAAAGGCCGGATGACAAGAAGAATCAGAAGTGATAGTTTCAGGAGAGATGACAGCCATAGTTGAAGTAACGGAAGATTCTTGTGCCGTGAATAAATGGAGACCTTATTTCATGTTGTATTGATACTCACATATATATATATATATAATATATAATCGTACATTATATATATATATATAATTAATTGTACATTAACACCTTTTACTGAGTACAAAAATTAAGAATAATGTACAATGTATCTAGTTCACGTTGCTGACCCTTTTAACGTTAAACGATACTTGAAAGAAGATAGAAAATTGGAAATCAAACAATTTTTCATTAAAATTTTCGATAATCTGATTAAAGTCCGTGGTAAAATATTTATTGTCCACCAATTACGGAAAATATCATTAAGTCCCTATAATTTCTATTTCCTACAATTAAACACAGGGGCATGACAATATCATTTTGGAATTTTGCTTATTGATTCTGTTGGGCTGTGTTTCTCGTATGAAGCCTCAAGATACTGGATCGCAGCAGCACTCCTTTGCTGGGCCTTTTCCCGGAGGCACAAAACATGAACCGCCTCTAAAGTTTCGACCTCCAATTGTTGCTTTTAAACAATCTGCGAAACATTGAGGATCTTGATATGTAGGGGTACACTCTCCTATGCACCATGGATCGACGGGAACTACATCAGGAAAAGAAAAATCACGAGTTGTTACGCAAAAAAAAAGAAAAAAAAAATCAAAATCATAACCAGTTTCATGTTTTATAATGAAAAAAAAAAGATTTTCACACTCTAAATAATTTTATCCAACCTTCCCACCTCTTCGAATAATATGAAAAATTATTTATGGATAAGGGAAGAGGACTCACATTGAGCATAAGCAGTTGAGGAAATGAGAGCGACGAAGGCAAGAAAAAGAACTAAAAGGCATTTGGAAAACCCCATTTTTTCAAGTGTGGAATACATGCTAAGGAATGCTTGTTTATACAATGGGACAGATGATTGATCCTTGTATAGTTGAAGGGAATACATTAATTTTGGTGATTATTGGTATGTTACTTATCTTGTAAAATGGAAGAATACAAATTAGTTTTGGTGATTAATTGGTGAGTTACTTCCTTACTTGCCCAAATGCTGGTAAATAATATGTCTAAAAAATTATTTAACATTTAGAAGTGTGGTTGGTGAGATATATTCTTTGTACCTCTTTCCATATTGAACGGTTCTCTCCTTACAAAAAAAAAGTGCGGTTGGTGAGATTTATTTTGCCCGAATGTAGGAAAATAGGACCCGACAATTTTATCTAACTGGTAATTTAGGAAGATCCATTAAGTGTGCGTGAGTATAATAAGTGATACTAGAAGATACTTGTCCCGGGCGAATGCCCGGGCGGCCCTCCTGTGTTATTTGTCACTTAAATAAAAAATAATAATAAATTATCCGGAAAAGAATAATACCTTTTACTATAATATATAATAATAATAATAACATAAAACCAAAACTTCTTCAAAAATATATATATATATATATAACCAAAAACGGGACATATTTTTTAACATATTTTTATGAAGTTAGGAAACAACTATATAAATCTCAAAAATTGATTCAAACCGAATGAAGCCCGTCATTGAGAGAAATGGAGAAAAATTGTTGTGAATCTTTTTACTACTTTCAGAATGCCTCTGCCAGGTTTTAATTACCGTTTGAGTGTGAAGAGGTTAATGGAGTATGAAAGATATGAAAAACAAAGGATACAAATGATGATTATATTCATAAGCTAAAGTCAGCTATCTTCAAAGTATTGTTTATGCTTTCATATATTCCAGATCCAAGTTTCTGTTAAAAAGTAGAGCAAATTTAACTCTTGATAGAGTATAAACTCACATTCTTATTCCCAAAAAAAGAAGAAAAAAGAATAAAATTTCAGAATCATTATACTGTTATTTAATTGGGATAAACCAATTTCTAATACATTTGTCCTCAGCTTGAGCAAGAAAATAAATAAACTTCTGAAAACATGATTGAATTATTTTTTATCTTATATCTCAACTATTCTAGAACTAAATTACTTTTTTACACAAGCTCTTTTTCCGTGTCTGTGCTTTGGGAAGTAGCTAAGTGCACATTGATAACATAACTTTAAGGAAATGATGTCAGAAACCAAAGTACAAGAACTGAAATACTACACAGAAATCTTATGAAAACCATCTCAAGAAAAAGATTCAACAAACTTGTAATAGAAGTACCAAAAATGAACAACTACCCCAAGTTGGGTGGAACATTGAAAAACCCGAAAACTCTCTCTAAAGAAAAGACAAAAAATAAAAATAAAAAATTGAGGATTAAACTGTATCCTTTAGGTTTTGAAAATGCTTTTTAACATACTTTTCATGTAGAACACTCATTTAAATCCCAATAATCGTAAAGAACGATACCAAAATAGCGAACATTCTAAAAATTCTGCAAAATTAGTGGACACAATTAAAAACAATACCACCAATTCACTCAGATTAAAAATCTGTAGCACGAAATAATACGACTTTAAGCCATTAGAAGTAAGAATACATGTTTGACCGTGGCCCTTCAAACACAATGTGATCATTTAGGATCCTCCTATTACGAGCTTCGAAACAAAATTGGAGAATCTGTTGATGACCTTGACAAATTAATTGACCAACCAAAAATCAAACAGAATCGAACATTACAAGGAGAGAATGTGACAAAAACCTTGAACAATGAAAGATATAGATTTTCATTTCTCAAATCAAAATCCTTTATCTACAAACGCCACAAAATAGTTACATTAAAAAGCCTACCAATGTTATTTCATCTCTCTAAGTTTCAACTTTTTATGGACCGTAACAGAAAATCAATATCAAACTCTTAATTTAATAGTGTAAAATAATATAGCAATATGCAATCTGTAGCTAAACATATGATCTCCGATTAAAAATCGATTATAATTTTACGGGAAAACTTACAGTTCCAATGAAACAGAGGGACTCTTTCTTTTCACCAATTGCAATTCTAATTGCCTCAGTTAGCCCCTCTTTAGTGCATACCTACAAAAAACATGTGCACACTTGTATGTCAGAATCAAATTCATAGAATAATTGTTGGTGAACTTAGATCTTAGTTTTGATAAATCTGCATATATTATAATGCGCCAAGAGACCCATCCAATAGTAGTAACTTAAGTAACATGCATCCCCAGTTGTTGATCACATTATAAGGGCCATCATGGATTTTAACTTCTATGGTGTATTCTCCACTGTTGATCAAGGAATGCGATGCTTTATAGATTGTTCCTAATTACTGTTGTCACATCTTTAGTAGGCACCTGCAAAACTGCAAACATATTTAACAAATTGTGTACTTCCCATGCAAATCTTAAAGTCAATGTTTACTGGAATGAGATGTATGTTCTAAAATATCTCACCTAAAAGCCACCATCACCAATGCAAGCAATAATGCATTTTTCAGGTGCCGACTGAGCATAGCCTAATGTGGCACCAACTGACCATTCAATCGACCCATATTGCATTTGGAATTCATACCTACAATACCAACTATTGTACTCCAATCTTTACAGATTAATAGAAAGGGAAACAAAACATAAAAAAAATTCAATGCTTACCCACAGCCTTCTGGCAATTTCAGCTTCTGGCAGGTGAACGAAATCCCCAGTTCTAATTACAATCAATGATTACCCTTCATGAGTGATTTTTGTACGAAAGAATAGTCAATCATCCCATCATTTGTCAATGGAGGAGTTACAATGCCCGCAGTTTTCTATGGTGTTCCTGTTAACTTTTACTTCAGCAATTGCTACTGGATCTAAATACTGATTGGCGCGGTCTATCGAAAAGATTGAAGTACGTTAAAAGCCTTTAGTTACAAGCCTGGAAAACTAAGTAAACAACTACAGAATAAGTATATAACCAGTCAAATATCATTTGTTTTATAAAAGTATGAACCATAAGTTGATTGGCTGTCATCGACAAACTTGATTTTTTCCTCATCTGTAAAAAGTTTCCGAAAAATATTCATTTCAACACCATAAACTGCTTAGGAGTCATCAAGAAACTCGTACCAATCCTTATCATCCATGAATGATTATCCTTTTTGCAGATCCACCAATCTAGACCTGATAAACCTGAAAGGAGGAAGTTCAACCAATTAACTCAAAAAAAAAAGTAGTAACATAATTACTACAAAGAAACCTAAAAAAATTACTTTAAGTATATATACTGAGGTCTTTTACTGTTCTATCTGTGATATACACATGGCAATTTTGTTCGAGTAAACCTGGTCCCCTAACCTTCTCTTGGGAACAAAGAAATCAAAATTGCAAATAAGATTAAATGAAATTGGCAAAGATGAATAGAACTGCTCAGTTTAACTTATTAAATGAACTGGAAAAATGAAAAACACTTCAAAAATTGATTAAAAAGCGATGGGAAGGAACATTCATGCTCAAAAAAGCTATGTATATTGTATACTTCAATAAAGATAGGAACTTTATAAGCGAATAACAATCAAGTAATTCTTATGCTTTCAAAACAAAGCCAGAAAATGGATAGAATATAATACACCTGAATCAAAAGAATCGGAAAGGCAGCTTCTTATTGGTTCTTCCCGTGCAAAGATCTTACCATAATGCCCAAATTATTCAAGCCAACTTGAACGGTTCCTCTTCCCCCTCTTGTCTTCGTCGGAGAAGATCAGAAGTGGGATTTGAAAGCTTCTTATAATCAAAGCGCTTGACTCCAGATCCAGCACTGTTGCTTGTCTCGTTCAACGGGATTGTTACCCCGACCAGAGATAAGAGGAGCGGCCAGAGGAAACTCGAGGCAGCACGCTGGCTCTAGCATGTCGAGTGGCTAGTCGGAGCGTGAGAAAAAAGGGGAGAGAAAATTATGGAGTCTTGAACGATGTTAGGAAGAATCATTATTAGGTGCAAAGGAGAGTTTTGAATTTCGATTTACCAGATTCCATGGAAAGATTATAGGTTTAATGTGATCGGGAAGATAATAGGTGCCTCTTCACGTTAATTTAAATTGTTGAAATTGGGGGATGATACGTTGTTGATAAATCATGGAGCTAAAATTGAGGAGTTCAACTTGGATTGATTGAATGAGGAGTCTGTTATCTCCCCGAAATTGAGGGACTATTTATTTTTTAATTTTTGATCATTTAAAAGTAGGATTCTGAAAAGTAGGGTTTCTGTTTGGGCTAAAATTTGTTGTGCATAGGAGAAGCCACATGTCTTATTTTCCTAGCTTCGGATTTGTACTGTAAACGTTTGGAGGAAAAATTTTTATTCTGGTGTTGAAACGTGTCCTTAGTATTTGTTACTTTAAGTAAGTACTATAGATTTCCTTTGTCTCCAAAAAAATTTTCAATTTAAATTTTGAATCTTAGTGCAAGCTGAACTGAAAATAAAATTTCTAACATGATAATTATTTTAAAATAAAAATAAAAAGAACAATTTCGCTTCTAAGTTGAACAAGTTTAGAAATGAGAGAGAATCAAATTGTGTCAGTGTGTGACCATTTTCACTTCCAAGTCCAACAAGATAGGAAAAAAATTTATAATTATTAAGTTAAACGAGGAACATTTGGAAGATAAGGCACATTCGGAATGAAACAGGACTTGAAGATATACGATTTCAAAAATAAAAACCGACTTTTGACGCTAAACAAGACTTGAAGAGTGCACAATTAGTGGCGGAGTTAGGAAAAAATCTCACTGGAGCCACATTAACATTGTCAAGTATTGACATCATGATTTTTTTTAAAAATAAATAATACTAGTGAAAATTATCCTCATATTAAACAAATATTTGTCTTATATATTCTTATTGATTTAATAAGTTTATAGGAGAATAAAGTTCTGTAAACACATATCACTAAGTATGATATAAAAGTAAATTTTTAAATTTAAATGATTTTTCTGCTTTTAAAATTATTTTTCCCATGAAAGAAGTCAAATTTTAATTAATATATATAATCCCTTTTAAAAACAGAGTTTTTTTTACTACACGCCAAATAGTGGACTTTATGAATGGCATGTAATTCTGCCCAAATGATTTCTAGCATCCAAAACAAATTTAGAATGAAAAGACAAAATTATCCATCATCAAAAACTTATACTAATCATATATATCTTTTTCCCTTTTGCCATCATTCAATAAAACCACAGCTTTCCTCCGCCCTAATAGAATTTCCTCATGCGTGACAATGATCGATGAAGGACTTGAAACTGTTTTGGATTTCCTTCTTTGTTTCTGATTAGGTTTTTTAGAAGTCCCAAATTCAAATAAGAGGATTTATGTTTTCATTATCTAGTAGAGAAATTTAGAGAGGTGTGAATGAAACTCTGCCATTCTTCCCATCAAACCACAAAATCAAGCCAATTAATTTGAAGAACGGCCCAAAGAGAGGGCAAAATATTGGGTGCACTCGGAACCACCAAGATCCCCTTCCTATTTTTTGCACATATGATCCTTATTGTACTTTTTTCTCAAACTTTTTATGTTTTGCAAGTTTAGTCCTTGTCAATTT
Organism: Oldenlandia corymbosa var. corymbosa; assembly: GCA_949775105.1. Lineage (NCBI taxonomy): Eukaryota > Viridiplantae > Streptophyta > Magnoliopsida > Gentianales > Rubiaceae > Oldenlandia > Oldenlandia corymbosa. Next base: position 7,818,213 of record OX459119.1, on the reverse strand, counting down.
TTTTCTCCCTCCTCATAAAATATCTCTAATTTTCAAATGAGTATATCTCTCAATCCGTGAATAATTAGAAAACGAATTATATATGAAATTCATAGTACTCATCTAGATCTATTCAACAAAATCCATATCGAATATTTTTTTCGAACTTAAAAAGACTAAATTTTGATGGGCCGAAATGAAGAAAATTTGTATGTTATTTTGATGGATATCTAGTTTAAGAAGATATATAACCAACTTATTTTATATGGATATTCTTATATTGCACATATTTCATGATCCGTGAAGAATTTTTAAACGAATTATATATGAAAATTATAGTAGTCGACGTGATCTATTTAAAAAAGTTCATATCGAATATTTTTTTCAAGTTTTAAATGCATTTAAATTTTATGAGCAGAAATGAAGGAAAAAAAATATTTATCTATTGCGTTCATACTGAATATCCAACCGGTTCGAGCAGATTATTCATTTTTTTGTATTGGTTATCCAGTCATTTTTATTTTAGAAAATAGTTATTTTCGTGTTGATTATCTAACTGCTTGGTATTGGTTATCCATTTTTTTTCCTTTTTTTTTTAATAAAAATCCTTGTCCAATTGTTTTTACTAATTATCCAATCATTTTGTTTTACTTATCCAATCATTTTTACTGATTTTCCAAACAGATTTGTACTACTTGTCCAATCATTTTTTTCCTTAGAGAAAAAAGTTGTACAATATGTTTATAGTGATTATACAAATGATTGGCACTGCTTATCCAACTATTTTTTTTTTATTTCATTCTTTATGAAAATACTTTTTCAATATATTTCTATTGATTGTCCAACTGCTAGGTACTGTTTATCCAACATAGTTTTTCTTTTTCTTTTCAGAAAAAATGGTTATCCAACGTGGTCATAGTGATTATCCAACTGATTGGTACTGTTTATCCAACCATTTTTTCTTTTCCTTTTTATAAAAATCATAGTCTAGTTTTTTGTACTGACTATCCAACCGTTTTTATTGGTTATCCAATGATTTTTACTGCTTACCCAAACATGGTTTATAATGTTTGTCTAATATTTTTTTTTCTTTTTCTTTTGAGAAAATATTTGTTTAATATGTTCATACTGATTATCCAACTTCTTTGTAATCGTTATCCAAACTTTTTTTATAAACATAATTGTCCAATTTTTTTATACTGATTATCCAACCAGTTTGTATTGCTTATCCAATTATTTTTGTTGTTTTTCCAATGTGTTTATACTGATTATCCAATCGTTTTGTATTGATTGTTCAATTATTTTTACTGATTGTCCAAATAAGTTTATACTACATGTCTAATCATTTTTGAATTATCAGCAATAACAACTCCACCCTTAATAACATGATTGGATTTTCAAAAATCAAACTTAATTTGATCTCCATTGGTTTAATCTTTGTTATTGAGATATTGATGGAATTTTGTTAAAATTTGAAGTCCACTGTCATGGTGTATAAGCAATAATTATATTAGTTGGATAGGCAGTTAAAATATATGGATGAGCAATATAAAACTTTTGGATAATTAGTAATGAACTGATGGATATCCAACTGTTTGGTACTGATTATCCAACCAATTTTTTTTCTTTATTTTTTTTTTGTGAAAATCCGTGTCCGTCCTTTTGTACTGACTATCCAACTGTTTTGCATAGGTTATCCAACCGTTTTCTCTGTTTATCTAAACAGGTTTTGTATTGTTTGTCCAATCATTTTTTTCATTTATTTTATTTATTTTTTGAAAAATAGTTGTCCAATATTTTCATACCGATTATCCAACCGACCGGTTTCCACTGCTTCTCCAACTTTTTTTTTCTTTTATATTTTTCTCGAATATTCTTGTCCGTATTTTTATACTGATTATCCAACCGGTTTATACTACTTATCCAATCATTTTTACTGTTTCTCCAAAACGTGGTGGCTATTCATTGCTTTTGTAGTGTTTATCCAACGCCTCTGAATGTACCTATTTCCATAAGCAAAAAATATGAGAGTAAATTTGAATCGGGCCGCCTATCCACCGATTTCCTAGTGCTTATCCACCGTCTTTGTACTGACTATCCAACACAACAATATGAATGTAAAATAAGTTGGTTATCTATGTTTTTAAACTAGATATCCACCTTATTTCTGCCCAATAGAATTTAATCATTTTTTAGTCCAAAAATAATATTCTATATGGATCTCGTTGTATAGATCTCGACGAGAACTATAAATTTCACATATAATTCGGTCACAAATTCTTCACAGATCATGAGTTATGCTCATTTAACGATTATAGATGTTTTTTTAAAGGAGAGAAAAAAATAACATGGACTAAATTTACAAAATATAAGAAATTGTTTAGAAAAAAGTACAATAAGGACTAATAATAAAAAATTAGGAAAGGGCCATGATGGTACCGGGGACACTAAAAATGGTTTCCAAAGAGAAGGGATAAAAAAAAAAAAGCAATGCCGATTTTGAAGAAGAAAAGAAAACTACAATCGGTCCCTTCTTTTCATGTAGTAAAGCACAAGGAATTTATCTGATTTTGGAAAGCTGAAATTCTTGCCTCAATAGAAATGAAATTGACAGGAAAGAAATTCAATGAGATGAAATTTTTTTTTTTGAAGTTATTCTATTATTATTTGAACGAAAAAAAAATCATGGAATCTATTGGATATTGGCGTCACGAATCACGAGAATGGGCCATTTTTCACAGTGGTAGCTGACGGCTGTGTATTCAAGGAGGGTTTTGGTAGATGTGAAAAGATTATGATTTATTGATGTATTTATGATTAGGACAATTGTGTCTTTTTATTTTAAATAGATTTGTTTTGGATGCTAAAAATTATTTTGGCAGAATTACAACTTTTTTAAATTCTTAAATATAAAATAGTAATATCTTTTAAAGTCCAATTAATATTAATTCTCCTAACCAAGTAATTCACCTAATTAATTATAATTTTTATAATTTTAAAACAATAAAACTAATAAATACAAATAAAATACTCTAAGGATGAGCACACAAGCCCTAGTGCTAGGGATGTTCACGGTTTGGTTCAATCCGGTGAAACCGCCCAAACCGGTCATTGGTTTGGTTTAGCGGGCGGATTATAAATGAATTTATAAACCGGTGGATTTGAAAATTAAAAACCGGTCATATCGGTCCGGATTACTGTCAAACCGTCTGTCAAACCGGACCGGACCGTATATATATTATTAAATATAATATGATGGTTTTGTATATATAGGGGGAGATAATGACTTATATCGAAATTCTTAAATTGTCTCAGTGGCATTATTGTTCCCCCCATTCTTATACTTGATTGAGGTCGTGTGTTCGAGTCCCCCCACGCACTAACATCTTTTTTTCCATTTTTCCCCCAAACCATCTAGGTTTTTTTTTCTTCTCATCGGTCATTCCCAAACTGAAGCCTCCGCCTCCAATTTCTTTTTTTTTTTGCCTCATTCCCAAACGGCAAAGAAGCCAAGCCGCCACTGCCCGGTGCCCGCTGCTGCACCTCTGCCGTTTCTCCGCCTCCACCACCGAAGACGCCCCTCCCAGCCTTCCTCCTCCTCCTCCTCGTCTCCCTCCTTCTCTTTTCCATTTTTCCCCCAAACCATCTAGATTTTTTTTTTTCTTCTCATTCGGTCATTCCCAAACTGAAGCCTCCACCTCCAATTTCTTTTTTTTCTAAGCCGCCACTGCCCACTGCTGCACGGCTGCACCTCCGCCGTTTCTCCGCCTCCACCACCGAAGACGCCCCTCCGAGCCTTCCTCCTCCTCCTCCTCGTCTAATGTAAGTCTAATGTTAAGCTCGATTGATTTTGGGTTTTTAGATTTTGGGATTTCGAATGGTAAATAAATACACATAGAAGTTTTTGGTGTCAGTTCTTGTACTACCATGAAGATCTTTCCCAGTCATAGTCACTAAATTCATACAGAAAGTTAAACCTTAAAGTAGTTTCAAGGATGAGCAACTGAAAATATAATACTAGATTAAAGTAAGAGATTGTCTTACTATATACAAGTAAAGCTCTGTTTCTTAGAGACATAGTTAAGTGCGAAATGGCAATAATGCAAGAAGCAAATCCATTACTGAGCCCTTGCGTTAACCACACAAACACTAAGAAGACACCGGAAACTATATATCTTGCTGAAGGTACTTTCAGGATTAGGTACATTGAAAGGCTTCGAAATTGCAACTTTTATTTTCTTGATCAGTGATTGATTATACAAGTCCAAGAATTTTATTTTGTCACCTTAACTACCATGTTTAACTAGCATGTTTCATGTTGCTGAATATTGTATTTTGTCACCTTGATGCTGAAAAGTTCGTCTCTATTTGAATATTTCTTTTCAGTCATCAACAATGGAACCTCAAGAAACTATAAATGCTCCTATTGACGTGGATATTGAGGAGGGTGATGGTGCTATGGAAGTTGATGGTGAGACGAAGGTTGAGATTGAGGTTGAAGATGATAATAGGGGTAAGAGAAAAAAGAAGCAGTCAATCGTTTGGGACCACTTCATTATACCAAATCCACTTCCAAAAAGGGGTGCACGTGCTAAATGTAAGTACTGCTCCCAAACTTATGCATATGATAGAACTAAGAATGGAACTAGCACTATGAAGAATCATTTAGAAAATTTGTGTAAGAATAGTCCTATCCGAGTTGATAAAAAACAGAAAACATTATCTTTTGAACCGAAACGGGAGGGTGGGAATTTAGTTCCAGTCCAGTTCACAAAGGAATTGGGTGAGAGGGCTCTTGCTATAATGATTGTCACTGATGAGCACTCATTTAGGTTTGTTGAGAAAGAAGGATTCTTATACTTTATGAGTGTAGTACGACCGGAATTTCAAATACCAGGTCGTATTAACATTGCTAGGAGAATCTTGTCTTTGTTTTCAGAGGAGAAGAAAAGGTTGAAAGATTTTTTTGCTAGTTCCTCTCAACGGTTTTGTTTTACAACCGATGCATGGACTTCATGTCAAAACATCAATTACATGGTTTTAACTGTGCATTACATTGATGACAATTGGAATTTGCATAAAAGAATTTTGAATTTCGAAGTCATTTCCAACCATAAAGGTGAGACAATTGGAAAAATGGTTGAGTCTTGTTTGATTGATTGGGGAATTAGTAGAGTTTTTACTGCGACTGTGGATAATGCAAGCTCTAATGATGGGGCTATTGCATTTTTGAAAAAGAAAATCCAGAATAAAGGGACTGCAGTTTTAGATGGTGATTATTTGCATATGCGTTGTTGTGCTCGTGTTCTAAACTTGGTTGTGACTGATGGTTTAAAAGAATATGATCCTTGCATCCAAGTTATTAGAAATGCAATTAGATATGTTAGATCTTCCCCTGCAAGGTTGAATGAGTTTAGGAAATGCATGAAAAAAGAAGACTTGAAGGATAGTGGGATTGTTTGCTTAGATGTTTCCACTAGGTGGAATTCTACCTTTTTGATGTTGGAGTCTGCTTTGAAATATAGAAAAGTATTTGAGTGCATGGATGAAATTGGTCCATACTTTCGGTTTTTTGGTATTGGCTCTAGTGCATTGTTGAAGGATCCAGAGGTAAGTAAAAGATATGATATCACTAAAATTGGGCCACCAAATGAAGGTGATTGGAAATTGGCAGGATGCTTTATGAAATTCCTTAAGGTATTTTTTGAAGTTACAAATCGGATTTCAGGCTCTTTGTATGTAACTTCAAACAATTACTTTCATGATATGGTTTTGTTGCATGCTCATATTACTGAGTGTATTGAGAGTGGTGATGAAGAGGTAAGTGCAATGGCTCGTAATATGAAGGGATTGATAAGTATTGGGGAAATGTGGAGAAGATGAACTCATTGTTGTATGTTGCTGTAGTTCTTGATCCTCGCTACAAGAAAGATTATGTAGATTGGTGTTTTGAGGAGATGTACTCGGACAAGGAGCTTGTAGCCAACTTGAAGTCAAAAGTAAGTATTACTTTAACTAAACTTTATGACTTCTATTCTTCTCAAGAACCTTTGCATGTTATGGGTTCATCTTCAAAAGATAAAAGCTTGGATGGAAGTAGTGGGAATAAATCACAACCTAGTTTACAAGAAAAGATTATGCTAAAGTACAAGTCACGTTTGGGAGTAAGTGGTGAAGTGAGATCTGAATTAGAAAGTTATTTGTCGGATGCAAAAGAGAGTATGGATGACTCATTTGATGTGTTAGTTTGGTGGAAGTTGAATTCTTCAAAGTATAAGATTTTGTCAAGAATTACAAGGGATGTATTGGCTGTCCCCGTTTCTACAGTTGCTTCAGAGTCCGCATTTAGCACGGGAGGCCGAGTCTTGGATCCTTTTAGGAGCAACCTTTCTCCTAAAACAGTGCAAGCTCTTATATGCACACAAGATTGGATTCGGGCGGAGTTCAGAAAGGAGAAAAAAAAGGTTGATTATCGAGATGCTTTGAAAGAAATTGAAGAGCTCGAAAAGCTTGAAAATGGTACGCTTTAATTTTTTTTAAGTTCATTTACTATTTGTGTCTTGTTACATGTCTCATTATTGATTCTAACAAAAAATGACTCAACTTTTATTTCAAATTTTGCAAGCCTAAACATATGCTCGGACAACATTGAATGTTAGCATGAGTTGGTAACATTTTTGTTGGATATCTTGTTTTGTTTAATTCTGATTTATTATTATTATTATTATTTTTGGGTAATTATATTTGGTTGGCTACTTGGCTGGTTTTTAAACAGGTTGCAGACTTGAATAGCTTGTAGAGATGATGTTTTGCCTTTTAAGAATTTTATAGGTAATCCCTTTAGTTGATTGTTATTGGCCTTTGTTAGAAGAGAACTAGTGCCTTTTGTAGTGTTAATTCTTTTTCTACTTAAGCCTTGTTGCATGCTTTTATTATTGAATTTCAGAATATTACGGGGTTTAGAAACTTAATACTTTTCTGCCATGAAAAATTCCAGGAAGTAATGATCTTGTCGAGCTTGCCTTCGTACCCATTCCAAGAGGATAAGTCATTCATAGCAGCTGTTGATGGTTTTGCAACTGGACCTTGAATTATGATTATTTTGTGCTTATGTTATGATGTTTCTAGAAAAAATATTTGTTTTCTCATTTTAGACTGTTTTCTTGTTTGGACAGAATTTTTTTTTTTATGGTCTTTTATGGAATGATTAGTATATGGACTGATTTATGATTTTTTTGTGGGATTTTTGGATTGCATTTTATTCATTTGGACATCTTTAATTTTCATGGAATTAAATTTAAAAGAGGCCCAATATTACTCATTGTTGGCCTCTGAATAACCCAAAGAAAAGGCCAGCAAAAGGCCCAATAACATAAAAAGGCCGATTTGTGGCCAAGAAAAAAAAAGCCCAATAATAAGCCCAAACCGTCAAACCGCTCAAACCAAACCGTTCAATACGGTTTGGATTGGTCCGGTTTTGTAGTGTAATCGGGTCCGGTAGCGGTTTCAGTATTTTAAAATCCGTAAGTAACGGTTTGGTTACAGATTGAGGGCAAATCGGACCAATCCGGACCGTGAACATCCCTACCCAGTGCCCCCACCCTAAATCCACCCCTTTGCACAATTGACACTAATTTTATGTAACCTGTCTTGATGAAAACTAAGGATTCTTGTTAATACTCCCTCCATTCCAAAATAAGTGTCGTTTTGGCAAAATGAAAAAATTCCAAAATAAGTGTTGTTTTCGGATTCCAATGTATTTTTTGTCAAAAATTTCCAAATATACCCTCAAAAGGAATAATATTATTGGTGAACATTTATTTTAATGGGGTTGGTTGAGGATATTCTAGTAATTTAGTTACTCTATTTAATTTCTTAAACTGTGTGGAAACTCTGGAATGACACTTATTTTGGAACGAGGGAGTACATATCTGAGTAAACTACTACAAATTATAAAGTTCTTTGTCCCAAAATGATTGTCATATTTAAATTTAGATTTTTGGTACAATTTGTACTAAAAATGAAAGTCTAATATAGATCATTATTATAGGACAAAGGTAATAACTGAGCTTGTATAAGAAATAATTTAAACTGTATTTTTCAATGAGAGTCTTAAAAAGTTTTATGGGTAGTTTTTGAATAAAATATTAATTTATTTATCACTACTGGACCAATGAGTGAAAATAATATTTAAGATAAGTTTTAAAAAGTGAGTTAAAATATTGTATGAATATTTTGTATTCAGATTTGGGTATTTAAAGGTGTTAAAAAAAAAAAAAGAAGGGTGTCAGAGGTCGAGCATCATTTTAAAAAAAATGAATTTTTCCGACAGTGGTGAATCCGTCTCCAATCACTTTGATCTTGTTCGAATTATGTTCAATAACCGACGCCCATATATAAACTTATTTTTGCCACATTTCTTAAATCATACTGAAAAATTGGCATTGGTTTTATAGTGCATGCCCCTTGGGAAAAATTGGTCCGTCAATTTTATTCTATTCTTTTTCAGTTAACTAAATTATCTTAAGTTATTCAACCGTTAGCTGATTTTATCTAATTTGTTGATTTCTGTTTAAATTAATGAAATTATGTTTATTTTAATTATAAAAATACTCTAATAGTTTTAAAAATTATAAAAATGACCTCAAAAATTTGCAAAAATAACAAAACTGTTTTTTCATTTTTATTTATTTTTTTTTATCTTTTTTTTATTTCTTTTTACTATTTTAATTTTGTGATGGTTGGTAGGATATATTTTACCCAAATGAATCAAAATAGGACCCACCGATATTAACTGAGAATTGAGTAGATTTATTAGCAAAATATAGGACTTCATAGACATGTTTTTCATATTATAGTAATAGTAATAGATAAGCAGGATGACAAGAAGAATCAGAACCGATACTTTCAGGTGGGGTGGCAGACATAGTTGAAGTTATAGGAGAAGATTTTTGTGCCGTGAATAAATGGGAACCCTATTTTATGTTGAATTGATACACACATGTAGGGGTGTTCATGGTTTGGATCAAATCGGTAGAACCGTTCAAACTGATCATTAGTTCAGATTGATGGGTGTGACCGGTTCGGATTGATGGATGGTTTATAATTAAATTTTTAAACCGGTAGATTTAAAAATTAAAAACCGTTTTTAACGGTCCTAATTGCAGTTTAGCATTGAGAAACTGTTTGTCAAACCGGACCGGACCGTATATATATATATATATATATATTAAATAATAATATTATTACTTTTCTTATATATATCAACGAATGACAACTTATATTACAAATGCGAAGTAGTAATCCTGGTAATTATTTTTTCACTATTTCAATTCTAACCAAAGATAATGTGTTTAAATCCCAAACCACTCATTTTATTTTCTAACTATTTTTTTTTTCCAATCAAAACCTTTCGTATAAAAGAGCCCAAAAAGGGCCAGGAAAAAAGCCATAAAAAGCCCAATAAATGAGCCGAAAAAAGGCCCAATATGCCCCAAAATGAATAATGTCACAATTAGAGGCCCAAACTGTTAAACCGCCCAAACCAAACCGTTTAATACAGTTTGGATTGGTCTGGTTTTAACTTCAATACAGTTTGGTTACGGTTTTCATAATTTAAAAACCGTAAGTCAAGGTTTAGTTACAGATTGATAGTAATCCGGACCAATCCGGTCCGTGAACACCCCTACACATATACAAGATTGTGGTAATTACTACGAAGTCACTACACTAAACTTATTATACATTAACACCATTTACTGATTAGAAAAATTAGGAATAATGTATGTGATCTCTCGTTCACGTCTCTAAACCATTTAAGTTAAAAGTTAAACGATACTTGAAAGTTTGATTGTGAGTGTAATAACCATTTTCGCTTCCACGTCGAACATGTTTTGAAGGCCATTTTCACTTCGAACAGAAAAAGTATTAGTTCCTTTTTTTTTTCTTTTTCTTTTTTTTTCTTTTTTTGAGTTGTCTTGACAGTGGTGAGCTATCCTCAAGTCGTTTTGATTATGTTAGAATTATGTTCAACAACCGACACCCGTAAAAATTATGCTTATGCCACATTTCATAAATCATACTGAAAAATTGTCGTTGGTTTTCTAGTGCATGCGCCTTCTAATCATCCACACAAAATTCAGAAACTCCAAAAATTGGGTTGGCAGGACACATTAAAGGGAAAAAAAGGGCTCGTCTGTAGCGTACGGTCACAATCTGACCTATGCCAATTGGAATCTCTGGTTTTGGGGTTTTATGGTCATTCAAAATTTCCAATCCAAGACGAACTGAAACTGAAACAGCTTAGCTGGGCCATTCATTCTTCATCGCCGGCAGCCGTGAATGTTTGAACGGTCCACACCCTTTTTGCCTAATGGCCATATCACAAACTTTCAAGAGAAAAAACCCACATTAATCTCGCATAACACTTACATTTTGGAAGCTTCTATTACCCTTTCATTTCAAAATACGGGTAACAATTTTCATGAAGAAATTTTATGGTATCGTTGAATTTCATGCTGCATTTTTACTTTAATATTGAGAAAGACTCTATTCTCTCACAACTAAATAAATAAAGAGTGAACCATAAAACATGTCATCGAATTATTGGGTAATTTCATTACAGGTCATCAATCAAATTTATATACTCCATCTGTCTCATAATTATTGTCCACTTTGGATTTTCATTTCTAGTTCAAATTGTACTAAAAGTGAAATATCAAACTGGACAATAATTTTGGGACAGATGGAGTATAAAACAGGACCCCTTACTAAGCCAAAAATTTATCCGAAGTCATTCTGTTAGTTTTGACTATGAAATCATGATGGAAAGCTATTTCTCACATGCAAAACATGTGAGTTGGGTTCATGGGTAATTTCGTCGTTTTGTATTTTTTCGGTAAAAAAAAATTTATTTATTTTTTTTTTTACAGTTTTTCTTATACTTCCTGACTTGTATATGTTCATACTAATATAATTACTAAATTCCAAGAATTAATTCTACTTTTGTACATCAAAAAATATAAACGATAAACAAATAAAAAAAGTTCCACTATTAAAGAGTTCAAACATTTATTTTTGTCATGGAATTTAATATTGGCTTATATTTTTTTAGCCATAAAAAAATTACAATAATAATTACAGTAAAAAATATTCATTTTAAGATAAAACGAGTAAAAATTTGTATTTCGTGACTAGCCTATGTATTTCAGAGAGTCAAACAACTTGTCTTAACTAATTCTTTAGAATTTATTTTTTTTTTAAAAAAAATAATAAAATATTAATTTTCATGTTTACTTCAACTTGAATTGTTATTCTATATTTTTTTATTTTTTAAAATTTATTTAATAATTTAGTTTTTGATATACGAATGGTAAATTAAATTTTAAATTTTGTAATTACATAAGTATCAATGTATACAAGTTAGGAAGTATAAGAAAAATTGAAAAAAAAATTAATTTTTTTTTACAAAAAAATACAATGACGAAATTGCCATTGAATCCAACTCACATGTTTTGCATGTAAAAAATAGATTTCCGTCATGATTTAATGGCCAAAACTAACAGAACGAACACAGATGGAGTTTTGGCTTAGTTAGAGGTCATGTTTTATAAATAAATTTGATTGATAACCTGTAATGAAAATACCCCATAGTTTAATGACATGTTTTATGGTTCACTCATAAATAAATTTGTTCCGGAATCTAATCTAGGAGTGACCTTCACAGTTTTCAAACATTTTTACTAAAACATACTCAATATGCATATCTATCTATAGTATATATATTATACTAAGAGAGAAACCGGAGAGAGAAAACAAAAACATATTTCTAGAGTGCCAAGTAAGCAAAAATCCTACATGTCAATGTTTTAAAATTTTAGGAAAAAATAGTTTCTGAATTTATGCTAATAATCCTTGAAATATGTCAATAATATCAAATCACCCCAATCACCATAATTATAAAATATTAATTAATTTTAGTATTAAATGCTCTCATTTATTTAAAGAAAAATCATATTAATTTGGTAACAATATTTTTCTTTAATACATGAACTAAAGGTCAAATCATGGCTACATTCATGATTTATTCACACCTAATTAATTCAAAAAAAAATTGCATTCTTTAATAATATAAAAAATTGTTTAATTATTTTAAACTAAAGTCAATCCAAATTTGTATTATACTAAGAGAAAAACCGGAGAGAGAAAATAAAAACATATTTCTAGAGTGCCAAGTAAGTAAAAATCCTACATGTCAATTTTTTAAAATTTTGGGAAAAAATAGTTTCCGAATTTATGCTAATAATCCTTGAAGTATGTCAACAATATCAAATCACTCCAATCACCATAATTATAAAAAATTAATTAATTTTGGTATTAAATGCTCTCATTTATTTAAAGAAAAATCATCTTAATTTGGCAACAATATTTTTCTTTAATACATGAACTAAAGGCCAAATCATGGCTACATTCATGATTTATTCAAACCTAATTAATTCAAAAAAGAAATTGCATCCTTCAATAATATAAAAAAATTGTTTAATTATTTTAAACTAAAGTCAATCCAAATTTGTACATGACTATCTAAGAATTCAAATAATTCGGGAAAAAGAATCCTAAAAAAACCCTATAAATGATAGTATTCTTCACCATTACAGTGATCTCGCAAATATTCCGCAGTCATCACAAAAACTTTCAATCTATCCTCATATCTATAGTATATTATACTAAGAGAGAAACCAGAGAGAGAAAATAAAAATATATTTCTAGAGTGTCAAGTAAGCAAAAATCCTACATGTCAATTTTTTAAAATTTTGGGAAAAAATAGTTTCCAAATTTATGCTAATAATCCTTGAAGTATGTCAACAATATCAAATCACCCCAATCACCATAATTATAAAAAATTAATTAATTTTAGTATTAAATGCTTTCATTTATTTAAAGAAAAATCATCTTAATTTGGTAACAATATTTTTCTTTAATACATGAACTAAAGGCCAAATCATGGCTACATTCATAATTTATTCAAACCTAATTAATTCAAAAAAAACAAAAAATTGCATTCTTCAATAATATAAAAAATTGTTTAATTATTTTAAACTAAAGTTAATCCAAATTTGTACATGACTATCCAAGAATTCAAATAATTCGGGAAAAAGAATCCTAAAAAAACCCTATAAATGATAGCATACTTCACCATAACAGCGATCTCGCAAGTATTCCGCAATCATCACAAAAAGTTTCAAGTTATCTTCATATTTTAAAGAAAAATCAACAAATAATTAAGCTTAGTCCAATTTGAATTTAATTAAAATTGTGTCGAATTTAGTTCGGTGTTTTCGTCTTTTAATGAGTTATTATCTTATTTCACTATAAGTTATTGGTCGTAGACGCGATCCTCTTTTTTTATTATTTATGATAATGTTTCAAACTAATAATTTTATTTGCATTTATCGAATAAAAAATTTAAATATTTTTTATAAATGTATATAAATAATTCCCGCACATCGTGCGGGTTTAACATCTTGTATATTAGAAATAAATAAAAAAAACTCAATATGGATATTAAACCCTTATCGTCCAAGTAGGATGGCTACCGACATATGGATAGCAACTGTGTCCAATTATATGCTAGCAAATGTATCCGATTATACATTTATAAAAGCATATATTCTTTTTTTAATATATATATATATATATATATAATCTTATTCTTTTTTGTGGACAAGTAATGTACAAATAGTGCAAATAAAATTTTTTATAGCAACTTAAAAGTGAGAATGGTCAACTTTATAATACCGTGTTTCTTCTTTTTCTTTTCTAGCCCGCCAACAACACTAAACTATTGGGATTTAACGCCAGATTATACTAAGAAAACGGCTGAGACGTTTTTTGAATATTCAGAGGTTAATGCGAAAATGAATTTCTCTTGCCATTCCTTTGATGAATATTGAATTCCTAACCTGAACTGAATCCGTACGTTGAAACAGCTTCAGCTTTGTAAAAAGAAAGAACAAATCAGACCAATTCAATTGACTAAAACTCTAAACCCCCCACAGAGATTGACTAAAGCAAATCCCTGTACAAGTCTAACTCTATCTCTCTCTCTCTCTCTCTCTCTATTTGTGTTCTGTTCTGTACATGTTACATTGTTTTTTCTTTTTCTTTTGCTTTCTAACTGAGAAAAATCAAAAAAATTGAATAATCAAAAGAATCTTCAAACTGGGCTCGAGTCAATCTTGGTATAAACCGAAGAATCAAAAGAATCATCATCACTCCTACATTCTTCTTCTTCCCCTGCATTTTCTATCTGGTCAATGCTGAAGCTGCTACTAATGGTTGCTGTCAATTCTCTGGCTCTCTGGGCTTGCAATTCCCAATCTGTTTTCACCAAAATAATCAACATTGTCAATGCACATGATCCCTGAGCAGCAAGAAGTCCAAGCCATAATCCACTGAAGTCAAATCCCCAAAAAAAACTCAACCAAATTGCAACTGGCATCCCTACAAGATAAAAGCATCCCAAGTTGATATTAGCTCCCAATTTTGGCCTAGCTGTACCCCTTAAAACTCCACATCCTGTGGTTTGAGGACAATTCCCAAGCTCACACAATCCAATTATGGGTAAAACCATTGATGTCAATGCAATAATGTTGACATCCTGGGTGAACATTCCAGCCCATATGTTCCTCACCATGACTGTGAAAAACAAAGCAGAGATTCCTAACACAAAGCTTGAAGACAGGCCAATTATGGCCGCAAGTTTCGCCTTTTTCGGGCTATTCGCGCCGAGTTCATTCCCAACCCTTGTTGATACACTGAAGCTCAATGATGAAGGGAAAATGTAGATCAAAGCAGTGGTTTGAATTAATATCCCCATCGAAGCAACAGTGGCTTTGGGATTCAACAAGAATCCGCTGAGCAGAATCATGATCTCATACCACCACCATTCCAAGCAGACGGAAACACAGCTTGGAATGGCTAATTGCATTAGGCTTTTCCAACCTTTCAAGCACTCCAAAGAAATGCGGCACCAAGTCCTCTTAGCCACCCCGGAATAAGCAACATAACCGATCAGAGTTAACACGATGTTGAAATTAGTCCAAACCCCTGAAATCGCAACTCCTTTAATACCAAGATTCTTGACCACAACTAGGTAATAATTGATGGGAATGTGAAATATAATGGATAAAGCTGCACAGAATGTCAGAGGCAATGTAATGGACTGTGATCGAAGATAAATTCGTAAAGGGTGCAGAATTGACAGGGCAATCAAATCAGGGATTGAATACAAGATGTAGGATTGAGCAGTTGAAGCAATTTCAGAATCCTGACCACAAAACAGTAGGATTTTCTCCATGTTGCACCAGATAATTGCAATTGGAATTGAAGTCCACAGAAGCAAAAGAATCGTTCTCTGTAAGGTTAGGCCTAAAAGCTTGTATCTTTTTGCCCCAAATGCTTGCCCGCAAATGGGTTCCATCCCCATAGCCAGGCCAGATAGAATGGAATAGCCCGTAATGTTGGCGAAGCCAATAGCGAGTGCGCCGCCGGCTAACGACAACTCCCCGAGGCGGCCGAGGAACAACATAGAAATCATAGAGCGGGAATACAAAAGAAGCCCGGTTAAAATCATCGGAATAGCAATGCCGGCCATGCATCTTGCTTCCGTTACTACAAGGGAGAAATGAGATTGTTTACCATTTTTGCTAATCTGGGATTTCGGCACTGTCTGATTTCCGGCGACCAACGGCGCCGTCAGCATATCTGATGTGTCCAATGCATCCTCTGCTGCGGCAACTGCAACTTTCGAAATTGAGCTGAAATCTGTCTGGTTTTCGTAGAATTCGCATGCAGGGGAAGATGGTGGTGGGCACATGTTTCAAGTTTGGAAGACAATTAGACCAAAAAAACAAAAAGGGATTTGGTAAATTGTACAATTCAAATGGTTTTTTTGGTCTGGTGTTTTGGTCTGATTTTCTGGGTTTTATTTATAGGCAGAACAAATACTGGTGGCTGGGGGTACATACATATACAGTAGTACTACAGCATACTAAAAATTTGGTTTGGATTTTTTGGTTGGTTAATTATGGACGGCCATTGGTGTTCTTGGATCTTTTTGGTAACTGGATTTGACTGTTGTTTGTTGGCTTCTGAATTCTGGATTTTGTACTAACTTTTTTACTAATTTGTTGCGTTGAACTTTGAAGGGGAAGATCCTGGTTTTAAATTCTTTGACCAAACAGTGTTTCAATTTGTGTATTGTATTGGATTTTGGGGGGTTTTGTCTGAATGCAGGCAACAAGGAAGAAAGGGCATTAAATTTTTGGACATGTGACTGAAATGGAAATAATCCGAAGCTAATGGAATTATGGAAGTCTATTCATACTGTTATATCCGCGCTTTAAATGTGACCTTTTTTTTAGTAACTTACATTTCCTCAATGTCTAAGTTATAATTTTTATTGTTCCACCACATTTTAGAATTATATCTTTTCTGATTAACAATGTTTGTTTTTTTTTTTTTTCTCATTTATAATGTATGCTATATTTTCAATTATTTTGCTCCGCCTTTCCATCCTTATATAGAATCGTTGCGAGGGGATTCACTTTTCTTCTTTTTTTTTTTTATATTAAAAAAAGTGTTTCAAGTCTTTTTCTTCTTAATGCTTCATGTGTAGGATATCATGGAAAAAAGTAATAGCAATAAGCCAATAATTAATGTTATACTTGTAACATACTTGTAATATTTTATTTGAATTTTTTTTTGTTATTAAAATTTAAATCCAGTTGTTACATTTAGCTCAAATGAATATTTTTTTTAGCAAGTTTTCTTTTACACGTGGCATCAAGCCAAATTGCCAAATGTCAAAAACATTTTATTTTTTTTAAGAAAAAGTTATACTAGCATTCATGATATATACTGGAGTTTCCTGAACACGTTTATAACGTTTGAGGTTAATACCGACCTAATAAAGAAAAGACCTCAAAAGTTTACCGGTAAGTCAAAATATAAGTAATTAATAATTAGGTTGAGATGAAATTGACTTGTCTACACTACTTTTACTACAGTAAATTAACATTTAATTGACGTAAAATAATTAAATGTGGATATAATATTAATGATCAATATTAATTAACCATATGAGGATACACATGCGTAAATAAAATTTCAAAGCTGCAAACTCAATAACTGACAGTCGATACAGCTAAGAAAAATGTTCATGGTCACCAATTGTCTCTTTTTTCTTTTTTTTTTTTCTTTTTAGAATTCGATATGCATTTTATCGTCAATAATACTCCTTATTGACTAATCTATCTCGTTGGATAGTAGTAGACATTTTGATATGTACTCCTTGCCTATCACGTATCACCACTTGACTCCTTTGACTGAGGTGCATTGTCTTTGAACTTTGAACTGGAATGCCAAGTAGTTCTAAAATACTAACGTAGATGGATGCCGACATGGACCGTGTGTCCGCGTGTATATAAATTCTAAGCCATCAAACATGGGTTTTTGACGAACTAGAATTTCCAGAAGACTAAAATGTCCAAATGGTCTTTTATATTTGGGCTTACTTGAATTTACGTCTTTAACATTAACATTTTAATATCGTAGTCCCAAACATTATGTTTTCACATTTTTTTGGTCCCATTTCACTGTTTCCGGCCGTTGACATGCCGGAATCAAGAGTATTTTTGTCTTTTAATTTAATTTAAATTTTTATTAAAATTTAAATCATTAAAAATATTTTAAAATTCAAATTTCATTATTTAATTGTTAAAATATTATTTATTAATTAAAAATATTATTGTACAATTTTAAAATTTATCATTATTTTCAAAATTACTTTTTTCATTTACTATTTACTTTAAGTACACAGTAAATAGTAATTATGTTACACTTTTAACTTTGAACCTACTGTAACTTAAAAAATTTACCAAGTTACAGTAAATAATTCAAAATTCAATTATTTTTTTTTAAAAAAAAGAACGAGAAAAAGTAAAACTAAGATTTTTTTACTCTGACCGCTACAGTAAACTCTAAATAGTAATTAATGTTACACTTTTAACCTTGTACCCATGGTAACTTAAAAAATTTACCGAGTTACAGTAAATAATTCAAAATTTAATTTTTTTTAAAAAAAAGAAAAAACAAAACTAAATTTTTTTTACTTTGACCGTTACAGTAAACCCTAAATGGTAATTATAATACACTTTTAACCTTGGACTCACTGTGACTTAAAAAAATTACTAAGTTACAGTAAATAATTCAAAATTCAATTTTTTTTTAAAAAAAAGAAAAGGCAAAACTATGATTTTTTTTTTACTCTGACCGCTATAGTAAACCCTAAATGGTAATTATGTTGTACTTTTAACCTTAGACCCACTGTAGCTTAAAAAATTTACCGAGTTATAGTAAATAATTTAAAATTTAATTTTTTTTTTTGAAAAAAAGGAAAAATCAAGATTTTTTTACTCTGACCGCTACGTTGCTTTTTTAACCTTGGACCCACAATAACTTAAAAAATTTACCGAGTTACAGTAAATAATTCAAAATTCAATTTTTTTTCGAAAAAAAGGAAAAATCAAGATTTTTTTTACTCTGACCGCTACGTTGCTTTTTTAATCTTGGACCCACAATAACTTAAAGAATTTACCGAGTTACAGTAAATAATTCAAAATTTATTTTTTTTAAAAAAAAGAAAAGCAAAACAAAGTAATTAACCGCTACAGTAAACCCTTGTGTTGCACTTTTAACCTTGGACCCAATGTAACTTAAAAAATTTGCCGAGTTACAGTAAATAATTCAAAATTCAACTGTAGTGGTTAAAGTAAAAAAAAATCTTGGTTTTGCTTTTTTCTTTTTTTTAAAAAAATAAATTAAATTTTGAATTATTTACTGTAACTCGGTAAATTTTTTAAGTTATAGTGGGTCCAAGGTTAAAAGTATAACAGAATTACGATTTAAGGTTTACTGTAGCGGACAGAGTAAAAAAGTAGTTTTACTTCTTTTTTTTTTTTTTTAAGAAATTGAATTTTGAATTATTTATTGTAACTCGGTAAATTTTTTAAGTTACAGTGGGTCCAAGGTTAAAAGTGCAACATAATTACTATTTACTTTGACCTAAGATAAATGATAAATGAAAAAATTAATTTTGAAAATAATGTAAATTTTAAAATTTTATAATAATATTTTTAATTTATAAATAATATTTTAACAATTAAATAATGAAATCTGAATTTTTAAATATTTTTAATGATTTAAATTTTAATTGAAATTAAAATTAAATTAAAAGGCAAAAATACCCATGATTCCGGCATGTCAACGACCGGAAACAGTAAAATGGGACTGAAAAAGTGTGAAAACATAATGTTTGGGACTATGATATTGAAATGTTAATGTTAGGAACGTAAATTCAAGTAGGCCCAAATATAAAGGACCATTTGGACATTTTAGTCTTTCCAGAAAAAACACAAGAAGTTCTTGGTCGGGTCAGACGCCTTTGCGGAAAAATATGCAGCAAAATATTAATCAAAATTTTCTAATTCGATAACTTAACTTCTGTGTCTCAAAATGATAATAAGCATGTTCTCACTCAACTATGAAAGTCTATTTTTGTTTTTACAAGAATCATGAGTTATTCCAAACAAATACATATCGTACTCATTTAGATACGTACATTTTTATTTAATTCAGATATATTATTTTTAATGTATATTTTTACCAAGAATTTTGTTTGCTCTTACGTCTATTGTTATATTCTGAACCCGTAGTGCGTGGCTACTTGAGCCATGTCTGAGATTGCCAAAGACAGAATCAATTGGCCTGCTTTTCTTTGGTGCCAAAACATCGAACATTAACACTACATGTGTCACCAGCTGATTATTTTTCATCTAGATTCTTTAAATATTCATATTCTCCAATTGTCAAAGTATGATCTGCCGGCTAAAACCTTCTTCTTCTTCTTCTTTTTTCCTTTTGTTTTTTATTAATAATTACATTAACTGATTCGTAAGTACTTCACTAATTTAGCCAGAGTTTGAAAATGGGTGATCATTTCACTTTTTTTTTTTTGTGAATTTCGTCAATAGTTGGGTATTCCCTTCCATGATCATTTGTAACCGGTTTCACCATCCGATAACTGATCACTCAGTATTGTAGTCGAACTCCGGCCGACTTGTTAGAGGTTGTGATTAGGTGCATTTTGGCAATTTTAGGCATCCATTCATGCGATGAACAAGGTCCTTTTTTCTTGTACAAATGAGAAGAATAAAGTTGAAGCAATATGTAGCCAAATGGAAAAGGGCCGCGGAGCTAAAATACATGTCAGATACTCACCAACAATTACAAATGGTTAAATAAATTTCCTATGTATGACTTGCAAGGTTTGGTAAATTTAGCCAAACGAATTATAAAGAACACGAACAGACTATTGCATATGATTTTTTATAATAAAAAAGAGGTAATTAATATGATTACATTCAACTCCCATTATCTCCGATCGATCTCGGGATCAAACCTTCGTGAAACCTTTGTGTTACTTGACACAGGTGTTTATAATTAATTAATAATTCATCACCGAAAAGTAGTCTACTTTACAATTTGTGTATTATATTATTTTTAGTACAATTTACAAACTATAATGTAGACTATTTTCGTTGGGTAAAAGGAATACTAAATAACTGAATTTTAATAGAAATTGATATATAATATCGAACTGCTATATAATATTGTAACTAATTACAAATAATCTTAGAAGAACAGATTTGATCATCATAAGTTTATAAAATTGTGATAATATTTTGGATTGATATTCTCTAATAAAGTACACATGGTGTTAATTCAAATTAGAATTGAAGAACTCTTTAGAGAAATGCACTTAATTTGAATAGAAGTTTAAAAATAGGACATACATAGATATACACCTAAAGAATACGTACTATATATAGTATATAGCGTGATAAGTCACATCATGTTATTATACAATTATATAACAATGGTTATATTAATTATGCATTTGATTACGTGTAAATCAATTTGATTGCTGCGTAGCGCCCCTCCTCTCTTCTCCCTTGAACCCTAAAAAAAAAATTCTCCAATTCTCTCCCATCTTTCCACCATGGAAGGATGGGGAAATAATTTTTTCTTTAGTTTTTTTGTATTTTTGTTTCTTTTTCTGTTTTAATAAAAGGAATTTACTCCAAAAGTTCTTTCAATAGATTAATTGTGTGATCTATTAAGAGGGTAGGATACTTTTGATTATAATGTTCCTCCAATAACTTGAATCTACTGGTTGAGGGTAAGGAATGCCGTCTACAGTGTTCATAATATCATTGGTGATGCTCGCGGGCTCGTTGTTCACTCTTCAATAAGAATCAGTCGTTATAAATATATTTATTAGATTTGTAATTTGGAGTTTTTATATGATAATTAATAATATATTCTTAACCGGATCTGAATCTCGGTATGTAATATGCACAGTCTTATTTTGGATAGATCTGTGTAGATTTATTCATTATAAACACAACAATATGATGATAGTAATCTGTTGTAAGTTGTATTGTAGACTGTTTTTTTGTATTTTCAAATGCAGTTGGACGATTTCCAACATATGAATGAAACTTTTTTTAAAAAAAAGTTATGCATTTGATTATGTTATGTACGCATGATACATCGGATAAGTCATTATCAACGACTACAAAAATATATACATGGACTAATAACGCCGACTAGCTACGTAAGCCGAGCACTAAAAAGTTCAAACATGTTTTATGCGTTGGATTTTGTGGGAATGGAATCGTTCTAGTTTATTCTTCTAAAATCCTCATGACGGCCGGAGGTCTAACTAGCTGCTATTGGATAGATCGATATGCCGGAACAATCAGTAGAAAGACTACAAAAAGATTGGTAAACACAATAAAACAGCACTAGAGCTCGCACATATCATAACAATTTTAGACTATCAGCCAAAAACCTTAATCTCCGTAAAAGATTCTTGTAGTTTTTTGACGGACCAGGCTTAACAATGAGGGCAGGGCCGCGTCGACCTAAATCTAATACTCTCTCGTCCTCAATATAAGGCATTTTTATTTGTTCTAGGTTCAACCTAGTACACATTTTAAATTTACAAAAAAATATTAAAAAATATATTTTCATATTCGTATTCTCTTAATTGTTAGAAAATATTTTTAAGATATTTTTATCAATTAAAAATACGTACTAAGGTGAAATCTTTGACAAATTAAAATGCCTTATATAACGGACCGGAGGGAGTATATTATTATAAGTACATCATGTTTCTATTTTTTTTAAATATTTTTTTATTGACGGCACACAATAAATGTAAAATTATATTTTTAGGATTTTATTTTTAATTAAAAAAATATAATAAATAAATTTATGACAAATCAAAATATCTTATAATAACACATGGAGTATATTATCTAAGAAAAGTAGTGATGGATTATGGGATCATCACACCAATAGTCACTCATTTACTTCTATTATTATCTCCTCAAACGGCCAACCAACAACTCGCTGATCTCTTTGTACCAGAAATCCCTATATTTTTTCTAACTTTTCTTTTTAACAAAAATAGAAATAAAAATGAGATTACATCTATTTTGCTATATCCACACTCTGTCACTCATTTACTCCTCGTTCTTCTTCTCTTTTTTAGGAATTTTTACATTAGGATTTAGGATGATAATAAAGAACGAAATGATGCAGGAACTTTTAATTAGTAAGACTAGGTTTTTATTAGGTGATTGGAACAAAGATGAGTTCCTTGCTTTTTGGTGAGAATGCTAGCTAAAAGGCACAACTGGAACTCCTCAGTCTCTTGTTGATTGGGAGAAGAATATGAAGGAATTATTAAATGAAGTGAAAACTAACTATCATAAGAGTCTGAACTAATTCTTTGATGAAAAGCACCAAATGTCTACATGGTCTACATAGCCCAGTCAATATGACGTCAGGATATATACATACATACGGTAGTTAGTTGCCATGCATTTCCTTACACGTTGAGATCTCCAGGTTTATCTGAAACCCTCTGAAGCTAGGGAGAAATTAGTTAGTGTGTGATATAACTTCAACTATCATCTAGCTGCTCATACAAATAGGAAAAACAATTGGTTGGATCAGTTTAATTATGACGGCCTCAGATTCAAACCCGGATATGAGTATAAAATAATTATTAATTAGTAAAAATAATGACTTCATACATCAGATACGTAATATAAAAAAACAATTGAATAGAAAATGCGAAAGAAATTAACACAACTTGATGAAATAAAATCCATTTTTTAAAATGAGAAACACAATTGACAACCTTGCTTCAACATTGCTAAAAAGCTAGGACCAAAATTGCTAAAAAAGAACACTCCCGCTTTGGAAATGCATAAAAGCAACTAATTAATCAACATTCTAAGTAGTACTAATAATTAAAACCGAAACAGAAAAGAATAATAATAACAACAAGGTCCTCAAAACTCCAACAAAAATTATTCGAAACGAAAAATCCAATTACTCCCAGCACAATAAACATCATCAGCAATCTTGTGGTTTCTTAATGATCTCGAAATCACCGGCGCCGCCGCCGCTAGGCTTCTTCTCATCAGGCGCCGGGACGTACTTACTCCAGTGTGGATGCCGGCTCCAAACTTCGGCCATGTCTTCGATGTGGACCCCTTTGGTTTCCGGCAACCTCCTGATGACGTACCAAGTCATGACGAGCACCCAGAAGGAGAAGAACAAGAAGAGCCCGAACTTCAACTTGCAAAGCATCAATGTGAATATCTGAGCTATGAAGAATGTGAAGATCATGTTGACTCCCACGTTGATGCTTTGACCCGCTGACCGCACCTCCAGCGGGAAAATCTCACTGGGCACCAACCACCCCAGCGGGCCCCACGACCATGCGAATGCCGCCACGTAGATGCAGATCAATATCACCACCCCCATTGCGTACCATTTCGGGAGAGCTCCCGGATTCCCATGAATCCCGAATTTCCACCCAATTGCAAGAGCAATCAAGAGCTGGATCCCCCAAAAAGAAAAATCCATCAATAATGATAATTCAGTGGTGGAACCAGAAATTATAAAAAATAGAGGAGCGAAATGATATATTCATCATTTAGCAGGAATGAAATAGTTGAAATCAGCCACCGCCCCTATTGGTCCCATTTTCCAGCCACCCGTTGAAATCAATTGATATCAGATTAACATATCAAACTCGAGACTAGAATAAAATCAGTACTGATTTTATAATAATAATAAAACCCTAAACACGATGAAATACCTGACAGATGAGCATTTGGATTCCACCTTCAATGAAGAGGACTCTCCTCCCAAACTTATCCACGACGGCAATGGAGACCAAGGTGGCAACACAGTTGACCAAGCCGGTGATGACGGCGGACATGAGGGAGGCGTTGTCTCCGAAACCGATGGTCTTAAACAAAACCGGAGCGTAGAACATAATCACATTCATTCCGGTGAGCTGTTGGAATGCGGGGATCAGGATGGCGAAAGTCAATTGAGGCCGGTTCTTCGTCTTCATAATATTCATCCAGGGGTGTTTGACTTTCTTGGATTCTTCACTGGCCCGGACCAGGTCGTCGAACTCCTCGTCAACGTTCTCGATTCCCCGGATCTTCTGGAGCATCGTCTTCGCTTCGTCCTTCTTCCCACGCTCGATCAACGAGTTCGGGGTGTCGGGAAGCATGAGGGATCCGACGATGAAGATTAATCCGGGTACACCGGCGCAACCCAAGCTGACCCGCCATCCTTGTGGGTTATTTGCCATGACGTAGTTCAATAGGTTTGCTGCTAATATTCCGATTGTGATTGACAGTTGAAATACCATGTTAAGTGCCCCTCTATATTTATATGGAGCCATCTCAGATAGGTATACTGGAACAGACTGCAAAAAGGGGGGAAAATAGATATCAGATAGGTATACTGATCCACTTCCTCTTCATGCGCGACAAAATATCTAAACAGTTTTCGTCTTTTAGGAATAAGAATTCTAATTTTATTTCAAAATAAGATTCATCATCTCTCCAAAGTGCACATGCTATGAATGGGTTTATTTAAAATCAAACTTAGGTATGTAGAAAAAATTTAAAAGAAAAAAAGAGAGAGAGAGAGAGAGAGAGAGAGAGAGAGAGAGAGAGAGAGAACAATAAAAATGAGATGTATGAGTGATGGAAAGAAATGAACCTACCTGGTTAGCAAATCCAATACCGCAACCAAGAAGAAATCGACCAACAATAAGCATAATAACATTCAGGGCAAATCCATTGACTAAAGCACCGGCAAGGAAGAGTGTTCCACCCAATAACATAGACACTCTTCTTCCGAACACACGGGTGACGCTGGAAGCCACCATGGACGCCAAAAGTGCCGCTATATAAAGCGACGACGTAAACATCGTCAGTATCTGACTGTTGAACTTACAGTATTGATCCGAGGAAACCTCCCCGGATTGCTTCTTGTACACATCCGGGAAGAATTTCTTCAAGAATATAGGCATTGACGTTACCCCTCCTGCAAAATTGCAAAATTATCAAGAAAGAAGGATTAATAAATTATACTATGGATCAGATATTGCCATCGTGCTTTATCATTATGGACAAAATAAACACAAACGAGGATTTTACCTGAAATACCGATATCGTAACCGAAGATTAGACCACCCATGGCAGCAACAATGCAAGTAATGAAGACTTTGCAAGTGAGATTTCCAGGGTAAGCTTTCCCATTGGATGGTCCAATTCCACCACCTCCTGCCATGACTTTCAATTTTCACTCCTTTCCACTTTCTCTTTTGTTTTAAGTGATTCAAGGTACTCGAAGTAAAGAGTTCAGAAATGCTTTAAGTAGAGATATATAAGTAAGATTTTTCGAGGGAGGAAGTGAGATATTTGTGTAACAACTGTGTGAGATAAAGTGGCAACTGATTATCCTCAAATCTCTCATTCAAGATTTGATTATGCTTCAAAAACTCAAACTTATCTAAGTATCTAGTTAAAATGATACTGTTTCTCTCTCTCTCTCTCTCTCTCTCTCTCTTTTAATAATTCGTATGTTAAAATTATCTTATCCACTATAAAGATTTAATTAATCCAAATATAAAGTTCTTTGTTCCACCTCTTTTTTGGGCTAAGCTTTACTGTTTCCAGTATACGAGTATTTCAGTTAGTTTTGTGTCCGATGTTTTAAAGTTGTTTTGGATGATATCCAGTAAATTTTGTTTGAATTGGTTTGGTGGACTTGTAAAAATAATATATATATATATAAGTTCACAAAACCCTGTAAAATACACCTGTCAAAGAGCTGTTTAATAATGAACCACGGAGACATAGTATGCAGAACACTTGACAGTTAATCTCAACATGCTTTTAGTGCTTTGTGCGCGTAGAGTAGTTGTTCATTTAACATTAATCCTAATGCAGCTGTCAAATAATTAAGCAGTCATTTCAGTTGTAATACTTCACAAACTACTCCTGAAGTTTATGATCAATACTATCAAAGAACTAAGCTAAGTGTAACCCGCGGAAATAAAAATCCCCTCCTAATTCCAGGAAGACCTTTTTTTATTACCGAACGCTAATTACAGGAGTACTATCTACTTGAACTATCTAGTAAGTTTCACTATAGTCCTGAAATTATTAAAACTTGTGTATGGACTAGGATTTCTGACCATACTTTTTGAAGATAAAAAGTAAATCAATAAGTGCTTAAAACTTTAAATTATCATTCCTACAGACATTTTTAATGCATTTTTTTATTCAGATTATAATTGGTGGGGGCCTTGTAAATTGTAATTTTATCTTTTCTTTTCAGATTTTCAGTTGATTTTATTTTTCTTTCCAGAAAAATTAATTGTACGGAGCAATGTAATTTATCATTTCATGGCAAAACTAATTGTTGCAGCTATATTAAAAGCAGAGCAAAACTCAGTATTGGTCCCCAAAGTTTGGGGGTAACTCAGGTCAGTCACCATAAAGTTTTCTTCGACGATTTTAGTCCTCAAGTTTAAGTTTATTCAACAGCGATGTGTATTTGATGGAAATTTCATAACTTTACCGGTGAATTAGAAAATCTGTCAACTATTCAATTATCAATAATGGAACCCACTAATATTTTTATTTATTTATTTATTTATTTTTGAGTTTTTCCTCCAAAGCCCAAACCACCACCGATGGTACACAAATTCTTCACATCTTTTTGAACGATTGCAAAGGTACAAAATCCAATCAAAAGAAATTGAATTTCAAGAAAGAAAAAAAAAACCCATCAATTTATACACATCAGAATCATGACGAATCCGAACTAAATGATTCCTCAACCATTTCACCAGTTGCCTCCATCTTTCTTTTTTCCCTCTAGTATTCCATGAAGAATAAAGAAAATCTAAATTAATGAATTATTATTCCTTTCCCTGCTTTGATATTAAGATGTGAAGAATTCAAATTGACAGCAATAAATTTGTAGCCAAAGAAGGAAATCAATTTGTGAAAAGAACTAAGGCTTTATGGTGGATTCTTAGAGGTGTTCCTGCTTGAAAACATAAAACAAGAGGATTTTGCAAATCGGATGGAAATTGTGTATGGATAATGGGAGATGAATTAAAAGGGAAGAAATGAAGAAGGTGGGAGGGGAGGATGAACAACTGGGTGGTGGTGGTGGTGCCGGCGGCAGGGTGAAGAGGGGGGGGAGATGAAAGGGAAGGTTTTTTTTTTCTTTGACTTATTTACTTTGGGTTTCTCTTTTTTTTTAACAATTAAAAACAAGAAAAAAATCATGGGACCCACACCAGTAAAAAATTCATAAAATATTGAACAATTGACGGATTTTGGTCGTTCACCGTTAAGTTAATGTATTCTCCCGTTAAATGGACCATTGTGTTGAAAAAAACTAAAAATGGTGACTAAAACCGTTGAAAAAAAATTTTTGATGACTCACCTGAGCTACCCCTAAACTTATGGGGACTAATGCTGAGTTTTGCCCTTAAAAGCAAGTATACATTGTTCAGACAAGTAGGTTCAAATACTTAAGATTTTACCTATTGTGAAATCAAATCTTTGGTCCATAAATATGGAAGGTTGTGAAATGTCATCATCTTTGACATGGAGCTATACTAGTTACGAGTACAGGGCCGCATCACGCTTATAATTGGGTATGGGCTTATTGGATCTGTAAAGCCGATTTAGAGAAAATTACGTAGCATTCTAATCTCAGTGATATTATTTAAATGTGGGTAAATTCTAATCACTGTTATTCAATTCTTAACATTGATGAATATCTCAGTAAAATTAACAAAGTTAATTGCAAAAGAAATCTGAACGTTTCAATTCAAAAATCAGTGTTCTAAACGGTATAAGAAAAAAGTAAAATAATGGCACCTGGAATTCAACAAGTAACATCTTTGCTTCATCGATTTTATTTCCCCCTTCATCGTGAGATATTTGAAAATACTAAAAAAATATGTCAAATGAAATCAATTAAATACAATTTTCCGATTTTCGGAAAAGGCTAGAGTGGTCCGGCAATTGATCTTTGGATTTCAATTTCTGCATAGGATATCGGGAAGTGTTGCGGGATGCTGGAGTCGACACAGGAAGATATGCTAGTAATATGAGAAGCAATGAAGATATCAAATACCTTCGGGTGGTGGAATGTGACTCAAAAGTGGGTGCAGATGCTAAGGAGTAACTAAAGGGTGTCGATCTGGTAGCGGAGACTGGAACGAGATTGGAACGAAAGGGTCAAGACTACTTGTTATAGGTCAGACTTAACTTCTACATATTTAATTTAGTTATTATATTTTGGGGGTTGGGGAACTGGGATTCCCTTCTTATTTGGAAACATAAAAGAAATTAACCAATATTTTCTTCTCTCTTTTTTTTTTTTTTTTAAGAAAAAGGAACAAATAAGAGACAATAATTTCCAGTTTACAGAAGTTTCTAGAGTTTGAGAATCCTATTGCCTCTCGGACGAATCGCAAACCCCCTCTATAAATATGAGAGGTTTAATCATCACAAAACATCATCAATCCTCTAATAATTAGATTTTCTTCACATCGATCCAAAACAAAAAAAAAAGGGGGCCTAAGCTATTACCCCCAATTCTCAATATGGCGTCATCAGATCTGGAAAGAAGGGCAAACGAAGCCTTCATTGACGACCACTTCGACCTCGCGGTTGACCTCTACTCTCAAGCCATCGCAGCCAACCCTAACAACGCCGCCGAGGTCTTCGCAGACCGGGCTCAGGCCAACATCAAGCTCTCTAACTTCGCCGAAGCCGTCGCCGACGCAAACAAGTCAATCGAACTGGACCCTTCAATTGCCAAAGCTTATTTGCGTAAAGGCATTGCCTCCATAAAGCTCAAGAAATTCCAGTCCGCCAAGGAAGCCCTCCAATTAGGCGCTTCCATCTTACCCCAAGACCCGAGATTCTCCAAATTCATCACCGAATGCGAGAACCATATTTCAGAGGAAACTAAAAAGGCTGTGAATTCCACAAAATTAGCTGTTGAAAAAGCCGGGACGAATTCGGTTTCTAAACCAAAATTCAGGCATGAATTTTATCAGAAACCAGAGGAAGTAGTTGTGACCATATTTGCAAAAGGGGTGCCAACAAACAATGTGAGAGTGGAATATGGTGAACAAATACTCAGTGTGACAATCAATAAGCCTAATGAAGAGGTTTATTCGTTCCAGCCTCGACTTTTCGGGAAAATCATTCCGGAAAAGTGTAGGTACGATGTTCTTTCGACCAAGATCGAAATCCGGCTCGCGAAAGCGGAACCGATTCAGTGGGCATCCCTGGAATTTGTTAACAGGGACAATCTGGTGGTGCAGAGGGTTAACAATAATGCATCAGGGAGACAGAGGCCGGCTTACCCTTCTTCCAGGGGAGGTAAAGATTGGGATAAGTTGGAGGCTGAAGTGAAGAAGGAGGAAAAAGAAGAGAAACTGGATGGGGATGCTGCGGTGAACAAGTTTTTCCGTGACATTTACAAAGATGTGGATGAGGATGCCAGACGGGCCATGATGAAATCCTTTGTGGAGTCTAATGGCACGGTTTTGTCAACCAATTGGGATGAAGTCGGTTCCAAGAAGGTTGAGGGGAGTGCTCCCGATGGCATGGAGT
Source organism: Oldenlandia corymbosa var. corymbosa (assembly GCA_949775105.1). Classification (NCBI taxonomy): domain Eukaryota; kingdom Viridiplantae; phylum Streptophyta; class Magnoliopsida; order Gentianales; family Rubiaceae; genus Oldenlandia; species Oldenlandia corymbosa. The sequence goes on along the minus strand of OX459119.1, from coordinate 7,788,067 downwards.
TGAAGAAGTGGGAATATTGAACTTGAGATCGATCTTTTTTGTGTTTGTGTTTTTTATTTGGAGGCCAATTTTTATAATTATCGTTGTTTCTGTTTGGTTTTCTTTTTGCAGTCATTGCTGTAGTAAAATACTCTAGAATTTTTTTATTTTTTATTTTTTTCCAAAAAAAAACGTAAGACGGAGCGCAAGCAGATCTATTGGAACGTAACAGAAGCGTGCATAGACCTCTTAGGAACACCAGACTTGCTTTATTCTTAAAACTACAAAGCACTACATGAATCTTGGCACACCATTATCAATATCAACTAAGTCTTTTTAATGTCCAAATGCTGCGGATGGTGATAATCATTTTAGAAGATACCCTAAGGAGTTTGAAGGGTAACATCCTTCATTTCGCCATTCCGCTTGAACTCTTAAGTGCGTAAAATTTATTTCTCGAGTTATTTCCACTATAACTACTGTTGCACAAATATTTGGGATAGCAGCACCTCGTTTCATGATTGAGAATGCTCTTCCATCTTTTTTTCAACTCTCTTTTATTAAGAGCCTATTTTTCGTAGATCAATGAGAATGAACGTTAATGGTATTGGTTCTTCATGTTGTTATCTTTAAAATACTTAAAACTCCCTAAGTAACAACTCTAAAGATAGCCTTCGTTTCGGCGCATCAATTATAGTTTCCAACGGAAACTGATGGATTTTTATTTTGGTATCCAATTTATATCACTTGAGGCTTAGCCGCTAGATCTATTTCTAGGCCCAATTCAAAAAAATAAATAAATGGTATCACTATTGCATGTTTTCTTAAAAAATCAAAATAATATAAGAGTAAGTCAATTCACTTTTTTGTTTGAAGAAAAATTAAAATTAACTTGGTACATGTATTCTCCCTCATGACATAGTTAAGGTACACATTCAAATTAAATGTAAGAAACGGGGAGTATACTGATATTGCCTTCTTCAACTATGATTTTGGAATTAATCACTTTCTCTCGCACATAACATTCAAATATTGAGAAAAACATTGGAGCTGTTGAGTGGGAGAGCTAAGGTATAACCTAGAAGAGAGTAGTACTCTTCCCATTATCCTTGAAGGAGGAAAAAAATGATTCGTGCAACCTGCGAGCCATTTTAGTGTCCAGGATTGCAAAATCGTGCTAAAATCAACAACAATCTTTGTTAAAATTTTATTAAAAATTGATATTGAATTGATATATTTAATTGTATTGTTACTTGGTTTGATCGGATTCGTTGTAGACCCTCTAAACAGTGAAAACATCAGAGAATCAGCATTTGATGTTGGAAATGATATGTTGTATCATGGAAGCGTGGATGCCTTGACCTGTTTTTGGTGCACGTACAAATGAAGAAGCTTGTTTTGTTAAAGTTGAAAACTTTCATTATCAGATATTGATAGCATGAACCTTCCTTCACTAAGGGATCGAGTTGGATTTGAGGTCTAATTGAATAGAATAGATGCTGAGTTATTTTTTTTGAGCATCTGTTTTGCGCCTCGGCACTTGAAGGTTCTAAAACGTCTGATGCACAATCCGGATCCTTATATCTGGGATGTCAGACAATTAACTGTAGGCATGCGTTGTACTTCTTGCAATAGGAACTTACCAGTCAATTTGGAAATGCTAAAGGGCCTGCTTTGGGCGGCTCCTCAGTTGGATAATTTATCCTTTGATGATCTCGATTCCCAAATAACTTTTCAATTTATAATACATGCGAATTAACAAAATTGTGGAGGAGGTGCCTTTTGTTTGTCAGAGCAAGGATTTGGTTAAGGTTAAAGTTGAACCATTGGAAGTACTTGAGATGATGTCGAAGGGTCCTAGGGACTGTGCTGGATCCGTTCAAGAAGGGCTGTCCAAGAAGGTCAAAGGTGTAGAAACAACATTCGACTCTGAAATTGAATCGCCCTAACTTTTTTTTAAAACTTATGCTCCTTCAATTTTTGTGTAGAACATATTTTCTCGCAAGTTATTGTAGAACATCTGATCGCATGATGTTTTTTTATGCTTCTTTACGAGAGAAATGATGGTTTAAAAAAAATGGAGAAAGACCTACAGGTTCCATATATATCAATCATCAGTTCATTCTTGAAGATCTAAAAAATTCGAAAGAAAAGAAGGCGATAAAAAAAATATAACGGTGATTAACGCATAGCAGATGATAAGGTTGAACATGATAACACAATTTTGGGTGTGTATTTGATGATATCGAGGGCGACAAATGAACCAAAAAAAAATGAATCACACAAAAAAGAAGAAAAATCTACTGAATTAAACATTGAAGTAATAAAAATGCGTATATAATACAAACACCCAAAAACAAGTTTAAATTAATTTCACGGAATTAGACTAAGATAGCCCGCAAAGAAAACGCATAGAATTATACCAAGGAACTACACCTCAAGAACTCAAATCCGGCAAGTTTCGAGTCGTTATAATTCACAGCGGATGAAAATTTCTGAAGATTTTAAGGTGTTTATGTAATACCAGAGTGACTGAAATTAAAGATCCGTGGGATTGTTATAATTTGGTTAGGAAAATTTTTAAATGGTAATAAAGTGAAGAGAGAGACGAATCTTCCCAAAAAAATAAAATAAAAAAAAAAACTAAAAAACCTAGATTAGCTTAACCTAAAATAATTTCCGTCGAAAATGTCAACTCCACATATAATTCGGTCCAAAAACAAACAAAATATGTACGAATTTTGCCCTTCAATTTCCGAAGTTTAGCACTGGATCTCCCAAGGTCGTAGCAACATTGCACCTATCATAGTTTTAATAAATAGTACAACAAATACTTTTCAAAAAAAAAACACACACACACACAAAGCAACAAACATGAAACCTTGAAAGCTCACGGCATGCGCACGATTTTAAAATGAGGGGAAAAAAATTATTCTTTTAAAGAAGTCACTCCAAATAAAAATTGAAAATTAAGGTGGCAAACTGGCATACACATACACATACACTTGTGGAAAAAAAAAATCATACATACTGGATTCCCCTGAATTTGTATCTAAAAACTTAGATCACACATGCAAGAAGACATGGCTGATCGATTATTTCAAGGATATTAATTCACTGAATTGTATTGAAGGGAAAAACAAATCAATTCAATTCGTTACGAAACACGCAAAGAATTAAATTATGAAAATTACTTGTACCAAAAAAATATTATGAAAATTACTGAAGAAGATACTAAGGGTATGTTTGTTTTATTTTTTTAGTGTGTGTTTTTAGGTGTTTTTTATATTGAAAATATAAAAAGATGTATTGGGATAGGATAAATATTATTTTATTAATCTAAAAAAACCATAAAAAAACTAAAAAAACAAAGCCTTAGCAATTAAAGAATCAGACGGTACTATTGTGTTTTTGACAAGGATGGATTCAGGCCACCTGGATGTAGTTCATTGCTTTCATAGTCCACGGTCAGTTCCTCAAAATTTTAAGGTTCCTAGTTCCTACACAAAAATAAAGAAATAAATAAATATAAACATTTTCTAAGGATTTTTATGGTTCCACATTTTTATTTTACACTTTCTTGTACTGTATTATATCATCAATGAAAATGGACATTGACACATAGTTGTTTTTATTTATTTTGACTTATCAAAGGAGGGGAATCTGTACATTTATACGGACTTTGGTTCATTGTATTATAGTCTCTTCATTTGTTTTGTTCTTGTCCGCCCGGTCTAAACTAATTTGAGAGGCTTTTTCTACACTATTATTATTAATTAGAGAAATTAAATACGGGACCACCATGATCTTCTTAGAGGAAAAAAAATTATCTATCCAGTCCAACTTTAATCTTATTTTGGCCAAAAATATTTTAATAAAACCTAAAATGTATCTACATTTACCCAAACCATCATCTTAAAATAAGATACAAAGAATTTCAATGTTTTGCAAACAAGATTCTTATTCTGTTCGTTTACTAATTTTATATTCTGCCTATAATATAAATAAAATTTTTAAACATATCATTCTATCTACTAAAATAGAATTCCTTCGAAAAGCTCATTATATCATTTTCCCGCCCATTTTACCCTATCCATCTGACGTGTCATTTTCTGGTAATTTAGAATTAATTTTATTTTTCTATTACCTCCTTAGTTTGGATTGGATGGCTGATGTGCCAAACTTTTTCTTTTGTCCTCAGTGTTTTTTTTATACCCCTTTTTCTTAGTTGAACACGGAATGCAACATTATTTTTAAATGTATCGTAGCAATTTCCATGCTTCATAAAAAAATGTGTGTTTAAAAAATCTTTTACACAACATATATTTTCCTTCTAGGCTTTAGCCTTTCTCCTCCAATCCTAGTTTTTCTCTTGCGTTTTTTTCTCCTCTTATCCATCATATAGCAATAAAGACCTAACAAATATATTTGTGTTAATTTTTAACATTAAATAACAAATAATGGTTGTATATACTCATAAACATTGCTCATTAGGCAAAAACTATATATTTTTGTACTTTTGTAATTTAAATTTATTACTTTTATCAATAGCGCTCATTGTACACCCAAAAAAATTAATGGAGAACCCGTGATTACACGGGATCTATCTAGTAAAAGTAAATCAAACACACATAAATGTACTTCAATTTCATTCTTTTTTTATTATTATTATAAGAAAAAGACAGAATCTCCAGGACATTACATTATAAGAATAAATTGCCTCAACGCCATGCTGAAGGTAAAGGAGCAATCCTAAATACCCTTGAACAGGAAGATGCATATGATGCCATTAAGTGTACTCCATATTCATTAAATTGGTAAAGAAATACATCCTCAATAAACAAAGAGAAAACCGGATCCAAATTATGATTAAAGTAACTTGGGCTTATTACATCTTATTTAGTGTGGCCTAGTACTATATAGAGACTCTAAAGCCCGGTTTCTTATTCTGTGATGGGTAGAATAGAAATCCAACTATAAATTGGTTATTCTGTGATGGGTGGAAGGTCTTTGACCCGAGCTTCAATTGGGGCGTTTGGATTCTTGTAAATGCAATCTATGCCGTCTTCTTCAGCTTCTGCCGTCTGGGTATCAAAGATTTTTGGAACTGGAAAGCACTGATTATTGATTTGGATTGGTATTCAGGTTAAGAGTGAGCAAATTTGAGCTGATAATGTAATTGTATTCGCAGACAAGTCGTAAGATTATATGCTATAGTTCGTGATGACGTGAAATTTAATATAGTAATCTCCATCCAACTTGAAATGCCAGTACTTGAAGAAAGAAAATCGAAATTATGTTTGCATTTCGTTTGAATTTTTTCTTTTCGTTTTATGAAAAACAAGAAATTCTCTGTGTGCCTATAATTCAGTTGTCAATTTATCTCCCGTGTAGTTTGTGAAAATCCGTTTTCTTGCACAAGGTATTGTCCAACGGGTTGAAAAAGTAACCTATTTATCAAAATAAATGAATAAACTATAACTTGTGCAAGTCATTTGAATTAATTTCTCGAGAATAAGGACCATATCCCCTATTGAATTTTTCATAAATTTTGTATAGACATCATTTTTAAATTTCAAGAATCACATATTAAGTGATCATTATATTTAAGAGATGTATTTTTATTTGTTCATTTGCTACCAGATTTAACAAATAACGAAAGGTTTTTCTTTCTCATCCACCGCGAGAGAATATATCTCCTCATTATCAATAATCAGATTTTAGGAAAACCATGTGCAATAAGTACTGCATGAATCTTGTATCAACAAAGTTCCCTTAAACTGTGTAAAATTTCTCATTATTCTCGAGTTATTTCTATTAGAAATGAGATTTAAAATTTGAACGAGAATTTGATTTCTCAAAAAAAATAGAAATAAAGAGTTTAAACTATAGGATTTTGTCCCACATGGATGTTGGACGAGACTAGAGCCTACCTTATAACTGTGAGCACTTTTGGGAGGATTAAATCGTCTACCAACATTATACATCATATCACCTGCTCGTGAGCGCCCGGCAGAGGGTGCAAACGGAGGTCCGATTTGAGGCCAAAATAGTTTGACTCATGTGTGCACGCGACCTGCGGATACGAATGCTGGACCGAAACCTTGCCGGCCTGATCAACCCGATTTTATTGGAGGTCCGATTTGAGGCCAAAATAGTTTGTCTTATGTGTGCGCGCGACCTGCGGATACGAATGCCAGACCGAAACCTTGTCAGCTTGATCAACCCAATTAAAATGATAAAACCGTTGTGAGGTTTTGCTACCATTTGAAAGGTTTTCTTCTTCCTTTTCCAGAATTCTATACACCATTTCTTCTTCCTTTTTGAGTATTCTTTTTCTCTGTTCTTATATTTTGTTAGCCTTTGCATATTTTAGCCAACAATTTCAACCATAACTACTATTGCACAAATATTTGGGATCGCACCTCGTTTCAATTTCATGATTGAGAATGGTCTTCAATCTTTTCTTCAGCTCTCCTTGATTAAGAGTCTATTTTTATTGATCTATGAGAATGAACGTTGATGGTACTGGTTCTTCATGTTTTTTTTTTTGTTTGATAAAGACTGGTTCTTCATTTTTTTATCTTTAAAAATACTTATAATGCTAAAGATTGTCTTCATTTCGGTGCATCAATTATACTCCCTCCGATCCTTATTATCAGGTATTTTGATTTGTTCTAAATTTTACCTAGTATGTTTTTGCGGTTGGAAAAAAACCTTAAATTTTTTTTTAAATAAGTAGGATAACACAATGAATGTGAAAATATAGTTTTAAGGTTTTTTTTTCTTAATCGAAAAAAATATATAAGGTGAAATTTAGAAAAAAATCAAAATGACTTATAATAAGGACCGAAAAGAGTAGTGTTCAACGAAAACAAATGGAATTGGAAAATGATAATTGATTTTTGTTTTGGTATCCAATTTATATGACTTGAGGCATACCCACTAGGTCTATTTTTAGGCCCAATTCAAAAAGTAAAAAATAAAAAATAGTATAAATATTACATTTTTTTATTAAAAAAAATCATAATAACAAAACAGTTGGTCATTAACTTGGTAGTTGTATTCTCATAACATAGCTAAGGCACACATTTAAACTAAATGTAAGAAACGGGGAGTAAATTGATATTGGGAGTAAATTGATATTGCCTTCTTCAACTATGATTTTGGAATTAATCACTTTCTCTCGCATAAAATTTGCAAATATTGAGAAAAACATTGGAGCTGTTGAGTGGCAGAGCTAAGGTATAACCTAGAACAGAGTAGTACTCTTCCCATTATCCTTGAAGGAGGAAAAAAATGATTCGTGCAACCTGTGAGCCATTTTAGTGTCCAGGATTGCAAAATCTTGCTAAAATCAACAACAATCTTTGTTAACATTTTACTAAAAATTGATATTAAATTGATATATTTAATTGTATTGTTACTTGGTTTGATCGGATTCGTTGTAGACCCTCTAAACGTGAAAACATAGGGAACCGGCATTTGATGTTGGAAATGATATGTTGTATCATGGAAGTGTGGATTGCCTTGATCTGTTTTTGGTGCACGTACAAATGAGGAAGCTTGTTTTGTTAAGGTTGAAAACTTTCATCATCAGATATTGATAGCATGAATCTTCCTTCACTAAGGGGTCGAGTTGGATTTGAGGTCTAATTGAATAGAATAGATGCTAATTTTTTTTTGAGCATCTAGTTTGCGCCTCGCCATTTGAAGGTTCTAAAACGTCTGATGCACAATCCGGATCCTTGTATCTGGGATGTCAGACACTTAACTGTAGGCGTGCACTGTACTTCTTGCAATAAAAACTTACCAGTCAATTTGGAAATACTAAAGGGCCTGCTTTGGGCGGCTCCTTATTTGGATAATTTATCCTTTGATGATCTAGATTCTGCTATAACTTTTCAATTTACAATACATGCGAATTAACAACATTGTGGAGGAGGTGTCTTTTTTTGTCAGAGCAAGAAATTGGTTAAGGTTAAAGTTGAACCGTTGAAAGTACTTGAGATAATGTCAAAGCTGGATCCGTTCAAGAAGGGCTAGTCGAGGAAGGTCAAAGGTGTAGAATCAAACACTTGTCTCTGAAATTGAATCGCCCTAACCTTCTTCTTTTATTATTATTTTTTTTAACTTATGCTCCCATTTTAGTGTAGAACATATTTTCTCGCAAGTTTTTGTAGAACATCTGATCGCACGATGTTTTTTTATGCTTCGTTAAGAGAGAAATGATGGTTTAAAAAAAATGGAGAAAGACCTACAGGTTCCATATATATCAATCATCAGTTCATTCTTAAAGATCTAAAAAATTCGAAAGAAAAGAAGGCGATAAAAAAAATATAACGGTGATTAACGCATAGTAGATGATAAGGTTGAACATGATAACGCAATTTTGGGTGTGTATTGATGAAATCGAGGACGACAAATGAACAAAAAATAAAAAGAAAATGAATCACACAAAAAAGAAGAAGAAAAATCTAATGAATTAAACATTAAAGTAATAAAAATGCGTATATAATACAAACACTCAAAAACAAGTTTAAATTAAATTCATAGAATTAGACTAAGATAACCCGCAAAAAAAAAAGCATAGAATTATACCAAGGAACTAGACCTCAAGAACTCACATCCGGCAAGTTTCGAGTCGTTATAATTCACAGCGGATGAAAACTTCTAAAGATTTTAAAAGGTGTTTATGTAATACCAGAGTGACTGGAATTAACGGAGATTCGTGGGATTGTTATAATTTGGTTAGGAAAATTTTAAAATGGTAATAAAGTATATAAAGAGACGAATCTTCCCCCCCAAAAAATAATAATATACTAAAAAACCTAGATTAGCTTAACCTAAAATAATTTCTGTCGAAAATGTCAACTCCACATATAATTCGTTCCAAAAACGTTCAAAATATGTACGAATTTTGCCCTTCAATTTTTGAAGTTTAGCACTGGATCTCCCAAGGTCGTAGCAATATTGCACCTATCATAGTTTTAATAAATAGTACAAAATATACTTTTCAAAAAAAAAACACACACACACACAAAGCAACAAACATGAAACCTTGAAACCTCACGGCATGCGCACGATTTTAAAATGAGGGGAAAAAGTTATTCTTTTAAAGAAGTCACTCCAAATAAAAATTGAAAATTAAGGTGGCAAACTGGGATACACATACACATACACTGGTGTAAAAAAAAAAATCATACATATGGATTCCCCTGAATTTGTATCCAAAAACTTAGATCACGCATGCGAGAAGACATGGCCAACCGATGATTTCAAGGATATTAATTCACTGAATTGTATTGAAGGGAAAAACAAATCAATTCAATTCGTTACGAAACACATCAAGAATTAAATTATGAAAATTACTTGTACAAAAAAAATATTATGAAAATTAATGAAGAAGATACAAAGCAATTAAAGAATTAGACGGTACTACTATATATGTTTTTGACAAGGATGGATTCAGGCCACCTGGATGTAGTTCATTGCTTTCATAGTCCACGGTCAGTTCCTCAAAATTTTAAGGTTCCTAGTTCCTACACAAAAATAAAGAAATAAATAAATATAAACATTTTCTAAGGATTTTTATCGTTCCACATTTGTATTTTACACTTTCTTGTACTGTATTATATCATCAATGAAAATGGACATTGACACAGTTGTTTTTATTTATTTTGACTTATCAAAGGAGGGAATCTGTATATTTATACGGACTTTGGTTCTTTTTATTATAGTCTCTTCATTTATTTTGTTCTTGCCCGCACGGTCTAAGCTAATTTTAGAGGCTTTTTCTACATTATTATTATTAATTAGAGAAATTAAATACGGGACCACCATGATGTTCTTAGAGGTCCAATCCAACTTTAATCTTATTTTGGCCGAAAATATTTTAATAAAACCTAAAATGTATCTAAATTTACCCAAACCATCATCTTAAAATAAGATACAAAGAATTTCAAAGTTTTGCAAACAAGATTCTTATTCCGCTCCTTTACTAATTTTATATTCTGCTTATAACATCAATAAAATTTTTAAACATATCATTCTATCTACTAAAACAGAACCTCTTTGAAAAGCCAATTATATCCTTTTTCCCGTCCATTTTACCCCATCCATTTGACTCGTCATTTTCTGATAATTTAGAATTAATTTTTTTTTCTATTACCTGCATACTTTGGATTGGATGGCTGATGTGCCAAACTTTTTCTTTTGTCCTTAGTGTTTTTTTTAAACCCATTTTTCTTAGTTGAACACGGAATGCAACATTATTTTTTAATGTATCGTATCGATTTCCATGCTTCATAAAAAAATACGTGTTTAAAAAATCTTTTACACAACATATATTTTTCTTCTAGACTTTAGCCTTTCTCTTCCAATCCTAACTCCTCTCCTGCGTTTTTTTCTCCTCTTATCCATCATATAGCAATAAAGATCTAACAAATAATTTGTGTTAATTTGTGACATTAAATAACAAATAATGATTGTATATACTCATAAACATTGCTCATTAACCAAAAACTATATATTTTCGTACTTTAGTTATTTAAATTCATTACTTTTATCAATAGCGCCAATTATACACACAAAAAAATTACTAGGGAGCTCGTGATTACACGGGATCTATCTAGCAAAAGTAAATCAAACACACATAAATGTACTTCAATTTCATTTTTTTTTATAATGATTATAAGAAAAAGACAGTATCTCCAGGACATTACATTATAAAAAATAAATTGCCTCAATGCCAGGCTGAAGGTAAAGGAGCAATCCTAAATACCCTTGAACAGGAAGATGCATATGATGCCATTAAGTGTACTCCATATTCAATAAAATTGGTAAAGAAATACATCATCAATAAACAAATAGAAAACCGGATCCAAATTATGATTAAAGTAACTTGGGCTTATTGCATCTTATTTTGTGTGGCCATGTACTATGTAGATATCCTAAAACCCGGTTTCTTATTCTGTGATGGTTGGAATAAAAATCCTACTATAAATTGGTTATTCTGTGATGGGTGGAAGGTCTTTCACCCGAGCTTCAATCGGGGCGTTTGGATTCCTGTAATTGCAATCCATGCCGTCTTCTTCAACTTCTGCCATTTGGGTATCAAAGATTTTTGGAACTGGAAAGCTCTGATTATTGATTTGGATTGGTATTCAGGTTAAGAGTGAGCAAATTTGAGCTGATAATGCAATTGTGTTCGCAGACAAGTCGTAAGATAATATGGTATAGTTTGTGATGACGTTAAAATTAATATAGTAATCTCCATCCAACTTGAAATGCCAGTACTTGAAGAAAGAAAATCCAAATTATGTTTGCATTTTGTTTGAATTTTTTCTTTTCATTTCATGAAAAACAAGAAATTCTCTGCATACCAATAATTCAGTTGTCAATTTATCTCCCGTATAGTTTGTGAAAATCCTTTTTCTTGCACAAGGTATTGTCCAACGGGTTGAAAACATAACCTATTTATCTAGATAAATGAATACACTATAACTTGCGCAAGTCATTTGAATTAATTTCTCGAGAGTAAGGACCATATCCCCTATTGAATTTTTCAGAGATTTTGTATAGACATCATTATTAAATATTAAGAATCACATATTAAGTGATTACTATATTTAAGAGATGCATTTTTATTTCTTCATTTGCTACTAGATTTAGCAAATAACAAAAAAAATTTCTTTCTCATCCACCGCGAGAGAATATATCTCCTCATTATCAATAATTAGATTTTGGGAAAAAACATGTGCAATAAGTACTACATGAATCTTGTATCAACAAAGTTTCCCTTGAACTGTATAAAATTTCTCATCATTCTCGAGTTATTTCTGTTGGAAATGAGATTTAAAATTTGAATGAGAATTTAATTTTTCAAAAAGTGAGAAATAGAGAGTTTAAACTATGGGATTTTGTCCCACATGGATGTTGGACGAGACTAGAACCTACCTTATAAGTGTGAGCACTTTTCGGAGGATTAAATCGTCTACCAATATTATACATCATATCACCCGCTCACGAGCGCCCGTCAGAGGGTGCAAACAGAGGTCCGATTTGAGGCCAAAATAGTTTGACTCATGTATGCACGCGACCTGCGGATACGAATGCTGGACCGAAACTTTGCCGGCCTGATCAACCCAATTTTATTGGAGGTCCGATTGAGACCAAAATAGTTTGTCTCATGTATGCGGGCAACCTGCGGATACAAATGCCAGACCGAAACCTTGCCGGCTGGATCAACCCGATTAAAATGATAAAACCGTTGTGATGTTTTGCTACCATTTGAAAGGTTTTCTCCTTCCTTTTCCAGAATTTTATACACCATTTCTTCTTCCTTTTCGAGTATTCTTTTTCTATATTCTTATATTTTGTTAGCCTTTGCATATTTTAGCCAACAATTTCAACCATAACTACTATTGCACAAATATTTGGGATCGCACCTCATTTCAATTTCATGATTGAGAATGGTCTTCAATCTTTTCTTCAACTCTCCTTGATTAAGAGTCTATTTTATTGATCTATAAGAATGAACGTTGATGGTACTGGTTCTTCATATTTTTTTTTTTGTTTGTTTGATAAAGACTGGTTCTTCATTTTTTTATCTTTAAAAATACTTACAACTCTAAAGATTGTCTTCATTTCGGTGCATCAATTATATTCCCTCCGATCCTTATTATCAGGTATTTTGATTTGTTCTAAATTTTACGTAGTATGTTTTTGCGGTTGGAAAAAAAGCTTAAAATTTTTTTAAAATAAGTAGAATAACACAATGAATGTGAAAATATAGTTTTAAGGATATTTTTCTCAATTGAAAAAACATATTAGGTGAAATTTAGAAAAAAAATAAAAATAACTTATAATAAGGACGGACAAGAGTAGTGTTCAACGAAAACAAATGGAATTGGAAAATGATAATTGATTTTTGTTTTGGTATCCTATTTATATGACTTGAGGCATACCCGCTAAGTCTATTTTTAGGCCCAATTCAAAAAGTAAAAAATAAAAATAAAAAATGGTATCAATATTACATTTTTTTTATTAAAAAAAAGGAAAAATCTAGAGTCTCGTTGGCCATTTTTACGGAACCGTCTCGTTTTGTCTTCAACCAATTAAAATTGAGAGTATAAAATGTAACCATGTGGTGAATAACGTTCTATAATATCATAAACTAATTGAGAAAATGATCACTTTTGCCCAAAACATCAAGTTTTTGGCCAATTTGACCCAAAATATTTTTGGGAAACCAAATTCATCATCTAAATTTTAACTTTTAGCCAATTTAATCCAAATTGATGAGAATTCTGTTAGATTTAATATTTCCAACATTCCGTTACTTTGTATAATTTTTATTTGTAAAAAATTTTGTTGACCCAAAATTTTAACATTTTATCCCTAATGTTTTGTTATTCACTAACACACGCTTATCTTACCATTTAATTATTATAACGTCCCTACCACATAATTTAACTCCTATTCTAATTCATTGCTCCCACCCTATGTCTCTTCTTTTTCTTCCTCTTTTACTTGTGTTCCGCTGCTGCACGACCACCGCCCCTTTCCTCTTCTCTCTTAAAAACTACCATCACCACTTCCTAAATCTGTGAGGATTTCAAACGATCACCACAAACATAAAAATTTGCCTCCACCAACAGTACACAATCCTCCCTCTATCACTACCCGCATTTCCGTCGCCGCCACTTTTCTTCAGTTCCACAAAAATTATAAAATATTTTACTTATTTTTCCTTTTTTTTTCCTTCTTCTTTCAAAAAAATTATACAAAGTAATAGAAAAGGAAAAAAATAGCGGTTACACCGTTTTGACCCGTCGTCAATTTTACCCTATTGATTTTCGATTAGCCAATTTTGTCCTTTATGTTTGAAATGTTTGTCAATTTCATCCAATTGGTCAAATTTCCGTTAAACTTAACGTATCTCTGTTAGTTTTTAACAAAAATACCCCAATAGTTTCAAAATATTATAAAGATAACTCACAAAATATTTTTTGAGTTATCCGTAACCTGAACGTCGTTTTCATCCTTTCTCTTGCTTAAAAAAAATGTAAAAATAACTAAATATCCCCTTTTCACTTGTATTCATTTTAATCGATTTCATTTTATTTCTATTTACAACTTTTCATAACCATCAAAATATACTATATGATCTTTAAAAAATAATTATTCATTTTCAACAATATTTTTCATGTGCAACACACTTGAGTTGGGTTTAGAGGTAATTTTGTCTTTTTATGTTTTTAAAAAATTTTAATTTAATTTAATTTATTTTTTTAACAATTTTCTTCTTGTACTCTCTAACTAGTATAGGTTGGCACTAGTATAATTACTATATTTCAAGAAAAAATATTTACCTTTTGTATTTCAATTTTGGGTTTAAAAAAATATTAAAAAATATACTGTTAAAAAATATACGTATTTATCTTTGTCATGAAATTCAATGATTGCTTATATAGTTTAGCTCTCGGCAAAGTAACAATAACAATTACTAAAAAAGAATAAAAATTGTGTTAACGAAATTTAAAACAATTCATCATCGTGGACTAAATAAATTAAAACTTTTTCCTATTTCAAATGATTATCTAATTTTTATATTATTTTTACTATCACAAACAAAATAATCATTTTAGGTTAGATCGAGTAAAATTTATATTTCGTAACTTACCTATGAATTACAAGAGGTCAAGGAGGAAAGACTTGTCTTAGCAGTTGTTTTTTTAAGATTTTTTTTTGTTTAGAATGATAACCTATTAATTTTTGTATTTATTTCAACTCAATTTTTTCTTCCTCATTTTCTTTATTTTTTAAACTTTTTTTTATAATCTATGAAATAAAAGATAAATTAATTAATGAAATTTAGTAATTATACTAGTACAACGGATACAAGTCAGGAAGTATAAGAAAAAGAATAGTAAATAACAAAAAATAAAAAAATTAATTAAAGATTTTAGAAATATGGCAAAATTACTTCTGAACCAAACTCACATGTTTGCACATGAAAAATAGAGTTTGAAAATAAATACTTATTATTTTAAAGATCTTATAATTTATTTTGATGGTTATAAAAAGTAGTAAAGAGAAATAAAATGAACTAAAATAAATAATGAAAAGAGATTATTTTGTTAATTTTACATATTTTGGGGTTATTTTTATAATTTTTTGATACTATTGAGATATATTTTTGTTAAAAATTAACTGAAATCCCTTAAGTTTAACGGAAACTAGGCCAAATTGGATGAAATTCGCAAAAATTTCAAACATAAGGGACAAAATTAGCTAACCAAAAATCAATGAGGTAAAATTAACGACTCGATTAAAACTTCAGGTACAACCGTCATTTTATCCGTAAAGGAATGTCAGCGGAGGTGTTAAATCTAACGAAATTTTTGTCAATTGAATGAAATTGGCTAGAAATTGAACCTTAGATGATGGATTTGGCTTCGCAAAAATCTTTTTGGGTCAAATTGGCTAGACACTTAAAGCCTTGGGCAAAATTAACCAATTTCTCTAATTTTTTCAGTTTAATCAAGTGTGTTTAGGTATATTTACCTATGACGCACCCTCATTGTAATCCTACGGTTGTTAATTAGCCTAATTAATCTTACGGTTATTATCTTAAAACGGAACCGTCCCGTAACGGGACTCTAGCCACTCCCTAAAAAAATCATAATAACAAAACAGTTGGTCATTAACTTGGTAGTTGTATTCTCATAACATAGTTAAGGCACACATTTAAACTAAATGTAATAAACGGGGAGTAAATTGATATTGGGAGTAAATTGATATTGCCTTCTTCAACTCCGAGTTTGGAATTAATCACTTTCTCTCGCATAGAACATACAAATATTGAGAAAAACATTGGAGCTGATGAGTGGGGGAGCTAAGGTATAACCTAGAAGAGAGTACTCTTCCCATTATCATTAAAGATTTTGAAAGGAGGGAGGAAAAAAATGATTCGTGCAATCTGCGAGCCATTTTAGTGTCCAGGATTGCAAAATCATGCTACATTCCACATCAATCTTTGTTAATATTTTATTTTTTAAAAAAAATATTATATTGATATATTTAATTGTTTGTTACTTGGTCTGATCGTATACGTTGTAGACCCTCTAAACAGTGAAAACATCAGAGAATCAGCATTTGAAGTTGGAATTGATATGTTGTATCATGGAAATATGGATTGCCTAGATCTGTTTTTGTTGCACGTACCTAGTCTTCATAAGTTTGTTTTGTTAAGGCTGAAAACTTTTATTGTCAGATCTTGATATAGCGTAAATCTTCCTTCACTAAGGGAGTTGGATTTGAGGTCTAATTGAATAGATGCTGATTTTTTTTTGAGCATCTGTTTTGCGCCTCGCCACTTCAAGGTTCTAAAATGTCTGATGCACAATCCAGATCCTTGTCTCTGGGACGTCAAACACTTAATTGTAGGAATGCGTTATACTTCTAACAATAGGAGCGTACCAATCAATTGGAAATGCTGAAAGGCCTGCTCTGGACAACTCCTCAATTGGATAGTTATCCTTTGATGATCTCGATTCCGCCATAACTTTTCAATTTATGATACATGAGAATTAACAAAATTGTGGAGGAGGTGCCTTTTGTTTGTCAGAGCAAGGATTTGGTTAAGGTTAAAGTTAAACCATTGGAAGTACTTGAGATGATGTCGAAGGGTCCTAGGGACTGTGCTGGATCCATTCAAGAAGGACAGTCCAAGAAGGTCAAAGGTGTAGAAACAAACATTCGACTCTGAAATTGAATCGCCCTAACTTTTTTTTTAAACTTATGCTCCTTCCATTTTTGTGTAGAACATATTTTCTCACAAGTTATTGTAGAACATCTGATCACACAATGTTTTTTTATGCTTCTTT
The DNA here is from genome assembly GCA_949775105.1 of Oldenlandia corymbosa var. corymbosa. Classification (NCBI taxonomy): domain Eukaryota; kingdom Viridiplantae; phylum Streptophyta; class Magnoliopsida; order Gentianales; family Rubiaceae; genus Oldenlandia; species Oldenlandia corymbosa. Next base: position 7,771,196 of record OX459119.1, on the reverse strand, counting down.
ACGAGAGAAATGATAGCATAACCTTAAAATTATTTTTGTCGAAAATGTCACCTCTAAATATAATTTGGTCCAAAAAAACTTTTCAAAATTGTCGCAATATTGCACCTATCATAGTTTTGAATACAATAAAAAAAAAATAAAGAATGCACAAAACATGACACCTTGAAAGCTCACGCCATGAGCACGATTTTAAAATGAGGGGAAAAGAATTATCTCTTTTAAAAAAGTCACTCCAAATAAATTTGAAAATTAAGGTGGCAAACTGGCATACACATACACATACATGGAAAAAAAAAATAAAAGAAAAAGATACATACTGAGTTCCCCTCAATTTGTATCCAAAAACTTAGATCACGCATGCAAGAGGACATGGCTGATAGATCATTTCAAGGATTAATTCACTAAATTGTTTTGAAGGAAAAAACAAATCAATTCAATTCGTTACAAAACACATCAAGAATTAAATTATGAAAATTACTGAAGAAGCTACTAAGCAATTAAATTAAGAATCAAACGGCAACCGGGATGTAGTTCACTACTTTCATAGTCCACGGTCAGTTTCTCAAAATTTAGGGTATGTTTGTTTCGTTTTTTTAGTATGTGTTTTTAGATGTTTTTTTTATTGGGAATGTAAAAGGTTGTATTGAAAATGTAAAAAGATATGATGGAAAAAGAAATTTATTAATATTTAATTCTGAAAAAACCTAATGAAGAATGAAACAATTAGGTTCCTAGTTCCCACACAAAAATAAATAAATAAATTTAAGCATCCTAAGGATTTGTATTGTTCCACATTTGAAGTTTACACTTTTTCATATTATATCATTAATGAAAATGGACATTGTTGTTTTTATTTTATTTTGACGTGTCAAAGGGGGGACTGTGTACTACGGACTTTGGTTCTTTTTATAGTTTCTTCATTTCTTTTGTTCTTGACTGTCCGGTCTAAACTGATTCGAGAGATTTTTCTACACTATTATTAATTGGAGAAATTAAATACGGGACCACCCATGATATTCTTAGAGAAAAAAAAATATCTATCCAGTAACTTTTCTCTCATTTTGGCTAAAAATAGTTTTAAAACCTAAAATGTATCTAATTTTACCCAAACCACGATATTCGATTCATCTCAAAATAAGATACAAAGAATTTCACAAACAGGATTCTTATTGTGTTGGAGAAGTGGAATTAATTCTCTCTCTAAAATGTTATATTCCGGCTATAACTGTATAACATCGAAAAAATAATGAAACATATAAAAGTAAATCAAACAGGCATAAGTGTACTTCAATTTCATTATATTTTTTTTATTATAAGAAAAGACAGAATCTCCAGGACATTACACTACAAGAATAAATTGCCTCAACACCATGCTGAAGCTCTTGAGCAGGAAGAATGGAAGATGCATATGATGCAATTAAGTGTACTCCATATTCCATAAAATTGGTAAAGAAATACATCCTCAATAAACAAAGAGTAAAGAGTAAATCGAATAGATTATTAGTAAGGAAGAGTTGGGATGCTCTGTTCGTTCCTGAAGAAATTTCCAGGGTCAACAGCCGTCTTCACTTTCACCAACCTATCAAAATTCCCCTTGAAATACTTCTCCCCGTACACTTTCCCTTGCTTGTAACTGTTCTTCCCGTTAGCATTTTGTCCAATATCAAGATCCCTGTAATTCAGAAAAGCCTGCCTGGGATTGCTGGAAACATAAGGCGTCATGAAGCTGTAAAGCTCTCTGGCTTCACCAAGATACTGTTTTGTCAGATTCAACGAAGCATCTTGCCAATTCACTGAGTACTGAATCTTGTAAATCACCCCTTTCCGGTGAGGGAACGGCGCGTCGCTTTCGGCGATTTCGCTCATCTTTCCGCCGTACGGATTGAACACTAATCCCACTTTTCCAAGCTCAACCATTTTGTTGAAAATGGAGGTGAATCCATTTTTGGTAATTGGAGTCAGGACATAGTCGGATTTCCTCTTCAGGAAATTGACTGAATCAGGGGTTCTGTTCAGCAATACTTCTTCTGCGGTTGAGTTGTCGAAATTCATCCAGATCATCATCGATTTGACCCAACTCGTTTCAGTGCAATCACTTTTCTGCAATTTCAGAAGCGGGAGATGAGAATTCAGAACAGAAAGAAGGCTGTCTGAATCTCCCATGTAAAATCCAATAAACGTCAATCTGATGACTTTTGTATTGTTGGCTGTAACGGGTTGGACAAGAACCCTGATGAAGAGATTCTCATCGTATTTGTCTGCAACTTGTTGCCATTGAACAAGAATATCCGTCGCATTATCTGCTTCGAATTTCTTGACATTGAAAACGGTTACGGTTTCAGGAACAGGGACCAAATTAATCTTGTAAGCCACAATGACTCCGAAACTTGCTCCCCCGCCGCCTCTAATTGCCCAGAACAAATCTTCCCCCATTCCTTTCCTGCCCAGAACTTTGCCATTCACATCAATGATCTGTGCGTCAACAACGTTGTCCACCGTCAGGCCGAATTTACGCAGCATAGGGCCGTACCCGCCGCCGCTAAAGTGGCCGCCAACGCCTACGGTGGGGCAAACGCCGGCCGGGAAACCGTAAACGTTACTCTGTTTCCAAATCCCATAAAAGAGTTCCCCGAGGGTTGCCCCGGATTGAACCCAGGCGGTTTTACTATCCATATCGAAAGTGATGTTACGAATATTGAATAAGTCAAGAATGACAAAAGTTTTTCTGGAAACGTAGGAAATACCTTCGTAATCATGGCCACCACTTCGGATTTTGAGCTGCAAATCTGCCTCTTTTGTGCAGAAAATGGCTGCCTGGATTCCCTGAATATCCAATGGCGTGACAATTATGGTCGGTTTCTTCGTGGTTGAAGTGTTGAACCTTTGATTTCGAACATAGTCATTCAGAACAGTGGTGAATGAAGCATTTTCAGGGCTGTAAAGAATATGAGAAATTTCATCACTTGGGATTCCCTGTTTTGTTAAACAATTTGCAAAATAGTCATAGGTTGAATCTGCTGAAACGAAGAGCGATTGAGAATCGAAAAACAGGAAGGGAAGAAGGAGAAAAGCGGACAGCATTGTTGAAGAGAGAGGAAACTGCATACTGAATACTGATTAAAAAATAAAAATAAAAATTTTGATGAATTGTTGTTTTTCTGAGCATTGAATTATATTGGCAGTTGCGGGATTGACATTTCATTGAAAAAAGACTTGGAATGGTTTGAATGTTATTAAATTCATTCATGTGTAAGATTTCTTACCATAAAAACAATAACATTGGAGGAAACCATTTGACTCATTCTGGATTAACGCGCAAAATTAGATAATCACGGCGAAATTTCTAAACTTTGTTCTTCAAACTATTCTTGTCATTTTTCGATTGATTTGGTAGATCATTTACTAGAATTAATTAGTAGATTCAACTCGCGCGTTGGAATTTTCAATACGGGAAGATGATTGGTATATATGTTTTTGGGTTGGTGATTGATTTGTTTTCACTTTTTTGGAGATAAGAAGGGTAAAATATTGACAAATTAAATTCCAATCAATTCCTTCTCAAAATTGACTTGGAAACTCAGACTAGGGGCCAAGTATTCGGTCGAAAGAAAGTAAATGATAAGGACAGGAGAGGAGACAAATTGAATAGGCTGATTTGGCCAATTTATTCAGAGTTGGCCTAGTACAACAGAAAGTTCAAATTTTTCTACACACCAAAAAAAAATATTAATACTTTACGCCTGGTACATTGTATCAAAAAAAAAAAAAAAAAGAAATTCTATGCCCCAACCCTGAAGTAATAAAGAGAAATAAAATGAAATAGAAAAAAATGAAGAAAAATGGATTATTTTATTATTTTTATATTTTTTATGGTTATTTTTATAATTTTCTGAAACTATCGGGATGTTTTTTGTTAAAAACTAACGAAAATCCGTTAATTTTAACGGAAATTGGGCCAATTGGATGGAATTGACAAAAATTTCAAATAGTAAAAACAAAATTGACTAATCGAAAATTAATAGGGTAAAATTAACGATGAACTCAAAACTTTGGGTATGAACGCCAATTTTTCCGACTTCGACCTCTTTCTTTGAAAAAAAACATATATATGATAATGTTGGATTATTATTTTCTGACATTTATTTCCATAGATATAAATAAAGAGTAGTTGATTTGAATCATCGTTTTTCATACACATTTTTTCATCGCTTTTCTTTTTTTTTTTTGGAAAAAAGAAATTGATCTAATTTGTAATTGAAGTACCTTATACTACATATCTTCATTTCTAGAGGTTTTCTTTTTCCATATATATTTTTGTATTCAAAATTGTCCCTTTCTGGGTACTATATGCAGCAATGTGATTTATCATTTCATGTGGAATTGAAATTGCAATTGATAAAATGAATTAACTAATGCTTTTTTTTAGAATAATTAATTAGTTCTTACATCAACTAAATATTGCTTTTCTGAAAATGTGATGCAGGAAGAACGTAATACTAATATTTATTAGTAAAAGGCTGTTGATTTCCTAATGTGGCGACATCTTCATTGCTTTAGTGTATTTCAGCAGTATATTATCACGCCTTCGAATCTGGCTAAGAGTGCTCAATTGAAATTGGCTCAATTTGATGTCTTTAATTAAGCTGTTGATTTTTCAATATTTTTACAATTGTTCCTTTATTTCATTCTTCCTGTTTATGTTCTTCATCTCTACACAGTAATAACAAAGGTCTGATGTATCAGAGAAAAAGACTTCAATTATTCATCTGGTTTCTTCTTAAAGTGCATTATTTTATTTTATTTTTGAAATAAAGACTTTTTTGTATTAACTTTATTGGAATTCGACCAGGAACGATTGACAGGAAAAAGATAAGTCACTGAAATATTACAACGGCCTAAATGCATAACATTTAATTGAAAATTGTTACTTTTATTATAATTCAATTGATAGATCTAGATCAATTTGGTTGAATTCTTCAAATATCGTACATGTCTCGTACCAAATTATGATACCGAACATGTCACTTTTTTTTTAATGAAAATTCCATTTTATAGATTCAATTATCGGATATATGGTAGCTGCATCTTCTCGAACAACCCACAATCAACAATTCAATGACTATTGATCGCCAAACAAACCACGAACTTAGGTTTGATTTTTCTAATTTTTTTAACTCAGTAAGCCATAACGCGACACGTGTCCAAAAAATGAATTGTTTTAATATACAAAAGATTCAAACTACAAATGTGAAAAAAAAATATTAAAATAGAAATAAAGTAACATTTCCACTATGAATTCTACAAAAGGAAAAATTGGAAAAAAAAAAAATATATATATATATATATATATATGTTAAAAAAATCGAATGCAATCCTAGAAGCAGAAGAGCATGGAGAGTTCAAGCAGAAATCTTTTTTTGACCCGTTTCATTATTCTCAGGCTTTCATTGATGGACTTGCCGTGAGGGCCGATATCCTGTGGCTAGGCTCATACAAATCAAGGGGCTTTATTTTAGCTTGCCTTCTAGACCGCAACTATACTACCAATAAGATCAAGTTATACAATAGTTTGATATTGTATGGGCTTATCAGAACGGAGATTTGGTTATGGGTTTTGCAACAAATTTGGGCCACTATAATAGATTAGAGGCAGAAATTTGGGCTGCTTTGTATGGGCTCAAATTGCTTGGGACTTAGGATTTCGTTCTGTTATTTTAGAGTTAGATTGTGTAGAAGAGGTTAATTTCTTAGTTAATGAGGATTAACGTCTTTTGTAAAGTTACAGGTTTACTAAAACCTCCGGTGGTTCCTCGTAACCAAAACGAGGTCGCGGATGTATCGGCAAAATTTGGATTTCACTGTCCTTTTGATAAGCAAATTTTGTCTAACTCCTTTGTGCCAAGTTATGAATCTTTTGGAGTCTCATAAGCCATCACATCCCCAGCTCTATGGGATGTTTTGTAATTTAAGCCTCTGGCTTTCCACATATATAGCTTGATATGGTCTGTTTCCACAGTTGACCGATGCTTCCAAAAAAAATACTAACGATTATGTTAGATTTTACAGTCTTCATTTTTTTTCCCCGAAAAAGAAAATAAAAAATAGAGTACTGAAGTTTCATTACTCTTTTTACCGATCTAAAGAAAATGAGACTACACAATCAACTCCTGTTAAAATTAGACAGCTAATCCCCTCATAAACAGAAACCACAATAGCATCCGAGGGAGAGACAATTGAGAAATACAAATAATGGCTATAACCACGGTTCTGCTGGTTCAGAAAATAGCTGAATTTTAACTGATTCTTAAATTTACGGTTATGATTTCGGTTTGTAAACTTCCGGTTCAAGTTCGATTTTAGATCGATTCTGAATAAAAATTTCACCCCGTTTTATTGAAAATTTCAATCTGATTTTTTTACGGTTTTAATTTGTTTTTTTTTTTACAATTTTAATTCAATTTGTTATTGTTCTTTTAAATTAAATCTAAAATGGTACCTGGCGAGCATGTGTTAATTTTATTAATATTAAAAAAAAATTACACAAGTCAATACTTAAGACTTACTAAAAGAAATAACTATCGCAAACTTTTTTTTCCAAAAAATCCGATACAATTCTAGTTCAGAAACAAAAAAGAAATTAAATATTATATTTATTATTTTTTCTGTCCCAAAAAAGATTCATATTCAGTTTTGAGATTTGTACTATTTATTTTCCTAAGATAGAGGTAGTACGATAGAAAATCTATGTCTATTTTTTTAAAAAAAAAAAAACTAAAGCTATTAAGATTTGATTTAAAATATTACATGAATTCTACAAACTATTACAAAGGAGAACTAACTGACACGTAAGTATGGCACTTGTTGTTGATCCAATATTAGCAGAAAAATTATTCCATACAATAAGTGTATCATTTTTTTAGTGCAGCAACACACCTTTTATATTGGAAATTATCATGGTCCTCTTAATTTTGTAATAACTTTTCCGGTAAAATTACAATCTTACCTTATTTATACAGTTGTGTCCATGCTTGAAGAAAGGAAAGTTGTTCTGTTGAAACTAATTTTGCCAAGACATTTGCAACATAATTAGAGGTGCAGCATAATTAACCTCTACGTATACATTCATAATTAAGAAAAAATTAACAAGAAAATTAAAAACCGAGCTATAAAAATGAGATGTAACAATTATTTAATCTTTCGTGATTTTAGAAAAAAAAATCGGAATATGAAAATTTTGTCTATCTTTTTAACTAATAAAAAATTAATGAAATTAACAAAGCATATATACAATGATAAGTTATTACCCATATAAACACACTGATATAAATTTGCAATAAATCTGTTAGCATGCCAAAGAAATTAAAAGAATACTTACATTTTTTTAATCAAAAATATAGGACGGTACTTGACTAGTATAATTTGATTTTATTAATTAAAAATTAAATACTTAAGACAATGTTTCAGACTTGCTCAAAAAGACAGATTGAAATACCATTTTCTCTAATACTAACAATCTAGAAACAACAAAAGTATAAGTTCTAAAAAATAGTAAAAATTTCATAAAAACTAACTTGTAATAACAAAAAAATCAGTGGGTTGCGACTATATGAACTGTCAATTTAGGATTTGTTAATTGTTTGAATTGTAACGAGTTCTTGACTAGGCAATCTGTCACGATTTTTAAACCCATCACTTACGATTCTAATTCCGGTGAAAACCTAAACCATAATCACATTATGTACAAGTAAACTATCGAGATCAAACAGAAAAAATATTCTATTAATTGATACGAATCACAGATTGTAAATTTAATGTGTAAGTTATTTTGTTAAGAGAACTGGAAATGCCTATATAGGTTCAAAGGATATTCACTTTCAATCACAATTAAAATTTTATATTTGGCGAAAGATATGTTCGGGAAATAAAGTTGTATAAAACACAAACCTATGACCGATATGAATTGATAACATGAAAACTTATCTGACAAACGAGAAGATTTTGCATGGGAATGCCCCTTCGAATTTTTTTTACCTAAATTTTCCCTCATTATATACGAACCCTAAGAAAAGTTCATAGAATCCCTACTAGATATGAGTACTCTGCATCATCGAAATTGATTATCAAAAAAAATTCAGTATGATTGAACATATATAAACAGCCAATGGTACTAGCAGCAATAACAAATTGACCGATCCACGAGTTGCGGGTACAAATCTTCAGCCCCCACGATTGAAGATGTATGTACTTTGGGTGGGTCTGCGCAGAACTTGAAGACTTGAAGAGATCTTGATGATTTTGTGTGAGACTCCATCAATATTTTGCCTTTTGGTTTAACACTTTTGGAGTAATAATACTTTCTAAAATACTCAATAATCAAAAAGGAAAAAAGAAAATCCAAATGAAGCCCCACCGAAAGGGAAAAAACCAAATTGAATTGATATCTTTGCAAAGTGGCAGATGAAATAAGAGTTTTGGGTCCTATAGATTAGGTGTTCCTTTTTTTTTTTTCATTTTTGTTTGTACAAGAATCGTATAAAATGCGGCCAGATGACACAGAGTTACAAGATCAAGTGTCATAGTACATATATATATTTTTTAGTCAGTATAGTTTTTGTTTAGTTTTTGTAATTACCTAGTATTTTGGGGACTCATTTGTAATAAGTTAAACTTGTATAGTTACCTTAGCTGGCAGACTGTATATATATGTACAGACAGGTAGATTGTAACAATACAGTGAAAAATACATTCAGTTACTTTACCAAAATACCGGACGTTCTTCCCCTTTTCTTCTAAAGCTGAAACTCAATCCCGTTTTTTTGCTTCCGCTTGAATCCAAATTCTGATTCAAGATGGTATCAGAGCAGGATTAAGATCCTATTCTGTGCCGAAGGTTGTTGGCAATCGATAGGAGTTCGATCGAAAAGAAATTAGAAGCTAGGGTTCTTAGATCTTGAAACCCTAGGAATTGCGAGCAGATCTGTTCGTGAAAAATCAGAATGGCTGCGAATCGTCAAGAAAATCGCCGGGAGGAACCACGGCGAGAGGAGCGAGAGGCGACAAACTACGGCGGTTATCATCATCCGCTAATGCTTCATCCTTCAGATAATTCATCGTTGGTTATTATACCAACGAAATTGACAGAGATCAACTATATCTCGTGGAGTCACGCGATGCGACGAGCTCTAGTGACCAGAAACAAGTTAGGCTTCATCGCCGGAACAGAGGAGATGCCGGAAGTTGGTGATCCTGATCGGGAACTATGGTTTCGAGTTAACGACATGGTAATTTCTTGGATCCTTAATTCAATTTCACCTGAATTGGTAGATAATCATGACTTAGCTGAGAATGCATGTGATCTTTGGGAAGAATTGAAAGAGAGCTATGGTACCAGAAATGGACCTCAGATTTATCACCTTAGGAGAGAGATAGCTACAATCTCTCAAGGAAATCTGAGTTTAACTGCTTATTATTCTAAATTGAAGAGGCTGTGGGATGAATTGCTATTTTTAGATCCTCCGGATAATTGTACTTGTGGTGTTAACAAGAATACAAGCAGAGAAAATCGAATTAAACTAATGGAATTTCTCAGTGGTTTGAATGAGTCGTATAGTGCTCAGAGAAGTCAAATACTCATGCTAGATCCTATGCCTGAGGTAAAGAAGGCATATTCAATGGTCTTAAATGTGGAAAAACAGCAAATGATGCACAGAACCTTTGTTGAGCCTTTGGAGCAAAGTGCTATGCTGGTGCAGAAGCACGTTTTCAATAATAAGACCAACACAGGGAACTATAGTCACAATCCATCAGGAGGAAATCGATCAACATCCAGTGCTCCAAGGTTTCATCAATCATCAGGAAAGGAAAATGATTTAAGGAGAGATAAGGCAGCAAAGAGGTTGTTAAAATGTGAACATTGCAAGATGAATGGACATCTCAAGAGTGAATGCTTTCTGCTGGTTGGATATCCAGACTGGTGGGAAGAATACAAGGAATCAAAGCGAGTTTCCGGGATGAAGCAAGCAGTAAATATGGCTGGTACACCTACTGAAATGGATCAACGTCTGGACAAGCCTGCTGTTGCCTCCACTTCTGCTCGCTCTGACAATGAGGACATGATGCTTTTGATGAACAACTTGATGAGGATGATGAAAGGCAAGGTGCAGTCATCAGAAGGCGAGAGGATCAACTTTGCGCATTATCACGATTTTGCAGGTATCACCAACTACCCTGTACTTAATGCTATTAGTTCAAATGTGGATAAGTTTCTTAGGATTTGGTTCTTAGATTCGGGAGCTACAGGTCATATGGTAGCTTCACTAGCCCTTTTAACTGTTTTCCGGCCTATGCTTCAATTTACACCGGTGACCTTACCTGATGGAAGTACCAAAAATGTTAAACACATTGGTACAGCTAAATTGTCTGATAGTCTAGTAATTTCGGATTGTTTACACATTCCATCTTTTCGGTATAATCTCATGTCAGTAAACAAACTAGCCATAGATTCTCATATCGACTGCTTTTTTTCCGCCAATTTCTGCCTGTTGCAGGACCAGACGACTAAGCAACTTATTGCAGTTGGAAAGGTCCTCAATAAACTCTATTTTTTAGACCACACTTCGTTTCATCCAGAAACCATTGCTCAGTTCACCTCAACCCATCTGAATCATCCACTGATACATCAGATCAAGACCAGTTCAGCTCATTTTTCCAATTTTACTTCTGAAAGCAATAATATCCTATGGCATCATAGACTAGGGCATGCTCTTGATTCTGTCATTTCCAAGTTGAATGTAATCAGTTCTAGGAACTCTGAAAGTAGGATTTGTCATGTATGTCCACTTTCAAAGCAACAACATTTGACATTTCCTGTAAAACAAATCAATCATCCAGGATTTTGGAATTAATACATATTGATATTTGGGGACCTTATAAGTCTCCTTCTTTAACTGGTGCTTACTACTTTCTTACCTTGGTAGATGATTATAGTAGGGCCACCTGGACTTATTTGATGCAGAACAAAGGTCAAACTCTTTCTATTCTTCGTGCTTTCCTGAAAATGGTAACCATTCAATTTGACAAAACAGTTCAGTTGATTAGAACCGACAATGGTCTTGAATTTCTTAGTCATGCCTGTCAAACCCTTCTTTCTGATCTTGGGATTCTTCATCAAAGAACTGCTCCTTATACACCACAACAGAATGGTGTGGTGGAAAGGAAGCATAAACATCTTTTGCAGATTGCAAGATCTTTACTTTTTCAGTCTGGGTTACCATCACAATTCTGGGGGGAATCAATTCTTACAGCCACATATATCGTAAATCGTTTACCTTCTCCCTTGTTATCCTGGAAGACTCCTTATGAGCTTTTACATTCCAAATCCCCAGACTTATCTCATCTTCGAGTTTTTGGTTGTCTGGGTTATGCCACCAATACTCTGCCACACAAAACTAAATTTGATCCAAGAGCCTTTAAAACAGTTTTTATTGGCTATCCTTCCGGACAGAAGGCTTATAAATTGTATGATCTGAACTCTAAAAAGGTTATTATTTCCCGAGATGTTGTTTTTCATGAGACTATCTTTCCTTATCTCCAAGACAATACACCTGATAGTATATCTCCTTCTTGCGTTTTCACACCATACATTGATGATCCAGCCTGGTTTGATATTCCCAATGACGTTTCTTCTCCTTTATCAACTTCCTCTTTCCAGCCAACTACCGATCATTCTCATTCTCCTGCTCCCTCTGATTCTCCCGTATCATCACCACCACATCCAGAACCCATTACTTCAGAAGTCCTTAATCCACCTTTACCTCGTCGTAGCATTAGATCTTCCAAACCACCTACCTGGATGTCTGATTATACCACTAATCTTGTGGTCACAGATTCCACTCATCATTCTCCTTTACATGATTCTGTCCAGTTTTCTGCCACACATTTATCTTTTTTAGCCAATCTCAATGATCATCTAGAACCAAAAACTTATTCACAAGCACGAACTAATCCAGCATGGGAGCAGGCCATGGAAAGTGAGCTGCATGCCCTAGAACAGAATCATACCTGGTTTTTAATAGATTTACCAGCAGGAAAGAGGGTTATTGGCTGTAAATGGGTGTACAAGATTAAGTACAACCCTGACGGCAGTGTCAACAAGTACAAAGCACGGCTCGTGGCAAAGGGATACACTCAAGTGGAAGGTGAGGACTTTTATGATAGTTTCTCACCGGTTGCTAAACCTGTTACTGTCCGATTACTCTTAGCAATCGCAAGTGCATCTCAGTGGGCTCTTCATCAGCTGGATATCAACAACGCTTTCCTCCATGGTTACTTGGATGAGGAAGTATACATGGTACCCCCAGAAGGTTATGGTCTAGCCTCTGGTAAACAGGTTTGCAAATTACAGCGTTCTCTCTATGGCCTTAAACAGGCTTCTCGGTAGTGGAACCTGGAATTTACTTCCCAGATTCGCACTCTTGGTTTTATCCAGTCTAATAATGATCCTTGTTTGTTTACTGGGATCATTCATGGTCATTTTACTGCCTTAGTTGTTTATGTAGATGATATACTAATCACTGGTTCCAGCGCAACAGTTCTTGCTTCTGTCAAGAGTTTTCTTCACCAAAAGTTTACTATAAAAGATATGGGACCAGCTAAATACTTCTTGGGTGTAGAAATCTTTCGTAATGCCGATGGGTTGTATCTCTCACAGCGCAAGTATATCTCTAACATTCTTCATGCTACTGGCCTTTCAGGTTGTAAGCCAACTACTACTCCTTTACCCAAGGGGCACCAGTTTTCGGATAAACTAGGTGCTCTTCTTTCCGACCCTTCTTCTTATCGTAAACTGGTTGGTCAACTTCTGTATTTAGGGTTTACCCGCCCAGATATTACTTTTGCTGTTCAGCAGCTTAGTCAGCATGTCCAGCAGCCCTGTGATGATCATTGGTCTGCTTTAGTTCATGTTCTTAAATACTTGAAAGGTTCTTCTGCTCATGGTCCGTTTTACCCTAGTCATTGCTCCTTTCAACTTGAAGCTTTTTCTGATGCTGATTGGGGTTCAGACCCTGTGGTCCAAAAGTCTGTTACTGGCTTCTGTATTTTCTTGGGTCAGTCTTTGATTTCTTGGAAAGCCAAGCAACAGACCACTATCTCTTGTTCCAGCTCAGAGGCTGAGTATCGTAGTATGAGTTACACTAGTCGTGAGCTCCTCTGGATTTCTTACTTACTTCATGACTTTGGTGTTTCGCTTCCTCTTCCAATTCCCCTCTGGTGTGACAATTTGTCTGCTGTTTATATCACGGAAAATCCGGTTTTCCACGAACGCACCAAGCACCTGGAATTGGATTGTCATTTTGTCCGCCATCAATTTCTTAAGGGTTTTCTGGTTCCACAGTACCTCCCTTCCAAGGACCAACTTGCCGACATCTTCACCAAGTCCTTACCTCATCCCCTTTTTCTTTCTTTACAGTCCAAGCTTGGCATGAAGACTTTGCTTCATGTGCCCGCTTGTGGGGGGGATGTACAAGAATCGTATAAAATGCGGCCAGATGACACAGAGTTACAAGATCAAGTGTCATAGTACATATATATATTTTTTAGTCAGTATAGTTTTTGTTTAGTTTTTGTAATTACCTAGTATTTTGGGGACTCATTTGTAATTAGTTAAACTTGTATAGTTACCTTAGCTGGCAGACTGTATATATATGTACAGACAGGTAGATTGTAACAATACAGTGAAAAATACATTCAGTTACTTTACCAAAATACCGGACGTTCTTCCCCTTTTCTTCTAAAGCTGAAACTCAATCCCGTTTTTTTGCTTCCGCTTGAATCCAAATCTCTGATTCAAGATTGTTAGCACAAAAAGGACTAAAATTCTACAACACATAAATATTCGTCACGTTACCACAACGTGGATATGTGTACATATATGTATTACCCTTGAATTATCATTTTTATTTAAAGGAAAATTTTCCACATATGAAAAGTTATAACCAATTAATTAAATCGATCTATGCCACAAATTACTAGATATTACGATATTAAGAAGTCTCTAACAAATTAAGTTATAATAAACTTCTGTCTTTTAACAGGTTACATCTATCATAACGTAGTGGCTAGAAGAACAAAGAAACAAGACATGACAACTAGCTGGATCATGATTTCAGTTTCTTAGGTTTCTTTCTTGTCTGGTTATTTTTCACTTTTTGTTCCATTTCTATGTTGTTTCCTAATGGTTTTGAAAGGGTCCCAAATAAACAAAGGTTTTAATTTTGTTAAATATTTGATATGTCAACCACAGGATCGAGCTGTGTGCATTTGACGAATAACTCAAGCCTTGTTGCTTCAATATCATCCATACAATTTTGCACTTTAAATATTTCTCTTCCCACAAAATAGTAAACGCCCTTAAAAAGAAGAAGACAACCAAATGAATTTTTTACTACAATTTTTTTCCGGTAATTTGATTATTATATACTAATAACTGAGTAAGTGATCAAGCAAAATAGTGGAATAAGGGCATCTTCTTAATGTGGGTGAACATGTGTTTACACAGTGATTTTCTGAAGAATCTATGAGCTTTTGAGGTGCAATTCATGGCTGTTTGTGCATGGTTCACTCAATTAGATGTAGTATTTGTTTTTGGAATAAAAGCCATTTAATTAGATATATGACTTTGCATGTGATTGTTCCAACCAAAATTGAAGTAGATCGAACCTAGTTTTTCGGTTTGCTCATTAGTTCATTAGGTAGGGGTTTAAGTACTCTCAACATAGACAAAGTTTGAAATTCCCACACACAAACACATTCACCCTTCTTCACTTTTGATCATGGCTTCCAATCCTTTCAACGACTGGAAACTCTGCCATCGGTTGTCAAACCATAGTTAGAATATGATTTAATAGAGATTATATATTTACGATGTATAAAATTTTAGATATGAATCTCTTTTTACTGTAGAAAAAAATAGTAATTTGTATAAACAATTGAAAAGCTAATAAAGTGTTACAACAATCAAAAGATTAAGTTTATGACAATTAATCAACAATTGACATATGTAATATTATTCACATATATACTTACCCACGGTGGATATGGGTAACTAACGCATGTAATAAATTGACTGCTAGTACAGTATGTATGCATAACCTGAGAGCTCATCATTTGACTTAATCGAAAACCAATCTAAGATTGATTGATGATATATTGGGGTGGCGGGTGGTTGTTATATTGGGGGCTTGGTGGAGGGGACGTCTTTTGTAAGTTTAATTTATTGCTGACTCGGAATATATGTGGATTGGCAGACTATAGCAATCATAATCCACACACCAATAATCGTTTTTAAGATTATCAATAAGAAAAAATATAAAAATAAAAAATCAGCCGAAGGCAACTTCCTTGGAATAATCATGATTGCAGTTGATTCTCTTTTGTCATCAAATTTGGTCTCTTCTACCGTTCCTTTACGTATTGTATTACATTTTTTTGTACCATACTAGAGTGACTATCTCGATTTTAAATTTTGGACGTGGATTAAGTAGAGTTCAACTTAATTGCTTAAACAAATTTGGGGGTTTCAAAATATACTCTCCTCAACCAACAAAAGTCATATCAAATTAATTGAAGATGACATTTTTGCATGTTATACCTATTATACCTTATATTCATCGCAAATAGTTTTGAAAATACGAGGTCGAGTAAATAAGAAAAATTACTAACATGCATGTAGACCCATGTATTTCACAATTTTCTTTATTCAAAAGAAACATGATATGATACGTGTTGTTTATCTACTGTATGTATTATTAGTTAGATATTTTGGAATTGTGTTAGTATTTTTATTCGGATCAATCAAATGAAAATGGAAAGGAAAAAAGAAATAAATAAATAAACACTACTAGTCTTCCTATAATGGTAGAGAGGGCTACAAGGCAAACAAGTGGGAGATTCAGAAAATGGAATTACAATAGATTACAGCTCAAGGCTAGGTTGTACGCTTTCATTTAAAGCGTGTGTCACTGTGGTGCCGTTTTTCTTTTCCATCCAACTCCAGAAATTTGCAGTAACAACGACGTATTATGTGTGTTTGTATCTTCTGTGTCAATGTCAAAAAAGGTACCAATAAACAACTTTTTCAAAAACCCTAGCAATTCATCCACGAATTCCCCACGGTTTTTTTTTTTTTTTTCCTTTACTACTTTTTGCAACATATATATAAAACCCACAATTCTCATGTACCCAAAAACCATTTGCCATCCATCCATCATTCCCCACACCAGAGAGAGGCCACCACTAATTATCCCACAAATATACACACACTCACACAGTGATCATATATAGAGTCATACATTTATATATATATCATCACATCATAAATACACATAATAAAAAAAAAAGTAAAGGTATTTATGGCTGACCATCCTCATCAACCTAATAACCCACCCACGTTGGACCAAAACAAACTCGTCAACCTCCTGAATAGTCAAGAAAAACCCTTCAGCCCTCCTCATGCTCCTCCTCCACCACCACCACCACCAGCTCCGCCTCCGCCACCACCAGCTCCGCCTAACCTTCTCCAACTCCAACCACCTAAGATTCCTTCGTCGACGATGGGTACGACGTCGTCCTCATCGGGTTCGGGCGGGTCATCACCGCGTCCGGGGAGTGGGAAACACCCAATGTACCGTGGGATAAGGAGCCGGAGCGGGAAATGGGTATCCGAGATCCGGGAGCCACGTAAGACGACGCGTATATGGCTAGGGACGTACCCAAC
This sequence comes from Oldenlandia corymbosa var. corymbosa, assembly GCA_949775105.1. Taxonomy (NCBI): domain Eukaryota; kingdom Viridiplantae; phylum Streptophyta; class Magnoliopsida; order Gentianales; family Rubiaceae; genus Oldenlandia; species Oldenlandia corymbosa. The sequence goes on along the minus strand of OX459119.1, from coordinate 7,754,422 downwards.
GCCGGAGATGGCCGCCGCGGCATATGACGTGGCAGCTCAGGCCTTAAAAGGTAGTGAAGCTGCCTTGAACTTTCCCCATCGTATTAGTTCTTTTCCCGTCCCAGCCTCACCTTCTCCGACTGAAATTCGCAGCGCCGCCGCTGAGGCTGCCGAGTTGATGAAGAAGGAGGAAGAGGAGGCTGCCACCGCCGCCGCAAGGATCTCATCATCTCAGAACACCGGCAATCAGCCGGAAACGAGCGAGAAAAGCGGCCAGCTGGAACAAGCTAGCTCAACAACTACTGCTACAACTGATCAACAAGCTGAAGATGGATTCATCGATGAAGAAGAACTTTTCGACATGCCTAATTTGCTTGTGGATATGGCAGAAGGAATGCTTGTTAGCCCCCCAAGAATATTGAGCTCTCAAACGTCGGAAAATTCGCCCGAAAATTCCGATGTTGAGAGCCTTTGGAGTTATTTCTGATAGGTAATTCATCATTTTGTCACCTCGTTTGATATCATTTGTAGGTTTTTTTTAGGATTGGAGGAGAGAATGAGTTTGCTCTTAAAAATTTGATTGCAAAAAAGGGTTTCCATTAATTCACATCATATGATATGATTATGATGTTTTTTTCTAGAGGAAATAGATCGAATAAATCATGAAGCGAGAATACCAAGAATTTGTTCATCTCTCCCTCCAGTTTTAGTTTTCTCTTCAACAACAAAAGTATCATCTGCTGTTATTAAAGATTGAGGATTACGAAACAATGTTGATCAAAGGAAAAAAGATGGAAAGCCATTTCCTTATTATATGACACGATGTTGTTTTAATGGCACTCCATAAATACATATACAGATGTGTAATATTGAAATCGCCTGATATTTTAGACCATATGGGAAGCTATAGCTAGGTAGGCTAGCTCATTACTACTACTATGTGCTGCTGCTGTGGAGCTTCAATATATATGTATATTTCAAATGTTGTACAATATTTGACAGAATCGAAACTATTATGTCTTCTTACACACGCCATGGTTTTGATTTAATTTTCTCTGTGTGTGTGTGTGTGTAAATTGTGTTTGGGAAAACTCTGTGAATCTGATCAATATCCTGACTTCTGCATTAACAAAGCCTGCAGAGACTGTGAAAGAGAGTAAATTCAGTTGGCCTCAAAAAGGGTTTCTCACTCTTTCCGCTTCTTTTATTTTCTGAGCATTTTCAAGTACTGGTCCCAAAACCCCCATGTATGTACATTGAAGAATTTTTACTAGCTAGCTTGAAGAAGAGTTGGGCTAATTTGACGACAACCAGCTACTTGTCCTGATTTCATGTGATAATAATTTGCATCTGTCTTGATCATATGCTGTAATGAGTGCAAAAAGTGAAGGAGAAAAAAAAAAAACAGACTGAAACACGGCTAGCTAGCAGCGGGTATTTTAATGGTTTGAGGGGGGTAAAAATGATGGGGGAAGAAGATGGTTAAAATTGTTATAGAAACAGTGAATTGTACGTATTCTGGTGGACATTTTTGTGGGCGGTCATGTGGAGAAATGTCATCACACTATGAAGAAAACCAACGAATTTTCTATTCAACTACTTGCTCTTGCTACTAGGACCCCTACTTGACTTTTCCACCATTATACATCCATATTATGATATTACGTTTAAAAAAAAAATTTTAAAAAATCTGTGGTTATGTATTTTATTTTGCACAACTCAGAGACACATCACATTCAATTGAGTATAAATGGACTTACATCGCACATTCAAGGTTAATCAGACCTACTAAGCAACAATATATAATCGCGAGATTTAACCCTTATACGCTTCCTTATAGAAGGGTGGTAAATACGATTGACACTTATAAGTTAGGGATTGATCCACATGATGTCCCAAAAATGGATTAATTATCATTAGGTCAAATCCTCAAACAGTTGATTTTTTGGTTTGAAAAAAATAACCAAAAAGAAACGAGAAAAAACATTGCATTGATTGATTCAATTTAAATTAGTCGAAATAATGATTTTAAATATTATGGTGTATAATAGATATATAATATGAGAAGAAAGAAAACGAAAAACAAAACAAAACAAGTTCGGAACAAATGATTAAAACCAAAAGCCGAACGATCAGGACTAGTATCAAATGGTGAGTTGGTGCTTACTTTTAGTGCTTGCACAAGACATTTAGGATAAAAATGGTCTTTCGCATTTATTTGGCCTCTTCATCTTTTTTTCTTTTTTTGCAGTCAATTTATTGACTTGTAAATTGTTAATGTTAACCTAAAGTTGCTCAAAGATAATCTATTCAATCCTGCATGGTAAAAAGTCTGCTTTTGAAAGCATGTAACCTTTCATCCTTAATTCAAGGCCTAAAACTAATTAGTAGAGTTATATTAGTTTGCAACATGATTGGTACGTATTGATGACGACTTTTCCTGGGTTTGCTTCCAATTCTTTCGGGGAGGAAAAAGAACATGGTCACTTATTCGCCTAAATCGGTTAACCAATGTTCCATAAAAAATGAAAGGCAATATGTCCTTTAATCAAAGTGTCAAGGATAGACCAAAAAATGAAAATGTCAAAGAAAGAGCTCAAGAATAGGCTAGCTAAAGGGAAATACAAGTCAAAATAGTATTCAGCAAAAGATAAATATCATTATTTAGCATTAAAGAAATCACTATAACGTCGTTCCATCGATGTGACATACATCCAAAATAAGTGAGAGAGATTATTCACAAAAGATTTGGTTCAAAAGAAAATCAACTTAATAAAACCACAGCATATATATAATATATATCTGGCGAAGATTGACCGCTTTATTGATTAAAAACTTGGTAACAAAATACAATGGTGATATAAGATCCATTCATATTACCGATCAGTGGTGGAGCTAGGGGAGCGCGGTCGAACCTGCTCAATTTTTTTTACTTAGTAGGGATATCCTAAATTTTCAATAGAAATTATGTGTTAAATAATTTTTCGTACTCATTACATTGATTTCCTAATGTTATTAGTAGTTTTGTCTAAATTTCGCACCCCCCAATATTGGTTTCCTAGTTCCACCACTATTAACCGATGACAACATGAGATAAACGGTATTGTTGATTTTGTTTCAAGATTTAAATTGGTAAGGTCATAATTCATCGAGTAGCACACAGATTGTTATTAAATAGGGATTTCTAAATGAGGTAATAGATTCCTTTAGTACTGATACAATAGTTTTAAATTAAATTTTACATTATATGCCCATACTTCTCATACGTACCATATAGAGACATCTCCACTCCACTGACCATGATTGTTGCAACCGCAAATAGTTTATGTTTTTTGCTAACTAAAATTGACTTTTAACTGAAGACACTCTCTCTACCTTCTTTCCCTACATTAAATTCAGATGTCCTGGACTATATAGTACAAAACTCCCATTTCTTTATTCCCCTAATACTTACTATATAGTATTAGAAACGATACTGTCGAAACAAGAAAACAAAAGCTGGTGAGAATAGGATTCGGTTAACGGTTTAGTTAGGTATTCGGTTGCTCCTCTAAATTCCTAATTCTTCGATCGATCAATAATTCAAATGATCATATATGGTCAATAAAGCAAGTCATTCCCAAACAAATTTTTAGGTGTCCCCGAAAATGATTTCAGAAAAAAAGTTAGTAGACAGATGGAATCTAGCATTTGAAAATTTTCAAAAAAACTGCATGGTCAAACCGTCAAAGTTGTAATTGGGACAGAAACAAAAATAATAAATTGGAGAAGTACAATTATTTTCTTGATCCTTCCAAAATAAATTATTCGTACAGATATTATATCTCATCTGGTAACAATTTGGAAAAACAAATTTGAGAAAAATAGTGATACCATTTGTCATGTAACTGATAGAGTCTTGTTGTTTTAGCAAAAAGGAATAACTAACACTAATATGAGTGCTCAAATTAACCTTGATGAAGTTCTAATTTAGTAGATTTTCAATTCAAAATTGCAGAGTTAGTTACTTGGATTTTCAAACTCAAAATACAAATTATAATTTTATTCATCGAAGAAGACTATATTATGCGTATATCTTGAGAGGGTCGTTTCAGTATCTTCAACTTTTTTTTTTGTCTATAAAGACAATCTATCACCTAACTGAATAATGTTATACTGTTATTGACAAATTTTATATTTGAAAGTATAGCTTTCAATTAGGCTACTAAGAAAAAGCTAATTTTCAATCATCATGTACCGTCAATGATATGATTTCCTTAAATGACATTAGCTTATATTCTCTTTATCAAAAAAAAAATAACCCGTTAAAAATCTCAAAACTCAGTATATACTATTTTTTAAGACAGCGAGTATTTTCTTATTACGAGTGCATATTGTTTTGTTGTAGTATAACCTTCATATATAATTTTAATAGTTGGCCCACATATGTGAGCTTGATCGCCTTCCAAATGAAAATCGAACCTAAAGCATATTGTTTTTTGTTTCTCTTTTTCAAATGCTAAAAGGAAAATATCAAGGAAGTGCATGAATGAAGGTAGAAGATGAAGATGCCGACTTAAGGGAATATATAAACGTCACATTTATTTGGTGTGAACTAGAGGATCGATTATCTAATGTCAATATATAAAACGGTACATCATGATAAAGTAGACCAAACGACGGTCGACCCCTAAAGAAAGAGAAATAAATTTTTTTTCTTGATAATGACATTCAATTTGAAGTTCAATAAGACATCATTGAAAGACGTTTTAGCTGGTGTTTTTGTATTGGGGAATGGGGGGATACAACCTTGAAATTGAAAAGGAAGTTTTGGGTTTGCTTTTGTGGTGGGGCTTTGTCTGATACAGAATCTCATAAACATATTACTACTAATATTAGAAGCCCAAATCTCCTCTCATCTCTTTTGGTTGAATGATTAAAGCTAAAATTTATTGACTATCTTAATACCACATCATTTGGCCGACATTAAAGTTTATCTTCTTTCTTAACAACATAGATTTTGATGTTTCCCACCATCATTCCTATGACTGCATTACATTAACATATCCACGTAATAAATTAATTACCCCCAACTCAAAGATGGTTTTTTATTAAAAAAAAAAAAAAGAGTTACTAACAGGAGGCTAATGGAAGAGATTAATAAATAAATAAAAAAATCCCTTGGAATATTACATTTCAGGAGAAATAAATACAACCCGTTTTCCCTTATAACATCATGAGATATCCAAGGTTTGATTACCTCAACTGGGTCGAACCAGGCGTTGTTGGCCCGAAAACACCTCCTAACACTCAAATAAATTTTTCATTTTCGTAATTTTTGTTCATCATTCTCATTTAGTTACAGTAATTTATTCTAAACCGTCCAACAAATAAATTATAACGAGGAAATGAATGAAAATGAACGACACTGAATTAAAAGTAACTATCAAGATAGCTATAGACCCTAATATAATCACAAAACTTGTGCTTAACTCTAAAAAAACAATTGGAAAACTACTTTGGTGTAAACATGGTACATAGGCCCTAATTTGATATAGTCATTAGCCGACATGCATGTTGCTTTTGTCTTTTTTCGGATCATGGCTGCAGTAAGTAGAGTGATTCTGTGTTCTAAGTAGGACATTGACGTGCAAGAAACTTTTTTTACGGGTTAATTTCCAAGTCCTACTCTTGATAAAAAAAAAAAAAAGGTCCTACTCTAGCATGAAGTCATCAACATGACAATATTGTCCGCAAACGAGTTACATCTTTTTCTTTTTAATTTATAAGTTTAGGAAATAAAATTACTATTATTATAAGACGGAGAAAGCGTTTGACAAAATTATTCACGGAACTAGCTCAAATAAATCACACACACACACATATATATATATATATATATATATATTTTGTTCAATAGAGAGTGGGAGTGGTTGTTTTGCTTTCTAGAGAAGGTCTCATATAATGGTGTCCCGATTTGATTTAGTCATAATTTAAGAAAGGTAACGTATTCTTGAAATGTATTGATAAACTCTTCCGTCTAACAAAAAAAAAAAAGAAATCATTTTATTAAACTAAAAAAGTAAAATAAAGTAAATTATTTTTTAAAAATTATAGAAATAATAAATTCCATTCTTAAGTGTTTGTAATTAGTTAACTCTATTTCATATCATCAAAATAATAAAAATGAAGTATATGAGGTGGTATAGTTAGTGAGAGACTACTGATCGTATAAATGTAAATATTAAAACAAACAGAAAAGGTGAAGACTCTAAATTTGGTATGTGTATGTTGAATATTTGATGCCGTTTGAACTTTGAATCCGATTCTCAACGATGGAAACGGAAAGCACAACAACTAATGATATGATATCTATATATCTTCGATGATTATTTTAATTCGTAAATTATTAATGTTGGAAGACATGAGACAAAAGTCTCCCCATTTTAAAATTAATGCCTCGAATCTAGATTTCGGAAAGGGAAATAAACACTACTTGATCCCCACAAGTAGTGGATGGATTAATATTTATTTTTAAAGAACTATTCCAATTTGGGGCAGTTGAATTTTCCTGATCTACCTCAGTACGAAACGAGATTGTATCCACTTTAACTAATTATTTTATTTTTAATTTTATTAGTTAGTATTAAAGGTAATGAGAACGTAGTAGTGCTGGGTATTATAAAAATATGTTGCTTTCGGGCCTGTGTAGTAGATGCATTTAACTTGGATGGTTTGTTGCATGATAAGATGTACTCCATTTCTTTATAGTGAAGCCATTTTGCATATTAATGAAGGGAACATGGTCTCTTGAACCTTTTATTTCTTTGTTTATTTTTTTTATTTAATTTAAGAAAGTGTAATTGGTGATTTTATATTAAGCAGAATATTTTGACCCAATAGCAGTTGAAGGTTCACAAATTATATCTACCTTGATTTAGTTATCCTGTTGATTGTCTTTTAACTTGGTTTACAGACATGGATTAGAACATTGGATGAAATGCGAAGACCCGAGAATCGCAATAGCCATACAGGAGTTCAAGTATTTTCTGGTTTAATGTCAAAACATTATGATTAAAAATGAAAATATTAGAATATGCAATTTTGAACAAAATTTTGAAATTAATAATTGGGGAGTGTGATTTAACTTAAAAATTGTGCCTAATAAGGTATATATATTGTTTTTATGTTAGATTCCTTATAATACGAACACTTTTTTCAACTTAACCAAACTGATTGCAGACAATGAATAAACCATAAAGACGAAGGGATATAGACGAAGAATAGTTTTTGTCGTTTACATCACAAAAAATGACGGGGATAAATTTTACTTAACGAAATGGTTCATATTGAGTTTTAAAATTTAAACTAAAAACAGTACAAATTTAAAAATTCAATATGATGATTTTTTATTTTTTATTTTTTTGAAATAAAAAGAGGATCTATTTATGTTCAATATGTAAAATGTATATTTAATCGCATCATTTTTGTAAAGGTTTTCTTTTACATTTCCATTGTACAGTACTTGTGTATCTTCACTTAGAAAATAGTGGCAAAAAAGGTTTTTACAGTTTACTACTCCCTCTGTCCCAAAATTATTGTCCAGTTTGAGATTTTACTTTTAGTATAATTTGAACTAAAAAAAGAAAACCCAAACTGGATAATAATTATGGGACGGAGGGAGTAATTTTTTTTTTTTTGTGTGTGTGTGCTTTTAAATTCGAATTTCCGGTATCATTTGTTTCTATCTTAAAGTGCGGGACTAAATGTAAAATAAATTTGTTGGGCTTTTTGAGACTACTTAGAGTTGGGCCCAAAAAATACAAGAATCTATTCAAATGAATTAGTCATTATTCAATGTTTTAAGGATAATGGGATAGATAGCAACCCGATCAGCATATCATCCGGGTGGGTTTACGAGGAAATACGGAGAATTCCACGCTAAATTCAAATTTGATACCATTAATTGTTTGTCTATAAGAAAAAAAATAACTACCATTAGTCACATCCAGTAATAATTTTTTTAACAGACTCCTTCGACTACGACACTTGTGCAGTTAATATATAAGGATTTTTTTTTTCAAAAAAAAAAAAAAGAAAATGATCCCAATAACTTGAGGTGTCCCCTTTGGTTTGGACAGGAGATGAAAATGATAAAACACGTGATTACCCTAACAGGCCACATGAACAGAGCTTTGTGTTCTATCCTCGTCACGGGACTGTATGTGTAGTGTAGCATCCGTGTGCCCACTCCAGAAAACGGTCTGTTTTAAGGTTGGATACATTTTCCCCAATCAGTCACCATCAGCCCACTAAGGTCTAGCAACACCCTCAAGTGTACTATTTATGAATCAATCTTATTATTTAAGATTCTCTGATGTTAATTTTATTTTAATAAAAGTTTTATTTAAGAGTATATATCTTGAAACTTAAATTAGAACAAAAAATCCAATACATAAATCCCTTTATACTTCATGAAAATAAATGACACTTAGGACACATGTCAGCTTCACAAAAGTTTTTTTCCCGCCTAAAAAAAAATACATCTTTTGCAAAAGAATGATGCCACGTGTCATGTGTTCATCCGAGAAAAAAAACAAGGTTCCAAAATTCTGTAAAATATAAAAAATGATCACGTTAAACACTCCCCAATTTAAGGGATTTAGATTCTGCAAAAATAAATGTTAACCTTTAACACTCCCCAGTTTAAGGATTTTACATCCTTTACACTGTTACATTTGAGTTTAAATTTTAAAATAAAAATCTACCATTATTATTATGCTGATAAAAGGTTTAAATAAATAAAAGGTTCTACGGTTCAATCATTATCTCCTTCATTCATAAAAGCTTCAAATCTGCATTATCATCCCTAAAATCACTCCAACTAATTAATTTTTTAAATTATCTTCTCAAACCGAATTCACTTTCCTTAATCGAATTCAAGTTTCAAAAGATGAAACGATTCACAATCCCCCTCTGTCTCTAATTCTCCTCTTAAGTTTCCAATGTCGTCGTTCGTTGGGAGCGTCAGTGTCGAATAATATCTGGATCGGCAACCTAACCGCCCAAAGTGACCGATTCAGATTCAATGGCCAATCATCCAATTGATATAGCGAATTATTCGGACGAAACTATGCCTATATGTATTTTATGAAAATCAACTGTACGAAAGCCGCCGAAGCAAAGCTTCAGAGTGCAAATCTTCATGGAAACTCGATCAAGGTATGAATAGTAATAGTCAGGGTTAGATTAGGGTTTCTAATTATTTTAAAAGGCTTTTTTTATTTTTTTGGAAGAATTTATTGTTGGGCGTGGTGTTCCCCTCAATTGGGCCAACAAGGAAACAAATAAAACTAAGCTAAATTTGGCTTTGGTTTTGGGGTGTTTGACCGAGAAAAGAAAACCCACTTCTATTGGGTTTTAAGTTTTGTTTTTGATGCCTATAAAAGCAAGGCTTTGTGCACAATTTGTACATATTTTTCAGCCCAGAGAGAAGAAAAATTAGGCCAGCTACGTAAGGGTTTTGTGCGAGAGAAAAAGAAAAAAAACTTAGAGTTTAGTTTTCAGTTTAACTCTCTTTTGGTGAGATCTTTCCAATCCTACTTTTGATAGGTGTGTATGAAAGAGTATTATTGTAATCCACCTTTGGGTAAAGTCCTCTGTATCTACCGGTTGGTGAAGATTGTTTCTCATTATTGTGATAGTGGAGATTTGATTGTTGTTACAGTCCCGTGGTTTTTTCCGATTTGGATTTCCACGTAAATTCGGGTGCCTCATTTATTTTATCAGTTCTTGAATTATTTTACTTGTTTGGTTGTCCTATTTTATTGGTAGTAGGAAAGGAATTTTTTCTTGTGAATCGTTTCTGTTGGTTTGTTGTATTTATACCCTTTCTGCCACAACAGTGGCATCAGAGCTACGGTTTGGTAGTTGAGGTGTTACACCAATAAAATGGAAGAGTCATCGGGTGCTGGTACGATGATTAAATTTACTTCATCTAATTATCATATGTGGAAGCCTAGAATGGAAGATTTGTTGTATTGCAAAGATTTGTTTGATCCTGTTCTAGGGGATGGAGGTTGGCCAAGTGATATGACTGATAAAAAGTGGGCTGATATGCACAGGAAGACTGTTGGTAATATTCGACAGTGGATTGATCAAAGTGTGTTTCATCATTTTTCGCGAGAAACAAAAGCTGATGAACTTTGGGAGGAAATCCAGAATATGTACTGGAACAAGTCCGGCATCAGCAAGTCATCTGCGCTAAAACAGATTACCAGGTTGCGGTACAAAGATGGTGCTAACATGAATGAGCACTTGAGTTTGTTTCAGGGTTTGTTGAACCAGACAGTGAATGTAGGTTTAAAGTTGGATGATAAGGTGCAGGCTTTGTTATTGTTTAGTTCTCTTCCAGACGGTTGGGACACTTTGGTTGTGTCAATCAGTAATTCAACCCAGGATGGTGTCTTGACCTTGGATCAGGTCAAAGAGACTTTGATGATTGAAGAAGTCAGAAGAAAAGAGCAGAGTATTGAGTCTGAGTCGCAGGCTCGGGTGACAGAAAAGTCAGATAGAAGAGGGAGAAGTAAAAGTAGAGGGCTACGTGATCGGAACGACAAGTCCAGAGGACAGTCTAAATCCAAGAAAGATGTTGTGTGCTACCATTATCAAGGGAATGGGCACTTTAAGAAAGAGTGCAGGGTTCTCAAGACAGAACTAGCAGCGAGAAAAGGTAAAGGCAAGAAGGATGAATCAAGTGATAATTACACTATTGTAGTAGTAACTACCAGTGATGTATTTGTATATTGTGATGATGATGATACAATTAATGTTGTGAGTCAAGACAGTGATTGGTTCGGTGATTCAGGTGTGTCTTATCATGTGATGTCTCACAGACACTTCTTTACCTCTTACACACCTGGAGATTTTGGTCGTGTAAGAATAGGCAATCAAGCCTCATGCGATGTTGTCGACATGGGAGAGGTATCATTGGTAACGAATACATGTTGTACTCTTGTCTTGAAAAATGTCAGACATGCTCCGAATATCCGTCCGAACCTTATTTTCCGTTGGAAAACTTGATGATGAGGGTTATCATAGCACTGAAGGTGGTGGCTGTTGGACAATTACCAGAGGGAATCTTGTTATTGCTAGTGGAAAGAAGTTGAACTCTTTGTATGTGTTGAATGCAAAGTTGAAGAATGGAGAGGTGAATGCAATTCACAATGCCTCCATTGATCTCTGGCACAGAAGGCTTGGACACATTAGTGTCAAGGGGCTTCAGATTCTTGGTAAGAAGCAATTTCTCCCTGAGGTGAAAGGTACTGCTCTAGAACCTTGTGTTGACTGTATCTATGGTAAACAACATAGGTTTTCCTTTCAAAATTCTCCTCCATCTAAAAAGTCCAGTCCTTCATACAGATATATGTTACATGAAAGATAGGTCGTTCGGTGAAGCATTGTACTTTGTTACTTTCATTGATGACTATGCTCGAAAGGTTTGATGTTTTTCTTTGAAATCTAAAGATCAGGTATTAGATGTGTTCAAAGACTTTCACCTTAGAGTTGAACGAGAGACTAGCAAGAAGTTGAAGTATGTTCGAGCAGATAATAGTGGTGAGTACAGGGGTTCGTTTGAGAAGTATTGCCGAAACCATGGCATTAAACTTCAGAAGAGTGTTCCGAAGACTCCGCAACAGAATGGCGTGGCAGAAAGAATGAACAGAACTATTGCCAAAAAGGTTAGGTGTATGCTCTTGAATGCAAAGCTGCCTAAATCTTTTTGGGGTGAAGCCATGCAGACAGCAGTTGATTTGATTAACCTGTCTCCCTCAATTCCGTTAGATGGTGATCTACCACAGCGAGTTTGGATAGGGAAAGATGTCTCATTTGGACATTTGCGAGTTTTTGGTTGTCGTGCCTTTGTTCATATTCCCAAAGACGAAAGGTCAAAGCTTGATGGCAAATCCAAGTAGTGTGTATTCTTGGGGTATAGAAATGATGATTTTTGGTACAGACTTTGGGATCCTGTAGAGAAGAAAGTTTTCAGAAGCAGAGATGTGATCTTCTTTGAAGATCAAACCATTGATGATATGAGAAAGGGCGAGATGCCAGAATCTTCACCTGAGATTCCTATTGGTCTAGATCCAGTTCCTCCACAATCAGATGATTCTCCTGAAGGAGGAGCTGAGACAGAGCAGGATGGTGAGTTTGATGATGATCCTGCTACTGAAACAGAGACATTACCGGTTTCATCAACTCCTGTTCAGCCTAGGAGGTCCAACAGAGACAAGAGACCTTCCACCAGGTATAGTGCTCATGAGTATTTGTTGCTTACTGATGGGAGAGAACCAGAGTCGTATGAAGATGTTCTTAGTCATGAGCAGAAAGATCAGTGGTTAGCAGCCATGCAAGATGAGATCAAATCCTTGTATGAGAATAACACGTATGACCTGGTGAAAATGCCTAAGGGCAAGAGAGCACTCAAGAATAAATGGGTGTTCAGACTGAAAAGAGGTGAGAACAGCTCACAACTGAGGTACAAAGCTAGATTGGTTGTGAAGGGATTCAATCAGAGAAAAGGCGTAGACTTTGATGAGATATTCTCTCCTGTTGTAAAGATGTCTTCGATCTGAGTGGTGCTTGGGATAGTGGCCAGTTTGAATCTTGAGATTGAACAGCTTGATGTGAAGACAGCCTTCTTGCATGGTGATTTAGAAGAAGAGATTTACATGGAGCAACCAGATGGGTTCCAGGAGAAGGGAAAAGAAAAGCTTGTATGTCGTCTCAACAAAAGCTTATATGGGTTGAAGCAAGATCCGAGGTAGTGGTACAAGAAGTTTGATGCTTTTATGATAGGGCAGGGATACCAAAGGACTACAGCTTATTACTGTGTGTTTGTGAAGAAATTCTCTGATGGTGATTTTATAATTCTTTTGCTTTATGTCGATGACATGTTGATTGTTGGTCATGATACTGCAAAGATTGCCAGGTTAAAAAAGGAGTTGAATAAATCTTTTGCGATGAAGGATTTGGGTCCGGCTAGACAGATCCTTAGGATGAAGATTTCTCGTGACAGACAGAATGGGAAGCTTTGGGTATATCAAGAGAAGTATATCGAGAAGGTTCTTGATAGGTTTAACATGAGCGGTGCTAAGGATTTTCGACTCCACTTGCGGGGCATTTTAAGCTAAGTAAAACACAGTGTCCTAAAAGTGAGAAAGATAAGGAAGAGATGAAAAAGGTTCCTTATGATTCGGCAGTTGGCAGCCTGATGTATGCGATGGTTTGCACAAGGCCAGACATAGCTCAGGCAGTTGGTGTTGTTAGTCGGTTTCTCTCCAATCCTAGTAAGGGGCATTGAAATGCTGTGAAATGGATTCTCAGGTATCTTATGGGTACTTCCAGATTGAGTCTTTGCTTTGGCAATGGGAAGACCATGTTAGATGGATATACAGATGTTGACATGGCGAGTGATCTTGATGGTCGGAAGTCTACTTCTGGATACTTGATGATTTATGGAGGGGGAGCAGTTTCATGGCAGAGCAGATTGCAGAAGTGTGTTGCTTTGTCTACTACAGAGACAGAGTTTATCGTAGCTACTGAATCTTGTAAGGAAGCACTTTGGTTGCAGAAGTTTCTACAAGAGCTTGGCATGAAGCAAGAGAGGTATGTGGTGTATTGTGATAGCCAAAGCGCTATTCACTTGGTGAAACATTCCACATTCCATTCGCAGTCTAAACATATTGATGTGAGATATCATTGGATTCGGGATGTGTTGGAGTCCAAGGCGTTGTTTCTTGAGAAGATTCATACGGATGATAACGGTACCGATATGTTGACGAAGACTGTGAGTAGAGACAAGCTCCTGTTTTGTAGGCTGAAAGCAGGTTTGGTTTTACCCCCCAATTGAGATGAAGGGGGAGATTGTTAGGCCCGGTGTTCCCCTCAATTGGGCCAACAAGGAAACAAATAAAACCAAGCCAAATTTGGCTTTGGTATTGGGGTGCTTGACCAAGAAAAGAAAACCCACTTCTATTGGGTTTTGGGTTTTATTTTTGATGCCTATAAAAGCAAGGCTTTGTGCACAATTTGTGCATGTTTTTCAGCCGAGAGAGAAGAAAAATTAGGGCAACCGCGCAAGGGTTTTGTGCGAGAGAAAAAGAAAGAAAGCTAGGGTTTAGTTTTCTGTTTAACTCTCTTTTGGTGAGATCCTCCCAATCCTACTTTCTGATAGGTGTATGTGGAAGAGTATTATTGTAATCCACCTTTGGGTGAAGTCCTGTGTATCCACTGGTTGGTGAAGATTGTTTCCCATTATTGTGATAGTGGAGATTTGACTGTTGTTACAGTCTCGTGATTTTTCCCGATTTGGGTTTCCACGTAAATTCGTGTGTCTCCTTTATTTTATCAGTTCTTGAATTATTTTACTTGTTTGGTTGTCTTATTTATTGGTAGTAGGAAAGGAGTTTTTTCTTGGGAATCGTTTCTGCTGGTTTGTTGTGTTTATACCCTTTTCGCCATAACATTTATTTTATTCACTGAACTTCAGCCGCCATTACCTTTCTGTTACCGACGCCGTCGATGATCTGATTTCCATCGATTATGCATCAAATTCAACAATCTTGAGCCAAAATTCTCCTCATCATTGAATTTCAATACCCCTTGAATTATTTTTGTTTCTTTTATACTGAAAATTAGCTGCTACAGTTATATTTCTTTTTGAAAAAATACAAATGATTAGAGAGATTCAGAAATGAGTGTCATTCTCGGACCGATATACTATATCTAATCGAGAGTCGGTCTGTGTTCTGCGGTCGATACTTATTTTTTTGTTTTCATTCTGTTATTGGGTTTTGATACTATTTTGAGGTTATTTCGTTCGCATAATTAGTGCAGAATGTGGGAGCTTTTGGTATCTTTTCGGATTGGAATAAACATGTACCTGGTGATCACTTTGTTGCTATGTTGTTTTAGATAGTTTAGATTAGTTGTTGATTTTGTTTATTCATGCAATTCATAACAGTAAAATCTTATTGAAGTTGATGTTTCCATGGGTAAATTTATTGAAGAATAGGTGCGAGATTCTGTTTATGTTATTCCTTGGTGTGTTCGTCGTAATTGTTTTTTATGAGCAGAGGGATTCGATCATGTAGTTGTAGACATCCTTTTCCAATAGGTGTAAAACTGTGAAACGGGAGGACAATGTTGTTTGCTCAAGGATTTCTGGTGAATGTTTTATTTTTAGCTACAATAATTTGTTAATTGATCAGGCATACTGTTGTTTTCATGAATATTTAGAAATATTTTTAACTTTGATTATGTGTGTGGGATGCAGCGTTTGATGAGACATCCAATCCTTTGAGAGGATTGAATGAGTGGATTAGAAGTTATTTCGCATCTAGTATACTTATAATTCATTTGTGAACAGGTTATACTCTCTTTTGCAAAACACACATAATTCATTTGAAACAAAGCAATCCACAAAAACTGTGTTTGGCGATTTTTTAAAATCTCAAAGACCTCGAGGTCAATTTTTTTGATAGCTGCACATCTCCATTCGATTTAGTATACTTATACTACCACTTGGATGTTTTACTGGTGAAAGCTTCTGGCGTCATGTTTGATTTATTGAGTGAATCAGATTTCTTATACATATAGGTTTTGATCAAAAATCTAAAAACCTTGCATCAGGATGAATATGCTCAATAGAACTAAGACAGAGTGGTACGCTGACACCTGCAAACTCATCAAAATGAGCAGACTAGATCATTTGTTTTCCATTCACCATTATAGATTCCCTCACCTCTTCAAGCTTAGTCATGTTTTGCTGGATCAGATTCATCTCTGATGACTGGCAACTGTACCTAATGCCATGAGTCAAAGTAGGTGCATTAATCTGCCTGTTGTTTCCTGCATTGAAAGAATGATCGTTTGCATTTATCTGAGCTTTAATAGCAGGGGTTTCATGATTTTAAATTAGGTTAATTTCATGATTTTAATCATCCTGTTGTTCCCTTCCAACTAATGGACGTGTAGTCGTATAGATGTATGGCTGATGGTTTGCCTTAAGTGGCTTCTGGTATATCTTGTGAGTCCAAATCAAGTACTTCTCTTTTCTAAGTCGTAATCAAGAGTTCAAAAAAACATCAATAGCCAAGCTTGGGTGGTTATATGAGAAACGTGATGCTAGATGAAAAATTGCTACGTGGTTCGTGGTATACTCTTTATAAGAGGAGTGAGAATGTAAATTTATAGTTGAAGTTTGATCTTAGTGATATGTTTTCGGCATGATTCAGCAGCAACACAGTTTGTTTTGATAAATTGGCATGGTGTAATGTTGTACTTTCTTTGAATCATGAGCTTCGGTTTTTCCATGATTTAACTTTATTTCATTGATGTTTGCAGAATTTTTCTTAAATTTATGATTGTTATAGCTATTGTATCTCTAGATGGAGATCTTCGTATTCTTTGTGAACCTGATTGCTTAACACTATTTGCAGAATCCATTGGTAACTACTAGGGCAACACAACCTTTTGCTAAATGAAATGAAGATAATTTTGTGATCATTCCCTAGAAGTATCATTTCTGATGGCTTAGTCTCCAACCTAGAGCCAGTAGGATGAGTGAAGTGATTTAGCTCCAACTATGGATGTGTTCATGAACTCCTTGCATAATGTTGTATTATTGAAGAAAATTTGTTGACATAGGGTTTTATATCCATAGAGGTCCCCAAATTAAAAGAATACAGAGAGTCTAACATGGAATTTAATTACTTGCAATCTCTTATTTTGTCACTAGAAATGCTTGGTTCTCCTTAAACATTATGTTGTGCATTGACATATTTCTGTCCTTTCTTCAATTTGTTGCAGCAACATTGGGGAGACATTAGTGAGGCGAAGGAGGAAGACAAGGGTATATATTGGCTGCATGAAATCTGGACCAGTTGCTCAAAAAATATGCATATGATAGTTCAAAAAGGAAAACAAAGAGGGGGAAATGGGGAAGCCTCGCTATACAAAATATTAGAAGCAAAATAAATCATCTTACTTTTGTGCAGGGATGAATTTTCTTAGTTAATTACTATGATAATTGGATGTGATGTAGAGAGTTTTATTCAGTCCTTGCAATGACTAATGTAAATTGCATATTCATATTAAAAAGTAAAGACTAATATTTCAAATGTCTCATTTTTTTAGGCATTTTCATAAGAATAATATACCTAATGAAAAGGAGTAATTCTCCCTCAGGAATGCGTAAATTAACTTTTTCATTATGTTGTCAGTACTATTATTTTGCTAAAAGAAAATTTAGCTTAATGAAGTAACGAGATATAATGCTAAAAGACAATAGGCAGCCGTCCAGGTTATTGAGAATAATTGTTTTTAATCTTTATCACTATTTAGTTATGATAAAATATATGTGATTTATTTCCGTATTTACTTTTTGTTATGACATATTATTTTTTAATTAATATTAATTTGTTAAGCAGGACGTATATTTTTTTAATTAATATCAATTTGTTAAGTAAGCCTTCTGTGGGCATTTTTCCCGGGACAAGTTATTATAAGACTTATATCAACCAGCAATACATTTTATTACAAATATAAATTCCCCAGAGTAAGTTATTATAGGACTTATATCAACCAGCAATACATTTTATTACAGATATAAATTCTAAGAGATCACCCGAGCATCCGCTGCCGGGACAAGCATCTAGTTCTAATTATGGAACACAACTTTACCACGTCATTTTACAACGTCACTGCCTGAAGTCAGCCAATTTGAACACAACTTTGCCAGCCTGTCCCCTCTCTGTCATCAGGTATTAAAATTGAAGCACGTTTTTTTCAACTTCGCCCACAACACAAACAAAGCCGCAAACTATAAAAACCACTTCTCCCGCCATTCCATTCCACGCAGCCGCATAAAAATCCCTAGCAAACCAGCACAAACAAATATAAATCCAGAAATCAAAATTCATCTTAATTTCTTAACCGACCTTTTTGTAACATCTCAAAGAAAATGGATTCATCAAGCTCATATTTCGATCATCATCATCAAAGAGGCACTGCTATTAACAATTCGGATGAAGAATTAATCATCTTGTCGTCGAGCCGGCCGAAGAAGCGTGCCGGAAGGAAGAAGTTCAAGGAAACGAGGCATCCGGTTTACCGGGGAGTAAGAAGGCGGCGGTGGAATTCCAACAAATGGGTCTGCGAGGTCCGGGAACCCAACAGTCAGACGAGGATCTGGTTAGGAACTTACCCGACTCCTGAAATGGCTGCCCGAGCTTACGATGTTGCTGCCCGAGCTTATAATTTATCCTGTTTGAACTTCGCCGACTCCGTTCGGAGGTTGCCGGTTCCGGCTTCTAAAGACACCAAGGATATCCGGAAGGCGGCGTTTGAAGGAGCCCAGTTGTTTAAACCGGCGGATGATCAGGTTTCTTTAAGCGGTGGGAGTGGAAGAAGTGCTAGTTTTAGTACTGATGATCAAACCTCCGGTGATCAAGAAGAAGAAGAAGAAGAAGAAGGCTCGTGTGATTTAACTCGCGCCACCTCTAATGCTAATGAGGTTACCAGTAGAGAAATCGGCGGCGTCGGAAAGGATAATGAAGCTCATAATACACGCGATTTCGGCTATGAGGAAGCTCTGATAGACATGGTAAAAGGGCCACTGTTATCTCCACCTCATACCCATTTTTCACAATATGGTATTAGTACTACTTTTGATGATGATGATGATGATGATGGCATGGAAAGTACTGATGCTGATCAAGTGTCACTTTGGAATTATTCATTTTAGAGATCATTCGGATTTGGATGATTCATCACTGATGAAGTAGCTTGGGAAATTAAAGGTTACTTAGATCATACTACTTGTAATTTTTAGTTTGTAGAATTTGGGAGTATGTGACGTTAGTAGTGAGGCAGCATTCTTCTGGATATCTAAAAAGTACTAAAAAACTAAAAAGAGAGAGAGAGAGAGAGAGTTGTGATTCTTTGGCAAAAAGTATATATAAAAGGGCCAGTCAAAGAGTGTTGTATATGCGTAAATAAATAGTTGAGTTTAGTAGTAGGATTTTATTGGTCAAACTCAAAAAAATGTTGGTTTTCTTTTTGGTTAGTCTGGTGAGCGGACGTGCCGTTTACCACGGTGTTGTTATACCTTTCCATCACTGTATACTAGGTGTACGCCCGTGCAACGCGCGGGATAGTTAAATTTATCTGATGACTCATGTATATAAAATAACAAAATAACAAAAGCTATGTACATATTCTTTGGTTAGACGTATAATATGAAAAAAAATCCAAATATGTATATATTTTAGACATAATAAAAATATGTATATATTTCTTTTCTTTTTTAAATTTGGCTGTGATTTCGTTTATATATATATATATATTAAGTTAGTGATATCTTTTTTTTTATGAATCGATTTGAATGAATAACGAATATGGTCGTGATTTGATTTTTTGTTCGTGCAATGAAGAAATATTAATTAAACATTAAAAGTTGAATTAAAATAGAAGTTTACCCATTGAACCAAATTGTGGCCATTATTAATCCGGTCAATTATTATATAGATTAATTTAGATACTTATGGTGATTAGGATATTACCAATGCATTAATTATTAGCTTAATTTGAGAAACTTTTGATTTGCACATTAATTTCCAGTATAAGTTTTGAACTTTTAAAATTCAATGCATTAATTTGATCACATATTTTACGAAAAGCTATTAACTTGTTTGGACTTTTTTACAATTAATAATTAATTTTATTGATGGTGTTCATGATATGTACACCATCATACAGGGACAATTGTGATAAATTGTAAAACTTTTTTAAAACTAATTTTTGAGAAATTGCCACGTAGGATTTTGTCTTACGTGGCAGTGTAAAAATCATCTTTTGTTTCTTTCACTGGTTTCTCTATTAATATATTATAAATAATAATAATAATAATAATAATAGATATACCATTTTCTTCTAATTTAGTTGTCACCAATCCTATAATTTTAACCGACAATTAAGTTGTCGATCAAACAAACAGTCTCTTTATAGCTCCCGGCACGATGATGATTATAAGATTCATATATGCAACAGTTCTTTCCTTTGTTTATCTTTGAAATTTGTACTAAAAATAGTACAAAAATGAAAACTCAATGTGGATTATTTTTTTGGGATGGAGGGTAGTACTTTTTACTAGCAATTTAGAACAAGTTGAAAAATGTAAAATCGGCTTTGAGAAATATATAAAGACATAATTCTCCCTTTTGCAATCTTTTTCCATGTTGGACGGTTTCTCCAACGAATTAATTGAATCTCTTTTCAGTCAAGAAAATGAAAGGTGATTAAAGAAAAAAATGACAAAAGCAAAAAAAGTAACTCTGGCTAAACACTTATCCATGAGGCAAGCTGGATCGTTTCTCCTCGTCCCGGTGGTCCGTAAGTGTGTTGCACCCGTGTGCCCCCCACTCCAGAAACTACAACAAATTCTCTGTATCCCAAAAAGTGGTCTCCTTAAAATCTAGCACAGTCGCATTCAGCCCAGTAAGGCATTAGACATTCAAGTTTCAATGCCACACCCACACGTACGAGCCCAGCTTGCTTAAGACACAGCAGTCGTCAATTTCACCTAATTACTAATATGACAGTCTTAAGATTTAAGGTTCTGAATTCTATTTCCAGCGAGCCCTCCTTTTCTTTTTCTTTTTTTTTTTTGTTTGTTTTTGTTTTTTCAATCAATTTACTCATTCCGTCCTAAAAGATTAACTAGACTCAGATTTTCAGATAATAAAGAGTTTATATTGTGAAACTTTTACTCGTATAACTAAGACTTGGATGATATTTTTAGAACAAGAAGAGTAATGAAGTATCATCAACCAAAAAATTTGTGTACTTTAATGAGTCCTTAAAAATTATAAACATGAATCAAACAATCATTTAGAAACTGGAGAAGCAAATGATAAAATTAATGGTTTGTAGTTAGGAAATTGTTTCAACTAAGACTATGTTTTAAGGGGTGGGAGAGTTGACGGGGTGCTTAAGGGATTAGGATTTAAGGGATTAGGATAGAGAATGGTTAATACAGAAAGGTTGATTGTTCCATTTTCGTTGTAGACAACTAATTTTATTTTTATATATATATAAAAGACTATGTTTTAATATTCATCGATCTAGGTACACTCCTTTCATAATAGTCGGCCACTAAACGGCACTTTTTTTCCCCATAATACTCACATTTTTATCTTTAACATAAATGAAAAAAAAAATCTAACAAATTGCTCTACTTATGCATTTTACATTGCCAAAAAAAAACCAAAAAAAAAAAGCAATGAAAAATTCTATGAAAACAAAAATTTCCAATCATGGAATGATGGAACTGATGACATCTTTCTTGTTATTAAGACAAGGCCCCCCCCAAAAAAAAAGGAAAATTAAAGGAAAAAAGGGGAAAAGAATTGGGCCAGGAAATAGATGCCACATCACTACATCAAGTGAAATTGACTGCTAAGCTATGAAGTCACCAATCTGAACATAACTTTTTCCAGCCTGTCATTAATATATTAAAAAGTACGTGTTCGTGTCAATATCGTAGGCACGTTTTAATATACCTGAACTAAGCTTCCCTCTTAATAAAATAATAATCAAACTTCACAAACTATAAAACCACTTCCGTAGTTCCATTTCCATGCAGCCGCAAATTCTTCTCCATTGATCATCAGCAAACCAAATACCCTTATCCAAAAACCAAAAATTTATTAAAATTCTCATTCATTACATCCCAAAATAAAAATGGATTCATCAAGTTCATATTGTTCCGATCATCATCAAACAGGCATTATTGTTGTCAACAATTCGGATGAAGAAATCATTTTGTCGTCCAGCCGGCCGAAGAAGCGGGCCGGGAGGAAGAAGTTCAAGGAAACGAGGCACCCGGTTTACCGTGGAGTAAGAAGACGGCGGTGGAATTCAAACAAATGGGTTTGCGAGCTCCGGGAACCCAACAAGCAAAAGAGGATTTGGTTAGGAACTTATCCCACTCCTGAAATGGCGGCTCGAGCTTACGACGTCGCTGCTTTAGCATTCAGGGGGAATTTAGCTTGTTTAAACTTCGCCGACTCCGTATGGAGGTTGCCGGTTCCGGCAACCAAAGACGCCAAGGATATCAGGAAGGCGGCCTTTGAAGGAGCTCAATTGTTTAGCCCGGGCAATGTCGATCGGGCTTCTTTAAGCAATGGGAGTGGCATAAGTGCTTCTCTCAGTGATGATCAGACCTCGGGCGATCAAGAAGAAGAAGGCGCGAGTTTAACTCACGCCTCCTTCAGTACTAGCGAGGTTACTAGTAATGTCGGAATTGATATCAGAGATGATAATTCAATCCAGACTGCGGTGAACAACGATCGAAATCAAGTATTTGCTTATGATGATGAAACTCAGTTTGATATGGTCAATGTTATGGCAGAAGGGCCTATGCTATCTCCACCTCATCATACTTATTGTTTAGAAGATTGCTTTGGTTATGATGATGATTACATGGAAAGTGATGCCCAAGTGTCACTTTGGAGTTATTCATTTTAGATATAGGTAGAAAACTTGAAGTAGTACTTGTTTAGGTTGTCCTCATGATTTAATGTGTTAATTTTGGCCTTTTTATTTTTATTTTTTGGTACAATAGAAATTTGACCGTTTTGATATGCTTCCTTGTAGAAGTCTAAGAAAAGATAGTTTGGATTATGTGTGAATCAAGTAGAACAACACCAAGTCAAACTGCATCTTTGAATAGTTTTAGTACTGCTGGTATATTTTATATGGTCAAAGGTGCTGCGGAATCTTGTTTTAATTTTGTTCCGCGAACCTACGTTCTGTTTGTCTCAGTGCAGCAGTTGTACACCTCTTCTACTCGTATTTTTAATTTATGATATACTGAAAAAGTGAGCTTTTTCACAATTGATATTGTTTATGTTAACTTTTTTCACAATTGGTGTTGTTTATGTTTCTTTTTTTGAATTGAGTTATTGATGAGCGGTCCTCGTAGATCAGGAGTGTGATTCACCAAAATAAAATAAAAAGAAAACGCTCATTCCTACCCATTCTAATATTGTATTTTTATTTTTTAGCTTAGCAAAATAAACTATTTAGACGAGACAGGAAAAAAAAATAAAGGGGAAAAAATCAAATAAAAAATCCATGATTAGTGCTAACTTAAGATACTGCACCTTTTTTTGGGGGGTAAAAAAATGGGATTTTTATAGTTTCGAGTTTATAATACTTATTACTATCTCTACTATATCATGGCTACGCCATCCTATTGCATCTGATGGTGACGAATCCAAACGTAAAAAATCTAATTTTATTTGGTCAATGATAAAAAAAAAAAAATCGACTATAAAATTACACTCCCTGCAAAATTACACTCCATATCAGCGTGGCTTAAGATATTGCACCTCTGTTTCAAAGATGTGAATTGTACTCCTCAGTTCCAAAATAAGTGTCGTTCTAGAGTTTGTACACAGTTTAAGAAAACATTAAATATGATAGTTAAATTGCTAGAATATCATCAACCAACCTCGTTAAATAAATGCTCATTAATAATATTATTTATTTCGATGGTATGTTTGGAAATTTTTGACCAAAAATGCATTAGAATCCGAAAAAATATTTATTTTACTAAAACGACACGTATTTTGAAATGGAGGGAGTACATGATTCCTTAGGCATCGTCATTAGAGTTAGTGTTGTAAACATCTGAGAACTGAGATAACACTATGCTCTCTTTGAAGTTTGAACCCATTTATAATGTTTTTTTTTTCTTTGTTAAAATACTAAATTACCCTCATTTACTCTTAATGCAATTCTATTTTAATACTCTTCCATTTCAAAATGTAGATCGTTTTAGGTTTGGAGAAATATTTCAAAATGTAGGTCGTTTTAGGATTTCAAGGCAAATTAAAGACTAACTTTTCAACTTTATCCCCAATAAATAATGCTAACCACTTTTTATCTAGTATTGGTTATAATTCGAAAATAATTAATGATGGATAAAATAGAAATTTAATACACAAATTAATTATTACTCCTCCATTAAGTCTTTTTAGACTCTGCACGCAAATTAAGGAGACAATCATCTAATAATTAATTTAAGTGTTAAATATATATTTTACCCCTTATTAATTACATTAAAACTATAAATAAGACTAAATAAAAATATAATAGCATCATTTATGGAGGGTAAAGTTGGAAAAATGTCATTAATTTGCCTACAATTTGTAAAACGACCTACATTTTGAAAAATCTCTCTAAACCTAAAACGATCTACAATTCGAAATGGAGGGGGTAAATGATTGTCTCTTTAGTTTACGTGTAGAGTCTAGCGTGACCTACATTTTGAAATGGAGAGAGTATTATTTAGTTCTAATACACTTTTACTTTGAACACAATTACAAATCTCTTATAAGGGCAATGTAAAAAAAAAAATGGCAAAACATGCCTCGATATAAAAAATCGACATGTATTTTGAAAAAAAAAAAAGTTTTCTTCTAATGACATCTATTTTGAAATGGAGAGAGTAACACTTAGTAAACTTACATTTTGACATAGTATGTGAAGTTATATTTTCAAATGAGGTAATAATAATAATCTTCACTGACTGACAAATTAATATTCAAAACCCCTAATGAGATCAGATATTTTCATCCCAAACCTTTGTGCAAACCCCAATCTGATCCTCATGTAGGGACAAATTCACTGTCTACAACCCAACACATATAAATCAAGATTCGTGAGAAGGGTTATTTCCTTCAATCACTTTGTCATCCATATCAGGGTTAATTTCTCCACTTTATCGATATACATGACACTATGGGATTAAAACCAAGCAAATGTTACCTCTTCTATCTTAAAAAAAACAGTTCATTGAATTTTTAAATTTGTATTAAAATTAGTACAAATTTATAAACTCAATGTGGATTACTATTTTTTTCAGGACAGATATAATCAAAGATATAATAGTCTAATTTTCTTAATAATTAATTGGATTATTAGAATTTTTTCAAAACATTTGTTGAGGTCAAGAATAGGTTAATTGTCCCACATCGGTATCTAAGAGTAATAAAGAGCAGTTAATAAATAAATTGGTCCCACAACTTATAACCTTGAAGTTTTAGATTGAGGTGGGATTTCTACTTATTGAGTTTACTATTGGAACTTCTTGGGCCTTGTTCCCTGGGTCAGAATTCTTGACAAGTGGTATTAGAGCCGAAAGTTAATGGGCATGGTGTAGGCTATCTGAACTTTTGGGAGTTCTGCACCTGGGTTGACCCATGGAATTCGGTACTCCAGAAGTTGTGCTTTACCGACTTGAAGTATAGGCGGGCTTGGTGCGATTACAATGTAAAAATAAATTGGGATTTGATGCGATGAGTTACCCGTGACGGGGGAGATTGTTGAGGTCATAAGTAGGTTAATTGTCCCACATTGATATCTAGGAGCAATAAAGAGTAGTTAATAAGTAAGTTAGTCTCAAAATCTATAATCTTGAGGTTTTAAATTGAGGTGGGTTTCCTACTTACTTATTGGGCTCACTATTAGAATTTTTTGGGTCTTATCTTCCGGATCGGAATTTCTGACAATATTGATTCACCCTAATAGAACATTAGGCTAAATTATCACATAGGAATTACATGTAACGGTAAGGTATGGGACTGGAGACTAGTAGAAACGGAGCATCGGACGAACTAAAGAATTTTGTTTAGGTAGTTAACTTCAGCTTGGAACAGTAAGGAAAGTGAGACAAAACACAGACGTTGGATCGAATCTGGCAGTGAATGGATGAGTTAGTGTTAACACTGATGTTTCTTTCAAGGCGAAGGCATGTGATAGTAGATGGAATTTCTCAAGTATAAATTCGCACCTTAAACTTAAAAGGTTAAGGTGGACAAATGGATCCACTTTCTTAATATTTCATTTTATTGTTTGAAAGACTTTGACATATCAAATAAATGTAAAGGCGTTTCCGATTACTCTTTTCTTTTTTTTTTTCAAAAGCGATAATCATTTTGTAAAATAAAATCAAAGATAATCAATCACAAGAGTTGAGAATACAATAACCTATGGTTGAACTAAAAAAATTCACCCTTCACGCTATACCTAACCACGTAACAAGAGATAAACTTAATTTTGTGTACAGGGCTAGGCTAAGCTAATCTGGCAAGATTGAACAAACATCACTGAATACAATAAGGATATAGCACAAGAAAAAAATGTAAAGTGAACCAAAATTCTAACAAATGAACTTCAACTATAGTCTAATAAGACTACAATTGCAGATATGGCTCTGAAACTCAGATCTATAATGTCTAGAAGTCTCCAATCTAAAGTATTCCTTCATTTGCTACTCTTTAAACCGTATGCTCATTATTGTCTTCTTCAATTGGCCTTAAATCTTAAATCTGTTAAAAACTACCAAACAACACATAAAAAGAAAAATAAACAACCCCAACAAAGGGATCGAAAGTCTCAATAAGACCTCCGGACTTCTATAAATGAAGAGCAAAAACCCACTAATAATGGGAGAGTAAAAACTTCCATAAAGTAAGAGCACACCAAATAGCAAAAGAAAAAAAGAAAATTAGAAATTTATGAGCTCGTCCATTTACGATTAATGGAGGATTAGGGAAAAAAGGGAAAAGTTTTGAGAGAGTTTTTTTTAAAGAGAAAGAGAGGGAGAGAAAACTAAGAGAAAAAGTTTGGTCTTCAGTTTCCGATTACTCAATCTATAGTTTTTTAAGATTCCATAACAAATTAGTTATTAATTTTTCAACTTCATTCTCAATAAATAATTTCTAAGCGGAAAAATTTAAAATCGAATCACAACATTTCTTCCTAGTAGAACTATTTACTCCGATGCAACATCATAGTTAAAGACCATCTCCTATATTGAGTTGAGATTACAGTCTAGTAGTTAGTGCAGCATCTCAATCTGCTTGAGGAAAAATTTCGGGTATGTTTGTTTTGTTTTTTAGTGTGTATTTTTATGTATTTTTTGTATTGAAAATGTAAAAAAGTGTATTGAAAATGTAAAACGGTATGGTAGTATGAGATAGTTATTATCTATAGTACTTAATTAAAGCAGCAAACAAAAAGGACATGTGTCAGCACCACAATGAAAATTTTCCCGCCAAAAATCATTTTCAGTACAAAATCATTTTTGACACGTGACACTCTAACTAATCAGAAAAAAAAGATAGAATAGATAAATACATAAATTTCTTAATTATAGCTACATAAAAATCTCTTAATTATAGGTATATACTAATTCCTTAAAACAACAATAATTAGTTGATAAAATCAAATGTAAGGAAATCCCCTTAAATCAAGTAAACACCAGTAATGTCTTTCCAATCCCCAATTTCAAAGGATCTCTTCCACTCCGCTCCTCTCTCACATCCGGGCCTTTAAATCAATTACTTAAAATCTAACATCAATTATCAATCCATCTCTTTCTACAACCGAGAAAAAATAAGCTGTCATTAAAAAAATTTGATTTTTTAAGGATGATTTTTTTTTTATTGTTCTGTTATAGATATTGGTTTATGATTTATGTAAACATGGGCATAAGTTAATTGTTGTAAATTAAATGTTGTAAATCTGGGCATAGATTTATGTGTAATAACTTACTTACTGTCATTTCAATCGATTTTTTATTTTTTTAATTTTCTTTTATTCTTTTAAGAATGATTCATATTTTTTATTTAATTGATTTAAAAATACAGGCGACACTCCGGGTATTCGCCTGGACAAGCATTTAGTTATTTAAATATGAAAAGACCAACTTAAAAAAAACAAAGAAAGCTTCAGGTACGTGGCAACAGCAAGATAGCCATAGGAGCGCGTGGTTAAGGGATCTGTGTAGCAGCTTTGGCATGATTTTTTAATTATCTTTTCCTTTTAAAAATTAAAAGAAGGTCAACTAAGGTCACACAGTCACACTAGTAAGTCTAACTGTCTCTAGGTGACGAGATTTCCTATTTCCAAAAACACAAACAAAAAACTCCACTAATCCTAAATCAAATCTCACAGGAACTTAAATCAAATACTATTAATTTTCCCAATAGAAGACAGCATTTAAATCAAATATTAAACTAATCAAACTCAAAACAAAACTTGAGATTCAAATAATCCCCCTTTCATCAATCACACTAATCAAAGAAGCATCTAACCTTCTTCTTCCATTCCTCTTCCATCTTTTTGCTCAGATAAATTGCCGATCAAACCTAATTCCTCTTCCATTCGATTCTTTAGAATTTTCTCATTCCACCTTGAGATCTTCACTCTCTTTTTTTTTCTCACTAGAAGAAATTACCTATCACCTTCAATTCTTCAGCAAAATCCAACACCCTACCACATTGGCACCACTTTTGCTATATATATATAAATGCCATATATAGTACACTTTCTAACCAAATCAAGCTTCTTGTTTTGCTATAATGGGGCCTGAAACCAGCCAAACCAGCCATTACTCCATCTCTGCATTCAGCATTTCAGCTTTAAAGCTCTGCTTCAACACTTTTCTGATCTTCTAACAGCTTTCAGCTTTTCTGTCTTGTCTTTAATCATTAGTACCCCTGTTTTCGACAATTCTCCATCATCCTATTCCTATAAAGCTGCTTTTCCTTATCTGCTTAGAAATTAATCTCGGCCATTTCAATTTTTTTGCACAAATGGAGTTGAGTTTAGCTAATAAGCCAGTTTTAATCAGAAAGCCTCAGTTACTCAAAGATTATCTCCTCGATGATTTGAGCTCGTGTTCATCTAGTGGCTTTCGATCATACCCACGTCGACAATGTTGTACCTCTGTTCGATTCCTTCTGGAAGTTGACCTTAAAAATAAGCCGCCCAGATACATCAAAAAGCCACCCCAAAAGAGCCCTTTAAAGCCGCCGCCGTCAGCTTTCCAGAGGGCTTCCGCCGCCGTTATCAATACCTTTAAGTCCTCCAACAACAAGCTCAAATTCACTCTGTTACCCAGAAGTCTGTCCCGGAAGCTTCTTAAACGGAGCTTCTGGAAGAAATCCGACCGGAAAGAAATCCCACCGCCACCTCCACCGGCGATTCTCCGGGTGGAGAATCCTATTGCTCATTCGCCTCCGTCTCCACAGCCTCCGCCGGAATTCGTTGTCAGTCCAGTCTCAGGGGATTCCAGCTGCTCGACGAGTGATAGTAACTGTAAAAGTAAAAGTAACAGCTGGTCGGACAGTGAATTTACTGCCTCATCCGATATTTGTAGCGGTGTTAATAATAATAATAACACTAGTCCAATTTCTACTCCTGGTAATTCTACTGTTGAGATTTCAAATAAGGCTCTCGAAGAAGAAGACGACATCGTTTTGGAAAGAGACAAAGTGATCAGCAGCAGCGGAGGCGTCGGCGTATTACCCGGCGGAGATGATGATTCCAGTGAGGCAACCCCCACCACCACCACCACCGCCGTCAGTGATACTATCAACGCCACCTCTACTAACTTAAAGGTAAAGCCATTTCCATTTCTATGTTACTTGAATTCTATAAATTTATGTGTTTGTTGAGCTTTCTTGATCTTGGTTAAATCACCACCAATTGTCACTATCTTTCTTAATTTGTCACACCTAAAAAATTTATTTTCTTTTTTTAAGAAAGGACAAATTG
Organism: Oldenlandia corymbosa var. corymbosa; assembly: GCA_949775105.1. NCBI lineage: Eukaryota > Viridiplantae > Streptophyta > Magnoliopsida > Gentianales > Rubiaceae > Oldenlandia > Oldenlandia corymbosa. The sequence continues at coordinate 7,724,770 of OX459119.1, read as the reverse complement.
TAGCATTGCTCATAGAATTGATTGATCGTTTACAACTACCAAAGAGATTAGGTAATGCAAGTCAATGACTTGATAATTGTAGTAGTACTAGCATTGTTTAGTTGATTGAGATCATGAAATTGGCATTGTTGATCATCATTTTTCTTGGTCTCAGTTCATATTTTTTTTAGGGGTTTTGAACGTTATATTTTTTAAATAATATTTCAAACTTCATCATATTTTTTTAAAAAAAAAAATTTACAAGCAGGAGATCATTAATGCTACAACGCAAGTTACAAAATTTGAAATTTTGAAAATTTGAACTTAGTTTATTAATTAAGGAGAAGAAGAAGAAGAAGAATTAATGAGGAGGGGGTTTTATCGAAGTTCGATGACGGTATAGTGAATTTTCACAGCGGTAAGGGCGGAAATGAAACAGCTGGAGCTAATAGGGGCTTTCTCGTAAAGTACACACGTGCGGGGAACATCTTGGGAAAATCTTTGAATTTGTGAAAAATCTTAAATATACTCCAACGGCGATAATCGCGGTATATGTTGTTTTATTTGCGTTTTTCACGGTTTTCAAATTTCAAAAGTTCATTAATAATTAATTCTCTTGTTGAAATTTCAAATCTGCCCTTCTTTGCCTTTTTTTCTCTCACATCATTTAATGTAACCATTGCATTAATGAACACATGCACACACACACATATATACTCATTCCACAGCCCCTCAGTTTAATTAAAATCATGGATTAAAGCTTAATCAGAATGTTAAGTAGTAATGCTTGCCCCATACAGATAGATTATAAGGTGAATGCTGTAAGAAACAAATTATGAGTACAACCAGTGATAGTATGTTAGTGTGTTCGTTGAATTTATGCAGTGAAATGATTATAACGCTTTAAGCGGTTCTTCTCTATTTACGGGAATCGTGAATCTTTCACTTGACATGCAGTTCATAAGTGGGAAAATCAAAATATTTGGCTAGTACTGAATTCGAGTGTTTTGAGAGATGTTAGTGTAGTAGAAGTGTTGTACTATTATGCATATTTGGCCGCATGTACTAAGTAGGAGTGGTACTGACTATTAATTTAGTTGTAAGGCAGAGACAACGGGTAGAGTTGACTTTTGACGAATCTTAAAAAAAAAAAAAAGAATCTGATATGGGGATTTACTAGTACATTTCTTCTTCTCCTGGCAACCGTATGTAATTTTTTGTCCTCTTGCTTCGAAATGAAACATCCTAACACTTCTTCCCACAACTACTTGTTCTCCTGGAGATTCCATGATTTTTTTATTTTTTATTTTTTGAGAAAACTGGAGATTCCATAAATTAGTCAGTAGTAATTGTTCGAAAATAGTACGACTTGTAACTTTTCCGATTCGATTTATAAAGCCTATTAATAAATAACTTAATTTAGAGAACATTATAAAATAAAAGACTAAACGGGATGACTAGCAGCACATCAGTACGTTTGTGTAACTTATCTTTCGAACCTCCATCACACCTTTGAATGGGCACTTTGTAAGGTCTTGTAACTTGTTGTAGTTTGGGATCAAAAATCTGTTGTAATTGATGGGTGGGAATGAGGTATGTCATGTTTTTTAGTTGTAAATCCTGCAACAGCTTTATATGGGACATGTGTGATGAATGACGATATATTAATTTCATTGTTTTTTTTTTTTTGTTTCTTAAACTTTTTTTGCGCATTTAATGAACAGAAAAACATGAATGTAAATGCTTGTGTAATAATTTGGGGCAGCTTCATGTGTTCTCTTTAATACCATGGTATGAATGTTGGGGCCGTTTCTATACAATTTTTGGATAAGTGAGCAACTTGTTGGTCGAACGGGGCCTTATGCCTTCACTTCATTTCTCCCCGTCTCATAATAACAGTTTGATTTTCTATGATCAAATACTAATATTTAATTAGAATTATTAGATTTTTATCGTTTGACGAGTATGATAAAAGCGATAAATGGTGAAAGACCACTTACGTTTTTAATATTGATTTAAAAGAATTTTGTTTCTTGTTTGGGTTTTTGTAACATTTGTGTTTGTTGGATTTTACATGCAGCAATGTCCAAGTCCAATTTCATCAGATGTACTGGAAGGGATGCAATGCCCAAGTCATGAAGATGTGAAGCAACATTTCAGTCCTGTGTCTGTGTTAGACTGTCCATTCGACGACGATGATGAAGTCTCTGTCTCATCCTCACCGTTCCAACATAGACTTGCACGTATGGAAGGTTAGTCGTCGCCTCTGTTACACTTTGTCTAAATGGAGTACAAAATATTATAAAAATAATCACGTCTTTCCAGTAAGCAACGATACATTCAGCGAAAATTTTATGTTATTGATTGTTACACTATTTTAGCGATTGTTACTCTTATCATCGAGCATCTATAAATAACGTTGCTGCCACCCTAGTTAAGAAATTTACTAAGAATTTGTATCACTAGTGACTCTATTGGAAAATTTTCGAGCTGAATTTTGTGAATGTGATTCAACAATGTTGAATTTGATGTGCAGGGACTAAGAAAAGGCTGCTGAGGAAGATCAAGAAATTTGAGAGGCTGACTGAACTGCAACCGTTGAATCTGGAAAAGAGAATCATTGTTTTATCCGAATCTGATCATGATTCGGAGGGAAGTTCTGGTTACGTATTATCTGAGTCTGATCGCGATTCGGATAGAAACTCTGGATACATTTTATCTGAGTATGATGGTGATTCAGATAGAACCCCTCCTCGCAGTTCGATTAGAAGCCGTCAATTTGTGTCATCTGAATCTGATCGTGATGTTGCTGATTCTGATAGAAGTCCTCCTTGCCATTCTTCAGAATCAAGCAGTGAGGATTTCATTGATTACAGCGAAGACGAAGAGAATCAAGCTACTTCAGATAAGTCTTTCAAGTTACTTCAGCTAGCAAAATCCACCATGCCATCATTCTGCAGTATGAAGCTGAAAACAAATTATGACAAGTTACTTATGGATTTCTTCAAGGAAGGAATGGAAATGGAGAAAATCAGCCCTGAGAATGCTATCTGCGTAAGTAGCAACACCAAAATACAACTAGATCACGAGCTGGTAGCAGCCGCGAAAGACTGGATCACGGGGCAACCCCGCGAACTTTATCTTGGATGGGAAGTACCAAAGAACAGAGAAACATATATGCGAGATATGGAAAGGGACGGAACTTGGAGGAGATCGAATGAGGAGAAACAGGAGGTGGCTACTGAGTTGGAAGTCGAGGTTTTTGCTACCATGATGAAGGAACTATGCCATGATCTCCTCTCATGATCAATCTGAGAGACTCTAACTCGAGGTTTGTTTTCCGTCTTTCATTCAACAAGAAGTCTCGAGATCTTTTGGTGCTGATCAATCTAGTTACTAGTCTTCCAGGGGGAAATGTTATGGTTGGTTCTTCAATCAATTTTTTCCTTACTAGTTTTCGTTTTAGGGGATGCAAGAATGGTGAAATTTTGAGAATTATTGCCAAGTTCTTTCTCTCAAAGTTTCACCATTTATCTTTCCAAGTTCTATCCCTTTTATATGCTGAGTGTGATCGTAAAAGGCACTCAAATAGCTCTCTCTTCAGTTAGTGTAACAGTGTAACTAGCCTTTCCAGTTTGTAGAAACTCTTGACAGTTGATACACCTCTATCAACTCTTCAAATAATAATAAAAGCTTGGGGGAGTTTTGGTACTTTTGAGATCCATTATCATAACTAATTTGCTCCTCAAAATGTGTGCTAATTGCAGGTCAATTCGCAAAATAAAGGTTAAAAATTTCCGTATCAGAATGTTAGTTATTGTTTTCATCAAAATGAAACTTACACTTGCAAACTATGATCGTTTTTAATCTTGGGTTCATAGTTCAGACTGCTCCCAGAATGGAGAGATCATCAGTGTACCTACGATTATGAACACATCATTTTCGAGTTAGGTTTGTACTGAGCTACACATTGTTAAGTACTCTAATTATAGTATTCACATACCAAATGTTACGGGAAAATGAAACACAAAAGGACAACAAAAATACGCGAATCATCTTCATGCATGCCCTTTTCAGTTTAGTGGTCCAATTTCTGCGAGCAAGAGAACTACAGTTGCATGGTCCTATTCGTGGAAAAAAAAAAGTACAATTTCGAGTGGTCTTATTCGTCCAACAGTTAACAACAACGTTTGATTACAACAAGAGAGCATTACTTTAGGCTGAAACACCACCCCCAAACAAAAAAAAAAGAAAAAGAAAAAGATTATTGATTTAGCATTGAACAATTAAGGAAATAAATTGAGTTCCACACTTTATCTATACTAGGTACCTTTTGTCCGCGCTTCGCAAGGACCCTTTTATACAGATATATAGTGATGGAAATTTTATAACAGTCATGTAAAAAAATAAAGAACAGTGTGAATTAATCATATCAATCAATTTTATATGTTTTTATATATCTAAATATTTATCCATTTAAAGATTAATGAAGTAGATTAGACTAAAAATACCATTTCTTATAAAATTTTCCCTACAGTACTAAAAATGAATTTCTTTTACAAAGTAAAAGGATAAAATGACGCACAAAAAAAGAGAGATAAAACCACACCAAATTTTGCCCTGGCTGCTTTGACCAGAAAAAGGACAAGAAGAAATATGTGTGATTACCAATATTTAAATTTTACAAATAATTTAAATATTTTAACCCCAATGTATGTGTGTGTGTGTGTTTGTTTGTTTTTTGTTTTTTTTTTAATACATATTATAAGGTGTCCATATGGTTGATAACATTGATTCATCCCATCACTGATGATAGGCGCTTAAATGGTTAAGATAACTTATTGAAGAATTTAAAATTGTTGTATACTCATGGTGAGATTCGAACTTTCTACCTATGATTAAAGATGGAGAAGTCTTTAACCACTATGTTTAGATATTTAACTATAACGATTTTAGTTGTAAATTTGTACTTTGATGTCTAAATCTTAAATTACTAAAGTTTGTAAATTTTCTAATTGGTCGGTTATCTTTATATTGAAATAACATATTCTTATACTTCGTTTCTAATCCTACCTAACATCATCAAAACTGATTGGAATAGTTTTAAAATTTAATCACGCACTATTCGATATTTATTGTGCTCATTTTGCATTTCGGTGAAACTTTTTATTTTTTATTTTTCTAGTGTTCTCTTAATTTGAACTACTCAATTTTTTTTTCACTGAAGCGTAATATAAGTGATAATTCAAATTAAAAACTCAGACTATTAAGCATTAAATATTGCCAAATGAATAAAAAAAACTTTGACAAATAAATTCCAGGATATGTTAAGTAAATGTTACCTACTGTGTAAACAAGGAACATTTAGCTTACCAATGGTTATAATACGGCCCTTGTCCAATAGTTATATATCCTTTCTATAATTTAGCTAAAAAGGACCAAGAGAAAAAAAGAAAAAAAAAAGGAAAAAAGGGCCTTGACAAGTGACAACGACGACGGCGAACGAAACACCTCCAAGCCGTACTTTATATATAGGAATGGATATACTGGTGGCAAGAATTTCTACAATACGAAGATATGCTATCCCCGTGACATGAGGTTCATTACTTAAGTTATAATCAAGTTTTGTGATTAATGATTGAAATTTCGATGCCATTTTTTATTTTTTTCCCCTTGGTTTGTTTTCTCCCTTCTTCTGAAGGCCGGTTGGTCTTTTGACCAAAGCAGGGCAATGACATGGGAGCTGCCGCATTGCCCCAACTCTAAGCAATTTACTACCAATAATATTCAATTCTCTTTGCTTTCCTAACGTCCCAATGAATTACGTTCTACGGAAAATATATTAATTACATAGTAAACCAAACTCGAATTAAAAATAAAATTCGTTCACCGTCCTTGTTGCTTGTAACAGATGGTTCTGGTTTGCCCAATTTAAGCACCATTGTTGATCACATTATTTACATTCCAGATCCACGCGTGAATATGATTTAACAATGGTGAAAATGGCCAATTATGTCGCAATATTCCTTTGATCCTCCCCAATTCTCAAATCCAAATTTGTGGTATGCACTCTCTCATATATACTTCCTGAAGTACCAGCAACTCAAGCGTCATACAACTTTTTGTTTTTTTTTAAAAATCAAATATAATCTCTATGGAAATGTTAATGGTAAGGAGAGCAAAAAGTTTCTAGGACAGTTACTTATTTTTTGTTTACTTTGTTCCAACACAATAGATTCTCATAAATTTGAGTGTTAAAGAAGTAATTAAGATCAATTTTTCTTTTCTTTTTTTGTATAACATCATCCGATATTCAAAATTATTGCTCACAACTAATTAAGATTCGACCTGAATAAATCTTTTTTGGAGCTCAAAACTCTCTCAACAAATATATCCCTTTTAAAACTCAAAACTCTCTCAACATGTATTTTAATCAGTACTGTATGCATATGTCCCGTTTCAAACTAAACTCATAATTAAACTGGTCTAATATCCAGTCCAAATGCTTTTTGTGAAATCGAATTCTTTGGCACTCTTTAAGGACGAAACAACAACCAATGGTCAGAGAGTATATATTCGATCCCTATGAATAGTCATAACCAATGTTCTAAGGTCTCGTTTTAAAAAATTTCCTCCAATACACCAAAAAGGGACAGTGTTGTTAAACTTGGTTTGGACCGGTCGGTCGAACCGGTTTAACTAAAAACCGGACCCCAAGCCGAGCCGAGTAAGACATATAATCGGTTGTTTTGACTCGGTCAAAACCGGTCAAGTTTCCGGTTAACTTGGAAATCGGTCAAATCTGGGTCGAACTGAGTTTTGACTATGAGCCTACTTTTTAATTTTTTTTCACTACTTTTGAGGATGAACTTTTAACTTTTGGCTCAGAATTAGATTCTTTGTGTTATTAATGGCTCATAACTTTTATATTTGTGTGATTTAACCCATAATTTCAAATGTTTAAGTCTAAATTTTTAATTTAGTTATTCATCTCACATCTCAAATGTCAAATTGAGTAATAACCATTATTTTGAACTAAGGCAAAATATTGTAAACTAAATAATTTGAACAATATTCATCACTTTAAACTAAAGTTGAAAAAAATATTACCAAATATATTGATTAAACATGCGATATAATTTTTTTTTAATGATAAAATTCTATTATGTAGTAAATTTATTAATTTTTTCATTATAATAAAAGTTAGTTTAAACTAATATTCTAGCTAATGTCGTCATTTTGTTTCATAAAAAACCCATTTGAAAGTTATGAAGCGCTAGTTTAATTTTAACAATTATCAAATATATGTAAAATATATAAAATTTTATTTAAAAATATAATTATTAATATTTAATATTTATTATATCATTATTATATCATCCGAGTCGGCCTCCGAATTGTCCTGAGTCGACTCCCGAATTGCTCGACCCCTGACCACTGCCGAGTCGAGCTCCGGTCCGAGTCTGACAACACTGAAAAAGGATGGGAAAAAAATTGAAATGTTGGTTCTGCCACTTTTCCCGACTGCCGGCTGCCTATTAATTAAAAAAATTGATTAACTTTTTCGCGTTTATACCATTTATTATCTAATTAATAATGTACTTAATTAACATATCATTTGAAGCATTAAAATTCCATTATGAGAGGATATTACATATTGAGGAAAGCTCTATATTTTCAAGACTTAAGTGTGTGCCTATATGTAAAAATGGACAAAATATAAATTTTCACTTTCCAAATTTCCGAGCATTAAGAGAAAATCAGTTGGTAAGGTGAAAAAGTAATGGTATATCATCAATAATCAAGGGAGAGAGGTTAGGTGTGTAACAAGTGATTTTCATACCAACAAATAAAAAACGTGTTTCCAGAATAAAAAAAAATTCAATACTAACCAAAATTAAGAAATACGAGTTCGAATCACAATACGATAAATGGAACGTTATGATTTTTCTTGTATTTGGTCAAAATGTAGATAGTAATACTACATTATATTGTGACCAAAATTCTCACCGCACTAATTGTTTGGCACCGTCAATTGTGTATTAACCTTCTCTCAATTCAGTGATTCATATTCGTATTTTCAGAAAAGAAAAAGAGCAAAGGAAAAAAAAAGAAAAAAGAAGGAAGATCGATTGCACACAAAGCCACACGTGTATATATATAGTCTTTTTCTTCATAAATTTTGTTCATAAAAAAGTGAGTCAAAAAGATCGTGTGTGCCTTCACATTCCTTTATCTCTGCCTTAAGTACTCCTGTTTTAAAGGTTTCATTCGATTGCAAAGAAGCTTACCAAAAAAACAAACAGAGAAATTATCTCATCATTTTCTGTGTTTTTGTTTTTCCAGATTTATCAGAGTGGAACAGCATTTTTCTTGCCAAAATCTTGAATTAAAAAAGGGGTCGTTAGAGATTGGTAGAGAAGTATTATCATAGGCGTGTTGGTTATTCTTCTGGTTTATATAATTTATTGAACCAGCTGTTGTTTCCTTCCATTTCTCTTTAATGGGATCAGATTAATACTACTCCCAAGTCCATGCAAAGAAACAGAGCATCGATATAAATCAAAGTTTAGATTTTTATTTCTGCAGCTTTTGTTTTGTTGGAGAGTAGGAGAGAGATGAAGAACGAGGATCAATCGAGGACCCTGTTTGGGATTTCATTATCTGATCGTCCCAAATGGCAGCAGTTTCTTATTTGTTCCTCTGGTTTCTTCTTCGGTTATCTTGTTAATGGCATTTGTGAGGTGGGCTTTTTCTTCTTTTTGTTTCTGTATTTTCCATGTTGTCCGTTCCACCATCAAGGATTGATTTGAGTTTGTTGGTGTTTTCATTGTCTTTTCTTATAATTAGTTCCATTGTTTGATCCAACGACCTTAAAGTTGGGATTTTTATCTATTTGAGGGTGATATCTTTATGTTCTGCATCAAAAAATGAATATTTATGATGGCTTTCCTTGTCTGGAGTGTTTAAGGAACAAAAGTTACAGGTTGATTCGAGTTAAAATATCGTAACGAATCAAAACAGAGTTACAGATGATGATAAAGGCAATTCGAAATGAGTTACACATTTTCTTGCTTCAATTTACTTCTACATAACTGTAGTTGCCTGTTTTAATTGTAGAATTGTTACTTCTAATTATTTATCAGCTGCATTAATAATAACCTTCTAAAATGTCATTATATTTGAGATGTGAAATTTGCCTAAATTTGCATATGAATTGGTTAAAGTTTGAACACTTTATCTGTAGCGTGTAACGATGATTTTTGCCTTTGATTGCACCCAAAGTGGCTTGATTTGGAAAAAGTTATAGTCATTTTGCACATTCAGAGTTATCTTGTAGATGTCTGACAATCACCTTGGATCATGATTTGCAGGAGTATGTATACAACAGGCTTAGTTTCAGGTCAGTTGGAGTCTCTGTTTATTTTGACAAAAAAAATTTCCCTGTTTTCTGATTAATCAGTTCCTAAAATCTTTCCCCGTTGTTTTGGTTAATTCTGTCCCAGCTATGGATGGTATTTTACATTTGTTCAAGGTTTTGTGTACTTGGCACTGCTACGTTTACAAGGTTTCACTACCAAGCAAATGGTAAATCCATGGAACACTTATGTCAAGCTCTCTGCTGTGCTTATGGGTTCTCATGGATTGACAAAAGGGTCTTTGGCATATCTCAATTACCCTGCACAAATCATGTTTAAATCCACTAAGGTATACTTATATTTTGATGAATATCAGTTGGTTCTTTTTGGAAGAGCCTAATAAATTTAGTCTAATCATTTTGTACATTTTGTCTGTTGGAACATATTTAGGTGTTGCCTGTGATGTTGATGGGTGCATTCATACCAGGATTGAGAAGAAAATATCCCCTCCATGAATACATTTCTGCCATTCTCCTTGTAATCGGCTTGATTATCTTTACATTAGCAGATGCAAACACATCTCCTAACTTCAGCATCATCGGCGTCGTGATGATTACCGGGGCTCTTGTTATGGACTCCTTTCTTGGTAATCTGCAAGAAGCAATCTTTACTGTGAATCCGGATACCACTCAGGTAATACTTTACTCATGTTTTCCTAGAATTAAAGCAGAAGCAACCATGATAGCGTCAGTACTTCACGTTGTATTATCATGTTTCTGTGAAAGTGTTTACACTTTTTCTTATGCAATCCCTTATAGATGGAGATGCTATTCTGCTCAACAGTGGTCGGATTGCCTTTCCTTCTCGCACCAATGATACTAACAGGCGAGCTTTTCCGGGCGTGGAATTCTTGTTATGAGGTACTATTCCACATTAGATCATTTTTCTTTCCATTTTCCTGCCATTTTTTATTGATGATCCATCATCAGCAAGGGGAATTTTCACTCTCCAGAATTTTTGAATGAAATGAAGTGTTTGGAAGTAGAAACTTTAATAATGATTAAAGACTCAGTTTTGGCCTGATTTTTGAGTGAAATAATTGACGAACATTGAGTAACATTTTTGCAGCATCCTTATGTGTATGGTGTGTTAGTCTTTGAAGCAATGGCCACATTCATTGGTCAGGTCTCAGTTCTATCACTCATTGCCCTTTTTGGGGCTGCCACTACTGCCATGGTAAGTAACTTCAACAACAATTGGAACATATTTGTTTCACAGGCCTGATCTATTCCATTGCATTTTTTTTTCTTTTTTACATTTTCAAGATAACTTTATTTCGCTTTAGCTACAACGAGTTATATTTGAAGCACGCTTTCGTTGTTGCTAAAACTTCCTATGGTGTTTTTTTTTTCTGGATGAACAGATAACAACAGCGAGGAAAGCTGTGACTTTGCTGCTGTCATACTTGATATTCACAAAACCGTTAACTGAAGAACATTGTTCTGGGTTGCTACTCATTACAATGGGAATCTTAATCAAGCTTCTGCCGGATCATAAGCCTCCTGCGGCTCGGCTCTTGATTTCCAACGCCCATGCTAAAGGGAAGTCTCTTTTGAAAGATTTCAGGAAGCAATCGGATAATAAAGGAGATCAAGAAGATGATGTGAGAAGGCCATTAGTTTAGACTTCTCTGGAGACCTATTTTTCTTTTTATTTTTGTAAACTTTTTGGCTTCCATATACTTTTAAGAACTTTGAGATGATAGGTCGGCAATGAGCAATACCATCCAAGTGGAGGGTTCTCAGTTAAATTCTTTTCTAATTGTCATTTAACATGACATCTCAGTGATTTCTTGCTTAAGTTTAGGGTATTGTTTTACCACATTAACTAAGTGAAAAACACATACAATTTAGTGACCAATTGAATACTGTTCTTTTTTCCTTGGGTCTATCTATTTTCCCTTCTATCAGAGAAACACACAAGCTAAACTAAACAAATTCAATTTGTAGCATTCATCGTGTATATTAATATGGTGAAACATCCAATATAATCAATCAATCGATGAAGACTTTGAAGATATGGCTCGAGCGAAACGAAATGGTGTAAGCAAAGGGCTAACAGATGAATGAATTTCACAGTTAATTGCATAATGAAAACAGGAATAACATTGGGAAAAAAAAAAAGGGAAACCGTAGCAATACCATTCAAACTAGCCTAATTCCAAATCACACCAGAAAAATCCTTTTGAATCAGCCTGCCAGATTTGTACTATTTTCTAAAAACAAAAAAAAAAAAAACAAGGTAACAAGAGAAACTAGGATATATCACAATACTGAACTTAGTACGTGTAGTCCTTCTTGTGGAGGCTTTTGGTAGCATCCGGGGTCAATGAGGTAGAACCCTGGACGTACTTTCCCCGAGTGGCATCAGAGTTGGCTTTGCACCTAGCAAATAATGCATCCTGAGCCTTTTTGATTTTCTCCTCCTTTCCAGCCCAAGCCTTGAGGGTGCTCTGCTGCAATGCACGTCCAAAGGAGAAAGTCAATGACCATGGCTTCTTGGTCTCAAGCTTGTTCATAGCATTGAGGTTGACTGTAGCTTCCTCCTCGCTCTGGCCACCAGACAAGAACACCACGGCAGGGACAGCAGGAGGCACAGTGCGCTGCAATGCCCGGACCGTGTACTCAGCAATCTTTTCAGGAGTAGCCTTCTGGGCAGCATCGGATCCAGGAGTCACCATGTTGGGCTTCAACAGAGTACCCTCCAAAAGGACATGGTGATCGTTCAATGCCTTGTAACACGCAGCAAGCACGCGCTCGGTCACTTCAGCACACTTGTCGATGTCATGAGGCCCGTCCACAAGGACCTCAGGCTCAACAATTGGCACCAGACCATTCTGCTGGCAGATGATGGCATATCGGGCCAATCCATTAGCATTCTCATTGATAGCGAGCTGGGATGGTTCATTGGCTCCAATCTTGAGCACGGCACACCACTTGGCGAATCTGGAGCCGTCCTTGTAATAATCCTGACAGCGCTTGGCGAGGTCGTCAAGATCCTGGGTGGTGGTCTCGCCATTGGTGCCAGGGAGCTCAACCACACCTTGTCAACCTAGATTCCGGGGATGACATTAGCCTCCTTCAAGAGTTCAACAAAAGGCTTGCCTGAAAAAAAAAATTAAAAAAGGTACACAAAGTCAGTAAATTGAATCTACCAAAAACGAAATTAGTAGTAAACTGAATATGCCAAACGAAAACATACCATCAGCAGTCGTTTGTTTGAGAGTTTCCTCGAAGAGGATAACTCCACTGAGGCAGTCAAGGGCACCAGGGGTGGTGAAAAGAAGTTCGCGGTAAGCCCTCCGGTTGGACTCATCATTGGCCACGCCGATGCTGGACAAACGCTTGCCAATGGTGCCAGTTGACTCATCAGCAGCAAGGATGCCCTTACCAGGGGGTACCAATGTACGATGCGGTTGCGATCAGCTCATCTGCAAATTTCACCAGTGAGATTCATAAGATAAGCTAGAGCTGGAAATCATAATCAAAAAAGACCCTTTAACAAGCACCAAACACTAAAATAATCGATCCAATGTTTCAGATTTGATCCGACAGAATACAGAAAGAATTCAATACCTATAATAAAACATAAAATTCTAATTCTAGAGTCATCAAAATCGTTTGGGCGGAAGAAAGGTGGCAGAGTGTTTGATTGAACATGCACCAGAATTAATTACAATCCAGCAAAATCTTATTGAAAGCAAGGCTTTGCAGGAAGGAAATCGCAAAAAGATCACACGGCGAAGATACAATCGGAAAAAGAACAACGACCAACACTCATATCACTACTAATTCTACAAAGCATAAGATCATGGGATCAGAAATCAAAATAAACCAAACGAACAACTCAAGATCAGTAAGTAATTGGGAGAAAACGAAAAAATCAGCCAAAAAAAAAAAAAAATACTAACTATATTCAGTTAGTAATATACTAGGATAGTATTGTCTATAAATAATTTATATTTTTATTATTGTCGGGAAAAATTATAATTATTGCATTGATATTAATTCTCTTTTCCAAATCCAATTATTAGGTGGTGTTCTAATAAATTTAATTAAATAATACTCCCCCGGTACTTAATATAAGGCATTTTGTTTTGTTCTAGGTTTTACCTATTATGTCTTTTTAATTAAGAAAAACCTTAAAAATATATTTTCACATTCATCATGTTCTCCTAATTATTGTAAAATGTTGTTAAAGATTTTTATTTCAATTGAAAAGACATCCTAAGTGAAATATAGGACAAAATCAAAATGCCTTGTAATAAAGAGCGGAGGGAGTAGTATAAATAGTTATCTATTATTTTATACACCAAGTTTTCCTTATAATAATGTTTAAAGTTAAAGATGGCCGTGTCATACTTGGGAAGGTGGGCGAATACTGCATATATCGTATCACGAACCAGCCCAATCACATAACAGCAAGAGATTTTGTTTATAATAATTAAGAAACAATCCCAAAACTTAATGATAGTTTAATTTATTTTGTTTTTAATCCAATAATAATAATAATGCGATTTTTTTTCTTATTTTTGTTAGGCAATGGAGTACTGTATACAACTCTAATTTTACTTGTAAGACAATACAACTTGTAATGTTAAAACGATATACAATACTATACTAGTTACTATAAGAAGAATTCTCAGAAAAATTAGAAGAAGATAAGGATTATAAAACAATAATAAATGATGAGATTAATAAATTAAATAAGTATGCTGATAAACCCACTCAGAGGTTGTATTATTATAATAGACCTTCTCCTGCAGATATTTTACATGAAGAGCAGGAATATATACTAAATAATAGTTACAGTGGGAAGTGTATTTATGAATGGACATAGACTCATCTTCCCTATTTTTATTCCAATCTTTTTAAAATTTACTTTACATCTAAGATAAAATTTACGTTACACCTCGAACTACACTTCATCATACCTATAATAATATTATAACCGATGATAACCCTAAACCCTAAACCCTAAAACAGATGAATAAGATAATAGAACAGAATAATTATACAAATGTTTATTTGAATGTCTTAGGAAATTTTATCTTTACAAGGTAGGTTAGATAAATTAATTCATTTAATAGAAAATAATAGAGACGCTAGTCCTAGTAATACTAAAAAAGATGTTGTTGCGGCACCAACTCTTCAACCACCACCTGAAATAAAAAATTTTAAATTAAAATCTTTGTCAGAGTTAGAAAAATTATTAGATACTAAATTTAAAAATTTAAAGATTAATACTCTGAAAGAAGAATTCTCAGAAAAATTAGAAGAAGATAAGGATTATAAAACAATAATAAATGATGAGATTAATAAATTAAATAAGTATGCTGATAAACCCACTCAGAGGTTGTATTATTATAATAGACCTTCTCCTACAGATATTTTACACGAAGAGCAGGAATATATACTAAATAATAGTTACAGTGGGAAGTGTATTTATGAATGGAATATAGATGGATATACCGAAAAACAAATTTATAATTTGGCCCATAGAATGTTAATGTATAGTACTATTTGTAAAACAAATGGAAATAATGATGTAAGAATTGCAAAAATGATAGTTACAGGATTTACTGGCCAATTAAAAGGCTGGTGGGACCATTATTTGTCTCCACAAAATAAAGAAGAAATTTATAGAACGGTTAAACAAGAAGGATCTCAGATTATAGAAAATGCAGTTTATACACTGATTGTTACTATATTAGAACATTTTACAGGAAGAATTTCAGATAATATGAAAATATTCGTACTTTATTACAAAATTTAAGATGTAAAACATTATCTGATTTTAGATGGTATAGAGATGCTTTTCTTAATAGAGTTATGGAATTACATGATAGTAATAGTGTTCATTGGAAATCTAAATTTATAGATGGATTACCAAGTTTATTTGCAGAAAGAGTTAGGAGAATCTTAAGAAAAGATAGAATAAATATTCCTTATGAAGATTATACTTATGGAAAATTAATAGGAACTTGCATTCAGGAAGGATTAGCCTTGTGTAATGAAATAAAATTAAATCAACAAATTAAAAAACAAAGATTGACTGAAAGAAAACAATTAGGTCAGTTTTGTAGTCAATTTGGTATGGAAATTCCATCAGAAAAAAAGAATGATAAAAAATTTTAAAAAAGGTGACAAGTATTATAAGAAAAAGAAGAGAAAATATTCTCAAGAAAAAATAAATAAAAGAGCAATAAGGAAAATGAAAAGACTTGAGAATAAGAAAGATAGAGCTAATATAATTTGTTATAAATGTAAACAGCCAGGACATTTTGCAAATAGATGTAAAATTAAGAAAAGAATAAATAGTTTAGATATTAGCCAGGAAATCAAAAATGAATTAATCAATTTGTTAAGTTCAGAATCTGAATCAGAAAGCTTAGATGAGGCTTAAATAGATCAGTTAAGTTATACATCAGAAAGTTCAGAAGATGAAACTGAGTGTTGTGATCCTTACGAGGGAACTAATAGTTGCATAAAAGGAATAAATAATGAAAATGAAGAATTTTATAAAATTATATCTCAATTCAAAGAATCAGACATTAGTGTTTTAACTAGTAATAATATTCTGAAATTCTTGAGATCAATAAAAGATCAAGATTTAAGATCAAAGATAATTGAACAAGTTCGGGATATTCCAAATAGTAGTAATGATGAATCATTAGAAATAGATAATAATCCATATACAATAGATAAAGTATATAAAATGCTCAAAGAGAAATCTAATAGGATAGAAAAAGCTCCTACCACGGTAAGTGATTTAGGAGAAGAGATTAATAATCTTAAAGAAGAAATAAAAATTCTGAAAAAGCTTAATAAGAGTTTAGATGATAGAGTTTCTAATTTAGAAAATAAGAAACAAGTAGATTCTTATAAAAATATATTAATAAGTGAAACGTGAAATGAGAATTTTCTAGGATCTTTAGATTTAATCACTTCCTTTAAATTTCATATTATTATTGAATTATTAATATATCATGATTATCAAATAGAATTAATAGCCCTAATTGATAGTGGTGCGGATGTTAGTGTTATACAGGAGGGAATAATTACCACTAAATATTTTGAAAAAACTACTCATGTGGTAAGACATGCTGGTGGAAAAGCATTAGACATAAATTATAAATTGTCTAAAGGATATATTTGTAATAATCAAGTTTGTATTCCTGAAAGTTTTTTAATAGCTAAAAATATAACTAGCCAAGTTATACTTGGAACTCCTTTTATAAAGAGGATTTTTCCTATCACTCATATTGATACTGATAGTACCATAGGTACATATGATAAAAAACTTGTATCTTTTAAATTTATAACTGAACCTAATACGAGATTCATAAATGAACTTAGAGATCTTATTTTTAGAAAAAATAATCAGATTAATTTCTTAAAATTTAAAATTAATATATTCTCCATAGAAGAGGATTTAAAAAATCCTAAATTACAAGAAAAGATTAAAAGAGTATATAATAATATTTCTACTGAAATATGTAATGATCATCCTAATGCTTTTTGGGATAGAAAAAAGCATGTAATTAGTCTTCCATACGAAGATGATTTTTATGAGAAAACAATGATTAAGACAAAGGCAAGACCTTGCCAAATGAATTCTGAATATTTAGAATTATGTAAAAAAGAAATGAATATGTTATTAGAAAAAGGATTAATTAAAAAGTCAAATTCTCCATGGTCATGTACTGGGTTTTATGTCAATAAACATAGTGAAATAGAAAGAGGAAGACCAAGGTTAGTAATAAATTATAAACCTCTTAATAAAGTATTAAAATGGATTAGACATCCAATCCCAAATAAAAAAAATTTATTAGATAGATTATATGATGCATTAATATTTTCTAATTCAGGAAATCTTGAACCAAATAGGGAAGATTACAGAATAATTAAGTCCATCAACATGATCAATTATAAGTAAACTGGGATCAACACCCTTAACACGCCTTTCACATGGCTTTAAACAGGGCTAACCCTACTTATAAACATCATGGCCAGTCTTAATCACTCCTACCCGTGGCAAAAATTTCACTTAATTAGTAAATTACCCTTCCTTCATCAGGAACATAGCTATGATAATCCTTCCTATACTATACTAGTTTCCCTCCTGTATACTATACTAGTTACTATAATATTACTTATACAAGACAATATAACTTTTGTCAATTTTAGGGCATGATCTTGCCTTACCTTTTTCTTTTTTAAAAAAAGTCTTGCTCCGTGGCTGCACACACTTATAAGACCCTGAATCAAGCTTTGTTTATTTTAGATCGACTAAGATAATGAATACAAAGTTTGGAAGACACATTCTTTTTGTAGTTTGAATGCTTTTGAAAGTACGTGGAATTTAGATTGTAATGGATCAACTTTGTTGAGAATATTGAATATTGAGAATTGTCCAAATTTTCTTGTCCCACATTGGAAACAGTAAACTCTTGAAACCAATATATAACCAAATGTGCTACTCCCTTTATCATCAATTGGTTTTAAGTTGGAACTACATGTGGGCCTATATTTAGGCCTTCAAGATTTTTTTTAACATGTAATCGTGATTATTGCTTCTTGACTAAAAAAATGCAAGTTTTTTTTTCCCTTTAGAGGAGAATTATGCATGGCATAAGATTTTACGTTTTCAAATAAAACGCAATCCGCTTTGAAATTGAGTTGTACTTTTTTTGTAATAAAACCAAGCGGATTGCGCGGATCATCAAGTGACCCACGAATTTACTTTTATAAAGAAAAACATATAGAAAAAGGGTTCGAATGAATTTTAAAAGTAAGCAAAATAGAATGATGTTTGGGAACAAATTGTTGATGAGAATATTCAAATATCAAAATCAATTACTATCATAATAACTTTCATATTATTCCAGAAACACAAAAATCTGAGTTTATCAATTAAATAACAAATTCAATCACTTAAACCATCATGATCCATTTATGATTTTTTTTTTTTTGGCTAATTTAGCAAGGAGGTCGAAATTTAAGGTCAAATCGACCATTTTCTCTTCTATGTAAAAAGATCAATGAATAATATGGACTCGGCCAATGTTTCTCCATTCTGACTTGAAATTATTGTCCAGTTTGTAATTTCACTTTTCAGCATATTTTGTATTATTATTAAAAATGAAAATTTAAACTGGACAATTATTTCGTGAAATATATTGAGCATAAAAGCTAAGGTCTACGAATATGAGAGATTCTTTTTTTTTCTTTTTGCATATTTACAAGGAGTCCATCGTCGGTAACAGTGACTAATCCCCCTCGCTGACTTATAGACACCTTGTTGAATGAGACAGCTGATTAAAATATTTAAAGTTGTTCCATGCCCATGGCGAGGTTCGAACCTCGACCAATAGTCACAACCCCTTTGGTTACGAACATGAGAGATTCTGAATTTCTGATATTGGAACTACAAAATGATATTCGGCCGTTAACCCAAAAGAGGCTCCTTTTAGAGGGCCCATCTTCATTCCTTATGGTCCTTTTCCTAATCTGGGCCGTTGTACAACTTCTGATGGTGCATCACTATAAATTTAATTTAATTAAATCAAACGGTTGAAATCAAATTATGATTACCCCACCTGAACTCAACGGTTTTGATTTCACCTCCGCCATCCCCGTTGAAAATTGCAAAATCTCTCCTCCTTTTCTCTGCGCTTTCTGAGATTTTTCCCCTTTTTCCTCCACTGCGGCAGCACTGTTCATCACTGATAAAAAAAAGCCCTAATTATCAAAAATCTGGTGCCGGAATCCCCAAATTTGACTCTCAATTCGTAATCAGAGGACAGAAATTAAGCCGTCCACAATTGTTGCAATGATGAGGGGAACAAAACGTTTGGCCACTTCCGACTTTAATCCGTTTTCCAATAATGATTCAGTGAGATTTTTTCTTCCTACATTTTCAGTTATTCATTCTTCTTAGATTCTGCAAATTCTTATCCTGTCTTTTCAGTTTTTAATAATGAAAAATAAGTTTGAAGTTTTCTTTGGAGCCTTTTGAATTCAAAGAATAAACACACAGGAACACCGCGAATTTCGAGTTGTTATGGCTATATATGGATGTCAAGTAGTTGTTTGTTTTTTCGTTTTTTTTTTTTTTTTCCTTCTTCTTCTTATTTCTCCTTCGTTTTGTTGAACTTGGATGGGGATTTCAGTTTTTAGTATGCTCGTTTGCTGAAGCGATTGAGTTACTATAAGCAACTCTATATTTTATTCTTTCAGGCAGAAATTTGATTAGGATTATGGAAAATTTCCTTCTTTTTTTTTGTCGAGGCTGAGGTTGTGGTCAATATTTTGTGCTGAAAAAGTGAAGTAAGAATATATCTGCTTTTTTGCTGTGAGCTTATTTGAACTGTTAATATTCTTAAAAGTTGCTAGTTTTAACTATCTACTGCTGTTGTTGAAAATGCAATTGATTTTTCATTTTCTTTTGATATTCCATTTTTGAAATGTTGTCGAAATTTTAATTTCGAATTGTTTCCGTGTTGTCCCTGGATGTACATTATGTAGATAGAGAACAAGAGGGTTCTGGCGGGATCTGCTTTTGATACGCAAAGGGCAGAACCATCACAGGAACAGTCAGTAGTAGCCAGTCCACCGCTTGATAAACAACGGGCAGAATTATCCAGACAGCATGTGAGAGCCCTCAATACACAGTTCGCAAGGTGTACAATCTTTATGTTGAAAGCATTTTTGTTGCTCTTTGTTCTTGCCTTTTTCTTAATCAGAATAGGGCTTATAGTATCTAGGAAAAGGAAATTTTTTGGGAAAATGTCTTTGATTTATTTTTGGCTTGGGAAGTGGTCATTTTCTTTTTACCAAAGGGACCACAAGCTATCAGAGATATTGATTATGTATGTTGTTGGCTGTCAATCCTTGGCTATGTGAGGGCCTGAATGACAAGAAGTTTCTTACTCATATTTGTGGATTTGCACTTCACTAGCTCCATTCTAAATCCATTTTGCTTGTTCGGAGCAGTTGGATACAGACTCAGTTGGATAAGCACCCAGACGAACTTTGGGATGATGGAGTCCAGGACTACCTAACCCATGCTAAAACCATTATGGTAACGGCTGTTATCTCTTCTCTGAAGTTGAAATACATTCAGCATTGCTGATCATAAAACTGTTAGATGTACGGCATTGTACTTCTTTTAGTTGTCAAGATGTTGCTCTAATTCTCAACAAATAGATAGAATCTGTCACCGAAAGCAAACCGTTGACCACTTTTTCTGCGGTATTATTAATAATATCTTTAAGCATGGCTTTATGCTTTCTTTGAAAGATCCAGTAGAAAATTGTTGTATTGGATATTCTTTTGAATTTAGTAAAAGTTTGGCTATTACAGCCATGAGCTATAATTTATTTTTGTGATAATATTTAGATTATTTTAACTGTTTGAAAAGGTTATTTTAGTTCCAGTTCCGTTTATTGTCAAACTGCATTCAGACATTTAATTTTAGTGATAGTACCGCTTATTGCTGGCTACTTCTTCAATGTGTTGATTGTAGGAGGATTTTAATGATGTTGTTAGCTGGCTTAAAGCCAATGCTGCCAGATCTGAAAACACATCCACTCTTGGTTCCGACACTAATCAGAAAAAGGTTGGGTCTGAAAGCAAGGAAAAAGAAAATGGTTTGTTGTTTGGAAGACCTACTATCCCTCCCATTACAACTGTAAGCTTTGGAACCCCTGTTGTCCCTCCAATTAGTACGCCTGTAAGCTTTGGAACCCCTCCAGCTAATGCAACTGTAAGCGTTGGAACCACTCCAGCTAATACAACTTTTAGCTTTGGAATGCCTCCAGCTAATACAACTGTAAGCTTTGGAACTCCTGTGGTCCCT
Source organism: Oldenlandia corymbosa var. corymbosa (assembly GCA_949775105.1). Classification (NCBI taxonomy): domain Eukaryota; kingdom Viridiplantae; phylum Streptophyta; class Magnoliopsida; order Gentianales; family Rubiaceae; genus Oldenlandia; species Oldenlandia corymbosa. The sequence continues at coordinate 7,703,510 of OX459119.1, read as the reverse complement.
CCTGCTAATACAACTGCAAGTTTTGGAACTTCATGGAGTTCTGGTCCTCTTTTTAACAACAGCGCTCCCTTCTCTTTTGGTGAGTAGTTCATGGGACAACTGTTGTACATATTTTGGTTGAACCCTCTCTCTCTCTCACGCTCTGTGTGTGTGTGTGTCTGTGTGTCTGTGTGTGTTTCTGTTTATGTGTACTGTAGTTTGTACTTTGTATAATCATCTCTGAACTCATATCCAAATGTTGGTATCCCTCTACTTGTACAGGTCTCCAAAGCTCAGTTATTGGGAACCAAAATCAAAATGCAGCTCCTTCAAATGATGGTGCTTCAGATAATTTGGATGGGGGTAAGTGCTGCCGATGTTTTTGTACTTTTGCGTAATTTTCATTACTATATACTTAGGTTGGCAGTTCTCTTTGACCATGTGCTTGTGGTGTTTCTTTTCTATGGTTATTATCAATTTCGCATTCAACATTTGGCTTTAGGTAGGTGCTCCACCATGAATTTTGATATAAATTAAGCTGACAATACTCTTGAAAGCCTTGAGATGACTGGTGCTGAGAAATTTAGTATGGTAGGAGGTTAATTTCTTGTTGTCTGATGTTGAAGTTTTTTTGTTTGTCTTGTTGCTATTTTTACAGAAGAAGATACGGAACAGCCTAGCAGTCCCTCTGTTAAAAAAGCTGAAGAGAAAGGGATTGTTGTGGTGCATGAAGTCCGATGTAAACTCTATGTCAGGGTAATTTTCTTTCACATCTGCATAGGAACTTGTGGAGTCCGTGGAAAAATATCCTAGTCTTCAGTATGCTCAACTTCTTCTTTTCTTTTTTTCTTTTCTCTTTCTATGTGTTCAGTCTAGTGATCCAAAAGACGAGGACCCTTGGAAGCATAAGGGTACTGGCCAACTTGTTATAAAGTGCAAGGAGGGTGTGGACAAGGGTACCAAAGAATCCAAGCCAACTATTGTTGTACGAAATGATGTAGGTTGCTCATATCCTATTCTATAGGATTACATTCAAGTCTATGTTCTGTTTGTCTCCTTAATCCTGATGTATTCAAGATGCCAGTTTAACATGCAATATTATTTGGTGCGTGATAGAAAAATTACATTGTAAATTGCTGTTATCTTCCTTTTACTTCATAGTTTTAAGATCTAGGCAGACTGCCTAGATCCACTTTGTTTTCTGGATCTTGATGGTTTGATCATTTGCAAATTCGCTGGTCTGTTGCATTTTTAGATACTATTGTTGACAAAGATAGCTTCGCTTTTTTTTTATTACTCTCCAACAGACATTCATTTTGATGTGATTGCACTATCATTAGTTGCGGGGGTTTTAAATTTTAGGCTGTTTAAAGTATTTATAACACGTGTGGCTGATTGATCAACAAATGGATGTTCTTTGAGGTCTAAGGCTCTAACTGATGTTCTCTTTATTACCAAAGGATTAACTCAAATTTTTCGCTGGATGCTTTTTAAATTGCAGGTTGGAAAGGTTTTACTTAATGCGGCTTTGTATCCTGGCATTAAAACCACAATGCAGAAGAATTCAATTTTTGCTATATTCCATACAGCGGTAAGATGCTTCCCTTGATTGATTGTACATTTACTTTAGTTTGCTTGAGAATTCTGTTCCTTCCATTTTTTTTCACTCATTTTCCAATCTGTTTCATGCACTGCCTTTAGAGTTGTCATGATCTAACTTTACTCTTTACAATTTGTGTGCTAAAATCGGATTCAATGAAAATCCGAATTGCAACAAGTTTAGTCACTTTTTACAAAATTAATGACCTGTGTATTGTGAATACATTTTGTTATATTTTTGGTTTCTTCAGAAGTGTGTGCTTAGGTATCAGACTTTTTAGGACATATGATATGATAAGCCAATGGTCTAATTATTTTCTGTACTCCTGCCAAGTTCTTTTCATGTGCTTAGTTTCATGTACATCGAAGTAATTAATTAGTGTGAGAAAGTGATGATGTCATCTTACCTTCCGTTTACATTAATGTCTGATGTTTATGATTCTTCTTTCTTGCATGCACGTTATTGGGAAAATAAGTAAACGGTGGAGTTACAGGAGGCTAACTCATATATTTCACAATCAAAATGAGAATTGTTGGTAGGTTTTTGGTTTTATGCAAGTTTTGTGACTCACTTGAGGTTTGTAGGGTGAAGGCGATAACGAGAATGTTATGGCACGGACATATTCATTAAGAACAAGATCGGAGGATGATAGGAATAAATTAGCTGAAGCTATTAAAGAATATGCTCCTGCACCCTGAGTAGTGATAGTTTTATGGATATCTTGTTGTATAACTATCTCAGTCCTTTGAAGAATTTCGCACGGGACTACGATTCCAGAATTAACAGAAGCCCATGCTCTTTCACAAAAAAAGGGAAGCTCTTACCGCTGGAATTTTGATACAGGAGTCATTGATTAATCTGAGGGAACTCATTATGTACTATAACGAACAAGAGAAAGAGTACTTGCTCCGAAGTGTAACCATTTCGAATCCTTTTGGATCTTCTAGTTTTCCTCTTTTTCTTTTCTCAATATGTATGTTTCTGCTTCTCTCTTTTTTTGGTAGAATATGTTTCAGCTTCTTTGTTGTGCTATGAAAATCTCCTGTTTCTGGAGAGCAGTTTTTTGTTTCCACTTTCCATATATTTCTATCTACTTTTCTAATCTTACCCGTTACAAAAAATTCAATCAAGTTAGACGGGAAAGAGGGATTTCTTCCTTCCTAGCAATTTGTAGGATCATGTTAAGAGAATACTCCCTGGAAAAATACTCCAATACTGGATTTACTGGAATTACTGGATTTATATAATTTAAAAATCAATAAATATACAATGTACCCAATTTTTTGTTTTGAAAGGTAAGTCATTTAATTTATATTATATAGATTTAATCTATCAGAATTGGACTATTTCAATTGGATGGAGAATATACTAAACATGAGGGAAGATGAACCTATATTAGTAGAATACTAGTAGTATAACATGTGAACTGATCAGTACTCGCTTACAAATAAAGCTAATGAACCACTAAAAGAGTTGACAGTAGCAAGTCGCCTTTCTCCTTCAAATGCTTAGAACACTAGTGAGGATCTCAGAGAAGCAGAAGTTGTAAGATAGGTACACGACGCCCATCGAATGACCGATTCCTCAGCCGTGAATTCTAGCTTGTCAAGTTCACCAAGACCTATTGTATGGTTCCTTTTTTTGTTAGAAATGCTTGAAGTCTTCATTCCATGTGCCACTCCCTTCCGAAAATCAGTCCTCTCACTCCACTTTTTCTCAACTGTTTGCAAAGAATCAGCACTAAAGCATAATTTCCCCAAACCAAAACCTGCAAGTTAAATGAGACCTTGCAAAGTTAGAGCATAATTCACTAAACACACAGCTCTCATATACATTCAAGTTTACACGTAACCCAAAAACTAGCTCTAAAAAAAGAAGGCATCAGAGAGAACTCTTGAAAAACACAGGAAACAATGAATACATGGAGTATAATGATGTGAATCAAGCCGAATCATCCATGTTTTCAAGCAAACTACCGTAGAATTTTGAGTAATATGACATAAGTTAAAGCACGAAGTGACTGAAGGGATTATTCCAAGACCAAAAGGGAAAAAATACCTTCAACTGTTATTGAAGCTCCAGCACTAAAGCTCATTTCATCAGTTGAATGCGGTACAGGGCTTGGGCTGAGGAACGTAAAGCTTGGCATTGAGGAAAGTGGGGTTGAAAAGTCTGTAGCATCATTGCAATTTTCAAAAGAAAATCCCCCCAACACCGAACTAGGTGGGTTATGCATTGAGAAAGATGAAAAAGATGCTCCACAAGTATAAAATGGAGAACTTTCCCCTTGACTACATTCAAGGGACGTTGATTTTTCCGCAAAACTGGAATCTTGGTTTCCGGATATGGATGGCGTCGAAAAAGAACAGTTGTCCATCCCCAAAAATTTAGATTTGCAAGAGCCATGAATGTTTGATCCTCCTCTGTCTTCTCTTGAATCATTCATCCAGGGATGAGCTGCAAGCAAACAGTCAAATTAAGATACCTAATTTCAGTAATGTTACTGAACACTTCATATAGAATCAACTACGAGTACATGGAATAAAACAAATGAATCACCTTGTGCCCCCAATAGCACAACATGCTTCATCAAAAGCATGAGAAAAGCTTGAAAATGCAACATTTATCATCTCGGAAGACATGTAAAGCTCCAGAAGATATGCAAATGCTTTATACCAGCAATTAGAATGATAACCTCTGTGCTAATAATAGTTCACTTTACTAAAGCATCAAAGTAAAGATGAATAAGTGACATTAAACTTAATATAGGAAATAAACGAATTAATTTCTCCCCTAAATTGCATGCAACAGATCAGTCACAGAATGAGTCATTCCAAGTTCCACACAAAATCATAAAGGAAATTTACAAAAACCATCATCACTAATTATGCTTCTCTTCCTCAAACAAAAAAAAAAAAATTATGCTTCTCATTCATTGCTGGACGAATTTCCTCACAAACTTTTTCTCCTTAATGGTGACGAGGATAATGCGCGAAACAATGCCAGAACCATATCTAATATGCAGTTAACGGTTTGTACAATTGACATACCTAAAACATCAGTAGCTTTGAGCCTTTTCGCAGGGTCAAAACGAAGCATTCCAGTAATCAAATCTTTTGCTGGTTCTGATATGTGATCCCAAGGAACAGGATGGAACTGTAACTTTGCAGCCCGAACAGCATCAAATATTTTTGATTTGGTCTTTCCCCAGAATGGAGGCATTCCACTGAGCAGAATATAAAGAATAACACCAGCACTCCAGACATCTGCCGCCTGATCATAGCCTCCTGCCAACACTTCAGGGGCTATATAAAACGGACTGCCAACTGTACCATTCAACTTTTGCCCTGTCCATCCACATCGTTCCAACGATATCATAATTGTATCAAAAAAATCTTGTTATTGACCATAATAGTCAAAAACTAGCACTGGTACTTCCAAAGTAAATGACAAAGACAAGATTAGAAAAGTTACCATCTCTAATATATGTTGCAAGACCAAAGTCTGCCAACTTGATTGGTGATAAGGAGGACTTTGAGACCAAAAGAATGTTTTCTGGTTTCAAATCTCTATGAATGATACCATTGTCATGGCAAAAAGTAACCACTTTCATCAATTGCTTAAAAAGTATGCGCGCTTCATACTCAGAGAATCTTCCATGTTTTTCAATCTGATGAAATAGCTCCCCTCCAGCACATAGCTCCATTAGTATATGCACATAATCCTCCACCTCATAAACAGCCTTGAGATCCACCACATTTGGGTGCCCAGATAACTTGGTCATAATTTCTATCTCAAGCTTCACGCTGCGAACATCATCTGGCGTGATTAGTCTCTCCTTCGCTATAGACTTGCAAGCCAACACTTCACCTGTTAACTTATCCGTGCATGCCCTTATAATGCCAAATTTTCCCCATCCCAATTGACTTCCAACAACATACCGATCCGTAAAATCTAGAATCAGGTTTGAAGCCAGAATTGGCTTTGTTAAGCTAGACGCCCGATAACAGTTGCAGCTTGGAATATTCTCTGAATTCGCTCTTTCCATATGAGATACAATATTCAGCTACAAGAACCAGTAACAATATCCAACGGATTTAGAAACATTATCAATTCTTACTGTCTCCATGAAGATCTCAACAAACTGGGATCACGGACACCCATTTTCTTTTCTCTCAGACTCAGAGTGGTGTCATCGCAAACGTGTACATTCAAAGATACTATTCACATTAACAACTAAAACCAGCTTTTATCAATTAAGAAATTTCCGGTGATGGCCTCAAAAGCAATTTCCCCTTTCTCTTTCAGCTCCATAAACCTGGTAAGAATGACTGAATAATGAATACCAACTTCCTCTTCTAAGTCCTACAAACTACTAAAACCATTAAAGTTCAAAACTCTCTCTTTCCATTCTTTCCCCTCATTTCTTTTGGTTTTCTTCTTATTACTAGATGGGCTTTTAAGAACAATTGTGAAACCAACCCCCTTCAGTTTTAAAAATCACTATTTGGGAATCATTAACCGTTAGTCTATAATAAGAGCATATGTCAAAAGTCAATCTCAATCAATCAAATCAAAGAGATTCTGTAAGGCCAGAAAAGGATACAAACTATACTAGATTCACTTGAACAGGTACCTTAAACCAAGAAAAAGGGTAAAAACTGAAAAGGGCAGAGAAAAACTAGCCAAATAAGTGCAGAGAGAAGAAGAAGAAGAAGAACCTGGTTAAGGAAGGGGGGAGAAAGAAGGAGATGAGCATTGGACTTTATGGTTCCAGGAAGAATGCCTTCAAAAGTCCACACATGTCCACCTGTTTCTTCTGAGTTTCGTAGAAGTTCAGGTTAAATCCCAACTTCAAATGTTCCCTCTGTGGAAACAGGCAACTGGCACAGTAGGTTCCTTCGGCTTTGGAACAATTCTCCCAATTTTAACCCAAAACTTTTTGACTTTTCATCCTTTGGTAAAAACTCCGATTCCAAAAATAATGTAATATTAGAAAAGAAAAAGGTTAATTTTTATTTAGACAAAAGTTATACGTAGAAAACACATAATGGTTGTAAATTGTTTTTTTTTTCTTTCCCTTTCTTGAAATTTCCATTATCAATGAAGAAAGTGGTAAAACTGGATTAGTTCGCTGTTCATATATCATGAATGTGTGCAATTATCTTACAGCAGTTAACTAGTACTATTCGTATTAGTACTAATTAGTAAACGGATATCATCCTGTGTAAAATAATGCCATTTGGGTTCTATATTATTTTAAAACTTCAAGAGACATTTTTTTTTATTTATAACGTACAAGAGACGATTAGATGATTATTATATCAATTATCAAATCATATTTGATGATGTTAGACATTCACAAATAAGGAAGAGTTCTTTCCCTTTCGGAAAAAAAAAGGAAGAGTCTTTTTGAACTCAAGCAAAATACTTTACAAAATTAGAGTCTCTATTGATTGAATCATTATTTCATCATAATTGATGATCATGTAACTCTTGCTCGCAATCTCCGTAAAAAAATATAATATATATATATATACTAGATGTTAAACCCGCACGATTGTGCGGGATTTATACATATACATCTATTAAATATATTTTTAAATTTTAAATGTGATTAATATACATAAAGTAACTGGTTTGTAATAATAAATATATAATTAAAATTAAATTATATCGTGATAAATAAAATTGTTATATATACTTTGAAATGACAACATTTTATAAATTGTATGCCAAAAATGTAATTAAATAATGGAATATGTATAAGGATTATATACAAATAAAAGTAAAAAAAACTACCAAAATAATAAATCAGATGTTACATGTCATATAAATCAAAGCAATTTATGTCTACACGGTTAAAAATGCATGTTAATCAAGATTGCAAACAATTGGAGAAAGAGACACCTTACATGTTAAATAAAACATGATCGGAGTGAGGTCGTCGCCGCAAAGATGTTTTGTAAAGTATATAAGATACTTCGCTTCAGTGTTTCACCGGTTGTCATTGTACATGTTAGAGTTAGACCGAAGTGGATATTTATAGTGAATGTCTGAATGAGATATCATAACCAGTAACTAAAGCAAAATTCATAACTATGGAATAAAGATGATAACATCACGTTGATTAAGGGATAAGATTGGTGGAGAAATGACTTCCATTGCATTAATGTTGATTAGTCTTTTTCAATTAAATTTAATTAGTTTTTAACCACTAAAGAATTCTCACTTTCCCGCACGTTGAACTTAGGTTTTAAATCAATCAAGTAGTGATTTTAGGGATTATTTTGTAGAGGGATTTTTTTTTATTCGAATTGGCTGGGGTAAAAAATCCCGATTAATTAATGTTGAAAAATAACAAATGCCTTATCCCTTTGAACTTACAATTTAAATCAATCAATTAATACTAATTGAGAATTATTTTTGGGAGGGATTATTTTTTGGAGGGAATAATTCTGGTGCATTAATGTTCATTAATCTTGTCTATTAAATTTAATTAATTTTTATTTTTCTATTTTAAACTATAGTTTTAAATGCCATTTGATAAAACTTTATTTACATAAAATTTGAAGTACTATTAGTATAATTGTTGTAAATATTTTTTGACTCAACCATTAGAAAAATAACACATATGATTTTATCCTATGTGGCACCTTTAGAATTCTTTTTTGTTTTCTCTCTCTAGTTTCTCTCTTAGTATAAACTTAGGTTTTAAATCAATCAAGTAGTGATTTTATGGATTATTTTGTACTGGGATTTTTTTTATTCGAATTGGCTGGGGTAAAAAATCCCGATTAATTAATGTTGAAAATAACAAATGCCTTATCCCTTTGAACTTACAATTTAAATCAATCAATTAATACTACTTGGGGATTATTTTTGGAAGGGAATAATTCTGGTGCATTAATGTTCATTAATTTTGTCCATTAAATTTAATTAATTTTTATTTTTCTATTTTAAACTATAGTTTTAAATGCCATTTGATAAAACTTTATTTACATAAAATTTGAAGTATTATTAGTATAATTGTTGTAAGTATTTTTTGACTCAACCATTAGAAAAATGACACATAGGATTTTATCCTATGTGGCATTTTTAGAATTCTTTTTTATTTTCTTTCTCTAGTTTCTCTCTTAGTATAATACTATAGATATATATATATAGCGACTACAGTCCAGTCAACTGAATGGTTCAGTTAAATAATACAACTGTTAGATAACACAAGCGCAATTGTCACCGTAGGATAAAAAAAGGTAACACATAGCACAAATACACCGCAACACACTGGATCACTACTATGGAAAAGTGAGAACCAATTGCCCATATCTGATTCTTTTTTCTTTCCCTTCCTTCAACAACATAAACTTAGCTCCTTCCTCCTCCGCAAGCCCCTCCCCCCCCCTCCCCCCAAAAGAAAAAACTGAATTGCTGTTCGCAGTTTACAAATTACTCACTTACAGTTCGTTTTGGATAATTTTGCCCATGAACCCTTACCTAATTATGAAAACCTACTCAAAATATATTTATCATATAATTTTAATATAATATCTAGTGCATTCTTTATTTGAATATAACAAATAAATAATAATAATAATAAATTTATTATACTTAATTTCTGCATTTAATCTATATTAATTATTAAATTAAATTAATTATACCTAGTAAATTTAATTAAATTAAAAATTTTATTAAACCAGTACATATAACACAAAAAATAAAACTAAAGTAAATATAAAAAAATAATGACAATTACACAAAAAAAAATTTAAAAAATTGAAAAAAAAAATTTTTTGCTACCGGCCACCTTTTGAAGGTTGGCCGGTGGCCGCCCTGGACAGTACCTTTTTTTTTTTCAATTTTTTGTGTTATTTTTATATTATTTTTTTGTTATCATTATTTTTATTTTGCATAATTACTTTAGTTTTATATTTTGTGTTACTATTCAATTAATTTAGTTAAATTTATTTATAATAATGTAATTAGTGTATGTTGTGTTATTTAGTTGTAATTAATTTACTCAAAATATAAAAAAATAGCTAATTTATTTACGTAAACAATTAATATTAAAGCCTACAAATTAATACTAACTAAATACCACATGTATAATTACAAAAACCTACTCAAAATGTATTTATCATATAATTTTAATATAGTATCTAGTGCATTATTTATTTGAATATAACAAATAAATTATAATAATAATAAAAAAATTATTATACCTAATATCTCCACTTAATCTACACTAATTATTAAAATAAATTAATTATACCTAATAAATTTAATTAAATTAAAAATGTTATTAAATCAGTAAATATAACACAAAAAATAAAACTTAAAGTAAATATAAAAAATTAATAACAATTACACAAAAAAATTAATTTTTTTTTTGCTAGGATGGCCGGTTGTCAGGCCGGCCACCCTTTGAAGGTTGGTCGGTTTATTCACCGGTCAACACCCTTACCTTTTCTTTTTTTTTTTTCTAATTTTCTGTGTTATTTTTATATTATTATCATTATTTTTTTTTGTATAATTACTTTAGTTTTATATTTTGTGTTATTGTTCAATTGATTTAGTTAAATTTATTTGTAATTAATATAATTAGTGTATGTTGGAGAAGAAGAAAGAGTTTAGGGGCAAAATTGTCCAAAACGAACTATAAGTTAGGGGTGGCAATTTTTGACACGACCGGGAATTTCGTCACGAACTCGACATAAAATAAGTGGGTTAGGGTTGAGATTTTTTACCTGTTTAATAAACAGGTCGGGTTAGGGTTGACCTGTTTAATTTTCAGGTCGGGTTCAGGTTATTCATTTGAGAATTTGGGTGGCCCGTCAACCCGTATAATTGAGTAGTTAATAAAAAAAGTTAGGACTATAATTACTCAGTTACCCCTCCCTTACCCTAAAATCTACCTTCATCTCCTATTTCTCCTCACTTTTTCCGCCGCTCCTCCTCAACTCATTAACATTCCCTCCTCACCATCACCACAGTATCTATACTTCAATCCTTCAAAATCCTCACTTCTTCCATCCTTTTTATCTTTAATCTTGTGCTTTCATTAATCAAACCAATCTATATTTCTTTATTTCTTCATACTCTGGATTATTTTTTTATTTCTTCCATCGTTGATGTTTGGGGATTTTTATCTCTCATATTTTTTGATTTTTTTTTTTTTTTTGTGTTTCTTACCTGAATTCACCCATTGCAGCTTTGAAGAAATAGTCTATGCCTTCTCTGCACGAATACAAGCAAAATGAACCTGAAAGATTATTGTTGAGATTATTGTTTATTATTGCTACGGGAGATGTGGATTATTTTTTTGAAAACAAATTTTACATTCTGTTAATTAATGCCTCGATGGCTTGTGTCAAGTAGTTTCCCGATCTCTTGGATCCAAATAATGATACTGGTTTTTTATTTTGATGGATTGAGTTTGTGTAAAAAGTTTTTCCTTTTTTCTGTTTAGGATTTGTGCAGGTGGCTTTGATTTTTTTTTTCGCCTCTTTTTTGTTTTTCGGGTTAATAGGTCGAACTCGGGTGACCTGATTTTTAAAAGGTCGGGTTAGGATTGAACATCTTAACCTGTTTAACTAAACAGGTCGGGTTCAGGTTAGGCTAAAAAAATTCAGGTCGGGTGCCAGGCCTACTCTAAGTGAATAATTTCTGAACTGCGAAAAGTAACACCAAAAAAAAAAACCCCCACGAAACCATGTGCCCACATCTAATGGTCAGATCATGAAAGAAAATCAAAATTGATCATTGATATATAGAAGGGCTATTCCTAGTTCAAAATGCCCATAATTTAATTAGTCCGGTTTGATCTTTCTCTGACGAATAATAAAGGGTCGGTATTCAATCATGTGTTCTTTTTTTGGGTTTATTGAGATTAAAGATTGATGTTATAAACTTTGTTTTTACGTTTCAGATAAAAGTACCATGGAACATGTCCACTCAGTGTCTCAAACGCTTCAAATGTCACAGGGAAGTCTCCCATTCACTTACTTGGGTTGTAAGCTTTACAAAGGAAGGAAAAAAATGAGTATTTTCAGCATTTGTTAGAAGCTTTTGATGCAAAGTTGTTAAACTGAAAGAACAAATTTTTATCGCAAGGAGGGAAGTTGATCTTGCTTCCACATGTTCATTCTGCATTGCCAATACATACATTGGCTGCCATTGAGCCTCCTAAGATGATAATTGCTGCCCTTGAACGCAAATGCCAAAATTTTTTGTGGGGCAAAACCGAAGAGGGGAATAAGAAGCATTGGCATGTTTGGTGCCATCTAACAGCTCCAGTTGCTGAAAATGGGCTGAATATAAGGAATCTGAGGGATGTTATGCAAGCTTTCTCCTTAAAGCTGTGGTGGAAGGTGGCGACTTCAAAAGGAATTTGGGCGCGTTTTATTAGTTCTTTATCAAATACGGCAAAAGGGAAGACAAGTTGGTCCAGAATTCAGCCCGTAAATCACTAAGCGTTGATGAGATCAAAAATTGAGATTAGAGATGGATCATCATCCTTTTGGTTTGATAGATGGATTTCGCCCTCCGCAATTTGGAATGAAGAACATATGCCACCTGCTTTAAATCTAACAGTTCAAGAGTTTTTTCACTCTAAATCTTTTTTCTTGCAGGTTTTTGATGGACTGTTGCAACCGGAGATAATCTCTTAGCTGCGTATTTTGAATTTTATTTTCTTGGAAGAAAGAGATAGACTCGTGTGGACTCCATCGATAATGAGAGAATTCACAATCGCGTCTGCCTACAATGAGACTCGCAATGCCAGAGAAGTTTTTCCTTTTTTAAGCAATTTTTGGAATAAAATTATTCCGTTGAAAGTTTTATTTTTTGCATGGAGACTTTATAATCACTTGCTTCCTTTTCTAGAAATATTGATAAAAATGAGTATCATGTTGAATCCATTGAAATGTCTTTTTTGCCAAAATGCGGAAGAAAGTATTGATCATACTTTCTATGGCTGCCCACAGATAGCTATGGTGTGGCAACATTTTGCGGCCAAATTAGGAATTGTTTCTCAAAATCACACTGGATGGTGGAGTCTTTTACAAGTATGGCAGTCTGTAGGGAATTTCACGATTGCAAAAAAATCAATTATCATGGTGACACCCTTGTTTATACTATGGGAAGTCTGGAAACTTAGGAATAAAATGGTCTTTGAAAGTATTTCTTTTTCTTTATCACAGTTGCTTAAGGCTATTGATACTAATATTTCCAATCTGTTGAGTGTATATAAGCTTCAGGCAGGGACCATTGTGGAACAAAAAGAAGTGGAAGAGATTTTTAATGTGAAAGTGCTAAGGCCACGAAGCAAGAAGATTCAAATTGTTAAATGGAAGCCACCAGATTCAGGAGAGTACGTGTTAAATACAGACGGCTCAGCATTGGGGCAACCAGGTGAAGCAAGATGGGGATATGTTTTGCGAGGTGATAACCGGCTAATTATTGCAGCTGAAAGCAGATATATGGGCGTAGCAACAAGTTTAGAAGCAGAACTTGCAGGGGTATATCATGGTCTGAAAGCTTGCTTGGAGAAAGGACTACTACGAATTGAAGTGCAAACGGACAATAAGGTAATCGCACTTTGTCTCCAAAAAGCAATGAGTTTTCCATGGAAATTCTCTCATGTTTTCCGAGAAATAAAATACATGTTGAGCCTATCACATTCAAGAATTATTCATATTTTTCGAGAGGCAAATAGTGTGGCAGATGATCTTGCTAAGAGGGCTTCTGAGGGAGCCACTAGGAAATATGATTGTCCATTAGACACTCCAGTCTCAGTAAGAGGGAAAGCTCATTTGGATAGACTATCTGTTCCCTATCTCAGATTCCGATAGCTAGGGTTTTAGTCACCTTAGGAAGAAAAAAAAAGGGTTAGATAGTCTCTAGATCTTCAGGAAACCTAGATGGAGTTGCCAGGGGATTTATGTTTCTAATCTTTGTAAGGCAAGCTCCTAGGAACCTAGATAGGAAAAGTGAACTATCAGGGGATTATAGTTTTATCTTTTTAAGACAGTTCCTAGTGTAATTGTATAAGAATCGTCATGGGTTTTACTAGAAAACTTTGTAAGACGGTTCTTTTTCGTTTGAGTAAGTTTTAAGCACTACCTGCTGTAACTTTTGCTTTTAATTAATAAAATCAGGGTCCTCCCGCCAGGTACCGCCCTGGATTCTCCTAAAAAAAAAGATTGATGTTATAAATTATAATTTTTCAACTAAATTAAGCTGTGTTTTTGTTTGAGCACATATCAGTTATCTAATGTGGTTTTTTTAACTGAGCTCCAAAAATTGATCAGAAAGTACAAGAACAGTGGGTAAGTGAAAATCTGATGATATGTCTAAACAGGTTCATTAATTCACGGAAGAAATACGCCAACTTGCTAATTGCACAATGATCATGAATGAGAATTCTGGGCAGGGGGCTTAAAAGCATCTCGTTAGTTTCTGCTATTAGGGTGCTTTGGGCTATAGATACATGTGGTCGAAGGTTGTATCCCCGATATCGATGGGCGCCTGTTAAGATATATTATCTATCCTACATCGCTACCGTGAAGAGAAGTGACTCAGTATATAAGTTCTAAAGGCCACCGCACTCATTACCAATTAGTCGCCACCGTGAACAGAATTGACTCAGTATATAAGTTCTAAAGGCCACCCCACTCATTACCAATTGGTTTTGAGATGGAAGTACAAGGTATTTATATACTTTGACATGGTATCAGCAGTCTGAGCTTGTGGCGGTGTTCTGGGCTAGAGATTGCCTGTGGTGATTTTTACATTCTCTCACTTGAACGTTGACTCGTGAGCTATTCTGTTCTTGTCTTGATCCAAGTCCATTTGGCAAAAAGTTCAAAGACCCATTGGACTCGAGGGAGCGTGTTAAGGTGTATTATCTTGTCCCACATCGCCACAATGAAGAAAAGTGACTCTGTATATAAGTGCCAAAAGCCACCCCACTTATTGCCAATTAGTTTTGAGATGGGAGCCCAAGATATTTATATACTTTAACAGCGCCACACTCATACACGGGGTCTAGGGAAAAATGAGTGGTTGTTTATGTTACAAGAGCCTCAATTAGGAATAAGTAATGGTTGAATGCTTGTGATGGTTTTTTTTTTTTCTGAATAATATTAAGGAAGGCTAGTTGCCCCCGCTATTACATCGATTAGTATCTAAAATGCCTTGCCATGTATTTTTGTTTAAAAAAAGAGTTTTCTATTTGATTTGAATGCTATTAAAATTTTGCAGGCAATTTGATTGTGAACTAAATAATAATCGATCAGAAAAGTTTCATAATTTGTGGTTTTTATCTCATGAAATGTTGAGCAATTTTGTTTCCTCATGTTTGAATGATCATACAAAAAATAAAAATAAAAAAACAAAAACAAAAACAAAAAAAACTAATACGATGAAAAAGAAGACGCTTTAGGAAGTTTATCTAATGAAAGTTGATGATAAAAGTGTACATGGAAAATTGTGACGATTCATTAAATCAATGTTATAAAACCCTCATAATGTTAATTTCATTTATCTTAGTATTTTTCTTAAAGAAAAACATTAAGTCACTAATTAGTAGAGTTTCGTTAAGGTGTTGCAAACCCCATAAGGTTTCTTGGTGTCCCTTACTTTTATTAGATATATTTTAATTGAATGGTTTAGTCAAAAATCTTTGATTGGACCATAGGAATTTCCATATATATATATATATATATATATATATTCTGTCACATATATGTTGCAATTTGACATGGACATAACTATTTCTTATTGAACTTAACTTAGTGATCAAATCAATCAATATCTTACTATATATTAAGGAAATTTTTTCACAAGACACATGTCACACAATTAGATCATTAATAATTTACAAAAACACGTGTCCATTTTTCATTCATAGAGAAACTTATGTAGTCCATGTGTCAATATTTTATTGGCTTATTATTTTTTTACTAATCTTATACTACACCTCATAATTGTAATCTTGCATAGTAAAATATTTATGATATTTTAACATATCATCAGTTTTACTTTTACTTTTTCACCAATTATTCGAAATTTAACTCATCTAAATAACCGTTGAAATAACTTCGGCGATTTAATCTACGCTGATGATAGAAAACATCGCTCGAACTTAATATAATCATCAGAAATAATTGCCGGCGAAATCATCATTGGATATATACCACTTATATCGACAAACGAATAATCATCTCTGTTGATTGATTATTTAAATGGATTATACACATGCTTCGTAGGAAGCATTGGATCTCGATTCCCAACTTATCACGGACAAGTTCACCGGGGATTAGAAACTCCATTGAAGAAATAATCCCCTCAACTAACGAGGATTAATTTCTTCCTTCAACTGCTGGCAGTATTCTTCTTTGTCAAAGACTGCCGGCACTCCTTCCTTCCATCTTGCTAAACTCTGTGAATAATTCTCAGAAACCAAAATGATTTTGTATTTCTTCAAACATCCATCTTACCATGAACAACGACCAACCTCCATAATTTTAGGAATTTTCAAATTTCACATCCGGATAAGATTGAACTAATTTAACTTAAATGCCAATTAGAAGATTTTCCGAATTGTATTTGAGGAATATATATTTGTTTCAAATATTTATATATAATTCAACGAAATTAGACTCATAATTAGCGTAGAAAACTACTTCTATCCTAATTAATTAATTAATTAATTGCCGTAATTGCATAATAGATCTACAATTCAAATTGAAGTATTTCAAATAGCTTCTTTTTTTTTAAGGAAAACATACTCCATTAAGATTACTGGAAATGGTCCAGCACCATTTGATACAAGAACAGACCGTCCAAAATGACGTACTTGAACCGTCCTAACGACGTACTCACGGTACTAATCACTGCACCAGTGACTAGACCAAAAAAACTGCCAAAAGGAAAAACAATCTTACAATAACATAATTCTATTGTCGGACATATCACGGAACATAAGAAAATTTTGAACTCGAATATATCACTAATCCGCAGGCTGAAGCACAAATTTATCATCATGAACGACAAACAACATACATCAAATTCGGACTCGACCAATGGACTCGGTTCTGTTGATACACTAAATTCACTCAGTAAAGAATCAATCCGAGATCTATACTGAGGGTGGATTATCCCACTTAATTGAATTAAAACACTATAATAAAAAAACAACCAAATCTGGACTGACATAGACTCCATCAGATCAGGGATGCAGCGGGAGGGTGGTGAAGGCAGCAGAGGTGGATGCGGTGGGGGGTGGATCTGGGCGGCAAAGGGCGGCAGAGGGTGGTACTGACCAGCAAAGGATGGCTTAGGATGGATCTGGTCAGCAAAGGGCGGCAGAGGATGGATCCGGACGGCAGAGAGGCAGTGGTGGTTTTGGCGGTGGTGCAGGGGGTGGATCTAGAGGAGGTTTCAGTGCCGGAGGTGGAACTAGACTTGGTGATAGAGAAAAAAAGACAACTCCCCCACCACCATTAAAGGAGGTTGGGGGAGGAGAAAAATTCCGGTAGGAGATTGTTTAGTGAGAAGGGAGAGGAAAATATTTTAGAGAGATAAAACTTACTTTGATTCACAAATCCCTCGTGGCAAAATGATTGTATTAAAATGAAAATCTTAACTAGACAATCATTTTAGAACAAAGAGGAAAACAAATTATTTCAAATCTATTGTACTTAATTATAGCAACATACAAGAAGGACACATATCAGCTCCACATTAAAAATTTTCCCACCAAAACTCTTTTTCAGTATAAAATGAAAAATGCCACGTGGCTTCCTAAATATTCAGGAAAAACAATCTGAAAAAATGGAAAAGAGGCCCGCCCTTCAATTCCGTTCCAAGAACGTTAAATTAGGACGGTAAAAATGAGCCCTCAAAAAATTCTATCTCATCTTTTGCTTCAAATCCAAAAATGATTTCTCGATAACAGATTACTCCAAATCTCAACTCCATCAATCACAATATCCATTTGAATTTCAAACAGAGAGGATCTGATTCTTTTTTATCTTCTCTCTTTCATTATTATTTAAATCAATCCTAGGGTCAAAACGTTCATCGCCGCTCTCTCCTCTTCTCTCCTCCTCCTCCTCGGATTTCCTCTAATTGATTAACATAAAGAAAAATTTCAAGCTTCGGGACAATGGGGTTGGCGAACTTAACGGCAACAATGAAGATCTCGATTTCAAAACACAAGCCACGTCATCAAATTCATCGGCTGGATCAACACCGATTGACTATTGCCGATAATACCATAGTTTTTGAAACAGATTTGGTAGATTGGTTTGACGGTTAACAAGAATACGAAGAAAAGGCCAGCGAGATCTTCATTTTCAAGTTAGTAATGCAGTTTCAATTGTTGTCGTTGTGTTTCGATCGTTTTGCCTGAATCTTTTTGTGTCAAATTATAAGTTTCGGCCAGAAATAGTAGACGGCAACGGCATCAGAAATCCAACGGTGAAAAATAACAACAAAATAATTGTGTAAGTATTGAACTCATTTTTGTGTTTATGCATTTTATAGCCAAAATCGGTTTTTATTTTATAATTTTTATTTTTTAAAATCTGTTATCAGGGACTCACATTTAATTTGGTCGGTCGAATCAATGGAGATGAAAAATCACTGATGATGGCAAAAGCAAACATAGACTATTTTGCAAGGTTTAATCTTTCTTTTATTTTTTGCCTTTTCTTTTAATGGTCGTCCTTTCAGATTTTGGTTTTGGTTATTCCATATTTGTTTGAATCCTATGAGGGAATAAGGAAGGAAAAAATTCTCTGTTGCCGGGCTCACTCCTTTGAATTAGTGCATTAGTTTTCAATGTTGCTCTCTTTTTTACCTCAGACAATCACATTTTTTTTTTGAGTAGTACTGGGAGGCCTGAACTACATTGGATGAGTTTTCAACTATATGTGTAAACCACCCACAGAGGTTTTTGAAACTAGACGGAACCTAGATCGCTACAAGTTAAAGGCTTTGCCATGGTGTGATTAGATTTATTAATAAACTAAATTGGTGAAATTGGTGTGCTGCTCCGCAGAGCATGTGAAATACAGAGTCACCTGTCTCATCTTAACATTCTTATGTGAAATACAGAGTCACATGCATCATCTTAATATCTTGGACTCAATGGCTATTTTTTATGATCTGCTAACATGACTACTAATTAATCTTATTTGTAAAGGGAAAAAAAAGTCAGAAGACTGATTTCGTGAATAACTTATGCAGAAACAAGTTTATTTGATTCTTGAATATGCGGCATAGGTGAACTCTACAAGGAGTTGTAGAAGTGAAAATATTTCAGCGGGAGCCGTTCGGCTACTGTGAGTCCTCTGATGTCTTTTCTGGATCTCAATTTTTATCTAAATGTGCACATTTGATTACTGAAAAAAGAGGAATCCTCCTTTTCAGTTCTGTATATTATCCAATAAGAGCACTTCTTTGTTTTGCCGGAAAGAAGTCTGGTAGGAGAGTTCTTTTTGATATGCCGAATTTGGTTTGGTTCTTGCTAAAATGTTGTGTAAGGCAATTTTGATTCTCCACATTCAAGGATTGTTTCTTTGTCGGGTGTTCCTATAGTTTCTTTATTACTATATACTGGATATTGATGCCCTGTTTGGTGAGATTATTAAATGTTTTGATTGTGGTGAATATGAGTAGATTAATGAAAGCTGAAAACTGCGGTGAATATGAATGTTTTGATTGAGTTTTTTTGCATGTGTTATTATTTTTAATTGTACAGTTTCTATTAACAAGCACCACTTTGCTTGAAAATGGTTCTCTCTACTGAACAAAGAGGTATTATAGTTGATATTCCCTGTTTATACTTTCGAAGATACGTTAAGAGAATCAACAACAGTTGTTGTTGCGTACAGTTTTCCGGAAATTAATCCTTTACATAATTAAAACCAACTAGAAAACTTACAAGGTTGGATGGCTTTCACTGTTACATAAGTCATTAGAGTTAAAGTATATGAGTGAAACCATTTCCAAGGCACTTCATATTTGGGTCTTCATTTAATATTTTTTTTCCTTTTTTTTGGTGTGAAATTTGTGTTTTAAAAATTGGAGTTAAGATTCAGTTTACTTTGTTCATATTATGCAATGCTTAACTATTGCATCTCATGTATAAGGTTGAGGCATTAGAGTTTTGGTATTCATGTGGTGGAATTTACAAATTTTCCAGAAAGTGTTCTTGCAATTCCAGAAGAAATGCAGCCGAGAATGCATGGTTTTTACAAAATGATGGCTTTCTCATCTGCCCCAATTTGCTCGCTAGAATGCAAGTTTCTTTTAGGTATTTGGCATCAGAGAATGCTATGGCTCAATGCACCTATTATTCTTTTTTACTATCAATATTTATTCGTAATAAAATACATGTAATTTTATTAATGTAGTACATTTATAGATATTTACTATTCAAAATCTCAACGAATAAATAGATTTGTGAATATATAATTGTGGTTTGAGGTTTGCCGGATTCACAAGAATGTATAATTTAGCTTTTAAGTTATGGTTTTATATTTATTTTGCTGAAAGAAAACTAATCTTATAAAACAAACCATAGAATATGGGAAAAAAATCTGAAAGCGGACGTCCGGGCTTTTGGCTGGGGCAAGCATTTAGCACTTAATTAAAGTAGGAACAAAAAGGACATGTGTCAGTTCTACATTATTTTTTTCCTGCTAAAAGGTTTTTTAGTACAAAAAACTTTCTGACACGTGCTTTCCTAAAAATTTAGAAAAAACAATCCCAAAAAAATGAAAAATTAAGCCCTCCTTCGTTTCTGTTCTAAAACGTCAAATCAGGACGCAATCTCCAAATCTAAGACTACTCCAAATCTCAACTTCATCAATCACAATATCCATTTGAATTTCAAACAGAGAGGATCTTATCTTTTATCTCCTCTCTTTCATTATTATTCATATCAATCATGGGATTAACACAATACGTTTTCATCGCCCCTCTCTCCTCTTCTCTCCTCCTATGATTTCCTCTAATTGATTGGCATAAGGAAAAATTTCAAGGTTCAGGACAGTGGGGGGTTGAGAAACTCAACGGCAACAATGACAATGTCAATTGCAAAGTTCAGGCTAATTGTGTGGTAATATTGGTTGGTAATCAGGAAAAATCTCAAGGTTTTGGACCGTAGTTAATATTGGTACTCATGTCCGACAAATTCATTGGAGGAAGAACTTAGGCGTGTGGATACTGCTCTAAGTTTGCTAAACTTTGAGGTATAATATTGGATTTGATTTTTTTTTTCCAAATTTTTTGTTTGAAGTAACTGGGACTCAAATTTGATTTTGGGTTGGATAACGAGGTACCATTTGTAAGCTGTAAAGGAGAGAAAGATGGGGGTTTTTTTTTTCTTTCTGATTTTGGTGTTGTTCTGAAATAGACGAGATTTGTTGATGAAAGGTTGCTTTTTTAGGAGCTTGAGGACTTCGTCTTTAGGTTTGTGCATAAGGGTTTTCTGGGTTTTGATTTTATTTGTTTGAATCTATTATAAATTCAATCAACTATGGGTTCATTTTTCAATATTTCACCTTTAATTTTTTTTTGACAGTTTATGAAGAGATACCCAACCGATCGATAATGCTGTTTGAGAAAGCTGTTTGAGAAGGTTAAGGTCGACGACGTTGAGAAAAATAGATGAGAAAAAATTGTACTTTTGGTGTTTTCTTATTTTTTTCGTGTGTTTTTTTATTCAACAGTATCAAATCAACAAATGTTGCATAATAAAATCTCTCCAAATACTTTAGCCACTTCGATTCAAAGTTATTTAAAGATTTCACCGTTAGATGCCCTTGATCTGAGCGGTAGCTTTTGTTTTGTTTATTTATGATAACAAGACTATAGCCTTTGCTACCCTGATTTGTGTATAACATAAATTAGCCTCTAAAATTCAGACGATCAGTCATGTCATAGCATTTAGTACTTCTCCCAAGTCTCAAGTCCCTTCTGGATTAATACATAATTGTTGCCTTTGCTTTTGCAAGACTAGGATTGATCCCAAGGTAATGCTAGAGCATTTAGTAGTCTCATCGTGTGTTTACCTCATCTGATGGAGGGTGCAGGTTTTACTAATTCTGACTTGGATTTTTGTATTGTTTGATCAAATTGTCAGCGGAGCTTCTCTTGCTTCTGTGCTAGGATCTCAATTGCAATACTTAGTGCTTGGTATCAAACCGAAAATGGTGATTCATCCATTTTAGTTGAGCATTTAATTCTTGGTTTCATAGGTAGTTCCTATATTTAGGAATCATCCATTCAAGAACTTTGGATTCTCCTGAGAATATCTTAAAAAATGCAAGGCCGGTAATGACTAAGGTCTAAGGCGGCGTCTTGATGATAAAGGTGGCTATTTGTTTTTTTTTTTGGTTTAAGTTTTGTTAATTTCAATTCCTGCCTTTCTACTTCATAATGGGTTTGATTAAACCCTAATTGATCTACATCCGGGCCAAATCTACTTTGTAATGGCTTTGATTAAAACCTAATTCAACTGGGTGTAAATGTATTTTACGAGATCCGAAGAATGCCGGATCTGAAGAGAAGGATCTCAACCAAAAGCTTCAAAGTCTCCCAAAAAGGGTCCTATTATTTGGGTTATGATGTTTTAAATTGATCCACGTTCTTTTAATTTGTTATTCGGGTGTTTGATTCTTTACCTGCAAGCCAGATAATGGGTGCAATATGTTGCTTATTTCTTAATTTGTTCATTTTATTTGCCTGCAGCCGTATATTGAATACAATATGTTCAAACGAACATCCAAATTCGCTATCTGCGATGTTGAAATATGTCCAACTATCCTGGGAACGTTTGGCCCTTTCTCTAATATTGAATATAATTGGATTGGTTGGTATGTAGCTTTACTTAGATTTTGTTCAGTTTTGATCTTTAGTTTACCGTTGGGTTCACTGGTGCTGCTGGTTTTATTCTTGCTATGCTATGGTTTTATGTCATTTGACTTGGTTCTTTTGGTACATCATTGCTATGGATGGAAGAGTGACATCAAGCCAATGAATTTTTCGTCAAGGCTATGATTTGGATGTTATCCGAGTTAAAGTTGTTCACCCTCATTTTATTCAAAGCTTGGTTTTTATTACTTCAAGGATACATGTGGGTTGCGGACTTCGAAGTTGCATATCCATAAAGACATTGTATGGGTAAATTACTCTGCCTCTACTACTACTTCTTTGCTGAAATTTTATTGTTTTATGTTCATAGTTGGTCCCTTAAATCTATATTTGTAATTCTTATAGGAATGGACAGCAACTTTGGTTCAAGTTAAATGGACAGATCTACATATAAACATCGACATTCATCCTCAGAAACAAAGACCGACGAAGCACAAGTCAAAAGTGGAAGTCTCATAAGTGACAACAATCGAGGATGGAAAACAAAGTATTGAGGGGAACAGTAATATACTGTATTGTAATGTAATCAAACGGAAAAACCCGGATCAGAAAAGGACATGTAACTACGGCAGTGAGACCAGAAGCATCAATGCCGCGAGTAACGTCCTCAGCTGTAGATTGAGAAGAGAACCCTGATGACGCTTTCTTCCAAGGATGCCACAACTTCTTGTTGTCAAATGTAATCCTTCTTGCTTAAGAAAACATGAAGCTCTTTGAACTTTTTTGCAATCGATTTCCACTATGTATACAAGCAAATTAATCTATCAGGGTCCCTTCCAGAAATTGAAATGTGGAAAGGAAGCCTGAGTTGTTAGCTTCCTTGTGTGAAAACAGAATCATAAATTTAACTTCTTCTGTCTTACATGTAATAGCCAAATTTTTTTATATTTTTCTCTTTGCCTTTACGTATTGGATGATCTGAACTAATGGAAAAAAACTAAAGAAATGTCGAGATTTGAGAGGCAAAAGTTTCAATTTCGAGTGGAAAACACAAATGAGGAGAGAAAGGGTGTAGTCAATATTTCTGTATAGATAGTTTCAGTTTTTATTCTAGATTCCAGCCCAGTTTTCAATCCAATATAAGCAGTTTAATTTAGGCAATCCAACAGGTCCCGCAAACATTATTGAATACTAATAAAACCTAAAAAAGCATAAGTTCCAACGCTAATACAAAACTAAACTATTAAAGTGAAATAATTCACTATTAAACTACAACGCTAAAACAAACTAAATTATTAAAGTGAAACTCCTTGAACGTATAAAGGAAAATGAGACCAAATTATATTCACAAAGTTGTGTTAGAAAAACTGTTTTCATTTTACTCTTTCATTTCAGAATTCAAAAACGAGTTAAAAGACATTTTGGATGAATGTTAACACATTGCACTGATTTTTTTTTTTCAAATAAAAGAAAAATTATTATTTTTCCTAACACCATCGAATTCCCGTTAGGATTGCCGAGATTCGGGTAACTGGCAAAGATTCAGAGGCGATGGTTAAAGATTAAGCGAAATTATTTTAGATATGAGATGTGGGACGTGATTTAAAAAAGTAATATAGATTGTAATAGCCCCTAATTGAATGATAAACGAAGAAGATCTACCTAAATCCAACTAAATACCGTCACCGTATTCTCTGTATATTCATGAGTCGAAGGGAAAAAAAAAAAAAAAGGTAAGGAAACCGAAGTTCTGTTTTGGATATTTTTTTATTAAGGGTTAAAAATTAATATAATACAAATAGATGCTTCATATTTAATTTAATTTAATTATTACCCCACATCTAATTTTATTTAAACCCTACATATTTAAATACTCCCTCCGTCCCATAATTATTGTCCACTTTGCCCAAAAAATTTTGTCCCAAAATTATTGTCCAATTTGACTTTTTATGGATCAAATTACACATTTGTCCTTAGTAAAAAACATTATCCATAAAATCTTAGTGGTTAAACAATTACTTATGTAGGGGTATATCCGGTTGTTTAAGGTAAAATATAGTTAAGTTTGATCAAAAATAAAATCTTTCATTTTAGTAAAACTGGACAATAATTATGGGACAGAGGGAGTATTAAAAGTAGAAAAATAGTTGTGTTAGTAAAATTACTATTTAGGGGCGAGCCCGGACGGAGTATTTAGTATATGATTATAATCGTCACCAATTCATAATAAACAACCATACAATTTTTTATTTTTTTTTTTTTTTTTTGTATTCAAAATCCACAAAATATGTAAAAGCATAAGCAACAATAGCATTTGTTAGTTGACTGCTGCCAAATGGTCTGTAGTCCGTGGGCTTCTTGGCCGTACAATGGGCTGTAGGCCTTCATAGGTTTAATGTTGAAAGAGACTTGTAAAATTTGGTGCACTCGAATTCGAGAGAGGGGAAAAAAATGAAAAAAATAGTAAACAAATAGTAGAATAAATGTCTGATCACATTTAACATTTTACTGTCCAAAATCAGACAAAGGTTACTATCAAGAATGATTTCCTTTCAGTATGTACTTTTTTCTTGCAGCTTTTATTCATGGGATTTTGATTTTTGCAATTATCAGACCCTTTCGATTTGTGTAGCATCCAGTCAGTCAGTCAAATCTTCATTGCTTGCAGTTTGCATCAAAATAGAAACTGTCATTTGTATACGTGTACAGTACTCAAATTACATCATACTAATACATTATCAATTTACCATTATTTTTTTTGTGTTACCATTTTTTTTCAGAAAACAAAATTCCATTTTGGAATGCACCTTTTTTTGTGTGTGTATTTTGCGACTAATTTGAATTGAGTGATGTAAATATCTCCAGCGATAATCATAATTCTCAACAATTTTTTGATCAATTTTGAATACATTAATGTTGGGTTTTTAGTTTGTGAAATAAAACCAAAACCAAAAGTTGCAACCTAAAGTTGGTTCAATATTTCTGAAACCTTTTAAAAATTGTCAAGTAATTGAAAGAATATGAAACATGATAAGTATTCATGAAATGTTAGGTTGGTGACTTGGAATTCAAGGGGTATAAGCCTTGATTCGTATTTTTTCATTTCCTAGTGTTTGCCTATAAATAGGTGTACTATTGCAGATTTTGGGTAAGTCTTTTGCATTCCTAAATTCTGAAAAGAACATTCAATAATTGCAAAATTGCATGTTCTTGTGCTTTTCGTATCCTAGAGACAAATTGCCAATCAAACCCGGTTTTGCAACATAGTGGGGGCAAATATTGTCTTAAGGACAGTGATTGCACGCTTAGAGCACATCAAGATCTTTGTGGTTCCCCCTTTATTGTCACATACAAACTTTTACAAATAAAGTTCATCTTTCTTTGTCTTGTTCTTTGGTGTCTCTTGTATTTTCTCTTTTTATAGTACTCCTACTATTCTTTCAATCTTAAGACAATATTAGTTATGGAATCAACACAAGAGTCTGCTATGAAAGTGATGAACAAAGATTTTGTGAAGTTGGATCATCTTGATGGATCTGGCACTAACTTTAACCGTTGGAAGGACAAGTTGATGTTCTTTCTTACGGCTTTAAAGGTGGCTTATATTTTAAGCCCAAATTTGGAGGAGATTACCCTGCCTGTGGAAGGAGAGTCTGAGGAGATCAAGAAGAAGCGTGCAAAGCGTGAAGAGGATGAGATTATCTGTCATGGTCATATCCTCAACAATTTTTCAGATTCAGTGTATGATCTCTTCTCAAATTTGAAAAGCCCAAGAGAGATTTGGACTACCATTGAAAGAGAGTGTGCTAATCAGAAACAAGGGGCAGATAAGTTTCTCATTAAAAGTTAATTTGAATTTAAGTTGCTTGCCAATTCTCCTCTTATGGATCAAATTCGCAATCTCCAAGTTATAGTGTCAAAATTGAAAGACATTGGTGTTGAAATGTCGGAATCTTTGCAAGTTGGGGTAATTATTGCAAAATTACCTCATACTTTGAATGATTACCAAAAGAAGTTGTTGCACACTTCTGAGAATTTGACTGTGTCTAGTGTTTTGAAACACTTGCGAATTGAAGAGGGGGCAAGACTTCTTCAAAATTTAGAAATTTGTGAAAATTCTAAAGTGAATTTTGTGGCTGAAAAAGTGGATAACAAAAATAAGAGAAAGAAATCTGAAAATTCTAATGACAAGAAGAAAGATAGGAAATGTTACAATTGCGGTGGAAAGGGTCATTAGGCCAATTGCAAGTCTAACAAGAAGCAAAAGGGAAATAACATCCCAACTGCGAAACTTGTTGAAGACAATGCACCGGTTGTGGCGGTTATCTCGCTTGGGACCGTGACCGAGTTGAACATGGCTACACCACTTTCTTCCAAAGATTGGTGGTATGATTTTGGGGCTGGTATCCACGTGTGCAATGACAAGGATCAATTTAAGAACTATGTTCTTGAAGGACATGAAGTCATAATGGCTAACGGTATAAGGGCTCAAGTTCAAGGCGAAGGTGAGTGCATTTGCAATTCACTTCTGGAAAGAAATTGGTCCTAACTAATGTGTTTCATGTTCCTAGTATTGTTAAGAACCTTGTATCAGCCGACATCCTTAATAAAAAGGGATTGAAGGCAGTCCTAGAATCAGACAATGTAATCTTGTCAAAGAATGGGGTATTTGTAGAAAAAGGATATTCTTGTAATAGCATGTTCAAGTTGAGTATCAATAAGATGAATGATGTTTCTATTTATTTGATTGAGTCTTCTTATTTTTTTTGGCATGGTAGATTAGGACATATGAGTTATAAAGTAATTTCTTTTATGTCTAAAAATGGCCTAATTAATTTAAGTGACTTGAAAAATAAGAAGTGTGAAACTTGTGTGCAAGCCAAGATTACAAAATTACCTTTCCTTGGAGTTGTAAGAAATACATCTTTGCTTGAATTGGTGCATTCAGATGTATGCGAACTTAATGGATTTTTAACAAGGGAAGGTAACAAATACTTTGTAACCTTCATAGATGATTTTTCAAGATTTGTGCATGTTTATCTAATGAAGACAAAGGATGAAGTGTTTGGTATGTTTAAAACTTACA
This sequence comes from Oldenlandia corymbosa var. corymbosa, assembly GCA_949775105.1. NCBI lineage: Eukaryota > Viridiplantae > Streptophyta > Magnoliopsida > Gentianales > Rubiaceae > Oldenlandia > Oldenlandia corymbosa. The sequence goes on along the minus strand of OX459119.1, from coordinate 7,675,956 downwards.
AGTCCCTAGTTGAAAATCAATTAAGTAAGAAAATCAAGATTTTGAGAAGTGATAGAGGAGGTGAATACTTCTCAAATGAATTCTCAAAATTTTGTGAAGATAATGGTATTGTGCACCAAACAAGTACACCATACACACCACAACAAAACAGTTTGGCTGAAAGGAAAATAGAACTCTGTGTGACATGGTAAATGCTATGTTAGTGAGTTGTCTGCCAAATAACTTGTGGGGAGAAGCCTTATTGGCTGCGTGCCACTTATAGAATTCCTTTCCTAAAGACTAAAGTGTCTCCATATGAGGTATGGAAGGAAAGAAAACCAAACTTGAACTATATCAGAGTTTGGGGATGTATAGCTTATTATAGAGTCCCCGATAACAAAAGAACTAAGTTAGGACCAAGAGTACTTAAAAGTGTGTTTGTTGGCTATGCTGAAAATTCTAAGGCCTATAGGCTACTCAATATTGACTCTAATATGAGTCAAGAGATGTGCAATTCTTTGAGAATTTGTTTCTTAAAGATACCAAAGTGAGTGGTGTTCCATTTAGAGACCCTAGTTCTTCTGAAAGTGCGGCTCTTTCTGATAGTTCTTCAAGTAAACTTAAGAGGAAGGAAAATGACTCTCTTATAGAGGTTAGACGATCTCAACGGCAAAGAAAAGAAAAACAATTGCCCTCAGATTTTATATCTTCACAGGCAATAGTCTTTCTTGTTGAAGACAATAGGGACTCTCTACTTAGTAAAATTCCATTTTTACTTAGTGTAGAGGAAGACCCAAAAACGTACAAAGAAGCTATGAGTTCTAGAGATGATGCATGTTGGAAGGAAGCAATCAACGATGAAATGGACTCAATATTATCCAATAGTACTGGATTCTAGTTGATTTGCCTCAAGGCTCAAAACCTATTGGTTATAAGTGGGTATTTCGAAGAAAGTATGCTACCAATGGACCTGTACTAACTTATAAGGCACGATTAGTGGCCAAAGATTTTAAACAAAGAGAAGGAATTGACTATTTTGATACATATGCACCAGTAGCTAGAATTACTTCGATTCGTGTACTTCTGGCTTTAGCTTCTCTCTATGATTTGCCTGTACATCAAATGGATGTTAAGACAGTATTCTTGAATGGTGATCTTGAAGAAGAGGTGTATATGGAACAACCGGAAGGCTTTGTGCTACCAGGGAATGAAAGCAAGGTATGTAAGTTGGTAAAATCACTATACGGACTCAAACAGGCACCTAAACAGTGGCATGAGAAATTTGATTCAGTTTTACTCTTAAATGGCTTTAGATTTAATCATGCTGACAAGTCCATGTATACTAAAGTGTGTGATGAGTATATAGTGGTTATTTGCTTATATGTTGATGACATGCTCATCGTAAGTACCACTATGAAAGGTGTGCTAGATACTAAAGTATCTTTCTTCTAAGTTCAAAATGAAAGATCTTGGTGAAGTAGATACTATTTTAGAGATAAAAGTTAAATGGCATAGTGGGGGTTTTGTGCTTTCTCAGTCACATTATGTTGATAAACTTCTAACCAAATATCAACATATGAATGTGAAAGAAGCTGTAACTCCCTTTGATGCTAACTCTAAGCTTTGTAATAATGAAGGTAATCCAATTGCGCAGCTTGAGTATGCTAGTGTAATTGGAAGCCTCATGTATGCTATGAGTTATACTAGACCTGACATTTCCTATGCTGTGTGTAGACTTGCTAGGTATACTAAATGTCCGGGTTAAGAACATTGGAAAGCTGTCACTAGAGTCTTGGGGTATCTTAAATGAACTAAAGATTTTGGACTCTACTACAATCGTTTTCCTAGTGTTCTTGAAGGTTATACCGATGCTAGTTGGATGAGTAGCAATGGGGAGCAAAAATCAACTAGTGGTTGGGTGTTTCTGCTTGGTGGTGGTGCTATTTGTTGGGCATCTAAGAAGCAGACGGTTATAACAAATTCTACTATGGAATCGGAATTTATAGCTCTATCCACAGCTTGTAAAGAAGCGGAGTGGCTAAAAGATCTTATATTAGATCTGGATATATGGCCTAAACATATGCCGCCAATTATGTTGCACTGTGATACTGAGTCAATTATGTCTAGAGCATTGAACAAAGTGTACAATGGTAAGTCTAAATCAATTAGTTTGAGGCATTCATACATTCGAGAAATGTTGAATAATGATGTTGTCTCTATTGTGTTTGTGAGAACACACAAGAATTTAGCGGATCCGTTTACTAAACCTCTTGCGAGAGAGTTAGTGGCTACGACAACATTCGGAATGGGATTAAAACCTTTAATATAAAATTACAAACAATGGAAACCCAACCTTCTTCTAGCAGACCACTAGATTGAAAGGTTCAAAGGGTAAAAACAAGTTGTTTTGTAATTGTGAGCACCAAATATATGTGTATACCATTCCAAGGTTGGTGCATTATGTTACTCTTAAGTGAGTAGGTTAAGAGTAATCTCTTAATGAAATTATTCATGAATATTCAATTACGGTTAAGTAATGAATTTGAATAACTTTCACCTATTTGACCATAGAAGTGGTGCCGCTTCTAGCAAGAGTTTGAGGTTACCTCTTGTACATGGTCAAGAAACTAGGATGAGCACATGGCCGCTAATAGTGCTAAACAATAATGTGAATTATAAGGAATGTTGTGAGTGTTCGTGTGTGAAAATCAAGTCTGATATGGTTCAATTGTTGGTTCAAGCAAAGAGCTACCAACAAATTAGCTACATTCGTGACTAATTTTCACTGTGGTGTGATTTAAAATGAAAGTTACCACTCCTTATGCACGATTCTCAATATTTGTGACTGTTTTATATCACAAACTAAGTGGGGGATTGTTAGGTTTTTAGTTTGTGAAATAAAACCAAAATCAAAAGTTGCAACCCAAAGTTGGTTCAATATTTCTGGAACCTTCTAAAGGGTGTCAAGGAATTGAAAGAATATGAAACATGATAAGTATTCATGAATTGTTACATTGGTGACTTGGAATTCAAGGGGTATAAGCCTTGATTCGTATTCTTTCATTTCCTAGTGTTTGCCTATAAGTAGGTGTACTATTGCAGATTTTGGGTAAGTCTTTTGCATTCCTAAATTCTGAAAAGAACATTCAATAATTACAAAATTGCATGTTCTTGTGTTTTTCGTATCCTAGAGACAAATTACCAATCAAACCCGATTTTACAATATAATAGGGGCAAATATTGTCTTAAAGACAGTGATTGCACGCTTAGAGCACGTCAAGATCTTTGTGATTCCCTTTTTATTGTTATATGCAAACTTCTATAAATAAAGTTCATCTGTTTTCGTTTTGTTTTTCGGTGTCTCTTGTATTTTCTCTTTTTATAGTAGTCTACTATTCTTTCAATAGAACCAATGTTGTCCATCTCTTTTTATAGTCCATCTCTTGTACAATAAATAGGATACAAGAAATTGGTCCATCTCTTGTATTCTTTCTCTTTTTATAGTTTATATATTAATAATTAGTTGTCCATCTCCATACTCCATACTCCATAGTCTAAAAGAGGTCACAAAGAGGGGGGAAGACTCTGGAAATCAAAACGAAATAAAATAAATTCTGTGGGACTGACTTTCTCCACCATCTAAGACTTATTTGTTTGTAAGCTCCTTACTGAAAAAACACAAAAGTAAAACCTAAATGGTTTTATACTGTAGCTATGAGGCAATGACGATTAAAGATATGGTGTAAACTTCCAGCCTTTTTTTACCCCACTCTTTTAACCTTCTTCCGTAAGTCCAGAGTCTGCTTTTCTCAACAAAAAAAAAAAAAAGAAGTCCGTTTTTTTCTTTATCAATTTTCTCCATTTTTTTTCTTTATCTGGCTTCTTCGTTTTATGTTTTTTAAATTCTTGAAGTTTCTTCCTCTCAACCTCTCCTTTCCTATTGATTTCTTTCCAACCTTTTATTTTCTCCTGAACCCATATCCAATCGCTTCCGTCTCCCATTTTCATCGTGGCTAAAAAGAAAACGTTGTATTTTACAAAATTAATGCAGCTGCTTGGGCGAGCTATAGGCATGAATCTCAAGGCACCATTAAACCTATATACTCCCTCTGTCCCAAAATTATTGTCCAATTTGATATTTCACTTTTAGTATAATTTAAACTAGAAATAAAAACCCAAACTGCACAATAATTATGGGACGGATGGAGTATTAAACAAGATAATTGCTCAGAAAACTTATCTCAGCACACAAGGGTTGATGACCGTATAAATCGATCGCCGCTAATCAATGAATGGAAATTAAATCGTTGAAAGATGGAGTTTAAGAAGGTTTTTTTTTTTTTTGAGACTTGAGAGCAAAAAAGTAGATTAAAGTATCATAAATTAACATTCTTCAAAAACTCTTTCAAAAAAAAAAAAAAACATGCTTGAAAAACTAGTTGGAATAATAGTGTCCCAGAATCTCGTTCTCGGCGGTGAAGAAGAATGGCTGAGAAAAAGATGGAGAAATTTAAGGGAAAAAATAAAACTGATAATTTTCTTAAAATTCTAAGTGAGAGTAATGTAGGAAATTAATTCTTTTTTGCTTTTAATATAAAAAAAATGCTCTCAATTTATCAATGGCCATAGTAGGATAATAAAGTCGTGCTTTATGTTTGTGGAATTAAAATAAAGTTGAAAGATATTTGTGTTGGAGTGGTTCAATATTAGTTATACAAAAACGAAAATAATTTTTATGACGTGTTATTATTACCTGCAAAATAAAATAGTGATGTTTGTACGAATTATACAACAATCATGCCGTGCCACGAATTCTCAACTTATGGCTCAAGGTTTTTACTCAGTGGAGTCGAAAACATTGAATAAAGGAAATACTTCTTCATTTCTTGATAGGATTAGAAGTTTGTAAAACCAGTTATGTAATTGGACATTTGGACTACACAAATCATTTTTGTTCGGCTTACTGTTCCATTTTGTGTCATTTATATATTTTCTGCATATTTTGTGTCATATATTAATTGATGATACTAAACGAATGACAACGTGGGCTTCAGCGAAATAGTCCACAAGAAGAGCCCAAAATGCCTCAAAATGAAAAAAATAAAAATAAAAAATAAAATTAGAGCCATAATTTTAAAGGGAGACATCAACTAGAGAGAGCGCATGAAAACCAAACATGTTTGTCATTAGACATCCACGCGAAAATCATTGGCTTTGCACCTAGATGTGACCATGGCACCCTTTTCCTTTGGTGTGATTTGTTGGACGAATTATGTGTAATAGGAAGGGAGTCTATTCGGGATCCCATATATACATATTTAGAGATTTACTTATCAATTCGTAGTAAATATAGACTTGATCGATTAACCATTGTGTATTAGATACGTACGACATCGATTTGATATGCAAGTATAAAGGTTTCTGACAAGAAAATGAGGATTCTGCGACTTCTTTGTGGTAGGAACCCCCCATCATTAATGCCCAGCTTGACCTTTCACAAAAGGATTTAAGGTTCACAGAAATATTTTTTTTTATGTTAAAAAAAAGAAAGAAAATATTTATTATTATTACTCCCTCCGTCTCAAAATTATTGTCCAGTTTGAGATTTCATTTATAGTACAATTTGAACTATAAATGAAAACACAAATTGGACAATAATTATGGGACAGAGGGAGTATTTTTTTAATAAAAAAGGTGGGTGGGGTGAAATGTTGAATGCACGTTGGGGGCCATTTCAGGATCTGAAAAGGTAAAATGTTTTTTTTTTTAAAAAAAATTTCTTTTATCCCCCCACTAGAGAAAACACATTATTTCTTTATTTCACTTACTACCCTCTGATCTTTAAATGATCAACAGCGTTCCAGACTGCAACATCAAATCATAATCATAATCATAATATTCAGAGAAAGGAAAAAGAGAGGGGGTCGGGTCCTTTCACAGATTCTGTGGCTTTTTGTGATCTTTTATCACAGGAGTCAAGTGAAAAGGGTTCAATTATTATCACATTGTAGCCAATCCAGGTACCCTTTCTTCTTCTTCTTCTTCTTTCACAATCTCCTCCATACTATATCCTATAGGCGACACTCCTACTTTCTTTGCTTTGGGACTTTAAAAATAGCTACCTAGCTACACACTCTATTCCCCCATGGTGATGCTGATCAATCATGACCAATTAAAAAACAGTAGCCGCTCTCATTTTTTTATTTTATTTTTTTCACTTTATAATATGTGTATAATATCATGAACACACACACACACACGATATAACTAGATAACGTATTTAAATTTAGTTCGATTTTAAGTTGTTTGTGCATATTATTTAATTTAATACAAAATTACTATCGCTTGTGAACCAGATGGATAAAAATGTAGGTATGTTTAATATTTCTTATTAAGAACGTTAGTTTGAAATCATGAATATCATCGAGTCGAGGGTAGAGTGTGGACGTGAATGATCGCAATTACTTTTGGATCGATTAATGGTTGAATTAGGGTGGCGAATAACATGATATTGCAAAGTTATTCTTTCTCCTTCTGCTTTGTAGAAATTGACTAGTGCAAAAAGATGATCAACCTAACAATAATATTCGACTCCTGAAATCCTTGATTTAGGGATATATTTCTGCGGTCTATTCATACTTTAAATATGCAATTTGGTCAAAAAGGACGAAGGCATCATAATGGTTTAGTTGCACCCACACTTGTCACTGCATTAATTTGTAGTAGTATATACGAAGCAATCACCTAGGTTGATGGATGATGATGGCTCCTGTCCTTACGAAAATTGAAAAAAGAGATTCAGAAATTGCCAAGACATTTTTTTCTTTTTTCCTATCTTGAATCACATTCATATTCGTTTAAGATAAGGACCATAAGGTATATAGAATAATTGAATTATGTTCTGTTACATTTCCAATATATAAGTGGACAGCATACAAAATCCCTTTCCACTGCCGTCTAGCGAACTCATGATTTTTTGAAATAATAAAGGTGAAATTAAAATATTTTTTTCTCGCTAGATGAAAATCAATTATTTTCTATTCTCACACACACACAAAAAATACTATTCCAATGAGAGGGTGACCGGCATTGGTTACCTAGCCCTCCCTCTATTTGATTTTAGATTTTTTTTTTTTTTTTTTGGTTAAGTGAACAGGTAACACATTAATTTGGATATTCGATCAATGCCAGCTCAAAATGTAACGGTCGATTGGCTTGGGAATATGAATAATTGTAATATACAGTAGAACTTCTATAAATTAATAGTGTTGGGATCACCAAAATTTATTGATTTAACGAATTATTAATTAATTGATAAATTAATAAATTATTAATTTAAAGAATCTATATGAGAAAAAAGAACCCTCACTAAATTATTTAATTTACAATTGCCTTTATGTACAAATCAATCAAGCATTAAAATTTTTCTGAATACTAAAAATTCATACATAGTTCAAATTATCTTTAGGGACTAAAAAACAAGTGTCAATAGTTCATATTTTACTAATATTTATAGTTATTATAATTATTTTCTTATATTTATGGTATTATTAGTTTATAATATTGTTGGGACCTATAGAAATATATGACATTTTCTAAAACATTATTATCTTAATCATTTTATTGATTTTTTAAACTTTTTGTATTGGTCCCAAATTAGGGCCAAAGAAAATTATTAATTGCTATAAGTTATTAATTTATAAATTATTAATTTACTGATGTTCTATTACTACTCTCTCCGGTTCTTATTATAAGACATTTTGATTTCGTCCTAGGTTTAATCTAGGATATCTTTATAATTGAAAAGAAAATCTTAAAAATATATTTTCACATTTGTTGTGTTCTCCTAATTATTATGAAATGTTTTTAAAGTATTTATTTCAATTAAAAATACATTTTAAGTGAAACCTAGGATGAAATCAAATGCCTTATAATAAGGATCGGAGGGAGTACTATACACATTTCGAAATTTTATTTTCTTTGTTCCTCGTTTTAGTCAACATTTTAGATAAAGTTTAATTTCAATTAGACATTTGCATGATATTTGTAATTGGTAATAAAAGGTCATGTTCTTTTTGCTACGAATTAAAAAAAACTCTATTTTTAGTAAAAAAAAAATAGCCCAAGTTTCGGTCAAATGCTAAGAATAGTTTGATTATAGATTCAAAATTTCTCAAACCTTTCCAACAGTTTGATTCACGATTTAGGCTAAAACCATACCACCCGAACCGTGCATACCTCAACATTTGAGTGAGAGAGACGAAAGGGGCAATATTAAAAATAAATATGTTGTTTGAATATATTCGCAGCAGCTATCCGAAATCATTGTCCCAATTCAATATGAGCTTGGTATATTTTTTTTTTTTCTCAAGGAAGCAAAACCTCTCCTAATAAAATAAACAATGAATTATACTAGTCTTACATTGAAATATTGGATGAGGTGGCATATAAAATTAAAATATATAAATTATCAGTAAGAAATTAGCATTTTGTTAAGTGATAGTAGTACTACCTGGGCAAAAAGAACCCAAAGGAAGCAATTAGAGTGTGATCGAAACTGGCCTCGTCCAATCAAATCATGGGGCAAGTTCTTTTGACTAAAGTCTATAATAATGAAATTTCATCATTCCCATAACCCTTATAAACTTCAGGTGTGGGCATTAATTTTGGCAAATTCCCAATACACTTTAACTAATGATGGTTGGCCTACGTGGTTCTTTATTGAATGAACTTTTTGGAGGCTTAATTAAATTCCAATGGGAGTGGATGTTGAATTTTTATTTCCATGCTGCAAAACTGGAAATGCCTGATCAATTTGGAGCGTTCCAAGTTCTTCAATTGATACTAATATAGAGAAACTCCATCTCAATTTGTGTGGATTACTCATTTCAACTAATATCTAAGCCCTGTCCCCTTTTCGAAGGGAAGCTATAACTTGTTTATCAGCTTTACAATAGACAGTCTGAGTATAATTAGAATCAGTATTCAAACAGATTGTGAAGTCTTAACATGCAATTTTTGAGATGCACAAATACCAGTTGAAACTCAAGAAGTAGTTGCAATACTAATTCCTTTAATATTTGCAACTGATTAAAATTAGCAAAATAAATGTTCTTAAATTACATAACCTAGCATATAATAAAATGTGATGTACTAGTGTAGGAATATTGACATAATATATTACAGGTTCTTAAAAAAAAAAAAAAATTTACTCATTTCATGTTAAAATTAAGAGTTTCGCTTGTTTCGTGGTTAAGTATAATTTTTTCTGCTGTGTAAAAATAAAATGAAAAATATACAGTTAAATACTCCAAACAATACTGCAAAGTCGAAGTGAACAAAATAACAAAGCTGAAGTGAGTGACACATTTCTTGGAGTGAGTTGTTCGAGTGGAGCCTGAGCTCAGGAAAAATATCATTATCGTGTTGCTAAAAAGTGCTACAGACCGCAATTACAATATGTAAAGAACAAGATCAACGTGATTATGATTAATCAATCCGATACTATTTACAAAGTGCTGATCATATGCTTCGATTTGCGGCAATGACTAATGGCGAGACCTCAAATTCCACGAAACACAAAACTCCAGGTTCACTTTTTCCCTGCACAAACTTTTAAGCCCCCAAATTACAACAACGAAATGCAATCTTCTCTACTCTGGAAGGGTGTTTTTGTTTCTGTTCTGTTTGTTTGCATGCATGCCACGATTTCTTTCTGAAGGGGACAGTGAAAGTTTTTTCACGTTTTTCCTCGAAATAAATTACTATTACTTCTTGCAATACCACGTTCTACTGCAAACGAGGTCATTGTGACGGCATAATTTTTTATTATTATTATTTTTTTTACCAATTTGCAAAGTATCTATGTATTATTATTATAATAATAATAATAGCTAATTTCCTTGTTGAATTATGAATATATATTTGAGTAGAAGTAGGACCGTTATAAGTTTTAAAACAGCATGCTATTGAAAGTTGAAACTTATCCCATTTGCCATTTGCATCAACTACAGCTTAGAAATTTATCCGTCTTTTTTTCTTTTTTTACTTCCTCCGTCTTACAAAAATAGTCCGTATTAAATTTTCAAAACATTATTCGCCCCATGTTGCATTGTTGATAATAATATTCAAATGAGGTAAAATGTGAAGACTTAGGTACACGACATTATCCATATGAGCTTGCTTGATAAATCTTGCAACCACACATTGAAATATTTTAATTTAGTTCTATATCACTGCATGATACTTCACTTCAAGCTCCGGACATTTATTATAACTGGCACCACATCAAAAAATAAAAAACAAGGAAAATAAAAGAAAAAAGGATATCACTATACGTTCACCCGTACGTATATTATATTATTATTATGGATTTTACCAGAAAATTTTACCGTAATATTCTTAACTGTTAACCACGAGAGCTCGTGCCATTAATTTTTCATTAAAAACAACCTCTTTGAAGTTTGAACTAATTAAAATATAGTAGGTTGATGTTATTATTTTTTTTCTTTCTTTTTTTTTTTTTGAAGTTTCAAAATATAATAGGTTTCAAAGTTAGAAAAACACGTTCGCATTTTTTTTTTCTTTTTTTCTATTGGTGTTCAAAATTTTCAATTTCATTAATAATAACAAGGAAAAGCTCACTACAAACAAAAGCAAACCATCAACTGTAACTCAAGTATTTTGTTCTATAAAATAATCACGTGTTATACACTTTTATACCCAATAAATCAATTATCACCCTACAACTTTTGTTAGAGTATGTCTATACTAGGGTTAGTATAGGGGCATTGTTGTAATCTTGTTGTAATTATGTACACTAGACATATATTAACTCAATACAGAATGACCTACGGATTCTACACATCTTCATGGTATAGAGCCGGCTGTCACTTCTAAACCCTAAATTTTTTTTTTCCAGCCGTCTTTCTCTTCTTCTCATGGCGAACAGCGATGATGTGACAAACGATCCGAAGACTCCCACGTCTTTCTGTGTTTCTGCTGTCCTCCCTGATGCTCCCTCTCCGGCTTCTCGTCATCCCGCTTTCTCGCACAACAACATCAAGAACCATGTGTATGAGGTTCTTGATTTCTCCAATTATCTGATTTGGAGCGAACTTTTTATTCCGATGCTGAAAGGTCATCAAGTTTTTGGCTTTGTCGATGGTTCGACTCCTTGTCCTCCTCTCAGTGATCCCGATTATGATCAATGGGTTCAGATTGATTCCCTTATCTTCTCTTGGATTCAGGAAACTCTCTCTCGTGAGATTCTACGTAATATCATTACTCTGGTTACATCCCTTTCTGCTCACTCTGCTTGGAAAAAGATTGAAAAGATTTTTCGTGATCATGTTGAGTCTAGAATTATTCATCTTCGTTAGGAGTTTTATCACTGTGAAAAGGGTGATCTTTCTATGTCTGCTTATCTAGATCGCCTGAAAGAATTGTATGATTGCTTGGTTTCTAGCGGTGATTCTATAACCTATTGTGAAGTTGTTATGCAAATAGTTATGGGTTTGGGTACTGAGTATAATGCAGCCACTAGCCACATTTCTTCTGAAAAGCCACTGCCGACTTTTGATGAGTGCCGATCTCGGCTCTTGCTCGAAGAAGCAAAACTCATGAAACAACATCAGAGAGTAGTGGCAGGTTCGGCTCCTCCTCATGTTCTTGTTGCTCAGCCGGTTTCGTCGCCTGCTGCTCCATCTCCTTCCACTCTTCCTGCCTACACTGTTGCTGCTTTTCAGCCTGCTTTTAAGAATTCTGGTGGACGACGTGGTGGTGGTGGTCGTCGCGGAGGTGGCCGTCACAGAGGTGGCCGCGTGGGCTGGCAGCAACCTATTTTTTGCTCGCCTTCTTCTGCTCTTTCGCTTCTCGGTGCGCCTCCTTCTCCTGTCTCTCCGACGCATGGGCTTCCTCAGTTTCAGCATTCTGTTCAATGCTACAACTGCCGTAGTTATGGGCATATTGCTCGACTATGCCCTTCTGTTATCATGGGTGCACCCACTCCGGCCTGTACTGCTTATCCGACTTCATCTCAATGTGACTCTGATGCAAGAGAAACCATGACGAATGACTCCGGTAAGCTTACAAATTTATGCCCATTTATGGTTCCGATAAAGTGTGTGTTGGCAATGGTGCTTTGATTTCTATTGAATCCCTTGGTACTTCAAATATCTCTACTCCTAGTCGTTCTTTATGCCTTTCTAATGTTTTTTATGTTCCGTCTCTCACTGAAATTTAATTTTTGTTCGTTGTTTTACTACTGATAATAATTGTTCTGTGGAATTTAACCCTTTTGGTTTTTCTATTAAGGACCTTACGACAAAGACACAACTTCTTCGGTGTAATAGTTCTGGACCTCTTTATCCTTTCGTTGATTCCACTTCCTCCGCCTCGGTTCCTGCCCTAGCTGCTCATCGGTCCACTTCTCAAATTTGGCATCGTCTATTAGGTCACTCTAGCCAACGTGTTTTGGCCAACTTAATATATGCTTCACTTATTTCTTGTTCAAATTCCACTTTAGATTTGTGTCATGCTTGTCAATTAGGGAAACATGTGTGTTTACCCTTTGAGTCATCTTTATCTCGGGCCACTTCGCCCTTTGAACTTATTCATTCAGATGTGTGGTTTTCTCCAGTTGTTTCTCCTAGTGGTTATAAATATTTTGTCGCTTTTTTGGATGATTATACACATTATTGTTGGATGTTCCCTCTTCGTTCTAAATCGGATGTTTTCTCTTGTTTCTGTCACCTTTATGCTCATGTTCAAACTCAATATAATGTTGTCATTCGTAATTTTGAATGTGACCAAGGAAGTGAATATGAAAATAATACTTTTCTGCAGTTCTTTCAAACTAATGGCATTCATCTCCGCTTGTCTACTACTGCTTATTCTCAACAAAATCGTAAAGCCGAACGTCTTAATCGTACGATTGTCAATATGATTCGCACTCTCTTATTCCAGGCTTCTATGCCTTCTCATTTTTGGTTTGAAGCCCTTCATACTGTCACCTATCTTCTCAATCGTCTTTCCACTCCTTTGTTACACAATAAAACTCTTTATGAGTCCTCCACAATAAACCTCCATCATATGATCACTTGCGCACTTTTGGGTGTGCTTGCTACCCCAATCTTTCTCATACCACCCGCCATAAGTTAGCACCCCGTTCTACTTTGTGTATTTTTTTGGGTTATCTCTCACATCACAAAGGCTATCGTTGTCTTGATCTTGCTTCCAATAAGGTCATTATTTCTCATCATGTTGTTTTTGATGAGAATGTTTTCCCTTTTACCTCACTTCCTTTGTCTCATTCCTCATCTTCCTATCCTTTTCGTGCACCTTCCTCGCTCGTTCCACCTGCCCTTTCCCCACCGACTATTTCTCTCATTCAGTTAGTCCTTCCGTTAGTCCTTCCACTTCGGTTAGCCCTTTAGTTAGTCCTTCCCCTTTGGTTAGTTCTTTTCCAACTCCTCCCTCCTCAATCGTTCCTTCTCCACGCTCGGAGTCTTCTCAGTCCTCTCCACCTTCTTCCACTCCCTTAGGTTCCTCCCATGTCTCTTCCTATCATCCTATGGTTACTCGTGCTCGGGATGGTACTCGTAAACCCAAGGTGATTTTTAATTTAGCTAGTACTATTGCTGACACTCTTTTGCAGGTTCCTACCACATATAGCAAGGCTTGTAAGTTTGATGAATGACATCAAGCAATGAATGATGAGATTGTTTCCTTGTCTCGCAACAATACTTGGACCCTTGTTCCTGAACCCCCGATGTCAATGTGGTTGGCTCGAAGTGGGTGTTTCGGGTCAAAGAAAAGTCTGATGGTTCCTTGAATCGTTATAAAGCTCGTCTTGTTGCTCAGGAGTTCTCTTAGCGTCCTAGTATTGATGTTGGTGATACATATAGTCTTGTGGTCCACCCTGCCACCATTCAGACTGTTTTTTCTCTGTCTCTTTCTCGTAACTGGCCTATTCATCAGCTTAATGTCAAAAATGCATTTCTGCATGGTGTACTGAGTGAGCCTGTTTACATGAAGCAACCACCCGACTTTGTTCATCATTAGCATCTGGATTATGTGTGTAAGCTCAATCGAGCTCTTTATGAACTCAAGCAAGTACCTCGTTCTTGGTTTCACCGGTTTGCTTCTTTCATTGCCTCGCATGGTTTTTGTTCCTCCAAGTCTGACTCATCTATGTTTATTTATCGTCATGGTAGAAATATGGCTGTTCTTTTGCTCTATATTGATGATATTATTCTTACTGCCTTTTCTGCTTCCTTGTTAGCATCTATTATTGCTACCTTACGGAAGGAATTTGGTATGACTGATTTGGATGATTTACATTACTTTCTTGGTATCTCTGCTACTTGTACCCCTAATGGTCTCTTTTTGTCTCAGTCCAAGTACATAGCAAATTTATTAGACCGTTGTCAGCTTTCTTCGGCTAATTCGGCTCATACCCCTATTGACAGTAAGAGTAAACTGTCTCAGACTGATGGTGCTTTGTTTCCAGATCCTTATGAGTATCACAACATTGTTGGTGGTCTTTAGTATATCACCTTTACTCGTCTTTATATTGCCTATGCGGTGCAACAAGTTTGTCTTTTCATGCATGAGCCTCGTGAACCTCGTTATAAGGCAGTCAAATGTATTCTTCGCTACTTGAAGGGCACTCTTCACTATGTTCTCACTCTTCAGCCTACTGTGCTTGATCAGCTTGTGGCATATTCTAACGGTGACTGGGCTGGTTGTCCTGATACTCGTCGTTTCACATCAGGCTATTGTGTCTTCTTGGGTGCTAATCTTGTCTCCTGGTCCCCTAGGCGGCAACCTATTGTCTCTCGTTCCAGTACTGAGGCTGAGTATCGAGCTGTTGCCAATGCGGTTGCTGAGATTTGTTGGTTGCACTCCTTACTTTCAAAATTATCTCTCTTTGCCCACTGCCACTGTTGTATTTTGTGATAATGTCAGTGCAATTTTTATGTCTACTAACCCTATTCAGAATCTCCGCACGAAGCATGTTGAGATTGACATTCATTTTGTTCGTGAAAAGTGGCTCAGGGTGCTATCCGTGTTCTTCATGTTCCCTGTTCTCGTCAGTTTGCTGATATTATGACGTAAGGCTTGCCTCATATTTTATTTACAGATTTTCGTACCAATCTGAATGTTCGTATACCTCCCGTTCATGTTGTGGGGGGATGTTAGTGTATGTATATACTAGGGTTAGTGTAGGAGCATTGTTATAATCTTGTTGTACACTATATGTATATGTTAACTCAATACAGAATGACCTACGGGTTCTACACATCTTCAACTTTTTCATTGACATCATTTTATGTAATGAAAACGCTTCACATAAAATACTAAGATATCTTTAAATAATTATAATAGGAAAAGGTCTAATATGACAAACTAGTTTTATCTGATTTTTTCTTTTAGTACAAAAGGAAACTAACGCCTAAATAATTGAGTATTGTTTACTATATTTTACAGAAAGGATACTTCAATCAAATAATGCAATAACCTACTAATTCATGGCCAAGTACAGTAAAACAGCTATAAATTAATACTGTTGGTATTCCCAAAAAAAATTAATTTTCTAGATGTATCAATTTATATATATATTAATAAATTAATAATTTATATATATATCAATGTATCTTTGGATCAATTTATATATAATTATTAATTTAACAATAAATTAACAATTAATTAATAAAATCTTTGGAGATAT
Source organism: Oldenlandia corymbosa var. corymbosa (assembly GCA_949775105.1). Taxonomy (NCBI): domain Eukaryota; kingdom Viridiplantae; phylum Streptophyta; class Magnoliopsida; order Gentianales; family Rubiaceae; genus Oldenlandia; species Oldenlandia corymbosa. The sequence goes on along the minus strand of OX459119.1, from coordinate 7,660,244 downwards.
TACAGCTAATGTCAATAAAATTTTGACAGGATGAGAGTGATGATGATTCAATGCCTTCAAATCTAATCACACGAAAAGAAATACTTAGTGCGGCAATAACTCCTTAAATTTTTTTTTGTTGCTATATGAGAAATGTACACCAGAATTGAAAGCAAAAGGGAAAAAAAAATGAAATTTTCTTAGATGAAATCTGCGAAAAAAAAGAAAAAGAAAAAAAGAGCATACATTACTATCTTTATATTTTACTAGTTCCTAATATATATATATATATATATATATATATATTAAGTAATTATTAATTTATAATATTAACGGGATATTTATAAAGGAATTTTCTGGAAATTTATTAATTTATTATGAATTTATTAATTATTAATTTATAGATGTTCTATTATAGTTTGAAATGCAATAGTTCTAACACTTCTCCAGATTTTTTATTTTTTTTTTTGAGTACATTACATTCTCGTTATTCAAAAAGAAAAACATATTTATTATATTATTTAATTAATGAAAAACACTCATTATTACTGAGAGACTAACATAGATTCTTAAAACTCAGAATGCTAGTATCGCCTAGTATAGATTCTTAAAACTCCAAAGGACAAAAATATGAAATCGCCACAAACTAACACACAATTATTACATCCAAAGTATGTTTAATTTTGAAGAAGAGAAACTGGTATTAAGATGTAGACTATTTATGCGGTACATAATCAATAAATTAAGAGCGTAAGGATGAGTCACCAATATTTGATCAGTTTGTGTGAGAACTCATACATGAAAGTAAAAATGGGTTTTGGCTGTGTTCTGGAAACTACAGTGAGCAGATGAATGCTTGAAAAGAATTGGGTCGTGTTGTTGAGCTCCCTAATTTTTTCATTTGAACGCCCTAAAAAGACGTACATGCCCCTACAAAATGGAGTTACATTGGTTTTTTTTGTAAAAAAAAAGTAAGGCGAGGGAGGAAGAAGCCACCCCTTAAGAAATAATCTCGCCTCCCTCTAAAGGGAGGCGAGAAAACCTTCGCCGCATGGCGAAGGTGTGGCGCCCTTCTATGCTGGAAAGGGTGGGTGGCGCCATTTTGTGCGCCACCCACCTTAATTACTTTTTTAAAAAAATTTTAAATTTTTTTAATTTTTAATTTGTTTATTTATTTATTTTTAATTTAATTATTTTTAATGTATTTAATTAATTTCTTTTATTTATCTTAATTATTAGTTTAATGAATTTATTTAATTCATGTATTTATTTAATTTATTTAATTCATGGTTAAACAAGTAATTTTAACTTAAATATTTAGAAAATGTTCCTTAATTACTTAGTAAATTTTTATAAAAATTTATCATTTAGTTATGTAAAATTTTTTAAACGTAAAAAAAAAAATTAACATTTAATAAAAACTAAAACTTATGAATTTACTACCAAACAAATTAATTATTTATCATCGGTGCATCTAGCCGTCCTGGAAATATTTTTTTGAAAAAAGATATAAGATATAAAATACGTTGAAACGAAAAATTAAAAAGCATGGAAAAAATATAAAAAATACTTTTATTTATTTATTTAATTTTTTAAAATTTTTTCTTCTTTTTTAAAAGAGGATTAATAGTGATTCCCCATTTACCCCCTATGTGACTCAAACCCGTGACCTATTGGTCAAAGGTGAGATGTCTTACCTCTAGATCGCACCTCATTGTCATTTAATTTATACTACTACAAAGTCAAATATTTAAGTTAAAATTATTTGTTCAACCGCCAAATAGAGAAATAAAAAATAAACTTAAATAAATAAATGAATTAAATAAATTAAATAATTAATTAAATAAATAAATTAAAAATAGAAAAATTAAAAAAAAGTAATTTGCAAAACGCTCGCCAAACCGGGGAGTGGCGCCAGATTTGTGCGCCACCCCCATTTTGGACAGCAAAATTTTTCTCGCCTCCCTTAATTGGGAGGCGAGAAAATTGGCGCCACCCGTTAAAGGGTGGCGCCTTTCTCCTGCGCCAGCCATGAAAGGTTGGCGCAAATGTCCTTCGACACAGTCTTTTTTTTAAAAAAAAAAAAAAATAATAATAAAGATAAAATGATCAAAATATAATTTTTTAGGGTCCTCAAAAGAAAAAATTAGGGTGCTCAACAGCTTTCCAGTTAATACACTACTTGCAGGAGTACACATCATACCTCAAACTTAAACAATTAAAGTAAAAGTTTTCCAGTCAACATGTGCAGTAACTCTTTCTTTTTCGTTTGTACTTTCTTTTTTATTTCTTTTTTCTTTTTTACTCTTTTTTTTTTAATCCTTTCTAAAATATCTGGACAAGCTTTTGCTGATTCACTTCTGAAATCAACATTCCTCTTGAGATTCTTCCTTTCACGTGATTTTTTTAGGATTTTTTATTTATTTTTTTTTTTTTGGTTGTTTCCAACTTTTCATCTTTAAAGCTTTTTGTTTGTTAGCTTAGCTACCTCCAAAAATTAATTAAAATTTTAGAAAATATGGTTGATAACATTTTGTATAATTAATTTAATCAGCGTCAAGCACGTATGATATGGCAAGTGACAGATTTTATTTTATTTTTCAAGTCAAGCACGTATCTTTGACCATAAATTTTCTTCCTAAATTGAAGACAGAAGAATCCATTTTCTAAATAATGATGTCCAACTCCTATTCGTCTAGTATTTCTTTCATTTGCCCCAAAGTTTTCTTCCTGAATTGCAAACAAAAAGATAAGACTTCTATTCACAAGGTGAGATCAAATTCAGAGTAGGAAATTAAAGAGCATTCTTGCATTTACTAAAGAAGAACGATGTCCAATATTGTATAGGTTTTATCTCTGGTTTTGGTATAGTGTAAATGGCTATTATTCTTTAGATATTTTCACATTATGTTATTATTATGATTATTATGAAGAACCAGTGAAAAACCATGCCCGATAATTTTGTGGTATTGTTATTTGTGTGTGTGGTGGTAGGGTGACCCTCAATATATTACCTCCACCTTATCTTTTTTTCCCGCCTCGCATTAGGCAGGAATGCATGAATTTATTAAAATGATGACTAAAAATTTAATTTATGTGTATCGTACCTATATTGCCCTTAATCAATGTATTGGAATTATACAAAAGATCAAAAACTGAATTATTTTTTGTAGTTCACAAAATTACCCACCTGCAGTTTATTTGGACATTTTTGTCCCTGAAACATAATTTTCAAAAATTGAAACTTTTAGCTCCCAACAAACTCATTTCCAGTTACTCATATGTAGATCTGAAATTTTTTGGGGTTGGAAGTTTTAAAGTTAGAAAATTACTTTTAACGTAAAAAATATCCAAATGAACTACATGTGAGTAATTTTATGAACCGCAAAAAGTAATGCACGGGATCTCAAAACTTAGTCCAACTTCAAAATAATCAATTCGGGTTTATCTATATATTCTCTAATATACCCCTACTACTTCCACTGAAATCAGTAATATTAAATTAATTTCAGGTATTACTCTCGCCCTTCAACTCGTATCTAACTAATTTAATAGGAAAGTATTAGGAATTTTATTTTTTTTATATAAAAAAAAATTACCTGAGCGAAACCACGCCCACTGTAATAGCTTGTAAATCATATAAGGATGTAAACCACCTTAGACAAGCCCAATGAGACAAACTTCGGGTTAATTCATGAAAGGTTTGTCATAACAAACCCTCTAGAAGTGCAAACCACAGTGGGACGTAAACTACCCTAGATAAGTCCGGAGAGACAAGTTTCGATGCAAATTGGGAGTTCATGTATGAGTTTATCATAACAACCCCTCTAAAGTGCTAATGGGCAAGGGTACACTAACCTCTCACTTTTTTCCCCCCCTTTTTAAAGAGATCAACACTAATTCCTGACGTAACTCGAACCTGTGACCTAATGGAAACAGAGGAAGTGTTTTACCAACTAAACTGCACCTCATTGTTTTTTTGAGGTAGAAATTGAATTCATAACATTCTCTTGAGACAAGGTAATTTTACTACAGAACTAACATTTTATTCGCATAAATTAAATTTTTAATCATTATTTTTAAGTTCCCATGCACACGTCAATGCAACAGGTAAAAAATTGGAGATCATATTACTATCCTTATTTCAAAAGGAAAGAGGAAGTATATTATAGGACATGTCTCTCATTTCGTGTTTTTAATCTTTTTTTATCATTATTGTACGTGTTCGATAAGTTTCGAGATGTTGAATTATTTTTAGGGTTTAACATAAAAATTGATTATTGAAAAATGATAGTTACACCGCTTTTTCATTAACGCATGATAAAGGTTGATGAGATGTACGGAAAAATTTAATACACAAGATTCTGTCGGAAACCCGATATGTAAAGTGAATTTCGACGTTAGTTTTATGTCACTTTTGTGGTAAGTTAATAACTCTTTAAATCAATTTACAGGGTTTTACATAAATTATGATCGGTGAACAACGTCCGTACATTAGTAAATGCGCCTATGTACTGTCGAGAACCCGATATGTAAAGTGAATTTTGACGTTAGTTTTATTTCACTTTTGTAGTAAGTTAATAACTCTTTAGATCAATTTATAGGGTTTTACATAAAGTATGATCGTTAAACAACGAACGTACATTAGTAAATACGCCTGTGTACGGCTAAATATAATGAATCGTACGAAAGAAAGTAGTACAAATAACGTACGTATGTTTGTCGGGATTCCTGACACCTGAATGATTCCTCACGTTTCTTTTATTTCACAATCGTGCAGAGGTAAGTTGATAACACATTTTATCATGTAGATACGTGTACAATAATTCATTGTTCGATATTTATAAATTATTTTTAGGGTTTATGTAAAAACTACTTTTAGGAGTACAAAATTATAGTTTTTTTTAAGGGTTTTTCAAAAAAATTCTTTTCAACTTTGGAAGAAGTGTTGCCATTATGCACAAAAATAGAAAAATTCAATGTTAATATAATCCATATCTCCACTCCAAGAGAAGATGCAAAGAAGGGGTAACATAGTAAACTGCAAAATGTAAAAAAAGAAAAGAAAACCTCAAGCTCCTGTCTTTCTTCCAGCTCGATGCCACCTACTTACCCTTTCGGGCTTAATCAACATCAATGAAGAAGACAAAGAGAAAAGCATCGGACGGTTACGAAATTGCTTGTTTCCATTCACCCTCGAGAATCGAGTCCTTCTCCGCCCACACCCCCCACTTTTTCCATGAGCCTCCAATTTGTCAAGAAGTTTTTAACTTTTTAATCCCAAAAAACTTTTTCATATTCCCTTTTCTTGTATTTTTGGACTCATTACTGAAAATAAAAAAAACCAGTCTTCCTTTGTATATGTTTGTGTTGTGGTGTTGTGTTGTATACTCTGCCACTACTGCCTCCTCTGCCTCTGCCTGCTCTGCTTCCCAGCATTAAAATCACCTTCAGTTCGAGAAGACCTCTGTTTCTTTTCTTATTACCACCGTTTCTTCTCTATCTTCCTTTTCTCTCTCTCCCTCTCAGAGTTTTGCAGAAGAATTGTGTGAGTTTTCCTGGGTTCTTTCTCTTCTTTGTCATCGTTGGGAATGTGGGTTGTTGTGTTTTCTGTGTTTTTGTTAGTGGGCAAATGAATTTAGTTTTCTGAGGTGTTGATTAATCAATGTGGCTTCTTTTCTGGTTTGATCATTTGATGTTTTCTCTGAAGTTATCATCTTTTTGTCCTTTTGGGGTGTTTTTGTTTGTTTGATGATCATCGTGTGCGTTTATGAAGGGTAAAGCGATGGACTTTTGTTGTCTATGTGTTTGCGTATATGCAGTTTTGTGATATGTGATCATGATGATGGTTTGTTTGAATGTGTTGGTTTTTTGCATGTGAAGATGAACTTGTGGCTTCTCCGGTCAAGTGTTTGATACCTTGGATCATCGTGGGAACTAATTAAGATTTTTTTTTGTGGTGTTTTTGATTATGCGTTGACATAAAGCGGTGGTTGTTAAAATCTAAAGCTAATGTTATTCACTTATTATAAACATCTGAACAGAGGCATCGGGCCTTGTACTTCTCATTTGCTAAATCTAACAGCAACCACTGCTGACTTTATTTGCTTTGGAACAATGTACTTCAAAAATTGAATGTAAAATGCTTTTTATCATTTTTAAAATTGTGAAAATTCTGAAACTTCTGCAAGTTTCCCGTGAACTGCTTTTTTCCTATTCCACTATGAGCTTTGGATGATTGATTCACGCATAGGTGTTACATTTGCAGGAGGTGATTATAACGAGCAGAATTATGTTGCAAGAGGGGCCAGTATCTATGGTTGAAATCGTCTAGTTAATTGGCTGGCTATGATTGCAGGTATTAGCTGCTTATAAACTTTGAAATACTGGTCCCGGGTACCAGTATAACAAACAAACTTTGGAGTTGTTGTTAATCAAATAGGCAGTTGAGAAGGTAGAATGTCTTTACTCTATTGTCTCTTATTGAGTGGACAAGTTGGAGTCTATCTGAAAGTTCTATGGTATAGTCTTTTGTAGCTAAGTTTTTGTTGGTCTACATTGGGGGTTTTTACAAGTACTTGTGCTAGAATTGAAGCCTAAAATTTCAGTCCGCTTCTGAAAGCAAAAGAAAGTTTGAACTCATCATACTTGTTTTTCTAGACATTGGTAGTTGTATGTCGTACAATACAACAGCTCACTTGGACTTAGTTATTATTACATTCCATATGCCTTATGATCATAGTTTTGTTCATAAATTTAAGGGTTTATCAGCTTCCTGGCAATGTTTTTTTATCTTCAGGCTGTATTGTGCCCATGTTTAGATAACATACACCTCATGATCAGTGTTCGCTAGATTCTTTTTCATAATATGTAGGGTTTTTGTAATTTCAGTCGTGCTAGAGAAGATGGATACTTTGTTTAGTGGACAACCACAATTAACCCCAGAAAGTTGTCAATATTTTGCTGCACGGTTTACATTAGTTTGTTTTTGTTGCTTATCAAGCTGAAGCCATAAATAAGAGATTGGTATATGCTTATTAAGTTAACCTCTTTTCTTCCTCAGAAAGGAAAATGGACCAGGCTCCAACGGACAGAGAGCTTATTGAGAGAGAAAAACCAACTGCTATCCTAAGGAGCATTACTTTCAGTATTTTATCTAAGGCTGATGCCGTAAGTAACCATGGCTGTTGAAGTTCCGGCCATCTCCTCTCCTATTCAGCTTCATTGTTTCTGAATTTTCCAATGCACATATGTCTGCATAAGCGTCTCCTGAAACCAAGCAATTCAAAATAATTTATTTTCCTGAAAAGAAGGAGATGATTGCTGTGAAAGTATGTCACTTGTTTGTTTGTTCGTTTGTTTTTTTCCTTTTCTTTTCCCCTTGTTGCCACTATTTGCTTAGGTATGCATGTCTTGAATGAAAAAATGATGCATCCTATCTTGCCTTTGAGAATTGCTGGTTCCTTATTTGGGCTCTTGGGCCGTGTATCGCTTTTTGGATTACAGTTCTTGCATGTAATGTGTGAAGTGATTGGTAGAAACTGGAAAGATATTTGTGCATATTGTACTATATCTATTTCCAGAGACTTTTCTACAGAATCAGAGAATATGTTCCTTAGTATCTGTTGATGATGTCTTATACTACTGCTATATAGGAGGCGAGAAAAGCCATAATAGTTAGAGCAGTCAATGAAGTGACAGATCCCGCATTGGGACTTCCTAATCAGATTAATCAGTGCTCCACATGTGGTTCTAAAGATAGGAGAGAATGCGAAGGTATATGAGCTACACTAGTCAAGTAAAATGCTAACTGGTGGCATCCCACTTTCTTCTGATTATGCTGCGTTTCTTCATTTTTACAGGTCATTTTGGACTTATTAATTTTCCTGTAACGATTCTCAACCCATATTTCTTGCCAGAGATTGCACAGATTCTAAATAAAATCTGTCCAGCCTGCAAATCAGTTAAAGCCAAGGTCAGTTATTTGGGTTTTATGTTGAAACTTAAGTAGTAGAGATGATACAGATATCTGGTTTACATTTTTTTTTGTTGATGTTTATCTTAGAACTGTTTTCCCCTCCCAGTTTTATTTTCCTAAATTTTATCGTTGTTGGTTAAGTATTTCTGGGAGCTCTAAATGGATGGTCTTCCATGGATAAAGCCATGTCATTGTCTCATTAAATAGGCATTACAGTTTACAGTACTATGTCCGAAAGTTTGAATGTTAGATGTTCTTTGGACCTTCTTCTTTTGAGTTACTAATCAATTGTGAGAAAATAGTTTGCTTGATTTCATTTCACATAATTCATCTGAACTTGTACTATAGGTATAATATTATTTAATTGCAAATGTCATGAACTATCTTGCCTGTTTGTTTTAGAGGCGGAACAACTCTAATTTTATTTACTCAATTTATTCTAGATTGAATTTTTCATTCTCCATTGATTCCTTATTTATCTTGAACTGGTCTTTATTGGTCTAGTAGGAAGATTTTCATGTATGTTATGGTCATTAAACATTTCACTAGAGTAGTTCAATTGCTTGAATATCTCATGTTCTTGTGAATAATCCTTGCATTTTGGTGTTGTTTCAGAGATCTGGATCCGCTTCTTTGCCTGAACGCCCCAATGATTGTAAATACTGCTATGTAAGATCATCCCATACCTTGTGTTTGTTTGGTTAGTCATAAATTTTTCTAAAATTGATTTGTTAACTCTCCTCGTTTGATTAGCCTGGGAAGTTAAAGGATGTTTATCCACCAATGAAGTTCAAAGTATCTTCCAAGGATATATTTGGAAAAACAGCAATAACTGCGGAAGTGAATGAAAGGTCATCTTCAAATATAGCTGCCGATTATTGGGATTTCATTCCTTCTGATGATCAGCAGGATGAAAGCTCAAGCTCGACTAGACGTGTTTTATCACATGCCCAGGTAGCTTGACGTAATGCCATTGAATGTTAGTTACTTGGTTATCAATGTTTTATTTTTCATTTCTTCGATATTTGTTATTTTCTCCTTCTACTTCTGAAACAATCGCCGGCCAATAAAGTGTCTTCTGATGATTTTTTTTTTTTTTTGGGGGAGGGTGAAATAATAACCATTAATTACTTGTTGATCTTTAGCGGAGAGCGTTTACATTAATTGAGACATCACTCAGAGTTTCTTTCAATCCCCTCATGCAGAACATCCTTGCTTCAGACATTCTGTTTTCAGGGGTTTTTAGTTGAATAATCATTCTACTAATTATTTTAAAAAAGCAATCTGTTGTGTAATTTATAAGCCATGGTATCTGGAATGTTGTTTCCAATCTGACCACCTACAGTCACATTGTTCCCTAACATCCTCCTTTCTCTCTGTGCAACTATTTTGGTAAATTTTGTTTTTATTGCTTATATATACGATGGTTCCTGTGTTGTAGGTATATCAAATTTTGAAAGATGTCGATCTAAGATTTCTCGAATCTGTTTTGAAGAGGAAAAACTCTATTTTCCTGGACTCTATCCTATTAACTCCCAATTGTCAACGAGTTACAGAATTTGGGCAGCATATCATATTTGTAAGTGAAATAAATTGCCACTGCCGGTATAATTGGTAAAATTAAGTATCTCATTATTTTTGTTTCTAAAAATGATTGTAAGCATTTTCTATGGTAAAAAATTCAGGATTCAACGACCAAGTACTACAAAAAGTTGATTGATTTTAGGGGAAGCCCAAATGAATTGAGTACTCGTGTTCAGGAGCGCATTAAAGCTTCAAAGGTAAGTGACTCTTTGTGTTCTTTTCTATCTTGGAATGAAAGACCGTCAAAAGGCTGGAGGAAGACTATGTTTAAGCCAATTTCTTTAAAGACTCTTCATGATCTTGGACATATTTGCTGCAGGTTTATACGGATAAATCAGCACCTGTTGATTATGGTATCAATGCATCTGGTTCCAATGACTCATCTGCTCCTACTTCTGGTTTGAAGTTTATCAGGGAACTTCTCATGGGTAAGCGAACAGATCATGCTTTCCGTATGGTGGTTGTAGGGGATCCTTACATAAAGCTGGGAGAAATTGGCATGCCCAGTCATATAGCACAAAAAGTTCAGGTTGCTGAACAGATAAACAAGTGGAATTTGGATAAGCTGGAAAGTTATGTGCCGTACTGGCTTTTCCATGGAGTGGATATTCGTGTTAGGAGAGAGGGTAGGATTGTCAAACTTACTATCAGCGACAAGTTGTGTTGTGGAGATGTTCTCTATCGGCCCATGCTTGATGGAGACATAGTTATGATAAATAGGCCTCCGTCCATCCATCAGCATTCCATTTTGTCATTATCTGTTCGGACTCTCCCAAATAATTCAGTTTGCTCTATTAATCCTCTCATCTGTTCTCCTCTCCGTGGAGATTTTGATGGGGATTGTCTTCATGGTTTTGTACCTCAGTCAGTTGATGCGAGAGTTGAATTAAATGAGCTGGTTGCTATTGACAAACAGCTGTGTAATGGGCAAAGCGGTCGCAATTTGTTGTCTCTGAGCCATGATAGCTTAACTGCAGCTCATCTAATATTGGAGAATGGGGTTACTTTGACAAAGTTTCAAATGCAGCAATTGCAAATGTTTTGCCCTTATGAGCAGCAATTCCCTGCTATCATAAAAAAACTAGAGAAACCAACTAAAGAGCATACTTGCTTTTGGACTGGGCAACAATTATTTAGCTTGCTTATGCCTCCAGGTTTTAACTATGATTTTCCATCAAATGGTGTGTGTATAACCAAAGGGGAAATCATGACTTCTTCTGGTGCATCCACTTGGCTGCATGACGTTGATGGAAATCTGTTTCATGGTCTCATTCAATTTTGTGGAGAACAAGTTATTTCCATCCTTAATGCGATGCAGGAAGTTCTTTGTCAGTGGCTGTCAATGAGAGGGCTAAGTGTTTCCTTGTCCGATCTTTACCTTGCTTCTGATGCATTTTGTAGAGAAAATATGATTCAAGAAGTCTTTTGTGGTCTTCAAGAGGCAGAAATTTTATCTGATATTGAGCTCATGATGGTAGATGCCAATAAGAATTTCCTTGCTCAATGCTTAGAGGAAAATACGAGAGTTGAAGATTTTGGAGAAGATCACATTTCTGTTCAGCTTAACAAATCAGCAGCCCTGAGTCAGGCCTCAGTTTCTGCTTTTAAGCGCGTCTTTTCTGTCATTCAACATTTGGCCTTCCAGTATGCAAGCAAGCATAATTCCTTTATTGCTATGTTAAAGGCTGGTAGCAAAGGCAACTTGCAAAAGCTAGTTCAACATAGCATGTGTCTTGGGTTGCAGCACTCAGTAGCTCCATTATCCTTCAGAATGCCCCGAAGGCTTTCTTGCGCTGCATGGAATGATCACAAGATCTCACTTTGTAGATCGCATGGTCCCTTGGAAAATAATGAGTCATACATCCCATTTGCTGTGGTAGAAAATTCTTTCCTCACTGGCCTGAATCCTCTGGAATGTTTTGTGCATTCTTTAACTAACAGAGATGGTTCTTTTAGTGGTCACGCGGATGTTTCTGGGACTTTGACCAGGAAGCTTATGTTTTTCATGCGTGATGTATGCATTGCCTATGATGGAACTGTCCGAAATTCCTACGGTGATCAAATAGTTCAGTTCGCCTATACCCGAAAAATTTCAAGTCCTACTGGCAGCAATGGGTTCTCAGGTGAGCGTGCTAAAGCTAATGAAGTTATGGGCGGCCATCCTGTTGGTTCACTTGCCGCATGTGCAATTTCTGAAGCAGCATACAGTGCGTTGGATCAACCTGTTAGCGCCCTTGAATCCTCACCTCTCCTGAATCTCAAGGTTCTCTCTCTCTCTCTCTCTCTCTCTCTCTCTCTCTCTCTCTCTCTCTCTCTCTCTCTTTCTCTCGTGTTTCTCATACTTTGACCGTGTATGTCTTTCTAGAAGCGACGAGGACAAGCTTTGGCTGTTTGTTCGAATCCTTACAACTCTAAATATTTGTGATGGGATTCTATCTGAACTGGTTTCCCCTATTGCTCTTTAATTTGGTTGGTGAAGCATTTTCGGTTAAGTCAATTTGTCAGTCTGGTTTAAATCATTCATTCTAAGAATGAATTTCCTTATGAGAGGCAAAAGTTTGCATGCCTTAATCCTATATTTCTTTCTTCAAACCATGGGATATTTCTTTTGATGAAACCAAGTTCAAACTTTCTTCATATAAAGTATCTCACAAAAGCCTTATTCCTTTTTCATTCTTCATATGAAAAAAGGGCTTATCCCCTTGAATGGAATGTCGTTCACTGCCAACCTAGTATGTTTTTCAGTTGTGCGACATTCCAATCCTTCCCAATGAACTTACAATAACATTATTTACTTTCTACTATGTGCAAAGACCGTCCTGAGCTATGTCAGTTGAGGACATTTAATCAATACTATCTTCCCCCTGTTGTTAAGCACACTAGACAGATTGTTGTTCAGAAGCATCCTGATATGAGCGAACTCGTGTATCTGCTAACATGTAGTTTCACTGTTTGATTGGAGTTGTTGACGTGGTATGGGAAACTGTGTTTTGCAGAAAATACTGGACTCTGGAGTGAAAAGGAGCGGTGGTGATAAAACTGCAACCATATTTTTGTCTAAGAAACTTGCAAAACTGGCCCATGGTTTTGAATATGGAGCATTAGCAGTGAAGGATCATTTGCAGAGGCTAAAATTTGGAGAGATCGTTTCTCATGCAATGATAAGGTCAGTTCAATCTAGTGATTCCAGAAATGATGATTTAGTTTGTTTCTTTCGCACTCATCTTGTGCATGTTTCAATGTGGAATAGCTATTCCCAGGAGATATGTGGCCTCTCTCACATTAGTCCTTGGATTTGTCATTTTCATGTATCTAAGGTAAGGCGGATACAAACTACATGTTGTAATGGATGATGCTCCTCGGACCAATTTCATGTTTATTTTATCCTTAATTAATTTTTTGTCTTTCAGGATGTCTTCAAGAAGAAAAGATTAAGTTTGCATTCAATTATTGGCGCCCTTCATGCAACATGGAGAATCATGAAAGTGAAAGTAAAATCAAAATTAAAATCTAAACTTGATCTCCCGGACTTGCAAATAAGTACAAGGTAGGGTGCTTTCAGGGCAGAATACTGTCCTTGTTTGCTACTTTGTTATATAATGACAAACATTTTGAGAGGTCTACACATTATCATTGCATCGTTGGGAGGTCTATACGTTTGGGATTTTTTGAATCATCACAAGATTTTAAGTGAACTAATTATCATTTTCCCTCACCTATGGTTGTAACCAGCAAAATAGTACTCTACTTCTGAAATGGAGGTAGTCCCCTTTGCACGTGACACGATGCCTCTACTTTTCTAGACATTTTAAATACTGTTATGTTCCTTTCTGATTTCACACCATTTACTGTTGATATGAGGCATCTCATTCTCCATCTCATCTTTGCTTATGCAGTGCAAGGTGTCCTCGAACTTTTAAAGAGAATGAGATGGTTTCCGAGATTTGTATCAAGGTTTCTCTCCTTGATAAATACCAGAACTCGTCCTCACAGCTAGATGTCATTCGTGATATGGTGATCCATAGCCTCCTTGGAAGTGTTATAAAGGGTTAGTACTGTGAACTGAAAATTTGTTTTTACTGACATCCTTTCAGTAACTTAATATAGTGTAGGGACTGATTTTCCTTTTTATGGGCCAAATTCATAGTGGGGTATATTCTATGTTATTGTCTTTTGGGCGAGAGACTGTCATGAAGTTGATGCAAGTTTCTTAAAAAAATCAACTTCCCCTTGGAAATCATGATGGTCTGTTGCCACCATATATGTTTTTGAGATATTACCCACCTTATTTTATAGATACAACCCCCAAAACAAATGTTTATCCTCGAATTATCCCATAGTGGTAATGTTTTCAACAGAAAACCAATGAACTTTCTGGACCTTGACTGGTGCTATTTTTTTTTTTTTAAATGGTGATACAATTATTAATTTTATCTGCTGTTATATATGCAACTTGTTTAATGGACTCTCTTTTAGATAAATGCTCCTTGGATATTTAAAAGGATACAGCACTTTTATAGGTCTTGAGCAAGTTAATGCAGAATTTTCTTTTTGTTTCCTATGTGTATTCAAATTGAGAATATTTTTGGGTCTGTTAATGTACAACAATGTAGTCCCTATCCACTTTCGGCACCAGAACTATACACGATACATTGACAGTCTCCTGTTCTCTGATTTCTTGTCTTCACATTTTGATTGTAACCTTACTTTTTCACTGTAAAAAGAGGTAGAAGAAGCTCCGGAATTCGGTCCCTGAGCATTTTGTTCATGTTCATTTAACTTGTATGAAGAGGGTGTTCAATTGATGACAAAGACTGATGGATGGATAAATGTTGTAGGAACGAGTAGCATTTGAGATTATTGTAAAGGAACTCTTTTAGATATTGTCTGTCAATTTCTAAATTTTGGTTGGGGCTGCTTTCTGTTTTTTGACTGGAATGTGGAAAAACACCGAACACGGAATTAAATAACGGAGAAGTACGAAATACTTCTGGAGTATGATGGTGGATGGGAAATTAGTAATTGGGCAAGTGTTATTAACATAGTTTACCGATAATTCAGCAAATCCATAGCATTTCTTTCTAGTTCTATGATTGAGAAAGCACGACTTATACAGTACTTTACTATTCAATATCTCCAACACTTCAAGTCTTGCCTGGTTGATATTGTTGAAAATGTTCCCCCGTTTGTTCTGTCTTTTGGAAGTTTTATAACTTTTTGCATGGGTAGACACTAATTGCATCTGTCACCTTTTCTTTTTTCTTCGCATCTTGTTTGGGGTTCTTTTCAAAACTTGAATTGCTGCTGTTAGATTCTGTTGATTTTTTATTTTTTGTTTCCTGCATAGTCTTGGTTTTTATAATTACTGAATTGTTTATTCATGTCTTGTCTTGAAGGATTCCCTGAATTTAAGAAGGTTGATATCTTGTGGAAAGATTGCTCAAAGTCACAAAAGTTTTCGAAAGGATCTTGTAGTGGACTTTATTTGCGGGTTAACATGTCAGAAAACTGTGACAAAGGTAAATTTTGGAGTATCCTTGTGGATAGTTGTATCCAGATACGCAATCTGATCGATTGGGAGCACAGCCATCCAGATGAAATACGTGATGTAACTCCAGCTTATGGCATTGACACAGCGGTTAATCATTTTATAAGTGTGAGTTGTCGTTTTTCAGGTCCCAGCTAAATTTTGTTATAAAATGTCAGAATTCTGGGATTTAACTATGTCAGTTAGGGTTGAGATGGTTATTTAGGTGTATTTTACACTACCTGCTGAAGGAAATGGTGAGTGACACTTATTACTGTTTTGCAGAGTTTGCATACTGCAATCTGCGATATTGGGAAGACTGTTCTACCAGAACATTTAGTTCTTACTGCAGATACCCTATCAACAACTGGAGAATTTGTTGCTCTCAATGCCAAGGGACTGACTCAGCAAAGAAAAGTGACATCTGTTTCTTCACCTTTTGTGCAAGCATGCTTCTCCGTCAGTTCCTATATCAATATCTATTTCTGAGTCTGTTCTATGCACTTGTTCCTTATTAACTACTTCTGTACCTGCTTTAATATTAGTTTTGGCTTCTCTTGTTGCAGAGTCCGGCTGATTGTTTTGTTAAAGCTGCCAAGGCAGGAGCTGTGGATAATCTTGAAGGAACGGTAGATGCCTTGTCATGGGGAATGGTTCCTTCTGTAGGGACTGGTGCTCGATTCGAAATAGTATATCCGAAGAAGGTAGAAATCATAATTACTAAAAGTGGCATATCATCAACATTGTTTTGCGGTTGTTTTTTTTTTTTTTTTGGAGATCATCAAATTTTTTTGATGAAGTTTGGGGGCTTTAAATTTGCTTTTGAACCAATATTTAGTGGATGTTCAGAGATATGATATATGCTTCTCAATACATGGAATTATACGGAAATGCAAAATGATTGTTGTAGACCTATAATCAGATGTTATGTTCTAAAGGCATTTCGTTTTCATATCATTATTGGCGCACCTGGTAGTTTACCGATGATTGCATTAGAGTCAAGCTAGATAATCTAACTGCAATTTGTACAAATATGGCATGGCTGTGCTTCGAATTGGTGTAAAAACTGGATCCGGATATGGACTTTGCAAAATAAATGAATCAGTTCTAGTGCCTCCAACCTTTGCCATTTTCTCTCCATTGAACGGCCATTGTTTTTTTGTTAGATGAAATTGCTTTTAGGATTTGGCTGTCCCCATTCAAATTCTAACTGTTCTGTAATTCTACCTGTTCATAGCGAGTGAAGGAAATACACTTTCATTAACCCAAAAAAAAAAAAAAGAAATATGCCATGAATTCTTGGGATCAACTTCAAACTCAACTTGATATATTGGTTCTTCTTAGATTGCTGTAATTTCACTTATCATTTTTAGTTGATGAAGTTAAATATTCATTTACTAGTTTATTTTGTATCGATTTGTAGGTATATGAACTTGAAAAGCCTGTGGAAGTCTATGACTTTCTTCTAAGCAGCCATGCCAGTTCTAATCAAGAGGTTACAGAGAAGTTACCTAAAAAACAGTATGAATTGTCAGGAAAGTCCCTAGCCCAACACCTATTTGCGTATCGCTCGAAGTGGAATCATCTCGACATGAAGTTACTTCTGAAGGGTTTCCTCGCTCCAAAAGATATTCAAAACCTCTCTCAGACATTGAGAAATTTGCTATACAAGTATGGTGATCCTTCATTTCTGTGGTTTTAGAATGATAGGAGTGAATGGTAATGAATGGATGTTAATATGTTTAGTAGTTTTCGTATAATTACATCACTTGAGGTCTTCTTTTGTCGTTTCAGTTGGTTTGACTCACACTTCTGAGTGCTTTTTTAAGTTTCCGTTTACTGCTTGTATGACAACCTGCTTGGTTCTTGATGTTACTTGTGCTAGGAAACATCTTTCTTTCTTTCTTCCTTTCTTTCATTCTTTCTGTAATTGTTCTGTTCATGACTCAAGCATCTCAGTTATTTTCTTTTTTCTCTTACTTTTTTTTCAAAAATTATTTTGTCAAGAGTTTGTTTCACATATCTTCTGAGGTTTGTGGAGCTTTTTTACTAGGGGATGTATTGAAACTATTTTCACATGTAATGTGTAAGTTGCATCCGAATTTCATCTTGAAGTAATCCCTGCAGATTGCTATGACAGTTAGGAATGGTTACCATGTGATGATGTATATCTAGAATCATGCTGGTCAGAAAATAATTTCCCTGGAATTCTGTCACTAAGTAGTAGAGGGTACTTCATTTTTTTATATAAGATTTACATCTAGGACCGGAAATGTGTTATTTTGGGAAATTTAGAACTATGCTCTGGTGAACTGTGTACATCATTATAATCGATAAGAAGATATATTGTTAGTCTATTAATCTAGCATAGAGATGTACTTCCCTTTTGGTGTTATGGATGAGCTGCGTCAAGAATATCAGGGAGTAAAAAATTTGTTCAACTGATGTCAATGGTTATAATTGAAAATGCTTTGATTGTTAATGATGGTTAATAGTCATTCACCAGGAGCCTCTATTCAATATTTTTTAGCTGCTTTTGTACACGAAGCTTTCCCTCTGCTGTTAGACCAATGGGAACATAGAGACTTACTAATGCTTGCAAAGCTGATTGGAAGAATTTTGTCGAAATAGAACTGAATACTCTTTGCACAATCATGTCCCTTTTAGTTTCACTGGCTAGCCTGTTGGTTTGGATGCAACTCTAGTTCTGTTTCACTAACTTCCTGTTTGTTTTCTTACACTTTTTCCCCTTTTCTGGTTGTAAGGTACGAGATCGACTGCTACCTCAATGATGTTGATAAGGCTGTTGTGATGTCTGCTTTGTATTTTCATCCTCGAGGCACTGAGAAGATTGGAACTGGAGCTCTTAATATTAAGGTAAAAACATGTAGATATACTTTTATTTCAGGATAATGGGGAGATAGCTGAATAGAATTTGTTATGTTTAAAGTGTGACAGTGGCCTTGTAGATACCAAATCCCTTGTTTCAGGATGAAATAATACTATCACTGATGCTTTTTTAGTGTACTACTTATTTCATCATTTTGTCATCTTATTTTAATCATATTTTCTGTAATAGCAAATGCATGAAAGAATCAAACTCCATTTTCTGATCCATTGGACAGAATTTCAGCGCCTTCCAGCAAGATGGTTCCTGTTAAAGGGTGCTAATTTTCTCTCTTGGGCTTGCCGGGATGGTTTTGTAATTGACGTTTAGATGCAGCGATATTGAATCGACTCCATGGGTTTTGCAGGTTGGATATCATTCGGAATATAAGGATTCTCGCTGCTTTCAGTTGGTAAGAACTGATGGGACAACCGAGGACTTCTCTTATCACAAATGTGTTCATCACGCTTTTGAGTTGATTGCACCTCAAAAGGCGAAAACGTACGAGTCAAAATGGTTGCTCCACAGAGAAACAGAAAGGGGAATGGCCGATGGGCCTTCCTCGCAAGCATAAAGCTCTTGGTACTGACCTCTATCCTAAAGCCCTCAGATGAACACAAAGAGACTTTGATTTCCTCTGGGAAATTTTTGGCCCTTTAGGTTTTTATTTTCTGAGGGTTTCCCAGAATTAAAGATAAGAGGAGAGGAGGTCAAAGAAAAAGAGAGGTTAGTGCTCTTTTTCGACCTTGATCCATTCATATTGAAAAGTGAATAAACATCCTGTAAGCTTAGATAGCATTATAATTACCAATATAGGATAGCCCAATTCTTATGCTTCTTTTTGCTGCTTCCACTGAAGCTTGTTTGCCTAAGATTTTAGAAATGGCAATTAAGGTTTAGGGGAAGTAGCAACGAGACGCTCTGAAAGGCTACATTCATGTTCATGTGCCCATGTTGTATTACTAGTATTAGCTCCCCAAGTCTGCCGATTTCTAATGATTCGGCTCGCTCCCAGAGTGTTGTTGTATTAGTAATGGTATTAATCGGCCAATCACCATGGTTCAGCTAGTTCTAAGCTGTATGTTTATCATTATTCTAGACCCTGAGTTTAGTGATTTATACTTTTGCAAGAAGAAAATACATTACATTGTCACTGGCAAGCGAAGACTGCCTTTCATATTTAGCAGCAGCTGTCTATAACTAATAGTTTTGTTCAATACTATTATATCTATTGTCCAGTCTGGAACTCATTTGATCCCTTTTTTGACCCTCCCTTAAGCCAGAATTGTTAGAATCTGAAGTGACAAAAAGAATCAACCTACATTCGCACTGTGTGTTTCGAATTGGAGAACGAAAATATTTGTGTTGGCATAGGTGATGATATGTATGTTGTCGGCTTTATGTAGTGAGATGACGACCACATAGTTGTCGACCTGTTATTGTAAAAGTTTCCAAGGTCTCAGGATTCTAAAGGGTTGAATATGTGGTCGGAGATTGATGATGCAATCAATCGATTGACAAACAGAGAAAAACTAAACATAAATGGGAGAAAAATGAGACAAAAAAAGTGGGAATGAATAATTGGATTGAATGCCTTTTTCAACTTAATTATCCAAGCATGAAATTCATGAGAGTGTACGAAGCCAAGCTGCCATGATATTTTTTTTATTTTTTTTTTTATAACGTGGAGAACTCCACTAGAAATGAGTAAATTCGTCGCCTACTGTGATAACCTGCAAATTACAGTAGGAGGTAAAGTACTTTAAGTAAACTCAGGTGATAAGTTCAGGTGTGAAATCGGGGGTTTCAAGCTGCCATGATTTAATTGAGACTTTTCGTTACATTTTTTCCTCCAGACTTTTAAATGAAATAACAAACAATACGGAGTAACAATGAATAAATAACAAGCCCCACTTCTCTCAGTTTACAATCCCAACTCTGGAATATTCCTGAAGTCTATGTTACTCAGAGTTCGTTTTCACCAATATTCACCCTATTTATTGTGATCCTGATTTGATCCTTTTCCAATGGCCTTTATCTCATACAGAAAAGTATTTTCTTTTTTTTTGTAATTTTTATTTTAATCACTAAAGTGGTGTGCATCTGTTCTCGACACAATTTACACATATGACTCATTTCTGTTAATTATTAGCAATTTTTGCCCTTTTTTTAAGTATAGAAAATAGAAATCATGATGTAGTTCTAAATACTCGGGGGTGCATATCAAATTTTAACTAATTTTTGTTCAACTTGGATGGTCATGCGTAAATTTTTACTTTTTTTTTATGCAACACGTAAACCTTGTGAAAAAAAATAAAAATGAAAAAAATGAATGAAGCTATTTTTGAGACTAAATAAACACACAAACTAAGAGTGAGTAAGAAAGCATTCATAGCAGTTAGGTTTTGTTGGATCTCACAGAAGCTCAGCTACAGTGTAAAAATACCCAAATCCCACCTGCCTGCATTATCCGTAACGTGGGAATTTGATTTGATCTTATTTTATCTTCTGTTCTTACACGATTATGAAACTATCATCTCAATCATGGGAGTTACACGTGATTGGCCATCTGCTATTCTGCCATGATCAATTTAATTTTCCGAAATTAATGATTTTATTATTATTATTTTTATTTTTTTTTGGTGAAATTGTGTGGTAGAGAATACGTGCGTCTATCATTTTCGATATTTTATTTATTTAATTAACTGAAAGTAGTATGCTGCGTAGGTTTGTATAATTTTTACTTTTTTTTTTGTCATAATAATAAGATTAAAAAATAAAAAATGATAAGGAGCGAGTTGCTGTCGTTATGGGTAGGAACATCCCCAAGGGACAAAGCCACGACGGAAGAAGAATTGCATCCACTCGAATTAATGAGTTTCTCACTACATCAATATCTCACCAGTCACCACCTTTCTAGTTTATGAACACGATTTCCGCAATTCAGACAGTAAAATTTGTCCTTCCGTCCTACTTTAATAATCTAAGTAAGTACACTACTTGCCCGGCTGGATTCGGTTTCTCGAGGAGCCCTTAGTTGGGTAAGCCATGATATATACTCGGGATTTCATATCCCCGACGTGTTGTGGTTCCTACTTAGTAATCCCTCCGTCCCAAAAATATTGTCTATTTTAGATTTTCAGTTTTATGTCCCGTCTGATAAAACTTAATTTAGGTCTGAAGTCTGAAATCTGAAGACTGAATCATAAGTACTGAATTGATTAAGTTTGTCTTGTTTGATAAAAATCAAAATCTGAAGACTGAATAAAATGCCTGAAATATAAAATCTTAACACTGAAATTAAAGTATCTCAACTTATAATAATATCTTAAAAAATAATTGATATATATATATATATGTGAAACTATGATTATAAAGATAATATTATTATTATAAAATTATGTAATAAAAATATTTAAATTTTATTATGTAATTATTTTTTCAGTTAATAATAATATTACATCTTTATCATTGTCAAATTATATCACATCTTTATGATAAATATATATTTATAATGGACTTTATTTGTATTTTATTTTTATATTAAAGTAAATATTTTAAATAAAAATAATAAATAAATTTCAATTTATAACTAAACACCAAGATTAATAAAAATATTTCATGATAAAACATCAAAAGTATAAACATAAAAGTAAATAAATAGAAAAAAAAAATCATCTCAGGAATTCAGTTCAGACATAAGTGATAGGCTTATCACTTATTTTTAGACCCACATTTGTACTAGCATTTCAGACTCACTTAATTTATTAAGACATCCTAATTTGAGTTATCAAACGCACTTAAAATTTAAGTCCTTAATTAGTTAAGTTCTTAATCAATTAAGTTTAAATGCTGAATTAGTTTATCAAACAGAGCCTTAGTTCAAATTGTACTAAAAATGAAAATTCAAACTGGACAATAATTATAGGACGGAGGAAGTAGCTTATATGCAATTCCCTGTTTATAAAAAAAATAAATAAATTAATAAAATCTAAGCAAGTAAGATGGAGAATTTTTATATTTAATGTCAGTGATGCAAGCAACAATACAACTTTTGAGAACTAAAATTTGGTTTAGTAAACTCAAGTCATAATCAATTTTGTAGACTTAAGTATGTTTAACCCATAGAGTTAGTAGTTGAGACCTCCGAAAAGCCATAGAATTACGCGATCTTGCAAGGAAGATTACATGTACTTGATCGTATATAGAATCATATTAATTAATCTTATAAGTGACATCAAATATAGGTTTGTAAGTGAAAGCAACGCATTTTTATCAATTATTTCCTAAAAAAGTAACTGGAATATTTGTATTTCTTTCAAGTGTTGGTTAATAGTAAGTTGATAAAATTACTCTCTTTTATCAAATTAGCCATTTGAACTATATATATACTAGTGATGTCTGGTCGCGCAATGCGCGACCCTGGCCTAGTCTATCTGTAGATTTTAGAAATGTTTATATTTGAAAAAAATAAAATTTTGTATTTGGAGCGATATATTTTAGAAATGTTTGAAAGATTTAGAAATATTTTATAAGTGTGATCATAGAAATATTTGTATTTCGCAAAAAAAAAAAAATTATATTTCGCCATGTATGTTTTAAAAATATTTTATAAGTGTTATTTATTAAATATAAATAGCCTTAATCGAATATATGTGTTGAAGTAAATGTTAGATAAAATATAAAAGCATCCTAATAAATTTAAATATTAATAAGATGATTTATTGATGTTCTCCATTGGTCGTGTCAAATCAATACTTAGTTTTGGAGATTTTTCATAGTTTTGTAATAAATTTCATCCGAAGGGTATACGCTTAAAACAAAATTGACACTTTGTAACAAAAAACCTAATTGATCAATTCAATTTAAAAAACCACTCTAGTTGAATGAAACATAAAGAAAAAATTAAAAAAAAAAATGTGTCACGTAAAGTGCAAAGGGAGATTTAGTAATTTAGTTATGGTTAGACAAAAGGGCAATTTAGTATTTTTTATATGCCACGTGGGCAATCATATGAGGTGTTTGAAAGGGAGGTTTTTGTTTCTAATATAGTAGGATATATATATGTGTGTGTGTGTGTGTGTGTGTGTGTGACCGGAGAGAGTTTTTAACATTAATTTTTATCAAGCAAAAATGGTGGTGGGGAAAAAAAGCAAACTCCATCATAAACAGAACCTCGATAAGTAATAAATCATTGAGGTGGATTTCACATAACATCGTTGGAAGCCTCAGATAGTCAAGATATCCTTTTCCATCAATTAATCATTGATGGAGACCGTCGCGCGTAATTAACTTTTTATAAGGACTCTTCCTGAGCCACAAATTATATTCTGCGATGAATTTATTCATGTTGTTGTATGACTTCGGCTAACTTAGAATACCAAGGAAAAAAATTAATCATGAGAGCAGAGATACATCTTAAAATGAATGACCTGAAAAGTGTGAGTTAATTTTATGAAACCGGAAGGGTTAATTACGTAATCTTGAATATTGTCATTTCACCTTACTAGTATTGACGTACCAACGAGAACAACATGCAATCTTATGATGATGTGAGATCCACACACATGCCCAAAAAAAATATAACAAAAATAAATGATGCTTGTAGCAGTGTTGACTTAGTTTGTTGTAGTTTTAATTGATTACAAATGAATACTACGTAGTATTTGAGAGAACACAACGAATGTAAAAATACTTTTTGATCAATTAACACACGTACTAGGTGAAATTTAAGACAAATCAAAATATTTTATACCTAGAGCCGTCATTTAGTCATGTTGAGAGCTGGAAGGCCATTGGATCGATCCGGGGGGATAACCATCATGACACCCCAATTGCGGGGACTGCCATTCATCGATTCATGTTAATGTGCTTACTATTTTGCTCACCCAAAATATCTCCAAACCAAAATGGGATTGGTATGTATATTAATGGGAGTAATAATTTATCCGGTTACTTCTATAAAGTTTCAATCTCATAAGTTATACTCCCCGTCTCATAATTGTCCAATTTGGGTTTTCATTTCTAGTTCAAATTATACTAAAAGTGAAATTTCAAACTGAACAATAATTTTGGGACAGAGGGAGTAACAAAGTTGTGATTACGTACATATCGCTCTTTCCAACTCACCATGTTATCAATCATATTTTTGTGGGATTTTTTTTTTCTCCATACATTTTATAATTTGTAGGTTTTGGAATGATTCTCTTTATTAGCTTACTGTGTGTCGTGATCGTTTCTATTTTAATAGTACTACGATGATTCAACACTTTATCTTGATCTTAACCATCTTAGTCGTGCGCAACGATATTTTTGTATTAAGAAATTTTTAAAATAATATCGGCTTGGTCTATGTGTAAATGCAGTGCCAAAAAAAAAAAAAGAAAAAAGAAAAAGAAGAGTTAAGAGCTTAGAATTATACTGGGGAATATTCTCTCCGTCATGCATATAAACAAATTAATAAAGGGATTCTTAATGAAATTTTTGTTTTCAACTATTGGTTTTAAGCCTTTAAGGTGAATGTGCCATGCACCAATGGTGAGATCTCAACATTATGCTGAGTATATTCTTGATCATAAGCACGTATTGGTTCCTCTTTTTTTTTTTTTTTGTTAAAAAAAAAAATTCATAATGAAAATCTAACTTTGAGACTTCACTTTTTGACTTGGTTAGGTTAGGTTAAGGTGGAAGTGCTAGGCAACAAAAGCTAGCGTTTAGGATTATGCTGGGTATATTCTTCAATCGTACGTAATACATCTAAATAAAGGTTAAGACGTTAATCATTGATGAAAGCACGATATTTGTAGGTTCAGTGTTTTTGTGGGCATATTACACTCGTTGTTCAAAGTTTCAGGTTTTGAGTAATCTAGATTTGAAATACACAAGTCTCTTTTAAAATGTAAACATCTCTGGACCAGAATGATTAAATTGGGATGTGTAATAATAAATTTTTATTAAGCAGCATGATAATTGGTGTTAACTTCTCGAGGACTGAGCGGACTATAAAGGTTAGAAGGGATTCTAATATGGCTTTACCATGATCAAGGGTATCGTACTTTCAAAATGTAATTGTTAAATTAAAAGGCGCGAGCTTCCTTCTTTGTAAAAAAAAAAAAAAGGAAAAAGAAATCATTCCTTGTAATAGTTCTATTTTGGTAAATTGGTAGTGAATCTATGAAATGTGAATCAGATTATAAGGTGTATCTATCGATCATTCTCTTAATATTCTATTAAGTGGTTCAGTGCTTCGGTCATGTCATCGTCTGTTTCTTATTGTAAGCTAGGTAACCAACATTTCTAAGATATCATATAATAGCTCTGTACAAGTCGACCAATCACGTAAGTATAGTACTATATTTGGGACAATTTCTAAAGA
Organism: Oldenlandia corymbosa var. corymbosa; assembly: GCA_949775105.1. NCBI lineage: Eukaryota > Viridiplantae > Streptophyta > Magnoliopsida > Gentianales > Rubiaceae > Oldenlandia > Oldenlandia corymbosa. The sequence continues at coordinate 7,634,914 of OX459119.1, read as the reverse complement.
TCCATCACATCATCATGTGACAATGGATCTAGTAATAATGTGCATAAAATAACATGGCCTTCCAACTCCGATTTTTTGTTTTAAACCCTCCTCGACTCAATCTGGGTGGAAGAGTTGACTAAACAAAATCGAGATGCATACACCTATTTTTTCTTTTTTCTTTTTCCCGACATTCATATTGAGTTTAGCTAAAATATCAAGTCCCATATAGCAAGAAAATTATTAAACTAAAATAGTACCCTTTCTTTCCGAAATGATTATCTACTTTAAACTTTATTTTTTAGTTTTAATTATACTAAAAATGAAAATCCAAACTGTATAATAATTCTGGAATATAAATAATGATAAGATAAAATAAACCATGAAAAAGATTGATTGTTTTTGGTAAATAAGCAGCAAACATCGATTCGTGTTACTCACTATCCTTTGTACTGCCACGGTCAGAATAATTCTTGAAATTTTGGAACTTGCCCAAACACATTAGATTATTCTAGAGTGTAAAAAAAATCATAGAGGAATTTAGGTTGATGCGAAATCTTGGGGTTTGTAGCATTATTCAGAGAATTGAAAAATGATTCGGGAGAAAATCACATAAAATACCTGTAATTAGTATACTCATGTATCCATATGTATAGATTTCTAAGGACCATCTAATAAAAAGTAAACTTGGCAAGACGTTTTAATATATTTGGAAGATTCCAAAAAGAACGGTAACCTCCTTCCTTCCAGACTTTTACTTTCTACTCTCTTCGGTCTTTAATATAAAAATATTTTAATTTTTTCTGAATATCATTTATCGTGTTTTTCTAATAGAAAATAAAATTACAAAAATATGTTATAATAATTGAAAGAACACAACAAATGTAAAAATATATTTTTAGAAATTTTATTTTTAAATGAAAGAACATAATAGATGAAATTTAAGAGGAGAAATCAAAATATTTTATAATTATAAGGACGGGAGGGAATAATTTTTATTCTAATTAAGTTTCATTCTTCAACTATTAGTCCGAACAGTATCGATAGGCTCATTTTCAAAAAAAAAAAAAAAAGAAAAAAGAAAAAAGTATCGATAGGCTGAGTTGGCGTCGTTTGAGTGCGTTCCAAACTATTAGTGTTCTTCTTTCATATAAAAATCACTGTATTAGAAATTATGAATTGTATTGAAAACAGTATAATAAAAAATATTTCCCCGTCTCAGAAAAATAATCTAGTTTCATAAAAAATGTTGTCCTAATAAAATAATCCAATTTTACAAAAGTCAAAATTGCAATAGAAAAAATTACCGAACTATCCTTTTTGATAAAAGAAATCAATGAGTCACCCAACCGTGACGGTCAAAATCATAATTCCAAAAATTTTCCGGCGTTGGAATATTCTCCTCAATTTTCCGGCGGGTCTCCATCATCGTCTCAAATATCAATTATCTTCATCCTTGCCGGCGGATCTCCATCATCGTCTCAAATCTCAATTTTCTTCTTCCCTACCGGCGAATTTGTTGCAGTAGGTGTGTTGCTCGTCGGCGGCGGTCTTCGTAAGTTCAAAAAAAACCTTGTTTTGTCAGATCTCCTTTGCCATAAAAAAAGTTGTTATCTTCCGTCGCCGTTCATCACTTGTTTTTGTTCACCGATTTTCGTCGGAATTCTTTGTTTCCAGTTCGTCGGATTCTTGTTGTTCTCTGTCTCGTCTCTGATTTGATTTTACTTGCCCTCTGTCTCCTCCTTTTTTGGCGTTGCTGCACTTCTCTTCTCTATATGGAAGACCGATCGGCGGTGGACGGAGAACTGACGGCTCCTTTGGATAATCTACAGTTTTGTTTTTTTTTTTTCATTTACTTAAAATGTAGTATATATATTTAGTGTGGTCCCAATTAATTTTCATCAGCGGTAAATATGAAAGTTTGAAGGATAAAATGAGTTGTGCCTTGATGGAATTGATTAAATTAAAAAAATTGTAAATTTTGAAACTGAATTATTTTTTTGGGACGAGGGGAGTACTATATTAAATCTGGAAGAATTTTATGTAACAAATGAAATATTTAAAAAGTGTCTATTAAGATCAGCCCGTAACAATACCGAGCGATTTCGGACCTAGTAATTTGTTTTCATTTTTCAAGAGTACAAACAAAACAAAAGGAGAAAACATATTGACAAATTAAACTCAGGACAAAATAGTATTTGGTCTTAATATAGTAGACACATGTGTTTCACGTTTACATTATCATAGCCTCTAACAAACACGTTAATGGTGCAAGCCAAACCTAGTAAAACCGAAATTCATTCCAGGACAAAATTATGGTCCAAAACAACAAACAAAATGATGACTTTTTGAGTTCATATATATATATGCGGGCTAATCTGTATCTTCATTGTTCATCATCAATTGTCCCTTCTTAGGTCACTTTTTCTTGATTGAAAATTTACAAAAAACCCACCTAAAAATTTTGTTGTTGTAAAAGGCTGATATAAATGTTGACATTTTTTTTTTTTGGTTCTTGTTAATGTTTTCTAACAAACTTTTTTTCATGATTTTTTTTTCTTCTACTGCATGTCCTACTTCTATTTGTTTTCTCTACTTCTTTGTCCTTTATTTAGACCGAGCGAGGTGTGTGTGTGTGTGTTTTTCCCTGGGCGTTCTTATTTGGACCGCTACGTGCATTTCTTTCTATTTGTGGTTTCAAATTATGCCACATCTAATACAATAATGTTAGAGACAAAATTGCTTTTTGGAGTTGCGAAAATTACATTTAATTACAAGGCACACATTTTTTACGTGTACAAAATATAAATTGTTTCTTTTTTTTACTACTCCCTCAGTCCCAAAATTATTGTCCAGTTTAAGTTTTTTATTACTAGTTCGAATTGTATTAAAATGAAATCTCAAAATGGACAATAATTTTGTGACAGAGGAAGTACAATATTTCTCTATTGGCAATGGAATGATATAACACAAAGTGCAGGACGGTGAATTGAGAGCAAAAGCCTTGGTCTCACTGTGACAGGGAAACAGTTGGCTTCGGCTAGCATGTTTTGCGTGTGGGGATTAGTATACATTAAACCTGATTAGGATGACAAATTAATCAATGAAAGAAATGATAATTTCCTCCGACAATTTTTTTTTTTTTTTTTTCTGTTGGGGTTGGGTTAAAAAGTTCTTCCAACATTCCTTACACCGAGTAGAAAGAATTAGGAAGGAAGTGTTAAATAACGTATGGTTCCAAGGAGACTTTTGACAAATCCAGCCAATAGAATCTTGACACATTTACATGTGGGCATTCTTTTTTCTAAATTAAAATTTGCCCACTAATTACTCCAACAACATTAACAAATGTATACTTAGTTAAGTTTAATCTGGGTCAACAACATTAACAATGAACTTAAGCAAAGTTGTCCTCGTGTTACCACGTGCAATATTTGTTCCAAATCTTTAATTAACCAAAGCCGCAAACGCAACATACGTGGGCTCTGTTAATCATTCATTTTGTTTATCATTTAATAGAATTTTAATTACTAATAACAACTTGCATGGCATTAAGTATATATTTCAAGAATATTAAATAAAATAAATGGCCAACTGACCAATTGGAGCCAAAAGAGTAGTAAGTTACATCTCCCAAAAATGACGGATGTTGATGATTTCTTGATTGATTGATTAAACATCTGATGTGATTCTTTTTTTTTTTAAATTTTTATTTAATCTCTTCTTGTCCTAAAGTAGGATCAGATAGTTTCGTATCGATAATGGTTTAATCATTAATCATATCTCAGTTGTTTTGTTTAGATCACAATTAATTACATTAAGCAATGATTGTTTTTTAAGTGTTTGTTAGCAATTTCCTTCACGAAATTTTTCGAAGTCTTATTCCACTGTTTATGAGCTATTCCTTCACGGAATAGCTTTAGTGACATTCATTTGAAGAAATGTCAAAGTTTGATGACACATATTCAAAAGTACCTCATCTTTTACATAGTCAAAAACAATGATTAACCAGGTTCTCTTTCCTTTTTTTTTTTTGGTAAAAAGAATAACTTAAAAAAAAAGTGGGAAAAAACTCTATCCCAAAACATGTACTATTTGAAGTTCTATTTATGTGCATGATTTTAAATAATGATTTATTGATAGAAGAATCTAAGAGAGTACTTTCTGTAGCACTGGAAAAAAAAAGAATAAAAAAATAAAAATCAAAGAGAGTATTTATGTTCTTAAAACTTGGCAAGACCGTCTGGACAATGCTTGACAATTATTCTAAATCGTGAACACTTACCTTATATGGTGATGAGAATTGAATTATCATGTTGTTGTAAAAACGTAAAATGAGAATTTTTAATGTTCCTTAAAATTTGCAGAGATCGAATAGTTGGATAATACGATACCAGTAAATTATATTCTTTCTGTTCCAAAATTATTATTAGAGTTTAGATTTTCATTTCCATTTTGAAACAGGAAAAGTAGTATTCATGTGAGCGTATTTTAAAAAATTGTGAAAATAAGGGACTTTAGTGTTTTTATTATGTATAAGACACTTAATCGCCACACACTGTCCCATACGTATATACCCCCGTTGAATGGCTGTTAAAAGAGGTTTGCTGACATTATGAATGTGACCGCGGTTAATGCTGTGCCCCACACTTCGTACATCATATGATTCTGAAGGGGATATTATTATTGTTTGGTGCAATGGGTTCACCATGTGAACATTTTGTTAACGCTACATTACATGTTGCAATAATAACCGAAGTAAGCATTTTAGTCGAAATGATTATTTTAGACAAAATATATAACAATTATTCGTGTACAAAATCATATTAGTGATAAGTCAACAATTGAAGTTACTGTTTTCTTAAAAGGATATTTGCACTTTTCCTTTAACAACTGCGATTAAATTACTTTACCCCATGAATTATTTTTCAAAAAGGAAACAATAGTTAATTGTTGGGGGCGATATTATTATAGTCTAAATATGAATTAGGATAATTTATTTTCCTAATTTAACAGTTCAGTTGAAAGGCTTTAGCCTCTTCTTTTTTTTCCTTACCAAATAACAAAAAAAAAAAAAAAAAGAAAAGAAGAAAAAAGGGGACAAATTGAGTGCTCAAATTTTCCTCATTTTTCCCAATTTTTAGAAATATTTTTTCTTTAATAAAAATTTTCTTAATAGTACACCTGTTTTTCTGTACAAGAACAAGAAGATAAAAATGGCTTCTGTCACATATGAATTGTCGTCACACCCCTTCATAATATTCCGTGTACATATATAAAGTGAATGGAGATTTATCAAGACAATTTCGTCCATGTTGAAATTTGGAGTTTCCAGTTACCACATTTATGGTGAAAATTCCAAAATTTCATAGCCCTAAAAGAAAAAAAAAACCAACAGACAGTAATTTCTTTTCCTAAAATTTATTAATTCATTATCAGAAACATCCTCGAAGAATCAATATGTTCCATTTAGTATATGAAACATAAATCTTATAGATAATTGAACCGAAAAAAATAAAAATAAAACACAAATTAGTCTCATCCACAAATTCGTTTCAGCTGAATTAGTTATCACTCAGTACTAGCTGATTTCAGCTTTTCTACTAAAAAAAAAAAGAAAAAAAATTATCTGGGGTTAAACGAGGATGGTATGTGAATAAATGCAGAGCCCAAAATGTAATAAGAAAAGGGTCGGGGGGACCCCACTAAATTACAAATTCCACAATCAAAACCAACAGGAGGGGACTCATATCATCAGATCATTATCATCACCTCATATAAAACCCGCCTTCTCTGTATCACTGTATGTGTGAGAGAGTTCTGTACTTTCTGTTCTTTGTTCCCTCCTCTCAGTTCTCTTTTTCTTTCTTCTCGTACCTTCACTATTTTTCCCCTCTCACCGGGTCGGGTCGTTTCAGAAAAAAACCGTTTCAGGCAACCTCAGCTTCACTCCCGTTCTCTCTCTTTCTACAGATACGTATACAAACACGTCTCTGCGTACGAAGGGAATTTATATACTACAAGCTCAATTTGGAGTAAAAAACAAAAAAATAGGTGTAAAATTTTGCAGGAATTGCTGCTGAATTCTCTCGTTCACATACGGTTGGAAATTCTCGTGAAGATCTGATTTATTTTATACAAGGTGGTGGTGGTGGTGGTGAATTGGTGATGATTAGGACTAATTAATGCACCTGAATGATTTGATTGCTGGATTGATTTTCTGAACTTAGCTCAGAAAATATTTCTGTCCCCGCCGGAACGGCTGTTTGTTGATGCTCATCTAAGAGAGGAGACCAAATAAAAAAGAAAAATTCTCCAGGCTGCTGTTGATTTTCCGTCGGTAATTCTTTTTTTTTTTCTCTATTCATCTTTTTAGGATACTACGTTCGGAATCTATTTGCATGTCCATGAATCAGAATATTCGTCGGCTTCTTCTTTAATCACTATGTGTGTTTTGTTTTCTTTTGTTTTTGAATTTTGGTTATTTGTCACGGGAACTCTGTTCTGTATCTGTGTTATGTGTCGTGGAACTCGAACTCTGCTTTTATGTCTGAGCTGTGTGAACACCGGTGGCTGGCGGTCTACAGTTTTGGTCTGTAACAGATTTGGATTTTATAATTTAGATTGATTCTACGTTTATTAATTAGTTTCTTCACATTTTAGCTACTACTGTGATAGTTTAATTTAATTGGAGGATGACTGGCTGATTTGTGTGAATATGACTTCTTCAGGGGGTTTACTTCTTGCTGTTTATTGGTTCCTCATCTACAAATTGCAGCTGTTAAGCTTATGGTAGATGATTGTTTGTGTCTGTCCATGATCATACCGTTGGTTTTTGGTATTGTACTATTTTATGATTTCCCCTGAAGGTAGTATTTTTTGGGTCTTCATTTTGTGGATGGAGTATTGGTATCAGATGAAGGAAACCTTGTATTTAGAAAAGAGAGCATACTTTTTGATCAACTTGGGAACTGGAATACTTATCATGCATTTTACTTGGGATCTTAGCTAAGTAATTATTTGGTAATGAATTGATCGCTTCGTTTACTTGAGTGCCTAACTATGGTTACTTTGGAAAGAAATAAGTTAGTACTCAAGTTTTTTACTATTATAATCATTGGAGGATCTGATGGTTATCATCTCTGATGAAAAAAGGTTAGCCATTGCATTTTGTTTTGATGTTCAGAGCATCCAACTCAAATGTGTTTCATTGATTAAAGTGGAGCCTTATACTAAATCTTCTTGCTGTCAAAGCTTAGACATTTGACATTATACAACTTGCATAATGCCAATTTCCATGTTCATATCTACATTCTCATTTGATATATCTATCTTGCGGTTGTGAGTGTTTAAGTATTGATGGGGTGCAGATGCAGAATTTAGAAAGACTGTTCTAACATGATTGGAGAGTTGATGCTTGTCTGGTGATCCATTCTATTTTTCTCCTGCCTGGAAATTAGCCAAAAACCTTTGCCAATGTTTCTAACTTCTCTGATTTCTGGGGAATTAATAAATCCGTCTGTTTTCTTACCTTTTTTATTGTTATTATCTTTATCCCGTAAGACAGCATTCGTTTTTTGGAAGGATGCCATCTGATGTTTATCTGAGGTTTCAATTTTCTTTTGTAGTGAGAGATGGTTGCTTTTGGGAAGAAGTTGAAGGAGCGACAAATTCAAGAATGGCAGGGGTACAGTTTTTCTCTATTTTTCTGCAATACTGTTCATTCAATACTCACTGCATTGTGTTCCCTTGGACTAAAATTGCGCCTACCCATAATCAATGTCAAATTCTTGAGGTTTTACCTATTAAGATTTCCTAATGACCTTAAAAATTGTTATAGTTTTGCCATGAATGTGAATACTTAGTGTAGTTAAAATCTGATGAATTATAGATCCATCTCCGCTGCCAATAGGCATTGTTTATTTGTTCAGTTGAAGGACATTAAAATTTACTTCAAAGGGGAAATTTTCTCATTTCTGTTAAGCACAAAACAGATCCACTGATTTCAGGCCTTTGGTTGATGAGAACATATTAATTGTGACTGGAAATTTAAAACTAATATTTATGGATTTGGGAACTTTGAAACCAATCTAAGAAGGCATTTAGACAAGGAAAGAATAGCCAAACAGTTACGAAAATTTGAAAAAAGAATTGTTATGAAATTACTGTTACCGAAGGGAAGGAAATGGTGTACTCAATTGCGGATTGGTTCTTTCTCTCAGATATTATATCAACTACAAGTTAATGAAGAAAAAGGTGAAACAATATTCTCTCCAAATGCAAGCTGGAGCACTAGATCGAAGATATGTTCTCAAGGATTTCTCCCGCATGTTGGATAACCAGGTACTGTGACAATTTGGTGAATTCATTGTTTACAATGTACAGATGAATAAAAATGGTTCTATAAAACTGCGGTCTTGATTATGAGCTGATTTCGGTGCAGAGATCACTATTTCCTCTCGAGAATTGGAGTAGCCTAACCTTATGATTTCCCTATGTTTCCTCACCTGCTCTCATCCCCGCTAAATGTTTAAGTTCTGTTTTCCATACAACGCTTTATGAAGTGGTCGAAATTTCTGTTCATTTTACCTTTGGATTCACTTTTCCATTATCTCCTCAAGTGTTTCCCCCCTTTTTGGGAATGTATTATAAAGATAGGGACATAGATTAATGGAGGCATTGCAAAATGTATGTATTCTAACTTATCCTTTTTGTTCTCTTCCTTGACTGGTGCAGATTGAGAAGATTGTTCTGTTTTTGTTGGAGCAACAAGGCCTGCTAGCCAGCAGGATTGAGAAACTTAATGAGCAGCAAGATGCTCTGCAGGAGCAGCCTGAGATAAGCAAAATATCTGAGCTCCGTGAGGCATATAGAGATGTTGGCAGAGATCTATTGAAGCTTCTCTTTTTTGTGGAAGTCAATGCAGTCGGACTGAGAAAGATCCTTAAGAAGTTTGATAAACGTTTTGGCTCTAGATTCACTGATTATTATGTTAAAACTCGTGCCAATCATCCATATTCCCAGCTCCAGCAAGTTTTTAAGCATGTGGTAATGTACCTCATTTCAAGAATGTTCTTAAGCATTTCATTAGTGTTTGGACTATGAAAAATAAATAAATAAATAAATAATAGAAGCAGTGCTCTGTCTTCAACTTCATTTCCAGTATTGTGTTTTTCATGGAAACTAGATGCATGTGCTTGAAACATACTTTTTTTATATTGTAATTTTCTCTATTGAAAAAGTTTAGTATTTCAGAATAAAGAGAAACACTTAAGAGATTGCCACTAATCGTGAAGATTACTTGCAGGGATTAGGAGCAGTGGTTGGAGCTATATCTCGCAATCTTGGAGAGCTACAGGATCGTCAGGGGAGCTATTTGTCGATTTATGACCAGCCCGCTCTACCCCTGCAGGTAGTCTAATGTCCATTATGCATTCGGTGTTCTTTTGACGTTTGAATATTTTAAGGGGATTCTCTTCATATGTTCAATTATTTATATTCTTCAAAATTTGGAATTGTCTGTTTTGTTTTGCTGCAGGATCCTGTCGTTGACTCATTACAATCTGCTGTTGATAGATTAACCTATTCAACCAATTTCCTCCATTTTCTAGCTCAACATGCCCTTATTATGCAAGAGGAGTTACCTAGTCCTGTGGAGGAGCAAGCGGAAGATGGAAGATACCACTTCATGTCTCTTTTATTGAACTTGGCCAATACATTTCTGTATATGGTCAATACTTACATCATTGTTCCTACTGCTGATGACTACTCAATGAGCCTTGGAGCTGCTGCAACAGTGTGTGGTGTTGTAATTGGAGCCATGGCTGTCGCTCAAATTTTCTCCTCTGTGTACTTCAGTGCTTGGTCTAACAGATCATATTTCAAGCCTTTGGTCTTTAGCAGTATCGTTCTTTTTCTTGGAAATACTCTATATGCGCTAGCTTATGATTGCAATTCAATAGCTATTCTTCTGATTGGACGACTGATGTGCGGGTAAATGTTTATCCTTTAGTATTACCTTTCTGTCTTAAATAAAGAAATTAAGCAAAATAGGATAAGTGCTCTTTTGATCAAAGCGTCCTTGGTTTTTATTCTGTGAACATTTAGCATTATTTAGTACCATTGATCTCTTTTTGTATGCTCATTGTTTGGTAAATAACAATAGCACTTGAATCACGCAGTTTGGGTTCGGCTAGAGCTGTAAACCGGCGTTATATAAGTGACTGCGTACCACTTAAAATTCGGATGCAAGCATCGGCTGGTTTTGTTAGTGCCAGTGCCCTTGGAATGGCATGTGGTCCTGCACTAGCTGGGTTGCTCCAGACTAAATTTAAAGTGTACAAGCTCACATTCAATCAGGACACATTGCCGGGATGGGTTATGGCCATAGCATGGCTGGCCTACCTAATATGGTTGTGGATATCGTTCAGAGAACCTGCTCATGAGACAGAAGCAAACCCAGTATCAGAAGGGTCAAAAAAAGGTATGGTTGCCTCTTATTAATTTCTTCTTTAGGCTTACATTTTGTAAAATGGCAAGTGTCTTCTTCATTGAATTTCTTCCCTTCTTTCTGTTTCATCTTTAATTTTAGAAACCATAACAGAAATATTTTGCTTTGTACTTATTGTTCTAATTTTTGACTGTTAGATGCCTAGATATATGCATAAGAACCAAATAAAATTTGCCAGAGCATTTCTAATAAGCCCTTCCTCAACCATGTGTATAAGATAATGCGTGACCATGCAAGGACCCAAATTTTGCTTAATAAGATTTCAGACATGTGGTGTTGTCATAATTTTTTCTGGTTGCATGCTGATGCTTTAACTCGGGTGTTGATATTATTTTTTTTTATTGCAACTGTTTCTAACTTGCGGTAGGGTTGATGTTTCACATAATTTTATGATGGTTTGAGAAGTCAGTGCTTAAGGCTTTTGAGTAGTACTTCCGTTCAGAAAAGTCTTCCCCTCATATCAACTATCTAGGCTAGATTGGTAATAAAGTGAATATAAATTTTAGTGGTATGCTTTTTTGTCAGATTGTCATCTTCTACTTCATTCTGGATTTTGTCTTCACCACTTAAACAGACGAGCTAATTAGGTTTTTGGTCTTATTCAGTGACAGTCGACAGTGATGCTCTCGAAAAGGGCGTTGCTCAACCGTTGCTTCTTACCACGGAGGAGCATGCGCAACAAGATGATGATCAAGACTATGACGAAAGCGAAGAAGCTTCTGAGGATTCCCGTTTACCTGCAACCTCTATAGGATCTGCGTACAGACTGCTTACACCTTCTGTGAAGGTACTCTTTGTTGCCCACGGATTTTGTTTACGCATGTTCTGTAAGATGTTGATTTAGATTTGGATGAAATGATATAGGTGCCCCGAAGAATTGTTTCTTGACTTGTCAGTTTATTTGTGAAAATATTGGATGGATTACTGAAGGGAATTATTTTACCCTTTTTTGCCTCCTTAAATGTTTGTCATCACCAGTCGTGTGACGGTTAATTCGCTTTTCCCCTTCGCTTCCTTTGGCTTAGAGTTTAAATGCTGAGTTAGTTCTCCTTGTTATCAGTGGAAAAATTGTAGACATCCTTTTTTCTTTTTTAAATGCTAATTGGGAATATTACTTGTCAATTTCAGGTTCAGCTATTGATTTATTTCATGTTAAAATATGTGATGGAGATTTTACTCTCAGAATCAAGTGTTGTTACTACATACTACTTTGGCTGGTCTACAAGCTCGGTTTCCATTTTTCTGGCATGCCTTGGCTTGACAGTTCTACCTGTGAACATTTTTGTTGGGAGCTACATTAGTAACATGTTCGAGGACAGGTATATACTACAGAATGTGGCATATTGAAATCATAATAGTTCTCTTTTTGTTGAGTGGAACATTATGTTTTGGGTTTATGGGTGCAATGAATTAGTAGAACATTACATTTTAGTTTTGGGGATGCAGTGAATTTGATGTGTAGCAATGAGGTCTGAGGTTGATTTCTTTATTGACTACCGTATATGTGGATTTGTTATCTGAAGTTTAAGAAAGTATTTTACCATTGAGAATGTCGTGGTATCTTGATGATCTTGATGATGGTGGCCATAGAAATTGGAAAGGGGAAACTTTTGAACTGATTTTTTTAACCCCTTCAGTAAAATCATTTCCCTTCCTGTTTTGGTCCATTTTAATGCTTGGAAGAGCATGTCAGAGGTGAACGGTCATGAAAATTGGAAAATGCAACTCAAAGAGTATTAAGAAGTGTTGTATGTTTGTCATTCCATTTCTCTTTCCTTTGGGCCTATGTAAATGTGAAGGTGACTTCTGTGCATGCTCAGGAGTTTTAAAGCAGCTTTGTGAAGTTTTATACGCTTTCATACAGCAAGAGTTGATGAATCTTTTCTCAAAATTTTTCATGCAGGCAAATTCTAATTGCTTCTGAAATTATGGTTCTACTTGGTATAATCTTCAGCTTTGAAGCATTTGTGCGATATTCTGTTCCGCAGTATGTTACTTCAGGGCTCATAATGTTTGTGTCCGCTGAAGTATTGGAAGGTAAGATCCATCCTTGTCTTTCAAGCATTGTTATCTTTAGGGGGAAGCAGAAATATTGGCCATCATATTAACCATGATGGTATTTTCCCTGTTCCTAGTGAAACTTGCTTCAAATGCAGAGGAGATTAAATTTGATTCATTTTTAAATTACATCTTCACAGTTTACAATGGATTTTTTTCAGCACTACTTGAATGAGATTAAAATGCATTACAATGTTATACTAACCTAGAAGCGTAACCATTACAATGCGAGGCTGTAGAATCTTTTAAAATGGTGATTCTCATGTTTGAGAACGGCGTACTGTTAGGTGAGGGAATAAGCCAAGTATTTTGCAACTTTAGACTCCAACTGTCCAAAAACAATTAGATGTCAGGTTTCTTGAATTATTTTATTCTTAGAAGTAGAGATGTAAAACTATTATTATGGGATGAATGCCTTTCTGACCATCGATGTGGCTCCCTTCCTCATTATATCCCCGGCAAACTGATAAAGAAGTGGTGCTTTTATCTTCATGTCATGGAGATTTCGTTTTCGGCTTCCTTTACTAGCTGGATTTGAGTGATCTATCAAACATTAACTAACGAGATGATGGTATGGTTGTTAATGCAGGCGTCAATTTGTCGCTCCTCTCTCGAGTGATGTCATCTAGGCTTTCTCGTGGAACTTATAATGGTGGCCTTTTGTCAACTGAAGCCGGGACAATTGCTCGGGTGATTGCGGATGCAACGATCACTCTGGCTGGTTATTTAGGGGAGAGTAAGCTCCTGAATGTCACACTGCTTCCGTCGCTGGTGATCTGCGTGGGATCGATTATAGCTACCTGTTATACCTACAACTCGTTATACTAGGACGACAAGGTCATACCGTGCGTTCTAGTTCAACGATATGTCTGTCCATAAGGTGGTGGGTATAATTTCGTGTAATTCAATCATTTGTCCATTTTTATCAGTTTATTATTTCATTGATTGATGGCTTTGTTTAAGCCATGAGGATTATATATTGTTGATAGTCTTATCAATTTTTTTTTAAAGATAGTAATTTAGGTGGAAAAAAAAAAAAACCCGGAGTGCCAAACCGTCCAAACGTCCACCTTCACAATTTTGATTTCCCATAAACGTCCACCTTCACCATCCATTTGACAGTGTAGTGTTCCAGTTGTCTGTAATCTGTATGTAATATATGTCAATGATAAATTCCGAAATTTATTATTCACAAATTACCGTTTTGTGATTCCGTTGAGTAGAATTAGAACGTGGTTAAAATATAACATTGTCAGGATTTCTAATCTATTTAGTGTTTTGATTTCTACAAAACAGACATCAACCATTCTCTTTGTATCCAAAAGAATTAAGTCAGACAAAATTTAATTATTTGTGAGTAAAAGTATCAAACCTCAAGTAGCCTCAACTTCTGAGGCTGGTTAACGACTTCAACTGCTCGAGTCGGTTTCCAACATTTTTTAGAAAAGAAAAAACACCACTAATTTATTTCATCAGTTGTTGAGAATCGTCTAATTTGGGTTGACAAATGACAATGTACAACGACTAATGAGAGTGCAAAGAGATTGCAATCAATATACCATACTCCCAATCAGCAGATTGAACAACACATGGTATCCCACATTAGGACACTTCAACTTGAGATTGAACACAATTTTTCAACAGGAACCAAGAATGCTTTCGTTTTTTCTTTTAATGGCCCCAGAGAGAATCGAACACTTGACCTCCTGGTAATAACCGTCCTTCATCTGAATTCCTTAACCACCCTACCTAACCCTCCCACCCTAACAACAATGCTTTTGTTCACATTTTAATAGCATCAATATATTTACTTTTTCAAAATTTCCAGATATGAAGAGCTCTGACATTTATTGATGAGAATATTTGTATACACCCGATTCTATATAATTTTTTTTTGGTAGGTGATTCTATATAATTTGTGGGGGCAATGGAGGTTGTCCGCCTTCTGGCAATTATAACTTAATAATGGATTTTGTATAATGAATGAGACAAATGCATTGTGATAAAAAGTATATATACTTCAGTCCATGCAAATTGCAATCCTCCTGATTCATGCACCACTAAAAAGACTGCATAATATGCCATAAAATTTGACTTAAAAAGAGACATTACTGTATGAGTTATTTGGATTGTCATGTGTCCTTGGAAAAACTATTTAATTCAACTTTTTGCCGATTCTATTTATTGGTACAGTGAAGGAAACCAATTCCACTACCCCCCCTCCCCCAATATTCATAAACCTCTTCTAAATAAGTTTCGGTTCCTGGGTCTTTATACTCAATATAATCTTACCATTAGTTAGGTAGGATCACATTCACTAGCTAGATTAATTTTCATCTAATTTTTCACTCTCATTCCTTTTGTATTATTAATTTTTTTAGTAATATCAGTTTGTATTATTTAATAATAATGTGTTTGCATAGTATTATACTTTGACAAGGTACGCACACCACAATACAAAATCGATTTTGTTATACTCCCTCTGATTTTTAATATAAGACATTTTGATTTGTGTTAAGTTTCACCTAATAAGCATTTTAATTGGCGAAAAAACCTTAAAGATATATTTTTATATTCGTTGTGTTCTCTTGATTGTTATAAAATATTTTTAAAATTTTTTTGTTAATTAAAAATTGAGTATTAGCTGAAACTTAGGACTAATTAAAATGTCTTATGTTAAGGACACGAGGGAGTATTATTTTAGGAAAAGTAATTGGAGGGGGAGGGGGGGGTGGTTGTACTTTGATAAAAGATTGGACACGAAATGGTCGTATCCACATATAAGCAACCAACGTGAAAATAAATGCGATGACATAAAAATACCGAAGAGTTAGATGTGATTTTGCTAACAAAATTGATAAAGCCAACACAAAACATCTCTTCAACGAGAAAATGATACCCTACTCATGAACTGATGTTGATCTACTAAACCAAAAGTAGTTGGCAGTCCTGATTCATTAATAATAACATTGGGCCAGAATCCAGATTTCTCTTCTTTACATATATCGCAGTGGGGATCATCGTCATCTTGATTGATCGATTGTTTGTCATCTCTTGTAAGGTTCTTCACATCGATTGAAATTATGGTTAAAATATGATATTATTATATTTTATCGTTATAGGACGCAGAAAAAATAAAAGTAAACATGTGTCTCACACTTCTAGACCCACACACTAATCTTGTTATGATAATGTATACAGGTTTGATACTGCGTTAATGTAAGAAGACGAAAAGCATGATAAATATAATAGCTTAAGCGCGTTGGCAACTCTTTATAATAGCGAATTGTGCGTGGGGCGAGATGTCATGGGCGAGTTTATGGTTTTCCAGTAAAAACTTTTGTTTTCTAAATATGGAAGTATGATGTTCACATCAATAAAAAGGTAATGAGGCAAGACTTGTGATTCAAACAAGAACTTGTCTTACTCAGTAATAGAAGTACTGAACTAATTTACTATGATGCGAGTTTATACTAAGACAATGTTGGGAATATTGAATATTGAGAATTGTACAAGTTTTTCTGTTTCATATTTGAAACGGTAGACTCTTAAAACTAATTATAACCACATGTGCTATTCTCCTAATCACTAATTGGTTTTAAAGTAGAACCATATGTGGGCCTATATTTGGGTCTTCAAAATGGTATCAGAGCGGACTTTATCCGTGAACCTTGACGAAGCATGGATCTGCACGGTGCTTAGGACGGACGGCGATGATGACTTAGGCAGTGGCGAACGGCCTAAAACCTGCAAGACAGAGCCTCGGGTGTCTCTCGAGGGTAGACTCTCCGATATTTAAGTCAATAAGGGAATAAAGAGAGTAGAGAGAGAGGGATGTGTATTGTGTGTAGAAGGTGTAGAAGATAGGTAGAAGATATGTAGAAGATGTGTATTATGAGAGAGACACCACCTCTTTATATATAGAGGTGGCCTGAAACCTAGTCGTATTAGGTTTAGGAGGTGACTTAATCTCCAAGTAACCTAATCCTAGGTCCAATAGGCTTAGGGTTAATTTATGACTCGTCAAACCTATGTGACTTGTGAGACGGATTTTGACTGACCCGACAGTTAATCCGGGATCTGATTTACTTATCCGTTTGGGCATTTTACTTCTACTTACCCAAATCTGGGCTTTCTATTTCTACTTTTTGTTACTTACCTAGTTATATCTGGGTCTTTACTGATCCGGCAGTTTATCCGGTTTGTCCAACCCCTTCACACTTGAGAGGGGGGTGTTGAGAATATTGAATATTGAGAATTACCTAAGTTCCCTTTTCCCACATTGGAAACAGTAGACTCTTGAAGCCAATATATAACCACATGTGCTACTCCCTTTATTACCAATTGGTTTAAAGTGTAATCCCATGTGGGCCTATATTTGAGCTTTCAAGAGACAAGAACATGCAAATATTAATGGCCAAAATTTTACTTTCAAATTAGGGTACGAGTTGGATTTGTAATATCCAGAAGTTGTTAACAAAATATATTACTTTCAAATTAGGGTACGAGTTGGATTTTTGCAATATCCAGAAGTTGTTAACAAATATATTACTTTCAAATTAGGGTACGAGTTGGATTTGTAATATCCAGAAGTTGTTAACAACATATATTACTTTCAAATTAGGGTACGAGTTGGATTTGTAATATCCAGCAGTTGTTAACAACATATATGACAGGCTATCTCGTTGCCAATAATTTAGAATTATTCTGAATTAAATTGTTACGAGCCACTGAGAAAATTAAAAAACGGCTATTGCTATGAACCGTAACCAACGGTTCTGTTAGTAATGGTCGTACAATAATGTTGAATTTCAGTAATGTTAGTTATTATCATGGTCTTTACACTTAAAAAGAATTACTCTTTCCATTCTAAAACCGTAACCAACGGTTCTGTTAGTAATGGTCGTACAATAATGTTTAATTTCAGTAATGTTGGTTATTATCATGGTCCTTACACTTAAAAAGAATTACTCTTTCCATTCTAAAATAATAATTTACGTTGAATCTTTATATTTGTATTACAAACAACATAATTACAAAATTCAATGTAGAGTATTTTAACTATTTTTTAAAGCGCTACTGTTTAACCATTTTTTTAAACGCTAGTTCTAATATTATTCTACTTTTACACTCATTTCACTTTGGTTACTCTGAATCGATGATGGTCACTAAGAATTATATTTCTTCTATCGAACAAAAATAATTCAATTTGTTATATTGTTTTAATTTAAAGAGCGAATTATATTTTTTCTGGGGACAAAAACGAGTAACATAAGGGTGTAGCAGAAAATAGGGCCACGTGTACATGGAGAAATGAAGGTGCCAACACCATTAATTAATGGCTTCTCTCATAACAATATGAACTACAACTATGAACTGCCCCCTTTCCCCCTTCTATTTTGCCCCCTCTAATTTTAGTCTCTTCTCACTAACTGTTTATTCATATTTCATCCCCCAAATCCCCTGACGTTTGAAGAGGAACGAAATTTTGTCCCTTTCTTCTCTTCTTCTCTCCATTTCATCATCACCTTCTTCTCTCTTCTTCCTCCTCAAAATTTGCCCTTCTGTTATTTGCGATAAGCACAAAGCAGGCATTTGGTGCGTGATTTCGCTTCTACTACTTCTTATTATTATTTGTTTAGCACAGCATTTTTATTTTTTATTTATTTTTTTTGTCTCGTCCACCAAAAAAAAAAAAAAAAAGAGGTTTTAATCCGTTTCTTCCAGCCCTTTAAATCTGGCCACCCAAATCGCTAGTTTGGCTACATTTTACAGCAGTGTAAATCGGTACTCATAAATCCCACATTTTCTTGAATAACCCTTTACCTCCAAGCAGTAGTGCATGATTTTTCATTAAGCGAAGAAGAAGCTTTGATTTTCTTTGTACTCTCAAAAGTTATTGCCGTTTAGATCGTTGGCATTCCCTTTATTAAAGCCTCAAATTTTGTTTGCTTCTTCTGTGTACGAAGCTCCAAATAACACTCCCCCCCTTTTTTTTTTTAATTTTATGTTGCTTTTTTCCTTTTCTGTTATAATTAATTAAGTTAGTATCTTAATTTACTTCTATATATCGTACTTTTGATTCGTTTGGTTTTGAAGAAGATCGATCCGAAAGATGATCATGAAGAGCTTAGCGGGTTGGAGATTCTTTGTTGCTGCTGCAATTGTCGGCATTTTCTTCTTCAATGGGTTCTGTTTTTCTCAAAAAGGTAAAACTAAGAACTAAAACAAAATGACCCAAAAAAAACCAACATTATTGTTATTACTGTCAGTCCTGGATTTTTTTGGCTTCACCTTTTGAGCAAAAAATACGTAGTTCCATGTTCCACAAACAAAAATAAAAAAAAAAGAAAAAAAAAAGAGAAAAAAAGCAGCATTATCAACAGTTATTTTCCATCGGCTCCATGCATCTGCATGAAGAAGATTGAAGAACAATAAATCAAGTATTTTTTTAATGTTTTGTTCTTAGAACGATCTGTTATCAATTTCTTGTTTGTTCCCCAATGAGGCTAGTAAACAAAAATACGTGAAAATGTTGATATATGGTCCTTTCATTTCTATAAGTGCATGTTGGATACGTGGTAAAAAGGAAAAGGTGGTTCTTCATTTTCTTTCATTAATATTTTTATTTTTTGAGTGTAAAATTAATTGGTCTTGGGCAAATCAAACCCTATTTATGGCGTCGTTGTTCTAGTTCGAATTTCGACAATGCCTTAATTGATGCAACTCGTAAATGTACTCTCAGCTTTGTCCATGTCCACTTATTCTTGCGTCAATATGTTCAATTTTTAAGGTCTTTTTCTTTTGGCTCTAAAACGTCAAATGTTATGCACCACGACTACTTCTATTTTCTATAATTCTTTGTACTCCTTTAATCAGCCCGAAAAAAAAAAAAATAACAAAGAATTTTGGTGATCATGAATAATTGAGTAGTAATAGTAGCTAGTGCTGAATTGGAATTTGTTGGATGATTTATTGCCAGCCATCTACTAACATCATCTATAATGTAGGCTATTAATTATATATATTGCTGCAACTCCTCATCACACATAAAATGTTCTCACAGTTCAAGACAATTGTCTTTGTCAAATTAATTATTAATCGGGTACTACTAAGTTACAAATCAATTCTTATGATTTTTCTAGCTTTTCATTGTGATTTTGTAGTCAAGATTTTGCATCTGTTATAGTTAAACATAGTTCCATGAATCACAATGAAATTGATGTTAAGATTTAGACACAAATAATTAGTTAGCAATTAATTTGTCTACAGTTATTATTTGATGAAATTAAGGAAATAAAAAAAATTCGTGTCGATGATTATTAATTTTGTCGCCGCAGCTCCGAACTACAGATTTATGCATGAAGCAACTTCAGCTCCGGACGTTTCATTCTACGACTACATCATCGTCGGCGGCGGCACCGCCGGCTGTCCGTTGGCCGCCACCCTTTCTCAGAACTACAGCGTGCTGCTCCTCGAACGCGGCGGCTCGCCTTACGGCAACCCGAACATAACCTATTTGTCGGCATTCGGGGCAGCCCTCTCCGACCTATCTCCAGCGTCCCCTTCCCAACGCTTCATCTCGGAGGACGGCGTAATCAACGCCAGAGCCCGGGTTCTGGGCGGAGGGAGTTGTTTAAATGCCGGGTTTTACACCCGGGCTCCGACCACATTCGGGGACGGCCTCGGCTGGGATGCGGATTTGGTGAAGGAATCTTATGAGTGGGTGGAGAAGAAAGTGGCGTTTGAGCCGCCGGTGAAGCAGTGGCAATCGGCGGTCAGGGATGGTTTGGTGGAATCCGGCGTTACTCCTTATAATGGTTTTACCTATGATCATATTTACGGCACCAAGATCGGTGGTTCAATCTTTGATCTAGATGGGAATCGGCATACTGCTGCTGATTTGCTTGAATATGCAAATCCAAGTGGACTTACTGTTCTTTTGTACGCTTCTGTCCACAAAATTCTGTTCAGAAACCAAGGTATGGAATTGGAAACTAATTAATTGCTCATTTGACTCATTTCCCCTGTTCTATTTCCTCTGTTCTGAATCAGAAGAAAGGGTTACTTTTTTTTTTTTTTGCCTTAAATCAGATGAACTAAGAATGTTTTCTGGTTTCTTGATTGATTCTTGATGGATAAATAACTGTGTCAGTGGGAGAAAGGCCAAGAGCTCGTGGGGTGATATTTAGGGATGCTTCAGGGACTAAGCACAAGGCATACATCAAAAAAGGAGGTAAAAGTGAGGTGATCATATCATCTGGAGCACTTGGAAGTCCACAGCTGTTGATGCTGAGTGGAATTGGACCAGAAAAAGAGCTGAAATCGCATAATATCACTGTGGTTTTAGATCAACCATGGGTTGGGTCTGGGATGGCTGATAACCCAATGAATGCAGTTTTTGTGCCATCTCCAGCTGATGTTGAGGTTTCCCTTATTCAAGTAGTAGGGATCACTCAGATTGGGAGTTACATTGAAGCTGCCAGTGGTGAAAACTTTGCTGGAGCTTCCACTACTAGAGACTTTGGAATGTTTTCTCCAAAGGTATGAACTTTTATGGCTTTTTTTTTTTTTTTGATTAATTCCAATCAGCTGTTTAAGTGCGCTTCAATTCACCTCAGATTGGGCAGCTGAGCACATTGCCACCTAAAGAAAGAACCGCAGAAGCCTTGGCCAGAGCCATTGATGCAATGAGTGAACTGGATGATTCGGTATTCAATGGTGGATTCATCCTGGAAAAAGTCATGGGTCCTGTCTCAAAAGGTAACTTGACCCTGCGCAACAAGAACCCGAATGATAATCCCATTGTTCACTTTAACTATTTCCAGGAGCCAGAGGATCTGGAAAGATGTGTGAGTGGGATGAAGATCATTGAAGACATTATTGAATCAAAATCCTTCATCAACTTCAGATACAATGACATGCCAGTACCGGTTCTCCTGAACATGACAGCCAGTGCTCCCGTGAACTTGTTGCCGAAACACATGAACGTGTCGACTTCGTTAGAACAGTTCTGTAAGGACACTGTGATGACCATTTGGCATTACCATGGCGGATGTCATGTTGGTAAGGTCGTCGATAATGATTATAAAGTGATCGGCGTCGATAATTTGCGGGTGATTGATGGCTCCACCTTTACTTACTCTCCTGGAACTAATCCTCAAGCTACTGTTATGATGCTTGGAAGGTAATGTAAAACCAATTGCATATAATCTTCTAAGTCCCTTGGTATAATTTTCGCATCAATTTCTGAAAATTAATTCCTCCTGTTCGTTCCTTTAATTGCAGGTATATGGGAGTAAAGATGTTACAAGAGAGACTCGCAAGTGAAGCAGCAAAGTAACCAAAAATTTTCCACTTTTTTCTCCATTTGACACTTTGATGTGTTAGCAAGAGAAAGATCGTGAGGAGCGAAAACTTAGTAGTAACTTTGGAAGTTATAAAATTGTTATACTGTACTATGTATGAACTCCATAATATTTGTCATTTTCAGTTACTGAAGCTTCTGTTAGCTTTATGAATTTATAGTCAGCAAAGCCTAAATGACAATTAAGTTCTGAGACATGATTTTTCTTCATCATGATCCCTTCGATTCTGTATTCAACTCTAAGAGTCTGTCCTTTTGATATTGGGTAAGAAATTTCTTTGGTCAATCCAGGATAAACTTAAATCTCAATAAGCAGAGGAATATAGCACCGGATATACCCCCCTCAAGGGGTCTCATACTGAATTATGCAGGCAAGAATCCAACACACCCTTTTCAGAAAAAACATGAAAGTGCAAAGCGAACGATCTGTGAATGCGAGCCAATTTAAAGCTGTCAGATCCTGAATAGAGCAATCTCTTGGCTGACAAATCAATCATGTACGAGCAGGAGACAGCAAAGCAAAGCAACCGCGGAGAACCAACATGTACGATCAGGACTCAATAAAAAGACCTCCCAAATCATCGTTGCCTCCAATCCGAGTGTGTTTTCTTGACGTCGACAACCTTTGCAACACGAGTTTGGGCGGTTTTGCCGTGGCGAGACAAAAATTAATTTGATTATTCAATGACTTGGTGTGATGATAATTGATAGTGAGATGTTTTATTTCGTTGTTCGGTCAGATTTAAATTATGGGTTGGAGTTTGGGAAGATATTATTTTCTCATTTATTGTTCGATGTTGATACTTGAATTGTTGAATTTCAGAGTTATAATTTTGATGTCAATGACAATGATGCAAGTTTTTAGTTTGTTGTTTGTTTGGATTTTGTAACTTTTTTTTGATGGTCATTGTTCCAGGTTGATTCTTGGGTGGATTTTTTTTTTTAAAATTCAAAAATGCTAATTGTTCACTTAGTTCTATTGATTACGGTGTTACGATTTTTAAGATGAATAATGTATTTGGGGACTAAAAAAGAAAGGGAGAGGTTGGGCGAGGAGACCAGTGGTGGACATTTGACCTGCCAACGTATTCCGGCTATTTTCGTCTTAGGATTGAGCAAATCGGCCGACATAGGGGAGCCGGCGTCAATGAGCAACAAGGTTGGGGAGAGGGAAGGCATGGCGGCGGCGCGGGGAGTGAGAGAAGATATAAATCAGGATTTGATTTTTTTGGTCGGAGTATTGAAAAATATGAATTTTGTTTTTTTGGGGGATTTTCGTAAAGTAGAAAAACTTTGGAGGAAAAACTTGAGTAAAATTTAAAATTTTAATAAATATTTTAACTAAAAAAAAGGGAAAATTTTGATTTAGGGCATGGAAACATTTTAATTTATTATGAAGGGCATGGATTTTTTTATTACCATTTAAATATTTTGACAAGACTTTCAAAAGACTATGATGTCCTTCATCCCTAACTTTTCACTTCATTCCAAACTGATTATTTCTCTTTCCAAATCATCTCTCGGCAACAATTCACATTTTTGCCAATTCACATTTCTCCCAATTCACATTTTTGCCAACAATTCTTATTTTGCTTTCTTCCTCGGCACTAATCAACTGTAAAACCATAATCCTCCAGTATTTTCCGCAAATCAATCTAATTGAACTTTTAAGACAATGTCAATTGGATGATCATTGTTAGAGAATAATTTTGATCCAAAAATACACAGTCCAAATTCATTAAGATGGCTTTGGCGGAATCAGCAGCAATCGAAAATTGCAATTTGTAACATTGGGTTTGTGCCTTTTATCACAGAATAAGTTATTATCCTAATCGTATGATAGGATTCCTCCAACACAAGATTAAGAAAAACAATGAATATAGTTTTAAATTATAATTTCTTTTTTTCCTGTTTGGAGTAACATGGATAGGTTTATATAAGTTGGATTTAATAGGAAAATAATCTAAGATTACTGGGTAGCAATTAGAAATGTAGAAATACTTAAATCTCAAATGTTGGACTCATCGAAATTGGTTTTGGTTTTCCTGACTTCAATGGGTGTTGAAAAGGAAGTTTGTAAGGATAAAATAGTTATTTGTAGTATGACAAAACAAATAAAATAACACGATAATGAACTAAAATAATTAATGCCATTTATAATAATTTGTATCTTTCTGATGCCCTTTATAATAATTTTCCCAAAACATAACTAGTGAAACTAATTTATTTCGGCCCATAGGTAAAAAATGAAATAAGAAATTTTTTCTTTTTGCAATTTTCTGATTTTTTAATAATTTTTTTAAATATTTTCAAGAAATAATCTAATAATAATTTCGTGAATATTTAATATAAATGATCAAGAATTAACTGAAATACCAAAAAACCCCCTCACAGAAACAGATGGTCAATAGTTACTCATGAAATGGAAAAGATGTCGGAATAGTAAAAGAAAATGATATATCTAGTAAAAAAAGAATAGTGAAAAAAGATAATGAGTGATGTGGAGTATTCTTGGCCCCTAATTTTTTGTCACTTTCCTGTTAAAATTTTATCTTTCCCTAAAAATTATAATTTTACCATTATTTAATAAGTACACATATTTAGTGAGGATGGTGTATTTGTCTTTTCATTAGTCACTATACTTTTTCATTATAATTAGTCATTATCTCTGTCATTACTCGAATATTAAAACACGGCTAAAAAAAATTGCGAAATGCACAATAATGTTTGGGACCATTCATGTTAAATATTAATGTTTGGCACTAGAATTTAATTTTGACCAAATATATGAGACCATTTTGGGGGTATCGAATGATCTGTAATAGAAATATGTTCTGCAATAATAATCTGCATATTTGGAGCATCTTTGTACTTTCAAATTGTAGACGGTGTCAAAACAGTATCATCTAAACTAGTAATGTATTTGATTTTTTTGAAAGTCCGAATATGTATTTATCTAAATTCCTATTAATTTCACTATTTGAATTTTGTTGGACGTCCAAAACTGGACATCTAAACTCGTAATTGAACTTAGGAATCGTACTATATTACTGATACTATACAAACAAATAGAAAGAAAAATCACACAAAAATTACTTAAACCTAATCACAATCCCAGAAGTTACGGAAAATCAATGGAAAAAAAAGGAGCAGCTTCGCATGAATCATGATGCGACGGAAGGAGTACGAGATTAAAAATGCACTATCGTTTTACATTCAAACAATTTTTCATCCAAAAGTTTATCATGATTCTTGGAATCTATCTTTAGTAAAAAGTTTGTGTTCCAAAACCAAGAAGAGTGACTAGTAGTTCAGATTTCAGACCTAAATATAAATTACAATCTGTGCACGAAGGTATCGACTATCCACCTCAGGAATTCACTACGGGGCCAAAGAAAAAAAGAAGAAGAAAGTCACACATATTCAAAAAACGAAACCCAGATATAAATTGAAGTGGTGAAATGCTTTAAGGTCAAATATCACAGCCGCCACCTGATTTCGAAACTAAACTGCAATTTCTTGTCAAATTTTGTATCGTTAGTATTTTGTTTTCAATCTCTGACAAACCAGACGTGGATGGTACAAACATTACGTGTTATTGATCGACTCCCAACCGGGAGTTAAATACACAATTACAAGGAGTTTAGGGTTTACGGCAAAACCCTAAATACACACAAAGATTAGTCTACCCTTCTATACACACACACACACACACACACACACACACACACACACACACACACACACACATATATATATATATATATATATATATATAGTCTAACACCCACCTCAAGTTGGAGCATGCAGATTCTAAATGCCCAACTTGGACAAAAAAGAATCAAAATGATATTAACCCAAAGCCTTTGTAAAGAAATCTGCAAGTTGAGAGTGAGTAGAAACATAACAAGGAGAAATAATGCCTTGAGTAAACACATTACGAAAAAGTGACAATCCACCTTAATATGCTTAGTCCGCTTGTGGAAAACAAGATTAGCAATCAGATGAAGAGGAGACCGACAACCAGACGTGGATGGTACATACATTATGTGTTATTGATCGACTCCCAACCGGGAGTTTAAATACACAATTACAAGGAGTTTAGGGTTTACGGTAAAACCTAGATACATACAAAGACTAATGTACTCTTCTATACAATATATATATAGTCTAACAATCTCATTTCTAATATTATCTCCCTATAGCTTCTGATTACTCCTTCTTCTTTGGATGCCTTGCAAAAGGGTTTTACGCCGAGGAGTTTTTCTATTTTAGCAACCATCATTATGTGCCTCCTGGGATGAATATAAGACAATTTCATGAGCCGTTTTCGTTGGCCAATAGGTGTTTACAATTCAGTAGTAGAAGGAGCAGCACATTAAATTGCATCTCAGTCTTGGGGAGACTTCTTCAATTACCCAATCAAGCATATCATTATTTTCCAGTAAACTTTGCAAATTTCGAATAGAATTCCATCATTAGTCTTCTGCACAACGTATTTTCAAGTATTTGGAACAACAGAATCCTTTTACCGAGATACAAAAAAAAAATAATTTCACAATCTTTCAATCTTCCTCTCAAGAATAAAGTTATAAAGAAAAGGACTGATTTCTGACACAAGGAGCGATTTCTTTAACAGTTTTTGCAGGTTTCAAAATTTTTCTTCTTGAAGCACATCCTTAAGGCAGAACACCACCAATCAAATGGGGGTAGGAAGAGGAAGAATCTTGTCTTTTATCTCCCCACCATCATCATAACCTGCTTTGTTCAAAGCCTTGACAAGGTGGCACTCTTGTGGTTTTTTCATCATTAGAGAGACAAAATGGCTCAGTCCTTGTCCGCATCAGAAAAGGAGAAGTGGTCACCTGAAGCAAACAATCTATATAAAACGCAGTGTCAAAACAACCGGAACTCATTCAAAGGTAGTCCGGTAAACCCTAGATCTGCCTCTCATAAAACAACTAGAAATATGGAATACCTATTTTTCGATCATTCTTCCCTGGAGAACTGGGGAGAAAGAAGCAAGGCAGTGATCCTCAACTGGTAGTGACGAGATAGCGAGGAGACAACACTCGTACATCGGTCACACCGGAGGGGACTCAGATACAACCTGCAACTTGAGGAGGTGCATGGTTCAATTCATCAGCACAAAAAACTGCCTACTTGGATACCTCTTTGATGACAGGAACTATAGCTGGGAGAATTTGCAGGCATACGTCCGTGATAACTGGGATGTGCATGCTTTCGTGCTGCATAAGGTCAAAAATTTCTTTGTTTTTAAGTTCACTTCTAGGGAATTGCTCAAATTGATCCTTTATAATAGCCCTTTTACAGTGGATAGTGGTTTATTGGTTTTGAGTCGTTGGTACCCAAATATGGCCTTGGATACTCTTGGAATTGACAAAATAGCTACTGGTATCTGTCTAACAGCCTCTCGGTGGAAAGTACAAGTGGGGCTATTGCAACTAAGATGGCAGGGATGATTAGCGACCCACTGTCAGTGTGAGCAAGCAAAACTGACGCGCGAAGGCCACATATATGAGAGCCAAGGTTGCAATAAGACCATACGATCCGCTGCCATCTGGTTACTACCTGGATCTGTGGAATGGAGACAACATCTGGATCATGTGCAGTTATGACATGCTTTACAAATTCCGTTAGCGCTGTGGTATGATAGGTCACACCTTCGAGAACTGCGATATCAGCCAAAATAAGGATTTAGAGCAGTATCTTGATACAAATTTCGGTCTAACCAGCACTGAGAAGAATCTGGAGTGCGGAAGGGACGAGAATAGCAACCTTTTTCCTCAATATATGAGGATGACAGAGGGTCAGCTCAACAAGAAAAACACCCGTCTTTCCCCGGAATACATTAATAAACACTTTTATGTGTTTAAGGGAATGGGGGAGGTGGAAATTCTAGACGGCTTCGTTTACAGCAGCCAGCTTGACAGAAACAAGGTGGAATCGGCTCATATATCTTTTGATTTGGAGCTGGTTAGGAATCACCGGAGGTACGCTGTTCAAAACGTGGGACATGATTTAACTTCTAATGATAATATGCTAATTGACAGTCTAGTACCGAGGGAAGATGCGCCCAGGATGCTACAGGTGGTGTTGGCAGAAACAATGGACCGTCGACAATGGCGCCTGACAGGTAACAAAAAATAAGGTGGGGGCAGCCAAAGGAGGTACAGACATGTGTCATAAAAAACAGGAATGCTCGTAATTATTTTCAGATGGCAGAAACACGTTTCTGCACAGATCATCCAAAAGAACAACCACTTCGTCAAGGACGCAATTCCAACTGGGCGGCAACTCGAGAGCATAGATGCCAAGGTCGTAACTATTGGAGGATGAGTGAGCCAGGATGGTTACCTGCAGAAGATGGGTCAGATAGTGGCACTACTGGACAACGAATGGGGCAATGGTTCTTTTCGAGAAACAATGAAAGCCAGGAGTATAGTCTAATGTCTCAGAACCCGATCGACAAAGCAGGCCTTCAAAGTCCAAGACCTTTCCAGAGGCTTACAGCAACTGAAGTCATGGACCAACTGGTGACCCAACCACATAGACATGATTTGGACATGTAATTGTAGCTAAAGGATCGGATGTGACCGGGGTCCAAGTTGGGTTCCTTTTTGTATATGGACACCTGGAACACTCCCAAAGACATGTAGTATGGTATGAAATCCTACTTTGGGTTGCTAGGTATGATCTTCCATGGGTATTATTAGGGGATATAAATAAGGTGTAAGAACATGAAGATAAAAAAGGAGGCAATAAGTTGAAGGATACTCAGACGCAAGACCTGAAAGCTCTGCTAGATCGGTTGGATATGACGAAACTGTCTTTTAGAGGAAATAGATTCACCTGGTTGAACAATCGAAAAGGCGAAGACTGCATTTTGGAAAGACTAGACAGAGCCTTTGCGAGTCTTTCCTGGTCACAGGTTTTTCTGCAAGCATATGTGCTAAATATCCCATTTGCAATATCGGATCATGGTTTTTTCATTCTGTACACCAGACTGGAGACATCGGATACAAACATGAAGCCACGGAGGTTTGAATCCTTCTGGGCAAATAATGCAGCTGCACAGGAAATCATAAGGAAAACATGGGAAGTGCAGGATCACACAGAAGGAGACAATCATCACACCAATTATCTAGCATGCTGCAAATTAGTTTAAATCATTGCGAAGGAAAAAAGGAGAGCTCGAGTATTTATTGACATGCCAAAATGAGTACTGGGCACAACGTGCAAGAGTCCACTGGAACAAAGAAGGGGATCAAAATACAAATACTTTCACACATGGGCGACTAAGAGCAGAGAGAGAAATTGGATAAATGGGTTGCGAAATCCAGTAGAGGGGTGGATCTATGATCAAGAGAAAATTCAAGACACAATGAAAGAGCATTTCCAAGGGGTTTTAATGGAACCAGAGGACACACATGAGGACGACCTTTGGGATGCAAGACCGCGGCTTGTAGAGGAAATAGAGGAAGTAGTGTCTTTGGAACAACAACAAAGGTTAAACACTCGTTTCCTCTCCGCTGAGATTGAGGCAGCAGTCAAAGAAATGGCTCCCTGGAAAGCCCCGGGGCCGGACGGCATTCCAGCTTGTTTTTATCAACAATTTTGGCCACTAATTGAAGAGGATGTCACTCGGGCATGCCTAGATTTTCTCATGAACTAGCAGTGGGATTGGGAGTGGAATCAGATGAAAGTCATCTTTATTCAAAAGGGTAATCCAGAAACCCCAGCAGACTTTCGCCCGATTAGTTTGACGAATGTCAAGTATACGATAGTTGCAAAAGTCCTTGCAAATGGGTTGAAACAGGTTTACCGAACATAATCTCAGAAGGACAGAATGGCTTTGTGCTGGGACGTTACATTGGAGAGAACATACTTCTAGATCACGAGGCCATTGAATTTATTAGGAAAAAGAAGAAAGGAAGGCGTGGAGTAGCTGCAATTAAGATCGATAATAGCAAAACTTATGAAAGAGTATCCTGGTCTTTCTTGGAGCAGGTAATGGGCAAAATGGGATTCCCTCCGATTTTTATAAATCTTGTGATGCGCTGTGTATCGACAGTGAGTTTCTCGATATGCGTGAATGGAAGTCAAGCTGCCTATTTCACACCAAAACGGGGGCTTCGTCAGGGATGCCCAATATCACCATATCTTTTCATTATATGTCAAAAGGTATTATCCACGTCTCTACTCAAGTTAGATCAAACTGGAGGGAATTTCGGGCTCAAGATAGGAAGATCAATGCCAAGACTTACACACCTAATGTATGCGGATGGTTGTTTGGTCTTCATAGAAGGAACGCGACAAAATGTCAGAATGCTGGAGAGCATCCTGAGACAGTATGTGACTCTATCAGGACAGAAAATTAATTTTGAGAAATCCACCATTCTGGTAAGTCCAAATATGGGAACACGCTTTAGAGAATGGATGTCCTCCTGGCTCCAAATACCCATCAGAGGCTGCCAACAAAAATACCTGGGTTTGTTCTTAGACTTCATGAAGAGGAAATCCTTATTGTTTGGAGATATAGTTCAGAGAATGAAGACGAAACTGAGTACATGGAAAAACAGGAGTCTCTCAATAACAGGAAGGATAACTGTGGCAAAAACTCCCTGGCAACACTACCAATTTATATGATGAGAAATTTTAAGCTCCCCCAAGGTATCACGAAACAGATTGATAAAACGGTAGCTAAGTTTATTTAGAATGTTGATAAGGAGGGAAGATCCATTCACTGGAAAGCATGGAACCATCTATGCAAGTCAAAGCTACACGGTGGTTTGGGCTTCAAAGCAGCACAGGAAATGAATCAAGCCCTTTTAGCCAAAATGGCTTGGCATCATGGCAGATCATGACTCACTTTTTGCTCGGATTTTTCTGGCTAAATACGCGTAAGGAAAAGATTTCATGGAATGTCAGAGTGGAAAGAATTCATCCTGGGGCTGGCGCAACATACTTTGGGGAAGAGAGCTACTCCGAACAGGCTTAAAGTGGCAAATAAAGAAACGAGAAAAGGCGATGATACTGGAGAATTGGATCCAAGATGCAGTAAATCCCCTGATGGGAACTCCTTCTGTAGGAGAGATTGCCAATCTAAAGGTTCAAGATCTATGGGACCAAAACAGAGAATGGATGGAGGGAATGATCAGGGAAATTTTTCCTTCAGACACAGTCCAAAAGATAATAAGAATGTATATACCTAAAGGTCAACTGATTGCACAAGATCGAAGAGTCTGGGAAAAATCTCCTTCAGATATATACACGGTTAAAAGTGGATATCACGAAGCAAGGCAAAGGATATGTCAGGATCAACAAGGAGACTCCTCCAACTAAGCGGGGACTTTAGACTCATCAGCGTGGAAGCATTTCTGGAATATCAGAGTCCCGACCAAGATACAATGGTTGGTTTGGCGAATGGCAAACCATGCGCTCCCTTCAAATACGGCTATAATTCGTCATGGAGTGTAAGTATCACCAATTTGTGCTAGGTGTTCTTCGCACCCAGAGAATACACAACATATTTTCTTCGACTGTGAACATTCTAAGAGAATTTCGCGAGCCTCAAAACTGGGTTTCGACTTTGACAGAAGGCCGCCTATCACGCTGACTGACTGGCTCCAAGGCTGGATTCTGACAACACCAAATAAAGAGCTAATCCAATAGTCTTTCTTCATTCAATGGAATATTTGGTGGGCGAGAAATAAGGTGATTTGTGAGTAAAAAATATGGGATCCAGGACAGGTGACATTGTAGGCGAAACTGGAATGGCAAACTTTCAGGAGGACCAACTCCACTATGCAGGATCTCCCACCTCGCAACATGCAGCACCACGGTCCAGACAGGATAGGGAGTGAACTCATGACGGGTTGCTTCTACATAAGAACGGGTGCGGCATATGATTTGAAGTCGGGACATGGGGCGTGAGCTTGGGAAATTGTCTCAAACCAAGGCATATATATAGCATCAGGAACGGATATCTTTCAAGCAACTTCAGTGGAAGATGCTGAGGGTCGGGCATGCTTACTGGGCCTACAAGCAGCATCAATCAGAGGTTTTTGTGACTGTCAATTGCAGATGTATAGCCAGAAGGTAGTAAATTTCGTTCTTGAGAAGAAAATCTGCCCCTATAATCTGACTTCTTTAATAGAGGAGATAGTGAAAGCTAATTCTAGAATTAGTTTTTTTAGGAATATTATTAAGATTAGTAAAGAGATAGTTGAAGGACCCCATAGATTAGCTAAAGCGTCTCGAAAATCTGATGTACAATTATCACTTTGATTAATTAAATGTTATGTCCTTTATCAAAAAAAAAAAAAATCACTCTACTGAGTCAACACTGATCAGTCAATTATCTGTAAATTGCGAAATGAGGGTTCGAGGAGGCGGAGCCGTGGGACAATCAGAAAAGACAGGCGCTAATTTCCTACGGTAAAAGCACCACCTTTCGGCTTTTGCGTCGGCCGAATTATCTGGGCCGACCGACAATGATGTTGACCAATCTTCGTCGACTGACAAGGAGAGCTTGACTTACGTACACGCGTCAAATGTCAATCCAGTCCCATTTTCTTATAGTAGTGTTAGTATTTTTCCAAGTCAAATTTTAATATATATATATTTTTTTATATATGCATGCAATCATTTCTAATGAAAGTCCATTTTGAATCCAAATTTGACGAAATCATGAACAAGTGAGGGGAAATTATTGAAATTATCCAATTAGATTCCGTAGACCTGTCAAACCACCAATTATAAGATCATTGTTAATATTCCCTCCGGTCCAGTTTAATTAAGAGTTACAGTATAAAATTATCTCTTATGAATGCAGAAAGAGGGAATGATACCAGTTGCAAAGCTTCTTAAACCTCCAGCCATTCAGTAACCAATACAAAATATACAGTTCCAAAATTAGTTACTTGTTCACTTATTTAAAAGCGGTCAACAGTGGAAGTACCGATCATTACAATGGCTTATGATTAACAGAAACCTCGTCACAACAGAAGGAAAACAAAAGGAAAGAAAAGAAGAAACATATTGAAGAAAAAGACATACTCTAATCTCTAATCAACTAAAAAGATTGCAATCGAAGCATAATTTTCAACGTAGGATATTCCCATAACCCGAGAGATTCCAGAAGCCTAATATAATATAGAAACAAGAAAAAACATAAAAATAAAAAAAACAAGAATACATGAAGCCAGCTAACCTAGAAGAGTAATTACACCAGCACATCGATTGAAAGTCAAGTAACTTATGTCCCCATGTTTCTTTTGACAAATATTTTAGTGTTCCCATAATAGAACTTATTTAGATTACCAAAAGTTGATGCAATGGCTGGTAAACATTAGAAAGAATATCACAACTGAATCATAGCAGACATCAAACTGGAATACTGCGGTATCCAATCAACCAAAACTGATAAAAAATTAACAGGAGATACACTCAGAAAACCCTAAGCGCAGTGATTTATTACTCTTGAATCGGAGTTGACCCTTAGATGGATAATGCTTATCAGCTTTCACAATCACAACAGGAATCCTCCTTTTTATAAACCCTGCAGGCACTTATACAAGTAAATCAGATAAATCCGAGCAGTGAACTTAGAATCGTAATTGAAGCTTAACTAGAAAGTAACAGGGAATACACCTAGAAGTCAAAGAAAAGCTTTCAGCTAGGGGATTCACTTCTTCATCATCAAACGGCTTCCAACTATATAGGTTGGCCATTGTAAAGCCTTCAAAGACTAGCTTTTTCCAACCACTTCTCGATATTACTGCTACATTATGCAAAAGGGAACGTTCACAGATCTGGAAAAGTAAGGAAAAAGCTAATACCAGGTTAGTACACATGTCCCATGTGAACATCAGAGATCAGTTAGCTTAAAGAACTTGATATTGTATTTCCTTGAGGAAGTTTAATCTTTCTCTCTTTTTCTCATCTGGGGGCTGAAGCTTAAAAGCAAAGTCAGTGCACTAAATTTACAAAAGCAAATATAATGTCTCAACTTTTGAAAAGAATGAATATAATTTTTACAAGTGAAATTCACCTAATTTACAACGTTAGCTAAGCAATTTAAAAAGACTCCAGGCTACACTGACTCCTTGTCCTTCAACCATAAAGCTATCTTTTCTTGTGTCCAACAACTAAATTCACATTATGAAGAGCAAAATGCACAACAACCAAACATTAAGATTAAACAAATTCATACCTTGTATTTTGCAACTTACTCCCTCACTTCCTTCCTGTCACCCTGGGCAGGATCAAATTAAGTACAGTTTGGTTGCCATTCTTTTCGTGGAGCTTTATTGATCCCTACCCCATCTTATTCCTCCCCATAACCACGGAGAACCACCCCTCAATCCTTCCTAATAGTTTGAAGCTTATCATAACGATGTTTTGGTGTTGTAACTGCCTACCTTTCTCGGGATGAAGCTTTGCCCAAGTACTACCAATTTGATGGTTCAATAGTTACACACACCTATAGTTCTTACCCGTCCCATTAATTAACAATATCTTGATGTAGATTTAATTAACAATGATTATTAATTCAATACTTCCAGGATCACATTTTCCACTGAAAAAAAGAGGTATTTAAATATATTAAAGTAAATTTTAAAGTTGCAGAATAGTTCTGAGCTGCAACCAGCCTATGTTTGCAGAACTCCTCTATCATACCCGCAAACTCTGCCAAAATCACCATGAAATATAGTAGAAGATATTCAATTCGTATAGTTCAAACATAAATAAACTTTCTTTGAATCAAAGAGTAAAAAGATTCACGTACCAATAACAACCATAGTGTATGAAAGTCCTTTCCTTTTAATTTGATTTAACCATCCAAAAATTGCCCCTGGATATCATGAACTTCATCTTAATTTGCTCCAAAGTTGCATAATTCTTCCGGTACATTTCCCCACAAAATAATAATAACAAAGTCAATTTCCTTAGAAGTAAACTTCCTGTTCTACTTGTTGTTATACTTGATCACAAAAAGAATGGATATAAAATCATGTGAAATTCAATCAAATAACATTGAGCCAGGGAGTAAACAAGCTAACCTGTCCGCGAACTAAGAGAAGGAAAGAGCGTCGCTACCAGAAACGTACCACACATTTAATGTACGGCTACCACCGGTTGCACAAGGTCTCATCTCCCTGATTCTTCAGAAAATAAATTTTCAACCAAATTGATCAGGGGTTCTGGTGCCGGCAACGACTCATTTGAAGACCTTATTGTATAAAAAAAAATATTGATATAAAGAGAAATCCTTCTCAATGTCAGGTATTACTACTTACTGGATGGCTGAAGGAACATTTTGGATTCAATCAATTGACATGTAAACCAGCACCAGCAATCTCATGGGTTCATCTTGGCATAGTCACTGTGTCTGTACTCACACTCAGTCCCCTGATAATAGTAGAAAACACAAACACATAAGTAATAAGTCGAATCAAAACATGATGCAGGAGCAAATCAATGAAAATAAGTTCCACTCCTGACCATTAGTGAATAATCATCTTCAGATATCAATTCTAAATCCACAAGAAATGAAAAAAGGTAAACCACCAATGGATCCACAAGACAATAACCCACATGTACAAACTGTATATGATGCAGATAGTATTCTTGTACATACTTAGTATTAGTGCTGTTAATATCTCAGTTTATCCTATAGTTTTCAGTTGGGTTTAATTGGTTGCAATTGTAAATAGGAGGGTCTGGTTGTAAATAATGGAAGTAATGGCGGTTGTAAATAGGCGGCTACTTAATAGCTGGATCTTGGTCTGAGTTTGTACACAATTAATAATACTCATTCAATTCATCCACTTATATCTTTCCTCTGAAGCTAAAGCTCAAACCCTAGATTTATTTCATTTGTTTTTCCTTCTGATTTCAATCCATCAATTCAAAAAGATATTAGAGCAAGATTAGATCCTGCTTGGTGCCGGAATTTCACTTCTATTCATCGAAAAATTCAGAATTTATCGGTTCTCTGTTCGAAACCCTAGCTTCATCAATTTTTGAAAATTCATCAACAATGGAGTTTCAAAATGAAGGAAATCGACAAGGAGATCAACATCGTGAAGAAATGGAGATTCAGAACTATGACGGCGGTGGATACGTTCATCCTTTGTATCTACATCCGTCGACTGGTGGTTTGAAATGGACTGTCGTTGATTTTATCCCCAATAAAATATTTATAAAACCTACTTAAAACTATTAGCTAGTAGTAAACAAGGTCATTCCACAGAGACATCAGTCAACCATTCAAAATTTGATTAAGGTGCAAGAACAGGAAAGTAAAAGAGTTGGACAGATTTGTCACTTGGGAGAGTGAGAATTGTCACTTGACAGAGTAAAGAGGCAGAATGGTCAATCACCTTCCTACTTTTATAATCCAGTTTTGATTCAAGTAATCCTGTAGTGTATGATTTATTGTTTGATTGGGCACATGTATTCTTTACAATCCCTCTCAGATAGAGTAAAGAGTATTAGATTACTAAATGATCTACCTCTCGGTCAGATTATTGAGATTAATCTATGCCATTGAGTTCTTAAGTCCTATTGATTACCTATGTCAACCACCTAACTCTTGTTGATGATTGAAACCAAAGCGTAGATTTCCTCCTTTGTCATACACTAATTTAAGTCGTTCTAGTTATGTTTGTCCTCTCAGATCTCTATAACCATATATGCACATTTAATTAGGTGGCCAGTTTAATCAAAAGGTTAATTAAAGCACTTAAACTGGAAACAATGCCTCATCAAGGAAACTAAATCAAAACCTTCACATAAAGATAGTAGGGATTGAATCCTTAACTGAGTTAGCTACTCATGTTTATTGAGTTAAAGATGAGAGCAACAAAGTACAAAAGATAAGACATAATTTAAGATTAAAGGTTAGAGGATAGAAGGGAAAGATGGTAGCAGAGCAGTTACTGTCTGCTCACTTAGGCGAGTGGCGTTTGCCACTTGACCAAGTGACAATCTACACTCTGGTTCCTGCTACTACCCTGTTTCTAACCTACTAACTAACTACTTAACTACTATTTTTGTAAGTGATTCTAACTACCCAATCTGTCCTTGTTTCTAACTGCTATTGACTGACTATTTATAGAGATTTGGAGAGACTTAGATTGGTGGAGTTTTGGCCTTCCTTGTAGCAGATTGGAGGAGACAGCAAGTTAGAGCAGCTGAAGGTATTTGTTTATTCAACAAGTTGCCCAATCAGCTCCTTCCTATTCAGCTCCTTCCTTCTTCAGCCGCAATCAACCACCTTCTGTTCATTATTGTTTCTTCTCCTTAGTATTCTTCTCCGGTGCATTCTCACCATTTGCAGCCACAAATCTCCATTTCTTCATTCTTTAATCCTTTCACCTCAATTTGCAGCAGTTAGCAAGCAGCAGTATCAGCACCATGCTTCCTTTCATCATTGTGGTTCCAGCCCCCAATTCAGCCTCAATGAATGAATTGCTGGCTAAAGTATATCAAATACTCCATCCATTCATAAATAAATGTCTCTGGAGAGATTTCGTTAAATTTAAGTAGACAATAAATTTTCACAGGTTTGTGACAACTTACAAGCCACGACAAGAAGGCTAATACAATGCCAATTTTGGTGCTAGTGACAACCAAACATTATCATCATTTTCGTGTAAATTTTCCACCAATTAAAATATGAAACACTAGATTATATTAGATAAATGTTAATTACACCTACAATTCAAATTTAAAAATTTTATTTAACAATTATAATAATAAATATTTTTATATGCCAAAAAATCGCAAAACGATACGATAATGTACATAACAACTATATCAAAATG
The DNA here is from genome assembly GCA_949775105.1 of Oldenlandia corymbosa var. corymbosa. Lineage (NCBI taxonomy): Eukaryota > Viridiplantae > Streptophyta > Magnoliopsida > Gentianales > Rubiaceae > Oldenlandia > Oldenlandia corymbosa. The sequence continues at coordinate 7,597,143 of OX459119.1, read as the reverse complement.
TGTCAAAAGGGCATAACTCTGCAGATCTATATACTATACTAAGGCAAAAACCAGAGAGGGAAAACTAAAGGCATGGAGCACATGCCACATAGGATTTAATCCTATGTGACATTTTCTTAGTTTTCTAGACTTAAAAATGCACAAAACAAAATAATAAAACAAAAAAAAAATCAACTAAAATAATTTTTTAAAAAATAAAATAATAAAAATCGAACTCTTATTTTCATGAACCAAATCCTAACACAGAGATTGATTGGAGAGAGTACCAAATCCTAACAAATTTTAGAGAGATCTGCATAAACCTTATCACCAGTGAAATTAAAATGTCATGTAAAAAAAACAAATTCCTATAAATCCAGAGGTAATCATGTTTAAAACTGAATTCATTACATATTTTATAAAAATACAAAATTTATGTAAAAATATCTAAATATGTATGCCTTCTCCGTCCATCGAACGGGTCTAACACCTAGTATTACAATTATACCAAAAGGCCAAAAAAATGGTGTAGTAGCGTGCATACTACAGCTGTACCAAAAAACCACGAGCGCGATGGCACAACTACAGACGTACATCAATGTTGTCTAGTTTCTACAGCTTCTAATTCAAAAGAATGAAGCAATTCTTCATTAAGTATGGTAATACTGCGAGTCCATATATCCAAGGAAAGAAATACAAATCTTGATAAGTACTCAAATTAAGTAATGAGGAGTGATATAGCAAAAAGCACTTTTGTCGCTCACCTCTAAAAGTAGTTCGTGAGTGCATTCATAGACTCAAATTAATATGATTTTATATACTATCTAAGATGTTTATATGATTTTTCTAGATTTAAGATTGTTTATGAGGATGGCGTGATATAGCATTTTCTCATGGATTATATAAACAAAAAGTTGTTAAGCTTGTTTATCTAGATTTTTTTTTTCACAATGTATTGTCTTATAATTTCGTTTTTTGTTAATTTCATTGTAATTTCAATCTCTTAAAATTGAGAATTATGGTAAAATATAAGAAATCATTGTAGAAGATTCACCTAATTAATTTGAGTATATCTCCTGTATAAAACAAGTAATTTTAAATGTAACAGGAAAAAAGGAATAAAAAATCTTGAAAAAGATTAATGGTGAAAAGGATGATGATTAATTAAAAAAATGATAATAGGGAGGGAAAAATGCTTATAGAAAGAATTACATACAATAAACATATTTAATGATGAAAATCCGTGAACAAGGAAAAAATAATACCAACCTTGAGACGGGTAATAAAAATCTTGAAAAGTTGTCTAATTTTGTTTGATTTTGGCATTTTTTTTTTACTTTCCTAAATATCTTAAAATTGAACCAATTAAACATAAGATTTTACAAATAAGAAAAAAGAATACTTTTTTTGGCCACTGACCATAGCAATCAAATAGGGCTTAAACGTTTCCATAAGGAAGTCGAATGTAAATTCGCGTAAGGTTGTGTGCTTCTGCAGTTTGTAATCAACTTTAGAGAAACAAACAAAAAACGCACCTCTTTCATATAACAATCTCAATATGTATATGTGTTGTAAGTTACGTACATCCCAAACGGTTACTTCCTCTTTTGAAACACAATACTGTTATTAATAACCAAAGTAGTCAGTTACATTGTAGAGTACATAAGAAGTGTGAAGAATCAGGTCTTTTAGGAATAGGACACAACCTGGAGATAGTATAACACTGAAAATCATGCAGAAAACCCAAAAAAAGCACTCAATGGATTTTCAAGAAAGTGAGAAGGAAGAGCACCTAAAATGTAAGAGCCAGGATGAATGACAAAAAGGTTGAGAGTAATACCAGCCAACACATCCACAACGTCCACCACGTCGAGCACCACAATTTGCCAGATCAAGAAACATACGAACGTCTCGATCGACTTCGTTAGAACAGTTCTGTAAGGACACTGTGATGACCATTTGGCATTACCATGGCGGATGTCATGTTGGTAAGGTCGTCGATAATGATTATAAAGTGATCGGCGTCGATAATTTACGGGTGATTGATGGCTCCACTTTTTCTTACTCTCCTAGAACTAATCCTCAAGCTACTGTTATGATGCTTGGAAGGTAATGTAAAACCAATTGCATATAATCTTCCAAGTCCCTCGGTATAGTTTTCACATCGATTCTGAAAATTAATTCCTCTGTTCGTTCCTTTAATTGCAGGTATATGGGAGTAAAGATGTTACAAGGAAGACTTGCAAGTGAAGCATCAAAGTAACCAAATTTCCTTTTATAAAAAAAATTAAAATTTCATTTCAAAATTATTATTAATTTCTTTATATGTAATCAAAATTTCATTTCAAACTTATTATTTTTTATCCATGAAAAAATATTACTTATATTTTTATTAAAATATATGTTTATAATTATGATACTAATCATGGTAAAAATTAAATAAAACATTCAGATATAAGTCATAAATATTCAAATTCAGTGCTTAGATTTCAGATTTAAGACTTTAGTTTTCAGACATCAAATTCAGATGTTTTTATTAAACAATATAAATTCAATATTCAGATTTCAGACTTCATTGTTAAATGGTAAATGATCAGATGCAGACCTAAGTGATTATCAAATGGAGTCTTAACCTCAAATTAATCATCCTAAATGAGCAGAGGAATATGACAAAGGGTATACCCCCTCAAGCACCTCATATTGAGCATCACATACTGAATTATGCAGACAAGAATCCAACACACTTTCAAAGTAAAGCCCTTTTCATAAAAACATAAAGTCAGGAGTCAATAAAAAACATCAAAACAAAATGCGTGAAAACTAAAAAGCAAGGCATAATCAAAATGGTATATCCATATGGCATCAAACACCAATTCCATTCAATCAGCTGCACATATCTTCAACGCCCTCATGTCTAGACAGCTCTATAAAAGTCTCTTTTAGACTTTGTAGCTGTGATGGCTTGAACCGGTGGCGAAATTTTATTATATAAATAAGTGAGACAGTTTTAGGGCAGCTCTCCTTTGGGCAGCTTATGTTAATGTATTGTTCATTCGATATAGTGTCAATAAATTAACTTGTCACGCATCTGCCAAAGGAGAGTTGTCCTATGACTTCCTCAGCTTAAACATGAATGGAGACAATAGATTTTCCATTTCTTGCTCATCTTGATTAATGCCAAGGTATGCAACAGTGTATAATTCACGACTGCATTTTCATTTTTAACTTAGTTTTCCGCAGATGATGTGGATGGTTGGGACGGTGCGTAAGAAGGGGAATTGTAACCCTGAACCGTTTGGATTCAAACGTTGAGATTACCATTAAGAAAAAAATTTTTTTTCTTCCAAAATTATTGTCCAGTTTAAAATTTCACTTTTAGTACAATTTGAATTAAAACTGAAAATCTAAACCAGATAAAAATTTGGTACCGGAGGAATATTTTGAGACAGAATAAAGATAATAATAATAGGGGGAAAAAAAGTTGCGTTGGACATGGAAAGCGATTTCGGTGGGAAGGAAAAAAGGAACACGAAAATGGATAGATTGAATCCTGGGGAGAATAATTTTGTGTTAGGATCAAACTGTAGTTTTTCGCAATGGTGCTATTTATCTATACATGGCTGATTTGAAAGGGTAGAAAAGTTCACAAACTAATAAAAGTTGAGTCAAGATTATTAAATATTTTTTAAAAAATATCCCATTTGTTATTATTGTATAAATAATCAAGAGAAAATTTAGCTAAAGGGCGGTAGAAGAGGTCAAATTAATAAAAAAGGTATGACCAAAAAAAATTTTGTTTGAAGGGTGGTAATTTATTTGTGAAAATTTTCAAAATAAAAAATATTGTAAACTGACTATGTCACTCTTATAATTTCTTACACAAGATAATATTAAAAAATATTATGAAAGCCTATCATTTGTTTGATGGAATAACCATGAAATGACTCCAATTTTAAAGCTTAGCCCAGTTATCAATGGCAGCTAATCTGATTGATGATGCCAAATACCAAACAGAAAATTACAAAAAAAGTGATGAGGGGAAAACCTTTGATTTCAGTAGTGATTTCGAGCAAACAGACAAAAACACCTCTTTGTTGCAAAAACAAAATGTGGGAGAAAGGATGAGGATGGATAACCATGAATTTGGTCATTTCCTTATGCACTTTTCACCCCTTCTGCGCAACTTCCTCCACCGCCTCTTCCCTCTCGCCCCGCCATCCGCCACAACTAAACCCAATTCAATTTAATCCAATTAGCACGGCGTTCACAAATTTTGGCATACATATTAACTTCCTGATGAGATAAAAATCAAAGCAGCCACATTGGATAATTAAAAATCAGTGAAACTACCAAACTATCTCATGATTGATTGTTCTCTACTTGCATAATTCATCCATTTTCGTAACTGCTAATCAATTTTTATATCCATCAGAAGAACTCCACCTTTTCATATCCATTTAAAGTTTCACTTTTGATACTCATTTCTTTTCTTCACAGAAAATCGAGGTCAAGCTTTTTTGGATTTCCAATTTAGGAGTCACTTGCCTTCATTTTTGAGTTGGGTTGGATCAATTTGAATCTTGAGATTCGACGTTTATTGATTCGATTATTTTTTTTGGATAATAATATCAAATTGACGAAATTTGAGTAGAGTTTGGTGGTGATGGCCGGCGGAGGGAGTTGCAAGAGGAAGATAAAATAGTAGTGGTGTTTAGACACTGTTGTAGTGCAGGGGAGGAGGAAAAATAAAAAAGAAAAAGTCAACCCAAATGATGCTCAATATTTTTTTCTGTAAGAAATATAAGGGTAACATTGTTAATTTACAGTATTTTTTATTTTGAAATTTTTTCCAAATAAATTATCGCCCTTCACACAAAATATTTTTTGATCATACCCCCTTTATTAATTTGACCTCTTCTACCGCCCTTTAGCCAAATTTTCCCAATAATCAATATTTTTGGTGACTAAAATGTCCAAATGGTCCCTTACATTTGGGCTTACTTGAATTTACATCCCTAACATTAACATTTCAATATCGTAGTCCCAAACATCATGTTTTCACATTTCTTTTGGTCCTATTTCACTGTTTCGACCATTTTTCCGTCGAGCTCGATGTTGACCGGCAGCTGACATACTAGAATCAAGGGTATTTTCATCTTTTTATATAATTAAACTTTCGTTAAAATTTAAATCATTAAAAATATCATAAAAATTCACATTTATTATTTAATTGTTAAAATATTATTTATTAATTTAAAATATTATTCTAAATTTTAAAATTTAAATTATTTTCAAAGTTACTTTTTTCTTTACCATTTACTTTAATGTTAATTATGTTGCACTTTAAACCCCAATCTAATGTAAGTTTAAAAATTTACCAAGCTACAATAGATAATTCAAAATTCAAATTAAAAAAAAAAAACAAAACCAATAAACCCTGATTTATTTCTAAAATTTTACCGCGCTATAGTAATTAATTCAAAATTCAATTTTTTTAAAAAAAATACATGAAAATTGTGGTGTGAAAATAAGGATAAAAAATGGTCCATTTAAGTTTTTGGCTTAGTTTTTTTTTTAACCAAAAAAAAATAATAACTAAGTTTTTGGCTTTGTTATTCGTTTAATTGGAGATATAATTTAAAATGTGGTTTAAGTAAAAATTCAAAAAATTGTTGTGATAGTATTTCAATTAAAAGAATATTATTTTTACTGCACACCTCCACTACTGCCCCCCGCCACCCGACCACCCATTGCCGCCGCCGGCCGGCCAGATTCCGGCGAGATCCCGGCGACGGAATTCTGCCGGAATTAGGCCGCCGATTGTTGGCCGGCGGAGACTCGGCGGCTGCAATGGGTGATCCGGTGGCGGTGGTGGAGGTGTGGAGGTGGTGGTATAAAAATAATATTATTTTATTTAAAATATTAACTCAAGAACTTTTAAATCTACACTCAAACCATATTTAAAATCATATCTCCAATTCAAACCAAAAGTTAAAATAATTATTTTTTATTCGGATTTTTGCCCCCTCAATTTTCTTCCCTTTGGGCCCGCTGAATTTTTTATTTCAACCGAATAAAAAATTAGAAGTTGAAAAACTTGATAAAAAATTTAGTTTGTCAAAAATTTAGTTTGTTTTTCCTTTTTTTTAAACAAAAAATTAAATTTTGAATTAGTCACTGTAGTACGGGAAAATTTTAGTGTGATACGGGGTTAAAAATAAAACGTAATTAATATTTATTTTGTATCCAAGATAAATGATAAACAGAAAAAATAATGTTTTAAAATAATGTTAATTTAAAATTTTATAATAATTTTTTAAATTAATAAATAATATTTTAACAATTAAATGATTAAATGTGAATTTTATATTTTTTTTAAATTTAATTGAAAGTTTAAATTATATGAAAAGATAATAATACCCCTGATTCTGGCATGTCAACTACCGGTCAACATCGAGTTGGACGGAAAAGTAGCCGAAATAGTAAAATGGGACCAAAAAAGTGTGAAAACATAATGTGTGGGACTACGATATTGAAATGTTAATGCTAAGGACGTAAATTTAAGTAAGCCTAAATGTAAAGGACCATTTAGACATTTTAATCTATTTTTTGTAGATGAAATATGAACAAGAGGAGTCTTCTTATTTGTAACTTCTTCCCTTTTTTTTTTTTTTTCTTTCTAGTTTTTCTTCACCTGTAGAGGAATCCGCCTGCAATATTCTGTATTCAAGGTATGTGGGAGTAAAGATGTGTTGGAGGAGAAAATATTTCTATGGAATGAACTACCTTTTGGCAATAAAAAAATTGTGCTAGTGTGAGAACTTCAACTATTTAAAAGTGTAATCACTATGATCAAAGAAACTTCTTACTGTGTTTGGAACATGACATAGTTGGGGTTTTTTATCTCCGAAATATTTTAATTTCTTGTCACTAGGCTTTGGCCTCTTTCATTGTATCTAAAAAAAAACTTCTAAAATACACGTTATTGTCTCATTACCGCAATATTTTAATGTAAGGTTTTAAACTTATTATTATCCCTCTTTTATGTATCGGGAAAGGGGGAAAACCGCATTTGAATAGCTGTATTATTCCAATTTTATCAGATGTTCTCAAAGGGACCTAAATTTTTCCGGTACAATAAAAGAGATAAGTAATTTTTTCCCGTAAAATTAAACTATTATAATTTGCGTATATGAAACAATCACGACATCATGATCTAGACATGGTTTCACGAGTGTTGGGGCTTCGTCCAAGCTTGTAAACCTCTGAGACAAGTAACAGCTAAAGAAAGGAATCGGCAGCAAAAATCATTTCACGATAAACAATTAAACATGCTTCACTTTCACCGTCAACTCCTCCCAGTAAGTCGCGAATGGCTCTGACCAAAGTTGGAAAAATCTAAAGTTAGGAAAATCTCAATATACAATGTCAATGGGTTGGTTATGTTAAAGGCCCAAACGTTAGGGAAAAGGTGTGATGGATTTGTTATGTAAAAAAAGGAGAATTTTGAAAATAACTTGAAAATAGACCAACAGATGGAATTAGCAAACTAGAAAGCAAAGACTAATCTTGCTGAAAGGGGAGAAAAGGATGATTCAGAAAGAAAAGAAATCAGAAGAAGACAAGAAGAGGAGCAGGGGAAGAAAATGACAGCTAGAGGAGATAAGGAAGAGATTAATTCATTGATAATCAGCTGAAAACTGGTGATGAGTTTTACACTTCCTTAAATACTAAACATGCTAACTATTAAACCCTAATTTAGCTACTCCTTCCAGCTGTAATCTCAGTCGATCATTTTGGAATGAGACCTTGTCACCTTCTCCACGTCTGCATGATTGCATGTGAGCCATCAGCAGAAGTCTTCGGCTCCAAGTTTGGCCAAAACGACATCAGCAGCAACAAAATAAAAATAACTTAATTTTAAATAAAATTGGGCAGCATTACATTGCCTCCTGCTCAGCTAAGACTTGTCCTTAAGTCTTGAAGTTTGGGAATTGATGATGAATAAAGGAGTTGTCTTCCCAAGAAGAATCCTCCATAGGAAAGCCATTCCATTTGATAAGCCATTGTACTATGTTCAGATCTCCCCTCTTAATTAACCTCCTTTGCAAAATTTTTTCAGGAATCAACAATTCTTCATTCTCATTAGTGAAGTCAGGCAACTCAGCTACTGTAATTGGAGCATTGCCAACATGTTTCTTTATGAGGGAAACATGAAAGACAGGATGTATCTTGGAATGGGCAGGTAACTGCAACTTGTAGGCTACATTTCCTATCTTCTCTATAACCTTGAAAGGTCCATCGTACCTATGTGAGAGTTTGAGAACTGACTTCAATGCTAAAGACTTCTGTTTATAAGGATGCAACCTCAAATACGCCCAATCGCCAATGTGCAAGACCCTTTCTGACCTTCTTTGATCAGCATAGAATTTCATCCTACTTTGAGCCTTAGAAAGATTCTCCTTCAAAGAACTTAAAATCTTGGTCTTCTGGGACAACATATCTTCCACAACTTGAATAATGATGGACTGGTAAGGTCCTAAAGGAAGACTGTTAAGTTTGGTGCCGTGTAGAGCCTCAAATGTTGTCATGTTGATGCTAAAATAAAAGGAGGTGTTGTACCACCATTCAACTAGCACCATCCAGGAAGGCCAAGTGTTGGGATGATCGCTGCAAAAACACCTTAAATAGGCTTCTAAATATTGGTTTACTCTCTCAGTCTGGCCATCAGATTGTGGGTGGTATGCAGTGCTCAAGTTCAGCTTCACACCTAGAATCTCAAATAGTGCTTTCCAGAAGTGGCTGGTAAAGATTTTATCCTAATCACTTACAATGGAATCTAGAATGCCATGGAGCCTGAAGATCTCTTTGAAGAAGATTTCAGCTATGTCCTTTGCAGTGAAAGGATGAGATAATGGAATGAAATGGTTATACTTGCTTAATCTGTCCACTATGACCAGTATAGTAGTGCAACCACTAGATGAGGGTGGCAAGTTATCAATAAATCCATGGAAATACTGCTCCAAGCTTGAGGTGGAATCTCCAAAGGTTGAAGTAAACCTGGATATGGCAAATGCTCATTCTTGTTCATCTGGCAAACAACACAAGCTCTCACATGGTCTACTACATCCTCTTGCTGATTTTTCCAAGTAAAGACAGTTTTGATCCTCTGATAGGTGGCTTTCTGGCCAGAATGCTCCCCTAGTGGACTAGCATGGAAATGCTCAATCAACTTTTGCCTGATTCCAGCTTTACATCCCACATAGATTCTTCCAACTACTTTGAGAAGTCCATGATCGTACTGTATATTCTGATCCTGTCCTAGATTTAAAGCTGTCTGAGCAATCATAGTCTGTACTTCTAGATCTTCAATGTAGCTTTCCTCCACTTGCTGGATCCACATAGGTTGAACAGTAGATACAACATTTACTCCTTTCAGTTTTTCTGAGCATTCAACAATCTGATGTTTTCTTGACAATGCATCTGTAGCAATGTTCTCTTTCCCTTTTTTGTATTGAATTTCATAGTCCATTCACAATAATTTAGATAGCTACTTCTGTTGCATAGTAGTAGTGATCCTTTGTTCCAGTAAGAATTTTAATGCCTGATGATCAGTCCAAATGAAAAAGTGGTGGCCTTATGGATAATGCCTCCATTTCTCAATGGCCATCACTAATGCTAAAAGCTCCATTTCATAAATGGAGAATCCTTGGTTTTTAACCCCAAATGACTTGCTAAGATAAGCAATGGGATGACCTTCTTGCATAAGAACAGCACCCATACCAAGGCCACAAGCTCCTTGAGGGTTTTAGGTACAGGCCAATCGGTGATGTTGTTGATCTCGTCATAATCAGCTTGAACTCCAGCTTCTGAGATTACATGGCCAAGATAGTTCATTGATGTCTAAGCAAAGCTGCATTTAGACTTTTTAGCAAACAGTTGATTTTCCTGCAAAGTCTTTAATTAAAGGGATAAGTGATGTACATGTTCTTCCAATGATATATTGTAAATCAAAATATCATTAAAAAAAACTAATACAAATTTCCTCAGAAATGGCTTAAATACTTAGTTCATCAGGGCCTGAAAAGTTGCAGGGGCATTAGTCAAGCCAAAAGGCATGACGAGAAACTCAAAATGGGCATGATGTGTTTGAAAGGCTGTCTTGGGGATATCCTCTTCCTTCATCCTGATTTGGTGGTATCCAGCCCTTAAGTCGATCTTGGAGAAGTACTTAGCACCCAATAGCTCATCCAAAAGTTCTTCAATCATAGGTATGGGGTACCTGTTTTTGATGGTCAAGTCATTTAGATGCCTGTAATCTGTACAAAGTCTCCAAGTAAGGACCTTCTTCTGAGTCAATAGAACTAGTGATGCATAGGGGCTGTTGCTTGGCCTGGCTGTTCCTTTTTGCAGCAATTGCTCAACTTGATTCTCAATCTCCTCTTTTTGAGCATAGGGGTATCTGTATGGTTTCAATTTGAAAGGAACAGATCCTAATTTCAGGTCGATTTGATGGTCCACCATTCTGACAGAGGTAGGCCCTCAGGCTCAGTGAATACAATGATATATTTTTCCAACACTTGTACAATTTCCTCAGGAACTCCTTCAGTTATCACTGAGTATAAGTAACCTGAATCCTGTCTATGGTAAATTACTGTTCTCCTTCTTTCTTCTAATCTTCTTAACTCCTGTTCCCATTGCCATTATTCCCTTTTTCCTTTTGTGATACTCAACACTATCCATAACTGCTTGGACTCTCTTATGAGCTTCATAAGCTTCCCCTTGTAACAAGAACTTTTCCCCTTTTCGGCTAAGCTGAATAGTGTGAACTTGTCATAGTCAAAGATGATGGGACTGAATTTAGATAACCAATCAGTTCCCAATATTATGTCACATTCCCCAAGGTCAATAATTTTGAGATCAAATTGAAATTCATATTGTTGCATGGACCACTATGCTTCTGGACAGGATTGATCACTTATGATTCTATATCCATCAGCCACTGTCACAACAAATAGTCTCACAGTCCTGGTGGCAAATTTCATCTTCCTGACCAAGCTAGTGTTGATAAAGCTCTTAGAAGCTCCAGTATCAATCAGGATCTTAACCAATTCTTTATGTATAAAACCAATGATGACTATTATCTTTCTGTCTTCATCTTCCATTGCCCAACAGTTCTCCACCTGAGTGATAGCCTGTATTTGGTCTTCCGGGATAATCATGAGGTTCCCAGCATCCACAAAATCTTCCTCAATGAAATTCAAGTCCCCTACGTCATCATCATCCTCAGCAGCAATCACATTGATTTGCTTCAACTTGCATACAGGACCAGGAGCCCACTTTTCCCCACATTTCCAACAAAGCTGATTATTTCTCCTGTATTGAATCTCTTAGGGGGGAGAGTCTCTTAAAAGGTTCCTTCTTACTATTGTTGGGATTACTTCTGATGACATGGGGCAGTCTTATATGTTGGCTATAACTCCTACTTGGTGAGGGATTCATTTGTTTGCTTTTTATGGCAAATTCCAGAGTCTTTTCCTAAATAGTAGCTATTTCCAATGCCCTCATTAAGGTAGGTGGTTCAAGCAATCTCACCATTGGCCTAAGTTCCTCTTTAAGGCCACTGATAAAGTGGAAATAAAGTAACATTCTTGCAAATGAGGATCCTTGCAAAGTACCAAAGATTTCAATTCTTCAAACTTTTCATGGTATTCCAACACAGAATTAGCTTGTTGAAGCTTGTTAAACTCTTCGATCTCGTCTTTACCCCTCTTGTCTCCAAACCTCTTAACTAATCCTGATGCAAATTCGTCCCATGATACTTTCCCTTTCACTTGAATTAAACTTTGGTACCTAGTTATCTGCTTCACCATCCAAATAAAGTTCTATAGCATCTAATTTACTTTCATCCGAGACTTCATAGATGCTAAAGAATTTTTCACACTTCCTTAACCAATCTCTAGGGTTTTCACCATTGAAATTATGTAGTTCCAGTCTAGGCTGTGATAAGCATGCATTCTTACGAAGCTTATCTTTTTTAGGACTTATAGACTTATAGAATCATCATCAATATTAATTCTAGAAATCCTAGAAGGAGTAGGAAGTAACCCTGCTGTAGTCGAAGAAGTTGGATTCTTATCGTTAGATATAGTCTCCTTCTTTAGATCTATCATCTTCATGAGTTCTGCCATTTGAGACGATATTGCCTGAAACTATCCAGCCTGCAAGTCAACCTTTGATTCCAGATGTGATCCCCAGTTTGTAAACCTTTCATCCATCTGTTTCCTCCAATCATTCATCTCCAAGATCTGAAGATCTTGTTTTTTATATGTTCCTCTAATGCTTTGGATCTAGTTTTCATCATTTTCTACTAAATCCACTCAGCAATCGATTTTCAGAAACCAGCCAAGGAAAGACTAGCTCTGATACCGTTTGTGATGGATTTGTTATGTAAAAAAAGGAGAATTTTGAAAATAACTTGAAAATAGACCTACAGAAGGAATCAGCAAACTAGAAAGCAAAGACTAATCTTGCTGAAAGGGGAGAAAAGGACGATTCAGAAAGAAAAGAAATCAGAAGAAGACAAAAAGAGGAGCAGGGGAAGAAAATGACAGCTAGAGGAGATAAGGAAGAGATTAATTCATTGATAATCAGCTGAAAACCAGTGATGAGCTTTACACTTCCTTAAATACTAACATGCTAACTATTAAACCCTAATTTAGCTACTCCCTCAAGCTGTAATCTCAGTCAATCATTCTGGAATGAAGCCTTGTCACCTTCTCCACGTCTGCATGATTGCATGTGAGCCATCAGCAGAAGTCTTTGGCTCTAAGTTTGGCTAAAACGACATCAGCAGCAACAAAATAAAAATAAGTTAATTTTAAATAAAATTGGGCAGGATTACAAAAGGTTTGTAGTTCTCAATCAGTCCAATAATTTAGATTGGCCCATTCCAAACCTAAGAAAGCATCCTATTTTTTTATTTAGCCCCTCCATAGCTTGTTGAGTACATACACAGTAATTTCATTTGTACAAAATTTCAAACCGATTAATGATAGAGATTGTTGAATTGGCATACTTTCAAATGGGAAAAAATTAACACTCCTTTTTATAAGGTAAAAGTTTAAATCGTAGTTAGTTTAAAATAAAAATCTAAAATAAAATCGCATTTGGTTAGCCTTGTTGGTGATTGCAACCTGATCGTTTTGAATGGTATGAAGATTAAATGTTATTTGCTAGCTAGCTAATCTGACAAAGAAGCTCAACTGTATCGCAAGGCCCATAGAATCGATAGAAGTTGGTGCCCCATGACATACATATATAATCCCACACTTTCATGTGAAGGTGATGTTAGGTTATGTTAGTGTTGTGGCATCCCTTTTTTTTCGATTTAGTAGAGATAGCAAAAATTTAGTAAATTTTTTATTCATTTTCGTACGTGCTTCCAACAAGTTATAATATTCTGTCTCTTTTGATATATAATAGTACTAATTTAAAAGGGTTGAATTGCATCTTAAGCATTAAATTTACTGCACGGTGATTCTGATATTTAGCGTTGAATCAAATTTTGCAAGGATATAGTCATAAAAGCAAGAGCTTCAAACAAATCTACACGAATAATGAATATTACTAAGATCCATTAGTAGGAGAAGTCGGAGAGATACGCTTCCAAGGAGGTGGAAAGCAATGAGTTAGATCCGAGGAACAAAACACGTTTCTTTCTTGTTCTTCCTTTTCCTATAGGACATCACACACATCTTTACGTATGCCAAAATTTGATAATGAGGTTTGGAGGATCATAGCGTATGAAACGGTCAACGAGATACTTGGCTCGAAAGGTATGGATGATGTTGGATTTTCGACTTGATGAACTCTGAAGGTAATTTAATATATATATATATATATATGTTGTAATCAATCCAAAAGCTCCGGGTCACATGCTCAATATACTCACCATCTTCTTCCTTATTGACGAAGTCTAGATCTGCACGGTGCTTTAAGACGGGTGGGATGATGATTTAAGTGGCGGCGGAAGGCCTAAAACCTACAAGATAGAGCCTCGAGTGTCTCCCGAGGGTAGACTCTCCAATGCTTAAGTCAATAAGGGAATAGAAAGAATAGAGAGAGAGGTGGTTATGTGTGTGTATGAGGTGTAGAAGATATGTAATTATGAGAGAGGCATCACCTCTTTATATAGAGGTGGTGTTACCTATTTTTGAAACCCTAGGGAAATAGGTTTAAGCGGTGGTTTAATCTCCAAGTAACTTAATCCTAGCCCCAATAGGCCTAGGGTTCAGTTTGGACTCGTCAAGTGCCCCTAGCAAGCCATATTCTCAAGACTTGATGAGAAGAATATGGGTTGCTACGAGTGTTGATGTCTTCTCGAGTTTCGTGGTGTTGCCCCAATTCTTGAACTCTTTCGTTCTCAGGTGTCATCTACATAAGAAAAAGAGAGTAAAGTGCCTCGAGGAGGTCTTATGTTAGTGAGTTCCTGATTAGGGGGTAGAAGCCTGTATTCTCTTGTTTGAAGGTGAAAACCCTATATTTACTGGTCGTGCAGGTCTTGCGGCTGTGCCCATCTAGTAGGTCTTATTTGCCCGTTGCCCGTCTAGCGGGTCTTTATTGGTTGTGCCCGTCAAGCAGGTCTTATTTGAATCCGGTGCCCGTCCAGCGGGTCTTTCGTTGATATGCAGTTTCACTCAAAAAGGCAATACAATATAATTATATGTTTGTGACAAGAATAATGATATTAGTAGTATATGAATTTAGATTCGAGAAATATATTAAAAAAGGTTTGAGAAGTACCTCAGTCTCGAGATAAATTAGTTACTCGAGAAGGTGTTACCTCGATTCTAAGAAGGTATTATGAAAGTCGAGATACGTCTTCTCGAACACTTAGAGTAGTAGAGTCGAGATACATCTTCTTGAACACTTCGAGTAGTAGTGTACTGCTCGAGGGATGCTTGCCCCTTCGAGGAGATGTATCTCTTGAAACTTCAATCCTCAAAATTGCCCCTTGCTAATCTGCAAAATTTTAAAATTTTTAGGGACTAAATTATAATAATTAAAATTATTAGGGATTAAGTGACAATTCTCAAATTGAGGAATTGTTCTTGGCTGAATATTCTGCCCCTTTTGACGGATTTTGAAGTCCAGGGACTATTCCTCTCGATTATCTGTGGAGCAAGTACGGCTCCTCGAATTCTTTGTGCAATCGAAAGCTTCTTTGTGCTACTTGTCGGCTGACGTCTTTTTGGCCAAACAAAGATAATTTTTGCGTGATCTTCTAGTTGCAAAATCAGAGCAACGAATTAACACCGTGGCTGTCCAAAGATACAAAAGATTCTGTGCTTCGCTAAGAAATTTATTTGGTTTTGAAAACCAAACAAATCGGTCCCACTGGGCGTGCCACTTGACGAAGCCTAGATCTGCATGGTGCTTTATGATGGGCGGTGATGATGATCTAGGTAGCGGCGGACGGCCTAAAACCTGCAAGATAGAGCTTCGGGTGTCTCCCGAGGGTAGACTCTCCGATACTTAAGTCAATAAGGGAATAGAGAGAATAGAGAGAGAGAGAGAGGTGGTTGTGCGTGTGTATGAGGTGTAGAAGATAGGTAGAAGATATGATTTATGAGAGAGGCACCACCTCCTTATATAGAGGTGGTGTTACATGTTTCCTGAAACCCTAACGGAATAGGTTTAGGCAGTGGTTTAATCTCCAAGTACCTAATCCTAGGCCCAATAGGCCTAAGTTCAGTTTGGACTCATCACTTATTAAACATATAATTTGCTTCCTGCGCACAAGAAATTAGTTATCACTTCATGTTCTCATGATCAACTGATGCTGATTTCTGGTGAAAATGATTTCCTCTTTTTGTCATACATTACTTGTTGGAGTTATTTTCAATATATTGTTGGGACACAACTAATAAATTGTGCCTATTGACTCCATATGAAAAGACGTTAACGAAATGTTATGTCTATGATCATAACCAAGGATTATGTCTAATCCTCAAGAGTTACCTAAACTCTATATATATGGATCATTTGGATGTTTTTAGTGTATAATGAAATTACCAAATACTTGAAATATTTCCAATGACATTTCTTATCCTTGTATCAGGTTGTTGGTTCACTAAAGTGCATAGTGAAACATAACATGATCTGCATTTTATATCATAGGGAATTCGCCTAGACAATTGCACTGTATAGTGGGCGAATTTAGCCTGAAGGAAAGCAAGTTTACTTATGACTTGGAGACAAAACTTTCTTTTATTCTAACTATAAATTCTTCCTCTGTTCTTTGATCTAGTGCAGCCATTGTTGTCCACTATTCTTGAAATAGAATTCCAACAATCTTTAGGCTGAATTTCGGTTAACAATGGCTAGGAATTGAAGAATTAGGCAAAGATATTTTCATTGCACACGTAAATGGTGGAAATTTGGCAGATCATTGGATTCAATGGAAAGGGCAATGATAGAGTACAATGGACTTCGTCATCAAAGTAAGAATTATATTTTACTTGTGAATTGTAACTTTCCAAGTTCAAGGTATGTATTTATTTGATAAATACATGAATGTAGTGATGAGATCTATGCTTGAGTGAAACATGGTTATAGAATTCATGAACTTTTGTATGTAAAAGAAATTTAGTATGTATTATTTGTTGATTGCCCGCATGAGTGACTTCTATCAAAACATAATAATTAATTAAGAGTGAACTGCTTAAATGGTCCTTTACATTTGGCAAAAACTTTATTTTAGTCCTTTACATTAACAATTCACTGGTTTGGTCTTTTACATATATATATTTTTCACTAATTTTGTCTTTTTTACTTTTTTGACCCTTTACATTTGGAGTTCTTAGGTTGACCATTTCATGGTCAAGTCAACAGGAGTATTTGCGGTAACTTTTAATTCTCAAGTCTTCAAAAATACTGAAAACAAAAAAAATAGATTAAAATATACTAAATTTATAATGTTAACTTTATAATTAATTATTAAAAAAATTTAAAATTCAAAAGTTCAAATTATTTTTTTTCAAAATCTAAGTAATTATTTTTTATCCTGTGGGCCCCACGCATGATTTTTTCTTCACCCTTAGTCTGTAATTTTTTTCTTCTCTTCCTGATCAAACAACCAACCTAATTATGAAACCCTCCAATCCGGTATTCAAGAAGAAATCGGTCTAATGGTAAAGAAGAAAAAAATTCAAGAAGAAAAAAATAATATAATATGTTTAATATTATTTTAATCAACGGGAGTATATTCAAGAAGAAAAAAATTATAAACTAAGGGGTATATTCAAGAAGAAAAAAATACTAACTAAGGATAAAGAAGAAAATACGTGTGGGGCCCACAAGATGAAAAATAATAACTCAGATTTTGGAAAAATAATTTTTACTTTTTAATTTTTAATTTTTGTTTTTTACTTTTTAATAATTAATTTATTTTAATCAATTTTTGGTTTTTTAGTATTTTTGAAAATTTAAAAAGTAAATGTTACCAAAAATACCCCTATTGACTTGACCAAGAAATGGTCAACCCAAGAACTTCCAAATGTAAAAGGTCAAAAAAAGTAAAAAGGACTAAATTAGTGAAAAATACATATGTAAAGGACCAAACACAGTGAATTGTTAATGTAAAGGACCAAAATAATTTTTTTACTAAATGTAAAGTATCATTTGAGCAATTTACTCATTAATTAATGTGATGATTAATTAAGAAAATGCATGTCATAAAAGGTTTGATAGAGAATCAGGTCATGTTTTATCATGTTTTGTAAAAGAAATGCAAAATTGGCATTTATGTGGTATAGCAATAGTGATTTAATTACATGTTATAAATTTTCTGTTAAATGGCGTCAACCTTGTTGTTGATAAAAGAATGTCGACAGAAGAATCGATATCAGTTGGAATTTGTTACGTGTTTTGTTTGTCGACTTGTTCGTCAACTAGAGTAAAGTAGACAGAGAAATTGGCGTTCGTTGATATGTCTAATTGTTTGGCTTTGTCGACTTGTTCGTTGGCTGAATTAAAGTCGACAGAAAAGTCGACATCCATCGAAGTGTATGGTTGTTTGGCCTCGTCGACTTAGTCATCGCTTGGATAAAGTAGACAAACAAGTCGACGACAGAAACTTAAGTAAAACAAAACAAAATAAAATAATGAATTCTTGTGTGCAGATATTTTGTGAGTGTGTCACATATTAATTATTTGATTTTGGGTCAATCAAATAAAGAACTTTGATCCCAATAAAGTGCTAGTTTCGTGTATTTGTGTTTGTTACCTGGTGAACATTTAATTGCTTAAATAAATATGCAATTTATATGATAATTTCATGTGATACATAGTATGATTCATACAAAAATGAGATCTTTGTATTTTGGAATTGATAAAACTTTTTGAGAGTTAATTCTTTTTTGTACACATAATGCATTATTCACGATTAAATTGAATATGTTGCATGAATGAATAATTTTCATGAATTGACACAGACTGTTAGTAATCCTTAACCCAAAAAGGTGTCATTCATGAATTATTGTGATTTTTTTAATATATTTGGATAAAGAGATACACTAAAGGGTGTGTCTAGTGAGTCTAAATAAAAAGACAATAATGGACAAGTGTTTCTAGAGACTCATGATGAAATAGCACAAACAAAAATTTGTGTCTAATCGTGACAAGTATAGAGGCATCAACATAAAGTGATGTCTGGTATTTTTACTTGAAAAGACACGAATCAAAATCGTGTCAAATCATCTAAAAGGTAAAGTGAAACCAAATGGTGTGAATGAAAAAAAAATATAAATGAAAGGTTATATCTAGTCATTCAAGAAGCACAAACCCAAAGGTTGTTAATGAAAAGTTACTAGTTAAACTTACGTCTTATTTATGAAAAATCACATAATACGTGGTCTATATGATATATTATGATATCAATATACAATATGAATATGTCAAGTTATCATTATTATATTAGGATAATGATATTTTATGTGTTGTACATAGAAACTTTAATTTGTGAAATTATTTTTTGGTATGAAAACAAGTAGTATTGATTCAATAAACATGAATCAAATAAGTGCATATTGAAGAAACGTTCAAATGACAAATGAGTCATTATATGTTTGTAATGACAATTTAATTTTTCGGTATATATAGACTTGGAATAAGTCTTAGAAACCAAAAAGGAAAAGTTGTTATCTATTAAATTTGAGATTGAAAACATGGTCAAAATTAATATCTTGTTTGAAAAAGAATTGAGAGAAAGTGTGATGCAATCATGCATACTCTGCCTCGCTATATAGAGAAAATTCCTGGAAAGTTCAATCATTAAATTGAAACCTGAGTGATTCTCATAGAACTTATCATACAATATGTTAAGAGTTAAAGAGAAATTTTATCTCAAATTAATATGCACATATAGTTAAAATTTGAATATGATGTATGTGACTAGCATAATTGTATGATTTTAATTGAATTCACTGAAATTAGTGTGATGCACGAAAATTAAAAATAAAAGATCAAGTAATGCATATGTTTATAGTTTATATACATGTATTCTAGCATATATGAACCTACGTGAAATGTGGTCAAAACCTTGAGCTTGTATAAAATAAAATATTGCTTCTTGTATACCCTGTTAATGTTTAAGACATTAAGCAAAACTGTATGTTTCTAAGTATGGCATTTAGCTAATGCTAAGGGCAAAGTTGTTCAACAGCTTGTGATATATTGATAGAACTCTAAATATAAGAGATTCTATATATAAGCCCTATATATTTTCTTTAGACTAAAGATATCTGAACCTCAATCACTAAGAATAAGAGGTTGTCGGTCAATTATCAAGGTCTCAAAACCTAATTCAAGTAAGTTAGGAGAAAGCAGTGTTTCGTGCATTTTCACTAGATATGCACATAATAATTTGGTCTATTGGTTTCAATAGATGCTATCTTCAATGAAGATAGATGCACATTAATGTTGATAATGAATAGAACTGAAAACAGACAACTTGAACTAAGATCAATACTCAAGTCATTGAGGCTTAAGAAGCAAATAAGAAAAAGGGTCAAGCCCTTGATTAGTGGTATATATCCTGTTATGGGAACAAGATTTGAATATTAGTAACAAAATCTCTTGTTGCTGTAATACCAACATTAGCTCAAATTCGACATATGCAAAGTTAAATAATAACTAACAAATAAATTTAACTATGTGTGCTAGTAGTTTAATTTAAGTTGATGTTACACTTATATGTGGTTATCATAGTATGACAACAGTGATATAGTTATGAATTTATATCATATGTATTAATATGTGATTTGAAAATCATGTTTTACTATATGTTTGAGTTGTTTATGTCAATACTTTAAAGTTTCCATGAGATCTCAAAGAATAGGGAGATCATATGTTTGGAAAACTTGGAACTCTTTATATATAATGAAAGAGTTTGAAGAGAATAAAATAATTCTCTATTAAGGTTAAAAAAGGAGAATGGTCCTTGACCTAAGTCCACATTGTGGAAAATGGACAAAATCCATGTTTAAAATCATATCTCCCTAGATAACAATGAATAAGGTAATAGGTAAAGCTACCATATTGTAACAAGGTAATATGAGCTCAAGTGTAAAATTCCTATAACAAGAGAAAATGGGCTAATTTTTCTAGGAATATGAAGAAAGAAATTATGAGATGGTGATTTCAAAACTTCATACTAGGGAAGATGATTTCATTGTTGGGATGAGTGCGAGGTTTGAAAGAACATACTGGTTTTTCAAATTGCCAAATATGATCATATTAATTAATAGTTTACATGCATTATTATTTAAATTGTGATCATAAGATGAATTAATGAACTCATGTTGAGAACTAAATGTTCTTGACAAGATTTGAGTCAATAGACTCGTGTGAAGAGATGATCCTTAAAATTTGAGTTAACGAACTCATAAGTAAGGACTAAATTTTGAAAGACATTTCGTCTAAAGACTGAATAACTTAAAGGGATATGTCTAAAGTGTAGAAATGATTACTTGCATTGGAACCTCAATTCAACACTAGTAAATACTCTAGATCTTGAATTCAATGAGCGATAGTACAATGTACAAGTAATTGAGCACTGCAATATTCATCCCAAAGTAGTTAGTATTATATATTTCCCGCTGGGTATCAGGTTGAGAATTGGCTCTTAACAAACTCTTGTAAATGCCAAAATGGCAGGGAAATTAAGAAGTTTGCCTATATGAATGTCGTACTGGGTATCCACAAAGCTTGGGACTTGGCTTTGTAAACATTCATGAAGAGGTATGGGTATAAGGCCTTACGTACCACACGTACTGGCAAGGTGCATACAAGTTGAGGAGAAAGAAACCTATGTGTGTTGACAACAGTGGCTTTTAATATGTACGTACAGTTCAAAGGTAGTTTAGCGGGTTGTACTACAAGTTATGAAACCGACACTAAAGTAGTGGTTCAAATCTAACGACACCATTATTTTATGCATGGATTTTGCTGGAATTATTTTGGATCCATTTAAAAAGTATTTTCAATATATTGGAAATGGTGATGGATTGTTGGAGTTATTTTTAATATCTTGCAGGGACATAACTAATAAGTTGTGCCTATTATTAGCTTTCAATATATTGGAGGGACATAATTAATAAGTTGTGCCTATTGACTCCATATGAAAAGACATTAATGAAATATAATGTCTATAACCATAACCAAGGGTTATGTCTAATCCTCAAGAGTTTCCTAAACTCTATAAATATGGATCATTTGGATGCTTTTAGTGTACAATGAAATCATCAAATACTTAGAATACTTCCAATGACATTTCTTATCATTGTATCAGGTTGTTGGTTCACTAAAGTGCATAATGAAATAACATGATTTCCATTTTATCTCATCGGGAATTCGCCTAGACAATTGCACTATATAGTGGGCGAATTTAGCCTAAAGGAAAGCTAGTTTACTTGTGACCTGGAGACAAAACTTTCTTTTATCCTAACTATAAATTCTTCCTCTATTCTTTGATCTAATGCAACCATTGTTGTCCATTATTCTTGAAATAAAATTCCAAAACTACTGAGCTCCGAGGAAGAGGGTTTCTCGACTTTATTATCGGAACCCTGAAAGCTTCCATGCCTCCGTTGCCCGACGTTGGAACAGACCTTATCCTCTCTCGCACCCGACATAACCACCGCATATTCTCTTTTCTTTTTGTACACCCTAATTCTAGATGATGTTACTCTTTCCGGTCCTTAATATAAAGCATTTCGATCTTGTTCTAGATTTCACTTAATATGCATTTTTAATTAAAAAACCTTAAAATATATTTTCATAATCGTTGCGTTCTCTTGATTGTTAGAAAATATTTTTAAGATTTTTTTTGTCAATAAAAAAAGGCGTACTAGGTTAAATCTATGACAAATCAAAATGCCTTTATTTTAAGGACCGGAGGGAGTATAAGGTTCTGATTGAAGATATATATAGCAAATCTTTGAAGATATATAATTGTATTAAAACGTACTGCCATGGGATTATAGTTAATGTTTGTAAGGTAGTTACTTAGTGATAATTCACATTAGAACAATCGTGAAGTACTTTTTAGAAAATTCTTGCAAGACGGTTCTATTTTTGTTGGGTAAGTTTTAAACATTGTCTTTTGTAATTTCTTTTCATATTAATAGAATCGAGGTCCTCCCGCCAAATAAAATCCTGGATTTCCCTTAATATATATATATATATATATATATATATATATTTGTAGGCTAGATCTTTTTCTTAGTAAAAAGGTCCCTTTCTTTTCTTGTGTAATTATCAAATGAATTAGAAAATTTTGAGGCTTGTAAAGTTGAAGCACAAAGTTTATCGATTAATCCTTAAAAAAAACAATTCATACCCCAAGAAGAATGCTCCATTGTTAATTAACTTGGAGTTTTCCACGGGGATTATGAATTAATGAATCATATCATCAAGGGAACCTTTGCCACCTCGAATCTAAGTAAATGGAAAATTAGTGCAATATGATACATCTCTATTTGGAACCTACCTCAAAGTTTCAGTATCAGGACGAAAAGAATCCATCTATAGTTTTATATAAACGATTATTTGGAACCTACCTCAGAGTTTATCAGGACGAAAAGAATCGTTCTATTCAACTGTACCTATGCGTGTTGTGTTACTTGTAAGTTGTAAGATTGGTCATTTGCAGCAATAAAGACATGATAGAGTCTTTTAAAAGGATTTCCTTTTAGACTTAGCTAAAAATTGCAAAACTAAAGATGAATTTGTTGATATTGTATATTAAAAGAAGAACTGCAATCTTTTTTTTCTTTTTGAGTGGAATAAAATTTGTCAAGGCCTATATTGTTACGGTTCGTGTGTCGAGTGTTTTTCAATTTTATCGCAACCAATAATTTTATATTCTTGACACCAATTTTGTCTTATTTTATCTACAAGTTTTTTTTTAAAGAAAACCTTCAATATTTTCATGACAATAAAAATAGATTCAAACGCAACTAAGAAACTCTCCACCCCAAATCCCTAACCATTAGTCTCCATGGTTGACATTAATTTCAAGTTTGTAATTGGCATGCAGGAATAGTTCCTGTACATGAAATATGCACTCCATAAATAATCAAGTAGCCAAAAGTAGACTTCCGACCATCCAGGTCGCCCACCATGTCAGCATCTGTATATCCATCCAACATGGTCATCCCATTGCCAAAGCAAAAATTCAATCTGGAAGCACTCCTGAGATACATGAGAATCCAGTTCACAGTATTTGTATGCTCCTTACCAGGATTAGAGAGAAACCGAATAACAACACTAATTGCATGAGATATATCTGGCCTTGTGCAAACCATCGCATATATTAGGCTACCAACTGCCGAAGCATGAGGAACCTTTTTTCATCTCTTCCTTATCTTTCTCACTTTTAGGACACTGCATTTTGCTTAGTTTAAAATACCCCATGACTGGAGTCGAAACTTCCTTAGCACCATTAATGTTAAATCTATCAAGAACCTTCTCAATATACTTCTCTTGAAATACCCAAAGCATCATATTCTGTCTGTCACGAGAAATCTTCATCCTAAGGATCTGTCTAGCTGGACCTAAATCCTTCATCGGAAAGGACTTATTCAACTCCTTTTTCAACGTGGCAATCTTTGTAGTATCACGACCAACAATCAACATGTCATCGACATAAAGCAAGAGAACTATAAAATCACCACTGAGAATTTTTTTCACAATCACACAGTGATCAGCTGTAGTCCTTTGGTATCCCTTCCCTATCACGAATGCATCAAACTTCTTGTACCACTGCCTCGGAGCTTGCTTCAACCCATACAAACTTTTGTTTAGACGACATACAAGCTTCTCTTTCTCTTTTTTCTTGGAACCCATCTGGTTGCTCCATGTAAATCGCTTATTCCAAATCCCCATGCAAGAAGGTTGTCTTCACATCAAAATATTCAATCTCAAGATTCATGATGGCCACTATCCCAAGTACAATTCGGATCGAAGACATCTTTACAACAGGAGAGAATATCTCATCAAAGTCTATGCCCTTTCTCTGATTGAATCCCCTAACAACCAATCTGGCTTTGTGCCTCGGTTGTGAGTTGTTCTCACTTGTTTTCAATCTGAACACCCATTTATTCTTGAGTCCTCCCTTGCCCTTAAGGAGCTTCACCAGGTCAAACATGTTATTCTCATGCAAGGATTTGATCTCCTCTTGCATGGCTGCCAATCACTGATCTTTCTGCTCATGACTAAGAACTTCTTCATAAGTATTGTACCTGGTGGAAGGTCTCTTGTCTCTGGTGGACCTCCTAGGTTGAACATGAGGTGATGAAACCGGTGGTATCTATGTCCCAATAGCAAGATCATTATCAAACTCACTATCTTTCTCTGTCTCAGCTCCCTCTTCAGGAGAATCATCTGAATGTTGAGAAACTGGATTTAGATCAATAGGAATCTCATGTGAAGATTTTGGCATCTCGTGTTTTCTTATATCATTAATGTTCTGACTTTCAAAAAAGATCACATCTCTGATTATGAAAACTTTCTTTTCTACATGATCCCAAAGTCTGTACCCAAAATCATCATTGTCATACCCCAAGAATACACACTGCTTGGATTTGTCATCAAGGTTTGATCTTTCTTCTTTGGGAATATGACAAAGGCACGATAATCAAAAACTCGCAAATATCCAAATGAGACATCTTTCCCCTTCCAAACTTGTTGTGGTAGATCCCCATCTAACAGAACTAAGGGAGATAGGTTGATCAAATCAACTGCTTTCAGCATGGCTCCACCCCAAAAAGATTTAGGTAGCTTTGCACTTGAGAGCATACACCTAACCTTTTCGGTAATAGTTCTGTTCATTCTTTTTTTGCCACGTCATTCCGCTGCGGAGTCTTTGGAACACTCTTCTGAAGTTTAATGCCATGGTCTTGACAATATTTCTCAAACGTACCCCTGCACTCACCACCATTATTTGCTCGGACACAGTGTAACTTCTTGTCCATCTCTATTTCAACTCTAAGGTGAAAGTCTTTGAACACATCTATTACCTGATCTTTAGATTTTAAGGAAAAACACCAAATCATTCGAGCATAGTCATCAATGAAAGTAAAAAAGTACAATACACCTCCCAGCGACCTATCTTTCATGTAACATATATCTGTATGAACTAACTCTAGAGGACTGGACATTCTAGATGGAGGAGAATTTTGAAAGGAAACCCTATGTTGTTTACAATCAACACAAGGTTCTAGAGGAGTACCTTTCACCTCAGGGAGAAATTGCTTCTTACCGAGAATCTGGAGCCCCTTGACACTAATGTGTCTAAGTCTTCTGTGCCAGAGATCAATGGAGGCATTGTGAGTTGCATTCACATATCTATTCTTCAACTTTGCATTCTACACATACAAAGAGTTCAACTTCTTTACTCTAGCAATAACAAGATTCCCTTTGGTAAATGTCTAACGGTCACCACCTTCAGTGCTATGATAACCCTCATCATCAAGTTTACCAACGGAAATAAGTTTCAGGCGCATATCCGAAACATGTCTGAAATTTTTCAAGACAAAAGTACAACCTGTATTCGTTACCAAAAATTTCTCTCACATGCCAACTACATCACACGAGGCTTGGTTGCCCATTCTTACACGACCAAAATCTCCAAGAGTATAAGAGGTGAAGAAGTGTCTGTGAGGCGTCACATGATAAGACGCACCTGAATCACTGAACCAATCACTGTCGTGACTCACAACATTAATTGTATCTTCATCACATTACACAAATACATCACTGTTAGTTACTACTACAGTAGTATCATCATCACTTGATTCATCTTTCTTGCCTTTACCTTTTCTCACTGCTAATGAAAACCCTGCACTCCTTTTTAAAGTGCCCTTTCTCTTGACAATGGTAGCACATAATATCTATCTTGGATTTAGACCATCCCTTAGACTTGTCATTACAATCACGTGGCCCTTTATTTTTACTTCTCCCTCTTCTGTCTGACTTTTCTATCACCAAAGCATGCGACTCAGACTCAATACTCTGCTCTTTTCTCCTGTCTTCTTCATTCATCGAACCTGCTTTGACCTGATCCAAGGTCAAGACACCATCGTGGGTTGAAGTACTGATTGACACTGCCGAAGTGTCCCAACTATCTGGAAGAGAACTAAACAATAAAAAGGCATGCATCTCATCATCCAACTTTAAACCTACATTTACTGTTTGGTTCAACAAACCCTGAAACAAACTCAAGTGCTCATTCATGCTAGCACCATCTTTGCACGTCAAGTTGGTAATTTGTTTCAGTCTAGATGACTTATTGATGCCGGACTTCTTCTAGTACATATTTTCTGTTTTCTCCTAAAGTTCATCAGCTTTTGTTTCTCCTAAAAAGTGATGAAACACACTTTGATCAATCCACTATCGAATATTACCAATAGTCTTCATCTACATATCAACCCACTTTTTATCAGTCATATCACTTGGCCTACCTTTATCCCCTAGAACATGATCAAACAAATCTTTGCAATACAACAAGTCTTCCATTCTAGGTTTCCACATGTGATAATTGGATGAAGTCAATTTAATCGTCGTACCATTCCCCAATGACTCTTCCATTTTATTGGTCTAAAACCTCAACTACCAAACCGTAGTTTTGATGCAACTGTTGTGACTGAAAGGGCATCAACACAACAACACTAACGGAAACAAACCCCAAAAAGAACTCCTTTCCTACTACCAATAAAATAGGACAACCAACCAAGCCAACCAAACAAGCAAACAATCAAAGAACTGATAAAGTAAATGAGGCACACAAATTTACGTGGAAAACCCAAATCGGGAAAAACCACGGGACTGTAACAACAGTCAAATCTCCACTATAAAAATAATGAGAAACAGTCTTCACCAACCGGTGGATACACAGGACTTCACCTAAAGGTGGATTACAACAAAACTCCTCTTCTAAACAAACACCTAAATCACAAAGTAGGGATTGGAAAGATCTCACTAAAAGAGAGCTAAACTAAAAGGCCAAACTGGAGGAATTGTGGATCTTGTTAAGAGAAATACACATGCAAATTTGGACTAATTACTGACTCTGTTTCGTCATCCGATGAAAAACTCAAAATGAAACACTTTCTTCTCACAACGTCAAAACCCCACAATCCTAGTCTTCTCTCTATTCTCGCGCACAAATGGAAGGTTGTGCAGCTGATTTTTTCTCACACAAAGGAGTTCTGTGGCTGCCCGTTTTGTTTGCTAGCTCTCTCGGCTGAAAACACCAAAGGACCAAGGCTTTTATAAGCCACGATCAAGCCAAAACCAAAACCAAGTTGGTTTTTGGCAATGTTATCAGACTCGTCTCGGGCACTGACTCAGAGAGGGTAGGGGTCAGGGGTTTTAGGGGTCGATTCGGGTCGACTCGGGGGGTCGACTCGGATGACGTCATTACGACGTAAAAAATAATATCTAATTTAAAAATATATTAATAATTAAAAAAAAACTTAATATTTATGAATCTTTTTTTATGGTAATAGTCAACAATAGTTCTTTAGAGCATGTAATTACAGTTTAAGATAAGTATATTAATTCTTTATGATTAAAATTTATAAAGTTATACAAGGTAATCAACTTTTATTTTTAATAAAATGTATATATATAATTTAATTTCATCATATTCAAGGTATAGTTAAATTTTGTGTAAAATAATAGGATTTCATATGTGAGAAAAATATTTAAAAAGATTTTAATTTGAATATGGTTGTTTTATAAGTTGAACTAGAAAATTTGAGACTAAAAATGACAAATTAATTCATGAATAAAAGTTGTTGGGCCATTTAAGAACAAAAGGCAAATATTTAGACCAAGAAAGAGGGAGAAAGACACGGAAAACTAGGAGAGAAAAAGTAAAAAGTTGGCCCAAAAGTGCAAAAAACAAAAACCTCGGGTCGATCCGGTTTTGCCCGGTTTCTGGTTCACTCGGGATTTTGACCGAGTCACAAAAAAAGGGATTTTCAAGTCACTCGGATTGACATGTGGTCCGGTTTCTGATTTACCGGTTGAAACAGCCGGTCCGAGTCGAATTTAACAACACTGGTTTTTTGTTCCAATCACAGCTGGACCTAAGTGAGGGGAACTAGCCCAACACCTTATAATCTATAGTACTTAATTAAAGCGGCAAACAAAAAGGACATGTGTCAGTACCACAATGAAAATTTTTTCGCCAAAAGCCATTTTCAGTACAAAATTATTTTTGACACGTGGCACTCTAACTAATCAGAAAAAAAAAGATAGAATAGATAAATACATAAATCTCTTAATTATAGCTATATAGAAATATCTTAATTATAGTATACTAATCCCTTAAAACAACAATATTTAGTTGATAAAATTAAATGTAAGGAAATCCCCTTAATGTCTTCCTAATCCCCAATTTCAAAGAATCTCTTTCATTCCGCTCCTCTCTCACACCCGGGCCTTTAAATCAATTACTTAAAATCTGACATCAATTATCAATCCATCTCTTTATACAACAGAGAAAAAATAAGCTGTCATGAAAGAAATTTGATTTTTTAAGGATGATTTTTTTTTATTCTTCTGTTGTAGATATTAGTTTATGATTTATTTAAACCCGGGCATAAGTTAACTGTTATAAATTAAATGTTGTAAATCTAGGTATAGATTTATGTGTAATAACTCACTTTCTGTCCTTTTAATCGATTTTTTATTCTTTTAATTTTTTTTTATTCTTTTAAGAATGATTCGTAGTTTTTATTTAATCAATTTAAAAGTACAGGCGACAACCCGGGCATTCGCCCGGGACAAGCATCTAGATCTGGAAGGAGTACATAGAAACTTTGTTCCAATATCAATTAATCGTCCATTCTCACTTCTTTGAATACTATTCACGGCTTGAAGCATGGTGCCGAGAGTTGCCTAGAAATTATTTTTATCTTATTATTCAAATCGGGTATATCTCTTCCAAATATAGTAAATTCATTAGTTCGACAGTTAACTCTTGACCTGGTCCAGGAGATTTTATAAACCTCAATGAATTCCAGCATGCACCTTATAGAAAAGAGTATAATAAACTTTTTGGTGCAAACCAGATGGTCAAGAAGTAGAGGACTAAAGTTCACCAAAATATTTTGCTCCAAAGTAAACGATCGAAGAAGAAACAAATCATTAGCATACACAATTGGAATTTTTTCCCACGATTTGGTCTACTATGGTTGGTGACAGCAATCCAAATTAATTCCAAATTATGAAGCTTTACGAATGTGGCTATTTTTTTAGGACGGAGGTAATATTATTTTACCTTCGATGACTTTGACCACCCTTCCTATTAACCCTTTTTTTCCCCATTCTTTCCTCATGCCAATTTATTGTATTTTTTAAAGCCGGAAACTCCATTAAAAATAAGAATAAAATCAAGTTTACAGTGATAACATACAAACCATAACCTGAGGTAAATCGCCATAAAAAAAAACTTTAGATTCGAGTGCGAAAATTTATTGTACTTTATGATCTTACCTAAATTTTCTAACATGCTAACTCCTTATTGCCTAGACTTATATACTCTCTGTCTTAAAATTATTGTCTTAGCTTGGATTTTGATTTTTAATACAATTTGAACAGAAAATAAAAACTCAAATTGAACACTTTTTTTGTGCCAAAAAAGTATAAAATAATAATAACTTAGGGAAACTGAACAAAAGAAAGTGTGAAAGTAAACACTGATTAAGTACCAAGTGGTCGAAAAATTAAACTTTTATCAAGTTAACAAGACATACCCACTCCATGAGTAGGAGTGATTTTTTTTTAAAAAAAAAAAAAGTGTTCAAGAATATAGTAAATGCTAATATTTCATTCAACTTATATAAGAGTTTGATTTTATTCACTTATAATAAAAGGGAAAAAGGTTTTCATCATCCTGCATTACTGCCTAATTTTTTTTTGGTCCAACAACCAATGATAGATAGACAATTTTCATTGGGAGAAATCACATTGCTGCTGATTGGGAAGCATTGAAAGCTTAACGAGCAATGAATGAGTATATCATTAGAAACACAACTATGTTTGCGAGAACATAAGTTATCGTTATACTACATCATATCGAAATTTTGGAATAACCTTGTTGCCAGAATAATTGAACACTCTACTTGTTACTGATCGATAGAGGAACCAAAAAAACAAACTAAAATATAAGAAGAGCAACATTTTTGCAGAAACAAATACTGAAATAAATGCATTTGTTCTCGATAAGCTATAAATTAATTAAAAAAAAAAAAAACTAAATTTGAGTGCAAAAGTAGAGCGATTATACTAAGTGGGAATGAGTAGTCTGAACTGAAAGTTCACCAAATAAACGGGGCTAATGAATGTACATGGAGCGATTGTTACAAACCTACACCAAGTACAGCTTTTAATTGATGGCCAAAATGTCATCAATTGGAGTGTTGTTATTTTCAATTGTCATGATAGAGTTCCTTTTTCCTCCATCTTCCCCTACTTTAATTTATTGCTTCTTCCAAAAATTGGTTAATCGTTAAACTAGAGACTACATCGCGATGGCGAAATTAATTAGAAAACTATGATATTAATTTGATGCTGATCATTGTCTTTTGGTGTTAATGTTCTTCTTTCACCCGGCCCCCGTAGTGTTTGAGATCGAAAGGTGTGCTATAAAAAAAAAAAAAAAGAGAGGGAAAAAACAGATGTTGACAAATGACAATCAAACTTCCAACCTTCATTTTTAACTCATGAAATAGACAAGTGATGATGTGAATTGTGAATGTTTATTTTTTTTTTCTCCATTTTGACAATTTTGATCTGCCATCCTTTTCTAATATATCTTTAATCCACGGGCCTAATATTTTCAAGGGAAAAAAAATGTCAATTGGGTCAATCAAACGAAAGAAGAACATGGTAGTATAAAGGTACATATGGATTATAATTTATATTGTCACTCTTCTTTTTTGCTTTTTTTTTTTTTTTGGTTGTGGTTACAAGTCATATATCTAGCTAGTTAACATAGTAATAACATATTAAATAGCACTACTACTACTACAACAAAATATGCACAGAATCCATACATTTTCAAAACTTCCCGTGTCAAATCTCCAGCTCATGGGATTCCTGGAGGAAAAAAATGTGGTAAATTAGCTCAGTACACATTGATTCACCTTAACGTTTCTGGTGCTCTTATTTGGGCGATTTCTAACGTGACAATGGAATCTAATTTCGTTCGTTCTCATTTCAGGGGAAAAAAAAAAGATCAACGAAAATATATGTCTCATCATTCCAACTTCTTTATTTTCTTAAGAATTCTTTTTTTTTTTTTCAATCAATATCTATAAAATGCTTATTTTTGGTGTGGTTGTTTTCGGACAAAATAAATTGCCCTTTAGATATGCAAATCAAAATAACCTGGAAATCGGTATCTATGCATGTCATTATTAAAAAACTCATCTTCCTAAACTTGTAATTAGTAATTAACAAATGACTTTATTACAATGTGTTTTTGGATACAAATAAAGAGCTCGTATATGTGGCAGATGCTACTAACACACTACACAATAAGCAAATCTTAGAATATTATTATATGTAATATTCATGTCGATTATGATAAATCTAATAATCATGACGATCCTTCGTAATCATACAGTGATAAGTGCGCCAGATCAAAATTTAGCCTCGTTGATATATCATATGTATATATATAACCCAAAACATGAAGCAATTAAGTCCTGATCATATTTAAGAACAATGTGAAATACTACCAGAATTTGACTTTTAATTGTTAGGAATGACTTGGCAAAAAGAAAAAGGTCGATGACTAAATTAAATGCCAAGTATTTTAGGTCGATCGGCATGCGGACTGATTATTGGTTAGTCATCCTTGGCTGATTACTACTCTCACTTGACTTAATAAGGGGCTCACCTTCTTGGACTTTAATTTTTTGCCTCAACGGCTTTCATCAGCAAAAGCAAACCAAAATATGGTGTGCTTTGCTATTTTTGGTTAAATAACTAGCCCACCAAACTAAAAATATGTTGGCATTATTTAAAAAAAAAAAATCATTTGTTTTTATTTTATCGTTCACATTTGTGTTTGACTCTACAATTAATAACTTCTCTTAGTGTGATTTTATTGACTCTCAGTTCAGTCACCATGGTCGTATTTTTATGGTTGTTATATTTGTGAATTGCCATCATAGGCGGACCTTATTTGAAGTGGTCATTCGCCAACAATTTATTCCCCTTTGAAAAAGTATTGCCACACCAAAATGCAAAACAATGTTTCTTTATTAATGAGTAATGTTGTCTTTTTTGATTGATTCATATATACATATTTGAATTGGACCTAATATTTATAAATTGTACATCTACCACTTTTCTCTCTAGTACTAGTACTGGTTTTTTTTTTTTTTTTTTGGCTAATTAATTCAAGATGTATGGCGAAAGAAACAAGGAAGAAATTAATGCACATAGAGTTTGGTATATTTCATGTGTCAACTAAATCATGTATATAAACACAAAAATTATGAGTCTGTATATGTGGGTCTTTCGGTTCAATATTCATGTATGCATAAGATGAAACTAAAGTCGTTCAACTCTTTAAATAAACAAGAGTAATGTTTTATATAAATGTAATATAATTAACGACCTTATCAACCAATGAGTGAACATATTTGAGTAAAAATTCAAAGTATAGACAATTTCTTCTTTTTTTTTGTATAATATCAATTACTAACATCTGACTCATATTAATAATCTATTTTGGGCAGGATACGATTTTTTTATTTTTATTTTTTTACATAGTACAACATATATCTTCAGTTATTCTTTTTTTTTTAATGATATATGCTCTTCTATTTATTTACATAGTACAACATATATATCTACAGTCATCCTTTTTTGTTGGACGCACATCTCATATTTGACGAGATTCAATCCCTGGACCTTAAAAAGATTTACTAACCAGTAAAACTAATTGTCATATTCACTCCGTCTCATAATTATTATCCAGTTTGGTTTTTCATTTCTAGTTCAAATTGTACTAAAAGTGAAAACTCAAACTGGACAATAATTGTGAGACAGAGGGAGTACATCTTAGTATCTATTCTTGATACTCTTCTATTATCACACAACTTATGAAACTACATATAATCACGTTATTAGGAAATTTTAAGTTATGCTTGAATGTTACAATTAGACTACCCTTTTTTGGACATGAAAAATGTTTTGGAACTCAACTTTTATAATGGAGGGAGTAATATGAATCTTCTGTTTCTTGCTTCTAATTCAAAAGACGTAAATGGCTAGCTTTTTATGTAGCTACATGGATAGACTATTTTTGTTCTTATAAGTAATTCAGAGCAGCCAGATAAATAAATATAAATAAATGTATAAAAGGGTCAGAAAGGACCAACCGAAAGCTGTAAATCCAACTGGATTTTGGTAATTTACTGACACCCGATGCCAGATTTGGGACATAATTTATGTTTTAGGAATCAGATTTAAATGTACTTGTTATATTAATGATTTTTTACGGACCAATTGTAGAGCTTATTTGTCTGAAATGACAGCATTCGTGGATCTGGGGTTAATTTAATACCAATACCAAATCTCAAAAGTGAACTTATAATTAATTATTTTGCAAGTGACAATTGAACAATATCCTAAATTGGATCTTCCCTTCCTCTCTGTCTCTCTTGGTGATTTTGATTGTTTTTGTTACTGTAAATCGTTCAACAATTACAAAAGAAAAATCTAGTCAATAAACTAAAACAATAAAACTGAAAAGGGAAAAATATAAATGAAGAAGAATTAAAAAAGAGTAAGAAATTTATTTCTTAAGAGATTTTGTTCTCTGTATCAATAGTCATTTACTAGATTTCTTTTTCTTTTTTTTTAACTTGAAATAGATAAAAATCAACGTAATATGGAAAGGAACAAAAACACTAGAAAGGAATACAATATGGATATAAACAAAACTTATGGAGCAGTAATAGTGTAATGCAAATAGACAATCTCTTATAAATCAATTTATTATTTAATCAAACTGTATTTTTATTTTAAATAAATTCAAAACAAATGATGAGTAAGGTTTTTTTCATAACCATCACTATTCAATGGTAAATGTTCAGTTAATATTTTCATTGTTAATATTTTCATTATTAAATATTTTGACCAACTGTCCTACCCATCGAAGTGCCTATAATTCAACGAGGAGAATTAGTCATTGATACCGACGGTGGACACCCTGTAAATATAAAAAATATATATATTTTCATTGTTAATATAAATTTTATTAAAAGACCGGAATCCAAATTAAACAATCATTTCGGACAGAAGTATATCCAAATCAAAAGGATAGTGATTTAAAAAGGGGAGAAAATCTAACGTATATAGAAATGCATGATTAGCCGTTACGCAGGCAATCACTTGGTTAGCCAAATGATATGGAGCTTCTCTACAAACGACAAAACATGGGAAATTAATTGGAAGGGAAGAAACAAAGAATTGGTTCTCTGTCCCAAAATATTACTCCCTTTGTCTCAAAATTATTGTTCAGTTTAAAATTTCGCTTTTAGTACAATTTGAACTAGAAATAAAAACTCAAACTGCACAATGCTTATGAGACGGAGGGAGTACTTTTAATTTTTATTTTCCGCCTATTTCTCTTAAGCGAAATATATACTCTATAAAATTTAAAACAATACATAAAGTACTAAACAAGACTCGGGAGAATGGAGTAATACTCTTTCTTCTTATTCTTCTTCAATTTTTTTTTTTTTGTTTTTGTTTTTCCAAATAAATTAATTGGGTTTTGTTTCGTTTACTTGCTTAGATTGGATGTTTTGACCATCCGTGATACTCTTCTTCAACGTCACATAATGGGTTATACCAATTAATAAGCCAACAAAATCCCTTGAAAATCTCAAAATACCCAATCTTGGCCCTATTTTTTGAATCTTATATATTCAAGTTTAAGTCCTTACTTACAAGAAAAAAGTGACCCCAACATATTTATTTTCAAAACGTTATTGAATTTTAAATTAAATTTAATTTTTTTGTGGCAATCTTTTTCTTCTCAAATGTGTCGCAATTAGGGTACTCTTTTATAACATAGTAGAACAAATTTTTAATATAATAATAATTACATAAATATGTGGACTCATTTTTGTAAAAAAAGGGAATATGCAAATATTTTAGAAGAATTTTAATGATCGAGGAATGTTATTTTATTTTGACAATAAACCAAAACTAAAGCCAAAAGTGAAAAGAAGATGGATGGTTAGGTAGGGATAAAATACCACTCAGAATGAGAAAGGAAAATAGTAGTAATAAAGAGAAAAAAAAAAAAAACACGCACACACACACGAACAGAAACTAGGAATCACGAAGGCTGCATTCTGGCAATTCCCTCGCACTATATAAAGCCCCCAACAACGGGCACATGTGAGGCAAACCACACCCCATCCCACCTTAAAACTATTTCTTCAACTCTTTAAACCTCTCTTCGTTACCGATTTTCTAGGATTTCCCCTCCCTTTTTCCTCAATATTATAAGACTCAAAGTCTGAAAAAGAGAGAGAGAAATTGCAAAACAAAAGAGGGCCCTTTTTTTTTATTGAATTGATTTGTTTGATCTGTTCGTGTTGCTCTGTTTCTTTGGAATCATCACCGTCGGGTCTCTGGTAGCTAATAAGAGCTTA
The DNA here is from genome assembly GCA_949775105.1 of Oldenlandia corymbosa var. corymbosa. NCBI lineage: Eukaryota > Viridiplantae > Streptophyta > Magnoliopsida > Gentianales > Rubiaceae > Oldenlandia > Oldenlandia corymbosa. The sequence goes on along the minus strand of OX459119.1, from coordinate 7,560,904 downwards.
CTGTGACAAAAAGGGTTGAAGAAATTTTCGTCGCAAAATGGCTGCTCAGAACAAGAATGTCGGAATTCTGGCTATGGAAATTTACTTCCCTCCTACTTGTATCCAGCAGGTATTCAATTCGTACCTCCGGAAGCAGACGGCTATTAGTTTTGACTATTTGCATGTTTTAAAAAAAAATTAAATATCGAGAAACGAGTGAAAAGTTCTGATTTTTGTTGTTGGTTTTATCGATCGTTCGCTATTTTTTTTTTCTTTTTATAATGGGTTGGTTTAGGTATGTATGAATTTATTTTTTATTTTATTTTGGTGGAGTTTTGCCTTTATTACTATGATGATGATTCGAGTGGTTTCTTTGCTTTTCTAATTTCTGGGTCTCTCCGGAAATTTGCAAAGAAGGGAGAATGACGTCCAAATAATTATTTCCTTGCATCTCCATTTTGCAACATTTCTTTTTCAAAATCCAAGCTCTTCTTCTGCTCAGAAACAGGAGTTTTGTTGGGTTATTTAATCAGGCATGTGGGCCGTTGATTAATTTTATTCTCAATTTTTTATGAAGGGGAACTAATTGTAGTTAATTTCCTGCGGTTTCCTTTTGCCGGATTGCCATGACTGAAGATCTGTTAGCAGATTCTCTTGCAAAATTCATACATTTAAGTCTTTTCAGTCGCGGGTCCATGTCTGTTTAATATCCAATAAACTACCTTGAAATTTGTTTGGTTTTAAGATCTGTAACAATACTTACTGGTTGGATTGTACTTGGATTTCGGTACACAGAAGTTTCACTGTTAAAGTTTAATTCTTGTTGCAGGAAGTTTTGGAGGCTCATGATGGAGCAAGTAAAGGGAAGTACACCATTGGGCTTGGGCAAGATTGTATGGGATTTTGCACTGAGGTGGAGGATGTCATTTCCATGAGGTGTTGTGTTATGATTAATATTATTTGTTTACTTGCTGAATATGAAACTTTTGTGAGAGGATGCGTAGAGTACATTTACCTCAAGATCTCTCTTTTGTTTTTCAGAAACTAGTCCAAAGTGTTAAAATCTTCACTCTAGATGTGTATTTGTTGACAACACACTCTAACCAACGTAATATGCTTTGTCGCTGTCCTAAAGCAACCAGACACAGAATTGCGTGATTAATTATGTATATCATTGGCTGTGTCACAAACTTCGTTCCTAAACTGCAATTTTGAATTTCAGCATGACAGCAGTAACTTCACTTCTTGAGAAGTACAACATTGACCCAAAGCAAATTGGTCGACTAGAAGTCGGAAGTGAGACTGTGTTGGATAAAAGTAAATCCATCAAAACATTCTTGATGCAAATCTTCGAGGTATAACATGCCTTCGAGGCTCGCTATTTTTTGTTGTTTCATAATATTGGTTGATTTCTCCTCTCATAATTGATAACATGCAACTATAATATTATTTTGTGATCAACTCTAAAATATGCCCTGCTCCTGTTCAGGAAAGTGGAAACACTGATATCGAAGGTGTAGACTCGACCAATGCATGCTATGGTGGAACGGCAGCTTTATTTAACTGTGTGAACTGGGTGGAGAGCAGTTCATGGGATGGACGCTATGGGCTTGTTGTTTGCACAGATAGTGCGGTATGATTTTAACCTCTCAATATTTTCACTTAGTAGTACTGTTGCTTTATGCTTGTTAAGAGCGGCTTTCTCTGTTAAAGGTACTGAAAAATGTGCCTTAGCTAGTTGCACTAGAATCAATCCTTGGTGCTTTATGTTCATGGATGTTTCAAACTATTTGTTGCTGCTAGAACATTAGCCGTCAATCTTTTCATATCCACTCTGGTTTAAAGAGTTTCTAATATTGAAGTGTAAATATCTGTTACAGGTCTATGCTGAGGGGCCAGCCCGTCCAACTGGTGGTGCTGCAGCGATTGCCATGCTTGTAGGACCTGATGCTCCTATTGTATTTGAAAGCAAGCTCAGGGCCAGTCATATGGCTCATGCCTATGATTTTTACAAACCCAACCTTGCCAGTGAATACCCTGTAATTTTCCCCTTTCCTTGCTTCTCATTCTGGAGTCACTTTGAGTATCTACTGTGTTTCTTTTCACCAAACATGCAATAAGGGTCAATATTATTGTGCAAGGGTTACTCACTATGGATATCTTTAATTATGTAGCACTGGTTGACTGAATACTTTAGGTAGATTTTTGGGAGTTCCTGTTCCCTGGTGACACTGCTTTCAGTTATTCGATTCATCCTTAAAGCTCATTGAATTTGTATGCAAAGTTTTAAAAAGTTTTCAGTAGAATCTGCTTCACTCCCCATACTAATTAGCCATGCAACTTCTAGATCTCTAGATAGGGTGGATGAGATTGTTTCGCAGCTAGAAGATGGTAACTGAAACCTTTATGTATGCTAATGCAATGCATATTATTTGGAAAGAAAGGGTAACCCTTCCAAAAATTGAAATGTTATAGATCTCTTCTTTTTTCTTTTTTTTTCTTTTTTCTTTTTTGGAAAATGTTATGGATCTCTCAAGTGGCAAAGAAGTGGTGCAAAATTTCATTTTTGCCCAGTCTCTTCTCATTGGTCTCACTCTAATGTGAAAGTTACTGCTATAGGTTGTTGACGGAAAGCTTTCACAAACTTGTTACCTCATGGCTCTTGATTCATGCTACAAGAATTTATCTCACAAGTAAGGATCTGTGATACTGAAGCACGTTTTGTTATTGGATATTATAGATGGTTAATTTCATGCTAATCACTTCTTTCTAATCCGTAGATACGAAAAAATGGAGGGGAAAAAGTTTTCAATTGCAGAAGCTGCATATTTTGTTTTTCATTCTCCGTACAACAAGGTACCTTCAATGGCTATTGATTTTATGTTTTTTATGCTTGATTTTTCGTGCTGAAAACAATATTTTTGGAACAAGACCTTTGATTATTGATCTATTTTACATAAAAACCTGCAGCTTGTGCAGAAGAGCTTTGCCAGATTGGTATTCAATGATGCCTTGAGTGATGCCAGGTATATATTTTGTGCCAATTCTTTGAATCATAGTTTTACCTTGCTCCTCTTCTAATCACTGTCCTCTAATTGTAGTTCTATTGACGAGGCTGGTAAAGAAAAGTTGTCGCCTTTTTCGTCTTTGACTGGAGATGAAAGCTACCAAAATCGTGACCTTGAGAAGGTTTGTGTTTCATTACTTCACAGGGCTCCATCTAAAATTGCACCTTAAGTTCTCTAGAATATTTAGGATGGTAGGTTCTTTATCAGTTGAATGTGTCCCTATTCTCCATTCTTGGATGACCCTGAATCCAGATCTTTTATTTCATTAGTGGTAGTGAAATGATGTGAAACATGTGCAGGCATCCCAACTGGTGGCGAAACCATTTTATGATGAGAAGGTGGGACCAACTACTTTGATCCCAAAACAAGTTGGAAACATGTACACTGCATCACTTTATGCAGCATTTGCGTCTCTCATTCATAACAAAACTACGGCCCTGGTAAAGTTCAGTTAGACTCATATTTGGTTCTATCTCTTGATCACTAAGAAACATCAATCTCACCTCATCTTAAATTCGTTTTACTCTAGGACGGAAAAAGGGTCATTCTGTTCTCCTACGGAAGTGGCTTGAGTGCTACCATGTTCTCACTTCGTCTTCGTGAGGGTCAACATCCATTCAGCTTGTCAAAGATCGCCAGCGTTATGAATGTCTCAGAGAAATTGAAGTCGAGGCACGAGGTAAATCTATAATATCTTTTATGACTTCCAGATGATGTCAAATAAGTATAATTACGCTATTTTGATGGAATGATATCTGATGTCGTGCCGTGCCTTATGCAGTTCCCACCTGAAAAATTTGTCGAAACCATGCATCTGATGGAGCAGAGATATGGGGCAAACAATTTTGTGACGAGCAAGGACTGCAGCCTTCTAGCTCCAGGAACCTACTACCTCCTTGAGGTTGATTCCAAGTACCGCAGATTTTATGCCAAGAAGGCTCTTGCAAACGGATCATTGGCCAACGGCCACTGATGATTGTCTGAGCAGTCAGAACGCTATTTATGACAGAAAAGTTGGTTCTTGTGATGTAGTAGTAGCTATTATTTGGCCGCACATAGAATAAACTATTATGTTTTCCTAAGCTGTAGAGTACACATTAACAATAATTATCCTTTTTAGCGGGGTAGTGTTGTAAGTTAATGTTGATTGCATTCATGTATCCTTGTGTCCTCAATTTTATCACACTTCTTTTGTTTGTGATGACCCTCTTGGTAAAACAAGATCACCAATGTATTATTATTATTATTCATTTTTAGATGAATTCATTGAGCCCCTTTATGATTGAGTACTGGAAACAAGGTTTTGTTTTGCCATCTGGACTATTCCAAAATTTGTATGTTCATATAGCTGTCAGACCCATACTGCTAAGGAAATGCTTGTTATTTTGAACGGCTTACCAAAAACATCTCTGAAGCAATGTGACACAAAATTGCAGATCAGGTTCATTCTGAAAACAGGCATTATTTGCATGGATAAATATGACTCTTGTTTTAGGACGGATATATATAAACATTAATCGTGTGTCGAAATAACAGGTATTCATCTGATTAATCTCTCTTATCTGTATTGTGATTTTGTAATGAATAGGTGTAAAAGTAGGTAGGCCAGGAGTCAAGCTGTAGTGTGGGGGGAACAAGATTCGTGACAATATATTCTTCAGAACATGTTGTTTGTTCAATGTTGTTATACTATGACTTTGTCAAATGTTGTGGACCATCTAACTGATAATGACTCTGGACCGGATTCTGTATCCACCAACCATGAATTAAACCGCCTTGTCGTTGACCAACATGTATTTGGTTCAATTTGAAGTCCAGCTACAAATTTTTGATCAATTTTAACCCAAAAAAAACAAAGAAAAAATTTACCCGGTGAGCCAGACTTTGAATCTACTTGAAACTTCAAATTCGATTGGACTTCATAACTTGATTTGATTCCACGTCTAGTAGTATCACACTTGAAGTTGAATTATTTCATATTGTAAAAATTAACCTTAGTTTGGAATTAAAATATAATGCAACTACTGAGTACATTATGTGGTAATCTACTTCTTCTAAAACTAAAGTACCATTCATTTGCATGGCTAGATTTTCCTATAAATAAGTTGTATCTTCCCTGAGTGATTTCTTGACGTTTGATACATGTATGAAGTAGAACACCAACAATGGCGAACCAAAGAGGGATTTTCTACTTTGTATATGCTTTAGTGCTTGTTTCTTCCCTACTGTTGAAGTGCCAATGCGAAGAGAGAAAGGTACACATAAATTAGATTCGATTATGAAGAAAACCTAGTACTCCTCCAAATGATTCATTTCATTTTAATAAAACAAACGAAATAATCATACTAATTAAATTTGAGTTAGGTGATTAATATATGTTTATGGCAGATCTACATTGTGTATTTGGGAGAATTGCCTCGTGGTGGTGATGGAGATCATGATGGCACTCTAGCATCATCATTGGCATCCACACAGCACCATTCAATTCTCAATAACGTGCTGGGAAGGTTTGTTTGCTTTTCCAATAGTTAATTGTTCACTAATTAAGTGCAATTTTTTAATTACCCGAGTACGGTTTATTGAATAAAGAGGTTTTGAAATGGATTTGTTGGATTTTGCAGTGCTTCCCTACCACGTGAATTACTGGTGCATCAATACACTAGAAGTTTCAATGGATTTGCTGCAAGATTAACCACAGAAGAAGCTCAAAAAATATCGAGTATTCTTACATCATATTTAAATTACTACAATCTAATTAAACTAGATAGTTCTTCTAGTAGCTATAATTATATGAACGAATATCAGTTTTTTTTTTTTTTTTTTTTGACGTGATTCCAATTGTATAGGAATGGAGGGAGTGGTATCCGTGATTCCAAACCAGGTCTACCATATCCAAACCACCCGATCTTGGGAGTTCATGGGATTTGATGCCAATTTTCTCATCAATCATAACCCTTCTCTTTCTCACCATGGTGACGTGATTGTTGGAATCTTGGATAGTGGTAATTATTTATTGATATTGTGAATACTTTTCTGTGACCAAAATTGTTCCTCCCCTCTCCAATTATTAGTACAAGTTTAGTCTTTTTTTTCTTTTTTTCTTTTTTTTTTCTTGTGTATCTACTGAACTTACTGATAAACTTATTTATATGAGTAAATGATTTGACCTTGAGTGAGTTGTTTTGTATTTGTGTTGAAACTTTTCGAAATGAACTTCACAGCTAGTTCGGGATTATATATGATGATTTTGAGTCCAATACTTAAGAATAATTGAGTTTAACACTTTTGAGTTTTGAGAATGATTGGAAAGACTTTTCAAAAAATTGAAGATGATCCCGATTTGATTACATTAATCCTATTATTAATCTCCCATGCGATTTACTAGGTATCTGGCCTGAACATGAGAGCTTTGGTGACCAAGGGGTTGGTCCTGTCCCAGCTAGGTGGAAAGGGAGCTGTGATGGTTTAAACTTCACTTGCAACAAGTAAATCATTAACTCAAAACTCGTACTTCGTCCTGAAATGATTGTTTGGTATGTTTAGATTATTTTTATTTCTGACTAATAAAAATCAGCACTACAATCATTTCGGGAATGATGGAATATATACATACGCCAAATGCTAAATATCCTTTTGTTTTCTTCTCCTTCCATGATACAGAAAACTCATAGGAGCCCGTGCTTACAGCTCTGAAATGATGAACTCAACAACACCATTATCAGCAAGAGACGACGTAGGCCACGGCACGCATACTTCCGCGACGGTTGCCGGCCGGGAAATCGCAAACGCCAGCTATTACGGTATCGCGAAAGGCGTCGCCCGGGGAGGATTTCCTAACGCCAGGATCGCAATGTACAAAATATGCTCGAGTAATGGTTGTGATACCGCGGGCGCGCTCAAGGCATTCGACGACGCCATCGCCGATGGCGTCGACATCATCTCTATGTCTATAAGCGGAGATGATCCGTACCAGTATTTCAACGACGCTCTCGCAATCGGATCATTCCATGCCATGAAAAACGGCGTCTTGACATCCAGCGCGGCCGGAAACGCCGGCCCGTCTCGAGCCTCAGTTACAAATAATGCACCCTGGTTGCTAACCGTGGCCGCCAGCACTATTGACCGCGGTTTCAACACTCGGGTTATGCTTGGAAATGGACGATTTGTCAATGTAAGTTTGAAATCAATCAATCAAATTAGCACCCTTTATGATTTCCTACTCTGTTTTTGCTCTGTTTCTTTTTTTTTTTTTTTGCTCTGTTTCTTTGTCTGACTTGTAAAATGTGACAAAATTGAAGGGAGATTCATTCAATGGCTTTAAGGGGGAAACTTACCCTTTAGTATATGGAGGAGATATAGCAAATTATACAGGAGGCCAGGATCCATATGAAGCACGATGGTGCCTAACTGGTATCCTGGATGCTACAAAACTCCCCGGGAAGATCATCTTATGTTATCCTTACGCCCCTGATCTTGTCGACCTTCCAAGATATCTTCTGCATCATCATGCTGAGGGGGTCATCGTTGTTCCTACACCAACTCCTTATCCACTAACTAAACCTGAACTGATTAAATTCCCTTTACCAGCAACAACCATTACAGATGAAGATAGTCGCATAATTCTAGATTACATCAGAAGTACAGAGTAAGCAAGCAGCATTTCTACTTTTTGATGAAAGTCATCTTTTTTAGGGGACAACAATTGTACTAATTGATCTTGTTATTTCCAGAAATCCATTTGCAACTATCTTAAGAACAGATGAATATAAAGACCTTACAGCTCCAACTGTGGCTGATTTCTCTTCAAGAGGACCTAATCCTATTTCTCCGGACATCCTTAAGGTGACCTGACGAGGTTTAATTAATTTATACCCTTGTTTTCACTTCCAAGCCCTGTTTTCTAACTGAATTTTTCTTTTTTTTTCTTTTGACTATTAATTTGTGTTTTTAGCCTGATATTACCGCCCCCGGAGTGGACATCCTTGCGGCCTGGCCTCCAAATATACCAACATCTACCGTCAACGATTACGAACAAAGATTCAACTACAACATAGCTTCTGGAACCTCCATGTCCTGCCCTCATGCTACTGCTGCTGCTGCTTATGTCAAGGCTGTCCATCCTGATTGGTCACCTGCCGCCATTAAATCTGCCCTCATGACAACATGTAACCGAAAAAACCATCTCTTCAAGTTTTTTTACTTCCTGAACTTTTTGAGTAATTATGGAAAATGCAAAAAACTGAAATTTTATTAATCATGATTGTTCTTGTACCAGCATTCCGAGTGGATCCGAGAAAGCATGCTGAACGTGAATTCGCTTACGGAGCTGGTCATATCAACCCTGTGGCAGCGGCGGATCCAGGACTTGTGTTTGATGCTAACGAGACAGATTACATCCAGTTCCTTTGCAAGCAGCACGAATACAACAACACTAGATTGAAAGCTGTTACCGGCGACAACTCTACTTGTAACAATGTTGCTGCAGCTGGAAGAGGTTGGGATCTTAACTACCCATCTTTCTCCCTGTCGTTACTAGATGACCAGGAAATCAATGCTACCTTCACCAGAACCGTGACAAATGTTGGCAAGAAGCCTTCAACTTACAAAGCTAGCATCCAAGGTGTTGATTCATCAACCCAGTTCAAGGTTAAAGTGGAGCCATCAACCCTTGATTTCTCCACTGTTGGGGAGAAGAAATCATTCAGAGTTGAAGTCACCGGGCCGAAGATTCGACAGCAACCGATAATGTCCGTTCAGATAGTGTGGAAAGATGGCCTTCATGAAGTGAGGACACCGGTGGTGGTGTACAATTACATCCCTGGAACTCCACGTCGTGTGCACTTTGGTTGATTGACTGTTTGGTGGCTCTAAAGCACAGTGGTAGATTATATTTACTTCTTATTTCGGCTGATCTTTTGTAGGGTTAAGTGCCTGTTTGATCATACCACTTGCTTAAAATTATTTTATTTAATAGTACTTTTTCATTTTCACATTCTTTGATAACAAAAAATAAAACTTTTAATAAATTAAGTAGTACTGAAACTGTAGTACAAAAATGAAGAATAAAGTTAGTTTATTGTCCAATACAAAATATAAATAAAAAAAAGGTCTTATTTCGCTTATTTAGTACTCTCTCCGGTCCTTATTATAAGACATTTTGAGACATTTTGATTTCGTCCTAGGTTTCACCTAAGATGTCTTTTTAATTGAAATAAAAACCTTAAAAACATTTCACAATCATTAGGAGAACACAACGAATGTGAAAATATATTTTTAAAGTTTTTTTTCTAATTAAAAAAATATTTTAGGTTAAACCTAGAATGAAATTAAAATGCCTTATAATAAGGACCGGAGGAAATATTAGTGAGCATTCTAAAGCTTGATTTTGAGAGATTGGCCAAAGCTTCATTTTGAGAAGTTAGATTAAGCATGGCCAAAAAGCATGGCCTTTCTCTCTCTCATAGGTGTTCTGGATATAAATACTAATACATCCATTTACCATAAAATAAAATAAAAACACCCCCCAGTTTACAGTTTTTTTTTAATTATTATTAAGAGTTCAGGGCATCGAGTTCATTATTATCCTTGGAGCAATGATCACCTTTGTCTGCTCCTCAAGATTACAAGAACTTTAGGTTGATCCGTTGATATTTTGTTTGTACTCTTTTTCATCATGTAAAAATGATTCACATCATAAATTAAATTATTTTTACTCATATACTAGTATATTAAATTAATTTTGTGGACCGGAGGGACTACGTCTCTAAGATCTGGTTATGGCTAACAACTCTAGGATTAGTGAAGTTCCAGAGTTCATCCGATATCGTCATTGAGTTTGGTATGTTTACAATCTTTTCATATATGTATCGGTGATCGACATTGACCACCGGTCCACAATGTATTTGAGTTCAATTTGAGGTCCGGTTTGAAATTTTGGCTCAATTTGACCACCTATTAAAAACACTGTGAGCCACACCAGACTTCAAAACAACTTGAAACTTCAAAGTCGAATGGACTCCATAACGTATTCTTATTTGCACGTCTAGTAGTATTACCACTTGTGACTAATAATCTAATTCTTCTAAAACTAAACCACATCTCATCTGCATGGCTAGATTCTCTCTTACAGATAAGTTGTATATCTCCTACGTGATTTCCCTATAAAAAGTTGTACGTTTGATAGGTCAGAAGTAATTATTCACCAACAATGGCGAACCAAAGAGGAATTTTCTACTTTATCTATGCTTTAGTGCTTGTTTCTTCCCTATTGTTGAAATGCCAATGCGAAGAGAGAAAGGTACATAACAATTAGATTGATTAGGGAGAAAAACTTGTATTCCTTTCGTCACAAAATAATTCATTTTTATTTTAGTACCACAAACAAAACTACATAAATACTGGGATAAAAAAGATATGATTCATTTTTATTTTAGTACCACAAACAAAACTACATAAATACTGGGATGAAAAAGATACTAATTAAATTTGAGTCTGGTTATTAACAGTTTTTTTTTTTCTTTTTTTTGGGCAGGTTCACATTGTGTATTTAGGAGAATTGCCTCGCGGAGGTGATGGAGATCATGATGGCACCACAGCATCATCACTGGCATCCACACAACACCACTCCATCCTTAGTAACGTGTTGGAAAGGTTCATTTTTTCAATACTTTTTTTACTAATTAAGTGCACTTTTTTAAAAATAATAATAATAATAATAATAAGAATTAAGAGGGTTTGAAATGGATTTGTTGGATTTTTTTCAGTGCTTCGTTAGCGCGTGAATTATTGGTCCACCGGTACCATAGAAGTTTCAATGGGTTTGCTGCAAGATTAACCACGGATGAAGCTGAAAAAATATCGAGTAAGAAATACAAATTCATCCTACATATTTAATTACTACGATCTAGATAATTGTTCTATCTATATAAAATTACCTCCATCAAATCAATCCGTTTGTTGAAAGGAATAAAAGGTTTTTCTTTTCTTTTTTTTTCAGAACAAATGGAGTAAAATTTTAACCTTAAAGTTAATGTGGTTCCAAAAATGCAGGAATGGAGGGAGTGGTATCTGTGATTCCAAACCAGGTCTATCATATCCAAACGACCCGTTCTTGGGATTTCATGAGATTCAATGTCAATTCTCTCATCAATCACAACCCTTCTCTTTCTCACCATGGCGACGTGATTGTTGGAATGATAGATAGCGGTAATATTAAGTATTTATTTGTATTGAATATTTTGTGTCCAAAAATATGGATTTTATTGAATATTATGTGACCAAAATTGATCTAAAAGTAATTAGAAAGTTAGGATTACTATGTTTAGGTTATCATTTTTATTTCTTCAAAAGCCCTCCTGCTTATTTTAATTTTCCATATGTTTTTTTCTGATAGGCCCTTACCGATTTTTCTTTACATGTTATCTCTATTAATCATGTTCAAGTCGAAAAAATATATATTTCTCGGTCTAGTTTATATTTTCATTTTTAGTGTAATTTATACTAAAATTCAAACTGTACTTGACTTTGGGAGTTGTGATTCGGTATATCGTATGAAGATCAATTATGGTTTGAGTTCATTAATTAGTCTTGCTTCCAAGTTTGATGGTGATTTGCGTTGTGTAGGAATTTGGCCTGAACATGAGAGTTTTGACGATGAAGGGATTAGTCCTCCACCAGCTAGGTGGAAGGGAAGCTGTGAAGCTGCAAACTTCTGTAACAAGTAATTTAGCTGATCATAATATATGTATTTTTTGTTCACAAATCACATACTAATTCTTACCTTAATTCTCTTTGAACATACAGCAAAATCATAGGAGCGCGGTATTACCACATCAACGCAACATCACCAAGAGACCATGTAGGCCACGGCACGCATACTTCGGCGACGGTGGCCGGACGGGAAGTCGCAAACGCAAGCTATTCGGGTCTCGGCAGAGGCACCGCCAGAGGTGGATTTCCCAACGCCAAGATTGCAATGTACAATGTTATCGGGTACAATGTTATCGGGGGTGCTGAAGCTTACAGTGACGATATCCTCAAGGCATTCGACGATGCCATTGCTGACGGTGTCGACATCATCTCGATTTCTATGGGTTTAAATGGTCCATCCCCATCCAGGTATTTCCATGATGCTATTGCAATTGGAGCATTTCATGCCATGAAAAATGGCATCTTGACCTCAGCCGCAGCTGCGAACAATGGCCCGGAACGAGTTACCCTACAAAACTTTGCACCCTGGACGCTCACCGTTGCTGCCAGCACCATTGATCGTAAGTTTAACACTCGGGTTATGCTCGGAAATGGACGATTTGTCAATGTAAGTTGGTTCAATGATAGCATTTTCCTGCTATATATGTTTTTGTTCTGTTTCTTGTCTGACTTATTATATGTCAAAAAACAATATTGAAGGGAGTTTCAGTGAATAACTTTAAGGGGATTGCTTACCCTTTAGCCTATGGAGGAGATATAGCAAATTATACCGGAGGCTCGGATCCACATCTTGCACGCACTTGTAGTCCTGGTTCCATGGATGTTAACAAACCTGCCGGGAAGATCGTCCTGTGTTATCCTGGTGATCAGTACATTACTGTGTGGCTTCCACCACTTCAAGAACTTGATGCTCAGGGGGTCATCATTGTTGTTTCTACACTATCTGAAGCCATGAATTATCCTTTGCCAGCAACAACCATAACTGAAGAAGATAGTCACATAATTTTAGATTACATCAGAAGTACAGAGTAAGCAAATGAATCTTGTTTTCTTTTTTTAGATATATTAACTCGGGACAATGGTACTAATTACTTCTTGTTTCCAGAAATCCATTTGCAACTATCTTGGTAGCAGATGAACATAAGGACCTTACAGCTCCAACTGTGGCTTCTTTCTCTTCAAGAGGACCAAATGCTATTTCTCCAGACATCCTCAAGGTGACCAAAATATACCAGACCAACCCATTGACGTCTAACGTATAACTTTGCCTATTTCTAGATGTAACTGTGACAAACTCATCACAATCTGTGTTTTTAGCCTGATATTACCGCTCCCGGAGTGGACATCCTTGCGGCCTGGCCTCCAAATACCGGACCCAGTGGATTCGAAGAAGACAAACAAAGTGTCAACTACAACATAATTTCTGGAACCTCCATGGCATGTCCTCATGCTACTGCTGCTGCCGCTTATGTCAAGGCTGTCCATCCTGATTGGTCTCCTGCTGCCATCAAATCTGCCCTCATGACAACATGTAATGCAAACTATCTCTTCACTACTCTTAACTGTTACTTTCTGAACTTTTGAGTAATTCTGGAAAATGCAAAACTCAAATGGTAAAATTGCTCATAGATTGATCGTCTTCATCATCATCTGTCTTTCATACTGTTCTAATTACGATCACCTTTGCGACCCCAGCATTCCGAATGGATCCGAGAAAGCACGCTGAACGGGAATTTGCTTATGGAGCTGGTCATCTCAATCCTGTTGCTGCTGTGGATCCTGGTCTTGTCTTTGATGCTAATGAGACAGATTACACCCACTTCCTTTGCAAGCAGGGTTACAACAGCACTACCCTGAAAGTTGTCACTGGCGACAACAGTACTTGTAACAATGTTGCAGATGGAAGAGGTTGGGATCTTAACTACCCGTCTTTCTCACTGTCCTTACTAGATGACCAGGAAATCAATGCAACTTTCATCAGAACCGTGACAAATGTTGGTAAGCCCTCAACTTACAAAGCTAGTATCCAAGGTGCTGATGCATCAACCAAGTTCAAGGTTAAAGTGGAGCCATCAGTCCTTAACTTCTCCTCTGTTGGGGAGAAAAAGTCATTCACAGTTGAAGTCACTGGGCCAAAGATTTCACAGCAACTGATCATGTCCGTTCATGTAGTGTGGACAGATGGCGTTCATGAAGTCAGGACACCTCTGGTGGTGTACAACTACATCCCTGGAGCGCCATATAGCTGACACCAGCACGGAAAGCAATACCAATCTTAAGAACGGATGCTTCCAGATTTCAGATTTGGGGAAGGCCTTGGTATTTTTAGCTGGTCGGTGGATACTTTAAACTAGTGTTAGTTTGCTGCATTAAATCTTCTTCTGATCTTCTTCTGTAGTCAAATAATGATTCTTAGAATCTAGGTTTAGCTAACCTCCTAGTAATTCAGCTTGGTTCCATCGACTTCTAGGTGTTCGGTTGCAATTGGGAGATCTCTACGTTCTTGCAGAGATCGTCAAATATAAAAGCTTCTTGAAGAACAATTTCATTTATAACAGCATTGACATCTCACATCTTATGTTTGCATCTGTTCATTTTTGTTCAGTTCTCCTATAGTCCTATCTGTGTAAGCTAATCAGAGCGCCCCATGTAGGATAAAAGATCAACTTGAACATTAGAAAACCATTTTCAACACGCCATACTTTTGACTGTTGTAAATCTTGAATCATGATAAACTCATTTATTAGTAATCCAATCAATACAAATACAACAATAGTAAATACACAAGGGTAAATCATAAAAGACTGTCTAAGAAGAGCAACCATATGAGGAGATTATCTTGGACCTCATTACTGAAATAAAGAAAAAGAAAAAGACCTCAATGATCTAGCTTTCAAGCAACAGGGGTCTTTTGATTTGGTTTGAAAACGTACTTCAGGAGGGACTCCTTAATGGGTAGGAGTTCAGGAAATTCCTTGTTCAGTTTTGTCGCATCAAGTTCATTATTACTCCTTGGAGCAATGATCACCTTTGCCTGCTCCTCAAGATTAAAGTTCTTCCAGGTGAACTTTGGGTCAATGTATTCTTTGTACATCTCTAGGATCTCGTTATGACTAACAACTCCAGGATTAGTGAAGTTCCAGATACCAGTGAGGTTTCTTTTCGCCATCTCGATGGAAATGGGGAGGAGTTCATCCAATATCGTCATTGAGTTTGGTATGTTTACAACCTTTTCATATCTTGTGATCTTCGTAATGAAGTTGCGGGGATTTTCCAAATCAGATGAGATGGGCATCCGGACACGGAGAGTGCAAACATTCTCGTAATTCTTAAGCAAATCTTCTACCTGTCAGAGACGAGGACTTGTTAAGTACCATTGGTAACTGACAAAAACCTTCCGAAACTCTATTCTGCCATAATTTTGATAGTTCAGAGCAATAAAAAATAACATAGAAAACTTGGTCACAAAATATGCCATCAGCTAATCCAGGAAAAGGTTTCAAATCCAGCAAAACCAGATCAAAAGACAACAGAGTTGATGAATATTCCATCTCACTTGCACAAAAGGATTCGCGCATAATAGTCCAGAACAGAATTTCAACTTATAATGTAAGAGAATGCCACCAAAAGTTCATGAATGGCTTGAGTCAGCCAAATAATAATGGGTAAACTGCATATTGATAGTATGCAGACCAACTTCACTTTTCCTAAAAATTCCAAAAGCAACACGAAGGTCCAATTCAATTACCACAGGCTTAATGGCCTAAGTAAGAAAATTCATGAACCATCCAGCTACACCGTATTTATTATAAATTCTCTCTCCCTATTGGACTAGGATTGTTCAGATATCAAACTCTAGTTTAGAGAATTTTTGTTCATGAATGATTAACATTAGATTCCGGTGGGAACAGATCTTCTCATGTATCTTTTGTTCAACTCTCATTTGATTTCCCAAGGTTGGAAAAGAGGCCATATTACAGTATTAAAACAACTTAATCAGCAGCAATGCAATAAAGGTTTGCTTCATTTTACCACAATGATTAACTTATTCAAAACTCTACATCTCAACTGCAATCCTCCACCCCCACAACCAAGCTTGAATGAGTTCACAAAAAGAGAATCACATCACATCTGTTCAGCATACATCAGTGATAGTGTGAATATATAAAACAGTCTACAGAGTATTTGCCTCAATAGCTCAATCAGTGAAGTATTAATCCAGGATCCAAAAGACAAAATCCCAGATCCCACAGCAAAGTTTATATGATGACCAAACAATATTAAAAATAATAGAAAAAAAATTCATTCTTAATTCAGCAGGCTACGCTACTAGCCTTCCAGATATTTTTTGGTAGTAAAAGTTAACTGATAAACTTTCTATTTCTTTTACTTTTCCCTATCAACATAAAAATCATTAAATGCATAAAATTCAGCTCAATAATTTGTTACTCTAGAGAGAAGAACAAAAGAACAGCTAAAAATATAGGAAACGGGAGAGAACCCACCATGGCTTTAGTCTTGGAATAGAAAGATCCGATGAAATTGGGCTTGTCCTCCTCCTTGAAACCGACACCCGAACCGAGAGGATGACCTGCGTCGTACTCGAAAATGCATCCGGTGGCATAATTAATCAAGATCAAGCTCTTCTCCCTGCACACATCAGCCAACGTCAGCGTGCCGACAACGTTTGTCCGGATGGTCTCGACCTTGTGGGATTCGCACCAGTCGACGTTAGGACGGCCGGTGACTCCGGCGGCGTTGAAAACATGGGTTGGGTTGACATTGGCGATGTCATTTTCAAGGGAAGCCCGGTTCTCCAGCCGGCCCGACCCGTAAACGTAGTCGATCCCTTGAGCTTCACAGAGCTTTCCGAGTAGGCCACCAATCCAGCCAGTTCTGCCGTAGATCAGAAACTTGAACGGCTTGGCTTCAGCTGAGCCGTTAGCTGGGAAACCCATGGTTGAAGGAAGAAAAGAGAGTCGGGAAATGGAAACAGAGCAAAGAAGGAAGGAGGAGGATTTGGAGCAGAAATGATAACAAGTCTCAGTCGGTGTTTTTATTACACTTTGGAAAACTATCTATATTTATAAAACAAGTACCCACAAGTTTGTTTGTTTAATTTAACTTATTTATTTGGGTGCACAAGAAATGGATCTTTGGATCTAGTGTGTGTTTCAGTGAGTGTATATTTCCTGGAATCTGGGCTACATTTTTTCCTTTTCGTTTTTTCTTTTTCCAATTTAGAACGCGTTAATTGCAAATAGTTCCCTCAATTTTTTTTATATATCTGTTACATGTTGATGTAAATGTCACGCTCCATTCCTTTTTGGTTTTATTTATTCATGTTTGAACTTAATTCTTCATAAGAATATTGATAAAGAGTTGAATCTTCAACCATGTGTTGCAAGCAAATAGAGAGCCCTCACCTGTTTGAGTCCCGAAAAGACAATAGACAATCGAAACAATTAATCAGAAAGTTAAAAGAAATTCAAAAATAAAAATAAAAACCATGTGATACGGTTAATCAAGATACTCTGGTAAGGTAAATGTATTTTATTCCAAATAACTGAAGGCATAGTAATGCTTTCAAAAGGTTTAGAAAATAAAAAATTTGGGCAGTGAAATGGAATGTGCTATAAAAATAATGTTTCAAGGATTGCTGTGAAGGAAAAGGAAAAACTGGAGGGCGAACCTTCCAATTAATCAATACACGGTTGTTAGGAGAAGTGGTGACGTCAGTGAAGATCTGGAGAGCATGATGACAAGTAGGCAGAGCAGGTCGCATGTTGTGGAGTAAATGGACTTTTTTTTTTCTTTTTTTTTTTTTTTGGTGGTTGCAACTTAAAATTATGTGATTTGAAACGTTTGACAGAGTGATGGGGCAGTTTTGTTAACCAATGTTCCCTTGAATCATTGGCAATTATTTCTCAGATTGAACTTACTAAAGTATACATAGGATATGTAATCGTTTTGTTTTTGGTTTTAGATTTGAAATTTGATTTGCAAATATGTTTTCAGTGGCAGTTAGAATGGTGTATAAAATATGGATAATTTCTTAAAATGAAATACTATTTTTATTAGTAATTATTGAATCACTTATCGTCACCATCATATTATTACTCTCTGTTATCGAATAACTCACTTTAGTCAAATTCCAACTAGTTTGACTATGAACTAATTGGAATTCAGCAAGTTGGTGATTTAGCAACAACGGTAGGATGGTCCGGTGTTGATGATTAAAAAATTAAAAATAGGAAAACAAAAATGAGTTTGGAAAAATTGTATGGTATGAAATGAATAGCACATTTGCTGTTTGATTTGGATGAGTGAGATTGAGCAGTTCATTCACACAAAAAGAAATTGAGTAATTCGAAAAAGAAAAGGGCCAAAAAAAGCACAGTGATGATAAGCAGGATTACATGTTCGACATTTCTACGAAGATGAAGTTATGTGATTGTAGTGCATTTTTTGCTTTCGATATTCTTTTGTTAAGTCTTTAGTAATCAGGAGTTGAATAGCAATTTCACACTCCTCTGAATTCAAGCTCAAATTCTACGTACAAATAAAACAAATCATTTTTGGTACTTTAAAGTTAAACCGGATCTGTGATTTGTGAAACCTTAAAAAAAAAAAAAAAAAACTTTAAAAAAAAATAATGACATGCATATACCAAGTGCTTGTGAGTAATTCCAAATTTCGTAGTAAATTATTTAGCGTCATTCTAACTTTCTACTTAGAATGCAGATCCAATTGGTGGCAGATTTTAATCCTATGAATTATGATATTGCACGAACTAAAGTCCACATAATGTACAGATCCGAAAAATATTGCAATTCTTTAATATGCACATGTGAAGATATTCCTATGGCCGATTTCCACCATTACTAAGTTATTAATAAGAAACACTTTGAAGCTCAAGTCATGTGATGGCCAGGCAGTAGGATACCTATCAAGAGATCTTGCACATAGAATTAATGGATCTTCTCGGCATAACAAGACGACTATACAAATCTGAATAATTATCTAATTAAATGAATTATTTTTATGAGACGGAGAAAATATATAATTTGATCTAAAATATTGTATATACGGGTCGTGGCCCTCACTTCTAATCTAATTTGACCAGAACAAAGCAGTTTGAATCCTCCAGATGAACAAGTCAATGAAGTGCTCGATGAAGTGGAGATGGGCATCCAGCAAAACTAGCTGCCATTGCAGTCAATTGTTCGGGCAGAATTGCCTCTGGACTTCTTCATACGAGTTGGTTTTTTTTTTTTTTTCATCTACTCAGATTTCAATTGGTCAACAGGCGAGCTGGAACATGTTCGATTCAAAGTTCAGCAAGCAAATTGTCAAATTCTAGTGGGCATGTTGTTTATCTTTCATTATCTTCTGAATCTTTGATAAAATGAAAACACCATCCGACATGTAGCGCGCACTATCAAATGGTACAATATGTTGCAGAATGGCTAAAAATCACATATTTTTGGAAGATGCCAATCAAAATTGAAACTTCATTATTAGATACAAAACTCTGAACAGGACCCTCAACCTACCTAACATACCCATCAACATCTATATAACCAATGTATATCAAAATTAATCTCTGAAAATCTAAAACAACTGCCAAGAGGAAACCAAATGGACTAACAAAGACTCTACTGCTGCATTTAGACAATGAAGGCCCTGCTTGTGTATCGCAGTATGCTATTTGATTAGATGGTAAGATTTTCCTGAAGGCCAAAAAAGGTTCCAACTATGTTACCACCCATATCTGGAAAAGTTTCACTGCCACGAAGGGGTGACACTTTTCCCTTTTCGTCTACTGCAACAGGATACTTCAGGAGGTGACCCCTAATGTCGCTTACTTCATCAGCCGCATATTGGGCCCAATTCAGCTGACTTAGTGCTCTTACACGTCTAACACATTCCAAGCTTTCAGGTTGCTCAAAGCCATGCTCCAGAAAGCCGAGGTGCTCAGCCCAGAGCGACATTCTGTAGCCATATATCTGCATTCATGTCCACATTTTAACTATGTTAATTCAGACATCTTGAGTTCTATGTGAAGCTCGGCAAGATCCACACAGCAACGATAACTAATCACATGATCTTACATGACTCACGAAAAACAGTAAAGTTTATGGCATCCTAAAGTTTCAATGAAGCCCTCTCAAAACAAAACAGTTATCAGTCACTTTTATAATACCTGTCCCTGTGGCCTGGTGTGCTTTGTAGCCCAAGTGTATTGAGGTTGATATGCACCCATTGCAATTTCAGTGTCTCTAGTCCCCTCCAGTGAGCGTTGGTTGATGTTTGCAGATCCCAGGATCACATACTCATCATCAACTATCATTCCTTTTGAGTGAACATATATCATAAATCTACGGCTTTTGTGAGAGTTTACCTGAAAAAACAAAGAAAAAAGAACAGGAGATTGAAATCAACGTGGAAGTTACTCATTATGTGATCAAGCCATCATATGAAGGAGAAACAAACGTACTTGGGGAGTGTTTGCAGGAGCAGAAGGCTTCGGCTCTGAATTTTCACCATATATTTCGGTTTCGCGATTGCCAAGGCAAAAGAAATTCAGGAAATCTTGGGGTTCATATGTCCTCTCAAGTCCTACCTCTACTAAAGCTTTGTAAATAATATCATACATCATCTGCATTGTATTATGCTGCACCATGAAAAATAAAGAAAAAGTTCATTAGACTAAATCTGATCAAAACTTGATCACTAATATAACTCGTTTAAAAAAGAAATCTTGCTTCCATAGTTGTTTAGTACGACCAAACATTTGCGATCAAAACAGTAAACACGTTTGGTTCATAAATTATACTATGTGGTATTGAACCCTAATATGAAAATATCTGCTCATTCGATCAACAAGAGTCAAGACCAGAATCTCAAGATAAATGACGTGTGATCTGATTCAAAATGATGTGCTATTAAATTTACCTGCCAAAAGAGAATTCGCTGAGTTGCAGTACTTGTAGGAACACCTTCGGGCCACATTGGGAGAACAATATAGGCTGCAAATCTCTCGTTTGCTCTGATTTTGTTAGCAATTTTGAGGGCGATTTCCATGGGTATTAAGTTATTTGCACCTGCAAATACAGAAATTCCTTGTCATCTAGTCCATGGCATATTATTTACATTCATGTCCAAGGAAAGGTTAGGATCCTCTCCACCCCCAATATGCATCTCTAGGAATTAGAGGAACAAAAATGGGATGGGAAATGGCAAAGTTAATAGTAGATAGGACACCCCATATATGCGGCAATAATTGGTAAATAATAATTTTATTCCTTTGCTGCTTTATGTATAATAGGGATAAGTTCTGTGACTATAAGACATATAGATGATTGAATTCCCAGCTGAGTTAAAGCATCACAACCCTTACCTAGATCTTTATAATTAGCCCAGTTATATGATGATCCAAGGAAGTACTGGTTCTCAATGTAAATGAAATGTTGGGCAGCTCGGATAGCCTTCACGTATGCCGTATGTATACTCATATCAATAAGAACATTCTTGCCACACAAGAGATTCTGTAGTTATTACAGAAGGAAAATCGGAAGTCAATATTTTAGCAGTCAAATCTTGTTCAGGCTATAAGAAATCGGTAACCATTAAATGATGCTCACCTTGGTTGTCGCATCTTTTGGATCTTTTGGAAAACCTTTCACAGAAGAAGAATCGATTGAACGGAAAACCTAAGTGGATGGAAAGTAAGCATGAATGGGAGACAATAAATTTAACCAAGTACTGCCAAACTGAAATTCGCTTATACCTGCACGTGCCAACCCTCTGGATTTTCTTCATATAAAGCAGAAACTTGTTCAATCCCTAATATATCAGGAATTCTGTCAAGCTTCAGCAGGGAATCATCATATGAAGCTTTCATCTTTTGCAATCCATGTCGCTTGGAAGCTTTTATCCAGCGCTCCTCAAAGTTAGTCAAGATGTCATATGCAGCTGGACCATCAATTTGGCTATGTAAATCATGCCACGGTTCTCTGGGGCAACCAGTAGTAGAACCCTGAAAAACAACACATGAGAAAGACGAGGAAGATGAAACTAAATTGCTTCTTTACTATCAAATAATTCTAAATCCTCTTTGTAAAAAAAAACTTTAAGCGCTGTACAAAAGACCACTTTTTCCCAGTAATATAAAGGGGTCGTACTTGACTGTTATTGATACTGCCAAACAAGTATATTGGTATTTTAGTGTACCCAATGCAGTTGCATGAGCATTTCTGCTGTGTGCAGGCAATGCAAATGTACTAGCCCAATGGTTCTCCTGATGATCTATAATGTAGTTACCTTCGACTAACATATTCAAATTTCATTTTAGAGAAGAGCTACATTACAAGGTATTTACATTATGCTGAAATCTGGAGTGGAAATTGGAATAATGCCAACCAAATATCTCTGCCTCACTAAAGTAAGATTACCGTGTAATTGGGATTATGGAAGTCTTCTTTGTGAACAGTTTGTAAAGTTCGAAAAATAGGGTGCTGTGGTGTATCATATCTCCCTGTAGTTAAATCAAGACCACCAATAAATGCTATGATTTTCCTCCTGTAGTCACCGACATCAGCATCTACAATCACCGTCTTCTGATGATGAGTATAGATTGTTCCAACTTCCTGGTAAAAAGAGAAAAAACACTCAATCAGGAAAAGACAAGCATCAAATGCAATAATATAAGGTCAATCAAGAGCTCATATGAAGAATTTGCAGAATAAAATTGTCGTAACGTAGAACTGATCACAATTTGTTTGAAAGTATCATAACAATGATCCATATCAATAGCTTTCAACAGTGCCCATGGCCGTGGTGCCAAAATATTGGCCCATTCTCTTTCTCACAAACTGTTCAATATCGACACGAACTGCAAGACGTATGTTTCTTATATCTGCAAGACAGAGTCTTGGACCAGAATACTTATCATCTACAGACTCTTGCAGTACACAAGTTGAATTTTTTACGAGTATCTTGGGTAATTGATGCCATTTCAAAGGCTGCCAAATAAAGAAATCATTGAACAGATGTCACCAATTATTAACCTTCCTTATTTCTACATCTTGCTTCACATTAGCAGAAGAACAGCAATAAATTTTCTTAAAACTACTAATCCGGTTCCCATAATCTTATACTCTGTCTACACCAAAGCCTTTTGAACCAGTAAACACATAACAGAAAAAAATAGATTGGCAAACCTGTTTTTTGACCCAACTATGCCCTTTTCCAGCAGAACGAGGACAGAGTAACACTTGGACTGAAGAATGCTTGAAAAATCGTCGAGTTTCTTCATCACTGGTATTCATTACCCCCTCCTACAAATCATTGAGATATGGAAGTCATGATAAAAGAGATTTAAACTACAAAACCACTGCAAAAGCAAAGTTTCACATCACATCAAACAGAAAGCAGTAGAGACAACATCTTCTATTTGAAAATTCTTCATGGAAAAGACATGGTCTAATGTGTTTTCAGATCTGTGATGCAAAAATGGGCAATAAACCACAACAAAATTCAGATATATTTCAAGAACAAGAACTAGATCCCATGTGAAATGAAAGTTTAACAAGTAAAAAGTCAAACCATGATGGTTCAGAAACTTTTCACTTACAAAAGAAATAAAACTACACGGCAACTCTTAAGAGGAATAAAATAACAAGAATTTTTCTGCATCCAAAAAGCTCAACAAATATGGTTGGCACATATGCGCAATGGTAATTTTGAAAGTTCAGTCTTATGAGGCAGCTGTAAATGGCCAAAAGGGGCATAACCTAACCATCAAAAATGTACACATAACAGTACCAAGCTGAGCACATAAAGAAAGGAAGTTAAAATAGCCATCAATATATGAAATACCTCATCAGCAACCTCAGTACTTCATGAAATAATCAAGTGAAATCTATCTAACAAGCATACTGATCGCACAATTTCTTCAGGTTCAGGATCATTAAAAGGGAGGGAAATAAAAAGACTATTCTGATAGAAACAAAGATATGCAAAGTAGAAGATAAAAGTACAAGGTTCATACTGTTTTATATCCCAAAATGCTCCGAGAAGTAGGATCATCCCAAACTAGAAGCAAGACTCTCACGCCTTCTTGAGATTTCGCTTTAAGAAGGTCTCCAAGTATGCTCTTTTTGCTGTCTTCAGTATCTCGAACAAGTGTGACTAGATGATAGACAGACCAACCAGTTATATAAACCAGACGTTGCGCCTGACTTATGGCATTGAAAATGTCATGCCAGCAACGTCCATGCTGATACTCCACACCATGGTCAAGCATTAGATTTGGAAGGCTTCCTTCATGTACATGAGCATCTTGATAAAGGGTAACTGTTCCTCCTCTTCTTAGGGGAAAATATGTACCAGGAACACCCTCATATTCAGGGCCTGCACCAACTCCATGATAAAGTGGAATTCTCTCTGTTGGGGTGTATTGGATTGACAAATTTAAGACAGCTCCATGTTTACATGGCTTGCCATTAGCACTAAGAACTGGAAATTCACCCTCAATCTTTGCACCAGAAAACAAATCTTCTACTGGAATCCCAACTGCCCCCATGATTTGAGAGCCTACGACATCACTATCCTTAACGACAAAATGCACCTCAGCGGCATAATGGGCAACAGGAACATAAAAATGCTGCATCCAAACAGGGTTCTCACTGTTTCTAATCACATAAGTCCTGGCAATCACTGCATTCGAGACCGAAATGGTTACATAAGGATCACTTGTATTTCCACGGCCTCCGTCTGATTTCCCACCAATTTTGAACTTATCAATGAAGTTTCTGTGGAATTGGTCCATATTTGGAAGATTCCTGGCATCCTTAACCCAAATGTCCAAATTACCATGCAACAATAACACCCTCAATGATCCCTGAGAGGTCTTGAATGGTACAACTTGTACACCTTGACCATGATTGGATTTATCTTCATACATTGAATCGGAATGGCTGAAATGAGACATTTAGCTTTTTTCCCAGCTGTGAATAAGAACAACGAAGAGGCAAAACCAGCTTTGTTAAAGAAGATCAAACTTTGACAAATGCCCAGATCAACAGAGGCACCAGAGCTGCTTCTTATCCAAAGCCCAACACAAATTACAGAAATATAATTCAAGGAAGACTTTTATCAAGCATTCGAGGGGCGGAACCGATGAACAAATTAACCTTAAGAAACCCAATGAAAATAAAATTTCCCAGGCGATCAAAGATTTGTTTTTTTTTTAATTTCTTCTTCTGGGTTGGCTTTTTAAATGTCAAAGAGCATCCCCACAAGTGATCTGGAAAAACACAGATGACTTGTGAGGATTGTTCGAGGAAATAGGAATCTGAGAGATGACCAGTGTGACGAAAAGGATTTTTACGTACAATACAATGTAGAAGACCAAGTACGAGGCAAAGACTAATGACAATAAAATAAAAATGGAAGAAAAAGCAGATATTGGAAGAAGATGATGGCGGCTTGATGTTGAAACAATTTAGAAGAAGAAGAAGGAGAAAAGTCCACAGAAGCGAATAATCCCTCCATTGGCCATCATTAAAGAAATCATCAACCAAGTGGCCGAAACTCCAAAAGGTTGAATTACCAACGGTAATCAATTTCTAAAGAAAAACAATACTAGCAAAGATCCCATTTTTCATTTTCTTTCTTGCCTTTGGTTGGCCTCCAATTACATACATTAACATACTACATTATAGAGTATATAGTATGTTATTATAGAGTAAGCAATAATCATTCCGTCTCATTATAATGTCTAAACGAAATGAATTCTTTAAGAAGATGGATGTGACAAATTTTGAAATCTGTGTTGCTTGCATTTAAGATAGTTGGATAACGTATCATTTTCAAGTTCAAATATTTTTTGATAATTTCATGTGCTTCCAACTGGGGAGAAAAAGACTGTAAAGTCAGCCGGCAGAATCACGAGGATGATATAATGGTGGTTGGGACTAACGATTTAAGGTATTAATAATCATAATAATAATCACGATCAAAAATGGGTTCTATTTGGTTGTACTATTTGTTATTGTTTTTGTACCCCCAAGGAAGTTTTTTCTTTTTTACTTATTATAAAAGAAAAAAAAGCCAACAGATACGAGAGGATATTGTTTTTAATTTCTCAAATTTGACTTTGTCTTCTCGTACTACTAAAACCAAAGAAGAAGCTAAAGACTTAGTGGAGGAACAATACTCAGATTAATGTATTTCTTATGCAACCAGTAGAAATGGATCAAACGATACAATTTGTGCAACGAATTGGTCAAAATCTATCACCACCATTATAAACAATTTTACTCGCTTGCTGGATCACAAAGTTTATGATTTGCAAAGGAAGATTGACAAGATGTATATATGTATAAAAGTCGTAATTTCTCGGAACAACTTGGAAAAATTGTGCCATCAACAAGAATAGTGAAAAAGATTACCTATAAGATGAGAGACTCATCCACCACAGTCAGGTGTGCGACCCGGATCAATCAACGGATTAGTTGGGGCAAAAGCTCCGAAACCGCAAAAAAAAAAAAAAAAGATTACCTACTAGAGTTTGTAGTGTCTCATCAATGCATTCTATATGTCGATTGATTGAAATTGTAGCAGACCCCTCTACTTATGGACTAGGTTTGGCTGGATTAGGCGATCTTTTTCTCATAATCGAGGTTGCTTATGGTAAATCTCATAAAAATTTCTCTTCATCTGCCCCATAAAAACAAGGAAAGATACATAAAAACAATAAAAAATTGCAAATAATTATAAGGGGTAAAAGAAAAAGGGGAAATTGTTAAGAAGGGCGTTGGAAAAATCAAAATTATTAGGTATTAAGGGCGTTACTATTTTTTGTTATTTTGATAAATTTTTGAAATATTTTTGATACTATCTAACACTCAAAAAGACTACGTTATCCTTTTTTCTTGTTCTTTTTTTTTACCTTTACTTATTGTTCTCCCCCAAGCAATAATTATAACAAAAATTGAAAATTGAAAAAAAAAAAAATGATCGCGTCCACAACAATTCTGTTCCATTTCTCCATTCAATTCAGAGTTTCATACTAGAGTGATGAGTTAAACCATTTGAATCAGAAGTGCCTTTTCAGTCATCTCCTATTTAATTTTACCTTCATAATCTTGGCTTGGTTCCAATTTAATATCGAAGACTTGAACTTAAATGGAGCCCTAATTTCGATTAGGAATTGACAGCCACAGAGCTTCTTTTTTATGCAATCTGAATTAATTTATGATGTATCAAAGTCCTTCTTTACTCAATTCTGAGTGTCTGGATCCCAATATTTCAAACTCCTCTAATAACATTATAAGAATCAGATTGATCAAAGTATTGTTAAATTCCCTTGAGGTTTCATTTTACAGGCTAACGAGCACCAGGAAACCTATTTATGAAGAGATTTAACAGCCAAGAAAAAGAAACTCACTCTATTATTGTGACATGAAATGATTAATGCCAACCTTCATCATCGAATCTAATAGACACAAAATGGCTTAACTTGGGAACGATATGTAGACCCGGAATTCTTACATGCTTTATTCTGTACAAGTATCAGCAATATTCATACATTATGTAGAACTCCACTTGTACTTAATTTTTTCGGAAAGGGGGGAACAATGAACAAAAAAAAATAGAGGCTATATATATAAAATCCCAGAAACAGCCAAAGTATTAATTCCAGAGTCAAACCAAAGGAGAGATCAATCTGTCAGGAATTAACTAAAAGGTTATGCGTCTTACGTGCATGCATGCATGCATTGATTCTACTGTTTTTATACATTTTGATGATCATCTACCTGGCCCATCCATCATCATGTATATGATTTATCTAATACTATCATGATCAGTTTCATTTAGTAGTTGTGTTTCCCATAGAGAAATAATAGTGTTTGTCTGAATTTCTGCTGTCCTTGCTGGCTGGCTAATTGTATCTGACATAATAAATCTTCAAATACTGCTGATTGCCTTCATATGTTTTTCTAACCATTCCAAGAAAAAAAGAGATTCTATCTCTTGCGCTTGGACTTCAAAGATGTGACTGATTGGGAATTGCTGTGCCAGTTGCGCTTCCTTTGGTTGATGAACCAGTTGTTGATTTGCTTCAGCTGCAGCCCTGTTTCCTCCACCAGTTTAGCCTTGTCATCCTCCTGCCACACCATATGATTCAACGACATTAAATATTTCTACACCATTCTCAACTCCTTGTACCATAATAATGAGTACTTTTCCAACACAACAATTCCTATGACCCTTTAAAATGAATTGATGCCAATAAGGATCAAAAACCTGTTATATAGA
Source organism: Oldenlandia corymbosa var. corymbosa (assembly GCA_949775105.1). NCBI lineage: Eukaryota > Viridiplantae > Streptophyta > Magnoliopsida > Gentianales > Rubiaceae > Oldenlandia > Oldenlandia corymbosa. Next base: position 7,532,819 of record OX459119.1, on the reverse strand, counting down.
GAGAGACATTGGACTTACAGTTGGATAAGGCCACTTAGAATGCTGCTGCCACCAAGTCTTGAGCACTGAAGTAGTGTCACCTGGCAATTTTCCTGCCCTTCTTTTCCTTAATATTTCCTCTCTCACATCTTCAATTCTTGATCTGAATCCCTGCAGGATGTCAAACACATGTAAGTTAGCCTAACATATGTAGCTTTCTGGCTATCAATGTGTATACATATGCTCATTGTTCTGTCATCTATGTATAGCATACAATGAAAATGATGATTGAGCAGAACAGTGTCAAAGTAAGTACCTGCTTGAGTTCAAGCTTCAGTTCTTGTCGTACTCTCTCCATCAGTGACCTTTCTGATTCTGTTGGAAGTAGAGGGCCAAATCCCATCATATCATGGCCCCCGTCAGATTGTTCTAAGGAGAAATCCATCGTCATCTCATCCTCGTCGTCCGACATTGTTGCACCACTTCCTTCACCAAGGGTTATTCCTGAGGGGGGTTGCAAATCATTGAGTCAGTTCAAGGCTTATATGTTTATCCATTTCATGAAATGGTTTAAGGGTGTTCAGGTTCTGGTCCCTTTGCATATACTCCATCCGTCCCAAAATTATTGTCCACTTTGATATTTCACTTTTAGTATAAGTTAGAACTAGAAATGCAAACTCAAATTGGACAATAATTATAGGACGGTGGGAGTACATATCTAACTTCAGATTATCTATGCTCTATGACCTTTTTAGGAGATATGCCGGTTGCCCTATTGTTAATTAGTAATGTTTTTAATTATGGTTCTACTCCCTCCGTCCCATAATTATTGTCCAGTTTTACTAAAATGAAAGATTTTATTTTTTGTCAAGCTTAACTATATTTTACCTTGAACAACCGGATATACCCCTACATAAGTAATTGTTTAACCACTAAGATTTTATGGATAATGTTTTTTACTAAGGACAAATGTGTAACTTGATCCATAAAAAGTCAAATTGGACAATAATTTTGGGACAAAATTTTTTGGGTAAAGTGGACAATAATTATGGGACGGAGGGAGTATTATTTTATCAAGGCTAACTAGAATTAATGGGATGGAAACAAGTTTAAGAGATATATGTTGTAAAGAAGGTTAAGACTTAAAGAGTGCTGGATATCATTTTGGTTTTCCTTTTCATTTGTTTATACTTTGGAAAATGTTAAGAATTGTGATGAAAGGTCAAAAAGTTGTAAGAAAGTTTGCTGAATTGAATCGTAGTTAGTTATCAAAGTCCATCCAAGTTATCCAACCTCAATTTTGTGTTCATATTCATCTAATTAGGAAGCCCATATCTCCAAGCTAATGATCCAAAAGCCGAAGCAAATCCAGATTTGGGTTACATTATGCATTATAGGCCAGACAAGAGTGCAGCCCAACAATTGTATTTTACTCCAATTTTGTACCTTTCATCATGAAGAAGCCTATGTGCCTAAATAAGGTAATAACTCTATTTCTTGAATAGTTATTGTTATTCCTAAAATAGTAAAAGCTTGTATCAAATCTCTAAAGTTCCCTCGTGATTTTTTTCAGCCAAGTTGTAAACTAAGTTTGTTTTACCTCAAAGGCCAGTCAGTCATCACTAGAATGTAACATATCCAATGAAGTTTTCCATAGGTCAGAATCAAATAATATACTGTATATGTATATATATATATATATATATATATTTTGCTGGTGTGTGTGATAAATAAGGGCATTTCTTTCTCAATATAATGCAATGTCATACAATTAGTTGAGTAATGTTGTCATGGATCTTGCTATGCCATACCAACCACCTACAGATAAATTAGGTATATAACTTATATTAAGATGCTTAGCAGACATTTCCTTTCCTTTTCATTGAAACATCCCCCCAACCTCAACAAATTATTGGTTGCTACAACAGCACCATAGATTACTAACTAGCATTTCACCTCAAAATCAAGGAATCTCAATTCCACAGCATCCACATAACAAAAACCAATTTAAAAATTAATAATGGAGCAATATTATATATGTTCCCTAACTTGGAAGTAACCGTGCATTACAAGAAAATGATCCCAAAATGCATCAGCTAGCTGCCTTCTAATTGGTTGGTGAAAATTACTTGGAGCATATTGGTGGTTGCCACCAATGTTCTTCTTACAAAGAAAACCCAACTAAAATCCCATCCTAACCTAACTTTTAAAAATATTTTGAAAGACAATTAAGGAGGTCCCCACAGTACCCACCTTTAGTTGTACCCTTTCACCATAAACTTAAACATACCAGAACCCCAAATTGCCATTTTCTTATCCTTCTGCCCACCAAATGCATCTTAAGCATCAAAATTCAATCCAAAGATTAAAAAGCAAAATGCCAACCTAGAGCAAAAGCGAACAATAATCACAAGATATTTTCCATTCACTGAATGTGGAAGTCACTTGAACCAATATCCCCGTGAATAATGTTTAAGAAACTAAAAGTAATTAATTGCAAAAATTTCATTTACTCCATGCAACCAAAATGTAAAATCTAACATGGGCCTCCTTTTGCAGAGTAATTCATAGTATATCACATGTGCATCAAAAGAACTGTATTGCTGTTGGCTACCAATTAATTGCATGTCATTTGTATACATACCAGTCAGAGCTTGTAAGTTCTGCTCAATTTCACGGCAGGCCATCACTGCTTCAACAGCATGGACTCTGACATGTTGCTGAAGCTGTTCTTTAAAGGAGCACAAAACTAACAAATACTGTCCCTGTGACATTTTGAACATACAAACAAAAACAAAAAACCAATTCAATATAACTTCTGCTTTAAAACATCAAATAAATGAAAAAGATTCAAACTTTACTGTGTGGTGGGAAAAACCCAGAAACAAATTTTTATTTTAAAGAGAACAAGCCCAACAAGAAAAGAGAAGAAGATGGTATTAAGAACTTACCAAGAAATTGTCAAGTTCTTGCCTTTCATGGAGTGGCAAAGGATGAGAAAGATGTTGCTTTTCTGAAGCATAAGACCTCAAAAGATGATGGGACTGAGAGAGTTGAGCATCAATAAGGTGTAACTGATCAATAGGGGTAGCCACACGAAGGCATGCTACATGAGCTGATAGAAGCTGTTCATACAACGGATGAGTTGCAATCTCAGCCTTCAGATGTCTGTTCTGTTCACCTGGGATTGCAACAGAAACATCTCCCAAACCTCCAATTCCTCCTCCTGTTCCACCCATCATCCCTATACCCTGTTCTTGCATTTCTTCTTCTTCCCCAAAAAAAAAAAAAGAAAAAAAAAGAGGATCTTTTCGTCTTCTATGTATTCTGTTGTATTATCCTACTTTAAAATTGTACTAAAGAGCATCATCAAAGAAAAGGGTTCGTGAAGAAAGCAAGAAAAGATGGAGAAGGGGAGAAAAAAAAAAGGTGGGGTTGATTTGAGGACCACAACAAGCACAAGCAAGCTAAAGGCCAGCTGACGATGTTGAGTTATGATCAACAACTAGTATGTCTGAAGATAAAAAGAAGAGCTTTAGTATCAAAAAAAAGGCAAGGGGTCCAGTTTTTGATGTTTATCAAGTTTATTAGAGAAGAACTTCTGCTAAAATTGGGATCTCAAACACTTCACTTTCTGCACCTATACAGTAGACCTGCAGAAATTTTAACATATGCAGAGAAAAAAAGGAAAAGATGCTAACTCTACTGTGCAGTCTATGTATATATTTGATGAACAGAGATGAAAAAGAAAGGGCAAGAGAGGTCTATATGGTGAACCTATATATGTAGATATGTGCACATTTAGGTGATGATGATATGAAGCAGTTGTGATTGATTTGATTTTTGGCTGTGTTTTTTTGAGTTGTTCGAGTTGGGATTTGAGAGAGATGGAAGTAAAACAAAGGAAAAGGAGAAGAGAGATCTCATGTGGAGCTGTAGAATCATTGCTATATAAGGAAGGCAGGAAGGAGAGAGAGAGAGAGAGAAAAAGGGGGTGAAGTGAAGTAAATAGAGCACAGATAAAGCTGTTCATATGCGGCCTCACCTCACTTGATCTTTCTTTTTCCAGATTTTTTTTCTTCTTTTTTTTTTTTGTTTTTGGGTGTAATTTGGTCCTTTTTTTAAAATTTTCTTTGGTTGTGGGAGAGTGGGGTTCGATAATATTAAGGTTTTTATTGTGTTATTTGGATTCTACAATACTGGGTGTGGAATATGTAAAAGCAAATTGAGTTTTTTTTTTTCATTTAAACATGAAATAAAATTTATTGCGTCATTTCACCAATAATGAGAATGAAAAAGCATCCTAGATATATTGGTTATCTTCTATAGATTTTTTTTCTTTGTTATCATTGGTTTGGGAAACATGGGAATTTTATATTGAGTATTGAAGACTTTCATGGCAATTTATGGTCACTTGTTTTTGTTTATTTTTTGCTCCTTCTTTCATTTCTGCCTATTAGGATCAGTTTCTTGATGATCATCATTTAGATCAATGCAGTTATAATTAATTAATTAATACTAGAAGAAAAAAAGTAGTGATTGCTTGTAAGCTATGTTTTTAAAATTGGACCGAACCGAGCGGTCTAATCGGTTAGTCCGGGAATCGGAAGTCTCATCGGTCCAATTTGCATAAAAAATCGAATTTTGTATAATTTGGTCAAACTCGGACAAAATCGCGGTTTGATCGGAAACCGGTACTGGTTGAACCGGTTTTTGAATATTTTTTTTAAAAATTTAATTTTTAAATATTTTTTTAATATTATTTTAATCGGTTTTCACTAGTTTCGAAGAACAAACTAATCCGTTAATCCGATACACCCACCAACTTAGTCACGCTAACGGTTCACCTTCCGATCCGGTTTTGAAAACATAGCTTGTAAGCAGTAACATTGTACTTGTAGTTGATGATGAAAACAATGTTGTTTTGCTGTAATTTTCTTCCTGAAACTACTATGGTTGGTGGATCACTATTGAACACCTTCTACAGTTCTAAGTAATGTTTTCCCCCAGTCTGTCGGGAGAAAATCGAGATCACATATACTAAAAAATAGTGCGTGTTTATTGTCTTTGAGTAACACCGAAAATTGTGAAATGCTACTCCCTCCATTTCAAAATATAGTTCGTTTTAGGTTTTGAGAAATATTTCAAAATGTAGGTCATTGTAAGATTTTAAGGCAAATTTTATATTAATTTCTCAATTTTGCCCCCAATAAATGATGCTAATTACTTCTCATATAGTTTTGATTATAGTTCTAAAACAATTAATGAAGGGTAAAATAAATATTTAACGCACAAATTAATCACTAAATGATTGTCTTATTAGTTTACGTGTAGAGTCTAAAAAGACTTACATTTTGAAATGGAGGGAGTAACTCTTAATCTTCAACGTTCTCTTTTCCCGGCAGAAGTTCAAGAGATTGTTTCATTAATACGTACTTTAAGTATGAGTTTTAGTTCTTGTAAACTAACTAAAATTAGAAGGAACGACGCCAATGAAATTCATAATTTAACATATAGTAAGATGCGTTGTAATAGATTATGTCCCGTTTCAATATAACCATACACTTTTCCTAAAAAAAGTAACACCGAAAATTAGATTAGAAAAAAATAAACCCACGTACGTTCACTGAAAACACATAAAATTAGTGCTTGCGTTTCTTTTTCTTTTTTCTTTTGCTTCTCCCATGTAATCTCAAACAAATTTCGAAATTCCAAATTGCGACAATATCAATTTCCAGAGTGTGGATTTTGGATCTTCAATTTTTCTTGGGTTACTTAAGATGTTTAAGAAGGAGCAATGCGATCGTCAAATCGTGTTTATATACAGATTTTAAGTTAAGAAGAACTTTCTAGTTAAGGTTTTACTTTGAACCATTATTGTTACTCACAAATTATGTTAGAGATTGTCACTTAGCATAATTAGTTCAGGTTAAAATCTGACCATAAGCTTTTGGTATTATGATTATGGGGCCTTTTTGATCGTACAATAGGAACTCATGGTGCAATATATATTTCTAACCTCTTTTCCTTTGCGTATATTGTCTCATTCCAAGTACAATCAATTACTATATGACCGCCAATTTTTGTTTGTTTTGTTTCTTGCTTCACTTTTCAGGGACATTTACTATGCTCATTGAAGTTCTGATTTTACATTATATCTGTTTCAGGTGCATTTGGGAATTAGGATTTATTTGGTGGACACAGGCAGGGATGGGGATGTTCATTTTGTAATTGAATATTGGACACTTAATTTTAACCTTCTCTAGTTTATAGTGCTCTTTATAAGTTCGGTATCTGAAATCATAATTTCGACTAATTTAAATTTGAGTCGGATAAATCTCTTCTAAAATCACAGCATCTCCTCTAGTTTTTCATAGAACATTGAACATGCCTTCATATATGGCTCGTTAGTCTCAAACAAGAAGAGAAGAGAAGTTCCAATTTCAATTCCAATTCATATAGCTCATTTTCTTTCCTCAAGATCAAACTTTTATCTCTTTGAGTTTATTTAAGAACTACCATATGGTGTAAGATTTAGGGTGAATAAAAATAAATAAATGAGAAAGAGTAAAAGTCATGATAGTTGTTTATTTAAGAAAAAGTAATCTGTTTTACTTTGTTTCCACTTAAGGGAATGAATAGCATGTGGCAACCGACTATTACTTAATACTTGAGCTTAATGACCACATAGACCCATCAATTGCTTAAGAGAAGCATGCATCTTTAAGAAGATACTCATGTATCCTATAAAAATAATTTATTTAAATTGAACTAAATTAATATAATATAAAATAAAAATATTTTTCGGAAACAGAAACTGCATATATATATATATATATATATATATTTTAAAAAAAAAAAGAAGCGACAAAGAAATATTGTCCCTCCATAGTTTTTGTGTTCATGTGAAGGGGGCAACTAAGAGATACATATTTACCACTCACATTATCCACTAGTAATTTGTTTGAGGATAGTATTTATGCTTTAATCGATTAAAAAATTTCCTGATATTAGTATTAGGTTAAAAAAAATTGTTGGGAGGCTAATGATATTCTTCTCGGTTGTCTAATTAGCTGAACTAAGAAGAAAAGGAACAAAAACAATGTTGAACCTATAATATGTAACTATATATTAATAATAATGGTTGTCCATATTAGTTAGAGACAGCGTACGTACTACTTTGTTACTTAAAATTGTCGGTTTCCGATTTGTGCTGTCGAGCTATCTTGGCTGTTGTATGTCTGCCTTCCAAGTTTAGCATTACTTTCTTTTTTAAAAAAAAAAAAAAAGAAAAAGGAAACAATGGTTTTAATTATTTTGATTTTCTTAATTGGTTTCCAACTTCCACCACTAATAAATAATAATGCTACACCATCTGTACCTAATGAACGTATGTTAGCATTTAACGATTAGTTTTAGATCCAATATATTCTCTTTTTTTATTAAAAAACTTTTATCAGTATTCTTTTTTCCTGCGGGTGGAATGAAAGAACATTTTTTTAATGATTCCGATTTAATTATCGTTATAAAGGAATGTCATTATCCATTAATTAAGTAGTTACTAATATCTGGACAAAATAAGTGAGGATATAGGGAATATTAAATAGCTAGGTTGAAAGTTCAATTCCTCTATTAGCTATTATATATGAAAAAGAGTTAACCACATGGATATAATTCAATAATTCAATTGATTAATCCGAGGTGAAAATCATATGAGCCTAAGTTGAAGAACTAATCAGTATTGTACCCCCCAAAAGCAAAAAAAGAACTAATCAGTAAATGTGAAATTAATTTAATATTTTTCTTTTGTCGATATGACAAGAGTAATAACATATTCTCACATAACATTATAATTTATACGTAATTTAGGTACAAATTTTCTTTGGGAGAAAGAAAAAGAGAAATCATTGGAATTTTGGATAGTTCGTTTGGGTCCTTTGGGAGGGGGGACCGCTCAAGCTTCGAATAAATTCATATGTAAAAGACTAAAAGGTCAATTTGTGGAACGTAATCCATAGAAGTATCATTTTCCAATTTTCTTTCTTCTTTTTTTTTTAAAAATAATTTAATAATAATTAATCGCGTTGTAAGCAAAGAAGCCACAAATAATACTTTATTCTTTTAAAAAAAACAATATTGGTGGAGAAATGGAGTTAAGTGGAGAAGATGAAATCCGCCGCCATGTAAACCAAACCTTCTAGAAAGCTAGCTGCTACTAATGAATGTGTAAGTCAAGTCATTTTATAATTGGAGTCGAATTTTTCACATCTTCTCGTGAAAAACGAGGGAGAAAACTTGAACATATGAGAATATTGACATGGCAAAATCCTATTTTATAGAATGAAATTTTATTTGATGTCTAAGAAGAAGAATTAAAACTTGAGCTAGTATATTTCACTAAAACAAAATCACATGTATATGTTTGATATATTACCATCTCTTTTGTCTGACTAATCTGAATTCAAATAAATACTCTTTCCGTCCCATAATTATTGTCCAATTTGATTTTTTATGAAGTACGTTACGCATTCGCCCTTTAATGTACTGACTGGAAACTGTTTTATTCTATTTTATCTCCGACAGCTCTTTAGATCAAAACGGCGCCTGTAACACAACATTATTCTCTTTCCCAAATATCTCACGGTAAATGTCGTGAGCGTCACTAGGATTAAATCTATGAAAAGGGTCTGGATGCTGTTGGTGGGTCCGATTAACATAAGGGCCACCGCCGCTCGAAAGCGGTGGAACTTGTCCGGATTTCAGTGCCTCCTCGCCGTAAAGATCATAGATCTGCCGCTTCTGTGGGTCGCTCAAAACGTCATAGGCTTCAGAAATTTACTTGAATTTCGCTTCCACTTCTTGCTTATTGTTGGATACATTCTTATCAGGGTGCCATATTATTGCCAACCGCCGATAGGCTTTCTTCAAATCATCATCGGTTGCATTCCTATTAACTTTGAGAATGTTGAAGTAATCTACTTCCATAATTGGAATTCTAAAGAGGTTTTATAGATCACTAAAAATTAGAACTTTTTTTTCTAGTAGATATAGATGGATTTATGGAGAAAGATGCCGGAAAATAATAGAGAGGTGGGTGGGAATATTGATTTCTGGTTTGGAACCATTACAACTTTTACAAGCGACTGGGTAGCTGGGTTAAACTCGCATGGGCATATTTTTTATTACTAATTTAAGTTTGACTAAAAATAAAATTTTCTAATTTAATCAAATTGGACAATAATTATGAGATGAGAGTAATTATACCTTCACAAACGAATGTGGAAAATACAATAATTGAAAATTTTCACGTCTTATAGTAGTAACTAATGAATTTAACCATCCAATACTGACGTGAACAAGCTCATAAGCACTTCTTCTCCAATGGAAGAGAACCCAAGAAATTTACATTCGGTGAGAATCATCCAGTAAAATTGTCATCTTTGATACATTTTTTTTTAATAAAACATTATCAAAATCACTTGGTAAAAGATAATGAGATAAATTTGTTTCTCATTAATAGGAGGGAATGCAGATCAACCCCCTTGAACCAAATTAGACCCGATCTGACGTATTCGGTGATTTCGTAGTAATATACCGAAAACAATTCATCTCCACCAATTTAAATACTGTATATTTAAGATAACAGAGAAAAACAACATACGAAAAGTGGCTCCCAATTAGCAAAGCGCACCAAAGAAGAAGAATGGCCAAAAGCCAAAACGCGAAGCAAAATTGTGGAGTCAACATCACAGCTGTAGGCTTGTCATATTCCACAACCTTAAGATTAAGACGGGGTTTTTAAGAGAGCGGTCCCCAAATGCTCCCAATTTCTTTCATCATCAAAGCCTCCATCGGAAGCAGATTGTAAAACCAGGAAAAATAAAAATAAAAAATGCTTAAATAAATATACTATGAAAAAAACCAAGGAAAAGAAAGAAAGACGAAATAGGGTGTTGTCCCTTTCCCCATCCCCACATCCTCCTGGACTTTTTTTCCCTCCCTTCATTACTCATATGAGTAAGATACATTTTGTTTTATATTTCCTTTTCACCTTTTGATGCTTCTTCTTTTCTTTCCTCCTCCAAAGTCAATTCACTCACCAATCAATCTTACGGATCCAAAAACTGAGAGTCATTTTCATGGATTAGGATGGGATAAAATGCTAAGAACTAGGAATTGGTTGTTTTCTTTTCACTATTTAGATTTTGAGCTCAAACAAAAAGTAGTACTTTGAATCTCAAGTACGCATTCATTTTTGTTTCAATGAAAGCCAGCCAAGTATGGTTCAAAACAGTGCAAATCCGCACACTATACATGAGCTTAGACAATCCTTCCATCATGTGGTGCCAGGGTGTCTTTCCAAGTAATAGTTTCCTAGACCCGGGTTCGATGTTGAAACATATATTCATAATTAAGGCTTTAGTTACAGCAATAAGGACAGAAATCTGCCGAGATTCCTACATTACATCAATATAATCAGCTTGTCAATGATGATACATATCATACATCCATATACCAATGTAACTACAATCAAACATAGAATGACACACTAACAAGGTATGAAAGGGTATCACTCCAATTTCAGACTGGTGAAGCAGAATTCTATTCATCGACAGCATCGTCAATAAGAGTAACGATTCTGTTCATCTACAAAGATCTTGCTCATGGCAGAAAGGAGGTAAAAAGGCACAAACTCACAAATCTAAGAAAACTGTAAATGTTTATTGTCAGCTTGCCTAGACCAAAAATGAGGCGGACTGTTTCTTCATTTACATGCGGAGAGGGAAAGTACACAGTGTCACAGGGAAAAGAAAAAGTCGTGATTACATCATTTACAAACATATATAGCCATCTTAAATGGCTAAAACTAGATTTTCACATGACAGTACATTTATCTTTTGAGGACTTTGATTCCTTAGAAGATGTGGACGCATACTTTCCACTAGCCCTTGAAACCTACAAATTCATCAAGGTAATTGTATAATTTAATCAGCAATATCCAACATCGAAAGGCATAAAAGTACCACAAAAACATAATGCTCAGATGTCCCATGTATAATGAGAATTGGGAGCTGAATTAAAAGAAAGCACACAAGAGATCAGAATCAGTGTGATAAATTGTGATGGTTTGATCTCATGACATTATTTGCAGTACAGAAAGCAGTGAAATGGATGCCAGAAACTCTTCAACTATAAATTTCAAGATGTACCAAGGAAAAAATTAGCAATAAAAAATATTAGAGCATACCTGAGGACCTGTAACCAATCTACCACCTCCTAGAGAAGAAGGTTGCTGCGAATTATTCTGTTGTTGCTGTGTCTGTTGTTCAAATTCTTGTTGTTGGAGAGCAATTGCCAGTTGCAAGTCCGAACTGTCCCAATGAGCGAAAGAAAACCCGTGAGCTATTTTAAACGACATGTCAAAGTTCTTTTGACTGGAAAAAAGAATCATTTCATTTGACACAATTAACCAGATCAAGAAATTATGGACAACCAATAAGCTGAACGTGTTAAAGTGCGCAGGCTGTGCACAAAAACAGTACCAATTGTACAGTAGATTGTTACTTCAAAAACTTCAACGGAAGTAAAATAATCTCATACTTATAAAGATCCTTGAAATGCTTCTCACGACTATATTAGTTCCACCAGTTCATCCCGAAATTGGCAGGATTGAAATATAAAGAAACTATTCAACAATTGACAAGTCTATCTACCAACTTAAGATAATCCATAATAAGATACAACGACGAAGAAATATCAAACGCAACTGCATGTACAAGGGGAGAAAGATCCCAAATCACACACACAGAAGCACAACAAATTATATACTCCAGGTTCTAAGATCCCTGCCTAAAAGAAAGATTAGAAATTGCAAACAAAAATGTTATGAAGTTCAAAAGGTATAGATAATTACTTAAAACTTGAATCTTCTTGCATCGAATTGTCAATGCTTGAAAGGTAGTCCTACAAAGCAGAAAAAATTTTCAGGTAGGTGAAGATGTGCCAGGAGTATGAAAATGAAGTAATCAGTACAATTAAAGTAATGAAAAGAGATCATAATCAACTACATACTGCAGTGCTAGTCATAGCATTCTGCTCATCCCATGAACTGCTGTCCTGATGTTCCACCTTGAACTCCTTGAAGTTACCAGTCATGAACACAGTATCCCCATTCACCTAGTGAGTCCATATCACACAAACAGTGAGGTTCGTGTAGGCAGTTTCTACATATATCAACAGAAACCAAAAGATTTGAAATAGCGATATCAGAGCCTACACACTCAATCAATCAAACAACGCCATCACCTAGACTCATACCAAAAGCATATTTGGTTCATGTCAGACAATAGGATTTCTTATAAACCAATTCTGGTTGGCAGTTTGAAAAACATTCTCTTCCAAAAAAATATATGATGAAGAGTAGAACCAACACCACGAATCGTTACCTCATTCAGCTTCTCCCAAACCAATTCCGGCTGATTCAGATAACCGAGATCAGTAGCCAGAATGTACAGTTCACCTTCAAACTGCACAGGATAGTAATATTAGACACAAAACTTGACGTCACAAGACACATTATAAGTTTCACTAGGAATTTGCTCTTGGAACGTATCAGTATGCTACTGCCCAGTAAAGTTTCAATTGATAAAACAAATGCAAATGGACCTTGAACATGGTGTTGAAATGATTATTCCGGAAAAATACGCACAGCTCGCGCTCTTTCAATCCCTCTTGTAAGCAGAACAGGCTGCAGAAGCCACCAGATGAACCATGGTAAGTGAATCCCTTTAAAAAAAGGAACCATACTTAATATAGATGATGACAACATACCCATAGATTGTCAATTGACTAGCATTACACTTCAGGAAATTCCGTATAAGTTCACCTGAGAAGAATTCAAAAGATTTGAAAGAATTCCAAGTAAGTATAATTGAAGCAAGCAAGGAGGGGGCAGCATTGGATCAAGCTGAAAAAAGAAATGTGAATGATCAGCGAAGAAAAGCAGACGATGTGTTCTTAAAGTACCTTGAGTTGGACTGATTTCATCTTTCTTTGTATCAGATAGTTCCAAATTTTTAATCCCTTGTTCAGCAAGGACTACCTCACCCTCATACACAGGCTCTCGGCTTTCATTAGATGTAGCTCTAGACTCCAAGATGTTCTCCTCTCCTTCATAAATTGGTTCACAGTCATTCACACTAGACGAGAAACCTTCACGTTCATCAACATTCGACTGCCTCCCATTTACTAAGTCAGTATCTTGAGCATTGCTTGGAACACTGGTGGCATCAGAGGTTTCATGTCCATTTTGTCTATTTCCAAGTTCAAGTACTTCAGAAGTAGAGTCGGATAAATTCCGTTTGACTTCATGATTCTCAGATATATGCACATTACTTTCGGAGACACCCGCAGAATCTGAAAGTGAAGATACAAGTGAAACGCCGTTCATGTCTACTGGTGTTTTCACAACATCTTTTTCAACATTTTCGGAAGGGGCTTTACCCTGAGATTGATCACAAGAATCCCCCAGTTCTGTATTAAAAGACAAACAAATTGCTTCCTGCGAGACTGTTTCGGAATCTTTATTGAAGGTCACACTGCTATTGGGTGTTATCACTGTATCTAAACAAGGAATTTGACTTCCATTGTAACCTTGGCTCTTCGAATCCGCGACGAAACTAACAGATTCGGAATTGTTTATATGCAACACAGAATCAGTATCAAGAGATGAACTTGGAGGAGCAAGAAATAGATCATCTGTTGGAGAAGTATGTGTAACTGATTCTGACAACTTCATCACTCCAGATACCTCTGCCTCTTCTTCAACGTCTCCTTTCCTTCCTTCCAGGTATTCAGGAGATACAGAAGGATCATCAAAGGATCTACCCCTTGAAAGGGAGGGAGAAGGAACTCCAAGTGCTGCAGTCGTTGCAGCAACAAAATCAACTGAGTCCTCCTCAGCAGGTTTCTTGTTTCCAGTTTCCAAGTTTTGAGTATCAAGGGCAACAAGATCCCCCATGAGAGTATTATATGACCTGGAACCAATTGCATTCGCAGTTTCACAATCCTGTCAAGGATACAAAATGTTGCATTGATCTCATGGAAGCATATAAAACCAACTGAACTCAATAAGGGAAAAAAACAGAATTAAAGAAAAGTTCTTTCATGCATTAAAAACTTCAGAATAGCCTCTCATTCATTTACTCCATGTTTGGTTGTTCAGAAAAGTTCTCTCACAATGCGGTGACAATCAAATATTTACCCAAAGAGTCATTCCAAAGTCCAGAATCTAGCTCGCTATCAAAGCAAGAAGCTATCTACAGCATTGCTTAGAAGTGCTTCAACCAAAATTATGGATCATTTAACTCTTAGAAATATTAATTCTTGCAACACTTGTTCTCTAAATAATGTCAGTTACTAAACATTACAAGTGTGTAACTATGAATACTTGCAAATTCTCATCCAACCAAATAACTAATCGTACATTCTAGAAGGATAAAAAATACGCAGAAAGAACAACATCAAGGCAGCAGTTATTGCCTTCAACATTGATCTTGTGTATATCAGTCTTCTCTACATAAATAAAATTTAAACTGACCATAAAATTTTCGTTTACAGTGGAATAGCACTCAACCAATGACTTCAGCATTTTGTTCTTATGGATGTAACGGTAGATACAAGAAACACAATATGAAATGAAAAAACATGTACCTGTGGATCAACTATCCAACCATGGTAAAGAGGAATGTCCAGCAGATCAAATATTGCACACTCTCGAGTAAACTCAAAGTCATCAATTCTGAAAAAATAAAGTCCATTATTCTATAAAAAAAGATAAACTCCATAAGATAAAAAAGATTTCCACATGATACAAATCAAAATTCAAACTGAAGAAATCTATTACCTCCTAAATTTGATATTTACATCAATCCCGGTAGTGAGTCTAGGAAGCAAGTCGATGGCATCAGCAATGTTTTGTTCCTGATTCTCAACATACCCCGCATCTTTGTTCTACACAAAAATCAAAACCAGCAAAGAGCACTTTAGCTTCAACATTCGCTTCAAAATGTAAATTAAGTAGAGAAAATTGGTACTCCAACAACAAGGAAAGGTCTTTCTAAACAAGATTTTAAAGGAAAAATTCATTCAGTAATTCAGAAAAAGCCAGAAAAAAAAATGCATAAAAACCAAATTACATCAGTGTTCGAATTAGATTCAAAAATTCGATCAGCCACAAGCGAGAGCAACTTCTGCTGTGAAACCTCGGGAATGTCTGGACTCAAGCTCAAGTTATTCTTCAATAGGAGAACATTACCTACAAACATATGGCATATATCAGCACAAAAGCATTCAAACCACAAGACTTTAAGGTTCCAAATAAGTTAAGTTGGCAGGACTGTAAAATTACACCCTACAGAAAAGAAATAGTGTCATTTTCTTAGCTCCTATGATGCGCCAATGGAAGCTTGAATCAATTAATCACACAAAAGAACTCGTTTCAAATTAAAATCTACAATTTTTCCAGTCAGTTATCTGATGTACAAAGACATTAAGCAACCCAATTCTTGGAGCAAAGACTCCAAGCTCCAAACTCTTCTTTCTTTTACACAGTGAGGAGAAACTTCACTTTCATTAGGTAAAGCTAGAATATAATACAGATGCAGATTAAAACCCTTCATGTTGAGAGAACTGGTTATTCGACCTACGTAAATAGTCATCACCCAGAAGAACATTGGAAAACTACACTGCAATCCACGAAAACAATAGGAAAAAAATCCCCAATCTTATATAAATTAAAGATTTCTTAGTTCATCAAGACCTGCAATCATAATTATAATTACATAAAACTCATAGTTCTTTATCCAAGCAAAGTGACTTCTGATCATTCCATTAAGTTATAAAAAGTAAACCTAATTCTCAATATCTTGAGGACACGTTTCCACATTTAACACCAGAATGGAGGTCTTAACAATAACAACAATCACACAAAGTTCGCAGGTAATTAATTGAAAAAAATTAGAAAGCCAGCTCAAATTGTTAACTCTCATCAATTTCTCATTGTGTAAACCTAATTCTAAAAATTCACACCACGGTGCATTGACGTCGAAGAACAACAGTTTCAATTCTACCAAACAAAATTCAAATTAACCCTACGAGAACTAAGAAAAGCAACACATTGAAAAATAAACATCCACAGACACAATTAAATACTAAGTTGCAAGGAAAAAAAAAAACGTATGAAAAGAAAGGAGAGTAAAATTGGTCGTACAGATGGCGAGGAGAGGGCAGGGTCCATTGTCGTTCTGAAGAATGATAGGAGTAGTCCGTCCAAGGAATTGAATGACTTTGACTTTGTGCATCATCTCCGGTTCATCTTTCCGTTCCTCCGAGGACGATGACACATCCGCCGGTGCGGCAGTTGACGACGAAGCCGGCGCCGACGAAGACAAGGACATTTTCAAAATCGCTTTTTCTGAATGGAAGTGATTCACTAGGCTGTACTATTTTTTACCAAATTTTTGTCAGTATTTGTTGAATTTGTTGGGGGCTTTAAGAGAGAGAAATCTCTTTGAATGTACCGTTTTGTAGCAGAGTATAGAGAGAGAGAAAAAAGAAAAAGAAGAAACGCGCACGGGGAAGTTGGCGTTTATATACCTGTCACAAGATGGACTGAAACTTGGCTGAAATGATCCTTAATATTTAAGTCTGTCTTCAAGTTTCTTAATTTGGTATAAAATTGTTTTTTGTTGATTTATTAGTGCAATTTTACAATTTTTAAGCTACGCGTAATCGGTTTTATATATATTTTGTCTACACGACTTTGTCCATTCATCAATTCCATTCTTACGGAATTAGTTACTACTTTTTTTTTATTAAGAAAAAAAGAAAACACAAATACTATTTAACTTAAATGAATAATATGGAACTCTCAAGAACTTTGTCAAAAAAACTAGTAATGATTTCTCAAAAATACGATTTCATTTTTTATTTTTTTATTTTTTGAATTAAAAGTATCAGCACCATCTGTACTAACAGGTCAATCATCAATATATAAAAACTAACATAAAATCTTCTTTTTAAGACAAATTTCCGGTGTATTATTAATTTTATCGCATCACAACTCTTGAACGTTAAAAAGGTATTTTCATTAAATGTATATAAAGTACAAATTTGAATCTTTAAATTAATCGAAAGGGAGAAACCACCTAATGGCTATAAGCAGTCAGTCCAACTCATTTCGTAAATATCAGCGTGTATCAAATTGTCATGGTCCTTTTTAAAAAATTTTGGTGGCCGTCATTGGTTTAAATTAATGACGAATGATGATAATGGTCGGTCATTATCACGTTTTTTAAGGTAAAATTGAAGCTTTAATTAACTAGCCCCTTTGATGTCTGTAAATCAAGTTGGTATAATAAGACTAATAGACAACGAATCTGGCTTTTTGTTAGTAGTGGTTGTTAAACTTGAAACCGACTTGGATATTAGAAGCGCTATAATATTATGATTTATTTTTTAAAATTCTTTTTAATGAAAACAAGGTAAATGTATATTACCTTGTTTTTTTTTTTTGTCCGAAACGATACTCAAATTTTATTAAAACAGATAGCAAAATATACAGATTGTACAAGAAGTATATAAAGTACAGCTAAATCTAGCCATGGCAGAAGTGAATAATATCTCTATTCCATGAGGAGGTCTAGATCTAACAAACTTCACCAATTAAAGGGAAAAAACAATTTAAAGTCTACAAATACAAGATGAACGATTTAATACAGATCTTTTGAAGATCTAATTTGCACTGTTGATCTGGAATCAGTCGTCAGATCTTGAAGGCCTACAATATTAGATCAACAGCAAATCGACCACTTATGTTCTTGTTCATCTTCTGCCAATCCGTGGAAATTCGCCAGAAGATTCACCGGAAAGTTTTTCTCGTTCAATCGGATCCGTGAGCGAGAATATACATTAAATATACCAATCAGATCTCCCAATGAGAGATCTAAATATAAACCAAGAAAAGAAAAAAGAAAAAAGAAAAAAACTTTCAGATCTGAAAGTTCAGATCGAAAGAGGCAAACACCCAAACATGGGTGAGTCAAAACTCCTACAAGAGGAGAGTAAAACAAAAGAAAAGTTATTTCCCATCTCCGTTCAGGGACGATGGAAGATGGGAGAAGGGAGAAGGGAGGGACTTTCGGGAAGGGTAAAGAAGAAAAAACGAGAGAGAGAAGAGAGAAAAGAAAGCAAATGTATATTACCTTGAGGCTAAGGTAACTCAAACAAAAGATTGTTATGCGCTACAATTAGAGATACACAACTAAGGGACAAAATCATTTTGAGTAGCGCATAGTTGAACAAGACACGCGCCCCCAAAATTCTCTCCTACGCGCTCCCAAAATCTCTCCCTGACCTCCATTTTTGCCTCTGCATTTTGAGCATGCTCCACCGGCGCTTGTGAATTAAAAGTCATCATTGTCCTTCTTGGCCAAAATTTGAAGCTCCGCAGTTGCAGCCCACTAATCCGATCAAGATTTCTTGCCATCTTGCAAATTCACCCAGATTTGATTGTTGACGAAGACAGTCGTCAATAGAATTTCGCCCAAATCTTTAGTACCTCGATTCCTCCTCTGCAAAGCCAGTTTACCGGCTCCGAGTAAAGCACCGTTCAGCTTCTTCACTGGTTCTTGTATCAAATCACTGTCAACCGGAATCTTGAGGGCCTCTTTGAATTCAAGCTCTGCAATTTACCACCGGCTTTTAGTTGATATCTTCCCACTCGCTCTGATGGCGGATGCAATGTTTCTATTTGAGCTGCGGTCCCATTGATGTTTCTATCCCATCTGTTAGCTCTGGGCTCAATCATTAGTGATATTGGGAACTCCAATATCGTCGGTTTATTATTATGAAAGAACTGAGGGTCTCTTCTCATGGCAAGGTACTCAAATACTTCTCTTTTGCTAAGTGTCAGCTGCAACAACATCTCTCTATCCGCATTACAGCTCTAGGTATCGCCATTCCAAAGGCTATAGCTACTGGTGAGCTGCTCAAAGCTCAACTGGAACATCTCCAACAAATTGTCACGACCACTCTGACGAACGGGGTTTCTACAATTGTTATATCCTTGAGCTTGGATTCATTTCATGATACGAGGAATCAAAATCCAGGCTGCTCAAACCAAGGTAACCATCGGAAGAAGAGGCATGCCAACACCAAGTCGCGTCATAATTCAGCCACTACCAAAGCAGAGCATAAGCAATGGAGGAGAGTCCCCTCTCCCGCATGTAGTGTCGTTCATGCTCCTGATGCTGTTCCAGATGCTGTTGTTTTTGTTATTGATTCTGTTTTTGGGTCTTCCCTATCAGAATCAACAGATATGGATCATGATTGCAAGGGAAAGATGTTGGACAGCACTATGTTTGATACAACTAGAGGAGAATCTCATCAGAATGTAATGGTAGACTCAGAGTTAAGGATGCACCAACCAAAAGATGCCTTTAGACGCAAACTGTAGATTGGCAATGGCGTGTAGACCTACTGCATTGGTGATAGAACGAGTAGTAGAGACTCAACAACAATATGAAGTTAAAGGTGTCCCCATTTTTCAAGTCAGTTGGATTGCCAACACAGACCCGATGGCGTCGTCGACTTCAACAAGAGAAGAGCATAAATTCTTATCCTTTTAAAAGTTTCCATGGCCGACTGAGCAGAAAAGAGGTTTGGATTGTTTGGAAGTGACTGAGACTTTAAGGAAACGCAGACTGACTGTCAAGGAAAGGTTGCTGAGATGTAGCAAAAGGTGCAAGCTTCGATGGACGAATTATTTGAGGCCTTTGGGAATGACCACCAAGAAACTCTGCGTCGGCGTCTCCAAAGGAAGCAGTGCACCACCTATGGGACTGATAGTTGTTCATCCTGTGTTGGAGGAATGAAAAGAAGCTTGGATTACTTGGAGAAGATAGTGCTCCTACACAAACGCCGAAGGATGCTAACCAAAGAAAGCACTCAGATGCTGCTTTCTCAGGTAACTGGTCTTGACTTTGTTTTGAATGTCTCGCCTATTGTCAATGTATCAGATAACCTTCAGGTCAGGGAGGTCTTGAAAGTTGCTGACCAGCTGAAGTGTTTTGCAGTAGTTGAACCAGATCAATCGCCTCTGTTTTTATGAGTATTATGTCCTCGAAATATAGAGGCATGAATAATGACTCTACAAAACAATCTCTAAGTAGACTTTATAGCTATTATAAAGCTTCTATTTTGTTCTTGATGAAAACTAGGGCTAGTAGTAGTACTGTAGAAGTGTGACAGCAAACCACACCTTTTAAAAACTCTTTTGTTATAGACTCTGTTGGTAGTAGTGGTGGCCTTACTCTAGTTTGGCTAGAAGGAGTTAGGCTTACTATATTACTCCACACTTCGAATATGGTGTTAGCAATGGTCTGTGAACCCTCTGGAATCGAATGGTTAGGTGTTTTTCTGTATGGCATGCCTTCCCGTCAAGGAAGAGCATTATTTTTGAAGCAGATGAGTGTCACCATCAGAAATTTCCAGTACCCTATGATTGTTTTAGGTGATTTCAACTAAGTAGGTAGTCAAGAGGACAAGCTAGGAGGAAGACCTGTGTCCAACCAGGATACTAGGCCAATTCATCAATTCCTTGATCACAATGATCTTGAGGAACTCAAAATCATTGGTTATTGGTTCACATGGACAAACAAAAGAAGCAATCAAGATTCAATATATGAAAGACTTGATTGTGCTTTTGTTAACAGACAGTGGCTAACTATTTTTTCAAAGGAGATCACATGGACAGAAGCAATCAAGATTCAATTTATGAGAGACTTAATCGTGCTTTTGTTAACAGACAGTGGCTAACTATTTTTTCAAAGGAGATCATGTGAACTCTACCCATCATGGTTTCAGACCATGCCCCCATTATGGTTCAACTCAAGCACAAGGCTAACAAGCCTAGGAAGAGGTACAAGTTTGAATAATTTTGGTCTAGATGCCCAAGATCACAGGACCTAGTTCACACAGCCTGGACACAGGGTACTCTACAACTCCCCAATCAACAAGAGAAACTGTCTTACCAACTAAAAACAAGTCTGACAACTCTCTATAGCTGGAGCAGTGACCACTTTGGTAATATTGACGAAAAAGTGGCTATGCTCACAAGCCAACTGTCAGATTCCCTAGTTAAGTAGGAAGGGGATCCAACTAATCAGCAGTTAACTGATCAGTTAGAGAGGAAAAGGAAGGAGCTAGAAGATGCTATACAGTTCCAACATGATTACTGGCATCAGAGGTCTAAGCTCATTTGGCCATTACAAGGTGATACAAACACTAAATTTTTTCACAAATGGGCAACAAGAAGGAAAGGTGCAAACTAGATTACTGACTTGTGCAATTCAAAGGGACAATGGATACATGATACCCAACAGATGGACTCATCATCACAAGTAAGAAACTCATCACCTTTCTTCCAGTAGAGTCTCCAAAATGTCCAGGAGTCTCCACAAGATCAACCTTTTACAGCCAAAGAAATTTGGGAGGCGGTAAGACAAACGGCTTCTTGGAAAACCCCTGACCCTAATGGAATGCTTGCAGGTTTTTACAAGACGTACAAACACATTATTGGGAAGGACGTTGAGGATTCCATCTTAGAAGCTGTCAACTAGCAATATTTCCCATTGGAATGGAAACAAACCAGCAATATTTCCCAAATCATCCTAATCAAGCATCGCCATCAGATTTCATACCAATAAGCCTCTGCAATGTAAAGTACAAAATCATAACAAAGATGATCACTAACAGGTTGAAATCCATCATATCAGACCTCATCGATGAACATCAAAACGGATTCGTCCCAGGCAGAAATATCAGTGAGAACATTTTGATGGCTCATGAAGTGATTGAATGCATCAGGAAGAAGGAAGGAAATACAGGTATGGCTGCCATAAAACTGGACATGAACAAGGCCTATGATAGGGTCTCATAACATTTCCTTGAAGCTATACTAAAAAAAGCTGGTTTCCCTCAGAACTTGATCAAGCTTATTATGCACTGTGTCACAATAGTGTCATATTCCATTCAATTCAATGGGGAAACCTTGCCATATTTTTCCCCAAAAAGTGGTCTCAGGCAGGGATGTCCCCTCTCTTCGTACCTATTCATCCTCTGCAACAAGTCTTGTCCTCTGCAATCAGATCTGAGATACGCACCTCCCCGGGCCTAGGTTTCAAAATTAGCAGAGATGCACCCAGAATCAGTCATTTGATGTACACTGATGATAGTCTCTTCTTCATATAATGCACGCAAGAGGCCATTCAAGCTCTGTCAGGACTTATACAGACCTATGCTGCTTTCTCATGACAAAAGATTAACCATAAAAAATCATCTATATTGGTCAGCTCAAACACCACCACTGATATGAAACAACTTCCGCACGAGATCATTGAAATACCACAAGGGGACTTTCACAGCAAATACCTAGGCCTCTCTTTAGATTTCAAGGAGAAGAAAAGTGTGATTTTCAAGGAATTCACTACAAGACTAGCCAGGAAATTCACATACTGGAAGACCAAACTCTTTATCTTTGCTGGAAGAGTCACGTTGGCCAAGTGTACACTTTCAGCAATGCTTGTATATTTAATGAGAGTCTTCAAACTTCCAGCATCCACTATAAAAAAGACAGAACGCATAATTGGAAATTTCATATGGAATGGTGATAAGCAGGGCAAAGGAATCCACTGGAGATCATGGAAAAAGATCAGCAAATCAATTTTTCAAGGGGGTTCAGGGCTTAAATCTATCACTGAATTTAACCAAGCCTTGTTAGCCAAACATGCCTGGAAAATGATCTCCCAACCAGAATCTTTGTTATCAAAGCTTTACAGAGCTAAATATTGCATCACTGATTCTTTCCCTCAACAAAATCCACCAAACAATGCTACTTGGGGCTATAGAAGCATTCTATGGGGAGCTAGATTATTACAAGATAGCATTAGGTAGAAGGTTATCTCAGGAAGAAATATTCATATTGCTGATGATTGGATCCCTAATCATGCCAATCCAATTCACCATTCCTCCTTCTTGGCTACACATTCCAATATTCTGGTGCGTGATCATATCAACTCTAATGGTCAATGGAAGTTGTCCTTTCTCAGAACCATCTTCCCGGATCACCTCATCCCTGATATCACAGGGATATACATTGATCACTCAAGGAGTTCTCAAAATGACAAACTTATATGGTTGAATGCCACTCATGGGAACTATACTGTCCACTCTGGGTACCATAAGGCTCTAAACAATGATACGGGTCCATCTGGAATCCAAGCTCAACCACAACAACTACTAGAAACACAGGCCTGAAAAAGGTTGTAGAATTCTAGGGTTCCACCAAAGAAGAAGTACCTCTTCTGGAGAGCTGCCTCGAATGCCTTGCCAACAAAAGTAGGTTTACACAGAAGAGGAATCCAGGAAGATCAGCTATGTCCCAGGTGTTTCACTCAAGTGGAGGATGATATCCACATGTTTTTCAACTTTGCAATATCACATGCAATCTGGAGTTTTGCCTACCTTTCTTTTCAAACAATATTAAATGGTAATTCTCCCACTCTTCTACACTGGTTTGTTGATTGGGTCAAGACCTTTCCATCACAAGAGATATAGACCTCTTCCTCACAATCTTCTGGAGGATATGGATAGAACGTAATGATAAGGTTTGGCGTTCTCAAACCGTGGATCCATTCAACTCCTAGAGAAAAATCCAAATGGAATACACACATCACAAGGCCTCAATCCACCATCAGCAACATCAACGGCCATGTACTTCCTCCAGTGACCTCACACCAAGGGCCAATGTATCAGAGACATTTATTGTCTTTGATGGCTCGTTTTATCCTATCACCCGTAGTTCAGCCGAAGCATGGAAAATTACTTTGCTAAGTGGCCAATTGATGCAAATCAAAGCAGTAGCCTTCCTTTCCCTGTCAGCATGTCAAACAGAGGTAACTACCTTTTTTTGGCTCTCCAATAAAGTTTGGGAATTCGGAATCAGAGATGTAATCGTCCAAACTAATTGCCAAGAACTTACATCCACTCAACATATTTCCTCTTTTCCAGTAGAAACGCAGGAAGTAGTTTCGAACCTTCGAAATTTAGTGTCTAAATTTCATTCTTGTATAATAGTTAAAGTTCGTAGAAGTGATGTTATGGATATGCATAATATTGCATACTCTAGAATGCAATGTAATAGCCTAGGTACCTTAACGTAATAAACAAATATTTTCTCAAAAAAAAAATAATAATATGGAACAAAATAAAGAAAATATAAAACCCTTATATTTTTTCCTGACATATCCTTAACCAAAAAATTGATACATAGATTACTATCTCTAAGTGTGTGTTCAAATCGCAGTCGTGTTTAAATAAGATAAACATGAGCTCTTTCTTGTTTTATTGAAACAAGTAAAATACATGTATATACTGTACGATTTCATTTACCTATATTAACAATACTTTATAAAAACAAACATTTTGATTTCTCTTTTCCTTTACGTGGGAAGAGATTAATTACCTAAAACAACTGGGATAATCCTACACGTTAATTAGGTATATATGGTCGTATGGACAAATACTAAAACCATTCAGAACCAACAAATCCAATATGAATAAAGCAAAGATCCTATGTAAGGAGTTCCATCACGGAATATGCTTTCGTTGTGATTTCACTCCCGTTTTCCATTAAGCAACCGAATTTCGTAATCAAAATCGTGTAATCATGTTAGTAGAGACTAGAATCGAAACAATCTTCTAGTAATGAGAGGATGGACCATTTTTTACTAGAACCAACACAGCTTTTGGTGAACTTGACCGTGATCTTATTAATTGAATAAAAAAAAAAAGAGTACGTGATACTGGTAAAAACATAGTTCTACAGGTTACGTTTAAATGTTGTCACCTTTAAAGGAAAAGAATTATGGTTAGTTGCGACATCAACAATACTTTTTTCAGTCCATAAAAGACTAGTCTTTTTTTTTTATTTTTTTTTTTTTTGTTTACAAAAAGTCCATCTTTTCAAGAGAGTGAAAGTGGTAATTCTTTGTCTTTTACTCCAAAACTGATTATTATATGCAAATTAAAACTTGTTTTGAAGGTAACCATTTGGAAATGGGCTGGCCAACTAATTATTAAGGGAATGGGAAAAGACAATGGAGCCCAAAAAACCGGTAACAATCTAGTCTCACTTTCTCACTTGTTTTTCGCTAATGATCTTATAATTTTTGTAGAAACTGATATTGAACAGGTACTATGCATTCGCAACACGCTACAACTCCTTTGTCAATCCTCGGGCCAAATGATAAGCAATTCCAAATCAGTTGTGTTTTGCTCAAAAAATGTACCCCATACTCTGACAGATACTCTCAGTAAACTTTTGGAGGTACAGTTGGTCGACAACCTTGGCAAATATTTGGGGGTCCCAATCATACATGGGAGGATCAGAAAAGATTCCTTCCAATCACTGATTTGCAAGTTAAAATAGCGAGTAACAACCTAGAATCCTCACAAAATTAGCATGGCAGGACGCCTTACTATTTGTCAATCAATCACGGCAGCTCTCCTTGTCTATGTAATGCAATCCCAAGTTATTCCTAAAGGCACAAGTGACGAGATCAACAAACTTTGTAGGAATTTCCTCTGGGGAGCCAAAACTGGGGAAAGACGACTGAACCGGGTCAACTGGAACAATGTCTGCCAACCGAAACAACGTGGCAGCCTAGGGCTGAGGAAACTAAGGCAGGTCAACAAGGCTTTTATGTTAAAGTTGGCTTAGGAGTTGATTTCTGAAAAAAAAAAAAAAACTCCCTATGGGCCTCAATCTTCAAGGCGAAATATAAGGCAACCACCTCACAAACGGCACAGTTGTAACATGCTAAAATGTCCCATCTATGCAAATAGCTAGCATCAATCTGGTCATCCGCTGTTGAAGGGATAAAATAGGTAGTTGATAATGGAGAATCCATCTCTGTTTGGGATGACCTTTGGCTCGATTCGGACAAGACACTCATGCAGCTAACATCACTCAATGTCCCTGATAGCATGAGGGACCTTGTAGATTCCAGGGGCAATTGGAAGTGGAATCTAATTCAGCAATAGACCGATGCTGAAACTCAGAAACTAATCATTGCAACTCTCCCACCTGATAGCCAGCTCAACCCCGACAAACCGACATGGAAGTGGTCAAAGTCCGAAAAATTCACAACCTCATCCGTATTCACAACTCTCAAACTTGCTTCCTGGGAACTTGAAGACAAAAAATGGAAGATCATATGGAAATGGAAGGGACAAGAGAAAGTCAAAATCTTCTTGTGGTCCCTAACCAAGCAAACTCTCATGAACAATGCAGAAAGAAAACGGCACTTCGGATACGGATGAATGCTCCTTCTGTGGATAACCTGAAATTCTGTTCCACCTTTTATGAGTTTGCCTGAAGACTTAACACATCTGGAACACCATAAATAGTGATATCCAGGAGAGTTTTTGGTTTGATCTGAATTGGTCCAACTGGATTCTTAATAACTTGTCGTCTTCGGTTTTGCAGGATTCCTACAGCTGGTCCATAATATTCACAGTGACATGTTGGAAAACCTGGACAACCAGAAATGAATATATTCACAGACAAATACACCAACCCCAGAAGCATAGCATTCTCATCCATCGCGGCAGCTAAGGAGATTGCAAGACTCAATCGCAAATTAGGATCACCACGGCTCAACCACAAAGAATCACCATAGAGCCGATATGGAAGCCACCACCTTGGCCATGGATCTGTCTCAATACGGACGGAGCTGTTTGCTTCAACACAAATATGGCGGCCGCAGGGGGTGTATTGAGGAACCACGAAGGAAGGTGGATATCAGGATTCACAGCAAATTTAGGATCCTGCTCCGTTTTGGAGGCGAAATATTGGGATGCCTTTTGGGCCTAAAAATGGCATGACAACTGGGTTTTAAGAGCATCCAATTACAACTGGATAGCTCCAATGCGGTGGAAGACTTCTTACCAGATGATACCTCCCCTATTTCGAGTAATGTATGTATTAGAATTAGAAATTTGATCAATTTAGGTTGGCAGGTGGAAACCTCATTCATAGAACGCGAGGGAAACAAGATAGCTGATTTCCTAGCAAAATTAGGTCTATTATGCAACCCTTGGGCTCATATTTTGCCATTCCCCCCGAGCATAGTGATAGATGCTTTAGCTTTTGACCTCCTGCCTCCTTCTCTTGAGGCTGGGCTTTTGTACTAAGCAGTCGCTTCCACAGTATACATATATAAGAAAAAAGGTTCCAAATTGGGAAGGTAGTAATACTGTCATCAGCAATCAAATTGAAGCCGAAGCGATTGAAAGTTCCATCATCATGTTTTGGATAAAGTATCAGTGGACTTATACTACATCTCTTAGAACTTTAGGCCCGTAGTATTAATATTAACCACCTCATTGATCATTCTCGTATTAGAAACTACTAGTTTTTACCACGTGCGTTGTACAGAAAAATATGTGAGGGGTGTAAAATTTATTTCCTAAAGAGATGAGTCATTTATATTTATTAAATACTAAAAAATTTAATGGAGTTTAATAACTATTATAAATAGAATCAAATTGAAAATTTGAAGAAAAAATTTTAACGGAGTTTAACTATTAACTTTTTCTTAAACACAATTGAAAATTTTTAAAAATTTAAGTATTAAAATATTCACTAAATATTATTAAATTATGAAAATATACAATAAAATTAAGAGAGATATATATAAGTCAACCATAACTTATTTAAAAATAAATAATAAATTTTTTAGAAAATAATGTAAAAAAATTTTAACCACCCATTTGTGCATAACCAATCTCTTACTAGATATCATATTGTACGTTTTTTTTTTTGAAAAAATCATAATTATTTGGAGAAAATCTCTTAATTATCTTTAGATTGTTGGCTAAGATTTTGTGTAACCAAATATTTGGATTTTTTTTTATCCTAAGTCAAAACGTAAAATTATAAAATGTCTAGTAATATCTAATTTTTAAATCAATTTAATTGGAATTCTTATTTTTGCGCCACATCAGCTTTTTTCATCTTCTATTAATATATATAGATAGATTATTTTCATTAGAGACACAATTCATTTCATTTTAAGGTATCATTTTCTAAAATACATTTTCGACCAAATTGCATGGACTATCACTTTTTGCCTTGAAATCAAACAATTCATTTCATTTTAATGCAGTTCTTTTAGGCCCAAAATGATTAATACAACTCATATTTATATTTTCTCTGTCCCAAAATTATTGTCTAGTGTCGATCTTCATTTTTAGTTCAAATTGTACTAAAGATAAAAATTCAAAATGGACAAAAATTTCAAGACGAACGGAGTATATTATACTAGTTAGTTAATTGACCTCATTGATGATTTGTTGTTCTCATATTAGTTACTAGTTAGATATCGTCTTTCCTTTTTTCTCTTGATGTTACTCCCTCCAGTTCTTTATATAAGAAATTTTGATTTATCATAAGTTTAACCTAGTACCTGTTTTAATTGATCAAAAAATCTTAAAAATATTCCATAACAATGAAAAGAATACAACGAATATGAAAATATAATTTTAAAATTTTTTCATCAATTAAAAATGCGTACTAAGTGAAAGCTAGAATAAAATCAAATGCATTATGTTAAAAACAGGAGGAAGTATTTTATAGTGATAATAGTTAGAAAGTTTTTGAAATATAGTTTAACTCAAGAGTGGCAAAAACTGATAAATCAAGAATTTCTTTATGAATTTGTGGTGTTCTTTAATTTCCATCTTCTTCTTGAGCATATCTTGAATCAATAAAATAGGAAGCCATGATGGTGAGACATCTGGCAAGATTATACTCTGCCTTATGTCTTTCAATTCACCCCACAAATTGTTGTTTTTCTCTATATTGTAAAAGCTTTACAGTATTCCAACCCAGTCACCACAAACATTTTATCTCCAATTTTAGTCCCCATAAAGTTTTTTAGTACCACTTTTGGTCTTTTTAACGGAATTAGAGGAAATTAACCTTAATAAAAAAAAAGTTATGAAATCTTAAAATAAAAATAAATGAAAAAGAAAAAACATTGTTTTTTTTTGGGTCAAAGTAGTGGACCCCACTATTTATAAGGAAATTAATAAAAAAATTAATTACTTAAGGGAAAAATTGTTTGATAGTTAAGTTTAAAAAAGTTATGTTAAATCAACTAAAATTGACCAGAAAAACATTTTAGGGGACTGTTTTTACCAATTAAAAATTTATGGTGACTCGATCTTGTTACCCTCAAAAGCTGGAGGACGAAAAGTGCATTTTGTCCTTTAAAAAATTACCATGATTTTTTTTTTTTTTTTTGAGATAGAAGAAGTATTTAAAAGTTAAGCATGCCTATTGAGATACATTTTCAAGCCATACTTTCTTCTGATAGAACATATCATATGATTATGAAAGATATAGAGTAAGACTACTGATTAGATCAACATGTAAAGTAACAAAGAAGAAGGTAGTGAATGGAAACTCCTCTGATTCGCTCCAAGTTTTTCTTTTAGTTTTTTAATAAATTTCTTATTGTTGTTATTTGTTATTCATTTCAATATTTTTTAACTATAAATTACATTTTATTATAAAATTATTATTATCCAAATTTTTAGACAATGCACTATAAATGTAAAGTAATCGTGCATCGCGCAACTATAATCAAACTAGTTTTGAATAAATTTCCAATTGAGAGTAATATTCATGATTATACAAATTTTCTTCTTTTCCTAATTAAATAGTATTTTCAAATCAGTTATACATGAAGGGTAGAATTAGAATTTAGGTTTGTTAAGATCCCTTTGAACTTAAAAATAAGTGAAAGACACTTGTCCCACATTAGAAATAGAAACCCAACTTGACCAACATATAACTCTCATAATTTTTTTGGAACGTAATATATTTTATGGTCTTTTACTTCATACAATGTAAGACTTTGGTTTAGACTTACTATCTCACATTTGTACTACTGTCACATATAGGGGGCTGGTTTGAAGTAATTATAAGGCAGCACCTGTTTAGCCATTGGATATTTTAGTTATTTTTTTTTTATATATAAAGAAACTCCTTTTTCTAATTGTTCTATGTTAATGAGAAACTCCTTCTTCACTTGTTTGTTAATCACCTTTTTCTAATTCTTATAGTAATTCCTTCTCTTATTCTTCCCTTGCTTCCTCCCTGGCTCTGAACTCTTATTATGACAAGTCGTTCTCTTTATTTCGGCAAGCCTAAGTCTTTCTTTTATTTCCAATTCCGGCCGATAACTGACAACTACGAACTTAGTTTGGGCTCTTGACTCATCCTCAGTTTGTATAAGTGACTATACATCATTGTCATTTAAATATAAAAACGTATTTGTTTGTTTGTTCACTCATTTTACATTTTAACTCATTTTACCTCTTAAACACAAAATCCAATGTAAAAAAAAAAATCATCCAAACAACTTTCTGATTTACATTTTAAATTCCAACTTGAAACACTTTTTGTTAGTGTAATGACCATTTTAGAACTAACAATAGTTTAGTGATAAATTTGGCAGGGTTCCGTTATTTAGTGATTGTTTTTGGAAATATTTTTTTTAAAGTGACTATAATTGATAGTATATAATTGTTTAGTGATGACTCGTACTTGATATTTCAAAATATAGTTCAAAATATTTTTTTTCAAAGCCAACATCCAAACAACTTTTTGCTCAAAATATCATCAAAACAACATTTTCATTTTCCTATTTATTTTTCAATTTGAAACACTTTCCACTTTTAAGTAGCAAAATGAAATGTAAGCTGACGTCCAAACAAGCACAAGAAATCAAATAACATACATTTCTTGACAAACTTTATTATGCTAGCTTTTTATTGGAAAAACAATTATAACACGAGTGCAACAGCTATTTTGAACTCATGAAAATTATTTTAGTTATTTTATATATTCACAAATAGAAGGGGGTTCAAAAATTATATTTAATTTTGCTTTCCACATAAAATACATAACTCCTACAAAAACAAATGTAGAGGGCACGACTGCGCCGGCTGGCCCCCATCTCCTTCCGCCTCTGACGTGATACATCACTTTATTTTCTCTCATTGTCTATTTTTTTAATATTGTATAATATTTTAAGAAAGAAGCATAAAACTATATAAAAATGTGCAATGAAATACGATAATGACAGTCTAACTAATTTACACAGTAAGTAGAACATCGGTAAATCAATAATCTATAAATTAATAATTTCTAACAATTAATAATTTTCTGCGGTCCTAACTTAGGATTAGTACAAAAAGTGAACAAAATCGAGAAAATGATAAGATAATAATGTTTCAGAAAATCACCTATATATCTATAGGTCCCAACAATACCATAAATTAATAAATACTCTAAAAAAAACTATAAATATATATTACAACATGAACTATTGATACTTGTTTTTTAGTCAGAGATAATATGAACTATGTATGTATATTTAGTACTCAGAAGAGTTTTAATACTTTCTCTATTTTTTATTATATGTCTTTTTAGAAAACTCATCAAAACCAAGAAATCATTGATTAACGTATTAAAAAATAAAAACACCCTTATTTATTTTTTATGCAACTCATCACAAACCAATAGAAATTTATTATAAATATTGTTTCATTTCAAATGCAAGGGTAACATTGATAAAAAGTGGTCAAATGTACCTCGATTTGTGAAAATGACATATATTTAAAAAAATTCACCAAATTCTAAAGTGGCATATATTTCAAAATGGAGGGAATACATGATTAATTTGGATGCAAAGACAACTACAAATTACGTAATTTAGTGACGGTTCTTTTTTTCTCATATAAATTCTTTAAATTAATAATTTAATAATTTATATATTATTTAATAATTTTCTAAATTAGTAAATTGTGGTGACCCTAACATTATTAATTTATAGAAGTTCTACATAAACAAATTTGCCTTTTCAATTTGCTAGTTAGATGTTATTTGGTTATTTTGTCAATTTATCCTTCAACTGTACCACTCAATGTTTAATTTCATAGTTTGTATCATCATTCAGTAAAATATATTCTCTCTATTCCAAAATTATTGTCCATCTTAAAATTTCAGTTTAAGTACAATTTGAACTAAAAATGAAAATTCAAACTAGACAAGAATTTCGGGACGGAGAGAATAAATGCTTTTGGTTGACTTACCGGTCAAGGGGCTTTAGTTGTATTTACTATCATATAGGGAATAATTGCAAATAAAACAAAATATTGGGGGTTTAAAATGTAATTGATCCTAGTAGTATATATAGGCCTGGCAGTCTCATTTCTACTTCATCAGTCTCATTTCTCCTTCCCCTCTCTTCTTTTGTTCTTCCCCAATTCTGTCTCCCAAATTAGGATTTCGGAATTCCATTACTTAAAATTTCTATTCTTCCAAACCATATTCCTTGCAATGCACGTAGTAATGAAGAGCATAATCACTTTAGATTTTCTCATACCCTCAGAATGCCTTCCTATATATATTAGCAGATTTTGTTATTCTTGCCGGAAAGTGCTAAGAGCCCCTTTCACCAGATGGAAATCTTTTCTCCCATTTTGTTCTTCTCCCCCATATAAGACCCAATTTTTTTATCTCCAAACCTGCAAAGAAGGGTTTTCCCGGCCAAAAAAATCTTTTCTTTGGACGGAGTTACCTCCGGTACTCTTCTCTGAACCCACTTTCTTCTATCTACCTGAAGCTTTATCCCAAGAATCTTTCTTCTCCCCTACACATAAGAAGACCCGATTTTGTTACCTCAAACCTGCAAAGAAGGGTTTCCCCCCCAAAAAAATCTTTTCTTTGGACGGCAATACCTCTGTTAGAACCCACCTTTTCGATGGAGCTCCTAAACTTTCCTCAAGAACTTGCTAACCACCGCCATTTTCTTGCCAATCTGGCCTCCTTCACTAGCCTCGCTGCTTCAAGCAGAAATTACCATCAACGACCAGTGAAAGCTTGGAAATTTCAGTTACTGTTGGGCGCCCGTAATGTTCCGTTTTACCTAATCGAGCAACCGTTCGTCCCGGAGCAGGAAAATCAAGATAATGGCGATCCTATCTGTATTCACTGCTCTCATGCAGGTGAGGAGTTATTGTTATAATTATAATTACAATGTCTATTTGTTCACATTGTTTGTCTTTTGATTTTGGATAAAAAAAAGTGTATTGAAATCCCGATATAAAGAAAGCCCTCCTGTGAAAAGGTTTTTTTTTTTCATTTTTTATTTTTTATATTGAATTCGGTGAAAAGGGTTCTTTGGTGTTTTGTTATATAAAGAAAAGGGCTCTGGAATTTTGGTTGGATTCTTTAATTTATTTGGAAAGATAGTATATTTCCCGTCTCTTGTGTGTCTTTTTTGCCGTTTTTGCCCCACTGTATAATTATTTACAGAGTCTAATGTTTTTTTGTAAATTTTGGATGAATTCATCTACTATTTCCATAATCTGAATCCTGATTGGACTCTTCTTATCAGATTGGGGTGGACATTTTGTGTCCACCAAGTCCTATCATTTTATTCTGCCTCCAGAAGGATTTTGGAATCAGAAGATGATCAAACTGGACAGGCAAACCTACACAAGAAACTACCTGCTGCACGGAGTCATCCACTCCTCCGGTTATGGCCATATTATTGGAGTTCAGGCTGGTGGAACCCTCACAGAGGGAGACTTGAGGGAGTTTTGGGTTAGGATTTGTAATTTCCTACATCCAACCCTTATTAGTTGGGAAGGTCATGCAAACCAAATCATCAGACGGCCATATACTCCCTACAATGGTAACAGTGAAGAGATATGGTTTAAACTGATCCTCCAATCTCAGTTTGCCGATGAAGAATCACCCTGCAAGCCTCAAGGAATTTATGTTCAGGTTCCTGTTGATTCGAATGTTGGACAGCTGAAAAAAGCAGTGCAGGAAGCGATTAGGGAAGCCTATGCCGTATGCCGAAATTTCAACTTGAGCTCTATTGAAGATTGTGTTGGGCAAGTAGACTCTACCTTGGTTTCAGATTGTCTGCAGTCAGGAAATATTGTGGTGAAGGGTGCTAACATCAGTCCAGAGGTGAGATTCAGATATCAGGGAGGCACAAAAAGATTGGCATGCACGTGTGGTGCACGATATTACAATGCTAGGATGAGGGTGTTTCTTTGTGCTCAGTGTAGAAAATATCATCATTGTTTGTGCTATCATGAGTCTGAGTCGAATCCCGTTCCTAAACGTTGCCTTCCCTGCAACATGCGCCATATATTGAGGAGGGGTGAGGACATCAATGAACCATTTGAGTCTGAGTTAATTGAACACCATCTACTGCCGGAGGATTATCTTAAGGATCTTAGTGGTAAATTGGAGTAGGACCTAAGTCGCAAAGTGGAGGAGAAAGAGGAGGATACTTGAAGAGAGCAGTGGCCCTTTTGATGTGAAGGGAGGATTGAGTTCCATTGTACTGGATTGTCATCATATGGGCCTGCAAGACATTCTATCATTTCCGTGTTAGCATTCTTTTTTTGTTTTCTGTTTTCTTGCATTTTTTTTTCCCTATCTTTCTTCATATGTAAAATTTGCTCAGACTATCTGTTGATCTTAGTGAAAAATTCTGAGGCTAGGTATCTGTAAAAAATCTGCTATCATTACATTCTTGGTTTGCTTCTCAGAAATTAGAAAGAGATTATAATGAAGAAATTAAAGTTTCTCAGCTCTTATAAAATTTTTGAAGTCCATTTGATGATGATACCTCTGTGATCATGAAGGGTGAATCTGGGGATATAATCATTTAGGAAAGTATCTGGAAGATGATTTGGTTGACTTAAATTCTGCGTTCTTCTAAAACTATGAATGTCAAAAATGAAATTGTGGAGTCCTCTAATGTAGCCAACAGTCCCGTGCTTTGTTGCTACTAAAAATGATGATCTAAATATGCCAAATGCAGGCTATGCAGCCTAGATCGTGTTGTCCAACAGTTATTGTGGTCCTTACTCCTTAGTTTAAGAGAGTTTTCTACATTTGGTTGATTCTGATTCTTTTATTTCTACTAGAAACTTAGAAATGATGGGTAGCTGTAATGTGAATGAATTGGGTAGTATCAGCATTAGTCAAGTCGATAGACCGTGTAAATTGTGGTCAGATTCTCAAATCTGTGAAAATTGAAGCTAAATGGTCAATTTGTGCAGTGAAATTAGAATCATTATAGGTTATGCAGTGAAAATAGAGACACTATGGCTTTTACAATTGAGAGAATTTATTTGGGTAGTGAACTTCAAGCACTTGGAGATTCTGCACTACTTACAGTTTGTTATGAACACGAGTGGGGGAGAAATAACCTAATTTAAACAGAAGGTTTTGCTGATCATGGATGGAGAAGGTAGCATATACCAAAGGAGGAGCTGGTACAAATGTAGATAGAATTCCTCTTGAAGTTAAATTTGGTAACTGTGATTTTTATTTTTTTTAAAAGTTTTTTAACTATGATGATTCTGGTAATAATAGGGAAATACTGTAATTGTTTACGACTCTGTTTTTTCTATTTAGAAGCCCTATTTTGACTAAAATGTCTAAATGGTCCCTTATATTTGGGCTTACTTAATTTTATGTTCCTAACATTAACATTTCAATATCGTAGTCCCAAACAATATGTTTTCACACTTTTTTGGTTCCATTTCACTGTTTCGACCACTTTTCCATCCAACTCGATGTTGACCGGCAGTTGACATGCCGGAATCAGAGGTATTTTTGTCTTTTTATATAATTTAAACTTCTATTAAAATTTAAATCATTAAAAATATTATAAAAATTCACTTTTATTATTTAATTGTTAAAATATTATTTATTAATTTAAAACAATTATTTTAAAATTTTAAATTTTAAATTATTTTCAAAGTTACCTTTTTCTTTATTAAAATAAATGTTAATTATGTTGCACTTTTAACCGCCGACTATAACTTTAAAAATTTACCGAGTCACAATAAATAATTCAAAATTCAAATTAAAAAAAAAAACAAAACCAAGATTTTTAACGTTGACAGCTACAATAAATCTTGAGTTATTTCTAAAATTTTACCTCGCTATAATAATTAATTACAAATTCAAAATTTAAAAAAAAATGCAAGAAAATTGTGGGGTGAAAATTCGGATAAAAAATGGTTTATTTAAGTTTTTGGCTTAGTTATTGCTTTGAATTGAAAATATAATTTAAAATGTGGTTTTAGTGAAAATTCAAAAAGTTGTTTAGGTTAAAAATTCAAATAAAATAAGATTATTTTTACACAACCACCTCCACACCTCTACCGACGCCACCCGCCGCTGAACCACCTCCGCCGCTGAATCCGGCCAGCGGCGGCAGGAGGTGATCCGGTGGCGGGCGGCGTCGGTGGAGGTGTGGAGGTGGTGGTGTATAGATAATATTATTTTATTTGAATTTCTATCCCAACAATTTTTTAAATGTTCACTAAAACCACATTTTAAATTATATCTCCAATTCAAACTATAAATTAAAATAAACCACTTTTTATCCAGATTTTTGCCCCCTCAATTTTCTTCCCTTCAGGGCCGCTGGATTTTTTACTTCGACCGAATAAAAAATTGGTAGGTGAAAATTCGGATAAAAAATTTAGTTTGCTTTTTCTTTTTAAACAAAAAATTGAATTTTGAATTAGTTACTGTAGTGCGGTAAAATTTTTGATTGATATGGAGTTAAAAATGGAACGTAATTAATATTTATTTTGTATCCAGCATAAATGATAAATAGAAAAAGAAATTTTTTAAAAATAATGTAATTTTTAAATTTTATAATAATATTTTAAATTAATGAATAATATTTTAGCAATTAAATAATTAAATGTGAATTTTATGCTATTTTTAATGATTTAAATTTCAATAAAAGTTTAAATTAAGTCAAAAGACGAAAATACCCCTGATTCCGGCAAATCAACTACCGGTCAGCATCGAGTTGGACGGAAAAGTGGCCGAAACAGTGAAATGGGACAAAAAAAAGTGTGAAAATATAATGTTTGGGACTACGATATTGAAATGTTAATGTTAGGGACGTAAAATCAAGTAAGCCCAAATGTAAGGGACCATTTGGACATTTTAGTCCCCTATTTTACTCATAAAACTTTTTAGTCGAAAGAACTTCATAAACATTGGGTAAAGTGGCAACAATATTTAGAGTTGGTACTGTCCAGAAAATGGCAGCAATATCTCTTTTTTTTGGGGCAATTCCTGCTGAATGTTTGGTATATATTCAAACAAAGGAATTTGTTTCTGGAATGAGTCTTCAGGCTATAGTATTTGGGGGAAGTTTGTTAGTTGACACTTATTGGTACCGTCATCAAATGTTGCAGCTAACTCACTATAGGTTAGAAGCTAGGGTTTCAGAGGGCTTTTGATTTGGCCCTTACTTTCCTTGTGACAATAAGCTGTATCCTTTTGCGTAATTCATTTGGACATAGCTTTATGTTTTTACCATCTCTTCTGCAAATTTCTCCATATTATCATAAGAATCTTACTGCTCTGTAGCTACTGAGCTTGTCTTTTATCCAAAGATTTTAACTATAACTATCCCCATCTTGTTTTGTAGTTCTGCTTCCATTTTAAGAACCCAGAATTCGGCTCGTTGTAGGCTGCGCATATGTTATCATTTAATAAATGAGTCGCAGGGACTACATTGATTATTTAAAAAAACTTGCTGTTTTAGCTGCTGCAACAGCTAAAACGTAGGGTATGGTAAATTGAAATTTGGATGTTGATGGTTTCAGCCAACTCGAGAAAACTATGAGATGTTCATGACAATCATTGAGCCTTGAAATAACGATTGCATTCTCCTGTGACCTCAAAATCTAACATGAACGTTGCCTTCCGAATTCTTTTTTTGTTGTTTTCTGAGAAGTGTGATGGTGTATAGAAAACTAGAATATCAAGGCCTAATTTATTTGACATTTTGACATTTATCACATTTTGTAAGGCTAGTTGATTTCGGTTGTTTCATCCATTTACACTGTTTGGTTACTGATAGAACACTTTCCACTGCTTATTTAATCATCCTTCTCCCAGACAAACATAGGTAGTAATGAGTTTTTGAGGCGGCAACAGATGTCACGGTTGTTGGATACTTATCCTAATATGGAACAGATGAGGTCTGTGAGGACAGAAAATCGTGCCCGTGTCTATGGTTTCTTGAGGGCCATTGGTATTTTACCTGATGAGCTCGATGGATTAGAGATTCCTGTCACTGTTGAGGCTATACATGAGTGTGGACTCTTCACATGTTAGGTCTCCCTGATGAAGAATAGATATCAATAATTATCCTCTGATTCTCTTAGTCGCAGAGTAAGAGAAAACATGCATGGTTCCTACTCAATTACCTTGGAACACTTGGGGTTAGGAAGTCTAAGCGTAAACGTCTAAGCATACACAGTTTGTTGCATCCAAGGATGCCCTCAGGTTTCTCAATTACCTTAGACTTAATGTTTCATATCATTTGGAGGTTATGATAGATCCAAATGATCGAATTTGGACAAATCAATGGCATGACCCTCTGATTACATGGAATCTATCTCTACAAGATATCAGATTACATGAAAATCTTATGGCATAGGAATGGCGGATTGTAGTCGGATCTTTGAGAGCTAACCAAGTTCTTCAGCTAGATATCGGCAATAGCGATCCCCTAGAATCAACTTTTATGTTTGATGGATCCTTCCATCCACAAACACGAAAAGCAGCTAGTGTTTGGAAGATCACTTTACCTATCACATGACTATGCAACTAAATTCTTCTAATTTGTAGATACTTTCACCCTTTCAAGCAAAAACAATGACCATTTTATTTGCCTTGCAAGAAACATCCAAAATTTTTGTATTTCCAGAGTTCAAATTTACATGGATTCTGAACTTTTAACTATGAATTTACAACCTCACTGTGTACCATCCAAAAAAAAATATGAAATAGTTATCCTTCTTAAATCTTTAATTTTAATTTTTGTCTCGTCTAAACTAATTGAAGCAAGTAGGAATGATGTAAAAAAGAAGAGTAATATATCGTTTAATAGGGTTTCATGTACTCCCTCTATTTCAAAATTTCAAAATGTAAGTCAATTTAGAATTTGTACTTAAATTAAGGAGATAATTATTTAACAGTAAATTTTTACATTAAATATATATTTTACCCCTCATTAATTACATTGGAACTATAAACAAGAGTACATGAAAATGGATTGACATTATTTATTGGAGGTAAAGTTGAAAAAATAGTACTAATTTGTCTAAAAATGTTAAAACGACTTACATTCTGAAATGAAGGGAGTAATAGTATAGCGAGTTAGCGACGTTTCATCCTTACACTTGAATAAAAGTCTGAGTTCCTAAGAAATTAAGGAAAAATATCCAGTCCAGGTGAGATCCCGACTGTCCAAAGGCCTCCATCCGACGGTCTGAATCAATTTGACGGACGCCATGACATCAGTAACTTATGGAAGGACACAATTGCAAATTTTTAGATAAATTCAGTTCCCCCTAAATTTTTCAAAAATCCCCCACCTCCAAAACCCCCCGTAATTTTTTTATAAACGCCACCACCCCCCCCCCCCAACCACCAAAAATCCCCGTAAATTTTGTTTTAAACCCCCCACCTCCAAAACGACCTCGTTCTGGAGGTTCCCCCCCTCCCTCAATGAAGTATAAAATCCACAGAATATCATTACAATAATTCTTCCTCCCGTTTCCTTCTTCCTCCCACCCCCGGCAAGAATCCTCCCCAATTCAGCATCATTATCTGTGGTGGAGTATTTGGTGGTTGCAGGTGGTGGAATTGGGGTTGATCAGTGGTGGGATCGGAGTATTTGGTGGTTGGTGGTAGTGGTGGTGGAGGAATTTGTGGCGGTGGTGGAATCGGGTGGATTTCCTCTTTGTTCACCAATTTAATTTCGATTTCCGGGCATATGGACTCTTCGATGCATGGTTATAATCGGTTCCAAAGCATTAGGAAAGATTGTGGGTGGCTCTCGGTGCTTATTGAAGAATAACATGATGAAGAAATCAATGAGACTCCATGAAGTCCCTTCGCTATGGTAAGTTTCTGTTTAAAAGTATTTAATGACTCCATGTGTAATTGTGGTTTTCACATAATTTTCCCAATAGAATAGGAGAGAACGAGGTCGATGCATTGCTTCTGACAAAGCCCTAACACAGAGTTTACTAATTTTGTGTTGCAGTCAATTTTCAATGATTGATTTTGTCAACAAAAGCGTTTGCTATATATATGCAGAAGAAGGTTGGAGCTTTCACTACGTAATTAGTTTTGACTGGTAAACCCAAGTGTTTTTTGTTGTCCCTTTATTTTTTCCTCATTCTTTCTTATATTTGTTATATTAGTATGAATTTTCTCCATCTATGAGAAAAAATCTGGTTTAATTTTCCTCGGGTTGATGTTCACTTGTGACAAAATTAAGTGCTCAATTTGCTCTGCAACTGTATCAGAGGCAGCTAACTTTGAGGTTCAGTGATCGGTAAAGATCTGGTTCTTGGCCTATTTGGGAATATATAACTGTGGCAAGAAGTATCTTTTTCAATGGCGGACGTAAACTGTATGTATTATTGTTTCATTGATCCCAACAAGGTTTGAACCGGACATATATAGTGCTTTATCTCCCTCAAACTTTTCCATCTTGGAAACCTTTGTCAAACCAAAACGTGAAATTCAAATCTGATTTTGGCCGGATTCATCCAAGGTAATTTTTGTGTTTTTGTTTTTTTTTTTTTTTCATGTTTGCCTTTTCCTGGTTTCTAGCTGCAGTAAGAATCGCATTGATTGTCACCGTTATTAAGCAATTTCGTTCTTTGTAGTATTTGTTATTCTTTAATCCATACCATCTACTTCAAGGTTTATGTAAAGGTGCATGGTGGCAGTACCATGTTTTCCGGTATTCTTATTATCGATGGAATTCTACTTTTGCTTTTGCGAAGTTTTTGGTTTAGCTTCAGATGCCAGCTATTTGATTGATTGAATAATAAAATCTAATCGGGTGACATGGGTCTAATGAGGATCGGAGATGTATTTTGTTAATTTTGATACTTTTCCCCGTTTGGAAGATATTAAACTTAACAGAGAAGTTCCATACGTTTTGACCTATTTACTGGGAAGACAATACATGTTAAAGCCTGAATTAGGAGCTTGGACAAGGTTGCAGGACAATGAAACAAATAAAATATAGTATTAGTATTCCTTTTTGTCCTTATATATTCATTTGCATCTTGCATCAATTTTGCATGTTATATTGCTAATTTAATGTTTATCAATTTCTAATATTGAATTCCTTTTGTTTTGACGATGCAGATTCATGAGGTGATGCTCGGAAACCCTGCTTATTGCAAACTTAGCACTGTTTTAACTGAATTCCTCCAAAGACTGGCAGTTTTCTGTAGACGTTGGAAGGTTATGGAGGAAGCTGAAATCTTGTAGAGAAATGTATGAGGTAAGCTGCATCAGTTCTGTGATCACTGTGAAGTATTCTATTGAATGATGATGAATTCATGTTATATGAGTAGAGTTGCATTGAAAAGTTGTAAACCCGTATCTAATTCTATTTTCGGTGAACCCTTGGAGAAAAGACTTTTTCGTTCATTCGAAGTTTGTGCCTTTGCTATGTCTATTTAACTGAATTAAAATGAAATTTTTTGTTTTATGGTTTTATTTGTTTCAAAACTGGCAGAGAGCAGGGGATGGGTGCCTTTGCATTTCTTGACTGATGGTGGATTCTGTGGTGTACTAACTCATTAATTTGAGTGGTGTAACCAAACCTGGACTTGTTGGGCAAGCCACATACGAATGATACTATGCATTGTAGCTGACTTATTTAAAAATTGAGGTATTCTGACAATTTTCTTTATCAAACTGCCTCAAATTCCACTTGTCAAGGTTAACGTGTCATTTAGACTGCAGAAGATAAAAGATATGTGTTCATGTTGTCTTCTCTTGGATTATCGGTTGTATCTGGTGTTCGGTCCCGTGTTACTAATGGATCTGCGCTTACAAACGACATAAAGGTTAGAATCCAAATAACGTGTCTCGTCGGATATTATTTTGATATACCTGGAATTGGGGCATGGTACGGTAACGAGTGGGGTTAAAAAGGTAAAGAATCATCCTTTATTTGCATAGTTTTGGATTTTGTTGCTGGTTAAGCTCATATGCAGTACCCGGTTTCATGTATCTATGCAACACTCAATTCTCAACCTTGTATAAGAGCGCATCTAATAACTTAGGTCAATCTGCATCCTAATAACTTGGGTTCCACTGTGATAAGGGTTTTTCACGGTTTTTAGCCTTGCTAGCAGCGTTTGCTCATCTCACAAGTATTCTTTTCCAGTGGTCAACCGTAAATTTGGAACATGCATATTTAGTGATCAAAATCTTTATCAAGTTCTTCATGATTGTTTAATTTTTTAAATGAATTAAATTTGTTTTTCTCTAGTTTTATTGCATATTTTTCGTTGTTTTCTTTCCGGTTCCTTCTTATGTCCTACCCTTCTCTAAGCTCCCTGGAATTTGGTATTAAAAAAAGAGCATTGTCAAATAATTTTACTAGCACAACAAAGCTCTTTAACTTTATTCTTCTGCAATTTCAGTTGTTAGGCTACTGTTGGTTTAATTTACTTTATGAAATTTCATCAGTATTTTAATTTCTGGTGTATATCATTTATGTAAGATAGAGGCACATCGAAGAATTGATGATAAAATAGAAAATCTATGACGAATCATTAGGTCAAGGTGAACCATTCTATAGGATCTTTTCTGTAACTACCTTGGTTTCTTTTTACTATGGCATTTCATGGTTTCTCATGACCATAATTTTGAGGTGGTGTTTTTCTTTTTTTTAATAAAAAAAAAATTTGTTGTGGTTAAATATCACATGTAGCACTTTAATGTAATTTTATGAGAGGTAACTGAGCAAGTTTCTACAGCATATGCCTCTACATTGCTTATCGGTGCGTGTTTTGATGCCTTGTTACTTTTGTTTCATGTGGCAATCATTCTATTAGTCGAATCTTTTTTCTTTTCATTAGCACCACCTGCATTGTCCTAATTCAGGTACCTGCAGTCAACATGTATTGATACTCTCTTGGCTTCTATGTTGAATTCCTGGCAAGTATTTTGAATGACAGACATTTAGCCTTCTCCAATGTTGAGTTCTTGTGTTTACGGAAAAGCCATCTGCTCTCAAGTGGTTGAAAGTTTATACTTTATTTTTGCTTTAGTCTTCATCCTCATTAACTTTTTGCTTTTGTTGAATCCTTTGAAATAATTCTACAGTTAGTCATGATTTGACTTGATTCACCAGTTAATGAGCAGCATGCGTCTCAGGCTCAAGAATGGGCAATTGATAGGAAACAATGTTCACAAGATCGGCCGAGGGTGAAGCATTCGAACCTCACTGAAATCAAAGTCTCTGGAGGAAAAGAGAGGGGTTTATAAGCAACAATGCAGATTTTCATCTGGAATACAACCATAAAAATGAGCACTTAGTAGCTTTTTGAAGTGATGATGGGCATATATACTAAAATGTCTTCTTTCTTTCTCTCTCTCTCTCTCTCTCTCTCTCTCTCTCTCTCTCTCTCTCTTATGGAAAAAAATATGACATAGAATTTACATACAATGCTGGAAATACATTACATTTCAATGGTCAATGTTGCCAAGGTTGGAAATACAATGTTGTCACCTTCAAGGTTTACAACTCTAGCTTTAGCAGTTGTTAATAGCAATGAAACAGTGGACGCATCGATCAAGGCTGTCTTTATAACTTCTACTAAATCAATTATTATGGCTTTCACCATTTCAACATATTCACCTTTAACCGCACCATACCCGAAATGAGGTGAGTTTGCTCCAATAGCTTGTCAATAACCTGAGCTCCATCACCACCAACATTTTGAGCTGATGGCGTATATTGAAGCCTTAAGATCATTCTCAATAATTTGGATTCCTGTTTTGAGGTCCTCATTAACCTATGGCATATAACAAACCCATAGCAACACCTGGAACAATCCCTTCACTTGCTGCCTTTGTTGCGTTTCGAGCATCTGTAACGCGATTTTTTCTCACTCCAACTTCTGCCTAACTGGTTCCTCCAACCTTAAAAACGGCCACCGAAGAGATTTGATAACCGCTTATGTACTTTTTCCTCGTCAAGAAGTGGATGTGTTGTTCTCCACAGTAGTCCTTAACTGCTTACGTCTTTCTTCAGTTTCTTCAATCAGCTTCTTGTCCCTGATATCAAAAAAAAAAAAAAAAACTTCTTGTCCACACCACCATGTATAAAAAGTGTGTCATCAAGAGAAATCGTGAGAACTGGAGCTTTAATGGCACAAACCTTGACCCTTGGCCTGATGTTTGTTTAGAATAAGCATACTCATGTTTGTTTATAATAAGATAATTTAATATGAAAATTATCTTTTGTTTCTTCTGTGCCCGTGTGAGAAAATTATGTGAAAATTATCTTTTGTTTTTGCTAAATTTAACACGGGTCGTTTGTTTGGAACAAAGATGAGCCATTCTTGAGATATTCATTAATTTCTTAACATGGTGATCTCGAAGCAAGATTGTGAGGAGTTCTATGTTACTCCCTCTGCCCTAAAAAGAATATTAGGCTAGACTTTTCAACTTGGTTGATGGATTCAAAACTATTAACCTTTGAATTCATTCACTGCTAGTATCATTCTGAAAACTCTATACTAAATTTCTTATTGGCTTATGACCAAACTTTTAACCAATCAATTAAAAAATTTTAAACATTACACTTTTTATTGATGAAGTCATTTCTTTTTGTTGGTGGTAATAAAATAACTGGAAAATATAAAAATGGACATCGTGAACTTGCATTTGCTCAATATA
Source organism: Oldenlandia corymbosa var. corymbosa (assembly GCA_949775105.1). Taxonomy (NCBI): domain Eukaryota; kingdom Viridiplantae; phylum Streptophyta; class Magnoliopsida; order Gentianales; family Rubiaceae; genus Oldenlandia; species Oldenlandia corymbosa. The sequence goes on along the minus strand of OX459119.1, from coordinate 7,487,845 downwards.
AAAACATAGCTCAATATTTAGATTTACACATTTATTAAAATACGAGAAAAACACTCGAGTACATCGGCATGTATCTACGCAAACCAGTATTCTCTCACGCACAGCTCTACGTCTTCCTTTTTAAAGTGAAGACATTCACAGCAGTAAAGATCCTGGCCATGCCATCTACGTTAGATGAGGCCTTAGAGGACATCAGTAGAACTCAAAACGTCGTCCACAAATAAGTGTTCGACCTCATCGACCAGTAGAAATAACAGCCCCGTCACATGCCTAATATATTTTACTCTCAATTCTTTGTGTTATTTAAAATTTCAACATAAAATTTGCTTATTTAAAAGCAATAGTATTTGTTTACATTCAAATTGTTTATGTAATACTAACAATATTTGGTTATTTATAATTTAAAAAACATTTGTTACAATTATTTATTATTTCAATTGTGGATTACGAACGCGCCCGCCTAGTTAATATGAACATGTACCTTCTAAATAATATAAAGAAGAGGGTGACCGGTGGGTCCCATTTAAAACAAAATTAAAAGAAAGAAGTGAGCCATTTACACTTGGAGTTTTTTTTGTCAGTTGACTCAGTTCACTAGGAAAGTTTGATGACATCACCATCAGCTCTGGGAGGTTACTAAACGCCCTAAAAATTTTCCTTGAGCGCCCTAATATAATATCAAAAGTCTTTTTTGCCCCTACATGATTTTATAAATTAAGAGTTTCAATTTCATTCTTCAATTCCTAAACCAATCTTTCATTTCAAATTCTCTCAATCTAAACTCCAAAAAACTTAGATTCAATGGCTGAACGAATGAAACAGCTATGGAAGGAGCTATGGAAACTGAAGGTACGTAAATTTGAATTGTTTTTTTCAATTAGAATTATTTAGGAATGTTTGAAAAAAAAAAAACACCCCAGCCCCGGCCGGCAAGGGAGATCCGTGCCGGGGTGTGTAGAGCTGGCGCGCAGATCCGCGCCAGCTCTACACGCGCCAGCACGGATCTCCCTCGCCGGCCAAGGTTGGGGTGACGCCCCTTTCTTCGCCGCCGAAGAGAGGGGGGGGGGGGGGGGCGAGAAAGGTCTCGTCAGGCGGCTAGCGCCTGGCGAGATTTACCGTATGACCGGCGCCGGTTTTGGTTTTTTTTTTTGTATTATATTAATTTTTTATATTATTTATTTAATTTTAATTGTTATTTATGAATTGTATAGTAATTTTAATTTAATTGTTACTATTAGTAATTGTAAATCTTGTGATATTTAGTTTAATTATTTATTATTAGTTAAATTTATAATTTTATAGTTTAATGCTAGGAATTTATTTTTAGTAGTTTAATTTATTTAGGAAACACTATTATTAAAAGTATATGTTTAATCTTCAGTAAATAAATTAGTTATAATACTTTTGTAATTTTAGGAATTCAATTGTAGTTTTAGGGAGCTTAACGGTTTTTAAATTAATTTGGAAAATTATGAAAGTTATTATAATTAATTTAATTATAGAAAATATATTTGTAGGATTAGTCGGTTTAATTGTAATTAGCCTCAAAAAAATATCAAACGTAGAAATTAAATACTTAGTATAGGAAAATTAAATAAATAAGTACAAATTAAATAAAAACAAGAGGTTAGTAGATAATTAGAGTTAATAAAATATTTATTTAATTGTGGTTAAAATTAAATAATAAATTAAATATTTATTTAATTTTGGTTAAAAAATGAAAAATAAAATATGCAGATATTATTAATTTTACTTAGTAGATTTGATAAATTGTACACTTAAGATGTATAGTAGATAATTTTATAATTAAGTATTTAAATAATATAAAATTATATTAAAGTAATTAACCTAAATTATTAATTTGTTTTTTGGGATGCATTCAAGAATAATTAAAGTTACGTGTAAAATTTAAAACTTTTGTAGGACGGGATATCGCCTCTTGAGGGATCTGGACATCGACAGCAGTTACGCACAATCTGTATGCAGAACATCGAGCAGAAAAAGAAAAAAACTTAAAGAAAGTGAAAAATGTACATCCTACGTTTGGCCCACTTGGTGAGTTAGCCAACGTAGATGATGATGATGATTTTGAGGGAAAGGAATCAGCAGAGGATAGTTTTGAGAGTGGGAGGGGGAGGGGGGGAGGAGGACGATGTGGATGAGGATGAGGCAGCCGAATATTCCTCGCCTGAGAAGAGGGATTTACATTTTGGAGATAACTCAGTACTGAACCCCATTAGTCGTACTGATGATTAGACTCTAGTTCACCCTACCCGGGGGGAGGGGGGAGGGGGGAAGACCCTTGTTGGATTATCGGCCCTGAATTCAGCTTACACTCCTGGTGGTTTCAGTGTTCGTGTCGGCCCACAGAGTACTCTTTTTAGAGGTCCCAGTACTACTCTTCATCATGCCGGCCCGCAGAGTACTCTTTTTAGAGGTCCCCCTCTGACTAGTCAGCCTCATTCCCGTTTTGGTGGCGCATCCATTGGTGCCTCTAGCCGTCCTGAAGCAGCTGCATCGTATACGTATTTGTAAATATTTCAGCATTCATTACTGCTTGGTCAATTTCTTAATTGCATTCGGTTAAGTATTTATCCACTATTCTTTATTCGGGTTTCAAGTACTAGCAGATGGTCTAAGGTTTCTACCGAAGGAACTGATGATTGGGTTGTGACGGACGACATACGGCGGGCCATGTGATGGGTCAATGATTCCTAGTTTTCTTGGCCACACTGCTTATTAGTTGTGGAATGGAGAACCAAGAGATTACCTGATGATGAAGCTAGCGAAGAAGAGTTTGTCTAGATTGCATGGATGGTATGCGAGGTTGCCGGAGAACGCACAGTTGCAGATTCAGAATACCGGTTTGTATCATCTGATTGATACCATGTATGATGACATTGGCCTTGCGCTTATTTCTGCATTCATAGAGAGGTGGCAGCTCGACACAAACTCTTTCCACTTGCCGTTTGGGGAGATGGCCATAATGATGCATGATGTGGCACACATTTTGGCGATTCCACTTGATGGTTACTTGTTAACCCAACCTCCGGAAGCTGAAATTTTGAAGATGCAGGTCGCGGGGTTGCTTGGGATGCCGGTGGCTGAGTTAAAGCGTGCATGGAGCCACGGAGGTGTGAGCGACATATTGATCGAGGAGTGTTGTCGTAGAGTCCTCCCCGCTGTTCAGGTTCAAGCTTGGGTGTGGATCTTGTTAGCCTCGACACTCTTCCTTAACAGGAGTGAGGACAGGATCAGTGCTTCGTTTATGAACGAGCTCCACGGAGGTATCCAAAATATTGAAGCTTACTCCTAGGGATCCGGTACACTAGCATTTCTCTACCGTCAGCTTGGGATTGCTAGTCGAGCAGGATGTACCACGATGGCTGGTTGTATGACCCTTCTCCAGGCATGGATATATGAGTATTTTCCATGCTTCCAGCCCTCCAAGAGGCGGGGACATCGAGGTGTTGATGGTTGGCCCAGAGCCCGAGACTGGACACCAGTTAGCTATAAGGGCCCGAAGCCTATTCATAGTTGTCTCCAGCAGATTCGTGCGTAACTCGATGCGATAACTGAGCAAGAGGTAGTCTTTATATTTGCGTAAGGGGTATTTCATTGAATGCACTATAATAAATTTTGGTAATGTTCGCAGGTCAACTTGGAGCCATTTGGTCGCGAACAGGCGGCAGCATATCCAAGGACCATCTTCAGTGGGTGGATTATGTACCACGACTTCCAGGAGTCATACATGCCGGAGAGAGTGCTACGCCAGCTCGGTTACGTGCAGTACATGCCTCGTGCGCCGCTCACGCCGGTCACTCAGTTTCGCGGGAAAAATGCACACAAGTATTTTGTTGACTGTCCGATTGCCGAGACCTGTAACTGTTGGGTTAGATTTCCGGAGTCGGAGTGCATCAGCCTCAGTCATTGTATGCCGATATCGTCTACTGAGGTAGGACAGGCAGCTGTAGATTACCTCGACTGGTACAGAAGCCATTCACATCCATTCCTACTGCCAACGTCCGTACCGTCTACATCACGCATCCCAGCGAAGAACTGCACCACTTACGTAAGTTCAACACTAACTAGAATTCCCTTTTTTTTAATAAGACATGTACTATCTTGAAGGGTTTAATATGGTTTTATTTAACATTTGTAGTGGATGCTTGAGATAGAGAGGTTGACTCGAGGTTGCATCGACAATTTGAAGAAACTCGATCTGGGTCTTGGTGAGGAGTGAGATACTCGCCTGGATGATGTCAGTCAAGCCCCATGACATTCTACTCAGTGTTTTTTTTTAAAACATTTATGTAACGATTTCGTTTTTGTGAACATTATGGACTTATGTTGATTTTCAATTTTCATTTTCATTTATGTGAACATTTAGGTAAAGAGATCATAAAATTTCACCAATTGCATAAAAAAAATATATATAAACAACATATCACCCGAGATCACAAAATTCCCGTGTGGGTCTTATCGGAGGTATCAAAGTACGCCATACCTGCATTCTGGGTTCAAAAGGTACTTCCCAACCAATAACACTACTATCACGATCATGCCGCCAACTGGGGTGAATGGGAGGAATCGGAAAATCACCCTGCAAATTGAGTCGAATGAAGTGCTGGTAAGGCTCAAAGTGGCAAATAACTATCTGGAACTCTGGTCTTGTTGCCCCGCCCCGTGCGATCAGTGGTAGCATAGTCCAACAGGTGCCGTTTAGATTTACAGCACCGTCTGTTCTGAAGTAGTAAACAACAGCATCTGTCGACATCCAGTGACCTACGGAGATAGCAGTCCACCGTATACGCTCTAGGCTTGCAGGTAATTTTTCCCACCTACAAAGAGAAGTAAAGGAAGGTTTTAAATAAAACAACATTGATGCAAGTGTATTAAAACCGCTCACAAAATTAAACTGACTTCATACCCGTAAAGGTTCCCATATAGCCCAGGGTTATTTATAATCTCATCACACACTATCTGTCTGCACAAAACATGATTATTCTGCCCTCCCAACATGCAACTCGCAAAGACGCGGAAACCACAATTGCCGTCAGGAGCGACATCAAGATATGACTGAACATGATTGTGGAGTATCTGCGGAATCTTATTCTTATGCCTAAACTGGAAAAAGTCTGTCTGCATCACATCTTTAACCAAGTAAAATAATATCATTATTTCTGGATTACATATCAGTATTTAAGAACAATATAAATTATAATCGTACCTCCGCCATTGGGTTTAGAACCCGACTTGTGGCCTCTACTGGAACTGCTCGTGTTCGTCCCACCTTGCCCAGTCCATGTACCTGCTCTCGCATGGGTCAGTAACAAAAGTGCTTGAATTAAACCATCTGTGAGGGGGAACATCATCCGAACTATCCTTCTCTGTTACCTTATCGATGTCAAGTGTGCTCCAAAATTGGTGTAAGTATTTTGGAGTCAAAATCTCGTTGGCCTCCATTATACGCTTAAGTATACATGCACAAGGGATGGAATGAGTTTGCTTCAGGTAATGATTGCATTCCCAATACACATCATCTCCGAGTAGCTGTGCCCCTTCCAACTCATTGTTCAATAGATCCAAGCAGTAGTGTGAAACATTGCATCTTAATTGGTAGAAAGAGTACTTGTTGTCTTGCCTCCCTATTTTCTGCCTTAATTCTTGCAATTTCTCCCGGTGGAGGAATTATAACAAATTAATTAAACAAACTAAACACACAAATTAACTAAAAAGAGATCAAAATCCAGTACCTTATTTGCGTAAGCTGTGTCTCCAGTAATATGTGAACCCTGTGCCAGACCGTTTCAAAAGAAACATTTGCAGTGCCGAGCCATTCCTTTAACAACTTGTGTGCGCTCTCCACTCTACAAGTAGTGGTGCTGCCAAGATGCAAATAAATGTTGGTCGATGCATGCACAAACTTGTCCGCCACCACTGACCATGTCTTCCTAATATACTGTAGAACGGGCTAAAATTGGGACCAATTATCTTGTAAATAGCAATGCGAAACTGGCATCCGGTCATCTGTGTCTTTGTATTGACTTGGGCGCGCACGTTTTCATCCACCTGTTGACCTTGGTACCCGCCATCCTTTATGACAAAGGAGTATAGTACTATTATCCTTGTGCGAGGATACACTTAACTCTATGTTGTAGATATTCGCAATACCCTTCGCATATGCAACAGCTTTCTTATTCGTGGCAAAAGTCTCGTCTGTAGCAAAAGCCGGACTATAATCGACTCCATTCCCCTGATCAAACCTATTCTACACACATTAAAAATGAATTATATCATAACTTAAATTAACTCTAATAATATTAAACCACAAATAATTTGCTATGAGCCAAAAACAAAATATATAATCCGATACAATGATCTTATACTTTAAAGATAATTAATATATACTAATAACAAATTCGATACATTATTAACAAAAACTCGTTATTTTAAGAAAAACCCTAAACCCTAACACCTAAACCCTATACCCATTAACATACTACCTAAACACCCATTTAACAAGAAACAAACTATTTCATATGATCATACTACATAATTAACATAATTAAAACATATAACAATCTAAATACATTATTAACAAGAAATAAACTCATTTAATATAACAACTACAACCTATGAACAAAATACGTAATTAAAAAACATTCTCTAAATATCATAAACCCTAATTAGCATAAACCCTAATTTTCTAAACAAATATTAAACTACCAAACAAATACTCAAATAAAATAAATACATGAATTAAATAAATTTATTAAACTAATAATAAAAAATTAAACTAATAAATATTAAATATATTAAGAAATTATTAAAAAAATTCTTAAATTAAAAACAAAATGGGTGGCGCCCGTTTGGTTGCCAACCCGGACAAAGGTGGCGCCAAATCTGGCGCCACCACCTTCGCCTAAGGCAAAGGCTGTCTCGCCTTCCTGTAAAGGGAGGCGAGTTTATTGCACGCCACCCCTATGGGGGTGGGGTGTTTCTCCTGCGCCAGCCGTTAACGGCTGGCGCGTTCTTCCCTCGCCCTCCCTCCCCCCTTTTTCGAAAAAAAAAACTTACCTCCATTTCAAGAGGCGTGTCGGTCTTTCGCGGGCGCTTAAATAAAATAATAAGGGCGCTCAACAGTTCGACCCTTCCGATATCAGGAGTCAAGGGGGCTTTCGCAGGATTACCAAAACTAGGGGTTCATTTTGTTAAAGAGCCAAAAATCAGGGAGTAAAATGTAGTTTGTGATGAGATTGACTGTAGATAGATTTTGCCTTCTACCTTTTTCCTTCTCCTCCTTTCTCCACCCCCACAAGTTCTAAACGGTAAATCTCCGGCTTTTCTCTTCTCACCTCCGCCGTCGTTGCTGTTCTCTTTTCTCCACCACGACAATTTTTCCTGCTCTCGATAACGCTACAGCTCCGGTGCTTCCCCATTTCGTTACAGCAGGTAATTTTGCGCGGCGATGGCGCATTGTTGGTGGCTAATTTAGGGTGTTTCATGGCAAAAATTAGGGCTTGCGAGTTTCCTTGGTGAAATCTGTAATTTGGTGATGGCATATTTTGCGTCCGGTGAGCTCGAAATCTGCTCTGGATGGTGATTTCAGATTCCGATGATTGAAAGTCCAGCAAAAATCATATAAATATTAGGGCTTGGGAGTTTCGTTGGTGAATTATACGATTTGGCGACGGCATATTCTGCCTCCGGTGAAAGTCGAAACTGGCGGCGGATGGTGATTTCAGATTCCGACGAGTGAAAGAGCAGCAAAAAATCATACATCAATCACAGGTTATTTCCGTGAAAACCACATTTCTCTTTATATTATCGAAATTCCCAACACTCTTATCTGGTTTTCTGCAAATTGCCCGCGTGGACAATGTGAAAATTTAAATGTACCCTTTTTCTCTCTTTATTTACTGTATTAAACAGACAAATCTAGGATACTAACATAATATGTCGTTTATGTTGTTGGTCGAGCCTTAATTTTAGATGAATGAACGAGAAAAAGAAATGCCAAGATAAACGTCCATTCGTGGTAAAAATTTTGAGGTATTGCTAGATTCTTGTAAAGAAAGTTCTGATCGCTCCAGTATTTTAAAATTTTCAATGGTTTTTTTCCCTACTCCTTCTCTATGGCTCGTTTTATTGATTAAGGTTAGGCATATTTGTTGTTTGTCTTCTTGAATCTCTTAGTAAGCTTTATCTTGTATTCTCCTGATTTACTTAGTTAGTTATTTGTACTTGTCCGTTTAAGTTGAAATTATGAAAGCATTACCTTACTTGTTAATATCAGTTTCCTCATCTCAATCTTCGATTGTTATTAGTTTTGTAACAAGAATGGACATGAGTTGTGCAAAGCATCGTGTCTTTGGAAAACCAAAGAAGATGATGGCTTCTGATTCTCAATTCAGGAAGGTGAGTGATCAGATAATCCCTGATGTATCTGTAATTTCCGGTTGTTCTTTTTTTTTTTTTTTGGTTATATAAGGTTATTTTGCTAATCTATCCAGAAAGATGTTCCTAAATGTATTTGATAATTCTCTCTCTATGTTTTTAATGAATAAATGAAGTGTGCCAAAAGCCAGCAGTTCCTGGAAGATTTACCATCCGAGATTCTGGTTCACATTCTATCTTTTATGACACTGAAAGAAGCTGGAAGAACAAGTGTGCTGTCAAAAAACTGGGTTGGACTTTGGAGGTTTGTTGTTCAGCTCGATTTCGAACCTTCTAAAGATTCAGAATATATTGTGGGCACTCCTCTCTTCAATGAAATGAGAGGTCAGTATGTCGAATGGGTCAATAAGGTGTTGCAGTCACACAAAGGCTTCAGGATTGACAAGTTCAGGATTTGTTTTGAGTTGAACAGGTTTTTCCAAGATGACATTGATAAATGGGTTCACTATGCATTTTCAAGGAGAGTGGAAAGGCTGGAATTGAACTTGTTAGATAAAGGCTGCCCCATGTACGCTACGCAAGAACATTATCATTATAATTTCCCTACCAGGCTCCTCCTCGATGACAATAGCAATGGAAGCGACGAATCAAGCATTCATCATTTTGCCGGTTTTCATCAGTACTATAACCTTAGATCCTTGAGGTTAGGAAGTGTAAACGTGACTGGGGAGGATATTCATCTTTTCTTGAACAAATCTCCTTTTTTAGAACATCTCACAGTGCAGGGCTCCTGCTCCAAAGATATGTTGAGTGTTGTAGTTTTGGGTCCATCTCTTGCATTAAAACATCTGGAGATAACGTACTGTCAGTATTTGCAATCTATCATTGTGCGGGATGCACCTCATCTTATCTCAATCAATTTTACTCGAGTGAGTAATTTGGTGCTAGAAAATGTTCCAAGGCTTGTGGATGTGTGCGTTTCTGAATGGTTGTTTAGAGAAATAATTCCAAAGCTTAAAACCAGCTGCTTGTCCAGAGTGGAGGTTCTTAGCTTAAGTCTCGCTCATGATGATCTTGTTGACATAGAGGTTAGTACATCTAGACATGGTCTCCGTTTAAGTTCTTTTCTTTCAAATGGTATTTTATTCTGGTTTCACCATAAATCCCAGGGAAAAACAAGGGTTCTTGATGTTCCCCAGCTTACTGCAGTGAAGCAACTAATCGTATATGTCAATCCATGGAGAGACAACGACTTTATTCATTTATCATCTTATTTAATAAACTTATCGCCCAACTTGGAGAAGTTTGTACTGAAGGTACATATATATGTTTCTCTTTTCTTTTATTTCTAAGCATTATCGGTAGTAGATAAGCTGACTTATGCATTTTTCCTCTGCTTGTGTCACGTTATTGCTGCAGATTTTTTGGAATGTAGATCTGCTTGTTAACAACAAAGGACTCCCGAGCAACAAACAATTCCCGAGAGGAATTGAGGAAATAGTTTCAGGTGATCGCCGCCGCTGCCGTCCTTTAGTCAGCAAACACCTTAAAGTTTTTGAGTTTCGTGGATATTTAGGTAGAAAAACAAATGATAAATTAGTCAGGTATTTTTTGAAAAATGCCACAGCTCTGGAAAGGATCATTGTTGACCCTCGTGACCAATTGGTGTTTGACGCACTCTATGAAAGTTCCAGGTATCCTGGAACGGAAAAGTTTGCCAGAAATGCAGCGGAGACAAAGCTTAGGCGATTAATGCCTTCATCCGTTGAATTCCTGATTCCTTAATTAAATATTACTACAATTATGTAGCAGGATATGCGTTCGTCCATGGACTCCTTTGTTCTTGTCTCTATTTGAGTGGGTTTGTTAGCCAAATTTATTATTTTGACTTTTATTGAAAAGATTAGTGGTAGTATTTGAAATCAGATTATTGCTTTTGTGGTACATAATACTTTATCGACTCATCAATATATGCTATAAGACAGTTTTAAAATTGCAAATTATGTCACTTTGTCGACAATCCAATAGTTCTATAGTCCTATACGGATTCGTATAAATAAGAACAGTAGCAAAAAGGGTTGGAAGTTGAGCGAGGATTGTTCTGATGATGAGGTTGGAAATTTGGGCAGATCAAATTTACTGAATTTAGACTACAGAGAAAACTTTACTACGTACACTATACTTGAATATTTTGATACTCCCTCTCTCCCAAAATTATTGTCCAATTTAAGATTTCACTTTTAGTACAATTTGAACTAGAAATGAAAACCCAAACTGGACAATAATTATGGAACGGAGGCATAGTTATCAAATCGTGATACGTATCGTGTATCAAAAACCTAAATTTATAATACGCGTATCGTATCGTGTATCGTATCATAAGATACGTTTTAATATACTACTATGAATAAAATAAATAATAAATATCATAAAATCCATATGTCATTGATATATTTATACTTTTTTTATTTTTCAGCTATAAACAAATAAATTGATTAAGTTGAATTCAAGATTATTTGAAAGTTACACAAATTACTCATTAATTACATGAATAATGGTCGTACAACCCATGTAATAAATATCATTTTCATGATAATTGTTATTATAGTCATAAATTTAATAGTGAGAAAATTAATATAAATATGTATTGCATTTATTCAACATGCTATTAGTTATGCTTGATTTGGAAAATGATATTATGAATAAAATAATATTTTTAATATATTATTTTTTAGACTATGATAATTTATTAAGCGGTTCTGTCTTTAATTGAGAAAGATTATGTTTGTGAAAGAAATAAATCAATAATATCTATTTAAAACAAATTGTAAATGAAATTCGCTCTTAATTTAAAATTTAAACGGTTATTATAAAACAAAAGTTTAAATTTTTTTCCTCTATGTTTTTGTATCGTACGATACACAATCGTATTGTGTATCGTATGTATCGTACGATACGTATCGAAATCCTTAATTTTGATACGTATTGTGCGATACGTATCGCATATTGTACGATACTTACTAGTATGAACGGAGGGAGTATGTCTTAAAAATAGAAAAGAAAGAGCAAAGAATACAAGCTAGTAATTTTGACTTTCAGTCCTATCCGATCTCTTCCTAATCTATTAGCAGACAAAACCCATCAAATCTAGAGGTGTTTTAGAGAATGGGTTAAACCTCAGGGGGTGTTTTTGATATTCGCCCAAGTTAGTTTTATGTTCTCAACTCTCAAGCATTCCTTTTGGGTTATCACCATGTTTAAAGTATCGATTTGGAGACGGAAGCTCAATTTGAAGAAGGCGGTTGTGACATTGGGCGATTGGCTTTAAGTCTTTTGAGAATTGAGTAACGCCAATAACATCGACGATGTCGTCTCTAAAGCCACAAACCTAATGATCTTGGTACAGAGCTCCGCTTTGGTCATAAATGTTTTTACCGAATTTTACCAACATAATCGTCTGCTTGTATGCTCATAATATAAATGACTCATTATCAAACATTCTTTTGGTCCTTTTCCGAAAGTGTTGCAATGTTAGACGAAATCAACTACACAACCTTTCGGGCCTCATGGGACTTTTTGAAGCCATCGCAAGTCGCGACGAGGACAATTATACTGATTACATGTTTCATAGCTAGTTTCTTGAGCATGGTTTTTGACACTTCGACACAGCTTGTTAATTAATTTAGTTGATTTTTTTTTTAATATTTTTTTTCTGAACAAAAGAGAACTGAAGAATTTGTCATCATTCCCGATCAAATTGAAGTGAAGAGAAGTAGATTGGTGAATGAATGTTAAACGGAGTTGAATTATTGGGAAAGGAAAATCACAAAGATAGTTTTGAAGACATGAATAAGAAGATGGCCATCTTGAAAAAGAGGGAAAGGGGGTAATCTTGTTAATTAAACAAAATTTTGCTCTGTCAACTAAAAACTGGTTTTACAATATCGCTAGCCTTTATAACATTGTAACTTTTTGTAATTCTCCGCTTAAGTTGAAACTAGCTACGAAAGTATAACACCTGTTTCTTCCACTCAGAATCGGTGATTTTTATTGGTTTAATTGGAAACAAGAATGGACATGAGTTGTGAAAAGCATCGAGTCTTTGGAGAAACAAAGAAGATGAGATGGTGGAGTGTATTATTCTGAATTCTGATCCACAATTCACTTAAGGTGAGTGATCAGATAATCCTTGATTCTAATTTTCAGGAAAGCTAGGTGGGGAATTAGGGCAATCCAATTTACTGAATTTAGAGAAACTTTATTAGGCATGCACTGTATTTGAACATTTTCATTTGGATTAAAAATAAAAAAAAAAAAAAGAAGAAGAAGAAGAAAAAACACAAGCTAGTTTATTGGTGTAGATAACGCCCAACGGAAACGGGCTGAATACCTTGGGGCTTGGGGAATGAGAAGGGCAAGACAACCCAATTCAAATGAGCTAAATTGGAATCAGACAAATGGATCGTCTTTTTTTTTCTTTTTTTTTTTTTTTTTTTTGGTTGTTTTTTGCTCAACGACTGCTCAGTTTAGATGCAGGTTCAAAACAGAATTCCGTAACAAATTTATCTGATTCAAAAATCAAAAAACAAAATACTGCAATGAGAACTTCAAACGAAATTAAAATGCAATGAGACAAGGCCCAAATAAACATGAAACTAAGGTTGCGATGAAACTAACAATGCATCGATGTTATAAAGCCGAAAAGGCCAAACATTTTTTCAAACTAAAACTCAAAATGAAATGACAACAATTTAAATCGAACAATTAGTACGATATATTGAATAATAAAGAATTACTCCTTCCGTCCCATAATTATTGTCCAGTTTGGATTTTCATTTCTAGTTCAAATTGTACTAAAAGTGAAATTTCAAATTGGACAATAATTTTGGGACAGAAGGAGTATGTGTTAATCAAATTTATGACAATGTTTGAGATGATAAAAATCTCACGACTCAAATTTTTATAATTTTAGTTCCTACATTTGGAATATTGATGTTGATGAACAAAGAGAGAGTAATAAATAGTTTCCGACTATATCTACTAAGTATTAGGAGACTACGTACTTTTACAAGAGAAGAAAATGCTTAACAAAAGACTTGGGTTACTATACTTTGTTTGTTTCCTTTTCTTGATGGTATTTTCAGATTAATATATTAATAATTGTTTCATGTTAACATATTTTTGTACATTTCTAATACATCTTTTTACCTTTCTCATTCATAATAAAAAAACACCTTAAAACACACACTAAAAAAACGAAACAAACAAACCGCGATTTCGGTTAAAAGCAGCATGTCTAGATTTAGAAACTTTGGGGAATTCTATGTTTTGCCTACTGTAAACAGAATCTTTCCCCTAAAAAATCCTTAATCATAGAAGTCACTGATTCCTTTTTTTTTTTTTTCCTTAAAAGCAGGAAACATTTGCTACAGAGTAGGGGCGCTTAAGAGTGTTATGTCAGTATCAAGGCCGGATATTAACATTATTTGAAAATACTGTAGTAACAAGAATTATATAGGCCCCAGCAAAGCGTAGCTCCTCAATCATAGAATAAATTTATAGAGTTCTTACAACCTGGAAAAAAATGCTGCAGCTTTTGCGGAAAATAATGAATAAATTTCGTACTATGGGGGTCCCCTACTCCCCCTTTGTTAATAATAATAGCTAGTGTGATCTGATGTGGAAAACCAATAAGAGCTTTCTAATGGTAATTAGGTCCTAATTAATCAATACAAAAAAAATAATTAAGGAATTTTTTTTTTAAGGACATTATAATTTTTGTTTAAAAAACACCTTCAAATAGTATTTTATTTAGAGTACCGTATGTAGCTGCACCTCCTATTTTTGCCCTAAAATTTTCTCTTCATTTTTTCCCCCCTCGAATCTAAAAGAAATCATTGTCTTATTTATCCCATCTTCCACATCATAGGAAGGCGAGGAAAGAAAAGGTTCCAATTTCTTGTTATTCTTTTTTGTTTTAAAATTTTTGAAAGAGTTGCGGAATATATGTAGTAGTATATGTGTAATAGATGAGACATAATATGGACTTATGGAGTATCTTATTTCGGAATATAAATGTCTTGGTCTTTCCTTACATGGTTGTATCTTGAATTATTGATCAAGAGATATCGACTCAATTTTATTTTTGTTTGGTATTTTAAAACTTTTTGTTTTCACTTTGATTCAGGAAAAAAAAAAAGAGTAAAAACTAGTACGGATGAAATAACTTTTATCAAATGATAATGATAACAACACCAACCTAATATTATATATAAAATAATGAAAACAGCAAACAAAAAGGGGAATCATGTATATATATATATATATATCAGATTGGTGGTAATTTAAATTAATTAGTGGGTGGGGTTGGTTAGTGCTTAATTAAATCCACAAAACTGGTCCCCTCCCTTTGGTACATTCATGGAGGCTTCCCAGCAACAATACAGCGTTAATACTACTTTCAGCAATTCTAATAAATTATACATCTATCTCTCTCTGTTCCGTTGGTTCCTCGAGTACTATGAATGCCCACATGCTGCCCAGATTTAAAGACACTCTACTTCATTGCTTCTTGGTTCTGGCATGAACAGTACTGTGTGTGTGACTGTGTTTTATATATTCTTTTAAAACATTAAACTGTGTACTGTGACCTTGTTTCAAAGGTGGGAGCAGTGGAGTTGGAAGTGATTAATCAACTTTGTAAAAAATTCACAAGTCTTAGTCAAATTCATCTTGTGAAGCTACTTTTTTTTGTTCCGAAATTATTATCTAAACTGGATTTTTATTTTAAATATAAATTAAAAATTTAAACTAGATAATAATTTTATAATAAAGAGTATTTTTTAAACTGTAATTAACCTGCCAACGGAATTCAAAAGCTACGCGTGGGGGATGTTGTAAGAGAGGAAAGCGACCACCTCACAATATGTATAGGACACGGGTTAATTATATGTACATTATTAGTGTTGGGGACTTTAGCTTATGCTTGAGCAATACGTCATATCTACTTTCAGCGCCTAAGGTATAGTGGTTTTCATACGGGGATAGATGGATGCGATGCTGTAAGTGTCTTTCTCCGTCCCTGGTTCGATGTATAACGTACGTATCTACCTGAGAGAGGTTTGAAAGAGTCTGTATGGGTTATTTATATATATATATATAAAAAGATTTACGGTAGATTATTTGACACTGTTAATAAAGATATGTCTTCTCAACTCTCAAATGATTTGGAACAGATGAATCCCCCGGCACACAATGCCAGAGCCTGAAAATCAATATTGGGGGATGCAAAAAATGAATCAACACATAGTTTTTATTGAAAATTTAAAATATCCCTACTAAGTACAAAAAATTGAGCAGATGCGACCTCGCTCCTCCGTCCCCAGCTCCGCGGCATTTTGAGTGAATTAGTTTATTCCTGAAGAGTATCATTCTTGTATCGAACTTGCTTAATTAATTAGTTTTGTTTAGATTATTGTGTTCTTATTATAATTACAACAATAAAATAATATAGAGTTGTAACATGTAACTTTACAATATACTGTAGTTATCATATTGCACGGAGGGAAAAAAAAAGAAAAAGAAAAAAAGCATTGGTTTTATATTTCCATGTTGTTTTTGTTTTGGATGATATTGATTTTCGATCCCAGGTTAGCAAAATATATTAGTAACATCAGTGAATTAGTAATGATGGGTTTCAAAAAAGAATATCAACAAACTGATACGGTGATTTTTATCATAACAAACCGGTATTTATTCTTAGACGTCCCTTTGATTTTTGTATTAGGATAAATCGTTAAAGCATTATTTGCAGGTGAAAGGAGTGGTTTATTACAAGTTGCTGCTAAAAGGAGTGGTTTATTCGGTTGGACCCTTGAACTTTGAAGGGCAATATCTCTCCAAATTTTCTATGGTGATGAAAAGGTATATTTCTAACCTGATGCGAAAAAATGTGGAACACAAGAAGCCACACAATTTTGTTGGAGTTTTTAAGTTTGAACTTTGAAGCAGACGTTCGTACGTGGGTGTAGACCTAATGAAAATGAACTCCAACACGGAACAAGACCACGTGACGTCAGGTTCCCGATGCTGAGCTGTCGTCATCTAAGTGGTTAATTTATGCCACGGATTGTACGGAAAGACGACTAGTTATTACAGTGTGTCACCATCTTGCTAATATCTCTGTTTGTTTGATTATTTTTTTTAATGGTTTTTTCAGCTTATTTTTTTTAATTAATAACTGTTCTATCTTATTATACTTTTTTACATTTTTAATATACGTTTCTACATTTTCAATAAAAAAATATTTAAATACACACATTAAAAAAATGAAACAAATCTAATTAGGAAAGTGCGCTTTCAATTTTTGTTTTTTTTTTTTCTTTTTTTCTTAAAAAAATATTCCTCATATTCTTTTTACATTTGCTTTGCCGAAAGCTTCCCGAATCCTGCTGCTGCCTCTGCTGGGACAAAATATAATGTCAATTTTCACCACTTTTTCTTTATTCAAAAAAAAAAAAAAAATACTTTGTGTACTCTTATCCCCTTTTATTTTAAACAAAATTAAGCAACTCGTAAAATACATTATTTACTATTTCTTTTCTAGTTGTTTAGATCTTTTTGTTTTTTAATTTCGAACCACACATGATTACTACAAGAGACCATGTTTACTGTACTGCTCTAATTTACTAAACATAATCCTAGATTTGGAAAGGAGCGAGTGACATTCCATCAATGGACAAATTAGCTTGTAACTGTAATTCATTTTTTGGAATAAATGATTGAGACACGTAATTCTCTCCGTTGTAGTAAGAAATATGTTAACCATAACTTCAGCAAGCAATATTGTAGTATTAAAATATTTTGTGACATGACATATATAGACGTATACTATATACATTTATTTACGGGGTGAAGGAAAATAACATTTTTAGCTGCATATGTGTGACTATATATAAATTGGAATCTTTCAATTGGGTTAATAGACAAAAGTATACATATCAACAGCCAGGCTGCTAAATTTGACAACCGACAAGGATATGTGAATCAAAATCTCTTTTGCTTTTTTAGGTATAACCGGACAGATTTATACATGTGTTTTTAGTACTGCTTCCTCGTTCACCGGCAACCCACCCAGTGAGTGTGTGTTCTCCTCTATTTTCCCCAAAATTACCTAAAAGTATTTAGTTCTTTCAATGGTATAACCGGACAGATATATACATTACTTCTCTGATTTTAATTACAAGGCATAACCTAAATGAATTTTTAGAGAGAGTAAACTAATAAAAGTGAGGAACAGTTATCATTTCAATGGTATTAAAAGATAGTTGATTAAAAAAAAAAAAAGATTTGTGCGGCAACCACAATTTTGAAACACGTTTTAAAGCTGGTTAATTTACTCAAGAAAGTCTGGTGCATCTACTAATCTTAGGCTTCATTATTCATTTTCTCTACCTAACCAGTACAGAAGAAAATTCACTAAAATTTATTGATGTAATTACGGTATGTTGAAAAGAAATCCTTTATTGGTTTTTTTTTGTGGGTCATTTGTTTTAAGATGATAAAATATGTAAAACGTATCTCTTATAAATATCTAATGGCGTGGTGGAGAGTGAATCCTGATGTTGCGTTTTCCATTTTGATGGGATTGATCATGAATTATATAATTCTCGGATCCCAAACGTCACTGGAAAGTAGGTTTTGTGATGAATATAAGGTGTTATTATCATAATTGAGCTCTAACAATTATATGCAATGGTTGTTTAATCATGGTGTGGATCAAGGGCAAGTGTTGCTGGATTGACTGCGAGGCCTGAGGTAGAGATAACTGAATTATCATTTCCATGGAACCAGGACCCCTGTGTGTGAGGGAAATCTAGGATTTGTGGAGCTGGGAAGATTTTTTTTAGAATCATATCGAATTTGTGATAACTTTTATGACTTTATTAGCATCAACATATTTATTACTACATATTATGTGCCAATAAATTGGATTTCTTTATTTCATCACCATAATGTTTTTCTTTTTCGGTATCAATGAGTGAGGCAAAAGTTTAGCGACTAAGTAAGTACATTTGAGGATAAGCAATCCGTTTAATATCAGGATACATGGTATAATATCACGATATTGTTAGGGATACATTTTGTGATAGTATAATTTTTCAGTGTTTTAACCTGCATTTGTAACAAAAGATAAAGTTTGAGAAAGGAAAAACGAAAAAAAAAGGGCTAATAATGATAAGGATTCGATTCAAAGTCTCAAAGAAGCACTAAACCGAAAGAAGAACAAGGGCAAAATACATTGAGATTCGTACCAAAACATTACTACATGTAATTTTTATATTGGACTTGAGAATAAAATAGTATGCTCATCTGTCCATCTCTAGCTACAAACCTAAAAATAGCTTCCGGAATTTCACCCCCCTCTTATATATATATGGTCCCCTACCATTGGGCATCTTTTCCAACTAAAAAATAAAACGTTAAAAACCATAAATGAATGCTTTTAATGAGGCTTCCCACTTGTCCACCATTTCTTTTTCTAGGAGGGGTCCTCTTTCGTGCTGCTCGCGAGTTTACCAAAATAAGAAAAAAATTGATATAATGAGGTATTTTGAGGTTTCTATCCTGAAACTGGTCTTTCCTTAAAATCATTTTTTGTTTCTTTTCTTTTCTTTCTTTTTTTTTTTTTAAAAAAAATCTAACTACGAATATAAATATTCTACGGTTTAGAATTAAGGAAACCAGAGGACTTTGAGAAGCATATCATCAAAGTTCTTTCTTTCTTTCTTTCTCTCCCTCCTCCTACCTAGCTTACATCTGGCCAGGAAAGAAAAAAAAAAAAAAAAAATCTTCTTAGGGTTCCTACATTGCTGTCTTACTCATACCTAACCAAGGTCTTTCCCACAGCTTTATCATCTCCAATCTTTGCAGATCTGAGACATCCCAGAAAAGGTTGTGCTGTCTGATTTTACCATTTTTAGAACCATCAATCATAAGACATGAAAAAAAATCCATTCATCCCTCATCCAAAGTTTTTGGGTTCCTGTTTTCTCGAAACTATTCATTTGGGTTTCATTGAGTTTTCAATGATATATCATCTTCAAACTTGGATCTTTGATTTCTACTAAAATTATTCTTATTTATGGTTTGTCTTGCAGGACTTGAAAATGGTGAGAGGGAAAACTCAGATGAAGAGGATAGAGAACGCAACCAGTAGGCAAGTGACTTTCTCAAAGAGAAGAAGTGGTCTTCTTAAGAAGGCCTTTGAGCTTTCAGTTCTCTGTGATGCTGAAATTGCCCTTTTGATTTTCTCTCCAAAGGGAAAGCTTTATGAGTTCACAAGTTCCAGGTACGTACCAATAATATAATTCATCATCTTCTTTCACTTGATCTACTACTCCAACCCTCAATTTAATTTGGCCGGAAAATTCGCCGTACGCGTTTAATTATTCCGTCTGTTCTAAAATAAGAGTCTCGTTTTATGAACTAAAGCATACGCAACTTAACTCTTGTGGAGTAAGTATAACACCTTAAATTGTAGTGTTACGATGTAGAGCTAGATTTATTGGAGAAATCATTATGCTCATTCTAAAATAGTTTGAAAAAAAAAAAAAAGGAAAGGTACGAAAAATGAAAAGAAAAGAGGACAACCAAAATACAAATCAATGTGTTCTTGGGCTTTATGTGAGCCAAGGGGACCCTTTTTGTACTATTTTGTCTCTGAAATAATCTTATTACCTTGATGTTTTTCTGAACTGAATCTTTAGTACTGCTGCATCTCAATATTGCTTAGGATCTTCCTCACCCCTTCAGATATTTTTATATTTTTGAGGTTGGAATCAAATCCTCGTTTAAAGTTAGTACTTATAAACTGAATAAACAACACATATATGTAAGCTGCCACGCTGAATTTACAATATCAAGAAGTGTACTATAGAAATTAGTTTGTAGGTCATGTTCCCACTCAGTTCTTCGTGTGGTATACACATGTATATATCGTAGCTAATCCGGTAATCTCTTCACTTCATACTTCTCAATTGGAGTATTTTATAATTTTTAATTATTTTTTGGGGCAATCAAATATTTTGATATTGAATTTGTTGACATGATTCAATGTTACGGTATCAATAAAAAGATGTAAACATACTCCTTCCGCCTCAATTTGTTACACTAGTTTAGTTTAATAAACGCGACAGATAAAATGGAACAAGCTGAAGATATAATTATGTTTCACTTTTTGAGCAATATGAGTGATGACTTTGCGTTTTCAATTGGAACACATACTGGACTTTATGCATCATGAATTCACAGCCTATGATTTTTCATGTCTATCAGCCATTCATGCATAACAAGCACGATTCAATATGAGGTCAAGTGGTGTGCTTTAGGGGTTAGAGTTCGTACTAATCTAAATAATAGCTACAATTCTTCTGAAAGCTAGTCACAAAGAGATTCATTTATTAGTGATACATTTAGGAAAAAATATATTTGCGAGTATAAAACAGTTGCATAGATATCTTGGAAAACATTTTTTCAGTTGTCCTTGAAGCTTCATAGGAGATGGGAGATACTCCTTCTGATCCTTCGTACTCCCTCCGTCTCATAATTATTGTTCACTTTGCCCAAAAAATTTTGTCCCAAAATTATTGTCCAATTTGACTTTTTATGGATCAAGTTACACATTTGTCCTTAGTAAAAAACATTATCCATTAAAATCTTTGTGGTTAAACAATTACTTATGTAGGGGTATATCCGCTTGTTCAAGGTAAAATATAGTTAAGTTTGACTAAAAATAAAATCTTTCATTTTAGTAAAACTGGACAATAATTATGGGACGGAGGGAGTATAAAACATTTTAATTTCTCCTAAAGTTTATTTATTGTATTCTTTCAATTGGAGATGCATTTTCATATTAATTTATTTTGTTTTCCCATTTGTTATATAGAATTTTTAAGATTTCATTTTAATTAAAAAAATACGATAAATGAAAAATTATGAGAAATCAAAATGGTTTATATAAAGACCGAAGGGAGTATATAGTTAAAACAGTTAAACGTAACCATTACTTTCGCCATCCCAAAATAATTATTCTATTTGTCGTGTCATTCAAGTTTATTATGCTAATAAATATAAGGTTTGAAACAATTTTCAGTTTTATGAGCTTAAATTTTGTGTGCTTTAGCTAAATCTTGACTACGTTGGTTCATTTACTTAATTTTACCTTTCTCCATAGCTTTTTTTTTTTTTTTAAATCCAAAGTGAAGTACACTCATCTCAAACTAATGCCTGAGTCCAAACTCAAGCATTTTGCTTTCCTTGTTACTAAATAGCTACCGAAAGTAAACTATTTTATGCAGTAGTGTTGCATGTAAATTGAAGATCGTCTTTTGCCTCTCAATAAAAACTTACATGATTCAAATATGGACGAGTTAGACCAGTGGTTTCGGAGTGCGTACTATATATAAAAACAAGTTAGTTACCTATTGGTACTGCAAGTGAGCTTGGGACAATAAAGCTTACATATTGCTGCATGTAGCCATCTTGTATGTAATACTCTATTTCAATGGTATATCCAGCAGTTTTTTGTTCATCAGTTGTTAATTTCTTTTCTTCTTCTTCTTCTTCTTCTTCTTCTTTTACTTTTTTCAAATAGTGCCAACCATATAATAGACCGCTATGAGAAGAGCTGCAAGAATCAATATCTCAGCAAGAAGCTAGCTGAGGCAGATTCACAGGTTCGAGAATCTCTTCTAGTTTTGTTTAATCAATATCCATGCATGGAAAACTTAATAGTACTGTTTTCACGGTTTCAGTTAGAACATCAAAATACTTCTTCTTCTTCTTCCCTGGTTGATATCTTGGAATAAGATTAATGAAGCTTTTTGAACTTATTATTCTCATTAACTGAATCATTGTTACAAGGTGTCTTATATTGGAGGAGAGTACTACGTACATTTACAATAAAGGATAGATACACATATCATATACTCCCCTGGTCCTTATTATAAGGCATTTTGATTTTGTCCTAAGTTTTACCTAGGATGTATGTTTAATTTGAAAAAAAAAAACTTAAAAATTTATTTTAACATTCTTTGTGTTGTCCTAATTATTAGAAAATATTTTTTTATATTTTTTTCTTAATTAAAAACACATCTTAGGTAAAACTTATGACAAATCAAAATACCTTATAAATAAGGACGGGAGGGAGTATAATAGAACTTTAGTTTCTCGGCGCAATTTAATTTTTGATATGAAGATTGATCTGGTACTAATACTATAGGAGATTCATGATGGAACATGCATCAAGCTTTTGCTAAACAATCCTTTTATCTGTTCACTTTTGCAGCATTATGAAGAAGATATTGCGAACCTGAGGAAGAAACTGGACCTTCTTGAAGAAAGTAAAAGGTATCAAATCTTCCCTAATATATATTGAGATCTCAACTCAAAGCTACGAGATACTGTTCTTCCCCATTTTTGTTTCCAATTTTATCTCCGATCCTTCATTGATTGTTCTATTAATCCACGCGTTACAAACACTAAATTGTTAATATTGAGAACAAAAAATAACTAAAGAAATCAGTACTCAAAATTAAGTGCGTAAAATGATGAAATGGTGACAGAAAGTACATGGGAGAAGGTTTAGATTGTGCTTCTGTTGAGGAACTGCAGCAAATTGAAAGACAGTTGGAAAAAAGTATTAGCACGATTAGGTCAAGAAAGGTACGTACAGTCAATTTGCAGTGGATATTTTTGGAATTTCATTTTATTTTGGGTGAAAAAAATCAATGTTTTAAATTGTTTCGATATTCTAATTTTCCGCAGGCGCTATTGTACAAGGAGCAAATTGATAAATTGAAGGAACAGGTAAACGATGTATTGATATCGAGATATCATGATTCCATCAATAATTTACAAATGATTGTTTCATCGTAACTAAATTACCAGGTGTATGAGTACAATGAGATTTAGCATTTTAGTCCCTCGGTCCAAAATGATTGTTCAGTTTTAAATTTTCAAATTTAGTTCAAATTATATACTACTGAAAAAAAAACAAAACTAGACAATCATTTTAGAACACAGAGAGTAATAAACTAATACTTCCTCTATCCCCAAAAATAGTTTATATTATAAATTAAAAGTTCTAAATATGTTTTTGATTCAATCCACAATTCACAATGTGGATTATTATTTTTTTGCGACGAAGAAGCATATTTAAAAGTTTCGAGGTGCAACGCATATACACAAATAAACACTCTTTCAATTTTGGAAGGAGATTCTCGTTTATTGTATTATAAGATAACACAATATTCTTATCTACTATCTTATTAATTAATTAATTAATTAGGTTCAAATTTCACACTCTTTGACTGATTTAGAGCTGTGAGAACTATTCATTTTGCAACCACGTAGGCTCAAAAGTTGACATCTTATTCCTTTCTTATCTTAAATTCAGGAGAAAATTCTGTCGAAGGAAAACTCAGAATTACGGAAAAAGGTGCGTTTTTTTTTTTTTTTGGCTGTCGTGAATTCTTTTCTGGTCTTATTTTGTAAAGCACAAGTTTACAGTAAATTAACTTTTAGTTTGTGTTTTCATAAATAAAATAACATGAGTATTTCACAAGACGTTACGTGCGGCACAGGATCCTCTGTGCCACTTTCTTATGACACTTACTGTGACACAATCTAATTACTCTTTATAAATTATATAATTTGTGCTAATACATATACCGTAGTCACATATTTTTAATGTAGATAATTTTCATATTCTTATTTTATTTTTTATATCAATGTTTTATTATTTATGAAATTTGATTATTTTTATTGAATTTTTTAACTATGAAAATTAAAATATACAAACTCTAAACTCAAAAAAAGTGAACGCCTAGTCCTTTATATATAAGTTCAAAAGTGATTATGAATGGTATATGTATTGACACAAATTATATAATTTATAAGGAGTAATTGGATTGTGTCACAGAAAGAGAATCCTTTGCCGTTACGTGCACATTGTGTTATTTGAAAAATCAAAACATGAGTAACTTGCCAAATATGTGCAGTGTGACGAGCAGAAAGAATTGGAGCTATCAATCACTCCTCAAAGCTTGCCATTTAGACAAGCAAAGCAGATGGAGACGCAATTGTTCATATGATCACCTCCTGATATTTATAGATCACAGGAGGTTTTTTTTTTTTTTCCCTAATTTAATTTTAAAACCACATGAAATTCTTGTTGGTTTCCCATACTATCTGGTTATATACACATATCTTTCTCTTTTTTCTTTTCGTTTAAAGTCTTCGCGTGTTGTCCAATTTTCTTCAAAGTCTTTCTTCATTATAGGGGATTACATTACAACCCGCTAAGTCGATAAGTTGTTCATACTTTTGTCCGTAACAATATGAAAATTCTGTTTATAGTATAACTCGTGTATTTTGAAATTAATTTTGGGAATAGTATTGCTAGCGTATAATATTGTACTACATAAAAATTGTAAATTGACTATATATGTCGCCTTACTTTCTTTTAGTAATTTAAGTACTTTCTTGGTCTCTAAAAATATAATTCACATTAAATTTTGAGATTAACACTATTTTTAGTACGAATCTCAAAATTCATTATGAACTTTTCTTTTTAAAGATAGAGGAAATATATAACTTTCATTCATAAGCCCTCAAAAAAAAAAAAAAGTTTAAAATGTTTATAAGTGATGGAAACATCACCCGTAACGTGGTATACATAGTGCGGGTGCATGACGAGTCTAACATAACTTACAATATCCGGTGAATATATATATCACAAACTTCTAAAATCTAGTTATTCCATTATTATTTTTGCGTTATTGTATACATTTGATATGCGAACCGACACTAATGCCCCCACCGATTTTTCTTCATTTCTTTATCATTAGTCGAAAATAGTCAACCGCTGCAAATGATTTACCATCATTTTATTCACGTGATCATCGGTGTGAATTATATTTGGATGAAATACACACATATATATATCCAGATTAATCTAATGTTGAAATAGTGATTGAACTGTTAAATCGCCATACAATTGGGTCGACACAAAGAAAGAGGCTAATGAAGCTATCAGTTTTCTCAATTATCAAATAGGGGAGGGGTCAATAACACCGGCCCTGGCGGCTGCAGTCTAAATGCCGGCCATTTAGATTTAGGGGCTCCAAATTAAAGCACGTTTTATTTTTTTTCCATGCATCCACCTTCTTGCTATATAATACTCACTATTTGCACAATCACTGTTTTGTGTCTTCCTTCACATATAACCATCAGTGCATGTATTCAAGGAACACCTGTGTTTTCAACTCAAAGTATTCGCACCTCTTTAACTCGAGCGCTGAAAAGACCTGTTGCTCTCGATCAATTAAGTTTTCATTTCGAAAGATTAATGAAATCTTATCACCGCGGTGTTGGAAAGATCCAAATACTGTAGAGACCTCCACGTCATATTATTGAAAACTATACGAAAACAAAAACGTACCTTAATTTTTAGTGGCAAGAACATCATTCCGGTTTGGTCTTCCAGATGATCCTATCAAGCCCTTGCAGAAATCTCTGACAAATGGGGAGTCGAGATTTGGCATGACGGCTCATCCGGGGATCACAACCAATATGTAATAGAGTTTCCGATTCCACCCATCACAGAACAGGAAACTGGATTATAGGGTTTCTACACAATACTGGGCCACACCTTAACTTAATTATTATAATTAGCCCAAACTTTAGTTGACTTAATTATATCACTTTATGTGGGCTAGTGTTTTACGATAGCATGTAATATGCAATTGCATATTTAGTGGATAAGTCTACATAAATCTTACAATCTCCCACTTTGGCTATAAATCAAATATATTTCTTATAATTGTATATTATACCAAAAACTTTAGAGCGCCCAAAATTTGTTATCATAAAAGTATCCGAAACAATCCCGTCCATTAGTTACATTAACATAGAATCAAAGGGGTGCTCGTTGCACTAATCGCAACTAAACCCATCAGTGGTCACGTACATTAATATAACTAAATGATATGAAGCAAGTGTGGATGTGTAGCATGAAAATTACATGTAATATGATCTTTAACATGCCTATTTCCAAGTGGTCATCTTTATGCTTTAGTGAGATCAACCAAAATTTCAGAATATGAGCACACTAAAAACCTTAACTTTATACCTAAACTTACTTTAAACTTTATATTTTAGACTTTATACTGCAGTTTTAATATCTGAATATTCATAAATGTATGAATCCTCAGTAAAACCAAAATTACAAACTCCCACTAAACCATCGTGTCATCAGATTACACAACACTCATTTGAGCAAAATACTCAAGAATGACCTTTAGTGAAGTAATCTATGATATTAGAGTTTGTCCGATTGTGCTCCTTAGAAAACCTGTTCATACTGAACTTACATCTAACAACTAATAACTTAATGTAACGGTTATTAGAGTATTTAAATTGTTGCACTATTGTCACATTATAACTTTAGTAGTCTTTTAAGACCATACTGTATTTGCAACCTCAGGACAAAACAGGCAACTAAAAAAAATCGAAGTCGGGATACTGAATGATTTCTAATTGGACCTAACTCTGATATATAAGTTTGTAATTTTTAATGCCTTAATGATTCCGCGTAACCTTATAGCTACTACTAAATATCTAAATATGATTATTTTAAAAAAAATTATCTGCCTAAACTCCCACTGAAATTGTGATGCGTATAATCATCACAATATTTACCTCAAAACCATATGAGATGAAAACTTAAAAGTACTTGAGTTACTAACAGGAACTTATTTAAGCCCTTCGATGGAATTCTTTAATTTACAAACCATCAAACAAAGTTTTCCAGTTGCACCAAATAGATTGTCTCAAAATGTCGCCATTAAGAAACATTCTCTTAATACCCATCTAATGAAGGCTAAAAACAAAATGTATCATATATGCCACTGTAGACTATAGTTTTAAAATCTGGACTTCCAATAATACCAAAGAAAAAGTCTCTAATAATTTCATCCTTATGATAATTCTTGATTGACAAAATCACACTTATATCTTTCTACATCACCTTTGGGTAATGAGAAAAGAACCTAAACGTTATTTTTATCAATTACTATATTTATCTATTTTATGACATTAATCATAATCATATTTCTTTTCTCTCCATTGGATTTCCTTAATGGCATCCGTACTTGTGATTGTTGAGTTTGTCCTTTACAATTGTCTTGATGAGCGAAAATTTCAATACAGTCTTAAATTAACCTTCAAAGACAACGTCATTAACCTTATCTTCCCCTCCAAACTCAATATCCTCAATATCCAACAAAATAGCAACAAACCGAATCCAATTTTATTTTTGTAGACCTATGCGGCCTTGCTTAACTGGAAAACTCAAAATATGGAAATGCCTTTAACTAGCTTATTTGCACGTCCATAATCCACAAGAATTGTTGCTTTTATTGGGACACTGTCATATCTTTAAGTTGTAGTCTTTTATTTCTTTTTCTTTTAGTGAGTTTAACTAAGTAGTAGAACTTGCCATACTACTTAATTGGTTCTTTAGTTTCCAAGTTCGTCTTATAATAACACTATTAGTAGTAGTACTATCCGGCAATAGTGTTACTATATTACCATACCATATTCACTAAGAAATTTGACCAATAACTCTAGACATAGTTCACCTAATCTTTAATTCGTTTCTAAACTTTATTTAATCTTAAAACTTTGAAAAAGTCTAGTCCTTTGTACTTCTCATTAATGGTAAAGAGGTAGCCATGGGAAGTTGTTTGTGAACATAATACTATATGCTTGACCATTCTAAAAGAAATCTGTAAAGAATGGTTTGCATATATCCGTATGTATTAGTTCTAACAACATTTGAAAACCTTATGGCACTCGATCTCTTTCTGTGTGTTTTGTTTTTCCTTAGTATGCTTAACACAAATCTTTGGAGTCTGATAAGTCAAGTGATTTAAGAATTTCGGCTAACTTTATTATTCGTCTAAAGCAAGTGATTGAGTTTCACCTAAAAGATAGAACAATAAAAGTTTCTCTGAAGTCCAAATAAAATTTAGTCTTTAATGATAACCTAAAAAGTTATTACCTCAACTATAATTGTCTCATCAATACTCTGTACAGATGTGTCTTTCAACATCAATTAGATTTTGGTGATTCAAATAATCTTGCATATATACACTTATGTGAGTAATGTTACTCGAATCCATCCACTAAGTATGTCTATAGGTACTAAAATCAAATGACCTTAAAACAAACAAAAAACAATTACAATATGATTTTTTTTAACTCAAATAGAGAAGTACCATCACAAAAGCAGCAACAAAATTTAATTTTCGAATTTTGCTTCTTTTGTGATACCGCAACTTAATTACACTTCTTTTCCTAATTCTTTATTTTCTGAATGTTTTGAACATAAATGAGCACTTACTTTATTATTATTTATTTTTCAAATGTATATCCATCTCTTACTTTAATCTCCCTTATGACACACAATATGAAATGAACTCATTAAGAGTCCTCTTCTACTAATAACAGTAAAATTGTTCTTAACCTAAATGCTCTGTGTTTGAGAGAGATCAACTATAACTTTAGTGTCTTTAGTCTTAATCCGGGATGATACTTTTAAATAATGCATTTCCTCATGTTCCCATTTTCTTACACCTTATGGAAACAAATTATCTAGAAAGAATACTCGTTTCCACTTTTCTTTTGACAAAATACTTTATAATAGGAACAAGTTTGCATTATTTTATAGTGCTCATTAATGTTTGTAAAATTTTATGTTTCCCTCTAGTTCCTGAATTCTAATGGAGTTATTTAAAGCAGATATTATAATTATAGCTGAATCAACTGTATTGAAAAATAATGAAACGCAAACTCACTTTTAAAACTTGATATAACATGATTAATAAATTCAAATTGTCATTCCCCATTTACAAGATACCTAGTGCAACATTGGGTTTAGTCTTTGGACAGAAACATCAATTTGCAAGTGGTACTCTTGGCGTAGAAATCAAATATTGACAACTCAATTCTGTCAAATAATAAGCCTTTCTTTGGACCAACTTAGTATCAACATGAAAAAACTTAATAACTGTCCACATAATTATTACCACAAGAATATTTCGATTTTGGCCAAATAATGACCTTCCTTTGGGGCTGTCATCACCCGTATGAAATCAATACACACGCAACTGTCATCTTGGTATTTTAAATTAATTGATCAACACAAAAGAGGTCATCTTGGTGACATAATATATTAATCAATCAACTTAGATAATACTAGATGTTCAAAGATAGATTTTATTTGTACCAATTTTGAATTTATATCATATTAATTAATTATTCTAAAATATTTAGGGTAGTCTAAATTTTCTTTAATCAACGCCAAGGTTGACCGGAACTTCATAGATCAAACAACATCAAATATATGCAGATATTTAAAATTAGATACTGCAATTTGATCACAGAAATATAAATCCAAAACTTTAAAACTAAAAACCGAAAGAATCAACGTTGTCAAGTATGTCATGCAACCCATCACCAAACCAAGCTACGTACATATATAATTTATGCCCAATACTTTTTTTTTTTTTTCCCGAAGGTTTTAACTCTGAATTTCCACCAAAATTGAAGACCTAAGCTCAATGCCGATTAAACCTCAAGGGCTTATCAAACCGGAATTACATTTTCCTTATTTATGAATCCGAATCCAAAAAATTTCAGCACAGGCCGAAAAAAATCTAAACATGCAACAATCTGGAAACATAATTTTTCTAAAGCATGGCAATAAACAAAAAAAATAGTAAACAGCCCCTGATTCCAAATTGTACAATATGCATAATTATTTGCATGAAATAAAAACCCAAAGTCCCTACCACCTCCAATAGCCGCACTTCTTAATCCGTACAAAAAATAATAACAAAACTGGAGGATTTTATACAGGAACTTCAAATTTTAATTTTATTAATGGAACAACCAAAGATTTCCTTAGTTTATAACCAAATTTGATCCATTAAAATTTACAACACGAAAACCGAATCAGTTCAAATCTTTAACAATAATGAACAAGGGAACAACTCCTTCCAAAATTATTAATTAACAGGATTAATAATTGATCTTCATGCAAGTAGACCACTCAAACTGAAAACGTAAAGCCTGAAAGGCATAGATGAATTCCAACCATACTAATCAAGCCGGTTTTGCAACCAAATGACCAAAAAATGCCCAAATCTGATTTTTTTTCAAAATGATTCTTTAATTAACATGAGACAGCAACAGAAAGAAAACCTTAATCACAAAATCAATTGCCATAGATTGAGATCACCCAGGATACTTCACTAAATATTGATATTTAATTTACTAACAAAATTGATATTTCAAACAAAAGCTGAATCATAAAACCTGTACGGCTTCGAACGAATCCGAAGTTAAAACATTTTTTTTTTTTTTTATAATAGTAAGCCGTAGCAAATAACTTAAAAGAAGTCAATCAATTCATCAAATATTGTCTTTCACTTCAGGACCAAACGGCAGCGCATCAAATATTGAAACCAAATCTTATGCGGAACCAAATTTTCGTAGATCGAAATCGAAACATCATATTTGACTATTACGGTACCGGATTTATCACAAAAATTAATCAAATAAATTTGAGAATCAAAAAATTCTGATAACCGAAGACACAATAGTCCAATCTAAATTGCGGGGAACCGAAAAATCATAGACCAGAATCGCGCATCAATTGGAATACTCTGACCGAGTTTCAAACATTAAATTTTAACCGAATTTCTCAAATAATTGACATGAAGGGTGCACTAATACTACTTGTTGGAATAGATCCAAATACTGTAAAGACCTCCACATCATATTATTGAGAACTATACGAAAGCAGAAGCGTACCTTACTCTGTAGTGGCATGAACATCGTTCCGGTTTGGTCTTTCAGATGATTCCGTCAAGCCCTTGTGGGAAGCTCTGACAAATGGGGAGTCGAGATTTGGCATGACGGCTCATCCGGGGACCACAACCAATATATAATAGAGTTTCCGATTCCACCCATCACAGAACATGAAACTGGGCTTTAGATTTTCTACACAATATTGGGCCACACCTTAATTCAATTATTATAATTAGCCCAAACTTTAATTGACTTAATTAGATTACTTTATGTGTGTTAGTGTTTTACGATAGTATGTAATATACAATTGTATATTTAATGTATAAGTCCACATAGATCTTACACGCGGCTCTATATATAGTTGATAAGAGTGAAACTATATGCTTCTTAATTTGTGTACTTTCTTCCTTCATAATCAAAAAAATTGGAATTTTTTTAAGGTGTTTCTGTTGAGTGCCCTAATTTTTTCCATTAAGCGCCTTAAAAAGATGTAAAAAGACAATTTTACCTTTCACGGTTGGCACAGGAGAAACACGCCACCCCTTTGCAGGATGGCGTAAAGGGAGGCGAGAAAACCTTCGCCGGAGGCGAGCAAACCATTCGACGGCGCCACCCATTTTATTTTTAATTTAGTTATTTAATTATTTTTTTAATGTATTTAATTATTTTCATTTATTTATTTCAATTATTAGTTTAATAAATTTATTTAATTCATGTATTTATTTAACTTTTTTAATTCATGTATTTAATTTAATTTATTTATTTATTTTATTTGAGTATTTGTTTGGTAGTTTAATATTTGTTTAGAAAATGTATGTTAATTGGTCGTTAAATGGATAATTTATCTTAATATTTAGAGTTTATGGTATTGGTATATATATAATGTTTAACTTAAATATTTAGAGAATTTTTTTTATTACATATTATGTTCATAAGTTATAGCTGTTATATTAAATAGGTAAATTTTTGGTTAAATATGAAATCCCAACGTATTTTATATTTATTTTATGATAAATATGAAATATTAAAAATATGAAATTTCAACGTATTTTATATTTCATATTTTTTATTTTAATTTTTTTTAAAAAAAATTCTCAGGATGGCTAGATGCACCGATGATAAATAAATATTTTTTTAATTTAAACTAGGTTGTGGACCCGTACATTTGCACAGGTAGGTGAATAAAAATAAATAAATAAAAGGACTAACGTGAATAGAAGTAGCTAACTATTTACTGTATGCATCATTTTTTCTGATTACAAAAATATGCATTAAGGAAGCTACTACTACCAAAGAAAACAAAAGAGTGATATGTACTGATCCATCATTCATTTACATATAAATAGTACAATATTTATGAAACTTTATAGCATCACAGTTAGATTGATGAAAATCAATTTACATGAATTTAAGGACAAAGTATTTGATTAATATAAAATATAATATTTCATCAAATAATATTGGAGAATGTACAATGGAAGAGATAATTGGAGTCGCACTTGAGGATACATTACGACGGTATATAGTTCTTTGGAATAAGCATAGGACACATATAGAAGCACTATGTGATTTGTAAATCTCTTATCTTCAAAAACATTGCATCTGCTAAGAGTACTGGCAAATCAGAGAAGTGAGAAGCGTAGTTCAATTACTAACCTAAAACCAAACACATAATGTGCACTCATTTTAAACTTTTGAGAAGTGAGTTTTTTAATAACCGAACCCAAACCAGAAGCAGTAACTAATGAACTAATGGGACATTAACATCATACAGATGAATAGAGATTACTAAACCATGATTTTGATTTAAACTGAGCGCAAGGGTTTACCTTTCCGGTAAACTTTTTGCGTTGAATTTATAGAACAATCCTACAAACGCTCTCTTTGAAAATTTTTCTTAAAATATATTATCAGGAAAAAAAAATCTTATAATTATAATTTAAGAAGATCATAAGGCAATACCACAGTAACATTGTGTATGATTCCTTAGGCCGTGGTGGACAATCTCATCTTCAATATTCTTTTCACCGTCAGTTATAAAAAAATAGAAATAAAAAGGAAAATCTCAATCGACCTCTTATAAAAATATTGCATCTTTTCTCCATTTCTTGTTTGCTTGTTTCCAGCGAAGAAAAGAAATTGAGGATTGATGCAGCTTGAAGGAGACGGAGGATTGACCACTTGATGTAAATATACTCACGGTAATTTCGTTGGCAATACCTCCGTGACAGTGGAGAGTGGATCTCGATTTTCTTCGCTTGGCCAAGAGAATTTCAATTCACAAAATTTAGAATTTGGATTAGAATGCCGATCAAATCAGTTTTATTGTTCAAATATAGGAGTTATTTTTTATTTTGAAGTTCAAATTGATTTGGTAACCGAATGATGATGTAATAATCAGAGTGGATAGGTTTTAGGATGTAAAACAGTATTTTTGAAGGAGAAACTTATGGGGAGTAAAGATTGGATAACTTTTAAGGATATGTTGACAAGTGGAATTTTTGGCAAATATTGATTTTTGAAATAATGGGAGTTATAGATATTTAGAGAATGATAATTTTTTAGTTGGTAGTAAATGAAAATTTTTCATTAATATATAAATAATTAGTGTATTTTTATTATTTATTTATAAATAATTTCTTTGATAGTAAATTCATAAGTTTTAGCTGTTATTAAATGTTAATTTTTTTATTTAAGTTTAAAAAATTCTAAATAATTAAATAATAAATTTACTATACAATATTAAGTAACATTCTCTAAATATTTAAGTTAAAATATTATTTATTTAAGTTAAAATTATTTATTTAACCGCCAAATGAATAAATAAAATAAATTAAAGAATTAATAAATAAATAAATTTTAAAAAAATAAATTTAAAAAAGGTGGCGGCCTGTTGGACCGCCACCCAATCGGTTAGGCGAGCAAACCGGGGGGGAGCGGGGGGGTGCGCCACCCCCTTTTCAGGGGCACAAAAATTGCTCGCCACCCCAAGAAAAGTGCACGCCACCCGTGAAATGGTGGCGTGTTTCTTCTGCGCCAGCCGTGAACGGCTGGCGCAAAATTGCATCGCCCCCTCTCTTTTTTAAAAAAAAAAAAATATGCGAGGGAAAAATAGTCTTCTAAAGGTTTTTTAAGGTACTCAAATGGAAAAATTAAGACGTTCAGTAGTTTCTCAGTTTTTGTATTAGAATCATTGACCCCACCCCCAGCCATATTCCAAAGACATGACCCCTCTCGACGGTTTTATAAGAACAAAACTCTCTCTTGATTGCCGATCAACAGATGAAACACTCTTTTTGCAAAATTTTCAATGGAAAATTGTCTATGATGTAAGTAAATTAAAGTATATAAAGTAAAAAACACCCCTTACAATTATCATAAATAAAAAATCTTATTTATCTAAAAAACATAATTACCCGTGTATCTATTATTTTTAAATCCCTTCACCACTTTCTTTTCCCCTTCCACTTCCAATATCTTCACATGATTGAATTCGTACATCAAGAAAAATCTCTTATTTTTTGTGGAAGGCTATCTTAGATTGTAAGATTGAATTTTTTCGCCAAAAGACTAAAAAAAATATCCTAAATTAATTATAAGGTGGGACAAATTATTGTATGTACTTGTTTTATCTTTGGTGAGGGAGGTAGTAGGAGTTTTATTAAGATATGATTAGAGTTATTAATTATCTCAATTTTATCTTCTTCTTTTTTCCCCTTGCTAATAGGTTAATCGGAATTGTCACAGTTTTTTTTTCTTTGTCTTTTTACGTATTTGGATTATTGACTTTGAGTTTGAGACTGTCAATAAGAATTTTTGTCCTTCTGAAAAAATTCAAGGAGATATTAATTTTTGAGACATAATTCGGGGGTTAATAGTCACAAAAAAAAAAAGGAAAGAAAGAAAGAAAGACTTTTTTCCATTCTAGATCAACCAAGAGAAAAATTAATGTTTAGGCACATCGTTTCCACTTCAAATGATCGGATTCTCAGTTTTATCTCTGTTTTATTTTGTTCAACATCTTCTTTAAAGAGGAACTCGTGATTTTGGAGCACCACAACCCGATCATTAACATGTCAATTTTTGTAGTCAGTGACCAACTAAAATTATGATTATTCAAGTCCGTTAACAATTACCCGTCACTCCAAGTGGCCACAACAATCAAGTACTCGTAGCTCGTGCACGCCTACTAAAGCTATCCATAGTCTATCCATACGTCTGTGCCCAATGCCGACCCGTTGGATTCGATCTATGGTAGTGGGGCCCCGAGATAAAATTATGATTGTTGTGATAGTGTACACTGATCTAATTCAATTGTCACCTCTTTCTTTTTAAGAATCAAAACATAGCTTTCATAAATACAAATAAAAAAATTAGAAAAGAAAGAATTGGGAAAATAATCATACAAGTGATTGAATTCTTCAAGATCTTTGAATTTTCATAATATCCCCAGTTACGAAAACAATCTTGAGATTTAGGTTTTATTTTCATCCAGTTGGTATTCCCTCTATTTTCATTAGTACAAATCATATTACAAGTGAAAATTCAAAATGAAAATCATTTGAGACAAGCGAATATTATTTATTGAGTCCCTCAAAAAAACATTAACATCACTTTATATGCGTAAAATAAAATATTGCTCCCACCATTCCAAAAATTAATTTATTTTATTTAAATTAAAATAATATAACAAAGTGATTTGTTTTTTAGACAGAGAAACTATCATTTTGATCTCTCTCTCTCATCAAAAGATCGAGTATGTTTTTGTTTCTAAAAAAAAACATTAGATGGCCCCAGTGAGAATGGAAATCTCAAAAGATCAAGTTTGTTCCTTAAAAAAAAAAAAAGATAGATGGCCTCAGTGAGAATCGAAACCTCGAAGTCCAGGTAAAAATCATCCATCCTCCTAAACTCCTAACCACACCACCTAACACTCGCACCCCAGATTGAGTTTGTTCCTATTACAGTTTACTTAAACTCTATTAGCTTGTTATAGAAAACACAATTGAACAACAACACTTTTCCCCGTGATATTGTTGTCAATTTATTTTTTATCTGATATATCTTGAAACCTCTTTGCAATAATTAGAAAAAATAATGACACATACCTCATAAATATGTTTTTATTTCCATGGTGGTATTTCACTCATTTTCTTATTTCTGAAAGACGTTTATTACAATTATCCAAATATTAACAACTAATGACGGGTTGTACCTCTATAGTTGTATCAGACTTTTACGGTTTTACGTTGTAAACCAAAAATAAAAAAAAATGTTCCCCAAGAATTAATATTGCAAGGAAAGCTGATAACAAATGAGTAGTGATGAATTAATCATGCATATGAATATAGCATAAGATAAACAGACTAACTCCAATAAATTCATCTGATATGATAAAATGGTCACATATTTGTCTCAATCTAATCTTCTAACTTTTTGTGAAAAAAGATTGAAAAATATTATATCGTGTTCCGGCAACATATTAAACTGAGGTTAAGTATATCCAAATGACTCCACATCGTGTTTCAATATAAGAAAATCATCGAGGTTCATGTATCATTTCGTAGACAAAGTACATAAAAAAAAAGTAATTAGTTTCACTGTCAATATATGTAGACCTAATTTTTTTACTTTTCCACGCATATAGATTTTCTCAATTATTTTGTGTTGATTGTAGTTATTTATACTTCTGTTACTTTGTTATTTTTGCTTTATTATTTAAAAACTATCCATTAAATGTGAAATATGAACACAAACATGAGTAAAATGCATCGTTGTACAACACATTCATCATGAAATTGCTCTTTCTAGACTCAGAATTCCTTGTCACAAGCAAGATAAAAGCGTCATCTTTTTCAAATGCGATACGTTCTTTAGTTCATTTTATTTTTTTTCTTAATTAGTTAATTATAATGAACTGGTGTAGCCGTATAGGTATGTTGCATAAATTTTTATATTGATGACCAATTAGTCAACCTCTAATCCTAAGTTATATTATTTCAACGAAACTCCTCAGAGTTACAAAAACGATAAACCATCGAAGTAAAAATTACAAAGATAAGATTTAAGTAAGTGGGATACTAAATTCATAAAATAAACACTTAATTATCAATAAAATACCATAAGTTGGGGCTCCATCCTTACTATATACCCTAAGTTCAAATTGTCTTTATTTAATACTAGAAGTTGAATTCTCTCTTTTCCGTCCATGAAATGTTTAAAAAGAAGACGGAGGCGTGCAAGTCACGTGACTATTATATAAGGTTAACGGAGGGGCATTTTTGCCTTTTAACATCTTAACCAACCCAGTCCCGTGGTCACGTGCCTCGCCCGTGCCTCCCAACCATGTGGGACCCACTAGGCTACAGTCGGGGTAACACTTATTTCATTACCCCCTTTAACTCCCAACACTTTTATTTTTTCCTTCTCGAGTCAAACTATAGAGAAAAAAGAGGGGGGAGGGGGGAAATTAGGGTTCAGGGCATCGAATCAAAAAGGTAAAAAGGGAAAACGAATGTGGGTAAAATAAAGGATTTTTGAGACTTGAATAGGTTTTAGGTTTGAGTTTGCTTGCTTGTTCATCTTAGGATGTGGAGAGGAGTGGACTTCAATCCTCCGGATGAGTACGAACATGAAGCTCCTGGCTATGGTAAGTTTTCTATTCGTACATCTGAGTAGATCTGGGTAGATCTGAGTATTTTGGGTTTATTTTTTTTTTGGTTCTTCACGGGAGTTGTGTGTCTTTTCGATTCTGACTCTAATTCTTTTATCGGGTTTCAGAACTTTCGTCTCTGTGCAGATTGATTTTTTTATTAAAAGTTTTATGGGATCCATGTGCCTTTTATGGAGATCTGGATTTCTGAAACTTCTCGTGTTAGTGTTTAAAATTTTTTATTTTTTGGCTTTTCCTGAGAATCTGTTTAGAACATGTGTTTTTTAATGCATTTGTATTAGGGTTTAATTACAAATCGGTTATGGGGATCAAAAAACAAAATGGAACGAAGTCTTTCTATTATGACGTCATAAGGTGACAGTACGATGACATCATTGTGAACGGTGATGTCAACTTTTGATTTTGAAATTTGAATTTTGAATATCTGATTTAATCAGTTCTAGGGATATTTGAATTTTTAAATTCTGAATTTTGAAAAAAGTCCTGCTACGACGTCATCAGGTGACATATACGATCTGACCTGTACAATGACGTCACTTTGAACAGTGAAAGTCGACTGTCAAATGGCAGGATGAATTTGAAATTTGAAATTTGAATATCTGATATGAAGGCTGTAACAGCATAAAGTTAATTCATTTCTGTATGTAGTTAGGTTAGGTTTAGTCCTTTTGTTTGCATATGTAGAGGGCGAGGCTGAGTGTTTTGACGACGTGAATTACGAGTTGCTCACAGTTGAAGCTTTGTATAAGCTAATTGACAAGACTGGGTATTGTAGGCCACATAAATTGTTATATCTTGTGCCAGATGATGTGGGCACTCCCAAGTTTACAAGGATTGAAGATGATAAAGATATCGGTAGACTAATTGAGATGAAGACTCCCAACGGGTTGGTGGAAGTTTTCAGGATAGCTTCAACTGAGTTTGATCCATTCATGAAGAGTGTCCGGGTTGATAATGAGGTGGATAGTAATGAAGATGAGGACATTGAAGATGAAGATATGTTGATAGTGAATTTGAGATGATGATGAAGATTTTAGGAAATATGTCGATGAAAGGCTGGAATCGACTACCTGGTGCTCATATAGAAGTGAATCAGAGTTTGTACGGCATGAGGATGTTGGGGTGAGAACTGGTTGTGGGGAGAATGAAAGTGATGATAATTGTGGGTCTTGTGATGATCTGCACAGCATAGCTAGAAGTGATGAAGATGATGATAGTGAATGCCATGAACAAAAAGACCTAGTGTTTGACCCGGAGAAAGACATGGGGAACTCAAAATTTCAGCTGCATCAGCAATTTGCAACCAAGTGGATTTTATTGGCAGCTCTAAGACAACATGGAATAAAGGACAGGAGAAAGATCAATTTTCAGAAAAATGATAAGAAGTTTGTCAAAGGATACTGTGAGAATTGCAATTGGGAGGTTTATGGAGTGAAAGTTGACGATGAAAAGGATCCTACATTTCAAATTAGGACAGTGAACACCAAGCACACCTGTTGAAGAGTCAACAACAGCAGAAATGTGAACTCAGACATAGTTTCAGATTGGTATGTCACTGATTTTGCGGATGATCCTAACATCAGTGTGAGTCACCTGCAGTTTAGGGTTTTGAATGAGCATAGGCTGACTATTTCTCGGACACAAGCATGGAATGCAAAGAGAAAAGCTCTTGAAAAGGTTAGGGGGAAGATCACAGAACAATATGCAGATTTAGAGTGCTACCTGGAAGAAGTTACAAAGGCTAACCTAGGGACCTCAATTCAGGTGATATGTAAGGATGATGATCCCAATAGGTTTTTACGGATGTATGTTTGTTATGCAGCCAGCAAAAAAGGGTTCAAGGAAGGGTGTAGGAAAATTATCGGGGTTGATAGTACCTTTTTGAAGACTCAATGTAAGGGGCAGCTGCTCACGGCAGTAGGTTTCGACGCAAACAACAACATATTTCCAATAGCATTTGCAGCAGTTGAGACTGAAAATGAATCTAGCTGGACATGGTTTCTATCTTGGCTTGTTGAAGATTTGGGTATCTGAAACACCCCAGAATGGGTTATCATTTCAGACCATCAAAATGTAATAGTTCATCTTGTTTAATTAAGTTTCACTTTCTCTTATCTTTTGTAGAATATGTAGTCTTTAATTATATTGGTCTGTTTATAAATGTGTGTGCTTACTCAATTTGCTGTCTTTGCATGTGTTAGGGACTGACGAATGCTGTAAATCAAGTGCTGAATAAAGTATCACATCGACATTGTGTCC
The DNA here is from genome assembly GCA_949775105.1 of Oldenlandia corymbosa var. corymbosa. Classification (NCBI taxonomy): domain Eukaryota; kingdom Viridiplantae; phylum Streptophyta; class Magnoliopsida; order Gentianales; family Rubiaceae; genus Oldenlandia; species Oldenlandia corymbosa. The sequence continues at coordinate 7,447,575 of OX459119.1, read as the reverse complement.
AGCACTTGTGGAACAATTTCAAGAAGAAGTTCCCTGGTTTGGAGATGAAGCAAAAGATGTTTGATATAGCCAAGGCCACAACAGAAATGGAGTTTCATAGGTTGATGGATGAACTGAAGGATTACAATGAAGGTGCATGGCAGTGGTTGAAGGAATTAGAACCTAGTTCCTGGTCAAGAGCCCACTTTCAGACTAGCACTTAACGTGACATGCTGGTCAACAATATTTGTGAGGATTTTAATAGAGCCATATTAAAAGCAAGAAGGCTGCCCATTATTGGTATGTTTGAATGGCTGCGACTATATCTGATGAAGAGGAACAAGAAGAAGAGGGACTGGATCAATAAAAACTTTGTTGTTATTGGTCCAAAGATTTTTAAAAAAATTGGAGACCTATAAGGATAGAGCCACAGGATTTAGCTGCGAATATGCTAGAAATGGGAAGTATGAGGTGAGGAATCATTTAGAACAAGTGTGTGCAGATCTGGATAATCGAACATGTGCCTGCAGGAAATGGCAATTGACAGGTCTTCCTTGTCCAGATGCAATCTGTGCAATCTGGGGTAAGAATGATGTGGTAGAAAACTATGTGGGTGATTGGTATAAGAAGGACAAGTACCTGAAGACATATGAACCCGTAATCTATCCAATCAATGGGCCTAAGTACTGGCCAAAGCGAATAGACCCTCCCATTTTGCCTCCACTTTTCAAAGTTCAACCTGGAAGGCCAAAGCATAGTAGAAACAAAGAAGCTGTTGTTACTCTAAAGACCAACAAAAAGGGTTCACTAAAAGCCAGTAGGAAGGTTGGTCTTGGCAAAAATAGATGTGGTTATTGTTGGGGTGAGCACAGTAAAAAAACGTGCCCTGATTTAGAAGAAGCTAGGAAGGCTGGGATCTCGCTGTCAACAATCAAACCAAAGGTGTGTAGTTTGTTTTTCAGGTTTTGAAAAGTAATAGAGATTTGGTTTTAATTTCTTTAGTTTTCTTTTTAATTTGTTCGTTGGTGATGTGACGGCCACCAGTGGATCCACCTCAGCCAAAAAAGAAAGGCAAGCCTAAGAAGGCTAAAATAACTACCAACAATGCCGAACCACGTGTTGGTCAAACGAGGAGAAGGGGTCCGAAACCAATGCCAAACTCCTTCCGTGTATATTGCAAAGTCACAGGACACTTTGTATCAATCTGTCCAGCGTCAGAGAAGAGAAGGGAGAAAAATAAGGCAACGGAGGCAAGACGGGTAATAACTCTTTTCAATCCTTAGTGTTTTGAACGTTTTTCTTATGTTAGGGTTTACACCTATGTTTGAGATCAGTGATGTTTTTCCAAGTTTGATGATGACAGTGTTGTTGTTGCAACTATAGGAAATAAGAGATACAGAAGCAAACATGGCTGCTGGAAGGCCACATGATGAAATACCGCCACTTTGCGAGTGTTGTGATGAATATGGTCACACAGCCGACACATGCGAAGTTATGGATTTTTATAATTGGATGCAAGATAACAACATGGACATGGAGGGTGGTGGTGCTGGCCAAACTATTGGACCAGAACCAACAAATGACACAACTGCAGATGATGTCATTTTGCTTGACGAGGTGATGTGAACAATGTTTCACCCTTTGTGTTCTATTACAATATCAGTTTAATATTATACATATATATATATATATATATATATAAATACGTTTCATTTGTTTGCCTTCCAGGTGATAAACACACTAAATGCTCCAGATGAAAGTCAATTTGAAGATGATTTCCTACAGTTTGACGCAAATACCCCGTACTGTAGTTGGCACAATGCATTTGGCCATTATACTGACCATTGTCCTCAGAACTTTGTCAAGTGTGATTACTGCCCGCAATATGGTCACACTAAAGTGGATTGCCCAGAATTTGAGGTAAATTCCTTAAATAGTTGGGGTTTATTCTTTTTTAATATATATATATATATATTTATATATATATATATAAATAAGGATTACAAATTAGAGTTTTGAATTTTTTTTCCCTTTTTTTTCAGTCTGATTGCCGAAAAAAGTCCAAATCTGCTGCTGTTGAGGGACTTGGTGGGTCAGTTTGCACCAACTTAAATGGTGATTTTCATGCTGCTATTCATGGTATTATCAACAAACTCAGGCGGCCACAGGTTTGTTTATAGTATTTTCATACCTTCCTTTAATACTACTCTTCAAGAGTTTGATTTATTTTTGTTTTTTTTAACCTTAACTAACTTCCTATTTGCTGCAGAATGATCCAATTGTGGAGGACACTCCAAATGTTGACAACTTGCAACATACATTCAAAGTTTCGCAGGTACAAAGTAGTGGAGTTTATATAGCGTTTTGCTGTTAATGTTGGTGCAACCATGAAAAAAGGCATTGACTAAACTTCACTTGTTGTAGGCTGTTAAAAGTTCTGAGCGATCTACATCTATTACGAAACTGGGGCGAATGGAACATATAACTGGTGCGGGTGATTTGGGTCATCACCAAACGGGACAAACTGCAGCTATTACTGCACGGGTACTGTAGTGCCATATTGGTTGTTCTGGTACTTTTTCCATTCAATTTATGTCCAATTGCTGAAGAACTCATGAATATGTTCCATCTACATGGTAGGTCATAGTCTCATCTGAGGAACCAGGTGTGTCTCACGTAATGAAGAAGAAAAAAAAGGCAAACAAAAACGTTTGTGCTCCCATTAAGAGAAGGGGCAGTGCCAGGCTGAAAGCTGCCCATGCTTTCAAGAAAAAGAATGATGGACTTGGAGAGACTACGGCTGAGTCCGTTGTGTTGGATGACGAGTGCCCAGAACAAACAATGAAGCCAAAATCTACCAAAGCCTAAGCCGTTTGGCATATGTGTTAGTACACTATCAAGTATGGTTGATCTTGGGACAATTAAGTATTTTGGTTAAGTATTCTATTTTAGATTTTGCACTTCCATTCTCCGAAACTGTCGTGTGGAGATGGTTGTTAAATATGGGTTGTATTTTGGACATGTTGGTTGCCGTAATCAGGTTTAACCCTAATGAAATGCCGGATGCATTTGTAGATTACGAAGCCCTTGGTATTGTTAACCAAAAAAAAAAAAAAAAATTCCTTCAAGTAATGTGGGAAGATGCACTTTTGCGTACATTTGTAAGTGGTTACATATACTCCAAACAGTTTACCTTTTGATTTATTGCAACACTTTTGGTAGATGATTGAGGCAATAAAAACAATACCAAAGTATTGAAATGATTAGTTAATGTAGTTGGATTACTCCAATTAGATGAAATATGAAACTTTAAAAATTTCATAAACCGATTTACTCGTACAATTCATCAAAATTCAAGAACATATAGTCGATGATTTGAAGTACCAAATGCGAATTTCATTATCCAAATTTCAATAACAAACATAGTCAACAATTTTAACAAACAAAAGTCGACGATTTTCATTAACGTAAGAACTAAACTTGACGACAATAACACACAACCGGCTAAAGCCTAAACTCGACAATAACAACACACAACCGGCTAAGAACTAAACTCGACGATAAAAACACACAATCCAACCAACCGATTTCACTGTACTAACAGAAATCTAATAAGTACATTCTAAACACAAATAATTCTGATTATAGTTACAACAATAACACCATCCACAAATAGATTCTCCTTCAAATATCTAAAACATTAAACACTAGTTTACATTCTAAAAACAATAACCAACACCATTAGGAGAACCATCAAATTGATAATTAACCCTGCAACAACAATTAAAAAGACAGCCTCCAATGTACTCTTGCATTTGCTGCATTCTGTCGAACCCTTGTTCAGTCTTGTGGTAGCCTTTTCCCCATAATCGTCTACCCCTTCACCATTCAACACAGCTCTATGTAAATCACCTCCATTCACGAACCTTCTTCTTGCATAACGGGACACCGAACTTGATTCAATAAGGGTGTGATCCACCCACTTCAGGAACCTATGGTTGTGGCATCTATAATATAACCGCCCAGGATTGTCGTTGGACTTTGACGGGACCACATAAGCCCCCCCCTTACACTTGCTGCAAACAACATTCTCCAAAATCAAATTTCCCGACGATATGCTACTGGACGACATGACCGGAATCTATGGAGGGAGGGGATTCGGATTGCAGCTCCGTGTCAGATCCACCCCAATTCCGCCAAAGCGCAACAATTACAATGGTGGTGGCTTGATTTTCTAATAGGATAAGAACAAAATTAGGGTTTTGTTTATTTTCGATTGGACCTATGTTTATCGGAATCGAAAGATCGATCCGGTGCTTTCAAGAATTTTTTTTTCTTCACTTGCGGGATTTTTGAGTTTCAAAGAAAGGTTGGGGATCTGGTGACTGGGTTTGGATCGGGTGTTGGGTTGCTTTAAAAAAGACAGTCTACATGGTTGGGAGGCATGGGCGGGGCACGTGACCACGGGGCTGGGTGGGTTAAGATGTTAACAGGCAAAAATGCCCCTCCGTTAACCTTATATAATAGTCACGTGACTTGCACGCCTCCGTCTTCTTTTTAAACGTTTCATGGACGGAAAAGAGAGAATTCAACTTCTGGTATTAAATAAAGACAATTTGAACTTAGGGTATATAGTAAGGACGGAGCCCCAACTTATGGTATTTTATTGATAATTAAGTGTAAAATAAAATGACTGCAAGAATGATTAGACCCAAAAGGAAAAAAATATTAAAAAAGAAAGGCTCAAAAATTTCTTGCGTTATTTAAAAAAAAAAGTTGCGGTTCATACTATAGTTAATTTATTTCACATAATTTTCTAAATCATTGCATTCTAAAAAGTCCATGCTCCCTAAATGTTATATTTTGACTAATGTAGTGCGGAACATCAATCAAAAGTTCAAAATTAGGTACCTAAGTCAATTGACGTAATTTACCTTGTATATAGATTCGCAACCCCTAAAATATAGTAATTAAATATAGTAGTTTTTTAAATGAACTTGATACGCTTGATTTCTATGATTAAAATTTTGACTTTGACATTTTTCACGTAACTTATACTTCATTCATCTATAAAATCCCGGTCTTTTCTTCTTCATTTGTCACGCATACTATCAACCTCTTCTACAGTTTCATAAACTATATTTTTGTTAGCAAATGATGGTAAACGAGAAAAGGAGTCGGGGTCGCCAGAGGGTAGATATGGTGAAAATGACCAACAAAAACAGCCTGCAGGTCACGTTCTCTAAACGTCGCGTAAGTTTGTTCAAAAAAGCAAGCGAACTCTGTACCCTAACACGTTCAGAGATTGCTATTATGGTCTTTTCTCCGGGTAGCAAAGTTTATTCTTTTGGCTCCCCGAGTGTGAGCCAGATCTTGGAGAAGTATGAGACTCAAGCGTCTCATTTTATTGGTTCTCAGGGCTCAATCAATGAGGCGAACCTGACATGTGATAAAACTAACGAAATTAGCGTCAATGAAGAACTGAGAAGACTGGAAGATCACCTGGACGCCATGAAGAAAATGAGCAGCGAACTTGCACAAATGGTGAGAGCCGATCAGAATCGATATTGGTGGCAAGCCCCTATTCAAGAGCTAAGTGTAGAACAGCTCGAGCAGTTGAAAATTGCTTATGAGGAGCTGGACAAAAGAGTTCAGATTCAAGCACAAAAAGGATTGCCTCCAAATGTCAATTTATTTCCGAATTTCAACATATCAGTTAAGAATGGGTCCTCGTTTGCTGCTGACCAGGAACCATTTGGATTTGGAGTTGAAAATTTATCATCTTCTTTTGTTGATCCAAATGCAACTGGTTCGTGGAACTCACTTGATGGATATTTCTGAAATCTGAATAAATTTCAAAGTTTTGACGAGTTTACTGAGTATTCATATGATATGTGTCTTATCCGCTTGGATGTTGTTGTAACTCGCTAGAGTTTTCTTGTAAGAGCTTTTGAAGCGGTTTTTTTTTTTTTTTTTGGTGGTCTTGTTGTGTAATTCCTTATCATCTTTAAGATGAATGAATTTTTCTGGTTTTATTAATTAAATTTGTGTTCTTTTGCATTTATTTTTTCATTTATTTGTTTGTTCGAGTATCTTTCTACATCAAAGACATGATGAATCATTTATTTATTTATTTTTTTAATACAAAAATATATGTTTCTATTTTTTTATATCAATTATCAATACATTGTGTTTCAATATATTAAATTCTCTTAAAAAAGTTATCACTAACGACACAATATTTCGAATTACCAATCATGCTTATCATGATGGATTATCAGAGTTCATTATTTTTCATCTATATTATTTCCTACATGAAGTTTTCGATCGAGTAAGTTCTAATATATATGTTCTATAAGAAGATATGACAGTTTTCAGATTATAATTTATAACTACTTTTTTTTTTCCTTATTTGGATTCATATATGTACAACTTAACTGATTAGACCTATCTTTCTACGGAATTTGTAATGATATTAATTAAACTTTTTTGAAAAACGATTAATTACAAGATTTGCAATCAATTCGGAACACATCCAATGTGAAACCTTCTCCTTCTCCCCAGGAGAAAGTATTTTTGGGATAAAACTTCTTAACCAATTTTCTATTTTGGAAAAATTACAAGGCAAATATATTGAGAGGAACTTTTTAATTTTGAGAGCAAACTTTTAACAATTACAGTAAAATATTGCTAAATTAATAACTTCGAGTAGTTAATAGTTTTTTCTGCGTCTCAACTTAGGACAAATACACAATGAATAAAATTGATTAAAATAATAAGGTAATAATGTTTCATAAAATCTTGCATATAACTATAATCCCAACAATAATATTAAATCAATAATTGCATTAAATAATAATAATACTATAACAATTATAATTATTTAATAAAATATGATTATAAATGCTTGTTTTTTAGTCTGTAAATTATAGAGTATTAGTATTGAGAAGAGATTCAATATCTACTTAATTCGGATTGTAAAAACGATTGAAAATTACATAACCTAATAAGGATTATTTTTATGGTCCAAAAACTATTAATTAAAAAAAATTTTACTGTATCTCTGAGTTAACTGGGTTTGCAGCGTATGCAAAAGAACAGAGATTTGGCGTGGTAACAAGTGCAAAGTGAAACCGTGTTTCTTTCACTGGATGAAACTAAAGAAGAGCATGAAACATAGAAGAGGAAAAAGAATAATAATAACTTGGGTATGAGAGTTTCTCGACCAAGAGGTATGAATTTTTCTAAATCATTAGTGGAAGCAAGAATATATCCAATTTAGTGAAAATGGATATTCGGTCTTATCGTGACAAGGAACAATACCCTTATGTATGACTTTTTAGGGATATTCTGAATCACAGAGAGTTTCTTCGTTATTTGCAAAACTTCATTACACAACACACTCGTGAACAGACCACGACCCCAAATTACATCGTATGTTCTCATTTCTGTTCCTAAAAAAAAAGCTAAGTTAATCATGCCTTCAAACAACTAAGAAATTCTTCAAATCAAATTTGTAAGCCTATAATTAAGAGACTAGAAAGTGTTGAAATTTGATGAAACCACTGAAGTCCATAATCCACTTACTTCAGAAAATGTCCAAACTCCCTAATAATCCTAAATATTGAATGCATGTTGAGATCAGAGAAGGCGGGAAAAAAATATTGGGTAAATGGATAATTCAAGCATTATTTTATTTTTATTTTTTTATCTGCAACACCTACTCTTAGAAAATTCTGATCCAAATAGACTTTTACTATTTGTAACCCAAAAAAAGAAAGGCTTCTATAGAACTTTTGTCCAAATGCCTTTTTACTTTCATAAACCTGTTACGAATTCGGTAAGAAGCAATTTTTTTTTTTTGTGATTTATATAATCATTATATATAAGCTAGACATTTTAGGGTTATATATTCCTCTATCCCATCAAAAAAGTAAATTATTTTTTTGAGATGGAAGGAATACATTTCTTAACAGAATTAATAATGTGTGGATTAACTTCTTCATTGTTGTTGCTCATCCCTGGAGTTCCTGCACAAGATTCACACCAAATTAAGGGACAACATTCACTTCCTCAGTACTCTATCTGTTCTGAAGTTATTGTCTAGTTCATAATATATCGTACTCAAAGTGAAAATTTAAATTATACAATAATTATAGAACAAATAGAGTACCAGCTGAAGAAGAAATGATGGAAAAAGTGAATCGGATATTATACCTATGCAGCTATATTACGGTTCTCTTCTAAACCCCTTTTTTTGACAACTCTTCATATTGTCCTTCCTTTGCACAAAACTCCATTTTCTTCGATTTTCCTCGAACAAACATTACTTATAAGAAACTGTGGCTCATAAAACTATCTTATGATGATAAGATCTTAATACTCTTAGACAATTAGACTCTACTTTCCAGGCAAGCTCATGATTTTTCTTAGGGCAACCCGATTATTATGAAACACCTTACCAAGTATACCTATTTCTTGTTTACAATTACCTTCTGATAGTTTTGGAATTCTTCATAGTTAGAGCATTTCAAACTCCCTGAAGAGGAAAAATCACACATAGTATACGGATGACTGTATAGCAAACCTTACGACATCCGGATAAATGTACAAACATCAAAATTTCTGAAAACATCTGGTCATTCCTCCATTTTCAGCTTTCTTTTATTTCTTAGTGAAACAACAACCGTCAGTTTAATTTGTGGGCTATTAAAATGAAGATGAAATGTGCGAAAGAGTTGGGAAAAAAACCATGCTCACGCTAGACAACGAGTTGCAGCTTAGTGGTAAGGCGCCTCACATGTTGACCTATAGGTCATGGGTTCAAGTTACGCTGGGAGTAAATGGAGAATCACTATTGATCTCCTTTAAGAAAAAAAAAAAACCATGCTCACGCTAATTAAGGATTACAAAATGAAAGGGTATACATTAAAATTTCTATAAATTAATAGGGTTGAGACCACCAAAATTTATTAATTTAGCGAATTATTAAATAATCGATAAATTAATAAATCATTGAAAGAATTTGTATGAGAAAAAAGAATTGTCGCTAAATTATCTAATTTACAGTTATCTTTACATCCGAATCAGTGAAGCATTAAAACTATTCTGAACACTAAAAATATATACATAGTTCATATTATCTTTATGAACTAAAAAACAATTATTAATAGTTCATATTTGACTAAATATATTATATTAATTATTATTAATTTTTTGTTGTTAGGCATCTATTAATTTATGGTATTGTTGGGACCTATAGATGTATAGGAGATTTTTTGAAACAATATTATCTTATCATTTTATCGATTTTTGTCCCTTTTTGTACTGATCCTAAGTTGAGAATGGAGAAAATTATTAATTGTTAGAAGTTATTAATTTATAGATTATTAATTTATCAACGTTCTACTGTAATTCCGGTTGGTAAGATTACATCATCAGTGAGAACATAATTCATAGAAGACTACGAAGAGAAAAAAAAAAAAAAACATTCTGCTCTGTAGAGTTTATATATTGAAGGCATTCCCAGAGAAAACCAAAATTGGCCTCTAGCCATAAGAGTCTGGTGTTTTCGGAATACCCAGTTGATTATAGTTTAAAATTGTATTGTAAACAAAATGAACTATAAAAATGGGAGGAGGACTATGAAATAGTTCTATCTGTTTCCATGTACTTATCTCTTTTTTTAAACATTTATCTATTATATTTTGGATTTCATTTAATTCTGGAGTTCAATTTTTTTTTTCCTGTTAATAAAGAAAAATAGTCCTCCGAATGAAATCAAGTGCGACCAAGTCTTGTGGGTGAACCATTTTATGTTTGGTCAGATATTACAGAACAATCTATACCAATTTTACTATTGTTCACTTTATTAGTGCATGAATCTTTTTATAAAATATGCACAAAAATTTGTTCAATCTAACAAGAAGATCCTAGTTTGAGACGCGACTCATGAAGTTGTGATATTCAAAACTGGCTTTAAAAAAAAAAACAAAAAACCAATGATCATAAAGATGAATATGTGCTGAAGTTCGATTGGGAAAGGAGAGGCTAATGCAGTAATCAGGTCTCAATTAGGTGATGCGTCAATAACAGTGTAACACCGGCCCATCGCTCAAGGCTCAACCAGCTCCAATTAAATCACGTTTTTTTAGTCGCTGTTGGCAGATATTTGTTGAACATGAAACGACTCAGTCCTCCTTGTTGGATGATTTTCTTCACATTGATTTAATGGGTGTTTTCCCATCATGTATATTTCACATTGTTCTTCTTTTTATTTTTTTAATTTTTTTTTTCTCTTTTTCAACTCTTCGCTGCCTCTTTAATTTTATTTTTCGCTTCATGATTTAAGAGAGATAACATTGCGCGTGCATTATTTGTAGGATTATTGCTCTTGATAAAAAAGGTTTAGGCACATTTGCTACATTAGGAAATTGATAATAGGATTTAGGATGTAGGGTCCCATTCTCACTTCAAACCAAAAAGAATATTAGGCGGCTAATACCTCCAAATTAACCGGCCAAACTAAAAGGAAGGGTATTGAACTATTGATGCCCATATATTCAACTACATTTTCATACTATTAGGCAACTTAAACCAAGAGTCCTAGATGGCACACACGTTACATGTTGGTAGAGGAAAGAAAAAGATCTTCATGGTCTTTTTTTTTTTTTTGGATAAATTTTTCCATTAATTATTCGTTTGAAACAGCTAACATAATATTTACTTTATTCTTCCTCAGCCAGGCTTGGGCAGAATAGCAGAGCAAGTACAAGTCTTAGTAGCATAACAAAAAAGCCTTCCTCGTCATTAATATCTCGCGACAATTGGGACCCCTCGGGAGAATCGATGACTGCATCTTTGATGCAGTGCTAGTACTAGTACATCTGAGAATTCTTAATTGGCTAGTTGTAAATAGCCCCGGGGCTATGGAACAAAGGATTATCCCGAACCTACACCGAGGTATTGACGGTGATTTTGAAATATCGCAGAATGTTATACGATGAGATAAAGTGCAAAGACAGGGAACGGGTTACTTACTCGTAGTAGTCAAAGCGAGCTGAGTTGGCTCTCAATCGAATTCTCTAATCTAAAATTTGGATATTTTGAACTGAAACGATACAAAAAGCATAGATCTCAGCCCCTCTTCTTAATCGCAAACGATTTAGAACAAACAAAGAGTTAAAAAATACATTGATGCATTGATATCACAAACAATAAGAAAGATCTCTGGGCGGATGGGTGGGGGAACTTCGACAGCTTTGGTGAGAGTCAAGCAAGATGACGCGTTATTAGGTTCTATAATTATTGATTGGTCTCTTCATTATTCTTTTCCGTTAATAGTCACAAACTAGACGGAAGAAACCCAATAAAATGAAATACTGGGGTCAAATTGGGAAAAACTGTCGGCATCGAAAGTGCCTAAAAGTCTAAAATAGAATGGGAAAATATGGCCAACGTGTAAAACAGCCATCATGCAGCATGTCTATCTCATTTCAGAAGTTTGGTACTTCAAGCAACCGTCTTCTCCTAATTATGTCAAACTACATCATCATTGTTATATTGCTATAATTTTAATAATTATTAATAATAATAATATTCCTTTCCTAATCCAGAAGGCATGAATCATCATAACAGTAATTATACTACTTTTATAGACATACTTCGATCCGACAATTATTACGGTTTTGGTTAAAGATGAATGAGTTGATTCAATTTCATCACAATTCATCTGTAGTACTTCTAAACTGTACAATGATTTTGTGACAAAAAGAATATTAATTTTTTCTTTGTTATGAAAAATAGTTAGAATTCAATAAAATAAGTTAATTTATTTTTAGTATTATTACTTGAGTAGAGGGAGTATTCTATGATCCCCGTACGCAATTCTCAACTTCTCCATCCTTTTCCAAAAGTAAACAAATTAAATAAATAAATAAACTGTGTCCATTTTCTCACCGCTAAAAATCATTAAATCATCCCCAAAGTTCGAGCACAAACCCGCTTGACTTGAAAGATACAGTTGCTAACTTCTTTGGCAAAAACCAAACTTCAAAGTTTCAAAAGTAGACCAAAGCATCTAAGCAAAGCAAAAGCCCCCAAAATTTCCACCCCAGATTCTTTCTTTTCTCTACTTCTTACCTAATTGATTGACAAATTGTATATATTTTGACGTTATATTTTTTATAGCCTCCCAAAGGATTGGAGCCTAGTTTGAAGAAGAAGTGGAGTTACAACTTACAATTGAATTCTTCTTCCTCTTCAGAATCAGCAGAGAATGGGCACTTTGAGTGCTAATCTTTTGCTGCCTTCCAAGCTGAATCCTTCCCCACTGTTAAAGGATCGGCAAAGCTCTGTTTTTGTCTACAGAACAAGAAGGAAATCCAAGAAAAACCAGTCCCCTAATCCTGTAAGGCCGTTATTCTTTCTTCCCCTGTGAGTTCAGACTACGTGTTTCTTTTTTATTGATTTCTTGTTGGATAAGGCTTTCAGTTGATAAAGGGTTTTGGATCAATTAAAATATTGGGGTTGTGAAATTATTAGATACTTTAATTTAGTTTAAAAGTTTGGTGCTTAAGGTAAAGATGGGTTTTTTTTTTTTTTTTTTAAAACAAGTCAGGTTGCCAGATTATTTGGACCTGCTATATTTGAAGCTTCAAAGTTGCAAGTTCTGTTCCTGGGAGTTGATGAGGAAAAGCATCCTGGAAAACTGCCCAGAACATACACACTTACACACAGTGATGTCACCTCAAAACTCACTTTGGCAATCTCACAAACCATCAATAATTCCCAGGTACTGTTCCTAATCTTCTTGATCCTTCCTTGTTGAGAGTTAAGAACAGAGCAAAACAGGGGTGCTCTTAATATGTGTCATATGAAATTCCAATGATATTTCTAACTCTGTAGGAAAATTGAAACAACCCTTTTTGTTATTATTCAACCCAACATCGATTTATTCCATATGAATCAATTAATTTTGGATTGGAAGCCCAGGATCACTGTGATCTGTACTTTAGAACTTTAGGTTAAAGTTGGTGAGGAATCTGGAATATGGATGGCTAATTTAATCTAGCTGATGCTAATACGACTTGATGGATTTCATCTTGCAGTTACAAGGATGGTACAACAGATTACAGAGGGATGAAGTGGTGGCTGAATGGAAGAAGGTGAAAGGAAAGATGTCTCTTCATGTTCATTGTCACATAAGTGGAGGCCATTTTTTACTAAACTTGTGTGCTAGGCTCAGATACTACATCTTCTGCAAAGAACTCCCAGTGGTAAAAACACACAAAAGCTTTCAACTTTAAAGAATGTTTTGACTGGGATGAAAGTTTCTTAACGTTGTTTTAAACAATTTTGAATAATTAGGTCCTGAAGGCCTTTGCTTATGCCGATGGGAACTTGCTAAAGAGTTACCCTGAACTTCAAGAAGCTTTGGTTTGGGTGTATTTTCACTCCAACATTCCAGAATTCAACAAGGTGGAGTGCTGGGGTCCATTGATGGATGCTTCTTCACCTTCCTCAAGGAGAGCCCACCACCAGGGAAATCAGGAAAGTTTCACAAGCAATCTGTTGGAAGAAATGCCGAAACCGTGCCAAGAAGATTGCTCCTGTTGCTTCCCACCCATGAGTTTGATCCCTTGGTCAAATGCTTTCAACGTTGATGACTCTCAGGCCAATCTAAACAGTTCTGAATCCCAGGGACTACAACAACAGCGAAGCTAGTTGAAGTAATATTCTTTGAATTTGGTTGAAAACCAGAATATTTACCATACATAATTGGGTGCATAAATTTCTAAAAATGTTCTTGTTAGAAATGTAAATGTTGTTAGAATCAAACAGTACATAGATAGAATTCTTTTGTAATTTAATTTTTACTTTTTGAAGCCAACTATTATTGATGCTGTTATTAGTCATTACTAGTTGTAATCTGTAGCTGACAAACCTCAGCAGTTCGTTACTCTTATCTATGGCTGTTTTAAGGATTTGGATTTCCTGAGAACTTGGATTAGTTCGTTGTGCTTGTGCCTAAATGTTTTCACCATGTCAACTGTCTGAAAATATACGGATGCGATATGTAAAGATTATGAGAGATCCTTTTAGAATAGTGATAGACCAAAAACTTGATTGCCCACATTAACTAAAAAATTTCATTTCGTTCAGGAATTCTTTTTGTTCTATCAAAACAGATACTCCCTCCGTCCTAAAATTATTATCCAGTTTGGAATTTCTTTTTAGTACAATTTGAACTAAAAATGAAAACTCAAACTGAACAATAATTTTGGGACGGAGGGAGTATATGATATGACCTACAAAAGTCTTAGCTCGTATGTTTTGATTAGATTGAGTTTGTCAATCGACCAGCTTCTATGGAATTCATGTCCTTGTTTTCTCCCGTTTTCTTACTTGGTTTTTCAATCAATATACTGTACATCTCCTGCCAGCAAAATACTAAAACTGAAATTGGAGATTTTGAGAGACATTTTACTTCAATTCTATAACCAGCAAGGGCAAATGTCTTCACTAACTTCGCTGCAAAACTGACACCAGAGGAAGTAAAAAAGGCATCGGAAACTGTGGAGATGCTCATGTTCCAGCAGTTCCTTTTTTTTTTTTTTTTCCTACTTTAGACACCCCAGTTTAGCAAGTCCAGGAATCTTGAAACCTGATATCATTGGCCCTGGAGCTAATATCTTAGCAGCCTGGCCTTTCTCAGTTAGAAAACAGGACTGATACAAAATCCACATTTTAACATAAATCTCTGGCACTTCAATGTCTTGTCCACATCTTAGTGGAGTTGCAGCACTTCTCAAAAGTGTACATCCCAATTGGTCTCCCGGCTAGTGTTTTCGCCACTGGTGCAGGGCATGTCAACCCATCCAGAGCGAGTGATCCAGGGCTTATCTACGACCTCCAACCAGATGAGTACATACCTTACTTGTGCAGTCTGAATTAAACCAATCAGCAAGTCAGAGTGATTGTTCAACGACGCGTGAATTGCTCAAGAACTATACCAAAGGCAGCGCTAAACTATCCTTCATTTTCTATCAGGCTTGGATCATCATCATCATCAAGTGCTGCTCAGAGTTATACAAGAACTTTGACCAACATTAACGAGGATGGTATTTTTGGTTTCGAAATATACAGTGTACAAGTTAATCCTTCCCTGCCTGGTGCTGAAGCCATCAGGCATATGGACAGCTGAAATACTTTATTTTTTTTGTCATCATTTTCTTCTGCTACGTTCTTTTTCCCACTTTGCAAGACTCCTCAAATCTGATCAGAATTAGATTATCTGTGTGAACAAACTTTTGTTTCAGATTTCACAAGCTCAGAAACAAAATCCAAAATTTACCATCTAGTGTGAAAAAACTGCCTGTAAGGAAGAAGATAAACTGGAGACAAATGACAATAAGTTATAAATCAGAGGAAGGAGGAATAAATATAAATATTTATTTACAAGAACAGCATAGAGTCTCATGCTATATTTGATTTCCGGTACACAATCTCTCTCTCTCTCTCTCTCTCTCTCTCCTCACAAGGCAAAGGAGCGTGTTAATGAGCATAAAATAACATCTCCCCACTATACACTTTGGGATTAATAATGTAAATTAATCAAACTGCTGCATCACCAGAAGCTCCGTCCTGCTTTATCCAGGCAGTGGTGGCGTGTAGGGAGTCTCAACGCTAGTTCCAAATTATAAATATACGATGCAACTACTCCAGCCACCCTTCTTTAATCGGAAATGGAAGGGGTAACATCGACTTTGCAGCAATTTGACAATGAATAATTGTCCAGGAGTCAGTATCATAAAATCACTTGCAAGTCACCGAATCTGAGTTCTTCCCAAAGATGATGCTCCGATTTCACTTTCCGTGTTCTGCACACAATTGTTTCAGAATTAGACATTTCAAGAACAGGTCTAAAACATTAATATAATAGGACTCTATGGTAGAGAGAGTGAGGGTTGGTAAGAAAAAGGGACTGTAACTGTAGTGGTTTCTCAATAAGAAAAGAATATGAATATCTTTGTTTCATTATTGACAAGTTGCGATGTCACAATGTTCATGACAAGTATATTCAGTAGCACACAAGAATACTCACCTGCGACTTAGGAGAAGGGAAAACGTTCCAGAACCTAAGTGTTTCATCGCCAGCGCCAGTAACAATTGTCTGAAATGCAAACGAAAATGTGAGCAATGAAACAAAGGAAACTGTTGGGGGCCAAATTCGCACAAACAGATGCGATCAAAATTAAAATAATGAAATTTCAAGTTGATAGAAAGAGTTCACTTAGTTACCTGTCCATCCGGTGAGATGGCAAGGTATAGGACCCTGTAGGTATGCCCCGTGAGAGTAGCCAACTGTTAAAAGTGTACACAAGCAAACATATTGTTAAAAAAGAAGAAGCTAATGCCATTGTTAGCCTGTACAGCATCATGTAGAACATGAGATGAGATTTACACTACTACATTACCTTAGACATAGTAGGATATCTCCACACAATGATTTGGTTCTGCGAGTAACCATGAGTACTCACAAGTTCGTTGACATTCTTCGACCACACAAGATTGCAGACCTATCACAGTGAGAGAAACCAGTGTTATACCACAGAAAATAGTCATTAAGATGACAAAACTTCATTCGTGAGCTAAGCAATTACTTGGAGAATATGAAAAATATCCCCCCTGTTAAGAAACTGTAAAGGCCCCTTCTCCTCCCAGTGCTTTTCTAAGTCCATCTTTAGCCCATTTAATAGATTAAATTATTACATCCTCATTTACACGGTAAACTTACATCAAGGTCAATAAGCAAAAGACCCATGATTACTTGATCGAACTCAAGTTTACAAAACAGTAATGCCTCAACCATGACAGATAAAAGTTTCAAAATCCAACAGCTCATCAATTCAACAGCATAATGAAGAACCGACTACATTGTTATGGCACATCAATTACTATTGAAGTTGACCTCTGAGCAAAAGCTAAAGTGGGTAAGATGAAGTGAAACCCAACAAAATTATACCTGACTGCCAGTATCCATGCAGCTTAGGTTGGTGTTAGTGGTTGTATTCCAGAAACGAATACACCTGTCTGCAGTACCACCACCAGAAGCAAGGAGTCCATGCATATGGGGAGACCACGCAATTGCTTTAACAGCAGCAGTGTGCTCGCAGTATTTCAAAACAGGTTGTGTTGAGTGCTGGTTCCAAACAAAAAGCTGCATAGCAGAGAGGCAGTTTTCTGTAATTGTGGCATAAATCCAGAGATAAAAGAACAACGGATACTTTACAAAACAAAAAGAAAGGGTTGCATACCCTATTATCATTTCCACCCGAAGCTAATTCTCGATTATCATACGACCACTTAAGTCCACAAACCTGGATCAGAACACAATGATACTAAGATCAAATGAAGGATAAAAACAGAATATATAACGGCATTGAACTGACTAGGAAGCCTGACCTCTGACTTATGGCCACTCAGCTTACTGACGAAATCTTCTTGCGTTCGTATGTCACGTTGAAGAATACTTTTGTCACGGCTTCCAGAAGACAATAGAGATGTACTCCATGCTAAGGCACCAACTCTTAGACGATGTCCCTCCATTGTTCTCACTCTCTTACAACGCGAGGCATCCCATATCTACACCAATGATGGCAATGGATTCAAGGATTAGAAATAAACACCTGACTTAAAAAATCTCATGTATGACAACGTATTGATGTTTAGAAAGAAGAATGGAGTTGAAAGTGCTAGCTAGCCGTCTGACTGCATCAAACAACAGGATATCACTCTACTATACATGACCTAGAAAGAATCCAACTTGCAAATAAAGGTAAACAGATTATTTTCTTCAACAAATGACAGGTGTATAGAACAGATAAAAGACCCTCTTCATTCTCTAGTTAATTTTTTTTTTGTATTCCCTACAAAATCACTCGTAACTACACTACACAAGACTGACCAATATCTATAATTTTCAGCAATACCTGGAGCTTCCCGTTGCTAGTTCCAATAGCAAGATGTGTACCGCGCTGCGCCCAACCGACGGAACACACACTATCATCAATTCCCAAGTCACATAATTTAACTACCTGCACAGAGCATAGCATGTCAAGAACTCATAATTAGCAGCACAATGTTATAATTCAACAAGACAAAGACATACTCACCTTACTGCTGGATGCATGCCACAGATAAACACAGTTCCCTAATCCAACAGCCAACACATTATGCGAGGACCAATCCACAAGATTCAGATAAAAGTCATCTTGCAATGCTGGGGCATCCAAAACCTAGTCCAAAACAACCACAAAATCTTAAATTTCCAACATTTCAAACCCCATAAATCAACCAAATAAGTCCTCAAACCAATGAAACAACAAAGTCATAATCTTTAGTAAGAAAACACAAGTAAAATTAGGCAATTCAAAAAAACTTAGCATCACAATACACGGCAAAAACACCGCCGCTGCATCCAACAAAAACACCAATTTCAAGAGAGCCAAATATAGAAAAAAAAAAAAACAAAACCCAAATACTTACCTTATAAGGCGACCTAGGGACCTTTCTGGGAGTCTTAACCGGACTATGGGAGACACCAGGGAGCTGATCATCGAACCCAGAAGGAAACAAAGAGTGCAAAGATTTCCGAGTCTCAGTCTTATACTTAAAAATATTACAATTAGGAGAACTAATCTGAGAACCCTTATCACTACTTCCGAATAATTTATCGGGGGTGGGGGGCGGGGCCACCCCAGCCGCATCCGGGCCAAAAAGAGCCGAACGTAGTAGGGCAGTGTAGGCATTGGTGGAGTCGTCGGCGGTGGATGACGGCGACGGCGGAGGGAGGTTAAATAGGGCGAAATTGGAAGAAGATCGACAGGGTATAAACCGATCACTGTAAATTGTCCTGGACGGGGAAGGGTGATAGGAATTGACCCCGGAAAAGGAATTCCGCAATGGGGTTTTAGGATTGATGCCGGCGGAGGTGGAGGAGGAGGAGGACGGCGCCTCCGAGTTGTCCATGGTGGCGGTGGCGGTGGCGGTGGCGGTGGCGGTGGCGGTGGCGGTGGCGGTGGAGTATTCGGGAAGGGACCTGAATTTGGGATTGGGGGTGATTTGTTTTATGGATGATGATTGAGTAGGTGGGGAATGTATTGGGAGTGATTTTGAGATTCGGATTTGTTTTTTTTCTTTTCTCTTTCTTTTTCTTACTGTTCTTGATGATGGTAGTTTTATTTTTTTTTTTTCCGGGAATTTTAAATATGTATAAAAGTTACTGAAAGCCGGAAAGCAGAAATATTCCGCGAAAATTGACACACTTTATGGAAAGTAACAATAGTAACTACTAAAACTATAAACGGCCCATTTA
Source organism: Oldenlandia corymbosa var. corymbosa (assembly GCA_949775105.1). Taxonomy (NCBI): domain Eukaryota; kingdom Viridiplantae; phylum Streptophyta; class Magnoliopsida; order Gentianales; family Rubiaceae; genus Oldenlandia; species Oldenlandia corymbosa. The sequence continues at coordinate 7,428,218 of OX459119.1, read as the reverse complement.
GTCCAAATTTGGGTAGAATTTGGAGTTCATAATTGGAAACAAAATCTTTAATCCAGATACAGTAAATGGTTTTTACAGTAACTTTCATTTCAGATGCCGAATGTGAACAGGAGCCCAATTCGTAGTGTTTTTTTTATTAAAAACGTATTACTCTAATTTATAAAAATAAAAAAAATCGATTATTTTTAATTACATATTGTTTTTAACAAAATTAAATTCTCAAACTTGTACTTACAATTAATTTTACCGTTCCAACTTTGTAACCCACGCACCTCAACTCATGTGTATGTTATCTTCTTGGCATTTGCCGTTGTATTGTACTAGCTAGCAATTGTACTGATTTCTCTTTCGATTTAGCAACAAATCATAGTTACTCTTTGATTCAATATACTCACTAGTAGTTACCTTTTGTAGTCTATTGTACACAACAAATTGTTAGTAACATCAAAAAATTCAAATTAAAAAAAAAACATTTTATTAACTTTTTTATTATCACATTAAAACATTTATAATTTCCAATTTGTATTTATTTCAAGTGGTCCTTCTAAAAATCATGGAGTTTGGTAACATTTTTTCTGTTCTAAAATCATTATCATACATACCGTGTTTTTATGTCAGGACAAATGAAATGAAATAAACATAATATCTTTTAAGAAAAAAAGTTGGGCAACCGGCTTACCGGTTTTGTATGTAGCTCCGTCTATGGCTAGCTAGCCTACATCCCTATTTGTATATTCAGCCGAATTAAACCGGAAAGTTGAATTAAATTTGTATCTTCCATTGAACTTTTTGGCAAGTTCTCTTAAAACCGTATGTTTCATTGGTTATCTATTTATTTGTCACGTTTTTTTTTTTTTGAAGAAGTTTATTCGGCACGTTACAGCCCACATCATTTACTGCCTTTCATTACCCAACAGTTTTGACGGATCTTCTTTCAGATGAAACCCAACAGAAATGTACCTAAGATCTAATTAATTAACCACACTTGAATTGTAAATATATCTTCAACAATGTGATCAGTTACACTAAAATTTCTTTTTTTATACTTTTGTTAACGTTGCAAAATGATTTTTCTTTTCCTTTTTGTTGTTCTGCCATTCAAGAAATATGCACCAACAAAATGAGATGGAAAAATTAGCGGATCTACCCAAAACTTTACATGCGTTGTCAATTTTACCTTATTTTTTTTGGTTAGCCAATATTACCCTAAACTATCCAACCGTTAGCCGATTTTGTCCAATTTGCTATTTTCCGTCTAAATTAACGGAATTCTATTTGTTTTAATTATAAAAACACCCTAATAGTTTTAAAAATTCATAAAAAGAACCCCAAAAATTTACAAAAATTACAAAATAGTCTCTTTTCAGTTTTTATTTAAATTTTTATTTTTTTATTTCTTTTTACTATTTTTCATAACCATAAAAATATACTATATGATCTTTTAAATAAATAATTTATTTTTAAACACTACAGTACAAATTTATAGATATACATTTTGTAACTCATGATTGATTTACATAAATATATTAATTTTTTAATAATATGGCTAGACAATAATGATATTATTCTTTTAATCCGTCTTTTTCAATTTAAAGAATATGATTTTTTTGACTAAAACTAATTTTTTACAAAAAATAAAAACATTTAGCATAAATTAAAAAACTATATATTAGTACATTTTAATTTATTGCAAATTAACTAAACAGACCATAGATTGTATTATCCAATTAAAAAAATTATTAAATTAAAATATAGGGTACTGTCTAGTGTTTAGGGTGTTAAGTTTCATGAGAGTAGATATAAGATTAATTGTCACCAAAGTATTTCTAACGGGGAGAGTGATTTTACCCACGTTTAAGCGGGGTCCACTAAAGGTAAGAGGGTTGCATTGGATGGTTAGGTGATTTAAGATATGAGATGATTAAAACTGTATTCGAGGTTCGATTCTCACTGGAGAAATCTAATTTTTTTTAATGTAAAAAAAAAGGTGAAGTCCAGTACTGGAGTAGAATTTTTTTATTATTATTTTTTTTAAAAAAAAAAACTTCCTACTAAAGTTAGATATATTAATTCTCAAAACATTATCACAAAATGTTAAACCCTCGCAGTAATAAATATACATATTTTTTATAAAATATTTTGTACCATTTTTGTAAATGCCACGACACTATATTCTTGTGTTGGGCCAACGTAGAAACGAAATATGTGTTTTTTTTTTTTACTTTCTGTCTGTACTTGGTCTTTTAAAAAAGATTTATATTTTAGTTTTGATTTCTTTTTAAATTTTAAAATACAATCTAAAGTCAGTTAAATTAAATTGTAATACCTTAAAGTATACCAATAGATTCTTTTTAATCTATGCGAATTGTTTAATTTTTTTGTGAAAAATTAGTATTAGTTAAATAATCTTATTCTTTAGATTGAAAAAAATGGATAAAATAAAAAATAGTATCATTATTGTAAAACCATATTATTAAAAAATTAATATGCTCGTGTAAATCAAACATGACTTACAAATATGTAATTAAAAATTTGTACATTAAAGTTTAAAAATAAATTTTTTTTTAAAAGATCATATAATATATTTTTATAGTTATGAAAAATAGTAAAAAGAAATAAAAAACAGAAAATTTTAAATAAAAACTGAAAATAGACTATTTTATAATTTTTATAAATTTGTGGGATTATTTTTATAAATTTTTAAAACTATTAGGGTGTTTTATAATTAAAACAAATAGAATTCCGTTAATTTAGACGGAAAATAGCAAATTGGACAAAATCGGCTAACGGTTGAATAGTTTAAGGTAATATTGGCTAACAAAAAAAGAATAGAGTAAGATTAACGAAGCATGTAAAATTTTGGGTAGATCTGCCAATTTTTCCAAATGAGATAGTAATTATTATGACACAAGTAGTATACACAATTTGTCCCTGTTAAAGTTAGTCGCATATGATTCTATGATTTTGTCTTTTAGATTTTAGTCTATCCTTATATTTGATTTTAATTTGGCGATTTCTCGGTTCGTCAATTATTTATGAATGATTATTTCATTTCACCGTAAAAACAGTTTTCACAAATCATTAATTGTATATTATTGGTAACACTATTTACCACTTGCATATATGGGATCACGACAACCTGTCCAACGAGATCTGTCCTCAGTTGAATAAATTGATTACTTTAGGTTTGATCATGGCAGCAACATGACAGACAACTTCTTAATTCCAACAATAAATCTCAGCTGCCGGTTAAAATCTCCTTTTTGTTCCCACCGAACATCCCAAAAAAAAAAGAAAAAAAAAAGGAAAAAGAAAGACTTGTTTGTCTGCCAAATCTGATCGAATTGAACGGGCGTATGGGCAGATCTACCAATTATTAACTTTAATTACAAGGTCAGTTCAAACAGGTTATTCTGTCAGTGGATGAATGTTCTGTGTTGTCTTCTTGTACAAAATTGCAACATAAAATTGGATGTTTGGTTAAAAAAATTATATTCCATAACGAATAATTTTACCGAAGTAGTGAAAATATAATACTCCCTCCGTCCCATAATTATTGTCCAGTTTGAGTTTTTATTTTTAGTTCAAATTGTACTGAAAGTGAAATCTCAAACTGGACAATAATTTTAGGACAGAGGGAGTATATTCATGGCCGCTCATGATACATTGGGATTTTTCTTTTACTCTCTCTGTTCTAAAATTATTGTCCAGTTTGAGATTTTACTTTTAGTATAATTTGAACTAAAAATGAAAACCTAAACTGTACAAATTATGGGACGGGGGGATTACATTCATTTTTAGTTTCGAATTATCTGATTGATTGCGACAAAAGTATAAGAAAATCCAGTGATTTGGATGTATCTTCAAGAAAGGAGGATCTGTCCTAATTTACAGTCCTCAGTGACGAAACACATGCAAACGATATACAGCCTACAGGAAGAATCGAAATTCTTACATCGATTTCAAGTCACAAAATACGCAGATAAGTATAACTCTTTTGACCTACGATCAACATTCCACGAACCTTTCTTGGAAAACTAGAGAATAAAGGGGGCAAAAAAAAAAAAAAAAAGCTCGCTGGCCATTTCGCCAAGGAATCGGTCATTATTGTACATGTGCTTCGATCGCCATAAACATGTTACACTAGTCACAGAGAAATTCTTGAAAAAAAGAGTAGGAAAATTGAAATAGGGTAACAGACATACTCGCTAGTTAGTACACTTAGGTTATAATTATTCTGTTTGAATTTTTATTTCATACTAAAATAAAACTTAATCTGCACAATCATACATTTTCGGAGTGTATTAATTTTATTAGCCAACGTAGCTGGATGAAATATTGAAAGAGAAATAATGATGGGAAATTACACATCTAGACAACTGGTTATTCACATGATTCACCCGCTAACTCGTAAGGGAGATAGTCAAGCATGCCAGGCCATTCTGCCTGATTGATTACTAGAAACAATTAAAAACAAAAGAAAAACAAAAAAAAAAAAAGAAAGAAACCCATGCCCTTCAGACTGAACAATTCGGCTCAGTTTAATTGTTCACCAAATGACTTAGTTATTAAGAACATCCACCAGGACCAAATCCAACCCTGGCACCAGCAACATCATAAACAACTTGCAGTTTCTGCTGTTGAATATTCCCGAAAATCCCGGGATCAGTAGCAGCTCCATTTCCGGCAAATGCCAAGCAAACCTGGTTTGAGCTCGCAGCAACAAGTATCCCACTGATTCCCAAATCCACATTTGCGGACCCTTTGAAAAGGAAGCTGATTTTCGGAATATTTATGGTCGATAAACCGGAGAAATCGTAACAAGTATCCAGCAATGAAAACGCCGGTGCCAGTTTATACTGTGTCATTCCCTGTCTAAAAGCGGTACGCAACGCTGAGTAAGCCGCAGGAGGTAACCGGGTAATAACCGTGCCGGAGTCAACTATTGTTCCGGCCGTCTGGAAAACCTTTAAGCTGATAGGCAATAGTTTCCCTCCCACGGTTATGCCGACAAGATCCACGGCGTAATAGAAACGGGTCAGTCTGGACGTCGAGAAGGGGGTGAATTTCACGGTTTTAGGAAATCCGTACAAGGGTTTCCCGAAGCTTAAATATCCGTTTGATCCCGACCACGATGGAAGGCAGTATGAAAACACTTTCCCATATTTCCAAGCTGTTTGTGATACCAACGAAACCTGGCTCTTTCCAAGGCCTAATAATCCGTCGGTCTTCCCGAATAATCCTTGGTTGTTCTGCCCGCAACCGAATAGGAATCCGGGGAAAACGTCCGTCGCTAAAGATAGCGTCTCTTTAGCGAAAAATCCCTGAGAGAATGATTGGTCGCCGTACCTGATAGTGTAGACGCAAGTTGAACCGCCGTAGCAACCCGGGTTGTTTCCAGTTCCGTAGACGAGCCAACCGCACTGCGGCGCGAAACACGAGACGGGTGAATACGTGGAGGAGAGCTTCGGGTTGTAGATGGGATCGATTTGTTGGTAGCAAGATGCGAGGCATGGTTGGCATTGTGTCCAGGTTAGGTCGCTTCCGGTGTCGAAAACCAAAGTGTAGGGTTTCTTCGGGGTTCCAAGGCCGACGGTGACCACGTAGTTGCCGGTTTCGAGAGAAGCTCCGGTCTTTCCCGGGAGTGTTGTGCTTTTGTGGTCTAAGATTCCGCTTGTGTTTAGAGAAGATGCGAGGCGGAACTGGATTGAGGCCACCCGAGCTTGGTCCTTGCTCAGGATTTGAGCCAACGTTAACTTCGTTGACTCTCCTCTATAGCAAGGGCCATACTTGTTTACTAAATTCAACGTTGACTTACTACTGGAACCTGGTCATTGAAAAAATTCAACTGTTACAAGGGTTGTTGTGAAAGATTTAGGTGAATTCGAGAAAGATGATAACGGAGATAGATGATGCATAAAACATGCTCTATCTTTGCTCCAAACATTAATTCAAAAAATTAAACTACGATTTTTGGACGGAATAACTAATAGGCTAATCATGCATGATACATGCTTGGTATAAGGTTTTGTAAAACTGGGAGAATGGTAAGAGTCTAGCTATTGCAATTTATTATTGGGTGGTTGATGATTGCGTAAGTCTTTTTTCTCTTAATGTCACTTCCTCTTGGTCAACTAAGACATTAGGTAAAAGTCATGCCAATTTTACAGTACTTTTTCTTGAAGTACAATATTCAAATTAATTAACTATAAAACTTTTTTCGCTTTTTGGTTAATGCAAAATGAATCAATTTTGTATTGAGAATCCCAGTCCCACATCGGTACTGAAAGAGACTGAATATCAATATAAAAGTACATGAGCTACTCCCCTCATTGCCAATTGGTTTTGAGGTAGAACCCATGGACTTCTGTATGCCGACATTTAGACTCCAAAAAAAAAGCCCAACAAAAAAATAGAGCTGAAACGTAAAGCGGTGCCTAAGCTGAAAAAAACAGGCCAAGCCCAACCCCAAAAATACATTGGGCTTGCGGGGGAGTATTGAGAATCCCAGTCCCACATCGGTACTAGGAGAGACTGAATATTAATATAAAAATACATGATTTACTCCCCTCATGGCCAATTGGTTTTGAGGTGAAACCCCATGGGCTTCTGTATTTTGAATAAGCAGAACCCCATGGACTTCTGTATTTTGAACAAGCAGGACGAGTTGCATAGCTAGCTTAATTCATAAAGGAGTCTAGAAAGAAACCAACAAATATTACAATTTATGTTGCTCAAAGAAATTAACAACAGTTAAGTAGTGCAAAATTGTCTACCAAGATGATTCAATATGTATATATTTTTGAAAAATTACTGCTTTCGTTTCACAATAACATTTTCGTTTATTGAAGTAAAACGGCACAACCAACATGAGTCTTCTTATGTTGGCAAATCATCAAGTAACAAAATCAGATGAACAAATGAATTTAATCATAGAGAAAATATTGACCTTTGGAAGTGGATGATTGGCAAATTAAGGATGGTAGAATCGAGCCGGCGTCAACTGAATGGAAGTTGTTGCTGTCGGCCGTTAATGTATCTTCTGAAGCGCCGGAGAAAGATATCGAAAGTAGAACTAAATAAACGTAGAGAGCAAATTTGAAGGAGGGTATGAAATGCGCCGGAGAAGCCATTAACCTGTTCCTTTTTCTTTTCTTTTAGGTTAGGCTAATTGCGAGAAATATTGGTGTTTGAGACAATGTAGGTATTACATTTATATAGAGGAACGAAGATTGAAGCTTGAAAGTTACAAACTCTGCATGGCTTATTTTAATCTTTGGTTCTACATTTGACTTAACATCATTTTCACATAATAATTCCATGAGCCGTGAGAATTGTATTCTGATATTAATGATCGTCATTAGGGTACATGCTTACATACACATTTTGAAAAATGTGAAATTATTCCTTTCTAATGCAATCATTTCTTCGGCTTCCTATTCTATTGACTTTTTCTTTTTTTCATTCTTTATTTTTCTTTCATTTATGTCTTCATTCATTCACTTAGTTACTCTTTATTGTTGCAGTTCTCTTACCCATACAATTTGTAACACTAGATATTTCATCCGTAAAATGTAAGCGGTTCTTTTCTATAGAAAAGTTTTTCGGGTAGCTCTTCTCATAGTCCATTTTTACCAATATATGTCTACTCTCAACTTCTTTCTATGACTCCATCAGTCTCAAAATATATAAAAGGCCGGGGCTGTTTTAGGATATAATTAAGCCTGCTTTATTTATGTTATCCTGTTTTGATTAATTTGTTATTTTTATAATTTGAATCATAAAGTAATATTTCATCTTTCAAGTCGTCGCTTAGTTCGTTTTCTATTACACAAGACGTGGTTATTTAACTTAATTATTATCGGAGAGAATATAGACATGTAGGAGAAGAGAAAACTGGTTTGGTGTTAGGTCCGTTTTCGGGAATCATCTTTGCTTTCATTCCTGCGTGCAAATACGTACTTGTTCATTGTATGGAAATGGAAAACAAGCCATTGTGGATATTGACTTATCTGTTTTTTCTAAACGTTGACAAATTATCTATGTTCATAAATATCATTTTTTTCCCCTTAGAATTATGTATAACTTGAATATATATATATATATATATATATATATACAAAATGTGTGTAGTTGACTTGCTTAATAATAATTATAACTTATAAGCGTCAACTAGTCAAGCTAAATTAATCAAATTGATTTTAGTTTGTCTTGTTGCTTTGTCGATCATTTTAATTAGTTTACTTTATTATTTAAGAGTTTTCTTAACAAGTGGTCCATTAAGATTATCTATGAGTTGGAACTGCAATGAATTGGTCATTTTATCATTGCAGCATATTCGTGTGTATACACTGGCTCAAATAATGTACCAGAATAATTTTCGTAAGACTCGAATTTTATGTAGTCAATTTCTATTCAATTTTGTTCATCTACAAGATGTCAGAGTCTCATCAGGTACTACTGACTTATCTACTACTCTTTCCGGTTCTTAATATAAGATATTTTGATTTGTCATATGGTTCACCTAATATGTATTTTTAATTAAAAGAAAAATCTTAAAAATATATTTTTACATTTATTGTGTTCTCTTAATTATTAAGAAATATTTTAAAAATTTATTTGTTAATTAAAAATATATACTATGTGAAACCTAGTACAAATCAAAATGTCTTATATTAAGGACCGGATGGAGTATTTATAGTTGTTATTTTAAGTTAATTGATATTGGAGACTGTTTAATAAATCGTCATAGTAAGCATCATATGCATTTGGAAATTAAATGAGAGAACTTTCGATGAAATAGTGGGACTGTGTACCAATCATCGGGGTGGAATTGTTCGATGAGACAAATCGCTTAAAATCTGACGAGAGAAAAGTAAATAGTGATAGAAGGGACGGTCAATTCACATAAATTGGGGGCGTACATCACATAAACGACTGCTGAATTGATACATAAGTAAATCTTTAGTTAAGTCGGCATTTTAGACATTCATGAATCGAAGTTAAATGAGAGTTTACAAGTTGCATATAGCTTTTAAGCCTCCTTTCCTTGTACCTGAAAATAAGATTATTACCTCTTCCATTGTTAGGAGAGGGTTTAAACAAAGCAGTCCTCGCGAGGAGACAAATTTCTGTAAGGACTTCTTGGACTTACAGGCATAAACTCATATTCATCGATTCTCCGCATGGATAACAAGCTTTTTCTTCTTTTTCTTTTTTTCGAAGAATTAAAATATAGACAAAACAGGGGAACTAAAGGTTATCAGTTCTCCGGTAAATGATCTCCAGTTTATAAATCTTAAATGTTACCTATTCCATCACCGAAAAATAATTTATTTTATTAAATTAAAATAGAATCATGCAGACTATTTTTCTAAAACCTGCCTCACATATCACACATTATAGTGCTTTTATTTGAATGTTGTAATTTTATTTGTCTGTGAGTCTACGAAACTAGCTCTATGCAAATTTATTATTAACACCAAAGACTGGGGATTAACACCAAAAGTTGAAATGAATCATAGTAATTTCTAATAAAAGACACATATTAGACAAACATTTTAATTGAGATGAAGGGATTCATGGAACAGTTGGGCAATTAATAAGATTAAAATCATAAGCGATATATTAATTCATATTGAGAGTTTCAAAGCTTGAAATCATTTCGCAGTACTACTTATATCGCTCATTAATTCAGTTATTTGTCTTATGAGTTATGACAGATGAGAGATGCAACAGAGATTGGATTAAGGAACAAGACTAAAAAAAATTAGCAGTGTCTCTAAGTCTACCACTAATAATTAAGAGCATCCACCAGGTCGGAATCCGAGCCTTGATCCGGCAGCGTCAAAAACCATTTGCAATGTTTGCTGTTGCATGTTGCCGAAAATGACCGGGTCAAAAATTATCCCCACCGTTGCTAGCAAATGCCAAGCAAACCTGCATTAAAGTGGCAGGGACAAGTATCCCACCGATACCTATATCCACACTAACATTTCCCTTAAAAACAAACCCGATCTTGGGTACAACCACAACGGGCTCATGAGACCCGAATTCGTAACAAGTATCCAGTATCGAATACGGGCGTGCGAGTTTATTCTTCTTCACCTGTTGTCTAAATGCGTTACGCAATGCAAGGTAAGCTGCCGGAGGTAGCCGGGTTACGACGGTGCCGGAGTCCACTATGGTTCCGGCTGTCTGGAGAAGACCTTCGCCAATGGGCAATAGTTTTCCTCCAACACTGATGCCTACAATGTCGACGTAATAAAAGCTCTTACTTGATTTGAAGATTGAAAACGGTGTGAACTTCATTGTCTAGGGAAATCCGGATACGGGTTTCCCGAAACTTAAATTTCCATTTGATCTGGACCATGTGGGAAGGCAGTAGGAAAACACTTTTCCGTACTTTTTAGCAGTTTGGGAAACAACCGATATCTGGCTCCGGCCAAGGCCTAATAACCTGGCAGTCCCGCCGAACGACCCGTCGTTGCCCTGCCCGCAACCGAAGAGAAACCCCAGGAAAACATCCTTGGATAGAGTCAGCGTCTCTTTAGCGAAAAACCCGTCTGAGTATGACCTCGCTGTATCCACAAGTCGAACGGTAGAAGTCGGTTTCTTTCCGGTAGCGGGAGACAAGCAGAGAACATTGCGGTGATGAACACGAAATGTTGGAATATGTGGACGATTTTTTTGGGTCGAAAATGGGATCGTTTTGTAGGTAGCAAATTCCGGTACAAGGTTGGCATTGTGTCCATGTTAGCTCACTTCCGGTGTCGAATTCCAGAGTGTAGTTTTTTGGTGGGGTGCCGAGACCAACGGTGACGACGTAATTGCCGATTCCGGGGCTTAATTTACCCGGAAGGGTTGTAGTTTTCCGTTCCTGCGGGATTCCGTTTGTATTTGTTGAAGTAGAAGCATGGCGGGATTGGATTGAAGCCACCCGAGGTTGGTCTTGACTGAGAATTTGAGAGAGTGTTAATTTGGTTAACTCTCCTCGGTAACAAGGGCCATACTTGTGCACTATAAATTAATATGAATTACAAGCTAAGTGAGAGAGATATATAAGGAGTATAAAAGGTTGAATTAATGACCTCTTACAGTAGATGATTTGCAGGTTAAGGATGGCAGTATTGAGCTGATTTTAACTGAATGGAAGTTGTTTTTCCGCTGCCGCCTCTAGTTTCTCTTCTGAAGCAGTACCCGTTGTTATCAGCGAGGAAGACCTCCAGACTAGAAAAAAACAAGTGAAGAAAACTAACTTAGAAGAGGATATGAAAGCCCCAGAAGCCATTAATCAGATTTTTTTTTCTTTTTCCGGCTAGGCCTATTGTAACTGTAAGAGATGGTGCGATTTGGCTACTCAATGTAAATACGTATTACAGTGCAGGGTGAAACTTTGAAAGTCACGAACCTGCTGCCTGCATGTGCATGGTTTATTTTAATCTTACTCTCCGTAATTTTGACTTGGTATCACTTTCTTGGTACGTTCCCTTTAAACTGCAATTGGTAATAATAATCATTTTGGGGTGCTTATTCGGCTTCTTCCTACATTGACTTTGCATTCCTCCCACTCAGCCCTCGTATCCATAACTATTTATCATTTAATTACTTATTCAAATAACTTTAGACGACCTACTACAAACGTATTATATTTAAAAAGTAATCTCTATTTGACATGTATAAACATGTTTGAAATAAAGGTCTCACAATAATAGTTTACGGTTGTTTCCGTTTGTAATTCCATTACATATGCGAGCATCGCATTGCTAGGACATTCCGTGTAACCTTTGTTTAGTCATTAAAGTTTATAGTTTGTATGACTGTATACAATAATAATAAAGCTTGATGCATTGAGAGACTAACTAATGCTGGAAAGTTTACAAATATGGTTGTGTCCGACAAGGTGCGACTGCCACAGCTAGTCTCCTGGTTCGGTCAATGTATAAACGTTCAACCATTTCGCATTTACAGCGTGAACACTTGATCTTACAAGAATATCTTTAATTTGATTTCTTACGCTAAGTGAGATGGATCATCCACACGTACGATCCTTTGGTGAAAGGCCTTAAGAGCATCTGCCGGGTCCAAATCCTACTCTTCCACCAGCAACATCAAACACCACTTCCTTAGTTTGTTGCTGTACATTACCGAAAATTCCCGGATCAGTAGGGCTTATATTTCCAGCAAACGCCAAACAAACCTGTGTTTGACTGGCAGTCACAAGTATGCTACCAGTACCCAAATTCACAACGGCATTTCCCCTGAAAATGAAGCTGATTTTGGGTACAGCAACAGAAGCCAGACCCCCGAAATCATAACAGGTATCCAACAGGGAAAACGCCGGCGCGAGTTTATACCTCCTCATCTGTACTCTAAAAGCATTGCGCAACGCAGAGTAAGCCGCCGGAGGTAACCTCGTTATGACCGTGCCGGAGTCAACTATCATCCCGGCAGCCTGGAACACCGTCGCGCTGATGGGCAATAGTTTTCCTCCGACGCTGATGCCTACGAGATCCACGGCATAATAATGTGTGTTCAGTCTTGAAGCCGAAAATGGAGTGAACTGAACCGTTCTTGGAAATCCCGTAACCGGTTTCCCGAAGCTTAGATATCCATTTGCCCCGGACCAAGTGGGAAGGCAGTATGAAAAAACTCTCCCGTATTTCCTGGCAGTTTGGGACACCAACGAAATCTGGCTCCGACCAAGGCCTAATAAACCGGCAGTCCTTCCGAATAACCCGCGGTTGTCCTGTCCGCACCCGAAGAGAAAACCGGGTAAAACATCCCGGCCTAACGACAACGTTTCTTTAGCGAAGAACCCGGTTGAGGATGACTTGTCTCCGTACTGGATACCGTAGACGCAAGTCGAACCTGAGCAGCCGGGCCGGTTTCCGGTTCCATAAACGAGCAGAGAACACTGCGGTGAAGAACACGAGATGCCGGAATAAGTTGAGGATAACCGAGGATTGAAGATGGGATCATTCTGCGGGTAGCAAAACCTCGTACACGGCCGGCATTGTGTCCAGGTCAGATCGCTTCCCGTATCGAAAACAAGGTTGTAGTATCTCTTCGGGGTGCCGAGTCCAACGGTCACGATGTAATTGCCGGTTCCGTAGCTTGTTCCGGGCTTACCCGGGATCGCGGTTTTCCGGTCTTCGATTCCGTTTGTTTCCGAAACAGAAGCGTGGCGGGACTGGATTGAAGCCACCCGAGCTTCGTCGTGGCTTAGGATTTGAGGGAGTGTTAATTTGGTTGATTCTCCGTTATAGCAGGCGCCATTTCTGTCAACTATTTGGAGCGTTGACTTTCCGGTGGGAGCTGCATGATTGATAGAGAATGTTGTCAGGTTTGATTAATTAGTCCACATGTATACATGGGTGAGAATTAATGATGTTGAAATTCACATGGAAAATAGTCTAATGATGTATAATCAAGGAACTAAACTAGGCGTATGCATGTTCGACGCAGTTTTATAGCAATGATTGAACGCCAAATGATTGGAAGACGGTGGCAACATGATGGAACACGACTAAATTAATTACACCACCTCAAGAATTAAACTTTTAAAATTTTCTTTATTAATTAAAACTCAATTTTCAATGAGAATATCGAAATTACAGTCCGGCTAGTTTAATTATTTTAACATTCACCACCTTCTCCTATATACATCTATCATTAGGAGACGAAAGACATGCAAATACAAAAAAAAAAAAAAAAAGAAGAAGAACGAAAGATGCTTGCTTCTAAGAAAGTTCGATGTTCTTTATGTAGTTGGATTCAATTTTCCGTAATGCATCAAGGTTTGCAGTCATGATAATTGATAAATTGAACAAGGAGTTGCCTTACAAGTGTTCTAACGCAATTAAAACAAAAAGGATTACTTTTCAGATTACAAAAACAACCTAGACGAGACAGAATGATTAATAAGAATAACAAAGTTGAAATTCTGACCTGCCGAAGTGGATGAGTTGCAGGTTTGAGATAACAGTAAGGAGCTGACTTCAACTGAATGGAAATCGCTATCTGTCGTTTCAGAAGCATCACTCCCCTTCACCAGCAAGAAAGGCAACAAGATTAAAACAAAATAAGTGAAGTGGACAAATTTGAAGGTGGGGATAAAAGCCGAGGAAGCCATATTGTTTCCTTTAGTAGCTACGCTTATTTGTATGAGACATTGGTTCAAATGTAGATTTATATAGAGAGACATAGAGTTCATTGTTTGAGTTTATTAGAAGTCCACAAAACCTGATAATATCTCACATGTTCATGGATCAGTCTAATCTTTGATTATGCTTTCGATTCGGTGTCACTTTCTAATTTCTTCCATAATGAATCTGTGAACTGTAGTAATGATATGGGAGGGCGTTAATGTCTGTCTCACACATGCTTTACACACTCATCAGTATTTGCAACCTGTCAAATTATTCCTTTCTAATCATTTCTGTTTATTCTGCTATTGACTTTTTCGTTCGATCGATCGTTCCTCAGTCCTCTGTCATTTTCAATATTCTTCATTCTCATTCAATCATTGATTCTTTCTATTATTTGTTAATGCACTTATCGGCTCCTTCTATGCACTTTCTGATCATTCTCCTCTTGATCTTCTATGCACTTTATGACAAATGATATCCAAGATAACATGGCAGTATTCACGTACACTTTTCCCACATATTAGTCTTGAACCTCTAAAAATGCATTTTGTATATATGTAAGTTGTAACGTATTCATGCAAAAGTTGTAACCAACATGGTTGGCATGGTGGTTCAGCACACCTAGTCCCTTCAGCATGAGATTTCAGGGTTTCGATCCCCGACTATGTGAATGGAATAAATTATTTGGTCAGTCCCCTACCACTTAGTGCGCTGACTGTAGGGACAGAGGATTAGTCTTCTTGCTATCGGGGAGAGATACCTTGGGAAACCAAAAAAAAAAAAATCAATGACCACATAAAAAATCCTTCAAGCTCTCAGCATCAATTCCACAAGGTCTTTCTATGAAAGATTGAAATACTGCAGGACGAGATGGCACAAAACTTAAGACGCCCTCAATATTATTTACTTTGGATCCTTTCCTCAACATAGCCTTATCACGATTTTGCCCTGGTCTATACAGAAAGAGACTTAAAAAGTCGTAAATTTTCTGCAACATTCCAATCGTTCCAAATTAAATTAAGATATAAAAATTAATTGAAATGTCATCATTTGACTTAAGGAAATGTACCTCACTCGAGTCACAACTTCTGACGTATTATCAGTCTATATACATGTATAAAATTAGGCTCACATTTTATTGGTAAGCAAATAAAATTCAATATATGAGTCTTGAAAGACAAAGGAGACGCTGTGTTAGGCTCACAAATTTTACTTCGCCCCCGATATTTGTCACGCTACTAAAAACTAGACAATATCAAAATTATCTTAAAAACCCAAATATAGGCCCACATATGATTCCACTTTAAAACCATTTAGAGTTTAGCACATGTGGTTATATATTGGTTTCAAGAGTCCACCATTTTCAATGTAGGACAATGGAATTTGGGCATTCTCAATATTCAATATTCTTAATACCTCCTCTCAAGCCTGAAGGGTTTGGACAAATCAGATAAACTGCCGGATCAGTAAAGGCCTAGATATAAATAAGTAAGTAGAAGAATAAAAAATAGAAAGCCTAGATTTGGGTAAGTAGATATAAATAAGTAGAAGAATCAGAAATAGAAGAGCCAGATTTGAGATAAACTGTCGGATCAGTTAAGGCCTAGATATAAATAAGTAAGTAGAAGAATCAGAAATAGAAGGCTCAGATTTGGGTAAGTAGATATAAATAAGTAAGTGGAAGAATAAAAAATAAAAGGGCCAGATTTGAGATAAACTGCCGGATCAGTAAAGGCCTAGATATAAATAAGTAAGTAGAAGAATCAGAAATAGAAGACCCAGATTTGGGTAAGTAGATATAAATAAGTAAGTAGAAGAATAAAAAATAGAAGGGCCAGATTTGGGTAAGTAGAAGTAGAAGATCCAAACGAGTAAGTAAAGGATTTGGACAAACCGGATAAACTGCCGGATCAGTAAAGGCCTAGATATAGTAGATATAAATAAGTAAGTAGAAGAATCAGAAATAGAAGGCCCAGATTTGGGTAAGTAGAAGTAGAAGACCCAAACGAGTAAGTAAATCAGACCACTGTCAGGTCAGTCAAAGTCCGTCCCACAAGTCACACGGGTCCGCAGATAAAACCCCTCTGATACCATATTGAAGGCCCAAATATAGGCCCACATGTGGTTCTACCTTTAAACCAATTAGTAATAAGGAGAATCAGAAATAGAAGAGCCAGATTTAGGTAAGTAGATATAAATAAGTAGAAGAATCAGAAATAGAAGAGCCAGATTTGAGATAAACTGTCGGATCAGTTAAGGCCTAGATATAAATAAGTAAGTAGAAAAATCAGAAATAGAAGGCTCAGATTTGGATAAGTAGATATAAATAAGTAAGTAGAAGAATAAAAAATAGAAGGGCCAGATTTGAGATAAACTGCCGGATCAGTAAAGGCCTAGATATAAATAAGTAAGTAGAAGAATCAGAAATAGAAGAACCAGATTTGGGTAAGTAGATATAAATAAGTAAGTAGAAGAATAAAAAATAGAAGGGCCAGATTTGGGTAAGTAGAAGTAGAAGACCCAAACGAGTAAGTAAATCAGACCACTGTCAGGTCAATCAAAGTCCGTCCCACAAGTCACACGGGTCCGCAGATAAAACCCCTCTGATACCATATTGAAGGCCCAAATATAGGCCCACATGTGGTTCTATCTTTAAACCAATTAGTAATAAGGAGAATAACACATGTGGTTATATATTGATTTAAGAGCCTATCGTTTCCAATGTGGGACAAGGGAACTTGGGCAATTTTCAATATTCAATATTCTTAACAAATTGTTGAAAAATTAATTGTTGAATTTTTACTACTTATTATTGATTTTTATACTCTTTGATTTATCGGTATCAATTTAAAATTCATAAAATATTTAATCTTCTTTTGATGAAATTGATATCGTCAACTTTTTTGTCTTCCTAGAAATCAACGAAAACTAAAATAAATGGTTTTGTATTATTTTTGCATTTTCTTTTCATGATTGTGTGGTGAATGATTGCATCGACATTCAATGTATAATGCGAAAAATCATAAAGGACCGAACAGGACACCATTCACATCAATTTTTTACTTGATGGTCGGCTTTCACACTGATTAAAAACTAGATGCAACGCGAAAATATATTGAAGAATAAAGTATTGATCAGTTTTGTAAGATTTATTGTTGATTCTTTTTAATACTCTTTGGTATATTGATGTAAATCTAAAGTCACAAATTGTTTAATTTTGTTTTGGTTGAAATTAATGTCATCGACTTGTTTGTCTTCTTAGCAAAGGCGACTATTAAGTCGACAAACACCAAAAGTACATAGTTTTGGACTCCAAAAGGATCTTATTTTTTTGGTTTTTCTCCAAAAGGATCTTAATCACGCACCATTTTGAGTAAATATTGAACATACCACATGATGTTTCCTTTTAACAAATGAATGAGATCCTTTTTGTAGGATCAATTAAGGTTAGCATAGATGATCAATAACTAAGAGCATCCACCAAGGGGTCCGAAACCCAGCCTTCTTCCAGCAACATCGAAAACCATTTGCATAGTTTGCTGCTGAACATTCCCAAAAATCCCCAGCTCAGAAGCATCACTATTCGCAGCAAATGCCAAGCAAACCTGCTTTTGGCCACTTACCGGGGTAAGAATACCATTAGCACCTAAATCCACAGTCACATTTCCTCTAAATATGAAGCTGATTTTGGGTAGCTTGATTGAAGTTAGACCCGTGAAGTCGTAGCAAGCATCCATCACATCAACTCCAGGTACTTGTTTATAGCTCGTCATCTGTTTTCTAAAAGCTCTGCTCAAAGCAGAGTAAGCCGCCGGAGGTAGCCAGGTAAAGAACGTGCCGGAATCCACAATAGTTCCGGCCTTTTGGAAAACCTTAAAGCTAATGGGCAATAATTTCCCTCCAACACTAATGCTTACAAGGTCAACGGCATAGTAGTACTCACTTAACTCAGATGCTGAGAATGGGGTGAATTTCACTGTCTTTGAAGAAGAATAAACTCCTTTCCCGAAACTCAAAAATCCATTTGACCCGTACGGTGTCGGAAGACAGTAAGAAAACACTTCCCCGTACTTTTTTGCGGTTTGGGATACCAATGAAATCTTGCTCCGGCCAAGGCCTAATAACCCGTCATTCTTCCCGAACGACCCGCGGTTGCTCTGCCCGCAACCGAAGAGAAACCCGGGTATCGAATCACTTCCCAAAGTCAGCGTCTCTTTGGCGAAAAGCCCAACTGAGTAGGATTCATCGCCGTACTGAATGCTGTAGACACAAGTCGACCCGGTGCAACCGGGTTTGTACCCGGTTCCGGCAATGAGAAGAGAACATTGTGGCGAAGAACAGGAGACGTTGGAATAAGATAAGGATTGCAGGGGATCGTAGATGGGATCATTCTGTCTGTAACAAATTTTCTTCTTACACGGTTGGCATTGTGTCCATGTTAAGTCGCTGCCGGTGTCGAAAACCAGAGTATAGGATTTCTTCGGGGTTCCGAGACCGACGGTGACGACGTAATTGCTGAAATTGTCGGTTCCGATGTATGCTGATCCGGGCTTATTCGGGATCGAAGTTTTCCGGTCTCGGATTCCGTTTGTCTCCGCAATGGAGACGGGGCGGCTGGATTGGATTGAAGCTACCCGAGCTTGGTCGTGACTGAGGATTTGAGAGAGTGTTAATCTGATTGATTCTCCATTGTAGCAGGGGCCACTCCTGTGGACAATTTTGAGCGTTGACTTCTCCTTTGGACCTGCCTTGTCAGTAAAAGTGTCAGATTTGATTACTTTACAAACACGACTAATGGGAAATTAAAAATGATGTTGATTTCCGTAATCATCATGAAAAAACGAGCTAGCAATTGAAAAATAGTTTAACATTTTAAACTAGTCATGGCATTAAATGTTTTTGCATGTCCAATGATGGCCGTACCACCCCCCCTCGGGTCTTTTATCACAATTCACAGGTAGTATATGTACCGAATTAAAGCTACGGGTGGACAAGTGGGGGTGTATGATTGAACAAAAATGAAGACCATCTCAAAAAATTAAACCTGTTATATACTACTTTAATCCCAAAAAAAAAAAAGTTTGTATTGAGTTTTTAAATTTGTACAAAATAATTTTTGTTTAGAACAGAAGTGTACAACACTAAAAACTTAAAGTGTACTATTCGCTTGAAATATATGGAGTAATTTTCGTATAAAGAATTTCAAAAAGTACGTTTGACATTTTACATTCCGACTCCCTTCTCTAAAATTAGTGGCATCTCAATTTATGCATTGTCTCTCTTGAACTAGCTAGGAGAGCAAACGCATAGAATATCAAGGTCGAAAAATCGTTATTAAAAGATCATTTGTCCTACCTATGCATTCAGTATATATGCTTAGGCCTTAGCTTTCACATTTTCTCCATAAAAAATGAATTGATCATTCTCAATGAACTACACAAGATTTCGGCACATGTCTAACCAAAGGTTTCAATATAATCAGCAGGCTTGAAAGACAAGGATGAACACTAAGAAAATGTACTGTTAATGGAAGAATAAGAATCAAAGAATACATATACAAAAGTCTGAATTGATAAGATATACGTACTTTTTGCATTACGAAAATGATCTAGACTCTAGGGAGATGCAAGAAGTTATGAAGTGAACAAATGACCTCTCGAAGCAGTTGATTTGCAGGTTAAGGGCGGGAGTATTGAGCTGACTTCAACTAAATGAAAGTCTTTTTCTGCCTTTAGTATCTCTTCCGAAGCATGAGTGCCCTTGTTCAACATCAGCAAGGAAGGCATCAATATTACAACAAAATAAGTGAAAAGGACATATCTGAAGGAGGATTTGATAGCCGGAGAAGCCATTAATCTCAGTTTCTTTGTTGGTTTTATTGTAAGAGATGATGGTGCATTGATTTTGAGCCAAAAACAAAAAGTATGGCAAACATTTATGTATGGAGGAAGAGTTTGTTTGAAGCTTTAAAGTCTCAAAATTCACAACTTCACATGTGAAGGGCTTACTTTAATCTTTAATCCATCTGTACTTTTGATTTGGTGTCGGATTTTTTTTTTCTTCCTCTTTTTAATAGTAGTTTCATAAGCTATGAATACTAATAATGAGATACTTGCAAAGTCAGATTGTCTGTCACATATACTTACACACTATCATTTTGCAATCTGTCACATTATTACTTTGTTTCTAATCATTTTGGCTCCATATATCTCCAGCTATATTGCCTTTGCAATCGATTCTTCATCTACCCTCTATTATTTCGTTTAGACAATTCACTTATAAATCTTCTGTTATTTCACTAAAAAAAATTGTATAAATTTCAAAACTCAATATAAATTTTCTTTAGACCGAGATAGTTATAATTTAATAAAAGAAACTAAGAAAATGAGACGGGTGGCCTCTCGTGTCACATCCAATTACTTTGTCCAAATTAAGTTAACTCTTTTTTAATTAAATTTCAGACCTTCACAAAATTCCACATTATTTCATTAGAGGAGTTATTTAAAAAAAAAAAGAAGAAAAGAAAAGAAAAACGATGCCATAAAAGCACGTAAAAGTAGTCTTTCTTGAATTTTACGGGATATGATTATACCATTGTAGCACCCGCCAGAAAAACGCTGTGTGATCGATATGTTTCTACTTTCAATTCCTTACGATATTTCTTGTCGTCATGAATTGTATTTTTTCCGTCCAATGTTTAATGTTTGGTTTTGTTGTGTTATTTTTGTTCATCAATGTCAGGAGGAATATAAAAATTCAGAATTTGATTTTACTCTCCCTAAAATTTATCTTGTAACATGTGCGTTTGATGGGGTGTCAAGCCACACAAATAAATTAACCTACTTCAAACTACGTAGTATAGAGAAGTAAGGTCGTCTCCTCAGGGAACGATGGATTGTTTCCTTCAAATTAATGCAAAGGAGATTTTTGGATTGTTTTTCTAAATTAAGATAATGAAATACAAATAACAAAAACTAAATAAAAGAAAAGAAATCAAAGTAACAGACTTCTAACTCAAGGGACGGATAACTCAATTATTTCATTAATCATAGGCTACTAAAACTACTCTTGCAATTTAAGCATTCAACCCAAGATCTATTAGGATAGCCGTAATAAATCAATTAATTTCCCTAAATTAACTAACCAAGCCTAACACTCAATTAGTCCTTATCATAATTCGGCTGGGCACGATAGCGTTCCATACCAAACAATGACAGCATAAATACCAAGGAAATATAATTGAACCAAATTCTAAACAATTGAGATAGCTGCAACTATTCAGACTTTGCCTCATTGATTCCACATTTAAACTAACATGCATATTCAATATCTCACCAATACACATGCTTTGTCTAATTGCTGCTCAGTACTACTGATTTTTGTTTATTACGTAACATTCAACTAGCAGATAGCACTAAAAAAATAAATAACAAATCAAGTTGTCAATTTGAATGATATCTACTTTCATAACTCAATACAAGAATCAACAAATACTTAAATCATAGGCAAGAACAATAAATTAAGAACAAAACCTCATAATGGAATAACTAAATAAATCCCTTGAATCAGAAAGAAAATCCTTAGCCACTCATGGACGGAAACATGGAGGTTTTATTCTCCATAGAAATTCAAGAAAAATTGGAAGAAATAAAAAGTTTGAGGTGCTAGCCTTTGGCCTATGCATGGCTGTCCTCTAAAATAAAACTAAAAGTATATTTATATGGGAAATTTAGGTCAGCCGCTGGAAAAGAAGAATTAGACCACGATTTTCATCTTTGGTCCCTTAACTTTGTAGTATTTTTATTTTTGTCCCAAAACTTCTTCAATTTTGCATTTAAGTCCCTAAACGTCCAAAGTGGCCCAAATCAGCTCCAATCTCTTATTTACAGTTCCTAACATGAAATAATAATAAAACTAATGAATTAAATCCATCCAAATCCATAAACTAATAAGATATGAACAATTAAAACACAATTTATGGACTCTATCAAATTCCCCCACACTTAAAGTATGCTTGTCCTCAAGCATTAAAGAACAAAGGAAATTTAACTTCTCTGATTTATGATGTGCCTTAGAAACTCTAGCACTCAAAAGAAATCATGGTAACAGCGAAACAAAAATTCACAACTAAGTCAAGTACATATGTACTTTTACCCTTTAGCCCTTTGTGTGTGAATGTAAACCATTCCCTAGGGACATCACTGTTACACATAGCATAAAATACAAAAATTCAAATGCAAATATTCCACTGAAAAGTGAACTTAGGATCCCTAATTCAGATTGTAATTCAATGCAATGTTACTCCTACACATATTATGAAACCGAAAGCTTACAATTACACCTCACATAATACAATTCAACGCACTTCCCTCATACCCATTCTTCAGTGTCCATATGGCTTTTCTTCAAGATCTTTCCCACTCAGACCCCTACCCAGAGCATTTTTCCACTTGATTTATGTAGTAATTTACATAGTGGCTCAGCAACTTAGAGCAGTCTACTTACTCATTTTCTCACCGACGGGCCTGAGGACACTCAACTAGTTGTTTGCCAAACTTTTCACCTATTAATGGGCTAGCATCAACATTGAATACTCTTCCTTTTCTCCCTCTTTAAATTGTATCTAACCTCAGAAAAGCATCCGCCAACAACCCCTCCCCCACACTTACTTAGTACAAAGTACTTTAAGCAAGAAGGTAAAAAGGTTATTTTCAAACCACCACTCCCCCGTTTTTCGAGTTTGAAGTGATGATAGGGTTAATGCCTTATTTTGGGTTCCATAATATAGTAAGGCCCCACATGCAAATAGTACAAATACTGAATGAATCAAATCAAACTTTGGCATATCACATGAATTTAGGCAATTACATATATATGTTAAGTTTATCCCAGAGTTACGGTTAAAGTGCACAAATAAAGTATTCAGGGTATAACACATAATGCACAGACTCAAGTTAAATTCATCATTGCCTATTTTTGGTAGTTTTCATTTTTTTGATTTTTTTTTTTGTTTCATTTTTCAATTTTTTTTTAATAAAACACGCAAAAACACACAAAAGAAAACAAGAAAACACACAAAAGAAAACAGAAACCCCTCCCCCACACTTAATTTGTACATTGTCCTCAATGTAGCTTATTGTACGCACACAAAAGAAGTAAACCAAGGAGCTAAGCACGACTTCATAGTGTGGGATATAACAACACATTTAAATTCAATTCACTTAAATTCAATCTCCATAAAGCAATTACTAAAACATAATCCAAAACCAACTCAAAGTAGCATAAAAGACAATATAAACATTGACACTCTCAGCACCAATTCAAAACAAACATACTCCAGAGAAAACCCTCATCAAAACCGCAGCAAAAAGAATTAACAAAATTAGAACTGCTGTAAAAAGATAAGATTCGAGACTTCCTGGAGAATTTTGGTCCAAACTGAAAGCGCTGAAATTAGAGGTGGAAGCCGTCGGTAGCAGCAACAACAGCAACAACGCTGGACTCCAAGCCTATCACTGGGAAAACTTTCCAACTTGGGCGGCGGAGAAAACGAACCTGAGCAGCCCTTTGTGTCGGACACGGAGTAGCAACAGCAACTAGTAAATGCCGGAGGTGATGAAAGTGCTTGACTGACGGTCAAATGCAGCAAGACGGCGCCGATTAAACGTAATTGAAGCACGGTGGACACCAGTGAAGATGAAGCAAGCGACGGTGATGACTGATCATGAAAGGATGGTCTGATGGAACTTATGAGCAGCAACAGGAAACGGTGGCAGCAGCAGAGAGCGCCAGAATTGAGGAAAGCTTGCCGAAAGTGGAGCATATCGACGGCAGAGCAGCAACAATCGGCGGAACAGCCGCAGGGTCCGAAAACAGAGCAATAGCCGGCGATGAGGAGGTGGTAACTACTGACGGCGGCAGTAGGTTCTGTTTGTAGATGACGGTCACCGGAATTGAGGTGAAAACCACAGCAGTGGCAACCAGCGATGACCGCTGGCACAACTAGAGCTCGAGACAGCGGCCGATGGTGGTGAGGCATCTGACGGGAACGGCTGCAGCGATTAGAACGGCGGTGATGATGGTTGATGGCGTTGGAATTGATTGGGGAAGATGGCAGACAACGATGGATTGGAGCTGATGATGGCCATTGACTGAATCGTCGACGAACAACGATGGTGGCTGAGACTAAGGCCGCCAGAAGTGAAATGAACCGACGGCGAAGCAGCGACAGAGTAAAGGGTGACGTCGATTGATGATGGTGGTGGATTATTTTTCCTGGAGGTTGATTGACGAAGTCCGCCGGTTGAATTGCGGATTGAAGGGTTCCTGCAAAAGAAAAAGAAGGAAAAAAATCATAAATTTTTTTTTTTTAATTTTCTGATTTTTTTAAAAAATAAAAAATAGCTTCAATTGTGCTATGCGTGATCATGTGTAAGGCATCGTTCGAATCTGCCCTGGACAACAAAACAAAGTTAAAAGGAATCAACCCATTATTCTCTTAGGCATCATCACGCCTAAGAAAAATAACACTTGCAAAAAATTAATCCAGCAAACCTAAAATGCACTTATCCATGACCATGCTTACAAAACACCATTTTCCTTAAAAGAAAACATAAATCACACATTAAAAATCAACACCAAATAACAAAACTAAACTAATGAATCAAACACAACATAAACTTAAACACTTTGGGTTGCCTCCCAAACAGCATCTTTCTTTATTGTCTTTGGCTAGACCAATTGAACGCGCCTCAAGGTGGAAATTTTGAAACTCCACCTAACAATGGAATATGGTAAAACCCTGAGCAAATTTCAATAAAATCAAAGTTAGATGGACTAGATTCAGATTCAAATGCACATATAGAATCAGCAAAATGAGGTAGAAAATAATCCCCCCTAACAGTTTCCTTAAATACTCCACATCTATCTAGCCTTCCTAAAATTACATCTATCTTTAGTCCTATTTTAGGAGGTCGAGGAAGATGTCCATATGCACAATCTAGAGAAATAGGTGGCGGTTTGAACTCTAATTTTGGAGATTTCCATTCATCAATTATATCAGCAATAGAACATGGTAGAGTAAGTATACCTGGATCATTGCATTTGGAAGAAAATTTTGATTGTAACATAACAGATTTATCTTCTCCAACTACTACCTCATCTTGGAAAAGTCCTCCATCACTTTCTGTTTGGGCTCCTCTATCTTTGGCGTTACTGACATATCTGAAAAAGAAGTATCGGTTGCATTAGTTTGACTAAATAAAATGGAAAGATCAATTACCTCATTGTCATCCAATGCCTCTGATTCAGTTTTCTCTACTCCCTTATGTATCAAATCTTCTGCATTTTGAGTAGGTACAGTTTCCACACCATAAACATGTTCTATGAAAGGATATTTCATTCTCTCTAACTCAACCCTTGAGAATCTGCTCGGAAATGGAGGAAGTACCACATAATGCATCTCTTCCTTAACAACTTCCTTCACTACCTTGTTCTCAGATACATCATCTTTGGGAGTCACTTCTTTCATGGCACACACACTTTCAATAGGATTAACTACCGATGGAGATGGTAATTCCACAGGCTTTGAGACTTCGAACTTGCTAATAGCATTAGCTAGCTGGCTAATTCGGCTCCTCAAATCCTGTATGCTTGCTCTTGTTTCCTGTTCAAATTCAAGAGTATTAGTTGCCAAAGTGTTAAAAATCTCATCTAAAGACAAACTTGAGCTTTGAGACTGTGGAGGTTCCGGAACATGATACACTTGTGGCTGAGATGGCTGATACTCATAATTGAAATTGTGGTAATCCTGCCAGCCTGGATCATATGAGTATGAACTAGTTTTGTATCTTTCTTGTGGCAGTGTCCAAGATTCTCTCATGGCATTCTGACCCTCCCACTGGTAGAATGGTAATTTTGGACAAAAATCGCTAGTATGACCAGTCATTAAACAAATACCACATCTTGGGACTTGTTTCTGTTGACCTATAGCCAAATTTTTCACAAGAGAAGTCAGTTCAAATAATTTTTGCTCAAGATACGAAGAACTTACCTCATTTTTGTTCCAATGGTCATCTCGTTGGTTCCAAGATTGATGTGCATATGAGTCCATTGCAAAAGGGAAAAAAAAACTAAAATAAAACAAAACAAAAATTTAAAGGAAATAAATCAATTAACACCGTTCCCCAGCAATGGCGCCAATTTGATGGGGTGTCAAGCCACACAAATAAACTAACCTACTTCAAACTACGTAGTATAGAGAAGTAAGGTCGTCTCCTCAGGGAACGATGGATTGTTTCCTTCAAATTAATGCAAAGGAGATTTTTGGATTATTTTTCTAAACCAAGATAAGAAATACAAATAACAAAAACTAAATAAAAGAAAAGAAATCAAAGTAACAGACTTCTAACTCAAGGGACGGATAACTCAATTATTTCATTAATCATAGGCTACTAAAACCACTCTTGCAATTTAAGCATTCAACCCAAGATCTATTAGGATAGCCGTAATAAATCAATTAATTTCTCTAAATTAACTAACCAAGCCTAATACTCAATTAGTCCTTATCATAATTCGGCTGGGCACGATAGTGTTCCATACCAAACAATGACAGCATAAATACCAAGGAAATATAGTTGAACCAAAATCTAAACAATTGAGATAGCTGCAACTATTCAGACTTTGCCTCATTGATTCCACATTTAAACTAACATGCATATTCAATGTCTCACCAATACACATGCTTTGTCTAATTGCTACTCAGTACTGCCGATTCTTGTTTATTACGTAACATTCAACTAGCAGATAGCACTAAAAAATAAATAACAAATCAAGTTGTCAATTTGAATGATATCTACTTTCATAACTCAATACAAGAATCAACAAATACTTAAATCATAGGCAAGAACAATAAATTAAGAACAAAACCTCATAATGGAATAACTGAATAAATCCCTTGAATCAGAAAGAAAATCCTTAGCCACTCATGGACGGAAACATGGCGGCTTTATTCTCCATGGAAATTCAAGAAAAATTGGAAGAAATAAAAAGTTTGAGGTGCTAGCCTTTGGCCTATGCACGGCTGCCCTCTAAAATAAAACTAAAAGTATATTTATATGGAAAATTTAGGTCAGCCGCTGGAAAAGAAAAATTAGACCACGATTTGCGTCTTTGGTTCCTTAAGTTTGTAGTATTTTCACTTTTGCCTCAAAACTTCTTCAATTTTATATTTAAGTCCCTAAACGTCCAAAGTAGCCCAAATCAGCTCCAATCTCTTATTTCCAGCCCCTAACATGAAATAATAATAAAACTAATGAATTAAATCCATCCGAGTCCATAACCTAATAAGATATCAACAATTAAAACACAACTTATGGACTCTATCAGCGTTCTATATTCTTTCATCAAAAATTCACGCATAAATGGTCCAAAAAATTTAGTGACACGCCATAACCAAAATGTCATGCTCTTCGTTCTATACACTACCCCTAATTATGGAAACATATACTGATATACACTGTAGAATAACTTATAATATTTTTATCCATAAAACTCCTTTCGTTGCTAGATATAAGGCATAAATTAACACTAGAATTGGTTCAAATTTAAGCTTTATAATTAGAACTAGAAGGAGGACAAAATTATTATAACCATATATATATAGAATGACCTTCAAAAGAGATAAAGATATTTCTTAGTAATAATGTGCAACATTCTGATATCCACATGTCCATAAATATTATTTCATAATGTTGAATATATTGGCACAAGTTCCTTGAATGCTTCTAAAGAATTTTTCACTGAATTAGAAATTAAAAAAGTAAATAAATAAAAATTGAGCAGTGAGTCACCCTAGGAAACTCATTTAAAAAACCTTGAGGAAATCCCATGAATTTCGTGCACCACTTGGTCAACACAATGTAGGACATGCAGTCTAATTAAGAAGAAATACATAATTCAAGAGTTGGCGAATGTTGTCAGGGTTTATATTTGTGTGGGGAATTCGTTCACAAAGTAAGAACTCATCAGGTCGATATTAGTATAATATTTATGGTAATTTATGCGTCAATTTAGATGCTATCTATGTATATATTAGCGTAATATATTAACTTCCGATTTCTTTTAGAGAATTCTAAATCCGTTTAGGCTTGACCGGAGAATTCCAACTAGCCCTAACTCGACCCGTCCCTTGTTCCGTCTAAGAAAACGGTCCGGTTAACAAGTAAACCGCACAAAAACGTGGAAAAAAAGAATGATCGTGACATCTGTCTAAAATTGGACCTCTGACTTGTTCTTACTCGGGTTTCGACTTTGAAATTTTGACCAACCAGAAAAAATTCGGAGTTTAACTTTCAACTTTGAGTGCCCTGCAGGCGACAGTTTGTCTTGGAAAATATTACAAAATTTAAAGAAAAATATAAAATTACCCGTCCAACCTCATTGGACTTGAGAGGAGCGTGTTAAATGAATTAAAAAAATAAAATGATCTCATGTTCTTTTATCTCATATAGAAAGATGAAGACTCTTGAAACAATATATAAACTATATATGCTACTCCACTTATTGCCAATATAGACTTATATGAGCCTTCAAGAAGAATCTCAAAAGAGTTTTACCATACTTTCTTAATCAAATCGCGTACATTCCTTGCTTCAACCAATAATTAATACTCCCAGATTTGTCCAAAAAAAAATATATCTAGTTTTCAGATTTATATTATTTTTATTACAAACTTCAAAATTTAATATTGATTTTTTTTCTTACAACAAATGTAATGTATTAATAAGTATTGGGGATTTTTCAATTTTACGGCCATGTTTTGTTGTAGAAGCTTTCACATGATCTGAATCGTCGAACTAATTATAAATTAACCTTCGATGAGATTAATAATGGCTGTATCCGACCTTCGGCTGCTTGCAAATTGAGAGTTTGGTAAGGCACAAAGTATGCAGGACAAAACCTAGATAGCTTTAATTAGAACGATGTCAAAGGATGTAGAGTAACAATGGCCTTTGGACACGCCGGATAGATATGAATTCATTGCAACCTAATCTTCGAGACGAAAACATTAGATATACCTTCAATAGGGCGGAATCATACTAGCTTGTATTGTGAAAAGAGCAATGATAAAAATAATTCAGTTGTACTTTTTCTTCATGTTTTCTCCTTCAAATTTTGATCTCTAATAATAAATGTTTATCAGTAGTTAAGGTGATAATGGTTGTTCATGTTTGATTTAATGGGGTAACTATACTAATTTTGATGTTATATACTAGTTATATATATATATATATATATATATATATATATATATACATTGTAATAGGAGTAATTTGAATGGGAAAATGGGCATTTTAAGCCAAATTTTTGAACAGCTTTGGGGAGCATATTGTAGGCAAGTAGATGGACTTGTCTTCGAACTTGAAACAGTTTTTGGTCCAAATGATGAAGTTCAAATATTACGGGGACCAAAGGATCCTTTCTGAAATTCCTCACTGAACAACATAGATTGAATTCAAAGGAGCAGAGCTTCAATTTTTCCTAGCTAGGTTTTCCTAATTTCAGCGTTTTTGCGGCTGTCTTTCCTTTCCTCGTACTCGTATTGACTTAATCATGACATTCACAAACAGGACTGCCGATTTGAGGTCTTCGCTTCCGTTTTGTTTGAGATTTCATATAGTAAAACTCAATTACCATTTTTTTTTTTTTTGTAGTGGCTAGATTTCATTCTCTGATTAAAGAATTTAATCGAAGTCTTATATAGTTGTATTTTCTATCACACTGTTCTCCATATCTCTATTACTTGACCCGTCTCAAAATAATTGTTTAGTTTGAGTTTGTTACTTTCCGTACAAAATAAAAATCTAAATTAGATAATCATTTTGGAATGTGAGTATACTTGTGATTTTAAGTGTTTATTTATTCAATGATATTGTTAATTATTTTGATTATCTTTGGATTTGTTGAATCATTGGCGATATTCAATTAATTGAATTAATTAATCTACGTACATAATGATGTTTGCCATGGAGTAAATGAAAGAAAAACAACAGGAAAATAGAGGAGTCATGAATGAGCAAACGTAATCTCGCTTGTAGTAGTGAGAGATAAAAAAAAAGAAAAAAGAAAAGAAAAGAGACAACTCTCAATATTCTAAAAAATTTAGTATATTGTGCCTCTTAATACATAGCGGGAATGTTGGATTTCGAATATTAAGATACTACTGAGTTGCGTTTCAAATTTTTTCTTATTTATAATAATTATTAATAATACTAAATAATTATTATTATTATAATAATCATTATTATTTTAGAATAATAATAATAATAATAATTAGTATTATTATCATAACAATAATTTTTATAATAACTTTTATTCTTATAATAATAATAATAATAATAATTTTTTCTTATTTATAATAATACTAATAAGTTTTAAAATAAGAATAATTTTTATAATAATTTTTATAATTATAATTATAATAATAATAATAATGTTTATTATTATTATTATTATTATTATTATTGCACAAATGAGACAAATAATTTTTTCTTATTTATAATAATACTGATATACCGATTTTCTTGTGTTATATTAGTAATTCAGATACACTATTATAAAGTTAGACTCAATTTCTGTCGAGTACAGCCGGATTAATTTTAATCAAACTCCAATGTGACCATCTTGTTGCCATTGCACCAAGACGATCCCAATTCCCATGCATTAGTTGGAAACCTTTGAATATGAATAGTCCCATAACTCCTTATCGAATTGGTCCTAATTCTGTTTTCACTTTCCTATTTCTGAATTCTATTTTCAAGCTTCTTCTCTTCTCTGTTACAAATTTCTGGTTGTGGGAAAGCCAATCATCCCATTGTAACCCATCATCAGCATTGATTTTCTCTTGACATTCAAGATTTGCTCAACAGATTTGGAGCAAACCGTCATATTGGTAATTTTGGTCGGAGAGCCAAAAGTCGGATCAGAATTCAGATTCTTGGAGCAGACCCATCCTATCTCCAATTTAGGAGTTTTGTTGGTGGATTCTTATTTCTTGATTTCTCAACTATTCCAAATTCAGAAGTGTTGCGGTCAAAAAGAGCCCTATTAAAGATAAAGAAAACTTATTCAAGAGATGGAATATATGAAAAAAAATTGAGAGATTTTTAGGCGAAACATCTCTATATTTTAGAATGAATATGGGGAGGACCAAGAGTATTGCTATTCTACGTCGAACATCTATACATGTAGCCTTGCACAACTCATTGATATGCTTATATTTTACCTATTTATTACATCCCTAATTTATGATTTTTGCAATATATTTTGAGTACAAATATGCTATTTATATGATTTTATATTTATTTGTAGGTTTTGTACTCAAATGGAAGAATTGTTGCGGTTTTGGAGTAAATTGGAAAGAAAAAGCAACTCAAAGGGAGAATTGAAGATTTGTTAAATTGACAACGAAGAAATTGAAGCACTTGAAGAGTTGAAGAAGTTTTAATTTAAATTGGCTTGAAAAAAAAATAACTTTCTTATTCTTGAAGAAATAGGGTTTGAGAAAAGGCTATAAAAAGAGGACTAGAGTTTTATTTTTGGAGACAAACTTAACCACAAATCATCAAAGTTAGCCACTCCATCATCTCCTCCTGCCGCAGCCCTCCCCCAACTCCACGCCTAAAACCCATTACTCCTCCTTATACCACCAAACCTCACCCCTAAAAACCCACGCTCTTGTTCACGCACCAAATCATCACCTTACACCACCAAACTCCTCCACCAACCAGCCACCACAAAACCTACGCCCAAAATTCCTCTTTTCCACTACCACGCACACCAGCCGCACCATCATCATCACCTTAATCATCATCATCAACTCCCCATCACCACGCATCACCTCTCCACGCACCAAACCCCACGCCACACATCTTCACCCAAAACTTTTCTCCACGCATCAAAACAGCCCCACGCACACCAGCTTCAGCACCTCATCACCTACGCACCATCATCGCCAAGAGGAGCAGCATTGGATCAATTTTCGGACTCAATTTTGCGACTTCTCTCTCCCGAGTTTCATCGTTTTATTTATTTTTGAGATGATGTGTAGCTAAATTATTTAATCTAGAGTTTTGGATGTAGCCGCCGTACTATTTAATTTAATTTAAGTTATGATTGTGATTTTTTCATTAATTAATATTTATTATTCTTGTTTTTCATCCATGTGAATACCTGATTAATATTTGCATGCTTTAAGGTGCTAGCTGAAGTAGCGAGAGTGGAAGGCTAGTATTAGTTTGTAGGAATAATAAACTTAGGTAGTGAGCCACGAGAGTAGGAACACCGCCTTTGCGACTAGTAATTCCAAAGTTCTTAATGTGCTTTTATTATTCCGTATAGTCACGAGAGTAGTCATATGGTTAGTTTAAGTAAGAGAGTTATGACACGAGAGTGTATAATTCTTAAATTGGTGAATTTTCGTGAGATTAATGAGAGTCGAAAGTCATATATCTATAGTTTAAATTAAACTGAATAGTCGGTTGGTGAACCCTTTGCCCTAGATTTTTCTTTTACTTATTTATATCTTTAAATAATTGCAATTGTCAGTTTTAGGTTTAGAATAGTTTAAAATTGATAATTTTTAATCTAAATAATAGTAAGAAATAGTTTTAACCGGTACTTAGTAACTTTCTCTGTGGGATCAACCCTGCTTGCTACTTTACTACTAGTAATTGTATTAAGTAGGTAATTAATCTTTGACTAGTGTGACGATGCTTGTCACTCATTCAAGCTGGCAAGAAATCAAACCTCATTGTTAAGAAATCAAGCCCCATTGTTTGTGAGGGGGAGAGAGATGCAGAGTTGATCAGAGCATCATGTCAGAATCATTGGCAATCCACCCTAATTTACATATTTTTTTCAAATATGTAAAGGTGTGAAGGATCTACATGTGAAAGACTTAGTAATGAATGGATTAACTGCCAATAATATGACCGTGACTATGCAAGACAAACCAAATGACTTAGTAGTCAGAATTAGGGGGATAGGCATTGAAGAAAAGGTGCCATGTTTTCCAAGGGCTAATCAGGTTCTGAACTATAAACAAGGGGATATTTTGAGTCTGGGAGGTCTGCTCTATTATATGTTTACTGATAGGGAAGAGCTCTATGGTCCTACTAGTAAGCTAACATCACTAAATCAAAAAGCCCAAACATTTCCCTTGGTGGTAAGTCTTATCAAATGGATGATCAAAGAGGAGAAGGACAGGCCAAGTATAAAGATTGTGCTCCCGCATCCCTTGTTTTGGTCAGAGACTATTTTTCCAGGATGGCAAACTAGGGTCTTGTGTGCAGTAAGTGACTCTGTCGCCTCTAACACCACATCTTCTTGCCCCAGCCCCAACATAAAAACAGACCTAGAGACTATTTTTCCAGGATGGCAAACTAGGGTACCGCATTCATTACGTTTTGGATGGTTTGGAGGAACCCAATTAGCTTACAATGGGCTTCTCTATTTTTTCTATATTGTTTTTATAACTTAAAATACTCGATCTTCTCCATATTTAATAATAAAAATATATGAGTCGGGTAGATGAGTGAGTGAGAAAGCTATAAATCTCTCCTTCTAAACACCAATTTAACACTCCAAAATAATTCATATATCAAGATTGATATTCAAAATTAACACAAAATACGAAAGAAAAAACTAAAGAAAATCAAAGCCTACAACCTTGCCAAAAATCCAATTTTTTCTCAATCTCCGTACTACGGGCGATTCCACACTCATTGTGTGCGAATTGTGTCTTCTCTTCCGGCGCAGATCCACTGTGCCCACGATGGTGGGGAAACAAAAAAAGAGGAGGAAAGTGGTGGTTGAGGAGTTCAAACAACCAGAGGGGGAACGGATGCCTCCAATGACTACGTCTTCTGCATTGAAATTGAAGGATAAGGTTAGTTGCTCTAAATCTGATTTGACTGCTTCTTGTACTCCGTTATTGGAAAAGTTGTGTAATCAAAAGGTTGTCCAAATTGGTGATGCATCTGGAACTAAGAATGATATAACAGAGGAAGATAATCAGAAAGCTAGGGTTGCTAATGTTGGGGGAAATCGGAGAAACTGTGGTTCGAGTATGATTCAGGGATTAAGCAGGAAATTGGAGTATATTGAACCTCGAAGGGTACAAAACTTGCAAGTAGCTAAAGTTCAGAAAGATGAAATTCAAGAAGCGGTTGAATATTGGAAGTCCTCTATTATATGTTATATACTAGGGTCAAATCCTCTTTGTAGTGAATGGGTACCTTACAAGAATCTAGGGGAAATTGAGAATTGATAAGATACTTCTGATGGATAATAGTATACAATGTAAGATTCAAATCCCTTACGGCCAAAGAGGAAATTCTGAAGATAGTGTCTATCACTTCGATAATAGACCGTTAATTGTCAAAGATTGGTCAGTTGAGGGTGGATTTAAATCGAAGGATATGAAGTGGGTGCCAGTTTGGGTTCAACTGCCAAAACTTCAGCTTAAGTACTGGACAGCAAAAACACTCAGTGGGATCACAAGTACTCTTGGGAAACCTATTGAGATGGATGAGATAACCGCCTTAAGGAATAGAGCTGGGTATGCTAGAGTCTTGGTGGAGATGCAAATCACTGAGTAAATGCTGGGTGAAGTCTGGTTTGAGGATGACTATGGTATACTACATGAACAAAAAGTTAAACATGAGTGGTTACCAGTAAGGTATCGAAATTGTGTAGGATATGGGCACGAAACTGTTTCATGTAGGAAACCATGTCCAAAAGTTTGGAAGGAGAAGGAAGATCCTCACCCACAGAGAAAAGCAAGCCATGAGGAAAAGCAAAATGTAATGGTGGAACAGGGTGTAAACAGGAAGATGGAGATTACTATCAACTGTGAAGATTCGATATTTTGTAATGATGCAAAGACTCAAAGTGATGTTGAGATGTCAGCAGATCTGTTTCAACAAAAGAATATGCAAATATTGTAATCCAAGGAGGAGCTGCAATGTATGGGAAACCAGGTTGTGAAAATGAGACAAATGACTAGAGATATATACCATGGAACTAGAATTCCCCAACTGGGGTCTAGTAACCATGAGTTACCTCCTTAGTTGGAATGTTTGGGGACTAAATAGTCCCCTGAAACATAGAGAGATTGAAAAATTTCTCTCTATGAATAAAGTGAGGTTAGCAGGGCTGTTAGAAACCAAGTTAACAGGAGCAAAAGTGGAAAAGATGATGACTAAAAAGTGGAGAAGATTTGAGTATATAAGCAATCATTTGCCCATGGAAAAAGGAAGGATACTTATAATATGGAATAAGGATGAATATACGGTGAAATCAGAGGTCGTGCATAAGCAATATATACAGATGTCTGTTAAAGCAGTAAGGAGTGATAGGAGATTTAAAATGCTAGTTGTGTGTGCTGATCCAACTCCCCAAGGAAGGATTATGTTGTGGGATT
Organism: Oldenlandia corymbosa var. corymbosa; assembly: GCA_949775105.1. NCBI lineage: Eukaryota > Viridiplantae > Streptophyta > Magnoliopsida > Gentianales > Rubiaceae > Oldenlandia > Oldenlandia corymbosa. The sequence continues at coordinate 7,392,584 of OX459119.1, read as the reverse complement.
GATTGCTTAATGAGTTTAGCAGGAAAATTAAATGAGCCATGGCTCATTTTAGGTGATTTTAATTGAATAGTCTCACCTGAGGAGAAGCTTAGAGGAATAGCTGCTCTTAGCTCTGATACAGGAATGTTTAGCATGGTGATTGAAACATGTTAATTATATGAAATCAAGACGGTGGGCAGTAACTTCACTTGGATCAACATGCAAGTGGGGACAGGAAGAATTACATCCAAACTGGACAGAGCCTTAGTCACTGAGCAATGGAATGAGGCTTTTTCTGATTTAACTTCTCTTATAATGTCAGCAGGGGTTTCAGATCATTGCCCTGCATTAATCAGATGGGGAGAAATACACACTGGATTTAAAAAAGGGTTCAAGTATTTTAACATGTGGTCTGAGCATCCTATGTTCAAGAAAGTGGTCAAAGACTCATGGGAAACAGAAGTACAGGGATCATATCAGTACAAGTTAGCTAAGAAGCAGAAGAGGCTGAAGACTACGCTGAAACAGTTTAATTAGGTATACTTTAATGACATTGAGAATAAAGTACAGAAGCTAAAAATGGAATTGGAATAGGTTCAGGAGAAACTAGGTGTCACTCCACCGAATGAGGAGTTGAAAGGAAAGAAAGAGAGTGTAGAAAAGAATATCTGGCAGCAACAAAAGCTCTTATCAGCTTTTGGCAGCAGAAGCTAAAAGAACGGTGGATCAGCGAGGGTGACCTGAATACAAATTTTCTCATGCAAGTATTAGACAACGGAGGAATCAGAACAGAATCCTCTCATACACTAATAGCCAAGGAGAACTTGTGGAGCAGTGGAATCAGGTACAAATGCATTTCATTACATATTTTGAAGAGTTACTTGGTAAAAATAGATGTAGAATCTCAGCTGGAAATGAAGTTTTTAACACAGGGATTAAACTGTCTGTATACCAGCAGATTCTCCTGGATAAAAACTTCAGAAAAGCTGAGATTAAAGAAGTAATATGTAGTATTGATCCTAATAAATGTCCAAGGCCATATGGGTTTAGTAGCGATTTTTATAGGAAAACATGAGAAATTAATAGTGGGAGAGGATGTTTGTAAAGCTATTTTAGAGTTCTTTAGTAGTGGAAAATTGTTAAAACAGTTGAATACTACTGTCATATCTTTGATACCAAAAAATCCTATCCCCAAAGATACCACAGAGTATAGACCGATAGCTTGCTGCAATACGGTTTATAAAGCAATCTCAAAACTGTTGAGTAAAAGGCTGAGTATAGTTCTTCCAGATCTAGTAGACCTTAACCAGGGAGCGTTTGTTAAAATTAGGTCTATCTTGCATAATGTGTTACTCACTCAGGAAATGGTGAGGTTATATAGAAGGAAGAAGGTGAAACCTAGCTGCTTGTTAAAGGTTGATTAAAAAAAACTTACGACTCTATCCACTCGGGATTTATAGAAGAGATGCTTGCTCAGTTTCATTTTCCCCCGAAGTTCATCAAAATGCATTGAAACTTATAGTTTCATTTTCCCCCGAGTTATAGAATGCATTGAAACTTACAGTTATACCCTAAATCTTAATGGAGGCCGCACTGGACATTTTGTTGGGAAAAGGGGACTGAGACAAAGGGATCCCATGTCTTTGTCTTGTCTTTGTCTTGGTTATGGCGTATCTAAATCGATTGTTTAAGATGAAAGTAGAAAAGGGGTTTAAATTTCACCAGCATTGTGAGAAGCTTAAAATGATAAATTTAAGCTTTGTCGGTGATCTCATTATCCTATGTGAAGCTGAGGTGGCCACTGTAATTAGAGTTAAGGCTGTACTTGACCATTTTGCTGATGTTACGGGGCTCACGGTTAATCTTAGCAAGTCAATTATTTACTTTGGTGGTGTTCAAGAAGATGTGCAATTTCAAATTCAGCAAGTATTGGGTCTTCAGTGTGCCTCTTTCCCTATCACCTTGGGAGTCCCTATTTCTTCCAGTGCTTGGTCACAAGAAGACTGCCAATTGTTGAGAAAATTACTGCCAGGAAGAAATGCTGGACTTCCTGGAACTTTCATATGCTGGACGACTGATTCTTGTCAACTCAGTGTTGTTGAGTTTGCACACGTACTGGGCTGGAATCTTTTTGATACCGCAATCTGTCATTAAACAGATAAAGATATGCTGTAGAGAATACTTATAGGGTAAAAGTGAGAATGTCTGTAAGAAGAAATCCGAAGGTGGTCTCCATATCAAAAAGTCGGGAGTTTGGAACTAGGCTCTATTGGGCAAACAACTCTGGGACATTGCAAAGAATAAGGAGTCTTTGGATCAAATGGGTCAACATTTACTATTTGGAAGGAACAACAATCTGGGAGTATAAGCTAGTGAAGGATTCGAGTTGGCATTGAAAGAATTTTATTGCTCTTCGGGATGAATTGAAATTAGGTATACATAACAATGTTTGGTGTGGAATTGAGGGAAAGCATTATTCAGCAAAGAGTGGCTATGAATGGTTGATTTGGAAACAAAACAAATTCAGAGACGGTCAGATCATATGGAATGCTTATGCCCTGCCTAAGCATTCTTTTATATGTTGGCGGGCCTTGAAAAATAGGCTCTTGACTCAAGACAGATTGCTAAAAATGAGACTGCTAACTGGTTCCATGAACTCTGTCCTTTGCAATGGGATGGTGGAAGATGTTGATCACCTATTCTTTCAGTGCTCCTATGTGCAACAAATGGTGCACTTGGCTAAAAGCTGGCTGGGATGGAACTTGGATGTGACATGTTTGAGGACTCAGACTAACAGGATTAGAAGATGCCGGAAGTTTAACCGAACAAGACAGAGAGTAATGTTTGCTGTGGTAACAGCTCTAGTCTATGTTATCTGGACAGAGAGAAATCACAGAAGATTTACGCAAGATAGCAAGGCTCTAGGGGAATGGTTCAAAGAAATACAGAATATAGTCCGTCCTGAAATTATTGTTCATTTTGGATTTTTATTTTTAATTCAAATTGTAATAAAAGTGAAATCTTAAACCAGACAATAATTTTGAGATGGAGAGAGTAATATACTTTTTATTACAATCTAATGTATGAACAAAGAATTTCAAAAAAATACGTTGACGTTTTACAGCCCAGCTTGTTTAATTACCACACTAATCCTTTCTCTAGAATTGGTAGCATTGATTTATGCATTTCTCTCTTGAACTAGCAAGGAGAGAAAATGCATTCTCAAGGTCGAAAAATCCGTAGTATTAAAAGGTCATTTGCCCTACCTATGCATTCAGCACATATGCTTAGGCCTTAGCTTTGACATTTTATCCATCAAAATGAATTGATCATTCTCAATGAACTACACAAGATTTCTCAAGGAACAAAAGTCAAATGTCTAACCAAAGGTTTCAATCTATATCTTAATCAGCAGGCTTGAAAGACAAGCATGAACACAGAATCAAAGAATACAAATAAGAAATTTCTCATAAGATATACGTAGCTTTTGTATTACGAAAATGATGTAGGTTCTAAAGAGATCGATGTAAGAGGTTATGAAGCGAACTAATGACCTCTCGAAGCGGTTGATTTGCAGGTTAAAGAGGGCAGTATTGAGCTGATTTCAACTGAGTGAAAGTCTTTTTCTGCCTTTAGTTCAGTTTAGATTTTAATAGCTCAAATCATACTAAAATTGAAAATGTAAACGAAACAATAATACTAGTTACCATTCATTATTTTGTAATCTGTCGAATTATTACTATGTTCCCGTTTCTAATCATTTCGGCTCCATACATCCAGCTCTATTCCAGCCTTCACAATCGATTCTTCATTCGCCCCTCTATCATTCCAGTTTGATAATTCACCTAATTGAAGTATTTTAATTTAATAAAAGAAACTAATAAAATGAGACAGAAAAAGTACTATAAAATTAGGTACTTACTAGCTAGGACCGGAATCTCGTGCATCATCAATTACTTTGTCCAAATGAACCCCATAGTGAATTTCAGAGCTTCGCTTTCCACATTATTTCATTTCAGGAGGTGTATAGTACAAACTTGAAGGCATTACTTTTTGAAGCAATAATACCATAATAGGCCGTAAAAGTACTCTTTTCCTGAATTTTACGGGACCAGGATAATGTCATGTGATCGATACATAATTTGCAATTCCTTGGGTCATTTTTTGTCGTGAAATATATTTTCTCTATCTAATTTTAATAATTGATTTTGTTGTATTGTTTTTGTTCATCAATGCATTTTTTTTTTTTTTTTTGAAGAAGTTCATCAATGCATTGAAACAGAACAAAAGGACTATAAAAATACATATTTGGGTCTTGATCTCCCTAAACTTGATCTTGCAACATATTTGTGCTAATAATTTCGTCAAAATCCAGACATCAAACGTCCAAAAAATATACTGACACGTTATGAACCAATAGTTCCAAATTTTCTCGCTCTTAGTTCCAAATTGCAGTTCCAAGATTTCGCTCCTTCATCACTCACATCAGTTGTTAGTGTAAGGTTATTTTGGACTTATACACTAAACATATAATTGTATATTATATGCTATCATGAAATATAGCCCAATTAAAAGTGATCTAAATTATATTAACTAAAGTTTTGAGCTAATTATTAATTAAGTTAAAGTTGTGGACATCATTGTGTAAAAACCTAAAAGACCAGGGTTCTTTTCTGTGATGGGTGGAAAAGAAACCCTACTACTATATAACTGGTTGTGGTCCCTGGGTGACTCTTTACGCCGTCAAAAACTGCCTCCCCATTTGTCAGTTTGAGAACTCACGTTCTTTACCCGGTTAAAGAAATCATCGGAAGATCAAACCAAACTGAAGAAATTATTCATCGTCAATGGATTCAGGTACGCTTCCGCATTAGTTTGGTTCTCGTTATTTGATGTGGAGTGTTAGGCTAAAGGATTTAATCCTACAAGTGGTATCAGAGCCACCTCCAACTCAAATTATTGAGAAATTCAGTTGATTTATGTGTTTACAGATACGATGATTTTATTATCACTTAAGATATTATTTTGGTTTCATCGTAAAGTCGATTGGGTTCTTACGTATTAAAGGATTCGATTAAGCTTTGCTATCATTGTTTTGTTTTCGGCTTTCGATTTCGATATATGATATTTTAGTTTGTTTTGTTTGTTGGTAAATTCATTTGATTATAGTGATTAATTAATCATCTGGGCAACTAGTTGATTATATTGTATTTGATTAAAACTAATTGGGAACTCAATGATTCGAATTAAGGTTTTTGGTCCGAGTGATTTCACTATCACTTTTGGTTTTGGCTCGGTTAGTTTGGATCCTCCGTGGCTTTACAATTCGGCTCCGGTTTGGTGATGAATTTGTGTTTCGGTTTGGAACAAAGAAGAATGGGGATTTGCTTCTTCGGCACTAATAATTTATATCAATATAATTAATTAGTTAAAGATTAATTCGTGCATCTTGCAAATGTTTGATTAAGGATTAGAAAAGATAATGAGTTTTATATATTCCTGCACTCGAAATCCAAGGCCTTGAAACATTTTTTGTTTCATCGGGAGTATACAGTTATAAATATAAATCCTGAAGTAAAGTTTCATTAATTATTGTTTGTTCGGCTTCAGTACAAATTTTTTTCTTTTTCCTTTTGCCACATTTTATAAGGAATCAATTGTTTGAAGCTTTTACACACCATCTAAATTTAAAACCAAATTGGGGTCCTAAGGTTCGTTTTCGTTTTAAGGCATTTAATCTTTGGGTCTTTGGCTATTTGATTTGGTTGTGCTGCAGTTACTTCAGGATCAAAGCTGTGTCAAATATTATTATTGTTATTATTATTTTTATGTGGATTGTTATTAACGTGCATATTAGGGAACAACATAACCCCAAAATTCAATAGAAAAAGCTCATACATCTTAGTAGGAATTTCGGTGCAGGACTTATTCAAGTATGCATGTTAATTCTTAAGTTAAATGGACACAGTTTTATTCAATTTTTTTTTCCTTTTAGTTAATTAAAGAAATTTTAATTGGTTTATTCAGTTATGGTTTAATGTGATATAAAATTAATTTTGGCATAAAGAAAATCTATCTTCGGACATCTAATATTATTAGATTGATTGATTGATACAATACGTCGCCAAAGTGACTTCTTTTGTGTTGATTAGTTAATTTAAAATACAAAGATGACAGTCATGTGTTCTAGCTTTATGCGGATAATGACCGGCCCAAAGGAAGGTTATTATTTGACCGAAGTCAAAACATACTTGTGGTAATAAACGTGTGACGATTATTTGGTATTTTTGTGAGTAATAAGTTGGTCCAAAGAAAGGCTTGTTATTTAACAAAATTTTATTGTCAATGTTTGATTATTACGACAAGAGTACCTACTTGCAAATTGTTGTTTCTGTCCAAAGACTAAACTCATTGTTGTACTAGGTATCTTGTAAATAGGGAAAGCCAAATTTAAAATTTTTTTTTTATTCATGTTAAAGTTTGTTTTTATATATGAGCTTATGTTTGGTTATTTTCTGTTTATGTTCAGTTGATTCCGCTGCGACTATTTCTGCTAATATAAACTCCATTCCGGTTTTGAGTGGTGCAAACTTCAAGAGCTGGAAGGAAACTGTCCAGCTAGTTCTTGGTTGCATGGATCTCGACCTTGCACTTCGGGTTGATTGTCCCACTCCTCTTACGGATAAGAGTACCTCTGATGAAAAGAGGTTTTTCGAGAAGTGGGAGCGATCAAATCGCATGAGTCTGATGATCATGAAGAGCTCAATTCGGAAACATTTAGGGGCAATATGGTTGAGGATAAAAATGCCAAATTGTTTCTGGAGGAACTTGAAAAACGCTTTCTCAAAAGCGATAAGGCGGAGACAAGTTCTCTTTTGGGAAATCTTGTTTCCATGAAGTATAAGGGATCCGGGAACATTAGGGAGTACATTTTGCAAATGTCTAATCTTGCTTCAAAACTTAAGGCACTACAGTTAGAGTTGTCGATGACTTGCTCGTATATTTGGTTTTGAACTCTCTTCTGCATAATTTGGTCTCTTTAAGGTCGGTTATAACGCCAAAAGGAGAAGTGGACTCTTAATGAGCTCATCTCACGTTGTGTAGTGAAGAGGATAGGTTGAAGCAGAAAAGACTGAAAGTGCTCATTTGACATCAACCTCTAAGGAAAATAACAAGAGGAAAAGGAAGGACAAAGAAGTTGTGGTTGCAGCTCCACAAAAGAAACAAGTTAAGGAAAATGGATCAGCTTGTTTCTTTTGTGGTAAAACTTCTCATCAGAAGAAAGAATGCACTAAGTATCACGCTTGGCGTGTGAAGAAAGGTATGTGCATTGTTTTTGTTTGTTCTGAGGTTAATTTGGTTTCAGTACCAAGACATACTTGGTGGGTAGATTCCGGTGCTACTGCTCATATAAGTGTGTCTATGCAGGGTTGCCTGAATTGCCGAAAGCCAAGTGATGCTGAAAGATTCATCTATGTGGGCAATGGCGAGACAGCTGAAGTTGAAGCAATAGGCACTGTTAGGTTATTATTAAAGACTGGTTTTTATTTGGATTTGGAAGAGACATACATTGTTCCTTCTTTTAGAAGGAATTTAATTTCTGTTTCCTTGTTGGACAAGTCCGGTTATTTTTGTTCTTTTGGAAATAGCCAGTTTACTCTTTTTCAAAATTCAAATAAAGTTGGTTCTGGTTCTTTATTATGTTATGATAACCTATATTTACTGGATATTGTTGCTTCTTATAATGAAACCTTGCATGTTGATAAACGTGGTACTAAAAGAAAATTAACCAATTAGAATTCTGTGTCACTTTGGCATAAACGTTTAGGGCACATCTCTAAACAAAGAATTGAAAGACTTGTGACAGACGAAATTCTCGATGCACTTGATTTTTCAGATTCCCAAATCTGTGTTGAGTGTATTAAGGGAAAACAAACAAATAAAAGGAGATTAGGTGCCGAAAGATCTAAAGATGTCTTAGAACTAATTCATACAGACATATGTGGGCCATTTCCTACAGCTTCTTGGAATGGTCAAACATATTTTATTACGTTCATAGACGATTATTCACGTTATGGCTACCTTTTTCTCATTCATGAGAAGTCTCAGGCTCTAGACGTGTTCAAAAGTTTTAAGGCCGAAGTTGAAAATCAACTAGGCAAAAGAATTAAGGCTGTTAGATCTGATCGTGGTGGTGAATACTACGGTAGATATGACGGATCAGGTGAACAACGTCCGGCCCATTTGCCAAATTCCTAGACGAGTGTGGAATCGTCCCACAGTACACCATGCCTGGTAGTCCTACTATGAATGGTGTTGCTGAAAGACGAAATAGGACACTAAAGGATATGGTGAGGAGTATGATTAGTCGTACTACTTTGCCAAACTCGCTTTGGGGAGAGGCATTAAAGACTGCAACATACATTCTTAACAGAGTTCCAACTAAAGCAACAGTCAAAACTCCTTATGAATTATGGACTGGCAAAAAGCCCAGTATTAATCACTTACACATTTGGGGTTGTCCAGCTGAGGCAAGGCCTTATAGGCCTAATGAAAAGAAACTGGACTCAAGAACGATTAGTTGCTATTTTGTTGGGTACGCTGAAAGGTCTAGGGGATATAAGTTTTATGATCCCAAAAGTAAGTCCTTCTTTGAGACGGGAAATGCCCAGTTCTTTGAAGATATTGAGTTTGGAGGGGAAGATAAAGTTAAAGATTTTGTCCTTGAAGAGGAATTAGTTTCTCTTCCTAAAGTTGCTATCCCTGAGATTGTTCCTAAAACAATTCAAGAGATGCAAGGCAATGATGATTTCCCTCATCAAGTTCAACAGGATATTCCTGAATATCAAACTCAACAGCCTCAAGAACAAATGCCATTAAGGAGGTCCACTAGAGAAAGGAGAAATGCAATTCCAGATGACTATGTTGTCTTTCTCCTTGAACATGAGGAAAATAGTGGATTGATGAAGATGATCCAATCAACTTTAGTCAAGCCATTAAAAGTACCAATTCTCAAAAGTGGATTGATGCCATGAATGAGGAAATTAAATCCATGAGTGACAATGACGTTTGGGATCTTGTCACATTGCCTAAAGGTGCGAAACCCATTGGTTGCAAATGGATATTTAAGACCAAAAGGGATTCAAAAGGTAATGTGGAAAGATATAAGGCTCGTCTTGTCGCTAAAGGATTTACTCAGAAGGAAGGCATCGACTATACAGAGACTTTCTCTCCAGTATCATCGAAAGACTCTTTTAGGATTTTAATGGCACTAGTGGCACATTTTGATCTCGAGCTACATCAGATGGATGTTAAGACAGCGTTTCTTAATGGAGACATTGATGAAACAATTTATATGGTGCAACCTGAAAACTTTGTTTCTAAAGATTCAGAGCACATGGTTTGCAAACTAAAGAAATCCATCTATGGGCTTAAACAGGCATCCCGTCAATGGTATCGCAAATTTCATCAAGTTATAACCTCTTTTGGTTTTGAGGTAAATTTGGTGGAAGATTGTGTATATCACAAGTTTGTTGGGAGTAAGCACATTTTCCTGGTTCTGTATGTTGATGTTGATGACATACTACTAGCCTGCAACAATATAGGCTTATTGCACGAAACCAAGAAATTTCTATCAAAGAATTTTGAAATGAAAGATCTTGGTGACGCTTCTTTTGTGTTAGGTATTCAGATACTCCGGGATCGCTCCCGGGGCATACTTCAGTTGTCACAAAAGACCTATATCGAAATAGTTCTTAAGAGATTTGGAATGCAGAATAGTAAATCATGTGATACCCCAGTTTCTAAAGGAGACAAATTTTGTCTTGAACAATGCCCTAAGAATGATTTTGAGAAAAAGGAAATGCAAAAGGTTCCTTATGCTTGGTGTAGGAAGTCTTATGTATGCTATGATTTGTACGCGTCCGGATATTGCGTACATTCTCGGAGTTTTAGGCAGATTTTTAAGCAATCCAGGTTTGGATCACTGGACAGCAGCCAAAAGGGTTATGCGGTATCTTCGAGGAACTAAAGATCATATGCTCACATATAGGAGGTCGGATCGGTTAGAGGTCATTGGGTACTCCGACTCGAGATTATAATGGATGCCCTAACAGTTTGAGATCCACTTGAGCTACATTTACATGTTATTTGGAGGAGTCATTTCTGGAAAAGTGTTAAACAAACACTTATAGCTACTTCAACTATGGCAGCTGAATATATAGCTTGTTTTGAGGCATCCAATCATGCAATATGGTTGCGAAACTTTGTCACGGGGCTGCAAGTTATAGATGGTGTTGATGGACCACTTAGATTATTTTGTGACAATAAAGCATTGTTGAATTTTCTAACAACAATAGGAGCTCTACCAAGTCTAAACATATAGACATTAAGTACCTAGTTGTTAGAGAAAGAGTTCGAATGGTCGATTTCTATAGAGCACATTGGGACAAACTCCAATATCGCGAGATCCATTTACCAAGGGTTTACCACCCAAAGTCTTTCTTGAGCACCTTGCTCAAATGGGTGTTCTTTTGTCTTAGGATATGTCGGATCGGTGGGAGTTTGTAATTTATGTTTTGTTTATGGATATTTGGTTTTAATGCTGCAGCATAAAGCATACAGTTTAAAGTTCTAAAGTTTTCTTTTGGTGTGCTTACATTTGGTTTTATATTTGATCTCACTAAAGATTAAGTAGGACCAGTTAGAAATAGACATGTTATAGATCACATTACATGTAATTTCTATGCTACACATCCACACTTGATCCATGTCATTTAGTTATATTAATGTGTGTGACCACTGATGGGTTTAGTTGTCATTCGTGCAACGACTGCCCCTTTGATCCTATGCTAATATAATTAATGGACGGGATTGTTTAAGTTACTTTATGATAGCAAATTATGCGCGCTCTTAAGTTTACAGTGTAATATACAATTATAAAGAATATGTTTGGTGTATAGTCCAAGTGGGAGATTGTAAGGTTATTTTGGACTTATACACTAAACATATAATTGTATATTATATGCTATCATGAAATATAACCCAATTAAAAGTGATCTAAATTATATTAACTAAAGTTTTGGGCTAATTATTAATTAAGTTAAAGTTGTGGACATCATTGTGTAGAAACCTAAAGACCAGGGTTCTTTTCTGTGATGGGTGGAAAAGAAACCCTACTACTATATAACTGGTTGTGGTCCCTGGGTGACTCTTTACACCGTCAAAAACTGCCTCCCCATTTGTCAGTTTGAGAACTCACGTTCTTTACCCGGTTAAAGAAATCATCTGGAAGATCAAACCAAACTGAAGAAATTATTCATCGTCAATGGATTCAGGTACGCTTCCGCATTAGTTTGGTTCTCGTTATTTGATTTGGAGTGTTAGGCTAAAGGATTTAATCCTACAGTTAGTTCCATCCAGTTGATATTTTAAATTACCATATTGGACACGCTGGACAGGCTGGTGTTCCTCAAGCTCTCCCGGGCAACTTCTTTCGCCGCATTCGTTTAATCCTGCTCAGCAAAATTATGGATATTACGAGAGGGTTGACTACGGAAATGGGACGGAAGGAATACCAATCCCCTTGATAAACATTTTAACAAGAATTAGCATGATACTTTTGCATTTTATTGGAAGCTAATAAAGCTAGATGAAATCTTGAGAGGAGACAAAGGAAACAAATTTCAAAGGTAAATTATCTTTGTGAAGGAGTAACAATTCCTGTTTGATCATATGCAAAAAACAAAATAAATCTACAAAGTTCACCATTTCTGTAAGTATCAATTCATCATTTATGAGCATCCACCAGGCCCAAATCCTAGCCTTCTTCCAGCATCATCAAAAACTACTTGCAGAGTTTGTTGCTGAATATTCCCGAAAATTGCGAGGTCAGCAGGGCCATTATTTTCAGCAAATGCCAAGCAGGTCTGCGTTTCACTGACGGGGACAAGTATACCATTAGCACCCAAATCCACAGTTACATTTCCCCTGAAAATGAAGCTGATTTTGGGTACATTTACAGAATCTACGCCGCTGAAATCGTAGCAAGTATCCAGCAGTGAAAGGGCAGGTGCCAATTTATAGCCCTTCATCTGTTGCTTAAAAGTGTCCCGGAAAACAGAGTATGCCGCCTGAGGTAAACGCGTCACCACGGTGCCGGAGTCAATTATGGTTCCGGCAGTCAGGAAAACCGTTGGGAGAACGGGTAATCGTTTCCCTCCGACGCTGATGCCGACCAGGTCAACGGAATAAAAGTTCTCGCTTGGTTTAAAGATTGAGAACGGGGTGAATTTAACAGTCTTCACAGAGTATCCTGTTTTCCCGAAACTTAAATATCCATTCGATCCTGACCATGTGGGAAGGCAATAGGAAAATACTCGGCCGTAATTTTTAGCAGTTTGGGACACAATCGAAATCTGGCTCCGGCCAAGTCCTAACAACCCGTCAGTATTTCCGTATAATCCTTGGTTGTTCTGGGCACATCCGAAGAGGAAACCGGGTAAAACATCGGTACCTAAAGTCACCGTCTCTTTAGCTAAAAACCCAGCAGAGAACGACTCGTCACCGTATTGAATATCGTAGACACAAGTCGTACCGGAGCAACTGGCGGCGTGGCCGGTTGCGTGTCGGAGCAAATAACATTGCGGTGAAGAACAAGAGATGTTGTAATAAGTGGAGGATTGGAAGGGATTGAAGATAGGATCGTTTTGAGGGTAACAAAATTTCTTACATGGTTGGCACTGTGTCCAGGTTAGGTCGCTTCCGGTGTCCAAAATGAGAGTGTAGTCCTTCTTCGGGGTTCCGAGACCGACGGTGACGACGTAGTTCCCAGTTCCGAGATCATTTCCGGGCTTATTCGGGAGACTTATTTGACGGTCTTCAAGGATTAGTCCGTTTGTGTTTGAAGTTGAAGAAGCCTGCAGGCGGGATTGGATTGAAGCTACCCGAGATTTGTCGTGACTGAGAATTTGCGAAAGTGTCAGTTTGCTTGATTCTCCTCTGTAGCAGGCGCCGTTTCTGTTCACTATTTTCAGGGTTGACTTTCCGGTTGGACCTGGTCATGTGAAATGATCAATTGATTAGTTTGTTGGATTAGTGACACGTAATTAAGGGACTTGATTGAGAAATGTAGAGAAAGAAGAAGAATGACAGCTAATTAAGGGTGATTTATTTAACACATAATGCCTAGAAAATGCAACTAATTAATTGATCATTTCACATGGAACCTATATCTCATATCCATATTTTGGAACCTTATCAAACTTGATGATTCGTAGTAGTATCAAAAAGATTCTTTGGTCATTTGGCAGAATAACACAAATTATTTTCCCGAATTGATTACTATTTGATAACAATATATGTTCACAATTAGTATCCGTAACAAATTTCTCGCACAATTATAAATTAATTTGATATACTAACAATTTTTTGCCCAAAATGATTAAAACTAATTCATAATGTACTTGATTACTATACCAAACAGATGCTTCAAGCGGCTTGGGCATCAAATTGATTGATACTAACTATATCATTCGTCAATTCTAGTTGTAAATCGAGAATATCTCTTTTTTCCCCTATTTTAAGGTTACCGACGAAGTAAATTGTTAATAGCCAGATTCAAAAGACAATTTGCACTCCTGAAGTATCCCATTTTTTGCTTCATAATAGAATATGATATATATAACGTGCTTCGACCGTTGCTAGCATAGATACGAAAACAAAATACCGTGAAAATGTCTATGACAAGAAGCTCATTCTTAATGACAATGATTTATAAATCTCAGGATGAAATAGAAATATACATATATATATGGGGTTTAATCAGAGTCGAAATAATTACCTGCTGAAGTGGTTGATTTGCAGTTTAAGGAAGGCGAAAGTTGGCGGACTGGAACGGAATGGAAGCTGGTGGTGTGTTGCGTTAGACTCTCTTCGGAAGCAGCATCACATTTCTTCAAAGGGAAAGATATGGAAATCATAACCAAAAAAATGTAAAAGATGATTTTGAAGGAGGTCATGGAAACCGGAGAAGCCATTACAATTAATCTGCTTCTGTTGCAAAGCTTATTGTAAAGGATATTGATACATTTAGATGATTACTACATTTATATATATAGGGATAGTGTGTTTAATTTAATCAAGGCTTTGGAGGTGCATGGTTAATTTAATAATTGTTTTAAAATCTTTTAGTTTTGTTCAATTGACCAGCTGCTAGGTCACTTTCGTAGTACGTTCCGTAAGCTGTACGTGGATTAGCTAATTATAATGGATTTTGGGTGATATGTCACACATGCTTCCATCAAGAAAAAAAGTCAAATACTTCCTTCCTATTCATTTCTTTTCCCGCAGGAAAATCCGTTCGAATCTTTTCATTTGGCTTCTTTTTCACATTTCGGGTTTTTGTGATTTTTTTTTTTAATAAGACAAGACATTGATTGTTGCTAACAGTAACTTATGTTGATAATTGAATAACAAGCACTTTGAGATACCTTACTTCCATAACTAAAGTTAATTTTTGTGTGTCAAGTTTAATAATTTCAAATCAATCATTCAACTTCACGGTTTCTCCACAGTTAAAGCTATTCTTTTCTTTTTTTATTAAAAAAAAAAATTAATGTCCATTCTGATTGTTAAGGACTAATTTTGCTCTGTTGTGGTCCGATATTTTTAAGTCAGACATATTTATGGCGAGAATACATAGTAGTATCTATCTTCTTTTTTTTTTTTTTTTTTTTGCCCTTTTCCTTTTGTATTTGATTTATATGCTGGAGATATGTGTTTGTTTTCTTCAATATGATCACAAATTTGATTCTTTCAGAAAATCCTTTTCCCATTCGCTTGGAGGACTTACTCAGGCTTAAAGGTAGGACTCATAATAGTATTGTTTGTAAGTAGTTGACTATGTGTAGAGCTTAATCACAACCACCGACACATTGAGCTAATCTGAGTTGGCAAATTAGTTGTTCATTTGTTTTGTTTATTGTTACAATATATTTAATCTTTCTTACAACTTTGTATGCATATATGGCGACTCAACTTCGGTGAAACATTTTAATAGCACTCACAAGTTTAATTACGAGCCGATTTCAATTTCATTTGTTCATTTAAAAGCTCAACTTAGGTAACTAATGAACAACTTACGTAGAACGTATATAATTTTTGTCCGATAACCTGGCCAGTGAAAATATGTAGCAAAAATGGAATTGCGAGAACAAAATCACCAAATCAAAACTTCATTTCTTAGCAAATTAGCTAGCAACATTTTCTTTCTTCATTTCATAGCAAATTGTGTGCCGTGTTTCATATGGTAGGAGAAGCAAATGATGAGGTCCCTGGCCAAAAGGGTGAAAGTAAAGCAAAAAAAAAAAAATTAAAAAAAATTAAAAATAAAAATAAAAATAAAGCACGAGGAAAGACAGAAAGTAAACGTTAAAGATACGGTTATGGCAGAATATATACGATTCTCCCGAATATGTTTCCAGATCTCCGCGTTCTCGCCGATATAGGGGGAAGGTTTAAAAATCTTAAATATGAATGGATGAACATGACTGTATAAGGATGAAACTAAAATCTGATATATTTTACTTAAAAAAAAAAAGAAAAGAGAATGATGTTTCCCTTTAATACAAGAAGTCTTTCCGAATAATCTACCATAATTACAACATCAAGACCTAATGAAACTTCTAGGAAAGAGCTTAAACTACATAATAAAATTTTAACTTTAACAGCTCATCATCAGGCCATAATCAGGTGCACATGATCATATGTGTACTCCTTGTGCTCCATCAGGTGATTTGAGTTCGATTCTTGCTGCTGAAGTTTTCTGGGGAACTATATTTCTATAATTCTTCACCCCTTCCTCAAGATGAGTACTCCATAGACTCATCTTGGACAGTAGAAAAGCAAAGGTGACTGCTGGTAGTGACTTGGTGAAGAAATCTGCCAGCTGTAATGAAGAAGAAATGTATAAAGCAAACATTAAACCAGCTTTGTATTGATCTCTAACCACATGACAGTCAATCTCAATATGCTTGGTTCTTTCATGAAATACGGGGTTAGCTGTAATATCCAAGGCAGCCTTGTTATCATAGTAGAAAGGAACAAGCAATGAGGGAGAAACAGTGAAATTCTTCAGCACATATAGAATCCATTGCAGCTCTTTGGTGGCCATAGCCATGGCTCTATACTCAGATTCTGCTGAGAAGCATGATATAGTTCCTTGTTTCTTAGTTTTTCAGCTCACTAAACTATCTCCAATGAAAATACAATAGCCAGTTATTGAATGTCTTGATGACCTGCATGATCCTCAATCTGAATCACTGTAGACTCTGATGTTAAAATTAGAGCTGGATGGATAAAACAAACCTCGATCAACACTCCCTGATAAGTATCTAAGAACATGTTGTGCTATACTCCAGTGAGACATGTGTGGCTTCTGTACATGCTGACTGAGCTGTTGGACTGCATAGGTTACATCAGGTCTAGTAAAATTCAAATATGAAAGCCGCCCAACCAATCTTCTGGATTGCATAGGATCAGAATATGTAGGAGTTGAATCCTTGTCTTCTGATACAAATACCAATCCAGCTGGAAAAGGAGTTGATGCTGGTGAACAGTTAAGAAATCTAGTTGAAGCTAGGAGATCTGTAACATATTTGCTTTGGTGAATGTATATTCCAATGGGAGTTCTGGCCACTTCCATCCCAAGGAAGTATTTGGCATGTCCCAAATCATTGATTGTGAAGAGATCATGAAGATAAACCTTTACTTTAGCAATTTCTGAAGCATGTGTTCCTGTGATCAGAACATCATCCACATATACCAGAAGATAGAGTTAACATTGAGCAGTGACAAAAGTAAATAAACAAGGATCTGAGTATGATTGTTGAAAACCAAAAGCAACTAACTTAGCAGAAAATTCCTGATTCCACTGCCTTGATGCCTACTTTAAACTATATAACGACTTCTTTGATTTGCATACTTGTCCATTCTGAGCTTCATCATAACCTAATGGTGGCAGCATATATACATCTTCTTCAAACTTCCCATGTAAGAAAGCATTGTTAACATCAAGCTGATGAACTGACCAGATGTTAACAGAGGCTATAGCAAATATAATTCTCACTGTAACCACTTTAGCGACTGGTGAAACGACCTCACAAAAATCTTCTCCTTCAACCTGACTATGACCTTTAGCAACCAACCTGGCTTTGTATCTGTCTACTGTTCCATCTACGTTCCTCTTAATTTTATATACCTACTTGGAACCAACAGCTTTCTGATAGGTCTTGAAGTTTCATGTTATTTATGGGTATTTGTATAGCATTTTGGATTAGATTGTGCACTTATATTATGTATTTTGATATTTTTAGTTCCTAGTAGTCTTTAGAGATGAGATGGAACAAAATGTTCCACAAACACACATTTTTTGAGCATTTTGACAAGGAAGCACAAGAAGGAGCAATGACATCACATTCTCGTGTGGGCACACGAATCTCAGTCCAAAACTGAGCTTTAGAGAAGAAATTCCAGCATTGAGGCTGTATTCTTGTTTGGCCAAACCGAAATAGGGATTAAAATAAAAAATTAAAAAAGTTTTAGGGTCAAAATGTAATTTTGCCAAACTTGAGAGATTTTGCTGCTGCGGATTTCTGAAGGGCTGCTGCGGCTGACCTATTTTTTGATGATAAATAGACTTTTCTTTTCATTTTTGAAAGAGTGGTAGGTAGTAGAATAAAAATAGACGTAGTTTTCCACTTTTAAAAAGCTTTCAAAGGCACTTTCTTCATTTTTTGGAGTCTTCCGAGTTCATAGACATTAATCGGTAACATTGTTCAATGAAGTTTTCTTGTGATTCAGTTTTCATGATGAGTAGCTAAATTCATTCATCTGGTTGAAGGGTATTGAAGCATTGGTTTGAATAGTTGTGAGATCTAAATATTGTTTCTCTCTCAATTTCTTGTGAGTATTTGCTTGTTCTATTGCATGATTGATATGATTATTGTGGATTCATGAATAGCTGGTAGCATTCGATGCTTCTTAATAATCTAAAACCAATAAGACAACAAGATTTGTTGTTTAAATAGGGTAAAATATAATTTAATTACTTGGTAAGTAATTATTTATGTTATAAGAACAAGTAATCCGGTTTATATAAAACAAGGTTTGTTTTATAAGAATTGAGATTGGGTCTATGTGTTTAATGTAGTAGTTTTCTAAATCTTAGGAGGTTCCAAGATTTGTTTTCGACTAGTATATGATTAATGAAGGTTTCTTAATCATTGAACTAAATGAAAGATTGAATTGTTTGGGGGTTCTAACAATGAAAACTACTCTACTCATAAGTTAATGATAATATCATTGCATCTATGATCAACTGTTTAAATCAAGGTGGATATACAAACCCTTCAGCCAGATATTTTCTCATTATTTGTTTGCATCATTTTAGTTATTGATTGCAATTTGTTTTGTTTGCAATTTATTTCAACAACTCAAAACCCCCCATTTGTTACTTGATTTAAAAGAGAGAAATTCACCATTCCCTGAGGAGATAACCTTACTTTCCTGTACTACATTAGTTTGGAAATAGGTTAAATTGTTTGTTGGCTTGACACCTCACCACTTTTTTTCCAACAGGCAAATTTGTTAATTCCCAAGTATCAATTACTTCTAGTGCTGCCAACTCATTTTTCATAGCCTCCACCCACTTAAAATTAGTCTTTGCTTGATTATAAGTATTAGGCTCAGATGAATCAGACACGTTTGCAACAAAAGTACTATATGCAGGTGTAGTAACAGGAGGTATAATAGTAGAAGATGTAATGCAAACAAAGGATGTATCATAATCAGCCATCCAAACTGGTGGATATCTTATTCTTGTACTAGTTATAGGAACAGGCTCTGGATTAGTATCAATGATAGAATCAGATGGAGAAATAGAAGATGTGGATGATGTAGAAATAGATGAATTAGGATCATATGAAATGACAGGTGAAGCAGGATCATCTGTGAGGGGAGTATGATCATTAAGGTAAGAGGGCAAGATTGAGTCTGAATTGTCATGATCAAAACAGGTGATAGGTGATGATTCTTCAGTCACAGAAGGATACACCTCCTCATGAAAAATCACATCTCTAGAAGTGATTATTTTATGTAAAGAAGGTACATATATCTTGTATCCCTTCTGCAAATGTGGATAACCAACTAGAATTCCTTCAAATGAACGTGGATCAAGTTTATCTATGCTAGGGCTATTATCTAAAGCATACACCCTGCAACCAAAGTTTCTCAGGATTGATAGATCAGGTTTACAACCATATAGAATTTCAAAAGGAGACTTCCATCCAAGCAATGCAGAAGGAAGTAAATTGATTAGATAAGTTGCTGTCAGTAAAGATTCACCCCAAAAGATTTTAGGTAACTTAGACTACAAGAGAAGTGATCTTGCAACCTGAAGGAAATGTCTATGTTTCCTTTCTACAACACCATTTTTTTGTGGTGTGTAGACACATGATCTTTGATGTAAAATACCAAGATCAGTAAAAAGTTCTGAACAAGTGTGATTAATGAATTTTGTTTCATTATCAGTTCTAATCATTTTAACTTTACTCTCAAATTGGGTATCAGTCATTTTTAGAAACTGGGAGATCAATGATGGAACCTGAATTTTTTATTGAAAAAGAAGTGTCTAAGTACTACGACTGAAATCATCAACTATTGTTAAGAAATATTGACAATTTGGAAGAGATGGAACTTTACAAGGACCCCATACATCCAAATGTAATAGCTCAAAACACTGCTTAGATTGAATAGAACTGAGTGCAAAAGGTAATCTAGTCTACTTAGATAAAGGACAAATACTACATTGTTCTAGAGTATCTTTACACAATGATACGGAAGAGAAAACTATAATGTCTGCTTTAATTAATTGCTGCATTACAAGAAAAGATGGATGACCTAGCCTTGAATGCAACAAAGTTAGAGAAATAACAATGGTACAGGCACTATGAGGAAACTGAAAATCTTGCAACTTGGATGTAGTGGCTCTAATGTGAAGTAAATAAGAAGCATAAAGTTCCTGAGACTGTTGGATTGCTTGTGAAGTGAAGGAGGTTTTATCAAGGATGTATAACTCCTTGACTACTCTACTCCTTGACTACTCTACCAGCTGCAAGGACCCTTCATGTACTAAGGTCCTATAGTAAACAGAAATCAGCAAAGAACTTGAAGAAGAAGGATGTAGTTTTAGTAAGTCTTCTTACTGAAAGGTTGTATTTGAACAGGATCATGCATACAAGAGGTTAAGGTAACTAATTCTGAAATTGTAACATCACCAAAATGAGTGACATGCATAATGCCACCATCAGGAAGCATAATTGGAGTAATGATTTTGGATAAGATGATATTATGCATAATGGAAAGACTATTGCACATGTGACCTGTTTCACCCGTATATGTAACCCAAGCTTTAGGACTTATGTAATCAAAAGCAAAAGAACAAATCTTAGAGAAAACACTACCTGAAACATCATGGAAATGAGCCATATTCACCTTGTGATTATCAACAGGTTCTGCAACATTCTTCCCTTTTGCAATTCTATCCAACTCTTGTTGTATTGTTGTGATCATAGATTGAAGCTGATCTAAAATAGAAGCAGATGCATCCAGAGGTGTATTCACCATGTGAGCAGAACTAAACTTGCTAGTTGAACCCTGTAAAGTCTTTGATGGCCACCACTCAGGGTACCCTTTCATCTTAAAACATTCCTCTTTTAAATGACATGGTCTCTGACAAAAGCTGCATTTCTTGTTTACCTTTTCTGCTACTGTAATCTTTAATTTTGGACACTCAGATTTTTTATGACCACTGACCTTACAGTAATTACAAAACAAACCTCCAATGTTAACCTTGGCCTGCATATTGTTGTTACTATTTCCAGCATTCCTTTTCCACTCAGGTACTTTCACCATCATAGCAATGTTATCATTTGATTCAGCCGCCATGTTCGTACTTACTTGTCTATGCTTTTCTGCCTTAAGCAGCAAATTGTTAACCTTTTCCTCTGATGGCATTGGCTCCATGAACAAAATTCTATTCTTTTCTTGCTCATAAATCTCATTCAGTCCCATCAATAATTCCATAGTTTTGTCCTTAATTGCTCTGACCGACAACAAAGCCCCAACTTCCCCATCAATCACTGGATTTGGACGTAGCTGCTCATACTGGTCCCATAACTGTTTTAACTTTCTATAGTACTGTGAAATTGACATGTTACCTCGCTTAATCAGGGCTATTTCTCGTCTTAATTCAAACAATAGAGGAACAGTGGTGGTTCCATATCTCTGCTCTAGTTGTCTCGAAAGAGTTCGTGCATCATGAACAAACATAAACATATTTCTAATCTCAGGTATCATGTAGCTTTTAATCTAAGAACAAACCATACTATTAGCTCTATTCCATTTGATACACTTTAATGATCCTTCTGGTGGTTTAGGAAAAGTACCAGTGACAAAGCCAACCTTCATTTTTGCCTCTAAAGCTGGAATCATTGCATTTTTCCACACAAGATACTTTCTTTCATTCAAGAGCACTGCAACAAGAGCGATACCTGGATTTTCAGAACCATGGAAGTGTAGCTGCTCTTCTATTAATTCATCCAGTTCTCTTCGTGTTGCTTCATCCATGATTGGCCTTCTGAGTAGTGCTTCTTCCATGACTTGTTGAGTATGATAAAAAGAACTGACCTTTTAATCTTCAAACTAATCTAAAAAAATTTTAATCTTTCAAACCAACAGATAAGATTTGCAGCGGAATACAGACCAGGCTCAAACCTGCTCTGATACCATCTTAAATTAACAGATTAAACAAAGAAGAATAGATCATATGAATTGATGAACATGACAGCATAAGGATGAAACTAAAATCTGATCTATTTCACTTAAAAAAAAAAAAAAAAGAAAAGAGAATGATGTTTCCCTTTAATACAAGAAGTCTTACCAAATAATCTACCATAATTACAACATCAGGACCTAATGAAACTTCCAGGAAAGAGCTTAAACTACAGGACAAAATTTTAACTTTAACAGCTCGTCATTAGGCCATAATCAAGTGCACATGATCATCTGTGTACTCCTTGTGATCCATCAAGCGACTCGGGTTCGATTCTTGCTGCTGAAGTTTTCTGAGGAACTATATTTGTATAATTCTTCATATATACTGAAAAGGAACGTTGAATATACTCTACATTAGTTTGGAAGCTACAAATCATTTCAATTATCATTTCATTGTGAAAAATTCGAGTGCAACCATCTTTTTTTCTTTTTTGAGTTTGAAAAAGGTAATTGTGACTTGTTTTCATCCGAACATTAAATTTAGTCGTAATTTGTATCATATAATAAGGCCGATGCGAGATCTCAACAAGGATATATATGAGCAGAGATAATATCATTTCATGTACTAGTTTTTTGATTGAATCTTCTACATAAAGTTGCACCTTTATTACTTGAGTTTGGAAAAGATAATGGCGACTTTTAGTATCGGTTTTTTCAGTTACCGAACATGATATATATGTCCTCCCTATGGTACACACATGTACAAAATCAGACCATTTAATTAAATAGTTTTAGTTTGACAAAATAGACAACATTTTGAAAGAAACGAAGACACGCTAGTTGTTATTATTTTATTTCTTTGGAAATATGAAAAAATTCATTAATTTACGGTGTTGAATGTCATTAATCCGTCCTTTCGTCTTCGAAATTTAGAGGCAAACGAGCCTCTTTGGAGGTCAAAACTCAAAAGTTCAACGACTTGTGGATTTGTGATGTCAGACAGCAAATAAAGAATTTTCATCCATGCTTTGCAGATTTAATTGTGTAATCATGAAAAAAAAAAACTCCAAATTGTCTGCTACTCCCGCCATTTCAAAATTTAAGTCACTTTAGACTTTGCACGTAAACTATAAAGACAATCATCCAATAATTAATTAACGTATTAAATATCTATTTTACCCGTTATTAATTACATTGAAACTATAAATAATATTAAATGAAAATATATAGGAATTATTTATTGAAAATAAAGTTAAAAAAATATTCATTAATTTGCCTAGAATTTGTAAAATGACTTATATTTTGAAAAATCTCTCCAAATCTAAAACGATCTACAAATTGAAATTGAGGGAGTGCTTCACTTATGACGTACCAATATGGCATGATGAATCTTTTCTCTATTCATCGACAGACCTGTATTTCTCATAACCATATGTGGTATATAGATGTGCAACAAAGAATGTAGTCTGCCTCTAGGGGAGAATCCCAAAATAGATTTGCAATCTAATTTTCGAAAAAAAAACGAAAGAAAATTGTTTCCATATGTGATTATAATAAAGAACATATTTATACGAGGATATGTAAAATAAATTTAATTGATTTCATTTAGCTGAAATTAAAGGAGTTGAACACTAAGAGGACAACGTAAAAAAAATTGGCCTCATGTAGCAAGAAATAAAATTTAAGCATTGACAAGACACGGTAAAGACTAAAGACTAAAGAACCAAGAATGTAATTTACATTTACTTTTCCTTATAGTTTGACCGAAGCCATCAAATGCACACACTGTTTTTTCTTTTAAGAAAAAAAATAATACTCCCTCGTCCCAAAATTATTTTTTCACCTTAAGATGGTATTCTTAGTGCAAATTACATTAAGGGAAATTAAAATAAAAGTATATATTGGACAATAATTTTAAAACAAATGGAGTAATAAGCTAATAATCAAGACGATAAATGCCGCACAATCAAATTAACCCATTTTTATGAGGATGGAGGATCAAAAATAGAATTTTGAAGATTAAGAACCAACATACAATTACAGCCATAACTCCATTAGTTCCTAATTGATTGTGCAGTCTAAATTTTTACTTTAAAAACAATTTGTACTTTAAATAAAAATTCAAACAGGACAATTATTTCGAAATAAAAATAATGCTAACAATTTTTGCCAATTGCAAAATCTACTTGACAAAGGAATTGATGTCCACCATTGCATATTATATTACGCCATAAAATTATGCTCAAAGCAAACACATCCTCTCTTCCTTGGCCATGCAAACCAAACACCCATCATTGTATTGATATCATTACTACTTATTGGTTTGGAGCGTGACATATCCACATCAAACTCAATTCTTTTCATCACAGGGAAAAAAAAAAGAAAAAAAAGAACAACTATAATGTCATATGCAACAACAATTAAACATAGCTAATCAATTTGCAGAGAAAGATGTTACAAAAGATGAATCAGTCAGGTTAGATGAATGCATACATCAATTAATTAGTCAGCTTTTGAAATGTTGGTTTTTTCCATTCTAAAAAAAAAAGACAAATTCTAAATTAAGTTTCAAAATGATATGACACAAAAAGAATGGTTTTGTTTGTTCATGGAAAAACTGAAATAAACAAATTCATCGATGAGGTCTATGAGGAGGAGGTGGTATGAACTCGTGCTCAATTACTGGCACTGTTCGAGTTGTAGATGCAGTTGGAGCTCTGATATGCCCAACCATGGACACTTGCAGAGCTTCCTCTTCATAAGCTCTTCTTTCCAGTTCTTCCATTCTTGCTTTCTTCTTCACTTTCACAAACAATGCTATCAACAGCAATGTCAAAAGGAAAGCTCCAAGTGCAGCTCCAATGGAACTCCCTATAGCT
This sequence comes from Oldenlandia corymbosa var. corymbosa, assembly GCA_949775105.1. NCBI lineage: Eukaryota > Viridiplantae > Streptophyta > Magnoliopsida > Gentianales > Rubiaceae > Oldenlandia > Oldenlandia corymbosa. Next base: position 7,367,895 of record OX459119.1, on the reverse strand, counting down.
ATCTTCCATTTACTTGCCTTCTTTTTAAAAGGGATCAATGGAGATTCAACCACCAACCCAAAATGCCCCTGTTTTGATGTAACACAAACGTTTGGTGATTGTTGATTGGACAGTGTCACCTTTCCGTCGTGTTCGAACCGGGCGCATAATGGGATGATCCCTGAACTGGGATTTGAAATTGAAGTGTTGGTGAAATCAATTTTGATCAGATCATCTCTCCCAGATGATTGAATAGATACCTCAAACGGACTACTGAAATTGATGTTGTCCCCTGCATTGTAAGCCAGAAGGCCTAAAACAGGGGAAATCAGCTGATAACCCGATAATTCGTAGTTGTCGTAGTAAATGGATGACCAATTGGATCCAAGATTTTGTGCAACAATCAACACTCTTTCTATGCATGGATTGATGGTTAGACCTGAGCTCAATTGGAATTGCTGGAGTCTTGCGCCGTACCTTCGAAGGCTGCCACACCTGAATCTAATTGTATCTACCTTGATACCGGAGAGATTTGCTGGTAAGCTTACAGTGTGTAATTTGCCTGTACCAAAGGATTTATCGTAAGTTTGGAAGGTGTAATCCCTGATGACAAGATCAAGAAGACGGGCAGATTTTATTCCTTGAGTTTCAATCTGCAAAGCTGTTGAAGATGCAGGTGCTAGTAAAAGAAAGAACATGACAATTACAGAACAATAAGAAAAGCCCATATGAAGAAGTTGGAGATGGAACTTTTCTATCATAACTGATCATATGAAGTTTTGTACCATATGAAGAAGTTTTGAGTTCTGCATGAAACAGAAAGAGTCTTTGTTGGTTAATTTATGTGGAAGTACTGATCGATGAAGCTGTGGGATTGCTGGGGGGAAAGCTTTTTTGATATAGAAAGGTCCTCTTTTCTTTTGTGTGTGATGAAAAGGTGATGGTGAAAGTGAAAAGAAGGAAAGGAAACATATTCTATCCTTTTATCTATTGTCAGTTGTTGAGAAAAGAAGCTTCATGACATGAGTTTTTTCATTTGGACAAATTGAAGAAGGAGAAAGAAGTGATTGACTGACTGTAACTTCATGTTTTCTGTCTTCACAACAAGAAGTAAAATCCAAGGTGGTTGGTAGAAGATCAAATTGGACTATTGGAGTACCGTTTGGTCATTTTATCTACATTTAATCTTTACATTACTGCAGAAAGTATAAGGGAAAAAAAAAAATGAACCAAAAGGATGTTTAATGTTTTTTGGTAAGATACTTGGATCTAATGCATCTTTCTTTTTTGGTAATGCTAACTTGCCGTTTAATGTAAAAATGTGGATGAGGTAAAGGGGAGACTTAGGGGTGTTTGTTTATTGTTTTAGACTTTTGGCCTAGAGTCAGGTGGGTATAGTTGGGGGAAATGATTTGGATTTGGGAGCATGGTTGGAATGATGACTTTTTAAGTCAAAAGTTGATAAAAAGGAATACTTGGCGTGCTTAAGGAATAAGAATGAAGGCAAGTCTCTTATTGATTGATGGATGGATGGATCTGAATGGGGGGAACTCAATCCGAATTCCAAATCAAAAACAAAAAAAAAAATTCTTATTGTTGTTTCTTGATAACATGTCCCCCACTCCAACCAACCTGTGGGTTCCTGTTTTGCAGCATGCATTTCAGACTTTAGAATTCTTTTCATTCTTTAAAATTGGCCTGCAAATGGCTCTCTGTCGACCCTCTCTTTTGGTTCAAATTGTTGCAAAAACATGTATCACGAAATCATACCGGCGCTAATGTATCGCAAAATCAAAGAAAATCCTTGAGTTGGTAGTTTCAAAACCGTTATATATTTACTCTAACATTATGATATGTTACTTTCCCACTGTAGTTGTGTCATCAATGATTCAAGTTTATGTCGCCTTTTTCATAGCCAAATGAAAAAAAAAAAAAATGTACTTCTTTTGTCCCAAAATTATTGTCCAATTTGAATTTTTATTTATAGTATAAAACGAACAAAAAGTGAAAACTCAAACTGGATAATAATTTTCGGACAAAGGGAGTAAAAGCTTCCAAGTTTAATAAGTGTTTCCGATCCCTAGTTGAGAGTTCCAAATTTTGAACTTTGGGTGAAAGAAGAGATTTGTGTTAGGTTGAGACATAAGAGATATGACATGTATAAACTACTTATTATGACATTTAAACTGAACGTTTGGTGATCTCATAATATACTCTCTCTGGTCTTTCTTAAAAAGCATTTTAATTTTGTTTTAGGTTTCTCCTAAGATGTCTTTTTAATCGAAATAAAAACTTTAAAAATATTACATAATAAATAGAAGAATACGACGAACATGAAAATATATTTTTAAGATTTTTTTTCAATTAAAAAATCATCTTAAGTGAACCATAGGACGAAATCAGAATGCCTTATAATAAGGACAGGAAGGAGTAGTATTGTTTTCTTTTATAATGGAAGGTGTTGATAACTCACTTTTAGAGCTGTAGTAGTGCCAAGCTTTTTTAATTTGAAGTTTGATCCTACTCATTCCAAACAGCGCATTTTCTTAGTTTTCCAATATGACTTTCTTTTTCTATATAAATTTTTCCATTTATCTTCTAGTAATGTGTTTTATAACTAAGTGACACAATAAACCAGTATATATGATCTCTAACTAAATGAGTCATTCTTGCTTTTAAAAAAAAAAAGCCATTCTTAACTTTCTTTAGGGATAATTATTGAACTTGTTCGCGCCCTTTTTTTTTGTTTTTGTTTTTGTTTTTTTTTTTTTTTTTTTTTGGTTACAATGAATGAGGCCCAAAGCCTATTATGGTCACTCTTTAGGGAGTCTATAACTCCACATTGGCAGAGCAACAATTGGGGGACAGCGTAGTTTTTTATTACTAATTATCAAGTATATTCTCACTTATTAAAGGAGGATGATAAACCTATAATGCGATAAAGGTCCATTGGTGTGTTATGAAACGAAAACCAAAAATGTTGTCTCCTTATTTCTGCTATGGCCATAAGGATTCACATCTCTTTATGTTCTGAAAGGAAAAATAGGAAATATTGTATTGCTACAAAGCTTTAAAGTTAAACCCCTTTTTTCTTCTATATGAAGAAAATTAATTCAGTTAATCCTTATTCCTGTTCTGGGTCCATTGGTATGTTTCTTTTTATTTATTGGAACACAACAAAAAACAGTTCTTTGATGGCTTAGATTCTAGCTAGAATCTACAGTTTTTTTTAGTTAAGTTATATCTTTGGTCTCCTGTAGAGGCAAGCAACAAAATCTGCATATATATGTATTTTATGTATTAAGTTCATGTCCTATTTGACTTCCATTAAATGAAATCAAATGCTCTGTGATAACCCATTATAATAATTTTAAAAAATAATTACTGAGAAATATCACGGAAATTTTCGCTTTCTTTACCAATAATCATATTCAAATTTAGGGATTGCATTGCAGGATAGAATTGGAGAAAAAAAAAACAGAACTCTACTAAGAACACATGGTGGTTGATAAAGTATTATTAATCCAACCTTCTTAATTTATTTACAGTTATTTGCTTAGGCTCGCTTTCAGATTAAGACTTTGCCTCAAGAAGAATTTGTACATGCGCAAAAAGATGCTATATATTTTGGCCACAAGAAACATTTTACAATTTCAGGGAAATCAGAAAACACAACCAAAAAAAACAAAAAAGAAGGAGAAGAAGAAGAAGAAGGACAAACAAAGACAAAAGCCAAAAGTTTCTCAATAGATTGATCCCTTTGATGAGGCATAACAGCAATGCAAAAAAGGGTTGTGTCATTCCTACTTTTATCAATGGAAATTGACGGTGCCCTGATAAGTCATTCCTGGTTGCCAATTGGAAGGAGCAACATTGTACACAATAATAGTCTGCTTTGAAGTGTAGGAAGTAAGCTTGAAGGAAAGTGCCTGCCCTGATAGTGTTGAAAATGCCTGGTATGAAGCTCCCCAGTTATGGCTCATGCTGATCCAACCTGTCCTTGTTCCCTTCACCCACACGCTCGAAATGTCGCCGCCTCCACCGACATTCATCACGTAAACCAGCAACCAGTATCCGTTTCCTTGGAAGGTGAATCGGATCCCGCCTCTACTTGGACATGGTACCCTTAAAAAAAAAAAAACAAGCAAAAGACATTTATTTATTTTTTTGAAGGACTAATAAATGAACAACATAAGTCTAATGTAACGAGATCTGTGAAACAGTTTCCGCTCATTGCCAATTGATTTTGAGGTGATCAGATATTCTGATTAGCAGACTGACCTGCGATACATGACGGGGACAATACCGGCTTTCCATTGAGCAATTTTCATGAATGCAGGTTTGGCCATGTCGAAATGTGTCCGGGGCGGGTTGCACCACCCTCCATTGTTGGAGTCTTGGCCCCAGTTTGGAGGGCAAAGGTTTGTGGCGGTTATAGTGGTGATGGTCTTGAAGCAATATGGCGACTGAGTGCAGCGGATTTGGAAGCATTGGCCGCAGGCATATCCATTCTGAAATAGTACTGAGCTCAAGGCTGCCGTATCTGTGCCATACCCACTTGTGAATACATTTCCATACCCACAAGCTCCTCCTGCATGCCAAAACACACAATGACTTTATAAAACATTCCTCCTCAGACAAGATAATAGTTTGTTAATTGTGTACCTAAGTTAGGAATTTATGACAAAGCAGGATTAAAAGTTTTACGAAATTTATACTTCATTTTTGTATGGCTCGCAGGTAGGAATTAGACCTTGGCCACAACATAACGGTTTTCTATTCCCGGAATGGAACTATTTCTTCTGAGCTCCTTTAATTGCAATAACAAAAGAAAAATAAAAAAGTTGATAGAAAAATTTGTGTAAATGAAATTGTTATATGCAGTGAATTACCTAAATGGTCCTCTTAAACTTTATCTGATTGTGATCATCATTTTTCAAAATAATTCAAATTTAGTACTTCATTGATGTTAACTTTCCGTTCAAATCAATGATGCTGTGGATGTTTTAGTACCATATCGTTAATGTAGCTTATGTTCATCCACAAAATGAGCTAGCAGAAGATGAAACGAGATAATGAATGGTGTAGCATAAATAAAAATATTAGTATATAACTATACTTCATCGATACTATTCCTTTGGATTCAAAACGCACCATTGGTGGCAGATGCCGACTCATCTCCGTAGAATGTGGCATGAGCGAGTTGCCATGCCGTTGGCCGGAAAACAGGCGCATAATAGCCGGCGGCTAATGTCGTTGTACTGAATGATATCTGTAGCAATGCAGCGCATAACATGATCGAACAAAGATACTGAAGGAGAGAAGCCATTGTTGTTACGATGTTACTTTTCTTTTTTCCCTTATTCCCTCCTCCTTTGTGCTAGAAGCACTACTTCTATGAGAAATTTCTGCGTCAAAAATTTTGATGCCGATTTTGAATGATGATGACAACCCTTTATATAGTTAATCGGTTCCATCCCCATGAGAAATGGAAATACAAAAGTAGTGGCTTCATTCGTGATCATCACTAACGTTTTACCTCTTAAATTAAGTCAACCGATCAAATGGTTTTTAAATGACAAAAAGAATACGATCACGGATGATTTGTAGGACTTCATGTGTTCAAGTTATTTTTAAGAAACGTGCGAGCAGGTTAGATGCGCCGCCTCGCCTAAATCTTCGTTTTTCTGGTTACATTGAATATATGACATTGGAATATATATGGTCGCATTATTGTGCATTATCTACCCCTTCCTCCACCGTCTCGTAAAAATAGATAACTTTTTTTTTCCTGAAATATACGGTACTTATAAACTACTCCCTCAATTTTAAAAAATAAGTCATTTTAGACTTTGCACATAAATTAAGGAGACAATCATTCAATAATTAATTTGTGTATCAAATATATGTTTTACCTCTCATTAATTTAAGGCAAAGTTAGAAAATTAGTCATTAATTTACCTTAAAATCTTAAAACAACTTCTATGTTGAAAAAATTCTCCAAGACTAAAACGTCGTATATTTTGAAAGAATTTCATTGTGAAAGTTGTGTTCTTGTTTTTTTTTCGCCTTTAATTCCCCTCCCTGGTGATGCATAGAAGATAGAAGAACTTTTTGTGGATTACGTTATATTCAAGCTGGCAATTGGGCGGGTAGGCGGGTATTGAGCGAGTATTTCACGGGTGAGAGTTTATTGGGTATGGGATGTTAACTACCCATTTATTTTACACACAGTTGGGTATGGGTAAAAATTAGAAAATGGATAGCCCAGTACCCATTGGGATCCCATGAATTACAATTATTGGGATCCCAAAGGGATTTTTTCCATTTTCATTTTTATCTTTCTTAGTTCTACAATAATTTTTTTTCATTCTCTTTGTTATCATTTATTCCCCTTTCAGTTTGTATTTTTAAGTCATCTACTTTCTGTCTTTCTTTCTTTTCTTTTGATTAATTAGAATAATTTGACCTCTGTGACTAATTATTAACAACTAGATAAGTATGAAAAAAATATATTTAAAATCAGTTAATTAGCTAAGGTTGAAATGACATATCACTTAATTTTTATATGATGAGACCAGAGTTGTATAATCGACTTATTAAAACAACTAATTAATTATGATAAAAGTTGATGAGATAAAATTGATTTTTTTTTGCATATATTTGTGTTGATAATCAATGATTATTCACATTATTTTTTATTTTTTTTTTATTTTTTGGTTTTCGGAGTAAAATGATTCTATATATATAATTAATAATTTAAAGGAAACAGCTCATAATAAGTTATTTTCCAGTAGATATAACTAATGAAAAAACTATATACTACCTAGTTATTTTCAAAATAGTCTGTGAAGTTCTCCAAATGTTTCTTAATTCTTGGGGAAAAAACCCTAACCACACAATCAAAGAGGGAATTTCAAATAACCATACTTAAATTTGAGTAGGATTTTCTCATTACAATGACTCAATCTTGTTCTCATAGGCAAGGGTAGGATTTATTGGCAGAGCCATCAACTTTTTAGCTATTACTATTCTAACGTAGTTTTCAAAAGAATAAATGAAGGTGTTAACATAAAATAGTTGCCCATGAAAAGAAAAGAAAGAAAGAAAATATGTATTAATATGAATTTAAACAATTTCTTATATTCGAAATGCAATAAAACAACTTTTGTTCCTAAAAACAAAAAACGAAAAAAAACAAAGAGATTTATGATTTAGTGTTGTCAATGGAGTCTGAATTTTAGTCCTGTTGGGTCCCAAAAGAGACCCAATAACCCGCCCGTTTATATTCCGCCCAAATTCACCACTACCTACTTAGTGTCCTATTTATAAATATGTAATTTAGTTTTCCTTAGTATCGAGTTTAAAGTTGGATTTTGAGCCTAATGCATTAAGCTTCTATCAATCAAAATTCTGTTCAAACAAGATTGATTTTAATAAGACATTAAAGGCAAAAAATTAAATTCTTCGAAACCAGCTAGCCCAATCCCCTATGGTTTAATTAGAGGATATACACTGATTCAAGATTTCAAATACGTGATTAGGAAGAAAATGCGGTTTTGATGCTTAATTTTGATTTCTCATATTTAAATGCAGACATTTTGCCTCTTAGTATGCAGAATGAAGAAATACGCGACTAGATTCTTTTAGAGGTTAACCAACCATTCCTAATTTCCATTCTTCTTTTTGTTAGTTGTTCCAGTAGTACAATAACTCAATATAAATTTCACTGATGGAGACATGTCATATATGTATTATAAGTTATAACCTTGTAGTCGTGTCCATTCATTAAGGAATTTCAAAGATGTTGACAAAATTTAATAGTCCCCAGGAAAATGATCCAACACCAAAATTTCCTTGTAAATTACTGTATTTGATTTGTTTCAAAATAAAAGTGATATTTTGCATTTTATTCTCTTATGAACACTATATTTGAAATTTTCGCTTTAACTAATTTGGCGTCATGTTTAATGAACTAAACCAGTTCAAAAGATGAAATCTTACTTCGAAATGAAAAAAAATACATGACAACCACACAAAAAAAAAAAAAAAAAAAAACAGTGCGATGAAACGTCATATAGGTCTTAAGTTGAACTGCAGAACAAATGAGACTAAAATGCAGGATTTTCACATCTATAATACTATTCCTTCCGTCCCATAATTATTGTCCACTTTGCCCAAAAAATTTTGTCCCAAAATTATTGTCCAATTTGACTTTTTATGGATCAAGTTACACATTTATCCTTAGTAAAAAACATTATCCATAAAATCTTAGTGGTTAAACAATTACTTATGTAGGGGTATATCCGGTTGTTTAAGGTAAAATATAGTTAAGTTTGACCAAAAATAAAATCTTTCATTTTAGTAAAACTGGACAATAATTATGGGACAGAGGGAGTATAATTTAATCATGTTAAACATTTGACCACTATGGGAAACCACAAAGGGGATGACAATAACATACATTTACAATAGCGGTCTTTTCTATTGAAAATTTTTGTTGCTGAGTATTAAATTCTCTCTCGATCACAATGCATGTCTACACTTATACTAACAAGGTAGGGAGGGTTACACACAAAATATACATTCAATAATTACGGTTGCATCCAATCTGAACTTCCAAAGTTTGACAATGGGCATGACACATCATCTTTTCTTCTCGGAACCCGGCGACCGTGATTGTAAAAATGCAAGTTCTGAAGGAGAAAGCCGAAGTTGTAAAATATCTGTGATGTTAGGAAGTCATTGGCATGATCTCCAATGTGAAAATGCAGATTGATTTTCTTCAGTGTTTTAAAGACTGTAATTACCTCATCTCACGTTCTACTGAATTCAGGCTTCAGGCAATGTAATCAAACGTGTCTTTGAATCATACACCAATTCTGTCTCACAACTACATTTTTGCAAACAATTGTAAGCAGTAAGAAGTAAGATGGTTTGCTAAGCATAGTGCTGTTGCAACAAATTAAAAGAGAGGTATAGCTGACTTACTTTGAGCATTTCACATTGTTGGTTGCGCCACCACTAGATATTGACAGAATAGTTCCGAAAAAGGATGTATTCTCTGTGCCACAGTTGGGACACTGACCCTGAAACACAAATGTAATTAGTACACAACAGTTATGACATGATTCTCCCAAACTAATGCTATATATATGCTCAGATCTTACCTTTAGGATCACAAAGTCGCTAATGACTGCCTTTGTAAGTGAATTGGACAGGTACAATATGACTGGTATAGCAGCAAACCATGTGAAAATGAAACTGAATGGTTCTGGAAGCTGCAAAATTGAGAGGTTTGTTGATCAGCTGCTTGTTTGGGTGCTCGAAGGAAAACTAAGAACTATTTGAAAACATGTTTTAGAGATCTGTTCTAAATGGAGTTTTTGTCTTGAATTGTAGTTTCAACTCTAGGTTGTGAAATAACTTTTTTTAGCAACAACTTGCAGTCCATGAAGTCCAAAGGATCAAATACAAAAGAATTTGAACCATCAAATCCAAACACTTGTCATCTAGAATTAAGTGCAAAAGCAGCCAAGAGTAATTCTAGACAAGTCCACGTTTCCCTAACTTCTGAGCTCAATTCAATTTCCAAAAAGTTGCGGGAAGTGTCATGCTTGCTGACGTAAATGAGAATGTATAACAGGCATTCCTTTGACACATGCATTACTTGGAAAAAGAACAGATAATGAACACTTTGTAAACATATAAAACTCCCAAAACAACCCTGCCAATCCAAAATATGCAGTAGGAAAAATCCTCTTACCTCCATTACATAGGTGATTTCAAAACCAGTTAAATCATCAAGGAAGAAGAATCTGCAATAATACAAATAAACTTTCAGAGGTAGTTTAGTCAAATCCAGTGGGGGTAAAAACAAATCCAAATGATGAACATTTAGCTCAAAAGTCACGTATCCCAATTACTAAGCTCATCAGAATTTTAACAGTGAAGACACTACATAACCATAATGTGAAGTTATTCCCGTAAAAGTTTCACATATGCCTTATTAGTTGAATAAAACAGAGATACTCACAGTCCCAATGCGACAACAGCTGCAGGTACGTTCAAGAGAAACATCTTGAGATAATCAACTGAGAGATCACTGTAGACCTGAATAGAAAAGAGGCTACATTAATAGCTAGCAAGGCTAAAGTGCTAGAAGACATTATTGAATTTCTTCATTGTCTAACTCATGAAAATCGATAGAATAGAGAGTCCATTATGATCAAGGGAACAAATTGAATAAGCAACAAAATTAATTAGAGAAACCGATTTCAAGTATCAAATACATACTACTTCCTCTTTCCCAAAATGATTGTACAGTTTGGATTTTCACTTTTAATACAATTAGAACTAAAAATGAAAATCCAAACTAGACATTTGGGACGGAGGGAGTACATAACAGGGTCACTTGAGAGTTGGGACATCAAAGTACTGCAATGTTAATCACTTATATTTTGCCTTTGTAATTGATGTCCATCTTTCCTTTTATGGTGGAAAGGTTTCCTGGGATACCAATAACAATATGAGGCCATAGATCATTTCTAATCAACTGTCATCATAAACTTAGATTGCTAGACAGTGTTAAGCAAATAAGCTCATGAAGTAATTAACCTATCCACCAAAATTATCATTAATTTTGACTAGAAAAAAAACAAAATACAGACAGCATGAGTCACCGAGATTATATTAGAATCAATGAACAATATTGAATCACAGGATCAATCTAACTATAAAATCATTGTGCAGCCATTCTCTTTGATGAAATGGACAATGAAGCAAGTTAACATAGTAGATCATGGAGGAATGAAGCACATACCTTTCTACTACGAAGACTACAACGTGGACCCTCAGCAACGATCTCACTCCCATCCATCTAGAAATAACAAAACTAGCATTGTGACAACATGTAGTAATTGAAAGAATGAAATAGAACAATTGGTACACAGAATAGCATATGCATTGACTATTGCACTGGAAAACGTTAAGATAAAGGAGTAAGCGAAAACAAACTGCACTGTCTGAAAAAAATTCAGCCACAATACAGAGTGAGCTGTAAGCTGAAAAATAGCAATAGGACTTTCTATATCTTCACAAAGATCTCTGAACTCCATCCAGCGAAAAAAGTTGGCTATGCAAGTTTCTGTAATCCATATATATTATAATTTCATATTTATGCAAGGTAGATTATGCCTACGCACCTTAAGTTTCATTTTCAGCTCATCATATTCTTTATCTGTCATAATTGGCTTTCCATTTACATAAGCCATTGAAGCTTCCAGAAACCTCTGTTCATCAGAACCTGCATCGAAACAATTACTCACAGACTGCACAAGCTTAGAATGTTTGGACAAGATTTTACAGAAGAAGATGGTAGCATACTGAGCATGACAACGCTGCTTCCCTCCCACATTAGTTCTTCCTTTAGGTTATCAAATTCCTCATTTGACATGATGGCCTTCCCTTCATAATAGAAAGCCTGCATTATAAATGATTTAAAGAGAAATATTCAACTTTGGAGAAATAAAGCAAAAGATATACACAGTAAACTGAACTTCCTTAATAATCAAGTCGGCAAAGAAAGTAATTTGCAAGTAATGAAGCAATTTTCAGAAGAAGGCTATCATCAAACATAATTTGCAGCACGGGGAAAGAAAAAAGAAGAAAGAAAAGAGGTCTTCTGTACTTGAAGCGCTTGGAGAAATTCTTGTTCCATCTCACCCAGAGACTTCTTTTGTTTCTGATCTATGCTACAATATTGCAAAATATTACCATCAACTACTTCTTCTTGGACAGGCCCTGAAAGGAAACCCAAGGTAAGAATGCAAAATTTGACATAAACTATAAGCTCAAACACAGAAAAGTACTAAACAACTTAGGAGGACAAAGCCATCTCATGAGTAAAGATATGATTTATCTAACATCTAATGATTTCCACTTAAGCTATCCAGTATTATTTAAGCTCCGGAACCTCTTCCAGTGTTAAAAGTTCGAATCTTTAAAGTTTCAGTAGCTTTCACGAAAACCAGGTTATCTAATCAAAACCACCACTAAACTATGGGACGATTAAATGAAAAATAATAAAAAGGCCGAAAATTGATTGATTGATCCTTGAATTAAGTTGATCCCAAATCAAGATACAATAGCGGAAGAACCCATATCATATCAGTGATGGGCAAGGATTCAAAACACACCTGGCTGATCAGTGGTGGCCATAGGGGGCAGAACCAGCAATCTCCGACGACCCAATGAGTTTTCCCCATTAAGATTAAAGGGATGAACCCTTGAAGCAGAGGATGAAGAAGGGGAATTAGACTGCAGAAAAGGAGAAGCAGCAGCGGATATGAAAGGTTTCCTGAAAGAAGCAGAGTAAAAACGAGGAATTGTTACAGTAAAACCAAGTCTGGTGGCCATTTTTTATGCGGGAAATTGCAGCAGAAGCGCCGGAGTGAGGAAAGGCAAGATTTTGGAAATGTGAGCATACTGGAATAAATTTTTGGCCGTGAAGGAGGGATCAAAGAACAAAGCTTTTTTTTTTGAGGATAAGGTAAATGAAGATGTGTGGAGGGAAATGCAGAGGATCTTTGTCCATATTTGAAACAAAATCGTGATTTTTTTATTTTTCGATGATTTTTAAGGTTATAAAAAATTAAAAATCAGTTGCTCCAATGTCGTGTATTGCAAAATCTGCCAAGTCAGCTTCGAGTTTTCCCTGCGAGAATCGACTGGGATTCTCCCTATATGTATTTGCTGCTGACACCTGGATGATGATTGGTAATTGCCTATTTGCCTTTGCCTTCTTCTATCAGTTCGTCACGTTTCTTTTAACTTCTTTGTTTCCATAGTTTTTGAGGTGGTTTTTCCTCCTCCTTTTTCTGCAAAGAAAGTGAAAAAAAGTTTTCAGATTCAAAATTTTTTATAATGTTCGGATTTTATACTAATGTGATTATTATATTATACATAGCTTAAATAATAATACAAGTATTAGCTATTATGATAGATAATGTCGTATGTTGAGTTGAGATATATACACACATCCTCAACCTTAGACGAAAACCTGAAAATGTCTTTTTAGATGGCGGGTTATATGACGAAAACATAATTCGCAATTTAGACCCATCAAGACGTGTTAAGTTCATCTCGTAAATAATTTAACATGTAGTAATATAATAACGGTGTGAAAATTTCTAACCTTTGACCAACAAGCACAAAAATATAAACTGAGTAGTAAGTGGTTAAGTGTAGTTACTCTATCCGCAGTTCCTCTACTATGATTTTGGAAGTCCAATGTTGGCTTTATGCTACCTCTCCTACCCCTAAAATTTGGTTAGTCTGCCTCTAACACGTGAATGGCGGTTACTATTTTCCTCCAAATGTTGATACTTGTCAATCTAACAATCCCAAGTTATGTATAAAGAAAAGAGTAATTATCGTGTTCTTTTTACATTTTTAACTTACTTATTAAGACCATTTGAAAGGCTAGAAAGCACCGAACCTCGTGTATCCACCCTCCAGTCAATCAAACAGGTTGGCGTTTGGTGGTTGTGCTCACTGAGATGTTGCATTTGGATGTTAAGTATCTGTTGCATAAATCGGTTGAGAAAACATTCATTATATAAACCCAAATCTTGTTTCAAGCCTACTCAAATCTTGATTCAGTATTCTACATCCTTTAAAAAACAAAGGAGAATCAAAATTTCATCTTGAAGTAGACACAAATTAATATGGCTGCAGCTGTGGCAAGCAGAGTTGAAAGCCTAGCTAGCAGTGGGATTCAACTGATACCCAAAGAGTATGTGAGGCCTCAAGAAGAGCTGACCTCCATGGGAAATGTGTTTGAGGAAGAGAAAAACCTCCAAGGGCCTCAAGTTCCAACGATTGACCTGAGTCAGATCGAAGCAGAGGACACAGAAGTTCGCGATAAATGCCGGGATGAGCTGAAGAATGCTGCAATGCAGTGGGGAGTTATGCACCTTGTCAACCATGGAATTCCGGTTGAGCTCATTGATCGCGTCAAGGAAGCCGGACAAAAATTCTTTGATCTCCCTGTTGAAGAAAAGGAGAAGTATGCTAATGATCAGGCCTCAGGGAATATTCAGGGATATGGTAGCAAACTAGCCAACACTGCCAGTGGTAGCCTTGAATGGGAGGACTACTTTTTCCACACCATTTTCCCTGAGGACAAAAGGGATATGTCCATTTGGCCTAAAACTCCAGCTGACTACATGTAAGTTCTGTTGGAAATCTTCTTTCTGTTTATAAATTAGTTGAGTGAAACTTAAGACATTGTGTTGTATTTAAGTCCTGCTGTGATGGAATACGCGAAGCGATTGAGGATCCTGGTGAGCAAGATACTATCAGTGCTCTCTCTTGGGTTGGGACTAGAAGAAGGGAGGCTGGAAAAGGAAGTTGGAGGCATGGAAGAACTGATTCTTCAGAAGAAGATCAATTACTATCCCAAATGTCCTCAACCCGAACTAGCATTAGGCGTCGAAGCTCACACTGATGTAAGTGCACTGACTTTCATACTTCATAACATGGTGCCTGGCCTGCAATTGTTCTATGAAGGCAAGTGGATTACTGCTAAATGTGTTCCTGATTCCATAATCATGCACATTGGAGACACTATTGAGATTCTTAGCAATGGTAAGTACAAAAGCATTTTGCACAGAGGCCTTGTGAACAAGGAGAAAGTGCGAATTTCTTGGGCTGTTTTCTGTGAGCCACCAAAGGAAAAGATCATCCTCAAGCCACTGCCGGAAACTGTGTCAGAGACCCGCCCTCCTCGCTATCCTCCTCGCACTTTCGCTCAGCATATTCAGCACAAACTGTTCGGGAAGAAGGAAGAATCTCCTGAAGACTCTAAACTTCAGGAAGTTGACGAATCATCCAGTGATACTACTAAATCCTCTTCATAAGCTTTTCATCTCATTTAGACTAAGATGCTTGATTATTTTTGTTATCTTTTCGAGTTGGTAAGTCTGTTGTGTGTTCATGATTCAATGAAGTTAGGCCTGTCAACTCCAAAGCTTATGTTACCAGCAATGTTCAATAAAAACCTTCACTATTTTTAGTTTTCCATTCTTTGTTACATTACAAAGGTATCCAAAAGATTGATGAAAAAAATTACTCTAAGATTACAAACACAAACACCTCTTTCGTTTTTTTCTTTAATCAAAAGATTCAAAGGACAAGAAGTTCACAGGATGAGATTTTTCACACTATCCAGAACAAGTGCTTTCTATGCTTTTGACTTCCAAGTTACAACTCAATTATTCCGGCAAATACAGTACAAATATACCCTGCATAGATGAGCTCAACCTCAGGAATCATGAAGGGTCTAATTTCAAAATGCACTAAATCCTCAAGAAAATTGATCATAGTTCAGAAACCAAGTCTTCCAGTCTCTTCTGCAGGTTAATTTGATCAGGGCTCTTCCCAGCATCAATCTGAGATTACCAATATGCCATATGAACTAACTGATTTGCACGTTCATTGAAAATGAAAGAGAAAACTAACCAATATCTACAAGAAGCAATGAATTAACTGACATTTACCTCACATTCAATTGCATGAATCTGTCCATCAGTTGCTCTGGTGGAGGTGCAACTTACAACAGCCATCCCTTCGCCATTTAGAACTCGAAATACTTTCGAAAGGAGCAACCCTTTAAGCAAACCAGTCCTAATAATGACTTGCATCCCTGTGATACTGCTTTGGACTGTTACACTAGTCTTCTCATAATTCACTGAGAAGCACGAGCCGTTCGAAGAACAATTAGAACCACAGCCACATTTCATCAGCTTCTGCAACTCATCTCTCTTCTTCATCAGCTCATCCACCTTCCCTCTAAGATGCTTTATATAGTTCACAGCCCCATGCATATCATCAGAAATAGACCTCTTCTCTTTTCTGGTAACCGATAAAGACCTCTTCTGCAACATACAATCAAACACAAGGGATAAAAAACGAACTCTGTGCCCAAAAGAACTAATTATCAAAATTTACATGCATAATTTACCTGGACAAACTCATAAGGGACCAGTGATCTGAGAGAGCTATGAAGAGTAGCCATTTCTTTTCTCCTCTGTCTTTCAACATCCCTGTGAATGATTTTCTTCAAATATTCTTCTGGGCTCTCTTGATCTTGGCAAGATTTTCTTTTTCTGCTAGTTTTTAGCTGAGTTGGTTCTGTTTTAGGCATCTGCAGAGTGAGAAGTCCACTCTGTAATGCCATGTTTTGCTGTTGAGGAAGAACACCAAGGAACTGGAAAAGTTCATCATGATCATGATTTTCAATTGATATCATTTTCTCTTCGGTCAAAATTAAGCACCCAATTGGAAAGCAGGAATGAAAAGAATCCAAAGGCTTTTTTCTTTTCTTTAGCAAATATTGAAGAAAAATTTGTTGTGAGATTTCTGCCCCTCCCAGAAAACCAAAAAAAAAAAAAAAATCAAAATAAAATGCATGAAGGTAGAACACTGTAGCTTTGGAGGCCCATGCCGCCATAAATTCAATAAGGTACGCATATATTTGTTAATAAATTACTGTCACGTAAGAAAATCATTGAGCAAATCAACGAATATATAAAAATAAATAAAGAAATAAAATACGATCTGAATTCTGAAAAATTGTGGAAAATTGAAGATCAATCATTTATTTGATGAGCTGGACAGATCTTCATTTACTTGCTTCATCAACCTAATTCTTCAGCTTTGATTTTTGGTAGACCACTGGTACAGTTATGATAATTGTAGTAAACATTTTTTTGCGGATGAGCAATACCAAATTATTGTTCAAAATTGGACATTAATAATTTCAGAGTCAATTTGGACTTATTATCAAGTCTGAGAATCTCAGTTATCAATAATTAATATTATCATCTACCCTTCGAAAATACCATTGACAAGGATTGTCTTGAGTGCGCTTTACCAAATTAAGATATAAATCGAATGAAGGAGACATATACATAAAAAAAAATAGATAAAATGTCATATTCCATTATACATTTATTGCACACAACCGATCTTATTATCTGAGATTCGAGAGAAGAATCAAATCGTAGCTACCGTAGAGCTTGAGGACCGACGCTTCATCATGTCAATTTTATCTTAGTCTCTTAGAGATGGAAAAAAAAAAAAAAAAAGAAGATCATTTGATCAGCTTGGAAACCTTAGCTCATTATATTGTATTCTTATTATTCTAACATAGTTACTCAGCTTTGAATTTCATATAATCATCCTTCGAGACAAACTACCATGGTTATGAATGGATACTTTAGCAAAAGGTCATTAGTCGATATTTAATTTTTACATCCACCCCCAAAAAAAAAAGAAGAAGGACATGCATTCTCCGTCTCGTTCAAATAACTAAATTTGTTGGACTTAAACGTGAGAAAGTATAAGTTGCGGGTAATGGATGTTGGATCAAAGTTGAATCTAACTAGTTTTTGGACCAAAAGAATATAAATGATAAGATTAAGGAATGGTTGAGGTCAATTTACAAATTTACATCATCTCTCGCGTCACAACCCAAGTATAAACGATGTTTGGTGTCCTCAAGCATAAGGACAACATATTTCCTGTTTTTAAAGTTCCATCATGGTGCTTTGTCAAACTTGATTTTTTTTCCCCTCTTACTAAATCAAACAAGAGACAAAACATAACCTAAAAGCAAGACCACATCAAGTTTGAAGTTTTGAACAAGTTTATAAAAACACACTCATAATTTATTAACAAATAATATTTATTGCTGATGTCCCCATCAGTTTCTTGTACAGCTCATCTGGATCTATGATTTTCTCTCCATTCATCACCTGCATGATGAAAAGCAAAATTGTATTATGAAGTTGACTTTTCCTCCATAACTCCTGGAGCATAAAAACGTTTGTACATTCTCATGCAAACTATACAGTTATGTACCTCTGATTGAATAACGTGAAGCTGTCTTTCATGAACCCTAGTTGAAATGCAGCTTTTGATTGACATCCCTTCCGAAATCAGGATTTTGAGCACTTGTGAAAGAGATAGATCTCCACCTTTGGTTCCGGTGTTCACCGTGATTTCCATCCCAGCAGCCCTGCAGTTCTTGACGGTTATCACCGGTTTTTGATCGGAAACAACCTGATGATCTGGACATGATTTCTCCGGGATGATTCCTTCGGACGATGAGCTTGGAATCTTGTGCATGGATCTCTTGAGTTTCTCTCTTTTGTTCTTCAGCTCTTCTATCTTGTTCTTCATATGCATTATGTATTTTACAGTCCCGTTGATATGATCGGATATTGACCGCTTTCCCTACAAAAGCCATTCACAACAACCAAAAAATTAGGTACGCAAAACTTAATGCTTGTGCAAAGTGGACTATTTTTATACGACAAAAAGGAAGAAAACTGATGAATATAGGAAGACCAAAATGACCCTTTATTATTATGTATTCTCTTGGTTCCGAAATTATTGTTCAGTTTGAGATTTCACTTGTTGTACAATTTTGTACAAGAAATGAAATTCTAAACTAGACAATAATTTGAGACTGAAGGAGTATATGACTTATGAAGAGAAGTAGAGTACTACAATACCTCAAGATGTGCAGAAGGGATAAGAGAACGAAGGTTACGGTAAAGACCAGCCATTTCTTGTCTTCTTTGCCTCTCGACATCTCTGTGTATGATCTTCTTGATGTAGTCTTTAGGGCTTTCCTCAAGATTATCAAATGTGGTTGCTGATTTCCTCTTGCGGGTGTTTTTTGGCTTGGAAATATTACCATTGGTTAGAGTACTATGATCCACATTATTACTGATTAGGAGACTAGGATTATTATTGACAACATCCTCTCCTAATAAGAGTTGTTCGTTTTGTTGCATAAATATAGTTGGTTGTGGTTCGCAAATTGCAGGAGGAGATGAAATAAACTTGAAAAGTTCATCCTGCTCGCCTAACCATTGAGAAAACATGGTTGTAGGCTAAATTAAACACAAATGAATTGAGGGTTTTTTTTTTTTTTTTGGCTTCTTTTAGTTGGGGTGGCAGTTTGGCAGTAGGATCAAATTAAGTCTACATATATATAGCAATATGAGTTGCACAGAAGTCTAATTTCTTGGTTGCGACATTTTTGGGGCCACATTATTGTCAAGTGTGTGTGTGTGTGTGTGTGTGTTTGTTTTGTTTTGGCGGATTTGTAGAGAAATGATTGGAGTATGGCGAAACTTGATTGTACAAATGCAATTTTGATTTGTGGACTGTAGATTTGGAGGGCTCCGCAGATTTTCACGTGTTGGTTTTAGGATTTGGAGCACTGAAATAATTGAGTGATTAGCTAGGAGACAAGATTAGTCGTACTAATCCTAGCTAATCAGCTTGACTCTTTATGTTATGGTAATAATTTCCATTTTCTAACACCTTTTATTGACTATACAACCTAATAATGGCGATTAAGTACTCCAACTTCCAAAATACCTCTTCTAAAACGTGCCAATAGCATGTTTCTCTCTTAGCTAGGTTGCTCCCTTCATGTAGTATAATGTTGTGCAAAATGCAAATGGTTCTCCCACAACAGTTTTAACTGTGTTTTTCACGTTCATTGCACTTTGCACTTTAAATTTGTGTATTAGAATTAGGACCAGAGCACGTGTTTTTGATAATTGAGATATTTCGAGGAAGATTTATATCTTCTGATCTAGTGTTGATATTATTCGAGTGCATTTGAGTTGAAGATCTTAACTTGGTCTCGCCATGATATGGTTGATACTGATATGTAATGCAATCAAATATTTGGTCTTAGACTTTGATTTGTGCGAAACTTTTTAAAGTTATAATCATCCTTCAAGACAAACTACCATGGTTATGAATGGATACTTTAGCAAAAGGTCATTAGTCGATATTTAATTTTTACATCCATCCCCCCCCCTCCCCTCCACAAAAAAGAAGGACATGCCTTCTCCGTCTCGTTCAAGTAACTTAATTTTCTTGGACTTAAACGTGAGAAAGTAGAAGTTGCTGGTAATGGATATTGGATCAAAGTTGAATCTAGCTAGTTTTTAGACCAAAAGAATATAAATGATAAGATTAAGGAATGGTTGAGGTCAATTAAACAATTTAATTATTAACTACTTCACTGAAAAGATGCTACTCTAATATAAGTCATTTTGATTTGTCCTAAGTTTTACTTAGTACGCATATTTACTTGACGAAAAAATATTAAAATATATTTTCACATTCGTCGTATTCTCTTGATCGTTATGAAATATTTTTAAAGTTTTTTCGTTAATTAAAAATGCGTGCGAGGTTAAACTTAAGATAAATTAAAATGTCTTATATTAAGGACTGGAGGAGTATTATATATAGTGTAGAGAATCTGTCTTTTAGATGGATTGGTTAGTTATGAAAACAACACTCGACAATTCTGAGCTAGCAACAGGTGAGAGATGACTCATACTGCACCAAACAAGGTCTTTTAATTTTTTATTATACACAAATTAATATCAGAATTCAGAAGACCGCATATCACACTCAAATAAGTATCCGTTCAATCTTTAGGAAAAAAGTGTTTCTCCGATCATGTGGCTCGAATGTGATTATGTCTGTTTCAGAGATCCGAACTCATTAGTACACTCATGTCGCCTTGATCGGTTGAAACTTATTGTGGAAAAATAAGATAAAAGAAAAGACCCAAAGAAAAATAGAAAAGCATATATATAGTTTACAACAGGCTGTCATTACTTCATTATAACTTGTTCTTTAGAAAACGTAAATATCATTAATCATTTATTTAATTGCATTATAAATGCATAATCAGTAAGTAATGATGGTTCTTCCATTTAATAATCATTTTATTTTGATAATCGCTCATAGCAGCCATGGAACTTTTTTCCTTCTTTTTTTTTTGTCGGTCTATATTTAAACACAAAATATACCAAATCGAGAGCATGGAATTATGAAGACGAGCAAAAGATACGCAGAATGGAGAGTGATGTTTCCAAATCATTTGAGCAGTAGGGAAGGAAAAAGGAAATTTTACTAATTTAAACTGTACGGAAAAAAATAAAATGTGTGTGCTAAAAGAAATCTAATTATTATTCGCAAAATTTTACTATGCACTCATTGATTCAGAAAAAATTTACAACCCGTCCAACGGACGGGCCACCCACTAGTATATTTCTAGACATAGAAACAATATACGTCCAACCAAAAGTTTAATAATATTCAGCAACAATAATTAAAATACATAATGCCTCGTCAAAAAATTAGATTTTAGACAAAGTTGATGGATAAGTGTATTTTCAGAAATCAAGTGAGCAATAAAAAAGTATACGAGTAATGTCAAACTCCGGGGTTCTTCGCACTTGGATAGTACCAGGACCCTTGTGCCCCGGCACCAAATAGAAGATATCGCAAACAATCGTAATGCGTTAACTAATTGGTTTTCTTCCCCTCAAATAAATTAAAATAAAAAATAAATCTTGTAACGTAAAATCAATTCTCAAAAAATCTGTTTGCTCAAATCCAGATTATAATTAGAATAATGTCTCACTCTCATTTTCATAACTTCGGCTGCAACCGTACATTTGGACAATCACCTAGCCGGCCGTGTTCAGATTTTCGGCCACCCCTGCACCATTGTCGTCACCAAAATCATTTCCCAATCATTGACAAGTAACTACTAATGTAAGCTAGAATTTCCCAAAACAAAAAAAAAAAAAACTAATGTAAGCTAGCTAGTACCGGGAAGCCAATGCTTCTTACCTTGGACAGCTTTAGTGCTACACAATCTAAAAATTGTTGGGGAAACGTATATAAAAAGAAATACTAAACCATATGTCTAAATTTAAATGAATAAGTTTTAACGCTGATGTATAAAGTGCGCAGGCAGTTAGGTTAACTTTTTCTTTAAAAAAAAAAAAATTAATTTGCATGTCGTTAGTGCAAGACATGCAGTCGAGTAGATTGGAACTAAAAATTACTTTAGGGATAATGCAGCGAGGACATTGAACATTATCGACGTTGAAAATCCTAAAAGTATGAAAAAATATCTATAATTCAAGTTGTCGCTTTCTCTAAATATGTTTTATAATTGTTTCGAAATCTTGTCTACTTAAATTAGAGCGTGCATGTAACTCTCAGAAAGATCATAGTGAAACTTGTATGTGTAATTTCATAACCACTGCCCGCCAGCAAACCATTTTTTGATCGTAGAACCTAAGCTATATTTAGCCTCTAGATTAAGACGAATAAGTATTTTTATTAACACAAACTTGCGGAACCACTACATTATTGTATTTCTTAATTACGATAGCGTAGCATCAAATGACACATAGATCGACCAGAGAAAGAAGATCAACAAATAATTGATGACAAATGAATTAATATTATATATATATAATAATTTTGCAACTTGGCATACTGAACAAATTATAGAGCAGATATACGAAGAAAAAAATAGATTAAATTGCGAGCAGTTATGGAATCAAAATCTTAGCATTTTTGGGCAGCTTGGACCTACGCAGATTTTGGGAGTTAATTTTAGCTTTGTACATTTCTTTTTCATACGTCAAGTAATTGTCTGCAGCCCTACATATAATTAACAATTCCACATTAGGCCACATTAGGGTTTAAAATTAAACATATTTAGCTTCAAAGTTGCATGCAATTTGCTAATGGTCATAACCAATGGGAGTTTTGCATATACAGAGACTTGTTGCAATGAAATTAATTAGTTCATTATTATAAAGCTAGCTCGGTTGTCATTCTGACTTAGTTAACTATAATTCTCACATATATACATCATTGATCGTGTTGATTTTACGGTGGACCCGTCTTTAAGTGTTTTATTTGATTATATATATATAGGATGTGGTTAAACCCTAAGCTAAATATGAAGCTAGGTTTGATGAACTCTGGCCTAACCTGGACTCTGATACCAATGTTGGAGATTTATTCGGGAAAGCAAACCCGACATGCAACCCAATAAGTAAGATAAGACTCATTTGGACTCAAAATATTGGGTCTTGAATTTATCTTACTTATTAACTGATTCACATGTCATCATACCTCCGATGTAAATTCACAATTCTTGCCACATGACTCTCAACTTTACCCCCTTCTCTCGAAAAATGGTGACAATATTGTCAGCTAATGCCTAAAGGTCATGTATTTGAAGATTTATAGATCAGTCCTTCGTTTGAGTAGGTCAGAACATCTATATTTCTATAGTTTTTTTTTTTTTTCTTTATGGGTGGTAATTATCATTAAAACTGAAAGGATAAAATTGAATGGTAGAGATGCATCTATTATTAATCAGGTAATCAGAGGTCGGGCGGCTAACATATATTTATTTTTATTTTTATTTTATTTTATTGAGAATTTCAATTTCATTAATAAAAGAGCGGAAAAAAATAAAGGTACAATCCAATGCACAGGAAATAACACGTCGAATGCAGCTAGTTAACATACCAAATAAGGGTTTAGGCTAATATATATTTAGCGCAATACTCTTACAAACTCCAATAGCCTTATACCTTAATTTAGTCACTATGTATTAACACACCACATAATAAATGTGGTAATTTGAGTTTAAACCTCTGAAATCAGTAGTTTCGCGCGACTTTTAACTTCATTTGTTGATAAAAAATCATGATAAGCAGCTGCTTTTTGTCCACCAAAACAAAAGAAAAGAGAAAGGTAATTGAGTGTTGGACTTGCGGCAAATCTAGAGAATAAAAAAGCTCTACCAATGAAATGCTTACATGCATGGAGTTAACCAAACCACGTGTTTTGTGTGGTTCTAAGTTCTAACCACAAATTAGGAAAAATCGAATTAACATTAGAGATTCCAAAAGAAGCATAAAGTGTGTCCTCCGTCGGGTAGTAACAGATTTTTCTGGGAAGAGCTGAAGTTTGAACTTTTGAAGGGTTTTTATGCTTACATATTCCATTTGGGATGCCTTCGAAATTCCAAATTATTGTATTGGAATCGATTCCAGCTTTTTTTTTTTTTTTTTTGGTTATACTCAAATTAATCTCTTAATAGGTACTTACTTGGATTGAATCTCATTTTGAGTGATGATTGTTTGTTTATAAAATATTTTTTTAAAAAAAAAAATTGTTGTGAGTTATATTTTGATAAATGAACCATACTTATTATGATATTGAAGAAGAACAGGTCACAAAGTGGAGATGAGGTGTAGGGTTGGGTGATTATTGATTAGAATGTTACTTTCAAGTTTCAACCGGGTAACTGGAATGGCTAGTGCTTGAGGACTGGTTAATTAGTGTTGGCAAGTTTGATATGAATATTGATTATTGTTCTAAGTTGAACTATTGGATTTATTTCTGACTTTATAGTTTTTTTTTTTTATGAGATTTTGGACAATGTCATACGATAATATGTAGATATTCAAAACACAATACATCGAGGAAGGCCGGAGTCTAGTTCAACTCGGTTCAAGCTATACCAATATATAACATCTCTCTAAGAAAATCGCATGTTTGTTTAGTTTTTTTAGGGTGTGTTTTTAGCTGTTTTTTTTATTACAAATGTAGAAAAGTGTATTAGAAATGTAAAATGATATGTTGAGATGGGACAGTTAATTATAAATCTGTAAAAAAACAACCAAAAAGAAAACAAACAGAGATTTTCAGTATTTTTTTTATTTCTATTTTTTTGGCCTTTTCTAGCGGCTACTTGTTCAAGAGCCTTTCAAATTAGTTAATTTGTCATGAGGAATAAAACGGTGGTTGAAACTTGATTTGTAGGGTACTCTCATCCACTATTGTAATGATTTGTTTTTTTATTGTAATATTTGGCTTTCTTTATTGTTCCCAAAATGCAAATGGCAAATAATGTAAAAAATGAAAAAAGAAAATAACAAGCGATGTAATGAGGATGAACCCTTGAAATTTTAAATAGGTTACTAAATGAACCTTGAGATTTAGAGTACTTCGAGTTTACTCAAATAAAGTCAATAAATATTTGTTCCCTCTGTCCCAAAATTAATGTAAAGTTTAAATTTTCACTTTTAGGTTGATTTGCATTAAAAGTAAAAATTTTAAAGTAGACATTAATTTCGGGATGCAGAGAGTATATAATTGCTTGAAAGTTGAATACTTTTAAGATGAAATCCCCCTCCCCTCCGAAAAAAAAAATGAAATATGTACTCCCTTCTATTTTTAATATAAGATATTTTATTTTTCCTTAAATTTAATTTATCGTATTGATTGAAAGAACACAATAAATGTAAAAATATATTTTTAATAATTTTTTCTTTAATTTTGAAGAACACAATATACAAAATTTATGAGAAATCAAATACCTTAGAATAAAGATCGAAGGGAGTATGCAATATATCACATGAGCATGTTTTATACTGGTGTACTCGAACATAACTTCAAATTATTTCTTTTGAAACATTTTTGTCGGAAACGAATACGAACCATTGTGCTTTAGTAAACTCTGCAACTTGCCTTTGTTCAAATACTTACTGAGTAATTTATATGATCAACCTTAGCATCGATCTTCTTTTTCTCTTCGTTCTTTTTTATCGGGTAGTTTTAGAAAAGTGAGAAGAATCTGTCAAAAATTGGCGCCATTTTGTTTTGTGCTAAGAAGTAAGAAGGGGGAACCGATAAAAATACCATACGAAAAAGTAAAAAGGGAAATGAGCAAAATGAGCTGCAAACTTTTATTTTATTATAATAATTTAGTTTGTTGTACTTCTTTAATATCAATAAAATAGATTATTAAAATTTGACGAAAAGGATATATAATTAATACTCCTCATCGTCCCCAAATGGAAGATCAAAGCACCTTGAGTCCTTGAGACTAGTTATGCTATGTTTCTATTATACATTTCACTTCTTATCACAAAATTTTTTTAAAGTTTTTATTCGTTTTATTTTTAAGAATTGGATGTATTAAAGATTTTATTAATTGTGTTCTTTCAACTTTACCCTAACCTTAATTGACTAAATTTTACTTTAATCAATTGGTTCATATCCTTTTTTTTATAATAAATGTTTGAACATTTTAAACATAAGTAATATATGTAATTCACTAGAAAAAAAAAATTTATGTATGGCCAATGGTCTAAACCCAAAAAAGTTTAATTTTACTTTACACTTAACCCTAATCTCAACATTTTAAATTAAAAAATTTAAATTTATCTTAAAATTTATTTTGCACCATTTTCAACCTCCAGCAATGGAACACCACCCGCAATTGATGGAGGTGGTGTGGTGGTGAAAAATAATGATCTTATTCTATTTCAAAAATTATTAATACAGCTTTTTTAATTTTTATTCAGAATCTATTTAAATCAGATTCTGAATAGTTATTTGTATTTTATACGAAGGACAGGCAAGGGATTATGTACCAAGGTCAATATTAATATTAATATTAATAGTTTCTAATATAATATTAATATTTAAAAAAAATTAATATGCAGTATTCTTTTTGGGACATGGAGAGGATAATATTAATATTTCCTTTAAAAAATCCATCCCAGTTAACTCCAACTTGTGAAAAACTCCCTTACAAATCAAACATAGATCTACCCTAACAAGCACTAACAACTAGACTATTATTTAATTATTCGAGAATATGATATTAATATTTTAAATCTAAATAGACTAAAATTAAAATGTATTAACTAGAAATTCATGCAACCAATTAACTCTGCTGCTGCCTAGGTTGCTAAATCTCTTGTTCTTATTATTTCTTTCTTTCTTTCTTTCTTTTTTTTTTCGGGTACAGTTCTCATTATTATTTCTGGTTAATTGAACTGTTAGATGGTTAACTAACAGTAACTTCCTGAAAGAGTACAAATAAAATCTTCTATTTTTCTTTTCCCATATTAAATACATATGGCATCTATTGTTAATAACAATGAGATTTTCAGTTGTTGATGGCAAATAATTAATATTTATAAGATTTTTCCATATTAATTAAATGTGAAATGAAATACAAACATTCGACTTTAATGTGTTAAAATTGATTACTATTTAATAAAGAGATTAGTGATTGTTATTAATACTGAACGCAGTTTGATTCGCAAAAATTGATCTGATTGAATGAGAAACTTCAAGAGGAGAAGGGGCAGATGCAAATGCAATCAACCAAATCAAATCCATTATACATACAAATCTTTTCTGATTCAGTGACTTCATCTATGTCATTATAAACAGTAAAGTGCCTGCGACAAGCTTTACAAATTTACATCATCTCTCGCGTCACAACCCAAGTATAAACGATGTTTGGTGTCCTCAAGTATAAGGACAACAGATTTCCTGTTTTTATAAGGACAACAGATTTATAAGGACAACAGATTTCCTGTTCCATCATGGTGCTTTGTCAAACTTAATTTTTTTTTCCCCTCTTACTAAATCAAACAAGAGACAAAACATAACCTAAAAGCAAGACCACATCAAGTTTGAAGCTTTGAACAAGTTTATAAAAACTCACTCATAATTTATTAACAAATAATATTTATTGCTGATGTCCCCATCAGTTTCTTGTACAGCTCATCTGGATCTATGATTTTCTCTCCATTCATCACCTGCATGATGAAAAGCAAAATTGTGTTATGAAGTTGACTTTTCCTCCGTAACTCCTGGAGCATAAAAACGTTTGTACATTCTCATGCAAACTATATAGTTATGTACCTCTGATTGAATAACGTGAAGCTGTCTTTCATGAACCCTAGTTGAAATGCAGCTTTTGATTGACATCCCTTCCGAAATCAGGATTTTGAGCACTTGTGAAAGAGATAGATCTCCACCTTTGGTTCCGGTGTTCACCGTGATTTCCATCCCAGCAGCCCTGCAGTTCTTGACGGTTATCACCGGTTTTTGATCGGAAACAACCTGATGATCTGGACATGATTTCTCCGGGATGATTCCTCCGGACGATGAGCTTGGAATCTTGTGCATGGATCTCTTGAGTTTCTCTCTTTTGTTCTTCAGCTCTTCTATCTTGTTCTTCATATGCATTATGTATTTTACAGTCCCGTTGATATGATCGGATATTGATCGCTTTCCCTACAAAAGCCATTCACAACGACCAAAAAATTAGGTACGCAAAACTTAATGCTGGTGCAAAGTGGACTATTTTTATACGACAAAAAGGAAGAAAACTGATGAATATAGGAAGACCAAAATGACCCTTTATTATTATATATTCTCTTGGTTCCGAAATTATTGTTCAGTTTGAGATTTCACTTGTTGTACAATTTTGTACAAGAAATGAAAATCCAAACTAGACAATAATTTGAGACTGAAGGAGTATATGACTTATGAAGAGAAGTAGAGTACTACAATACCTCAAGATGTGCAGAAGGGATAAGAGAACGAAGGTTGTGGTAAAGACCAGCCATTTCTTGTCTTCTTTGCCTCTCGACATCTCTGTGTATGATCTTCTTGATGTAGTCTTTAGGGTTTTCCTCAAGATTATCAAATGTGGTTGCTGATTTCCTCTTGCGGGTGTTTTTTGGCTTGGAAATATTACCATTGGTTAGAGTACTAGGATCCACATTATTACTGATTAGGGGACTAGGATTATTATTGACAACATCCTCTCCTAATAAGAGTTGTTCGTTTTGTTGCATAAATATTGTTGGTTGTGGTTCGCAAATTGCAAGAGGAGATGAAATGAACTTGAAAAGTTCATCCTGCTCGCCTAACCATTGAGAAAACATGGCTGCTGGCTAAATTAAACACAAATGAATTGAGGGTTTTTTTTTTTTTTTTTTGGCTTCTTTTAGTTGGGGTGGCAGTTTGGCAGTAGGATCAAATTAAGTCTACATATATATAGCAATATGAGTTGCACGGAAGTCTAATTTCTTGGTTGCGACATTTTTGGAGCCACATTATTGTCAAGTGTGTGTGTGTGTGTGTGTTTTGTTTTGGCGGATTGGTAGAGAAATGATTGGAGTATGGCGAAACTTGATTGTACAAATGCAATTTTGATTTGTGGACTGTAGATTTGGAGGGCTCCGCAGATTTTCACGTGTTGGTTTTAGGGTTTGGAGCACTGAAATAAGTGAGTGATTAGCTAGGAGACAAGATTAGTCGTACTAATCCTAGCTGATCGTCTTGACTCTTTATGTTATGGTAATAATTTCCATTTTCTAATGCCTTTTATTGACTATACAACCTAATAATGGTGATTAAGTACTCCAATTTCCAAAATACCCCTTCTAAAACGTGCCAATAGCATGTTTCTCTCTTAGCTAGGTTGCTCCCTTCATGTAGTATAATGTTGTGCAAAATGCAAATGGTTCTCCCACAACAGTTTTAACTGTGTTTTTCACGTTCATTGCACTTTGCACTTTAAATTTGTGTATTAGAATTAGGACCAGAGCACGTGTTTTTGATAATTGAGATATTTTGAGGAAGATTTATATCTTCTGATCTAGTGTTGATATTATTCGGGTGCATTTGAGTTGAAGATCTTAATTTGGTCTCGCCATGATATGGTTGATACTGATATGTAATGCAATCAAATATTTGGTCTTAGACTTTGATTTGTGCGTAACTTTTTAAAGTTATAATTTTGTGAGAAAATGTTCAATTTAACAGGGAACACTAACTAAAAGTGTGACATAAAAGTGTGTCAACAAAAGTGACTGCAAGTGGATTCATTTATTCTCTAAGCTTCGAACTTTTTCATCGTACGCCACCATTTCACATTCAATCAAGTCCAATCACTCCATCTAATTTCATCAATTGAAATGACTATCCACAGAAAGAATTAAAATGTACGATTGATTAATCATGGCCTATCGAAGAAGACTCTGCCCTAGTTAATTACTATCATATTCAAAGAGGACGAACTCATCAGTTCAATCAAACCCAATGCTTTTTTGGTCCCAAATACAATTGCATTTTCATTGTTAATTTCTTGAACGATTTCACTGATTTGGGGTTAGTTTCCCAGAATAGGATCGCTGACCAAAGGTGGAAATCCGAAGTTAACCTTTGCTTATGCTGGGATTTGTGTATAACATCTTACCATGAATATGATATGCCAACCAAAATGTCAAACCGTCAGCCTAATTCTTCCAAAATTAGGACTAATTTTTTCCAGGAGCAGTAATTATATTATAACAATATTACTGGTTTAAAATCGGGTAAAAATAATCACCGAATATCTTATTGCTAATCACACGTAAATACAAAAACACAATAACGATGGTTTACAATTAACATGCGGCCAATGACAGTGACTGAATTCTTTGTCTTTAATCCACCGGTAAACGCCAATAACAATAGTAGACGCAATACTGTCTCTATCTCAATCTCCATGCTTTGGCTATAAATTCTACAAATATAGAGGCATTTCATGTTTCACCGTTTTGTTCCTATACACCAAGTTAAATGTTAATCTTTATAATCATGAGATGCATTTGTTAATTTAGTTCATATTCTATTTATAAGAGTAGAGGCGATACATATAAGTTTTAAAAGAATATATTCCCTGTATTTTTTTATAAAAAAAATCTACAGAAATTTTGAACATTGTATTAAAATTAGTTTAAATTTCAAAACTCAATATAGAGATAATTTTCTCACCTCATTGGTCATCCACATCATCACCTCATAAATATCTAATAATAATTAATTAAAAAATTAAAACAAATATTTACTATTTAAATTTTTTTCCTTTTTCTCCATCGTCCAATACTAGGGTTCTTTTTTTTTTTTTAATTGTTAGAATTCATCGTTGCCACAGTGAGATTCAATAATTTGAGCTTGTTGATGATGCTCTTCGGCCGGAGAATTGAAGTTCCTCTCTCTCCTTACCTATGATAGTCTCTATTATTATGAGAAAGTTACAATTGTCATCCCAAATCCTCAATCAAAAAGCTAACCCTTTACCCGTATTGTGGTCGCCGAAAAGTATATGACGCCTCTTGGTGCTCACTGGTATTCATAAATCTCCACCAATTAAGCAACTGTTTTACAGTTCGATCTGTATCCATATCATGATTTCTTTTGGGTTGGTCTTTATTCAAAACAATTCTCCAATTTATTTCTTTTGGGTTGTGACTACATAGGTTATGCAACGAATACTCCGGGAATTATTCCATAATTTTAAATATTGTTTTGATTGAAATCTTGTCTTATTTTCATATAAATGTTAACTAATTAAATCATAAGAACGGGAATAGCTTTTGACAAAGTCTAGCAAGTTTGGCTTCGTCTCGTGGCTATCATTAGGAAGAAGATCAAATCTATCAGCAGTTACATATGTGGTTGTTGAAGAATTTGAGGAAGATTGTAATTCTGCTTGATAAATCTTATTTTTGTTAATTTACTTTTATGTAAGAGAGGAATTTTAATTCTCCGGCCAAAGAGCATCATGAAGAAACGCAAATTTTTTACGGAAAAAAAAATCTTGGATAACTATGAATAAAAAGGAAAAAGAAATTTGATAATAAATTCTGGTTTTAATTTTATAAAGAGGTATTATTTGAAATTTATGAGGTGATGATGTGGATAACTAATAGAGATTACGAGTCTGTATCTAGTATACCCTGTGGCACCGTGTACCCCCTTCTATTTTTTGCATTACTAGTCCTTATTGTACTTTTTTTTCTCAATTTTTATATATTTTGTAAGTTGAATCCCTGTGACTTTTTTTCTCTCTCATCTCTAAAAACATCTCCAATCTTTAAACGAGTATATCTCTCAATCCGTAAAAAATTTGTAAACGAATTATATATGAAATTTATAGTACTCGTCGAGATCTATCCAACAAGATCCATAGTGAATATTTTTTCCGAGCTTAAAAATAATAAAATTCTGATGTGCAGAATAAAGGTGGATATCCAGTTTTACAAGATGGATAACCAAGTTATTTTAAATTGGTTATCCATTGTGTTTATGTTGATTATCCAACCAGTTTGAACTGGTTATCCAACTTGTTTGTACTGGATATCTACCAATTTGGTTTGTATGCCTATTAAACTTGTTTGTAATGGATATCCGACTTGTTTGTACTGGATATACATTTCGTTTGTACTGGATATCCAACTCGCTTGTACTGGATATCCATCCATTTGGTTTACATGTTTATCCAACTTGTTTTGTATTTGTAATTCAACGGGTTTGTATGAATATCCAACTTGTTTGTACTGGATATCCAACTCGCTTGTACTGGATATCCAACTTGTTTGTACTGGATATCTATCCATTTGGTTTGTATGCCTATCCAACTTGTTTGTACTGGATATCCATACATTTGGTTTGTATGCCTATCTAACTTGTTTGTACGCACTGGATATTTATCCAACTTGTTTGTAGTGGATATCCATCCATTTGGTTTGTATGCCTATCCAACTTGTTTGTAATGGATATCTCACTTGTTTGTACTGGATCTCCATTTAGTTTGTACTGGATATCCAACCCGTCTCTTTGTACTGACTATCCAACCATTTTATATGTCTTATCCAATCGTTTTCACTGATTATCCTAACATCATTTCTTTTCATTTTTTTTCTTCTTTTGAGAAAAAATCTGTCCAATGTGTTCATACTGATTATTCATCCGACTTCTCGGTGATGGATGGTTATCCGTCTTTTTTTTCCTTGTTCTTTTAATGAAAATGATTGTCCGATTTTTTTGTACTGGTTATCCAACCAGCTTGTACTACTTACCCAATTATTTTCAATGATTATCCAAATTGTTTGTAATGCTTATCCAAATATTTTATTTTTTATTTTTTTCTTCTTTTTTTTTGAACATGAGTGAATGTAAAAAATATGACTGGATAACAAGTATAAACAAAATGGATAATCAGTCCAAACCGGTTGGATAGATCTGGTCGAGCACTATAGAATTCATATATAATTCGTGTTCTAATTCTTTATGGATCAAGAAATATATGTAATACAAGAATATCAATCTAAACTAAATTGGTTATGCATCTTCTTTTTTCTTTTATTTATTTTTTTTTGAAAACTGAATGTAAAAAATATGATTGGATAAAACAAAATAGGTAATTAGTCCAAACCGGTTGGATAATCAGTATGAACACAACGGATAATCATTTTCCAGTTTATTCATTTCTGCTCGTAAGATTTAAATGCATTTAAAGTTCAAAAGAAATATTCAACATTGATCTTATCGGATAGATCTCGTCGAGCACTATAAATTCATATATAATTCATGTTATAATTCTTTATGGATCAAAAGATATAAGGAACACAACAATATGAATGTAAAATAAGTCGGTTATCCATCTTCTTAAACTGGATATCCAATGTGTTCATATTGATTATCCAACTTCTTCGTGGTGGTTATCCAGTATTATTTTTCCTTTTTATTTTTCCTTACTCTTTTATGAAAATGATTGTCAAACTTTTTTATACTGATTATCCAACGTGTTGCACTGATTATCCAATTATTTTTTATTGATTATCCAAATTGTTTGCAATGTTTATCCAATCATTTTTTCTTTCTTTTTTTTTTTTTTGAAGAGTGAATGTCAAAAATATGATTGGATAATAAGTACAAATAGAATGGATAATGAGTCCAAACCGGTTAGATAATCAGCAGGAACACAACGGATAACCATTTTTCAAAGAAAAACGAAAAATACATTTCTTCATTTCTGTCCATAAAATTTAAATGCATTTAAATTTCAAAAAAAATATTTAACATGGATCTTATCGGATAGATTTCGTCGAGCACTATAAATTTCATGTATAATTCGTATTTTAATTCTTTACGGATCAAGAGATATATGTAATACAAAAATCTTAATTTAAACTAAACTGGTTATCCATCTTTCTAAACTAGATATCCATCTTATTCTGCCAATCAAAATTTAGTCATTTTTAAACTCGAAAAAAAATTCGACATGGATCTTGTTGGATAGATCTCGACGAGTACTATAATTTTTATGTATAACACATTCTCTAATTTTTTACGGATCATGAAATATGGTCGTTTAAAGATTAGAGATGTTTTTTAAAGGTGAGAGAAAAAAAAATCAAAGAGACTAAATCTGTAAATTATAGAAAGATTGATAAAAAGTACAATAAGAACTAGTAGTGGAAAAAGTAGGAGGGGATATACGGTACCTCCGGGTATACTAGATAAATTGCCGAGATTACTATGTAAGTAGAGTTATAAGCAGAATTATAATAGTAGAGTATCACTACTCTTACTATATATGCTCTGACATGTCTAAGTAAAGAATGAGTTCATGCCAAGAAAGTTCATATGTATCCTTCCTCAAGCATATACCTAAAATCCTAATTTCTATTCTTAATGAAATATTGAAATTATACGTTCCATTATCAGAAAAGTGAGGCCAAAATTTAAAGATAGACATATTTTCCAATTTTTCACATATAATGCTCACAGCGTGCATGGAGTCACATTAGGAGAAAGCGGAAAAGTTTGTGGGTTAACTGAAGTATTGCAAAAAGCACGTACGGGCAAATCATTTTTATACGTACGAGGATATGATAATAATTTGATTGAAAAATTGACTGGACTTTTATTATTTTCATTGAAATACATACTGCCCCTCTCCTGGAGAAAATACTTTATTGTTTATTTTATACGCATGCAACAAGGGATTTGGAAGGCAAAAATGGGACTAGCTTTAATTAGTATACAAGTTAATTAATAACTTAATTCAAAAGCATTTTTAAGAGAGCGTGGATAAAATCCAAAAAGAAAAAAGAAAAAGAAAAAGAAGAGGAATATAAAGTTACTGAGCCAGCTAGTTCACCATTAATAACTCAGGTCGTTGCAATTGGTATGAGAGTGAATATACAAAGACGGTCAGTTTTAGGCTTTGGGAGGACCATTCATGTTCTCCAAATCTTGTACTCCCTCCGTCCCATAATTATTATCCAATTTTATTAAAATAAAATATTTTATTTTTGGTCAAACTTAACTATATTTTACCTTAAACAATCGGATATATCCCTACATAACTAATTGTTTAACCACTAAAATTTTATGGATAATATTTTTTACTAAGGACAAATGTGTAACTTGATCCATAAAAAGTCAAATTGGACAATAATTTTAGGACAAAATTTTTTGGGCAAAGTGGACAATAACTATGGGACGAAGGAAGTAGAAAAATGTCGTCTTCGACGTCAATTCGCAGAGGTTGGTTTGTTTTTTTTTTTTTTTTTAAAAAAAAGAAGAAATTGAATCATAGAGCTTGTTAATTAATATATATAAATATATGTATATTTATAACAACCATCATTTGACAAATTACACATAGATAATGTCGTGGTCCGTGCATTTAATAGGGTAACAATTGATCAATTGGGGATTTAAGATATTGTTGTTTAAGACAATTCCGTGGGGGATGTGTTTCCCTTTATTACCACAACAGCAGCCGTTTTGGGTTGGGCATCTTCTCTTTTGGCCAAAACTAATTATCCCTAAACTAAATTATTAATTGCAGTAATTAAATTTGCTAGTCTCTGTATGAACTTGAAATATAATAAAATATACAAATACTAGTATTACTAGTTGCTATAGTAGCCACGCGCAGGCAAGGGACCATTATACTCGTTGATTATTGCATCACTGACATAGTCGTATTGGATAAGTTGGAACAAACATCATTCTAAAATTTTAAAACTAGCTAGGCTGTACAAGTGCTACTCACCCATCATACAATTGATCCCTAAATTAAATACGCAATTACTCCTTCCAATCAGATAAGCATGATTTTTTCTCTATTCCGAAAAAATAATCTACGATAAATTTTAAAATTTGTACTAAAATCTCAAACCTCAAATTATACTTTTTTTTCTTTTTCTTTTTTTTTAAAGGGTGAGTACTAAATTTGATTCAAATTGGTACGTATACATAAGATAAGACATATCAATGGACATTCTATATCAATGGCAGCAAACAAATCGGATATTAATTCATGCATGGAAGATTTAGGGAGCTAGAGAGATACGAATCTTTATTATGGATCTAAGATACAATCTAGGCTTTGATTGAGACATTAGAACCAACCCAGGTTAGGTTTTCTAACAAAGAAAACAAAATAAGTAACATATTAGTATTCATCAATCACATCTCACAACTAGAACTCCATAGGCATCTAAGCCACGATTTATATGTGTTCTTAGGACTTAGGTATGTAGCTAGATAGCTAGCTAGCTAGATAGGGCGGTAAATTTGTTTTTTCTTTACTTGTTTTGGTTGAAACTAAGTTAGCTTTGATTAGAAATTAATTAAGCACAGGAGTTGCTTAGATGTATGAACATTAATGTAAATTTCGTAGACTCCACCCTCAAAATTGTATGTACTTTCCATCACAAAAAAGGTACTTCCTCCGTCTCAAAATTATTGTTCAATTTAATTTTTTATTAGTTTAAACAGTACTAAAATTGAAAATACAAACTGGATAATAATTTTGGGACAGAGGGAATATATATTAAATTGAAAATTGTGAATCGTATTATAAATAATAAAATTTTTAATTTGTAATGTGGATTATTTTTTAGGAGACGGAAGAGTACATTATTAGAAATTTATACTCGATAAAATGAATAAATTAGACTTTTCTTTTTTGTTTTTTTTTTAAAAAAATCCATAAACTCCCAATCTTCTACTACTCTTCAAATGGATTTCAATATTCGAATCTAAAAGAGATTTTTCACAAAGTTTATTACCCTTGCCAAAAAGAAAGAGATTGCTTAATTAATGAAAAACATGGAAAGGTATGTTTGTTTCTCTTAGTTATTTAATGTAAGGAGTTTGCTCAATTGGTCACTCTTCAAGCCTTCATATATTATTTCTTGGATTACACAACAAACATACATAATGAAATACCACATATGGTATCATTATACCTTATCGTGCATGTCGCAAATGAATCTTATATTAATTGCCTTCTGACAAATCAATTTGTAAATGGCCATTGAAAAAGAACAAGTTTATTTCTCACAAATTCGTGTTGCTATATACATTTACATTGTTTAAGCCAAGTAACGTAACAGCTCCTCTTGATGAGGAGGTCTTCGGGACTTGGTTTCATATACTTCATCCTTCGATCTCCTCTAAAAAGAGTTACTAATGACATCGATATGCAACACTAAACTTTTCTCTATTTTTCTCTCACTAAACACTAAAATAGGCCACTCTATTGAGTAATTGAATTGATAATTTCTAAATTTAACAGGAAATGAATAATAACCGTCTATATTTATATTTTTTTAAAATGTATATGTATATAAGTGTTGGAGGATATTTAAGATTTATTTACTTCATTACTCGTAAATTTTTCTGCATGTATCACGATGGTTGTTTAGACAAAATAAAGACTGAAAATACCTGAAGCCTGACTCTGTTGCAAAGCAATTAAAAAGCCCAACGCTCGCTGTTATTAGCCCAGATAGGAAAAAACAAAAATCCACGACCCAGCCCAAAAGCTGCCAAGTACCAAACCCGTTAAATCGTCGACCCGGTTTAATGAAATGAGGGGTTTATCAGCTTTTCGTTTTCGCCCGGCTTTTTCCTTTTTCGGGGGTTTTCTTCTGCTGGGAACAAAATTCAGAGACTAGGGCAGAGAGCTTTCAGCACTCCACTCTATTCAGTTCTTCCCAGATAACTTTCTTCTCATTTCGCTCCATTCGTTCCATTTTCCCAACCGTTGTCATCATTTTACCCTCATTCTGGCTCTTCCTCAGTGAAGGTTTGATTTGTGCTTGTCTTCATTTCAAATTTTTTGTTCTAGTTACTGATTTTTTTTTTTTAAATTTTTTTTTTTGTAATTTTGTTTTGGTTTCTTTTTTTTTTTATTTTTTTTTTTATGTTTCGGTGTGTTGTATGTGGAACTTTGGAATTTGGATATCATGATTATTGGTTGGATTATGTAGTTGTAAAGTGTAACTGGACTGGGGGAAAGAAATGTGGAAGAGGTGGTTTGTTTGGATTTTAATATCTGTTGATTAATGTTTAAGTTGTGGCGGGAAAATGATAAGAGTGTGTTGCTTCTCTAATTCATTCTGGGAAATGTTGGCTTCTTCAATTGAATTTTGTATTTCTTCGGGTTATACTCCTTTGAAGTTGACAGTAGCATAATTGAGAATTAATCAGAGATTTTTTTTAAAAAAATTAATATTACTTATTTCTGGGAAGTAAGGTTTTGGGGTGCTGGAAAGAAAGAGGGGGCGGGGGGTTGTGTACTGTGGAGTATCAATTGTGGCCTTAAGGAAATTTATGTAGCGCGAATAGTAATGCATGATAGTGTTTATGAATTAAAGATGTTCATTTAAGAGGGGCTTTTAGAAAGAATTATATGTTATTAATGTTGTTGTTTTTCTTATGTAAATGATAATGGCCTATTTGGGGCTGAACTT
Organism: Oldenlandia corymbosa var. corymbosa; assembly: GCA_949775105.1. Classification (NCBI taxonomy): domain Eukaryota; kingdom Viridiplantae; phylum Streptophyta; class Magnoliopsida; order Gentianales; family Rubiaceae; genus Oldenlandia; species Oldenlandia corymbosa. The sequence goes on along the minus strand of OX459119.1, from coordinate 7,329,565 downwards.
TTACCCAAGAATAAGAGGAGTGATGTTGTGTTGAAAGGCTAGTTCTCTTTTACCTTGTTTTTGCGTTTTTTCCTTTTTTATTTTGTTTGTTTTTGGGTGGGGTTTGGGGTTGGGGGAGGGCTGAATTTGTAGCTTGCTGATGATACCTAAAATTGTTCCCGTATTTGTATAACAATGACAACACTTTCAACAGCCATGATTTCTAGATTTGCCTGTTATTGAAGTTAAAGTATCATTTATGAACCTCCTTTTCAGTAATGTCTGTTTTGATTCTCGAGCCGCTTTTTGCTTGATATATGTACTTGATTACTGTGTAGATAATCCAGACCTGGCATCCGTTGTGATGGTATAAAAAGAGTTCTTTTGTTCTTACTTTCTGTCAATATATGCATTGGCTCCATCATACTAAAAAGAGCTCCTGTGGTTTCATCAGAAAGGATTTATACAATTTTAAATGAAACTGCAGTTTCAGTTTTTTATCAGTCTTAAATTTTCTTGCTACTTTTTCCTATTGTTATTCTTTCTAGCTTCTGTGATTATTCAGTGTTAACAACATTTTGCCTTTCCATGCTTCCATAACTTTTAGGTTGTTGACCAGACATGTCATCTGATACCATTAAGGAAAATTTATCTGTTGTTGATTCATCGGTGACTGATTGGAGGAATGACTTGGGGAACTTGGAGGGTCCAGGTGCTGATTTTTTTTTTTTTTTTGTTCTTTTCTTTTTTGCTTTAGTTGAGTTCTTAATTCTGTATCATTCCATGAAATTTTCTCGGGCATGTCTGTTTTTACGCTCCATTTTGGTTGCATTTTTTTGTTTCCTTTTAAGCAATTAACTGTTGTGAGTGAAACTGGAACCCTGAAACTAAGATTCATTGAACTTCGAATTTAATTTCCATTCCATGTAATATAACCCAATTTTAGTTTTCTTCAAGATGAGGGAAAAGAGGCGATGATTAGAATGTGATTTTTTTGATGAAGAAGCTATAGTTGGTAGTGTTTTTCTTTTTTATCCATATTTTGTTTGTGTGCTCTGACCACCGTTGATGTTCGATTTTTAAATCTTGCTCATTTGCTTAAATTCCGTGTATTGGGTTTGCATATTTTGAATGATATTTTTTCGTACAGGTTTTTTCAGCCTAATTTGTAGACGGACTATAGAAAAGATAATAACCAACTATGTCTGATATGCACTTTACTGACTTTCAGCATATCAGGCATTCATTATTGAGCAATATGAACTTGTATCTCATAATCCTGAGGCTGTATGTGTATGTTGGTTAGGGAGTTGTTTTTTGTTGAGACTCATTTTTTTGGTCGGGAGTTTGGCATTTTAGAGTTAAGATTTGGACAAAGTTCGTTAATGTGACCATGTCACATGAATTGCATCCAAGTTAAAGTTGCTTTATTTTGTGCTCTGATGCGCTACTTTATCCTATCACCATTGGCCCCTCCTCTCCCTCTCCCCCTTCCTTGGATATGATGATTGACCTCAAGACACAAAGAAGAGCTGGGGCCACGGCTTTGTCACTCATGGCCCTGGAAACATTGGAAGAACGCTGAATGAATGCACAGACTTCAGAGGCATGCACAGACACGCAAAGAATGTTCTACCACCAGATCTCTGCTAGAAGTATCACAGTGGTAGTTTGAGGATGTGACATGAGGAATTCCACATGCTTCACAACTAACTCCATTAGCCTGTTGTCAACATTGATAAGTTTTAGTCACTTGTGCCATACAAGTGAGAATTATCTGAGATGTAAATCTGGAAATATTGCTCTGAATGACTAAAATCGTCTCTTATTACTGAAAAAACATTTAAGGAGGATACTGTGGGCTCTTTTTTTACTGCTCAGATATTTGAATATAATTTTATTATCATGTATTTTGATACGCAATTATTTGGAACTGGTGGTTGCTGAATTTCTGTATCATTAAGAGTTTGGATTTTGTTGTTTTGATAAGTTTATTTCTTATTTTCTTGTTCCATTTATTGGTTTTGAGAAGTAGGATTGGTGAGATGTAAATCGTACTTACATAGAAAAGGTTTTTAGAAATATTTTGCCAGCAAGAAGCTGTTTATAGGATGAAGATTTGTTTTGTCAATGCTATTTCTTTAAGTATATATAATTTCTAGAACTCTTCTTAATTTGGGATCTTGTATGGATGATTATATGTGCAATACTAAATTTACCTCTTGATATGCGAGAAGAGTATTCATTGCGGTATCTGATGCAATACCTGTAAATATCACCTGGTCTGTGAAACCGCTTCTCAAACAGGATAGTGTTTTCTAAAAAAATCAGTTTATTTTAGCTCTGTGTTAGCCATTCAAGTGAATAAACTAGTAGTCATTGTGTCAGAGGACCAAAGCCATAGAGCCAATGTGGATGGCTGTCCAATGGGAGCAGAAGAGCCTGGGATCTTTAGTGAACAGCATCAAACTTCTAGTGATGAAAACAAGGGTAAGCCATCCAATACAAGATATTTCATTATCAAGAGTTTGAATCATCAAAACATTGAGTTGTCAGTTAAGAAGGGGATCTGGGCTACTCAAGTCATGAATGAGCCTATTCTTGAAGAAGCTTTTCGTGTAAGAATTCTTTTTATATAATACACTATGTTTATCTATATCTGTATGTTGCATTCTTAAAGTATATCTGCTTTTCTTTGCAGAATTGTGGCAAAGTTATTCTGATTTTTAGTGTCAACATGAGCGGATTCTTTCAAGGTTATGCTCAAATGATGTCTTCCATTGGTTGGCGGAGAGATAATGTTTGGAGTCAAGGAGGTGGTGGAAATAATCCTTGGGGGCGCACTTTCAAAGTTAAATGGCTGAGGTTATATGATTTGCCTTTCCAAAAGACTCTTCATCTGAAAAATCCATTAAATGATTACAAACCAGTCAAAATTAGTAGAGATTGCCAGGTATAATTTCACTTTTTGCACTTTCCTAAAGTTACTTGGTATTGTGTGAGAATATCTTGGATTGAGTCAGATGCATGTATACCATTTTATATGACTCCAATTCTGCTTCTCCCAGGAGTTACCCCAGGATATCGGCCAAGCACTTTGTGAACTTCTTGATGGGAAGAATGATATAGAACTCAGTTTAAACAGGTTAATGATTTTGCAATTTAGCATATGTGTACTACAGATTTTATGTTAGCAAATTCATTTGCTGTCCGGAGATTGTGCAGGGAATTGTCCACAGATGATACTTTCTCAAGAAGGTCTCACTTGGAGCCTTCTAGATCATTACAAGTTGAAAACTATGTTCCTTCTATGCGTATGGGACCTGTGATGTACCCATCATTACTTTACCATCACCAAGCTGATGCAAGTAGATTCTATGGAGGTCATCAGATGTCAAGGGGTGAGTTTTCTTTGCAGGACTTTGTTAATCCCTGTGGTGCTGCATTACCTTTAAAAAGTTGATATTATTTGTTACAGGTGGGAACCCCGGTAATTTTTGCGGGGATGTTGATACATCTGCTCCCTTTAACGTTCGGGGCCAGTCAGCAGAAAGAAGTCCCTTTGGCAGTAGCCTGACTGAAGATGATTTCCTGGATATGGTAGTATTTGTTTATTTAAACTATGGCATTTGTTTGAGCATCTTGGTTTCATTGTCTTTGCTTTTGTTTTAGATAATCTTTACTTTTGCTGTTCAAAGTTTGTGCTCGGAAAAGAAATTGAGATCCATCAAACCCATATAAAGTACTTGGTATAGGGGTTATCATTTATGTATAAAGAAAGAATTTCAAAATACTTTCTCAGATGATCTTTTCCAAGTCTAAATTAAGAAAAGAAGACAGGTGGCAAAAAAGAATTTCTAATTGCTTTGTTTATCATACAATAAAAACAGAAAAGATTCTTCTGCTTTTGTTTAATTGCTTGTTTATTTCTCTTATTATTTTCCACTCCAAAAAAGATTTAGTTTCTTTGTGTAAATGTGTGGTTTTCACTCAAGGTGTGGTAAAATATGATGATATATAGCTTACTCTTTTGAGTTTAGAGTCCCTTCTGACATAAATTTACTAAGATTTGACGGAGCGTGATGACAACTTATGACACATAGCTGATCCTCACTGCAGGACAAAGGCTTATTGTTGTTGTTACGGTCATACATTTTGTAACTGATCACCTGTTCTTTTTGGTCTTCATTTCATATTCTGTTGTTCATAGTGTACCTTATTCCTGAAATTTGTATGGTTTACCTTGCTTTTGTATAATCTTGCAGACATATGAAGAGTACCTCGAAGCTCATAGCAGAGGCAGTAAGAAACTCTATGAATCTGTGAGTATCCTTTATGTCTGTCGATCTTACAACTTTTGTTTGATTTGGATGGATGAACAGTTTTATGTATTAGCATCTCATAAAAAATAGTCTAAAGTTCATTTTGGACAATGTGTTGTGAATTATACATAATGGAACCTTCCATCAATTAGAATATTAATTCACTTGCATGTATTTTGGTCTTCAGTGGTGTTGTATGTTAATTATCATTTAAAACATGTACTTGTTCATAAAATAATACTATCTCCGTCCCATAAAAATAGTCCACATTGAGTTTTCAAATTTGTACTAAAAACAGTACAAAACTCAAAACTCAATGTGCACTATTTTTTTGGGACGGAGGTAGTACAATAGTTCATGATTCATGATCCCTGTTGTAGTTTTACCTCATATTTTTTATTTCTGTAACTTCTTCCTTGGTTAGAGTTAAGTTGACTTATGGATGTGGAATGATGTTCTATCTGGCAGTGCGCTTTGCCCACCAGCAGCATTAAAAAACCAGCAGTTACCAGAATGTCTTCTGAAAATAAGTAAGCATATGATAGTTTTTCCTCGCATGGATGATGTTTGGGCGTTGAAGTTGCATCAAAGTGACTTGGTGAACTTGATTTTGCAGACAGTCAAGCAGCAGTTCGAAGAAAAGGCCTCGTCAAAGATCCCCTCGATGATAGTTGCTTCGTTTATGCCAAGACTTTTGGTAGTCGATGCATCAGAATGCTCTATCTAATGTATCCTAGTGTTGACAGATAGTCTTTGCTGCTACATATTTCCTGATTCGTCGACTGTGGGAGTTCACTGTTGTAATGTTGATGTCAACTATAAATGATTCCATTAGCAAACATTCTTTCGACTACGGGTAGTAACAAACTTGTACAGAAAACGGATGTTGTCTACCCTAACTTGGGGCATTTGAGGTCCAAGTGCTTTATACTCCGTCATATTGTATAGGATGTAGGAATTAGTGTTTTCTAGTAGACTTCTGCTAACAGCCTGAACGTGGCTAATGAACTAGTAGATGTTCCAGCTCAAGGACCTGCCAAAAACTGTTACAGCTTAAGAGCTTTTTGGGATGGCCGCTTACTGTTGTATGGTTAATGGTTGCATAGTGATTTAACTATTAACATTATGCGCAGACGCAGCGGACATATTCAGAGTAGGGATTGGTTTTCCAGGTCTGAAAGGCTTAGTGATACTGTCACTTGAAATCAAAATGAGAATTGCTAAATAGAAAGATTGGCTACTAATTCACGGGAGATATTTATTGAGACGATAATTATTAGGAGGTAGCATTTGCGGCATAAATATATTTATTAGTATGTGTTACTTGCTGGTAATTATAGAGTCAATTCGGGTTTCACAAAGGCTCTTGAAGGACGAATGCATTGGATTAAACATCGAACATGGTGACATTAGGGAGACGGTTGCTAAATTATCATATTTAAAATCAAATGTACTACTCATATACGGCACGACGAAATCAGGGTGCATTAGCACCAATGAAATCAGTTTATGATCAACTTGTTTATGATTTCAGTCATAAGCTACTGATAATGACTTTTATCTCCGGTGTTTCCTCATTGATTTCTTTTGCCGGCTCTTCAACAGACTGCCCGCACCAATGCACTTCAACCTTTTGCAGGGTAGCAATACCAGCGAATTCGGATGGAATTCTCTCCAAACCCTTGCAATTGCGTAACACTAGTTGTTCTGGGCTGGGAAGGTGATCATAGGAGGCATCCCATTCAACAAGGCTCATGGTGTCTAATTCCAAGAACTTGAGTTCCTTGAATTCCTCTTCCCTCGTGTCCCATTTCTGCCCCTCCAAGGTGCCAGCTCGCAGTTTCACAACTCTCGGATTTGGCAGCTTCCCAATCACAGTAAGATGGTTCGCTTGTAGCCTGAAGTTTGACAAACTCAGTTTCTTGAGACTTTTGAGGGAGGAGAAAATCCTCAGGTTTTGGAGTTCCACCAAAGCAAATAATCTTCAGTGACTCCAGATTACTTAAGAAGTTCCACCTGATGATCTCACTGCCTTCGTCGCAGGTGTCCCCGGACTGCCAGAATATGCATCTTTATTTTTGGAGGTTTGGCATCCTTTTTAATATCCTCCATCTATTATTATACCTGCAGGACAGCGATGGGGTGGAAAAGCTGACCAAATTTTCCAAATGAAAAGAACTTCCTGCAAGACCTTGCAAGTTGAACACGGCATGATTGTTCACGTGAAGATGCCTCAACCTAACCATACTCCAAATAGTTTCCGGTAAGATGACCTTGCCTCGCGATCCTTTCGCCACCAATGTCTCAAGTTTCCACAACTTAGATACTGATGGTGGAATAGATTGCATATATCTACTGAGAGCTAAATATCTCAACTGGACCATTAGCCCTATTTCATCAGGGAAGCTATTTGCCATGATAGATTCCAAATCCAGAAGCCGAAGTAACTTGAAGTTGTTGCCGATAAAGGAGATGTCATAAGGACATTTAGGCTCTGAATCTGATGAAGCACAGAATGTCAAGGACCGAGCAACCGGGCCAGAAGGCCGGGAATCAACAAAATGTGGTCGTTTCACATTAAAGCTCAACCTGTAGCTATTGAATATTACAGGAGCTAAAAAATTGTTACTACCAAACTCCAGATCATACTCTGAATCAGGGAAAGACGCATATGGCTCATCATGCTTGTTCACCAGTTGCTGGAAGTTCTCTTCCTTCGCTTTCAAGTGACAAAGATCAAGCAACAGATCATGAAGACGGCTAGTTCTTACCTTTCCATTGGACCTTGTTTTGTGGATGCTCACTAGGCTTCGGCCAACCAGCTCCATCAATTGATCCTCTGCAACCTCCTCCAAGCTCTTCCTTTCGGTTTCCTCTATGAACCCTTCAGCCATCCAAAAACGAATCAACTTCCTCACTGGAATATCTTTGTCCTCAAGAAAAACTCCCAAATAGATAAAACATGCTTTGAGAATTCCAGGCAAGTGCTTATAACTCAGTTCTAAAATTTCCATGCAGCGATTTTCTGGATCCTTGATTATCTCCGAGCTCAAGCTTTTGGTGACTTATTTCCATGAACCCTTGTTTTTCTTTAAGCTTTTGGAGAACACCAGCAATCGTAACAATTGCTAATGGTAAGCGTTGACATTGTCGAGCAATCTCCATTCCAACTTCCAACAATTCCTCGGGGCAATCCGCACCTTTATATATCTTGTTTTCTAAGAATTTCTAACTTTCAACATCCGACAATGGACGAACAGGATGCGAATCACTATCAGCTTTGATTCTTGAGGCCACATCCTGGCGACGACTGGTTATGAGAATTCTAATTCCATTCCTGTCATCCGGAAAATAATACTCTAAGTCATTCCAAGCTGCATTATCCCATATATCATCCATAACAATCAAATACTTAATTTTCAACAAGTAACGACGCAATTTGGATAGCAGGTCATCATCAGTCATTTTATTGATGTCTTTAGTAAGCACATCAATATGACTTAATAGCTCAAGCAACAACTCCCTTTTGGAGTATGTTTGTGAAACAGTACACCATGAACGGCGATGAAAATAACACACCACATTCGGATTGTTAAACACTTTTCTAGCTAGAGTTGACTTACCAATACCGGGCATGCCAACAATCGAGACCACATCCTGCAGTGAGGACCTTTTGGTGAGGCGATCAACTATTACATTTTCTTCATCATCAAGATCAACCAGTATCTCATTGATTTCTGGTGTACTATCTCTTGACACTGTCTGCAATGAAATCTGTGGGAGGTTTTCTACTTGGCTGGCATGCGATACCTCACTGATTTTGCTGATTTGTTGATCAAGACGTCTAATATCCTCCAGGACATCATATAGCCATAGTGATTCCTGCAAGTGACCATCGACTTCAATTGCCTCAACAACATATTCTAGTTTATATGCTGCCTCTATGATGTGATTCCTGAGGTTCTTTAGTTCTCCCAGCTTGACATTGGCATCTTTCACTTGCAAAAGGAAAAGCATCAAAGACTCAAGATGCAACAGAACTTCCTCAATACGATACTTGATGGGTGTGATTGACTCAAATTCCTGTTTCCGAAACTCCTTTATGTTTCTGCATAGGAAATCAAAGCACTCCAGTTTCGGGAAGAGGGACTTGGGAAACTGCTTACTTGTCTCCCTGAGATAAGCCTTGATTTTGTTCACCAAATCAACAATTGAGGCAATGAATGTACAATGTAAGAAAGAAGTGTCATCTCCCCAACGACAACTTCAAGTTGCGTAATTGCTTCATTTGATGGGTTACTTGCCAGCTTCATTTTTACAATCACTTTAAAATAATCAAGCTCCTCAACAAGGTATTGAATTTCATCCCTCTTGTGAGCTTTCACAATGTCACCACTCTTCAGTAACTCTGCTAAAAACGAATCGGCCTTGAAAAAGACGATCCTGAAAAGCAACTGCAAAAGTAAGAGCTTTACAAAAGGACCAGTTGTCTTCTTGGAAAGAAGTGACTTCTGAAGGGATTCTATCTCGTTTTCCAACTCTTCAGCAAGTACCAAAGTCTGCCTCACAAATTCTGTGTTCTCTTGCTGACTTAGATCTTTGGTAAAAGCCCCCAGGTCCGTGAGGATCATATTGACTTTGAAAAATCGATCATCATTGAAAAGCATCGAGGCATTGGGAGTGACGAGTTGTCGTTTGAGGAAAAGCTCTGCCCTGAGAAGACAAACTTTTGATCGCAACTCTGAACAGGATGGCAATGCAGCAGCTACATTCGGCTTGATTAATTCCCGTGTGAATAAAACACTATCGCCATCTTCGACAAGATCTTGTTGCAGGATATGGAGTGGAAAGGCTGCCTCCGCAAGAAGTGACAAGATCTCTGTAACCAAATTGTGCATTACCTCCTCACCAGCCTCTAGTTCATTCTCAATGTAAAGGGTAACAAGGGAACTTAGCTCCTTTCCAATACCTGTATCACACCCATTGAGAAGATAGTTGCAAAAGTCAACTACATTAACACACCCTCTGTTGCCATATCGGTCTTGAAGTTTGTAAGAAGCCTCCAGGAGTGTGAGATGTGACTGCAGGAACTCTAGATTTGTCGGATCAATCTCCCGAAGCAAACTAACAATTTCAACCGCTGTAGCATTTGCAGTTTCAGGGTCGTTTCGACCAAACCAGAAACTACAAGAGCGAAATACAATCCTCTGGACAACAGAATGAGCATCACCAAATGTGTCTTCATGTGGACAAAAATCAGCCATACATCTCAAGTACCTGCAGATCATTTCCAGCTCACCGCATAGTAAAGCTATATTGTTTACAACAACACCACAACCTGCATCATTGAAGAAACACATATGTTTTGCAATATGTTCACGAAGAACAAACAAATCAGTAGATTATTTACCCCTCGGAAGAACTTGTGATATGGGTAAGTCCTTCAGGGCGTCTCGAATCTGTGTCTCAATGAGCTCATCAGTCTTTGTTTGGCAGTAACTGAGCATACTTGGCACTTCTTGTGAGGTTTCCAAGTTAAAGTATCGCAGAATCTTTTCCGCCACACCACCACAAATGTTCAAGAAGAAGTATGTTCTAATCTCCATAATCTCCTCTACATCACTGTAATATGTGGAAGACACAAACATTTGCAGAAAAAACCAATCCTGACCGAGTTTATTGATTTTTTCAGCGACACAATCTAACCGCTGATAATGATCATCATCCAGATCAGCCATGCGCCCCCCTGATGTTTCTTTCTCAATATTAGTTTTCAGCTGAATGAGTGACTCCTCAAGATTCTCCAAAACATTATAATGTATTGCATAAATTATAATCTTACCAGCTCTTTCTCAAATCCTGCAGCTCTGAAAGAGCAAAACAAGGTGAAAAATATTGAAATTTTGAATGAAATTTCAGAATTATTGCTAGATTGCAAGATAATTTTTTTTTTTTGGGTAAATAGATCGCAAGATAAATTTAGTTGAATCCATCTAGCCACGGTCCTGACCCCCTTTTCTTTTTTAAGGAAAAACAAATTTACTCGTGTGAAACAATTATGCAACACTTCAAGTTGTTTGGTTTCAGTTTTTTAAAACAGATGTTTTTATACTCCAACAACGTTAACTATGCAAAAATGATACTACCTCCGTCCCAAAAAAATAGTCCACATTAAATTTTAAAATTTGTACTAAAAATAGTATAAAACTGAAAATTCAATGTGGACTATTTTTTTGGGACGGAGGTAGTACTTCAAATTTCTTCATCTTAACTACCACTAATCTCATAATGTTAATTTAACAATACCCTTCTCTGTCTAATAATTGCTCCTCTCAACTCAATATATATTTGCAAATATGAAATGGGATGGTATCGAGTAAAAAATCATCCCCTTTACCCTATTAAAACAGAAGACATGAAGCTAATGTGGCGACTACATATGAATCTGTTTTGGCTCCAATGAAAAAAATTCTACAAATAAGGATCAGTTACATTTCAAACGAATGGATATATTAATTCAAATTCAAATGTCCAATCGTACAGTCAATAGAATTTCCCTTCTCTACTTCTTTTAGCAATATTTTTTCCCTTAATTATGGATATTCCCTTCTCCACTTCTTCACGATCTGTTTTAAAAAATTTCACCATAGATTCATCCTATAAAATAGCACAATTATCATAAACCAGTACATCACAAATCAAGGATTTCAAAATTGAAATAATTAACACACGCCACTATACTACAAATCAAGGAGTTCAATAAGAAAACAAATTTCAGAAAACCAAACTTGATAGTAACATGACTGTATTCAGTTTGCAGATCAAATATTTTTTAAAGAGCAAATTATTCCAACATTATCTTCCAAATCACAAAATCGAATGAAGATCAACTCAAAAAGATACGTCTTATCACAAAAAATAGTAATTCAATTAGATTTTAATAAAATAGTAATTTAGAGAGGCCACCCGGGCATCTGCCCAGTCCAAGCATCTAGTTATATTTATTACGAATTGAAGTAAGAGGTAAAAGGATAGACAACTGATCTCAAACTACATGAGATCTACAACAAATTTAGATTAAAGAAAATTAACAAGTTTTTGAAGGTTTAAAAAGAAAAAATAAATAATTACAAAACACATGGCTTAACATATTCCATATATCCACTTAAATATATATATATATATATATATATATATCAAATATCGAAATCTTTTGCTTGCTAAAAAAATCCATTTAAACACACAAAATACTGTTCTTACATAATGAGTAAAGACACTTTTTCAACAAAAGCTATAAAGGAGAGCAGCACACGAAGACTGCATACCCTAACTTGCTGATGAATGGCTTCTGATAGAATAGAATGATTAAATTCTCTTCTTCTTCTTCTTTTGTTTATGGGGTTTTTTTCCTTTTGGGGGCGTGGGTTGGTTTAATTAACAAGAAATAAGGAAATAAACGTTTTTCACTCTGTCCTAAAATTATTGTCTAGTTTGATATTTTACTTTTAGTACAATTTGAACTATAAATAAAAATTTAAATTGGACAACACTTATAGGACGGAGAGAGTATAAAATTTTAAGGAAAATACTGAAAGTGTCTGACTGAAAGGGTAGTTCACCGAAGTTCAGAGAGTTTGTAGGAGCTAAATTGAAACCAGTGTTGTAATGCTAAAAATGAACAAAGAAGCAAGCAGGTCTCTATTTCTTTCCGACAGTCTAATATAGAAAATCAACTTAATCAATGTCAGGTAAGAACAAAAGGACGGGGCGACATTAACATATACAGAATAAAATTCAAGCTTTCACTGATTTAAAAAAAAAAAAAAAAAAAAAAACAAGCGTAAGGATTGAGGAGTACTTCAAAAGAATTAAATCACATGCTTTTTTCATTTTTTTTAAACGATAATCATTATATTAAATAAAAATAACTTTCTCATTATCAATGGATGTACATTTATTGCACAAACAATGAAAACGGCAGAATGAGAACCCGTGTCCAAAAATCGGACACACACCACGAAAGTATATGTCTCGGATGGGAAGGACAAAAAATAAAAATGGCAGATTTGTGAAACCGGCTTTTGAGCCAAAACCCGATTGTGAAAAGGGTGGTGATATCGCTAGAGCAATAATTAGCATTTAGAGCAATTTTTATACAATTTCTTAAAATTACTCCTAGTTTAGTCAAAGTTTAATTTTCTTCCCTCTGTGTCCATCATTCTCCGGTCACTGTTCATGTAGTTTCTCCGAGCATCCTACCACTAAGCAGCTCTCCGACCTTTCACAAATACGAATTCCACCAACATCACCAATCATCATGTGATAAATACAATATACATCAAGAACCAAATTAAATGAAACCCTTCGATTCTTCAATTAAAATATGAGAAAACTAAATTCTAATAATCCCATTATCAATCATCATGAAGAAATCTAAAATCTGAAAATAATCTAAATCCGGCTAACTTTTTAGGAAAAAAAAATCCCTTTTCCATCTTTACATCATCATTAAAATCCATAGACAATCAAAATTTCACAAACTCATATTTTTCGAAGAAAACTGATAGCATCCGTTTAAATTCAACCATATCCATTCTCAATTAGAAAAGAAAAACCCAAATACAATCTTGAATCTGGATAGTGGGTACTGTATGGACTAAAAAAACTAAAAAGGAAAGAAAAGAAACAAAAAGCATCACGTTTTGTTATCAAATTTGGAGATATCTAAGTATTGAAAAATTTGATGGATCAAGATCTCTAACTTCAAGATTTGGCTCTAAATTTAGAGAAAGAATTTTGCTGCTTAATTTTTGATAATCATAATTCTCTGTTTAAATTCATCTCTCGGGACCGGTGAATGATGAAAAATGAAAGAGACACCAGTGAGGAAATAATAAAGCTAGAATTTGAAAAAATGAGGATAATCTTGAAAAATTGTGTGAAAATTGCTCTGGATGCTAATTATTACCCTAGTAATATCATCAGCCTTGTGAAAATTATAATTCATATGTACACCAATTACGTAATAATATTAAAATTATACTCCATATACTATCATCATTAGTCGTGTACCGGATTTCGCAGATCCAACTTTAGTGAAAATTGGATTGGCCTTATTCGTCTTTTTTTTAAAAAAAAAAAAAATTTATGGCCTTTATTAAATCATTCATTTTTTTTTTCTCTTTTTAATGACTTTTAGAAGAATATTAAAAAGTAAAAGGAAAAAGCAAAATATAAATATAATTTTATTTTTTAAAAAAAAAGTGTTTATGGCTTGTCCATAAAAAAAAAGGCCGGAAAAGCACATATTTTCTGCCATTTTTCCTTTTAAAATATTTTTTCTTTCTATTCTTTTGGCACATTTTTAATTTTTTTGTTTTACAAGGAACTATTTTATTTATTTATTTATTTTTAGTGTTTTTTAAAATTTTGATTATTTTTCTTTTCTTGTTATTGTATACAGTCTTACATTATTTTTTTCCTCAGACTTTTATTCCCATCATTTCTTTAAATTTATTTTTAGTGAGTTAGACAATAAATTTTATAATAGTAGACCAAATTATAATAATCTAAATCAAATGTTTCAATTTATAATTTCACGCCATTCAATTACTAGACACATACAACCTAATTTAATTGAAACATGTGAATCAATTTGAATAATTAGAGTTCAAAATCAAATAATCAAAAAATCATGCAAATACATAACGTATTTAGAAAATATAATGTAATTGAAAAGATGAACAAAAAATAGTAAAAAGTTAAAAGACCCAAAATAAAATGTTAAAAAAATTTAATTTAATAATTTTAGATTGGAATAGATTAAAAAAAGTCAAATAACAGATAAGAAAAATAATTTTTTTAAAAAATAAATAAATGGAAGAAAACGAGGTCCAAAGAAATATTCTTTTTTCATCTCAAAAACAAAATTTAGAGTTTTATTTTGTTACATAACTGAAACTTCGAGTGAAATTAAAATTTCATTCGAAGACTATCTCTGTTTGGTTTGTTTTTGCAAGGGTTTTTTTCAGAATAACAAGTATAATAATAAATGTTTAATCTCATCGTACATTTTTATGTTTTTAATACAATTTTTTACATTTTTTTTTAAAAGTTCCCTTATAACCCTTGGTGGGAATCAAACCCTAATTTATTACCAGGAAAGACAGCAACCTAACTACTAGAATGTCATTCAAGTCCCATACAATTTTTTACATTTCTAATACGAAAAACATCTAAAACACACATACTAAAAAAATGATCCAAAAGTGTTTTTGTATAATTTTTCCTTAATTGTTTATTTTATTTTTTGGATGGTTTTTTCATAATAATAAAATAATAACTGTTCCATCGCAGCATATCTTTTTACATTTTTAATACTCACACGGTCTTTATTATAAGACATTTTGATTTCGTCTTAGGTGAAATCTTAAAAACATTTCTTAGTAAAACATAAGGAACGTGAAAATATATTTTTAATATTTTTTTTCAATAAAAAACATCCTAGTTAAAATCTAGGACGAAATCAAAATGCCTTATAATAAAGACCGGAGGGAGTACACTATTTTACATTCTCAATAGAAAAAACACCTAAAAACACATACTAAAAAAACGAAACAAACATAGCATTAAGTGTTGAATAAGTTATATTTGGTGATAAAAAATTCGTTGCTGAAAACTTTGTGGTGACTCATTTGGCAAAGAGGTAAACATTGGGGACTAGAATTTGCTCTTAAGGAAAAAGCCTATGTGGAAACAAACACACATCAGACACACGGGTTTGCTGGCCTTTTTTGACACTTGAAAGCAAAGAAATCATCTAGTTGCCGCACTTACAGTTACAGCTACACAGCGTTGTTCCTCTGGGTTGATTTATGATTTGTATATTCAGAAACGATTGATGGATAACAAAAGAAAAATTACTGCTGAAGAAGTGTTAACCAAAATCAAAGACGACGGCGATTTCGATAGGCTTCGCCTCAAGATTGTACGCAAACTCAAAGACGATGTAAGCCCTTTTGTTTTAAGCTGCCCAGATGCTTAAATCTGTTTCTATTTAGAGATAAAGTTGCTATCTTTGATTCGTTTTTCTCAGTTCAGGCAATGTGTTTGATATCTGATTTTGATGGTTAAGAATCATTGTGCTGGAATTGGTGTATTTATGTGGTTTTTAATTTAAACTAAGGGAATGTAGATTACAAGTATTTTGGTGATGGGGATTAGTTATTGTTGTTGAAGGACTGAACTAGTAGCATGATAGGTCCTACTTTGTGATGATTATGTTTAAAACTTACTAAAGAACTATGGCTAAGTTTGATAATGTACCTAGTTACGTTAAATTAGGGATACTTTATCCTGGTTGAACATTTGGGGGTTTACAAGGAGTGGTTGTTTAGATAGAGGAACTGGTTCTATTGAAGTTCCCTGAACCAAGAAACTAAAACTTTGCCTCCCCAGTTGGAATTTACCAGCTGAGAAATACCTTGTATCAGAGAGAAGACTGTAATGGCTGACGGTTACAAGACTGCACAGGTTAGGAGAGGATCATGGCATAAAGGGGTTATGACGCAGAATCATTTCTTTTTTCCTAGTCCAATTGGTATGAAAAGTCATCTTGGTTTCATTGGCATTATTAGGAACTGCATTTGAAGTTCTTTTGTTAAGGGCTTTCAGTGTACTGGATTTATTATCATCTGAAGAACTGGCGTTAGCTTTCTTTTGTTTTTGTCTTTCAAGAGAGTGAAAACAAATACGACCTCTTTACTTATTGGAATGACCTGTCGTGTAAGAATATATGTACTTTATGATTGATGATTTGGGAAAAAAAGACACTTGATAGAACAGCCATTCATGATATGTCCGAGAAAATTATCTTTCGTTCCCTTTCTTACACATGGAAACTGCATCTAATATTTACTTAAATTGGCTAATCATTTGTAGGGAGAACTCCGAAATAGCATCATATCAATGGTTAAACAATCAGCTGCACTTAACCGTCTGGGTGCTGAAAGTATGAAACCTCGGCAACTATCTGATGCCATACATAAAGAGATCGGGTACTTAGCTTATCTTTTTGGATTTTGATACTTGTCTTCGTTCCAGTAGCTTTACCTTTTTCTTTTTCGCAGTAGGTTTAATTTTCAAGGAAATCTTATTTTATGTTAAAAAGCACTTGGTTCCACGAAAAACTGGCCATGAGATTATTGACTACTACATCTTATTGTCTTGTGAGGAGCTAACTTTGTACTGTGAGTATGATTTATGACTGCTGAGTGATCCCTGAAATTTATTCCTCATCTGTTTTCATTCATCCTAGGAGCAAAGTCATGAACCAAATATCTGATGGTATCTGGACAGTACTTAGATCCGGTGATCAGATGACTGGCGAAATAACAGAAACTGTACAGACAGTATATAGCAAGTTATTGAACCCAAAGATGAATGAAATTGGTGGATCATCATCTGGCTCTGTTCTTACCCCTGTTCACGAGGGACATCATAATCAATCTGTTGCTACTTCTCACAATGAAATTCATGTCAACCAGTTCGAGGGGGAAACAAATGAACCGCCAGGGTTCAGCCGGAATGATCGAAATTATAGCAACGAAAACAACAGTGTTGATCACATTGAAGAGAGGGAAAGGATGGCGAGGCCGTGCAATGGTGAAGTACCAGTTGAAAGGGAAAAGACGACCTCCTCAACTGATGCATTGGAGTCCAGTCAGGCACTTCCGCATGTTCCTGAAGCCGTGGAGGCCATGGAATCAGAGGATAATGATGATGATGACCCTGATGTGCCTCCAGGATTTGGTTAATGAGCTGTCACAATTTGACTAGTTTCTGCGTGAAACCTATCTAAAACTTCCATGGAACATGGCAGGTTGTTCGTTTGTTTTGCAAATATTATTTAGCTACTAATGTATATTTTGAAGAGTTGAGGCAAGAAGTTAGGAAGCAATTATGCTAGGCTTTTTTCTGCTAGGATAGCATAGGCTATCGTGTGGCTATTGATGGCGTTCAACTTCTGTAGAGATTGTTTGGAGCTTAGGGCTATACTAGATCCATAAATGATGGAACTAACTTTAGTAATCTCCACTGGATGTTTACTGTAACCTTTAAGCTGTGCATACAGTTTTCTTTCTTAATGGTTAAAGAAATACCATTGCTTTATCTGAAGACAATTGATTTTGTTCCATGCTCATCACAACTTCTGTGAGATGGAGTTATGATTTGCAAAATATGTGCATCTGGCTAGACAGTACCAACCAGCAAAGCAGTAAAAGATAAGTGATCAAATGAAAGCTCAGATTCCCTGGAAAATTTTGTTTTGAAGACCATCACGAACTGCAGATGGCCAATTATTATAAAATATGCAATACGGGGATAACTTAATGTAGAATAACTAGAAACAGAAAATGCTTCAAACAGCTACAAACTGGAAAATGCTTGCTTCCAACTTTTGCAGCATGTATTTATGCTATATCAAATGAATTGAGATTGGGCTTCTGACTATGTGATTACTAGAAACCCAAGCAAGTGCCCCTTCCACATAAGTGTTGTTGATGGTCCTGTCAAATCGGCTGAAGGTTATTTGATAAATGATCTGCTGCTTAAATTCAGTAAAATTGAGGACAGAGGGTTGGACATCTATGATAACCCCTGGGAAACTGACTTCAATGTGATACAGAGAGTTGGCGTTACCAACATTAGTAACTGTCCTGGTGAAAGTCTTGTTAGCGGATCCAAGTTCAATCGAAAATGAAGGGTAATTTAACTGCGCTTCTGGTATAATCGAGATGGAAGCGCATTTAACCGGGTGCTGCATGATGATCTGAATCTCTATATCAGTATAACCCAAGCCACAAAGGTAAGGAATGTAATCATCAGGTTGGATGTCGTAAATTAGCCCAGGATCAGTGGCTCTTGGGGGATTGATATGGCCAGCGCCAACTGCGAAAATATCAGCTGGAAGCCTTCTTTCGTCAGTGATGGAACGAGAATTGACGTTCAAGGTGTTAGCAGTAGTCATCATAGCAGATTTTATAGCAGCTGGTGACCAATCAGGATGTGCACTTTTTAGTAACGCTGCAATGCCACTAAGGTGAGGACATGACATTGATGTACCTGAGATTATATTAAAGGTTGCTTTTGCATTTGTGTTGTTGTCAACAGAAAAAGGCCATGCAGCAAGGATGCTGACCCCTGGTCCAATAATATCTGGTTTCAGAATTCCAGGGCTAGCCAAGCTGGGGCCTCTTGAGGAGAATGAAGTAACTGCAGGTGCATCTTCTGTACCTATAACAGTTCCTTTGAACAATATTGTTGCTGTAGGTGTTGATGTGGAATTTATATATGCCTTGATCGCTTGTCCATCGGCAAAAGCCACTGCTGATGCTGGAAGAACATGCGCATCAGCTAAAGTGCTATATCCATCAGTCTCCTGGTTCATGAGAATCATGGCAGCTCCACCGGCTTCTTTCACAGCTTTCCCTTTGTCAATTCTTGCAATTTGACCACCTCTTTCGCATAGTACTACTTTCCCTTTGAAATTAGAGTTATTCAGTGAGCCTGGGGCACATACTGCAGCCATTGGGTCGCCATTCATGCCGGCATATACCAAAGGTAATAAGGTTCCAGGGATATCTTTTGGCTGGAAGAGCGATTCTCCATCAAATCCACCATGGTTTCCTAGTTCGACTATTGCTTGTATTTTCCTATCAATAGTGCTTGCTCCTACAGTGAGAATCCATGGAGCCTCATTCGATAAAGATGAATGGACTGGTCCTGCATTCCCAGCAGAACAGCTAACAAAAATCCCCTTCTGAATCGCGCCAAAAGCCCCAACAGCGATGTTGTCATTGAAAAACGGAATAGAATGCCCCCCTATTGAAAGAGACAGCACATCAACCCCTTCTTCGACAGCAGCATCCATTGCAGCTAGCATATCAGCTTCCTTACATCCCTCTTCTGAACAGACTTTATAAATGGCGAGGTGAGCGCGAGGAGCCATTCCCACAGCCGTTCCGTTTGCATTGCCGAAAACATTTGCACCTGCCACAAAGTTTCCTGCAGCTGTGCTCGAGGTATGAGTCCCATGTCCTTCAACATCAATAGGCTGGCCAGGTTCATCACTTGCAAAATTCCTTGCGCCGATGAGTTTGTTATTGCATCCAGTTTTATCTGTCAATTCACATTTCCCTTTCCACTTTGCAGGCGGAGGTGGCATGCCTTCATCATCGAATGATGGGTGCCCCGGTGTCACTCCAGTATCTAAAATCCCTATGATCACGCCTTCACCATAATTTGAGCCCGGCCAAAATCCAAAGTTCTGGTGAAGTCCCAAGAAGTTGGGAGTGTGAGTTGTATGTAGAGCCAAGATCCTTTGGGGTTTAACAGAAAGAACTCCTTCCATTTTCTCCATTTCTTTCGCTTCTTCAGGAGATAATCTGGCCGCAAAGCCTGTAACAACATTGCGATAAGAATGAACAAGGCGCGTAGCATCATGAGCATCTGTCACGGTGCTTGGCAAAAATGACAGGTACAAGCTATCTAGGTTATCCAACTTGGAAGAGATAGCATCGTCATGTAAACTTACATGAACAATGTATGTTCTGAGGTCTTGCGATATTGTGAAAGAGAAACAAAGCATGCAAATGGAAGTAAAAAGGAGTAGAAGCGAAGAAGCCATGTTTGGCAGCTTGATTTCAATGCTTCTCTCTTTTCTTGTATCTCTATTGCTTTTTTTATATCAGCGCCATTAAAGCTGATAGAACCTCATATTTATAGATGTGCTGATAGAACCTCATATTTATAGATGTTCCAATATGATGAAATGGAAATTGCAATGTGTGTCAAAAACTATTGTGTACCATGTCGAAATTTGACATTAAAATTTACCCAAAAAAAAAAAAAAAAAATCAACAACAAAGAAAACTGTTTATTTTGTCTGGGAGAGAAAGAAGAGTACGTAATATCTGTATACCGTAGCAAACCAACTGTAATACTCCAACTAGTACATGTGAATATGCCCTTGTTAGAAACGTTAAGTATTATATGGCAAGCTTTTATCTCGATTGGATGCCAAAATATTTTTCCAAATTCTTTTTGACAATTTGTAAAAATCCCTTAACTTTTAAGATGCATCTCTCCAGAAAATACCGTTTTGGCGATTAGTCTTAAGTATGTACACAATTTTGATTCTGAAGGGAATTTTGTTACAACGAAGATATACATGGACATTTCTGTTTGTTTATAACTAGGAATGGAGGAAGGTTCAAAGACTCTTAACTAGGTCACTCGAACTTTTCTCTACACCATGATGGCCATGTTACTTGATTACTTTGTTGGCTTCTAATCTTCTGTTTTCGAAAATTCTGCACAAAGCGAAAATATCCCTGCAAACACTGAGTAAAAAATAAAAAAATAAGAAAAAATCGAATGATCCCCTTTTTCAATGTCCAAATTTTCTTTAATCTTCCATTTGAAAAGGTAAAATTAACATGTACTACTAGTCTATTTGATTTTGGTTTGCTCATACAAAAGAATCCATCTAACGAGAAAAGGGTAAACAGTAACATTACACAATGAAATTGAATACCAGAAAAAGAAGAATGATATCATCACAACAAATAAAAGTGATGATCAATAAAACTCAACCATGATTGGACTCCTTACAGAGTGCCTGCCACTTTCAGAATTCCATATCAGGGCTCCTTGATGAAATCGGGGGCCGGAAGTTGTAGTACCGGACGAACGAGTAAATGTCACTCGATAAGTGAATTGCTGGTTTATCTGCAGGAAGAATGTAGTAGGCTCGACAACCATTTGAACTCCATTAGGTTGGATAACCTGAACATTATAGGTTTCGTCGAACCGCCCGACGTTTCTAACCGTTCTCGTCACTGTCTGAGTGGATGATTCCGGCGATGTTGTTGTCATCCTGATTGAAAAGGAAGGATAGTTGAGTTGTGCTTCTGGTATAGATCCCAAAGTTCCGCATCTGATCACCGGGGCCGAAACTGTTTTGCGAACCTGTTCATCTGTATAACCCAACCCGCAGAGATATTTTATGTAATCATCGGAACGGATATCGTAAATGAGTCCTGGATGATTAGCCGTGTTGCTCATGACATGCCCTGCACCAACGGCGAAAAAATCAGCCGGGTTCCGGGTTTGATCCTCAATCCGCTGATTCCCGATGTTTCTCGGGTTAGCAGTGGTCATCATTGCAGATTTAATAGCAGCAGGTGACCAATCTGGATGCGAGCTCTTGAGGAGCGCCGCGACGCCGCTAAGATGAGGACAAGCCATTGAAGTGCCGGACAGTATGTTGAAGTTGGCTGTTGTGCCGGAATTTCCTTCAATGGAGAAAGGCCAGGCTGCCAGGATGTTAACTCCGGGGCCGACTATATCAGGCTTTAATATGCCTGGACTTACTGGGCTAGGTCCTCTGCCAGAAAATGAAGCAACAGCCGGAGCGTGAGGATCCCGGTCGAAAACGGTCCCTTTAAAATTGATTTGGGCTGTTGGATTTGGTGCTGTGTTGACATAGTTTATGATCTTTTGCCCAGCTTCAAAGTTCACATGTGAGGCCGGGAGAAAATAATTGCGGACATCCATTGTGTAGTCCTCGGTTTGGTCATTCATGAGAATCATTCCGGCACCACCGGCATCATTTACCATTTTTCCTACGACGGAATTACCCGTAGTTCCCATCATGCACAGCACAATCTTACCCCCGATGTTGGAATTCGTCAATGAACGGCTCGAGTTGCAAAACGGAGCATCGGGATCATTCGGGTTCAGTTTTCTTAAGTAAACCAGGGGTAATTGCGTTGCAGGGGAATTCTTTGGCTGGTAAACTGACTCGCCGTAGAATCCCTGATTGTTTCCGAGGATAACATTGGCCCTGAGTTTCCTGTCCATGTTACTGGCTCCAACGGTGAGAACCCAAGGAGCCACATTATCAGTTATCGACCCGAAGCCAGGGCCACTATTTGCGGGTGCTGTGCTCACAAACACGCCGGTTTGAACAGCACTGAATGTACCAATTGCAATCGAATCTTCATGAAAGGGTCTGAGAGAATCATTACCAAGTGAAAGCGAGAGCACGTCAACACCATCAGCGATAGCCGCGTCGATTCCAGCGAGTATATCTCCGTCAAAGCAACTTTTTGCAGTGCAAACCTTGTACATGGCAAGATGGGCGCGAGGCGCGATTCCAGCAGCGGTGCCATTGGCGATTATGCCGAACACATTTGCCCCTGCGACAAAGTTCCCGGCTGCGATACCTGCTACATGAGTTCCATGGCCTTCTTGATCCAGGGGATCATTATCATCTGCTATAAATGTTTTAGCACCAATGAGCTTGTTATTGCACTGGATGACTTGACATCCTCCTTTCCACTTCGCGGGTGGAGCCGGCATCCCTTCATCCCCAAACGAGGGATGATCGGCTGCTATTCCTGAATCCAGGACTCCGATGATGATACCCTGTCCATAATTTGAGGACTGCCAGAATCCCTGATTTTGCTGTAAACCAAGGAACTTAGGGGAATAGGTGGTGCGCAAATGAAGGCTGCGTTCAGGCCAGGCTGATACAAATCCCTTCATTTTTTTCAATGCTTCCAGTTCCTCGTGCGTTAGCTGGACAACGAATCCAGGAAAAACGCGGTGGTAGAAGTGGCGAACTCGCAACTTATGATCGATTCCTGCTACCACCGCTGATAACAGTGAGGTTAGCCAGCTTTCTCTGCTTCCCCTGTCCCTGAGAATGTTGCGGTCAACTCCCTGATCACTCAGGCGAACAATATAGGTTTGCAAGTCCGGATTTTGTGCCAAAGAGAATTGGGAACCAAGCACAAAAACCAGGGATATTATCAACGAAATGGAAGCCATGATTGTTGGAAAGTTAATGCTGTTGTTGTGTGAGGAACTCCGTCTCCTGCATCCAGCAATTTATAGTGCATCATTCATCCAGAGTATTTTCAACAGTTTCCTTGATTTAAGCACACTACTGATCACGTACTGTACTAAATTAATTGATCACGTTGTTACTGAACGAAACTCCAATTTATCAGTGCTCTCATGGGATGATTCCATGAGCAGAGTTGTATGAATATTATTTTTTTTTAGCAAGAGAATGATACTTGAAGATATTGTGTGCGGGAGAGAAGCCAAATGGCTATTTTAAAAGATCAAAATAATTAAGGAAGATTTTAGACTTCCAAGAAAATTTCATTTGCCAAAGAATACTAGTATAACGTATATAACGGATGCACATAATGATTTTCGGATCTTGACAGATAAAGATGATAAAATGAGGATTGTGTTCATTTCTTCACTAATTGAGAAGAGAATTCAAACGTTGACTATTTTCATCCAGCGGTGAAGCTTATAAATAAATAATCACCACGCTTTTACTTTTAAAACTAGATTGGAATACCTGCACATGCGAAGAAGTTCCAAAAACAGTTGACCAATGATACTAGTTGACAGATATCAAAGATCCTTTTGCGCAAATTAGTATTAAACAAAAGAAAAAATTAAATTTCCCAGTGGCGAATTAGCCCTTTTATATTCTATAATCTAAGCTATGAACTTTGATTGTGTATCGTACCTTCCACCAATAACTTTTTCGACTTTTTCTTCGACTTCAACTAGGTTGAACCTTTACTTTGAAGCATGAAATGAAGTAAGAAAGGAAAAAGACCTCTCGTTTATATTTTTTAATCCAAGAAAGAGATAAGAGGGCCCTATGGAAAATGTGGTCAGAAATCTATAATAGAGTCCGACCACAACAACCGAATTAATTATCTTCATGCATAAGGATACTAAATTTACTAGTTGAAAATATTGAAAAATCATCACAAACCTCCCTTATTTCTTTTCTATTGCAATTTCTGAATTATTATATGATTATTTTTTAACTTTCCATATACATTTATAGAAAATAAATATATACTAGAAACGATATCTCTTATGTCAATGACACCAAAGGGATATTAAATGAATAGAATTGGGATATGGGTGGAATATAATGAAATAGAGTCAGTTTGAGGTTCTCTCTAAAATGAGGCATGGAACGAACTCTTAAATTTTGGAAAAGTATGAAAATGTTAACTACAAAATTACTAATCGATTTTAACGAATTTACGCTAGGCTCTTAATCCAAACTCGATGTATTGTTCATCTGTAATGCACATTTTAACTGTTATCATATATGCAACCATACTAAATTGAGGTTCGTATGTGTAACGATTACTTACCGTCGATTTACCTGATGCCTAACTTACCGTATATGCATACTTTTTTACTCTTTGACTCCTATAACAATTTCAATTGTGGTTTCGAACTGTGTCAAACCAATCAACTTGGAGATATTAAATTGGGCTGAACCAATAACTTGTTGTACTAATCGGTTGGACGGTGTTTAGATGGGCCAAATCGCATCAAATTCCTTAATACACATGTTTTTGACAAAGAGATTCTGTACTCTACAAAACACATTTACTACTATTATATATTATATATATAAAAATCATAAAATATACTTTTGATCCCTAAACTAAGGGAGGTCATAACTTTTGGTCATCATTAAGTTTTTGCTGAAAAAATTAGTCACATGCTTCTCGTTTATTCATCATTAGTGATCCACTTAACGAAAATTTTAAAAAATTAATGGTTTCTCCCTCACGCTATTAAACCCGTCAATTTTTTATTACTTTCTAATGAAGTGGACCCACCTTCAATTGACCACAAAAAAAGAGCTTTATAATCGCTACTAAAAAGTCTTAATGAATCAAGTTCTGAACTAATTAAGTATTTATAAATTACGTGCTTTTAATAACTAAAATTTCACTGTTTAAATTAATTAAGTGCATCTGAATGACCAGTTCAATTGTGAGTCAGAAAATAAGTGATAGGCCTAGCACTTATCACTTAACACTTAATTTCTGCAATGAATCTTTTTTTTTTCACTCGTCTTTATTTCGACCCTTATATTTACATTGTTTTAAAATTTTTATTTTCTTAAGATAAATTAATTAATAGTGCTTAAATTTGAATTTATATTATGAATATAAAAAATTCCGAACTTTCATACTCAAATTAATACATAAACTTTGCTAAATAATAAGGTATACATATATATATCGATATATGTAAATAATCTAAATGTAATTATATATTGATCATTTATCAAGTGTTATATCGACTTTCATTATATATACCAAAAACTTATTTTAAAATTATTATGGTATTATTTAGAAAAAAAATATTAGTTATTTTTCTATTTAAAAGAATTTTGTTTATAAGTTAATTTTAATGATATTAAAAATTTAAATAACTTTCATGAGTATTCAGATTTTTCAAACTTCAGAGTTCAGTTTTCACACATCAAATTCAGACGGTTTTATCAAACAATATAATTTCAGTCTTCAGACTTCAGACCTCAGTTGTTAAGTATTAAGTGTTTAGATTGAGACTTCAATGATTAACACTTTTAGTTTCCTTGTTCACATAATTTTCCCCCAACCAGCATAAACAAGTTCCCATATTCCCCCTAAGAACTAGATTACAATTTCTTGATTAATTCCATGATTCTAGAGTTGGTAAGCTACAGAGAGACTACAAATCAAACCAAACAGAGCCACCCTCGGGCAAAACCACCGTAGCTGGCGGAGTGGCTGTCGCTTGCGGCGGTGCCACCAAACTCCGATGTCCCTGCGGCTGTTGGTTAGATGGATCGAGTAAAAAAGCTGAGGTGTCAAGGGTAGGCAAGCACCCACTCTGGATCCGGTTAATCGGTCAAGGTGAGCTTGGCTTTATAGACATACCCGAAACTTCCATCCGCGACTATCAATTCCGGCGAGAAATTGGCGGTGGTCCGAACGAGTTCCTCTATGGAGACCTTGCTCAAAGCCGGGTCAAAAGTGGCGCTTTTTCCGATTGTGATTGAATTAAGATCCAGGTCCTTCTTGGGATTATTACCCGGCACCGTCCTCGACCGGATTGCCCGAGTGGAGACGCTGCTGATTCAGAACACGCTGCCGTTTTGAAGCCGCTTTGCATATCATGAACACGCTGCTGCTTTGCATATCATGAATGGATTAAGATTCGGTGATGGAGAAAGGCTGATTTAATGGTGGTTGGCGGCGGCGTTTTTGACGGAGAGGAAAAAAAAAGAAAAAAAAGAATTGAAAAAAGAAAAGAAGTTTTTCTTGTTGGTCAAATGTAGTGGGTCCCGCGGCCAGAATAAAATTAATAGAAAAATAGAGAGTTATCCGAATAAGGGAGTTGACCGTTAATTTTTGAAAATTCAATTAAATAGATCAAAGTTGATGAATAAACGAAAAACATGTGACTAATTTTATTAGTAAAAACTTAATGGTGATCAACAATTGTAATCCCCTTAATTCAAGGACCAAAAGTGCGTTTTGTCTTTATAAAAATAAAAATTCAATCTCGACATTTATTTCCGAACAAAAAAGAGTAATATTTTATGTGTTATATGCAGGTTTAAAAGAGCTTAGTTATATTATACTTTTATCATATTTGGCTACAAATGATTCTCTCTTCTCAATTGAAAACTTATCTCTTTTACCCTATTAAAGTAGAAGACATGAAGCTTATGTGGCAATTACGTATGCATCTGTTTTGGCTCCAATGCACCATATTTCAGATTTCGGGAGTCTTTTTGCCACGTGTAAGTCTCTTTTAATTAAAAGTTATATAATTCTTTTTTTTTAAAAAAAACACATGTTTTAGATGTGACATTTATCCAATGAAAAAATTCTACAAATAAGAATCAGTTACATTTCAAACGAATGGATATATTAATTCAAATTCAAATGTCCAATCGTACAGTTTTGCAGGCTTAATATAAACAAAAAATAAGAAAACTTAAATCCAGTAATTAAAAATAATACATTATAAACTAATTATTTATTATTCCCTTATAACCTCAAATTTATAGGTATATTTTTTTAAGCCCCAAACCATAGCATAAATGATATATACGCCAAATTAATTCCTCAAAAAATAGTAATTCAATTAGATTTTAATAAACTAGTAATTTAGAAGGGGCGCCCGGGCATCTGCCTGGGCCAAACATCTAGTTATTTTACTAAGAGAGAAACTAGAGTGAGAAAACAAAAACATATTTTTAGAGTGCCAAGTAAACAAAAATCCTACGTGGCACTTTTATAGAAAATGCCAAAAAAAAAAGTTAATGCAATTACATTACAAGTCCTTGGAATTTTATATAAATAAAATTTTTTCACACTTAATGGACGGACGGTTAAAAATTGTTTAAAACCATTAACAATCAACATTAATAAGTAATCCTAATTTTTTAAAAACAAATCAATCATCATTAATTAATAATATATTATATGCTTGCCCCGGGCATTTATAAATCCATTAAATAAAAAATAAATAAATCATTGAAAAAATAATACATTTCATTTTACATATAATAATAATAGTATCAAATCGAGACACAGTACGGGGCCAAAAAAAAGAATACATTTTATTTTACATGTATAATAACAATGTTAAATGAGAACACACTACGGGCACATACCGTTACCCTTTAACACGATCTAAGTATGAATGTGTAGAGTTTAGGATTTAGAGTAGTATCTAAATTAGAATCATGTAATATCTTATGGTTGTACCATTACAAACAATTCCTTCCCAGTTGCTGGCAAAGGATCAAAATCCTTCCAATTTGATTTCAAATTGCTCCAGCTACATTGCGGTATTTGTAAAACCAAGCCTGCATTACCATGTAAACGTTGAGCCCATAGATAAAATGTAATACTCTGCAAGCCATTCTACTCAACCTAATAATTAAAATAACACAATAATTAAAAACACATCTTAGGTAAAACCTAGGATAAAATCAAAATGCCTTATGATAAGAAGGGGATATAGTGCATCTTATAAAGGGATATAGTGCATCTTGAAACATGAATTTACCTTATTATTTTTTTCCCGTCGTCTTCGCACACACATGTTAGCATCAAGAAAAAATTAAATGTATCCCTTCCAACATTCTATGAAATTGAATAATACCAGTTTAAGTTGAGGGTGGAAGGCATTATCTTGTTCTGCATTCTATTAAATACGACATTGAGGCTGAGTCTACAGCTTAAAACAAAGTTGAGATTGTGCAATGCTGTTGATGAAGAAAACACACACGACCTCTTTCGACGTCCAGTAGTCTTGCTAAATTAATTTTTTTTTATTCCAAAACATCAAACTTTATCATATCATAAAATTATGGTGAACCTGTTCTCTAGAGTTCATGTAATCACCCTCATCAAATGCCTTAAAACCAAAGATGTGAATAATCACATAAATTTCCATCCATTATAAAAGCAATTGATACAACAAATAAAAGAAGGAATAAGATTCTTACCATTAGACTTCGTCAATCAAATAGTTTCGCAGACGTCGACTTCTCGACTATATACCTTCACACTACAAGAAACGACTTTGTACCATTAATTGCAATTTTCTCAATTTTTGGAATTTAATTATGCAATGATTGAAAAAACACTCACTGTACCATTGTTCATTGCATTACCTATGTTCCTTTTGAACAATCAACAATGTGATTCTTGGAGCTCTGTAAAAAATAAAATGTCGAAATCAAATGGCACCAATAGAATGATAGAAATCAGATTCAGAAAACAAAATCCAGAAACATTCAAATTCATAACCAATCTAAATTCTTTGAATGATCAATATCACCATCAAAGAGGCAATCTTCTCGTATCAATACACATATTTTGGCGCAAAAATTAACCAGTTGTAGATAAGTACATAAATGTCTCATACAACAAACTCACATATTAGACTTTTCATTTTACTAAATACCTTAATTTTGCAATAGCAGAACATGGGTGCCCGAAAATCCTAACTTCAGACAAACTTCTTGACCAAAATTACAATTACGAGAATGTTCTATAGAATCAAATGATAATAAGACAATAAAGTTCAAAAATTCGATAATCTTAACGTGAATAAGTAGAGACTAACCGGCGAAGGCGGATGTAAATTGCGAGAAAGGCCCAAGGAGAGCACAGAGAGCTATAGAATCAACCGAGCCATCTTCCTCAATTCTCATCGGGGTTGTTATTCATCCACATCAAGCGTTCCTGCAACAAACAATTGATTGAAAATGATTTAAAACAAAAAATTATATCTTCTTCACAATCCATGTGACCAATAAGAACAGAATAATTTTCGTGATTCTTTCTATATGCACATATCCTAATAGAAGGAAAAATAATAATTAAAAAATAAAATAAAACCAAAATTACCATTAAGAAATCCTTTGCTTCAAAATCTTCTTTTGAAGGGAGTACTTGTTTCCACCACCACCGAATGGATTAAATCATCTGCCATCCATCCATTTAATCGATGTCTTCTAAAAATTCTTTGGTTGCTATTGAGATTCTGTGGAACAAATAACCGCAAATCAAAGCGACCGACTCCTCCAGATCTGACACTGTGGCTTACCTACTTCAACGGGATTTGTACTCCGATAAGGGAAGCGGCCGGAGGTTCCTTTGGCGTCAAAATTACCGAATTCCATGAAAGATAGAGAAACACACAACCATCGGTAGCGTCGATATAGGAAAGGCGTATGTGGCTGAAATTCAAACCGGCGAAGAAAAAAAAATTATTCCATAAAATATGACAATAATTGAATTTTTAGAGGAGAACTGCTGCTCCCAATTTCTTACCGGTGATAAAAAAAAATTACTAATAACTATTACCTTGTGAATTTAAATTCTACTTATGGTATCGTTTGATTTCTAGACACGCTCCTCCGGCTGCTATCGATTGATTTTTGCTATGTAACTTCTCTAGATCTGACTAAATTGCAGTTCTCCTTGCTATTCTTCCTTTGCTTATGCTCCCGCCGTCTTTTTTGGTTGTCCGATCGTGTCTATTGTTTCTATATGTCTGCCTCTTCTTTGACTACGTCGAAAGAATTGTGTCCATCGGTACTGTTGCTACTTCTTCGTTTGGCTGCTTCTTCGTCGAAATTATTGGTAGTAATATTGGTTTATGACACTGAAATATATTTGAATGATTTGTAGCTTGATCTATTCTTTTGTAGTACTCTATTAGTATACCTAATTTCCAGGAATTTGAAACTACTGCAAACGCATGATATTGTGGAGGAGTTGATAGGGAAAAGCTAAAATTATAATGCTAAAAATAAGGCGGGTTTAACCAAAAAAAAAAGCTAAAAATTAGGACATAAACTCGTGATTAAAAGTGTAGATGTATACGTATTTTTTTTAAACTGCCTACGGTTTTCCTTATTTTCCTAATTAGAAGTAAAGCTTTGGGTTACTTAAGACTTCATTATTTCTGAAATTTTAGAGTGCCAAGTGTCAGTTTTCATTTTGTACTAAAAAAGTATTTTTGCGGGAAAATGTTTAACGTGGAGCTGACACATGTCCTTCTTGTATGTTACTTTAATTAAGTACAATGGATGTCGTGGAGTGGAAATGGGCAAATTTTGATGAACTATATGGGGTTTCACAAGATTTCCGAAAATAATTTCGGGAATTAAATTTTTATCATCGAAAAAAAAACATAATCTCTAATTTTATTTAAAACAAATCAATCAACATTAAATAATAAGATACATCTTAAAGTGAAAATTACCATTTCATACAAAATTGTTGACGTTGTTGTATTGGTGAATTATGCTCTACGATTTAGATTATTTTTTAAAATGCATTTTATTTGTTTAAAAAAAAGAGAGAGAGAGAAACCTTAGTGTAATTATCAAGAAGTTTTTGAATTTTATACAAAACTCTAACCACAACTTCCAGATAAGATTAATTCTATTTTTTGGGTCTGAAAAATCATATCCCATGAATTAAGCACATTGATCTTATTATTACGATAATTGTGGAATTAAATTTTTTAAAATATCTTCAATCAAGATCAATATCTTAAAAATTTGAAAATAAAATCTACCCCCTTATATGTCCTTCTCTCCTCATTCTCCTCGCCTATATGTCTTTCTCTCCTGTCATCTTTCTGTGTAGCTCTTTGTTTGTTTTGTTTTGCCTTTTCTCTCCATTTTTTTGCTACTACGAATTTGTTTGTATTTTGACTTTTTTTTTTCTCTTTTTTAATTTTGCAGGGAGCCATCATTCGTCAAAAGAATCCATGGAACAAGAATTTGTTAGTGCATGTTAAGTGCCCCAGATCTGAGTATGCTTTTTGATTATTTACAAAATAATCCGCCATTGTCCTATAAGGAAAAGTAGATGTATACATGCCACCCATTTTTTGGTAGCTATGAACATGCTAATGTTTTAGGAGTTTCATACGTTGCCTTAGAAGGGGAAAACAAAGTTACTCTTCAACGTTTAATAGGGAGTAAGCTAATCGCATCGATCTACCTTCAGTGATGTATTGAAAAAACCTGCGCAGATTGAATTTTTATTAGGTATCACCCATAACACACATTTTTATTTTATAAATATGATTGTACCAATAACTACTTGATTTATACAGATTAATAGGTGAAATAATCGGGTTGCAAGTATTGAAGTACCTGCAAAGAAAAACCCACAATCTCAACTTAAAGGTAGAATACTTTTATTAAAACCCGTCAATAATATTTTCTTTTAAATTTTCTATAATATACTTTTATCACACTTATTTATTATAGTGTCATCTGTAATAAAATTTTGTGTATAATTTTTTCATGCACACTAAAAAAAATACAATGAAATTGTGTAAGAATCCTCCAACTTCATTTCATAGTATAAAATTAATATATCCATTATCCAATATGGTATATGACATCCAAAAGATGTATACACATTAAAAAAAAAGATACAAAATAATAAGCAAAACCATCAATTTATAGCTAGCACATCGCAACGCCATTTTAACAATTTTCAATAACCGGGTTTATGTTATGCATAAAATTTTTCTAACTTCTCAATTAACTTTTCCCAACTTCTATAAATTACTCAATTATCTCATACAAAGTTTTAAAAAGATTAATCTATCAATTTTTAAATACAAAATAAAACCAAACAAAAAAAAGCTTCCAGTACACTTTTTTTTCTTTTGAAAGATCGATCTCTTAATTTACTTATATGAATTTGGATATGATCATGTATATTTACTTTCTAAATAAATTCGTTAAATCGAAATTAAACCAAGAGCTTGAACAGGTTTTGACCAAAGTTCTCAATTTGTTCACTATATTTGGTAGAAAAGTCTTTTTGATCCATTACTGTTGATAAAGAAAACTAATTTATACGAAAATTGATGGAAGAAATGTGACGAGTATAAATCTTCAATTGATGTGACTAATATATAATCTTGATGATTTTTTCAATTATTTTTCAATTGATTTTAAATTGTTACTAAAGAATAAGAAATTAAAAATTTTTTTTAAGGGATATATGTAGCTGATGTTAAATCAAGATTGAGATTCTATGATAGTTCCAAAAGTTACAATAATTTCTTTTAAAATTTTCATTCGAGATTGCCACAGCTCAGCATCCTACTCTCCCTCCATTTCATACAAAAATTTCCGGTTTTGTTGCAGAAAGGTAAAACAATAAGGATTGATCATTAAATTGATACAAAGGAATTATCTTACATAATTTTCTTCTTCTGATAAGAATACTCACCCCATTTCTTAGGTGACTTTTTGCATATACTGTTCTTATACCTATTAATTAAACTATGTGGTCACTTATACAAAAAATATATAAAATAGTTTAATAATAAATATATTTTAGTTAAATCAATAGTAAATTACTAAATCTTTGCGGTTTGTTTTTTTTTTTTTTTTTGAAGAAAAACAGACTTTCATTTAGATTATTGGAATTGGTCCAGCACCAATTGAGATACAAAACTTGGTGGACTAGTCTACAAGGTTTCAATTACATCAGAATGTTTTGCAAATTTGTTAAAGGAGTGGGCAATTACATTTTCCTGGCGTGGAATCCATCCAAGGTTTCGGACAGGCAAATCATGGCAGATCCATTTTATATCTTCAAGAATCGGCTGATAGGAAGATAGTCCATCAATTTCTCCATTAGTTGCAATGATAATGACTTGAGAATCACCCAAAATACTGACATCTGAAAGACCGATCTTCCTGCATAACAGCAAAGCCTCCCTCAGAGTAAGTGTTTCTGCTAATTCTGAGTCACGTACATCAGGAAAGTGTCGTGCCAAGCCATGTAGAAAATGACCCTCTGAAGATGTGATAAAGACACCAACACCTGCACATTGCTTTGATTGAGAGACAGCACCATCGAAATAAACCCTGATCGCATTTCCAACAGGCCTGAATACAGATGGTAATACTGATAAAGATGCTGCATTCCTTTCTGGATGGAGGGCGGATGAAATGAAATCATGAACAACCCTGCTGGCCTGCAGCACTGTCCCCCACGTACTTGTTTTCATCTGCTCAAAAAGTGCTAAGTTCCTTGCTTGCCAGATTCCGGCTAAGATGGCAAAACAGAACTCGCGATCCGAAGCAGGAAGATTAAGTAATAAAGCTCTGGCCCATAGTTCACAATCTGTACGCTGATGAAGCTTCACTTTGTCAAACAGACCTGAAATTCGAAAAGTTTGAACTGCAAAGGGATTGTCAAAGAAAATGTGACAGTTGTGATTGTCACTTTGGTTACATAAGCTGCAGGTACCATCCGGGAACATTTGACAACGTCTGAGGTTGTCTGGGGTGGGTAATTTATTGCTGCACAGCCTCCAGGCGAACAATAGCAAATGTTGTGGAAGCTTCATAAGCCAGAGATTGCTCCATACCAAATCACGGACTCCTAATGGTAGCATTTCTGATTCTGAGCCATTCAAACAGAAGCGTGGA
Organism: Oldenlandia corymbosa var. corymbosa; assembly: GCA_949775105.1. Taxonomy (NCBI): domain Eukaryota; kingdom Viridiplantae; phylum Streptophyta; class Magnoliopsida; order Gentianales; family Rubiaceae; genus Oldenlandia; species Oldenlandia corymbosa. The sequence continues at coordinate 7,295,359 of OX459119.1, read as the reverse complement.
TGATTCAAAATCTGGTAGTATGCTGATCGAACAGTGTGCTTACCATTTTTGGTGTAGTTCCATATCCATCTATCTGATGATCGTGTATGAGGAATAGCTATGGATAAGATGGATTCAGCTTCTGTTTGCGGGAAAATATGGCGGATCAAATCTCTGTTCCAGTCCGTACCATCTGCACTAAAGAGATCAGAAACAAGAACCAAATGATCCATTCCTGATTGAGAAACTGAGGGATGAAAAGTTGGCTCTAAGGACAGCCATTTGTCACACCAAATGTTGGTTTGACGTCCGCTTCTGATTTGTTTCCTGCAGCCTAAATCCAGAATTTGACGGCCTTCAAGAATGCTCCTCTAAGTCCAGGATGGTCTCGAACCTAAGGAAGCATCAAACAGACTCTGTTGAGGGTAGTATTTCGCCTTCAAAACCCTTGCTAAGAGAGATTGAGGGTCCGTTAGTAACCGCCATGCTTGTTTACTGAGCATTGCTAAGTTGAACCCTTTTAAATCCCGGAAACCAAGAGCACCATCCTTCTTACTTTTCGACAATTTCTTCCAGGAGCTCCAATGGACTTTCCTTTGGCTGCTTGCATCGCCCAAGAAATAGTTGCTGCACAGTGACTGAATATCATGAAGAGTAGAGTCCGTCAGTAAACATATGATGGTATTGCTTGTCGAACAGCCTTGATGAGTACTTCCTTTCCAGCTCGAGATAAAGTTCTGGCACCCCATCCTTGTATTTTGCTCCATATCCGATCCTTGATGTTGGTGAAGATCTCCTGCTTGTTTCTGCCTACAACCGAAGGCAACCCAAGGTACTTTCCGTGACTTTCAACTTCAAGTATGCCGAAAGTGTTACAAATAGACAATCTGTCTTGTAATGAGACATTAGGGCTGAATAAGATGCCAGATTTGTCTAAGTTTATTTGTTGGCCAGAAACTCTTTAGTAGAGTTTGATTGCCCAATTCAAATATCTAGCTTCCTCCTCCAATACTGTACCAAACAATAAAGTGTCGTCTGCAATAAAAACAAATGAGATACCAAAGGTGCCTGACGAGTAACTCTAATGCCATGAATACGACCACATCTTTGTAAGTCTTGAAGCAAACACGAAAAAACCTCTGAACAAATTATGAAAAGATAAGGTGACAGTGGGTCGCCTTGTCTAATACCTCTTTCCGGAATTAAATCACCAAATTGTTGACTATTCAATATAAAGGAGAAACGAGCTGATGAAATACATTCAGAAATCAACTAACAAACTTTTCTCCGAATCCTAGAGCATATAAGATAGATTTAAGGAAATTCCATTCAACTCTATCAAAAGCTTTGCTCATGTCAAGCTTTATATACATTAAACCTTTTTTGCCCTTAGTGAGAGATTTCATATGGTGATGGGTTTCATAAGCAATAAAAATGTTGTCAGTTATAATACGACCCAGAACAAAAGCAGACTGGGAATCAGAGATAATAGAAGGAAGGATGGTACGCAATCTATTAGAGATAATTTTTGAACACAATTTATAAACAACATTACAAAGGGATATTGGGCGGAATTGAGAAATGAATTATGGTTGGTGAACTTTAGGTATTAACACAATATTTGTAAAATTCATTTTACGATAAAAAATTCCAGAATTTAAAAAGTTAAGGACAAAAGAGGTAATATCAACACCAACTATATTCCAAAACTTTTTAAAACAAACGGGACTCATACCATCTGGTCCAGGGGATTTGAAGGATGACATTTCTTTTAGGGCTTTTATTACCTCATCCGCCGTGTAAGCTCGCATTAAGTAATCATTCATATCCATCGTCACTTTTGGGATTAAGCGACTAAGTGCCTCTTGAATTTCATATTCTAAAGGGGCAGATGAAGTGAAAAGGCTCCCATAGTAATCCATTATGATCTTCTCCAAATCACTAATACTATCCCTCATTACTCCAGAATTATCCCGCAAACGAGCAATATGGTTAATAGCTTTCCTTTTTCTTGCATAAGCACGAAAGAACTTGGAGTTACGACCTCCTTCCCGATACCAATGTTGCTTGGCTCGTTGCTTCCATTTTAAGTTTTCACGCTCCAACAATAGATCAAGTTCTCTTTTGAGATCAACGAGATTTAATCGTCTCGAATCATCAATCTGACCATGTTGAATGGACAGAATCTCCTTTTTCAACACTTCTATTCTTTTCTGAAAATCAGATTGATGATGTTTGCTCCAATTCATCAGTCCTATATGCACATTCTCTAATTTAGCACCCAAATAAGTAAGATCATTGCACCAATTGTCCTCTATCACCTTTGTACAGTCATCCATTTTAATCCAATGTGCCTCAAACCGAAAAGACTTTCGACGCATCTTTCTGGATTAGTAAAATTGCCAGCCCGAAGTTGAATGTGTAGCATCATGTGATTAGAACAATAAGAAGGAACATGCACAACTTTGCTCCAAGGAAACAGCTCGTACAAACCCTGGTTGCATGTTGCGCGATCAAGACGAGCCCTTTGGATGCGAGGATGTTGAAGAAGCCGCTGCCAAGTGTAACGGTACCCTTCGAACCCCATGTCTATTAATTGTAAACTGTCAAACAAGTTCCTGAGGGCTGATATCTGCCAAGTAGGTCTTGAGCAACAACCGGAAAACTCTTCATGTGACAAAACCTCATTGAAGTCACCAAAAAACACCCATGGTTTCCTTGAAGTATCATACATAGAATTGTACAAGTCCCAAGCTTCTCTGCGGAGTGAAACATTTGGCTCACCGTATATACCCGTGGCCCTAATTGATTCCCCAAGTAGTTCTACATCAATATCAATGAAACGTTCCGAGAAAGAACGTAAACTAACATTAACATCTTTCCTCCATAACATGGCTAATCCTCCAGAATTACCGTGAGCTGCTACACCAACACCAAATATCCCAAGCTTATCCTTCAAACGATCAAACTGTCTCTGAGTACTCTTAGTCTCACACAAGAAATAAGATGGGGGGATTTATTCCGGACAACATCATCTAGTTCAATGAATTTCTGAGGACTCCCCATTCCTCGACAATTCCAACTTATAATACTCATTGGGCTGGGCGGGCTGGCATGATGAACCAGACTCCGCCATACCGCCATCCATAAGTTGTTTTTCAGGAGAAGAAATTGATGAAACAGAAGCTTCGTATCGGGTCTTCTTACTAAGAACTTCAACTTCCACAGGTTGCAAACAAATTCAACATAATCATCATATATTAGTTTCTGTTTCACTCGTTTTGGAGATTCTGTCTTCTCCGTGAAATCACGAAGAACTTTCTTTCTTGCCATGGTGAAACGTCGTGCTGCCTTACGGGCTGGTGTGTCAAGCATCATAGGAACTGGAACAAGGAAAGGACTAAGGAGGGTTGTGTGCAGTTTAGAAGTGGTGGTTGTTGTTGGTTGGGTTTTAGGGGTGGATGCACAATCCAAATTATGCATGGGAGGATCAGTGAAAATAGGATCAGGAGAGGAAGAAAGTATGTGGTAGGTTCGATCAGGAACTGAATTTGACGATGAAGGCCCTATAATATTGAAAATTGGTGGTGAGGCGGAGGGAGAGGACGAAAAATTTACTGGAACAAGATCATCATGAAGGTTCACCGAAGGGAGTATCTTCTCCTTACCTTTTGATTTCTGTTTGGCTAAGAGGGGAGTTTCAGAAGGATCAAGGTTGGGATTACGGCTCGAAGGTATCAGGGGAGTGGATGTTTGTGGGTTGGAATCCAGAATTGTTATGGACGTGGAGGGTGGCATATCTGACTCAGGATCAATGGTTAAGTTGGGATTAACATAGAGGGAACTTGTGGGGCTAGGTCGAGGTGGTAGATCAACAGAAAGGTAAGGGAGATTGGAGAGTGATGGATCAAAAGGGGAGTGAATTCTATGTCTGGATCTATGAGGGTTAGGGTTTGGATTGGCTGCTGCTCGATTTGGGGGTACTGTAACTCGGTGAGACTGGCTTTCACTCCATGGAGCCACTTCTTCGTCAGAATCATCAAGACCAAAGAACGGATCTGGTTCGTTTGCTGGTCGTTTTGAAACGAAAGGGTTCTAGTAACCTTTCGCTTGAAGCCATGGACCATTATACAGATGAATCCACCAAGGACACAAGTCAAAATCAGCGTTGAGATCATAAGATGGTTGTAAGACAAGAGGATACTTCCTACCTAGTAACCACGGTTCACCATGCATAACCCTAGCCCAATCTATACGATCGTTGAATTTAAAATGAACCAAATTTTCCCCAACTGGCCTTACCGCAAATCCTCGCCGCAAAGACCATATATTCCTACAATGAGTGGTGATGGAATCATGTGTAACCACCCTTGGACAGTGGAGTTTCCCAATGATGGTGAGGAAAGGATCTATGTGAGTAGTAGTCAAGGAACTAGTGGAATGCCTGGTTGCTTCCCCTTCCCTTAGAGACAATCTCCCAATAATACTCGACAATTCCTCCTCCGTTGCCATAGTTGGAATAGACACGATCACAAATCAACCGCAAGTGAATGGTGGATATGAAAAACCGTTAACACGAGTAACACCGCACGAATAAGATCTGTAAAAAAAAAAATGAAAGACAAAAATTATTATGAAAATTAGTTTTAAAAAATGCAGTGAATTATGAGTAAAAAACACGACTAGGGAGAAGGAAGAAGGATGATCATGATAAAAGAACATGGATCTTGAAGATAAGGTAACTGCCTAAAGAAAATCGTGGTTGATGAGAAAAGAGAGATTCGTGACGAAGAATCTTGAAGGCTGGTAGGAATGATTGACTAGTTTGAAAATCAAAGGAGATATAGATCGGGAAATAAGGAATCTGTAGATCAAATTACTAGAATATTCAATCCATGGAAGTAAATTCCATGAAGGACTCTAAGGAAACGGGCACTCAGAGCAAAACTCCCAGGGAGAACCGCTCTAGGACTGGGTTCTGGAATTGATTTACTAAATCTTTGCGGTTTGTATTATGTATACTTATGATTATTGTATTAGTATTTTATTTTTTTCTGTGTAGTCATAAAATTTTCCCATTTTGTATCACATAAAATATGTTCATTATGATTATTGTGTTAGTGTTTTATTTTTTTTTGTGTAGTCATAAAATTTTTCCATTTTGTATGACATACAATATGTTCGTTTTTTATGTTAGCGATTTTGTTTTTAGTTGTATAATGTTTATACTCATCGTTTTATTACAATATTTTCTTCGTACAATCTATAAAATACTGCCATTTATAATAGATGCAGTATTTTTACCTATAACGACGACATAATTTACTTTTACTCATATAATATTTACTATTTCAAACCAGTCACTTTATTTATAATTTTGTCACATTTAAAATTTTGAAATGGTTTTTTATAAATGTACAGGAATAAACCCAGCACATCATGCGGGTTTAACATCTAATATAAATAATGACAAAATAAGGTGAAACTTGGTACCAACGTCTTACTTGTAATATTTTGAATTGCAGTTGTTCTTTTTTCCCCCTTTATAGATTTTGTAATTCCATTGATAAATTTGATCCTAGTCACTTTTCAATTTATATTGTCAATGGTCATTTTCACCTTTTCATTTTCAAATACTAAATACCCTCAAATTCAATCAATTTTTTTTTTTTTTTTTTTTTGTGAAATGGAAGTTGACATTTGTGGTTGTGGATTTAGTTTCACTTTCAACAACGAAGATATACAAAGTTGAATACATTGTACTAGGTCCGTCTTCCAATATATATATATATATATATATATATATATATATTTCAAGCTCACCTTTATAGTAGTGGCTACTGGCTAGATTAATGTTATTATAGACAAGTTGAACAATTGTTGTAATCCCATGGAAGTATCGACTAAATAGTCCACTAAATAACTTTTCCATATGGATGGTTCTTGTACTCCAACGTTCCGACGAGTTACTAAATTATTTCGTGAATAAAAATTTAACAATTATAAAATTGTTATACAATTTGGAGAGCTGCGTTCTATTTTGCTTCCTTCGATAAAAGAAGTAGAAGTATATTTAAGATAAGAGTTAGTATTACAGTAGAAGAAGGTTAGGAGTAATTCGGTAAATTAAACACCATAATCAATAGATTCTTAAACTATGCTTAAATCTCTCAGCAATTTATATTTCAGAATGGAGTGAGTACCAAGAAAACAAAAAAAACTAATGAATTAATTAATTAATTAATTAATGGTGGAGGAGACCAAGATTCTCCCCAAAAATTGTAATCAAATACGGAAAAGTCATAATTAATCGCCGTGCAGTACGCGCCAAGTACTGAAAATTTCCAAAATGACCCTTCCAAAGTGGCATAATACTAATAGGAGAAGAAAAACCTTGGGATTCCAGCGGGCCTATTTAAATTGTCGTCAAAAGAAAAACTCACAAATTTTTAAAAGCTAGAAAAATCCGGCGGCGGTAGCTTCACTGTTCGAGCGCGTTTGTTGTCTGCTTCCCTCTCGACCTGAATTATCTTTGCCGCTTAAGGTTAGAAGCTTGTTCCTTCTATTCAATTCTATGCTAAACTTTTGATTTCGTTTATCTGTGAAGTGTCTGATTACAGTCTGCCTGTTTGTTTCAATTGTATGATGTTCCTTTTCCTTTTTGTTCGGTATTTTCTTTTAATTGTTTCGATTATTAAGTATCTGTTCTTGGTTCGTGGTTTTGAGTTTTGGTGGTTTTAGAAGTAGTTTTATGATGAAGCAGATGTTTTTCGTGCGCATGAATTTCGTTTTTTCTTTTAAAAAAAAATTAGGAACTTAAAAGTTATAGATCACGGAAGTTTGAAATAAGTATTTGATTCATCAGTCGATCGGAGTCAATCTGTGTTGATTTATTGATGTTTATTGGTGTTTTATATGTTACCACTTTTATGAAGCTTTTGAACTCATTGGTTAATTTGGTTCGACAAAGGTTGGATTTCCATGGCGCCCTTTTTATGAATAGCTTGAAATCAATTGATCGTGTTTGGTTAAGGATAAATATTTATGCCCTTGGTTTCACTCTGCAACAGAAGGATTTCACCATAATGATCACAGGCTGGACATAATGATAATTTGTTATATGGTTCATTAAATATGGTTGATTTGGGTTCTCAATGGTGGACAATATTTTTGTCTTTGTTGTGAATTGAAGACTTTTTGGATTTGTCAATTTTCATGTGCTTAAAGGTTGATTGATCTTGAACTAACCATCATATTAACATCTTTCGCTCCTGATTTTCAGGTTATCAATCAAGGATGGGTAAGGAAAAGGTTCACATTAACATTGTTGTGATTGGTCATGTCGACTCGGGGAAGTCCACCACCACTGGTCACTTGATCTACAAGCTTGGTGGTATCGACAAGCGTGTGATTGAGAGATTCGAGAAGGAGGCTGCTGAGATGAACAAGAGGTCATTCAAGTATGCTTGGGTGCTTGATAAGCTCAAGGCTGAGCGTGAGCGTGGTATCACCATTGATATTGCCTTGTGGAAGTTTGAGACTACCAAGTATTACTGCACTGTCATTGACGCCCCTGGACATCGTGACTTTATCAAGAACATGATTACTGGTACCTCTCAGGCTGACTGTGCTGTTCTTATTATCGATTCCACCACTGGTGGTTTTGAGGCTGGTATTTCCAAGGATGGTCAGACTCGTGAGCATGCTTTGCTTGCTTTCACTCTTGGTGTCAGACAAATGATTTGCTGCTGTAACAAGGTGATTCTCTTTGAATGGGAATGGGATTTCATGAATATCATTACTGATTTTAGTATATCCTGTTTTTTATATCTCTGACTTGTTTTCTTTTAATTAGATGGATGCCACCACCCCCAAGTACTCCAAGGCACGTTATGATGAAATTGTGAAGGAAGTCTCATCCTACCTGAAGAAGGTTGGATACAACCCTGACAAGATCAACTTTGTTCCCATCTCTGGTTTTGAGGGTGACAACATGATTGAGAGGTCTACAAACCTTGATTGGTACAAGGGTCCAACTCTCCTTGAGGCCCTAGACATGGTCCAGGAGCCCAAGAGGCCTTCTGATAAGCCACTCCGACTTCCACTTCAGGACGTGTACAAGATTGGTGGCATTGGAACGGTCCCTGTTGGTCGTGTTGAAACTGGTATTCTTAAGCCCGGTATGGTTGTGACCTTTGCTCCTACTGGTCTGACAACTGAAGTTAAGTCGGTTGAGATGCACCATGAAGCACTCCAGGAGGCACTTCCTGGTGACAATGTCGGGTTCAACGTGAAGAACGTTGCTGTTAAGGATCTCAAGCGTGGTTACGTTGCATCCAACTCCAAGGATGATCCAGCCAAGGGAGCCGATTCCTTTACTGCCCAAGTCATCATCATGAACCACCCTGGTCAGATTGGCAATGGATACGCCCCTGTTCTTGACTGCCACACCTCTCACATTGCTGTTAAGTTTTCTGAGATCTTGACTAAGATTGACAGGCGTTCTGGCAAGGAGCTTGAGAAGGAGCCCAAGTTCTTGAAGAATGGTGATGCTGGTTTCGTGAAGATGATTCCCACCAAGCCCATGGTGGTGGAGACTTTCTCCGAGTACCCACCTCTTGGCCGTTTTGCTGTCAGGGACATGCGTCAGACTGTTGCTGTTGGTGTGATCAAAGCTGTTGAAAAGAAGGATCCAACTGGAGCCAAAGTCACCAAGGCCGCTGTCAAGAAAGGTGCCAAATGAACCGTGCAGCATCAAGCGGCCCTTTCTCTAAAACAAACCTACTACTACAATAAAATGTCTAGTAACTTCACTTTATTTTGCTCTATTGCTGCATATGCATCTGCAGTAGTTTTGTGTGTGCTTTGTTTTGTATGTCGTAGTTTTCTGCCGTGTATGTTGAGTAGCCTCTCCCAGAACTGGGTGCTTGACAGGCGGTGGCGAATGCTACTAGATTATGTGTGGTTTTGAATTGTTTCTTTAAGCTGCTTCTATTGATTGTTGGACAAAATGCCCTTTTTGTTGTGTTTTCGATATGTTCTTTTTCTTCAAATGGAAATTAATTAAGTGTGATATGTGCTTTTTCTTCAAACGAAAATTAATTTAAGTGTGACATGTGCTTGCTAAGGACATAAAGTATTGGCAGAGATCACAATACTTCTAAAAGCTGAACACCGATAAATTGAGTCAATGGAGAAAGTTGATAGTTTAGAACTCGACGTTCATCATCATTGCTGAAAAGATTGTTCTTAGACCCAACAGATTAATAGTACTGAAAAGTCCTGCTCAGCTGCTGGTTCTAAAACATCCTCAAGATTAATTGAAGATTGATTCAAGTGATGGCTGATTAAACGCTCATGAATTGCTCTAATTCAGCTCGATTCACATAACAGCCTAACTGAAATGAAAGCATCAAATGGGAAAACAATTGTCCTGCAATGTATTCATGTGCAATCTATATTTTTCTTTAAAAAAAAAATAAAATATATAGGAGAAAGTAGAAACTACTAGAATTTTTAGACTACCCTAACGACGTTGAAGTAGGAGAAGTATGGTGTTAGCACATTAGCACCAAAGATAAACAAGGCATTTTTAAGGGCAAACTATAAAAGACATTTCAACAAAGATGGCATTTTTAAGGTCCACGGCCATAGCTGCTGCTGCGACAATCCCAGCTGCCACTGTCGCCCTTCTCTCTTCTCAACGTTCGTCCTCATTTCCCCCTTCGGAATCATCACCTTCTCAATCTGCTACGAGACTTCTATCTCAATCTTTACCCTTTGGATCAATTTCTCTTTGCTCTAAAGATATTCCTGGACCAAACAGATTGGGTGTGGTGAAAAGTGTTGCTGGTTCTAAGATGGAAGCTCCTCCATCTAATCAAAATTCCTCCATTCCTCAGGTGCCCACATCAATATGGAATTTTCTTTAATCATAAATTTGAGTACCTGTAGTGAGATGTTTAGGTTCCTTTTTCTGATTTTGTGTGGTTGTTGTTGTTGTTTTTTTTTTTTTTTTTCAAATTTCGCAGAACGGAGCTGTATTACCGGAGCTTCTTGTAAGTCTGTTTCTATCTTTGATTCTGTTTTATCATTGGAGTAGTTCGGTAAACAGATTCTCTGTATTACTTATAAAAGTTGGGCTTGATGGGGCAACTGGGTGTGGATAAAGATCCCAACTTGTCAGGATTTTCGGCCTGGTGCACTTGATGTTGATTCTGAGAGTTTTAATTTTTTTATGATGGCAGACAGAGTATATGGTGGATATGTCTTGTGAGGGTTGTGTTAAAGCAGTAAAGAATAAATTGCAGACTGTTGAAGGTGGGTGCCTGAAAATTTTTTGCATCCGTTTCATAGTATATACAGTAGTTTCATTTAATTGTTCCTGAATGCTTTAGTTTTTGTTTCTAGGAATTAAGAATGTGGACGTGGACTTGGAAAATCAGGTCGTGAGGATACTTGGGAATACACCCGTAAAGACAATGACCGAAGCACTGGAGCAGACTGGTAGGAAAGCTCGACTGATTGGACAAGGGAGCCCCGATGGTTAGTTCTTGAAATCTTAGTGGTATCATGTTTCTGATTAGTTTCCTTTCTCCTTTCCATTTTGCTTTTTTTTCCTAGGTTGGTAGTTTTGGTATGTGATCTTTATTGTCAGTCTGAGGCTGTGGAAGTTGTCCTTTCATGATTTTTTGTTCATTTTCTTGTTTAGGATGTTTCAGTATCCTTACCCTTGGTAAGACTAGTAGATTCCTTTCACGATTTTACGTTCATTTTCTTGTTTTAATGCTTCAGTATCCTTACCCTTAGTAAGACTAGTAGATTTTATTTTTATATCTTGCAGCTGTATCCACGCACTAGGAAGGACTAATCGTCTTTGTTTTTCCTGCAGATTTCCTTGTTTCTGCTGCTGTAGCTGAATTCAAAGGCCCAGTAGTTTTTGGAGTGGTCCGTTTTGCTCAAGTAAGCATGGAACTGGCCAGGATTGAAGCCAACTTTAGTGGGGTGTCACCAGGAAAGCATGCATGGTCCATTAATGAATTTGGAGATTTGACAAGGGGTGCAGCTAGCACTGGGAAAATTTTCAACCCTACAAATGCCAGTGGAGAAGAGGTATCCTTAATTGTGCCAGTCTAATCTCAGTGTTTTACTGTGATAACTTCCTTCACTTTTGACATTGTAGTTTTGATTTGCTAATGTCAGGAAATTGCTGCCGGCTTTCTAAATGATTGGCTTGCTTTTGTTTGTTTCATACTTTCTAGCTACTACGTGTTTTGTATTTAGAGTGGTTCTTTAATTCAGTATTATTTGATAGATTTGCTTAGATAAGTGTTTTGCCAGGAGCATCTGTACTAGAACTGACGTGGAGTAAGTTGTTGCGAATTGTTATTACTAAAAGCCGATAATAAAATGGCAGACCAGTCTAATACATTTTTGCTGGTCACTGAAACCTGCAACTCTAATCTATGAAGAAAGAGTGAAATATTGGTCATGTCTTTCTTTTAAGGTTATTGATGACGAGTTAAGATTTCTAGGATTTGAGATTACCTATGCTGATGCTGGCCATACATTAAAGCAGTCTTGCCGATGCTATTCTTAACCACTGAGAACTTACTGGCATCCTAACAAGATGAACTGGAATGCCATTTAAATAGGAAGCTAGCTGCAACCATTTCATGCAGTTCATTGCTGTATATGTGGCCTTCTCTGAGTAAACTATCTTGTCAACAGCAGTCTGTTTTTGCTTGTCCCACTTTTTACTTTTGTCTTTTTCGATCTCTCTTTTACCGCCTTTCGACCATCTAAGTATGCGTCTTCATTTTGTGATATTCTTCAGTGCCTGGGAGACCTGGGAACACTAGAAGTTGATGAAAAAGGAAATTCTTTTTTTTCTGGAGCAAAGCCTTCCCTGCGGGTTGTCGATCTCATTGGGCGATCTATTGTGGTATATGAAACTGAAGATAAATCAGATGCTGGTCTTGCAGCTGCGGTGATAGCTAGAAGTGCTGGAGTCGGTGAGAACTACAAGAAGCTTTGCACCTGTGATGGTACAACTATTTGGGAAGCCACTAATGCAGACTTTGTGACCAGTAAAGTTTGATTGTATACCATAGATCTAAATCATAGAAAGATCAGCCGTGTCTGCATATCTTCTGCACATACCATGTATGTATTCTGTTGTACAACTTTCAATTTAGATTGCTTCTAAAGAAACACATTGGTTCTAAGAATAAAGTAATAACCTTACCGTCGGGTATAAAAGAAAAGAGAATTTGGACACCCCTGATTTGTGTTTAAAATAAAAGAATTGCTTCATTTTCTAATTTAATTGCAGCGATTTCTCGATTTTGAGCTTTCTTAGTCAAAGTTCCCTCAGCGGAGAGACTTGAATATACGAGAAGACTGATTTCCGATTGAGAAGAATGATAAAAAGCTTCACAAAGTCATGAATTCACAACCTCTTGCTCATACTATTGCATTGTGCTAGAGTATTTGTTTTTCTTTAATTACATTAGAACGTTGTCTCCCTTCAACTGGAATAGAAAGAAGAGCCTTGAGGCTTATTGTACATCACAATATGATTGGTTGACATCCCCGTGGAATGTGTATTTATTGAGCTAAGATTGAGTACAAATATAAAACGGATGAGAATTCATCTCCTCAAAGGTGGCAGCAGGCCTTCCTTCTGGGCCATTTCGTACAATGCGATGGCCATTAGTGCTTTTGCATCAGCAGTTCTGCGCCATAGCTCCTGATAGGGAACTACATGAACCTTAATGAACTCGCCATGTTCACGGAGACCAGTTTGTTTCCCTTGAAGCTGTGTGATGACCTCTTTATTCACATTTCCTCGGTACAGAAATAGACTGATTTCCTCGTCACAACCACCCTACAATCAGAAAATAAACAATTACTAGGCCATCTTGGAAATAAGAAAGGAAATCATGAAGCAGATATGAAACATTGTCGGAAGCAACAAAAAGCAAGTTTAAATGGGTCATCCAAAATGAGTTCCAGGAAATAGTAGTGGGGAAGGTAGAAGTACGGCACCACAAAGAATTATGTCACGAGAAAAGAACTAATCCTCTTAAGTAGGAGCCAACTTACTGGAGAGGGTATAACCCTGCGTCCTGTTGATGGATCCAGAAATGCTGTAAGATCAATCACTTCATCCAAACTTAGCTTAATGCCAGTCTCCTCCTCAACCTGCCACAAACTTATAGCCTTACATTACTTAGCAGACCAAGTACAACAACGGAGTTTCACTCCTCTATAACAGAAAAGGAGCAGATGATAATGAGAATGTTCAAGACCAAGATGCTCTCTTTCTCAAAAGTCACGGTGTGGGAAAGTTTTAACTTAGCACTCGTAAAAATTAGAAGAAGAGAGTGATAAGTTACCTCACGAACTGCTGTACCGAGAAAGTCACCTTTGTCATCATCCAACATTCCAGCTGGTAATTCCAAAATAAGCCTTCCCACAGGTACTCTGACCTACTCATTAACACCAATGGCATTAATAATTGTTGCTCAAATTTGTTTTTGATCTTTACTTCTAAGTTTTATCATTATTCACAAATTGCAATCAATAAAATTAAAGAACTGTTCTAAGAAGAAATTACCTGCTCAGTCAGCACGGCATAAGTCTCACCCTCCGAGTCTAAGAGAATGAGCACTGCAACAGCTGGTCCCCGAGCAAATACAATACCTGGAACCTAATGAAACTATAAATGCATATCAAACATACGAACAACAAGATGATAGTACTTATTTATGTACAAACTGCATCAAATAAGAATCAGAGCCCAAAAAAAGTCCATTTTTCAGTTGAAAGGGGTGCCGCAAGTATAGATCCAAGCAGATATTAGAATATACCTTCTGCCCAGTCTCTTTGTCAAAGATATCAGCTTTAAATTTAAGAAATCCAACCCGGTTGCCAAACATATCCACACCCTGCAAGAGACGACCAGAATGAATCCCATCCATAATATGGCACATAAAATTTGTCAAGCAGTGTACAAATTCCCTGTCAAGAGAGCTTACAAGGCATTAGATAAAACAGAAAACCAAGCAGTTTTGACTAGTGAGTCATCTCAACCAGAAGGACCAATATAAAGAGGGAGCACTAACAAGCCAACTAATCGTAAAGTCTCCCTACTATTCATGAATTGAGCCGTGTTACCAAAAGTTCAAGAAAAAAATGAGCCTTATCTTCATGGTACATGCCAAAACCCCAATTTTGAAAGTTTTTCAGGCAAAATTGTAAAAGTAAGACGTAGTGAAATGCAGTGTTAAAGATAAAACTGCAATTGACTACATCATCGATTAAAAGGTGAAATGTTTCACACTTATTCTTCTTTTATCGGTTTTAGCAGTATCATCTAATACAGAATTTGAGACACTCATCTCTCCATGATCAAGGAAGATCATGAAATACAACATTAACAGAATATAGGGGAGTGACAATTTGAGAAATGCCAGCTAAAGATTAAAGGTTAACTAATGCAGGATCCAACAGACAAACACGGAAGTCCCATCACGAATAGTCGAATTCCATTCTTAAAAAGAAATTTCAACCTGGATAAGTACTTGTTTCAGTAACATCTCCCCATTAGCCAGCATTCCCGTTTCAGTTTGTATGTTTTTCAACCACTGCTTGAACAAAGAACATTCAACAGCATTCCTGAAACAACAACCACCAAAACCACCATTACTAGTAAACTCAAGCTCTGAAATCCAAGTTGATCCCCTGTTTCTTTAACAATTTTTTCCAAAATATAATATCCAGCACCCACATTCATCGATTAACCGTACATTACAAGCACCGAAACAGAAATTTCAAGAAAGAAAGTCAATTTGACACAGGGTAAAATGCTAATAGCGATTTTTCATGAACACTGTTAATATATCAATAGATACTAAAAAGCTACGAGTTTGCAGAAGCATTCACTTAAAATCAGCCTCGGATACACCGGGATCGGCAACGACTTCGACCGGATGGTTGAGTTGACACGGGAGATTGATGGTGTGGCTGCTGCGAGAGCTAGAAGATAATCCGGTTGACATAGTAGTACTAGAATGAGACCGGGTAACGGCGGTTGTGCGTGTTTGTGCGTGAAGAAGAACAGAGGGAATTGTGAATTTTCTGAAGAAATGTTGTTTGGAGAAAGCAAGAGAGATCAATGGCGACCGGGAAGAAGACTGAATAGCTAAAAGCGGCATCGTTTTTGGAAATTTGTGCTGTTTCCGGCAACTTCTCTTGGTATTTATATGTTTCCCCCCTCTGTCCTTTCCTTCAGAATTTATTATTCAGGACCCTTTATATGGGCAAAATAGCTTTTTGATTCACTCCCAAATCGCAATGGTAATTACTTCCGGATTTTTTTTCTTAACAAAACTATCGCAATATATTTCCTCAATAGCTCTTGTGATAGTAGGTCTAATTAATCACACCCTATTCCTTAAAAAAAAAAAATAGAGAAGAATATACACCCGATATGATGATATATGTTGCTGGATATATTGAAATTTAAATATCACCCAAGATTAGTTGTAACAAATTGTCCACGTAAAAATTGATGTCCAAACCTTATTTCAAGTTATAGAATCATAATAACTATGGTATTTTCATGTATTTTTCTTCATGATAGCTTAAAACTACAAATTGCAAAAAATGGCTATATAGTCCTTCCGCATAAATGGCTAGTTCTTACAGGGCGACCTCCAAGAAGGCCAGTTCATCGTGGAAAATAACACCTAATTATGGAGTGGTTATGCAAATGAAAGCTATAGCATGTAAGTTGGTCTTCTCGGAGGCTTGGTCCTTGGGTCTAACTAAAGTGATAGCCCAAACAGCCTGCAGTATGCTGCAACATTTGACATCACCAGTGATAGTTTTTCCTTTACAAAAACAGGCTTTAGTCCAGGAAATCCAAAATTTAGTAGCAAAGTTTGAAGTTTGCCATATATGTAAGGTAGCTCGATCGGATGTAGAAGAGGTGCACACACCCTTGCAGTGCACCTCACTATGCTGTAATCATCTTGATATTAATAAAATGTATTCTCCTTTCAAAAAAAAAAAAAAAAAGATTTACAAACAACCTAGTTGATTGTGTCCAGCAACTTGCAATTGCAACCCCAGAAGCTTAGATACGAGCAACGTACACCAATGTAATATATGGGATGGATGTCCAATAAAATTCCACAATAGCATATACTAATTTTAATGTCCGCACTTTTGAACTCAATTACTCAAACTAGGTTTTTTTTTCTTAATTACGAGGAAAAGAATTGATCGGCAAAAGATTTCTTACACAATAATCTTACGCCACTTCCTACATCACTCAGCAAGATTTTGATACATGGGCCTGACAGGTTCATCTAGTGGTGGGCTGGGGTTTTAATAAATTTTAAAAAAAGAAAATAATGACTGAGATAAATGTTATATAGTGGTTTAGAAAGTGTTGTAAAATTGTTGTGATCCTTAGCCAAATTGATCGTACACAAAGAAATGCTTACCTTATGCATCTGCTCAAAATATCCCAGTATTATAACTAGTACAAAAGCAGGACAACTGACGAGTCATAAATTAACTCTAGACTTATTGGGCCTAGGATTAGAGTACTTGGAGATTAAGTCACCTCCTAAACCTATTCCGTTAGGGTTTCAGGAAACAGTTAACACCACCTCTATATAAAGAGGTGGTGCCTCTCCCATAATTTATATTTTCTACCTATCTTCTACACCTCCTACACATGATACACACAACTCTCCCTATTCTTTATTCCCTTATTGACTTAAGTATCGGAGAGTCTACCCTCGGGAGACCCCCGAGGCTCTGTCTTGCAGGTTTTAGGCCGTCTACCGCCTTCTAGATCATCGTCGCCGCCTGTCTTGAGCACCGTGCAGATTCCATGTTTCGTCAAATGGCACGCCCAGTGGGACCGATTTGTTTGGTCTTCACAACCAAATAAATTTCTTGAAATGAAGCTGAAATTTATTGGTGCTTTACGATGATCATCGGGTCGATTTGATGTGCAAATCCATATAAGCTCTCAAGTTCTTCGAAGCAAGGGGCAATTTCGAGGATTGAAGTTTCGAGAGATACATCTCCTCAAAGGGGCAAGCATACCTCGAGCACAATAATACTCCTCGAAGTGTTCGAGAAGATGTATCTCGACTTTTATCTACTCAACAACTACCTTCTCGGAATCGAGACCTGCTCGACAAGCAATAAAGGCTTCTCCCCTTCAAATAAGAGAAAAAAGGCTTCTCCCCTTCAAATAAGAGAAAATAGGCTTCTCCCCTTTAAATAAGAGAATCTAGGCGCTATCCTCCTAATTCGGCATAAACAGGCTTCCCCCTTCCAATAAGGAACTCACTAACACAAAGACCTCCTCTAGGCATTTTATTATCTTTATCTTATATAGGTGATACCCGAGAACGAAAGAGTTCGAGAACTGGGGCAACACCACGAAACTCGAGAAGACATCAACACTTGCAGCAACCTATATCCTTCTCATCAAGTCTCGAGAATATGGCTTGCTAAGGGCACTTGACGAGTCATAAATTAACCCTAGGCCTATTGGGCCTAGGATTAGATTACTTGGAGATTAAGCCACCGCCTAAACCTATTCTGTTAGGGTTTCAGGAAATGGGTAACACCACCTCTATATAAAGAGGTGGTGCCTCTCCCATAATTCATATTTTCTACCTATCTTCTACACCTCCTACACACAATACACACAACTCTCCCTATTCTTTATTCCCTTATTGACTTATGTATCGGAGAGTCTACCCTCGTGAGACCCCCGAGGCTCTGTCTTGCAGGTTTTAGGCCGTCTGCTGCCTCCTAGAGCACCGTCGCCGCCCGTCCTGAGCACCATGCAGATTCCATGCTTCGTCAACAACCATTTTGGAATCAAAAGTATCGTAAAATAATCAACCTAGTGTAGCTCGAAGAATTATTTCTACACAAAGAGCAGTTCCGCTTATGAAAGGGTAAGCAGATAATCATAAAAAAGCCCTGTTTATATATAGCTTTCCAAAGCTGAAGCTATGGCGTTGGCATGTCCCTTGGTGATCAGGAAAACATCAAACACGGGCTTGACGCAAGTTCATGTTCATAAGGAATGCTGTTTTTTGGGACGACTTCATTCCCAGAAAGCTAAAACCCCCGTTGGAAGCACAAGGAGTCGATGATAGAGGTAAGAGGACATTAAACAGACCAATCGAACTTTTTAGTGTTGTTATGTGAGTAGAGTTTAATGAGTTCATAGTTCGGCTTTCCAGTTTACTCTGATAGTATTACAGATGATATATTAATGAAAATTAAGAACACAAAACCTTTGCCTAATGCAAATACATAACAAAACAAACAACTACTGGTATTACTATTATTGTACAAAACAACATCAAGACACAAGAATGATGAAATTATTCACGGTGGTTCATCATGACAATGATATCCAAATGGGTGGACATATAGGGCTGATGGACTCAACATCACTAAATCTTTCAATACCCCCGTCTTCAAGGTTCTAAATTCCCATATCACGCCCACCTCCATCCCTATTCCAGTAAGATTCCTGGCAGTCATCCGTAAAATAGATACAGTTAGACTTGAGTACATTCGGAAATGCAGAAGCATCAACGGAGATAGCAGCACTGTGACCAACAAAGATAGCACCATTCCCCAAACTAGAGATTTTCTCCCACTCGCATTTTGTCACATCCAACCGAAAGACTTCGAAACGAGTAGCCCCATAGCTACCGTCTTTTTCAGCGCAATTGCCATCCCGCGTAACAACTAGTAATTCGCCGGCGCGGCTGGATGATTCCACTAAATACCCTTCATCCATAACCTCAAACAATTGAGGATGAGTAATGGTTAATACAACCTTCGCAACCTTATCATCATCATCACAAGTGGTCCAGATCCATACTCTTCCCATAAAATCAAAAGCATAAATCTTTCCATCGTAATATTGAACATCGGAGAACAACATCCCGGGTGATTTTGTGAGGGTCCACGTCGAGTCGTTAGGCCTCCAAATGCAGAGGAATCGGCCGGCACCCAAAAGTACGGTCAGAACAAAATCCGAGGTGCGAGATGGATTGGCTGACAGAATGGCTCTGGCCACAAACAAGAAGGCGGTAGCGCATTCGTAGTCTTCGTAATCCGGGATGGTTTTAAGGTTGGGAAGCTGGATTTGGGTACGCGACAAAGGGTTCAACAGACAAAGATCACCGAAATCGGCCACGGTCAAGAGCCAACCGAAATTCACGTCCATACAGAATTTACTCTTTCTTTTGTACAAGCTGTAAAATTCGCGTTCGTCACCACCGCCTTCATGTCCTTTATCGGAAAGTATAAGCAATGGAATCGTCCCGGAGGCCGATTTGAGAAGCTTATCTTTGGTGGTTAATGCGGCGGCGTTACGCCAGGAAGTACAAACTCCTATAAACGACATCAAGTCTTCCACAATCGGTATTCGGGCGGCTATCTCCTCCAACATCTCCTTCATAAGCGACGACCAATCTCTCGTGGGCTCCATTAACGGAAAGCAAAGCAAAGCAAAGGTAGGAACAGAACTATGGCTCGAAATCCCGCGATACAGGGTATCGTGAATATAAAGGTCTTTGGAGTCGACCAAACTATGCAACTAATATGAGTTCCCGGAATTTAATGATTCGCTAGGCAGTTATCCTGAAGGAGGATGGGTAACACTTTCAAGTTTCAAAGGCTACATTTTCTTTGATAAAACAAGTAATATTTCGTTGAACTACTCGAAGGCTTAATCGATCAACATTTATGTTTGTCTGCAGATACAATCACGGGATTGAAGATATTACTTACAAGATCAAGAACATCGAGGAAACCAGGGCTGGAGTGGGTTAGCTAGTTAGACTGAAGAAGAGCCACATTGAGTGGAGGGACTATGATGTAAGTCTCAATCCCTACTGTTGAAATTGATACCTTCACTTTCAAACCGTTCAATGTGCAATCCCTTCTCTTCACAAAATTGAGCTTCTCGTCATCAATGGAGAGGGGTTAGGCCTATTAGAGACGCCGGAGCGGCCAAACCATCAATCAAACAACTTTAAGAGACGCATTTCGGGTGCCTTTTTGCATGCAGATAAGAGAGAGCAATTTGAATCATATGTACCTTACATTGAAAAGGTTTTTTTTTTCTCTCTTTTTTCGGTTTTGGCACAGAGAAAGGGTAAAACCATGGATTAAGTGTGATATTTTGGGGTAGTCTATCATGTATTGCGTCTACTTAGATTTTAGGCTTATAGGCTTATGCCGCTTTCATTGTAAGGAAAAAAAAAAAAAGAAAAGACCTAAATGTTTGGTCGGATAAATTTACATGGATTGCTCTTCTCCCCATCATAATTTGGGAGGTCCGTGAAAGTTGAAGGTTAACAATCCGCATTGGTAGTTGTTAGTTATTACTCCATCCATTCCAAAATAAATGTCGTCCTACACTTTACACATAATTTAAGAAACTCTTAAATAAGATAATAAAATTACTTGAATATCCTCAACTAACCCCATTATAAAATTGTCCACCAATAGCATCAACTCTTTTGAGGGTAATTTTAGAAACTTTTGACAAAAAGTGCATTGAAATGTGAGAACGACACTTATTTTGAAATTTCTCCATTTTGCTAAAACGACATTTATTTTGGAATGGAGGGAGTATGTTTTAGTTTGAAATGTATTTTACTCATATTTTTGTTGAAAGCATTCATTGTTGACAAATGACATACATATATATTTGGTGATACATCACCGGGAGTTGTTATAGTATAATTTGGTTACTAAATAGCTTTGTTCATGATTTTTGGAAGAGAGGAAAAGTAGTCGGGTAAACTTGAGGGGGAACAATGATTTAATTTATCGGACCTTTTAAATTATTCATTCCATTTTGAAGATTGAGATGTGTAAATGTTCTTAATGCATGAAAAAGAATCAAATCAAGTTCTTAACGCATAAACAAATATTACATCCGTCCCACAAAAATAGTCTATATTGAGTTTTTAAATTTGTACTAAAAATAGTATAAAACTCAAAACTCAATACCGATGTGGGACGGAGGGAGTAATAATTAACTAAATTGGGGTAATAAAAATTGACTTATGAAAGTGATACATCATGATTTTATAATTTGATGGAAAAATTTTGTCGGATATGTTTCTTACTGATGGAAATTGATAGGAGGAAGACGAAAATAAGAATTGAAAGAACATAAATAAAAAAGAGAAGAATGGGAATAATATTTGAAGACTACGTTGTAATTGACACAATTATAAAATAAAGTGGGTGCCTATTTATAGGCATGTCTACACTATTAGATAAAAGCTACTATTGATAAGTATTAAATCAAACTAATCTTGATAATTACTAAATCATATCTATCACTCATGATAATTTTTTAGTAAAACTTGTCATTAAAATAAATCCTCCCTCAACTACTATTGATGGTGATCTTTAACATCCTCGCTCAAACTAAGTCGGGATTAGAGTCATAGTTTGCTCTGACTGCGTTGACGGCTTTCTCTTCCTTAAGAACATGAGCAGTGATTTCGGAATAGACTCGGCCTTCAGTGATTCTGGCCATGTGTTGGATAAATTGCCTAAAATTTATTGTTAGATTATTTTATGTCAAGTCAAAACTTTTCTTTCGCGAGAATATCAAACTTTTGCCATAATGGAAATGTTTTGTGGATTGTTAGACTATTGTACGACAAGTCAAAACTCTTCATCTGAGAGAAGATCAGACTTTTGCCATAATAGAAATTTTTGTAGATTGACTCAGAGGTGACTTTCCTCTTTGTCTGAAATTTGTGAATCAACTGACGTTGATTTATGAAAAAAATAAAAATAAAAATTTGTGGTTCGATAGAATTGATTTATGACAGATTTGTGGGACTGGCTATTCTTATGAGAATCTAAATGAATTATAAGATTAGTAATAGAGGTGGAATGCAAGATAGTGATTTGGGATGAATTTGAAATTTAAGAATGACATAATCCCTTGTATTCTGATATGCACATGATCAGGAAATCATGATTTATTTTCTTGAAGGAAAAAAAAAAGATACTGAATGGCGGTCTTCATTGAGCTGACACTATTGGAAGCTGGATTTCCACAGAAGATGGCTAACAAGATCATAAAGTGTGTCTCAACATCCAACATGAGGATTTTGTGGAATGGCGGTCTAACGGATGACTTTAAACCATCTAGAGGAATGCGACATGGAGAAGCTTTATCCTTTTATTTTTGGGAAAATTTGGTTAAAGGGCGATGGAAGAAGTTAAATTAATAAAAGAGGTATGATCTTAAAATATTTTTTATGAAGGGCGGTAACTTATTTGTTAAAATTCATAAAATAAAAAATACTTTAAATTGACAGGTATACCCTTATAGTTTTCTACACAAAAAATAAAAAATAAAAGCCTAAATCCTAGAGAGTTGTTTCGCCTTTCGACCATTCTCTTGCTAGGGCATTAGAAATAACGACCAAAGAAGTTGCTCTCAAATTGGAACAATTACACGCACTATTTGCCAATTAGAACACCAAAAATTGAGAGTCCAACCTCCTCTTAACACTATGCAACTGCAAAGTTCTTGAGTTCTTTTTCCTCATATTCCAAGAACCCAAAACCCACTGTCGACATAGGTAAATTTTTATCTTTCTATTATACATGTTTTTCATCCTATTCGTGAATTGATAATCATGTATAAGTAGGTGCAGTTTATTAGGATTTTGCAATAAAATGAAGAGAATAGTTTTCAACTTCCCGATTAAATGCATGAAATCCTGAACAAAAGTGTGAGGATAAAAAAAAAATTGATTGCTGATTATGATGATGATGACGACAATGATGGTTTTTTTTTTTGTGCAACTTTAATTTGACGATGATGATGATGATTTGTTTTTTTTTTCTTTTTTTTTTGTTCAATTTAGATTTTTTTTTAAGAAGAACTTTCTTAGGTATTTGAGAGCAACTATCTGAATTTCTAAACTCATGCCTCTTTTTTTTTTTGCGTTGTATTTTTTTGCGTTCTATAAAAATAAATAAAACTACTCAAGATTTACAAATAGAGATTCTGTTTAAAATCACTACTCGTGAACTCAAAGAAGATTAGAGACAAATAAAAAGAAGTATGACTAGAACAATGATCACAATCTAGACATATATAGGGCATGCATGCTTAGCTTGTGACTTTTCCCTTGCCAAAAACGTAAAGATGCATGGAAAGATTGATTTCTTCTTTTCATCAAAACTTCGACTTCAGCTTCAGGAACAGATTCACTTTCTATGTTGCTTGTATACTTCATCGTTTGGTTCATATATGCCTTTAGGCTCATTCTTTGATGGCCAGCAGCATCAGTTGCGTGGTCCAAGCTCTTAGCTTCTTTATTCTCTTCAAGACTTTCTAGCCCCTCTTCAAGACTTTATTCTCTTCAAAAACCACTTAAGCATGTGATTTTGCCTAATCAGCTTCTTGAGTATCCTGGTGCAACTCCACCATTTTTTCTCCAGCTTCTTTCACCCTCAACTGAACAACAATCTCTAGCTTCTTATTATAAATTGAAATCATTAAGTAGTCTATTATGTATAGATGAACATGTATGATAGTTTCTAATGCTAATTTATAATAATCTTTTTTTTTATACTTATTTCAGATGGAAAAATCAATTTTTTGTTATTGTCATTGGGGAGGTGAGAATGTTGTTTCTTCAGATGGTTCCGTCATGTATAGAGGAGGAATAACTAATTATATCACCGTATCGAGCAGAGTGACCTTTCGGGAGTTTTTTACCACTGTTTATGAGAAAATGATTCTTGATCCGACAGACAAAGTGATACACTTCACTGTAAAACATGACTACAAACAACTCATTTTGTTGAAAGATGAGATAGATTTGCAGACATTAATCAATGCTAATGATGATTTTGCCCATGTATACATTTCAAATGCAGAAAGACAAGTTCCAACGTCTAGCATATAAGTGCCTCAAATTATGTACTATATTCTATAATTTAACTTGTCTTCATTAAAAAAAAGTGCAGTTCCTAGTTATGTTATATTATCAATATGCAATAAGCACTTTTATGACGATTTACTTCTAGATTGAATAATATTGTCCCCTCTTCTAATTCTTGTGACAACTTTGGCAATACATCATCGCAAACCTTAGAATCTCATGAGCAAGTCAATCAAGGTGCTGCAATGATTTGGAATGATTTGCTAATTGGTCCAGGGCAAATATTTGAGGATGTAAACTCTTTTCGTGTTGCTATGTACAGATTTTCTATTGCTCATAGATTTTCCTATGATTTTACACATAACAAGCCTCATTATCTGAAAGCTAAGTGTGCTGTTAATGGATGCCCGTGGATAATTTTAGTTATGGGTGATGGAAATATGAGCCAGTTGTCTGTCAGAAAATTTGAAAATGTTCACACTCATTCAGTTGGTGATTTGCTTAACTTTAAGCCAAAGTACAGTTCTAAACTGGTAGGAGATATATTTGTGGATAAAATATCTCAGACTCCAACTAGTGAATACCACTTGAAGATGACCTACCAATAAGCATGGACGGCAAAAGAGAAAGCAAAAGAATTTTTGGATGGAAAAGTTGAAGACTCTTATAAACTAATTCCTTGGTACTGTAATAGATTGAAAGAGGTGATGTCTGGTACTATAGCTAAGTGGTCTTGTTATGATGGTGGTACATTTAAACAACTATATATCTCTTATAGTTGTTCAATTCGGGGATTTCATGCTGGATGCAGACCAATAATCTTCATTGATGGATGTCATTTGAGCGGCCCATACCAGGGCACTTTGCTTTCGGCTTCATCATTGGATGCCAACAATGGTATGTATCCTCTAGCTTATGGTGTTGTTACTTCAGAAAATGAAGTGGATTGGTTTTGGTTTTTAAGGCAGCTTAAAGATGTTGTGCATGATAGGGAAGTGGTTATCATATCTGATATGAATCCTTCTATATTAAGTGGTGTAAATGCATTATTTGGAGAAATGAATCATGCTCATTGTTACAGACATTTGCAAGAAAATTTTAGCTCATTCATCTCCAGAAATTCAACTTTCAGAACGACAAGTGCTACAAAAAAAAGTGCACATAAGTTATTGAATGAGATAGCATATGCTAGAACTGCAAGTGAATATGAAAAGGCTTTGAACAAAATAAAAGATTTTCAGCCATTATTGCATCAGTGGGTTTTAGATAACAAGCCTCAACATTGGAGTAATGCCTTGTTTAGTAAACTACGTTGGGATTGGATGAATAGTAATATTGCTGAAAGTTTCAATGCTTGGATGGGAGATGCAAGATATCTATCCATGGGCAGAATGATGCAAGCTCATGTAACAAAATATTCAAAACTATTGCTTAACAAGGTGTCTGATCTTCTTAATTGGAAGCATGACATTGGACGCAGAATTGAAGGCAAACTTAATGAAAACATCAAGCGAGGAGAAGGATTACAAGCATCACCAAGGCCTCCTCTTGAGGTTGAAGTTTATGAGAGGCACAAAGGTACAGTTGTAGTTAATTTTGGCAATAGTAGTTGCACATGTTTAGAATGACAAATGACTGGAATTCCATGTCGTCATGCTTGTTGTGCAATTGAAAATCAGAATCTAAATGTGTATGATCATGTTAATACCTGGTACAAAAAGGATATGCAAGAAAAAAATATATTCTGAACTAATACAAGGGATTACAACAAATGATATGCCAGTATTGGATATGCTACCGGTTGCGAAAAATCATGATGGTTGTATTGAAGGTTCATGCTCAATGTGTGGATTGCTACCGCCAAAAGCTAGGAGGCCTCCAGGTAGACGCCGCCGTAAAAGAATTGAGTCTCAGTTCATGGATAAAAGACCACTTCACTGTTCACATTGCAAAGGTGGCGGTCACAATCGTGCGACATGTAAAGAAGCAATATAGTTCTATTTTATTTTTACTTCTATAGACCAATTATATTGTGTCTCGGATTATTTTTTGCCTAAAGGTTTATAAGTTAAATAAGAGCCGTGCAGACTCTTTTTTGTATGAATTATATCATATGAGATTATGATAACCAGTGATTTTAATCTTTGTTTTTTGTAAAAGTATCGTTATACAAATTCATGTAGTTGTTTTCTTGATGCAGTGCTTTTGAAGAGAATAGGTTGAAGCAAAACCATTATTTGCAAGACTTGTTTGGACAGAGAATGTGTTGTATTATTACATAATGAAAAAAAATATCTCATAAATAAACACCGGCTAATCAAAGCATGCTTAACTCAGTTTGACAACTTCATTTCAGAAAGAAACAAACTTGAGCTAATAAACAACAACTACTGATATTTAAGAAGCTCAGAATATTTCTAAATTGTTGATACAGTTTATACAATTGAGTTCTCCTTCCAAAAAAAAAAAAAACTGAATTTCAGTCCATGCACTTCAGAAACACATTCATAAGGTGGCGAAAATACTTCAAACACAAAATAACAAGAACTCATTTGTACAGAGAACACTCAAGACCAACTCCGTATCAAATTTCGGACGATGTCTTTCAAGACCAACTTTGCTAGTAACTCTCTTAAAACTGATAAAGTGACCATAAAGATATGTTTAACAACCGAGCTAAAGAGATCATTCCCACATAATAACTCTCTCATTAAACTTATAGAACGGCTAAGGCTTATGAATATTAACTACTTATACTTAATGATCTTTGTAAGAATTTTAGTTTGTAATCACTAGCTCAGGTTTACAGCTTGATTAATGATTATGCCTCAAAATTTCAGAATTGATAAATTAAAAATTACTTACTCGAAACCTTGACAGAATTAGAATCGAAGATGATAGCTGGTGCTCGAATTATCCCAAAATTCCAATCATCCCTTTTTCTTTCTTCTTGAGCAACCCTTGTTGCTTTTACATTTTCCAAAAAGCTTCTTGTGATTTGATGTCCTTTTTCTTCAATTGATCAAACTTCAAGGTGACCGTTACTTCTGGTTTAAAAGAAATTAAAAGGGAGAAAAGAAAGTGAAAATTGATGGTGGTGGTGGTCGTTGCATGAGGAAAAGAGGAGTAAAGATTGGCGGTGTTTCAATAAGGAGAGATGGGGAGCAAAGATGATGATCGTGAGTGGAGAGTTAGGCAAATGAAAGGTTCTTGAGAGATTTTATTGTTCTATTGTTTCAATCAGTTTCCTATTGTTTTTTATTGTTTGAATCGGTTGTAACTTTGGAGCAATTTGATCCAGATTTTCATTTCCCATTATTTTTTATTTTTTATTTTTTTATAGGAAATCATAAGTGTATAACTATCTATTCAAAGTATTTTTTATTTTATGATTTTTGACAAATAAGTTACCGCCCTCCATAAAAAATATTTTAAGGTCATACCCCTTTTATTAATTTGACTTCTTCCACCGCCCTTTAGCCAAATTTTCCCTTTATTTTTTTTGTTTTGTGTTTGGAATATCTTGTACATGGTATTGAATTATCTGTATAAAAATAGGAATGGAAAGGCATAAAAAATTACCAGAAATGCTCTCATCTTGTCTCGTTTGTTTTTTATGGATGACATATTTTTGTTTGCAGAAGCCTCTTTATAACAGGTGGAGGTGATCACTAATGTTCTTAACTCTTTTAGCAAAGTATCAGGGGAGAGAATCGATGCTGAGAAAACCAATTTTTTTCTCAAAAAACACTTCTCACTAGACGCAAGCTCTGATAAGTTAAGCGTTTGGTTATAGAAAAACCAACAACTTGGGAAAACATTTGGGGCTCTAATAGTGCACGGAAGAGTCACCAAGGACACCTACCAAGAGATATTAGATAAAGTGAGAGCGAAACTTTCTGGGCGGAAAGCCAATTAGCTATTACTAGCTGGTCGTGTTATACTACCGCAGTCTGTTTTACTGTCTATTCCTAAGTTTCAAATGCAATCGACTAAGTTGCCCATTCACATTTTTTATGAAATTAATAAAGCGGTTAGGGGTTTTGTATGAGGATTCACACGAGACAAAAAGAAACTACACTTGGTGAATTGGGACACTATGTGTGACAGGAAAGAAAAAGGTGGCTTGAGATGTGTAAGCCTGGGAAAACAACATGGCATTCCTTATGAAAGTAGCATGGGAGCTGATAGCAAAAGAGGGATGAGCTATGGGTGTAGATCCTGAGAGCTAAGTACTATAAAAATGAAGAGAATAGGATTACCTTTTTAAAAAGAGAAAACAACACTCATCTCCAACATGGAAGGGGGTTTATGACGTCCTTCACTTGATGGAAAAAGGATTAACTAAGGCAGTGGGGGATGATAAATCGGTTAGGATCTTTGTAGATAGATGGTTGGAGGGCTATGATTTGCTATCTAATCACCTTATTACACCAATATCGGAGACAGAGAAGTACAAAACTATTTCTGATTTTGTGTTGAAGGATAGAAGCTGGGATATCCAAGAGCTAAAGAGGATGTTAGGTTGTGGAGAAAATCTCAAGCTGACCACCACTAATAGATGCTTTGGGTCCAAACCAACCACGATGAATGTTTAATGAGACTGGTAAGTTTTCTATCAAATGAATCAGCTTATTTATTAGCCATTGGTAACCATGTTTTGCAGGATGACCCTTGCTGGAAAGCCGCGTGGAAATGGAGAGGGCCCCAGCAGATAAAGACTTTCCTCTGCCTCGCTATCCAAGGAAGGCTTGCTACAAATGAATTGTGTCGGAACAGGGAGCAAAACTAAATGAGGTTTTCATCATCTGCAATTCAGCAACTGAGTCAACGATACACGCCATCATAGACTGCCCGTAAGTGACAGCCATCTGGGAACAATTAGTCCCAAATTCTAGACGTCAATCCTTTTTCCAACAGCCACTGAGGGACTGGGTAAATTTAAATTTGACAGGTAGCAATGGCAAATAGATCAATAGATTTGGTGTTGTCTGCTGGTTTTTGTGCAATAAGCAAAACAACAGGATCTTCAACGATGAGATCATGGGAGGAAATAACACAGTTAAACCTATTTTGCATAGATTTGAGGAATTTTTTTGCAGCCAAATTACTTTGAGATGGCAACAAATTAGACGACGTAATGAAGGAATTTATCGATGCAAAAAACCACCGGTGGAGAATGTCTTGAAAATCAATTGTGATGCAGCAATTAACAATGATAGAAATCGAGCTGCAGTGGGTGGTGTACGGAATCATAACGGTGAATTTGTGACTGCATTTTGTGAGAATATCAGCACTTCTTCAGTGGAAACTACAGAGATCGGTGCAATTTGACGAAGTTTGGAAACTGCAGTATATTATGGGTTCAACAGGTTGATCGTTGAATCTGATTCTCTAATAGCCTTGAATTTAATATAAAATCTAGGCCAGAGACCAAATCTAGACCCTGACTTAAGGAGCATCCAGCTTCTTTTGCTGAGAAATATGTCAGTTAAATTTTCCCATACATTTAGGGAAAATAATATATATATCGACACTTTTGCGAAGAATGCGTTAGATAGACAACCTCTTCCTTTTTAGAGTTACTAATCGAGCATGAAAGTTCATTCCCTATTTTATGTAATAGCTAGAGTGGAACAGGATTATGGTGGTTTATTTTGTAAAAAAAAAAAATTATAAATCAAATGGTAAATAATTTTAAAAAAGTAAATGAAAATATTATATGAATAGTATTAATATTGACCGTTGTATTATTTGTGTTTGGGTGATAAAACAAAATACTTTTTTTTCCCCCTTCAAGATGCTGGCAATTCCCGAACCCGTTCAATATACCGACACCCATGTCCAAGATATTAAAAAATGTTTTAATATCATTTCCGTAAATTTAATTTCACGATCCGACGGTTCTGTTCCCTATAACCCTTCCAAATCTAAATCACGACCATTCGCTCGAATCCTGACCCCACACCTTCCTCTACCATCTTATCACCTACACATCTGCATCGTCACAGTTCACACACACTCCCCAAGATCTGAACTCAACACATTACTACTTTTTACTACAAACACCCAAGCACAGAGCTCTTCTTTTTTCTTCAGTCCATCACCCCCTGTTTTTGCGGCAAAGAATCAGAACTCAGAAGAGCTTTTAAACAAATTACAAAAAAGTTCGAATCTTTGGTGATGGTGGAGGCACAGTCATGGACGACAAGAAGGGGCAGCAACCCAAGGTTGGAATCTACCGACCAAGTACTAGACATCCCAATTACTCCAACTGCTGAAATCAAACATCAGCAAGGATCATCCTTGATCTCTCCAACTGTAGTCACTGCGCTTATTATAGCCTCATGGTACTTCTCCAACATTGGTGTTCTTTTGCTTAACAAATACCTTCTCAGTTTCTATGGTTACCGTTACCCAATTTTCCTAACCATGTTACACATGGTTTCCTGTGGGATTTATAGTTTAATTGCCATAAAATGGTTGGAAATCGTCCCTTTTCAGCAAATTCACAGTCGGAGACAGTTCTTCAAGATCCTAGCTTTATCTGCTATTTTTTGCTTCTCTGTGGTGTGTGGTAATACTTCTTTGAGGTACTTGCCAGTGTCGTTCAATCAAGCAATTGGTGCCACAACCCCTTTCTTTACAGCCATTTTTGCTTTTGTTATCACTTGTAAGAAGGAAACTGCAGAGGTTTATTTAGCACTGGTCCCTGTGGTCCTTGGGATTGTTTTGGCAAGTAATAGCGAGCCATTGTTTCATCTTTTTGGGTTTTTTATGGCACTAGGATCCACTGCTGGGAGAGCCTTAAAATCTGTGGTTCAAGGCCTGTTGTTGACTTCTGAAGGAGAGAAATTGCATTCCATGAATCTGTTGTTGTACATGGCTCCAATGGCTGCAATGATTCTGCTGCCCTTTACACTGTATATTGAAGGGAATGTGACTGCTGTTACAATTGAGAAGGTTAGAGTTGATGGATTCATGGCATTCTTGTTGATTGGGAATGCTACAGTTGCTTATTTGGTGAATTTGACCAACTTCTTGGTTACAAAGCATACCAGTGCTTTAACATTGCAAGTTTTGGGAAATGCCAAGGCAGCAGTTGCGGCTATTGTGTCAGTTCTGATCTTTAGGAATCCGGTCACTGTGATGGGGATGACTGGTTTTGCAGTGACAGTGATGGGGGTGGTGCTTTACAGTGAAGCTAAGAAGAGGTCTAAAGTTACAGCTCATTGATTGCAATCATGGTATCTCTGCTTGAGGCAGAACAATACAGGGTGGTGAGGCTCCTTTTTCATTGCTCTTTGCTTTTGGTTGATTTTTGGTTCTCAATTGGTTCATTAATTGTGGGATCAATAGGAAAGATGTTTCACTCATTCATTGTATAGGAAGATGGGGTGGGGGAAAAAAGGGGGATTAGAAATATCCTTCTTCTTTCTCTTTTTTCTCTTTTCTGCTTTACACAATTTGTTTCTTCCTTCATAGGGGTGGTTTTTGGAGAATAAAAAAATTCTCCTTTTTCCATCCCCTTCT
Organism: Oldenlandia corymbosa var. corymbosa; assembly: GCA_949775105.1. Taxonomy (NCBI): domain Eukaryota; kingdom Viridiplantae; phylum Streptophyta; class Magnoliopsida; order Gentianales; family Rubiaceae; genus Oldenlandia; species Oldenlandia corymbosa. Next base: position 7,263,845 of record OX459119.1, on the reverse strand, counting down.
TGTAACTTTATATAAATTTCTTATGAAATTTTACCACACAAAGAAAGAAAGACTAATTCTTTAACATCGGTTGAATTCATGGGGGAAAAATATTATCCCCATTTGTTTCAATTGTTAAATTTGTAGTACTCTGTTCCTCGTTCTGCTGTCACTCCAGTCTTTACTTGTTTCTTAGTGTTGTGACTTGTGATTTGAAGGGATTGAATAGATCATGTTTAAGTGATTTTCAACACAATCAGCTTGTCGAATTATCGATATCAATGTTCATTAAGCAAGAGAAGAGAATGTTTGGTGAAGGCATTATTGGTGGGAATTAGAGTAGGCTTGATGATACTATTTAGATGGGAGGTTGCGATCATGAATGTTGCCAAAAAGGGATTCTTTACCGATTTGTAACTTGGCCACTTGATCAAGAAAATGTATATCTACTATATTTATCATACCAGGTGCAATGATGTTGGTTTAATTAGTTTAAGCTAGTGTTTCTTCCACGCCACGTACGCTACTAGTTCTTCAATTTACTAAGAGAAATGCTGCTCACGCAACCGTGGGTTTTGTTTAATGTAAATTATGTAATGTTTGGTCAAATTTGTCACACCAAACAAAACTGTTCTGATTAATTTGAGGAAAGAGACGTATGTAACTGTATAAAAGTGTAGATTTTTTTTTTTAATCTGTCCAAAATCTTGGTTAGTAGTCTACTTGTCATTCTTGTTAATACTCCAAATGCGATCTGGGAAGTCGCCAACCTGTCAATTAATCTTGCTGATCAAGGCTTCTGGTTAATGGGAAAACCGGATCTGATCAACAGCCCTCTGAACTTTATTTTTTTCTTTATAACACAGCTGGATAAGGGATCTCACTGTTCTTGTCTGCCATTTCAAATGTTGACAAATGTGTGTGTGTGTGTGTGTGTGTGTTTTGGTTTCTGGCAATTAACATGTTACATTCAGCATTCAGGTGCAGTAAATTGTAATGTTTCTATTTTGTTTGATTGAGAGATGGAAATGCATTTCTTTTGGTGTCAAGGAAGTGGAATTCTCTTTCTGAATCCGATCCAGATTTCCTGCATATGAGCTACTTACTAGTAGTACCAATTGCTGGGCTCTGTATTCTTTCTATTTGTAGGGACCAGATCCACATGGGGAGGGAATACCTTACTATTAATGGGGGGTTTATTAGTTTAAGGCACTATTAAAACTGGTGGTTGAAACTTCATTTTCAGCATGTGATTGGCCCCAAAAGTGCATCCACATCAACGTAGTATGAACAAACTTTTCAGCACTTTCATGCATTCATATTGCAGTTTGATCCCAAAAAAATGGGCAAAAGAATAAATTGCGTCCAGGGAAATTAAATTCTATTCCCATTCATCCCAGAATAGTGTTCAGGAAACAAAAACTCTGATTTCGGAATAGAGTACTCTGCAGCCTTGATTGATATTTATGTGAAAGCTACAAGAAAGAAAGAAAGGAAGCTTCATCGGAGGGCAACATATTTTCTGCAGAATTATCTCTTGAGGTTCATTAATCGGTTGTTACATTGTTATCTAATACTCCCTCTGTCCTATAATTATTGTCCACTTTGGATTTTCATTTCTAATTCAATTGTACTAAAAATGAAATCTCAAACTGAACAATAATTTTAGGACAGAGGGAGTATATAGGCACATAGCACGGAGCAATTCTGGAAATAGTGGTATAAATTGTGTAGCACAAAGTACTGTAATCGCATTTAAATTTTGATGGGTATACCTTAAAAAGATTACATTACAACAATACGAATATTTATTTGTTCTCTGAAAACAACTGAAAAAAGATAAATCAAATGTTACACACCAAAATCGAACCCATATATAGATTGACTGCTTCATTAATGATTCATCAATGGCCCAACCTTGGGACAAATTTTCCAAAGGTTCCAAATAAACCACGGCCAGCATTTCTTGTCGGGATCCATTGAACAGGGCTAGGAGCCGGTGCAGATGCAGGGGACTCCGCTGATCCCTCCGGCAGAACATCAATAACAAGCTTCATTCCACCAACCGCGCAGTGAACGCCGACGCTGCAAATGTACCACTTTTTTCCGGACGCCGCAAGTCTGATCACGTCGTATCCACTGGTAAGTGGTGCAGCATCAGTCGGTGCAGTGCACGTCTGGAATCCCGTCCCGTTCACCTTTGCTACGTTGTGAACTCCAACGGGGTACCGGAAAACTGTTCGCATGGCATTAATTACTTATGGTTAGAATTGAATTTTATTTCCATAATATCCCTTTATCTATCTCCTCAAAATAACATAAGAGTCGTATATATTGAAGAAGATATTTTTGTTTTCTAAAGATTTTGATTATGAATATTAATATAGTATGATCATACGTATAGCTATTTTTGGTTTGTTTTTCATTGTGTTTTTTTAGAAATAAATATTAATAATTGTCGGATCTCAATATACCTCTTTTTTTTTACATTTTTAATACATTTTTTTTACATTCCTAATAGAAAAATATTTAAAAATACACACTAAAAAAACGATCCAAACATAAAGAGAGATTATCCAAGATACAAATATAAATATCGAACTCGCATTTAGTAAAGTTTTGGACCTAACCACGTAAGGAGATTAAGGGGAGATTTAAGTTTGGACATTAACGTCATCAAGAACTAATGAAAGAGAAAAGAATTTTTTATCTCACCTAAATCATCGCCAACATGGAATTCTTGTCCCGAGGCCCAAGTTTGGTAATCAAAATTCAATGTCCAACCTCTGGCACCTCCAACGTAATGTACCTTAGCCATACTTGGAGCAACAAGTGTAGCAAAAAAAGCTACTACAATGAACAAAGCTTTTGAGGCCATTGTCTCGGACACTGTACTTTAGTGTTGAGTGCCTTCTCTAGTTCTGTGGCTTTGGCTATTTAGATGTTCTTTACTTAATTTAATTTTGCAAATATTTATAGGTGTGGATCGTAATGAAATTCAATCGGTCGGCCGGCCGGCCAATGATGTTAAACGGAATGATACATATGGAGCAAATACGTATGTGTTCAATTTTAACATATTTGTATATGAATATTATTCTGGGAAGAATCGTAAACCGTTGTTGGCTTCTGAATGTCTAAAATGTACTCCTTCCAGTGCTTAATATAAGGTATTTTGAATTGTCCTAGGTTTTACTTAGTTCACATTTTTTATTAATAAAAAAACCTTAAAAATATTTCATAACAATCAAGAGAATACAACGGATGTAAAAATATATTTTTAAGGTTTTTTGGTCAATTAAAAATACGTATTATATAAAACCTAAGACAAATCAAAATGTCTTATAATAAGTACAGGAGGGAGTACGTAGCTTCGGTGGAAGCACAAATGGAAAGATGTGGAGTGAATTACGAAAGTGCTACGTAACTGGACTTGTTCAAAGCTAGATTGGTTTTTGTCCCTCGTCAATCAATCTTCATGGAAAATATTAAATTTTGTCTGAGAAAATTTCAGTTATCCTTCCGATCTATTCCTTTCAAAATTTGATGCTAAAAAGAACAGAAATATGAAGAAAAAATCAACAACAAACCATTATCCTTTAACCTGTTCACGATATAAATTGCATTGTGGTTGGTGATTGGATGAGATTGATGTTAAAGTTACACGAGCAAATTGAAAAGGATTAGAAAATGAGATCTCCCAATCGCATTATAGACAATTATATTCCTTTTGTTTCAAAATCATTATCCAATTTAGATTTTCAATTTGTATTAAAACTTAACATCTAAACTGGACAATGATTTCGGGACACAAAGATTACTGCACAAAAATTCAATATATGGTCAGGATGGAAAAGAAGTAATGTGATACTCTATAATGCATATCTTTTGCAACGCCGGTTTGGTGGGCGATTGAATCCTTCGCGCGCATGTCTTTTTCCGAACAAAAACCTCAATGCAAAAATCTCTCCGGTCTTTATTATAAAAGATTTTAAATTTTTTTATATTTCAGTTGCCATATTTTTTAATTAAAAATAAAATTTTAAAAATATTTTATAACAATTATAAAAATATATTGTAAAAATGTATTTTGAGAGTTTTATTCCCAATTAAAAGAATATAAATGAAATTTAGAAAAAGTTAAAATACTTTATGATAAAGATCGGAGAGAGTATCTCAGGCGTATACGAGGACTAGTGTTCGAGGTAATAGATTCAGAGATTTATTTGTAGAAGAAGGTTTATACAAGCGCAGAATTGTGAACCTTCGAAGAAATGGTACTCCTTTTAATCGTAATCATAAATCACAGATATTTTTAAACTAAATATAGTACTATTTTCGTCCCAAAAAAATAGTCTACATCGAGTTTTTTAAATTTGTACTAAAAACAGTACAAAACTCAAAACTCAATGTGGACTATTTTTGTGGGACGAAGGGTGTATTAGTTTATATCTTATAATTAAAACGAATACATAACTGACTAGCACATTTTTTTATCAGTGCAACTCCGCATAAGCGCCTTAAGGTAATCTATTTCTCTTAGTTTTTCGAAGAAACGTATTATTAATACGTAAATGTATTTCCCAAGGTTAATAACACATCAACTTTTTTCAACATTATCCTCACCTTCTTTTCTTTTCACATGCGATATCAATGACCGAAATGTCTCTTATATGTGCTCTTTCCAATCGCAACTCATTTAATTAGGGGAAAGACACCAAGGCATTGACATGAAAACGCAAAAAAAAAAATAATAATAAATAAATAAAAAGGAATATACCACTATATTTGGGTTCCTCAATCTTTTAAATTGAGAAATTAAGTTAAGAAATTGAATAAATATAATGTTTATTTACATTAAAATATTTTAGATGATATAAATTTGATATAAATTTCGTAAGTTCAATTTTAACATTTTAATTTTCATAATTAGACCATTTTTCCAAGGCAGGGGTGGTAGATTATTAGTCTTTCTCTGGTAAATAAAATTTCCAAATAAATCGATGCAATTATTATGTTGTATTTAGTCCATTATTCTAAAAGGTTGTAAAACAAGTTCTTTAACTGATAAAACTTGAGTTTTCCACGTTTTAACTGATAAAAATGATGGATGAAAAATATGCAATAGCTGTCATCCAAACTGTTTTTATAAACAACATTAAAAAAGGGACAAATCTGTCACAAAAATGCAGTAGAAATTGGAAAAGTATTGAATTACACATGTGAAATGTATGTAGTCTAACAAATTAATGGAGAGCACTGAGGGCGTACACTCTCCGGATTTATTCCAAAACGTAACATACTAAGTCCAAAATTAAACCATCAAAATCTATAAAATGTTATTCAAAAAATTCCAAATCAAGCAGGCTTTAAATCATGATCCAAACGATCATGGAAACTAGAGCAGCAATCATCAGTGACGGAGCAGTGATTCCGTAGGCGGATCCGGGTTGTGGAGCGGGAGTCGGCGAATAACCTTCCGGCCAAACATTAATGACAAGCTTCATCGGACCCTGGTTGCAGTGGTTGGCGACGCCACAAATGTACCATTTCTTTCCGGGAGCCGCCAGTGTGATCATGTCGCTTCCGCTGGTGAGAGGCTCAGCTCCTAATGGTTTGGTGCACTGTTTAAAATCCGTCCCGTTTACCTTTAACACGTTGTGCTTTCCCGGTGGGTAGTTGAACACTGTCACAAATACAGAATATTTTCGTACCAAATTAGAATATGATAATTTACGATTTAATTTTAACTTTGTTACGAGTTGTTACATGCATCGTGCATAAATGACGTTGTTATATATAACAAATGCCCATATTAGATATTAGATAATGGTATCGAAAGAAATGAATATTAATTTTTTTTAGACAAGTTTTTTATTATCTATATATTCTTTATGTTCCAAAATTATTGTCCAATTTGGACTAAAAGATCACTAAAGTGACTCTTTTTGTAGGATGGATAGTGGAGACGTACTTAGCATGTCGCCAACGTGGAATTCTTTGCCTTCAGCCCACTTGGCATAGTCAACGCCCAACGTCCAACCTTTATCATCCCCAACCACAAACTGAGTAGCCATTGTTGGAGCAAAAATTGTGGCAAAAACAGCCACTGCGATGAAGAAAGCTTTTGATGCCATTGCAAACACGCTTTGAAGTTCTTTGTTCAAAAGCTCTCTAATTTCTTTCTGTTTGCTAGTAATTAGTTGCTTTTGATGGCTGAGTCTCTAGGTTTGTACTACTATTTATATATCATTTGGATCATGAACAATATTTGACAAATCATATAACAGCCGGCTAATGGCGGCAATATCATGGATGGTTCAAGCTTAACTTAAAACAAGAGACCTCGTGAAAGCTGTTTATTAATCTCCAAGTTTTGGCTTATGAAAAATGTGACTTAGTCAAGTTTCTACCGCGGCGGAAATTATTCTAGTATTATGTTATTTTTTTTGAGGTGGATTTAGTGCAATACACTATGTCTTTGTTACATTTGTGCTCACAAAAATCAAAGTTTATAATTATAGAACTTAGTGGGTACCAACAAGCATATTTGGTTTGTAAAAAGTATTATATCCCTTTAATTATGATCCGACTTTAAATCATGATATCCATGGTATGCTGAAATGATCAATATACATATTGGGTATATAATTTTGTTTTTTGAGAAGAAAATATCCAATTTGATTGTAGATTAATGTAGCATTCGTTTCAGATATATAACGGGCATACTGTGTGTTAAAAAAAGAAAGAAACAAACAAACTTATTTGTTATGTTGGCCGAGTTTATATGGCTTTACTTCTTCCGAAGGATGCGCTTTTACCTTTTAGGGGCATAAGGAATATAAGGATCATTACCATTGAACATTCTCTTCGTTGTTTTCGGTGAATTGCAACAATGGATACAAAAATTTGGCTGGCTTTCATCCTCTTTTTTTTTTCCCCTTCGAACGGCCAGATTCCTGCCGTAGGAAATTTGTGTGATATTTTGTAACCTCCAATGGAGCTGCTGTTTCCACAACGTGAAAAAGATGGAACGGAGAAAAAACGAAAATTTTGGGGGGTTTTTAGGAGAATCTTAGCTCTCATTGCTGGAAACGATCTTTCCTATACAAGATAAATAAGAATAAAAACCTATATATGTACCTAATTTAATTACTCTTAACTTATTTGAAGAAAAAATAAGTACATAGGAAGCATCTTTATATTTATTTGACACCTTCTGTCAAAAAGCATACACTAAAAAGGACTAGAGCCAAGAAATAAGAATTGTCCTAAGTTCCTTAATTAATAATATTATTAAAGAAAGCCATCAACCCCATAATGTCATATAATAATTTCAGTACGTTATTTTTCTCGTTTAACATTTCAGCTGCTTAATCAAGTAACTGTGGCTTTCAAAAAATAAAAAATGAAAAATAAAAAAAATAAAAAGTAACTTATGTATTGATAAGAAATTAGGGGCCGGAAGACAATTGATTGACTTCACAGTACGTTTTTACTTTTTTTTTTTTTTCTTTTGCATGATATCCTTTTTAACTTCTAATTAATGAAAGAGTCCTTCCAATACAATATTATCGATATTTTTCACCAATGTAACATTACAATTTGAATCACTGGTTGTTTAGCGCGCCCCTCCTATATTGTCCAGAAAAATAAAAATAAAAAAAAAAAACTTCCAACCTTTAATTTCTTGTTTTTACAAACATATTTATATACATTTCCTTCTTTCAATTCGGTCAGTTGGATTGGTGACTCTTCTTTCGGTTATATTTATATCATCAAAATACGGAACACGAAGTTTATTGTACACACGACCAACTATGGATTATGAGACTACTTATAGAGTAATAACATTTTAGATAATTTTATTAGAGTGAACTGTAAAGGAACTCGCCATGTATACTTTCACTTTAAACAGATAACCTTATTTGAACTTCACCTTGTTACTATGAAATTCAAAATTAGATGATTGCCAATCTCTAAGTCGCCATTTCGATAAGCTTGTTCATTATTTGATAAAATTGGTCTTCTGTGTTACGAATAATTGATGATCGAGGGGCAAATGAAACTAGTTTCTTCTATAAATAGGCATTATACAATGATCAACAAGTCTAATCTTCTTGTAGACGGTACAATTAAATTGGGAGACATTATACGTTAGGGTAATTAAATATGTTTAAAAGAACCCATGATATCATTTGGACTCGTGTCTCTTTTCTCAAATAGTTGCATATATAAATTTAGAAATTAGAAAGAGAGAGTGAAAAAGAATGAGTTTATGTTTGACCTGCAATCTAAAGAATAGTATAATGATTATATTCCAAATTTAAGCCATAAAAACTGAAATTTAATTTCAAATCAACATCAATTAATTAGGTCACGATCAAGACGACCAAGGAAACGAGTGCAGCCATCATCAATGAGGGAGCAGTTATTCCGTAGGCGGCTCCGGGTTGCGGAGCGGGACTTGGGGAATATACTTCCGGCAACACGTTAATGGCTAGTTTCATCGGCCCAGATTCGCAGTGGCTGCCGACACTGCAAATGTACCATTTCTTTCCGGGAGTCTTGAGTTGGATCAAGTCGTTTCCGCTTATCAGAGGCAGACTTGTCAGTGGCGCTGAGCACTGTTGGAATTCCGTTCCATTTACTTTTACCACATTGTGTTTTCCCAGTGTATAGTTGAATACTGTCAAAAACACCGAATATTAATGTCCGAAAATACGAAATTTAAGCCTATAAATCAGGTTAATGATTGATCATATCATACCTACGAGAATCCGCATTAGTTGATTAATTACGCATTAGGATTAAAATTACTCTCCTTCCGTCCTAAAATTATTGTAAAAATACAATTTAAATTTTTATCTTTATATAATTTGGACTGAAAATGAAAATCCAAATTGGACATTCATTTCAGGAAGAATGGAGTATTTACTAGGATACTGCACTTTTGTAAGTGGTGACTTTTAAGATGGATACTGGAGGCATAACCGTTGTTGATCTCATATACTTAAGTTTTCTTCATGGACTCAAATCAATGTATTAAATTAGGGATATTGAAAATAAAGATTTTTAGAATTACAAACATTGATTAATTTTAATATTTGTGGTGCGATTTTATAGAGTTGATAGGAACATACCCAATTTATCGCCAACGTGAAACTCTTTCCCTTCAGCCCACTTCTGATAATCAAAGTTGAGAGTCCATCCTTTATCATCTCCAACCACAAAGTCCGCAGCCATTGTTGGAGCAAAGATTGTGGCAACCATAGCCAATGCAATTAAGACAGATTTTGATGCCATTGTAATTTTTAACCAAGCTAATAATTTGGCGTATTAGCTAGTCAAAAGCTCTATTTTCTTTCAAGTAATTTGCTAACTAGTTGTTATTGATGTTTAGGGTTCTTGGTTTCGTAGCATTTATACATTGGTTTTGAACAATATAACTAGCCGGCTCATGGCGGCAATATGAATTAAACAAGTTGCCGATTTAACGTTAACAACTTGACTTGGTAAAAGGTACATATGTTCGGCTTTGGCTCATAAGAGCCTGCATTTTGTTCATTTTCCTTGTTTTTGGCTGTATTGAGGAAAATTTACTTGAGGGTCATGAATGAATGTACGCAAACATCATGTCTTGGTTACATTTGTACTCCTTTAGATGAAAGTATCGTCATAAACTCCAACCTTGGTCCAAAAGAAGAAGTATCTTCTTCGACCAAAAAAAAAAGAAAAGAAAAGAAAAGAAAAACTATCTTCATAAACTATTAGTTTGATTGATCGGCTTCATTTTAATCTCTCTTTTTTTTTTTCAATTTACATAAACCACGAAATAATCTTTTTAACACTTGAATTTTTGTTTAATGTGGCAAATGGCTCTCCAGAAATAAAACTCTGACAAAGACGTATTTTAATAAATTACTCTATCTGTCCTAAAATTATTGTCCAGTTAGAGATTTCACTTTTAGTACAATTTAAACTAGAGGTGAAAACCCAAACTAGACAATAATTATAGGACGGAAGGAGTATTATTTATATAACATGTAATACGTGTGGCTAGCCTAGTTGGTACATATGTGTGGGTTTATAACTTTGGCCACAACGTGAACATGGACATTTTTTTTGGTTTGCTTGAAGCTATACGGTGTAATTTGTCTGGGCACTGTGATATATATGTTAGGCCGAATGAAGAAAGATTCTTTTTTCCAAATCCTTAGAATTAACTAATGGACAAAAGAAAATGAATTTGTCGTTTTGGAACCTCTAATTGCAGCTTTACGTTCCTTAATTATTCCACAACGTGAAAAAAAAAAGTTGAAAATTAAGAAGAAAAGGGCAACAACAAAAATGATAAGAAGAATGAACTCCATTGAATAAAGCTATTGATAAGAATGAATTCATGAATTGTATCCATATCCTCTCACAACAATAAATAAACTAAAGTAAAAGGAAGGCAAAAACATAGTTTTAAATTAAGGTAGAAAATGAGTTTTTGCTTCCGGAAAAGACTTAATTATCAATTAGATGATCGAAACCATCAGGCCATCACTTCAAAGTTTTCAAACATCGAATGAATAATACAACAACAATTTCTTCAGGTGGTTTGTTTGTTCGTGTTTTTTCTTATTTCCTTTTTGCTGACAACTGTGAATCACATTGTTGTCATTAGACACATTATAATATGTGCTTACTTACAACATTCTAGTAATTGTTGTAGATTAAAAGGGAAAAAAAAAAACATATGTAAGTATCATATATTTTATGCTTCTCAAATAATTTTTTTTATTTTATTTTTGGGGACAAGAATTCAACAGAATTTTCCTTGACATATCCAAGTTTGGATCACATATTATTTTTTTAAAATTTTTTTTTTTTTGAAAAAGAGAACTTCCGTTAAACTTGCTGGAATTCAGCCAGCTCTGTTTGATACAAGAATCTCGGTAATGAAGACCAAGTTTTAACTGAGGATAAAAAGGACTTAGAATGGGTTGCTATAGCATGTGCAATCCCATTTTGTGATCGAGGAATCCAATACAAATTTACAAAGGAAAGGTCTAAAAGTAGAGTCCTAATATCGTGAAGGATTGGAACACTTTGATAGGCACAATCCCCTTCTCCTACAGCAGTCAAAATTGCAGTAGAAGAATCTCCGAGGACTGTGATATTGCTAAGATTGAGTTCCCTCAGCAAAGGGAGAGCTTCTTTTAATGCTAGAAATTCCGTCAATTCTGCTGAGTTAATATCAGTGATACACACCCCTCTTGCACTTATAAATTCTCCTGAAACATCCTTCACATATATTCCTAATCCCACACAGTTTCAAGTTGATGACACTGCTCCATCAAAATAGACACAAGTTTGTAAATTTTGCGGGCAAATCAGATGGCACGATCGAAGGGATGAAGAAACAGCCAGGGAAAAGCCATTAGCTAAGTGAAATTCTCGCAGTAAATTAGCTGCCTATGTAGCTAATAGAGGAGCCGAAATCTGCTTGTCTTCAAAGAGCCTGCTGTTTCTTGAGTACCATATTGAGTTGCAAATAGAACCAAATAATTCTGCCGCATCTCGATAACAATTCAGTATCACTTTCTTGACCCAATCTTCCCATCTATTTTGACGCAAATGTAAAATATAGTCGCGGATTCCAGACGCGAACCAAACCTGTGAAGCATAATTGCACCAAAAAAATAAATGAGAAGTTGAACATGAGACAGCATGACATAAGGGGCATGATGGGTCAGGAAAGCATCCTCTTTTTCCTAGATTCTCAAGAGTGAGAAGTGAACTTGTCGAACATCTCCACAAAAAGTGAAGAACACGACTCGGCAGTTTGAGTTTCCACAGCTTCTTCCAGAGCCGTTTGTCCTCCACAGACAGGGCTGCATTAGGATGATGATCATCAGGGGGAGTAGACGAATCCAGCAACACATTATATGATGTTTTCACAGAGAACCTTCTATTGCTGGAGTGATGCCATATCCACCTGTCCATCGAAGAAGAGTTACCTGGAATGATAGATAAAATACAATCTGCCTCCTGAGTAGTGAATATTGACCGAACTAAGTCATGTTTCCAGGATCCTGATGCGTCAATTAAGCACGAAACTGGAGAATTCGAGGGCAGGATCGAAGGAGGGCTGTGTGATTGGAAAGCTGGCGAACACGGCAGCCAACGATCCATCCAGATTGAGGTTTGATGCCCCCAAAAAATCTGTTTCCGACAACCTAAAAGGAGAACATCTTTTCCTTTAAGAATGCTTTTCCATGTAAAAGATGGTCTCGTTCCTAGCAAGGCCTCCAAAAAAGAAGAGTTTGGATAGTATTTTGCTTTCAGGATGCGTGCAAGCAAGAAACCTGGGTTAGTGAGGATTTTCCAAGCTTGTTTACTAAGTAAAGTCAGATTGAATTTTTTTAGGTCCCGTAATCCTAGCCCTCCTTTACCTTTAGGTTGCGATATTTTTTTCCAGCTCAGCGATCTGATTTTCCTGTGATCACTTTCATCTCCCCACCAGTATGAAGCAACCATGGTATTCAGCTCCTGAATTGTGGTATCTGGCAACTGAAAACATGACATTGTGTAGGTCGGTATAGCTTGTACAACACTTTTTACTAACACTTCTTTCTCCCCTTTTGAAAGACACTTCTCTTTCCTGCCTTCCAGCTTCTTCCATACTATCTTTTATCGAATTAAACAGCTCACGTTTGTTCTGGCCTGATACAGTAGTTAGACCAAGGTATTTTTCGTGCCCTTCAACTTGAGGAATTTCTAGGATGGATGAAATCCGAGATGCCAATGTCTAATCTGTGTTTGGACTGAAGACGGTACCAGATTTTTCATAATTGATGCGTTGGCCAGAGACTCTTTCATACATTTGAATAGCAAACTTAAAATGACGAGCCTCCTCCTCCGAAGCCTGACCAAACAAAAGTGTATCGTCTGCAAAAAACAAATGAGAAACCGCTGATGCCCCACGTCCAACAGAAATTCCATGAATATGACCACATGCCTGCAAATCCTTGAGAATACATGAAAAAAGTTCGGAACAAATTTGGAAGAAATAGGGAAATAGTGGGTCTCCCTGTCTTATACCTCTCTGTGGCTTTAATTGACCGAATCTCTTTCCATTTAGAAGGAAAGAAAAAGATACCGTGGACAAGCAATGAAGCAGCAATTCAACAAAGTTGGAATCTAGACCTAAAACCCTCATAATGTCACCAAGAAAACACCATTCTACTGTATCAAAAGCCTTACTCATGTCAAGTTTTATGGACATTAGACCTAAGTTCTCCGACATTCTTGATCGCATATAATGATGCGTTTCGTAAGCAACCAATATATTATCAGTAATTAATCTACCAGGGACAAATGCCGATTGAGAATCACTAATGATTGAAGGCAATATGTTTCGAATTCTATTGGCTAGCACTTTAGAAGCTAACTTGTAGATGACATTACATAAGCTTATTGGCCTAAATTGAGAAATAAAATCAGGTTTTTTGACCTTTGGAATGAGTACTATGTAGGTGAAATTGATGGAGGAATTCAAAGGTTTATTATTTAGAAAATGTAAAACATATCTGATTATATCAGAACCTATTATATGCCAATACTTTTGAAAGAAAATATGAGACATACCATCTGGTCCAGGAGATTTAAAAGGGTTCATTTGTTTAAGCGCACGGATAATTTCAGAATCAGTGAATGGCAACATAAGACGAGTATTCATCTCTGTTGTTACTCGAGGAAGAATTCTGTGAAGAGCTTGCCTGATTTCGCCCATGGAAGGATTGGAAGATGAGAACAATTCCCCGAAGAAACCAGCAATAATTCCTTCCACTTCATCCTTGTCAAAGCAATCTTGACCTTCTTCATTTTTGAGGAAAGAAATATGGGTCGTTTCCTTTCACTTATTAGCGCGAGAATGGAAGAACTTTGTGTTTCGATCCCCTTCACGATACCAATGTTGCTTCCCTCGTTGTTTCCACTTTAATCCATCTTTCTCCAACAATAGCTCCAGTTCTGCCCGCAGCTAACAAATTTTATCCTCTATGCCTTCATTTAGGAAACCTTGTTCCAGTGAATGAATCTCTCTCTTTAGCACTTCAATCTTTTTACCAATCTCTCTCACTTGTTTTCCACCCCATTGCATAAGTCCAACAGCACAATTATTCAGTTTATCCAGTAAATCTTCTGAGGGACAATTCTAAGCATCCCGAATAACTCTTTCATAATCTTCTGACTTAATCCACATTGCCTCAAATCGAAAAGGTTTTGGCCCCCTCCTTTGGAAATGATTATGAGGCGAATGGAATTTTAAATGAATCAATAAGTGATAAGAGAAAATGGTAGGACAATGTTGTGCTCTTCCTGATGAAAAGAGGGATCGCCAATGAGAATTACAAACTGCTCGATCAAGGAGAGACCGCTAAGTGTGAGGAGAAGTCCGAAGTATGCTCCAAGTGAACTTTGGACCATAGTACCCAAGGTCTGACAAGCCACAAAACTGTAGAAAATCACGGAACATGTTCAGCTGCTGGTTAGTACGATGACCTTTTCCTTGTGCTTCATGATGAAACAGAACTTCATTAAAATCACCCATGCATAACCAAGGTAGATTAGAATCCATATTGAGATCTTTCAGTTGATTCCAGGTTGCTCGTCATTTAGCCAAATCCGGTTCCCCATACACACCCGTAAATCTGAAGTTGTGATCTTGAAGCTCAACCATAACATCAATGAATCTTTCACACATACTTTTTAACCCCACAATGACCGACTTCTTCCAAAGTAAGGCCAATCCTCCAGAACGGCCATGACTATCAAACCCTACACCATTCATATTTGTTATCCATTTGACTGAATTTATTGTAGAACTAAGACATTTACTCTCAATTAGGAAGACTAAATCAGGCGACTTAATGCGTAAGAAATTACGCAATTCCTGAATTGTTTGAGGGTTCCCAAGCCCTTGACAATTCCAGCTAATGATACTCATATTGATTGGCGGGATTGGCTAGTTGCGCCAATCACCGCCATCTCATGAAGGTTTACATCATCATCAGAACCAGTTTCTGTCCAAAATGAATCTGCTTCCATCACCGAGTTTTCAGAACATGACTTTTTCCCAACAGTCGTTGTTTTGCACGTGTGCAAGGGGAATCAACCATGTTAAGCTAAACAGTTTGCTTTCGGTTCCTTCGTGCATATTTAAGTTTCCTAGATGCTTTTTTTTGCTGGAGTATCAAGCTAGAGAGGGATTTGGACAAGGAAAGGACTAGCTGGAATGTGAGTATTTGGGGAGGGAGGGAGGGGAAGTGGGATGATTAGTTGGTTTGGTTGGTAATGAGTGAGGCTCAGGGTCAAAAGGATGAGATGGGACAATGTCTTTCATTGAGAAGTCAGGGGATGAGAGGGGCGGCATTTGATCAGGAGATGATACAGTATGTGGCGGGAGTAAAGAGTTAAGTGGGGGAGGAGGGGGGAAAGTGCGTGAATCAACATCTTCTGAGGATAAGACCGTCGTTCTGGCAGAGTAAGATACAGTATGAGATTTAGAGTTTGGAGATATTTCAGGGGGATGATTAATGATCGTGGTTGGGTGAGTGGAAGTTGATGGAAGTGAAGGCGGAAGATACGGGTTTAGAGTGGCTTGAGAAGGCTGGCAGTTACGATTTTGAGAGTCTAGTGGGGAGTTATTCAAAATGGGGCGTAATGGAGAGAGGCAGTTAGAGTTTGAAACTATTGGGTGGGAGAAACTGCTATGTGGCGGGGCTGGTGGTTGATGCTGAGGTTGGGGTGGTGGTGGCCGGAAATTATTACGACCAGAGAACCTTGGATTACCATAGGTAGACATGAACGGGCTGTATGGAGGGGAAGCATTTAACCAGGGTCCATATTCTGATGAACCAGAAGTGGTTGATGGGGAAAGCAATTTATCATCACAGCAATCTTCAAGATGCCCAATCTTTCCACAGAAATGACAAAAATCCGACAATCTTTCATAAAAGATCCTGCAAGGCCTGTCAATGTCCATATAGGTAAAATGAAGCAGCCTATGAAGAGGTTTACTAATATCAAGATTAACTTTGATTCGTAAAAGACGGCCAACAAGACCTCCATCCGAATCATTGTTAACTTCCAAGAAATTCTCCAGTCGATTTCCACATAATTCTGCAACAGACTTAGTCATGCAGTTGAAAGGCATATCATAAACATGAATCCAACATGGAGAATAAATGAATTTTAGATCATTGACGTTAACACCATTTGTGATCCTTTCCAAAACCAAAAGATCATTTTTGAATTTAGTTTTGTAGAGCCAAGGGGAGCCTGACTCAACTCTTCGCAAATCTGCCAGGGAATTGAATTGGAACATCACCACATTCTCAGCAAGAGGCTTACATGAGATTCCCGATCTAGTATACCACAGTCCTTTGAATTTCTTCTCGCTATCAGAGGTAGGGATACTTGATGTTATGATCACTTTAGCTGCCAAACAAAGTGTATCATTAGAATCTGCAAGATCATCAAGAGACTGCCTCTGGGATTCCTCATCATCAAGTGACAAGCCAGAATAAAACTTATTAATCGTTTCGTCCATTCTACCAAAGGTTGAAAGCAGGCAAGAAAATACAGAAAAACGTCCGAGAAATTGGAGAAATGAGTCCCATAAGATTTTGCCAAACCTGAAACTGCAATCTGAAAATATAAACAAACAGTTTAAAAACGAAAAGATTTGGTAAAGAAACACAGAAAATTTCCGATGGAGAAGGGGAATTGAGTGATAGGAATTGAAAACAAGACTTACAGAAGTGAAGAGGAGTAGAACTACGATAAGAATTGTACGGGGAAAAGACTGCTACAAAGACTCATTTTCACTCTCAACTGCTACAGAGAAAACTCTGATAAAAAATTTCGCTATGTGTTTAAATTAATCTTTGAAGATGTTTATCAATTTTAATGCTCTTTTTTAAATCAATGTGCGGTGTGCCATAATACGTTAAGACGATCTTGTAATATAGTTTAATGTTTTGTTATCCTATTGCCCATGCTGCCATACGAACGTCCGTCATTCAGAACTAAATTTCTAAGTACACCTATCCATCTAAATATGCCAAATAACAGTATAATTAATACACAAATATGAAAACGTTGCTAACTTCCTAAATGGGTGTTTGATGGGTGTGGTAAAAATTAAATAAAATATCGGTGTATGTTTTTTATAAAAAAAAAAAATCGGTATATGTATTCTATCACTACATTAGAAAGTATCGGTATATAATAAACCATCTTTCTAGTTGTGATATTTTCATAAATTTGCGTGACAGAGTTAAGGACAAGCAAATGTGTCATCTTTTAATAATATTAGAGATATCTTAGATTTTAGTTTAAAAAATATTTATCTTATTTTTGTATCTAATATGAAACTACTACCCTGTTATTAGTTATGTTTGTAAATCTCATATTTAATCCATGAATTCCTTGGCGCGTCACTATATTCGAAAGCAAGAACATTTCCATGACTTAACTAATCGAATTTTGTTACAACTTTTGTCACTAAGAGCAGTTGAGACTTGAGATTTTGTAATTGCTATATGTAGATCATGATTCAACAAATTGTTTTTCTGAGTTGGAAAATAATTTTTCGCAAATTTTGACCTACATATTTCTTCCTACTCAACATACGAATTATGTATATTGAACTAAACAGAAAAGGAGGACCTTGAATTGAGAGCTTAACCCATGAATCTTGGACATTGAGATATATATAGTTCTTATTAGACATTAAAGAATTACAGAAAAAACATACAAGTTGTTTCTTTCACTCCTCAATCCTCATCGAATTAAAGCTGGATCATGACGAGTTCTTCACATTACACACAGATATTAAAGCAACAACAACAAAAAAAAAAGGCTTTCGCTAAGCAAAAGGAATATGTAATGACTCAAATATAAAATATTAGACCATAATGGTCACGAGGAACACTGCCAATGAAGCAATCATACATGCAAAAAACTGAGGATTAAGAAGTCCTGAAGAAGGTGTAGCGGCAGATTTGTCGCTAGAAGAACCTTCTTTGTCGCTGGAATATCCATCTTTTGTTTGAACATTGATAACAAGTTTCATGCCTTGTTCACAATGGTTGCCCACTCCACAAATGTACCATCTCTTCCCAGCATCCCCAGCTATGGTAATTACATCTTTCCCACTTGTTAGAGCATTTGTTCCTGCGTCGTATGTGCATGTTTTGAACCCATTTCCATCCACTTTGTACACATTGTGAGCTCCTTGTGCGTAATTGAATACTACAATAATATCCAAAACAAATAAATTATAAATGAATAAAAAGCGTATAAGAGTACTGTATGTTAAACTAAATAAGTATCATATCAATACAAATATACGAATTTTATTTTAAGACGAATGAAGTATAGATTTTCAAAGATGGCTATATTTTTGGGAATGTAACGAACAGATTGATTAGTGAAAATTTGGTTTGATTTACTCACTGAGTCTATCACCAACAAAAAACTGTTTTCCCTTTGCCCAATCTTGATAATCGAAATTTAGCTTCCAACCATTCTCATCTCCAACCACAATATCTTTAGCCAAGGTTGAAGTACTGGCCAAAGCTGTAAAAATAGCAATTGATGCAATCACACGCGTGAACGACGCCATTGGGAAGCTTAATTAATTTAAACTCTTAATCTGCTACCTTAATTAAAACTCTTTTGAGAGAGTTAATTGAATCTGAGCTTGGCTTTGGAGTAGTGAAAATAATATGATTGTATATTTATAGGTGAAAATCAGCCGGCATGACGGCATTAAGCATATATTACAGATCATGTAAGATTTACTAGTTGCTTGCATGTTTTGACTTTTACCGGACGAAAAAGTCGTCCGACTAATTTTATCTCCGTGAACAATATTGTAGATAAAACATCTTTGGTTTATGTTTCCATGATATTGCACAACCAGAATTCCGGTTGTTGGTAGGAGACCTCCTAGGATAATCGTAATTATATTATTAATGAAAACTTAAATACAACACTAAAAGTATATATAAAAACAACCTGGACTACGTCAAACTGAAAGAAAAAGGGTGCAAATTTACATTTACAAGACTACAATCCTGTACATCTCTAACTTGGCAATGCTTAACTTTCGAAGAATTTTGTAAAAATCTACCCCCTCTGTTTTAATGAAATGATTATTTGGTTTATTTCGGAAAGTTTTATACCACAAAATCTACAAATTCTAAGTTCTATTTTCCGAAAATACTCCTTTTCATTTGGCTTTAGATTATGACAATATTTATCGACTTTGCACAACTCAGCTACTGTTTTGATCAGCTTATAGATAATTAAGTATATATAAACACTCGTTCTATTAATTGGAATAAGCTCTTAATCACATATTTTTCCTGTTTCGAGTTTCTCAGATGTTATAAACAAATGAGACAACATCCGCAAAGATTAATTAATTTCTGCTTGGCTTTGCTACAATTGTAATATATTTAAACCTCAGTTTATTCCTCCACTTTGAATCTTCTGCTGGCAGCTTCTTAACGTTACCAGCCAATTTGTAACGTTTAAATGAATCCTTCCTAAAAATGAATTACAGCATTAAACGTTTAAACTCCCTTCCATGATTGTAACGATCCTCCACCTGAGTATCCCACCCAAATAATAATGACGATATACGCATAATATATAGCGATTGTGCAAACACAAATATAATGGAGTAAGATCATTATAACTTGTGAACTTGAATTTATGTGACCTGAAAAAAATAAGATGAAATCCAAAAGAAATTATGTATACCAGGAAATTTCGTAATTGAATAGTTACAAGAGTCTAAATGAAGTGTTAATCACTTAAAAACAAAATTAATAGAACAGGAGGAAGTTTTAAACTGGTGTAAATCCTATCTCAAAATCCAACGGTCACGATTTTTTGTTTACTTATGAATCTGATGAGCGGGATTTCTTTGGCAACAATATGCAAACAAGGGTGAATTCAGTGAGCCCTAATTGTTCCGAATTAATTATAATACCATATATCCGAAGAAGAATAGAGTGTTACTCTTTCCGGTTCTTATCGTAAGACATTTTGATTTGTTCTAATTTTTTTTTTTTGCTTGAATAAAAAAATTTAAAAATACATTTTTATATTATACTCTCCTAATTATTAAAAAATATTTTTAAGGTTTTTCTTTTAATTAAAAAAACTTACTAAGTAAAACTTAAGATAAATTAAAATATTTTATAATAATGACGGGAGGGAGTATTAAGCAGAGAAGTTATATAGCCTAGCTATCTTTCCGAGTTGTTCTTCTCTTGCTCTTCTCCAATTGGTTATTACGTTTAGTTTACTAGCATCGGCCTATATTTAGATGTGTTTCTCGGACTAAAACTTCTATATATGATTAAAGGAGTTAACTATTTCTTTCCTATTAAAAAAAATAAAAATAAAAAATAACTTTGCTTTTAGTTACTACTATTCTCAATTACTGTTAGTTTGTCTATCCCCGAGCGCTTTTTGATTATCACAAGTTGAAAGTATAAATATATGTAGGTAATTCAATAATCTAAATGAAAAAAAAAAAGTCATTAATTAGGTAGCAGCTAGCAATGATACTCCGTAAAATTGAAATAATTCATTTTGACATAAAATCCCGACTCCCACACTCGACACTGACCATTCCCCCAAAACGTAAATAATCCTAAAACAGATAATTACAAAAAAAACGAGAATATCAAAGGAGTAAGATCCTGAGAATACGTGTAAACTGGAAAACAAAAATCAAATGCGGAGGAATGATACGGGGAAATTAAATTTAGAAAATAAAATCTGATTTTAGAAACTAATGGTAACACTTGGGTCAGATTAAAACAATCCACATTATTATCATCTGAAAACACTAACATTAATAAATCAAGAAGTTGGGTTTAAATAAACGTAATTTTCATTACTAATAATAAAAAGATTTCTAGACTAACTATAGACCCCCGTGCATGAAAGGCCATCTCTACACCAAACTTTATTTCTCCCACACACACAGAACAACCAGCATGGCACCCATGTCAAACGCCTTCATTTTAACCACAAATCCTTTGATTCATTTTTCTTTTTTCTTCTGCTCACGAGAAACCCTTCAACAAACTGATCACTTTTCCAGAGATCTTGGTCAATTGATCACCTTGCATTTCTGTGATCTTGGATTTCAATATTTATTCAAACTTTAAAAAAAAAAAAAAAACATAATCCCTAAAATCTCTGACAATCCGTTTTCTTCCTATATCAAATTTCAGAGTGAAACAACAATCAGGGGAAAGGAGGAAGATCAAGATGGATATGAATCCATCTAATAATCTTCCGAACTTCCAGGGAACACATTTCGTGGATATCCATGAAGTCTTGCATGAGGATGAAGAGGAAGGAGAAGGAGAAAAGAAACTCATCAACAACAATAATAATACCAATGTTAATGTTCCTAATCATCACGACAAAGCCAAAAACCGGTTTGTTCATCCGAAGATTAGGAATATTAACACAGACGGAAAGAGACCCCCACCTCATCATAAGGGTTTTAGCAGGCAAGTTTCGTTGGAGACTGGATTCTCTGTGCTGAATGGAGGAAGTTCTTCCAACAACAAAGCTCAGAAAAAGTTGCTTACCCGAAGTGGAAACAGTTTTGGTGATTATGGCTCGGCACGTTGTCAAGTTGCGGAAGGTAGAAAAGCAGATTTCAACATGTTCAGGACTAAATCAACTCTCAGTAGACAGAATTCGGCTTTGCCTCCCAAAGATGTTGGTGGAAATGACCCATGTCTGAAGAAGGATATTGAGTCTGGTGGAGTTGATGTGAGCGTTCCTGCTGGTAGATACTTTGCTGCTCTTAAAGGACCCGAATTAGACCAAGTGAAGGTAACCATTCTATATTGGATTAATTTACGATGTTTTAGTTAAAAGTTCGATCCTTTGTAACATTTTCTTGTAACGTTATGATATGTTTCGTCGTGTATATATTATCTTTAAATATGTCGACTACACTTCTTCAAGTGGGATTTTGGTTACTTGCAAGTCCTGTTCTGTTTAGATTTATTATTCGGTTCTGAATATGTATGATCCATAAAACTGACCCCACGTAGTTTAATCAAGATTTCCGCAGTTGTTTTTGTTGTTGTTGTGTACAAAAAGCAGGGTAGATAAGTAAGTGTGCTACATATTTTTGGCAGGACTCTGAAGATATATTATTGCCAAAAGATGAGCTATGGCCATTTCTCCTTCGTTTTCCCATTGGTTGTTTTGGTATTTGTTTAGGCCTAAGCAGTCAATCCATACTTTGGCATGCTCTAGCAGTTAGTAAATCAACCCAATTTCTCCATATTACACCTTTTATCAATATAGCTCTATGGATTTTGGCCTTAAGTATCCTTGTTGCGGTTACTGTGACCTATGCACTCAAATGCGCACTCTATTTTGAAGCTGTCAAGAGAGAGTACTTTCACCCAGTCAGAGTCAATTTCTTCTTTGCACCATGGGTTGTCTGCATGTTTTTATCCATAGGTGTGCCGCCTAAATTTGCACCAGAAACTCTTCACCCAGCCATTTGGTGTGTGTTCATCACCCCAATACTCTTTCTTGATCTCAAAATCTATGGCCAATGGCTTTCGGGTGGCAAAAGACGGCTCTCTAAAGTGGCGAATCCGTCTTCTCATCTCTCGGTTGTAGGGAATTTTGTCGGGGCAATATTGGCTGCTAAAGTTGGTTGGGTGGAACCAGGTAAGTTCTTGTGGGCAGTTGGTTTTGCTCATTACCTTGTGGTGTTTGTGACATTGTATCAGAGATTGCCTACGAGCGAAGCGCTGCCGAAAGAGCTGCATCCTGTTTATTCCATGTTCATCGCAACTCCTGCTGCAGCAAGCATTGCTTGGGGAGCTATTTATGGTCAATTTGATGGCCTTGCAAGAACATGTTACTTCATGGCCGTGTTTTTGTATTTGTCTCTAGTTGTCCGCATCAACTTCTTCTGGGGATTCAGGTAAAAGACTAATCACCTGTTGGTGAAACTCGAAATCATTGACTGATAGAATGGAAATGTACCAAACCTGTCCATAAAAATAGAATAGTCCACAGTGTAAATTGTGAATAGTCCACATTATGAATTGTGAATTGTTACAGTTTACAGTTTACAGCGTGGACTACTTTTGTGACACAGATGATATAATATACAAAATCGTTGTATCACATGAATTTTTTTCCTATTTCATTATAATATGGCTGTTTTTATTCGAACTCAGTTGTTAGGTAAAAAGTCTCTTTGATTTGAATATATCCCTACAATTAGAGGATTGATTCATTCGTTTCATCTTGATTTTGCAGGTTTTCAGTGGCATGGTGGTCTTATACCTTTCCCATGACAACAGTATCAATAGCAGCAATCAAGTATGCAGATGAAGTTCCTTGCCCATTCAGCAAAGGGTTTGCAGTTGCTCTTTCATTCATGTCATCTACAATGGTGTCCATCCTGTTTGTCTCCACTCTTCTTCATGCTTTCTACTGGCAGACATTGTTCCCCAATGACCTAGCCATTGCCATAACAACAAAGAGGACACCTTCAGCCAACAAGGACAAGAAATCTCCGAAAAAGCGATATGACTTGAAGAAATGGACCAAGCAATCCCCTCTGTCTTTTGTTTCTAACCTGAGGAAGCAGCATTCAGGTGACAAGTGTTCTGATGAAGAAAACTGAGGTTAGTTTAATTTGGAGTTCCGATCAGAAAGAGCAACCTAACTACAGAGAGATGCTAGTCGTCCATTGATGGAGGTAGGCTTGTGGAGGAGTTGAGTTCAGAGAATGTAAATTATGCAGAAACTTGTTGGGATGGGAAGACTGGCATTCTTCAGGTGGGAGATGAACCCTTTATCATGTGTATACTAGTATTTGAGTATTGATGGAATAACAGATGTATTCTTAGTTTACTGTACTATGTACTAATATACTATAGAGATACTTCCTATTAATGCCTTTGGAAGTAAACCTACTTTCTACCAATGTGTGTATTACATTATCTTATTTATTGTATTATTGTAAACCTACTTCCCAAAATAATTATCTTATTTATTGTATTATTGTTGGTATTAGAAATAGGATAAAAAATTTTTGAACAAATAGTGTAACATAGTTGGGTGAGCTCGAGCTTTAAACTTGAGCAGGTAACAGATGAGATCTGCTCACTTCCAAGTTCAAAATACTGCCAGCTGAAAATGTATTACGATTTGAATTGGACTTCTTTAATCGGAGATGTGCTACACAAGACTAGAATTAGAATTGACAGACCATTAAGCTGACAAAAAATTTCACAATATTGGGCCTATTGTGGAATTTTTCTCTCGTCAAATATTTCCTACATATGCCCAATGGATTAAATAAACTAACCATGGATTAAATAATAGTCTAAGGTTTGTTTGGCCAATATTTTATTTTAGTTTTTGTTTTAGTTTTTTTATTTGAATTTAAGATGTGATTTGAGATAAAATTTAAAAAATTGTTTGGGTAATATTTTAAATAAAATAATAATATTTTTAGAGAAACACCGGACCACCTCCACCACTAGCGCCATCGCCGGACCACCCGCCGCCGTTGTCGGCCGGCCGGATTCCATCGCCGGAATTTGGCCGGAATCTGGCCTGTTGGTTGCCGGCCGGCGGCGGTAGGTGATCCGGCGGCGGCCAGTGGCAGCGGAGGTGGTGCGGTGGTTGTGGAGGAAAAATTGTTTAAAAATAATTTTTGGAATAATTTGTAAAAGGTAAATTAAAAATGTGTTTGGATAGTATTACAATTTGTATTTGAAAGGTATTTTAAGAGGTAAAATGAGACAAAAATGCAAAACGTGATTTATCCAAACAAGACCCTAGTTTCTCTCGTGTCAAAAAACACTTTTATCTTGTATCTTCTTACATAAATAAATTTAACGAAAGTCTATATTCTACTAGTAGTTTTTGAACATCGCAATTATGGTATCGCCACAATCATGGCTTTTCTGCAAATACTTTGTTCTTCCTTGCATAGCTAGTAAAAGACTACGATCCCGACTTAGCTAGTAAGTGTTTGGAGTTTCTTTGTCCAAGTTATAGATGTGTCCCTCAAAAGGTGCTCCTGCAAGCTTCTATGATTTGATTTTTTATCAAAATTTCCAGGGTACATACAAAGGACATAAGAAACTATCAGGAAGAACTTCAACGTAATAATCACTTATAAAATGTATATATAGGAATAACGTTTGATCTAATTTAGATAGAAACAATGTATCAAAATAATTAAACGGATAGTTATAGGAAAGAAACTAATACTCCCTCCGTCCAAAAATTATTGTGCAGTTTGAGATTTCACTTTTAGTACAATTTAAACTAAAAATGAAAACTTAAACTGGACAATAATTATGGGACGGATGGGGTATTTCATTAGTGAGTTTTGTAGATTCCCCAAAATGGGATAAAAATTTAAAATAAATTGTAATAAGGGCCCTTCGAACACCATCCATGGACTCCCACATCTGTGTAGCCACCTCGAGACATTCACAATCCAAGGTATAGTGTTATACCGAATAGGCAAACACATTCTAAAAATCAAATCAAAATCCTACATTATACAGAATCATCATAAATAAATGGATAGGAGATAACTTGCACGATTTGAAATTGAGAAACTGTAAAATTAATTTGGGGACCCTTTTTAGTTTTTATGGCAATTAATTTCATTTCAATCATAAATAGTAGTAGAATGTTGTCCTCTTCTCCACCACTGTCAATGTCAGCGAATTTAATGAGCATTTACATTTTTTTTTTTACATTTTTGAATTGCAGACTGACATTTTTCACAAGTACAGTTCACATTTTTTTTTTTTTGATCAACAACGGTGCTAAGTTCTACAGAAAATGGAAAGAAAAATACTATTTATATTTATTTCGGAATTTCATATTTCCTTGTTTACAAACCAAATTAAAAAAATTTTACCAAAAAGGAAACCTTTTCAGAGTTATATCTGAGAGGGGCCCAACTAAATTGACTTGACGAAGTGGGGGGAATCAAATAATCAAATCAAAACTGTTGGATTGGATGGCAATCTCGGGGAATCCGTGACAGCACAAGGGTAAAGTTGGACTGACGCCGGAAATATGCCTTCAGTTTAAGACAGCTTTGAGCCGTCCGAAACAGAGCTCAAACTCCGATGACACAACCTTGCATCAATGGTCAAAGACAAAAAAAAACACCTCTTCCCACACAAAATGACACTTTCATCCCCAAGGCATTCAAATTCAAATGAATACTTGGTGGAGTTATTAATTCCATTACCAAAACCAAATTCACAAAACGATATCTCGAGACTTTTTGGGCATTCCTATAAACTTTTATCAACATTTTTTATTTTTTACTACAAGATTCTACAACGAATCAACTTGAGTAAAACGATGAGATGTGTAGTGTAAGGATAAACAACTTACAAATCCCTGTAAAAAAAGTACATTTTATTCATAGTTTCATTTCGACATGTTACTTGTTAATGATGCTCCATATCAATACATCTACAAAGTATTATATAACAGTGTATAAAATTAATAATTATTTTTTCTACTCTGTTTAATTTGTTTTTATGAAACTTCAAAATAAAAGGTACTAACTTATTAATGATAAACTCGTGTATACATAATAGTAATCTTTAAAGTTTAATTCTAGGGTCTCTTCTAAATGTATTTCAAAGTGAATCGTGGTGTGATTTAACAATATTTATCGTGATCAATTACAAGTCCATCAATTGAATAGTTATAAATGGCATGAGACTATGGGACACTAAAGTTGATTTAAATGACTTTTGTTTTTAACTTAGGTTGTTGTTCACTGATTAAAAAAAAAAAGGTACACATAAAATTTCAAATATCCAATAAAAAGAAATAGAGACAAAAACTTTTTCTCTGAGCCAATGTGAAAAAAAGGGGGGAGAAGAACAAAACGACTTTTAGGATCCGGGGGGATACAATCGTCTAAACAGGAAATGGAATGGTAACGTTATCCTCCGAAACCCTCTATTCGGACCTAACCCGGATCCGCATATTCAAAAAAACTTTGGATCCTTCTATTCTTTCTCTTCTTGCCTCCCCTCCCTAGACTCTCTCTCTATCTATTTTCCATTACAGACAACACAAATTTTGTATGTATCTGTTTTTGATTAACAAAACGGCAGCGGAGACGACGAGAAAGCTCACTGCCATTTCCCATTTCCCGTTTCCGCACGCATTTCGATGCACTTTTCCGTTCGTTCCGATGCTTCCGTAGTACCTTCAGTCCTCAAGTCCAGTACCGGTTATTAGGGGGAAGATATAGTGAGGTTAAAATTATTTTGTTCTGCTCTAGTTTAATTGATATCATTTTGTGGAGGAGAGGATGGATGAGGAAATGGAGGAATGTAATGATGTTGAATACACATTCACGGCGGTTGAAATCGACCTGGATTACGAGTACGATGCCGTCCGGTTCTTTGATTTTACCCGGGACGAATCCGCCGCCGAGGCTTATCAAGCCGAGCTCTGGTTTGATACCGCCGCTACTTATCCGCCTTCCCGTGAGTTTCCGCTTATTCTCTTACTGCATTTCCTGTTCTTCTAATGCGAGATTATTTTGTTTGGCTTTTTCCCCCGGATTTTTGAAGAAGAGGAGCGTCGTGCGGTGGGTCCGTCGGAGAGCCGTTGGGGAAAATTTTTATTTTGTGCTTTACCTTTATTGACTTTCTGCAACTTCTACAGTAGTAATTTTTAGTCTAATTTTTCCCATATATGAGGGTTTTCTTTTAAATTTTTAAGCATTCTAGAAATTAAAGGGTGGTTTTGATTTTTGTTTGAACGGTCTGATTAAGTGTGGTGGTCTACATTTAGAAAGGATTGAATTGGAAATATTTGCAGCTTTGTGATTATTTACTTCTTTACTTTCAGCTTTTGTGGCAAAGTTAATTGGTGGTCAAGAGTTGTTGGAGAATGTAAATACCTCCCCGAAGCCTAAACCTAAGCCTACCGAGAACACCAATTTGTTGGGCAGCAATGAAGCTGAAGACATTGAGATAGATCAAGACTCTTATGCTGTTGATAGAGGTATGATAATTAGTAATAGTGTCTTTTACAGTCCCTACTTCATTCTGTAGTATAATGTGGTCTTGTCTATGTTTCATTCAAACAAGCAGCAAGCTCTTTGAAACCAAATAGATGATCAGGGAATAGTTTTAAATTATTTATTGCTAGGTTGGTAATTGGAGGTTGTACTGTGTGGACATTACTGTTGTGAAGAGTGAAATGTGGCCTCTGATTGCTGGTTCGTGCTTTCAGATGATGAGGGGAAGGGTTTGAACTTTAGAGGGACTTCTGGACATCTGCAGCGGAACTATGGACCAAAACTTCAAAACCAGCCGCAGCAAATACCCTCAGGTGCCATGAACTTCTTCCATAAACCTCTTTGCGCATTTGATTGTCTAGTGGCAATCAATAATTTGTTTGCCTGGTTTTTACTTGATCAATAACAAATTCGGTTTATGGCTGAGCTGGGAAAATTGTATTTTCTAAGTTTATGGATTTTAAAAAGAATGTTCTACTTTTGTAGGGTTGAAATTCTATGATCACATCACACAAGATACTTCAAAAGCCAAATTAAAGTCCACTGTGAAGCCTTATATATCAAGGACCTCAACACTTTTGAAACCAACTGCAAGTCAATTGGCGAAGCAAAATAACCCTCGCCTAACGTGTTCTACAAGGTTTGTGATTGAAATTGTTGTTCGTTTTCATTATATTGCTTCCAGTTCTCATTAGAGGTGAAGTAGCCAAGTAGGTACAGATAGATGGGGTTATTACTTGGTTTTTGGGGATTCTTAACTTTATTGTTCATTTCAATAAATTGGATTATCATTTAACTGAATTTACGAGAAAATGAGCATACATCACATGGTGTAGCCATTTCATTTTTCTGGCCAACTAATGTTTGGATACCTTGTGTATGTACCAGTTCTTTTATTTCAAATAACTTTGTTTTCTGAATACTAGGTCTCAGAAGCTGTTGGTTGATACATTGGACAAAATCTCAAATAATTCTATAAAGGTTGAAATTCAGCCTGCAAAGAGACAAAAGCTTGAAGGAGGTCTCTTGAATAAGGTATGTTGGTCCAGTATCAATGTGCTAGTTTTTTTATGCTTTTAGTTAACTCTCTGCTCTTACATGTTCTACACTTGTAAAACTTCAGTTGTATCTTTAGCCATTACTTAGATAGAGATGCAAAATCCTTTTCTCTTTGCTCATTGTTTTCCTTCATAAAATGTTACCTTTACTTTGTTCATTTTAAAGATGAAATTTGATTATGTTTATTCTGTCCTTTACTCAAAAAGATATTAATCAGATTGTTTGTTCGTACTTTAAAAAGATATTAATTAGACTGGTTGTTCATACCTCTAACAGATTGGTGAGACGAAGCAGCAAATGAACTTTATCCACAAGCTGCCTAAGAAGGTAAGCTGCTTGCATTGGATTAAAGAAAGCAGAAAAAGCATTTGTAGTTTAATATTTCTTGTAAAAGTTTCCTTCTGCCTGAATTGATGTCCTTTACTGGCTGGTTTTCAGGATGTCACCGCTGAAGTAAATCCTTTGCCAGCAAAGTTAAGGATTACGATACCCAGGGAACCCGGTCTTGAAACAATGATTAGGGCTCAAAGAGCAAGGTACTGATATGCATTGCAGAACTTAAGTGGGGATGGTTTCTTAGAATGTATAAAATATCTGACATGCTTGAGTTCAGGCAAAATACTAGCAAGGAGATGGAAAAGGCAGATACAACTTTCCGTAGGTTTAAAGCTCTTCCCCTGAACAGAAAGGTTGCTTGTAAATGCCTTATGAGATTTGCTTAAAAACCCATCATGTTTTGATTTTCTAATCATATGCGGATTTGCAGATTCTTGAAACTCCTTCCTTGTTGGCACCAAAAAGAAGTGTTCCTCGAGTGCCACAATTTCATGTAGGTCCTTGGGTTACTCTATTTGTGTGTTCTTGTTTTAATGCATTTTCTATGAGCAGCAGTGAGTCTTCTATAGCAGAGTAATTCCTCTTTCACAGCTGAAAGAAAGCATAGCATTACAAAGTGGGGTTATTATTTTAATCTAATCTTTTTTATCACTTTGATGATCAGGAATTTCATTTGAAGACTTCAGAGAGGGCTATGCAGCACACTACTAATGTTACATTGCGCACTGCAGCTGGCAGCAGTTCTGAGAAGGTTAGTTATTACATATCTTGTTTTCATAATTGATGAAGCCTTTTATTTTAGATTTTATCTTTTTCGGTTTATTCTAAACTAAAATGGTGCAAAAGCCCGTGAGCTTTCTGAATTCCCTGTTTCCTTCTACTTTTTAATGCATAAAAAGTGTGCTTCTGTTCATGATTCCATTGGAATTTGATGAGGCTACCTCTTCTGATGCACTGGGCTTAGTTCATGTTATCTAGACATCTTCTGTAGTTAGCTATCTCAACTCTGATTATGATTATTTCCTGACAAATATGCATAACCCATATCAGGAGTTACATAATTGTGACAGAACTTCAACAGCAGAATGCAGAGATGAAACAAGGTAATGTTTTAAGAAGTTCTATTGCTCCTTGTTAGCTTCTTGTGAATATAAAAACTTCAGCTGTGCTTTGTCATTTCATGTTCGCTTCTGCTCGTGTTCTTTTCTTCCCTCTTTTTTTTTTTTTGTTTGTCTGAGAAATATTCCATGTTGTTTTACTGTCTTGAATAGAAGATTTATGTTTCTTGCATGTTCTTGTTTGTATTATGTAGTGTTCATTTGGACCCAACATAATTATGCTTTTACGCGGTTGTGCTATCAATGTATCAAACACAATATTTTGTTGATATTTCCTCTAGATCACAATTTTGGTCTCCTTTTTTTCAAAATTTAAACTGTGTTAAATATTTATTTTGGCCTTTTATGTGTTCTTGGACTGGATGTTCTGTCAGATTTCCAGCTTTTGTTTTAAACATTTTGGCTGAGCCATCAGTTTTTCATCTGTCCTTGACCTCCGATTTTCTGGCCTGTCTTACCTTTAAACTCAACTTTGAAGCCTTACCATTGGCTCGTCTTCTTTCTATTGTTTATTCTAGATGCAATGTGGTGGACACATCTAAGGATCAGAGAACGCAGTTGTCTCACAACTTTAAAGCTCTACCTCTTAATAGGAAGGTAGTATGTTAGAAGTAACTCTCATTCTTTCATGTGGTAATTTTTTTTTCACCCCTTGGATCTAATAAAGTTACTTCAACACAGATATTCTCGAGTAAAGGAGACATTGGGGTTTTCCGGAATAACAAAAAAGAGATCACAGTTCCAAAGGTATTTAGCATATAATATGTTGACTCCTTATATTTGTGTGTCTGTTTATAATTGTACTCCCTCCATTCCAAAATAAGTGTCATTCTAGAGTTTGCACACAGTTTAAGAAATCATTAAATAGGTAGTTAAATTACTAGAATATCCTCAACTAACCCTATTAAAATAAATGTTTACCAATAATATTATTACTTTTGAGGGTATGTTTGGAAACTTTTGACAAAAAATGCATTGGAATCTCAAAACGACACTTATTTTGGAATTTTTCCATTTTGCTAAAACGATATTTACTTTGGAATGGAGGGAGTATTACATTTTTTTCAGTACGGTAGTTTTTACTTATATGGTTAATCTAATACTTGACTTTAATTACAGGAATTTAACTTCCATACGGATAAGAGGGCTCAACACAATCCACCAGTAGAGCTTTTTAATAAGGTAAAATTTGTTGTAAGCATGTTTTCATGATAGAGCTCTCAGAAGTCTAATCCTCGCACTCTAGTGGGGATCTCTATCGGCATTTGTGTCAATATTATTTCTGTTCCCCTCTTTCAAAAATCAGTGACAGTCTTCTCTTTGTGATTTCTAGCTTTCTATTGCATCTGAACACAAACAGAAGTTTGAACCTGCTACCTTCCCAGTAAAGGTAACACAACTTGCTCTTCCAAAATTAAGAGACCAGTTTGAAGTTGATTCATGTTTTCTGATTGAGCCTTTTGTAACTATTTTTGCTTTAAGGGTTCAAAAGAAAATAGATGGGATCCTTTTCAGCAAGAAAAGCAGGTATGCACTTGATTGATCCAGAATACGAGTTAATTACATGTTGCATATGTCATTCTTTCCAGTATATGCTCAATTTAATTATCTTCAGCCTTCTTTTAAAGCCGTAGTTGCTTTTGTTCGCTCTAGGTAAAACAAGAAGTAAAAGAAAAACCACCTCTGAATGGAAGCAGGAAGGTTTCATTTGGTGTCAATGGGAGAAAAAATGATGGCGGTTTGGTGTCTGCTACCAGCAGGTAAGTTGGGTTTTTGATATGTTTGAATTCCCAATGTTGTCCAATAAAATGGTGCTTACTGACATAAAGTTGATTCAGGAGCTTGGGAGTGCGCTGAGAATGAAGAGAGTAGGATTTTCATGATCCCGTCGTGCCTGGAATTCGCCTCGTGCTGCTCCCTCCCTCGAGATGCCGGAAATTTCTTCGCCTCAGCTATCCTCCTGACCGTGGACATAATTGAATGTAAATTTGTGAACACCTTCGATTTCATAAGAAAATTGAGCTCCTTTTGCTTGTTAGAAAATCTAACCAAGTGAAGAAAAGAAAGAAAGAAAAGAAATGGATGCGAAGCTTATCTTATAAATTGGTTAGCAATCACGACGTCAGCATCTGAGTCGGGGATTATTAACCAGCAAATACTTTCTCGTACATACAAGACGAACCTCACTGGTCGAGACTAATTTGTTATGCACGCAAAAAGCATTTGGGTCCATGAGATAAAATGGTAGTTCAAACTTGAAGTTCTGTTCATGCTGCAATTGCAAGTTGTGGATTATTGGACTCCTGGTTCCCTATAATGCCTTTAGATTTCTTTTCTTCTTTATTTTTTTTTTTTTTCAGAGTAAAAGTAGTTTTATTCATATTTGGTAGAAAACATTGAATAAAGGTGGAAGGAACCAAGTGGTACACTAACTTTCCGTATAACATGTTTAGTTATGTTGCTTACTAGTTAACCTCTGACCTATGATTTTAATTCCTCATTCAACATGGTTTTCATTACTTAATATGACCTATGATTAAAAAATTGAAAGGTACCATTTCAAACACAATTTGTTTACTAAAATGTATGACTGAGAAATTAGATTTGGAGGGTAAGGATATGAAAGGGGGACTAAATCTAAACAAACTATATATAGCTTAGCCTTTGGACTTGGAGGGTCAATTTTATGAGGCGAGGTTTCACCTGAACAACTTTGAGTAGAAAGTAATAGAAACCTGAGAGCCTCAGGGGGAACACGTGCGGCACGTGCGGGATCTCACTTTGCTTGCTACAGATTCCCATCATTCAGAGAGAGAGAGATGTGTAATATCCACACATCATGTGCTCAGCTGGAGTGATGAACATTGCGACTATATGGAAGAAAATTCATGATGTGAATCTAATCTCTTCTTTCTTAATAGTGTTCCATACTTCTATTCTTCCTTCTATGGTCCTCACTTGTTGGTTGCTTACGACGTTACGACTTTATGAAACAATGACAACAAATATTTGTATTATTCCCAGGACCTAAAAAATACAAAAGAAAAATAATAATAATAACAAGAATAACAATTATTGTATATCAATTGAGAAACCAAGAACCTAGATTGACATTCATGGATGCAGGCCCTTAGTTGCCTGGATTTTTCGGTTGTGGTTTGAGGTTGACGGCATCTCCCTCAGCTGGCAATTGTTTGGACTTGGATTCTTGCATGTGGTTGACACTTGGTGCAAATGGGCTTTTTTCTTTCTTTTTTTTTGGGTTATTTTACTCTTTTCCATAATATTTTTTGTAACCAAAAAATAAATAAAACTGGTATCATTTTCTTCTTCCATGAAAATAAACATTAGGTATATGATTAAACTTTGGCTGAACAACTTCGTCCACTAAATTACAGACATTCTCGTAGACATTTATTTTTAACAATTCTTAATAAATCCAATAAATGATACTAAATGTTATGTCATAAGAAAATATACTATGCTTGTATAACAGTTGCACATAATAGTTGTGTATTGTATTCACAAGCGAGGAAAATGTAATTAATTTGGCTAGTTATTGCATGATTTGTGGGTGGGCAGTGCTGAACCTAATCCTTGATTAGAAGCTAATTTGTTGAATTGTGGACATAGTAAGCCATAATAAGCCATAGTGAGTAATTATTAGACTATTTTAAAAATTTTGAAGCAAAAGTATCTTTGTTATAAAATGAAATTGAACTTTTGACCTCAATTATATGAGTTGTTACGGCTTAAACACACACTTTCTACACTATGTAGAAAGCTGCAAACCCTAACTAAGAAAACAATAATTTGGCGGGAAATAAAGAAAACCACGAACGAGTACCAAGAAAATCTGGAAATGGTGTGAAACTGTGAATCGATAGTAACAGTGTTTGGGGCCCCCATCTTATGTCAGCAAATCATACATCAACGATGATGATTTGCGTAGAATGTCTTGGATGATCCACCAACCAAAAAGGACACAATCGTAAATTCAGACAAAGCCCTCCAAAAGATCCCAACAAACTAGATTGGGATTCTCTTCAAACAAAAACCGCGCAAAATCATCGAAAAATTGGAGTGAGAATTATCGTCAAAAAAAATCATTTTTGTTATTTTTTGCACCACACATAAAAGAAAAGAAGGAAATTTTCAATTTCTTGTATATAAAACAAATGAATTTCCCCCGTTATTTGTTCTCTTATTATTTGCTTTTTGCTTAAAACATGGAACAAGCTTTTTAAGTAATAGTACTAACAAAAATTAAATTTTGTACAGAGAGAGAGAGAGAGAAAAAAAGAGGCATTTCTCTTACCTC
Organism: Oldenlandia corymbosa var. corymbosa; assembly: GCA_949775105.1. Lineage (NCBI taxonomy): Eukaryota > Viridiplantae > Streptophyta > Magnoliopsida > Gentianales > Rubiaceae > Oldenlandia > Oldenlandia corymbosa. Next base: position 7,228,864 of record OX459119.1, on the reverse strand, counting down.
TTTCTCCTCCATCCCTCCGCTCATCGCCTTCGAACACTCCGTCCACCACCATTTTATTCGTTATACTCGAGCTTCTACCAAAGATTGAATTTTGAATACTTTTTTGAGGAACCCATTTCGTAAAAAATGCTTCGGCAATGAAAAAGGACGAGGAGGAGTCTGCTCCCAACAACAACCGAACTGGCGGCGGCGGCGGAGCTACGACGGCGATGAGGGTGATTGTACCCTTACAAGGTGTAGTTCAAGGAAGGGGCGGCCTAATCCTAGGCTCAGTCATTCCTTGTGCTCTTTTTTACTTTTTCCAACTCTATCTTAAGCGCAACCGTTCTAAAGGCGGCGGTAATAATTCTCCCCAGCCTCCCCGGAGGTCGCAATCCGGTGCCTATTTGCCGGACGGGACTTTGCAAAGGGTTCAATCTCGTTCTTTGTTATCTCAGCGGAGTGGGTCTGGTGGGCCCGTCCCCCCTGTTTCTTCAAGGGCTAATTCAATTGCTAATAAGCAAGTTGATGGTCCTCACTATGTCGGGTTGAAGAGAGCCGCCGAGGACCCTTATGATGAATTAAGCAATCCTAATGGTGTCATTCAACTTGGTTTAGCTGAAAATAGAGTGGGTATTTCTTCTCTCTGTCTTCCTTTTTCCCCTTCTCTCTCTGTCTCATTATGTGGTCCTACTGTTTGAGTTTTCAATTTTGCATTAATGATGTTTATTATTCATTCCTGTTGATTACGATCATTTCTGGAAGATTGAACTTTTTTGAACCGTAATAAAGTTTGAATGAGTTTATTTTATTAGGTAATGATGTTCTCGCTTTTGGTGATTACAGTTGTCGTTGGATTTGGTTCAAGAGTGGCTAGCAGAGAATGCTAAAGAATCAATTTTGGGACATGATTTGAGTATAAGTGGCATCGCTACCTATCAACCGTTTGATGGGTTGATGGGGTTAAAAGTGGTAAGTACTTTTACCTTTTTGCCGAATTTCTTGTGTTTCTGTGCTAATTATTGTTGTGCTCATAATCTTTTCTACTGGACTTCTTTGATTTTTCATTAAGTTTTGTTCGAATTGGAGGTCTTTGTACGGTTTTCGAGGAAAAATCCTGTCTGCAAAAACTAGTGGGTGAAGTGGTTAATTCGAACTTCATATATGAAATTGTCTTGCACTATTTGATAATTCATGGAAATATAAGAAAACAGCTGCTCCTAATAATTTCATGTAGTATCATACCGCATTAAAAGGCAATTTGCCATGTATGGAACTTCACGGCCATGCCATTTTTTCTGGATTAAAATTGTGGTACTTTGAGCAATGAAATATAGAATTCCTACCCTTCATTGGCTCTGTGAATGCCTGTGATGATACCGGCAGATGTATAGAGGGATGGTAGTTCATATAGCTAAAATTTCTTCTTGGCTAACTGAATGAAATGGGATTCTCTTTGGCTGTAATTCTTCTAAAGTCTTCATGTTAGCCTACCAAGTCTTATGCTGGAGTATCATAGTGTGGCTAAATATGAGTATGGGGTCTAGCATTTTGCATTATTGTCTTGGAGCATATATGTTTTTATTGTAAAACATGTTTCTTAAATACGGTAGTTGTAATTTTGCTTTGGTTGCTCTATGATCTTAGTATCTGATGCCAAATTTCCTAAAACATGTAGGCAGTGGCTGACTTCATGTCTCAAGTTATGGATGGATCATTATCCTTTAACCCATCCCAAATAGTTTTAACAGCAGGTGCAACCCCGGCAATTGAGATCCTCAGCTTCTGCTTAGCTGACCCTGGGAATGCATTTCTTGTTCCCTCACCATACTATCCCGAGTAAGAATCACACAGACTGCTGCCTAAAGTTACTTTGTTTTTACAATATTGTTTATATCTGGTCACTGATATTACTTTTTGACGCACAGTCTTGACCGGGATGTAAAATGGCGAACTGGTGTGGAAATTGTGCCAATTCCCTGCCGCAGTGCTGACAACTTTTGTTTGAGTACTACTGCACTTGACCGTGCATTCACCCAGGCAAGGAAACGTGGGCTTAAAGTTCGTGGCATTATAATCTCAAACCCTTCAAATCCAGTGGGTAATCTGTACGATCGGGAGACTTTGTGTAGTCTTTTGGACTTCGCTACCGAGAAGAACATTCATGTCATATCCAATGAAATATTGGCAGGGTCAACCCACGGAAGTGAAGAGTTTGTCAGTATGGCAGAGATAATGGAGTCTGAAGATTTTGATCGAACAAGAGTCCATATAGTCTATGGCCTATCAAAGGACCTCTCACTTCCAGGTTTTCGGGTTGGAGCCATCTATACTTCCAATGAGAATGTTCTGTCAGCTGCTAGGAAAATGGCAAGGTTCTCATCTATTTCAGCCCCATGTCAAAGATTGCTCATCTCAATGCTGGCTGACACGAAGTTCATCCACCACTTCGTCAAGAGCAATCGTGAAAGGCTTCAAAGGATGTATCATGAGTTTGTTTCTGGACTAAAGCAGTTGGGAATTGAGTGTGTAACAAGTAATGGAGGGTTTTATTGTTGGGCTGACATGAGCAGGTTAATCCGATCTTACAACGAGAAGGGGGAGCTCGAGCTTTGGGAAAAGTTATTGAATGTTGCCAAGATTAATGTTACTCCGGGGTCCTCCTGTCACTGTATTGAACCGGGTTGGTTCAGATTATGTTTTACCACATTGAACGAAAAAGATATTCCAGTTGTCATGGATCGTATTAGAAGAGTTTCAGAAATTTGTAAATCTCGTAGTTGAGTTGATACTTAATGATGTTGGTTCATTGAGCTCAAGGATAAACAAATCCTACAATTCTTTGTTGAGGTATGCCCTCCAGAATTTGTGAGCTTCAGACATAGCAAGAAAGAGTCTGGTTCAAAGGTGCAGATGAAGATTGATTACTGGACAGATGTCTTGTTCCAGGCTTGGATGGCTCTAGATGTAGAGGTTGATCGCTATGCTGGATTTGATAATGGGTGTTTCCCTTTTGTGTTCCGAGTTTCTGTCAACCCAAAGATGAAGTTCGTTCCCCAGAATTTAGATGAAGACTGATGGTTGCAATTCAGCAGCATTTGAAGTAGAAACGCTTGGTCATAACCGGTTCACAAAGTCCTGGAATTGTGTGTATTCATGGCGGCACTATCTGCCCCAAAGATCGGTTATTTTCAGGCTCAAACGGATGACTGTCATGTCAAGTTTATATGGTACAGCGGTTGTATAAAACAATCTTTCCTAAGTAAATCATTCAGAAAAGCACAAGCTAGAAACGACCTTGTCTAAGACAAGCGGTAGCAAGCAATTTTGGAATTCTTTTTTTGACGTTTACCTCAGCAGATCCATTTGGCTTATCGTTCTCATTCTTTCGCCCTGGGTTTTATGCCAACATTCAGCCTTATCATAGAATAAATGATAAAATTTGGGCCTCTTTATCCGGACGTTTCAGCATTCAGGGCATTGTTTCCTAGCAGGGTGCCATTTGGCTTAGAATGTTTTCCTGCATTTTCTTTTAAGTGAGGTTACAATAGTACTGGCATAAGAAGGATTGGAAGAAAATGAGATTGGCGAGAAACACTTTCTCAAGTTTCCTCTGATTTATACAAGAACGAATGGATTTATTGCGAGCCACCGCAAATCTTTATACTAATCCTGACATAATGAATACAAAAGAATCATTTTTGTTTTTCTTTACCAAGGACAAATTTCCGAATCATCCACCTCTATGCCAAAGTTTCCATTGGAGAAAATACCGACTTTTTTTTTGTTTTCTGTATTCACATTCTGAAATCTGAATCAAGCAAAATGGTCCTCAACTCCCTTCCTATGACCCTATACCATTTCTTATGGACTCAAGAACCTGAACTACCTCAGCCATGCTAGGTCTCCTGGAAGGAACTTCAGAAGTACATATCAATCCTAATTTCATAACCTGGATCAGCTCATTTTCAGCATATCCACGCAAACTTCTGTCTAAACAATCTGAAGCAGCACCCCTCTCTATCAATGTCCTAACATATTCACACAAAATTACCACCTCAATGTTTCCCCGGCTTTCCACAGGTTTCTTTCCAGTCACCAATTCTAGTAATATTACACCAAAGCTGTAGACATCACATTTGTCGGTGAGCCTCATACTCTGGGCCAACTCTGGTGCAATATAACCAACAGCATTGTGAGACTTGGTTAATCCGTAATTGTCCAAAAGAGGGAGTAACTTCACCAAACCATAGTCGGATAGCTTTGGTTCATAGTTGTTGTCGAGAAGAATGTTGGTGGACTTGATATTGAGATGAAGGACAGGAGGCCTGCAGTCATGGTGGAGGTAAGCAACCGCCCTGGCAGTCCCCAAGGCTATCCGGAATCTCCTTGGCCAGTTTAATTCAGGATTGCCAACACCAGAGCTGGTTCCAGGATAACTAAGCCCATGCAGATTATCATACAGGTTCCCATTTGGGATGAACTCTGTTAAGATTAACTGCATACTGGAGGACCAATAATAACCCTGGAGAGCTACAAGATTTGGGTGTTGGAGGTTTCCTAATCTGCCAATTTCATGCTCAAACTCATCTTGGTTTCTGATACCTCCCAATGTCTCAAGCTTCTTTACAGCAATGGATACATCACCTTCAAAAGTGGTTTTGTACACTGTTCCAATTGAGCCCCCACCAATTATACACTCCTTGTCAAGCAAGGCTTTAGTGCCAGCCTCCCAGTCTTCATATTTTGAAGGCAAGGTCTTGCTGAACAGAACCAACTTTCCAATTATAAAATTAGAATCTGTTGAAGCTAATGGAGTGCTTTCTACCATTACTGCTTCTTCTTCTCTTCTCCTACTGCGAGCCCTGAGGTTCATCACTGATATAATACAGACACCAGTGAGAATTAGAGCAGCCGCAACAATAGCAACAATGGCTGACACGCTCAACTTTGGTTTTCTAGCTGCCGTTGTGACATTGCCCGGGCAGGAGGTTTCTAAAGGAGCACCGCAGAGACCTGGATTGTGTGAAAAGGCCGAGGCACCAAAACCCTGAATGATTTGAGCAGAAGGTACAGGACCAGAAAGGTCGTTATAAGAGACATTGAAATGAGTTAAGTTCTTCAAATTTCCAAGTGTATCAGGGATTTGTCCAGAAAGATGATTCTCCGACAAATCCAAAGAATGTAAGTTAGACAAGTTTCCAAGTGTCAAAGGTATGCTTCCATTAAGCAGGTTTTTATGTAGGTCAAGAATAAGCAGGTATGACATGTTGTAAAGATTTTGTGGTATTTCGCCCTCTAAGGAATTTCCCGAAACATCCCTGCAAAATGATTGAGAAGAATCTTAGTACAAAAGCAGCGCTTATACAGAGCTAACTTACTGAAACTAGAAATTAGACTTACAGCTCACGAAGAAATCTGCAATTTGCTATCTCATCAGGTATCTCACCAGTGATGTTCATGTTGTGCAAATCCAGAGCCTGGAGCCACTCAATACTCCCAAATTCTGCAGGGATGGTTCCATCTATGGAATTATCTGCTAATCTAATAACCAGAAGCTGTTTGAGATTTGCAATTTCATGAGGTAAGCTTCCTGTGAGCCTGTTGGAGCTCAAATCTATATACTTCAGACCGCTGCACTTTGTGATGCTTGGTGGAATTCTTCCAAAAAAATTATTCCCAGAAACGTCCAGAAATTGGAAAGTGTCACTACAAGTTTCAATCTCTGGAAATCCCTCCTCAAATCCATTATGCGAGATGTTGAGATACTGGAAGTTTGGCCCTCCAAGAAGTCCGAAAGGGGCCAAACCAGTGAACAGATTAGTACCAAGGTCCAGAAACTCCAGTTGTCTGCAGGCAGAAACTTTCTCTTGAACAGTTCCTGATAGTAAATTGCTCCTCAAAGACAAGTACAATAAGCCTGGAATGCCACTACAAATTTCTGGAGGCAGGTTACCGCTGACACTATTATAAGATAAATCTAATCCCTCAAGACTCAAGCAATTGCCAATTTCTGGAGGTATTGGTCCTGATAGATTGTTACCGGAAAAAGAAATGAACCTTGTTTTGAAACAATTGTCAAACAAAGCTGGGGGAATTTCTCCAGTATATCCATTTTTTGACAAATCAAGGAACCTTATGCTGGGCAATTCTCCAAGAAATTCTGGAATAGAGCCGGATAAAGCATTGGAGCTCACATTGATCTTCCAAAGTGTATCAATTTCAACATACTGGGAAGGGATATTACCAGTAAACTTATTGCCAAACAAGTTAAGGGTTCTTAAAGACTTTAATCCTGCCAAGGAAGGGGCTAAAATTCCACCAAGATTAGTATTCCACAATACAATCTTCTCCACATTACCAGCTGAATTACAGAACACGCCACTGAAATCTCGACAAGGGCTCCCACTTGGATCCCAAGAGCTCAAAGTATTAAAAGGGTCACTAGAAATGTTACCCTTGAATTGAAGCAAGATTTCTTTTTCAGTCAATGATGAAATTACCACAAACTTGAGCAAACACAGGGAGCTAAAGAAAGCAAGGCAATGAAAACATGTACCTAATCTTTTCATGCTCCCAGCGAAGAAGTCCCAGCATTATAATTGCTGGATCCAATTCAAAAACAGCTTGATCTCTGCTCCCCTGCCGCACACATACTTGCATTCATCAATGTAGGTGGGCCGCCTCAGCTATTAAGCAAATCAAGATCACACCTTTGACTGAACAGGAGCATCCCTCTTCACTCAAATGCAGAATCTTGCTGCCAAAAGGGTAAGAATCCAAGTACATTTTGCAGCATGGCCAGCAATAATCCAGCATAAACCTCTGTCGTTATTTTAATTGTGGGGGAATCTTTCTCTGGGGAAGCAATGAAGCAGGGAGCTTTTGCGCAGGTTTTGCTTAATTGGTTCTGTACAGAGTAGCCCTAAATTCTATGGTTTCCAGAATTTCAAGGAAATTGAATAGTCCAAGAAGTGGGGATGCACAGAGAAAAAGGAAAAGGGGAAACTGAATTGCTGGCTGGTAATGGCATGCTATAGAAAGAAAACACCAAAAAAAAAAACCCCAGTGATGAAATGGAAATTGGCTGGAAAGAAAGCAGCCCAGAAGGCACAGTTTGCATTCACTAAAATTTAATAATACACACTAACTTCCCTCAAATCTCAACACCCAAAAAATAAAAAAAGTACTTATATATATATAACTTTGATGGTCGCCACCACGTGGACTTTGGTGTCACCGAGTTGTAAAAGGAAGTTTGTCCCAATTTCAGATTTTTCTTTCTTCTTCACCACTTTGCTTCTTCTCTCTCACATACACACACAGTTAAAAAAAGCCATGTTCTTGGATTAATGTAGGATTAATGTAAAGAAAAGAAGAAGAGAGGAACAGAACAAAGAAGGACGATGATGAAATGATGAGTTAAAGAAACAAAAGAAGGAACCATTCTGTCTGGACTGATTATGAGTCTTCAATGTTGACCATAACTATGACTAATCAGGCTTTTGAGTGTAGGGTCGATTTCAACACAGCAAAGAGATGCATTTATTCTCATTCACCAACCAAAGCCAAAGGGGGCACCAAACACCATCACCACCTCCACCTCTCTGCCTCATTATAACGAGAAACCAAACCCAAATGTCATAAATAAATACAGTGAGAGAGACAGAGGTTGGTATTATTAAATGAGCTTTGGGATTCTTTTTTTAATCCTAGATAAGTATATTATTGTCTCTGTTATCTCATTGAAGTTATGAACTTTTCCTCTTTTTTTTTTCTTAGTCCACCACATTTACAGGAATGTGAATCAATAGGACTTCCAATTCTTGGAAATTTTAGTTGATCCATCAACGTAAACATTAAGGGTCCACCAAGTTTTTCTTTAATCTGTTGGGGAAGATATGATGCATTTACTGCAATTATAGGCTAAAGAATAGGCAAGTTTTAGCACTTTTGGTATTGATTAAGCCAGTAATCTTGTTGTGAATGATGTGTCTTAAAAAAGGGTTCTTGGATAAATGACACGACATCAATGTCTCTCTAGTTCTTATTTCCTTTTCACTTCAAAAGAAAACATTTTGTTAAAAGGTCTTGCGTTGTTTTTACCCTCTCTTCTACCCGTTATAGTCCTATCACTTTCAACTAATTCTTTTTTCTTTTTAATTTATCGTTTATAAGGGTTCATTAATTAGGACAACAAGAATCAAACAGCATGAAAAAGGGAGTAATTATTTATGGGGACAGCTAAAGTGAAATTTGGAATTTTGCTATAATGCCAAATTGCATGATCAAGACTTGGGGTTTGTCATATGCTTGGATAATAATTATGTGATAATACTTTTACGGAGAATTAAAAGAATAATGACAAAATAAACAATGTCTTGTGAGTGAAAAAAAAAAAAAAAGATACGCCCTTTCAATATGTTTACTATGTCGTGTTATTCACTAAACCATTTTGTAATAAGTATGATTATTATTAGTCATTATAAACTTCCTCTTCCTTTTAGATAAAAGTCCAGCCGATAAATTGCATTCTCTTTGTTTTTTAATTTTTAGACGAGTAGTACTTGGTTTTTTGGGAGGGATATCCAGGGTAGAGTTTTGCGAATGGTGTTAGATTTGGAAGCTTCAACTTGCAAAAATTGTCAATGGAAGATAAGGAATTAATTGCAATAATTGAAAGATGCACATTAAAACAATTCATATTTCATTCTCAAAAATTAGGAAGCGAGTGATTATACCGTGCATCCTGTTCACAATATTTGGTGAACGAGTTTTATATTTACATGTGCTTTTATAGCAATAAGTTAGGGATATTAATTCATTATAAATTAAAGTAATTATGAAATTAATATTAGCAGACAATCGAGTTCGCAAGTCCATAATTTACTCAATAAGATTTTACAATTAAAAATACCATTCCTAATATAAGTAAAATTTATAATCAAAACCTACCTTATCTGTACCATATGTGAAGGAAACAAAAAAAAAAAAAAAAAAAAAAGAATTTCGATGGATAAAAGTATGTAATTGGAAAAAATCACTACTTGTTCGTACAATATAGATTAGAAGTTCATACAATCATACATATATATTGTATTGTAATGCTTAAATTAACTCTGTAATTAGACTTTTGGTTCATAACCTACTTTAGTCAAGTTCATAACTCATTGTATTTAATTTTCATAATTTATATATGTTAGTTTTTTTTTCCTTTTTTTGTGCTTTGATAATGGATAATAGTTGCTTACGTATATTTAATTTTATGGTAGTATATTCATGATGTAATTTAGATTTTTCATACATGTATTAAGTAATGTTTAACTTGTGTTTTCATGTTAGTTGTGGTTGAATTGTGTGAACAATTTAATATATTTTTATGAATATTTTATGGTGTGTGGAAACTTTAAATATATTTTTGAGCCTTTGAACAATAAGTTATATTATTTTCCAATTATGCTATTATGAACATTGTAATTATATGTTGAGGTCATGAATATTTGTGTTTTGTTTCATGTATAATGCAAAATAATAGTATGAATATTATATTAAAACTTTTGAATTTCTTGGTCATGGAAATCGCATACAGTTATTATGAATAATTTGAAATTGTATTCAATTTTAATAAATCATGGAATCTCTACATTATATAAAGTGCGGAAGTACTTTTTGTGCACAGTTAAAGACAAGTTGCGGGTTCGAACGCTGATGTGGCATATTAATATTGGACCGCTACTTTTTCTCCTTTGACCGTCGGTGTGTATGAACTGACCTGTCTATCCCGTTGCCAGTTTTCTCCTTTTGGTTTTATGTCGTAAAGAACAAAATTTGAGACTACAGTTTTACCTGAGTGATACATCAATCGAGCGCGTGAAAGCCGCCCCAAGAGAATCTGTGTCCCTTTTCTTTCACCGATCCTTAATTAGATCTGTTTCTCCTTGTTTGATTTACCGTAAGCTGTTTGATTTTCGTCCTCTCCTCAAAAATCATCTATTGATTTGTGGGTTTGTCCTGATTTTTTGATTGATTAATTTGTATGAGCAGAGACTGGTGCAGCATCACCCGACTCAGTACGTGACATCAGAGGAGGTGAGCATTGGGAAAATCAAGTTTAAAGCTTTTGGTTTGGGTGGTCACCAGATGCCGCGTATGGAAGAATTACTATGCCAAGTTAAATTTGAATTAGGGATTCTATGCCTCTATGTGAAAGGATAATTAAATTAGATTTGTATGAATATTAGAGGATTTTGATGTTTTGTCTTACCCCATTGTCAGTGGAGATTTGGAGCAAAAACCATCAATAGTTTTAACTTGATTGGTAAATTCGGCAGCGGTATTGTATTGCATACATGTTCGAATTTGAGTTAAAAACTTTGCAAATTAATTTTTTTTTTCTACTGAAATCTGTGATGTGCTTAAGTTGAACATTTCAAATGCCAAAAAGAAAAACAAATTGTGTAGCAAGTTTTTGGATTTCGAAAGACAGTGTACAGAAGGGGTTGAATTTTGATCCAATTTTGATTTCTCTGTAACCGTTTCTCAATTCAGCAGATTTTATTTGGAATTCGATATGGGATTTGGCCGGAACATATGGATATATAAAATTCATTACTGTCAATAGATTTTTGTTTTCAATTGCCATAAAGTCTGTGTTTTTTTACAAAATGAGAATGAATTTATTTTAGATACAAAGTGGAACATAAATTGATTAAATAATAGTGGGATTTCCAAATTATGATTTATTGTTGGTCTGTAGATTTTGAAAGGTGGTTGCTGTATACTTTATCGGTGTTCAAAAGTGATTAATTTGGTGCATTCAGAGTGTTGTTTTACTAATTACAAGAAATGCTAAGAAGATATGATTATATTCTTCATAGATGCATTGTTTGGTAACTTAAATGGAAACTCAGCGAATGAACCTTGTTGTTTCCATTTGTCACCTTTCCTAATTATGATGATACGTGTTTGAATTTACAGTTGTAGCCAAATTTAATTAGCCAAATTTAACAGTCCAAAGCTGGTCACAGACAACTCAAGCTTCTTACATACCTTTTGAATTTTGGTTTTGACAGCGGTCCAGGTTCTTCCTCCATGTGTTGCCACAGTGAAGACTGACGATAGGGATACTGGATTTTACCATTGCTACCAGGACAAAGGTTAACTTCTATTTTACTTAGATTTACTTTTTGTGTAAGAAAATTTCACAATAGATTGGATTCCATATTAATTTGGACTGTTAGGGATTTTAAAAAGAGATTTTTCTCGCTGTTTTCAATTTGTGTTAAAAAGGTTCCAAAATTGATTCTTTCCAATTTGATATTCAAATCACTGTTCTTTTATGGGATTCTTTCTAATTTGATATTTTAGTCGTTGTTCTTGTAATGGGATTATAGACCTTGTTGATTTGAGCAACGTTTTCCCTTAAAATCCTTCTCCTATGGATCTGTGGGTTCATTGGAGATGCTCAAACCCCTTTTATTGTTCTACTAAAGCTATTGTTAGAATTTTGACTTCAATTATTAACAATTCGTTTGGTCGTTTTAAAAGTAGCCACTGGTTTCCCATTTGTGGGCAGAAGTTAGTGATTTTTCGATTGCCCCTTTGAGTTATGTAAAATTCCATTGCACAGATTTGGTTGATTTAGTTGTTTTCGCATCATTTCACTCCAGGTTCCTCTTGGCATAATATTTTATGGTTGAAATGAATTAAGTTTTGTTTGAGTTTTGTAGTTCCAATTGAGGTGATGTTTGGGTTGCATAGGTTTTTTGTTCCTTGAGTATAAGCTTCTCAATGAGATTTTCTTTTTTAGTTGTTTTTGCTTCTGAACCATCCATTGTTTTTGCTGTAAATTTTCACTATAATTTTATTCCTCAAAGTGAACGCTCTTTTGCTCTTTTGTCTTTTGAGGAAATCTAGAAGGATCAAGGCTGTAAGTATATACCCCAGGGGAAGAATCATCTGAACCTTTTCATTATGTAACTGTAGGCCCGTGACGAATCCAGCCGACCTTCATTCTCGACAGAAATGTGTCAATCGGATAATCAAAGCTTTGTCAGATAAAGCTATCTGGACTACCATCATTAGCATCTTCATGACATGATTCCCAGAATCCAACAACTAGGCCACTCTTATTTGGATAGCCCTGAAAGAATTAGAGGACCATATGGTGATATTCACGGCATTTTGAAGAACAAGAATTTCGGGTTGGATGATTTTTAAGGTACCTGTTGTAGTATTCAGGAGAAATGCACTGTTTGCAACCCAAACAATTGTATGAACTTGAATGTTCTTATACCATATTCCAATGTATTCGTCGAGTTATTTGGGTTCAAAGTTTCCCCCAGCTGAAATGATTGTTTGACCATCTTTAAGGCCTTCAAGTGCTGTAATGGTGTCTATTACATAGGCAATTTCTGGAATCAAGAACATAAGAAAAATTATTAGATGAACAAGGATGGAACGAAGACAGATTTCTTCATTTTCTCTTTCCAATGTTGGAAACAATATGATTGAGGGGACTGAAAAAAAGTTCAAAGGCTCAAACTTGATGCTGTTAATTTGAGAATACAGTAGAAATTCAAGCTTATCAATTTGATATTGAAGATTATTATGTAATGAAATAAAATTTTACCAATTTTTCACTGCTCATCTATTTGTTATAAAAAGGATTATAACCCGATCACTTCATACCCAAAACCGCACTTCGTGCGATTTCCCCTTGCTAGTTGAATAAAGTATGCGCATGAGTTTTGTGGAAAAGAAAATTAAATTTACTCTCTTTTTATATGCGTGTAATACAATTCTTAAAATCAGTGCACCATATGTGGTAAACGCTGTTTAAAATGTTCAGCAAATTCAATACACTAAAATGTTCACCTTCTTCTTTGATGTCTGCGTGGGATTTTAAACACTTTTTTCCTTTTATAATGGGGTTGTTTAAAATACTTTAAATTTTTCATCCGCAGTCTCTGAACCTATAAAAAGTTGACTTACACATCCCTGTTTAAAATACATCATTGGTTCAACAGTAAGTGAGCATAACATCAATTAGCCGCGATCGATATCTTTTGCACCCTAAACACAATTATACAAATTGCAAACTTCTAACCTTTTTTGTTCCAAAATGGGTGCTCCATGGTTTCAGTATTTTTTTTTTTAAAAAAAAAAATCCTTTACTAGTAATTACTGATCTTAAGTATTAAAGAAAAAATCTACAGCCTTGGTCAATTGACGAGGAAAATGATTAGGATGATTGTCACACGCATGTACGTGCATGTTCGAATTAAAATAAAACAAGCTAAATTATATATTTCTTCCTACTATTTTAATAGTTTCTTTTATCATACTGTTTTAATATATATTTTTTTAAAAAAAGGTGATCTTAAAAGTGAGATACGTAAAATATTACTATTTACAATATATTTGTAATTGTTAGACCCCCAAAATTTCTTGTAAAATTGGCTAGATTTTAGAATTTGATTTTGTTTGGAGAGTTTGAAGATATAAGCAAGGTCAACAGGTAACCAGAGATTCAAAAGAAAAAAAAAAAAAAAAAAAAAAAAACGAGATTAAATCTTTTGGTTGATCGTGTTCACAAAGGTTAGATGCTAAAATGACTTAGCAGGTCGGATGTAACATCATAATATCTTCTTCCCTTAATTAGCCATTGATGTAACACTTGTGTTTCTGTAACAATAAAGAAAAAAAAGAAAAGAAACAAAAGATTGGATAGGAATTTTAATTTGAAAACAGCCACTCTTCACAGTTCTTTTTAACTGCATTATGTAAAAGTAAAACTTCCAATTGTGATGAAGTGAATGAACAAATTTACCCGCAGTTGTTGAGAGGAAATTGATTTGAGTTTAATAAATGTTTATTTCATATTATTTTTCTATTTTTCTTATATATATTTACAAGATATTTAATTTCTTTTCGATAGATTGTACTTTCTCTGTTCTAAAATTACTATCAAGTTTGAATTTTAGATCTAGTTCAACTGAAAATAAAAATTTAAATTGAGCAATCATTTCGAAACGAAGAGAATAATATTTGGATGGTTGGACAAGAGATTGATGGTGCACCGACAAAAGGAAAACCCATCATAATATTAATCCTTTGGGTATTAAACTAGTTTTAATTGTAAACGAAGATAATCAAAGTAGAGCAACCATGATGGAATCAAATGGGAATTCACACCAGTGTGCATTGTGATTGGCTGACTGTTAATGCCCCTCATTTTCAGTTTGCTCTCGTCAACATGGCCATGCACATCAACATCATTTACTCTTTTGACTCTTCTCTTTTTGTTTTTCTTCAAATATATATATATATATATATATATATATATTTATTTCTTCATATATATATATATATGATATATCCCATCCAAGTTGAATGAACTTTCAGTGGTGAATTTATTCAAATTTTCTTTGGCTGCCGCATACACACTTGCATAGTTGCATATTACTATAACTAGGAAATATTGTTTTTCATCTTTTCGTTTTGGCATTTGAAGTATTTGACTTTGGAGTTTTAGGAGAGTTAATCGGTTTACATTAACCTGTAATGTAAGACACATTTCTATTCAGTCAAATGACTAACGTGAAGTCAATTTTTAATTTACTGGCAACATGTACAATTTTTTTTTTTTTTAAAGAGCAAAAAGAAGTAGACTAGATCAATTTTAATTTCCATTTGAGATCCTCTAGGTATCCCACACTTATCACCAGTCATCTCAATTTTTTCTATGAGTTAATTATCCCATAAGCAAGTTTTAAAGTGTACGTATTACAAGTGTCAAACAACGGATACCAAAAATACAGATTAGTTACTGGATATAGAAATAAATCACCAAAAAAAAATGAAAAAGAAAAAAACACCCAAACAAATCTCAATATATAGTAGGTGAAAAAGAATGAAAAAGTTCAATTGTAATTGACACATGCAAATCCAAAATTCCCGCATTTGTCAGTTGGAGAATATTGAATTTTCTTATAACCAAAAAAAGTATGTGAGGTGACAAAAAAAAAAAAAAACCTTTGGAAATTAAACTTACTTAGAGAATTTTGTGGCACATAAATTGATAAATTTGAAATTCTCCATCAAAAAATTAGTGATACTCAAGCTTACGGAGTTCGTAAGATTTAAGTACTTCGATATAAACACAACTAAAGTACGTACGTTAATTGTTGCTATCATGATCAATCACCAAAACATGAATCTCACAAATCATGGTGCTACGATTCACATCGAATCACGAAATTGATAACAGCAAACTCTTTGATACAACAATTGAACAACACTTGTGGAAGATTTCTCTGTTTCTTTTCATCGATAAACAACTAATCGTTTTAATAAAAGTGATGAATGACAAAACAAGAATTAATAGACAATTATATATAGGGCGTCGTTTCCATGCTTGACTGTATAGTTTAAGAAGATCAAATTGACCATCGTCATCAAGTACAACAAATTTAGATTCGCAGTCCGATGATATGTCACGTTGAAGCTTGAAACTGACAATGACGACAATGTGGCCATAAAAAACCTAAAAATATAAGCCGGTAGAGAAACTTTGGCGCCACATTACAAGAGCAAAATAGTAATCTTGACCACTTCTTCAACCTAATACAGAATGTACCTAACATGCTGCAACATACAAACCACCTACTTTAGATTCCTTGTCCTCGGCCAAAAAATATAGCTCATCTCTCTCTCCATGAAGAAACATGTAACACTCCATTAATTTGTCCCATATATATTCTATTAATTTGCTACTGAATTATGTCATTAATTAATTATTATACATCAAGATTTTGTGCTTATTGTGCATGCATGCCTGTCGGTTTTGCCTCATCAGCACGTTTGTGGGTCAGAATTTTAATCTGTCCTCCATTAACATAAAATTTATTGTTATATAGTTAACACTTTCCTATGTGTGTACCCAAGAGGAATATTATCTATTTATTTTGGAATTAATTGTTTGTGGGCTACCTATATTATTTTTGGAATATTATAAATGCATTGGAAATTCCTCATGACACTCGACAGTCATGTGAGGCTGCGACATAACATTCATCATTCAGGCAAAAACTAGTTGTAAGAACCAGGGTTTGCTTGTTTGAAGTCTGAGTCTTAACCCTTGTCTTGATTCAACTTGGGGTTTAACAATCATTATTATCAGAATTGTTGATTGGATTGGGACTTAAATGATCATACAAACCAGTGTCGATTAGTTTCGAAACAAAAATTTTGCAAGTTCATTTTAGCATATACTACTGTCTACTCCAAACACTGTTCAATCGACATTTATAAACTGTTCAATCATATTTTGACACAATTGAAACTGCCGACTTCCAAAAGAAACATCTAAGACACAACAACATCCACTACCCCGATCAATGTCATGATTTTTACCGGTGGCGGAACCGTGGTGGCCTGGTGAGTACATTATGTGATTCGACCTTTCCAGTTTTGTTTTCAGATTCTTTTCTGTCATCAAACCCTCATTACAAGTTTCGAGTCATTTTTTTTTTTTTCTTAAAACGATAAGCCATAACCACGAGGGCTCAGGGAGGATTGAAAATAGATCCAAAAGAGGATAGGAAAAGCCTGTCGTTATTGGGCTGTTAAACAGTAACCACGAAGCCCAAGTATCGTATAAGTACTCCAAATCCCATTATCCGAAGGATTCACAACGTTACCAAAGAAAAATCTATAAATAGTAAGAACAGGGGGAAGGATGAAATCGTGTCTTTCCTTTTCTTCACCGAATCAGGAAACTGTTATTTTCTGTTCTGTTCAGTTTCTTAGTCGAAGTTTAAGAATTTGAAGGCAGAAACGATGAGTTACTATTCCATCGCCTGAGATTCCCAGATTATATATCTTGATAATGACCAACTTCATGATGAATACGATGATCTTTACCTTAACCAATTAAAGAGAACGCCTGTAGTTTCAGCCCAGAAAAATTCTGGCCATTCGGTGAAGAAGAAGGTGAAATATTAGTTGGGTCCTAAATTCATGGATGCATTCAGGCCGCCTGAGATACCGCCGGCCCCCACATTCCAGATCCCCAGTTTTATGATTTCTGGCCCAAGATAGAAAAGGGAACCACTGCTTTAGCTCTTACTTTCCAAGGCGGGGTTATGGTAGCTGTTGATCATTCTCGGGCACCCGAATCGGGTTCGTTACCCAATAACGTTATTGCACTTAATTCTCACACACTGCTTGGGTGAACTCGTTAGAGTGGAAGATTGTATGGCTATAGGATCCGCGGGGTGTTATGGATTCCTCCTATGGTTACGTTATGTCATATGATCAGGCTTCGGAGTTGGCCAAACGGGCGCTTTGCTTTGCTGCATTTGGTGCTACAGAAAGTGATGATTTTGTCAGTGTTTACTACATTGGACCTGCTGGGTGGCGCAAAGTTGTTGATGGAGAAGATATTTTGGAGTATTTGCAATATTGAGAGTCCCATGAGTTGTGGAAGTGGAAATAAACAGGGACAAGGATGGACTGGAACTGTGGTGTTATGCAGATTTATTTATCTTGTTATTCAATTTTTTTGTTTGTTGTTTGTCATTCTCTTAGAACGTTTTGTATTGAATGTTGTAGAGCAGATGTGGAGTTCATCATTACACTCCGATGGTAGAGATGGTAGAGTTTAATGGACTATTTTTTCTGAAACGAGAATACTAACAAGTCTCGACTTTAATTTTTAAAATTAAAAAAAAAAAAAACTAAAAAAATACAAGACCCTGGAGCCAATAGCAGATTTTCTTATGTACAAATGCACCATAAAATAATGGCCAATATAGAGTGAGATTTAACAGACATAGCAATGATTAGCGGTACTGTGATTCCTCATGAAAAAACTATACAAATTTGGTATTGAATATCAATCAGGTTAGCTATCTGTTTTCCTCATTTTCTGAATTTCCAATCATCATTCCACCAGTCTAGTCGATGCATCTTCTTTGTATTCAACAATCGACTAAAGGATGAATTCTTTAATAATCTTCATCCATCAACAAATAGCAACATGCCAGTGCTATTTGAGAACCTGAAATGGAGGCAAATAAGTCCCATTCATGAAGCAGGTGAAAGATGGCACAACACACTCACTGAAGCAATAATTCCTCTTCCCTCTGCAGTTCTTTGAGCCGCCTTTTTGCATACACTGTTACTATTACTGTGGTTATTGCAGTAATGCCAAAACCGATGATGTTCAAAACTATCTGTTGAGCCGACAACATGTGATGATCATGCGAAGCATCAGCTAGAGTTTTTATCAGAATACCACTGCAACAAAGAGAACAGATTATCAAAATAATGTTAGTTCACCCTGAACAAAGAAACAAAAGTCAAATATTCAAGTCACCTAAAATTACTGGGTAGAGAGGTATGCTAAGCAAAATGAAGTCAATAGACTACTACAATACAGTGCCGATAGCAGTAGTGAATTGAGAAAACATTCATCTCCAAGACAAAACTGAGAACCAGGGGTGGATTTGCATAGAAAGACATTCATACCATCACAAAAGTAACAGATCTAAAAGTAAAACCAAGTCTAACCACGGGAGCATTAAGATCACAATTCACTGTGAGAAGAGGGTTTTACCAAGACTGATAAACTATGCAACCTCTAACAATTCAACTCCAATTTAACTGAGCTTTAATACGTTCTATCTAGAACGCAGCTCTGATCTCAATTGCTGCAGTCCCTAAGTCGCTAGCCCTTTTATGCAAACATGGAAG
The DNA here is from genome assembly GCA_949775105.1 of Oldenlandia corymbosa var. corymbosa. Classification (NCBI taxonomy): domain Eukaryota; kingdom Viridiplantae; phylum Streptophyta; class Magnoliopsida; order Gentianales; family Rubiaceae; genus Oldenlandia; species Oldenlandia corymbosa. Next base: position 7,210,126 of record OX459119.1, on the reverse strand, counting down.
CTGACAATAACTTATAAGAGATGAAGGCAATCTCTAAAAGGAAACTTAGCACAACAGACTCAAGAATGTTTCTACTTTTTCAGCTAGAATCACTGTTATCCTAGCTTGAACCTGCTTATAATAAACTGCTTGCAATCTTCGGTCTCACAAATACCTTTTGACACACTATGGGGACATCAGTTAGAATATTCATAGTCTCTTCATCTATTAAAAGCTTGAACTTCGCTGAAACTCTATCCTGAATGGACATCCCAAATCATAGCAGTCGGAGTCCAGAACTGTAATATGACTAATGGAAGGTCTGTTCCAGAAAGAATAGGAATGCCTCTGATGAGAAAAAGGAAGATGCTTAAAGAAAAGCCTGGAGAGGGGGTGATCAATAATAAGTGAAGGGTCAACAGATGAACTAACAGAATATAATGGGCAAATTTCCGATCCATCATCAAAAAAGTGACCAACTGAAGAGATGCATTGCTACTTCAAGTAATCTAAGAGTTTACATCTAATCCAAGAAGCGAGTAATAACTCACAGTCTGTTTCTAACACACATTTTGAGTAACTAAAAATTGAAAATAATTATATCAATTCCCTCTTGTTATTATATGTATCTAATTTCTCACTCAACCTCCTACAGGCTACAGCACATGCAAAAGAAGTCTATTAAAACCTGTGACACCTAACTTGAAGCTCAAAACAGATTCAACTTCAAAATATCTTAAGCACATTAAGCCAGGGAAGAAGCTCACTTTTTCCGTAATAATTATCAGTTACTTGATCCATCAAGAGATTTTCTGGAAAGATTTCGAGACCACACAAAACCATAATATTGCTGTGACATGTTACAATCCAGGTAAAGAGCAACATGGTTATGATTAGCCACTGAAAATATCACAAAACAAACAACCAGGACTGGATTGGCAGAAAACATTCCACTTGCCCAATAACCAAATATCTCGGTACTGTCAGATGATACAATAAACAACTTAAAGAACTGGAAAGAATTGAGAACAAAAGTTTGGAGATATAAGAAAACCATGAAAAGAACAGCACAGGTCATCAGCATCTAAATCTTATCGTGTAAATCTTATCATTTGTTTGTACTCACACTAGATAGCTTATGCCTCAGACTATTCTGAAATTTTCCAGAATACATGTACTCATGAAATATGATAAAACACAAAAACAAAACAAAGGGAAGAAGTCACAGGATATCCGTACGTGTAGAGTGTCAGAAAAATCTCTGGAGTCATGCCAACAAGTGAGCCCAAGAGGTAAGGGAGATACTTAACATCCGTTGCCACAGCACAGTAATTATAAATAATGTACGGAAAAGGAGAAATTCTGATCAAGGCCACAGCTCGGAACTGATTAAAAAAATTCCCTTCACCTGCCAGCCTTATAACTGATGCCTTTTTCGGATACCTCTCAAGCAAGCCCTTCAGAGAAGAAAAAAACAAACACTCTTAAGCCAGATAAAGATATGACAGATTAAATGGAGAGGAGCTTAACTTTCTGGGCCAAGAGGGAAAGAGAGTGATAATGTAAGTGTATGTACCTGAATTTGATGGTGGAAAAGAGAACCAATGAAAAATGGAAGCGATACACCAATAACCACTGCTCCTATAATGAGTAAAAATCCAAAACCATATCCAAAGGTCATTCCTGCCACCCACATGGATGGTGAAGAAGGAAGAAACAATGTTGGGAAGAACGCAACAGAAGCAAAAACTATAAGTGCCAAAATGGGTCTACTGAAGGTGCGAGTTTCCCAACTTATAATAGGGATGATCTCCTGAAATTGATAACAAATCTGTTAGGAACTATATGATCAAGCACGGAGTGCAAAAAGGAAAACATGAAATGTATGCATTTTGAGCCAAAAAACATTGCAAGAACCCGAAGAATCACAGTCTAGAAAACAAAAGGCTCAGCTGCCACAAATGCTGAAATCAGCATACGCCACTTACTCACTTAGAAGCAAGACTCCTCAAGAGCAAGTATATTTTCATCAACATTTACATGACACTTTAATCTCAATGAATTCACTTGCATCGCAACTTCCACATAATTCAGTGGTCGGATAACCAAAAAAGAACAAATCAACCTAGTGACAGAGCAGAAACAAAGTGGGCGCCAATTGAAGTTAACTCCTTGTTCTAGGTCTTCACTCCTGAAATATATTACTAGTGTTAATTGTCTCACTAATCACCAGGATCTCTCTGCACACTTCACACTTATATCAGTCCTTGCCCAGATATTCCCAGAACAAGAGGTGGATAACTTCCAAATTTGATGAGGAATGGGCAAAACAACCAAACAGGGCAAAATGTCCTCATCACCCCATCAATGTCCAAAGATATACTGTTCCTACCCGAAAACAAAGTAAACAGTACACACACAACTACCGGCACATGCATTCACAACAATAGGTATAAAAGCTGCAACATTTGCACACATAATAGAATAAGAATACAATGATGAGTGCTTATTTACCTTGTCCATAAAAAATGGTCCAATCCATTTAAAGAAAACAGCAGCCAAAACTGCTAAGGAAGAACCCACCAGCAACAGCTTAGCCCACCACCACAAAGAACACCAAAATCCATTACAACAAGAAGCTAAAGGAGCAGAGGAAGATGAAGTGGAAGAAGGGGATGAAGAGGAGGATGATGATGCAGAAGACTCCACCGCCTCTAATCCCCTATCTGTCCCACAAAAACCACATTCTAAATCACCGTCATTCAATTTCACATAATCCCCTTTCAGGTCATCTTCTTCCTCCCTTCCTTTCCAACCCAAAATCGGCACCACCGTATCCCCATTCTCCAAACCATGCTTCATGACACCAGTAACAATAAAACCCACAAAAAAAATGAAAAAGAGGGGTAAAACACAAAAACCCAGAAAAATTATTCTGGGTTTTCAATACCCTATTGTGAAATTCCGCACTCCTAACCAATAAAGATCAAAACTTTAAACGAATGTTGAACAATGAAGGGCAAGAAAAAATAAAGAAGGGTTGAGATAATTATCCAAAAAAAAAACGCGTGGAGGTTACAGGAAAAAAATCAGTAGAATGCTAAATGCCTGTCTGTCTATTGGTTTAATTGGGAAGTTTTAGTTGGAGAAGATGACAGGCGGATGAAGGGAGGCAATCAATTTGATACTTTGGAGGAAAAATAGTGCTTATTGACGTTAGTATAATAAATTCATTCATCAAATAATAGCTGGTATTGTTTATCCAATTTCTACGAGTATTAGGAGTATATTCTTTTTCTATGTAGTATTTAGTAAAAGACAGAGTTGCCACTCCACTTGATAGAGATAGTCCCAACAAAACACCAACTAATACTTTTGTAATCATAGAACCTTGTTAAGCTGTTGATTTCATAAAAACAATGGGATTGTGAAAGTAGTATCTTAGGCTCTTAGCTGTGTGTATTATGAAATATTTTCGGATTTTGTTTTGCTACAATTCTATATTGATTTTCTTGAAAACTCAAATAATCAAATTAATTTTTACAAGTATAAATTTACATATATACATACATATATGACAACGAGGTGTAGCTTAGTGGTAAGACGGCTCATCTGACAACCAATAGATCACAGATTCGAGTCACGCCGGAGATAAGTGGAGAACCACTATTGATCCCCTTAAAAAAAATAAAAAAAAAAGAAGATATACATACATATATATATTTATGCATATGGTCATTCTATAACATAATTATCATTGTAATTTTATCAAGCGTTCAAAATATTAAATATTATACTATTCATTTATAAATATAAACGAGTTGAGTCAGAGTCAAAGGAAATAGGGAGGCGCAGTCGCACCCTTTCATTCATAGAGGTATGGGGGAAAAAATTTAGAAGATACGTTCATATGCTTACAACAAATTGAAATGTTATTGGTTAGTTTTGTTAATCTCGTGTCTCCATTTATAATTTTGATTCAGTCGCGTCGAAATTTACGAAATGTTGAAATTAAGTATATAGAAGAATTAACACTTGCCAAATAGTGGTGAATTGAAACAAAGAGAAAAACTTGTGCTCCTTTAGAATATTATCATAAGTCTGTGAAGTTTAGCTCACTTATTTTCTAGTTTGCTTTTAGTTTTTTCTGATAATTAGTTTTTTATCGTGGAAGTTTAGTTCCGCTATTATTGGTGGTCTTTTGCTGTTCTTCTTTTGGAAGTCCGGGTTTCTCCATTTTCGGGTTTCTTTTGGGATTTTTTTTCTTCTTCTTTTTCTTGAGCGTTTTAGTGCTTTTTCAACGGACGTGAAGGAGATATAGATTTAGGAGTACTCGAAGAAGGAATATCAATGCAAGTTGAAGCCCAAAATTGAAAAAAAGGCTTGTTTGGATTGTATGTTAATTCAATGCAGTTTTGTTTTGATAGATTGTAACTGGATTCTCAATTGTAATCATACTCCTTGTATTGTCTAATTTTGGATCAATCTCTAGCTATGTAATCACAAATGTTGCATCAATCCAGCCAATTAGATTTATCTAGTAGTAGAACATAAGTGGAACATGTTTCTTCTCTGGAATTAGATAAAGTGTGTAAGTCAGATTAATATTGCTCAATCTCTATGATACAAATTATATGATAGTAATCCTCCTCTTTTTTCTTTTATATATAATTACCGATTTTCACCAAAAAAAAATGAAGAGAAAAAGTTTACATTGATAATTTTAAGTACTTATAGATATGGAAATTATGAAGGCTACTACATTTATTAGCATATGCATGAATCAAATATAAATCTTGTAAAGAAGTCAAATCCAGAGCAATGCACTGTGCATATGCACGAAGTTACATTATCTAAAACCACTAAAAGCCAGAGCAATGTACTGTGCATATTCTAAAGTAAGTATAGTCAAAGTATCTAAAAACTCTGAAAGCCAATTTGTATGCTATTAAATATTTTATTAATCCTTTCACTGATCTTAAATCTGTAAATATGGAAAATTAAGGAAGTGGGCAAAATTGTCAATTTAGTAGGGGCCCTGTCGTATTTTAGTGGAAAAAGCATGGCAACCAAGATGAACGTTGAAGTATTTCTGTACTTTAGCCCACCCCAAAAAAGAAGTGAAAGGAAGGAACAAACGGCACCGTCCGAGGGAGGTCAGAAAGAAGATATCCGCCAGTGGAGAAGCTGAGTGGAAGAACACGTGGCGGCAAAGGGAGGAGCCTAAAAAGCAGTGGGGACAGATTTCCCAACGGACATCGCCGTCGTGACTTCACCGCCACGCTTGGCATTTCGTGGAAGTATTTTCTTCTCTTTTTTATATCATCCCATTACGTAATTCCTCCCAACTTTTTCTAATACTTTGCTCTTCTCTTTCTCCCTTTTTCTTCTTTGAGGGAGGCAAAATAAAATTAAAAAAATTCAATACTTCACAAATAACTCTTTTTGTCACATTATCTAATTTAAAATTTTATTTTAAATAAAAAAATTAAAACTTTAATATATATCATCATTTTAGAACGAATGAACCAGAAACGTTTTAATTCACTTACTCTTTGCATGTTGCTCATTCCATCTCAAAATTTTTATTTAATTCTTCCATGGCAAAATCTAACTAATTAATTAAAACAAGTCAAACGAACCATAAATATGTGTATGAACAAGGGAATCAGGTTTCATGTTATGAAGGAGGAGGGGGTGATATATTGAAGAAAACAAAGAATGTTTTAGGATTTTGAGGATTTTTATTTCTATTCTTCTCTACATTATAAAATAACATTACAAAAATCACCTTATGTCATACTTAAACTAATATTTGATTCCGACTAACCATTTTCAAAAGACATTTATAATACTCCCACCGTCCCATAATTATTGTCTACTTTGCCCAAAAAAATTTTGTCTCAAAATTATTGTCCAATTTGACTTTTTATGGATCAAGTTACACATTTGTCCTTAGTAAAAAACATTATCCATAAAATCTTAGTGGTTAAACAATTACTTATGTAGGGGTATATCCGGTTGTTTAAGGTAAAATATAGTTAAGTTTGACCAAAAATAAACTTTTTAATTTTAGTAAAAGTGGATAATAATTATGGGACGGAATGAGTAATTAATAATTCTTAGAGATCTTATAACAACTACTTGTTCATGCATACATTTTCAAAGAATGGAACATTTTTAAGTTATTCTCGTCGTTTACACATATAAAATGTGTAAAAATAAAAAACTCTCAATATCTTTTGGTCTCAAACTTTAATTTACGTTGGAAGTTGGAACTAGATAAACTTTTAACTTTTTATTAAACTTTATACATGAATCTCTAAATATTCTACTCAAGTATAAATTTTTAACTAAAGGTATCAAATTCATATACTCAAATGTTGTTGATTAGGCATATATATTTTTGAGGGGATGTTTACGATTCTTTTAGACATGAATGCACAATCCTACTAAGAAGTGACAAAATGTCCTCTCAATTAAAATATTACCGAGCACTATTATAGTAGCAATAAAATAAGATAAACAGCTCCAATCAATCATTTATTCAACGGGTTTAATGATAGTGAAATTAGGTGATTATTATTGGTTAAAATAATTGCCAAATGATGGATTTAATTCAAAAAAATTATCCATCATCGATGAGTCATTCTTAAAAGCAAGGCATATCAGTCGGTGTATCATAAAGGCTAAAGCTAATAATTAAATAAAATAATGTCAACGAGAGACTTCCAAAACAAATAATTCGACGAATAAAGAAAATGGGATGGTTATGTAGATGTATTATGTGTACCAACAGACACATTTTCTTTTAAATTATTGAATAAAGCAAACAATAAACGACAACTTTCCAAATTATAGTCCACCGGTTGGGGGGAAAAAAAATCTTACCATAATCAATTGGTCCTCAGTTGGAATAGGAAAAAGGTTTAGGCTAAAAATGTTTTCTTATAAGCTAACGTATGATTGAAGAAACTAATTAAACCAATGATCATCTCTGCCATGTAATTCGTTTTAGAGGGTAGCTACTTTTCATACATGCTTTAGCATGATTCTTTGGTATCAAAATTATTAATTTACTAACCCAAATAGTTGTGGTGGAGTGCATCCTTGATCATATGTTGAGGGTTCGAACCTTGCCATAGGCATAAAGTAACCTTAAATACTTTGGCCAGTTATCTCACCCATCGAAGTACTTACAAGCGAGAAGAATTAGTCACTGTTGCCGACGGTGGACACCCTACACATGTAAAAAAAAATAAAATTATTAATTTACTAATTATATTATACCTCACTATAATAAAAAATGAAAAAATTATATTGATAATGACAAAAAATATTGATACTACAAAATAGTGGGCGGCTTTTTACACCATCTTTCCCCTCTTTTAGTTATCTTTGCCTTTTTCGATATGGTGTTTGCTGAACTTTGATATATAAATATGTAATCATAGAACCAAAAAGGGAGAGAGAAAGGAGGAATATCAAAGGTTTTGGATTAATATCAAATAAGGAATAAGTTTCGTTTTAAATCCTTTGACAAGTGTTTCACCAATACATCCTTACAATTAAGTGAACAGATATAAGTTGTACTCCTTCTGTCCCAAAATTATTATCCAATTTGATATTTCACTTTTAGTACAATTTGTACTGAAAATGACAATAATTATGAGACGGAGGGAATAGTTACTGACGATAGATATTAATGATTTATGAAAAAAAGAAGAAGTATTTTTTGATTAATGAATTGGAAAGTCGTCTAACATGGATTAAATTACACGAAGATTGGGATGGTTATCTAGTTAAATAAGTTAGGCTATTGCGTAGCCGGTTCCATCATCCAACTTGAGATTTATATATACTGATGATGATGATATAATTACCGTTTCAATTTCATTAGAAAGCACATACTCCAACTTATTTATGCAATAATTTTTGTCACATATGACTACCGACTTACACAATGCATTAACAAATTCTCTTTAGATGATTGAGGGGCTGTCCATAGTGCAAGAATAGTTTTTTATATTACTTTAGTTTGAAAAAGTAAACTATTTTATTGGAATGGAAGCATTACAATATCTCGCAAAAAAAAAAAAACTTTTGCAAAAATTACGACACAAAATTACCATAACATACAATAATTTTGTTTTGTCATTTCGCTTTGTTGTTCATTCTCTCGGGAAGGCCCTTCGAAAATTTGACGAATACCCAATTTGGTTTCAACACGGGCCGCTTGCATGTACAAAAGGCCCATTCAGCAAATCATATTGTAATTGGCTGTCGACCTCGACCCTATTATTCATCTTCTATTTTAGCATTTCAATTAAATTAGTTAATTCCATATTTATTTAACCGCTGCAATTAATTCTACAAGCGCATTTATTTTTAGAATTAATTACATGGAATTATTTTAGAATTAAAATGTATAAGTAATTAACTAATTTATCAGGCTTGCTGTTAAGATATATATATATATATATACATATATATATATACTACTCCCTCCGTTCTAAAATAAGTGTCATTCTAGAATTTGCACATAGTTTAAGAAAATATTAAACAGGGTAACTAAATTAAATATTACCAATAATATTGTTTATTTTGAGGGTATGTTTAGAAATTTTTGACAAAAAATGCACTGGAATCCGAAAATGATACTTATTTTGGAATTTCTCCATTTCGCCAAAACGGTACTTATTTTGAAATGGATGGAGTACATTTTATCAGGCTTGCTGTTTAGATTTTGTTACAACAAAATAACTACGTTAGAAGAATACTTTATATGCTTTTAAACTAATTTTCATTGACACAAACCTAATTTCTTTTAACACTTTTGTTACATATAAAGTTTACAAGTCATGTATATAAATTTTAAAATAAAAATGTTCAGATAACTTTATCTATGTTTTTTTTTTTTTGAAAGGGCAGATAACTTTATCTATGTCATGTCCCTAAAAATTGCTATAAAACCAAATATTGTACGTATAAACTGTCTATCTAATATAAATTTTCAAACAATTAACATTTTAGTATAGGGTGAAAATTACCAATTGAGCAAAAATGAAATAATTTTCAAGTTGCGCATTAGACACACCCAAACTGAATAGGTTCTACTGCTTTTGTCTAATTAAGGTTTGTTAATTCTTCCAATTTTGTAAAAGAAAAAAAAAAGAAGGAAAAACCCGTTTCTTGGTGGTAAGTTATTTCCAGTTTGAGATGTGCCTATCAGATATCGCCTTGATTACACTAAAAAAAAATGTTAAAAATAGTTGATCTTCATAGCTCAAAATTAAAAGTTTTGCTGTTTGTAAACAGAGAAAACATAAAGATGGATGAATGGATGAATTTATCAAGCAAGATACTATTGGAAATATATATTCACTGAATCTTGATGTAGGGATAAAAAAAAAAAGAAATGTCTTAATGTAGGGGTAATGGAATGTTACATATTAAAACAGAAGCATGAACTTGAATTTATGAGTAGCAATGTAGCATTGATAACTCAAAATTTCAATGACATCTTCTTAATGACAATTATAAATAAATGAATTTTATTGTCAAATGTAAGGACAAAACTGTACTTTTCATATCTACGAAGGACTCTGTCAATGGAAGTCCATGCCTCAGAAACGATTCCCCCACTAGAGTTGACTCAAATTGTATATTTCAATCCCATTTGAACCTTTTTTTGGGATTCCAATTTCGAAGGATCCTTTTTCTTCTTTGAGATCTCCTTCAGTTCCGTGAAAAGGGAGATTATTATAATCTTCCAGCTCTCTCACTGTTCTTGAGGCTGTGTAATATCAGTTGCAGTGAAGAAAAAATGAGTCCAAGTCCGAGTGGTCAACTTCTTCTTCATCAGCACTTGCAGTTGCAGTCCCAGATTCTCTTCCAAACTTCCCTTCACAAAACCTTTGCTCATAAGCTCAAAAGCCCATTTCTTGATTTCCCAAAAACAGCCAAATTCCCTCGCCATTTCTCAGGTTTGGTTTATATGTCTGATTATATTCATAGTATTCATTAGCAGTTATTTTAAGAATGTGCTAGTTTCCTGAATTTCCTCCTGTTGATAAGTGGACTCTTATTTATAATTTAATGACAGGAGTTGGATTTTTGGGTGTTCCGCCAAAATTTCACCACCCTGTTTCTGCAAGTAAGTTGGTATTCAAAATTGGATCTTTTTGTTTTAGGATGTTAAAGATGCGGATGCAACCAAACAGTGTTGTCTTACTGCGTGTTTCTTTTCTGCTATGATCAATGATTGTAGCTGGAAGGTCGAGATCGCTGTTTAACAGAAGATGTACATCAGAGAAGTCCTTTGAATCAATAGAGCCGGATGGTTCTTCTGATTATTCACCCAAAACATCTAATGAGGTTCGTTCTCTCCCTTGCTAGTTCTTGTTTACCCTTTTCGTTCTTTTGGAATCCATTGCGTGTAAATGAAAAAAAATTTAATAAGTTATAATGCATTTTAGTACTCCCTCCGTCCCATAATTATTGTCCAGTTTAGATTTTCTTTTTTAGTTCAAATTGTACTAAAAGTAAAATCTCAAACTGGACAATAATTTTGGGACAGAGGGAGTATTAGTTACATCTCCACTTTTGAGATAGTCCATATAAACAACCAAGCTATGCTAGATTTTTCAAGTTCGGGAGTCATTGGAAGAATATTTATGATGGTTTTGTGGTTGGAGGAGAAACAAAGAACACTCGAGTAATGTGTATAGTTTTTCCTTTCCTAATCTATCACCCTCACTTATGCAATTTATTTGATTTTTCTGTTGAAATTCAGATTGTTGAACCAAAGGAAGCATCATTCTTGAGAATATTAAAGGGGGCCAACTCCATTCTTCCTCAAGTGGTCCTTGCCAGTACTGCGTTGGCTCTTATTTATCCACCGTCTTTTACATGGTTTACAAACAGGTTTTTCTGCTGTTCTTCACTGATTCACTTCCTTGCATTAGGCATTGTGACTTTTAGATTGACTAATAAGGAATTCATGGTCTCAACTAGTCAAAGATTGGTCTTTGTGTATCTGTGAATGACTTTTGGAGTATTCATTTCATTCAATTGGTTTATGTCTCTATTCACTACCTTTATTATAAGGTTATACAAGTATCGATAAGATGGGCTTTTCACAAAGATATGTTATTTGTTATTAGTAGCATCATTCTGTTACTCATTATATAAGGGAAATATTGATTGAGCATTAGTTTCTGAAGAGTAATACTTTAATACGTGCGTCTGTCTAATATATGGGTCTTGATCTTCTTAGGTACTATGCCCCAGCATTAGGATTTCTAATGTTTGCTGTTGGAATTAATTCAAGTGAAAAAGATTTTGTTGAAGCATTCAACAGACCTGCCGCTATTGTTGCTGGTTATATTGGTCAATTTGTTGTGAAGCCTCTCCTTGGGTATCTCTTTGGCACAATTTCTATGACCATGTTTGGTCTTCCTACATCCTTGGGTAAAAATTATGCCCTTGTATTTGGCCTTCCAATTTCCTCAGTAAAAATTCAGCTTTTGTATCTCCAAACTAACTGAAATAAAATGTGTTTATCAGCTGCAGGGATTATGCTGGCTTCATGTGTTAGTGGTGCCCAGCTTTCAAATTATGCTACTTTCCTGACTGATCCAGAAATGGCTCCTCTTAGCATTGTGATGACATCATTATCCACAGCTTCTGCAGTTTTCGTAACCCCAATGTTGTCTTTGCTACTTATTGGAAAAAGGCTTCCAGTTGATGTTAAAGGAATGATTTCCAACATTCTGCAGATTGTGGTTGCGCCAGTAGCTGCTGGATTACTTCTTAATAGGTACCATGACAAGTGAAGTCATCTGCCTTTTCACATTAAACCCCCAGTTCGGTTGTTTATCAACTGCTTTCCATATGCAGAATTTTTCCCAGACTTTCAAGTGCCATTCGACCATTTTTGCCTCCGCTATCTGTGTTTGTAACTGCCCTTTGTGTTGGAGCTCCTCTGGCAATCAACATAAGTTCTGTCTTGTCACCGTCTGGTTTATCAGTGCTGTTTCTTGTGATTGTATTCCATTTATCAGCATTTGTTTGTGGTTATGGCCTCACTGGCCTTTTCTTCCACAATGCACCTGATGGGAAAGCTCTACAAAGAACTCTATCCTATGAAACAGGTTATGAACGGCTCCCTAATGATGATTCATCTGGAAAATATTGAAATTTAAATCCACGTGGACTTAACCCTCTTATTCGAATGTAGGCATGCAAAGCAGCCTTCTAGCTCTTGCACTTGCTAACAAATTTTTCCAAGATCCTCTTGTGGGCGTTCCTCCTGCCATATCTGTAAGTCACCACTCATTCCTGCTAAAGCTTGTAACGTAGTCCTATAAAAAATGGTTAGTAGAATGTAGAGAACAAAATTGTTATGAGTTCAACTGTGGCTTTCATGACCTCTAGTTGGAGTTTGGATGTGAACGCTTATTTGTGAATGTTTGGTTTACTAATTGCAGGTTGTAATTATGTCACTAATGGGGTTCTCTCTCGTACTGCTCTGGTCTAAGAAGAAAGAGACTGCTGTCTGATTGGGGACAAACTGTGTTAAATCTTTTGTCTTCTGGTTTCTAGTGATCTGCAGTGTTTGGGTTGATATGTCTTGACAAGGAGCATACATGCATGCGAAATGGAAGGGATTTGTGATATTCTAACCTTTCTTGGTGGCAAGCAAAGGGAATTAAGCTTTGAAGCTGATGCTCACTGGTCTCATTCTGACTGTTTTCAATATTCCAACTGGTTGAACACACCGTGGAAGAACATCAGATGCTTTCACAATTCGTAAATTTGTTTTTGGTGGAACTAGGCTCAAACCCTGGAAATGGATGGTGCCGACATCTTAAACAGAAGATTACCAATTTGACAGTTGGTTTTTTGTCCAAGTTCTGTTCATCGTGACTCTTTGACCTGCTGCAGAATGCATCTAGACAAGCTAGCAGTGATTGCTTGATCAATGTAAGAACAGCATTTACACTTTACATTTTTTAAATTTACATGGTGAAAAGTTGCATTGCGAATGTAAAAAGTTCGACTTGAGAAAATTCTTTGACAAATAAGATATTGTGCTTACTAGACCAGTAATATACGTAGAGCTGAAGAGGTACATCTGAGAAGTTTTCCACTGTGCTCTAAATGATCTTTAAAGGGTGTCATCTAAACTATGACTTGCCTTAACTGCTTGCCATTTATGCAAGGATTATTTATCTGAAAGAGAATCATTTCTCAACCATTTTGTAGCACTGCCAAGTGCCAACTGAAGAGTCGCATATGCAGTGGTTGTGAGTAATTGAGTATGATTGGCATTGGATTTATTCCAGTTAACACCTCTGAGAAATTCGATTAAATTGAAAAAAAAAAAAAAACAGTAAAATTGGACCATCAAGAGATCATCTACGGGCATAATTTCTTATGAATTTTGAACATAAGCGTATAAGACCGTTCAACCCAGAAAAATAAACTCCAGCATACAAACAGACAAGACAAAGAAATACTTCGAAGGCTGAACTTGCAAAAAGAGGCAGTAGCCACTGAATATTGAACCCAGATTTCAGATTGTATATCACTTGTCATTTTGTAGCTTTATACCACTGGTTAGCGGCGTCGCTATCTCTTTTTGGTTCCCCACTTCAATCGGTACTTCCAGATTACCAGTAACACTGATTACATATCTCTCTACATAACTCAGCAAAATTTGCAGGAAAATATCTAAGCATGGCGATATTTACTCTACTTTCTCCTCTTCGGCCACTCACAACGTGTAAATCAATACAGACCCGGGTCTTATCTCAAAGATTCCATCTTTCTGTGACAAATTGCAGAGAACCCCCCAAACAAATTACTTATGGTGTCTCATTTGACCCAAAACTCACAGCCACTCTTCTGGGCACAGCTAGTTTGGCTTTAACCACAACCCTTTTGGGATCATCCTGTGCTGCTGCGGAATTGCCATCAGTAATTGCCTCTTCGTTGCAGTTCAATGAGCCGGCCAATGCACTCTCCTTGCCCACCTGGGCAGTCCATGTGTCCAGTGTTGTAGAATGGTACAATTCAATCAAGCACTTAATGTTTTACTTGTTAGTGTTTTCTATGTTCAAAGATTCAGTGAATTGATTGGAACATGTTGTCCGAATAGGATAACTGCGATGGTTTTGGTTTGGCAATACGGGGAGAAGACTGGAAATGAGTCTTGGAAGGGCCTCTCTTGGGGTATGGTGAGAAATTCTGCTTCTTTTATTTGAAAATTTTGTGCATGCCTGCATGATTATGTTTTCCATAGTTTATCTCCACTCATAATTTTGTGTTGTTTTATCACAATGTTTGTTATCTAGATAGTACTATTAAGCTATTAGCAAACATGATTTGGCCTCGTAAATATATTACTATAATCTCCTAGCAGGGCAGGTTTTATAGAAGTGATATCTTTCTAAAAGAGTTTACGGGGTAACAGTGACTAAAACTCATAAACTAGGGAGTTGATCCAATTCCTGATCATCTTTTCGGAAGTGGACTGTTGGGAAGGAAGAAGAAATGGTTATGTTTAGTATTCTGTTCATCAAGAATTGTTTAGCTTCTTGTAAAATAGAGAGAATTTTCAAAATGATGGAATTGAAATAAAAAATTTAATTCTTCATAATCTCGTAACTGAAATGAACTCTTCTGTGTGGTATGGAGTTTTCTGTGAAGACCATCCATCGTAAGGCCATTGGGAGATTTATCATTCTAAGACTACCTTCCACATCAGGGATAATTCATGGGATGCTCAGTTATTATTTTTGCTCTTGTTTTTTTGGGGCTCGTCAACTGCTTGGGGTCTGTGTTATGTTCTCAAACCCAAGCAGGGAACTCAGTCTGTCACTCTGTCCGAGTCTGTGGTTAGATTTGTTGGGTGGAAGGCAATCTTCAGGGGGCTCAGAGCCTGTGTAATGGTTGTAAGTTAGTTTCCTGTTTGTCGAGTTTTTAACCTTTTGAGGTGATGTGTTCATCAATAGATTTGTATTATCTTGTCATCTTTGATGGCTGCAGTTCTTTGCATACTGAATCCAGTAAAAGGGAGCACAGACTTAGATGATTTCAAGGTTGTTCGAAGATTTCATTATTCATATGTTGATAATGAGAAAAAACTCCAACTACTATGTTGAATGAAAACTAAGAAATGCTAAAGGCAATTTTAGGTTTCTTTGGCATCATGATAAGGACAGTTGGACACTAAGCATAATATAATACTTGATAGAGTTGGTGAACACTGGGGAACAAGACTCTGCAAATAATGACTCATAGGCTCCATGCGGGCTGCATTTTATGTACTGGTTTTTGTGCTATGAAGCAACAGTTGCATTGAAAATGCTAAAGTTGTTTTGTCAATTCAGATATGAAGTGAGTAGTCATACAGGGCCAAAATTACGTAGCTATTTCAATCTTGAAATTCTTCAATGAGAGATGTAATTCAAGATTCTTACAGTGGATGGTTCTCGGTTAACTTCGTGCATATATGAGAGGACCAGAGATGTAATTCAAGATTCTTACAGTGGCTAGTACCACTTCTCAGTTAACTTCGTGCATATATGAGAAGATACAAATCCTTGAATAGATGAAAAGAAACCTGTCCTTGAATTCCATGTATCGTTTAGGTGTTGCTATACTGGTAACATATTAGGGATGAGGACCAGAAGTTCCTTTTTCTTTTGAAGTTCCAAAAGTTTCCATGGTTAAATGTTTGGATTTTCAACAGACAAGCTTTTCATTTGATGCTTTATTGATAAGTGCATAGTCGCTGTGAAGAGATGGCTCATTTTACTCTGAAAAATAATCAACTGTAGTAAGCATCAGGTGAAATCTTATGCCTTTTCATATTCCTTTCCAGGCAGGTGAGAATGATAGCTATCTCAACTGTCTATGTGCCTTGACTTAAATTTCTGCTAGCATAAATCCACTTACGGTGCATCAAAGTTAACTGATGATACAAGTTCTTTGAAACTTAGTGTTTATAGATTTCTGACCTCAACATGAATCATGAGTTGCTCTATCTCTATTTACAAACCAACGTATTCTTTATGTCGATGTTGAACAGAAAACTATTTAGTACATTAATGCTTGTTAACTGTTACCATCCCTAATTGTTGTGTGGAATTTTTGCTTCCCATACTGGATATATCTTGTATCTTGTTGAGAATTGAGATAGATGCCTATATGGAATGTAATTCTTCTTCAGATCACATTTTTGACTACTTACCTTTTGATTTAGGTGCCTCTTCTAGGAGGAGCATTTTGTGCGTGTACATGGCACTTCTTTTACAATGCCGAGTCTCTAGAGGTGAACACATATTCCCCTACTCGTTAGAAAAGTAGTTTGACCTGTTTCCAAAGTTCAGTTATCATGATATTAATTTGAAATCTATCATAAGATCAGAAGAGTGGGCATTTTGTGTAGAACTACTTCACAGATGAATGCAATAAACCTGTAACACCAACAACTACACACATATGGATCATTATCTCACCATTTTGATTCTAATCTCATATCAAAGTTCCAAACTTCCCTTGTACTCATTTCCTGTCATTGATTAAAGTTATAATTGGTTCAAAGAACACACAATCAAGGGCGAATGACTTCATGGAGTTGTCTTGTGATCTTGTCATTTACTAAGGCAAAATGGTTCAGGCACAAAACGAATTTCTGGCAAAGACCATTATTGGGGAATTTAATTGAAATTTATACTGTCTCTTGTAGAAGCTAGTCGAAGTCTTTTTTATTTTCATTCTTCTCTTTCCCTTTCTCAAAATACCTCACAATGATTCCTGGTTAACTTTATTATATGCCTTTTGAAGATGAATAAATGTCATATGTAGTTTTCTCATTTAAAGCTTCCAGTGTAAAGCTTTGGTGATGTAAAACCAAGTTGATTATCTGATACATTAGTATCTTTTATCTACCTTGTTAAGTTACTCCTTTCTTTAGTTTGGTAGTGTGTATTAAGTATTTACTAGTACCTCTATTGCTGTTTTCTAGTAGACTATACAATTCACGTTCACTCTAAAGGTTTTTTGTCGTAGTAATTAGTGTGCTGTTTCCCTCTCTGAGTTTCTTGTTTATCCTAATTTTTCTGCTCAAGTTTTGGTCTTGAGGACAATATTCATAAATTTCTGACAAATAAGTGATAATATTTGTGGAGTACAGGTACTAGTGGCAATACAAGCAGCATTGACGGTGATTGGTAATGTAACAATGTGCATAGCTGCATTCCGGATATTTAAATCATCGGAGGGCTCAAAGAATCTTTGAATATGCAATGTCCGCTTATCCATGCATGTTTTCCAGCATACACCTGCTTGATTGATTTTGGTTAGTGCATCTCCCTTGGTGTTAGAGTTGGCGAATGCTAATAGCTAGCAAAGCATAATCTTAATCATCTGCAGGTACAATCAACTTGGAGTCAGTCGCCATTTCTTGAAAGCATCAACTCTATTATAGATGGAAGGCGAGCTCTGCCTTAAAGGGATTGTTGGTTTGGCTATTGCACCCATGGGAGCAAGTCCATGGAAGTTGGTATTCGGTCTTTGCATGCAGCCATCTACCAATGGTTGTAAATTTTCTGGTTGACCGTGTGCCAACATGAGTCGGGCGATGGTCAGATTACTAAGTCTGCATTTCATGGCTGGTAAGTTTGTCAATAAAGTAGGGAGACCTTGGGACTCTCAGGTTGTAAATACTGTACTTTTTGAAGCAACTCTGCTAAAAACATCATGAGATAGTAGATAACTGTTGACTTTCTTATGCATTGTTCGTTGCGAGCATCAACTTTGTGATCATGGAGTATCTTGTATCGAGGTACTTAATTAATTCTTATTAGCGGTGAAATTATACATCCGTTGGTGTGTTTAAAGACAACTTAAAAGTGGGAAAGACAAGTTTTTGTTTCCCTTTACTTTTGCCTAAGACGTGGTTTAGATAAGCGTAGGTCAAAGCATTGGGATGATAGATGAGCACTTTAGGACCAAAGAAACCTGAGAGTAATGTTCAAATGTTATTATGATCGGGAGGCATGCTGTTTGACCCTGTTGCATAGCTTTTGTGATGCCAGCTTATATTTACTTGCTTCTGTCAAAAGGCTAAAACTCACACGAATGGAGGAAGAATATAGCAGTATAAACTTTGACTTTCTGGTTGTGGTTTAACATTCAAAACCTTTAAAAGAATTCCAATTAGCTATTTTAAATGTACAAAAAAAAAAAAGTGTAGGGGTAGCAATTTGAACACATATTTTAATACTACTAGTATCTCTCGACATAAATGATGTTATTTCTACTGTTTGCCAAGTGAACACAAAATTCCTCTTGGGGGGTTTCATTCCATAATTGCTCAATTGACATTGCTTAAACAAAGGCTATAACTACAACATTTGGCATGATTTTGGCATTGCTGAAATGGGAAGAAAACTGAGGGTTATTATTTTCGTGGGTCGTGTATCTCTTTCTCGATATAGTCAAGTCATCATGAATACATCCATCCATCAAAACTACTCATATGAGATGTGGTGTTGGTTTGTAATAATTAAGTTGAATTGATTAACAAGCTTATCGAACAAATGGTTATAACAGCATACATAATCCAGCAAATAGAATACACTGTTTGTTAGCCAAAAAAAAGGGGGGTTAAAATTACTCGTTTTTTTTTACCGTAAACAACTTGCAAATATGAAAAATAAGAAAGAACAATAGAGCAAACTATTCAATTAATTAACAACGGTGGGGGAATTTGTATAGAATTTGGTGCATGTCTCACGGGTGGAGAAACTTTCACAACTCGAAGCACGTGTGGCTCGGGGAAAAGGAAAAGTTTAACTAAGTAATGATCGATCTTAATTTGGGGGTCCTAATTAAATGACTTAAACGAACTTTGTGTCTCTTTGATGATTATTTCTCTCTGCAAGTCATTGTTGCTTTGTTTAAAATTTTTACCACCCTTTGTGCCTTGGGGATTGATCAAACCCAATCTCACTTATATAATGTGATCATTTGTTTCACTTTGTGTGGTCTTGAGTAACAATTGAATGAAACACATAGTACAAAATGGGGAGTATTTATCATGTATAAGTTTTACACCGATACGCATTGTTGTTGTACAAAACTATAAATCATGAGACAAAAAGAGATCTTAATTAATCGGACCCCAAAGTTTAGCTTGTATTCCCTCTGTCCCAAAATTATTGTCCAGTTTAAGATTTCACTTTCAGTACAATTTGAACTAAAAATGAAAACCCAAACTGAACAATAATTATGGGACGGAGGGAGTACAAGTTAACTGCCTCAAATCCCTCTTCTCTTTTTTAGTGATTTTCCTCAAGAAATTCCATAGGAAGCAATGAAGTTGTCAAATACTCCAAATTTGCACTTGGATTGTTGATGACCGTTTCTAGTTCTGTGTCAGCCCTTTTTCTTCAAACTTTTAACATCCTCAAATTATTCGATACTGTACTTCTTTTCAAACACAACCGACTAGACGATTAATTCTTATCTCTTTTCATCTGTTCGGAGAAGAAAGACGGATGAATATTCCACGGCCGGCATCTTTCTACTTCACTTTCTTTTTGCTAACCAAAGCATGTCTGTAGCTAACTGTATGCAACTATTAAATAAAAAATAAACCACATTTCCATGCAGAAAAAACATCTAAGGCCAAAAGAATTAAAAGGTCTCAAATATTTATCCTAGCTTATTGCCAGTTTTGTTAACTTGAAAGTTGTGAAGGCAAAAATCGATCATAAACATTCAATCTTTTTTTGTTTCTACACTTCCAATCAGATTTTTTCTAAAAACAAATTCGAATTTTGGACACTAAATGGTTTGTGGCAAATATTATGAGATCATATTAGAAAAATGACCACAAATCCATCCTCGTCTTCCTCATTTTCTTCTACTCTTTATTCTAGTTTGCGTACTAGAATATATAAATAAAAAAAAAACCCAAAAAAAAAAAGCTGAATACGATCGAGTAGAACTAATTTTTTTTACACAAAAAGAGATCAAGAAACAGAATTGGCAGCTGGAAGCCTGGAATGAAGTGAAACGAATGAAATTTTTTTTCACTCCACTATCATTTGCTTTCTGGCAAAGCAAACCAGATCATATTAATTAAGAAGGGCTGGTGTGGAAACAGGTGGATGAGATTTGGATTGAGAAAACTTCTTCTGAAGTTCGGACATCAACTCAAGATTCTCTTGGTGAAGAAGACTTGCTTTCTTCCTTAATCTCTCATTCTCTTCTATTATGCTCATGTTCTCAATATACAGCTTCAAGTTCTTCAACACCATTTCTTTTCCAACATCTTCTTCACACCTCATCCTCCTGCAAAATACCAAACAAAATATCACAAGGGTCAATCCAAATTCATGCCTTTCAACAAATGACACTAATTTGGAGGGCAAAAAAAGAAAAAAAGGTTGGAATGCTATAAATGAATACCTCGTAAGCCTGTGAATCCTACATCGTTTGGATTGCTTGGTGTGCATGTAAAAGTAGTTTATATTATGTGATGTTACACACATTCTTGTATATATTGATTTCTTGAACAAGATCAGAAGGAGAACGAGAAGAAGAGGAAGAAGATGATGAAAGGGTTTTTCTATATTTATGTGGGAATGAGTTATTCTATGAAAATCTGATATGGATCGATCACAGTTGGGTTTGGAGAGTTTAGTACAAAAAGTGTGTTGTATAAATAGGTGAGATTTTGTGGAATTTTCAATGTGAGTTTCAAGAGAGGAAAGGGTGGGCATGTGGTGGCCTGGCTAGAGAGAAGAAGAGAGGGGGGATTAAAAAAGAAAATTTCCAAGTGTAGTCATGATGGCAATAAGACTCATGATTGCATAAGAGCAGCAATCCCATGTATGTCCATGAAAGCCAAAAAAGCCTAAGAAGAAGGAAAAGTTTCTCCTATTTTCTGCAAATTTTTTTTCTCTTAGCTTAATTTTTCATTATACATGTTATAGGCAGTTTTGGAAACTTACTTTAAGGTGGCTTTGGGAGGTGGAACTTTTTGTTAACTTGGGATATATATTGATTTATTACATTGGAGAGAACTACCTTTTGTGCGGTCCAACAAATTTCACACTTTCTATATATCACTTGTGCGTGTTTTTTTTTTTCTTTGTTATTAGTATATTATACGCTCGATGTCTAAAATTATTATCATAACTTATTCAGATTCGAGTCGTTAAGTTTTTTTTTTTCATTTCTGCATGTTGATCGTGTCAGAAAACAAAAAAAAAAAAAATATCTTGATCATAGTTAAATTGATTCAATGTTTTTACCATTGGAAAGAAATATATCTTTGTTGGTAGAGAGATGAATTGTGTTTTAGGTATAATGAAGAATATGTTCAATTTCTAACTGTCCTTTTTTACCCTGGTGGCGATCATTTCTAACAAGTGTGTGACGTACTAAAAAATCATACGAACCTATAGTGAAAGTAGCAATTTCACAGTGCACACAGCAAGCATGCATGCATTAACGTACACCGGGACTGGAAAGCAGACTGTAAACCCCTCAACCTGAATCATCCACCATCTGAAAATCCTTCACTGCAGTATCATGATTACGTACTCTCCGATTGGGAAGTTGAATCTTTAATTTTTTACTTTCTTTTCTGTGGAGAAATTAATTTCATTATTATAAAGAAACGTGTTACAAAAATCGTCAAAAGAAATTAAACCGAATGAAAGATCTTTTATATTCTCATTGTCCCAAAATAAATTAAAAGTCAGGCCTGGTAAACTAAAATTCTGGTAATCAAAATTCTTTTTTTGAGACGGAAAAGAGTACGTATAGGAAATTGATCGAAGATTGGAAATAAATGCAGTAGTTAACCTTGGTCAGTGATTTCAGTTATTCTGAGTTGATGAATGATGAGCTCGTAGACGCATCATAAGTGGGAGGCATAGTGTTGGCTTTGTCAACTTCTGGCACGTTTTGGAAGATATTATATCTATGCAAATATATGAAATAATAATGGAAGAAAAGATTGCAAGGCGCATAACTATATACATTTCCAATAACAAAAATTGTTTTTTTTTGAAAAAAAAAAATACTAATAACGTATTTATGTGGTCATGTTGTTTCAATAAGTCCATATATATATATATATATATATATATATATATATATATATATACCAAATCGATCGTTTTCTTCTCTTGATTCAATTGAGTACTTATTTTTTGGACTCATTCTTGAAATAAATAATTTTTTTTTCCCACTAAATGAATAATTCCATCTGTACATTACTTATTACGGTTCCCTTCGTACTATAATGGATCTATCTTTGAAATTGATGGTTTGGTTTTGGCTACTTTTAACAACCAGGAGTATGAATATGTACCTCTTCTTTGGTTGTATTTATTAATATCACTTTATGCACGCAGATGGCAAAGTTAGATGCTTCATATACAAATCATGAACCCTAATGTAGTTTAATTAATTTCTTTTAAACAACTTAAAAATTTATACTTGTTCTGAGTGCATCTCATTCTCTATATATCTTTCAACTATCAAGACAAAACCAAAGACTAATGTCCAAATAATACTCTCCATGCAGAAGAACCCATTATTAGAGACAAAATTAATTGCTGAAATTCTATGTAACAGTAAATTACAACAGAAATGAAACATTAACTAGGAGTTGCATGCATCCTTCGGATTCTTCCTCAATACGATGTCCTCGAACATGAAGAGTCCCTTTGTTTTTTACTTTTTTTTCTCTTAGTTCTCCTTTTCATTTGTTCCTTCTTTTCCTCCAATATTTTTCCGGTTATGATATTGGGACGGGGGGATCGATACTAATCCTAACGAGATAAAGTGATCACTACTATTCACTACTTTAAGAATGTGGAAGGGAAAAAATATAAAAAAAAAATTCTACGACCAAAATGCATGAGAACTTTTGTCTTTTCCCGATTGATTGTAATGTAAAACCGGATAAAGCTTCGCTTAGAAATTGTGGTTTTTAGATTCCAATACATATTTTTGGATTGGGAAAAGGTCCCTCTTAGTTCTTTCTTTCCAAGATACCCGAACGAGGTCAACATGAATTTCTTGTTTGGACGTCATCTTATATTTCATTTTGTCACTTAAAAGTGGAAAATGTTTTAAGTTGAAAACTAAATGGAAAATGAAAATGTTGTTTGGATGGTATTTTGAGCAAAAAGTTGTTTGGATGTTGGTTTTGAAAAAAATATTTTGAACTACATTTTGAAAATATCAAGTACGAGTCATCACTAAACAATTAAATAATGTCAATTATAGTCACTGCAAAAAAGAATTTTTCCAAAAACAATCACTCAACAACCGAATCCTGCCAAATTTGTCACTGAACTATTTGTAGTTCTAAAATGGTCATTACACTAACAAAAAGTGTTTCAAGTTGGAATTTAAAATGTAAATCAGAAAGTTGTTTGGATGATGTTTTCTTTTCCATTGAGTTTTGTGTTTAAGAGGTAAAATATGTTACAATGTAAAACGAGTGCTTGTCCAAACAAAACCGAAATATTTTTCAAGTACCCGGGATCTCTTGTGCAAGTGAAAAATAGCTATCAAGTTAATTAGTACATGCAAAAGTTAGCGTGTGTATTCAAAAATAAAGAAACTACTCGCTTTGTCTCAAAATTATTACCCAGTTTGAGATTTCATTTTTAGTATAATTTAAACTAGAAATGAAAACCCAAATTGGACAATAATTATGGGACGGAGGGAGTACTAAATATCGATCATACGATAAAGGAGTTTGTTCTCTTTTAAATAGTTTATGAATACTGTTGAGTTAGTACATAAAGATAATTATCATATGATTTTCGGCCGTCTCTAGAAATCACTCTATCAAAGTCTAACTATGGAATAGTTTGAGATAAAATGACGTAATATAGTATCAATTTGTTAGCTACTTACATGTAGAATTGCAAAATGACTTCAAAATGTCAACTTTATATGTGGAGGTGCCAATTTTCTTTTTTCTTAGCCTCTTTAAGCTTTAGGGTTTGTGGACCATTAAAAATTAGCTAGCTTTAATTGGGGCTCTCTATATATGGACCATTAGAGAGTTGTGGGGAGGTAGCCTTCGTAATCCAACTTTCGCTTTTAGCATTTCTGCTCAACTTTTTAACCCCATCCTTCATTATACTTGGTTTGAACACAAATCTCAAAGAGTCAAATTGGGAGTTGAGGACCTATTATAACTCTTCTCTACTTAGTCGTTCTGCTTCTTGATGCCCCCGTTATCATTACAAATATGCATAATTGCCACCAGAAAACCAAAAATACAGTGCAGGAAAAAAAGAAAAAAAGAAAAAACTCATCATAATACTCTCATTATTACTTGTAGGAATAAATATCTATCAATATTCCTCATCTACATCCTACCTAGCTACCTCTACTTGATCGATCTACAATAATTTTCCGTTGATCCAACTGTCACAACGTACAGTGAAATGGGATTGATTCGGATGCACTAGCTAGGAGTAACAATTTACGCCACAAAACTCATTTTCCTAACTCAAAAATTTGAAGTTTATTTACATTTGCATGACACGAACACCATTTGTTATTCCACAGATGATATCATTTCAACACAAAAATATTAATTGCTGAAACAAATCATACCAACATAGAAAGTTGTCATTTCTTTATATCCTAGCTACATGAGTTGGATAGTTATAAATTATCGACTTTTATATGAAAGATACAATTACTTTGATAAACAACACATCCTCTACCAATACTCTATTTTACTTCGAGATTAAATTGATGTGTTTATGTTTGGACAAAGAGTCTCACATCACTATTGCGAACAATATGTCACCTGTTTATATATATAAATTTCTTAAATCACCTCATTCATTACTAATTGATTTTGAAATAAGAGTCTAATTGATTTTGAGATACCTGTAGATGCAGACCCGCATATGCGAGTTTGTGGATTGAAACAACCCAATAGTATATCTAGTAAATTATGTTAGTGACGTATAACCTTATTATACTAAATATCCTATTGGACTTGAGGGAGGATGTTGAGACAAAGAATTCCACATCACCATTGTGAAGGATCTTTTTTATAAGCTCTTTGAGTCACTCTATGTATTGTCAATTGGTTTTGAAATGGGATGCCAAGTACTTAATTTGACACTCTAGTCGGCGAACAACCAGTAAAACCCTAATCACCAAAGTTCGATTTTATTTGAGAGATATCAAAATGGATTATTGATGTGTGACGGTGGGTTTTGCGATAATGTATTCATGTTTACGGAAAAACTTTTATAGTATTTACCCGAATGTGACTGGTGACAAACAAGGGAAGAGGTTGGGCAAAAAAACTATGTAGCAACTACTTGGGGTAAGGGGTAAGCATCAAATTCAGAGGAGGTACTCATTAATGCATGGCTATCGACAATGTTTGCATTATTCAGGGTGTAGTGTACGCATATGTAAGCTACTACTAATAATGTCATTTTTGAAGAGCAGCAGAACCACTCAAAAATCCCTTCACTTATTCTTTCTTTTACTACTTCAACTACTCTTTCATACATGAGGGTCGAGTAAGCAGCACCTTGGTATACATATATATAGTCAACGAACAAATGAAACTGAACTCAACCCTACTACTTCTACTACTTCAAGTAAGAATTTCAAATTAAAAAACACATACGCATAATCAAATACGATGTGTGAATAATTTCAAACTTCAGAATGACACAACAGTCATATGAACATGAAAAACGATCTGATTGCCGAACCCTAATATTGCTGTCACCCTTGCTCCTTTCCCGTCCATTGCCTTACGTAGTACTAATGCAAAAGAAATATATATAGCTGTTATTTAGGAAGCCAATTTTAGTTGTTTATTTTTTGTACATTGACGTATAAGTTCACATGCATTCAATCATGAATAATAGACCATTGCATTTAATGAGTCCATGGGTCCAAAGGTCCATAGTCCATACAATACAAATCCATCCCAATCTTTTGTACTTATCACCCCATGCAATTCACCCAATTTCATCATATCTACACCAATTTGGTACAATTAATCCAATACGCAGAGAGCACCGACGAGGCGACACCCTTTCAAGCTTCAGCATCATCACAGCCACTCATTATGATCATCATAATAAATCACCATCAAGAAACGTCTCTCTTTTTTCCTTCTTCTTCTATACAGAAATATAAATATATAAATTATAGATAAAATGGGTATAAATTCAACATTTACATTATTACTAGGAATTATGGGATGGTATAATAATTATTTTGCATGTTCCCCCCTCATCAAATTCACTTGGAAAATATAATGGAATACTAATCATTACAGTAGCTATGGGTCACTATCTCTTCTCTCATAGTTTGCTGGACTACGCCTCTGGTAGTAATGCACCATCCTACTTGCTTATTATGGTCTCCTTTTTCTTTTTAAAATTTTCCCCCTCTTTTTGTGATGACTAATTATTTTATTTTCATTTTGTTTTCAAAGCAACCATCCTCGTCTTATGACTGTAAGAACACATGCAATTTGGTAAGGTTAAGATTTTGGGCTCTTTTGTTTCTTTTCTTGTTGGTATTAGGGAATTTGTGTTGATTAACAATTCTTCAATTTGAATTTGTGTTTTATAATTAAAACATGAAGGAGCATTGCTTACTATTAAACGAATTTCTGTTATGAAACCTTGGCTTTAGTCCTCAAATCAATCAACTTAGGTTTAAGTTTTAATTGTTTTTCTTAATCCAAACAATAAGAACAAAAAGTGTATTAGGAATTAGAGAGAAAATGCTAATCTTAATACCTACTAATAAGGTCGATAGGGAAAAATACAAGGTAGTGGACAAATGAAAATATATATAGTAAAAGGTGAATGAGGGCATCGGTCCACAAGCTATGCTTGATTAATAGTACTTTAGAAATATTGTATCTTCAGAAGAAAATTCTTTAGCGGAGAAGCTTTTGTCAAATTTTTTGGTTAAGGAAAAATAAAAATGTATTTGGGAGAGGAAACAAAATCAAATTAACGTGCAAACACAGAAAATTTATTACGAAAAATGTTTTAAGAAAGTCTGGTATTAACTAATTGATGAGTACGAGTTTTGGTTTTCATTCGGAATCAATGGCAGAGTTAAACTAAACGGCAAAGAGGATCATATAGTGCTTGTTTAGACGTAAGTTTCGTTTTCATTTTCGACTTGAACGTAGAAAGTGTTTTAAGTGTATAATGGAAGATGAAAAAGTTGTTTGGATGGTTGTTAGGAAAAAGTTATTTGGAATATGTATTGAAATATCAAGTACGAAAAATATCACTAAACAATCGAAAAGTGTCAATTTTAGTCACTGTAAAAAATGAATTTCAAAAATGATCACCAAAAAACGAAAAAGTGTTGATTTTGGTTACTGTAAAATAATCACTAAAATCACGGAGTAACTTCTAAAATTTTTACAGTGAAAATCAATGTTTAGAAAATATATTAGTACTTGGGAGTTGGGGTCAGCAAAAACAAAAATTCCTCATTCAATGACGATGGGCATCATTTGTTTGGGCTCACGAGTCCAAAAGTCATCTTGTTTGTGAAGTTGCATAAGATCCAAGAGGGGCACAAAGTCCAAATTTTTAATGCCAATATGATGGTAAGCCCACAGGCCCATTGCATAAATACTAACACTAGAAATCAACAAATCTTTCCAGATCAAGAAAAGAAAAGCTTTGTTTATTCTTTGAGTGCAAGTGCTTTTGAAAAGTTTGCTGATGAGATAAGAAAGTGGTTGGAAATTGAGAGAATTACTGAAAACTTTAGAAGATAGGCTTGGAGTGTGTACATAATGGTGCAAGAATTAAATGGTCAAAAGAAAGACTGTTCATACGCTACCGACGAATGTCGAAATATTCTAAACCAACTAGGATTAATTGATGATATATAGATGGTATAGAGTTAGTAAAGTTTTTGTTTATAAAGTACATGTTCGAGCTTTTAAGTATGCTATTAATGGGAGAATCTAGTAGTAAAACTATTTTTATAACAATGGTCTAAATGGTGATTATTTTACATAGTTTACCGAGTATGGGGAGAACGTAAAACTGACTTTTTTTTTTGTAAAGGAAGATGGAAAGTGCCGTGGCCTATGATTTTCGCTTGCCAACAAATTAAAAAGCTCATAAGAATGTTCAAAGCAATTTCCATTTGGCAGAAATTTTGTGTATGTATCAAGTTCTCTCGTAGATAAAAATACCTCCTCCAGGCTCCTACTATTATCATTTTCTTATTATTTCCTAATAATTCATTACATTTATACTATTTTGATTATGAGAAATACACTGCTGTCATCAAAAAATAAAATTACAAAAAAAAAAAAAAAGGACACTACAATTTGGCATTGAGCGTGTATCAAAGAATTCTTTTTGTAGTTTTTTTACCAGTTATGTTAACCACTACTAATGAACAAATAAATTGTGGAAGAAAAGCGATATAAAGCTTCCCGTAAATAGTTCCAAATCAAGTTTTGTGTTTTGAAGAAATATTTAATCAGAACCAAACTCAAATGTTAAAGGGAAAGCAAAAAAACCAACACTTTTTACCGCCGTGTTAGAAGAGACTTTGACTATGGAAAGATAAAAAAAAATAAAAAAATAAAAAATCATACTATGGCTTTGTTTGGCCACCATTTCAAATTACATTCCTTAACTCAGTTTACCTCTTAAATATAAAATCTAACGAAAAACGAATCACTAGTTCATACAACTTTTCAATTTACATTTTAAAATTTAATTTATACTATGTTTTAACATAGTCCATTTATGAAATTAAAATAGTTCAGTGATCAAACTGAAGACTTTACATTTTACAATAATTTAGAGACCATCGGTGCATCACCCTCCACCGTCGGCCGTCCGCTGATGGTCACTAAACTATTATAAAGTCTTCAATTTGGTCACTGAATTATTTCAATTTCATAAATATTCACTATACTAAAATACTATCCAAATAACTTTTTAAATTTTCACTTAAACTAAATTTTTAATCTCCTCCCAAATCTAATCTAAATAAAAAGCTAAAACAAAACATTGTCCAAACATGCACTAAGCAATTACAGTATTTGTTCAGCTTAAAAATCGCTTTGCAACGTACCTTTTTTGTTTTATTATTATTATTACTCCTCCTATATCACAAAAGAATTTACATAGAGTTTTGTACTAAACAATTACAATAATTATTTCACAAAAAAAAATTGCTTTAAGGTGTATCTTTCGTTACTCTTCTATCCTAAATAAAAGTCCGCAGCTTTGTACAAAAGTAAAAAAGATTAAAAATGATATATTGAAGTCACAAGTAACTTGTAAATCGGGTGGAGTTACTTCTGAAATTTTCTAGGCCCGTTCCTCTGTAAGTATCACTGTTGGGAGGGGTTACAACTATCAGCAACTAGGCAATTATCCTTCGTCATGAGTCTGAATTATTTTTTCCCTGAATATAATATAATGAAAAATATCGCAGATAATAGAGAAATATTCAGGAGAATAAACTGACATACGGTTCAGATGGTGAGAATTAAGGTCTTTTAACGGTGGGATTCCATCTTGGAAGATGGGATTAAAAAAAATTAATGAAAAATTAGAATAATTCCAGTTCCAGAATCTACAAGAATCTTCCAAAGGAAAATAATAATTAAAAAGGATTAAAACGCTCCGGAGCTGAAAAGACAAATTCATCCCCCCGACCTATCGCAAGTTGCTTTCCTAATGATGCGATAGGGCGCCAAGGCTATTGTTGTCATTTCATTAATTTAATTATCGATTAATTCATTATATTGAGATTTGAGATTGGTTTCCACATCACTCCAAATCGTGCACAGTTCCAGGTTCCACGCCTTTTTCCTCAACCGAAATGAAAACGTGTTACCGTAAGTCGGCTTCTGCTAAATTGCTGCTAATTCGATGAATGTTGTTGCGGATTTAGGAGAAGCGGTTACTACTTGCCCAAGTGGTTTCTTCTTCAACTTGATCAATTTTTGCACAAACACAATGAATCCATACTCAATCTTACATTTCATAGTATGATCATATTAAAATATTATCGAACCAGTAACAGTATATAATAGTATAAAAATATTAAAAATATAAATTAATCAGTTGATTATTAAAAGCGATAATTTCATCAATAAACAAAAAAAATCACTCTATTTCATTAGCCTTATCACAACTCCTTAAAATGTTTCCTTTTGCTAACAAGCAAAACAAGATTTTTTAAAATTTTCCTGGAAAGTGGATAAATAGTTTTTTTTTTTTTTGTAATTTTGAGTTGGAAAAATAAGGAAACAAATAAAAAAATAATAAATTGGTGGACCGAATCTACCCTTGTGAAAGTCTGAAAAACAAAGTACCGATAAGACTCGGTCTAATGGGCAGTGTAGACAATTCACAGAACAGACCGCCATAATGAGGAGTTCTAGGCCAGCTATCTCTTTCTATTTATTCATACTTTAACCCATCCACGCAACAGAATCCTTCACATTTAAGCTTCTTTTTTATTTTCTCCTCTCTCTTTTTTCCTTCCTCCGTTCGATTATTATTATTAACCTCCTCCGTTTGTAAACAAAACAGAATTATTTTTTTCCTCAGAAGAAGAAGAAGAAGAAGATGGGTCCCGGCGGCGACAACATCAACGATGGAACCAGCTACCAGCCATCTGAGCCGATCCCCTGCGCCAAGGGTTGCGGCTTTTTCGGTACTCCGGCTACCATGAATCTCTGCTCCAAGTGCTACCGCGAAATCCGAATGCAGGAAGAGCAAGCCACCGCCGCCAAGGTTGCGTTTGATAAGTTTGTAACCCCTCAGGGAAACCCCCCCGCTGCGATTGATGCTAAACCCTCGTCGTCGTCGGCGGCGGCTCAGCCGGTTGAGGCTTCTACGGCGGTTTCCGATGAATCGACGGCGGCGGCGGCGGACAGCGGCGTCGTGAAGAAGCCGAGTAACCGGTGCGCTTGCTGCAACAAGAAGGTCGGGGTGATGGGTTTCGCTTGCCGATGCGGCGATACCTTCTGCGGGCTGCACAGATACCCGGAGAAGCACGATTGCGGCTTCGATTTCAAGGGCCAAGGTCGTCAGGCGATCGCCAAGGCCAACCCGGTGGTGAAGGGAGACAAACTCCAGAGGTTGTGAATCTGGGTCAGCCGGTGATAGATCCGACCCGGGGTGTCTAACCGGACCCTATCTGTGGTCGGCTCTTTTGATGATGGTTTTCCTTTAAGGCGCTTGTTAGGTCGGGTTTGGTGGGGTATGGTTGGGGAGGACAGTAGGGAAAAGTCTGGGTCGGAGGACAGGGTGGATGGAGCGGGTATCTGGGTCTACTTTGAATTCGGGTTGTAATAATGTTAGGAAAACAATCCCCATTATAATCAATCTCATTCAATTCATCTTTCAATTTCGGGGGTGCCTTGTGGTGGTCGTGCCTTTTTTTTTTTTTTTTTGCAGTTGCTGTCCACTTTTTTTAACATTTGTTTATATTAATTGTTATTGTTTACACATACATGTGGAATTATCTTTGGCTTTTGTGTAAACAGGGACGGACCTAGGGGAGCAAAGGGGGTCCGTCGACCCTGCTATTGGCAAATTTTTTCAAAAAAAATACCTTAGAATTTTTACATATTTTTGGGAAGTTTATGATCGACCTGCGAATTGTCACTGTGTATAAACGTTGGTGAATTGTCAGAAATAATTCTCTTGTTCAGGAATCTATGTGGTGCTTTGTGTATAATGCCACAAAGGTTTTTAACCATTTCGGTTCCCTATGCGCTCTTGTTTTCATGAAAAAGTCACTTGGCTCCCCTCTCGTTTTATAGTAGTAGTTTATACTACTTTATACTCCCTGTGAAAGTAAAGTCTGAAACTAAGTGAAATTTTAAATTAAATAATAATTTTTAGACAATAATTTTAGGATAAAGAGAGTACTAAACAAACATAAGAGTGCTAAACAAACTTGAGTTGGTAATTAGTATAATTGTGGATGATGGTGGAATACTGTAAAATTCAAGGAAACTTCTTCATCAGCGGAACTTTATAGTATAAAGAAAAAAAAACTGGCAAAATGATGTCACGGGGGGAGCAAAAACAGCCAACTAACATTGGAATATTGCAAATTATATACAATGAATGTAAATTTATGGGCTTTGATTTCTTCTTACCCGACGATGCAGTCATGAATGAAAATGTCATCACTTTTTTCTTAAACAAATTTTCTTCTGTGAGCTTCTTTTCTTCAAAAAACCAGAAGACAAAACAGTGTTCTGTGTCTTTGCATTCCTTTTTTTTTTTTTATTTGGACTCTTTGATAGAACAGTTACGAATTTTCTCCAATTAGAAGTGGTCGGTCTCAGTCTTATCTTCGGAGTGCCCATTGACTTTTAGGTTTGCAATAGGAGGAACTGGTCACCAAAATTAAAGGGTCGCAAATAATTCACTTATCGGATTCATAATAATAATAATCTCGACAAATAAAATTAAATGATATTCAGGCATTATTTGTGTGTATAATGTAGAGAGATCATGACATAATTCTTAGCACATTCAAATTGGCGAACAATTCGACTGGAAAATTGGATCATTCTTCCCCTATTCTTTCTTGTCTTTTTCTTCCCTTTTTAGGCCCAATAAGTTGCCGACTAATGTTTTGTTTTCATATTCCCTGCCCACGATTATATGAGCTGGAAAGGAAATGGAAAACATTTTTGTTAGTCTAATCTTTTTTATAGCTACCGAGTCTCTTTTATATTCTTGATTTTGTTATTTATAGCCTATCGTTTCGCGTTTGTTCTGTTCCCCTTTTGTGTTAGAGTAACGTTAATTAAGTACTAACAGCTTTTTGTAGAAGAAATATGTTTGTTTTTTTTTTTTTTTTAAAAAAAATACTTCTTCTTCTCCAATTACAACTTCGGAAAAGAATCCAGATTTGGAAGCAAAGGATCATTTGCTTTGGTGATTATTCCAATTAATTCTCTATCCTTCAAGTCAAAGCAATGTCTACATAAGCTCGGAACTAGGTTCAAGTTAACCAGCTGAAGCTTGTTTAAGTTTCTAATCAATTTCAAATGTGTTTGTTAATTAGTCATTGTTTATTGGCGTAAGAGGATACATGTATATTACTATTTTTTATCCTAAAAAATTTAATTTGTTCAATTAAACAGTACAAGTGAACAGTTCAATCAATAGAGTTGTTATTTTAGGACGAGAAGAATACATAATGTTTTTTTCTTTTATTACAAGTACAGTGCACCAAGCGACTTTCATTGTATTTGTTGATTTATATACTCTCTTCGTCCCAAAATTATTATCTTATTTTAAATTTTATTTTTAGTACTATTTAAATTAACAATATAAACTCAAACTGGACAATAATTTTAGAACAGATGGAGTAATTCGTATTGGAAAAGAAAGACGTATTTGAATGGGAAAGGTATACACAACCCCCGGATACAGTTTTCTTTCGAACTTCAGGCTCAATCTGAATTGAGTTCATTACTGGAAAAGGTGTAAGACATAAAGAATATAATAATGATTTACTGGAAATAATAAAGTTTGTGATTAGAAGGTATTGTTATACGCGTTCTAATGTTACAGTATCAATCAATAATTATATATATCGATGCTTAATAAACAAACATTAAATTGTTGACTCGTTTAGAGCAAAAGAAAGATAATCAGAAATTTCTCCAACCCACGAGGGAAATAAAACGCATCCGAAATCAATTTACAGCTATCATTTCATCACAAAAATGATCTTAGAACTACTAACACAATTAAACAAGCACGATTATGTTGAAAGGAAGTAATACATTTCGTTCATAGTAGCATAATAATATCTTTATGAAAGATTACAACTTTAAGCATTGACGACGGCCGACCCATACAATTAATGGCCAGTTGATGAAAGATGAGAAATCAAATCCATGGTAATAAAAACCTGCTGGTGGTGGATCACTTCACATAGAGCTATGTGCCTCTTTTTCTTATATAGACTAGAAACTAGATAGACAGGCCACCATCCTAAGTTTTAAAGCAATTCCTAGAATTGACACAGCTGATGTGAAACTAACTGTGAAGTCCCCATCACACTCCCTCTCTTTGTGTCCCAAACTCAAAACGACTTGCAACCTTTTTCCAGCTGAAGAAAAGATATGCATAACATTAATTTCCATACATTTTATTAATTTGGTCAGATTCAGGAATCAAGTAATGCTCTAGGTGATTTCAGCCTTCAATTGCCAGCTCGAGAGACTGATTCCTATAACTGAAGCCAGAAGCAGATAATTACAGAAAGAAATAAGTAGCTGACAGCCTAACACCCAAATCGTTTGGTTAATTAACCTCATGGTATATCGCTTTCTCAAAAGTATTTTATTTTAAGACATTCAGTTTTCGTTCCTCCTATCTACTCCCCAATAAGTTCAGATGTTATATGTACTATGTTTAACTATATTGTAGAGAATTTTTTATTTATTTATTTTTTTGATACTTTTAAGCACTACCATTTTTGTAGTTCCTATATTGATGGTTAATAAAATCTAGGAATTGCATCATTTTTTACCAGGTTATATGGTTCATTAGCAGCGCAAGGCCTGGGTAGACTACAACCGTTAAGAGTAAAGCCATAGTTGGAATGTGATGTAGTCGGAGTAACATATTCTCGTAAGGTGTTAAGTTGATTCTAAGATTTGTGCTCTTTCAGTATAATAAAAAATAATTAATAAATTCCAGAAATGTCCGTCACTTATCAGTGATCGCCCTAAGTCTGATAAATAAAGATAAGAAAAATAAAATGACAAAATTCTGAAAAGGATTGACGATACGTGTATGTATTATCGTTTGCAAAATTCCAGACTCTCCCAGTCAAATGGTATCTTAATGAGATGTTGATATGTTGATTCAGGCACCGCTGCTATACCTTCTTTTTTCTTTTTCTTTTTTTCAAGTAGCTTATAACATTAGATTCGTGTTCGATCCCATCAATTGTCTTTTTCTCTGTAAAATCCACCTGGGACTTGTAAAACTATGCGTCAAATAGAAATTTAGAATTTGATGAATACACACTTATGATAAACCATGTTGGCTAAATTTTGGAATTTTGGAGAAGAGATACTGAAAAATGGACAAATAGTAATTAGCGTATTTTAACGATGGGAGTTAAAATTCGTTACTGTAAGATGCATGTGTTGTCATTATGAATATTTAAAATATGCACACTAAAAATTTTAGAGTGGATTAGGTTTTGTTATGATTCACCCTTTCAATTTGTAAATTAGTGCTTCATGAAAAATATTTTGGATGTGGAATCGTGAAATGATATTCGTATATGTACACGTATATCTAATTGGTAATTTCAGGTTCCTTAATTAGTAAATATCCTGTAAAA
This sequence comes from Oldenlandia corymbosa var. corymbosa, assembly GCA_949775105.1. NCBI lineage: Eukaryota > Viridiplantae > Streptophyta > Magnoliopsida > Gentianales > Rubiaceae > Oldenlandia > Oldenlandia corymbosa. The sequence continues at coordinate 7,174,690 of OX459119.1, read as the reverse complement.
ACTGGAACCAACCAAACGAACCGAACCTGTATCTTTAGGAAAACACAATCAGTGATGATCAAGCAGACTTTTGAAGCCTAATGTGGTGTGGAGTGTGGACCATTTTTTTTTTTTTTTCCAATTATTGTGTAATTAGTCATCTCTCTCAGTGGCAAATTTTCGTCCTGGAAACCACATGTCAATTAATCAATCATATGATTCAGAAATTTATGAGTAATATTAAAATGAGAAATTTGGTAGGATCATTCCAAAACTATTCTTTCCTCCCATCCTATGTTGTCTACCGAGCTTCAATGATCAATCATCCACACTAAACAAAAAGAAACATTTGGGATTCTGGGTTCATGTGTGGAACAAAATTTAATGTTTGCAGAAATTAAGATAAGGAAAGGAAAAAAAAAAAAAAGGGCCATCAAACAATAATCTTCGTGGCCCTCTGGTTCTTCATTCACTTCTTCCTTTTCAAGGGCCATCATCAAATTTAAACAGTACGTTATTTGTGCCTCTATTTTTAAAGTTTAAACCATTTGCGAGGTAATTAATTGCTCCAGTTTGGCGCCTTCCACTTTTCAACAAGTCCACAATTATGTATTTTATTTATTTATTTATTTTTTTTGGTTGCGGTTTATTGGGTTAGTTTTGGCCCTCTTCCAACCTTTTCTTTTTAATTCACTTTCTTGCACCTTTCTTTACCACCTTTTTATGCTAAAAAAAAAAAAAATTCATGGACAAAAACGTCTACAATGATGAAGTGTACATCTTTTTGTTTCGCTTTGGAAATTTTGAAATTTCAAATTCATTCTACAGTCTACACCTTAATGTTATCACACCATAACAAATTAAAATTGTACTATTTCAAATCATAATTTTTCGCGATAAATAAGAATTTTAGAGATCTGCTTTTGAAAACATGATAATCATTTTAGCGGATTGTAACCTCCTCGTCGTCGTGAATTTGAACATGGATGGAGTGTTTAGGTAGCTTTCTAGTTTCTTGTTATTATGAAGTAGTAGTAAGCAAACTTTCACTTGAAACAGAACTCAAAAAAGTTAGATATATTGATAAGAGGTTACCTATTTTAGATGGTTGAATTGCCATGTTGCTGTTGCAAAATGGTCCCGGGAACGGGAATTCATGTAGACGAACTTTGTCTTCTTTTTTTTTTCTTTTTTTTTCTTCAGACAATTGGTTGGATCATGGATGAAGCTTTTCTTTGTTTTTCCCTCGGAAGAAATTGATGGATAAGTTAACATTAAATATTTTCTGACTCCTGTCAAGTTAGACTTTTGTCTTATTATTATTATTTTATTTTGTGTAATAATATCTCATTGATAAATTACTTATTTCTAGTATAATTAGTAATGTTTATGCGATTTCTTAAGTTTTGATTAGCATTTTTCTCTTTCCCCCTTTTCCCCTCCCACCCATTAAGTTAGCTTATACAATTATTAATGAAATATTAACTCACAGATATATTTAGCATCTAGTGTACCATAGGTGTTGTCAGCTTAGATGTTAAACCGTGGTTAGAACACTACGTAGTCTTTTGTACTATAGAAAAAAATTAACTTAATATGTCTATGCCAAACCCAAAAATAAAAATAAAAATTCTGTCAAATTCGTGATTTGATTGTGTAATAATTTGAAGTGTTAATTCCAACTAGATGATTTTTAATAAATCTAATGAAATTGTGTATTTACTCTCTCCAGTCCTTAATATAAAGCATTTTGATTTTATACTAGATTTCACCTAATACTTATTTTTAATTGACGAAAAAACCTTAAAACTATAATTTGCATATTCCTTGTCTTTACTTGATTGTTAGAAAATATTTTTAAATTTTTTTCGTCAATTTAAAATGTGTACTATGTAAAACTTAGTACAAATCAAAATGTTTAATATTAAGGAGCCAAGGGAGTATTTCATAAAGAAATAAATCCAAGATAAGAAATGCACCCAAAAAAGAAAAGATACATAAATCCCTGTTCATGTTCATTGTACCGACATTCCATTCTACTAATTGCATACTGAAAAATCTAAATATAATTATTGTTTCTAAGGTAAACAATATATTAGTTTAATTTCACCCAAAAGCAATAAATTAAGAAATTGGAAATGAAGCAAGCAAAAAAAAGGTTCAACGACCTTGACCCACCACCACAAAAAAAACCCCACGACCCTGACCCACGACCCATTTCCTCTGTTCGCCTTTCCCCTCCCCACTCTTCTTCCCAACTTCCTTTTTTTTTTTTTTTTTTAACTTTTTAACTGCAAATTTACCCTTTATTTTTTCCCATGATCAGAAGCAGAAAAGTTTCAAGTCACCGGAAACAAATGTGATTATCATTACACAGCATGTTTACCGGCAATCATCGAAACGGCGGCGCCACCTTCAGTAATGGCGGCAACAGCAGCAGTAATTATTCCAAAGGAAGCGGTCTTTATAGCAGTAGTAATAATGGTAACACTAACGGTGCAAAGGTGATGACGAATTCGTCAGACAAGCAAATTTCTTCATCATTGAACTCCAGTTCGAAGTCAATTTCTTCATCGTTGAAGCCCAAGCCCCGCAGGAGCTCCACTGCCAGCCTAAACAATGTCAAGTCTGATTCCGGAGGTTCAGTCATGCTAGTGTTATATGTTGCCTTTCCTCCCAATTCCCTGAAAGAAACTTTTTTTTTTTTTTTGTTCAGCCTTTTCCAGTGTTGATTCTTGCATTATATGTGACATATAGTTAATGGTCCCTCTTCAATTATTATGTTTTTGAATTAATTAGTTTTTGACTGGCTTGCTTGAATTGTAGTTGGAGGGAGAGTTCGAGTTGCTGTGAGATTAAGGCCTCGAAATGCCGAAGAGTCTGTTGCTGATTCTGATTTGCCTGATTGTGTTGAATTGCAGCCTGAGGTATGGTATATTAGTATCATGATCATAATGAGTCAGTGAAGCCGATGTTAGATGTTGTAATTCTGTTTTCTCTTCTCAGCTTAAGAGACTGAAGCTTAGGCGAAACAACTGGGATTCGGACACGTTTGAGTTTGATGAAGTGCTCACTGAATTTGCTTCACAAAAGCGTGTTTATGAGGTTGTGGCCAAGCCTGTGGTTGAGGTAATCAATTTCGTTGGCTGAATGCGTATTCGGATTTTATAAGATTTTTAGATTGCTTATTGTGATTGCACTTTTACCATCTCTGGCCTCTATTCTTGCTGTGCAGAGTGTTCTGGAGGGTTACAATGGTACAGTCATGGCATATGGACAGACTGGTACTGGAAAGACCTACACTCTTGGACTCTTGGGAGATGAAGATACATCAGCTCGTGGAATAATGGTGCGTGCATTAGAGGATATTTTGGCTGAGATATCGCCAGACACCGATTCTGTGTCCGTCTCCTATTTGCAGGTTCGTAAACATTTCATCAGTTAAGAAGTATAAAAGGTAGAGCTAAAATCTATTTGTCTGGTATATGATATTTTTGTATCCTTCAACATGTGCAGCTTTACATGGAAACCATTCAGGACCTTCTCCGTCCAGAGAATGACAATATTTCAATTGTTGAAGATCCAAAAACTGGTGATCTTTCATTACCGGGTGCTACAACCGTAGAAATCAAGGATCAGAAAACTTTCATCGAACTATTACGTGTAGGTGAAGCTCATCGCTTTGCAGCTAACACAAAACTGAATACAGAATCTTCCAGAAGTCATGCGATTCTGATGGTAGGACTATTCAGCTTATTAGTTTCTAGTTCTTTCTATTTAATGGAAAAACATAATTAAACTGTCCTACATTGTGATCTCTAAATAATTATTTTTATTTTTTTTGGCACTCTGGTCTCTGGCTGGTATCTCATATAATAATTTTTGTCTGTTGTTGCAGGTGCATATAAAGAGGTCTCTCAAGGGTAAAGATTCCGCTCTTTCAAATGAAAATGGTAATCTTTCTCATTCCTCAAAAAAGTTGAAGCCCATTGTTCGTCGAGGAAAGTTTGTTGTTGTAGATTTAGCTGGTTCCGAGCGCATTGACAAATCAGGTAAGGAAGTTGAGCACATCTGTTTAGGTCAAAAAGCTAATATAGTACTTTCAGCAGTGAATTTTACTCTGCATGTTGAAATTATGGTTTACATATTAGTTGCCTAATGCTTGGACTCAAGTGAAAGGAGAAGTCCTCTTTGTTGCCGTATCACAAGCTAATTTTGCTTGCTTCTTTTTGTAGGAAGTGAGGGTCATACACTAGAGGAAGCCAAGTCAATCAATCTTTCGTTGAGTGCGCTAGGAAAGTGTATAAATGCGTTGGCTGAAAACAGCCCACATGTTCCAATCCGGGATTCAAAACTTACTAGATTGCTTCGAGATTCATTTGGAGGTAAGATATTGGATGACAAAATTCGTGAATATATTCAACTATTGAACCAAAATTTACAAGTGTCTTCAACATGCAGGATAGGTAGATGAAGATAGTTTGTGTTTATACTTGTTTTCTTTTATTCAAGATCCTGTAACACTGAATTCTTAGCAATGTCAAGAAATGTTTACGTTTTACAGGTTCTGCAAGAACGTCGTTGGTAATTACAATCGGGCCATCTCCACGGCACAGGGGAGAGACAGCAAGTACCATAATGTTTGGGCAAAGGGTAATATTCGATATTCTGTCCCTCTAAATATAATACTGAAATTGCATATTTTCTGGTTTTGAACTTCGCAAAGCCATCTAAAACATTGGCAGTAATATTGATTGCATATTGAACATTTAAGGAAGCTGCAGACATTGTTAACATGAAAAATGGTTCTCATTTCAGGCCATGAAGGTGGAGAACATGCTGAGAATCAAAGAAGAATTTGATTACAAGAGTTTATCAAGGAGGCTTGATATTCAATTAGACAAGCTAATTGCAGAAAATGAAAGAAAACAGAAAGCCTTTCAGGATGAGATTGAAAGAATAGCAATAGAAGCACAGAAACATGTTGCAGACATTGAAAGAAACTATGCTGATGCATTAGAGGTAAAATTTTATACAGTATCCATTGAAGTTTTATTTATTTATTTTTTTTTTGAAGAATATTTCATGTAATATTTCATCACTTAATGCTATTAGGACAATTTATCTGAAACTGAGAATATTGATATTGATAGACCACAATGACAACATATTATCTATGCCAGCCTTCCCAGCATAGTTGGATAAAGGCTCAGTATTGTTGTAATCTATCACGTTATGAAATAAAAATACTAAGTTTTGCTGGATTCTGCTAACAATAATCAATTTTAAACTATTCAAGGCCTCATCATGAATGGGAGCCCTGAAGGTTCTAACTTTTATCGTACTCAAGATTGTTTGAGCTCACTTAGTTCAGCTTCAGTTGACTTAAAAAAATCAATCTGCCGTAAACGACCTTATGTTATCTGGCAGCCAAAATCAAGCCTGAGCTTGAGTAACCCAGTGCTGAAGCTCGACTTGGGCTCATTTGCACCCCTACTGAAAATTATGACCACATTAGATGCACTATGCTCAACCCTTCTGACTGAGGCCTGAGCCTTGCTCATGTATTCCAATTTGACAATAAATCTTTGCTGTCTTCATCGCTTGCAGAAGGAGAGACTTAGCATTGAAAGAGAGTGTATGGATTCAACAGAGAAGCTTCAGCAGCAATTATTAAATGTCCAGGGGAAGCATGCAGATGGAAAAGTTGGTTTTCTGCTCAAGGATGATGGCAGTGATAAGATGCCTAATAGTGAGGTACTTCTGATCACAAATCATTGATGAAACTGTAATTTAAAACCTCATCTGGACCGTATTTCCATGAGTTCCATATTTACAGTTATCATTTAGTGCCTTCTCATGGGCTATGTAGACAATTGTACTCTTTTTTCAGTATTGAGTTTGCCTAGGAAACCAACTTCTAAACATCAATTTTTTCAAAAGACGGTATTGGCTTTGTTCTGCCAGTGATGAGTGGTTTTGCAACCTAATTCATTTCATTTTCCGACTGATTCTTTTGCTTGCAGTATGCCAGGTTACTAGCAGAACTCGATGAAACTAAGCAGTTGCTTCAAAATGAAACTTTGCAACGGAAAACTGCAGAAGAAGAAATTTTTAATTTAAGAAATCAATTAGCACAATGGAAAAAGTTGGAGGTATGACTTATGCGAGTTGACATCTAAATTGGTATGCTACCTGGTGTACTAGATACTTCTGTAAGATGATGGTTTGTTTTTCCAGGCAGTGAAAAGTTCTGAAATTATAAAGCTCCATAAGATGTTGGAAGATGAATCACAGGAAAAAGAAAAACTTGAAAAAGAGATTGCGGTGTTACAGAACCAGCTTTTGGAAATAAGCTTTGAAGCGGATGAGGTATTGTGTGGTTTCGCCCTTGCCGCCTTTTGTGATTTGCTGCTTTTGCCTCACTCTATATGGTTTTATTTATTTGTCTCCTTTACATATTGTCAACATGTATTGGCAGACAAGGAGGCTAGACGTGGATGAAAGTGGAAAACTATCTGGTGATTTAACTTCCCTCATATCCCAAGCAAATCATCCATCCATAAAAGACTTTGAAGATGGGGAGAAGCCCTCCATGGCAAAACTCTTTGAGCAAGGTAATGTAAAAATGTCCGTAGTTAATTTTGTATCACTCTCTGCATACTCTTGCTGATATACACAATCTGTAACAGTGGGGTTGCAGAAGATTCTGTCATTACTTGATGCAGAAGATGCTGATGTGAAAATTCATGCAGCAAAAGTTGTTGCCAATCTGGCAGCTGAAGGTATATAATTATACATTTTTTGTGTGCTTTAATTATCAGTTATTTTGTCGAAGTTCCACTACTTTCTTTCTCTTCCATTTTCTGAAACTTTCACCTCCAAACTATGTTTCCAAATTTCACAAATTTACTGTACTAAATTTAATAAATCATTGTATATTTTTTTTTTTCATAAGATAGTCGGCGATCTTCAATGCTTATTGGCTTTTGATATATGCGGATCTGGTTCTTGCAACTAAACAAACTTTTGATACCTCATTTCGTTCTTCAAAGCCAGAGATATCCATCTGAGTAATTGCATAAATTGTAAAAGGATTTCAAGAAAATTCTTGTGTTCCATTATTTAGATACCCAAATATTGTGTATATCAGTGGAAACAAGGACACATGCCTAAATCGCATAGCAACTGTGATAAATATCGTTATCTTTTATAATGATGGTGGTGGCTTAATAATTTTCTGATTGGAGAACTTAACGTATTCCATCATCTTGGACAGAGTCAAATCAGGAAAAAATTGTTGAAGCTGGTGGTCTAACGTCATTGTTGATGCTTATTAGAAGCTGTGACGATGAAACCATTCAAAGAGTTGCTGCTGGTGCAATTGCAAACCTTGCGATGAATGGTAGTCTTTGTTACCTCCTGTATTAGATTGTGTGGCACAACATAAAGGGTTTTTCCCAGACTGGCCTTACATCCCTTTATTAATAACCTGTTTAATTTCTCATGAGCAGAAACCAATCAGGAGCTCATAGTATCTCAAGGGGGCATAAACTTGTTGTCAACTGCAGCTGCTAATGCTAATGATCCTCAGACGCTTCGCATGGTTGCTGGTGCTATTGCTAATCTTTGCGGCAATGGTAATTTTCTTTACCAATAGGCCTTCTTTTCCCTCCTTTTAGTTAAATGCATCGATGCTTCAAAAAAGTCTTGGAGAAGGGCAACCTAGACACTGTTAACATCTTCTTCGAGTTTAAAAGAAGAAACTTGGTATCTCTGAATGAAAGACCTAGACCAGAATATGCAACTGCATCAGAGTATGTGTTCGAATTTTCTTATCTTGCATTGTAGAAGATACATTCTTCCTTCTGATTGGTCATTTAGTGTATATTTTCCCTTGGGAGCCGTTATAGAGACATCTAGAAAGAGTGGAAGTTTGTGGTGTTACCTTATTATTTTCTGGTAATCTGATGATAATTTATGAACTCCACAGATAAGTTACGTGTGAAGTTGAGCAGTGAAGGTGGGATTAAGGCATTGTTAGGAATGGTTAGATCCCGGCATCCTGATGTTTTAGCCCAAGTTGCCCGTGGAATCGCAAATTTCGCAAAATGTGAATCCAGGGTATTTACTCAGGGTATGTGTGTTATCATTTGCTTTAAGACTTCCGTTCCTAGGCTCAGAGAAAATAATTTCTGTTAAACATATTTCCAGTTCTCCATGTTCATTATAATGATATGGTACTTCCCAGCAGGGAACAAAATGGGAAAATCTCTTCTAATTGAAGATGGCGGCCTTCCATGGATAGTGCAAAATGCAAATAATGATATCTCATCCATCAGGAGGCACATTGAGCTAGCCCTATGTCACTTAGCACAGCATGGTAATTTTTCTACTCTTTTTTCTCAGAGAACCACCGTCATGTGTTTTTACTGTCAAGCTGAGAAGTTCGTGTTGGTACGTTACAGAAGCGAACGCAAAGGATCTGATCACTGCAGGTGCTCTGTGGGAGCTTGTCAGGATTGCACAAGAATGTTCACGAGATGACGTAAGGAGTCTTGCGTATAAAACACTAACTTCCAGTTCCAGTTTCTTAGCCGAAGTGAAGCGTCAACGGATTGATTGCCGCTGAAAAAAAGTGTCGTTAGCTCATTAGCTAGACTGGAAATGCAGCATTTTTGTAAGGTTTTGGTGTCGAATATTATTAGTTCAGCTAGGTCATTTGTCCATAAAAATGTCGTGCAATATCCGATTGGGATTTGCAAGAACTAGATGCTGTGCTGTCTTCTTCGTTATTTCGACGTTTGAAGGCGTAAGTTAACGGTAGCAGTTTGTTTATACTTGATCCGGATGCCTGAAGTTGTGGCATTTGGCATATTCTGTAAAAGTTGCTTGAACTAAGTTAGGGCTCACCTCAAGTTTCTGCTTGCTGTACAGTTGGTGTTTAATTTGACTGTTTATATTAAAAAAAGAAACGAAGTTGAGAAGGTATTTATTAACTTCTCTAATTTTAATTCCACTTTTTATGTTCAAAGAAGTACGTTCTTTTAAGAGGGACCTTATACTTGAAATTAAAGAAATATCATAGAATCTAAAATTGTAAATTTCTTTTGCACCACTGGTTTTTGGTTCATTTTCAACCTAAATCCTAAACACAAGGTTTTGCATAATACACCGTATTAAGTTGTAAACTGAGACCAATGAAAATAAGGTTGGAGGATTTTTATTTTTTATTTTTTATTTTTAATAAATTTCATTTATATAAGTAGAAGAGGTGATCAGGTGATTTAACAATAAAATCATTACGGTACATTTCATTAATAAACGATTTTATTATTTTTTTGAATTCAATGTGATTTTTTTTTAGACAAAAAGAGTATATATCATACTCTTATTTTAAAATAAAAATCATGTTTGTTAAAAAATTTTATTTTAGAAAATGGGTATATTATTTTAGGACGAAAAATTCACTCAAATCAATTATAAACATTTTCTGGAGGTGATGAATTACAGGAATGACATGTCATTATATATATTGGTTCAACAAAGAAAGTTGGATTGAGAAACTGTTGGGCAAGTTTTTTCTGGTTGGGCTTTAGAGGATTCGACAAGAATATGGGCTGGATTAGATGAAGCAGAAGGCCACGAATCAGGCTTCTAGAAGGTTCAGAGCCTGATTTGGAAAAAAAAGCCTAGTTGATGTTGGATTAGAATTATGAACCGACTGGAACTCAAGCACTATTTAAAGGAATCGGCGCTAGGAGGAAGGACACAATCAAAATAACATCAAATTGTTTCTTTAATTTTCGGTCTTTTATTTTCGATTTTGTCTCTGAAATTAGGGTTCTTCGAGAGCTCCTTAGATTAGGCCGATTATCGGCGGCTGTACTTGATCATCAAAGAGATTAATAAAATCTGGTCCACGGCCGATTCTTATTCTTTCCGAGATTTCTCGTGTATAACTTATTAAGAACAACGCACAATCGTTTGAGAGATATATTGCGTGATTCTTCTAGGACGAAAATTGCGTAAACATATTTTTGGCACACCCGATGCTCTACAATTTTGTGCTAACTAACTCAGAATGTCTACCGCATCAACAACGGATTGATCTCCCCTGATGCACTGCCAACATTGGCAAGCACGAGGATGATTCACCAAGGCAAACAGGTACTAGTGAGTCCGTACTCACTAAAGATATAATGAGCGTTATGCGATATTGGTCGAACGAGGAAATTCGATGCAAGCAGAGTTGGGTGCTATCAAAGCTCCGAGACAATGGCCGACCACACCAAGTTTCCTAGGGCAAGAAAAGCAAACAAGCAAGATGCCGGAACACTTCAGTGTTAACCCTTTGCACTTTTTAGGGCATGACACTCCGAGATCGTCCCAACATACAGCAGGCCCGTCTTCACGCTTGCCGGGCAAGGCATCCAATTCAAAATAGACACTCAGCAGTTGGTATGAGAAGGTGGTGCCAAGTCAGCCGGCGTTTATTCCTCCATATGGAAACTTCACTTTTGACGGTGGATCAACCCCTACAAATCTCCGACCAATATCATCCATATTCGGCGGCAGTAGCCACGAAAGGGGTAACTCCAGATCCTGATACGACCGGGTAGGCTAGGATTGATAAACGCAGCCAACGGACGTTCGCGGAAAAAATCATTTGGATACAAGACCGGTTGCCCGATGGGAGTTTAGGGCCAATGACCCCGTGCAAGGTTTTCAAAGGGGCGATTCCCCCTGCAGCTTTGCAAACGGCATCAACCACCGCACCAGCAATGGAGTCGGCAGTGGTCAACCAACAGACCCAGCAGACGGTGGAACAACAATCGGTAGCTATCGACAATAGATTGTTGGCCCTGTTGGGGGGATCGTCAATGCCGCCTCATCCTACAAGAGAAGAAGTGCAAGAAAACCGATTGTGGACTGGTTTGGAACATGAACAAAACAGGAATCGAGAAGTCGCTGTCAGGATCGCTGCCGCAGGCTCTAATACGGGTTAGAACACCAATGTCCCTAAGATGTTGACTCAAACACCGACTGAGACTCAGACGCAGTATGTCACAATGGCTAATCAATAGGGACAACTTCAATATTTTCAGGTGTTGCAACTCCCAGATCACTACCCCCAGTTGATACCAGTGGTTAATCCACCAGTCGGTACAATAGGGAGTGGTACCCAGGCGGCAAGAGTTCCTTTAGCGCATCAAGGGCCCCTGCTCAATGGGGCACATAATCAGCCACAGGAACCTGCATCCAATCAGGTGGTTATACACGCCACTAACAACCCAGCCGGTAATCAAATACTAATAGCTCAAGGGCATACTGAGAACGTTTGGCAGCAAGCGGCCAACGCAAGACAAACGCCGCCAATTAATACTAATCCGGCGCTGAGGGCCAATTAGATTGAGTTGCGTCGATTAATGTCAGAAGTGCTACGGCGAGATTTGGGGTTCAAGATTCCAGAGGTACCAGGAAAGTCGTACCCAAGTTTGGTCAATTTAGAATCTTTTCCCCGGAACTGTAAGCTGCCTACATTCACCAAGTTTTCAGGAGATGATGGTGCCAAACTAGAACACCATATATGGACCTATGAGTTAGAGTGTGGACAGTTAGCAAATAATGAATTCCATAAGTTGCAGTTGTTTCCACAATCATTGACCGGTACCGCGTTAGAATGGTATCGGACATTAAGACGTGGGTCAGTGGCTAATTGGGATGTTCAAAAAGAGTTGTTCTTACAGAACTTCTATGTAAGCAAACCTGAACGTACTATTGTAGACCTGCATGATGTTAAGCGAAAGCCCGCCGAAATCGGGGAGCAATATTTGTTGAGGTTTAGACAGATGAGGGCCACGATACCAGGAGAGTACCCAGAATAAATCATCATTACCATGGCCATAGCCGGGTTGACCAATTTTTGACTGAAGTTTGGATTAATAGTAAGAACTTTCTCGAACTTGGATGAGTTGGCTGAAGCCATTTGTCAATTAGACAAAGTCATTGCAGAAGAAGCTGAGAGCCGCAAAAGTCATGATAGGCAATGGTTTAATTCCCCTAATCAGCCGTCAATAAACTAAGCTCGGTTGGTTTGGATAAAGAGGATGAAATTGAGGATATCAATACGGCTGAGATAATAAACATGAAGGGGTATAAGTGTATCATTTTGAGGAAGCGTAGCACTCCACAGGCGTATGGCATACCACCAGGACCGGGAACAACTGTTGGTGCAAAGCCGCGTGCTGATCCTAATCATCCCGGACGGAGCTATTCATTTGATATCACCCAACAAAAGGCAATCTTTGAAGATATGTTAAAGACCGGCCATGTGACATATCGGAAAGGGCAAAAACAACCAAAACCTGCCGATATTGAAGGAAAGACCTATTGCAAATACAATATGTCCATGACCCATGGAACCAACGATTGTGTGATTTTCCGGAACGTCCTACAAAAGATGATTGACAGTGGGGATATACAAGTGGAAGAACCAGGGGCAGTATTGATAGAGCCATTCCCGATAAACCATGTAGTGGGAATGATAAATGTGGATCTGCGGGTAGCTGCTTATGCTAGACAAAAGGTAAGTGTTGGTTGTCAGGATTGTGATCAAGTGGTTGACTCAATGAAAGAGCAAGTTTGCCGCTTAGGAAGCGTGAATGGTGGACATCTGCATTAACGTAAAATACTTTTCCAGCAGACGGAAGAAAAAGTCACTATCGAAGTTGATGGGCAACTATAGACTTAGTTCAGGAAACCACTAGTGCGGGAATTACTAGAAAGTTACCAACAGAAGGTAGTAAAGTCATTAACAAAGGTTCTTCAAAATCGGCATGCAGAGCATCTGGTGTCGATAAATGAAGGTATTGATCAATATACTGAAGAATTTGGGTCAAGACAACTAATTCATGAGCGGTTAGGTCCACATACATCCCACGTACATCCCTGTTTTTCGTGGCCAGATCGTGGTCAAGGGGTTAGTTTTGGAAGATCTGCCCAACCATTTGTGCAACCTCTAAATAGTGCAACGGCCAGGATGGTAAGGCCAAGTCACGTTTCCGACAATTTGTGGCATAGAGTATAACATCCCAGATTTTCAGCTCCGGTATCGACAAACAGCGGCATGACTCGGACTCAACGTCGAAGGTGGCAGCGCCAACGGGCAGGAAGGTATAAGGAATTGAAGCAAAAAAGGGATCTTAAACAATTGCCTTATAGTGCGCCTGGTAAACAGGTCTGGATAACTAAGCAATGGCGGGCCAAGGAGCCAGATAGTATGGATGTCAATATGGTATATGTATTTCTCAAAGAATATGCTGCTAGGCAAGCTATGGCAGAACTTTTGAAAGTAAAGGTTGATGAGCCAGATGAAACACCGATGCTAAAAGCTAGTCTACTGTCAAAAGCAGGGTTGGGAATTAAGGTAACAACTGATGGAGATTCTCCAGCAGTGGTTATTTTGATAAATGCTAAATTAAATATATTTTTATGTCCTCATTCATAGTGTTTTTAATAAAAATTTATATCTTCGAGTTGAATTTGATGTTTAATCAAATTAATCATGATGTGCAGGAAACAAATTCTTTTCATGAAGATTAAAGGATGAATTATTGGAATTTCAGACTTGATTGAAGATGAAAGAAATTAAAGAGGAAGAAATCAGAGTAGTAGAAGAGTTAAAAGACCAACATGCAATTTTTAAGCTTTTGATTTGCTTAGGCAGAGAGGAATGTATGGGCTGAATTTAATGAAATTGGGTCAAAGCTTTAATCAAAAGTGGGCTGGTTGTTGGAACAAGAAATCAACAAAAACAGGTGCAGAAGTCCATATCTTATTATTTTGGTTTTGAGTTTTGGCCCTCCTTGCAAGAAACGAAACTGACCAAAGAAAAGAGGAAATTCCTGCACTATAAAAGAGGGTTGGGTTTTTGTTTTTCAGACAGAACCGGACGAGCGGAAAGTCATCATCAACGGAAGAAATAGCCGGGGGCGCAAAAGAGAAGCAAATCAACTTCAACGGCTTGTCTTCTTCCCGGTTCCTTTGTTCCTTCGTTTATTTTGTTTTATTATTTATTTATAATAATGTGTATTAGCTAAACTTATTTAATTTAGGGTTTGGGTTGTAGCCGCCGAACTATTTTGGTTTATTTAATTTATTTGATATTGTGACTTTTTCATTAGTTAATATTTATTATTCTTGTTTTTCATCAATGTGAATACCTGATCAATATTTGCATGCTTTAAGATACTAGCTGAAGTAGCGAGAGTGGAAGGCTAGTATTAGTTCGTAGGAATAATAAACTAGGTAGTGAGCCACGACAGTAGGAACACTTCCTTTGCGACTAGTAATTCCAAAGTTCTTAATGTACTTTTATTAATACCTATAGTCACGAGAGTAGTTATAGGGTTAATTTGAGTAAGAGATTTATAGCACGAGAGTGGATAATTTTTAAATTGGTGAATTGTTGTGAGATTAATGAATGTCTAAAGTCATATATCTATAGATTGATTTAAACTGAGTAGTCGGCTGGTGAACCTTTTGCCCTAGGTTTTCTTATATTTAATCAATTAGATTTTAATTATTAGTTTTAGGTTTAGTTTAATTTGAAATCATTATTATTAGTTGTCTAAATAATAATAAGAAATAGTTTGACCTGGTATTTGGTCACCTTCTCTGTGGGATCGACCATACTTTCTGCTTTACTACCAGTATAGTATTAAGTAGGTTAGTTTATATTTGACTAGTGTGACGACAGCTTGTCATATTTCTATGCCAGAATCGATGTCTACCAGCCACGTAAAGCCGCTGTATGTGCAGGCTTTGTTGAACGGTGTTCCTATTAATAGGATATTAGTCGATAATGGTGCAGCTGTCAATATTATGCCCACTTCTATATTGTGAAGATTGGGAAAGCAAGAATTAGACCTGGTTCCTACTGAGATTGCAGTCAGTGATTTCACTGGGAATGTAACAAGCACTCGGGGAATACTTCCGGTTAAATGGAATTAGGTTCTCGTGCAATCATATCAGCCTTCTTCATAGTGGATACTACAGGGTCTTATAACACTCTGTTAGGCCGTGACTGGATCCATTCAGTCGAATGTCTCCTTTCATCTTTTCATCAGGCTTTGGTGATTTGGGGGGCGAATGGATCGGAAGTGATAAAAGGCGATACTAAACCATTCACAGTACACAGCAATGCGGATGAGGCATTTTATTATGAAAAAGAAGTTGGTCCATGTAGGTTGCTTGGAATTGATAAGTATGGAAAACCTATGACCGCAACGCTTATGAAGGATATAGCGACCAGAGAGTGAAAGATGTTTCTGCAAGAGATCTGCAGGCCATGTCAATATTTGGCACCTAAGCCACAGGATGCTGGACCGATTATAGAAGAGGTTTCTGATGATGATAAAGGACTCAATAATTGATTGGTTGGAGTCGTTGGTGTTATGTATAGCGGATGCAGTTTGTGAGGATGAAATTGCGGTTGAGTATGATGATATTGAATTGTCAGAACTGGCAAAGGCGAGTAGTAAACTAGAGGATGATGCCGTGGTAACAAAAGAACCAATTGAATCTGTGAATTGGGGATCGGTGAAGAGCAGAAGCCTGCATTCATAAGTGTGGTACTTTCAGATGGTCAGAATAAGGCCTTGACAAAAGTATTAATGGAATATCGGGACTGTTTTGCGTGGGATTACACCGAAATGTCATGGTTGGATCGGAGCTTGATTGAGCACACGATTCCCACAAAGAAGGAATTCAAACCGAAGCAATAGGCGCCAAAGAGGTTTTTAGATGAAGTTACCGCTAAAATTAAGGAGGAAATACTAAGGTTGTTGGCGGTCGGTTTTGTAGAAGTGGCAATTTACCCGGATTGGTTGGCAAACGTGGTCCCGATGATTAAGAAAAATGGCAAGACTCGGGTTTGTGTGGATTTTCGTGATTTGAATTTGGCATCTCCTAAGGATGAGTATCATATGCCGATTGCAGAGATGTTGATTGACCGATTGGTGGGGTATCGGTTTAAGAGTTTTGTAGATGGAAACGCCGTATACAACCAGATTTATATTGCTGAGAAGGATGTCTCTAAGACAACGTTTTGTTGCCTAGGAGCGTTGGAGATTTTTCAATGGAGAGTGATGTCGTTTGGGTTGAAGAATGCTAGAGCAACGTATCAACGGGCCATGAATTATATTTTCCATGATATGATTGGAAGTATGGTGGAAGTATACATTGATGATGTGGTCATAAAATCTCATACTTTCGAAGGACACCTGGATCAGTTGGCCTAAGCATTTGCCCGGATAAGGAAATACAAATTAAAACTGAATCTGCTGAAGTGTGCGTTTGGCGTAACTTTTGGAAACTTTTTGGGATTTTTAGTTCAAGAAAAAAGGAATAGAAGTCGATGCTGAAAAGGCTAAGGCAATTATCAATGCTAGGCCGCCAAGAAATAAGAAAGAATTGCAAAGTCTGATCGGTAAAATGAATTTCTTGAGGCGGTTTATAGCAAATTTGTCTGGAAAGATGAAGCTGTTCTCGTCATTATTGAAGTCCAATAATACCGGTGAATTTGTTTGGGAAGAAGCACAACAAGAAGTTTTTGATCGGTTGAAGAAATATTTGGTAAACCTACCTGTGATGACATCACCACAAGAGGGGCGGCCGTTAAAATTGTACATATCAGCCACAGAGGACTCTATTGGTTGTTTTTTGGCTCAGGATGGTGAGGACGGATTAGAAATGGCAGTTTATTATTTGAGTCGGTTGTTGAATGATGTTGAGAGACGGTTTCCGCCAATAGAAAAGTTATGTTTGGCTTTGTATTATGCTGCTGTAAAATTAAGGCATTACATGTTGCCAGTTACGGTGTTTGTCATTAGTAAGGTGAATGTGGTTAGGTACATGTTATATTGGGCGACCATGAGTGGTCGTGTAGGAAGATGGGCGTTAGAACTAATGGAGTATCAGTTCCAGCATGTGCTACAATCAGTGGTTAAAGGACAACATTGGCGGATTTTTTGGCGGAGTATCCATCATTAGACCAGGACTGGTCTGAGAAAGAGGTAGAATCCTATGAAATTATTGCCTTGGAAAAAAGACCATGGGAGTTGTATTTTGATGGATCTACTACCTTTGTGAAAAGTGGAGCTGGGATTGTGATATTGTCGCCAAACGGTATAGCTATGAAGGTGCAGGTCAGGTTGGGATTTAAGTGTACCAATAATCAGGCAGAAGATGAAGGGATTATCTATGGTTTGGAGACTTTGTTGTTTAATAGGGTGAAGCGTGCGAAAGTGATTGGTGATTCTTGGTTGATTATTCAGCAAGGTTCGAACAAATGTCGTTGTAATGATGATTTGTTATTTAAGTATTAGAAAGTTGTGGAAAGATTCAAAAAACGTTTTGATTATATTGAGTTTGAGTATCTACCAAGGGAATGTAATCAAGATACTAATTGTATTGCACATGCTGCTTCTAATTATCGGTCGATAGATGATCATTCAATGTCTTTCTTCGTTGTGGATTTGGATCGACCCGCATATGAAGATTCGGTGGCAGTTGTGAATAATATAGGCATGGAGACGGATTGAAGGGCACACTGGTCGAGTGTTTGGCCTTTCCAGAAAGAAAGGTTGATTCAAAGCTCCGGAAGCGGTCAGTCAATTACTTGCTTATTGACGAATTGTTGTATAAGAAAACGGAGGATGAAGTAATGTTGAAGTGTGTTAGCAAACCAGAAGCATTTTTAATTATGTTGGAAGTGTATGAAGGAATTTGTGGTGCTCACCAAGGCAGAAGGAAGATGTCTTGGTTGATTCGAAGGTATGGGTATTTTTACCCGAGTATAACCAAAGATTGTATAGAATTTGCCCAAGGGTGTAAGGAATGTCAAAAACATGGGTATGTTTAGAAAATGCACCCTGAATCGTTGCAGATTATAGTAAAAGCATGGCCGTTCAGGTGTTGGGCGATGGATTTGATTGGAATGATTTATCCTCCATCGAGTAAAGGTCATAAGTATGTCATAGTGGCTACTGACTATTTTACCAAATGGGTAGAAGCGATTCCAATAAAAGAGGCCGATCAGAAAACTGTAATTAAGTTTGTGAAAGGACACATCATTTATAGATTTGGAATTCCAAAAACTATAGTTACTGATCAGGCCCAGTACTTTGTTGGAAAAGATATGATGGAATTTGCTAAGAGAATCAATTTTGTTTTTACACATTCATCTCCATATTTTGCACAAGGAAATGGACAAGCTGAAGCTTCAAATAAAATTCTTAAGGGATTGTGCAGAAGTCTATACATAAAAATTCAAGGGGTTGGCATGAATTGGTTCCTCAGGCTTTATGGGCTTATCGGACAACTAAGCGTGGAGAAACTAGAACTACTCCTTATGAGTTGGTTTATGGACAAGATGCAGTGTTACCGATTGAACAGCTGGTCAAATCAGTGAGGATAGCTGACCAGTATCCTATCGACTCAGAGGAATATCGGTTGACAATGCATGAAAAACATGAAAAGGTAATGGAAACTAGGAAACAGGCTGTCCAACAGATTCAGTTGCAGAAAGGGAGGATGTTCAAGCAATATCAGAGGAATACAAGGCAAAAGGTATTTGAACTGGGGGACAAATTTTAGAAAGCAGTCTTGCCGATTGGACAGAAATATCATAGTTTGGGTAAATGGTCACATACATAGGAAGGTCCATTTATCATACATCAGAGTTTAGGCAAAGAAGGTTACAGACTTAAGTCACTAACAGGGGAGGTTCATGCTAAAGCAATCAATGCTGTTTTTCTAAAGAAGTATTATGCATCAACATGAGATCAATTAAGTGCAACGGATCAACAGGTAGCTAAGGACTTGGCAAAACAGAGATATGCATGAAAGAGTAGCTTTATTCGGAAAAAAACACCAGCAAAAAGAAATAAAGTATTCCCAGCAAAATGCACACTAGCCAACAAAACCAACAAATATAAATTGTTTTAAGACCCACACAGGGGCCAATGGTAAAATCAATTGTTCAGAAGAAGGGACTTACTCACCCTTCGATTCACAAGAATGTTCTGGAATGGGTCTTGCACTGGCATCAACCATCAGCTGTCTCAAAGCGGCTACTACTTTTCCCCATGCTGAATGGGTGTCCATCAGTTTGACACCAGCCTGGTCATATAGCGGTCTAGCAGATTCAGCTTTATAGTGCCATTCTTCAATCGGATTGAGAGCGTCGACGCTTGATCAGATAGTGGGATCAGCTCTTGGTTTTTAGCTGAAATCTGATCTATAATTTCTTGCAGCTGCATCTCTAAATTCTACTGGGCCAAAGCTAATTCTACCAAATCTTTCTCAACCGGTTCCATCTGCTGAGCACAAGTTTGAACCTGCTCTTGGCTTTCTGCTAGGTTAGCTTCATAGATGGGCAAATTCTTCCTAATTTCCGAGTTGGAGATGTATTGTTTCTGCAGATCATTGAACTCGACAAAGAATTCGCTTATGGTTTCTGCAGTGACACTGGTCATACCCCGACCATAAGGGCTTCAGGGTCCTTCTTGATCTGATCAACTTGAGCAGTGAACACTTAGCCAACTGGGATGCCGATTATCTTTTTGGACAGTTCAATGGCAGAAACACCTACAAGAGGACTCATTGATGCTGGGCGTAGCTGTTTTGAGACTTGCCAGCCTGGCTCGGAGTGCTGCTGATGATAGCAGCTTAGAGCTTGGGGACCCAGTTTGATTAGTTGAAGTTGACGGAGTAGGAGTCAATAATACAGGGGGTAGCTGAGGAACAACACGGCCAACATCAGATTATTGTTTTTTCTGAGTATCAGCAGAAGGACTTTGTGGCATTCAGCGTTTTTTGATAAGAGGAACTTCTTCTTCCTCCTCTTCTTCATCCTCATCCTCACCGATTTATTTTCCATGGGTTTCCTCTTCTTTATAATCTTCCTCATCCAGGAATAGGATGTCTTTATCGGCTGGTCCTTGTCCCTGTTATCAGACAAAAAGAGGAATAAGTGTACAATTGATAAAAAGAAAAACAACACAATAGAGACAAGGGTATTTTCTTGTTATCAGGGAAGGAGGTTACTCTATGAGGTACAGTAGCCGTTTGCCTGGTGCTCTGCGACCTGGATGACAGCCGTATGGATTATCTAGTTGCAGCAAGGGGGTTCCCTGGATGACAGCCGTATGGATTATCTAGTTGCAGCAAGGGGGTTCTTAGGAAGTGGCGTCTGGTCTTTGCGAAAAGCCCTCTCCTTTACTGGGTCTGTAATTATCAAAATTAACAAGTAAGTAAGAAAGGGAGATCACAGAGTAGATAGTGGTAAATGGTAAGAGGAAATGTTACCATCATCTCTAAGTGGAGCTGCACTCTTAAAAAACAATTGGTATGACCACATTGGTCACAGTCAATTGATGCCTGAAGACATCAGGCGTGCCTGGCATAATGATCAGGAACGTTTGTTGTCACCATAACCTGAAAGCTGCAGTACAAATCGGCATTGTGGTGAATGGCACAATGGTTGCATCTTGCATCAACAGATTCATGAGATTGACCTGGCTGGCAATTGCAGATGGGGGAATGTGAAACCTGTCGATCCTCCAGTTGTTCCAACAGCTAAACTCAAAGCTGGGGACAATTTGCATCAGATCAAACTGTCAAGCCACCATGTTGGCTGGGTAGAATTCGGCAAAAGTCTCCCTGGATCTCTTTTTGCCGGCGGCTTCTTGTGGCTGGAACCCAAAGTGCAGATCACGGGTTGCCAGAAAGTACTCCCAGATTGCTCTCAAACCAGTGGTACCGGACTCATCCCAGTGACCAAATCGGGCTTCAGCCTCATAGATCAGTCCAAAACATGGGTGGTAACAATCAACATCAAGTCGTCGATGGACAACAGAAATATCAAGCTCAACCTCTAGAAAAATGCTTGCAACATCATCAGTAGACATTTTGTTTTCTTCAAAAGAGGTGATGTTTTTACACAAAGGTTGATCACGTCCTACTATTTTTGAGTAACCAGATCTAAAGGCCGGGAAGTACATTTCAAGCCACAGAATTAACAACCACAAGGGACTACTTAAATTGCGTTCAGAATGTTATCTAAGTTCAAACATGCTTCTGTAGAAACTACCCAATAAAGCCGATGCAAGGTCTACTTTCTTACCGGTAGCAAGTACACAGGCTAAGTGATAGAAATTCATAGTCATCTACAAGAATTTGGAGCAGAACACATACCGATTGAGCCAAAAGGCTAAGGAAGTCCTGTGTTGGGTAGCTGAGTCAGTGTCTCGAACCGAATCCATTATCCGGCCGATTTGGTTTTCTTGGTTGGCTGCCAGATCTGCTGCATCGGGATGCTTCAAATTAAAGTCAACTGCCACAGGGACTGCCGACGGTAACCCGGTAATGACACAGACATCTAGGAGGGTTGGTGTCAGCATTCCCCATGGAAGACAGAGAACAAAAATGGGCAGCGGCGCTGAATACAGCCGGATCAAAAGGGACACCGATTTTGCATAATTGGATCAAATCATAGATTCTGGTGTCTCGCCAGACTTGACCAAATTTCGGTTCCAAATACTCGCACTAATTGATCCAAACAGGGTGGATTTTGATTTTTTGGGACCAAGGCCAACTGCGCTGGCTCTGAACAATTTGACAGTTGCCGGGATTGACGAATTGGTGGTGAGGGCTTGGTGGATGACATACCAGAACATGCCGGAAGAGCGTCGGTAGAGCAGCATCGAAATTCGGCCCTAGACTGTAGGATCGAATTTCTTCGTTAACCGGAGCCATGGTGTCCGGATAATTAGGCACCAGTGATGGGGCCTCAACTTCACAGATAGCCGTTTCTTGGCAAGAACAACAAAGTAATCTTTGGCGGCGGCCATGGAAACAAGGAAAGAACAGTCACTGGGAAAGGAGAAGCGAAGAAATTGAGGGAAAAAGCAGAGAAGATAGACGATAAAGATGGGTGAAAATCAAGAGGAGAATGATGGTGGATTGGAATTAAGGGGCGACAACCTATTAATAATACCTCGGTTTTGACGAATCAACAGACTGATATTCTCAAATCAGTAAAGGATTTGGATGACATTAAAATCCCACTTCTTTGCGGATTGGGATATCAACCGTTAACAGAGGGAATGTCTTCCAGTAAGGGAAGGATTCTATATTTGAATTTTGCCCGGGAAGATTAGAAAACTTGTTCAGTACATTTCATAATTTTTCTCGGAGGGCATTATGTTGGGCCAGTTTCTTCCGGTTGGGCTTTAGAGGATTCGGCAAGAATGTGGGCTGGATTATACGAAGCAGAAGGCCACGAATCAGGCTTCTAGAAGGCTCAAAGCCCGATTTGGAAGAAAGAAGCCTAGTTGGTGTTGGATTAGAATTATGAACCGACTGGAACTCAAGCACTATTTGAAGGAATCGGCGGTAAGAGTAAAGACACAATCAAAATAGCATCAAATTACTTTTTTTAATTTTCAGTCTTTTATTTTCGATTTTGTCTCTGAAATTAGGGTTCTTCGAGAGTTCCTTATTTTAGGCCGATTATCGGCGGCTGTACTTAATCATCAAAGAGATTAATAAAATATGGCCCACAGTCGATTCTTATTATTTTCGAGATTTCTCATGTATAACTTATTTAGTACAAGTTATTAAGAACAACGCACAATCATTTGAGAGATATATTGCATGATTCTTCTAGGATTAAAATTTTGCAAACAAAAACATCAACTGGGCAACTATAATAAACGGTTCGATCTGTGCCTTATATAATCAGTTGAATTTTAACTAGGTACCAAGTGAGATCGATCCACAAACTCATGTACTCAAGAGAGGTAGCAGATCATTTAGTTTACTGAGAAGCTATCTTCTCTATATATTACAAAAATAATTTATATTGTAATTTTTAAATTATATTATTTGTATTATAATTCATAATTTACTAGATAAATTCTTTTGGGAAAATTTGGATGAAGAGCAGTGGAGAGAGTTAAATTAATAAAAAGGGTAAGACTTCAAAATAATTTTTATTAAGGGCAATAATCTATTTAGCAAAAATCATAAAATAAAATTAATTGTGTGCTAACATATATACCCTCTTCTTCCCCAAAACGAAATCAAATCCTTCTGAAAATTAATCCTTTGCTGTCAGAGGATTTCTCCGGCCACTTTCTACAAAACGAGATCACCACCTCTCACACCGCAAAATGGATGCAGGCTACCAGGCGAAAGTCTCAAATGGAAGTGATCAATGAAGTTTCACCTATTAAGGTTGAAAGCAAAATTGTTCGTTGTGAAGGAGACAGTTATCTCGCGCTTGGACATCCTATTGAATTCATATGTCTTGATCTGGATGCTCCAGCCGTATGCAAATATTCATCTCTATGCTGTAAAATGTTTTAAACACAATAAAAACTGCCATGTATTCGTGATGAATGCCGATTTTTGGCTTAATCCAAATTTTACTTTTGATCTTTGTTCGCTGCTATTTGATAATTTTGGAGCTTATCAATAAAACCATTTGTAGCATTAAAAAAAAAAAATCCATTCTGTGACGTCCTCTAATCCGTTCCGATTAGCTTAACACTAATCAAGAAAGTTTAGAAAGACGTCTGCCCGACTCTTATCGGGACTCACACGAAAAAAGCTACTAACAAAAGAATTTATTAATTAAATAGAAGAGATTAAAACATTAAAAGAAAAAGGTCTGCTCTTGTAATATGGCTCAAGGATTTATACCATTGCTTAGCAAAGGCAACAAGGCATTATAATGCATCTATCATAGCAGAAGCTTTACAAATATTTTGCCCTTTTCAAAATGGCACTTTACATGAAGAAGCAGTAAAAATTCCAGCAACCTGGACGGGCAGTAAAAACAAAGGGAAAGGAAATGAACTACAACAGAGCTCTCAAATAAAAGTGAAAATGAAGCTCTGAGTTCAAATATGAAAAAGGTTCAGCCAGGAATCAGCCAAAAGGATTGAATGGATGAAGTTTACAAAAATTACATAAGAGAGGTTTAAAGGCAGTACCCAAAAGCCTTCACAGAACTGTTAAGGAAAGATCAAAAGCTAAAAGAGCAAGCCGGCTCTTACTACAGCACCAGAATTGTTTTCCTAGGAGGACATCCTAACATACGATAAATCACCCCTAACTAAACAGAACCAAAGATTATCAGAAAAATAAGCTACCATTTACATTACTATTCCAACAGACAACTGTGTACTAACAACATATCCATACATCATCGCCGAAAATTACATTAACACGAACTACTTTACAACTGTGCATCTTGCCGTAACTCTTCCCCGTCAAAACCTGTAAAAATGATCCTAAAGGGGTGAGCTAAGCCACTGTCATTTCTTTTAATTACTCCTCAATCAAAGACAAGTAATTTGTTGTCAATATACAAATTTCTTCTGTCCCATTATATATTAAGCAGTTGCTAATTACTCCTTTCCACCTTTTAATTTTTATGACTTAGGAACAAAGAAGTGGTGTAGAAGATTGCAGGAAGGTGACCATCGATGTTGTTGAAATGCTGGACAAAATGGAACTTTGAAGAAGGGAGAGAAGAAGAATGAGGAAGCTGACCGATGATGTTGATGAGTATGATGTGGGGTTGGGTATTGGGTTATCTAAATCAGTATAGTAAATTAATTAAAATGGCAGGGGCTGCTTAAGTTTTAACAACATTTTAGGCTTTTGATGCTTTGTTCTGTAAGAAAGCTTTAAACCCAAGTGGGCTGGCCTTCCATCAAATCTGGATAAAGTTTGTAAAATAGGAATAATAGATGTTGGCGGAAGAATAAAAGACATGGTTAGAGGAAAATAAATTAAAGTTGCTAGGATTTCAAATTAATTATTTTTAATCCTCAATTGTTTTGATGGCTTTTAAGTAGCTTAGTTTTATTTAAACACATACTTTTTGAATTTATTTAAACATATGATAGGGTTAACTAGCTTCTAAAACTCTCGGGTCTCACACATTCAATGGAGTTTGGTAGAAAATTGTAGTACAATTGATATATATCTTCCGATATTGTGCCTAAAAAAAGAAGGAAAAAACGAAATGAAGGAAAAAGTGTAATCAGAATCGAACTCCTACTTTAATGTTGAAACAATCTTATCCCTGAGGATTTAATTTTTGGTTTGTAAAAAATAAATATTAAGGGTAATCATGTCAATACACAACTATTTTTATTTTATAACTTTTGTCAAATAAATAACTGCCCTGAATAAAAATTATTTTTAAGTCATATCCCTTTTATTAATTTAATCATTTCCACTTCCCCTCATCTAAATTTTCCAAATTCTTTTTAGGAATGAAAGAATAGTACTTTCTTCGGTCTTGTTATCAGGCATCTTTGAAGGTTCCACTTGGTCGATTTCATAAGGCATTTGATGTCTTTAAAATTTAATTTATACTTTATCCTAACTTAAATTAATTTGATTAGTTCCTAAATAATAGGGGACATTAATATGAAATATATAAGTAGTTCGTACAAAATAATTAAAATTAATTAATTAATTATTTACCTTATACTCTCTCCATTCAAAATTATCATCTAGTTTAGTATTTATTTTTAATACAATTTATATTAAAAATAAAAATTTAAATTGAATAATTATTTCGAGACCGCAGAGTATTTTGTGGTGAAATGGGGTGATAGATGCTCCAGGCAAACAACAACAACCGGCTGAGGAGTCCGTATCCAGTGCACCCGGATATACCGTATACCCCCACCAAACACCCGCACTACACGCGCTCAACATTTTTCATTTTTACATTAAATGCACAAACAAAATTGTTTGCATCCATTTTACTGTTTTCATCCTCACGCACAAACACACACAATTGCTGGTTATCCATAATTTATCCACAAGTTGTATACTGGTTATCCAGAAGGGGTAAACTGGTTATCCAGAAGGTGTAAACTGGTTATCCACAAATTGTAAACTGGTTATCCAGAAGGTGTAAACTGGTTATTCACAAGTTGTAAACTGGTTATCCAGAGGTAAAGAAGCAAACGGTATGTAGATAAACTAAACGACTCCCGCGGCTATCGGAATCGCAGGTCACCAACCTGCCCCGGTTGCGCCACCCCCCCGAACACGTCAATGTAGCTAAGGTAATCCTTTTTTTTGTGTGTGTGTAAGGAGGGTGTGTGTGTAGGGAGAGTGTGTTATTGCGTTAAGAGGGGACACAAATTAACTAAATGACGGGGTGGCACACCGCCGGAATTTGCAAGGGCACCGGAAATGGGTGGATAACCAGCAAATTGTATGGACAGGTAGCTACATAGAAGCACATCTAAAAAAAGTATAAATAACCAGTTTACACCCTGTGGATAACTAGTATAAAATAGGTGGATAACCACAAACAAAGTTTGGATAACCAGTTTACAACTTGTGGATAA
Organism: Oldenlandia corymbosa var. corymbosa; assembly: GCA_949775105.1. NCBI lineage: Eukaryota > Viridiplantae > Streptophyta > Magnoliopsida > Gentianales > Rubiaceae > Oldenlandia > Oldenlandia corymbosa. The sequence continues at coordinate 7,148,258 of OX459119.1, read as the reverse complement.
CCAGTTTACACCTTTTAGATAACCAGTTTACAACTTGTGGATAGCCAGTTACACCTTCTAGATAACCAGTATAAAATAGGTGGATAACCAGCAATTATAGCATGGATAACCATCCATAATATTGCTGTTAATTAAAGAAAAAAACTGTGTGAACTGAATTATTTAGCGGACTCACGCTATTCTAAGAGAGTAAAGTACACGCACAAGAGGTACCCGGTGCCCCCGGATGTTGACAATCTAACACAAAAATTACTGCCGTGTCGGATTGATTTGCAGCAGCGACAAATGTACAAACGTCCAAAACCTTTATAGAAAACCTAACCCCACAATTTCTTGCACTATTTCTATCGTCTTCCCAGTCGAGAGTCAAGGCCCGAGTTGTTTGCTTCACTAAATAGCGACACCTCAACCGTTGTGCCATATCCCCCTATTTAATGTCTTTTGCTACCGGGACCGGGAGAAAAAAATCCCCTAAATTCTTGACCAAAACAAAAAAACATCAATACATATTCAATAATGAGTGACTAGGCGTAGCGTTGGTGAATTGGGATAGTGTTTAATGAAATGACAAAATATTTGTTAAAAAAAAAATACAAAATATTCAATCTATTTTTGATTAATAACTCTTACAGTATAAAGAAATCATTATGTTTTTATACAGGTATACATTGCATTATCATTCACAGTTCCATTTGATCATACTTTTTCAACGAATGAATATATCAGTTTGATACATAGATATCGGATCAACGTAGTCGATCAATACATATTCATATCTATAACCTTATTATAGTAGGTAACTTTAGGATTCTTGTTTGTCCAAGACAAACAAAATGTGTTTATGTCCTATGAAAATATAGACCATGGACCAGCCTTCATGCAATTACAATATTCATTTCATTTGCTTTTCACTTCTAATAATTAACGCTTTTTTTTTTTTACAATGAAGAAAGTTAATGCTTAAAGTATTAAAACAATAAACAATCATATTTTTTAGAACTATCAATAGAAATAATGAAACTCAATCGCTACCAAAGTCAAGTGATAATTACATTGTAGTTATCCAACCCAATTGCTACACAAAATCGCTCTATAAATATTTTAATATACTCTATTAATGCCTTTTAAATAGAGTATATCACAATATTCGTTTCATCAACCTTATCTCTCTCCCACATGTGCACCTTACAAGTCAACGGGAAGGCATACGTTGAGAAAACTATTTTAAGTTTTCCTCAAACAATATATGGTTTTTTTTCATTTATCAGATTAAACTTGATTTGAAACTAAAGAAAGATAAATTTAGAGGATTGGAAGAAGAAAAACCATACCCAACCTTACACTTGGGCGATTAATCAATCCGAGTTTCTTTTTTTCTTAAAAAAAAAAATAAAATCTTTCCAATATAAGAATATTGCTATGTGAATGAATTATTCTTGCTTTGGGACATATGGAATACTTAATTCCCTCAAATAATCGTTGATGAACTAAAATGTGACACACAACATTGGAAAACGATTATCATTTTAGAAAATCTGAAAATCAATCGATGACATTTCATGCATAACTAGAAATGAAATGTTTATTCCTCAATTCTCTTTCCCCGGCAAACTGAACGCCCTTGAGTGCAAAGTTGAGGAAAGAGTTGGGTGATTCACTTGAGAAAGTAAATGAACCTCGTTTTATGGCTATGACTAAAAGACTTTTAACACTTTAATTTCTTTCAATGGGAATAGTCCTATTAAGAAACTTTTCAACGTATTTGAGTTTTAAATTTACAACGTAAAGTATAATTAATTTTTTTAAATTTTTTAATTACTTCTTCCTAGTTTTAAACATGGACTACTCCACACATGCATGTAATTTAAACATATTTTTTTTTTGTTTTAGAATAATAAAAGGAGAAAAAAAAAAAAAGATGACTCTTTTTTCTAACGGACAAGAGATTATTGATTTCTTCATCACTCTTACATGGATGAACTGCTCGAGAAAACGATCGATGAGAAAGAGGATCCAATATTACATCTATATATTCAAAGAAGGGTCAATTGGTGATGGTCCCTCACATAATGATTTCTGGCACTGTACATATGGAGAGATGTGTTCTGGACCACTATATATGGATGTATTCCTTCGCTACTTATTACAAGACATATTTTGATTTCATCTTAAATTTTATCTAAGATATCTTTTTAATCAAAATAAAAATTTTAAAAATATTTCATAATAATTAGAAGAACATAACGAATATATTTTAAAATTTTTTTCTTATTAAATAATCATCATAAGTAAAACGTAAAACGAAATCAAAATGTCTTATAATAAAGACAGCAGGAAGTGCTATTTTTATATATTAACCTAATATGTGAATTTATGCTCATATCTATTTTCCATCGTACAATATCTAAGCCAAAGGGGTTTGGAAGCACCTAATTAAAATACAACAATATCCTAAGGGGTATATCGATACCCCCTCCCACCACATAAACCTTAAAAACCCGAAAAAAGTAAAGTTGCTAAAAGCGTACGAAATTTAGACCACATTCCAATCATTAAAGACAATTCAAACATTAATGGTTGGAACTAGCACTGGCATGAAATGACTTTGTATATATATAATTTTTAAGCTCAATTTTTGGGCCCAAAGAAATACTACAATGTATACATTTTTTAAAAAAGTTCTGCATCTCAATGGATGGGGAAAATAAAAAAACAAAGAAGAAAGAATGAAAATGGCAGTCAAGGGAGAGAGAATGCGAGGACTCATGGAAGGCTGAGAGAGAGATCCAACATCGTTGGAATAAATTAAGCATTTTTACACATAGCCATATGAATAATAAAATGGTTTTTTTTCTTCTCCTCGGAAAAGATTTTAGCATGGGAATAAAAACTTTGAACCGGTAGAGATTTATGATCGAATTCCATATGTATGTGGGAAAAAAAAAGTGGAAAAAAAGAAAAGAGGAGACGAAGGGAAGGATTTACTCCTCCGGTCTTTATTATAGGACATTTTGATTTCGTCCTAAAATTAACTTAGAATGTATTTTTAATTGAAAAAATTTTAAAAATATATTTTCACATTCGTTATGTTCTATTAATTATTATAAAATATTTTTAAGTTTTTTATTCCAATTTAAACGACATTCTAAATAAAACCTAGGACGACATCAAAATGTCTTATAATAAGGACCGAAGGGAGTACAATCATCATTTCAAGATAGTAAAAGCGAAAATTAAAGCTGCATGCATGTCAAAGGTGAGACTTGTTTCTAGAGAACTGAAATGGATAAGCTCAGGTTTTGAAAGAAACTAAGTACTAATTTACATGGCTTGTTGCATAAAAAGGAAGCAACCCATTGTGAAGAAAAAGTGAACTAATGAAAAAAAAAGTTTGCTTCAATTCAAAGAATCTGAGCTGCATGTGTGGGTTAAATTATCTTGGTCTTTGCATTTTTTACTTTCAATCTCTCGCCCCTAATCCAAGAAAAAGAACCAAAAAAAGAAGAAGAAGAAAGATTTGAATAAAAATGATGTAGTACAAATTAATAAAGAGACAGATCTAGAGCAGTAACTGAAGTTGCTGTCTCCATGAAAGACTATAACGTTAACCGAACAAGCGACATTTTGTCCAGGTTGTACTTTGTAACCGCTGCTTCTAATACTATAACTCCTCGAAAAGGAGCTTTGCTAGAAACTGTGCACGTGTATTGGTAAAACGTTACTACTTTTTTTCTCCAGATTCAAGAACCCTAAACCACATAACTTGTGTAGAAGATGGTAGTCAAAATTTATGTTGGAATTCGGAAACTGCAATTTCTAAAAGCCCTCCCCATACTCCCCCTCTTTCTTAGCATGCCATTGCCACACCCCATCAATCATTTTGTCCAGAGCTAGCTAGCTCTATCTATGTATTTTTCATATGTGATCATGATCATTTCTTCTATGAAAGGGAGGGAAAAAAAAACACGATAATCTTAACTCTAATTACAATCATTATGATACCGTACTAGTTAATTTTAGTAATGCTGGACACAAGATAAAACGATTATGTTAAGTCATCATGGAAAGCCACATTGTTAATATTCAGTCAAACTTGCTATATTTACAAGGGTCTAACTTATAAAGTACTATAAACCCATGATTTATTGGATTCAAAAGAACATAAAATTACATCTCTACTTGGATTAATCATATTAGCACCAGTTAAAAAAGCACATATCATAGTGAAACCAATAAAATTAGGATCCGTATGGATCATAAGGAAAACCAATAATAATAATAATGTACAGAGTTCTACAATCAAATTACAAAAACGAAAACACCCACATTGTCAATCTGATAATCAAACTCAGTAACAACAAGAAAACAGCCTATCTCTCTAGCTAGCTAATTAACTGATGAAAACAAAGAAACCTTAAAAGAAAAGATGAGAAGAGAGAAACATGCTCAAAAGCTGGCTAGCTAAGCTAACACCCTAACTCAAAAGATCGATTTTAATTTGCTAAAAATTAACCATTCTTGCATGTTGAGCTGATCAAAGCAAATCAATAGAAGGGGAATGAAGAAGATTAAGAAAAAAACTTGTAACCTTGTTGGTAAATTAGTAGGAAAGCATAAGTTAGAAAGGAGGACGACCAGTAGCCCAATAAGCTTCACTAGGTGGTAATTGAACTGAGTTGAGTAGCCCCGGATTCATGCTGAACATTGATGGATCAGCCATCATCTGTTGCTGCCCTCCTCCTCCTCCGCCGCCCACCGCCGCTCCCGGAGATCCAATCGACCCTCCTCCGCCTCCGCCGCCGCCGCCTTGCATTGGCATCGAGCTCTCTTCCTCATCCAACGGAAGCCTCTCGTAAGCCGCATTGCTGAACGAAGCCGCCATGATAACCACCGGACCCGACGCCATCAGCTGCCCCACCACGCTCCCTCCCACCACCTGCCCTTGCCCGCCGGCCAAGTATATGGTCAACGACGTCGCGGCCGGCGGAGCTGGCGGCGGAAGAAACGAACCCGCCAGCGACAAGATCTCGAACCGGCCATGGAGAGTCACCACCGCGCCCGGGGACGCGGGCTGCCGCAGGGTGACGTTGGTGACGGTGCCGGTGCCGCTCATGATGCAGACGCCGCGCTGACGCCTCCGGGCGAAATTGGCCATGCTCTCCATGATGTCGCAGCCGTCGGCGACTTCCATCACGTGGGTCCGGAGCGCGTTAGCGCTGTCCCGGGTGATAATGATGGGGGGTTTCGGTTTGTTCTTGGATCCAGCTGGCCGCCCACGTGGCCGCCGAGTCATCTCGCCCGAACCGCCGCCGCCGCTGCCTCCGCCGTCTCCTCCTCCGGAATGATCCTTGCCGTCGCCGTTCATGTTGCCGTCGTTGTGATGATCCTCCCTTTCTCGCTTATGAGGGCCGCCGGAACCCATGTTTAGACCGCTGGTGCCGCTGTGTTCATCTTCGGAATTGTTGTGGTTGTTGAATTGGTGGTGCTGAAGATTGAAATCTCTGGTGTTAAATGGCGGAGGCAGTGAATGATGACTTACTGGATCCATTTCTCTTCCTTTTTTTTTTTTTCCCTCTTATCTCTAAATCAATCAAAACTGTTTTAGTTTAATTCTTCCTCCTCTCCAGCTCAACAAAAAAGCAAAGAAGAAGAAGAAGAAAGTTGTTTTCTTTCTTTTTTTCTTTTTTCTAATGAGGATTGCCAGATGAAAGTACAAGTAAAAGGCTGACAAAAAGATATTTACTTTGGATTCAAAAAGATGGCTGACCCTGAAGGAGGTGGAGGAGGAGGAGGAAGAAGACTGAAGAAGAGAGACTTTTGAGCTTCCCTTTTTTTTTTTCTTTGTTTGCTATTATATTATCTAAATAATTCTATTCCTCCCTTTAATTGGTTTAATTTCTTCACAGTAGAGGAAGGAGAAGAAAGGGGGAAAAGAAAAAGAAGGGGACTTTGGGGTGAGTCTGTCACCCACCAAAAACCCAGCTCAAGGAAGAAGTAGTACTCATATTTTCCAGCAAAAACAGCTCTCAAACCCTTCAAAACAGTAGAGCGAGCTTAATTACCTAATGATTGAAAACGAATCTTGTACCTTATCTCTGATTCTGCTTGCTCTAGCTCTCTTTGCTGTTATTGAAAGGGCTTTCCTTTTCTTTTCTTTTTCTTTTCTCTTTCCCCTTTGAGAGCTGAGTAGGAAGAGACAAAATAAAAAAGATGAGAGAAGAGGAGGAAGGATATAGAGAGTGAGAGAGAGAGAGAGTCAGGTCAAGTCTGCTCTGGTCTGGCTTTTGTTTTTTTTTTTTTTTGGGTTTATTATCCCTTCTTTTTAACTAAGTTTATAGTATGATCTAAGGTTTGGATTGGGTCATTTAGGGTTAGATTGAAACGATCACAAAATTGGCTAAAATTGGGGTGTAAGACTGCGTTGAACTTGGGCGGTGGATGGGTCCTTTGTTCAATTGTTTCTCTCTCTCTAATGCTATTACTCCAAGTCTACAATAATGTAACAACCTCCCAAAAAAAAAAAAAAAGAGAAAAGAACATAAACAATCAAGAAATCATGAATGCGGTACTTGCTTTGTGTCTGGAAATTTAAAAAATTTGTATAAATGCATGTGTTGAAACTTGAAAGTTTGCCTCTTTCCCCCTAAATTCAACTCTATATTTTGTCCATTTCTATTGCTGCTTGTTCACTAGTCCCAATCAATGAGTAGGGTGGTTTTTTTCTTTTGCTGTTCTGTCTTTTGAAAAAAAAAAAACAGAAGGATTGCGCTTTGTTGTTGTTGTTGTACTTTGGTTAGTGATTCATGATTGGTTAAGGTTTCCATTTTGATATGTATCTTTTGTATACAAATATTTTTTTACACATTTGAGACGTAGTTGAGAGGCGTTCTCTTGCATTGCATATGGGTTATTTCTATTGGTGGTTTCTATTTTTATTTTTTTAGAATTGACATGGTTCACGAATGGGACAATGGGGGCTACTAGCTAGCAAAAAAAACTAATGCATTCGAGAACTGAGGGAAAAAAAGGCACAAAACTTACCTCACGACGAGTAGTGGAATTATATATATTGGTCCACATCGAATTTAAGTTTACTTTGTATTCATCAATTCATGGCAGGTCAGCCTCAAGGGACTGTTGGTTGGGAATTGAAAGGTTGAAAATGAAATTACAAAGCAAAATATGGATATATACGAAGTAGTAAATTTTGTGTTTATATATATGGGGGATGTGAATTGGGAGACGATGGAATATATCCAAGTCGCCCATAAGGTCTAGAAAGCAAGTATTATTGTTATATGACAAAAATTTTTGAGCTAATGATTAAGATAAGAAATTTTTGTTTTTTTTGTATATAGAGTTGATATTTTGTATGCTGAGGTCATTGAATCCACCAATTAGATTGTACTAAACCCTAATAATCCCCCATCCCAAAAAAAAAAAAAAAAATTCTATTCACTATATTATTTAGTTATTTTAGTCATATTGTCCTATTTTCTATCCTAAGATAGTCCTCTTGAACTATGTCTCACCCTCTGTAATATTTATTCTTAAATGTTTACTATGTTAAAAATACTTCTATATTATGAGGGCTTACTTGTCTTTTATTAGAGGCTATAGCTAATAGTATAAAGCAAAAGTGCATATAATTACAAATTAGGTGTTACACAAAAGTGATTTAAAATAATCGTTTATTTAATTATATGAACGATTGCTTATATGGGTAAAAAAAATAATTTTATTAACAAATATTTAATTTGTGCGTTAAATATACGAAATCAATTTATTTATATGACTCGGTTTGAATTTCATCATAACCATGCTATAGTTTTAAAAATCCTTACATTGAACTCGGATTCAGGTAGATGCTAATAATAGTTTCTCACAAACTGATTGCAAGAATATGTGAAAAAAAAAAAAAAAAAAACTCAAACGTGACAATAGGAAGGTATGGGCGACTGTAATGGTGTTTTGAGAGCCAGACACATGATGTGAAAGAGGTCACAAAAAAAGATAGAGAATGAATTCAACTAACGAAATCCCAAAGAGATGTAAAAGAAACAAGAAACTTCCCCCCACATGAATTATGGGATATATGAAAGAGCTCAAAAAAAAAAAAGATACCATCATCATCTGCCTCTGCTGCAAACACCAAAAAAGCTTTCCTTCACGCTCGGGCTTCCCTCATTTGATCATTAACTGCCCTAAAAAACACATTCAATGGTGGGGGTCCACTTGCGCAAAAGAACCGATGACGTGGAAGCTCCCCCGCAATCCTTGGGTCTTTTCCTTGAACAACGACACTGTTTGAAATTAACGTATTGAACTATTGATTTACTTTGGTGTTACGGTGGTCTGTGAATGACTGATGAATGTAACTCATCTCCTTTTTTTTCTTTTGTTTTGTTTTTCAATACGTTTTTGTTTGCTACTCTTTTTCGGCTTTCCCACTGTCATTTCTTTGTTGTATCATCATATCCAATTCTACTTTCTGTTCAAGATTCTACTTCATTGTTACCAAGTTAAGATCTATTTTGTGCTTCAACGGTTCTCAAAATAATAGTTTGAACAAGTACAAATCATAAAAATTAATAATTTATAATGAAAGGAATGCAAATTAACCGTAGAAGACCCGGAATACACTATGAACATTTTACATGATATGTTTGAGTTTAGATGCAAATATATGTACCGACCAAATACGATAGAAAATCATTGATCCTGATAACTAATTCATTCATGGTGGGATAGAGGTTATACTTCTTTTATTGAGATCATTCAGTAATGATTAAGATGCAAAGATGTTTCTTGGCTCACATATAAATTAATCAAAGCAATAGCGTCGAATATAAAGATGAGTAATACTTTTTCTGTTTTAAAATAATTATTTAATTTGTATCTAGGTTTTAGTATAATTTGCATCAGGAGTAAAAGTCTTACCTGATCGATAATTTTGGGATGACGAGAATATTAATTACTTGATTCACAAGTCCTAATTCTCGTTAAAGAGTAAAGACAAGCAATAAGTTCAATTTTTACAAATAAAGAGAATTTGAAGGACTATGAATAAGTTCTCTCTCATAGAGAAATGTGCCTACCGTAGGTGTCTCTTCATGTAAGATCTAAACACCCATTATCCCTTTTCTAGGTGACTATTGAACGCCCTAATTTTTTCATTTGAGCACCCTAAAAAATTTTAAAAAGATTATTTTGCCCTCGTATATTTATATTTTTTTTAAAAAAAAAAGGAGGCAATGAATTTTTGCGCAAGCCTTTCACACGGCTGGCGCTGGCGCAGGAGAAACACGTCACCCTTTCACGGGTGGCGTGCACTTTTCTCGCCACCCTTTTTCGGGTCGCGAGCAATTTTTTTGCTCTTGAAAAGGGGGTGGCGCACAAATCATGAGCCACCTCCCCCCTCCCCTCCAGTTTGGCGAGCAAATCGCTCACCAAACCGATTAGGTGGCGGTCCAACCGGCCGTCACTCTTTTTTATTTTTTTAATTTATTTATTTATTTAATTATTTAATTCATTCATTTATTTAAGTATATTTATTTATTTATTTGGCAGTTAAATAAATAATTTTAACTTAAATAAATAATTTTTTAACTTAAATATTTAGAGAATGTTGTTTAATTTTACATAGTAAATTTATTATTTAATTATTTAGGATTTTTTAAACTTAAATAAAAAAATTAACGTTTAATAACAACAAAAACTTATGAATTTACTATAAAAAAATTATTTATAAATAACTAATAAAAATACACTAATTATTTATATATTAATGAAAAATTATCATTTACTACCAACTAAAAAATTATCATTCTCATCGGTGCATCTAGCTGTCCTTAGAATTTTTTTTGAAAAAATTTAAAATAAAAAATATGAAATATAAAATACGTGGAAATTTTATGTTTTTATATTTCATATTTATCATAAAATAAATATAAACTACAAAGAAGAAGAACTATGAGAGAGAGAAAGGATTCAGGTGCATTTTATTCAATAGGGACTGGCCTCTATTTATAGGCAAGTAGATACAGAGATAAGATCAACGAATATGAGTTCTAACTAAATATTATCTCTATATATAGAATCCTAATATAAATATTCTATCTTATGGACATCCACATTATTAATATATTTATAACACTCCCCCTTGGATGTCCATTTCTTAGCACAATGGCTCATTAAAACCTTTAAAAGAAAAAATCCAGTGGAAGCCATGTCATCCAGAATTGGAAACCCCTCCTTACGCAATTTATTTATATAGTTTTCGACTTGTTTGGAGGTAACATTTTCATCAGGAAATTGTGTCCATATCGTCCGTAAAATGTGAACTGCCTTAGTCCCAACTTTAAAATACTCTTCAATGAGCTCTCTCATTTCTGCACTCAGTCCGCTCCTAACCCAAGGCGGATCTGTCAAAAAATGATTGTACATTCCCCATGGACCGGGATATTTATGGATCGTCTACCTATCACATATTTTGTTAACAGTAGTCCGAAACTGGCATCCGGTCATCTATGTCTTCGCATTGGGTCAGGCGCGCATGTTTTCATCCACCTGTTGACCTTGGTACCGGCCTCCTTTATGACAAAGGGGTATAGTAGCACTAGTTTTGTGCGAGGATATACTTAACTCCATGTTGTACATATTTGCAATACCATTCGCATATGCAATAGCTTGAAACTTTTCGGCAAAACTAACAACAAACTAAACACATATTTAACCAAAAAAAATTATTTCATACGAACATATTAAACTACAAAACAAATGCTAAAATAAATACATGAATTAGATAAATTAAAAAATTAGTTAAACTAATAAATTAAAATAAATAAATTATATACATTAAAAAAGTAATTAAATAAATGAAAAAAATGGTTGGGCGCCACCAATCGGTTAGTGGCGAGGGTTTTGCTCGCCACACCGAGTAGAGGTGGCGCCAAAACGGGCGCCACCTCTTTCGTCAAAAGGCGAAGTTTTTCTACAGGGAGGCGAGATTATTCCACACCACCCCGCATACGGGTGGTGTGTTTATCCTGCGCCAACCGTGAAAGGCTGGCGTAATTCTGTCTCGCCCCTCCTCCCCTCTCCCCTTTTTTTTAAAAAAATTAAGGATTAAATGGTCTTTTTAAGATGCTCAAAGGAAAAAATTAAGACGCTCAATAGTAACACCTATAATTTTATCGGTCTTAGAATTCTATCCATTGTAATAATGTTTAAAGTGCCCGAAAAGGCAAAAATGATCACCTCCAAATTAATAATGCTAAAAGGGGTTTATTATTTTTTCCGGAAAAAAAAACATTTGATCACTGAAAGCTTATAAGTAACCAATTGGATAATTGTCATTGTTAAATGTGTATGTGATAAATTAAAAATTATTAGAATTGTAATTGTCAAACTTTAAAACAACATTATTAAACCCTAACCCGAGAGGAAGAGAAGCAAAAAAAAAAAACAAAAAAAAACAAAGAAGCATTGAGATGAGCAAATTTGTTTAATTTGTCTGGGTGTTGACCAATCTTTTTATATTTGACCAGAAAAAAGGAATCATGATGAGATGAGGTTGTTAGCCAGTTGGCTTTGCTGCCGGAATTTAATATGCAACGTGCATAACTCTTCCAGTTCACATTACTGCATTGTTTTGGTTGTTAGATTCCAAATATCCAGTTAATCTAATCACAATAATCTAACGCTTAAGTACTTGGATATGAAATCTTTCTTTCTGTGCTAAATATTATACGTTCCTGGTAAATCTCTGTAGTATAGTATATGGTCGTACTATATTGTTTTAAATTGATTCCTGCGAGATTTGAACTTCTGATTTCATCGAGTTTCCAAATCCCCTCTTATCATACTACCAACCTTGTTCATATACTCGCAAGCTAATTTAGGATTCATGGTAATATCATGTTTAAGTGAAAAAAATGAATAAATAAAAATAAAAATAAAGAAAACTAAAAAAAGTACAGCATAAAACCACCATGGGTTGACTTGCGATCAAGTTGTGTCACAAAGTATTTACTAAATTCTTTTGGGAATAAAAAGCCCTGATGGGTTTTCATTTCATTTATTTTATTTTCGTATTAATTAATTTGTGTCTCTCTGGGGGGCATTTCAATTATTTAGTTGTTGTGTCTTCAGCATAAAATAAATTGAATAATAGTATCAATTAGGTGTGCAACTTGCGGTTGCAGACATGCATGTTGATGCAATTATTTTAAATTTCTTGAGTTAGCACTGTTAGCATTAAACAACAATAACATAAAATGGACAAACAAAGAATTACCGTTAATGAAATTAATTAATATTGAGGTGATTAAACAACATTATCTACGAAAAAGCAATTAAGAATTCAAAAAAGGGGCAAGAAACGAAGGGCACATTGAGCGGGACAAATTCGTTGTTTTAAGCGATGGAAAGCTTAAATTAAATTATGTTGTAACTTGCTTTGGAATTTTGCAATATTCTCTGGGGCAAAAATTTGCAAACCGTATCCAATTTGCGATTCTTAGCATTATGAAAATGCAAGTGAACTAGGTGATTTGAGTTACCCCTGGGAATAAAATGGGAGAAATTGAACCCAAGTAACCAAGTTTATTTTTAAATAAAAAGTGAGATGGCTGAGAAGGGTTTGTATAGCTTTAATTAACGATCCAATTTCTTGAAAGTTTCTAAGAATTGTATTTTCTGAAAATTACTAAACGAGGGTTTTTTTTTCAATTACAAAAACAAGAATACAGAGTCTAGCAAATTATACTAACACAACACAAAGATAGAAAATCCTAATTATATCATATTATAATTAGGATCATTCTTCTTTCGGAAGATTTTTTTTTTTTTTTGAAATAAAAACTATATTATATTATCTTTTACTGGAAATCATCCAACAACGATAATAAGAGATACAGTCAAAACAAAAACATAACTTACAATCAAACATATCACTATTGTTATGTTTCTCATGGATAAACCTATCTAAATCTACCCAATATAACGATGGATATATTACGAGGTAATCAATTTGATTAAGAATATATCTCCAATCATCTGATAAAGGTCCTGACTCATAGATCTATCAAATAAATCTATGATGACTGAATTTCTTAAACCGCACAGTTTGAAGTAACGAACGAAATCATGAATATCGCCATAACCATACGGAAAACACCACGAACGAAATCATGAACATCGCCTTAACCATATGGAAGACACCACAAACAGTAACAAAAAACTATATAGTACAATAAAAAAAAACCATACCCTCTCAATAGATCACAATTAATCTACTGAAGGAACAATACTTGGGAACAAATCCCACTTATTAAACGATGCAAACAACTAGAAATAAACAAAAATCTAATCAGTTCGCCCGTCCACCCATGAGGGAAGATGGGGGAAGGAGAAAATTTTGTAGGGAGGGGGCGGCTAGGGTTTGGGTCACCTCTGCTTGTGAACATACTATACTCTCCTGTCTTCTTCTTTCGGAAGATTAAAGAGACGCAAATTACTATTAGAATTGTGGGTGACCATCGATGCTAAACAATCGTCCACAAAATGAGCTTCTCTAAACATATGCTTCAAATCCATACCCCAATTACCTGGAAGTTATTTTAGGTTTAGTACTAATTTACAAGTATGAGTTATGTGGTATATTTGAGAGGCCTTACGAAGTCAACAGGAATTTCATAAGAGAAGAAAGATCATATGTAGTGTGGTTTGATTCGAAGTTATATGAAATATGTCTGCATCAATATCAGTCTATACCAAAATTCTCTAACCTTTTTTTGTTTTTTTTTTTTTTGAAAAAGGAAATTCTCTGACCTTATGATTTGCAAGCATGAAATTTTAAGTTCAGTTTATCTTCTTAGTATCTTCCTTGCAATATTTTACAACTCTAGAGAAAGCTACTAATTTTTTGCTCTAAAAGAATTTATATTTTTTTTTATATGTTAGCACTTGGTAATCGAAGTTATAATTTGGACTAATCTAAATTCGAGTGGGTAGGTCCTTCTGGAACTGTACAAAAAACATATTATTGTTTATCTTTTATGGAACCAGGGAGTAAAAACTAAGCAAAAACATTCATGTTCTGGTTCAATTTGAAGTTACTACTTTTCAGTCTTGACCTCAAAACATCACCTTGTTCTCTAATACCAAGTGCTTTATAATTCGATCTCTAGATGATACGTATTGGAAATTGGTTCAGTAGCGAGCCTTGACTCACAGTAACATAAATTGTGGATCTAGCTACATTCATCAATTCAAGAAGTAATGAGTAAATAGTTTTGACTGGTATATAAAGGATAAATTACAGGGTGGATATGGGAATATATATACAGATTGCTGGGTTGTTGATGTTTGCTGTTGGCTAGTGGTAGGGAAAGGCCTAATTAGGCAAGTGAGAGAGGCTATAGGAATAATAATAGGCCAGGGTTGCAAATTAACTTCATGGGTTGGTTTGACTGATTGTAAAAATTGATGATCAGATTGTGTTGTGGAAAAGACGCGTGGGTAGCGCTGACAAAACCACAATTGGGGGGATCAGCCAGCCCAGAACGCACGAGCACGAGAGCACGAGCGGCCTCCCCGGGGGATTCGTTCTATGTTGGATTGGCTGGCTCATCAACACACACACACACACTCACACAGTCACACACTAAACTGATTATTTTTTTATTTGGCTGTTTTTGCCCCTTTCTCTGTGTTTGGTTTAAAATTGGTTTTGGAAGTAAATATTTGGTTTTGTTTTGGTTGGGTCACTTTCAGATTTGCTTGAGATAATTTGTTTGTTTGGTCCAGAAACTGATAAATCTGATGCCAAAAAACACACCACCTCTTCTCCACCATCCATCATCATCTTTCTCTCTCGGCGCATGATTCTTTTTGTGACCGAAAACCTATGCAACCCAAAGATGCTCATTGTCGGCTCTCTCTCTCTTTCTTTACTCTTTCTTCATTGACGTACGTGGTAGAAAGTAGTAGTAACCCACAAATCACAATATATAACAAACAAACATAAAATGCCCATAACCCTCAGCCCCCCCTTCCCTCTCCAACTTACTAATTAACCCTCGTGAACATTGAACCGCACTAGTACTAGTAGTTGACGATATGGAATTTGTAAGCTGTGAACATTAGTGTCGGAAACTTCTAGTTGAACATATGACCATGCATCCATCTTACACCCACAGACTGCCCACTCGTGCACATTGGAAATGTACCAAATGAGAGTGATTAATATGCCGATATTCAATTTTTTTTCGAAGTACAATGAATGAGTTAGCATCCTAAGAAATACACAAACACATTACACAGATATATTCTTCCAGTCATATCATGCTCTAATTATAATTTCATCCCTAGTGATGGAACTTCTAATAAATACAAGCCACCTAATACTTGAACTACTAACGATGCCAAATAATTAACTGTAAAATTTTGCCTCACGAGTCACGAGCGTATGTTTAATTTCCACTTCCCATTAAAGATTCAACAAATTTCTAATCTCATGGAATAATACTATCACTAAGACCATAAATCTTCTCCCTGGTTTTACTCATAAAGATGATACTTTGGTTGTCAACTTATGCGACAACCTTCCGCCAGCCTACATTCCATGCAAGCTACAATGCTTGAAACAACCTCATTCATTTTGTTCCCGTGATAACATAAAACTCCATGTTCATCACAAAACCTCCAAACCCATCATACATGCATGTAATTAATTAACAGAGTTCATGCATCTACATTTTTCGCACCGAAAAAAAATTTTAATTCAATAAACAGGAGTGTTATTTTGGAACAGAAAATACAAGAAATGATTCCTCTCTATTGCGCAACTTTTTAATGTAATCTATTTAGGTTTTGTCTCTCCTTTTGATATATATATATATATATAAAACAAATTACACACAATAAAATTTCGAAGAGTTATATATACTCTCTCTAAACAGGAGATTTCAGGTTTACTTCCAGCATCACCTTGAGGTAGATTCTCATCAGAAAAATGTTAAGAGTAGGAGGTATAAGGTATACCTTTTGTACCGAAAGAGAAAAAAAGGAAAAGAAGCACTCAGTCTGTGTTAATAAGCTGTTGTGCGATTGGGCTAATTTCTTTGTTTATTTAAACAATTTGAAAATTGTTTGGGCTATAGTTGGGCTCTTAGAGATAAGTGGCCTAGCCTAGTAATGTTCTGTACTCCCCCAACATTACATCAAATATGCATCCCCGGAGTACCTTAGAGGCTGAACGTGGTCGCTACGCTCGGGTGGCAGTACAATTGGCATGATTGATCTTTGTTGCCGCCCGGACGTGAATACTTGAATGATTTAAATTCATTTTACAATTTTGTACTGAAGCTTATGAATGAAACATTTCATGAGTTTCTTACATTTGGGAAAGAATTGCAGTTCATCCGATCAGGACTTTGAGATATGTAATCTACTTGATATCCAGAATTTGAATACGCTTAGTTATGACTTATGATTTTCTTTAACATATACTCATTCAGGTCTTGATTCTAAAACATTTTGATTTGTTCTAAATTTTATCTAGTATGTTTTTCCAATTGAAAATAATGCCTTAAAAAGATTTTAAAATAATTGAGAGAACAAGATAAATGTGAAAAATATATTTTCAAAGTTTTATTTTAAATTAAAACAACATACTATAAAAAAAAATACATAATTGGGAGAGGTCATTTGGTTGAGATAGCTACCTCCGCCGGATGGGGTGTTGAAACTGAACACAGATGGCTCTTTTAATGCACAAAATGGAATGGCGAGCGCGGGAGGTTTGCTGCGAGATCATTTGGATCGATGGTGTGGGGTTTATGATGAATATTGGCTTTTGCTCAATTATTGGTGCTGAGCTGTGGGGTTTATTTCAAAGCTTAGATCTTGCTTGGGAGCTAGGAATGAGATAGATCATAGCCAAAGTTGATAATCAGAGTGTGGTTAAAATGGTGGAGAGAGAGGAAGAGATCCTTGGGTTGCATAAGGGGTTAGTACTGGCCATTCGAGAATTGTTGCGGAGGTCATGGTATGTGGAGTTGAGACACATATATGGAAAATCAAATTTTGCTCCTGATTCTTTAGCTACACTTGCATACTCTAGCCCTGGAGGAGTTTTTAGGTTGGATGATACGCCGAATGTGGTGAAACTTTGGTTACATCATGATATAGTTAGTATTTTGTATCAACGTGTTGTTTTATCTTAGTTGTCAGGCTTTGTTTCTTTCTTCTGGAAAAAAAAAAAAAGAAGTACGTACTATATAAAATTTAAGACAAATTAAAATGTTTTATTGCCAGATGAGGAGAGGAATATGAATAAAGTAAGTCAACGGGTGGCCCAAAAACGTTGACCCCGAGTCCAAATAATACCGACTGCAAATTGCAAAGTGTAGCAACCATTTTCCAGATAGCCATGATTATGTAATTTTGATTTTGAAACATACATTTCCCGTTGAAGTCATTATTATGCAACAGTTCGTAATTTTATTTGCCAACAGCTTGGATTGGGTGTTTCATGTACACCAATCAATCTTGATTTTATGGCATGATCTGAGAGATAGGAGATCCAAATATCAGTATGTATAGGTAGGTTGTACATACAACTTACACTAATTAACTGTTCTCGAATGATTACATTTCAAAAAAAAAAAAAAACAATAACAAAAGCAAAAACTATTCTAAAATGATTTTTTTCATTTCTTATACTATTTTGGGACGGCTGGAATAAAATACTAAAACCTGAAAACAGTATAGCGAGATGAGATCCAACACTGAATTCCACTGAAGTAGGAAGAAGCAGACACGGCAACAACTGAAACCACGGACTGACAAAACAAATCCAACTTAGATTGTGTGAGTGCACCTCCGACTTCGGATTCCAATCATAAAACAATCATCATACCCCATCGTCCCAACATATCTAAATAATGCAATTCTACTCCTTGTTCTAAAGTTCAATAATTGTATTTTAAGTCTTTCTTAAATTATATTACCTTCCGTCTCGGAAAAATTAGTTACTTCGTTAAACTAAAATAGTTTGACGAATTGGTATATTTTTTCATCACGGAAAGAATAATAATTTGTTTTTCTTGATTATTTTGTGGCAGTTGGCAATTCAGTCTCTTTTATGTGCTGTATCTTCATTTTCTTTCGGCGGATGGTGTTTTCTTTTCAGTATATTCGTAATTCAAACTGAGGTTACGAGAATTCATTGGGTAGTCATTTCCCTTCTTTAGAATCTTAGTTTTGGCAGGTTATTTGTAGAGAATAAGGAATCTACATCTAGAAATCTGTCGCGATATGTTAAAAAATTCAATCTTGATTTCTTCTAATCTCTCTACTCCTGGGTTATGCTGCTTAGATCATATATTCTTGAGCTTTGGAACAAATCTCAAACTAGTTTCCACTTGTACTTTTGTCCGATACCTATAGATATCAAGCACAATCACACTGACCTAAACATGAGGTTTCTAAAATAATTTCAGTTTCTTGTAACACACAAGAAAGTAATATGAATAGTTTTTATTGTATTTCACCTTTTAAAAATTACTAGTATTAGTTATTAACGTGGCATCTATCTCATTGTATGTCTTGTAATTTTCTTAGCCAAATGATGTTGGGACAAAAATCCATTTCTAAGAGTTAACCCCAACCCTCAGTTTTTCCCTCCTTTGTTAAGCAGATAAGTGCCTTTCTAATCTTCTTTCAACGGTTAAATTGACTCGATTGAAGACTAATCTCAAATAAAGGCGCTTCCTAATGGATCCGCACTAGTTTCTATCATATATATTTTCACTATTCCTTAATGATGATCTCTAATCCAAAGATAAATTAAGTATATTTTAAGTTTTGGGATAAGAATAGAATGATAAATGATTGCTTAGATCACTTCACGAACATCAAAGAAAAAGAAATGTGGACTCCCTCCGACTTTAGCTTTATAGGATGAAGGACATAAAAAAAAAAGTTTTTATATTTTCAAAAGGCTATAGCACCAAACAACCAATTTTACTTTGCTTTGTGCCATACAAAATGATTGTCCTGAAAAAACAGAGAAATATACCTAATCATAAACAACAGAATCTGGTATTAGTATCCCCCAATAAGGCTAGTCCAAATCCTAAAGGAGGGAAATTGTAGCCCCTTAAGAAACTCTAAGGGCAAGGCAAACAAAGACACTTTTAAGAATGGGTTACACTGATCTTCCCTCTATTATTGGAGAGGGGTGTCTCCTTCTTAAACTTTTTTCAAATGTCCCACCAATTCCTGCAACAATTTGCATCACAAAGAAGAAAAGAGTGAGAAATAAGTGAGATTCACGAAGAAAGTCATCACGTAGTATTGATGGATTACCAAATTGATTTCTTTACTTACTGAAGTATATACAACGTAATAAAAAGATGTCTCGTCTATTTCTACAAAAGATTACGTTATTGATAACTCAAAAACTACTATTGGGTGACAAATATTCATGGTAAGGGTAATGTCGGCTTGAACCTAGTGAAGATTTCTATTCGCATCAGCATCTATAACGGACTAGTAACCAAAGTCGTTAAAGCTGCAAAAACTGGCAGTCTCATCACGCACTATAAAATCCCACTAAGCGAAAATTCTGCGTCCATCCCGTCATAAAGCTGCCATGCTTTCTTTGCCATCTTTCTCTCAAGAAGACGACACCATCACGAAATCCATGCACTCACACACAGCTCATACATTATGATATCATTCACCTTTTGAATCATTTCGGATAGAAATACTAAATTCAGGCAAATCCCACAAAAGAGCTGCCCACAAGTTTAAATTCCTGCTTCTCACTGTTTCCTAGCTATGGAAACAGAGATGGTGGAGAACAGAAATGATAAGCATTTGATATATACTTCCATCCTTAACGAGCTTAAAGCACAACGTCTGATAACTTTCCCGTTGTTGGTAACCAATTTTACATGGTTTGCCAGGATTGCCATCACAACTGCATTTCTCGGGCGTCTAGGGGAGCTTTCCTTGGCCGGAGGCACGCTGGGCGGCACCTTTGCGAACGTGACAGGTTTCGCGGTGTTGAGTGGCCTCTCTGTTGCTATGGAGCCCATATGCGGCCAGGCCTATGGAGCTAAGAACTTCAAGCTTCTTCACAAGACCCTTGTCATGTCGATCTTCCTGTTATTATTAGCAAGCATACCTATTTCGTTCTTGTGGCTTAATGTGGACAAGATCCTCATTCAGTTAGGCCAGCAAAAAGATCTTGTCATCGTGGTGAAGCGGTACCTGTTGTTTCTCCTCCCTGACTTGGTAATACAGTCAATCTTGTACCCTCTGAAAGCCTACTTAAGCACTCAGAACCAAGTGGTTCCAATTATGTTGAGCTCAGTTCTTGGATTAGCGTTTCATATCCCTGTAAATGTAGTACTGTCAAAAGCAAAGGGGCTTGAAGGAGTTTCAATGGGGGTTTGGTTGAGCGATCTTTTAGTCACTCTTCTCCTTGCTTTCTATGCAGTAGTTGCAGAACATGGAAAGGTAGAAAAGTGGAAAGAAGGAGGTTGGTGGGAGCAAGGAGTTCAGGACTGGAAAAGACTGCTTAAACTTTGTGGTCCTTGTTGCCTCACAACTTGTCTCGAATGGTGGTGTTATGAGATCTTAATGCTACTAGCAGCAAGGCTACCAAATGCTAAACAATCTATAGGAGTTTTAGCAATTGTTGTAAACTTTGATTACTTACTTTACTCGGTCATGATCTCGCTGGCGACATCTGCTTCCATCCGTGTCTCCAATGAGCTCGGAGCAAATCAGGCTCGCACAGCACATCGATCAGCATACATATCTCTGGGCGCCAGCGTACTTTTAGGCTTCATTGGCGGGTCAATAATGATAGCCGCCCGAAACAGCTGGGGCAGTTTGTTTAGCCAACAAAAGGAAATCACAAGGAATGTGAAAAAGATGCTACTGATAATGGCTACAATGGAAGTGTTCAACTTTCCCTTGGTAGTGTGTGGAGGAATAGTGAGAGGAACAGCCAGACCAAACTTGGCAATGTATGCAAATTTAACAGGTTTCTACTTATTTGCTTTACCTGTAGCCGCAATTCTAGCTTTCAAATTCCATCTTGGAGTTGCTGGAATATTGATTGGCTTCGTGGTTGGATGCATCATTTGCTTGTTTTTGTTGCTGATATTTATATGGCGTATTGACTGGGATGAAGAAGCCAGTAAGGCAAGGATGCTGACCTCAACTGAGGATATCAACAACCAAGAAGATGAGAAATCAAGGAACAACAATGCAGTAGGACAAGCACAATGAAACCCAGGGACAAATTCGTTGCAGCATTAGCTCATTTGCAGGTGCTAAATGGCAATGCTCACACAGGAATATTACTACTTATGCAACTACCATCCAAATTCACTTGTATTGGAAATATGTTGATAAAATACAGCCATTTCCACCATTAAACCCAAAGTGCATCAATCAGATCAAGTTGAATGACTCTCACCAGTTATAGATGTTGGGGGTACATGCTCTGCTCATTAAATGATATGGTATAAGGTACATTCGTTATTTCCTCCTTTTTCCACAAGGATGTATCGCACTCTCAAAAATTTTATATCTATTTCTTCCCCTAATGCTACGAAGGCCAAAACAACTCAAAGAAAAAAATTAAAAAATTAAAAACAACATAGGCTAGGTCCTTAATATAATGTGTTCAGGTTTCTCGTGAAATGGCTAATGATCATTATTCAGACTCAAAAAATTCCAAAGCTTTAATCATCCGTAAATTTGGGATCAGATATTGCAGATTTGAGCTCTTTGGCTTTCTCATCATTAAAACCAAAGACAGCCAAAATCTTGTGACCAGGTGATTCTTCTTGTGACCAGACCCCTAGCAGCAAGTGGATGGTTGTAATTTCGCCTTCGTTGCCTGCATTCACATGTAGTTTCATGAGTGTTTTATCCACAAATTTTCCTGTTTTCTGAAAGACTATAATAAATGCATCTCTTGCTTCAGAAGAAGAGCACAAGTACTTCCAGCAGAATAAGAAAAAGGAAAGGTAAACACCAAGCTAGTCAGTCAATCTATTCTGTGCTTGGAAAAATTACTACAATCAATCAGACCAGCGGAAACGAGGAAGACACTGAGAACACCATAGCAATCCGTCAGACAAAAAGAAAAGGAAATTCTTTCTGATGAAAAGAGATGACACTATGGAGTCAACCAAGGTAACAACTGGAGAGAGAGAACATGTCCGTGCAAGAAGTTCTAACTTTAAATAGAAGTAACAGCAAAATTCAAAGTCCATGAGCTCAGTAAAGCATTACCAGATTTGATCTTCTCATCAACAGCCCAATCAAGAGCTCTCTGTGCATCTTCTGTCAAAGGAGGATGCTCAGGACTGAAAAAATACATGTCAGCCTTTCCAAGCAACTTAACAATTTCTTCACGCACTCTCAGAAGTGTAATTCCATTTGCCCGCAAAAATTTTGAAGCAAAGTTTGTTCCTGCAAACAAGTTTTTAGACTATAAATTAAACATCAACAAATCGATACTTGCTGCAGAAGGCTCAGAACTCGGAATTCTTGGGCATCGCATGATGATAATACCCAATATGAAAGAACTTAAGAAGGTAGGCGACTCCAAATTTATCACATAAAGTCGTCTCAGATTCTCGTACACTTTAGAAAACAACGGAAAAGCAGCATTTTAAAGTAGAGGGGATTGGATCTGCTGTTACAGATAATGCACTCGGACCTCAATGACTCTCAACAAAAATTCCGAGTAGTTTCAGGATTGGCACAAAAAATTAGGAAGCTAGCCATCAAGCATCACAAAGGAGCGGACTCACCCTAAGAGAGTACACATTAAAGGCCTCAGCATTATAGTTCTTTAGATTCTTTCCCGCATCTAACTGTATTTGCATGTGAAGATCCAGAAATCAAAATGCCAGGGGAACCTGTTACATAACAACAGGACTCCTATGCACATGCACGGAAAATCTTAAGCGTCATTCCCTAAAATCCTCACCTATTGGATCCACCACCCCCCCCCCCCCCCCCAAATTTTGTCTCCCACGGTATCAGCTTCCAAAGCAAAAATACTCTTCCTTGGTATATCACAGCAACTGCTAACAATTTTTATATACCCCACATTTCCTTAAATATTAAACAGACAGAAAGAAAACCAGCCTTTGGCATTTTCGTTTCTGGGAATATCTTTACTACCAGATTGGATTCCCTCAAGGAAGAGTACTAATAATGTTCAATTTCATCATAATAGGCGGGCAGAGGGTACCATGAATTAGCATAAGATAGACCATCACTAATATGCGCTTTTCCAAAGCTCAGCCATTATTTAGCATGAGCAAAACTAGATGCAGGGTACATTCAACTCAGCAAATAACAGAATTTAAAACTCTATAGTCAATTCTTTCAAACTGAATTTAATGATAAAGTAACCTAGTCAATTGCAAACCAGATGATCCATATAATTTTCTTCGCAAGTGCCAAGTCAAAATCTGAACATAAGGCTAGGTTTGCTGAAACAAGAATATTCCATATCTGATTCAGAAGGGCCAAATTCACGATGACGGAATGGCATCACCAAAACTATAGCTACATATATTACAGGGGGAAGGTTCATGAATTACTTTTTACCAAAATTTGGAAACTAGAGCTAATAATAATTTAGCATTATGGATTTGATAAGAATTAGTTCAGTACTTAGACTTAATTCAGCTACATAGTGAACATGATATAATGAAAAACCAAGCTAAATAGTACCAAAATTTAAAAAAGTAAAACATTGAGTAAGATTGTAGACCAACCCTCAATCAAGATTCCCATAATAAGAGCTTCAGTTCCAGTAGTCGGATACTTGAGCTTCCTTGCCTCCAATTCGGACATAGCAAATGCCTTGATTGCCTTCGAAGACCATCTGAAATATTTAGATACGAAACAATCCAAACTTTCCACTATAAGAAACTCAATAAAATATCATAGCTAGTGACACTATAAACAAGCAAAGAATTTAAAATCAAACTAACTTGGGAACTTTCTCAGTGGAAGCAACCCTCTCCGGATTCCTGCAACACAAATACAAGTCCCAGCTTCAATTTATTATACAGCCAATTACGAAAATACAACATGATAACAAATTTTCATCAAATTAGAGAGATGAAATAGTTAAAGAATGAAACTTTACGATGTGGGCAAGCTGAAAACAACGGTGGCTTTGATATTCGGACGTTTTGGAGTAAAGGGTCTCTGATTAACCGAATGAATTGAGAGCTGGATGGTTCTGCCCAGCCATGGACATTGTAGAGACTGTTTCAGTACGTTTGGGGTAACAAGAAATTGGGTTGAGCTTTCAGAATGGGGTTGGAGGAAACGAGAAGCAGTAGTAATTGAGGGTGTCCAGAGAGCTTGAGCGGCCATTTTTTCCGCTCAGCAATTTTGTTTCCTGGATGGATAGAAGTCAATTGACATCATCAAGGAAAAAGAAAAGAAAGGGAAGAAAAAGAAGGAAAACTGAGGACGTGTTTGGCCATTTTCGTGAATGTATGGGTGTTATTGTAAATACTATAAAAATCCGAGAACAAACAGATATTGGTGTATCTTCAATTTTTGCTGATTCCATTTTTACTTGTTACCTTGTTACAAGTCTATTTTAATGAGCTTGATTTTTCTTGCAAGTCTAAAAGGTTGCTGTTTTTTTTTTTTGGTGTTAGAAATAATAAAAAAAAAAGGTGTTATATATGTAGTGTAAGTGAAAATAATAATAATTAAATAAAGGGGGGAAAACCAAAATACACCGTTAGAAAACGAAATAAAGCGCGTTTGATAATACAAGTACTCCCTCTGTTCTATAATTATTGTCCAGTTTAGGATTCTATTTTTAGTTCAAATTATACTAAAAATAAAATCTCAAAATGGATAATAATTTAAGGACAGAGGGCAATAGATACAATTATTAATTAAAAAAATTGTTTAAAAGTGTTAGACAAAAAATTACAAGTGATCACTTCCCAAGTAAGGGGTGCATTCTTTGTCGTAAAAAATTTAATCGAATTCTCAAAATAATTGTACTTTTTGCTGTATAGAAAATTGTATAAGATTTGAACAATCATTTCATAATGGGATTAATAGATTAATACGTGACATATCCAACCCACAATGAAGAATTCAACCGAATAGATCTTAGATTTGTATAAGTTGAATTGCAGTGAATCAATAGTTTTGAATTCAAGAGTATGTGTCTGAATAGTTGTAATAGTATAGTAGTTTGTATTCTTTTTCTTTCAATCGTTATTGGACAATTTTCAATAAAATTAATATAAAGTTTTGTTTTAAAAAAAAGCAATTAAAATTGAATTAAACACTAATTTTCATCAATCGCATCCCCTGTTAATAGTCCATGGGCTCGTGAGTTACGAATTACGATATGTGCACGGGATGGGGAAAGTAGCAGATCGAAGGGGAAAAAACATGAAACTTTGGGTATATGGACCTGCCTGCGTGAAATAGGCTTATAGAAATGATTTTAGTAAGTTGGCTTAAGTGGGCTATAAAATGAAGGCTTGTGAAATATGGGTAACAGCCCAAGCTTGATACTAGTTTTCCGGCACAATGATCATCGTTTTTGAGCTCATAATCATCTCGATTTGTATTCCCCAAACTATACAAAATATATGCTTGGTGAACTACGAGGAACTAAAAGGCCTGTTTGTGCCAAAAAAATCACCTTCAACCGTGAAAAAGAAAAGAAGGGTAAAGATCTCTCTAACATAAAATAAAGATCAAATGATTGTGGATGAGTTCGAAAACAAGCTTCGGACTTCGAATCGAGGACTTACAATTTACTTTGGTTTGTAAAATAAAAAGAAAAAGATAAAGAAGTGGAACAAGTTAAACGGCTCGATTTATATAAAGTGAAAAAAGAACTAGCACCGACAGAGAACTCTCGATCGATGGCACGTGATTACAACGACTCTGATATTAGCACCGATTAGACGTAGCCGATGACACGCTATGACACGGACCAGAGACACTAGCGGCGACACGGAAGTCCATATCGATGGCACGCTATTATAGAGATCGATATGGACTTCACTGAAGTAGAACCTATGAACGACTACATATTTCTATGAAGGAAAAACATGCAAACACCTATAGTGCGTTAGGACTTATATTGAGAAAAACGTAATAAAAGACATGATAATCTAAAAGGATATAATAAAAGACTTGAATGAAAAAGACTGAATCGATAATGAAGCTATATCGAAAAGGACATAATAAAAGGAACAGAACTGAAAAGAAAGAAAAATAAAAGAGGCGTCGGAGGCCTTGTGTTGTTGTTGATGTGATCGTGGGATGATATTGATGTTGCACACTGCCCTGCTTAAATAGAAGAATAGGTCGGCACTTCTTAGAGAGAAAGGTAGGTCAGCCTCTTCTTGATTCCTCGGAGGAAAAGACTTCAACCTGGAGTAGACTTCTTGTCACTTTCCTATATTAAACCAAATCCGAATGTGAATAGAATTAGTCTTCAAATAAAACACCTTAATTACAGGAAACATCTCATAATTAACTATGTCGGTGGTTGATCATGTTCACACTCCCAGGTTCCTCCGACTTCCGACTTGGACGTATTGTTGATTTCCGAATTTCATTATTTGCAGGCCGATTCATATCACTTGTTGGGCCGACACCATTGACGAAATTGGTGTCAACAAGGCCAAAACCAATTAGCACATGTACCTTCATTGTCAGTCACCATTGGATTTTTAGTCATTTCATAATAAGTCTCTTAGCAAATGAATAGTAAAATCATACTTTTTCTGTATCCAAATTATTGTCCAATTTTGATTTTCATTTTTAGTTGAATTTGTACTATAAGTCAAAATCTAAATTGGAGCGGTTCACTTGTGAGAGAACCTTCGTGGCAACAGTGGTAGTTGTCAAGTCTTCTCAAATTATAGTTTGTTTTGCTATATCCAAAACCCCTAATAGTTAGTTGTTGGTTACGAGTTAAATTCTCTTGGACGTCGAACAGTTAAAGCTCATAAACATGGGTCAAGTACAACTAACTCGATTTCAGAAATAGTAAAATAGAAAAATTTCAAAATAAGTGTCGTAATCACATTTCGATGCAGTTCTTCGTCTTAAGTTTCTAAAATTACTTTCAAAAGAATTAATACTATTGGTGGACATTTTTTAAATGGGGTTAGTTAAGGATAATCAAGTAATTTTACAACCATATTTAAGAGTTCTTAAACTATGTGCAAATTGTAGTATGATACTAATTTTGGAATGGAGTGAGTATAAGATATGCATAAAGGGCAGATACGAAAAGACCAAAAATGAAAAGATATTTATTTATTACCTCATACCTAATTCCTGCGTTCCTGGCTACAAGCTTCATGCATGCCAGATGCTTGTGTCTTCTGGTCATTTATTAATTATTCTTTTTTTCTATGTTCATATTCTGTTTCAGCTTAAAAATTACTATCTGATTTTTAGCTATATTAAAAATAAAAATTTAAATCGGATAATCATTTTAAAAATCAAGATGGACAGAGTACTGAGGTACTATTTCTCCGAGATTTTTTTTTTCCTTCTTTTTCCCCTTTTTTCCAACTAAGAAGTATGAAATTAATTGTAAAAAACCAGGACCTAATGGAAGATTTTTGTGTCGTTATGCTTACATATATTGATGTCATGCACAAAAAGGAAATTGGGTACAAATCTTAGTGCTTGAAAGATCGTGTCTCTCCATACTTAGCAAAAGTTGGGACACCTCCCATCTTAGTTGTATACTTACATCACAAAAAATTAAGATCAAGGAGGTATCTTTGCTCCAATCCATGAGGACCTACGTGCTCATTAATTAATAATATTATGGCATTTAATCAATGATATTTCGACATCTTCGTACTTGGTAGTTGGTACTTGGTACGGAGTTTTCGCAAATCCTTTTTCTTTGCAATTTCATCAATTTGAAATTAATTTGCTGAATCCCATACTCGTACTGAGCTGTGTTCAAAGAAGTAAAGGGGCAACCAAAGTTGGTATAATTCTTACTAGTGTGTAATACATCCAATTTAATTCTCATTCGACTCCGATAAATTCCTTTCAACGATAAAATACATGTTGATAGTTATTTTTGCATCCACAAGATTGAATTGGAAGTATGCTTAATATATATGACTATACCTTGGGCGGCGCCCATTTTATTAGTCCCTTTCCCTTTTATGCAAATTTCTCAAATAGGGGGCATTTGTTTGGCGGGTCTTTTCCCTAAAAAATTTAATTAAAACAAAGGTGGACAAATTTAAATTTTTCAGAATATTTGTGGACATGAATATATCCCACGGATTTCCGAAATCCGAGTTATAGTTAAAATTGAGAACTCGGATTTCCGAAATCCGAGTTTACCTCGGATTCGGATAATTAGTTTTAGTTTTAATTAAAATGAATTCGGATTTTCAAAATCCGTTTTCTATTAAATTCGGATTTCCGAAATCCGAGTTTACCTCGGATTCGGATTTTTGAAATCCGAAGGATATAGATTTGTCCACAAAAATTTCAAAAAAATTAATTTGGTCTACCTTTTTTTAAAGAAAATTGTTTAGGTCAAAAACTCTTTGTTTGGCTCCTCCAACAAAGGGATTTTTGCTTGGGAGTTTGGTACTAACCTGTAAAGTGGAAGAAATGAGAGACATTTTGTGTCACAAACACATGTCGGATCGATGCATGCACCTAACGTTTAAACATCAAAAAATGGAGAGCATATAATTGATGCAACAAATGGCCCCTTTTCTATATGCTGAAGAAAATCTAATTCGATTAAATCTAATATTTCAACAAAATACACCTCACCCAACCACAGTTTCCAAACCCGTCTTATGAATAAAGAACACACCCAAAGCACACAAACTAAATAGATCGTGGATGAGCAGAGGAAACTCCAACTATTCTTAACCAATCTAACGTTTATTTTTTTCACCAACTATATCATCTATCGGAATGTATATAATATAACGAAAGAATTAAGTATTACTAATTGATGGTCAACATTATGTTATATATGAGAAGAAACAAAACACAGACACACACACAAAAGAGGAGGGAAACAAATCTACTCTTTGTTGGACTTTGGAAATACATTATCAATCTCAAATAATTATTGTTTGACATTTGGTATGTTCATATTTTTTTTAAAAAAAAAGGACAATCTGAAGGGATGAATTTTGACCTTCTACGTGCTTAATTGAGCCAAATTGACCAGGCTAGCTTTTGACAACAGTGAGTTTGAATAATAATTTTTTTTTTCTGGAACCATAACATTTTTTATTTTTCGGGTTACAAAGGCAGCAGCAAACATACGCCAAGTAGTTGCTTCATCGATTGTCAAATTATTCCCACCTAAATTTTTTGTGGGAAAAAAAAAAAAAAAGTCTCCTACGCTTTTTGAATGTAAAATTAGACAATCGTTTGACTAAAGAATTTTCACCACGAAAATAAATGAAACGGCTTTCATCATGATTATGCCGGCATTGACATTTTGATCAAAAGTTTATTCTTGATTTAAAGGATGGAAAAATCATTGTGGAACAGATTTTACGCGTTTAAAAAAAGTAGTAACAGACACAAACAATCATTTTTTGTGTCTGCTGATCAATGGTACTACTAGTTTGTAATGATGGTGCTTAACTAACCTCGGAATACCAAATTAATCATGCATATTTTTTCCCCTATTAAGTTCGCTCCAACGTCCCACATTAATCATCTTATTATTCAGTCTACTGCGACAATATTTTACGACTCTTTTTTTTTTTTCGACAACTACTCTAGCCTCTATCTTTATAATCTTAGTTTTGACTCGCTACTTGGGGTTTACCTAATTCACAACTTGGGAATTGGGACTTGAAATTTCAATCCTTCCATGCATTTTTTCTCAAAAGAAAAATCCTCAAAGCAATAAAATATCGTATTTTGTAGTACTAGTACGTACGGGCATGTGGTCAAGCTTTGTCCGTGAATTACAATATTGCAGCCCTCCCTTGTTTTATTTTCAATTATTAACTAGATAAATTATAAGACGTTAGAATTTTTGGATTTATGGGAAAAAAAAAAAAAGAAACTTACGAGATATATAGTTGAATGAAATGGTAGGACGCAATTCTTATCAACATCGATGCTTTTCTGGGTCCGAGACAGAGTTTCAAATCAAAATTATAAAAAAAAAAAAAAAAGAGTTAAGAAAAATATACATGGATGGATGTTTGAAAATTTGTACACAAAAAAATACATTAAACGAATATGAATTTATTGACGCGGTCACATGCGATTTGGGACAAGCTTAAACGACAGACCATATCACTATCAGTAGAGATAAGATTATAAATGGCACAACTTGGGGAGTATTGATTTTCAAGGACATGTAGCCCTCCTAGCTAGCTTGGTTTCCATTAGATTTTAAGTCATGTGAAGAATTAATGGGAAACAAATGTAAAACTGGTTTGTTTCACTGGTTGCATGTGACATCAATTCCTGTTCCTCTGATAAACAAGAACTGTTGATAGTCTTCCACGCTGCGCCTGCCATGACTGCTGGATTTTGACAATTTGCATGCTTTCTTGTATCCGTTTCTTCGATGCCCTGCCGCGACTGATGATCGACGACCTTTGACAATACGTACTTCACTCCATTTTTTTTTTTTTATATGTCTTTCTAAAGAAATCATCAAAACCAAAAACACATTAATTAATATAATTAAAATATAAAAATACTCTTATTTATTGTTTATACAATTCATCACAAACCAATTGAAATTCGTTATAAATATTGTTTCATTTCCAATGCAAGGGTAATATTAATAAAAAGTGGTCAAATATGTATCGATTTGTGAAAACGACATATATTTAAAAAAATTCACCAAATCCTAAAACGACATATATTTTAAAATGGAAGGAGTATGAAATGCAACTTTGAATTAATTTAGATCGTATTTATGTCTTATAGATAGGGTCGAAAGAAAGGCATGTAACTGATGTTTTAACTTCGTAAAAGTTGCATTTCCCATTGGTGCTATTGATTTGAATCAGTTGACTAAGGATTTGGGTCGGGTTTAATCGTACAAATATAAACATTTTATTACCTGTCACTTTCGTGCATCCTTTTTCATTTAAATGTTGATCGGAAGTCGGAACAATAGACATACTTCGGACTCTGTCATACTGGATCTAAATAAATTCACATTCTCTGCTCACAAATAAGTAGCCAGTCTCATTTTCTTTTTCCTTCTTTTTGGCTATCTTTTCATCAAGAATTAAGAAAATGGAAGTAAAAAATAAAAGAGGAATGGAGAAAGAAAAGGGTTACATTTTGGTCAACCTCATTAACCCACAAGCTAATCAGATATAAATGTAATATTAGGAGTTTAGAACTCCCAACGAATAAGTTTAATTTATTGTGGTATTTGCACCCCCATTAAAAAATTTTAATATTCTTTTCGCACATTGAAAAATTCACGTGTTAGACGTTAATTATTTTTTTGGTCTCGAAACAGCTAGCTGATGAAATCTGGGAAAAATTGCACTTACAAGTCGTCCATTCCCATTATATCGAATTTCTCTTTTAATTAATTAACTTGTCCAGGTTCTGATTCATACGCATAAGTCATGACAAATGACTTTGAACTCGTGGTCAAACATCATTAAATAGGATACGATTTGGTCCAAATCTCAAGATTTAACTTCGATTTAAGAGGTAACTAGCAAGTCTGGAGCTGTAATATATAGTCTATATATAGAATAGATTACAGAGTAGTCGCCGGTGTTAATTAGCTACTAACATGATTCATGCATCATCATCGAGTTTAATAGTGGTAGAGTAGTAGTACTAATCATAATAATTAAGAACGTACGGAGTAACTGAGATTTGCGAGAAAAACATATTTTCCCTTCCCGTCCGTAATTTAAGTCGCAAAACAAGAGAACATGCCAACATTGTCTTGCGGAGAGTTTTGCGGGCTCATTCATGCGCAAAATCTTTTCCAGCAACTACAACTCTTTTTTTTATTTTTTTATTTGCTACTCTCTTGAGATACTTATCTTGTTTATAGATGGTTCAATTTTACTACGATTATTTTAATACGAAACTCAAAACGAAAATTTATACACTACAATAATTATGATTCGAAAAATAATACTTTGTGAACAACTTATTTTAATAATAATTCATTCTATCGAATTAAAATAATAAATTAAACTGAACTATTTAAACAGGGAAATGGTTTATATATCAATCCTAACCACTAAACCTAGAGCTATGGACCTCATTAATGCCTTTCTTAAAACAGCAGCAAATTAAACCGCACATGGATATTCATTTCATTGCATTACCATTTCGTAAACGCCATTGCATTGTGAATGCATTATTCGCCATATTTTCTCCGTTGCTCATAATCGTAAATAAATTTATTGATTGATCACAACAAAGGATACTAGGTTAGCGAATCCTGCTACCAAACATCACAACCCTAGTATAAGAGATGTTTGAATACAATTCTATCGTTATAAAACTTTTCCCCTACAACCCACATTGAGAAATCGGGATTGAAATTAGGCCTTTTCTTTTTCATGGATATTAGTGTACTACTCCTGTACTGCTGGTTCGGATGTGACGGAGAAGGTTTTCTTTCGGTATTTTGAAAAGTAATTTTTTCATGAAAGAGGAAAAGCTATAGTTAAAAAGCATGACGCGTGGGGGGAAGGAAAACATCACGGTAAAAATCCTCCCAACCTTGGCGCCAGAATTTAAATGCTTCGAAGCCAAAGGAGCTACAAATTGGTGGCGGGTAATTCCAATAATAAAAAAACCGTACAAAAAATATCTGGAAAGAAAAAGGTAAGGAACAAGTGGGCCAAAAACCAAAGCTGTCATCCACGTGTCCCACCCCGCTCCCTTTCAAATTCCCCGCCCAATCCTCCTCGTACAATATTTGCCCCTTGGTGTCTGCAAAAGGCCGCATCCACTTTTTCCTACCTCGAGTTACTCGCCCCCACGTAGCATCCACGTCAACCACCGGCGGGACCCACTCCTCGCTCCGACACTATCAATACGAACGACCACGCCCCCACCGTCAGATCTGGCGGGAACATCCCCATTACCTCAATCCCTCTTTCCCGCCAATCACTAACGTTTGAACCGCCACAACTACCGTTAATAAAACCCGAGTACCGTCACAGCACGTCGTCGAATTTCAACGGTGCACACTTGTCAAGATCCTAATGAATATGAGTAAAGATCCTGCGGCTGACAATACTGGATTTACTTCATTGGATCTTGTCGGAAGACGGCGTGATACTCACAGACAGCTTGAGATCGTGCCACGTCTCGGAGGAAATACGTAGAGAGACAGGGCAGCCAGCCAATGAGGTGAACGTGTTTTGTGCGGGTCATGCACGTGATTGTCAGGACAACCCGAAATTGGGACCCAGGTTTGGTGGGGTGGCGCCGTCGTTAATTACCTGTGTTTTTCCACGTCCGAAGTTACCGCTGGTTTTCAAGCCAAGGTTTTCTTTTTTTTTCTTTTCTTTTTTAGACCCATCATTTTGAACTTGTTGATGAGTAAAAGTACTAATTATCCGTAAGTAGAAATGTCTAAAAGTAAAAGCTAACACATGAGATGAGCGTATTGGCCAATTAAAAATCAACACTTAATTGTTGTGATGATGGATACGTCAACAATTCTAAAGATTTGGATTTTTTTTCGTTTTTATTTTTGTTTTTTGTACTGGGTTTTACTATTTGCCATGATTTGGGTTGGAGTTACGTGATTATTAGGCAGCATTAGTAGTAGCCCGCGTGAGATTAAGAACTTTCTAGTGTACGCCTGGGGACAAAAACAATAATACAAGTTCCGAACTTAATTACAACCCCCGTCTCATAATTATTATTATTATTCCATTTCTCGCATTAAAAATAATATACCTGCAACAGAGAAAATTGTTTAACCAAAAAATACGATTTAATAGTATAACTGCGCTCGAGCGTATGTGAAAATGTAGGAACTCAATAAGGTTGAAGACTTTAAAAAGGGATTTTGTTGTGTATCATTTTGTATAGTATCAAGGACAATGAATGGGCGTAGTCATTATCACCTTGGAAGCACATAAAACAGAGGAATGAATTGTATGAACTGGAACGAGCTTGCAGTCTTGTAGTGAGCTATTGGCCAGTGTATATTCTCATGCCAGTCGATTAACATTACACAGTTCTTTGTAAGTTGAGAATCATATATCAATTCAAAAGTGCCCCAGTTTATACTTTATACCTTGTTATTCACTTTCCTTTGGGTGATAGTGTAATAGACAGACTTAATTAAGATTCCAAACGTTGAATCCTGACTTGGTAAACCAAGTGATACTATTATATATTTCAAAATTTTCCAACTTCATACTACGTTGCTTATATATATTCCAAGTGATATTATATAACCTTTTATGGTACAATGAGAAGAAATGTGTTGGATAATTAAACTCTCACCAAAACACAATGATCAATCTCATTATGGCCAACTAAACTATAGCTGAAAAGATAATTAAGTTAATCACCCTAAAGGAATAGGGTAGGGTGACCGTTATAAGTGAGAGCAATGATCAAAGTTTAATGGAATACAAGACAAAAAAAAAAAAAAAACCGGCCGAATAGATCTGAGACAACAGAAAAGCCGATCCAGAGTAATTAAGGCGGTGTGGTCACGTGTGGAGAGGTCATAATAAGAGTCGGCAGATCTCGACTTAATTTGCAAGCCATCTCTCACTCTCTAAAATTCTAAATTGATATTGATTTCTTTACCGCCCAAAATTATTCATTCTTTCAACTTTTTTGTTAAAAAAGAAAAAGGAAAAAATCTATTTCGGAATCATTTGATCCAATTTTTATCTTAGACTCCACTTGATCGATCTCTTTTTTTTTCTTTTTTCTTTTTTGGGGGGTTTTTGTGGGGTGAATATTCCCTTTTAATTTACGAATCTCTTAAGCATAGCGATGGATTTAGCGATAGGATCAATGTTATTGTTGTTGTTGTTTGATTGATTTCGGTTTGTCTTATCTTTTCCAAATACTCCAAAATTTATGGAACTGGTTTGAAGTAAGTATTCCCAAATCCAAACAAGTACCTAAATAAGTTTTCTATAAGTATGCACAAGTTTTCGCTTGCGCTTTCTGTTTTTTCAAAAAAAACAAAAATTTTAAATGACGATGGCGATTTAGGAACGAGGTAACAACACACTAGGGAA
This sequence comes from Oldenlandia corymbosa var. corymbosa, assembly GCA_949775105.1. Taxonomy (NCBI): domain Eukaryota; kingdom Viridiplantae; phylum Streptophyta; class Magnoliopsida; order Gentianales; family Rubiaceae; genus Oldenlandia; species Oldenlandia corymbosa. The sequence goes on along the minus strand of OX459119.1, from coordinate 7,112,946 downwards.
AGACCTGTAATTAGTCTTTTAAATAAAATGAAAATGCACGTATGTACCTTTATAGGGGAAATAAACGCTATTTTTCTTTACAACAAAAAAGTTGGTAAAGATTAATATAAGTCTACATCTCAAAGAAATGAACAAGATTATTCACCCGTATAGTGTGTTTGAGGTTACTTGTAACTGAATATTCAAACTCTTAACTCCTAATAACAATTTTGTTGAATAAATTTAGAAAGAGTGTATAACTATAACATCCTCATGATGAAAATGCCCATGGTAAATATATGAGTTTTTATTGTCCCTCTCTTGAATTATATTTTCTATAATCTAATCAAATTGATAGCTCATAACAAAATTTTGCCAAAAAGAGGGGGATTAAATAACATTTCATATATTTCAAAAAAAAAATTGTAATATTTGTTATATTAAAAATCTGAATAATTATTTTGGAACGAATTTTTGTAAGATTTGGCAACTGTTTACCATGGAATCTACCAAAATTTTTTCATTAATATAGTAGTAATTTTTACCACTAAAAGGCACGTGCAATAATCCCCAAACCGTTGATGAAGAGAATATATGAGTTGATTCCTTTATAAATTTTATTTTTTGTAAAGGATGGGTTGATTTGATTGTGCTGTGAATCTCTTCTCTTCTATTCTCTTCTTAATTCTTATCTTTTTTCTCTCCAAAACCCTCCCCACAAATCCCCAACCCTACTCCTCCCCTAATCCCTATTGAGTGATTGAGTCGAATGCACGCAAAGCACAAAAAGGCCTACGTGGCACTCCAACCTGGACTCCCACAACGTTGGATCACAAGCCACCTGTCACTGTGTCACTTATTCCCAGTTGACTTAATTCACACAGCAAAGAAAAGGGTCCCCGGGCAGGTCGGGCAGCTCTCCCCCCGGGCATAGCACGAGTCTCGCATGTGACACTCCCTCTCCCTTTACTTAGAGGCGTGGTCACTTATTTTTTTTTAAAAAATTAATCCACAAAATTATGAAAAAGGAAAAAAATAAATAAATAAAGAAACTACATTAAAAGGGGGAGATATAAATAGGGGATGGAGAGAGTCAAGTGAAGAAACATGGGAAAGCACACATTAGCACGAAGCGTGCTTTGCGGTGTTAGAGAGAGAAAGAAAGAAAAGATAGAGAGATAGAGAGAGAAAGCAGATTTTGTAGAGAGACAAAAGAAAAAAAAGATCAGCATACATTACGGAGCCACACAACAACACAAAAGGCACAAAGGGGAAGACGTATAAACTTACAAGGAGGGAAGGCTAAAAGGGAAAGCAGTGTGTGACTGTGTGTTTGTATATATATTCACACAAAAGAAGAAGAATTTTGGGCATTTCTTTCAATTGGTCGGTGTTTGGTGGCCTTACTCTTCACTGGGTTTGAATTTGTTTGAAGAAAAGGTGTAGAATTGAAGGAGTTTTGTTGGAATTTTTAAAACATGGAGTGGCCTTCGTATTTAGATGAATATGAGAAGCTGGTGATTCGTATGACTACTCCCAGGTAGTTCACTTCTTCCTCCGTCTCTGTTTCCCTTCCCCCTCTCTCTCGGCTCTTCGGAGAAGGAAATAGCAATTCGGGCGTTCCTTTTGGGGTCCGATTCATCTTTCTTGTCAAATTTTGGTTTGTCACCGAGAAACTTTTTTTCCCGATAATTTGTTTGATGGATCCCTCTGTTCTTGTTTCCTCCTTCCTTTCAACCTTTTATTTTGGGCAAGAAAGAGTTTTCAGAATCACACCGGAGATCTCTGCAAATTCCCCTCTTTTTCGAATTATTATCCTCCCAATATGTCCGTGATTTTGGACATTAAAATGTTGAATACTTCTTTTCTTGTGAAGAAAATTATGACATCCTGTGTCAAATTACTTCTCACAGGTCCACTGTTTCTTTTACAACTTTGAAGTTACTCATTCATTCTTCCCACTCTTGTGTGACTTTCCAGAACCAAACCCAAAGAAAAAGGGAAAAAAAATCCTTATTATTTATTTTATTTCAAAATATTTTGAACAAGTTACTCTCCATAGTTTCAAATTTTGAATTTTCAATAGAGGGTCATTCGGTCCTAACTATTTTCTGACTTGATTTTTCTTTGCTCATTCTTCAGGGTCATGATTGACAATGCCGTCTGTGCTAATGCTACACGCGTTATGGTAAAAACTCCAGCTTAAAGCCCTTTTCATAGTTTGACTGAATAATTCCATGTTTTCTTTCTTCCAAAAGATGGAAACATAAATTAATTATTATGTTTCTGACCAGATCGACAGCGCAAGGAAACACGGTATTCTCTTGGAAGCCGTTCAAGTTTTGACGGATCTGAACCTCTCCATCAAAAAGGCTTACATTTCGTCCGATGGACGGTGGTTCATGGACGGTGAGCTAATTAAAAACTTTTCCCTTAATTTTTTTTTTTTTTTTTTCAGTTTTCCGAATCTGTCGTCCGTTTGACCCGCGTTAATTCTCTTTGGCGAACGTTAATTTCGTTATGCTGATGTTGTTGCTGTTTCGTTTCTTTATTTGCAGTTTTCCACGTTACCGATTTAAACGGCAACAAATTAACGGACGAGAGTGTCATCAATTACATTGAACAGGTAATTTTTAATTAGTTTGGTTAATAATACTATATGTTTATTTCCATTTATTACTAAGGTAGTAGCTATTAGGCTATTAGCTAGTTTTCCTCTGTTTTCCTTTGACATTTAGAAATGTTCTGTAATTAATGGTTTGTTTCACTAATGTGGAGTATGTATGTGAAAATTACAGTCACTGGAGACGATTCATTATGCAAGATCACCATCTATGGATGGCCTAACGGCACTTGAGCTAACCGGAACTGATCGAGTCGGCCTTCTATCCGAGGTGTTTGCGGTGCTATCTGATTTGCACTGTAATGTGGTGGAATCAAAAGTATGGACACATAATGGCCGAATCGCGTCACTGATATACGTTAAGGACTGCGATTCAGGCACACCGATTGAGGATTCTCAGAAAATCGATCGAATTGAAGCCCGGTTAAGGAATGTTTTGAAGGGTGACAACGATATAAGGAGCGCGAAAACGTCCATTTCTTTGGGTGTTACTCATACAGAAAGGAGACTTCATCAGATGATGTTTGCCGATAGGGATTACGAAAGGAAGCCGATAATCAGGACCAGTGGCGAATCGCCGGTTGTTCTAGTTCAGAACTGTTTGGAGAGGGGCTATTCTGTTGTAAATATTCAGTGCAAGGATCGAACGAAGCTTCTCTTTGACGTTGTCTGCACATTGACAGATATGCAATATGTTGTGTTCCATGCCACAGTGAACACTGCTGCTGACAGAGCATATTTGGTAAATAGATTTTCTCTTCTATTGTTTTGTTGTGTTTTAATTCAGCCACTTCAAGTTATCAAATATACTTAATCGGGATGAATCTTTTTTGCAGGAATTCTTCATGAAACATACAGATGGAACCCCAATCAGTTCAGAAGCCGAAAAGCAACGAGTGATTCTGTGTCTACAAGCTTCAATCGAAAGAAGGGCATCGCAGGTACATTGTTTGTGTTAATATGTAATAACCATGTGAAAGGAATAAATAAGGCAAAATATTCTCTTGGTGAATTGAATATTAATTGTCATGAATACCTTGTGAGTATGGTAAAGATGCTGAGTTCTTGTTTTTAATTGATTTTGGATTCACAGGGTGTACGGTTAGAACTTAGTGCTGCGGACAGATCAGGGCTACTGGCCGAGGTGACACGAACCTTCCGAGAAAACGGGCTAAACGTGACAAGGGCAGAGATCTCCACAACAAGAGATTCGGTTCTCAACGTATTCTATGTCACGGATGGAGCTGGGAATCTTGCCGATTCCAAGATCATCGAAAGTGTTCGGCAAAAGATTGGGTTGAATAACTTGAAAGTGAAGGAATTGCCTTCGATCTATCACAAAAAGGCCGAAGATGAAGAAAAGAATCAACACTCGGGGGGTGTTGGTGGGGCCATGTTGTTATCCCTCGGAAGCTTGGTTAGGCGGAATCTGTGCAGTCTTGGGTGGATTAGATCCTATTCTTAAACTCAAGACATTGCATTACACTCAAACCGCGATGATGATGATTAAAGACCCAGAAAACCGCCTTCCCCGGAATCAAATCCTCCCCAGTTGGCAAACAAATATACTACTTTGCTTCCGATTTCAACAAACTCCCCCCAATAAGGCCTAGGGATGGGATTGAGATGGCATCTGTTGGGAGGCACGTGTACATATTAGGAAAAATAGAAATTTGGTACTTATTTGGTGTTGGTGTTGGACAGCAGTAAGTAGTAGGTGACTAGGTGTTATAGTTGGTTTGAGTTTGGTTGGATAGGTAGACAAACATTGCACATTGAGGAAGTTGGATGGAAGTATTGGGGGGGCCACATTTCCAATGTCTTCCTAATTGTTCCTTTCTTCCATCATGTGTGACAACGACAGACTCAAAAAGAGGAAGAGGCAGAATTTGAACGTGGATGTTAAGATCATAAAGAAGAAGAAGAAAAAGAAAACCATTGGAGGACGAAGTAAAAGGCTGTTTTGGTTGTTGGGTTGTGGTTATAGATTTGATTGTGGTTTGCCGGAGTGGATAGATGGTAAGTAATTAAATTAGATATAAAGCTAAATTAGGTTAATAGAATTAAGTAGGAAAAGAAAGATCATTGTAAATACCTTTAGCCACTAGTTTTCTTTAACCTTCTTTGAATTTTATTGAGTTATTAGTGAGAAGTACTACCAAATTACTACTATTATTCATTCAAATTATTGACTTTAATTTCTTTTTTTGGTATGATTTTTCTTACCTCTCGTCATTTTCACAGTGTACATTGTATATTAGAGAGTTCTAAACAACTTCGGTAGTCATTGCCGACAAGAAATTTGGAGTCAAATACTAATTTTAAACAACCGGCTTCCATCAACTTTGGAAACGTCACGTATATGGAAGCAAGAAAATTGATAGGTCCTTTATTAGTGAATTTTTCTTTTTTTTTTTTTACTTTTTTTCACCTCAAATGTAAAAGCACAGTTCATCTGGTCTTACAATTGTACCTGGTATTGGAGTTGTGAAAATGGAAACAAAGCAAGGATCGAGGGGATGATATTTTTCAAATGTTGCTGCCCGATCCTTCTCAATGCGCAGCTCCACTTTCTTATTTGATTGTGATTTAGTACTATATACTTCTCAATCAACGAGTTCTAGTTACCATTTCTTAGAGATGATGATCCATTTATCCCTTCATATATAATTCCCTCGTCAATATGCAATCTCCCTTTTCAATTTCCCAACCGCGAAGACTTGATAACCACAGAGGAGACTTCATATTTATTTCTCCTTTTATTTTTATTTTTTTTAATAAAAAAAGCACAAATTGTTCTACTTTTTTCTTTTCATTGTTTTTTTTTTTTTAAAGGAAGTTATGAACCTTTACTTTAATATTTTTAAAGATCTATTTTTTGATTAGCGAGTTTCTCGTTATTATACTCGTTTTAATCAAAATTAAGCAACTCTAAAAAATGATGTAAAAAACTACTTATCCAACCAATTTGATCTTTATTTAACTCTATATGGGAGGGTGTCTATTATCAACAAAAGTGACTAATTTTTTCTTCCTCAGTTGTACGTACATGTCTGGATGGTAGAATAATTGGCCAAAAGTATGAAATGTTGTTGATCATCTTGGATGTGAGTTTTGAGGTATTTTCCACGTCCACAGTACACTTACAGGCTAGCGTTACAAAGTGGAAAAGGACAAAATTAAAATAGGGCTTTGAGTAGAGTAATCTGTACTTGTGATATGTATTTTGTTGATTAATAAAGTCAGTATTTAATTAATTTGGATCCTGATCCTCATTTGTCTTTGTGCAAATTGGACATTTGGTTTTGTAGTTTAGAAACAAGGATCGATGATTCCTCAAGGCTGGTATTACACGCTCACGGTTTGTCATGTTGCACCTCGAGAGTTGACCAAAACCTTGGTCCCAAAATCTCCCACAACTAGTACTGCTCATTCCAAATCCTCAACACGTTATTTAATTAAGCGAAAATTTAATTTAAAATAACTTGTCTAATTGGTTAAAGGTGGTCAAAAAAAAACCTCTAAAGTAAGGCAGACCGACAGTTGTCATTGGGTCCTTTTTTATTTTTATTTTTTTAAATAATTAACACAATAAACCACACACAATGAGAAAAGAAAAACGCCATCATTCCCGACAATTAGTAGTCCCAATAAACCCCAGAAGAAGACTTAAGTATTAGCTTGTCCTCATATTTCTCCATTCTAGTCAGTCAAAAAAAAAATAAAAAAAATCTTTCGTTTTATTTTTTGGTTATATCTAATTGGACGGCTTTATTTATTTATTTTGATTATTATAAGTCTGTGACCAAAATTACTGTTATGACTAACTAGACGGTTTTGCTTCGTCACAATCAATTGAGTGAATGATTTCTGTTTTTTCTATTATTTAATGGTTGTGAAGGGCCTGCTGCAATGTATAGACTGTTGTAATAAGGGGATTACAGCAAATAATAACAAGCACCTCCTTACACTTTTCAAGTTGTATCTCATAGTTATGTGTAATACATTCTTCGTTACACAAGTAGAATTTTTAGTCCAGATTTTAAGACACCACACGCGCATTAAATTCTCCAAATTTTATCCCCCTTTTTAGCGCACGTTTAATTTCAATCTGACTTTTTGTAATGTTATCCTACTAGCTTTTATATTATTTTATTTCATAAGATTTTTTTTTTGTTAAATGATAGATTTTATTTTTGATAAAACTGGATATGTGTACGAGTAAATTTATGAATGAGTAACAATATTCACAAAGATGAATAACGATGCAAATCTTGATGAATAATGATCCTATCCTAGATGAATAACAATACTAAAATAAGAATATATGTAGTTTTTGCAAGATGAATGATGGTATTTTAATAAATGAATAAAATATTGTTAGTGGATAAATAATGCGCAACAAAATGAATAATTTTGATCAAGTAAACAAACAAAAGTATATTTTACAATGAGACAATGTCAGTAACTAAGCTAACAAAATTCTAATTATGTAGTATACTAAATCAAAATTGAACAGGAAAACTAGTCAATGTTTTTAACATATAAGGTCTTGAAAGATCTGCCGATACTCGATACATTTGTGTTGATTGTTTGATTTCAGCAACTCTGCCAAATATTTGATTCGCGACCGATCGAGTTCATTTTGATGAGTATTTTTTTTTGTCGCTGATCAAATAAAAACAACATTACAATATGTGGGATTTCCCATTTAATCAAAACTATGTTAATCATCAATAACAAGGCTATTGAACATGATAATCAGGGTACGATCATACCCGCACTAATGCACCGGATCCCATCAGAACTCCGAAGTTAAGCGTGCTTGGGTGAGAGTAGTACTAGGATGGATGACCCCCTGGGAAGTCCTTGTGTTGTACCCCTCCTTCCTTTTTTGCCATTTTCATCGAGTGTGTGTTTTTATTTAATTTTTTTTTTTTAAAAAGAAGATGATAATCATCTTTAAAATGATGAATAACCATTAAAACTATATAATATGTCAGGTTGATATGATGAATAACCATTACAGACTAAATGAATAACTATTTCACCAATGATGAATAGCTTGACAGGTATGATGAATTATCATGTTTTACTTATTAAAATCAGAAAATGTAGTGTATTAGGATCATAAATTTGTTACGAGGAATACTTATAGTTTTAATGATAAATAACTATATTTATGTATATGCGTAGGTCATTCGAACAATACGTTAAACATACAAATAGATGAATAACAAAATATTACGGATGAAAATGACCAAAATATACATGTTTTATTTGACCACTCAGATGAATAACAATTAACAGAAAAAAGAATAACAATCGCATAATACAATTATCATGATGAATAGCCCTTTATTATCGATGATTAATAGCATGGTAACTGCTGAATAATGAACAGATCTGGAACCCTTCCAAAATCAACAACCAATGGATGAACAAATCTAACAAATTGGTGAACAATCATTTATAATCGAATGCAGACGCCTTAGATATAAATAACATAACCAAAAAATTAAATATAAATACTAGTTAATAACACAATTATTATGATGAATCTGGTAGTTTCAAGCATGAATAACGAATACGAACTAATGAATAATGTGAGATCTATTAATTTTTTCCAAAACCAATAACAGAACGATGAAGAAAACTTAAAAATTGATGAACAAAAATGTATAATTGAATACACATGCTTTATATCTACATAACTCAATAAAAAAAAAACACCAATTGTTAAAGGGATTAAAACCTAATCATAAACCTCTGGCGATTCACAAAATCTGAATTTTGTTCTTTTTTGCAAGAGATCTAAATCTATAAACCTCAGATAATTCATCGAACAGGTTGGAACTAGCAATTCGAAATTAGCAATCAAAGATTTTGAGAATTTCAAACAAAATTCATCAGACAAAACACAAAACAGATGAATAATTTTAAATCTTACCGTAATTCTCATATTCAGCAGCATATATTGCAATTAAACTCACCGGATTTGATGCAAAATCGGATTCTGTCTTCAAAATACCACTGACGAGAGGTTTTGATGCCAAATCGTTGTAGAGAATATTTTATTTTTTAGATTTTTTAGTTTGAGACGTCCTTGAATTAGAATAGGAAAATTTGGATGGATATAATTAATGATGGCTGAAAATTAGAAGAGATATTTGAAAATTAAAAATTTAAATTTTTTTTATCTGTTTTTTAGGCACGGGGTATCCATCTTAGATGTAACCTAGGTACTCTATATTATAATTGGATGTCCGAAGTTAATTTGTTACGTCTCCTCTTCAGGTTTTTTCTTCAGGCTATCAATATTTAAGTCCCATGTTCCATGATAAACGTACTGCTGGAAATAAGTGCTACCTAAATTAATTGTTGTTTTCCAACGAACGAAGGGTAACCGCTTGGATCAGTTATGGGGACACAGTCTGTATCCAACTTTAATTAATACCAAATGTCAATTGTCAATATTTCGTTGGCAGAACGTCCAGAATTGTTTATGGTTATCGTTCGTCATTCACTTCATTTTGAAATAAATTAGTATGATTCACTTTTATATATGTATACTTGGTTGGTCATTTTGGGGATTCAATTCACTACCGCCTTGTTCTCGAACACACAAGGAAAGAAATTTACAATAAGGGAACTTAATGTACAAATTTCGCAACGCCGTTAGTGTTTTCATGTGTGATTATTATGTATCGTAGAACAGTGTTATGAGTTGGTTTCTGGTTGTAGTATGATATTATTAAGATAGTTTATCCTCGCAAGTCGTAATTAATAATACGATGATTTAGGGTCTCAAAAATTGCGATTGGTAGCTAGACTCGCCAGTTGCAACTTGCAAGCGTGGAAAATGAAGCCATGCAGTTCAAGAACAGTACGGTGTGGAAGGATTCCGAAGACGCGAAAGATAAATATAAAGAAGAAGAAGTCAAAATCCAACGGAAGGGAAACACTAAAAACTAAAAAGAAAAAGACATTGCAACGCATTTGTGTTGGGTTGACTAACGGCTGTCCTGGCTGTTGACTAACGAACGTGCAGGCAAATCCGCCGGGCGAAGCGTGCTGCATGCGGCTGTGTTGGCCACCCCATGCGTTTCCCGCGTTCATGGCTTTTCTTTTTTCCCTTTTTCTTTTCACGTTTCTTTTTTCCCCTCTTTTGTTGAGCTCTTTGGCGCCACTTTTCATAATCCATTATTATTACTAACTGTTGAGCTTCATTAACGAAGATCATTACCGTTATTTTTATCAGTCAATGGTAGTAGTAATTACTACTGGTATTCATATTTATACCCAAAAGGGACACAGTAAAGTCATTATAAATCATATCCATATACCATTAATTATTTTTTCTTACTTGGGCACCCCCCCCTAATTCTCTTCATCTTGCAATTTACCTATCAAGTGATGAAATGGCATGGACAACGCATAGTACAACGGTGTACTAATTTTGGTTATTCCACTAATTCAACAGCTAAAATTATTGACGACTAACTGAAATTGTCTACATTAGAAATGTTAATAAGTTATATTCATATAATTAAACAAATTTGTAGCATGACTAAATTCATAAATAATCAATTCGAGTCCAAGTAAGCATATCCATGTAACTTTCTTACTTACCCAACTTGAATTATAAAGTACATAGTAGATCTCTCTGGGTCATTGGATGCAAATTTGGAATTTAGAGGAATTTGGGCTGCTTCTCGGTGATTCTCTGTCCGTCGGAAATCGTTTCTCATTTTTACTATGTATTACATTAAAAATAAAATTTCAAACTAAATGCTTAATTTGGGACAAAGAAAATACTACACTTAAGAGACTCAAGGGTACATATTACTTTGCAAATGAAGATTGCCAATGCCTTTAGCTAATATATATTGAATACTAAAACAATATTATAAACTGGAATACTATATTGCGCGTCAAACAAATTCTCCTAATGTTGCATTTTTCAGTGCTATATTATTGCAAATTGCAAGGAGGTCAACTTTACAGAAAGTGTATTTACTGGTTCTATAGCTGATGTTAATGAAGGTACTGTATCTCAGATACATGTTTGTGCTATCTGGTTGGGAAAAAAAATAAAATAAAAGTTGGTCCAATTACCTCAATTCTTCGTAGAGGACGTTATGGTTTGAACTTTGAAGAAACATACATATTGTATTATTGTATAATCATTTATTGGCCTGCCATTAGGTATTAATTAATAAATATGTATCAGGATTTTTTTATTTTTTTGAAGAATCTTGTGATTGATCTGTTTATCTTATCCACAACAACTATATTCAATATTGAATTAGGAAAAAGGGTAACGTTACGTGCACTGGAAACAACGGAACACATTGGATTCAACCAATTTATTGCGTGCATTATGCTGTACCAACGCATTAATATTAGGGGAAAAAAACAACTCTACCATTAAGTTGGCCGAAAAACATATAATTAATCTAACAGAAAAATTAGGGTAGGGTGCTCTTGAGGCCTCGTAAAATTATTTTTGCAATGAAATCTTCGGAATTACTGAAAATTAAAATACAAATAAAATGCCAAAAAGAGTGAATATCATCGACTGAGAGTCTGAGACAACATATAGATGGATGGACATGTTTTCTCTTTTTTATCCTCCCGATTCCAGTACATTCATCATCGGGAATTTCAACCATATCAATTTAACTAGCATCAGTATTAAAATATACTTCCTTCATCTATTATTGTCTTGTTTATTGTACTACATCCGTCCAAAAAATAGTCTACATTAAGTTTTCAAATTTGTACTAAAAACAGTACAAAATTCAGAATTCAATGTGGATTATTTTTGTGGGACGGATGGAGTACTATTTAGTAATACATATGTAACAGTTATTTTAAAATAAAAGGAGAAAATGTCTGAGAACCCAGTTCTCATTTCTGGATTCAGAATTATATTCGTTCGGATATTATATAACCATAAAAGGAAAAATAGCCTAACAAAATTCTTCAGGTTAACGTATTAGAAATACCATTTTCAACATTTGGCCGCACATTTGGAGCACAGCTGCTAAAAAATAAAACCACCTTATTCTGCCATCAACAATTAATTTAAATTTTGAATTGAAACTTTTTTTTAAAAAAAAAAAAACCGACAAAAAGAATGCAATTTGATACGGTATGTTTTTCCTTAATCGTGGATTTTAGCTTTTCACCTCAGATCATCTTTTTTCTGTGAGTTGCCCACTACTTTGTATAAGTTATACCGATGGAATCAATTAGCACTACTAATTCAAGTTGTGAAATTTTTTTGCTAATAATCGCAACTTGCAGAATTTAGAAAACTATCTTAGACAAGATTAGCTTAGCTTTTGAGTAAAGCAATGGAAAATTCCCCCCTAAAATGTCTTAATTAAAGTTAACCTTAACCATAATTTTCTTGCACATATATTTGTGTTGTTAAGTAGGCCACAACCTACATATATAACGTTAGAAAAAAAAAATGACGGAAAGGAGGAAGGATATTCTAATATAGATTTTCCCACCAAATTAATCTCTTGATAAGAAATACGTTTAGATGAAGATATTGTAATTTAGAGTGAACTAAACTTTCTACTTAGAAAGACAATTTGCTGAGAATATATTACTACCAAAGTCTCTGTGTACGGAACTTACAAGAACAAAGCTAAAACCTGGTTGTACGGAAGCTGGAAATTTACTTGAGATTCCAAAGTAACTCCCATTATAGATAGATAGATATAAATGGTTCCCACTCCCAATTCGTATGGAATAATTATCGAAACATCCAAAGATATTGGTTAAAAATTATACACGGGTTTACTGTTTCAAATGATTCGATCATTATTAAGTAAATGTATTCGCGATAATTATTTGCGAAATTAATAGTCACCTTTCTCATTTCAATGGTTTGGTTCATCAAGTTCACTTAAAACCCGAATTAGTACAGTACTATAATGAATGGGGCGATTGACTTTTTTCCTGAACCTTCAGCGTCGACAGGATCAAGTCATAGAAATTGGTAAATACTCCTTCCTTCCGGTTCTTATTATAAGACATTTTGATTTTGTCTTAAATTTCACCTAAGATGACTTTTAATTGAAATAAAAACCTTAAAAATATTTCATAATAATTAGGAAAACACAACAAATGTAAAAATATATTTTTAAGATTTTTTTTCAATTAAAAAAATATCATAAGTTAAACCTAGGACGGAATCAAAATGACTTATAATAAGGATCGTAGGGAGTAAGTTCGAAGGTTAAAATTAAAAGGAAAAGGGAAACAAAACCCGCGGTCTCCTTAAGCCGGTTTAATCACTATTTATCATACATCAACTGCTTATGCAGGCGGAGGCATTTTCCAATGGTTTTAATTAAGATTCGAATATTTGTTACGTTTTATGTATAATGAGTTCATAACGCACCAATCAGAATCGCTGGCCGGTGAATGATGGCTTCTATCCACAACTACAAGGAATGAAGGATGATACGATCCTCCAAAAGAAGGGCCAGATTATTATATATAGCGAATTATTATGAAATGTTTAATTGTTCACTCATTTGTACTTCGCTTTGGATTTTAGGAAGTAATATTAATTATTAACTAATTATAGATTAAACCTTTTCAGCAGCTTATAGTTATGAAGTGTCTATTTATACAGATAAGCGGCCAAAAATGGCGACTAATTTTCGAATTAACAATGGAGATCTCCGGCGCCATTGGCCCCCGTCACTCATTCGTCTTTTTTCGTTAGTGTAGTTACCGTTTTGGCCGATTCTTCCCTCTACCGGAATTGAGTTCATTTTTCTGTCGGATCTTGTAGCTTTTTCTGAAAGGACTTTATACTTATATGCTCAAATTTGTCTCCTTCAGTTGTTTGTTGCACGATACCAGCATGATCACATCTTGGCTACCCAGAACTACTTATCCACAGACCACAATTGTATCTTACGGCTAAGATATATTAAAAAAAAAAAAAAAAAAAAGCACCCCCCCACACACACGGAGTAAGGATTTGAATACAGGACATATACTTGATCTCTCTGTTACAAAACAAATAATAACATATGTTGAACTAAAACACTTCAAGAGACAAGAATGTTGACAGCGTAATTAATACAACAAAACACAAATTTTTTTTTTTTTATAGGATACAAGGAGTACATTTTTTTCAAGTAATTTTGTACTTATTTATTAATAACCAAATTTAATATCGTACCTTACACAAATTGTATTAGGTTCAACTTTAAAATCTTTATCATTGTGGTTCACGAAATATTATTAACTATCTATAATTGTAATCTCATCACTATAGTCAATTTTATAACAATTAATTTTTACTAAACGTCAAAATTCAAAACTAAAAAAATGAATGTTTCAAATTTTTAATTATAAATAGTTTAGAGTTTTTCTGATAAGAATGTCGACAATAAAATTCTTCATTTTAATAAAAAATTATTTTAAATAAAACTTTCTCACGAATTGTGCGAAAATTAGATTAATGATATAAACTTTCTTTATTTTTATTGTATAAATTATTAATAATTGCAATACATATAAAATTGATTAACGTTATATTCCTTATATTGATTGTTATGGCGTTATTATTGTTTATTGTATCAACCATGACTTCCCAAATCTTACTAACATAATTACAGTATTTCTTTCCATTCTTGTCATGTTTCCGTCACCTACTTTATCATCATTGCCACCAATCTCAAGCCCCGATTTGGATGACAGTTCAATTCCGGAGCAAGAATTCAAAAAATTCATGTAGAAATTTGCTAGAAGTTACACAATTGAAGCAAAGAGAAACAGAATATTCAAGACATTTTTGAAAAACTTCAGAACTGTCAAGAGATTAAACAAGAAGTACGCGAATGTTAGTACGAAGTTATGGAGAGGTTAAACAAGAAGTACGAGAATGTTAGTACGAAGTTTGCCATAAATCATTTTTTCTGATCTCACAAAGAATGAGTTGGCATGTTATAATTCACAATCATCAGAAGGTCCTGAGTATTATCGAGCAAGAGATGAAAATATAACTGATATTGTGATCCTCGACAATCGCAAAGTCCTTCATAACATGGACTTTTAGGTTCTTTAACGGAGTGACATTGGTAAAAAATCAAACTACTTGATGCGGTAAAAAACATTTGTGTTTTTATCATGAATTAGCTTCATTAATTTCATTCACCGCCTCCAAATTTCAGTGAATTTACTTTCCCTTGAGCATGATGACTACTGCTTGTTGACGGAACAGTGTAAGCAGAAATGTCTAACCTACATCTAATACAAATATACAATTGAAGAAGTATATGATGAGTATGCTTCCCAAAGAATGAGAGATTTTCACAAAAATGCGTGAATAGTTGATGTTGTGGAAATTCGTGGCTTGATTTTCATTTTAAGTTGTAAGAGTAAAATTAACAAAAAGCAAACTACTCGCCATTTTTTGGCCCTTGTATACTTAAGCAAAGAACACATTCATACTTAAGCATTTGATGTTGCAAGAGTATTTTTTTCATTTGTACAGCAGTGTAGGAAGCAAAAGTCTATTAACTAGTTTACAAATCAAGACCGCAATTATGTAATCAAGGACAAATTAAACGATTTCATTTATGTAGATCTTATAAATCGAGACCTACATACATTTATAGATCCCATTTATAGATAGTGTATTGGAATAGTATCTATCTTGACGTGGTGATATATTTATGTCAACCAATAGGTATTTGGTTTGAATGGTACAGATATTGGCTCAGTTTAACTAAGATCAAATCCCGAGTATGAACATGCAACATGGATTAAAATAATCGTTGGAAGAATTTTATTTTAAGGTACCTAGCCGGCTCGAATCCAAATGAGTTGGAATAATCCAAATTAGCTTTCAGGGTTGAGTTTGTGTGGTTTGCTCTTTCAGTGTTGAGTTTGTGTGATTGTTTGTTCCCGTTAGGAGGTTTTCCGAGTACTAGATCGAGGCGTGCATTTGTGGAGTCTCCTTCTTAATAGTACTATCCCCTTCTTCATAGACCCCACCTACATCTAATATATTAGGTACTTGTAATTATGTGTAAAAAAAAAAAAAAAACATACAACCACATTCTTCTATATGTGTTGGTCCACGCATCCGTTTTGCAAGAGATCGACTTGAAGTGGTAATATGGTGTTAGTGAATGTGGACTAATAAACGGCAATCTGTAATTCATACACCAAGGAGAAATGGGCTACAAGAGAATCAAATATATTGGCATGCCATTTAGCCATTTAGGCATCAAAGGCTCTAACATATATCTGTGAGCAATCCAACTACGTTAAGTGGGCTTACATACACGATTTAAGGAGAGAATCCATTTAAATGCCATTTTATTGAATGTGTTTACAATCTTGTTGATATTAATTCAGCTCACGAAATAATCACACAAAATCAAAATAAGAATAAAACCTTTGCGAATCACGACCAAGTAGCTGGGGATTTTTCTGCTATCTTTTCATTATATCTCCTCCCGAATCGATTTAGAGAAAACCACCGTCAATTATAGTAGGACGTTGATAATGATGAAATAAAAAACCTAATTTTGTGATAGATTATTTGATATGACTGACATTTTCAAGTATAGAAGATTTCAGGAGTTGTATAAACCTGTAGTTGTATGACGGGTTTTTGAATGGTTTTTTACCAGGAGGTTGAGGCTTCGATTCTTATTGGAGCCATCCAATTTTATTTTTTATTATTTTTTTTTTTTAAAAAAAGAAAAAATAGGGTGTAATCTCATTAAATGAGTATTAGGAAAGTTTGGAAGAGTATTAACTTAGGGGCAAATGCAGTTTTCGTGGGCTTGAGTTGACTATGGCTTATCAGTAATCGGCCTAATTTATAGTGTTAACTTAAATCTCAGCCCAACATCATCTTATAGAGTATAGTTGAATAAGTCTGGTTTCTTCGCTTAGGGCAATTGGCACTTTGACCGGGTTTGACGACAGTCCACCAACCATTCTATAACCTGCGGGAAAAATGCCCTTACTCCGGTTTGTTGACTTGTTGTGGACGACTTTCAAATTGACTTCCCGCCATCACATCCTAAAACAATTCATTTGTTAGGTTTTATACATGAATTGTATGAAACTGATTTATATAACAAGTTCGAACTAATAATTTCCAATCGGCGATTAAAATTTGCCGACAAGTGATATACCAACAAATGAAATTTTCTGAATTTTGAGTGTTATATGCATATTTAATTACATGTTACAATAAGCATTCAAACTAGAGGTGCGTGAGTTGAAAGGAAAACTTAGAATAAAATAGTGTAAAAGATTTAAAAAAGTTCCAAGGAAATTATGCATGTCATGTGGTGCCACTTGCACTAATTATGCGTAAAACATAAATCAAACAAAAAATTAATGTGGGATAATAAGACATAATACTCCACCAATTTAATAAAGAAGAAGAGCACTTTTTTATTAACCAAAAAAAAAAAAAAAAAAATTCTTCGAATGGGAGTAGCTTGAATTAGAAATTAAGAAAGAAGAAAAAAAAAGAGAAAAGACAAGAAATTTGACTACGCCTTAAAAGCGATTTGATCTTATCTAAAACCCTACCTAATTTTGATAGAATTTATTCCCATTTTGTTTTTGTTTTTCTCCAAAAACGATGCAATTCAAAATTAGTTTATTCATTAAAGATCAGTTATTTTATCAGATAAAAATATATTTTTGAGTGTGAATTAGTACATTTGATTTGGTCAATATCTATGCTGGTCGTTCGTTAAAGAAAAACTAGAAAAGGGGAAAAAGAATTAAAAAAAAAAAAAAGAAAGTGAAGGAAAATGCTGGTGGTCCAAACTGATGCCCCCAAATCCATGTGTTTTCTTATGTATAAAATGATTTGTTATCTCTTAAACAATTATTTTACTGCACTATTTGTGTACCGGGACGAAACAAAGCTGACACATTTATTATATTAATCTGAAATTAATCTTGTGGATATAGCTAAACGGAAGACTATAATTTTATATTTGCTAATTGCAGGTTTTCCTTCTCTTTCTTCTTTGGCGATTTCTTCAACTTAATATTTTCTTGTTATAAGCTTTAATAGAGTCAGAAATAACGTAATTTTTCAAAAGAAAAAAAAGAGAGTTGATTGGACTTTGGGAATTTGAATTTTATATATTTCCACGTAGTAGGCGGAATCAATTCATTTGAATTATATTCGGCCTAATATTCCATATAAAATTATTAGGTGCTGCTGATTTATCATTCTTTTTCTTAAAATTTAGTTTTGTTAATTTTAGCACTACCTACGAAGTAAAACGGACAATATTGAGGTCATAATGAGCGTCGGAAAGGATTTCCATTAGGTGGATCATGGATGGTTTTTTTTTTTACTCTGATTTGAATTTTTTTAATTTATTTTCTTTAGAAGAGGTTGAATATACATCATAGATCACGACATGGTATAATTAAAGTGAAAATTAATTAATTTTCCCAGAAGAGGGGGGAAATTTTTTTGATTTATTACGCATTATTTTTTTTAAAGAAATGTCTGATATTAGAATTTTCAGTGTCTTCACTCTTCACAATCCATTTATTGCGAATTAATTTCGAAATTATAATTTCCAATGTCTTCACAATCCAAAAAAGGAAAAAAAAAAAGCAATAAAACAAATCCTTTTGATAGTTATATATACTCTATGTTTTTCCTCCTTGAGAGCATCCATATAACATAGTTTTTTGTTCTGAATTTATTTGAAATTTGGAAGACAAATCAATTATTGAAAAAAGAAGTCAGAATAATGTCAAATGGAAGTAATAAAACGTTATCAAGTGGATGGATGGGTGATTATTAAGACGTCATGATGATTAAGTTAATAATAATGTCAAATTTTTATGCGATCATATCCAATTTTTTTTTTTTATTTTTAAAAAGACTCCAAAATGTCAATACCGTAAAAGTGAATCCAGCCTTTGTGATTGATTCATTATTTACCGAATTCAAATCTTTTTAGCAACAGTCGGCAAAAAGATTATTTCTTGTTACTTTTTTTTTTTATATGCTTATCACCGAATAACCAAAAAAATACAAAAAAAGAAAATAATGATCGGTTCTATACATTATTAGATTCAGTCATATTAACAATTTTTTACTCCCTCCGTCCAATAATTATTGTCCTGTTTGAATTTTTATTTTTAGTTTAAATTTGACTAAAAATGAAAACCCAAACAAGACAATAATTATGGAACGGAGGGAGTACGTCTCAAAAATAGAAGGTGGAATGAACAAACACAATGCCAAATTTTCTTCTGTATCTCAAAAGTTGCACGATTGGGAGCTATGTGAGCTGCTTTTCTAGTTGTAATTATTATACGTGATTTAATTAGTTAACCACCATCTTTGAATATTTGCCTTACTTCCCATTCGTTGCTTTTTTTATTTTTTAATTTTTTTTTCCATTTTTTTGTAAAGAAGAAAAAGAAACAAGTCATTCAAAGTTATTCAAGCCGAAGGAAGTTTGAAATAGGTTTGGATCGTGCACAATAACGGAACTAGTCCCAAATATTTACATGGTCGAGTACATATAATTTTTTTTTAAAAAAAATATTTTAAAATTTATAAGATATTTTTTTGAAAAAATTCGCCCCGACCCCTTTGCACCCCTGGTTCCGTCCTTGATTGTGCATTATCTTTTTAGTTTCTACGTTGTAATTTTAGCTATTATTCATTTATTTTTTTAATTGTTTTTAATAACCTACGAACTCCGCCTCACCTAGATGACACTCTAAACAGATGATGAACTCTCAACCTTAACTTTTGATTCAAATATTGTAAACGAACAATAATTCGAAGGTGAAAAAGGGATATTGACAAATATACTAGATTAGGTTGAATTGTGGTCTTAGAAAGTTGTTGTGGTGTAATATGGTGTTTAAATTGAGATAGATTATGACATTATACGCATTGAAAACCTATCAAGAAACACAAATTTTAACCATTGTCGGTCTCTCTTTTTTTTGCAGTAACTAACCATACTAGTAGAGGTGGATGACCCTAGTTCAAAATCGTTAATGGTGAGAAAAAAAAATATTAATAAAGAAAAACATGATAAAGTCCAAAATACTAATAAGAACTTTTTACGTATCCAAACAAGAACAACGTAACATTGCACACCAAACAGACGTTACAACTTTTATTTTGAGTCATACCGAGTTTTGTCATCTATACTGTTGGCACAAAAACGTGAAAGAGGTAGAATTAAATTAAAAGAGACATTATGTAATATATCAAAAAAATTTATTTTCTAATGTTGTTTCATACATGTAATAATATGGCGACTATTGTAGATAGTAACGAGAATTATTATTTTGAAGATTTAAGCCTGCTCTGTGAACTAATCTCACAAATGAACCAGCTTGGCTAATTGTTAAGTTTGCGACCATTTATGCAATGAAATTCATAGTCGGAAACAATTAATAATGATAATAAACAATTCGTAGTTTCAAATTTATTAGAAAAATATACTAATTCCATCATTGGACAAAGTAGATCATACGGTCCTTATTTTCTGAAATTTCACATGAAACTTGAAACTGTAAAGACAGAGCTGTAACGCCTGTGACCCACAGATGCATGTATTGTGCACACTACTTCCATTTTGTTTTTATTGTACCCAAAATTATCCGTTTCCTTTTTTCTCTCCCTAAAAAAACAGAAAAACTAAATAGAAAAAGACAGCCTACAGTGATGCTTCATAGTTCATTACCAAAGACAAAGAGGATCAGCCACAAGTAAATTTGTAATAATAGTTTTTCAGTTCCATCAAAATAATTTACATTACAAATTGGTCTCCCTAAATAAAAGAAAGAAGATATAAATAGAATCAACAAAAATCAAGAGAAAAGAATGGTGCCATATCATTAAGCCCATGCAAAATTATATTGTAAACTACCAAAAAATAAAAATAAAAAATACTAATATTGTGTGCTTTTCCTTAAATGGTGATCTCAACCCAATGCCTTATTGGTTTTATGGTTGAGTTGCCTTTCATACTATGTTATGCACTATAAGCAAACGTTTAAATCATTTTTAATGAACTTCCAGAATTGTCGATAAGAGATAATGAATTTCAATTTGTTTTGTGACAAATATGAAGAAGTTGTAAATTGCTAATAGAAGAGGAGGGAGACGGGCAATTTACAACTATTACATTGTTTAATTTTATTTTCACAACTAGTACATTTTTAAGTCAGTGCTCTTAAGTCTTAATACCCATTGAATTCTGAAGTGAAGAGAGAACAAAAAGAAAAAGTAGGAGTAAAAAGCCTAACTATAAGTGGAAAAGGGAGATGACAAAATTTCTTCACATTTTCCTTCCCCCTCTAACATCATTATTCTTTTCTTTGTCTGCATTTGATACCAGTAAAAAGGAAAAAGAAAAAAAGAAAAGAAAGTCTTTAAAAATTTGACAAAAAATACATTAAAATAACAGATGTACTCTGGTATATGTGCAATGAATTGAATTTAAACTTAAAATATATTTCCCCTTTTAATTAAAGAAAGTGATGGTTGTCTTCATGCCTTGGCAACCTAATTTCACTTTTCCCAACTACAATTATTATTATTATTATTATTATTATTATTATTTATTTTCTGATTTTCTTTTCTTTTTTCTACCGGACTCCAACCATTTTCTTAACTAAAATACATAATTTTTCTGCTTTCACTAATTAATAATTATAACCTACCAAATTTAAAATATATATTTTCCGTTTTTCTTTATTCTAATTATTTTTTTCCCTTTAATAATCAGAATTTGGACAAAACTGAGGAAAGTTAGGAACCCAAATTACTAGCTTTTGACATCTCAACTCTCACAAAAGAAATTAAATTAAATTTTCTTTTTTTTCTCTTTTTCCCATCTTTCACCAAACCCAAAAATTCAATCTTTTTTTTTCATTCATAGCATTTCTCTTTAATTTCCAGAAAAAAATCAAAGTAATTCTTGCAAAAATTGTTTCATATCTTCTTGCTCATTAATTCTTTCCATGTTTTGCTTTTCATTCTTAGCTGTTTCCTTCTTTGTGCCCAAACAAAAATTTTTGAACAGAAAAACATCAACAGTCCATGGCTTCTTTTAGTTTGATCCAAGTTCACTTTTTGTAAGCTCTGGTTAGAATTGCAGAAGCTCCCTGAACTGTAAAAAGTTGGGTCCTTTTTCCATTTTCATTCTCTGGGTTTTGGGTTTTGAACTCTTTCCCATTCCCTTGATTTTCTGGGTTAATCATTTTCCGACAGAATCTGCAGTTTTTAGGCTGTTTTTCCTCTCAGAAAATCATGGGATTTTAAAAAATTTTCCAGAAAACATTTCTGTTAATTTTTTGGGGGAATTTTTATTATAATTAGTATAATTTTTTTTATTCTTGTTTTCAAGTATGGAAGGGAGGGAAGGTATGAATAGCAGTGGAGTTACAGTGGTGGGATCAGATGCTCCCTCAGACTACCATGTGGCTCCAAGGACCACTGAAAACTCACTTCAAGTCAGTAGTGGATCAACACCAGCTGTAGCTCCTCCAGAGACTGTTACTCCTCCGCCGCCGCCGCCGCCGGCTTCGGTGGCCGGTGCAGCGGCCGACACGGCGGCCACCACCGGGAAGAAGAAGAGAGGAAGGCCCAGGAAGTATGGCCCAGATGGGGGAGTCAATAGTGTGGCACTTTCCCCTAAGCCGATTTCATCATCAGTTCCTCCGCCAGTAATTGACTTCTCATCATCAGAGAAACGTGCAAAAGTCCGTTCAACTGGTGGGACAGTTCACAAACACCAGCAGCCCAGGATGGAAGTAGAGAGCATAGGTAAAATGATAAAGTTACATTCTTTTGGCCCAGTCCCTGTATGGCTTAATTTTTAGCCCTTTAAAAGCTTACATCTTTTCATGCATGTTAGTGGGATGAATTTGTGTTTTGATTTGGATTTAAGTTTGTTGTTGTGAGGGGTTATGGGGAATGATGTCAGGACCAGTCAAGTTTATATAGAAGTGGGACCTGTGAATAGATGCCCCAACAAAGATCTTGATGTTAATGGTCGGTTCTTAAAGTCAGTTAACAGGTTTGGTTGGTTTAGTAATGTAGTAGGATTTAAGGTTTAAATCCATTTGTTTTGGCTCTTCTCACTTTGTGGGAAGACTATTTTAGTTAATGTAGACTAATCTTACTGGAGAAACTTTATTGGATTTTCCGGTGAATAAATTTGTATGTTGTTGAAACAGATTAAGTTATAACCCCCTGATCTGGACGTATTTCAGCGTGTTACTTTCTGCTGCCCAGAAATTTAACAGCATGACTGCTTGTGGGATGCTGCTATTTATTCAGATTCTGTTGGAAAGTTGTTCTCTTTAGAGTTATATGCATGTGCACCGTTCCTATCAAACCTTGTCATGATGTTCTTTTGGTGCTGCTTTAAACTTTTCCTGTACCTGGCCCTTTTCTTTTTCATTTTCCCCTGCTAACCAACAGCCCAAAAGTTTGATAATGTGCTTCTTTGTTGTTTTGATGATCTTCAGGATTGATCTTTTTTTTTCCCTGTTCGCTACGACAGGATCGATCTTGTTATTTTGTGTTGTCCAGGTTTTATATGTGGATGTCGAGTCATTATTATGCATAATGTAAATGTAAAATTTTCCTCATTTTCCCATTTCGACGTTAGGTCACTATATCACCTCTGTCTCCTTTTCTTTTTAATACTCAGTCTATGCCTTACATGTGCTAATTTAGAGCAGATCAAAAGTTTTTTGCTGGCTGCTACTGACAATCTGTACTTTTATCCATGCAGGTGAATGGGTCTCATGCTCTGTTGGCGCTAATTTTACCCCGCACATTATAACAGTTAACGCTGGAGAGGTATGAAGCTTTTTCGCGTACATAATGGCTTAATGAAGCAATTCTGCTGTAACTTGAAATTGTTTGTGGCTCCTTTAGTGTAATGTGGAGACTCGATAATATTTACTTCACTGCAATGGAAAATGCTTTAGCAAATGTGGACAGGAACTGGTACTTGTTAAAGTTTACTTGGACTGAAACACATAATCTAGCTGCAGAAAATTTGTGTAAATCTGCTTGAACCGAGCAGGTGGTTTAAAAAGTGGTCAACTTTATAAGGTCCCATTTAATCATTTTTACTTGTCGAGCAAACGTAATTACTGCACATTTTGTTTGTTGCCTGCTTCGTAGCTTTTCTCTTAAGACACAGCATGGTGAGATTTAGTTTTAAACTGAAAGGAATAGCTAATTGTTTTTTTCCTGAATTTTCTCTCATAGGATGTCACCATGAAGGTCATATCATTCTCTCAGCAGGGACCTCGGGCAATATGTATTCTCTCTGCAAATGGTGTAATTTCTAGTGTGACACTCCGTCAACCTGATTCTTCTGGCGGTACATTGACTTATGAGGTGCTTCCACTATCTTTTTAGAATCCTCTATTTATATTATTCAAGTTCGTTTTCATTAATTGAAATATCTATTGCATTGTGATTATTATGGCATTTCCACCTTTGTACGATATCGTGGCCCTTAAGAAATGATGCATCGTAGTTAATAATTGATACTTTCTCTTTCTTGTCATTTCACTAGAAAATTTAGTTGCATGTCATTGTAGTATAATTAGTTTGATTATTACTTTAGCTGTAACTTGACGACCTAATTCTTGGCTGATGAGGGTTGTACCACCGACGGCGAAACTGGAATAAGGCTCCTTTTCTACTTTTCCCAATTTAGTTAACTGATTTGAACTTCCATTCTGAATGGATATCAAGTATGATGTCGTGGTGTTTGAGTATTTGCAGTTACCGGCACTGATGGGTTCCTGCCGAATTCTTGTTTAATGAGAAAACAACTCATGCTATAATTGTTTTGTTCTCATAGGATGAACAAATCAGTTACTTCATTGTCGATTACTCAATGATTACCTTATCGCATAATAGTATTTTTTCTAACTTCTTTGTTTCAATGATTGCTCAATGATTACCTTATCTCATAATAGTCTAGTTGATTGTGAGAATGTATTTCGAAAGGGAAACAAAAAAAGAAACCCTGATTTTTTTTTATTCTACTGAGCCGCTGTAACTTTGCTTGTAGGTTTTATCCAATTAACTGAAGTTCACTAAAAATATCGGTATCAACCAGTAACATGCAGACAGATTATTTGCCTAATATTGATTGAGCTTTGTTCTATTCAGTATTGAGTCAAAGGCATTTATTCTTATCCATTATTTTCGTTGTTTTTTCCTTTTTCAGGGTCGTTTTGAGATCCTGTCGCTGACTGGATCATTTATGCCCTCTGAGACTGGAGGTATAAGGAATAGGTCTGGTGGTATGAGTGTCTCCTTAGCAAGCCCTGACGGTCGTGTGGTTGGAGGTGGTGTTGCTGGTCTATTAGTCGCAGCCAGTCCTGTCCAGGTATCATCATTTTTTGTTCCTTCAACTTTGCTTCATCTCTAAGGGAGTGTATATCATCCACCATGGTTGCTTGTATGATTCGCATAGTAGATCTCATAGACTAAGATAAAGAAAGCCTTGGTAGTTGTAGTTTGTCTTTCTTTGGCCTCATGCTAGCTCAAGTTACTAGCGCAAGCAAAGTGAACTAGAATCTAATAGTTTCATTTTCTTGTGTATCAGATTGTAGTGGGTAGTTTCCTGGCGGGTAATCAACATGAGCAGAAGACCAAGAAACCAAAACCCGACCACATAATCACGGCCCCTACAGCTGCTTTTACAGTCTCAACCGGGGATAGCTTGGATGACCCTTATCGCACTTCCTCTGCCTTCCGTGGAGAAAGCTGGTCGTCGTTGCCTCCTGATTCCAGAAATAAGCCGGCTGACATCAACGTAACTCTGCGTGGTTAATTGCTTCACTCGCCTGCACCCCCAAGGCGAATACTAAAAGTCAAAGAGTCTGACCAAATTGGAATGATAAATCTTACATCTCTTTTGTTTGTAATCCTAGTGCCGGCATGTTGATTTCTAGGCGAGGTTTGTGGAGTAATAACTTTAAGTAGTTTTTAGTACATGAGCTCATGTCAGGCTTTTCGCCCCCCCCCTTTTTTTTTTTCCTTTTCGGTGATTTTAGTAATCATGTTTAGGTGTAAAATCATTATTGTTGACTTTGGAAGTTCATTCATCTGAGTAAATGCCTTGTGATTTCACTTGTTCGTAGGATTCTGGGTATCTTGTCGTCCATTTCATCTTCGATATTCTGATTGATCGGTTCCATGTCAGACCCACAAAAACCTAGCTATTTCTTTCCTCATCTTTAATGGTTTTAATTAATGTTAAAAGGTTCAACTTCTGAGCCATAGAATAATCAAAAGAGATAGCGATGGGGGTGCAGAATTTCCTATATCATGATTCTGATCATTTTTCTTGGCAGCAACGCAATTGACAAAAGCGTAATTTCCCTGAAGATTCGCATCTTAATATATGAACTCATTAAGAAGCAATCTCATATGAGGAAGGATTCAGTTTCTTTACGCCGTTTTTCACGTCAAGGAAATTAGAGGTTAACGAGATACATAATCTTGCTAAATGAATATGTCTTGTGATGCCTTTCAATGCACCAAAGGCGGTTTTTCAAGAAACTTCAAATGAAGTCAATCTAGAAGCGGAAACTTGTTCATATTGGTTCGGAAATTTTTTTCTGACCTAAAGACAATTATTATCACGTTTCCCATTTCAGGCTTTTAATTCCATCATAATATACCTAAAACCAAATATTGCCCAACCTTCATTTTTCACCTTCATGAATTTATTTTATTTCTTTTCCTTTGTAATTTTTTTTTAGTCTTGAAACAGATGGAATAGAACGTATTCCCTCTGTCCCAAAATTATTATCCACTTTGAGATTTCACTTTTAGTACAATTTGAACTAAAAATAAAAATTTAAACTGGACAATAATTATGGGGACGGAGGGAGTACAATATAAGTTAATTTTTTTTTTTTTTTTTTTGAAGGCATAAATCGCATATCAATCTTAAGTGGTAACATCAAAGAAAAGTGTTAAAACGGAAATAAAAACACGAACGAAGAGTGATGTTTCTTGTCTATAAAATGACATGCCAGCTTATTACTACATTTACACATAGTTTTTCGTTTCATTTTAATAAACTGATTTTTTTTGGTTTTTTATGAATTTCCAATACACCCTCAGTTACCTATAACCATTCACTAATATTTAAAAGAGCTGATTAAGTCTAGTTGCAGGTACTCATCAATAAATTACGAACAAAAATTTAAATTTGTTTAGTAAATTATACCCAGTGTATCTATTTACATTGATTTCATGAATAATCATTTTGGGACGGATGTAGTATCTAGGAGTCTAGGATATTATTACAACTCATACATGTTCGACGCGTGCCACGTAATAGTTGGTTCATGTACTACTGGAAATGTATAGTTTCTCTAGCTAATCATCAGAGTAAATAAAAAAAAAAGGGATTTGAAATTAGACATCAAGACGCTTATGGAATACTATATTTCAATTCAATAGAAGAATATACGTAAGTGTAACATTTATATTCCCTTTACTTTGTCGTACGAGGTTGGACAAACTGAACCTGGCAAACATCTGAAGCTGTTTTAGTACGGTCTGAAAATGGATTGGGATTTCGGCCCTTTTAGCAAATCCTAAAGAATTTCCCGGTAAGAACACCCAGCATTCTTTAACAAGCTCTTTTCTTTTCTTTTTTTTTGGTGTACATGTAACTCAACCTCTGTGATGTTACCGTGTTGGCGTCATGAATCCCAACTAAACTTTCTGGGAAAAAACCTTCTTATATAATTTTTGCAGCGAACCAGAATTTGGCTATAAAAAGGATGGATGGAGAAACAATGATCCAATCACATTTACAGGAGCCTCTCTCTATCTTTATTAATCTTTTCGGGGATGAACTTTGGTTTGCAACTGATATTCTTCTTGATAATCTTGTTTGTCGCATCTTCTTTGGTACTGATAAGTTTCTCGTTGTCATCTTATGGCTGTTTGGTCGGGTTTCTTACGAGCCGGATTTTCGTGTTCGTCATGTTTAATATCGGGATATGCTTCATTCTCGTCAAAGGTCTTGGACAATCTACAGAATGGCATAATGATACATTTCTCCTAGGAGACTTGTATCGCGACGATGCAGAGGAAACAAGTGTAGGGGCTGAAATGAGGGTTGATGAAACCTGCTATAGTGGCAGCAGCGATAGCGATGATGATTACTCCAGTTATAATGATTCGGATGGTTTTGAAGATGACAATGATGATGACGACAATAGGAACAACGACGAAGCCAAACTGGACAGAGATGATGAAGAATATGACGATGACTATGATGATGAAGGCGATGATTTGCAGAGTAGAATCGAGGAATTCATAGCAAAGGTCATCAAAGTTTGGAAAGAAGAGCTGTTAACAGACCAGCTCAACAGCGAAGAAGTGGATTGAGTTTTTAGTTAATTCTTTTGGCAGTCTCAGATTATGGTTATAGTAGCTAAGCTTCTTCCTATCGCTGAATTCAAATCATGGAAGCTTGTCTGTAAGATTTATAAGTTTGGAGCAAAGCTTGGTGTATTTTTCAAAACCAAGCAAAACAATCATGTTGATGTACAGCAAATTCTGAAATGGAAATATAGAGTGTATTATATCGCTGAATTCAATACCATATTTCTTTGGTAAATGAATTCCATACCATTAAAAAGAGAAAACTGTTACACTTCACTATCTCCGCCTTCGTAAAACACTTTCTTCTCAGCCAAATGAATGAAAAACCAGCAGTTCACAAAACACATGCATCAATTACATGTCTCTCAGCCCTAAGGGTTCACAGTACTAGTCTTCTCTATAGCTAATCAACACATTTTCTCTTTGACAAACATTACATAAAAACTAACCAAGACCTGCATTAGATTCTTTCCTAGGAGCATCTGCCTTGATTCGGGGAGGCCTTACTATTCTATCAATAAGGCCATATTCAAGAGCTTCCTGAGCATTGAACCGTTTCACTCGGCTTAAATCTTGGTGAACCTGCATAAACAGCATTCATCGACCACACATGACTAAAGGTTGATATGCCGATTTGAAGATTGAAAAAGAGAACTAAAATACTGATGGCATACGCAAATAATAGTAACTTAAAACAGAGAGGAGCCATTTTGAGTGAAAAAGTACAACCGAGAAGAATTTAGATGTTGCCAATCCATACCTTTTCAACTGGCTGCCCAGTTTTCTGCGCCAACTCTTTGAAGAGGTAGTCCCTAATTCTGATAAGCTCTTCCGCTTCGTTGCGAATGTCATCAGCCTATCAAAAGAGAGCAATCAACATCAACGGCAACCAAACTTAACAATGTGAAACCCCACAGAAAGAGAAGGAATTATCAAACCTGACCACGAGCAGCCCCAGCAGGGGATTGCAATGCAATTCTTGATAGGGGCATAGCGAAGCGACTACCCTATATGATCATAAATGCCAAGGAAGAAATATTGTAAAAAACTGTATGAATAAATATATACTAAACTTGTACACTGATTAAAGTGGATAGAAGTGATATTAGCGATATGCACAACCTTGCATTCACTAGAATGAGATGTAATAGTTTAGGTACCTTATCTTACATTAATTATATACAGGTACACTTTTCTTTTAAAAAAATAAAAATACTAAACAATTGGCTATCTATTTAATTTTAATAAAGTAACACCAAATATGAAAAGCAAAACTGTATCAAACTCCTTTGAAACAACTTAAAGAACTATCCAGTACACACCAGAGCTCCAATCATCAAACAAAAAACAACTTATCTTGATCAACGAGCATAATTATTTACATACAACATCCCTAAACTTGTAAACCTTTGGTACACAACGTTGGTTCCTACATGATCATTAGTGCCCAACTTAATGTAGATATCTTACCTTTTCACCAGCAGCAAGAAGGAAGCCTGCAAGATTATAGGCATAGCCCAAACAGTGGGTGGCGACGGGGCTTTTCAAGCTTTGCATTGTGTCATAGATAGCCATACTGGGCGTAAGCTGCAGAGAGAAAATGACAAAAGTAAATGAGCACAAAGAGGCAACCAGAGGAGGACGGAAAATTGAAACTTGTAAAATGAAGAAAGTCCGGAAACTGACTTACATCCCCACCAGGGCCATTGATGTACATATATAACTTCTTAGAATTATCAATACTGTCAAGGTATAGCATTGTTGCCAAAATTTGATTACTGAATTCTTCATCTATGTTTTGCCCAATGAAGATAACCCGTTCCCGATACTGCAATAACATGAACAAAGAAATTGATCAAGAAATAAAACTTGCTGCGGGAAAATTTAGGAGGAAGACTTTAACCTAAATGTGTAAGGTAAAAAGTATGAGAGGAAATTCACTAATTCAAATCAGCATAATAAGATAAACAGGTGAAGAAGAGTTTGCGAGTCAGCTATAATAGATTTATTCATCAGAAGACCAATTAGATGATGGATTCAAATAGATTCCAGAACTAACAAAACAAACTGAAGTTTCAGACAAGTTCCGTCACATGATTAAAAATCGTGCAAAATTGGTGTCACAGATAACTAGTTATCAAAGATAGACCTACAAACTTACAAGAGCATTCCACAAATCGACCCACTGCCAGGTTCCTTCAGTAACATTTCTATAGGGCACTCTTGGTGTCCCTATAGGCATCATAGCAATACGTCCCCGCTTTGGTTTGCCATTGCAAGTACTGAGAATTCAGACAAAGCACTTATTTAAGCAACTGTGTCAAGCTTTAAGTGGCATGAAAGCATGATGGTAATGATCCAGTTATATACTCAAAGATGCTGTACGAATGAAAGTATGTGGACTGCATGCTTTACAACATTCACAGTATAGGTTATTTTTCTTATCAAGCCGAGAAAAACATGTAAAGTAGTTAACAATCCAACAGAAGAAATTAAAATACAAATGTTAATATAAGCTAGATCTTACAATCAGTGAATGCAAACATAGAATGGTAAAAACAAAAGGAAGAATAAAGGAAAGAAGGGCAATGCAGCCATAGTCTCTGTGCCACAAAAATGTTTTAGCTATATGCATCATACGTCATCTCATATACTACCGAACCACTCGTGTCTAGAAATAAACTTAGATCACTCGTGTCTAGAAACAAACTTTGATCTTACTCCCCTCTTGATTTGTGTTTTATTCTCTATTCTCTACACACCATATGTGAAAAGTAGAAGTCTTACTACGATTGTATCGAAAGGAAAAAATTCTACTGTCAATTTCTAAAGCTACATCTGTTTTCATTTTAATGTTATCCAGTACATATTCTATGAATCTAATCCGCTCATATATCCATCACAACATTTTCATTTTTTGCAGTTATCCAAAATCCTGATTCATAAGTCACTACTCTAAGGTATTACTTTTATTTCCATTTCCCCATAGTTTTAAACTGTTCAATGTGCATTATCTTTATCACCTCCTGTATTTTCTTGGATGCTAGCTCCTAAACATCTAAAACATATCGACTGAATTCCTGCAACAGATCAAACTTACTTGCTTCTCCCAACATTATTAAAGTGAGGCTCAATATATTTGTAAAACTTTTCTATGCAGATAAAACAACAGTAAAGAGAATACAGTGAGATGGAATCAAGCAGCAAACCTAAACATTAACAAAAATGGGAGAGATTTATAACCACTACAACAGTACTGAAAACGCCTTTCAAGATTCTCTGATTGAATTACAAGATAAACATACGATTGGTATCATATATTGTAGGGAATCTATTTATTGACCCAAGGTTACAGGGAAACACGTAGATTCATATTTAATATATGACTTGAAGCGCCCCATTAACCAACATTATCCATCACAAAAACCTTTTTATCTACCATACCATCAACTTTTCAGATACGTACTATATTAGATAAACAGAAGATTACCTGGTCTGGACACTTTTATAGACTCTATCATAGAATTGAACGTTAAGGTTCTGCTTTTCAATCCCATAAGAATCTGCAAAACCCATGAGAAAAATTAAACCTTGCAACTTAGAAAAGACAATCTTTGCAATAAAAAAACTATATTGTTACTGTGTCGAATCACTGACTAGGAGACTGAAGCCGCAAACCCACATGAACTTTACTGGCACAACTGCAACAAACACACAACAATTTACAGATTACAGAAAGGAAAAGGCCACCATCTTTCAATTAGTTTCTCCTAGTACCCAAAATTCGAGCTCGTTTCAATAGGAAATAAAAAGGGTTTATTGAAATTCGATGTAAAAGGGAGAACCTGAGAGAAGGCAGCGGAGTAGCTGAGCTGGAGTGAAGATACGAACAAGTCGTTGGGTGCAGAGACACTGCCATTGTTGGGATAGGAGCGAGCAACAGAGCCAAAGGAGCTACAATTTTCTTCGTTTCACTTTCAATCACCCAAAGCGTTTTTAATCGCAAGTTTGGTAAAACTCGTTCTCCTTTCCACGACTTTAGTACAGAGTTTCTTTCTCTTTTTCCTTATTTTTTTAGTATTATTAGTTTTTTTTTGTTATAAAAAATCAAGAATAAATTCTTGCTCTATAATGCAATCTTAAGCCGACGTTCAATTTTCTCCATTGTGGTAAGATTTTTATTTATTTATTTATTTATTTTTTTGTAGAGTTGGAATATTGACATTGTTTTAAGTAGAGTATAGCTTAGACTGAGATTGATGTTAATATTGTCGATAAAGTTATCCAATCTCGAGCGTCAAATGTGATAACGACAAGATATAATAGGAGCATCATAAGGTAAAAACGCAGTAACCTCCATTATATCAGAATCAAAGATATTATCAGTAGATTAACCAGCTTTGGATGGTTATGAGTATGAAAAAAAGATTAACATACAAATGATTTGAACCAACGTCTTTTTCACTACTCAAGGATGAAGATTCTAAAGTGCAAACCAATTCATTCATGAGCGCTACATTCAGTTCCATGTTTCATCTTTCCAAGCGTACTACTGAACCTATATTAGGCAGCAGTAGAAGCTGCAACTAGACCGCACTGCTTTACTCACACAGCCAATCCATCAGAGAGAGGGTAGAACCCGTTGATATCGTTCATTTCTTCGTATCATCAACAGAAGGCTTCGCGTATGTATTTTTATCCCTGAACTCTGCTATGGCAGATTTTATCATTCCAGCTACATCAGACCGTACAAAGATGTGCGTGCTGTCTAAGACGTGCACAATGAATCTCTGATTTTGAGGCAATGCAGCATTCATGTTAATGATAAATACAGCCATAGGCACATCACTGCAGAAAATGTAAACAGAGTTGTCGTCAGAGAGAAGTTCAAACAATATGCAAAATTCAATACTTTTCAAGGAATGCTAAACCAACTTCCAAAACGATACTCAAATCAAAGTTACACAAGGAAAATGGATAATGAATCTTCTACGATGATATTAGATGCAAATATTGAGGTTATTTCTTGATACTAATATCTTCAAGATCGAGCAACAAACAGTTCACCTTACAAAAAGCTTGCGCAAACTAGAAATGACAAAGAACCCAGTAATACCAAGGCTAAGCATGTTCCGATGCTAAATTTTTTGCTAACAATTTAAATCTTTTCAGCGGCTGAGAGCTTATGCAAACAGAACAAGAACTTTATACAACTACAAAGCACCAGAAAGATTGACTTACCATGAAATAAGGGTCCCCTTGATGGCATTAACCATGTTCAAAAGTTTATGACCTGCTTAAAAATTAAGCCTGATAAGTTATTTTAGCCATTAGATCGAAAACAATATAAGCCACAAAATCACTGAGGGACTAATAATAGTTTTCTAACAGATAACACAAATTATCTTGTCAATTAATAGGTGATATCTAGAGCAATTCACCAGAATCAATCTTTCAAGTTTACAGTACAAGGTACTGCAAGAGTGCTCAATTGATCCCCTCGGCCCTCACTAGAGTGTAGAGGTTAATCTGAAATACTGCTTGGTAACCCCAAGCAAACTTCAAAGGCATGCTTATCCTATACAAACTATAAGATAATGTGAACTTGCATATCTCTTCACAAATCATGGAAATGAATTCTACCAAGTGTTCCATGAAGTTAACAAAATCTGATGAAATATATTCAATAGACACTATCTTTAAATAGATATATCCATGAACACAGTATCCAGAAAAGATCTTTTTGATTAAAAAGTAGTGGGTCAGGTACATTGGCTAGACTACAGATGATGAAGATAGTCAATCAGTAGGCAAAAGTTGGATGGTGAAAGTTCGACCTAACAGAGAGTTTGTTAAAATTGTTCATATTCCATTCCCTAGAAGCAATCTATATTATACCTTAGGGATCAAAAGGAAGTTGTTCTTATGGGACAAGGATACATCAAACTCTATAACACTGACAATACTAAACCAACAAGAATGAAAGAAACCTTATTATGCCAGATTAACTCTCGAATAGAAAAAAAAAATACAACTAGTAAGTTCATAAAGTATGGTGAGATGAGGCAGATGGAAGGCCTAAAACATTATTTATCTACTCCGAATTTTATTTTATCAATTCGTATAATAATTTGATCAAAAGCAGGATGTAGCTCACTCATAATAATCATTTTCGCCATGTCAATTCTAAGCACAAAGCTCCCAAATTGCAGTAGTTCTACACAGGCACATCAACAAAACCAGTCGAGATTATATTAATCAAAGCTGCTCACCACAGCAACCAACCCCAAAATCTTTTGCAAGATGTAGTTCTTTTTTCTTACCAAAAAAAAAAAAGAATGCCGAAAACTCAGCAGAAAATATAAGCAGCCATCTATCACCAAGTGAGTTTTGATGTTCACATGGTCGATCAATAGATGAAAGTAGAATCTACCTGTTGGATAATTTTGTTGGTACTACACCATATGTATTGGCGCAAACGAAGCTAATAAATTACCCTGAAAAAGAAAACTGATTGATTTCCTAATCAGCAATGGCTGACATTTAAAAAAAAAAAAAAAAACTAACAGATTGAAATAGGCTACGAATCGGCCCTAACAAAAGGAACTCGGAAACAAAAAATCAAGATAGAAACACTAAAATAGAAATACTCAAGTGTAATCTGTTAAATTATCAAAAAACCGGAAGTACATATGAGGCACCAGCTTAATCAGGAGCATTTAACAGAATTTTGGATACCAAAAACAAGAAACCATGGGAGATGAAAGTAGACTCTCACGGAAGCACCTCTTCCTTTAGTCATCAATCATCATCAATTAATCGCAAAATAGATTAACAAAGATCAAAAGCGGAAGACTCGGATACGGTACCTGTGTCGTACCCAAAGGGCGGAGGTCCGGCGATGATCGGAGAGGGCAATTGGCACTCAGGTCCGGCGAAAGAACTTTGAAATTATACTGCAACCCCCGCTTATGTACAGTTTTCCCAACGCGAGTTTGTTACTTAATTAATCAATTCCTCCGAAATTCGGGTTTTAGTCCCCAATCTTTGGCACTACAGCAAAATTATTCATTAATTTCTATTTTTTGTCTTGTACTTCCGTTAATCTCTGTCCAAAAAGAAAATACTAGTAGTACTTCTTATAACATTCTAGTTTGTGAATTAACCAGGCTCAAGTTCAGTAAACTTCGAGGTCAAGTTAGTTTTGACTAAGCTAGTCCGAACCGTTCGACTCATTTACACTGTTATAATGGCATAATTTATATTTTCACATTCCTTATATTCTCCTAATTATTATGAAATGTTTTTAACGTTTTTATTCTAATTAAAAAGATATAATAAGGACCAGAAGGAGTATTAGTTATCAAACTTTACGATGTATTAGTTCTGTTTTTTTTTTTCTTTCTAATACATATACCCTCGTGCACTTATTATAATGCATGTTTTAAGTTTCACCTATAATGTCTTTTTAATTGTAAAAATAATCTTAAAAATATATTTTTGTTATAAAATTAATGTTAGACTATAAATATGAAATTAAGCATAAGAACAAAGAGGAGAGACAAAAGAGTAGAGACAGATAAGAGACTTGTATTCAGATATGTTTTGAAGCATGAATGAGCTCACTATTTATACAAGAAGTAGGGGATCAAACTATGAGAAATGAATCACCTATCATTAATGCTAAATATTAAATAATCATATCTCTTTGATTGTAAATAGAATAGTACATATTAATGTAGATATTCAATTAAATCAGATTTTTGCATAACACTCCTCCCTTTGCATGTCCATCGTTGCGGAACAATATCTAGTTAAAATCTTACCAGGAAAAACCCTTTGGGATAAAAATCCTAGTGAAGGAAAAAGAGTATATTTCCGAATGTGACATTGCTTCGTTAAAAACCTTGTCAGGAAAACCCATTGGGACAAAACCTCGATCAAGGGAAAAAAAGTAGAGCATGGGTTACTCCCTCTGTTAAGTACGCCACTTGTAATTTTCTCGTTTCATGCCAAACTGTTGACCATGTTCATAGTTGT
This sequence comes from Oldenlandia corymbosa var. corymbosa, assembly GCA_949775105.1. Taxonomy (NCBI): domain Eukaryota; kingdom Viridiplantae; phylum Streptophyta; class Magnoliopsida; order Gentianales; family Rubiaceae; genus Oldenlandia; species Oldenlandia corymbosa. Next base: position 7,076,833 of record OX459119.1, on the reverse strand, counting down.
TTAAGTCAATAATAGAAAGATTACTTCGACTTCTCATGTAGACGGTTGTCTTCATATACATGTATAATCTTGAGTGTTTTATAATAATAGAGATGCATGACCATCATACCTTGAAGGTATCAATATACAACATCCAAGTCTTGACTAATTAATTAGATAAATTGAAACTTATATGGTACTTCAGGACCAAATCGGTATACATCATTAATAGAAAGTCAAGAAGAAGGATCTATATGCACATCAAGATTTTAATCAAGTGCACTCAACAGGTGATGAATATACAAAGGTCAAACTATTTAGACCGAGATTCTACTCAAGATCTTTCATTATTCTTGCTTCAGGGAAATAGCAACCTTTTGAACTTTTTTAGAATTGTTAATAACTATGATATAACTCTTCAGGAGTTTTATTTATATACAAGCTATCCAAACTTCGTGATAAGTTTCGATAATATTCAGCCTTTTGAAACTCGACAAGAGTTCGGTGCTAACAAAATTGTAAATACATATATGACTTATGAATACTCACTTTAGTATTAATTATCATCCTATTATTCAAATATGATCATAAAAACAGATAGAAAATCATGTTACAAATAAACATAACATATTTAGATAAAAACAAACATAGGATATCTATTATATTCAAAAAATATGAACCTAAATATGTATCTAGACACATGAAAACACTATGACTTGCACCAAGTCTTTTGAACTAATTTCTCGATAATTGGAAATCATGTCTCTTTTTTTAATTTTTCATTTCATATAAATGTTATTATTAAATATCAAGTATCACGTATTAAGTGATTACCTTATTCAAGAGACGCATTTCTTATCTTCATTTGCTACCAGATTAGCAAATAACGGAAGATTTTCTTTTTCATCCACTACAAGATAAACCGGAGGGAAAAACTTGTGCACAAAGAGGTTGCTCGATAATCTTTTGCAAAATCACCCGTCAAAATCTAGCCGGTATATCACTTGTCAAACTTTTAGTTCGCAAGCAATTTTAATTCCAGTACACATCGTCAAGTGTATATTGCGTTTTTTCATTTGTTGTGGCCAATAAGTTTAATGTCTACATCTACAACAAACTTTCATTTTATGATCCTCATTTTCATTTATTTTACTGCTGCAGCATAAGCAATTTTCATGTCGACATTTTATTGCTGATCGATTCTATGTTTTTTGGTAATGAGGTCTCACAATCATTAAGTTTTCCAAGTATTCATATATTTCTTCTGGAACTTAATTTACCATAATGGGAAACTATTCCAGTTCAAAATTCTTATGTATTATAATCACTCGTATTAGCCTTCTCTATAGATTTAAAGCTTGTCATTTTGCGAGGATTTTTATCATTTGGAATCGATGGTTCTACCACTCATCAAGTGGACATTCAACTAACAAATAGTGGTAGATAGTCCTTCAGGGACACATTATCAAATTAACGGCCTTTTATATAAGATATATATATATATATATATATACATTCGGTCAGGTAAACATCTGGTCTTAAACATTATCTCTTGAAATTCAAGTTTATATTATTGAGGATCATAATGAGGTAATTAAATTGTCCATATGATTTTATAAATAGGCTGTTTTAACTTCTCCCCCTGATGTTAGGATAACTAACTCGCTAAAATGACGATTAACCAACCGAGTAGTTAATAATCTCCCTTTTGAGAGTAACTAACTCGTCAAACTAATACGATCAGTCTATCGAGTAGTTAATCCAACATCAATAATCTCAAACATTAGGGATTCAATATTCAACATATATTTCTGACCTCTTCTGAAGGCTTCATCTTTTTGTGCATTGTGGTGGAGTAATTACAATATAATATGCACATATAATATTCGAAGATGGATATGTATGGTTTCTAACCAAAAAACCAATATTGGGGAGAAAATCTATAATGACTTGTTTGGTCTTATGCATATAATTGGTGCCTTTTGTATTTCATTACTTTCTCAATTATACATGAGTTAATTACTTAATTGAACACATGCAATAAACGATTCTACTATACCGTTTCATTATTACTCTTATAGCGACTCAATGTTCAACTTCTATTATTCTAGTATTGAGTCATATACTCACCACAACTGTCAAATCAAAATTATCGTAAGAGCATAATATGAAAATTGACAAGTTATCAAATTAACTCCATAATTAAGTTTCTGCAAACTTCAGGTTGCAAGTTAACGAGAATCATACATGTAGCTATCTCATCGACATATCGACTGATATTCTAATTTGTTGGAAGAAACTGTTGGTTCTCCAAATTTAAAGCATATAAACTTTCTTGTTTCGTCTTGAAACCATGGCTTAAGTAGTTATGCCAAATTTTATAATTTCTCTTCTGGAGAAAAAAGTGAATTAATTATTCAACTATACCAGAACAATTTCCTCCACATAAGCGTTTACTCTGACAGAGTATTTGTTATTCAGTTATTTTCATTCTACCATAGTGTTCTTGCGCTTTTAAAAATAAAGTATCGTTGCTCTGCTTGAGACAATAATGAATTTTCAAATTCGAAATAGTTGTGTTGGTAGAGCAATTTATATTCTTCTTTGATACCTTGGAGAATATAACGTATCTCAATGCACTTTCTCCTTCTAACATTCTCGCGCTCTTTTAGGAGCAAAGTTTGTTTACTATTGCTTTTCCAAAGGCAATGATAAATTCATTCTATTTGCTCTTCAAAAGCATTCATTTGTTTTTAATCTCCGGAGTAATTATACTCTACGAAGGTTTTCATCTATCTTTACAAAATAATTCAATGCCATATGCTCTACAGGAGCATTTAATTGATTTCGTGTTTATCATTGACTAGCATCACCTTCAGGGCGATTAATAAAATCTAAAATAACCAGAGAGGTAATATGAGTTGCACTATATGTCAGACATACTTTTGCCATTACAAAATTTAGATATTATTTTCTTTGAAACATGTCAATAGAAAATGTCAATTACATAATATCATTACTATAGTTGTCAAAAAATCACAACACCTTCAGAGTGTTTAAAATATTAGACATTTCCATCTCTAAATTAATTTTTATATCACCGTCTGGATGTTTGACAAAGAAATCGGAAACATCTAAAATAGTAAAGTCGTTGTTAACGAGACTATGGTCAACATCATCAACATTGTTATAAATTATATTTGTCTCTATTTTCGTTTCTTCTTTCTTCATCGATTGCTAATAGAGATCTGTATGATGTTTTGGCGTATGATGCATACACGACCAATTGTTCGTTATTCCATATCGAAGGTTTTTTTTTCAATGCCTTTCTTTTCTTTTCAACATTACTTCCCAACTTTTGGTTGGTATACGACCTCAAATTGATCATCATTCAAATTCTCACTTCAGGTGAATAGTTGTATTTGGTATATAATTGCCGTATTATTATTGTAGATTTAATGTCTACAATTTACCGTAAAATAATTTACTGCCCAATCACTTCAGGGAATGGAAAGAAATCGATTCATAAGATTTCACCAAATATTTTATTATAGTGCTACTGCTGCAGCAATTTAATATGATAAATATGTTATCGTAACATTGCTATTTCAGGGGCAATTTTGTTTTTGTTATCATTAATCTTTCACTTAGGGTAAAAAAATATATCTATATAGTAATAGTTCACTTGGTTCAGGAAGTGAAAAATCTCAAAATAAGGGTGGCATCTTTTTCATGAAACAATAATAGTATATACAACAAAAATAAAATAAGAAAACTAAAACATTTATTCTTGTCAACGTACATAGCAAATCACTACAGCATAGTGACAATTTGTTTTTCAAATAATTTTCTTTTATAGGAAAAAGTAAACCTACAAATATAATTATGCTATAAAACCTTAATAACACCAACAATACGCAAACATGTATTGAACCCATAGGTTATAATTACATTAAAAGGTTTAAATTGAATCAAAACAAGGAAATAAAAACTCCATTATATATCTCTCCTATTTTCCTTTTACTCTTTCCAGAGGATAATATAAATAATATGCATCATAACATAATCATCGAATAAGGGATTGATATTAACGAGATTAGATCATAACAAAACAGGTAATTTAGTTTATGGAATTAGAAATCAAAACAAAAGCAAAATATTGAAAAACCGTGGATGAGTTTTTTGTCCAAGAACTCGTTGACTAATAAAATCACATGTCACTCATACATCTCAATACAAAATGAAATAGTATGATTTCAAAGTATCGAATTCGCTTTCTCAATTTTGAATTGACAATCCTAAACTGAGATCTTGAAGTGACTTGAGGTCACGGCGGTTCAGGTCACAAAAACCTTTTAAAATATTCATTGAGGCTTCATGCCTTTAGAATCAATACTCACCAACTTCAGGCGGTGGTAGGATTGAAATATTCATTGAGATTTCAGGCCTTCAGAATTAATACACACCAACTTCAGACGGTGGTAGAAGCTCTTTGATTAGAGTCTCGTGCTGATTACGTGTAATAAATTATTGTTAGACTACTAATATGAAACTAAATATAAGAACAAAGACGAGAGATAAGAGAGTAAAGAGAGATAAGAGACTTGTATTCAGATATGTTTTGAAGCATGAATAAGCTTCCTAAGAAGTAAGGGATCAAACTATGAGAAATGAATCACCGATCATTAATGCTAAATATACAGAATCATATCTCCTTGATTGTAAATAGAATAGTACATATTAATGTGGACATTCAATAAAATCATATTTTTCTATAACAAGTTTTACATTCTCGTGTTCTCCTAATTATTGAAAAATATTTTGAGGTTTTCTTTTTCAATTAAAAAGACATTTTAAGTACTTAGACAAATAAAAAAGTCTTATAATATTGACCGGAGGAGTATCTCTTCTCTTTCTCTTTTTTATTTTTATGGTAAAAGTTGTTTTTAACAGTAGCATTTGGGTGAAAACAAATGAGAATGGAGATTGGGATGAGCCAAAATAACTTATTTATACGCAACAAAACCCATATACTTTCAAAATTTGCTAAGTTGATGGATCTTTAGTTATGGCGATTGAAGAGATTTTGTTTTGAAATTAGGGGATTGAGTTGAAGTATGTTTTTTACCGTGATATGAATTTTGTGACTGAATATATAGTTTTCGAACATGTCAGCTTTCAAATATTGGAAGATTTATCAGATATGATTAAATCGTGATTAAAACACAATGTTATTAGTTTTAAACACAATGTGATTAAAACTGCTAAGTCGAACAAAAGTTCGGTTTGCACTTGGTAAATTTGCTCGAATTGCCGAGGTTTTTATTGTGTATTGTGTGACAGAATTATAAGGCCCTTAGACAATTGCACAGACATACCTCCGAATACAAAAATTTAAAAGCAAAAACTAAGTTTGAACTTCTCTTCTTTTTTTTTTCTTTTTTTTTTTGGATTATACTATTGTTGTACGGTACACATCGAAAACTTAAAAGCAAGGGGAAAAGCAGGGAAAACTACAACACAAAATCCATGAGACCAACAAATAGAAATGAAGATTTGCCCACTGTATTAGCCTGCTCCAACAACAATGGTTGTTTGTCGATGGAAATGCCAGGTTTTTGACACAAAAAGAAGTTGCGTGATCCAAGGTTCTTGAGTTTCTCTTCCGGCTTCAACCCTGCCATGCAAAATTGGTGCATCCATATCAAAATTATTGAATATTTGTTGTATATATACTTAATGATTTAAGTGATTTTTTTTTATTTTTTATTTTGTGTGTGATAACCAAAGTACAATCCCAAATTGATTTTCTTTTTCTTAGAACTTACGACTAGTATACTACAAACGTGATATTCTTGTACATACATAAAGTAATTTATGAGGAATTTGATATCGAAACATTATTAGGAAAAAAAAAAACTACTGTGACAGTATCCGTTCTAATAAAGTAAACTATTTTCCGATGCAAAAGAAAAGGAGTAACATTTGTGCAGATATAAAGTTCAAAAGGATTGTTAATTTAATACTTCAAGTGCTGTGTGACAGTAATGTGGGTTTATAAAAATTAAAAAAAAAATTATTCAAAACAAAAAACAAAAAAACAACAACAAACAAAGTAGTAACAAAAATTACCTTCTAGACTAAAGGGCGAGTAATGAAGCACAAAACAACGAGGATCCGAACAAGCCAAAAAGGGACGCCTCTTCTCTCTAACATAAATCTCCACCACCGCCTTTTTCAGGTCATGCACGGTGTTTTCCGGCAACATCACCACCTGAACCGCCCCAACACTGTTCTCTATATTCACATTCAGTAACAACTTACCGGGCTTCCTCTGCTCACCATTATCCTTCCCCCATGCAGCCGCCTTACCCAACCACCGCGCCGCCACCGGAACCTCCAAGATACCACCGACCCTCGTCCGCACCAGCTCGTGTTTTCCGTCTTGGGCGGCGGCGGCGGCGTCATCGGAACTGCTGGTGTCAGCTGAATTCTTCCGAAACGGCGATCGAAAGTTTTCCATTCTGTTAAAAATCAAAACTATTAAATATATCATATTATTATAGTATTGTATGAGTTATATATATATACGTGGCTGTATTGTTTGCAATAAGAAGAAATTATTTGGATTTATGAATTTACAAATGTATGAACTATTTAAATGGGCTGATTTGATGTGCATTACGTGAGATGATGTGGGTTTGAAGGGTGAAATGAAATCATGTTTCTATCTGAATTATGGAAGCTGGGAAGCTTCGAGGAAATTGAGGTACATTTGTTTGTACGTGAAGTTATAAGGACTAATTAGGATGTGTGTTGTCTCTGTGGACACTTTCGGGAGCATACAAGATTTTATCTCTAGATTTCCTCAATATGATTCACTCACTATCATTCACATTTATGGTTTTGGTTTGTAATTGGTGAAATGGTAAATGTAATTTTATTTTCTACTTTTTGAAAAGGTTTAACATTTTTTCATTTTGTAAACCGTCAAATTCCTTTCTCAAAATCTTTATCACCTAGCTTCAAGAAACAAGTTCTCTTAACATTTGCCAAGTAGTATATAATTCTGTGCACATTCTTTCCTCTGTATAAGGTAGTAGTATCATCTCTATTTACATTGTAAAGCAGCGCAACCTCTGCAGCAACAGTATGAATACATTGAAGTGTGTCCCATCTGCAAATGTACACATATTAATAGAGCAACATATCTAATACGATGTTGCTCTAATAAGGGGAGTTTGATGTTAATTTCTGCTGAGTTTTAGCATAAACAACCTAATAATTTCCAGAGTTTATGTGTTTTTCTAACCATCTTGTTAATTTTCCTACATATGGAATTTTGGAGGGAGATCAGAGGTGAACAGTAAAGTCGATAGCCAGCCCCATCAGAGTGACTGTCTGGACTCAGAGATGAACTGCTACTTTGACTGCTGCTCCTCTTTCGAAGATAGAAGTTTCTGCTGCCAGCATCTCCAATTGTGTCCGCTTTGTCCATGCCTAAAGCAAGACCATAACCTTAAGTTGAGGACAAGTCATAGGAAACAATTTTCTGCTTGTTCATGCAGAAAAAATCAACCAACTTCAGGGAAATCTGAGTACAGAAGAGCGACAGTAAAATCAACTATATTCCAACCTAAGGGTCCTACCCCCTTCCTCCCAAAAACAATAGCATTCCTTGTAACGGGAACAAGTGCATTTGCTTTTGCCCTGCTGAACACAATTAACAAAGATACACAGGGCACAAGTATGACAGATTTTACAGAAGGCTAAAAATGAATTAATAAGGCATCCTATAATTGCATACAAGTAGAATGCTAATCTTATTTGTTGTAGCTAAATAACCCTTTAGAATTTTGCAGGCTATTTCTCAGATAGATATTTTTAGTGCATAATCTGAAAGGAGTGACTGTATTAGCGAAACCACAGATGACAGTAATACCAATTGAGAAATGAAAGTCAAATGTTATCATGGATTCAAATAACATCAGCAAAGAAGTCCTCTTCAAAGAATAAGTCCATGGAGTTGTCTACCGATTGAAAACTGAAACCTTATACTTGCTGAATCTAAATTCATCACTTTTTAGTTTTCTATCCGTTTGGTTCTGATTATCTGTCTAAGAAGTCAAAGACAAGGAAAAAGTCCACGGCAATAGGTGCGAAGTTGAACTCACATTCAAGGCTGAAATAGGAATTGTGTAGCTCAAAGGTAGATACAGCTTCTTTATCGAGATAAGGCGTGCGACCTTCTTCGATGTACTTGTTGACAACAAGCTTAATTGTCTCCTCCACACTGGATCCCAACTTCACCAGAACTCGAACTGGTCCAGGACTCCCCTCCACTGTTACATTGATCACCACCTTAGAGTCGGTTTTGTATCCCTGCAACCCAAATTTCCGGTTGGATTTAGATATTAACTCGGTTCCTGTTCAGAGTTAAGGTCTAACGTGCATATTTTCAGAAGGTTAATGAGGAAAAAAAAAAAAAACAAAATGATGTAATCACAGGCTTCCAATGACCTAAAGCAAACTGCATTCATAGTAAAGCTGCTAGGAGGCAAGCTATTGGGATTTCAAACAATATTCTAGCTATATGCGAATATCTACGAAAACATCGCTCCTCCAAATACAATCCACATCTCTTATTTGTTCAATTACGTAATAATTTACCTGATGCTTCCCAATTCCAATACTAACAAGCACGCAAGTATCCTAAATTACAAGAAAGAAGCCAAAATTTGGGAAGATGAATCACTTATAAACCCAATAAACTTGTAATGGCACACAACGCCAAATTACAGAATGGCTGAGACAATTAGTTGTAATTAAATAGTAATATTTTCAATGGAAATTAGAGGTCTTCACGTTCGACAATGACGAATTAGTGTTCCAAAGATAATGATTTCCAGATTTACCGGGCAATATTTTCAGCTCTAAAATCATGATCCCAAATCAACATCAGATGACAAAGTCATTAATTGGACCTTTCGTAATTCTAAAGCACACAAGGGAATCCACCATATATGCTTCCTAATTGTAAGTATCCAAAATAGAAAATCCAAAGATAAACCACAATTACATCTAGACAACTGAGAAAAAAGAAGAAGACAAAATTGATGTCCAAATAATAGGAACAGAACCATTGAGTCGTTTCGAATACCTCCAAAGATTTTCGAGGAGGGCTATGAAAGGAAACATAGTCAGGCGACGAAAAAATGTCAGTACAAGTCTGAGGCCGGCAAAGAACTCCCTCAGTCTCCGGGGCAGTCAAAGGCCGTTGACCGGGATCGTCTCCGCCTCCTCCGGCTGTTCCAGCTCCCAAAAGAACAGGCTCCGAGCTGCATCTCTCAAAAAACTCAATGGGCTTCGTAGATGGTCTCGGAATTCGGCGGCGCAATTGAGAACTGCTCCTCCGGCGAGTCGACGGTGAAAGCGAAGGATTATGTGGCCCTTTAAGTGATCTCCGGTTCACCGGAATTCCTCTTTCTCTCAAATCACTGTCTGACATATAAAGATTCAGCGATGAATAGTGTTTTTGATTTCGTTCTTTCAGCCGAAAAGAACGAATGAATTTAAGCAAAAGCTATGGAAGGAAAAAGGAAAGTAAGGTTCTTTCGTGTTCTGGGCTTTCTTTAAGAATACGGGAAAAAAGAGAGGGAGGCAGTTAACGGTTCGTTTGCGTGTGCCGTTTGCTAAATTGCTAGTATGACCCAATATATATTTTTTAAAGTTAATACCGTATGCAAAAATGTATGTACATTATGATTTTTACGCCTTAAATGTGCAGCAATTACAGTTCTTAGTTGAAAATGTTGGATACATCTCATAAAAAATAAAGATGAGATTCATGTCTCCACAACGTGCTAACAAGTCATACATTTCATAAGCATGTGTTTCAAATTGTCAATGTTTTTTTTTTTCCTTCTCATTAGGTAAGGAGAAAATGTATGGAGAAATTGGATGCAAAATACAGTATACCATCCTCAATCGCAGTAAATATCGACATAAAATAATTATATATCTTTTACGTATTACAGGCGTGTCACACTATTCATTATTATACTATTTCACTAAAGATTTTAATGGTGTAATTAGAGTGTGTCCGGTGCTGTAAATTTTAATGGATTTACAACTTAATAAATATTCACTTAAATCTAAAATACTATTATTTGCAATTCTTAGGGAAAGAAGACTATTATAAATATTTTTACATTCTCAAAATGAAAATCATTATTATGAGATTTAGTGAATATTAACTATTGCAGATTATTATATATATATATATATATGTATATATATATATATATTCATCAAGGCTATTATTACTAAGATAAGAAGAAGAAGAAGTCATGGCAAAAATAATTAAACAAGTATGTGAGTATGTCATTTACTACAAACACACGTATGACTTTTGTGTCATAGGAGTTACTATTAAGTACAGCTAGTTTTTTCTAAAGAATTGAGAGGCCATATATTATTTTGTTTCTATACAGTTATACGTATTTAGTACCCAAATTCCAAAGTCACCGCCGGTTCCTATTAATTTAGATCCCATAAGATACAAAGTCTTTATCAAAAAGTAAGAAGAAATAAAATTTTAAAAAAAAAAAACACACACACACACACACATTAGAGAAGAAACGGATTGTGGCATAAGAATCAAATGTTCCATCGTTGTTCTTTGTTTAAGTGAGAAGTAAAAGAGAAGGTATTGGGGGGTTGGATGGTCGGTTATATTTTTGGTGTCATCAGACTGATTTGGACTTCACCGCTGACGGAAAATGCTTTCTTTTTAACTCAAAATAAGAATAAACATTAGTATATCGTTCTAATTTAATGAATATGCTTCTTTCTTTCTTAGAATCTTGAAAGGAAAATGCTTTCTTTTTCCTAAGCCTAAGGTGTACTATAATCCACACAGAGAAGAATAATGGTTACTAACAGAGAGGACATTCCAACAAGAATCCGAACCAGTTTACTCGAAATTAAGGAAAACTTAGCGTTTTTATAGAAAATTTGTCCTCCTCGTCAATTTCACACTTAGCTAACTTTACCTTTATGTCGAAAATCTATAAAATTAGATTGACCGCGAGAAAACATTTTGTTACATATATACATACTTTCTTTTCATCCTTAAAAATACTCAGACGTAACACCCAGGAAAAACATAAAGACACGAATACGAATTAAAATGAGGAAATGTTAAAAAGTACTATTCTCGAGTCTGAAAACCTTTCATTAGTACCTCAATTAATTTCCTAGTCAAATAAATACCAAAGATATTATTCTCCCCCCTTTTCTCCTCTAAGCCGCCTCCTCCTAAATCCTAAAAAAAAATTCTTCTCCTTGTTACTGTTTCAGTGTTTTTTAATAAGTGGGATTATTCACAAGTTTTAGTCGTCAGTAGATCGTAATCTACTGATCGTGTTGGAGTCTTTCAGTAGATATTAACCGACTGATTGTAGGAGTCATTCGGAGTTGTTCGTCGATCGATGGTCGTTGGGTTGTTGATCGTTGTTCTTGTCTAAGAAGATGTAGCTATCATAGATCTAATGATTAGATCTATGAAATGGAGTTTTAATCAGAAGAAAAGTGATATGTTCAAGATCATGATTTGGTACGCAACATGTTCGGCAGTTGAAGAATTTAACCGAATATATCTAGATCTACATCGGTTGTATTGTAGAGAATGCAACAGTTTTTAATTAAATATTTTGCATATAGGCAATTGTCGTATTTTAGTAGCTGTATCTTGTTCTTGTCAATCGTTGTTATGCGAATTTCAGTAAAGTTAATACAAATTTGAACCATCTATGTATGAGATATCAATGGATATTTTAGACGATCCAACTAATTGGAAAAAGTATTTTTAGCTTTAAGAACGGTTTTTCCTTTAAGAAATTACTGTGTTATTTGTTGACTTTACTTTTCTTTCACCGGAATTGAATCCCCCGGGTTTGTTTTGCTTCTGGAATTGAAATATTTATACGCTAACGCTCGGCCTTGGACGTTAGCAGACGATTTGGAGTTCTTTATATCTATAAAATAATTTGGGAATATTAAAACTGCTTGGTTTCTGTTGCCATCTCTTGGCCTTTGTTCTGAAATTTCTTTCAGCGTGGTCTTCATTCATTTTAGATTTGTAATGGAATGAGATGAGAGAATGAATTGAGGAATTACATGTAGTAATTGTCTGTTTCGTTGGATATTTCTCAATCAAGTAAAGACCAAAACTAAAATCTCTACAACTCTTGAGGATGGAGTTTTATTAATTTGGGAATATGCTATTTTAACTCTTTGTTTTTCAAACTTGCAGCCACTCGATCCATGAATCATTACGAATAAGAAAATGTTCAGCCACAAATGTGTGGAGACAGCAGGAAATCAAAGAGCAAAATAGGAAGCCTTCAGGATTTCGGGTAAAACGAATCAGCCAAAGAACAAACAAATAACCAAAAACACATATGGATATAAATTACGGTACCTAGTCAGGAAGATCTTCTGCACAAGTGAATGTGGAATTTCTGTGAATTGCCATGGAACGGAGACACCATTCCAACCAAAATGGTAAAGTCGGTGTTTGGTGAATAAGCATTAAGAAAATTATCAGGAAAATTATGTGGGTTACGGCCCAACAGATATATTGGGTGGGGTGTGGAAAGAATGAGCCCAACATTTTCCCTAAAGGGAGCAATTAATTAAAATAAATAAATAAATGAATATAACAAGACCAAATCAGGCTACTTTTCTTTGTGTAGGATTAATTTTCAATTTACTTGGTCAAATTTTAATTTTCAATTTTAACGAAGTGAACAATTTCTCAGAACCAATATATAAGTAGTACTGCCTCCTCCCATTTAAAAAAGTAGTCTACACTTAGTTATGAAATTTATAATATTTTTAATATAAATTTCAAAACTCAATATGGACTATTTGTCGACTATTTTTTTGAGATGGAAAGAGTAAAATTTGTCGATTATTATTTTTTTTTTTTTGGAACGAAAGGAGTAAAATTTAGTAAAATTTTTTGGAACGAAAAGAGTAAAATTTGTCTGACTTTGCAACTGGCATCCTCGCTGGGTCGGGTGGGTCGACTTCCTTTGGGCACAGCACGGTGGTCATGATGAACCCGGTTGCCTGAGCTACCCTCAAGAATACCACGTCCATCATTGCTGCTATATATACTAAGTACTTTGCTCTTTCTTCTTTGGAAAAAATATCGTTCTTACCTAAAACTTTACCCTCGTCGTCAATTATACTTTGTAGATTTTTTGTTAGCCAACTTTACCCTAATATTTGAAATTTTTACCAATTTCGTCCAATCGGCTCATTTTCTGTCCAAATTAACGGATCTCCATTAGTTTTTTAATAAAATATAAATTTAAATACAAAAACACTCCAGTAGTTTTTAAAATTTTTTAAAATAATCCCTAAAATATATATAAAAAAATAACAAAATAGTCCATTTTCACTTTTCTATTTCATTTTTCTCTATTTTGTTCCATTTTTCTCAACTACTTTTAATGACCAAAAAAGTAGATACTATATATGAGTTTTAAAATTTTTTTTTTTATTTTCAAACTCTACTGTAAAATTAAGCTTTGTATAGTTGTAACACATGATTATATTTATATAAGCATGTTAATCTTTTTAATAATATAGTTTAGCAATAAAGACACCATTTTTCTGATTTATTTTATTCTTCCTAACATAAAGATTAAAAACATTTAAATGAAACTAATATTCCACATAAAAATAAAATATTAGCTCAAATAAAAAATAATATATTAGTATAGTTTAGTGTATTACAATTTAATTAGAGAGACTACATGGAATAATATAATTTATAATAAAATATTTATACTTATCAATGCAAGGATTTAACATTTTGTAATAATTATTTGAGATATTAATATATCTTACTATAGAAGAAATCTTACTATCTTAAGTTGTGATAGAAAATAGGTTTTAAATTCAAGAAGGAAAACTTATGTTTGGAGTATTTTTTTAAGGTTTTAATTATTTTATATTTTAGTTATTTTTTATGAATTATATTAATGCAAGTTATAATCTATTGAGTTAAATTGTAATACACTAAAATATATTAATATTTTTTTTATTCAAGCTAACTTGTAATATATTTTTTTTAGGGTTATAATTATTTTAGTTATTATTTTTTAATGCAATTTTTTTTATCTTTATGTTAGGAATAATAATAAAATAAATTAAAAAAATAGTATCTTTATTGCTAAACTATATTACAATTTAATTAGAGAGACTACATGGCATAATATATAAATTATAAAAAAAATATTTATGCTTATCAATGCGATGATTTAATATTTTGTAATAATTATTTGTATAAACCCTAAACCCTAAACCCTGAACCCTAAACCCTAAACCCTGAACCCTGGAGTATTTTTGGAACAAGAACCCTAAACTCTAATAGACTTTTACTGTCATTAAAAGTAGTAAAGAGAAATGGAACAAGATAGAGAAAAATAAAATAAAAAAGTAAAAATAGACTGTTTTGTTATTTTTATATATGTTAGGGGTTATTTTTAAAATTTTTAAAAATTATTGAGGTATTTTTGTAATTAAATTTATTATTTTATTAAAAATTTACGGAGATCCGTTAATTTTGACGGAAAATGGGCCGATTGGACGAAATTGAAAAAAATTTCAAATATTAGTGTAAAATTGGCTAACCGAAAATCTATTAGGTATAATTAACGACAAGGGCAAAATTTTAAGTAGGAACGACATTTTTTCCTTTCTTTTTTTTTCTGGATGCCGCTTAAACTGAAGAAAACGAAGGAGTTTGAATTGATTTGAGATGTGACGGTGGAAATGAAGAGGAGATGGAGGGGTTTCTTTTTTTTTTTTTTATTTGGGATTTGATTCATTAATTGCATGTGTACAACGTGTTGCAGAGACTTCATGGGAGGTGGAATTGAGGTATTTGATTTCTCAAAGGTCGAGTTATCCATTAATTGCCATGCAAACGATAATTCCATTTCATAATCCTAGAATTTTTTCCCCCCTGTTTTGTTTCATCGCTAGTACATTGGATGGATAACATAATGAGCTAGCGAAAAAAAATAATAAAATCATGAAGGGAAAAATTAAACTCTCTTGCTTATTTAACAATGAAACTAGATGTTTGGCCCAGGCAGATGTACGGGCGCCCATTCTAAATTACTATTTTATTAAAATCTAATTGAATTATTATTTTTTAAAGAATTAATTTGGCGTATATATCATTTATGCTATGGTTTGGAGTTTAAAAAAATATACCTATAAATATGAGGTTATAAGGAAATAATAAATAATTAGTTTTTTTATTGTTTTGTTTATATTAAGCCTGCAAAACTATATGATTGGACATTTGAATTTGAATTAATATATCCATTCGTTTGAAATGTAACTGATCCTTATTTGTAGCAAAACATGTGTTTTTTTTTAAAAAAAAAATTCTATAACTTCTAATTAAAAGAGACTTACACGTGGCAAAAAGACTCCTGAAATCTAAAATATGGTGCATTGGAGCCAAAACAGATACATACATAATTGCCATATAAGCTTCATGTCTTCTACTTTAATAGGGTAAAAGGGATTACTAAAAGGATCTCCCTCCCTCCATCCGACTTAATTGTTTACAAAGTTAATTATCTTTGTTGAACGGAAGAAATAATATTTTTTTGTATATTTTTATCAATCTATGTTATATTTATACGAAAATTGTACTAGTAAAATACCTAATTAATCAAGTATCTCTGTGATTACTTTTACTGTACACTTTAACGATACAAGCAACTCAATAGGTTGGGTAGTCAGTTGTCGTTCGAACGGATCAATGCGACAACAATTCCTTCGACTGGAACAAACTGAATATAGTGGTTATATTTAGATTGAAAAATAAGTCCTCCAACTTTATATGTGTTGTTTTATTTATTTTTATTATGTTAAGGCTCAGATAGTAATAAAAGAAATTATTCAGAGTTTCTCCATTTCTGAATAGGTAGTCTATTTTAGTAGTTTGCACAGTTTTGTGCGCACTTGACGTTTGAAACTAATTACATCATTAGTCTATACTTGAAAGATCAACTTTTAAAAAAAGAAAAAAAAAAACACGCACACATACACACACACACACACAGAGAAACAAAATAAGAAGTAAAATAATAACGAGGTAGAAATTAATGTGGAAGGAGGAGCAGAATGTAGGACAAAAAAAATGGACAAACAGTGAAAGGGTAAGTGTATCGTCTTTCCAAGGGTCAACCCTCTTCATCATTTTGCATTTATCAAAAATCACATCAACAAAAAAAATCGCCAACAAAAAGGAGGAAAAGAATTACCACTTTGAATCGATGATCATTTGATATGGGACCCTTGACTTTCTTCAAAAGATTACTAGGATTCTGGTCCACAATCATCATTTTTTTCCATATCTTTCCTTTGATCGTATCTACGCCATTTTTTTTTTTTTTGCCCTTTTGCTCCTTCATTCATTCATTCATTCATCAGAAGAATTCAGAAGCAAAAGGGCTCTTTCTCTTTCTGTGGTTTCTGGTGTATACAACTGTATATATGGAGAGTATCTCCCAAGCACCAAAAGTGCCATCTTCAAAAAGATGAATCTGATTTTTCTTCATAGCCCTTTTTAGGCTTTTTTGCATCACACCACTTTCATATCATTGGATCACAGTTCATTTTTACTGTTATTAAAAAAACGACCATACCTTAATTCAAAGTTGCAACCTCAAAGTGCTCTTCTTTCGTCACGTCTCCATCACTTATAGGCGGAAATGGCCATTAAGATTAAATGATCGACGCATTTCCGGAGAGATAGGATGATAAAAGATGGAGTGTTTTTTTGCATCAATGAAACCTAAAAAACTGCTTCCTAAATTCTTTACTAAAGTCACCATGTTGATTAGCGTTCAGGACTCTTTGTTAACATATGGAATAGTAACTTTAAAACTAAATATTCTTTGGTAGAAAACAATCTGTCATTAAACTTGTTTTCCTGGTACTTATGCACAATTGGAAGTAACTCTTGTTCAATTTCGATACAATTAATTTCTTTGAAGCTCTTACAATAACGTTGTACAGTCAAGTCAAAGTCCTCCTACCATTTTGTTTTTTCTTTTTTCTTTTTTTTTTTTAACTTCATCTGTTTGTTCTTAGATTTGATTGTGTTAGTAAATAGTAATTACTCACAACTTCTCGCAAAATCTAATTACGAATCTTTGCTTTTTTGGGTTTGAGCTTTTTACCCATGTGATGAGATGAGATGTTGAAAAAGTTTAGAGCTGATCCAGATTAATTCCAGATCAGTAGTGTAATTAATTTGTTGTGCTAATTGTCATTTATATGCCGTAGCTTTTGGGATTATGGACAGCCCACAAAAGGAGATAATAACATTATGATCACTTTGCCACATATATATGATGATTATTGCATAGTGTATCCCCATGGAAGCACGCATATTTGCAATTTGGAGCCCGAAGCAGCAGCAGCTGTGGGACTCCATCTTTTGCACATATTTCCGCCCTAAAGCTTAGTATCAAATGAGCATGTTTTTGCAATGGAGTCAATAAAAGCTGCTTTGGTAATTAGTATTTCCAACATGCATCCTCTTCTTCTTCTATCATTCATTTCACTCATTTCTTGTCGCCTTTTTTTTTTGAATTTTTTTCATTTTTGGGGGCTTGTGAAATGAATCATATGGATGATGTTGATAGTTAATTAATTTCATGTATTTTGACTCAGCTTTTAAAAAATAATACTTTCTTCTCATCCTTAAAAGAGTCGCATTTGTTTGTACTAGTTTAGATCATATTAATTCCAAACTGAAAATAATGGTATTAAATAAACTAGCACTATCGTACTAGGAGAAGGTAAGAGAACTGCATATATACTGTATTATGCAACCAAGTAACTAGTTAGATCAAATTTTTAATTTCTGAGATAGACATATAAGATGCAATTGTCACGTTAGTACTTTATGTAGAAAAGCTTGGCATATATTGGTGCGTATAGCAACGGTTACATTTATAGACTAGCTAGGAATTGTGTATCAAATAATTTATGTACAGAGATGGAAAAGGATTGAGTGACAATGAAAGATTGGAAGTGTGATTGATTCAAAAGTACAAAATGTAGCCACTATAACAACAATGAAAGATGTACTGTGGGTCAAACGTGGGGGTCTTCCGCATGATTATGATTCTGAAATGAGTAAATACTAAGATCACTTGGAGCATGCCTACAGAAGGTGGCGCTTCTTCATTTTTCGACTAATCGAGTGTTTTAGAGCACACATTTTATTTCGTGATTTTAAAAGGGCATAAAACTACCAACTGATTTGTGGAAAACGGCTAGCGTGGAAAAGAAAATTAAAAATTGACACAAAAGGATAGAGGAAGAAACGATCATTTGAAGAGCCATGATAAAGCCTGATGAATCTAAACCCATCGATACAATGATATGTTCCATTACAATAAATCAATCCATATATCGAAATCTGTAACGATTATTACATTTGAGCTAACCCGTCATCAAGTATAAGTTAGATTCATAGACGGAATAAAAATCATGGTTTATGGAAGTTTGATGAAAACCATCATCAAACATAATCTATTAATCATAAACCATGCTAATTAAGTTTGTTTACTAACTACAAACTCCTTAAATAAAATAGTCAGAGTGGTTTTAGACTTTTATTAGTGAAGAGTACAACTTGCTAGCGGCTTCTTGAGAACACAGATTGGATCGAAACAGCTTAGGAAATGCTGCTTTAATCAACTCCAGTCCGTATAATTTCCTTTCTAATTAGTCAATGGTCAAAGTTTTAATTTCCTCTCTAATTTTTAATCAATCACAAACAGGTCAATTGATGAAAATCATGCATGTACACATTTGATTCATATCGAATTATTATTATTATTTTTTTAATCCTTGATTGGAAGAACAACTTAAGTTTAAAACTTTTTCTCGAAAAATTAAAAATGTCCACTTTTACCAATCAGAGTAGTTTGAGTTGATGTTTTGCTTGGTGACTAATTTATATCTTACTTCTCGTGATGTGGTTTTGGAGTTGGATTAAAAACACGTTAAGTAATACAGTTTCAGAGATACCATGCAATTAATATAGATAATAGTGGGTCTTATATCAAGATTTGAATTGAGTTTAATAAGAACTAGAGTGCCGAATTATGTGGTTGTTTCGAGGGTTACATCTTGGTTGGTTGTTGGGTATGCGAAAGATTATAGCCGAAGTGGATAATTTGAGTGTTGTGAGTTGTAATAATGGTAACTTGAAGTGAGGAAGTGTTTGGAATACATCGGGAGTTCGTGATGATCATCCGTAAAATACTTCAGAGAGATTGATTAGTGGAGTTAGAGCATATATACATAAAAATGAATTTTGCTGCGAATTCTCTTGTCTACTTGACAACTTCTAGCTCTGGTGATTTGTCAATGTCGGATGATCCACCTACGAGTCTAAAATCTTGGTTAGAACATGATGTGATTAATATATTACATTAATGAGTTGTGATAGTTTAATACTCAAGCGATTGCTCCTTTTATTGTAAAAAAAATAAAAGAAAAAAATGTGATAACCATGAATCAGACAATAAAAGCATCTTATACGTACGTATTCATGGAGAGGGGGACATCGCGCAAGGCAGACGGGCAGCTACTACAAATTAAAATCATATTGGAGCGGACATTAAACACACAATTTAGGACAAGCTATTTAACATTGCTCAGAATTGACCCATTCACATAAGATGGTAGACTAATTGTCGAATTATTAATCACTTGAAAGCTTTACTTACTGACTATCCCAAAATGACCATGCAAACCCACGATTGATACAACGAATATATATACTCCAACGTTAATTAAATATTAACACAAACTTAGATATTCATAAGCACTTCTTTTGTCCCAAAATTATTGCCTAGTTTATATTTTAAGTTTTAGAATAATTTGAATTAGAAATGAAAATTCAAATTAGACAATAATTTTAGAAAAGAAAGAGTAGAAATTTAAACCTATCCAATGTTTTTTTTAAAAAAGCAAATATACTTGTATTAAGATTACTGGAAATGGTCCGTTACTAATTGAGAGATAAAGTTTGGAAGTGAATTCCAAACAGTTTCGGTTACATCTAATGATTTAGCAAATTTGGCAAAAGAATGGGCGATAACATTTTCAGAACGTGGGATCCAGGAGACATGGCGGATTGACAAGTCCTTACAAAAAAGGATCACATCTTCTAAAATTGGAACGCATGCTGAAGGGCCGTCTGATTCTTGGTTTGCAGCTAACACAATCAGAGTAGAGTCACTAAGAATAACCACATTTGACAAGCCAATTTTCCGATATAATAGCAAGGCTTCACGAAGAGCCAACGCTTCAGCAACATTCGGATAGACTATATCCATGAATCGACGAGCCAAACCTTGCATAAAGCTATCCAACGTTAACCTCCACACAAAAAAGAGTTTAATCCCACCAAGAAAAGCCACGGACAACTACATTCAGCATCCACTAGATTACATATCCTTGAACATGATAATAATTCTAAAATAGCTCCTAACACCCCGAATTCCTGCAAAATTTTGTACACATCTTGGAACACTAAACAGCAAAATCACTATTGAACCCTTTTTTCTAATTTTTCGACCGTTAGAAATTGACTTATTTTGCAAATACAATATCAATATATATATTAATTTAATCCGGTTGTAATTCTAATTTGCGAGGGTCGTTCTAGTTATATACGAGACTCTTGATTAATAATAACACAAATAATTCCAAAGATACAAAGTTAAGCTCTTGAGCTGAATTATGAGTTCTGACCACTCTATTGAATTTTGCGATGGGTTTTGTAGGGAAGGAAGAAACTAAGAATTAATAATCAGGAGAAAAATAGCTCACCCATCAGATGTTGTTTCTTATAATTGATTGGAGGAAGAAGTTAGAGCGAGCAGAAATGAAGGATTGTAAAAGTGTGGTGGATCTATTTAGATAACTTTATTGTTCTCTTATAAAAATAAAAAATAAAAATAAAAACAAAGAAAGAAAATCATGTTTCCTTATTACTCGCTCCGGTTTCAATATAAGGTATTTTGATTTATTTTAGATTTAACTTGTTACGCATTTTTAATTGATAAAAAATATTTAAAATATCTCTTAAGAGTCAAGAGAGCATAAAGAATGTGAAAATATATTTTTAAGATTTTTTTCATTAAAAAATACATATTAGATGAAATCGATGACAAATCAAAATGCCTTATATTAAGGACCGGAGGGATCGCTGCATGCAAATGCAAAAATAAATAAGTCACATTAATTGCTTCTTCATCCTTAAACAAATAATTTAAATTGAGTTTTCAAATTTATATTATTTTTCGTATAAATACTAAAAATTAATGTGTATTATTTTTGCACGTTGTGAACCAAAATTTTCTTTTATTAACTTTATGAAATATTTTAAGGATTAAACTCTTATTACTCGCATTTTTTTGTATCTTGTCAAGTCTTGTGTATATTCACTCGTTGAGATCTTATTTTTAGAGCACAAATTTATAAAATTCATGGTAACAAAATATAATAATTAAAATATGTGTATTATGTCGGAAAAACAATAATTTGACTAATAATGTGTATGCAGTATAGTATATATCTCCATGTACAGCCACAAACAAAGATCACCAGTATTTATTTGAGTTCATTTGGGGGTGTCAGTTTCATTCACTCACTATTGTCTCTCTCTCTCTTCTCACTCAATCACCTGAGTGACTGACTCCACCGCCGAACGTCAACCAGAGATCCTTTTTGAATATTCTGGCCTTTTATCTCTCTCTCTCTCTCCCCCTGTTTTTCTCTTTTGATTTCCCGCATACTTTATAACCAACAACAAATAAATACCCTGAATAGAAAAAAAACCACATCACAATCTGGGCTCTTCTTCCCCCATATTAGCCCCACGTCCACAAATTTCACAACTCAGCATACCCCCACCTAAACCTCTCCACAGGTATCACCGCCTCCTCCTCCCTTCACTATTTTTTGCCTACTTCATTTTTTCTTCCCTTTTGTCTGTATTACCTGTCAAAAAAAAAAAAAAAAATTATGCTGCCATTCGAGTCCATTCAAGAGGCGGAATCCGCCTTAGGCCGCGGCCTCTCCACGGCGGAGACCCTCTGGTTCAATTATTCCGCCCGTAAATCTGACTACTTCCTCTACTGCCACAACATCCTCTTCCTCTTCCTTATTTTCTCCGTTGTCCCTCTTTACTATATTGCCCTTGAGCTCTTCTTCCGCAACTCCGTCTCCCCTTACAAAATCCAGCCCAAGGTCCGCCTTTCCTTGTCCGAATGCTTCAATTGTTACAAATCCGTCATGCGCAGCTTCATTCTCATTGTGGGTCCTCTTCAACTCGTCTCTTATCCCTCTGTCCAGGTCTGGCTCGATCTTTCTTCTTCTTCTTCTTCTTTTTTTTTTTTTTGTAATTGATTCAACAATGTATGGCATGCACGGTTGTTGTAATTGGATTTGAGCAATGAAATTGCTGTGTATTACTTATTCAATTTCAGTTTTCGATATTCTCCATGTTGTCTACATGTTTTATACAATGGAAAGTTTGAATCTTTGCTCGTGATCGCTTTTCTGATGCTCTGTAATCTTCTCTTTGTTTTTGGTTTAGATGATTGGGATTAGGTTCGGCTTGCCCTTGCCTTCAGTATGGGAAATAGCAGCTCAATTGACTGTCTACTTTATAGTGGAAGACTATTTGAACTATTGGATTCATAGGTTCTTGCATTGCAAATGGGGCTACGAGAACATCCACAAGGTTCACCATGAATACACTGCCCCAATTGGATTTGCGGCGCCCTATGCTCACTGGGCTGAGATTTTGATCCTCGGGATCCCGTCTTTCCTCGGACCCGCCATGGTCCCTGGCCATATTATTACCTTCTGGATGTGGATCGGATTAAGGCAGATTGAGGCTATTGAGACTCACAGTGGGTAATGCACGCATGCTTTCTCCTTAATTGCTTTTATTAGCTTGGTATTATGCTGGAAAGTTGGCTTCTTTTTCATGTTTTGTGGTTTGATTAGAGGTCATTTTCGTATTTTTCCCGTCGGCTAATTTGACCAAATGATGTGCTCACTAGCATGCACTGGTCACTTTAAATTTTTACACTTTTTTGTTTTTTGAGGATTGAGTTTATCCGTGAAAAGTAACTGTCAATTGGTGGGATCATTGACAAAGGAATGTTCAATGGACTTTTTTTTGATTTCTTAAGGTGTGCTTCTTTTTTATCTCTTCTTTATCATTCTACAGGTGTGTAACATCTTCCCCCTTTTCCCAAATTTCTGTTCACCTCCACTTCTTTGTTACTTTTTCAATTTCATCTTTTTGTTTGGGATTAATTATTGAGCATGTTGATAAAATAAATTGCAAAACAAATCTGATTTCACTGCATGATGGAATTGTCCACTTGAACATTGCACTGCGCCTTTTTTCTTCTTGTTGCATGATGAACTAGTCCACTTGGATATTGCTTACGCTCCTCATTTTACCTTTTGCAGGGTTTTCTACAGAATGAGTTTGTATCTTACACTAACCCTTGCATGTAACAGAGATTCCTTTCTTTTCCTTATCTTTTTGTTTCTTTGAGGTGGCTTTAATTATTGAGTGGATGTGTAACTGTGATGTCATGCTTCTCTAGGTGTGTTTTGATTATTCTTGTTATTCCTTTTCGAGTACCAGTTGAGTGCTGTTGTTTTAATTGGTTTTTTTGTGCTGTCGGAACTAAGCTACAATTTATGTCATGATCTTGACTGCCCCTTGAAGTGCTTTTGTCATTTGCTATGCTGCATCAATTTTGGTTTCTGGACCTATATGATTAATTGTCTGTGCTGTCGAAACTAATCCACTATTTGTATCATGGTCTTGATTGCCCGAGAAAGTGCTCTTGCCGTTTGCTATGCTACATTAGTTTTGGTTTCTGGACCTATATGATTGATTGTCTATAGTGAGTTAAGATTGAACATGATGTTTGATGGATGATGAGCATGATCTACGAATAGATTGATTCAGGGGATAGTGGTCTTTTGTTGTGCATATTTTCTCTGATGAAATCATAGATTAGTAGTGTGCATGATCTTTTCATGTAAGTAGAAGATACTAGTCATAATTGAAAGTTGTTGTTTGGTTTTGGCTTAAATGGATACATCATTATTGTGGGGAAAAAAAAGAAAAAAGGTGACTGGGGGAAGACATCAGGTTAAGCAGTGTTATTAGCTTTCTCTTCTTTCACTCTGTGATGTTCTTGGAGTTTCCGCCTGCCTTTTTATAGTATTTGGAGGTTTTACTGTAAAGATGCGAGTTGAATATAAGGACAGAAACACATATTTCTCTACCCTGTTCCTGTTTGTTATTTTGTTGCACTTCTACTTGGTTTAATTGCACTTTCAAATGCAGGTATGATCTTCCCTGGACTCCCACAAAATACATTCCATTTTATGGTGGTTCAGATTACCACGACTACCATCACTACGTCGGTGGCCTAAGCCAGAGTAATTTTGCATCGGTTTTCACATATTGTGATTATATTTATGGGACGGATAAGGTAATTAACATTAGTTTGGCTTGTATTATCAGCATTAATATGGGTCCAAATTGGTTTACTGATATAATGCTCTCTTGTTTCTACTTCATAGGGCTATCGCTATCAAAAGAAGCTCCTTCAACAGGTATTTTGTAAACATTTTTTCTGGCAACCCGCACTTTTAGTTGGTAAATGGATTTCTGCTTGTCCATTGTTGATCTGGTTACTTGGAAATCATGCATCTTACGGATCTTACAGACTGTATTATAAGAATTGAGTTCTGAAGATGAAACAATCCTATTTTGAATTCATAGTTGAGTATTAGTTAAATTTTTGGAGGTGAATGAATGGCTATTTTGAACAATTTCTTTGGAGTAATTTTGTAAACTTACATTATGTCTGAGAATCTGAGTTATCATGAGTACTGCACTGCACTGCACTGCACCTTACTCTTTTGCACTAAACATGGTGACTTTTGTTTTGGACTTCTAGAATCATGCTGCATAACATGATTCATGTTTTGGCAGTCTTGTTTCATGACAATCTTCATTGTTGTGCAGTTGCAGGAGGGATTGAAATCCAATGGCGACCTCAACGGGGTTCCTTCCGAAAATCATAAAGCTGACTAATTTTGGGATGTCAGAGCATCAGAACCTTCTCCACCAAGGCATTGCCTCTTCCCATTTACCACACCACTCAAAGCCTTAGGAATTGAGTTGACATGTTGTGTAGTGTTTTCACGGCACTAATATCTGCTAGTCTGTGATCTTAAGTTTTTCTGATGGGATGTAAGTTTAAAAAAATATCTTCTAATGTTATAATCTTGTGTAGCCTCTTTTCCGGTCCGGGGTAAGCTTGAAAATTAGTGTAGGGGCCTGAACTTGGTTTGCCGTGTAGTGATATCCAAACAGCAAGTGTTGGGTTGATGCATATTTTCCAGTAAGCAGGAATTGGCTTGCATCTTTTGGGCCGTTTGCAATTTGCAAATCACTATTGATTGTATAAACTAGTATTGCTAGTACTACTCTGCAGAATATAGATGTTTTGGCTGTGTTTGAAGTGCTCATGTTGGAAGAACTCAAACCAATTCTATCCGCTTGTCATTTGACATTAACAAACGTTGTCCAGAGGAACCAACAAACTCAAAACCTGCATAAATGTCCTGTCTTTATCGTGGTAATTCATTACAGTATCACTGATCTCTGCTTGTTCCGAAGCTTTCATTTTCCAGAATTGAATGGCCCTTCTCTTTTTCAGTGCCGGAATGAATTACCACCATTTACCACCACTCTTTTACCAGCAATATGATGCAGTCCTTACTTTAAAAGTAGCAAACACTCACCAGGGCTGTGACTTACAACAGCCATTAGGCTCTGCAGTAAATAAAGATGGCCGTATTGTTTCCCTGCTGAACTGTTCTTCAGGCAAGAAACCCTTTTTACGGATCCCCAAAATTCAAGACTCAAAAGACAGATGAGAGCCACAATAGTACCAGGTACAGCATGGGCTTCTCGTGCTGTTGTTATTCATTTTGTCGTTTCATGTATAAGCCCAAGTCTCATCAGTTCCATTCAGCTCATAAATCTAGCTTTGAAACTCTTAACCTTATGCTAGTAAGTCATATTATGATGATGCTATAAGCTTTCCATGTTTAAAATTTTGCATAAAACACACTTCAAAAAATGATGCAATTTATCAAGATTCTGAATGAATGCTTCATTTACAAATGTGTAACTAAAGCCCAAATCTTCAACTCTGGCCTCTAGTCCACAAGAATTTTAAAGATGAGCCCTCAAATCAGACTTGCTTTTCTAAATTACTAGAATATATGGAGCAGCTTAAAAGTTTTTTTGACATTCTCTTGTCAATATACCTTATACCAGTTCAGACATTATTCCCTCGTGGACTCAGAAATTCTGGCTTTTCACGGAGCATCATCAATCTTTACCATACACAGGTAACGTAACGCACCTCTGCTGCACCAATGATTGGAATGGATGGAACTTCAAATTCAAACCCTTTATTAATTATAAAGAAAAATCCATCTGATATTCCTCCAAAAAATGTGAAATCTATGGCTCAAAAAATGCAGACGAGGGTTGCTCATTAAATTAATTGGTACCAGAATCACCAATATTCTTCTTTTCAGCAGAACTTTTTAGTAGTATTAGCTTTTGTGCTACCACATTCTTCACGTTTAGTCACCCTCATTATTTTGGTACTAAGAAAAGCATGGCATTATTTCATATTGGCATTTCTTCCATTACTAATTTTGTACTATTTGACTTGAATTTTTGCTGGTTTTTCCAAAGTGATGAGGGTGGAGAATAAAAATCTTCCAGCCAGTTTTCTTCATATTAAACTTTGTTTGGCACTTGTCAGCATCTTTCTAATTGGATTGATTTAATTGGGGAATTAAATAAACAAGCACCAGAATAAGGTTCAATTCCGCTTTACTCTAAATTCTAATGTTCCTCCAATGAATACATTTCACTAATCCTGCAAATCAGATGTTCTGTTCCAAATTTTCGGCAAGAACATAATCTCGTCTCAAAAATTAATTTGTACTTCCAAAATTACGGATCTTATTTTGGGACGAAATGAGCAACATTTATCAACAAAATGATGTTTACTTCACTTATGGCACGCGGTTGCTACACAGCATTTCATCCATGCTCTCTGCAGTGCCACACGTTGTAACATAGTGTTAGAACGTGTTTACAATGAATGAATTGTCTTGTACAAAGGGTTCAAAACAGAAAGAAATTCTTCCCTGGGAAGAATATTGATATTGATATTGATATTTCAATTGAAGCAAATACTGGATCCATATTGATGAATTGGATCATGTTTGCTCAACTGAAGAGATAAGAAATATAGGCCGGACAACGGCCCTCCTACGAAAGGCATTATGTTGGAATTCCAGAACTGGAAAAAAAAAATTAAAAAATACAAGTTGGTAAGCACTAATTAATGTAACTATATTAGTAGTCAACTCCTTTTTTACATACACTTGTGAATTCTCATCTTGGTTAGAAGTTAAGAAATTAGTTCATAGGACTAATCCATTAACAGGAAGTTCTGTTTTCCAAAATATGTTTTTGACAGAGTACCTCCCTCGGCTTCGAAACGGATGTTATTGTTATGTCGTGCTTATACTCCTTCCGTCCCATAATTATTGTCCAATTTGCATTCTCATTTTTAGTATAATTTGCACTAAAAAATAAAATTTCAAATTGAACAATAATTTCGGAACGGACGGAGTGTTTCTCAAGACACGATGAATCCAAACTATCCTCCAAATTACACGTCAAAAAACTCTAACGTGCATTGAATCTCTTAAAAAAAAAAACTACAAATCCTGTTTGCCTGCCTCACCCCAGATCATCAGCAAACAATAAACCGTATTGCGTTAGTACCTCAGGTCCTCATCAGGTGACTTCCTTTTGTCCTAAAAACTTTACAATTATTCATCAGGTTATAATGTTTAGTTTAACTCTTGTGATGGTTTTATGTGTTGGTTTATTGTGTCTGGGAAATTGCATCATCTGAATCAAGGATTCAGGGGGATGGCTCCCATGGTTGGCACATTTATTAATTGAAACTATTTAATTTTTTTTTTTCCTTGGAACAATGACAACACATAAAACACTTTACGTACGAAAGGAAGAAAAAAAAAAAAACATAAGGAGCAAAGTGAGTGAGAATTGTCCAATAGGAAATTCAGTTCGTGGAAGAGAGAGGAAATTTTTTTTTAACCTTTCTACTAGTGTCATTCCCAATTCCATTAATCCCTTTTTTATAATTGTAATAGTTGTACTAGTTTAGATGAATTATTTGACTAACACTTTCTTGTTTGATGGAGACCCGCAACTATATATATTTTGCACAATGATACTATATCTATAGTGTTCTTTAATCATTTGGAGCCTCTTAAGTTTGGGTGAAATTATCAATTTTGTAAAAAATGTGAAATTATCAATTTTGGCAAGAAAAACAATTATGGTCTCTCGTGTGTTGATATCACAATCATAAACAGTTGAAGCATCATTCTCTCATGTGTTCATGTAAACTGGCAAAATCCGGAGGAGCTTGTCTTGTGATTATTATTGTCAGCAGCCCTCATGTTTTTTAAAACAATATTCCGATTAAGAATTGAACTCAAGAGCTCACGATCGTAAATGAAAGAATATTTTCTCTGTATCTTTTACTGTTGTACATTGTGATGTATATATACAATAATATAGAAAATGCTGGTCGACTATTTCGAAAACCCTAATTCGATTTCCTTAAATATATAATCTATCAGTAAACTCTGTCTTTATGTATTTCTTCGTATTTCATCAAACTATGCAAATGAAAGTTCCTTAGAAAAAATATGAAAATAGCATACTCTGCTACACTTGATATTCCCCATGCCAAACAAAACCATTACTCGTTTTAAAAATGTCGGCGTTTCTTCAACATTAATTGCCCCGAGAAAGAATAACAACGACTATTTGTGGAAATTCATTACAACCGTTGGTTGGTTTTTGATGTGAGCTTTCTTTTTTGTCTTTTGAAGCCAACTTGAATTACAAATCCAACAAAATTGATACTCCCCCTCCTCCCTAAAAATAAAATTGTCGAAAACAAAGTGTATTGCACAAAATGGTCATTGTCAAAGAATTGCCTAAACGATCCATCGATTTTGTGATGCAGTATGCTTTTTTAAATTAATCATTTCTATAGGTTTCTAAACAACACACAAATTTCATTTTCAGTTTCAATTATGGTCATACGATTCATTTCATCGGAATTGAATGTTTAGGTCCAAATCACGCATATTCCACCATGTTTTCTTCTTTGAAACCTTTCATATTAACACTTTCAAACAAAATCACATTCTTACGAGTTCATGTACAACATATGTGATATACATTTAAAAAATTCAAATTTTGGCCATTGTGAATGAAAATAATTAATGAAAAATCCAATCACGACATCGTTGTAACATAGTACTATGTTTGAATCGTTTTTTAAGGTGTGGTTTTATGTGTTTTTTATATAAAAAATATAAAAGGTATGTCGGGATGGATATATATTAATTAAAAATTCAAAAAAAAATTACAGGAAAAAGCTTCCAAAAATATTATTTTTTGTGTAATAACCATTTTTTTTATAATGAATACATGGTGTATTGGTGTTGAGTATAGTATAGAGTAAAAAGTCTAATAACAAAAGCGAGAAACGGACAAACAACTAAGAAAAAAGGACTTGGAGTCCAACAACGTCAAGCCCCACAAAAACAAGACCCCAACAACGTAAAAAAGCAAAGCAAAAGTCCAAGACAAATGTTTACAACACACACACACACACCAGCAACAACAACTATTCAACGTATATCAACATCTCCTTCCTCCCAAATCTCGTGATTATTTTTTCTTCTACCAATACCATCTCTATGCAATAAGAACATGTGGTAAAAAACAACAAACAATCACAAGTAACGTATTGCTCGTTCTTTTCGAAATAAGTAAAACCTTTTTTTTTTTACTGTTTTTAGTTTAAAAAATACAATTCTCTTTTTCGAATGTAAAAAACCAGAGAGCATATGTTTATTTTTAATATATATACTCTCTTTGTTTTAAAGAAATACAATAGTTCATATTTACTTTTGATATTTGTACAAAAAAAATAATATAAATTATAAAAAAATCTAATTGCTAATTGCTGAATAGTATGATTTGAAATGTAAGTTGACGTCCAAACAAGCACTAATATCTATGTTAAAGTAAATGTTTGACTCGCAAAATGAAGAAAGTCCTAATGTGTTTCAACAATTAGCAATTGCTAAATTATTATGTGCTTTTAAGTTAATTACTACTCTTCCGTCCCAAAATTATTGTCTAGTTTTGATTTTCACTTTTAGTTCAATTTGCACTAAAAATGAAAACTCAAACTGTACAATAATTTCGGAAAATATTAAAATTTAATATTAAAATAACTACTCGATAACTTAAAATTTTAAGTATTGACTACTCCCTTTCTCTCTCATGTATAAACCTTTTTTCCTGGGGAAATTTTAATTTACTAGTATATTGGACTAATGTCTAGTGTTTTTCCATGTAATAATAATGATTAACCCAAGAGGTAGCTATCTCAGCATCTCCCTATAAGAAAGATAGTTGTCTTGCTTCCAAAAATCAGTACCCGCAATCCAGGAAGCCACAAAAATAAAACAGAAGAAACAAAAACAAAGAACGATTTGTTTAGTCAATTTGCTTTAATTTTTACGGATTTAATCTCTTTGATTTTAATATAATAATTCCGTTGTAATGTTAGGTATCTATGGCAATTTTATAACATACGCACAGGATGACAAAAATAAAACTTCGAAAATTACGACCCAATAGCTTCGCATCAATACTAATGCGGGTGATCTTATATGTCGCTCTTTCATATAATATTGCAAAATTAAAAAAAAAAATTAGAACCTGTATAACCAATAAATTTTTTCATTTTTTTCTCTTTTTATATCCCAATATCAAGAGATATCACAAATTCTAAAATTAAAACTTTGTCCATACATTTCCACAACAATAATAATAATGCAAAAACAAAAAGAAAAGAGTCAATTTGAAATAGTTAGGGGAATTTGTGATTTTCGTTTGTTGTATACAGTATATCTGACAACAACCACCAGCTGGTTTCATTTATTTATTGATTATTATTTCTTTTTTGAGGATTTATGTTGAAAAATTATTTCCATACAAACAGAATTTTCCTGAAAACCTATTTTTCCCCGAAAACTTAAAAAAAGAAATGGAAAAGACAGGAAAATAATAGGAAAAGATTTTAGAACCTTCTATTCATCTTTAAAAATAAAAAATAAAAAATAAAAAAGGCGCGTGTTTTCCCAACACACTTTAATTCACACACTGTTCCCCACTCTCCTTGTTGTATGTATTCAGATTCTTTCACAGTGTCTCTTCTAAACCCCACACACACACACACACACACTCACAAACTGTACTCTGTTCTCCATTCACCATTCTTCCTACTCCTCTGTTCCCTTCCTCCATTGATTCTCTCAAGCTTTGGAAACTCCAACGAGAAAAAAAAAATGAAAACCCATTTCTAGCCTTTTCATCACCACCGGAGTTACTAACTACTCTTCCCCTTCCACCTCCATGGACCGCCGTCTACTGCCACCATCTTCATCATCTCCACCTCCACTTCCAGCCACCTTCCCCGGCTGACTGAACGCCAGAATACCTCATGAACCCACCATCACACACAGTAATCATTCTCAGAAAACACCAAAATTTTTAGTACTCCATACAATACCACATATATATACAACTTTGTAGCCCCAACCTTAACTTCCTCGAAACTACCAACCATTTGAAGGGGAAAAAATAAAGAAAGAAAAAGATCACATTTTTTTTTCTTCCCTCTTCCAATCTCCCCCCTGAGTTTAACAGACATTGAAAATAAACAGAGTTTTTTCTGTGACTGAAGGGGAGAGAGAGGGTTGAATTGAATAGATTGTTGATTCCCCCAAAATAAAAATTTTAAAAATAAAAGAAAAATGGATGCTGGAACGAACACAAGCAGCAATACACAACAAGTAGCTGTGGTGGAATCAGCATCGTCACTGTCAGCTGATGAGCTAACAGCCAAGGCAGTCCACAAGAGATATGAAGGTCTAGTGATGGTACGGACGAAAGCTATAAAAGGCAAAGGGGCTTGGTACTGGGCTCATCTTGAACCTATTCTGGTTCAGAATTCCGAGACCGGGATGCCTAAAGCTGTCAAGCTTCGGTGTACACTCTGTGAAGCCGTCTTCTCTGCTTCCAATCCTTCAAGAACTGCTTCAGAGCATTTAAAAAGAGGGACTTGTCCCAATTTTAATTCTGTTAAGCCCATTTCTTCAATTCCTCCTTCTTCTTCTTCCACTAATGTCAATTTGATGTTGCCTTCACCTTCATCTTCCCAACACAGTAATCCCCGGAAACGCAGTGGCAGTGGCCGTGGTAATGCCAGTTCTAGTACAACAAGTTCCTCTCAGGTGGCTCCAATGTCTGTTGATCCGACAAGATTTGCTATTGAGTTGGCTTACCCTCCTGTTGTCCCCATGACTACCTCTGTTGTTGTTACTGCCGCCACCACCAGCGGCGGCGGCGGCGGTGCCGGTGGCAATATTTTTGCTGCTCAACAACAACAGCAGCAACAGCAACAGCAGCAGCATTTGATTTTGTCAGGTGGGAAAGAGGATTTAGGGGCGTTGGCCATGTTGGAAGATAGCGTGAAGAAAATAAAGAGTCCCAAATCATCACATGGTCCAGCATTGAGCAAGAATCAGATTGATGCGGCACTTGATTATCTTGCTGATTGGGTTTATGAGTGTTGTGGGACAGTGTCTTTTTCAATTCTCGAGCATCCTAAATTTAAGGCATTCCTTAACCAGGTTGGGATGCCTGTTGTTTCAAGAAGGGATTTTACCGGGTCAAGGTTGGATGGTAAGTACGAGGAAGCTAAAGCAGAGTCCGAAGCCAAAATAAGGGATGCCATGTTTTTCCAGATTGCTTCTGATGGTTGGAAATCGAGGAATAATGGATACGTTAGGGAGGAGAATTTAGTGAATTTGGCTTTGAATCTTCCTAATGGAACCAGTGTGTTCAGGAGGGCGGTGTTTACTAGTGGTTTTGTACCCTCAAAGTATGCAGAGGAAGTTTTATGGGACACCATTTCTGAAATTTGTGGGAATAATTTGCAGCAATGTGCAGGCATTGTTGCTGACAAGTTCAAGGCCAAGGCATTAAGGAATTTAGAAAACCAGCATCACTGGATGGTAAATCTTTCTTGTCAGTATCAGGCATTCTGTAGTTTGATCAAGGACTTCAGCAAGGAGTTGCCTTTATTCAAGAATGTGACTGAGAATTGTTTAAAACTTGCAAATTTCATTAATAGCAAGTCTCAGATGAGGAATAATTTTCATAAGTATCAGTTGCAGGAGTATGGGCATGCTAGATTATTGAGAGTGCCTTTGCGCGGTTTCGAGGGGTCGGATTTTGGACCTGTGTACACTATGGTTGAGGACATTTTGAGCTCAGCCCGTGCGCTTCAGTTAGTGATACATGATGAATCCTATAAGATTGTTTCCATGGAGGAACCTTTGGCTGGCGACATCGAAGAAATGTTGAGGAATCCACACTTTTGGAATGAATTGGAAGCAGTACATTCCTTAGTGAAACTCATCAAGGTCATGGGTCAGGATATTGAGTCGGAGAAGCCTCGAGTTGGACAATGCCTTCCGCTTTGGGACGAACTCAGGATGAAGGTGAAGGATTGGTGCTCCAAATTCCGCATAGCTGAGGAGACTGTGGAGAAAGTGGTTGAAAAGAGGTTCAAGAAAAACTATCATCCAGCTTGGGCTGCTGCGTTCATACTTGATCCTCTTTATTTGATTAGGGACTCAAGTGGGAAATACTTGCCGCCTTTCAAATGCTTGTCATCTGAGCAAGAGAAGGATGTTGACAAACTCATTACACGGCTTGTATCTCGCGAGGAAGCTCACATTGCATTGATGGAGCTGATGAAATGGAGAACAGAAGGGCTTGATCCTGTGTATGCTCAAGCTGTGCAGTTGAAGCAAAGGGATCCAAGTACCGGAAAAATGAAAATTGCACATCCACAGAGCAGTAGGCTTGTCTGGGAAACTAATCTTAAAGAGTTTAAGTCATTGGGGAAAGTCGCCGTTCGGCTAATTTTCCTTCATGCGACATCGCGCGGGTTCAAATGCAACTGGTCCTTTTTGAAGTGGATGAGTGCTCATTCCCAGTCAAGGGTGGGCATGGATAGAGCTCAGAAGTTGATTTTCATTGCTGCACATTCAAAACTCGAAAGGCGGGATTTCTCCTGCGAGGAAGATAGAGAGGCAGATCTCTTTTCCTTGGCTAACGGTGAGGATGATGTGCTCAATGATGTTTTCATTGATACTTCCTCTGTGTAACATTCATTCAACCTTCTTTCTCATTTCCCCTAAAAGATTTTCTAGAATTTTTTTAATTAATTCTTTCTACAACTTGGTAGTTGTTCTACTTTTGTTACTTTAAAGAAGATTTTGAAGGAGTTGGTTGAAAGACAATTCATGCTATGAGCAGTTACTATGGAATTAGATTGTCATTTGTAAAGATTAGTCCATGATCAGAACTTGCGGGATAGAGAGGAGAAATGTAACATTTTTTGTTCCTTAATTAATTTGGAATGAAATATGTTTATAGTTAATATCTGTCCTTTTCCTTGGTCTTTAAGATCAGTCTTTACTAGTTTACTCTTACATTATTTCAGTATTTTTCATGAGTTGTATTGTTAAGATTCTTATCCGTCACCTGCTGCTTGTGTTTATCTTCGAAATTTCTTTCTGTGTCGCTGATTTAGCTGCTTTTCCTGATGTGTTTGACAAAAATTTCCTTCTTTGTGCTTTGCACTTCATCTGTGATCTATTGGGACTTGTGGTAGGAACCTCTTCAGTTCGATGTTACTTTGACTAAGCTTTGAATAAAAATCATGCTTAGCAGCCACAGTTTCGAGTTTTGCAGCTGATCCTTTTTCTCGCTTGGAAAATGTATGTGCTCTTTTATCTGACTATAATCCTGCTGAAAGATGTAATTCATTTCCGAGTAAAACCGTTCATATTCATTCTCTATGTTTTCAAGTTGTTGAAGTCAGAATGTCCCACCTTAGACTGTGAAAACATCTCAGATTGCCTGCAGACATCCGCCTATCTATTTTTCACAGTATGACTTGAAGTCGTTAATGATTTTCCTTGAAACTCTTGAGCTACATCATGAGGTCAGCCAGAATTCAGCAATTCCAGGGTATTGGCAATGATCTATCTGCCCACTATAGTTTATGGTAGAATTGACTATGATGGAACTTCATACCTGAAAGAATATTTGCAACATTCCAAGCATGTGATTTTTTTCTCCGAGTCAAAAGGTGAGCGAATTCAGTATGCATACAGCCACCAACCATATGATATCTGGTGAGTTCTAATCATAGTACTACTTGTTTTTTGTCCTGAATATCTTCACCTCCCTTTATGGTCTATATTTCTTCTACTTTCTCTTTCAAGTAGTTTTTCAACTAATGCTGCTTGATATTTTCATGATCTTCAAATTTTTGAGAAAAATAACTTGGACTTCCAACTCAAGCACTCGAAAGCAAAAACAAAAAATTTGAAGGTCCCTTTTTTGTTTCATTTATTCAGTTCCTCTATACATTGCAAGTCTGATGGTGCTTTTCTCGATCTCTAGTCGTTTGTGTTTGTGTAGTATTCCGGATAGGTTGTTTTTCATTAGCTAATACAGAGATGCAACATTGTATGGAGAGGGGTATAGCTAGGCAGACTGCCATAGGATGCTCGCGGTGGGTAAAGCAACGGTAGGATTATGATTCAAAGGAGATTTTTTTTCCCTTTTTTTTTTGTGGGGGGTAGAGGATCCTAGGAAGGACATGATTTGAGTTCCTTCATCAATATGTTCTCCTGAAAAGGGCAGAGGATTCTAAATACAGATAAGCAGATGGCGAACCGAATTTTCGCAAACAAGGTTTAAACTTGGTAGTAAGAGGACCTTAAAGAAAAAAAAAAAGAAAAGACCCTCTCTTATGAATTCTCTCCATCTTTGAGGAAAGAGTAGAAATACCCCACCACAAAAGCAGTGGAAGTCCATTTCCAAAATTTGGTTGTTATGGACAGAGGGAGAGAGGAAGAAAAGGGGCCCTTGGTGTTAATAATAGTATCATCTTTAGTTAACTTCTCTTTTAAACATTTTCAAAGTGTGTTGTATATATGGTGATTGTTCATGCAGAGAGTCATTGGATGATGTTATTTGCTTCTCCCCTCCATCATTGCTAAAAAGGTTTGTGAGGAGGACCCAAAGCAGAAGGCCTCTGTCGGCATGAAGCTATACGAAAGATGCCTTTGATAGCGATTTGGCAACCAAGAGTAACTAATTTTGCTGGTTTCCAGATAGCTAGCTTTGATTTTTCTTTTTTCTTTTTCTTTTTTTCTTAAAAAATTTTTTTTAAAAGCATCATCATTATTTGGTAATGGTATTATTCTTGTCCATGTTAATGTTTTCATTGTTCTTTTTCTTTTGCAATGATATGGTCATCATACATGGTTGTTCTGTTGAGGCTTTGAGTTTTGAACTTGGCAATCTAACTGTTGTTGATCTGAGGTTCTTCTGCTGTCGTGAAGGTAACCGGTAGAAATGATGCCTTCCGAGCTATGGAACACATTTGAGTGATGATAAATCACAGTCGTAACGGTTACTGTCGTGAAAATTTAACCGAATGAGTGAATATCGCATCAGTCACTACGAGAACTCGTTGTGATTATAAATCACAGTCTAGCAAAATCTTCCATATGCGTAAATAATTTGCGCAACTTGAATAAAAATCATGACTAGTTTACTAGTTTCTAAAAGAAAGACTGGATATTTTACTACAGAAAGTGGTAGAAGTCAACAAAGAAGTTGTACAGTTAAGGCAAAGAAAAAATCACATAACCACTAAAGCTATCAGATTTTAACGTAATCAAAACTCTTAAGGGTGTTCATTGCTCATCATGATTTTTTAGTCACACTTCAGTATTTTCCCATTAATGGAAAGCTGACTCTGATCATCTTCTCATCTATTACTGGTATAAAGTATACCCAGCTATACAGTAGTGTTTTTATTTTTTTTTTATAACCTTTTCGGAAATAAACAGTGATTTCAATTTTCAACCACTCTGTAGCAGCACATATACACAATTGTAAATTGTAAAATCAAACATGCGTTTGGTAGATGCTAGTAACTAGATAATACATGATAAAGGTGGTAAATTTCTACCTATGCAATTCGTATACTAAAATCAATATCGTAATGTAATGTTTATTCAATTTTTTTTTTTCGTTGCGCGTCGTGATAAAATTTCACTATTTTATCTTAAAAGTAATGTACTTTTTATTTTGTCACTAATTTCACTCTTAAAGAAGGATATATGTATTTCATTTGTAACACATAAGTAGGATGTACCTCACCAAAAGTATGGTAAACAGTGTGAAGGAAAACTAATACACAAATTGAGCATTTAAAATTGGGGATGATTAAGAACAAAATGAGGTAAGAGTAGTAGTGCTAATAATGGAAGGTAGTAGAGTAGCAGCATTATTGTGATGAAATTAGTACTATTCACATCTTCTTTATGTCATCTAAATTACCCATTTAGTGGAAAGACATAAATTCTTGTCGGCAAAAGATTAGTTACACAGGTCTAAACTAAAAAAGGTTAATTAACACTGACTACTCACCAACTCAAAAATTAAAGACAGCCTACTACTAATATATACTACCATTTGATTTGATTTTTTTTTTTTTTTTTTTTTTACCAAAATGAAATGCTCAGTCTTCTTCACTCGAATCCACTCAAGAAAAAGAGGTATTTTAATGATTGAAGTAGGACGACAATTTTTTCTTTTCTACAAGAATCTTTTATCCGGCCCATCCCATTGTTCCCTCTATAATTAACTTTCTTTCCCTTTTATCCCAATCTCATCTTCAATCCCCTCATTCTTCATCATGCTTCTCATTTTCCCTCCTTTTTTTTCCCCTTTAGGGTTCCATGAAATTTGCTGGAACTTAAAGTTTGAACTTTCCTTGTTCTACCTTTACAACACCTATTCTTTATTCTGGCTACTCCGAAACATCGAATCCAATATCAGCAGCTAGTTCTTTGGAATGACATTATACAAACACTTTAACATTACATATTTTTAAATAGACGAATAAACCGATGTTATAACAGATATAATAATCAAAGTATACCGAATACGCTGAGTTAGGTTTTAGCTTTACGATCAATATTCAATATTAGACCTTCGAAAAAAAGAGAATTACATAATTTTCTTATTATTTAGTATTTTTTTTTAACGGGTCGAATTTAGACGCTCTAATAAACAATTTTCGTCGGCATATCATCCCTCGCAACAGAGTATAGGACGGTTCTTGTAATTACGCACGTTCATGTTAAATTGAACCTTTCATTTTCAATGTCAAGTTGCAAAAGATACGATTGTTTCAGGGAAAAAGAAAAACTAATTTTAGTTGGGAATAAATAACCTACTAGTATCTTGGAGTAGTTCATTTTTATTTTATTTTTTTACTTTTTCAATTTTTGTGAGGAGTGGTCCAAAAATAAAAAATACAGTAAAAATTTATAGTGGGAGTATAACACAAAACAACGTGGTACAGATGCAATTGATTATTAAATCCAAGGGGAGATATGTCAGCAAACAATATTGGGGGTGTCTTTGTCAACTCGAGAAAAGGTAAAAACGATGGAATATAGTAGATGCTTTCTTTTGGGAAAAAGAAGGATACGAGGAGGGAGCTCCTCTGTTTCTGTCTCGGTTTCTATCTCTCTCTTACTTTAATTTGTTTTTTTTTGGTACTGTTGTTTCACATGGTATTCTACTGTTTAATTTCCCCCCTGGTTTGTGACCAAAAATTAAGGACAGAGTAGTTAGTTACACTTTGGTTTTGCAGAAAGTCCTTTCTCTTTTTTCAATTTTGTATGATTTGTATTGATTGTATCTATTGTTCACCAAACAGCCTAACAACTACTACCCCCCGCACATGGTTTTCTACTAATTGGGAAATGTAATATTGGCGGATACATCCTCGCGTTTACCCTCTGCTAGTCAATTCATCTCATACTTTTAAAATTG
Organism: Oldenlandia corymbosa var. corymbosa; assembly: GCA_949775105.1. Classification (NCBI taxonomy): domain Eukaryota; kingdom Viridiplantae; phylum Streptophyta; class Magnoliopsida; order Gentianales; family Rubiaceae; genus Oldenlandia; species Oldenlandia corymbosa. Next base: position 7,037,451 of record OX459119.1, on the reverse strand, counting down.
AGTAATTATATCTCAAAGTTTTTAAAGTTGAGCGCAATCATCCAATGACCTCTTGGCTTGGCGGAGAGATGGAGAGACGACATGGTGGTAGGATACTAGGATTAGTGAATTCTCTAGAGATATGAATTCGTCCAACTTGGACAACCAACAAAAATTTAAATGGTGTTATAAGGAATTTAAATAGTTCGGATTTTCCAAAAAGAGATATGAATTCAATGGAACATTTTTGCAATATTACCAAATATCGGGAGGTAAAATGTAGATATGACATAGCTCGGTGGGCAATATGTAGATTGCCCTTTCGAATTTTACCAAAAAGCTTTTGCATCTGGCTCTACATGTACTAATTTTTTTAATTCTATTTTTAATGTTTATTTTTAAAAAAGAACATCTTTTCTGGCTTATTGGCTCTTTTGCTTTCATATTTCAAATACGAAATGTCATTATCAAAAAATTAACAGCTACTACCTAGACCTATACATATTGGTCCAGTCCAGCATCCAAGCACTTACTTCCCTTGAGTATATCGCATTGTATTTCTTTGATTTCTTTTTTTTTTTTTTTAACTATTACTCACTCTATTATAATTAAATAATTAATTAATCAACCAACTCGCTTCTGCTTCATTTTCTAATAATAGATTTGGTTGGTCCTTACAAAAAAAAAAAAAAAGCAAATGTACATGACATTGTGCTTGAGTATTGTATCCTAGTAGTTGAGCTAGAAGGATCACCAATTTATTTGGAAAAATAAAAAAGTCCATATAGCAGGGAATAGAAAAATCGTGTGAAGTTGGGTACCACTAGTCCATATCAAATAAAAGTTTGATAAAAGTTAGTAGTAATTTAAATTTATCAGAATATCAAATTGTTGAACTATATGCATGGGTATTGATTTTCATTTTTATGTTTTTGGTGTAATGAAGGGATCAAAGTTTAAATTATCAAAATAAGTACATCATGAGGATGGAAAAAGACAGAATGCGGTGCATTATTATGTACGATTCTGCTGTTTTATATTGAGAAACTTAGATGACATTAGTCTTAGAGCATTATTCGTATATTTTTTTACTAGGATTTTCTTTTTACTATTGCCATTTTTTGACAAATTTTTATAAATATTTTACTAGTTGAAAAACAAATTTTTATAATTTTAACCAAAAAAGCGCACGCACACACACACTCAATAAAACGGAACACAACCTAAAACTACAAGCATTTAGATAGCAGCCGAAAGATAATTCGTAGACAATATTGAGCACCGCCATAGTCGTACGTTGTGATTAATTTATTCTGACGTAATAATTAAAGACGATAAATAATTTAACAATTGTTGAAAATAGGCGAATAATATTAAGAGTTGTACACTTGTACAAGACCCTTGTTGTGGTGGACGGAAAAGACTACTAGTCTACTACTACTAGTCAAAGCATTTAAACATCGTAGAAAAGTGGTATATATAATTAGTGGTAAGTAGTTTGGGGACCATCGAATAATTCATAAAAAAAAATTTTGATGTGGTATTTGGAATCACATGTGCCTCCCTCAAGGAATCTCTTACTTGTGTAGTCGTGTTTTATGTATTTTGGGAAGCAATATCACAAATCCACAATTTTTAGATCTTTCTTTCCGACCAAATTTCGGATGGCGATTTGAGACGGTTACATGTGTTTTGTTATTATGTAATTTTACTTAATTTTTTTTTATATGCGATAAAATACAACACGTTTTTTGAACTGCTATGTATTTCTTTCCTCAAAAAATGATTAGTTAAAAGTAGTACAATGGAGGCAGTGAACCATAATCTTTTATCACAAGGAATATTTGATTTGAGTAACAATGTCAATACGGGTAAAGAATGATGCAAAGAAACTTATAATGGATTATGTAATTCAATGTTTAAATAGAAGAATTTTAGTTTCGATGTATGATTATGATTTCACTCGCATTGTCTCATGATAATTTTTTTTAAAAATATTGTTCATTAAGAGATTATTACAAATACGAAATTTTAATTTTTGAAATTTGAAAATCTTTAGTATGTATTCTTATAGAGAAATCACAAAGAGGAAACAATATTTATCCCTAGAATGTCACATCATCAAAAATCTTAGGTGTAATTTTCTCATAAATTTTTAAAATAAAACTTAGTGTAATTGTGTAAAAGTCCTCTAAATTTAGATTGTTTAAATTATCTTGTCCCTTAAAGATTAGTGAAATTCAATGATATCCCGCTTTAAGTTTACAAAAAGAAGAGGAAGTTGAATAATTTTTGGAGTTGAGTAGTCAAAAATTTGTTCTTATTATTATTATTTTTTTTATGTGTGTATATAAGCAAATATTGTCTTCTTTTTTCTTCTCAAAATTTTTGAGTTTAACTAAACTATAAAAATTAGGTCTATATTTTATTGTTGACTAAAAAGTTCATCCAATAATAATAATAAATTTATAGGCGTCATATTGGTGTTCAGTATTAACATTTGGTTTGTTTTAGTAGGTCCATGCCTTAATGTATTTGAGTTCTTAGATCAACTTTACCAAGTGAACTATTGATCGACTATATCTGAAAATCAAACCCATTACTGTAACATTTTATTTGATTTTAATAAGTAATATAATAAAAAAAATAAAATTATAATAAAACAATAACGATAAATTATTACGAAATTATTATTTAAATCGTGTATTACACGGGTATAACATCTAGTTTGTAATATTACTATTACAAGAAAAATGGAGTACTCTTTTTATAGGCCCCAAAGTTTTAAATGAAGTGGGGGCAAAGGCGAACTGATCGGAGCTTTCGGGCGGGGGGGCTCGCGCGAGTCACGTGCTGTTTAATTATAGTACTCCTGCTCCGAAAGCCATCATCATGGGACTGATGAATTCCAGAAAATCCATCAATTTTAATCAGAAATTCCTGAATTTTACCCAAAAAAAAAAAAAACAAAACAAAACGAAAATTCATACTTCCACGTGCTACATTATCAGGACCTCAAGCTAAATGCGTCCGTACAAGATGACGTAGTCCTTCTCGTTACTTCCTTTTTTCTTTTCTTTTTTTTTTCCGCCACTTTTTAATCGGATCAGTGAAACTTTATTTTCCATATCTTTTTCTTTTTTCTTCTTCATATGTTGCTGATTTTTGCCTGTAAGATTTGGGCTCATGAACTTCTGATGAAATTGTGAACAATGTAATTTAACAATGAATATCTTTATATTATTTTTTTTATTATTTAATTGGGATGTGTTCATAACATAATTAAATACTCCATCTAGTCCTTATTATAAGACATTTTGATTTGTCCTAAATTTCACTTAAGATGTCGTTTTAATTAAAATAAAAATCTTAAAAAATTTAAAAATAATTAGGAGAATATAACGAATGTAAGAATATAATTTTAAGATTTTTTTCCAATTAAAAGATGTCCTATATGAAATATATGACAAAATCAAATGCCTTATAGTAATTTCAAAGAATATAAAAAGAGTTCTTGCAAGAATAAATTCTCTTTAAGACTTCTGGTTAAGACTTTCAAGAGATATTGGACAATAAATCTAATCAAGATATGTACTCCCTCCATTCCAAAATAAATGTCGTCCTACACTTTGCACGTAGTTTAAGAAACTCTTAAATATGGTAATAAAATTACTTGAATATCCTCAACCAACCACATTATAAAATTGTCCACCAATAGCATCAACTCTTTTGAGGGCAATTTTGAAAACTTTTGACAAAAAGTGCATTGAAACGTGATAACGACACTTATTTTGGAATTTCTCTATTTTGCTAAAACGACACTTATTTTGGAACGGAGGGAGTATCAAATTATAGCTCGTATTCAATGATGTGTTTATCAAGCTTAACCCTTTGGAAATTGTTTCTATGTTCCTCCAAATTTAGCTACTCTTATTAATTGCTCGTTTTTTTCTTAAAACAAAAACCCCATAATTTTTCACTCTATATTGTAAAGATTAATCAATCAATAATTATTAGCACGTGAAGGTGAAGATATGAGCTACGTTCTTCTGCAACCATACTCATGGCAAAACGTGGGGATTCCGTAATTCCCCCAATCAGTTCCCATTTATTTTATCTTTATTTCCCTTGAATTAGTAGAATCATCATAGAATGTAGTTCGAACTTGCCTTTCATTTAACAACGAACAAAATCATTGCTGCCATCCTTTCGCCTAATCTCATATAATAATCGCCTCTTACTCGGTTGTAAAAAAAAAAAAAAAACACTAATCCCTTCTTTACCCCTATTCCATAATTACATATTTTCGACATAAACGGAATGGATTTTTGAACGATTTATAGTCTCAATTATTTATCATTTACTAATTTTACACCATCAAAATTGCTAGAAGCCTAAAAACAACAGAGAACTCAAGGAGGTACAGTGTAAATGAGTGTAAGGTAACGTATTTGATTTGTTTAATTGTGTAGGTTGACAAATGATGAATGCGGTTTTGCCTTTTTGCATACTTTATTTATTTATTTTTATTTTATTCTGTGGTAGATCGTCAAATAAAAACATAATTTGATGGGCATTATTTAACCCTTCTTTTCCCTACTTTTTTTTTTTTTTTAAAGGGGTCAATCACACTTTTTGGCTTGATTTTTTCGTCTTTGGGTAATAATATCAGTCATATATGTAGGTGTATATTTATACACGTAATAGACCAAAATCAACCCAAATAATTATTGGTAGCCAGTCACTTTCTACTTTCCATAATTGCCGTAGCCGTCATTTGAAATTCCTATATTGACCTCCCTCTCTAAAAGTTGCGGTTCTTATTCTTGGAGGACTAAGATGGGTTTTCGTAAGTGGAAGGCTGTTGATCTCATGATATAAAAATTTGATTAGGTGTGACTTGTGAGATGAAACATTAAGGTTATTTTTTACTGCATAGTTTTACCCGTTTCTTTGAACGAGTGAAGGAACAGGCATAGTATATAATCCCGCAACTAATTTGATTTGCACTTTTGACATTTTTGGATGACGGTAATACAGTTGCGGAGTTAAAAGATTTTACGAAGGAGGTGTGAAATTTACAAAAACACTCAACAAACATCGCAATCTTTGTTAGGAGCAAACACCAAAAATAGCTAATCATTTAGTAAGTTTTTTATATTCCGTTTCAAAATGATTGTTCTGTTTGGATTTTAAATTTTACTATAAAATTACACAAAATATTAAAAATTTTAAATAAGACATTCATTTCGAGTCAAAGAGTAGTAAAAATTACATTTCTTTATTAATTTGATGGAAAACAAAGGGGGCTCTTGCCTCCCAACCAAGCTCTCACATCCAGGGATCACATTTGGGGGAATATGCAGCTAGCAGCGGAACAATTTTGGGCCTGAGCAATTTACATTCCTGAACAAGACCATTGGGCTTAGATGTATGTAGAGTATATAGACTGACCGGCTGAATCTAATGGTACAGAGTGTTAATTGTTTTGGGTTTCCACAATCAGGAGTTGTGTGGCTCGTCATAAGTCATCACTCTCATAAAAAGAAACAGTTTCAACTTTAAATACTTTCAAACAGTTTCAAAGTGATTGTGGTAGAGTGAACGGGATAGGACCGTTCTTGAAGAAAATCGACCCAAACTGAACCAACCCAACCCAAACCGTTATTTTGGTTTAGTTAGAAAACGGGTCAATTTCTTTTGAATCACAAATAATTTCAATTCGGTTCGGTTTGATTCGGGTTCAGTTTCAGATCTAAACCGAAGTGACCCGAAGTGAACTATTTTACTAGTGATGACGTCATCAAAAGTGACGATGACATCATCATGCCGGAGACGGTCACCGGAAAAAATAAGTTTCCGGCAAAGTCGTCGGAATTTTGGTCGGGAGTTGTCGCCGACGGCGACTGGCGGCGGTGGTAAAAGGTGGTCGGCGATGGTCAACGACGACAGTAGTAAAATATAATTATTTACTTTTTTGTTTTGGATTTTTTTGGTTCAATTTGGATATTCTTTTGACTCGAACCGATTCAAACCATTCTAACTTTTAAAATTTTTTTATCCGAACTGATCCGGTTCGGTTTCGGTTCGATTCAATTTGGATAGCCCGGTCGACCCAAATCGCGGTTCAAAAAGACTAGCCCTAGGAAGGGACTCTTCTACCCTTAACCATAAGTTGAGGTTTCGAATCTTGCCATAGGCATGAAGCAACCTTAAATACTTTGGTCAGTTGTCCCACTTATCGAAGTGCCTACAATTTAACGAAGGGATTAGTCACTGTAGTCGATAGTGGACACCTGTAAATATGAAAAAAAAAAAAAAAACTTTTCTTGACATTTTCTTACATTTTGAGAGGAGTTGTGTGGATCGTCATGAGTATGGACGTGTCCATTTTCAAAACCACAACACTCGGCCGTTGAATTTTCCCTCCATTTTTCTTCTTTCCCACCCATCCGCCTTCCAGTCTTCCGCCCCGCCACCGATCTGCCGTTAAGAACTTGGGCATTCCCAGTTGATTTTACCACTGCCCGGCCCGTCAATGTCATCTTCGATAGCTTCCGTTCAACCCGGACGGATCCGGGTTCTGAAGCAAGCTCGCGGGCTGCCCAATGATCAGAAGAAACTTACGGGACCAGTAGTATACTGGATGTTTAGGGATCAGCGATTGAGAGACAATTGGGCTCTGATTCACGCCGTCGATCAAGCCAACAAGTCTAAAGTTCCCGTCGCCATAGCTTTTAATTTATTTGATTCTTTCTTGGGTGCCAAAGCCAGACAATTGGGGTTTATGCTCAGAGGTCTTCAACAGCTGCATCTTCGTCTCCTTGAAGAGTCCTTGAATGTTCCCTTTTTTCTATTTCAGGTATGGTGACCTCTTTGGATTTCTAATAAGGCCCTTTTGGAATCATTTCATGAAATGCGTGCATCATTTCCCCTGCCTTAGGCGCATATGATTACCCTTTTTGGGGTGAACAACAAGGGGATCTTTTCTTTATGGTTAAAGTTTTTGCTGTAAAATTTGCAGTAAAGATCAATAATTAGTGATTCTTCTTATGTACTATTAGTTTTCTGGGCTTGTGAGTTTGGTGAAATATGGTATTAAGGATCACAAAGCTTCAGTCTTTTGTTTTGTAATACTTGAAGTTGAGCGCGGGGTGCGCTGAGTAGTGAAAACGAGGCTTTGGTATTGAAATGATTTTATATTAGAGCAAAGAGTAGTGTAAACCTCTGCTCGCTATTTGTTCTTGAACAAGCTTTAGGTTTTAATACCAGCGTTTTTTTTAATGTGGGAGGGCTATGTCCCTGGTTGATTGTTGCTTCAAACAGGAGCTGCGTAAGGCTTGATTTACTTTTTTAGCTTAGTATGATGGTGTCATGTTATCTTCTTACATACTCTTTGATTGTTTTATTTCCTAATATGATTGGAATCTGGAAGAATAGCTATAATCTACACATATAAGCAGCGGGAATAGATTAGTTTAACCATACAACGTAACTCTTCTATGGCTTTTCTTTACTAGGGCGAAGCGGTAGATACAATTCCTGAATTTTTGAAAGAATGCGGGGCTTCACTTTTGGTAACAGACTTTTCCCCGTTGCGGGAAGTCAAGAGTTGGAAAGAAACGATGCTCAGGAAGGTGGATGATTCTCTGTCCATCCATGAAGTCGATACACACAACGTGGTGCCTGTTAGGGTGGCATCTGATAAGTTGGAGTATAGTGCTCGGACGATAAGGAGAAAGATCACTAAATTGCTTCCGGAATATTTAATTGATTTTCCATCCTTGATCCCTTCTGAAGTGAAGTGGCCTGCACCCCAGCCACCTATAGATTGGGAGAGAATCATTGCGGATGTTGTAAAGTAAGATCCTTTGAAAAGTTAACTGATCTATTGACTCTATGTTCCAGTTTAAGCATAGGTTGTTAACATCTGACTGCATGACCAGGAAAGGAGCAGAAGTGCCTGAGATTCAATGGTGTGAACCAGGGGAGGATGCTGCTCTAGAAGTATTGTTGGGGCATAAAAATGGTTTTTTAACAACTAGATTGAAGAATTACTCGACTGATCGTACTAACCCATCGAAGCCGAAAGGACTTTCTGGTCTGTCTCCTTATTTGCATTTTGGACAGATATCAGCCCAACGATGTGCATTGGAGGCAGAAAAAGTCCGAAAACTTTTTCCACAGGTCTCTTCCTTCCCCCACCATCCACCCCCCCCCCTTCTTTTTTTAAAAATTTATTTTTATTTACGTTGGTAAATTGGTGGTTGCTTTGTTTTTTCCCATCCAAGTTAATACCATTGGTCAGTTTCTGGTTTTTCAAAGACCTTCATCACAGAGTCATAGTAATGACAGATTTGTAAATGTGAATACGTATTTAGCAGAAATTGTTCTGAAAATCTCTTAAGCTTTATTCTTTTAAAAGTATGTATATGATTTGATTCTCTTTCGCTCTTGAACACTTGATAAAAGTTTTATTTAGGGGCTTCTGCTGATAAATTCTTCTGTTCCACGAAGGCAGTGGATGCATTCGTAGAGGGCCTGATAGTACGGCGAGAACTCTCTGATAACTTCTGCTTCTATCAGCCTTATTATGACTCCCTACAGGGGGCTTGGGAATGGGCAAGAGTTACTTTGACAGATCATGCCTCTGACAAACGCGAACACATTTACACGTTAGTTGAAGTTTCTCCTTTTTGATGAGTAGCACAGCTTTATTTATTTATTTATTTTTTTGTTTCTAAAAGTTTACGGTACGACATGAAAAAAATCGTATGATTATGCCATTGCAGGAGGCAACAGCTGGAGAAGGCACAAACTGCAGACCCTGTAAGTAACTGATTTCACTTTGGCTGTTTTATTTGACAAATCTACTCAATCAAGTCTGGATCGTTCTTTCTGAAATTTAAGCTAGCTTTGTGGTAGGCCACGCATTTTCTCACTTTATTTGATCACGACACAATTGTTTGTTGTAGTTCTTATGTATTTATCTTACTTTATGTTCTTTCAGCTTTGGAATGCCTCTCAATCAGAACTGGTTCATTCTGGGAAGATGCATAGTTTTATGAGGCAAGTAATAATCTTTTTGTCCTGCAAATTGGACATTGATTTGCTTTTCCTTTTTTATTATTACTCACGCTACTTCTTCCAGATAGTTAAAGGGAGCATTTATATATAGCAACGAAAAGTTTTATTTTCCATCCCCGCCCCACCCCCCCCTCTCCTTCCTTCCCTTCTCAACCGCTACTTGGGATTCTTCATATATGATGAATCTTTTTGCTGCTTTATTAATGCAGGCATCTGCTATATTCTGTTGGTTCCAAAAATGGAAATGGTGGAGTGATACATTATTCTGAGAAATCTCTTTAGAACTACATCAAATCTTGGGCAAAAAGTAGCCAGAGATGGATGTTACTTCCGTTACACCCCTAATTGTTCTTCAATATGTGAATTAGATCTAAACTATATTGTTGATTCTGCTCGTCATGACGTCGCTTAATTTTTCTTGGTTTGAAATCTAAATGCAGGATGTACTGGGCGAAGAAGATCCTCGAATGGACAACTGGTCCGGAAGAAGCCCTTGCCACTGCGATAGCTTTGAATGACAAGGTAGTGTTCTGAATCTTCTGATAAGAAATGTGTGCCATTATACCTTTCCAAAATCTGAGTACAAGTCCTCCTCTTTGGTGTCGCCGCAGTACCACATCGACGGGAGAGATCCAATTGGTTATGTTGGTTGCATGTGGTCAATATGTGGCGTGCATGACCAGGTTGGTTAAGCTGTCCTCCTCTCTTGTGATCTGAGAGCAACTTTGTTTTCATTGCCACAGTTGTTAGAATTGTTAATAATAGAACAAAGTTTTCGCTAAGTTATCTTCCACTAACTGGTTTAGACTGATGTGAAAAACTATAGAATAAAGAGAAACTAGACATATAATATAACCTCCTTTTTCCACTTTTGACTAACAGTGTTCATCCGAAATGTGATGCTATATTCGTGTGCAGGGCTTCCGCGCGCGCCCGATATTCGGGAAGATAAGGTACATGAACTACGCAGGCTGCAAGAGGAGGTTCGATGTCGATGGTTATATAGCCTACGTAAAGAGGTTAGCAGGCGAGAGTTCAAAAAGAAAAGCAAAGAACCAACTGAAACAAGCGGCAAAGCAAACCCGATTGGATTAATTGGTTTTCACCAGAAATATTGATGTGGTAAACGTACAGAAGCTGGATACAGCATTATGAACCAAATGTTCTTGAGCACTATCTTTAGTATGAAACTGGAATGATCCAGTTTTGCATTTTCCAAAAATAAAATTCAGTTTTTGACGGTGGATTATTTTTCTCCAAACTATTACTCCCTCCCGTCTTTAATATAAAACATTTTGATTTATCCTAGGTTTCAACTAATACACATTTTTAATTGACAAAAAAAATCTTCAAAAATATATTTCACATTCGTTGTATTCTCTTGATCTGTATGAAATATTTTTAAGGTTTTTTGTCAATTAAAAATACGTACTAGGTGATACTTAGGACAAATCAAAATGCCTTAATATAAGGACCAGATGGAGTATTCGTTTTCCAGATAGCCCATTATAATACACATTTGACAGGAAGGTAAAAAAACGAGGAACGGTCGAGCTCTAAGCTAACCTCTTTCATGATAATTGTCTTCGGAAAAAGAAATGAACTGAGAAAATGTGATGGATTATATGTCCAGCTTCGATGCATAAACAAATCTTCTAGAATATTGTAATCCTCCCCCAAATCAAATGCATATTGGCAGCCGGAAATTTTTTTTAAAATGACAACAAAATTCAAACTGAAATAATTAAAATCAAAGTACTTGTTGGTTTTAGATTTTATAAGAAATGAGACATAAGTTCCTAGCGTTAAAATTGAACAGATAGTGTTTCACTTCCAGCTTCTGAAAATTTCGAAGTTGAAGCTGAAACACCACAAACAGCATCTTCAAATCAATCAAACCTTGAATGCTACGTCATCAGAGTTTCGAGGACGGGCCGATTTCGATGTCCGTCTTGATCTTACTGAATGTGCGGGCGGAGTTTCGGCTGTTCGAACTGATGCACAATGAGAGGTGCCATGGAAACTTGGACTTGGGTCATTCATACACGAATAATCATTCTTGAGAAGCTCTCCTTTATGCAATATCTCTATAAGTTCCTACAGATGAAAATGAACATATAATGCTTTATACTTTTCATGTGTTACCCTTTCTAGTTTCTACACACAAATTAAAGGCGTCTAATAGGGATCTAAATATCAACATAGGGAAATGAGCTATTCTGGCAAGAAGTTTCAAAAGACAAGGAGCTCTCTTGAAAGGAGATCCAAGTAGATGATATGGTTGTAAAAAGCAGGAGGCTAAACGTTGTAGTATCGGACCTTCGAGAGAGATTGGAAACCTTGTGGCGAGTCAATATGAAGCTCGATCCAAGAAAAGTTTCTTTTTGCGTGTGTTTTTAGTTATTTTTTTGTATTGAAAATATAAAAAATATATATTTAAAATGTAAACAGATATATCTGGATAAGTCTATTGTTAGTTAATTATTTTTAAATTACCATCAAAAAAAGTTTCCAAACATAGAGGCATTGATGTAGTTAATTATTTTTAAATTACCATCAAAAAAATTTCCAAACATAGAGGCATTGATGTAGATCCTACAAAGTCCAGGCCATTTTAGATACGGGTGAGTCGAAGTCTACAAAAGAAGTCTACAGGTTGATGGAGTCAATTGCGGCTCCAAACTGATTCCTGTTTAAGGCTATAGAAAGAAGCCTTTCCTAATCCCGTTCTTCAAGAGTCAATATGTCATAATTTATAAATAAAGAAGAAAAAAAAAATACTTATTGAGAGAGTTTTGCATCTCAAAAAAGAGAAGAGAGTGGAACTTTGTGAAGAGGGGATCCGACTTGAATCCGGATTAATCAGAGCAATGATTTCGGATACCGAGTGTGTAATATACCACAAAAAAAAGAGAAAAAAATTGATACAATATTTTCCTTATTTAAAGTAACAGATTTAATGTTACTACTTTTTTTTTAATGTGTCGCTTTAAGATTCGCACATATATTTAGGAAATATTGAGATTTTAAATTTCAAGTGTACTACCTTTCTTGCTCCTAATTAAAAATTTTGGGACCATATAAAATTTTGAAATTGAAGTAAAAAAAAAAAGGTTGTTGTCATTAATTGTCATTAATATGTGTTATTAAAATAGAGTGAGATACGGTGAAATTAAAATTATTATATTTAATCTTGATAGAAATCAAATGCGACAAATTAAAAAAATTGTTAAATTCACTCTAAAATCTTACTATATATTAAGGGAATTTTTTTCATAAAATATATGTCAGTCAATTAAATCATCGATAATTTCCAATTACACGTGTCATCTTCTCATTTGTAGAGAATTTTATGTAGTCCACATGTCATCTTCTAATTCGTGAATTTTTTTAACTGAGTATTTTATCCAAGTAATATGATTTAAACAAGTCAAATGGTTATTTTCTAAAAAAAAATAACTCTTTCGAATCATCAATTTGACCGGAAAATATTCTCCGGCCACAAAGATCTCTGGCTCATCTTGATTTAGTACACTTCCGGTGCCACGGGGATCCCGACCGGTGACCAAAATCTGAATTAATTTCGAAGCAAGTGACTAAAATCAATAATTAAAATCGAAGCAAATTCGACGACCAAACGAAATCAATTTTGAAGACGTAAAGTAGAATGGATCAATAAACCACTCCAAACTAAGTGATCGATTTTGACTTCCGAATTGAATAACCAAAAAATACATCACCAATGAACCATCGAAGCCAAATTCAAAACAAGGGACAAAAATAGATCGGGGATGGTGAAGCGGGTAGAGACGATTCTCAATCGAGAAGCCAACGGAGAGAATGTCGCCGACGAAGGGGGCGAGAAGAGGGCGTCCACCTTGGAGATTCCATAGGCGAATTTAGTGTCGGATGAGAGACGCAGGATTTGGAGAAAGACGGCTGTAGGGATTTGGAGATGGCCAAGGAGGAGGCGGCTGTGGGGAAAGACACAAGATTTGGGGGTTTTTTTTTCCAAAAATAATAATCCTATAGACGATAGCCAAAACTAATTTTATTCACTATATTAGTATTTTGAGAAAATACTATTTACTCTTTGATCCCGCTATTTTTGTTAAATTAAAGTTTTTATTATTAGCAACCCTCATTTATCCCGCAATTCAAAACTTATTAATTGTACTAATTGTAGATAATCCACCTTAAATAATTATTAACTGTAGATAATTCACTTTAAATATGATTATTTTAAAATGGATATATGTTATAATTTAATAGATTTTGATGAAATAACTCATTATTTTATTTTGAAGATAAAAAATTTCTCATAGTAGCGGGTAAATACATAAACCCTAATACGCAACAGGGATCTTTACCTACTATAAATATTATACATACAAGAGCTGCATTACTTTTTAAGGTTTTATTCCTAGCATTAAAAAAAATTTAATTAGTTGCTTACAAACTTCTTTCCTATGAGTTTGTATTTTATGTATTGTTAGGTTTTCTTTGTATCGAGGAAAAAAACAAAAGTTAGCTCTTTTTTTTATTATTTGATTTGGAGATTTTGATGTTACATATTTCTTCTGGTTTATTGGGTTTTTATGTTTTAGATGGTAGAATCATCCTTGAATAAAACATCAAGTAAACCACTGTCTATTTTTTATGGTTTACCATTAAGATTGGATTTTTTATTTTGGTTAATATGGGTTTTTAAATGTTATTATTGTGAGTTGTACTCTTACTATATATTAAAGAAATTTTTTTCCAAAGACACATGTTAGTCAATTAGGCCATCGAAAGTACACGTGTCATCTTTTAATTCATTAAGAATTTTGTGTAATACACATGTCATCTTCTGATTTGTAGATTTTTTATTGGATATTTTATACTAGCAATATGGTTATTTCAAATATAGTCAAATGGTTATTTCCTTAAAAAAAATAACTTTTTTTGAATAGAAGATTAACAAAAAATGCGTGTCTTATTTCCTTTCATGCATGATTAACAGTTTATATAATACTAAATTTACGTTTCCATATTCATTTGATTCTTGAAATATATATAAAAAAAGTAGGAGACAAATCACTCTAAAATAAGATAATTAAATCAAAATTAGCCATCAAATCTCTGTTTAAAAAACTAAAAACTTATAATTATATACGTATACACATGATAAAAAAATCCCATAGTTAAATTAGGATACAAAATAAAATAAACCAAAGACTACATTCAATTAGTAGCCAAATCAAAATAGTACATTTTTTATTATTAAATTAATATATAATATATTATATCACCGCACAACGTACGAGAATAATACTAGTAACATAAAAAATAGAAATAATATCCATATGCAAGACATGCATGTGTTGCTCGCATAGACTGGGTTACAACGATCTTCTACTTTATTCTTGCTTGTAAGTTATAAGAGCATTTCCAACCAAGACACTAAAATACTAAATTTGGTGTTATGGTGTAAAGATTGCATTTTAACAAAGACACCAAATCATCGCACTATTTGGTGAAATGAATAGTGTTACACTATATTTGGTGTAAATTGTCTATTACACTATTTTTAGTGCACACAGAAAGAGGGAAAAAAAAAATTCGGAGCAAGCAAAAAGCACAATGACCCAAATGAAACAGTTTCAACTTTTCTTGATATTTTCTTACAACGAGATAAAAGTTAAGGTGTCATTTTGCAACTGAGAGAAATGCATATATATACGGCCCAGAAGCCGGTACGTGTCCATTTTCAAACCACAACATTTGCCCGTTTATTTTTCCCTCCATTTTCTTCTTTCCCAATTCCCACCCTTCCGCCTTCCCCCGCCACCGCTCCGCCGTTGAGGAATTAAATTAACCTGCGCCATCCCCGGCTGACGTTTCCACTTCCCGGCCCTTCATGTCATCTTCGACAGCTTCCGTTCAACCCGGACGGATCCGGGTTCTAAAGCAAGCACGCGGTCTACCCATTGATCAGAAGAAACTCACCGGACCAGTGGTATACTGGATGTTTAGGGATCAGCGGTTGAGAGATAATTGGGCTCTGATTCACGCCGTCGATCAAGCCAACAAGTCCAAAGTTCCCGTCGCCATAGCTTTTAATTTGTTCGATTCATTCTTGGGTGCCAAAGCCAGACAATTGGGGTTTATGCTGAGAGGTCTTCAAAAGCTGCATCATCGTCTCCTTGAACAGTCTCTCAATATTCCCTTTTTTCTATTCCAGGTATGATCACCTCTTTGGAATTCTAACCAGACCCTTTTGGAATAATTTCATGAAATGCGTGCATCATTGCCCTTGCTTTAGGCTCATATATGACCCTTTTGGGGAGGATAACTAGGGGATTTAATGGTTAACTTTTTATTTGGAGTTTTTGAATAACGATCAGTAATTAGTGATTTTTTATGTACGAAGAGATTTTTGGGCTTGTGAGTTTGGTGAAATATGTACTAAGGATCACAAAGCTTTAGTCTTTTTTGTGAAATATGTAATTAGTGTATTGTTGACTTCGAAGTTGCGCACCGAGTATGATTTAAATGTGGAAGATTAGCAATAATCTGCAAAGATAACCAGCGGAAATTCATTAGCTTAACCCATATGAAAGTAATTCTTCTATGGCTTTTCTTTACTAGGGCGAAGCTGTAGATACAATTCCTGTATTTTTGAAAGAATGTGGGGCTTCACTTTTGGTAACAGACTTTTCACCATTGCGGGAAGTCAGGACTTGGAAAGAAACAATGATCAGGAAGGTGGATGAGTCCGTGTCCATCCATGAAGTCGATACACACAACGTGGTGCCTGTTTGGGTGGCATCTGATAAGTTGGAGTATGGTGCTCGGACGATAAGGAGAAAGATTACTAAATTGCTTCCGGAATATTTAATTGATTTTCCAACCTTGATGCCTTCTGAAATGAAGTGGCCTGCACCCCAGCCTCCCATAGATTGGGAGAGAATTATTGCAGATGTTGTAAGGTTAGAACCTTTGAAAAATTAATTGTCTATTGACTCATAGGTTGTTCTTTACATCTGACTACTTGACCAGGAGAGGAGCTGAAGTGCCTGAGATTCAATGGTGTGAACCAGGGGAGGATGCTGCTCTAGAAGTATTGATGGGGCATAAAAATGGGTTTTTGACAACAAGATTGAGGAATTACTCCACTGATCGTAATAATCCGTTGAAGCCGAAAGGACTTTCTGGTCTGTCTCCTTATCTGCACTTTGGACAGATAGCAGCCCAACGATGTGCACTTGAGGGACAAAAAGTCCGAAAACTATTTCCACAGGTCTCTTTTTTTTTTTCTTTTCTTTTTGTAATTTTTTTCATTTATGTTGGTTATTTGGTGTTCCTTGTTTTTTCCCTATCCAAGTTAATACCATTGGTCATTTCTGGTTTATCAAAGACCTTCATCATGGAGCCATGGTAGTGGCAGATTTCTATATGTGAATACATATTTAGCAGAAATTGCTTCGAATATTTATTAAGCTTTATTCTTTTAAAATTATGTATATGATTTGATTCTTTTTTCCTCTTAAACACTTGATAAGTATCTTATCAGGGGCTTCTGCTGATAAATTCTTCTATTCAATGAAGGCAGTTGATACATTCTTAGAGGAACTGATAGTACGCCGAGAACTTTCTGATAACTTCTGCTTCTATCAGCCTCATTATGACTCCCTACAGGGGGCTTGGGAATGGGCAAGAATTACTTTGATGGCTCACGCCTCTGACAAACGCGAACACATTTACACGTTAGTCGAAGTGTTCCCTTTTTGTTGAGCAGCGCGGCTTTTTTTAGTTTTTCTTTTCTAGAAGTTTACAGTACAACATTAAAAATCATGTGATTATGCTATTGCAGGAGGCAACAGCTGGAGAAGGCACAAACTGCAGACCCTGTAAGTAACTGGTTTCATTGGGACTGTTTTATAGGAGAAATTTACTCAATCTAATCTGGATCGTCCTTTCTAAAATTTAAGCTGACTTTGTGGTAGTCGACGCATGTCTCATTTTATTTGATCATGGCACAATTGGTTGTAGTTCTTATCTATTTATCTTACTTTATGTTCTTGCAGCTTTGGAATGCCTCTCAATTAGAAATGGTTCATTCTGGGAAGATGCATGGTTTTATGAGGTAAGTAATAATCTTTTTTTCCTGCAAATATGATTTCCCCTTTTATAACTATTACTCACACCACTTCTTCCAGATAGCTAATGGCAGGCAAGAGTAACCCCAATCCTCCCCCACAACAACCCCCTCCCGGTCTTTCTTCCTTTCCACCACTGTGATTCTTCATGTATGATGAGTCTTTGCTGCTTATATAAAATGCAGGCATCTGCATTATTCTGCTAGTTCCTAAAATGGAAATGATACATTGATAGATTATCCTGAGAAATTACTTTAGAAGTACATCAAACTTGGGCAAAAAGTGGCCACCGATGGATGTTACTTTTGTTAACCGCCTAAATGCTTCAAGATGTGAATTAGATCTAGCCTATCTTGAGGATTCTGCTTGCCATGATTCATGATTTCACCTATTTTCTTGGTTTAAAATTTAATGCAGGATGTACTGGGCGAAGAAGATCCTAGAATGGACAACTGGTCCTGAAGAAGCCCTTGCCACCGCAATAGCTTTGAATGACAAGGTAGTGTTCTGATTAAGAAATGTGTGCTATAATACCTTTCCAAAATCTGAGTACAAGTCCTTCTCTTTGATGTCGCTGCAGTACCACATAGACGGGAGAGATCCAAATGGTTATGTTGGTTGCATGTGGTCAATATGTGGTGTGCATGACCAGGTTGGTTAAGCTGTCCTCTCTTGTCATCTGAGAACAACTTTATTTTTATTGCGGCAGTTGTACCCTTGTCTATGTTAAAACTATAATAGCAGAACAATTTTGCTAAGATATCTTCCACTTTCGCAGAACTGGTTGACTGTATTGTTAGACTGATGTTAAAAACTTTAGAATAACGGTGAACTAGATATAGTGTAACCTCCTTTTTCCACTTCCTTTTGGCTAACTGTGTGCATCAGAAATGTGATGTTATATTCATCTGTAGGGCTGGCGTGAGCGCCCAATATTTGGGAAAATAAGGTACATGAACTATGCAGGCTGCAAAAGGAAGTTTGATGTTGATGGATATATAGCCTACGTAAAGAGGTTAGCAGGCGAGAGTTCGAAAAGGAAAGCAGAGAACCAACTGAAACAAGTGGCAAAGCAAACCCGATTGGCAGATTTTCTCCCTCCCCTCCCTTCTCAGTAGTACATGTACTCCCTGAGTTTGTAACTTTTAGGTTTATTTGTTTTTCTCCAGAAATATTGATGTGGTAGACATACCTGAGAGAGCATTATGTGTTAGATGTTCTTGAGCACTATCTTCAGTATGAAACTGAATGTTAATTTTTGCATTTTCCGAAATTGAATTCAGTTTTTCTTCCTGATAGCCCATTAAAATACACATTGGACCGAAAAGGTGAAGCTCTAAGTTAACCTCTTTCAGATAATTATCTTCGGGGAAAAAAAAATGAACAGAGCAAATGTAAATAGAATGCATGAAGCGCTTGGGATAAACGGAAAAATGGGTCTATTGTAAATATATGTAATAGTATTATACACGTGGCGTGATCAATGATGACTTTACAACACAAGCCAAAAAGCTCCCAGGGGGGAGACACCCAAATAATGATACAGGGAATTGAGGCAATCAAGATGTGACCTATGTAACAAGTGAAAACAAACTGCGCAAAAATTGTCTTGGTTTTTCACTAATTCTGCTCATATCTGAAGATCATCCAACGAGAGTTCAGATGCGGTCATGAGCTTCAATTTCTGCACGAAAAAAGTAAAACATGAATCATAGATGCAGATGATTTACATGCATGCAAGAAAGGCAGAAGTACATATCCCATTTTGCATGAAATACGTGTTTTAAATCAAATGGCAACTAAGACAAAATTATGGCACAGAAAAAAAAAAAAAAACAAGTTCTAAATACTTCCAGCCTAGCCTATTGGATGGCCACAAAGAATGTAAAACTAAATAGAAAATTAAAGAAAATGCTGTCTTTTTGGTCATTAATGTGTTGGAAAGACAATGACCAGCTTCTCCAGGACAACCTTAAAAAAAAAACAAAGCCTGAAGAACCCTCTTCCCCTCTCTCTCACTGAAGAAAATGGTAGAAACTTCAAAATACTAATTTTAAAAAAATAGAAAAACACAAATGGGGGATCCAATGGGAGAAAAACACACTGCATATAGAGAACATGGTGAGTTAAAAATATATATTATTATCCTTGCTGCCAGAAGTGCCTAATGAGGCTTTAGGATATGTTTATCTTTCAAAAAAATACAAAGAGAAGAAGAAATAAGACAGCAGGCAAAGAACAGATGAGGAGCAGTTACATACTGTAATGAATTGTGGAGGGTCATCAAGACTAGATGAGCCGAGAATTATTTCCCTCTTCAGCTTTGTAGTTAGCTTATGGCAAACTCGCACCTGGAAATAAGCATAAAAATTGCATTAATAATAAAAAGTAGAAATTCCACCCATACTAGAAAGAGTAAAAAGAAAAAACCTAGACCAGAATGGGGAAGGAGAAGGTCTAAAGATCATGTAAGGCATTACTAAGACTAAAACCAAGCAAAGCTTTGAAAGACGACATAAGAGGCCAAAGTATGAAAAGCATAGATGACTATTTCACCTCTGATCTAGTCGCCCCGCCAACTATGAATACAAAGATTCTTTGACCCATCTTCTTGAAGTCACTAGATGCATGCCTCAGAACTGAATCACTGCAAAAATCAGATCAATGAAGGAAATAAAAACCAACATTCCAGGCATTGAACATCCAAAGTCCAAATCATAGAGAACAGCTAAAGAATAATGTAATCCTCCCCCAAAATAAATGCATACTTGCAGCCAGAAAAAAAAAATTAAAAATGGCAACAAAATTCAAACTGAAATAATTAAAATCAAAGTACTTGTTCAGTTTAGATTTTTTAAAAAAAGGTATTTGCTCAGAAATGAGACATAAGTTTCAGGCTTTAAAATTGAACAGATAGTGTTTCACTTTGTGCTTCTAAAAATTTCAGAGTTAAAGCTGAAACACCACAAACAGCAGCTTCAAATCAATCAAACCTTGAATAGCCATCATCAGAGTTTCGGGGACGGGCCCATGTCGCTGTCCGTCTTGATCTTACTGAATGTGCAGTCGGAGTATCACCCGTTCGAACTGATGCACTATGAGAGGTGCCATGAAAACTTGGACTTGGGTCATTCATACACGGATAGTCATTCTTGGGAAGCTCTCCTTTATGCAATTTCTCTAGAAGTTCCTGCAGATGAAAAGAACTTACAATGCTTTACTAATTAATGTTACATTGAGCTTACTTTTCATGTGTTACCCTTTCTACACACAAGTTAAAGGAGTCCAATAGGAATCTAAATATCAACAGAGGGAAATGAGCTAATCTGGCAGATGTCTCAAAAGTCAAGGAGCTTTCCCTGAAAGGATGGTTATTATGAAAAAGTGTGGACACAGCTCAAATTCACGTGTATCTTGGTTACAGAAGTTAATTTTATCTACCTCTATCATGGGGTAGAAGCGTGATAATTGCCATTGCACTTCTTCACCAGCCCGATCCTTTCTAGCAGCGTGTTTCTTCTGAATAAAGGAAAGAAGAAAAAGTAGTTAAATCATTTGAAAATATCAATGAGGTCTACAGGAGTTCCAAAACAATCTCACACTACCTTGTGAACATCAAATTTCAGGGAAAATGGTACAATAGAGCTCTTTTTGCTTTCTGTGGCTCCCTCAAGCAATCTCATGTTATATACTGCATTCATATCTTCCTGTGGCAATCTAGCCAGCTACAGCCAAGAATTGATGTTATCGGGAAATCCATAAAAATGACTCTTTGATTTTATTGAAAAAGAAGAAAGCAATCAAAATGTCTTCCACTGAGTCAGTAACGAAATAAAGTAATTATGTTAAAAGCTAAAATGATACTGCAAACTCTAGGTTGTTTTTCAGAGTGAAGCTTCTTTACAAGGAGAAGCACACAGGCAAATAAATCTTAAAAAAGGAGCCACGCCATAAGGAGTTAAATAAGTCTCCGGGAAAACATCCACTCAGACTCCAAAAGTAATACTTCTGTAGTTATTTAATTACAATATTGATTTAGTTACCTTAAGCTTCAAAAAATGAGTGAGAAAGGGCACATATAACATAGAGAAGAAAGCTAACCTCCATTATTTTTGTAAGTTTGTCACTTTCAAACTTCTCAGGATGAACAGCAGCATAAATCATCAGTAACCGCAGCTTATTCTCACGTGTCACATCCTGCATAGTAAAAAAAGCAGAATCAGGTAATGCTGATACAACAAATCATACAGCATTCACAATTCCACTAGTCTTACTGGTTTCATTCTCAGGAAATTGATGACATCCTTGGTCCCAGCATCTCCAAAAACAAGGTCTTGCTCCAATTGCCCAAGTTCTTTTAGTCCTGATTCCCTTATAATTCTGTTAATCTTTCCAGCAATCTGGAAAGCACAATCGCATGGAGTTCACCATGTCTAGGTTATCTTTCAGGCACCAATAACATGATTATGCACTCTAATTGAAACAAATAGAGAATATACACAATGTTCAAACAGAACATGATGGCAACATATAACTCTTATGCAAACTCCACATAGTAGAATAACAGGTAATTCGTTGGTGGTTGCCAATAAACATAAAAATAAGCACAAATCCATCAATAACATTGAATTGCGGATACGAATAAATAGCTATTGCATGATTTAAGAAGAAAAGTAACAAATCTACTTCCCAAAAATGGAGAAGATAAAAGGCGGGAAGGGAAGGAGGGGTGATAAAACTTGTTACGGTCAGGTGCGCGATACTCACATCAACATGCAGAGAGAGTTTTTCAATTTGCTCGCTATATTGAGGCAATGCTTGGACCATCTTCTGCAATTCACGGGTAGACAACTCACTGCCCTCTCTACATTGAAAATGGATTTGTGTCATTAATAGAAAAGGATATAAAAATAGAAACGTACAATGTACAGAGACACCTATCCCAACCTGGTGAGAGGTGGTAACTTGATAATGTCCATGCAGTTATGAACGTAATGGTAAATCAGTCTAAAAGGGAGGTTCCCCTAGCTCTTGAAAACACTTACCCATAAGGGGAAAATTGAACTATCAAAGTTATATGAAGAATCCGTACTTAATGTGACCCCTTTCAAATCGTGAGAGTTTACATACAACAGAAGTACAACACTACCATGATTCTAACTATAGGTGCGGAAACAGTAATCATCAAATCTAACATCCGATGACTTGATAATAAGAATTCAAACTGAAATGAAAAAACTAAGCTCCTCAGAAGAGGTAGAAGTTTGACACGTCAAGTTGAAGTTGGAACACATTCCAACTAATTAAGGAACAAATAAAGAAATCCGCAATCACAACTGCAAAATTTGGTTTAAAAAATATACGTGCAAAATAATTTGATCGACTGATGGAACAAAGAAAATAACGCTTAAATGAAAGAGTTAGGTCCCAACAAAAAAAAATGCCAGGAGAGTCTGATAGGATATTATTCTACTCAGAAACAATTTGATGGCTATGTCCAAGTGAACTTGTGGGTGTCAAACCATAAAGGGAGAGGATATAAGATGGACAGTATGCAAAACAAACAAAGAGAAATATGAATTGAAAAATGAATGCCAAGTAAATGTAACAATCAACATAATGGCATTAAAGATAGAATTAAAACCGACCTGGCACCATGGTGCATTTGTGCTGCTTTATTCTTTGTGACAAAGTTTGTCATCTTATCATGCAACCGTTCACTAGCCTGACAAGAAAATTATTGATCAAAGGCAAACCCAACGTGATAAATACTCATCAAAACAGTGTTAGCGTTATCAACTACACTTACATCTGCTATGTGTGCATGTCGAAGCTCTAGCCAGATAGGGTCGTGATCCTCCAAAAGGACCTCTTTTTTCTCAGGTACCCCAGTTTTGCTTGGAACCTTAGACAGAAGAATATTTATTTAGGTGATTGAAAATTTTTAACAGGACAGCCAAATAAATTATTAACACTAACTAACCTCGTGCACATATTTATTTCCCTCCATGTATAGCAGATCATGACACATGGCGTCATACGTCCATTCATGTATTATCGGAGCAATCTATGCACCATTGGAATAAATTAGAGCAAGCAGATGTATAAAAGATGGTCGAAAAAATTTATCTGAAAGCCAAGAGAAGTAGGGCACAGGAATCGACACAATGTCATACCTGATCTACAGATCTATCAAGAATAAGCAATTCACATGTTTCTGTTTGAGGGTAATTAGGTAGACTAGCTTTATATTTCATAAGACAATTCCAAACACCGGCAGCAAGCTTTGTCGGAATTAGGTCACGGAATGTGGTCATTGTAGTGGGATCAAGGGATTTAGCAGCACGGTACCGCACTGAAGGAAATTCCTGCAGAACATCAATGTCATTTAATCTACAGAATTCATGAATAGAGAACTTATCAAGCAACTGATGAATTTCAGTCTCCTACTCGCAGCGAAGCAAAAACAGTAGCAATCCTGGTTGCCATTGAATTCAAACATGCTTCGCCCTTGCGTGAAATCTCTTCTTCCCCAAAAAGCTCCTCCAGGGCCCTCTCATTATCAGTAATAAAACCCTACAACAACATGCAAATTTTTAAGCAAGCAGCCAATATTAATGCCAAAACCCAAAAGACCAAATTCCACCTCATTAAGGAACAAAGAAACAAAATAGCCAAGATAGTGTTATTGACATGTCTCAGCTATCTTCTATTCAATTCGAACCAAAAATAAAATTAAAAACAATAGATGGTTCAATAACTTTTCATTCATCCTCAAAATCCTAATTATTAAAAAGATGGAAACTATGTTTATGAGGCATAAACTAAAATAAAGTCAAATTACACATACCAATACAGTAGTAGAACCGAACATACCTGACTATCTATCGCAAAGAATTCCAAATTCATCTGCAGGTTTTCCACCCAATATGAGAATTCTCACAAATACAATGTTTCCCAAAAATTGAAAGCTCATAATCATAAATATTCAGTAACCTCACTCAAGGCACCAAGGCGAGGTAAAACACCAACACCCCTCTTTATCTGGCCCACCAGTTCTTTTGGTACAGAAGAACTGAAGAAAACAAATGCCCTAAGAAAGAGAGAAAAAGAGAGTTCTGAATGTTAGTTCAAGGAAACCTTAACCCACACAACTATCTGAAGCAAACTATAAGAAAACGGCAACTGAAAATAAGTGGGAAAGGGGGCGTGCTTACTTTTTGTACAAAGGAGATCTCCCAGACATATCAGACAAGAAGATACCTACACTGTGTACCCATAAAAAACCACAGAAGTTAATCAGCAAATAGCATTAGCATGATTAAACAGAATCTGGTGATTACATTGTGTTAGAATAGCGAACCCATCCATACATGAGTGAATTATTTAGAACAGTGATTCCATTAATGGGACTCCAAAATCTCAAAAATCCCCTGATGTTCCAATTAAAGATGCTCGGCACACAACCTTTAAGTTCAAAGGCAAGATTGAAAACATGCAACATTTCCAAATGCAGTTCATGTATTGGCATGAATTCAACGAAGCTAGAATCCTCTTCACTCAATTCAGGCGCAACTTTAGGTTAAACGATTGTTAGACAATTAATAAAGTTCATTGTTAGAAACCCATTATTTAGGTGGTTAAAGAATGTCAAACTAAACTCTCGTAAGAGAAAGGTGTTTACTTCTCTTGGGTTGGCTGAATAAAATATATAGCATCCATAGTAGGTAAAGGCTGCCGTCGCCTGTGTATATCTTCCACCACTGCAAAAGAAAATGGGAATCATCAGTTGATGTTGAGTACCATTCCAGCCATGTAAACATGTCAATATAAGATCAGTAAGATACGAATTCTTAGGAGACTGGCCTTCTAGTCTTACATGAAACTCCCTCCTCAGTAATATCTGCCATCTTGCATGCGTATGACATTACTTTAGTAGTCATTCTGTCCATGACAAGCACCTGGAAGTATTGAAGTCAAAGAAGATGGTAAACAAACAATAGATTAGCTAAGATAATGGATGAAACTAGACTAAGAACCCAAAAATTAAAAAATAAAAAATAAAAAATAAAAATACATAAACACATACTAACAAACCAGAGGAGCTACATAAACACATCCACGGTCACAGTGGGGAACCACTAAAAGTCAAGTAATACACTCTGAGCATAATGGCGGACATTATAAATGAAACTTTGAAAGAAGTTAAGTGAACAATGCCAGCCACGACTGTTTTTCATTCACATTCTACTATAGATCTTAAAAGCATTAATCTCAATTTCAGTCCGTAAACTAATTTTCACCATCATAAGAGATCATAGCCGATAGGAATATCAAAGATATCCTTTCTAATCTAACATTAATGCTAGATCATCTATAATCGACTATCTGATAATGAAACAACAGAAATATGAAGTTCTCTCTTACCTTCCAAGTTGATTTTGATTCTCCCTTTTTCGTTGATCGAAGCATTTCGTACAACAATCCTGGAGAAAGTACAAAGCACAACTTAATCGATCACAGCATTCACTTCAACCCTTATTATTACTTTATGCAGCCGTAATAAATGATATATACTCCTTTCTTACCACTTGTAAGTTGTAATTACATCATTAGCACTAAAAACTAGCAGTATAATACAACTAGCCAATACTTGAATTCAAAATAATCAAAGCGGACATATCGGCTAACAACAAGCTCCGTGCCTGCACTTCTATGTATACGCTAAACAATTTAACTACCCCGATCAAACAGAAAAGAAATGAACGAAAAAGAAGGGAAAAAGAAAGGAACTAATCATACTCCTACGAAGCTTAAAAAATTCAAATCACACATGAATTCAATTGTATTCGATAAAATTAAGCTCGAAACGAAGAAGAAAAGAAAAACAAAGCATGAAGTAAATTTGAATTAACTTACTATCACGGCTAATTTGGCGGAAAGTTTTGTACTCCCCGCCCTGCGACGACGTATCAGAATCAGACATGGACATCTTGGAACTCTCTACAAAAAAGAAAACTACCGCGCTTCCTTCAGGACGACAAATTCGAAAGCAATAACGGATCGGAGATCGGTGTGATCGGAATCGGAGCAAATTTGGAGACGGAAAACCGGAGTAATGATATTGGGAAAGGCAAGCACGAAATCCCTCCCAGGAAAGAAATAAAAAAGAAATGAAATTAATAAAATTGGGGAAGTTCCATTGTTGACTAATCAAAGCCCGGTTGTTGAATATTATGCGACCCGAATTTTACTAAATCTTCCCTTAACGGTCACAACTTGCAAGTCGGAACAGAAAAGAGTTTTTGATTGTGCGAATCGGGTCGGACAACTGTAAAAAGGAGTTGGTCTCGGCGCTGATGATTATGCGACGAATTTACCTTTATGACCTTAGATGTTCGTGGATTCTGTAAAAGTCTGCGCTTTTGTTTCTTTTTTTTCTTTTTTTGGTAATAACTATCTGGAAGTAAAGAACAAATAAAATGTACCAGTATTTTAATCAAGTAGAATATTATCAGAAGACGCGGTTAAGTTTTGATGGAGTTTAAGCCAATTCAAAAATTGCATACAAGTAAAGGATGGAATTTCTAGAAGCCATATACAATATTGTTACTTCATTTCTAGGAAATTTACAAGCAAACAAAGTGCATTTTGTGTTTTTTGCGTAAAATCATAAATTGCAAAATTGCGATTTAAGAGAGAAGAGTACACATCAAAATATGCACTGATCAATTGGTGAAATCAAGAATTACACCAAAAAATGTGTAGTCCGATATATATATATATATGATAAATTAATTTCGTAATAAATTATCTAACGAATTTACAAGGACAAAAAGAATTAGAAGATTTGAAGAACTATTTATCATGGTCAGATTCACACTCACAAAATATAAGAGTTTGACTAAAGCTAAAACTTCATTTTATGGAAAGTAAACCTCCTGTGTTTGCCATTGTCGAGAGAAAAATACAAGAACGAGAAAATTCATCATGATATGGCCATGTTGTGGAGAAGATGGTGGCCTCCAAGCACTTTTTCTAACCAAGAGAGAAAAATTAAATTAAGAAATTGTTTCGACGTGAAGATAATACTATCAATTTTGAATGTACAAGTAACCGTGTTATTATTTCTCCAAATTGATTTGAAATTTCGGAGCTGTTGCAAAATTTCAGAACTTCCATCATTGACGTGCTTCCTAGCATTTGAAAACACACATTTTTTATTTTTTTTTACAAAAGAGGAGGTCATTGCCTCATACCGCTACATTACGGGCATAAGAAATTACATCATACCGCAACTATTGAATGACCGATGCGGGAGGCTGTGTTAATTTCTTAACACCCCATTCAACTTGCTCGGTCATGCCGGCAAGGCAGTCGGCAGCAGAGTTGGCTTCTCTATGGGTATGATCTAACGACACCGTCCAATCTCTGTCCTGCAGCTTTCTGATCCCCAAAACCGTTCCTCCATGGATTCTCGGTTGAATTGCTCGATCCAGCACCAGTTTCATTGCTGCGGTACTATCGGTTTTCACAATGATCCTCCTTTCTCCAATCTCCCAAGCCAGCAGCAATCCTTGCCATATACTCCATAACTCTACTCTAACTATATTTGTTGCCCCTATGTTAACTGTGAATTCTGTAATCCAGTCCCCCAATTCATTCCTAATGAGGCCTCCACCTCTTGCTTCCCCCGTCACTGGATTATAGGATCCGTCAGTGTTTAATTTCGTCCACCCTGTAGGAGGAGGCATCCATCGAATTTGCACTTGTCGCCCGACTCCCTGACTAACCCTAATCGCTTAATTTCTCCCATACGCCTGGTGAATCTCCTCCACTTTCTTCCTTATCTCATCAATCATGTATCCCACCTAGTAATTGGCCTTGACGAACACAAACTCATTTCGCCACCCCCAAAGTTTCCAAACTGTAATTGCAAATGACTGGGCCCATTTCCCCTGCTTCTCTATCTGATTTGAGCAGATTCCTTAGCAACCAATCATTCAAATCATCAGATAAGAAATTCATGTCATCATTATTTATCAAAAGATGGTCCCACAGCTGCCTAGAGAATCGACAGTCCCTAAAGACATGAATAATAAATTCCTCCGTTAGACCACATCTTGAATATATGGTTGTATCTGTAATATGTCTTCTGTATCTTTCTAGATTCGTCATCAATCTGCCCTTAGCTACTAGCCAGAGGCATGTTTTCACCCTCTCTGGCCCAACCATGACCATATAGCCTTCCAGATTGGTCTCCTCTGTAATTCGATATCTTCTTCCACCAAGCTATACGTCGATCTTGTGGTAAACATACCATTACTGGACGCTGGCCAGCAGCACTTATCATGGCCTCTTGATGGATGTGCGGCAGCGTTGCTGCCACCTTCATAAGCTCCCTCACTGCCAGCAGATGCTGGAATAGACCCCAATTCCACGTGTCCTCCGACGAGACAAACTGGATCGCTGTCGCCTCTTCTTGGTCAGGCGGTATCTCCCCCAACGGCACCTCCTCCAATGGTCTAGATCCCAAGGTCCAGGAATCTTTCTAGAATTTGACAGACTTGCCGTCGTTCAGAATCCAATGCACTCCCCTTATTAGTGGCCTCCAAACCTTTGTAATTGACCTACAAACCATGGAACTATTTGTAGGGGTAAGAGGCCCAAATTTTGGCAATCCAAAGAATCCGTATTTCGCTCTAAACACACTGATCCAAAGCGAATCAGGTTTATTCAAGAGGGCCCAACCCAACTTCATTAGAAACGCTTTGTTCATGGATCGTAGTTTCTTAATCCCAAGCCCACCAGCCTCTTTCCCAACGCACACAGCATCCCAGCCCACCAAGCTCATTCTTTGGGTCTCCTCATCTCCGCCCCATAAGAACCATCTGCAAAGCCTTTTAATTTCATTCAAGGTTTTTGCTGGTAATAAAACGGTTTGCATATTAAAATACGGAAGTGTGGAAAGCACCGACTTGATCAGCGTCAATCTCCCGGCTAAGGACAAACTGGAAGCATTAAGCCCTCCAAGTGGTGCCCTATCTTTTGTCAATCTCCCATGAATCAGTGGAGTACCAAGTATTTCCCAAGGTTTGACACTTTGAGGAATCCCAACTTATTGTCCAAGAAAGTGCATGTTTGCCTTTCAATATTTTGCGAAAAGAAGACCCTGGTCTTGTGTTCGCTAATCTTCACTCCTGATGTCGTGCAAAATTCGTCCAACACCGATCTTATCACTTTCACTTGACGCTCTGTGGCCTCCATAAAAAATTTTATATCGTCGGCAAATAACAGGAAAGGCAATTTGAATCTCGAGCGGCCAAAAGTGGGGGGTCTCCACTCACCATTCTCAACCTTTTCCGAAATGACATGCCTGAGTCTTTCTATACATAATACAGAGAGGTATGGGGAAACAGGGCCCCCTTTGGCGGATTCCTCTAGTGGGTTGAAACTCCTCCGACGTAGCACCGGTCCACTGAACCTGCATTGAGGCAATTGTAATGCAATTCATCACACTTGTAACAATCAGCTCTGGCAGCCCTGCTTTTTTCAAAGTATCCTCAATGAAGTCCCCATTTAATCATGTCGTACGCGTTTTTCAGGTCGATTTTTATCGCTATAAAGTCTTTCTTGCCTCTCCTCGTTTTCATTAAATGTATGGCTTCTTGTGCTATGATTATATTGTCAGAGATTAGCAGCCCCGGGATAAAACTGACTTGGGCTGGTCCAATTATCCATGGCAATACAGGTTTAATTCTATTAGCAAGAATTTTAGTAATAATCTTGTAAACAACATTACAAAGACTAATTGGACGAAACTGTCGGATCGATTCTGGATGAGGCACTTTGGAGATTAGGACTATTAAGATTTTGTTGATCTCTGCTACACTCTCCTTCTCATTGATCACCCCCATGACCATTTTGCAAACAGAGTCCTTGACTACTGGCCATTTCTTTTGGAGAAACAAGGCGTGCAACTCGTCCAAGCCTGGGGCTTTTAAAGGATGCATCTCCTTTAGAGCTTCTATTACTTCAGCTTCTACAACCAGCCTATTCATAAAGATCACCTCCTCTGGTGGGATGGGTGGGAATACGTTGCTTCTACCATATTCCACTGGACAAGATATGGGTGCTGCATACAGTGATTTAAAATACAGAGTTGCCATTCCCTGTAGATCCCTCTGGTTCTCCACAATTTCACCCTCATCATTTCGTAATGTCGTGATTATGTTTTTCCTCCTAGGACGCTTTACATACGAGTGGTAGAATTTAGAGTTTCTATCCCTAGGTAAAGTCCATTATCTGTTTGATTTTTGTATTATGAGAAGCTCCTCTTGGACAAAGATCTCCTCCACTTCCTTTGACAACACCGACTCCAACTCGTCGAGTTTGGCCGATGTATAGGTCTCCTCGGCACGTTGGATTCCTCCCAGGCGAGCAAGAGTTCTCTTCTTCCTCCGAAAGATATTTCCAAAAGTTGTATTATTCTATCTCTCGGCCTCTACTGTGAAATTTCTTGATGCTTGTACAAAATTCTCCTCTGGCTTTCATGTATTTCCGAAAGTGTTTCTTCTTCGGGAATATCTTGCTTTTGCTTTTTGCCAAACACGATCGGTAATCAATGAGAATCTGAACCTTAATATTGTACATGTTGTTATATTAGACGCTCATTACGAAGATCAAACACTTAGAGCGAAAAAAATATATATATACTTCACGGCCAACATTTCCTCCCCTTCATTCTGCTTGGATCCAATCCAAACATTCCCGAATATTTAAATTTTCTGCTTGATTGTACATATTTATTTTAATTGTTTAGTACTCCTAAAAAAATTTTAAGAAAACCATTTCCACTCATTCTTTATTTTTCTTTCTAAACATTTATTTACCAATTTTCTTTATTTTCCCTCTAGTTATTAATTTTTTATGTTTTTCTAAAACTTTTAGAATCTAATTTATTAATTTTGTTACAGCTAAAGTCATATTTATACGATTTCCACCCATATTAATAAATTTATTTTGTCCTCGCATCCACCCTCTCTTCCCAACATTTTTTTTTTAAAAAAAATAACATTGGTATTGCCAGTAAAAAAAAAAATCATTAGAAAAAAAATAGTAATGATTAAAAAGACAAAATTATTAACTTTTAAACTTTTAATAATTTCCAACTAAAAAAAGATGATTTTGTAATTATATATGTCATATCTGTCTTATTTCATTATATATTTTTACTACATATATTATTTTTTTATTTTAAGAAAATCACAGCTAAAATTGTTAGGGTGAGGAAGAATAGAGAGTAAAGGTATATGATTATTAGAGAGGATGTGAAAACAAAGTAAGGGTTGGGATCTTGGCCACCGCAAGTGATAGCGAAGGTGGATATCCAATCTATTGTGATTTATGAAGATGGTTTACCAAGCTATTTCAGGGATGAAATGTGGTACAGTTCGGGTCATTAAGGAGTTAATGGAACGGACATGGAAGGTGGTACTAAGACATGAAATTCGGAAGCCCAACTTTGTGGGGGATTATTTGACATTTTTAGTGGCATCATGTCCCGGGGACTATTAATTTTTAGTCTCCACCGAATATAGTAAAACCGTGATAAGATCATGAATTCAACAATCTAACAATCTTAAGATTGACCTCTTTCGTTGTACAAAAAAGAAAAAGTAAAGGTTGGGAACATAATTTTTTGTTTTAGTTAGGCCATAAACCAATTCAACCTTAAATTTATTAATTAAGAGCTTAACTAATTAAAAACTTAAATTTTAAGTGCATTTGATAATTCAAAGTAAGATGTCTTAACAAATTAAGTGTGTCTGAAATGCTACTACAAATATGAGTCTAAAAATAAGTGATAGGCCTATTACTTATGACTGAACTGAATTCTTGAAACGATTGTTTTCCTGTTTAGTTACTTTTATGTTTATATTTTTTATGTTTTATCTTGAAATAATTTTATTAATCTTGATTTTTAGTTATAAATTAAAATTTATACAAATTATTTTTATTTAATAAATATTTATTTTAATATAAAAATTAAAAATCCGAATAAATTCCATGATCAATTATATTTGCCATAAAATATGATATTTTTTGATAATGATAAAGATATGACATTATTATTAACTGAAAAAATAATTACATAATAAAATTTAAATATTCTTATAACATAATTTTATAAGAATACTATTATTTATTATCATAGTTTCATATAAATCAATTATTATTTTAGATAAAATTATAAGTCGAGATACTTTAAATTTCAGTGTTCAGACTTCATATTTCAGACATTTTATTCAATCTTCAGATTTTGAATTTTATCAAACAAGAAAAACTTAATCAGTTCAATAATTATGATTCAGTCTTCAGATTTCAGACTTCAAACCCAAATTAAATTTTATCGGGGCCTTATTCATATGAAACGTTTCTTTTCAAATTTTGTTAAATGTTACATATATTTCTATATCGATGTGATTACATGCAACTTTTTTGGAGTCACGTAAAACAACTTAATAAGCCAAACCTAAGAGTTTGACGGGTAGAAATTATACATGTTGTGAAATTAAAAAAACAAAAAGAGTGAAAGATATTACCTCCCCAACTGCACAAATGAAACATTTCAAAAAAAAAAAAAACTGCACAAATGATGAAATGGCACAACTCATTCAACTAAAATTTGACTATTATTATAGGTCAAAATGGGTTCAAACCTAAAAAAGGTTATTAATTTGACATTAACAGTAGCAATTTTCTTTTTCATTGACCTAGTAAAATAATCGTTTGTTTGTCTAATAACTCATTTTCCATTTTCACTCATTTTACCTCTTAAACACAAAACCAATAAAAAAAAAACATCATCCAAACAACTTTTTAATTTAACTTTTAAAATATTGTGTTTAGTCATTATACAATTGTAAAGTCTTCGTTTTGGTTACTGAACTATTGTAAAGTCTTCATTGCGTTTGGTTACTAAACTATTGTAAAGTATTACGTTTGGTCACTGAACTATTATAAAGTCTTGTGTTTGGTCGTTATACTATTGTAAAATCTTCATTTTGATCGTTGAATTATTTTAATTTCATAAATAAACACTATACTATAATACTTTCTAAATAAAAAACTAAATTACCTTTTAAATCTCCTCTCAAATCCAAATCAAAAACTAAAAAAAAACATTGTCCAAACAAATACTCAGTAGTTATGCGAGCACAGGACATTATCAGTATGAACCTCAATGAGGCACGGTGATTGTAAAATGCTGGGGCCTAAAATGGACGTGCTTTGCTGCCCTCTGCCCACTGCTACCAAACAGAGAGCCCAGAAAAGGGAATAGTTTTCACTTTTAACCATCAATTCGATTTACTACTATAGCGGCAAGCAAAAACAGCTCACTAATCAAACAAAAACAATTATATTGACAAGAAAGCACATCAAACGAACTTGAATAGAAGCTGCAAAAAGCCAATTTCCTCCTGTACCCATTTTCCTTTGGCTTTTTTGCACCAAGAAAAATACTAGCTTTAGGGAAGTAACCAAAAAATGGGTTATCAAAAAATTCGGAGAATAGTACGCATCTTATCCAAATTACGTATGAAGCACATGACACGAGATGAAACCAAAGGAAAATTTTTTTGTCTAACCCGATGGAAGAATTCGAATAGTACCAAAATGCAAAAGTCCAGATTGACTTCACAAAGAACGCAAGAGGACTGTGTTTTCAATATGAAGAAAGAAAACAATCAAGAAAAGGCCAAATTCCAGTGGCTTTGACCAATACCCAGATTCTTAAAAAAAAAAAAAAATCTACAATCAAAATCATGCTCTCCTTTATAATTTTCATTTCACATATGATGTAACCAGCAAAAAAGGAGACAAAAAAGATCACTGCTTTTGCTCACTAGTTACTACTACATTTTGATCATATTTTTTTCCCAACTTTTTTGTGCTACGAAGGCGAAGCAAGTACTCCCTTAACATTAGTATTGCTATTGTAGTACCTGGAAAGAACCTTGCACTTGACAACATTGTCGTAGACATAGAACCCAGGCGTCACCATGATCCTAACTATGGTCGGGACCAATTTCTGAGCCTTGTTGTCACCACCCATGTCCTCCATGTAAATTGAATCGAAGGATGTCCCTTTATCCACTCTGAAAATGGGTAGGCTAGGATGCACTGAATGAGCCAAAAGGTGAACTAACCACAGTGCTTTAGATGCACCAAAAAAGGACTGCAAAAGTTGCTCAGGCCAAGCTCGATTCCACCCAAGCATAGCCACAATCTCGCTCATTTTCCTGTCACAAAACTTGCTGAAATCTTCGCTAAAATGCTTGGTCCCTTTGTTCAGAACTTCATCCCACGTGAGCCCTCGTAATCGGTTAAAGGACACAAAATTTGCTTCACAACGATCGATTGGATTCAAGATGGAGTTTGATGAGCTTTTCTGGAACCCAATAGATTCAAAATCTTCATAGAAGGCTTTGTTCAGTAATGCCTCAAGATACAAGACTAGACCCCTTGGATTTTTCGAAAACGAGACCTTGATTTCGTAAGGCTGGAGAAGCAATGAAATCCTGTCATAAACTTTTCCACCCATTTGTCCAAGCTGAAGAGTCAAAGCCCGAGCCAAAAGCCTCACAGAAGATCTAGCCTCAGAAACCGAAACCAAGAAATGTTCAATCACTTTGCCTTGATCATGACCAACTCTCACGAACTGATAATTCAGATGATGATTATTAAGCTTTGAATTAGACCCGGCCCTGTTATCATTATTCCCATTAGCACCATTATTATTGCTGCTACAAACTTCAAGCCCAGACTTCAAATTGTGGCAATAAATTTCAAGCTTGTTCAGCTTCTTTTCCAACTCTGCCATAGCATATTTCAACCTTGAAGCTTCAAGAATAGCCTCATCCCGCTTCCTGGTGGCTTGAATCAGTTTATGTGAGAGCTCCGCCGCCGCAAGCTTCCACTGCTCCTCCGTCGGAAGGCTAACTGAGTCAGTATCCGATGCCGACCTGGGGCTTTTCTTCGCCAAACCGGAGAAGATAGACTTGAAAATCCCATTTGGGCTGGCTAGAGATTGCCTGTGAACATTTCCATTGTTATCCACAACCTTCGAATTAGGCCGACACTTATTGCATGAAACCCCTTTATCGTCTTCCCGGCCAACAACGTGTCCATTACTACTGTGCCCCTTTTTCTTTGAACTCGAACTTGAAGAAGAAATTCCCCTGTTTTGTTGATGCAACGGAGTGGGATGATGGTGCCTCCCTTCAGCAGAATCATTTGGGGTTGTCGCTCTAAAACTGCTTCTTGACATCTCCTCATCTTCATTCCCTTCTTCAATCTTCAAATCCCACAAACAAAATTCAGATTATTTTCCAAACAAATACAGAATCAAACTTTTTTAAAAAAAAGAAAAGAAAAAAGCAGAAAAGGGAATAGGAGAGAAGAAATACTTACAGGAGTGAACTGGGGAGAAATTGGGTGTTTGGAAGAAGAAGTTGCCATAGAATTGTTCAAAATCTCATTATCCTTTTTTGTTTTTTGTTGGGCTTAACGCTACTAATTAGAAGGGGAGAAAGGATCGATGAAGAAGTATTGCTATCAAGGTGATGGGGATTCGAATTTTTTTTGAAGATTTGGTTTGGTTTTGGGGACAATTGTGGGTTCTGAATTTTTGTGTGATTCGTTTCCTTCAAGGATAGAAATTTCGTCGCCTTGTAATCATGGTTGTTTATGAATTTTGACAGAGTATTTCCATTTTCTTTTGCAGTCGGTCCTCTCTCTCTGGCTCTCTGCCCTCTTTCTGGCAGCAATTACTCTTTTATATTTCGAGCTCCCAATATACTTACCATGCAAATATAAATTCCAAGTAATCTGGCACTTATTTTATTGTTTTCTTCCGGAATTTATTGCTTCTGAATTCGCACGCGCCGGTGAACTACTGGTCAACTCCTATACGACAGCTTTTCTTTGCTAAACGCTCAGTCAACGTCAGTCTTCTGGGCTTCAAATCGTTGCTGATTGGTTCGTGAGTTCCACGGCCTTTTCCTAGTTCGAGAACAGTAGTACTCGCTACTCGCAAGTGTAAAAATTAATTTAAAAATTTTAAATTAAAATAGAACCCAAATATAGAGAAACAAAGTAAACTTGAAAATTTTTTAGATGCACTGCATTTTATGAAAATTCAAATTAGATACGCATAGATTAGTACTAGAATGGATCAGATTTTTCATTAATCTTTTTTTAGTAATTAGGGAAAGATACAAACAATGTAGCCAATCAAAATGAAGTTAATATAATAATTTATTCGATACAAATAAATTTATACCAAAAAAATTATTTAACACACATAAATAAATGAAGATTGGTTACTTTAGTTAATTACTATGAACATCATAAGAAAGAATAGAGAATTAAATCATATTCGCATTTTGGAAAATATCCACAATATTGAGGGGGAAACCAAGGAGGTAGACTCTTGGAGGCATTTAAATTGGAGAAGAAATATTCACAATTAATTGGAGTATCGACTACTCCCTCCATTTCAAAATGTAAGTTTTTTTAGACTTGGCACGTAAACTAAGGAGACAATCATCCAACAATTAATTTATGTGTTAAATATCTTTTTTACCCCTCATTAATTACATTGAACCTATAAAAAAGACTAAATAAAAATAAATTAGCATCATTTATTAGGGGTAAAGTTGGAAAAAAATCATTAATTTACCTAGAATTTGTAAAACGACTTACATTTTGAAAAAACTCTCCAAACCTAAAACGACCTACATTTTGAAATGGACGGAGTATTTCATAAATGGGGGATGTGAAATTTATGTTGTACTATATACGTGCATTTAATATAGAGGGGAAAATATAGGTTGTTTTTAATTATAATAGTTAATTACATCTTCCGCGTTGATACAATTCAGAAAGTTTATAAAGTTTTGATTTTTGTCCAATCAATTCTGAAAGAGGGCACCTCTCTTTCTCTAATTCATTTCTTTCGGTCCCCCTTTTGCCTTTTGGATCTAACTCAAAATATTTCTGGATGGATTAGTCAACTAAACAAATATATGGTTACATGAAAGAAACTCATACACATTTAACTAAAGATCGGGTGTTCGAATCCTATATTGATTGTAAAAGCAATTATATAATCTTTCGAGTAACTATTTCAGACATCAAGATTTCTCTAGTACAAGAAAAAGATAACTCGAGTAACACTAATCATAATCACTCTTCTATATGTAAAACGAAAAAATAAAATAAAATAAGCAAGCATCTTCTTCCATTAGTCATGAGTAATATTGTAATGTACAACATAATAATAATGAAGTTTTGGTAGAAAAGTTCAATTTTGTTTTGGGGCCAACTAGCCTAGCTACTGGCTTGCGTGCGATATGTAATTTTGTTAGGAAAACCTTTCTACTTCAAACCAAATACTGACACCTACAATATTGCATATCTTATAAAAAGAGTGAAAATGAAAACAAAAATATGGTACATTACATCGTGACAACAACCACAGTTTATGAAATTAAACTGTTTCCTTAAAATATAAAGAAAGCTATCATCATCTGGTAAGAATTCAAGTCCAAAATGATACTCCACTACAATTGTTTGGAACTGAAGTCATATAATTTAGTCTAGTACTGTGACATTTTCAAACCAAACACATTAAATTACTCCTTCCGTTTCTTACTCGTAATTTAAATTGTGCTTTATAAATAAGACGAAAAAGAATACGAGAGTGTTCGACATTAATTAGCTAAAATACGGTATTGATGAGAAAAATTTTTCAGCGGTTTGTCGGTCTATCTTATTTAATCATCCGGAGAGTTTCCCATATAATTTTCTTCCTGAAATCACGTAGTTGATGAAGATGGAAACTTTGTCTTCTCCATGCATCTTCTAACACCGATTACGTTGTCTCTTTGTAACTCCACTTGACTTTACTACGTTGTATGTACGTAATTACAATTTTGTTTCTTCTGATCTGACGGGTCATCAGAATTTTGGACGAAAATGGTGATAGTAAACTCAAAAAACAAAAAACAAAGAACAAACAAATTATCTTCACTGCATCTCCCTCAATAAATGTCAGCGGGCCTCGTCGTCTTCTGCTCCCTCCAAAATTAGCAAAACATCTTTGATTTTTTCACTTGTTAACCTTTCCCTTCAATTTTCATGATGAAATTTGGCGTACAAATTGACTGAAATAGTACTGACATTGTAGAATGCAATCATTAGCTAGACGAGGGACGATGTTAAGAAATTATTGTATCGTGACATTGGAGTTCTATATGGGGGCAAGTGTGACGATACATACATAAATTACGGTTTTATTCCTAAGGAATATTATCAAATTAGGTCAACTAATGATCTTGGTTAGTTGGATTGCTTAGATAAGAAATACAATTATGAATCGAGGCTTAGCGACTAGTGACAAGGCTGCGTAAGTGATAATTACATAAATCCGTCTCATTGTAAAAGTCATGTTGAATTATTTAAAAAATGTCGAAAAGATAATATCGAAGTTGTGAAATGTTTCGATCAATTTATAGAGCTCTTGCAGATTATTACTGTCGTTTTTTTTTTTTACGGTTCATGCTCGTACCATAACTTAGTAACTCTCCCAATTTAAGGATTGCTACGGCACATCAAATTTATTGAAGACAGAAAAAAAGAAAAAAAGTTTTAAAAAAAAAAATGCAGAGCAAAAAGATGAATTCATGTAGAAGTCTGAACACTGAAACCCGTCTCCTGATGGAGTAGTAAATGAATGCATAAAGAGACGAGAAACCAAATGAAGGAAGAACGACAAGAAAGTAAAGGTGAAAGCATTAAGTGAAGAGAGATATGAGCGTGGGAATTGGGGAGGAAAGAAAAACACCGTTTGAAGAAATGTGTGAATTCATAGCAAGTCATTGAAATAGTAAAGCGATAGGAAAGTTGGGTCATTCTCGGCAGTAAAGATTTGATAGAAAAAGAGTGGTACTACTACTACACTAGCTAGCTGGTAGGGATATGGTTTAAATGCAGTTGCGGCATTAAATTTAGATGGTCACATTTAAGACCTTCAACTACCTCATATTAACTCCATTGGGACAACGATTGGTCTAATGGGTTGATCATGATGACCGAATTTCAAAAAAAATCAAAAGAGCCCGCGATATGAAATGAAATAGGGATAGATTTGATGCAAAAAAAAAATTTTAAGGGTTTTGGAAAATGCATGTGAAGGTAATAAATGAGACAACGAGGAAGGATGTGTGTTGGGTTGGGTGAAGTGTGTGCAACAAAAAAAAAAACAAAAGAATTGAATTCGGGCACAGCGGTCCCCGTGGGGCGCTGGCCGGCTGAACTGATGCCTCTGGGAAGTCTGGCTGACCTTACCGGTCTACCCCACAATTTCCTCGGTTTGAAGTTTTTAGTCCTACAGTATGAGACAACCGTCTCGTTTATGTGTTTGGAAAAATTTGGTAACATTCCACCAAATGGTTTAAAAAGTACTGGCCATTCTTCTTATTTGAATGGCATTTGTGATATACTTAGTAGCAAATTACATAACATATGTATATATCACCGAACCGTCGTCTACAAACAGTGTGCAATATTAAGGCGTAATAACATTAACAAACGGTCCGTGGGAATGGTAAAATGGCTATCTTTGTGGTTTTGAGTTGTTCTCATGGCAAATTGAAAATTGCTAACCAGATTAGCTTTGGCACGAGTTGCTTTTAAGAGAAGCTGATAAATTGAACCCAAATTTCAATTTTTTTTTTTTAATTTTTTATTAACTCTTCCATGGTTAAATAAATACGGATTAATTTCAACTCGTATTCCCTCCCAAATTTCTCATCCTCTAATTTGATTCTTTATCTTCTCTCCCTCTAACTCTTGTTCTAATCCCTCTGTAATTCCCCCTCACATTATCCGCCTCCCAAATTTTTGATAAAATTTGACAATAATATGATGGTTGCTTTTACTTTATGGTGTGAGTATCCCTTCTCCTCCACCCCCGGTTGATGACTGAATCAATTTATGGAGATCCTTACCTTTTTCTTTTCCTTTATTCCCCCCTCTTGGCTGATTAAAAATTTAAAAATGTTATTTATTGATTTATTTTGCATATTTGGACTGATAATCTCCTTCGTTCAATTCAAAGGAAATCACAACTTGCGTATATTGTCAACAAAATGATTAAAAATTTCATGTACTCCCTCCGTCCCATAATTATTGTCCATTTTGCCCAAAAAATTTTGTCCCAAAATTATTGTCCAATTTGACTTTTTATTGATCAAGTTACACATTTGTTCTTAGTAAAAAACATTATCCATAAAATCTTTGTGGTTAAACAATTACTTATGTAGGGGTATATCCGGTTGTTCAAGGTAAAATATAGTTAAGTTTGACGAAAAATAAAATTTTCTATTTTAGTAAAACTGGACAATAATTATGGGACGGAGGGAGTATATGGCAATTTCTTCCTTCCTAGGCCATTTATTAATATATTTTCATCAAAATATTTAAGTGATTAAAATATTGAATTAATATAACTATGCCTATAATTTTAACCTCCTTCGTTGAACAACTAACTCTTTAGTTTTTTTTTTTTTACAAAAAAAAAATTTAAGAGTTTAAAATTGAATTGAACTCATGCTAAATTTCAAATCACGGCGGAACTCGTTCATTCCTAAATATAGGCTTAACCATAACACATTTTTATTTTTGAATACGAAGAAACTCACAAGTTTAGTTACAAAACTTCTAAGATGAATGAGATGAAAGTATTAAACCAACGTATGAATCAAAGTGGACGGAGACGTGAAATAATGACAAACCGGCATACAAGCAAGAACTTCTAATCCAGGTGATTCAAAAAAAGGCTAAAAGATCCAGTGTCAAGATAAAGTTTAAGAACCAATAGCCCATCTTCTATTTCCAAAATTCCAAATGGACCAGTAGCCCATTTCTTCTTTCCGATGTCACGTGCTGATCAACAGTTGTCTCAAAACCATCTAACTTCCTCCATAAACAAGCACTTCCATAAATTTCATATTGACATCAATCACTACCAAAATATGAGAGTTTTTATCCCAAATAATTTTCAATGGAAGGACCTGATCAATAATATATGTCGTGGAATCTCCTTATAATAGTTTCAGATTTACCAAATTCGAATTTATAGTATCATACTAAGAGAGAAACCAGAGAGAGAAAATCAAACTTCTTCTCACGTTGACACATAGGACAAAATCATATATGTCATTTTCCTATAAGTTGACATAAAAAATATTTACAGCAATTACACTAATTGTACTTTAAATTCTCAGGTAAACAATTGTTATCAATTCGGGTAAAAGGTGTTTCTGCTCTTAAATTTTCAATACAACTATCTGATGTATTAAAAGACGTTACATCAGATAGTTGTATTATAAGGAGACTAGATGTTACAACAATTATAAAACATATTTAAAATTTTACTAGATTTTTAAGTACTATTGTAAAATTATCAAGTGCTTCTGCTCTTAAATTTCTATTGTAATCGTGAAAAAAAATATGCTTATAATATTAAAAAAATAGTTGGAATTATTTAGATTAGAATCATAAGATGCATTAATGTGTGTACTTCGACTAAAATTACATATATCTCATCGGAAAACTATAATTATTATGTGTTATTAATTTTTATTTATAAATATGTAATGAATATCACGAAATATTATTTTTGATTTTTAAAAGTGTTATTATAATCCACAATATGTAATATTCATTTTTTTTATCCACAATATGAAGTATTTATTTTATTTTAAAGTAATTATATACCTGTCCCAAATTACAACACAACTTTTTTAATGGATGGAAATTAACTAATAACCTAGACTAATGAGCATTTGTGCAAATACTACGAAAGTTAAGGGCTTAAGGGGAAATTAAAATTAAAAAAAAAAGTAGAAAAAGAAGTATCTTAGCGCGTGGCAGTACCGAATTGAGTAAGAGAGAATACACACATTCTTCGGTAGAATGATCGAGAAATTTTTAGTTTAACCTATAAATTGATAGTCGGGAAATCATTCCATATTTATCTTCTTCTGATCTTCAATTGTTGATTCCGCGGTATCTCCAGGTAAATCTTCCCGCCTATCGGTTCCTGTCTCGTTCAAATTTTAATTCACCTTGATGATTCTGAAAAAAGTGATTCATTACTTCCTTATGCACTCTGATATTTTTTTTGCCCGGTCGCTATATTTTGGTTTTGGTTTGCTTGGGCATCAGAATAGGGTGAGATGATGAAAATAATTTCTGAATTTGGTGGTTTTTTGTATTCGTTATTATTAGATTGGTATACCTTGCGGTTAGGTTTTTGCAGAGAAGTTTAAAAGATTATCATTTCATGGTAGATGATGGGAATTTCTCTTTTATTCATTAAATATTTCTGTTCTGGTCGTTCTAGATGAATATGAATGATGTTTGATTATTTTACTGAGTTTTATTCGTCGTGCAGAGATTTGGTAAATAAATGTGTTATGTGACCTGTTAGTTATGATTGGGGTTCTATTCTTCTTCCTTGATGTACAGAGGGGCTTGAAGTACCTTTACGCAATCTGAAAGGGTCATTTGTAGTTGCGCCTATCATTTAATTTAGAGTTTACATGGATTTTCAGATATATTAGACTTTTTTGTCTTTCTTTTTTGTTAGCATTTCAACGATCATATGAGGTTCCTGATTATAGATTCTTTTTAGACCTTCTCAGGTGTGTTGATTGTTGTATTATGTTTGTGACAATTTTTCTGCTATTGGAAAGTTCTTACTTGCCTTTGATCCGTGTATACATTGATTGGCGGCATTAGATGCGCCGTTGTTAGGTTACTTAATGTTATTTATAAATGCTCACTTTTATTTATTTGAGTCATGTTTAGTGGAGAAAAGGGCTTGTTGTTGTTGTTGTTCTTGGGATCATGTTCTAGTGAATGGTATGCTTCATTCTGCTTTGGTTCGTTTCCCATTTACTTCAGTTTTCTTGGGACTGCCTGGACTACACACTTTTTCTTTACTTCCGTCTTTTATTATGTTGTTGTTGAAGAAAGTGGATATCTGATTTTTTCTTCTGTGCAGATCGGTCAGTTTGCTTTAGAGTCTACACAATGAACGGAAGAGATCCTTTCTTTGGTTTTGGCGACCCGTTTGCCAATTTTGGTGGTTTTGGTGACCCTTTTGCCAATTTTGGCGGTCCTGGTGGGCCACGAGATTTAATGTCTAGCGTGTTTGGAGGAAGAGATCCCTTTGCTGATCCATTTTTCACCCGTCCATTTGGAGGTATGTTCGAGTCGGGCTTCTTTGGCTCTGCTGGAAATCCATTTGTTGGTGCACAACCATCTGGCTTCCTTGGAAACCAGCCACCTCCTCCACCCCCTAGATCCAGGGGTCCAGTTATTGAGGAGTTGAACTCTGATGAGGAAAAAGATGAAAAAGAAGGTGCAAGTGAGAAGAAAGACAA
This sequence comes from Oldenlandia corymbosa var. corymbosa, assembly GCA_949775105.1. Lineage (NCBI taxonomy): Eukaryota > Viridiplantae > Streptophyta > Magnoliopsida > Gentianales > Rubiaceae > Oldenlandia > Oldenlandia corymbosa. The sequence continues at coordinate 6,993,719 of OX459119.1, read as the reverse complement.
CCCTAGGAAGCATGGTAGGTCGAGCAATGAGCCTTTGGTTGAGATTCCAGATGACGAGGCTGAAGGTGATAGTAATTTCCTCTCTTGAATTCTAACAAGTCTGAATACCATAGACACACGTGCACACAAACTCACATACACAGAGTTTTGGGCCTGCGGAGTAATTTGTTTTGTGTACAGGGAGAAGAAGGAAACAAATGCAGTTCTGGAATGGTGGCAATATGAGTAATATTGCACCGCCTCAGCACACAGGCCATAGCTTTAGTTTCCAGAGCTCCACTGTCACTTACAGTGGTGGAAATGGTGCATATTACACTTCTTCTACTACAAGGAGAACCGGGAGTGATGGTGTGAGTCATTTGCAATCATGATTGACGTTGAAGGTTTACATGTTTGTGTGTTGAGTTTGTGATAACATTGGATAATTTGCAGTTGACTTTTGAGGAAAGGAAAGAAGCTGATTCAGCGACTCGTCAAGCCGCACATCAGGTCTCTCGGGGAATTCATGGAAAGGTATACACTTAATCATTTAATGGATCTGGAGTTCATTTTGTTTTTTGCCTTAAAATACTGGTAAAAGTAATAACTCGTTTGCTGTTAGGGCCATTCTGTCTCTCGGAAATTGAACTCTGATGGTAGGGTAGATACCATGCAAACTTTGCACAATCTTGAAGAAGGTAGGTTTACAATCATTTTGCTTTTTCAGAACCAATTATTTCACTTTTTCATTGACCAAAAGATAGAATTTCCGTGACATGTTGTCTTCTATATTTCTGACTGGTTGTGTTTGCTTTTTATTTGAAAGATGAGCTTACTAGTTTTGAAGAGAAGTGGAAAGGAAGCGCTGCAAGACACTTTCCTGGCTGGAGTGAGGGTCGAAATACGCTCGACTATGGAAGTAAGTGTGATGATTGCATTTGTGTTTGAATTTTCCCGCCCCTTTGACCTTTTGGAGTAGATGTGTTTATGTATCTTCTGCCTCGGATTTATGACTCCCCACCTGTCCAGTCCTCCGCCTTTGAACTCTTATGTTGAAGTAGTTTAGTTCACAAATGTCTTAAACTGGCCAGTTGTTTGCAAGGTTGATGTTTTTGTTGGTTATATGTTTCATGGCTATGATATTATGAAACATAATTACATATGAATTTCATGATGTCACCTCAATATGGATACTCCCTCTGCTTTTGGTAATTATTAGATATTCAATTGTTTGAACCAAAATATGAATGTCTTGGAGACATGGAACTGCCATTTGTTCACAATCTGTTTGTCTCATATCACTTGACCGATCAAGTGATAAAAAAGCGTGGGTAATCATATGTCAAATGTCATGTCCTGGAGCTGGTGAGTTGGTTTTTTCTGTAGGGTGGCTGTGTAGTTGATTGAAGATTTTGTCTTTTTGCATTGGAACATGTGTAGGCTTCAGTTAATTTTTTTGCTTGCTTCCATGAAGTGTGAACTGTCTGTCTGCTTGATGCTTTATCCTTCCGTTCTTTATGAAAATGTTATAGGATCTGGAAACAATATCCTAAATGCACCAAATCGGGGAAACTTGGCACTACCATATGCTGAAAGGCCACGTCAACCAGGGCACGGCGTGAGGCCGGAAATGGCAAATGCAGGAGGTCCTTCTCGTCTTCACCAAACTGGAAAGGCAAAGGCTGAAGCTGGTGGTCAGTCTGGTAGTTCTTCATATGGTAGATCAAGGGATCAAGCCAGGAGATGCTAAGTTGTCATTGTTTTCACCGTTACCTTAGAATATATTCGATGCTCAAATGTTGTAAGAGAATAGAGATGTAGGGCTTATCGTTATTTTCTGGCGGAGTGTGGAGGATTGCCTCTTAAGGAGTAAGGGAACATGATCTTTTGTAAGGTGGTTTTTGGAGTAGTGTAATGTGACATATACCTTACCCTAGTAGTCATTTCCCTTTCTGTTGTGGCTAGTGAACACAATTTTTTAGTTTCTCCTTAAGGGAAAACTCTACAGCAAACTATTTTTCCAAAAGGCAATTCACTAACAGATGGAAAATCTTCCTTGCAGGAGGCTCCTTAAACTAGATTAAAGCACTGTACCGCATGTTCAAAGTAAAACATTAAAAAAAAAAATTGACAAGGAGACTAAACTGTGCGACTTAACAAAATAATGTATTAATTTCATTCATTATAAAAATAGGTCTTCACATAGAGTGGGGTGAAATTCCTGCAGTATTACTTTTACTAATTATTACACGTTATGCATAAACTCAGAAGGTTAAACAAAAAAGATTTATACAATAATATGATCGATAATTCGTTATGTTGGAGCCTAAGTTTTATTCAACTTCCATTTGGTGAGGTTAACCTGGTATATCTCAAAAATTACTTTAATCACTAAAACAATTCAATATTGTTGAAAAAAGCCCAATATTTTCGAAGTTAATTTTCTATCCTCATTTACCTCGCCCATGATGTGGCTATTTCGTAAATATTGTCCTAAGATAATATGTTTGGCATAACTTATTTTCCATAAAATTGAGTGAGATTCATAACTTATAATTAATATGATTACATGTAATAATTTAATATTATGTGAACTTGATTCGAGCAAGAATTACAAAAAATGCGATGAACAAATTAAGAAAAATATTTCAAAATTTTCTTTGAATTCTAAAGTACAATGATGATAGAGACTGCAAATTAATACTCACTCCATTTCAAAATGTAAGTTATTTTAGACTTTACACGTAAATTAAGGAGACAATTATTTAATAATTAATTTGTGTGTTAAATTTTTATTTTACCCATCATTAATTGTTTTAGAATTATAACCAATACTAAATGAAAAATGGTTAGCATTATTTATTAAGGGCAAAGTTGAGAAGTTAGTCTTTAATATATTTGAAATCCCAAAACGATCTACATTTTGAAATATTTCTCCAAACTTAAAATGACTTATATTTTGAAATGGAAGGAGTACAACATTCTAACAGGGAAACAAAAGGTGTAATGGAAAAGTAAAAGAGGGAAGAGGTGAAGAAAATTGAGGAAAAAAATCAAATGAGAATAATGAAAATAAGTAATTTCCGTCGACCACAAAAAAAAAAAAAATGAGAGGAAAAACAAGCGTATTACTACTTCATTTCCAAACGAGAAAATTAATAACAAACCAAAATAAAACAGAAACCGGTTCACTAGTCACTCTGCGTTTCCAGGTTTATCAAGTTCTCTGCTATAGGGTTTGTTTAAGCTTTGAGGAAGAAGGATAGAAATGGCGTTAGTCAGGACTACAGTTAGGGAATTTTTCCGTCCGGCTTCGCTCTTTCCGGAAACGGTTAGGGGTTTATTGCGGCTGCCTTCGCCAGGGACGGTGACTGAGATTTCTCCGTTCAGTCGATTCAACCTTCAATTCTTGTCGCGAGGCATAAGTACTACCTCAATCCGTTGCGCTGCTGCTGCTAATGAAACTAGCAGCGGAGGGAAGAAGACACCGGCGAGGCTGGCTCAGGTTCAGGAGTTCTTAGTTATTGCAAATGAACGTGCTAAAGGAGCTGGCGATGAACCTATTCCTAAAGTCACTCTAGGTAAATCAACGTCTTCATTTGTGTTACTTTGCTCTCTGCTGTTGGTTTGATACTTATTGCCTGACGAAATGGAGAATTTTTCTCTTTTACTTATATACGTGGGCTTAAAACTTTCTAGAATACAGTTTATGTCCTTGGGAGATGTGGATGTGTGTTTGATTCATCTTTGGAAAATTATTCCGATTTTGTGAAAAATTGACGACTAGATATGATTAATGTGACGTTTAAGCTTAGATTGGAAGTCCTAGAAAAATGATGATCTGGGATTGTTATGTCTGGAATGTTTGTAAAGACAGTTGAATCAATTAGGGAAATGAAACTGTTTGATATCTTAGGGAAAGGTTTCTGTAAGTCTTGTTATATGTTTTTTTGCTATGCTCATGAAAACCAAGACAGATGCTCATTTAGCTGATTTCAACCCACTTTTTTAGGTTGTAATTACTTTGAACTCATGTTATCCATAAAGAATCTTCGACTCTGATGTTATCAATGCTTGTCGCCGATTGTGCTCAAATTCATTATTGCTGTTTCTGACCTGATTTTGCATGATTTGGAAGTTCTATTATGTCCTTCCCAATTACTGGAATAACTTAAATTTTCTGCTTTTATTGAGGAGAAAACTTAGAATAAAATTACATCTGAAAATTGGCTTGTTTTCTGTATTGGTGAAGCTAAAAGGTCAAAGCATTTGGCATGAATTATGGATGTCTACTTAGTTGAGTTATTTGTTTTGGAGTTGAATAATTAGCTGATCTACCCCTTTGCTAGGAACATTGTTACTTCAAATTTTACTGCTACATCTTAAAGTGTTTTCCTATTTCGATTTTCATCAGTATTGTTTAGTGTTTACTGGTCATGCAATCATCAGTGACTTCGTCATCATGTTAGTATAATATGTGTGACCCTGTAGAGTCGTGACTTCATATAATACTTTGTTTTTGGATTTGTCAAAAGAATTGAAAATAAAGGGTTTCTAACACATTGTTTTGCTTATTCTCAGACCATGTTACCGTGAACTTTGCAAGAAGTGGTGGGCCTGGCGGTCAAAATGTCAATAAAGGTCTGCGAATAGCTTGTTAATGAGAAATGTATCTGAGCTTGTTATCTTAAATTCTATTGTAAGTTGTGGTACCTGTATTTCTGAAATTTATATGTATTCCCCTTTACGCCTTCCAGTGAATACCAAGGTGGATATGCGATTCAATGTCAAAGATGCTGGTTGGCTTAGCGAAAGAGTCAAGGAGAGGATCCTGCAGAAGGTTAGATATTGTTGCTTCTTTTAGTGGTTTTTAATCTTTTCACATTGTTCAAGGTATAGTTCTTTTGCTGTCATTGGCTTAAAGCCTAAACTGCTTAACTGATATTTGGTACTATTAGGTGCCTGGCTGTCTCTAGCCTTATGCTTCTCTCTTGGGTTTTTACCTAGTGTTCTGGGTTTTTTTGTTATCCTTTTTTTTTTTTTTCTGGGAGGAAGGGATTGGACGCTGGGTACACTGTAGCTTGATGGTTGACAGGATGTTGGGGTTCTTTTTCACCTTGGACGCTTACCATCAACTTGCTTACTCCTATGATTTTTTTTGTTGATCTCCTAGAGTTGAAAAACATTTCATCAAAAGTTGTATTAGGGTTTCCTTTGGATTTACTCTTGTGCTATTGGTATTTGGCTGTGGTACGAATTATCTACCTATATTTGGTTATATCTCTAACTCTGCTCTGTTTGCCAACAGGAGAAGAACCGGATAAACAAGGATGGAGAGCTAGTCATCTCATCCACAAAGACGCGCACCCAAAAGTGAATTCTTTCTTATGTCTTAGCATTTCTCCCTACTGTTGGCAAATCACTTGTTAACATTGAGTTACGTGCTGCAGGGGAAACATTGAAGATGCATTGGCAAAATTACAGGTATTCACGAGACTATTAAAGAAATTTCAGGTACTGTCATGCTTGTCCTTGTGCCACTAAAATATGAGCCGTCCGGTTGTTGATGCATTAAAGCCATCAATGGATGTGAAGTGACCTTCTGCGGGTATATTAAGTGTTCAGTTGTGGTGCACCTTCTTACTTTTTCAATCCGCGATACAGGCTATTATTGATGATGCATGTTATGTTCCACCACCTCCATCAGAGGAGACAATAAAGAAGATCAATAAGTTGTAAGAGGTTCTTCGAGCTAAATCTACTTTTTTCCATATAATCTTGCATAGTTGCTTGCCAAGCCAGTCTTAACACTAATTAGGGTTATACATGAAATCCTTGTTTGCTGTTGACTTATTCTCCTCACTTTTCCTTATTTGTTGACTTGCATATTTCACATGGAGATGTTTTGTCGCATGCTCATCTCTTGTCTCCTTTCATTTTAAGGATTAAAACACTAATATTTGCAGCAAAACATGAATGTTGTTGTCATTTTCCTGCATATCGCTCCCGCTTTTGTTTTTTTCTTTTTTGTACTGGTGACTGTATTTCATCGTGTTAGTGCTTCACAACTTGGGGAAAACATACTTTATATCTTGCAATAAGTGTTTTAAGTGATTTCATCTCTGAGAAATCCTTTGTATCACTTGCGCTTAACTTGTGAATCTCTTTCTCCCTCTCCCTCTCTCTCTCTCACACACACACACAGACACACACAATAGTGTCTTCATGTTACTTGCATGTCTTATTATCTTACCTTTCAGCGAAGTGTATATTAATAAGGGCATTATAAGGTCTATTGTTATCTGCATTTCCTTGTATAAGATAAACTCCCTATTAATATTCTATCTTCCTCTGGATTTAGGGCTGCTATTGGGGAGCAAAAACGTCTCGACAAGAAGAAAGCGGCGTCACAGAAGAAAGCGTTCAGAAGAAGCCGTGACAGCTGGGATTAAATCATGACGCCGGGTGCTGATAGTGCCAGCTCTTTTGCGGTGGATATATGTAAGTTTTATGTCGTTCACCTCTGTATTCATCAGTTTCCTATGCAAATTATGTCATTCACTGCTGTAATGAGCAGTATCTTATCTTATTCAACGTGATGAGATTTCACCCTTATCATTTTTCTACTGCCTTCTGATATTGCAGCTCCTTGACGTGTCATATTCTAGTAGATAGTAAAGATGGATCTCATTCTTTGCGCAGGCAGAATGCTCCAGAGGAAAGTAAAGCTACATTTTGTCCGTTGAATCGAAGTAGTGGATCCAGATATTGTCATAGAATTGTACACATATCTTTTTATTCTTTTTGTAGCTGTGATATTATCAGTGGGAGAGTTTTCATCCCTGAAAAATAGAAAACTTAATGGTATTCAACCCTCATGCAATAAACTCTTAATAATATGAACTTATAGAAATTTCATGATTGTGGACCGATTAGAAACTTTCTCAGATTGAAGTGCACAGAAATTGTCGTGACGTGATTCGACTTTCGACACATGCATTTTATCGGCAGAATATTATCTACCTATCTATCTGCTCAATGTATCTTTCAACTCAACAGCCCTTCTCAAAAAAGATGAGGTTTGTAGCCCTACAAATGGTGGTCGGTCATGATGTAACTGGTTTGTTCACACACACAGACACTCTTGGTCTCATGAAATCTGAACATAAAATGTAGGTTAAAAGGTTGAGCATATCTTTATTGACATTTACGCAATTTCTGTTGTAGCCTTATTGTCACTTGCGTGATAGACATGGAAGTAGTACGTCTTGAGAGGCTAACAATGAATTCAATGCAGCCATCTTCAACAGTAGTTCCTCTAATCACTCCTTAACAGTTTCACACATCACTGCGTTAAAACACACACGCACACACACACACACACAGGGGCCGTGTTCAAGTGTGGCTTCGCATTCATTTCCGTGCAACTTTATTCAATTGACTAACAGAAAACACAAGTCAAACCTCAAATCTGAGCACTGAAAAAACCGGTCAGTTCAGCAGTAAATGACCCGAAAGAAGCAAATTTTACACATTTATTTCCCTTCTGTCTATATAAAAACAAATTGCGCAGAAAGAAAAAAAGATTTTATATTAAAATCTCAGACTAATAATAATGAAGAGAACTTTATATGCTATGTACAATCTAGCTGATTGCAACTGGAAAAATCCCTTTTTTAACCTTCATCAGTTACAATTCAAAACAGAAAATGTTTTTTTCTACTACTATTCTTTTTTCTTGAATTCCTAATGACTGACTATTCATTCCCTTTTCCTTCTAGATTTTCCCAATTCCAATGACTAATTTTTATCACTGATGGGGTTAAAATTTAATCAACAGATAAAAAAAAAAAAAATCAAGTTCGGATGAAAATCTCCTCTCCTGTTTTCCGATCAACGTGTTTAATCCACCTGCTCGGACCCTTCTTCGGACCAGAAATGGTTGCCCCAACATGCACGATATCCAAACCATTCCCCACCGGAAGAAAAACATGCCGGACAATTCTGGTTTTCCCGTCAAGAACATTCCGCCACCCAAAATCAGAGGCGGCCCTGGAGCTGGCGTTCTTGCAGATCAAAACAGCACCCCTTTCCCCTAATTTAGCAACCCTGAAAATGTTTGCGAAATCTTTCCTGCTGGAATCCACCACCATGAAATCTATCCCCTCTATTCCCCCCACCAACTCTTCCGGCTTCCCGACCTTAACTTCCGGCACCGGTTTCCCGGCTTTCTCCATTGCCTGAACGTACTCTGTCTTCGATTCTTCATCTGGAACAATGCAAACATGTTTCCCACCGGCGTAGTGGCTCGCAATTGCAAGGCCAATGCTTGTCTGCATCATCCCGCCTTTTGACCATGTTTCCACAATCAATTTAGCGTTCCATCCAGCCGCCATGGCTGATATTAGCTCTGCCACACTTGATTCATGAGAGAGTTTACACTGCAAAAAAAAAAAAAAAAAAAACAGAAACAAACCCATGATTAAACACCTTGTTTAAAGCTATAAAAATTATGACTTCAATAATTATAAAAATACAAAAAAAAAAACTTACAGTCTTGACAGTATCAATAAAGGCCTTTGAGGCAGTTTCAGCAGACCAAACAAGCTTCATAGCTTTCCTCTGTTTTCTTGATGAGATTTCAAAGAATCTTCTGGGTTAAAAATTGGTGATTGTTTTCTTATTTTGGTCTGGTTTTCTTGGTCTTCAAGTCTTTTTAAAGAGAAAAGGAAATTGTGGTATTCTTTGATGGAAAAAGGAAAGAAGTGGGAGAGAGGGTGAATTAAGGTGATCAATGAGGTAATAAGGAGAGGAAAGATGTTTGAGGGGGCTTTTAAAATGAGAGGGACAGGCACCTAGAAAAGGTCATCTACAGCCGTTGACAATTGCAACTAACTCCAACGTGGAAATTACACTTAGATTTTCATTTTTCTACAATGATCTGATACTACTTTTAATTTTTTAATTCTTTTAAACGGATACATATCACACTCAAACTAATTCTTACTAGATTTTAATTAAATATTCATTCAGAAAATATAAGTTTTTCAACAACTATCTCATACCTACAGGGAACGCATACTCAAACTCGAAACCTGCACAAAGATAAATAAATTCCTTATCACTTGATTCTAACAATGACGGATTATTGGGCATTTTTTATATTAAAAAAGGGGAGAAGGTGGTGGATAAGTATTAAATTTAATGTGTTTGTTTTCTTACTTGTTTTAAGGTTGGATAGAATTTTGTACTTTTCTGTGCAGGTATTCCTAATGACATAGTATTTTTTGCTTGCCTTGTATCAGACGCGTGCTCCTCCCGTCGATTTATCAACTAATTAACAATACCATGGGCAAATTGTTGTAAAAAAGAAGATTGGATTTCTTTGCGGAATTTCTTTTCAACGACTAATTATTATAGCAAAATTTCCCCTTTTTAGTGCGTTGGATCTCAAATTGATTATAAGAGTTGTCTATTCATATTATAGCAAAGATCAAACTCTTTCAACTTAGGAAATCTCTTTCGATTGTTTGTAATCATCACTCAATTAGTGTAAGCGTCCTTAATGACAACGTTATTAATCGACTGATCATGAGTTAATTTAAGAATTTCAATAAATGTTATCTTTATCCTTTGCAAATTGACAATTTTCTTTAATGATTCAATTTCCCCCCTTCGATATTTGCCAATTATTCTCGATTACTATGTTGAACTTCATAATAGATCTGACATTTAATTACTAGCATCATTTAAGTCTCTTACAAGTTATTTTTAATTCGTTTAATATGAGTTGCGGCTTAATTTTGGGGAGGGGGATAGGGATGAGTAAGTATGGTATGAAGTTAGGGCGGAAAACTGTATTCTGTGTAGTGAGATCATAGCGTCAAATCTCGACGTTGTGATATACTCCCTCTGTCCCAAAATTATTGTTCAGTTTGATATTTAATTTTTAGTACAATTTAAACTAGAAATGAAAACTCAAACTGGACAATAATTATGGGACGGATGGAGCATATGCATGAAAAGAAAAGGAAATATCCAGTTAATTAGGATCGCAAATCGGGTGTTTAATTTGCAGATTTGAGCATGTATTTGATTGCCTTGATTATCAAACCCTATATTTGCCTAAAGATTAACCCCATAGGTGATTAACCTAGAAATATGAATTAATGTATTCGTGTCCTACTCAGATACATATTCCCATAACCTTTTCTATCAAGAAACATATTGACATGATTCTATCAACTAATTAACATGGATAGCAACCCAAAAAAAAAAAGGTTTTCTTATTTTTAATACTTCCTCTCGTCTTTATCATAATGCATTTTGATTTCGTTCTTAGGTTTAACCTATGATATCTTTTTAATTGAAAAAAAACTTTAAAATTAGACATCTTAAGTGAAACTTATAATGAAATCAAAATGCCTTATAATAAAGATCGGGGGAGTAGAATATACAATATAGTGATCAATGTGACATGATGGTGACATATTCTATTCTGTAATATTTTGTTATTTCCATTTACTCATCATAATTAGAATTCCTCCACAACTATAGAACATGATTATACTATTTTTCTTCCACATAATATTATTAATGGAAATGGATAATTCCATTTTTTTTGGTTAATATTTCCTTCTTTTTTTTCAATTGATGGGCATCGAAGGAAACCGATCGGTGGGAATGGCGTAAAGATGGAGACAAATGTACGAACACCTTACAAACAAACGGCTCTGATTGCCGATCTGTTGCATTTGCAGATGAAATTTAATGGTCACTGTGAACAGTTTGCAGATCTACAGAAGTCATAATAGGATATCAAATGTAGGCTGATTGATAAGTGCGTTGACTTTTTTGCTCAAAACTATATTATTATTTTATTAGTTTTTATCACCTCATCATAGACGGTCCGTATCACTGACACGTACTTCTTCATCCTAAGACTGAAATTTAATAGTATAATAAAATAGACCACTTCAATATCAGACTTACCTCCGTACGTATAAAAATCTTCTTTTCGAAGGAGGACAGAGGGACAGAAGGTACTAGTACTATTCTATTCTGTGGTACGGCCTATTCTTTGAAGTACTACTATTAGTATTTTCTTTGTGGTTCATTTTTTCTAGAAAAATTATTTTACTTTTCCAAATATAGAAAGGCATTTGTTTTTACTTGTATTTCGAGAAAAAAAAATTCACATACTATTCCCTCTGTCCCAAAATTATTGTCCAGTTTGAGATTTCACTTTTAATATAATTTGAACTAAAAATGAAAACCCAAACTGGACAATAATTATGGGACAGAGGGAGTATATGTTTGGGAGACAGCGAAGTTGAAACGTTTGTTTTGATAATCGAATATTGTGTTTGATCATTTGATCAAATGTAGTCACGGTTTTTTTTTTTTTTGAACTTTAAGAGAATTTATGATCTAACCATCCGAGTTGAAACACATGAAAGCACAACGTGTTAGTTTAAATTTTGGTGTTTTAAGCACGAATTAATTTTAATTTAATCCAAGCTATCGAGTTTGTGATTGGTATTTTTTAACACCTATGCATTAATGCATGTGGTTCACGATATGAAGAGAAACAACACTAATACAGTTTAGATCTCCATGAACTTGAAAAGATCAAAATGATTATCTTTTTTTTAAGATTACTTTCACCGATATTTAAACCCATTTTATAGTCGTAATTCTTGCTCTTCCTATAGTCACAGATTCTTCCTCCCTATCAAAATGACTTTTTGAGCTAGCTAATACTGCAAATGAAGGTTGCATTTTTTCATCCCTCTGTCCCGAAATTATTGTTTCAGTTTAGATTTTCATTTTTAATACAAATTGTACTCAACGCGAAAATCAAATTGGACAATAATTTTGAGAGAATTACTTTTTATTTATTGAATGACTAAATGTCACTTGTCACATTATTTTTCTGTTGGAAAGTGACATAACAACTTAAATTGCGTGTATGTTCATTTAGTACTATAGCACTATCTAATTCTTGATTAATCCTCCCATTGTGCTGGGTGTAAATATAGATTGAAAAAAACAAGGTTATTGCCGAGTTTTTCTACCCTACTTCAGACTGAGTTTTCACAGCTACTTGTTTGATGCGTCATTTTAGTTATAATCAGTGACCCAATTAACAAGTGGCAAAAACCATCTCAATTAGATGCAGTTTTCATCGCAGGTGGTAATTAACTACTAACTAGCGACCCAACAAGTTGCAAACCAGCTCGCCATAAGATTGACTTTGATCATAGAAAAATGAGCAAAAAAGTTTTGTAAATAATTAATTACATTTTGGTGGAAATAAATTTGCAAATATTATTTATATAGTAACAACGACTATAGCTAGATAAAGATGGATCGTTTTGAAGTCTGTCAAGTTGATGAATAATAATACATAATCGAATGCTCATTTTGACTTTACATTTCGATCGATGGAAGCTCACAAATTGAGTACGAGAGAAAGACAGCTAACGTTGTTATAGTTGTTAATGATGATCTCTAACATATCATTTAATTAATTTTAGAATATAAACCAATGTAAATGTAGTTAATCTAGGAGCTTCTTCTTGCATAATCATGACGATGTCGTTCGTGAAAGTGTGTTGAATTAGCTTAGGCTTCCATTGATCGGCTACCAAAAAAACAAGATAAGTTTGGACTTTGTGTTGACGTGAACAAATTGTTGATTTTATTTAATCAGATTTACATATTTTTTTTTAGCGTGCGTATATACAAATTGAAATTGTTTTTTTTTTTTTTTATAAAAGGATTGAAATTGTTTTTATCTGTTACTTAGAAAATTAAACTCTAATTAATTTGTTTATCATACATCCAAATTGATTACCTCCAGCCAATAGCCGGATTAGTCATCACGTCTTACACAATCTGATTTGTCCTGCATTACCTTCTTGGAAGAGATCAGATCAAGAGATAAACAGCACCAGTTATCAACTTATCATTTGATTTTTTCTACCACAAAAAACAGATTTTGGTGAAGATTTTGGGCTTTCTTTTTTCAAAAAGAACAATGATGAGCTTTGACATACAAGAAACTATCAATGTAAAATGTAAAAATGATTATGATATTCAATGATGGAGCTAAGAACGTCACGAAACAAATGCGAAATTTATCATAATAGACTAATTAATTATATCTTTTCTACTAAAAGTTTAGATTTCATTATTAATTATAAAAGAATAAAATAAAATTAAGAAGAGGAACTGTTTTTCACCTAGCATCGTCAGTGGATATTTGATCATACCTGACGATTTCTTGGTTGGGGCTTTTTCCTTTTATATATATTTTTTGATACCTTAGGCACTCCTAGTATTTCATCCCCTTTTATGGTGGCTGCTTTGATATATTTTAATGAACGGTATGGATTAAGAAAATATCGTTAAACAGCTGTACCAAAAGAGTTGACTCGAGGTAATCAATATATAATACACAAAAGAAACAAAGATTGAGGAATAAAGTATATGTCTCTGGCTCCCTGCTAATCCAAAGTAATTTAGTGCTTGTTTGGACGTCAATTTACATTTTATTTTGTCACTTAAAAGTGAAAATTGTTCTAAATTAAAAATTAAATGGGAAATAAAAATGTTGTTTAGATGTTGGTTTTGGAAAAAAATATTTTGAACTACATTTTGAAATATCAAGTACAAGTCATCACTAAACAATTAAATACTGTCAATTATAGTCACTGCAAAAAAGAACTTTTCCAAAAACAATCACCCAACAACGGAATCCTGCCAAATTTGTCACTGAACTATTTATAGTTCTAAAATGGTCATTACACTAACAAAAAGTGTTTCAAGTTAGAATTTAAAATGTAAATCAGAAAGTTGTTTGGATAATTTTTTTTTTTTACATTGGGTTTTGTATTTAAGAGGTAAAATGAGTTAAAATGTAAAATGAGTGAACAAACAAACAAAGCCTAAAATCGTTTACATGAAAGTATATATATACTGTCCATTTGAGTTGAATTTAATGTAATTTCATAATTCCATAAACGGAATCCTCAGCGTCAAAACAAAACATAAATGATTCATTTCGAGTTCTCACATATCCACATGCATCCGTAGTAACTTCTAACTCGTGCTTGTATGAGTATCTTAAATAAGAGTTTATCTATTTTCAGTTAGAGGTAGAAGTCGGTTTTTAAAATCTATAATTACATGAAGAAGAATTTAAAATCTTGTCTCACGCATAGGAACGGCCGCGATCATGAAATTACCAGTTTCACACTTTCACTTGATATGCCGGAATGCAGCAAGAAAAAATGTAGTTGGTGCATGCAAAATATGACGTTTTCTCTCCATCCATCTGATATCGTGAAGTTAGATACACTATTTTCATCTTAATTCGTAGGGATGTTTGTAAAAATCAGAAGGCTTCTTTCGTATATTAATTAAAAAAAAATTACAATAAAAACCTACGGACTTTACAAACGCTTTTTCCTCCTTGGATATATAATTAGCCCGATGCAACTGGTTTACTTTCCTAGGTTACTCTTGCTTTTCTTGCAATATTATAATTTGACTCTGAATGATTGACTTACGTGTTTACCTGGACAATTACTAAGTGCAATTACTGTATGTAATAACTATACTCTGAATTATGTTACATATAAGAATTAATTAAGATCATTTTACTAGGTTGGTTGGTGTAAGCATGTTGTGAGACTCACTTTTACAAGATCGTGGACCTCTTCGATGTGATGTTATTTGGACCATAAGCACCCTGCATCATACTATACTTTCTTTACCTTTTATATTACACAGTTCACATTATTGTTTTGTATCAAAATATTCCCTTTTCCATTTCTTATAAATAAGTGGATTAACAATTTTTTTTTTCTTTTTATTGAACAATAATGTAAGTATATGATATAGATATTATTTGTAGGGTAAAAATAACCAATTCATCAAATCTAAGGGTACTAGAACTTAATTTTGTTAATTATATTTTTCATAAAATCAGTGCATCTCATCCTTATGAAATTACATTAAACCTGCTGAATGATGATAACTAATCTGGAGGCTATTAAATTGCCGAATACTAAAGAATGTCCTTGGGTGAAACATAAAATACTTTACTACTTCATGGGCCATTGGCCCATAACTTCCATCTGGATTTGGACCATCTTTGTAGATCAGGAGTAGAAGAATAAAATAGAGCTTCCATTTGACAAAGAAAAATGTGGGAATTGTGGGTGGATTGAAGGAGAAGAACTAAGAAGAGTAAGCATTGTACAATTTCATTCTGACATTTCATCAAACACATACAACTGTTTTGAACTTTTGATCAACACAGCAAAAACCTCGCTCACTACGTGTCCAAACTATACAAATTGGTAATGGCTTCATGCCCGCTTTGATATCCACGTGTCAGCAACCGCAATCCATTTTTAAAAAGGGACCCAAAGTGCAACCCGAAATCACAGAAAAACAGAGCCACCTAAAATTGAAAAACGAAACCATGCATCGGTTTAAACTCTCCCTCCAATTCCTGAAACCCGCATCCTACAATTACTTGAAGCCCCGACCCTTTTCCTCAACCCATTTAGAGGATTACGGGTCCCTCGCCTGCCGGCTCAAGACCCGGTCGGTCATCCGGTTCAAAGGCCCCGACACCGTCAAGTTCTTGCAGGGTCTGGTGACCAACGATGTTCGGAGGTTCGGGGAACCGGAAAGCAACAGCAGCAGCTCTAATTCTGCTGTCGGAACTCCGAACTTGCCGTTGTATGGGGTGCCGCCGGTGTACACTGCTGTATTGTCTCCTCAGAGCAAGTTTTTGTTCGACATGTTTCTTTATAGGCCGCCCCGGTCCGATGAGAAGCTCGACAATACGGGATCAGGTCCGGGGCCTAATCCGGGTGAGTTCGAGCTGTTTGCCGATGTTGATGCTTCTTGCCTGGATGAACTCGTGACGACCCTAAAAAGGTGAGTTTACGTTTCTCCAATTCCACACTTTCAGTTTCATTAGCCAGCTGAAGACTTTTCGCTGTCTTACATGTGTAAAATTCAAGTGTTAGTCGTGTTGTATACAAGTCTTTTTAGCATTCGTTGATAAGTTGTGTAACTAGTTGGTTGTCAAGTCCCAAATGTTTTGGCTACGTATGAATCAAGTTGCTTTGAGAATGTGTGTTGGCATGAAGGACATTAGTCCAAAAGGTGAAATCAGAGTGGAACTTGAAAATGGTTTCGAATTTTGAGGTTGGAGATACATTAAGGAGACTATATTTAGGAACAAATAGATGACTTTCAAGCCTAATCTCTACTGCTTGTTGGCCTGTATTATTAATGATGGGGCTGCTAATTAAAATGTGGTGTTACCATTGATCGTGAATGGATGGGTAGAACGAGTTTAGTCGAGAAAGAAAGAAAAAGTAGAAAACAATTGATAATTTGCTTCATTGGGTTTTACTTGGTATGTGTGAGAACCAAATGCTCTTATTCAGAGGGTAGACGTGTTTTATTCATCTAGCCAAACTAGCAGGAGCCGATACTTTATGTTCTTTTGTGGACTTGAATGACAATGCTACTCCCATTTAAATGTTGAAGCTTCTTTAAAGTCTCCTAGAGGAGGGAGTGTAGTTTGTCTTCGGGCAAGTTAAATACTCTATGAAACTCATTGCTGATTGGAGATGTATGCCTTTGGACGTTCTTCACCTTAGATCACTTCCTGTGATTGTTGCCTAAAACAGGACCACTTTTTGTCTTCTACTAGTTTCCACCTTTTTCTATGTGTAATTTTTGAATAAACATGAGAGGTTGGAGATGTCATATACAAGTGGTTTTCCCCTGGAATCTTCAAAGTATTCATGAAACTATTTTACTAACTCGTTCACCATGTGGCGAATAGTACAAAAAAATTGCAGCCAAAACTATTGGCATCATATAGATGAAAGTGATACAGTTAGTTCAGACTTATCACTGTACAGATAAGATATAGTGTAACTTTGTCTTGTAATGCCTCTTTTATTACCAAGATTATGTTATTACTTTGCTGCAGATACCGGTTGAGGTCCAAGGTTGACATCGAAAATGTTACCGAGGATTTTTGCTGCTGGCAGAGATTTGGTACAGAACTTACCCATCAGTCCTCATCTACAGAGGAACCAGAAGCGGAATCACTAGGCTGGGGTGGTGGCATTGATCATGCAGGTGCATCATCTTCAGAAGGAAGTAAAGATGGATGGGAATGGTATCAGGATCCCAGATGTGGTTGCCTTGGATATAGGGGCATCTTTCCTTCCCAGACGACACGTAAGTTCCTGTACGTGTCTTCTTCTGATTAACAGTTTTCATCTTTTCAGTTGGACTGGTAAGCTCTGTGCGTTTTTGAAATGTATCCTGATGAGGCACAAAGTTTTCGCCAATTTCTGAACTCAGTGGATGGCTAGAAGTTGGCATTTTGTGCAAATCCATATTAGCTGTTTATAGAATTCTTGGAATCCACCTATTAATCAAGCATTCCTGTCCATCACAGCCCCTCATGTTGAGGCAGACAAAGAAGCTGAGGAAAACCATTTTGTCCTCTGGAGATTGGATAAGGGAATAGCAGAAGGCTCGTCAGAGATTCCAAAAGGTGCATCATCCTTCTAGTCTATTTCATTTTTTTTTTTTTTTGGTTGGTAGTTTGACCTTTATCCCAACATCTTGTGTGGAAGTGTCGCCTTTTTATGGCTTATTTGAAGCCCTTTCTGTTGCCACTGGAGGATATTAAGGGAAAAGGGAGATAAGAAAAACTCCAGATTGTTATATCATTTTGCATCTGTTTAATTGTATAATCACTTGTAGGTGAGGCAATGCCCCTAGAATATAACCTGGATGGTTTGAATGCAATAAGCTTTGACAAAGGATGCTACGTAGGACAAGAACTTGTGGCTCGAACACATAATGTTGGGGTTATTCGAAAGCGATTGCTTCCTTTAGAGTTTCTGGATGACAATGGAAAGGGTAAGTTCAATTTTGCTTTCGCTAAAGTTTTTGTTTACTTTTGCCATTTAACTTAAGCATTTGTGTTCTGCTACGCCAGAGGTGGAAGGTAAAGTAGTTCCAAAATTACAAGTGATTGCCGAATCATCTGGGAAAAAAGTGGGGACCATCACTGCAGCACTTGGGAGCCGTGGCCTTGGTCTTCTACGCTTGGATGCAGCTTTCAAAGAGCCAGGCTCTTTGTCCATACAAGGTCAAGAAAATGTCAAGGTCAAGGCCCGTAAACCAGATTGGTGGCCATCTTGGTGGCTTGCGGAGGATCAACAGAGTGCGGTAGCTTAGGGTATTCATTTTTAACATCTGAGTTATTGGCTTCAGTAATAGTTGGTTCTGTTAAGCAGATAGATTGCTCTTTGTTTAAATGTCTTGTCCTCCCGCTTGATGAACATGTGAAAAAGTACTCTAATTTTAAGTGAATAAAAGTTGAATTAGTTACCTGAGGATGTTTTTTGCACAGTATGACTGGTAGATGAGGAGTCCTATATTTACTTCCTGGAATTTTGGCATGTATAGTCAACTTACTAAAATGAGTCTTTCCATCTGATGATCCATGAGATAACTCCTGGTTATGTATGGGATAAATGAAAAAATTAAGAATAGCTTGCTTTTACAGTCATACAAGCATGGAGTTAGTTTTAGCCCGATTAGCAAAAGCAAACATCAGTATTCTGACAGTGTCTTACAAAATTAACCTAGAAACTCTCACATCTACTTCCATCCTAATCGCGTCGGTTCATAATAGAGATCAGTATTTTTACCCTGTGCAATCCAAAATGGAAGGAGAATGAGAGCCTGAAATTTCTAGCATCTGCAATCCGGCATAGAATACAATCCTCTCTAATCTGAATATCCTGGGAGCCAAAGCTACCTCATCCTATTTATTTCACTTCTAAGAAAACATATGAAGTGGAGGAAGACGATCTCTGTACATCATCATCTGAAAATACCCAGACCTGACAGAAGCAGGGCGAGCTCTAGTAACCAAGGCAAACTGTTATGATCATGGACCATGCTCAACTGAGAATAACCAGCTTTAGTTTCCGCGTTCTTCCGTATAATCTGCAACATCTCGGACTGAATGGACCCCTGGCAGTCAGCCATCATTAGACCTGCTCAGCTCGTTGATAACAGAAGCAATTGTTGGCCTGTTGTCTGGAAGTTCATGCGTGCAATCCAGGGCAATTTTAGTGAGTATGCTTGCCTCAGTGCGTGAATAGTTTCCTTGGAGATTAGAATCAATGAAATCCTCGAATCTGCATGATTCGGCTTCCAGTAGGATCGAATTGGTCAGTTTCCGTTTACCAGAGAGTATCTGAAGGATAATAACACCGAATGCATACACATCGCTCTTCTCAGTAAACCGGCCAGTGGTGATGTACTCGGGTGCCATGTACCCGAGTGCAGCGCTGACCTTGAGGGCGGAGTACACAACATCATCTGCTAGGAGTTTTAGGAGTCCACAGTCGGATATTAATGGGGTGAAGTTATCATCAACTAAGACTTTCTCCACTGATATGTTCTGGTGAACCATGGGAGGCTTGTTTGGTTCATCGCCGTGCAGATATCCTATACCTGCTTGCATTCAGGAATGTCAAAATGAAACATAAATTAAACCACAGAATTACAAGAAGAATGATCATGAGTAAGAAAAGAATGATAGGAGGGTCATTAACCTTTTGCAATGCCATTGATTATAGAAACTCTGGTTGGCCAATTGAGAAAGTTGGGATTTCCATCTTGCACATCAAGATACTGAGACAGATCACCTTTGGAAGCGAAATCGTAGATGAGGAAGCATTCCCCTCGGCCTTTTGAACAGCAGAATCCCTTAAGCCTGACAAGATTATGATGCTTCAGGGAGGTCAATAAGTCCAG
Organism: Oldenlandia corymbosa var. corymbosa; assembly: GCA_949775105.1. Classification (NCBI taxonomy): domain Eukaryota; kingdom Viridiplantae; phylum Streptophyta; class Magnoliopsida; order Gentianales; family Rubiaceae; genus Oldenlandia; species Oldenlandia corymbosa. Next base: position 6,973,847 of record OX459119.1, on the reverse strand, counting down.
CCCTTTCATGAATTCAGCTTCTTCAGACTTGCAGCTAGTCACATTGATGCTCTTTACAGCAACTAAGGAACCATCTTTTAGAATTCCTTTGTAAACAGAAGAAACTTTGCTTTTCCCCAGCAGACTCATCTCTGAGAAATGCTGAGTTGCTGATTCAATTTCTTCCAAATTAAATTTAAGGCCTGGTAGGAGATCTGTAGAGCAGAAGCCATGGCAACTCTGCTCCCCCATCATATCCCATCCTTTGGAGTACTCAAGAGAAGCCAGTGTTGAGGGGCTCCTGTTAGGCTCTTTCGCCTGCTCAACGCTGTAACGATCATCAGAAACCTCGGACGTGATCCCAATCCTTTGTTTACCACGACGAGAGCGAAAAATAAGCACAAATACTGCGATAGTCAGCGCCATTGTGACAGAAGTTACCGCGGCAACAATGGCTATTCTTGCTACTCTTGGAGCCTTAGAAGGATTTGAGCAATGGGTGTGATAACAATGCACATGAACATTAGCAGATTTAGGAAGCAAAGAATCATCAGTATTGTTGGCTAAGGGCAGTAAGGGATCCACTTGATTGATATTCCCATTATCCCAGGCAGTGCAAGTTCTCAGAGAAGAGAAGCCAAAACCACATAAACCCGGATTATTGTCGAAACGAAAACTCTGATTTAGCCTCTGCAGATCTTCATATCCAAGAAGGCAGACACAGGAAGTGTAAAATTAGCGCCAACTTGAGAGAGAGAATTCTTAGAATGAAGAAAGTTGTGGAATGAATTCACTCTAGGGAACTTACCATTAGGTACAACACCAGAAAGGGTATTATTTTGCACTTCTAAAACCTCCAATTGAGGAGATTTAGCTAATCGAATAGGGATTGGACCAGACAGCTGATTGAAGCCTAAATGAAGCATTTTTAGCATTCCCAAATTTCCTAAACTAGCAGGAATGGGTCCGGACAACAAATTATGCTCTAATCCAAGCACAGTGAGTTTCTTCAAGGACCCAAGTTCGGTTGGTATGCTCCCTGTCAACTGGTTACCAGACAACTGCAACACTGAGAAGAACAAAAGTAACAGAGTTAGGAAGGTTTACCAGGAAATGTTCATGAAGAATCTCATTCATCTGTTTATATATACACAACAAACTAAAATCTTGACTGTCGGCTCCAAATTAGACGTAGAGACAAATAGCAAATCAGATTTATTTCATCCTCTTCCTTGCCTTTTGAGCAAAAATTCTTACTTTTCCCCTGATTTTTTATTTTATTTTTTTTTTGACCCTCAAAGTAGAGAAACTGAAGGGCTTAAGAAGATGGTGCTTGTAGTTTTTGCATATCTCCTACAGTAAGAATGTAAAGTTTCTAAAAAGATGGTAAGAAGATGTTGAATACAAACTTCAAAAATAGGATATACAAACCTTGAAGACTGGCCATGCTTCCTAGCTCAGGAGGTATATTCCCAGAAAGATTATTCACATCCAGATAAAGATCAACCAGCTCTGATAGATTAGCGATCTCTTTAGGTATTTCTCCGGTCAAAGAATTATAATGCAAGTACAATCCTGACAAGCACTTGAATTCGGCCAGCTCCGGCGGTACTTTTCCGGTGAGCCCTTTACCCTGCAATGATATATTTGCCACTTTCCGGTGCTCATTGCAAGCTACACCCATAAAACTACCTTCACAAGGATCAACATTATTAGTCCATGAAGAAAGGACCTTATTTTCAGGGTCTAAAACATACTTTATATCCATTAAAGCTCGGAGCTCTGCATTCCCACGTACAGTTCTTGAGTAAGATGAGAAACCAAGCAAAATGAAAAGGATTAACAGAAAATCACAATTGCCCATTTCTGGGCTTAGCTTGGTTAGAAAAAAAATCAAAGATGCAATCTTTGTCTCACAATAGAAACTATCTAATGAGAGTACTGACTTGTTCTGTTTTTTTTTTTTTTTTTCAAGATTTGAGTGTCAACAAAACCATGTGATACTCTGTAATAGAATTTGGATTGTGCTGAATTTTTGAACAGAGTTGGTACTCTTTTGGTAATTTTTTTTTCAATGAGAGAGAGGAGGAGAGAGAGAGAAAGGGAGAAATGTTTGTCAGTGGAAAAAGGATGTCAGAAATGAGACTTTGAGAGAAACACATGCATGCTGGAAAACCACAATCTAGTTTGAAGTTTGAACTTTGAACTACATAATTGAACTAGTCAATGGTTTAACCTAAACTAGTAATCTAGCCCTAATCCTTCTAAATTAATGACACAATTTTGCAGTTTATGGTAAATTTTGCTCAATAATACAGCCTACGCAAAATAGGTGTTTTGTTAGTCAATAAATCAATTAATTTCTTTTAGTTAGCTTAAACTAATTTAGCATAACAAATGTAATTCCTATTGTTAAACCGGTGTTGCACGAAGAAAGATCTTCTGTAATATTTTTGTGTACTTTTTTTGTGATATCAACTAAAATATCAATACATATTTAATCATTCACCACACATGTTTAGTAATTTATTACTTAAACACGTATCAACCATTTAACTAGAGTCACACAAAATACCATAGAAGACCCTACACCGTGTTGCATGTAATGTATGGTAACAATTTATAGATACTTTAAAGTATACAACTGTTTCAATTTCATGAATTGAATGTAACTTGAGTTTCAAGAAATGGAGGAAGCAATTAACTGTATGTTTCGTTTTTCTTATATGTGTTTTTAGGTATTTTTTTTGAAAATGTAAAAAAATGTATTAGAAATAGAAAAAGATATGCTGGGATAGGACAATTATTATTATTTAATTCTAAAAACCAACTAAAAAGGAAAACAAACAAAGCATAAGTATTATTATTATTATTATTGTTATTGTTATAATCAGTACAGTATTATTTTCTTTCAGTCGGAGAGATTTCTGCCAAGAGCTTGAAATAGTTGTATATGAACACGAAAAAGGGGTTGCGGCTGTATATAATTATAATACTACTAGTATGCCTAAGAATGGGCTTAAATGCAATGCTCGCTCAGCAGTTGGCTGTTTCATATTCATATTGAATGTGAGAACTGAACCATAAAATAAATTGAAAGAAAAGAAATATGAAAAGATTTAATAGTGAAAAATGTGTGTAAAGGAGGTACTCATCATGAATGATGGATCTTGGCGATCATAAATGGCGTTTTTGTAAAATAATCGTAATGCTCCAATGACATATAAAAGCTAATAACTTTTTGAGGGCCAAATCTAACTGTCCGGATTTGAGATTTTGATTCATCAACGAGACTTCATTTTCATTCACTTAGATCACAAGTCTTCTCTTCCTCAAATTATCTCCTCAGTTTGATATTTCAGCTAACCAAATTTAATTTATTTAAACAAAGACGAAAATTGAAAGTTTTCATTGAATGTGTGGAATCTCTTGATATACATTAGCAATAAGGATTTTTCTGTATCAATTATTTCTTGATAATTCGTACATTTATTATTTTCCTTATTTTTTTTCTAGGTCGGTTTGGTTTGAACAATTGGGATGCTGATTTTGGAGTTTTGTTTGGATATATATCCAACTTCATTCATTGGTAATCTCAAATTCAAAAATACTCTGCACAATTTTCTGATCCGAAGCAAGGACCATTATGGAGTTATTTAATGTTTCATAGGCATTAATGCTTTGTATCCCAATTATTTTAACCTCATATATAGAGCGGGTACATGACGAAAAGCATTCTCCACTTCTCTCCCTCAATTTTTTTTTTTTATTGGGTGATGTTGCATGATTCTTGTGAATCAAAGTTTGAAGTTTAATTATACATTTTCGGAAACAATGTAACGCAAAAAATCCGTCGGGACATGAAGCATTCTCTAATATTTTGGTTAATTAATTATTTCACGTATTGCACTGTTCATAATTCAGCAAAAAAATTAATCATCGTTATCATTAATTTGCCCAATATATATTCCGCTACTATGGAGGATGTGTTTAATAGTCGTTGATGGGCTAAAATTGCAGTCAAATTGAGTAATTGGTTATTGACCACTTGGGGCTGCCTCAAGTTTGAGTATTATTATTTGCATTTTCTTACCGTCATTAAAGCGCTCCAAGTCAAACTCTCGGAAACCCAACTTTAATACCTCCAATTGATGTTTATAAGTTATAACTACTGCGCAATAGAATGTCCGAATTGGAGAGCCTTCTCATGATGATTTTTAATAATGTTACTGCTCCGTCTCAAAAAAAAAAATAGTGCACATTGAGTTTTGAATCTGTACTAAATACAGTACAAAACTCAAAACTCAATGTGGACTATTTTTGGGGTCGGAATGAGTATAATGTTTCTGGAAATAATTGATGATATGAAAGAATAGCACGAAGTACAATATGACGAACAACAATATCATTTTGTGATGAAAGAATTTTAATTTGTTAACCTGAACAAAAGAATAAAGGAATTGTATGTACTCCACCATAATGTATTGGTGTACCTTGGATTCCATGCATGTGACTAATTCGAGTTTACCAAAATCTTCGACCTAATTAGTCTCCATCATACTAGCCTCGTCATACTCCCTAATTGTCTACTAAGTTAGAAATCAACAACAATCGTGGTTTAGTGTTTTTAGTTGGAAAGGTTTCATTTAGGAATCAACGACAAGTCAACAACTTCCTTCCGAACAAATCCTTTTTGTAACTTGAAATGTTTTTTTTTTAAAAAATACATGTATATTAATTAGAAATACCTAAACTATTACAAAGACATGTATCATATGTTAGATTATATAATTTTCCAACCTCATTCCTGCTAACTTTAATCAGTTGGCAGGATTCAAAGGTTGAGAATAAAACTAGTACTAATGAAACTATCTCTTGTGCCTCACTAGGGACAAGAGCATTTCTCAGATCTGTCGTCAACACTTCACAATCAGTATACACGTTGATAGATGTAACACCAAGTGTTGATGCTTCTCGGAGTGCCATAAGACATGTCATGACTTTCGTTTGGAAAGGTGAGAATGCCTGCAATGAGATCGACTTTATTTGCAGAACCATATCTAGTGAAGAAGTGATCTTCCATGCACCAGCTGCTTTCCTAGTTCGTGGATGAAAGGAACCATCAAAATGAATTGTTGCATGTGTACCTCTAGGCCCTTGAGTCAGAGTGGGGGATATATGATTTGTGACAGAATGAGGTTGAGGGGATCTCAAACTCATGCTTATGTTGCATCAATTCGCTTGAATGATCCTCCAAGAGATGGCTGGATTAATGGTCAGGTTCCTCCATATCTTGTCATGCCTTTCTGTCCATATTTTCCAAAAGATGAGTAAGAACAAGTCTATATCAGCAGAGGAGGGGCGAGTTTGGATCCATTGGATGTACCACTCAAGTAGGGAAGCATTAGTGCAATTAAGGATGGATTGGTACGAAGGATATGCAAAACTCCAAATGACTTGAGAATTGGGACAGCTGAAAAAAAGATGTAAGCTATCTTCTTCATGCGTGCCACAACGGGGACACATAGTATCAACTTCCACTCCTCGTTTTTGCAACCCATTCTTGTCGGAAGAGCATTGAGAACAGCTCTCCAAAAGAGTAGTTTCAACTTTGGTTGAACTTTGGAATTCCACAAGCATTTCCAACCTGCCACTTCAGATTGTAGGTGATTTTGAGGTTGACTAGATTCAGCATTGTTCAAATTTGTGACGGTATGATACCAGATTTGACTAGATAAATGCCATGCTCTGTCTTAGTCTACTGCAGTCTATCATTCTACTGATTCCTGGGCGGGTCGATAAAAATACCCGTGATGTGTGGGATGATGTAGTCCGAAAAGAGTGTTCGGAGAAACTGGATTTTTCACTGGCTATCTGGGCGAATTAAATCTTTAACATAGAGATTAGAGTGTACATCCACAAATGAATCTGTAGAAATCGAATTAGGATGGTTAGGGATCTAATCATCTGCAATGTTGATGTCTTTTCCTGAAATCACCTTCTACTTCTTATTTTGATTTAATAGTTGCATTCCCCAGAGTATGATTTTGTATCCCCAAGATAAGTTGTTTGGAGGTTGAAGTTGAGGAAAAACACTATTTTTACAATATTTGGCTCTATAAAGTCTAGAGATGAGAGACTCTGGAACAGACAATATTTTCCATACATGCTTGGTTAGAAGTGTCTAGTTAAATTCCTTAGTAGATATTAATCCAATTCCTCCATGGAATTGAGATTTGCTTATCTTCTTCCAAGACCTTCAATATATTCTTCTATTTGAGCTATCCCCTTTCCAGATAAATTGAGCAACAATGCGATCTGCCTCATGTAATTATTTTGAGAATTCAGAGTGACAATCTCGATCAAACTACACGCTATTTTACAACACCAATCTAAAACTTTCACAAGCAAATGAGATGATTAATTGTTATGTTTAAATACCTCAAAGTTGGGAGATGAAGAGACAAAATTTTGATGAACGTCACATCAACCATTCACGATCATCTAAATTGGTCCAAAACCCTCGAGAAAGTTAAGTAAGAACAGTTTGTGCATTTTGGAAAAAGAAAGACAAAGCAGAAAGCGATAGTTCTACTACTACTAGTACTTCCCTCCCTTCCCCTCCCCCAGCAAAATTCAAAACACGAAGATTAGTTTTTTGATAATTACATTTGGAGCAGTTACAAATTTTTTCCAGCTTTCTAAAATGTCAATAATCGAAGCTCCCCACCATTCACGACTTGATTTGAGTTTTAAAGTTTTAGTAGCCGTCAACCCACAAACAAAACCCACGTACTCACCAAAAATTTTTAAAATTAAAAATCGGTCTATTTTCTACTTGAACGTGTGTTTCTTCGTAAAGTGAATTCCTTAATTACGAGAAGAATCACACAAAATCACATTCGACAATGTATCTTTTTCCTTTTTTTATTTTTTTTCTTTTTCTAAAGATTGCTTTTCCACAAAAATCCAGACTTTCAGGAATCGAACATCTGACCTTGTTTAAGAGTAAAAAAAGTACGTAGTTTAAGTTTAGTGATTTTGAATGTCTTTGTTTCTCTTGCAAATTCTTAGTTGGTCACTCCCTAATTCCTAAACTATATATATATATATATATATATATATATATTGGTCTCAAAATGATGGCCATGTTATTAATTTAGGACCAAAAAAATATTATTTGATTAGAAAGTAAAGGAAAAAAAAAAAAAAAGAGTACCTGAATGCTAATTAATTCAGGTAGACCAAAACAATATAGTAATAAAAAAAAATTGTTTTCTAGAATTGTGTATTTCCGGACACCATTTCTTGTCTTTCTTTTATCAACTCTTGGACCTTGCTTTAATGTAGCATTGGTGTCATAACAATTTTTATTACATCACATGCATGACTAACCCTCCAGAAACTTCTAATCCTTTCAAATAGGCTTTCTACGGTCCTATATATATCAACCCACAAAAAAAAAGGGAGTAATTGAGTAATAGTACGATGTAAATTCAAATAGGGAATAAGCTAACACAAAATTTATGGTCATCAAACCCCCTTTCATCACGATGACATCAGTAGAGAATATCTTTCACATGAAATCATTGCCTTTTTAGGCTGGTTCTAATTACTCTTCACAAAAATTTGTTCACTGTGTGATGCCACCAGTAAGGAAAAAAGTTCCGTGTCCCATCACCTCTTCTTCTACACAAAACAAAATGAGTAAAATTTGCCACTTTTTTAACTTTATTTTTTTATGAGTGGAAAAAAAGGCAGCATCTTCCTTGGAGCTACTATCTTTTACAACAAAGTTCAATCTTCCTTGGATTTTTTACCTTTTCAAAGTTCATTCATCAGCGCTGGACTCTGGATCCCATTTGTCTACAGTCACTTGATTTCACTGGCAGAGAAAAAAACATTCAGATGGGATTGTTCGGGTCCTTGGTGGGCTGTTTCTATTCGTTAAACCACAACTTGCTAAATAGGTCAAAGGTGTACAACCTACCTACAGAAAAATGATGAAAACAGCATAAACAGCAGTAAAGCACTCTCCACTCCAGCTCTTTTAACAAAGTGGGATGCAGAGCAGATGATGATAGACTCTCACATCCATATTCAAGTCCCACATTGCTGGAAATTTATAAAAAAAAAAAAAAGCAGTTGATGATGACAATTGGCCTCAGCAAAGAATAGGGTTTTTCTGGGACAAAAAAAATAATATTCCAAATGTACAGTGTCTCTCTTTGATTGTTGTTTTTTTAAGAACAATATTGTACAAAACTTTTTCAAGTACAAGATGTGCCTAAATTTCCGGTACTGCTCACACTTAATGTACACTGTGCAGGATTGGAAGGAAGTAAATGGTTGAGAAAAACAAGATTGCGGGCAATCATACATAGAAGTAAAGCTTGAGACTCCAGGATGTTTCTCTCTGTGAAGCCTAGAGGCACACGAGGTATATGCATCTCACCACGGTCACTAACACCATTCGCACAGCTTAGAAGTAAGTTATCCATATCATCAGGATTTGAACTTTCTGGAAGCAACAGCGGTCCACTTTCAGTTGCAGGGTTAGCACCAGCAGAATCAGTCTTGCCGTCGTCATTTTTGTCATGAGTGTCTCCCCTTTCATCATCCTGTTCCCTAGAACTCTCCCCATCACCGCCCTTTGGTGGTAGACCCTGAACTAAATCTGGTCTGGCTTCAACACCGACTCGTCGCAAGTGCAACTGTTCAATAGAAGAGACTAATTGTAAGCTTTGCAAACACATATAGCCGATTAGCAGCAATAAAATGTTGTTATTAAGAATATGGAGTACTGTGATTAACAGTTAAGGGAAAGAGGGTTATGAGCTGTGCCTAGTGAACTGGGCACTGTGATAAGCAGTAGTCAAGCATCGACTACAACAGGCACATCAGAATTCACAGAAAAGCTTTACATTCTTTCACTGGTAATTAAACACAATTCAGAGTGAAAGCAGTACTAAAAGTTCTCATACCTGAAGATGAAGATTTACTTCATCTGGACGAGAAAGAAACGGAAAATCTCCACCAGACTTCAAGTAAGCTCTTCGGGCACCAGGATACCTTTCACTCACTTGGTCTTTAAGCTGCTGAGATATCGCACAGTAATCACTTGTCTTCAGGCAGCATTAATTATGCAAGAAGGCGAAAAAGAAATGTCAGATGTCTCTTTGATTTCCAAATTTTCTGATCAATCTATTAACGCGTAGCGACTTCAGAAAACACATAACCTCAGAGTGAGTGTTCTTAATTACAATGGTGATTGGCAGCAATAAAATGTTAATCTCAAAAAATGTTATTTTTTTGAATATAACAGATTCAACCAGTTGTAAAAATAATTCCCTCTCATAGAAAAGAGCTAGCAGCGAATGCAATTGAATTGGCTGGGTACATCAGAAGTCAAAAATAGTAATTTTTGGATAGGTGACATTAGCATTAGGGGATTGTTTCCACTCAAATCAGCAATCTGTTTGTCCCATCCTTTCTAGTGGAGGAACTGAAAGAAACTAGCAACCTATATCATTATAGAGGATGACTAACAGATTGCAATATTCAAATGTTCCGAACTTACATCCATTATGGTAACAGACGAATCTGGAAGCATAAGATTTTCCACAGAAGCAGCATCAACTGTCAACGTCAACCTTGAAGCTAGGTCATCTTTTGAGAGTGTTTCAACCTATAAGATGTACACTGTTGCTTAGGATTTAATTCAAATAATATGAAATTTAAAACAAAGAGAACTCTGGTTTTTTTGCATAAAGTGGCAAAAGCAAGTACATATAATTCCTCAAGTTCTGGAATACAACTAGTCAACATTAACATCAACATACCCAGTGTATTCCCAACAAAATTGGGGTCTGGGGGGTCAGTTGTACGCAGCCTTACCCTTGTAATTATACAAAGAGGCTGTTTTCGTTGTGACCCAAGGTACAACTAGTGTTTTGAAGAATAATGATAATAACACTGCAATATGATGCTTACAAGTAAGCAAAAAACATAGCACAATAGTGACAGCTTTACCTGGGAGACTACAAAATCCACAGAGTCGGCAATAAAGGGTTCGTGTGGACCATCGCGGATTCCCGTTAGGACATACCGTTTCAAAAGAAAAGAAGGTGTCCAGGCAACACTATCAAATGGTAAGTTCAAAGGAAAATTTAGTCAGGGTGTAAGCTACAGGTGATTGCCGATAAGAAACGCTGCAAATTATAATACAAAAGCACAAGAGTTGCAGCTGACACATTAAAGCTCAAAAGGCTATGGTGCAAGAGAACAAATAAGAAGAAACAGGAATTAGGCACTGTGACCATATGCAAGGAATCACTTAGCCGGTAATAACAAGATTTCAAGAAATGATGACCTGCAAGCATTTGCAACACAGTGGAAACAGTGGTAACAAATTATGACAGTAATTTCCATTATCCTTATCAACAAAAGAATATATTTTAAGTCTATGCCAGTTCAGCCCTATTATAGGTCAGCTGCAAAAGCTGATGTTCTCTCAATTCTGACTCTCAGATGCCCAAATAAATACAGTAAGTGTAGATTATATTCCACTTAACCAAATCTAATTGATTACAAATAGTCTCATTATCAGAACTGACTCAAAGCAGGGAAAATGGATCATCTAAGCTGCCAAAAATAGAAGACCAGTCAAAAAGGAGATGAAAAAAGATACTCTCAAATACACCCTAGAAAAAGTTCCGTGCCATTTCAAATAGTTGCTTCTTACTTGAGAGTTATACTACATCAACTAGCGTAACTAAGTTTAGCTAAACATACATGGGTGCCCAGGGCATGGCTGCTTTAAAACTACTAGTCTCCAAGTATGTATTTGAGAGAACTAATGACCGAACTCGACGAGGCCGATGCTGAGCAAAAAGTTGAGCTAAGAAACCACCAAGTGAAGTGCCATAAAGATGAACCTGTTTAACCCAACATTTATCAGTGAGCAGAATAGATCACACCCTTCAAAAGGAAAAGCTCAAAGACAACTGAACTTTTCTCAAATACTTCACAAGCTGATAAACTAACTTTCTAAATAATAATAAAGTACTTGGAAACTTGGTAGTATAGCAGTGACAAAGGCATTAAAGAAGTTGGTCACTTTCTTTTAACAATGCCAAGAAAACACAAATAACAGAACTTTTGGATAAGGATGAATGACAATCTTACATGATGAACATCAATAGCATCCAGAAACTTTTCGAAAGCTTGGATCCATTCGTGATGATTCCATACACGTGGAATATCAACTGAAATTACTCGATAACCCTGAAAGTTGACAAAGTTTTACAAATCAGTTTCTAGCAACATTTACAAGAAATAAATCTAGTATCTACTTCATCAATGTCATTCCAGGTGCTTCTATGGTTTGGCAATAAAATGTGTGTACAAGGTAAATTTTGAGACTTCATGGATCGTTTAAAAGAGAAATAAGACAGAGTAAACATCAGTTAGACGAATTTGTCTGGCATAGATCCATTCTCATCCATGATATAATGGAAGTGAGAGCTACGGTTATAGCATGGCAAATGGCTTTACAGTGATCTTTCAGAAACATGTATCTATCTGAGTAATGAGGCATGTACAACAAAAAAGTACCTTCATTGACAAAGACATAATCTGTTTGTAGTAAACATCTGCAGTTCCAGCTATGCTAGGAAGGCAAATAAGAGGAGGCACCACTTTCGGACCAAAGTCATAATATCTCCAATGCTTTGAGCCAATCTACGATAAGACATTTAGCGTATCATTAGATATGCATTAGAGGTAAGCGCATACATAGTGGCCAGTACAATTACAGAGAGATGCTACTGTCAATGTTCATATAAAATCAATCCTTTCGTGATAACAAATTATGTAAATCCTTTGGTGAATACTGATTACTACGTTCAACCAGCAATAGCAGATCATAAATTTTTATTTGAGCAACGAAAGCTGTTCAAGAATTCTAGCAGCATAAACTGGTTGTTGTGGGATCTTCTTTTTTGTGCATACTGCACTTAGTTAAATCAAAGACTCGTGCTCCTTTTTCCTCGGGCCTCTAGGGCTTTATTAACTCTGCATCACTCAAAAGAAGATAAGGTATAACATTCGGATCAAGGCAATGTTAAGTGCGATCCAAAGGTTTATATATGACTTGATGTCTCGGATTCCTATGAAATTCCCCAAGTGTGACCAAGAACAAGAAAGCACAACCTTAACATTCCATCAAGCAGGCCAGAAGTCCATATACGAACTAACCAGAACCAGAACAATACATCAAAAACCCGAAAACAGAGCAGCATAGTACAAAGGATAGAAGCAAGATGCCGGCTTCGAGAAAACAATAACTGAAAGGGAAAAGGGGGAAAAGAGTCCACATTCAATGATCACAGAAACTCAGAGCTAAAACGAGGATACAGAACTCCAAAATTCACTTGAATGACAGAGAATTAACAGGTCAACAGGGGAACCCACAACTAAAATTCAGAAATTAAGATAACAGTGGGGGGCAAAAAGATTAAATCTTGAAGAGATAACAGAATAGAAGAGAAGGAAGAACATACGGGGATCTTGTGAAGAGGGACCTGAGACTTGAAGTAGATGTAATCACCGGGCGCCGAAAAGCCGCCTTTCATTGCTGATTCAGACGCTTTCTGCTGCTATTGCAACCCAAACCCATCACCACAACTACTACTATCTATATTTATTAGTATTCGCATCTCCGTCTATGATTGATTCCAATTGGTCTACTTTTTTTTTCTTTTCTTTTTGGGTATCAACACTGTTGAGGTTAAAAAAGTTGCTCTTTTCTTTTTTATGATGATTTGGGATGGTTAAAAAAAAAAAAGAGGAAAATATACACAAGCACATAACATGAAGGAGAAGCTGTAAGGATTTAGGTGAGGAGAAAAAGAATTTGTCGAGGTGATGATGAAGGTGAATTTCAATAGAAACCACATGCCACGTGGGAGTGGGCCACGAGTTTTTTAATGTTAAACCCACAAAATAGCAGTCGATCAAAGAACAAGGAAGAATTTCCTATGACCACCAAAACCAATAGGTCCGTCCAACCCTTCTTCTTCAACTACAAGTCCTAAATCCTATTCCTGTGAAAAGGGCTTTTTAATTAAACTCACCCAATGAAATTAATTGGTGGCTGCCATGATTCTTTAGCAGGGAGAAAAGCTGAAGCTTTCTGTCTCTTTCGTCTTTTATCTTCAATTTCATGCCACTGAGGTAATTTTTTTTGATCGAATTTTTTGCATAGAATTGTGAGTTATACTTCGGATATGGTGAACTTAATCAAAGTTCGGAACTTTATCTCTGCTATCGAATCGAATATTGTGCTGAATGATTTAAGTCCTATAGTTGGGTTTTTTAGATATTGCCATTTTGAAGCTCATTCGGATTTTAATTCAAACATTTCTAGTTTACCATCCCTTCCAACAAAAAAGGTCTCTAAGACTGTTGGGATTTTCTGGGATTTGGATAATAAACCTCCCAAGTCATTTCCTCCTTATGATGCTGCAGTTAGGCTTAAGAACGCCGTGGCTGAATTTGGTTTCGTTAGGTATATGATAGCTTATGCTAATAGGCATGCTTTTAGTTATGTGCCGCCTGAAGTGATGGCTCAGAGGAAAGAGAGGAAAGAATTGAATCGATTGGAAAGAAAAGGTATTGTTAAGCCAAGTGTGCCTTATAAATGTAGAGTTTGTGGTAGAAAGTTTCATACAAATGAGAGGCTTATTAATCATTTCAAGCAAATTCACGAGAGTGAACAGAGGAAAAGGTTGAACAGGATTGAGTCTGCCAGGGGAAAAAAGAGGTTGAACTTGGTTGCTCAGTATTCTATGAAGATGGAAAAGTATAGAAATGCTGCTAGGGATGTTTTGACTCCAAAAATTGGTTATGGTTTGGCTGGTGAGTTGAAAAGGGCAGGATATTGGGTTAGGACTGTATCCGATAAGCCTCAGGCAGCAGATGTTGCATTGAGGAATCATATGGTGGATTTGATGGATAAGAAACTAGTTGATTGTATCGTTCTTGTATCCGATGATTCAGACTTCATCGAAGTTTTGAAGGAGGCTAAATTGAGGTGTTTGAAGACAGTTGTTGTGGGTGACATCAATGATGGGGCGCTCAAAAGAACTGCTGATGCTTCTTTTTCATGGCAGGAGATAATGAAGGGAAAAGCTAAAGCAGAAGCTGGATCAGTTGTTGAGCGATGGAAGGACAAGGATATTTTGAAAAGATTAGAATGGACATATGACCCTGCAACGGAGAAAGAACTGTGCTATTCAGATTTTGAAAGTGAGGACTCTGATCTGGAAGAGTTTTTCTCAGGCGATGAAGATAGTTCTGTGCAGCAGGAAAATCCTAATCCTTGGTGGAAACTGCAACCTGCGACGAGAGGTGTAAACAGCTTCTCGCAGTCGGAGAGATGATAGTTTTCAGTGAGACAACGCTGTATATGACCCTTAGGAAAGAGGAGTCCACTAACATAAGTTCACTGTATTGTCAAGAAAATTTCTTGACCTAGAAGCTCTCTGCTCATCTTACTGTAACTCAGAAAGAGATCAATAACTGACAGGGATCATGGATGTCACTGAAGTTTATGTTGTAATTCTTGATCCTTCCTTACTGCTTGGAACATATGATTGCCTAGAATTCAGTATGTAGGGCGACAACAGTTTGTGCTATTTAACTATATTGTAATGGAGTTTAATGTGTGGTCTTAAGTCCACTTAAAGGATCATGCTTTTCTTGCGCAATGATCAAGTACAAGCCAGTGCAACCAAAGTGAACCATGATAAACCCTTTCTTTGCTATGTTGAGGTACGCATATGTTGAATAGTTTGATAAAATTGATGTTGTTTCAAGTGACAGTATTCCCCAAATCTTCCTGATTAAATATTTACATCTTTGCAGTTCTGTGTGTCGTGTGCTACCACAACTTGAGCTTATAAGGAGGTTCATTTTATCAATGAAGACCACAGACTAGGAAGTTAAATATTTTCTTTTTTTCTTTTTTCTTTTTTTTTTTTATAAACACTAAATCTAAGATCCTGAATTGGCCTTGACCAAGCTTCCCTTCATCCCCACAACTTCCAAAATATTTACCGTCTCGTCAAACACCCAACTTATCAATTTCAGCAATAACTTATAAGTGAACCAATAAGAAGGCCATCTTTACATCGTCGATATGTCCTTACGTTTGAATCGTTCTTTTTTGACTTAGTGTCAAGCAAGTTGGGATCATAAGCGAGGTAGTATTTTAAAAAGAGTCCATGAGTTCTGCATTTAAATCCGCAACATGATACCACACTGTTGCTACTAGATTTATTCGGTTATGATATGATATCAGGATCTGATTTTTAGACATCCTAAAGCCATTATTTGAGGCACTAAACAATGTTTTCTAGTACGAAAAAGAAATCAATGTTTGAGCCATAACCAAAAAAAAAAATGTTTTCTTTGCTATGTGACATAAGCTTTCTACGTCATGATGTTCAAAGGGTAGGAGTTACCATGGAAACAAGGGGAAAAAATTTCCAGAATTATAGGACACGTAGTACATATATTTCATTGGAAATCATACAAAAGGACTTTGTAGAACACGTAGTGCATATTTCATTGGAAATCATACAACAGCATTGATGATGGCACCGTAGTGTGTTTTTCCATAGGATCCTAGGATATCAACAAAAACGGGGGTCATCATCTTCATTGGAATGGAGGAGAAATGTCATGTGTGACAGCTGAATTTGATTTGAGAAATCGATATGATTATGATTAAGATAATGTTATCGACCACGAGAGATCAACTACAATAATAATAAAACACGATTTGATCATCCCTATTTAAAATTTTATGATTGACAGCAAAATCCAAGGGCCAAAAAACCAACGTGCGGGCTTAATTTATTTTTTTGTCAAATTCATCAACAAAGGATAAGAGAAAAAAGAATAAACCCACCCAAGGAAAATGACATTTTGCTTCCTCAACTTCATTACACATGTAATGACAAACCTAACACGTAGAGAAACTAAAAAATGCATTGCAACGAATCCTAAATTGGAGTGAGTTGTTTACAGGCAGACACCTGCATTTCCCACATATACAACTACTTTTCAACGTTGTCTACAATGCATATAGAATGGTAGTTTTCTTAATCCAAAGAGTGCAGTCTATTAACAGTTACAGGACAAAAAAGAAACATCTCACCTTTCACAGCCTGTGAAGTTCTGATTTGCAGAGATAAGAATGGCCCAAATTGATATCTGATTATCTATGCACTGAGTAATTCAAAAAATCTATTATTATATACCAAATCCAAGGTGGAAACTTAGAACAGTGAAATTGAAACTAATAAGATGCTTCTCAAATACCATTAGTCAAGCCAAGCAATGTACAATAAGAAGATTCAAGTGGAAGAACTATAGACCAAGAAGGCAAGAATGCCAATGCATCCAAAAACAGGACAATGATTCAAAAGTCCGCCAACTTCATTTCACAATGCAGCTACTGGCACTAATTAATAATCATCATCCTGAACAGGGTGTTCAATCCAAAAACTATACTACTCATAATTCATAAACTAAACCATGCCAAAAAAAAAAAAAAATTAAGAAAATTAATAACTGATATGGTTCGCGGATCATCACCAAGAACTCTTCTTTTTGGATCCATGATAACCAACATACCACTTCACAAACTTCTTCAGCCCTGCTTCCAAATCCGTTGAAGGTTTATAACCAAGCTCTTCCCGAGCCAAAGTGATGTTAGCATGAGTGAAAGGAACGTCTCCATTTCTAGGCATTGGTAAAACCTTCTTCTTGGCCTTCGTCTTCAACAACTTCTCGAGTATGCTCACAAGCCTCCCAATCGGAACTGGAGTAGTATTTCCCAAATTATATATCCTCAATTGAGCAGCTCCTTTCTTCCTTCCACCACTTCCTGTACTCTTCTGTGCAGTATCTAGTGCAGCTAAACAGCCCTTTACTACATCATCAATGTAGGTAAAATCTCTAGCCACAGTGACATGATCAACTTCCTCATAAATCTTAATTTCCTTCCCCTTTAAAATATCTTTAGTAAAGAAATAATAAGCCATATCAGGCCTTCCCCACGGTCCATACACAGTGAAAAATCGCAACCCGGTAATGGAAAGTCCATAGATATGATTATATGAATGAGCAATTTCTTCACCAGCCTTTTTCGTGGCAGCATACAAACTTGCAGGACGATCAGTTCGATCTTTCTCTGAAAAGGGTACCTTAGAATTCAATCCATACACAGAACTAGAAGAAGCCCAGACAACAATTGGCTGCGGATTCGATGATTTACAGATTTCAAGCAAATTTACAAACCCATCCACATTAGAATGAATATACGACAGGGGGTTTTTCATAGCATACCGTACTCCAGCTTGGGCTGCCAAATGCATCACGTGAGTGAACTTCACCAGGTCGAAAAGCTTCTCGAGCAATGCGGCGTCGTTTATATCGCCTTCCACAACAAAGATGCCGGATTTCTCGAGGAGGGCATTTCTGGCCTTCTTTAGTCCGGTGTCATAGTAACTATTGAAGTTATCCAGGCCAACGACCCCGTCTCCACGCTTTTTCAGGGCAACGGAGACATGGGTTCCGACGAAACCGACGGCGCCGGTGACTAAAACTGAGAATCCTTCCTTCGCAGAAGGACGGCCGGAGGCCAAGACCCGATTCTCCCATTTCGAACCCACCAGAGAAACAGAGTTTTGGAGATTTCGCCGCTTGATTCTGATGGCCGGGGAGTCGGGAGCCGCATTGTTCGCCGGAGAAGGAAAGAAGAGAAAAAAAAGGACGGCCAGAAGGGAAACAAGGGACCACAGAGTGAACCTGGGAACCAGTCGGAAACGATTGAAAGTGGTGTTGAAGGGAGACACTTTTTCCGATTTGAACTTCCCCGGAGTGGAGGGTATGGAGTCGAGGTGCGACAGTATAGGCTTCAATTGGGTCATGATTTTTTCCAATTACTCCAAACCCAATTCCGCCCAAAAATTATGTCTCTTTCGGTCTTTCCCAAGATAAACACAATTTTCTGTAGGAATTTTGGTCAAACAAATATCAAAATTTCAAAAAAAAAAAAAAAGGAGATGATACAGGTTGGAATACCAAGCATGATCCGAGAGTGAGATTCTGTAAAATCCACCCCAGTTTGAAGATATTGGGTATCGATGGTCAGTTGGACTGTTGGAGAAGGAAGAGTTCTAATGAAGGTGGGAAGTTGGGTTTTGGGTATAAGAAGAGCAGAGAAAAAACCGGCTATAATGGTGAGAGGCTAAAAGGTAATATTGTTTTTACTTTAATTTTCACGAAATCTAGGCAGTTACGGAGGACTTTATAGAAATTATGCTTATCACCTTTCAATATCATCATCAGTTACTGAAAAAAATTACTACTACAGTAATTACTGAAAAAATTGCTACTACAGTAATTACTGAAAATTTACTGAAAAAAATTACTATTACAGTAAAACCTCTATAAATTAATACACTTGGGTCTCCAAAAATTTATTAATTTATAGAGTTATTTATTAGTTTATCGATAAATTAATATTTTATTAATTTAAAGAGTTTTTTTAATACTATAAGTGAGAAAAAATAAATTATTATTATTTTTACATCAAGAAAAGTTTGTTGCAGCACTAACCATAACATTAAAATTTTTTTAATGAAACCAAAACATGATAAATTGCAAACATAAACAAGAATCTTTAAGTTAAAATCTAAGTTAATCTTCGAACCTAATTTATTATTTTAGGTATTTATTAATTTATGAAATTGTGGGAACTTATATTTACATAAGAGGTTCTTGAAAAATTATTATCATATAAATTAATAGAGTTTTTTTTATTTTTTGTATTGGTCCCCGAGTTAGGACCGAAGAAAAATATTATTTTATAGAGGATATTAATTAATAGATAATTAATTTATGGAAGTTTTACTGTACTTATTTGGAAAAAAAAACTTTACTACCAATTATTAACCCAAAAAATGAGAAATTACCAATTACCATATTGGTATGAAATATTAATTTTATACGTACTATCTTGAATAGTATTAACTATTAAACAGAGAGTTAAATGAGATTTACCTTGTACTTTTATATGAAGGCAGTAGGAAGATGACCCTCAAATTCTCGGAACTAAATTAAGTAAATTCCATTTGTATCAATCATTAAATACATTCAAATTTGCAACGTTATGGCATGGTAATCGGTGCTAATTTTGTTAATGAATCAATCTCTTTCAATTGATTACATTTGATTCCATGAGCTTCCAAGGAGTTTCATACACAAGACTCAACCTATCAAAAACTATACATAACCATCCATTGTATAATTGGGCTCAAGTAAAGAATGAACATCTACACCATATTTGGGATCCACTCCTGTAAAAGCCCTAGCCCTGACAATTTTGGGAGCCGGTTCTTTCGAGCTTGCTGGGAGATAATTGGAGCAAACATCATAGCAGCGGTGCAGGAATTTGGAGAAATCAAGAAGATCCTAACCCAAATAAACAGCACCTTAATCTCACTTATTTTCAAATGTTAATCACAAAAAAATATTAAAGAATTTAGACCTATTTCTTACTGTAACACTCTATATAAGTGCATTACTAAAATTATGAGTGAAAGAATGAGTAGTGTGTTACCTGTAATAGACAATCAGAACCAGGGGCCTTTTGTAAAAAGTAGAGCTTTCATGCATAATGTACTTATTACCCAGAAACTAGTGAGGTTGTATAGAAAGAAACCCTAGGTGCTTACTAAAAGTAGACCTCAAAAAGGCCTATAATACTATAAACTGGGACTTTATAATTAAAATGATGATAGGATTTAGTTTTCCAATAAAATTCATAGATTGGACTATGCAGTGTGTTACCACTTGAATTTGAATGGCAACCTAGTCGAATATTTCCAAGGAAAAAGAGACATAAGGCAGGGGGACCGATCTCACCATTACTTTTTGGTTTGGTGATGGAGTACCTCACTAGGATGTATAAAGAGGAACTATCACAGAGAACCATTCAGTTTCATCCGCAATGTGAAACTCAGCAGCTTATAAACCTGTGTTTTGCTGATGATCTGATAATTGATGTAAGGTTGAGGAAAATATAGTCCAAACTGTGACGAGAAAACTAGGAGAATTTGAAAAAAATCACAGACCTTGTTGCTAATATGGGTAAATCCCAAATATATGTTGGGGGAGTTTCGGAGAAAAAAAAAAGGAAGAAATTAGAACAAATAGTAGGGTTTGAAAAGGGGGAAATTTCCGATGAAATACTTAGGTTTCCCCTTATCACCCAATGCTTGGACTCAGGCTGACTGTCAGGGCTTGGTGGATAAAATGACTATCAGATTGAAAAGCTGGGCATCTAGATACTTATCATACATGGGGAGGGCCCAACTAATAAACTCTGTTCTGTTGCATATGCAAACGTATTGGGCACTAGTGTATCTCAATCCCAAAAGTGTCATATTGCAAATTGAAAGGCTATGCAGAGAATTTCTGTGGGGTAAGAAAGATCCTGGGAGGTCATTCCTTCGTTTGTCGTGGCAAAAAGCATGTCTAATCTAAGAAGGAGGGTGGTCTGGGTACTAGGGATATTAGTGTATGGAATATGGCTGCAGCAGCTAAACAAGTGTGGGAATTAACACTGAAAAAAAAGATAATTTATGGATAAGGTAGATGCATGGGGTGTATCTACACAGAGTTGAGTTCTGGGATGTTGTTGTGAAGAGTGAGGCCAGCTGACATTGGAAGAAACTACTAATGATCAGAGACAAACTTAAGGATGGATTTCAATAGAATAGATGGATGTCACAAAAAAATGGTAAATACTATAGCTTCAGGTCTGAAATGGCTAAAAGAGAAGTCCCCCAGCATAGAGTAACAACCTTTGTATGGAATAAAGTCAGTGTGCCTAAACACTGCTTTATTACATGGCTTTGTTAGTTAGGATGACTCCTAACTAAGGACATGATTATGAAGATTGGGATAGCAATTGATGACATGACTTGTTTACTGTGCAGAATCAATGATGAGAGTGCAGAACATATTTTTGTGCAAATGTAGTTTTGCTAGAGATCTATCGCAGAAACTCAGGGATTGGATACAGTTCCCAGCAGTCTGGTTAAGTGCTAGGAATTGGCAAAAACTACATTACATAAGGAGCAGTAAGCTGAAACAGAAAGTAGTGTATGCTGTTATTGAAGCTGAGTACTACCGTATATGGAAAGCCAGGAATCAAATGCTGCATGAAGGAACACATAAATCACTGGAAGTGCTTTTTGAAGAAGTAAGGAGGGAAATCAGATGGCGTGTGTAACTCTGCTGCAATGTGAAGAAGACAAGTGATGTGGCGTTTTTGCAAAGTTTAAATAGGCAATGTTTTGATGATAACACTGTAATAGCTAGCCGTAAATGATTTTGATTTTGATGTACTGTGCCATGAAGCTCTGTATTAGTTAGCAACATGTGCAGGCTGTAAATATGTGAATATTTTGGTGGAAAGTAATACAAATTCACAGTTTACCTAAAAAAAAAAAGAATGAACATCTACAAAATAGTCTAAATGGTTATTTCACTACCCAACAAAAAAAAGAAGAAAAAACACTCTTAAATGGTCAAGTGAATCTGGAACTTTGACATTTCTGTTTTTGGTATTCTGCCAATGAGTTAAAATCTTGAAAACTCGGCAAATGACACCGTAGAATATCACCTCCATTTGGTAACCAAATAATCATAAAATATAAATTCATCTGATAAGGTAAGCTTGAATGAAACTTAAAAGTTTTAAGTTAAAACTCTATTACTCCATAGTTGTAGGCTTGTAGACATAGAATTTTATTTTTCTAGAAAAAAACCCCAAAACCTCACTTAAAATCTTGAGAATTCGGGGATCATTAAATATAAAATCATCTGATAAGATATTCATTACTTACCGTCAATGTTATAAATAATCATTTATAGTGTGTATTATTATTATTTTTTATTTAATTAAAGCAGGAAGATGAGGTGTCAACTCAAAAATCAATATTTCCATGCCCTTATACTAGAATGATTTTAGGTTTAGTTATCAAAAATATAAAGTCATAAGCTTTAACGGTGGAGATTAAGTTAAGTAAATTTGATTTAACGGCTTTGATAAATTACAGTCACATTTGTAGATTTATAAGAAAATTTCACTCGTAATATAAGAAAATTTTTAATTTTTCGTCCCAAAAATCACCGATTTCAGTTAATATATATTTAGTTTCAAATTCAAAAGATATCAAAAGATTAAAAGTAAAAAAAATTCTTGAAATTTTTCCAAATTTTTTATTTTATTTTTGATATTTAATGAATTTTTTAAATTTTTTTGAATTTTTATTTTATTATTAACCCAAGTTAATGCACGGATGGGGTGGGCAGGCGAAAACATTCATTATTGTATTTTTCTCCGCAATCAATCAAATTCAGTGGCAAATTCGCCCTTTTCTTGTTTTTGCCCATTTTAAGGTAGCTTAAAGAACATGTCTCTTTGTGGTCCTGTTTGCTCCGAAAGAAGTCAAATAAGTACTTCCTCCGTTCCAAAATAAGCGATGTTTTAGCAAAATAGAGAAATTTCAAAATAAGTGTCGTTCTCAAATTTCAATGCACTTTTTTGTCAGAAGTTTTTAAAATTACCCTCAAAAGAGTTGATGCTATTGGTGGACAATTTTATAATGGGATTGGTTGAGGATATTCAAGTAATTTTATTACCCTATTTAAGAGTTTCTTAAACTATGTGCAAAGTATAGAATGACACTTATTTTGGAATGGAGGGAATACTAAACATGAAACATCTACTACCCAAAATATGATAAATTTATAAGGTGACATGGATTTGCAAAGTAGATTGCCATTTAAGTAGACTTAAATTAGTAGAGTGAATATCATTACTTTCTGTTTCCTTCCGGTCTGTTTGGCCGATTGGCTGTGAGCAAATTGGCCGCCCTTTTCTTTTTACCTGCCTAAATAACACAACCAGACAGAAGAGCAAAGATCAACTAATAGAGTGAGGAAATATGGAAAGTCCATCTTGTTCCCGACTTTCCATCATCATCATCATCTTCACGCTCTCACTTTTGGCAACTTCTTCATGGTACATCACAACCAAGCCAGGAACACTATCATGCTCAGAATCCAATTTTTTGTGCAGTTCCATTCCCAGAAAAGCAAAGCTGAGCTCCCTAATCATCGAAACTCCAATTCCCAAACCCAAAAATTTAGCCATTTCCAATCCTTTACACCCGCTAGACCCCCTAGCTGTGCAAGAAATCAACCGGGTCAGGTCCATTCTCTCTTCTTATGGACCCTTTTCATCCACCTTTCCGTCAATCCATTCTTTATCCCTGGATGAACCAGAGAAATCACAAGTCTTGAGGTGGAAAAACGGCGACCCGTTTCCAACAAGAAAAGCATTAGTAATTGGGATGCTAAACGGAGAAGTTCATGTGGTTTTAGTGGATTTAGAATTGGGTCAAGTCACAGATCATGAAGTGAAACAACCTGGGTTAGAGGGATATCCAATGATCACCATGGAGGACGTTTCTCTTGCTCTGCAAATCCTATTGACGTCAAGTGAAGAGTTCAACAAATCGATTTCAGCCAGAGGATTAGACCTTCAAAATGTCAATTGCCTTACACCATCTCCTGGATGGTTCGGTTCAGATGAAGAAGGCCATCGTGTTATAAAGATTGAATGTTTTTATACTGAAGGCACTCCCAATTTCTACATGAGGCCAATCGAAGGACTCGTCATCACAATCGACATTGAAAACCTTAAAGTCTCGAAATTCACCGACACCGGAAGAGGAATCCCTGTTCCTAAAGCTGAAAACACCGATTACCGATTCGGGTCGCAAAACCCGCCTCCCAAAATGCAGCCAATCAATCCAATCTCCATAGAACAGCCAAAGGGTCCAAGCTTTAGGATAGAAGACGAACATTTCGTGACGTGGGCAAACTGGAAATTCCATCTAAAACCAGATCAGAGAGCTGGGATGGTGATTTCTCAAGCAATGGTTCAAGATTCGGAAACAGGGGAGTTCAGGAGCGTGATGTATAAAGGATTTGCGTCGGAATTGTTCGTGCCGTATATGGATTTCAGTGAAGGCTGGTACTTCAAGTCGTACATGGATGCAGGGGAATATGGACTCGGGGCCATGGCGTTGACTCTGGTGCCGCTCAACGATTGTCCGAGGAATTCATACTTCATGGATGGAGTCTTCGTTTCTGCTGATGGAAAGCCGTTGATTCGGCCGGACATGATTTGTGTCTTCGAGAGTTATGCTGGAGACGTTGCCTGGCGTCATTCTGAATTTCCGGTCAACACTTTTGAGGTTGGATGAAGTTTTCTTGTTCTTTTTATTATTATTATTATTATTATTATTATTATTTTTTTTTCTGCTAAGCAGCTTTGTCCTACTGAATCCCCCTTGAAAAGCACAACTTTTATCACCGCATGGGATAATCTATTTTATCTATTTTGATCCCCATTAGTTTTTGAAATGACTCAAATGACATTGATATTCCAATTTAAAATAGTGATTATTAACGACATACCATTATTTTCTAACAAATTATTTGACTCATTAAAAATATACAAAACAATTTTTTTTTTTTGTATTAAAACCTAAATTATTTGAATGAGATGGAGAAATAAAACTCTTTTCTATTTTAAGTTTGTATTTTCTAATAGTTGCACATCTTTATCCAATGTAGCATATGGGTAATATGGAACAAGTTTGAAAATGAGTTCATATTTTGGAGCCCAAAAAATCTTTCAAGTTCAGTACCTCTTATTTGAGACACAGATTGAGTAATTCGTACAAACAGTCGATGCATACATAATTCAGTGGGTACTAGATTGGCACATGTTACTAGTGATAGATAAGAAATGATTAAATTTGATTTGTTTTTATTCTTCCAACTTGCAATCAGATCAGAGAATCAAGGCCGAAGATTAACCTAGTAGCTCGAATGGCAGCATCAGTTGGAAACTACGATTACATAATAGACTGGGAATTTCAAATGGATGGTCTAATCCGAGTTAAGGTCCATTTTTCTTACCACCATCTCTTCTACTCTTCATATTCTTTTCTTTTTCCAACAATTTGGCCTTCTGGATTGATTAAAGTTGTTGATTTGATCTTTCAAACACAATGACATTGTTGTCTTCTTAACAGGTGAGCTTATCAGGAATGCTAATGGTAGAAGGAACTCAATACGAAAACATCAATCAGGTTTCGCCCGACGCTCAGATTTCTCACCCGTTAGTATCAGAAAACGTCATCGGCGTAATCCACGACCATTTCATCACGTTTCACTTGGACATGGACGTTGATGGATCCAACAATTCATTTGTTAACGTCAATCTCGTCAAGGAAAGGAGTTTTCCGGGACAATCTCCTCGAAAGAGCATCCTGAAAGCCAAAAGAAATGTGGCAAAAACAGAGGAAGATGCAAGGCTGAAACTCAAGCTCTACGATCCCTCAGAGTTTCACTTCATTAACCCTTCAAAGCGCTCCAGATTGGGTAACCCAAGTGGATATAAAGTCGTCCCGGGAGCAAATGCTGCGAGTCTGCTTGATCTTGATGATCCTCCACAACTTAGAGCTGCTTTCACTAATAATCAGGTTCGCACTTCTAGACCATGGAGTTTAAGTTTAACCTTAAATTTAACAAAATATAAAATGTCAGTTTTTCAGTATGTTTTTGACATGAATTCAATGATGAACAGATATGGGTGACACCATATAATAGATCTGAACAATGGGCTGGTGGACTATTAGTGTATCAGAGCAATGGGGAAGACACTCTTGCTGTTTGGTCTAACAGGTAAGATTTTCACTCACAAAAATGTTGGCAAATGGAGTGTCCTGTTTTTCATTTTTCCTTCTCAATTGGCCAAAAGAATTACGAGAGTCTAATTTATTAAATTAATTATGGTAATACAACAACAGAACAAAATTCTTATTTTGAGACGGAGAAAGTATCGTTCTTAGTTGTTAATTCTGATTGAACTTGACTTAGGAATCGCCCCATTGAGAACAAGGACATTGTGTTGTGGTACACACTGGGATTCCATCATATACCATGCCAGGAGGATTTTCCTGTGATGCCAACAGTTGTTTCGAGCTTTGATCTGAAACCTGTGAATTTCTTTGAGAGGAACCCAATCCTGGGGTTCAGGCCTAATTTAGAACAAGATTTACCTCTCTGTTGGGCCTCCAACACCAACTAATTATTAAACCATCTCTCTCTCTTTTTTTTTTTTTTATTACACATCTCCGCTTGGACTGTAATCCATTCCAATTAATACTCCGACTGACTTACAGGGAAATGGATTCATTTTAGAATAAGTTGATAAAATCAAAACGTACTCCGGATTTGCATTTATGATAGATATTATTATTAGAGTATCTTGGACCACCATGTCAGCAAAGCATCTGCACAACCATTTTGGAATCTAACAGATGGGGGAATCTTCCCACGTAATCATGGTACCAAACAAAAACAGGGTACATACATTTCCACGCACCTGAGCCCACGGCAACCCACTAGCCTTAAAAAGTGCGGATATGATTCAAGTGTATAGTACTGAAAGTGAGCAAAGTATTCAAGGTGGTAAGTTTGTTTCGTTTTTTTAGTGTGTATTTTTGGGTGTTTTTTGTATTGAAAATATAAAAAAAATGTATTGAAAATGTAAAAAAATATGTTGGGATGAAACAATTATTATTTAAATATTTTAAAAATACCATAAAAAACCTAATAAACAAAGCCTTAGTTTGGACCTGAAAGTGAAGTGAAAGAGACTTTTGGATGGGCTACCTGCGATTTAAAAAAAAATAATTTATTTTTAGTGACCTGCATCACAAATAATCGTTTCTGAAAAAAAAAGAAAAGAAGAGATATTTGTTTTTCTTGGAGTTGCGTCTGATAAAATGAATCCTCATTAAATCCATAAGAATCCAAATGTAAGGGTGAAAAAATTAGTGGGAATATTAATTGGAGCTCCACCTCATAACTCAACTTTCTTTATTCTAATTTTTCTTCTTTCTTTCTTTCTTTTTTTTTTCTTTTAAAAGGAGAATGAAGAAATTTCAATTGGAGTTTTATGAATAAAGAAAATCATAAATGGACTGTACATAACATTTAGGTCATCATCCAATGGTAGAAAATCCAAATATAGTTTAGTGAATCTCACTGTCACGCTGCCATATACTATTGCGGATCTCATTGTCCAACCTCCTCCAAAGTAGCACGAAAAATAAGTGATTAAAACAAAATGATGATATGCACGAAAAATGATAACGGCTATCATTGATCAAGTTCAAGTTGATTCAAATTTGTTTGGATCGTTTTTTCGTGTGTGTTTTTAGTTGTTTTTTTATTGAGAATATAAAAAGGTACATTAAAAATGTAAGAAGATATATTGGGATGGGAGGATTATTATTTAATTATTTAAAAAAACCATAAAAAAAACCTTCCAAACATAGATCTCCACAATCGTGCGATTCCAACAGAGTCTGACAAGAAAATGTTAGAAGACTTTCAAAAGACTATGCAAACGAGCATCTTTTAAGATTTTTTTTTTTTAATTAAAAAAAAACTTGGCTTTCTCAATGGAAGAACTACTAAGTTGCCTTTTTGTACATATAAGAAAACTCTAGTTTGATAAACAACAGTTTGTTATTATTGAATGTATCTTGCTTCTTGTACTAATATTTTTTTTTTCCCTTACCACGAAGAAGAGGGATGATCAATCATACTCAAATCAAACAGTAGCGTCTATCACGTAAGTTCACCAATTGACGTATCACAGTCAGACCATCTTCAAAAATTATTTACTCGAATGTTCAATTTCACAGAAAAAAAAAGCGTCAGTTTCTACAATTTAATATAAGGCTCCAATCTAGGCAATGAACTGAGATTTTATGGTGCTTTGTCTAATCAGGGCAATTGCTGAAACACTAATGCTTTTTAGCTATCATTCGACCACCTTTTGGGATATGTGATATTTTGATATTGGATCGTCATGAAAATTACCACGGTAAAAAAAGACATCAGTAAACTCGATTTTATATATCTCTAACTCACGCAGTTTCAGTCATCAGTTAACTCAGAAACTCACTCCACAGTCTCACTCAAAGCCAAAAGCCAAAAAAACAGGGGAGAAGGACGAACACAGAACACATGGAAGGAGCCTACAGCTTCCTTCGCCGACTATTCTTCCCCATTAGCATCATCATCCTTTTGTTTTTCACCGTCTTAAACCTCCCTTATCCACCCTCTTCTCCGGCCGACCTCTCCTCCTCCTCCGACACCGGCGGCTGCACCACCAACTCGGCATGGTGCTTCTCTTCCAAGAACCGTTTCCACTCCACCAAGAAGCAGCTCGTTCTCGATCACCCGACGGAATCCTCCAAACGGAGCCGCCACATCAACGCCGTCCCCCGCCACCCACTAGACCCGCTCACCATCTCGGAGTTCAATAAGGTCAAAGCCATCATTCAATCCCATGAGCTCTTCCAGAACACACAGTACGCACTTCACACAGTGGCTCTTGAAGAGCCGGAAAAGCAATCGGTTTTGAAGTGGAAAAAGGGAGACCCTTTACCGTCCAGAAAGGCTTCCGTCGTCGCACGCGCTAAAGGCGATTCCCACGTGCTCACCGTGGACCTGGATTCCGGCTCTGTCGCGGTGGTGGAAACGGGGCATCATTCGGGCTACCCGACTATGACTGTTGAGGACATGACGTCCGCCACCTGGGCTCCCCTGTCCAACGCCGATTTTAACCGCACGATTATTGATCGTGGAGTTGATTTGGCTGACCTTGCCTGCTTGCCAATTTCCTTAGGCTGGTTTGGTACGCAAAGTTCTTCTTCTTAGTAACTCTGTAGTCTGTTCTAGTGTTTGTCAAAAAGTTTTCAACTTTGGCATATCTTCAAGGACATGGCCTAATTTTATCCATGTCCCAATTGATGATAATCATTATTGAGCGTGAAATGATATGCCCATGAAAGCCTCTTAGGAAACTAACAAAATATTTTGCCATTTTGATTGGTGAGAAACAAGAGACTGTTACATTTAATAGTCATGTTCATTGAAGTGGAAAGAACAGAGTATTTACTATTTGAATGAAACATAACAAGTGTGAATGATAATCATTAATGTTGTGATTTTTGGTATCGTTATAATGAATGAAAAGTATTCAATCTTTCTATTTACAGGCAAAACAGAGGAAAAGAGAAGGTTGATTAAGGTGCAATGCTATTCTTCAAAAGACACAGCCAATTTCTACATGAGACCAATTGAGGGTCTTACGGTTCTTCTCGATTTGGATACTAAAGAAGTGGTTGAGATTGTTGATAAGGGCAAGAACATACCAATCCCAAAGGCTGCCAACACAGACTACCGATTCGCAGCCCAAAATTCACACCAAAACTTACTAAACCCGATATCCATCGAGCAACCCAAAGGCCCGAGTTTCACAGTGGAAGACGACCATTTGGTGAAATGGGCCAACTGGGAGTTTCACTTGAAGCCGGATGCAAGAGCCGGGGTGATCGTTTCACGGGTCAAAGTGAAGGACCCGTTGACCGGGTCGATGAGGAATGTGATGTACAAAGGTTTCTCGTCGGAGCTGTTTGTGCCGTACATGGACCCGACTGATGCTTGGTACTTCAAGACGTATATGGATGCCGGGGAATACGGGTTCGGCCTCCAGGCAATGCCGCTTGACCCGCTTAACGATTGCCCTCGCAACGCTTACTATATGGACGGCGTGTTTCCGGCGGCTGACGGAACGCCGTACGTCAGGTCCAACATGGTCTGCGTGTTTGAAAGCTACGCCGGTGATATTGGTTGGCGTCATTCTGAGAGCCCAATTACTGGTTTGCCGGTAAAGATAGTTCTAGCTTTTTTGTTTTGTTTCGTTTGGTTTGAAAATGGACTGATCATATCTACAAAAATCTTTGAATTCTTTTGTGCTGTGAGTTTGATTTTTGCCTTTAATGGGGCCTAATTGGTTGTCGCCGGTGTTGGATTTATTCCGATCAAATTTGCTGTGCAGATTAGGGAGGTTAGGCCGAAGGTGACGTTAATGGTTAGAATGGCGGCCTCGGTGGCAAATTATGATTACATTGTGGATTGGGAGTTCCAAACAGATGGACTGATCCGAGTCAAGGTTAGCTATATAATTTCAATTTCTATATTTATTTGATTTTGAAAATTTTGATGTTACCCGTACGATATATCTCTTGTGATGTTTCTTCATAGTTTAAATTAAATCTGGAAAATGACTCCAAGACTGTTTTCTTCTATGATTTTCCAACCACTGCTGAAATATCTTGGGCGATTTTTATACTTTTTTTTTTTTGGTTGATTTGTTGTTACTTTCACAGGTTGGTCTTAGTGGTATACTGATGGTGAAGGGGACTTCTTATGTAAACTTGAACCAAGTGAATGCACAGGAAAATCTGTTTGGAACTCTCCTATCTGAAAATGTTATCGGTGTGATCCATGATCATTACATTACATTCTATCTTGACATGGATATTGATGGCTCCAATAATTCCTTTGTGAACGTGAACATCCAGAGGGCGTATAACTCGCCTGATGTGTCACCGAGGAGGAGCTACTTGAAGGCCGTGAGAAATGTAGCAAAGACAGAGAAAGATGCTCAGATTAAGCTTAAGCTCTATGATCCATCAGAGTTTCATGTTATCAACCCGTCCAAGAGAACTAGGGTAGGGAACCCTGTCGGGTATAAGGTGGTTCCTGCCGGCACAGCTGCTAGTTTGCTTGATTTAGATGATCCTCCTCAAAGGAGAGGAGCATTTACCAACAATCAGATTTGGGTTACTCCATATAATCGGACCGAGCAATGGGCTGGTGGTTTGTTTGTGTACCAAAGTAAGGGTGAAGATACTCTTGCTACATGGTCTGACAGGTAAACTCAGCATACATTCTTGCATTTTTCCATAGTTTTGCAGTTAATACTTACAATGAATTGTAGCTCGTTTGGTAGCTGATTGATTGAATTGGAAATGTCTCACTTTCCTTTGCAGAAACCGGCCTATCGAGAACAAGGACATAGTGTTGTGGTACACATTAGGATTCCATCATGTGCCTTGCCAAGAAGACTTTCCAATCATGCCGACTGTGTCCTCCAGCTTCGACCTAAAGCCAGTCAACTTTTTCGAGAGTAATCCTATTCTGAATATCCCACCAAATGCCGAGAAGGATCTGCCCATTTGCAATGCTGCTGCTTCCGCTTAACGGTTAACTGTAAGTTGATCTTTTTAACGGTGTAAATACAGGAATATAGACA
Source organism: Oldenlandia corymbosa var. corymbosa (assembly GCA_949775105.1). Taxonomy (NCBI): domain Eukaryota; kingdom Viridiplantae; phylum Streptophyta; class Magnoliopsida; order Gentianales; family Rubiaceae; genus Oldenlandia; species Oldenlandia corymbosa. The sequence continues at coordinate 6,942,463 of OX459119.1, read as the reverse complement.
CTGAGAGCTTAAAGACTCTTACTTTTGTCCCTAGCCCGGGATCTTGTGCGAATAAAACAATATTGTAGAGGCTGGATGAAGAATCTTGATAGGAGCTATGATGAAGGGCATCTAATATGTTGTGCACAAACAATGCAATAGCTTGCATTCAATCATTTGAAAGATCCCATGCATGAAACTTTTACTTTTTTTTTTTTTTTTCAAATTCCAAAACTTTTTCTTATGATTTGTTATCTGTGTAGTGTCCAGTATCTGAATGCAACTAATCGCTCACAATAAGTAAGAAAATTTCACATCTTTTGTCCATTAAGAATCCTACTCTCATAGTTTAAAGCCTCACTTAAAGCTTAAATATGCTGCTTGTTTCATTCAGAGTTTCAATCATGTTCTGAAGTATGAAAAATTGGCAGGAACGTAAGAAAAAGGAGGTTTATCCTCACATAATATTCGTTCTCACATAATTCAACAACTGAAAAACATTAATTTTAGTAGAAACCATAGGTAACTATGGGACAGAGCGAATACAATACAAATCACGATGAACTAGTGATAATTTTGTGATCTGTTGGTAGGGATAGCTAATAGTGGTGTGCTTTTCCCCATGACCATTCCAAACTTCTCAGTAAGGTCCTCCTCTTTGGTTTTGGTTGGTCTCCAATCAAATGAATGCAAGAGGGCAGCCAAACCGTACATGAACATTTTCTCACCTAAAGGAATCCCTGGACAACTTCTTCTTCCTGATCCGAATGGAATGAACTGAGAACTGTTACCACTGTAATCCCACTTCTTTGGTTCCATCAGAAACCTTTCTGGCTTGAACTCTAACGGATCATCCCAGAGCTCCGGATCTCTTTGTATAGCCCAGGCATTAATGAACACCGTAGTACCCTTTGGGATAGTGTATCCACCTATAACAAATGATTTGCTTGGACACCTAGGGATCAGTATAGGTAAAGGAGGGTGTAAACGCATAGCCTCTTTCACTACTGCTTCCAGATAGTGTAGTTTTGGCAGATGAGACTCTTCAACGACTTTGCCAACCCCCACCACTTCGTTGAGTTCCTTCTGGACCTTTTCCATGACTTCTCTGTGATGCAGAAGCTCTGTCATTGCCCATTCGGTTATTGTAGCTGTCGTGTCTGTCCCACCAATAACAATGTCCTTACGAGAGAAAGAATTATGTCAGATAACATTTATGAAGAAAACATTGTTAAAAGAATGTGACGGATTCATTAAGGAACTGACTTTCATAATCCTAAAGTTTGAAACTGAATTGAAATTCTATCTGTTAGTCTGCTTGAATGGAATTAAGATTATGTCAGATATTATTACTGCTTTTAGACTTTTCTTACCAAAACTATACTCATCTATGGGGTAAGGATTAGCACTTGATTTAGCAAAACTTGAAAAGGCAGCAAATATAACACAGTTGGGCTGAAAACTTTGAAAAGTATGAATGGCTAGGAAGAGAAGAAATTACTATCATGATGGCTTTCATCTGAGTCAGGCTGAGGTCTTTCCCATCTTCCAACTTCTTGAGCTGAAGGAGGATTTGAACAAAGTCCTTTTTACTTCCAGCACTTCTTCTCTCGCCTTCAGACATCTTCGCTCTTTCATTCATCACTCTATCGAAAATCTCATCAACTATTTGTGTATTAACCTTGGCTTTTCTCTCAAGTCCCTGAATATCAAACCTGCGAAGGATTGGGAAGAAGTCGGATATGTTTGGCTTTGATACTGCTTCTACGATCTTATCAATCACCTCCTTGAAATTAGCCCCTACTTCTATTTGCTGGTTTGCTTCAAGTGTCTCACCCCACAACATACTCAAGACCACATTCTTTGCTGTTCGAAAACTCAGGTCACCAATATCCACAGGCGTTCCAACCCTCTTGCTAACATATTCAACAGCCTTCATCACCTGACCTTTTCTGAGATCATAACAAGCATCAAGGTTGCTTCCACTTAGCATCTCCCGGACGAATAGTTTCCTCATGTTGCGCCAGTAGGATCCGTAGGGAGACCATACAATGTCCACTCCTCCATAAGTCACAGTTTTCACGGCAACAGGAGGATCGCGATTGGCAAAAGTGGCGTCGTGATCTCGCGTCACCTCTCTGACGACAGAAGGCGAGCTCAGTATAACATAGAGCTTGGTACCAAGCTGAAGCTTGAAGATTGGACCATATTGATGAGCCAATTCTGTGAACTTAGTGTGCAAGTTGGTGCCTAGGAATGGCAAGTATCCAACAATTGGCAATCCCCAGGGTCCTGGTGGCAACAAGAAGGCATTTCTATTCTTTTTCTTGAAAATTACTGCCAAGCACCAGAAAATGGAAGGTATCAGAATTGGAATGGCAAGAAGAACTGCTTGATCAAGATTAATTTTCATCTTGTTGAACCTTAATTATGAGTGATGAATATTGCTTAAGCACATAGTTATAATGTGATGGGATACTTATATTATTCATTACAGTTTTGGCTAATGGCATGATTCTTTACTCAAGTGACTTGTTACTAACCTCTCAAGCACAGCCAATCAAAGTATAGAAAGTTTCTGTGCTTTAGTGATTGATCTTTGACATTTGAGGTAATAACATAGTAATGACATACTAACATGTGATGATTAAAAAACGGACACTATTATAGAAATAAAGACAATTATGTGATGTGACAAACATTATCTTCCTAGATTTTCACTTCACTACAAACATAAAGAGGTTTGTAATTTCATCACGATTGTCGGGGAAAATCTCTCTACCGTGTTTAGGCAGAACGGGATTGTAATTAGGCCCCGTTTGATAAAACTTAATTTGGGTCTGAAGTCTGAAATTTGAAGACTAAATCATAAGTACTGAACCGATTAAGTTTGTCTTTTTTATAAAAATCAAAATATAAAAACTGAATAAAATATCTGAAATCTGAAGTCTGAACACTGAAATTTAAAGTATCACGACTTATAATTTCATCTAAAAAAATAATTGATGTATATATAAACTATGATAATAAAAATAATAGTATTATTATAAAATTATGATATAAAAATATTCAAATTTTATCGTGTAATTATTTTTTCATTTAATAATGATATCATATCTTTATCATTGTCAAAAAAAATCACATCTTTATGATAAATATATATTTATTATAGACTTTATTCGTATTTTATTTTTTTATGTTAAAATAAATGTATATTAAATAAAAATAATTTAAATAAATTTCAATTTGTAACTAAACACCAAGATTAATAAAAATATTTCAAGATAAAACATCAAAAGTATAAACATAAAAGTAAATAAATAGAAGAAAAAAAAATTATCTCTTGAATTCAGTTTAGACATAAGCGATATGCATATCACTTATTTCTAGGCTCACATTTGTATTAGTATTTCAAACTCTCTTAATTTATTAAGACATCGTAATTTGAGTTATCAAACGCACTTAAAATTTAAGTTCTTAATTAGTTAAGTTCTTAATAAATTAAATTGTTATGAGATTGTGTTATCAAACATTGTTAATCAATTAAGTACTTAATCAATTAAGTTTAAGTGTTAAATTAATTTATCAAACAGAACTTAGTTTTTCGGTTGTTGAAGTTCCTTTTAATCTCATGGTTTTTTTTTTTATTTTTTTATAACTACCTATTGCTCCTAAATTCCCTACGGTGAGAATCGTACCCGCGACCGTCCCCGAGAGAGCCTAATAGAAGTACCTATTTTTCTCTTATACCCCTGAAAAAAATATAGTTAAATCGTTCCTTAGTCTAAAAAGAAAATTAATCTAACTTGTTGAGACGGAATAAATAAATATATTAATGTAAAAGTGAGAAATGTGAAGATGAACAATTCTTAACTATGGAAAAGTTATTTTTCTCCACTGCAGTAGGAAAAGCACACATTTTGTCCAAGATTGCTCTGTCTTATTCTGTATAATCAATAAAGGTAACGCTATTGTTTTCATTTATTTAACTTAAAGGGGAATGACTGTTTACTACATTAGACAGGATAGGACAGATTAAGCTTGGATTTAAAGATCAGCTCTCGATCTTCAGAGAGATCTTTTCATATGATTGGGGTCATGATCATTTTTCCTCGTCCATTACAAAACATTTTTTGTTTATCGTTTTATTTTTGATTGACAAAATGGAACTAATAAAACAAAAAGGATGCTGTCACTCTTTGAAATTTACAAATTGCTGTCCAACCCCACATTCTTGTGGATAACAGGACAGAGTAAGGTATGCTGCACATTTACTACTTCAGTATAATTTCATATTGGACATCAATTTTTCCAGTTGTGATGTTGGTGATGGTGGAAGAACAATTGTTAAATTTAAGGGGAAGAGAAATGGGTGTGGTCGTGGAGGAAGACGCGCAAAAAAAAAAAAAAAAAAGCCGAAAAGGTTTAATTATGTTTGGAAAAAAATTCAAAAGATTTAACCTTAGTCGAGGTTGAAAGAAAAATAATCATAATAAAAAAAAATCAAATGTCTCCATAACATTGACATCTGAAATGTGAAATTTTGCTTGATTTTGGCCAGTTGGATAAATTTTAGAACAAATAAAATCATTCAACCTGAAAACGCGTCAATAAATAATATTTCTGACTAAAATTGAGCTTGAAGATATTAGAGGAATGAGAAAATATTCAGACGCCATCAGTTCAATAATAAGCATGCGAATTATTATTATTATTATTATTTTGTGGTATGGGGCATTATGTGTTTTTTTTGTTTAAAGGTAGAAGAAACGTTAAAGAACAGGTGATGCATATTATTTCACGCGAAATTATAAAAAAGACGATGAATTCTCATGGACTTGATAACTTGGGCAATCACTAATCAGAATGGGGGGCGTTTCAAACAACATTGAAATCTGATTGTTAAATCTCAAAATTTATTTACCACTAAATTTCTAACCAATTGTTTCCAAGAAAAATTTTCTGATCACACAAGTATGTTTCTTTTCTTCCATAAAAACATTTGTGGAAATACCTTCAATTCAAAAAAATCACTGGACTAGTGTATTTCACAAATCCGCAACCAGTTAACAAACTTGATATGATAAGGAAGATTTGGAGTTTGGATTTTGGAAGGACACTCCGATTTGACGGTGGTCCAATTTTCTTCGACAGAAAATGTGGGGTAATATTTTGTGTTCTAGAGACGCAAAGAAAGCAATGGTTCCACCAGGACAAGTACAAGCAACCACTCCACAAGTCCACATCATTTTTTATTTCCCTTCCTACTGCATTTTTGCCCTTGATTTTTAATACTAAGAGTATCTTGATATGTCCAAAATAAAAGTATACAAGAGAAAGAGAAATCACATGGTTTTATTTTAAACTAAAAAGACGATTATTATAAGACCGACTATAGTAGATTATTATACATCGGAATATAAAAAATATAGTTTAATTTGTTGAACTAAAACAAGAATAAACAATTACGCCCATGTAGCTATCGACCCTTGTGTAATGCATTCTCTGCCGAACGAATACTACTTAATCTCGTAATTGATTTCGAGTCCTCTTGGTAGGAATAGCTGCTAATGGATCGCTTTTCCTAATGACAATTCCAGATATCTCAGCATAATCGTCCTCTTTGCGCTTGGTTGGTTTCCAATCAAATGAATACAGGAAGGATGCCAACAGATACTTGAGCATCTTCTCAGCTAAGAGAATCCCTGGACAAACTCTTCTCCCCGAACCAAATGGGAGGAACTGGAAATTGTTTCCAGCGTAATCCCATTTCTTCGGGTCCATCAGAAACCTTTCGGGCTTAAACTCTAAAGGATCATCCCACAGCTCAGGATCTCTCTGTATCGCCCAGGCATTGATGAAAACCCGGGTATCCTTCGGGACACTGTACCCGGCTAGGATACAGGATTTGCTTGTACGCCTTGGAACCAGGAATGGTACAGCATGGTGTAACCGGAAAGTCTCCTTCACTACTGCATCCAAATAATGCAGTTTTGGGAGATGAGATTCTTCAACAGTTCCGTCGATCCCTATTACGTCGTCGAGTTCCTTCTGGACCTTTTCAAGGATTTCCCTGTGATGTACAAGTTCTGTCATTGCCCATTCCAGCGTTGAGGCCGTTGTGTCTGTCCCTCCAACCACAATGTCCTTCATTTTAAATGACAAGAGAATTGCATCAGTAAACAATTCTGGTGTGTATCGGAAACTATATATTAGCAGAGTATGAATTGGTAGGATGATAAAACAAAACACTTACCATTAAGATGGCTTTTTTCTGTGCCAGGCTAATCTCTTCCCCAGTATCTTCAAACTTCTTGATCTCAAGCAGGATTTGAACAAAGTCTTTTTTCTTTCCATCACTTTTTATTCCATCCGCTGTCATCTTCATTCTTTTCTCAAACGCTGCATTGAAAATCTCATCAGTTGTTTGTGAAAGAGACTTGGCTTGTCTCTCAATGCCCTGAATATCAAACCTGCGAAGGCTAGGGTAGAAGTCAGATAAGTTAGGCTTGCCGAAAAGATCAATCATTCTCGCAAACAACTCCCTGAAATTAGCTCCTGTTTCGCTTAGCTGGCTGGCTTCAAGTGTCTCACCCCACAACATATTCAAAACCATATTCATCTCGGTCAAGAAGCCCAGATTACCAACCTCTACAGGCTTTCCAACCCGCATCTCAATATATTGCATAGCCTTTATCACCTCACCTTTCCTTAGATCATAACAAGCATCAAGGTTGCTTCCACTCATCATCTCCCTCACGAATACTTTTCGCATGTTGCGCCAGTAGGTGCCGTAGGGAGACCACGCGATGTCGAGTCCTCCATAAGTAATAGCTTCCGCGGCAGCAGGAGGATCTCGGTTACCAAATACAACGTCCTGATCTCGCGTTACCTCTTTCACGAGAGCCGGCGAGCTCACTACGACACAGAGTTTGTTTCCAAGCTTAAGCTTGAAAACCGGACCATATCGATGAGCAAATTCAGCGAACTGAGTGTGCAAGTTGGGGGTTAAGAATGGTAAGTATCCAACAATTGGCAGACCCCGAGGCCCTGGTGGCAATGGGGCCTTCTCATTCTTCTTCAAGATCACTACCAAGTACCAGAAGATGGAAATTATGAGGATTGAAACAGCAAGAAATGCTTCCATGTTGTTCAACCTCATGAAAGTGGTTTGGAATGGCAATATGAAAAAACGTAACATAGCTTGCAGGGATTATTAATACATATAAAACTCAAGAGTTTAATTTGGAAGCTCAAGGATTTTGCCAAAGGGTGTGACAACTGTTTATGTGGTTTTTCTCTACTGCAACATCATAGCCATTCAATGAATTCGAAAAAGGTTGAGAGTGACAGATTTTGAAGTTTAGAGATAAAAGACAATAATGTAGTTTGACAATTGTATACAGAAATCAGACGGTTGTGGACATTGCCCAGCAATACACGTAGCTGAGAACAGTGATATTTTCAATTGTGATGTAATTTTCACTCCAGAAGGAAATGATGCCAAACAAGCTTTTGTAACGTCGTACGGTTCCTTTTTGTTTTTTCTTAACAAGTGGTAATGTCAAAATCCCACTCAAGGTTTTTTTTTTTTTTTTTTTTCCCTCCAAATTTTGTTTAATTCAATGTCTTTGAATCATCATCTTGATTTCTTAAATAATCGTGGCAAAAAATTAACCAATCACCAGATTTTCATATTACTGAAACATAAAATTTGATAAAACTATTCTCTTTAAGTGAGGAAAACCAAAAACTAACTACTATTTCTTTTTCTCTTCACCAACCAAAAACCATATTTTTATGTTACTGCGAACTAAAAAACTGCTAGTATGATGTTATCCTGCATTGGGACTATATTACGCCCTATATGTAAATGTTCATATGTGAAAAGACGAGGCTTACCTTTAAACTTGTTAACCGCATGGAGGTGAAAAATCTGGGATTGCCAACATAGCTTATCCACTCTAGCTGATGGAGAAGGAAGATGTTTAATTGATACCAAAGGGCAATCAAATGACAATGCTGGGATGGAAAAAAATTGTAGAGACAACGGAGGAAGAGGGCGGAAAGCCTGATTTCACAATAAAATGCATATTTGCTGGGCTGAAGGAGAGGCTGCAGGGCAGAATCGGTTAAGGCCAATGTTTTAAATCATACATGGCCATCAAAGATCAGTAAGCCAAAAATGGTAGTGTACATAATACAGAGAAAATGCTCCATAGAATGAGAAAGTCTGGATATGTAGTATCACTTTCTCAGATTAGCGAATCCCTGAACGCACCCTCCTGCCTGATTCAAATGGAATAAATTGAATACTTCTAACATTATTTCTTTGGTTCCACAAAAAACTTTTTCTGGCTTGACCCCTAATGGATTATTCCAGGGCACTGGATCTCTATGTATCGCACAAGTATTGATGACAACCCGATTCCCCTACAAGCTAGGATCTGCTTGGAAGATTTGGAAGGAGGAGAGGTGTCGTAGGGTGGAGCTTCCGCTGCAGCAGCCATTACCAAAGATAAGTCGTGGTCTCGCATCCTCTTTGAGAAGAGTAGGCAAGCTCAGTACACAACACACACAGTTTGTTTCCAAGCTCAATCTTGACGATTGGACTATATCAATGAACCAATTCGCGGAACTGAATATGCACGTTGGAGCATAAAAATGGCAAATATTTGACACTACTAGATATAAATCAAACATGAGCAATCCAAATTAGAGGCCTGCCATTTGAGGTAAATATGCAGCTGGGAAGTGTGTTATGATCTCATGCGATCTTCAGTCCCTAAGAGTACATAATACTGCCAAAGTCTGTTTCTTTAGAACAATCCCCTTTTTTTTTTGTTTCTTTTTAGATGAGCAATGGCACAATGCCATTCAGGATTTTTATTCATTGTCTTTGCTTCCACATCTTGAATTCCTGAATGAATCTCAGTCCCAAAACAGGAGCTTTGTCATTTGAACGAACAGGGCTCGTATCTTGGGGACAGAGGGAGTATAATTAAGTGAGGAAAAGCATAAAATAATTTCCTTCTCTACATTACTCTACCAGACTTCTGAGCTCTCAAATTTCAATAGTTCTGCAAACTAAGTTGACGAAATTGTTCACTGATGGGAAAGTGACCTAGATAAATAAGTAAACGGAAATTTCATTCGCACCTAATATTGTCTGTCAAACTTGACAAATAAGCTGATTACAAACTGTTTCTTTCACACTTAATATCACTGGGAGTTCAGGTCATCCATCCAGCTATCCAGAATAAAGAGCATTGAAATCAAAGAAGCAACTGAAATGATACACAACTACTACTAATGTAATATCAACGGCTTGCAGTGACCATCAAAAGGTCCTAGAAAGCCAGGTGTGCGCACGTAAGTGTTATCCAGTTAACGACATCCTAATCATTCAAAAAAACAAAACATTGATTTCCTAGCAAACGTAAGCCTGGCTCACCCATCAGATAAAACTCACTTCACAGTCATGAGAACCTCTGTGGAACAATGATATGTTTTGAAGCATGCGAAACTTGAACTCCAAATCAGTAGCAGAAGTAGTAGGAGGCCGGGATCCTAGTTCGACGCTTTTCAGGACTACACCATGCTTCAGGATATACCTTATCATTGCAACCTCATCTTCTTGGCCTACCAACCCCTTGAATGAAAATTTTGCCAGAATAGATGACAAGCAGCCAGGAACTTGGCTGGGATCCCTCCAACTTAACTTGTGAGTTTCTTCATCACAGTCACCCTCCATTGAAATTCGAAGGACTTGTAACACGTTCTAGCGCTCAAGCAAGACACTAAGGCAGCGCCATTTGCAACAGTGAAGTTGGATATCCAAGTGTGTTAATCTGTCAAACCGACACGAGGATTTGACTAGGCGATCAATTGCGTAGCTAAGTGCATCCACGGCTGATCCCTTTAATGTCAAGAACTTAGTCTGGCAGGGCACTCGAATTGCCTTGGCAACCAAATAGGGAGATGTACTCTTTCCAGCTTTGGAGTAATGACAAATTATTGTTTTGTTGGTAGGAAATTGACATCGTAATAATGTTTCGAGCGCAGGCGCAGTTAATTGCAGAGAAGGCCAGCAATTGAAGAAATAGGCACAAAGAAATCTCAATGAAAAGGAAGAGATCTTGAAAACAGTTATGTTGTCGTCTGCTACAGATGCGAAATTAAGAGAAAGTAGGGCGGGGCAACCAGAGACAATTTTGTTCAAAGAATCGCCGGATTCATATTTGACCCTAAAAAGAATCATGTGTTTGATTTGTGGAAGACAAACTTCCCTGTCTGAGACCTTAAGAACAAAAGGGCCACATAAAATAGAGTGATTCCAGTGTACCAGAAGTGAATAGCTCGGCAGGAACATCACAAATAAAACTAAATCCGATCTTAAGCTCAAGATTCCTAACATTTCGATGGATGACGGCGTGACGAACCCACATGTTAAGGTAAGCTAATTCAGATTCATCAGGCGACGAATCAAGTCGAAACGTTTCCAAGTTCTTGACAACATTATGAAGAAACACATTATTAATAAACTGCACAAACATCATCTTCTTGTTACCTTCCTCTTCTGGGCCGCCCAGAAACTTAAAATCAAAGGTGGCGACGTTAGTCCACAAGGATTTCCACCATTTGGAAAGCACGCTGGTTTTAACGGCATCTTTTGCTGGGAGACGGGAAAGGATGTCGACGATAGCCAACTCCGGCAAACTGGAGAATCGATCAACCGGAGACGTAACCCAAGGACGATTTGTAATCCTCGACGTCATCGAAGAAGCCTTACCTTAAAATGCACATCAACAAACACCCCAGAGAGTAAAACACGGAAAGATTTCCCCAAGAAAAATTGTGATTATGAGAAAGAAACGAGGGAGGCGGCAAGGAGAAGTGGTGGTGGATGAGCACAGAGGTTACAGTAGTTTCAAGGGGGACAAAGAAATGAATTTGTCCATTTAACGGTCTGTTTGGCAGTGGGATTTAAAGTCGAGTCTTCTTTATTTATCTTTAAATTTTGAAAACATTTTGGAGTTTTGGTTTACCAAAAACACATAGTTTTGGCCCATTTTTACATTTTATTTTATTTTTTGAAAAAAAGAAAAGAAAAACTATTACTACTATCACCAATAACTATGAGTACGACGTCTATATTAGTTTCCTCCATCCAGTTGAAAAATAATTTGAATACTCCCATAAATTAGAATATTAATCTTTTCACTTTCGATCCATTTATGGTTAAAAAAGTTAACGGTCAATTTTCTCGTTTTTCACTGGTTAAAAATGATAATTTTATGTCAACTTTGTTAAGTTGACGAGAAAGTTGACAAGGTTAAGTTTTTTAAAATTCTTGAGAATAGAGGTTATATCTTAAAATTTTAGTTTCACTCATCAACTTAAGCGGTTGGATAGAAATTCCAACGAATAAAATAACATTTTCTTCACAAGTAAACCGTACAAAGCTCCATGAAAAAAGTCTGATAAACATTTTACTAACACACTATTGAAATCGTCGATGGGGTCGTAGAGCTTTGGAGATCTACGATCAAGCGGATGACATGAAAAACTTTCTTTTTCCCCTTTGTTTCTTTAATTTTTTTTTTTAAATAAGATGCAAACTAGTGAAAAGTGAAGTGATGCTGCATTGGGATTAGTTTACACACTGTAATGTTCGTTCATTTTGAAGAGAATTGCTCAGCAGTAGCCAAATATAACAACCTCATAGAAGCCCAAGCTGTAATAGATATAGCTGAGGATTAGTTTACACACTGGCTCGATAGTCCTACGGTAGGGGTTAGGCCCTGGCTTGATCATGATATAATTGGGGTGGCATATCCCGGAATGTAGTTGCAAGGCTTGAGCCTCTTTCTACTGTAACAAAAAATAACAGTAAGTATTTCATAGAAGCCCTGGCTATGATGTCGAAGAAATGGAGTAAGATGTCATCAAAGCATTTCTCTTGCACTCTTAAAAGGAGCAAGTCATGAAGTCAAGCATAAGATGCTAGACAAATGAAAGGATCTTGTAAAGCGGAGGGAATAACTGATTCCATTGTACGGAAATCAGGAGAACATGATCCTTTAAGGCCAGTGTTTAAAATTCTTATGTGTTTGTGATGGATCAGCATGCCAAAAATGGTGATGTAGATAATACAGAATTGTATATGTTTCATAGAACGAGAAAGGCAGAATATGTAAGCGCCAAACAGTTCCAGTCGATCGCTTGCGCTGGCCTGAATGGCGAAGGCTCCTGCCTAGGGGTTCTACTATAGAATGAACCTTCAAAAAGAAAGCAGTTTCGGACTTTATTGAATGAGGCCACTGCTTCACTATATCAATGACATTGTTCTTTAAGAGATTTCGACAAATATGCCGATGAAAGTTTTATTGACACTTTATAACACTTTGTCGATCTTCACAAATAAATTGATGAACTATTTCTTCACACCACCAGTAAGGGGTTCAAATTATCATCCATTGATCCAAAATATACAACGTTGAAATCTAAATAGCAACTGAAATGAAAAACAACTACTCATGTAGCACGACAAAACCTAGGCGCGTGCACAACAACATTATCCAGGTGATGGCATCCTATTCATTTGAAAAACAACATCGATCTGAAGAAAAGAAACATAAGCCTGGTTCACCATCAGCGAAATCTCAACTCACAGTTATCAGAACCTCTGTGGAACATTGATAACTCCCGAAGCATGTGAAACTTGAACTCCAAATCATTAGTCGACGTAGCAGGAGGCCTGGAGACTAAATCAACAATTTTCAGGACTACGCCGTGCTTTAGGATATACCTGATCATCGCGACTTCATCTTCTCGGCCTACCAATCCCTTGAATGAGAATTTCTCGAGACTGGAAGACAAGCACTTAGGAACTTGGCTGGGATCCCTCCAACTTAACTTGTGAGTGTCTGCATCACACTCACCCTCCATTGAAACGACAAGCACTTGTAACATGGTTGACTGTTCAAGCATGACATTCAGGCAACTCCATTTGCAACAGTGAAGTTGGATACCCAACACCGTTAATCTGTCAAATTGACGGGCCGATTTGACTAGGCCGGCATTTGCAAAGTGAAGAGAATCCGCCACTTTGCCCTTTAACGTCAGAAACTTTGCTTGGTGCTGCATTTGAACCACCCTGGCTATCGAAATATAAAACTGATCGTTGGGGCCCTTGACAGCATCACCAAAAGAATAAAGACTCACTATATTATTAGGATTTGTCGATTTAAAAAGGAATTGAAGAGCAGGCGCATTTAATTGCAGAGCAGGCCAGCAATTGAAGCAAAGGACACAAAGATTTCTCAATGAAAGAGAAGAGATCTTAAAAACAGCGATGTTGTCCTCGGCACAGCACCCAAAAGTAAGAGAAACAAGCACGGGACAACCGGAGACAAGTTTGTTCAAACACTCACTCGATTCATATTTGACTCTATAAAGAATCATGTATTTGATTTTGGGAAGACAAACTTCTCTGTCCGAGACCTTAAGAACAAACGGGCCACATAAATAGAGCGATTCCAGTGTACCAGCAGTGAATAGCTCGGCGGGTATGTCACAAACAAAACCAGTTCTGATATGAAGATAAAGATTCCTAACATTTCGATGAATTATGGCATGACGAACCCACATGTTAACATAAGCTACTTCAGATTCATTAGGACACCATGAAAGTCGAAACCTTTCCAAGTTCTTACTAACATTGTGAAGAAACACATTATTAATAAAATGCACAAAAGCCATCTTCTTGTTACCTTCCTCTTCTTGGCCCTGCAACTCAAAATCAAAGGTGGGGACATTAGTCCAGAAGCATTTCCACCGTTTGGATAGCACACTAGTTTTAACAGCATCTTTTGTTGGGAGACGGGAAAGGATGTCGACAATGGCCAACTCCGGTAAACTGTCGAATCGATCCACAGGAGAAGTAACCCTCGGGCGCTTCCGGATTCTTGGCATCGTAGAAGCCTTGCCTTAAAATGCACATCAACAAAAATCACCCAGAGTAAAAAATGGAGAGAACTGTGGCTGCCCTGAAGAAATTATTAAGATCTTGAGAAGAAACGAGCGAGGCGGCAAGGGGAAGTGGAGGTGGATGAGCACAGAGATTACAGTAATTTCAAGGGAGAAAGGGGATGATGACGAGAAGAAGGAGATGACAACTGTTCATTTAAGAAAATTGTGAATATGCAAAAAAAAAATAAAAATTGTGAATATTTCGCCTAGTAGATACTAAATCAACCGCTTGGAGTAATTAACATTTGGCAAACTACTTACACCTCTACTATCCTAGTTGTCTTCTACCCACGCTACGCGTGGCCTCTAGTTGTGTTGATATCAGAAACGAACTAATGACCCAACATTGCACACAAAAATAAGAGTATTTTAGATCTTAAGGCTAAAAACAGAGAAACCCACGAATAAAGACTTCGAAAAAAAAATAGTAGAGAATTTACAGGAGATTATGGTCTGAACTCTGAAGGAAAACTCAAATTTTAATATTTAGACAATGTCCTATGAAGGATATCCTCCATCCTCTAATCCATTGACAAAACAATAAAGTCCAGGTGACCTGAATCCATCGACCTTTCTTGAGATCACAAACTTGGGTTTCTCTGACAAACAACAAGTTCATGAAACCAATTGGGTATACCAGATTAGATCAAGTTCGCCATATTACAAGATTGCCTAACTGGAATTCCTCTAATCTGCAAAGGTCTCCAAAATTAATAAGAAAAACTCTTCATTATCCATAATTTTAGTGAACTACTAACTACAATATGAAAGTTCACATTCCATTCTCTTTATTTCATAATGTTAGTTCAAGCTAATTTGCACGAAAACATAACTACAAAATAAATATGAATACGAGCTCTATAAATCTCTACATCTAGAAACTATTTCATTAATTTTGCATTTGCGGAACAAACTTCATAGGAAACAAAAATGATTCCTGAATCTTTCAAACTCTACATGGAAAAAACAAAAAAGAAAGACAAAAAGAACTAAGGACTTACAACAAAATGTTTGTGTTCCTATCAATAGGGTTCCTCTGTGATGAAGAAAAGGCAAAAAGAAACATGATATAGATCTATACTTCCTGAGAACAAGGTCAAGTACACCACCACGGACAAATTAATACATGAAAAAGGCTAAAAGTGTACTAATGTTCAACTATACTTCTATAATATCGAACATAAGATCGCCAACAAGATTAGGGAGTCGGTCATTTTACAGTTCAAAACAAAACTCCAGTGATGAAATAAATACATCGCAAGTCTTCTACTGCAAATTTCAATCATAAAAATGCAAATATGTTTAATTCCGAACTGAACAACTACTTTACATACGTAGTAATTAGAGTAAGAATGATTTGCTGTATTCCTCCGGTTCTTCACAATAAACCGAAGCAGAGGCTAAGAATTTCGGAAACGTAGCCAATGATATGGGAAAAATTTCTGGAATCTGTATTATTTAATACCCTAAATATATAGGAATAAAGTAAAACAGACACCAAAATTGACTAAACACTTAAAATTCCTAAGATTTCAAGTTATCCGACTAAGAAGGCAAATAAAGATCCTGCCGCATCATTCCAACTAAATCAAATAAACCACCCAAATTTCCAACTTTGACCAAAAAAGGAAAAATTCACCATCAACTATTTTAACAAAAATTAGAGGGACGGAAATTTATTGATACCTATTAACTGTTATCGAGATCAAATGAGTAGAAAGTGAAATGCGCAACGACATCGAAGATGGAAGTTTCTTTGACGAAGGTTTAGTTTCTGTTTGTTAAGTAAATGAAGAATGGTATGATCATTGCAGAACTATTAATCAAACAAGTTTTTACTGTCTTGATCAATCAGCATCATATTCCTTGATTTATAATCTCTTTTGTAGTTGTTTCTACTATTACCCTCATCAAAGAATGATTAAGATAAGTAGAGGATGAGTGCACATGAGACTGATTTCCTTATTCGGTCTGGGAATAAATACTTAGAAATATGGCTCAAAACTTGTTGCTTTCACAAAGTACATATCAACACCACAAACAGCAACAATCCAGAACGTCGCAACTCATTAACACTAGCATTGAAACATGAAGGGCAAAATCATCATGAGTACAGAAATAGTTGCATTATTCTACCACAAATTAACTAATGTGACAGTGTCATGTTCTTGCAATTCAATCAGTGAAACAACAAGTACCATATATCATAGGAAACAACATTATAATCACAGTAGTCTAGAAAACCAAAAGAGCTAAGATGATACCGGGGATCCATATCAGTACTAAAATGACAGTAAAGAGGGTACATTTGGGGAAATTCTCCATAAAAATACCTGGAAAAGCCAGGGATTTAGATACCATCAACTCCATAACACCGTCTCCTAAGAGTTCGCCGGATGACTGTAAACACTCACAAAAAAAATAAAATAATGATGTACAAATCAAAATGCCGATATCTGTTACGATTCCGGCGTAGATTATTAAAACTTAAATTAGTTGTTAGATATTGAACTTAGAATTTCAAACTGACGCATCGGCGAAGCGACAGTGGAAGTTAATTAGGCGCTTTTGGAGCTTCAATTATTAAAATTGAGAAAGAAAATTTGAAGAATACTGCAATCTAATGGATAAAAAATAATGAAGAAACAGGAGAACTTTGGAGAGGAAGAGAGGGAATCTGAGACTGAGTGGCGCCTGAGTCGATGGAAGGGGGTGGTGGGTTGGGGTGGGAGGAGAGAAATGACGAAGAAGAATCATCGGAAAAGTGCATCAATTGGACATACAAAACCAGCCCTATTAATCTGTTTATTTACAAACATACCCTGTTAACTGCCATTGTTTTTTTTTTTTTTTTTCCGATAATTAACTTTTCTTACCACTTCTGTCCCAAAATTATTGTCCAGTTTGAAATTTTTTTTTGGTACAATTTAAACTAAAAATGAAAATCCAAACTGGACAATAATTATGGGATGGAGCGAGGATTAGTTAGGTTAGCTCTCTCTTCTTTTTCATCCTTTCCTTTTCCCATCTTTTTATTTGAGAAAATCACAAGTCAATTGTTCCGACATTGATCTCCGATCGTCGTTCTAGTAATGTATACGAGATTCAGAGATTGCTCCGAGTTAATAAATACCAATGGTCATTCGGGAATTCGGGTAAAAAATTGAAAACAATGGTCATTTGGGAGAAAAGTTGGAACTTTGCTGCAGCAGGAGTTCCCCCTCACCAAAGATAAGCCGTGGTCTCGTGCTGAATCTTGAAGATTGGACCATATCGATGAACCAGTTCATGGAACTGAATGTGCAAGTTGGAGATTAAAAAATGGCAGATATTTGACACTACCCCAAAAATACATGGCAGCAAAAGCCGATGAAGGTTAATATGCAGCTGAGAAGTGTTTTATTGCGATCTTCAGTCCCTAAGAGTAAAGAATAATTCCAACAAACAAGTCTGTTTCTTTAGAACGATTTCCATGATAAATGGCACAATGCCATTCAGCATTTTCCATTCATTGTCTTCGCCACCCCCATTTTGAATTCATGAATTAATCTCAGTCCCAAAATAAGAGTTTTGTGATTGTATCATTTCAACAAACATGGCTCTTATCTTGGAGATATAGGGAGAACAATTTTATAACTACGCGAGGAAGATAAAAAACTGAAACTAGTTTCTGAACTCTCTCAAATTTCAACAATCCTCCAAAAAAATAAGGTGACGACATTATTCTTCATGCTTAGCTTCACTGATGGGAAAGTGACCTGGATATATAAGTAAACGGAAATTTCATCCACACTAATATGCTCTGTTGAATTCGACAATTAAGTTGATTATAAACTGTTTACTTCACACTTAATATCAGTGCAAGTTCAGATCATCATTCAGCTATCCAAAAAACACAGCATTGAAATCTAAGAAGCAACTGAAATGAAACACAACTGCTACTAATGTAAAACGAACGGATTGCAATGATCATCAAAAGGTCCTAGAAACCCAGGTGTGTGAATGAAAATGTTATCCAGGTAATGTCATCGTAGCCATTCAGAAAACAAAACATTGAATTCCTAGAAAATGTATGCCTCGCTCACCATCAGGTAAAACTCACTTCACAGTCATCAGAACCCCTTGGGAACAATGATATCTTTTGAAGCACGTGAAACTTGGGCTCCAAATCAGTAGAAGGAGGCCGAAATACTAGTTCAACACCTTTCAGAATGCGGCCTTGATTTAGGACATACCTTAACATTTTAACCTCATCTTCTCGACCTACCAATCCCTTGAATGAAAATTTGGTCAGAGTGGGTGACAAGCACCTTAGAACTCCGGTGGGATCCCTCCAACTTAAATGATGAGTGTGTTCCTCACACTCACCTTTCATTGAAATTTTAAGGACTTGCAACATGATGGACTTTTCAAGCATGATGTTCAGGCAGCTCCATTTGCAACAATGAATTTGGATATCCAAATCCGTTATTCTGTCAAATTGACAAGCGATTTGGCTAGAGGGTCAATCGCATAGCTCAGTGCATCCCCGGCCGTTCCCTCTAATGTCAAAAACTTACCCAGGCGCTGCATTTGAACTGCGTCTGCAACTGCATTGGGATTTTGACTCTTCCCAGCTTTGGAGTAATGACAAATTAACGCTTGTATGGGCAGGATTTGTCAATTTTAGTAAGGTTTCGAGCGCAGGGGCATTTGTTTCTAGATCAGGCCAACAATTGAAGAAATAGGCACAAAGATATCTCAATGAACAGGAAGAGATCTTAAAAAGCAGTTATGTTGTCGTCTGCTACAGATATGAAATTAAGAGAAACTAGGGCGGGGCAACAGAGACAAGTTTGTTCAAAGACTAGCCCGATTCATATATGACCTTATATATAGTAATCAGTTTGATTTTAGGAATACAAACTTTCCTGCCCGAGACCTTAAGAACAAAAGGGCCACATAAATAGAGTGATTCCACATAAATAGACGATGCCCAACTCCGGAAAACTTTAGAATCGATCCACCGGAGACGTAACCCTAGGGCACTCGCGGATCCTTGACATCATCAAAAAAGCCTTACCTTAAAATGCACATCAGAAAATACCCCAGATGGTAATATATGGAGGGAACGGTCGGAAACCTTAAGAAATTAGTATAAGATTTTGAGAAGAATCGAGCGAGGCGGCAAAGGAGAAGTGAGCGTGGATGAGCACATAGATTACATTATAAATTTTAAAGTGAGAAAGGAGACGAAAAGAAGAGATGGAAACGACAAATGGTTAATTTAAGTGTCTATTTGGGTCTTTAAAATTTGATACTTGTTTGGGTTGTGTTGTCTTTCAATTTGAAAACATTTTGGATTCTTGGCTTACCCCCACCCCCCCCTCCCCCCCGCCCTCCCTCAAAAAAAAAAAACATGGTTTTGGCCCATTTTCACATTTTTAACGATTACTCTTTACTACAGAGTACTGGCCACCAGAATTGAATTTTGTCTAAATATGGGAGTATATTTTTTTAAATTTTTCTCAAAACTCTTTTTTTTTTAATTTTTTTAATTTTTTGATGGATTCAAAACTT
This sequence comes from Oldenlandia corymbosa var. corymbosa, assembly GCA_949775105.1. Taxonomy (NCBI): domain Eukaryota; kingdom Viridiplantae; phylum Streptophyta; class Magnoliopsida; order Gentianales; family Rubiaceae; genus Oldenlandia; species Oldenlandia corymbosa. The sequence goes on along the minus strand of OX459119.1, from coordinate 6,922,891 downwards.
TTAGTTTCAAAACAAGAGTCTCTGCTATATACTATATCGAAGAGGAATTTTTTTTTTTTTGACTTATGAATTTGACATACTAGTTATGCTTGTTTGGACGTCATCTTACATTTCATTTTGCCACTTAAAAGTGGAAAGTGTTTCAAGTTGAAAACTAAATGGGAAATGAAAATGTTGTTTGGATGGTATTTTGAGTAAAAAGTTGTTTGGATGTTGGTTTTAAAAAAATATTTTGAACTACATTTTGAAAATATCAAGTACGAGTCATCACTAAATAATTAAATACTGTCAATTAAAGTCACTGCAAAAAAGAAATTTTTCAAAAACAATCACCCAACAACGGAATCCTGCCAAATTTGTCACTGAACTATTTGTAGTTCTAAAATGGTCATTACACTAACAAAAAGTGTTTCAAGTTGGAATTTAAAATGTAAATCAGAAAGTTGTTTGAATGATGTTTTCTTTTCCATTAGGTTTTGTGTTTAAGAGATAAAATAAGTTAAAATGTAAAATGAGTGGACGTCCAAACAAGACTGTACATTTTGGTTAAATTCATAAGAAAAAATATCCATTTTTCTTTTACTTTCAAAACCCGACATAGAAAAATTTGCAGACAATATCTCGCATTCATAATGATTTTCCCACCTCAATGCAATAGAAACAAATAATATTCCCAAACAAAATTACATTCAAAGTAAGAGAGTATTCTTCCGGCCAAGACACGTACTCCCTCTGTCACAAAAGAAAAATAGTAGTATACATTTTGATATAAATTATTGTGAACTGATAGATTACTTTAAAAACCTGCAATCTGTTACCAAACTTGGCACTAGTGAAACATTGAGACAAATGGAAGCACAATCCAACTTGATGGATACTTAATTTGTGTAACTAATACTTAATCCAATTGATTTCGTGTCCGCTTGATAGGAATGGCTGATAACGGATCGCTTTTCCTCATGACAATTCCAGATTTTTCAGAAAGATCGTCCTCTTTGGTTTTGGTTGGTTTCCAATCAAATGAATACAAGAAGGATGCCAACAGATACTTGATCATTTTCTCAGCTAAGGGAATTCCAGGACAAATTCTTCTTCCTGATCCAAATGGAATGAACTGGAAATTGTTACCACTGAAATCCCATTTTTTGGGTTCAATCAGAAACCTTTCAGGCTTGAACTCCAAGGGATCATCCCACAACTCAGGATCTCTCTGTATTGCCCAGGCATTAATTAAAACCCGAGCATCCTTCGGGATAGTGTACCCGTCTAGGATACAGGATTTGCTAGGCCGCCTTGGAACGAGGAAAGGTAATGCGTGGTGTAACCGAAAAGTTTCCTTCACTGCTGCATCCAAATAATGCAGCTCCGGGAGATGAGATTCGTCAACAGTTCCGATGGGGCCTATTACATGGTCGAGTTCCTTCTGGATCTTTTCAAGGACTTCCTTGTGATGCACAATTTCTGTCATCGCCCATTCGATCATTGTGGATGTGGTGTCTGTCCCTCCAATCACAATGTCCTTAATCTCGCATGACAAGAGAATTGTGTCAGTAAAAATGTCTGCTGCTCTCATAATTAGTCCGGTTTCTAAAACAAGAGTATTAATTTCGAGACAGAGGAAGTAAAACTCTTCAATCTTTCACGAATGCAAGTTTGAAATTGAATGAAAGATTTTAGTGAGACCTCTAGCTTAAATGTGTGACTTTGTTAGTTTGTTGAAATTAAAGATCACGTACTTTTGTTCAAAAAAATTTCTCTTAAGCAAATCATGCTCATCTTTGTATTAGCACTATGTGGATGACTGAAAAGTAGAAAATCATTAGTAGTGTGAATTGAAAGGATGATAAAATAAAACATTACCAGCAAGATGGCTTTTTTCTGTGTCAGGCTAATCTCTTCCCCAGTATCTTCAAACTTCTTGATCTCAAGCAGGATTTGAACAAAGTCTTTTTTGTTTCCATCACTTTTCATTCCATCCTCTGCCATCTTCATTCTTTTATGAAACGCTGCATCGAAAATCTCATCAGTTGTTTGTAAAAGAGACTTGGCTTCTCTCTCAATGCCCTGAATATCAAACCTGCGAAGGCTAGGATAGAAGTCGGATACATTTGGCTTGGCGAAAAGATCCATCATCTTCCCAAACACCTGCCTGAAACTAGTTCCTGTTTCTAATTGCTGCCTGGAATCAAGTGTTTTACCCCACAACATACTCAAAACCACATTCATTTCTGTCAAGAATGCCAGATTACCAACCTCTACAGGCTTTCCAACCCTCATTCCAACATATTCAATAGCCTTTATCACCTCATCTTTTCTTAGATCATAGCACGCATCGAGGTTGCTTCCGCTTAGCATCTCCCGGATGAATACTTTTCGCATGTTGCGCCAGTAGGTGCCGTAGGGACACCAAGCAATGTCGAATCCTCCATAAGTAATAGCCTCCGCTGCAGCAGGAGGATCCCGGTTTCCAAATGTAACGTCTTGGTCTCGCGTTACCTCTTTGACGAGAGAAGACGAGCTCAGTACGACACAGAGTTTGTTTCCAAGCTTAAGCTTGAAAATCGGACCATATCGATGAGCCAATTCAGTGAACTGAGTATGCAAGTTGGGGGTTAAGAATGGTAAGTATCCAACAATTGGCAGACCCCAAGGCCCTGGTGGCAATAGGGTCTTTTCCCTCTTCTTGAATATCACAGTTAAGTACCAGAAGATGGAAACTATCAGGATTGAAACAGCAAGAAAAGCTTCCATGTTGTTGAACTCCATGGAAGATGCTTTGCATAGGTTATGTGATTCAAATGAAATTTGAAATCAAAAAAGAGTTTTGTCAGCTCAAAGTTTAGCCAAAGGGTATGACAACTGTTTATGTTGATTTTTTCTACTGTTACATTATAGCCAGTCAATTATGAAAAAGTTGAGAGTGACAGATTTTGAAATTTAGAGACAAAGAGGGCCTGCCGTATTAAGGTAAATACAGGCATCTTCAAGTAAGATATTTTCTTTTTATCCAATGTGATCTAATAATGAGCAGTCCAGTTCAGATGAAAATAATGCCAAAAAAGTTTGTATAACGACATTCCTTTTTTGTTTCTTCTTAATTAATGATAATGGGAAACGTGATAAGTGTTAAACAAATTTTTTGGTTTTTTTTTTTTTTTTGGGTTTCAGTATTAAAAGATACGATGCAGATAGAGCCTCGGCAGCTCAGTTGCCTCGGAGATTTGTTAATTTGGACGGAAAATGGACCGATTGGACGAAATTGGCCAAAAATTTCAAACATTAGGGTAAAGTTGACTAACTGAGAATTTATTGGGTATGATTGACGACGAAGGCAAAGTTTTGAGTAGGAACGGCATTTTTTCCTCAAGTCCCGTTGTCTAATTTAGTTTTGTCACTATTTTGGCTTCATATTTCAAGGAACATATTATAATTGAATAAGATTCCTATATATTTACATCTAACATTTTGAATTGTTGTATCAACCTTAAAAAATTGCCTCGTCAACAATATGTAGTTCCCAAGTAAACTAAAACGATGAGACTTTAAGGAATTTTAAGGACGTCAGTCTTACAATTGGCAAATTTGCTGGTTCAAGACTGATCATGGACAAGTACATCAAAAGATAATAACAAGTTTTGATGTTGAAAATAAGGCAGTTTATTTTCGTGCAATATTCAATGACACATGTTTTGGTGGCAATAATATTGAGCAATAATACCACGAGAACTCTGGCAGATGATGTCAAACTAGCCAGCTTTTTGGGGTTCTCTTGGTAGGAATAGCCAACAATGGAGTACTTCTCCTCATGGCAATTCCAAATTTATCAGAAGAGTCTTCCTCTTTGCTTCTAGTTGGATTCCAATCAAATGAATGCAAGAGGGAAGCCAATAAGTACTTGAGCATTCTCTCAGCCAAGGGAATTCCTGCACATATCCTTCTCCCTGATCCAAATGGAATGTACTGAAAATTGTTACCACGAAAATCCCATTTCTTTGGTTAAATCAGAAATCTTTCTAGCTTGAACTGTAAAGGATCATCCCAGAGCTCAGGATCTCTATGTATAGCCCAGGCATTGATGAATATCCCAGTATCCTTCAGGATATTGTATCCGCTTACAACGTAGGATTCGCTCGGCCGCCTTGGGATAAGCGGAGGAATAGCAGGATGCAAGCGCAGAGTTTCCTTCACTACGGCTTCCAAATAATGCAATTTTGGCAGATGGGATTCTTCAACAATGTTGTTCAAACCTACCACATCTTCAAGTTCTTTCTGGACCTTTTCCAGGACTTCCCTTTGATGCACGAGTTCTGTCATCGCCCATTCTGTCATCTTGGCTGTAGTGTCTGTCCCTCCCATCACGATGCCCTTCATTTTACATGAGAATTAAGTATTCCAATTCACATAGCAAATGAAGAAAAAACAAAAAAAAAAGAAAAAGAAAAGATGAAAAACTAAGATTAGCCGTAAAAAACAGGCAAAGGGATAGCATAGTTCATAGATCGCATATTCAGAGACATGGAAGGAAAAGAAAAGTTACAAGTAAAATGGCTTTTCTCTGCAACATGGAAATTTCTTCCCGTCTGTATGGTCCAGCTTCTTACGCTCAAGGAGGAGTTGAACAAAGTCCTTTTTCCTTCCACCGATTTTCGTTTCATCCTCTACCATCTTCATTCTTTCATTAAACACTGCATCAAAAATCCTATCAATTTGTTGTAGAAGTGCCTCGGCTTCTTTCTCAGGTCCCTGTAAATCAAACCTGCGAAGAATTGGGAATAAGTCGGATACGTTTGGCTTTCCAAGAAGATTCAACATTTTCCCAAACACCACCCTGAAAATCAGCTCCTAATGTACTTTGCCGGGTAGCTTCAAGTGTCCCACCCCAAACCATACTCAAAACCACATTAAGCTCCGTTTGGAAAGCCAGTCGACCAATCTCTACAGGCTTTCCAACTTCGTCCTAACATCATCAATGGCCTTAATCACCTCCTCTTTTCTTGGATCATAACAAGCATCAATGTTGGTTCCGCTAAGCAACTCTCGCACGTATAATTTTTGGGTGTTGCGCCAGTAAGAGCCATAGGGAGATCAACTCATGTTGAGTCCTCCATAAGTTAGGACTTGTGCTAAAACAGGAGGATCCCGATCAGAATAGATGGCATCTTGATCTCGGGTCACCTCTTTGACTAGAGAAGGTGAGCTCAGCACAACACAGAGTTTGTTTCCAAGCTTGATCTTGAAAATCGGGCCATGTTTTTGAGCCAATTCAGCGAACCGAGTATGCAAAGTTGTGCCCCGAAATGCAAGTATCCAACAATTGGCAAGCCCCTTGGCCCTGGTGGCAAAGGGACTTTCTTATCAGTCTTCTTGAATATCATTGCTAACAATCATAAGATGGAAAGCATCAGGATTGAAATAGTAAGAACAGCTTGATCCAGATTTCCCATCTCATACAAACTGTGGATTTGTTTTGTGATAAGCATTGTTGCATATGTATGTAAACTACAAACTGGTTTTTGCTCAAGGATTTAGCTGAGAGTTGACAGATCTTTGAAGTTAAAGATGAAGACAATTAGAAAGGAAGATGTGCAAATCCATTGAATGGTATACTATAACGCTCTACAGTTTGTTTTTTTTTCCTTTGGTAATATATAAAGGACTACAATTTAAAGGCAAAGAATCCGGATGAATTCTGCGGAATATAGTAAGAGGCAACTTTCTTCTTTATTAATCGGGTGATGCCATTCCAACCCAGTAACTCACTAACAACCTAATGTCCTTGTAGAATGATGTACTCCCTCCGTCCCATAATTATTGTCCAGTTTGGGTTTTCATTTCTAGTTCAAATTGTATTAAAAGTAAAATCTCAAACTGGACAATAATTTTGGGACATAGCACAAGATTATAACAACACACACCTGATGCTTTCCACCCGCCCTCTCAATTTGCAGGTAATCAAACTGTCTTTTCTTCATCATGTGGACCAATTGGGGTAGCTAGGAATGAATGGTAGAAAGAACATGGAAAGTGAACTCAGGCCCCCAATTAATGGAGAAAAAACAATTTTATATCTACAATTTGCAAAGATGTCTCTCATGGGCTGAACTGAAACTGTCGGGTGCACCATCGGGCTAAAAATCACGATGACTAAGTCGACAAAGGTTCTATTTATACTTTATTATCCAATCAGTCAGCTTTATTATCGACTAAAGGAGCTTGATGACGAAGTCAACGACATTTTAATCCGATTCATCGACTAGAACGTCGATTAAAAAAAACCCCGATGATAAAATCGACAACACGGAAATGTGGAAATGTTTTGCTTCCATGGGATGTTTTATACCCTTTAACCCTTCTAGTTAAAAACAATGTTGGTCAGCAGGAACACCTTGTTTTCCATAGAAATATGATGTTTATCTTAAAACTTGTTAACTACAGTGTGCGAGGATGCAAAAAAATGCTAGAGATGAAAAGATGAAGGCATGAAGCCATAAATCCAAAAAAATGAAGAGACAAATAAGAGGACAAAATTTTTACTCTCATTGTAATGATCCATTGAGGATGGTAAAAATGCAGGGTATTTATCATCTCAAAGGTTTCGAGTTGATTGAATCCTCTACCCGATTTAACTTTGATTATTTGTTGACTTGAATATTTGAACGACACAATTCCCACCGAGACGCAACTGCTACCTGAGATTTCTCGGCATGACTAAATTCCTTGCATCCGTCATTTTGTCCGGCTTCAAAGTTAGAACGCAAATTGAAAAACAACCATTCATGTATTCTATTGTCTTCAATAAAGATGATCATTTGATCTCTGTAAAATGCATTAGACATGGCTCCAGTATTATATAATTTTAAAAAATACTTTCATTTCAGAAATTCTAACCAAACTAATCGAGATTTATGTTTCTTGAAATCGTTTTGGGCCACTTTGAGATACTAATTGTACTTTACGCTGGTCAATAAAGAATATACATATTAAATTTATCATTTATATAAAATAGGGATTTTCTTATTTCAATATTCTAAACAAAAATTAAGTCTTCCCATCATAAACTATGGAAGATTAAAAGAAAAATAATTAAATCAAGACCATTAACACAATAGAGGGGGGAAAAAAAAAGCCTTTGTGAGTGCTAGTTCACCGTGAATACCAGTTCCCATAGTTTCTTTTTTCTCGAAAATGTTAAAACATGATGGACGTTGTGAGTGTGTGTGTGTGTGTGTGTTTTTTTTTTTTTTTTTTTGCTTTTATTTATGTCAATCGTATTCATCTTGCCATATAGCCAGATTTTGTTCAATAATCTGAATCCATTTCTCAATATCCGATCTTTTTAATCACCAAATAGAAATGTATCAACAACAAAACAATTAAAGACATAATTCAATTAGTGCTTTGGTATTTTCCATCCACATCAAAATTAAACAAAAGTAGTAGAGAATATAAAGAAGATATTTTACGTACCTTATCAAAAATGAATATATCATCAAGAAAAGCCAAATCGGCGGATAGATCATATGCAGCTTGAAACTCACATCTGCATATAAATTACATTAAATAATAACCAAATAAACAACAATCAAAAACTAAGTCCCAGAAAACCCACATAGTAATAGATATTATTGTGCTAAAAGCGCAAGAATATTACATTATGGAGGATCAAACCCGCTTGACACAGAGCAAAGCAAAATCAGTAAGAAAAAGATTTTTTTTGTTTAAAACACTCACCATGTCCTTTTTTTGATTGGTAAAATGAGAGGTCAACCATCATATGAATTGTTTTCTTCAGGAACAACAAAGAAAAAGCAACATTAAATCATTAAAACCATGTTTTTTTTTCGAAAAGAAAATACCTTAAATGTTGATTTAGCCATTTAGGTGATCGTACGTATGCGCCCTGTTGAAATTCCATTTTGGCATCGTATTTTTCCTACATGTAATAGAGCAATCAAACGCAAACAACCCAAAACTACCGCATCAATTATTCAAGAAGAAAATTTGCACATAGAATAGGGGCTTTTTCCCCAAAAAAATTAATTAAAATAAACGTGGACAAATTTAAATTTTTCAGAATATTTGTGGACAGAATTATATTCCTCGGATTTCTGAAATCCGAGTTCTGATTAAAATTAAAGATTCAGATTTTGGAAATCCGAGTCTATATTTAATAATAAAATAATAATTAAATAAATTTTGTTGAATAATTAGTTTATAAAAATTCTTAAATGAACAGTGCCGGTCGGATTTGCAAAATCCGAATTTACTTAAAAAATAATAAATTGAGGCGCGAAAAATTTGAACTCAAATAAGGAGTCCAGGTACAAAAAGAAAAAAGAAAAAAAGAAAATCGCGGCACGAAATTTTTTAATCCAAAAACCGGAAGTCCGTAATCCGGTTTTATGAATTCGGATTTTGGAAATCCGACTGCCTTTAATTTTGGTTGGTGGAAGTAGGCATGTGCCATAAATTGGAGGACCAAAAAATAAATAAAATAATCCGAAATTGACCAAATCCGGATTCATGAAATCCGAAACTAATGTAATTTGGATTTCAAAAATCCGAGTTACTTACGGACTCGGATTTCGTAAATTCGAGTTTAACGTGCTATAAAAGAAAAAAAATTTCAGGCAGTTCTCATTGGAGAACTGAGTTGGATTTTCTGTTTTTGCAGCTCAAACAAGGGCGAATTAGAGCTTTTGATACATTCTTGCCTCTAGATACGTGGGAATTGTTATTTGAAAGAGGTTAGATTGCAAAACCATGTTATTTAGTTTAGTTTTGTGTTATTTTGATTGTTAGAATGATGTATGATAGATTAGGGTTTATGTTGGTTGGTTGTTTAGATGTTTTAGGTGTTGATTTTGAGGTTAGAGATGATAAATCATAGTTGTTAATGAGATATCGAAGTTGATTTATAAGTATTTTAGTATTTTATATATTTTTTGAATTATGAATGGAGTTTGTATGGTGTATTTGTTGATTTTGTTATTAAAAAATGATTAGTTATTGATGTTTTTTTTTAAAAGTTATCAATGGCACGTAATGTATTATACATGCTTAATTTGTATCATACAAGTAAGTATGTGATAGAGAACGGTAGCATCAATACTTTTTCGAATATGCCAGATGATGGTTTGTTTGTTGAAGAAAGGTTGTCATATGAGGGATTGATTAGTAAGATTTGTATGACACTTGGTTGGGATCCAGCACACGTGAAACTCCACCTTTCTTTGATTTTCGATAGTCCCGGTAGTTAGCGTGTAGTGAAGATCAAGAATGATTCGCATGTAGAGTTCATGAACCGTGTAGATCCAATGTCATGTTTGGATTTATACATAGATTTGGAAGATATCACTCAAGAAGAAAGAGAAGCGAGTTTAGAAAATGTGTCATTTGGTGGTTTTCCAAGGGGGGAACGTGCTAGTACTTCTCGAAACCGTGATGAAGAGAAGACACCTTTATTTGCACAAGATGACTATCGGGAAGAGTCGGATTCCGACTACATAGCTCCAAGTGAAAGCGAAGAAGACTGTGATGTCTCCGGAGAGAGTGATTTTGAAGAAAGTGATGATGAAATGTTGGAAAATGAGGAAAGGGATTGTAATCCATTGCCCCGACGCCATGTATATAGTAAGATGGGGAAATGGGATGCCTCATGTGTGGACAAGGATGAGTTTGCTCTTAAGATGTGGGATGAGACGCCCGAAGGAATGGACATTGGTGTTTGTTTCAAATCTCAATCAGAAGCAAAGCATCCTATGAAATTATGGAACATCCATCATAAAAGGGAATATACGGTCGCCGCTAGTAGTCCAAGGAGGTGGGCTGTGCGGTGCAGAACATTTAATGTGGAAAGTGAGGATGGTGAACCACCATGTGAGTGGAAGATGCGTGTGTCATTGAAAGCTCACAGCCTTCATAAAATTGTGAGATGGCATGATGCACATAATTGCATGACTCCCGTGAATGATAATGACAATCGGTGTGTGGACGCATCTTTGATTGCTAGACTCATCAGGAGAAAGGTTGAGGACAACGTAGATTATACGGTAGCCTCGGCACAGAAAGATGTGAAGACCTTATTGAAAGTAGATGTGCCATACAAAAGGGCGTGGCACAGGAGGAGGAAAGCCATAGAAGTAGTCTATGGTGATTGGACCTCGAATTTCGAAGAACTTTCACGGTACATATCAAATTTTATCCGTGTATTGAAATATTTTTAGTGTTTTTTTTTTTACATGTATTGAAATATTTTAACAATGACTTGTTGTTGTGTAGGTATATCGCTGCACTTAAGTTTACTAATCCTGAGACTGTAGTAGAGTGGGAATGGAAGGAGGGACAAGAAGGTTGGAACAGGGGAAATAGGACATTTAAATACGTCTTCTGGTCATTTGCACCAATGGCTGAGACGTTTTTTGAATGTGCACCGGTCATTTGTATCGATGGAACCTTTTTGCGTGGTGGATACACGGGTAAATTGCTTGTTGCGGTGGTCTATACCGCAAACAAGCACATTTTACCGGTTGCATTTGCGATTGGGGATGAGGAGACAGTAGAGAGTTGGCCATTTTTTATGAGGAATTTGAGGTTGTGGGTTGTGTATGATAGAATCGTAAGTGTGATATCCGACCGGAATGCAGGGTTGTTGAGCGCAATGTCACAGATGGATGAATGGCGTGATTTAGGTGATGGTGGCCACTTTCTTTGCCTCCGCCACGTTCGCAGCAAGCTTGTGTCGTGATATAATAGAGAAAAGGTGAAGCGGCTATGTTAGAAGATGGGCACGACGCTTTCAAGAGTGAAATACAATCGTATGAGGGCAGAGCTTATTGAATTCAAACCTGCTGCATGGGAGTATCTTCGAGGGATTGGAGGGAGTAATTGGGCTCGATTGAAAGCCGGTCTTCGCCGTTGGGGCATAGCGACAACCAATATTTTTGAGAGTTTCAACAATGCGTTGAAAGGGATCCGTTTTTAACCAATTAGAGCCTTGATCGATGCAACCTTTCGCAAAACTGTTAAATTCTACAGAAAAGAACAATTGTCTGCGAGAAATTGCATGACACCGATCCCTCCTGAGTTATGGAAAAAATACGAGAAAATGAACGACAAAGCAGCCTGTTTTGAAGCCACCCCTTTTGATGGTGATGATGATATGTGGCGTGTTGTTACTGCAACACGCCTAAGTGGCAGGGGTGGGTCTTTGCATACGGTGAACTACAATGAACATAGGTGTTCGTGCAGGAACTGGCAAGAGTACCGGATGCCTTGTACGCACGCTGATGGAGTGTCAAGCCACACAAATAAAATAACCTACTTCAAACTACTGTAATATAGGGAAGTAAGGTCGTCTCCTCAGGGAACGATGGATTGTTTCCTTCAAATTAATGCAAAGGAGATTTTTGGATTGTTTTTCTAAACTAAGATAATGAAATACAAATAACGAAAACTAAATAAAAGAAAAGAAATCAAAGTAACAGACTTCTGACTCAAGGAACGGATAACTCAATTATTTTATTAATCATAGGCTACTAAAACTACTCTTGCAATTTAAGCATTCAACCAAAGATCTATTAGGATAGCCGTAATAAATCAATTAATCTCCCTAAATTAACTAACCAAGCCTAGCACTCAATTAATCCTTATCATAATTCGGCTGGGTACGATAGCGTTTCATACCAAACAATGATAGCATAAAAACCAAAGAAATATAGTTGAACCAAAATCTAAACAATTGAGATAGCTACAACTATTCAGACTTTGACTCATTGATTCCACATTTAAACTAACATGCATATTCAATGTCTCACCAATACACATGCTTTGTCTAATTGCTACTCAGTACTGCCAGTTCTTGTCTATTACGTAACATTCAACTAGCAGATAGCACGAGAAAATAAATAACAAATCAAGTTGTCAATTTGAATGATATCTATTTTCATAACTCAATATAAGAATCAACAAATACTTAAATCATAGGAAGAACAATAAATTAAGAACAAAACCTCATAATGAAATAATTGAATAAATCCTTTGAATAAGAAAGAAAATCCTTAGCCACTCATGGATGGAAATATGGCGGCTTTATTCTCTATGAAAAATAATGAAAGTTTGGAAAAAAACAAAAAGGTGGGAGGTGCTAGCTTTTTTTTCCTACGCGCGGCTGCTCCTTACAAAACCATGGCCAAAAACGTAACCCATGACTGCCTCTTTAAGAAATTAGGTCAGCCGCATAAAACAAGAAGAATTAGTCCACGATTTGCATCTTTGGTCCCTCAAGTTTACAGTATTTTTATTTTTGCCTCAAAACTTCTTTAATTTTGCATTTAAGTCCCTAGACGTCCAAATTAACCCAAATAAGCTCCAATCTCTTATTTCCAGCTCCTAACATGAAATAATAACAAAATCAATGAATTAAATGCATCCGAGTCCATAAACTAATAAAATATCAACAATTAAAACACAATTTATGGACTCTATCACACGCACTCCAAGTTTGTCAGAGAAAAGGGGATCGGCCTATTGATCTATACCATAGTGTGTAGCGCCTTCTAACGTGGCGCAGACAATTTGATTACACTAGCTTTGTTCCGGTTCCCGATGAGGAACAATGGCCGATGGTCAATTGGAACATCATTCCGAATTATGACGAGACGTGTTGCATGCGGGACCGGGACGAAGACAAAAAAAGAGACATAGAATGCAAATGGATTACACGGGACGCCAGAGCCGGGGGGAATGTTGGAGATGTGGACAACTAGGTCATGATGCCAATTCTTGTCCGTTCTCGTACCCAGGAGTAGATAGAAGACCTGTGAATGACAGGTGGAATTGAGAGTCATTTAGTGTTTGATAAATTTATGTGAACATTGATAAATTTGGATTGTAATGTGAACATTGAATTGTTCGGATTGTAAAGTGTGATGAAATATGTACTAGTGTTTCATAACAGGTTTTGGGATTGTGCAAAATACTCATCAGTTTAAGGTTTTCTAAAGCATTCGGATTTCTGAAATCCGAGTTCAGACTTTTTTTTTCAATTTGCAAAAGACTCGAATTTTGAAAATCTGAAATGGTGAAACCCATCCGAGATTGCAATTTAAGGAGAAACAGGGGAGACTCGGATTTCCGAAATCCGAGCTCAGACTTTTTTTGAGTTTGCAAAGGACTCGGATTTCGGAAATCCGAATTGGTGAAACCCATCCGAGAGTTGCAATTTGAGGAGAAACAGGGGAGACTCGGATTTCCTAAATCCGAGCTTAGACTTTTTTTGAGTTTGCAAAGGACTCGGATTTCGGAAATCCGAATTGGTGAAACCCATTCGAGAGTTGCAATTTGAGGAGAAACAGGGGAGACTCGGATTTTCTAAATCCGAGCTCAGACTTTTTTTGAGTTTGCAAAGGACTCGAACTTCGGAAATCCGAATTGGTGAAACCCATCCGAGACTTGCAATTTGATGAGAAATAGGGTAGACTCGGATTTCTGAAATCCGAGCTCATTTGAATTTGTGAAATCTGAATGTGTTTTTTTTCTAATGTCTAATTTGTTGTGGTTTAGTTTATTTTGAATTGTGTTGTATTGATTAGTGAATTGTGTTGGTTTGTATTATATTGATTAGTGAATTGTGATGGTTTGTGTTGTATTGATTAGTGAATGTGTTGGTTTGTGTTGCTATAGTATTTGTGTTGGATTATAGTTGTGTGAATTGTGAATTGTGAATGTTAGTATTATTATTTGGTTGAATTGTTTTTTTGGTCGAGTGCATATGGTTTGGTTGAATTGTTTTTTTGGCCGAGTGTATATGGTTTGGTTGAATTGTTTTTTTGGCCGAGTGTATATAGTTTGGTTGAATTGTTTTTTTGGCCGAATGTATATGGTTTGGTAGTTAAATTTTTTGGCTGAGTGTATATAGTTTGGTTGAATTGTTTTTTTGGCCGAATGTATATGGTATTTGGTTAGTGCATTATATATTTTGCATATTTGGATTGAAATGGTATTGGTTACCTTGTGTAGGATTGAAATGGTGACGCCGGCATCGGGCTCGCAATATGACTATCAACCTAAACATCTTCACCCGGGACCTATACAAGATAAAATGCTATATCGTCAAACAAAGCATAGGTCCCAAGCTGTCTATGAGAACAAGATACCAGATATTAAAACATTCCGCTTTAAGGGCCGTAGATACGACAGTGATTTTTGGGGGATATACAAAAAAACGACACTGGAGGTTAAGGAAGTCATTAAGAGAGCCGGTTTTGAGGGGATCATGAAAGTAGGGTACAAAAGAGTAGATCTCGGCCTCATTACCGCGTTGGTAGAACGGTGGAGGCCAGAAACCCACACTTTCCATTTCAATTTCGGAGAGGCGACTGTGACGCTACAGGACGTCGAGGTCCTGTTTGGTATTCAGGTGGATGGTGACCCGGTGTATGGGACGACAGTTAGCCGGACTGCAGATGAATGGCGGGATCAATGTGAGGCTTATTTGGGATTCCGGCCAGCCCAAGTAAATGGCCAATGTGTCAATGTTGGTATTTTCGAAGATGAGATGGGCCCTGCACTACCTGAGAATTCCACTGTCCATCGTTTCAAGCAAAGGGCCAGGACACTTATACTGCATTTTATTAGCAGTTCCATGTTTCCTAATAAGACGCAAAACACTGTCAATCTGCAGTTCTTGGCCCAGGTTAAGGATTTGGATCAGTGTAGTCGATACAGTTGGGGATCAGCACTGCTGGCTGGTTTGTACTCTGGACTGTGCGAGGCATTACAGTACACCATGCACGACGCCACTGGGTGTCTATATTTGCTATAGGTACGTATTAGTTTTCATTTTGTGTTTTAATTATTTTCTGCTTTCGACGTTATAATTTGAAGTTTTAACATTATTATTACAATTTACTAGGTATGGGCGTATGAGCGGATCGAGAGGATCGCGCCACAAAGAAAAGGAGTAGATTATTTGATTGATGAGACCGCTCCATTAGCTCAGCGGTACGTATTTTCAGTTCAAAATAACTCAATGTTTATTTCTATTTGTTTCTTATTCATTTATTTCACTAATTCAAATGTACCCCTTTGTTCATTAAGGTGGGAATATAGGTACACCTACGGCGACGCCCCAAGGAGCAACACCCCACCTTTTAGAGATCAATTAACAAGCCTGCGTGTTGAAAATGTAAATACTTGTAATTTGGTATTTATATTTACTTTGAGATCAATTCCCCCTTTCTTTTCGTCCGGTTGTACCATCTAATGAAATTCTTTTCGTGCAGTTTCGGTGGCAACCATATGCACATGTCCTTCATAGACTCCCTGATTTCTGTACACAAGGCCAAGCCATTTGGACAACCAGGTGTTGGATGTTCTGTTGGGCTATTAGGGAACCCCACGAGTCGGGCAGAGTCATAAGACAATGTGGATACATACAAGATGTTCCCAAGCCCCCCATGATTAAAGATAACGCAGCATTCTTTCTCGATCACGCCCACAATATGTCTGGGTATCCTAGCAATAATTGGGTGGACCACCATTCCGCAGTACGTCGTCATTGGAATAGGAGAGAAGAGTACGTGCTACGAGATTTGGAGGAAGGAGATCCTGGTTCCGTATATGAGGGGTACTATGAATGGTTCATGGTGAACACTGTTAGACTGATATCCGATCCCGGTAATTATGAACCTCAAGGATACGAGACTTCTTCGAGCTGCGTGAAATTATATGTGAGTTCATTCTATATTTCTTTTATTATTTCTTATGTTTTCATTTTATTTTTTTTATTTTTATTTTTTTAGAATTTTATTCTCTTAATTAACGTCCCAATTTCTTTTCAGAGTGAAGTATTGAACAACATTCGCGTGAGTACCGAGAGGTTTAGAGAAAAACGAGAAGATGAGAATCTCCTAGATGAAGAACTCGACAAGCATTTGGACGATATCATCAATCAAACACATGCTGCTTTAACCTTGGGCGCAAATGATGAGATGGAGGTGGAGGATACCCAAATCCTGGTTGATGAAGATCCATCATTGCCCTCACAACCTCCGCCGGGTAAAAAAACAAAACCGTGGTCGAGAGATAAGATTGGAGGAGGAAGAAAGAGGAAGGTCACAATCCCCCCTCGGACATCGCAACAACAAACTGAGGGTCAACAAAATGAGGATCAAGCACATTCTTCTCGAGGCTCGCGCATCCAGGTCGAGACTCATT
Organism: Oldenlandia corymbosa var. corymbosa; assembly: GCA_949775105.1. Classification (NCBI taxonomy): domain Eukaryota; kingdom Viridiplantae; phylum Streptophyta; class Magnoliopsida; order Gentianales; family Rubiaceae; genus Oldenlandia; species Oldenlandia corymbosa. The sequence continues at coordinate 6,906,673 of OX459119.1, read as the reverse complement.
TTGAAGACGCTGGTGGAACCGAGACTCAATTTGACCTTGGTCGATTCGAGACTCAGTTTGACCTTGGTGGACCCGAGACTCAGTTTGGTGGACAGTCGCAACCACAACCGGGAGTCAAATTTCTCACCATGGGGGAGTCCCAATCCCAACCCCAACTCGAGGCTCAGTTTGGTGGACAGTCGCAACCACAATAGAGTTCAATACTCACGTACTTTAAGAGGGGAGACAGGATTCGGCAGGGCCCAAACAAATACACTCCGGATGCGCACAATAAAGGAAAAGGGAAAAAAATGAGACATTTGATGTATTTTGCATATTTAAAGTAGTTTTTGTATTGATTTTTGTATGAAACTTGATTTGTTTTGTTGTTAATCGAATGCCATTTATTGTTTTGTTGCCATTAAATTTTTGTTTTTCAATGTTTCATTGTTGTTGGTGCTGTAAACAGGTTTAGGACTGGTGAAAATCAGTCCAATTTTTTTTTTCAGTTCTGACAAAGACTCGGATTTGCGAAATCCGAACTCAGACTTTTTGTAAAGGATTTGGATTTCGGAAATCCGAGTCTGTAGCCAACTGAGAGTCCCCATTTTTGGAAAACAGAGGAGATTCGGATTTTGGTAATCTAAATTTACGTATATTCGGATTACCGTGATCCGGTTTTCCCCAAATTTAATTCTTCAAGACATTTTTTTTCTCTATCCGGAAATTAATATTTTATTCGTAAATACGGATTTATAAAATCTGGATTTAGATTAATTACACTAATTTCTATCATTAACTTAATATCGGATTTACGTAACAGAAAGTCGGATTTTTATAATCCGAGTTTATTGGGGTTCAGATTTCCGAAATCCAAGTTTTACCCCCATTCGAAATTTCTAAATCCGGGACATATAAGTTTGTCCACAAAATTTTTGAAATATTTATTTTTGTCCAGGTATATATAAGAAAATATATTTAAGGAAAAAATTCTATAGAATAGAGTAAACATCTTTAGAATTAATGGGGAAATCGTACCTTTCCAATATGACCAGATTATGGTAGATATGGAACTAAATTTTTTCCCTCAAAATTAAAAGATTGATGCACACATTATACTTTTATAGTCAGGGTAGAATAGGACTTAATGGCCTGGTTTTAGGTCCAGTCGGGGATTTTTTTAAGGATTTGTTTTTGAATTTTGAATTTTACATTGATTAATTATTCCCTTATAATACCCCCGTATAATATCCTGTTACCTGATGTTTGAATTCAAAAATAGGTATTGATTGAAGATTTTGTGGATCGTGATGGAAAATTTTTAGAAATTAATTATTTATAAGTTATTTATTGATTGCCAAAAATATATGCCTAATTTTTGGAAGGTATTTATCATAAATTGGTTTGTCAATTAAAAGTTGTGGTATTTGGATGAGATTGGAAATTGATTTCCAAAAATAGTTTAGGTGGTGCTGCGTATGGTGAAATCTTAAAAATTATGATGATTAAGTGATTTGTTTATTTTGGGCAAAGTTTGAGGGCTTTAACATAATTTTAGTTGCTTAGTATTGTTCATTAAATCATCTAGTAATAATTTTGGAGATTATTTTAGGGAGGAATTGTTTATTTGCGAGGAATTGTTTATTTTTCTGAATTGAAAATCAATTTGTTCCAAAAAAATATTCCAATGTATTAAGTTCCATGATTCCCGTACATTAATGTTTTACCTTAATTTTTGAATGTGAGATCAATAGTTATTGGGCATATTTAATGTTGATTAATTATAATAATTAATGAATGTGATATCGTATGCTATAACTAATATTTTCTATGGACTATTAGCTAAATATTGAAAATTTTTTGGCCTAAATTATGAGAAAATGCCAGGTTGGATTTTTTCCTATGTGGCGCTTTAGAAATCATTTTTTGCTTTCTCTCTCTGTATAATATATTATAGATTATGAGTCAAACTGATAACTGATAAAGGTAATTAATATATTAATGATATATCTAGTGAAAAACATAGTGAAAAAAGATAGCGAGTGATGTGGAGTATTCTTAACCTCTAGTTTTTTGTCATTTTCCCGTTAAAATTTTATCTTTCTCTAAAAATTACAATTTTACCCTTAATTAATAAGTACACATATTTAATAAGGTAGGTGTATTTGTCTTTTCATTAGTCACTATACATTTTCACTATAATTAGTCACTATCTTTATCATTACTCTTTCTAAAATTTGTGAGAATTGGCTTATTTTAGGTGAATTTTCACATGAGATGTTCAAAAAAAAAAAAAAGAAAAGAAAAAAAAGAAAGAAAGATCTTTCGTGAAGAATTTTCACTTTCATAAATGGATTAAAATATTTTCCTTAGTTAATTTTCCAAATTTGAATGTGAAGCTTATCACATTGGTGGCTATACCGTTCCTTGTGTTGTTCAAATTCAGAAGATAATCCCTAATCATGATCTCCCTGTTTTCTTTAGATTACACCTTAATTGGTGGTAATTTACATAAGTCATGGACGAATTTGGCCTTACGTCTTTATCCCACTTCCTGCAAAACCGGAACTCTAATGTCATGTGCTTTGATTATTAACTATATATATATATATGTGTGTATATATATATATATATGTATACGCCATATGTAAATTAAAAATCATCCACAACACAAACACTCCCTCAATCGCACAAGAACTGACAAACACCACATTTTTATTCTTTTTGATACAATGTCAATGTCAAGAAGATTGAACCCTGTCAAAGAGTTGAAGCAAAATTGGATGTGGGTGGATGATCAATGTGAAATTATGACTTCGAATCATCTTCAATAAATCTGGTCAGGCCAACATCTGTATTGCTTTTTTTTTCGTCAAGTTTGATTCTGGTTTTTGCTTTTTGATTTTTATACTTCTTTATTCTTTATATGGTTTGTTAATCATCGTTTTCTTTTTCCTTTATCATTTTTTAGAATGCCCTACAAAAATTTGGGAAAGAGGAAATTGCATTGTATGCAGATGGTGAAAGTCGTTGTAAAGAATAAGCATTATCCTTCTTTTGCTTAAGCATATGATATGCCGAACTCTTTTCAGAGTCAAACCCACTTGATAAGGAGAGTATTTTTTGCTATCTTTCCATCTTTGTATCAGAAAAAACCATAACGGAAGCTCCCAAACACGTGCATGGGTAAAATCGTCTCTTCCGGATATTGGCCATCTTCATATTTTGTCGGAATGAACGGTGAGGGATGGTGTACGTTGACAAGAATATGAGAAACTAGTATTTTAATACATATCTAGTAGTTGGGCGTCATAAAATTGACGTATCGAGAAAAGAGGCTTGTCAGAATCTTGAGTTCCAGAGGAAGTGAAGGATTCCGTTCTGGACTCCATCAACTCTTTCAGTTCATATTTGAACTCAGTGTGAATGGATTCGTTGCAGGGTGAGTATCTTGATGTTGAATGGGTAGCTATAATGGCTGACAACGGAAAAGTCCCAGAATATAGTAAGTACTATTAGATTGATATGCTTTGAACCAGTTTACGAATTTTGCTTCTTTCAGTAGATTAATGCATAGATCTATATTTCTTATACATGATTTTGTTATTTGATTTAGTTGAACAATGAAAGGTTGTAACTCTAATTTATAGTTACTGTGTAGATTGGATGAACTGAATATAGTATTGTTAATTAATAGGTGAGGACGCGAACTTATTAACTGCCAAAATCCACCATGGGGCAATTTTCGGATGATGACAGAGCTGAATTATGTTGGTGGCAAAGTTGATTATATTGACTTTATAGATGAAGATTCCCTTATTGTGGAGCCCATGAAGTCATATGTTGATAAGGTCGGTGCTAAGAGACCCCACACATTGTTTTATAGGGATAGAAACAGGGTTGAATATTCTGGATTTAAGCATATACTTGGAGGTAAGGATATTAAGGCAATGATAGGGAACAATATTGTTCAAAAAGAGCGGATGATAGTTGTATACATGATTGACCTAGAAGACGCGGATCCTTTAATTGGCCAATGTTCAAAAGGAGTCGCGGAACAGGGTGATTGTGTTGATGATAGTGAAGATGATATTTATGATAGTGGGGATCATGTTCTGGTGATGATGACATTGAAGTTTCAGGTGATTCTGATACTGTTTCTGCTTCTAAGTGTGATTATGGTGATTCCAAATGTAGTTATGTATCTGATGATGGTGGGGGAGTTGAGAAAAATATGGGTGAAGTGGATTATGATTATGTCGATCGAGATAATGTCAAAGACAGCGATTATGACGCGGATGACATAAATCAGGAGTACCAGAAAGAAGCTGATAAAGTGGTCCGTGTTCAACCGTGGTATTGTTTTGACAAGGACCCAAAATTGGATATGGTGAAAGGTTATAATCCTGAGGCTGATTGTCGCTCATTTGAATCGTTAAGGTCCAGAATTATATTAGAGGAATCAATATTCTGTGAGCATTCAAAGAGAATATGAAGGTGTTCTCTTCTAGGATTCGATTTTGATAGAGGACTGACAAGGTCCCAGGTGGATTGGTTCCAAGACTGGTTACTGTCAGCACTGGACAAGGAGATAATGCAACAGTCCTTTATATTTTGGCATATCTGGATGACGAGGAACAAGGCGGTTTGGGATGACCATATACAAGAGCCGGGACAAGTCCAAGAGCTAGCGGCCTTAGACTAGCTAGCTTTTAAAGGGATAGGGGAGTTGGTACAAGAGAATTGACTGCACATGAAGCCGCACCTAGGAACTCAGTCACGTATGGGTAACCAAATGCAGGGACAATACTATATTAGGACGGATGGAGCATACTAAGAAGCTACTTTCAAGCTGCAAGTGCATGGGAAATCATCACCCATCAAGGGCGACACATAGCAACAGGGGCAAGGAAATCTCAAGCGTCATCACCAGAAGATGCTGAAGGAAGGGCATGTCCCCTTGGGCTGCAGGCGGTGATAGAGAGGGGTTTACTCGACTGCCAGCTACTTATTGATAGTCAAAATATTATGGACTACATACTGTGTAGGAAACAATGTCACTATTCCCTATCCCTCTACTAGAAGACATTAAGGATAATGTTTCTAGGTTTATTACTATTGAGCAGGTTATTAAAGTTAGTAGAGATATAGTATAAGGCGTGCATAGATTAGCAAAAGCCTGCCTTCAACTAGGAAGTGATTTGTAATGATTTATGTGTAATGAAACCATTCTTTGTCAAAAAAAAAAAATGGCTCTTATATTCGAGATATAGAGAGAACAATTTTAAAACAAAGAGAAGAAGATAAAAAACAGAAACTAGTTTCTGAACTCTCCCAAATTTCAAAAACCCTGCACAATAAGTCGACGACGTTGTTCTTTATGCTTAGTTTCACTGTTTAGAAAGTGACCTGAATACATAAGTAAACGGAAATTTCATTCAAACACTAATATTCTCTGTCGAACTTGACAATTAAGCTAATTATAAACTGTTTACTTCACAATTAATATCATTGGGAGTTCATATTATCATCCAGCTATCTAAAATACACAGAATTGGAATCTACAAAGCAACTGAAATTAAACATAAATACTATTAATGTAACACGAACAGATTGCAATGATCATCAAAAGGTCCTAGAAAGCCATGAGTGTGCATGAAAATGTTATCTAGGTAATGACATCCTAGCCATTCAGAGAACAAAACAATGAATTCCTAGAAAACATAACCTTACTAACCATCAGGTAAAACTCACTTCACAGTCATCAAAACCTCTTGGGAACAATGATATCTTTTGAAGCATGTGAAACTTGGACTCCAAATTAGTAGAAGGACGCCGAAATACTAGTTCAACACATTTCATAATACGACCTTGCTTTAGGACATACCTTAACATTGCAACCTCATCTTCTAGGCCTACCAATCCCTTGAATGAAAATTTGGTCAGAGTGGATGACAAGCACCTTGGAACTCCGCTGGGATCCCTCCAACTTAAATGATGAGTGTGTTCCTTACACTCACCTTCCAGTGGAATTTAAGGACTTGTAACACGATGGACTGTTCAAGCATGATGTTCAGGCAGCTCCTTTGCAACAGTAAAGTTGGATTTCCAAATTCGATAATCTGTCAAATTGACAAAGCGATTTGGCTAGGGGGTCAATCGCATAGCTCAGTACATCCCTGGCCGTTCTCTCTAATGTCAAAAACTTAGCCAGGCGCTGCATTTGAACTGCTTCTGCAACTGCAATGGGATATTGACTCTTCCCAACTTTGGAGTAATGACAAGTTAACGTTGTATGGGCAGGATTTGTCAATTTCAGCAAGGTTTCGAGAGCAGGGCCATCTATTTCTAGATCAGGCCAACAATTGAAGAAATAGCACAAAGATATCACAATGAACATGAAAAGATCTTAAACATAGTTATGCTGTCCTCTTTTACTGATATGAAATTAAGAGAAACTAGGGCGGGGCAACCAGAGACAAATTTGTTCAAAGACTCGCCCGATACATATATGACCTTATACAAGGTAATCAGTTTAATTTTTGGAAGACAAACTTTCCTGCCCGAGACCTTAAGAACAAAAGGGCCACATAAATAGAGTGATTCTAGTGTACCAGAAGTAAATAGCTCTCCAGGTATATCACAAAAAAAAAAAAAAAACTATTTCGGATATTAAGCTCAAGATTCCTAACATTTCGATGGATGACAGCATGGTGCACCCACATGTTAAGGTAAGCTAATTCAGATTCATCAGGCGACCGGAAAAGTCGAAACTTTTTCAAGTTCTTAAAAACATTATAAAGAAACACATTATTAACAAACTGCACAAAAATCATCTTATTGTTTCCAACTCCTCCTCCTCCTGAGCCCATCAACTCAAAATCAAAGGCCTGGACATTAGTCCACAGAGATTTCCACCGTTTGGATAGCACGCAGGTTTTAACATCATCTTTTGTTGGGAGACGGGAATGGATGTTGACGATGGCCAACTCCGGTAAATTGTAGAATCGATCAACCGGAGACGTAACCCTAGGGTACGTTCTGATCCTTGATACCTATGTTTTCAAAACCGGACCGGAAGGTAAACCATTAGCGTGAATGGATTGATGGAATTATCGGGATAATGGGTTAGTTCGTTCCTCGAAACCAGTGAAAACTGGTTAAAATAATATTAAAAAAATATTTAAAAATTGAATTTTTTAAAAAAATATTCAAAAACCGGTACCGGTTTCTGGTCAAACCGCAGCTTTGTCCGAATTTGACCGGGTTATACAAAATTCGGTTTTTATGCAAACCGGACCGGTGAGGCTTTCGGTTCTCGGGCTAACTGGTTAGACCGCCCGTCCGGTCCCGTTTTAAAAACACAGCTTGACACAGGAGCGGCTCAATGTTTTCGGAGGCCTAAAGTGAATACAGAATTAGGGCCTTTTAAATATAGAAAAATAAAAAATATATAATTTATTATAACAGTACAAAAAAAATTTGCTTGATATATTTATTCCAAACTAAAATTTTTAGATGTTATTATATGGCATCGCAAACTTAAATAGTTTTTTCATTACTTTTCTTTTAGGGTTTCGTGAAAATGTTAACGGTCAATTTTTCTACACGTAAAATGCACGTGAATTGATCGAAGAACATTATATGTCTATCATAAAAATTTGACGCAGTCTTCTGTATCACATGATGTACTTGTGAATTTGCAAGAAGTTAAATTTTATATACACAGTACCGTTCGATCAATTCACATGCATTTCAAGTGCAAAGAGCGGACCATTAATTTTTCCAGAAAACCTAACAGAAAAGTGATAGAAATATTATTTGAGTTTGTAGTTTCATATAATAACATCTGAAACTTATAGTTTTGAATGAATATAGCAAAAGATTTTTTGGTATTTTTGAAATAATTTATTGAAAGACTTAAAATTTATAAAAACCTCTTTTATTCTGATAGATTTGTAAACATTTAGTAGTTCTTTTGGTGGTTGGATAAATTGCGAGTGATTAAAATTTGTAAAACTTGAGAAGTTCTTTATTATTTTTTTTTTAAAAAAAGAAAATTGATTTTTTATATAAAGATTTAGAAAAAAGAGAACTCAAAATTTGTGGAGTTTAAATTGGGATCAAAAGTTTGTATCTTTTTAGTTTTAATTGTAGCCTATTTTATTTATTTTAATTTTTTAAAGTAGTAAGGTAATATTAATTTTTGAAGATTTGGGGCCTTCCTATTAAGGTCTAAAGCTACTGCTTCATTAGCTTTATAGGAAGGCCGGCCTTGGCTGAAGCTGAATATGCTGCGTCATCGGGAATGGATCCCATGTAGACTATGTAAACCTGCATCCATTCAAAACACAAAGAGAAAAAGTTATGATCAATTATATATTAACATTAAACATATCAGAAAGCTATTTTGATCAATAATGATTAAATATAAATGTCTTGCCTTTCTGTCTTTATTCTTCAACTCAGAGCTTCCATTGAAGCTAAGGAAATGGAAGACACAAAGGATGAAGAAAACACGAAGACACTGAAATACTCTTGCCATATTGTACCTTTTCAGTAGTATTCTCACACATTCAATGGATTATGAATTTGGCCCATAACTATCACAATTTATAGATCATTATTTAATTACTAGTACAATAGAACATTATTTAATAGTAAATAAAACAATAAGAAAAGGACAATTACTTAGTATTCTAAAGTAAAACTAAACCCGAATGTGACAACATTGGGGAATAATCAGACTAGCTACCTGATTTTTGTTTCGATTTTTAGAGTCAGTTACAATATTTTGGCTGGAAATTGATAGTATCAAACTGATAATTGATGAGATGATGACAATATATAATTGATCGTTTGATCATATATGTCGCAAACACTTGACCACATCACAACTTTTTCTAACCTGTGTAGACAGTGGCGGATTTACAATGGGGGCGCGTGCCCCCACTAAATATCATGAATGGTAAATATAGCATATAGTTTTAAAAATTTTTAAAATTAACCTTATTTTTTAATTAAATCCTTTTAGATATCTTATATTTTGTTATTCACATAAACTTTTATTACTTTAAGTTACTATGTGTCATTTATTGTTTAAATAGAGTATCACTACTAACAAATATATTTATCCATTTGATGATTATATGTCATCTTAATTATTTAAAATTGTACTTAAATATATATAACTTATATTAGTCATGTATCATTCACGAACAAATCAAGTGTAAACTTGTGTAAATCATGTTTATATGTTTATTCATAAAGTTATCGAAAAATTGATTGATTGATATATGCTAGTCTCGTGTCCTTACTAAAAAAAATTTCTGATTCCGCCACTATGTGTAGATCGATTTATAAAGAAGAAGATCATCCAGATGTGTCTCTAGCCCATTAATCTGCAAGTTAATTGTGAAATTCCCCCCTAAAAAATTACCAAATATATATATATATATATGTATATATACTCTTTTTTTCCCTTTTCCTTTTTCCTGATGTAAACCTATTTTTAGTTTTTCTTTTTCCGCTGATGTTCACAAATAAAAAATGAAGAAAACGGAAACCATGTATATATATGTCCTTAATTTCGAGATATTCTTAATTATATTAAAATGTTTTTTTGTTTTTTGTTTGGCCTCCTGATTTTCGACTAACTAATACATTGATGTTTCTATGAGGACTCTTGGTGTTTGGGAGGATTGTCGCTGCAAGTGATTTAAGAATCTTATTCGCATCTTCGAGATTTGTTATTAAGAAAGTAATCATTCGTATCAACTCTTACTGCGACACGAATGAAGTGGTCATAATCAAAATATATCAACTTAGCTGTTGACTACTTAGTTGTTGAGATGAAATTGAACAGCCCTTCTTTAAATTTGACAATAGTTTTCTCAAAACTTTTTTTTTTTTTGTTTTTTGATGGATTCAAAACTTTCAGTTTCAAAACAAGAGTCTCTGCTATATTCTAAATCGAAGAGGAATTTTTTTTTTTTTTTTTGACTTATGAATTTGACATACTAGGTAATTTACACATTTTGGTTAAATTCATAAGAAAAAATATCCATTTTTCTTTTACTTTCATTTTGCCACTTAAAAGTGGAAAGTGTTTCAAGTTGAAAACTAAATGGGAAATGAAAATGTTGTTTGGCTGGTGTTTTGAGTAAAAAGTTGTTTGGATGTTGGTTTTAAAAAAAATATTTTGAACTACATTTTGAAAATATCAAGTACGAGTCATCACTAAATAATTAAATACTGTCAATTAAAGTCACTGCAAAAAAGAAATTTTTCAAAAACAATCACTCAACAACGGAATCCTGCCAAATTTGTCATTGAACTATTTGTAGTTCTAAAATGGTCATTACACTAACAAAAAGTGTTTTAAGTTGGAATTTAAAATGTAAATCAGAAAGTTGTTTGGATGATGTTTTCTTTTTCATTGAGTTTTGTGTTTAAGAGATAAAATAAGTTAAAATGTAAAATAAGTGGACGTCCAAAACTGTACATTTTGGTTAAATTCATAAGAAAAAATACCCATTTTTCTTTTACTTTCAAAACCCGACATAGAAAAATTTGCAGACAATATCTCGCATTCATAATGATTTTCCCACCTCAATGCAATAGAAACAAATAATATTCCCAAACAAAATTACATTCAAGGTAAGAGAGTATTCTTCCGGCCAAGACATGTACTCCTTCTGTCACAAAAGAAAAATAGTATACATTTTGATATAAATTATTGTGAACTATTTTTACGGGAAAGATAGATTACTTTAAAAACCTGCAACCTGTTACCAAACTTGGCACTAGTGAAACATTGAGACAAATGGAAGCACAATCCAACTTGATGGATACTTAATTTGTGTAACTAATACTTAATCCAATTGATTTCGTGTCCGCTTGGTAGGAATGGCTGATAACGGATCGCTTTTCCTCACGACAATTCCAGATTTTTCAGAAAGATCGTCCTCTTTGGTTTTGGTTGGATTCCAATCAAATGAATACAAGAAGGATGCCAACAGATACTTGATCATTTTCTCAGCTAAGGGAATTCCAGGACAAATTCTTCTTCCTGATCCAAATGAAATGAACTGGAAATTGTTACCACTGAAATCCCATTTTTTGGGTTCAATCAGAAACCTTTCAGGCTTGAACTCAGGATCTCTCTGTATTGCCCAGGCATTAATTAAAACCCGAGCATCCTTCGGGATAGTGTACCCGTCTAGGATACAGGATTTGCTAGGCCGCCTTGGAACGAGGAAAGGTAATGCGTGGTGTAACCGAAAAGTTTCCTTCACTGCTGCATCCAAATAATGCAGCTCCGGGAGACGAGATTCGTCAATAGCTCCGTCAGGGCCTATTACATCGTCGAGTTCAGTCTGAATTTTTTCAAGGACTTCCCTGTGATGTACAATTTCTGTCATCGCCCATTCGATCATTGTGGATGTAGTGTCTGTCCCTCCAAGCACAATGTCCTTAATTTCACATGACGAGAATTGTGTCAGTAAAAATGTCTGAAATTGAATGCAAGATTTTAAGCAAATCATGCTCATCTTTGTATTGGCACCATGTGGATGACTGAAAAGTAGAAAACCATTAGTAGTATAAATTGAAAGGATGATAAAAAAATAAAAAAAACTCTAAAACATTACCAGCAAGATGGCTTTTTTCTGTGTCAGGCTAATCTCTTCCCCAGTATCTTCAAACTTCTTGATCTCAAGCAGAATTTGAACAAAGTCTTTTTTCTTTCCATCACTTTTTATTCCATCCTCTGTCATCTTAATCCTTTTATCAAACGCTGCATTGAAAATCTCATCAGTTGTTTGTAAAAGAGACTTGGCTTCTCTCTCAATGCCCTGAATATCAAACCTGCGAAGGCTAGGATAGAAGTCGGATACATTTGGCTTGGCGAAAAGATCCATCATCTTCCCAAACACCTGCCTGAAACTAGTTCCTGTTTCTAATTGCTGCCTGGAATCAAGTGTTTTACCCCACAACATACTCAAAACCACATTCATTTCTGTCAAGAATGCCAGATTACCAACCTCTACAGGCTTTCCAACCCTCATTCCAACATATTCAACAGCCTTTATCACCTCATCTTTTCTAAGATCATAGCACGCGTCGAGGTTGCTTCCGCTAAGCATCTCCCGAACGAATACTTTTCGCATGTTGCGCCAGTAGGAGCCGTAGGGACACCAAGCAATGTCGAATCCTCCATAAGTAAGAGCCTCCGCTGCAGCAGGAGGATCCCGGTTTCCAAATGTAACGTCTTGGTCTCGCGTTACCTCTTTGACGAGAGAAGGCGAGCTCAGTACGACACAGAGTTTGTTTCCAAGCTTAAGCTTGAAAATCGGACCATATCGATGAGCCAATTCAGTGAACTGAGTATGCAAGTTGGGGGTTAAGAATGGTAAGTATCCAACAATTGGCAGACCCCAAGGCCCTGGTGGCAATAGGGTCTTTTCCCTCTTCTTGAATATCACAGTTAAGTACCAGAAGATGGAAACTATCAGGATTGAAACAGCAAGAAAAGCTTCCATGTTGTTGAACTCCATGGAAGATGCTTTGCATAGGCAATGTGAGTGAAATGAAATTTGAAGTCAAAAGAGTTTTTGTGGCTCAAGGATTAGCCAAAGGGCAAGACAACTGTTTATGTTGATTTTTTCTACTGTTACATTATAGCCATTCAATTATGGAAAATTTGAGAGTGGCAGAATTTGAAATTTAGAGACAAAGAGGGCCTGCCGTTTTAAGGTAAATACAGGCATATCTTCAAGTAAAATATATTTCTTTTTATCCAATGTCATGTAATAATGTTCAGTCCAGTTCAGATGAAAATAATGCCAAACAAGTTTACATAACGACATAACTTTTTTCGTTTCTTCTTAATTAATGATAATGGCTCAATATGTTGAAACTTGGTAAGTGTTAAACAGAGTTTTTGATTTTTTTTTTCTTTTTTGGGGTCTCAGTATTAAAAAATACGATGCAAATAGACCCTTGGCAGCTCAGTTGCCTCAGATAGACCCTTCACACTTTTTATGGTACTCTGAAGAACTAGTTTTGTCAGTATTTTGGCTTGATATCTCAAGGAACATGTTATAATGAAATCAGATTCCTATATATTTACATCTAACATTTTGAATCGTCGAATCAACCTTCAAAAATTGCCTCATCAACAATAGGTAGTTCCCAAGTAAACTGAAACGATTAGACTATAAAGGATTATAAGGACGTCAGTCTTACAATTGGCAAATTTGCTGGTTCAAGACTGATCATGGACCAGTACTTCAACAGATAATAACAAGTTCTCAAGTTGAGAATAAGGCAGTTTATTTCGTGCAATGTTCAACAACACTGTTGTAATACCAACAATATTGAGCAATAATACCAGGAGAACTCTGAGAGATGAAGCCAAAACTAGCTAGTATCATCATTTTTGGGGAGGAATAGCCAACAATGGAATACTTCTCCTCATGGCAATTCCAAATTTATCAGAAAGGTCTTCCTCTTTGCTTCTACTTGTCAGTAACTCACAGATAAAAACATTACTATCTACCATATATACTATAGAAATAATCACTAATCAACTAATTTCCCTATAGAACAATGTATCAGAACTCCCTTTATCCTAAAACTATTTTCAAGTTTGAATTCGCAATTTTAGCTCAATGTGTACTATAAAAATCAAAATCGGAACTAAACAATAAATTCGGGACGAAATAAGTATTAATTTTCTTGCCCCACTCGGTCCCCAATCGTGAAGGCAAATGGCGGGAATATATACACTTTGTAAGGATGCCTGTCTCATGGGCAGAACTAGAGTTGTCGTGTCGGGTGCACCAACGGACTAAAAACCACGATGAATAAAACAAGTCGACAAAGATTTTATTTATACTCTATCTAATTGGTCAACTCTACTGTAGACAAAAGGAGCTTGACTATGAAGTCGACGACATGTTAATCAAACTCGTCGATTATATCGTCGACAACTACATCCCGACGATAGCATCGACAGTATGTTTTTTATTTCCAGCCCAATTGTGAATTCTCTCCAGCCCGACAACGACATGGAAATGTGTGAATGTTGTGCTTTCATGAGCAGTATTTTACACACTTTAATTAATCTTTCTAGTTAAATAAAGCCGGCGAGCAGGAGGGGAACTAGATAGCGATGAAAAGACGAAACCATAGTTTTGAATAAAAAATCCAAACAATTGCAAGAGATCCAGAAATTTGATACTAACTTCAAAGATTAAGCTGATGAAACTGTTTCGCCATACTTCATATCAGTGGGGGGAGGTCAGATCATCATTGAGATATCCTAAGTACACAGCAGAAGGTCCTCAAAAGCTCGCAAGGTGTTGGCATGAAAATGTTATTTAGATGATCATCTTAAGGTAAAACTCATTCCACGGTCATGAGAACCTCTTGCAAACATTGATATCTTTTGAAGCATCTGAAACTTGAACTCCAAATCAGTAGTCGACGTCATAGTCATAGCAGGAGGCTGAGATACTAGTTCAACGCTTTTCAAAACTGCGCCGTGCTTTAGGATATACCTAATCATTGCAACTTCATCTTGTCGGCCTACCAATCCCTGGAATGAAAATTTTGTTAGAGTGGATGACAAGCACCGAGGAACATGGCTGGGATCCCTCCAATTTAACTTGTGAGTGTCTTCATCACACTCACCGTCCATTGAAATTTTGAGGACTTGTAACACAATCGACTGTTCAAGCAAGACACTAAGGCAGCTCCATTTGCAACAGTGAAGTTGGATCTCCAAGTCCCTTAAGTTCTCAAACCAATATAGCGATTTGACTAGGCGGTCAATTGCATAGGTCAGTGCAACCCCCGCTGTTCCCTTAGACGGCAGAAACTTCGCCTGGTTATGCAATTGAACTACACTCTCAACCAAATTGCAAAATCCGCTCTTACCATCTTTCGTGTAACAAAGTATCGCTTTGTCCGCCTTAGGATATGTCGATTTCAAAGAGATTTCAAGAGCAGGCGCATCAATTTCCAAATCAGGCCAGCAATTGGTGCAAAAGACAGAGAGACTTCTCAATGAAAGGGAAGAGATCTTGTAAACAGTTATGTTGTCGTCACGGAAACAATGTAATGATAGATTGATTAGCACAGGACAACAAGATACGAGTCTGTGCAAAGACTCACCCGATTCATATATGACTCCAAAAAGTTCCAAGGTATTTAGTTTAGGGAGACAAACTTCCCTGCCTGAGACCTTAAGAACAAAAGGGCCACTTAAATAGAGCGATTCCAGTGTACCAGAAGTGAAAAGCTCGGCAGGAACATCACAAATAAAACTAAATCCGATCTTAAGCTCAAGATCCTTAACACTGCGATGGATGATAGCATGACGCACCCACATGTTAAGGTAAGCTAATTCAGATTCACCAGGCGACCAGAAAAGTCGAAACTTTTCCAAGTTCTTAACAACATTGTGAAGAAAACATTATTAACAAACTGCACAGAAGCCATCCTATCGCTACCTCCTTCTCGGGGGCCCGGCAACTCAAAATCAAAAGTGGGAACATTAGTCCACACAGATTTCCATCGTTTGGATAGCACGCTTGTTTTAACAACATCTTTTGTTGGGAGACGGGAAAGGATATTGACAATGGCCAACTCCGGTAAACTGTACAATCTATCAATCGGAGACGGGCACTGTATGATCCTTGACATCATTGAAGAAGCTATAATTTTGAGAAGAAATCAGAAAGGAGAAAGTTCAGATTAAAGGGAGTTACCGTCTAGGGCATAATGTTATTTAACCAGAAAATAATAATAATAACATTAGGCCTCAAATATCATCAAAGTATCAAATTTTTTCTTGTAGCCAGCCATCAGACCTCTCGGATTTATAGCTATAGAGATTCGACCACTAGGAAACCGGTTCCAATTAATTCGGGATACATCTTCTAAACTACTTCGGCTTTAATCCAAACTAGATGCTTGCCCGGGCATTTGCCCGGGACGTCCTCCCACCTAATAAATTGATATGTAAATAATCAAAACTGATTTGGAATGAATTTAGTTTTTTATGAAGATAATTGATTGACCAAAAATTAATTTTTTTAAAAGTCCTAAATAAGTGGAGAAGGAAAGTTCCATTCACTGTCAAATTCAAAATTTGAATGAACATGGCCATCTGATCTCTTCGTTAATATTATAAATATCTTTTTTGTTTTTAAAAGGGGGTGACACGTGGCAGAATAGTTTATGCAATATGGTGCATTTGGAGCTAAAATATTTTTATAAAAAATTGACACATCAACATCATGTTTTCTGTTTTAATAGGGTAAAAGAGATTTCCTAATCTAACTTAATAATACTACTAAATTCGGTCAACATATGGGTAAATTAATCTACGACCTTAAACCGACTTATAATCTGTTAAAAACTACGGGCTAATCCAAATTAAGCCAATAAACAAAAATACCCACTAAAACATAGAGAAAATTTGGCTTTCAGGTTGATTTTATTCACACTTAATCTATTCTAACCACTGTGCCTTTTAGGTTAGGGGAATCGATGGTTCAAGTCGAAACTGTTCTCACATTTTATTTCTCCTCGGGGCTAAAGACCTCGACTATTACTATGTCGTGACAATTTTATTCACTACTTAATCCTACTTTATCGTTGTTTTTATCATCGGTTTTATTTTACACAATTTGAAAATTCCTTTTGACGACGATATTGTATTTTATTCTTAAACTTACTCATATAATATTTTGTCATTGTTCCAATAACCAGCCAATAAATAAGTAGGAAACCCATTTCATCCTAAAACCTTGAGATAATAGATCTTAGGACCAATTTATTTATTAACTATTCTCTATTACTCATAAATACTGATGTGGAATAATTAACCTACTCATAACCTCAACAATACATCAACAATAACGTCGACCACATCGAAAACCCGTGAAGAATGAACCAAAGTTATCTTTGCCAAGGACAAATTTAAGCGTATACACTGTCATCACATCATGACTGATAATGAGCTACAACATAAAAACTAACAAGTTTGGTATTGTCAAGAAGTAATTAATTCATTTCGTATAATTATGAACAACATATACTTCCTCCAGTCCTTGATATAAAGCATTTTTATTTAAACTAAGTTTCACCTAGTATGTATTTTTAATTGAAAAAAAAAATCTTCAAATATATATTTCACATTTTTTGTACTCTCTTGATTTTTAAGAAATATTTTTAAGATATTTTTGTTAATTAAATAGGTATTAGATGAAACCTATGAGAAATCAAAATGCTTATATTAAGGACCGGAGGAAGTATTTTGGTTGATATCACAGGTGTTGAACTAGTAATAATCTTGTGCTTTCTTGCTAGGCATAGCCCACAATGGAGTATTGAAAAGCCTAAGATCCGCCATTGAGAAAGCTTAAGAAGAAGAAGAAGCAGTTAAGAAAGTCGGTTAACAGCTAAGTATTTTTTGTAAAAAGGTATATTCAATTTATGAGTAAAATCTAATTTATATGTGTCTATACAAATCCTATTGAGTGAACCCCAAAATAGGTCATTTAATTATTGGGTCATTTGACTACAGGTCATCAATCAAATTTATTTCTAAAATCAGTCACCATACTAAACCAAAAATCCATCCCATCAGAAGTCATTATGCCAGTTTTGTTCATTAAATAGTGATGGAAAGCTACTTTTTACATGCTTTTGGGTTCATGGGTATTTTGGTCATTTTTTTTTAATTTTTGAAGTTTTCTATTTTTTTTTACAATTTTTTTTCATACATTCTAACTTGTATATGTTGATACTTGTATACTTATTAATTTTAAAAAATAAATTTTTTTTTATTTTAAATTTTAGATTATAAAATTTTTGAAAAAATATAAAAAAAAAATTCGAGTTGAAGTAAACATAAAAATTTAATAGCCTATCATTTTAAACAAAAAAAAACCCTTAAATGAATCAGTTAAAACAAGTTGTATCTTCTTGGTTATTTTGTGCATTAAATCACGATGGGAAGCTATTTTCAACATACTTTTGGGTCTTTGGGTAGTGTTATTTTGTCCTTTTTCTTAAAAAGTTTAATTTAACTTCTTTTTTTTTTTTAAAAAAAAAAAATCATTTTGTTCCTATACTTCCTAACTTATATATGTTGGTACTAGTATAATTAGTAAATTTCAAAAATTAATTTAACTTTTGTATTTAACTTTTAGATTATAATTTTTTTTTGAAAAAATGAAGAAGAAAAATTCAAATTAATTGAAGTAAACATGAAAATTAATAATCAAAAAATTAAATTCGAGCGAAAAATAATTAAATAACCTAGAAGAAATAAATTTTCTCAGTTAATTTTAATTTTTTTAATGGTAACCTATTAATTTTTATGTTTACTTCAACTCGAATTTTTCTTATTCACATTCTTATTTTTTTAAAAAAGTTTATAATCTAGAAGTTAAAAATACAAAAAGTAAATTGATTGTTAATATGTAATAATTATACAAGTATCAACATATACAAGTTAAGATGTATTAAAAGAAAAATTGTAAAAAAAATTAAACATTCAAAAAATAAAAAATAAAAAATGACGAAAATATCCCTAAACCAAAAAGCATGTGAAAAATAGCTTTCTGTTACTATTTAACGGCCAAAACTTATAGAATGAGTTCGGATAGATTTTTGGCTTAGTATGGTGACCGATTTTAGGAATAAATTTGATTGATGACCTGTGGTGAAATTACCCAATAAGTGATTATTGGTGTCCTATTTATACTTAATCATTGGTGTCATTTCTACGCTCATTTACAGAAGGGCTAAGTAGTAATTCTACTACAAAATGTACAACTCTCTATGCATTATGTACAACTACCTAAAGCACACGATTGTAATAAATTATATACATTTTCCTACTTCTGTACAAGTCACGTGATCCCAAATATTTGTCCCATAATTTGCTCATCCACATCAACATCTTCGAGAGAGAGTTCATTCTGCTGCATAGAAGATTCAACCAGCTGAAGCTTAGGCATTAATTCATAGAAGTATGTTCCCTCATGACAATTCCAAACTTATCAGAAAGGTCTTCCTCTTTATTTTTGGTTGGTTTCCAATCAAATGCATGAAAGAGAGAAGCCAAAATGTACTTAACCATTCTCTCAGCTAAAGGAATCCCTGCACACGCCCATCACTGAAATCCCAAAGTTTTGTTTCCACCAGAAACCTTTCCGGCTTAACTCCAAGGGATGGATCATCCCATAACTCAGCATCTCTTTGTATCGCCCAGGCATTAATATATACACTAGTACTCTCTGGAACATTGTACCCACCAACAATGCTGGATTTGCTTGGGCCCCTTGGGGAAAGCAGACGAAGAGCAGGATGAAAGCGGAAAGTTTCCTCCACTACAACGTCCAAATAATGCAGTTTTAGGAGATCGGATTCTTCAACAATGTTGTCCAAGCCTACAGCTTCTTCGAGTTCTTTCTGGACCTTTTCCAGGACTTCCCTGTGATGCACAAGTGCTGTCATTCCCCACTCGGCCATCGTGGCCGTAGTGTCAGTCCCTCCAATCACAATGTCCTTCATTTTTGACACAAGGTAAGAAAAAAAACTTTGATTTTTATTATCAGTAATGCTGCTAAATTGGCCCTTATACTATCTGAACATATGGATTCGTAGTGATACATGATTAACAGATTAAGGAAATCAATCTGTATGTCTACTTGTGATCAAGATTACTTTGTTTTAGAAAGATTATTTAAGTGGGACGTAGCGAGTATATCTAGTTGATAATTACGTAGGAACTTGGAAATGTAGATCAGAATATATTATAACTTTGAGACGTCTTCAACATATAGAGAGGCCGGCCGGCTTATGTTGAAATCATTTAAAGATTAAATCGTTATTTCTATCAAAATCACAAAAAAGTTCTCATAGAACTGAGATACCTTTAGTTAATCACATTTTCATCAGTTTGTATATTCAGAGGTAAGACTAAGGCAAAAGAAATAGTACCAATAAGATGCCTTTTCTCTGCGACATAGTAGTGTCTTCTCCTGTATCTTCTAGATTCTTAAGCTTAAGAAGTATTTGAACAAAATCCTTTTTCGTTCCACCAATTCTCATTTCATCATCCATATCTTCATTCTTTGATTAAACGCTGCATAAAAAATTTTGTCAATTTGTTGTAGAATAGACTTGGCTTCTTTCTCAAGTCCCTGTAAATCAAACCTGCGAAGAATTGGGAAGAAATCGGATAAGTTTGGATTTCCCAGCAGATTCAACATTTTTCTCAAACAACACCCTGAAATCAGCTCCCACTCTGCTTTGCCGTTTAGCTTCAACTATCCCACCACTCAAAACCACCTTAAGCTCCGTCACCAATGTCTAAGGTGTTCCAACTTTCATCCCAAAATCTTCTTTGGCCTTAACCACCTCACCTATTCTTAGATCATAGCAAGTATCAAGGTTTGTTCCACTTAGCAACTCTCGCACGAATAATTTTTTGGGTGTTGCGCCAGTAAGAACCGTAGGGTGACCAACTGATGTTGAGTCCTCCATAATTTAGAACCGTAGGGCGTCTTGATCTCGGGTTACCTCTTTGACCAGAGAGAAGGTGAGCTGAGGATAACATAGAGTTTGTTTCCAAGCTTAAGCTTGAAAATCGGGCCATGTTTTTGAGCCAATTCATCCAACCGAGTATGTAAACTTGTGCCCAGAAACGGCGAGTATCCAACAATTGGCAAGCCCCTTGGCCCCGGTGGCAAAAGAGACCCTCTTATCCGTCATCTTAAATATCGCTGCGAAGAGCCATAAGATGGAAAGCATCAGCATTGAAATCATAAGAACAGCTTCACCAGGATTTCCCCATCTTAAAGATTGGCATTGTGATAACATCAAACACCATTCTTGCCCCTGTATATAAACCACAAACTGGTTTGCTCAAAGATTTATTTGAGAGTTGACAAATCTTTGAAGTTAAAAGATGAGAGTAAAATGTCCAAATGGTCCCTTATATTTGGGCTTATTTGAATTTACGTTCCTAACATTAGTATTTCAATATTGTAGTCCTGAACATTATGTTTTCAAACTTTTTTGGTCCCATTTAACTGTTTCGGCCATTTTTCCGTCCAGCTCTATGTTGGCGGGCAGTTGACATGTCGGAATCAGGAGTATTTTTGTCTTTTCATATCATTTTAACTTTTATTAAAATTTAAAATAAAAACAATTAAAAAATTCACATTTAATTATTTAATTGTTACAATATTATTTATTAATTTAAAATATTATTATAAAAATTTAAAATTAACATTATTTTAAAAAAGTACTTTTTCTATTTATCATTTACTTGGCCAGAACATGGTCGGAATCCGGTCGGCCGGTCGCCGGCTGGCGACAGCATGGCGGCGGCAGTGGGTGGTCCAGCTGCGAGAGGCGGTGGTGATGTAAAAATAATACTTATTATTTTATTTTAAATACTTTGCCTGTAACTTTTTAAATTTTCACTAAAACCACATTTTAAATCATATCTGATATGCTTATATTTTATCTATTTATTATATCCCTAATTTGTGATTTTTGCAATATATTCTGAGTACAAATATGCTATTTATCTTTATTTGTAGGTTTTGTACTCAAATGGAGGAATTGTAGAAATTTGGGTTAAAATGAAGATAAAAGCAACTCAAAGTGAGAATTGAAGATTTGATAAATTGACAAGGAAGAAATTGAAGTACTTGAAGAGTTGGAGGAGTTTTAATTTAAATTGGCTTGAAAAAAAAAAAAACTTTCTTATTCATGAAGAAATAGAGTTTGACGAAAGCCTATAAAAGGAGGATTAAGGTTTTATTTTTTGGGGACTGAACCCTGCACCATTGAGCACCCAGTCCCTTCTCACGCACCAAACCACCACCTTTCCTTCTCTCCTCCTTGCCGCTCTACCTTCCAACTCTATGCACCAAAACACCCTCTCCTCCCACACTTTCTCCACGCACCAAATCAGCCCTTCCCACACCTTCACCATTAAAAAAAAACACACGCAGCACCATCAGCCCCTCATCACCTACGCACCATCATCGGAGGAAGCAAGTAGCAACGCATCAATTTTCGGACTCAACTTTTGGCCTACTTCTCCCAGGTTTCATTGTTTTATTTATTTTTGAGATGATGTGTAGCTAAATATTTTTAATCTAGGGTTTTGGATGTAGCCGCCGTACTATTTAATTTAATTTAAGTTATGATTGTGACTTTTTCATTAATTAATATTTATTATTTTTGTTTTTTCATCCATGTGAATACCTGATCAATATTTGCATGTTTTAAGATGCTAGCTAAAGTAGCGAGAGTGGAAGGCTAGTATTAGTTTGTAAGAATAATAAACTTAGGTAGTGAGCCAAGAGAGTAGGAACACCGCCTTTGCGACTAGTAATTCCAAAGTTCTTAATGTGCTTTTATTAATCCCTATAGTCACGAGAGTAGTCATAGGGTTAGTTTAAGTAAGAGGGTTATAGTCACGAGAGTGTATAATTCTTAAATTGGTGAATTGTCGTGAGATTAATGAAAGTCCAAAGTCACATATCTATAGGTTGAGTTAAACTGAATAGTCGGTTGGTGAACCTTTACCCTAGGTTTTTCTTTTACTTATTTATACCTTTAAATAATTGCAATTGTTAGTTTTAGGTTTAGAATAGTTCAAAGTTGATAAATTGTTAATCTAAATAATAATAAGAAATAATTTTAACCCGGTACTTGGTATCCTTCTCTGTAGGATCGACCCTTCTTGCTACTTTACTACTACTAATTGTATTAAGTAGGTTATTAATATTTGGCTAGTGTGACGACGGCTTGTCAATATCTCTAATTGAGACCAGTAACTAAGCCAAAAACTTAAATAAACCATTTTTTATCCGGATTTTTATCCCACAATTTTCTTTTTCTTAAAAAAAAAATGAATTTTGAATTAGTTAGTGTAGCACAGTAAAATTTTAGAATTGAATTATGAGTTTACTGTAGCGGTCAAAGTCAAAAATCTTGGTTTCGTTTTTTTTTAAAAAAAATTTGAATTTTGAATTTTTTAATGTGACTAAGTAAATTTTTAAAGTTACAGTGGGGCGGGATTAAAAGTGCAACATAATTAGTATTTACTTTGTACCTAAGGTAAATAGTAAATGCAAAAAGTAATTTTAAAATAAATTAAATTTTAACATAATATTCTAAATTAACAAATGATATTTTGACAATTAAATAATTAATATAAATTTTTATAATAATATTAATGATTTAAATTTTAATGGAAGTTAAAATAATATGAAAAGATGAAAATACCCCCGATTCTGGCATGTCGATTCAAGTAAGTTCAAATGTAAGGGACCATTAGAAGGAAGATGTGTAAATCCATTGAATGGTATACTACAACGGTCTACAGTTTGTTCATGCTCGATAGGCAATCAGTCGTCTTTGTTTAGTGGAACAGAGAGCTTGATTACCAAGTCGACGACATTGTTTTTCATGCTTAATTTCACTCTTCGACTTGAGCA
The DNA here is from genome assembly GCA_949775105.1 of Oldenlandia corymbosa var. corymbosa. Lineage (NCBI taxonomy): Eukaryota > Viridiplantae > Streptophyta > Magnoliopsida > Gentianales > Rubiaceae > Oldenlandia > Oldenlandia corymbosa. Next base: position 6,883,148 of record OX459119.1, on the reverse strand, counting down.
TTGGGATAGAGAGACTGATGATTAATTAAGTAGACGATCATTTTATTCAGATTTAATCGTATAACGTCCACTATTTTCTCCTACTGGGAGCTCGGTTGTTGAAGTCCACGACATGGAAATGTGGAAAGGTTCTGCTTCCATGGGCTATTTGATACCTTGTAATCCTTCTAGTTTAAAAATTTCTGGTCAGCAGGAAGTTCTTGTTTTCCATAGAAAGATGATACTTATCTTAAAACTTGTTAACAACTGTGTGCGAGGATGCAAAAGAAAATGCTAGAGATGAAAAGTTGAAACCATAGTTTTGAGCCATAAATCCAAAAATTGCAGAGACGAATAAGAGGACACAAGTTTTATTCTTACTGTACTGATCCTGCTGTTTCTTCACACTTAAATATCATTGGGAATTCATATCATCATTGAGAAATCCAAAGTACACAGCATTAAAATCTTAGAAACTTAAATGAACACAGCAAAAGGTCCTCGAAAGCTAGCTAGGTGTTGCCATGAAAATGTCATCCAGTAAGATAAAACTCAATTCACAGTCATCAGAACCTCTTGGAAACATTGATATCTTTTGAAGCATCTGAAACTTGAACTCCAAATCAGTACCCGATGTCATAGAGATTGCAGGAGGCCAGGAGACTAGTTCAACGCTTTTCAGGACTGCGCCGTGCTTTAGGATATACCTTATCATTGCAACCTCGTCCTCTCGGCCTACCAATCCCTGGAATGAAAATTTTGATAGACTAGAAGACAAGCACTCAGGAACTTGGGTGGGATCCTTCCAACTTAACTGATGAGTGTCTTCATCACACTCACCGTCCATTGAAATTTTAAGGACTTGTAACACTATCGACCGTTCAAGCAAGACAGTAAGGCAGCTCCATTTGCAACAGTGAAGCTGAATATCCAAGTCCCTTAATTTCTCAAACCGAGATGACGATTTGACCAGGCGGTCAACTGCATAGCTCAGTGCATCCCCGGCTGTTCCCTTTAATGTCAGAGACTTCGCCTGGTTATGCAATTGAACTACGCCCGCAATCCCAGGGCAAATTCCGCTCTTACCATCTTTCGTGTAACAAAGTATCGCTTTGCCCTTAGGGTATGTCGATTTCAAAGAGATTTCAAGAGCAGGCGCATCAACTTCCAAATCAGGCCAGCAATTGGAGAAAAAGGCAATAAGGCTTCTCAATGAAAGGGAAGAGATCTTATAAACTGTTATGTTGTCTTCACGAATACAATCTAATACTAGATTTAGTAACACGGGACAACCAAATATAAGTCTGTGCAAAGACTCAGCCAATTCATATTTGACTCCAAAAAGTTTCAAGGTATTTAGTTTAGGAAAACAAACTTCCCTGCCTGAGACCTTAAGAACAAATAGCCCACATAAATGCAGTGATTCCAGTGTACCTGAAGTGAGAAGCTCGGCAGGTACCTCACAAACACAACCAGTTCCGATCTGAAGCGTAAGATTCCGAACATTACGATGAATTATGGCATGACGAACCCACATGTTAACATAAGCTACTTCAGATTCACCAGGGGACCATAAAAGTCGAAACTTTGCCAAGTACTTAACAACATTGTGAAGAAACACATTATTAACAAACTGCACAGAAGCCGTCTTACGATTACCTTCTGCTTCTGGGCCAGGCAACTCAAAATCAAAGGTGGGAACATTAATCCACAGAGATTTCCAGCGTTTGGATAGCAAGCTTGTTTTAACCGCATCTTTTGTTGAGAGACTGGAAAGGATTTTGACAATGGCCAATTCTGGTAAACTGTAAAATCTATCAACCGGAGACGATATCATTGAATTGAAGAAGCTATAATTTTGACGAGGAACGAGCAAGAGTTTTAGAGATCAAAGGGACTTTCCGTGCAATGCATGAAATTATGTGACGAGAAAATAATTATCTATATCTACAATATATTAAAGGAGAGTTTTAAATCGGACATGGCATAAATTTAGATAGGCTAATCCACGTGGCGAAAAATTAGATGCCCAAGTGCACATGTCGCACCCACATCACTCCATCATTTAATGATAATTTTTTATTTACAAATCTGTAAAATTTATAAATAATAACTAATTTTATCCGGTTAATACTCCATATTTATAACTAAAATATTAAATTAACTAGGAGTTAATCAGAACTTTAACGGATAAGCATTAGAGAAGAAAAAGAAATTGGATTAAGATTAAACTTTGTGTTTTAGTTCGTGATTCACTTAGAAGGGTAATTTATTTTGTGTTTATATGGGGCTATACTCATATACTAAGTTATAATCATGAAACTGTTGATGGTTTCTCTCGCTTGCTCATTTGTTATCTCTCCTATCCTCCAGCTAGAAGCCTACTGTATTTCGTTACTCTGCCACTTTTGGATTTTTTTTTTGTTTTTCCTCTCTCTTTTTTTTTTCCAAAAGAAATTAATTATATTTTAGAAATTATTCGAGTAATTTTTTGGACATTTTTTTTTTCGTATAATGATGTCCCTTGCCGAGCCAAATTTTCATGTAATTTTGTATAAAATTACAAAGCAAATTGCCACAACATTATAGAAAAACTGAGCCTAAAAATATTGGGTTTGTCATTAGTATCAATAATATGCATATCTTAATGAAAAACCCTAATTAAAAACATAAATGAAAAAACAAAAAAAAACCATAGGGGCATCAAATCAGATGAGAAAAAACTTATAATAAAATAATGTTGCCAAATAATATAACTTTTTGTTGCTGGATATGTATTAACTTAGTTATGTATTGATTACGTTTAAAATGTATACAAAAAGGTGAAAATTATGCAATTAAGAAAAAAAAGATGTAAATACTACATTATAGAAAAAAAAATCCGAATAAACTTCTAAGGAAACATTACACAAGGTATATAGAAAAACGGAAAACAAAGATAAGTTTATGAAAAAAATAATGACAAAACTTCCTGTTAGCGGGAGCATTTAAAAGATATGAAACGAATAGAAATATTTAAAGGGATCACTATAAAAAATTAGAAGAATACTTTTAAACGATATAAAAACCATGAATCAACAAAAAAAAAATGAACAATAAGTATCAATGGATGATTTCAAAAATTGAAAATTACTCCAAATGTACTTAAAATAACGAAACACATTGACATTAAAAATTACACAATTATAAGTTATATCATTATATATATATATACACACACACATATCACTCCATCAGAAATGTCACATAATCGTATATGTTAAAGCAGAGTTCTTAATCGACACGTGTCGCCTAGGGAGCAAGTTTAGCAAATTTTGCCATGTGTCGTCACCAAAATTCTCCTTCATTAAACAGTTAAACGTTTATTACTAATACGTAAAATTGTTAACTTGAATTAAGTAATTAACCAAAAGTTAATTTCAAAAAAGTAAATATCACGTGTTTGGTAATTATTGACAAATATATGGCATAATGAAACATTAATTATCAAATTAATAATTGTATTAAGAATACAGTTTGAAACTAAATTTGGATACATTAAACATAAGTTAATATTATTTTAGATGATTTTGTTTGATATATTTTTCAAAAATTAAAAAATATTAGTTAACAAAAAAAATTGTTACCAATAACTATATTACGAATACAATTCGAAACTAAATCTGCCTATATTAAACTTATGTTAATATTATTTCTTAGATGATTAGTATATTTTTCATAAATAAAATGAGGCTACTTACCAAAATAAAGAGATTATTTACCAAATAATTAAACGAATACAATTCAGAACTAAGTTTGATTACATTAAACATAGGTTAATAATATTTTTCTGATGATTCTATTTGATATATTTTCTAAAAATAAAGATATATTAGTTACCAAAAATAAAAAATATATTAGTTACCAAATAATTATACTAGGAATACAATTCAAAACTAAATCTGGATAAATTAAACATAGATTTATATTAATTTTCATATTATTTCATTTGATATATTTTCCAAAAATAAAAATAGATTAGTTACTAAATAATTATAACACAAATACAATTTGTAACCAAGTCTGTATATATGCAACATAGGTTAATATTATTTTACAGATGATTTCATTTAATATATTTTTCAAAAATAAAAAGAGATTAATTTAAAAAAATAAAATATGAAACCATTTAATACCAAGTCTAGATACATTAAATGTAGATTAATATAATTTCTTAAATGATTTTATTTGATACATGTCCAAAAATAAAAAGAGATTAATTAATTACCAAAAATAAAGAGATTAGTTACCAAATCATTATATTACGAATACAATTCAAAACTAAGTCTAGATACATTAAATGTATGTTAGTATTATTTTAGATAATTCCATTTGATCTCCATTTTATCTGATAGGAAATTTGCTTAGACAATTGCATAATATAGTGGACGAATTTAGCCTAAAGGAAAGCAAGATTTTTCTTGTGACTTAGAGACAAATTTTTTTTATTTAGCAAGTGTTGTTTTTCTTCTAGTATTTTATGCATTAGTATAGCCATTGTTGTTTATTCATTTGTAATAGAATTTCAACAGCTTCCACTTAGCAATAATGTTAATCCCAAAAAAATGAATACCAGCCTCTCTGGCCTCTGCCATTGCCTATTCAGCATTCTTTTACCGGCGCTGAATGGATTAAAGCATTTTAACCATTCTTACCATGCTAGCAACAAATACTAACGGATAAAAACATAACAAGGCGATGCCAGATAAATCATAAGGTTTTGATGTTTGTCAACCAGACGGTTCAATTTTCGCAATTTTCATCAGCAAACATTTTGGTAAGCTAGCAGCAATTCGACGTTATCTCTTACAGATGTTGCAGAAGTTAGTAATGCTTTGAGGTTCTCTTGGTAGGAACAGCCAGCAGTGGAGTTTGTTTCCTCAGGACAATTCCAAACTTCTCAGAAATGTCTTCCTCTTTGCTTTTGGTCGGTTTCCAATCAAATGAATGCAAGAGAGAAGCCAACATAAACTTGAGCATTTTCTCACCCAAGGGAATCCCTGGACATATTCTTCTCCCAGAACCAAATGGAATATACTGAAAATTATTACCACTGAAATCCCATTTTTTGGGTTCCATCAAAAACCTTTCCGGCTTGAACTTTAACGGATCATCCCAGAGCTCAGGATCTCTTTGTATTGCCCAGGAGTTGATAAGCACCTTAGTATTCTCCGGAATAGTGTATCCACCAACAATGCTGGATTTGGTCGGACGCCTTGGAAGCAGGAGAGGAACAGCAGGATGTAAGCGAAGAGTTTCCTTCACTACAGCTTCCAAATAATGCAGCTTTGGCAGATGAAACTCTTCAACAGATTTGCCAATGCCTACCACATCTTCCAATTCATTGTGAACCTTTTCCATGACTTCCCTTTGATGCAAAACTTCTGTCATTCCCCACTCCGTCAAGGTGGCTGTTGTATCTGTTCCTCCAACTATAGTGTCCTTCATTTTACATGAAAAAGTTTTGTTAGGAGAGAAGGCAGAGAGACAGATTAAGTAAAAGGAAATAGGTCTCATAATGGCAATTTTTAGCAGCTAAACGAGTTGACCAAAAATCCAGCGTAAAACTTTCTTTTGTATGAAAGCCAAGAATTTAAAAGGAAAAAGATTACCATTATGATGGCTTTTCTCTGCAACATGCTAATGTCTTCCCCTGTGGCTTCCAGCTTCTGAAGCTCAAGCAAGATTTGAATGAAGTCCTTTTTCCTTCCACCAATTTTTACTTCATCATCTTTTGTCTGAACTCTTTCATTAATCACTGCATCAAAAATACCATCAGCCACTTGTAAGAGAGTGTTGGCTTCTTTCTCAACTCCCTGGATATCAAACCTGCGAAGAATTGGGAAGACATCAGATATATTTGCCTTTCCTTGCAGATCCATTATTTTCCCAAACACAACCCTGAAATTAGCTGCTGCTGCTGCTTCACTTTGCGGGTTTGCTTCAACTGTTCCACCCCACAACATACTTAAAACTACATTGACTTGGGTTTGGAAAGCAAGTTCACCGATCTCTAGAGGTGTTCCAACCTTCATTCCAACATGTTCAATAGTCTTTATCACCTCATCTCTTCTCAGCTCATAACAGGCATCAAGGTTTCTTCCACTGAGGATCTCTTGCACAAATACTTTTCTCATATTACGCCAGTATGAGCCATAGGGAGACCAAGCAATGTCAAATCCACCATAAGTCAAAACTTCTGTTGCAATTGTGGCATCGCGGTTGGCAAAAACAACGTCTTGATCTCGTGTTATTTCTTTGACGAGAGAAGGAGAGCTCAGCACAACACAGAGTTTGTTGCCAAGCCTAAACTTGAAGATTGGACCATATTGTTGCGCCAATTCAGCGAACTGTGTGTGCAAGTTGGCACCCAGAAACGGGAGATATCCAACTAATGGCAAACCCCGTGGCCCTGGTGGCAAAGAACCTTTACTAGTCTTCTTGAAAATGACTACTAAGAACCAGAAGATGGACAGAATCAGGATTGAAATCGCAAGAACTGCTTGAGCAAGATTAATGTCCATCTTATGGAAACTATGGAGTAACATTGCGATAACGTGGTTCGCCATTCTTGCAGACCTACAAAGATTTAGCCGAGAGTTGACAAATCTTCGAAATGAAAGCTCAAACTGAAGAGATCACAAAGCGGATATGAGAGGAAGGAACTTAAGTCAACGAACTAATCTTGAAGCTGATATGTTTCCCACGTAGGAAAAAATATTAATCACTCAATATGATTATAATAACAGATTTAAAAATTAGATGATGCCATTTCCAAGACTTTTTCCTCATTGTTCGTGTCTGCATTGATGATGATGGTTTACTTGCCAGATTTCCATGTTACTTGATTTATATATAAAAAAAATAAAAAAAAATCGATAAAAAATAGTATAGAAATATTGCTAAGAAAGCTCGCAAACCCATAAGTTAATTATTGTTTTATTTTATTTTTTTCCTGCTGAAAGTCCATTTTTCCAAGAAAAGGCCTCGACTACACTATTACAGTCACAATTTCTGCCTTCAGATATAACCCTTGACATTTTGTACATGTGAATTAGCTAATCAGTTGCATTCCAGACGCGGCTATTCAAAGGGTTGCTGAAAGCACCAAACATAAAAGAAAAGGCGTAATACATCCTGTGCGATTTGTAAAAAATACTAAGACCAAAATAGTTAAGTAGAGAAACTAACCATCGATTCATGAAAAAGAAAAAATTGAAAAATGAACCACAATTTGTTAAATTTGTAAGCCTCTGAAGGGGTAAGAATCATCCTATATGTAGTTAGACAGTCAGTTAAGGGTTATTGACACAACTGAGAAACCCATTCGAATGAATTCGATTCAAAAAATAAGAGCTGAAATATCAGGACACAAATTAGCAGATAGTTGTTTCATTACACGACATCATGATTGAGATATGATAATTACTAGATGATAGCAGAACATAAAGGTTATGGTTCTTGATGTACATATGAACGCAACTGAAGCAAGAAAAATTATAGGTTTTGATCTTGTCAACAAGACAATTCATTTCAGCCAATGATGATGGTGCAGATTGCAGAACCTTTATTCTTGCTTTGGGGTTCTCTTGGTAGGAATAGCCAGCAATGGACTACGTTTCCTCAGGACAATTCCGAAATTCTCAGATAGGTCTTCCTATTTGCTTGTGGTCGGTTTCCAATCAAATGAATGGAATAGAGAAGCCAATATATAATTGAGCATTTTCTCAGCTAAGCGATTCCCTGCACACATTCTTCTCCCTGAACCAAACGGAATATACTGAAAATTGTTACCGCTGTAATCCCCATTTTTTGGTTCCATCAGAAACCTTTCAGGCTTGAAATGTAATGGATCATCCCATAGCTCAGAGTCTCTTTGTGTCGCCCGTTGACGAATATCTTAGTTTTCTCTGGAATAGTGTATCCACCTACAATGCTGGATTTTTCCGGATAAGCAGAGGAACAGCAGGATGTAAGCGCAAAGCTTCTTTCACTACAGCTTCCAAGTAATGCAATTTTGGCAGATGATACTCTTCAACAATGTTGTCTAACCCTACCACATCTTCCAATTCCTTTTGGACTTTCTCCAGGACTTCCTTATGCATTGTAGCTGTCGTATCTGTCCATCCAACCACGATGTCCTAATTTTGCATTGCAAAGAATCGTTAACAAAAGACAGGCAAAGGAAAATTAGTCTGTTAGTCTGCTCTGGTGTAAGATGATCTGACTGCTTTTAGACTAGATTTCAATGATTATGATCAATTGATCATCTCTGTGCTACTATTGATTGGCAGCTAAAATCACTGGAAGGAAACGTAATGAACGGCAGCATTCAACTGTTTTCCGCAAGGGATCTCAAAAATACAACTGCCAGGAAAAAAATAAAATAAAATTATTTACCAGTAAGATGGCTTTTCTCTGCAACATTGTAATCTCTTCGCCTGTATCTGGTAATCTCGAGTTCAAGGAGAATCTAAACAAAGTCCTTTTTGTTTCCACCAGTTTTCATTTCATCCTCACTCATCTTCAATCTTCCATTGATCACTGCATCAAAAATACTATCAGCTACTTGTAAAAGAGTGTTGGCTTCTTTCTCAACTCCCTGGAGATCAAACCTGCGGAGGATTGGGAAGAAGTCAGATATACTTGGCTTTCCTAAAACATCCAACATGTTCGCGAAGACCGCCCTGAAATCAGATCCTGCTTTGTCAGTTAGTTGATTTTGTTCAAGTGTCCCACCCCACAACATACTCAAAATCACATTGAGTTCTGTTTGGAAAGCCAGTTCATCAATCCTTACAGGACTTCCAACCCTCATTCTAACATATTCAATAGCCTTAATCACCTCATCTTTTATTAGATCGTAACAAGCATCAAGGTTGCTTCCACTTAGGATCTCCCGGACAAATACTTTTCTCATATTACCATTACGAGCCATAGGCAGTCCAAACGATGTCAAATCCTCCGTAAGTCAGAACTTCTGCAGCAATAGTAGGATCACGGTGAGCCAAAACGACGTCTTGATCCCGTGTTATCTCTTTATTTATACTTAACAAGAGTAATCAAACGTAATCATGCATAACGTTGCTCAAATTATTCGGAAGCAATTTATTATTTAATCATAGAGTAGAGAAGGTTGTTGTCACCCTTACTGACCAATTTAGATTTAGAGCAGAGTTGACAGATCATCGTAAGTTAATGATATGCTTTAAATTTACCTATTTTTAATATCCTTTTATGCGAGATTTTGCTACTATTTTGAATACATTTATGCTATTTATGTGATTTTATCTTTAATTGTAGGAATTGTACTCAATTGGAGGAATTGTTGAAATTTTGAACTAAAATGAAGATAAAAGCAACTCAAAGGGAGAATTGAAGATTTGACAAATTGACAATGAAGAAATTGAAATACTTGAAAAATTAGAGGATTAAACAAGCAATTTTAGAATTCTTGATTATGGAAAATTGGCTGAACAACGATGATGATGCGGTTGATTTGGGATTGAAATTGGGTAAGAATTTTAATCCCAATATTATTTGGGAAACAAGTTTTCTTCCTCTCCAAAAAGTAAGGTTTTGATGGAAGCCTATAAAAAGAGGATTAGGGATTTATTTTTAGGACCGAACTTGATCAAAAAAAAACCCTACGTCTTTCCTCCTCCACCCGACCAGCCACCTATCCTCCATCTCTCCCTTTTGTTCATCATCATCACCATCACCGCCACTCTGCGAAGCCTCCACCACCTTGCTTCTCTTTCCGCCGCTCCACCTCAAACCAGCAGCCCCAACCTTCTCTTCACCACTTCAAACCGGCAGCCCCCTCTCTCCACCTTCATCCACCACCTTGCTTCCCTCCATCTCCACGCACCACCTCTACCTCACCACCGTAGCAACCACACCACCATCATCTCACCTTAATCATCAACCCATCACCGCCATCACCATCTTGCTCTCTTCCCCACCAAATAAACCCGGCAGCATCATCCAGCCCACCTGGCAGCTTTCTCCATCACCACCACGCAGCAGCATCAACAAAACCATCATTTCCTTCGCCATCACCTCTCCATTACCTTGCGCATCAATTCAAATAAAACCGGCAGCAGCCTCCTTGAGCTTCTTGCAGCCGAGAGAAATAGAGGTGTCCAAATCCGAAGCAAGCAGTAGCCGAGGAGCTTTTCGGCGGCTCTTGCCTTCATCCGGGTGTTTTTGGTGTTTTAATTATTTTAATTTTAGACTTTAGGATTATGTCTCTAAATATTATTGAATTATTTTTAATAATATTTAGTGGCTAAATTCTTTTAACCCTAGGGCTTGGGTGTAGCCACCGATTTGATTTTTCCATTGATCAATATTTGATATTCTTGCTTTTATTCCATGTTTGTAACTGGCCACTACTTGCATGTTTAAAAATATTAATTGATGAAACGACAGTCAAAAATTAATATTAGTTCATGGGAATATTGGACTTAGGTAGTGAGCCACGACAGTAGGAACACAACCTTTGCAACGTTAGATTCTTAAGTTTTTAATGTGCTCTAGTTATTTCCTATAGTTACGACAGTAGTCATAGGATTAATTAGAGTAAGAGAATTATATCACGACGGTGAATAGTTCTTAATTAGGTGAATCGTTGTGAGATTAATGGAAGTTAAAAGTCAGTTATTTATGAATTGAACCAAACCAAATATTCGGTATGTGAACCCAATGTCCTAGGTTTTCCTTGTCTGATTATTTGAATTAATATTATTTGCTTTTATTTTATTTATTTATTTTAGTTTTAAATTTTAAAAATATGAGATCATCATTTATCTAGATAATAATAGGAGTAATTTATACCTGGTAATTAGTATTCATTCTCTGTGGGATCGACCCTGCTTGCTACTTTACTACTAGTAATTGTATTAAGTAGGTAATTATTATTTGACTAGTGTGACGACGGCTTGTCAAATTTGGCGTCGTTGCCGGGGAAGGCAGCTAATATCTAACTTAAATTACTTTCTTTTATTAGTTTAGATTTGTTTTTAATTTATTTATTTTATTTTCTTGCTATTTTAGTTATTCCTTTCAAATATTTTTGTCTTAGTTTTATATGCGAAGTGCTAATCCTGAGACTTTGCAATTTGATCCAGAGATAGAAAGAACAGCTCGTGCAAATAGAAAAGAAGCAAGACTAAGAAAGGAGAAGAATCAGAGTGAAATCATGGGCGATAGAGTAAACACTCGGACACTGAGGGATTACTTCACACCTACGGAGAATGTTGCTAGGTCAAGTATTACTAGACGTACCATTGCTGTGAATACCTTTGAGCTCAAGCCAGCATTGATCCAGATGGTGCAGCAGAATCAATTCTCCGGTTTTAACAATGAGGATCCAAATGCGCATATTGACAACTTTTTAGAAATCTGTGATACTATTAAAATAAATGGTGTGACGTCAGATGAAATCCGGTTGAGACTTTTCCCTTTTTCATTGAGGGGAGAAGTGAAGAATTGGTTGAATACTTGCGATCCTGGTTCCATCACAACTTGGGATAAGCTTACAAGGAATTCCTGATCAATTTCTTCCCACCAGATAAGGCAGCGAAATTGAGAAATCAAATTACTGGGTTTATTCAAGAAGATGATGAGACATTTCATGTTGCATGGACAAGATTTAAGGAATTGCAAAGAAGATATCCTCACCATGGTATTGACAAAAGTACTCTTGTTCAGACTTTCTATCAAGGATTGACAGACTTTGCAAGAAACAATGTGGATGCTGCAGCTGGAGGTTCATTAATGGATAAGTCAATTGATGATGCCTATGAATTGTTTCAACCATGGCAAAGAATAGGAATCAATGGTCGAACTCAAGAAGTGTTTCCAAGAAGCCTGCTGGAATGTATGAAGTCAATAAACTAAGTGCCATGAACGCAAAGATAGATGCACTGACTAAGGCGATGGGTAATCTTGTAACTGCTAATGCAGTCTTCCATGCCACTGTCTGTGAGTTTTGTGGAGGTCCTCATTTGAGCTCTGAATGTATGCGACTGGCAAGTGCACAATATGTCTCTAATTTCAGCAAGTCTCAGCAGCAGAACAATCCTTACTCCAACACATACGATCCTGGGTGGCGAAATCATCCAAACTTTTCTTGGAATAATCAAGGGGCTCAAGACTTTAATGCAAGACCTCAAAACCCTCCTGGTTTCCAAGCAAAGTCATACCAATCTGCACCTAAGTCAGCAACGGAGACAAGTTTGGAGAGAATGGAGAAATTGTTGAGTGAAAATAATGAGCGGTCTAACAGAGTAGAAGTAAGGTTAGATCAATTGAGTACTACTCATAGAACCTTGGAGATGCAAGTGAGTCAAATAGCCTCCGTCATGAATACTCGTGGGCAAGGTCAACTGCTAAGCAAGTCTGAAATCAACCCCCGTGAAAATTGTAGTGCTATCATGTTGAGAAGTGGGAAGCAGTTGGGTGACAAGGAGGAATCAAAGACCACTAAAGTGAATGTGACCACTGATGAAAAGAAAAAAGAGAGTAAAGAGAGTGATGAAGAAAAAGTGGAGAAAGTGGAACAAGAGGAAGAAAAGATATATGTGCCACCACCGCTTAAACCTTATGTTCCACCAGTGCCTTTTCTGCAGAGACTCCATATGACCAAGCAAGATAAGGTATTTGAGAAATTTCTGAAAATTTTTAGGCAATTGCATATTAACATTCCTTTTACAGATGCTTTAGCTCAGATTCCTGCTTATGGTAAGTTCTTGAAGGAGATCATCTCCAACCGAAGGAAAGTGGAAGACTTTGAGACAATTGCATTATCTGAGGAGTGTAGTGCTGTCATTCAGAGAAAGTTGCCTCCAAATTGAGTGGTCCAGGGAGTTTCTCTATTCCTATCTCTATGGGTGATGTTTGTTTTGATAAAACTTTATGTGATTTAGGTGCTAATGTTTCATTGATGCCTTTATCTGTTTGTAGAAAGCTTGGGTTGAAACATTTGAAACCAACAAACATCAATTTGCAATTACCTGATAGATCCATAACCCATCTAAAAGGGATTTTGGAAAATGTGCTGGTAAAAGTGAAGAAATTTTATATCCTTGTTGATTTTGTTGTGTTAGATATGGAAGAAGATGCTAATGTGCAAATTATTTTAGGTCGACCATTTCTAGCCACAGCTAGTGCTGTTATAGATGTTAAAAAAGGGAGTTTAAAATTTCATATTGGAGAAGAATCTGTGGAGTTCACTTTTTCTGAAAATTACAAATGCCCTGCATTTACTCATCATGTGTTTAGGGTAGATATTCTTGATGAGCTAGATAAAACTGATGTTTTCATTACTAATTCTAAAGATCCTCCTGACATATGTATCAGTGATGCAGGCACAGATAGAAATGGAAGAAGAATAATGTATGAAAGAGTTTCACACTCTTTGATTGAGTGTCCACCTGATTGATTAACCAAATAGTCCGGCTCATGACTTTAAAGAAGCGCTTATTGGGAGGCAACCCGATTCCTTATTTTGCTTTATTTTTCTTTTTCTTTCATTAATAAGTTGATGGTTAAGTTTTTTGTTCCTGATTATCTGGAGATCTTTGATTTCTAGATTTTCGTAGTTTTTCTTAATCATCTATTTTTTTAGGTTTGTTTTCTAATTTATTTTAGTTTGCAATTAGGTTTGTTGGAAGGGTGAAACTCTGGTGTCCAATGGTGCTGAAAATGAAACATCCAAAAGTCTGAAGAAGTTGGTCGTGTGTTTGAATGGCAGTTGCAACAATTTATTCAACAATTTCGGTCCTCTGTTTTACATTTCCAAGGTTGTGTCATTTCTTTTCATTCTTTTTGTTTATGTCTTTTCTTTTATTTTCACTTAGTTGTCTTGTCTTTTATGTTTTATACATTGAGGGCAATGTATGCTTTAAGTGTGGGAGAGAGGAATATTTGTGTTTTGTGTTTATCTTTCTTAAAAAAAAAACCAATAAATATTAAAAAGATTGAAAAATCCAAAAAGGCCTATGATGAAGATGGTTTAATTATCTATAACATGTAAGAATTAGATTATTTTGAATTGTATTGCTTAACTTATGTATTTCTATATTACTTTGAATACCTTGCTTTTTATGCACTTAGTCGTGACTATGGGATAAGCCTAAAGTGAGATATAGTTGCATAAGTTTGATGTAGATATGCCATGAAAAGTGGTGTTTGATTCATTCATACTTATATGATTTGTATGTGGAACCCATCATGTTGTGAAGGAAAAGCAAGGCATTAACCCAATATCAATCTTAAAAAACCTTATTGCTTTGACACTTTGTGTTAAGTAACTTTGGGGGAGGGGTGTTGGCGGATGCTTCTGAGGTTAGGTTAATTTTAATGAGGGAGAAAAGGAAGAGCATTCAATGTCGATGCTAGCCCATTGAGAGGTGAGGAATTGGCAACCTGAGCGGAGAGTCCTCAGGCCCGCTGAGAAAAAATAGATATATAGACTGCCCTAAGTTGCTGAGCCACTATGTATAGGAGTGGAAAAATGCTCTGGGTAGTGGCCTGAGTTGGAAAGAGTCCTGAAGAAAAGCCGCATGGACCGAAGAATGGGTTACGAGGGGGAATAGGTTGTCTGTGAGATAAGTCCTTCTACTTCATAGTATGTTTGGCGGTCCATTGCATTGAATTATGGTATAAAATGTGAATCTGTGTTAAAGTCTTAATATATGGCATATTTGCAGTAGTGCTTTTATTTTCTATCTTGAATGTAAAGTGATGTCCCTGAGAAACGAATCGTACACACACAAGCGTGGGGGCTAAAAGTAGCTATGGTTTGCATTGTTAGGTAGTCCATACTAGAGGTAGTTGAAGTCTTTGTGTTGTATGATGTTAAATCTCTGAGGCCGCCTAATTAAATAATTTAATGTTTTTGTTTGCTTTAATTTTTGGGAATGCTTGAGAACAAGCAATATTTCAAGTTTGGGGTATTTGATATGCTTTAAATTTACCTATTTTTAATATTCTTTTATGCGAGATTTTGCTACTATTTTGAATACATTTATACTATTTATGTGATTTTATCTTTAATTGTAGGAATTATACTCAATTGGAGGAATTGTTGAAATTTTAGGCAAAAATGAAGATAAAAGTAACTCAAAGGGAGAATTGAAGATTTGATAAATTGACAAGGAAGAAATTAAAATATTTGAAAAATTAGAGGATTAAACAAGTAATTTTAAAATTCTTGATTATGGAAAATTGGCCGAACAACGATGATGATGCGGTTGATTTGGGACTGGAATTGGGTAAGAATTTTAATCCCAATATTATTTGAGAAACAAGTTTTCTTCCTCTCCAAGAAGTAGGGTTTTGACGGAAGCCTATAAAAGGAGGATTAGGGATTTATTTTTAAGGCCGAAATTGACCGAAAAAAAACCCTACGTCTTTCCTCCTCCGCCGACCAACCACCTATCCTCCATCTCTCCCTTTCTTCATCATCATCACCATCACCGCCACTCTGCGAAGCCTCCACCACCTTGCTTCTCCTTCCGCCGCGCCACCTCAAACCAACAGCCCCAACCTTCTCTTCACCACTTCAAACCGGCAGCCCCCTCTCTCTACTTTCATCCACCACCTTGCTTCCCTCCATCTCCACGCACCACCTCTGCCTCACCACCACAGCAACCACACTACCATCATCTCACCTTAATCATTAACCCATCACCGCCATCACCATCTTGCTCTCTTCCCCACCAAATAAAACCGGCAGCATCATCCAATCCACCTAGCATCTTTCTCCATCACCACCACGTAGCAGCATCAACAAAACCATCATTTCCTTCGCCATCACCTCTCCATTATCTTCCGCATCAATTCAAATAAAACCGGCAGCAGCCTCCTTGAGCTTCTTGCAGCCGAGAGAAACAGAGGTGTCCAAATTCGAAGCAAGCAGCAGCCGGGGAGCTTTTCGGCGACTCTTGCCTTCATCCGGGTGTTTTTGGTGTTTTAACTATTTTAATTTCAGATTTTAGGATTATGTCTCTAAATTATTATTGAATTATTTTTAATAATGTTTAGTGGCTAAATTCTTTTAACCCTAGGGCTTGGGTGTAGCCACCGAATTTATTTGGTTTATTTGGTTCATTATTATTTGATTTTCCATTGATCAATATTTGGTATTCTTGCTTTTATTCAATGTTTGTAACTGGCCACTACTTGCATGTTTAAAAATATTAATTGATGAAACGACAGTCGAAAATTAATATTAGTTCATGGGAATATTGGACTTAGGTAGTGAACCACGACAGTAGGAACAATCTTTGCAACGTTTGATTCTTAAGTTTTTATTGTGCTCTAGTTATTTCCTATAGTCACGACAGTAGTCATAGGATTAATTAGAGTAAGAGAATTATATCACGACGGTGAATAGTTCTTAATTAGGTGAATCGTTGTGAGATTAATGGAAGTTAAAAGTTAGATATTTATGAATTGAACCAAACCAAATATTCAGTAGGTGAACCCAATGTCCTAGGTTTTTCTTATCTGATTATTTGAATTAATATTATTTGCTTTTATTTTATTTATTTATTTTAATTTTAAATTTTATAAATCTGAGATCATCATTTATCTAGATAATAATAAGAGTAATTTATACCTGGTAATTAGTATTCCTTCTCTGTGGGATCGACCCTGCTTGTTACTTTACTACTAATAATTGTATTAAGTAGGTAATTATTATTTGACTAGTGTGACGACGGCTTGTCAGTTAAAGTCTAATGGAAGTGATCACAAAAGAATGTAATACTAAGATAAGTCAGATGATGCCATTTCCAAAAGGCAGTATTGAGAAATCAAATCCTTCCTTTAAAACAATTAAGTGCAATACCCATTGATCGTATCACCGTACTAAACGTATGGTGTATTCGGTATTTTTGACAGTAATAGTAATAACAAAACACAAAAGTATGTCAGTACTGAAACTTGCAGATAGCTGTATTACTAAATACATGACAAACAGAAAAGTTTTGGTTTGGGCATACATATGATAGCTGATGAATTATTAACAAAATGATAGGTTTAGATGTTATCAACAAGACGATTCATTTCACTCAGTATTCATCATCGGGGCATACTTTAGTAAAAAATCGCAACTAGCAGTAATTCGACGTGGACTCTTACAGATGATGCAGAACTTTTAGTATTGTTTTCGGGTTCTCTTCGTAGGAATGGCCAACAATGGAATACGTTTCCTCAGGACAAAATCAAACTTCTCAGAAAGGTCTTCCACTTTGCTTGTGGTTGGTTTCCAATCGAATGAATGGAAGAGAGAAGCCAAAATATACTTGACCATTTTCTCAGCTAAGGGAATCCCTGCACACATCCTTCTCCCTGATCCAAATGGAATATACTGAAAATTGTTACCATTGTAATCCCCATTTTTCGATTCCATCAGAAACCTTTCGGGCTTGAACTGTAACGGATCATCCCAGAGTTCAGGATCTCTTTGTATCGCCCAGGCATTGACAAACACTGAGGTATTCTCCGGAACAGTGTATCCACCTACAATGCTGGATTTGCTCGGGCGCCTTGGGACGAGCAGAGGTATAGCAGGATGTAACCGCAAAGCTTCTTTGACTACAGCTTCCAAGTAATGGAGTTTTGGCAGATGGAACTCTTCAACAATGTTGCCTAACCCTATCACATCGTCCAGTTCCTTTTGGACCTTTTCCATGGCTTCCCTGTTGTGTAGAACTTCCGCCATCGCCCACTCTATCATTGTAGCTGTCGTGTCTGTCCCTCCAACCACAATGTCCTTCATTTCACATTAGAAAGGATTGTTAACCCAAAAAAGAAAAAAACAAAACCGCTTTAGACTAGGATTCCCTGACTGTTTTAGACTTAACTTTACAAAATTACAATATACATCTTTGTAGATTAGCAGTTAAATGACAGGAAACAGAACAAATGGCAACATAATTAACAGTTTGTGTTGGCTTTCAGAAGCACAACTTCTAGGAAAGAAATGAAATAACTTACCATTAAGATGGCTTTTCTCTGCAACATGGTAATGTCTTCCCCTGTATCTGGTAACTTCTTCAGCTCAAGGAGGATTTGAAGAAAATCCTTTTTGATACCATCAGTTTTTATTGAGTCCTCTGCCATCTTCACTCTTTCATTGATCACTGCATCGACTATACTGTCGGCTACCTGTAAAAGAGCGTGGGCTTCTTTCGCGACTCCCTGGATATCAAACCAGCGGAGGATTGGGAAGAAATCAGATATATTAGGCTTTCCTAATATGTTCACTATTTTTGCAAACACCACCCTGAAATCAGCTACTGCTTTTTCACTTTTCTGGTTTGCTTCATGTGTACCACCCCACAGCATTCTCAAAATCACATTGAGTTCTGTTTGGAAAGCCAGTTCATCAATTCTCACAGGCTTCCCAACATTCATCCCAACATATTCAATAGCCTTTATGACCTCATCTTTCCTAAGATCATAACAAGCATCAAGGTTGCTTCCACTTAAGATCTCCCGCACGAAAACTTTCCGCATGTTACGCCAGTAAGAGCCATAGGCAGTCCAAGCAATGTCATATCCTCCAAATGTCAGAACTTCTGCAGCAACCGTGGCATCGCGGTTAGCAAAGACGACGTCTTGGTCCCGGGTTATCTCTTTAACCAGAGAAGGTGAACTCAGGACAACACAAAGTTTGTTTCCAAGCCGGAACTTGAAGATTGGACCGTACTTCTGAGCCAATTCAGCGAACTGGGTAGGCATATTGGCCTTCAGAAATGGCAAGTATCCAACAATTGGCAAGCCCCATGGCCCTGGTGGGAAAGAACGCTTTTTAGTCTTCTTGAATATGGTTACTAAGAACCAGAAGGAGGAAATTATCAGGATTGAAATCAGAAGAGCTGCTTGAGCAACATTGCTCATCTTATACAACCTAGGGATAGATGTTTGAATTGAGTTCATGATCAAATCGAACACCATTCCTGCTGACCAATAATATTATCAACAATTTGGCAGCTCAAGAATTGAGTTGAGAGTGGATAGATCTTTGAAGTTAAATACGGAACGGAAGAGAAACAGAAGATACAAGAAGACAGAAAGTTTAAGTCAAACGAACTAATCAAGAAACTGATTTTTTTTCCCTATATAGAACGAAATTACTTACTATATTTTCAGCTCAGAAAAATCTAGTAACAGAGACGTATGGAATTCTCACTGTTCCTTTCATCAGATCTGATTGTGCCATTATCAAGACGTTTCTTCATTGTCTTTGTTCGTTGTATTGGTTCATAGTTGACTTGGAAGATATTTATGTCCATTCAAACATAAAAATATCAGTTACGTTGAAATTTGAACAGAGAAAAAGTGAGGCGCCCACATTTGTGTTTTTGGAAATTTAAGAAAATTCAGACTCAAACTTTTACTCTGATATCATGTCAAAACTCAAAAGGTTTCCATTTCTATCCCAAAACCGCCGACAACGGAAGTGGTCTAAATATCGAAATGTGTGGCTTAATTTATATCTCTAAATTTTCCATTCGAGAAAGTGATATATTCATATTTAACAGGAGCAACTTTAGCATTCATGGGATGGAAACGTATTTCGTGTCCTTCCTCATACTATTAGGAATCAAATTCTTATTTAATACAAGCATGTGTAGTAGTAAATCAGGAAGTTTTAGAGATTGTCACCAGTACAATTTTAGAAATGCTGTTCCAATTTGGCAAATCACAAACTCATGAATCATGATTCCTGAACTATTAAGTGTGAACTATCAGAATTCAATTTGAACTCGTGGAGAAATACTTCAAAAAGAGGTAGACAATCATCTGTAGAACTTGACTTTGATGCACGTGTACATGCTCACGTTGCAGATTTTTTTGTACAGGATGTGAAACCACTTCATCTCTTGCCTCCAAACACTCATCCCGGTTAAAGCATAAATATCAAACTAAGATAATCCCTCCGTCCCGAAATTTGGAATTTCATTTCTAGTACAAATTGTACTGAAAGTAAAAATCAAAACTGGACAATCATTTCGGACAAAGGGAGTAAATGTGTAAATGTTTCATATAAATAGGACTGGAGTCTGGATGGAGCATCATTTAGGTGTTAGGGAACCAAGGGGCATTCAACTTCTAAGTACGTTAAGTTAATCAGTACTGACACCACTATACTTATTGAAGAGGCGAAGATAATCATCAAAAATATGTGAAAAGATTGTAATGTTAATCATAATTTGTAGTCTCTAGGAAATAAGAGCCGGATGAAAATCCGCACGAAACACAGAAAGAGCTTAATATGAAATCTCAAACATCCCATCTGCTCTGAATTATGATATATATATATATATATATGCTGGTTTCATTGTAGTCTTCTAGCTCTCAAACTCATAAAATGCTGAACCATTCAACCTTGGAGTCGGAATTGCAATCAACGGTGACTTCTTCTTCAAAACAATTCCAAACTTCTCAGCAACTTCGAGTTTCGCTCCAACAGGCAATTCCCAGTTGAAAGAATGCAACAATGAAGCCAGGGAGAACAAAACCATCCTCTCACCCATTGCCATTCCTGCGCACATTCTTCTTCCAGACCCAAATGGAATATAGTTATAATCATTCCCACTGTAATCCCCTTTTCCATTCAAGAACCTTTCAGGACGGAATTCCGAAGGGTCCTCCCAAATCGAAGGATCCCTATGAATTGCCCACACATTGACGAATACTTGAGCACCCTTTGGCACCCTGTAATTGCTTACAGTGGTGGTTTGGCTGGGACAATGATTTACCATTAATGGAAGTGCAGGGTGGAGGCGCAGGGCTTCTTTCATTACTGCATGAAGGTAAGGCAGTTTCTGAATGTGAGACTCTTCTACTACATTGCCTTCTCCAACTACACTGTCCAATTCTTGCTGTGCTTTCTTCATGATCTCTGGCTTGTTCATCATCTCTGCCATGGTGAATTCAACCGTGTTTGATGTCGTTTCCGTCCCTCCCACCACCATATCCTGTTAAGATGTAACATAGGATCACAATACTTCCGATGGTCAAGGTGATTAGAGAATTAACAATTGATTTCTTCCACAAAACATGTACTCCCTCCATCCAAAATTATTATGCTGTTTGGATTTTCATTTTTAGTTCAAATCGTACTAATATTGAAAATAAAAACTGGACAATAATTTCGGGAGAGAGGGAGTATATATTATGTTGTATCATAAATTGTCATCCTTATCTGGGGTATTCCAAGTGGAGGAAACAGGAAACTTACCACAAGCATGGACTTAACATGATCCATGGTTAATGGCGTTTTGGCATCTGCCTGAGCTTTAAGCTGCAAAAGAACCTGAAGGAAGTCTTTGCTCTGATTATTACCATCACCACCTTTCTGTGTGTGTTTCTGCCCATCCATCCGTGTCCTTTGATCAATTATCCTCTGAAAAATTTCTTCAAGTCTGGAGATGACTATTTTCATCTCTTTCTTTGCACCCTGCAAATCCAAAAAAGCCAACCACGGAAAGAAATCCGAAACATTAGGCATCCCTAATAGCTTTGTCACTTCTCCAACAACTTGCTTGAACTCTGCTCCAATGGCAGCCCTTTCTTTCCCCTGAATTGTACCGCCCCATAACATACTTGTAATCACATTCAGCACAGTCAAGAACATCTGTTCGCCGACATCCACCGGAGATCCTCGCCGATCATAGAAGTACTTCACGGTATTCCTGATTTCCTGTCTCCTGTATGAATAAACTGCATCAAGATTAGCATGGCCAAGCATATCCCTTACACAAACCTTCCTCAGCATTCTCCATTCAGGGCCGTATGGCGTAAAAACTATGTCGTGTCCGCCGTAATCCATCGCCGTGATCACAACCGGCGGGTCACGGTTTGCAAAGATTGTATCTTGATCCTTCAGGACTTCCCGGGCTATGGCCGGAGAAGAAATGACGACGGCGACCTTCCCACCGAGCCTGAGGGAGAAGATGGGACCGTATTTCCGGGCCAGATTAGCAAAGTAGGAGTGGAGTTCAGGATCAATAAATGGGAGACTTCCTACCAGGGGTAAACCCGGTGGACCTGGTGGCAATGGTTTTTCACCCCTGGCCAATTTTATAAGTTTCGGTATTACCCATGTTGATACAAGAACGAATACAATTGTTGAAATAACAAGATAATGATCATGGTAATCGGAATCAATGGATTTGAATTGTAACGATGAGATGATATTGCTGAAGAACTGGTTTAGTTTTTGGAACAGGGGAATTGGATTCATACCCCTTTTTTTTTTTCCTTCTTTAATCTATCTTAAGGAGAAAATAAACAGTGTAGATCAAAGTACATCTGGTGTTTTAAAAGAGAGAAAAAGATTCATTGGACTGAAGTCATCAATGTTGTTGAAGAAGAGTTAAAATTGGTCAATAATTAAGAATTGGTAAAAGAGGATCGTTAGGTGGTTTCCAGAAGAATGATTCTCGTTTGCAAGATTTGGTTTTTAGCAGATGAACGTTATGTATAATGAGGACAGAGACGACTGGCTGTTAGCATGCAGCATCACTTCAAAGACAACAAAGGAATTTTATCCTCAACAGATTGATCACTCATTTTATGTTTTTGTTTTTTTCTTTATGTACAAAACCAGAGTTGGTCCAGTTCGTTTATTTAATATTCATATAATATCTATCGCATTGAAAATATCAGATACCCCTTGCGTCTCAATATGACCGTCCACTAAGGAAGTAATAATAATAAAATATACTAGAACTTTGGACTTTCATGTATGAGGGGCCCCCCAAAAAAAAAAAAAAAAACTCACGTATAATTCTAGGCCTGTGTAGAAGAAGAAGACCTCTACCGTACAAGAAGGGGAAGCTGCCATTTTCTCCAAAATCAGATACTGACCAATTCTGGAATTGTGTCGCCGGCTTTATAGTGGAACTCCGATAGGGTTTCCTGCAAAATAGAGACTCGGGGTCTCTCGAGGGTAAACACCCTAATACTTAAGTAAAAAAATAGAGTTAAGGAGATATTTATATTATGCAAATTGATGCTAGAAATAGCGTACCGTCATTATGGAATAATCATCCTTATTTATAGGTTTAGAAGATCTCTGAGTCCTACCAGATATGGTGTTACTTAACCGCCTTAGCAGAGTGGGTTGGATCTTTTACTCGGCAGATGGACTGGTCCAATCTCGGTGGTGGATATGGACTCGTCGGATACACGACAATATTTATCTGTGTTATTTGGACCTCCTTCTACAGTCGAAGTTAGGACTAAATGGCTTTTATTATTATCAACCTTTCGTATATTCAAGATGAAGGAAATGGAAAATTGGACACTCTCATGGTGGAATCCGCCTCGAAATCAGATGGAATTAAATTGAGCATAAGGACTTCAAGTCGACAAAAATATAATCCAAGTTTTGCACCATTACAATATAATTGTGTGACAATCAGGCGGCTTTGTTTATCTCATTCAAGATCAATTATTAAGCTTCAAATTAAGTGATTGACCAGACCATTTATCTCTGAACTTGGCTGCTATCTTTTCTTTTTCATCGTATCAAAATTGACATATTAGCATCTCGAAAACAGTCAAGATTTCAAGTTTGGGTTCCAAAATAAACTTGAATGAAATTACATCCGTTTTACCAAGACATTCCTTCAACTGTGTTAGTTTTACTCATCATACAGAGATACATTTGATAATCTTGGGGTTGGAATGGCAACCAAAGCATTTCTCTTCTTCAACACAATACCAAACTTCTCTTCCACATCCAAAGTTTCTCCATCAGGCACCTTCCAGTCAAACGAATGAATCAACGAAGCCAGCGAAAACATGAACATCCTCTCCGCCATTGCTGTTCCAGCGCAGATTCTTCTGCCCGAACCAAACGGGAAATAATTGAAATCATTTCCACTGTAATCCAGTTTGTCATTCAAGAATCTCTCAGGACGAAACTCCAACGGGTTCTCCCAAATGGAAGGATCCCTGTGTACCGCCCAAACGTTTACAAAAACCCGAGCGCCTTTTGGGATTGTGTATCCTCCAACAATGCAGGATTCACTTGGGCAGTGAGGGACTAAAAGGGGAAGTGCAGGATGAAGCCTCAGTGTTTCTTTCATAACAGCGTATAAGTATGGTAATTTGTGAATGTCGGATTCTTCTACGATTCTATCTTTGCCCACAACTGTTTCGAGTTCTTGCTGAACTTTGGTTAAGGTTTCAGAGTTGTGCATCATCTCTGCCATTGCGAATTCGACTGTGTTTGAGGTTGTCTCAGTTCCACCCACTACCATATCCTGTACCCATTATTATTGGTGGACAGAAAAGATGGTCAAAAACCAATAATTCACTTATTTGGCAGTGGCCCATGATTCATTTTGATAACATTTTATAAAAAATTCAATGACTAAGACCTGTATGTGGTAGAATCATATTATCAAATAAATAAAATCTATAAATAATTATTTTGAGATAAAAGAGTAGAGAAAAATCGAGCATATGTTGAAGAACCAACAACAAGGTCCTTTGTTACGAGTCACATTCCATTTCAAGCAACAATTTCAATTTAGGCTGCTACATAATGCATTTTGGAACAAGAAGTAGTAAAAAATGGAACATATGTTAGAAGAACCAATAACAATGTCCTTTATTGCACAGTAGTTATACGTTCAATTTCAATTTAGGCTGCTAGTTGCGTCTTTTCTGTTTCTTTTCTTCTTGCTTGGATATTATTAGAGTCAAGCCAAAACATTGTTAACCAGGTTCACAACGGAAGACAGATCCAAGCATAATATGCCAAAAAGCATATGTAGAACGACTAAAACAGGAGAATGAAGTGGGAAAAAAAAACATGTGATTGGATTAGGAGAAAATATAATCTAATATACAAGCAGTGAAGCAGAAGCATAGATCAAATTTAGGTCATGATTCATGTGGGTAATTTAGCTCTTTTTTTGGGTCTGGCTCCTGTTAAGAACTTAAAATATTGAAACTAAGTGATAAAAAAAAAAAAAAAAAAAAAAGAATGGACAAGATAGAGTGGACTAACCATGAGTAAGGCCTTGATATGAGTCAGGGTAAATTGAGTTTTCCCATCTCCTTCATCTTTCAACTTGAGCAGGAACTGCAGGAAATCCTTGCTTTCTTTAACATCACCACCAACTTCCTTCATCCTCTGCTCGATCAGCCTCTCAAATATCTTATCAAACTTCCCCGTTAACATCTTGGTCTTTTTCTGAATTCCTTGCAGATCAAATCTCGCCAAACCAGGGTAAAAATCCGATACATTAGGCATCCCTAAACATTGAGTAATCTCATTAATTACATGCCTGAATTCTGCACCAAGACTCGACCTTTCGTCTCCCTTTACCGTGCCTCCCCACAGCATATTGGTAATAACATTTAGAACCGTTAAAAACATCTGTTCTCCGATATTAACCGGCTTCCCGGACTGGCTGTAGAAGTAATTAATCGTCTGCCGGAGCTCCCTCCGCCTCAGGGCATAAACAGAGTCTAAAGTAGCATTGCTAAGCATTTCCCTCACGCAAACTCTTCTCAACATCCTCCATTCCGGGCCGTATGGATTCCAAACAATGTCAGCGCCACCGTAGGTGGCTTCCCGGCCAGCAGCCGGAACATCCCGGTTGGCAAAAATCGTGTCTTGATCCTTGAGCACCTCCTTAGTAAGTGAAGGAGAACTAATCACAATCCCAACTTTTTTACCAAGCCAGAGAGTTAGGATTGGACCATAAGATTTGGATAGGTTTGTAAAATAGGTATGAAGCTCGGGATCAAGTGACAGCAGATTTCCAACAAGGGGCAAAGCTTTAGGACCTGGTGGCAATGGTGGCATCCCTTTGGTTGACTTCCTCGTAAAAATGACAGCAAACCAGATTAAGGCAAGCCCACAAAGAGCATAAGAAAACAGATCAGGATTGCTGATGCCATTTGAGATGGTGTTGAGTGAAAGATGGAAAATCATGTTTTACAGTGCAAATAGGGCAATGTTCCAGGGGAGGAAGAAACTATAAAAACAGAGGAACTGCTGATTTTTTTTGACTTAGAAAAGTTTCATCTTCCTTTGTTGCTGAAATGCGATATTTTCAATACCCAATATTTCGTACAGTATATGATGATGGCACCTATGGCTACAAATAATATATTAAAGCCGGATACTGACGAAAGGGGATCCCTGCGGGTCGGATTTGTTTGGGAGTTTCTTACACTTGTTGGTGGGTGGAGTTTTCTTAGACATGTTTTTGTTGGATTATGATGTTATAAAATCCTCTTGGAATTATGTGCAGGGGAATCTTTGGCTTTGAAATTGAGGATTCCAAATTTCCAATGGTAATCTATGCCATTTATCAAGCATATTGAGGCTACCGGCTCCCAGCACCAAAGCCAATTGATTCCAACAAATGCGTGTTTTTTTTAATCAACGTTTACAAATGATGATTTTGTTTCCTTGTAAGCTACTAAGCTGGATTTCCAACTCGCCGACAGAAGACCATAAATATACTTCCCTTTTTTCTTACTTTTCTTTCCCTTTTAGTATCATAAGGTATATTAAGATGGAGAGTTCCACAAGCAATAACTCCAAGCAAAAAAAAGGGACGGGATAAATACTCATTAGTAATAATAGCAACTATATTCTCAGCGGAGCCGTTGTTTAACATATGAATTTGTAACCAAAAAAAAAAATAATAATAATATGTTCTTTGTTAAATTGTTAATAATAAGTTTTGATATTTGTATCATATTCAGTACCAAAAAATGTAATTTGTATTTCTTGAAAGTAGATTCCGACCAACCTCTACCTTCTATCAATCGGTAAAAAGATGCAAAAGATCTTCTGTGACACTTTTGCGTTACACTTTTTGTGACATTAACTAAAATTTTGACACGTGTTTAATCACTTGTAAAAAAGGTTTTACTTACCATCTGGTCAGAGTGAATAATTTATTATTTAAACACGTAGCAATCATTTAACTTAATATTAACTATATTTGGAGCACATTAGTCATTTGGCAGGAGTCATGTTTTATGCTCATGGAGCACATTAGTCATTTGGTTGGACAGCACATTTCTACAAAAAGATGTTGTTGGTAGGGTTCCTCAATCCTACGTTCCCATGTAACCAGAACATGCAGAATATCTCTCTATACAAGAATGAGAAGATTCCTTCCGAAAAGATGGAATCATGGGAGGATTACTCCTCTTTAGAGTTAAGTCATGACAATGCAAACGAGTCCCCCATCATCACTACAAATTCCCTGCATTCATTTCCAGTTCTCAAATACTAGTCATGAATAGTCAGTCATGCTTACCTGAACATCATAATAACTAGTAACCATTAGCTACGCACACAAATATAATACACAACATATATTAAAAATATTTGATTTCTCAAATTCATTAGTAATTTCTCAAATGCAGTTTAGCAGCGTAGACTAGCTAACTTATGTTTGTCCAGGTCATCTTGAAAAGGCAAATTCAGTCTCTGGAGCGCCGCGGGGCATTTACCTACGTAGCATTTTCTACACTAGTATCCGTTTTATCAACCTCTCAATCCATCATCATCGCGGCTTCTTGAAAACAATTCCTCATTCTTAAGACCATCTTGAAGATGATTCCTTATCCTCGAGTCTATCTTGAAGCCAAGCCCGGTGTCTGGAAACTTCCAAATATATAAGATATATCTAGGAGAACAGTTGCAGTAACTTCAGACCTAGATTGTGCACTCTGGATGAGAGAACGTACGTTTCAAAGTATCGTCTAGCATCGCAATGGGCCTTTACGAGAGAAAATGAAAAACAAGTCCGAGAACTTTCGGCCACCCCCGCCCAAAAAACAAAACAGACACACACACACCCCCCGCAAAACAGCTTAGAGCTAGCATACGAAGATATATAATGCAATTTTTGAGTGTATCAAAGAGCGAGATGATCACAAATGCCCGTGAAAATATTAGTTTCAATATTGTAACGGAGTATCGCATTGTATATCGTTTGTCTACTTGTTTGAGTGGTTTCCAATCAAATAAACTTCATTTTAAATTTGTAATACATCTATCGGTTAATGCATAGAGCACTTTGATGAATGAAATGAAGGAATTAAGGTTTTTTCTTCCCCTTCTTTTCCTCCCATTTTAAGGAGCCTTTTCCATATTTCTCTTTTCTTTACAAAACCAACAATAACTAAATCTATATATATGTGCACACAAAATTATGTTAGGAGAAATAAATATAATATGATTGGAGAAAGAGCAAAAAATGAAAATTCCCGCAGGATTTGGAGAAACTACATGTCAAACCTGACTTACGAAAAATATAAGAAGCGCTGCAGAAAAGATGAAACTATAACACGTTTACTACGATATTTAGCTTTTTACTATGCATCCACAACTATGGCAAATAGCAGTGGATAAAAAGCTTTGCAGTTGTAGAGTGTGGAAAACTTGTATTCCTTCCATTTCAATTTATAGGTCATTTTAGGTTTAGAGAGATTTTTTAAAATGTAAGTCATTTTATAAATTTTAGGCAAATTAATAACTATTTTTCCAACTTTACTCTTAATAAATGATGTTAATATATTTTCATTTAGTCTTGTTTATAGTTCCAATGTAATTAATGTGGGATAAAATAGATATTTAATACATAAATTAATTATTAAATGATTGTTTTCTTAGTTTACGTACAAAATCCAAAGCAACTTACATTTTGAAATGGAAAGAGTAAAACAGACCATTTACTACACCTTCTTTATCCTTTCCAACATCATCATTAGTTTGCTTTCCACAATTCGAAATGTTGGGTCTGACGAAATACTTGAGCCTTTTTCCAGGTCGTGGACTCTTGATAAGGTCTTGTTTGGTATCGGGGTTATAAAAGACGAAAGAGCTATCACTTCTCGTAAACAATAACCAACCATCCTCCGCGCGGTAGTGAGGTCTTAGTGTTTCCAAGGTCAACATGGGGAAATCCGCAAACAAGTACCAAGGAATTACTATCTTCCTTCTAGACCATATTTCATTTCTGTGATCTTCTAGTATCCATAATTGCATCTCTTGTTCATCTGGAATAGTCAAAGCCAACTTGTTGTAATTCCACTTCACTAACACCATAAGTTTCAAATCCATCGGCATTTCTTGTGGGATGTTAACGTATACAGATTGCTCGGTTTCTGCTTCGAGACAAACTATTTCAGAAGAGTTGACGATGTAGCACATTTCTCCACAACATGTGACCTTATAAGGCCACCGGAAGTTGTCTGCAAATCTACCAATGTCTCTCCGTGTTGGGAAAGAGCTGAAAAAAAGAACAGAGATTTTGGAACGTAAAATTCATATTAGAAAGAACCTTACTTTTTATTTTGTGAGAAAACTAATATATAGACAACTCTTACAATAATCAAAAGAGAAAATAACTCCTCAAATCTTAAATTATCTCTAAAGATAATATTAAAAATTTTCAAAACTAATTCTAATCTAAACAAATCAAGATAAATCTCAATCCTAACAAATAATGTATTCCACTAATAAATCTTTGCAGTAAATAAAAAATAATTTAACCAACAAATTTCCTACTTTTTTTTTATTGCAAATCCCTGCATTTTCAAATCAAGTTTTCATTCTCAACTTCATCTCCATCTTCATTTTCTTGATTTACAAAATTAATTTGTTGCTTGTTCTTTCACTCTTTTTCTATATGTTCTATTTGTTTGCAACCTCTGCATTGAAAATTAGGTCGAAACCAACATTATTGTGGTAAATGAGAAGGTTTCTTACAATGTTTACAAGGAGGATATTTTCCTTTGCTGTCACTGTCTCCAAGTGCCTTCCTATCCCACTTTTTACCTTTACCAGCTTCGTCCACTTTATAAAGTTCCTCAATAACATCTACTTTTTCCTTTCTGAAAACTCCCATTTGCTCTTGAGCTTCAAAGGTTGATAGTTCTGCTAGAGATATTTCTAATAAATTTCTAGTTTCTTCAAGGGATGAAATCTTGGACTCAAATCTTTTTAGGAAAGTCACCAATATTTTTTCAACAACCCGGCTATGAGGAAGTTATTGTCCCAAAAGTCTAATTTTATTGACTACCTTCATCAAGTGATCTGTGTAGTCCTTCAATGGCTCTGTCTCCGATATCTTCTGCATCTCGAATCCCTTTTCAAATTCAAGATCTGCGTTCTATTTGTCTTCACATTGCCTTGATATTCTTATTTCAAGATATCCCATGCCTGTTTTGCAGTTAATTTTTTAAACTAAAAAAAAATTAAATATAATTGTACCTTTATTGCACAAATTTCATGTTATTTTTAATTTTTAAGAAAGTAAAAATATTACTTTATGTCAATCTCTAATATAAAAAAATAATTAAGTTCAAATTTAAGATTATCTTTAAATCTAAATCTTATTTTGGATACATTTAACTTATGAAATTATATGGAACTAGATTTACATAGAAGATTTCTCAAGGAGAAGAAAAACAATCATCTTGAGTTTCTTCATTTTTCTACTTTGCCTAAATGCGGACCGGAAAAATATTAGTCTTTTTGGTCCTTATTATGAAATATTTTGATTTGTTCTAAGTTTCATTTAGTATGTTCTTATAATTGAAAATAAAAAACTAAACATGTATTTTTACATTTATTGTGTTCTTTCAATTATTAAAAAGTTATTTTTAAGTTTTTCAAGTGAAAGAACATACTAAATGAAACTTTTGACAAATCAAAATACCTTATAATAAGGACCATTGAAATTATTTAATAGAGATTATTAATGTAGTAAAGTATGGAAATCGTTGCACGACCATATCAGGAAATCGTTCGAGCATCATGTCCATAGCAGAAAGGATACCCAAGTGCCGATCAGAGATAATGCATGTCTCCTTGGTCTGGATAACAAACTTCTTCAAATATTTCAGGAACCACTTCCAGCTGGGAAAAGTCTCCTCATCTACCAAGGTAAATGCTACAACAACAATGTTGTTATTCACACTCTTGCACACAACCATCATCAATTTTCCCTTGTATGCACCTCGGAGGTGGATTGCGTCGATGCTAACAACCGGCATAGAAGCATGAAAATAGATTATAGATGGCCAGAAAGCCAAAAAACATACCTTAATACCCTCTTGTCTAAATCTTTAGTACCTTTTGCGAACTTACACTTCACCTTAGTACCAGGGTTGGTTGCGCACATTGTGGACATGGTACGCATCAAAGATATTTTCTTGAACGAGCTTGACTTTGTATGTTGGCTTTAACCGAACACTAGGTGCGACAAGTCAAGCAATCAGTGTCGACATCACATTTCGGCTGTCTTTCTTGTTGTCCCCAGGACAAGTATGGAAATCCGACCATATCACCACTTTCCATAAGTTTGTATCATCCTGCTTCGTCACACGTACCCACCAATTGCATGGAATGCCGTCAAGACGCTCTTGAGGATACTTTGGAGATGATGTCGCTCATTTTACACACCATCTTGACCCATCAGATTTAACAGTGATGAAAGTTTTACCTTGATCAGTGGACCATTTGGCCAGCATTCTTGCACAAGAAATGTACCCCAGCCTTAATTTGATCAATGACACCGTCCCACATCTTTTCGGCATAAGTATTATTCTCCACAGGAGGATTGTCCCATCCACTTATGTCGCCGTAAGCCTCATAAGCCTTCCATCTAGGATTATCAGATGCACTAGTGTCATTGCCATCTTCTTCATCAGAGGATTCACCCGATGGGACGTGTTCATCGTCACTACCAATCTGTCCCCTGCCTTCCTCTTTATCCCTTTCATCTTCACTGTCTTCATTTTGACAATCAGCACTTGTACCTGCACCAGTAGCTTGCTCAGATGAACTTGCATGATCAACCCCACTAATTGGCGCAAAACAAACGTACAATTCAGGCCAATTCTGCGACACTAGGTATATCAACGGTATACCCTCGTCGTCATGAATATGCATATACCACCTTCTACCAGAACTATCGGTCTACATAAGAACAAAATTGACTGTCACCCTTCCCTTATCAAAACCAGCAACTCTACAGACCTTATCCACGAGTTCAATGTAATTCAACTCGCGGTCAATAAATATTCTTTTGTCTGCCATTCTGTTGTTCACATCAACAATTTCATTTACAATTTCAATACCACTAGTCCAGTATACATTCAGACAAAACAGAAAAGATATTTTCGATATCTGTAACAAATAATTTAAACCCTAAATTAAAATGTATCCAACAGTTAATACGAAAATATAAAGGACCGTCTGATTCAAATGCTTTATTCAACTATCTAATTTAAATAATTACTTATCTCATCTTCACATCTATACATCTATTAAATCTATATTCTAATCTTTTCACCAAAAACAAATCTATATTCTAATTTCGTTCCTATACCTAACATAAAGTCTAGAATTAATTCAACTACATATTCATCTTTAAAATACATACATTCAACCAATTCACCCATTTCATACATCAAAATTATATAATTCATCTCAGAATTCTACATAAAATATAAAGACAACAATCTATGCAATAGAGGGTGCAAATCTAAACATTATTCAGATGGCAGAGAGTAGAAACATACCAAAATGATTCAAACACCAATCCTTCTTTCAAATTTTTACATTGCTTTCGCCTGGAATTTTACATTTCCGATTGGAAGCTCTCAAAGCTGAAAATCATATAATTGAGAATGAAAGAAATGCACGTTCGCATTCTATTTTGGCAGATATTTGTACCAAATTCCGCATAAGAGGAATGCGGCTTTGTAAGTTTTTTTTTGTCAGCTTATCTGCCACGTGTCATTACCGGAAGACACGCTCAAGTTTTCTGGATAAGACTTAAAACCGAATAGGAGCAATGCGGTTTTGTTTTCCGCAAATAGAGTATGCAGTTTTTTGATTTGAACATTCAAATTTTGCCGTCTTATGAAATTATTTTTCTAAATTTGTAATTGTCAATACCGCATTCAGGATTTGCGGATTTAGTTTATTACTTTTTTATTCAACATCGAATTTCCTACTAGTTTTGACTTTAAAAAAAAAAATTAACAAAACCGCATTCCGTGTACGCGATTTTTTTAATTCATTTCATTTAAGATTTTCGGAATGTAGCATAGCGGAAAGGGTATTTGTTTTTACAATTTAAAAACCTGGAACCATATGTGTCCACAAGTGGTCCTTTCAATGGCATTAATCTCAAGCTTCCGAGAATACCGTGAATGTAAAATATAATTTTAAGGTTTTTTCTTTACTTAGAAAAACTGAAATTTAGAGCAAATAAAAAAACTTTATAATAAAGACTCGACAGTTTCATTACTCGATTAGTCTATTTCGATAATTAAGTTGATTGGATTTATCACGATTCACGCAGATGTGTTCGTCCAAGTAAGATTGTAAGATCAAGATAATGGCCACTTATTAACTTCACAAGTGTGATTGAACCCTTGTTTCTTTATAGCACAGCTCTATGTTTAGAGATCTTAATCGCTCAATTTACCCATTCATGATGATAATATTTGCACCAGTGACTTTGTTCCTAAAACGAGTGACTTTGTTTAAAGATTTTGATCTTCTCTTATTGTTACACTGGTTTTAGTCTGTCAATGACACATACGAATAAGATATTGTACCGCGAGGCGCGAGAAGCAAATTTCTCTCTGTTTCGTTCATCACCTTCTTGCTATCTCAAAGGAGTAAGTAAACCTTTAAACTGTTGATTTCTCATGGATTCATCAATGTATCCACACAAAAGCTTTGAGAGATTCCTCAATTCCTGTGTTTTTAGATCACAAGCTACCGTAATTGTTACCAAGGTTTTTAGTACTCTGGAATCTCTCCACTCCAAAAAAAGAAGTGGTCTTATTTCTTAAACTATTTATGATTCCCCTCCACATACCACATGTAAACTTCACCATCGTTCTAAGAATCCAGTCGCTACTGATATTATATGGTGCAGTATTAGCTTCTTCCTTTGTGCGGGTATACAAAAAAAGACAAAAAGAAAATAAGGAAAAAGAGAGATTCTGCACTCAATCTAGCATTCTGACAAAAGAAACTCCAACATTCTGAACATACAATGTGATGATCCTGGAGACCGGAAAATCGAACAATACCTATGGGATTTTTAGACTCAATTAAGCTGATACAACTCCACTGAACAAGATTGTTTCACAAAATGGACACAATTGATTAATAAATAGTGAGACGAAAGATAAGAATTCAGCATCAGTTATTACATTTGCAGTGTCATCTTTACAGATACAGAGATGCATCTGATAATCTTGGGGTCGGTTTGGCAACCAAAGCCTTCCTTTTCTTTAACACAATACCAAACTTCTCTTCCACATCCAAACTTTCTCCATCAGGCATTGTCCAATCAAACGAGTGAACTAGTGAAGCAAGCGAAAGCATGAACATCCTCACAGCCATTTCTGTCCCTGCACAAATTCTTCGACCCGAGCCAAACGGGAAGTAACTGAAATCATTTCCACTGTAATCCAGCATTTTACTACCCAAGAATCTTTCAGGACGGAACTCCAAAGGATTCTCCCATATCGAAGGGTCTCTGTGTACTGCCCAAGCATTTATAAAAACACGAGCGCCTTTCGGAATCGTGTATTCTCCAACAATGCATGTTTCTCTGGGGCAGTGAGGAACTAGGAGGGGAAGTATAGGGTGCAGCCTCAATGTTTCTTTCATCACTGCGTATAAGTATGGTAAATTTTGAATGTCAGACTCTTCCACAGTCCTATTTTTACCCACAACTGTCTCCAGCTCCTGCTGAACCTTGCTTAAAGTTTCGGGGTTGTACATCATCTCAGACAAGGCGAATTCCATAGTGTTCGAGCTTGTGTCAGTTCCTGCTACGACCATGTCCTGTTCCTCCCCATGATGAAACAATTGTCAAATAGCAAAGTTTCACAGATTTTGCAGCACTAAAAGGGATAGAGTTTGGATATGTAACAGTCTAAATAATCCCACCAGTTTGATAACTAGAGACAGGTTTAACGCCAAAAAGTTGAAGTACTTTAGCAAGTAGTGTGCATTGGATATCAAAAAAAGCACAAAACAAAAAACATGTATTTAACGCGATAGCATGAGGGATCAGATGAATATCAGAGATAATGTTTAGTTCTACCATATTCTAGGAAAATTCTTATCATGATTAATCTTGTTACAGCATTGAAACTAGGTGATAACTGATAACAAATGGACCAGATAGAGAGACATACCATGAATAAGGCCTTGAGATGAGTCATGGTAAATTTAGTTTTGCCATCCCCTTCATCTTTCATTTTCAGCAAGAACTGCAGGAAATCCTTGCTCTTTTTTAAATCAGCACAAACTTCCTTCATCCTTTGATCAATCAACCTCTCGAATATTCTGTCAAACTTCCCTGCTGAAATTTTGGTTTTCTTCTGAATTCCTTGCAGATCGAATCTTGCCAAAGCAGGGTAAAAATCCGATATATTAGGCATCCCCAAACATTGAGTAATCTCATGGATTACTTGCCTGAATTCTGCGCCAAGACTCGTCCTTTCGTCTCCCTTTACAGTGCCCCCCCACAACATATGGGTAGTCACATTAAGAACGGTTAAAAACATCTGCTCCCCGACATTAATCGGCTTCCCAGACTGTTTGTAGAAGAATTTAATCATCTGCTGTATTTCCTTCCGCCTGAGGGTGGAAACAGAGTCTAAAGTGGCATTGCTAAGCATTCCCCTCACACTTACTTTTCTCAGCATCCTCCATTCAGGACCATAAGGATTCCAAACAATATCCGAGCCACCGTAAACAGCTTCCCGGCCTGCAGCCGGAACGTCCCGGTTGGCAAAAATTGTGTCTTGATCCTTGAGCACTTCCCTAGCCAGTGCAGGGGAACTAATAACAATCCCTACTATTTTTCCAAGCCTGAGAGTTAGTATTGGACCATAAGATTTTGAAAGGTTTGTGAAATATGCATGAAGCTCTGGGTCAAGTGACAAAAGATTTCCAACCAGGGGTAAAGTTTGTGGACCTGGTGGTAATGGTGGCACCTCTTTGTTTGACTTCTTGATGAAAATGAGAGCAAACCATATTATAGCAAGCCCACAGAGAGCATAAGAAAGTAGATCAGAGTTGCTATTGGTGGAGGTGTTGAGTGAGATATGGAAGATCATATTTTACCAGGCAAATGGGCTCATTCCAGAGGAGTAAGTCAGAAACGAAAGACCTTTTCAAAAAAAAAAAAAGTCAGAAATGAAAGGAATTGCTGATCAATTCAACCAGCAAAGTTCGATTTGTAGCTGTTACTGAAATGCTTGCCATCTACACTCATTTATCAAATAACCCTCCCTCCACCGATTAACGAGTCTCCTAATTTTTAGGATGGCTGATACATCACATGAGCTCCAATACAAGTTCTACTCTAATGGATTTTAAACCAACATTGCCTACTCTATTTATCAAGACAATTTTGGTTATTGGTCATGTTATACCAGCTGGAGGTGTACCAGCTGGTGTTTATATTATTATCTAACTTTCTGGCTTATCTAACTTTCTGGCCAACTTTCATCCTGAGCTTTTTTGTTCAGCCTACTTTCTTCACTTAAGGTGATATTTGGTAAAGGTGTCAACATTGTCTTACTATATTTGGTGCACATTAGTAGTTTGGCTGGAGTGATCATGCTTTATGCTCAACTCATTTTTTGTATGTATCCAGGGACAGCACATGGTGCGATTTTCCCAAAATTATTTCTCCAAAAAACATGTGGTTCTGACTTCTGTTAAAAATAATCCTTCATCACTTCATACAGCAGTATGAAGACTTTATCCAAAAAAAGTTCAAGAGATTGGGAGGAGAAACTCAAAATTTAGAAGATCAAGATGAGTGAATCATGGAAGGATTACTCTTTAATTACGACAAAGCGAACTCAAAGGAGTTTCTAGGAAGGATTTGCAATATTATTTTAGGTGAAATAAGGCCCCAATTATCAGTTCAAATTCCCTGGATTCTTTTTGGTTCTCAAATACTAGCTAGAACCGGCTGTTCATCCTCATCTGGACCTCTCAAGATAGACTAATGAACTCTAGCTGTGACCATAATATAAGTCGATAATGCATAAAATATTCTTGCCATATTGAAACTATCTAATTTCTCAATTTCATCAGTAAATGAAGGATTACCTTTGCTACAAAGGGGGAAGAGAACTAAACAATGCATCATCAGTAAGAGGCAAGGAAGCTTCAGATTCTGTAGGCCATTCAGCACTCAAATCGATCCCCTCAAAATTGATTGGCCTATTTCTACCATCTCTGCTTCTATCAATTGCTTGTAACCATAGATTGCAATGCACATAAACTAAATCATTCAACTTATCAGGCTCTCCTCTTAGACATCTCCTGTCGTGCATGTTTCGAAAAGTAATCCAGTTCCATCTGCACCAGTGGGAGCTACAAGGTTGGCTTAGAATTTGTATTGCAGCTCTCTGTAATGTTGGGATTTCGTAACCATATGCAGCCCACCAATCATCTGAAAAGAATCCGAATATAGGAAAGACAATGAGACAGTAATTAATATGGAGATACACTATTAATTGATGAGAAACAAAAAAGATGAATGCAGCTTTTCAGCCTAACCAATTGATTAGATACAACACACCTGGAGAATTTAATGTTCTACCCTTTATGGAAAATTCAGTCCCTAGAGAGCCTTGTGCATTTATGTATACGGGATGTTCTACAGTGATATCCACTTTATCTTGGTCCTCTCTAGCCATTTTCATCATGGCTTCTTGAAAACCATTCCTCATCCTTGAGTCCATCTTGAAGCTTGGATTGTAGAAAATGGAAGGGTTAAGGAATGCAGATGCTGTAAGTAATGGGGAGAGAAGTTGAGCGTACCACCTATTGTCAATTAGTTCCAAAATTTTCTCATACTTCTCTTCAGAATTTCTATAATATGCCTTAATATTAAGCTTTGCCCTGACCATTCCTTCGTATATGTAACCAATTGCAGGCATGTCCCCATCCACAATTCTAAGGATCTTAATTAGTGGTTCCGTAACACTAACAGCTTCACGAGCAGAGTTCCAAAATCTATCTAGATACAACAGGGAAACAATCGCTTGAACTTCAGAACCTCGATTATGGATAGATGATAACCACTCTGGATGAGAGAACATTCGTTTTAAGTTAACCTCTTGCGTCACAATGGACCTTAAAGAAAGGAAATGAGAAACAAATCCAGGAACTTTTGGCCTAATTAGTTCCCCTCCACATGTGAACTTTCTCATCATGGCAAGAATCCAGTCATTACCGTAGATATATCGTGTGATAGTATTGGCTTCTTCCAAGACTCTGTGCACCCAATCTAGCTGACTAAAATCCTCCAGCATTTTGTTGATACAATGTGATGCACATGGAGACCAGAATAATGAAGAATACTTTTCCATTAGAAGCCTGCCAACGTATACAAAGCACTTGGTGCTCTCAGTTATTACTTGAACAATGTTTTCAACACCAACTTCCAGGATAACACCTTCAATGACTGTAAACAAATAAGTAGGATCTTCTGCACAATTTGGTATATCTACAGACCGCAGAAAGAATGTTCCTTTGGGACATGTAACAGAAAAAGCCAGAATTGTTTTGTTCCTGTCATCGGACCAACTATTACATAGGACTGTGCAACCTGTTTCCTTCCACTCATTTCTTACCTTGTTATACTGTTCATGTATATCAGCCTTCACGCTTTCCAAGAGACTAGACCTTAATCTCTCAGAACTTGGTGCTTTGTAACCCACTCCACATTCTCCAACAGCATCCACCATGTCCTGATAGTATGTTGATTTAGCAGCACTGAAAGGAATAGAGTTCTGAAAGAAAAATGCGGCGATCTTTCTGTCAGCGTGATATCGCTTTTGGTGTTGAACTTCATCGACAGGCATATTTTCACTTGGCAAATGATGTCGAACTAACATAGAAGGGCTAGTGCTTCCATTTTCTTCACTAGAACCATGGTTAGGGTGAACACCGCCACTTCCTGAAGAACTATGCTGCTGACAATTTAAAGCTTGATCCTCCTCCTTCTGCCTCTTGGGAGTCTTCTGTTTCTTTGGGGTGCTAAGTATAAGCTTTATACGGTCCCGAACATCCATGGGTACTTCAGTGCATGGGACAACATCCTTGTTCTTAATCTGTGCCAAATGAAACTTCATCCGATAAACGCCACCACTGAACTCCCTTTGACAGTAATTGCACCTGACCTTCTGTTTAGTTGCATCCACAAGAACACAGTGTTCCCAGCATGCATCTCTCCCACGAACCATTTGGTTACCCAAAACCGAGAAAAGTTTTATCCCAGCTTAATGCACCTTTCTAAATCAACAAATGCCACATTTAATTTACTTATACAGATTAATCATCACCAGTCACCACACACACACTAAACTTGCCGGGAAGTAAAAGACTGTCAGATACTCAGATTACCAATCCTACAGATTAATACAGAACTCAATTCACTAGGAAACAATGTCAAGAGTTGGGTCATATATTCGTTTAGAAACAAGTTCAAAAGTCAGCAACAGTACCCAACAAGGGAAGCCTAATTCTTTTCCCTGCTTACAATCGCTTATAATCGAAGATATTGAATCCAAGAAAAGATATTCATATCAGCAGCTAACTGTTATATGAATTCTGAAGAACACAAATTTGGAGAAAGGAAACATAAAATCAAAAGAGGGAAAAAAGAGAACAAGACATGAGTACCCAGTTGGAAATGGCAGAGAAGCCGGTGGTTGATAGAGAGTTGACGGTGGTCGGAGTGGGTTTGACGAGGAATTGAAAGACCCCGGCGATGAATTGGTTAACCTCGCCAAGCAGATGCCGATTTAATGAGGACGAGGAATTTATTTTTGGAGTTTTTCATTGTCACGTGCT
Source organism: Oldenlandia corymbosa var. corymbosa (assembly GCA_949775105.1). Lineage (NCBI taxonomy): Eukaryota > Viridiplantae > Streptophyta > Magnoliopsida > Gentianales > Rubiaceae > Oldenlandia > Oldenlandia corymbosa. The sequence goes on along the minus strand of OX459119.1, from coordinate 6,843,187 downwards.
GTATGGCTTGGCTGCTTTTTGGACATTTTAGACTATCCTCTGTTTAGTGATTTAGAAGCGCTCCTTTCTTTCTTTTTTGTTTTTTTTTTTTTCTCGTTTTTTAGATTGTCTTGGTGGTGACCAAGGTTTCCCCTGTGAAAATGGAGTACCGTGAAGCTTAAAATTCACAAGATCAAAAGTTCAACCACTTTACTCCTATGACTGATTTTCCGCAAACACATTTGAAAAGCTATGATCTAGGTCACCTTTTCATTATCATCCGTGAAACATACAAACTTTAGAAGAGCGATACATGAAGCAAGAAAGTAAACGTAAGGTCCAGAAAGTCCACACTTCGGTGTGGAGCACAAACTTGAACCAAGTAGAAATGGTCATATTAAACATTAAAACTCCCATGTTAAGGAATCAGTTAGGCTGATGTTCATTATCAGGCAAACTAGTCGTAGAGCTAAGTTAGATCGAATGCAATCAGAAGAATACATCAGGCGTCGCAACAAAGAGGCAAGGTATAAGGAACAAGATGAGCAAGAAATTCCAGCCCAAGCAGTCCAACAAAATGAGAGTTTTGAATTATTCGCACCACAAAATCTTGAATTCACAGAAAGTGCAGCAGTTCAGCTTGTACTAAGAGCATAACTCCTCATTCATTAAGCACCTATTTATCATTCGAGTAGACGAGCTGCCTAACTTTGTTGACACAATCAGCATAACTGCCAACTACAAAGCGACATTTCAGAGGGGCATTCTTGTTTTCATTGTAGCACTGCTTGCAGGCCTCCAGCTTATCTAAACAGGGAACAGGCTTCTGCTGTGGAAGCTTGAACTCCTTATCATGAAGATCCTTTGCTCTTTCAGTAACTTCCTTCAGCAAGTTCTCCTCTTGCTTCTGCAGCCTCTCCACCACGTTTTCACTTTCTTTCAGGACAGATCGAATGGCATCTAACTCTGCCTGAGAAGACTGTTGAGGAGGAAGGGGCATGTAAAGAGGCGACTGAAGCCATCCAGTTGGAGGTGGCGCGCTAACAACTTCAGAATCATCAGAGAGTTGCTTAGACTGAGATTTCTGCGGATTTCTAGGTTCTCTTGGTAGCTCTGGTTTTGGTTTCTTAGTTTTCTTCTTTGCTTTCACACTTTCCTCGGCAAGCTGGTTAACTAAATTGGTACTAATTTGAATTGTAAAAGGTGGTTCACTCATGGTTCCAGAAGTCCCTCAATCACCTGAAACACACATTTACAAACAACCAAAACGTGTCACTAACAAACAGGCCAGTTAAAACTCCATTGAGGTCCAAACAAGCAATAGGTGGAACTTCAAACAAATGGAAGATATCTAAGGCATTCAAGAAACTCTAGGAATTTCAAAAGGCAGAAAAGGCAAGAAAGGGTTGTATAATCATGCAAAGAGAGCTGAGTGCATTTGTCAAACAACAAAATTCAAACCAATTGAAACTTTTATGCAACAATCCAGTCAGATTAAAAAGAAATCTCAAGACTGAAATAAAACACCTGCATTCAAGCACAAGACTAAAATCTCTAGCAAGTTGGTAAAGACCCATCACTGGACAAAATCCTAACACCTTAGCAGAGATTTTCATGCATTAGATGCCAGATAGCAAGTCACATTCTAAAAGTCATGGACATGGTTTGTTCTTAAGGTAACACAACCAAAAAAAAACCCCACTAGCTAGAGCTTAAATTCCCAGGACATCATCGACCACTTCAGCCATATTTACATGACAAGTACAATAAAACACGGAAGAGTACTCCAATCCCAGAGTTAAACTATTACTCCCGTCGATAACCAGACGACGCAGCCTATTGGACAATGTTCAGGCATTACCTATTGAACAAAGTTAAACTATTAATGCCGTCGATAACGAGATGACGCAGCATATTGAACGAAGTTCAGGTATTACCATGACATTTCCTGATAATTTATCAACGATTTAATCAACAAAATAGCATGAAGTGACCAAAAAATCATAAGTTATATCAATAAGCTAAAAAGACAGTGTTACAAAGAAATAGTGATGAAACATAATCAAAAGGTGGTTTAAAAAATAGGGTACATAATCAAAAGGTGGTTTAAGAAAATCAGACTAGCATGGCTTAAAATTGGATAAACCCACAGTTGCCCTGCTTCCATGTGTACGGATTCTGAAAAAGAACAGTTCTCATCCAATGCTAAGATTTCCAAAAAACCATTGATCATATATCATCCTACAATTTCAAGTTCTGAAATTCCAGGGATATTCAGAAGCAAATCCTTATCCTAAATCCAGAACAGACCAGGTTACACGAAATGCAATTTTCTGCAAGGTATAGTACCAATGCATAACCGAACTCCTTATCACATCCTCCTAGCGTTAAATTACTAAATTAAAGCATCCCTAAACCAAAACTCCCAATTCCAAGAGGTAAATATCCAAGTAAAACCGGAATGGCATAGCTTAATAATTCCATTTCCCAAAATAAGAAAAACCCACAGCAATCATGCACAAAGTAAAACCGTAAGCTATTCCTTTTGAGAAACCGGTTGATTAGAAGTAATCGTCTATCTCAATCCCATCGAAATCATTTCTCCCGGCGATTGACATCATACGAACAAAAATTCAACAAAATGCTACAAAAAAACACGCGCATCATACAGTCTGAAAAAAAATTGAAAGGCCAATATGCATTATAATGAAAATTGACAGTCGAATCAACATAATCTTACCTCCTGTTCCGCGCAGATCCTTCGACGGGGTGATCGCACAGACGCAGTGAAGCACGAGTTAGGGCTTTGAAGCTATAACCCAAAGCCGAGTTACTGGGTCGGTTGTCGGAGGAAAAGTTAATTTAAAAATAAAAAGAAAAAAGAAAAAGAAATAATTCATTTACATTTAAAAATAAAAAGAAAAAAGAAAAAGAAGTAAATTTACATTTGGGGGCTTCGGGCAAATAAAGAGAAGTTTTTATTTCATTATGTTACGTTACTTCTAAAGTCTATAGTAATAAAAATAATTCAGAAATTAAAATAGTCATCAAATCAATAAAAACATTTGAAAATTTTAGTTTTTTAAACTAAAAGAAAAAACTAAAAGAAAAAAATTAAATATAATTGTACCTTTATTGCACAAATTTCATTTTATTTTTAATTTTTTAGAAAGTAAAAATATTACTTTATGTCAATCTCTAATATAAAAAAATGATTAACTTAAAATTTAAGATTATCTTTAAATCTAAATCTTATTTTGGATACATTTAACTTATGAAATTATATGGAACTAGATTTGCATAGAAGATTTCTCAAGAAGAAGAAAAACAATCATCTTGAGTTTCTTCATTTTTTTTACTTTGCTTAAATGCGGACCGGAAAATACTAGTCTTTTTGGTCCTTATTACGAAATATTTTAATTTGTTCTAAATTTCATTTAGTGTGTTCTTATAATTGAAAATAAAACAGTAAACATGTATTTTTACATTTATTGTGTTCTCTCAATTATTAAAAAGTTATTTGTAAGTTTTTCAAGTGAAAGAACATACTAAATGAAACTATTGACAAATCAAAATACCTTATAATAAGAACTATTGAAATTATTTAATAGAGATTATAAATGTAGTAAAGTATGGAGGTTTGCCTTACTAAATAAAGTAATAATATAAATATTAAAGTTATTAATAAAATAACTCAGAATAATAAAATTAAATTTTTATTATTAATAAAATAACTCAAACTAACAAAATTAAATTTTTTAAGAAAAAATCAAAATTTTTATGTTCTAAAAAAAGACTTCTTAATTTCCGAATTTAGTCTTTTTAAAGTCTAAATTCCTAAAAAGATTGAAAATAATTGGAGGAGATTTCACATATGTTTAAAATCTGTAGTAAGTTTGGTTTGGAAAAGGTTATACCCTTCTTGTACATCTATAGGGAGTATTTGCAGTTGTGGTCCAAATATTACCACCAAGTTAGAAATCACATTGGAAAATAATAGTTGGCTCCTCTTTTGAAATAGAAAAATCAAGAGTGTTTAAAAATTGTTCCCAAAGGAAAACCTATGGAACTATACATCTTTATAGTCCCAATATATATATATAATAAGGAGGGTTAAAAGGCAGAGAAAACTGTTTGGGGTGTAGTTGGGTTTCCCATTCTTTTGGTCTTATTGTTATAGGATTGACAAGTAGAATGTGTAGGGTCTCCATTTGTTCCATGATGTTTAAGGGAAACAGACCCGGATGTATTAACAAGAATGAATTCAAAAAAAATTTGGTTGTGAATTGGGGTTCTAGGGATAAAATTAGTGTTTGGAGACAAGATGTTTTAGACTAACTCTTGAGGGGTGTTCCAAAAATCTTGTTGAACCTGCACAAGATTGACGTAATTTTGATTTTTAAGATATTCGGTGGTTCCACATTTTGAAACAAGTAATTTCTGGACCATTTTGAACTGCCATTCTTTTTGGAAAAGGGAAACTTGAGGTCACCTCAGTTTGAGTACTGGAGCTAATCGACTCCACTGGTTCAGATTTTATTAATTTAAATTCAGCAGCTTGTGCTAAAGTTTTAAAGTTACTAATGGGGTTAGAAGTTTGGTCTAATACCTTTGTTCTTCTTCTTCTACAATATCTGCCCATGTTTTTGCTGTTTTAAGAGGTATTAGTTCAATGGTTTGAGGATTCCGGGAGACTATAGCATAGTCTTTTGGTGAGTATGCTAGTTTAGGATAGGTCTTTGAAGATTATACTTCATCTTAGATGCATGGTTCCATATGTTTTCCTTATGAAACAAAGTTTAGGCGGTATTAATGTAAAGATACAATTAAAAAATAGGCAGTATAAACCTGTCATATTTAAATTAATATAATGTATAAAATAAATAAAAGAATTTAGTTTAGGTGATTATAAACCTGTAATATTACAAAGGTTTAGAAAAGCTTATAATGGTTTAAAGTTTGTACAATGATAAGAGAATGATAAAATAGTTATAAGAGTGAATACCTTACTTCGAGTTTTCGAACTTGAAAAAGACCTTCAAGCATATAAATGTTTTTCTTGAGAGAATATTTTGTTTACAGTTAGAGCTTACAATTAGAGTGAGAAAGTAAGTAAGAGTAGAATGAAAACATGTCCTCCTTTTTCTTCACGCCTCTGTTTATGGAAAATATTTTTGTTGCTTACATGCTACGTATAGTACCCCACTACAGTAGTTTTCGTGTTTTGATTCTACAGAGTTTTCATGTTCCGGCATCTACAGTATTTTCGAGAATCTACAGTGTTTGTGAATGGTATTTATTTTTTATTCTGTGAGAGACAATATCCCATAAAAATCATAACACGCGCTAGGATTGGCGAAGAAGGTTGAAAGGGGAGAACAATCGACCAGTGGATCTGAACCCAGTCTTTTCAAATCAACCGGAGAAAAGGTGCAAACAATGGCTTCCACTTCGCGGAAAACCTCTTTACTGTCCGCTGCAATGACTAACCCATTATTGGGGGCTAGGGGTTCCTGTAGGCATGGGAAGGGAACTTCAGCATTGGGTTGTATTTTCAACAATGAATGGATTATGGTAGCTCTGGATCATTCGAGCCTGTCACCTGGTTCATTTCCAGAAAATGTTCTTGAACTCAATTCAAACCTCCTCGCTGCTTTCTCTGTAGGGAGCCAAAATTCCCATGACTTTTTGCTCAACCATCTGCGAGAGAAGTGCCACAAACATGAACTCGGGGAGGAGAGAAAAGCTTCTGCTGCGGAAGCATCTAAATGGCTAGCTAGCTTTCTATCTCTTCATCCTGACAGAGATGAGGGTTTGTCACTAGGAATACTGATTGTTGGGTGTGACAATTAATCGGGACCTTCTCTGTACAATGTGGACGGTAAGGGAAAACTGCTCAAACAATCTTTCCTTGGAACCGGATCTGCTTCAACAGCTCAAGATATATTTGTTTCCAAGTTTTTCTTTAAGCCTAGCAGTTGTATTTCAATGGTTAAAGCTGTGGATGTGGCCAAGAGTGCACTTTGTATTGGTGCATACAACATGCCTGAAAGTCTTGAATGTGGCAGTGTTTTCATAGTCGAAAGTGCTAGGATTACACCGGTAGTCTTCAGTGAAGATATATTAGCATGGGAAAAGCACTTCAACAAAGCTGGGAGAGAGTGGCAAGAACCACACCTCAGGAAAGTTCACAAGCAGATGGCGTTTTTCTAGTTTGGCAAGGGGAGGATTTCTAAGTCTTTTATCATATTTATGGGTTGCACTGAGTGGTTTTCTTACTTTAAGTTTTAAGGAACGTATTCTTATCCGACATGATATTTTTTTTTAAAATTATCCAGCCCCGAAGCCTTGTGTTCTGCATGAGCTTGGAGCTTGTTATCCGACTCCTCGACAGGTTCTCCCTGTATGAGAAAGTGACTTTCTAGCCTTTATTATTAGGATTCTGTACATCTTCCATCTCAGTAAGAAGGTGCAACAATATGAACTGTTCCTAAATAGATTATCTGAGAAAAAAAAAATCCCATAAAAATCATCTTCATTTTCCTCCCCTTGAAGGTCAATAAGGGAGTCTGTCAAATTTTGTAGATTAGATATGCTTGGAGACGTTGATGACTTGAGTTGATTTAACAGATGTTCTAATTGCTTGACATAATCTTGCTTTGATTCCATTGATGCCAATCTTGACTGGATTATACTAATTTTGTTTGCAAGATCTGAAAAATAGGTCTAACATAAACAATATTGACTTCGAGTTTTCATCTTTATTTCCTGTACTAAATTCTTAATTCTGAATTTTGAATTTAGTCTTTTTAATATAATTTTATATTAAAAATTAATCTAAATCTTATATAATTGTAAACAATTTCAGTAATTTGTATTTTTAAAATGAACATATTTAAGAAGATGATTTTTTCGAGCAATATAATATCTAATCTGATTCTCAATAATTTCATAAGTTTTTTTTTTAACCAGGGCAAGCCTGGCAGGGGATTAACCCAATTTATTAAAATAAAAATATTCGTTACAGATAGTGAGAATACAAGGTACAAGAATGATCATCAAATTCTAAGACTTGGAAAGCCCATACAATCTAAAGTAATAAGGTCTCTCACTGTATGAGGAAGATCCCTTAGATCAAGAAAACGCTGAGATGTACCATAGGAGGCCATACCAGCGAGTTTGTTAGCAACAAAGTTGGCTTTACAATAGACATGGCTAACAGAGAAATTCAGACTATGGACTAGGAACTGGATTTCCTGGATGTAAGATCTGTACCGCCAAGGAGGTTACTCGTAGGATTGTATTAGTAAAGCAAGGGATAAATTATCCATTTGTACCTCAACATTTTTAAGATCCAGCAACCAACATCTTCTTAGGCTAAAGAGTAGGCCGCTTACTTCAGCTAATGTGCTATCTCCTCGACCAACAAAGCCAGCCTCACCAAAGATTAAAGAGCCAAGATGATCTCGAATTACAAAGCTATAGCCCGATGCATTTTCATCCAGAATAGAGGAACCATCTTTATTTAGTACAAAGGAATTTTATTGCGGCCTTTTCTACCATACCACTTGGATAACTCTATCCTTATGAGCAAAAGAAACAGAGGGAAAGATTGATACGATGAGATTCTTTTCCAATGTAGATCATGCCGGAGGAGAGTGGACCATTAGAAGATTCCGTAAATCATCCATTACTAATTGTTTAATTTGAGATAAAGAGAAATTTTTTCCATCCATAATGAAGCCGTTGCGAGCCTTCCAGAGTTCCCGAAAAATGAAGATCGGAGTATCCATGATCGCCTCTCTTCTTGCTGAAGTGAAGCTTCCAAGTGAAAACCAAGACTGAAATATGTGCCATACTATTGAAGCCGGTGGAAAATTCACTTGGAATAATGCCGAGAAATGCACCCAAATCAACTTGGCAAATGTGCAATCAATGAAGGTATGCTGGATAGAGTCCTCATTATTCCTGCAAAAAATACAAATAGAGGGATTAACATTGATTCCGAAAGAAATTACCATGTTTGAAAAAGGAAGCAACTTGTTAATGAGCTTCCAACAGAAAAAAGAGATGCAGAGTGGAATGAAATGATGCCATAAGCTTTTGAGAACTCCCTGTTTAGGCTGCTTGGAATGGAGGGCATCATAAGCCGACTTGCTGGTGAAATTTCCACTTGAAGTCGGTTGCTAAATTACACGGTCTTCCTCCTCACAGAAGATCTGATCAGAGTTCTGCAAATGTGCCAATGTTGTCGGAGTTAGTACATTCTGGAAAGAGGACAGATACATTTCTTTTCATTATAGAAATCCTTAATTGAAAGATCAGGCTGAGGTGGAGGAGCTGTCGAAATGTCCCATAAGACCCCCAATGATGACCAATTAGCATGCCAATAACTAGATTTTCCATTCTGAATAAGTATTTTAGAATGGCGCAAAACAATGTGTTCAATCTTTTCAACACGACTCCAAGAAGTCTTGCGACGAGCAGTTGCAGACAAGGAAATGATGAACTTAGCCCATAAACCCTGTTTATTCCTGAATTTTCACCACATTTTCGCAGAGAAAGCCTTCACCACGTCTCTAAATTTGCACAAGCCTATGTCATTTTCATCCACCGGGAAAGTTAATCGTTCCCATGATCGCCAATGCCTTTTCCCTTCTTCTGATCCTTGCCAGAGGAACTGTTGACAACGTCTTTCAAGCTGGTTAAGAACAGAGGTTGGTGGAGAGATGGCTGCAAAAACATGGATTGGGATTGCCAAAAGAATGTGCTTGATTAGAAGGAGCCGACCACCCGAACTCAACAACTTGTTTTTCCAGTTCTTTAGTTTAGCGTCAAGGGCATCATATAAATGCTGGATTTGATCAGCCCGTTTCCGCCCTTGTGTAATTTTGCATCTGAGGTAATGAAGGGGCATAGACCCTTGCTGCATCCCTAAAATGCAACGAATTAGAACGAGGCATTGCTGCGGACAAGAATCATCGACGTAGAAGCTGCTTTTTCTGACGATTAGTTTTCTGTCCAGAAGCTTTTTCATAGTCGACGAAAAAAGCATTTAAGGCTTGAAGTGATGCTTTAGATCCTTTGGTAAAAACCAAGAGATCGTTGGCGAAGCATAGGCGCGAGATGAGTTTTGATCCAGCAGGAGTATCAAAGCCATCAATCACTTGTTGCTGTATTAGAAAGTTGAGCCGGCGAGACATTGCTTCTGAAATTAGAATAAAGAGGTATGGCGACAATGGATCGCCTTGTTTTAAGCTCCTAGAAGCTTGGAAGAAACCTTCCGGTTATCCATTTATAAGAATAGAAAACCAACTATTAGATAGGTTAGAAAAAATCAAAGAAATAAAACGAGTGGGAAAACCAAACCGAATGAGTGTTGCTTTGAGGAATTCCCAAGAAACTCTATCGAATTCCTTCATCACGTCGACCTTGAGGATGAGATTATTGCCAACCCCTTTGTGACCCAAAAATTGGCATAGATCTTGAGCTAACAAAATATTATTGATGATGTCCCTCCCGGCCAAGAAAGCCGATTGCTCTTCTGATATTAATTTGGGCAAAATCGGCTTCAACCTTTCAGTAAGTAACTTCGTAAATATTTTATATATGAAGTTACATAAACTAATAGGTTGTAGATCAGAGAATGTTGAGATTGAGGTCTTCTTAGGGATTAGGGTCACCAAAGTGCTTCCAATGGAGCGAGGAATCAGAATGCCATGAAGGAACTCTTCGCATGCCTTAAGGAGATCAATGGCAATTATATCCCAACATTGCGTATAAAAAAACCCTCCAAAGCCATCCAGACCCGGAGCACTATCTTGATCAAGACCAAAGACGGTTGACTTGATCTCCTCCATTGTGATTCAGTAGAGCCTCATGATCATATTCATTGAGCAAGTGAGAAATTTGTTGCAAAAAAGAATCAATTCCTTGGTTAGCCTCCTCAGCCGAGAGAAGGTTTTTGAAAAACGTAACTGCTTGTTCCTCAATAGCATCCCTGAATGTTATCCAATTGCCTTCATCAGATTGTATTTTATTGATCCCCAAGCGAGCTTTACTTTCGGTTAATGAGGCATAGAAAAACTTTGTGTTGGCGTCGCCTTCTTTTAGCCACTTTAATTTTATTTTCTGATTCCAAAAATCCTCATGTTCCTTGAGCTTTTGTAGGAGGTGCACTTTAGATTGATGAAGTTGCAATCGATCGCCTTCCGATTTACTGAGATCATACTGAATTTCAAAAGCTTTGAATTCATCTTCAACATTTTTCAAATTATCAAAAACGTTGCCAAAGGTTTCCTTGTTCCATATTTTGAGCGCAGCTTTCAATCTTCTCAACTTAGGAAAATCTTAACATGCCTTGCTGAACCATTGGTTGAGTCCAATTATCCTCCACAACTTTTAAAAAATTTTGTCTCCGAAACCACACTTTCTGGAACCTAAAAAGCTTTGGCCAAATTTCATCATTTTGCTTGTATTGCAACAAAAGTGGCAATGATCAGAGGTTGTCCGGTTGAGATATTCGACAGAAGCTGAAGAAAAGAGATCAATCCATTCCTGCGAGAGGAGTAGTGATCAAGCTTTTTACTAATCCATCCCGTACTACGAGTTCCACCCCAAGTAAAATCATCCCCCACTGTGGTTAATTCCAGCAAGTCACAAGTCTCAAAGCAATCATTAAATTCCTCAATGGCCGTGTGATCCTAAACAGAAAAGCCAGAGTATTCCTCAAGAGATCAGATGACATTAAAATCGCCTCCAACTAACTAAGGAGAGGCCAAATGATGTTGTAGAAATATGGCTAAGTCCTCCCATAAAGCATGCCTTCCATTGCGAGTTGACTTTGCATATATGGCCGTCATGAAAAAAGCCTAATTATCAAAAATTCGTGTGACCTCATAATGTAAAGACTGATTCGTGCCACAATGAAGCTGAACATCAAATTCATTAGTGAAAAAACACCAAATTTTATTAGTACTAGAAGCAAAGCATTTGGAGAAACCAAGTTCAATTCGGATTTTATCTATTTTATTTGAGGTCATAGGTTTCAATAAAACTAAAATAGAGATTTTATATCTTCGGATTAGTGTTTTCAGACGACCTTGAGAAACCTGATTAAAAAATGTCTGAATTAAAAATTAGATTTGAGTATAATCTTTCATTTTAACTTACTATTTTTTTTTTTTTTGTGTAAGAGATTACTATAAGAATAATACCATAAATCCCCAAACCTTCCAAATTAAAAATAATTTAAATTTTATGCAAAAACGTTCAATTCTTTTATTTTTTGTTAATTAGTTTATAAAATTCAATTTTTTAATTTTTTATTTATCTAATATAAATTCTTAATTATTTCACTAATATAATTATTTTAACATTTATATTAATATTTTATTCAATATAAATTTTTCAAAAATAAAAAGTTTATTCCGAAAATACTTTTGTTGAAGAGATCTTAAATCTGGTCAAAGTACATAAATAGTGTCAAAGGACAATAAATAAAAAATAAAAAAAGAGGACTATTTTAACCAAATGTTGATATAGAAGACCAACATGTATATTAAAACTAATGTAAAGGACTATTTTCAGATTTTAGTCTCTTTCAACCGAGAAGACACATAAATGATTTGAATAAGTGGTGCTTAATTACTTATGGAGATTACATCTCTTTTCTCACTTGTGAATAGTTTAGTTTCTGATCTAGAATGGTTTTCAATCTCAACTTTGGATGATAATCTTCCTTTTGATCATTTAACACAATTTTTTCACCCGCTTATCATGAGAGGCTCAACGTTTTTTAAGGCCTAAGGCGAATTTTGAAATCGGAGCTTTTGACAATAAAGAAACTAAAAAGAAGGGGGAGGGGGAGATTGACCTCCTATTTTAATTTTGAGCTTGGGACCGACGACTATTAACATGTGAGCTTATAGTAGGCGGAGTTAAGTTTTTTTAAAAAATATTATTCATATTAAATTTATCTTTCTAGCATTTTTTAAAGTATTGTTTATTATAAGTTTATTCTTTAACATTTTTTTGTTGTTGATTTTTTTATGAAATTTTTAATAGCTAATCCATTTAATCTTTCTTGGACATTGTCGATTCAAGTAACTTTTATTAATTTAAGTTTTGAAAAAAAAAATTATGTTCAAGTATTTTTCTTATTTCCAAAAATATTATTATTGTATGCAAAAAAAAACTAAAATATGTTGTTTCGTAAAATAAGAAAAGGCATATATATATATATATATATTGGGCCCTCCTAACCCTGGAGCCTAGGCGATGCATATTTTGTTTAATGGGAGAGCCACTTCTGCCGCTTATTCATACTATTTAAACATGCATAAACCATATTTGTGAAATAAAATCATTTCATTTATGATATACTATAATTTAAAATGTAAAAAGTAATAATAATAATAATAAACCATAGTTCAATAAATCAAGTCCATCGGTTGGTTGCTATATATAATAAGCGTGACTGATGCATGCATATGTATCGGAAAGAAACGCCAGGGATTCCCATGGAAAATAACATATGTCTTCTTGTGCTTGTTTCGATCTCCACTTTCTAATTTTCTATTTGGTTCATCTTCTTCTTTTTTTTTTTTTTTCTAGTGTTAATTTATTGAGTTGATAAAGTTGCCCCCATTTTCCACTCAAGCTAATTCGGCCAATAAAACATGGCCAACCCTCTTCGTTTTTTCCCTGATTATGATTGGGTTTGGTGGAAGTTGGTAGAGAGATCATTTGAAAGAAAATAGGCCAGCCAACAATGTATCAGTTGTTTAACTCTTCTTTTCTTCCTTTTGTTTTCTGAATCATATTTTTTATTATTTCCTTCATTTTGAGATATTCTTATTCAACAATAATGGTTTATAAAAACTACTTTATGCACAGTAGGGTTATGTTCCGTCGGGACAAAACAAATTTACCTAAACTTAATTTGTCCAACACAAACGTGGATGAGGAAGCCTAAAGTTGATGACGCTATATCTAATTCGACAAAAGGATCAATAAGGATTAGTTAGTTAATTTTAAGGCTTTACAGTGGTTTGACGATCTATCACCTGAGATTTTATAATGGTTGAAACACGATTTGATCGGAATTTTCTATTCTCGTGATATAATATTTTAAATTTTTCTAGACTTTACTTTCTTTTCTTGTACCAAAAAATTAAAAAAAAAGTCACTAAAGAGAAATGAAAATGTTAATGTAGGGAAAACTGACAATGAAGTGTTTGAATACTCGAATCGAATTTAAATGAATTGAAAGAGATTCTGAACTTGGGGCATTTTATTACATATAAAAAACAAAAGGAAAAGAAAAATATTATTCAAAGTAGTGACAAAACATCAGATGATTCAACATTCCACTGGAACTATCGATCAATTTCTTCAATGACTGAAAAGTGGTGATAGCCACCGGCAGCAATGAGAATATGATGAGATATTGAGAATCTATTCTTGCTTTTGAATTTTGTAGGGTCTTCCACATATCATGCTTCTCTTCTCTTTGCACAAAACTGAAATTAATCAATTTCCTTATTCTTTGCTTCGATTGGTGAGGGACCATTTCTTTTTGATCCGACATGATATACTAAATTAATTGTTCTTTGATTAATTTTAGATGTATATATTATATTACGTATATGGTATCTGAAGGAACACTGTGCTAAACAAATTGTTTATTCGTTTTATGTTTAATTAAGGCTTCAAATTTGGATTATCATTTCCTTCTCCTCTTGAAGTTCTTAAAAAAGAAATAAACCAGTTCTGGTTTATAGGCATTTTTTGGAAATGGATGGTAAATCCAAGTTCCAGCCTAGGAAGCAGACTAGCTTTCTAACTGAATAAAATAAAAATGTTTCTGTATTTCTCACTGTTCAGGAATTAACAAATAAAATATCGCAGCTTACAAAAAGTACCTAAAAACCCGTCTTGGGATTAATCAAATTAAAATATATTTGTGAACATTATGGTGAAAATCTCAATTACTTTTCGACAAAATGATTAATTAATATAGTGGATGTGATTATTATTACGATCATCACTAGTGAAGCAATACTAGCGTCAGTTATTGAGCTTAATTAGATAATGATATCACCCATACTTCATTTGTAATGTCAAAAAGTGATGCACATTGATAATTTGATAATCAAAATATCCATTACGTAAGAGATGACAAAAACTTATGTGATGAGTGGATACTCATTCTATACATTTTTTTTTTTTTTTTTTTTGGTTACACAAACTAAAAAGGGTCTGACGCCTAAAATTAGACGACAACATTTCTTAAGTATGTAAACCTAAGAACCGACGCCATAATGATCGGTAGTGATTACTGGATAGCTAAAGAAATCTTTTATTTTTTTTTTTACAGATTATCAAAATAATATTAGTATTCTTTCATCTGAGAAAAAGTACTCCCTCCGTCCCATAATTATTGTCCAGTTTAGGTTTTCATTTTTAGTTCAAATTGTACTAAAAGTGAAATTTCAAACTAGATAATAATTTTGGGACAGAGAGAGTAGTTCATTTTATCAAACGACAATAAAATGACAAAAGAGACGGTGTTTATAGCTATGACAGAAGGAGAATTTTAATCAAGTGCCATAATCCAACGAACAGAAAACAGTGGATGCCCTAGACAAAGCCATGCGTAGGACAAAGGAAAGTGCTTGCACCCTACAACTTTTAAGCATAGGACGCCCCCAACCTAATGAGTCCACTTTCGTCTTCAACTTTTTGAAATACGATTTGCTTTAAAATTTTATAGCCATAATCAATATTATCTTCATCATTAAAAATAAAAATATTTTTTTTCCTAAAATGATTGTTTTATTCAAATTTTTTACTTCCAATAAATTTTGTGCTAAGATAAAAATTTAAACTAGACAATTAGTTTAGAAAAGAAAAAGAATACTATATATGTTATATCTTTTCTCGTACATATGGCAAGATGCTCACTGTCTTAAGATAACTAATCCGAGTTCTAGGCTCCTCAAATATAATTTTCATCCTAAATTTTCTCCCAGAAGAAGTTTGTTTAATCATTCATCATTTTATGCTTATGATTCCGCTAGCTATATTGTTCCTTCCGTCTCGAAATTATTGTTCTGTTTGGATTTTCATTTATAATATAAAATGAATTAAAAGTAAAAATTCAAACTGAATAATAATTCTAGGATGGAGGAAATAATATGAAACGTTAGGGGGAGGTAAGAAAACGTGTTATGAGTTTTTTAATTACCGCTCATTCATCAGTTGAAGGACATTGCTATATGACGAGTATCATCCCATTCAGTCGCTCTAAGTACACGTCGTGAGTCTCATGGTCTCCATAAAATAATGAGTTTGATTGTTCTCATAATTAGTCTACTACACCTTCTGTCAAAAAAATAAAAATAAAAAAGTTTATATTAAATTTTAAAATTTATATTTAAAACTCAAAATTAATGTGGACTCTTTTCTGAGACAGAGAGACTAATATATTAATTATATCATTTATTTTTTGTTACAAGGAAAGAGATAAAAGCCTAAATCAAGAATTTAACATGCACATTTCGTTTATTTAGGCAAAACCTAGTGTTATACATTGTTTTATATATATATATATATATATCTCTATATATAAATATATATATATAGATATATATATAGTATATTCTTATAAGAAAGATTTCTGATAAGTTTGACCGTTCAACTTCATGGCATGGCGCGCTTGGGTCACTTTGAAGTCCCTTCTATGCGTATAGTTTGCATGTTGTATATAATTATTTGAGATCTAAACAAGGTAGTGTACATTCTTAATCACTCATTCATAAAAGGAGACCAACCAAGGAGGGTAAAGGGAGAGAAAGCTCACCATTCATGGTCATCCTGTTGTTGAATCCGTTAGACTCTAGGTTCAAAAGAATCCTTAGTTATAATCGTATACTTAAATACTTTTTTGTTATTCCAAACTGATTATTATGTTTATTGTATAATCTTTACTACGATAAAAATAATTTTTATATTCAAAAAGAGAGGAGTACTATAGTAGGACCTTGAATTTTTTTCCTTTAAAAAGGAAAAAAAAAAAAAAAGTTTCATATCAATCAGAGACCATTTAAAAGAACAAGAGAAGACCTGAAACTGAAAGTGATCAAAATCAAATGATGTTGATAGAAACTTTGGAGCTTTAT
This sequence comes from Oldenlandia corymbosa var. corymbosa, assembly GCA_949775105.1. Lineage (NCBI taxonomy): Eukaryota > Viridiplantae > Streptophyta > Magnoliopsida > Gentianales > Rubiaceae > Oldenlandia > Oldenlandia corymbosa. The sequence continues at coordinate 6,827,024 of OX459119.1, read as the reverse complement.
TGATTCATGTAGTTCAGCATAATTACACAAGAAGTAAGATAAATGTACAAAGATTTTCATTTCATATTCACATCAAACCCCCTTTGGTGCTAATGTGGTATTTCCCCCCTTATATTTTACACAAAGGAGTAAAGAGACTACAACTACAACCTTTTCCTTTTTGAAGTTACACATAAGACACACTTTTGGACCTCTCTAGCTACTTTACTTTGGTAGTACTTTTTTACTCTCTTAAGGAGTTTTGGTGAGAGACCTCTCAAGAAACAAGGCTCTTTCACTTCACTTTGACAACCCTCCAACAACCTAATTGGGCCATTTAACACATTAACACATACAAAATCACTAATTAAAAATCTAACAAACATGGTACCTAAGTTTAGGTAACATGTGTCCTAACTAAGGAAACTAAATTTAGTACCATTTCCATATGTGATTTTTACCCCCCTTAAAAAAAACAAAAACAAAAAAAAAGAAGAAGATTGTGAACTTTACTCCTTGTTTCCCACCTCCAATGTGTTCATGACATTTGAGATTTCCATGTCATTAAAACAATCGAACCCATAATCATGAACACCAAAGTCTTGACAGTCCAGTAGCCATGAGAAATCTTCATCTAAAAATGGCACCCCCCATGAGTTATGATCATCCTGAAACTGTTGCGCTGGTGGTGGTGCTTGATCAGCTGGATTGACAAAATTACTCCATGAAGCAGCATCATTAATTACTGGTGAAATTGAAACATCATCATCCAATAAGTAACTTATCAACGGATCATAATCAGTAACATTGTCAAGAACACCATCGAGTAACAAACTCGATTCGTCGGTCGAAGAATTCTCCGTCGGGGAGCATGATGATGATGAATTCTGATCCTCCGAGCTAGCTACACTAGTGCTAACACTAGTAGTAGTACTAGCGCTATTGTTATTATTATTTCCCATATCGGTTTCGGATAATTTCGGTTTCTGATCAAGAAATTTGGTAGCATTATTAATGTTATTATTAGGTGATGATAATGTTTCATCGACTGGTTTCGTTTCCTTATGAAGTGGTTCGTGTGTGACAGGATCAATCCCCATCTTGATCAGCTTTTTCTTGATGTGGGTGTTCCAGTGATTTTTAATCTCGTTATCTGTTCTTCCGGGCAATCTTGAAGCAATTTTCGACCACCTAATCAAAATTTTAAAAGAGAAAAGAGAAGTAGAGTTAATTAATTATACATAAAAATTGTAAAAAGTCTTGACATATAGCATGTTGGAAAAGAATTAATTATGAATCCCACTAACGCAAGAAAATTAAAATAAGAAAAAAAAAAGGTTCCTGGCTAGAAAAGTTCGTCCAAGATAATAACTGCAAGAACTTGAAATTGAAGCCAATCATTAGGTGTATAAATTAAGCTTTGTTTTTACGACGATGTAACGAAGACTTTGATGCATATTATGAAGGTATTAATTATACTAAGGGGAGTGACCTTTAAGTCTCGTGTCTATGGAATTGAAAGTGAAATTTTTGTATTTGTTTTTGCTACCACAAAAGTGTAACCTATAATACTCCCAATATGTTTCATTATCAAGCTTTGGGCTGTTTCTTTAAAGTAAAAGTATAGGGGAAAAAAAGCGATTTTAGTTTATATTATCATTCTCCATTAGATTTGAAACCCGACCTTATATTCAAAATCCCTACGTTTATTATCTCATACACACACACAAAAAGGAGGAACCATCATTATTACAACATGAATAATTTTGGTTGCATGCGAGGACAATGGTCCTTACATGAGAATTAATTAAATAGAAAACACTTGGAGGGACAAGGGCTCCAGGAGAGTCAAAAACAAGGATTTTCTCTTGACACTTACTCTTCCACTAACACAAATGTTACAAGTTTCGATGGAAAAAGTTGTTTCTAAAGAAAAATAATTCATAGCAGGATCAATGATAACTTTTACAAATATCATTTCAGAATGTAATATAGAAGAACTAGTGCAAAAGAGGAGGGAAAAAATAAATACTACTTTTCTTTTCTTTTTTTTTTCAAATTTGCAGTTGCACCTACCTCTTCCATCGACTTTACTGCCAAAACAAGGAAGTCAAGATTAACAGAAGTTGCTCTAGAAGGAAATTTAAGGGGGGGGGTTGGATTAGATAATTAGAACGAAGGAGTTGTAATTACGAGGTTGGGTTCCAGAATGATTGAGAATAAAATTAAAAAATAAAAAATAAATAAAAGAAAAAGAAATCTCATGGATAACGTGTAAACAATGTGAGACATGACTTGATTCACAATACTGTATAGTTGCGAGCCAACCAAAATTAATTACACATGCATGCAAAGATTAATCCACCAAGAAATCATCTGTAATCTTTTCATGTAGATTTTTGGTGGTTAATTAATCCTATAATATTTACGTACCTATTACCCAAGCGAGCATGAAGATCAATAACCAATTGCTCCTCAGCCTCAGTGAGGAGGCCTCTCTTCAAGTCAGGGCGAAGGTAATTGGTCCACCGGAGCCGGCAACTCTTGCCGCAACGCCGGAGTCCGGCGAGCTTCGGGACAGCCCGCCAACAACATTGGCCATTAGTGAGGATGAAGTTGATGAGTTTCTTATCTTCATCGGCAGTCCATGGCCCTTTCTTCACACCAAGTTTATCGCAACAAGGTTGCCTTCCCATGATCAAATAACAATGATGATGAAATTTCGATGAATTTGATGATCACACCACCAAACACTTTACTAAACAATTTATCAAAGTACAACAACAATAAGGAAAATGGTAAGACCATATGATGATGATGATGATGATGAAATATGAAGAAATGAGTAAGACTAGCTAAGCTACCCACCTTTTTATAGTTACCAACTTTTTTGAAGTGTAAAGGTTTTCTTCCTTTTTTCCCCCTCATTGTTTAGAGTGACTCATACATAATATTTTATGAATTTAGTTTTGCAATTAAATTTTTGTAAAGGGGGGAAAAAGAAATAGAAGTAAAAAATACCCCACCATTGGTGTTTTGAAAATGACACATCAGCTAAAATCTTGTTCTGGTATGATAGTGAACCTTATGAGGGGTGAACCAAAAAGAAAGTAAAACACATTTTAAAGCTGAATTGATTTTCCCACCCAAAAATTAAAAGAAGGGAGAAATTTTCTGGTTATATTTCTGTTTTTCCAATTTTATTGATCATCCTGCCGTCATGTGTTTCGTCATCGGGAAGTGTCTACGTGTCAATTTCACCGGCGATGATGAGTTCCTTTGTTTAGTGACCACCGTGGGGACGTCTCCGATGGGCCATTAGAGAAATTGGACCATAAATTTTCAGCCATGTAAATCTTTTGCTGAAATTGTGAAGTTAGCTTGAAGGAAAAAGTAAGATATATTCCTCCAATGATTTCTGAAAGTTGAGGTTGATATGTTATAATACTCGCTCCGTCTCTCGTATTGTACTAATCAAAAAGGGATATAAAATTGTAAAATTGCAAAATTATGGGTTTCTATATTTGTGTTTGGGTCGAGGAACAGACGTTAATTCGTGTAGTGGACATATTCGAGTCCCAAAATTATAAATTTCGATTTTCACTTAAAAATGTTACTCCCTCCGTTTCAAAATGTAGGTCGCTTTAAACTCTGCACATAAACTAAGGGCATAATCATTTAATAATTAATTTATATGTTAAATATCTATTTTATCCATCATCAATTGTTTTGGAATCATAACCAAGACTAGATGAAAAATCGCTACCATCATTTAGTGGGGGGCAAAGTCAAGAAGTTAATTTCTTAAAATGACCTACATTTTGAAATATTTCTCCAATTAAAAAGAATTACATTTTAAAATTGAGGGAATAACATATAAAACTATTTTCAAGCAGAAATTTTTTTTGACAAGAAAATTTGTGATATGACACCAGGTTGGCATAAATTTAGTAGTTATAGCTGTATATATAATTATATTGTTTTGAGAGATATAGAGTCAAAATTAGGTAAAACGAAAATACCAACGAAAGAAATCAATAGGCGTGGTTAGGTCAACTCAAGTCAGCTTGTTTTATACTTTCAACTTATTTAAAGTGATTTCTATATTTGTTATTCATCATGTTAATAATAAAATATAAAAACGAGACCCTGTCTTTCTTGTATTGTTTTGTTTCACTTTCTCATTTTATTATCTAAATTACTCCCTCCGTCCCATAATTATTATCTAGTTTGGATTTTCATTTCTAGTTCAAATTGTACTAAAAGTGAAATCTCAAACTGGACATTAATTTTGGGACAAAGGGAGTAATTGAAACGATACCTTCAGACGTGGTATATAATATATCAAAAAATAGTTTCTTATTATATTCTAATATTCTAGGTCGTAATTAGCGAAGAAGGTGTGAATTCATTTTCAGTTAATGTTTGAAATGATTATTCCCCCAAGAATAATGTTATATTATTTTCATAAGTATGCATAAGTAATCACTTTTAATGACTTGGTCTGAATATGTGGCAGGGCACTTAAAACTTTATACTCCTTCCATCTCATTATAATACTGCGGTTTATACAAAATAGTTTAAATTAGATTTTAGCAACTTATCATCAGTCCTAAAAAAAAATTCACAAATTGTAATACTCCATTCATTTCAATTGTTCATGTCTTTTGAATTTTGTATCATTATTATGGGAAGAAACCACATATAGGTAGCAATACTTTCTTCTTCTTTTTTTTTTTGAAAAAGGTTAGCAATACTTTAGAATGGCTTTATAATTTCACTTGATGATGAAAAATGAACTCCATTTATGGTTTTCCGGAAAAAAAAAAAACTGCTTATATGAGTACATCACCATACATTGATTCGTGATAAATTTGGGATATGTTTGTAATGTTTTCGAAAAATAGTTTTGTTTTTTGTGATTTCGGTTGGAATTTCAGTGGATTATTCGTATTTTAAATTTTTTTTACGTGCGTATAAACGAAAGAAAATACGTAAATTTAATCCAATTTAACAATTTTGATGGTCCTTTTTCATTATATATGTTTTTTAACTTCCCCCAAAGTCAAAAAAAAAAAAAAAAAAAGAGTAAAACCTGAACCCAAATTTGCAAAGTCTCAATAATCAAAGCATAGCCAGAAACCTTTTCCAAATTAGTTTGGCGTTGAAATTTCCATTGCTTGCATCAAAAAAGCTTCAAATTATGCAGTTTCTTACCCGTCTTAATATTAAAAAGGAATCTCATTTATTGTATATATTTCCTCTTCGACCATATATATAAGTTTTTATATTGTTATAGATAAGGATTGATCATTGAACTTGTCCCCTAATTAGATCATCAATTCTAGATTGTTCTAACAATTATTTTTGAGAGATACCATCAGTCAGCATATAACTCAGGAGTTAACTCCTCCTCAATGTCCTTCATCAGGAAGCCAGATAGTAAAATACGTGTCATCCGTCATGTCTAAGGGAAATATCTTGTGTAAAACGTAATTCCCCTAGATTTTTTTGGTATTGTGACAGCTTTATTTATATAATAACTAAATTAATCGTTACTCTAAAGTCTAAACTGGAAAATTTACCAGTATCATGCATTTATATGCATTATATAATTCGCAACTTGGACAGATTGAGGGGGCAGGTAATGATCCAAACGCTTGGTTTTTTGACTTCCCAGTCTCTACATTTTCAATCAAACGTGGACCCGTGTTTTTACCATTTCTTCAACGACTTAGTTTACTCAAACACCACCACATTCTGTTCCGTTGGATTCTAATCAAATGATCATTTCATTCGTTTCAAAATAATTATTGTACTTGTTTTACTGATAAATTACCGTTCAATGTAAAGTCAAAAACACAATGTCGATTGAGCAATTTCACATTTTCACTGATCCCCGAATCCACTTACATCGAGTTCCATTTTTATGCATGCAAATTAAAGTACTAAGATAGTACATAAGTTGCAGTTCTGGACAACCAAAATAGAGATAACGTGCGGGACTTAGATAATTCTGTGGCACCAAACGTCGGAAACATATGAGGACATGTTCTCACCATGGCTTTCCAATTCAGTCATTAAAATTCGAGGCATGCAAAGTTTGAGTAGGTTCACTCCTTTGGTTTTACTCATTTGTGTTTGTATGTTAAATTCATTTTAGATATTATCTTATTGAAATCTGGTTGAACTACACAAGAGCAAACCATAATTAATATGGATAAATAATAAGTATACACATAGTATTCCTTCCGTTTTAAAATAGTACAAATTTTAAAACTTAATATAAATTATTTTTTTAGAATAAAGAGAGTAATACTTAATCAAGATATTTGATCGTTTAAAAAAATAACAAGGAATGTCGCGATGATAACTTGTGACTTAAACTATTTTACCTATTAATGGGTTCATTCATGCTTTACATATTCAGCCGATGATTTGAATTTTTAACGCAAAACTAATTATAATCAGTACTTTCTCTCAAAAAATATATATATATATATATTAAAATTCCATATAAACATATTTTTTGAGACGGAAAAAGTACCAAATAGAACTTGTACGAATAACAGCAGTCTAGATTTCCGATATGGATACTATTTTAACACAAACAAAGACACACGGAATCTTCTTAGTTTGAAACAGATTGGTCTTCTCTCACTTTGTTTTCTCCCATGACTAGAAGACTAAAACCCCTAAATTATCAATATAAACTATACATATATGGGGGGTTCATGTGAATACGTGCATGCATGGTGTACTTGCCCCGTAAGTCTGAGTATATAATAGTCTTCTGTTAGGTGGAAAAACTGGAAATCGGGGACAAACGAAGAAGAGATCATATGTCCGGATGCATTCTATATTTGTGCATCGATCCAAACGTCAGCTTCGTAAATTTACAGGTAAAATTCGATTGTAATTAATGTCTCCGAACTGCGAAGAAACAAAAATAAATAAATAAATTACTACACAATATAAGTTTGTGTCTTGGTGGGCAAACACGTAGTTATGTAGATTACCAATATGAACAATGAAAGTAAGCTCGTCATTAAGCCACGTAATGGATGTTGGGAGTAATGAGTACATACGTATACTTTAATTAGGATTTGCTGCTAATCATGATTATACTATATATTTAGTATTAATGTTGATTTGCATGAGAAAGACGTATCCATATTCACTATCCATTTGTGGATAATACACAGCATTAGCGTACTAGTTTGATATATACAACTGTCCGTACGTATCTTATTTAGAGGCAGTTTTACGTATGTCCTTCAAGTAATGTATTGTCCGACAATTTTGATACATACATATATTTAATTATATTCCATCTATTTCAAAATAATTTTTTTTTATTCACTGATCATTATCAACTTTAATTCAAGATGGAAATGTAATATGGCTCCCCTTTTAAAATTGTATGCAGACTTTAGTAAACCAAGTGTCTTGCCCGTTGGAGTTCGGTGATATGCAGAAAATTGTTGACGAGTGTCTTCTTCATTGAATCTCTATTTCTTTGCCACGAAGACAATTGATATAAATACTGCCGAGTGTCAATTCTTTTTCTCTGTTTTAAAAAATGATTATTTTCTTTGTAAAATTAAACATTTTATTCTAATCCAATGAAAAACGAAGGCAATTACTCCCTCTGTCCTAAAATTATTGTCTACTTTGAGATTTCATTTTTAGTATAATTTGAACTAAAAATGACAACCCAAACTGGACAATAATTATGGGACGGGAGTATTAATTTTGGGATGGAAAAAATATTATTTTCTTTTTTAAAAAAAAGAGCATGTGTATCGTTTGGTTTTTTGTTTTTTTTTTTTTTTTTTTTTTTTTGACTTGGAAACGAAGTAGAGTACAATGGCATATCATCGTTAACTTCAAATTTTCACATTTACAGAAAGCAAAATAAACCCTCCCAACTTGGACTCCTGGAAGTCCAAACTTAACTACTACTTGACTATTTATTTTACTCATGGCTGTCTCTTGCTAGAGGTACTCTGTCACTGTTACTTTATACTTAATGCAATATATTTTGATGCTGATAAATCATCTCATACAAATATACTACAACTTAACCTCAAAGCAAAGAAATATATGTAACATACAATTAATTTCAAACGAAGGATTATTGAATTAATTAATGGTTCCTTAATGTCGGCAATTCATATGGTTAATTAATTTCTAATCTGAAGATATGTCCCCACTTGATTAATTGTGGTAACTGTGGCGGAGAGGTGACACCAAAGAGGGTAAAACTACACAATTATGGTTTAAGCAACGTCACTTAGCAGATTTAAAAAGCGACTCCCGAACTCGAAAATCAAAATTAATGATTAATTGCATACAAAGGCTTCCTAATAAGATTCACAATTATTATTTTATTTTCAGGATAAAAAAAATTTTGTCCAATTAATCTCAAATATGTACTCCTTAATAATATGAAGTTATGAACCGTAGATTCTTAATTTGGTTATACGTATTACGTACTATCCCATCGAGCCCTTTCTTCCGTCTTAAATTTTTACCTTTTTATCTTATACGATTCCGAAATTTATTTCCTTTCACTGGAACGTAATGAAGTAAAAAAGATCACGATGCCAAAGTTTATCTTAAACAGATAATATTCTATCCGCTCCGAAATAATTGTCCAGTTTGGATTTTTTTGAGTTTAAATTGTATTAAAGTGAAATTTTAAAACTGAACAATAATTTTGAAACAGAAGGAGTAATAAACAAAACGATTTATTAGCACCGTGTAATTTTGCGTAGTAGTAGTAGTGTTTGAATTCCCACAAATTTTGAGATTACTTGGATCTGAGTTGATATCATTAATTTTGTTGTGTTCAAAGACTCAATGATGCAGATTATTATGTAATGCCATCGTCATTAAGACCACAAACACCATAAAGTCAGGGAATAGATGAATGCATAAAAGAGATCCCATTAAAATTAGGGGCACCAATTCAATCAAAATATACTAATTTCAAGCATTAGATCAACCCTTTTGATGAAACTTAAACTAACGTCCTTATACTTTATGGTGCACAAAAAGTAAGATGTGGTCGGCCCACTAGGCTAAATGATCTTTGAATATAGTGAGATAATCAGCTGTTAATGGAGGGATAATAATTAAGTAGACTAATTAAGTAATGTTTAAGAACTGAAATGAATGGTTTCAAACTAATCAATGACAGAGTCGGGAAACATGTAAGTGTGATTTGGCCCGCTCCATTTTTCATAATTTGTAAAAGTAATATGGAATTATATACTCAGTTAATTTTCTCACTTGCTTCCTAAAAATTATTTATCATTTAAATGTGTTTGCAAATTTTACACTTTCTGTATGAAACTATTGGCTCCGTCGCTAAAACCAATAATTAATCAAAGCCGTAATCAATGGTACAACAAAAAGATAGCAATCTACTGTAGATATATAAGCTCAGATGTTGTGATTAAGTTTGGACAAATGTACTTTTGGTCTAAAAGACAGGGAAAGATGTGGAGGTTGGTGAAGAAATGAGAAGCAAAAGTTAGATATGTTTGTTAGACGACAGTAGTATAATCTAGCTAGTACTTCAATTTTGACATATAGTTTACAAGTAGTGATTAGCTAATGGGAAAGTCGTCAAACTCTAGATGCTACATGACTTTCTAGCTAGCTTTCTAGCCTATGAAACATGAACAATTTTGCCGTTGTTTTTCTTCAACAGATTCAAAACCCTGCATTAATATGCGAGGAAATTAAAATTGTTCTGGTAACGAGTGATATAGATTCAAGGTTAAATGCATTTCTTTTCAACGTGAATATTAATAGGTTTGCTAGTAATTTAGGTGTTCAACTATAATTAGAAATGGAGACCATAAAGGATTTCATGGATCAGTCACACTAACGATTTTAAAGTCACGTGTGATTATATGAATCGAGAGCTCTGTAGATATTATGTATTAGTATTAGTTATCAGTAATTTGGGAACGTTTAGAAACTAATATGGGACAACGTTAACTAAGCGAACAAGTCATAATATGATATTAATGCGAAACAACACAAAATGATTTTCATATATTCGCCCGAAGGAAGATTTGGGAAGGTTTTAATCGGGAAACAAAGGAACAAGCAAGTTAAGTTCGGCACAATGAACCCTAACCAACCTTAACTCCAGCTAATTATATGTCACATAAATTGACATCTAACTCAAAATTGGTAGTTGAATGCCGATGATAAATATTCTCATAGATTAGTTATGGATGTATTAGAAAGCCGATCGACGTGAGATAATAGTGTTTTATCAAAGGTGAATAAATCAAGAAAGAAACTAACACTTCAAAAACCGGGTACGATCTCTTCTGAAATGTGTTTTGTTGGGATGAGTAATCAAATCTCGCCGTCCTTTCTTTTTAGAAAAGTGCCACATTTTCGTTTATCCGGTCTGGAGGAAAGCCCTATATATCAAAATAGGGCACTCTGGAAAACAATTTTTTTTTAACTCATCCATATACATTTATCAACTCAAAATCATTATAGGAGATTGCAATTAAATATATATATATATAGAGAGAGAGAGAGAGAGAAAAGATAGTAATTAATTAGAGAGGGCCGTGGAAGTCAGTCATGCACTGGTGTGGTAGCTAGATTAATTACGAAAAAGAAATATTTAGTGGAGCCAATGAGGCCGTCAATCTGCTCTTGAGTTAACACCTGGATTAATTTTACAACATTCTTCGAAATCTAATGCTTCTGAAAGTAGTATCAAATTAACTTTTTGTAGTACAGAATTGAAAAAAAAAAAAAAAATTTGTTTCATAGTCTAGCAAGCCAGTGTTCTTTTTCTTTTTCTTTTTTTTTTGTTTTTTTGTTCTGGTCCCAATTTTTGCACGCTTATCCGTATCACCTAAAATAGATTTGCTTTTCTATGCTCCATTTTTTTTTTTTTTTTTTGCTCAGTGCGATCCTACGAAAAGTTTGACATGAGCTTTTGGGACTAACTGGAATAGTGTTGTTGTATTTGTCCTCCTCTTGGGATTAGTGAGATGATACCCTAGCTTGTTAGGTACTCCCTCCATTCACAAATAAATGTGGTTGGAAGAAAAAATAAATATTCTAAAATAGATGTCGTTTTCACAAATCGAGGTATATATTTTTTTTTAATATTATCTTTATATTGGAAATTATAGTGATATTTAATATAAAATTATATTAGAACTGAATTTTATTGGACTACAATTGAATTAAGAATAAATGAGAGTATTATAATATTTTAACAAAATAATTATTGGCTCCTTAAACTTTGTGAAATCTCTCCAACGACATCTATTTGTGAATGGAGGGAGTACTAAACTATGTATACCCTAGCTAGTTAGGCCCGTTTATAGAACCACCTAGGCTACGAATCGATTGTGTCTATCTTGTACACTAAGAACTTTTTTATAAATTATTAATAGTGTTAGAGAATTATTAAATAATTGATAAGTTAATTATTAATTTAAAAAATTTTCTTGAGGGGAAAAAAAGAGCAATTACTGAATTACCTAATTTTTATTTATCTTAACCATATGAATCAAGCTAAGTCCTGAAGTGGCACTACCTACAGTAAAAAGTCTATAAATTTATAGTTTTGTGCACTAAAATTTATTATCAATTATTAATAATTATTATTTTATCAACAAATTAATAGTTTATTAATTTAAAGTTTTTTTCCAATGTTATAAAGAAACAAGTACTCAACTTCAATCCTAGTTCCCTATATATTTATGATCCTATTTTTTTAATTATTGGTTGGAGAAAAAATCAAAGATAAAATTTTCTTAAATGTCAATTTAAGAAAAGAAAAACGCAATAGCCTCCTAGTATCTTAAAGCTTCTTAGTTTTTTTATATGTTGTATCATTATTGATTTATCATTTTTAGGGGATCATATATATATTATAATTTTCTGAAAATTTATTATCTTATTAATTTATCGAATTTGTTTTATCTTTGTACCGGTCCCGAGTTGGAACCGAAAAGTTTTATTCTATAATAGTTTGTTAATTTATAGAGTACCAATTAGGGAGTTTTTACCATATAACGTCCTCTAAAATTTTATTAATTAATTGTTAATTTATCGATAATTTAAAATTTTTCTTGAAGTTCTAATAGTATTAATTTATAGTATTTTATGTAGTTCCTTAAAAAAAAAAATGTATCTGTAGGGTTCACTCTGTCAACACTAAGTAGTAACAAATCCACTATTTTTTCTAATTACATATTAACAAATCCACATTATTGATTGACTAATAGTATTTTTTATTTTTTTAAGTCTTTCATACGCAGTCCGCGAAATTCACAGCTCATATATTCGACGAAATTGACAGTTGATTAGATCTTTTGTGTCCGAAACCTCAAAGGATGAAAAGACAATGCATCCAATCAACTGGAATATACATAGAGTCTGTGAGAGCAGAGAAAGAGGAGGATTGGGTCTCAGGATGGCCAGAAAGAACAATGCTGCCTTTCTTATGAAGCTCCCTTGGGAGTTTTTCAACAATGAAAAAAAAAAAAAAAAACACGCTCGCTTGGGAAGAGATAAGTAAAAGCCCAGAATTACTCGAATGGTGAAACAAAACAGCTAAAGGCTGGTCTCCACCGCCAGAAGGATGGCTGAAATCCAACATGAAAGGTGTCAGGTTTCACCGGAAGCAGCACTGGTCTTCTTCCAGGCTAATTCATACAGCCGATTCCCTGCCCCTCTTATCAAATTATGCTTGTTTTATCACCCAACAAAAGAGAAATATAGTGAACGTGAAAGCTTATTTTCGAATTTAATGAACCAAACAATATGTCAGTATTTAGCAAATGTAAAGATTTATAGATAATCGCTCACAAGAATTTTTTGAAATCCCATTTCATTTTTTTCTGCATCAAGCTATATTGTTCAGTACTAGTACCACTTATCCTGCTCTTTCTTCCCCCCCACAAAAAAAAAAAAAAAAAAAAACAGATTTGTGATACTGAAACTGCCGTGCAAAAACAGCGGCACAGACTTGAGACACATAATCGTGCAAAAACGGCAAATGAGTGCTTACAAGAAGAAATCCGCAAAAGAAAAGACAATTCGCAAATTTCAAAACAACTCTAGACAAGAAATAGTTTAGCTGCACATGTGTCGACTTAAGTACACCCTAACTTTGCCGAATGGCGACAACATCCTTGCATCCATCACTGTGGCCCTGCGAATTTACTCATCATCTTAGCAATTATTGGGGCAACCTTGGGATTTGCTTGATGCTTGGCCAAATTGGCAGGGTTTTTCATCACTACAAAACAGTAGAAAAAGAAAATAAGCTTACATTCTCAGTGCCCAAACTATCAGATGTTATTGTGAGGGAATAAAAAAGGCAAATTGTCAAATCCACATAGAAGTGAACATTCAGCGTAACACATATCTCAAAATGAACAGAAACAAAAAAATTCTTTGCATTTCAAACCTACACTACAGTCAATTGTTACTTTCGGGTGTAATAGACCAGATACCCCTCCCCCAAAAACAAAGCACATATAGTCCTGTACTTCACAAGTAAACTAGTTTACTTAATTGCAATACAGGACATTGCCAAATAAAATGAGCATAATACTGAGGATAAGAGTTTAGAAAAGAAACCATAAATGTGTGGCACCTAATTTAATAAATTTAAAAGACTCCCACTCCACAAAGAAATATCTGTTTCAAAAATTATTGTATAAAACATTTATCTTCCACAATTAAATCTCTAATTATGGAACATAGAGTGTAAGTAATAGTAGGGTTGGCTTACAAATAACCACCATTCCAATATGACAGGCTATGGGGGAGTCAGTCACGTTATATGCCGTGGACAAGTTTAGAAATAAATCTATCTTTCAGTAGTGACAATACCTACAACATCTGATGAATGGAGACAACCCAAAAATTCAGATATAGTTCACAAACTGATTTAAGTGATTTTGTTGAATCAAAGACCAGATATCCAACATTTAGCGTGTGACTAGATGCATGTAATGAAGATTGATAGGATGCAGCAGGCATAAAGCAAATTTATCTTCAAAACTTTGAGACCATTTTCACCACCACACCTTTTTCAAAGTTGGTTTGTTATTGTTGAACTGAAAAAGAAAACCACTAACATAGAAACCAACACGACAGCCTGCTTCAAACAAAATCCTACCGACGATAATGGTTTCAGTTTAGAAGAAGGACCGTTAGAGTTTCCAAGGCTAAACCACCCTCCAAACTAAATTCCTCCATTTTAAAACTAACAACTCAAAAAGAACGAATCTTTTTGAACTATTTAAAGAACGAATCTTCCTGTGCAAAGTGACACTTTTGCTTTTAGATAACACTCTCAATTAATTTTGTTACAGTTATCTCCAAAAAAGAAAAAAGAGGGATCCATAAAACAAATCAAACACACTTCACAATGAAAACATACCATCTTGAAGTGCTGCCATGACTTCTGGGTCTTTAAACGCCGCCATTAGTTCAGGATCCTGATTCAACCAAAACAAGTGAACGACATCAAATCATCATAACCAGCTGGTACTTCTTGTTTAGAATCTTATCACAGTTGTTACAGAAAACCAAGTGTTCCACAATTAAATAATTGAAGAGTAATTAAGTAATCATTAGTGGCTTAGTTGGCAAGAATACTTACGTTCAAAATCTTGCTGAAGTCTACATTCCCGGGCATCCCTCCAGGCATGCCCCCAGATCCAGGGAAACCGCCTCCCGGCATTCCCCCAGCTCCAGGGAAACCACCTCCCGGCATCCCCCCTGGAAAGCCCCCTGGCATACCCCCTGGAAAGCCCCCTGGCATCCCACCAGGGAATCCACCAGGCATGCCCCCAGGAGTACTTGATGATGTTTGCTCTTGCTTCTTAGCCTTCTCATAGGCAGCCTAAGGCAAAGTACATGTTATAAATTCAACAAATGCAAATATGCCCAATGAAGAACTCCACTGTGCAGCAATTATAGCATACCTGAGCTGCAGCCTTGCGCTGTTGTCTCTCACGTTCAATTTTTCTATCTTCCCTTTCTTTGCGAAGCCTATCATATTTACGACGGTGCTCTTCAATTTTATGTGCATTTGGCTCAACCTGAGTTAAGATTGAATTCGATCAGACAGAGATACAGTAGAAGGATATAATGACATTACCAGCAGAAGGAATTCTTGGCCATATGGATCTAAAATGGATATTTATTAGTGAATCCAAAGTTTACATAGTGGGCACCTTCTTCAAAACAGCATTTATCTCTTCATCATAATCCAGCTTAGAAGCCACGTGAAGATCTTTAGCTGCTTCCTCCCACTGACCAAGCATTGCTCGAGCAATACCCCGAGATTTGTACCCTTTAGCAGAATCTGGGTTAATCTACAGAGACAATATCACTAAATTAGGGACCATTTAAGACCACATGCCAACAATGCCAACTTCGATTAGGGAACTAAATGATGCTAAAAAACGCAAACAAAGTACTACAAAAATTTTGAAAAACCCAAGCAACCTGACAGATGACAAAAGGTTATGAAATGGTTAAATCTGCAACTGACTAAGTGATAGCACTGTCCAAAGAAAAGAAGTATGCTCATCGAAGAAAACCAATAAAGGAAAAAGGATAACCTCCAGTGCTGCATTTGCATCTCTAATGGCAGCATTTGGCTTCTTCATCTTTATGTACACAGTGGCTGCAAACATAAAAACTAGATTAACAATCCGAACCTAGGTAAATCAGGTTAAGGCAAATCAGCACGAAAGAAGATATTGAACATAAAGATAGTTACCTCTCGTGGCATACATAATTGCTGATATTGGGTTAAGACTGATTGCTTTAGTGAGTTTCTCAATAGCTTCCTCCAGATTACCTGATTGGCAAACAGAGAACATTAAAAAATGGAAAAATGCTGAAGAAGAGCAGAAACTTCCCCAAGTCAGTCATGAACAACATTTACCTTCAGAAATTGCCTCCATGGCCTGACCCTTTGCGTCTTGAGAAGCATCCCGGCTTTCCTCAGTAATCTCCACCGAAGGATCTCCCATCTGCAAAAATGCAGTAGAAATTCAACAATTGTAAAGAGACAAGCAACACAAACTCTGTGTTCAGAAAATAAAGCAGCATGATCAATCAACCTGTTGCGGAGGATCATTATCAGGCTCCACGACTTCACTTTCATCAAGATCAATGTCCGATTCAATTATCTCAGGCTCCTCTTCTTCATCAACGGAGACATTTGGATGATCTTCCTCAACTTCATCAATATCATCATCCTCTTCGATATCATCAACACTGGACTTCTGAGAAATAAAATCACATAAACAACATCACTACATCTCTACCCTGAAACTGCATAGAGCACACTAATCCCAAACAGGAAAAAAAAACCCAAAAAAAATAAAACTTCAACATCATAAGCAAGATTAATACCGCTTTGGACCCTCCAGCCTTGTAAGCAGATGGTGGAAGCTGTCCCCCAAGACTGAAACCGAAAAAACACATCACAGCATTAACTAAAAGCGAATGATTAATCCCAAACGAAAAAAATTAGGACCCAAAACGAACTCTCAAAGACAGGTCCCAACACATGATCACATTTCAATGTACAGGTCACACATTACAAATTCCGGACATCCAACTTTAACCACTTTCACAATAATACTTTCGTTAAACTACAGAGAGTATTACACAAGAAAAATCCCATACAAACCCTTAAATCATTCCCGTAGAACAACATACAGTATATGCTAAACAGAACGATTTCAACCCACTAATTTCCAACTTCAGTTCAACACACCATTCGACTACACGATATTGCACTCAGCAAACAACACAAAATAAAAATTAAAAAAAAAAACCAAATAATTGAAAAAAAAAAAAAGAAAAAAGAAAAAAAGAAAAGGAGATGCAGATTCCTGCAACTAGTACCTCTCGATGTAGTCACGGAAAAAGGAGAGGGAGGGATCCGAGAGAATGGAGGGATTGGACTTGCACTGATTCACGAATTTCTCTAATTCTTTCAACTTCGCCGCATCCATTTTTCACGTTTTTTGCCTCGATTCTTCAAAGGGAATAAAAGGATGAATATCGCTTTCGTGTAGTCTGATTCTGAAATTTGAGAATTAACTAAGGTTTATCGGTCTTCCAGCGTATTGTTTTGGATAGGACCACCAGGAGCTTCTAGTAACTTCCACGCCGCTGTTTTTCACTTTCTTTTGCTTTCTATAGTTTTTTTCTTTTTTTTTCTTTTAGGCCCTATTTCTCTCGTTGCTGTGGTGGGCTGCGAAAGCCTGATTACTTCTTCACTTGGTGGATCCAAATTAATTTAGCTCAATTTAAAGTGGGCCACTAAGATATGGTGAAAATCAGATTAACCGAGATAGTCTAATTAAGGAGTGAGGAGATTGGTCCGTCCATATTCTCATAACATAAATAATAATCATGATGATGACCAATCCCTCCTACTCGGCAAGTGTACATTTGTGCTCATTTTATCGTTGTTGCGTTTTGCGACTGTTTCCGGTTTAAAACTCACTACCAACTGAGGCCCTGTTTATAAACCAATTAATCACTTAAATTTATTAATTAAATACTTAATTGATTAGCACTGTTTAATAACACAATATCATAATAATTTGATTGATTAAGAAATTAATTTATTAAAGACTTAAATTTAAGTGAGTTTGATCACTCAAAGTAGAATGTCTTAAAAAATTAAGTGGGTCTGAAATGCTAGTACAAATGTAAGCCTAAAAATAAGTGATAGGCCTATCACTTATGTCTGAACTAAATTTTTGAGATGATTTTTTTCTATTTATTTATTTTGATGTTTATACTTTTGATATTTTATCTTGAAATATTTTTATTAATCATGATGTCTAGTTCTAAATTAAAATTTATGTAATTATTTTTTATTTAATAAATATTTATTTTTATATAAAAATTAAAATCCATTAAATTCCATGATCAATATATATTTACCATAAAATATGAATTTTTTTTGACAATGATAAAATATGATATTATTATTAATTGAAAAAATAATAGCATAATAAAATTTAAAGATTTTTATTACATTATTTAATAAAATTATATTATTATTATTATCATAGTTTCATATACATCAATTATTTTTTTAGATAAAATTATAAGTCGAGATACTTTAAATTTCAGTATTCAGACTTCAGATTTCAGACTTTTAAATTCAGTGTTTCGATTTTTTGATTTTTATTAAACACGACAAACTTAATCAGTTCAACACTTATGATTCAGTCTTCAGATTTCAGATTTCAGACACAAATTAAGTTTTATCAAACGGGCCCTTAGTCACTAAAGAATAAGCTAACATTCTAATCAAAAGTTACGGTCTTAATCCCCAACTTCATAAAATTTAGAAAGTGACAACAACTTTAAGATGACATCTGATAAAAGTGACACATGGTCAAACTTTTTACGGAAAAAAATTAATTAATGTTATCCACGTCGGATAAATATTTCAACAAAATGAACAATTAAATAGAAGGAGAAAATCGCAAATTATAGGGGCACCCGGATCTCCGGGATGGGTGTGTTCAAAGCAAACTTGGGAGCTCTGGGACGGGCACGTTCAAAGCACGCTTAAAAAATTGCGTGGAACGATTTTTATATTTTACGTTTTTTTCTTTCTCTCTCCTTCTCTCTTATTCCTCTCCTTCTCACACACGCATCTTCCTCCTTTTGAACCCTTCCTCTGGTGGCTTTCTATTTCAGATCTACAATAATTTGTAGATTTAAAATCAAATTCAACGTGTCTATACTTAGAATCAAAGATAATTTGTATAATCTTAGAAACTTTCGCCATTTTTCTCTTCATGGAAAATCTCCTCAACATTCAACATCTCCGGCTGGATTTTTTATTTTCTTCACCAAATGTTCACAAACTCAATTCTTTGGTGCGATTTTGCTTGCAAGTGGTGGGTTGTCGAAGCCCCCAAAATAAATTATCAACTTAAACTGTAGATAGGATAAGTCGGGTCGATCCTACAGGGACGGGTTAAACTTCAAATAACCGGAAAACAAATAAGAATATAAGAGTTGAACAAACAAGGAAGAAAATTGCAGACTCACTTGCCCGAGTGACAAAGTCACTCACGCGAATGGACTCTGCAGAACTGAAGACAAACAGACAACTGAAACCTCACTCATGGGAGTGAGAATTCTGACTCAGGGGACTGACTCAACAAACTGATATATTCATTCTCTTTTCCCTATGTAATCAAGTGGTAATCTTGTACTCTTTTTGTATGAATTCATGCTCATTTAGGCACTTATATATCTCTAAGTCACTTCCGATTTTTCTTAGAGGTATCTTTATGAACTCAATTAAACTATTTTCCAATGATTAATCAAGTCATGAAGTCATTAAGTTTTCAAGCCTTACATGAATGCTTATGCTAACCAAGTATATTCATATCTCAATTAGAACCTTGGACTCTTACCTCCAAGTCATAAGTTGAAGCTGAAATCTATCCAAACCAAGTTTATCTTTCCAGATCTCCCCTAGTTCTAGATGCATTCAATTAGTGATCAAGTAACCGAATGTAGAAAAAATTCCAACTTCAAAACATATATTCAACAAGTGCATTACAAACTCAAATTACATAGGTTCCAGAGAATGAAATCTGATTAACTACACATACAAACTACAGAAAATATAAGAAAGGAAAGAAAGAAGCGAGAAGAAGCAAATATGAATGCTGGACAATAGGTCACTCGCCTGAGTGACAATTATCCCTCCTTGCTGCTACTGGGCTTCTTCTTCTTGGAGTTCCTTCCTCTCTTCTTCGGGTCTGTGTAGTGTTAGTGTATTGTATGTGTGTTTTTTGTCCTCTGATATGTGTTCTTTCTGCTGGGAATGCAGCTCCTTTTATAGAGTTTGTTGCCAGTTTTTCTTCCAAGAGAGTCTCACCATGCTTGTGTATTTCTTATTAGCCCCAATGCCTCGTGTCTTGAATCCTATTTTGACTGGCATTTTCCCCTTCTTCTAGCAGTGGTATCAGCAGCAGCATTGATCAATGTGGGTGGTTCGTTCTTCAGCCAAGGGGACAAGCATGCTCTTGGGTTTCTATGGTGGGACACCCTTATTTACTCCTAATGTGCTTTGTGTCTTGAAGTTAATTTTGGCCAGTTCAGCAAAATCCAGCAGCCCAATTTTTGTTCCATAAGCCCCCTTTTTCAGCTAATGTTCATCAGGTCCTTGCCTAATTAAAAACACAAAACTAGTTAAGTAAAATGAACTAATTCTGAGAAATACCCCTAATTTTTTACTAATTAAAGAGAAAATTGCCATGTTTTTATGTAACAGATTAATCGTTATCAGCAACTTTTGATTTCTCCGGCCAACCCCCATAGATTCAAATTCTTCCGCGTGATTTTGTCTCAAAGAATGTTTTCAATTTCTCTTTCATGTTTGGTTTATGTTTTCTGGCTAATATTATTAATCAAGTTAATCACACGTCTCTAGTATTAATAAATAATACATTGGAGTGATTTTGGTTCTTAGTGAACCACATATGATACACTCGGTAGTTTTACAGGATTGACAATTGATGTGTGGCACTAAACAATAACAGCGTCAAAATGAACATTGGGGTATAAGAGAGTTTAAATAGAGTTGGTTATATAAGATACACTTAATATTTTTGCAGGATGAACAATGGAAACGTAGAAATGAACAATGCGAGCATGGTATTGAACATTGAGATATAAGAGAGTTTAAATAGATTTGGTTACATAAGATGTAGTTGGTAGTTTTGCAGGTTGAACAATCAAAATGTGGAAATGAACAATACAAGTATAGGAATGAACATATAGTATAAAAGGGTATAATATGATTAAATTATATTTTTGTAATTTAATTAGACTTGAAGTTTATGATTTGGGAGGGTTTAAGCATTTCAATTAGGTTAGGGTCTAGTGTGTAATGAAACATAATTAACTTATAAATTTTTTTAATTCAATTAGGCTTGAATTTAAAAAATTTAAACCGAATAAAAAGTATTGTGTATTTGGTGTAGGGTTTATGGGGGTTTAAACATTTCTGTGTCGGATAGGGTCTAGTTGTTTAGGGTTCAGGAGTTTAAGCATTTTAATTAGGTTAGGGTTTAGTGTGTGACGTAACATGATTAACGGAAAAATTGGCCGATCTACCCTAACCTTTATGTCTACCCTATTCTTTTTCGATTAGCCAATATTACCCTAAGTTATTCAACCGTTAGCCGATTTTGTCCAATTTAGCAATTTCCGTTTAAATTAACGGATTTTTTGTTAGTTTTAATTACAAAAATATCCTAATAGTTTTAAAAATTATAAAAATAACCCTAAAAATTTATAAAAATAACAAAATAGTTTCTTTTTACTTTTTATTTAATTTTTTTCTGTTTTCTTTTTCTTTTTACTATTTTTCATAACTATAAAAATATACTATATGATCTTTTAGAATAAAAATTTATTTTTAAACAATACTGCACAAATTTATAGATATATATATATATATTTGTAATTCATGGTTGATTTACATAAACATATTATTTTTTTAATACTATGGCTAGAAAATAATGATCTTAGTTTTCTAATCCATTTTTTTCAATTTAAAGAATAAGATTTTTTTTTACTAAAACTAATTTTTTTACAAAAAATTAAAAAATTTAGTATAGATTAAAAAATAATCGGCCAAATTTTCTGTTTCATGAGGGTAGATATAAGATTAAGACTCACCAAAGGATTTCTAATCGGGAGAGTGATTTTATCCATATTTAAGCGGGGTCCACTAAAGGCGAGCGGGTTAGATGGTCAGGTGATTTAGGATGTGAGATAAAATTACTGTGTTCGATGTCTCGATTCTCACAGGGGCAATCTAATTTTTTTTTTTAAAAAAAAGGTGGAGTCTAGTACTGGAATAGATTTTCTTTATATTATTTTTTCTTTTAAAAAAAAAAGACTTTCTGCTAAAGTTAGATATATTAATATCTCAAAAAATTATCGCAAAATGTTAAACCCTCGCAATGATAAATATAAATGTTTTTTTATAAAATATTTTGTACCATTTTAGTAAATGCCATGACACCATATTCTTGTGTTGGGCCAATGTAGAAATGAAATAGGTGTTTTTTTTTTTTTTACTTTCTTTTCGTACTTGGCCTTTTACAGAAAAATTTATGTTTTAGTTTTAATTATTTTTTAAATTTTATGATACAATTTAAAGTCTATTGAATTAAATTCTAATACATTAAAGTATACCAATAACTTCATTTTTAATCTATGCTAAATGTGTTATTTTTTTGTGCAAAATTAGTTTTAGTTAAATAATCTTATTCTTTAGATTGAAAAAAATAGATTAAAAAAATAATATCATTACCGTTAAACCATATTATTAAAAAAATGATATGTTTATTTAAATTAAACATGACTTACAAATATCAAATTATAAATTTGTACATTAGAGTTTAAAAATAAATATATTTTTAAAAAAAGATCATATAGTATATTTTTATAGTTATGAAAATATTGAAAAGAAAGAGAAAAACAAAAAAAAATTAAACAAAAACTGAAAAGAGACTGTTTTGTTATTTTTATAAATTTTTGGGGTTATTTTTATAATTTTTAAAATTATTAGGATATTTTTATAATTAAAACAAATAGAATTCCGTTAATTTAAACGGGAAAGAGCAAATTGGACAAAATCGACTAACGGTTGGATAGCTTGGGGTAATATTGACTAATAGAAAAAGAATAGGGTAGAATTGACAACGCATGTAAAGCTTAGAGTAGATTAGCCAATTTTTCCCATGATTAACATATAACTTTTTTTAATTCAATTGGTTTGAAAAAATTTAAACAAAAAAAAGAGAGATTATTTGTTTAGGGTTTAGGGTTTAGGGGGATTTAAGCATTTCCGTGTAGGTTAGGGACTAGTTTGTGAAACCAAAAAAAAAGAAAGAGATTAATTATTTTGGGTTTAGGGCAGTTTAAGCATTTTCTGTATAGGTTAGGGACTAGTTTGTACCGTAAAACGATTATCTTTTAAATTTTTTCAAATCAATTAGGCTAGTGTCGACCCTAGCCTAATTAATTTGAAAAAGTTTAAATCAAAAAAAAAAAATTATTTGTTTAGAGTTTAGGAGGGTTTTAAGAATTTCTGTGTCGGTTAGGGACTAGTTTGTGCCGTAAGACGATTACCTTTTAATTTTTTTTCAAACCAATTAGGCTAGGGTCTCGTTAGCCTAATTGGTTTGAAAAAATTTAAACCAAAAAAAAGAGACATTATTTGTTTAGGGTGTAGAGGGTTTAAACATTTCCGTGTCGGTTAGGGACTAGTTTCTGATGTTATTTTGTTACTATATGATATGTTGTTTTTTTTCCTCTGACAAACAAAAATCTAGGCCAACATGCACATCAAAGTGTTACAGAATGAGCACTATCCAAAACAAAATGAACATATGATCGCATGGAGATGGACGATAGTTGCTAGAGATGCGCAATATTGTATTTATACATGAATTTTTTCACATGAAAAAACGTTTCAATAGATAAACATCCTTGTTTTACAGGATGCATATTGTAATTACTTCAGTGAACAACGGAAAAGTTTTAATGAATTATCAAAATTTGTTTTTGAACCATTATCAAGATGTTTTACAGTTGTGCTTTCTATCTGTTGATACAATTTAGGATTGTACTTCAATAAATTACGTATTATTTCCGCGTTGACCAGGATCTAACATTATTGTTCAAATTGATTATTGTGTTTAACAGGATGAGCATTATAGTTTAATAGGATGAACATACATGATTTTTTTTTTTACAAACAAGACTGGCTTTTAGATGAACATTGAAGTTAAACAGGATGCACATTGTATCTTGTGCAGTGAACAACAGGAAATCTTAAATGAACGGAAAGTTCTCAATTTGCAACAAAAATATTTCAGTGATTAATAATGAATTTTCAACTTGAAACGTGATTGAGAACATCTCAAACATTTCAGCAGGGCTCACATTGTCATTTTTCAATAACTACCTAGTCAATTATCTATAAACTCCTATTCTGATAAGTCAAAAAAATTCAGCAGGCTTTACATTAGACTTTTTGCCCTATACATTTTCTAGATAAAATTCATTGATCTTTTCTTCAAGCTCTGGATATAAGATGTTGGTTCTTGATTGCATGATCTCAGCTAGATATCTCATCCTCAATCCGTTAAGGTGATCAATCAGGCTATCTTTTCTCCTCTGTTTAAAAGGGTCGAAAAAAGAAAGACAAAACCGAACAAACACAACGTGAGACCAACTAAATGTTGAAAATAATAGTAAAGGTTTCAAATGAAATAGTTTTACCCCTGTTGAGGCAGCAAGCAGAAGGCCACAATTGTAACCATTTGTTGTTCACAATGGACTGGAAAGAATAACTGCAAATACAGGATGAGCATCGTATCAAACAGAAAGAGTATCGTATAAAACAGGATGAGCATTGTATTTAACAAGCTGAGCAAGACACTCTCAGAAGATGAATATCACAGAATGAACAATAATCCTATTAAATGAGCAAGATACTCTCTAAGGATGAACAATAATCCATATGAAATGAGCAATACACTTTCAGAGGATGAACATCACAAGATGAACAATAATCCATATGAAAAGAGTAAGACACTCTCAGATGATGAACAATCATATTTTGAAATGAACAACTAATCATCATAGGATGAACATCACCTGTCGGATCGTTTGAGTCTGACATTTCATTTCTTACAGGTTTGACTCTCATTCTTCTGCTGTAACAATTGATGGATGAATATCAGTAATCTTAAAATTTATATATGCACAAGGATAATCCCCAAATCGCGAAGAATTATTATGTCAATAAAATCCTATGTACTTTAAACAATGTTCGAGTTACTTCAACAATTGAAAATAACAAATATAGGCGGAAATACAAATGTTTGCTAGAGAAATATATAACAGCAAGCAAATTCACACCGAAGAAGTTTAGATCTGCGAATAATCAACGGAAAAATAAAAATAGAAGAAAAAAAAATCATCGGAGTCTATGGATTTTGCAGAGATATACCGCAGAGATGATGATATGTGATGAAGATATGTGGATTTGAACGTAGCGATTCGCCGGAATGAGATTTCAAAGATTTTGGGTGAATTTCGCCGGAAGAAATAACGACGCCGAGAGAAGATTTGGGGAGAAAAACCTAGATTGTTTCTTCAGAAAATCATGCCTATTTATATTTTTCTGTGCGATGTCATTTTTGTAATTTTTAGAAAGTTTGGTGCAAATGGAGCGCGTGATATTAAAACTCGGAGCTCCCTAATTAAGGAGCTCTAGGTCTCCAGTATATTAATTGTGAGAAAATAAGATGGAACATATCTAGCTCAAGTTCAAACTTGATCAATGCCATTTGTGTTGTATGTTGGCACAATCGAATCATCGATTATGGAATAAAGCAAAACTATGGTTTTTCTTCATGTTACTACAGAAATTCACTTAATGATCAACCGTGTGGTCTTAGAAGAAGTTAACTCATCATTCCCTCAAGAAAAAGGTTAAGGAAAAATTGGATTGTGCTCTTACCCTAACGCGCAAAATGGAGTTGAGTTTACTGCGATCATTTACCTGCTTCTTTTTTACTTTCCCTTCTAGGAAAAGTTTTCAAGCACTTTATGCAATCATGGCTGATCTAAACTCAAAATTCGAAGCAACAAAATGAAATATGCAGTAGGTATATAGTATACTAACATAAACGTGTCAAATATATCAATGATCAAATTTGTCTGCAGTTTATCCACCGGGGAACCATCTGAATATAGATAGCAAATTTTGGAAAAAAACATGCTAACCATCAATTGCCTCTATTCCTCTCTCTATAACGAGTAATAATAATCATTTCACACCAGAAATGAGTCTTCCGAAATCCGAATGAATGAAAATCATGTAAAAATGATCTAACAGAACATCAGGGAAGCGAAAAGCAAAATTAAGCTGGTAAATCCAGCTCCCACAATCCTGTCGACGCCATTGTCCTTATTGCCACCAGGTACAGCTGAGATCACAAAAAGAAACAGAAACTTTGAGTTAGAGAGCTCCAAGGTTTACGATGAGGAATGGAAAACAGAAGTTGGACGACTAAAAGAATAATTCATGGGACAAATTATCGATTGTGTCATTTCAGAGTCCATGAAATAGAATTGTTCTGTGTAATAAGCTTGACTCCTGTCAAGCTTGCATCTTGATCGGTCATTATCCAAAGATTTCGCAAGACTTTCCAGACATCAAACACATAGTACATGATAGATGATGCAAATCCCACAAATCCATTACCTATAAAAGATCCCAGAACACTTTGTGGCATAATATGTTACTATCATCTTGGTGCTATTAAGGTTTTCATTTATCTATTCAGGAACTCACAGTCCCTCTCTGGACTAAAATAATGGGACGGATGGAATCTGTTTCAGCAGCCATAAAGCTATCTTCAAGAAACTTTCTCCCTAAAGTCCAGACTCGAGAAAGCAGTAAATTAATCATGCCAGCTTTCATTAGATTTGGTAAAGAACCTTAAATTCATTTGCATTCCAAACCACCAATCATAGTCTTCCGGAACTATATGACACCAGAAAAAACCGCGCCAATATGAAATGTTATGAAAAGTCAAACAAAACACATTTTAGATTTGATATAGTTGTCACCACAACAGTGTAATACACAGCTGCCATGAATTTAACGAAGCTGCCGTCCTCATTGACCTTTCCGAGCTTTTACACTGCCCATATTCTAAGTCCTAACTTGACTCAGTAATTGTTGACTCGCGTTACGAATTTTTCTTTTCTGAACGTATGAAGATTAACTGAGGAAAACCACCAAAATAACACTAAAAAGAACAGGAAAAAACAGTAAAAAAAAAAGAAATGGGAAAAAAAAAAAAAAAACATTCAAGACCTCTAACTCTATATGGTTCCAACTTCCCAGAAATCAATAGCTCCAACAAAAATGATGTGAATTCTGGAAATAGGGAAAAATTTGGTTACCTGGAGGAGGCTGTGATACTGAACCAGATGGAGCTTGGGCTGCAAATAAATCAAAACCACAAAGATCAACGATTGATCAGCTCTTTCTCAAAGGAAAATTACTCTTTTATCAGTTAGCACAAAAGACAAATTTTATGGGTTTCAAGTATCAGTATCTCAGTTCCTCAAAATTGTTGTCCTGATCTGCATCATTAATTAATTCTAAGAGAACAAAGAGCAAAAACTTCAAAGCACAAAGAACACTTTACTTCTTCCTAATTCTCTCACCAAGATCTACAGCAATTATGCCAAAATTTACACCTCCTAGACCAAATAAACCAAACCCAGATAACAAATTTAAAGGAAGATTTCCAATTTTCCATACCATTGCAGGCACTGAGGTCATTGGAGATGCCGCAGTGGCGGGGAAGTTCAAGTGCCTGAGTGCGATTAATCTTGTAAATAGCCAAAATTGAGGGATCTTTATACAGATTGCAGAGGCAAGGGAGCTGTTTGGCCACAGCATCTTTGAGTGGATCACAGCATGAAGACGGCGGTTTAGTTGAGTTGAGGTACTCGGCACAGGGGACCAAGCTCGCGGCGCAGGACGGGATGTTGCCGCCCTGCCCCTCCGCCACTTCAGCGGCGGCGAAAACTGTAAGCACCACCGCGATCAGTTGTAACATTCTGGAGGAAACCATTTTTGATTTGGTTTTTGCTTCTTTTGGGATTCTTCTCGTGGATTTAATTTACTCTAAATGAAGCTTTTTTGGGGAGTGTGTGTGGCTCCTTCAGCTGGTTGTATTCTTTAATGTCGGCTCAGCCAACTCTCTGCTTTCTTTTATGTCTTAGCTTTCTCACTTTGATTTGCTCTGATTTTTTTTGGTTTATTTATACGTACACGGAGACCATTGATTGGGTCATTTTGACATTTCCACAATTTAATTTGGTTTATCGTGTTAGGCTGTTATAGCTTTGTTTTAGGCTGAAACGGTAATTATCACGATTCAAAACCTATTCATGACGTTATTCTCACCGTTGGATCGCCCCAAGGAAAATTTGAATGTTCGACTTAGTAATTACTCATTCCGTCCTAAAATCATTGTCTAATTTGTATTTTCAATTTTGGTGTAATTTGAACCAAAAATTAAAATCCAAAGTCAATAATAATTTTGACAGCCAGAAAATACAATGATTTACTGTTATTGTAAATGTTCTCATTGTATTGAATACTTTTTCATGTCCCAAACCCAAAGTCAATTGTTAAGAAACTTTAAACTAACTGCTAGTTATATCTTAGCCTTATATCTTTTGTGAATTACTCCCTTCATTCTAAAATAAGTGTCGTTTTAGCAAAATAAAGAAATTTCAAACTAAGTTTCGTTGTCACATTTCAATGCACTTTTTGTCCAAAGTTTCCAAAATTACCCGTAAAAAATTTAATACTATTGGTGGATATTTTTTTTTAATGGGATTGGTTGAGAATATTGAAATAATTTTATAACCCTATTTAAAAGTTTCTTAAACTATGTGCAAAGTATAGGATGACAGTTATTTTGGAATGGAGGGAGTGCGTTTTTAGTAAATCATGTTTCTTTTTTATGAAATAAAATGTATTTTCATAAAGTTAATATGGATGAGAAGTCTCCATCTGATCAATAATTTCCGAAATTGAAACTTTAAGATGTCCTTACTCCTAAGCATCCTAAACCCTTAGAATTGAATCTCTTCTTTTGTTGCTTGACAGAGATGGTAGCAATGCCTTGTAAATTTCACATTGAAACAAAAACAATGGAAGTCGCGAGTATTAATCGTACAAATATCTTCTTATTCAATTACAGTTGTTCTAAAGTTCTTAGTGGGATTGATGATTTTAGATATCGTGTATGTAAAAAAAAAAAGAAGCAAAATTTCAAGAACATCATATAATTTGGACTGAATCATGATTAATAATAATCAATAGAACCCTATCTGCGCGCATTACTTCTTTTATTCCGCTAACAACTAGCTTTCTTTCAGTCCAGCTGTTAAATGGCTTCTTTGAGTTGCGATTTCACATGTTCATGGTTTCTTCTGTGTCCGTCTACTAATATTAAATCCAAATGGTTTTCTGCTAACGGTAGGCAATTACTCGTAGGGATATTAGATTAATCCCAAAACTTTTCTCAGCGGTTATCAAACGATTAATTTTCCCCGTTAATTATTTTCAAATTATTGGGGCCTAATTATTAAATCCATCATTTCTAGTAACTGACATACGTTTATAATTACACTACCTCCATATAAGACCTAAAAAAATTTTTTATTCTTTTTTGTAAGAATTTTTACATTATTTACCTTCTCAACTAACCATTTCAAAATTCACCCCAATCAATATCATTATGTATACGCGAAGTTCTCTTTTCTTTTCTTTTTCTAGCATTTTCTCTTTGAGCATTTTCAAGAATTATTCATGTCCTGGCACAATAGTCTAATATGCATCTGAATTTTGATTAAATATTAGTCAAAATGCTTTTGCCTTAGCAATTACGGCAGAATGTTAGTGTCAATAAGAAATTGAATTAACTCGTCGCTGTTGGATTGAATCAATACTTTTCTTGTATCAAGCAATTTAAGTAAACTCTAGCGTTTACCTTTCCTTTTCACCAAAAGACTATTGACTCGGTTATAGAACATGTAGACCATTATCTTCATGTAGGGCAGGATGGTACAAAATTTTACGCAAACATTTTAGACATGTTGGAATTTATCTCTAACTAGGTGGTAACAAATTGGCAGATGAGCTGAGCCTTCCCTTTGTGCCAAAAGGTTTGTTATGTTCTGGTTTCAGGCTTCAAAAAACGTGTACCTTGAACTGTTACGAATCTTTATAGTCCTTATCATAAAATATTTTGATTTATTTTAAATTTTATTGAATATATTTTTCTATTTTAAAATAAAACTTTAAAAATAAAAAATATATTAAATGAAATTTAAAATAAATCAAAATATCTTTTAGAGGGAGAATTAGCTCATGATATATCTTGAGCAGTGACTGAATTTTTCAAATGAAATGAAATGTAAACCGCGAACTAGTAGTCATTTAGAACACATGTTTTATTGCAAAGTAATTTTATGGTGCAGAACTATTCAATTAATAATCTAAATGATGATACTACTTCTATATATATAAAAAAAATTAGTTCACATTGAGTTTTTAAGCGTTATAATATTTTTCGTACGAATTT
This sequence comes from Oldenlandia corymbosa var. corymbosa, assembly GCA_949775105.1. Taxonomy (NCBI): domain Eukaryota; kingdom Viridiplantae; phylum Streptophyta; class Magnoliopsida; order Gentianales; family Rubiaceae; genus Oldenlandia; species Oldenlandia corymbosa. Next base: position 6,796,752 of record OX459119.1, on the reverse strand, counting down.
CAAAATTCAATATGAACTATTTTTTTAGAACGAAAAGAATACATAATAATTGTTACATGGACAAAACAGTTGCAGAATTCTTTTAATTATTATTTCTTCCATCTCAAAATATTTGTTGAGTTTGGAATATATATATATATATATATATATATATATATAAATGAAAGGAGATGAGGTGATGACGTGTGTGTCAATTGCCTTTTAATTGATTTCATTACACATGTCATTTAATGATTGGTTATTCATTAAACAGTTATAATGTATTAGTAAAACCGTAACTTTATAAATTTACAATGAATTATATTTTAAATTAGGTAATTTTTTTTTTAAGTGAATTGCACTCCCGGAATTGAGCATCTTCACCAATTTGATTGATCAGCTTAATTAGCTAATAGATATCCCACTTGATTATTTCGGACAAATTGCAACTCAAAATTTGAAGGGCGATAACCTCCCTTTAGATCGGTAAAGACTGGATGTGGATGGCTTATCTTAGAAAAGGTTGTGCGCTAAGATAGTTTCAATGGTGGTGACGAGAGACTTGAACATCGGCGACCGAACGCAAGACAACCACCAACGAAATAAATCTGATGAGAAGATCCTCAAGCACTGTGGGGTGTTGAACAGACTGGAATGCAGGAACAAAAACAACCAGGGGCGGAACTACAGGGGGTTCAGGACGGTCGACCGACCCCCCAGATCAATGGAAAATCTCTGAGAAACGGTGTCCTCATGTCCCGCCGTGACTGTAATTTTTCAAGCTGACCCCCAGGCAAAAGTGGAAGAAGAAGTCGGAGAAGAAATTCCGCTATCTATTTTGGAACGAGATAGGATTGTTCTTCGGGGACATCTGATAAAATTAGAACGAATGGGATATGATTCTTTATTAAAAGTAAAATTGCTAAAATTTGGGCTGCCCTTTACTTTCTAACATAATTTTTCTTTAAGCATAAGTACAGGGGAAATGTACTGTTTTTATTCCCAATTTTCATTTTCCCATTTTTTTTCATTAGTTAACGCATGAATTTGTGAAGTTGGGTGGTTGTGTTGCATGAATGTACTTACAACCTGAGAATAGTTTTCTCTTTTCATTCTTATTGTTACAATAACCAAGCATTGTACTAATTGCAAATTTATTTGAAATGAATTTCTCAATGTATAATTTTTGTGTATATAAATAATATAAGTGAAATCTTAGTATTATAATATTGACCCTCCAGAGTTGCACTCTTGGTTCCGTCACTGAAAACAACAAATGCCTGATTGAAGGCAAGAAATGAGTATTCTAGCAATGGTTTTGGAAAGTAATTGCGTAGATTGCACCCAAGAGAATACCGGATGAATATTCCATTATCAATTTTTAGGTATGTCTTTCTTATTTTTGAAAACCTCATAGTATTTGATAGTAATTGAATTAGTTTTGTCGTGAGATTTCTCATTTTAATTTTTTATTGTGTTCGGTAAACTATAGGTTATTTTGAAAAAAAAAAAAAAAACATTTGAGAGCAATGAACCAAATTCATCAGCAGGATCTCTTTTCCGTCTCCCGTACCCTAAGAGTTCATTCCGGTAAGTCCTCTATTTCTTTTTGCAGCTTCGTTTTTCTTTGAGAATTTCTTATCACTCGCGTTAACTTTACCTTAAATTTTGATTTTCCACTTCATTTTTATCTGAATTTTTGGAATCTCGGCTTAAGAAGAAATCTTTCAATCTCAAATCCTTTAAGCTTTAAAACAGAGGTTAGATTGTTCTCGGTAAATCCTAGGATGCTTGAATCACTTTAGCTGACGGGAAAGTAGCATTATTTTTGTGAAATGATAATCAAGTTTTCTTGAATCCTTCAAACTCTTGGGGTTTTGATGGCTTTTTGTCCCTGCAAAGATTTGGTTGATAGTGTTTTTATTTTCTGAAGCTTTAAGGCGATTGTTCAACATTTTTTTGCCAGCATATGTGGTAATTGTAGAAACTCTTAGAAGAATAATTATATATTTTCTACTTAAATTTATTGGATTTTATGTAATATAATTTTGACTAAGCTGTGTACTGTTTTTTTTCATCTGAACTGTGTTTTGAACCAATAACAACAGTCCAAATCTAAACTGAAATATTTTAGATTAAGATATATTTCAGTTTAAGATCAAACCAAAATCATGAATTATTTTTAATCATAATTATAATACTGATGTTCAACCAATTAAACAAATGAAATCGTGTATTAATACTAATTTTTTTAATATGTTTATCAATGTATATGCTTAGAAAGATAGTTTTGACTAAGAGATTAATTTTTGCTCTATGTACTGTATAGTGCTTGCTTTCTCTATTTCTATTTTTCTTTTCCAGTTCAACGGCTTGTTGAAAATGATGATACATAGATGAAAATGAAGATAAAATGACATCCGACGGGTTATTCTTACTTTTTGATTCGATGGTTTTTAAAATATACTAAAATAATATAAAACTCGAATTAACAGTATCTTTAATGAATAATCATACATACAAACATCTAAAAAAAATTTCTTACAAAGTTAACATTGATGTTACATTTCGAAGATTAAGATCGAATCTCATGGTGCAGTGCACGGGCAATACACTAGTGATAATAGTAACATGATCCTAGCATAGTGCATGAATATTGAATAATGATACATACGTAATTTATTGACAAGAAGAAAAAATGATAAAAGATAATGGAAATTATATCATGTCCATTTATTTTTATACAAATAATGATACACGAAGAAAAAGTTTTATCATAAGAAAAAAATGAGCATCAATTATCACATTCATTCATTTGTAGTACTTTGATTGACAGATAATCCATTGTAAGTTTTTTTTGTAATTTCTTCTTACATGTATTATTATTCTTTTTATATTTTTTATTTGAATTTGATTTTTGAAGTTTAAAAAATACTAGTTTAGATTGTAAACACATTATATTTTGTGATTTTATTCCCTTTTTTTTTTTATATGTATTTACTACTCACTAGTAGTGCCTTTTTTTAAAAGTTTTTTTCCCATCGAAATCTACACAAAAATAGGAACTTTACATTGGAATTTCCACCAGATGGTTTGGGCCCACACTCTTTAGTCCATAAAATTATGGGGGAACAAAAGTTATCATTTCCGCTATCCTCAAAGTCAAAAAGTCAAACAATACTACCGGGCACAGATGGACGGCGGAGGAGCACCAGTGGCGCATCCGGCAGTACGACCCATATCGTTCTTGCTCGGAAATTGGAAAGGCGAAGGCGAGGGAGGTTTTCCCACCATATCCGCTTTCCGATACGGCGAGGAACTCTGTTTTTCTCACCATCCCAGCAAGCCCGTCATGGCTTATTCCCAGAAGACATGGAAGCTAGATTCCGGCGAACCGATGCACGGCGAGAGCGGTTACTGGAGGCCCAAACCCGACGGTTCGATCGAAGTCGTTATAGCTCAGAGCACGGGTCTGGTGGAAGTTCAAAAGGGGACATTCGATTCGGAAGAGAAGATCGTGAGGCTTAAAAGCACGGTGGTCGGAAACGCATCTAAGGTGAAGGAGATAAATCGGGAATTTAAGGTTGATGATGACGGTGGAGAATTATCGTACGTGGTTGAAATGGCTACTAATAACGTCACGCCTTCACAACCGCATCTCAAGGCTTCCCTCAAGAAGATCTGATTCAATCATCTGAAATCCTGAATCTTTAATGGAGTAGTAGTTAATAATTTCTGACTACGAAAAGATTTTCATTTTATGGAATAAATTTTGTATTTGTGCCCTTCCGTGGTGTTACATCTTAGCCAATGATCTATCATTATATGTACCATTTGCACTTTGTAATATGCCCCAAAGTTTTCTGTTTCCATTTCATTTTGACGATAAATCCATTCATATTAGTATGTGGAAAACACTTGGATTTATTGATTTAAAGCTAACTAAGCGATTTAAACTCTTGAAACGCGGTTAAAATAAATATTCTTTTTGTCTTAAAATAATTGTATTAAAATTATAATAATTTAATAAAAGTGGTGCTTTTTATCGTCCAAAACGGTTTTGCCCTCCAAGAAAAATGAACAATCAAGAATTAAGCAAAAAAAAAAAAAAAAAAAAATTCCTTGACCCGGCCCCCAATCGGCCCGAACACAAAGAATGGAAATCAATGAAAGAAAACAGATCGATCCCAGATCGACCGGCATTACTTTGAAGTTCAATGGAGAAAACGCGTATTTTATCCCAACTTTTCACTTGAGACTCGAAAGACTCTTCCGTTTGTTTTCAGAAATTTCTTTGGTTTTTTGTTGTTTCTAGTATGACGAAGTGAGTGTACTCATACCTCAAACTTTGATTACGATTTATTAGATTTCAGGTAGAAAACCAGAAATCTGGATGAGCTGATAGTACTAAAGGACCAGAAAGTTTCTATACAATTCAAGATAGTTTTCTTCTGGACGAAAAGGACACAAATAGCAACAATTTTTATTTCCCCTTTAAATTTGTTTTTGACGGAAAGTGTAGAATGAAACACATCGATTATTTTACAATATATTCACATTTTCACACCAGAAAAAAAAAAGAAAAAAAGAAAAAAGAGGAATTGAAGTTTGGGGAAAAAGAGGTTTGATTTTGTGACTTTGGGCCAGTTTGATAAAAATTAATGCTTAATTCTAAATAATTAATACTGAATCAGAAATGTTGAATTCATTACGTGGATAAGCAATAAGTAATAAGTTAACTTTTATTGCTTATATTTTGTACTACAGTTTTAACACCACTTATAATTCAATAAAAGGTTCAGTTTTTATTATCAAAGATGGTGAATCCAAAAAATGCTTAATGGAATAATTTAAAGCAATAATTGATGTTATCAAACAAGCCCTTAGTTATTAGACCTGATTTACATCACATAATTGTCGGTCACGATCACACTTTGACCCAGTCAATAAGTTTGGTCCAACTATGTGAGATGTGTTATATAAATTCCGATATAGAGTAATCTTTACTAAGAGGTCCTTCGCTAATCGAATTAGGATGAATCGAGTTTAATTGAAAGCATAATGCACCAAAAAAAAATTGTTGAATGAAGAGAAATCATGTTTATCGAATCCGCTTGACATTGTTCTTACAAATGATGAAGGGTGTAGTAAATGACTAAATTGTAAGTGACTCAATTCCCTTTACAACACATTCAGGATTTGTCAAGTTTGGGTGTGACCGTGTGACCACTTAGCAGCCTGATTAATGGCATTAGAGAACCTTTGAATTGAGAGGATTGTTCACTTGAGTCAGATTTCTAGAGAAATTAGCCGATTTAGTACTCCTCATTTATTATGTTTTTCTAAGTGAAAATAAAACCATAAAAATGTATTTTTACATATATTATATTCTCCTAATCATTACAAAATATTTTTAAGATTTGAATTTTCAGTTAAATGACATACTAATTAAAATTTAGAACAACTCAAAATGTGTTATAATAAGATTTATTCGAAAAAAAGAATTATACAAAAAAAAAGAAAGAAAGAAAGCAGAGCTATAGATCAATTGATCTACAATGAGCCCTTCTTCTAAACTCGCAGCCCAGCAATTTTCTATTATGCCCAACCAAATCGACCGAGGCCTCCACATCAAAGCTCACAGCTTTCCCCACAACTATCCATCATCCATTCTTCTTGTATTCTGTCAATTCCTCATCTTCATCACAATTCACACGTGTCTCTTTGTACCAAAAACAACAAATCTTCCCCGGAAGGGCCATGGGAAATTCCAATTGTTCGAGACTTGCTTTTTAGAAGATTTGAAATTTACTGCCAACAAGCTTAAATCAGTTGGCAGGGTGCTGATCCAGTTTAAGCAGAGGATTCGGGTTCGAGACCTTGCGTACGCAGCCGTGTTAAAAGTAATAGAATTTAATTGCTCCAACGAAATTTGAACTCCGATCCTAATAACAACAGTTCATTTTTATCATTCCATTCTCTCTTATTAGTTCTCTTCCAGTACTTCAATTTGTAAGATCTCTATTTCGTTAACGCAGTTGTATAGAGCAGTAGTTGTTTGTTTGTGGCCATCTATACTTGTTGACTCTTCATCAATATTTGTAACTGTTTTGAACTTTCAAATTTTGAGATGAATACAAGCCAAATCATGGTTATATTTTATCTCCTGCAAACTCAATTTCTTAATTCCAACACAAGCATTTCCGGGATCTGGATGCATTTTGTTCCTGGACATTGCTTGAAAAGTTAATGCTGAGTTTTAGCAAACTTTTCTTCATCATTCATCCTAGAACACTCTTGTCCAAGTTATTTTGCCTTTTCTAGTAGTAGTTGCATGTAACTTCTTCTCTTTTCCTACGAAAATTAGCCAATCCACCTAGAAATCATCGTTATTTTTTATTCTTGTATTATTCAATCGACGACGCTTTAGGGTTTTATTTTTATTTTTTTGGGATATATACCATAGGAGAGGTAGGGTTTGCAGAAATTAAGAAAGTGGTAACAAAAACAACCATCCTTTTAAAGTTTTAATATATGTATAGTAAATTGAATTACTCCAATGGAATTTTGAATCCAAACTTTGTCGTCTCCAACCCGATGCAAATCGAAAAGTAAGCAAACATTGAAAAAAAAAATCACCCACAAATTAAAGAAAACTCTCTCTCTCTCTCTCTCTCTCTCTCTCTCTCTCTCTCTCACACACACACGGAAAAATTGGCCGATCTACCTTAACTTTTACATGCATTGTCAATTCTACCCTATTCTTTTTCGATTAGCCAATATTACCCTAACCTATTCAACCATTAGCAGATTTTGTCCAATTTGCCAATTTCCGTTTAAATTAACGGATTTTCTGTTAGTTTTAATTATAAAAATATCCTAATAGTTTTAAAAATTATAAAAATGACCTTAAAAATTTGTAAAAATAATAAAAAATAGTCTCTTTTCACTTTTTATTTAATTTTTTTTTTCTATTTTCTATTTCTTTTTACTATTTTTCATAACTATAAAAATATACTATATGATCTTTTAGAATAAAAATTTATTTTTAAACAATACTACACAAATTTATAGATATACATATTTGTAATTCATGGTTGATTTACATAAACATATTTATTTTTTTAATACTATGGCTAGAAAATAATGATACTAGTTTTCTAATCCATTTTTTTCAATTTAAATAATAAGAATTGTTTTTACTAAAACTAATTTTTTTACAAAAAATTAAAAAATTTAGCATATATTAAAAAATAATCGGCCAAATTTTCTGTTTCATGAGAGTAGATATAAGATTAAGTCTCATCAAAGGATTTCTAATCGGGAGAGTAATTTTATCCATATTTAAGTGGGGTCCACTAAAGGCGAGAAGGTTAGATGGTCAGGTGATTTAGGATGTGATATAAAATTACTGTGTTCCATGTCTCGATTCTCACTAGGACAATTTATTTTTTTTTAAAAAAAGGTGGAGTCCAGTACTGGAATAGATTTTCTTTATATTATTTTTTCTTTAAAAAAAGACTTTCTACTAAAATTAGATATATTAATATCTCAAAAAATTATCGCAAAATGTTAAACCCTCGCAATGATAAATATAAATTTTTTTATAAAATATTTTGTACATTTTTGTAAATGCCATGACACTATATTCTTGTGTTGGGCCAATGTAGAAATGAAATAGGTGTGTTTTTTTTTTTTTACTTTCTTTTCGTACTTGGCCTTTTAACAGAAAAATTTATATTTTAGTTCTAATTATTTTTTAAATTTTATGATACAAGCTAAAGTCTGTTGAATTAAATTGTAATACATTAAAGTATACCAATAAGTTCTTTTTTAATCTATGCTAAATGTGTTATTTTTTTGTGCAAAATTAGTTTTAGTTAAATAATCTTATTATTTAGATTGAAAAAAATGGATTAAAAAAATAATATCATCACTGTTAAACCATATTATTAAAAAAATAATATGTTGATGTAAGTGAAACATGACTTACGAATATCAAATTATAAATTTGTACATTAGAGTTTAAAAATAAATATTTTTTTAAAAGATCATATAGTATATTTTTAGAGTTATGAAAATATTAAAAAGAAATAAAAAACAAAAAAAAAATTAAACAAAAACTGAAAAGAGACTGTTTTGTTATTTTTGTAAATTTTTGGGGTCATTTTTATAATTTTTAAAATTACTAGGGTATTGTAATTAAAACAAATATAATTCCGTTAATTTAAACGGAAAAGATTAAATTGGACAAAATCGGCTAACGGTTAGATAGCTTAGGGTAATATTAACTAATCGAAAAAGAATAGGATAAAATTGACAACGCATGTAAAGCTTAGGATAGATTAGCCAATTTTTCCCAGACACACACTCTAGAAGTCTAGAACCTAGCTGAGAAGAGCACACGCATTATATTTATGAATTTCAAACTTCATATATAGTATTTAGAAAGGCAAGACACATTGGGAACAAATTTCACACACAACAAGGTGACAAACACATTAGAGAGGCACCCGACCGTACGTAAGGAGATGTGCACTTCGGGTTTTTTTTTTTTTTTTTTTTACATGAGAACTGGATCAAAGAGCACAGATTTGATCATGTGTTTAGTCTCGGTGGAAGGATTAGTGTATCCATCGTTGCCTCGGAACAGAAGATACATTATACTTGAATAATTGATGACCCTCTCAAGGATGAATCTAGACACAGCTGAATTCTGGTTGACGGATTCTGCGTTTATATCCTTCCAAGCGTTTGCAAGTCGTTTCTCAAACTCAGCAAATGTTTCTTCTTTAGATGCGCTGTACTGTTTCATGTAACATTCAACCGCAGATGCTAATTCTCCCCTCTCTTTTCCCCACTGCATTTACAAGTATAACCACGACGGTAATATAGTAAGGTCAAGTATTAGAGTAGCACGGAAAGAGTATATTTTAAATCGCTACCTCGTAATCAGCCATATCGTCCATTAACCGACAAATCACTGAGGAGGCTCTTACGATGGACGGTACTTTTACAATCCACTTAAGGGCATCTTCAGCCACAAACTCTCCCATGCACACTAAAGAAGCAGTTGAGAGATGTTCATATGTAGCACTAACTAGAGCAACCTTCATGTACTCCTCAAAATTCGGAACTTCTTTTCTGTAAATCCATTTTGCCTCTTCTAAATATGATCTTGCTAAATTTTTCTTCTGAGTACACAAAAACGAAAGTCTTTCAATTAGTTTACTGCAACTAACCATAAAGCACCAAACCTCGTCGTTATAGTTTCATCGTTATAGTTGTAAAGATTTGTTCCTCTATCTTATATTTAGCCTATTCAGAAAAGTTATATGTAACAAGTACGTACACTAGATATTGCATAATTGATTAGGTCTGATTTGCCTTCCTTGGCCAATCTTTCCTCTATCTCATTATAAACATTTAAGAGAGCCCGATAGCATTGCCCCATATATGATGGTAATTGATCCAATGCACTAATATGCCACCTGCGACATGCATTAATTAACCTTATATTAAGTATAAGAGTAATTGAAAATCAATGTGTACTAGTATCTTTTTAAAAGTTGTGACGGGGTACCTTTCTATTGAATCCATGAAAAGGAGGAGTTCGTCAAGGAATCCATATGAATCGTATATGTCATCAACGATCGAAACCATCGCAATCACTTTGGCCAATGATTGTCTAGCTTCACTGTATTTGGGTTCGAAATACACTCCCAAAGTCCAAAAGGAGCACTCTACCAATCTATCCCTAGCAAATGGAAAATTCTCTGCAGCATTTAAGCTATTCCACCACCTGCATGAAAATTTTCGAAGAGCTTTGTTTCCCCAATATACATATAATATGTTGGAATTGGTCTCTACTTAGCTAACAAATTAACAACCAGAGGTAGATTTTCTTACTTTGCTTCGTTCAGAAGCTCCTTTTGGTGTAATCTCTGTAGGATATTGAAGTCCAACTTGGCAAATTTCAACAAAACTGCATTGTGTGATGTGTCTTCTTCATAGAGAGAGATAAATCGTCTTGCACCTATCCGATTCAAAGTTTTTTGAATTGGTACCTCTAAAGCTTGCTTGACTCGCGGAGTCCAAAAGTGGTCAAGGTTTGGCAACATGGATACGAGTTGGGAAGTAGTAAAATTCAGTGCTTCCCCCAAAATATCCTCTTCATGAACCCTATAATGAGCTGCCTCAAATAAACCCAACAAGCCTCGAACGTCGGTAACCAAAGATTCCTTGAAATTCCCTTCTTGATCCTTGAATTTGTTAAACACATCTACAACATGCATACATTAATGATAAAATTCTATGTGAGCGTATTAAAATTACTTCAAATAAACATTACGCAGAATCAGTACATATATAAATCTTAAAGCCATTTAGAGGTCATGTGTAATTGCCAAAAAGAAAAAAAAAAATTACAAATACTCATTAATTCCTACCACAAGATACGTAGTGGCCTAGTTGTCTAAGTAATCGAAAACGAAGAGCAACTTTATGAAGGTCATGGTCATCATATTCATCTCCATGCTCCAACTTGGATGTCAACATTAATGCCTGGATTTCACACTCAAAATGGTAAAACAATCCAAGACGTTCGATAATGTCAATCAAGTCCAACGTCTGCGGTCCAGATCCAACACCAGGTTCAGTCAGCATCATCCTCACAACTTCTTTCAGCCGTTCATGTTCCCGCTCTTGTTCGCAAAACTCCTCCTGCCCCCAGCAAATTAAATACTACTATCATATCATATACAAATGCCAGAAAAGAGAATATACTTACTTCTTTCTTCTTAAAAACAATAATTTAATTTGTCGCATGTATAATATATTATTTTAGTTGGACTACTTTTCTAAGACGGAAAAGATAAGAACTGATGGGTGAGGATCCATATAATTTCGTTTTGTTTGGGTTAGGAGATTAACCTTCTTGAAATCATAAGTGGAGACTTGACGTTCCAGCCTGAGCAAATATTCTTTCCATAGACTTGGTGTAAAGTTGGCCGAGCGACGCGTGCGCTGATCAGAGCTTTTCATTGAAACAGCGTCCATCTTTTTTTTTTTTTTTTGCCTAAATACACACACACAAAAAAAAGGAATTATTAAACAGTGGGAACACCTGCACTACAAGAAAACTGGGATTTCAAACTGCCAATTTTATTTACATTTAGCTTGGCTTCTATCAAGCATTTATAGCTGTGAACCGCGGGAATGGCTATTAGTCAAATAAGGGCCTAATCAATTAAACTCTAATCTTAGATTCTTTTGACTGAATCATCGTCGGTTCGCCTACACAAATTTTATACTCTATTATATAAGATGTTTAAACACATTCACGGCACAACTACGTGAAGCCCTAAAAGAAGTCCATTTTCAATTCTTTCGCAACTTTTTTTCCCCTAATTTGAACTTGCCCATCTTTAAGAAATATTCCCTCCGGTCCTTAATATAAAACATTTTGATTTGTCCAAGGTTTCACCTAGTATACATTTTTAATTGAGAAAAAAAATCTTAAAAACATATTTTTATATTCGTAATATTCTCTTGAATGTTATGAAATGTTTTTAAAGTTTTTTTGTCGATTAAAAATACGTACTAAGTGAAACCTAAGACAAAATTAAAATGCCTTATATTAAGGACCAGAGGAAGTATTCGACAATACAATTCACAAATTACAGTAAGTTATTTTTCTGCCATGAAAAGGTGTAATTAATTAGGAGATGCCTTGTAGTTCTCTATCCAAAATATCGTTTTTTTTTAAAAAAAAAAAAGGGCAGCATAGGTAGCTTATTTGTGTATTTTACATTCCAATACATAGGAGAATATCTGGAAAGAAAAAAAAAACATTGGAGAAGGATACATATTGTCAAGAGTAGACCTTCCTTTTCTTACATGAACAAAGAAACAAGAATGGTTAAGTGATCCTAACCAGGTATATCCCACTCCAACTATGATCCACGCTCGAGCATAGATATCTTTTGGAAAAGTGAAACTCTTTCTCAAATCTCTATAATTACTCCGTAATATTACACTCTTTTTCGAACATCTATATGTTATAATCAACTTCAGTATTATTGAGAATAGACATCAAAATTATTGAGACAAAGACTTTGCATGGTTGTATTGTTATCTTTTCCCCTGTTTGCTTCCAAGTTCAAACTATCTATTATGCTATAAATAGGTGTGTACACAGTACACAATAACTTCTAAAGTCACGGATCGATATAGACGTTCATTTTATTTTTTATTTAAAAAGTGACTAACAAAAAAATTATAAAGATAATAAATTATACTCGTTCATGTCCTTATTATAAGACATTTTTTAATATTTCTTTTCGCCCTAGCTATTTATAAGTCATTTGATATCTTTAACATTTCATTTATGTTATATTTCCAACTTCACTTTAATATGATTGATTCCTAAAAGATTGAGGACATTTTTAATACGTGTAATATAGATAGTTCACAAAAAAAAGAAGAAACTAATTTATCTGTTTTTCTTAATTTTTCTGAATTAATTATTTCTTTTTTTTTTTTTGGCACATTGGATTCGGGCTAATTAACTAGACTGGAACCCTAACTAGCTGGCCGGTCAAAACTGTGAGGTTGTGGGTTCAGGTGGTAATTAAAACGTGGGTCTTGAACTCTAAAACTATCTAGATCTTTAAACGGTCTATGCCCTACGTACTAGCTCTTATGGATCTTCATATTTTGTCAAACCCGTCATTCGGCGTAATGAAATGTTTATCTAGAGACATGAAAGGATTCATCAAGCATTTTGCTTCATCATTGCATGCGTTAATTAAAATGGATGCCTGAATTTGGTCCCTCAAGAAACAATAGAAGGCTTGCTTAATTGTCTGATCATTCAACCTGTAAAGCTTGACTTTGCAAGCTCGCATTTAAAGAGCAAAATATAGCTATAGTTTTGCACTTGGTTAAAGAAATTTTTAAAACCTATTTCCTAAAATTAAGGAGAGTGGTGCGTGTGTTTCACTTCTTTAAGAAAATCAGATTCTGGGCTAAAAAAAGAGAAGACGCGTGATATCACATTAAGTGCATGTAGCTACAAGCATTTAATGCTTATAGTATAATAACTCCTGCGAAATACTTCTATTACCTTGAGTGATTTGTGAATGACGAGTCCATATCCATCACCGATATTGGATCGGCCCATCGGTCAAATAAGGAGTCCAACCGACTCTAGTAGGGCTGCAGAATCACGTGAAACCTAATGGTACTCGGCTTCCCTCAAGGTAATTTGAATCCTATAAATGGGGTTGATCATACCACAATACGGGTACTCTATCACTAGCACAATACACTAAGTTTCATTCGTTCCTTGAACCCTATTTCTGACTTAAGCATCGGAGTGTCTATCATCAGGAGACCCCCGAGGCTCTCTTTCACACGAAACCCAAATTGGAGTTTCACTGTTAAACTAGCGGTGCAAATTTAAGCTTCGTCAAGTGGCACGCCCAGTGGGATTTGAAAACTAGGGTTTGTGTCACAAGCTTTCTCAAGCTTCTAAGACCTCTATAGCTTCCCTACCGCTGTTGAAACTAGGGTTCTTAACCAAACACAATGGCAATAACCGAAAAATCCCGGTCCAGTACGGCGTCAACAGGAAAACGACCAAGCACTAATGATGATGAAACCTTGGCTAAGTTCCGAGAAAGAAAGCAAAAGAAGAACAATCGTCAATCAAGGAGGGAAGAGCCTCCCACGGGAGAAAAAGAGGGAAATCCTAGCAACCACCATTTTTCTGATCCAGGAAACGACGGGCTGTTGGCTAAGATCAAGGCAGAACTCAAGAAACTGAAAGATAACAATGACCTCAATCAAAGAAAGAAGAGGTACATATTGGAGGAGTACAGACGCTATTTTTATTAGGTCTGCCTGAACCGACAGACCAAGAGTTGTAAGACTTGATTGACGAGAAAGAAGCTCACAGGACGTTGGCCTTGCTTGAGAAGAAAAAAGGCAAACGCAAAGTTCTAGCAGAAGAAGGGGGAGAAAGTTACAGAGAAACCTCCTACTGAGATCCCTACCACGAGATCCCTCACGTGGAGTTTTCCACTACTCCTGGCGCAACTTTTTGGGACACATTCAGAAGAACATATCCGGTGTTCTACACGGTGCTAGATCAGTTTTCCAAAGAACGTCAACAAAAGAAGCAATCTCATGATCAACAGAGTCAAGGTTCACCAGTGTCGAGTTTCTGTCTAAACAGGATTGGAAATGAGTAAGAAGTGAATGAGAATTAAATTTCTCAAGATTTGGAAAAATGAGTTTAAACTAGGGAATTTCGTTGCACATTGGTGTTGGAAGGACTTGGAGCTCACTTTATAAGTGAAAGCCCAAGAATGGATTGCAAGTGGCCTTGCCAATACTATACTACATATCTCCCGCTCGCGTGCCCGTGCAGGGGAGGTGCAAATGGAGGTCCAATCGAGGGCCAAAAATAGCCTGACTCATTTGTGTGCGCGACCTGCGGACACAAATTTCGAACCAAACTCTCGCGGATCAATCCACATTTTGCTCCATTCAGATTAATTTTTCCAATAAATTCATTGGAAATGTCAGATTAACTGAATTTAACACGGTTAAATGTTTTGCTAATAATGTTGAACGTTTCTGGTTGTTTCCAGAAATGAATGAGCAGTGTTTATTGTCTTAATGGTCAGGTTTGAATGGCCTTATTAACCTGCTGTGTTAATAATCTTTATGAGCAGTTTGAATGGCCAAAAACGTTTAAATGTTTCAGCTTTCAATTTGCTGCAATGTGTCAAAGTCACTTTGGGCTCCCATCTCAAAACTAATTGGCAATGAGTGGGGTGACCTTTGGAGCTTATAAAAAGGTGACTGATCCTTCACAACACCGATGTGGGATTCTTTGTCCCAACACAATGACTCTTGACGTTTCAGCTGAGTTAAAGGGTTTCTCCAGCTTATAAATAGGCACTCATTTTCCAAAGTTCAATACACCTTTCTCCCATCTCTTCTTAGTTTCTTTCCAGCTTTTCTCTCCTTCCACTTTCGGTGTTCATCACTTTATTCTAAGTTCTAGTTCGTTTGTAAAGTTGCTTTGTGCTAACTAGTTTCTATGTTTCCGTTATATCCTAGGAAACAGTTACTCGAGATCCTCAAGTACCTTAGGAGGGGGCAAATCTGTTTTAAGCAGATCGTGTTTTCACGAGTCTCGAATTTCTTTATTTTGAATTTTTCTTAGCCTTTACGAATACTTTTCATATTTTTTTTTTATTTTTTTCATAAATAAAGAAAAAAATAGGACAACACATATGCTCACCCTATATGCAGTACAATTTCAATAATAAAGAAAATTTACATCCTTATTAAATCGACGAACTCTAACTTTTGCCTTAGCCTTGGCTTTTTTCGATATATTGTGATATGTTGGAGCCGAAATTTCACTGTAAAAGAACTCTCGTTCCAATTCCCGTTCTGTGTCAAATTCTTCATCATCAGAATCCTTATAGATATGATTTTGTTCACCATCGGAATGTATTTCCTCAATCGAAAGACTTGGCTTATTAGACACTATATGCTTTCCTACCTCCGTATCATCTTTGGATAAGTATTGATTATGATTTTTTTCCATAATTGGGCTTGAGATTGGGAGCAAAATTTGGAGAAGAGGGACTTGAGGTCTAGAGAGTAGGAAAATTCGGCAAATTATCTGGTACACCCGGGAGCACCGTATACCCCCCTGTGCGTGTAATTTACTCTCTTAGAATAGTATGAGTTCGCTAGATAATTCATGCTTCTTTTTCTTTTTTTTTTTAGACGCGTGTGGATAACCAGTGTTCACCATGTGGATAACCAGTGTTGGCACTATGGATAACCAGTTACACACAGCTGGATAACCATTATTAACATGTTGGATAACCAGTATGGACATAGTGGATAACCAGTGTGCACATTATGGATAACCAGTTACACACAGCTGCATAACTAGCTGTCAAATTTCATTTTTTTCCTTTTATATTTTTCTTGGATATCTTTGTTCGTATTTTTACACTGGTTATCCAGCTGCCCCTCATTCATTTTTTGTTCTCCATCATTTGGCAAACTTCCCCTCATTCAATTAAATACTATTTATGAAATTTGTCATGTTCAGCATGAGGGCGGCACAGCCGCGAAAGACGGCGCAGCCGCAGGCACCGGCACAGTCGGGTCGTTTAGTTTATCACAGGGGGATTTATACAAGTAATTTGTGTCCCCTCTTAACGCAATAACACACTCTCTTTACATACACATGCTCCTTACACACACACGAAAAAAAGGATTACCTTAGCTACATTGACGTGTTCGGCGAGGCGGCGCAGCCGGGGCAGGTTGGTGACCTGCGATTCCGGTAGCCGCGGGAGTTGTTTAGTTTATCATGGGGGGCGAAGCCCCCCAATTAACATGTCGTACTGTTTATCCACAAGTTGTAAACTGGTTATCCAGAAGATGTAAACTGATTATCCAATGCTCTGTATTGATTATCCAGGACTTTTGTACTGGTTATCCAGCCAATATCTAGCAATATCCGACCGTTTATAATGGTTATCCAGGATCATTGTACTAGTTATCCAACTTGTTACACCTGATTATCCGAATGTTTTATAATGATTATCCAGTAAAAAAAAATGCAAGTACAGCATTTAATGTAAATGTGAAAAATGTTAAGTGCGTGTAACGCGTGTGTTTGGTGGGGGTATACGATATACCCGGGTGCACTGGATATGGACTCGAAAATTCGGCAGCAGCTGGATTTAACGTTTTTGTAATGCTATTATTGGAGCTATCTTTAGAAGAAGTTCCTTCCTTTTCTGATGGAGGGGATTTTGCAGAGTTTGACTTTAACTCCTCTTCTTTTGAAATTGAAATATCCTGGTCAGATGGGGAGAGAGGATTGCGCACTTTATCCTCATTAAAATTCAAAAGATTCTGTTGCGTTGACTGTGCAGATTGCGCTGAGTGAGATGATTGCGTTGGAGTCGCAGAAGGCACGGGATTCCGTTGAGGCCGTGAATTCGGTGGGATTTTCACCGGTGATTCACACCGGATTTCTTCCTCCGGCGATGAGGTTGTCGCAGCAGCGTGATGGTTTAATGTCGCAGCAGCAACATCGGGTAGCGGAGATGATTGCGCATTAAGGGTTTGACGGGCAGCACATGTTGATTGCGCTGAAGATGCGGAAGTAACGGAACACTGATCACGTTGGATTTCCTTTGCCGGCGATGGAGTTTTTCCTGAGTCTGACTGCTTATTTCCTTCCGACGATGAAGATTGCGTGGTTTCCTCCAGCGGAGATTTTTCAATATCCGCAATAGGCGCAGAAGTCACGATCATCGCAATAGGTGCGGGGCTCCGCTGAGATGGCTGCCGAGTCGGAGTTGCCTGTCTTTCAGTTGTCACCGGAAGCTCCAGCCGGCTATCCATATTCTCTGAATGATGGCCTAATTCCTGCGTGGAAATAATACCTCTATTGTTGGCTTCCGTTGGTGCAGCAATCGGAGATGCAACAGCAGCGATTACCATTGTTGATTGCTGTTGATGAGATGATTTGCCTTCCGCATTTATTGGAGCAGCATCAGCGGTTGCTGCAGCCACAGTTTGAAGCAGCGGCGGCATAACATCAAGAGTGTGTTGATTATTCTTTTCCACAGATTGAGTCGCCGATCGGCGTGGTTTGTCCAACGTCTTTGATTGTTGTTTTGGTTGTTGTTTTAGATGCCACGAATCTACCTTTTGTGATAATGATATGGTTGTGTTGTGACGACAGGAGTGGATATCATGCCCTATCTTCTTACATTCTACGCAATACTGAGGCATGTTCTCATAAAAAACTGATTGAAAGTAAGAGTTACCTTTAATTCCTAGTCTGATGCGAATAGGAGATCTAGCTCGGCACAAACTCGTGCCACTGATGGTCTCGACATATTGAGAGTCGGAACATCTATTTGAAGAGGTGTTCCGATGATGCTTGCAAGTTTTCATAGATATGCCTCGTTGAAGCCATGGATGTGGAGACCTTCAAAAAAAACCCAAATTGGAACAATGGAACTTTCATGCGCTGGATTAAAGTAGGTGGTCCATTTGAGAACTCGCATCCGATGCGTGTCAAACCTTTCAGCCAACAACGATAAAAATCTTCCTCCAAATCGAAGCACCTTTCAGCCAACAACGATAAAAATCTTCCTCCAAATCGAAGCAAATGAGGACATGTCGATGATCGTTCATGTCAAGCAAAAAGTTTCATATTTTAGCCAACAGTAACTAAAAACCTTGGATTCTCGATCCGGTGCTTAAAAGGCTTCCTGAAATGTGAAAACTGGAAACATGTAAACTGACACTAAAAAGTCTTTGGTGGTAATCAAACCTGGGTCTTCTGAGTTTGATGTTAGATCTTTAATAACTTGAGTTAGTTCCCCTTTAGCTTAACTTGGATAACTTTTTCTAACTGCAGTTTTCTTTTTGTTTGATTTCCTTTTGTGAGCAAGTATGAGGCAAAAACATGTTGAACTTATGTCTTTTGTTGTGCTCAACAATTTTTTCTAACTGCAGTTTTCTCTTTCTTTGATTTTCTTTTGTGGGCAAGTATGAGGCAAAAACATGTTGAACTTCATGTCTTCTGTTGTGCTTAGGGGTGTTCACGGTTTGGCTCAATTCGGTGGAACTGTCCAATCCGATCATCGGTTCGGATTAACGGACGGATTATAATTGTATTTTTAAACTGACAAATTGAAAAATTGAAAATCGGTCAATCTGGTCTGAATTATGGTTTGGCACTGTCAAATTGTCTGTCAATCCGGACCGGATTGTATATATATATATTATAAAATAATAATATATTAGTTTTGTATATATAGCGTCGGATAGACCGGATCGTACATATATATATATATATTATAAAATAATAATATATTAATTTTGTATATATAGCGTCAGATAGAAACTTTTATTGAAAGTGTTAAGTTGTCCTATTGACATTGTTGTTGCTAGACCTTGCTGAAGGATGTGTGTTTAAATCCTCCATGGACTTTTTTTTTTCAAGAAAAGCCTCCAAAAAAGGCCGAAAAAAGCCCAAGAGTTTTCAGGAAAAGCCCCCAAAAAAGGTCCAACAACAAAAAAATGTATTTTTGGCCCAAAATGAAAAAGCCCAATCAGAAATCTAAACCGCCAATCCGCCCAAACCAAACTGTTAAAAACGGATTGGATTGGTCCGGATTATACACCAATCCGGTCCGATTACGGATTGAAAATTTTTCAAACTGTAACGAACGACTTGGTTACGGATTGCTATCAATCCAGACCAATTCGGACCATAAACACCCCTAGTTGTGCTGAACGAAATGTGAATGGCAAATTGTAATAGTTCAAGTTAGATTGTTGTAAACTATTAACTCTTTGAAGTTGTCTCTTTTTCTTTCTTTTTTTATTTAATCATAATTATTGTTTGTCAAAAAACAAAAGAAAAAAGACAAATAATAACTGGACAGGACCCATTTCGTCGATTAAAGAAGTCAGTCATCTTCATCATCATTCCTTATAATTTTGGTGCGCAAAATTTAAACGGATAAGACGGTTTTTGAAGCTCAAAAACAAAACACCGGCCTCAGCCACACACACACACGCAGAGTCTCATTCATGGCTCCTTCTCTGCTTCTCCGCCTCCCCACCACTACCACCACCGCAAGTATCTTCCATCGTTCAAATTACATAAAACCCAAAAAAATTTCGACCCAAATCAGCTGCATTGGATGGGTATGATTATGAATCTTTTCTTTTAATTTTTCTTGTGCACCTGCTTGATATAATTCACGTCCAGCCTGATTGAAATTGGCTTATTTTTTGGTCGATTTTTTGTAAAGGAAGGACCCGGAAGGCGTATTAGGACCGCCGCGAGGAGGGCACATAGCTCGATTAGAGTTCAAGAAGCGGCTGGAAAAAGATGCCGGTGCCAGAGAAGCTTTTGAACGCCAAGTCCGCCAAGAGAAAGAACGCCGCCGAGCTCTTCGTGATGTATTAATTAAACATTTCTTTTTCTGGTCCCGTTTTCATGTAATTGTAATTCTTACAACATGGCTATGTATCTGGTGGATTGAGCAATTGGTTTTGTTTTCTGTGTTTTTCAGTCTCGGGGCGTACCAAATACTCCAGCGGAATTGGTTGAGTATTTTCTTAATACTGAAGCTCAAGAGATCGAATTTGAGATTGCCCGATTGAGACCCAAGTAAGTATACTTTGATTAATTGGGAAAATTGTGTAAAATGTTAAACAACTGTGGCTGTGGTGTAGAATTCCCAGTACAATTAACAAATTGATGAGAAATTCAGGTTCAAGAAGCGTTATTTTACTGAAACGAGTTGAGACAAAATATATTTCTTTACTTCACATGGCTTTACAACCATATAGAAGAACGAGACTGCCTAAATTACATAAGGCGATTTTGATTTTCCAACTTGATGCCCCCCTAATGCAGTGTGGGGATTTTGCAGATTGAATGACGAATTCTTTGCGCACATTAAACTTGAGTTGGGAAAAATTAAATTCGCTGTGACAAGAACTCAGGTTCGTCTACAAGAATTTCTAGTAATTTAAGTTCAATGGTACTGAATGGTGTGATTATGTGCATTGGTGATGGTGGTTTGTTAGGATATGGAGGACAGATTAGCTGAACTGGAACTTCTGGAGAAAGCCTTGCAGGAAGGAACAGGTCCATAAAACAGTAGTAAATATAACCAACTTCTTACAATTTGTCATCTTGAAATATCTCATTTTCTGATTTCTGATCCCTTGTAACTGACTATATCAGAAGCCTATGATAAAATGCAAGCTGAATTGGTTACTGCAAAGAAGAGTTTGGCCAAAATTTTGACATCACAAGATATAAAGAAAACAGTATGGTCTCCTCTTTACCAAAATTTCTTCCAGAATCATCAGTGCTTGGAATTATCAGCTGACTACTGTTTCTTCTAATCCAGCTACTCGAGATGGTTGAGCTGAATGAGCTGAATAGATCCCTATTGACTCTCCTTGATGAAAACATTGCTGGTGCACAACGTGCCAACCAGGTTCAAGCATTACAGATTCAAGATAGTTTGCATATAATCGAATTCTGAATGCTTAGTTCTTAGATCTTGCGTTTAGGAGGCTTTTGAAAAAAGAACTGCCATAACAAAAGAATTATTAGATTACGAAAATTTCACTGTTAACTTCAATAATTTGGAGTGATGGACCTGGTTCAGTTAATCTACACAGAGTACATAATCCATTTTGGCTTATTTTCAAGCCAGCTTCTTTATGTTTCTGCATGTGTTTCAAGTGAATATGATCCCTTAAATCAACTGCATTTATTCACAACTGCTTTATTTAGGAGCAGTGTTTCTAACTGAATTAAACCTTTGCAGAAAGAAGCAGCAGACTATATGACAAAGATTCGAGGGGCAGTGGTTAAGTATATCACGATTTAGTTACCAGGTAAAACATCATATACCAGGCTCGCTCTTGTCCTTGGCCATACCTATATTGTACAAATTGAGTAGGTGGCACCTCATCAAGACTACTTTCCTACATTTGTTTTCAATCTTTTGTTAATCTTTTGATGAATGAAGTTACATTTCTACTCTTACAGTGCAAATTAAATTCAATTTCGGAAAGATCAGTTACAGTTAATCATCACCAAATATGGATCACGAATCAACATTAGCCCTCAAACCTGGCTCAAAGAGGCCAAGAGGAGAACATAATAACACATAATTGATGTCATGAGACCACTAACCCCTACAATTTTTAGTCTCATCAATATCATATTATTATGCTTAAACTATTTTTCACATTTCCGCAGATGGAGTTTGTCTTGAGGCCTGATTGTTCCCCAGCAGCTAGTAAGTAACAACGCAGCATGTTCAAAGTGAGTTTTGGTTTCTCTGT
Organism: Oldenlandia corymbosa var. corymbosa; assembly: GCA_949775105.1. NCBI lineage: Eukaryota > Viridiplantae > Streptophyta > Magnoliopsida > Gentianales > Rubiaceae > Oldenlandia > Oldenlandia corymbosa. The sequence goes on along the minus strand of OX459119.1, from coordinate 6,774,822 downwards.
CCACAAAGAAGGCATCTTGGAACTTTTCTTTTTGGACTCAGTATTATATAAATGAGAATAACAGATTCCATATCCGATAGCAGATCATTCTTTTCCAAAGATAGCAGAACTGTAGTACACTCGGTTCAAGCCCTACAAAAAACTCAGCATATCATATGTAACTCCCGAATTGTAGCTTCAGATATCCGGTTTTGTCCCGTGCTTGTATGTAAAATTGAAACGCTGGATTTAGTTTTAAGACCTAAGAGTTGGGATTTTTCTAAGATGCATTACATATGACTTGATTTGGGATATTGTCAAAGCAAACATTACGAGACACAGAAGAATTGGTGAAATCATAGCTTAAAACTGTCATCAGGTAGGTCATTTAGCGACCTGTAAAGTGTACCAGTAGCAAATGAAGCTAGGAAGCACAAAGTAGTCCTACCTACCCTCCCTCCCTCATTGGCAAGATTAACAATTCTACATGAGTATTTGCACAATGGATAGGCTAATTCTAGTTTTATTGTTAACTAACTATTGGCACTGGATAATTGGTGGCACCTAATTATTCATGTTCATTGGAAATGATCAAAACATTAGGAACTTGTGAAATTGGTGGAATGTGCAAACTAGTAATCAATTTATTGAGGAACAATTGACTTAAAGAGAAATTAATTAACTACGGAATTATTTGATTGAGCCAGTATAAAATAAAACTATGGTTCCAGGAACACCTATGAACTTCTAAATTGAAATTCGTTGATTGCGCGCAGTAGTATTAGTTGTGTATGTGGTAATCTAATTATTGAGGAATCTTGTCTTCTTTTTTTTTTTTTTCTTTTATTTTTACTAGTATGTGTCCCGCGCTTTGCGCGAGTTTGTCAATGTTAGAAAATTTATCTTCTAAAAGAATTAATTAGATAATGTAGTTATTAATATTTCTTAAAACTGTAAATTTTTTTGATTAATCAATTTTAGATCAAAATGAGAGGTATTGATATTATTTATGAAATGTATATTTGTAAGATCTGGCCAAAAATATTACAACAAAAATTTTGAAAAGTTGTATAATAAAAATTGTCACCACTAATTAATGTTATGTTTGGATTAAAAAATATATTAAAAAATGCGTAAATTATGTCTAGATGCCTATGCCTATGGATTAAAAAATATATTAAAAAATGCGTAAACACAATTAATCGTCCTTGAAAATGTAAAATTGATAAAATTGAAGACAAAATAACACATAAATAGAACTTTAAGAACTAAAATAATAATAAGTTAAAAGTGATGCTTGATGGTCTCAATTAGCGACACATGTCGATTACCTTTCTTTCTTTCAATATATGTAATGATTTTTATTTTTTTGAATAAAGAGGAATATAGTAGTGGACTAAAGCTATATATACATATATGTATATATATCCTACTATATTAGAAACAAAAACCTCCCTTTCAAACACCTCATATGATTGCCACGTGGCATGTAGAAAATACTAAATTGCCCTTTTGTCTAACCATAACTAAATTACTAAATATCCCTTTGGACTTTACGTGACACGTTTTTTTTTTTAAATTTTTTCTTTATGTTTCATTCAATTAGAGTGGTTTTTTAAATTGAATTGATCAATTAGGTTTTTTGTTACAAAGTGTCAATTTTGTTTTAAGCGTATACCCTTCAGATGAATCTTATTACAAAGCTATTAAAAATCTCCAAAACTAAGTATTGATTTGGCACGACCAATAGAGAACGTCAATAAATCATCTTACTAATATTTAAATTTATTAGGATGCTTTTATATTTTATCTAACATTTACTTCAACACATATATTCGATTAAGCTATTTATATTTAATAAGTAACACTTATAAAACATTTCTAAAACATACACGGTGAAATACAATTTATTTATTTATTTTTTGTGAAATACAAATATTTCTATGATCACACTTATAAAACATTTCTAAATCCTTCAAACATTTCTAAAATATATCGCTCCAAATACAAAATTTTATTTTTTTTAAATATAAACCTTTTTAAGATCTACAGATAGACTGGGCCAGGGTCGCGCATTGCGCGACCAGACATCACTAGTATATATATATATATATATATTATCAAAGTTTTCCCACTCTAATTTATTTGGTAGAGAAATTAAAGATAAAAAAAAAACAAACTCCTGATATTAATTTAATTTTCTGAATTTTTTTGGTCTGCAACCTACCGATTTCATTCGTTGAGCCTGTATAAAATAAAATAAAATTGTGATTCCAATTGCCAGGAATGCTGCACTCTGTAACAACACACATCCTAGTACACTATACTCTGTAACCACTTTTGATAGGTTATCATGACTCGTGATATATATCTTTCATAAATTATTGACTATACTCAATGGGGGAGGGGATATCTGCGTCTGGATTTTGTTTAATCTTTTACTAACAAAAATGAAATTTTGTAAAAAGGATGTCACTAATCCATAAGGTGATACTTCGTGAACTTGACCTCTCACAGGCAATCACTTCCAGCTCATTCTTCTCCTTTTTTTTTTTTACTCTTCCGTCCCAAAATGATTATCCAGTTTGAGATTTCACTTTTTGTATATTTTGAACTAAAAATAAAAACTCAAACTAAACAATAATTTTGAGACGAACTGAGTATTTTTTTTTTTTTCTGTTTTAGAAAAAACTTTTGATATACCACGGGATTGGTACTGTATCTACCCCCAACTAATTTAAATAAAAATTGATAAATCTCTTTCAACAGTCAAAGTTCTCACAATAGTAACCAAACCTTCCTCGTTGCTCTTTATTCTTAATTCATCAATCTCTACTTCCCTCCACTTAATCTTTGTAGAGGAGCATCAACTCAACTACGTCCAAAGCAAGGCACATGCTTGAATTTCGAGAAACTTCCAATTTTAAAAAAGTTTTTTTCTTTTAGCAATTGCCACTAGTACTACTATTGAATCTCACTGCCTTTTAGTGGACCACACACTAGTTTGGCCAGTGTAACATGAAAACTGAAGCCCAAACCACATTGTTTATAGGAATAATGGTGAAAGACAAATCTTCCTTTTCTAGCTACTACTGGATTTTAGTTTTTATAGTACTCACAATCTAGTAAATCAACCCTTACGTTTCTTTGTCTTTATACACCAATTTGACACTTCACATGCAAATTATAACGGCAAGATGAATTAAATTAAGTTGGTGTATATCTCTAATCTCTATATTTATTCTATTGCCCTTTGCCATGAGAGCTGAGCCGATTATAATTAATTATATAGATTATTATTTTGGCAGGTTAGATGCTTTGCAAGTTGGGCCCCTAAGCCAAATATCTAAGCGTAGGTAACAGTCAGTAAACCATATTAAAATCTTTGCAAAGAAGAAGCAATGCAATGTGGCACCGAAATTGTCATTTGTTACTAAAATGGTCCTTTGTATCTAAAGAAATGAGCTCCTTAGTCCCTTAATGAAAAATTTTAGTCTTTTTTTTTTTTTTTGGAATGACCGAGTTTTTTTGGTCCCTTGATTTTCTTGAAGTGATACGTGAGGAGAAGATGTATGAAATTCACCAACATCACTAATTGATCTTTCAGTAATAAAGTTAAGTTGAAAAAAAAAATTAATCATTCTCTTTTTGTACAGATAAACAAGATGAAATAACTACTTGGTACTTCTCTAATTCAATTATAATGCTCAAGTGAGAAATCACTAGGGTATTAATGCACATTAACTTGTTGATCCCCTCCTATGTGGAAATATAGTTTGTGTTTGATCTATGTTTAGTGTTTAGTGTTTACTTATGAACTACTGACATCGTATTTTAAAATATATGTTTACAATTAAGCAGTATAATAAGACCGTATCTTGAAACGTGAGGGACCATTTTAGTAATTGTCATTTTCTTTTCTGTTTTCCCCTTTGATTTCTTTTGTGAAGTTTACTCAGCCCAAAGGCTCTATATACATAAATAAAAGATGACCTTCTAGTTCTCATCTCAGTCCTCAACTCAGCTAAACTCTTTAACACAAAAAGGAACAACTGCCCCAAAACTACCATCAACTACACACTTCAAGCCATAACCTAACACTAGAAAGAAAGGGAAAAAAATGAGCAACTCTGGTACTCTGTTCTTGCTAGTTTTCTTCTCTTTTCATTGCCTAACTTCAAGCACTACTGCAATAGCACCAGCTCCTGCTGTTGTTGCCGCCCCAAACACCACTTTCGTCACAACCCCTTTCATCAAGGAAGCCTGCAGAGCCACTAGATACTACCTTTTATGCATCCAATGCCTGACCCCTTTCTCCAAAATAGTGAAACAGAGTGAGAGGCAAATAGCCAGAGTCGCTTTAGCAGTTTCCTTAGGCAAAGCTCGATCCGCAGCAGTGTTTGTAACCAAGTTGGCTTCAGCAAAGAGACTCCAGCCCAGAGAGTATCAGGCACTGAAGGATTGCATGAACAACATGGCGGACAGCGTAGATCAGCTCAACCAATCCATGCAAGAAATGGGTCGGGTGAACAATCGATTGGCGGGTCAGGATTTCATATGGCGGATGAGCAATGTTCAGACCTGGGTAAGTGCTGCTTTGACTGATCAGAACACTTGCAGTGATGGGTTTTCTGGGCGTTATTTGTATGGGGCTAAATTCAAGGTTATTGTAAGGAGAAGAGTTCTTTATGTTGCTCAAGTCACTAGTAATGCTCTGGCTCTGGTGAATCGGTTTGCATCCAGATATCGACCAAGAATTAATTCAGCCCCCAGTACTGTTCCTTGAACTTGAAAATCTCCCCTGTTTTACTTTTTTTTTTCTTTTTTCTACAGTCCTTCTTCAAGCTCTGAAAGTTTTGTGCTTGTAAATGGTTTGTACTTTGTAGTATTACTGTAAAACTTTGAAAGTACTGTTAAAGAAACTGTGAAGTGAGTGTGTGACTGTGTGAGAGATTGTGAGTACTAAAAATGTGGTACATGTATCCAGTTTTTGTGCCATGTTCTGTTGCAACTTTAGTGCTCTGTTTTTGTATACTCCTCCAGTAATGAAGCTTATATTATGTGCCATTGACTAGTAGATAGTTTATGATTTGTGAGTCGTGCATTTTAAACAGAGCAATTTAATGAAAAGACAGAGATCATAACTGGGATTTTTCGACATGATTAGTGGAAAGACTTTCACTGATCATTAAATGGTATCCATCTTCATGACTTCATCCTGATCATCAATAATTAAGGAAAAAGAAAAAAAAACCGATGACTGAAATTTTAAACTAGTCTGATACTCTGAAAACCTGTACGGACAACTGAATGTGCACGCCTGCGCGATTTTCCTGCCTTGTTTAATGAGGCATAAAATGAGGTATCAAGTCGCAGGAACGAAGAAAGTTCCTCTTGACCTGTGGAGACCTGGGGAAACGGGATCAATGTTCCCGGCTTAATCTGCGGAAATCCAAGACCATAATAGTCTTATTCCGGGATGTCATTTCCGTCCCTAATTTGTTTTATTCAATTCAGTTTTAGCCTTTTAGGTTGCGTTTTTTGAACCGATGATTCTTTTGGCATAAGAAAAGAGCCCAAAGTGTAAATCATAACGTTATAAGATTTCGTTGATAAGAAATACCGATCATATTGTTTTATATTGTTTTCTAGCCGGATTTTTTTGGACCAATGATTTTCAACAAATAAAGAAAATGTAAGGCAAATCGGTCATCTTTTTGACATTGGGTAGACCGATCTCAGAGACCACCATTTATCATATTTTTCTGTACTATATTTACGTCTTGTTAAAGAAATCAACAAAATTGTAGATATGAATTGCTATGAACAAATTAGTCACAAAAAATGATCCTTAATTAAACAATTTGTGGGGGGAATCCGACAAAATCTCAGTGGAGACTGGGGATTGGAGGGATGGACAAGGCTGGATAAAGACAACGTTATGACAACGTCAGGGTTTAGTTATCAGTGACATAATGAGTACAAGTAATCAATAGTTTTCTTTTTAAGGCCGGCGAGTTTAGCAGCATTATTTTAAAGTTAAACAAGTAGTATAGTAAGAAGATTAAAAACTGGAGTAAGACAGATTTATAAGTTCGAGGGAGGGATTGAGTTATTTGAAAAGTAAATATTGATCCGGATCAACTGAACGTGAGCTGTTTATTTGAACTAAGAGTGTTTATTGTGCTATGTGTAAATTGTACGCAAGGGATCTGCTTCTAGTATTAGAGAGTAGGAATGTCGATTTAAATGTTTAGAATTCAGTAAGTTCTGTTACATTCATATCCTCAAACGATAGCAAAATAGCCAAAAATTTTGAGAGCCATCATCAGACGTTAAAAAAGGGGAGTGAGAGGCAACAAGTTGAGGAGAGTTTATGGGGTATCAACGTCTAATTAAACTATGATTGACTGATTGATATCCATTAAACTATGACTGGAGCACGATATTAACAAGATTTCACATTTATGTAATGTGTTTGGTACATTGTCTCTTCTATTGTAAATAAAATTAACTGATTAGTATTAAACTATAGTTAGAGCATGATATTGTCGAGATTTCGTATTTACTTAATATATTTGTTCAATTTTTTAGCCTCTTCTATGGAGATAAAATAAAAAATTGAAAAAAAAAAAAAAGGAGTGAGAGGGACAAGTGGAGGAACTTACGGTTTGATTTGGCACGTGGATTAGAGCTGTACATTTTGGGAAAATTAATGTAATTTCGTGAGGAATATGTACTTCCCAAAAGAGTGAGGATACACAACTCACCTAATTTATCTCACCTTCTCATCTCACCTTATATGACATTTAGTTATTAAATGAAAAAAATTAATTAATTATTAGATAAAATCTAATAAGTTAATTTAATTATTTTTTTGTTAGATTCATTTATCTTTTGAATACTTCTATATCTAAAATTTTAAAATAAATATAGACCCTAACCCCTGAAAAAGTAAACCCTTTAGGGTAAAATTATAACTAACGAAAATATAATCAGTAGGTCGAATATTAATAAGAAATATAGTTATATATTTATTTAATTTATTTAGATTTAAATAACAAATGAATTGGCCAATCGATAGATGCCATGTAGGATGAGATGATAAGGTGAGTTATTTAGGTGAGCTACCTATCATTATTCTTCCCAAAAACAGGAATAAGCAGACTTGCTACCCACCTTTGTCACACTTGTTACTACTACTCACTACCATGTGAAGCCCAACTGCTCCTAACAATTATTGATCCAAATAATTACTCCATCCGTTCTTATGTTTTCGGCACACTGCTTAGTCTTAGACTCGTTAGGTAAGTAATTGAAACAATTAGTGCTCGTTCTATTCTCCCTTCGATAGTATAAGATACTTTAATTTGTTCTAAAATTTTAGAATTATTTTATAATAATATGAAGAATACAATAAACGTATTTTTAAAATATCTTCAATTAGAACAAATCAAAATGTTTTATAATGAGGTATGAAAGGAATATTAGATTTAGTTGGGCTGGACCTATCTAAAAGTATCTAGAGGTAGTACTATTAAATGCTAGATGTTAAATGGGCATATGGGAAAATGAAAAATTCTCCTCAAACCGAAGACAAAAGAGCTACCCCTAAGGGTCTCCTCAATCCTTAGGATATGTTTGTTTCGTTTTTTTAATGTGTGTTTTTAGGTATTTTTTGTATTGAGAATGTAAAAAGATATATTAGAAATGTAAAAAGATATGCTGGAATGAGACAGTTATTATTTAAATATTATGAAAATACCATCAAAAAATCCAAACAAACAAAGCCTTATAGATGCATAAATGCACGGGATCCAAAGAATACATACTCAGTGTTCTTATCTCTCCATTCCCATAATCTTTGTCTGCAAGCAAGCTAAGGAAACATTAATGACATATTGGGAAATTCCCCCCTCAAGACCTAAGTAAAATGGAGAGTTACTGCATTTTGTAACTGGAGGAATTCGAACATGATATTGCAATGGCATTACTACTTATTGGGCCGTCGAGTAATAAACAATTCTGATATTAATATAGAGTGATGAAGACCGTGAAAAATGAGAAAAAGGTGAATAAAAGATCCAAGATCTACTGATGGATGCCAGTAAATCAAAGATGAATAAAACCAACAATATTTGGAACTTATGAAATAGTAATATCTGTTTGGGCTTTTAATGTCTGGGTTTGTAATATTTATTTCTTTTCATACTATAAACAAGAAAAATAAAGCTTCAAAACATGATCAGATGTATTTTAAAAAAAGAAAAAGAAGAACCAATTCAAAATATTTCAAGGTCTGCCTTGTGCCACGTTCGTTTCAACACATGAAAACAATGGACTGGTTCGGGACTTCGGATCCATAACCTCATCCAAACAACATAGTGATTGTGATATTGGGCCATTAAGAGGCCCACAAAAGAAGTCTTTATTCGTAATCCAGCATTTTTGTGAAGTCCAGGCAGAAGTGACGTGTTCCTTCTAAAACCATCACTAAAATTGGTGGATTTATGGCATTCATTAAGAAAAAAATAAATAACTAAAGAATTGGACTTATGATTGAAAGTTATTTCATAAATATAGACTTAATAGTACTGTCGAGAAATTACATTGAAAAAATAAAATGCTAAGAAGTTTGTATAGTCATGTAGTGTCACCTAAGTAGAATTTGAATTTTGAAACTACTTTACGAAAATTAAATTGTGAATCAGCAAAGGACAACGAAATATGTTCTTCTCATATTCCATTAAAATTCAAGCTGGAATAATTACGATCAAGATAGGCGCCACACATAAATATAAAATACGGATATGTTCTTCTCATATATTCCATTAAAATTCAAGTTGGAATTATTACGATCAAGATAGGGCGCCACACATAAATATAAAATACTTTTGCCGGTTCGAAAAAATAGTCCAGTTTGTATTTTCATTTATATTGTCTCTAACTTGCAACAAATAAAAATTAAAAATGGATAACTATTTCAAAATCGTGGAAGTAATACTAATAAATAACTAATTATAAACTCAAAAAAAAAAAAAAGTAGTACTATATCTGTATATGCCTTTTACCAAAAAAACTGTATATGCTAGACCACACAAATTCATCACCAAGTAGCCATACTCAATCCGCAGGCCTCAACCTCTCATAAAATACTTGGGATTTTTCGTTATCCCCATTGACGAATGGGATTGGAAGGGGCCAAAATAACCACGAAATAATTTATAACAATCATACCAAAGCCAAAACTCTAAAGCCCCCCGAGCTTTCCCTGCGTTTGCGAGTGCCAACTGCAGTAGAAGAAAATGGCAGCAGAATCATTGTTGAAAATGTCATCTGCTTCTACTGCTTCATCACTCTACAACTTATACGGCTCCTCAAGGAGACCTCTACCTTCCAAGTCTCTCCGGCGACAGGGCAATTCTGGTAGCAGTGGTAAAGTCTGTTCACTCAATACTTCTTCGGCTTCAGAATTCTTTGGAAGCCTCCGGCGCCTTCGAACATCTCCAAACCTCTCAATTTTGCCGCATAATCAGAGGATGCGAAATGGGTTCAGCGTTTTCGCCATGGCAGCCGACGGTCTCTTCTTCTTACTTATCTCTATCTTTTTTGCGTTTGTACTTTGTAGCCCTGTTGTTTGTTTTTCTACTGGAATGTTTGTTTGTTGAATTTTTGTTGATTTGGAGATACCCTTTGTGCTCTTAATTGAGGAATTAGGATAAAGCTGTTGTCTTTATTGTCATTTGGTTGAAAGCGTCATGGCTTCGGTTGTCTTCTTACTGAATTACTCCATCCTTCCTTTATGTTCGATGAATTGCTAGCTGGTTTCTTATATGGTTTTCGTGGATTGAGGTTTTAGAGCAAGTCCATGATTTGATAGTTCATTTCTTTTTGAAGTTTGTATGTGCTTTGGCATGATAGTTCTCTTAATCGCATGAGTTGATATTGTGATTCCATTGTATGAAAACCTTTGAAGGGAGTTGTGATGTTCTGAACCATCATTTGTTGCTGAAGGGCTGTTTTTAAGTTAAGTGTACTTGGATTAGAAATTATTTTGGTAATTGGCTAAACAAGTTTTCTTTGTGCTTTTTAAATTTGCAGAAGGGAAGAGAGCATTTCCTTTGAAAGACTATCGTAATATAGGAATTATGGCTCATATTGACGCAGGAAAGACAACTACGACAGAAAGAATACTGTATTACACCGGTAAAAATTACAAAATTGGTGAAGTGCATGAAGGAACAGCCACCATGGATTGGATGGAACAAGAACAAGAGAGAGGAATCACCATTACATCCGCTGCCACCACTGCAGTTTGGGACAATCATCGAATCAACATTATTGATACTCCTGGGCACGTTGACTTTACCCTCGAAGTGGAGCGTGCCCTTAGGGTTTTGGATGGTGCTATCTGTTTGTTTGATAGTGTTGCTGGAGTGGAACCCCAATCTGAAACTGTTTGGAGACAAGCCGACAAATATGGTGTCCCTAGAATATGCTTTGTCAACAAAATGGATCGTCTTGGTGCTAATTTCTTCCGAACAAGAGACATGATAGTCACAAACTTGGGTGCTAAGCCGCTTGTTATTCAAATTCCTATTGGTGCAGAGGATAATTTTAAAGGAGTTATTGATCTGGTCAAGATGAAAGCTATTGTTTGGTCTGGGGAAGAATTGGGCGCAAAATTCTCCTATGAAGACATTCCTGCTGATTTACAAGAGATTGCCGAAGATTATAGGGCGCAGATGATTGAGACGGTTGTGGAGCAGGATGATGATGCTATGGAAAAGTATCTGGAAGGAACTGAACCTGATGAGGCAACAATCAAGAAGCTAATCAGGAAAGGAACTATCTCCGCCAGTTTTGTTCCCATTCTATGTGGCTCTGCTTTTAAGAATAAGGGTGTCCAGCCTCTTCTTGATGCAGTTGTTAGCTATTTACCTTCTCCACTTGACTTGCCACCAATGAAGGGGACTGACCCCGAAAACCCAGAAGTGATCTATGAAAGGAAACCTGATGACAATGAGCCTTTTGCAGGATTGGCTTTCAAGATTATGAGCGATCCATTTGTGGGATCCCTAACTTTCGTTAGGGTTTATGCAGGGAAGCTCACTGCAGGATCCTATGTTCTTAATGCCAACAAAGGGAAGAAGGAGAGAATCGGTAGACTTTTGGAAATGCATGCAAACAGCAGAGAGGATGTCAAGGTAGCCTTAGCTGGTGACATTGTTGCTCTTGCTGGTCTGAAAGATACAATAACTGGGGAAACACTGTCTGATCCCGAAAATCCTGTAGTCCTGGAAAGGATGGATTTCCCTGATCCTGTGATAAAGGTGGCTATTGAGCCCAAGACCAAAGCTGACATTGATAAGATGGCCAATGGTTTGGTCAAGCTTGCTCAAGAAGATCCATCTTTCCACTTTTCAAGAGATGACGAGACCAACCAAACAGTTATTGAAGGAATGGGAGAATTGCATCTTGAGATTATTGTTGATCGGCTTAAAAGGGAATTCAAGGTTTGGTTTCCTAATTCAGTTAGTTTTGTTCTCCTACAATTTTAAAGTATTTAAATACTTGTTTAATTAATTCATTGCTTCCTTGCACCTGGTATCTCACCTGTGATTAAGCCAATTAGTATGGAAGCAAGTTCTATGATACGAATGCATAAAAAATTTGTGCTTTTTCTCTGTAACTTATTCCCTAATCCATGAAAGTAATGATTTCTCGTGTATGAAGAAATATTCACAAATTAAAAAATCCAACCTATTGCTGAGATGGAACGCAGTTGAACAATTTGGTCGTCATGAAGTCTTAATTCTTGGTCCAGCAAAGCATGCAGTTGTCCTTGTTTCATATGTTTCTTAGTGATCCTTCTGACCTCTTAAAATGTACTTCGATATATTTTTGTATCATGAATAATGTATTATTTGTATTTGCAGGTGGAGGCTAATGTTGGCGCACCCCAAGTGAACTACAGGGAAAGCATATCTAGAGTTGCAGAAATCAAGTATGTTCACAAGAAACAATCTGGTGGTGCAGGGCAGTTTGCAGATATCACTGTAAGGTTTGAGCCTATGGAGGCAGGTAGCGGGTATGAATTCAAGAGTGAGATCAAGGGAGGAGCGGTGCCAAAAGAATATATTCCAGGTGTTATGAAAGGGTTGGAGGAGTGCATGAGTAATGGTGTTCTGGCAGGCTTTCCCGTGGTTGATGTTCGTGCTGTTTTGGTAGATGGTTCATATCACGATGTGGATTCTAGTGTTTTGGCATTCCAACTGGCAGCAAGGGGAGCTTTCAGGGAGGGAATGAGGAAAGCTGCTCCGAGGATGTTGGAGCCTGTTATGAAGGTTGAAGTTGTCACCCCTGAAGATCACTTAGGGGATGTTATTGGTGATCTTAACTCAAGAAGAGGACAAATCATCGATTTTGGCGATAAACCTGGTGGCCTCAAGGTACTTACTAGATCATTTAAATTGTTCAGTTTCGTTTTGATTGATGGTCCTTAGTAGTTGACTAGCTTTGCCCCTTCTTTTATTATCAGGTTGACATATTTCTTTGTTGGTAATGCAGGTTGTGAATGCCTTAGTTCCATTAGCAGAGATGTTCCAATATGTGAGCACTTTAAGAGGAATGACTAAAGGTCGGGCATCCTACACGATGCAGCTGGCAAAGTTCGATGTGGTTCCTCAACACATACAAAACCAGCTTTCTTCCAAGGAGGAAACGGTTGCTGCTTAATCTGGTTTGTACTTGGTTTAAGGCAGTAGATTACTGTAGAGGAATGGTAAGTCTTGGTTTCTAACAAAATGTGAAGACTTCGAAGAACAGTCTGATATTTGTGTGCCACAATTTTGATGCATGATTTGAAATCCCCAAGCACGTCTATTATTTTTTGTACTGAACTTTTTCATACACGATTGCTTGCTCGTATTGGGGGTTTGAAGCTGTTGAACAGTGACCTGTTTAATGACACATTTGCACAAAGACAATTTTCTTGACAATGTCGCGAGCTAAATTCTACTGGCAGAGATGTATGGTCCCGACGTCCCGTTGCCAAATCGCTACGTTGATTCAAAATAATTAAAAATTTTTAAAACACATCTACTTTTGAATGGACAGAAAATACTGCTACAATTCTTGTTCTTTGAAACCCTTTTTCTTTTTTTTTCCCCCCTCGTTGAAACCTAGTCAGTGATCGATGAGGCACTTTCTGTCTGTACTCAACCAACTTTAATCCTCCCCATGCGGGTTCTTACACTTTAAGCACCAAGCATTTTCGTGGAAACAAAAAACACAGAAACACTGACTACCAAGGGAGAAAGGCATACCAGGTTTAATAATAAAACGTTCTCAAAGAGTAACTCAGATATAAGATCAATTTCAGAAAGTATTCACCAGACGATAAAGACATTCAGAGGAACAACCCAAAATTTAATCAAAAGTAACGTATTTCCACCAATCCATCCAATTACACATCAAAAATAATGTGTTTCCCTAAGCAATATGCCAAGCTTCCCTTTTGTTGATCATCTCATCTGGACAATCCCTGCACTGACTAGTTTCTGTATCTTGTTCATCACTTGAGGGTTCTTTGTATGCTCTTGCGCAGCTTTGGGATTCTCTTGGAAGTCAACTAGCACCTGCACGTATTGTAAGATCATCAGGAAATGTGAAAAATTTGGGGCTTCGGCGCTTCGCCACAATAAAGAAACACTGGACCATAGGAAGTAGGAACCAACCTGTCTCATTACTGGATCTGTCAGGATATTTTGGATTTCAGGGTCCTGCATAGCCTTCGCCTGCAAATTCCATTGACTAAGCTTAAGATGTTCCGCATAATTTTTTGAAAAGTAATCAACTTAAGCAGGTAATTATCAAACCTGTCTTTCTTTAAGCTCCTCAGGGCTTAAATCCCCCCGGCTTGCCTTGTTTATTTGAGACACACATCTGGAGCAGAATTTCAATCATACATGAGATCGTGAAGCTACAATGATCATCACCCTAAAACTCAATAAAGGAATAAATGCAAATCCACTACTTACCTTTTTACACCGTCTAATAATTCCGCATTGTTTGGGTCATGCTTCAACCCCTCCTGATATGTTTCCAATGCTTTTTCATACTCCTTCATGAAGAATTGGACAGCACCCTTTCTAGTGTAACCCTTGGAAAATGTTGGATCTAGCTCAATGCACTTCTCGGCATCTTTTAGTCCCTCAGGTAGAGCCCCAAGTTTGGTATAGCAAGCAGCCCTGTTGCTATATGCCTGGAACCACAGCAACATCCATAATTAGATATCCTTCCATGGAAATAAAAGAGGGGAACATTAACAAGCATCCTAGCTTTGTTTAGTCATAAAATAGGTGCACGTACCCTTGGATCTTTCGGGTTTCTCTTTATGGATTCTGTGTAGTGCTTGACAGCCTCAGGGAATTTCTGCTCTTTGAAGTACTGATTACCTACAAAAAAAGAAAATGACAAAATTATTAGGCAATAATCTCAAAGCAACTTAGTCAACTATGAAATTAGCTAACAATGAAGTCACCCATAAACATATAGAAAAGATACCTTTTTCACGCTCCTCGTCAGCAATCTGTGGATCAAAGTATTCTTGTTGCTCCAGATCCTTCTTCGCCTTCTCAGCTTCATTCAGCTTCTTAAGTGTGTCAGGGTTACGATGCTCAGTTAGTGCCTTTTGGTAAGTCTCAATCGCACGCTCATAATCCTTGGAACACTTTGCCATCTTTACCAAGGCATTTCCCTTTCTAGTAAGAGCCCTGGCAATCATCTTGAAGTCTGACCTCAATTCTCTCCCTCTTTCAACTGCTTTGTCACAGTCTTTAATGCATTCATCATACTGTAAAATTCAACGCCAAACTTATCAGAACTACACATAAAAAAACACATACAAGACATCTAAAACATCAAGCAATGTAAGAACCAGAAAGCATGTGAAAGCAGACTATTTCCTTTTAAATTTCATTTCCTCACTTTCGCCTCTCCTAATTCACGCATGTACCTCTCATGAGTAGAGTATCATAACTAAGCAAACCCAAATCCAACAAAAAGGCTATGAAGAACAAAAACTAGAATCACTACTGCCCGAACAGAAAAAGAGAAGTTACAAATCAACATTGCCAAGTACCAAACCAAATGTCCTATATATATTTAAAAAAAAGCCTCCCCCAACACAGTTACATTAAGCATCTCGACAAAGAGGTGGGGACAATGACAATGGCAGCTTGAGTAAGATATACATTCCAAAAATGGAACACCCTAGCAGAGCGATAGCAGATGAGGACTGAACAAGATAAAAGGGTAAGAATTGGGAAAAACCAAGCATACATTAGCCACAGATGTACAATGTAAACACAACATAGGACATAATTAAACCATAGAACTAACTAAGAGGAATCCTACAAGTTTAAGCCATTGACTCAAAACCATCAAAATTGGCTGAGCAGAAGCAACAATCCCCTAAGGATTCACATTTGCAAAATCGAACTGCACTAGACTCTGAAAACGAAATTGACTTGCACTAGACAATGAAAACAATCACCAATAAAACTAGATCCTTATAGAGTATTAACTTGTAAAGGTGCAAGGCTATTAAAGATAACAGAAAAATCAATTGCATACCTTGCCCATCTCCAAGTACACAGCTGCACGATTGGTGAGGAAAGAAATATCCTCATCATCGAGCTCAAAAGCCTTAGTATAGTGCTGAATTGCGGTTTCAAAATCCTTCTTCTTGTAAGCAGCATTGCCAGCTTCCTTCTCCTTCTGAGCCTGCAACTTCCTCTCCTTAATCTCCTTCTCTTCTTCCGAAACCTCCATAGGCTCGGGTTCTGGTTCGGGGGCCTTTTCAGGCCTCTTGTCCTCTTTCACGGGCTCGCCTTCAGCAGGCCTCTTCCTTTCAGGAGATCCTTCAGCCATCTCGGCATCACCCCCTCCTGGTCCTTCTCGGGCATTCAAGTTCAACCCCAACAAAACTCCAAGAGCCTGCATTACCCTCTGGTCCTTCAAATACATGTTCAAACTGCTGGGATTCTTCTGAATATCCTGCATAATCTTCACGAAATCGGGCTGTTTCAGGAAAGCCCCGGTAGAGGGATCAGTCGTGAGCCTCGTCCACATCTCCGGTCCGGAGAATACATCCCCAAACGGATTAGCAGGCTGCTGGGAGGGCCTGGATCGGGATTGAGCAGCTTGGGCATCAGCAAGGCCCGACTTCAAGGCTTCGTTGTTGGGGTCGAATTCAAGACCCTTCTTGTAAGCGGAAGCGGCGTCTTCAAATTGACGGAGACCCAGATGAGCAGCCCCAAGACGTGAATAGCCTTTGGACCAATCAGGCTTAAGCTCCACAGTCTTCTTGGCGTCGGAAAGGGCTTCGGAAAACTTGTTCAGGGAAGCGTAAGCGGCGGATCGATTGGAGTAGAGGACGTGATTAGTAGGGGCGAGATTAATGGCCTCCGTGAAGTGGCGGATGGCCTCGTCGTAATTGCCCGCAGAGAAGGCGGCGTTGCCCTTAGCCTTGGCTTCGTCGGCCATTAATTACAAAGCAAGAAATTACAGAAAATCAACAACAGTGAATAATACTAAGTGGGAATTACAGAAAGAACGGAGAAATTTTTCTTTCACTACGGTTGAAGGGAGGAAGGAAGGAGAAGAAAAGGGGTTTGGGTTTATAAGGAAGAGAAGAGACCAGAGATTTCTAGGGACGACTTGAGAGGAGTAAAGTAATCGAAGTATAAGGTATGGTGGTGGTTCTCGAATGTTCGGAAGCCGGGCCGATTTGGAACTTGGGAACATAATCAAGTAAGTGGGCTGGTTATCTCCTAAATTCTAAGTATTCTAAGTAGCACCTTTAGACAAATTTACCCCTGCTATCAAATTAAAATACAAAAATCCTTTTATTTCTTCTCTCCAAATCATCCGAACCTCAAAAAAAAAAAAATAGTCCTTCAATCCTTTGACAGCAATAATGAAAAATTGAAAGGGTCTTGATTGATATATAAGTTCATTAGTAATCAAGTAAGTTTTTACCTTTTTAAAATTTTTCTTTTTGTAAAAATTTATGAAAAAAGGAAAAAAAAAATATTGTGCGGGAGAGTTTTTTTTTCAAAAAAAAAAAAATCAAGTTCCAATTAAAAAAAAAGCTTCCAGGTCAGGTGGGACGCCTGACGATCACGCCCAGACGCTCCTCCGAATCGTCTTGATCTATTATTATGATATAATTTTACTAGTTTCTTTGTGATTACGACAGTGTATTACCAATTCACCCATCTTTTTTGCTCACTTGTTGTAATTGGATTAATAAAAAATTTTTACGAGATCTCCATGGCTCTTCTTTCAATTAAAACGCTTCCATTTACATTATGATCTCAGTTTTGGAATTGAATATTAACCAAGTGATTAAGATATTGTGGTTTCTGGGATTAGACTTGGGCTCAATTTCTATCAAAGGATATATAAAGGGATTTTAATCACATTTAATCGGGGTTCACTGGGATGAACTTTTTATGAAAAAAAAAAATTATGATCAGATTTTGGTTGCGAGTTTAGGGTTTGTCTCCAATTGCATAAGTTATAACCCAACAACTTTAGATAGCAATAATGGAATATTTTGTTGTTTGCTATTGATAAGAAGAACATTGGCGATGAAGGTGGCGGGTGAAACTACAGTTATGAGTGAATATTGGAGTTTGAATTTTGGATGCCCTTGTTTATTTGATTGTTTTTAGCATAAAAATAATTAAAAATGGTTTGTAGAATCGTTGGGGGATATGTTAAATATCCCCAAGGGTAATTAGAAGAACTCATGGTCTTCTTCAATTTAGCACTTATTCAGAATTTTTGAAGGCTGAGAAATTTATAGATGGAAGAAATTCTTAAATAAAAAATTTGACAGTTTTTTTTTTCGTGGCAATATTATCAGAGCAATTTTTAACCTCAAAGGTAGAATGTATGATTCTTTCCACGAATACTCTTACAAAGTCAAAACTTTATTTTTCTCTCTCCCTGATTTATGGAGACTCAATTGATGTCTCATCCTTTTTCTTTGCGGCACTTTCCTCATACCCATTATGGGAGGAATAAGCTGCCAATCAAATCAGACCTGCTGAGATCATAGCCATCGACAAAGTTTTGCTCTATAGTTTTTGAAGATTTATTTTGGGTTGGCTTTTGTAAGGCCATAATCGATAAGTAAATATTTAGCTTTATTTTGATCGATTCTCATGGAAAAGTGAACTGAAGTTAGATATTAAAGTTAATCACCGGTGCAGTGTGAGATATTTGGGTTCCATTTGGACAAGAGTTTTAAAAAGACTTAGACTGTTTAGAGTTTAAAATGCGTTTGGACAAAATAATTATAGTCTTTTCTAAACATCAATTTGAAAAAAAGAAGGTTTGAAATAGACTTTTTAGATAATAGGTAGGGAGTATTTTTTTAATTTTTTGAAACAGTCTTTTTAGTTCCGTTTGCGGGTCATAATCCGGGTCGAAAGCAGATTATAAAAAAACAGGTCATGAATATCATTAATAAGACTAAAAAAAAAAAGAGGTGCGCGATGCGCGGTTCCTCTCCCTTCCCATCTTTTCCTCACTGCTCACTTTGTTGTCGGCTCCACTTTTCTTTTCAATTTTTATTTATTTTCAGTTTTAATCATATTTTTTCAAATGATTATATCTTTTAATATATTAATATTTAGACAAAGTGCTATATATCAAATTAATCTACGCGACGAGATCTTTTTATTAAGAACCATTGTTAATATTTTTGGAATTAAAAATTTCATTCAAATTTATATATCAAAATGACTGTATATATTTTTTAACTATTATATATATGAAAAGGTAAATTATTTTTTTTTATCCAAAAAGTAGTTTTGAAAAAGACTTAATCCAAATAACTTTTTCATATTTTTAATTCGTAAAAAGCTTTTGAAAAATTCTTGTCCAAATGCATTATTTTCTAAAAATTACTTTTTTCAACTTTTGTTTCAGATTTTTTTGAACAATTTTTCAAAACTCTTGTCCAAATGGAACCTTGAATTTTGATTTTTTCTACTTCATATTGATTAAGCTGGGATTGAATTTTGCAATTGAATCTTGTTTAGTTCAGGTGTGGTATCAAAAAGACTTCCCTGTTGAAAGACGGCCGACGGAGAAGCCAAATAGGCTGTGGAGGCAGGAATGAAATACTTCCTCGGTTAATCCATCTACTAATGCGGATCTGATTCGATAAAGCCAAATAGTCTCTTTTTTTGAGCGGATCAATAAGCCAAATAGTCTTATTGATCATGAATACGGTCAATTAGATTACGGTAGCAGTGGAGATTTTCTTGAGATTTCTAAGGTTTTGAGCGGTGGGAATTGGCCCTCGCATCAAATCACACATCCAACAATACTTGTAATAGAATTAGTTCTTTTTCATCTGTCACAAATGTCTCATGTAAGCCAGCCACATACGAATCCGAGTACTACATATTCTCCAACTTCTTGGCATGCCAAAACGAGGCTAAGTTGTTATTAAACTTGAAATAGGGCAGCTATGTGTGGTCGGAGAAGAAATAGGGTGGTAATTGAAAAGCAAGATTAGCTAGAGAGATCATGGAGAGAGAAAAATAAAGTTTTGACTTTATAAGGGCATTTGTGGAAAGAAATGTAAATTTTGCCCTGGAAGCTAAACATTACCCTGGCAATATCACTATTATATTTTTTTTAATTGAAGCAGCCGAACATACACAATCCGAATGGACCAGGCCCAACTGCTATATCTGGGCCAACCAACCTACAATGTCGATTGGAGACTTATTCACCTAATACAATACCGACACGGAAGAGGTAATATTTTGCCTTCAAATAGCAATCAATATACCACAACCAAGGTACACAATCTTATGCACAACTTACTTATTCCTTGCTTTCAAAAATTCCCCTTTTTGACTTAATCTTTGGAGTGTCTAGTGAATGCGTCGTTGACAATCCCAAAAGAAATTTATAAAAACTTACTTAAAACTATTAGCTAGTGGTAAGTAGGGTCGTTCCACAGAGACGACAGTTAACCGCTTAAAATCTGATTTTTGTGCAAGACAAGGGAAAAACAAGCTAAACAGATTTGTCACTTGGGAGAGTGAGAATAGTCACTCGATAGAGTGAAGAGCAGAAGGGTCAATCACCTTCCTATCTTTATGTTCCAGTTTTGATTCATGTAATCTTGTTTGTGTATGATTTATTATTTGATCAGGCACATATATTCTTTATAATTCCTCTCATACAGAATAAAGAGTCTTAGATTAACAAAATTACCTATCTCTTAGTCAGTGTAATTCGTTATCTAAGACATTCAGTTCTTAAGCCCATGCACCTAACTCTCGTTGATGATTGAAACCAAAGGGTAGATTTTCTCATTTTTCATAGACTAGATTAGCAATTCTAAAGTTATATTCCCCCTCTCAGATCTTCATAACTGTGCATGCACAATCGATTAAGTAACCATCTAGACACAATGCCTCATCTTAGGAAACTGAATCAAAACCTTCATATAAAGATAATAGGGATTGAACCCTTAACTGAGTTTAGCTACTATGTTTATTGAGCTAAACATGAGAGTAACAAAGTACAAAAGATAAGGCATGAATAAGATCAAAAATTTAGAGGATAGAAGGGAAAAGAGGTAGCAGGGCAGATTCTGTCTGCTCACTTTGGCGAGTGGTTGTCGCCACTTGACAGAGTGACAATCTGCACTCTTAGCTCCTACTACTACCCTGTTTCTACCCAACTAACTTAACTAAACTAAACTGTTTTGGACTGATTCTAACTACCCAATCTGTAATTTTCCTAATTGCTATTGGCTGACTATTTATAGAGATTTGGAGAGGCTTGGATTGGTGGAGTTCCGGCCTTCTTCCTTGCAGCAGATTGGTGGAGGCAGCAACTTGCAGTAGCTTGAAGGAGTTGTTTATTCAGCAGGGCAAGTTGCTGTCTTCTCTTTGGCAGCTCCATCTTTCGTTAGCTACAATTAGCCACCTCTACTCATCATTGTTTCTTCTCTTTAGTCTTCTTCTCCGGCGCATCCTCACCATTTTCAGCCACAAATCTCCATTTCTACATTCTTTGATCCTCAGCAGCACAACTAGCAGCAGCAGCAAGCAACAGCATCAGCAGCATACTTCCTTCCATTATTGCCTTTCGGCCCCCAATTCAGCCTCAGTCTTTTGTCCTTTTTCTTCCTTATTTCCTGGGAACACTTGCAACACCATTGCTCACCTGTTTGCATCACCCAATCCATCAGTTTAGCAGCAGCAGTCACAGCACGTAAGTAGCAGAGTTGCAGCTGCTGTTTCCACATATTCTCCCTCTTTCTCTTCTTCAACTTGCAGCAGCAACAACTTGCAGTGATGGCGAAGCAACTCCTTCCTTGGGTACCAAGACTTCAGCTTGTGGCTCTTCTTGATTAACAGCAGCAACAGCTACTGTAGCAGCAACTAGACAGCAGAGTGGCTGCTATTCTTCTTCCTCAATTGAGTGTGTTGCTGCAGAGTTCTTCCACTTGTGATCATCTGCCATCAATCCTCTTCATTCGGCTCAGATTTCTCCACTTGCTTCAGCTCTGATCGATCCTCCAGCAACTGATTTACAGCAGCTTCCAATTTGGTCCTTTTTGATGCCGTTTTGTGCAATTTGACCCAATTTATACTGATATTCCACTTTGGTCCTCTGATCATCCTAAAATAAAAATCAACCCAAAAGTAAACTAATTCTATCTAATTGACGCTGAATTATAAGTAAAACTAAGTAGAAAATGTCTGCTAAAAGGGTATATATATTTTAGTGTTATAAGTGTCTACCCTTGGTAAACCCCGAAGCTCTTCTTGCATATTAGGGTTTGAAGCTAGTTCGGTGTGATTCAACCACTCTGAATTATATTGTTTCGGAGTGTGTGGTTCTAATTATTAACATTTAACTGAAATTTCAACCCTAAACCCTAACACTCATCTTTCTGACATTACTAGAAACTTAACTTTCCTCTTAAATACTATAATATGATTCCCTTTTCAATTAATTAAATCCCTCCTTAATACTATCTTAAAAGTACAATAAGTAAAATTACTTTTATAAAGTTTTACACTTAGTAAAATCACAAGATGTAATGTGCAATTTTTACTTTTTTTGGGGGATAGATGGAATACAACAAAGGGGAGATTTCTAAAAAATGGATCACAATAGTATGATATTGCTTAACCTTTCTTTTCGACATTGGTAAACTACAGCAATAACTCGAAACATGTAATCCATAAAGAAGATGCAGGGTATATCTTAGTATTGAAAGGGTCTTTGTGTTTTTTTTTTCTTAGATATAGGGGATAATTTTTCCTCCTAAATAAAAAAACCAACTATCAATACCACAATTAAAAACATACAAGTGGAATCATGGAATACAAAGCTGAGTCCTTTGATGGACAAAATAGAAAGTGCGAGCATAAATGTTTGATATCTTGTGAAATTAAGCCCTTCGCACTGAAACTACTAGTATAAAGATAACAGGCATTTTTCAATCACATTCTTCTCCAATCAACATGTATAGTTGGGTGCTACTCCTCCTGACCAGCTCCGACATTTGGATCAATATGGGAATTAGTTGGGCCATTACCATCTTCAAAATGAGGCAAATTAAACAAGTCCGCATAAGATTACAGCCCCATTAGAGATCTGTGGGAAACAAATAAGGATTTATTTTAAGAAAAGAAAAGGACACAAAGATTAATCTACAGAATGTACTTATCATTGATTAACAAGCTAAAAGAATGAACAGAAAAAATGACGTACAAGCATGAACAAGTTCACATTGTCCATGATTCCATACGCTAGCCAGAATCCACCATTGACAATAGAACAATGACAGGCAAGTGACATATATTTTACACTTTTGGTGCTAATCCCTGACATCTGAAAAGGGAATCATTACAGTATTTAATTTTTGATTATCATCTAAAAATATTACTACACGGATGACCAATATACCAATTAAAATTTACACACCCCCAACTTCCAAAAATCAGATCAACACACTGCCTTGCTATATTATATTTCCCAATTCTGCCATGTTATACACCAATCAAATTTCTTATCAAACAAATACTTACCATGATCAACAAAGGAGATGCATACAACAAGAATCTGCCAATTTTTTCATGTTTCATCCTCCCCATGTTGGACAATAGTAGATAAGATTATCTGAAATTTGTTGATTATAAAGTAAGAAATAAATGAGATAGAAGAAAAATGCACCTAGTAGTTAGATGATGGTCTTAATGGCCATGATTGCTAATTGAGGCGAGAAAAGAGAGAAAAGATTGAAAGTTGAAAGGTAAGTGCTAGTGTGCGTAAAGGTGAGGAAGATGAAGAAAGAAGATGGATCTTATTTAACTACTTGTATGGAAGTACCGACTGTTTTGGGTGGTGAAATTTGTTGTTAGTTAGTTACGTGGAGGAGGGGAAATTGCGAAAATATAAATTAATGAGTAGCAATCTTCGAATACTGTGTGAGTGTGTGTAACTACTTCAACACTATATGAATGAACGTATATATCATATTACTTTTTCAAAGGAATAAAATGGAAAGAAAGACATGCGCATTACAATAAGATTCTTCCACTTTTTTATGAGTAAATGTTACGCTAGCATTTTTATTTGTAAGGATTAATTTTTTTCTTCTAAAATGACACCAACAATTTAACTCAAATAGAAAGACTAAATTAGTATTACATTCCATATAACATAATAAGGCAGCTTCTATGTGTAACAATTGTTGACAATTGATAACCTAGTGAGTGTTTTCTCTTGTGATTGTGTTCTATCAAAACATCTGATTTGACAGTGTTGTTAATGTTTATGGTGATCCATGTTCTTTTTCATTGTAGTTCTCAACAAAAATTCTTGACTCAAAATCCCCCATAGCAAAAGAAAAAAAAGTCGAGAAAATAGTCCATTCTACTCAAAACTTTAAGGGTCTATTTAATTTTATCCAAAAGTATTTTTAGATACTACTCCCTCCGGTTTCAAATACATGTCGTTGGGAGTTTTTTCACACAGATTAAGAAAAGAGATAAAATAACCAAATTACCCTTATTTACTCATAATCTACCTCTAATCCCAATATCCACCTTAAACACAACTTCTCCTTGAAAATATTCTGATAATACAGAAGGTCGGTTGTGTAATCCGATGCAATAAAAGTTTGATTTTTTTTTTGCCAAACTACCCAAACCACTTCCATTAAAACATGCTCAGTGATCAAAAAATTAAGCAGCCTTTTTTTGCCTTGCTAATCAAAACAATGAGCGCCTTTTTTTTGCTTAAAATTTTTGAAAGTTTGTTTCTGATCCTTATTTATAGTCAAGAATCGATGCAAGGAAATCAAAAAAATGAGAGGAAACAATGAATTCAGCACAAGGTGATGATGCTAATGGTGAAAAGTTACTTTTTGATCTCAATAGTAATCCTCCATCCGAGAGTGATGAAAATGGTGAAAAATTACTTCTTGATCTCAATAGTACTCCATCCGAGAGTTTTTGTTGGATGGTGAGAGGAAGAATAATCGCTTAGGTACAATCAACTTAAACTTGGAGCAATATGGAAATATAGATGTTATTTACTTGGATGGTGATTACTCTGATGAAGAGTTTGAAGAAGGATTTGTTGGTTTTGAGGAAGAGTGTGAAGAAGAATTGAAGAAGACTTTGTTGGTGATAATTTTGAAGAAGAATTGGAAGAAGACGTTAATAGTGATCAACAAGTCTTTGGTGTCCACTTAGAGGAATAATTGGAACAAGAAACTAATGATAATAATTTGGAGGAACAACAAGGTACGTCACAATTTGAATGTTTTTTTTTTCCACTCAGTTTTATCATGAATAGAGTTCCAAATTTTTGATTACCATTCGCATAGAATATAGTGCTATATGGTCATTAATTTATTTACATAGATGTAGTTTCTCCAGAATGTGTTCATAGCAATGTTTTATGGAGATTATGCAATGTGTGGCTATTCCTTCAATTCGTAGCTTGTTTGTTGTAATTTTTGGGTGATTGTTTTCCTAAGTTGAGATTGTGAATGAAATTGTTTGGGTTGGAATGTTTGTGAAATTGATTACATTTTGCAATTGATATTTCAGTTGAGGAGGATTGGAGAATTGATATTCCTTGTTTGACGAGTTTGCATGTGTTTCATCAGAATAGGCATTTTGGACTTCAAAAGGCTAATTGATTAATTGATCATCCACGAATAAGCATAAGCAGATTACTTTTCTTATTGTCTAATTGATTAGAA
Source organism: Oldenlandia corymbosa var. corymbosa (assembly GCA_949775105.1). NCBI lineage: Eukaryota > Viridiplantae > Streptophyta > Magnoliopsida > Gentianales > Rubiaceae > Oldenlandia > Oldenlandia corymbosa. The sequence continues at coordinate 6,749,507 of OX459119.1, read as the reverse complement.
ATATTTTTTGGCAAGGTATGAATGACAAAAAATTGGCTTTTAACACAGTCTCCCTGACTCTCATCTTCTCAGCTTGTATTGGTTTTGGATGGATATTTTTTGTTCTAATTTTGGATTTTTTTTGGCTGTTTCTCAGTGAGATTGAGTGACAAGAAGCTAATGATAATCAATTGAGTTTTAGTCTTCTGCTTAGTTGACTTTCATAAAGAAAAAAAAAATGGCACAGCCTCATTAAGTTGTGCATTTTTGCAAGTTTTTTCCATTAACTTCGAGAGTATATAAACTGTTTCCGGAAAATGGCTGCAATATATCCGGCTGATATTTGTTTTTAATCAATATCATTAGGAAGCAAGAATTATGATGATGATGATGAATTGTGTGCGTGTGTGTGTGTGTGTGTTTTTTTTTTCACCACATGAACTTCTTATTTAGCCATCTAAACTGTTATTCCGTGACTTAGGTGATCATGTCATCAAGAAAAGGAGGACTCTCACAAATGATGAACGAAGACTTGTATACAATATGCTTTTGCAAAAAAGTGTCGATGGAAGATTGCAAAGGTGGGTGACAAAAGAGGTAACTTCGGCTTTTTCAGTTAACATTCGCACTGTTCAACGAATTTGGCAACAATCGAGAAACTCCCCTAACGGTGATGTATCGAGCCGAAAAGCATCAAATTGTGGCCGCAAAAGAATTCAGGTTGATCTTGATCGAGTTCGAGCTATTCCTTTCAATGAGCGGAGATCTCTCGAGTCTTTAGCTAAGAAATTGATATTAGCAAGACTAAAGTCTTTAAATTGTTCAAGTCTGGAGCTCTAAGGCGCGAATCCAACACTTTGAAGCCTCATTTAACGGAGGAAAATAAAAAGTCTCGCTTACATTTTTGCATGTCTATGCTTGAAGAAAGTAGCTTGCCGGACGATCCAAAATTCAAAGGTATGTATAATGTTGTTCATGTTGATGAGAAATGGTTTAATATGACTGATGACACTGTGAACATTAACCTATTGCCTGATGAGCCCGGTCCACATCGTACTGTCAAGAACAAAAATTTTATTCAAAAAGTTATGTTCTTGACCGCCATAGCTCGTCCAAGATTTGATGCAGAAGGTAATGTTACCTTCTCCGGAAAAATTGGAGTGTGGGCTTTAGTCACTGAAGAACCAGCTAAAAGGAAAAGTGCTAATAGACCTGCAGGTACACTGGAGACAAAACCGATCAAATCTGTGGGAAGAGATGTGTACAGAAAATACATGATTGAAAAAGTCTTACCGGCTATTAGGGAATAATGGCCGAGAGAGGATGTAATGCATCCAATAATTATTCAACAAGACAATGCAAGGACACATATATATCCTAATGATCCCGCTTTTTGTGAAGCTGCAAGACAAGGTGGATTTGATATCCGAATCATCTGCCAACCTGTGAACTCCCCAGATTTGAATGTTTTGGACCTTGGTTTTTTTTGCTGCAATTCAAGCCTTAAAAAATATGAAATCTCCCAAGACAGTGAAGGAGCTTCTGATTGTAGTATACGAGTCATTTGAGGAATTTTGTATTGTGAAGTCAAATCGGATATTTGTGACATTGCAGCTGGTTATGATTGAAGTCATGAAAGCAGGAGATACCCATAAACGTAATCCACCACATATTTACACAGAAAAACTAGAAAAATTAGGCATGCTTCATGTTCAAGTGAGATGTGATGCTGCTTTAATTGCAAGAGTTAGTCAAATTTTAAGTCAAGTTTAGTTTTTATTGTTGGTAAGCTAGAGTTATGCATACTTTTTGTTTTGTTTTTCCTACTCTGGAACAATCCTAGTGAATTTTTTTTTTTGGAAGCAGTACGTATTTTGTCATTTTTTGTTGTTGTTCGCTTTTTATATTGAAAGCATTAGCCATTTTTTGCTTATGTTTTTTGGATGCCCGTGATCAGTGCGATCTTCTTTTTCACGTCTACATACTTTGCTATGGAAACAAAATGAAGAAATATCCAGTCTGACTTTATTTTTAGTTTTAGTTCAGAGTAGAATTGTTCAACAAATAATAGAGAGAATTTATATACTTCTTCTTCTTCCAAGTAAAAGCTGTCAATATAACACAACTAAGCACTGAATCAATAAATGCTAGTCAAAATGATTGCAAAAAAAAAAGAAAATGGTGGATAATGATGGTACCCTTAGGCGATCTTTTTATGGTTTCCAACTTAAAAAAATGAAGGGGTTACTTTTCCTTTATGCCTAATCAATCAAGCTAAGGAGCATTTGCTTGGAATGAGATTAGGAGCCGTTTTTTGTTAATCAAATGGTGAAGTGGGATGCCAAGTCTCGCTAAGATCTCGATAAGCTCCTTGCCAAAGCCAAAGAAGCTAATGAGCGCAAAGACGTTACTTTGATGATGACGAAGATTAGAGCTTGACAATAATTAGACTGTGATTGGATCCATTTGTTAACAGATTGTAGATGTTCGTGGCTTTCTCTGAGTTTTCACTTATAGTAAGGTCAAACATCTTAGCGCTTCGAAGTTCAATCTTGTTTAGAAATTGGTCAGTAGCCTCCTCATCATCAATAATGATATGTACCCCAGCTGCAAATTTGCGACTTGCATTCACATTCCAATATGAAATTGTTTTTATAGTCAGTTTTGATGCATTACTTAAAATATTGGAATTTATTCACTTGTCTGCAGCAAAAAACAAAAAAAAGAAAATAAACTAAGGAAATCTCTAGCTAAACTACATTCTCTGTGGTTTTTGATGTTTGATTACTTAACTTATGTGTGTCAAATTTGGAATAACTCCTTAGAAAAATCAATTGAATTTAGAGAACGACTAAATTAATTAAGCAAATTTGGACCCAAATTTGGACTCAAATTTACAGCCTTGACTTCATCTTTTAACTGTATCCTTGGCAACATGGGTTAAATCTAACAATGACTGATAAAAATGAATTCTAATTGATCATCATCCCACAGTATTTTCTATGAGAATAACTCTATCTTGTCTCTGTAAGAAGTTGAATATGAACAACTAAAGATCTATCATGAATACAAAAATGTCATAAAAAAAGAAATACAAACATGAGCTCATTTATAACTTCTAGCCACTGCCATTCAAGTTAATATCAGAACATCACCACTCACATCAATCATATCACAAAAAAGAAAAAGAATGGGATGAGAGCAAATAGAAAAAAATGCAGAGAATGGGTGAAATTAGAGAATTTTTAGAGATGAAATACTACTACATAAGAATCTCCAGAAAATTACAATAATATCAATTCCATTGCCCAAAACAAGCAACTAGTCGATACTCCAACATTTAATCTGATTATACAACCCACCAAAGTTATCATCCACTGATGTAACCCAAGAAACAACTAATCTTTATAAAGATAAGGAAAATAAATTTTCAAGATTGCTTTCACGGTGTCTTTACTAAGTTTCTGAGCTTCAACACATTCTGCATTAAGTCGCTCTTTCAAATTGACTTTTTCATCTTTTTCTTCCGGAATTTCATTCAAATCAAAGCCCATGTCCACCGGAAGATTCAAATCAAACTCTGCTGGTTTCTTCTCTTTCCTAACCTCCGTGCAATTCTTCACAATTCGGCCCTGATGTTGGTCCTCCATCTCTTTTGTTGCAAAAGGGGCTTGAGAATTGGTGCTTTTTGCTGCAAAAAGAGTGGAGAATTTGTGGATTGATTAAATATTGGCTATTTTCCTCCATTGAAGTATTGGAAGATTGAAAATTTTGGGAAGTTGGATTGACTATTCTTGAGAATCATGGTTTATTGAATGAGGGATTGTTGGTTGAGGGATTTTAATTATGATGAAGGAAGATGAAAATGTGAACAGCCATGGAGAATCACGATAACATTGAATATAGGTTGTTGTTGTGCATGAGGGTATTTTTGGAAAAAATTGGAAAAATATACCTAGAAATGTGAGAACGACATATATTTGGGAATTTTTGTGGTTATCTCCAACGACAAATATTTGAAACCGGAGGGAGTACTTTGTCATGATTGTTTTTTATATTGGCCAATTAACAAAAATTTCATCAATTCTAGCGCTTTTCCATTAGTTTATTTTTAATAAAATAATAAATTTGATGACCGAAATTCACCTATAATTAAAAAACTAAAAATCACTATAAAAAATAACAAAAATATTTTCTTTTTTCCCACCCATTTGGCTTTTATTTTATTTAAACTAGGTTCTCGACCCGTGTGTTCACAGGGCACATAATGCATTAATGTTTTTTTTTCAATATAAAAAATTTTGAATAAAACAAATGAAACCGTAGCTTGTATGAAACATTATTTTGTCGAATAAAAGTGAATTATATTTCATTAAATAATAATAAAACAAAGGTCTATTTCATTTTGTTTGTATCACAAAAAGAATAATTATATATTCTCTTATGAAAATTGTGTTACAAAAAGGAAAAAGAAAATTGAATGACTGCACATCTAATTTATCATTTGAAAATGATGGTTTTGTCTCCATTGTCATATAGAACTTGGCTAAAGTACAATGCTTAAGTGTAGATCAATACAATTCAAGTTGTAATATCTGCTCAACAAAATCATGAAACCAATGTTGATACGCTTATCTAGCATTATGATTAAGATTATCACCTAATTTACTACACCAAACCAATCAAAGTTTCTCACCTCTTATCACTCACCTTAGAACAGAAAAATAAAAGTAAATTATATTCAGTATTGTATGAAATTAACCAAAACCAGCTGTATGTTTTTCTTGTCAGCCGACTACTCATTGCTCAATGAGTTGGTCTTTTCCAACCCTTCCAAGATCTCCTTTATCTCCCATGTGCGATATATGTTATTTAGGTGTCATTTCATATTTTAATTCACTGCACCAAGCTTGAGTTTGCTTATGGATCTTTTTGGATTTGTCCAATTGCGGAGATAGATTGAGGTCATACTCGAGGATTAAGACCATATATCATTATTTTTTGGAGAAATCATTGGATACACACAGAAGTATAGCTAACTTTGCTGAATTCCCCATCTTCGAGAACCTTGTGTTAGTAAATAGTATTTGCAAGTCAGAAATCAATATCTTTGTTCCTGAATGACCAGTTTAATTCGATATGAATTAGAAACAAACCAAATGAATAATCTAGATATACGAAATGAAAATGCATCCTTTGTACGACTTAACATGATCAACTAATGAAACAAATCTTTTGCTTAATTTACTTTAGAATTATGAAACTAATTGTAACTTGCATAATCACACAACCCCTTCATTAGTCAACCTGGAGCGATGCATATATGAAGTCTTGTGATGGATCTCTGTGAGGTAAAAAATTGAAGAGATTTACTCCATATTTATTTCATTCATTTAGAATATGTAGTTTATAACACATCTTAAAAACAGGAATTACACATTTGTTCCGCTACTTACGTTCATATGATGTTGCATCCTTTCCCATCCTTTTTGTGGTGTTGTCTTTTGTTATTCTTAATATCAAGTGTCCACCGGAATTTTGTTCATGGGTATTGTCAGATTCTTCTTTTCTGCCGATCTTGCGTCTTCTCCTTGTACAACAACGAAGCTTGTCAAGATTGAAATGGACTCTTCATGATGAGCTTCTTCTGTCTCAAAAGAAAGAGTCTCTTCATGAAGTCTTGGTATGTTGGATCTCTTGACGTGAACAGGAAGTAAGCGTACCCAATGACTATACCAGTTGTAGTAGTGAAAAATGCAATTGGCTCCATAACATCCCAAGAGAACTCCCAGAATGTTAGTCGGAAGAATAAACCGACCTGTATCATTGCCAGGCCTAAACCTGTCCACATAATGTAGCAAACCTGCTTGTGCGCAAGCCTGTCAACTTGTTCCTTTTTCTCCTGCAGCTGGTTCATCTCATCCTTGCAAGGGTCATTGTCAGGTAACAGTGTAAGAGGACCAGCTTTTCTAACCAAGTCAACCACCTGAACATGAAAAGGATGCATATGTCAATAACTATCACTAATAGGGATGTGGTATATACATATGATAACCAAAAGAGAAGATCAAAAAAGGTGATAGAAAGCAGGAACACAATAAAAAATCTATAGGCTAGTGAAACACAACAAATACAACTGCATAGTTAGTGAGCAGACTAGAAAATGTTATGACACCAAATTCAATGTGGATACGGATCTAAATTTCTTAGAAAACTATCCTAAGAACAATGTTGTAAAAATTGACAAGCCATACAACACAATCAAGTCATGTATCTCCCTAGTCGAGATGCTTGTAGTATATGAAACAACATCTCAAGGCAATCATTGTTTGGAAAAAATTTGTCATTTTCTTTCCAGCTATACAATGTCAACAATGAATAAATTACATCTTACTGGAGGCAAAAAAATCATCTTTCACATTGTGCTCAAGTAGTAGACCATATACAGTAAAACGTTCCCATGTTAAGCATAGCAAAGAGTATCCAAGGTTAAAAAACAAACTAAAGTTATGACAAGAAACACTTAACATTTAAGTACCTCGGGGGCTAAAAAATCTTAAAGCAGATTCATCATCCAGTTGTTACTTTCTCCACTCTCAAATAGTAAAAGAGTCTGATTTCCACAGCCCAGTATCCGAAAGTAAGCAATTATACACTCACAAAATCAGAAATACATGGAATAGAACATTAAAAGCAGAGGTTTGATACTATACCTCGTCCGGATGTAGATAAACCTTATCTCTGAAGAGCAAAACGACGCCGGCCTCATCAAGAACTCTAGCAAACTCGAAAGCCTCATCGGCCGTTTTCGTAACGTCGACGCTCTCACAAGCTTCAAGGAGCTCCTTGTATTCGATCATATCCTTGTCTAGTTTAGATTTTCATTTCTAGTTCAAATTGTACTAAAAGTGAAATCTTAAACTGGACAATAATTTTGGGACAGAGGGAGTATATGTCTAATGATTCAAACATGGCTACTACAAAAACGAAGGTGTCGATGGCGAAACTCATCGACAATGGAATCTGAGATATTGGTAACAGCGAATCTGGTTGGCATCGAATCTTCACGGCTTCTGTGATGGGGTAGGGAGGCAGAAGTGGTGGGAGTGGAAACTGGAGATAAGGGAGACAAAAACGGTGGTGATACAATGGAGAGATAATGGGGAAAAAATACGGATTTAACAAGAAGGATTAATATAAAATGTATGTAAATATTGATGTTTAGCCCTTATCTAAATTTCTTAAATTTAGCTGGAATTAGTTATGGGTTTTTGGTCATTTAACTCGTTTCCGGCATTCATTTTTTCTTTCACCCTGTCAAGGGGGGTATTGGTAGTATTATAAAAACTCGAGGGGGACATTGTTAAGAGGTCAAAACTCGGGGGGTAAAATGTAGTTCGCCTAATAAAATTATATTTGAAATAACTCTCAGCGTTACCTGATTTGTAATAAAACTAAATAATTGCAATAAAAAAAATATAGTAATTAGAAAAAAGATAACGATGCCTTTTAAAACTAAAATTTTAGAGATTGAGGTAGTTGGAAAACTTGATTATTGATCACTACTTAATTGAAATTTGGAAATAATAATTTTTTTTTGTTGAGGTGGAAATTAATGAACCTCACGTCACTTCATTATTCTTTTTTTCTTATAATTAGTTAATGTCTCACTTAATATTTAAAGCAATCAAGTTAAGAGGCCTTATTAGAGTTAAAATTGGGAAACTGAAATTTTAGGCAACTAATTATATGTTGAAATAAATTTAAATTTTTACTCTAAATCCATCTACTGTATTTTTTAAATATATAATCTTTTTTTATTAATAATACTTCATGGGGATTTCCAAATTGGGCCTAAAGTCCTAGGTTCACCAACAAGCCGACTCTGGTAGGAAGGGGTCACAGACTTTCTTCTGATAAACCTTGGAAAAATTTCTTTGATTTCCAAATTTCACTCTCATGTGATGCAATTCAGTTCCTTTCGAAACATTTAGTGAAATTTTGATATTACAACTTGAGGCATCCACATTATGTAGTAAATAGTAGTTTTTTTTTTCTTTTTATTTGTAGTAACGAGTAGGCTCTCCCTCCAAAAATAATTATCAATTCAAATTTTTATTTTTAGTTGAGATAATAGCTTGTGGTATTAAAAGTGGAAATTTTTATTATTGATTAATGTTACCATATTTATAAATTTATTAAAGTCTACTTCTTTTCTTCTTTATCCTGTCGAATTGAATCAAACGAAGCCCTGACTAGCTATGTTAATTATAGCTAAACCATTTTTTTTAATTGAATCTCTATTTCTCTGTTAATCTATACACTATACTAAGGTAAACTCCAGAGAGAAAAAACCTTAGGTATGTGCATAGGCACTATTAACTATTATGTTTTAAATAAGTGCTCTTTATTTATCTAACTAATACGGCTAGACGCGGATTGGTAAAATAAACAATTGGGAATTTGTTAAATATTGTATGATCATGAAAAAATCTTTTCAAATACAAAAGAAAATCCCTAATTATGTGGCCTTTAGTTTAGAACCATACTACCAAAAGTTTGTTGATTGAAAAACCTTTTCTAATTGGAACTATCAATTTGTTAATCGTATCCCATGAAATGAGGCCGCTATCAAACCTTTTCTAATTGGAACTGAGGAATACTTGACTACCAATAGTCACTGTTATCATAGTTGATTATGTAGTACGATCAGAGTAGCTGCAAATTCAGTGATTTTTATCGAAAGGTCTTACTCAACATGTTTGATGTGACGAGCTGAGAAAAGAGCATGTAATGTCAGATTGGTGCTTTCATTTGATAGTTCAACCTTTGAAATTTAAGATTCAAGATGATAAGATTTTCTCCTGACCTTTGCGTATTACGTAAGATGATATAAATGATAAGATTTTTCATTTGATTGCGTAAGTTACCAATAATGTGAATTTCTTAGTTGTTCATTATATATCTTTTCATCTCGAGGATGAGTATGTTCTTAAGAAGGCTGACAAACTCAATGGTGATTTGGACGATGTATTATGAAAGATCTTTTAGAAATTAACAATTTTATAGCTACTAATGTTACCCTTGAAGAAGTGAATTATGCATCTACTGTAATTTTCTTAACAAGTGAACTGGTTGGTTCTCACCACTTTCTACTGATTGTTATTTGTACTAAAAAAAATTTAGTTAACAATTGTTCATTTATGGTTCAACCATCAATCAACCAATGAAAACTAGATCTATGATTATCTGACTTAAGAGGTTGCATATCCTTATTTAGGCAGTCTAAGGGATTTAAAATGATTTGCAGTGTTATACGATCTCTTAATACATCAACTTCGGAGTTTAATTGTTTTTCTTAAAAATATATATTTATTGATCATTGTCCATAACTTCAGAGGTTGCGTATCCTTAGTTTTGCAGTCTAAGCAATTCAGACACTAACTTGTGTGATAAACGAGACAATCTTAGTCAGATGCATGATGCAAAAAGTGAAGAGCCTAATCACCTAATTAAGGTGGTTCAGAATGTATGTATGAGGCATGAGCCGAGGAAAAATCCAGAAAAATAACAAGACCAAAGGCTGATGCACAAGGTATTGAGTTCAGTATTTGAACTAATGATGCTGATATAGATCAGACAAATGTGGCATTCGAGCATGGGAACAGTTGTCTCATCACACATGGTAGTTTTGGTAGCTCGAGCAAAGGCAAAGGCCAGCCGAAAAGTTTAGCAAGAAACAAAGGTAATGATGATCTAAATTATCAAGTTTAGGTGGTTAGTATCCTAGCAGCAAGGAATTGTGACAAGCCTGAAAATGTCCTCAAATTAGGAGTTTAGTAGAAGATATTAACGTATTAGTTTTTTTTTTTTTTTTAAAATTCTGGGATGCACTGTTGTAAAGGTAGTAGGATTTTGGTACAATCTTTGCACGACATTGTCAAAGGCACTTCAAAAGCTTTATTAGTTATTTATTTACATAGATAATTATCCCCTATCTCCCAAAATTATTGTCCAGTTTAAAGTTTCATTGTTAGTTCATTTTATATTAAAAATAAAAAATTTAAATTTGACAATAATTTCGGGATGCGGGAAGTAATAATACACGTTGTCTTCTCAGAAACATTGAAGATGAGAGGAAAGGAGGACTAGTAGAGATGATGCGATATCAGTACATTAGAGATGAGTCAAGTTTTAGAGTATTAGAATTATGAAAATAGGCATAAAGATTAATTGATTACATACGATAGTTGTTTGCTTAACCTTGGTGTACAGGATTACACGAATTCACTCATATGATTGGAAGACATATGATTATTCGATTTCAAGTCGGAGTTCTCACTCTCTCTTTTTCTTTTTGAGGTTTCTTAACATTCCACCTTAGTTAAAATAAAGCACAACCATATTGATATGGTAATGTGCTTTTCGTTTTTGTATTATGGTTTAGTTCTTCAGCGGCAACCTAACATAATGCAAAGGCAGGCAAAATTTTACTAAGTGGAACTGTGGGTATAGCTGATTTAGACAATGCAAGACAAAATTCACAATTTCATTCTTGCAGCAAGAACATATGTCACATGCCAATCTATTGATTAACCTTTAGAACATATTTTTAGTGTGAATGAAACCATTATATACTCTCTCTGTTCTAAAAATTATTGTCCAGTTTGATTTTTTAATTTTAGACAATTTAGACTAAATATAAAAATTCAAACTGGACAATTATTTCGGAACATAGAGAATATTTTATAATTAATATTTTTGTTTTCATATAAGATTCATAGAAAAACAAATTATATTTAATTTGATCAATGTATTATAATCCTTATTTTTGTTTGTTTCTCTCGTCCAACGGACTTTAACACCTATAGTTATAGCTAAACCACTTTTTCTAATTGAATCTCTATTTCTCTCACTCGGCGAGAACCCTGAAAGAGGAGGCCCCGGAAGATTTGAATAATTTTTTTCTTATCTCTTACAAAAAAAAAATAAAAAAATTCTTATATTCTTTTTCTTTTGTTTCGTTTTTATGTCCAAATTCACCGCCTTTCTATTTTTCCTCCCTACCAACAACATAAATAGCTTTTCATTTTTTCCCTTTTGCTTTTGTTGTTTCGGTGAGAACTTGTTGAAGTAACGCAAAATCTCCTGTTGTTTGGAGTTCACAGATTCTACGACTGCTGATTGTGGAATTATCGATTGTTGATATTATCCCAATTTGTCGAAGGGTTTGAGATAAGAGTTTCTACTTATATGCATCATACATGCTTGTTGAAATGCCTCAGTGAAAAACAAGAAAAAAGAAGTTGGATATAAGTTTTCGGTTTAGAGTTTTCTAGCAGTCTTTATTGATTTGTGTCAAGCAGCTCATTATTCTGTGTTGGTAAAATACGAGTTTCCTGCAGAAGACAGGGAAAATGATGAATGGTGCGCCTGCATCTAGTGGCATGCGAGCAGCATTCTCCTATTGTGTGCAGCAAGTCCGAAATTATGACTATCCTCATTATCTTTGTCTCCTTGAACTCCCACCAAACATGAGGAGGGCTGCATTTGCGCTCCGTGCATTTAATGTCGAAACATCTAGAGCTATGGATGTTGCTTCTGATCCCAAAATCGGGCTCATGCGCCTGTTATGGTGGCAAGAAGCCATTGACAAAATCTTTTCCCATAAGTCCATTGAGCATCCAGTTGCCCAGGCGCTGACAGCCATGGTTTCTGAGCATAAAATAAGCAAGAGCTGGCTCAAGCGATCTGTGGAAGCTCGGGTAAATGATGCCAAGAGAGAAGTTTCTGACATTCCTGAAACTATTGAAGAACTGGAGCGGTACGCTGAGGACACTGCATCCACCATTTTGTACACAACGCTTCAAGCAGGTGGTGTCGCGTCGACTGCAGCTGATCATGCTGCATCGCATATAGGCAAGGCTAGCGGTCTCCTCGTGCTGCTTAGATCATTGCCCTACCACGCTAGCCGTGGTCGTCATTGTTCCTACATTCCTGCTCAGGTGGCTGAGAAACATGGGCTGCTAACAAAACAAGGTGGTCGTAGAGAAATTCTGATCGATTCTCGTGAGGGGCTATGTGATGCAGTTTTTGAGATGGCATCCGTTGCCAATACCCATCTGCTGAAAGCCCGTGAATTGTCTGGAACAGTGCCCGCTGAGGCTCGCGCGGTGCTTCTGCCTGCTGTACCAGCCGATGTCATCCTGGACACTTTAAGACGTGCCCACTTTGATGTGTTTGATCCAGGGCTGAGTAGAGGGATTTTAGGGGTTCCTCCTTTGTGGTTCCAGTTGAAATTGAAGTGGCATTCTTGGAGAGGCAAGTACTGAAGGAGCTAGCTCCTATAATTGTTTTAGGCTTCTTTTTGACAACATCATTTAAGAAGAAATGAAAAGATTTTAGCTTTCCTGGCATACGCATTTCTGGTTTATAGGCTTGGATCCCCAATTTTGTATCCAATTCCAGTTAATGCATCAAAATGCCAATAGGATTTGGTCTCAGCCGCGTTATACGTTGTGGGCTGCGAGCGAAATAAGTGTAATAAATAATAATGTTAATTACAGTATCTTTAATTTACTCCTCAGGCTCTGCGCCTTTGTATTGCAGAAATATTACATTGAAATATTTTTTTACTTTAATATTTTATCCAGTCGCTGGCAAAGGCAGTCTGATACGCTTCTTTTTGTGAAGTATTTTACCTTTTCTTAAATCTTTTCAATGCCGGGAGCAATTGCTTTTCGTGATTTCATAAGGTTATTTTTTTCTAATGGAAATGTTCTTTAACAATTGCTTCCAGCATTGAAATTCCCCCGGTCCCTGAATCTTCAGGAACAATTTATACAAATATGCTGGATCTGTTATTAAAATTGCCGTCGCTTCTAGTATCTGTGTTGGTGAAGATTGATAACTATTTAAACCTGAAAGCCATTACTGGTATAGTTTCATCTCTGCAAACAAACAAACAATCCCTGAAATCTTCTTTGATAGATATCACGCAATCCAATTTATACTCAATTAAGTTGATTACTGAACTGTGATGAAGAATTCACAATGACTTTTTGCATAGTCTGTGAAAAACAAGGAGTAAGTTAACCATCCTTTTTTTATGTTTCAATGAAGTCAAATGAGCAATATTTACAGAATCTGGATTAATTTTCATCGTCAGCACACAATTAAGGAATTCCAAATGGTGAAGAAAGAAACTAATTGTTGGACCCCACAGCTCTGGTTCTCTTCTCCCAGGTGTCACTCTGTGGTTTTGCATGGCAAACCGCCGCTATAAATAACACGCACAAAATCCCACCATTCTTCAGCTTAAGCTCAAAAAAAACGTTTTCATATATCTTAAAGCATTCAACTTTTTACTCCCCCTTTCTCTCACTTGTCCAATTGTTCTGCTGTATTTGGTGGGCTGGTTTTTTTAGCTTTTGCAGGATGGCTGGGTTTAGGATTGTTTTGTGTATTAGCTTGGTTCTGATGCTTCAAATGGTGGCTGTTGTTCCTGAAATTGGCAGAGGAGACAGATTGAGAAACCGCCTCCCGGGTTGGGAACCGATTATCCGGTCACCGGTGGATGACCCTGAATCTGAAGTTGGGGAAGAAAACTCAGGCACTAGGTGGGCTGTTCTTGTTGCCGGTTCCAATGGTCTTTCAAATTATCGGCATCAGGTAAACAAAAAAAAATCATTGAACAACTCTCCAAGTCAAAGTTTTTAATTTCTCATTAAATTTATATCCCTTTTGGTTTGGTGCTTTGACATGATTTGGTAATCCTAAAGCTGATTTTGAAAGATTATGTAACCTGGGAAATTGAGTTGGTTTTGAAGACATTTTTATAATTTGTTTCTGCCTACTTACTTAATTGATGGAAATACGGAATGCTCAAAACAGTCGGATGTATGCCACGCGTACCAAATTCTGAAAAAGGGAGGATTGAAGGATGAAAACATTGTGGTTTTCATGTATGATGATATCGCCAATCACAAGTCTAATCCTAGACCCGGCAAAATAATCAACCGTCCAGATGGTGAAGACGTTTATGCCGGTGTTCCCAAGGTTTAATTTCCATTTGTAAGCATCATATTTTGTCACTTCGATTGATTAGATGACTAATTGAGTTTTTGGATATTTGGGATTATTCTTGACAGGATTACACCGGTGACCAAGTAAGTGTTAAGAATCTGTTTGCTGTAATCCTTGGAGATAAGAATGCTGTGAAGGGTGGAAGCGGGAAGGTTGTCAACAGTTCTAGCAATGACAGGATCTTTATTTACTATACTGATCATGGAGGCCCTGGAATTCTTGGTATGTTTTCTGATTAACTAATCCAATCCCATCTTTGTAGATGTTAGCCTGTAATTGAAAAGTTGAGATGGGTTTATGAGCTTTTGATATCAATTAAGAAGATATTGAGGTTTACAAGTCTCTGTGGTATGTATTTCAGGAATGCCGGGGGGTCCTTACCTTTATGCTAAAGATTTTATTAATGTATTGAAGAAGAAACACGCTTCTGGAACCTACAAAGAAATGGTAGTTGACTTAATTGGTGTCCTGCTTTACTGTATTATACTCACTGATAAGTGATTGGATGAACAAGACATGGTTACAAGCTCACTGTAAAACTGTGATTATGTTGATGTAGGTTGTATATGTTGAGGCATGTGAAAGTGGGAGCATTTTCGATGGTCTGATGCCAGAAAATCTGAACATTTATGTGACCACAGCATCAAAACCAGACGAGAATAGCTACGCAACCTACTGTGACTACAAAAATTTCCCATGTTTAGGGGATTTATATAGTGTCGCTTGGATGGAAGACAGGTAACTTCTATCATTTGTGTATATATCTGTCTAGTCAATCACACAAGATGAATTACTACTTGATGCCATCTCATTTCCTTTGTTGCATTATTTTGATCAGTGAATCTCATAACCTGAAAAGAGAGAAGATCGTGCAGCAATACGAGAATGTAAGAACTGAAATCTGATTAAGCGCGCAAATGCTATCGAATAGATAGATGGTTTTTCTGCTGCAATATCTGTAAAAATTGCTTTCATTCGTGTAGGTTAGAGTCAGGACCTTGGGGGGTACCTCGGGCTCACAGATTGCAGGATCTCATGTCTTGGAATTCGGGAACAAGAGCATACATGCAGAGAAGCTGTACTTGTACCAAGGGTTTGATCCCTCCACTGAGAATTTGCCTCCCAATAAGATAGAATCGCCGGCCAAAATGGAGGTGGTTGAGCAGAGAAGCGCTGATCTTTACTTCCTCTGGCAGAAGGTTAGCTAATCTTAATCTCCTCGATCCAGCGTCTTTTCTGTAAACATTCATCCCTTACAACTTTATTTTTTTTATTTTTTTGTCCTGTTGCATATAGTACAACAAAATGGTGGAAAATTCAGTAGAGAAGGACGAGCTCCTGAAGGAAATCACAACCACAACTCTTCACAGACAACATCTGGATGGCAGCATGGAGATCATTGGACATGTCTTGTTCGGCCCAAAAGAGAGTTCTTCCATTCTCAACGGCGTTAGGAAATCAGGGCAACCACTTGTGGACGACTGGGAATGTTTGAAGTCAACAGTTCGAGTTTTTGAAACCCATTGTGGCTCGTTGACACAATACGGGATGAAACACATGCGATCATTCGCGAACATCTGCAACAGGGGAATCCCTCAGGCTGCCATGGAGAAAGCTTGCAAGGCTGCTTGCAGTGGGCATAACTTGGGGAAGTGGGATCCTACAGTAGTTGGATTTAGTGCTTGATTTGATGGTGCAAAATTGTTGTTATTACGATCTGGATGTCACCAACTAGTTCATATGTGTCACGATTCCATTCTATATGATACAATAAAAAGTGTTTGTGTGAAGTTTTATCCAGTTTCATTATAGTAGTACTTGGTAAGGTTTCTTTGTAGGAATCACGTTCAAAAGTCAAACTGAAACTGAAAAGAATAATAAACAGGACAGAGCAATGGGGATGTCATATATGATCGGAATGTAATAGTGTGTAGTTAGGTTTTATGCCTCTATCTCTAAAAAACAAAACACCCAGAAGGAGGGGAAAACAAAATTAGAATGGGATTTCAGCAAGATTATAAAGATGGCTTTATTGCATGACTACATATAAGCTTCTGTAAGGGTTTTATTCATTGCGGTGGCTCATGTACCCCATACAAACATTTTTATAGCTATTCCAATCTCTTGATGCTTTAGAATTTTAGTTAGTTCAATTCATTCAACTTCAAAACAATTAAGCGTGTAATATCAGTAATAATTTAATTCATTTTCTTTCAAGTTTCATTCTCAAGTTTTAGGTGGCGTATGGTTCGAAATCCTCAGTAGCAAACACAATTGCATTGATTGAAGTACGTAGACTATTTTCCCATCAGAGCCCTCAGGGATACAATTTTTTATATGGAAACTTGTTTAAACTTTAAATCATCATCCATGAGCACCCAAATTGTTTGATCCCTGTCAACCATTCATAACGTTCTCTGCCAAAAAATGAAAGGCTTTTTTCTTCTTTTTTGAACAACAGAGGCAGTAGATCCAGCAGTGAAGACTTCAAGAATCAAATTGCACTCAAGCTCAACACAAATTAACCAAACTACTCAATTGTCACTCTTCAAATTTGAACTCCTCATGGAGTGCGTGCATATCTCATGGGTGAATATACTCCCATATACTAGTACTTGCCAGACAATAGAAGGGGATAATTATGGGATCCAAGTTCTCAGTTGAATGAACAGATAAAGCTGATATTGCAGTTAATAACGGTTACAAATGTATGAATTCCACTCATTGGCAGCTTTGATAGAGAGCACTAAAACATTACTTATTTGCTTTCAAGTTATCCATGTCATTTACAGGAATAATAAAACCAGTTCAGAGAAAGACTTCACTCAACAATGAGAAC
Organism: Oldenlandia corymbosa var. corymbosa; assembly: GCA_949775105.1. Lineage (NCBI taxonomy): Eukaryota > Viridiplantae > Streptophyta > Magnoliopsida > Gentianales > Rubiaceae > Oldenlandia > Oldenlandia corymbosa. The sequence goes on along the minus strand of OX459119.1, from coordinate 6,732,604 downwards.
AAGTACCATACAAAAATCCAATCATCCTAATATCTTGCGACCAAAAAAAAAAAAAAGCAGCAGCATAACAGTGATAGATATCAAGTACCATGGATGACATTCCAAAGTATTCTGTTCAACATAATTTCCAATTCACCAAGTTTTGCACGACATGTGACTTCTGGATCAAAAAATCTGCTCTAAGATTTTCTTAAAGTGACCACAACTTCTTTTTGTCATAACAGAAACAAACCTTAAGATCGAGCAACGTTATCAGCACCGGGACCAAACAAATTCAGTTGTTTCATTTTATCAATACCTGCAGAATTACCCTTGATCTCAAACAGAAAATCCAAAAGGGGCATCTTAGGAATGGAAGTCCTAAATTGTTAGGGTTCTCAAAACCCCCGACAATCACAACCCCTTAAGATTCGTAGTGGTCGGCAGGCCTGGTCAGGATCATCAACTGCCGACACTGTTAAACAATAAGATTTCTTTGGATTCTTCCAACAAGGATCAGAAAGCAGCCTGATCAAGATATATAATTAAATATTTTTTGGTTGACATAAGAAATACTCCCTCTGTCCCAAAAAAATAATCCACTTTGTTGTACTAAAACAGTACAAAAAAGTGGAGAAGGAAGTATATAACTTTGAAAACAGAATGGAACATGAAACTGAAATTTAACATTACGAGAACAGAACTGGAATATAAATGCGATGAAACTGAAACATATGTAATAATTTGATTGCGATGAAAAGGAAATTATTTTGGTTATAAAACTGGTGATCAGATCATAGGATGCCTAAGCAGAACGGTGAGACCAAGACAAAGTCCTCTAAACTGGATTATCGCTTCAGATTGTAGTTCTCAGATTGATTCTACTCAATCATCATAAAATTTCAAATCTATTGTCCAAAAAGCATCATATCCTTTAGCTGCCAAATTTTAAAACAAGCAGTTGCAAGCATCTGCACCAAATTCTCAAACACCCATGTCTCATTCAGACTCTTCAAGGTTGATTTTAACAAATTTCTGCACTCGTTTCTGGAGATAAGCATTGCTCACTCCCCAAAAGACGAGTTGAAATCAGAAGCTCAAAACATAAATTTTAACTCCATACCCAGGAAGAAACTACACATTACAAATAAGGCACCATAGAGTCAAATAATACCACCAAAGGTTGATTTCAAACTCGAAATGATTTAAAATTAATTTCCGTAGTTTGGAAAAACCAAATAAAAACCTCAATATTTATAAAATTTTGAACGATTAAAAATATTTATGGAACTTTCCCTTGAAACAAATAACCTTCAAGAAAGTTGACACCAAATGATGGTAAAAACCCAAGCTCTTATTTGGCTTGAAAGATCTACTAGACCTAGAGAGTAGAGCCTAGGAAATTATCCGGTACTTCTAGATGGCATTGGAGCTGTGGACATCAGTGTTAGAAACTCCTATTACTTCACAGGTAACACAATGTCAAAGGAAAATTAAAACAAGATACATCCATGCCAACTACCTAAATTCAATAATGCAGTCGCAGTTGCCCAGCTACGGAAAAATAGACGATATCTACACTGAACAGCAAACAACAAAGAAAGAACAAACAAAAAATGTATAAAACTATCCCAGCACACAAAATATTAGAAAACCATACAACAAACGGATCATCTAATGAACGGTTTACTAGTTCCAGGAGAAACACATTCGATTTTGTTCATGTAGAATATGATTTCTAAATTTTTAGAATATGATTTCTCAATTCCATTTATAAATGGAATGTTCTGTGGAATATGATTTCTAAAGCTGCACAGAGGATCAAAACCAGCACCAGTTAAATTTTCACTTCCTGATACTTTAGGAGTATTTCTAATGCACGAGCAAAATAATTGTGCTGTTCCTAAGGGGAGAAATATTTGCACCTCAATTACATTTAACTTGTGCCTTAATCTGGTCACTGTTTTTCTCGTACCAGCATGGGTTTGTTGGACATAATCCCAGGACCTAAACATAATAAAAGGTGCTAAAAAGTTTTGCTTAACAGATGCATTTCACTATAAGCTTAATTTCTACAAGGTGGGACAATAAGGTCAAAAATTTGCGTACCAACTTCAGCAAGATTAACAATCTCAACCTGATCAGGCACAAACAGTTCGAGCATAGAGAAATTCTTGATTCCACAATACTAACTTTCTTTATCCAGGTGACCTGGAGGATATATATTCATCCAGCCATATACTGCATTGTACCAGAAGTGAGGAAAGTTATTACACCCTCCTTTTTGTTTTCTTCAGCTGTCTGGAGAAGCGATCTGTTGGATTTAATCGAATTTCACGGTGCATTTCCCTCCAAAGCTCTTCAAAATGATCATGAAATCCTTCTTGAAACCAATCCTGCAGTTCAGAAAACAATTCTCTAGGATTACCTTTCCATAGTTGCCGTAACATTGCGCAATTGTCAATTACCCCCTTCCTGCCCTTCAGTTTATTTAAAAGATTCCCAACTCGTTTAACACCAGATGCTTCTGGCCTTAAAATGGTAGCTGGATTTCCTGCCATAAATTTCCGGACCGGCTTTATACAAGGCAGAACTTGGCCTACAAGTAAAGCAAAGGCAAACACTGCCACTCGATTCATATCATCCATGATAGGCAAACAATGTAGGGGAAGTTGCCATAAGTGAGGGCCAAATGTTGGAGTAACCCAGCAGAAAACTTGATCCGCTTCAGGGTCATAATATGGTTTCGGATCTGAATGGGGTGAAGAAAAACTACACATTGATTGAGCATATTTTACAAGCCATGGAGCTTTAACGGAAGTAGCTCCGTGGATATACGGCCTTTTAGTAAGCAAGAGCTCACTATAAACCAAGAACTCGGGGGCAAATTTTGAAAGAGATGACCATCTATGGAGGAATACTGTTTCCTTCACTGAGCAAGCTTGATATCTGACTGCATTAACTTTTCTATCTCCTTCTGACAAACCTAATGTCCCTTTAGTGCGCTTAGCAACTCTATCAGCCCAGCCAGCACAGATGGCTTGGCCCACAATCTCCTCTTCATTAAGCAAAAGAGGATTCTTTTCTGCAGGAGCCCTCCAAGCACGTTCTACATCATTGATTTCCCCATGAGTCCATGCAAATTCTGATAGCGAATCTGAAACATTGGAGCTAAATATCAGTTGAAGAAGCTGCTTCCTCAGCTTAGACATTTCCTCCAAGGTCTTTAAGTGTAAGGCATTATCACTGCAGAACTCCACCGGATTCGTAGACAGTTCAAAACATTGTAGAGCAAAAGCAGTTGTTAACACATCACTGCTAGGGTTAGAAAATTTAGCACGGAAATTTTTAGCAGTTTCTTTCAGTTTCTTTTTTCTCAATTTGTCTAATATCTTCTTATCATCTGTTGTGTCAGACTTGTCACCCTGTCTGGTTTCATCATTCTCTTTCTGGCTTCCTTCAGAGAGCACTGTAAAAGGGTTTGACAAACTCAGCGCAGCTGCTGCTGCAACAGCATAACCCAATACCAAATTTGCCCTAGGATAGTTATTCACATTTTGCATGATTTGAATAACTGTCAGGAGCATCCGGGAATGGCGAGGACTCATGGGATACCGAGCCATGGCCTTGCCTAACATAGTTAGCTGTCCTTTGTTATCAAGAGCACCAAGCACCTTGAGGCAATGCTCAGCTTCAACTATGGCTGTTACCTCTGGAGGAGTTGGAAATGGGAAATTTGCAACCTGAAGTTTTTCAAAGAAGATAAAGTTAGGGTGTTGAAGAGAAACCAAAATCAACTTTGAAGTCCATAAAATCATAAATATTGAAGGATTGAGACTAAAATCATAACCAATGCAATAACACCAAGTCACATGTCTGCACTCATGATCACTTAATAATTTTACTTTGTAGGATTCGTGGAAGTTGCAAATCACCAGAAATGAGAAAACAAAAGAAGTCTCATTCGGAATCTACAAATTTTCTAAGTTTTTTCAGAGGACAAAATCCAAAGCGCAGAATTGAAATAGATATTTTGCATGAATTTTACCTTCCCAATATGCATTGATTTCATAAGGAGAATGACACCATCAACGGGTACTTTTAAAATCTCAGCATCTGAAAACTCCGGGAATATGTTACTGAAGACAGCAGGAGAGTAAAGACGATAACAATGGCCAGGACCAGTCCTTCCAGCTCTTCCAGCACGCTGAGCAGCAGAAGCCTTACTAATCCATTGTATTTCGTATGCTTCCATGCCGTTATTAGTGTCATACTTCTTCACTTTCTGTCTTCCGGTGTCCACCACATACTTTATACCTGGGATTGTCAACGAGGTCTCAGCCACATTGGTTGCGACCACTACCAAACGTTCACCTTCCTTGACTTCTTCAAATACACGAAGCTGGGAGGATGCAGGAAGCATAGCATAAAGTGGCAAAATGCGCATGGGCCCAATAGCATGATCACTAATTACTTTCATTGTCCTTCCTGATACCAAATCAGATTCATCGGTAGCTACTTCAGGATCCATGGAAGAGGCTCCATTTCCTTCAAAGCCAGGCTCAAAACCTCTCTTTCCTGCCAAAGCTTCAAAGGCAGCCTTCAGTGAACTAAGATTTCCATCCTCCTGTAAAACATTTGTCAGAGTGTCATCAGACTCGGGGGACTTCAGATTTAACAAATTTTCACCCGGATTGGTGAACTCCAAATCACTATCATCCTCCGAATCATAGTAGGATTCCGAATCATCCTCTGAAAGATCATCATAATCTCCATCGTAAGAGCTGAAGCGGTCTGTTATCTCACAGTTGGAGCTCCCTTGACTTTCAAAGGCTTCATTGATATCCTTCATGTCATTTAACTCAGTGGGACTATCTCCAAACTCAGAAGCTGGTTGATCATGGCCATTGGCAACTTTATCAATAATCTCTTTCAAAGCTTTACGTAGCTTCCGACAAAGGTATTCAACTTCTCTCTGTCCAGTCAAAAAGACAAGTATACCACCAGGTGGTAGCTTCTTATGAATTGAGAGTACCTTTTTATAAGCTTGGCCTACATAGTCTACAACATCCGTTCTCTTTGAGAAATGCACAGTAACTGGATATTGTCTTGTTGGGACTTCTATAACAGGTGGAGGACTCTGAAAAATCCTCTTACCAGATATAAAATCCTCTACCCGCAAAGTAGCGCTCATCAACACAAGTTTCAAAGGATATATCCTGTTTTCAGGGTTTATATATTCTCCTGAAAGAATCTTCTTCTGTTGCTCTTCATATTGTCTCTGACATATGAACACGGCAGAATATGAGCAAAGGAAGAAAAGACACGTAATAGCAACAGAGCATTGAGATGATAAAAGAAACCCATGATAAACTCATTTTTACTATGTTTCTGGCCAAACATTTACTGAAAAATGTAATATACATATGCAACATAATCTAAGGCCATTTTAAAGTTACCTGACGCTCTGGTATAACTCGAGATAGCATCCCTATGAGGATATCAGTGTTCAAGCTTCTCTCATGAGCCTCATCCAGGATTATGACTGAATAACGCCTCAATAAGAAATCAGCCTGCAGTTTAAAGGAAAAAATTCTCAAGAGCACGGCACAAAAACTAGAACGAAAGTGAAATTAATGTAAACTGTTTAAACATTTTGAGAAGACATAATGTCAAGCTATATTCTACAAGTGTAACCATGCCAGGTGGGAAAGGTATGGAATAGTAAAAGAATAATCCATCAACAAAAATTAGTTTCAAATCTACAACTCTGTTTCAGTTAAAGCTGGCATCAAATCATACTTTCTATGTCCATATTATATGGCTTAACTGCTTGGCAGGAATAAAAACTGAATATTCTCAATACTATGTAACGCAATTTGAAATAAAGAAGATTAAGAACAACATTTAAGAGATAAATCAAACAAAGACATTTAAAAGAAAAATAATACAGCATTGCAACAGGCTACTACAACTCCATCTGTCAGATTAACAAAGATCCCTATCTCAAAATTACTCTCCCTTCGAAATCTTTAATTCAACAAGCTATTTGGAAAGTAACACATTAAAATTCAAGCATTTTCAAGTGTTCAAGTGGATGATTGAATCCTGAAATACTACATACAGTTAAATGGAAAAAAAAAAAACAAAAAAAGAAAAGAAAAAAGGACAGACTTCTGGTCAACTGTTGACTAGAGCATATCTTTACAAATAACAACAGCCAACAATATCAACAAGCAAAAGAGATTTAACCATGATAAGGACCTGAATTTCCCGAAGTAAAATTCCATCAGTCATAAATTTAATATGACATTTGTCTCCAACCCTTTTATCATGCCTAACTTGAAATCCAACCTCCTTCCCTAGACGAACATCAAGCTCAAATGCTACACGCTTTGCAGTTGCAAGTACAGCTACCCTGCGTGGTTGTGTGACACCAATTATTCCACCTCGAATACTTGAATCCTTTGAACCGTAACCAGCCTCATAGAGAAACTAGATATCAACAAACCGAAGATTAGACAGATTGAGGGCCCTTATCAAGATACTATAAAAGCAATGATATTTAACATCATATCAATAAAGTAACAGGCTTACCTGAGGAACCTGGGTGGTTTTCCCACAACCAGTCTCACCACAAATTATCACACTCGCATTCTCATTTATAGCTTCCATTATCTCCTGCTCCATCATTACAATTGGAAGATTTTTCCTCTGACTTTCTACTTCTTTAGGTCTAGATACATGCACCACTGTTGGGGCAACCAAACTTCTCTCCTGAAAAGGGCAAAAATGAAACCTTGAATTATCAAGAGGAGTTTCAGGAACATCTTTCTGTTTCAGCCCTGAGGAGGCAAGAGATCTTCTTGTTTCTGAGTTAGCCGGGAAACTCGTAGTCAGATCATATCTTTTATCTTCGTCACATTTATCCTGTCGGATATTAAAAGATCTTAAATTAGTCCTCACAAATTATTACAAAAGTATTTTTTCACCAAGCTGATGTGTCCAGGCCTAAACAAGGAGATATGAAACAATACCTTATCATCACCACCACAACTAGATAAAGACTTCTGCAGATACTCCGGCCTAGACAACATCATCTTGTCATCACCAGCCCCAAGTTTACGTGGAATGTCGGCATGTCTAGGACTATGAACATCATCTTGGACATTAAGATTTTCAGATGATAGGGAGGAGATAGAACTGTTATTTAGCACTCCTCTTTGTTCTTGAGTCAAGTTGTAGCTCTTTAACTCAATTTTATCATCATAATGCTCAACTTCATCAGCAAAACGATCGATTGCCCTCTTCTTAATGGGTTGATGACTATGTGGCAATTGTAAACCAGCTTTAGAATAATGGACTTCTCTCTGGCGTTTCTCACGAACAGTTTCAACCTGGCCCAAGTTCCTTGAAGACCACATAAGGGAATAAACATCATCGCTTAATTTGCACTTCCTGAGGAGCCAAACAAATCAATTTGGTGTTCAATAACTTTCCATACTCATACATGACAAAAAAGCAACATATCAAATAGTAAAAAGTACAAAGGCAGGATTCTACTTTAATGTATCAAGGCTCCGAGATAAAAGATCAGCCTTCTCCTTCTCCTCCTACATTTCAAGGGAATAAAACAGCTTAGCATACTGTCCCTCACCAAAAAAAAAAAAAAATCCACTCCAAACATCAGAAGATTCATGCACCTCAAGTTTCTTCAACTTCCGTTGCTGGGACTTGCTTAACTTCGGTTCTGATACCCCTTTAAGCTTGCCTGGAACCTGGAGAATATCAACATTTATTACAATGTATCACAGGCTACACAAGGCCTGACTCAAATTAACAATATATGCTGCAAAAAAAAAAAACCTGATTTTTCTTATTTTTCTTTTCTTTCTTCCCTGGTAATATCATTGCATTTGAATCATACATATCCGCCTTGGCTCTGCAAGAAAGTGAAAATTTTAGGGATTAACCTTCAACAAGCACACACTGGAGCATGGAAAAACTCCAAAGCCTAATTCACCAAACCACAAACTTCCCAAGCAAATCACATTCATTTTTAATAAATACTCGGCTCCTATACGAGTGCCAAAGTAAAGGGCGCAGTGTCACTTGGTTCTTCAATTAACAGACATCCTGACCAATTCATTGGCAAACTTAAGAAAATTAAACGCAAAAGGCTGTTCAAATAACAAAAAAATAGTTTCCGGGGAGGAGAGAAAGCCAAACCATGTTCAAACTCACAATCAAACTACAAATCCATAACAAAACCAATTGAAATGGTATAAGCACAACTACCGTGGCATAAGCGACGGCAAAGAGAGGAAACCAATAATATAACAAAAAAACAACATCAAGAAAAGGAAATATGATTCCAATATTCAAGGATAAACTACAGCAAAGGAGAATCTTACGGCGGACTTCCGACGGACTCCATTGGCTGCTTCTGTCCTGATGGTTCAGAGGAGAGGTGGAGCTGAATGGCAACGGCTGCGGTTTTAGCCTTTGGAGGCGGTGGCGGAACGGATTCCCGTTGTTCGAGTGTGTTTGTCAAAGTCAAAATCTTGTAAAACCTTTGAGGAATCTTAATGATATGTTGACTTAACTTAGGGGTTCTGTCACTATAACATTTAAGTTTTGTGGGATGCTTTTGTAATTTGCTTATTCTTTTTCCCCAGGTGTATTTTTTTTGGGGGGTACAAGTAGGCTAAGCGATTGTTTGGCCAACATTTTGTTGTTGTTTTTATTTCAATTTTTTATTTGGTTTTGATATGTGATTTAAAAGGTGTTTTGAGAGAAAATTTAAAAACTTGTTTGGGTAATATTTTAAATAAAATAATAATTTTTTTAAACCACCATCGTACCACCTTCACCATCGACACCGCCGCCGGACCACCGCTGGCCGACGACCAGCCGGCCTGATTCCGGCCAAGTTACCGGCCGGCGGCGGGGGCGGCCCGGTGGCGGCAGAGGTGGTCCGATGGTGGTGTAAAAATAATGTTTGAAATAAATTTTAAAAAGTAAATTAAAAAGTTATTTGGATAGTATTGAGATTTGTGTTGGAGATGTGTTTTAAGAGGTAAAATTTGGGTTGTCCAAACAAGACCTAAATTGGCTAATACATGGTGAAGACCAAATCTTTACGTTACTAGGATAAGGTATCCCGATAGCATCATCTTCTAATCACGGTTTAGCTCCAAATGATGAAATCTCAAACAAAAATCTATCTATCGAATCTTGAGCTGCCAACGATGGTTAATGATCCGCCACAAGATTTGTTTTCTGATACTCATGTTTAGCTGAACTTCCATTCCCGCGCCACCAACTGGCGAATTTCACAAATAATACTATCATTAATTCCAAACTATTTCTCGTGGCCTATCACCACAGCAATAACACGATGATTGTCAACCTCGGCTCTATATAACTCTTTTGATATTCTCTTTTTCCAAGTTATTTGAGCTCTTTTCTATTACTTATTATTACCTCCTTCCCACAAAAATAGTTTACATTGAGTTTTCAAATGTGTACTCCCTCTGTCCCAAAATTATTGTCTAGTTTGAGATTTCACTTTTAGTACAATTTAAACTAAAGATGAAAATCCAAACTGGACAATAATTATGGGACGAATGGAGTACTAAAAACAATACATAGCTCAAAACTCAATGTGGATTATTTTTGTGGGACGAATGGAGTACTATTTGTATTTACTAGTCTACTAGTATTGCCTATTGGGTTAGTGAGATAATTGCTACAATATACAAACTTTTCATGATGTGAATTTTGGAACAACCTGCTTAATTTTCTATCAAATGATATGTATACCAGCACTAAAATCTTTGAAGTTCATTTGCTATTTGCTAGAGTTCAAATATCAGAATGAAAAGAGATAATCTGCTATAAATATATTTCAAACTAGAATACATATGAGTACAATACCAAGCTAACTTTTGAACTCCTTAATGTTACCCGTCTACAACAAGTCTTAAACCCGGTTTTAATCTAATTTAATTGAGCACCTGTTCAAAAAAAAAAAAACCTTGAAAAGTTTTACTCCCTCCGTCCCATAATTTTTGTCCAGTTTAGCTAAGTTGGAAGATTTTATTTTTAGTCAAATTTAATTATATTTGGGCTCAAACTACCGGATATACCCCTGCCTACTTAATTGTTTAACCGGGAAACACACGATTTTGATCCCAGCTTCCTTGCTGTTGAGCTTCTACACTCGCCTTCATTTTGATCTGCATTTCAATCCTCATCGACAGCCCATTCCTCCGCTTTAGATCTGACCGGAGCGACTCCATTAATGTCCGAACAACCTTTTTGACTACATCTGCTTTAATCGATTCCCCTTCGTGGCCACATTCACCCACCATGAAACTAAACCTTGAGAATCTTCGTCAAAAGAATAGCATTAATTGGCTGGTCGGAATGCATCGGCGTTGTTGCCATGGGCACCCCAAAACTGATTCTCATTCCATTTATAATGACTCATAAAATTCGCCCGTCGATGGATGTCGCAAGATCTCTAATTGAGGTGCCCAATCCCTCACAATCAATCCCCTTCCATCATTCAATATTCCTTCTTCGTACGGTGTCGCAATCAAGGTCCATGCCGGCGGCTCATCTCCTCGGCGGCGAAAACATCTCCCCTGTCAGCACACCTTAAGACCGAGATGAATCTTTGGTTGTTGTTTCTCACTCCGACATCAATCTCCTCAATCTGCTCATCGGATAACGAAGTGTTGGACCCAAAGGAAACAAAAAGAACCGATTTGCTAGGTTGTTGGTCAAGCCACTCCAAATATTTGTGCTGTTTCTTATCACAGGATGATGCTTTGTTCTGCGATTGTGAAAAAAACAGGGTATTTAGCAAGACAAATATGTAATTTAATTCATAAAAAGTCAAATTGGACAATAATTTTGGGATAAAATTTTTTGAGCAAAATAGACAATAATTATAAGACGGAACGAGTACATTTGATAGAAATGGTCCAAACTCCTAAGTGCCTCATTTCCATCCCTTCATTATTTGGTTAATTTCTCGTCTTTATGGGTCTTAAAAGTTGTGTTATGAGTATGATGAATTTCGACCAAATCCTACAACTTCGATTACGTCTCTACGGGCCCAAATAATTGCAGATGTATTGGAAGATTTTAAAAATTCTCCTCCTCAAAGCAATAATGGAAGATGTTTGGGTGCAATCTTTTTACTAGTCTTACTAAAACAACACGACAAGTAATTTTTTTTGTTGGAACAGAGGATATATCCAAATTTTGGTATAGTACAATTACTAACTAAATAATTAAGAAATACGACTAGTACTAATTAATTTCTCAATTGCACTATGGATTTAAAAAAATCTTTTTCATTATTGATTTGTGCATTTATCCTTTATTATCCTTTTATGCCTTGTCCATTTTTAGTCACTGAATTACTCAAAATTGACCATCAGACTTTGGGAATATGAAAATTTTTATGTTTAAAAGAAAAAACAGAGAGGAGGAAAATGGAGTAAAAATCATTTATAAATTTTCTGCCATATCTGTACAACAGAAAATCTTCCACGTGACACGTCACAAAGCTACATCAACAAAAAGTGTGGGACCCCCGTGGGTCGCCGTTTTTTTTTTCTTTAATCTAATTTCCTAAAAATTTTCCAACTAGGCCGGGGCCGCCGGGCACGGCGGAACAATGACAGCAGCTCCACGTCAGAAAATGCAGAATCTGACTCATCATCGTCAGTGGTCTAGTATCTCGCGTCGACGACTGTTCATTAACAACTGTCTCCAGCTCCTCCGCCTCCCGTTACAGCCACTCGCGGCGGCGATCTTCATTTTGACGTCCTCGAATTCCGATTTCTGACACGGAATCTGTATCCCTCCGGGATGGTCAAACCCGTAAACCTTCTCAGTGTCCCTCAACAACTCCGCAAACAAAGGATGATTAAAATATATTACCGGCACGATGACCCTGGATGCGTCATCATCGTCGCTGCCCACGTATACGGCCAGATGGCCCTTCGGAACGTCGGCTTTTCCGATCTTGGACGGAATCAGCGGTTCTTGCCCGACCCGAATGTAACCCGACCTAAGCTTCGGAAAGCTCAGCCCTTTAAAGGTAAAAAGCTTGGACAAGGCTCCAATAGAGCAGCTTTTATTATGACCTCCTCCTCCACCAAGCCGGGCCCAACCCATTTTTGCCGGACCTCTCCGGCCGATGAACCATCTGAAAACCCGGACCACTTTCCTTCCTAGCTTAAACCCTCTAGTCCTTCTCATATCTTAATTCTTGTACAAAAACAAAAAAAAAAAACTGAAAACAGTAAAAGGGATGGATTCTCGGCAGCCGTCTTTACAGACAAGAAATAAATGAATGCAGATCTTTCTTAGTAGTAAAGATAGTGACGAATTAATGATGGGAGGGATTTAATTCCGGGAATGGAAGAAAAGGTTAATTATGGTGATGATTAAATTAAACTTAAAAGGAAGTAGTACAATTCTACAAGTACCAAGTACTACAACAACAACTTGGGTGAGGTTTTTATTTATAGAGAGAGTCAGTCAACTGAGATTGGAAGAAGAATATGGTGGAGGAGGTATTTTGTGGGGAAAATGGTCGGCGGAAAAACACACGGTTGGGACTGGGATGATTGTTGATTGATTTATATAAAGAGGAGAAGAGGGTTGAAGAATGAAGACAGAACAGAAAAACTAAGACTTTGTTTGTTTTATTTTTTAATTGGTTTTTTCAAAATTAAATAATAATAACGGTCTCATTCTACGTAATTTTTTTACATTTTTATTATATTTTTTTATATTTTTAATATAAAAAATATATAATAATACCCATTAAAAAAACGAAACAAACATAGTTTAAGAAATGGAGTAAAATGGAAATGAAAATGGAGGGGTTCAGTTAAAATAAAAAATAAAAAAAAAAAGGTGTGGAGGGGGTCGGCTAAAAAGACGCAAGGTAGCTTCATGGCTGCATGGTGTTCGAGGGGTCAACATTCAACAACAATTACATTATATATCTCATCAGCAACAAAACACAGTACATTTTAGTACGATTTTTTTATATATATATATAAATGGTACGGATCTTTTTGTTTAAGACTTCTTTAATTTTTTTACTGGGGGACTACGCCTTAAGTGTACGGTCTTCCGTCTTCACACTGTTACCTGGGATTAGATCTCCACGCATTTCTCTTCTATTAATGAATACTGGCTTTAATAATGGCTTCAAACACGTTTTATTGCACAAGTAGTACTTAAGTTTGGTGTGATTTGATTGATACATTAGTTCGACAGTGGGTAAGACCTCGAATTAATTCGAATTCCCTACATTTTTTTTTGTCAAAAAAAAAAGTTAAATTAAAAAATAATTTATTGTTATTTTGTCCAAAATAATGAACTAAAAACAGTTTAATTACGGGTCAATGAGTTGTGGTTTACACTACTTTACAAATTCACTATTTACTCGACCAGAAGTAACACAAGTAGAAAAACAAACAAACAAAAGCCAAATAAACAAGATGGAAATGTAACGGACTCATTCCAAGAGGCTTTAGTGCTGTAAGAAGCTGTTGGAAATACTACAAGAAAATAATAACTAGGAAATGGTTTACTAAAATTAAAGTATAATTAGTTACTACTATAATTCATTCATCAGTGACATAATACATCAATCAATCACCTTTTCTCATCTACAAAATATAAGGTTGGTTGGATTATTTTTCAAGTCCCCATTATTTATATATATATATATATCCACAATTATAATTAAGGGGGCACAAGGCAAAAAAAAAATAAATTAAAAAGGGCTACTAGTATTAAACCAAAATAAAAATAAGGGAAAATGAAAAAGCAAGAACACGACGGCAGTTTTGTTTGGTTGCTTATATTGGTTGGTCGGTTGTCTACGCTACATTTCGGCCACGTAACGTCGACACAAATACTAAAGTAAGCATGAATCCACAAAAGAGAGGATAATTGCTACCTCTATTCTACTATTTGTACGGATCCATCATCGACTTATTGGCTAAGTTCAACGATCTTTATAATGTACATCAAATTTAAATTTGGTGGGCAGATTTTAATTGATAATATATTTATATATAATTGGGCAAAATCAAATCATAAAATAAGTGCAGTCAAAAGGAGTACGGAAATGGGAAGGGAAGGTACGTTTTGTGTGACTGTTTCTCCATAAAATTTGTAACGGATACACCTCATCTCCTACCTTTTTACTTATCTTCTTCCGATCTTTAATTTCTGTATAACGTAACTATCTACTAGTTGATGACCATTATTGCTTTTTTAACCTTTTGACACAAAAGAAAAGTAAGGTGACGTTACATTTGTTGCATGAGATCATGAAGGGGTTAACGTTATTTTTTATTCAATCAAGAATGCTAATACAAAAAACGATAAGTAAATTATATTGAGTAAGTAATTCACTATAAAAGAAATGAATTAAATTGTTATTTGTTTCTAGAAAATCAGGCAAGTACTTTAAGGGAAAAAACAAGGTTATATTACAGTTCAACTTCATTCAATGTTAAAAAAAAAAAAAAAAAACTTGAGATGATTAACAAGTTTAGGGTTACAATTTCAAAAATAGGTACTTCTTCTGTCCCAAAATTATTGTCTAGTTTGAGATTTCACTTTTAGTACAATTTGAACTAGAAATGAAAATTTAAACTGGACAATAATTATGGGACGGAGGGAGTAAAAAAGGCTTATAGCATGACGATTGATGTTTGTGAACATGGATGATAGCAGTTTGTGTTACTAGTAACTCCCTCTAGACTTATCAATATAATGTCGCATGTCCTTTCAGATAATTGCTTTTCTAGAAGAAAAATGATGGTAATGATTCATCCAATATGTTGATTTAATTACCCGCAACAAAATGAAAAACTACTACGTATATAGTTCTTTTTGAAGCAAAATCAAAGAATTTTGTTTTTATTTATTTATTTATTTTTAAAGAAAATGCAATTACCTTAGCTAACACAATGTATTGAGTTTATCCAGATTCTAAGCTATGGATAATCTCAAACACCAAGCACATAGTACGTATGCCTCTAAAGAGAGAATAAAATCTCAGAAAGCACTACGTCATTCAAGGTACTACTAAAAGGTCCAAGTTCAGTTCTCTTTTAGCAAAGACCTTGAATTTTGAGCAAATTTCTTTTCATCGTATCAGGTTTAGATTTTTAATATTTTGCAAGATTTAACGCATAATTAAAGTGATTAATCTATCATCATATTTCAATGAATCTATAAGCTTGCAAATTTTATTCGGAAAAAAACTTTGAAGCTAAAATATTGGTATTATTATTTCTAAATTTACAAAAATTTTCTTGGGATTAAGAATAATTTCAAACAAATTAAAATTATCACAACGATAAGAGAAGATGGAATGAGTGACATAGTTTAGATAACGCTGCAGTCCGATACTACTAGAATTTATAACAAAATCATCTACGCTGAAAGAAATACCAAATCATCGAGGCATTGCTAAACATATACATTACAAATAGAAAAAAAAATATACTCCCTCTATCCCAAAATTATTGTCTAATTTGAGAATTCACTTTTAGTATAATTTGAACTAAAAATGCAAATTCAAACTGGACAATAATTATGGGACGGAGGGAGTATATCGATATATGAAAGTTAATTACTCCTACTATCTTTAGCACGGGTAACATAAATATTAGATCATAATCTCCATAGAAAAAACATAATAAATTTTCGCCACACACGTGTAATTCCATAAAACGAAATGTTTATCTCGTTTTGGCACATCAAAGAATTTGGTTGAGCATCCCTTTTGAGATATTTCTCAATAAAGATAGAGGTAGGGAAAACGGGTTTTCATTTTGTGGACCTTAATTAACTTTGATTCATCAATCAAATCAAGGTGAGAACCAACAATATATAACGGCAAATTAGGTATTTAATGAAAAAAGGAGGAATTTTGGAATTTTCTCTTTTAATTTGGGGAATGAATAACCCAAAAAGTCATTTGACCTGACATTTTAGAATGCAACGGATCTTAACGCAGAAGGTAGAGGATGATAAACCGTGAGATTCTTGACATTTCTGCCCGTAAGGGGAAAGGTTAAGGCAAAAAAGCTTCTGTCTACTTATACGTAACAGAAATTTTGGGCTGTTACTACAAACATTATAAAAATGAATTACTACTAAGTACTAAATAAGAAAAGAAAAATGCAATCTTCAATGTGGAAACAATTTTTTAAAAAATACTACCCCATCCCACAAAAATAGTCCACAATGAGTTTTCAGATTTGTACTAAAAACAGTATAAAACTCAAAACTCAATGTGGACTATTTTTGTGGGACGGAGAGAGTATAACATGTTTTAGGGCTATTTATTTAAGACATCAAATTCCAAGTCGGGTCATAATCTCACTGTATATTTTCATGGTCCTAATATTTTACGGTTCTCCATAAATTAAAGGGTTATGAGGTTTTTGCTTCGACTTTGGACCATTGGCTATAATATGTTTGTGGGAAGATTGGAAAATTATTTGGAAACTTACGCATGTGCAAGTTATTTAATCAATTATGCGTAGGCCGTGCTATTACCTAAAACATACATCGAACTATAAGCTAGTTCCAAGGACTTTGAGAGAAACTAATTTGATAAAAGATCCTAAAATGTAGATTGAGGATGATGTTTTGTTTCCACTCAACTATGCACATGCAAGTTTGTTGGTTCTCATTATTTAAATCTTTGATTCTTTTTAATTTTGAGATCTCCTAATACGTAGAATTTACAATTTTTCGATCAATATAATAAACAAATTATAATTATTTATTACGGATAGAGTATTTTTCATTATTTATTAGTAAATTGAATACTTAAAAAATGTGAGGGTTGTCCGATGTAACCCACAATCTCAAAGATTAAATATAGCACGAACGAGGAAAATTAATCATCTACTACATTTATTTATTTATTTAGAATTCATGTAAGAATTTTACAAAGATGAACAAATCTAGTAGGTAAGAGACGTTCATTAGTAGCTACCTGCTTTGAGCCGAATATATATTTGACATGGTTGTTAAATCAGTTCTCCAAAATTGATGGCTAAATATATATTTGTTGTACCTTAACTAGTACGTACGTAGTTAACTCAGTTATCCTAAAATGATGCGGTGGTTAAGGCATTCACAATATATACAGTATCTCAGTTTGGTACTGATCTGAACACGCCTCATTGACCTTAAAACTCATAATTCAGTTCCTTATAATCTTATAACCATACCCTCCTCTACCAAAAAAAATGTCAACGATGTTCATCGAACACCTTATTGTTATTTTGTGACCCTTAGAAGAAAAACACAACTTTTTTTCTTCATGTTTTTATATATAAATAAACTAAGACTTCAAAAAACATTGTTTAATATACAATCACTTTTAATCTGAACTTTTAATATGCGATTACTTGACATTAAAGTTTAAAGAAGATTGATTCCACGAGAATGATCAGATTAACAATTAAAAAAGAATTAAGAACCCAAAGAAGATACTATGAAGTATGAACAGGGATCAAGAGAACTTTTACAGGGTTAAAGGAGGCAAATTATAATCAATCACCAGACAAAGCTTATGTCCAAGTAATTTTATGTGTAAGGTGTACAAAAGAAAACAAGACAACTTGGGGGATTCCTCAGATTCTGCCCATTTGTCTTCCCTTCACCAAACAAGGCTCTTAAAAGCTTCAAAAATAGTTCATTCCTCACTCTCAGATTAATTTCGGAACAAATCAATCATATCGTACATCAGGGTTTGCACGTGTGCATGAGATTGAGATGGATTAGTTTTTGTTTTGTTCCAAATTATTGTGATTTGTGAGGTTTAGATCTTGAATGAATCAGGCCAGACATGAATTTAAATTGTCGAAACAATTGCTTCGTGGAGCCTTCCTTCACATAATTAGAAAGTGAGAATCCTTGAGGGTACTTAACAGGTTTGTTTTTCACATTCCTTAGACCATTTTATTGCTTTACTTAATATATGTAAAGCCACAGATGAATGTTCTTTTCAAAAAATAAAAAATAAAAATAATTTACACTTATTCTCTGTTTCACTAACTAGATCAATTTTCTTAAATTCGAAATGTAGTTTGAATTATGGAAAATCGGACTATTACTAAGTTCTAATGAGGTACAAAGCGCGTTAATACTTCCACTTTCTTGATGATAAAGACGATAGAATTGTAGAGAGTATTTTAATTTGTAATGATCGATATAATGGAAGAATAAAACATATCATCCTTAAGTTTTTTTTTTTTAAAAAAACTAATGTAATTGAAGAAGCATGGATCTGCACGGTGCTTAGGAAAGGTGGCGATGATGATTTATGCGGCGGTGGACGGCCTAAAACCTGCAAGACAAAGTCTCGGGTGTCTTTCGGGGGTAGACTTTCCGATACTTAAGTCAATAAAGAAATATAGATAATAGAGAGAGAGGGATATGTATCGTATGTAGAAGGTGTAAAAGATAGGTAGAAGATATATATTATGGGAAAGGCACCACCTCTTTGTATAAAGGTGGTGTTATCTGTTTCCTAAAACCCTAGCGAAATAGGTTTAGGTGGTGGTTTAATCTCCAAGTAACATAATCTTAGGTCCAATAGGCCTAGGATTCAGTTTGGACTACTCAGTAATCAGGTGATTCAACCGTGGTGTTATAGTGTATGGTGCGCTTTTTAGGGATGCCAATTTCATAACTACTAATCACTCTGTCTCAAAATGATTAATCGATTTGATTTTTATTTTTATGATAAATTGTTTCAAAAATATAAAAATTAAAAAGGAACAATCTTTTGGATAAATTACTATTAAACTATAGTTAACTAAGCCCCTGAACTTGATGACGGATCCTGGTACAAATCTAATACAACTGTATTATATCTCCGGATGTGCAGAATTTAGAAACAGGATGATGGGCTCACTGTCTCCAGCAAAATGACAGGCTGCCATAGTTAAAAAGGGCACGATGAATTAAAACTAGCTGGTGCTGGTCTGTAAGTCTGGGTTAATAATTATTTTTAACACGAATTAGTATTTCACCATCTTATTTTAAGAGTTCCTTTTATTCACTAACTAGGGTATTAAAATATGTTGGAAGGGAAAGTATGATCCATCACATGCGGTCAGCAGGACCGTGCAAAATTTGGCAGAGATCGATGGAAACCAACAAGTTAATTTTGTGTTTATAATCAAGACGCAAAACAACTTCTTGTTAATTAGTAGTACTCCTAGTACTTACTATACGTAATTTGTGTGGCCAAGTTCAACGTCAAACTTGGGAAAGTCAACAGTGCACTCGGAAATTGGAAGGTACGTTAATTGCCATTCAGCGATTTTATATGTTATAGGTTTCATTGTACTTAATTGGAAAAAAAAAGGTATGGTATGATTCAATTAATTAATATAAAACGAGGAAATTAAGAAGTTTAGCCTGTATGACCATTGAAGCTGAGGAACACACTAGAGTTTGTGAAAAATTTGTCATTAATTTGTGTATTGCTTACACCCTACTAGTATTACGTATTATCAAAAATTTTGTCACTTGACTTTTCTGATAATTACTAATCTTTCTAAACGTAATTAGTTCTAACCAAATCTCGGGAGAGTATCCAAATTGAGTCTGTTCTAGGCTATGGATATTGGATTATATCAAACCACCCGGCATCAGACACCTGTAAAGTATATATGAATAAATCTGAAAAAACACTCCCTAATCAAATTAAGTTAGCAAGCGAGCCCATCATCCTATGTCTTATGAAATACTACTTGGAAACAAAACATTTGCATTAAGCGTCAACTCGCTAAATATAGTAGAATAAAGAAGACTAAAATGTATTTTCAAACTGGATAATTATGAGAAGATAAATAACACTGGAACATTGATAAAATAACAAAATCACCAGCACCGAATGAAAAAAATCGCAAAGACATCGAACATAATTAGTTTAGTTCATTTCATCGAGCATCGGAAACTCTATTAAATGTAGTTTCAATGTCTACTTTTCTATTGTCCATTTAAGATTTATTGCCGTGAAGTATATAACTCATATCTCACAGATTAACACTAAGGCCGGAGAAAAGTCATCTTCTATATTTACTTATTAGCAATACAAAAAAAATAAAAAAAACACATACAATTTTATGAAACTGCAAAACAACACTGTCAATCTTACTACAAATCAACAACTTAAGTAGTTAAAGCCGACAATATTCATTGATAAACTAATTAAACAGATTAAAAAGAAGTCAATTACTTCTACGCAGATATATACTCCCTCCGTTCCATAATTATTGTCCAGTTTGCAAAAAAATTTTGCCCCAAAATTATTGTCCGATTTGACTTTTTAAGGTTTAAGTTACACTTGTACCCTTTAGTCAAAAAACAACAATTTTGCTCAATCCATTTTCTCCGAGCAACAAAAACAGAGCTTCCCTCTGTGACTCCAAGCAGCGGGCAGCGAAGCTGGGTTTGTGTCTTTGTGAAGGAATATGAAAAATAAATCTTGAGCCATCACTAAAATTTGATTCCTCTACTCTTCTGTGAGCTTTCTTCTTAGATAATTAGAATCAGAATAAGAGATTTCCAATGAATCGAGATTGTAATCTAACCCCAGCTATATCATCAAAAAAAAAAAAAAATCAATTCAGCTTTATCATCAACAAAAAATTCAGTCTTATTGGAAGGAATATCAACAAAGTTGGAGTCGAAACTGCAATCGACCGATTCATCTGAAGATTTTGGTTTGATTGGCACAAGCAATAAGCTCTGTTCGATCTATGCCGACGAGGAACGTTTCGAGGAGATAGAAGATTTATAATCATAGAAAAAACTAATTAGAATTCAGAGTAAGAAAAATTCTCCAAATTAGAAGATCTCCATCTGAAAATTTGTTTCTATCATAAGCTCCTGACTAAGTAGCAATTGGAATTGAAGGATGAAAGTGTTGTTCTTGCGTTTGAATTTGGTCTTTCGATTTGGCAGCTTGAGAAAAGACGTCAAGAAGGTCTTTGGCCTTGCAGAGGTACATGTGGAAGTTTATGTCAAAACTTGGTTGAGTTTGACTAAAGATAATATTTTGCATCTCAGTAAAACTGGACAATAATTATGGGACGGAGAAGTACATTTATATAGTATTGAAACCATTTGCATGCATGTATAAAGATAAGATAACACAGTTCTCCAAATGACTTGTCGGCCAAAATTATAGAAAAGAAAAAAATGATGTAGTGGTTAAGGGATTTAACACATATACTCCCCCTTGACCGTAATTATAATTTTAGTTCGTTGGATTTATTTAATCAGAACCCTTTTCCCATCTTAAATTTAACAAAATTCTTGTCAATGATGTTCATTGATGGCCATTTTATGCTTGTGTTATCTGAAGAGTCTAATACCTAGCTAGTCTTTATCGTCAAAAAACATGAAACTTAGACCTTAAATTTTGTTAAATAAGACCTTAAATTTTCCAGTAATGAAGGAGGCAAATTCTAATCAATCACCAGACAAACTTCTTGTGTCCAAATAGTTTATGTGTTAAGGTATATACAAAAGCAAACAAGACAACTGTGGGCATTCCTCAGATTCTGCAAATTTGTCTACTCTTCACCGTACAAGGCTTCTTAAAAGCTTCAATCTCACTCTCTCAGGTTAATTTTGGAACAAATCTATCGTATATATTGAGGGTTGCACGTGTGCATGAGACTATTTTTGTTTGTTTTTGTTCACATTGTGATTTTTGCGAGTTCAGTTCCCCAACGAATTGCAGCATTGACATCAATTACTAAAGAATTAATTGAACCCATTCTTCCTCGAAACTCACTTCGTGCACTCAAAAAGATATAAAAATAAAATGATGATACTAAAGTTTCGTTTCCTCTATAAATATGGTCACAAACAAAATGCAAATTAAATTAATAGGGGTTTATTGGTTAGATTCCTATCTAATTTGCATTTTGCTGGTGTTTGCGGATTAGATAAGAAATAAGAGTAACATTGGAAGGTGTTATAGTAGATTGTTGTTTTGAGCGTGTTTGTAACACTCTCGTATTACATTCATCGAACCAGTATTTTTAAAAGTGTTACGTACACTAATAGTGATTTTCCTTATATCTTGAAAGAGTAGTGATACGTAGGAAAAAAACTAGATGATTGTTTGGACATCCAATTAGTTTTCATTTTTTACTGAAAAGTGGAAAGTGTTTTAAATGAAAAACGTAATGGGAAATAAAAAAAATTGTTTAGATGGTATTTTAGCAAAAAGTTATTTGGATGATGATTGGAAAAAAGTTTTTTCGGAATATGTATTGAAATATCAAGTACGAAGAATATCACTAAACAATCGAAAAGTGTCAATTTTAGTAACTGTAAAAAAATTATTTAAAAAATGATCACCAAACAACAGAAACGTGTTGATTTTGGTCACTATAAAATGATCACTAAAATCACGGAATAACTTCTAAAATTAATATTTTAAAATGACCAAAATCGATACTTTTCCGTTGTTTAGTGAAAATTTTTTAATTTTTTTTTACAGTGACTAAAATTGACATTTTTCGATTGTTTAGTGATATTTTCGTACTTGATATTGCAATACATCTTGCAAAAAAAATTTTCCTAACTACCATCCGATTAGGCCTTGGTTTTTTGACTCGAAGCAAACTGAAATAAATATGCAAAGTTTTGGATTTAGTCACTGAACTATTTTTAGTTCAAAAATGGTTACTGCATTAACAAAATGTTTCAAGTTTGATTTTAAAATGTAAATCAGAAAGTTGTTTGGACGTCAGTTTGATTTGTATTGGGTTTTGTGTTTAAGAGGCAAAATGAGTTGAAAATGCAAAATGAGTGGACGTCCAAATAAGCACTAGATGGTGCTGCACGATGTGTAGAATTGATAAATTATGTATAAAATTAAACATAATAAAAATCAAAAAAATATTTTATATTTTAGTAAATTGATATACAATTTAAAAACACTAAATTAAATAATTTTACATTAAAAGTAATTATATTAGCTACTTATTTACAGAAGAAAATAAAGGGATCCATATATTGATATGCATGTTAAAATATATTTTGTATTCACAATTTGACATCTTTGACCACGCTTGTTGCTTATGATATTGTACCATTAGAACAAAGTATTGGAAATCAATGAGATGATTCAGACTTTAGAGTCACCTTCGAACTCATTAGCCAAACTTGAAAATATGATCACCCTTAGGCAACAATACCATAGATCACACCACTGACAACTATTCTCCATAACCACCCTGCCTTCTCTAATTTATTTTTGTAAGATCCTCCAAAGAAATAAACTACACCACAAGGTAAGATAATTTTTTTAAAAAAGAAATTGAAGCAAAAGTTTCATATTAATACCTGACAGTTAAATAGGTCTACCTATCATAGTGCCCTCTAATTTCATTTTCGCGAATCATCATCATATATTTCGCCATGCTGTCTCTAAAAAAAAAAAATCAAACATTGAAATCATTAATCAAGATTGACAAAGAAACTCACCATGGATGTGCATTCGAGAATCCTTGCTGTAGAAAAATGTTTGCCCACAGTTTGCAAAAGTTAGAAACGAAAAACTTTTGAAACTAGAAAATAATGATTATTAAAAAGAAAAATATAGATCCTAAAAAAGGGGGAAAAAAAAGAAGAAGAAGAAGAAGAAGAGGAAAAGTTTTCGGTATAAACTGGATTGCAACCGAGTTGAGTTTTATAAGCACACCTTATATATCATTATGTATAGTACTTACTTAATGCAACAAACACAAAGGACACGTGTCAGCTCCAGAATGAAAATTTTTCCTCCAAAGCTTCTCAATGCTTCTCAGTACAAAACCGAATAAAGGAGAATACGCCACGTGACTTCATATATTTGCAGAAAAATTCAGTTATAAGTCCATTTTCAAAACAACAAATTAAACTGAAAGATTTTAAAACCTTCTACGAATTATAGCACAAAACAAGCGATTCAAAATTGAAATAAATATCACAAAACCAAGTTATCAACAAAATCAAGGAGTTTATATTGGTCGGATGATTCTGTAATCCCTTCGAATCAGCTACTTCAAATTTGACATCAATTATCAATCCATCTTTCGATCCCTAATTCCAATTTCAAAGGCAACTAAAGATGTCCCGAAAAGGGAGATCGGAAAGGGAAGATAAATATCAGCTCTTCTCGGCCATAATTCCTCGGTGCAATAATTTCTTTCCTCTTCTACTATCTAAACTTCAACCCCCATGGCCCTTCCGATTCCGATGGTGTCGATGCTCAGATTTCCATGGCCCTTCCGATTCCGATGCTGCTGATGCTCGAATTTTCTTCGATTATGAATCAAATTCAACAATATTGACACCAAAGTCCTTATTGTCAAATTTCAACACCCCTTGAATTACTTTTTTTTTTATGCCAAAAATTTGATGCTCCTCTTGCGTTTCTTTTTGGAGAAATACAAAGGTAAATTTGGAGATTCAAAAACTAATGTCATTCTTTTTTTATGCCAATTTTTCCGCATCTCCCTCTTCGTCTCCATTGCCATTCGTCTCCATCTCCATTCCTCTTAATCAATTTCAGTAAATTTTATGGGTATTGAAGAAGATGGCTAATTCTATAAGAGAGTCTTTAATGGCGACAAACAACAACGCCGGTACATAGATGTACCCGGCGGCAATAACGGGAGACGTGGGAGAAGATGAACAGCAATAACGGAGTGATTCACGACTCTGTCGTCTTAAGAACTTTTTTATAGATCTACGAATTCAATGAGTTCAGAGGGTATGCACAATTGTGCTATAATTTTTTTTTTAAAAAATTTTTGTAGCAAAATACCGGGCAACAATTTTGAAATATGGGATTATCGTCGGTGATGATTAAGGATTGGATACGGGTTTGAAAATGAAGAAAGAGGACAATTGTGTTGTGATCCTGTTCTGTTTCTTAAAAGTATTTGACTTTTATATTAAAGATGATGCTGATTGATGAGTGCTGACTGATGAAATATGGGGATTTTAGAAAAATTTTATGGTGTTTGCCGAGATTGAAAAAGATGAATCTTTGAAGCCGAATTGTTGGGCTATCTTGCCATCAGAGATGTTGAGTGAGGCTTTGATTAAAATTGAAGAATCAGAATCAAGTTTGGGTTGCCAATGGTCCACTGTTGCATATGATTTATTTATTTAAGATGGTATAATCTTTATGATTTTTTTTTTCTCCAAGTATTGCAATTTTTGTTTGATCTTCGGGTTCCAACATTAATGGTTTGGTTTTATCATGTACCAGGGGTGAAAGCTGTCATTGCAAAGAGTTTTGAAAGGATTCATAGCAGTAACTTGGTTGGGATTTGTTGTTATCCCCTATGCTTCCAATATGGTGGAGACATTGTTGCAAAAGCATCATCACTCCACCTTCTTCTTCCTATTTTCAGCTCTAATTTTAGGCTCTTTATTTCTCCCTTTGGTGATTCTTGCATTACTCTTCCTGTTTTTGGCATTAGTCTTACTCTCTCCTGCTCTCTGTATCTTCTTCTTTAGTTCAATGTTGTTTAAGACATTTTTTAGGCATCATAGCAAATTTCCACCTCAAAATGATCAAAATAAGGAAGAGTTTAAACAGCTGCCGGTTTGCCTGGAGATTGATCCATATGAACTCAAGGACTTGGACCCTTATGAATCAGAGGACAGTAAGAACAGGATACCAAAATCACAACACTTGAGAAGGCATATTGAATTGTGAGAAACTTGGAACCCACAATCAGCTGTTGTTCACGAAAGGAAATCGGTTAGTAGTGAATTTCTAATTCTTGATTTAATCATCTAACTACTCTGCTTATTGATTGCTGAAAAATGCTCCTTTTTGTAGAAAATTTAATCGTCGTCTTTAGTTTTATTTATGATGGGATAGAGAAACCTGTTTGATTAAAAGTTGTTTTTTTTTGTAGGTTATAATATAATATGCAGTTCAAAGAATTGATGTCCTAGAGAAAACAAGAGACACTTACTAAACAGAGATAACAACTGCAGAGTATTCTTAGTAATTGAATATATTTTACGGGTACTCTTAGTAATTGACCAATAAAGTCAAAGCAAATTGAGAGTCCTTTTCTACCAGAATTCTACTTGATCTGAATTCTGTTATTGGTCAGTCTCGGATTCTATCCACAATAACTCATGACAATAACATCTTACGGGTGGAGTGCTATTTAGAGGAAACCTGCGAGGCCAGGTTCACAAAGTTATGAGAAGATAAGAAATAGATTGCAGGTTTGGTGATTTTGTTTCTGAAATCTAAATTGGGGTACTTCTCTAGCTTGAAAATATCATAGCAACATGTATTTTATGTACATGGCAGATTTGGAGATCAATATAAACTTTTCCTCTTAATCAATTCGGAGGATGATCAGCCAGTTGTTGTTGTAGTTCCTAAAATAACCCTGCAACCGGATGTTACAGGTAAGACTAAAATGTCCAAATGGTCCCTTATATTTGGGCCTACTTGAATTTACGTCCCTTACATTAACATTTTAATATCGTAGTCCCAAACATTATGTTTTCACACTTTTTTGGTCTCATTTCACTGTTTCCGGCCTTTAACATGCCGGAATTAGGGGTATTAAAATTTAAATCATTAAAAATATTTTAAAATTTAGATTTCATTATTTAATTGTTAAAATATTATTTATTAATTAAAAATATTATTATAAAATTTTAAAATTTACATTATTTTCAAAATTAATTTTTTCATTTATCATTTATCTTAGGTCAAAGTAAATAGTAATTATGTTGTACTTTTAACCTTGAGCCCACTGTAACTTAAAAAATTTATCGAGTTACAGTAAATAATTCAAAATTCAATTTTTTTTAAAAAAAAGAAAAAGTCATACCATTTTTTTTTTACTCTGATCGCTATAGTAAACCCTAAATGTTAATTATGTTACACTTTTAACCTTGGACCCACTATAACTTATACAGTAAATAATTCAAAATTTATTATTTTTTTTTAAAAAAAGGGGGAAAAGCAAAACCAAGATTTTTTTTTACTTTGACTGCTACAGTTGAATTTTGAATTATTTACTGTAACTCGATAAATTTTTTAAGTTACATTTGGTCCAAGGTTAAAAGTGCAACATAAGGGTTTACTGTAGCGGTCAATTACTTTGGTTTGTTTTTTCCTTTTTTTTTAAAAAAAATTAAATTTTGAATTATTTACTGTAACTCGATAAATTTTTTAAGTTATTGTAGGTCCAACGTTAAAAAAGCAACGTAGCGGTCAGAGTAAAAGAAAATCTTGGTGTTTCCTTTTTTTTTTGGAAAAAAGAATTGAATTTTGAATTATTTACTGTAACTCGGTAAATTTTTTAAGTTACAGTAGGTCCAAGGTTAAAAGTACAACATAATTACCATTTAGGGTTTACTATAGCGGTTAGAGTAAAAAAATCGTGGTTTTGCCTTTTTTAAAAAAATTGAATTTTGAATTATTTACTGTAACTCGGTAAATTTTTTAAATCACAGTGAGTCCAAGGTTAAAAGTGTATTAAAATTACTATTTAGGGTTTACTGTAGCAGTCAAATTAAAAAAATTCTTGGTTTTGTTTTTTTTTTTTATAAAATTTTTTTTTGAATTATTTACTGTAACTCGGTATATTTTTTAAGTTACAATGGGTACAAGGTTAAAAGTGGAATATAATTACCATTTAGGGTTTACTGTAGCAGTCAGAGTAAAAAAAATCTTAGTTTTGCTTTTTATTTTTCTTTTTTTAAAAAAACATAATTGAATTTTGAATTATTTACTATAACTTGGTTAATTTTTTAAGTTATTGTGGAACCAAAGTTAAAAGTGCAACATAATTACTATTTACTGTGTACTTAAAGTAAATAGTAAATAAAAAAAGTAATTTCGAAAATAATGATAAATTTTAAAATTGTACAATAATATTTTTAATTAATAAATAATATTTTAGCAATTAAATAATAAAATTTGAATTTTAAAATATTTTTAATGATTTAAATTTTAATAAAAATTTAAATTAAATTAAAAGACAAAAATACCCCTGATTCCGGCATGTCAATGGCCGGAAACAGTAAAATGGGACAAAAAAAGTGTGAAAACATAATGTTTGGGACTACGATATTGAAATGTTAATGTAAAGGACGTAAATTCAAGCAGACCCAAATATAAGGGATCATTTGGACATTTTAGTCTACAGGTAATGGTATTTCTTTCTTGACCTATTTATTGAGTGCTGCTCTCTTTGCTGGATCATTTAATTCAGAAGGTTGTATGTACAGAAGGTTGTGTGTACAATAATTTCAGAACCTTTGAGCAATGATATTTTTCATTTGTATTTTGTAGCCGTTCCTGAATGCTTTGCAGCTGGTGCTTTTGGATTAGTCACAATCTTCACATTAATGGCCAGTGTTGTTTAGGAAACGTCATATGTTCTTGAACATTTATTTGGCCCATAATGATTTATTAAGAAACTCTAGATCTCATAGTGAAAAAGGCCAGTGTTGTTTGGAGTAGTGTTCGGGGGCCTGAATTATGTTGGATGAGTTTCCAATTACTCCTCCTATTAGATATCTAAACTATCCACATAGAGGTTTTGAGAATGTTACATACATGCAGGTGATGTACAATGGATGACAACAGGCTGTGGGTGGTACTAAAAAATGACTAGCAACTTGGTTCAATCTTGCTTCCAAAGATAAGAAGATTAATCCCGAGTATCAGGAAATGCTTGATGCAAACATTCCAGGCGCGAAGAATAATCGCTGATAGGCCCAATTATTAAACCTTTTTTTTTTCTAATTGACTTTCCATATTTTTTATTCTATATTTAATAATTGCTTAATAATGTTATATAATATTTTTTAATTAACATGACTATAACGTTGAAGGCGCCCGGGCCAAGATCTAGTATATATTAAAAGAAAGAAAGATAATCGACACGTGTCACTCATTGAGACCATCAAGCCTCAATTAACACATGTCATTTACTAACTGGTTGATCATTAATCAGTTAAATTTTTTTGTAAACAGTTAATAACTATTATTTACTATATAAGATTTTTATAGATATTACAAATTCCCGATTGAGAGTTTGAAAATGAATATTTTTTCAAATTGCTGAGAAACTCCCGACTTCAGAAATTTTTGCATTTACGAGTTTAAACTTTCCACCCATTGTCATTTTGGCTCTTAAAATTTAATTTGTGTGCTATTTAGTCTTCAATTTTATATTTTCAAGGACAATTAATTATGTCCCATATTTTATTAGAACTATATCTAATCCCCAAACTCTCTTTGCCTATAAATAGCCCATAGGCATCTAGACATAATTTATGAATTTTTTAAATATATTTTTTAATCCAAATATAACATTAGTTAGTGGTGATAATTTTTATCATACAACTTTTAAAAATCTTTATTGTAATATTTTTACCAGATTTTACAAATATACATCTCATAAATAATATCATTTTGATCTAAAATTGATTTGTTCAAAAAATATTACGATTTTAAGAAATATTAGAAATTACATTATCTAATTAATTCTTTTAAAAGATATAATTTTCAACATTGACAAACCGGCACAAAGCGCGGGACACATACTAGTACATAATAATTTTAGTCACATGATTAATGCAATTGGAGTTATTTTGGGCATATGTTCATATTTAATTTTGTTAAAATAAAGAGAAAGGATTTCCGTGTATGCAATTATGACACATGATATATCTCTAAAAAATGTCATCCACAAGTTCATTCAAATTCAAACTTATAGTTAGATATTAATGTATTGGTTTGATCTGAATTTCAAATAATATGATAAAGTTGAATTGACTTAATTAATGTCATTAATCAAGTGGTTATTATTATTTGATTTGTTTTTTTTACTTTCAATTTTAAATTTTACTACAACTTAGGCCTTTTATAGATGATCATAAGCAAAAACATGAATGTAGTCTGGGCATTTTTTTATTTTATTTTATTTTTTTTTGTAAAATCTGGCCGAGAATTTTAATTTTTTTTCTTAATGAATGAATTTTATTTATTATTATTTTTTTGAAATATTTGGTAGAGAATTTTATTTTATTATTTTATTTTAGGGATCTTTAATTTTTTCTTTCATAGAATGGAATTTTTTTAATTAATTGAGATGGTATAAATCATGAATGTAGCCATAGTTTGACCTTTAGTTCGTTCATTATAGAAAAATATTGTTACCAAATGAAGGTGAATTTTCTTTAAGAATATGAGAGCATTTAATACTAAAATTAATTAAATTGAATAATTATGTTGATCGGGGTGATTCGACATTATTAATATACTTTAAGGATTATTAGCATAAATTTAGAAACTATTTTTTTTCTCAAAATTTTGAGGAATTGACATGTAGGATTTTTGCTTACTTGGCACTATAGAAATATATTTTTGGTTTCTCTCTCTTGTTTATCTCTTAGTATAATACTATAGATAGATCATTTCCTTGTTATTTTTCCTTATACCTATTATTATTCATCTTGAAAATATTCCAAATGAGTATGTATTTTCTAATAAATTTCATAATACAATAACTTCTTTTATTTATGTTATTATTATAGCAATCTAACGGGAAAAAAACACGAATGAATCATCAAGTTAAAGGACGACTAAATTCATGTGGTCTTCCCGCTTCTTACCTCGTATACATTTCCATCTGTGTGTTCTTCCTGTTGAGAGTCATGTGTCAAAGATTGTGAATCTCACATCGGAGGCACGAGGACATGTGAACCAGTTAATAAGTAAGATAAACTCAAGACCAATTAGCTTGAGTTTTTGAGTCCAGATGGGTCTTATCTTACTTATTGGGGTGCATGTCAGGTTTTCTGTCCCGAATAAATCCCTAACAGTGGTATCAGAGCCCAGGTTGGGCCAGTTGAGTAAGTGATTTAGCCCAAATTATCTCGGTTGATCTGATTGAACTCAAGTAATCAAAGGTCTGCTCGTGAGCGGCCCTCTACTCAGGTGGAGTATAGATTTGGTCTTGTTAAGATAATTTAGAAGCCCTATGTGGAGATTGCCTATGACGGAAGAGAATGTTTAGAGTCATGTGACAAAGATTGTGAATTTCACATCGGAGACATGAGAACATGTGAATCAGTTAATAAGTAAGATAAACTCAGGACTCATTAGCTTGAGCTTTTAAGTCCAGATGGGTCTTATCTTACTTATTGGGGTGTATGTCGGGTTTAACCCGGATAAATCTCCAACACTTCCAGGTTATAAAAAGCAGCAAATTTCCTGCTTTCATGATAATCGACAAAATGATGACCATTTCATAATAAATTGGTTTAGTTTGCCCATCATACTTAATTAACCGCCTGATCTTGTTGTCCTGAGTTCAAACAAGTTGTCCTTGTACAATCAAATAGATAAAATTAATACTACTATACTACCACTAATTTCAGCCAGATGTACAGAGTTTAGACAAAGGATGATGGGTTGTTTCCAGCAAAATGACCGGCGGCCAGAGCTAAAAGCTGCACATTGTTTAATATAGGAATTAACACTAGCTAATTTCAATATAAAAAAATGTGACTAGTATTTTGGGACGGATAGAGTACAATATATTTCATTTAACTCTAATTATAAGAAATAAATTTAAACTAATTTTAGTATTAATTTATGCACTATAATTAAAACCGAAGAGAGTATTTTTATCTTGGTGCAGCTTACACGCAGTGATCCGCTGGACTTGGGCCAAATGTGTCAGAGATTGAAACTATGTTTGTTGTTGCTAATGAAGAGGCAAAACAACACTCTGTCTCTCTATGCTTGTCTGCGTGTATATTTAGCAGATCACCAGATAATCAATCAAACTTCAATTTAAACAAAAATCGTAGTGATGTCAGAAAATTGTGTTATAATGAATTGCGTCAAAAGTTTTGTAAGTACATATGTTAGGTCGCAGCTTGTCCCTGTGAAGTTTAAACTTTAAAGGTGCTTATATATAGTTTTCTAAACACTAAAAGGAAACTAATTGTTTTGCTTTTCTGTGGATATTTCACCAATCAATCTTTGGGCAGGTTAATAGCTAGAGGAGAAGTTTTTGCATCTTTGATGTAATTTTCACTACAATCTTATATGTTAACGATGTTCATATACTTAGTTATTCTTTTTTTTTTCACCTAAGAGTTATTTGTTTATCGCGTTCACACACATATACTCCCTTTGTGTGTGTGTGTGTATATATATTGAACTTAGTTGCAAAGGAAGATATTGAACTTAGTGGTACAAGTTTGACTCTTAGGGGAATTGTAAAATTTTTATTTAGAAGGTTGTGTCAAAAAAAAAAAAAAAAAAGAAGATTTAAGTTGCTAATGAGTTAGGAGAATACAGGAAATCGCAATAAAGTTGAAATCTAGTGTGGTTGTGAAAGAAAAGAAGATAGCAACTAATACCATCGAGGAGGAGTTGGTGAGATCCCACATCGACGGTTTAACGGGCACTGAAGGTAGTACCGAAATATAAAGGAAGAAGTGGGAGCACTAAGTTCCATACTTACCTGGACGGGGTCTATGGGCGATCAGGAGGGCCTATGTCCTAGGCCGTGTGACTTGCATTGCACTTCGTAAGGGTGCCGGCCTAAGGTCTGCTTTTTGAGCAGAGCCTACGTCATAATTTGTGGTAGTGGGGGCCTGCGTTCGCGCGGCCCCTATCCAATTCTATTTCAAATTTTTTATTTATTGGGATTATTTTTTTTAATTATATTGGCAATTGCTCTCTTAATCTTGTTGCCAATTATTATCTCTAATAACAATAACTATGTCAATAATAATAACCATGTAAGACACAATCAAATCAAAGAGATTTAACTATCTTTTGCGTAATTTAATGATGACGGAAGTGAGTCTTATTATTCAGCCACATCTAATTTCTGATGACGGAAGTGAGACTTATTATTCAGCCACATCTAATTTCGGTGAAGATCTGAAATCAATTTTCACAGGTAAAGAGTTTTCTTGTAATAGATTCATAAATGTGGGATTGTACGAATTTTTTTTTTTTTTTTTACCTCGAAAAGGGAAATTGAAATGAAGTATAAGTTGAAGGTGCTTTTGAATCATGAAATCAATACACAAACAAATGTGACACCTATAGGAAATTCAAATGTCGTACACACTTCCATCCCCCATGTATGTTTTCATCCAACAAATAAAATTTTCTTGTTCGAAAATAATTATATATATCTTGTTTGTTTTTAATAAAATTATATAATCAAACAGAAGGATATTTCGACAGATAGGAGTATCAAAAAGTTAGGCTTGGAAGTCTCATGTAATAACCATTCCATTGGAATGAGAAAATTTCATTGATTTGCAACCTCCATCTCCAAGGTAGTGAGGCCATGTGTAGTTGGTAAACACAGTTGCACACTAAGAACGGGAGCAGCCTAATTAAGGTCTGCCAAATTGTTAGATCGGCCTTCGTGTTTATGCTAAGCCCAATTTTGTATTTTAGTCCACGTTTAACCAATCACTCACTAATACAACTTATCGCGTAAAATCAATGTAATTCTGTCATCGTTTTTATGAATTTTTCTCTAATCTAAAGCATAAGGCAAAAAGGGCAAACAAAAGCTAGGTAAAAGGGTCATATAGATTAGCAAAAGATAATTTATGAGAAAACCGAAGTATGTAGTCGCTCCTTTGTTAGCTCATTAAGGGAGGGGGGAATCATGTTCAAGGGGCAAGTGGTACAAATTTTAGCTTTGGAATAAATGTGATTCGGGAAATGAAGTCTCTCAGCCAGTTGGTAATATTTGAGTGAATTTTGAAAGAAACTTAAGGATCAAATTTTTATCTGAGACGATAATACAGAATTTCCGCATATTTATAAAGATGAATGTTGTTGGGGGAAAGTTGCCTTGGTAAATTTTATTTTTAAGAGTATGTTCAAGTTAAACCGAGCAAATCCAAGGCCAATCTGAAGGCTCATACATTTCAAGAACGCGATCGTTATAACTTCTTCTATGTCAGTGTTCACCAATTTTTCTTTGATATCTTAAATGGGACGCCAAATTGAAACAGACACACACACACACACACACACACACACACACACACACACACACACACATATATATATTATCTTTCTTCAAGTCATTATAAATTTACATCTTTTTCCCATTTTATTCGAATTGACATAGTTCTAATCTTTGATCAATGTCTACTTGATAAAGTTCTACCAGTGTATCTTGTTTCATGTGATTTAGTCACTTTCTTTTACATATTACCCTTTCGATTTAAACATAATATAATTGTCCGCGTACGAAGGGAAAATTGTGTGATGAAAATAATATTTCAATTCAAAGGGAATGATTGGATATTTAAATTATTGCTACAAGGACAGCCTAGTTAGTGTTTCAAACCTAAATTGAAGAACATTTTTGCTGTCTACACTTGTGAAATAAACCAAACATGAACGACACAAGATCTTCTGTGATACTTGTTGTGACACAGTCTAATTGCTCCTAATAAATTATATAATTTGTGTTAATATATACTATTCACATTCACTTTTGAATATATATATTTTAGGACTAAGGGTTTATTTTTTTCGTGTTAGGGCTTATATTTATTTTTAAGTTTCATATAGTTAAAAAATTCAATAAAAATAGTCAAATTTCATAAAAAAATAAAATAAAATATTGATATTAAAAGTAAAAAAAAGTATATAAAAATTATCTACTTTGAAAATATGTGATTATGGTATATGTATTAATACAAATATATAATTTATAAGGAGTAATTGGACTGTGTTACATCGAGTGTCATAAGAAAATGTTACAGAAGATCCTATACCACCATGAACACTACCAAGATGACCCGAAACAAAATTTTAATGCCCATTATCACATAATAATTAAAATATATTACAATTTTGCCAAATAATAAGATTCAGTGCTATATTTTGGAAAATTATAAGTACTTACATTGTCTTTGTAGATAACTTAGGTTTTGTCTCTTTATTATTGCGTATATTCAGTTATGAGTTAAACTTTTTCGAGAAAGCAAATATTTTCTCGAAATTCATTTACGTGTCAATTGCCATGAATAGATTTAGAACGTCCTCACGTGAGGTTTTCTTGGAGAATATAAACTAGAGCGAGTCTATGACAAATGGTGCCAACTCTAGCTAGTTGCTTGTATGAGATTAGTGGATCGATATGAGGCAATGATTCAATCAACTACTCTCTACATTTTGTTATTCGTTAGGTCACAATCATATACAAATTGTTGTCAGTAACAAGACCATGCTAGCTATTCTTCGATCACTTTCGATGCTTTAAATCCATTACTCCCTCCATCTCGAAATAATTGGATGATTACTTTAGAATTTAGGGTTTTTATTTCTCAAACAAATTACACCAAAAATGAAAATTGAAACTTGACAATTATATTTTGTGATAGAGGGAATATGTGGTAACAAGAATGCAAACTAGAATGGAAGGGATTTCTTCTTGTGTTTTCTATCATGTCAAGGAAAAAGAAAATAGTTGAGAAAGTTTTTACTCTCTCCATCCCACAAAAATAGTTCACATTAAAATTTGAGTTTTGTACTATTTTTAGTACAAATTTGAAAATTCAATGTAGACTATTTTTTGGGGACGGAGGTAGTATTAAAGATGCCAAAACTCTGAAAATAGCTTACATGGATCAGTTAACAGGCAGTGATACTTCACCTGAACTGGAAGTGGGCAACATATTTGTTTGCTCTTGTCGGAATTCAATCCTAAACAACAAAGGGTTTATTATCTCGTATCCAAAACCCAAACTCGAATCATTAATTTTTGTTATGAAGCTGAAGATGATGATAGTAAACCACACTAATTAACTTGGAGAAGAAGAAGAGTCACCAAGAGACGTGAAACATTTAGATACATGCATGCACGTACTTGTGCACTGCTAAAATAAATACAAATTTTAAAGACTTATTATGTGCCTTATTATTTTTACAATTGCTCTGTGTTGCCAATTAATTGAAAAGAATATCTATAATATCTCTAAAAATTGACTCTCTTCGGGCTGTTTAGTTTTTGACAAAAGAGGAACTCTTTTCTATAGAATCCAGATGTTACTTAATCTAGACTGGCTTGCTTTGCTTAAGCATACCTGACGAAACCATAATCACGTTACGGCACCTTAACAAAATTTGAATTTTTATATTCAGTATCATATGTTGGCAACGGTCCATTAAAGAGAGTTTAAATTTAGATAGGTTATCCTCGGTCTAAAAGCATAGAATATTTTGTAAATTAAGCCTCATAGGCTTATATATATATATATATATATATATATAAATATTATCTCTAATAACTATGTTAGTCACAAAATCAAATTTAAGAGATTTAATGCGCAATTCACTAATTTCATAATGACGTAAGTGAAATTTATTATTCAGTCACATCATCTTTTTATCACATCTAATTTCGGTGAAGGTCTGAAATAAATCTTCATAGAAACAGAGTTTTCTTGTAATAAATTCAGTGTACGGGAATGTACGAGTTTTTTCTTTTTTCTCGAAAAGGGAAATTGAAATAAACTATACTTTGAAGGTGCTTTTGGAATCATGAAATCAATACAAATGTGACACCTATAGGAAATTTAAACACACTTTCATCCCCCATATATGTTTTCATCCAACAAATATAATTTTCCTCTTCAAAATAATTATCCGGTTTGTTTTATTATTTCTTTTTTTTTAATGTGGAATTTTTATTAAAATTATATTGTCAAATAGAATGATATTTTCGACGGGGAGTAATCAAAAAATTAGCCGAGGAAGTCTCATGTAAAATCATTCCAATGGAATGAGTTCATCGACTCGCAACCTCCTAGGTAGTGAGGCCCATGAGTAGTTGGTAAACACCGTTGGACGCTAAGAACCGGAGGAGCCTAATTAAGGTCTGCCAAATTGTCAGATCGGCCTTCATGTTTATGCTAGTCCAATTTTAAACCAATCACTCACTAATACTACTTAATTATCGCATAAAATTAATATAATTCTGTCGTATCGTCTTCATGAACTTTTCTCTAATCTAAAGCATATAAGGCAAAAAGTGCACGGAAAAGCTAGGTAAAGGGATCGGTCATATAGATCATTAGCAAAGGCTAAATTATGAGAAAATTGAAGTCTGAAGTCGCTCATTTGTTAATTCATTAGGTGGTTGGGTGGAACAAATTATGTTCAAGTGGGAAATGGTACAAATTTTCGATTTGGAATAAATGTGAAGAAATGAAGTCGCTCAGCCTGTTAGTAAGATTTGAGTGAATTTTTAAAGAAACTCAACGATGAAATTTTATCTGAGACGACAAAATATACTTTCCGCATATTTATAATATTGTTGGGGAAAGTTTGCCTTAGTTGTATACATTTTCATTATAAGAGTGCGTTTAAATTAAACCAAGCAAATCCAAAGGCCAACCTGAAGGCTCACAGTACATTTCAATAATGCGATTGTGATAAATTCTTCCATGTCAGTGCTCACCAAGTTTTCTTTAATTTCCTAAATGGGACGCCAAATATATATATATATATATATATATATATATATATATATATTCTATCAAGTCATTATAATATACATCTTTTCCCATTTTATCTCAATCTTTGATCAATTCCCACATTTTGATAAAGTTCTACCAATTTATCTTGTTTCATGTCATTGAATCACTTTCTTCTACATATTACCTTTTTTATCCAAAATAAATATAATTCTTCTTATACGAAAGGAAAATTGTGTCATGAAAATAAGATTTAAATTCATAGGGAAAGATTGGGATATGTAAACTGTTGCTACAAGGACTTCTTGGTTAGTGTTTCAAACCTAAAATTGAACATTTTGTTGTCTACACCTGTGATATAACACCAAACATGAACACTACCATACAAGATGACCCGAATCAAAATTTTAATGCCCATTATTATTATATAATGATTAAAATATATTACAATTTTGCAACTAATAAGAATTCAGTGCCATGTTTTGGAAAATTATATATATGATTACTTAAATTGTCCTTACAGATAACTTAGGTTTTGTCTTGAGTGAGAGGACTGCATGGGGTGATTAGGGGATTAGGATGGGGATGGTCATTATCAAGAGGTCAAGTGTTCGATTCCTGACGAGGCTATCCAAATTTTTTTTAAAAAAAGAAAAATTGGGTCTTGTCTCTTTATTATTGCGTAGATTCAGTTATGAAAACTTTTTCAAGAAGGCAAATATTTTCTCGAAATTCATTTGTGTGTCAATTGTCATTAATATATGTAGAACGTCTTCACGTGAGGTTTTCTTCGACAATATAAACTCGAGTGAGTTTATGACAAATGGTGCCAACTCTAGCTAGTTGCTTGTATGAGATTAATGGATCGATGTGAGGGCAATGATTCAATTAATTACTCTCTACCTTTTGTTATTTGTTAGGTCTCAATCATATACAAATTGTTGTCATTTGTAATTCTCAATTTGGCATTATTATTATGATTATGAAGGAGACAAATAAACCAAAATGCAATCATTCTTGCTATATATCACCCCTACCCTTCACCATTCCCAACGAATAACACTATCAAGGCTGCACTCCTTAATTATTATCTTATTAGGTGAATGTTGCAAACAATTTTTTTTTTAAATTTTGATCTGATTCTTATTAGCATTATTTTGTTTTTGTTGGAAATTTCAAAGTACATTGAATTTAAAAGAGTCTTGTACTAACTATATAGTTATTGTACGGGTATAAAACCTAAACTAGTAAAGAAACTATATCTCTAAAATGAGCCTTGTCAACAATATCATGAATTCATGATTAAACCATACTATATCAAATCTCTCCGTGGGCATTGCAGTCTCAAAAGTCTTGCTCGTACGTCAATGATACTACATCTATTTCGCAACAAAATTTCCATCCACGTCAAGTAGATATAACACATTAGGTTCGTACCGATTTTTCTTTATTCATAGTTCTACATTCATGAAAATTTGTATAGCATCATGGTTCAAAGTTCAAACTACACTCTCGAAATATACGTTTTTCTTAAATTCGGGAAATGAAAATGAATGTATTTGTAAAACAGATTATTCGTGCATGGTCTATATATATATATATATATATATATAGTAATCTCTAGACAATATGTATGATCGTACATATTTTAAGGGGTTTAAGTCTCTCAACCTCCAAATTAAACATCCACGTGATGATATCAATATACATAAGGCCAAACCCTAATGATGGGAATTGCTTTATGGATACTCCGGTGACCCCTATGCTGCCGCTTGGCTTTTCTAACAAACAATCCATTTTGACAAGTTACATTTTTAACTATGCTTATATGTGATTCGTTATCAAAATGTATATGTGTAGTTTTAAAAGCTATAACAAATAGCTAGCTGAGGATTACAATTACGCTTTTTTTTCGGAAAAAGTATTATACCTTAGTATTATAATACGGGACTCTAGTTGTAAAACGAAGAAAACTAGTCTTGTTAATTCTTGTTCTGATAATCGATAATCACTAATATACAATTGATATGAATAATTTCGATCTGGAAATTATGCCAATTTTTTAGTTGTTTTTGGAGGAAATAGCAAGCTTTCTCTTTTTCTTTTTATCAAGAGATCATGGAAGGGATAGAGATCCATTTCCTTCACATATGAGACTCTATATGGATGTCGTTTATATCGTATGATTCCATTTCCGTCATCAAGGGAATTGAGTATTTGAATACTCGTATTTGTTGTATCGTTTAATATAACAATACAACCAATTAAAAAGGGTCGCATGGTGACAAACCTTTGGTTGAACAGGATGGAAAAGTCGGAAATGAAAATTTAAAATGGAGGAAAGAAAAACTGAAAAAAAAAAAAATGGAAAGGCAGCACGGGAATACCAGGTAGAGGAAAATTGGTAAGGAGTCGTCTTTTCTTGATGTAAACAGTCAATATCTGTACACAATAAAAATTTGGTATGAAACGTATGGCCTACTTGTATTTTGAGATTGCCTAAGCTTTACTCCTCATTATATTTTTTTCCCAGGAAACCAAAATACCGTCTCTTCCTCTTTTTTGGTAGTTTCTTTTTTATTTTTAATTTTTTTAGTTTTGGATCATAGGTAACCAAAATACACCTGGAAAAAGCCATAGTCTGATGAGTAACCAAAAGAAAATTAAAATATTTTATCAGAGAAGTTCTGTTTCACGATTCGAATTAATTAAAGTTGTGTCAAAGTATATAGATTTTTCATATATCAAAGAGATCTAAAAATGATGCCACTGCATTCCCCTCCCCTTAATTGTCTTCTGTGCACATCCTAATTGATTGTTTGACCTAATACAGATTTAAAGGCCCTTCTACTATGTCAACCAATACCTGAAATTAATGAATATTTGACCCCATAATATGTTGGTTTTTCCCCTCTCCTTCACAATTAAAAGTAACACTTGCGAGCTTTTTTATTGTGTTAGTAAGAAAGATGGAATGGCATATTTCTATATAACTACTAAAATTCTCCTACTTCAAAATTATTATTATCATATTATAAGATGGAATGAGACATTTCTACACGCAGCTTCATTACTTCCTATTTTTTACTGCTTTCTGCACAAGAAAAATAGAGCCTTTCTTTCTCAATGTGTCAATGTAAATGGTTAGGTGACCAATAAGAACTCGACAAGGGGGACCCGTTTACTTCATTTCATGTGATTTTTAGTCGTCACTTTAGGATTAATTTTACCTTTTTGATCATGTCAAAGGAGAGTGTGAATCTGAAGCGCGGGTTAGAAATGTGAGGTTGAAACTGATTTAGTAAAAAAAAAAATTTTAAATGTAATCAATAGCTAGAAGATTAGCTAAGCCAGGCTATAAAGGGTGGGGTTTTCATGTAGAAACGGGACTAATTAATTAGGGTTAGCCAGGCCTCCTCGTTCACAAAATGTGGGGAGCACAAAGCCACAAAACAATTATGAGTCTATGTCTACAATCATTAATGTTTGGGTCCAAGGTATAAATTTCTAATTATACGGTTCTTATTCACACGCTCATTCTAAGGTCAAAACCTTAATTACTCGGCATTTTACCGTCCACAGAGCAGCACAAAAGTTTATTCCATTAGTAACTCCAAATCAAAGTGCATAATACTTCTTTTAATTTCTTTAAAAATTTTAGTTACAAATTGTTATTTTCACGCACCCCTCAGATGATGCAATGATTATTAGTTTCGAGTGTTTTATTCCGGTTGTATCCTAGTTTTGGTTTTGGCTTGAACTATATACATGATGCATGTGTACAGTAGTTTCCATGTTTTTAGACGAAGTAGATTAATTTTTTTAACGTGAAATGATCTGTAGGTAAAAAAGTTATTCTTTCCATCTCAAAATAATTGTCCAGTTTGGATTTTTAAACTGGTGTATTTATTAACTATGCTGAAAATTTAAAAAAAAATACCTGGATTAATTGATAAAAATAATCCTGCAATAAGCGCTTATGGCATGGCTTCATCAAATACGTACAGATTAATGAATGAGAAGGTCTCCATTAACTGCCGTACTTCTACTCGTTTGAGATTCCGGGTCCGGTGGGATCAAAATGGAATTTTTTTTCTTTTTTTTTTTTCCCTTCAAAAAGTGTCCTCTAAAGACCAACATTGTGTGTTTTTTGACTTGAACATTCTATAGATGTAAGTATGGGACTAAATAATAAAGAATCAAAGTGAACTTTAGTAAAAGATTAGAGAGACTAAATCAAATTAAACGTCCAAATCAACAAGGTAGATGCGCATGAATTTGCAGTGCTTTTTTGAAGATTTTGTGTGCCCCTCAATTTGGTGGTTTTGGACCCCCGTTTTCGCTCCAAAGTCGTACACTACCAAATTACAAATCCGTTTCATCCATAGTTTTTTGTTTGTTATTCCAGATTACACTGTTGCTTCTCAGTTCTTGCAACATGAAATCCAAAAGGAATTTAAGGTCTTCTCCTACAGGAACACGTATTGGTTTGCTTTTTCTCTTTAGCTGGTGAACTTATTCCATCCTAATGCTACTTGGCATTTTCGGATTCCTTTACCATTGAAATATCATCTACATCTCCTTTTGTTTTTCCAGGGTGATCGATCATTGGTTTTTTTTTTTTTTTCCGTTTTAAAATGATTATCATATTAATTGTAGCAGTAGTAAGTAGGTTTATA
This sequence comes from Oldenlandia corymbosa var. corymbosa, assembly GCA_949775105.1. NCBI lineage: Eukaryota > Viridiplantae > Streptophyta > Magnoliopsida > Gentianales > Rubiaceae > Oldenlandia > Oldenlandia corymbosa. The sequence continues at coordinate 6,690,308 of OX459119.1, read as the reverse complement.
GTTTGATTCTGCCCCTTTTGTATGATTGAAAATTATTGCATTTACTAATTCATTCACGACATTCATATACTCCCTCCGACCCATAATTATTGTCCAGTTTAGGTTTCATTTCAAATTCAAATTGTATTAAAAGTGAAATCTCAAACTGGATAATAATTTTGGAACAAAGAGAGTATCATAATAACATATTGTTATGAACACTTTATTCGTGTATAACAAAGAAATTGAAAAACCTGTAAGAACTGCATTTCATTTTCCACGATATCATCCATGCCCACGCCTAAGAAAATAATGTACTGTCTACTTCTTCTTTTCTTTTTCCTTAATTAGGTACAGGAATTATGAGATGGTCTAAATGAGTACATATTATACTAAAATTACTCTTGTTAAAATGACTAATGACAATGAGTAGTCACCGTTCATATCACTCTCTATGCTCGTGAAATTTTCTTTTCAAAAAAAAAAGTAAGGACACGTAAATATCTCCTCCCCAGTTTTCTTCTTCTTAAGAACTAAAAATAAATTAGGATTTTTAGGATTGGTAATCATATTTGCTATAAAAAACATAATTGAGTAAAGGTCGAAGATATATGAGTGCTTGTGCAGGTTGTGCATTCCGTAGTTTTCATTTTCTTCCTTTTTTTTTTCCTGATATTTCTTCTCGTCGTGTCCCAATTGAAAGATTTATATTTTTGTGTTTATTACTAGTTGTATAATGATATACATACTATATATAAAAGGATACATAAAACTTTAGTCGATTATTCCGAAAACCCTAATTCAATTTCCTTAATTACATACTCTATTATCAATACATGCAGAAGCGTTATCATTTCGCGTAAAAGAATATAAGCTTTCATTCATATGTTTTATAGGGATGGATAAAATAACGTTTTCTTTGTTTTACTCTAAAATTTCTTTTGCCGAATTATAATCGAATCACAAAATAAACTACTAAAATGAGACGGAAAGAGAGTATAAGCAAAGCTCACAAATACATGGTGACACATGAACATTTGTTATGTAACACTACTACTTCGAAACTGAGAAATCACTTTTATGATGCAGAAAGTGAAATTTCAATCGACAGAAAAGAGAGGATAAGACTACCTAATATCAGCATGAGCAAATCATGCTTCATAATTTGTATAATTCCAAAGAAATCATTAACAAAAATGGAACTTTGCACCAAATCGATGGATCAAAATTTTAATCAAAATTTTCTAGAACTTTGACATCACTTTATCCGTTGACACATAAGCATGATCTCGGCCCATCTTGACACTTGTATAGCTCTGTCTCTGGATATCGCTTCACTTCTGAATTACGTCCACATTTAAATAAATAATAATATTATTATTAAAACTAAAGACTGAAAAAGATTATCATAAGAATAAGTTATAATAAATTAAACAAAGGGACTTTTCTCCCTGTATTGAGCAAAAGTGCTGGAATGGATTAACTTACCGGCACGCACAAGCACTATATATTTTACCCTTTTTTTTTTCCTTCCCAATATAAAAATTATTATATTGTCTATTAAAAATATGATTTACGTATTTGTAACAATGTGGGTCCCACCTAAAATAAAACAGAAACGATAATCAGGTCCCGCCGCGCACACGCCGGAAGCTTTATTAGCCGCCGATCGAGAGATGGTCTCGTCGACGAGAGTTGAATTCATTTGAAGCCGTAGCTTTAGACGGCTAAGCCGCTGAGCCGTGTATTTTGGAGAGAAGTCTCCGTCGTAGTCGATTGGGTCGGTCGGTTGGGGGTCCCACAGCTCGTGGAAGAAGGAAAATATTAAAAATACGCAGACCAACCAACCAGAGTCCACCTACGGCTACGGTTTAACTTATATTTTTATTACCTAAAATTCGCCCCATCTACAAAACCTAGTAACCTAGGAACTGTGTACAGTAATATTTCTTGCAACAACCTTTTTTAACCCTTTTTGATCTTTCAATATACAAATGTACTTTTGGATTTTACTAAATTAATATAGTAAGTGCAGAGAGCTACTGTTTTACTACTTTATTTTTTTATTTTTTACCCAACAAAATTATTGCAAGTTAGTTGTCGTGGGAGGGGAGCTGTAGACCAATGAGGTTCTAGTGTTTCTTGACCTTTTTGTTGTGTGTGTGTGTGTTTTTGCTCATACAAGGTTGGCGTGGTCCAAACCACATGGACCCCCGTATTGTGTGGATGATGATATTGATGATGATGATGATGATGATCCACCATCAATAAATTTTTATTATTTTTAGCTTGGAATTGATACCATTTTATTTACCAAATGGGAAAGATCTTGATCTAGTTCCTTGTGGTAATTAGAGCTTTGAATAAGTATAGAAGAAGATTATTGTGTTTCAATCCAAATTCTAGGTCGCCTTTGGTTTGCATCTCTTATCGATTGAGGATGCTACACAATGTTTGTAGTTAAGTGACATTGGAACCGCACCAAATCAATCCAAATATCAGAGATAATAAGATGATCACACAATGTATAGGGAGTATATGACTACTTTTTAAACTATGAAGTGATTTTAAAATTTTGGACTATAGTTTATAGTTTGAGGAAATTGGGATAAATTCTAACACGACTCAAATGTTATAGCAAAATAATGTGCATATAGTAATATGTGTTTTAATATTTCACTCGAAAATGTTTTTAATTCAGCTGGTAAAGTTATTATCAATCGGATAGAAAAAATTACCTGTCCTCGGCTATAGATACAAAACCTGATCTGATCCAAAAATGTTATACTAGAAATAACAAAACAAAACAAAAAAAGAAAAGTAACTTTGCTACACTTATTTATATGTTTGCAAAGTACAAATCCCTAAAAAGGCAACAATAAAAAGAGAGTGTTAGTTAAATGAGGTTAAATAAACAACATTGATTAATAGCATAAGAGAAGTGAAGAGGACTCTCTCCAAGAAGACCTCCTAGGCTAGCTATATGAAAGCATGCTATTAGATTCTGACGTTTACCTCAGCTTCTGTCTCTCTTCATTCATTCATTCTCATTCACTCATTCTCTCTCTCTCTCTCTATATTGAAGTTGTTATCATTCTGGTCCCTATCAGTTGCTGGTGGGAGGTGGTGGAGTAATTAGTCGCCACCATTTTCTCCGCCTCCCTTTTTTCCCCCCGCCCTCTCTCTCAAAACTTTTCCACCAATCAAGCTTAAGATAAGGAAAAAGAAACGCTTATCATTGTTATATATATAAATCCTTGTCAAGAGTAGCTAAAGAGGGTTCTCTCAGTCGAACATTAATGCAGAACCAGCAAAGAAGAAGAACAATGAGAAGAATGAGCTTGCAGTTCCATTTTCTTCCTCTTTTCAGTAGTTTTTGCTGCATGCCATCTTCTTCTTGATTCGTAAACATTCATGTTGTTGCTGGCCTCTTGTTAATCACCCCTTTATTTTTCTTCTTCATTCTCTCATCTTTCTTCTTCCTCGGGATCTGATCATTTTGGGACAACAAGACGACAAGTCCTTTTTTTTTTCTAGGGTTTTTCAAACTACAGACTGAAAGTTCAGCTCTATTCCCGAGAAACACTCCCTTTTTGGTTCGGAAACATTCTTTTGGAGCTTTTTCATGTTTTGTCTGCTTGCGTGGGATCAAAAGTTGCCAAAGAGTCTAAGAGAGTGACAGCAGCACTAAGCCATTTACCCATTTATAAAATTTTATTGTTTCTCCTCCCCTTTCACTGATCATTGGGTTGACAGGAAGTTTGGGAGTTTGCACAAAGATCGATCACATTTTGAAGAGCTTTTTTATTGGGATAGGGTAAACATATTTGAAACCAAGGTTGTATTTCTATCCTCTACTCGGATCAACTTCTTCTTCTTCTTCTTCTTTCTCTTAATAATTCTTCATGGTTCCTTTTTGTTCTCTTTTTTTTTTTTTTTGATGCTTTGATTTCAGTCCCAACTCTATAATGTTTGGCTTCTTTTTTTTTTTAATTTATTTTTTGGGGTTGAAAAAAGATTATTGGGTAACTAGCTAGCTATCACAATCATCCGTAGTTCCTTCTCCTTTTTTCTGGTTCTCTCCTTTTTTTTTTTTTTTGGAGATCCCTTTCTTAATGATTTCGAAATAACACTTGTTCGTTTGTGATTTATGTAACGTTGATGACTATGCCTCTCTATAGAGGAATTGACAAACTTAAAGTTGCAAGATTCATCTCCTTCTTAGACGTAATATGTAGTTTGCTTTTCTAACCATTTTGCTGCTTCTCATGCGTGCCTAGTGAAAAGGTAGACAATAAAAAGGAAATTGGAATGCACATAATTCCTAGCTCTAGTTTTGTTTACTTTTTATGAGTGGGAGAAACACCTTTTTTTTGTATCTCAGTTCTCATTAAGTTTTCATGCCTTAAGCAAAAGCAAACTCGAGTACTTTGTACCTACATCCTCCTACACCCACTGAAATTACGAAAGAAGAAAAAAAAAATCTCGCATTTTCGGGTTTGGATCTTGAATTTCTTGTCGCAAAATTAGCGATTGCATAATCTTTGATAGTTTTTTATGATGCTTATTTACTCTCTTTGTGGTCATTATTTTTCTTACATTTTCGCATATGTTTGCATTTCTTTATTTGTTGCATATTATCAATAGGATATAATTAAATTCTAATCTGCATGGAGGAACTCCTAATGCTTTCTTAGGTGCAACATTTTGATCTAAGTAACATCAAACCATTTTTAGTTTCAGGGTTTGGCATTGTTAGAATATGTCATTACGCCATAGAAACAAATGATCGGTGCTTTTGTAATGTTGGACTCATCGAACAAAAACCAACCCTAACTAGGTGCCACAGTCTCCGATCTTGCCTCCTTTACTTACTTTTCCCGAATTTCGACCATGAAAAACAAGGAGACTTCTTACAGAAGTTTCTTTCACATTCTCATATTCCAGCCATCTTCCGTAATGTCTAATATCTTTAGATATTTTATTATTTCTTGCTTTTCATGAAAATAAACAAGGAGGAGAAACAAAAAGATTTCCCCCAAATTAATCTAGAACGAGATTATTCTGATACTATAGATGTGTGTACATAGCTCAAGAAATTGAAGAGATGCATGATGGATCTAGTGTTTGGGCAAGCTTGAGTCTCTTACATTTAGTTCCGCATGAGTCATGACTTGTGATCACGATCGTAGATCATTAGTCCGTTCACTTTTCACTCTTGTTTAAAATTTCTTCATATTCTTAAGCATGATTTTTATGTGTAATGAGGGTGATTTTGCAAATTTTTCGTTGAAGAAACAATCATGCAATATTCAGTTTTTAAACTGAAGAAAGAATGTATTATTCTTTTTTTTTTATTTGAAAATGTCCAACAATGCTAAACATCTTTTACCAATTGGATTTGCAGGGTACTTTATATTATTCAAGCATTCTTGAGCAACGAACATGAATTCATTCACACATGTTCCACCAGGGTTCAGATTCCATCCCACTGATGAAGAATTAGTCGACTACTATCTCCGTAAGAAGATTTGTTCCAAAAGAATCGACCTAGATGTCATCAAGGATGTTGATCTCTACAGAATCGAACCATGGGATCTTCAAGGTGATAATTTATTAAAATTTGTTAGATATATAAATGCTTGAGTAACAAAAAGATATTTGATAAATAGTGGATGGACATCTTATCAATTTGTTCTTTCTTGGCAGAACTATGCAAAATAGGAACTGAAGAGCAGAATGAGTGGTATTTTTTCAGCCACAAAGATAAGAAATACCCAACTGGAACGCGCACAAATAGAGCAACAAAAGCAGGATTTTGGAAAGCCACGGGAAGAGACAAAGCTATTTACTCAAAGCATAGCCTAATTGGGATGAGAAAGACCTTGGTATTTTATAAAGGTCGAGCTCCAAATGGACAAAAATCTGACTGGATAATGCACGAGTACCGGCTTGAAACTAACGAGAATGGCACTCCCCAGGCAAGTCATTAATATTATATATGAAACTCAATTCTTTTTTGTACCTCATTTCTTTTGCATGGTTATGCCTTTCCAGATATGAACTTAACAATTTGATGTATTAGATTTTTTAAACTTAAAATGCAGGGTATACATTGTAAATGTGACTTAAAAATGGTGCAACTAATGATCATTAAAAGATGCGATAAATAATTATTCTCTCAATCTAATAAAAAGAAAGATTTACTTTTATAAAACTAAAATAGTGTAACAAAGTGGACTATTTTCTAGAATGAAGAACTTGACTTTATCCACTTTGTTTAGAGATGCATGCTTTTATCGATGAGTAATTTGGATAAACAACGGACGCATCACATGCTGGCACTCACAACTACATTATTGTAATTGTGTTAAAAGGAGTTAAATTATTCAGCCAAAAAATTAATAATGATATACTTCTTCTCATTGCACCTGCAGGAAGAAGGGTGGGTTGTGTGCAGGGTTTTCAAGAAGAGGTTGGCAACTATGAGAAAAGATGGAGATCATGAGTCAATGTGTTGGTACGATGATCAAGTTTCTTTCATGCAAGATTTTGAGTCCCCAAGGCGAATGTCTCATCAACCATATCCATCCCCATACAACAATCCACATTATTCATGTAAACAAGAGCTTGATCAGTTGCAGTACAATCATGTCCCCCATGATCATGGATTCCTCCAACTCCCTCAGCTAGAGAGCCCCAGGGTTCCACAGTCAAACCCTAATTTAAGCTGCAATCTGTTGCTTCCATACACCTTTGAAAGGATGCAACCTTCAAATCTCACTCAAGAAGAACATCTTCAACAAAGCCACCAACAACAACAGCATATAAGCCCATTATACAGCAATCAGACAGATCATCAAGCAGCTGTGGATCAAGTGACCGATTGGCGGGTTCTCGATAAATTTGTTGCATCTCAACTCAGCCATGAAGATGCAGCTAAACAAGCTACTTATTCTGATGCATCACCTTCTTCACTTCAGCAAGTGGCTGATGAACACATAAGCATGATGGTGAACCATGAGCAATCAAAGAGACAACAAGAAATAATGGGTTCGGATGAACTAGCTTCCATTGCAACTTCAAGTTCCCAAGTCGATATTTGGAAGTAAGGTTAATGAATGATTCAGCATGATAAATTAAATTAACTACAGATTTCATAAATATACTAATTCATAGGAACATCAATATCAATAGGAGAAAGAAATGTTGTTAATTAATTACCTCCTGTTCCTGTACATAATAAGATGCAAATATAAGTATCGGTTTCTTTGTTGCTTTTGTTCAAGATGTGTAGTGACTTTTAAAAGGCACACATACTTGGATCATCATGGATATGAGAGGTACCTATTGATTAAGTCTATATTTGCAGAATGTATGGTTTATCAAAGCCAAATGTACCTACTTTGGTCAGATTATTGAATACGTTTTCCTTGTAATGAAGTCTCTAAACAAAATATTAAGCATTCTGCAAATTTTTTTTTTCCCTTTTCTTTCAAATGTTGATATTTTTGGCCTTTTGTTAAAAACAAATTTTCATGAAATTTTCGATTTCTCGAAGTGTTTGCAACATCTCACTTGTCTTTCGTCGGGATGTTCAAAAATTAGCTGGCCTTGCTCAGAAGAAGTTTTTCTCTCTTTTTTCTTTTTCTGAAAATATGGTACGGTCTCTAGGTATACCATGTCGGTAAGAGAAGAAGTCAAAGGCTTGAAATAGAGAATGAATACTCCAATTCCATCTGCAGCAGAAATTGAACTGGCGAGTCAGTAACATGACCATCCTAGCTATTCTTCGATCAGTTTCGAAGCTTTAAATCCATCACTCCGTCTGTCCCGAAATGATTGGGTGCAGGCCAGTTTATTTTATTTTTTTATTTTCAGAATAAATTATACCAAAAAGGAGAATTCAAACTTGACAACACAATCATATTTTGGGACGGAGAGGGAGGGAGTACGTGGGGAACAAGAATGCAAACTAAAACTGGTGTTTTATGACATGGCAAAGAAAAGAAAACAGCTGAGAAAGTTTTACTGGTAAAGATGCTAGAAGTCTGCCTGCGTAACGGTTCATTTTCTTACCTGGATCAGTTAACAGGCAGTGATCGATGCTTGACCTGAACTGGAAGTGGGCAACATATTTATGTTCTCTTGTCGGAACATCAATCCGAAGATGATACTAACAGCAGTACTTAATTAACCTGGAGAAGAACAGTCACCAGGAGACATGAAACATTTAGATACAATGCAAAGACTCGAAATTGAGATTATATGCAAATATATACCTGGATACCTTGACGAGCCATTTCTTGATAGTTGCATATATACTGAGATCTTCAAAAGTCCCATGCATGTCAAATATACTGGCATCTTCAAACCCTTTTCATGTGTTTAGAGATCTGACGTGTACATATCCCAGTTTGGCTGAAAACAAGAATCAAAAGACCCAAATGAAGAAGGAGACAAGCTTGAATTGTAGCAGTGAAATAGAGGGAAAGAGTTAAGGCCAAGAACGAAGGAAGTGAATGAGATAGATACTACGTACTGGTGAATCATTTCAAAATTTTGGAGATTTCTGAAGTTTAATATACTACCAGAAAAAGGAGGAGGCTGGAAATAGTTTTCGTAAACCACAATAATGATGCAAGGAAAGTGAGAAACAAAGCACTGATCATAGTATATTATTATGGGTTTCTTCTCTGTTTGACCTGGGAACATGTTTTTTTTTTCATCACCCTTTTTTTTTTTTTTTTTAATGAATTGAAAGTATATCAAAAATGCTTTCAAGCAATCAGCAGTTTCACTACAGACAGACACAATAAGTGAGCGTGATTCAGATGTTCTCATTCTTTGTCTCTTCTTTCTTTTCTCTCTTTCCCACCCTGCACGCTTGCAGTGGGAAAATATATATGCACTGCCGCCAATTTTTGTAAAAATCAAAATAAAAAGAGAGAAAGAAAACTGTTAAAAATGCATTATCTGTCCCACATTGTTACCGTCCGTAAAGAGAAGTGACTTTATATATACGTACCAAAGGCCACCCCACTCATTGCCAATTGGTTTTGAAATGAGAGCCTAAAATACTTATATACTTTAGACATGGTATCAGAGCCACAATCTGAAATAACCAACGCGATTAATTGATGATAATTTTGTTGATGTGCATGTATATGATTTTTTTAGTAAATTTATCAGGTTTTATTCATTGCAAATGGAGCTGGAAGAGTCACAATTCTTTCAGTTTTGTGCTAATAATGGATTAAATCAAAATGACTCATTTAAATTCTGACACTTCTTAATTTGGTGAAGTTACCAGAAATCAATATGTCAATGCACCAATATATCTTGGGTAGTACTACTTAAACAGTCTTTCTGTATTAAAATACAAGGGTAAGGCTGTGTACATCTTGACCCTCCAAATCCCAATCGAGTTGGGAATATACTAGATATGTTGTTGTATTAGGTTTTCGTTGGCTCTCAATTGTCAATTTTTTGGAAAGTTCATTTGGGTTCATTCTAATTTCTTCTTTCCCACCAGTCCCGAAATGAATTTAATTCGTTAGTAGTACAATAAACAAGAAAAACATTGAAATTTATATACTTTTTGCTTAATTTTGAAAAGCAATGAGTAATGGTGTCTTCCTTAACAGGTCTCTGCAAATTTCAAAACGAAGCAAACAGAGATAAGTAAACCATGCGCATACACACTAAAAGGCTGAGACAGCGCATGTGACAGTGTGCGGTTAATGTTAATTTAATTTAAAGGTAAGAAACTCTTATGAATTTGCTTGTGATTGAGCTTACTAATCATAATCATAATACAATTTTACAATCCCATGTGAAAATCAATCATTTGTATTGCCATTTTATACTCCCCCAAAATACCACACTTTTGATGGCCCTCAAGTCCTCTCATCCCAAGAAAATTCATAAATAAGTATTATACACAATTACACAAAAAGTTGGTACATCATATTATTGGTCATTTTATATTTGGTTTTAAAAGACTTAGTCCCTTTTTTTTTGGTGAATACAACAAGTACATATACGATTTGTGTAATTTTCTTTCAATTATTGACGAGAATTGGTGCTGAATTTTGGATACGTATGACGGTATGAGTAGTATAAAAGTTATGCGTGGTCAGAGGATAATGCGAAAATGATCATACGTTAAAGAAAGAGGGTTGACAAGAAAAGAGGGCACATTGGTTGATGGGGGAGGATTCTTTAGGGTGGTGTCCACCAAAAGGGGCACCATTTTCTTTGTTGGGGGCAATATTATTGTTTGCACTCTTCATTTTATAAGAAATTCTGAAAGTGTTTTGTATTTTTCTTCTTTTTTTTTTTTGGATCCAGCTGGATAAGGCAATCCAATAAGTAAAAACCAAAAAACCAAGCAATTTGGTTTCATTTCTTTAATCATTAGATTAAGATGATTAGACCTCTGGAATTTTTGAATTGCCAGTTGAGATTTCTTATGCTTTGTTGTTCTTACCGACTGTAGAAGATTTTGCATAAAACCCAAGAGCATAATTATACCTCTTTGTTTCTTTTGCCCCTTTTTTTGTTTGTTTGTCGTTTCTTTCGGTGAAATTCTTGTTTTCTTCCTCTCAGTGGATAAAAGCTAATGCAACCCTGATTCAAACCTATGATTTGGTAGTTATGCATTTCCAAATTGATCTGTAAAAATATATTCTATGTCATGAATAGTGTGACAGGTTTACACTTAACAAAAGGAAATAAAATGTAGGTTCAGAAAGTGAAATATAAAATTTAATATAACGGTAATGCAAAATCAGCTACTTTAAACGAGTGTCCAGTTTTAACTTTCATTCTTAGTACAATTTATACAAAAAATAAAAATTCAAACTACACAATCATTTTGGGATAGATGGAGTATTTGGTTAAGCAGACGGCTAATGTTGCATGATAATCTTCAGTTCATCTTGTCTCAATAAAACTTGCATTGGGATGTAATCAATAGCAAGCTATCTGAGCTGATGAGCTAGTGCAGGTGAAGCATATTTTCAGGGCATAGCTATTAGCTAGGTTGAAGATGGAATGCTGTTGTGTCTCCTGGTTTGACCTGGAGACTTGTTTAATCTTCCATTTACTTATCGGCCAAAATTCAGGAGGGAGATAAAGTGGATAAGGAGGAATAATATGAATATAGAACTTATGATAATGCAGTTGCAGGCAGGCCTAATCGTTGCTCCAATTGGTCTTTGATGGATGTTCCCTAGAGCATAGTTGACCATTTTGGTAGTTAGTAAATTCGTCTTTGCATTAAGAGGACCACATATAGTTCTTAATTGGCAGTTGGCACGCTGCAAATGGCATACAGTGACAATCACATATTGAAGGAATCTGTGAATGATTCTCATGAAAATCAGTCTGTAAATGTTGTAAATAGTTTCAGTTTATGTGCTGAATGTAAACATGTAAAAACTTGTTTGTTTACTGAAATGTCATTTGGTTAGGTTGGTGTACAGTTTAGATAGTAAGGATAGTTTGGTATTTCACCATATAGATCAGTTATTGTTTAATTGTATAAATAGGACTTGGATTCTGATTCTTTGGTGGTGAATTGAGAATATTCAGGCACAATTAAATCATTCCTCTTTCTCTCTCGACCAAACCCTAACCTCCATTGCTGCAGTTCAATTCTCGCTCATGGTATCAGAGCAGGAGTGATCCTGCCTGATCTGAGCCGAGATTTTGATATTTTCTTGCTTCCGCTACAAAACCTGATAATCAATTTCAAGGAAGGATGGATGCTTTTCGAGTTGAGACAAGTCGCAACGGGCAGTCACGAGCAGAGGAGCTTCGGACTGGGAATGATCATGCAAGACTCGAAAGGATTGATCAAGATACTGGTAGACAAAGAGATATGAACAGAGATTTGGAGCTATTCATGGAAGAACAGCTACAAGTCCATGGAGCTGATAATCCGGGTATGATATTGGTAAGTGCTCCACTGACTACTACCAATTACTTACCCTGGCGTATGTCAATGATTACAGCTTTGAATGCTAAGGAAAAATTGGGATTTATTGATGGAACGTGTGTAAAACCTCTTGAAAATATAGTTGCTTTTTTGAGATGGTCTAGGGCAAACAGCATGGTATGGTCATGGATCTTGAATGCTATTGATAGTAGTCAAGTAAGTAGTTTTATTTTTATTGAAAATGCAAAGCAACTGTGGGATACAATAGCACTTCGATATGGGAAGGTGAATGGATCTTTAGTTTATCAGCTTAGACGAGAGATAGCACTGATTAATCAAGGGAAATTAAACATGATTGAATATTATAATAAGCTGAATAAACTTTGGGATGAGTATAGTCAATGGAGGCCAGCAGTTGCCTGTACTTGTGATGGTAAGAGGCACTATGATCTGCGTAATGCTGAAGACAAAGTCTATCAACTGCTTATGAGAATAAATGACTGTTATGACTCGTTGAGGAATGAGATACTTAGGATGGATCCTTTGCCAGATGTTGATACGATTTTTGCGATGTTGCTGAAGGAAGAAACATAGAGAAATGTCGCTAGCCATTTGGTTGTAAAGTCTGATAATGTGGCGTTGATGGCAAAACCTCAAGGACCATCCGTAGTATGGAAACGGGACATGAATCAACAAGGACCATCTGTGATGTGGAAAAAGAACATGAATCAAGATATGAATCTGAGAGAGCAGAGAATTCTTGCTAAGAAAGAAAAGATGAAATTGCAGTGTACTCATTGCAACAGGCCGGGTCATCTTAAGGCAGACTGGTTTCTTCTCAATGGCTTTCCGGAATGGTGCGGAACACAAAAGGGTAGAGGACAGGGTGTCAAGCAGTCAGCACATATGGTGGATACACCATTGGAGATTGAAGATACTAAATCAAGATGGAGCACCACTCCTGATGGAGTTAATGGGCAGCAGATGCAGAGTGTTGGACAAAACAGTGGACCAAATTTGTCTATTACATCCACTCAGAATCAAGCTCACAACTGGCCAATGCAGAACTCAGGGAACTGGCAGTCAGTCTTAGCAAACATGGTGCAGTCTGAGATAGGAAAGGTTCTCAAGGGCAAAGGAACAGTTTCAGAAGGAGGAAATGGACACATGGTGAACTATGCACATTTCAGCGAGTTTGCAGGTAGTTCCGTCATCTCTCATCTTACTTCGAATTTAATTGAGTTTGGTTGACTGTTTGGGTGAGTGACACTGGTGCCATTGGACATATGTGATGTTCTTTGTCTTTCTTTTTTTCCACCTTCAAACCTGTTGATTCATATACACCAGTTTATCTCCCCGATGGTAGCATTAAACAAGTAGAGCATGTAGGAGAAGTAGTGCTTTCCAGTAACATTACGCTTACTTCTGTATTACATGTTCCTTCTTTTCGACATAATCTTCTCTCAATCCGAAAACTAGCTCAAACCTTTGGTATTTTCTTCAAGTTCTTTGATGACTTCTGCTTGTTGCAGGACCTGAGGACTAACAAGGTTCTCGGAGCTGGTATGGTTGTCAAAGAACTATACATTCTCACTTCATACTCATTTACCGAAGAAGCCATATTGAAATCACAGATTTTATATTCTAAGTTGATTCTTTCTGTCTCGAAAAGAGTAGTTTCTCCTACTTGTAATTTCAGTTCAAATAGAGAAAATAAAATTAGTGCTAATGTAAGTGTGGTTACTTGGCATAATCGTTTAGGGCATCCTTCTCATATTGTAATGGATCATTTTTCAGTTTGTTCCAACTCTTCTATCAATAAGAATGCCATTTTCTGTGAAGTGTGTCCTTTATCTAAACAGCATCGAAATTCTTTTCCCCTTAGTACAATCCAAACTACTCGCTGCTTCGAAATGTTGCATGTTGACTTATGGGGGCCGTATAAACAGCCTTCTTTGACACATGCCTCTTTCTTCCTTACTATAGTTGATGATTATAGTAGGTCAACTTGGACCTTTCTCCTTAAATATAAAAGCCAAGTCCCAGATACTTTAGCTCATTTCTTTCATTTAGTCAAAAATCAGTTTCAGCAATATGTGAAAATTCTGAGATCTGATAATGGTTCCGAATTCTTGAGCCATAATACTCAAAAATTATTTTCTAACCTTGGGATTATACATCATAAATCGTGTCCTTACACACCCCAACAAAATGGTGTGGTGGAAAGGAAACACCAGCATCTTCTACAAGTTGCTAGGTCATTTCTTTTTCAGTCTTCGTTACCTAAGAAATTTTGGGGCGAAGCAATTTTAGCTGCCACATATGTCATCAACAGACTTCCTTCTTCAGTTCTTTCTTGGAAATCCCCCTACCAAATCCTCTATAATAAAGTTCCAAATCTTGATCATTTGAGAATTTTCGGTTGTTTAGTCTTTGCTGTAAATAATGGTCCTCATCGAGACAAATTCGATCCTCGATCTTTCAAAGGTGTATTTGTTAGCTATCCACTTGGCCAAAAAGGGTACAAAGTTTATTGTCCCTCTCTTCAAAAGGTGATTATTTCTCGAGACGTCCTTTTCTATGAACATCTTTTCCCTTATCAATCTTCTAATACAGATGAATTTTTGGATCTGGTCTTACCACTTCCTTTTGATGACTCAAATGATGTATTCTTTACTCCTGCTCCGCCTATCTCTGACCCTTCTTCTTCTATGCTACATGTTGATGATCTTACTGTTTCTTCCCCTGTGTCTTCTCCTGAGCCTTCTCTCTCTCCTTCACCTATCATTCCTAGTCCTTTATCAAACTCTTCACATGACCAATCTCTTTCACCACGACCATTTATCCCTCGCAGAAGTGAAAGACTTAAGAAACCCTCAGTTTGGTTGGAAGACTTTGTTCGCCCAACCAGCAAGCACACTTATTCTGTTTCTACTTCCTTATCAGCCCCTCCTTCTGCTTATTCATTTACTATAGCACATATGACCTTTTTAGCCAATTTGTCTGACCTTCACGAACCCCGTACATACAACCAAGCCCGAACAAATGAGAAGTGGGTTGCAGCAATGAAACAGGAACTCCAAGCCCTCGAAGACAATCAGACCCTCCAATAAACGTGCCATCAGTTGTAAGCGGGTGTTTAAAATCAAATGCCACTCCGATGGAAGTGTTGATAGATATAAGGCTCGGCTAGTTGCAAAAGGGTATAATCAAATCAAAGGTGAAGATTTTTTTGAAGTTTTTTCTCCTGTCGCAAAAACTGTAACTGTACGGGTCTTCTTAGCTTTGGCCATCAGCTCTAATTGGAATGTTTACCAGCTGGACGTGAATAATGCATTTCTTCATGGTCGTTTAGACGAAGATGTTTATATGCCCTCCACCTGGTTACTCCAAGGCTGGGTCTAATTAGGTATGCAAATTAAAGAAATCCCTTTATGGGCTTAAACAGGCCTCTGACAATGGAACCGTGAATTTACCTTTTTGCTTCTCACGTATGGTTTTTGCCAGTCTTACCATGATTCCTGTTTGTTCACTCTTCGTAAACCTGGTGTTTTCCTCATGCTGCTTGTGTATGTAGATGACATTCTTTTATCTGGTTCTGATGATACTGAGATTGACAAGGTGAAACAACTGTTAGATACCTCCTTTACTGTTAAAGATTTAGGGCTGGCTAAGTACTTCCTATGCATGCAGATTGCACGCAGTAGTAATGGGATGTACTTGAGCCAAACCAAGAACATCACTGATCTTCTGACAGACACAGGGATGCTGGATTCTGTGCCTACTTCCACACCTTTTCCTCGTGACCTCAAGTTTCCTAAAAACGATCTGTCTCTCCTTTGTTCAGATCCTGGTGCTTACAGACGGCTTGTTGGTCGTTTACTTTATCTCGGGTTTACCAGGCCCGACTTGACTTATGCTGTTCAACAGCTTAGTCAGTTTGTCCATCATCCTCATGAACCCCACTGGAATGCTGCCATGTATCTCTTGCGGAACTTGAATGGCTCTTGGATGCTGGGCCTTTTTTACTCTGCCAATTCCTCCACTGATCTCACAGCATATTCGGATGCTGATTGGGGATCTTGTCAACATTGTCGGCACTCTCTCACTGGTTACTGTGTTTTCTTGGGAGCTAATCTTGTTTCTTGGAAGACCAAAAAGCAGGCCACCATCTCCACATCTTCTACCGAAGCTGAATACCGTTCCATGACAGCTACTGTTCAGGAACTTAAATGGCTTTCTTACATTCTGCAGGATCTTGGTATTTCACTCTCTTTACCTATTAGTTTCTGGTGTGATAGCAGGGCTGCTCTCCACATTACAGCCAATCCGGTGTTTCATGAACGAACGAAACACATCGAGATTGACCGTCACGTGGTTCGTGATGCGTATAAGGCTGGTTTCATTGCTCCTCAACATATTTCTTCATGTGAACAACCGGCTGATATCTTCACCAAATCCCTAGCAGCCCCAACTTTTCATCATTTACTTGGCAAGATGAACCTTTGGCATTCTTCCCCGGTTCCTCTTGAGGGGGATGTGAAGGAATCTGTGAATGATTCTCATGAAAATCAGTCTGTAAATGTTGTAAATAGTTTTAGTTTATGTGCTGAATGTAAACATGTAGAAACTTGTTTGTTTACTGAAATACCATTTGGTTAGGTTGGTGTACAGTTTAGGTAGTAAGGATAGTTTGGTATTTTACCATATAGATCAGTTATTGTTGAATTGTATAAATAGGACTTGGACTCAGATTCTTTGGTGGTGAATTGAGAATATTCAGGCACAATTAAATCATTTCTCTTTTCTCTCTCACCAAACCCTAACCTCCATTGCTGCAGTTCAATTCTGGCTCGCATATCACAAAGAAAGTGCAGACTTTTTTGGTATGTTCTGTCCCCTGTTCTCAAAGTAAAGAGGTACATAGGATATCATCTGGTTTTCGCTTTAGCAAATTCCGACTGAGGTCTTTAGAAGCCAGCTTACTGGGAACTGCAATCTAGTCCAGAAGTCCAGATGCAACATAGAAATTCTAGAGTGAAGACCCCAAAGCAAATCTCTGCATTTGTTCAGTCAATTCATTCACACATAATCTAAATTTACTCATGCAGAAAAGCAAAGGAGAATATACTGATGCTGTGATGCATAAATAGACAGGGAATTATGGATTATATGTAATGTATATTGATATGGCTTTGATTTAAATCATCGTCTCCAATGCAATGAAATCCTTCCTCTCTTCCTATTATTGCACCATAGACTCCAATATCACTTGAAATTCAGTGGAATTTGCAGTATATACTATAACAAATAGAGTGTCACCATACTCATTTTGATATACGAAACATGTCAGCAAATGAGCTGCTAATCGCGTTTGTCCTTTTACATTAGTGTCGTGATTAGAACTTCGACAGAATGTGGTGGCACGATGCTCTTAGACAACTTCGCATGGAAAGGTTGATAAACAAACTAGCTTGCATCACAAAGGCCAGTGGCTGGATCACAAAATCCATCGCGGTCAAGCAGTTTCTGAGGTGGAGCACTGAGCAGGGGTGAAGAAGGGGAGCCATATGCATTGCGTCTACTGTTCCCACAACCCAGGCTCTTCCTGGTGCTTACCCCTGTTATAGGATTTGTTCCACTTGCATACTTGCAAAGTGCCTTCAAACCAGTTTCATACAAAGAAAACAGAAATCAACATACTGCACATTGTTCCAACTTCCAAAAGGATCATAAAAGTGAATCACAGAAGAGAGAGCAATCAAGAATTTGATAGTGTGTTACACAAATTCCAGGTTTGAATAGAATACACAACCAACAATAACACACATGATCAACTTCAGAAAAGAGGTTTCCTATGCCTCAGACAGAAATTACTAATGGTGAGATAAATATCATCAGGTCATGATCCATTCGGTTCATTATGAGATTCAAGGCATTCATCGTCACAAAATGGCTATACCTGAGTATAAACCTCACATTAAAGTCTTGTTCAAGTTATAAGTGCTACATATGGTAAAGGGGTCATCAATGGCAGTAAAGAATACCAGTTTCTGAGGTAGGTCTATAACTGCATCACTGAAGTCAGCACCCTCGATAGTAGCACCCGCAAGATCACTGCGAGTCAGAACTGATCTCACAAGAATGGCATTTGTAAGATTTGCTTCATTAAGAACCTGCAATGAGAATCAACCCTGAAACCAAGATATCTTCCTAACCTCAAATTGATATCGAAATGGTACACCAAATTGAACTCCATTAATGTAGTACATGGTGATTTCTCCTTCAAAATTGATCCTACTTATCCAAAGAAAGGTGTATTACTTACCATGCGATCCATCAATGTGTCGCTCAAATCAGCACCTATAAATTGAGAATATTAATCAGGGGATATACAAACTAACCAAACTTTATCTTCTACGAAATCAACAAAAGACCTAACTGATGGCTCAGAAAAATTGAGCATTAAGATTATTAACTTCATTGTTCTCTGATCATCTGATGGTTACCATTTTCTTAATGTGCACACTGGTAAACTGCCCATAACAATTGATAATCAATCAAGGATAATCAACTGAATATAACCTTTCTCTTACCAGTGAAATTTGCCTTGTAGGCAACAGCTTTCTCAAGATACGCACCATTGAAAGTTGAACCACTGAAGTCAGATTCCCTCATATCAGCAGATGTGAAATTGGCCCGCCTATAAAAGAAATTTCCTTTCTTACAGAATCATAAAAGGCTAATAAAGGAACAAAAAAACAAGGGAAAGAAAAAACTCTGGAAACATGATTTACTTATGTTATAATGAGAAAAATCTGCCATAAAAGAGCTTAATTCCTATACATGACATGTGATTGATTACCTGAAGTTCTCATTTAAATGAACTGCCTTTCTGCAAAAGAAAAGATAACATCTCAAAAATTCACACTAAATTTTTCGGAAAGAGAAATGATAAAGAGGACAATAAAGAAGAACTGACTTGAGATCGGCAGAGCCAAATTGAGCAGCTGAACCAATCCCAAATTCACCACGAGTTTCGGCTTCATACTTATTGAGTTCGGCCAAAGCAGTGATGTCTGTACTGAACGTAATTACAGCAGCAGCTAATGCAGCTGACACCAATTTCTTCCATTTCTTATGTTCTGCACCATCAATGGTGTTGGTAAAAATGAACCCATGTCTTGTTCTGGAATGAAAATCTATCAATCAGCATATTTGGACTTAATTGAACGAACCATTTCACCATTAGAAAAAAGGGGGCTTGATCTTCTAATAATCATT
Organism: Oldenlandia corymbosa var. corymbosa; assembly: GCA_949775105.1. Lineage (NCBI taxonomy): Eukaryota > Viridiplantae > Streptophyta > Magnoliopsida > Gentianales > Rubiaceae > Oldenlandia > Oldenlandia corymbosa. Next base: position 6,671,101 of record OX459119.1, on the reverse strand, counting down.
GAAACGAGAAACAAAAAAAGATCAAATTTTTTGCCAAAATGAAAATACTGGCTAATTACCTTGTTGTTGGTCATATTGACTTGTCACTTTCAAAGGCTTTGGAGGAGATTGTTGTGCAAAAACACTTCTGTATGAATATGAATGATTAGGTGAAGAAGAAGTAGAGTTACAGGTTGATTTCAGTGGAAATAAGGAGTTAGAAATGAGTGCCATTTTTCTTTGAGAACTAATGAGATGGGGGGGATTTGGAATTGTGAGAAGTTAATCATCAATATCAAAACCGTGATTTTTCTTGGATTTGCACCACAAGTTTTGGGTAGAGGATTGGTCATAATTTCTCCACGATTTTGACAATTTTGTGTTTGCTCCAGTTTCTTCTTTCTACAGTCTACAGATACTGGAGAGGAAGAGGCAAGATTATTTCGTGGATAATGGGCTCAAGCCGATGAGTCGACTGAAATAAAATTTGGGCTCCCTTTGCATTTTAAGAGCCCAATATTATCTTTCTCTTTTTCCAGTAGCATGAGGAACTAGCTTCAAAGAAGAAACCAGAGGCCCATTTATGGTGGAATATTTTGGGGGATTTGAGAATTGAGGTCGAAGATTAAAAATAAATTTTTATTTTTAGTTTAAATTGTATTAAAAGTAAAAATTAAAAATTGATAATCACTTTGAAACATAACAAGTATAAATAGTGACCATGTGTTATTAGAGATGTAAAATGTCAAGGACCTTGTGTTCTCCAACTAAAGAACCATAAGTAGTAAGATTTATTCTCACGATACTTAATTAAAACAAATATTTCCGACATCAGGTAATTTTTTTGCCAAATGGATTTCAGATAATTATTTAAGATTTTTCACTATCTCGTGGATTTTGAGAGTAAGATTAAAGAAAATTCAACGCCTTGCGGATTTTGAAACTGTAGGTAATTCCACTTTAAAAATAATTTTGAAATGTATGCATGATGATGATGAAAAAATCGGTGTTGCACTTGTTGTCCGCATCCTCTCAGTAAATGGAGAAGAGTATGAAAAAAATTTTATCCCTAGCTAGGTTTCTCTTTATAAACTCCATTTTCCTGATGAAAATTCAATGGAGAATCGGCATTCCTTAAGTTGCCAAAGTATTAAACATAGAAGTCGAGGTTACAACTTTAGGAATAGTTGAAATCCAATTTTTATTTTTTCATCCGTCCCATAACAATAGTGTTTGACGAAAATGGTATCATATACAAGATATTGCTTTTGAAAAATTAAGTCCATTCTTATAAAATTTTTATCAATTGTTTGTACTTCAACTCTTAACAAGAATGTACATTATATGATCATTTAGTTAAAAGCGGCCGTAACTCTCACTTATATACTAGGACACGTTTTTTCTTAAAGGTTAAAAGGTGAAAATAACATTATAAAATACCATCATAAATTTAAATCATCCTGTACAAAATTAGTTTGTATATATCAATATAATGTTTAATTGGACAGCCGACAATGTATCAATATATGTTAAGTTTAATAATACACTTTTAAATAACCAAATAATATATATATATATATGTATATATATATATGTATATATATATATATATGTATGGGGACTCAAGAATATGATCAATTATTTGGATGTGTCTATTCGACATTTGACCTTATGTCTTATGAGACACATAATACTGCACTATTGAAGAATGATCGAATAAACCTTTTTGTTGTAATCTACTCTTTGTCTTTCTTGATTTTACATTTTCAATTTCTATTTTTTGCTCTCATTGCATATGGTTATTGGACGTTCAGTTTAACTAATAATTGAAGGAAACAAAAGAAGAAGAAAAACGTGAAAGATGTTACGATATATGTATATATATTTGTATAGGGTTATTTTCGACCTTTGTACGTACTAGGGTTTCCACCGTAAACCCTAACTGATGTGTATATATAGTTCCTCTGTGGACCAATCAATGGAGTATCATGTTTTATGCCGGCCATTTAGTTTGTGTCATGGTATCAGACTAGGTTTTCTTTGTGGCCGCCACTGACTTCTCCCATCGTCGGTGTCGTCGCTGCTGCTTTCTCACTGCCGCCAGTTTCTTCTTGCTGCTTTCTTCGCCGTCAGTTTCTCACTGCCGCTGTTGTTGCTGTTGTTGCCTTGTTGCTTTGTGGCCGCACTCCGTAACCGTGCTTTTCTCTCCGTTGACGTCTTCTTTGCTGTCGTTGTTGTGTGACTGTGCTCGTTCTGTGCTTGTGCTGCCGTCGGTGTTCTGTGCTTTTCTCTCCATTCCCTGCTATTGCTACTGCTACTGCTCAAGTCCCACAGGGTAGTTCCAGCCGTCGGTGTGCTGCCGTCGGTGTTCTGTGCTTTCCTCTCCATCCAAAGTTCTGGTACCTACGGATTTTCTGAGCTAGTTCCAGCCGGCTCCGTTCTCTGCCAGCCTCCGTCAGCCTTGTGCTTGCCATCCGCCCTCAGCCGCCGCCGCCGTCGTTTTCTGCTCGTTCTTTTTCTTCTTCTTTTCCGGCCTTGTGCCTGCCGGCCAACAAAAAAAAAAAAAAAAACCCCCGCCGTCTTTGCCTCATGGCGCACGGTGCTGAAGAATCCAGTACTCCATCTCCCACCCTTCTTTCCGCTGGTACTGCTACTCCGCCGCTGGTTCACGATGTTCCCAAACGTCGTACGATTACTGTGTACGATCTTACTGCCGGTGACAATCCAGGAACGCCGATCACTCAGGTTATGTTGAAGACTGATAATTATGATGAATGGTGCTGTGTTATTCGTACTGCCTTGCGAGCGCGTAAGAAATTTGGTTTCGTTGATGGCACCTTCCTCAACCGCCGGCGACATCACCCGATTTTGAAGATTGGTGGACAAACCAATCTTTGATTGTTTCCTGGCTGCGTAATTCCATCGAGCCATCTGTCCGTTCCACCGTTCCTCATCGCGAAGTTGCTTCGGTTCTCTGGACGGATCTGCGTGACCGCTTCGGCGTTGTGAATGGTCCCCGGATTCAACAGCTCAAGACCGATCTCGTGAATTGTAAGCAGAAGGGTTTGAGCATGTCGGCTTATTACGGTCGGCTTCAGCTGCTGTGGGAGGAGTTAGCCAACTATGAAACACTGCAGTCATGTTCTTGTGGTTCTCCCGCCGTCCTTGCAGAATCGGAACGGCGCCGGGAATCTGAGAAGCTGCATCAATTATTCATGGGACTGGATGCCTCCCTGTATGGCACGCTTCGGTCGAGTTTGCTCTCTCAAGACCCGCTGCTCACTGTCAATCGTGCCTATTCGTTGCTTGTCCAGGAAGAGCGGCTGTGGTCCATCTCCAATGGGACTGATGAAGTTGCAGCTGATGCTCTGAGTTTCACGATTCAAGCTCCACGATCTGCGCAGCTTCCCACTCCACCGTCCAGCTGGAATACTTCTCGGTCTCGGTCTGATTCCAAACCGGCTGAGCCGAAAGCCAAGTCGATAATTTGCACTCACTGCTCCAAACCGGGTCATGACATTTCCAGTTGTTTTGATCTTATCGGATATCCCGATTGGTGGCCTAACTCTCGCCGGGATTCAAGTGGTTCGGCTGGCCGTGGCTCGGTTGGTCGTGGTGGTCGTTCCTCCGGTCGTGGGCGTGGTGCTGGTTCGGGTCGTGGTTCAGGTAGCTCTGTTGGTCGAGCTAACGCTACTATTGTACCCAGTTCACAGTTTGCTGGCTCTGTCGTGACTGATTCGGATAAACGTGCGGTTACTGTCTTTCTCCGGATCAATGGCAGACTTTAATCTCCATGCTTGATACTCATCACAAGTCGAGTGATACACTCTCTGGTAAGCCTTATTCTCATGAATGGATGTTTGATTGTGGGGCTTCACATCATATGACAGGTTTTTTGACTTTCTTGACGGATTTGAGGGCTATTTCTCCTCGTCCAGTTCAGTTACATGATGGTTCTATGACTTATGTGTCGCAGTCGGGTGTTGTTCATTTGAGCCATTCTGTCACGTTGCACAATGTCCTTTATGTTCCAGCTTTGAAGTGCAGTTTGATTTCTCTATATCATTTATTAGAGGATTCTCATTTTGTTGCCCAGTTTACTAATAAATTTTGTGTTGTTCAGTACCGTACATCGAGGACTCTGATTGGCGCGGGTGAACAGTTGGGGGGTCTCTACTTCTTTCATGGCTTGTCTCCTGCTCGGACTTCTCATGTTGTTTCCCCGATTTTATGGCATCAGCGGTTAGGGCACCCTTCTGTGAAGGTTTTAAAGCAGTTGTCTCTTTTTGATTCTAGTAGTGCTGTTTTGAATAAATCTTGTGACATTTGTTTCCGAGCTAAACAATCTCGTGCATCTTTTCTCATTAGTACTTCTAAAAGTGTTGAACTTTTCTCTTTAATTCATTGTGATTTGTGGGGACCTTATCGTACTCCTGCTTTTAGTGGTGCGCATTATTTTTTGACCATCGTTGATGATTTTTCTCGTGCTACTTGGTTATATCTTCTTGATGATAAAAAATCTGTGCCTACTAAGTTATGTGAATTTTTTGCCATGATTCACAATCAATTTGGGAAATCTGTCAAAATTGTTCGTAGTGATAATGGTTCCGAGTTCTTGTGTCTGGGTTCCTATTTTCGTCAAAAAGGAATTTTGCATGAAACTTCCTGTGTTGGTACCCCTCAACAAAACGGTCGTGTCGAACGTAAACATCAACACATTCTTAATGTTGCTCGTGCCTTACTTTTTCAAGCTAATCTTCCTATTCCTTTTTGGGGTAATCGTGTCTTGACTGCTGCGTACTTAATCAATCGCACTCCCTCTTCTGCTTTAAATGAGAAGACTCCTTTTGAAATTCTGTATCGTAAACCTCCTTCTCTTCACCACTTGCGTGTTTTTGGGTGCCTTTGTTATATGCATAATCTTTCTCGCGGGGGTGATAAATTCGCTCCCCGTAGTCGCAAGTGTGTTTTTGTGGGTTATCCATTTGGTAAAAAGGCCTGGTTGGTTTATGATCTTGAATTACATAAGTTTTCTGTTTCTCGGGATGTTGTTTTTTGTGAGACTGAATTTCCTTTTGTCAGTTCTTCTTCTGTTTTATCAGACTCTCCTTCCCCTCCGGTTCCTACTTTCTCTCCTTTTTTTGATGACGATGATTTACCTCTTTCCGAACCAGTTTCTGTTGCCCCCCCAGTTTCTCCCTCTTTGCCTGCATCACCTCCCGCTTCTCCTACCTCGTCCCTTTCCTCTGAGGGGTCACCCACCTTGTCTTCCACAACCGAGTCTTCTTCTGCATCTCCTGAACTATTGGGTCATGGTCATCGTACTAAATTTCCTTCTACTCGTCTTCATGGTTTCGCTCGCCATCTTAACTCCCCTCCCCTCCCCCCCCTGCTCACTCACCTGCTCAGTCCTCAGGTACTCCTTATCCTATAACACATTTTGTAAACCGTGATTCTTTTTCACCCCAGCATCGAGCTTTCTTGGCAGCCATTACTACAGGCGTTGAGCCTCGGTCCTTTCATGAGGCCATGCAGGATGCCAAATGGCATTCTGTCATGCATGATGAGATACGTGCTTTCGAGAAAAATCGCACCTGGGAAGTTACTTCCCTTCCTCCTGGCAAGCGCGCCATTGGTTGTAAGTGGGTGCTTAAGATAAAATATAATGCTGACGGTTCTGTTGAGCGTTATAAGGCTCGTCTGGTTATCCTTAGTAATAATCAGGTTGAAGGCATTGACTACCAGGAGACTTTTGCGCCTGTTGCCAAAATGGTCACGGTTCGTACCTTTCTTGCTGTTGCTACCGCCAAAAAATGGGAGCTTCATCAGATGGATGTCCATAACGCCTTTCTTCATGGTGATCTCCATGATGAGGTTTATATGAAATTTCCTCCTGGTTTCCGTACCGGCACTTCTGGTCAGGTGTGTCGGTTTCGTCGGTCTCTGTATGGTCTTAAACAGGCTCCTCGTTGCTCGTTTGCTAAGCTTACCCAGGCTTTAAAGCAGTATGGTTTTGTGCAATCTTCCGCTGACTACTCTTTGTTTACCCTTCATCGTGGTTGTATTTCTCTTAGTCTGTTGGTATATGTTGATGATCTTGTTTTGGCTGGTAATGATCATGTTGCTATTACTGCTTTCAAACAGTATTTGAGTACTTGTTTTCACATGAAGGATCTTGGCCCTCTTAAGTACTTCTTAGGTATTGAGGTTTCCCGTAATTCGTCTAGCATATTTTTATGTCAACGGAAATATGCCTTGGATATTCTCTCGGAAGTTGGTCTTTTGGGTGCGAAACCTGTTACTTTTTCCATGGACCAGAATCATCATCTTCCTCTGGCTGAGGGTTCTCCACTCTCTGATCCTGAGCCGTATCGTCGTCTGGTTGGTCGGTTGATCTATCTTGCTGTCACCCGTCCTGATATCTCTTACTCGGTTCATATGTTGGCTTAATTCCTGCAAGCTCCACAGCAGGCTCACTGGGAGGCTGCTCTCCGGGTTGTTCGTTATTTGAAACAGTATCCAGATCAAGGTATTTTGCTTCGTACAGATTGTGATCTCCAGCTTTATGGTTGGTGTGATTCTGATTGGACTAGTGGTCCTCTGTCTCGGCGTTCTCTCACTGGCTGGTTTATTACTCTTGGTACTTCTCCTATTTCTTGGCGAACTAAGAAGCAGCAAGTTGTCTCTCGTTCGTCTGCAGAGGCTGAATACCGTGCTATGGCTAATACTGTCTGTGAGTTGAAGTGGTTGAAGGCTTTGTTACTGAGTTTGGGCATTCGCCATTCTCAGTCTATGCGCCTTCATTGTGATAGTCAGTCGACGCTTCATCTTGTTGCTAATCCGATTTTTCATGAGCGTACTAAGCACATCGAGGTTGATTGTCATTTTTTGCGTGATACATTTATTCAGGGGGTCATTTCACCTATTTATGTTCCCACTGCGTCACAGCTCGCGATATTTTTACTAAAGCTTTGGGTCAACGGCAATTTTCTTATTTTTGTCCAAGTTGGGCATTCGAAACCCGCATGCTCCACCTTGAGGGGGGGTGTTACGATATATGTATATATATTTGTATAGTGTTATTTTCGACCTGTGTACGTACTAGGGTTTCCACCGTAAACCCTAACTGATGTGTATATATAGTCCCTCTATGGATCGATGGATGGAGTATAATGTTTTATGCCGGCATTTAGTTTGTGTCAAAAGATCGTAATCCAAACTCTTATTGTCCCTCTCTGATACCTTACGCCAATGGAATTGGAAATGCACAAAATTTTGGGTGGTGTAGGAGGGACCCGATCACAGATGAGTATAGTGCACAAAAACAACGAGAAACTTGGAAAGATCCCATTTTCACAACATTGTTCTCCTCTTTCTAGTAGAGCCAATAAAAGCTAGCTATATGTGTGTACGTAATGAGTATTTCACTGTTTATATATATATATATGAATGGAATCAAAATCGTGATTGGAACACAACGTAATAAGTGTTTCTCATTCACATATTGCAGTTATTGCTAAGATGATGCTTCATAAAAAGCTATGTAAATGTAATAGTACGTATAGGGTTTCTTGAAATTTTTGCAGCTTTTTTTTTTCCCCTGAGTCACAAATTTCCTAGTTTCCCATTATGTAACTAATTTATTATTATTACAGTACTAATGTTACTGTACGATGTTCATAAGGCCAATGTCGTTGCCAGCCCGACATGAAGCAGTAGAAATAAACGCATGCTCTCACTCTCCTATTGAATTTCAAACTGTGGGGTCACTTTATACATATCATACTGTACTGTGTCCAAGCCTATAGATTCAAGCTACTTCTAACTATCCTTCATAATCTTTATTCGTTTAGGATATGGTCACCAAAGAATCATACTTGGGATTCTGTAGTTTTTAATTTCTTACATGTAAAAAGTTGTACATGTAGATCGATTCTATTATAATAGTATGCTTACTATATTCGTGCTTACAACAATGTAAATTCTTGGCGATTTTCTCTACTTCCTCATTTATTTTGGGGGAAACTAACCAAAAGAACCTTCTATAGCAAGTTTAGTTACGTACGTCTGAAGGTTATAAGTGCTAATAATTAATCACCTAACCAATATTCATGTCAATTATAAATTATCATCGCTACGATTAATTGGGTCATTACCTAGAGACACTAGGTGTAATCAACATGTCACCTTCTGATAGTATGTTAGTATTCATTATGATAAATGTACGTAACAGCGATTCAAATTCATATAACTTATCAAAAGTTTTTTTTTTTTTTTTGAAAGAAATTTACTGGGATGAAATCTAAATCATCGAGAATTCAGAATAGTATAGATTTGGATACTGTTGTCTAATATAGGGAGAAAATGAAAATACCCTTGTTAGGAGTTACCAGGACAACATGTCATCTCACCGGTCATGTCACGAATGCGCTGTCAAAGTAAAAGGAACAACCTAAAATAGAACTAAAAAAGGGCCGGCGATACAAATAAATTTTTGTGAATTGCTGGCTCTATGTTTAGATCGTTTTTTGAGTATATTTTTTTGTATCAGGAACGTGCAAGATTATATTGAAAATGTAAAAAAGTGCATTGTTGAAATGAGATAAATATTAATTAAAAATTCTGAAAAATCCGAACCAAACAGAGCCTCAATTCTCCAAAAACCCCCGGCCCTTTTGCTGTGTTGTGTACAGTAGGGTTCTTATTCTTGTGTTTGTTTTTGCAATGATGATGTTTTCTTTTTTTCTTACCAGAGAAGGGTACTCAGCGTGCCCTCAGCAAATTCGAGTTCACCTGCTTCTTCTGTTAAAGAAAAAATACAAGGAAATTGAGAGCTTCTTCCCTTTGTTTTTTACTGTTTAGCCGTTCTTTTGCTTTGTACTTTTGGAGGTTCAACCATTAGAATATGGTGCAAACTGCAAAGTTAGCTTGTTGTGCTTTTCTTTTTTTTTTTAGATATATATATGTATATAATTACTTCCTTCTTTTTTTTTCTAATTTATACCTCCTACATCGTGCATTATTACAGGTAATTAAACAGATCTAATATAAGGGGACTTGTTCATGTACATCAGTTATTATCAAGAGCAATAGTCCCACAAGGTCAATTAAAGCTCCTACAACAATTGCAAACAATGTAAATGGATATTTTGCACCCCCAATGTTTGCGCTGCACCAATATATTCATCTCAACGAGCTAATTTTTCCTACTCAAAGTTTTCAGTTGGGATTTTTTTTTCCTCAACCATTTTTGTTTTTGGTTTACTGATTAAATTGATGAATACTACTACTAAGTATATTGTTGTTGTCGTTTTCTTTGTCACTGATAATGTTGAGGATACAAATTCTGATAAATCATGTGGTTTCAATGTGAATTTAGAATAACGAATCACGAAAACTGACTTTTATAGTTCGTGACAATTTCATTGGCGTTATATGAACGTTATGATGAAAACTTTAATTCACCCGATTGCAAAATTTAGCAGTTGTCAAAATCCTAACTGAAGACATCGCACACGAACAGTAAACCGTTTTTCTATTTTCCATCAAACAAGTCAAACAAACGAAGATGAAAAAAAAAAGGAGAAAAAAAAAAGTGAAAAGAAGAGCTCGACAAATGTACATAGCTAAAAGCCAGTTTAGAAAAAAAGTTCCATAGAAATATGTGAGAAGGTTAGCAGCTAGGAAGAAGAGGCCATGCATGGACCTAAAAATGAGCCAGAACTGACCTAAAAAATTTACTGCCACAATTTCATAGAAGAAGACAAAGAAGGTAAAGTTAAATTGGTGTTTGCTGACTAATAATAAATTCGTATACCTGCACATATATATGTAATAAGAAACAGAAAGAATGAGTAGTCAAATCATTTGGTATTAAAAAAGAAAAAAAAAATCTTTTCAATGTCTGGACAATATCATACAATCGCAATAATTTTATAATCATCATACGTACATAAAAGGGTTAAAGTACAGATATTATTACATACTACAAATATTTTATGCAATTTGTATAGTTTGATGATTGAATTGAAGGAACCCTAAAGAGTCGCAGTCGGGTTCGGAAGGTCATCTCTCTCTATACTAAAAGATAAGCTAGCCATTGAATGTCAGTCATTTCAATATGGATGCTTCTGTTTGTCCAACGGACAAAAAGTTTACCCCCTCAAACCCATCTTTTTATTCCGCCATTTCCACATTGTTGAAGAAAAAAACAAAAAATATATATATGCAGAGAGATATTATATAATAGACTTTGGGATTGAGATTAGACATTCTATCTACATATTATGTAGTAATTTTGTCTTATTGTAGAACGATAATGCTTTGTAATTACCAAATGAAAATCATAACTTGAAAGAAACCCTAATTTAATGACATTATGTAACATATAAAATTTGTTTCTTTTTTATCATAGCGTATGTAACACTATTTGACTTCATTACCTAACCTATTACATGATATGGGAATTCGTCTCTCTTATTATCAACATATAACAGAAAATTGTAATTAAATTCACAACATACACATACTGAAATATAATTAAAAAAAAAATCTCACCAGGAGTCCGGCCTTGGCTGCATCATAATTTTTGGTTATTGATTTTCTTCTTATCCCTGTCGTGTCGTTGTAATTTATGTGTAGCCATAAAAAAAAATAAACATCTCGAAATCAGAATCAAGGACTATTTACATGTTTGTTGATCTCTATCAATCTCTTAAGCGCGAGAAAATAACGCGGTTATAATAGTAGAAATGAATTTACCTAGCACCGAAACATGAACAACAACCTTTAATTCAATTTTAAGTTTGAAAACAACTATGCACAACAAGAGAGAGAGGCAATAGGGCAGCCATGCAAACGTCCCTTTCTGGCTCCTCTCTCCCACATCTGCCGCCTGTGCTTCACTGTCTCAGTCTCATATACACAATATATTGATCCATCTTCCCACACCCCACATCGGGAATGCCAACCACACATGTTCTTTTCTTTGGCTTGAATTTTTTTTTTTTATAAAATTATTACAAAATTATGACAATTTGTATTATTGATTGCACATGACACATGTACTAAGAAGATATATATGGCATTTACCCCCCAAACCAACAGCTAGCCTACCCTAGTTGCATTAATGTCCACCCTGCACATAATCGATAAAAATGCATGAGCAACCTATCAACAATGAGAAGATCATCAAGAGAAACATCATGAACTAAAAGGGTTTCTTTTTTCTTTTCTTTTTTTTTTTTTTTTTGGTTTTAAAGTTAGTCTCTTATATAATATCTTTCTTGTATACATTTCTAGAATAGATTCTATATATCCACCGCCCCAAATAAAGACTTTCTTCTATTCTTTCTCCATCATCTTCCCTGTTCTTTTGTATGGGTTTCTTTTCTGTGTGAGCAGAGTGATCAAAACAAAAGGAGCAGATCCAAGGTGGGTTGGTTAATCTGTCAACTCCATCAATCAATCCATCAATCAAATCAACCAGTCTGCCTGCAGTTGTAGAACTTGTTGTAATAGGGAATCCGAGCTCAAAAAATCCAATAATAATTTATTTTTCTTAGAGAGAGTAAAAAGAGCCAAAAGGAATCATTCTTAAATCCTCTAAACCATGTCATCAAACGCGTCTAATGTTGTTATGTCATCCAATTCTTCTTCCTCTTCCTCTTCATCTACTTTGTCATTGGACCACCACCATCACCTCCCTCCCTCCGAGCAGCTCTGCTATGTTCATTGCAACTTATGCGACACCGTTCTCGTGGTACATATACTTTTTAGCCCTTTCTTTTTTTTTTGGGCTTCATTTCACCATTATTTGATACTATTAGGGTTTTGTTTGAAATGATGATATGTTTATTACTTTGGGGTTGTGATGATGTAATAATCAGGTAAGTGTTCCGAGTTCAAGTTTGTTCAAGACGGTGACGGTTCGATGCGGCCATTGTGCGAATCTGTTGCCAGTAAGCATGAGGCAAGGCTTGCTTTTGCCTTCTCCAAATCAGCTTCATCATCACTTACTTGGCCATACTTTTTTCTCTCCTTCATCCCAGAATTTCCTGGTAATTTTTTTTATGTTATTAAATTTTGTGGATGTCACAGTACAATGATATATATTTGTAATGATGGGCTTTCACACCTTAATTTGCAGGATCAAATTTCAAGTCCACCTCCAAACTTTCTGATTAATCAGGTTACTGCACCAAATGATCGTCAACATCATCACCATCAGTTTGCCCTACCTCCTCATCAAACGGGATTCAATGATCTCCCTAAGCCACCATCTGCCATCAACAGAAGTGAGATACCCCATCATCTCTCAGTTTTCTTCTTTTTTTTGTTTTTTAGTCAAAAGAAAGAATTTTGAGATGCCTTAAAGTGATGCCATAAGAATTTTGGTTTGATTTTTTGGTCCTTTGTTATTAGTTTTTGTGTTCATTAGTAATGATAGTTGATAGATCAAAAGTCATCTGAATGTGAACATTTTTGCTCGCTTAATCTTTAAGACAAGAAATTAAGGATACATTTTGATATCTCTCTCTCTCTGTGATTCCTTATTGTGTTCAGCCACGGAGAAGAGACAGAGAATCCCGTCTGCTTACAACCGATTCATCAAGTGAGTTATCACTGAAAAAAGCTGACTACCAAATCTGCAGTATCTCTATCAAGATTCAAGATCTCTCTTTTTTCTCTCTTTTTTGGGTCCTTTTTTATAGTGTGTGTGAATATCAATGGAGAAGTGGAATGTGACTGGTCATGACTCATGAGTTTAATTTTAATTTTATTTTTATTTTTTTTTAAGGGAGGAGATCCAACGCATCAAAGCTCAAAATCCTGACATTAGCCATAGGGAGGCTTTCAGCGCAGCTGCCAAAAATGTACTTAATCTTGCTTTGAAACGCTTCATTAGGCAAATATTAATTAGGGTTTTCCTTAATTCCTCCTCTTTTGTTTTTCTTCCTTTTTTCTTTTCATTTCTCATAGCATTGACAGGCTTTTCATTGTCTGTTTTTCTGTTTTCTTTTGTGCTTTGGCAGTGGGCTCACTTTCCTCACATTCAATTTGGTCTCATGCCTGATCAGACTGCTAGGAAAAGTACTAATGTGCGCCAACAGGTAATTCTTGACTCTACCTTATATAGAATTAAATGGTTAATTTTCCCTTTGCTGATTGATGTGTGTGTCTTGTCTCTCGGCTTAACTTTCCATTGTTTTTTTTTTTTTTTTTTGGTTGAAATTGTAGGAGACTCATGAAGATCATGTTCTAATGAAGGATGGGTTTTTCGCAACGGCTAATATTGGGGTTTCCCCATACTAAGAATAATGAAAGCCAGCACGCACTTTGGTCTTTGGCTATGTTTCTTAAGGCCGATGATCTTTTGTGTGGAAATTACGAGCTAGAAAAACTTTGGTATTGATCTCAATGGTGAAACAATGTTTGAGGTCAAGATAACTTCTCTTGTCTAACCCTTCTTTTAATTTTTAGCTCCTTTTGTTAGCTTATGACTCGTTGGTAACTTTGCCAATATTTGTAAGCTAGACTGCTATAATAGTACGTACGTTCTACTTAATTTGTTGGCACTTTCAAATGTTTTGCTGAAGGCTGCATAATGAGTCCTGTTCTGGTTTTTTTCCCCCCTCTAATATTAAGCATATGCTATAGATGTATACCATGAGGCCAAAATTCGACACATAACTCATGCATTAGTCAAGGAAAAAAAAAACTCTTAAGAATAGAAACTTGCATAAAATTGTACTCCCTCTAGAAAGAAAATAGTCTACTTTATTGAATTAAACAATAAAAGTGGACTATTTTTTGGGATTAAAAGAGTACTAATGAAGTGTCACAACTCAAAAGTACATATTATACTCCATGCTTGTATAAGATAGAGGTCAATCTTTAAAAAATTAGGACAAAAGGATCAATGGTTATACATCAATCTCAAAAAGTATTTGTAATGATTCTCTATAATCTATTATCAAAATTTAGAGCGTGACTGGAACTCAACATAATTGAGTTTTTCCATCTACCTAGTGCGTTAATTTTGGTTGTTTTTCTTTGCCTCCTTCAATGTAACACCAAAAAAGCTAGCTAAACATGCACAAAATAAATTGATAAAACTCTTACTCCAGTTTTATGGTACAATGGTGAAATAATGTCTCAAAAGTATGATATATATTTCTTTAATCTCGAAATGATTCTTTAGTTTAGATTTAAATTTTTAGTACAAATTATACTAGAATTGAAATTCGAAGATGGAAAACAATTTTGGGACTAATTTGTAGCCAAGCTACAGCAATTTACTAATCGTAATGCGTCTAACTCTTCACGAGCTATTGTTTCTTCAAGTTGTTTAATCTTTGCATGAACGCTAGCATATGCAGCAAGTAGCATTGCTTGTGATTGAGCTTCATTAGCCTTTTGGCTCGCAACAAGAGCTTCCTCCGCTTCCTTTTGCTGCTTAAGGAACACTTTCTCTGCTTCCTTTTACCTCTGATCATTTATTACACCCGGATCGGGTTGTTGAACCTTAACATCCTGGTAATCATTACTACTTGTAACATCCAGGTTTAAGCTTTCTCTCGTTTCAGCAAGCCTAACCTTCTCATCCAATGATCTTGGTTCCTCACCAGGGCGCGCAACTTCCTCTCTGGCTAGCAAATCTTTTCGATGTAATTGAGCTTCTTCTTCTTCTGCCTTTGGCTTCTTATTAAGTAAAACTTCCTCATCAGCTTCCTTTAACATCTGATCTGATACTACTGAATCTGGTTTTTGAACCTTAATATCATCACAACTATAAGTATAAGTAGTAATGTCCAGGTTTACCCTTTCTTGTGCTTCAGCAAGCATAACATTATCCAACCTTGGTACCCAAAAATTTTTTGGATGTATTAATTGAGCTTCTTCATCTTCTGCCTTTTGCTTCTTATTATTATTTAGTGAAACTGCCTTTAACTGCCTCTCCATCTCAAATAATTTATGTTCGGAATACGGCAAAAATTTGGCAACCTCGAGCATCGAGTTGGAGCTGATCAAACGATTTGATCAGCTCCAACTTAACCTTGTGAAAGATGTCCATCACAAACTGTTTATTCCCTTTGAAGATGTCTTCCATCTTCATTGAAGCCGCAACCGCGCGGATCGTCGCCCTCAAAAACGCCTTTGACAACATCGTTGGCGTTTAAAAGGTGGTTCCGCTGCCAACGACACCATCACCGCTCTCGGCGTGACAAAGAAAAGGATAGGGGCACGAAGTGGTTTGTTGTCGGAACTCCATGCTTGGACCTCAATGTCGGACTCGAAAGAAGTCGTACGGCTTCTAACAATTCTACCATCATCATCATCGTAATCGAAATTCTTGTCATGGTACTTTAAGTCAATGATGGCTACTCCGACTATATCCAATGGCTCGAAAACAATATGCATCGTTTTCCTATGTTGTGAACCGGGTTATTTCTTGTAACTCTTCTGATTTTCTCGAGTTATGCTGTGAACCGGCTAATTTCTTCTTCTTGGACTTTCAAGTTTTCCCGATGCGCCGAGACAGAATCACACACCCGAAGAATACATGAATAAATCTTATGATTAATCCGTGAACTTATAGAACATAAACAACAAGTTTAGATCCTCGATTGTGGTAATAGGAAACTTTCGGCCAAAAACAGGACAGGAAAACGTCTTAAATCCAATTAAAATATAGGAAAAATATGTCTTAAAAAGTAGTCTAGAAACCGAACCCTACGAATTCTATAACTTCGGCGTTTCTCCTTTAAACGGTTCGTTTTTCGCAATTACTTCCTCTGTCTCAAAATTATTATTTGAGATTTTATTTTTATATAACTAAAAATGAAAACTCAAACTGGACAATAATTATGAGACGGAGTGAATATTAAATTACTCAAACTGGTTGGTCATTACTCACATGGTAGACACTTATATGTATATGGTTAAAAAAAGGGCGAAAAAAGTATTGCAATCAAATTACTAACTACGGTACAAAAAATAACGAAAATCTTTTTTTTTTTTGACACGCGAAAATTATTATTATTTTTTTTTTTTATTATTTTTTTTTTAAAAAAAATATTTAAATAAAGTGCTTGAATCCATGGCCCATAAAGAAAGTATACGGGCCAACCTGCAAAAGTAAAGAAAAGTTCATGTGGGCTCGTTATCCGCAACAAAACATGGCTGTAAATTAGGCCCACTTGAAGCATCATCAGCATTTCAGTAGAAATGCAGTTACCGGTGCCCGGAATTGTTATATCTTCGACGGCGAATACTGTGATTCTCGGAAATTGACCCTAATGATTAGAGCGGCCTCCAACGAAATCACAAGATCCAATAACCGAATTCAATCGATACTTCGCCGCCAATCTACTTCCATTTTCCCTAGGCCGATTTGGGAGCCTCCTCCGAAGGAATGGATCCGACTCAACGTCGATGGCGCAGTGGAGACATCACATCAAAAACGACAGCAAGCGGGCTCCTAAGAAATCACGAAGGTGCTTGGATTACAGGCTTTACAGCCAAAATGGGCATCTGTTCCCCCCTTGAAGCGAATTCTGGGCCGCTCTTTTCGGGCTGCGGATTGCATAAGACTTGGGCTTTCAGAAAGTCCAATTGCAGATGAACTCCTCTCAAGCTGTCACCCAAATTAATGACGGACTTAACTTTTGCTATGGCAACAATGTCCTGCCTAAAATTATTAATTTTCTGGATAGCCATCAATGGATTTTAGAAACAACCTACATCAGTAGAGATGGAAACGAATAAGCCGATTCCTTAGCTAAATTAGGACTATCTCAAAACCCGGGGCTATATATTCTGTCTTCACTGCCCCCAAAAGCTTCCGAGAAACTTTTGTTAGATTGCCCTCAGTCGGCTCCAGCCTAATAGAGCCGCTTTTGTATACTTAAGCTTCGGCTTCCCCTGTATAAAAAAAAAAAAGAAAAAAATGTTGTTACTGTGCTACATAATTTATTTTTTTTCAACCGAAGTGGTTGTGGTGGAGTATAAGGGACTCCTCCATCCTTAACCATAGGTCGAGGGTTCGAACCTCGCCATGGGCATAGAGCAATCTTAAATACTTTGGCCAGTTGTCTCACCCATCGAGATGCCTACAATTCAGCGAGTGGGATTATTCACTGTTGCTGACGGTGGACACCCTGCAAATATATAAAAAACCTCTTTTTGACATTATTGTGCTACATCATTGATAGTACTTCCTCCGTCCCAAAATTATTGTCCAGTTTTGTTAAGATGCAAGATTTTATTTTTAGTCAAACTTAACATTTATTGGGCAGAACCTTCCAAATATACCCTGCAACATAAATGGTTTAATCGGCCAATCCAAAAACCCATTTCAGAACGGAAGAAAAAAACTTTCAAGTGCCTAATCCAAACAATTCAGGGGAAGAAGATCAAATTTTGGATAATCTTCTCACTCTTTTCAATTTAGTATTTATGAAAACAATTCTTTTATTTCATTGGTTTTTAGATTGAAAGAGGTCTTCTACTTTGAGTATTACTTTTTTAGTTTTTTTCGTTAATTTATTTTGCTGAATGAGATAGGAAATGATACTGCTACTGAATGAAGGGAAACTAAAATACCACCACATGAAACATTCCACTAACTAGATTCGGGATATTGTTTCCCAATTTTCTATTTCATTATGTAATAGACTATTCATATTTTAAGACTTGTCTAAAGGTTGTTCATGAATTGCTTTATTTTGACGGAAGGCCCACCGAATACCCATGAACAGTGTTACCATTGTGGCAAGGAAAATAAAAAATTTAAGAGACTACTGAGCGCCCTAAAAATTATTATTTTAACAATTGTCTTTATTATTTTTTTTTTTAAAAAAGGAGAGGGGCGACATACATTTGCACCAGCCTGTCATGACTGGCGCAGGAGAAAGACGCCACTCGTGAACGGGTGTCGTCCAATTTTCACGAGTGGCGTCCAATTTTCTCACCACACTAATAAGGGTGGCAAGAAAAACCATCGCCCATAACATGGGGGTGGCGGACAAATCATGCGCCACCCCCCTCGGTTTGGCGAGCAAACCGCTCGCCAGTCCAAATGGCTGGCGGTCGGTTGCCACCTTTTTTTTAAAAAAAAATATTTAATTAATTTTTAAATTTATTTATTTAATTAATTCTTTAATTTATTTAAGTCATTCATTTATTTAATTTTATTTGTTTGTTTGTTTGGCAGTTGAATAAATAATTTTAACTTAAATAAATAGTTTTTAAGTTGGTAAATCCTTATAAAAATTTATCTTTTAATTATGTAGAATTTTTTAAACTTAAACAAAAAAATTATCATTTAATAACAACTAAAACTTATGAATTTACTACCAAACAAATTATTTATAAATAACTAATAAAAATACACTAATTATTTATAAATTAATGAATTAATTTACTACCAACTAAAAAAATATCATTCTCTAAATATTTAAATTAAAAAATTATTTATTTATCATCGGTGCATCTAGCCATCCTAAGAACTTTTTCTAAGAAAAAAAATATAAAATATAAAAATATGAAATATAAAATACATTGAAACGAATAATTAAAATGCATGGAAAAATGTATAAAATACTTTATAATAGCATAAACAAATTAACTTAAATATTTAGAGAACTTGCTTTGGTAAAGAAATATATTTTTTAAACTTAAATACTTCATAAAGTATTTTTTGGTAAATAAATAATTTTTTTTGGCAAAAAATAAAATATTTAACTACCAAACAAATATATAAATTAATTAAATGAATAAATTAAAAAAATTAATTAAATAAATAAATTTAAGAAGGGGAATAAATTAAAAAATTAATTAAATATTTTTCCGGCCGCCACCCATTCGGTCCACCCCCATTTTATAGGCGATGGTTTTTCTCGCCACCCTTATTGGAGTGGCGAGAAAATTGGAAGCCACTCATTTACCTTGTGTAACCATTTTGGGCAAGTTTTTTACTCAAAAAAAAAAAAAAAAGAGTGAAACAAACTTGAAAGCCTTAAACTAATCAAATGGTCCACTACCAAAAACTCAAGGTTAACCTCGTGTTTTCAATGTGCAAACTTTGTTGAAGTAAGAGGATCTTTTCAAACCATCTCCCAAGCCATAAGCCAAAATTCAATTACTTAGTAAGCTAAGCGATTTGACATTACCAGTACTAGATTATAGGAATGTCAAAAATGGTAAAAATGTACAACAATGTTTGTTTAAATTGAAGTTAAAGCAAATCATCCAAGTGAATCAAATACTCCAAAATGAATCAATCATCAATTAATAATAAATATAACCATTACATAAAAAGAATGATGGTTCCAATAAATTAAGGCAGGCATCCCGGGAGCAATGTAGTACAACCCGAAGAACAAATTAATAGGTCAAAATGAGAAACTTCATCAATATAAACAGAACTAAAATTACACATCTAAGCTCACTAAACAAATTCAGCTCCCGCAATCGGCACAAAATGAAGCATCACAAGAGCTTTCTCTACTGATGGGACGGTATGTAGATCAATGTAATTAGCAGTAGCAGCACAGTGAAAAGGAGTTGTGAACCATTGCCCATAATCGGTGCAGCAAAAGATATATCTTGTGGCCTGGAGATAGAAAAGATCGATCATCAAGAACATGTTGTGAATGAGAAGCAAGAGATATATGAAAAAGAGCAAATGTGTAAACATAAGAAAACAAGAGTTCATACTTTTGCATCTTCTTAAGAGCACCACAATACAGTACGTTATCGGGCATTGGTAGTTCTGTTTTGTTACTGCTGTCCTCTGGATTTACGACTTTGATATAAGTCTCTTGGCCAAGGTACCATGAATCAAGGTTTTCTGCTCTAAGGTTCCAAACTCCAACACTGTCAAGAGATGCTAGAACTGCAGTCCATGCTCCAGGGTACACCTGTGGCCATATTAAGACCCAAGTCAGTGACTCTCAACTGAATGTTTTTGATTAACAAGCATATGTGATTAGCGGAATTCTCAACCAATAATGTTTTCTGATCATGCATATATGTATTTATTAATAAGACTAAACATTAGGGTATGCACCTGAGCTGTAGTGCGAGCAACTCCATCCCACTTGTTGTATGTTCCTCTACTGTTTTCAGACCACTCGCCAAAATCCATTCTGCAATCATAAGATGATACATTAGGCAAAACTGTGGAAAATGAGCTTGGGCTCTGGCTTAAAAAGAGCAAAGGGTAATGGAAGAATAGGGAACCTACCCAACCACAAAGAAATTATATCCATCTAAATGATAAGTCTGCATTTTCGTGTCGTTGTTCTGAAAAATTAACTCGATAAATCCTCTATAAGTGCCATTGATAATTGAAGTTTCCATACGGGGTGGTCCTGTGATCGGCTTGTTAGGAAAATCTAACTTATATACATTCTTCACTTTGTATTGGTCAGCCAGTCTGATTGGTGTTTCAGGATTAACAAATGATATCCCATTTAGAGTTGCACGCCGTTTGCCATTGATAGTAACTGGTGGTTCATTTCTCAGAACATAAATCTCAGTCACGTTAATTGAACCATATCTAAAGGAACCTTGAGGATTTGGGCGAGCACCACTAGCAGTTACATTCCACCTGCAAACATTTGCCCATGGTTACTAACAAGCGTAAAATGCAAGTGAAAATTTAAGTGAAAAGGATATTCCATATAATCTCATTCTGACCTAGATTTCCTTGTTCAAATAAATATAGAATCATCTGGTAGGATATCTCCCAGATATTATGAAACTCGAGGAAAGAGCTTAAGAGGTCGACAGGATAAACCAACCTGATAGATCTTGCCTGGTTCATTGAGAAGGTTTTGTCGAATTCATCACTTGGTGGGTCTGGAAGAGGACCAGATGCTTTCCCCTTAGAGTTCGTATAGTGTAAGATTGCAACACCTGTAACTTTCTGCCAGGTTGTTTGATTCACTTGCCTGGCACTTGCAACTATGTAATAGTCACTACTTGCATTCTGATCCATGGTTACCAAAAAGGAGTATGATTGTCCAGCATGAATGTCCAAGCTCGTGTAGTTCTGTTGCACTGTGTAAGATCCCTCTGCCTCGGCCAGAAGCAGGTTGTGATTTTGGATCCTGAAGTTCAAACTGGTTGAAATTCCAACATTGCTAACACGAATTCTGTAGGTTTTTCCTACAATTAGAAAATCAAGAGAGATGAGACAGTTTTACACTAATCAGTTTTTTGGAATAATGCAGAGGATGGCTTGAACAGGAAGAAGAAGTCTTACTAAACTCCAAATATTAGACCTATGCATGAATACAGATTTTCAATATGCCATGTAGTTTCCACATATGCGAAGGACACATATTAGTTACCAAAGAATCATACTATGATGATAGAAAGCAACTCATACCATTTACATAAATTCATTCTACATTAGAAGTTACCAAGGAATTAGCCAACTGGATTTCACAAACAAAAACATATTTTCATGCCTTAAAATTTGAGTAGTTATAAATATAACGTATTCCCATCACAAACCTGGATGAACTTCAATGGTTTCATGGTCAATGCCATCCGGCACAAGTGTTTCATTGTACCTATAAGGTCCTTTCCCATTGATCAAAACACCATCTGGCATCCCCAGACTCTTGCCCGAATTCAGAGCTCTCCTTAGAGCCTGTAGACAAAGAATGCAAACCTAAGAAATTGAGGACTAGCCTTATAACATACAGCAAAGCCTTTGTACATAAAGCTGAAAAATTTATAGCAGAACTGACCGTGTGGTTCTGAGTGTACCAATCTCCAATCATAATTGTGATATCTCCATATGGGGTATCAAATGGAATGGGAATAATCGCCCTGTTGTTGACAATAATTGGGCCGAAACCACCCGAGGCTTTTTGAAAATGCAAGGATGGGAAGTAATAGAAGCTACCAATCTGGTCCTTAACCTGAAAATTGTAAGTCCAGTTCCACTTTGGTGGTATTGGACAGTTCGTGCCAAGCACCCCATCTTCCCAAGAATTCTTCCGCATAAAAATGCCAGACCTATTTCACCACAATCTCATATCAACAATCTCATCAACAACTCAATAAATTAATATTTTTCAAACCAAATTCAAGTTAAAAATGATCATTACCAATGCATGAGGAGCTCTTCATCTAACTTGTTTTTAACATTGATAACAACATTGTAGTTAGTGGTAACATTGATTGTAGGCCCTGGAAATTTGCCATTGACAGCAATTACCTACAAAAGTAGAGCAATGCAAAACATTCCTTTAGAATCTCATAAAAATCCTTCCTTTTAAGCCAACTTTAACTCATTGAGACAGCAAAAAAATTGATAAACTTTTTCACCATAGCTCAAATTCCCCTCATTTCACACTATCCACCAGATCTGAATTCAAAAAAAAAAAAAGAACTTCCTACAATATGAAGCTAATCTACGAATCACAACTGAAGTATCACATTCCCACCATTCACTTAAACCAGTAAGTAATAAAATTCTGCAAATGCAGCAGCAAAGTGCAAACCAGAGAGGCTACATTAAAGAAACAACAAATGCAAAACAAAATCCCCACATTACATTACATAATTGGAAAAGCAAAACCAAGACAAAAAAAAAAGAGATCCAGAGCACAGACCTGTTGAGGGACACCAAGAGGTGAAGCAGTAATGTAAGAGACTACTAAATCGTAGGTAGCAAATGGATCCTCAGCAGAGGCAAAACCCACAAGCAGCAACAAAGCAATGTAGAAAAAAGAAAAAGGGATGAACTTGAAAGAAGCCATGAATTGAACTCTTGAGCTGATTACAATTTCTTTTCCGGGCCAAAAAAAAAAGATGTAAACTTTCCTAAGAAAAATAGGTTTACATTATCAGAAAGAAGAACAGGGAAAAAATATGGAAGAAGAAAGAAAGAAAGAGACAGTAGTAGTAGTAAGCAGTAAGCAGTAAGCAGTAAGCAGTTAATGGGTTGGTTTTTTTGTCCAAAATGTACAGAAAGATACAAAAGTATGTGAATATAAAAGGGAGGAAAACGGCTATTTCTTTTCTTTTCTTTTTTCTTATATTGGGTAGGGCTTTTATGGGAGCGCGTGAGGGAGATGAGTGGTTGAATGGGATGGTTGGGATAATTGAGGGAAATTGAGGGGGTTTGTCGGTCGGTCCCAATATGGCTTCTCTGTTTAATCATCAATCATCATCATTTTTTTAATGTCCTTTTTTTCTTTTTTTTTTATCATCATCATCGTTCATCATTCGGTTGTGTGCATGCATGATAATTTGGAAAGGCAACTGTGTGACTGTGTGAGAGAGAGAAATAAAAAGAAGAGGGAAAAAATGGGGGAAATGGGATTGAGTGAAAGGGAGGAGCATGAGGAGATAGAGTGGCGCCAGCCAATAGACAGTTCAGATTCGTCACCAAAATTGCCTCATTTACACGCTTGTTTTATTTTGTTAATACATATATTTATTCTCATTCCTCCCCAAAGTAATCGTATATTAACAAAATAACTTAATACATTTTTTTGTATTTACGTTTGATATCAATATTATGATTCTCGGCAAGAATAACTTAAAATTGATTTATTAAATCGATTCGGCTAAGTCCTTTTTCCTGTATTTTACCATTTGCTCATTTATTAACTCAATGCAACGAATGTACCCGAAAAAAATGATTGTTATACCTAATACTTATACTGTAATAATTTGCAATAAATATGACTCTAACTTTGAGACGAAAGATATCTTGCAAACCGGATTGATGTCTCCAAAAAAGAAAATGTGATTCTAACTATAGACGGAAAACATGATGCAAGTGTCACGGAAAACCAATAAATAAGAAAAGGAAAGGAGAAAACGATGGAAGTGAAAAATCCAAGGAAAGAAATAAGAGAATAAACAGAGTAACAATGTCAAATGGGGAGGGGATAAATGTCTATTTGACGAAAATTTCCAAATGAATACAGCGATTTCTCTGAAAGCTCCACATGATTTCCAGCTAGGCGTCCATTTTCCCCCGCCGGACCACCCCCACTGGATTGACCATTTATAGAGGCATCAGTTGGATCGGGTCAATCTTCCACGTATACTTTCTTTGGCATTTCCACCACTCTAGTATTTTTTTTTATTTATTTATTTAACTTGTTTATTTTAAGGATTCTAAAAGTTGTATGCACTCTGTCAAATGTAGCAGTTAATATCATGTCAGATGTATTTTCAGAGATTTTATCCATACGATAATAATTTATAAATTTTTCTGCAATGTGATTTAAACAAAGTAACTCTATTTACTTCCTGAAATATTGATTACATTGGTATGTTTAAAAAATCAATATTTCATCTCTCAATAGTTTAATTATATCAACTTGTTACAAATACAATCTAAAACTTGCTCCGTTATAGGAGCTAGCTGAATTATCTAAATTTATTTCAAGCGCAAGCTGAAATTAATAATCAAAAAATGTATATATAGTTGCAATGTTAGCTCAAGGCTCTATTATTATCAAGTGTCAAACTAAAATTAAAACATAATGTTAGGAGGGAGTGTATTACCTTTTCGTAATATGTAAATCTAGTTTCTTTTTATGTATTATCTTTATACCAACAAAATTTTAAAAATGGTGAAATGATCTAATTAGAAGAGTCAAATCTTTTTTTTCTTTAATTTTGGTAATTAATTGGGAAGGAAATTGAACAACCACCGGTCCGGCATTGTTATGAGTACTATTTTTTTTTTTTTTTTCTTTTCGGGATTAATAAGGCGGATATAATGTGAATTCGATGATAGCACTTGATCAACGCACTAAATCCTCTGCTCTAAATTTTGTCGGGTGATATTTACCACCCGACTTCTTGTGCTACTCGTTGCTATTCATTCAGTTTTTTTTCTTTTAAAGAGAAAAAAAAAAACTAAATATAATAACAAGGTTTTTATTTGGCCCTGGTGTATTTATTGCAATAGGGACTTGCACTAGGAAGGGAATCGAGTGAGAAATTTATATATTTATTTAGTTTGAAATACACCACCCACAAGAGGGCAAGAAATGAGTGAGCATATGGAAACTTTTTTGTACACCCTCAAACTTTAATAAATGTGTGATTTTGGAAACAATCAAAACTTGGTTAGTAAGCATAATCAATTGATAGTGATTTATCTTAGCGAGAAAGTCTTTCTTTTCTAGTAAAAAAAAAAAGAAAAGAAACTTTGAGAAGGGATTTATTACAAATTAAAAACTCTTATTGGTGTTTGCTCTAACACTAACATATTTCGTGAAACATATAATAATTTGCATAATGACACCTATTTATATTGTTTCTTGGAAGAAAACCATAGATTGTAATTGGGCTGGCTGCCGTGGGAATAATTGCTTTCCTTTGATCATCTTCACAATCTTATAAAAATTAGGGAAGGCTTTCTTGGTGGTGAATTTTTAATATAATTAGGAGCAACCACGTGAAAATCTTCGAAAATCACACAACATTAATCCAACGTTACAAGGCACTGATTAGAGCAAATTATATTCCAAGTTGCCAACTCATTGCGCTTACCAAATGACTTAATAAGACTAGGGTTAGCTTCTTCCTTTCCCCCCTTTTTCGTCAGTTTTACTTTTACTTCTTTGCCAATTGGTTTGGTGTATGATCTGAGCTTAATCCACGTGCTTATGGTTGCCCGAGATTTTGATCGAGGCATTTTGATTATCCTTAATTATTACATTTCGATACAATTTTAATAATACTTTTGGTGCATTACCCATTCAGTGTCCGAAGTCGTTGCTCCGACTAATTCAAATTTGAACTGGGTAGATCCCTTTCGGGAGGAAAAAACCTGTCCCAATAAGTAATACTTTAAATACAGAATAGGAAAAAGTTGACAATGTCATGAATAAGGCAACATTAAGATCTTTGGTTTAATTTATCACTTTCTTGCGAAAGAAGAGAAAATATAATTAAAAAGACCAAACAAAAAGAAGAAAAGAAAGTGATTTGAAGCATGTTTGATTGTTCTCTGATCCATTGGGAAAGGCAATCCCCCTAGTGGTTGAAATGTAAAATCAAGAAAGATTGATGATTCTTGGGTAGCTACTATATATTCTTTGGGAACAACATTAGAGACCCGATGCATTCGTAACTAGTAAATGAATCTTTAACTTAGCAGTATAAAAGTTAAATTATGTTGTCTTCTTCATTTTTTATTAAAAAAAAAATTTCAAAAAAAAAAAAGAGAGAGAGAGAGAGGCGAAAAGGTCTATGTGACAAAGTATGTAGGAACTACAAAACCTATGTGGATATGTTTAGTTATTTAACATTGCACCAACTGCTCCAATCTATAGGATTTGCCGCGCCAGTAATCTGTCTTGCCGATGGATGTTGGCTTCAACACTTTTATTCTTTTTTCCATTTCAAAATGATTACTCCCTCTGTCCCAAAATTTTTGACCAATTTGATATTTTACTTTTAGTATAATTTGAACTAAAAATAAAAATTCAAACTAGAAAATAATTATGGGAGGGAGGAATTACTCATTTCTCTCGTTTAATTAATCGTCTCACATGCTTCTATCTTCCTATAAATTCATACATTTAGATCACTTTTTTGTACACAGCTCAATGATGCAAAACATATTAAAATGGCTTCCTCAATGCACACTTGTTGCGGCGGTTTTGATTGTCTTAGTAATTTGTAAGTCATCTACTTTCTGGATCGAGTACTTAACAGTTAAGTGTTATCTTGTACCACCTCTATTTTTTTCTTTCGAACAGACTATTTAGTTCTCCATTGAGAGCGCTCTTAGCTTGTCCTCCGAATGTATGTAGTAACGTAGTATTTTCAAGCATTGGCCAAGGTTTATTCCTTCCCCCGAAAAAACGAAACTTATAGAGAATGAAATACATGATCAGATTGTTGTGAACAATGTGACAAAAAAAAAAAAGAGGTAAAATGTAATAAAAGAAAAATATTGGTTAGTCCTGGATAAATAATTATAACATGAAAACGTGACTTTATATCGTTTCATATATATTGTTCACTTTTTCGATGTCATTATTATTTTGATAAATACGTGCAATGTACTTTTTTCTAGTTAGTAATGTGCCCACTACCAGGATTTATTTATACTCCGATGGATGAGGCCGAAAATCTTCGGGTTGACAAGTCCTTACCCAGTTTTTGGTCATATGATTTACTATTGTAGATGGATAATCTATCAGTGGAGGCTATTCATTATCAAATTAACGGGTCATTAGATGTACGAAAAATTGATCATAAACCAAAAATTATGTTGCACCATGATTTATTAGAATACAAAGATGTAATCACTTGACATTTGTTTCTTTTTTTACTCTTGTGAAATTGTATGACTATCCAGCTTCATCATTGTCGGAGGAATCCAAAGAAATGGAGGGACAAATTACAAAGGCAAGAAAATTCTTGGGGAAAAACTGCTTTTTGGTTAAATGTGTTATTTAGTATTGAGGACTGCCTAGGTGTTTGTGGAACAACTATACATGGTGTTACCGGCTTTTGTATAGTTGACAACTAGGTGTTAGACCCGTCCGATAGACGGGGAGCACATATACATAGACATTACTACACAAGTAAATTAAAAAAATGTTAATATTTGTATAAATTTTTTTATTTTTATAAAATATATAATGAATTCATTGAAAAATATAAAACACAAACATCGGCAATACTTTACCAAACGAATACACTGGTAATTTATTTAACGCAAAAAAGATTGTTAAGAAATTAAAAAAAATGAACTTTGAATTAAATAATTATATATCTTGCAATATTTCTTGGTAGACTACATTGGTAGTCTGGGGTGGAAAGGTTGAATAGGGTAGTTAAGAGATAATGATAAGGATTTTTTTTTTTTTTTTGAAAAGGTTTATGATAAGGAATGGTTATTACAAAAACAACAACCCTAACCTGTTGTAGAGGCCATCTAATTTTTTAATAAGAAAAATAAAAAATAAAAAGAGTTGGATATCAGAACCTTTATTCCTTGTCTCGGAGTGACTTTTATTTTCAGTGTTTTTATTTTATTATTTTCTTTTTTAAATATGATGCATTCTCACTTTCCTTCATTTTCTTATTTTTAGCCTCATTTGTTTGTTTGATTTAGTTATTTCTCATTACCTATCTAATAATTTATCTTTAATTAACTTACCCATTGTCAGAAATATTTTATTTAAAATATGAGGGTGGGACTATTTTTTTACCCTTAAAGAATATCATTTACCTATTTCTTTCTTCACTACTATCTTTCTAGACACTTTCACAAATGTCAAATCCATCCTGCTTATTTTTTTTTCGAATTAAAGTTAGATTTTTTTAGAAAACAATTTTAAAATTTGGTTCAAAAAATCGTAAATTTGCCACATAAGATTTAGTCATATGTGGCATGATACGATACCTTAGATTTTCTCTCTCTGGAGTTTGCTTTACTATAATATATATAGACTTCTTTTTAAGAAAAAAAGGAACCAAAAATTAAGAGCCCAATATTTAGTCGCATAGACCCCTTAATATTTGTTGAAAACACGAAATATTTAGCAATCACACAAGATTAGACAAATAAATTTATCTTATTAAAAAGTACAAATGGTGTTTTAGGAAACAGAAACTGGAATAAAAAAAATTAAGTAGATAACCAATTCAACAGTCATTGTACTATTGTTGGAATGTAGTGTGCATCAGAAATCTAAGCAAATTTTCAATGGAATGATGAGCACAACCTGAACTTGAAATTTATTACCAAGATTAGCTAAACAGAGGTGATAATCAAACTATTCTAGATTTCAAAACAAATAGCACCGTTAGAATCATGATTTCATCAGCATTCAAGAAGAACCATTTCGTCAGATTCAAAGCCGTTTCTTGATTCCGTTTCTGCATGACATAACAAACAACTTCTCAGCTATTTTGCTTTCTATCCATCTTCAGACCATTTTTGTTAGATCCCGAGTGTTGAGACCTCCTTACTTAGCGTAGTAGTTGATTCATGTATAAATTAGTATATTTATTTTTAATGCATGTACATTTTGCCATTTAGGTTCAAGAAAGATAAACTAAAAATTTGGATTTCAAAACGTTAAAAAAGAAAAAGAAAGAATAGCCATAATTGAAGCCTTTTAATATTTTTATTCTTTGTCAGAGCCATTCTTAGCCCCGCTACATCAACCCATCACCATAGTATTTTAGCTCAATTCCATATTTGAAGCTAAATTATAGAAGTTTCAGGTTGGCCTAACTTCTTTAATTATTTTAATAAATTATTAATATAAAATTCTTTTTCAGTTACGTTTTTTTTTAAAGGAGGAAGAGATCCATCCATCGGATTTGCAGGGATTTGGTCGAATCAATATAGGATTTGGATTTTTTCAGTTGCGTTTTTTTTTTTTTTTGGTTTTTATTGTTTTGTTTTGTGCATTTTTATTATTTGTCAGAGCCATTCTTAGCCCCGCTACATCAACCCATCACCATAGTATTTTAACTCAATTTCACATTTGAAGCTAAATTATAGAAGTTTCAGCTTGGTCTAACTTCTTTAATTATTTTAATAGATTATTAATATAAAATTCTTTCTCAGTTGCGTTTTTTGTTTTAGGAAGAAGAGATTCATCCATCGAATTTGCAGGGATTTGGTCGAATCAATATAGGATTTGAATTTTTTCGATTGCGTTTTTTTTGTGGTTTTTATTGTTTTGTTTTGTGCATTTTTATAGCTAAAAAATTAAGAAAATGCCACATAGGATAAAATCTTATGTGGCATGTGCTCCTTGACTTTAGATTCCTCTCTCTGGTTTTTACCTTAGTATAGTATATAGATAGATAGATTAGTATAGTATATAGATAGATAGATTATATTGCAGATAATATCCACTTCTCTGCTTAAAAGTATTCTTCAGATTGTAGTTAACAACAATTATGATATTGTGTACAAAAATAAAAATAAAAATATGATATTCATTTTGAGATATATATATATATATATTGCCAAAATCATTCACTATACGCTACATTTGTAAAGACTGAAGAGAAGCAGAAGAAAATCAAGGGTAAGAAAGGGTTTAACATTCAACTTAATTAATTAGGACCTTGAAAATTTCTTGTAAACTAATTACAACGCATGATCAAAACTTTTTTCACAATAAGAAGAACATATATAGCTATATATGTAGGCGTGGGAGAAAAATCTGATACATCTGATGATCAAACGGCTGATCAAATTATTTGACCAACATTTGATCGCGTACAAACAACCCAGGATGTGACCATTCACTAATTTAAATTCAACTGGTCAGCTTTCCTGTTTTCGTACTTTTTTTTTTTTTTTTGGTAACAAACAATATTTGAAAAATCTACCCAACATGTATATTGATCTCCGGTTGAGTGAATTTCTTCTTCGTTTTAAACCTTGATATTTGAGGAGCTCATTTGCCAGATCCTTAGGGAGGCATTAACATTGGCTTGAGTGGCATTGTTGAACAAGAAGAGCTTAGCATCATCGTACACTGCTTTTGTTGGGTATATCCTTGATGTAATTGTTGTCCTTCCACCTTGTGCAAAACCTTCCACAATCGAGTGATCAACCTGCATCAAAACGACCCAATTTAGGACTTTTAAAAAAATGAAAAAAAAAAAAAAGCAAAATGGCTAAATCACTAAGGCAGGCAGGAAAAACTGACCAATATCCTCATAGATAATTTCTCTCCATCTAGTACTGGAACAGTGCTTCCGTAGATTGTCTTCCTAACATCGTTCGCTTTAGACGACCTGAAAACGTTGTACGAACAAATGAGTAATCCAACTCAAAGAATGAATTTATAAACTTTAATTAGGACAGAAATTGGTTAATAAAAAACCTTGATTGATCAGTGCAGAAAAATGTCTTGAATTTTCCATCTGTTCCTTTAGCGATGTAGAAGTAAACAGGGGTCTGCTCAGATTGGTCATCGTTCGTGAGGACTAATAAACCAAATGGACCTAATGCTCCCCGTTGAGAAGCACCACCACTTGAACTGCAAATGTACTCTTCATCGGACCCATTTACAAGATTCAAAACCTCCTTCTCGATTCCGAATTCAGCAACAATATCCAACTGAAAACAGAGGACCCAAACAAAAAAAACAAAAAAAAATTCATGTTTTTTTTCTTCTCTGAATTATGGTCACAAAAAAAAAAAAAAACGAAGCCCACTAAGTAAAACCAACCTGAGAAGCAGAGCCAACATCGAGTGGAAGAATTGAGCCTGGTTTGACGTCGACATTGTCGAAACTCTTGAGGTTCAATCTCAACTTCTCAACTTCTTCAACTGGCCATTGTAATAAATTGCTACCTGTTTTCTGATCCAGCAATACAGTTCTCGGAACTCCCTGAACTGATGCCCAACCTTTAGCAATATCCGCAGCTTCACTATCAGTCTCAGTAATCCAACCCCACAAAATTCTTCTCCTCTTTTCCTGATCATAAAATGTCTTGGATGCATAAAATACACCATAATCATATCTCATCCCGATTCCAACATCTATTGTCGGGTCATCCGGAACCCATTTTCCCTGGACGGGATCGTACGTTCCGATGGCGTAGTAATCGTTCCTATCATCATCTAAGCTAGCCTTCATTACATGTTTAACTGTCTGGTCGTTGTATGACGTGTCGAGTCCGTTTTCGCCTACTCTAGAAACCGGGTAAAAGTCGACACATTCCCACATACCCGTACCCGGGACTCCATGGAGCACTTCGTTTAAAAGCCGGTAGGTTTTGAAGTCATCAGTGTCGTAGACCAATGAGATTCCGGTCTTGTTGAGTTTCGACCCAATGGTGATTCGCCACTTGCCGTCTTTGGTGGACCACGCCGTCGTGGGATCACGGAAATCCTTGTGATGGATCCCGGGTGGTGGGACGAGAACCGGGTTCCCTGGATACTTGACCCATTTAACGAGGAGAGGGTCACACGGGTCGGCCGGGTATGCTAGGTTTTGGACTTGGACTGATTCGTTGGTGGATCCGGTGTAGAGCATTACGACTTTACCGTCCGGGAGGATGGTGGCGGAGCCGGTCCAGACTCCATTGGCGTCGTACCATTGGTCGGGAACCATGGCAATGGGGAGATGGCGCCAATGGATCAGATCCTTGGATACTGCATGGCCCCAAACAATGTTCCCCCATATGGCTCCGAATGGGTTATATTGGTAGAAAAAATGGTACCATCCCTTGTAGAGTAATGGACCTAAATATGACACCAAAAATTAGTTAAAAACAAGTCACAATTTAGTTACTACTCAATTAGTAATTTTTTTTCTTTAAAAAAGTTGTATAACTGCCTACTACCATTTATCCGCCAAATGACCAACAAAGGTCATTCGGATCTTTTCATTAATGTTTACAACTATGTGAGGGTTCTATTTGTGGTGTCATTTATTACAAGATTATTATAGTTTCTACAGTAGTTAGGGGTGTTGTAGTCATACCCAAGGAAAATTATCCTATCTGCTAAATATTACTCCCATTATCATCAGTCTTAAGCAGAACATATCTAGTTATCCACATCGCTTCATTTCAGATATTCAAGCAATATTTGGCACACTAGAGAGGAAAAGAAACAAGCAATTGTTTGAATTGGTTGCAAATTGAAAATGAAAATCTTATGGATCATGTGGATGAATATGGATAACTATTTTTTTATTTATTTATTTTTTTGTAGTCTTTAAATAAACATCAGATTCTGGAATTTAAATCTAGTATTCTTATCATAGTTTTGGACGTAATTACAAATGCTTGTATTAGCTACATTTCATATATGCACATTAAAATATTCCATTTATCCTAAAAACATTATCCTGTTTTAATGAAAATTTATATTAAAAATAAAAAAATAAACACTACAATCATTTTGAGACAAATGAAGTAACGTTTATCCTCACTAATAAAGGCTATTCGCATATATAATGTTTTCTATCTCTATGTGAATTCAGGTAACATGTATTAATGAGAACTACCATAAATATCTTACTACTAAGTAGTGTCGATAGATGGTCATGAACTCAAATCATTAGAAAAATATCAAAGATAGTTATAGCTTTAGTATCAATGTCACGTAGTAAATTTATCTGAGAAAAGTAATCTCTTCTTTTTGGAACCAAGAAATTACACGTGAATGCATTATTGAATGTAAAATAACAACTAATAAATTTTGAAAAAAAAAAATAATAACAACATTGACATTGAGACTTACCGTTGGGATCTATAGCGTTGAAAATTCCCCCACGAAAACAATCCCAGAAACATGCCAATGAAAAGGACCAAAACAAAGAAACCAAATTAGAGTCTGAATGTTATTACCCAAGAGAACTAATCAAATTAAATTAAAACCATCAAAAAAAAAAAAAAAAACTGAAAATGACCGCAAGAAAGTTCATAATAGAAATGTAACATTAATTAACATACCATTCATCCAATTCTTCTTTGGCTGGAAATGAAAGCCGGTCCTTTGCCAAGCCAACAATCTATTCGTCCACGAGAACGGAGATTTTCCGAACAAATGACCGGATGACTTGGCAGACACCCCTTCGGCGAGCCCACGTGGCACCCCCTCCGCCGGCGTGATCCTTCCCGGCGACGTCCACGTCGTCTTGGTCGCCGGCTGATCAGAATAAGAACCTGACGACATCCTACCCCCTACATATCTCGACAACGAGATCTTCCCACAATCTCCATTTCTATCCCCAAAAGCTACGAATAGCCCGGCGGCCAAAAACCCGGCTAAAAACAGGAAGACGATCCTAGACGGCCGGAGGCGTTTCGCCGGCCGTTCATCCTCCTTGTTGTTACCATCTAAAAGTGGGGTGAGATTGTTGTTGTTGTTTTTTGTTGATTCATTCCAACTGGAAGCCATTTGTTTAATATAACTTCTAAGTTTTTCTGCAATGAAGATGATGATACGTATATATACAAGTCGGAGAAAAACCAGGGAACTTTTTGGAGAAATTAAGGAAAAAAATATATGTACAATTAAAAGGGATGAAATCTTTTGTTTTTTTTTTTAATAATAAAGGGCGAGTAACTTTTTAACAGGAAGATTGGCTGTCAGATTTGGATTCATCCATTGTCTTATAGTTGATGTAAAGGAAGAAAACAGACATTTATTGTTAAGGTTTGCTGGTTTTCTGGTTTGGTAAATGGCAGGAAATTAAAGAACGAAAGAAAGAGAGAGACTCAGAGAGAATGGTGTCATTCATTTTTGTGGAGAGTTTTTCTGCATGGAATGGAAGCAGTTTTTTTTAGGTGAATGGATTCTGTTTCTTTTTCCTTAAAAAAAAAAAGGAGGAAAATAGTCACTAGAAGAATGTCTTCAAATCTCCATTGGTGACAACTGCGTGACTGTGTGAGGGAAATCAACTATACTAATGTCAAAAATGGAACTTATTTGGCTCGGATATTTTATTTTTTATTTCAAATGATATCTTTTTAAATATGTATTAAAAAAATCTATATGTATTTCAAATGTATTTATTACTCATTATACTTTTCTGGGGAATTTATATTTCAATTTATACCTCAAACTCAAATGGTTAAAACTTAAAAGGGGATATAAGAATCAATGCTAACAGTGTGATTAAAATTAGCTTCTTTAATTTTAATTTAATTTAAATTTATGGTAAGGGAATCATGATTAGTTGAAAGGCAATTCAAATATATATGAGTTTCAGATCTTCAAATTAAGACAACCGACATTTTAAAACTTTCCATAAAACACTGATTTGATTCATCTCAGACTGCGCTGAGAATGTGCACTGATTTTCCGATGTGGCCCTCAAGGCATTTATCATTTAATTAGGTCTAAACTATTTATTGCTCAATATATTTACTGTATTAAATAATTTTGGAACGGAACAAGTATGAGTTGGGGAAGAGAATCATGTGGAAGGACTTGACATATTCATAGCCATCCGAGGGGAGAATGCAGGAATCCATGTGCTTGACCACATGCAATGGACAATGTGATCCGGATGAGTCTGGTTTAAGCTCTTAGTTTTGATGGATTCATAGAGAAGGCGCACTTGCGTTTTTGGGTAGTACATAGTTGAAGATGTAAGATGACACCAGACCAAGAATCAAGAAAGATAAAAATTAATTAAACAGTACTGATCGTTTTTATATGTGCTCAATAATTCATCAAATCATTATAATGTGACTATATAAATCTAAAATTTGGACTGGAGTAAACTCAGGATAATTGTCGCCTAGTTACTATATTACACATGTCCATGATCTGCTGTTTCCCATGTGCATTTTCCTCACATTTGAGATTGAATCTGATCACCGACTAGCTAGCTAGCTAATACGATCAGATCCTAATTGCCTGATTTATGCTGTTACCTAAATGAACAAACTAATGTGAAGTGAACTTCGTTTGTGACTTTTGAATCCGACCAAAGTTAGCCAGTTACAACGACGTTTACCGAGTCTCCGGTTACCGATAGCCACTCTCCATTGAAAGTCACTTCGAATCAAAATGGCCTTAAGCAGTTCTTTCAGTCCTTGAAATATGAAGCGGTATTGTACTAGCTCCGGCCCCCTCCCCGCACCAAAAATAAAATTAAATTTTGATATAAACTAGCTGGGACACTGATCCTTCTGATTTTCTTGGCTTTATTTTTGGACTACCAAAGGGATGGAAGTATGGCGACGGAGAGTGATGGCATTTGTCACATGTTCAGTGGCTAAAAAATTAAAGATAATAACGTGCATTCGACAATTCGGAAACTATGTTTGAGCAGCATGCAATAGGGGGGATCTACATCACAGAGTAGACACAAGAAGAGCACAAAGGCACATGCTTATCCAAGCCGCCATTGGTTAAAACCTGAACATGTTTTGAGCTGCACTAGAAAGAATTGGCGGAAAATGTGACAAATGTAAGACCATAGGTCCAAATTGTAGGAAGAAAAACAGTTCTGACAGTATGTTTCTACATTGATGGTAAATTGAAAACATCATATGATACGACGCATCCCTCAGTCTCCGTTGTAATCTCTCAGCTAAGTAATTGTGTCCCAATCCAGATCATGCAAATTAACAACATAACCAGCTGATGTCTCAAACAAACACTGCTGAATGCTGATGCCTGACACAAGAGGCATGTTTACCATTCCTAAGCAGGCTACCTCTTTTCCTGCTGAAACTCAAGATCTTGGATATCTAATGAAAGAAAACCTTGTAACTCAGAATTGCATTTTATGCCATTTCTAATGATGAACTATATATGCACAAGGCACACAAATCGCAGCACATGCTGTTAAAAGTGATGGTGGCAATCTTCACATAGAAAAAAGCTGATTGAGTTGACTATGTAACTTAGAACACCAGTTCTGAAGAACCAAGATTGAAACCATTGAAAATGGAGGTCTGTGCATATCCTGTAGTCCCTCTACTTCGAATTGTCGTCAAACAGTAAACCCAAAATGGAAGGGGGAATTAAAGAAGTAAAACGGGAGGTCCTGGCAAAGACACTGAAATCTGTAAGGACTAAGACCTCGTTTGATGAAACCAGGTCTAGTTAATTTATGACCCCACTTCATACATTTGGTGGTGGCCATATCTTTCCAAACAATTCCTCCACCCGCTTTGCTTGAGTAATATAGCCTTCCATTCCAGTGGTGAGAAGCTCCACAGCAGCAGGTCCCATGGACGAGGCAAAGCTATATTGGTCCCACTTCACCAGCTGAAAATAATGACAATAAACAATGAACTCCAAGAGATTGAAAGCGACAAGATATATTAAAAGCAAATGAAGTATGGTAAAGCAGCTAGAAATTGGTGGAGAAGGTCGACGGCAGAATGTCCTCAGTTTTTCCATAAATAAGGACGATAACTGACTTCATGTTCGCTCAATTATGGTTTCATAAGACAAACGGATGGTTCCCCAAAGGTAGATGATCCCTGAGGTGGAACTTAAATGATGTATAACTATGTCATAGGCTTATTAGGCGTCCATAACATATTTATTATGCTCACATCTCAGTCGCACCACAAAAACAAAAAAAAAAAAACATTTTCTTTTTTTAAAGTATACTGAAGCAGTGCAGTTACATACTTTATTGTGTCAAGAATCCACAACTACGGAAGATATATAAAAAGTCTTATGCTTGAGACTGTACCTCTTCCTGGCTAAAATTGTAGGTAGAAGCAGATTGTGGGGATAGCCTTCTTACAAGAGAGTATTTCTCGTCAGGAGGAGTGACAGACTCCTTTAGAGACTGCAATATCTTCAACGGAGTGATAATATAATCAACCCTGCAAGAGGTAGGAAAGAGTTGAGTTCCAGAAAACTAGAGATGGATGTGTCTAATTAAGGACTTCCTTGTCCAAATTACAATAACAGACTTCTAAATTTACCCCAAAAGGTTGAAAACATCCTGCTTGTTTCGAATTGCTGCTGCCATCAGCTTTGACTTGTATCCGTGTTTGTGAATGTAGTTATAAGCTTTTGTAACCTGTAATGATAAAGAATGTAGGTACACTTAAAAAACAAAGAGGGAAGTGGGCTCAGTTTCACTACAAGTACCATCAATTGTCCTTTAAGAATATCTTTATACCAAGTTGTTTGGTGTACATCAGGAGACGAGCTTCAAGGTCATCTTTTTTTAAGTTGGTTTTATTCATTTTTCTGGTTGATGAATACGAACTTATCTTAATTTTATTTTATTTTTTTGTTCACACCACTTTTGCTCATGCTGCAAGGCATTCTTATTTTGGCAGCGTAAATGGAATAGTCCACCACATTTTCATAAGTCCAAGTATAGCAATCAAACAAAAAGCATTCAAACTAACCAAAGCCAATCCAGGATCTTCTCCTCTTCTTAGAGCGCTCTCTATTTCACGGTCACCACTATGGTTTCGTGCCCAATCCTGACAAAATACAACTTGTTACGACAAAGAGTGAAAATTCTTTTAGAATGTAATTCATCATTGTAGGAGAAAAATACCCGAAGGCGACCAACAAAAATCTGAATAACCGACGCACCAGCTTGAGCTGCAGCAGCAGCTTGACAAAAACTGAAAGTAGTACAAACAAGTGATTTGTTTAAACATGCAATAAAAATATTGAAAATGTAACAGCAGTAAATCATCATCCAAGATGTTGATAAAAGTTAGAAGTAGATAGCTACTAGCATGAAGTTTAATCTTGATCATTAATCACTGAATAAAATAACCGTCATGATCCAATATTTTAGACAACAAAAGACATTAGAAATAAAAACTCCAAAATGACACAAAACATTTCATCTAAAAAGAAGGATCTCCAAGGACAACAGTGTTTAGGGTTACTCATTGCAGACAAGGGATATCAAAACATGTTAGGTCACAACAGATAATAGCTCATAAGCAGCAACGGGAAGAATGCATCTTGCTCTGAGAACTTATACTGGGAAGTAGAAATCATTTTACTAAACACGCTCCAAATAACTAAGTCATGAATGCTTAAGGTCACATATTCACCAAGGAAAACATATTTTGGCATGCAGTCAGAACTTTTTTCATTTTATTTTTTATTTTTATCAGACAATTGACTGTTGCATTTATCAGAGAGGATCAAGAGGATTCCATCTAATACCTGTAAACAAAGGTCAAATGGGTTTGTATACCCTCTGATTCTAGTATACTTGAAGCTTCAATCCCCTACAAGGAACATTTAAAGAAATTGAACAAGGAGACAGAGAAAGAGCAGACCCGAGATAGAACCAAAATAATTCAGGCATAGAATGCTAGAATCTACAGCTTTTCCTTCTTCCTCACCTGCCAGGTAGAAGGTATTTTGAACAGCAAGCGCTCTGGAGGAACTTGAACCTCATTGTACATTTGTAAGAGGTCATGTACCTACACAGCAAGCAACACGTAGTGAAGGTTTAAATGGTGAATAAATAAACAACCACCAAATAAGCATCATATATATCTTTTTGAATGATTCATTTATTGAAAAGCATGACATGTGACAAGATCATGCAAGCTGCCAATTTAGTACAACTTCCCCTTTATCCAAAGTTGAGACAGGCCATGCTAAAAAAATTTAAAATGTGTACTATTTATTTAGACAGGAAATACTATTTATACTGAAGGAGAATAAAAATTGGAAAAGGTTGGAGAGGTATAAACTTCATACATAGTTGAAATACATGAAAGGTCATATTCTCAACAATGCTTTTTGACTAGAAAATAAAGGAAGAGGATAAGTGAAGGGTTTTATAATTTAACCTTCCGAACAATTCCATGCGTGTCGTAAGCAAGACGAGCATCAACTTCAGTAGAAACCCGACCAGGCACCAGCTCTGCTAGATCACTGCCAACATTCACTAAAGCCTGTAATTTCAAAAGTCCACATATCACACATAGACTTTGAAAGAGTAAGGTCATCTGAAAAAGCATCACACTTAGAGAACATCAAAAACCAACCTTATTAAAGAAACACGACATCCGGAGATCAGAGTTCTCTAATCCATAGCACGCTGAATCTGCTAACGCAGTATCCACAGCACTCTATGACCAGAATACACAGAAATGCGTTACCATGATAGTAAAAAATAAAGTTTATCTACA
Organism: Oldenlandia corymbosa var. corymbosa; assembly: GCA_949775105.1. NCBI lineage: Eukaryota > Viridiplantae > Streptophyta > Magnoliopsida > Gentianales > Rubiaceae > Oldenlandia > Oldenlandia corymbosa. The sequence goes on along the minus strand of OX459119.1, from coordinate 6,631,519 downwards.
ACAATACCATGTCTCTTAACAGAACAGATGGCTTTAAGAAACCTTTTATGTTTCCATCAACTGCAACCATTATCGCATTGGACAAGGTAAGCCAATATAAACCCCATACGCATTCATTTGCATTTATCAACCTTCAGATGGTGATAACTCATAAGCCATAGCCCTTGTATAGTGACTTGCATCAAGATTAATCTTTAACCAACAATAGTTCTTACAGTTGGCTAATAGTAATTCATATGAACACATAAAAATCAATCCTACTTTAAATGCAAGCCATTCTAGTATATTCATCAGACAGATAGATAAGTAATAGAATCTAACCATACGTAATAGTTACCCTGAATTTAGTATCAGGAAGACTGCAGATTCCCAAGAGCAGCGAGGAGCTAACGGTAGCAGCAGTTGGAGGAAACCTATAAAACAAAACAAGATCACTTGTTCAGCCAGTGATCCTCATGACGAGTTCATTTTTTAGCTCAATATATAACATAGTTTGAAAAAGATAAAAAAAAATTCCAAACCTCTCGAAATCATCGAAAATTACAGTGTCGGGTACGATCTCACTGTGACTCGTCACAGCATCCAACTCGGTAGTCGCACCTGATTTCATATAGGCCCAAGTGTCAATCCAACAAACATCAAATATACGGGGGGGTGGGGGGGCGAACCGAAGGAACAAATAAACCAAAAAAAAAAAACTATTACCAGTGTCGAGAGAAGAGGAAAAACCAGAGGAAGCTCGAATTGAAGGAAGTGATCGATTACTGGTGAAGCTAAGCGTTGGCTTCGCTGATTGGATTGCAAATTTAAACTTATTATCCTGTTGATTTCCATCCAATTGTTGTGATAATCAGATCAAAAATTATCCAGAAGAAATGAAGATAAACTGAAATAAATGTGAGAAATGAGGAATGAGGCGGACCTGAAGAGCGGAGGAGGAGGAGAGAGGGGAGGAGGACGGCGGAGAATACAAAGAGATTGATAACATTTTTGTTGTTCTTCTTCTTCTTCGGCCTTTCTTCCAAGAGTTTTACACTCAAAAAGTGTGACTGTGTGTGAGTTGGGGAATTTTTATTTTTTTTTCACTTTAAGTTTTTAGCTCTCAGATGCTTACTATATTTGATTATATATATTCCTTTTTTTTTTCTTTTAAATATATCATTGTGGATAATTCATAATTGAGTCATATCCTAGGATTCTTTACGTCTATTTTTTGTCTCTACATTTTTGGTAAAACTTGAATAGAGAATTTTGCTACAAAACTCGAGTACCATAACATTTTGGCACACACTTGACAGCCGGAAGTTGTGGTGATCAATGAAAATACTTCTTAGAAAACCACAAACCAAAGAGTACTTCTCAGGACATGTGAAGAAGCACATTTTCAAAAAACGAAATCAACAAGCCAAACCCAAGCCGGCAAATTTGATGAGTGGAATATTGAAGAACACAAACAAAACGTCTAGAACTAAAAATCATTCATACCAACTATCGTAAATATTTGTGGTATGAAATTGAAAAACATTGATAGAATGTCTCATAATATGCATTATTCAGACGACACTTTATAACGATGATTTGTGTTTATATTTATATTTACTTCCTCCAATGTTGTTACAAGGTGCAAATAAATAGTAAAAAAAGACCGCTAATTGTAAAACTATGTTTCAAATATCTATAACACTGGTTGAAGCAAAAGATTTATTAGAAAGAAACTGAACACAGGGTTAAAATAACAATGATAAAGGCTACTGTACAAAATTTCATAATCCACACTTAAGTTTGTACCACACGATCCAGCTTATTAGCGTTTGCTTCTGCTGAAAATCAAAATCTAAGGAATACTCAAACGACCATGAAGAATTGAAACAATGACCAAAAACAAAAAAAAAAACCAGACTTATTCCTTCTTCTAGCTTTGATCATCAAGAAGTAGTAGTAGTAGCTCTGTATAACCTACTTATGCACTATCTATTTCCAAAAACTAGATCTTCTTTGGATCCTTCTGTTCCTTCATCTTCACCAGAGCCTCCAGGAAATCTTTCACCTGTGCAATAACATCATATCATAGATACATCTCAGTTGTTCTGGTTTGAATTTGGATGACGAGGGTGGAAAATTCGGATTATCGAAATCATACAAACCTCTGAAGTATCCCTGAGAGAAAAGAAAGCTTTGCTCTCTTTAGGAACCGTGGACACTATAATCCCATAGCCTCGGCTTCCCTCTCGCAATACCTTTACGAAACAGAATGGTACATTGCAGTCAACAAAAAAATTTACACGATACAAGGACAGAAAAATTGCAGCGAAAAACCAGTGAATGATATTTGTGTTTGGGATTTACCTTGAAAGCATCTTCATCTGTTCTATCATCTCCAATATAGATAGGAAGCAAGTCATTTTTATCCCCAAGGCCTGCAATTTTTTTGCACCAGCGACGGGTTATAGATATAAATTGCAGATACAAAACAGGTTCAATCAAAATTCCAAGAATGGAATTACTAACCCAATGATTCAAGAAGAAATTCGACTGCTTTGCCTTTATCCCAGTCGATCACAGGACGGACCTCTAAAACCTGAGGGAGAATAATAAAAAGTTTTAAACTAAGTTCAACAAATAACAAACAAACTTAGAAAAAAAGGAAGAAAGAAAATCAAGACACTAGAAGCCCAACCTTCCGTCCATGAGTTAGTCGTAACCTAGGGTAGTTGTTCAAGACATCATGAACACGCTGTGCAATGATAGGCCAACTCTGAAGCGAAAATGCAAGAAACAAAATCAGAATGACGTGAGGGAGAACATAATGACATAACCCAAAAAAAAAAAAAAAGATAATGACATAACCGAAATCAGAATCAGAGGGTAAAGACAGTAACCTTCTCAGCTACATTGCGGTAATGTACAGATGTGCAGAACTTGTGGTTCTCAACTTTTGCACCTTTAATATCTTTTGTATTCTCAACAAGGGTTCTAAAAACCTTCAACGCAGAAAGATCATAGGATCATTAGACAATTACAAGTAACAAAGTCCAGGTTTAGTGAGCATGAGAGATCTGCAATTGCAACACACCTCGTCAATCATTGGCAGAAACTCACTTGCAGGCTGAAATAGATTAACCTCTTTGCTCTGAAACACATTGAGACACATTTCAATGTTTTTGAAAGGCTAGAATAGTGATTCAAAACCACAGTTTTCTTTTATGAGTCATGGGATATGTAGGAAGAAACTAATGAATAATTTTTACCTGGTCAGTAGATTTAGTGACACTAGTATGGTTAATGGACTGTGAGCCGCTGTCGGGGAACATGATATCCATGCCGTGACTACCAGCATAATAAAGTTCTGTTAGTCCTACCAATTCATAAACCTGGAAATCAGGTAAAGCAAAAAGAGCATGAATCAGTCCACTCAATAAGAAAATGCTCCAAACAAAATTACAGTAAAGTAACAGGCAAGCTCAACATCAGTACAAAATGGTAAAAAACCAGAAACAAATTTCAGTATTAGTTTCTCCCACCGTCTACCCACCTTATCGCGGCTTCTTCCACTGATGATGGCTGTTGGGAAATGCTTTGCTACGTTTCTAACAGCTAAGCGCATCTGAAACAGACATCATCGTGTCATATAGTAAAAAGCATGAAAGATCACCAAAACCTCGAACAGTTGTAGCTACTTACATCAGCAGACATAAAAGCACGATCAGGATCATCGACAATGGGTGAAAGGGTTCCATCATAATCTAAAAATATCACTATCCTACTATTCTTTGCACGACTCATGATTTTGTCGAAGGAGCCAAGAGCCGATGGATACTTGATCTACAAATAAGGTAGAGAAATATACGGTGATGCACATTGTAAGGAAGACTAATAATCAGGAATCTGTTTATTGGTGCAAAGAGACTTACCATCCAAGAACGATAAGCAGTCTCGCTACTATCATCTGATACAACCTCCAAATTTACTGATTTCATACTCTTCTTTCGAGGAGGGGAAGAAGCTTTCATGGCATCTAGCCAACCATTAGAACGAACATCATCAAGCTTCACCGGCCTTCTCTTTGGGATAGCCAACACACTCGTGGAAAATGATGGCCCTCCTTGTGTGCAAGGCAACAGACCTCGAATGCCCAATCTCGATTTGTCCATCAGAGCAGGATCAGTAAGAACAGGAGAAGGTTTTGAAGACTTCAAGTCCATCAAAGAAGGCAACTGTCTCAGCTGTGCACCTAATGATTTACAAAACTAAATTTCCTAAGAAATGACTTCTCTTTTATTGGGATCTCTATCCAACTCTTTTATCAATGAAAAACCAACGCTTTAGTGTTTTCTTATCACTGCTACCAGGTGAGCAGTCCATCAAGCACGGGCTTCCTGAAATCTGCTGACCATCAAATTCAAACAGCAAATTGACAACATAGTTGCAAAAAACAAAAGCTATCCATTCAAACCATTAAAAGACCAGTGAAGTACCTCATTTCGATGACTACAACGCATTTAAATCAGAAACCAGAGCATTTTCCTTCACATAAATGTGATGCAGAGAAGTAATGGACCCCCAAAACCACCAACTAGGACTCCTCTTGCCTGAAAGGGCAAAGCATGATTAGCACAAGCAATTTCCGTCCCATTAGCACTTAACAAATCCAATACAAACAACACAGCAGAGGCAGATAACATAGCCAAAATTGTGGAAACTGACCCTTTAACCTTCTAACTTATGAACTGCCAAGTGCCAAGCACACAATCATTCACATGCAACTTGCAGCCAAAGAACAAAACTTTTTCCAGTGACTGACTACACACTTTGGCCATTTCAGTACAAAAATTAGAAACTTAAGTCTGACACCAGTAAACAGAAAAAAAAAACGTGACAAATCACAAGGATATCTCAAACAACTCAAAGAAGCCCTTAACTCAGATATTTAATTTTGCATCAGTCCTTATACCCAAACTTAGCACAAAACGAATGTAGCAAACATATTGGTGAAAAGAATCTCCAGCTCAACAGAACTACCTACCCAATATCACTAAATGTAATTGCAACTGAATATCATCAAGCCACAAATTTCCAACATTAATCAAGTTCAACACAAGTTTTTGAGCCCATATAACAGTAGTAATCAAATCACTTCTAAGAGAATGAAAAGCAATGAGCAAAGAGAGAAAAAGTGTTCGAGGCAAAACAAAAAACTTCATTCTGGCAATTATGAATCTGAACTGAAAGACGTAACAGTGTTCAACTAAGGGTGCATGAACCTTGTTTAAGCCGGTGGTTGTACCCGATTCTTTAATGCTTAGATCAATTCCTTGAAGGGATGTAATGGTTAAAGTGTTACACTCCCACAAAGTAGTCAAAAAGCCCATTTGTATTGAAGAAAATCATGCACCTCGGAACTAACACAGGCAAAAAGGCAGCAAAAAGATCCCTAAGAATTACTTGTAAACATGAAGGAAAAGAGGAACCAACAGAACAGAACCAAAGGTTTCCTGTTAGAGTACAAAAACTCTGTTTGTTGGCTCCATTTTAATGGGATCATAACTATAAGTTTATTTTATAACAATTTTTTACGGTCAATTGTAACTTTGACCTGTCAACTAAAAGGAGACATCTCCAGTGCATATCCTCTTAAAATCATAATCTGCAGCTTTTCAGACAAGTAAAGTGCTGCTTACTGAGCTCTCTGCCCTTTCTATTTATCAAAGAAAAGTCCAAATTTGCAAAGCAACCCTTTTTCCTTTCATTAAAAAAAATGTCAAAACTGTCAAAAGTTGCATCTGGAATTACAGAACTACAGGGAAAAGTTAAGAAGAGGGGGGGCTACTCAGAGTACTAACTTCTAACGCACCATTTACTTTTAAAAAATGAAAATGAATATTCAGTTTCAGAAACCATGAGTATCATAATGGAATCAGAGACATGGTTAGCAGTTTTCCTGCAGATCCGGCATAAAATCATCGATTGCAGACAAAAACAAGCAAAAACCTTCCATTAAACACAATAATCATCTTCTAATGTCATCACCTTTAACTCAAATGATGTGACTCGTCAACCATCCAAACTAATATTTTAAAGCTACTGACCACAGGCCACTTCATTACGTGTGTGAATGTATCCAAGAGAGATATAGATCACAGATTAGGGAAAACAGAACTGGCCTAAAACCACATGGAAGCACTGGTAAGTGGTAATCATTGTTAATAAAAAAAGATTAAAGAATTATTAGTCCAAATATTTCTCATAATGATTACCAAATTTTGATTGAGCACCCCTGTTATCCCTTTAGCAGTTCTGGACAATTTCTGGGAGTTCTTTCTGACCATGAGATTTTTCCAATTCTTACAAAGCAGAAATGGTTTCTTTAACAAATTACAAACACACAAGAAAAATGTACGGCCTCAAAGTTAACAACTTGATTTTAGAGGGAAAAAGAACAGCTACTTTTAACAACTTAATCTGGCATTTCCTATTCAAAAAGTCACAAACTCATTCATACGTGAGGAAATCAAAAGAAGACATTTTTGCAGAAGAACTCTATATTAATTATTGGCCAATAACACGAAGATTAGGCCAAATTATAACAGCAAAACGTTAAAATGTGTACATTTCCAACAGAAAACTGATTAAGACACATAATCAATATATCAACATCTTAGAGCAACCGACAACATATTATATTTTACGAAATAAACGACCGGTATCATCAGCTAAACAATTGTGCTGTCACATCAATATAATCGTATAAAAAACACCAATAAATTATGAATACTAACCAAACGTCCACGTGTATGAGCACATACAATCGAACAAAATTTTTACTAATCTATTCAGCCTATCTGTAAATTTCTCGGGCATTTCTTGAACTTTAGAAAACCAAACACACGAAAACATGCCCCATCTCAGAGACAGTTGCAATCAATGATGCATCAATTTGATTTTTTTAATTTTTTTTTTCCAAAGAAAACCCAGAAATGGAAATTCAAAAAAGATTGAAACTTTGCATGAAATAACAGAAACCAGAACCACCATTAAAGCCGTATACAATTGAAAGAACAGCACCCCTCTTCCCAAAAACAACTTTGGAGCCTTATTTCAATGGCATTCAAAATTACAGTGATTGAAAAATCATGGGTTTATGAAAGAAAGCTAAAACCAAAAAGAGGGAAGAAGAAAAAGGGAAAAAAAAAAAAAAGAAATCTTGAATATGTTATACAAAATTTTACCTGCTTCAAAAGGGTTAAACAAAGTTGAAATCTTTATCAAGAAATCATCAGATACAGGCAACCATCCAAAGTCGAAAAATAAAAATAAAAATAAAGAAATGATATAAACCAAGTTCAACTTTTTGATGAATGACAAAAGGCAAGAAGATGAAATAATGATGTAGGAAATGAATGTACCTGGTAGAAAAGAGGCGGTTAATGGTTATGGAAAAAGAGGAAAACCCTAGGAAAATACTACAAAAATTGTTTTAACAGAAAAAAAAAAGATACTGGGAGGGAGAGAGAGAGAGAGATGAAGAGGGGAAAAGAGGTGGAAAAGCAGAAATTATAAACAAGAAAAGCGAGAGGGAGAGAGAGAAAAGAGGGGAGAGAACAGAAAGAGAGAAAAGAGAAGGAAGAAGAAGTATTTGAAGCCGAAAAGTTTGGGTATTTATAGCATTTGATGGCCTCTGAACAACTCTTAAAATTAAAGACGTGCCAAACAAGGCAATCTCCGCCTCCTGCTTCCGGTTGGTTGTTGTTGATTCTCCCCCGATTCACAGCATTTGATCCCAAGTTCCCCCTCCCTTTTATAGTTTTCACCTTCCACCACCATAATTGTAATGTTCTTTTTCCGTCCCAAAAATATTATCTAGTTTGGGACGAACAGTATTTTTTACCCGTCACAAATTAATCACACAGATTTATCATATAAAATACCTCATAACAATTATATAAATGTTATGGAGATTATTAAGATGGCATTCAAGCAATAGATTTGGGAAAACACGAGTTTACATTAAGGATTGATAATTCAAACTTGAATTTTATAGTTCTAGTAGAGAAAATGAATCGTGCTTGACTCGTGCAAATACAGTACTTTTTAAGTTTTAAAACGGTTTAATTTGTTTGAGAAGATTTGCTGACTTTTGAGAAACAAGACTCAAAAATTATATTCTCGTGACTTCTTCGGTAATTTGAAAGATTCTAGGAGTTGGACATTGGCTCAATATTTTGGGGTGGCTTAAATTTTTTGTACAAAATAAATTTTGAGTGTTGGTGACTGATCAATGCGGTTAAGATACGGTGTCTGTAATACTTTACGCGTTGATATAGACATTAATACTCCCTCTGTCCCAAAATTATTGTCCAGTTTGAAATTTCACTTTTAGTACAATTTAAACTAGAAATGAAAACCTAAACTGGACAATAATTATAGGACGGAGGGAGTATAATATTATCAATGATTAACTAAATCATCCAGTTACCATAATACCGTCTTTTGCTCATTTAAAATGGCTCCATGCACTTGGACATGTAATATTGTAATTAGACATCCAATTCACAAAGTTAAGTAAATCGTTAGATATATTTTCCAAGCAATTTGTAATTTTCATATGAACTTTTAAACCAAATTTCAGCTGTGGGCCAAAATAACAGATTATGAAACCTTCAGGTATGTTTGACCACACTTTTCGCAATCTTAACGTATTGTACATACTTCGCAAACAATTTATATTTGTTCTTTAAGCGAGCGCAAATTCTTCTTTTAATATTTCTACTACCGTTTTTCTCCATTACAACAAATTTTATTTGATTTTCAAATGAAAAAAAAAAGGTTGAAAATGCTACATATCATTCAAGCTACTAAATATCTTCAAAATGTACACACCGAAATAATTAAGGGAAGTATTAATTTTGCTAAAAGAAAAAAAAAACATTTTATATTGTCCTTAAAAAAACGAGTTCTATTAGTTTAATTAAAACAGTATGAACAGATTAAAGAAACTAGCATAAACGTTTACATGACAACGTACCTAGTCAGCATGAATGAATACAACATATCAAATCATTTTCAACATGAGTTACCAAATACCTCATCAATTACGTTATGGAGTATCATAACTTTTGAAATATAATATATTTATATATAATTTTTCATTTTCTACATAATAAACCGAAAAGAAAAATAAACATGGATCTTTCACGAATTCAATTAGGACATCTCTAGCTCCCATAATGATTGTCCAAGAAGAATTTTTTTTAGTACAATTTTTACAATTGTTTTGGGATATTAGACTCCCTCTCTCCCAAAATGATTGTCTACTTATTTTTACTACATTCTTTTTAATCATTTTTGGACAAATGGAGTTGATAATTATATCAATTTTATTATATTTCTTTTGTTCCAAAATGATTGTCCAATTTAGTTTTAAAATTTTAGTACAATTTGACTGAAAATAAAAATTAAAATTAAACAACCATTTCAGGACTAATAATAGGATATATGTTTATCTGCCTAAATCATTCTTGAATAAGTAAGACATCAATAATGAAAACATCAACGGTTAAAAGCTGTATTTAAGCTTACTCCATTTCTACCAAGTGCTATCGCTTCTCTACCATAGGTACTTTTATTCATTGCGGATATATTGTTAGGCAAACTAAAATTCAGTTATGGTCGGATCGTATAACTAATGTTAAAAACATTTTATTTATGATTTATTGTACGAGAGTTTCAGTTCATATACATCTCGCCTCGAATTTGTTCTTTTTGCCTCAACAAAAATAGGAAGATGTCATCGGACCAAGTAAATCTATCTTCAATTTCAATGTGGTTTGTTGGAGAATTACTTCCCTTCTTAAAATCTATCTTCAATTTCAATGTGGTTTGTTGCCTCAACGAAACTTCTGAACAAAGCTTGATTATGTCACCAATTATAGGACAAACTACAAATAAGTGACCCTCTTGATTAAATAATAGGAAATTGGAAATTATCACCCAAACGAAGTCCCATGCTAGTCCATGTTCCGTATATGGGCTAGTTTTGTGCATACATTCATCCATACACCATAATTACATTAGAGATTTTTCGTACCGTTGTATTAGTTTAAAATAGTAAGAGGTGTGTCTGGCAAACTAATTGACAAAAATCTCTCTATTAATTAATTGTTATGTAAAATGAGTAAGTTGTATCATTGATACTTCTATCTATAATAATACGGAATTTGTTTTAACACATCAAAATAGGAGTTAAGATTAGTTCCAAACTATAACAAATATTCATTGTCATTAAAGAATATGGTTCAATGTTTTAGTTCAACCCGAATAAAATTATGACTATTTGTTAAGCTGATACGACACGCTCTGTTGATTGTTATGTAAATCTAGCAGTTCACAATTGTACATTAGACTACTAGTTACACACAATTTTTGTTAATGTGTTAGTTTTGCCACAGTAAAAATTATGTCTGATGATCGACAATTATGTCTGATGATCGACTGACTGTTGATTGTTACGCAGACCGATAGACTGGACATTTATTCATCTGCTATTGTTTCACCATAATGAATAATGCAATGTGATGATTTGTTAGTTTCACTGCGATGTGAGTCACTGCTGACAATCAAGACAGGAATCTTTATATAGACCGAATATTTATCCATCTGTCAATGTTTCACCAGAATGAATGAATGCAATGTGATTATCTGTTAGTTTCACTGCAATGTGAGTCACTGCTGACAATCAAGGTAGGAATTTTTATACTGGCCTGCCATTGTTACACCAGCGTGGATGAATGAATAAAATGCAATGATCTGTTTGTTTCACCGCACTGTGAGTCACAGCTGACAGCTGAATTGACACGAATCTCTGAATAAGATCGACAGACATAATATTTATCCATCCGCTATTGTCACACCAGAATGAATGAATGAATGTAACGTGATGATCTGTTCATTTCACCGCGTTATATATAAGTCACAGCTCATAACCAAATTGACACGAATCTTGAACAATTACAGTATATATTTACTGTATAAGTATAGAGCGATTAACATTACATCACACAATTGTTTTGTCCCAGATGTTGTATTAATTTTTGTCGCACGATTTGCAAATGCTGTCATTAAAGATGTGCTTTCATGAAAAGACGTGTTTAGTTAGTCCGATGGGAAGAGTTTTTTAGTTTCTTCTAATCAAATGAAAGAGTACTGCTCAAAAGTAATTAGTAAAATCTCACGTTTTTAAAAAAGCACTTACCATTTCGGATTCGGAATGGATTTTTTTTTTTTCCCCCTAACGTTTACTAAAGCAGTTTTCGTCTCTTTTATGGAAGTGTACTATTTTTCCAGTCCTTTTGGTAAGCCTCTCAAACAAATCACAAAGGGTGGAAAGACGGAGGGAAGTGGAATTTGCGAAAAATGGAATAAACGAGCAAATACATACTAGTATTTAAAGATACCGTACGTCACCAGGTGTATGTACATCATCGTATATGTACGTGCATTTTCTTCTGTACCAAAATTTCCTTTTTTATGTTTTTAGAAAAACGGTAGCGGGTCCACCTTTTCACGTCTCCAGCCTTCAAATTTGTATAGCAGATGATACCCTTTTTTCCAAAAAAGAAAAAAAAAAAAAAAGATATTAAGAAGCCACGTGAAATTGAATCAGATTTATAGTAAAATGGTGAGGAAATGAAACAAGTTTGTTAGGTTTAAACACTTGTGACGTTATGATGTAACACTTTTTGCCCCTTTAGTGGTACCTTTTTTTATTTTGGTAAGTTGCGAATTGACTTGAATTTTCCCCCCTTTTCACATGGGAAAAAAATAAATAAAACAAGTAAACAAACAATAATTAAAAGAAATATCACAGTGCAATCGATTGAAAAGTTGAGTCAACGATCAAATGTAAGTTGTAAAATTGCAATTTTCAGTCCTTATAAAACTTGTTGTAGATTTTAGATCATTAGATGAAAGTTTCAGTCATGCACAACACCACTAATCTTTCAACCGTTGATAATAAATGTAAGTAATATCTTTGAAATGGTGTTGCTCAAAAACATTTTGCATTGCATATATGCCTTTGTAGTTTTTACTTGTTGCATCACTCAACTAATTAATTAACCTAATCTTCCACTACTCTTCTTTTGACGGAAGCAATATTAATCCGTCGAATTGGATGGTTCAAAATTATTACTCTCTTCGGTTCCAATGAACATATATGCTCCCTCCGTCTCATAATTATTGTCCAGTTTGAGTTTTCATTTCTACTTCAAATTCTACTAAAAGCGAAATATCAAATTGGACAATAATTATGGGACAGAGAGAGTAATTGACAGTACTCATTTTGGTTAATAATAATATACTACTCACATTAATGTAAGAAGAACGATGCAAGAATCTTTCCTTATGCTGGAACGTGCACTTAATATACCATTTTCCGTGTTGATGCGAGTTCGAGATTCATGTGTTTGGAAAAACATTCGCGGTCAATCATGTGAAATGGAGAAATTGCGAAGCTTTTATATTTTGGCCACCACCCAATCAAACCGCCATGGCCTAAAAAGTAACCTTATAAAACTACCTCGGACGGTTTGTTCAAGGATATTTTTGGTCCAATGGGAATTGAGTAGCTAGGATCCTTACTTTTTTATTTTTTTTTGGGCTGTTCCAAACTAATAGGGTATGGACCACTCTCCCAAAATTTGTACCAATAAAAAAGATTTGATCGGAGATCATATATAGAATGGAATTCTTTGATTCAACGGCTGTTGACTAAAGGGATTTAACAGGGGCTTTTTGAGCAGTGTGGAATGTGAAAATGGTCGTGTTGCGCATGTGGAAACAGTGAAAGTCCAACTCCTTTTATGTCTGTCTATTAAAAAAAAAAATTAGTGTGACAAATCCGTTTTATGTGCTAATGTACATGGTATTGTTTAATTATAACAACCAAAAAGTCACAAAAGCTTTGATTAAACAGACTAATTAATGAGTAATCAATGAGTTTGTGACCGAGTAAAAGAGACTCGCGTTCAAATTTAATCGCTGCCAGGTGTTCAAAATGGACCAAGCGACCAATTTTCAATTATCGTTGATAGTTGTATTTTTGTTCGTCATTTAACTAACTATAGAAGATGTTAATCCAACCAAAAAAATTAATTATTATTCTGAATAGTCGATATTGTGTAATACGAAACCATTGAGTTTATGTGATCTACATTTTCATGATACAATGTGGAAAGTTTGTAAGACAGCCTAGCTGCTACATTTTATTTATTATTATTGTGGTAGTACTAGCTAGAAATAATAGTATTGTTATTTTCTTGGGTATTTTAAAACTTCTGAAAAGAAATTCTACAATATAAGATTATATACTGTTCAACCCCGTGATTACTGATTATTATACCATTACTGTTGGACGACACTATTAATGGACCACAGAGAATCGGTGGCCAGATTTTGACTACAATGACGGAATACTTAACCGGAATTTGGCTACCCGTGAGCAACTATGGCACCACTGCTCTAGCAAATTAATTATTATAGTATATTCCATCTGTCCCAAAATATTTTTCAAATTTATCCAAAAAAAAAAAAGTGTCATACGTTAAATGATAATTGTTTACATTGAATTGTGTACTAAAAATTAAAACAAAATAAATGTTTTAAGACAAATTAAACATTAAATCTAGTTACTAATAAAGGATCGATATCGATGTTGCTGGTGTAATTGCAAGTAGTACATATATGTTTACGGCGCTAAGCAAAAAATTTGTAAGAAATGTACTGTCAACTCAAAATATGTACCTTAATGCGTTTCAGATAGTATCATTTTACGTTGTATTACTAAATTTTTGATGCATCAGTTAATTTCATGATAGCATCAACTATACGAAGATAAGATATTGTTGATGCAACAAAGTGACAAACTCAGTTAAATCATCACTTTCGTTTATTTGATGAGATATCGATGGTATATAAATTTCTAATTAAGGAGAACATTTTTTTTAAAAAAAAAACGATGCAATCCGAGACTTATCAAACTAAACCGTAATTTACAGATTTTGTGAGAGTGTTCATACCATACTTTAGACCATTATGCCATTCTTTAGAACATTACAGGGGGAAAAAAAAATAAGAAACATAAAAACGATGTTTTAACAACTACATTGCTCGGATACAGGACGAGTTTAAATTGTCTCCACCGTGAAAGACAATAAAATAATACTGTATTACACAAAAGAGAGTTTTGTTAATTTATAATTGTAGTTTTTGAAAGCTGGAAAAAAGTAACACGGGGGCGGAGGGGAGAGGCGGGCCAATGGTTGGTAACAATAATGAAACGAGGACGTTAACGTCTTGACGTGGTCACACTAGGGATGTCGACTAACTGGGAAATTTGTAAAATTTTCTTGTTTGAATTGGGACAAACGAACTGGAACAAAGTTTCACAACTCAGAACGACGTGGTGGCCACTTCCCCGCTTGAATGCATGACATTTTGCCCTTGGAAACCAATTTTCTTTGAAGACTAAAATTGTGATCATAATATAGATTGGAAGAAATATGTATCGCGGTGAATAAGGTCGGTCCGATAGGATCCAGAGAGTTGATTGCCTTTGTTATTTGCTTGTTTTTATATACTCCCTTCGTCCCATAATTATTATTTAGTTTGAGTTTTCATTTCTAGTTCGAATTGTACTAAAAGTAAAATTTCAAAGTTGACAATAATTTTAGGACAGAGTGAGTACTACCAGTGAACTAATAAAATAGAAAATGACGTATACAGTAAAAATGAGCATTGAAATGAGATAGTGACTACGTGTTGTTGCTCCAAATAAAATACCAAGTGAAGTAAACTTTCTTCCATCTAGATCATTTATATATTTGGTGTTTTTATATATACGGTGTTTCAGCCATATGTAACTTAATTCTTATAAGAAATTAGTCTAGTCTTTAGTCATAACTCGAGAGTAAGTAGCAACTAGTGCTATCAAATAATGAATCAAAAAAATTGATTGACGTATTCTAACCCATAAATTAGTTCAATAATCTAATCTCTAGTTAAAGTACTTACTATATTATTTAATAAGGTTTTATATTATGTACTTCTATTATAATTGGACAACATAATAGGTACTCTTTCTCCTTACAAAAAAAAAAAGAGTGAAGAAATCGATTATTTCGTAAAGAAGCCTTAGTTTCGCAATTTTCATTATGTACTTTAGAATTAGATTAGAATTTCCGTTACATTTTTTATAATGTTTGAGGAACCTATGTTTTTTTTAAAAAAAAAAATGGTCAGTGAACCCGAATGAATAAAAGTGATCAAATTCGTAAAGAACTATTAATGGCCGATCACACAAAGCAACAACAATTAAATGTTATTACATGTTGATTCTGAGTGTATGGTTTAGGTTTGATACAATGACAGATATCTCGTGCCTCTCGTCCAAGTACATGGACTGAAAAGGATTGATGTTATGGGATTCTAAACTAGCTATAAATGATTAAACGCTTTTCGATTTAGAATATGAGAAGATGAAGTTCATAATCCACAGTGGACGTTCCTTTCATGAAAAAGAAACATTTTGAAAACTTTCCCTTTAAAATTAAGTTAGCTTTTTTTTTTTTTTTGGTCTTTTGCAACAACGATGAATGGTCCATTTCGTGACTGATCTCTTTTTATTATTATTTTTATTGTTATCACGGTTGTACTTTATTAATCTAGTGACATGCATGATTAAGAAACCTCCACGAACTTTAAGCTAGCTCAGCCAACAATTGAAAAATGATAGTAATAATAATATTTTTTCGTCCCAAAATTATTGTCCAGTTTAAGATTTCACTTTTAGTACAATTCGAAATAAAAAAGAAAATCCAAATTGGACAATAATTATGGGACGGAGGGAATAATACTTTTGTGGAGAAAATATTGCTCATATTTATAATAACCATGTTTCTGGAACTTCCAAAGTTCCAAGCAATTAATCAAACCTTTTTACCACGATCCACGAAATCTCAGAGGCCACATTGACTGATAATTAAACTGTTAACAATTCGAAGAAGGATCCAGCAAATTAAATGCTTTTACATAAGAAATATACATGATCAGCTATAATCTCATTAATGGCAGGGAGACTAATTTTGCAAGTATGTAGTATTTTTTTATCACTTGAAATTACATTTTTATTGATCGATACTTTTCTAGTTCATACGTTTCTAGCTTTTTTTCTTCTTCTTTTTTTTTCCCCCTTTCTTTCTTTCTTTTAATTTGCAATTTGTACATTCTTTTTTATGTATCTGAATAAGTTAACCCAAGTGAAATGTTGTATCAGGATTACTTCGCGCCTCAACATGATCATCCAAAAATTTTTAGCACTACAAGTATGATTTTGGAACAGATGAAATATGGATCGTCTATTGAAGTTTAATATCACCTGAAGTCCTGAACTACCATCATTATTTAGGGAATGTGCACAAACATAATGTAATTTCTATTGGTGCTTTAGAGATGCCCTGAAATGGCCAACTATTTGGTAAAACTAGAATTGTTACTTTGCTTTTTGAGTCATGTTGATTTATTTGTTGTCAACCGAAGTTTCTTTTGCTTTGTCCTGCCTTTATTTGCTGAATATTCCAGGACTAGACTAACAAGCACAACTATTTAAGAAGAAGTGCAAGGTCACGTAAAATAATTGAATATGAATTTTTCAATTGCTTAACGTTGATGAAGATCTAGAAAGTCAATGCATGTGAATATAGTATAGGTTACTTTTAGTTTTTTCCATCATGTTTCATTTCATTATTAATTCATAAAAATCTTGGTGACTATTTACCAAAACAAAATGGTTAGTATATATTTAGGTAAAAGTCATATTCAGTTAACCGAACAAGTTAATGAATCTTTGACCGTTGAACTTCACAATTGCTTACGCACTACTACGAACTAAGCCAAAAAAATTATTTCATTGCTGATATTGAAGAAGTAGCCTTTGATTTCATTAACCAATGCAATGCGTTCCTTTTGTAGTACATGCTATAGCAGCTAGCCAGCTACCGTTACAGAAAGGAAGTTGTATTTTGTTGCTGGCAATCGGTTAAACAGATATCTAAGACAATAAACCCTACTTGTTAATGTTCGAGCTACCAAAAAAAGAAAAAACAGTCCACGACTTGTTACCATCAACAAGTAATTTCCAGTTCAGGTTCTATACATGCATAAGAAGACGTACGATGGAGAAACCATCAGCATCGCTATAATATACTATGTTGCATAATATTCAAAATCTTCGTACCCCAAATATGAGTTGGCGCCAGCAATTAACTTTGCTAGTCAGAGAAATAGAAAGTAGAAATTTCAATGTAACCTTGCCATTTCGTGTGGAGTTTCGCCCCCGACATTGTTACCAAATACAAGAATTTCTTCACCTAGAGAAGTTTATTTATAAATATATATATATATATATATATTACACACAGAGCGTCTGAAATCACTATACCAACTAATATGGATTAAATCAGTCAGTATTTTGATTTCATCAGTGGTGAAATATGAATATATGCCAGTCTCCTTCCCTTATTCTTAGACGGAAAATTAGCCCAAAAAATGAAGAAACACAATTTTTAGTAGTAATTGAAAGTTACTTTAGGGATCTTGTCTTTGTAACTTCTGCACTAATTAGAAAAAACATATATAACTCTATTCAGGGTCAAGGGGATGATTATAATTTAGGATTCTATATCAAAGAACAGGTAAAAAAAAAAAGATTAAAAAAAGAAGAAAGAATAGCGATCTTCAATAAGGCTCTATGAGGTTCAATCAGTCAAGAGGTCAATTCCTAATGGAGGTGGAATGGACCTAGGTGATTATGAACTTAAGCATAAAGACATGAATTAATTTAACAACCACAAGGACTTATAAAGTTGTACAAGGCCCCTACCATAAAAACAAAGCTTCGGTACTGTTTTTTAATCACTATCTGGCCTTTGTCATGTCACAGGAAAGTAACCTTAAACAAGACCAAAAAAAAACGAAGAAAAAGAAAAAAAAAGAGGGGGGGGGGGGGGGGGGTTGGGGAATATATTGTGGTCGACTTCTTTGACAAGTGAGAACCAAGTAACATCGATTTTCGACTTATGAGAACTATCATGTATGTCGATCGTACTACAGTCATTCTTCAATTACGTTGTTTCGAAATTCATCGGTGTCGACAAGTGTTCTTGATAGAACTTTTTATTATTCTTAATCAAACGTGAAATTTTTATTTTTACTTTTTTTTTTCTTCTGAGAAATAGCTATTCATGTCGGCCACCTCGCTAGTTTGTCAATAGTCCATCATGTGAGAAATACAAAGGAACAGAAATAAAATAAGGCTCGCGTGTAACATGTTCTTGTTCTTGGTTCATCATCGTGAAGATCGACGTGAGAAATTAATATGAGAAGAAGACGAGCAGAATTAAAGTTTTTCTTTTGACTATCAAATACTAGTATTATTAATTAAGTGTGCCTTAGTGCGTGTTGGCTTACATGACTAGGAAATACGAAATACTACTTCGTGTAAGTATATAGTCAAATTCTATTTCAAAATATAGCTGGCTATGTATGTTTCGAGAATCAAACTTCCATAGCTAGATTCTTAAAATAATATACCATCACCACATTCAACTGCACCAATTAGGGGAAACTAGCTACATACCCGACCAATTCAAAATATTTGGTTGTTTTGGATTAACATTTGTGGTCACATGTGAAGGTTAAAAATTAATCTAAGTAGTTCATCTAGTAATTTAAAGTCTACCTAGTACTTACCACATTAGGGTTCATTTCCAGCAATTTTTTTTGTAGAATGACGAATAGGATCGAGGGTTATTGTTGAGTTGTGGTAGTTAACGTGGGCAAGTTGGTTAGCCAACTGTTGGATTAATCAAATTCTAATCTTCTATAATTATGACTAGATTATTACGGAAGATAAATGGACAAGTTCTGAATCGAACGTGTGTCACCTACATTGGTGACAAATGGCCAAAATTACATTGAATATTCAGATCACCTGAATTAAGGACTACTTGTGCAAGTAGCTCTGGAATATCAAAGTATGATATAATGTCTATTCTGCAAGTTGCTGATATGAGATCCAAGTGGTGGTCCTCATTATTTCGGAGGTCATTCATCCACGTACGATTACGATGCATGTTGCCATAAAAGAATTGAGCAAACTCATGAATTGAACTTGGCGTTGCCATTTGATTTTAGTCTCTCTTATCTTGAAAAATCAAGTCCATGATCTTCATTATTTCTGTTAACTATTTAATCGCCTCCTTCAAAAGTCAGTCTTAGTTGGAAGGAAAGATCTTGAAATTATAACATTTTCATAGAATATCCTCACTAAAATTGTGTATTCAATTTGTGTTAAGTTGTATTTATAAGTGTACAATGAAGGGATTAAAACAAAAAAATTTCGCCGAGTATCCTACTAGTAGTAATTTTGTTGTCATTCACCTAATGAAATTGAGTTCTTCTGTCGGTTAATGATACTGATCGGTTGTTATCCAATCTATCTTATAATAAAATCAACTTTAAATTTTATAACTACCTAAAAATCTCTAGATCGATCGAGCACTCAACTGCCTGATGTTTGTCACTTTCAAAATTTCACGTCGAGGAAGCCAATGCTTGTTCAGATGAGCGTGACTTCTGATTTCAATATTGCAAATAAAACAAATATATATATATTTATATATTACTCCCCCTGTCCTATAATTATTGTCCAATTTAAATTTTTATTTCTAGTTCAAATTGTATTAAAAATAAAATCTCAAACTGGACAATGATTTTGAGACAGAGTGAGTATATTTCAACTTGAGCTTGTTAAATTAGACATTGTTGTGCCTGTTTAGTACGCCTTTTCGCCTAACTTGATTTTTTTTTCCTCAATATTTTTGTTGTTTACTTGAAGATCGGATTTCAGTTTTATTTGTTGCTTTCTTACAGCTTAACAAGGCTTAAGGCTTCCCTCAAAACTTTTTCTAAAATAATAATAATAATAATGATGATAAAGAGGCTTTAGGTTCGTTTTCTCATATGGTCAAGTGTCAAAGTACTCATCAAAGATCATTGTTAATTTACAATACTCGTTTCATCAAATTAATTAGTTCTCCACATGTCCTACAAAAATAATCTACGAATTATAAAGTGAATTACTCATAAATCTGTCTCAAAATAATTATTCAATTTAGATATTATTATTAATACAATTTAAACTAAAAATAAAAATTCAATCAACGTAATCATTTCGAAGACAAAAAAAAATTATCATTTTGAGATTTTAAAAAATCAGCAAATGAGTCTCTAATTTTGTAACGAAAGAAGGTATCTACATACGTTGGTAGAAAACTCACACTGAACTATTCCAATTAAAGGCTCACAGAAAAATGTATAATAACATTGATAAAGGTGCAAAATCACAAACATTATTTTGTACTCCCATCACATCACTCAGTAAGTCATTTCATCATTCACTGAATCAAATTTCAGACTCACTAGCTAAAAATGGAGGGAGGTGAAATCTGGGGAGATGTAACAAATCACCACTGAAATTTTTTTTAAAGTGTTTCCTTTCCAAGACTACTGGATAAGATTTACAGTGGAAAATGCAAAAGCAACAGAACAAGTGGCTAATATTTCCTCATAATCTGGTCTTCTACACACATACCTGTAAATCCCTGTAACTCATAGGTGTTGATTGATTGAACAGACAATCTTTACTGACATAACTAACAAGTGGGGAGTAATTTATATATCTATCAGGACAATTCTATCCATCACTAAGTTAATTCATGATTCTGATGTTGCTGCTCCTTATCAGGATGATCTGGTGCAGTTCGTGTCTTCCTAATTTTGCATGTGAGCACAACATCTCCTCACTTCCCATGCAAAACCCGGAAAATTGGCCGTTGAAAATTTGGCTATTCGATTGCTAAATAGCCAGATATTCCATGTAGTATACGAGAACAATAATCTATTTCGCTAATTGAAAATAATTATAAACTTGTATAATACTACCTCCATCCCAAAAGAGTAGTCCACATTGAGTTTTTAAATTTGTACTAAAAGTAGTACAAAACTTAAAACTCAATATGGACTATTTTTGTGAGACGAGGAGAGTATTCTTTGATAAGATCTATCCACTCAAGTTTAGCGAATCGAATTGGAATGTGGTTTTTGTGTTACCTTACTCAAACTATTCTGCATATGGCTTTCGTTTGTGAAGAATGAAAGACACACATAATGCAATTAATTTAGCAATGTGAATTACGTTTCTAGTGGTTAAAAGAAATTTCAATTCGATTTCCTCCTTTTGGTCTTTGCAATGAATTCGGATTGAGTTAGTCAATGCGTGAAAGTGGGGGTCTCGTGAACAAAAAAGAGGTTCTAGTATAGAGCACCAATTGTGCCATTTGGATTGGAGTATTGGACTAGCTGTAAAATTGTAACTTGAATTTTGAAAGAGGCTGATAACAGGGAAATTTGGTGTTTATAGTTGCAAAATATGATTAATCCATTATAGGATGACCTAAACTTTCTATGCCAAAGAAAACATTTCGAACATCTGGAACTTCCTAATTTTGCAAAAAGCAACAACGATATTTTAAATTCAGCGAAAGAATTAGAAAAGTTACACTGACAGCGTTAGTATTAATCATGCCCACAGGAAATGTAATTTTGTTGCGGACTATCTAGTTACACTGGTAGCGTCGAATCCAGGAAGCTTAACTCGACTAGATTCGCCGCCACCAAGAGTCCGTTGGTGGTTATACCATGATGCTATCGGGGTTGCATACTCCCGCCGTGTCGTTGTATAATGTTGTAGCCGAATATATTCTCCTTGTTTATCAAAAAAAAAAAAGTTGGTGTTTAGAAACGACAGTACACAAATTCATGAGCTAGAAGTGATCTGGTTCCAAAGTTTTGGGCTCTCATTTTGTGTGGGGTACAATTTTTTGGTCCAGTCCACCATATGAAGAATTGTCTCTATGCTATACACAGACTTGAGGCCTGTCTCTGTATCTGTAAATGTAATGGACTAAATGTAATGGACTTTGTTATTTCAACCTTTCCCAAACTCAGAAAAGGCCTTATGAGAATTTGTTTGGTCTCTTTTTCTGCCTCAAAACACTGCATTGGTGACTGTCATTACTGTTTTCTAAGATCAAAACCAATACTAAGACTGGTGCATACAATTCAGAATAGGAAAGTTCATAAACTAAACCAAGTTAACCAACAATGGCCCTGTGAATTCCAAAGTGCAAATGCATATTGCAGCAATCAAAGAATTTACAATTATCATATGGCTTCTTGTAAAACAGTACATTGAAATCCTACATTGGTAATGAAGATATCATTCATACCTTCCACAACCACAAGTACTAATGCAGCATCTTTTAAGCTGAACTATTTTCCTATAGTCAAAACTCCTGAACCTACTTCTACAAGATGTTGTCACCCTCAAAAAATTGGAAAACTGGAACCAAAATGGTCCAAATTTGAGGAATTAGAACTATATCCCTAAACACAATTCAGAAGGATGAACAGTTCAAAATTGCTAAGAACTAAAAAGGTACAGAAAGCACTCAAAACAGCAGCTAGCCAAACCTTAGAACCTGTTGAAGCTCCTGGAAAACGAACATCAAGGAATTGCTGCTCACCAACACAGAACAATGTACAAAATTCTCTTCAAAACCTCCACTATTGATAAAAATCCAGAGAGTTTTTTTTTCCCCCTCAAATGATAGGAAACTTGCATTTCTCAAACTCCTTGAGCAGTTTCTGATCATGAAACCCAACTAGAAACCGTGCCAGAGCTTCGAAAAACAGGGCAGCCTGATAAACATTGGTGGCATTCAAGATATCCGCAAGCGCACTTTTCCTGAGCCGATTAGCATCCAAAAACACATTCACCAGCTCTTCCATCTCACCAGTCAGTGCCTCCTCAATGGCTCCCTCCATCTTCTCCTTCCTCCCATCAAACTTCTTCCAATCAAATCCCACCCTCTCCACGAACAGGGCTTGCGCGTTCCTCGCACGTGCCGCCAGAGAAGGCACCATTAGCCTCAACCCACACTCAATGTGATCCACCTTCGCCATCAACGTGTTGGTGGGACTCTTCCAAGCCATCAAAACCTGCCACGGCATCGCGTCAAGAAACCGGCAGATTTCCGGGAAATTCGCGGCCGTCCGGCCGTTATCGGAACTCCCTTCCGACTCTTCGTCTTCGAGGAACGATCTGAGGAGGTTGGTGAAGAGATAAGGGTGCAGATCGCCGAGCCAGAGAAAGGGCCGTTCGAGGGAATTACGCCAATCGGGGTAGAGGAGATGAGAGACCTGATCGATTGAGGCGGCGGCGAGATCGAGCTCTTCGTAATAGGCCTGGAAGTGGTGGTGGATGGCGTCGACGTGGGTGGCGAGGAGGGTTGGGGAGGAGCAGGACACCATGGCACGGCTGAGCTGCGGCAGCAGGGAGTTCTTGAGGGTGTTGAACCATTCCTTGTAGTAGTTCTTGAACGGCTTGATTGCCTTCTTCTTATTCTTCTTCGTAAGCCCAGAAATACCTGTTCTTGTTCAACCATTTCAGCCAATAAATGAGTCAAAAAACAGTGATTATCGATGATTCAACGTGTTTCTTGATGAATAATTAATCCAGGAGACAAATACTAGTAGTAAACGTACCTATGGCTTTCAACATCTTGATGATTCTTGGATGAAAATCTGGAGTAATTGAAATGAGCCCTGAAAAAGCACCGTCCTGTAATCCGTTATCTTCTCAATTCGTTTTCTGTGTGGGTGATAAAATGGGGACTCATGATTTCTCCGGCGAAAAGAACGACGATGGAGCTGGAGATGAAAAAGAACTGAAAATACTTGGTGGGCTTTTGAGGAGCTAGCTAGTTGGTAATTTGGTAATGGTTACATTTCTGTTATTCTTTGAACGGAAAAAGTGGATATGGTTGGGCCAAGATCCAGCCCAAATAAGCATCAGACTGGAGTTAGTATATTTTTAGGCTGAACCAATCGACATGGTCATTTTAAGTGTGCACAGTAATGTCCACTTATTTGTAAAGCATTGACCGACAGGAAAATGACATATATGATATATCCAAATAAAATTGATTAGATAGTGACTCGTGTGGATGTAGCACCCGTGAAATTTTATAAGTGTACCTCAATAAATTTTTGTAATTTATTAGGAGTCATTTGACATTTTTGGTTTTCCATCATCCACTGGCCACTGCCATACGATTTCACTGTTAAGTAATTTGTCATTGCTTTCGCTACCAAAAATGATTGTTGTGATAAAAATACATTTTTTTAAAAAAAAAATTACTTCCTCTCCCGAAATATTTATCCAGTTTAAAATTTTATTTCAAAAAAAATTATATCAAAAATAATATTTTCAACTAGACAATCATTTTGAAAAGAATAAAATATTATAATCGTACAATAAACTGGTACTTTATCATCCGAGAATGAATATTTGCAATAAAGAAGCGTAGAATCATGCAACAAAGAGAACAGTTCTTGTTTCTTATCGAACCAATTTATATGGATCGTTTCAAAAAAAAAAGAAAAAACAGAGAAGGTAAAATCACTCAGTTATTGTTATTACTTCTTCTAAACTAGTGCTTTCCAAATTGTAACGTTGTGATGTACTCATACTAGTACCTACCTGATGAACTTACTCTGGATTGAAGAAGAATTGCTTAGGCCGAGAATATGCATGTCATCATCTCTTTTATCCTATTAAAACAGAAAACATGATGTTGATGTGTCAATTTTTTATAAAAATATTTTGGCTCCAAATGCACCATATTGCATAAACTATTCTGCCACGTGTCACCCCCTTTTAAAAATAAAAAAGATATTTATAATATTAACGAAGAGATCAGATGGCCATGTTCATTCAAATTTTGAATTTGACAGTGAATGGAACTTTCCTTCTCCACTTATTTAGGACTTTTAAAAAAATTAATTTTTGGTCAATCAATTATCTTCATAAAAAACTAAATTCATTCCAAATCAGTTTTGATTATTTACATATCAATTTATTAGGTGGGAGGACGTCCCCGGGCAAATGCCCGGGCAAGCATCTAGTATCTCCATAAAGTAAGTCATGAATGAAGTCAACAAACCAGACAAAATACCACGTTACATTTTTCTCCTAAAGTTACTCGCAGGAATAAAGTGAACGAAAATCAATGATACTGTACCGCGTAATTAGATGCGACCATTTGGTAAAACATTTAAAAACAAAAAAAAAAACCAAAAAAAAAAAAAAAGGAAGAAGAAGAAGGCGCACAGATAATGAGTAGTAGTTTCGATCACTACTACATTACACATGCACCAAACACCCTTTATTGCTGCCACCGAGGCACCGAAGTTAACCTTTAATCAGTCCACATTCCTCCCGTTTTTTTTTTTTTTTTTAACGTAGTACTTCCTCCATTCTAAAATAAGTGTCGTTTTAACAAAATGAAGAAATTCAAAAATAAGTGTCTTTTTCACATTTCAATGCACTTTTTATCAAAAGTTTTTAAAATTACCTTCAAAAGAGTTAATGTTATTGGTAGATAATTTTATAATGGGGTTGGTTGAGGATATTCAAGTAATTTTATTACCCCATTTAAAAGTTTCTTAAACTATGTGCAAAGTGTAGAACGACACTTATTTTGGAATTGAGGGAGTATCACATAGTAGTGTTTACAGTTAGAAAAACTGATGATCATTTTTATTTTTTTTTTACCGATGATCATTTTCTTAAGTTGATGAATAAAATAACTTGCCAAGAAAGTATAAAAACTGTTCCTTTAAGGGTGGGGGCCCTAGCCTCCACTGGTCCCACCCTAATCCATTATTATATATACATTTCTTTTTTGGATAATATATATATATATATGTGTACATATTCAGTTATTATTAATGTAGTTATTATATTTTAAGTTTAATTTGTGAGTTTTTTTTTGGTTGCATTTTGGGCTGTAATTTTTGCACATATTATCTCCTTTTATTCTGTATCGGGCCAATTAAAATTAGTCCAATTCAAAAAGAAATCTTTACAGGTTAGGTCATAAATAATTTTGAAAAAAATTCTAAATTATTTTGAGTTTTGAATAAACTAGTGAAATACATATTAATTTCGTCTAATGGAATCATTTATCACATATTATTATTTACCACTTTCATCATTACCGAAATTTTGTTCATATCCTAATTAAATATTTCTATATTTTTAACAAAATTCTTGGACTTTATTTGGAGCATCTTATAAATAAGAATCATATACATCGAAAAAGTGAAATTTTTGGGTACATAGAATATTTAGAGTATGATATCAAAAAAATTTTGTGAGTACTATTCATATCTATAGTATTATACTAAAAGAGAAACCAAAGATAAAAACCATAAGCTTCTCCCCATGTTATCACGTAGGACAAAATCTTATATATTATTTTTCTAATGGTTAGCTGAAAAATTATTTACAACAATTATATTAATAGTTCTTCAAATCTCCTGTAAATAAAGATTTGGCCAAATTGCATATTTAATCCTAAGTTCAAAAACGGAAAATGGGAATTAACTACTGATTATACTAAACATTAATGCACAGAATTTTATCCCCCCCTCCCCCGCCTAAATGAATAATTCAAAAAAAAAAACCCTCCCCAAAATAATCCCTACTTGATTGATCTACTATTAATAATATTATTCAAGAAAAACTATGGTAAGTAAATAATCCTTCCCAAAATAATTTCCTAAATTATTAATCATTAATGTGTGGTATTTTTTTTATCTGATCATTGTCGAATCCCCTTATTATGCGATACTCTTATTAATTATTGATTAGTAGTCAATTGCACTCCCTTAATCAACATTAATGCGCTGTTTTGGGACTCCCTCAATCAACATTAATTATTGATTAGTAATCCACTGCACTCCCTTTAATCACCGGCTGAGTACCATTGTCATCCAAAAAATTAACCATAAATCCTAATCATCTTCTTTGCACAGTATATAGCTTCCCCTACCCCCTTTAACCGGCCGCACAACATCACAAAAATTCACAGACACTACCTTCATCAACTTCCACCACCCAAATTAAGTCCAAAAAAAAAAAATCGTATACGCACTACGACAAAGTAACAAATTTGAGCTTTATATACTCGCTTCATTTCAAAATGATAGTTCATTTTATATTTTTCTTTTTAGTTCAAAATATATTAAAAGAAGCAATCTAAAATAGACAATACAAGATCCACTACGAATAATGCACATGAGAGAAGAATTACACTTCAGAAACGATCTTGTGTGGATGGAGACTTTAGCAGTCCCTTGAATTTCATCTTTGAAAGGTAAGGCGGGAAAGAAAAGAAAAAAGAAATTGTAACATTATTTACGGTAATGGTGCGTTGAAAGTCAAAAATTATTTCATTTTTTATTTGTTATAGCACAGTGAAACGGAGTTTGATAAAAGAGAAGCCAGAAAAAATAAAGAAAAGAAATGGTCAAGCCTATTGTGAAGAATAAAGAAAAAGATTTTCGAGAGGACATTGATAATGGTACTCATGAGAATTAAATGATCTTCTAAATAAGAAGTGATTATTCACTGTTGATGTTAATGATGATTCCGAAACTATCCATGACCTCTGAAAAGTGAAGCATGCAGTTATCTTCAAGTTGCAGATTAAGTTTGTGTTGCACAATTTTCTTTCTTAATAATTGGGGAACTCGATTTCGACCCATTTTTGGTTTGGAAAAAAATATGCAATAATAAAAACAGTAAAGAAGCTTATAAAAGGACCTTCTGTAAGATACCTTTTTTTCCCTTTTAACGGTCTATTTTTCCCAAAACATAATTTAGGAGTTCATATCTAATTTGTTCACACTTTACTGTTTTAATCCTTCTACATATGGTACAATGATGTTTCATGGTTTTAATTGATTCAACGTCCAAATTTCAATGAAATACTTGAAGAAAATGTCACCAAGATGATATTGTCTGGGATAATCATGTAACATTAATTTTTTTTTTAAGGAAAAACATATAAAAAAATTGAAGGTGAAGGGAAAGACACCTTCGCCTTGAAAACATGGTGTGCACGGGTGGCAAAAAAACCCATTTTACAAAATTGAAGACCAACAGTGTTTGGCAAATGAGTGCAGTATAATTAGTTGATATTGAAAGTTGAAACACAAGGGAAAAAATATAGATTATAATTATTTGAACCCAAATTTGTAAATCAAAGTTTGTTAGTTTTTCCTTCATTTTTTTTTTATTTTATCTTTGTTAAATCTTCCCTTAAACTGTTCGTGTGCATGATTAAGTTCAAAAGATTTATATTCTTTTAATAATATTATACATAATCAATTTTGAAAATCTTAAATATAAAAATTATTATAGAACAGTCAATTTTTTTTTAAAAAAAAATGAATGTTGTTCTAAAGGGAAAAGGAAAAGGGAAAAAAACACTCGCATGTCTCCCATCACAAGTTAAAAAAATGGAAAGAAAATTTCATTAAAAAAATAAATAAAGGGGAAAGTAAATAAATTTTCACGCCATACAGATAATCCTTTTAAAATAATGATCTAAGCTCCGCAACTCCTCACAATTAATAACCATCGGCAATAATATTTGTTTATCTTATCACTAAACTGAAGCAAGAATTTTGGAAAAATTCCACTTTATAATAAAACATAACTAGGTTATGGACCCGTACTGTCGCACGGGTATGGCATTGACAAAAGATAATCATAAACTATTACTATTTTATAATATTACTATTTATTTGTTTATATATCAATTAGTGATGTACCTCTTTATGGAAATAATAATAAAATTCTTCAGCTAAAAGAAATTTCAAATGATCATTTATTTACAACTTTTTATTTTTCTAACGGTGGAATATTATCCACTCTTAAATCGGGACATAATATAGTGATATGATAAAAAAGAAGACCATAAATCCTCTTCGCAGAGATGAAAAGTCAGAAAAGCTATCATGCCAAAAAGGTGAATCAAAAACTCAGAGGCTTAATAGTTTAGGTATGCATAAATTGTTTTCTCTCCACTTTATTGTAAAGATGACCAGGGGCATAGAGTCTCCCTGGGTCTTTGAGCATTTTCTCTTCAGGTAAGCACGTTTTCTCATGCATCTTAGGCACTAAATGCACGGCAAACTACCCAGACACAAACAAAACAAAACTAATAAAAATACAATTTCAAGAGTGCAAGACTGCACGATAATTTTAAGATATTATAAAAGGCTTGAGAATCTAATCTATGGTAAACTATTATCTACTCATTTTTCATTCCATTATAGTACTTAATTCCCCTCCCTCCTCCCCCAAATTTCTATTTTCTTGCTTCAGTTAAGAAATTAATATTATTCCGCCATCTACGACTTGCTACTATTCTAGAACTTTGTTTGCAGCTTCATGGTTAGCAAATGTAACGAACCCAAAATCTCACGATCTTTCGGTTATTTTATCCATCATAATGGCAGGTTCTTTTAATTCTACAAATTAACAAAAATATCTGCTAAAGAGAGAAAGAGAGAGAACAAACACAACATCAAAAAGTTCATAATCACAAAACCCAACCGACTAATAATTAGATAAATTGTATGTTCACAAATATCATATGAAAATATAAATGCCTAACAAATCAAATATGGAATGCTTTAAATATCTCAAGCACTAAAATGCATCACTTGACATTTATACCTCCATGAATTGAAACATCAAAAGAAAAACCTTATAAATCTTCAACTGGAAACAATATCTGAAAACTGAGTATGGGACCAAATCATTGGCAAATTCATTAAACTCCGTATATCATTAACTCCTATAAATATGATGCATTTAACTGAAAATCACATAAAACTCTAATATTATCTCATTCATGACTTTAGGTCGATTAAGGTCAAATCTAATAGGAGTTTGTGCATCCCTGCAATCTGTATATGAAGGCCTACTTATTGCCAATCGAATGATAATGTCTTTATGAAAATTTTGTTAATTAATTGTAAGGTTGTGTCCGATCCCTCATTCGATTTATAATTATATGTTATATATTTGATTTTTTTTTTTGTGTTTATTTCATAATATGTATTAGATTTTTTTGTTGTTCGAATTCTTTTTGTGAAATTGCTTATGCAAGCTATTGAAAGAAAACTTCAATTGTGCTTAGGAGTAGGAACATGTGTGGATTCATCTCCACAATGATTAAATCAAGTTCAATCCTATCAAGAAAGAGAAATAGCAAATGCAAGGGAGGAATAGTAGCTTCTGTAGTATTAAAAAGCATTTGTGCAATTTCAAATATTTTGAGGTGGATGGAAATTTAAATCTTATCTTTATTTTTTAAAAAAATAAAAAAATCGTTAAATTATATTGCATATTCACTGTTAGAATATAATTTCAATATTTATGTAATTGATGCAATTTGTTGAAAATGAAATCCTTTCAAAACATATTTTTAGTTTTGTGCTTCCACAGCATATATACATATATGTCATAACATGTTTACGAAATCACAAACAAGAATTCTGTTATACATGACTTAGTCACAAAATAATGTGGTTCGACTCTTAGTGAAAATACAAGATTTATTTCATAAATATCTCATTATAAATATTTTAATTTTACTCCGCACAGCGTGCGGATTTAACATCTAGTTTAATGGAATGCACAAATCTAAATCTCCACATTTATCTATCGAAAAAAATTATGTCAAATGTTGAAACTTTGATATCAAAATAGACTTTTATAAGTATTATGTTACATTCAATGTGTTAATGTACTACGGCCTCAGTAATTTTTCGTTTTAGATTCGCTAGGGTCTGTACTTAAGACGGGATTTAAACTTGTCACTACACGAGGTATTGTTTTATATTTTTTTATGCCTCTTAAATGAGTTACAGATACTGTGACATTATTACCTTGGGAAGTTGCAGTGTGTAAGAGTAGAGTGTAGAGTGTAGACCACATTTGGAAACCCACTTTTCCCTGTAAAAAGATCTCTCTGTGAAGCTTGTCCCTATATATAGAGTTTGCATTGAAAATGAAAGATACAGAACCAATAAAACCCATTTTTGGCTATAATTTGCAAACCAAAGCTCACTTTTACATTAACTACGTTGTCTCTCCTGTCTTGTGCAGTCTTCCAAGTTCCAATCCCACTAACTTTTTCTTTCGGTGCTTTCCTTCAAAATTATCAAAATATCGTGTCAGCATAAATGTGTATCACCAAAAGTATTAACGAGATCCATCCCTTTTACCCTATTAAAGCAGAAGACATGAAATTTATGTAGCAACTAAGTATGTATCTGTTTTGGCTCCAATGCACCATATTTCAGATTTCATGAGTCTTTTTGCCACGTGTAAGTCTCGTTTAATTAGAAGTTATATAATTTTTTTTTAAAAAAAAACACATGTTTTACTACAAATAAGGATCAGTTACATTTCAAACGAATGGATATATTAATTCAAATTCAAATGTCCAATCGTATAGTTTTGCAGGCTTAATATAAATAAAAAATAAAAATACCTAAATCCAGCAATTAAGAATAATGCCTTATAAACTAATTATTTATTATTCCCTTATAACCTCAGATTTATAAGTATATTTTTTTAAGCCCCAAATCATAGCATAAATGATATATACGCCAAATTAATTCCTCAAAAATTAGTAATTCAATTAAATTTTAATAAAATAGTAATTTAGAAAGGGCGCCCGAACATCTGTCTGGGCCAAACATTTAGTTATGATTATATCCAAAAATGTTGTCCTAGAAATTAGTAGTTACTAATGAATTATATTGAATAAACCGAAGTCAAAATTCAAAAATAAACATTGGACAATCTTATCATCTATCTACATTCCATAAAATCAGCCATAGTTCTTCTCAATTCGTCAAATCCAAAATGTTACTATGCAAATTAAGTGTATCTAACTAGGAGCATTTAGATTTTTTTTTATTATTCAATGAATGAGGGACTTTATGTATAATTATTTAATATACTTTCTTTTTCCTTTTCAATGCACGTGTCCCTTCCTCTTAATTTTATGAAGTGGGTTTTAAAAATTTCTTTTATCTTCAAATGATTTTATTTCTTGATCCGTAATGAACTAGACCTAGAACAAACACCAAATACTAAAAATCGAAAACCAAGGAGCAAAGACAAAAAATCCAAGACCAAAGAACAAAGTGAAGAGCGAGCGTGTGTGAGGACCAAAGACCAAAGACCAAACATCAAAGACCAAAGACCAGAGTGAAGAGCGAGCGTATTTGAAAAACAAAGACCAAAAGCAAAAGGCCAAAGACCAAAAACCGAAAACTAAAGATCAAAGATCAAAGACCAGAATGAATAGCGAGTGTGTATGAGGAGCAAAGACCATAGACCAATGGCCAAAAGACCAAACTAAGCTCTAACCAACACGGAAATGCTAAAACCCCCATAAACCCTAAACACTAAACAACTAGACCCTAACCGACACGAAAATGCTTAAATCCACTAAACCTTAAACACACTAATATTTTTTTTATTTTTTTGGTTTAAATTTTTTTAAACCAAAGCATAATTGGTTTTAAAATATTTCACAAAGTTAATCATGTTACGGCACAAATTAGGTTCTAACCGACATGGAAATTCTTAAACCTTCATAAACCCTAAACCCTAAACAACTAGATCCTAATCGACACGGGAATGGTTAAACCCCCCTAAACCCTAAAAACACTAATTTTGTTTAAATTTATTTAAACCAATTAGGCTAAGGTCTCGTAAGGTTAAACCCTAAACACATTATTTTTTTATTTAAATTTTTTTAAACCAATTAGGCTAGGGTTTAAAAAAAATTATAAGGTTAATTATGTTACGGCACAAACTAGGGCCAAACCGACACAAAAATACTTAAACCCCATAAACCCTAAACAACTAGACCCTAACCGACACAGAAATGGTTAAATCCCCCTAAACCTTAAACACACTATTTTTTATTTTTTTTGTTCAAAAAAAATTTGTAAGGTTAATCGTGTTATGGCACAAACTAGGGTCTAACCGACACAGAAATGCTTAAACTCCCTAAACCTTAAACCCTAAACAACTAGACCCTAACCGACACGGAAATGGTTAAACCCCCAAATCCTAAACACACTAATTTTTTTTTTGGTTTAAATTTTTTTAAACCAATTAGGCTAGGGTCTCGTAATTGGTTTAAAAAAATTTATAAGGTTAATCGTGTTACGGCACAAACTAGGCCCTAACCAACGTGGAAATGCTTAAACCCCCATAAACTCTAAAACCTAAACAACTATTTTCTAACCGACACGGAAATGGTTAAACCCCCCTAAATCCTAAACACACTATTTTTTTTTTTTTTGGTTTAAAAAATTTATAAGTTAAACATCTTATGGCACAAACTAGGCCCTAACCAATAAGGAAAATGCTTAAATCCCCTAAACCCTAAACCCTAAACCCTAAACCCTAAACAACTAGACCCTAACCGACGAGAAAATGCTTAAACCTCCTTAAACCCTAAACGCACTAATATTTTTTCGATTTTTTATCTTTGGCCTTTGGTCTTTACTCCTCACACACGCTCGCTTTTAATTTTGGTCTTTGGTCTTTGCTCTTTAGTTTTTAGTTTTTGGCCTTTGGT
This sequence comes from Oldenlandia corymbosa var. corymbosa, assembly GCA_949775105.1. Classification (NCBI taxonomy): domain Eukaryota; kingdom Viridiplantae; phylum Streptophyta; class Magnoliopsida; order Gentianales; family Rubiaceae; genus Oldenlandia; species Oldenlandia corymbosa. The sequence continues at coordinate 6,597,815 of OX459119.1, read as the reverse complement.
CTTTGGTTTTTGGCTTTCGGTCTTTGGTCTTTGGTCGTTGGCTTTCGATCGTTGGTCTTTGGTATTTGCTCTTTAATTTTTGGTCTTTGGTCTTTGCTTCTCACACAACGCTTGCTCTTTCACTCTGGTCTTTGGTCTTCGGTTTTCGCTCTTTGATTTTCGGTTTCTACATCTTTGTTCTTTTGTCTTTGTTCCTCACACATGCTCTCTCTTTACTCTGGTTTTTGGTCTTTGCTCTTTGGTATTCAATTTCTAGTCTTTGGGCTTTTGGCCTGGTCTTTTCTGTAGGTCTTGATCCTAAAAGACATAAGTAAGACTAGAATGTCTTTTAGTAAGACCAAGGCTACTGCATAAATTTTTTTAAGTTTCGAAAAATATATTCATGATGGATCATGTTGGATAGATCTCATCGAATACTATTAAATCGATATAAGACATTTGATGTAATTCTTTACGGATTGAGAGAAAAATCATTTGAAGATTAAAAATATTTTGAAACCCATTTATTAAAAATAAGGAAAAATATTGTGTGTGTTTTAATAACTCATAAAGACTTGCATATTTAGCTCTCCTTCCTCTGTACTAATTGTCAAATAAGGGTCTATGTGTACCTAGCTACATGCATTTAATGTGTATGGTATAATTTTCGAAAATGTTTGAAGACTAGAAATTCCAGTTCAAGCGATGGTTTTATTGTGATTAAAACGAAAAGTTAAAACCATATTTTACCCCAGGAAATAAATTTATAAAAGAAAATATAGAAAAGAAGGAAGAGAGGGACGTGGAAAAAAGAAAAAGTCAAAGATACAGAACGGAATAGTAAAACCCATTTTTGGCTACAATTGCAAACCAAAGCTCACTTACATTAACTACGTTGTCTCTCCTGTCTTGTGCATCTTCGATCCCCACTAACTTTTTTTTCCGTGCTTTCTTTAAATATTACTACTTCCGTCCCGCTTATAAAAAAAAATTCATATTAAGTTTTTAAATTGTATTAAAAATTGTTTAAAATTCAAAACTTAACATACACCATTTTTATGGGATGGAGGGAGTACAATTTCTGTGATGCTCTCAAGCATTTGTTGCATATTTATTTAATCGATTAGTTATTTATTACTTCTACTGAGTTTATTCATTTTTTGACTCGTAGAAAATTAAAAAACAAGGAGTAAAAGTTAAAATAGAAACGAAGGAGAGAGGGGACGAGGAAAAAAGAAAAAGTCAAAGATACTGCATTCTGCCTTTCTGGAAGAGAGAGAAAGAGGAAAACAAACACAAAAAGCTCTGTACACACAGACTTCTCTGTAAGAAAACCAAAAAAAGATTTGTAATGACATGAAAAAAAAATCAGACCTTTAAAATTATCCATCCCACGTCCCCCACTTCCCTTCTCCACCGCCCATTTCCTCCTCCCCCACTTTCCACCGACAGTATGCCGCCGTCACCGTCGCCGATAACCACAGCCTTCCATACTTTCCTCCTCCCCTTTTTCCTCTTCTTCCTCCTCCTCACATCCTCCACCACCACCACCACCACCGCAACCGCCCAGGAACCAGATCTCGACGCCGACTGCACCAACAGATGGATCCACATCCGCCACCTCCCGACCCAATTCAATCTCGACCTTTTAAAAAACTGCTCCGAATACCCTGTTTTCGACAATTTCTGCCCGTACCTCTCAAACCACGGCCTTGGCCAGAAAACCCACAACAACTCCCACAGTTGGTACCGTACGGACCCTTATATGCTTGAATTAATCTTCCATCGCCGTATGTTAGAATACCCCTGTATCACCCCTGATCCCACCATAGCTAATGCTGTTTTCCTCCCTTACTATGGCGGCATTGATAGCCTCAAATACCTTTACGGCCCTGAAGTCAACTCCAGCTTCGAACACGGCCTTGATTTGTATCGTTACTTAGCTCATCAGGATTCGCCTGGCATATGGCAAAGGAATTTCGGCCACGACCATTTTTTGGTCATTGCTAGATCTTCCTGGGACATTAACCAGCCTCTGTCGAATGATCCGCCAATTTATGGTACATCGTTTCTTGAATTGCCTGAATTTTATAATGTCACGGTGTTAACGTTTGAGGGCAGAGCTTATCCGTGGCAGGAAATGGCGATTCCGTATCCAACTTCTTTTCATCCTCCGAATTTAGCGTATTTTGAGGCGTGGATGAATAGGTTGAGGAAGAGTAGGAGGACTAATTTAGCATTGTTTGCTGGTGGGGGTGGATTTTCTGCAAATCCCAATATCAGGAGGAGTATTAGGCTTGAATGTGACAATAGTACTAGTATGAATTTGAATGGTACTAGTACTAGTAGGTATACTAAGTTGTGTGAGTTTGTTGATTGCTCGAACGGGATCTGCGAGCATGATCCAATCAGGTTCATGAAGCCAATGTTGCAGACAACTTTTTGTTTGCAGCCTCCTGGTGACACCCCGGCTAGGAGATCGACATTCGATTCGATCCTCGCCGGTTGTATACCAGTGTTCTTCGAGGAACTGTCTGCGAAGAAACAGTATCGATGGCATTTGCCAGAGGAGAAGTATGAGGAGTTCTCTGTTTTCATACCCAAGGAGGAAGTTGTGTTCAAAGGGTTGAGAATTTTGGATGTGCTGATGAGTATTCCGAGGGCTGAAGTGAGGAGGATGAGGGAAAAATTACTGGAAATGTTGCCTAGAGTAATGTACAGGAAACATGGGAGCTCAATTGGTTTGAGAACCAGAAAGGATGCATTCGATATAGCAGTTGACGGCACTTTGGAAAGGATCAAGTCCAGATTGCACCAAATGGATTGATTCATTGTTGTAACCTTCTTTTTTTTTTTTTTAATAGCTTCAGAGCAGTTTTGGTTATTTTTATACTTGGTAATTATTGTTTAGATATCAAACCAAACCCAGATATGTATTTTGTAAAGGATATAGAGATGTAGCATTAGTAGTATTTATTACCAGGAAGCATATGGTTCTGCTCATACTTCCTGAGAGCAGGTTGTGTTATTACACGGTGTAACAATAGAATCAGAGAGGAAATCCATTTTTTACTTTTTTCCGCCGTTTGTTGCTCTTCTTGTCTTATTGTTTACTGTTAATTTTATGATGTATCAGCACTCTCTTGGCCTACATTACCCACCATTTAGAAAACATCAGGTTCAGAGTTTCAAACTTCCAATCATGTTTATATCGAAAATCCAACTAGCCGAAGTAGAGGAAATATTCAGTCCGTGGATGATGTTGAGGAAGATATCTTTCACATATGGCTTCATACATTTAATGAAATTTTATATATGGCTAGAGCCCCTAACACAACAAGCACCAGTGGTCTAGTGGTAGAATAGTACCCTGCCACGGTACAGACCCGGGTTCGATTCCCGGCTGGTGCATATCCTTCAACCATTTTTATTTTGGGTTTTAATTTTTTCATTTTTGGTAGTAATACAAATGTTGGTCCCGAATAAAGCTGGCATCGAAATCTTTTATTTTTGTTTACCCAAATGTTTGAAAGCTTCGCTGGTATGGAAATTTGGCGTCGACACTGGCATTCGCATTTCAAATCTGTGCTAAAATGAGTTACTTATTTTTACATTCACCATGTAAAGAACCAAGGTATTGTAACCCAGCTCAGATTGTTGGAAATTAATGTCACGATCTTTTAGAAATAGGTTCACTACACTACATGTTTACATCTCTAAAGATTAGATAAACTAAATTAAATTTAATCAAAATGGGGGAATCGGAGCATCAAGTCATTGAGGCACTTTCGCCAAGTACTTCAGGAAATCATCTTCTGCCTGTAATCGTAGGTGTTCATCTTGCCATTGGTCTCTGTATGTCTCGGGGTGAGACCTCTTTCTTTTGGAAGTATCGGCATACATCTGCTTTCTCCATTCCTCAATCGGTGGACAGCCACACTTGGACGCCAACCAATCATCGTATTCAAACTGTTGCATTAGACGAACACACAAAACCATGCCACAGTTTTACGATCAAAAGTTTCAACCTGTGAAATATGCAAGTTAGTGTAAGTAAGATATACCTGATAATCAGCTAGGTTATGTGTATATCGCTTTGGCAGACCATATGCTTCCAATGATGCATAGAAATCTTCGACCTCAGCCATCATTTCCTTAGGGCAAGGAAGCAACAGTCGACCAGATAAGAGTCCAGCTATCCATTTGCTCTGAAGCTCAAAAAGGGGAAAGGGAACAACCTAAAGAGGCAAACAATCAAAGTTCAACGCCAACGATGTGTACATTGAACAATAACATTACATCAACAAAAGAGAGCATGTCCTCGAGAAAGATTACCTTCCATGGCAAGCCAACAAATGAAAGCCGTGGAGCCAAGGCTGGTGGGAAAATGTGCTTGTAAAGTGGGCCAACTCGATTGTCGTCCACAGTGACAATCCCATTTGTCTCAAGAAATGGAAAGTGATACTTGTATCTAAATAAAGAAAGGAATAGTTAATTACAAGTGCATATCAAGCCATAGTAGCAAACGCGCATACTAAATTTAGTGGACATACCCTGTACAATGTAGTATGATATCAGCAGAGACTACTTTCCCATCTAGGAAAGCCACCGAACCATCTCCATGGACTCTTTTTATCTGTACATGGTCTATTAATGATCACTTTCAAGGTACAAAATATTTTCAGCATCAAGTAATTTTGAAATATGTTGCTGCATGTCTGCCAAACAAAGGATTTGGAACTTTACCATTGGATGAAGCCAAATATTATCATAGCCAGCCAGCTTGCCTTCATTACCATCTTCCATAGACCGTGATGATATATGGACTTCTTTAGCAACTCCAGAAAGCTCCCTAGAGATATCAGCTGCGCTATTTGCACTTCCTATCAACACCACTACCTGCCAGAGTATTTCATATTAAAACCACTTGACAAATCAATAAAAGCGCACGAAAAATGAGCATCACGGAGTTTGATTTAGGCTTCAGTCAGACATGATATCTTCCAAGTCTGCAAACTAATAAGCTTCTTACCAACTGAAGTAAGCAAAGATTCGCCCTGCTGGCCCCTGGCCCATAATTCCATTCCAAGTTTCCAACACATTAAATTATATTTCCATGGAAAAAAGAATTCACCTTTAAATCACTAAATAAACCGATAGAGAAAGGACATTATGTAGCCATTAACATGAAAGAACAGAAGAATAGATTAGTGGAAGAACTTTCCAATTATCAAAAAGCAAGCGTCCAACCAACCCCTATAATAAGTGAATAATGAGATTATTTCATGTCCAATGACGTGGCTTTTTTAGTAAACCAATTTGCAATCCAAAAAATCTTTAACTTAGCAAAGTTACTTTAAGGGACCTCAAAAAGCCTTCCTTCTAATAAGGGTTAGAAATGACATTCTAAAAATATCATTAACTAAGCAATTCCTGAAATATCATTAACTAAGCAATTCCTCGTAAGCTTTAACTTAACATATGTCATTCGGCTCTAAAAGATTGGGAAATAGGAAAGCAAGGGAAAACAAGGAGCACCTGGCACATACTTGATCTTGGAACCGCTCAGGGTGACGATAATTGTGGCTGTGAATTTGTCTCCCAGGCCAGCTTTCAATTCCTGAAATTTGTTACAACATCAGTTAAAGAATTGTAAAATTTCCAAAACTGCACAATGATGACTTCTGGAGAATGGCAGTCCAAAACAGCTGTTGCTCTGAGCAATACAGCACAGGATTGAATGTTTAATACGTAAAAAGGAAAGAAACCGAACATATTATGTAATGCAGGGGAAGCAGTTCTCAGTTAATGGCACATTAAGCTTCATTTTCGAACTACGAAAACATTATTTAATCCTGGGTATGCACGGCCTCTCATCATTCCCGATCCAAAAAGTCACACCCATAAAACTCTTAAAAAAAGTCACGCCCGTAATTGCCATATTGCTATATCTACTTTCCGTACTAAAGTTATTACTCCAAAGGATACTAACTAATACAACATTGTCGTAAGTGAAAGATGCAATTGTCCAAATTCAAACCCAAAATTTTTTCACCATAACCAATCAAAAATCAATCATGAGCGAACATCTCAATATGCTACTCCCGACAATTACACCTCTTTGGACCTTACTCTTTCAGGCAAATAAAAGTTCAAATTACAGTTCTGCAAGTCGTCACTACCTAGAATATACACCATCGTATGGAATCCATAGATGAAATCATGATCAACTATTCGAATAATCCCAAAAATTCACTGCCGCACATTTTCGATGAGATAAAATTGATTAAAAAAAACCAATAATTACCGGGAATTTCAGCGAGTCGAGGCTCCGTGTAATGTCCATTACAAACAACAACAGCATCATAAACCTCGTCCAACTTTTCTTGATCTTTTCCCTCAATTCTCCTTGATTTCACATTCCATCTACCCTCCTCCGTCAATTCCACTTTGTTTACCTCGATCCCAAATCTCACCAGCTCATAAATACCGAAATCGCGAGCAAAATCCTTCAAGTATTCCAACACTTCACTGTGACAGGGGAACCTCCTCTGATCCCGGTCAGCACCCTTCTTAGCCACAAACGGGAAGACCCGATAACCCATTACTTCTCGGGGCAAGTTGGTGCGGAGAGAAGCGTAGAGGCTGGAATGGACAACATTCCGGGCCGGGTCAATCCCGATAGGATCGGATTCGGTGTCGGGCATGTACAACCATGTTCCCCCGACTTGGGTTTCCCTCTCGAAAACAACCACCTTGTGACCCTCTTGTCGGAGCTCATGTGCGGCGATGAGACCGGCGGCTCCGGCACCGATGACGGCGACGTTTCTGGAGGCAATTGGAGACATGGGAGGTATAGGAAACCGAATCATTTTTTTTTTTTTCGAAACGGTAACTGTATATTGCCTATACTATTACAATGTTATTTAGCCTAAGCTAAATTATGTAATCCACTGATACCGAATTAATATACAGGTAGGAAACCGAATCGTTGGGAGTACCGTAGGAACCACCATTGTCTTTTTAGTAGTAGTATTATTATTATTGGTTGGCGTAGTGTGTGTACGTGGAGAGTTCTGTTCGTGTTCGAAAGGGGAACGATGTTGCATTCTGTCCAGGAAAATTAAAAAAAAAACAATATTACGTAGTAGTAGTACAATGTTGAATGATTGGAATTATCTTTCTTTTTTCTTTTTAAGAAAATAAATAAAAATCTTTTGCCCATCATTTGATAGAAAAAGATTTCAACCTTTTATATCAACCTCTAAAATTTGCAATTTTCCACATAATAAATTTTGTATAATATTGCTACCATATTACATAAATTCTCAATCGGGACGAATCGTCGGCCAGCTGTTATTTTAGCATTTTAAATTGAAAAGAAAAAAAATTGTTGAAAATCGAATATCGATTTTAATAGTTTATTTATTATAGTCCTAAAATGATTGGGTAAAAAAGTATATTCTAATAAATACATACTAAATGCTTGGATCTGCCCGGACAGCCTCCTCTATATTAATATTCCGTTACTCGATAAATGAATTATTAATTTGAAAAGAATTAAATGGGCGTATATATGTTTTCTGATATGATTTGTGCCCGAAGCATCTTTATTTTAAGTCGACTAAATGACCATATTAAATTTTGAAAGTTTACTGAAAAAAACAACACAAATAAAACTCAATGTGGGACAAAGCTAGTAATAATCAAATTATCGAAGAAATTTGATAGTCACAAATCAAATATTTTAATAAAAAGTGAATTTAAATATATAAAAAATAATTCAAAAAAATCATGTCAATTCCAGTACAGACTAAAGATAGATCATCTCTAAATCAGAGATCGCTGGATTCAAAATGAATAATACTTTGCCCATAGGCATGGAGCAACCTTAAAAACTTTGGCCAGCTATCCCACCCATCGAGGTGCCTACAATCCAGCAAGGGGAATTAGTCACTATTGCCGACGGTGGATACCCTGTAAATATGAAAAAAAAAAAGAAGGAATATTCGAAGAGAAAAACTCTAGTGAATCATCATTGACTAATTCATAGAGTTGACAGCAGTAAAGGAAATTAATTTATTGTGTTATCACATGGATTATATTTTGATGTAAAAGTTAATATAGTGAAGTGAAAACATAATAAAAAAGAGTAAATATTACTACTATTTGAAGTTATTTTACATCAAATAGTTTGAAAAGCTAATTTACAAACTTGTAAAAAGGCACCACTGAGAAGGTTTTCCTCAATTGATTTTTTGTCATTACTTCAAACCAAAATACAACCACGTTGTCAGTATTCCAAACCAGAGTTTTGGAAGCAATGCCATCGTAGATGAAATATCTGGTATGTACTTTAGCTCACGACCTCGCCAACTAATGCTTCTGTCAGAAAATATTTAATCCAATGGATATAGAAATATGATAATCATAATTAAAACTATTTAAACTGTATTAAGCATGATTAAAGTAAACGAAAAAAAAAGCAGAAAATAAAGGGAGGAAAAAAATTCCATGTGGATCCATGATCCTTGATCCATCATCTTACGACATTCTGATCATATGTTAACCATGTTTTGTATATGAATACTGAAACTCAAAGAGGCAATGTTTAAGTACAGAAGGTACCACAGTTTTTAAGGGTCTTAGAAATTCTGGAACCCTTATCTCCTTTATTCATGAATGTTTCAAATTCATATTTTAATTTGGCATCTAATCCCCGAAATCACTCTCATCTTTTCACAAAATCAATCTCTAAATCCCGAATGAATAGCTTCCAAAAGACAACACAAATTCTTTCCATATTATCTTTCCATTCAATCAGAAAAATCAAAATTCAAAAAACATTTTCATTGCCAATTCTTTCGCATCTAGGTTTTGAAACAATTAAAGGCTATAAATCCATATCTGACCAGATTCTCGCTCCCATTTCTTCTGACCAGATGCATTTGCTCTGTACCACTGAGTAGTAGATATCATTCTAGCGGCCGCCTATTTGCGATCCATACAGACACCTAGGAGAGAAAGATGGGTACTTGCGTGGATGCTGACGTCCTCCCGATGCCTAAGCCGGAGGATCATGGCTAGGGATTTTCATCTTCCGACGAAGCGGCGTTGGTTGATAAGTTCCAGAATGTAGTAGGGCTTTATCCACACTACGGCGACGGTGGTGATTTTGTGTTTTGGTGATTATTTTGTTTTCCTTTAGACGTGCTTGATTTTGTGAAAAATTGCTGATGATGCAAGATATGTGGAATGCACTATCTAGGATCAGGCCCACCAAATCAGCCCCTTCTCCATTCGGGAACCCTCTCGGGGTCTCAGATTTCGCTCTGAGGCATCGCTCACAAAGTCCCAGTTGGTGATATGCCTTATGTTCGGGCCATGAATGTTCGAGTAAGCTTTCATTCCGCTCTTGAATATCCAATTTGTTGTATTTTCATCTCGATTGTTGCATTTCTGTTTGAATTGATGTTTCATTTTGCTGCATTTCTGTTTATTGGACTCAATTCTGATTAAGTTTGTAAAATTGTAACTTTTGTATTCTCAGTATTGATGTTGATGTTGATTAATTTTGTTCTTGATGTTGTGAGAAGGTTGAAGCAGGATTGACTCTTCTCAGACTAAGGAGCTGTCACAATGTTTCAATGTTAGATACTTGATTCCTTACTGTAAGAAGTTAAAATCGTAAAAATTTGTTCTGATTGTGTTACCTAAAACAATTTCAACTTGGTTTAGAAAATGAATTTTTTGAATATGTGATGAAGCCATTTATTAGGAGGATATTTTGGGTAAAATTTCTTTGCAACAGCAGAGTGCCGCGTGTTGAATTTCTGGGTATAGCTTTTTTGTTTAGGCGGGAAAAAAACTCATGTGAAACTAACACGTGTCGTAAGTGTCATTTGATTTCATGAAGTGTTAAGGGTTTAAATAATTAAATGAGCCCGATTAGCTTGAGATTTGGAATTACATCTATCCCAGTAAAAAATTTACATATTAAGTTAATATTCAATGGCAATTGCTTGTTCCTCTTCTTCATTTTCCAGTGGTTGCTGTTGTGCAATACTTGTACTTCAATGTTTTGAATTTGAGCTGAACTTGAATAGTGGTTAATAGAAAATTTTTGTTGTTAATGGCTTCGAGTGGACATTGAAGTAGCAACATAATTTTGACAAAAATTTAGGAATTTGATTTTGGAGTTTCAATAAATGATGTTTTTTTTTCATATTTTTTTATCCTTGATTTTAGTTTATAAATGATGTCCTTTTTGGTATTGTATTTTTGACGGGAAATAATCTTTTGTGCAGCAGCTGCTTTCAATAAGTAAAAATAGATTTCATTTTTTTGGTTTTATACTTTCAAGTTTCAACTTTATTTTTTCAGTTAGTTCTATTTCGTATCTCACAAGCTCCATATTGTTATGGTTAAAAATTGTGAAACTAAAATTAATAGAATCCGCGCGAAATCATTAGAAAAACCTTTGGTTCATACGTGATAGATGAACACCACGTTAGTGTATTTGTTGTTTATTGAGGGAATGAGGATCTTCCCGTCCCACCGTTAGAGTTTTGTTTAATGAATTATAATGATATTTTGGGAGGGGCAAAAAAAAGTAGAAGAAACTTCTGGTGTTGGTCTATTATAAGATAAAAGTTTTTTTTTTTTTTTAAAAAAAAGATTCTAATTATAAAGAACCTAATCTATTACAATATATTTTGTTATACACTGATTTATGAACTTCATCTACATCTAGTCCATTGGCTTTAAAGATTTTAAAAAATGAAAAACTCGAAATTAGATTATGCAATAGGGTAATAATTTCCTGAGCTTCCATCGGGATTGGTATCTGATTGAGATAAAGAGTAAGCATCTCACCGTCCGTGAACACCTTAGCCTAATGATTTTAAAATTGGAAGTTTCGCGTAGTGCCAACAAACAAGTTAATGCCTCCGATTGAAATGGAGTTAAGACTTGCAATATTATTGCTTTCATCTGTATAGTCATATTTGTTGGAGAGGTGATTTTTCTCGCCCCAACTGCACAACGAGAGATTGGATCAAAAGAACCATGTGTTAGATTGTTAGCATGATCAAAAGAACCATATGTATTCATAAATTAAGAGTGTTATATCAAAAGTCAAAAGTATTTTTAAATAAAATTCCTGTGATATTCTTTGTAAAAGTTTAAAAATAAAAAAATAAAAAAGAAGAAGACGTTGAATTAGTAACTCATTTCAAAGTCATTTAAAAAAAAAAACTCATTTCAAAGTCAAACTCAATAAAATAAATAGATACATATAAGGGAAATCACTCTTTTCTTTTCTTTTTTTTACGATTTTTAATCATTACTCCCTATTTCTCTATCGCACTTAGGTGTCAAAATCAACAATTTACTACTAGTTGCCAACTTAACTGAATTGCGTGTGCATCTCAAATTACTCAGTGATAACTGTTACTGGTAATCATGCATTGTTAAGGAAAATTTTAGGTCCTTTCCATCTTCTACAATGTGATAATTGTACTCCTACCGATCTTGTTTGAGGAGCAAATCAACATTTTGTTTAATTTAAATTACACCAGTCATTCTGGTGAACTCTCAATCCATTTTTTTTTACCTTGGTGTTTTGTCACTAATAATAGACCAGTTTCACCGTATAGCCAAATCTCAACCCATTTTCTCTCTCAACCTCTACATTAAAACTATTTCAAAAAAAAAAAAAAAACCTCTAAATTAATCTCTTATTCTGATGCTAATCGGAGCCAATTTTTTGCTGATTCTCAAATATTTTTTAAGAAGACGTGCTTCACTTCCAAGTTCCAAATGATCTTTTTACCCATATGGAGCACAACTTTGCTCAATTAACGCTGCTTCATAGAAGATTCACAATAGACACAATATGAGTATCTCAAGTAATTTCGACAAAATTTAAAAAATAATAAAGAACAATTGCAGAAAAAACTCTACGAAGAATGTTGTTACATTTATTACACTAAATCTCACTAAATCACTCCATTAAAAAGACACACTTTTCTTCATTTTTGGGCGAATCATAATTGGTAACAAAGAATAACAATAAAAAATAAAAATAGCATAACGTCTAAAATGACAAAATTTGACGTCACAAAGTCTTTATATTCACAAGAATGCAGTCTTCGCACTTGGCAGTGAGAAAGGAAAGTACTACTACTACTTACCAAAGAACAATTCCACATGACCCCATCATTATTACTTTCTTACCGTTATTCCTACAGCCTCTCAGCTTCCCAAAAAGTCCAAAACTACAGCTGCAGTAAATAAAGTAATCAATTCACGCAACAATTTCCGAAGATTACTGAGATTTTTCGTTTTTACGATGCAATCCTAATTTTTACTACCTCCTTCTCACAAAGTCCACTTTTCACAAGAAAGGGTCTATGTAACCTTAGTTAATAAAATTAACTACTACCTAACTCAAAAATCATTTAGAGACAAGGAAAATTTAGGTAAATTAAACAATATTATGCATTAAGATACAAGTAGTATTATATTTTGATATAATTCAAAATAGAAAGTAGACTTACATTGGAAAAAGAGAGATACCACATTTTAGAACATATATACTAAAATAATGCGATCATACCAATCAATGTAAGTTGTAATGACTGACCATGTCCATTTTCTATCCTTTTTCTTTTCATTATTTTTAATAGCTTACTACTCCAACTAAATTCCTATAAACTGTTGTGGAAAATATAATTATAATTTTGAAACACTAGGAATATATATATATATATATATATATATATACATATGTATATACTTATTCATGACAAAAAGAGATTCAAAATAACGCAAGTAATTCTACTGATCAAACGAAAGTGGAAAACTCGGTTTCGTACGTACAAGGTCTTATCTCTTAAAGTATTAATATGAGTACTTCCTCCACCATAGAAGAATTATATTAAAAAAAAAAATGTCAACAAAATACAATTAAAAAAAATGTCAACAAAATACACTTAAGATTTTATTTTTAGTATAACTTGAATTATAAATGAAAAACCAAACTGGATAATAATTATGGGATGGAAGGAGTATTACAAATGACGTAACATTGCCATTACGGATTTGGTCTTTGCCTATTTGGTACCAAATTGCAAAAAGATCTGTACAAGGAGAAGAAGTTGGCAACTTGGCATTTTGGGGGACCTACAATTCCATATTAGCAAAGCAGCAGAGGGGAACAGGGGTATAAAAGTAAACTCGTAGGAAACTTAACCAAGGTACTACTAGCCTACTTAGGCTAGAAGCCTATAAGCCTATCATATACTACTACTACTCTTTACTAGCTGAAAAGCAAACCAGACTAGTGAAGAAGACAGGGCGAGATATGTAAATTCACATAAGAACACACTCTTCTCTCAGCAATGGCCAATTTTTATTTATTTTTCTTACTTTTTGTCCCCTTTTGCAGAGTGGTTAACAGCCCCACTGCTCACACCAATGTTCTGACATGTAACCTCCCTCTCTCTCTTCTCTCTCCCTCTTTATAAATCCCAGATATCCCAAAGCTCCATATCTTTCCTTTTCTTTTTCCTTTTTATTATTTTTTTTTGGGGCATAACAGAAACAGAGAAGAAAAGGGTGTTGATTGATTTGATTCACCAGAAATTAGCTTCTTCCCATAAGCCCAAGACAGAAAACCCACCATTATTAACCAGTTTGTCATTCCCGATTTATTTGGTTTTTTGATGCCCACATATAAAAATGCAATTTTTATGGTTGTCATTTACGTTGAAATGATGCATATACACAGATATGGAAAGGAGACGGATTAAAGCATTAATTTTTTGATCGTCTAGGATCACTAAATATGGGGTCTTAAATGTTGTTTCTGTGTGTGTGTGTGTTTGTGTGGCTCTTCTTACCACAGTCCTCAACTTCCGCTCTCTCTGCTCTCTCTCTATCTGTCTATACTCCTCTCCTCTGGTGTTTTTAACGTGTGCAGGTTGGTGGGAGAATTTAGTGGAACTGTTTTTTTTTCCGGGTTGTGATAATGGCGAAATGTTGTTCTGTTTCTGCTTCCTCTCTTTCTCATGGTATATATCGCTTTCTCCTTCTCTCTCTCTGTTTTGCTTTTTCTTCAATCTTTGATATGTGTGTGATTTGTTTGTTCGTGAATGCGTTTATATGGGTACGGGTTTCCGGGTTGGATTATTTTTTTCCCTTCTGATCTTTTGTCATTCATGGCTTCCTTTGTTCATTGGAATGTTGGGTTTATTTGTGGATTACTCTTTTCGTACTATGAGTTCACATGCAGTTGTTCTTCAATGGGGCTGTAAAATAGTTGTACTTCTGTTTAAGAAATTGGAATGATGCTAGAAGAAATGAACTGTTGTTCTGGATCTTACAAGTATTCTGTCATGTTAAGCCAGGATGAAAATCAATTTATTTTTTGTTTTTTAACTGCAATTTTATAATGCTGCTGTAGGGATTGACTTTGTCCATACCCAGAGTACATTTTCTGTATTTCTCTATTATTATTATTTTTGTTTGTTTTCTTGTATTGGGAATTAAAGTATTCCTCTCCCTTCCCACTTTGCTATCTTGCCAATCTGCTTGTTTCCTCTTAAGTTTGTCCGTTATTCTTCGTTCTTCTGTGTAAAAGAATACTGTGTATATTTAAACGAGTATGTAGAGTGATGCTTAGGAGACCTGGTCAAAAGTCTGTCTCTCTTTACATTCCTCAGATGGAATTTGTCTACTGTTTGGCCAGCAAAGAATTTGCATGTTTTAATATTTAAAAAATGATGATGATGATGATGATGCAATAGCGTGTGAGAGTTGATATATCAAGCTTAGGCTTCTGAAGGAAATGAGTCGGTAGCGTGTCTTTAGGGACCAAGATATGCATTTGACTTGAGGCAGCCGTGGTGATATCACTACAATCCTTTTTGGCTTTAGTCTATGAATGTCCAACATTGTTGGTCATTTTTCTTAAGCACAATTTTGTTCTTTGCACCTTTTGCTGAATCTTCTTTTCTAAGGTTGGTGTTTATGGATGTTGTTGGGTGTTTCTGAGTTCCTGTCAATATGTGCCTGTAGGCCTGGATAAGGTGTAGTATTTGTACGAGAACTTTTCTTCGTAGACATCTTAATGTTGGGAAATCTTCAGGAACTTTTTGATATCCTGCATTGGAGAGTAATGGTGATCCTTGGAATTTCCTTGAGTTAAAATTTTTGATATCATCTTTGCTTTTGGAATTTTCTGCTCCAAGCCTATCTTTAAGCAGATTAGGAACTGTAGATCATGATAGGAATTTTTCACCTGATGGATTTTGTAGTATTCATAGTAATATGTTGTATGATTAGTTTTGCAGCATCATGGCTTTTATCACAATTTCAAAGTTCCTGAAAAGATTTGAGTGCTCGTGAAATGCGGCATAAATCCAACTGAGAAGTATTCTGGAGGAAAATGATGCCCATAGCTGGTAATCATCATTTGAATATGATGATGTATTTAGATGATGATTCATTTAAAGAAGCTGTAAGGCTGAAGATGCTGAATCAGGAGGCCACATTCAGAAATCAGGTAATGAAAATGTAACTACTTCTTCATCTGAAAACCTTATCTGGTGCCTGGGAGCTTAGAGTTCTTTGAATTACACATGGGATTTACCGAATTATTATAAGTTTCTGATTGGGACATCCTCAGCTCTCATGTAGCCAGTGAAATGTGATCTACCTTCCTGAAACTGAAACTCCCTAACTTCATGGAGGTTTTTTTTTTTTTTTTTTTTTTTGGGGGTTCAGATTTGCCACATGCATTTTGTGAATCACTACCTGATGTTTTAAATTTGATGGTAAATTTATCTCACATTTCGCTATTAAGGCAAATAATATGCTGGAGAATTGGCTGTTCATCTTAAATATTACTACCTGATGACGGGGATGCTTTGGGGATATGCTAACTGTTTCTGCTTTCGATTGACTAAGGAGACAGCATACTGTCTTAGTTTATATGTAAAGCTCATTGCCTTTTTGCTGTTGTTCAGGTTCAGGAACTTCACCGGTTGTATCAGATACAGATGACACTAATGAAGAATTTTCAATTGAAAGGGGTAGGTTCATTAGGAACAGATAATTATTGCCTGTTGCTCTTCCTATTATACGTTTGTACCATTTAAAAGCACTTTTGTTTCTTCAAACTAAGCCAACGGTCATTTTGGTGTCAATAATATGAAAATAAGTATTCCTAGCTTTTTTACCCACTAAATATCAAAACAGGAATTTGTTATGTTATTCTAAAAGGGCTTCCAGAGAAGGAAACACTCTTCTATAACATTGTGCCTACACATTCTAATTGCCTATTGTTTATCCTGAATTTTCTTTTTATCTTTTACGACATAATTTCTTCCTCTTTATCTGAGAAGAGCTTGATTGGTGCATGTTCTTCAGGTGCTTGCCAAACAATCTGTGAACTGCACTTCACAAGGCACCTTCCAAAGGCATTTAGATGCTAATTTTTCAGCCAGGGTCCGCGAAGGCCATTTCGACCAGCATTTTCTAGACAAAAGAGATGGTCGGGGTACTAGGGAAAATCCTGTACAAGTGGAAAACTATTTCCCTGGTGATACTGAATCTTCTCTGGATGATGTTGAGCTCTCTTTGAGTATTGGCGAGGGCACTAAGCAAAAGAGGTGGCAAAGGGAAATTTTCCATCAAACTCCCACTTCTGCCTCCTCCCGAGAGATAATTGACTTAGAAGAATCAAGTTGCACTGAGTTGAGTGGAGATATTAAACCCATATTTGATCTTGGCTGCATCGCTGGCTCTGCTGATTCTAGAGACCTGCAGGTTTATAGATCCAACTGCTTCTCCATGAATCGTGAAAGTAAACATGTAGCTCATGGGGTTAAGAGATCTCTGTCATTTGTGGATGAGTGTAAAACTCATCTGGAGCAGAACTCCTTAAATGAAGGTGTGGAACTCTTTAATGCCTCAGTTGATGCAGCCTTAGAATCAGGACATGGCATGCATATTGCCAGAAAACAGATTGAATTGCTCCCAGATGTGAGTATATCACCCTTGACCAAAGTGTTTACTTCTCATGAAGCATTGTGCTTGGACCTAAATAAGCCTCTGCCAGATGAATCACTTTTTGACCCGAAGGAGCAGCCACTGGATTTAGGAGGTGGCTGCTCTGATGTTACTGAAAGGGTGGCAGATGATGTTCATAAAGGCTCGTCTCCTGATGCAACTAGCTGTAGCTTAGTTGTAAATAACTGCTCAGATGAGGTTTCTGCTATAATTGAACGAGATCCCCTGAATTTTGAGGTTATGGCTTCTAATAGCAACAACAGTAGCACGAGTTCTAGAAGTGGCAAAGCTCTCTCTCCTGGTAATGAGTCTAGTTCAGGACCATCCAACTGCTGTGATATTCATCACTGTCTCCTTGCTAACTCCCATCATAAAGATGCAGATCAGTTAGGATCGAACTTCACTGGGAGAAGTGATAAAGGTCAAAGAGTGACGGGAGTGAAAGATGACATCTTGAACGACAAAAATGCAGTTCGTATGCATATGTGTTGTAGGGCTGATCCTGTTGAAGACTTAAATAGTTCTCCTGCCTCATGTAAGTCTATTATTATGAAAATTGATCGTTCATGCAGTTTGAAGACCATGCAGTCAGGAATTTATCTTGGAAAAGCTGATCCGTCTCTCATAAATTCCTCCCCTAATTCTGAGTCATCTCAGAATGAATCTTCTAGTCGGGATGAATCGAAATCAAAGTCCTTGGATGAGAAGAGAAAGGGATCAACACCTGATGATTTTCTGGTTCGAAGAGGTGCTATATCTCTCATGTACCTGTTTCTTGAAAGCTCGAGAAGAGAACACAGTTGCATTACAAAGTTTGACGAGGTGAATGAGAATGGTAAAGGGAAGAGGGATCAGCCGCAGCATTCTATTGATACTTACGAATCAATGGTTCTGAAGCAGCAAGAAAGCAACATAGACGACTATTGTGTGACCTCAAATCCTCCAGAAGTGATTGGCACTGACAAAAAAGATTTCGGAGTTAAAGTGAGAAGGGGTAGGAGAATGAAAGACTTCCAGAAGGATATTTTACCGAGCTTGGCATCTCTCTCCAGGCATGAAATTTCTGAAGATATCCGAATTATGGAGGGAGCAATGCGATCCAGGGAGTACAAAAGACTTCGATCCAAGACGTGCTGTGAACAGAAATGGTTTACTCCTGTAAAAAGTAAGAGGTCAAGGCTCAATTATGTAGGCAGAAAATACAACTGACAAGCTTCGTCGTAACTAGTAACATCTTTAGTTCATAGAAAGATTCCATAATCTAGGGTGAGGATATTTGCCTGGAATTGATTTAGAGGTCGTAAGTTACCATTTCTTGACAGTGAGATGATACTGCATTTTCCATTATCAGTGGACTTATTCGGCTAACCTGAGACAAAAATTAAAACTTTCTGCCCAATATGGCACGAATTCAGTTTTCATGACGATACTGCATTGTTACAAAATAATGGAAATATTGAAAGCATAGGTGAAGAAAATGCTGCCAGCATAATTGATAATACTTCATCATATCAGTTTGTGGCAAAAAGATCAAAGCTTTGCCATAAAATAAAGGAAATTTTGTGACCGGGGGCGATTTGACATATAACCAGACTCTAAAGATATTTCTTTTTTCTGTTTTTCCATTAGTTGAAATTGATCAACAACCATATTGCTCAATCACATCATGGCTAAATCCCAACTCTCCAAACACCTATCTCCGACTGTCAATGAAACATCATCCCTTTGGCTATTTCCAACCATAACCTTGATCCTTCAGAAAACGTTAAACTCTCAGCCAAATACTAAACCTCAGGATCTTTCTGGTATTCTTAATCAATTCTCACACCATTTGATACCCAGATTGGTCACCCAATTTATCAACCATCTAGCCAACCCTTTCCATGCCCTCCATTTCTTCAACTGGTCTTCAAACTTAAACCCCAACCCTAACAACTATTTCCACACCCATTTTTGTCACATTGCCATTACTGATAAGCTCCTTTCTAATAAACTGTTTACCTTAGCCCAAAATTTGCTGGAATCCCACAATCGATTTTCTCATTTTATGGTGGAAAAATTTATCAAATCGAGTGGTGACCTCGGTCATTTTAAATGGGCCTTTAAGCTTTTCCATCATGTGAAAGATAGAGAACATAGTGACTGTTTGTTTTCGTATAATGCACTCTTATGAGTTTTGATTAAGTCTGATAAATTCAAATTAGGTTGGGGAATTTTCGGGTAGATGATTAAAGAGGGTATTGTGAAACCTGGTGTTAGTACTTATACTACAATGACCAAAGGTTTCTGGCAGGTGGGCATCATTGACCATGCCCACAAGTTGTTTGATGAAATGGGGTGTGAGAAAAACTTGGTCACTTATAATGCAATGGTCAATGGGTTTTGTAAGAAAGGTTTAACAGAGTCTGCTTGTAAAATTTTTGACGAAATGGTTGAGAGCGGGATTTGCATGCCTGACATTGTTACTTTTACCTCTTTGATTGATGGGTTTTGTAAGAAAGGGGAAATAGATAAGGCTATGAGGTGCTTTGATGAGATGAAAGTGGAGCCTAATTTGGTTACTTACAATGCCCTCATTGATGGATTCTGTTCGAATGGAGATGTTGATGAGGCGAAGAAGATGATGACTAGGATGAGATTTCAATGGTTTGAAGAGTGACACTGTTTTGCATACGGCTCTGTTGAAGGGCTATTGTGCTGCTGGGAGATCTGATGAGGCTATTGAACATTTCAAGGAGATGGTTAAATTGGGATTGGAGCTTGATCAGAAATCACATGTTGTTATTGTCAATGAGTAGGCAGACATCCATTAGTGTACGCTTACAATGCTGTTCTGACGTGTCTAGTAGAGCTAGATCAGCTTGATAGAGCTGTTAATCTTTTGAAGCAGATGCCCTTGATGGGTGTCTCTCCTAACTTCCTATCCTATAACGCTGTGATTATTGGTCTTGCGAGAGCTCACGGAAGGACGTGTGATGTAGAGATGCTGGTGAATGACATGCTTCAAAATGGTCAAAGGATGGATGCTACTTTATACAGTCACATAATCTTGGGATATTGTGAAGATGGAAGCCTTGATAAGGCATTGAAGGTTTTCTTGGAAATGATCGATGAGAATTACACGATGAATCTTGAGTTCTTTGAAGTAATTTCCAAGCGATTGATTGCGATAGGGAAGTCATTTGAGATTGAAAATCTCTTTGATACGATAAAACAAAAATGTGGCGTAACTAATATATACGATTATCAGAAGGTCTTAGATGACTGTTTAAGGTGATCGGAGGATTTCAATTGAAAGCCTAAAGCTCTTTAGTGTCCCGAGTCCTAGCAGCACAACACGGCTTGATGTCTTTAGAATTCGAAGGAGAACGACCGAATCCGTTAACCATGAAGATGGCAGTACAATCTAGTGTTTGAGTTGAGACTCTACAGCTTTTTATATTATCAATGTGCTGCATGTAGAACGAGAAAACTCAAAAAAAAAAAAGAAAGAAAAAAAAGAGAAAACCTTGAAAACACACTACTTGCAGTTTCTAATGGGCATCTACTTGCAGTTTCTTCAGAGTATGATTAGAGGTGATGGCTGAAGGAAAGTCAGAACTGGATAAGCAGAATTGCCCACAAGAAGGTATATCTGGTTAGCTCTCAACATAGTGGAGGTTTAATTAAGCAGATGTGTCCGAGTTTCAGGCAGTCTTGATGCTTCTTGGACTTAGATAAGTAGGATGTTTCTGCAATTTGTCTATCCTGGACTCTTGGTTGACAACATAAGATGTGCATATGAAGCTTTTACATTTTAGTTGACAACATAAGATGTGCATATGAAGCTTTTACATTTTTTAGGCTTAGATTTCTCCTGTCAAAGCCAGAAATGCTTTTCATGGATGTTGGGAAACCTTGAAAGCACAAAATGAACCATTCCAGTGATAAATCAATCCTGATTGCTACTGGAAAAAATTTATTTTTGTTAGTAATCAATCTTAATTAGTATATTGGGACGTTGTGCATTTTGTTGCACGCTCTAATTCCTAGGAAAGAGAACAACATGTTAAGGTTCAACTGATCACATATTCAAATCCCGCTAGCTAACTCACAAAAATTACATGTCACGTTCTAACCAAAATTTGAAGATTTTCAAAGACAGCCTAAACAAATATGCCCCGGGATATCTAAAGACCTCAAAAACAACCCAAACACTAGCCCTTCTCTCCTTTCCCTCCAGGAAAAGTTTAGCAAAAAAATTTATAGTCAAACTCTACAATATTCTTCATTTCTGGTGTAATACAAATCGTCATCTTCAAAAAAAATCATGATCACGATTTCATAATCATGTTCATTCATGGATACTAGCATATGTGTATGTTTAAATTCTAAATTCATCCCAAATCACTGTTTTGTTTTTTTTTTTTTTCTCTACTATCAATCTAATACTTTCTCCCAAAAACCTTCATAGTCTTCAAAAGAATCTGTCACATATCAATCCTACTAAATTCATAATTTTTATCTCCATTAACTACAATTTTAATCTTTTTTTTTTCACAAGTCAACTTTAGTTGATTCACAAATTTCAGGCAACGAGGAAAGTCACCTCTGAGTTTACCCACAAAAATTTTCATTATGGCAAACGTCTGATCTTCTCGCAGAAGAGGAGTTTTAACTTGTCATACAACAATCTAACAATCCACAAAAAATCTCCATTATGGCAAAAGTCCGATCTTCTCTCAAAAGAAGAGTTTTGACTTGTCATACAACAATTTAACAATAAAGTTTCCAACAATTTTTCCAAAACATGGTCAGAAGCACTCAAGATCAAGAATTGATGCTGGTCAACAAGAAGATTTTTCACCGCTGATTGTTCGTAAAGATGAGAAGCCGTCAGTACCGTTGAAGCAAACTGAGTCTACAAAAGCCCATGGGGTTCCATCTCAAAATCATTTGGCTATGAAGTAGCCATGGAGCTTATACTCAGAGTCTCCCAACACCGATGTGAGATTGGGGCTCTTTAATACTCCCCACAAGCCCAACGTATTTTTTGAGTTGGGTTTGGCCTATTTTTTTCAATCCAAGCACCGCCTCACGTTTCAGCCCTATTTTTTTTTTGGATTTTTTGAGTCTGAATGTCGGCGGGCTGACTCTAATACTATACAAAAGTCAATGGAGTTCCACTTCAAAACCAATTGACTATGAAGGGAGTAGACCATGAAGCTTATATATTGATATTCAGAGTCTCTCAACACCAATGTAGAATTGAGACTCTTTAATATGATGTGGTGAACGGAAATGGTAAAGGAAAGAGGGATCAACTACAACATTCTATTGATGCGTATGAATCAATGGTTCCGAAGCAGCAGGAAAACAACAAAGAAGACTGTTGTGTGACCTGAAGTCCTCCAGAAGTGATTGGCCCGGACAAAAAAAATTTCGGAGTTCAGGTGAGAAGGGGTAGGAGAATGAAAGACTTTCATATAGATAGTTCACCCAGATTGGCATCCCTCCCTAGGCATGACATTTTCGAAGATATCCGAATTATATATGGATGGAGCAATGCATTCCAGGGAGTACAAAAGACTTCGATCCAAGACGTGTAGTGAACAGAAATGGTTTACTCCTGTAAAATGTAAGAAGTCAACGCTCAATTGTGTAGCCAGAAAATAGTACAACTGACAAGCTTCCTCCTAATTAGTAACAATTTTAGTTCATAGAAAGATTGCGTAATTAACCAAAAGGGTCGTGGTAAAGTGATAAGGACTCCTCTATCCCTAATCATAGGTTGATAGTTCGAACCTCGACATGGGCATGAAGCAATTATAAATCTTTTGGCCATCTCTCCCACCCATCAAGATGAGCGAGGGAGATTAATCATTGTTGCCGACAATGAACACCCTGCAATATGAAAAAAAAAAAAAATGCGTAATTTAGGATGGATTTTTGCCTGGAAATAATTAGAGGTCATAATTAAACGAATTTGGATTTCTCATTTGTTTTGTTTTTGAACTCCTTTTGCTCTTACTTCATTGATGTTAAGTGCCAAAAAAAATGGTTACTTTCAAAATCGTAAATCTTAAAATTGAAATTATGAGATTGGTATAGTCTAAATTTTATTATTAAATTGATGAATAGTCAAAAAAATTTATTCATTTTTTCATTTCAATTTTTTTAATTTGCAAGATTGAATTATCTAATTTTTACATTTTAGTTTTTCAATTTGGATTATCTGTTTGGAACATTTTAATAGTCTGTCATACCCCTAAACTACAATCATACACATAGCTCTATTGTTATTTTTATTATTTTTAAAAATCCTATTTCGAATACCGAGTTTTCAAAACATAATTTTTTATTTTATTTTATTTTTATTTTTTGAAGTTTCCAACAATTTTAGAAAAGAATTTTTTTTAAAATTAATATTAAATCATTTTAACGTGTTTCGAATTCTTAGTTTTCAAGACTCCTTTTTTGTGTCAACAGTTCAAAAACTACCCTTCCTTCCCGTGTCAACAATTTGAATTTTAGCCTCTCTTTGGGTAATTTTAGGGAAAAGATGTAGAGGAAGAAGGACGAAAACGAATGCACTCGAGATCCAAATCGTGCAATTTTCAGAGATTTCAAGACCTTCACTAATTCCCTTGTAGAGGAATTCAAAGTTGCGAGGAAGAAAATGCTGGTGCAAATGCGGAAACAGAGAGCGAAATTGGTGATTGCCAAAAAGCTAGTTTCGAGGAAGAGTTGTGCCCATAAATTCCGACAAAGCCATGCAGCATCAATCTGGAAACAAATCAGGAGGTGGGAAAAGTCAAACTTCCAATAAGAAAGGATTGACTAAAGGAGAAACTCAAAGCAATGATAAGCGTAAAATAGTTGGCGGCAAATAGAAATAAAAAAGTTTAGTTGCACCTAGCGAAGAAACCATGAGATGTTCCTAATGATTCTGGTTAGATAGATTCTTCTCTTTGTGGGAATTATAAGACTAATGCTAACATTCTAAGTACTTGCTAGAGATCCCAACCAGCAGATCACATGGGAAGTTTTGATCAAATCACTTCATCAAAAGATGCAACAACAAAGCTCACAAACAACATCAACAACGCTTTCTAGTGATGATGAATTCAACCACCTCAGAAACCGATTGGCTCAGAAGAACAACAACAAGATGATGGATCAATTAGGGGATTTGTTGAAAGAAGCCAAATGTTTTGAATGGTGCGAATTTATTGAATGTGAACTATGATTAGTGATGGAGGAATGATTTGTGTTATCTTCTAGTTCTGGTGATACCAAAAGAGACATTTTCTGAATTGAAAATATAGCCATGTGCACCAAACCTCATCCAGAAAATAAATGAGGACTTTGATGATTTCCAGAGTTCCAGTTGTATTTGAAAATTTTAGCTTCCAATAAAAAAAATAAATAAATTACTTTTTTTTTCTTTTTCTAAAAGCATAAGGTAAAATTATAACTGTTACTGTATTTCGTAAAAACTTTTCACATTCTTTGTGTTTTCAGAATTAAGGTAATACATTCTTTAAAAATAACCGTTTGATTTGATTTTTTTTAATTTTTTTACTATTTTCTTGAAGTAATGCTTAAGAAAATTATTTAAAATCGGAAAGAAGATTAAATAACATTAAATATTTAACCATTACAATCAACGCCAGCTCTGATACTACACATCATAGGCTAGCTTCACAATTCATCCAACATCGAAGGAATAATAATAACAAAATAAAAAAATTGATAACCCGCCTATAAATGCAAAACGAAATAGAATAGTGACAAAAGTGACATATTTATAAACTACATAAAACTGTTCCCAAAAAAAATATATGGTATTTAGAGAAAAGGAAAAATTGGTTCTGAGAGGATTTTGCTGTGGATGGTAATTCTTGCTCTAAGCAAACCTTAAAATCATCTACTAGAGTTGTTATTCTTAAGAGGATTCACAACAATGGTGTAAACGTTGTGTAATGTCAGTGTAAAAAAAGAGTACATCCATTGGAGAAAATTTAATTTTGTCAGCAGTAGCAAAATTTTGATACCATTGAATCTGACAAAAGTGGGGCATGAAACGGGACCGTGGTGAGCCGCTCAGCCCAGCCCCATTCTTTTATTTATTTATTTATTTATTTTTCTTTCCGGGGCATAAATGGTCAGCCATCATTCCTTTTCTCTTTTATTTTTCTTTTTTGCGCCATTTCGCTTTCTTTCTTTTTTTTTTTTGTTAATTATGTTTTTGTGACCGTTATAAGCCCTTTTTTTTTGTCTTCTTCACAACATCTCCAAAAAAAAAATATATCTTCATTTTGGTTGTCAAATTTGTGGCCATAGAAATTTTTTGAACGTTGAAAAAACTAGCTGTTTTTAAATGTTTGCACTATAATTTGATAATTTTTTTAAGAGAATAATTTAAAATTTTGCCTATAAATACCCCCAATATTGATTTTCATAACACACCACTTTCTCTATTTCTCTTCTCTTCTATACTTATAGTTCTTTCTTTACTACACATCAACTATTCAATTTTTTTCTTCCATTTTCTACTACCATGAGCCGAAAAAATAACAAAAATAATCCTACAAACAATGCAAATCTGTCTCACAATTTTCCAAATTCTCCCCGCCCCCAAAATTTTCATCCTAATATGCAAAATTTTGGATATCCTCAAAATTTGGGTACCCCAAATTTGCCTCCTTATGTCCCAAATCCATTCGTGATGTATCAACCGCCCGGTTATTTTTCTCAAATGATTGGAAATAATTTTTCAATGGGATTTACAAATACGGGTTCGTCTTCCGGAAGTCTACCTACACTGGTTTCAACAAGAGGAGACGGGATGATGACGATGAACTTGTTGAACTTCGACAAAAAATGATGGATCTGGAAGCCAAAAAATTAGAGCAACAAAAATTTTACAATCAGGCATACATGAGGCATACGGTTACCAAAGAATATGAAATTTTGACGAAAGACACCTCGAATATGACACCAGAACAACGAGCAAGACATGAACTTTTAGTTGAAAAAATCTTGTCTAATTATAGATAGTCATGTTAGGTTATTATTTTGAATTAGTTATTTTCATTGCGAGTTTTTAGTTTTATTTAAACTAAAATGTAAGAGTTGTGTCACTGTATTTGAATTTTATTACATCATATATTGTGTTTTAAATATGAAGTATTATTATGTTTACCGCATCGTATACTTATTATTGTACAACTTATAATTAATTGCATGAAAAAAGTAAAAAAAAATAATAAATTCGAAACAATTTGGAGAAACTCAAAAAACTCATAAAAAATTAAGTATTAAATACTTTAAATGAATAAAAACATTGATGATGTAGTCACTTCATTATTTTTTCATTTGTCCATACGTATCACAGTGTAGTCACATCTCTCTTTTTATCTTGTCCATTAAATACATTGATAGTGTAGTCACGTCATTCTTTTTTCATTTGTCCATATGTATCACAGTGTAGTCACATTTCTCTTTTTATCTTGTCCATTAAATACATTGATAGTGTAGTCACGTCATTCTTTTTTCATTTGTCCATACGTATCACAGTATAGTTACATCTCTCTTTTTATCTTGTCCATTAAATACATTGATAGTGTAGTTATGTCATTCTTTTTTCATTTGTACATACGTATCACCGTGTAGTCACATCTCTCTTTTTATCTTGTCCATTAAATATATTAATAGTGTAGTCACGTCATTCATTTTTTATTTGTCTATGCATACCATAGTGTAGTCACATCTCTCTCATTATCTTTTCCATACATTGGATAATATAGTCAAATCTTTTTTTGATCTTGTTGCATGTTACTCTATAAATATGGAATAAGACTAGTAATATTATTCAAGCCTTTTCAACTCTTTGGTATGCATATATTTTGCAACAACTCTCACACACAACCATGTCTCAAAATTTTCTTCCCCATTTTGATCCCTCTATTTTTTACGATGAAATGAATGATTATATGCGGGAACAAATCTTTGATAACACGGGTCCAGTGGATTTAAGGAGGTTGGATGAGTTGACTGAGCAACGAAGAGGTGCAAGTTCTTCGCGAAGACGAAGGCATATCGATCGAAAGCGCGAAATTGGAGAACAAAGGTTATTTAATGATTATTTTTCTGACAATCCAGTATACTCTTCAGTTACTTTCCATACAAGATTCCGCATGAGGAAAGAATTATTTCTCCGCATTGTACAATCTCTCCAAAATCACTCTGAATACTTTCAACAAAGGCCTGATGCATCGGGTAAAATGGGATTTTCCCCCATTCAAAAATCTACAGCAGCTCTTCGTCAATTAGCATACGGATTACCAGTCGATTGTGTTGACGAATATTTAAGGATGGGTGGAAGTAATGCACTAGAGTGTTTAGGGTACTTTTGTCATAACGTGATTGAAATTTTTCAGTCACAATATTTGAGAAGACCTAATGATAGTGACGTTCAACGTTTACTTCAAATGCACGATGAACAACATGGTTTTCCAGGTATGCTTGGTAGCATTGATTGCATGCATTGGAAATGGAAAAATTGTCCGGTTGGATGGAGCGGTCGTTTTACTTCCGGTTATCAAGGTTCTCCCACCTTAGTGCTTGAAGCAGTCGCATCTGCAGATTTATGGATATGGCATGTATTTTTTGGAATTGCAGGATCTAACAACGACATCACCGTGCTCAACCAATCTCCTCTGTTTAACGATGTGTTACACGAGTATGCTCCTGATATTCAATTTACTGTAAATGGTACTCAATACAGCCGAGATTATTATTTAACTGATGGTATATATCCGGAGTGGGCAACATTTATGAAAAGTTTTACATCTCCAGTGGATTCTAAGAGAAAACTCTTCAAAAAGGTGCAAGAAGCAGCAAGAAAAGATGTTGAGCGAGCATTTGGAGTACTTCAGTCCCGTTGAAATATTTTACATATTCCATCTCGATTGTGGGAAAGAGCATCGCTTAATGATATAATGTATACTTGCATCATATTACACAATATGATAGTTGAGGACGAGGGAGATGAAGCAACAAAATGGACTGATGACGCAGGAACTCAATTTTCGCATCATCAAGAGTTAATCCCTAATATACAACAATACATTCAAAGGAATGCAGAAATACGCGACCGCGAAGAACACCATCAACTACGATCAGATTTGGTTGAGCACATCTACGAACGTTTTGGAAATGATTTTGACGAAATGTAGGGTTGTTAAATTATTTTTAGATATTTTTAGATTTTCACTATCTCTATAAACATCGTCTAGTAGTGAAATTTTATTATTGTTATTTTTTAAATTAATTATTGTACTTTATTAATATATTGTTCACTCAATGATTATTAAGTTTTTTTTATATTCTTGTGTTATTTAATTATGTTTTTAGATTTTAAAAAAAATAATAAAATTTTATAATGTACTTTAGAAGTCATATAAACAAAATAATTATGAAAAATAAATTTAATTATTATTACAAGTAAATGTAATTATTTTTTATAAAAAATAAAGTATTAATAGTAGGATAGGTGTGGGGTAATAATAGTGAGGTAGTTGTGGGTCCAAAATTATATAGGTAGTGAGTGTAATATTGTTATAGAAAAAAGTGTGTAAAGTGAGAGTGTAGTAGAATGCTGACGTGGCAGTGTAATGTTGTGTTGAATTATATGTATTGTTGTTGATGCCCTAAGTTAACTGAATTCCCTACTTATAAAATCAGAGGCGTTATTTTATAAATAGCTGAAACAGCCACGACTTTATGGAGGGTTTCCCGATATAGAAGCAATAAAATTGTGTACTCAATCACGCCTTCAAACCCAAAATGAACCATTCCAACCCAAAAATTGTGGAACAGTTCATCAATCCTAATTGCTACTGGGCAAAAAATTGCTGTTACTCAAACCCAAAATATCCTCCTTCTAGTGTATGTTTATTTTTGTTAGTAATCAATCTTAATTAATATACCAGAAATATAAAGACCTCAAAAACCACCCAAAAAAAGTAATCCTCACCTTAACCAAAAAAACTAAAAATAAAAAATTGGAGTTAGTACTCTACAAAATGCTTCATAAATGGAACATTTTGTTCTGATTTATAAAACGAGTTCCGCAATTTTATTTTATTTTTTTTGTACTTCATGCCAATACAAAATCCTCCAAGTTATTCTGTTCTGGATTAGAAACTTTGGATCGGACCAATTGTTCGTAGGATGATGGCATCTGATCAGTTTATCTTTCATACCCTTATCATTAAAGCAAGCATTCTTAAAGAATTAAACAAATGAAGAAGAGTTAGGAAGCTTAAAGTCCACTAATTACACTTTAATCCCACATTAAAGTAAATTATCTTTAGCATCAATGATGTGTAAGCCAATAATTAGTTGTTGTGAAGATTCGATCTGGCACCTCTTTAAGCAATAATAACAATTATTTAATGGACAACAAACACGACTATGAAGTTTGGAAGCCTTGATAATTACAATAACTGATAAGATCAAGTTTAGATTACGGATTAATTCGTCATTTTATATTTTTTATAGTACTCTCTCTATTCCATTTTAAATGTCGTTGTAGGAAAAAAAGAATATTTCAAAATAAGTGTCGTTCTCCACTATCAATGCAGAATTTATCAAAATTTTCCAAATTTACCCCTTCCCACAAAGGTCATTAATTATGCTATACCTAGTTGTCAAATGAAAAACTTCCGGACTCTCTCTCCTCTTGACCCTGAAAAACCTTCAAAGAAAATTATTTTTGATAGTTTATTACTTCAATTGTTGACTCAAAAAATTTGATTAGTGGGTTTGATAAAAGTCAATTTGATTTACAGTGA
This sequence comes from Oldenlandia corymbosa var. corymbosa, assembly GCA_949775105.1. NCBI lineage: Eukaryota > Viridiplantae > Streptophyta > Magnoliopsida > Gentianales > Rubiaceae > Oldenlandia > Oldenlandia corymbosa. The sequence continues at coordinate 6,567,918 of OX459119.1, read as the reverse complement.
TGCTGAAAAAAATTATAAGGAGAGGGGAGATCTGAATTCATCAAAGGAGATATTTGATGAATTTGGGGAGATAGAATTTATGAGGAGGAGATTGGAAGGGGAACGATTTACCGAGATGGCTTTAGAAGGAGGCTGGGAGATAGAACTTTTTTGGAGGAGTTTGTTTTTGTGGCAGGGTGACGGCGACTGAGGAGGGAGGAGGCTGAGGAGGGGCGGATACTTGACAAAGAGTTTGGTGGAGGTAATAAATGGGATACAAGAAGAAGTTGTAATTATAGTTGTATTAGAATTAGTTGGGGTTAACATAGTAATTTTGATACCTCAATTAATATCTTTTTAAACTGTGTGAAAAGTATAGAACGACACTTAAAATGGAATGGAGGGAGTACCTTTTATTTTGAAATTTCTTTTCTAAAATTTTTTCTTTTCGATCCATTATGCTTCTCAAGCGTGAGGGGTTCAACCAAAAGAAATTGTTTTTAATATTAACTCCATCCCAAAAAAATAGTTCACGTTGAGTTTTTTAAATCCCTTTAATCCCTTTAACCCTATTAAAGCAGAAGACATGAAACTTATGTGCCAACTACGTATGCATCTGTTTTGGCTCCAATGCACCATATTTCAGATTTCAGAAGTCTTTTTGCCACGTGTAAGTCTCTTTTAATTAGAAGCTATATAATTTTTTTTTATAAAAAAAACACATGTTTTACTACAAATAAGGATCAGTTACATTTCAAACGAATAGATATATTAATTCAAATTCAAATGTCCAATCGTATAGTTTTACAGGCTTAATATAAACAAAAAATAAAAATACCTAAATCCAACAATTAAAAATAATGCCTTATAAACTAATTATTTATTATTCCCTTATAACCTCAGATTTATAGGTATATTTTTTAAGTCCCAAATCATAGCATAAATGATACATACGTCAAATTAATTCCTCAAAAAATAATAATTCAATTAGATTTTAATAGAATAGTAATTTAGAGGGGGCGCCCGGACATCTGTCCGGACCAAACATCTAATTTGTATTAAATACAATACAAAAAGCAAAACTCAATGTGGACTTTTTTTTAGGCCGGAGGGAGCAATACAAAATCCAAAATTGCCACAATTTAAGTCACATTTTCATTTTCTTACTTAATGATGACTGAATACTAACATTGCGATTTCAATCCTTTATCCCTACTAACCCAACCTAAACCCACTTCAGGATTTTACGACAATTCTTCTCACATCTTAGAGCATTCTATGTGCTTGCTCATGTTCACTGTCAAATCTGTTTCTTTTTTCCTTCCGTCCTGAAGTTATTGTCCAGTTTGAATTTTTTGTTTTTAGTTCAAATTGTACTAATAATGGAAATCTCAAACTGGACAATAATTTTAGGACGGAAAAAACACACATTAAAAAAACAGAAAAAACTGCCCAATTTGACATAATCCAAACGATTCTACATACTGCATGTGTATTAGAAGGGGCTTGAAGTTAAGACTTTGAGTTTAGTTACGAGTGTTAACAGAAAATTCTATATTATTAGGCCACAGAAGACTCGAAAAACCATGGAAAGGTCAATACACAATTTGACAAACATTCACAATCACAAATGATGGAAGAAATCATCAACAAGAATGAGTTGCATTAATTAACAAATTTTTTAGTTTCGTTTTCACCACTAGCCCATGTCCAATTCATTGGTCACACAAGAGAAGGCTCATTTGACCAAAATTCTCTGTTTTACCCTATGTGTTTGTTTTTTTACCCCCCTCTCCATGGTGCTAAAATTTTTCCCTTCTTTTCACTCATATGATTAACAGAGTCAACTTTTAATCCACAAGAGGGTTTGTTTCAATCCAAACTATCTACACTTTATTTTACTCCTATTATTATCAACTTTTCTCTCCAAAGTAGAAACTTTTTGGGCTCCATCTTGGACAAATTACAGAGCTAATGAGGTACACTAAGGTGGATCATTTTTGCATGTTAAAGGTGAAGAAAAGTCATTTTATACAATTATTAATTGAAGTTTAACTGTTGTAGAATAGGATGGCGTGGCATGAACAACAATTGATGAACAAGAACAGATTTTTAATTTAAGGAGTTAGGAAATTAGGAGTGGTGGTCCTAAGTGGTACCAATAGTGGACCTCCGGATGTGGACTCTATTATTAATAAAATATGAGACGAATTTAGGAGGCAGGCAATTGCAAATTTGCAGTTGGGTATACTACATTATCTTTTGTCAAATTGGAGCTTCATTCCTTTAATCCGAATCCTAATACTTTCTGAACCACTAATTATACTCTTAACAAGATATGTATCACATCCAGACTAATTCTTCGCTCGGTTTTACACAAGATACAAAATAAAGTAATTTTCTGGGGACAGAAAACAAGATGATAGTACTAAGTACAAATGTTTCATTCCTTGATAAGTGTACATTTGCATATGAATGACTTTATAGTTTATATAGTTTATGGTGATGAGTGATGACACCATACTAGATGCCAATATATATGAGTATATGACTTGATCATTTTCTTTTTCCGTTCAGAAAAATGTTACAATAATAATATGTCAATGAACAAGTTATAAAATTGGGGAGTTAGGGAAAAAGATGATTTTGATTTGGTAGACGTGTCAAGTGGGGTCCAACTAAGAGAGAGATTGTTTCATATCCAAAGCAGAAGTGCTCCCATATATAAAAAAAGGGAAAAGCAAAGAAAAGAGGTTAGTGGGGTGGATTCATGGTGGTGGTGGAAGTGGAAGGAGGAAAGAAAGAAATAGGGATGGTTTGGTGAGTGGTGTTTGACTGTTTTTCTGTGCATAGTGTGTATTTCTCTGTGTTGGAGTTACTTAGGTGGAAGCAACTTGTCGTTTTCAGATGAATCAAATGTTCTTCTAATTTTTTTCTTCTCCTTTTCATTTTGGATGTTGAAAGGTGCAGGAAGAGCTAGTATCTTTCTTTCATTTGGTGGGGAAGGAGAGAAGTGCTACTAGAATTAAAAAGACTTGATTTTGCATCCAACCCAAGTAGCAGAAGAAGTTTTCCTGTCAGCCTTGGTTGGAATTTTATGCCCTTATAGGTGTCTTTTTATCCATGCTTTCTAAATTTTTACTCTTTCTAAGCTTAAGCTAGCTTTGCTTGCTTTTACCTCTTTGTATGGATGATTTGTTCTTTTCACTGCCCACCTTTACTGTTCTCTTGCCTGTCTTTTCACTGACCTCAATCCATATTAATCAGTAAGTTTCTGGTTTCTGCTGATTCAAAACTTCAAGAATTGCCATAGTTTATGAAATTGCTAGGATTCGGGGCATAGAGTAATTGTAATTTGAACTGGGCTTTTTGTTCAACTTTTCAAGGATTCTGCTCAAAATACTGACTTGGTTACAGCTTCAGTAGAACACACAGCGAAGAAAGTGTTGCAAAATTAATATGCCTTAGTTTTATAGCGGGGGTTCATTTGATTCTCTAGTATCATGTCATGTCGATAGGCAATGTTTCCGGGGATTCGGCGCAGAAAGGGTTTGGATATTTTCTTGATTTATATGCATAAGGGAAGCCAATGGTGGCAGGCACCTTGTAAACCTTGTTCTACAGCATAGCTTTTTCAACAGTATTAGCTTGCAGTTGCTGTCTTGTTCCGATTGTTGCTTTCTTAACTCAGTTGAAGGTTTTATCATCTAAGATGTCAAAGTAGGTTTACTTTTTCTGGTCTCAACATTTAGTATTATTATTGGCTCATTTGCTGATGTTAGATCATTGTCTAGATCATTTTCTATTTTGGCTCAAACGAGGATTTTTCTTACTCAAAAACTATGGCTTGTGATGTTCTTCAGTTTTATTCTCTGTTTCCATTTAATTTGACATAAGAATTGATTTATCCATCATGACTTGAGCAAGGTAAAATTGAATTAAACTGTATTTTGCTTTCTTTTGTAACAGAAATCACAGGCTTTGATCTTGGCGAATAAGAAGTAGTTAAAGTAGCGGTTATTAGCCAGGATGCAAACCTCTTCTAACAAAGGCGGTCAATCATTAACACCCCTTTTCATTACTTGCTCTTCTCTGTGGAACTCAACTGAAGAACCTAAGTATTCTCCTTCCAAGAGCACTATTACTGCACAGGAATCATCTCTGGATGATTTGCATCCTCCGAAGCAGTCTGATTCTCCAAATCAAGAGCAGGATGCATCATCAACTTTAACAAGCAGTCACTCCCATTATGGAACTGGCGATGCAGCAAGGAACAGCCCTTCTGTTCAAAATATCGGCACTCAGCATGGTAATACTATATTTTCAAGATGTACTAACAACTTAATTTCATGAATTTACTGAAGTGCTCACCTGCACCTATATTAATTATTTTGGGACACTTCTGGTTGATTGAGCTCGTTAATCTGCTTAGATATTCATAAAGCCTGTTTCTGAATATTAAAATCTACTTCACACACACCAGACTGATGATTATCTTATGCACCCGAGTTGTATCGTATCTTACATTCTCTACTGGAACAGTGGAGATTTTTCCTCCACGTAGTAGAATGCTCCTGGCCAGCTATCCCTCGTAAATTAATCTTACCGGATCTTCTCTGTCCTTTAGGTAGTGATGAAACTTGTGAAAGGCATGGAGATCCATATCATAGGTCACATTTTCTGTATGGCAACACTGAATATGGATTTGGTCAAGTTCCACAGGATTATAAGAAAGCCACGGTGAGTTTTCTTCAGTCATGTTCTTTCTGCAATTTCATAAGGTTGCTTGCTTTGCAGTAATATTTTGATGGTAGATAAATTTCGCTTGAAATAGTATTTTAAGTCAAATAACCTTTTTCTACTGAAGCATTTCATGCATATAACATTTCTTAAAGCTATAATCCATGCCTTACATCTTGAATGACAATTCCAGGTGGTTTTTGGCAATGTTATGATTGACTAAGTTTAAGGGAAAAATGGATAGATTCTATAACTATTCATCGATTCATCATTTGTTCCTGGGGTAGGCAATGGATAGGCGGTTGGGAGAGGATCATGTATCCTTTGTCGACATATTTAGGGTTCTTATTGTATTCGCTTCAATCGCTCCTGAATAGGGGGATCAAAGATCGGGTGTGAATACCTGTCCTTGACTGCTAGAGGTGGATCAGATGAGAGGCCTCTATTTGCTTGCTCATCCTGCTCGCTCTAGTTCCCCCAGTTCACGACAGCCTGTTTGCTAGGTTTTGGTCAACTCTAGTTCTGAGGAACTATGGATGTTCTGATAATTTGACAATCGAAATCATCATTCATTGACTAGATGCATGAATTTGGTCATAGTAAAAAGTAGTGACCGGCCAGAAAATTAGTAAGAAAACTGGTTTGTCACCAACTTCTATTGGAAGAGGACACATAACCTGATTGCACAAGTCTATGAAGCCACTTAGTAAAGTGGTTTAATTCTCATTTGTCAAGTTAACCTTATCAAATGAATAATTTTAGTTTCGCCTGTAAAAAAGAATAAGGAGAAGAAGAAGATCGACATAGAAATACTAAAGTGCAATATACCTGACACCAAGAATTATGTTCAAATTAGGTTGTGGCTACTGCATAAGATCAATCGCAAGCAAGATATAATGGTCTCCTATGTTTCTCTTGATATTTACAGGCTTGCATAACCTTCCCATGCTCCGAATCCTACTTTGGAGGTCTTGTATCTGCTTATGGGCAAAATGCTTTTGTAAGTCGCTCAATTTATCCATTTGGTTGCTTTTGTGAAACAGCTTTTTTATAGTTTGCCAGCTTCAACTCGTAGTTCCCATTATGCTCTGACATCTGCCTAGGCCCTACAGGATGGCCTATTATTTATAGAACATCTATAATGTAGATATCATTTCCTTTCTGATGCAAAGGATGAGATCTCTAAGTTCTAACCTGGGGTCTTTTATCAGTATCCTGGGGTCTTTTATCAGTATCCTTTCTGAATGGTCGCATCATTTTGAGCATGATATTCTCATTTTTTCATCTCTTAGTTAACCCCAGAGTTACATTTGTCACCTTCCCCCCTTCCCAACCCACCCACCCACACACACACACAATTTCTGGTGATGGTACTTATTTTTTTTTTTACTTTCCCCACATTCATTATTGCCCATCTCTGTTGGAAAATACATCCAATTTAAAAAAGACTTGGGATTCCTCTTTTTTTCTAATTTCAAATGTTTGCATGTGTCTATTCTTAGCATTGGTAGTTCTGATGAAGAATTGTAAATGCAAAAAAAAAAAGTAAATAAAATTGTTTGTTTGCTGCTTCTTTTCCGTTTTCTTTTTCCACCCTCTTTGTTTCTTCTAAAGGAAGTGGATTAGTTTTTGATGCTTTATGGAGAAGGATTGCTTGGCAGTCCCACAGCGATAATTGATTTGAGTTTTATAACACCGAGTTTTGTTGAAAGCCTGTGATGGCCACCTATATTCAACCTGCATTAGCTTTTGATTGCATGTCAGTTTTCCTGTAACAGAATTTTGACCAAAACACTCCCAACTTTTTGGGTAGAAATGTTTAAATTTGGTATATCGAGTGATTTAACATATCTTCCTGAAATGCTTGCTGCCTCGTGAATAGATTTATCCTCCAATGGTGGGGTTGACACCCGCAAGAGTTCCTCTTCCTCCGCTTGAATGTGCAGAAAACATACCTATGTTTGTTAATGCTAAGCAATTCCGTGCAATACTCAGGCGAAGGCAGATACGTGCAAAGCTTGAGGCTCATAACAGAATTGTAAAATCCCGAAGGGTATGTTAGTTTCCGTTAATGCCAACATAATATACTTGTTTAGGAGACTGTAAGTATTTCTTTTGTATTCTGTAGCCCTATCTGCATGAGTCTCGACACGTTCATGCACTAAAGAGACCTCGGGGTGCTGGAGGACGCTTTTTGAATACCAAGAATATTAAGCAACCGCAGCTTTCTGCCCCAAGTCATCACAAAGACATTTCTGAGAAAAAGTTTGGAAAAGTGTCTGCCGCAGAGACACGGTACTCAGACTGTGGAAGTTGGGGAATATCCACACCATCTGCTTCCGATGTAACAGGCATCTTTAATGGCGGTGACATCTTCCAGCAACAAGGGGTGAGGGTCCCAGTGTCCTCTTACCGCATGGGCATCCCCGTTCGGGAAGATTTTCCGCATTTAGAAGCTGGCAATCGGCTTTTCTCATTCATTGATGGACGTGCGCAGGATTGAGCACTGCAGAGCTCTCTTGTGTCACTCTCAATGGATATTTGGCAGTTCATCCTTGGCTATTTTACTACTGCTTTCTTAGGATTTGGAATAAGAACAGTGACTGACTGACTGACTTTTGGGGTTTGTAATTTGTGGCCTTTTGACTCTGTTCATGCTTGTGGCTTCAAGAAGAAGCACAGTTTGCTGGACAGTGTGTGGCTTTTCGAAGTGTTTTGATTGCAGTTTGTTCCGAATAATGAATCGTCAGAACTGAGATGATGAAAAGGAAATATTGCTAGTTGTGCAATCATTTCCATGTATTTGTGTCAATGGGCTTTCAACCTTGTTATGTGTATTCGAACGTTATGATTGAAATAGGGCCGTTTTTTCTGGAAATACCAACTGTAAGAAGTAGATTAGAGGGATGAAATCAGAGCAAATTGTAAATTACACCCGCCCAATTATGCACATAATGCAAATTGCTCCCACAACTCAGTCTATTAACGATATTAATTACTTTTTCTGCCTTGAAATTATTATCTACGATCAACTTTAATTTTATAAAAGATTTTTGTATTTTGTTTAAGTGTAACCTGTTATATTACAATTAAATAATTCAATCGACTAACAAAAACATATCTTTCAAAAAATACTCGCTCTATCTCATAAGTAATTCACATTATGAATTGTATCTTGTACTTTGTATACGTTAAGATTGTGCCATTTTCTTTCATTGTAAATTGTAACTTGAAAATGAAACTGATAGCAATCATCAATAAACGTATTAGATATGGAATCACAAACCAAGTAAATTATCTTGATACTAGGTAAAAAATAGAGATGGACGATAACGAATTTATTAAAAACGTTTGACAAGATAAAAAAAAGTGATTAATAAATGGTTAAAAAACAATGATTCATTTTTGTGAAGAAAAGGAAGAAGCAAATTGACATGAAAATAAATTCGTGTCCCATTACACTGACTTTGTCAAAATTTGGGATTCAGATTACATTGTAGAGTTTGCTGATGAAGAAGTAGTCTAACCGATGGTCAAAATAATTTCCCCCAAAAGTTTTCCCTCCCAAGTGAACTCTATTGTCTATACACACACACACACACACACAGAGCGGCTCTCTCCTGACCTAAAAAAAATAAATAGGAATACGAAATAAATTATACTTTGAGTTTACGTATTCTCTCTCTCTCTCTCGCAATTCCCTCGACTCATCCATTTCGGAAGACTTCCCCCTCTCTCTCTCTCTCTCTATCTCTCTAGTCTCACACACTCTAATTCAACTCTAAAATCCTATTTGATTTTCTCCAAAAAAAAACCACATCTGTTTGAAAATTTTTTGCAATTGTAAACAGTTAGCCTTACAATTACTTTTGTCATGGACGCCAATCCGCAGTACGGGCCGAGGACGGTGGAGGAGGTTTTTAGGGATTTCAGGGGTCGCCGAGCTGGCTTAATTAAAGCCCTCACTACTGGTATTTGTTTCCCCTTCTTTTTCTCTAATTCGTTCTTCTCTAGGCTGAATTTCAGAAAGCTGTTTCTACGCTACAGATGCGTGTTTGTTTTGTTTGTTGTTGGTGTTTTAATTCGCTCTATTTTTAGCTTAATTTTTTTTGATTTTTTATTGTTATGTGCGTGGGTCTGGATGATTTGTTACCCGGACTAATCTGTTTGCTCTCATTCTTTGTTTCCAGATGTTGAACGTTTCTATCAGCAATGCGACCCTGGTACAATTCCTCTTCTTTTTCTGCCTTTTTTTTTTTTTTTTGGTATTTCTGTTTGAATTTACGAGATGAGGTTTGTAAGTGTGTGTGAATTTTACATGAAATTTTATCTACAAAAAAATTGTTGGCTTTGGGTGTTTTTTTTTTTTTTTTTTGGGAATCCAACTTTTGAAGAGCTCTGTTTTTCATTTAGCTGATTATTTTGTTGCTAGGAATTTGCTTAATTATAATCTTTGGTGTAAATTTGAATTTGAAAACATTTCCCCTTGCTTTTCTGCATGGAACAGGGTTTTTTTTTTTTTTTGTATGTTTTCTAGCAAAGTTTGCTCCTAGTATTTGTCGACTGATGGGCGAATTTCTGTTGGTATTTGATTGTTAATCATTTGTTTTTCCCGTGATGAATGAAAGGGATTAGGCAGTTGGCAGTTTGTCTTTGCTGATTTGTCGAAGTGAAACTTGTGGTCAATGTACCGGTTTTTTCAGACAGTCTGTGTATTTGTGAACCTTGACGTAAAGATCTTTAATTGTGTTTTTTTGGGGTGATGTCAAAGAGGCACCTTTTTTTTTTTTTTTTTTTCTTTCCGGGTAAGTGCCTTTGGTGGTTTTGACGATATCCTGGACAGTAAATGTGAAAGGCATTTTGTTTGTGAGTTGTGTTTCACGACAATATCTGAACAGTTAATGTGGCAGGCATTCTATTCCTGATTTTTATATCTCGAACCGTCTGTTGCTCAAATGTACTATATATGCGCGGATGAGATTAAAGGTGCTAATCGTCGGACCTGTTTGGAAGCTTGCTTTATATGTTAATTACTATTGTTTTTGTGTTTTCCACTCTTGCCTTCATTGATTTTGGACCAATTATAGAGTGAACGGTATTGCAATATGGCTGCATTTGAAGTATTTATAATAATGAATGCCTCTTGATATTACAAAATACATTTTATATTTTTAATTGCCACAATTTCAACTTTCTAAGTTGAATTTGTTTGGCTGTTTGAAAACCTTGTGAGTTGGGTGACCCTGCTCAGTTTGCGCTTATGTCTCTTTTCGGTTGTTATTTATGGATGTTATCACCCATGCCATATATGTATTACTTGCAATTTAACCTCTTCTATCCTTTGGTTGTTGAACCTACTGTGTACATGACTTATATGCAAATCTAAATAATTGAACCTCCCTATTATTGTAATATCATTTAAGAAACTATTTGACACTTTGAACATGAGCATTTCTTTACAATGGTAGGGTACAGTAAATTTTTTGCTAATATAGTTTAGGTGTTTTAGTTAAATCCATCTAATTTAGTATTTATAAACTTTTGTTTAGTGGCATAGGAGTCTGGAGACTGTTCTTTCATTTTAAATTTTTTTTTTTTCCTCCACTTCGTTGATCTCTTACTGTAAATGTCATCAAAAAAGCAATTGAACCTGTACTGTTTACTAAAGACATTTTTCTTCATGAACTTTTGATCTTTTCTCATCGTTTGAAATTACTCCACACTACTTCATGTGTTGTTCGTTGTAATTGATTTATCTTGGTTTGTTGCATCTTCATTACCAAATCATGCTTCTTCCCGTTCTACTTGTGCTGTCTGATAGCAAGTGTGGTGATGATTGTTGTTTTTCTGGTTTGGATCAGTTCTCAACCGTTTTATATGGATAGTGTCACTATTTGGAGAGAGATTTTTTTCCTGATCTTTAGTATTTTTTTCCTTGTGATTTGGTATCGAGTATCCTCTTATTCTTCCGTCTTTCTTGCCCATGATGATTTGTTGTCACGGTCTGTTCGAGTCTCTTTCTATACCAATTATTTCTCTTGATTTTCATGCATATAATTTATCCTCTGTTGGGACCCCATTTAATTTTACAATGGCGAGATTCCACTCGTGTCTTTTATGATTGTATCTTGAATGATTCTGTCTAATTGGCCGACTTATCATTTGGTTGGCTGCCTCTATTGCTTTATGTAGTGTTCTAGCTTAGTCTGCTTTATAAGGTTGGATGACAAAACATTGATGTTTTCTTATCCGCAGAGAAGGAAAACCTTTGCCTATATGGACTTCCAGATGAGCAGTGGGAAGTTAATTTGCCTGCTGAAGAGGTGCCTCCAGAGCTACCAGAGCCTGCTCTTGGCATAAACTTTGCTCGAGATGGCATGCAGGAGAAAGATTGGCTGTCATTGGTTGCCGTTCACAGTGATGCATGGTTGCTTGCTGTTTCTTTCTACTTTGGCGCCAGATTTGGTTTTGACAAAGCTGATAGGTGAGCTATTTTAAACGATTTGTGAATCTTTTCTTCGAACTGAACTGTAATTTGTATTTTTCTTGACATTCAAGTTTTTGGAAAATTGCTTATGTGCAATCTACATTTTGGTTTGAAGATTTGTCGCTCCATGATGTTGGAGAAAGATTGATAATCTTATCATACGGCCTTTAGCCAGTCCTGTTTTTTTTTTTTTTTTCCCCTTAATTAATTCATCATGGATCAAAGGTGTATCTCTTCCTTTTTGCTTTCTCTGGCGCATATTTTTGCTTCACTTTATAAACTGCTTTGTTGGATTTGATAATGTGGTGCCAGCTCTTTTGAACTGGATGTCTATTCATTTTGTCAGATGTGCTTTTTTATAATCCATGACTTTGACGTTGCTTTCTAAATTACAAACTAGCAGTTCTTTTTATGGGGACAAGGGATGGTAGAAGAACCCTATCAGTAGGTTCTTTCATATTTATGCCCAGGATCATCATGGTCCAAGGAGGAAACCAAAGTATGAGACTTTTGGTTAGTTTAATCACTAGTACTTTCAATATGCAGGAATTTATTTAGTTATATTTTGTTATTCTAGAATAAGGGTACTTCAGTAATTCTGCTAGGTTGCAGGATTTTCCTGGAGTACTGGTTCCCTATTATTGGTATTTAGTTCAATTTCCTTATGGATTAAGTTTTAGGTCGTCAAAAGAAATTTAGTTTTAGGAAGCTAATATTTAATTACCTATTTGCTGCTGGTTTAGGCCTATACATATGTACTTTGTTTGAGGGTTTTAGACAGTTTATTAGATCAATAAAATTCTTGCAAGCTTTTGCTTTCAACAACAGTTGTGTGACTCAACTAAACCCTTGGTGTGACGCCTAGGAATCCTGGGGTGTGACGCCAAAGGGCCCTAAGAGTGATTCTTAGGTTTTCTTCTTCTTCCTACTGATTATCCCTGTTTTCCTGTGATTTCTACCCTTATTCCCTACAGTTTTCTATTGATTTTCCGCTGCATACTACTCTTTAATCAGCCTAAGTTACTGATTCCTTAACCACCACGTTTGGTCCTGCGTCATCTTTCCTTGTTACTTAATTTTAGAATGGTGTCCTGATTGTTTATTTTCGAGTTTATTTGTTTATTTTTATGTACACCCTGTTTTCAGAACCTGGATTCGGGTGATGCAAAAGTGTACTGTTTTGTGCGTTTGGGCTGTATTAGAGGGTTTCGCAACCAGCATGAATCTTGTTTTAAGTTGAAGTTTGTTGTTTGCTTCCTCTGGTTTCAAAATGTATCTATTGATTGGCATCTTCATGTGCTTGTGCAGGAAAAGACTTTTTAATATGATAAATGATCTGCCTACAGTATTTGAAGTGGTGACTGGGACTGTGAAAAAGCAATCAAAGGAGAAGTCATCAGTATCGAATCACAGTAGCAACAAATCTAAGACAAACTCAACGGTAAGTTTGTGGTGTTCTGTCTTTGCTGATTGTCGAAGCTTTAAAACTAAAAGTGGTGAATCTCTTCTTTCTTCCTTCCCTCACCTCTCTCCTTTCCCCCTCACTTAAAAGAGAAAACAAAGGGAAGAAGAAAGAAGAGCTTTCTTGCTCCTAATAGTGGGCTGAATGAGATCTAAGCTTGGATGCCGACATGTTCTTCCTCAAAGCCATGTACTATTTGAGCTTACACCTAATGCGAGGATGTTGCCTCACTTGGCTCTAATGATTTCTCGTGTTTAGGAGTAGTTTGGACCCAGTTTAATATATTTGTTTGAGACTTGCTTTAAAATTTATGGCATGAATTCATGTTACTTGATAGATGTTGAAACCTTTGATTTGTTGACGGCTGCCAGAAGACTTCAGGATTTTGTGCTTCTTGTTTCCTTTGTTTGTTGTTTGGGGGGTTTACTATTTCTTACATCGGTGGTAACAGAGAATATTTGGTGGTATTTCTTGTGGCCCCATGCCTTCATGATTTGTCACACAGCAGTCGATAAAATTGATAAGTAACACACCTTCGGGTGTGGGGTTAATAATTGTTGAAATGACAAGTCTCTATGCATCACTGTTTTTGGTTTGCTCATTTGGTTTTATTCCATTTCCATTTTGAAGCAGCGCGGAACTGATGCCCAAGCCAAGTATGCAAGAGCATCTCTTAAAGATGAAGATGATGATGGTCTTGAGGAGGAAGATGAAGATCACGGCGATACTTTATGTGGTGCATGCGGAGAGAACTATGGCGCAGATGAATTCTGGATATGCTGCGACATCTGTGAGAAGTGGTTCCATGGGAAGTGTGTGAAGATCACCCCTGCTAGAGCTGAGCACATTAAGCAATACAAGTGCCCATCTTGTAGCAACAAGAGATCACGCCCTTGACATTGGTTGGTTTAGTGTATCCAGAGTAGTTTGAAATCAAAATTATTCTAATCATCGCGTGTTAGGTCAAGTACTGGTGGTCAGCAGTGGAAATATGTTGTGTGTCTAAAATTTTCGGAGTATTCAAGTTTAGGATTCATGTTCACATCTATTGTTTAGTCAGTTTTCAGACTCAAATGGTGGTGTTTACATCAATTGTTTAGCTTACGGACTAAAAATGGTGGTTTAATGTGTAATGTTGATGTTAACTTTCAGCATTTTCGCTTTCTCCTACCCTTTTTCGCCATGTTTATGCATGCACTGCTTGGTCTTGTCTGCTATCGTCTGATCCCAAGTCCTCTGTAGATAAGTATGTCTAGGCAATCAAAAGCTACTGGAAACAGCACCAGCTAAAGTTTTACTGGTTTTTCGGTGACTATAGGAAATGAAAAACATCTCATATAAATGAACGAAAAAATCATGTCTAAAATGTCCGATGAATAAGAGAGATGCAGTGTATTATGTTTGTAAGAGCTGATTTTTTTTTCTCACTGTTCACTTTCTCGCGTCGTCTCCGCCTAATTTTGCATATACGAGGAACCCAGTTCCTCCCCAGTTGAAAAGGGTCGCGCAGAAGTCTATTTGGTCCAGTCTACAGTATTTGATTGGTAAAACCGGATATTGGATAGGGGCGGGTCCACTGGTTTAACCTTCTAGAGTAGGGGTGGATATCATTGTTTTTTTTTTTTTGGGTATCAATTGTTTAACTTTTTTTGTTTTTTTTTCTCTTTTGTTTTTTTGTGTCATAAACTAAACTAAACCTCACTTTCCTTAAATGAACTCTTTGCTAGTTTCCTACTCTAGAAATGAATATAAAAAAAAAAAAACAAAATTTGATACAACTTCAATGGTTAAATATGTGGAAACATGAAAACTCGTTGTAAGCAGTAAAACATACTCCCTCCGTCGGCGTAATTACTGTACAGTTTAGGTTTTTATTTTTAGTTTAAATTGTACTAAAAGTGAAATATCAAACTGGATAATAACTTTGAGACAGAAAGAGTATGTGTTATATTTTTATTAATATAATGTGGTCGGCCCATATTATATTTTCGGTCTAAATTCACTATTTACAGTCAGGAAGAATTCTGAGAGTTTGGAGGAACCAGAAAACAAAATAGAAGGTGTTGTATGCTGCTCTTAATGCTTGGATACATCACATTGGGTCAGAAACAAGGAGGGTTGGTGGAATGGAAGGACTCAGAAGCAAGGAGTGAGATGATCAAACAGGAGATTAGCTGGAAACTGCAATTTTGTACTAAGAATGTAAAGAAAGCAGAGATAGGTTGCTTGGTGATTAAGAAGATCGAGCAATTGGTGTTTGTAAATTGTTTGTTGAGTATTGTTAATACAAAGCTTACATTTTTTATTTTTTATTTTTTAAAAATCCAGATGAAGTCAACGTTGATTATGCGATGAAAACCAGTAGTAGTAGTATGCCAGGCCAATCGCAACTTGCGAAAAGATCGATGGCGGAGGAAATGCACTGCATTTGTGCTGAAATATAATCAGATAGAGGCCCTGAGGTTTTTGATTCAGACAATAAAATACGATGATTTTGTTAACCAGAAGGATGATGATGGGATGGCCATATTACATCTTGCCATTTATGACCAGCAAATTGAGGTAACGCGCGCAGTTCAGCTGGCTACAAAAAGATTTAAGATTCCATGATAAAGAATTGCTTTTTGATGTAATTGATCACCTAAATGAAATATATCATACTACTTGCAGATCATCAGATGCTTGAAGACAAAGTTGTACAAGTGAATACAGAGAATGTAAATGTGAGCACCCCATTAGACCTTTTTCAACAACTAGACCGTATTTTAGAAGGGAGAATGCGATATGGTGATCCTCTAGTAGTACCAGCAAATGGCTACGCTGAAAACCAACTGTCATCGTTCTCCTTGTTTGCTCGGTATGACAACTAATAATAAAATTAATAATAAACAATAATGTTATTGTCTCAACAACTATTATAGGATACGCGTTTTCAAAAAAAAAAAAAAACTACTCCCTCCGTTTGTCACTTTAGATTTTGCACGTAAACTAAGAAGACAATCACCAACAATTAATTTATGTTTTAAATATCTGTTTTATCCTTCATTAATTACATTGAAACTATAAACAAGACTAAATAAAAATATTTTAGTATTATTTATTGAGGGTACAGTTGGAAAAATAATCATTAATTTACCTATAATTTATAAAACGACTTACATTTTGAAAAATCTCTCTAAACCTAAAACGATCTATAAATTGAAATGGAGGGAGTATGATAGGATACTTTGGTTTCGGACAATTTTCTATGTCTCGTCTCAAATGCAATAAAGTAAACACCCTTACAGGGGCACTCTGTAATGAAAAGATAAAGCAAATCCATTGATGAAACTTTAAGAAGGATTGTTACATCTGTACACATTTACATCGATACTTCTGTTGGCATGCCAAAAGTTTGAAGTATTAGCTAGCTACCCTAACATAGAGGGGTTTGGAAAAACACAAAAACCTCTCCCTAAGCTATTCAAACTCTATTTAATCCCCTTCCAATACACATGTAATACTTTTTTCATTAATTAATGTATCATGGTTGGTCCCGCTATATTTTAATAAAAGATCTCCTACGCTGTAATCTTACATCCCTTTCTATATCTTGTCATTAAATTTTTGGCATATAGCTCGTTCATCAAATGGTGATTGGGGTGTTTATGAAATATTAAAAAAAGAAAAGTAATTATTAATTATAAAAATGTAATCTTATATGATTGGTTTAGGAAATGCTACAATATTGTGATATAGGAAATCTTTAATAGTATATATTTCTGGTTTAGATCCATTACTAGTTCCGTCTCAAACGTCTCGATATGTTTATGTGGTGAGACAATAGTTAATTCCATCTCAAACAAATAGATTTGAGATGATCTATCTATATGCTACTGTCTCAAAATTTTGTAAGGACAAAACTTGGAGTTTTTTTATCCGGAATTTTAGAGATATTGAAGAAACAAGGAGAACGATGGCAGTTGGCTTTCAGCGGTGAACCCTTGATCGTTTAGGTGAGATATTCCATGGCATTATCATCATGTCATGACAAATTTTTTGAAACTATTAAAATCATAATAAATTACATTCCATGCTCTACAAACAAACGAATTGGAAATTTTTTATTTTTTTTTTCTTAAGGCCTTGACATGCGACATGATGCTAGTAGACTTCCAACTTGTTTCTAATTGGTCTTCGGAATTGTAAGACTAACGGGAACACTCAAGTTTACACCCAAGTCACCGGATTCTGACCATCAAAAATCCAAAAAGAGAAGATGGATGCCACGAATCCCCCATCAACTCGTGAATTCCTTCTTGCCGCCCTAATCACTGTCATTGGCACATTGATCTTGGCGGCCGGCCTCTGGTTTGGGCCCCTCTGGATTGAACGCAGGAGGAAGAAGAAATTGGAATCTACTATTCCGACAATAATCAATGCTATATACCATCCCGATAGAAACCTTCCCTCCACCAAGCCATATTCAATTAGTTATCGACTGTGCTATTTGTTAAGCGAATTTCGAAACCGGTGACAAGCTCAGGATAATGCCCGTGTGCGGGCACCAGTTTCATGCGGTATGTGTTGAGCGGTGGCTCCTCTTTCAGTTATATCGTCCGCATGCCAGCCTTGGTCATCGGGTTTGCCTTCTTTGCCTCAATCATTGTCATGTCCTTTATGCGGGGGAGTGCTATGTCGTGTCGGTTATAACGGGAAGGTGCTGTGTCAAGTGTAAACATTGAAACCCAAAGGATCCGATGATGATGATGATGGTCGAGCAGAGAGAGTACATTAAGCAATACAAAATGTCTGTCATCTCTTGTAGTAACGAAGTCTTGACATTAATTGGTTAATTTAGTACACCAAAGTAGTTGGGGGATCAAAACTGTATGTTGTAGTCATTGGTTTTGTGTCTAAAATCTGCTTGAAGAGTGTCATGTTTCGGATTTATATTCACATCATTTTTTTGTTTTGTTTTTTATTTATGCTTGTGGAAAAACTAACTGAAACAGCAGGCACTTATGTTTTACTGGTTTTTCGTTGTCTTGGTAGAAAACGAAAAAACGTGACAAGAAAATATGTCATGTCTGCAACTTCTTTGATGAATAGGGAGTATATAATAATCTATGTAATTGGTGACTTTAATGACACTCTTAACTCAATATTTCTGAGGTTGTTACTCTGCCTAATTTTGCCCACTATGATGAACTAGTTGTTCTGCACTACTTATCCAATTTCTTCCTAGTTGAAAAGGGTCCAACGGTGGTCCATTGGTCCGGGATATTGGACAGAAAGCCACAGTGTTTGATTAGGCGAACCGGGTTTTGGATAGGGTGGGTCCAGTTGTTTACACTTTTAGACTTGAAGTGGATAGCATGTTTTTGAGATCTTTCAATTGATTCTTCCCTTTCTAAATAAATAGGCATATTTTTGATTTGGAAAAAAAGAAAAATTATATGGAAATTTCAATCTCTCCCGGACAATCATTTTATTGCTCATTGCTCAGCATATTACATACAAATTACACTTTGCTCAAATGAAAAGATAGCTGGAGAACCTTAATAGTCCTTCCATCTCATCTTGATGTTATGATTTTTTGAATTAGAACGAGACAGAAAAATTATATCGCAAATTCGCATTCAACGTCGCAACAGGCCAACAACGACAACTTTACGATAGTTGCAAAATAATGCTAAATGCTAGACCCGAAATTTTAGTTGTAATAAATGTTCGGCTAATGATACGGCTGATGATATGCCAAGCATCTCACGTTCCTCCTCATTTGCTTTATTGAAAGAAGAAAATGAGGTGTTCCTTTGATTTGGTGCTTTCCTGGTAAAAACAAATAAAGTCAAAACCAAGCTCGAACAAGTCAATATGGATACTCAAAACTAAAATTGGCTATCTTGTTGATGCTCTTTAGCGTTTCAAAGCCTATGGAGGAAATAAGCACAAACCCTCACACATACACATCCAAAGCGCAATCAGAGGGCAAATCCAAAGGACTGTCGCAATAGACTTGGGCAAAGCACACCCCTAGAAGGGCACTCTGAACATAAATAATGTAACTTCTTGATGTAAAAGGGAAAAGATAAAGCAAATCCATTGATGAAACTTTAACAAGGATTGTTACATCTGTACACATTTACAATGATACTTCCGTTGGCGTGCCAAAAGTTTGAAGTATTAGCTAGCTACCTTAACATAGAGGGGTTTGACAAAACACAAAAACTCTCCCTGAGCTATTCATTCTCGCATCCCATCACCAGGGATGCAGAACTCATTATGCAAAGCCATCTTGAGTTTTTGTGGATAACCGCTTGAGGAACTCATAGGTGGTGATCATGGTAGTTGCAGACATAGACATAGACGCCCATCTTGGAGCCAAACCTCGGTAACAAGCACTAAATCCGCCTTCCTTCACCAAGTTCCGAACAGTTTGTAGAATCGTTGGTGGCCTACGGCCACTTCCTTCTTCATCTAGGACTTGCATTCGCGTCTTTATAGTATCAAGCGGCATTGTAACCAAAGCAGAAACTCCACTGGCCATAGCGGCACTTAAACCTTGAACTGCAACTACAGCAGCGCCATCTGGCCTGTAGCCATGTTCATTTTTCTTGCAACCATAGGCACCAACACATCCCCAAATAGTTCTATGAGCAACAGAGTAAGAAGCCCACCATACAGCATTGGAAGGGGCATAAGTCAGTATCGAGATTCCAAATCCCCTATACAATCCTCTCACCCCATCAGAATGCAATATTCTTCGGAATGCATCTATTCCCCCACTGTATGTTTTCAAAGTAACAGCGTTGCCGGAATGCCCATTCATGCAGCTTCCTTGGACCATCAGTCTCTGACTCACAACATCAACCGGTGTCCAAACCAACTGAGCAGCCATAGCAGCACTGAGACCAGCTGCAGCATTAGCAACAGCTGAAGCAGAGGCTTCAGACATCCCCAGCTGCACGGTTGCAGAACCCACATTGCTCTTAGTCATTTCAAGAGCTCCCATATACAGGGCTCTGGCAGGAATAGTTCCGGTTAGGGAAGTACCAAACCCCCTATAAAACCCCCTAAATCCTTCGTTCTTTAGAATAGAAATCGCCATTTTAAAACATGGGACTTCGTTCACCATCACTTGTTGCCTAGTCTTTAACACCACAATCGGGTAAAGTGCAGCTGAAACACCCGAAAATAAAGCAGCACCAAGGAAGAAAAACTTGGATTTATCAAGCATCTCCCAATCAATATCGGCTGGAAGATGAATTTCTGATGCTGAATCATCCTCAGCCGCACTCAAACTCATTTTCGCCACTTTCAAACCCAAGAACACTTACTCCAAATCGAAAAATTCCTCTGTGCCACTCTAAAAACCAGTATCTACACTAACTCGTTATATATACAAAGATGATTGGATCAAAAGGACAGAGAGAAACCCAGCTAGACCACTCCAGATTAAAATTAAAACAACCCCTCCCCTGCTGATCTGAACAGAACTAAGATGGTCTAGCTCAAATTAACCGAAAAGGGAATGGATACAAGGAGAGAAAAGTTTTCATATGTGCAGTATATCCAAATTTTTAGCTTCAGAAAAGTAACCAAGAAAGATACAGATTAGGACTTATCTGATTAGTGCGGAAGCGGGTGGATTCGGAATCAGTACCCTTTTTTTCCGTTTTCGCAGACAGATTTGGGAACGGAAGTGTGTTAACATGAAGAGATCAAACATTTCCAACCCTCAAAACCCAGGTAAACCATTGAATCAAAACCCAAGTATAATCAGCCAAAGTTCCGAGCCAGAAAAAAGAGAATAGGATAACCTGGGCCCACGAAGGGGGAAAAGTCTGAGAAATCGGAAACTTTCCGGTGGGATTTGTGGAGTTAGAGCTAAAATTAGATTAAATTAAGCATCGGATTTAAGGCAACTGAATCTGTATCGGAGATTTCAGCAATTGTTTGTTGGTGGTATACTATTTGATGAGGAAAGGGGAAGTGAGTGAAACAGAAAGGAAGAAAGGTGGCGGAGATGTAAGCAAAAAGGGAAAGGGGGAGCATTTGGGGGTTCGAGGGTTTTGCGGATCATACGACGACGGACACGTGTCAGTCATCCTTTCGAGAAACTTTTCTTGGGATTTTGATTCGACCGATAAGATTGGTTACTGGTAAGAGAAAACAACAAAAGGGGGGCTGATGAGGTGATGATGATGCATAAAATGTGGTTTGGATCGTTTACGTAATTCCGGCCCTTTGATTTGATTCATGTTCTCGTTATCTGTGGGTTTACCAGTGGGTAGGAGACACAGACCAATGGGCTCTCATTTGATCCATTTATGCTGGTTTACTATTATGTACCCTTTGGAATTAGTTATGTGGTGATTATCATTTCTTAATGATTGATTTAGACTTTTGTGAATATAATCCATTATTTTTAGAGAGATATAGGTAACGAGGGATTGATGCCATTTGTAGCTATTTGTAATTTATTCAAATCTAAACTTTTTCTTCCATGTGTAATCTGTCTAAATTTAATGGTTTAATCAAAAGAATCGATCATGTATGACTTTTTATCCATCTTATTTCAATAAGTTAGATATAAAAGACGACTCATGTATAGTTTCGAATAAATAAATCATGTCAAAAGAAAGAAATGCACCCAGAATGTCGTTAAATGTCTGTCATAGCCATAGGTCTACTGTGCTCGATCGTGTTTTTTCTTAGTTTCTTTAGTTTTATATAATGTATTTTTCTTTTTAATTTATTTTTCCATAAAATGATAGAAGTAAGCAAGATATATTCTTTTTTTTTTTTTTTAAATAGAGAATTGCCGCCTCAATTTTCCCATTAGACTTTGAATGATGAGTATCCTTATCAACACAACACTGCACTTGCTAATTCTCAAGTGTATATTAATGTGTACTATCAAACGATGATTACTTTGCCTAATTAAACCGGCATGGTTCAAAAGGTTTGTGAACGTTTAAAATCCTTCCCGTGATTTTGGTATGATTGTGTGAGGCAGATTCCTTACGTGTGGTAGTCTATATCTAGGCATTTGCATCTTTTTTTTTTTGAAAAAAAAAATGTAGTACTATTAAACATAATTGATTTTAACTTCTTAAGGAAAATCAATAGTTTGAACTAAATAACTCGTGGGTTTGGCCCGGAAAATATAATTCAATGTGCTAAGATGGTGGATTATAAAATACTCTATCCACTCCAAAATAAGTGTCGTCTTACACTTTACACATAGTTTAAGAAATTCTTAAATAGGGTATAAAATTACTTGAATATCCTCAACCAACCCCATCATAAAATTGTTCACCAATAGTATCAACTCTTTTGAGGGTAATTTTGGAAACTTTTGACAAAAAGTGCATTGAAATGTGAGAACGACACTTATTTTGAAATTTCTCCATTTTACTAAAACGACGCATATATTTTGGAATGGAGAGAGTACGATCAGTTGCATGAAATTCTGTGTTCCTTTTTGTCCCGATTGTCATTTTTTAATTCGGAGAGTCCAGAATCCACATGCTTCCTTCTTAATTTTTTTTTTTTCTTGATTGATCTCTGTATTCCAGGGAAAAACTGTTTTGGGCTGCCATGTCCGGATATATCTTTGGATAAGGGTTAGTACTAATCAGGCTTCAAACTAATTGTATAGACATTGGTCTGATTCTTAAAAACTGATATTATAAGCATTCCCTTTACATGTTAAACCTTGGACATAATCAAGATTTCTATGATTTGTAACTTGAAACTTAGGATCAAACTCAGCTCAGTCATTAGACTAATTAAGCTGCTTTTTTGTTGTATCGAAAAAAAAGAAATGGATTAACTCGCTTGGGAGTTGGAAGAGATCTCCGCGCTTCAGCTCATGAATAAGGAAACAAATGTAGCTGTAGTTGAGAAGCAAAACAGAGTTTGGACAATTCGAATATAGTCACATTGCAATGCACTTTCATGCCAGGACGCCGGAGGAGTGCCGGAATTATAAGGATGTGTACGTCACATTGCATTTTTTTGGTTCATTCTGACTCCCATATTTTAACAAATAAACTTTTCAATGGCTCACGAATAAAAACAGATGACAAACTTAAGCAGAATGAAGGCTTGGGAGAGAAAACATAAAACTAATTTGGGACACCGGTTTCGCAAACCATTTTCACTTGGATTCTTCCATGCATTAGCTATGTACAACACAGAATTTCAGGTGATTTCCTGCTAGATAGTATAAGCACAGTGGCCCAGTTACCTTACTAGTTGGCTGGATGATATAAGCACTAATCTCTGGAAGTCTAAATAAATACTTACAGTTGAGGTATCTTATTTCTCTTGAATTTTTCCATCAGTTTGGTGAGAGCACTTGGCTTGCAAACGCATTCTAACTCCTTTTTCTTCTTCTCAATTTGCTGAACCTCGGCATGCTTATTAGCATTCAACCACTGACACACTTCTTCAATTGCATCCTCAACCTTCTTCTTGTATGCTGAAGACTTCTTCAATGATATGGCAGCCCTCATTTTATAAGCATAATACTCAAGTACATTCCACGCAGCTGTTCTCTTTTTGAACTCATCATCTTCAGCCTTGAATTTCTGGGCTTCTTTTATCATCATTTCAATTTCCAGGCTAGATAACCTTCCACTCTTTAAACCCATGTTCTTCTCTTGGCCTGTAGCCCTATCTCTGGCAATGACATTCAGAATGCCATTGGCATCCAAATCAAAGGATATGTCAAATTTTGGTACTCCTCTAGGGGCTGGCTGTAGGTCGAGGATCATTTCACCTAGAAAAATGTTGTCTGATGACTTTGCTCTCTCTCCTTCGAATACTCGAATTGGCGCATCAACCTGGTCGTCCACCGTGGTGGTAAATACTTTCTTCTTTTTGGTTGGAATGCTGGTGTTTCTAGGAATAAAGACAGACATGACTTGTCCTTTATCTTGGACACCTAAAGATAATGGTGCAACTTCCACCAGTTTAAAATCTTTAAGATTCTTGACATCATTGCTCCAGCCACTTAAGATCGATGCTTGAACAGCTGCGCCATATGCCACAGCTTCGTCCGGATTAATCCTTTTGCATAGCTCCTTTCCATCGAATAACTCTTGCAATAATTGCTGAATCTTCGGAATCCTACTTGAACCACCCACTATGACTACATCATCCACAGCAAACTTGTACAATTTAGCATCCTCCAAACATGTTACGACTGTCTCCATGCATTTTGCGAACAAACTCATATTCAGCTCCTCAAATTTAGCCCGAGTAACAGTGGCTGAAAAGTCAATGTCTTCCAACAATGCATCAATCTCAATTCTTGTTTCAAGAGATGAGGACAAGACCCTCTTGGCCCTCTCACAAGCTGTTCTCAATCTCCGCATGGCTCTAGGATTTAAACTGATATCCTTATTGTGTTTCCTCTTGAACTCTCCAACACAGAAATCAACCATTTGACTGTCAAAATCCTCCCCACCAAGGTGAGTATCACCACCAGTGGCCTTGACTTCAAACTTACCAGCTTTAATTGTGACAATACTGACATCAAAAGTACCACCACCCAGATCAAAAACAAGAACATTCTTCTTGCCTGTAACGATGGACTCACTGTGTAGACTGTAGGCAATGGCAGCAGCTGTTGGTTCACTGATGATCCGAAGTATGTTGAGGCCAGCAATGGTTCCAGCATCCTTGGTTGCCTGACGCTGAGAATCATTGAAATAAGCAGGCACTGTAATAACCGCTTCCTCCACATTTGTTCCGACAAATGATTGAGCGATCTCTCTCATTTTCGTAAGGACCATTGAAGAAATCTCTTCGATAGTGAATTGCTTCTCTGTCCCCTTGCTATTAACCACAACAATTGGCCTATCCTCCTTACCAGCAATAATTTCATATCACTCTGTACGGACTCGTCATTGAACTTTCTCCCAATCAATCTCTTCGCATCTAGAACAAAAATTCAGCAATCACCTAACACGATTTCTGTGAATCCTACACCAAGTGTTTCAAAGCAGACATTGCACTTTTTTCTTCTAGTATTAAGTATTCTTATTGTTCCACAGGTAGAACCAACAAGCAACAAATTTAAAACTCAAAAACGTAGAATTGAAGTAAAGGTAAGTTCTTTCGGATTTGCAACCACCAACCCCCACCCCACCCTCCAACACACACACACACACACACAAAAATGTCAATTCTAGTTCCATTCATGAAGATTCTCTGACTCTTAGTCTAATTCATCCCCTCTTCCTAAATGATAGGCAATTCCTTTAAACACAACAGCCCTTCGTGGAAGCTTACAAATACCACAAATTAGAAAAAGGTTCATAAATTGGAAGATTGTATTTGGCAAATTCCAGTAAACTAAGCATGCTTTTCCTGTTGTGTGTGCTCAGAGTTTACAGCAGAAGAAAGTCAAGAAACAGACAGTGGATAAAAATAAGGAAATGATCGGAGAGAGGGGAGAAAAAAAAAAAACACTGCGAAATCAGATTAAAACACGACAGAATAAGTTTAATTACCGAAGACGGTGTTAAGTGGATTAAGGGCAGCCTGGTAATGAGCAGCTTCACCAACACTACTCTCATTCTCAGTAAAAGCAACACAAGAAGGGGTAGTCCTGTTCCCTTGATCATTAGCAATAATCTCCACACGATCGTTCTTCCAGATACCCACGCATGAATAGGTCGTTCCGAGATCGATTCCGATCGCCGGCTTCCGTCCTTTCAGACCCATTTTCGGCAGCAGAAGTCGGAGCAAATTGATCAAAACGACGGTGGAAGTGGGGCTGGGAGTTGGTTTACGGAGTATACTGAGTTATGGAAAGACTCTCCTAATTTTTGGATGAGTCTAAATAGAAGTCATTTTCCTTCTTCAACTGGTATGAATTATAATTACCTTTTCGTACTTACTGGGAAATTTCCACACCTTGTGCGTTGTATCGTCGTAGAAATTGAATAATGTTGTAGATAGTGCCAACACATGAAAGTGTCATCGAGTTCTTGTTACAAAATTATTTACTTATTTGTCACACTCAAAAAAAATAATATGCATTGAGTTGCGTAAAACTACCGAAATTTCATTTAGATTAGTTTTTGTTTTTGGATAGTGGTAGTATTATAGTAATAAATTTGGAATGTAATCTAACAATTTAGTGAAAGGGAAAATCTATCTATCTATATCTATATAATTTAATAAAAGAAAGCTCAAAGAGAGGAAACTAGAATATTTTTCCAATTGTCACATATGACCGACAATTTTCTCTATTTTTTGATTTATTAAAAAGAAAAAGAAGTTTTATCTTCAATTAAAAAACTTTAAGGAAAAATGATATCTTAAGTAATCATCCGATAGAAGATTCGGTTTTCAAATACTTTGTAGCAAATTTTACCTGATCTTATGTTATCTTACCCAAATCTATAACATGGTTACTATCTTTCTTTCTATGACTATATTTTATTTTTCTTTCAACGATTTGATTCACCAAATCAAAACCATAAGATCAGATAAACCCATCACAGATCACAAATTTGAAGTTGAATACAGTTTTGAATCTTTAAAATCTCAAGAATCCCTAAGTCTCTCAATGAGTCCCCTTGCTCCTTTCGTTTACCTTCTCTCATTTGGTTAAAGGAAACATCTACACCAGGTTAGCAATAGAGCTGGTTATGTGGAGTGATTTTTTTCAATTATTATTTAGGTTTTATTTTTTTTGTTTAGAACTTTAATTAAATTTGTTGGAAGAAAAAAAGGTGATCTTTTTATTCTTCCGCCGTCTTTCTCCTCTCATATGGTAATGGAAGCATCTATGGGAGGTAAGCAAAATTATTTATGTGGAGTCATTTATCGTTTAGGTTTTTTTTTTTGGTCTAAAAATATTATTAAGTTGAATGCAGGTAGAGGCTGGAAACAAGTTCAAAGGCTTTCTTTCATTTGACTTTTGCCTTTTGTCGATAGGCTTCAAAATGTGCCACAATCGAAACTCATTTACTATGTTCGTTTATCCGCTTATAAATTTTTCAATGTGTGCCGTAATTTTTCTTGCATAAACAGGAGGCTATATTTACGATAATTGCATATAATATCTGAGAAATGAACCAAGATTTATTTTTTATAAGGTGTTGTATATTTGTATGCAAAGTTCTTCTTTGTGTTGTTGCATTCAGATATGTATCATTGACCTCCAATTTCATTTGTTCTCTTTTCATTTCTTGGCTTTTAGTTTTTATTATTATTATTATTTTTTTTTTGGGAGGGAAAGGAAACTGATGGTACTCGCTGATCATGGTTTAATTTAAAAGAATTGTAACTATTGCATTAAATTTGTTCCGGCTGATGCAGAATTTCACATGCAAAGGTAAAATTTTAATTTTTTTTTTCTTGTTGATTGTTTAAGGAGGTGAACATTTTTTCTAACACCTGGTGGATTTTGTTGACTATTCTTCTTCATTGAAATTTTCATTTCCTCCAAATACATGATGGTAAAAGAAGGTTTTCAACCAGCTCCGAATAATTATTCTGGAGCTCTGACGATTCAACAATTTCTTTTTACACTACCATCGATAACTTAACTTGTCAGTTTTCATCGTTTCATCTGGTTTAACAAGCTGAAAAAGAAGATGAATTAGGCGCTTTGATTCATCTGACATTGGGCAAGGTGGAGTAGAGAGATCAACTGCCAATTGAAAGATTTAGAGCTCTGAATTGTTATTACCTCGGACAAATTTAAATTGGTGGACAGCTTTCCTCGGTCACTTTTCTTAGTGTGATCTGATATTAAGGGCTCAAATGAGATGGGATTGGTGCAGTAGCTTCACCTACCATTGAGATAAACGTAATTTTAAGATCAAAGGTAAATTGGTAATTCTAGAAGTATGATGATTTTGCAACCTTTTCTGCAATATCAAAGGTTTCTCCTACTTCAGCCATGTACAAATTCACATAGGTGGACAATTTGACACTTTCTTTTTATCTTTTTAATGTGACTTTTCAATTTCTTTTTTCGATTAACAACTTTCCAGTGTCTCATGACTATAAGTATAATTTTTATGTTGCAGATAGCAGTTGAGGCATAATTTAGCAGAGAAGGTCGTGCAACCTGTCTCTACGTTGGAATACATTTGCAACATCTGAAAATGGATTTTTTTTTCCATCATTTTTATACTCAATTAATTAACCATCAAAAGATAACTTTTATGGAAATAATTACTTGATCTTACACCACTGCCTATTTTCCATTTGTTTTTGTTCATCTAAATTGAGAATTGGGATTCAAACCCTTTAATTGTTACTTTTATAATTGTATTCTCCCCATTCTTTTTGTTGCCGATTTTGTGTAATTAGAATTCAAATTGGTTGGGTTTTTTATTTTTTTCTTTTTTTTTGCATCAGTATTGTGCTTGATCCATCAATAAAGAAGATCAATTGGAGGTCAACAAGATCTTAAGGCAATTTAATTGAGGTCTAATTTCGAGAATGAGGAGTGGCGGAATCATGGAGTCACAAATGGCTCCCTTGTTTATTCCTCTATGCAAATAAGGTTGCATGTGATTTGTCGTGTTTTATAGGACATGCGTTAGCAATTAATGGTGTGCTATGTTATAAAAGAGGCTTAGATAGAAAAATTTGGGAGTATAAAAAGGTAATATAATAAATTGACTTTGTAATCGTGTCTGTTGAAGTTGAGTAATTATCATCATGATGTAATCTGATGTTGGTATGAACTGTTGACTTTGTACTATCAAATCCAAACCTGGCATTTTCTTTTTTCTTTTTTTTTTAAAAAAACAAACACAATTTTTATTTGTTTATTTATTTGATAATTTTATAGATGGGTCAATATAATTTTAAAGAGACATTAATTAAGTATGTGGGTGAGTTATATTAATTAATTAAAGTTATCTAATAGTGGATAAATCTTTGAAAATAAGTAGCTTTATAGCCAAATAAATTATTAAAGACACTTAAAATAAATTAATACACGAGTAAAAGACATAAATTTAATAAATTATTTAGAACGAAAATTTCATTTAAAAAGGAGTAATCAATGAAAATTACCTAAGATATAAAACACAAGAATAGAAGTTTAATGCCATTTGTTAGAGAAAAAAATATGAATAGATCGACAAGTCATTGGAGGATGCGCTATTACTTGAGATCTTTTTTTGCAATGCTACTATTTTGATAATGCTTGATATCATTTGAAAATCAACATAGATGTGTTTTTTTTATAATAATAAATGATTCTAATAAGAATCAAACCATCAAGACCTCCTGATAGCAGTCATCCCTTCCTAACCCCTAACTAATCCATCCAACCTCCCACCCCTCAATATAGATACTTTTGTCTGAAGACATTACGATAAGGGAAAAGATAACATATAGTCCTACAACAGAAATTTTTGAGTTTAGTATTAAGTAAATTAACATAATACTCCTTCTAAAATATATTTCGTTTTAGGATTTACAAAATTTTTTAAAATATGTGTCGTTTTACAAAATCGGGACAATTTTGTCCTATTATTTTCTTCAATATTACTCTTGTATTGGAAATTAACATGTATTTAAAATGAAAATTACTTAATGTTTTACTGGTACTGATGCAATTACTATAAAGACACATATTTTGGTTATGAATAATAGTATTTTATTTAAAACACTATTTAAATAAGTTTTTAATTTTCCACTCAAACTCAATTTTAAATCTCCTCCCAATCTCAAAACAAAAACAAAAATAAAAGTTGTCCAAACATATGTTCGATAAAACCATATAGTGACTTTTCTGCCCTGTTAAGACTTGCAAAGCTGATTATCTGGGACAAAATATCGACGGTTCACAAACACCATTTTGAAGATTTAACAATTCCCTAAAAGATATTTTTTGATCTCATGTTCCAAGAAGTGCTAATATGCCTTTTGGCAGCAAGGTAGCTGATTCTTTCGGTGATTAAAAAGGGTACAATTCTAATTGTTGATTCAGAGTTGTACTTAAGGGGATGACTTCAGATAGATTCTTTTGGTGATTCAAAAAGTTAACATGCATTGGAAATTACTCTTGCATTGGAAATTAACATGTATTTGAAATGAAAATTACTTAATGTTTTACTGGTAAATCTTCACGTCTGGGAAATCACTACAAGGTTTTGAGATTGACAGTCAATATGAGGTTACAGACGAGATCTTGAGCCCACAATATTGATGATGTTAGAAACATGGACAAGATCTTGGGTCCATAGTTGGATATGTTTGTAGAATCCCTTTATCGATGACGATTAATAAGAGACACAGACAGTCCATTTTTTAAGTTAAATTGTATTTCTCATGTCCGAATTGTAGCCAAGGTCAGTTATATGCTGCTCTATCCAGAGTAATAGCAAAAAAATGAATGAAAAGTTTAATGTGTGGTGAAGAGGGAGGGGGCGAGTAAAATGATGACCACTATAGTATACAAATAAGTGCTAGAAGATTTGTAGGCATGCAATTTGTTTTTATTTTGTCGAACATTTTTTTAATTTTAGAATAATTGTTTTTTTTGACATTTTTTTTCTACTCCATGCATCGTACGGGTTCACATTTAGTAACTTAATAATAGAAAACCAAGAGAGAGGAAACTGAGATAGTTTTTTACTTGACACGTAGGATTAGGAATTTTCTCCACTTTTTCATTTATTAAAAAGGAAAAAAAAATCTCTATCTTCTATTAATAAAATCAGTTGGTATTTGATTTAAAAATAACAAAAATAAAAATTACAACTACAACGTATTACTATTTAACTGCAGGCAAACTTTACTACTAAATGTAGTTAGGCAGAAGACCAACGCAAAGATAGAATTTGAAAACAAGCAAGAAAATCGGAATCGATCCATTTGAACAACTATATCAAAATTTTGAATCATGGACGAGATTTGGCTGTTTATTTTGTATACCATTATCAATAAGGAGATCTCAACAGTTGAATTGTTACAAAATTTAGTATCCATTTAACTTATAGAATAGATAATGAAGTGATAAATAGAAAACAATCTTATCTTAAACAACCAAATTTAAAGGAATCTCTATATTAATTTTGTTGAAATCACGGCAATTCTAATGTGATGGGTGTCTTTTTTAAAGGCCCTAAATTTCAATATGTACAAATCATAGTAAACGAAGGTCCAGTATCTATCTAATTGTAGCAGAAAAACACTAAACAACATTGCACGTTCAAGGTATTTCACACTGTCACGTCCCGTTGCCCTCCAATTCTTTCTCTTCTCTTCTTCGCTATGATGATTGATGAAGATTCGTCGGGGGTACCAGCTTACTAGAATCGCTTCATGGAGTAATTTTTATTTATGTATGTATTTTGTTTAAAACTGTCCTAATTAATTTAAGTTGCAGGCAAGAAGAGCTTAAATGAGTTTAATGCTCCTTTATTTATTTATGTATTTGTTTAAAACTGTACTAACGAATTAAGATGCAAGAGCGAAGAGTTTGAGTAAAAATTATGTCATTTTCTCGATCCATCCATATTTTTTAGTATTTTTTTTCAGCATCAACATATTTTTCCATTCAAAGTGATGACAATTAAGTAATTAAGTCGAAGGAGCTGCAATGACAATAACCTTGATGATGTTTTCTAACCGCATTGATTTTATATTTGTTCCTCACTTGGTTTGATCTTTGATGATTACATATATAGGCATATAGCAAAAAGAAGAGGAGTGATAATCCCAACCAATAATAAAAAGAAAGAGTAAGGGTGATATTGTTTCTTATTCTAGTGATAATTTCCATCATAGTGGGGGAAGATTTGTTTCGATTCTTTCTGGTAGAATTATTTTGGGTGAAGTTTCGTTTGTTTAATATGTTTTAGTGATTGAACTTTTGAAGAATTCTGAGTTATTCTTTTTTTTTTTTGAAATGGTAATTCCAAGTTATTCAAATCACTTATAAAACTGATTCGACTTTATTTTTACTGATTTTTCGGATTTTGGTGGTCCTTTACAACTTTATTTTAACACTGTTTTGTGTGATAAATAGACTCCTATCTCAAATCAAATCCTTCAACGATATTGTAATGATTTATCATTGTATTTCCCCACTTTTATTGCTCATACCTGCCTTTTTTTTTTTTTTTTATGTTGTAGATAGCATTTTGAAAAAGATTAAAAATCACATTGGCCAAGAACCATATTCAAAATGAGGATTTGAGTTCAAGATATTTGTGGATTTGAAAGATCAAACATAGTATATCTTATTGGTAGTGGACATGCTTAACTTTCCTTGAATTTAAGAATATCTTTTATACTTGCTCTTATATATTAAAACGTTTCATTTACTACTTTACACACGAGGGAAATTAAAGTCATTATTGGGTGTTACTGAGATGTCTAACATTGGGTGTGCAAAAGAAATATCTCTTCACGTAACTTTGAATGCAAAATGCCTCTAATAAAACTTGGCAGAGTGTGAGAAACTTTAAGAGAATAGTTTTTAAGTACTTGGTTGTTTCAGAAATGGCACAAAATTTGATCGCATGGCCCATGTTGTCATTATTTGAGAAGAGGCTGAGCATGTTGTTACCTTAATTCAGCCATCCTTGAGCATGAATCCAATTGGAACTGGGTAGTATTGTGGCATAGAGATTGGGTTAAATGAAGTTGTAAATTGTAATATGGCCATGAAGAAAGAGCAATTTTGAGTTCATAGGATTATTTTTTCCTAACATGCTATTACACTAGATCAAAAGTGTATAGTTTAATTTCATACGTAGACGGGGCGGGAAAATGACGAATCCCTTGTCTATTTTATTAGGGGAAACGACAGTTTTCAATTTTAATATCTAACTTTGAAATTATTGCATTACAAATGTTAATCCTTAAAAAAAATAAAAATAAAATAAAATTCCATGAATCATTAAAAGATTTATAATTTTTGTTTTACGTTATTTTATCAAACATTAAAATTTTTATTTTTGAACTGAACGACTTTAAACTGAAAAGTCCACACATTCCATTAAAAAAAAGCCCACATATTCCTTGTGAAGTTCATAGTTTACCTTTTTTTTTTTAGAGAAAAAGAAAATGGAAGTTGCATTAACGATAGTGAAAAATAAAGGGAAAGAAACACTGTAAACATCGATATGAAATTCATATACAAGAGAAACAATCGATAATGATTGCAAAACAATTAAGTAAAGTAGCTACATTCAACAACAAAATATTAGAAAATGAAAAGAGAAAATATGATTGTCGAGAAATTACTCAATATGCTAACCTAATCTCATTTTGTCGCAAAGGAAATTGTATTTTGTACTTCAAATTCAATCTGCAACATCTTAATCTTTAACTATTTCTACATCATACGTGATTTTACAATCAAAATTACAACATCTAAAGCATCTAAAAAATGGTTCTACAAAGCTTCTTAAAAAATATTCAATCATAAAATACAACTTCCAACAAAAGAATTAATACTATAAACTGTTTCTTGATCTCACGGGTCGATCAATCACAATCCACAAAGAAGACAGATAATTAACCCATTATCGTTATCAGGTGGACATATTTGCTTCACTTCCCCATTTACAACCTTACAATTTCCACCGCAAATCCATTTAGAACTTCTGGTTTCTCAATTGGGATTATATGTTGTTCTGTCCAGCGTTGGATTATGAAAAAGGTCTTAAAGTTTAATAAGTTGTTAAGACGGAATGAGAAGTAACAAGGCAATCAATATAATGTACAAACAAGTACTCCATTATTTGATTATTAAAAAAAAAGTACTCCATTATTTGAAATTAAAGAATTTATTTTTAATTTTGTCAAACTTTTATTTTTAATCTCGAAATTTATTTTCGAAATAACTTTTTTGCCCCGTCCATCGGATGTGTTTAACATCTAGTATATATTAATAGAGGATGGAAAAAGCTTACTTGGCATCAAATTAGAAGTCAAGTTGAGTTAGTTTAGTAAAAATTAAATTTTACTATTTAGTTATAAAATATTAATAAACATATATTTTACTTGACTTGAGAATTACCTGGAAAGAGATTTTCTATAGATAAGATTCCTGTTAAGATTTAGTAATTTGACTTTCCAATCAAAAACTCCTGTAATACTCCAATTGGATTTGATCGACACTGCCTATTTAAACTCATAGATTCTATACCGATCAAAATAACCTTGCTTTTCTTTTTAATTTTTTGGTTGCTTTGTTTGGGTCATGTAATTGTTCTTGACAATTAAAAAAATGCATTCGTCTTGCTTAAGTGCAGTTAACTTTGTAAGTGTAAGTTCAAGTGATGCTAAAACTGCGTATGAAGATTGTCCAAATTAATATGTTTTGTCCATTAAATGATCCAATTTTGATGGATGCTTTATCTGGGACTTCTTTTTCTTGGAAGCTCTCATACTATAAGTAGAAGAGACGATCTAGAAATATTTGAAAGGCTGCCGTAATATAAGTTCCGAAATTTGGTATTTTAAGAAACTAAATGGCCTGTTTCAAGAATCATTTTGAGGAATCATGACTAAATGTGATACTAATTCTCCTATCAACCATGTTCTTCATGAGGATGTTGTATGTTGTACTTTTGTATCACACATTTTCTAATTTGTATTAGTTAAGAAATGAGCCCTTCATTTTTTTTGCCATTATATAACAATTTGTGTCCAAACAATTTGATTAACTTATAAGTCCTATCCACACTTAACAGATATGATTAACTTATAAGATGTCGGACATGATCCGAGAGTGAGAATAAAAGATCATTTTATACGTTGGAATTGTTGTCTTTGTAAACGTCTAAAATTTTCTTGTCTCTTTCAAACCATCCGTCGCAAAAAAATAATATAAACGTATCATTTTATATGCGGCTGCCCAGACATCTGCATGAGACAAATGTCTGATATATTTTACATGCGTTGCATATCTCCCGTGCAATGCACGTGGTAAACACTAGTAAAGAGTATGACATGTTGAAATCATTGACTTGTAGGTTGTAACTTTTTCAATAACAAGGGTCGATTTTTTAATTCTTAGGGAACAACTCTCGTATTACTGTATTTGAAACCAATAATAATATGCGTGGATTTTTTTTATGAGTTTTGGCCTTTTGGGTGGTGAAATCCTTTCTACAAATGGCAATGTTCTTAGAGCACTGAGAACGTGCTCCGTTGGCCATAAGTTGCAAACATAAACTTTTGTTGGATATATAACTTTAAGTAATCACTCATATGGTCACGAAATGACGGTTCTGTTTGAATTTTTGCTTTTGAATATAAATTTAAATTAAAAAAATTTAAATTGAATAATTATTTCGAGACGGAGGTAATAATAGATTACAATCTATATCTATTCTATATAACTTAATAAAAAAAAATCCAAGAGAGGAAACTGGGATTAGTTTTCCACTTGCCATATAAGATTAAAAATTTTCTCTATTTTTTTACTTATTAAAAATGAAAAAAAATTATCTTCGGTTAAAAAACTCTAAGGAAAAAAGATATATTACTTAAATAATCATCCCGTAAAAGATTATGTTTTCAAATACTTCGGAGCAAATCTTATCCGATCTTATCTTATCTTACCCAAATCTTCTATTCTGGTTGGAAGTTGGTAATATTGAAGGATCACTCCATATAACAATTGATTGATAATCTGATTCGGCCATTTTCCAATTTGTTTTTCCCACAAATCATGTAAGTATGTGTTCATGGGTTTTCTCTCTTTGTTTGTATGTTAAGTTTTTCATAAAGGGATGACTTGTCGGGTCCTGTTGTTCCATGAATTGGTGACTACGCTTCGATTAATCCATTTTCCCCAACGAGCATGGCAAAACCCTACGAGATTTGGGCCGAAAATGCCTTCATTGGTTCTTAATACGCGTATTTAGATCACAAATTCACATTGCCTTTTGTTAGTATGTAAGAAAAGTAGTGGCTAAATATTCTGATTCATCAGGAATTGCAGAGGTGTTCTTTGATGCAAGATATTTTGCTCTTACAGAAATTATAGGGTTGCCTGATATGTTGATTCAGATTAAGTCTCTGTCCCAGGCGGCAAGCATTTTCTTAATTGTGGAAGCCATGGAATACATTTTGATAAAGATTTTTGATATTTATAGTGGGATTTGTAAAACTTCATTATTTATTACCAGGGTGTTGAAGAGGATCGATTCAAACTAAAAAATTGAAGCTGTAATGGCGGCTAGAATTTCAGGTACGTTACAACTGGTGTTTGGTACAACAAATATCTTTGTACTCCTAAATTTATAAATGGTGTTTGATAAGTTTTTGTGGACGGAACACCTACTTATATGGATTTATAAATAAATTATTTAGGATCCTAGAATCATTGACGGCCTATCATGATAGAGCAGCGCATCTGCTTTCATCTTCTCTCTAAAGTACAAGAGAACTGTGGTGGATATGTTATTTTTTATCAATTTTTCTAAAGATTGATTCTTTGTTAATGAATTTACATGCAGGG
Organism: Oldenlandia corymbosa var. corymbosa; assembly: GCA_949775105.1. NCBI lineage: Eukaryota > Viridiplantae > Streptophyta > Magnoliopsida > Gentianales > Rubiaceae > Oldenlandia > Oldenlandia corymbosa. The sequence continues at coordinate 6,531,786 of OX459119.1, read as the reverse complement.
AAGTAGCCATCGTTGATTTCTACATGACATAGTCTAAGGTTTCAAGAGAGAGACATTTAATGATTATTGATCTTGCCTAGGCATTTGAATCATTTTCAAGTTGTAAATAGTGCTTAAGTTATGTTATAATATTTTTTTCCTCATAAAAAGATTTTGCAGTGACGTATTGTTATTATTATATACTAATAACAATTAGTTATTCACTTAGACTAAAAGAATGTAATCTCTTTATTTTTCATTTCGGCATTTGAAACTAATCATGTGAAACAAAATTTCTTTTATTTTTACAAGATTCTTTCTTTTGTGAAATAAACACATTTCTTTTCAAAAAAAAAGAAAAAGAAATAAACACATTTTTCTTTTATAAATTAGTCCCATAATAGCATATCAAAACTTAAAATAATACTATAATGACTATGTTTGAAGAAAACAAAAAACATTCTTCCTAGATTCTACTTTGACTATTCCAGATCTCCACCAATATCACTTTCCTGATCATGTGCCGAATTTTAGAATTTATAACCGTAAAAACAAATTACTTAAAGGCTTATAGCCCATTAAAATGATATTCCGGTGAATCCCTTAAAATACTCCTTCCATTTCTTATTTGGGGCAAAACCAAATTTTAGTAAATTAAACAAATCTCGGGTGTACTGTAAACTGTACTTGCATTTGATTAGAGTCAAATTCACTAATTCGTGTGTCCCAATTTGACTTTTTATGAATCAAGTTACAGATTTGTCCTTAGTAAAAAACATTATTCATAAAATCTTAGTGGTTAAACAATTACTTATGTAGGGGTATATCCGGTTGTTTAAGGTAAAATATAATTAAGTTTGACGAAAAATAAAATCTTTCATTTTAGTAAAATTAGACAATAATTATGGGACGGAGGGAGTATCTATTTTTAGTTCGCTCCTTTCCAAAAAAACAAAAGGATACAAAACATTTATTCCATACCTTTTCAATTAATTATCAAGTTCTGAATAATCTAAATTGTTATCTATCATTATCAAACCTTTATTCCTATTACTTTATCATGTTATATTTTACATTTGTAACTTTATCATGTAACGTTTAAATTAAAATGTCAAATATGTTTGTTGGATTTACTAAAACACTATAACTTTTTTATAGATTCTATATCACTTTGTTTTTATGAGAAAATACTAAGTGCTTCTTACTTTTTAGTACATCAAACTAATTATAATAAACAAAAATGATTAATATTTTTCCTTACTCCAACGAATTTTAGTGAACTCCCCCTAAAATCACGGACTCCCCCTAAAATTATATGTTATGTATGTTGGTGGAGTCACTCAATAATTTCTCACATATACATATACATATATTTCACTAATGACTACATTTGAACTTATCTTTCCCTACAATATACAAGATGAAAATTTGATACTTATAGCAATTTTTTGTAATAGAAAAATTAATTACAACTTTTCTCGATTTCGTAGTTTACATATGAATGTCTTGCTAGATAAATATTCATGTCTACATTTGATCAATGCACAAAGATTTTTTTTTCCAAATTTGCTTTTCCAAGAGTTATATATGGGTTTCTATGTTGTAATCAATGTTTATCTGCCATTAATATTCGAGTCTATCTTATGCTGCTAAAAGATGTAGACTTGTGAATAGGGTTGTGTATGAGTCCCGGACTTCAAGATCTTAAGCAGCAACATGAATGATAATGTATACAATCTCGCATTTCACTTTGCTCACGGGTATAAACTACCTTTTTAAAATGAAGATAATTTTATTTGACCATCTCTTTCACAGTAATGATCAATGAAAGTTAGATTCACTCTCTCTCGCAAGTTATATTATATGAACACCACTCTATTCGTGATTAATGATACTTGAAATCCATATTATGTACGTTTTATAGATATTTATTTGTAAAGTGATATTTATTTAGAGCGTAGTACTTCTACCCTGTATAACGTACGAGTAACATCTAGTACTAGATAAACCATCGGTTACACTAAACCATCATTCATTTCATGTATTTCAATTATGGGAGTTCTTTTAACTACCATAGTAACTAAACTCTAGATTCGGCCAAAGAAAATGTCTAAATAACTGTCCGAAGTCCAAACTAGTGATAACATGACTTAATAATTATAATAATCAGAATGAGTAATAACAAAAAATGAAAATGGTAGAATCAAAAGTTCTTTTTTTTTTTCCGAAAAAGGAATCAAAAGTTCTTAATGTATATGAATCAAAAGTTCTTAATTCATACACATTTATCACTTGATTCACCCATTTTCATAAAACAGAAGAGCCAGAAACTTAAAGTGGTTGTGGTGGAGTGGTAAGGACTCTTTCACCCTTAACCATACGTCGAAGGTTCGAACATCGCCATGGCATGGATCCCACCCATCGAGGTGCCTACCATAAGTGACGGGGATTAATTACTGTTGTCAACAGTGAACACCCTGCATGCAATATGCCAAAAAAGAAAAAAAGAAAAAAAAAAGAAAAAAAAGCAAGAATATGACTTTATTACCTTAAATTGGGTTGGGCCTTAAAGCATGGAGTAGTGCTACTGCTCAGTGCTTGGGACAGTGGGCTTTTTTTTTTAATCCTTGTACCGGATCCAGCTGTATAGTACTAGTTGTGCAATTCTAAGCCCAACTAAAATCCTATTAGAATTCTGCATTAAATTTAGAAAAAAAGGTTGGAATTACATACGAGTATTATTTTTTTTAATTATCAAGAAATTAGATAGATGATGATGTAAAATAAGAAATAAAGAGAATAATAACCTCAAAGATAGAGAGTAAGAAAATAAATTTAATGAAAAAAGGGACCAAACTTACTTTTATGTAGATGTCATCATTGATCAATCCATAAACAAACTAGCACAAGACAAAGGGAAAAGATGTGACGGACGGGCGACGACATGTTTTGAGCACTAGAGTGATACTGTAATTAATAAACAATTACTGCATGAAATTATTTTGCCCTACCATAACAGCCAATGATGGGCCAATGAGCACATTGTTGATTGTGTAGATGGGGCAAGGATGACTGGTCGTCGGATGAACCGAGTGGACTAAATTGATCACTATAATACCGAGCGCCGCAATAAAAAGTAATTCTGCCATCATGAAGGTAATCATCACCATGTTCTTTTTCCATGTAGGGGAGTAGGTGATGAACAGTGAGACGTACAAAAGTATTCTTAATATAAAACATTTTGATTTGTCCTTTTAATTGAAGAAAAATTTTTAAAAATATATTTTCATATTTGTTGTATACTTTTAATTGATAGAGATATTTTTAAGGTTTTTTTATCAATTAAAAATACATACTAGATGAAACTTAGAACAAATCAGAATGCCTTATTAAGGACCGAAGTATAATATATGTTGAAGAAACAAAAGAAAAACAGTGATGAAATGTGAACAAATACTAATCAGTTCAATAAAAAAATCCAAAATACACTAAAGTTGATATATTCACTTGAATAAAACTCTGCATCTTTACGTATTGTATATAGAACACAAGAAAGAAAAATTGTTCATGACAAACAACTTAATTCAAAGAAAATGACAACAGATCACTACTGTAAATAACTTTCAAGCAAAGGTGACTCTATTATAAAGCAAGTAAAGCATTTGCTTTAGACTCCAATGTTGGGTAAGCCCCTAACCTTGTAACATTAATTAGAAAATTTTCACTTTTTTAACTTTTTATAAAAGGTCAAAAATGAACTCGACTGATTTAAAATGTAAAAAAAAAAATTTATATTAATAATGGAAATATAATCAATGAATATAAAAAGAATTTCCTGAGTCGTGAAAATTCCATTAAACATGAAGATGATTGTAGATATTGATGGTTAAATTTATTTTAGGATTAAAAAAATATTAGCATTAATAAGTATTGAAAAACCACTCTAATTGGTGTAGTTTAATTATAAAACTTGATATTTCAAGTATACTAATATGAGCTACTATAGTGATAGTTGAGTGTTTAGAAATTGTTGAAAAAGGGGATACATCAAAATGAATTGATATGATGATGAACATTAATTAAAGATTTTGCATCCAACAAATTTTAACATTAACTAAGTTTCACATAAATTTAACATAAAGAACATTAACTTAGATTAGATTCAAAGACTCTAATTTTATACCCGCTTTAACCGTCATTTCATGTTGAGCTGTTCTTGGTTTCTAGTTCAACTTTGAAACACAACGTCAAAACTTTTATTAAGCACAAAGTCATAGAATATTATTCCTTGGGCCACTTTCTTCACTTGGGCTTTTGTATTCCTTGTTTGACTGTTTTGGCACTCAGTTCATGATCCAATATATCACGAGTTGATTGCTCCAGGTACATTAGATAACTACATCAATTCCAAAGATTTAGGAACAAAACAAAAAATTAAAAAAATTTAAGTTGAAGAATCTAGAAAATGAATGAAATATATTAATGAAAAAATGAAGTAGAAAATATTATGAAGACAAATATTTCAAAATTGTGGAGGAATGAATATAGAGTCCAACAAATCCCATTAGCAAAAGTGAGCACTGTACGCCAGAATGGCATTGCTTCAACACTTGACCATGACTAACACCAAGGACACATAGAACCAGCCACAAATAGTAGACTTGAGCTTAGCGGAGTCAACCTGGATGGGAACCGGAGCAACAATCGATGCCATAATGATGAGTACTGCCACGATAAGAATCAGAGTTAACATTGCCTTCTTGTTGTGTGTACATGCCACAAACAAAAGGATGTACACTTCCGTAATCAGGATCCCACCCAGTTTTAACTATGAATAGGGGAAGACTCTTTAGGTGGACTTTCCCGAATAGGATCGATCCCTAAAGTGCAGCTCATGAAGGTGAGGAGATAAGATAAATCAGAAGAGGAAAAGAAAAAAAAAAACTATTTAAAGTAACTCTGAAATTCGATCACGCATGCATAAAAACAAAAACAAAAAAAGAAAGAAAAAAAGAGGGGAAAATAACGAAATAAATATTAATGGTTCTCAACATTGAGATTTTCTCAGGGAAGGAAGAATCAAACTAAGGAAAAATTGGGTTTTCACTTCACAATATTAATGGATTTGTGCCTCAATCATGTTCATGAAAGGAAATCCAATCCCAAAGACAAATGCTCTCAGTTTCAAAACCAAGAAGAACTGAATCACTAGAATGGAAAATATCATAGTCTGAGTTATCCTTTAATTCAATGACATTATCGCAAGGAAAAAAAGAAAAGAAACCTACCTTTTTTCCCCAGAAATAAAACTAAAATTAATCAAGAATTAGTGAAAAAAAGGTCTTGCAGAAGCACACAAATCCTTTTTATTCCATTGATAAATTCACAAATACAAATAATTGAGACAAAAAAGACAAAATAGTATGTGACGCTCATCGTTAGGCTTATCATTAGTACTCCTTAAAATTTTTAATTTCTTAAATATTATAAGTTTATCCTAACTAGTACTTGCCCCATGTGTCGCACGTCATCTGTAGAAAAAAAAAACAAAGAAAGAACTAATTAAGGAATTAAATGAAATCTAATAGAACAAACTTGATAACACGGATTATTAAAGTTAATTAAAGATTGTATTAATTAACGTGAGGATGATCATAATAAATGTTATTTTTTGTTTTTAGTTTTCAATTTTGATGATAAGGAATTGAGGAAAATAGAGGAATCTTTATAATTTGTAAATTAATTTTATAATCAAGAAGTTAAAATACAAAATTTAAATTAATTTTTAAAATTTAGAAATTATACTACCAGCATATACATTTTAGGAAGTATAAGAAGAAGAATTGTAAAAGAATAAAAATTAAAAAAAAATAATTTTTTTCAAAAAAATAAAAATTTAAAAATAACAAAATGAAAATACTCTTGAACCCAAAAGCATATGAAAAATGGATTTCCGTCACTATTTAATGACCAAAATTAACAGAATGATCTCGGATGAATTTTTTGCTTAGTAAGGTGACCTGTTAAATTTGATTGATGACCTGTATTAGAATTACCTAAGAGTTCAATGACCCATTTTGAGGTTCACTCTAAGTAATATTATACATCTAATGATGATCAGAATTACGAAATACACTAATCACGTCCAAAATTTAATATTGATCAAAATTAAGAAATATTTATTTAATAATAAACAAAATTAGCGAATACTAATCATTATTCGTACAAATTATGGAATGTATATGGCTGAAATGATTTTTTTTTCCTGAACGATCATTATTATGAAATAATAAAAATATATGTTAATTGAAAGAATTTTTTCCCAAAAAATCATTATTATGCAATAATGACCAAATACTATTTACTAGTGTGTAACCCATGTGTTGCACGGAGATTATGAAAAAAATATATGTTAAAAACTTGTTTTGTAAGATAAAAATTAATGGTTCGGTTTATAATTTTTTTTTGTTAAAAAAATCACTATTCATTAAAACTTTTGGACAAATAGGTTGACGGCAAACATCAAAATTCTCACACTCTCCTCGATCATAAACGATGAATTTCATGATATACTATTCAACAACTACGACGGGAACTTTTGCACCGCGAATGAGATTGATGCTACGAATAAATTTCAAAAACCTATCACCATAAAAATGTTCTCAACCTTGCGGGTGATACGAAAATTTACATATAAATCTCCAAAATCAGTGCGGAGATAGATATAACCTCGTGGATTTCCTCTAAATAATGATGATAGACGACTCAAAAGTGTTTGCGAAAATAAAAAATCATAAATAAGTGATTCTTCAATCCAGTGTAACATTAAAAAAAAAAAAATTATGGTCGAGATTATTACCAAACCATTGTCGGTAATATTTTTCTGGCACTATGCACAAGTACTCCACATCCATTGAGAGTGTTTACATTGAACATAAATCCGTATTAAATAAAAAAAATGTATAAAAGCAATCCGTTGAATAAAAAAAAAACTCTACCGAAGGAACAAAAGCTTTAAAGGAAAATGAGACAGAGACATATCTGATTGTTTTGAATTGTTCACTGTCATGGAGTTTAAATAGAAAAATGTTTAACAAATCACGTGCATCGATTTAGGATATGAGTAATCTAGGATAACTTGAACTCTATTTGAACTTTGATTGTCAGATTACTTATTTTAAAAGGTTGTTGCAAAAAGTTAAAATAAAGTTATCTTTTATGGTTAAGATGCACTGTAATTATAGTTAAATCTTTTTTTTTTTTTTTGAACTTAAGTGAGTTTCCAATTTCATGCGAAATAAAATATTTTCATCCTGTATTAATATATATAGATTGTGCATTCAAAAATACACTAACCACAACCAATATAATTTGACAGATTCTGATTACTATTTAAATGGAACTCTCTTCCATTCATTCACCTACACTCTCCATTAGCTTCGTTGTTGAATATAGGTTCGATATGCACACTCTCCATTCATGTCTCAGAGTATTCATTCAAATGCTAACTATTTTATTTTTTACTATATTTTTAACTTTGTTTTAGAATCTTTCATGATGGTATTATGAGCATGAAATTGATTCGTGTTTCATAGTATTCATTCAAATGCTTACTATTTCATTTTTTTATTCATGTAACTTTGTTTAAGAATTTTTTCGTAATGCTATTATGAACATGAAAACTGATTCGTGTCTTATAGTATTCATTTAGATTCTTACTATTTTCATTTTTTATTCATATAATTTTGTTTAAGAACTTTTCGCTATGGTAATATTAAAAGTTATATTTACTCGAGCAACGCTCGGGCATACAACTTGTAAAATACTGTATATAAATATATAGATATTTAAGATTTCTAACTTGAAAGTCAGAACCAACTGCATATGTAATGTCATTAGTGACAAAAGTTTGATATGCATTACTATTATTCGATTCTATTTATGATGCAAACTGCGAAATTAAAATTTTCTTTTACATTGTGAGGCTGCACGCTATAAATTTTACTCCACATGAATTACTTCCTGAATTATAACTTATGAGTGTCGTTCCATATGAATTTGCAAGAAAATAATAAACCAAGACAGGACAAATTAGATACGAAGAGAGGATTATGTGGCTCGTTACTTTTCATATTATACTCTCTCCCAAAATAATTATCAGGTTAAGGTTTTTTATTATTATTTGTAAAAACTATATTAAAATTAAATTCTAAAAGAGACAGTCATTTTAGCACATAAGAAGTTCCAAATTACTCCCGATGAATTTGTGGCGATTTCGAGAAATTGTGTGGCTTTTGACTGAGTTGAAGCATTCCTGTGTCGTTTGTTGGCAACTTGGCATGTTGCATATTAACTTCGTATTAGTGTACTAATTGTTGTGCAATAAAATTAACCAGTGGTTTCTGACAGGATCATCTGAATTCCCTTTCCCTGAAACTTCAAAACTTTTCTAATAAATCTCAGACAGTATTTAAAATTTTCAGCCCACCGAGATTCTGTGAAGCTGCTTGCGGTTTCCTATCTTGGTAGCTCTTTCCGGTCAGGAAAAACTCGCATTCGCTGGTTACAACAGATTTTCTACGTCTCCAGTGACCATTGACTTTTTTCCCTTTCCTGTTTGCCAGTAGAAAACCATAATAAGTCATTCGAATTCAATATAAAAAAGTGAAGCTAACGAAGTCAACTGTAAACGAAAGAACACAATATATATACATTTATGCATTTAAGGCCAGTAATGTTGAAGCATTTTGTCCCATTTACAAGTGGTATTTGCTTTTGACAAACGATTGAGTTGAGGGGAGAGAATCGAAGGAGTGCAGACCAGAAAAAAGATGGAGAAAGTTCTCTTTGATGCTGCTGTTAGAAACGATGTTGCCACTCTTGATCAGTTACTTGGAGAAGATTTACTTATTCTTGACAAAACCACGCTGAATTGTCAGGACAAAAATCCTCTCCATGTTGCTGCAATGTTTGGTAATGTGGAATTCGTAAGAGCAGTTATAAGTATCAGTCCTGATTTGTGTTTGGCTGGCGATCGATTTGGAAGAATCCCTTTACATCTCGCAATCATCAAGGGGAAGTCGCCTGTTGTGCAAGAGTTAGTTCGTGCTAAGCCACTTGCGGCTCGAGAAAAGATTGATGGCGGAGGAAATTCTTTGCATCTTTGCATCAAGTATAATCAGCTGAATACTCTGAAGTTCTTGCTGGAGGGAGTTCAAGATGATGATTTTATTAACAGGAAGGATGATGATGGGATGACCATACTACATCTCGCCGTTTGCGATAACCAGATTGAGGTAAGATTAGGACAAAATTTGTGACTCACTCTTCCCCTTAATTTAGTTACATCCATCAACAATTGATTGATGAAAATATGCAGACTATTGAATACCTGGTTCGAAACAACGCTGTACAAGTGAATTTAAAGAATGCAAATGGAAGCACCCCATTAGACCTTTCTCTTGGAGATGGCAGGAATACAAGAATTCCACAAATTCTTGCACTCGCTGGAGCCGTAAGAGGCATAGATATTGACTTAGCCATGGCAGAAGCTGAAAATGGACTACAGGAAGATTTCAGGAGATCAGCAGGACAGGGGAGCAACGATTGGCTATCTAAGAAAAAGGATGCAATTATGGTAGTTGCCTCACTCATAGCGACAATGGCGTTCCAAGCAGCCGTAAACCCGGCAGGTGGAGTTTGGCAAGATGATGATCAAAATGGATCGGATCCGCATGTTGCAGGGGTAGCAGTGATGGCACACAAGCACCCAACATATTACAAGAATTCGGTCAGGAGTAATACGGTGGCCTTTGTTTTATCCCTCAGCACAATTCTGTTCCTCATCAGTGGTTTGCCATTGAGGAACAGATTCTTCATGTGGGCTCTGATGGTGATCATGTGGTTGTCGATTACCGCCATAGCTTTAACTTACGGTATATCAATTGTTATGGTTACTCCACAGAGTGATAAGAAGCAATTGAGCCAAGTTATTAGAACTTCTGTTATGATTTGGTGTGGCGTGATGTTGCTTTTGCTCATTGGAAACACGCTTCGATTGATAAGGAGGTGTGGTGGTGAAATGTTTGCGAAGCCAAGGAGGCATCGGACTTACAGAGCTCAGCAGCAGATGCGAGGAATGGTAGCCAACTCGGTGTAGAAGTGTGTAATCAGCATCATAGCAACTGTATTAAGTGTATTCTGTTGATAAAGGTTTGCTTCTTCTTTTCCTTTTCATTGTGTAAATAATGCCCAATAATGCAGTTATTTTAATGCGTTTGGTTCTTTTTTATACACATCCATGAGGAAGAATTTTTCAAGTCAAATCTCAAGCACACCAATTTAATGTTATCCATAAGGGTTAGGGGAACGACAATTAAGCAATACACATCTAGTTGGTTCTTCCTTTTGCAGCTCCGTGAAGTTGAATCATAAATTAACTCAACTAGAAATGACCACGGCTCAAGGGGAACGACAATTAAGCAAAAAAATGTCACAAAAAACAAAATCTTATGTAACCAAATGCCAATTGTGCTTCCTTTTTCGCACAACAATTTTCATGGTTACAGCACTTGGCTACAGAACCGAGCTAGCTCATCTTTCTTCTTTTCGAATTCATGAACCTGGGCGAGCTGATTAACATTCAACCATTGCTGGACTTCTTCAATTTTCCTTTTGTAAGCCAAACTTGAATGACTAAACTTTACGGCATCTTTCAAGTTGAGCATATAATTCTCAAGGTCAACCTTGGCCGCAGTCTTCTTTCTGTATTCTTCATCCTCAACCTTGAACTTTTGAGCTTCTTTGATCATCCTCTCAATATCCTGGCTCGATAATCTCCCGCTCGTTACGCGTATGCTCTTCTCCTTGCCTGAAGTTTCATCTTGGGCAGTGACATTCAAAATGCCATTGGCATCCATACTAAAGCAAATGTCAAGCTTAGGAACTCCCCTAGGCGCTGGAGTTAGGTCAAGCTTAAATGTCCCTAACAAATTATTGTCCTTCGGATTCGCTCGCTCGCCTTCCAACACTTGAATTTCAACCGCAGGCTGATCATCATAAACAGTTGTGTAGCTTTTGTTCATCTTTGTAGGGATAGGGGTGTTCCGCGGGATGATAATCGACATGTCGTGTCCCCTGCTAACGACACCAAGAGATAACGGAGTTACTTCCACCAGGGCAAGATCCCGATGAGGAACTTTAAGCATGTCATTGCTTGTTTGGCCGCTTAAGATCGAGGCCTGAATCGCGGCACCATAAGCAACCGCTTCATCCGGGTTAATGTTCTTGCAGAGCTCTTTCCCATTGAATAATTCTCGCAACATTTGTTGGACTTTAGGAATCCTGCTTGAACCACCGACCATAACAATATCATCCACCGCGTTCTTATTCATTTGAGCATCGACCAAACACTTTTCCACAGTCTCCATGCATTTCTTAAACAAATCTCCGTTTAGCTCCTCAAATTTTGGCCTAGTAACTTTAGCCGAAAAGTCAATTCCTTTGAATAAGGCATCGACATCAATCCTTGTCTCCCCTGAAGATGAAAGGATTCTCTTGGCCTTCTCGCAAGCTGTTCTCAATCTTCTGATTGCTTTAGGATTTGAACTGATATCCTTATTGTGCTTCTTTTTAAACTCATCAACATAATATTTCACCATTCGGTTATCAAAATCCTCACCACCAAGGTGAGTATCACCCGCAGTGGCCTTAACTTCGAAATTGCCCGCTTTGATTTTGACAATGGAGACATCAAAAGTGCCACCACCAAGATCGAAAACAAGCACATTTCTCATCCCCGGGGTGCCAGAGTCATTGCTGAGACCATAAGCAATGGCCGCAGCTGTTGGTTCACTAATGATACGAAGAATATTCAGGCCGGCAATGGCCCCGGCATCGCGGGTAGCTTGACGTTGAGCACCGTTGAAGTAGGCCGGGACCGTGACGACAGCATCCTCCACGGTTGACCCGATGTACGTTTCAGCAATCTGTTTCATCTTTAGAAGAACCATCGCAGAAATCTCTTCTGGTGCAAATTGTTTCTTCTCACCTTTGCTTGCGACAACAATAACCGGCCGATCATCTGAGTTAGATGTGACTTTGAATGGCCAAAGTTTTATGTCACTTTGTACTGACTCATCCCGGAATTTCCTACCGATCAGTCTCTTTGCATCTACAAACAAATAAAAATCGATAAAGATATTATTAGACATGATTTTCTTATCTCAAATGAAATCCATGTATAGACAGTTCTAGAGATATTAATTTTATTTTATTTTTCTATTGTTTGTATAATCCAACTGAGGAAGAGTAAAATGTCATGAAAATCCCCAGTTGCTATATTTTTTCCTTATGAAATTCCTGTACAGTAAAACTGTTATGAATCACAACTGATCCGTACGTGATAGAAAAGTTTCTAAAAAAAGGGAAAAAAGAAAAAACAGAAGCTTTTCCTGTTTCATGCATCATGCATAGAAGATGCATATTGAGGAGTGTAATTTTACAGAAACAATAAAAACGAAAACTACAAAAGATTGAAAAAAAGAGAGAAAGAAATCAAGGGAAGGAACAACAAATTAAGAGGATTAAGAAGTTTTTGTGTACCGAAGACGGTGTTGATGGGATTGAGGGCAGCCTGGTTGTAAGCGGCATCACCAATAAGGCGTTCATTATCAGTAAAAGCAACATAAGAAGGCGTAGTTCGGTTGCCTTGGTCGTTGACTATAATCTCAACTCGATTGTTTTTCCAGTGAGCCACACATGTATAAGTCGTGCCCAAATCTATTCCGATTGCCGGTTTCAGGCTTTTTGCATCCATTGATTCCTAATAATGCAAGAATCGTACTAAAAATTAATTTCAGAGGCTTGACTGAATATACAAAAAAACTCTCTTTGGTTTTGTTCCAATAAGTATATAGTATATGTTGAAGGTCTAAGGGGGAAGGTGGTCAGACAAAGCTATGAAGAAGTAAGCTATGTATCTAATTAGGTATTGAAAGCGTACTTTAATTGTGGCATTGTTGTCTCTATTTGTAGACAAAAATGTATTCTCTCTTTGATAGTTGAATCCTAATCAACACTAGCCGGGTATTACAATAAATGTGAAATTATATTTTGAAAATATTATTTTCAACGTGAATAACACAATATGTGAATTAGGAAAAATATTGTCCAATTTTAGACATCCAACAAAATTTAAATATTGATAGGGATGAAAATTTAAATAGATGTTTAATTCAAAAAAGAAAAATATCAAACGGCTTATAATAAGGACGGTAAGAATATTATGAACATTAGCCTTAGCCTGATTGTTATCCACTAACTCGGCTTGTTTCCATAGACCAGTTATAATTGTCTTGATAATTAGAGTATTATAATTAGTCAATCAGAATGTCGTCCCGGAAAGTACCATAGAACTTCTAAACATTTCATATGAAATATAAAGACTGCCACGCAGCACGCAAAGCAACTTTGGTCTCAAGTAAATAATATTGATGGCAACTATTATCTCTAATTCTCTACTAGTCACCATAAGTTGACTTAGGAATCAAACAGGGGAAAGTCGTTTTTTATTCCATCACGATAATAATAATAATACAATAAATATGGGAGGTTCCTTTCGTGTATCTACAAGTCTAGTCAGTACGTCCAAACGTTTTCTAATCATTAATTTTTGATTGGATAATTTTTTTGGGTTTTGATGATTGTGTACCACGCGAGTGGACTAGTGTGTTTGGGTGAACTCTGAGAGTTTCCACTTTGATTTTGTCCTGAAATTATATATTTGAATGTTTTTTAGTATATGTTTTTAAGTGTTTTTTATATTTAAAATATAAAAATACATATTAAAAATGTAAAAGACTATGTTTAATTGGGATATTTATTTATAAATTAATTTCAATAAACCATTAAAAAAAGGAACCCTTATGATACTTTTAAACCTTGGCCTTTTTATGCGTATAAAAAAATTTAAGGAGTTATTCATCATGACGTGCATATATTTCTTAGCTCACAAGTCACATCAAAATACTCAGTTTATATTGTCCCACTCTTTTTTATTATTGGTAATAATAGGCTTTTATACTCTATCCTACGAACACTACTAAAAAGGTCACTATTCACTACTAAGAACGTTTCCAAATAGACTAAGTTTCGTATTTCGATCCGATATTTTCAAAAAGAAGAACAAAAAAAAAGTTCGATCAGAATTATACGGTATCATACCTTATATACTTAAATAATGGTCTCAATTTTCAAATTTTATCATCAAACGATTCAAGTTTTCTTTTTTGTTTCGAAAAATACAAATATGACTGAAATACACTAAAAAGTTTTGGAGTCTCCCCAAAAAGGAAATAGAAGTCTATAACCAAAGCTTAAATGTTTTACGGTTCTGTCGTATGGTTATATGAATATAATTTTATTGAAAGAGAATAGTATAACCAAAAAATCAATGAAATTGTAGTTTCATCTTAATTCATTCGAGAGGAAAAAAATGATTACACGATAATATTATTCAGATATTACCTATATATATATATATATGTCATGGAGGGTCATGCATACATGATACACCCATGTCATGCTGAAAATTACCTTAAATTTTCCGAATTTCCTTAAGCTTTCGAATGATAGAGCCCTTCACTGGAAATGATTGAGGCAATGATGTACACGCAATGATTGAGGCAGCAGGATTTGGACAAGTTATCGAGTGGTGCTTGTTTTTTTTGTTTTTCTTTTTGTTATTATTGTTAAATAACCATGATGGTATATGACTATATTGGGGATATAAAAATAATAGTACGATCTATCAAATTAAGAAGAAAAATATAGTGCATAATTAACACACTTACCAGACTAAAAGGGTTTGTTTTCAAGTTTGAAAGAATTATTGTAGAGTATCATTTAGGATTTAATGAGTTCCTCACCTAGCTACTTGCTTGCACTAATCCCTCATAAAAGTTTGATTTTGCTACAAAAGAATTACGAGAACCAAGGAAATAAACTGGTCCAAAAACAATGTTTTTGCATCGATCACAATTCACAATGCCTAATCAAAAAAATTACTCCTAGTATAACAGAAAGCTGCTTAATAAATCTCACTTTGAGATAATAAGTGCAACGAAAAAAATAATCATTCTCAACTAATCCTTTGTTTTTTTTTAATCAGGGTGGAATTCAAACTTCAAAGTCATCACCAACTACTTCCCTAAAATTTGTCACTATTGAAATTTCTTTCCGATTTAATAATACTACTATTCATACTTAAGTGGCATTTTCTGTCATTAGGCTGCACGATACAAATTATACTCATCTCTATCTTCAAAAGAATAATTACATATCTCGTACAGATTTAGTTTAACTTTTTTTAGGACTAAAAATCAATCCATTTGTTAGTATGAATCCACTAGACAAATTAATAAAAAACGAAGGAAAATGTTTCTTTGACCGAGTCGGATGTCGTTAGCATTTTGGAATTTTGCTTCTTAACTTTGTATTCATCAACTAATTCAGTTCTTGCGCTAGAAAACAAATTATGCATTCAGAAAAGATTATACTCTCTTCGCCCCAAAAAAAAATAATTTAAATTAAGTTTTGAATTTTATATTATTTTTAGTACAAATTTGAGAGCTAAAAAATGAAGTACAAGTTGTCTTGCCATTATTGTCCTCAATATTTTCCGCTCGCGTGCGTTCGTGCAGGGGGTCCAATTCGAGGCCAAAATAGCTTGACTCATGTGTGCATGCGACCTGCGGACACGAATGTCGAACCGAACTCTCGCGGGCCTCCGATTTAGATTGAATTTTTTAGTCAAATTCTGCACAAATTAATTCCAGGTGATTGTTTGTTTGACCGTGTTAATGCTGTTTAAAAGGGCGCATTAATTGGGTTTAATTCACTCAAATATGGGGGTTAATTCCTGACTGTTTTGTGCAGTTTTTTCAGCTTTGAATTTGCTGTTTTAATTCGTATAAATGGCCTGAACGTTTTTGACGTTTTGCCTTCAATATGCAACGTTTCAGCAAGTTTTTAAAACTTCTCTTCAGCCTATAAATAGACACTCATTTTTCAAAGTTTAGCACACCGTTCTCCTATCTCTTCTCAGCTTCTTCCGAGTCTTTTTTTTTCTTTGTGCCTTCGGTGTTCATCATAGTTTTCTGATTTCCAGTTCACTGGCGAAGTTTCTTTATACTAAGAAGTCTTCGCATTTCCGTTGTATCCTGAGAAACAGTTGCTCGAAATCTCTAATTGTTTTCTAATGATTTAATTGGTTTTTCCAGTTTCCTAGTACGTAAAAACAATGGAACAAATATTCCGTGGATTTTCGTTTCTCCGTATTTATAAAGATGTTAATAATTAATTTGTTATTGGATAAATTGTTTGGTTTTGATGACGTGTATCATGTGAGTGGATTAGCGTGTTTGAGTGAACTATGAGACTTTGATTTTGTCATGAAATTATTAACTTACACTAGATACTTATGATACTCTTAAACCTTGGCCTTCTTATGTGTATCAAAAAAATTAAGGAGTTATTCATATTGATCTGCATACATTTCTTAGCTCACATCAAAATGCTCGAGTTTGTCCCCCACATCTTTTTTAGAATTCGTAATAGGTTATTATAGTCTATCCTACAAACAATACTAAAAAGGTCACTAATCACAACTAAGAACGTTTACCAATAGACTAAGTACCATAGTTCGATCCGATATTTTTCAAAAAAGAAAAAAACAAAAGTAGTTCGATCAGAATTGTGAGTACGGTATCAGACGTTAAGTACTTATTAATGGCCTCTATTTTCAACTTTTATCAATCAAAAGATTTATGTTTTCTTCATTCTTTTTTCGTTTTTTAAAAATACTAATAAACTAAATTTTGGAGTCTTCCGAAACAGAGACTCGAGTCTAGAACCCAAGCTTAAATGTTTAATGCTTCTGCGGTATGGTTGTATGAATAAAATTTTATTGATAGAGAATAGTGTAACCCAAAAAACAAATATATATATATATATATATATATATATTGCAGTTTACTCTTAATTCATTTGAGAAGAAAAAATTGATTACAATATTCAGATATTACCTATATATGTCACGGAAGGGCACGCATACACCCATGTCATGCATCCTAAAGATTACCTTAAATTTTCCCGAATTTCATTATTTAGAATTAGAATGATATCATAACCCTTCACTGGAAATGATTGAGGCAATGATTGAAAGAAACTAGGGTGGTAACAAATGAAGCAACACAATATGAACCAAATAACAAAGATGGAGAAAAGAAACTTTATTGATAGAATCTGAAATTTAATAACTAAAGAAAATTCACAAAAAATTGAAAGTGTTCTAAGCGTGTCAAACACTGCCCTTAAGACAATATTTGTCCCCACTAGATTGGAAACAAAGTTGAATGGCAATTTGCCTCTAGGACTTAAGAATACAAGAACATGCAATTTGCAACTTATTCAATGTTCTTCAGGATTTTGGAATGCAAAAGTTAAATGAATTCATGCACTACTTCACCTATTTATAGGCAACATTTGCAGAAATAAAAGGATACAAACTAAGTACACAACCCTTGACTTGTAGGAAATAACCACCAAGCATGTGAAGAGTTGCCAACTTAATTGTATCCTTCAATTCTAAATTAATTATTTTATTTTACAAACTAAAATTTCCAACATTCCCCCACTTAGTTTGTAAAATAAAATAATTACACAATCATGAGACTCGCGCTTAAGAGGTGGTGACTTTCATCTTAAATCACATCGTAGTGAAATTAAATCACCTAACTAGCTAAGTTATTGGTGGCTCATTGCATAAACCATACTTAATAGTTCATGCACAAAACACTCATAGCATCCTTGTAATCTACATTACCATTTAGCACTATTACCGGCCATGTGCTCATCCTAGATTCTTGACCATGTACAAGAGATAACCTCAAACTCTTGCTAGAAGCGGCACCACTTCTATGGTCAAATAGGTGAAATTTATTCAAATTCATTAGTTTACCGTAATTGAATAGTCATGAATAATTTTATTAAGAGATTGCTCTCAACCTGTTCACTTAAGAGTGACATGATGCACCAATACTTTGGAATGGTATATACACTGATTTGGTACCCCAATTACTAAACAACTTGTTATTACCCTTTAAACTTTTCAATCTAGGGGTAGTACTAGAAGAAGGTTGGGTTTCCATTGTTAGTAATTTTAGATACAAGGTTTTAAACGATTCCAGATGTTGTCGAAACCACTAACTCTCTCGCAAGAGGTTTAGTCAACGGATCCGCTAAGTTTTTGTGTGTTCTAACAAACACAATTGAGACAACATCATTGTTCAACTTTTTTTTGACATATTCATGTCTTATACTGATATGTCTAGATTTACCATTGTACACTTTGTTCAATGCTCTAGACATTGTTGCTTCACTATCACAACGTAAGGTTATCGGCGGCATAGGTTTTGGCCAAATTTCTAGATCTAACAAAAGATCTCTCAACCATTCTACCTCCTTACAAGCTAAGGATAGAGCTACAAACTCGGATTCCATAGTGGAATGAGTTATAAGCGTTTGCTTCTTTGATGCCCAAGAAACAGGACCACCACCAAGTGAAAATAACCAACCACTGGTGGAGTTCTTCTCATTACTTCTAGATATCCAACTGGCATCAGAATAAACCTCGAGAACACTAGGAAATCGGCTATAATAGAGTCCCAAATCTTTGGTTCTTTTAAGATATCCCAAGACTCTAGTGATAGCTTTCCAATGTTCCATACTAGGGCAATGAGTAAACCTTGCAAGGTAACATACTGCATAAGAGATATCTGGCCTTGTACAACTCATAACATACATAAGGCTTCCAATCACATTAGCATACTCTAGTTGCGCAATTGGTTTACCCTTATTTACACAAAGTTTCATGCTATGATCATAAGGAGAAGATGCTTCCTTCACATTCAAGTGTTTGATACTTTGTTAGTATCTTGTCCACATAATGTGATTGAGAGAGTACAAAACCCTCACTATGCTTCTTAACCTTAATTCCTAAGATAGTATCTACTTCACCAAGATCCTTCATTTGGAACTTAGAAGAAAGATATTTCTTAATTTCAACCACACCTTTCAATGTGGTACCAACAATGAGCATACCATCAACGTATAGACAAATGATCACTGTATATTCATCATATACTTTAGTATAAATGCACTTATCAGCATGATTATATCTAAAACCATGTGAAAGTAAAACAGATTCAAATTTCTCATGTCATTGTTTCGGGGCTTGTTTAAGTCCATATAATGACTTAACCAACTTACACACCTTGTTTTCATGACCCCGTAGCACAAAACCTTCCGGTTGCTCCATGTATACCTCTTCATCCAAATCACCATTTAAGAATGCTGTCTTAACATCCATTTGATGAACTGGTAAATCGTAAATGGAAGCCAAGGCTAGGATTACTCTAATCGAAGTAATCCTTGCCACTGGTGCATAAGTATCAAAGTAGTCAATTCCTTCTTTTTGCCTAAATCATTTTGCTACTAGTCTTGCCTTATAAGTAAGTATAGTTCTATTTGTGGCATATTCCTTCAAAATATCCATTTACACCCAATTGGGTTACAGTCTTGAGGCAAGTCAACCAGAACCCAAGTATTATTAGATAATATTGAATCCATTTCATCATTGACTGCTTCTTTCCAAAACGTGGCATCTCTTAAATTCATAGCTTCTCTAAAGGTTTTTGGATCTTCTTCCACACTAAGCAAAATTGGAGTTTTGCTAAGTAGAGAATCCCTATTGCCTTCAACTAAGAAAACAATAGCTTGAGAAGATATAAAGTCTAAAGGCAATTGTTTTTCTTTCTTTTGCCTTCCACTTCTCCTTGGTTCCATAGGAGAATCATTTTCTTTCCTTTTGAGCTCACTAGAAGAATTACTTGGAATTGTCACATTTTGAGTAGTGTTAGGCACATAAAAAAGATCACTACTTAATTTTGAATCTCTGAGAAACAAATTCTCAAAAAATTGCACTTCTCTTGATTCTACAATAACATTAGAATCAACATCTAGTAGTCTATAGGCTTTAGAATTTTCAGCGTAGCCTACAAACACACTTTTGAGTGCTCTAGGTCCCAACTTTGTTCTTTTGTTATCCGAGACACGATAATAGGCCACACAATCCCAAACCCTCACATAATTCAGATTTGGTTTTCTTCCCTTCCATATTTCATATGGTGATACTTTAGTCTTAAGAGACGGAATTCTATTGTGCAAATGACATGCAGCCAATAAAGTTTCACCCCACAAATTATTTGGCAATCAAGAACTCACTAACATAGCATCTACCATGTTACATAGAGTTCTATTTTTTCTTTCAGCCAAAGCATTTTGTTGTGGTGTATAAGGTGCACTAGTTTGATGCACAATACCATTATTTTCACAAAATTTTGAGAATTCATTCGAGAAGTATTCACCTCCTCTATCACTTCTCAAAATTTTTATTTTCTTGCTTAATTGATTCCCAACTATGGACTTGTAAACTTTAAACATACCAAATACTTCATCTTTTGTTTTCATTAGATAAACTTGCACAAATCTTGAACAATCATCTATGAAAGCCACAAAGTATTTGTTACCTTCCCTAGTTAGAAATCCATTAAGTTCACATACATCTGAATGCACTAATTCAAGCAAAGTTTTTTTCAACTTTAGGAAATGGTAACTTTGTTATTTTGGCTTGCACACAAGTTTCACATTTCTTATTTTCCAAGTCACTTAAATTGATTAGGCCATTTTTAGACATGGAAGAAACAACTTTATGGCTCACATGTCCTAATCTACCATGACAAAGAAAATAAGAAGACTCAATCGAATAAATAAAAACATCATTCATCTTATTGATACTCAACTTGAACATGCCATTACAATAGTACCCATTTCTTACAAACACCCCATTCTTTGAAAAGATTACATTGTTAAATTCAATGACTGTCTTCAATCCCATTTTATTAAGGATGTCGGCTGATACAAGGTTCTTAACAAGACTAGGAATATGAAGTATATTAGTTAGGACTAGTTTCTTTCCCGAGGTGAATTGCAAATGCACTTCTCCTTTGCCTCGAACTTGAGCCCTAACACCATTTGCCATTACAACTTCATGTCCTTCAAGAACAACATAGTTCTTAAACTGATCCTTGTCATTGCCCACGTGAATTCTAGCTCCAGAATCATACCACCAATCCTTGGAAGGAAGTGGTGTTGCCATGTTCAACTCGGTCACGGTTCCAAGCGAGATAACCGCCACAACTGGTGCACTATCTTCAACAAGATTTGCACTTGGGAGGTTATTTCCCTTATGCTTCTTGTTAGACTTGCAATCGGCCTTAAATTGACCCTTTACACCATAGTTGAAACATTTTTTATCCTTTTTCTTGTCATTAGAATTTCTAGGTTTCTTCCTCTTATTTTTGTTAGCCCCATTTTCAGACACAAAATTCACTTAATTAGAGTTTTCTCCAATTTCCAAGTTTTGAAGAAGTCTTGCCCCTTCTTCAATTCTCAAGTATTTCAAAACATTAGACACAGTCAAATTCTCAGAAGTGTGCAATAGTTTCTTTTGATAATCGTTCAAAGTATGAGGCAATTTGGCAATAATTGCCCCAACTTGCAAAGATTATGAGATTTCAACACCAATGTCTTTAGTTTTGATACTATATCTTGGAGATTGTGAATTTGATCCATAAGAGGAGAATTAGCAAGTAACTTAAATTCAAAGTAGTTTTTAATGAGAAACTTATTTGTCCCTTGTTTCTGATTTGCATACTCTCTTTCAATGGCAGCCCAAATCTCTTTTGGATTTTTCACATTTGAGAAGAGATCATAAATTGAATCTGATACGTTGTTGAGAATGTGACCATGGCAAATGATCTCATCTTTCTACTGTTGTGCATGCTTCTTCTTGATTGCATCAGACTCTCCTTCCGCTGGCGGTGGGATCCCCTCTAAATTTGGGCTTAGAACATAAGCCACTTTCAAGGCCGTGAGAAAGAACATTAACTTGTCCTTCCAATGGTTAAAGTTAGTGCCAGATTCATCAAGACGATCCAACTTGACAAAGCCTTAGTTCATCACTTTCATGGCAGACTCTTGTGTTGATTCCATGATAAATATTGTCTTAAGATTGAACGAAACTGGAGGTGTTAACAAATGAAGCAACACAATATGAACCAAATAACAAAGATGGAGAAAAGAAATTTTATTGATAGAATCTGAAATTCAACAACTAAAGGAAATTCACAAAGAATTGAAAGTGTTCTAAGCGTGTCAAATACTGCCCTTAAGGCAATATTTGCCCCCACTAGATTGCAAACAGGGTTGAATGGCAATTTGTCTCTAGGACTTAAGAACACAAGAACATGCAATTTGCAACTTATAGAATGTTCTTCAGGATTTTGGAATGCAAAAGTTAAATGAATTCATGTACTACTTCACCTATTTATAGGTAATATTTGCAGAAATAAAAGGATACAAAATAAGTACACAACCCTTGACTTGTAGGAAATAACCACCAAGCATGTGAAGAGTTGCCAACTTAATTTTCTCCTTCAATTCTAAATTAATTATTTTATTTTATAAACTAAAATTTCTAACAATGAACACGCAATGATTTAGGCAGCAGGATTCAGACAAGTTATCGATTGGTCCTTGTTTTACTTTGTTTTTTTGTTTTTTGTTTTTATTATTGTTAAAAAACCAAGACATGGTAAACGGTGGATATAATTATAATATTACGATCTATCAAATTATGAACAAAAATACGTTGCATAACACACTTACTAGACTAAAAGGGTATGTTTTCAAGTTTGGAAGATTTATTGTAGGGTATATCATGTATGATTTGATGAGTTCCTCACCTAGATACTTGCTCGCACTAATCCCTCATAAAAGTTTGATTTTTTTGGGAAAATATCGGGATAATAACAAAAAAAATTAAGTATGAGAACTGAGGAAATAAATTGGTCCAAAACAATGTTTTTGCATGGATCACAATGCCTCATGCCCAGCAAAAAGTGTCAGTTACAAGGCAAAAAAATTCTAACAGAAGCTGCTTAAGAAATCTCAATTTGAGACAATAAGTACAACGAATAAAATAACCGTTTTTAACTAATCCTTTCTTTTTTTTTTTTTTTAGTCAGGGTGGAATTCTGATTTGAAAGTCATCACCAAGTCTCTATCCAGTATATCCGGGGGCACCATACCCCCCCTCCTATTTTTTACACTACTAATCCTTACTATACTTTTTTCCACTTTTCTAAATAACATCCTATAATTTATAGGTTTAGTGCCTTTGATTTTTTTTTTCTCTCCTTTAAAAAACATGTCTAATCTTTAAACGACCATAACTCTCAATCCATAAAGAATTAGAAACATGTTACACATGAATTTTATTGTACTCGTCGAGATGTATCCAACAAGATCCATGTCGAATATTTTTTTCGAGTTTAAAAATGACTAAATTTTGATGGGCAGAATAAGATGGATATCTAGTTTAGAAATATGGATAACCAGTTTAGTTTAGATTAAGATTCTTGTATTGTATATATCTCTTGATCCGTAAAGAATTAGAATACGAATTATACATGAAATTTATAGTGCTCGACGAAATCTATCCGATAAGATCCATGAATATTTTTTTTTGAACTTTAAATGCATTTAAATTTTACGGTCAGAAATGAAGAAATGTGTTTTTCGTTTTTCTTTGAAAAATGGTTATCCGTTGTGTTCTTACTGATTATCCAGCCGGTTTGGACTGATTATCCATTCTGTTTGTACTTGTTATCCAATCATATTTTTGACATTCACTCTTCAAAAAAAAAAATAATAATAATTGGATTAGCATTAGAAACAATTTGGATAATCAATAGAAAATAATTAGATAATTAGTGCAACACGTTGGATAATCAATACAAAAAAGTTTGACAATCATTTTCATAAAAGAGGAAGGAAAAAAAATACTGAATAACCACCACAAAGAAGTTGGATAATCAATTTGAACACATTGGATATCCAGTTTAAGAAGATGGATAACCAACTTATTTTACATTCATATTGTTGTGTTCCTTATATCTTTTGATCCGTAAAGAATTATAATACAAATTATATATGAAATTTATAGTGCTCGACGAGATCTATCCGATAAGATTAATGTTGAATATTTCTTTTGAACTTTAAATGCATTTAAATCTTACGGGCAGAAATGAATAAACTGAAAAGTGATTATCCGTTGTGTTCATACTCATTATCTAACCGGTTTGGACTAATTACCTATTTTGTTTTATCCAATCATATTTTTTACATTTACTTTTCAAAAAAGAAAAAAAGAAAAAAGAAGATGGATAACCACCTTAGTTTAGATTGATATTCTTGTATTACATATATTTCTTGATCCGTAAAGAACTAGAACACGAATTATATATGAATTTTATAGTGCATACAAACCCATTGGATTACAACTACAAAACAAGTTGGATAAGCATATAAACCAAATGGATGGATATCCAGTACAAGCGAGTTGGATATCCAGTACAAACGAAATGGATATCCAGTACAAACAAGTGGGATATCCATTACAAACAAGTCTGATAGGCATACAAACCAAATGGGTGGATATCCAGTACAAACAAGTTGAATAACCAGTTGAAACTGGTTGGATAATCAGCATGAACACAATTTAAATTGGTTATCCAGCTTGTAAAACTGGATATCCACCTTATTCTGCCCATCAGAATTTAATCATTTTTAAGCCTGGAAAAAATATTCACTATGGATCTTGTTGGATAGATCTCGACGAGAACAATAAATTTCATGTGTAACACGTTTTCTAATTTTTCACGGATTGAGAGATATGCTTGTTTAAAGATTAGATATGTTTTTTTGGAGGAGAGAGAAAAAATTAGCATGGACTAAACTTACAAATAATAGAAAAATTATTAGAAAAAGTAAAAAAAAGTAAAATAAGGACTAGTAATGCAAAAAGTAGAAGGGGGAATATGGTGTTCCTGGGTGCACCCAATAAATTGCCGTCATCACCAACTACTTTCCTGAATTTGTCACTATTGATATTTCTTCCAATTTAATAATACTACAACTAAGTATTCTGTCATTAGGCTGCACGATACAAATTATACGCACTCATCTTTATCTTCAAAAGAATAATTATATTTCTCCTACAGATTTTATTTTGGTACAATTTCTCCTGAAGATTTAATTTAACAACATCAACTTTTTTAGGACTAAAAATCAATCCATTTGTTAGTATGAATCCACCAGGCAAATTAATAAAAAACGAGGGAAAAATGTTTCTTTGACCGAGTCGGATGTAGTTAGCATTTTGGAATTGTGCTTCTTAACTTTGTATTCATCAACTAATTCAGTTCTTTCGCTAGAAAACAAATATGCATTCAGTTCTTGCTTTCTTTTTTTTCTTTTTTTTTCCTGCCCATTCTTTAGCATCCTTAGCCGCGTCGAGTTATGGAGGTCTATTGCAGTTTCAAGAACCACCGGCGACAATCAAAACTTGGTTACTACATGATTTAATTGGTATATCATATCAAAGTAATACCCGTATCCTAGGCATTTTGTCTCCTTCTTTGTACCAAAAAAAACAAAAAAAACAAACATTATACCAAACTAAATTTTCCCAGGAATTTTATTTAGTTACAACTTACCATCATATATTCTCTTAAATTAAACCCACCAAAATTCTCAGAAGCTGCTTGGGGTTTTCTAGGAATCCCATCATTGGAAAAAATTAAGCAAACGCGCGTAAAATGGTGACAAGACTACATTTCTCTTTAGTCTACAGCGTGGCCCATTGACTCTTTCTCTTCCCAATTGCCAATAGAAAACCAAAAGACAACCCAAAGTCCTTCAAGTCAACGTCGAATGAACAAACACCACACGATTTTTTGGTTTATTATAAGTAGTTCCGATGAAAAGGATGGAGCGCCTGGGAGAGAATTAAGGGAGAGGAGATCAGAAAATTAGATGGAAGAACTTAAAGAAGCCGCCATTAAAAACGATGTTGAAGCTCTTGCTCGGTTACTTCAGAAAGATAAACTTATTCTTGATCGACTCACGCTGAATTCTCATGATATGAACCCTCTTCATATCGCAGCAATGTTTGGCCATGTGGAATTTGTCCAAAGAGTTCTGCTTGCCAGTCCTGATTTGTGTTTAGCTGGTGATCGATTCAGAAGAATCCCTTTACATCTGGCAATCATCAAGGGGAAACTGGATGTTGTGAGAGAATTAGTTCATGCCAGGCCAATTTCAGCTCGGGAAAAGATCGATGGAGGAGGAAATGCTCTGCATTTGTGCGTCAAGTACAATCAGTTAGCTGCTTTGAAGTTGTTGATCGAAACTATAAAAGATGATGATTTTGTTAACCGGAAGGATGATGATGGGATGACCATATTACATCTCGCAATTTGCGATAAGCAAACAGAGGTAGTAAGATCAGCCCATAATTAAACTTGGTCAAGATTTGATTTTCCACCTTTTCAACTTTGATTTGATCTAATTGATTACTTGAATTGATTGACGAATATGCAGACAATTAAATACTTGCTTGGAAACAACCAAGTCGTCGTACATGTGAATGTTAAGAATTCAAATGGAAGCACCCCATTAGACCTTTTCCAAGGAGACTGCGACCCGGAAATTGGACGGATTCTTCATCAAGCTGGAGCCAGAAGAGGAAGAGAATTACTTGATTCATCAGTGTCAGCATCGAAATCTTCCGGCGAAAAGCCGGCAAAAAAGGGCAACGGCGACAACGATTGGCTATCCAGGAAAAGGGATGCGATAATGGTGGTTGCCTCACTTATAGCAACAATGGCATTCCAAGCCGGCGTTAGTCCAACCGGCGGGGTTTGGCAAGATGATTCAAATCCTGACGGACCAGCCGGAACAGCGGTGATGGCACTGAAGCATCCGAAATATTACAAAAATTTTGTCAGGACTAATACAGTAGCCTTTGTTTCCTCCCTGAGCACGATTCTGTTCCTAATAAGTGGTTTGCCATTTAGGTACAAGTTCTTCATGTGGGCTCTAATGGTGGTTATGTGGTTGACCATTACAGCCATAGCTTCAACTTATGGCATATCAATTCTTATGGTTACTCCGGTACATCAGAAGAAGGATTTGAGTCAAGTTATTAAAACTTCTGTCACGGTTTGGTGTGGCGTGATGTCGCTTTTGCTGCTCGGAAACACAATTCGACTGATAAACCGGTGGATTAGGAAACGATATGGCGTTGATATGTTTAGAAAGCTCAGGAGGCAGGGGAGTTGTTCTGCAGCTCCGGCGCAGAGCAATGGTCACCAAGGAAGTAGTCTTCCGTATGTAAGTGTTGAATTAAACAAGGTGTAACTGTATACTCTATTCCACTGATTAGGAAATTTTTGAATCCTTTTGAATTTGCAAATAATTTATTCCCTCTGTCCCATAATTATTGTCTAGTTTGGGTTTTTATTTCTAGGTCAAATTATACTAAAAATAAAATCTCAAACTGGACAATAATTTTGGGACAGAGTAGATTTTATAGCTTTACTGGATTTACATCTTAGATTCTCTCAAAAAAAAAAAAAAAAGAAGAGAAAAACAATATTGAGAAAGTTTAAACTATAGAAATTTACTAGTCTGCAGTCAATCCAACAGAAAAGCACTAGCATTACGATTTTTTTTTTTTTTTTTTGGTATTATTGAGCAGCCAAAAGCCTAAAATTACATCAAGACACAACTACCACGTCGTGTTCCAGTAACTCAGGTTGATTTGTTTAAAATGCATAAGCAATTTCTAGCTTGAGGTTTAAGGTCGTTTTGCTCAGAAGCTGCAATATATTTTTTTTTCATGGTGTCTTAGTAACTTTTATTGATATATTTTTCATCCCTTTACATTCCTATTAAAAAATAAAAAAAAGCACCTTCTAAACAGAGCCCTAAGCTTCCTTGCAGCTCAATGAAGTTGGATCAGCTTCATTATTGGAAGAGACCTCGTCTTATGAAGAATAAATCAGCAACGCTTTTACAATTTTTTTTTTTTTTATTTGAAAGCAAATGTTGCTCTCTCCATTATAAAATGATTGTTTTGTTTATTATGATCATTTTGAGACACTGTTCTAACGTTTCACAAAATCACAACTGTTTGACCTGTGCTTTCTTGAATCACATTGGGGATCTGAATCTCAATGTTTACTAGGCTTAAACAATGAATTCTGCTGGTTGAGAAATAAGTAAAAATGTAACATCGATGCTTAAGTAATTCCTCAAAAAGAAGCCTCCCCAACTTATGAATCAATTAAGGTAGTGAATTTGAACACCAAGTACAATGTAACAACAAAATAAAACATAAAAGAAGGGGAAAAAACTTTCTGCTTCAGCCGACACTAGAAGCTGCCGCAACAAAGTATACGGTCTTGTTTGGCCAACATCTCATTTTGTATTTTGTCTCATTTTACCTTTTAAATACAAAAACCAATACATTATCCAAACAATATTTTAACTTACCTTTTAAAAAATATTCCAAATATTATTTTTACTCAATTTTCGTCCACCACCTCCACCACTATCCGCCACCATCGGACCATCATCCTCTGCCACTGGCCGGCGACCGGCCGGCCAGATTACGGCCAAATTCCTGTCTGGCGGTAAAGGTAGGTGGTGGAGGTGGGCAGTGGTGGTAAAAACTTATATAATTTTAATTAAAAAATTATTTAAACAATTTTTTAAATTTTCTCTCAAAACATATTTTAAATCACATTTCAAACTCAAATCTAAAAGTAAGCTAAAATGCAAAATGAGATGCTGGCCAAACAAGAATTTTTGTAGAAACAATCTACTTTGAAGAAAGTCTGGAATACTTTCATAAACTTTGAAGAAAGACTTCTACAAGTCAATGGAAGAAAGCTACTCGGGAATTGGAAACAATCTACTTTGATTTGATATAATAAATCAATTAAACACTTTTAGTGTCTCAATGATAGACCGAGGCTCCCTCAATACTTTATTATTAGTTTATTTCCCACTAGAATTTTTTACAAAATAATTGTCGTACCTTGTTCTCAATTGGACCAAATGTAGGCAAATTCAAGATCCGCGAAACTGTTACCCTGTGGTAGAAGAATTTGCAGAATCGGAATTTCTAAAACCTTTAACTGATTTACACACATGTTTTCAAAAAAAAAAAAAGAAAAGAAAGTGGAAATGGCCTGCGTTTCCTCTAAATTTAAAAGATTACGCTTCGGTTAACCGAAAATAACCGAAGTTAATTAGCATTATTAAGAAAGCATCGATTCAGAATGTTCTTTATCTCGTGCAAACCTCATCCGTGGTCAACATATGTCATCCAAAGTCTCTGAAAATGGCCCTTCACCAGAATAAACTTTCAGCTAGATAGTTGCCCGAGTTAAGTTGACGTAAATTTATTTTATTTTATTTTTATCTTAGTCTCCAACGACCCTCACTCTTTCTATTCCCAATTGCCAATAAAATACCATAATTATATATATTTCCGAAGCTCTTAAGTAAATCCTTAATGACACCTGGGATTCTACATTGAGCCAAAAAAAAAAAAAAAAAAGTCACCATCATTTTGCACTTAAAAAACCAGGTTAAAATTCAATTGCTTTAATTTGACAAGAAGGAATTAGGATGGGCAATATCAACACAGGGAAAGGCATCCAGAAAACCAAAATGGAGGAACTTGTTTATGAAGCTGCTGTTGAGAACGAATTATGACTTTTCGAAGTCAAAGCAGAAGCGAGAATTGTTCCCCTTTCTTTTGTAATATAGAGGAGCCAAAAGGCTAAAAATAACGTCAAGACCCCTTGTTGAATACAACACGAACTCGTGTTCCAGTCACTCACTTTGATTTGTCAAATGCAGAAGCGATTTCTAGCTTTGAGGTTTGAGGTTGTTTCGATCGTTAAGCTGCATCAGCTCAGCTGTATTTGGAGTCCTCCGTAATCTCTTCGTAACTTTTGTTGATGTATTTTTTCATCCCACCACATTTACATTCCTATAGAAAAACGTACACTTCAAAAACCTTCCTGACATAGAGGCTTCCTTGTAACTCAATGAAGTTGGATCAGCTCAATTGGAAGAGACCTCAACTTATGAAGAACAAATAAGCAACACGTTTAACCTTCTTTTTTTTTTTCTTTATTTTTTCTATTTGAGAGTAAAATATTACTTTCTCTGTTTTAAAATGATTGTTTTACGTATTGATTATGATAATTTTGAGACATTGTTAATGTTCACAAATCACAACTGTTTGACTCGTGCTTTCTTGAATCACACAGCTGCCACTAGGCATCTCAATGTTTGATGAGCTTGAACAAATGAATTCTGCTAGTTGGGAAATAAGTGAACATAGCATGAACATCGACGTAGAATAATTCCTCCAAAAGAAGCCTACGCCTACCCAACTTCTGAATCAATCAAGGTAGTGAACTAGTCATTTTGAACGCAAAGTACAATGTAACAAACAAAACAAAACAGAAAACAGAAAAGAAGAGGAAAAAAAAAAAGAAAAGAAAGAAAGAAAAAACAATTCTGTTCGAGCCTACGCTAGAAATTGCCTTTAAAAAACAAATATTTAATTAATTTTATATAAGTGTGAAAGTCTGGAATACTTTCTCAAACTTAAAAAAAGACTTCTACAAGTCAATGCAAAAAAAGCTACTCGGGAATTGGAAACAATCTACTTTAATTATTTTTTTTTGGGTGGTCAATCTCAATGATAGGCTGAGGCTCAGTCAATACTTTGATAGTTTAATTCCAACTAGAATATTTTTTAAAAATAATTATTGTCTCTTTTTAGCTTTTTCTCGATTGGACTAATCTATGCAAATTCAAGATCTTCGAGTCCACGAAGCTGTTACCATATGGTAGAAATTGTAGAATCATCTTAACCTTTTAACTGATTTACATTTGATCTCAAGCAAAAATAATAATAATAATAGTAATAATAATAATAATAATAAATAAATAAATAAATAATTGTAGAAATGGCCTCAGTTTAAGCTAAATTTAGGAGATTACAAGTTTAATTGTTTTATTCATTATCACATCACATCACGTCAAATCAAATCCTTAGCAGATTCGTGAAGCAATAGAAAATATTAATATTTATATTCATGCTAGAGAAATGCTAATGGCCTTAAATTTTTCAGGAATAGGCCAGTGAAAACATTAATTCACTGCTCTCTTTTGGATAGATCGGAATTCGATTCTAATCGTAGAGGTTCTATTATTATTATTTTTTTATACATATATTTATAAATCTGTTCTTTCTTTTAAACAGAAATATATGAGGTCTCAACTCTCGTATTCCTTTAATCACAAGTTCACAACTCATATAAAAATGCCAAAATATGATATTGATTGCTTCGGGCTTCAGCCTTCAGTTAACCAAAAATTAATGACCGAAGTTTTAACTAGATCTATTAGATCGAGAATGTTCTTAATTTATCTCACACAAATCTCATACCGTCGTACGTACGTGGGCAACCATATGTCATCCAGAAATCTCTGAAAATAGCCCTTCATCAGAATGAACTTTCAGCTAGCTAGCTAGCTGGCCTTAGCATTGACGTAATATTTTATTTGTTAGTCTCCAACGACCCTCACTCTTTTTAATTCCCAATTGCCAATAAAAATGTAATAATTATATTTTCAAAGCTTTTAAGTAAACCCTTAATGACGCCTAGGATTTTACATTGAGCCAAAAAAGTCACAACCATTAATTTGTGCACTTGGAAAACCACACCGAATTCAAGTGGTTTAGTTTGACAAGAAGGAAGGATGGGCAAAATCAACGCAGGGAAAGGCATCCAGAAAACAAAGTTGGAGGAACTTGTTTATGATGCTGCTGTTGAAAACAATGTTACGATGCTACGACAACTACTTGAAGAGGATTCACTTATCCTTGATAAAGCCACATTGCATAGTCAAGATAAGAGTCCTCTTCATATCGCGGCAATGCTTGGAAATGTGGAATTCGTAAATGAAGTTATAAGAGCCAGTCCTGATCTGTGTTTGGCCGGCGACCGACACGGAAGATTACCTCTACACTTAGCAGCCATCAAAGGCAGATTTTCGGTTTTGCAAGAGTTGGTTCATGCCTTGCCGCTATCCGCTCAAGAAAGGATTCATGGCGGTGGTAACGTTCTTCATTTGTGCATCAAGTATAACCAGTTCGAGGCCTTAAAGTTTTTGGTCCAAACAATTCAAGATGACGATTTTTCCAATCAGAAGGATGATGCTGGAATGACCATATTACATCTCGCCGTTAGCAATAAGCAAACTAAGGTACGTACATCATTGTCAGCTATGGATTCCTACTGAAGAAATATCAAATTAATATCTCAACTTGATCATTATTGATGACTTGATGAATAATTACTCTACGCAGACTATACGATACTTGGTTGAGAACAAGGTTGTGCAAGTCAATGTGAAGAATGAAAATGGGAAGACCCCATCAGACCTTTTAAAAGGAGAAAACAACAACTCGGAAGTCGCGAAAATTCTTCATTGCGCCGGAGCCAAAAGAGGGAAAGAAATCGGCTCCTGCGAGGCGACAGGAAGCGACTGGCTAAGGAGAAAAAGGGAGTCAATAATGGTGGTTGCCTCACTTATTGCGACAATGGCTTTCCAAGCTGGGTTGAATCCGGCCGGCGGCGTATGGCAAGATGACAATTTAGATGGCCCGAATCCACACGTAGCCGGAACAGCTGTGATGGCACAAAAGCAACCGAGATACCACGAGTATTTCCTACGGACTAATTCTGTGGCCTTTGTTTCATCCCTCAGCACAATATTGTTCCTCATTAGTGGTTTACCATTCAGGAACAAATTCTTTTGTTGGGCTCTGATGGTGACTATGTGGTTGACTATTACGGCCATAGCGTTGACTTATGGGATATCGATTGTGATAGTAACGCCACATGATAGTAAGAAGCAGTTGAGCCGGGTTATTAAGACATCTCTCATGGTTTGGTGCGGAGTGATGTTCTTCTTGCTTGTCGGAAACACTTTCCGGTTGATGAACCGGTGGCTCTGGCGACGACATGGTATTGATCTGTTTAAAAACCTAAGGAGATATGAGAGTTTGAAATCCAGAGCTCAAGTGCGGAGCAATTGTGGGGAGGATGACTGCTCTGTGTAAATATACTATTTATTTTGCCATTTTTTTTTCTAAACAAACTACTTTTATTCTTCTCTTCACAATGTAAACTTTCAAGAAGTGGATCTGCCCTGCTGGTGCTCAAATGCATCCATCCCGTGTTCAGGCGAAATTATGGCTTTAGTTTGTATTCCCTCTATCTCAAAATTATTGTCCAGTTTGATATTTCACTTTTTGTACAATTTGAACCAAAAAGGAAAACCAAAATTGGACCATAACTTTGGGACGGAAGGTGGTGGGTGTCAAACCAACTAAAATAAAAGAACCTACTCCTAACAGAATTGGTAGTATAACAGTGAGTAGGGCCGTCTCATCAGAGAACAAATAAGTGAAATTATATCTAATTAAAAGTGGAGTAACCAAGTGTAGTTTGTTTTGAGATTCGAATAAATAAACGACAACTAAATAAAACAACAAAATTAAGATAACAATAAAGAGAAAAGGATTCAAATCAAAGGAATTATTTCCGCTTCGATCAAATCAATTGATCCTTGATGCAAAGATAAATTCATATAATTCATAAATAAATTAGTTATAGTTGTTGACACAGCCTAACAACCAATTTCTCCTTACTTTATCGATCGGTAGTCAAGATCCAATTCCAATTAACAAACACCCAATTGAGATTATTTAAATTGGATTATTTATCTTCACAACACGCATCAGCTACTTATTCAGGCAGTCTGAGTTGTTGATTGCCATTTATTAAAACTAACAAACAATTCCGGATTTGCCGTTTTAAATATCTATAGATCAATTTGAAAGAATTAAGTGTGCATCCGTTCAATCATACAAAACCAATTATAAACTCTAAAATAAGGAAATCAACAAATACTCATGAATATATAAAAAAGATACAATCAATTGGATCTCATAATTGTCATGGATCAAGGTTTCAATAATCCTTCAACTAGAAAAAGAGTTTAGCTACTAATCTTAATAGGATTAATAGCAAAAGATAGTTAATTGACATTACAGAAGAAGAAAACCGAGAGAAATATGCCCTTTGAGCTCTAACTATCGCTTTAGTATTGTTCATCATCGTCTTCAAAATCAACAATTTTCCGCCCTTTTCATCCAAATCGCCTTATACGATCAAATTAAGCATAAAACACCAACATTAGTATAGATATTACTCAAAATAACACATAAATAACCATAAGTATCATGCTAATATTGACCTTGTCAACTTCCCCAAACCTAGATTTTGCTTGTCCTCAAGTAAACTTAAAAAGAATAACTTATAAATTAATTTATACACAACACCACTTAGAACTACATATTTGGAAAACATTTAAACCACAATCTCAACTACCACATCACCCATCAATCATAAACTTATTCAATTAGGCAATCAAACATAAACTCCTCTAATACTATGTATACTCAACAAGATAGTCGATTCGTCCCTAAACTCCATAGTCAAATAATTGAATTATATTAACTGAACAATATGATACAACATGGTAATATATATAGTATAAAAGAATCTTATTCTAGAAGGTTCTAGAGTACATGTCAATATAATCAGTGGTTGGAAGAAAATCACCTAACAAGTAGATCACTAATTTTTCTTTCTACTTTTCTCTCAAAAGGGTAACATATAAGATAATTCACACAAATCAATATCTAGTCGAATACTCAAGAATTTGAAAAGGCGTCACATTATTACACACCAAGCAAATAAACTCACCACTGAAGGTCTTTAAAAGGGTTGTAATGGGGCTTAAAGAAAGGGAAAAGGGTAGATATATATGGATGTAAGTTTATAATTTTTTCAAGGTAGACTATGTATACTTAAACTCCACCATCTTATCAGATATCCTATATAATGACATTGCTGATCCTCACACCTCAAACTTCAAGTGTGCTTTGGATAAGAATTGTCATTAACTTCTCATATTACATTTACAACCCATTGCATCTCAAAGATATAATGAATAACATGCCATACTCTCGAACAATTAGAAAATATGGATTTATGTGATTTTTTTTTTATTCTTTTTTTTTTCTCTTTTTTTCAGTTCCGTTATATTTCTCGATTTCTTTCATATTTTTTTCTCTTCATTTTTAATTCTTTTGGATTTTTTTTCTCTGCATGTCCTATATTACACCAAATGCATAACTTATAAACCAGAACACATGCCACCATAATTTCCAACTCTTATTACAAAATCAGTTTAATCAACCTACTCCAGAGCTTGAGAAAACGACAAAAGGATAAGATAAGGATGATGGTTTAAATATATCTGGAGCTTAAAAAACCAAATGGTCAATGCTTGAATGGTTCATTAGGAGTAAACATACAAGGGTAGGCTTTTTAAACTAATTTGGCAAAATCCTAGTGCTTATTTTTGTGGTAAGCATTTACAAGAGCACAAATATGTCCTAACTCAGAACATTCAAGATTAATCCATACTAGATATGATATACTTCTCACATAATAATGTTGAGCATTCAAATACACTAACTCCATTTGCTTAGAAGGTCTCAAATCACTCAATTTAAAATTGAATCCAAATCTGCAAAAAAATAATCACTAATCTACCTACCCGGAGGAAACCCTTTTACAATGTGTAGGTAACTAGACAAAACTGGCTTGTCATTTGTCAGCTTAAAAAAAAGAGAAGAGAGAAATAGACGACCACCATGTTTAGTAGTCTTAAATGTTTTGTGTTCTGTTGTTCTGCTTTCCTCGGTCGTAGATGAGGAAATTGCTGCAAAAATTGAGATGGAATGGTGATTGAAAGAACTCAAAAGTTTTAACGAGCGGCAAAAGATGCATACATTCTTTCCCTTTTACGAACCTCCTTTTTTTTGTTGTCAGTTTAAAAAAAAAGGGAAACAAATGACCAACCATTTTTACTACTTTTAAATGTTTTGTGTTATCCTGTTCTGTTTTCCTCTATCGTGGATGACGATGAAATTGCTGCAAAAATTATGATGGAGTAGTGATTGAAAGACCTGAAAAGTTTTAACGGGCAGCAAAAGGTGCATACATCCTGCCCACTTTAGGAACCTTATTTGAATGGCCTTGAATACCATGACCTGTCCCTTTTTTTTTGAAGTAAATTTTTGACAGAAATCCGCATGGACAGAGCTGTCGCATCCCACCTACTCTATCAATTTGGTCAACAAGAAAAAAAAAAGATTGAGAAATAGAAAGTACTATTGTAAGATATTAGTAGTAGCCTCTCATGGATGAATTGTTGGAGTATAATCATTATCATTATTAAATCCGTCCTATATTAACTATTAAAGCTCTACTGCATCCACTAAAATTTAATGTCATTTCATAATATCTTTCCTTTTCATTGAATACACAAATGCAGATCGATATACAATATTAAAACAACCGTCAAGCCTCTTGAAGCAAAATTAATCTTATAATAATCGAACTAATCGATACACAAAAAAGAGAATGAGAGAGGTTTATTGATAGAAGTATTAGATGATGGCAGGAGGCAATATTTTTTTTTTAATAAAAATGATTAATTAAAGAATACAAAGAGATGATTCATAACATCAACTTTTTTGTTATAGTATTCCAATCATCAACATCAACATTTAGAATTACACCATATATGAGTAGTACACAACAACGAGAGATTCATGTTTTCCATGCTTCACTTCTCAACCTATAATTCTTAGCAACATGACAATTGAAATGTTTGACACTACAAGAAAGCAATTCATTAACCACGGAATTATACATGTCATGCTTAACCGTGGATAAATAAACACAACTTACACACGAATTATCCATGAGAAATACATTAAAATTTTTACCCACAAAATAAACGCGGAATATCCACGACATTACACACGGACATTTGTGGACGTAGTTAATCCGTAGATAAGGAAGTGCTTATCCACGAATTACCATGAAATCTTCCTTAGATAATATTTTCGTGGGTAAGTTCGTGGTTAATGAACATATTAACTACAGATTTTCGACGAAAATATTATCCACAAAATATTCTGTGTATAATTTGTTGTTAATTAAATTTCAATCCACAGTACTTAAATTTGAAACTCTATAATGACCCCTTTTCCATTAAAAACCTAACATCCTCACATTTACAGAGTGACACCCTTAAACCTTTTTAAATATATTGACCAGAAACTACTTTAAATATTTTGAATCACATCTTCAATGATTAATTTCTCTTTCAACTAATGGTAATAGGATGATTATTTAATACTGTGATAATAAACAGTCTTTAAATTTTTATTTAAAATATATAATTATTGGTTATTTTTCATAGTGATGTAATTAGTGAACATTGGGAACTATAATTACTTATGAATGTGTGAAAATCAGAGTATTTTACATTTTAGTGTATACATTTGAAATAAAATAATGTCAACTCTCAGCTAAACTAAAATATTTTGATGGTAATATTGTTAGAAATATTAAAAGTCCAAATGGATTTCATATTACTTGGGATGAGAACAAAAATTATGAATAATATGTCAATCATATATAAATGTAATTGTTACTATTTAATTGATCATTCTCAATATAATTAATTACATCGTTTAACGCCATACACAATTTTTACCTCAGCTAAATAGAATCAATTAATTACTTTCATAGCTAGCTTTATAATTTTGGAAAATAAATAAATAAATACAGTAGAACTTCTATAAATTAATAGTGTTGGGACCACCAAAATTTATTAATTTAACGAATTATTAAATAATCCATAATTAATAAATTATTAATTTAAAGAATTTGTGTGAGAAAAAAAAACCTCCCGAAATTACTTAATTTGCAGTTATTTTTATATCCGAATCAATCAAGTATTAAAAATATTCTGAACA
The DNA here is from genome assembly GCA_949775105.1 of Oldenlandia corymbosa var. corymbosa. Taxonomy (NCBI): domain Eukaryota; kingdom Viridiplantae; phylum Streptophyta; class Magnoliopsida; order Gentianales; family Rubiaceae; genus Oldenlandia; species Oldenlandia corymbosa. The sequence continues at coordinate 6,493,718 of OX459119.1, read as the reverse complement.
CTAAAAATCCATACATAGTTCATATCATCTCTAGGGACTAAAAATAAGTATTAACGGTTCATATTTTACTAAATATTACAATAATTATTATTATTTTTTATTTTTAAGGTATTTATTAATTTATGTTATTATTGGGACCTATAGATATGTAGGTGATTTTCTGAAATATTATTATTTTATTATTTTATCGATTAATTTATAGATTATTAATTTACCGATGTTCTACTGTAATTTATTCTTAAAATATATGAAATCATTATGGATAAATGACTTATTTCTAGGAGGGATTTTTTTCCCTCTAGTTCAAATAAGGAAAGAATGAAAAAAAAAAAAGCCCGCCCAAGTCTTTGTCCCCCTTTTTTAATTAGAGTATTCCATTTTTTGGGGGAAGATATACACGAAATATCCCTAAGTCCCTAAGTCTAATCAAAACCCTACCTCCATTCCTCTATCCTGCACGCCTCTCTTTCGGGTTTTGATTTTTTTGTTACTAATGTTCTGATTCATTTTCTTTTGGATTGAGTTTTTTAAGATTCTTTCTGTTAATTACTTTCTTTGAGAAGAAAGAGCATGTATCAAGCAAATCACTCGTACATCCACAGGTGGAAAGGCTCCTCGGAAACCACTTTGCCACTAAGGTTTGTTGATTTTTTCTATTCTCATCTTCCTTATCTGTGTGATTAAAATTTCGCTAGCGATTAGGAGTTTTAGGGTTTCGTCGGCTTTCTCGCTTCTTCTGATTTGATGATTGTCTAAAATGGTAGACAATTTTTTTTTTTTGTCCAATTTACAGGTTGCGACGAAATCCGCCTGGAACACCGGTGGATCTCGAAGAATAGGCCGCAATCAACATAGTCTCCCCTTAATTGCTGCAAGGCTGATCTCTCCAAATTAATTGTTTTCTTGTTGATGATTACTAGGTTATTCATTACTTTTATGTAGCTTTTAGTTTAATGGGTTTGATTTTTATGATTTGGGATAGTTAGATTAGGGTTTTTTTTTCTTATGATGAATGAATTCAGTGCGTTAATTAAAGTGATACTTATAATCCGGTTTTTTGTTGTCTTTTTTTAACTAATCAGGTCTGAAGATTTGAGACAAAAAAGCATCACTAGATAGTATTATTCACAGGAAAGCACTACGAGACAAGAAAAATTGAGGCGGTGGAATCATGGATCAAAATTCCAAGAAGTTATATTGTTTTTTATTTTATTTTATTTTTTGGCAATGTAAACTAGAACTACTTTATGATTTACCTCTTAGAAGTTTTTGAATGTATAAACTGGTGTTTATTAAAAAAATTTAGCATTTGATGATAAGATTTCAATAGTAAAGTCTTCATTACATTTTTGTTTATGGTGTTTTTTTCATTGCCTGTTCTCTTTTCTTTTTTTAATTCATTTTTGCATTTTGCCTTCAAAAGGAAAGAAAGACTATAATAATAATAATAATCATAATAATAATAATATTTTTTTGTAATTAAAATTAATAATCAGCAAGAGAATAAAAGAAATAAATTTGTTATTCAGTCATTTCGTAGATAAATCTTTCCAGGGTGTTGTAGAATGTTCGTGCGTAATTAGCCTCCAAATATTCATGGAATGTCCATGGAAATTAGCTAGGAAATATCCACCACTTTGTCGTGGCTAAGTCGTCGTGTTTTTAATCAAAACCTACGAAAATTTACACACGATTTATCCATGAATAAGTTTGTGGATAAATCATCCACGGATCCTTCTTTTCGTAGTAAAGTGATTAGCAACGGAGTATATAGCCACATCCAAAGGTTTGTGGATATATCTGTGGAAAATTATGTTACCCACGAACTGCAAGGCAAAATTAACCACAAACACATCCATGGTTAACTGGTGATTTTCTTGTAGTGTGAAAACAGTGGTCCAAACTCAAATTTTTTGAAAAACTTTCACAAAAAAAAGTGTAATTCTTTCAAGTTAGTAAATTTAATGAAGACATAATAGGAAGACACAAACTCCTCCCCCACACCTAAAACATACATTGTCCTCAATGTATAAAATATACAACAACAAGTAATAAAAGTGCATACAAACTCTCACATAATAATATAAAAGAGAAAAGAAATGATACTCCCTTATAAATTTGTAGTGGAAGAATCAAACTTGGTGTGTGAAATGGGGGTAGAGGGATTTTGTTATACTCACTTAGTGTTGACCACGCAGAAGAATTCTGCTTGAACACTAACTGTCACACTCAAACAACCATTAAAACATCCTAACACTACGTCGATCAAATGATCAAGAAAAATCACCAAAAATCAAGAAATCATAGATTTCAAGATAGTTAGGAACAAAAACTTCACCACCCAAACGATTTATTAATGAACAAATAACATAAAGTAGGCCATTGACTTTCCTCTCAAAAAGCGCCTTCGTTTAGTGTCTTTGGCTAGACACAACATGTGTGTATCAAGGTAGAAATTTGAAGGCTCCACACACAATCAAAACTTGATAAGAACCTAAATAAAGCTCAAGAAAACCAACTTTATATGGTTAAAATGATATTCAAGCATCGTATCAACAAAAAAAGGTGGAAAGTTATCTCCTCTAAATGATTCTTGAAAAGTATCACACACTCTCCACACATACACTCTAGTACATAGTATTTGACTCACTAAACCGTTATCTCAAAATGCAAAATTAGCATCTCTCATCAATCCCAATTCCGGAGGTCTAAACAAATGTCCATATGCATGCTCTAAATGTATAGGTGTAGGTCTCAACTCATTGCGAAAAGTTCAAGCCATGATTGTATCAATGTGGAAATTAAAATGATGATGATAAAGAAGAAGAATAGGGTAGTGCAACGACTGAGAACCTACAATATAAGTGTGAGGTGATGCGAGAGAAAAGAGGGATTGGGTAGGGCACACTTCTTGGAGAGGGGGTAGTTATTTCCATAAACAGAATGATTTACTCAATGATATATTCACTGGAAAGTTGATGGGACACAGGATATGGGAACAGTGTTATAGACTCACTCATTGAGAAAAATGGAAAATTGAAAGGAATTTTTTTTTTCTAAAATCTCTAAAACTGATTTTTCCGTTTTGGCGTTTTGTCATGTTGTCTTTTCTGTTATTATGATTTGTTCATTTGTATGAACACTGAGCAAGGTGAAGCGGTGAAAGGGTTGATTCATATAAATTAGTTGTCATAAATTCAAGCAGACTACTATAATCTAATTTTTTCGGTGATCGAGATCTTTGATCATAAATTCAACTTATGAAGCAGTAATGATCATTTGAAATGATACATTTGACGAAAGGAAAAGCAAGATCATTAATCGTATTCCTAATCTACTAGCTAATGAGGGACATTACTATTATAACTATATATGCGTATACATACACCCTACATTAGTCACATGTACGATCTGAATAAAGTCCTATTTGATAAATCGTGCTAGTGCCATAACTAATCATAATACTATCATTTTGATTGATGCAAGTGCCTCTAGAAATTTGGTCTGTGTAAGGAACATTGATTGCTCAAATGGGTTTTAGCTTAAAACAACAAATCAAATTCTGGCCTAGTTCGACTGAGAGAAAAAAAAAAGGATGTTCCTTTCTCCTTATGTCCTATTGTATTGGATGTAGAGAAACTTTCCGGGGGGAAGTCAAATATTCAATTTCCTTATATCCTAAACTACATAAAAGACAAATACACAAATGTTGTCTAATTGGTTGATGTATTTTATTTTCTAGCTATCTACATATTGACACTCATCCTCTACTAATTTTATATAGTTACCAGTAATGAAATATTAACTAGAACGAGAATCAACAGAAATCTCTATTTAGCTTTGGTAGCACTGTCTAGCGCTACACATTGCCAGCCGTCTTTTTGGTTTTCATCCTTCCGATAGTAGTACATTGTTTTTTTTAGTAACTTAAAATTAATGAAAACTTGATAGACCTATATATCAATAATTATTGAGAGTCAATATCACGTTATTTCAAATTTAAGAAAAAAATTTATGTATGAAGAATGTGATATAATGAAAATATGAAAGAAACAGGAAAAAAAGCGAATGAAGAGGAAAAAGTGTATAGAGGCGCCAAGCTGTGTAGAGTTAGTTTCCAGTGAAATATATCCTACGCGCACTGTCGTGTTGATTTTTTATTTTTAATTTGTTTTTTAGTTTTTCAACTATTTCTTTCAAATGATCGTATCTTTTTATTCATCGATAATATGAAAGCATACCATACATCAAATAATAATATTGTTTTCAGAAAATATGAGATCTTATTTTTGAGACCAATATTGCATACTTTTCAAGTAAAAAATTACTAAAATACTAGTCTTTTACTTGTCGCGCGTTGAGCGACCAGTGCTATGCAAATGTTTTTACTCTATTTTTTTTTATAAATTCTTTTCTACTTTATGTTCGGCCGTATTTTTCTTCTCATGCTTAACAGTGTAGATGAATATACTTTTTGCTTTCTTTGTAATGACTTTCAGCCTTAAAGAATTGGATGTCGATTGTTGAAAGTTGCTAATATTATGACTTGGCCTTGTAATCATTTACTAATTTGGATACTATAAGTTTCCTTGCGATCATCAGCAAAACCTTATATTCTTTTGCAACCTCTAAAGAATCACCTTTGAGATGGTCTTTGTTCATCATTTTATTTTCTGATATATGTGTGTGGCTGTGTCAATTCAGGAAACATGTCGCTGAGATATGCTCATCATTTGAACAAATTGTTTTTCAATTTTGTTCATAGTTTATAAGCATGGTGATATTTACAATCTTGCAGTACCTCAACTTCAAAAAACCCTAAGGTCAGAGAAGCCCCTTGTTCATAGGCTCAAGATAGCTAGTGAATCTGGATTTGGTAGCAAGTGATCCAGTCATTTCTTTCAAGACTGCATTTTGATTTTGGATAACTCCCTAATGACCAAAGCCTTCTGCCCACAAGGTCATGATCGGCCGATGGACCCCGTCCGCCACCTACAAGCTACATGTAGAGTTCCGGACTATGGTGTAGTTACAACATCATTAATGGTAACTTTTTTTAGCAAAACGGTTATGTAACTTCATTTTCTACGTACGATGTACATCGCTCCTGAGAAAAAAAAAACTTTTAATAAAACTTTTATACTTTGTTTTATGCCGAATGCTTCTTGTTTTTTTGGTCTACTTGCAAACAGCCCTTCAACATTTCTTAGAGATTATTCCCTCATTGATCAAATGTATGCTTATCAATCATGCAATATTTTGTGATGTTTTTTTCTTCCTTCTTTTCTCGATAAAATTAGAAGATGCCAGTCTAGTAATGTCTTATTGTTAAACATTGGAAGAATTAAACACTGAAAAGTAAAAGCACACAAGAGATGATAGTATAAGTTGATCTATATTTGTTGTTTGTAATAGCCAACCTGTACAAAATTGTTCATATACATTTGTGTACACAAGCATAGCTCTAAAAATTTTATGCCTATGAAGAGCTGAGATCAAGTGTCAATTGAAAGTACATTATTATTATGGTTGTGTTTTGAATATCTATGTGTTCACATTACTCATAATGAATTCCTTAAAATAATGAAAATGTTTAACCTATTCTTAAATATCCCTAGTTAAACTGTTATTGTGGGTAGGGTAACAATTATGCAAGGAGACTAGTGTGTGGTGTGGCTGATGAGAAAAGTTGTCATGGATATGTGATATCAAGTCAACACATGAGTACAAAGTTAGAGAACTTGTGTATTGGACCGACCAGCCGTGAGAATACTACATAAATTTATAATTGTCATAAAGTGTTTCTCATAGTGATAATAGTTATAGTCCTTCGACTTGAGATAGTCATTGGATTTCTACATGATTAGTTGTATGCTTTAATACAGTCTAACGTCATCTGTAACAAGATGGACCATAAGGGCTAATATTGGGTTTATTCCGAGTCAGTGTCAGAGACATGGTTGATCAAGATAGGATTTGTCCATCCTATATGAATGCTATCATAAGCTTATAGATTGAATGGGAACAAGTGTGATATTTTCCATGGCTTGCATTTAATCTAGATATCAAGGACAAAGGGATAATGATACACTAAATATGTCATTGACAAAGGTGGTGTGGAATCATAAAATTCTCGTAATTTGGATAGCAGTGATGTGTTGCTAGATACCACTCACTGTTTGTAACTTTGATGTATGCTTGGTCTTAGTGCAATTGGGAGATTGTTGATTTATGCCCTGAGCCCAAACAATTTTTGTTACTGCCATATTATGAGAACCTATTGGGTCACACTCAATAGGTCGTTGGTTTGGGTTTTATGTTCTGGGTTTGATTTAGTTACAATTAAGATTTAATTCGTAATTAAATGGACCAAGGTTACAATAGTAATTATGGCCATTAGGCTTCTCAATACTGTTGTATTATAAATAGATAATATTGGAGAAATCCTAATCACTTCCTGTCATTTGTTTTCGTGTGGGAGCAAGAGCCGCATCTACTTCACCGTTATTAGCAAGCCGTCGAGTGAGATACCCAAAAGCAGTCCAACGATCGAGTGGATACTGGTAGAGGAGAACTATTCTTACTCTCTCGTGATTCAAGTTGTGTACAAGCAATCTTCGGTGAAAGGTATTCGATACCGTTACTGTGATGGTAATTGCATGGATCTATGGTTAGGGTTCATGATTTTGATCCGCTGCATAGTATATTTTCTGTGTATAGAACCGAATAGAAAATTACTTTAATGATCTTGGATACATTTTACGGAGCTAATTAATATGCCTTTTTTATGCACTGTGATACTGTATTTGTCCCGAAACGATTATTTTGTTTGGATTTTTGCTTTTTATACAATTTTGTACCACAAATGACAATTTAAACTGAACAATCATTTCGGAATAGAAGTGATATTCTTCAAGCACTTGAGTGAAAAATATTCTCCAAAAAATTCAGTGTGGAAGCTTTACTTCTTGTATAAGAATTCGCACTGCTCTGTTACCTTGTTTCTTCCCCCATTTGCCGTACTGTATGAGGTCCGAGTTGAACAACTGTTCAAGTTCAAACCCTAACTATGTTATTGATAACCAAAGAAACACACCAAAATTGCTTCTAAAATGATCAGCTTGCTAATGTATACCATAGAGATGCTTCTTTTCCTGTGGAAATGCAGGCTCTTCTTTTTCTTTTCTTTCTTTTGAATACAAAACTACAGGCTCTTGATCAAGTGATGAGAACCTAAATGGATAATTAATCTAATGATAATCTGTAGACAATAGGTTCTTAATCACAATAACTTAAGGAAAGACATAGTGCTATTGACAATGGATTCTACAGCAAAAAATCTAGTAGAAAGTCTACCTGCCTTGGAAATTAATAAAGCAGCTTCTACATATTACTTTTTTTTTTCTTGGTTTTGAAAGATGAACAACTCAATTTGAGGAGGCATCCCAAAGGAATGAACAAAAGATAATTAAATCATCAAAAGTACAAAATACCAAAACGATTACCTAAATTGTACATGAACAGAAGATTTAATGATAGAAAAAAAAGAAGAAGAAAATGTCTCATTTTGCTAATAGGAGTACCCAGTAACTTCCATAGACTATAAAAACCACCACACTAAGACAGAAACAAAACATATGCTGATGAATTTGATTAGCGATGATGCCAATATTCATTGTATATCGCTCATATCAAATCAACGAATGCCAAACTTTCTGTGTACATAAAAGGACCAATATGCATCTTTAGGGAAACTGGTCTTTTGTTGTGACCTTCGCCACTCAAAACGCTCTTAATCTTCAGTAGGTCAGGAGGAGGACGTTTGGTTCTAGTGAAACCCTTCTTTTTTAAGTCGTATGTATATAATACGTTGTGCCAGCTGAAGACCAAAACATTGTGAGAGGAGATACTAGGTGTGATGGGCACCAAGGTCCCTCTAATAGTGAACAATTTGGTCCAAGAATCTTTCACCCCATATTCTTCCATCATCAAAACATCATTCTGAAAATTTCCAAGTTCCGATTGAAATGTACCTTCAAACATGCAAAGGCATCCATACAAAACACACAAATGAGAATACCAAAGTGAGCGTCCCATTCCCTCTTTATAAACTTGTATTACAGGCATTGGCCATTCTTTAAATCGGTTCGTTTCGTCATCAAAATACATTATCGTTTCCAAAAGGTCATTTGCCCTTCTCATGAACCAAAGCAAATGTCCGCTCACTACAACTCCTGGGTCATAATGATGTTTGAAATAGGTGTTGATTAAGACATAATTAGGGAAACTACCCGTTTGTATGTTCCCTTTCTTAAGATCGCAACAAAGTATCTTCTAGAAGTCACTAATACTGCTTTGTAATTGTTAGAAGATTTGTCAAAACAGAGTCCAGAGGCTCTTCGAGAGGCTTATTCCCCTTGATGTACCAAATCGTTGAGTTGTTTCATTGCACGACAACAACCGACGGGTTCCATAAGTACAAATGTACAATACCCGATCCGATTGAAAAAGTATCAAACCATTACAAGTACCGAACACAACAAGATTGAAAAAATCAGATGGAATTTCATCAGTTGGATTAGGTAGTCTTACCGCTGAATGATTATCGTCTATTGAATATAGATATGTCTGTTTTGGGTTCAAAGGGAGATCCTCGGCGATAAGCTAAATAACCCACAATTGCTCCTTCCCTTCTGGTCCGGAGGTCCACATGAGATCTTTCCAAAATTCGCAAACATACTTACAACATAACAGAAGCTTCACCAGTAATCTGGAAAGTATCTGGAGAATGATGCCGTCTAGAAAATGAACAAGAATCGAACCTGATTTCATCTTTCCGCTCTCCAACTCTCTCTATTAGTGCGTCTTATTCTTCTTGCGCAGCCCAATATGTAAAACCCTAACACTTTAGTGTTTATATAGATAGAACACAAGGAATTGCAATCTGGCCCAATATGTAAAACCCTAACACTTAAGTCTTTGTCTTGTTTATTGTACCGAAAAAAAATTACGTCCAAACTCCCCAGCTTTATTTGCGGCAACAATATAGCTGAAATTCCGAAACCAGTACCAGAGAATCACACAAATTTTGCATAAACTAATTTCCATAATGGTTTAAAAATAACAAATACATACAAGTCCTTTTGTGAGATGAATTTATTCTTTAATTATTTAAGCACGAAATCCATCTATCTATTTATATATCTTCTATCTACATAGTGTATACGGTATACCCCATTTTTTTTTTGGTGTAAAAAGGTAAATGTATATATAAAGATTGGCACACCAAACGGGACCATGACCGTTCTTTACAAACACAGCTTAATAGAACAAAACTCTGCTAACTACAAAACTGCTGGAGAATAAAGGATCTCCCTGAAAAACTACTAAGGTCAAAAAAGAAACGACTCTCAGTAGAACCATGCTAACACATATTTAAGCCCCTATTACAGTTTTCTACTTGATCCAGTTGAGTTCAAAAGCATTTAGCAAAGATTTCTGCTGCTGCTCTGTTCTTCGTCTTGTGACAGTGCAAGAAACGGCATCTCATTTCATCTTTGATCAGGAGCATGATTTGTTCTGGACTCCTCTCCAGTTGCTGGAAATGCCTTCGGTTTCTCTCCTCCCACAGATGATAAATACAGGCTGCCATTACAGCCCAGAGAAGATTCCTTTTGGTCTTCTGTCCTTTCCACATATTCAGAATTTGCACCCTCCACCGTATTTCACTTGCTGCTATTTTCCTGCAACCCAGCGAGTTGACAATTTTCTCCAGTAATGCTGCTGCAAAGTTGCATTGAAAAAATAAATGCTCAGTAGTTTCTAGTTGCAACTTACACAGCAGACAACTCTGATCATTTACAACCATATGCATTGAGATGAGTCTATCTTTTGTCCATAACCTCTTTTTCCATGCAAGCTAGGTTATGAATGAATGTTTTGGGACATTCATTCGTGACCATATGCTCTGTGATTCCTTGACCTTCACCTCATTCCCTATAAACCAAGTGTACCCTGATTTCACAGTATATTTACCATTATTTGATGCCAGCCAACTGGTTCCAACCAACTGATTTCACAGTGTACCCTGATTTCACAGGCTATGAATATTATAATATTTCTCTATTAATCACGAATACTCGTTTTGAAGGTCCTACAAATTTTATAATTTAATCCACAACAATTTTGCTTTAAACTCACAAATCCCTAGTAATATACACAATGTCAAAATCACCTTGGGCTCCCATCTCAAAACCAATTGGCAATGAGTGGGGTGGTCTTTGTCACTTATAAAAAGGTGATAGATCCTTCACGTTCACGACGCCGATGTGGGATTCTTTGTCCCAACACCCACCCTTAAGCCCAATGGGGTATTTAGCTCATTGGAGTTGCACAACACAACATAATTCACTACATATACTGCTCGATCAGTCCACAATTCCGACTGCCGGGTCAGTCAACAAACCCGTACACACGGGTAAATACTCCGGATACACTGTCGGATCAGTCCACAAGCTCACCCGTGCGCACGGAAGCGATTGACACAAGTCCAAGCCACACGGGTCCAAGCCCGCACACGCAGGTCCATAGTTATCACAGGTACACAAATCGTGGGATCTGATACCATGTCAAAGTCACGTTAGGTTCCCATCTCAAAACCAATTGACAATGTGGCCTTTGGCACTTGTAAAAAGGTAACAGATCGTTCGCGTTCACAACATCAATGTGAGATTCTTTGTCCCAACACACTAATTAAAAGTGGGTGTGATGCAAGTCATTGCGTATTAGCCTACGAGATTACGAACTAATGATTTCTAACAATTTATCTGCCATTTTTGTTTAATTGTTTTTAAATAGATCTGTCATTTCTAGTTGAACGCAGGCATTCCAATATTCCACTTATTTTTTCTTTTTCATTTTGTTTATGTACACCCAAAATATATGTGACATTTCATTTCCACATGTTCTAGATACACGGTTGGTCAATGAAGTATAATCAAGTGCCTAAAACTAAAAGGCCCATCCTCATATGGAGCTTGATCAAGGTTTAGTAATTTTATTATTGAATGTAGGCCGGCAGTTCAATATATAACCCCCAGTGTGGTATCATTTGTTTACCATTCTGTTTACAATGTTCTAATAATTGTCATTCTGATTAATCTAACATATATATATATATATATAAAGAAATTTTCTCCCAAGACACTTTTTCTCCCAAGACACGTGTCGCTTCATTAGGATACCTATTTGTTTGACCGTAAAATTTTAATGTAAAATGGTTAATGTTATAACTTTATCTTTTATAATAATTTCATTTTAATCTTTTGTCTCAGGTAAATACCACATTAAAATTTTGTCAAGTAAAATGCCATATAAAATTTATCGGAAATACATCGCCGCCGTTGAACTTATTCCATGGCGTAAGAGCTTCACGATGACTGCCGATCTTCTCCCAAGAACACCGAGATGTATGTTAACCGGAAAAATATCTCCGACCACAAAGATCTCCGGACACGCCGATTACAGATTCGACGCCATCGCCGGCTCATCTCCGGCTAAATTTCGTCTAGTGTAATTCAAAGATATATATATATATATATATATATATACAACGCTATAATAATATTCTATTCTTCCCAAAACAGAACTGTATTTCACTCTAATACTTCACTTTGTTGCCAGAAAGTTGTGATGAATAAGGCCCACAATTTTTTATGAGTAGAAGCCAGCTCCTGCAATTTCGATGCCCCTTCATGTGATGAACACAGGCCAATTCACCGAGAACACTGGGACCAGAGATGAATATTGGCCAATTCGCATAGAACGCTGGAACTTTTTGAATTCTAATTATGTCACTTGTTTAATTGTGAAATTCCAAATCCAATTCGAAAGCACTAGTGACGGCGGGTTTTAGGGTTATTATCCTTATAAAAGAAATAAGAGATTAATTTAAAATAATATTTTGAATAGGAAGTTATCTTAAACTATCTCTTTCATTTATTTGATTGATAAGTTTCACTAACTAAAAGATATCTCGTGTGATTATATCCGATAAATTGCATCTCAAAATTTGAACCAGTATGCCATTCCTTTGGTGGCTAAATAAAAAAAAAAAAATCCTAACGCGATTATGTTTTGGGCTATTCTGCTATATATACTATATGGGTATTTTCACGTTGAAACACACCCTCACTCATACCATCATCTTCTCTCTTTGAACAGCCACATTCATCTTCTTTCTCTCAAAATTAGTGAGAGGATAAGATGAACATCGTCAAAAATGTCTCGAAAGGAAAGCAGAACCAGGAAAAAAATCAAGTTTATCGATGACGATAAGTGTTGTCACCCTCTTTTCCCTTTTTTTGGCTTTATATTTGTTTGATTTAGGGTGAAGATTTTCTGTTGCACAGGTTCTTTTTTCCGGATATGTTGACATTTTCCTTTGACGATAATTTTAATCAGTATGAAATTTGCAAAAATCTCATAAACACAAATTGGGTTCAATTTCATTTTCAATATTTTATAATACTAATGACAAATAATTAGTTTCGAGTTTGGACTCTTCAGGTTCTTTCTCTTCTCTTTTTTTGTTGCATCTTTTTAATTGTGTGTAAGGATTGTGGAATGCATTTGTTATGATTCATTGATCCATTGTTGGATATTTTTCTAAGTTTTGTACTATGGTTGCTCTGTTTCAGTTAAATAGAAAATCAAAGAGAAACACATATACACATGTAGTGCCGGGAAGAAGAGGGTAAATCGGTATCGATTTAATAGTTTCGGTAAGCTGTTCTCTACTTCTATTTCCTTATAATGTTGAGGTGAAATTTGATGCTCAAATTCAATGAAGTTTGTTTTATGAATTCATTTGTTCTTTCTCTTTCTCCTTTCTTCCATAGTTAACTTTGTATTTATCCTATTACTTTTTATGAATGTCTTAGCATGACGAATTGAAAATTTTAGGTTAGCTCGTGGAGTTTGAGGGAAATAAGTTGGTTCTTGTTACCAAGGAGGGGTTTGAATTATGATGAGATATGAGGCCAAAAAAAGTGAAGCTTTGAAAGAGAATTTGTTGGCCTTTTCAAGTTGATTAAGGATGTTCTAGCTAGGGCTGGTCTGGTCATTGCTTCAGACCCTTTTGTGGACTATTTAATTTTTGTTACTTATGAATATGGCTGGTCTCCCTACATGGATAGGGTCAATAAAGGCACGAACTCCTACAAACTAAATCCTAAAAGGACTCCTATAAATTTCGAATTTTGATTGGCCTATTATATCATAGATGATAAATGATGTATTTACAAAACCAAATAAAAAACAACCTCTCAAAATTTTAAATTTTAAAACTTGCCTCAAAAGATAGATAAAGTCTTAATATTAAGATACCATTTTTTGTTTGAAAATGAATAAGATAAATGTAAAATGATTTGCTAAAGTAAATGTATTTCTTCCTTGATCCCTTTATGTAATTTTTATATTTCTTGGTTTTGCAAAATTTATTACTTTTTCAATTTCTCCATTGCTTAATTTTCTAAAATATCCATTCGCTTCAGAAAAATAATTCACATCGACTTTTGAGTTTTGTACTAAAAATAAAATAAATATCAAAACTTAATATGAATTATCTTTTTAGGACAGAGGGAGTAGTAATTATGAATTTAATAACAGAATCAATTTAGAAAAATTTACTATATCATTAATTTGCATAACAAAATTATTATCAATTACTGAAAATAATTTAAGTTTTGAACGTAAACCATAAGCATAATCATATGAATTGTCATTGTTTTATAATTTAATGGTATAAAAAGAATAGGTTATCCAAAAAGAACATCATTTATATAACTAAAAAATAATCAATTTATAAAAGTTATCCATGATTAAAATGTCGCGCACGCGCACAATACTAGTTAATTGTACAAAAACAAGGACGCTCTTTCCTGAGTCACGAATGCCTTTCCCGAAATAAAAGTGATACTCCACTCTTCAAATCTAGTTCCACTCTTCAAATGTCTAGACAAAATTACATCATTTAATGTGAGAGAACATCGATTTGACACAGTTTAGATCACGCATAGACATTAATTGTTTCCTCTTATGTAACTTCGTGTTCATCAACTAATCCTGGCTTGAAACAAAAACAATGATATTTGTACAGTTCAACTAATTCTTTATTCCCTTCCCCAATAAAAATATACTACACAAGAAAAAATCAAGTTTAATTAAATCAAATTGAAGTCAACGTTGATTAATTATGCGCTTAAAACCCGTAGTAGTAGTAGTAGTAGTAGTAGTGCACTATTTTGGTTCTCAAATACGTTTGGTTTTTAATTTTGACAAGGAGCTAGTAGCCAGGGAAAGTAGTAAAGGAGAGAGAAATAAAGCAAAAAAAGAGATGGAAGAACTTACAGAAGCTGCCATTCAAAACGATGTTGAACTTCTTTCTGATTTACTCCAACAAGATCAATTTATTCTTGATAGAGTCACGTTAAATTCTCATGATATGAACCCTCTTCATATTGCAGCAATGTTTGGTCGTGTGGAATTCGTAAGAGAAATTATAAGTATCAGTCCTGATCTGTGTTTGGCTGGCGATCGATTCGGGAGACTCCCTTTACATCCGCAATCATCAAGGGCGAATTACCTGTTGTGATAGAGCTAGTCAATGCCAGGCCAATCGCAGCTCGCAAAAAGATCGATGGCGGAGGAAATGCGCTGCATTTGTGCGTGAAATATAATCAAATAGAGGCCCTGAGGGTTTTGATTCAGACAATAAGATACGATGATTTTGTTAACCAGAAGCATGATGATGGGATGACCATATTACATCTTGCCATTTATGACAAGCAAATTGAGGTAACGTTTTTTTGTAAAAAGAGTTGAGGTAACGTAGTATATGATAAAAAATTGCCTTTTCCCTTTCATTTGATGTAATTGTTCACCTAAATGATATATATTCTACTACTTGCCGACCATCAGATACTTGCTTCAAGACAACGTTGTACAAGTGAATACAAAGAATGCAAATGGGAGCACCCCATTAGACCTTTTTCAACAAGGAGAAAATAATCCAGAAATTGCACTACTTCTCAACAATGTTGGAGCAATAAGGGGGAAAGAGATATGGTCATCCTCTAGTAGTACCAGCAAATGGCTATCCCGGAGAAGGGATGCGATCATGGTTGTGGCCTCGCTGATCGCGACCATGGCTTTTCAAGCTGGGCTCAATCCGGCTGGCGGGGTGTGGCAGGACGACAAGTTAGACGGTCCAAATCCTCACGTGGCAGGGGTAGCAGTGATGGCACACAAACATCCATCCTACTACAAATATTTCGTCCGGACTAATACGATAGCCTTTGTGTCATATCTGAGCACAATTCTGTTACTCATTAGCGGGTTGCCGTCGAGAAACAGGTCCTTTTTGTGGGCTTTGATGGTGATTATGTGGGTGACAATTACGGCCATTGCTTTAACTTATGGTATATCAATTGTTATAGTTACGCCAAGAGATAATAAGAAGCCATTGAGCAAAGTCATTAAGACTTCTGTCACGGTTTGGTGTGGCGTGATGTTCCTCATGCTGTTGGGAAACACGATTCGATTGATCAATCGGTGGCTCACGCGACGACATCGTGTTTATATGTTTCGAAAGCTAAGGAGGCGAGGGAGTTCGAGATCAGCTCAACAGCAGAACAATGATAATGAAATCTGTGTATGTGTTAACTAAACCATTTAGCTAGCTGGTTCGGTCTTAACAATGTCATCTTGTCTGTCTTTGTCCATTTCGGTGCACTGTTTTCGAGTATCATGATTCAATTCAAATTTCGTTTTCCATATTGAGAACAAGAGTTAAACTATGGATGCAACATGATGTTATAGGTCTACTTACCTTAGAAATATTGTAAATTAGTTTTTTCAGGCTTTGCCTCTTTCATTGCAACAAACATAAACTATCCTTTTGATGTCTTAAAATACAAAACCAACAAAAATTGACTAGTCAAACGAGCAAATAGAAAAATGAGAAATCATACGGAACTCGAAAGTTTAGCTCGAAACCGCATTTCGACTGACTTGGGCGTCATAGGTGTAATATCTAATCAGTTTTTTATTTTAGTTTTATTTTTTAATTAATTAAATAAATTCTTGAAAAAAAAAACCTTCAAATCCTAAACCTTCCGGTGCAGCCCCGTCCCTCAACTCCTCTCCGCCAACGTCGCTGGTCTAAGGTTCAAACTAGCTCGGTTTTCCGATCTTCATCAATTGGGCAAGGTTGCTTCTTAATCAATTGAGTAAGACAATTTTCTATTCTTCCCTGATCATATGATTAAAAGTTGATTATGGTGTCATCTACCTAAACAATTTTTTGTTCTCTTTATCTGAGTTCTTAGTATGTTTATCGGAAATTTTTATTTTCATTGTAGAAGTTTTAGATTCAAGTGAAGCTTTGTTTAACTTTTGAGAATTTCTATTAATTAGGCAGTATTTTTCTCTGGCTACAA
Source organism: Oldenlandia corymbosa var. corymbosa (assembly GCA_949775105.1). Classification (NCBI taxonomy): domain Eukaryota; kingdom Viridiplantae; phylum Streptophyta; class Magnoliopsida; order Gentianales; family Rubiaceae; genus Oldenlandia; species Oldenlandia corymbosa. The sequence goes on along the minus strand of OX459119.1, from coordinate 6,477,219 downwards.
GAAAAGAGGAAAGTAGCCTTTTAGTGGGATACAATTGACTACCTTGTTTTCTTAGAAAACTTTTAACGACTGGTTTGTGATTTTCATTCGCTAGACAACAAAGCGGAACAAATATGTTGAGTTACAAACAAAAAGAAGTGTTGAAATCTACAACTAGTTCGGCATAGAACTTCAAAGTTTTTTTGTTTCTATACTTTTTGCATGGTTCGCCATAACTTTCTACGTAACCATACTTTTGTTTTCAATTTTAGTTTGTCAGTTCCTTATGATAATTCTTTTACACTTTTATTGCAGGAAAAATAGACATATATGGAACAAGGTGAAAATATTGAATGTCATGATGAGAAAAATATGGATGGAGATCCTTCAAATCCAAAAGAGGTAAAAGTGCCTAAAGTTGGAATGTCCTTTTCCTCTGAAGAAGAAATTCGCCATTTCTACAACATCTACGCACAAAGTGTTGGTTTCGGCATATCCAAATTAGGAGGAAAAAATGGAGATGATGGCAAGCAGAAGTATTTCTCAATTGGATGTGCCAAAAGTCGTATTACAGTGTCTCGAAGAAAAAATATCTTGCGTCCCCGTCCAGTCACAAAGACAAATTGCAAAGCTAAGATAAAATTTGTTCATCAAATTGATGGGAGTTTTATGATTACTCGTGTTTACCTTGAGCATAATCATACATTGAGTCCTAGAAAGTCACGCCATTTCAAAAACAATAAAGCTTTGGATTCTTCTGCAAAGAAAAGATTAGAGTTAAATGATCAAGTTGGGGTACCTGTCTGTAAGACTTTTGAATCATTTGTCGTGGAACATGGTGGTGATGAGAATTTGTCATTTGATGAGAGAAAGTGTAGGAACTATGTGTCTCAGGCCAGAAGGTTGAGACTGGGGACTGGAGATGCCTAAGCATTGAGTAATTACTTTTGCAACATGCAAAGTCGGAACTCTGATTTTTTTCATTTGATTGATTTTAGATGAAAATTGTCGCATACAAAATATTTTCTGGTCAGATGGTAGATGTAGAGCTGCATATGATATGATTACTTTGCTGACGTGATTACGTTTGATGCTACATATCTGACTAATTGTTATAATATGCCTTTTGCTCCATTTGTTTTTAAATCATCATGGTCAATCTATCTTGCTTGGATGTGGAATGATATTTGGTGAGGATCAAGATTCATTCATTTGGTTGTTCAGGTCATGGTTAAAATGTATGGGTGGGCGTACTCCAAAGGCTATCATTACAGACCAGTGTGCAGCTATGTGAATTGCAATCGAAGAGGTATTCCCGGATTCTCATCATCGTCTTTGTCTTTGGCATATCATGAATAAAATTCCAGTTAAATTGAGTCGTTATACTCAGTATAAGATGATTAAGAAACAATTCAAAAATATTGATTATAAGTCTCTGACCATTTGTGAATGTGAAGAAAGCTGGCAAAAGATGATCATAGAATTTAATTTAGAGAGTAATAAATGGTTGAGTAGTTTGTATATGGAACGTAGTAGATGGATACCAGTGTGTGTCAAAGATACATTTTGGGAGGGTATGTCTACATCTCAAAGAAGTGAAAGTATGAATGCTTTTTTTCATGGTTACATTAATTCAAAAACAACACTGAAGCAATTTGTTGAGCAATGTGATAATTGTTTGAAGAAAAAGATTAGAAAAGAAAGAGATTCTGAGTTTGAATGTTTCAATTCTACCATTCCTATGATTACTGATTGTCCCATTGAAAGGCAATTTCAAAATGTATACACAAACTCAATCTTTAAATTGTTCCAGAAAGAATTGAGAGGACTAATATGTTGTAATGCCTCATTGGTGAAGCAAGAAGGGACGACGTTGATATTTGAAGTTGCTGAGACATATACGGGAAAGAAGGAGCACTTCGCGATGTTTTTTATTTTTGGTGCATTATACAGAGTTGCAATTTCAAGTTAAGTGTTTGTGCCGTTTGTTTGAGTTTCAGAGAATCTTATGTAGACATGTGATAGCTGTGTTGATAAAAAATAGTGTAACTGAAGTTCCTGTGCATTACATTTTGGATCGTTGGTGCAAAGATATTAAGCGCAGTTACCAAAATATCACAAACATTTATGATGACTTTGAGTGTGCTGAAGAAAGGCTGCGGTTTAAGATTGTCTCTCCAGTTATACAAGAGGTACAACAACTTGCGATGAAAAAAGATGAGAGATGTTATAAGTTGGTGGAACTCCTGAAGTAAGTGAAAGAGCAATTTATGGCTGATGATTCTGATACTTTGGAGGTTAAACAAGATAGCAATTATCCTACAGGAACTCAACATCGTGAAAAGCTACATAAATCACCAAGAGCTAAGTCAAAATTGATTCCCAGTCCACTAAAAGTAAAGTCTCGAGGTCGACCCAGGAAAAGACTACAATCTAATGTAGAAAAATTTGTCAAAAAAGTTCAGGCCAAAGCTCAAAAGAAGGTTTGTTATATTTTTTTATTAATAATAATTTCATGTACTTAGTAAATTCTTATAGTAGTTCACTAACCTATGTGCACTTTTCAAGACGTAGACTTCATATCTTTACTTTTTGCATGACTTAACGCAGATTCCGCCTCGTAGCAGCCAAGAACAAATGGCATCAAATGTTAAACTTCAAAAGAAAGGGAAATCGGTGAGTGTCTGTACTAATTTGTTCCAAGTTGTGGAAGTGTAAATATGTTTTTGGTAAATTGAATAATACATGTCTTTTTTTACAAAATAAATAGGTGGCTGCTAGGGAGATCGTGTTTGAAGATCCAACTACAAGCTTGGTGGAAAATAATGATGATATGGTATTCAAAAGTTCATATTATGTTTAAACACTTTATTGGTACATTTGTGACAATCTATATCTTTTACTATTGTAGATTTGTTCTAGCACCTTTATGCAAAATGTTGATTCGACGGCGCAAGATTTAAGTTTTCTAGATAGTTTGCAGGCAAGTTTTTTATTTCAATGGCTTCTTTATTTGGTTTTGTCATTACGATGATAATTTATATGATATTATATCTCTGTGTTTACGCTAACATTATAATAATTCTTTTTTATAGCATGGTGAATTGGTGGAGACATTAGCATTCCAAGAGTTGTTATCGAATGCAATGTCATTCCAAGATTCATCTTCACAACGTGCACAAGATTCATCTTTTCAAGTGATTTTAGAAAAGTATTCTCGACGCCTCTAAAGAAGGAGACTTTTTTTTTTTTTTTGACCGTCTCAAATTTTGTAAGCATACTTTTATGATCAGAATCTTAAATAAAGCTAGAATGATAAAGACATTACATCTCCTTTAATCAACATCCATAATCAAAGTATTTCTTATTGTTATCTTTTGTTTCAAAAATATTTACTTTCACATCACATTAAAGTGATAAGGTCTATATTGGAGTAACTAAATTAGACAGCTTCAAAAAAACATATCCTAATCGAAAAGAGATATAGAAAAGTACTTTGTATACATGAAGCATCTAAAATCTCTTTAGAGTCTAAAGGATTAACTAAGGTCAGCTTAAGAGCTACCAACTCTCTGCCTCCTACTTGTCATCCTATTAGTCTATCACAATGTAGTTGATCTCGCAGCATCCTTCTTCATCTCTGCAGCTTTGCCACTACCTCCGAATTTCATTTGCAATGTCATGGTGAAGAGGCATAATCCTAGTGATCACATGATCACGTTGCACGGGTGTACAATCTCGATTACAGAGTGAGTTAAATCCAATTTTAAAGAAGAGGTTGGTTCCATCGTGTGTCTTCTTTCCTTTAATCAACAATAGTACAATCATGCTATTTACTTGATCTATTTTTTAACAGCATCGCTACGGTGATCGAAGTCTGATTGATGTTCTGCCTAAACCCTTTGCCATTTTTCATCCATTTCCCTTGCCAAGTTACTCGCAGTTGCACTGATACATTGAGACCCTATAAAGAAACTTAAGAAATTGATGCAATTTACACATGAATATTGCAGCAATACCATTCAACTAAAAGCATAAATAGGAAAACAGAAATAAAATTGACAAAAATGGTTCATAAGTGGAATGAATACCAAGCAGAAACTAACCTTTGCTAGTAAATAATTATGATTTGGGTAGAACCACCATCCAGATAGGTATAGAAGTCTTCAACTAGATGGCACCATAATCTATTTTTTCTCGTGAAAGTTTCATATAAGAATATGTGAAATCCTAGCGAGGAAGAATATAGAATTGTCTTACTCATTTGATTAAGAAGAAAACCTCGCCTAATTGATGAAGATCGGAAAACCGAGCTAGTTTGAATCTTAGACCGGCGACGTTGGCGGAGAGGAGTTGAGGGACGGGGCTGCACTGGAAGGTATAGGATTTGAAGGGTTTTTTTTTCAGGAATTTATTTAATTAATTAAAAAAGAAAACTAAAACAAAAATTGATTAGATATTACACCTAGGACGGCCAGGTCAGTCGAGATGCGATTTCGAGCTAAACTTTCGAGTTCCGTATCATTTCTCAAATAATTAACTAGGTGGGTAAATACTGTGATGTTCTTCAGTTCTTGATATATATATATATATATATATATATATATATATATATATTTACACGGTGTCCACCATCGACAACAGTGACTAATCCCCCTCGCTGAATTGTAGACACCTCGATAGGTGAGGCAAGTGGCCAAAGTATTTAAAGTTGCTCAATGCTTATGATGAGATTCGAACCCTCAACCTATGGTTAAGAGTTCTTGATTTGGTTGTTTGTGCATGTAAAAAGTCACAGTTATAAACAATAAGAAGCAAGCTTTTCCCACGGCTTCTTCAACATTATTATCAACCTTCAACAGTAACAAATTAAACCGAAAATTTGCAGGAATTGTTGTTTCATATCTATATATCTATCTATATACTATACTAAGGCAAAAACCAGAGAGAGAAAACTAAAGGCATGGAGCATATGCCACATAGGATTTAATCATATGTGGCATTTTCTTAATTTCTTAGACTTAAAAATGCACAAAATAAAATAATAAAACAAAAAAAAGCAACTAAAATTTAAAATGTCATTTTAAAAAAAAAAATTCCTGTACAATTGAGCCTCCACCCTGGCGTCCATGATAATCCCTCAACACAGTCCGACATAGTTGGGGTTACACCATACTACAAAACTTGTAAACCTGTGCATCGTCAATCCATCCATCCACACATAATTACTAATTAAATATTATTACTATACTCGTCCCATTTTATAATTAAATAGCCTAATCATACCTAACAAATTTTAGAGAGATCTGCATAAACCTTATCACCAGTGAATTTAAAATGTCATTTAAAAAAAAAACAAATTCTTGTAAATCCAGAGGTAATCATGTTTAAAACTGAAGTCATTACATAATTTATAAAAATACAAAATTTATGTAAAAATGTCTAAATGTATATGCCTTCCCCGTCCATCGGACGGGTCTAACACCTAGTTTATATATATACACAAACCTCTAAAATTATGAAATTATAAAAATACAAGTATTCTCTCGGCAAATAAAAAAATCTATTATTTTGAACTAAAAAAATTAAGTTGAACTATTTATCTTGAGCGAAAAAAGTATTACATGATATAACTACTTCTCCTCCTGCCATTAGAATATTTCCTTCATTTACCATTTTCTACCCACCGCGTTAATTACAGTCAAACAATAAAACGTAACTCCCCATAATTTTTACTAGTATTCTGGAAATTTTTCAAAACATCAACTTCGTCCAGCAGCAATGGAGAAATGTCAATGATGTCTCCTCGTATTTGTACAAAAAATTCAAAAGAGATGGAGTAGTTAGAGAGATTAATGACTGCATTCCCTGTCTCTTTTTTCGTGCTATTTATCGACCAAAAAGACAAAGAAAAGAAAAAGTCTTTATGTGATTCGGAGATGTTTGGTTTTGGGCCTTTTGGCTAGCTGATTTTACTAACAAAATTATATTATGTTGGTCTTCCTTTTTTTTCACCTTTTGTTTTGATTATTAAATCGATCAGATGAACCCTAATTTGCTTAGAGTGTAAAGAATGTTCGCAATCACACTGCTGATTCGTGGTTCCCGCATTCCTAGCAGGTACTTAATGCCACTTTTAGTAACTATGAGTTTGTCAATCACCACTATGGCTGTTACCTATGTTACATTTTATTTTGGCACCTATTTTACATTAATTGGAGCGCTGCTGGCACCTAAAATGGGAAGAGAGAGATTGGGTATTTCAGGTAAGATAGTGACAAATTGTGCTCCGCAGGGTAGGAGAAGGTGGATTGTCACAACTACTGTATATGAAATATGATAGGTTAAGTGCAAAACGAGTGAGCAATATTGAAATGGATTGTATATACTGTATTTTCTGATTAATTACTTGTTGAATTTTCTGGTGTCCATGTATTCCTGATTTCTTTCCTTCCGTATTTTGGTTGATCAATGATCTCATGAGTTCCTTCCGATTTTCCTTTGTCGACAACCGTACATAAATCACCAATTGCACAAACTGGCAAGCAAAGACTACTACACTCAATCCCATTTAATTTCAAAACAAATGTTCGCTTCCAACTGGTTTTACATTGCCGATCGTTCCACTTAACGCCTTGCTTATCTTAACCCGAACTTTTCAATTTCTTTAAAATAACATATTTCTGTTACGTTCTTGATTATTGTTAGACACAATTAGGGCTATTCTTTTACAAAAAAAAAAAAAAACCGGGACCCGAACCCGACCTGAACTCGAACCGAACCGTTAGTTTGGATCGGTTCAGAAATGGAGCAACTTTCTTTTGGATCACTATGGATCGGTTCGGGTTAAATTTCGAGTCTGAACCGAATTAACCCGAAAAGAACCATCCAATGATGTCATCAAAATATTATGATGATGTCATTTTGCCGATGCTGGACACCGGTCGATTTTCCGGCAATATCGCCGGAATTTTTGGCCGAAAAAATTAATTTCCCGGCGACAGCGCCGGAATATTGACCGGAAGTTGTTACCGGCGGCGGTCGGAAATGGTGGTCAAAGGTGGTCGGTGGCGGTCAACAGCGAAACTTTTGAAATTTATTATTATTATTATTATTATTATTATTTGTTTGTTTGGATTAATTAAGTTCAATTTAGATATTCATTTAACCCAAACCAATCCGAACCATTTCACTCTTTTAAATAATTGATCCGAATCGAACCGAACCATAATTAAGATTTCGGATCAGTTTCGGTTCAGTTCGGATCGGATCATCGGTTCGACCCGAACCGTAGGTCCAAATGACCAGCCCTAGACACAATTGTAAATATCTTCAAAATTTTGTTCGATTTAACACAGTGTTAAATGATGTTGCCTGGAAAGGTACAAATGGCGGAACCGGCTACTCAGATTTGGAGGGGCTGACTATATATTTATAATCAAGATCGATGGTCGAATATATATGACATAAGATTAACCGTGACTACCGTTACGGGGCTTTTCGGCCGGTCGGAGGGGCTCGGTACCCCAAGCCCTTTAAGAGTTCCGCCCCTGGGTACAACGATCAAAATTAAGAGGTACATGCGTGGTAAAATAATTAAACCGAGTGTGAGAGCTAATTGTTTCAATGAAATTAACAGGGTGGATACATAATATCTCTTGGAGGTGAATATAGGTGATGATGATAATTCAAGTGTTTGCATGTACAATACGTATCAAGAATTCAAGACGTAATGAACTCGCACTTTAAAAAGTAAGTGTAGAATTGACATCATTTTTGTCTGGGAAACTAATCAAGCTCTAAAAATATATTAATATGTGAGGTGAGGAAAAGAGCTGCATTTATCGGGTTCATTACATGCATTTAACTGTCTTAACCACTACGGAATAATCAAAACAACTTATAAAGTACTCCTTCCGTCCCACAAAAATAGTTCACGTTGAGTTTTGAGTTTTATATTATTTTTAGTACAAATTTGAAAATTCAATGTGAATTATTTTTTTAAAACGGATATAGTATTTTTATTTTAAGAGGGAGTGATTTCTGAATTTTCGTATCATTTGAAAACTAATAGATTCATGGGTTACTCCACATCTTTATAATCGCAAATAAAATGCTATCAACATATACCCCACTTTGGACATGAATTTAAATCAATTCCGGAAGCTTGAGAAGAATCCTCAACGTTCCATATATAGCCATGCCGAGAGGCGAGAGGAAACACGAAGGTCCTGGACTTTATCTACATGGCAAATTCATTAGGGGTCCAAAAAAAGAGATAAACATGAAAACGCCGCTTTCTGGTTTCTGGATAGTCCTTCCAGATATTTAAATCAATTCCGGAAGCTTGAGAAGAATCCTCAACGTTCCATATATAGCCATGCCGAGAGGCGACAGGAAACACGAAGGTCCTGGACTTTATCTACATGGCAAATTCATTAGGGGTCCAAAAAAAGAGATAAACATGAGAACGCCGCTTTCTGGTTTCTGGATAGTCCTTCCAGATTCACCTAATCAAAATGTATTCTAATCCAGAAAATTCCACCATAATCCTTATTGCAACCATTTTTTTTCCCCTCATCATATAATAATGTGTCTACCATATATGAATTAAGAAATAATCCCTTCGCTCCATTATCGTCATTTTGGTTGGTAAAGTAAACTAACTTCCATTATTATTCCCTATAATTCCAAACAATCCTGACACGTGTCTAATTTAATTTCACTAATTCTCCCATTTCAGATTAATCCAGAATAGTTGCACCCGAAAGCTTAATCCATATCACCACTCAGTTCTATATATAGAGAAGAGAGCAAGAGTAGAGAGTTAGGATTCAGTAGCTAATAAAGGTGGCATTAGTTATCAATTTATCATTATTCTTTCAAGAAGGAGAACAAATGGAAATGGCATTGAGGGACATGGGTTTGGATACATCAATGATTTCAGCGATTCAAGACATGCTGGACTTGATGGACACCGACGCCGACAAGCCGGGTCAGTCGCAACACCCGTCAAAGGCTTATATCCGTGACACCAAAGCCATGAGAGCCACCCCCGCGGACGTGATCGAATACCCGAATTCGTACCAATACGTGGTGGACATGCCGGGTCTGAAACCCGACCAACTCAAGGTCCACCTTGAGGAAGACAACGTTCTGGTGGTTTCCGGTGATCGGAAGCGGGAGAAAGAGGAGGATGTCAAGTTCTTGAAAATGGAAAGGAGGGTCGGGAAGTTGCTGAAGAAGTTCGTCTTGCCTGAAAATGCGGATACCAACAAGATCAACGCAAATTATCAGGACGGGGTGTTGACCGTGACGGTCGACAAGGTTCCACCCCCGGAGCCGAAGACACCTAAGCTTATTGAAGTCAAAGTAGGTCAACGGGAATAAGGTGGCAGGGCAGCCGAGAGTTAAGAATGAATATTACTAGGGTGTTCTAGACATCTTAGTACTCCAATAAGAATGTATTGTTCTTGCATGCGTTTTGGCTTTAGGTTGGAATTGACGTCGTACTTGTAACCTGTTGTGTGAAATATGTAATGTAGAGAAAGAGAAGTTGTGGCTTGGGAGTTAGTACTGTTAATTAGTATATGGTAATTTTTGCATCTTTGACCTAAAGTATGGTGTTGGTTTTCTTATTGCATTTGTTGGTGATCCGCATTGACATTCTATCGTACCCAAAAAAAATTGGAAACTACACATTGATTGATATTCATCAACTAATAAAATACAGAGTACAAAACAGAAGGGCAACTAATCTTAGCACGTCAATTTTTATACTAGTCACTAGACTGGTCAGAAAAATAACAGTTTTCAACTGAGAAAGCTTGCACTTAATAAGGGAGGAAGCAGAAAGAAAGGGAGTGATAGATATTGAAAAAGGCGCGAAGCTGATTACAGATATGGACCCAAACCCGAACGAAATGGTTGGTCTTTCAGGTAGGGGATCGATGGATGCTATGAATACTCGGAAATTAATTGTTGGGATTTTTTTTGGGATGTCGTGGCCTAATTATTACTACTAAGATTCAGAGTGGATCAACCATCGGATCTCGTTCGAATTGGTTAGTGTTGAGTATATTTCTAATTGTAAATGGATTTTAGAGTTGGGGGGCGCCGAATTTAGGGGATTTTTTTTTTTTTTTCAGGAATTGAAACTTGCTTAGAACATTACATGCGTGTTGAAATATGAGATTAAGAAAATGATTTTTTTTTTTTGGGTGGTACACGAAAATGAATAGTTTAACTGTGCGCATTGCATATGGGCATGGAAAGGATAATTGGACAATGAAGGAGTGTTTATGAAAATGTGAGACTTGCTGAAATTGGTTCGGACAGTAATTTTTAGGTGCAAGATTTAATAAATTTATCAATTCCACGGTAATATATATTCATTTCCCAGTTCAAAAAATAAAAATAAAAATAAAAAATGTACCCACGACTCATCAGTTATCAGAGCGCACGTTGGGCCCCTTAGAATTAGATTGCTTTCTTTAATTATTAATTCATCCGTAATTTAATTAGTACTCCCTCCGTCCCATAATTATTGTCCAGTTTTATTAAAATGAAAGATTTTATTTTTGGTCAAACTTAACTATATTTTACCTTAAACAACCGGATATACCCCTATATAAGTAATTGTTTAACCACTAAGATTTTATGGATAATGTTTTTTACTAAGGACAAATGTGTAACTTGATCCATAAAAAGTCAAATTGGACAATAATTTTGGGACAAAATTTTTTGGGCAAAGTGGACAATAATTATGAGACGGAGGGAGTACTACGCTCTTTGTTTTAAAATTCAGATTGTGACATGAAAAATTCTCTGGAGATGTATTTATGAAATGAAATGAATAAATGTCCAGGCTGTTAAAGAATTATTATTATTAAAAAGTAAAAGGGGGGAGGGAATTGTGAGTTTCCATTTCAGAACGGTCAAACGTCAAAAACCAAAGTAAAGAAGCCCCACGTGTCGCAGATTCTAGACCCGTGTGGAAGAATCGTCAGCCTTCCTTCCGCAAACCGCACCTCCTAGAAACTATCTCCACACTCTACTCTCGTCTTCTCCAGAAACTTCCAGTCCCTATAACCTCCGATACTATAAATTCCTTCTACTTCCCCACTTTCAGAAACAAACAACGAAAATACCAGTGCACAAAAAGCTTATCCAGCCTACTGTTTCAAAGAGTTATCTTCTAAGCTATCAACATCAAAATGGATTTGAGGTTTGTGGGACTCGATTCGCCGCTTCTGCACGCTCTCCACCACGTGATCGACGCGGCGGACGATTCCGAAAAGTCAGCAGCTAACGCGCCGACGAGGACCTACGTCCGAGACGCCAAGGCCATGGCGGCGACCCCAGCGGACGTGAAGGAGTACCCCAATTCCTACGTCTTCATCGTGGATATGCCGGGGCTGAAATCAGGGGACATCAAAGTTCAAGTGGAGGACGACAATGTGTTGGTGATCAGCGGTGAGAGGAAAAGGGACGAGGAGAAAGAAGGGGCTAAGTATGTGAGGATGGAGAGACGAGTCGGCAAGTTCATGAGGAAATTCGTGCTGCCGGAAAACGCCAACACCGATGCAATCGGCGCTGTTTGTCAAGATGGAGTCTTGACTGTTACCGTCCAGAAATTGCCTCCGCCGGAACCCAAGAAGCCCAAGACCATTGAGGTTAAGATTGCTTGAAGGACTTAAAGAATCCATCTCCAATCTTTGTTAGTATTGTGCTTGCCGGAGTGAATAAGTTTCCGTCTTGTTTTGCCCTGTTTTTTTTCCTCCCCTGTTTTTTGGTTCTCTAATGGATTAGGGGCTTCTTTAATTTGTTAATGCTTGCAAGCAGTGGTTGCGGTATAGATGTTGACTACTCTGTATTGTCATTACTCATTACTCTTTGGTTTGGAGAATGTAATGGCTTCTATGGTTAATTGATCTCTTCTTGCTTTTGAATTCTCGTACAAAACCTGCATTTTAAGCTTTTGGTTAAGTTCCTTAAAGTTGGTCTTCTACGGAGGTATTTTATTTCATTCGAGAAAAGAGTGCACAATTATGTGAATTACATTAAATATATATATATATATATATATATATATCCTTGAAATATAATGTAGATAGGTGGTACGTGTGGGGATTAAGAACAGTTATTTGCTGATTATAAAGTATTTTAATTTGTCTGAGTTGTTCACATTTGTTAGGCATTTTTTATTATTAAAAATGTTTTAAAATATTTCATAACAATCAAGAAAATATCCTGAAATAAATACGAAATTTAAAACAAATTAAAATGTTTTATACAATTTTGTTCTTTACTTAGAAATATAGAAAACAAACTTGATAAAAAATAAATTAAAATATCTTATACAATTTTGTTCTTTACTTAGAAATATAGAAAACAAACTTGATCGAAGATAATCCACTTGTCGAATTTTAAAAACAGGCGAACTCGCTCTGTGTTGTACCTTTTTATTGATGATTAAGAGATTGGGTATCTTTAAAAAGTCCAGCTATATCACAAATTAGCGTTTTAAGGATTATTTAGCTATTTCGATTAACGTGCTGGTTTTGGAACGTCTCTAATTAAACGGTAAGAATAAAATTAGTATCTACGCAATTATTGTAAAATACAAATCTAACTTATTAACTCATTAAAGCATACAAGAAAAATAATAGTGATTAATATGAAGTATGAAAGATAGTCTGAGAGTTTGTAATAATTTCATAGAACGAATGTGATTTCTTTATTTTAATAGGGGGTCTGGTATGTTAAAAGAAATTATATCCTTGCGGTTAAATTAATCTGGAATTTTGTTAGGAAAAACCTTTTTTTTTTCTTTGGAAATGATTAGGAAAAGCTAACTGTATCTCACTCGCGCACTATGCAACCAATAAAAAATAAATAAATAAATAAATAAAAAACCCCGCACTGATCATTTCCTGCCAATTTCTTCACCCACCCCGCCAACACAATGGAAATTCCTGCTGTTTACTCTCTAGGAAATCTAGGAAAGGCTCAAAGCTTAAATGGCTGTGAAGGGAAAATAAAAGATTGAAGGTAGAGACATATGTTGGGTTTTGACAAATTAGTCTTCAAGCAATCTTCCAATTTGAAGGTAAATTTTTCTTTGTTTTCCGTATTGCAAAACTAATAAAATATTCATTCACTAGCGTGCATGTTTAGCGTTATGGAAGATAAGATATGAAAACACACGCAGACCTGAAAATAGATACACAATTTTTTTAACCCATATGGATATTATTTTTATATGGTATATATATATATATATATATATATATATATATATATATATATTGTGTATCTACTACATAATTAAAGTAGATACAAGTTTATTACAGAAGTTGCATCAGTTTGATTTTTTTTTATCAATGAAAAAAATCAATCATAAAGTCAACATTGACGTTTAACTACATAATTTTCTGTTCTGATTCTATCTTAGTCGGCCTTAGGAATAATTAGATGACAATTTTGCACCAGTTAGACTATTTGTTGGGTTTGTGAAGTCAATACAAATGTTTAGAAAAATTTTGCTTCTGTCAACGTTATCATTGGGTGGGTTATTAAAGTTGACACAAAATATTTACAATATAATTTTGATTTTGCCGATTTATATGCTGGATTAATAAAATTGACGAAAAAGTTGACGACAATGTTTTAATTTCTCTAGTCGACAATATCGTCCAATTTCGAAAGTGGATGCAAAAGTTGAAATAGATATTTTGTTTTCGTCGATGATATCATCAAAGTCCACAACAAAGTAGACGTGAATGTCCTTAGAGAATTTGTTTAATTGTTCGACAACAAAGTAAACGTGAATGTTGAGAATTTGATTCGTTGTTGCGTTAAAGAAATCGACTACGATGTCGGCGCAAATGCTTTCTAGTAATCATCAAATAAAATAGTAACGAATTGGTCGAATGTAATATTTGTTAGGGAAGTTTATTCATCGATTTAGGAAAGTTGAATAATACGTCGATCCGTAAATTTTCAAGCAAGTTTTCTTTAACGATTCTATCATCAAATTAGGAAAGTCGACTAAAAAGTTGAAGCATAAATTTGCTTTAGTCGGTTTTACTATCAGGTGTGGTAAGGTGACTTATATGTTTATCAGACTTTAACGTTTTGTTGGGGTATGGATAAGCCGTAATGAGAATTAAGTTTACTGTAGAATAGTTTATTGGTTGGGGTATGAAAGTATACGCGAGCTTTCAAAAAAATTTGTACCACGTCGATTTACTTGTCAAGGAGGAAAAAAATCCACATATGGAATTCTATAATATTTAACAGCCAAAGTCATTGTAAATACTGACACAAGTTCATGGATCAATTATAACTTGATAGACTAGAGGGTTGTCTCTCCTGTACATCACTCACCATTGCATACTTCTCTATAGACACATAATGCATAAGTATGGCTGCAAGTAAATGTCCCACAAGCTTAATTAAGTAATGTCTTTAACATTAAGAAAAAAAAAGTTGAATGAGTTCTGCCACACCGTGAGAGAGGCGGTTAGCTCCTACGTTAGGGTCTTCGTTAGTTTAGGCGTTTATTTCAGGGCTTAATTAAGCTAGACATGATAGTTAGGGTCTCGGAACTTGTTGGCATATCGAAGCCTTCCCGCGGAGATAACAGAGCAGTTTAAGATTTTTTAATGCAGATGATTTAAAATCTTTGAGACCATTGCACAGATTAACCACTTGTTGAACCCAAATCTTAGCTCCAACATGATATTATTTAGAACATAAACTTATGAATATGTAGACATATTACTTCTTACCAACAGAAAAGAATTTCTATCCATTTGTTATTTTACTTATATATCCTTATTAGAAGTAGATGCAATTGTGGGGAAGGGACTTCTGATAGGGATTAACACAACCGAAGCATTGATCCCTCTATAGGTCAACATACATATACAAAATGCTGCCAGCACCTTAATCAACATATAGACGAAGGAAATCACATACACTTGTATGTCCTGAATTTTGGTCGATCTTTAATAATAGTCCCTCACTTCTATTTATGATAAACAAGTTTGAACAAAATTTAGTATTTATTATACTTTGTTCTTTGTAACTAAATTAGAGTGAGTATAATATAATCGACATTGATCAAGAATTTTAACGTAAAAAAAAAAGAAAAAATTACAATACCTTAAATGTTACTCCAAACATCCAATTTCTATAAATCAACTCTAACAACTTGTAACTATTGTTCATGAAGCTAGCTACTAGATCGCAGTACATGAAGTGAAGCAAATTAACAAAAGAACCGAACTATATCAACCCATCAATGTGCGTTTCTTCCCCGTGAACGGTTGGAACCCGCCGGTCTCGTTGATTTTCTTGGAAGATAAATCCTCCTCACCGGCTGGTTTGCAACAACTTTTGACCGCCGCTTCCGAGCTAAACACAAGCTTTGCCGATACCTTGCTACCACCGCCACCAGTCTGGACGTCTGAACTCCCCCATTCCGTCGACACAACCTTAGAAGGAGGAGTTGTCGCCTTAAAAGTCGACCCATCCAATCGACGCCCACAACCACTAAACGGGACCAACTTTTCACTTTCTTTCTTTCCTTCTTCATCACCAACTTCCTTATGTTTCTTGTTAACTTCTCCTCCTGTTGCTTTCTTTTCGGGCCCTTTGTGATTCAAAGGAATCGCGAAGTCAACCTCGGGATCCGTCTCGACGGTGCTGACTGCCATGTCAGGTTTAGTCTCCAATATATTGAATTTGAACAGCTTTCCTTTGTATTCAAAGCTGATTGTATCTCCCTCAGTCAAGCATGAATACTCCTTCAGCTTCTTCTCTAAGATGGCTTTTGGATTGGAAAGCTTGGAGAACTCCTCCGTATGCGGCTGCATTAATATGTAAGTCACTCCCGGAAGGTCATCCGCGCTCCGGAAGAACACCAGATCGCCTTCCCTTAGTTCCAATTTATCCATCATCCATTGTGGCATTTGGACGAAACCTTCTTCGGCGACGAAATTCAGGACGCCCGAGTGGCAGCACCGTCCGCCGCCGTTGACATCGTAAAACAGTTCGTCCCAAGGGTTGTGCACCGAAAACATCATCGGGGACGGTGTCCGAAAATACGTAAGGCGGTCCAAAGCCGACATCGGCATATTTACCTTGTTGGTATGTTGAAGTTGAGAATTTTCCGGTAAAGGTTGACACCGGTAATACTGGAGAAACCGGTTTCTAGACTCCTCCTGTTCCCAGGGTTTCATTATTCGTTCCTCCAAAGTTAAACGCCGGATCATTCTTGATTCTTGCTAAACAACCTCTCAGATGAAGACCTAAGAAACTGAATCTTAGAAGCCCTAAGAGGAAAACTAGGAAAAACTAGAAAGTTTTCAAAGCTGTAAGTGGTTTTCCCATCTCTAGTTCCGCACGTATTTATAGAGAGGGCATTGATTCTTTTCCAACCATGAGTCGGAAAACTTTTACTAGGAAGTTTTCAAAGCTGTAAGTGGTTTTCCCATCTCTAGTTCCGCATATATTTATAGAGAGGGCATTGATTCTTTTCCAACCATGAGTCGGAAAACTTTTACAAAAATAAAAAGGATATATATGGTGTTATAAAATAAACCAAAACAATAAGAGATATGGAACTGTAGAGAAAGAACAAGTAGGACGAGAACAAGAGAGAAGAGAGAATTCATCTGTGTCTTCTTCTGTGGAGAATGATCTCCTTTTACAGACAAAATAAATACAAGGATAACATTAAATAATGATAAGATCTAGCTAACTAAATATTATCTTTAAATAGTTGATTCTTTGTATAACTCTTCTAACTTGTGGACATCCACATTAAATATTTATAACACTCTCCCTTGGATGTACATTCCTTGGGATAATGCATTGTTAAAACCTTTACTAGAAAAAACCCAGTGGTATAAAAATCTAATAAAGGAAAAAAGAGTACATTCCCGAATATGACGCTGCCTCGTTAAAAATCTTTTCAGGAAAACTCATTGAGACAAAACCTCGATCAAAGGAAAAAGAGTAGAGCGTGGGGTTACTACCCCTGTTGAGTATATCACTTGTAATCTTCTCGTCGCATGCTAAGATGTTGGCTAATTTCACCAATTTGAAATCCATAGTAGATAAATTTGCTACACAGTCACTTCAACTTCCCATGCAGATGATGATCTTCATATGTCATGTTTAATCTTGAGTGATTCAGAATAACAGAAATCCATAACCATTGTACCTCAAATGTATCAATATTTGTAATATTTCAATGTTTTCAGTAATTGATAAAATAAACCGACTATATAATATAGTACTTTAGGACTAAATCGGTTTATATCATTATTCGAAGGTCTATAAAGGATCTATGCGCATATCAAGACTTTAATTAAGTATTCTCAACAGGAGTTAAATGTATATATACTAAGGTAAAACTAAGACCGAGATTCTACTCAAAATCTATTTTCGTTGCTTCAGGCACGTAGCAACCTTTTGAACTTCTTTTGAAGTCTTAATAACTACGATGAACTCTTCAGGAGTTATATTGGTTTTGAGACTATTCAAACTCTATAATAAGTTTCGATAATATTCAGCCTTTCAGATTCTTCAAGAGTTTAGTGTTAACTGTGTTCTAAACACAAGTGTATATAATGAACATATATCAATATCATATAAATATGATAATATAGACATATAGAAATCACAAACAAACAAACATAATATATTCTCATAAAACAAATATAAAGACGAGTGCATAAAGCAAACATTCAAAAAATATGCACTTATATATTTGTCTAGAAACATGAAGACACTCGTACTTGCGCAAGTCTTTCGAATTAATTTTTCAAGAATCGGAACAATGTCCTTTATTGAATCCTTCGGGGATTTCACATATACGTCATTATCAAAATCTTAAGTATCAAACTTCAAGTTTCAAGTGATCATTATTTTCAATCGACGCATTTTTATATCTTCATTTACTGCCAGATATAGCAAATAACAGAAGAACTTTTTATCCACTACAAGATAATATATCTCCTCATAATTAACATCCGGACTTTGAAAAACCTTGTGCAACAAGTAGGTTGCACTCTATCTTTTGCACGATTATCCAACAATAGTAAGCCGGTATATTAGTTATCAAAACTTCTCATTTTTCAAGCAATTTCATTGTACCTACACATCTTTAGGTGTGTGTATTGTGTCTTTTCATTTATTATGGCCATAAGTTTAATGTCTGCACTCACAACAGACTTTTATTTCATGATCCTTATTTTCATTCATATTACTAACAACTGCAGTATAAGCAAAATTTCATGTCTACATTTTATTGCCGATCGATTCCATCTTTCTTTTAGTAATGAGATTTCACAATCACTAAATTTTTCACACATTCTTGTTCTTCTTCTGGAAATTTATTTTCACAGTATTGGAAAGCCATTTAATCGCTCGTATTTTCCATCTCAATAAATTTAAAATTTATAATTTACGAGGATTCTTATCATTGGAATCAACTGTTCTACCACTTATCAAATGGACATTAAATTAAACAATAGTGGTAGATGATCCTTCAGGGATGTAACATCAAAACATTAACAGCCTTTTGCATGCAATATAATTTTACATTTTGGTCATACAAATATCTGGTCTTTAAATATTATCTCTTGAACTTCAAGTTCATACTTTCGAGGATCTAATGAGATGATGATGTCGTCAATTTAATTTATTAAGCAGTTGTTTTCACTTCTTCCCCCGATGTTGGGATAACTAATTCGTCAAACTGGTTGTCAGTCAATCGAGTAGCAAATAGATCTCCTTTTGGAGTAACTAACTCGTCAAACAAACAATAAGTCAATCAAATAGTAAAACCCAACATCAATTACCCCAAAGGTTGGAGTTTCAAAATTCATCATATATTTTTAACCTCTTCTCGAGGCTCCATCTTTTTGTGCATTGTGGTGGAACAATTAATATAAGTTGCACATCTAAAATTTGAAGATGGATAGATATGGTTTTCGACCGAAAACCAACGTTTGAGAGAATATCTATAAAGACCTATTTAGTCTTATGTATACCATTTTTCCCTTTTGTGTTTTAAAACATCTTCAATTGTATATGAGGTATTTGCTTCTCTTACGTAAATATTTTAATTATCTGAACACATTTAGCAAACGATTTTGCAGGATCGTTTCATATTTATTCTAATATTTTATTCTCATGATAGAAATTCACAAATTTCAGGTTTGCAAGTTAATAATAAGCATATATGTGGTTATCTCGTAAGCACACCAGTTAATAACCTAATTATTAAATAGTTTTAGAACATGGGAGAATAAATCCACTAGCGTTATTATGTATTTTTTGTATTGTGCCAGATATTTAGCCTGAATGTTTCTGGTAAAGTGTGGTAATCACTTCACACAAACACAAAAGTATATACAAAGTCATCATATAGAAGAATCTTCTGGCTCTTTATAGTAGTCACAAATTTTTTTGACCCTTTATAGATCATAATAAAACTGGGATGGCAAACCAGTTTCCTCAAAAACTAAGTCAATATAATTCACAAACTTTTGGTTTGATTTGTTGATACGAGAAGTGAACTTCTGGTTCCTTAGTAAACTTCGGGTTTACTATAAAACCCAATGATAGTAATATATGTATAATATTTTAACACAAAGCATACAAACCTTAAAACAAGTTTCTTCTGGAAATTGTATTCTTTAACGTAAAAGTATATGATGGCATTTTTTGACATTTGAAAAACTATTCTCCAATTCATTTGACATCATTGCAAACTTTTACTTGCTCTAGCATATATGATTTATTCTTCTAGAGCAAAATGTACAAGTTCTCTTTAGGAGATAATAATGAATTTATTTCAATTGTGACGAATTAATTCTTTTTCACGGGAGCATTTAATCTGATGGAGCTTGTATACTCTTCAGGAGTATTTTTTTATTCAGTTATTTTGATTCTGTCAAAATATTCTTACTCTGCAGGAGCATATATATAATCTTGTTAAGATATATTTAGTAATTGATTCTCTGCGAGAGATTTCATCTAATTTTATGGAGGAATTCAATTACATATTTCTCATGTTTAGATAACATACAAGTTATTTTACTTTGCAATGACAAATTCTGCTCTTCTGGGGCTTCTTGTCTAACTTTGTGGAGAAATTAACATATGCTCTACGGGAGCATTTCATTAAATTTCTTCTAACAAACCATTGAAATTTCTTAAATTCATAAAATTACAAGAAATAATAAAACGTTAAATAAAGAAACTACTCAAGTTAAAATATAAAATAAACTACCACTGGATGCTTTCATTTTGAACATATAACTAACACACCTTCTGGGTGATCATCTTAAACATCCATACTAACATTGTTAACATTATGGTTAACATAAATGCCTTTCTGATTCTTGACAGAGAGTAATAATATGTTCTTGCTACAAAGTAGGAACATGATTAATGATTTTTTTTTTATTTTATACCAAAATAAATAGTACTTGCTATCTTTTACCTTTTACTCTCTTTTTGTTTCCAACTTCTGGTGGTTTATTTTATTTTCATCAAAATTTCTCACTTCTGGTGATTAGAAATATTTTTAGTATCATTATCAAATCCCAATTATATTTGGAATTTCAATTTGTCCGCTATTAAATTTCATGATACTTACATTTATTTCAAGAAATGCAGTCGTCCAATTTAGACGAGTAAAATATTATTAGCAACAAAACTCAATAGTTTGTTCAATACTAATCAGAATTATATAGCTACTTCAGGGCAATTTTCTTATTGTTCTTGTTAATAATCTTTCACTTAAGGTGAAAATATTATTTTTATACGTGGCTACCATATTATAGTATATCCCTTATCACAATTTGACTCATAAATGATGTAGTTGTCTACTTGCTTCAAGAAGTGAAAATTCTTAAATCAGAGAGTATTGTGATTTCTTTAAACACAATCATAATGATGTGTTTAATAAAGATATAATGAA
Organism: Oldenlandia corymbosa var. corymbosa; assembly: GCA_949775105.1. NCBI lineage: Eukaryota > Viridiplantae > Streptophyta > Magnoliopsida > Gentianales > Rubiaceae > Oldenlandia > Oldenlandia corymbosa. The sequence continues at coordinate 6,456,233 of OX459119.1, read as the reverse complement.
CTGCTACTCCAAGCGCAATTCTTTCTTGGTTTTTTTTGTTTGTCATATCGATATAAATTTTATATTGTCTATCTTTATTCATATTTGCCACTTCAGGTGGCTAATCTATATGGGTATAATATTCTAACATATTCGAATTCACTTACTTCGGGAAGTGAAGAAAATCTCTTTGAATCTTTTCATGAAATTGCTACTAATTTAAGCAAATTCAATACACGAAAAATTCATAACAGTTAAGGCTACTACATGAGCACTTAATTGTATCTAAAAATTAATATAGTAGAAGTAAATTTGTATTACACATAAAGAATAATTCCCGTATTGTAAGATTTTCCTATAGAAAGATAAGATAAGAAAAATCTTACCGCACTTCTTGCTCTATGGTTCAAAATCAACTTACCGTACTCTCAGATCTACGGATTAAAATCTTCCGAATTGGATCAAAATTAACTTACCATACATCTTGATCTACAAATTAAGATCTTCTCAGTTGGATAGAGAGTCGTGCTTATAACATGTTATAAAATAAACCAAAACAATAAGAGCTATGGAACTGTAGAGAAAGAACAAGTAGGACGAGAATAAGAGAGAGAAGAGAGAATTCATATATGTCTTCTTCTGTAGAGAATGATCTCCTTTTATAGATAAAATAGATACAAGGATAACATCAAATAATGATAAGATCTAGCTAACTAAATATTATCTCTAAATAGTTGATTTCTTGTATAACTTTTCTAACTTGTGTACATCCAGATTAAATATTTATAACATATGGAAGTTAGTATTTCCTACTAGTACGAGGATTTATGTTGGACTTATTGACACCGAAACCGACGAGCCGGGTCAGCAGGCCATGAGATCCACCCTGGCGGTGGCGGACGTGCGTGACTGAGAGTCAAAGTAGGTCAACATGCAGAAGGTAATGTTTGGTCTTGAAACAATTGTGTTTTCAAAACCGAACCAGCCTGGACGGTTTAATTAGTTAGCCCGGGAACCGGAAGCCTCACCGGTCCAGTTTCTATAAAAAATCGGATTCTGTATAACCCGGTCAAACTCGGTCAAATCCGGACAAAATCGCAGTTTGACCGGAAACCGATACCGGTTGAACCGGTTTTTGCATATATTTCTTTAAAAAATAATTTTTAAATTTTTTTAATATTATTTTAACCAATTTTTACTAGTTTCGAGGAACGAACTAACCCGTTAACCCGATAAACTCGCTAACCCGGTCACGCTAACGGTTCACCTTCCGGTCTGGTTTTGAAAACATAGCATTTTACCGGCCCTAGACTTGTGAGGTGCATATAATTTATTACTCCCTCCATCGTTCCTAAATTATTGTTCAGTTTGAAATTTCATTTTTAGTACAAATTAAACTAAAACTGAAAATTAAATTGAATAATAATTTTGGGACGGTAATTATTAAAATATAGTTCGAGACTGAACCATGGTTACTAGGGTCTAAATAAACATCTTTTTAGCAATAAGAATGTATCGTTCTTGCATGTGTCTGGCTTAGGTTGGAAAATCGTAAATGTTGTGTGTAATATGAATGCAAGTTTTAATTGTTTTCCTCTTTTTTTTAATGCATATACACAGGTCCTTATATATTTGAGTTAAAAAGTCTTGCTGCTTGAACTTGGAAGACTTTCAGGTATACATATTCTTGAGGTTTCAACCGTAGAAAACTAAAATATTAAAGTTATATTTGGAAGGTGAGATTATTATGGCATTCCTACAAATTATGCAAAAGTAATACTCTATACTCTCTTTAATAATTATGCAACTTCCAGTACCCCTAATGTAAATTTTCCCTTTTGTTTGATATTGATACTTAACAATGCGTAAATTGAGAAGAAGTAAATCTGCTCCAATTGTGGGTCTTTTCTCAAAATAAAATAAAAACATAGTTCTAGTGTCATACCATTCGAATGTTGGTCTCCCGCAATGAATTTCATTCGCATCAAGAGAAAACCATAGGATCCCCAGTACTAATCAAAAGTTCAATTCTATAGGAACTATCCATTTTCAAATGAAATCCATTTTTTTTTCCTGTTGTAATTTTCATTGTTCATGTATATTCGTTTTTTATGTCCTAAATTTTTATGAGATAGTGACTAATGTGTAAAACACTTATTAGTTAGTTTTTTAGAGATAATTATTATCATCACATGAACTACTAATTACACATTAACACATCATTCACTACATCAAATTACTATGATATTTCACTATACTTATTATTTTCCTTTTACAATTTATCCAACAAGAATTTTGGCTTGAAACCCACAAATCCCTAGCTATATATATCTTCTACTTGCAAAGTCGCCATCACTAGAACTTTCACTTAAATTAAAATGAGCACCCAACCGCAATTATGTCTAAGCGAACATCTTAGTTTTTGATAAAGAATCGGAATGTAACAACAAAATTAAGGAATTCAAATGGGCGTTCAAAACTCTAAATTACAATGAATTATTATATCTAGTTATTTTCAAGTGCACCTGGACAACGTGCCCACGGCACGTCGGCAACTGAAATGTATACTTAAAAAAAAAAAAAAAAAAAAAAACGCCAAAGACTTTAAGAATTCCGACGACCGGGAATTGTAAAGGATGGATCCATGATAATAGATCGCCAACTAAAGTTCTCAATGTAAGATGTTTCCATTAACGATTTATGCTATAACGATGTTATATTGAAGCTTGAAGTAGAGTCCAAAATAATAATAATTTTTTAAATGATACATTGATTTGCTAACAAAAGAAATATTGTTCACGTGCTGATATATTGGAAATTTTGCTTGTTTTAACCCCAACTTTACGATTTTTCTAGATAATACACGTTTTTATCAAATCGTCATTGTTGTTGGAGAATGTTTGTATTTCCTCAAGTTTTAATTCAACATAATCTTAAATCTATTTTCTTGAAAGGCTCAGTGCTTAAATTTGAGAGGGACAAAAAAATTAAACCTAATGTGAGTTATGGTTTCAAATGTAAGCAGGGTACGCGAATAACATCTCTTAGGAGTCATGATAATTATTTATTACCGTACAATTTCATGTACTTGGTAATGTATATATAATGTGTATCTAGAATTCAAAATGTCGAGAAAGTATTCATTTTTGAAAAAACAAATTCATTAAAAGCTAGCAAAAACAAGAAGGAAGATGCCCCAACTGTGATATACTCCCTCCGTCCTAAAATTATTGTCCAGTTTAGATTTTCATTTTTAGTTCAAATTGTACTAAAAGTGAAATTTCAAACTGGACAACAACTTTGGGACACAAGAAGTATTATTTTATGGTCAAATTGCGGAGAATTAGGAGTGTTGCAAAATCTTTTCTTTTATTTGGAAGACCTCAATCCTTAATTGACAACCAGAAATATCATTTTGTTTATGAAAAAATTTCAATTGACTACCGGCAGCCCGGTGACACCTAACTAATACTTTTTTTGTTATAACAAAAATAATTTATATTGAACTTTGAGACATACTCCCTCTGTCCCATAATTATTGTCCACTTTGCCCAAAAAATTTTGTCCCAAAATTATTGTCCAATTTGACTTTTCATGGATCAAGTTACACATTTGTCCTTAGTAAAAAACATTATCTATAAAATCTTAGTGGTTAAACAATTACTTATGTAGGGGTATATCCGGTTGTTTAAAGTAAAATATAATTAAGTTTGACTAAAAATAAAATCTTTCATTTTAGTAAAACTGGACAATAATTATGGGACGGAGGGAGTAGCTAATATTTAGAAACAAAAAGCTCAACCTTTAATTTGATTTGTTATCACCTTTTTAAAAGTTGAAAAAAAAATTGAAAGAAAGAAAGAAAAAATTTGGTGCTTTCTTGACATTATTGGCAAATTAATATTTCAAGAAAATTTAATTTACATTAAATTAAATAAAAACTGAAAGTCAAATATAAACTCAGAATGTTTGCCAAAAAAAAAAAAAAACAAACAAAAGTCCACAACTGAGAAAAACGGAGACCAAATTGAACCCGGACCTCTAAAGAAATTCTGGATTGCGGAAGGGGCAAATCAGATAATTAAGAACTTTCTGGTAACTTCCTAAATCAACCGTTCAGCTTCTTTCCAGTTCCAGAAACTTCCCCTGTTCCCCCTTTACCCACTTGGATCAGCATCATCCTCGAATACTATAAATAGATAGAACCCCCCCCAGTAAGATTTCATACGATATCTTCAGCAATTATCTACAGCCATATTCTGCAACCAAATTACTCTGTTTCGATTTTGTTCAATTTCCTCCAAATTAAGCAAAGATGGATCCGAGGCTAATGGGTTTAGACGTTCCGTTGTTCCAGACGCTCCAGCATGTGTTGGACGGCGTCGAAGATTCCGACAAGACCGCCAACGCGCCGAGGAAGAGCTACGCCCGGGACGCCAAAGCAATGGCGGCCACGCCGGCGGACGTGAAGGAGTACACCAATTCCTACGTCTTCGTCGTGGACATGCCGGGGCTGAAATCCGGCGAGATTAAAGTTCAGGTGGAGGACGACAATGTGTTGGTGATCAGCGGTGAGAGGAGAAGGGACGAGGCGAAAGAAGCGGCAAAGTATGTGAGGATGGAGAGACGAGTCGGCAAGTTCATGAGGAGGTTTGTGCTGCCGGATAATGCCGACACCGATGCAATCAGCGCTGTTTGTCAAGATGGAGTCTTGACGGTCACAGTTCAGAAATTGCCTCCTCCTCAACCCAGGAAGCCTAAGACCATTGAGGTCAAGGTTGCTTAAATTACTAGTACTCTGTTTTTGCATAATTGAGCTTTGTTTTTTGGGGTTTGGGTTTTTGATTAGTAGATGCTATGTAATGTTAAGAAAGAGTAGTGGCGGCTTGGGAGTTAGCACTGTTCTTATATGGTAATTTTTGCATCTTTTTCATCTAAAGTATGGCGTTGATTTTCTTATTGCATTTGCTGGTAATCCGTATTGATATTCTTTTGTACCAAAAATATGGCAAGAATACATTGATATTCTACTAATAAAATACAGTACAAAACAAAAGGGAAAAAAGAAACCAAAGTAAAATAGAAATTTGATATTCCAATTTACTTCATAGCTTGATAGTCATGAATTTAAGCAGAACGTACTGTAAGAAATAACAAGCGAGGAAATCTCATCAAGTGATTCGTATCCAACATGTCTCAGAGGACTGTACCCAGAATCTTTTTTCGTTTTGATTGGATTTCTAACAGACGATAGCCTAGCAGCATCATAATCAGCTACTTTTTCTCGGATACTCCCGGAGAACAAAATCTCAAATCTAATGGATAATTCGGAATCTATTCTCGTCTCTCGAAACTCTTTCTATTCTGTTTAAGTGAGGAATAAAACAGTTTTCTGAATGTTTTGTTAAAGTAAGAGCCTCGAAGTTCACTCGAAGATCTCTTCCCTTGATGCTCTTTTGAAGCTGTTTCAGCAGTCTCTGAACTTCCAGAGTTGTAATCTACTTTTCTGACAAACAATGCAATGAAAAAACCCTCCCCATCTTCATCAACATCTGTCCGCAGCAGATGTTCCCCTGGAGAGATGAGAGGGAAGATATGATTTCAGGACTTGGTTAAACTTGTACGTTAAAAGGAATATCAAAATTTGACAATTAGTACAGCAGGTCAAATATAGTTTCTTCTTAAGAAATTTTCAATCTTAAAAGTTACTCATTAGAACACTTACATCCATCAACAACTGGAAGACCACGCCGACTCCACTGGGGATAAGCTGTTGCAAGTTGAAAACCAGAAGATGCAGCGAGAGGCAAGACGGACTTGACAACATCTTCGTTTTCAATTTGGTGGATGGAGCAGGTGCTGTAAACAATTCTCTCCACAGCAGGAACTTCAAAAAAGCAGAAACTACTGTTACTTCGGCATGTACTACATACTATTCTCATATACTACTTAACTATGATATACCATGTTTACATGTGCTAAGCAATTTCCACCAAAGTGTGAAAGAAACAATGACAGAATCGTTGAGTAAATTCATTCTTGAAGATCTAATATGAGAATGGTGCTTAGCACATTTTCTGCGCTAAAAGACTTACAGGAAAATGCATGCTCCAGAGCCTTCTTTTGAAATGCAGCGAGCTTCCTAAGCCTATCACTGTTGGCATTATCCTCCATATCTTGTGATAAATAAGCAAGAGTAAGGAGATATTGCAGAATGCTAGTACTAGCCAGCAAAGCAAATTTCTCAAGACAGACAATAAGCACAAAGCAGAAGCATGACAGTAGCCACATGATGATTATTGAACCACGGCCCGGCAATAGGAAATTACTTATGTCACACTCCTATAAGCTCTTGCTATAACTATGGACATCCATTATTCTATTCACAAGAAATGTTCAATTCATATCTATATTATGTCTCACGTTCCATCAAACGCCTTCATTACAACACCTAATGACTAAAATGCGCACGTTCCACAAAAGTCGAATTTATTACAGCATCTTATAACTAAACTGCACATTTGAATGCATGAGCTGATAAGATCAGTGTTAAAAACTACTAAGCAAATCTCAAAGAGCAATATAAAGGTAAATTGCTGGACAGAAGTAGCCAAGTAATGGTACAAACATTTCAAAGCCAAGAGTTAACCTGCAGTATATGATGGAAGTAGATGATCTAATCTGTCAATGGTCGTTCCAGATCCTGAACACGAGGGATCTAATAGTATCGCACGAATCTGTAAAAAGAGACAGGCAACACTACTATAAAAATCCCAAACACTAAAAGCAACAGATAAATAAGACTAGACTAAAATAGTATGCACTTGGTTCCTGAGCCAAATAAAAGAACGGCCGAAATCTCTCAACAAATGAGGGGGTTTTGAATACATATGATATCAAAGACAAGCTAAATACATATTTGTAAACAAACAAGAAGTTTGTTTTCAAACAACCTGACTGGACAAAATTGGAAAGAGAAGCAGTTGTTCCGTAAACATGAGAAGCACTGGTAGTAGCATAGATTTGTGAAAAAAAATAAAAAATCAATAGATTCAACATTATTATTGTCTTATTCCCAAGATTGACTGCCAGCAGATGTCTAGTAAACTATTCCTATCCGTCTTGAAGTCAGGACAAAAAAGATCCAAAGAAACTACAGCACAGTTGTTACATAAACAACATAGTATCAACAGGCTCTTTCATCAGACCTGGATCCCCATAAAGTTTCTTTTCTCCGAGGACTATAGGTCAAACTGATGAGTTAAAGAGCTCTAAATAACAGGATTTCAGAAAGACAGAAATTACCTTCAAGTAACTAGGATCTTCAGGATTCAAGTTTAAGAAATCCCCATGTTTAACTTCCACATCTGGGGCAATGTTAAGTTCATCAATGTATACCACAAATGCATAATCAGCAAAAGCCAGCGCACCACAGACACACGAGTAACCACTAAACACAGCCTAAATTTTTTATCATAATGCACAACATTGGCAAAACAAGCCATTTGAAAAGTAAAAATCACATAATGCTGAGGACAAATGCCATGATTGTTTTTCGCTTGCAAAAATTAGAGACAGCATGCATGATAGCAGTAAAAATTAGGATACTAGTTGCGCCAGCTAGTTTGACGGTGTGTGCTAAACGGTTGGCCCGTTCCTCATTCAGTTCACAGGCAATAATTTTGCCCTTTCCCTTCATAAGGGCAGCTAAGTGGACGGTCTTGTTTCCAGGTGCAGAGCATGCATCAAGAACCTTCAGCAAATATAAGAAGCAAAGGATGTCAATAAGCGTAAATAACCAGTCTACATGAAGGAAAAAGTAAACAATACTGTCTCTTGAGAAAGTGAGAATTTAGCTCTGAATAAACTCACCCACCATCCTGGGTTCGGGTCAAGTGCTGCTGCAACCATGGAACTAGCTCTGCCCTACAAATAAATATACAGAAGGAAATTATTACTATGACAGTGACAAGAAAATCCAATCAGAAGGTTCTCCCTTCAATATTATGGACATTATTCAAATAAGATAAAATGAGACCACAGGCACCTCAAAGCATTCCTCACCTGCATAAAAATACTTCCATTTACCACCAAAGGATGCTTGTGTAAGTCAGTACCCGGTGGTAGTTTAAACAAACCAGGAACCAGATCATCCTTTAGAACCTTGAACATCAAAAAAAAGGTTTTAAAACAATATATAGAAGATCATAACAGGAAGAAATATGACAAAATTGTGCTTGTTTGGACGTCATCTTACATTTCATTTTGTCCACTTAAAAGTGGAAAGTGTTTCAAGTTAAAAACTAAAGGGGAAATGAAAATGTTGTTTGGCAGGTATTTTGAGCACTCATTTTACATTTTAACCTTATAAAATTATAAAATTACCTGTATTTTAACCTTTCTTTCCAAAACTTTTGATGGTCCAACCTTATAAAATTACCCCCTTTATAATTTGCATAGTTAGAGTCCCTCAAAGGAAAATGAAGTTTAAAATACATTATCTCATGGTATTAGAATGTCCCACACAATGCAATTATACATCACAACATTTTTGCACCTCTTGATAAGAGGTTTGCAAACGTTACATGTCTAAAGTATCTTACAAATTGAAACAGACGTAATCATTTACTTAGTAACCAATACATGTTGATCTTTACCTCATATTGCTTGCTCAACTCAAGAATAGCAGAGTCCACGCCCATTTTGAGAGTATTAATACGAACATAACGAGGTTTGGAAACACCTACAGCCACCATGAGCACTATTAACACAAATACCATACCAGCAGGAAGTTGTCAAATGTCAAAATTCTCCAACTTCAGACAACAGATAGTAATAGGATACAACCACAAGTAGGTACGTAATTTCAGAAGAAAGAAAAACCACAAAAGCATGTTTTTCCATCTTAGCATATCACAGCTCATACTGATATTTCAAACAGGAGAGAAGACCTAAGTTAATGGCCTCATGCCTCATGCCTGTGTTACTTCCATTATAATGCTTGCAAAATGTACATCAAAGAGAAAGTCAGCACATGAAGAAGAACTCTTGAAGCACAAACCAGAGAATTTATTATAAAGGGGCATCAAGTCTTTGATGTTCTTCACTTTCTTACTGGCTAAGAGCTTAGCCAGAGCCAATTGCAAGTGATCTTTCCTACGCAGGAGAAACTTTTCAGCGTCCCCAGTAAAGGAAGCATCCTACAGCAAGAAAGGATAGCACAAATTTATAGAGCTAGACTAACGCAACAGCAGGATAACAATGCAGTGCCTACAGAAAAAGTGCTCATGAAGATATAAATATCAACTAAAATAACAAAAAAAAAGGGAAATCAAAACACACCTGACCAAAGAGAATGTCGTACACAATTACATAGACTAACTCTTCTTGCCTCTGCAAAGAAAAGGAAAAGAAACAAAAAAAAAAAGAAAAAAAAAAAAGAACTTCTATTAGTACATTATGAACTATACCACAATGTGAAGTTAGCATAAATCACAGCAGTATGATTTGAGTAAGGGAGTTTCGGCTACCTTCCACTTGCTATTCAATACTTCAGCCTGTTTTAATACATCTTTTATAAGTGGAAGGTCTGCTCAAAGTAGAGAAACAAGAAAAGGGAAAAAAAAAAAAAAAAAGGTCAAATAGATTCTCAAATTAAACTCTCAATGCATCAATCATTTCAACTTAAGCTTACACATCATTCATCTCAATTCTCCATTGTTATTACTTCCAAACTAGTTTTTTCTTTTTTTTTCACCAAATTAAACTCTTCCAAAATTCCAGTTCACATGCTCAAGAATGTGTTCAAATATCGAAGTGTGCATGCTTTTTTGCCGACTTACGCTTGAGGGTTTCGCACACCAGAGCATAGGTGGCTTTTTTGTTCCTGACGGAAGGGCTGTATACTAATGACTTAATGGAAGCCACAGCTCTCCGGCGGGAGTCTCCTTGAAGTACACTGCGAAGGACTTTAGCCGCCTCTCTCCGGGCGAAGTAGGCTGACCTTTCGGCGCCGCCTAGCCGCTTCTGTTCCACGGAGGGGCCGGAGGGCTTCTCCTTTCCGGTTATTTTCTGGCGCCGTAAGGTCTTCCGCCGCATCCTGCTTGTCTCTGGCCGGTGACTCCAAACGGAAAAGTGAGTTGAGATCAAAGGATTCTGTTATAAAATTAAGCCCAAACCAAAATTAGAGTATCTGTTGAGGCCCATTAATTCCCAACCTTTTGATATGACAAACCAAAAATAGGCCTGCATATATGGCCCATTTTTAAACCATTTCTATGCCACTGGAAAGTAGAAGAGAGTTGATAAATTGAGAACGATTTTGTTATACTAAGAACAAAATTTTATCAATCTACAGTACTTAATTAGAGCAGCAAACAAAAAGGACATATGTCAGTACCACAATAAAAATTTTCCTGCCAAAAATCATTTTCAGTACAAAATCATTTTTGACACGTGGCACTCTAATTAATCAGAAAAAAAAATAGAATAGATAAATACATAAATCCCTTAATTATAGCTACATAAAAATATCTTAATTATAGGTATATACTAATCCTTTAAAACAACAATATTTAGTTGATAAAATCAAATACTAGGAAATCCCCTAAAATCAAGTGAAACACCAGTAATGTCTTCCCAATCCCCAATTTCAAAAAATCTCTTCCATTCCGCTCTCTCACACCCGGGCCTTTAAATCAATTACTTAAAATCTAATATCAATTATCAATCCATCTCTTTCTACAACAGAGAAATAATAAACTGTCATGAAAGAAATTTGATTTTTTAAGGATGATTTTTTTTATTCTTCTGTTGTAGATATTGGTTTATGATTTATGTAAACCCGGGCATAAGTTAACTGTTATAAATTAAATGTTGTAAATCTGGACATAGATTTATGTGTAATAGCTCACTTTCTGTACTTTCAATCGATTTTTTATTCTTCTAAGTTTTTTTATTCTTTTAAGAATGATTCGTATTTTTTATTTAATCAATTTAAAAATACAGGCGACACCCCGGGCATTCGCCCGGGGCAAGCATCTAGTTAATTTTATTACCTTAGTTTTTCGTAATTTTATTAAGGTTGAGAGAGAAGCAGAAGCCCACAATCTAGCATATCAGCAGCACGCAAGTTTGCATTATTATTAATAAAATTACTATCTTCATCGAAAAAACTACTCCCTCCGTCTCAGAATAATAGTCCATATTGAGTTTTTAAATTTGTACTAAAACTAGTACAAATCTCAAAATTTAACGTGGGCTATTTTTTTAGGACGGAGATAGTAACAAGGGTGAATTAAATTAAGGAAAAATTAACACGATTGACAAAATTTCAGAAGGGTAGTATAAGATTTGATACAATTGTACTGTCATTATAACAAAGTTATTCTTAAGTTATCAACTCCCAAAGTAGAAAGGTGATTTTTTGGTAGGATAGACAAAGTGTATGATGTTCATTGATCAAGGTACATAGAAAATACACAGAGATTAGTTGGTTTGGACCGTTTTGGTTAAACAAATTATATGTGGGCATGAAAACGAACTTCCTTTAATTAGCATTTCATCTAAATCCATGACCTGTCACTAATCTTTCCGTACAAGTTATACTTCCAACATATTACACAAAAAGGAGTATCATATCATGGTCAGATAACCAAGTTTATAAATTACATTTCATTCGATCAAAATTGTGTAAATGCTTTTTATATTATCATTTATTACGCTGTAAATTGTATTACTCCCTCCGTCCCAAAATTATTGTCCAGTTTAGGTTTTCACTTCTAGTACAAATTGAACTAAAAATGAAAATCCAAACTGGACAATAATTATGGAACAGAGGGATTATCATTTAACGACTTGTTAAATTAGTTAAGAAATTCTCTTGGGATTCTTCGTCGATCCAGTTTATGTATTCTTTCTTCTTTCTTTTTTTTTTTTTGTGTGAAATATGAAATTCTTATTAAAATTCAGAAGACTAAATTGTATAAATGGTCCCTTACATTTTTTCGAATTTAAATTTTAGTCCTCTATATCAACATGTATATGGATTGAACCTTTACATTTCATTTTGAAACTTTTTTGGTCTCTTTTCACTGTTACATCACCATTTCCGTCTTGATGACCGTTGACCCTACCAAATCAGGGGTATTTTTGGAATGACACATATAAGATCAAAAGACTAAACTGTATAAATAGCCCCCTACATTTGTCCGAATTTAAATTTTGGTCCCCTAGATCAACACGTATATGGATTGAGCCTTTACATTTCATTTTGAAACTAAAATATTAAAAATTATTATTTTATAATAAAAAATTAAATAATTTAAAAATAAAAATTAAAAATTAAAATGATTTTAAATTTCAAATTTCAAATTTTTTTTTCACTTCCCATCTTTGTGGGTCCCACACGCCAGTAAAAAGTAAACTTATTCTTACCAAGTAAACTTAAAAAGTAAACTTATCTTCACCCGTCTTTTACTTTTACCCTTAAAAATTTTATTCTTACCAAGTCACTGTTACGGTAAACCCTACAGTAAAAATTTTATTCTTACCAAGTCACTGAATCAAAATTTTATTCTGTAGTAGTGACTTGGTAAGAATAAAATTTTTAAGGGTAAAGGTTAAAGACGGGTGAAGGTAAGTTTGCTTTTTAATTTTGATTTTTTTTCACTGTAGCAAAAACAAGGGGGGAAATTAACTGACATGTGGGACCCACAAAGGTGGGAAGTGAAAAAAAATTGAAATTTGAAATTTGAAATCATTTTAATTTTTTATTTTTATTTTTAAATTATTTAATCTTTTATTATAAAATAATAATTTTTAATATTTTAGTTTCAAAATGAAATGTAAAGACTCAATCCATATACATGTCAATGTAAGGGACCAAAATTTAAATTCGGACAAATGTAGGGAACCATTTATACAGTTTAGTCTTTTGATCTTATATGTGTCATTCCGAAAATACCCCTGACTTGGTAGGGTTAACGGTCATCAAGATGGAAATGGTGACGGAACAGTGAAAAGGGACCAAAAAAGTTTCAAAATGAAATGTAAAGGATCAATCCATATACATGTTGATGTAGGGGACCAAAATTTAAATTCGGACAAATGTAGGGGACCATTTATACAGTTTAGTCAAATTCAGAATGATCACTTGAGAACTAATCATTGTACATGGTGAGACTGTTCGATCACAAGATGAGGAATACGGTGTGCAGTTAAGGATGGAATTGCGCTTGATGTAATCGAGTAACGAAGGCCAAATACATTTGTAGTTGGTCCTTTCAAGTAACTGGAATGGATAGGTAGCTACGCTATTCAAAGAACTTGGCATTGTAGATGTTGTACGTGGAAAAGCACGTGGCTTTGCTAATCAAAAGGGCTTAACTTTTGGAGAAGCTTGTTATAGAAGAAAATCATAATTTAACGAAGATGTTTTCTGATTGTCCATTAATTTGTTTGATTTCGTTAATTAACCGAAGTTGATTTGGGAGGTAGATGAGCTACCAGCGCCGGCTATTTAAAATTTGAACCTAATTACTCCATCCGCTCCTTATTATAAGATATTTTGATTTGTTTTAATTAAGTTTCACCTTTTATGTTTTTTCGAATGGAAGAAAAAAATTTTAAAATTACATTCTCATGTTCATTGTGTTCTAATTGATTTGTTCTAATTAAGTTTCACTTTCTATATTTTTTCGAATGGAAGAAAAAAATTTTAAAATTACATTCTCATGTTCATTGTGTTTTCCGAATTATTAAGAAATATTTTAAAGATTTTTTCTTCAATTAAAAAACCATACTATGTGAAATTTAGGATAAATCAAAATGTCTTACAGTGAAGAAGAGGAAGAGAACATTGATATGCAAAGAAATGGTATTTGTTAGTGATAAGTATAATGACAAAAATAAGTGAGAAAAATAATAACTGATGTGGAGTATTATGACCATTTATTTTATTTTATTTTTTTACATTTTCTCATTGAAATTTTATTTTTTTTCAAAAATTAAATTTTTTATCATTAATTAATAAGTACACATGTTTAACGGAAATGGTGTTTTTATTTTTTAATAAGTAACTATCTCATTTCATTATAAATTTTCACTGTTCTTATCATTGTTACCAGAAAAATAATTAAATAAATTGAATTTTAGAAGTAATTGACATTAGATAAGAAACTCATGTGGCTAGAAAGATTGAAGTAAAAAATTTTCGTTTGTACATGAGATTACATTTGGTCAATTCACGTGCATATCATGTGATATAAGGTTGATCGTTAATTTTTTTGACGTGGTTCTCACGAAAGTTGGAAAAAGAACACTTTGCGACTTAATTGCACCAATAGTAACACAAAAAATTTCTAGTTCTAAATAAGAGCAAACTTCAAAGACCATCACTAAAGTATGGGAAAATATCAGGTTTGGTAACTGTAAAATTTAATTTCAAAAAAGGTTACCACAATAATGAATAGTGATAAAAATAAAAGGGTCATTTCATTAATTTCCTCCTTCAGTCCAAAACTTTTTGTTAACTTAAGGGTATTGAATGTCTAATGTGAAAAGTATATATATTCTATAAAAGTGTTATGTTGTATATATTTGGTATTTTTATTGGTAGAATATAAATAAAACAAATATTGATTTGTGTTATATATCTCTAAAATCATGTATTTTCTTTTTGTTTACTTTTTTTTAAAAAAAAGATTTTGAAAACAAGAAAAGAGTTAATGGTCAATTTTTTTGTTTATATCTTCTGATCATTCTATTTTCCTCTCAAGCCAACATTTCATCAGATACGCACGCAAGGATATGTGGAGCAGTTCCCCTGTGAGCCTTACTTTACTGAAATGTTGATGTGCATTGTTGGGATGTTGGTCTTCCAACGTTGCTACCTGGCGGTGACAAGATGGTTCTTATTGTTAATGTTATAGGGGCGAGGTTTATGATTGTCTACCTCGTTTAGTCATCTATTTGCAAGGGCGGTACTTAATCTTCACATGTGCTCAATTACAATAAAAAAATTATAAATTAATGCTCTCGCGACCTTTCAAATTTATTATTTTATAGATTTATTAAAAAATTAATAATGTATTATTTTAGGAAAAAAATGAAAAAGAATAATCAATCAAAAATCAATTAATACTATCTTCATATTCATATTATAGTAATATTCCTAATTTTTTTCATTTTTATTTTATGTAGTTATTAACTAATCAGTCAAACATCAGTTAATACTTTCAAGACCAAATTTAATAATTTATAAATTTATTATTTAATCAACAAATTAATAATTATTAATATATGTTAATTTGTTAATAAATTAGTAACTTATTAATCTAGAGAAACGTCTTTGAAAACAAACTTCTAATTTTTAAGAACTAGGAGATAAAGTCAAGTTTGGATTATATAGATTTAATTTTTAAATTATCACTATAGATATAAATTTTAAGAAAAAACAAAGTATATATCTTTTTATTCACATTTGAATTAATCTTGCTAAACTTTTTATTATTAATGAATTCTATTGAGGGGATCAATATTTATATAGAGTTATTATCAAAAATAATTATTTTATCAATTTTTTTCTATTGGTCCTTACTTAAGACTATAAAACATTACTAGTCTTTAGATTATTGATTTATGGAGTTTTATTGTATATAGGGAGAAAATCATAAGATCTTTTTACACAAACAAACAGACTGCCTTTCATGAATTTATATACCACATTCAAATTATATATCATTTTATTTTTTAAAACAATAGTCAAAGAAAATCAACTTTTGAAGTTTTTATTAAACTAGAATTTTTCATGATTTTGAATCCAATGATCGTAACTATTTCAATTTTTCCATTATTATTGTTCACAAAAAATAAAACCTTAATAGTTACATAGATGAAATGTTCTAAATTCTTTTCAGAAAACTCAAAATTCTAAGTCTGTAAGCTTTTTTTTTAAAAAAAAATTTACTTTAATCTCTCACAAGTTTTTTTACGCCATGATTAGCAACTTTTAAATTTCTAAATGACTCAAAGTCTAAATTTGAAAAGTTGATTGAATACAGTAAAAACTTTATAAATTAATAGTGTTAGTCCTACAAAAATTTATTAACTTATAAAAATAATTATTTTACTGATAAATTAATAATTTTTATTTTGGTTAATTCTCTTCATATTTTTTTTTTTTGGGAAAACTGTAAATATTTTATAGATATCAGCATTTAAAAGCACATTTACATCCAAAAGACTTATCCTCAATAGCCTGAAACCTACAAACAGTGTCTGCAATATCTGGTTTTCAGTTCTAGATGACTTCCCTATACTACACCCTTTAACTCCCCTATATGACTCCCTCTTGATTCCTTTCACAAAGGTATCACCGGTTCTACATTTTTCATTAAATCTGCGATTGTTTTTTTTTTTTTTTTCCCGATGTGATAGATTACAACAACCAGTGCAGCAAATCATAGCTTGAACTTCTTACTTTCTTTCCACACTAATCTAGCTATTTGTCTCCATACATACATTCCAATCAGAGGACATATTCTGCACTCCTAGCCACCTATGTATCTTCCCAAACACAACTTTTGTAAAATTGCATTGAAAGAACAAGTGTTGGTGACTCTTAAGGGTTAGTTGGCACAATGCACACAGTGAAATATATTTGTGTAATTTCTTAGACTCATTGCTTTCTTTATTGTACTTTAAAAAAACTACTTCTCATGATTGAAATAGAGGTTTATTAACACACACACACACACACACACAAAAGGAATCTTAGTTTAATGACATAATATAAATAATTAGTTTGCATAGCAAAATAATAATAATAAAAATAAGATTTAAAAAATCTATACATAGTAATCAAATGTACATGCCAAATACTAATGCTACGTGACATGTGGTTTACGATCTTCAGAGAGAGTCAATTCCTTGAAAACAAAAATATATATATTCTGAACTCTGCAGAGATGAACAACACAAAGGCATGATGATCCCTAGCTTAGGACTCCAGCAGACAGGAAAATTCTGAAGGAACGAATTTCACTCCGGAATAATTCAACTAATCAAGGCTCTTGTTCTTTTGATATTTTCTGTGTCCAAGAGAATGATTAATGATATTGTTTCAGTTTAATAAATGTGATTTTTATTTTCTTTTTGAACAGATAGTACAAACGAAACTGAAAAATACGCAAGTAACGTAACAAATGAGCAAGTATATATACAGTGCACGTACACCTCCAGGTCCTCCACCTTTTGTTTTCCCATTGCTAGCTAGCTACAATACAGGAATGTTTGATGATAACGATTGAAGCCAATCAAATGCTAATTAATTTGACATTTCTATGTTGATTCTTCCACTAATTTGTTCCCTTTAATCATTAATTATATGTCAAAATTAAAGAAGAAGAAGATTTGTGTATTACAAACTATTTATTTCTATATCCTAAAAATTAATATAACATTTGTTGTACTAAAATAAAAGTATAACAAATAGAATAATATTTTTATTAAGACAGAAGAGATGTAATATATCTTTTGAGTTTTTAAGTGAGAAAATAGAACAAAGTCACTGATTCATTGGTGTGTATTAAACACATCAACTCTCTTTTAGTATTTGGTTTCACTATCATAACCCCTGACGAGCTATAGCCTTTTGATTGTTTTGAGAGTTGAGCATTGAAACTCATTCCATTTTACAGAAATACAAAATGAGGGTTGTGTTTAACATTAGACGGGCACAGTTATATGTTTGATGAGGAATTTTTATTAACCAAAAAAAAAAAAAAAGTTTCTTTGAGGAATTTTATGATGCATAATTATTTAAGTCTCGGTATCCAGAAATGACTTCTTCTTTCGTGTTTATATATAGATAGCCAGCTACAGTACTTTCATTATGATTGGTAACTACAATATACTATCTGAGTAGAATCTGTTGACTAGAGTTCGTATTTCGTACTTACAAGCCTTAAGAAAATAGAGTAATTTTTTTTTATTATATTATACCTTTCCTTACCATAACCATGCTGGTGCGGTCGCGTGTAACACGAAAATTACTATTGTTAAACAATTATTGCTTGAAATGATGTGTTCTAGTTAAATATATATTGCTAATTTGCGATTACGTACGCTTATTGACACTTTGTACGTAAGTATATGCTAGACACACTTACTCACTAGCTTTCTCAATTTGTTACATTGCTAATTCTGGCAATTTTTTTTCCTTCAAATTGGATGATTGATTAGGAAAAACGTAGCTGATAATCTTTAAAGTATTGTAAGCAGTACGTACAAAGATTAATGTAGACATTTATGTACTCTTCATTAATTCTTGTCGAGAAATAAGCATGATCGGCGTTTAGTAGACTTATTCATGAAAATCATTCTTGAGTTCTTACATAAATACAAAACAAGCTAGCAACTTGATTATGACACCGCAGCCTGAATAATCACACCTCTCGACCCTGATTTTCAAAGTTTATGGTGGATACGATTTGAGGTTTGAGCTTCATACTCCATTAATGCGTTAATGATGGTGTTACTTCTGCTGTAGTCCAACAAAGTTCCTTAAGAAACCCTTGTGCAGAAAAGATGTTATTTTTTCTTTAAAATGGATGGAGTACATTTGAAGGAACCTGGATTCCGTAACTTTTTTTTTAGTACCACTACTAAAATTTCACAGTTAATTAAAGTCTCTTTTTATCCATACCATAATTGGCACATTCTTTGTTGGTACGGAAAAAGGAGCTTTGTGAATTGTGATCAGATCGTGAATGTTGAAAATAAATTAAATAAAAATTTCCACTCCAATATCCCTAATCTTACTATTCAATTTGATTACATTGGAATTCCCCACTAAACAAACAAATGTTTCTAGTCAAAAAAGATCCCGATCGACGTCCCAACTCCAAGGTTTCTGTTCTAAACTAGGAAGATAGAAAGAGGATCAAGACCTAGATCTAACAGCCATAACAAGGTTCGAACTCGCTGAAGTTATCATCATCAGTCGCAATGGAAATGAACAAATGCTTCCCTGCCTAGCTAAACTGTGGAAGTTCACAGCTTGCCCCAGTTGTTTATAAATGAAGGGGAAAATGTTATTAACAACGTACTTTCAGTCCCAAAATAATTATGATGTTTATTATACTATTTGAAATAATAACTAGAACAATTATTATTAACGACTCTTTCAAAGTTAGTAACACTTCTCGTAATGTTAGGAGACGTTGCTTCTAATTAGAATTCTTCCGGTAATAATTAATTTGAATGTCGTATGTCATGTTGGTAGAAATCCGAAAAAAATAATAATTAAAAAAAACTCAAAAGTAATTATAAACCATATTCAAGTTTTCGGTAGTAATTAAAGACTAAGTTCTCCCGTAGACCAACAAATGTTTACTTTGAATACATGAACGGAAAAAGATAAGCAACTCCAAAAAAAAAAATAAGATCCATGAATTCTCTCATATAAATGATTCCCCTACAAATCTAGGGTCCTTGGCGACCGATCTTAATGCACGAACACGACCAAGCTGGGGGCAATTTATTCGAGAAAAAACAAGAAATGAATCATGTCTTAATTTGTGGAGACCGCAGTAGTAAACAGTCAACCATGAGTCCATTTGTTGCCGTCGATGACTACATACTACAATTAATTAATCTGCTATTCGTTCACCGTGAATGGAACACATCGTCGTTTATATTTTTTAAAAAATCTATATGTGAAATATTTTAGACTTGCTCTCTCTATACTGTACCTTAAAATGAACCACAACACCTTATGATTGAAATTTGACTAAACTGTATAAATGGTTACCTACATTTGTCCGAATTTAAATTTTGGTCCCCTGCATCAACATGTATATGGATTGAGCCTTTACATTTCATTTTGAAACTTTTTTGGTCTCTTTTCACTGTTCCGTTACCATTTCCGTCTTGATGACCGTTGACCCTACTAAGTCAGGGGTATTTTCGGAATGACACATATAAGATCAAAATAACAAATGTTTAAATGGTCCCCTACATTTGTCCGAATTTAAATTTTGATCCCCTACATCAACATGTATATGGATTGAGCCTTTACATTTCATTTTGAAACTTTTTTGGTCTCTTTTCACTGTTCCGTCACCATTTCCGTCTTGATGACCGTTGACCCTACTAAGTCAGGGGTATTTTCGGAATGACACATATAAGATCAAAATAACAAATGTTTAAATGGTCCCCTACATTTGTCCGAATTTAAATTTTGATCCCCTACATCAACATGTATATGGATTGAGCCTTTACATTTCATTTTGAAACTTTTTTGGTCTCTTTTCACTGTTCCATCATCATTTCCGTCTTGATGACCGTTGACCCTGCCAAGTCAAAGGTATTTTCGGAATGACACATATAAGATCAAAATAACAAATATTTTTATAATAAAATAGAATAAAATATTAAAAATTATTATTTTATAATAAAAAATTAAAAATAAAAAAAATTAAAATGATTTCAAATTTCAAATTTCAAATTTTTTTTTCACTTCCCACCTTTCTGGGTCCCACATGCTAGTCAATTTCTCTCCCTTTTTTTGCTATAGTAAAAAAAATTAAAATTAAAAAATAAACTTACCTTCACCCGTCAAAATTAAAAAGCAAAAAAAAGACGGGTGAAGGTAAGTTTTCTTTTTAATTTTGATTTCTTTTACTGTAACAAAAAAAGGGGAAAAATTGACTAGCATGTGGGACCCACAAAGGTGGGAAGTGAAAAAAAATTTGAAATTTGAAATTTGAAATCATTTTAATTTTTTATTTTTATTTTTAAATTATTTAATTTTTTATTATAAAATAATAATTTTTAATATTTTATTCTATTTAATTATAAAAACATTTGTTATTTTGATCTTATATGTGTCATTCCGGTAGAGTCACGGTCATCAAGACGGAAATGGTGACGGAACAGTGAAAAGAGACCAAAAAAGTTTCAAAATGAAATGTAAAGACTCAATCTATATACATGTTGATGTTGGGGACCAAAATTTAAATTCGGACAAATATAGGGGACCATTTAAACATTTGTTATTTTGATCTTATACGTGTCATTCCGAAAATACCCCGACTTGCAGAGGCGATCATCATCAAGACGAAATGACGAAATAATGAAAAGACAAAAAGTTTCAAAATGCAATATAAAGGCTCAATCCATATACATGTGGATGTAGGGGACCAAAATTTAAATTCGGACAAATGTAGGGGACCATTTATACAGTTTAGTCTTGAAATATAGAAGTTTAATTATTAAAATGGAATTTTAGGTTAGTGACAAAATTCTTCTAATTTGGATTGCAAGGGAAAAAAAAAATCTAAAAATAGTAATCATATGGATCTTGGACCCCGACAGGAAAATTCCTCAAGTACAGAATTTAACTCTGTATTACTTATGCTATCCGTGTTAAATAAAAATTTTGTTTGAAATAATATTTCAACTAATCATACTCTTGTTTTTTATATACTCTACGTTCGGGGAAAAAAAATTACATTAATAATATTATTTTAATTTAACAAACTTGATTCTTTTTTTAAAAAAAAAAGGTAAAAGGGTGATGAAATGATGAATAGACGTGATCAAAATTTGTAACAAGTGTACATCTCCAGGTCTTCCACCTTTTGTTTTCCCATTGCTGGCTACTGCCTACTAGAATGTTTGATGATAACGACTGAATCCAAACAAAGTAATAATTTGACATTTCCATGTTGTTTCTTCTAATAATTTCTCCTTTAATCCCTAATTATATGTCAGAAGATTTATGTCTTAATTTGGTTTCCTTCATATGACAATATTTTTTTCCTTAACCTTGACCCTTTCTTTTCTTTCCTTCCATTTATATCTTTTTTTAGTAAGAATTGAGTACGGATTTATGGTGATTTCACTATTTAATATAAAGAAAACTATTGGAAGTGGGTAGCTGATCATTAAAGCGATTTGTGAAAAGTGAAAAGATGTGTAAGTGAATGGGGGAAAAGAAATTAATATTGTCTTAATGTACAGCCAGAAATATGTAAACACACTCTTCAAAATAGAATGATGGGGAAAAAAATGGAGGTAAATATTTTGAACTACACTTAATTATCAATAAAATACCATAAATTGGGGCTCCGTCCTTGCTGTATACCCTAAGTTCAAATTGTCTTTATTTAATACCAGAAGTTGAATTCTCTCTTTTCCGTCCATGAAACGTTTAAAAAGAAAACGGAGGCGTGCAAGCCACGTGACTATTATATAAGGTTAACGGAAGGGGCATTTTTAACATCTTAACCCACCCAGTCCCATGGTCACGTGCCTCGCCCGTGCCTCCCAACCACGTGGACCATCTTTGTAAAAGCAACCCAACACCCGATCCAAACCCACCCACCAGATCTCCAACCTTTCTTTGAAACTCAGAAATCCCGCAAGTGAAGTAAAAAAAAAAATCCTTGAAAGCACCGGATCGATCTTTCGATTCCGGTAAACATAGGTCGAATCGAAAACAAAGAAAACCCTAATTTTGTTCTTATCCTATTAGAAATCAAGCCACCACCATTGTAATTGTTGCGCTTTGGCGGAATTGGGGTGGATCTGACACGGAGCTGCAATCCGAATCCCCTCCCTCCATAGATTCCGGTCATGTCGTCCAGTAGCATATCGTCGGGAAATTTGATTTTGGAGAATGTTGTTTGTAGCAAGTGTAAGGGGGAGGCTTATGTGGTCCCGTCGAAGTCCAACGACAAGCCTTGGCGGTTATATTATAGATGCCACAACCATGGGTTCCTGAAGTAGGTGGATCACACCCTTATTGAATCGAGTTCGGTGTCCCGTTATGCAAGAAGAAGGTTCGTGAATGTAGGTGATTTACATGGAGCTATGTTGAATGGTGAAGGGATAGACGATTCTAGAGAAAAGGTTGCCACAAGACTGAAGAGGGGTTCGACAGAATGCAGCAAATGCAAGAGTACATTGGAGGCCATTTTTTTAATTGTTGTTGCAGGGTCAATTATCAATTTGATGGTTCTCCTAATGGTGTCGGTTATTCTTTTTAGAAGGTAAACTAGTGTTTAATATTTTAGATATTTGAAGGAGAATTTATTTGTGGATGGTGTTATTGTTGTAACTATAATCAGAATTATTTGTTTTTAGAATGTACTTGTTAGGTTTCTGTTAGTACAGTGAAATCGGTTGGTTGGGTTGTGTGTTTTTATCGTCAAGTTTAGTTCTTAGCCGGTTGTGTGTTGTTATTGTCGAGTTTAGTCTTTAGCCGGTTGTGTGTTGTTGTCGTCAAGTTTAGTTCTTACGTTAATGAAAATCGTCGACTTTTGTTTGTTAAAATTGCCGAATATGTTTGTTATTGAAATTTGGATAATGAAATTCGCATTTGGTACTTCAAATCATCGACTATATGTTCTTGAATTTTGATGAATTGTACGAGTAAATCGGTTTATGAAATTTTTAAAGTTTCATATTTCATCTAATTGGAGTAATCCAACTACATTAACTAATCGTTTCAACACTTTGGTGTTGTTTTTATTGCCTCAATCATCTACCAAAAGTGTTGCACTGAATCAAAAGGCAAACTGTTTGGAGTATATGTAACCACTTACAAATGTACACAAAAGTGCATCTTCCCACATTACTTGAAGGAATTTTTTTTTTTTTTTTGGGTTAACAATACCAAGGGCTTCGAAATCTACAAATGCATCCGGCATTTCATTAGGGTTAAACCTGATTATGACAACCAACATGTCCAAAATACAACCCATATTTAAAAACCATCTCCACACGACAGTTTCGGAGAATGGAAGTGCAAAATTCAAAATAGAATACTTAACCAAAATGCTTAATTGTCCCAAGATCAACCATACTTGATAGTGTACTAACACATAAAAGGAAAAAACACAAGTGAAATGCCAAACGGCTTAGACTTTGGTAGATTTTGGCTTCTTTGTTTGTTCAGGGCACTCATAATCCAACACGACGGGCTCAGCCGCAGTCTCTCCAAGTCCATCATTCTTTTTCTTGAAAGCATAGGCAGCTTTCAGCCTAGCAATGCACCTTCTCTTAATGGGAGCACAAACGTTTTTGTTTGCCTTTTTTTTCTTCTTCATTGCGTGAGACACACTTGGTTCCTCAGATGAGACTATGACCTACAATGTAGATGGAACATATTCATGAGTTCTTCAGCAATTGCACATAAATTGAATGGAAAAAGTACCAGAACAACCAATATGGCACTACAGTACCTGTGCAGTAACAGCTGCAGTTTGTCCCATTTGGTGATGACCCAAATCACCCGCACCAGTTGCATGTTCCATTCGCCCCAGTTTTGTAACAGATGCAGATCGCTCAGAACTTTTAACAGCCTACAACAAGTGAAGTTTAGTCAATGCCTTTTTTCATGGTTGCACCAACATTAACAGCAAAACACTATATAAACTCCACTACTTTGTACCTGCGAAACTTCGAATGTATGTTACAAGTTGTCAACATTTGGAGTGTCCTCCACAATTGGATCAGTCAGCAGCAAATAGGAAGTTAGTTAAGGTTAAAAAAAACAAAAATAAATCAAACTCTTGAAGAATAGTATTAAAGGAAGGTATGAAAATACTGTAAACAAACCTGTGGCCGCTTGAGTTTGTTGATAATACCATGAATAGCAGCATGAAAATCACCGTTTAAGTTGGTGCAAACTAACCCACCAAGTCCCTCAACAGCAGCAGATTTGGACTTTTTTCGGCAATCAGACTAAAAAAAAGGGAAAAAAAAGTTCAAAACTCTAATTTGTAATCCTTATTTTTTTTATGTATATATATATATTAGAAAAGAATAAACCCCGACTATTTAAGGAATTTACCTCAAATTCTGGGCAATCCACTTTAGTGTGACCATATTGTGGGTAGTAATCACACTTGACAAAGTTCTGAGGTTAATGGTCAGTATGATAGCCAAATGCATCGTGCCAACTACAGTACGGGGTATTTGCGTCAAACTGTAAGAAATCATCTTCAAATTGACTTTCATTTGGAGCATTTGGTGTGTTTATCACCTGTAAGAAATCATCTTCAAATTGACTTTCATCTGGAGCATTTGGTGTGTTTATCACCTGGAAGGCAAACAAATGAAACGTATTTATATATATATATATATGTATAATATTGAACTGATGTTGTAATAGAACACAAAGGGTGAAACATTGTTCACATCACCTCATCAAGCAAAATGACATCATCTGCAGTTGTGTCATTTGTTGGTTCACTATTTTCTGGTCCAATAGTTTGGCCAGCACCACCACCCTCCGTGTTCATGTTGTTATCTTGCATCCAATTACAAAAATCCATAACTTCGCATGTGTCGGCTGTGTGGCCATATTGATGACAACACTCGCAAAGTGGCGGTATTTCATCATGTGGCCTTCCAGCAGTCATGTTTGCTTCTGCATCTCTTATTTCCTGCAGCTGCAACAACAACACTATCATCATCAAACTTGGAAAAACATCACTAATCTCAAATATAGGTGTAAACCCTAACATAAAAAAAACGTTCAAAACACTAAGGATTGAAAAGAGTTGTTTCCCGTCTTGCCTCCGCTGCCTTATTTTTCTCCCTTCTCTTCTCTAATGCTGGACAGATTGATACAAAGTGTCCTGTGACTTTGCAATATACACGAAAGGAGTTTGGCGTTGGTTTCGGACCCCTTCTCCCCTTTTGACCAACATGTGGTTCGGCATTATTGGTAGTTATTTTAGCCTTCGGAGGCCTGCCTTTCTTTTTTGGCTGAGGTGGATCCACTGGTGGCTGTCACATCACCAATGAACAAATTAAAAAGAAAACTAAAGAAATTAAAACCAAATCTCTATTACTTTTCAAAACCTGAAAAACAAACTACGCACCTTTGGTTTGAGTGTTGACAGCGGGATCCCAGCCTTTCTAGCTTCTTCTAAATCAGGGCACGTATTTTTTACTATGCTCACCCCGACAATAACCACATCTATTTTTGCCAGGACCAACCTTCCTGCTGGCTTTTAGTGAACCCTTTTTGTTGGTCTTAAGAGTAACAGCAGCTTCTTTGTTTCTACTATGCTTTGGCCTTCTAGGTTGAACTTTGAAAAGTGGAGGCAAAATGGGAGGGTCTATTCACTTTGGCCAGTACTTAGGCCCATTGATTGGATATATTACGGGTTTATATGCCTTCAGGTACTTGTCCTTCTTATACCAATCACCCACATAGTTTTCTACCACATCATTCTTATCCCAGATTGCACATATTGCATGTGGACAAGGAAGACCTGTCAATTGCCATTTCCTGCAAGCATATGTCTGATTATTCAGATCTACACACATCTGTTCTAAATGATTCCTCCCCTCATACTTCCCATTTCCAGCATATTCGCAGCTAAATCTTGTGGCTCTATCCTTGTAGGTCTCCAATTTTTTAAAAATCTTTGGACCAATAACAACAAAGTTTTTATTGATCCAGTCCCTCTTCTTCTTGTTCCTCTTCATTAGATACAGTCGCAGCCATTCAAACATACCAATAATGGGCAGCCTTCTTGCTTTTAATATGGCTCTATTAAAACCCTCACAGATATTGTTGACCAGCATGTCACATTTAGTGCTTCTGAAAGTGGGCTCTTGACCAGGAACTAGGTTCTAATTCTTTCAACCACTGCCATGCACCTTCATTGTAATCCTTCAGTTCATCCATCAACCTATGAAACTCCATTTCTGTTGTGGCCTTGGCTATATCAAACATCTTTTGATTCATCTCCAAACCAGGGAACTTATTCTTGAAATTGTTCCACAAGTGCTGGACACAATGTCGATGTGATACTTTATTCAGCACTTGATTTACGGCATTCGTCAGTCCCTAACAAATGCAAAGACAGCAAACTGAGTAAGCGCACACATTTACAAACAGACCAATATAATTAAAAACTGCATAATCTACAAAAGATAAGAGAAAAGTGCAACTTAATTAAACAAGATGAGCTATTACCTTTTGACGGTCTGAAATGATAACCCATTCTGGGGTGTTTCGGATACCCAAATCTTCAACAAGCCAAGACAGAAACCATGTCCAACTAGATTCATTTTCAGTCTCAACTGCTGCAAATGCTATTGGAAATATGTTGTTGTTTGCGTCGAAACCTACTGCTGTCAGCAGCTGCCCCTTATATTGAGTCTTCAAAAAGGTACCATCAACCCCGATGATTTTCCTACACCTTTCCTTGAACCCTTTCTTGCTGGCTGCATAACAAACATACATCCGCAGAAACCTATTGGGATCATCATCCTCACATATAACCTGAATTGAGGTCCCTGGGTTAGCCCTTGTAACTTTTTCCATGTAGCACTCTAAATCTGCATATTGTTCTGTAATCTTCCCCCTAACCTTTTCAAGAGCTTTTTTCTTTGCATTCCATGCTTGTGTTCGAGAAATAGTCAGCCTATGCTCATTCAAAACCCTAAATTGCAGGTGACTCACACTGATTTTAGGATCATCCGCAAAATCAGCGACATACCAATCTGAAACTATGTCTGAGTTCACATTTCTGCTACTGTTGACTCTTCCACAGGTGTGCTTGGTGTTCACTGTCCTAATTTGAAATGTAGGATCCTTTTCATCGTCAACTTTCACTCCATAAACCTCCCAATTGCAATTCTCACAGTATCCTCTGACAAACTTCTTATCATTTTTCTGAAAATTGATCTTTCTCCTGTCCTTTATTCCATGTTGTCTTAGAGCTGCCAATAAAATCCACTTGGTTGCAAATTGCTCATGCAGCTAAAATTTTGGGTTCCCCATGTCTTTCTTTGGGTCAAACACTAGGTTTTTCTGTTCATGGCATTCACTATCATCATCTTCATCACTTCCAGCTATGCTGTGCAGATTATCACAAGACCCACAATCATCATCACTTTCATTCTCTCCACTACCAGTTCCCACCCCAACATCCTCATGCCGTACAAACTCTGATTCACTTCTATATGAGCACCATGTAGTCGATTCCAGCCTTTCATCGACATATTTCTTAAAATCTTCATCATCTTCACTCATCTCAAATTCACTATCAATATAGTCTTCATCTTCACTGTCCTCATCTTCATTACTATCCACCTCATTATCAACCCGGACACTCTTCATGAATGGATCAAACTCAATTGAAGCTATCCTAAAAACTTCCACCAACCTGTGGGGAGTCTTCATCTCAATCAGTCTACCGATATCTTCATCATCTTCAATCCTTGTAAACTTGGGAGTGCCCACATCATCTGGCACAAGATAGAACAATTTATGTGGCCTACAATACCCAGTCTTGTCAATTAGCTTATACAAAGCTTCAACTGTGAGCAACTCGTAATTCACGTCGTCAAAATACTCAGCCTCGCCCTCTACATATTTGTAATCACGCTGGAGAATGAAACCACCACTATCCCGCAATTTCACTGTTAACATCTTCGATCCATCAGCTGTAGCACCAAAAAAATAAGCCAAATAAAAATTCCATATAGGGTGTAATATACTATCTAGCAAACAAAAGGACTAAACCTAACCTAACTACATACAGAAATGAATTAACTTTATGCTGTTACAGCCTTCATATCAGATATTCAAAATTCAAAATTCAAATTTCAAATTCAACCTGTCATCTGACAGTCGACTTTCACTGTTCAAAGTGACGTCATTGTACATGTTAGATCGTACATGTCACCTGATGATGTCGTAGCAGGACTTTTTTCAAAATTCAGAATTTAAAAACTCAAATATCCCCAGAACTGATTAAATCAGATATTCAAAATTCAAATTTCAAAATCAAAAGTTGACATCCTGTTCACAATGACGTCATCGTACTGTCACCTTATGACGTCATAATAGAAAGACTCCGTTCCATTTTGTTTTTTGATCACCATAACCGATTTGTAATTAAACCCTAATACAAATGCATTAAAAAACACTTGTTCTAAACAGATTCTCAGGAAAAGCCAAAAAAAAAAAATTTTAAACACTAACACGAGGAGTTTCAGAAACCCAGGAACCATTTTTTTTTCCTATGACATCTAGATCTCCATAAAAGGCACATGGATCCCATAAAACTTCTAATAAAAAAATCAATCTGCACAGAGACGAAGGGTCTAAAACCCGGTAAAAGAATTAGAGTCGGAATAGAAAAGACACTCAACTCCCGTGAAGAACCTATAAAAAATAAACCCAAAATACTCAGATCTACCCAGATCTACTGAGATCTACTCAGGTGTACGAATAGAAAACTTACCATAGCCAGGAGCTTCATGTTCGTACTCATCCGGAGGATTGAAGTCCACTCCTCTCCACATCCTAAGATGACAAGCAAGCAAACTCAAACCTAAAACCTATTCAAGTCTCAAAAATCTTTTATTTTACCCACATTCGTTTTTCCTTTTTACCTTTTCGATTCGATACCCTGAACCCTAATTTCCCCCCTCCTCCTTCTTTTTTCTCTGTAGTTTGACTCGAGAAGGAAAAAAATAAAAGTGTTGGAAGTCAAAGGGGGTAATGAAATAAGTGTTACCCCGACTGTAGCCTAGTGGGTCCCACATAGTTGGGAGGCGCGGGCGGGGCACGTTACCACGGGCCTGGGTGGGTTAAGATGTTAAAAGGCAAAAATGCCCCTCTGTTAACCTTATATAATAGTCACGTGACTTGCACGCCTCCATCTTCTTTTTAAACGTTTCATGGACGGAAAAGAGAGAATTCAACTTCTGGTATTAAATAAAGACAATTTGAACTTAGAGTATATAGTAAGGACGGAGCCCCAACTTATGGTATTTTATTGATAATTAAGTGTTTGAACTATGTACATGATCTGCAAAGTGGGCACGATAACAATTATATACTCTCTCTGTCCTGAAATTATTGTCCGATTTAGACTTTTTTAATTTAAATTGTACTAAAAATGAAAACTTAAATTAGACAACAATTGTGGGACGGAGAGAAAAAAAAATCATAATTATCAATAAATAGAACTCTTTTTTTAGAGCAGAAATATTGAAAACTCTGTATGCATGTTCACTGGAAAGGAGGATGGAGGTGGGAAGGTGCAATGTGGACAAACTCAATGACATCAGTTGTGATGACGATTCAAATCTAGTTTGATAGGACTGGACAAGGTGTTTGATTTTACATTTTCTTTTGGGTGAAATAATTTGCTTGACTTTCATCAATCCAATGTAACATCATAGTCCAGAGAGCAGCGTTTTGGAGGGGTTGGTCCAAGCACGAGACCGTGATTTGATTATTTGATGTAATCTCAAAATTCAAGTCGCTCACTTTCACGACAACTAAATTTAATTTACTATTCTTAAAAATGTTAATTCCTTCCATTTTGAAAAATATTATTTCGTTTGAATTTTTTTATTTGTAATACAATTTAATAAAAAAAATTTAAAAAAATTAAATTAGACAATTATATAACGGAGGGAGTAACAAAAGACGAACATGTAAATTTAATTCAACGTCCGATAAAGTTACTATTGACGACGTGACATGCATGAAACATAATTTATCAGTCTCAAAATTAGACTAAAATGTCTAAATGGTCTCTTACATTTAGGCCTATTTGAATTTATGTCCCTAATATTAATATTTCAATATCGTAGTCCCAAACATTATGTTTTCAAACTTTTTTAGTCCCATTACACTGTTTCCGGCCATTGACATACCGGAATCAGGGGTATTTTCGTCTTTTAATTTAATTTCAATTTCTATTAAAATTAAAATCATTAAAAATATTTTAAATTCAGATTGCATTATTTAATTGTTCAAATATTATTTATTGATTTAAACTATTATTTTAAAAATTATATGATAATATTTTTAATTAATAAATAATATTTTAATAATTAAATAATAAAATTTTAATTTTAAAATATTTTTAATGATTTAAATTTTAATAAAAATTCAAATTAAATTAAAAGAAAAAAATACCCCTATTTCCGGGATGTCAACGGCCGGAAACAGTGAAATGGGACAAAAAAAGTGCGAAAACATAATGTTTGGGACTACGATATTGAATTGTTAATGTTAAGGACGTAAATTCAAATAGGCCCAAATGTAAGAGACCATTTGGACATTTTAGTCAAATTATTGTCTAATTTAAATTTTTATTTTTAGTTCATTTTACACTAAAAATAAAAATTCAAAACAAACAAAAATTTGAGGATTAAGGGAATACAAGCTAGCAGATGGTATTTGCATAATTTCAGGCATACATTAATTAGCTAGGAGCTAGAGATCAACACCCTAAACATGGTTATCAAATCGACACATTTTGGGTTCAACAAGAGGGTATCAATTACTGAGTTAAAATGGAAAAGATGACAGGATTCATGGAAGTTTCCCATTTAAGTCGAGCGCAAGTATAATAAATATGTGTTCGTTTCACGTACCACATTTTTTGGTGTCGAACCCAAAATAAACAACTATTAACTATAACACTAAACGCATTTCTATTGGGTACGTAGTATTACTGTACTTTGGAGGAGTAAAACCTCCAAAAAAGAAAACCAAAAGCGAAAGAGAGAAAAGTCGACGCCCAAGTCGTCTCCGGCGTACCCCACCACCCAAAGGGGTCACCGTCAATTCTCAGTATCATCATCATCAAAAGAAAGAAGACGATTATTTGGATGTCAAACAATCTTATACTCCTTTTCTGGAATGGGCCCATTAAATTCCTTAGCCACCCTTCTTCTTCTCTCCAAAACACACTTCACCATCAATCAAACCGGCCCTTTGAAGCTTCTTCGGACATGGCACGAAGCTCCCCACGAAACAACTTCACTTCCACCATAAAACTCTCATGAACTTCGATCCGCCACTCATTCACTACTTCTTCATCATCAGCCACCATGGATGGCGGTCATCATGGAAGCTACTACTCTCCTTATAATCATAATGATCCGCCGGCTAGTAACTCAGGGACGCCGCCGGAAGACAGCGGCGCCTCCGCCAGAGTATATGGTGTTAGCAACCCGTCGGAGTTCCAGGTTTCGGAGTTCTTCGGGCTTGATGATTGGATGGATGTAGATCCGTGTACGTTAATGATGGGTTCACAGTCAGTTGGCTTTGCCCACCAAACTACTTGGCCTCTTCGTGATGAAATGGCTGGAACCAACAACATTCAGCAACATGAAAATACTGATACAAGTAAGCATAATTTTTTGTTCCTGAGAGTCTTTTGTTTTTAAGGGTAGTATTACTAGAAAAACCGTTACAACGTTTCAGTTCAAAATCAATTAGTAATTAACGTTAATTTAGAGCGACGAATGAGTAGTAATAAATTTACCGAACTCGGATTTCTATCACAATATAACAAGATTAGTTGCATGGGGGGGTTGGAAATTAAGGATCGAACCATATACCATATGACTTTGGTTTCAGTCGATAAATTATTTCATTTCATGCATATTATACAATTCAGTGTAGATTTTTCAGGGGAGACTGGAGACAGTGGGGGGAGTACTACTACTGGTGCAAGTGGAAAGGGGAAGAAGGTAGTGAGGGAAAAGATTGCATTCAAAACCAAGTCAGACATTGAAATTCTAGATGATGGCTTCAAATGGAGAAAGTATGGCAAGAAAATGGTGAAAAACAGTCCTAACCCAAGGTACACATTTTCTCTCTTCATCGATCAAGTACAGAATAGTTTCATTTGATTTTGGGAAATCAACATTTTTTGTTGGTTTTTCTTATTGGGAAAACTATATATATACAATTACAGTCGGTGTGAATCCTTCCATCTAAAAGAGTACCCATTAAATTGCCTCTTGCCTTTCAATTAATTTTCATACCTCAATGACAAGTTTACCTTAACCAATAGGAAGCATTTTTTTATCAAGTCTCCTTAAATCTATGGAATCTTCTTTTTATTTACAACATCATTGGGAACAATTACCCATAATCCCACTTTTTAACCTTGTCAAATAATGTGGACACCAACAACCGTGGGTAACTTGTCATTTATTACTATTGCTACACAGTAATTATTATTTTCAACTTTGAAGGATGCTTACTTGTCATTATTAATTCGCTGATCAATCGTCGTTCGTTATTGCCGGCCGCATGATTTTCTTATTATAACAAGAATTGAAGAGTTTGATACTTTGACCACGAAGTAACTAACTGATTTGGAATTCATACATCAAAATGAAAAGCTTGAGTCTTCTTCCCTTTCTACGTTACGAAGATTCTGCCTATCTATCTTGGAATATAATAAATTTTTTTTTTTTTTTTAGCCTTCTTTCTTTTTTTTTGTTTTTTTTTGAATAACCGCACCTACAGGTATATATCATCAAAACTTTAAAAAATGGAAGTACTGCAAGTTTTGCAGTAACTTATTTTATATGGAAAATTTAGGCTCCAAACGTTACAAATTAAAATTACATGTAATTTTCTCAAAAGAGTGGAGCGGAACAGATATCACACAAAAGATTTTTCTCTACTCAAGCCAAAATAACTTGTTAGGAGAGTTTTGTCTCTCAAAAGATATTTATCCGACTCATATCTTTTGTGATATATATATATATATATATTTTTAATCACATTAACGTTGGTTTAATGGTATGAACTATAACAGTAAAGTATTATATGGCTCGAATTCGCAATAATTAGAGCAATGACTTCGAACACCCGGTGCTTAATGATATATCAAAAATATATATATATATCTTTATTTTGGACATTCTTGTTAATTATTTCTCTCTTCCCCTTAATAAATTACAAAAATATCCCTTTTGAAAAAGATGATCATTTTGCTATTATGCTTATTATAAACTTTAGATTTGATAGAATGAAGAATATTTTAATAAATACATTTTCTGATTTTTGTCAATTACTCTTATCCAAGAAAAGTTATTTTTGTTTTCGAACCAAAACATTGAAATAAAACAGACATTTTTGTTGGTTGGAAAAGGAGAGTGTACTATGTATGTTTAAAACTAATATAATGGTCATAAGTCTTGACAGAGGAAAAAAAAAAAAAGACAATTTTGCAACGTTTTCATCTCACGACCTCTTAGTCAATTCTATTCATATAAAAGGGGACTTCCCAGTAAGTGGAGAGGAATCTCTGATTTTCTTTTAAAATTTATTCTTTAAGGTAAAAGATGAATCCTCCACATCCTGTTCTAGAAGGAAGGCCTTCACACCCATTACATACCAAAAAAATTTCCCATCATCTTTTTACTCCTGCCACCTTAAGCTTGAAATCCAGCATACAGATATTTACAGAAAAGCATCAACAGCCAACATTCATCGCAGACTCTTGACATGTTCATATAATGTAATCAACAGGAATTACTACAGGTGCTCAGTGGAAGGTTGCCCTGTGAAGAAGCGAGTTGAAAGAGACAATGAGGACCAAAAGTATGTAATAACGACTTATGAGGGCATCCATAACCATCAAGGTCCTTCTCAATTATGACCACCTCAAGAGGGTTCAAAGCTTCTCCACTAGTGTCAGCATCAAATATGTAGCAAGAAGTTTTTATGAGTGCCGAGCATTGGCAACATCCATCTCAGTTGACAATCTTAAATCCCCCTTTTTTTCAGATGTCTTCCATCTGTTCTTGGCAGTTTTAACTAGACAAACTAGATAACCGGATGTTGTACCTCATGCACTCTTAGAACAGATATAGGTTCCGTAAATTAAATGTAATGCTAGTGGTTGGTTCCTTGTGGAGATTTTTTTCCCACGAGGATTGCAGTTTCTATATGATAACTACTCAATTCCAACCCACTCCATTCCCGACTCCACCAAAAACCTAACACGGATTAAGAGCTCAAGATGTCTCCTAAGTTGACAAGGAGGCAGAGCATCTTCTTTGACAATAACAAAACAGCAAACAGACTTCTTCTATGAACAGGATACAGATGGCAATACTCACATCAGGCTAAAGACAAAAGATTGTGTTTATCTCACTTTTCTGTAGGTTGGCACTAATTAAACGGTTTCATGAATAAGCTAGCTAATCATTTTCAACCAGAGGACAACTATGCATGTTAGTAATATATACCTGTTCTACTGAAACACATATCTTACCAACTGAATCATGACCTTGATTAAACATGATACGTCTTTTATGCTTTTGAAGACCAAACAGATCCACTTGGAAGAAAAATATCAGGATTCCGCACATGAATATTCAACTTGGCCAATTCTTTCCATTTGGTTGCTTTTTGCACGTGAGAAGAAATGCTCCACAGAATCTCCCCAGCTGGCTTACCCAGAAATTGTGAGGATGGTTTAACTATAGCATTTGATAGGGAAGGAGGTCTCTTACTGATCCTATTAATACCACTAGAAAGAAACCATCGAGCCCCAGAATGATTCTGTTTTCCAGTTATCAGGACTTGCCTACCAGCTGACACAATATTGATGCCTGCAACGTGTACCTCAGATATTTTAAAAAGTGGAGTGACCTGAGAGATCATCTTCTCATCATTCTCTTGAAAGCAGGCTGCTTCACCCAAGTTAGATTGATTGTGGCCGAAATCTGTTTCTGTGCTCATGTTGGCCATTTCTTGGTGTGGAGAAACAGAGAGTTTTTCTACTTGAATCAAAGCAAGCATAGGTTCACGAACCATTTCAAAATCACGAAATGGGTCTCTGAGTTGCAACCTAAACGCTAATGTGAAGTTGTTACCAAACAAACCACGCCCGGTTCCTGTCGTTGTTAGCTGTTCACTGTCCACATTCGAGAATTTTGCATAATGGGATTCTAAGAGTTTCAGTGTATATCCATCAACTTCACCTTCATAATCAACTCCTTGTGCATCTAATCTGATATAATTATCCAAGGAGATAGAAAGTTTCATCAACCCAGTAAAGTTCTCATTTGTGAAATCCGAAAATTGAGACGCGGTTACTCCTGAAGGGCCAACAACTTCATCCAGTTTAAATCCTTCACCTTTGGCATTACAGTTTCGGATAAAATGAGGCATTATTCTTGATGGTGCTTCTTCATATGACAAACCAGACTGAATCCTTAACCCTTCAATTGAAAGAGCCTCAATATTAGCCAACGCTAAAGGAACAAGGTTTTCCAGAGAAACGTATTCCGAAAGCAAATCTTCTGATTCAGAGCCTAAACACAGGTGGTGAGCATTCTGAACAGCCACGGAGTCTCCATCAGTCTTCTGCATGCAAAACGAGCAAGTATTCACCCTGCAATCAAACAGCAAACCCTGTTAATAAGTATCAAGCAAAGGTCAGCACAGAATTAGGGAAATTAAAATACTATTCTCAAAAAGGTGTCGACAAACCTATCAAGAACTTCTGCACTACATTCATTTTCCAGGCTGATTTGTTGCATCGTCCTTCCAGTAATGTCTTGCAAAGGCATCACTTCATTTGCTTCAAAAAACATATGTTCAGCTCCCCCAGATGCCCAGTGGCGTAGTATGTCTATCACGTCTGAACCCATTATAGCTGGTAGGACAACTTGATTAGAAACTTGCATTATCAGCTTTGCACCATTTCTTGCCCCTCTAAACAGAGATGAACTCATCGATCGTAGAAACCCTCCACCAGAGATCTGAATAATAGGGCCAGAACCTTCTCCTAGAGGAGGCAATTCTGAAGGTTCTTCAGGAGCAACATAGATTGGGCTTCCAAATCCACCAGAAATGGTTTGAGGGGAGTTCTGGAAAAGCTTCTCATTTAGACCCCAACTTTGCATTAGAGTTTCAGTTTCCAAGTTTTCAAGCATTTTTGCATTTCTTCGGCTTCTTAATGACTGACTCACCCTGTTATACTCTTTTTCAGCTTCTTGGATAGCCATCGACAAATCAAAATCATCAGAGCATGCAAACCGGCCAGAGCCAGTTCGAGAAAAACCATTGCCTTCCATATCTTCTGTAACTGAGTCCAAGTCAAGAACCGACTCTCCGAACATATGGCATTCCTTTTCAAACTGTCTGAGTAGACGCTCTCTTGGAGACTCAGGCTCGCTATTATCAGAACTCATATCTATAGCATTGTCATCATGGCCAAACGTATCAAGAAACTCATTAGCCACTAATTCGTTAACATCATCTAGACTACGTGATCTTACCATCCTACCTGCCCCATGGCTAAGATTGGGCTCCACATTGTTCTCTTGCTCAATAATCTTGCTAACATTAAAAAAAGCATTCGGATCTGGTGATTTGGTAGCTAAGAAATTATATGAAACCATTTGGGGTTCATCCCCAGATGGTACTTTTACACCTTCGCCATCCTCTTCATACGAGATTTCCTCAGCATATTTAATGATACTATCAAAATCAAGCTCATTCCCCGAACTTGGTTTCCATCTCTCATTAGAACTTGCCAAATCTTCAGAAAATATTTCTGCATCATCTGAAGCTTGAATGACAGATTCCTGAGCACTTTGAGAATGCTCAAGCTTCAGCTCATCAATTGTCGGCAATTCAATACCCTGTTCAATAACATCAAAATCTATATCTTCAAGATCCTCAGAACCTCCACAAATAGTTTCAGTTAATGAAGCAGATTTGGCACTAAGTGGCACCAGATTTTGAGACTCATTAAGATTAGAAACTTTCCCTTCGTCAAGTTTCTGGTACAAGAGAGTAACTGATTGAGCAAGCTCAGACTTTCGTTTGGCGGATGCTTCAAGAAGAAAGTCCATATCTAATGACTGTGAAGAAACATGGTGCATTTCGTTGGATGTTTTTCTTGAAATACTACTAAGCCTATTAAGAGCACTACTAAGGCTAATTCCGGCAACATCTGGAGGTGGACACACATGAGCACTGACCCCAATAATATCAGAAACCTTCACAAAATGACTTGCATCAAATGAACCATCCCCTGGAATAGTAAATCCAAAACTAACATTCAGCACCGCGCCTTTGCCCTTGCCTTTAAGCTTAAAACTCGTAGTCCATTTCCCTGCAGTCCTCTTTTCCTCCTCCAATTCCTCCCACGTCAGAGGAAGCAACCTCGCCAGGTCCACCCAGTGATTCCCAATATCTAGTGTTGGAGCCCCAACAACGGAAGCCTGAAGAAGGAAGAGTTTGGGCTCATACTTCAATGAATTTTGGGGTCCATTTCTGTTAACATGAACAGAACATTGATGCATCAAAGTTTCTTCAAATTCAGCTATTCCCTGGGAAACTCGAACCGGCTGAGTCCGGAACACCTCATCCTTCCTTTTCCAGTTTACACAGAGCTTGAGATCATTGAAATTTGAGGCCAGACCCTCGATCGAATGTACATGGAGAAAGAATAAACAATTGAATCTATGATGACTACGTAAATGCGTCAAAGTCTTTATGGGATTCCACCGCCAAATTGATGATTTCTTGTTCTTGTGGGAGACATCATGTATAGCAGCCTTAGTATCAGACCCAAGGTGAGACTGAGATAGCAATGCCTTGGTTGGGCCTCTCTGCAGATATAGAGCTTGGCTTATTTCCTCAATATCTCGCAATAGTTGCCCACTGCTCAAATCCTCCTCATTGCTCATCTCACTTATTCTTCAACAACTATATCTGCGAAAGATGAAAAATAAACAAAATCTTAGCCATAGATATTTCAATCAGCGGTGAAGAAACTTGCAATTCATGGAACCTATATGGGAAAAGTTCAAGGAAACTGGCAGATGAGACTCTTAAGCTATACAATATTCTTTCAACACAGAGATAAATCACACAACTAAGACCACCAACGACATGAACCAAGATCAGCCATGTCTTGCATTTCCACTGGATTAGCAACTGAATGTCCTTTTCCCTGCCCACTATAACTTCTCATCGGCCATAATCATAAATACGACTAATAAAAGCCTAAAATGTAGTTGATGAAAAAGGACTTCCTGATCATAGAATAAACTTACATAGCAAAGCAACACCTTTACCACATTCTTAAGCAAACAAATTCTCTTCTCTGTCAATTTCTTGAAACGCTAACAACCGCATAGAGTCCCAGCAAAACAAGATACACACGTTCGACCTTTTGACTCTTTAACTCCTAAAAACAAGAGCCCAATCCAACCATCTGACCAGGGTCATAGAAGAACAAACACCCCTTTTATGATGTAGCAGTTTTATATTAGCTTACAATAGATTCAAGTTTATTTCTTTCTCGACTGATTACCGTATAATCGAACTCTCTAATAAACCCGAGGTTCATAATTCAAGATTACTCAAGCTTCCAAGAAACCTCCCAGAAAAAGGGTAAGGGGAATCATTCAACGAGAAATGCTAAGTCATCATCAGAGAAAATTTTTCCATCATTACTCGAAGAGACCAAGAGGGTTTCCAACACAAGTAATCACAAGTCAAAATAACATGAATTCAGAAGTTCACAAACCAGAAAAATGCTCGGAATATAAAATTTTTCAACGAAGCAAGGCAGACAGACTCACCTGTGAAAAAGGACTCTGCTATGAACTGCAAAAATGATCCAGCCTCCAGGAGTTGATTAGAGATGTACAAGATTGAACATAGAGGCAAAAACAGAAAACTGGGGAGAAGAAGTATGAAGATTCCGGGTCTAATCTGAAGGCCGTGTTGTTGGAACAGTATGTATGACTTTCTTCTTCTTCTCGGCAGCCATTTGATTCTGACTGACCCCAGTGCACGGTAACTCTTTTTGTTCTCTTGAAGTTTTCACTTTTCAGTAGAATTATTTAGGAAATTGGGAGAATATATTAACTTTATGTCATTTAGTGGTTAATTAATGTTTGATTCAGCTGTTTGAGGTGTGGTACGTAGTAGTAATAATTTATTTTCTTTTCACTTAGTATAGATATCCTTAAGTTTGGGGCGTTGGAATTGTGCATGAACAAAATTAATTAACTTTCACTGTCCAAAGAGATCCGTCCGAATCAAATAAGAAAGATTATGAGATTTTTACTTATACAAAAAAAAAAAAAAATCTATCCGAATCAAATAAGGGGCAAATAAGAATAACTAATTGTGACATTATATATTTTTTTATATGCATTTCTAAAAAACTATGAGAAATTTCTTCATCTTCCAAATTGAGAATCGAACTTGTGAGTTATGATTCTCGTTCATTTCACGAATTGTTAGTTTAATTTTGTTAGAACTATTTTCCCTCTTTTTTAGCACCTCGTATATATATAAACATGAAATAATTTAAGTATAGCTGGATAATCAAAAATAAGATGAACTTGATAATCGTAATTCAGTATGTTTTAGAAAAATTAGTTTGTACAGACGTAAAACATGGTGATTGTTTCAAAAATTTGAAAAGTTTTGCTAAAAAATTATGTAAGAAAATACCTTTTTTGTTGCTACTTTTTTTTTTTTTTAGAAATTTCAATTGCATTGATTAGAAAAGGAGAATACACAAAGATTATAATCCGGGAAACACAAAAATATCTAACTTTGTGAGAATATGGGAAAAATATATATTAAAGAATTATGTTAGTAGGTTAGTGAGAGCAACCTGATAGGTTGAAGTGAATTTCCAATAGGAACAAATAATTCAATTCACCATAACTTGAATTCACAGATAAAACTACGCCTGTTTGACCACGGATTACTTTAGTTCCTCTGAAAGCGTGATATATTACTGTATATGATTATTTTCTATACAACGCCTCGTAAATTGTCATCCAACTCATTTCGATAAGCAAAAAAGATAATGCCATTATAATAATGCCATATAAGGTCTCACAGAATCCAGAAAACACAAAACTTCTCCCAAGAAGAACATCATCATCATCATTTTGGTTTTTTTGATACCCAAAAATGGAAACTTTGATACAGGCGCCTTACGGCGCGACCGTGCGCCTCATGTTATCATCACTGGAACGTAATCTGTTGCCGGATGCTGTCATTAGAAGACTCACTCGGTTGCTTTTAGCCAGCCGCCTTCGCTCCGGTTACAAGCCCACTACAGAGCAGCAGCTTTCCGACCTTATGGAATTCGTTCATTGTACTTCGCTATTTCTCACTTTTGCTTCCCTCATTTCGCATTTCATTGTTGAAATCTTTGTGGGTTCTTCGGGT
This sequence comes from Oldenlandia corymbosa var. corymbosa, assembly GCA_949775105.1. Taxonomy (NCBI): domain Eukaryota; kingdom Viridiplantae; phylum Streptophyta; class Magnoliopsida; order Gentianales; family Rubiaceae; genus Oldenlandia; species Oldenlandia corymbosa. The sequence goes on along the minus strand of OX459119.1, from coordinate 6,415,222 downwards.
TTTGGGGGTTTATGGTTTTTTTTTTAATCTTTTTGAATTTATTGAAAATGGATAGTGGGTTCTGCTTGATTCTCAAAAATATTCAAGTTTTTGAGCTGATAATAGTTGTAAGTTTCGGTTTTTTAATGGTGGGATGAGTTCATTTTGAATTTTCCGTTGTTAGGTAGAATCTTCGCTAAACCCTCAAGCCTTAATTGATTACTACTGAAAGTTACCGACGGTGGATTAATGTGGCGATAACTTACGTCTCGATTTTTATTTTGTCAGTAACGTGTATTTAATTCTTGTGGCATTGTGTTTGTGCAAATTCCTCGAGTCATTTATGCTACAGTATTTGCTAACATTTTTGGTGGATCAGGTAGTTCAAATGTGAATTGGTAGTATCTGGCTAATGAAATAGGCTGTCGTTTTTATTATAAAAACCTAAAGGTTGGAAAATTATTTTGTTTTGAACTGCTCACTCTTCACTAAGTGTTTTTGTAACGTAACATCTCTTTCATTTACAGTTTTGTTTTATACATATTCCGTCCCACGTAAATGTATTTCCTGATGTTTTGGTGATTAACAGTTGCTTTCTTTATTACCAATTCGGAGACTTGAAAACTTTACTTTAGTAGTTGAGGTTCAATAACTAATGGTGCTTTTGCATTCCGCTAGTCATTTGTGCTAAATGATGTCATTTTGTATATTCAAATTTCAAAATTCTACTGAAAATGTGGTGGTCATGTTTTCCATTCTATTTTTTCTTACTGCTCGTATGCTCCTCTCTTGATGCAGCATTGAGAGAAATGCCAATAGCCATCAATACTGAAGATGCAAAAGCTCAGCATTATGAACTTCCTACCTCCTTCTTCAAGCTTGTTCTTGGAGAACATTTTAAATACAGGCAAGCTTAAATGCACATTATAAAGTTGTATCATTTTATCTTATCAAGAGATAGTTTGCATGACAGATTCTTTCAATTCTTTCATTTTGACGTAATGTTAGAGGTTAAACACCTCTGTTCAACCCGTATGAGTAACCAACTTAAATAGCAATCTTTGATGATTATCGCATATTTGTAAAAAACATAGCTGGTGATACAAGAAGCTGAAATACTCCATGGTACATTCTGTGCCACTCTTGCAGCTGTTGTCTATTTACAGACAGCTCAAAGAGTCTAGAGGATGCTGAGAAGGAAATGTTGGAGCTTTACTGCAAGAGGTCACAACTAGAAGATGGTCATACTGTTCTTGATGTTGGTTGTGGCTGGGGATCTCTTTCTCTCTACATTGCGCAAAAGTTCAGAAATTGTAAGGTTACAGGGATATGCAATTCAGTAACCCAGAAAGCACACATTGAGGAGCAGTGCCGGTATTTTTGCTAATATTGACTTCAACCAAGATGACACTTGTTTAGCATAATGCTGACTGAAAATTTTAAATTGAAGAACGTAGTCTGGGATCCTGTTTGTTGTTTTCACTGGTTGTTATTAAAGTTCCCTTTCTGAACAATGCAAAATTTGAAACTTATAGGGCTCGCCAGTTGCAGAATCTTGAGATTATTGTTGCAGACATTAGCACGTTTGAAATGGAAGCATCCTATGACCGGATATTTTCCATTGAAATGTTTGAGGTATGGCTCTCCCATCCTTGTTTCCAAAAAGTACATGTTGCCTGCCGTGTCTTATTTTGTTTCCATTTTTTCCCTTCCCCCTTCTTTTGGTTGGAAAAGCATATGAAAAATTACAGGGACCTTCTCAAAAAAATATCAGCATGGATGAAGCCAGATGGCCTTCTTTTTGTCCATCACTTTTGCCATAAAACATTCGCCTACCACTTTGAGGTATTATTGGTTTCTGTTTTTACTTTTTTTGGTCGTTTTGAGTCTGTAAATTCGCCAATGTCGATACACTAAGCCATTTATCCATTTTTGTTTGGCGTCTAACTTTTGTTTGTTTTTGCATGTTGTGTAGGATATAAGTGAAGATGATTGGATTACTAGGTACTTCTTCTCTGGAGGTACAATGCCTTCAGCAAATATGCTCCTTTATTTTCAGGTGAGCTCTGTTCGTGAGCATTTTTATCAGCTTCTTTGTTAGTTTGTGTTGCCCAATAATGTCCTTGATTGCTTCTGGTGTGGTTGGCTTGTTCCATCCTCCTTCGTCCTGTAGCTGGTTCCTGGATTTCATTCAGTGGATTCTATCATTCACATTATGCTTAAAATATCTGTTCTTTCCCATTGCTTTGAAGTATCTGTCTAGAATTGATATCTTATACCGAAAGCAAGGGAAACTATTTTTATAATTCTGTGAATGTCTGAATCTCATGCTTAAGAAAGATGAAATTACTGTTAATTCTCTGAGGAAAAAAGTGTGTCTATTAACCCATGCATATATTGGCTGCTTAGAGTTGATAAAGAGGTTAATCATTACCAAATTTATGAAGTAATAATTTACAAATCTCTCTTTAAGGCTATATCATTCCCTATTTGATTGCACTTCCTATATCAGTCTCTGTATCCACTACGATTTACTGAATTTGAGTTGCATTGTTGATTTTGAGATTGAGAAGTCAAACCTTTTGGATGATTTTGGTATTGAGATGTTGGTATATATTGTTGTGTTCCTCACAGGATGATGTATCTGTGGTCAATCATTGGCTTGTTAATGGCAAACACTATGCGCAAACAAGGTATGTACTAAGAATTCATGTCAGTAACTTCACCTGTATATGGATAGGCATTAAGTGAAAATATTTACTGCATACCACGAAATCTTGTCCCAATTTAATTCCTTTTATGTTGTCGGTGTAAGTCTTCGATTTAAAAACTAAAATTTGAAGAAAGACCAACTCAAACTCATAAGCACCTTTCATTTATATGTCCTTGGCCAAGTTGCTGAGACAGCCTGAGTTGATAATAAGGTATGTATATTGCGATGTTTCTTGCAGTGAAGAGTGGCTTAAAAGAATGGACCAGAAGTCGAGTTCTGTTAGACCAATAATGGAATCAACGTATGGGAAGGATTCAGCTGTAAAATGGACGGTCTATTGGAGAACATTCTTCATTGCAGTGGCAGAACTTTTTGGCTATAACAACGGAGAAGAGTGGATGGTCGCACACTTCCTGTTCAAGAAAAAACTCTAATAGCTGATGCAAGCTAATATTTTCTACAAAAATACACCTTATTTGTTCGTTTAGTTACGATTCGCAATAAGTCAGTTGAAAGGTTTCTTTTTTACAGTGGGCTTTCAGAGTATGCAGTCCTCTGTAACAATATGATTTTTTTAAGTGCAAGCTAAGTAACTCAATTTGTGTGCTTTCCCGAAGGGGGAAAAAAAGAAAGAAAGTAGGGAGGACCAAGAACAAACTCATTTTGGTTATCAACGAAGAGCAAACAATTCGATTTTGGTGTTATTTCTATTGACTAGTGTAATCAGGCTCATATCCATTTCTATGTGAATAATGCCAGCAATCTACCTTTTGTTCGGTTATTACAAGGATAAATCTACCTGTAACACTTGTCCCTCACATCCTAGTTAGATTGACTGAGTACAAGAGTTGAAAACTAATACAACATAACCACTTGACGAAGCTTCAATCGTCTGTAACCATCTCATATTCAACAGCTGCTAGTAGCATACTTCTCTGTCCACCTGCAAAATACCAGAATTTGATTCATAAATCAAGTTACTATTGCAGCAATCTGCTCGGTAATTGTAGAATTCGTAAACTAAAAAGATACAAGTGATAGCCTAAAAACAGGAATGTACTTAACCACCCAAAAAAAAGGACGAAAAACAAAGAGAAATTCAATTGATCTGCATTTACTTGACCTCTCAAAGAAACATAAAGAGGACAGCAAAAATAAAGATGAATTGGAGTACGAAATCCAAATTGGTTAATGTTAAGCTCCAAAAAAGGTTCTGCCAACACTCAGCATTTTACTAGGAAGAAATTAGGTTTCACGCACTTAATGTTGACTTCACGATCATGCCCAGTAAAAGGGATTTTGCATCAGAAAGGACATACTCTCGCAGAATCTTCAATGCGAATCCAGCAATAAAATCACAAGGATACATATACAGTACAAGGAAAAACTGAAAAGTAAAATGAAAACAACAATGAATTCAACATAATTAAGATGGACATGAAAGTCTGGAACTAAAAGATTAACGAGCTAGATCATTGCATTATGATTTCCTTAAGTGCAGCAACACAATCTAACAGTTATCATTTAAATCATCCCCCTTTCTGGACCATACAGACTAAATCTAAAGAGTATAAAATAAGCTTCTCTAAAATTAAACTCTTATTTCCAGAAAAGAAAGAAAAAATTAAACTCTCATCATAAACATACTCTAAAAGGTACATTTTTGGAATATTGACATCACCATGTGATTGCAGAAGCGGCAAACAAACTTCTAATAAGCAAAATCAAAGGACGATTTTGGCATGAAATGGGATACAGAGAAAGCTAAATCAATAGAAAAAGGATGAAAAAATGGATCAAAGATACCCAAAAACAAAAATGAGATCAACAAATCATTTTAGTAAGAACAAGATCGCTTTGTCCTTTTCATTTCAGGATAACAAATGGTCGGCAGGATTGCAAGCTGACCTCAAAAGAATAGGAAAGCATAAAGGTTTTCACTAACTAGAGAATCTATTCGGACAATATTCAAAAGAGAGGATTAACAGAGAAACACAAAAGGGCCATACATACTTAAAAGGACACCATTCTAGATTCAGAAGGGAATTTCATTCTCGTAAAAGCACAAAGCATCAATTCCGGAAACTTTTCCATGCCAATGTCAACAGCATCCAGTATCCTACACTACTACTCAAACCAAGTAATTTAGCATCAAACATCCAATTCTTTATGTCACCAAAAAAAAGGTGCACATGTCAGGTTAGGAAATCAAAATTTATACCTGATGCGCAAGTACTGATACCCACTTGTACTATTTATCCTACATTTCTTGGGTGGTTTAATATCCAAAACACAGTGACTAAACTCTTACCACAGCTATTTCAAAGCAAGTTATCCATGTTTTCAATAGCGTGATCTCATCTAATCATATAATGAACCCATATCTTCATCCAGCCTTGCATATTGGTACGAAGATTAACTGTACTAAGAAGTTCATGGAAGCAAAGACACATTCAATTCAATGAAGAAAGGTGCCCAATCATAAGTACCTCAATCTTGTAATCTCCATATTAGCCAGAAACATCATTGGGGCTCTTAGTTTCAGCTTGATTTGTCAAATCCACAATGCTATCCGTTTCTAGGAATCGACTCAAATGCTTGTCATCTAAATGTTGCTGAAACACAAACGCACCAGAACTTTTACAACTGTAGAAAAATTTTCACCAGAGAGTGAGTGAATCTAACAAAATTTGAGAGCTTACAGATAAACATTCCCTGTACTTCTGCCACTCAGTAGCACAATCCTCCTTGTTCCATTGACCTTTCAAGTACCTCTCAGAATACCATCTACACTACCCACAAATTAAAACAAAACACACCAAAGATTCATCAATTAAAAAAAAAAAAAAAAAAAAGGCCAAACAAGGAGATAAAATCCAAAAAATAAAAATCGGGGTTTAGGGTTTAAGGATGAGATAAACCCTTTGCAATTCTCATCTTCTCCCAAGGAATCAAACAACAAAGAACAAAATTCAAAGTTAGTTGGGGTTAAATCTTTCATTTAGAAAGGTTAGAATCGTTCATTACCGGTAGAAGCATTTGTTATAAGCAGCCCTGAGATCAGCACAAGGTGAAGTTGGGCTCTTTTTCTCTCTCAGGATTCCCATATTCGACGGTTCTGGTGATTTCAACTAGAATTCTAATCACAACTTTTCTTGGAGCTGTTGTAGAAATAATTTCAAATGGTCTAATTTGACGGATATGTTGCCGCCTCCTTCCGGCAGTCCTTGCGGGATTTCAGATTTTTTGTCCGGCCGAGCCGTTCTCCCTCACTGGTGGTTTTGCCGCCTCGACGGTGTAGAGCGGAAGTCAGTTTCGAAATATTTTTGTTTCTTGGAGGGTAAGTTTGGAAAAATTGTTTTATTACTACCCGTACATGTAATTTGTACTCCCTCCGTCCCATAATTATTGTCCAGTTTTACTAAAATAAAAAATTTTATTTTTAGTCAAACTTAACTATATTTTACCTTAAAAAACCGGATATACCCCTACATAAGTAATTGTTTAACCACTAAGATTTTATGGATAATGCTTTTTACTAAGGACAAATGTGTAACTTGATCCATAAAAAGTTAAATTGGACAATAATTTTGGGACAAAATTTTTTGGGAAAAGTGGACAATAATTATGGGACGGAGGGAGTAATGAAGATATTCATCACAAACAAAAATACTCTGTTTCAAAAAAAAAATAATAATAATAATAAATACTCCATTTGTTCTCAAGAAAAAACTACTAGTGTAAAAATCAAGGTTGAACCAAACTATCTGTAGTAAGTGTAAATTAAGTAATTGAATAACAAGAAAATGTGTCACACTTTTTTTCCTCTACAAAATGGGGTCAAATCTACAAAATATTCACTCAAATTTTTCTAAATTATTAGTAGAGAAAATCATTACTACTGACAATCAATAGTGTTACATGATATTGTTTTTCCATAAATTGCGCAGTCGAAACCATAGAAATAGTAAGTAAGTAAGTGTTAGACCCGTCCGATGGACGGGGAGGTCGTGCATATTTAGAGATTTTAACGTAATAAAGCAAAAGTAGATTTTATAGTTTTATATATTTTATATTAAAAATAGAAAAACAAAAACATTAGTCATAATTTTTCAATAGTGAATACGATTTTCTTAAATTTAACACAGAAATAATGTTAACAAAAAGTGCTAAAGTCAAGGAGCAATTTATTAAATAGAAAAAATTATTTCAAAATGAATGATCAAATGTCTTGCAAAACTTCTTTGTAGACTACATTAGTAGTCTTGGCATCAAAACGTTAAATCTAGTGATAATTACATATACCTTGGCATCAATCAGGAGAGCTTCAAGACAGACTACATCTTTAGATTTTGCATAGGTTGGTTTCTAAGTTTGGAGCACACGAACATTAACTCTCCAATTGGACTTATCCTTGTGGAGGTGATATCTTCTAACAAATCGAAACGATCATCATAGGCCATATGAAAGTTTGACTTCGTATGATGAAAAATTGAGTTGGATCAATGGACGATTTTGGTACGAAAGAGCCTTGAAACACAAATTGTGTGTATTTTTAGGAATTGTGGGACGCTACGAACACGAACCATCGGCAAAAATCTTCAGCTTTGAAATTTAAATCTCCGAACAACTTCTGATAAGAATGGTTGAGATCATGTGATCCGAAGTTAAAAAAAAAAAAAATGATCAGTTGAGATTTGATATCCTCCATGAACAACTTTATCGGTAAGTGATACCATATTAATATATGATTTCAAAATTTGAACGGAAATCCTTCTTCCGTCTGCATTATAAGGCAACGAAAATTTGCATGGAATAAGAAGATTGGATGAATTTGAAATTGTAAGCATTATCACCATAGCATTTTTTTTTTTTGAAAAAACAAAAATCTATTCCATATCACATTCTACGTATGCATTATCACATTAGCACTTTATTAGCCTTATCCCTACTGAATGGGAAATTAACTTCAATTTTATCACCTTGGCATTAATCAACACCAGTATATAAATGTCATCATTCAAAATCTAAACGTGAAATCTGTTCATCATTCAGCTACGTTTTTTTTTCTTTTTATTTATTTTAATTTTAATTATTTTGTTTTGTGCATTATTAAACCTAGAAAATTAAGAAAATGCCACATATGATAAAATCCTATGTGTCAAAAGCCCCTTGACTTTAGATTTCTCTCTCTGGTTTTTGCCTTAGTATAGTACTAGATGCTTGCCCCGGGCGAATGCCCGGGGTGTTGTCTGTATTTTTAAATCGATTAAATAAAAAATACGAATCATTCTTAAAAGAATAAAAAAAAATAGAAGAATAAAAAAACGATTAAAAGGACAGAAAGTGAGTTATTATACATAAATCTATGCGCAGATTTATAACATTCAATTTACAACGTTTAACTTATGCCCGAGTTTACATAAATCATAAACCAATATCTACAACAGAAGAATAAAAAAAAATTCATCCTTAAAAAATCAAATTTCTTTCATGACAGCTTATTTTTTCTCTGTTGTAGAAATAGATGGATTGATAATTAATGTCAGATTTTAAGTAATTGATTTAAAGGCCCGGGTGTGAGAGAGAAGCGGAATGGAAGATATTCTTTGAAATTGGGGATTGGGAAGACATTATTGTGTTTCACTCGATTTAAGGGGATTTTCTTATATTTGATTTTATTAATTAAATATTGTTGTTTTAAGAGATTAGTATATACCTATAATTAAGAGATTTTTATGTAGCTATAATTAAGGGATTTATGTATTTATCTATTCCATTTTTTTTCTGATTAGTTAAAGTGCCACTTGTCAAAAATGATTTTGTACTGAAAATGACGTTTGGCGGAAAAATTTTCATTGTAGTACTGACACATGTCCTTTTTATTTGCTGTTTTAATTAAGTACTATAGATATAGATACTCCATCTATTCAAAAATAAATAAATAAATAATTCAACATTGAATTTTGAGATATTTTTGGATTTCCATCTCACTTAATGGGCATTTTATTTTTTGACTACTTCACTTTTAACTTCACTTACGTTCATACAGTACTACATGATAAACAAAATACGTGTCTTGATTTTTGAAGATGTTCTGAAATATTGTTACTTAGACGAACATTATTGTTGAGAGTCTAACGCTACTTAATGAGGACTCTACCCTCTCGGATCTTTGGTAGCTAAGTAGCTTGAAATTTGCATACTTGGTAGCATTATGATCGTATAAAAGGGGAAGTCAAACTGATAATGATTAATGTAAGGTTTTTTTTTTGCTGAATAATTCGGATGATTGTAATTAAATATTTTAAAACTGCTTTACAAATTGGCTATTTGATACTACAATATGTTCCTCTTTTTTTTTTTTGAAACTTCTACAATACGTTACTGAAACAAGCATGGTTACTAGTAGTATATTAGTATGGCTTTTCATTCGGCAGAATATAGTAGAAAAGCAAAATTGGGTTGATATAATATACATACGCAATTTAAAACATGTTTACTTTGTTAGGAAAATTAAGGACTTTATTAAATTACTTCTTCAGTCTCTAATAATTAATTTGATAATAATTACTCCTTATGTCTCATAAATTAAAATATTTTTTTTAGAGTTAGGTATAGATCACAGTGGATCAAATCTTATTTCAAGATGTAGCAATTAAAGTGGAGAACTACGGTTAGACCACTGAGGAAAGCAAAGAAGCACAAGCCGAAGATCTGAGAGACTGAAGTTGCAATCCCTAAAATAGAGCCAGAACAGCGACCGGAGGAAGTAGAGCGGCGAACGAAGAAGCTGCAGGACAGTGAGGAAGGGCTATGGATGGATAGGAGACTACCGGCGGCAAGGACAAAACCAATGCAAGTCGGCGAGTAAGAGAGTCAGAAAGACCAACCTAAAGATTTGAAGATGACAATACAAAAGTTTTTTTTTAACACAACAAGAATTTAAGACCAACCTTAAACATGTATGTTCTCATTTCTGATTCAATTCCAATGCATAAATTTCTTGATATTTTTATAAGATAGAAACGACACGAATTGGTTTAAACCAAAGTTTTTCTAGAAAAAAAATATTGATGAATAGAAAGTATTTGGATTGGTTGGATTATAGTAAGTCTTTCATCGGCTTTTCTGATTTTGTTAATTCTCTTTAGGCATCGATTCTGTATTTTCATGAGAAGGCTAAGAAAGCTTGATCCCACGAATACTCTGTATTTTTCAGTGGCGCTTTGATATATATATATATATATATATTGCAATCTATCTTATCAATCTACATTATCTTCAAATTGTAATTCAATATTGAAGTTGGCCGAGTACAAACCATTGATTGATTTTGTGTCACTGGTGGTAATTTTCACTTGTAACTCGAACAATCAGAGCTGAAATTAATCATATTGTGATGGCCAACCACCTATTTAATTCTATTGAGGGTTCACACCTGCATAAAAAAATCCGATGAGAAGGTCAACGTGCAAGTGCTTGGAGGCAAACATATGGAAAATGCAAAGATTTTATTTGTCTTGAAGCTCTCGTCATCAAATATCTCTTTGCATATCAATTTGAAACCAGATATTTAAATCCTGATCATAAGCATCACTGATGGCCAGGAATTATGGCTAGACCGCCACCGACGAGAAGAGCTTCAATATCGGATATCATACGTTCCACTTTCAGGTTTTTTTTTTTCATTTGATTGATTTGTTGTAATCAGTTTGACGAGTTCCATTTGTTGGGTTCAATTCAATTCTTTAATTCAATCAATATCAATGGGGCTTTTTTTTTTGGGGTTCCTGGATAGAACCAAGAAGTTTATTTGCTTCGGATAAGGGTTTTTCAAGGCATATTTTGATAATATATTGAAAGATAATTTTAGTTTGTTGGATGACTAATGTTTTGGAAAGGCACATTGATCACAGTCAAGAAAAGGTGTTTGTTTGTGCATTTTGCTGAATTCCCCTCTATCTGCAAGCTGCCCCTTAATCTGAACAAAGGAGAACTTGGATTGCAATTTCACTTCCAGATTTCAGAAAAAGAACTCAGATATTTTCCTTTCATTGATAGGTACACTCCTATTTTTTTTGACTAGGTGTCCGTTCACTATGAAATATATGTAGATATTTTATACCAGTTTTTGTTTAGAATTTTTCATTTTTTAACATCATGATCATTCTGTTGGTTTTATATTATTTTTACAAGTTGCATATTTTTTTGTACTTTAATTAGTTGTTTTCCATTGTAAAGAAATAAGATTGAAGTGGAATCAAGTTTTCTTAGACGACTTCATTTCCCATGCAAGTTTCAAGATTAGATGTTGGTTTATACATGCTTAAGATTTGAGGATGAGAGGCTCAACAAGAGCTCATTGAACTAGCAGAAAGTCTTTGCTTTAGTATCAGCCAGCATTTATTTCATCAGCGATCGGCATGTTTACCTTTTTAAGGGTGTGTAGAAGGTAATTGTTAGGTTCTTGGTATATAATTTAAATGAATGTAGTGGTCGAATTGTAGATTCATGATCAATTCAATAATGAACATTTCCATCGATGAAAAATATATGTCTTAAATTTTTTTTTAATGGTATGCCTTTTTTATTTAAGTGATCAGGTTTCAAATATGAAGTATCCATAAGAAGAGCTTGGAATGATTGTAGCTGCAATAAGGATTAAGTATTGGGCAATACGTACAGGTTTGGAGAAGAGAATGCAAAAATTAGATCGGGTGCAACTCGCATTGTCTGCCCATGCATTCTATTTTTCAAGCAAGAAAATCTCTCGATGTACAAATATCAACAGAACGAAGAAGCTCCTAGGAGAAAATCAGGCCATATTCATAGAGGATTTTTATGCATTATGTTTCTATTCTGGAGTTGGTAATAGGAAAATTAGTCCAGAAGGAATTATCTTTGATCAGACTTCGGTGGATGGGTGGTCCCTGTGGTTCGAGAAGAATGGACCGTTGAAGTTTTTGATAAGAAATTACTTCAAGAAGGAGCTAATGAAGAGATGATGGTTAACTGGCTACAAATAAATGCCTTAATCATTGATGTGAGGCTTGTCAAACATGAAGAAGATTTGCTTATATGTGAGCATACTAAAAAAAGATGAAGAGAAATCCTTGGTGCTTCTCTAGCATCACTAATACATCATTCTTGGAATATAGATAGAAAAAGAGGATCTTTGATTCTTCAAACACGATTAAAGATAGTATCGACTTCAAATTAGAAACACTTCTATTACACTGCATTTCATTTAATTGAATCACATGTGATTTAATTGTAGACATTTCCTAAATAAGGTAAATTAATTTAATCACACGTAAAGGAATTATGAATATAGAGGGTACATCAATCAATGTTACAGAGCTATGGGGTTGTATGAAAGGTATTTGATGGCATCAATTCGGGAGAAGGAAAAGTAATCGCTGAAGATGACAGGATTGCGGTGAACTTGGTGAAAACAAGAGAGGAACAACCAAATCCTCACTCAAGATTAAAGGGTAGAATCCCAGAACTCTCACAACAGAAAATGACTAGATGTTTGTGTTTTATATTTTTTAATGAAATCATTATACATTTTCTAAATACAAAATTTATAAAAAATATTAATATCTTTTCCTTCGCTTGTGTTGTACTCCTTCCATTCTGAAATATATGTCATTCTAGATTTTGATAGTTTTTTTTAAAAAAATATATGTCTTTTTCACAATACGATACACATTTGACCACTTTTTTCCGACATTACCATTGGATTGGAATTGAAACAATAGTTATAATGAATTTTTATTGGTTTGTGATGAGTTGTATAGACTATGAATGAGGGTGTTTTTGTATTTTAACTATATTAGTTAATGTTTTCTTGATTTTAATGAATTCTCTTGAAAGTCATATAAAAAAAATGAATGGAAAGCGTAATGTCTATATGTGTTTATCCTCCCCGTCCATCGGATGGGTGTAACACATAGTTGTAAGATTGATCTTAATGTGAATTATAAAAGGAATGCCTTTTATAATAATTTTGGTCAGTTGCTTGAACCCCTTTTTACTTGCGTGGATGGGTCTATATGTATAAGGCTCGAGATTAAACACTAGACTGCATCAGAGTTTACTTGCGTGAACCCGTGTTTTCTCATGGCCAGTTGTATATCGCATTGTCTCGCGTAAAGACATCAAAACAACTTGTTTCCGTATGTTATCTCCTACTTTGACTGACCGGAAAGATGTCTGCATGAATAAGAATTATGTTTGCCATGAAGTGTTTTGATTTGCAGTCCCTAGATTTGTTAGTTTTTACAGACATTGCTCATTGGTTTTAATAAAGTTGTCTCTTATTAGGTTTGTGTTATATGCTATGTTTAAAATAATAGATTATATATTTCAGTGTATCCTAACTATTTTGTCAACACTTGTGTTGGATTTATTGATGTATGAACTTATATTTTGGAATTTACTTGAAGAATCGATTATGTTTCATATTAATCAATGGTTTATTTGGTCACTGATGATGGTGTTCATAAACTGTTTCATAACTCCTAACAAGTAAGGTAACATGTGTCGTTATGAAAGATCTATATTTTTATTTTTTTGCAGAATCAGAAAACTCTTTTATTGCTAAAGATTTTAAGAAAGAACTAGATAGTGTTCAACCACCAAACAACGCATCATTTCATCCCAACCCACCTTCCAACTGCACATCAAAAAAATCGATCAACTGCATCAGTTACAACATACATCGAACCTCAATTAACATCAAACAAACTAATTGCACATTTCCACAATTTCCATACAGATCTAAAATATTCTACCCTAAGTCCTAAACAAAAGAGCCCTAAGATCAACAAACCGTCCAAACATACACGTCATAACAACAATCCACTACTTCCACAAACCACACAAACATTCCAAAAAAAAAAAAAAATCAGATCCTTTCTGCATCAGCCAACAAATGCATACAAGGCTACCAACCGCAATATTGAACAACTCTAACCAACAAAAATATTAATTTTCCAGCACAATCACTTCGTAATACAACCTATATTAGAAATCAATTTTCAGCAGCAGAACAAATCAGATTCCCTCAAACAAAGAACTCCGACATAAACAACTATGAAATCTACCACAATGTCCCCTAAAAATAATATTGAAAGACTGTTAAAATGGAATGTTATTATTTGCATCTTCTAGACCATATAAACCCAACAACTTCAAAAATTTATAAAAACCCCCTCTTCTAAAAATATATAACAATTAAATACCAAAAAATAACAGTTCCTATCTCACTCATACATCCAAACCAAATACGATTCACTGTGCCACTCCACTTCCTCACATAAATAGACATATTTCAATCAAGCCTCTCACATCATTTTTCGACCGAATCACTTCAACCTACACAGACATTTTTTCAAATATATCAAGAAACAACAATTCACCCTATATATTCACACAACACTAGGCATAATCACCACTCCATGCAAGCGCAGAATACCGGTTGAACTAGTCCTATACATATAGTGATATGAGCAGGCTTCTATTTTTACCAAGTATTGTTTCATGGTGTATAAGTACTCACATTTTAGAATGTTGCATGCATGTAGATTGCAGGTCAAAGGAGATTGTGTTTGCGCAAATTAGGTAATATTTTATGACACGACAAAGTTAAAGGATACAAATTACAAATTTGGAAGATAAACTAGAAAAAGGCTCGGCAGCAGCACTTGTAAGTGGCCCTCCTTTAGACTGTATTTTATTATTGTTATGTGTTGTGTTTTTGGCTGATGAAAAGCATTTGGACAAGAAAAATTAAGAGTCACTATCAAATAATGGTCAATATAACTTAGTGAAGTGGATTAATTTTTTTATTTTTTATTTTTTGAAAGTGAAAGAGTATAATTAAAGATTATAACATAATAATGTACAAACATGAATTTCATTTTGAAAGTTATAAGTAATATTATTTCCACCTAAGAATGTGCAAAACTTGTGACTTATATGGCGCTAATCTTATAATATGGTCCTTATGAAAGAAATTAATCAGCTAGAACTCCGCTATTTTCGTCCCATTGTTATAGAGTATACTTTGTTATTTAAAGCACTAAAACATTATGATAGTGTACATTATTACTATCGAAAATCAAATCTTGATTAAAATATAATATTATTTGCGTTTCCTATGTAGGTCTATTTAATTATTTGACATTTTAGACACTTTCTATATAGCATCCAAAAAGGGACTTAAATAAATGGATTTGATATTGTTTATGAATGTATATGGAAAAGTTTAAAACAGACGCCTCATGTCCTGAAGCCTGACACTCATATATTTTTTTTGTTTTTTTGTAAAAAAGAAGCCAAAATCTTCATATGCCATCATTATATGATTCATGCAACTTTTTTTTTCCCTTTTTACCCAAATAGTATTTATTCTTTGACAAAGGGGTATATTTTGGGACGTTGCATGCATGCCAATTTCAGGGTTCAGGAAAGGTTGCTCGCACAATTTGGGTATTGCTTCTGGTGTGACAGAGAGTTAATGAAGGCAAATTAATTGGAATAATATATAGCTGGAAAACGCTCCGAAAGAACCCTTGTCAATCACAAAATTTGTTTTAAATTTTTTTTTTACGAATTCATAACTTCGTGAAACTCTTAAAATTGATTTACGCTCAAACCTAATACAATTTCACTTTAATTATAGCATATTTATAAACAACCAAGGACATCTTAGAGAAAAATCAATCTTTTAAACGAAGTTAGCAGTAAGATTGTAGCAAAAGTTTAGTATTACGTACAAGTTTGATCGATCAGAAAATTGTTGGCTAGAGCCATTGGCACGGGTTAGGTGGTGCACTGAATGGGTATATTCTTCCTTTTATCTCACTTAGAAGACACGAATCAGAATTAAATCATTTTTGTATAAAAAAAAGATCGAGAGAGTCTTTTCCAAAATTCTTACTATATTTCATTAATCTGGCAAACCAGAATATGCACAAAAAAAATGAGAATGTGCTAGACTCTGATGAACTTCTGAGGCGTTAATTTGATGTGGTAACATGGAATTAAAACGAAAGCACGTAGTTACTAGTGATGTCATACGTGCAAGTTTGTTTAATGAAAACATTATATTACAAGCCAAACACAAATCAAGACTAGCATTGTTACCATATCCTATGTACCCGTCAACTTTCCAGTGAACATATCATTTTCGTTTCTTGAAAATCATAAGTACCCCCTCTCCAAGAGCCCTACCCAATCCCTCTTTTCTTTTCTCTCCCATAACCTCACACTTTACATATAGTACGTTCTCAGTCTTCACCAATGCACTACCCTCTACTCCTTCTCTAACTCCGTGGTAAAGCAAATACATTACATACCCATTTTCTTCAGCTTTCGATCTAAGCTCTAGCTCCTCTAGTCTCTTTATTATTTCTTATTGTATGATCATGGCTTCTAGTTCTGCTCTAAGCTTAGCCTTTGGAATCATAGGTAAATGTTTTTCACGAGTTTCAAATTTGTTTTATTAAACAAGTATTCCAAGAGCATGCCTAGAAAAAGAACACAGGGTTTTTGATTCTCATTCTCCCTCTCTCGTATATGTTAATATTTTAGGGCATCTTTTTTCAATGAGTAAACTTTAAAACACGGTCCCTTCCCTTTCATAGAGTTGTCTAGACACTTTTCATATGATTGTGAATATACCAACTAACAATAACACTCAAGTTTTGTGCTCTGTTTAATAATTTTTTACTGTACAATTTTCATCTTTTGTAGTTTGTGCCATTTACTAACCAGTTCTTTCTTTTAATTCTTCATTGGTTTCTACTATACAGGAGATATCATTGTGTTCTTCCTCTTTGTACCTCAGGGGTAAGAACTGCATGTCAATACGATTCCTCCTTTTCTATTTTGTTTTTTTCCCCCTTGATTTTGTTTTATTCAAAAAATGTATTACATAATCATCTTTATGGTAGGGTGACGATCAAACAGATATGGAAAAACAAATCGGTGGGAGAGTTCCCGGAAGCATCCTATTTGCCAGAATTTACCAGTTGCGCGTTCGATGTTCTCTACGGTGTCCCGTGGGTGCAACCAGATAGTTATCCTCTTCTGGCCATCAACAGGTTGAGCTTCATTTTGGAGATAATCTATCTTATAATATTTTTTATTTTTTGCAATAAAAAACTTAGGGTAGGTTTACTCTCTGGACTAGCACTCGTTAGTGTGACTTTGGTGGCTACACTAGTTCTGGTTTTAGAGCACAAAACTCACGAGAGGGCCAAGATTGTTGGCCCTTTTATTTGGTGGGAAACATCCTCCTGTATGCAGCTCCGTTGTGGGCTTTGGTAAGTTTTTTGAGTATTTTAGTTTGGTAATAAAGAAGATTGTAATTATTTTTCTATTGTTTATTAATAGCCTAGGTTGAGAAATTGATATTAATACACATAAAAAAGAAAATGATAAATGTATTATAAAATAAATATAAACTATAGAAGAAGAACTATGAGAGAGAGAAAGAAAAGATTCAGGTGCATCTTATTCAATAGGAATTGGCCTCTATTTATAAATAAGTAGATGCAGAGATAAGATCAACGAATATGAGTTTTAACTAAATATTATCTGTATACATGAAATCCTAATATAACTCTTCTATCTTATGGACATCCACATTATTAATATATTTATAACAAAATGAAAGTTATTTTAGTTTATTATTATTAATTTCTTTTTCTTTTTGCATAAACAAGTTAGAAAGGATGCAAGTGTAGAATTCCTGTCTTTTTGGCCATCTCTGGCGACTTTTGTGAATATTATTTTCAGGACCATCTATGGTTCTATCAGGAAAGAGATGTATGTCATTTTAAGTTGTTTTCTTCCTTTTTTTTTTACTAAGATCATTGTAAGTTTTAGTTTCTTTGCAATGAATAAACTATTTCAATTTCATTGTATTATTAAGTTTTAAAATTGGTGCAGATTTCAAGTGGATTGGGTTTAGTTTTTGGACTGATCCAGCTAGGATTTACTGGTGGTACAAGCCCACTCTATCAAAATCTGAAAACCAACCATCAACAAACTAATCAACAGGGCTAGGAACCTAGAAAGTCTACCATCACAAAGTGGAAAGTGGAAAGAGGAAACCCACCCCTACTATCACCTATATAGCCTATGTTGTTGTTGTTGGGCTTTAAAAAATGTAGTTCCAACTTCGAAGGATTTGTAGGTTACTTTGTTTCTTACTTTGTGGGAGAATTGTCAATTGATCGTACTCTCAAGGTTTCCAGTCATTTTGTGTCATGGGATCTAAAAACTGAATCCTGTTCTAGGAGTTATTATATCGTACATCCCAGTTCATAATACTTAGTGAACTGGTTTATTATTTATACACGCTTATACAAGTTTGGGTCTTATCTCTCTCTTATCTAGGGATGTTCACGGTTTGGTTCAAACCGGTGGAACCGCCCAATCCGGTCATCGGTTCGGTTTAACGGGCGGATTTTAATTGTATTTTGAAATCGGCGGATTGAAAAATAAAAAACCGGTTATACCGGTCCAGATTACGGATTGGCACTTTCAAACCGTTTGTCAAACCGGACCGGACCGTATAAATATATATATATATATTAATAATATAATTGTTTTTGTATATATAGAGCCGGATGATGACTTGTATTAAAAATATTAAGTTGGCTCATTGGTATTGTTATTACTCCTACTTTTACATATGTTGGAGGTCGCGTGTTCGAGTCCCCCCATTCACAAATTCTTTTTTTCCTCCCATTTTCCCCCAAATAGGCCGAAAAAATGCCCAAACAAATTCATGAAAAACCCTCAAAAAAGGCCGAAAAAAATTCACATAACAAAAAGAAGTTTAATTTTTGGCCCAAAATGGAAAAGTCCAATTAGAAGTCCAAACCGCCAATCCGCCCAAACCAAACCATTCAAAACGGATTGGATTGGTCCGGTTTATACATCAATTCGGTCCGGTTACGATTTCAAAAATTTTAAAACCGTAATGAACGGTTTGGTTACGGATTACGGCTAATCCGGACCAATCCGGACCGTGAACACCCCTACTCTTATCTATTCAATGACATTTCTTTTATTTATTCAAAATCATAACTAATCAAATTAAAGTAAACTACAATTCAAATTCTATCCAAATTTTACGGTAACAAAAATACAATCCTAATAAGAAACAAATTCAATTAAAATTAGAGTCATATAAAAATAAAATTACACACAACCACACAAAAACACGTAATAAATTGTAAATAAATAGTACAAAGGTAATGTTCATTACTTAAAGTGTAAGTATGCAAAATAAAACATATTAAATTTCATAATAGTCATATTAAAAATTCATGATAATTTTGTGTTGAATACAATAAAAATTCATGGCAATATTTATAAAGTATCATGATTAATGATGTCAATAATCATGAAACTAATGTACAATATTCGTAACAAATATACACAATTTTCATACATTATAATAAAATACTATACAATATTCATATGTCACAAGTGTCATATTCATAATAAATATGCAAAATATTAATACATTCATAGTAAAATAATACTATTTTTCTTTTAATATGTTCAAACTTATATAAAGAAAAAATTCATGAATGCTAAATGCGCTTTTCATGATATAGAAATCTAAAATTCATAACTAATAACAAATTGTAGTAATAATAAAATAATGTTCATGATCATATTATATATGTTAAATTCATAAAAATTTTGGATAATCTTCATAATTACATTCACGACTTATAATATGTTCATGACCATATTATGCAACATTAATGGTAAATATAGTCTATATTCATACATCGCAAATGTCATGTTCATGAAAAGTTCGCATCATATTCATACATAGCAATAAAATAAAAACACGAACTAGACTTGAGTGTCTAACATAATAAATTATATAAACCCATTTTTTTTAAAAAAAAGTTCATGAATGATGCTAACTAGATGTTCAAACCGTAGATGTACAGATTGGGTTTGACAGTTCTGAAAGTCTTGGAAGCAGCCAACATGACCGTAATTGAAATCTAGGATCACAATCGGTAGTTTTAAAAATACCCGGCATCACAAGAGTAACACCTGCCATCATCTTCAATGCATATCAATTGAAGTTGTGAAAAAATCATCTTCAATCGAAATTATTCTATGACTCACAAGATTTAGTGTGAAAGAATGATACTTTGCATCGTATTTTCATGTTTTCTTTATTTTATACATGAAAAGTTGTTAATTGTACTGCTAAAATGAAGGTGGATAAATTTTCTATTTTGATTTGTATACATGATAAAATTAGTGATAAAATTCTGGAAAAAATTAGAGAAAAAATTATTAATTTGATGCGCGTGATTAAAATTATAAAAATTAAGCAAAGCTTACTTTTTTTTTTTTGCGTGTGTGACAACTTTTAAAACCAGTTCACTATCTATTATGAACCTGGTTTACAGTATAATTGCCCTGTTCTAGTTCGTAGTGTTAATGTTATGTTAGTACGGTATTATCAGAACTATTTAAATTTTCTTCCATTTATTTTCGCTATGTGTCCTAAGTATTGGAACTCTTCAAATTTTCTTCCCTTTTATTTTGCCTATATTATATAGCTAAAAAGTAAGATCATTCAATTCGTCTAATTTGTGGTCTTTTTAAGGACGCTCGTATCAAAGTACAAATGTACAAGGGTTATTTCATAAAAACCCAAAAGTGGTTAAAAGCAATAACTTGACAAATTGTCCTACTTATATGAGTTCGGAAATGCGGTGCTAATATTACAAGCAGCCGAAAATACAGTTGTCGACGTAATCTATATGAACTCCATCGTGACACTTAAGAATCTAACCCGAATTCAGCATTGATTCACCGGCGGAGAAAGAAATGGAGACCAAAAAGTACCAAGAATTCACGGGTCAACCAAGACTGCCGGAATTCGCAGTCCCCAGACGTTACGATCTTTATCTGAAACCCGACCTCGATGCATGCAAGTTCTCCGGCGCCGTCCAAATCACCGTCGACGTCGTTTCCGCCACCAAGTACCTCGTCCTCAATGCCGCTGAACTCTCCGTTGACTCCAAGTCCGTTCACTTTAAAACCCCGACAAAGGTGAGTCCTGATACGCCTTGTGATTTTCGATTGATTGAGTTCTTAGTTATTTCATGGAATGATGTGATTTATTTTTATTTTTATTTTTGTCATCCTTTGCATCACCCGATGATTTTTTTTTTATTTATTGTTGTAGGTTATGGAGGCGGCGGCGGTGGAAATGTGTGAAGAGGACGAGATAGCGGTGATAGAGTTCGTGGAGAGTTTACCTGTTGGGGAAGGAGTTTTGAGTATGTCCTTTGAAGGAACTTTAAACGATCAGATGAATGGCTTTTACAGAAGGTATATATTCGATTCTCCTTTTTAAGTTTCGATCTTTTTCACGGATTGTGCGTCTGAGTTTGGTTCTCTTTAAATAGCAGTTTGCGACAGTACTCTGAATGGAAATGGATTGGCAGTTGTTAAAGTTGGTAGCTTAAAAACAGTACTTATTTGATTTGATTTTTCTTTTACTCGGAAAGTTTTAAATATTGACTAGATTGGTTCTCTGTGGCATTTTGAAACTAGTTTTAAATGCAGCATTGTTCCGAGGTTAGTTATCACATGCATGTGGAAAAGTTTCAAAGATGATAGCAAAACCAGATGAGACATTTTTGCATTGCTCCATTGTTGAAAATTTAGCTACTGTTTAATGTCCTTTGCTGTCTCGGGTAGTATGTGAATAGAAAGGTTGGAGTTCTTGTTAGCTTTCCTTATTAACAGATTGTCTAAAAGGTTTGAATTAATTCTTACGCGCGCTTTATCTTTGGATCACATTCCAGTTCTAATATATTTTGTGATTCAGTGTTGACGAACATAATGGGGTGAAGAAAAACATGGCTGTAACACAGTTTGAACCAGCAAATGCAAGGCGGTGCTTTCCATGCTGGGATGAACCAGCTTGTAAGGTACTCTCTCGTTTTATCCTTTCCGACTGTGCTCCTTGTTTGATATGGGAATATCTCATTAGTCACGTCAGAATGATGGAAGGACTACCACGATTAACAATGTGGAATACCCCACTCTTCCCTGTTGCAATTCAAATGTTTTGTCATCATGATACAATTCTACTTCATGAGCTTCACACTCCATTGACTTAAAATGAATCAGTACACAAGTTATTTCAGTCACTGGCTTCAACTGTATGCCATGTAATATTTTAGCTTCTTATGGCATCTCAAACCTTAGTTATCTCGAAATCATTCATCAAAAAAATTGAGAATGACATAGTATATGGTATAAAATACCTGATTCCACATTTCTTAGGCTTTATCATCCTGCTTTTTAGCGTTTGTGCTTTTACACCACTGAACATTTTTTAGATAGTTTATAAAGGTTTAATGCGAATGTATTGCTGCAGTTACATCTCAAAGATTGCTAATGGAACTTTGGATGATCCATGTTTTCAGGCTACATTCAAGATAACATTGGAAGTGCCATCAGAACTCGTTGCTCTATCAAATATGCCTGTTGTTGAAGAGAAAGTGGATGGAAATCTTAAGAGAGTTAGTTATCAGGAATCGCCAATCATGTCGACTTATTTAGTGGCAGTTGTTGTTGGTTTGTTTGATTATGTTGAAGATCAGACTCCTGACGGTATTGTTCAATCACTATTGTAGGATAATCTTTTTTTTTTTTTTTTTTTGCTCCATATGAAATCATCCTCTATCATGTGTCTTATATGATATGATTATACATCTTGCAGGGATTGCTGTCCGTGTTTACTGTAAGGTTGGTAAGGCAGATCAAGGCAAATTTGCTCTAGATGTTGCAGTCAAAACACTAGGAATATATAAAGAGTAAGTGACAAGATTTACCTATTCTTTTCAGCATTGAATGTGATCAAGCTGTTAGTTCCCATCTTAGTTCAGAATTAACTCAACAGTTTTATGGGTTATTTTATATCCTTATTTCAAGCTTTCTCAATTTCTATCCGGCGACTGGTTTAGCATTTGGAAGTTTCAAATAATACAGCACATCTAAGAAGTGTAATTTGTTAGTTTGAATGGCACTTTTGCATTAACACTTTATTAAACAATCTCAGGTACTTTGCTGTGCCATATTCTCTGCCCAAATTAGATATGGTTGCGATCCCAGATTTTGCTGGTGGAGCCATGGAGAACTATGGCTTAGTCACATATAGAGAGACTGTTTTGCTGTATGATGAGGAGCACTCTGCAGCTGCTGAGAAGCAGACGGTCTCTCTCTCTCTCTCTCTCTCTCTCTCTCTGTGTGTGGTTAGCTATGACGAATATTTTAAAGTTACCTACATTGGGGAATCTGATTTGCATAATTGAGAAATTGTTAGTCAGCATAGGCAACCTGCAGCTGCTGCTGAGAAATTATTTGTTTGTTTCAGATTGCAACTGTTCTAGCCCATGAACTTGCACATCAGTGGTTTGGCAATCTAGTAACAATGGAATGGTGGACAGATCTATGGTTGAACGAGGGATTCGCTTCATGGGTTTGTCCTTTGTGCATTCATAGGATTACTACTATTTATCCTGAGAACTTTATGAATAAATTCTCTTTCTTACTATTTCCTTTTTTTTGGTATTTCCAGATTAGCTATTTAGCAGTTGATAGCCTGTTTCCTGATTGGCAAATTTGGACTCAATTCCTTGATGAAAGTTCTGAAGGTCTTTGCTTGGATGGGCTTTTGGAATCACATCCTATTGAGGTGAGGGATACTGCTTGCGCTTCATTTTGTCAGGCCACCAATTTTGCCGCCTCTTATTTGCATTCCATCGGCTTTCTTTTTAGGTTGACATTAATCATGCTGCTGAGATCAATGAGATCTTTGATGCTATAAGTTCCAGGAAGGGTGCTTCTGTAATTCGGATGTTGCAGAGCTATTTGGGTGCTGAATGTTTTCAGGTTGACATTTTTCCAGTTCTTTTACATAAAATCTGAACAAATCGCAAAGTTTTGGGTTCGTATTTTAGCTGCTGAACTGTTGTGTAATGTGTTCTGACCGATCAACCAACAGGAGTACATCCTCCTAACTATTTTAAGCCCTTAGTTTTTGTGAATTTTACGGAACAAAAAAAAAAAGAAGAAAAAGAAAAATCTTCTACCCTCTTCTTGCTGTGCATTTATAATTCAAGAAGAAAAATTTGGTGAAAGCATAACCCATTGTGTAAAAGCATATCCGTGTGTAACCAGAACCTCTCTCTACTTTATGTCTGGAAATGTTACAGGCTTTTGTTAGAAGTCTCTTGCCACATTAGTTTCCTTCTTAAGCCCAAGTTTCTTTTACAGCGATAGTACCACTTTTCAAGGCAACATCTTTTCTAAGCAGCACTGTATATATTAGTAAATTCTATTTCATTAGACTATGAAGTTATCTATCATGCAGAGGGCACTGGCTTCATTCATAACAAAATTCGCATGCTCAAATGCAAAGACCGAAGATTTATGGTCCGTCCTTCAGGAGGAGTCTGGTGAACCTGTGAGCAAGCTAATGAATTCCTGGACGAAGCAAAAAGGTTATCCAGTTATTTTTGTCAAATTGCAAGACCAGAAATTGGAATTTGAGCAGGTTTTCTTTTGACAATGATTTTTATGTATGATGCATTTTTATATTTTGATACTTACAGATTTCACTCACTCGTTTTTTGTTTTTGATGAATTGAAGTCCCAATTTTCACTGGGTTGTCCCCCAGGAGATGGGCAATGGATTGTTCCAGTCACGTTGTGTTGTGGAGCATATGAGACTCGCAGAAACTTTCTACTACAAGCAAAATCTGAAATGCACGATATCAAGGATTTGTTGGGTGCCTCAATATTTAAAAGCAATTCTTGGGTTAAAGTCAATGTGGACCAAACAGGTTTCTACAGAGTTAAATATGATGAGGACCTCTTAATGAGACTTAGATATGCGATAGAGAAAAATTACTTGTCAACGATGGATAGATATGGTAAATCAATAGTGTTGATACTCTATTTGCCATATGTCTAAAAACCAAAGGTTCACTAAAAACCAGTATCTCATCTTAACAGGTATTCTGGATGACTCATATGCCTTATCTGAGGCCTGTCACCAGTCATTGGCTTCTCTACTTGCATTGATGGGGGCTTACAAGCAGGAAAATGACTACGCTGTTTTATCCAACTTAATTAGCGTATGTTTAAAAGTGTGCTTTGATAAATATTTTTTAGTCATGCAGAGCATAATCTCCTTTTTGTTTTTTGTGTCATCATAGATAAGCCGCAAGGTTGTGAGAATCACAGCTGATGCTGCCCCTGAATTACTGGACGATATCAAGCTATTTTTCATCAACCTTTTTCAATATTCTGCAGAGTATGCTCCTTAAAACAATTTTTGACTTCTGATTTTGCTGATATATGATGTTGCAAATGTTGCTACTTTCCAGCACCATTATGCCAGGAAAGTAATTATTCTTGGAGTAACATTACTGCTGGTTATTATAATGATATCACAGCCTAGAGATATTGAGTTTGATCCGTAATTCTTCGCAATTACTCCGATGACGTAAAATGACACAATTACTTTTTTCCATATCATTGCTTTATAATAGTGTTTCGCACCTAAATGCGACCCTCAGATGGAAGTGTGTTAGTCAAGATCATTTCATGTACTAAAATAAAAAGATGAAGTTATCCCGTTGTAGGTTTAGCGGCACCCTGATTGATAGTTCTATAAGATTTATAATTTCCTTCTAATTTTCTTCACAGGAGACTTGGTTGGGATCCTAAGCCAGGGGAGAGCCATCTAGATGCTATGCTGAGAGGTGAACTCTTGAATGCACTTTCCTTTTTTGAACATGAAGAGACTCAAAAAGAGGCAATCAGACGCTTCCATATATTCCTGGATGACAGAAATACACCTGTCCTTCCACCGGATTTGAGAAGGGTACTGAGATATATTATGAATGGATATATATTGCTGTTCACCCTTAGTTGTTGGGTCTCATACGCTGCACTTCATTACAGGTTGCATATGTGACTGTAATGATGAAGGTCACCAAATCAAATCGGGTAGGCTATGATTCTCTTCTGAGAATCTACAGAGAATCTGACATCAGCCTGGAAAAGATCTGGATACTAGGTGACTTCTTTGACTATTCTATGCAGATATCAAGAATCTTTGTTAGTTCATTTGGGGAAATTAAACATGTTCATGCTTTTTGTAGATTCACTGGGATCGTGCAAGGATCCAGAAATTATTGATGAAATGCTAAATTTCCTGTTGTCTTCTGAGGTATTAGTGGTTTCTATGGATAAATATATTGGCAAATATAAATCTTCTTTTTTTGATTTTTAATCCATTGCTTAGAAATATCTTAATTCTTCTCTTTTTTGCTTTGTGGTTAATGTTGTCTCAGGTCCGAAGTCAAGATGTTATCTGTGGGGTTGGTAGAGTTAGTAGAGAGGGACGTGAGACAACTTGGAAATGGTTGAAAGTAAGTACAACTTTCATATAATGTACCTAAAGGGAAAGTATTGGTGTAAACTATTGTGGGTAACAATAAACAGATAAGCGTAGCATGCATGAAAGATATTTTTTATCTGCTAATGATATGGTAACTTTGTGGAGAAAGAAATTGGATTCTTATAGAGAACTAAGATATCTATATGAAGATAATTTCGGTTCCCACTCACAGAATTCTTTTCCTAAATTGTGCAACTAGACTATGAGCTTCACAGTTTTCTTTATTTTCAATAGACGTAGACGGATAATATACCTAGAATGGACTTCATACTGACTGTTGATTACTGTCACCCTGCACATTGTAGGAGAACTGGGATCAGATTGTGGAAACTTACGGTGCTGGATTTTTAGTGATGGGTTTCATTGTTTCAGTTGTTTCACCGGTGAGTCCTTAATGAGGTGCCTTGATTCTTATGCTGTGTATCTTATGAATTGCGCCAGTCTTAGTTGCTGATGATGATGTCTGTTGTTTTTTCCCTTTGTCTGTAGTTTTCCACCCATGAAAAAGCCACAGAAGTGGAGGAGTTCTTTGCAAGCCGAATGAAGCCTTTCATAGTCCGGAGCTTAAAACAGAGCATTGAGAGAGTCCACATCAATGCGAGGTGGGTTCAGAGCATTCGGAACGAGAAAGAACTTGCTCATGTCGTGAAGGAGCTTGCTTATAGAAAAGACTAGTAAAGATTTTATGTCGATTGTCACAGGCTTCAAGTGTTGTTGTTTTCTTTTTGGCACAGCTTTCTCCTTCGTTTCACATTGAACTGATAGGAATGTTGCATTCTCGTACAATATGAACTGCGAAAACTATACTGCAAAAAATTATGTAATTGGAGAAATTTTCTTTGGCGTAAATTGGATTATTTGTTTTCGTCATTTGGTGTTTTACGTATGAAATGTTTTAGAATTTCACCTTGAGTCCAAGCACACACGATTCTAGGCATGCATACTAAAAAAATGATAGAGTTCTTGAAAAACATTCTAGGCTCGAAATCCAGGATTTCCTGGATTCCCTTCTTCAGAAGTTTGCGAGATCTGTCGCAGTACAGGGAATTCTGTGAAGCCTACACCGATAAGATGAGGCAACTTGGAGAAAATGTAAAGTTTCCTGAAGACCTTCATCCTTTTCGCAACGTTACGAGGCCTTGCGCATAATAAGCAGATGGAAAGTTTTTCTTGTTCATGTTGAAAAAGCTTAGTTGCCAGGGCAGCATGCTGTCTGTGTAATTTGAGGATTTCATTCTGGCATTGACATTTCGTTCTGTTTATTATCAAACACCTGAAGGGTCAAAAGGGAAAATTTTGACTTCCCTGAAGGATACCAAGATGTTTTGGGATCAATTTCAGATACTTACCAACAAATGAAAGAGGAAAATGTATTTGGATTCTCATTGTTTTCCCTTTTCCGCTCTTGGGATCCTTTTCAGACAATGTCCAGATAAAGGAGATACATAAGTTTCTCAAGATTCACTGGATGTGGAAAACATCAAGTCAAGTATATCAATTAACTGGATTTAAAGATGTGGGAATCAATTTTCGGATTCAAGTCAAAAGGGTTGATAACCCCGAATCATGTGGTCATGATCAATGTCAAGGGACCCCTGCAGTGCAGGGTTGTGCTATTCTCAGGCTGCTTCAGGCATGGATTGAATTTTTTTTGTTCTTTGTTGCATGTTTCTTAGTGTGAATAACGTGGAGGTTGTGACTAAATCAAATAGGAGTAAAATCATCATAATAAAACAAAAGAATACTCCAATACTTAGCTTATTTTCCAAAGATCCGAGCTAGCTATATAGAGAGAGTAGTACTTGGTGTCAATTATCATCACCAAGATGAATAATAAATCACTAAAAAATTCCGTACTATATTACATTCATCAATTTTTAAAGTGTTTCGTTGTCATCAATTGAGGTGTTGTCTTCATTTGTAAATAAACATTAACCAAAAAAAAATAAAAAAAAATCACGTTAATAGTGTTGATTGAGATTAGTAGCACATAGAATAGAATAGAATAGAATACATCTAATTCTGTTATTCTACCAAATTTCGGCAAAACCTATATGACCCTCTCCTACTATATATATATAATAATATATTTATTATTAGTATTATCTTCTCACATTACAGTATTATTATTACTAGTCTTGAAGCCAAATACACTTTCTGTTTTGGGGACGCACTCTATAAATACCATCACCGGCTCTCACTTTACTTGAGATTGACGTTTGAAGAATCTGCCGGAGTTTTACCATCGATTCCGGTGAAGAAAAATGGAGGCTAAAAAGTATCAACAATTCCGAGGTCAACCTAGGCTGCCGAAATTCGCGGTGCCCCGACGTTACGATCTTCATCTCAAACCTGACCTCGATGCCTGCAAGTTCTCCGGTGCCGTCCAAATCACCGTCGACGTTGTTTCCGCCACCAAGCACCTTGTCCTCAATGCCGCTGAACTCTCCGTTGACTCCAAGTCTGTTCAATTTAAAACCCCGACCAAGGTGAGTCCTGATACGCCTTGTGATTTTCGATTGATTTGAGTTGTTAGTTTATTTCATGGAATGATCTGATAGTTTTTTTTCCCCCTTCTTTGCATAACGATATGAATTATTATTATTATTATAGGTTCTGGAGGCGGCGGTGGTGGAAATGTGTGAAGAGGACGAGATAGTGGTGATAGAGTTCGGGGAGAGTTTACCTGTTGGCGAAGGAGTTTTGAGTGTTTCCTTTGAAGGAACTTTGAACGACAGGATGAAAGGCTTTTACAGAAGGTATATTCTATTCTATGTTTGATTATTCGATCTGTTCACGTATGGGGCTTTTGATTTGGTTCTCACAGGATACCAGTTGTGGCACTCTGAATGGTATGCCTGTTTGAAAGTTTTGTAGCTTAAAACAGTTTATTGATTGAATTTTTTCTTTATTTACATATTTTGTCTATACAGATTTGAGTCTCCCTGTGGCATTTTAAAAGTAGTTTCTAATTCAGCCGTGTTAGTTATCTGTTCAAATGTAAACATGTGGTAATGGAAAGTGGTGGGTGCTGTTATTGATGAGTAGTCATTACCTTTGAAGATTTGTAGATGATAGCAAAAGTGGATGAGACATTTATGTATTGAGAATTTCTGCAATTGTTTATGTCCTTTACTGTCTAAGGTAGTATGTGAATTGTTTACTTTCTTGACTTGAGAATATGTAGTACTTTCTTCACTTGAGAATATGTTTCTTATTAACAGATTGTCTAAAAGGTTTCAGTTAGTTCTTATGTACTTTAAATTTTGGATCACATTCCAGTTCTAATATATTTTTTTGTTCAGTGTTTATGAACATAATGGGGTGAAGAAGAACATGGCTGTGACACAGTTTGAACCAGCAGATGCAAGGCGGTGCTTTCCCTGCTGGGATGAACCAGCTTGCAAGGTACCCTCTCGTTTTAGTTGTTGCGGACTCTGCATCCTTGTCTGATTTAGGAATTTCTTTTTACTAGGGTCAGAATGACTGTAAGTGTCAACATTAACAATGTTGAGACTTCATTGACTTAAACTGGATCAGTGTACAAGTTATTTCAATCACTGCCTGCAATTGTATGCCATATAAGATTTTAGCTTCTTATGCCATCTCAAACCTTAGTTATCTTGCAATCCTTCATAAAAAAAAAATAAAAATGAGAATGATGCACATTTTATAGACATCGTCATCCTGATTTTTAGTGTTTGTAATTTAGCTCCACCGAAAGGTTTGATGCGAATGTATAGCTGCAGTTACATCTCAAAGATTGCTAATGAAACTTTGAATGATTCACATTTTCAGGCTACATTCAAGATAACATTGGAAGTGCCGTCTGATCTGGTTGCTCTTTCAAATATGCCAGTTATTGAAGAGAAAGTGGATGGAAATCTTAAGAGAGTGAGTTATCAGGAATCACCAATCATGTCAACGTATTTGGTGGCAGTTGTTGTTGGTTTGTTTGATTATATTGAAGATCAGACTCCTGACGGTATTGTTCAGTCATTACACGTTTTTCTTGCTTCATTATGAAATTATCCTCAACATTTGTTTTATGATGAAATGATTATGCATCTTGTAGGGATTGCTGTCCGTGTGTACTGTAAGGTTGGTAAGGCTGATCAAGGCAAATTTGCTCTAGATGTTGCAGTCAAAACACTAGGAATATATAAAGAGTATGTGACAGAATTTCCTTTTCCTTCAGTATTGAATGTGATCAAGCTTCAGTTCCCATATTATTTCAGCATTAAGAAACTCAACAGTTTCACATAATTGTAGCACATGTAGAATGTGTGTGTGTGGGTGGGTGGGTGGGTGGCTGTTTGTGTGTGTGTGGGTGTGTGTGTGTAAATTTGAATGGCACTTTTGCATTAATGTTTTTTTAAACAATCTCAGGTATTTTGCTGTGCCATATTCTCTGCCCAAATTAGATATGATTGCAATCCCAGATTTTGCTGCTGGAGCCATGGAGAACTATGGCCTAGTCACATATAGAGAGACTGCTTTGCTGTACGATGAGAAGCACTCTGCAGCTGCTAACAAGCAGAGGGTCTCTCTCTCTCTCTCTCTCCCCACCCCCCCTCTCTCTCTATCTCCCCCTCTCTCTCTATCTCTCTCTCTGTCTCTCTCCCCCCCTCTCTCTCAATCATTTAAAGCTACTTTAGGGAATCTGATTTGTATGATTGAGAAGTTGTTAGTCAGCTTAGGCAACCTGTATCCGCTGCTGAGATATTGTTTGTATGTTTCAGGTTGCAACTGTTGTAGCACATGAACTTGCACATCAATGGTTTGGCAATCTAGTAACAATGGAATGGTGGACGCATCTATGGTTGAATGAGGGATTTGCTACATGGGTGTGTCCTTTGTGCATTCATAAGATTACTACTGTTTATCCTGAGAACTTTATGAATATAGTCTCTTTTTAACTTTTTTCTATCTTTCTCATTTTTTGGCATTTAGGTTAGCTATTTAGCAGCTGATAGCCTCTTTCCTGAGTGGAAAATTTGGACTCAATTCCTTGATGAAAGTACTGAAGGACTCCGCTTGGATGGGCTTTTGGAATCGCATCCTATTGAGGTAAGTGATCCTGGTTACTCTTTATTTTGTCGTGTCACCAATTTTGCACCCTTATTTACATTCCATTGGCGTTCTCTTTAGGTTGACATTAATCATGCTGGTGAGATCGATGAGATCTTTGATGCTATAAGTTACAGAAAGGGTGCTTCTGTGATTCGGATGTTGCAGAGCTATCTGGGTGCTGAATGTTTTCAGGTTGACATTTTTCCTAGTTCTTCTATATTCAATCTGAACAAATTGCAATTTTTTTTGTTCGTTTATTTGCTGCTGAACTGTTGTATAATGTGTTCTGACCAATCAATCAACAGCAGTACATACTCCTATTTGGTCTAAGCTCTTAGTTCTTGTTGAATTTTACCAAAGAAAAAAAAATACACCTCATACTGGCGGTGCCTTAATGATTCAAAGAAAATTTTTAGTGAATCATAATCCATTCTGTAAAATCCGTCTCTTCTTTGTCTGTAAATGTTACAGGCTTTTGTGAGAAGTACCTTGCCACATTAATTTCCTTCTTGGGCCTACCTTTTATAGCTGTCGTTACCACTTTTCAAGGGAAACATCTTTTCTATGCGTAAATACTAATACATAGTATTTCATTAGACATTTTGCCACAGGAAAAAGATGTGTTTTTTATTAACTTATTTTATATTGTGCAACTTTTCACGCAGAGGGCACTGGCTTCATACATAAAGAAATTTGCTTGCTCAAATGCAAAGACCGAAGATTTATGGTCTGTCCTCCAGGAGGAATCTGGTGAACCTGTGAACAAGCTAATGAATTCCTGGACGAAGCAAAAAGGTTATCCAGTTGTTTCTGCAAAATTGCAAGACCACAAATTGGAATTTGAGCAGGTTTTCCTTTGGCAATGATTTTTATGTATTCATACATTTCTACATTTATATACTTTCAGATATCACTCACTAGTTTTTATTTTTGATGAATTTC
The DNA here is from genome assembly GCA_949775105.1 of Oldenlandia corymbosa var. corymbosa. Classification (NCBI taxonomy): domain Eukaryota; kingdom Viridiplantae; phylum Streptophyta; class Magnoliopsida; order Gentianales; family Rubiaceae; genus Oldenlandia; species Oldenlandia corymbosa. The sequence continues at coordinate 6,382,961 of OX459119.1, read as the reverse complement.
AGTCCCACTTTTTGCTGAGTGGCTCCCCAGGAGATGGGCAATGGATTGTTCCAGTCACATTATGTTGTGGCACATATGATGCTCGCAAAAGCTTTCTACTGCAAGCAAAATCTGAAACGCACGACATCAAGGATTTGTTGGGTGCCTCAACATCTAAAAGCAATTCTTGGGTGAAAATCAACCTGGACCAAACAGGTTTCTACAGGGTTAAATATGATGAGGACCTCTCAGTGAGACTTAGATATGCGATAGAGAAAAATTACTTGTCAACGATGGATAGATATGGTAAGTCAATAGTGTAGATACTCTATTCACCTTATATCTACAAACCAAAGGTTCCCTAAATCCAGTAACTCATCGGAACAGGTATTTTGGATGACTCATATGCCCTGTCCGTGGCTTGTCACCAGTCGTTGGCTTCTCTGCTTGCATTGATGGGGGCTTACAAGCAGGAAAATGACTACACTGTTTTGTCCAACTTAATTAGTGTAAGTTGAAAAGCTCACTTTGATATTTGTTTTTGAATCATGCAGACTATAATCTCATGTTTTTCTTTTGTGTCATCACAGATAAGTTGCAAGGTTGTGAGAATTGCAGCTGATGCTGTTCCTGAATTACTGGAGGATATGAAGCTATTTTTCATCAACCTTTTCCAATATTCTGCAGAGTATGCTCCTTGAACAATTTTTTGACTTGTGATTTTACTCATGTATGTTGCATGTGGTGCTCCTTTCCAGCACAATTATGCTAGGATAGTGATTATTCATAGAGTAACATTTCTGCTGGTTATTATAATGATATCACAGCCTGATTGGTAGTTCTGAAAGATTTATAATTTCCTTCTAAATTTCTTCACAGGAGACTTGGTTGGGATCCTAAGCCAGGGGAGAGCCATCTAGATGCTATGCTGAGAGGTGAACTCTTGACTGCACTTTCCCTTTTTGAACATGAAGAGACTCAAAAAGAAGCTAGCAGGCGCTTTCACATATTCCTGGATGACAGAAATACACCCGTCCTTCCACCGGATTTGAGAAGGGTATGTATATATGTATATATATATTTTTGGCTGTTCATCCTCAGTAGTGAGATCTCATGCGCCAGAACCACTTCATTACAGGCTGTATATGTTTCTGTAATGCTGAAGGTCACCAAATCAAATCGGTCAGGGTACGATTCTCTCCTGAGAATCTACAGAGAGTCTGACCTCAGCCAGGAGAAGACCCGGATACTAGGTGAGTCTCAACTAATCCATGCAGATATCTAGAATCTTTTTAGTGCACTTGGGGAAATTATACATGTTTTTTTCCTTTTTGTAGGTTCACTGGGATCTTGCAAGGATCCAGAAATTATTGATGAAATTCTAAATTTCTTATTGTCTTCTGAGGTATTAATGGTTCCGATCGATAAATATGTAACATTGGCAGATCTAAATCTTCTGTTTGATATTTATCCATTGTTATAGAAGTCTGAAATATATTGATTCTTGTCTTTGTTGCTGTGTGGTGTATGTTGTCTCAGGTCCGAAGTCAAGATGCTGTCCATGGGCTTGGTGTTAGTAGAGAGGGACGTGAGACTGCTTGGAAATGGTTGAAAGTAAGTACAACTTTATATTGGTTCATAAAGGGGAATTGTTGGTGTAGAGTATCATGCGGAAGAATAAACAGATCAGTGTGGCATGCATGGAAATATATGTGTGCTTACGGATATGGTAACTAAAAGTTGAGAAAGAAAATGGATTCTTACAGAGAACTAAGTTATCTATATGAAGATGATTTCGGCTCCAGATTACAGAGAACTAATTTGTGCGACTAGACTATGAGCTTCATGGTTTCCTTTATTTCCAGTACACAGACAGATAATAATAATATACCTGGAGTGGACTTCATACTGACTGTTGACTACTGTCTCCCTTCACATTACAGGAAAACTGGGATCAGATTGTGAAAACTTACGGTGCTGGCTTTTTAGTGACTCGCTTCATCGGTTCAGTTGTTTCACCGGTGAGTCTTTAATGAGGCGCCTTGATTACATTGTGTATCCAATATATTGCGGGCGTATTAGTTTCTGATGATGATGTCTGTCGTTTTTCCCTTTGTCTGTAGTTTTCCACCTATGAAAAAGCCACAGAAGTGGAGGAGTTCTTTGCAAGCCGAATGAAGCCTTTCATAGCCCGGACCTTAAAACAGAGCATTGAGAGAGTCCACATCAATGCGAAGTGGGTTGAGAGCATTCAGAAAGAGAAAGAACTTGCTGATGTAGTGAAGGAGCTAGCTTATAGAAAGGACTAGTATAGTTTTTTATGTCTGGACTATCACAGGCTTCAAATGTTGGGGTTTTCTTTTGGGAAAGCTTTCTCCTTTAAACAAATTTTACTCGTTCACTTTAAAAAGCTGCTACACACTGCGAAATTATACTGCAAAATTATGAATAATTCGAAAAATTTTCTTTGGGTCATTTGGGTTGCTTGTTTCATTTGGTGTTTTACATCTGAAATGTTTAAATCGCATTTCAGACACGATTATGGACATGCATACGAGTTTTTTTTTTTTTTTTCGGTCGGACGTATAGAATCATTGTTTGAGCTGAGTTGAATGGTCTTCTTTTTGATATCTTAATTTGTCATATCACCGTTGGAATCTAAAAGAATAGCCCAAAAAAAAATTGCTCTCAATCAAAAGGCCTAACAATATAAGAGCTGCTCTTCTTTTTAATTTTCTAAAAGGTTATATATCCCCCTTGCTAATCTTTACATGTTTTTAATCTTCCACGGTCGACTTGTTCTTCTTTCCATGGATTTTATTCGAATGTAATTAATTCTTCAAAAAAAATCTTTGTGTGATTGTGTTTCCTAGAATATGATGCATAAGTCAAGTGTATGAAAAAGCCGTCATCTTTAACGTCACGACCATGCATTATAAATATATCGGAATAAGTGGTGACATATTATAATGATATAACGGCGTAAAAATCAAAGAAATGTATATATTTAGAAATAAGCTATTATTGTATGGCGTGATGTATTCAAACTATAAGCTGACGTAAACCCTAAAATATTTACAAGTCGCAAAATTTTAAATCTAAAAATATATTGAATATCTTTATTTTTAATTCCCGATATTAAAGAGCTCAAATAAGATTTTGGAAATTGTAGCGAGATGCATGAATATATTGCCAAAATAGGACTCTTTGATTCCTTTTTTTTTCCCCCGGAAATCCAAGCATTTTATGAGATTATAGAAATTGTCAATAAAGTATCCAGAACTGAGTTAATATCTTCCTCCGTCTCGAAATTATTGTCCAGTTTGAATTTTCATTTTTAATTCAATTAATTTGTACTAAATCTTAAAATCCAAATTGGATAACAATTTTAAGACAGAGAAAGTAATTTGTGTACAATAGAGTAAGTTGTGTACGAAGTAGGATTGAATTCCGGACAACACAATTCATAGCTCAATTGATACCGGGACACATCTTTAGAGAAAGGGGAAAGTGATCTCACAACCTCAAACTCAAGAATATATTTAGCCAATGCTTATTGCTCAGAGGTTTACTTGTCAGATCATGCCCTACTAAGTAAAAATGATCTCTCCCCCTTTAGGTATCTAAAATATTAAAAGAAATAATATAAAAATAATTAAACTATGAAAATAGTTGAATACAAGGGAAAAGAATCCCGCTTTTAATGAAAATTTTCCGTCTTTAGCCAAAAAGCTCACCCACTTTTCATTCCTCTTCTAATTTCTCTATCGAAATACCATATGAAAATATGGAATCACAACCATTATCGAAATACCATAAGAGATTACACAACCGAAAAATAAAAGGTATTGGCGCACTGATTCAATTTTTCACGAATTTAACATTCAACAAAGCATCATTAAATCTTTAAAAGTTAGATGATGGCTTACGGAAAAACTCACTTCGCCACAGTGGAGACCATGGAGGTTTAAGCCTACCGCAGTTGCTTAATCGGAATCAAAGGGTAGAAATTTGAAGCCAAAAAAAAGAGATAGAGATCTAAAAAAAAGAATTAGAGTTTCTGTGGATTGAGATTATAAAGTGGATTAAGATACCGTACGTGAAGGAAGGAAGAAAATAAGGGAAAAACTATCGGGTTAATCCATTCAAATTTGCTTAAGGGCAATAGAGGAAAATAGTTCTCTCAATTTATCAACACCATTGTGGCTAATACCTTTTTTTTTTTTTTTCTTAGTATATTACATATCTCGTGTCTGTGGTTGGGAGGCAAAACTACCAAATCTTGTTTCATTTTGGCTCCTCCCATTTTAGGTTCTAATGTTAGTTGCAAGTGCTAAGTAATGGCAACAATTTGTTAAATCGTGAACATCACTGAGTGTGACAACAAATCTGGAGACAACAGAAATCGAAAATTGGATAACTTTTCACCACAACTTAGCCCTCATGATGGCAATAATAGCCACGCCCAACACGAGCCACCACCAACCAACACAACCAGCACATCCTCCTCTACCAATGAAAGCAACACCATCACAATCATTGTTACCAAACAAACTTCAATGCATCACAAGAACAAAGGTAAAAAGCACAAGAAATCAAACACTAAAAAGGTCTTCTAATAACTAAGTTTGCTGCTATTTCATTCCCAAAGGCATCCGTCGGCCAAAGTCATACAAATGTTGACTTACCTCACAGAGACATTTTAACCCGGAGGCAGGAGCTACCCATAACTTTTCGGTTTATGACATGCCAGTACCATTTGATTTCCCTGATATCCCTATCCCTATTGGAGCTAAAATATACAAGGGCTGAACTTTTCGACAAGTGATAAATGACTGACTTCTGAGTTTTGTTCATCGCACCTCAAATGCAGACACTAACAGAAAGCGCTACATAGCTCTAGTGAAAAAACAGAAGAGCCATTACCATTTCGCCTACATTCAAATGAGCAATATCGGAACGACTAAGCCTCTTAAGGCTTGCTCTTAAACTTTCTCTGAGCTTTCAAGTCCACCACAATTACAGTTATATTGTCCTTGCTTCCTTTCTGGCTAGCACGGTTTGAAAGGCACTCTGCTGCTGCCTGAGCTGCAGGATCAATTCCCTCACCTCTTCCCGAGGGTGGTATGACACCATTCTTTTTATGCCAGAGAAGTATCCGTTTACGGGCAATGTCACAGGCTTCCTCATTCGTCATAACATCCCATAAACCATCACTCGCTAAAATGAGACACTCGTCATCCTTGGTTCGAGGAATAAACATCACTTCTGGATCTGGTATTATCCAGGGTTTCAAGTACCTATCTCCTGCAAGTCAAAACTCTGTTAGGCTCACTCAATGATGCACTTTAGATTGTCACATATTAACTATTCAATTATCCAAAAGAAAATGGGGAAGTGTGGCAAACAAAGACAAATAACAAATGACAGTGATGGGAAAGAGGACATCAGAGACAACCAGAGCAAACTCTGAGCCATAATATTCAAAGAATTTCAAGAACATCGCACAGTTGTCTTTATGCTTGAAACAGATACACCCACAACAAAGCATAGCTGGACATCCATGATAACTGATTCTGCATTCTAGACTACGTGTAGCAACGGTGGTTTAATGCATGCAAGCATGCATTTACGTAAATCCGTAAGACTGAGATCTCCTCTACATGGTATATCCATAACACTGATTGTATGCATCTCATAAAAAAATTTGATCAGCAAAATCCCAGTTCAAATTTCCTCTATCCAAAACAGAAATATAATTGAAAATTGAAGAAGGATTACCAGGTATGGTAATATGGCATTTATTTGAAGGATAATCTATTAACCACAAAGCCACGGAAAGGAAGAATCTCAATCCTCAGTTTCATCAATTATACCACAAAGAAGAGAAAATGGCCTTCGTCTTTCTCCATTTCAGACTACCAATTGGCTCCAGAGCTTAACAAGTTCAAGAAACTAGTCCAAACTCAGTTGTTTACACCAGAAGGTTCTCTGGGTTGTACACTTTCAACCTCCCCCGTTCACCTCCCTTCCCTACTAAACCAACCCCAGCCCCAGCAAGGTCTTTGTCCCCTTTGTTTTTACCTACCAGACAATCTCTACAGCAATCATAAGTTTCATGTGGGAGGCAAAATGATTCTTTTTCCCATTTTTATAACACTAGTGTGATCTTGAATCACGGAGAAAGGAAAATAACTATGAAAAGGTGATTCGGTTAAAAGAAACATTTTAAGAAAAAATAAAGCTCACAAGTGAGCCCAATTTGACACTTATCGATCAAGGCCTCACAAACCCTAACCCCAAAGAGGGCTATGACCCTATCTAGCCAAAGATATTGCTAATGTGACAACCTCGCTGGATGTTTGCACAGGAACAAACATTTTGAGCTGACCTCAATCTTTACAAACCAAGCTCGTTTTTATATCTCATTTCTGTAAAAACGGGTAGGACCCTACTTTATCTTGTTTTAGTCGTCACTGATTGATGTCCCACCAGTGTATAAATTGCCCATCAAAACATGCAATGCTGCTATGCTTATAGTTTTTCTAACATCACTTTATTTTAGATTAAAATAAGATGCTAAACACAAAGGATAGGTTTCAAGTTTCAAACAAAAAGCAGTTAATACCTGTTAATAACTGCAGAAATTTAGTTACATATCATAGCGTGGAGTAAAGAGAAACTAATCCAAGAGGAAGCTCCAAAGAATCTTTAATTAATTACATAGTGAACCAAAGAAGAAACAGAAGAGATAATGACATGATTTACATACCAATAGATCTAGACATTGCAAGGACGCCAAAAACTCGATGTCCATTCCACTGTATTACCTTGCCTCCAGCAGCTTCAATCCTTTGGTATTCATCTTCTCGATTCGGCTGACAAAGACCAGAAAAATATCAGCCATAAATGCTTATCAACAAAAGTATGTGTAGATAAAATATTACTTCTTACTTTATGATCAACGGATAACGCCATAGGTTCCTTTCCACGATAAAGGACTGCCCTTGAATCACCACAGTTTGCAACTATGATGTGAGATGAACAAACAAGGGCTACAACGGCAGTAGAGCCAACAGTTTCTGGAGCAATAGGCTCAAGACCATCTTTACCTCCTACCTCAGCATCAACCTTAAGGAAACAGTTGGTGAATGCCCTTTTCCACTGCTCTGGACAGTTCTTCTGACTTTCATCCCCACTTCCAGCCATAATAGCTTCTAACTCCTCAGCCAAAACAGAATGAAGCCGATCATGGCAGTAATTTGCTACCTGAAAATGAGTGTGAATGTATTGTAAAAGCCAGTAAAAGAGAGATTTGTAACTTACAAAATTATGCAGCACACTAATGTTTGTGAGTGTGTGTGCGTGAGAGAGAGAGAGAGAGAGAGAGAGAGACCTGGAAGCCGCCGTGGCCATCGTAGACTGCAAAGAAATGTGAGGTTAGGTGACTTAGATGTTTGGCGGTTCCATCAAGTACGCGATCCCCAATGAGCATCGGAAGAGGAATTTTCAGGAACCTAGGTATAGTTGTAAAAGAATCTTCCATTTCTGGTCGCCTACCACATACAGAATAGACTCCCCAGAGGGGAACACAATCGATCTCAAATACACTGCGGCCAACCGCTCCACCTGACCCCTTATTGGAAGGAAGTTGAACAACTAAGGCAGATGCGTTTAAGGCAGAACCTTCAACAATCTCTTCCTCTATGCTAACAGTAACAGCCTGAGGATCATTTACCCTCCCATCAACAGTTGTGAGCGCCAAATCTTTGGCCTTCGCACCAAGTACAACATCACATATTCTCCCCTCAACTTCAATAAAATTTGTAGTCCCTATCTCTGAAGTTGTATCATAAGCCATAAAATCTTCAGCGCATAAACTGCTCGTATCACTCATCATAGACATAGAACAATCACCTTCCACGGATAGAGAATCATCTTCCTCGCTCTCACGGACAATGGAATCACTAGCACCCCCGTTGCTTTCATTCTCAGAATTCAAATCGAGACAGGGAGCTATATTTCTTCTATTCCCTTCAGGAACGGAAGACACAGGACTCACTTCCATGTCTGTCTTACTGTCACCACAATTTTCGTAAGCACCAGACATGGAATCTAACATACTCTCAGCAACAGTTCCTGAATACAAGCTCGTTCTGTCGTCCATCACCTAAGACCGATAAGACCAACAAAACTTCCTACAGTTAGACTTTCAAAAACAAAGTTACCTAATATAATGGGAAGTGCGGCTACCATGACAACATCTTCAGACAAAGTTCCCATTTTAGATAGCAGTAAAAGGTACAGGTTACAACAATTGTCATTGTTAAGCTAATACATCAGCTGCCACTACCATTGAGAAAATGCAAAATTACCAGTAATCTGCCTCAGCACCCCTTTTCGAATTCCAGACAATACATGGCCATAAAAGAAAATTTTAATTTGGGGTCTACTCCTCCCTGCTTTCATCTAATGACACAGTGGATATGGGAAAAGGTTTCTAGATCTGGAGACACATAAATTGAGCATAAACAACCACGTATGGAGAAGTAAGAATAAACACACGGGTGAGACATCAAGGATTAGTTTGGACCTTGTCTTCTCCTCTGAACTTCTCAGCTGCAATTGTCCATCCCACACAGTGAATATTAGATGGGTCCTCGAATTCCAGCCAATCACTCTAGACAAAAAAAAGAAACACACACACAAGAACAAATTAAAACACAAGAAAGAAAGGGGAAAAAATATGAAAAGGGCTCATGTGATAGAACCTAGGAAAGGCAAAACAAAGCCCCTAAGCTCACAGGGAAAACCTGAAAAGATATTGCCCTTTTTTAACATAACTAACATTGAGTACCCTGGATCTGAGGAAACCCTCAATAACCTTTTTTCTTCAAAACTAAACTCTTTCTTCCCATTTCCACTCTCCTTTCCAAACAATTATGACTCTTCCATTAATTAAACAACCCCCAAAAAAAAAATCCAAATAAACAGAAAACAATAAATATCAAACTAAAATTATAGCAGAATTTTTGTTGCAAAGAAAGAAGGAAAAAGCAGATGAAAGGCGGGAGTGACTACCTCTACTAAAAATCTCTCAAGACACTGCCCTGCAGTAGGAATAGAGCATTCCCCTTCCTGGGCTCCCTATATATACACAACAAAAAACAAGCAGCAACAACTTCTACTACAAAAACCCAATCTCGCTCTCATCCCAAGACTTCATTTTTATGGTTGTCAGTTGTAACGTATTGCCTGAGGGAGTGAAGTCATGGGTGTGATGAAAAGCATGAAGAGCATCAGATAAAAACAAGAAAAATGGGTTGGCTTTGCTTACTAATTTAGTAAACAGAAGTGTCACCAAATGCGATCAGCAAAAGCCTCACAGCCCTCCTTATTTCCTCTCTTCTTTTCTTTTCTTTCTTTTGCTGTTTTTTTCAGGTCAGTTTTCGAGCAAAGATTAAAACTTTTTTATTTCTTTTTCCCTTTCTTTGGAGTTGGGTTCCCGCAGACTTTGATACTAGTACTTGAAAGAGAGCAACAAAAGTTAGTGGAGGTATAAAAACTTAGTACAAATTAAAAAAAAAAACATTTAAACGAAAAAGAAGATTACTGTAATCTTATTATAATACGATTTTGGAGAATAGATTACATACATCTCACACAAAAGTCTTTTAAGATTAGTTATTATGGTCTTTGTGTTGGTTTTAGTGGTGAGTGTGTGAGAGAGAAAGAAAGGAGAGGGGGTAGGAAAGGACAGGTGTCAAATCGTGAAGATGGGGTTATTAAAATAAAGCATCTCCACCCATTCTTTTGCGTGCTCCTTCACTTTCCATTCCTCCATCCAATGACGCAGCAAACCGCCGCTTGTCCCCGTTTCCTTCTCCTGCATTCTAACTAATAACTCTGCCTTCACTAGTTAAGAACATATACCTATGTTACGTTGTTAACTTGCTCACATGTTAAGCGCGACAAATCAAAATATGCAATGTTTGTTACAAAGGTAAAGGGATTTTTGTGGAAATGACGTTGCGAGCGGTACAGAAAAAACGCTCTGCTATTACGGCTTTTCTATCGAACTTTAAGACAAGAAGATTGTTATTATAAGTTCATAACCTTGTTCTTGCCCTAATATCAATTCCCTTATCCTTTTCCTCTTTTTCTTGCTTTTTTTTTTCATTTGGTACAAAACCCTGATGTTAATTTTAACATACCAGTTACCAGCATTTCCTTTACGACTAGAAAGTAGATAGAAATAACTCCATTGTATTCAGAATTCACTCATCATCAGACGTAAAACACTCCTAACAAACTCTATTTCAATATCAACCATCGTTCATGTGGGATGTACCGGAAAAAAAGTGAGGGAAGAGACACCAGTTCCGCGGAGATGGAGCCTCATTATGTAATATGTATTAACCTATTAGGCCATCATAACATAGGCTTGATGGCAGCATCCGAAATATCCTTCCATCTCCTCCAAATTAAGAATGGAAAATAGACTATGTAAGATGATATCATCTTGTGTTCATTGAACTCAATGAATAAATCAGACATTGGAGTGTAAGGTGATCAAACTGCAATACTATAATTGAAAGCCTACACAAAATGCTCTCCAAACAAATCAATATAAGGCCGAAAACACTCAAAAGAGAAGCAATAATTGATTAGCTAAGATACATTGAGCAAATGTAAGCAACAATCCAGATGAACTACTCCAAGGATGAAAAATCTTATTGACTGTTTTGGAAAGTAGATCTACAATAGTTGATTTTGGGGGTTAATCATATGTTCTATTTGCTTTGTTGTTAATTTCAGTTTGGTTTAGCTAGTAATTTCCTAACAAGATTTGGATGGTGAATCTAGTCTATAGATTTAGCTTTTGTTTGCCTTCAAAGAATGAAATCTGTATTAGCTTTTTTTCAATTTTTTTCAGTAAAAAAATAAATATATCAGTCATAAATCATAATTCATCACTCCAATTGTATATATCTTACACAGTAAAACGACCAAAGTACGAACACCGCTAACAAAATTGCTATACACGAAGAAACTTATCAAATTTCATCTTTACACTATACTAATAATCCTAAACTTTAAAAAAACATTTGATCACACAATTTCAACTTTTGCTCAGCAACAAATCCCCCCAATTGATTTCGTATTGGAGGTCTCCAAATACAGCCTCTACTTCCATCTCACTTTTTTCAATGATTACCTTTTTCCAATATTTAGTTTATTTTTTATATTTTTCTGCACTACTCTGTCTAATTCAAAATATAAGTTGCGAGTTTGTCAAAATATAAGCCCCTTAGAATTTCCAGACAACATGAATTACTCATTTTCAACTTTACCCTTATTATTGCAGAACTCCCTTCCAGTTAGTAATTTTTACAATTTCAAAGCAGTTCTAAGCAATAAAATAAAAAAGTTCCCCCTAAAAGATATATAACACGTAATTAATTAAATGCTAACTACAGTAGAACGTCAGTAAATTAATAATATATTAATTAATAACTTTTCGCAATTAATAATTTTCTCCTGTCCCAACTTGAGACCAGTAAAAAAGCGAAGAAAATCGATAAGTGATAAGATAATAATGTTTTAGAAAATCTCCTATATATCCATAGGTCTTAACAATACCATAAATTAATAAATATCCTAAAAGTAAAAAATTAATAATAACTTCAAATAATTAGTACAATATTAACTGTTGATACTTATTTTTCAGTCTTTAGAGATGATATGAACTATGTATGGATATTTAGTATTCAGATTAGTTTTAATACTTGATTAATTTGGATGTAAAGACAACTACAAATTATGTAATCTACAGTGAGGGTTTTTTTTTTCCTCATAGAAATTCTTTAAATTAATAATTTATTAATTTATTAATAATTTAATAATTCTTTAATTAATAAATTTTTGTGGTCCCAACACTATTAATTTATAGAAGTCCAACTGTAATTGATTTTTTGATATGTTAACTTAACTAATTACTTTTTAAAATGAAAAAAAAAAGAAAGCTCTTTTTACATTCTCAAAACAAAAATAACATACTCAATAGTCAATACAAAAACACATACAGTACTTAAAAAAATTCCAGTGAAACATAAGTCAAAGTTAAAGGCGATGATAAAACAAAGATTATGACATAAACACACAATCCCAATCTTGTGGTTGAATAATGAGTAGAACCCCATCTATGTTATGGCGGAGACGGACTTGTGTTTGGTTAATTAGCTAGAGAGCAAAAATCAGGCTTAATTCTGTTATATGTAAAACAAAGCATCGTAATCGATGAATCCAAAGGATATATATAATTTTGAAACCTAAGATTTTGGAGTAATTTGACAAATATTATAAAGGAAGACATTAAAATAAACTCGTTAATCACCTATTTGTCTGTAATTATTATCATATGTAAGTCTAATTTTAATACCAGTAAACACTATTTGTCTGTATTATTTAGTTTTAATACCAACAAACACTATTCTATCAAATACTGTAATTTCAATATCGTAATTATATTCTAATGTTTAAGGGGTAGTACCAGGGAAATGTCTTTCTGCAGCTGGAAATTATTCCATCAAATTTGATGTCCCTAAACATTGTTTTCATGCTGGGGCGTAGTGGAAGGGTTGTTTACTCACTAGAGCAAATTAATTAAATGTGCATTTTAAAGATTGGACATGTGTTTTATGTGAGGAACATAGTTTTCAAAATCCCGATCCGGATCATAAAATCCTACAATCCTGCAATCCGAAATCAGAAAATCAATCCTGAATCTTATGGAATCTTCCTTTGTAGTGAAATCTTATAAAATCTTTCAAAATTCTAATCCAAATTGTAGGATCCTACGAGCCAACAATCCATTGATTTTGTCAATATTTGTACAAATTGTTGATTTCGTATAAAAAAAAAAAAAGAGGGAAAAATAATTATAAAAGATATAAAACTTGAAATTTTAAGTTGAAAACACTTATGCCGGCACTAATATACTTCTCCTCTATAAAATCAAACAAGAATTGAACTAACAAATCGAAACTAGTAATTTCAGAATTATTATAATATTTTGAATGGTTTCGATCCCACCGATCAAGAATTCGATCCGATTCTAAAACGTTAAAATGATCATGTGTGAAATCCCGCTTTTGAAAACATTGGAATATGTAGAAACAGTTCCCCATCTGTTCTTGGAATGTACTTATGACGAGAAGTTATGGGAGAGGACATTGCAATTACTATAAATTTCAGGTAGTCTTAAGGAACCAAAAGAGATTTTTATTTTTTATTTTTTTTTGAAAAAAAAAACTATAAGAGATTGTTGTTTGTGTGAAGGAAGCATGGTAGTATAAGATAAAAACATCTGTATTGCTGCACTTATGACATAGTTTTACCACATATGGGAAGTAAGGAACACGAAGATATTGGAGGAAAAAATGATCACAGTATACAACATGATTACATCTGTATAACAGGAGGTAAATTGAAAAATTAGTTGGAACACAAGGAAGATGAAGCCATAAAGTGACCAAAAGTACTGCAGAAGACTTGGTTTTATAGTGTGATTTTGAGTTTAATACGCTTTGAAAATTTCAGTTTGAAGCCGAGTGTTTGATAGTGTTCGTGTGTAGCTCTGTGTGTGTGTTGTGTTTTTTTTTTTAATTAAAACGGGGATATTATTAGGAAATAGAAGAAAGTACAGAGTGCTGGTTACATGCCTTTGCTTTGCTATGAACTAGTTCTAAAGCCCTTCTACTTACTTTCTTAATTGTACAAATACATATAATGGATTATATCAACTAGAAAGTCCCTAATATCAGTTTTTTTTTTTTTTTATTTGTGAGCAATATGTTTACTATTTACTAAAACAAAAACACAATTCTCTATAATTCATAATAAAAGGCCAGTATGTCATGTTGGGTCTCTATCAATGGTGATAATAAACTTTATATTTTCGCCTTTTTATGAGTCATTTTCAATGCGTTATTAATTACTTCATTTCCAATTTATCCTTAAGTAATAATTCTAACTCTCTCTAATATTCTCAATTGTCTCAACTCTATCTATGCATAGTGGTGCAAAAAGTATTTACTACATGGATTAATTACTTCTTCCATCTCTAAATTATTGTCTAATTTGCATTTTCAGTTTTAATATAAATTGAATTAAAGTGAAAATCCAAACTGAACGATAATTTTGGGACGAAGAGAGTATTAGATTATTAACATCTACAGTAAACCAATCTTGAAGACCATTTTGAGATATGAAAATCGTACGAGGAGTAAGCATGTTAAAAATCACGTAGATAGACAGAGGGATGTTAATACCCCCAATTTTTGTTCATTCTTTTGAAATTATTTCTTTTAAATTTTTTCCATCTATTCTCTGTCTTCACACTCATTCTAGTTCTGGGAATCTAATGATAACCCCAATAATTGTGATTCAACCTTTGAAGGGTTTCAAAGAGTACACTAGGATTCGAAATCCACCAAGGTCGGGAAAAAGAGAAAATAGACGGATTATGTCCAAAAAAAAAAGAATTAAAAGAAAAGCAAATTAATGTGCTTGACCTTCCAAAACTTGAATATAGAATTCCGCAATATAAATTCTTGTAAAGTTAGTTCGTATCTACTCTCCCCGTCCCAAAATCATTGTTCACTTTAGATTTTTAATTTTAATATGAATTGAACTAAAAATGAAAACTCGAACTGGACCATGAAAATCATTATTCACTTTAGATTTTTAATTTTAATATAAATTGAACTAAAAATGAAAACTCGACCATGATATTAGAAAGAGTACATAACTGATATCCCCCTTGTTCAAAAGTTGGAACAAATGTTAGAGAGTTTAACCCATATCACATTTGCAACAAATTAGCCTCAAAGCTGAACCATATTGCAAGTTAATGAAATTTTTTACTACAATGCAAATACAACAATTTCACTGGAACAAACACCAAAAGAGAAACACTCAGGAAAAAAGGAGACCATAAGGTATCAAGTTAAAGTAAGAAGATATCAAATCCTCATATATTTTGGCCATCCATTTTGTATGGAAATAGTCAAATAGTTTCTGTAATCTCAAGATCTATTCGAATCATCATACCAAAACTGCCACAAGAGAAAGCAAAGCACAATTCCGTTGCCAACCTGGGCAGCCAGGGATCAAAGGCACCGCAGAAAGCCTAAACCCTAAATCTAAGGAAACAGGTGTTCACTACCTGCAGTCCTCTTGTCCCATAAATTTAAGCATTTAATAACCTTAATGGAGGGATCACTGTACAGTTAATGACACAACTAGGAAGAAAAGTCAGAGCAGTTTCTCTGAGAAACCATGGCTAAGGGCCAACAACTTCATCAAATGCCACCAACCCATGCAGCAAGCTGTCACTTCAGCTATGGTGACATGGTATCATCCATTGGAGTGAACATCGGCACATCTGCTCCTTCGGAGGTTCCTTTCCGGATATGATTCCCTTTGGATTCACCTGCAGACAAATGCTATGTTATACTACGACCCAAAAACACTGGGTGATCAATCAAAGTAAAAATAATAAAGTGAAATATCTGACCAAAAGGGGAATCAATTGATGGCCGTTCTGGTGATAAGCTTCTATTCAAATCTGTAGAAGTACCCAATGCAAGCAAACGTCAATAGTTACAACAAGCTTTCCATTGTGTCTCCCAAGGAGGAAAGGGAGATTCATGTTTTAACTAAAGAGTGGGAAATCTTTACTTGAAAGAAAAGGAAAAGACACCCTCCAGAGAGGAAGCACATCATTACCGCCGCTGAGGGAAAACATTTTACTCACCTGAGGAATTCCTTAGTGTCTTCACAGCATCAAAGTTTTTGTACGTGTAGCCCACAAAACTTAAATCTTTCGGATTTAATTGCTACAAAGATGAATAAGATTGCAGCCTTTAAGACGATTGTAAATGATGTTGAAACTTTGTTTAAGAACAGAACTATCAGAACACATAGCTGAAAGATAAAGCACAATGCAAATGTTTGCAATCATAACTCCACAAATTGTACACCACAACTGGGTATCATTTGTCCAAGCTACGTAGAAGAACCAGCC
This sequence comes from Oldenlandia corymbosa var. corymbosa, assembly GCA_949775105.1. Taxonomy (NCBI): domain Eukaryota; kingdom Viridiplantae; phylum Streptophyta; class Magnoliopsida; order Gentianales; family Rubiaceae; genus Oldenlandia; species Oldenlandia corymbosa. Next base: position 6,366,892 of record OX459119.1, on the reverse strand, counting down.
TCATTGGCCAGTGATGGCAAGCAATATCAAATAAATCGGAGAAGACAATGATTGCGGCAGAGTTACAAAAATTAACCATTCTACTTGCAATTGCAAAATTCAAATGGAAACAAAGTAAACAGAAAAAAATCCAACTTTTAAATAGTTCCTCTCATGCATACGCATAGAGTTTACGAGCCTGGTCATATAACAAGACGTTGCAATAGGGGGAAGGGGAACACTACAGAAGTTGTTCCAACTCATAATATGATATCTAATTATAAATACCTTTCGCGACGGTCCTGAGCCAGTCCTAGTTGGTGTTGGAGCATCAACCTAGTCCAAACAAAAGTTAAAATTTTAAATTACACTACCTCAGTCCATGCATCTATCAGAGATACAAAGATTGGAAGAAGCTCGCAACCAAAACAAAAGGCAAAATTAAGCATCATTCTATCAAAAACATCGTCTAGTGAAGCCTTGAAAGTTAAAAGACAAACAGTCAAATGATAAGGCCATGAATAACAAATATGAACTACAGAAATTCAAAGTAAACCAAAATGCGAAATCTTCCTTGAAGCGAAGTACGACGTCAAAAGTTATCCAAGATCAAAACAATTCTAATCAGCATTATTGCATCCAACAAAGCAACAAACTTCTAACTTTGAAAATCATGTAAACTGACTATAGGAACTCACTCCTCATGAAATTAGATGTCCAGTATGTCAGACTTTTTAGCCCAAAACAAAGATGTCGAATATTTACGACATAGAAACACGAAAAAAAATGTCACAGTAACCGAGACATGTACGTAGTACTAACATAGTTTGATACTAAGGATGTAAACAAAAAAATGATTACAATAATAGGGAAAGACAAATGTTGTGCATTACCTCATCAAACTTCATGAAATTCTGGGTGTCCAGCTCCCCATTAACTTCTGGCTTATAAGCAGCCTCCATTTCATAGAGTTTATCCCATTCGACATCTTTAAACCAGGGATGAGCCTAATAAATATTTTTATGAAGTTAAAAAGACTTTATAATCATATATATTTCATGAATTAGCAACTGGAAAAAAAAACTTCTAAAAAAAGAACAAAAAAAAAAAAAAAAATAGCAGCCAAGCTAACCCAGCACACCTTTATTTGATCAGCTCCTCCAGTACCAAGCCTATGTTCAACGTCACATAGCAATCGGCATATAAGATCTTTTGCTTCAGGGGACAATTTGGCTTCTTCTGGGAATTTTAAGTGATTTCTCCAATGAACAATCTGCCAATCATTGATAAACAAATTAATCAGCAATAAGACCTCAAGAACCCAGAGAAAAAGAAAACAGTAACATCAGAAGCACAAGGAGCAAGCAAATGCAAATGCATGGGTCAGTAAAAGGGGAGATATAGCCAAATAAGGAAGAGAGATTTGGAAGATGCCACCAACTTTTGAAAGAGTGGTAGTCAATAAAAACAGTGAACCTAAAAGTAAAATTTAGTTTTTTTTTACTTTTAGTTTTTAAACGTACTATCTTTTGAGAATTTTCTCCATAGTTTATTCCTACAGACAAGAGAGCATCATTGTTATAAAGATAAACACAAATCTGAACCAAAAAATTCTTACGTGGTGAGTGCATCATTGTTGTAAAGATTCGCACAAATCTGAACCAACAAATTCTTACGTGGTAAGAACGTACGGCTACACAAGCAAGGATGCTCAGGAGAGAATGCCAACTTACCTTTCTGCATGCAGTTAGAGGATCATCTGAATAGAATGGTGGGTAACCCATAAGCATTTCATACATAATTGCACCCAGTGACCACCTGTAGTTGAGAAAATATAAAATTCAAAGACAATCTTTTCAACAAAACAATCAAACAGGTAGAAAACTTTTAATTCTGCCTATATTTATTTCATCCATGTTTCTCAATGAAGATTAGACTAACCAGTCACACTCCATGCCATATCCCTTCTTCAGCAGTACTTCTGGAGCAATATAGTCGGGTGTACCCACAGTTGAAAATGCCTTTGCATACGAGAAAAGCAAAAAATAAATTCACAATCAAAACAACACATTCAACAAAAAAAATTTACGGAATGAGGAAAATGCAATATGCTACTACTTCTACGCTCTCAGGTTGATATGACGTCAGTAAGGATGGACGGACAACTTTCTGAAGGAGAGCAACAATGCAGCCCTAAGAGCTGTAAACATGTGACCTGAGGTCTCAGATTTAAAACAGCCTCCAACAGAAATATTAGTTAAGGCCTCATGGCCCAACCCTTCCCCAACCTTGCAATCTTGCACAATTGGCAGCTTTTATGCAAATGGCTGCCTCTTTTCAGATAGTCGGTGATGTTTCTTATAAAGTTGGGAGTTAAGTTAGAGCAATATTTTGTGAAGTCGGGTTGTTGTACAACCATACAGTTGTTTATATGGAAACTAAGTAACATTTCTCCAGTTTTTTATGGAACCTAGGGTAATTTAAGAAACCCAGATGGGAAAATGGATAATAAAAAATGGGCATCCTCGTAAGAATACTTACCAACTTCCTCCTATTCATCTGCCAATGCTGAAGCTGCTCCTGAGGGCTTTTCCAATTACTGCCATTGCTAGCATCTGGGAAGCAGCTGTCAACGTCCATTGGGTCTCTCACATTCTCATCATCCATGGCTTCATTTTCATTAAGAGTAGATAAAGTTCTAATCTCGAGAGGCTTACATAGACCAAAGTCTGAGAGCTTCATGTGTCCATCTTTGTCAAGAAGGAGATTGTCTGGTTTGATATCTCTGAAAAAAATGAAAATAGCACTCAGCTCGGTGCCAGCAATTTGGTATGTCCTTTTTAACAGCAAAAGTTTTCATCATACATACCTGTGAATGTAATTATGCTTGTGAATGGACTCTATAGCCAAGACACTTTGAGCAATATAAAACTTAGCTACATTTTCTGACAATGTGTCTGCTCTCATCAACAATGTCATCATATCCCCTCCAGGAAGATATTCCATTATAAGATAAAGATACTCAGCATCTTGAAATGAGTAGTACAACTTCACAATGTAGTGACTAGCCACTTCTGCAAGCAAGTTCCTTTCTGCTCTAACATGTTCCACCTGTAAACAGAAGTTATGGAAAAGAGAAGATTAGCATGTTCCATCTGTCAACAGAAATTGTTTTGAAAAAGGGATAGAGAAGCAAATAAAAAGCAAGAGATTAAGATAAACTTAAATCTAGTATCCCATGGTTTAGGATATGTGTGAAATGCCAGCCTATGCTTCATATCTGGTTATACCTTAAATAAAGATTATACCATAAATAAATTTCATTGGTTATAATATATAATGAACTTGATTCCAGGCCATTTCAACATATTCTAGATTCGGAAATTGGCATGTCTGAAAACAGCAACAAGTCACAGTACAGTTCAATTTTAGAAAGTTGAAAGATAAAGGAAGTAATTTTGCTCATTCACCTGTCCTCTCCTGACCATTTCAGATTTCTTGAGTTTCTTCATAGCATAGATATTGCCCGACTTTTTCTCCCGACAGAGACGTACCTGCATTGTGGAAGGGTGACATGCATAAGAAGACATACGATCTTGGACCATTTGGAATACTTATTAAATCTGTGAATGTGGAACACAGAGGAGAAGACTAGAAGCATGTAAGACTTTGAAGGCAAGGCGGTCAGCATCCTTCATCAAAGAAAATACACAAAAAGATAGGATGTCGGTGCAAGTTCCATGTTGTCAGGTTCATCTAACCTCTCCAAAGGCACCCCTTCCGATGATGGTCAGAAGCTCAAAATCATCGACTGATATCTTGTTCCTTTTCAATCTCATATATTCTGTCTCCTTTCTTTCTAAATCTTTAATCCGATTTAGCTGTTCTTCCTTTGGCACATCCGAAGCTGCTAACTGCCGCTCTAGAATCCATCGCCTACAATTCAAGATCATAAGGTTCTGAGTTAGACTTAAACACTAAGCTCTGAGAATTACACAAGACATTTATGCACAGAAATAAAAGAATTGATGATAAGCCAATGGAGTTTAGTTCTTTCTAATTATAGAGATGACATCACACGCCCAGTCACACCTTCCTTTTGTATACCTCATGGAAGGAAAAGTGCCCCTTAAGCTACAGAACTTCAACTAGCTCAAAAAATTAGCAATGACCGCAATATACATTCAGCAATATCGGTTTGTATTATCACCATAATTTGATCTGCCCCTCTGCATACCTAGAGAATTAAGAACACAAACCTCATCCCTAAAGCTGCTTCGACACCCCCCACCACCACAAAACAAAAAAAAAAAAAAGGACCAGAAACAAAACAAAACAAACATGCAAGAACCGTCACCAAGAAAATGCAAGGAGGGTAACCCCATTTTTGCCATCCAACAGACAAGTCCTTCTCTTTTTCCAATTTAGAGCATTAGAATCTGAAGCAGGATTAGCTTTAACTCCTAGAGCAATTAAACACAATTAAAGAGTGAACTTCCCAATCAAGAAACCAAAGCTAAAATCCGCAAATCATCACTGACACTGGATCTTGGAATTACTGAACTAATCCATTGAGACCCCCTTGAACTACAATTAAAACACTTTACATGCTATCCAAAACAAGATTAAGTAATCGTTCAACAGAAGATTGAACATTACATAATGGGAATCAAAAAGCGAGAATAAGAAGAAAAGTACCGTTCTTTGCGCTCTTGAATGCTTTTCATCTGGGTTTTGTAGTGATTCTCAATAAACTTTTTAGCAGCCGCAACTTTCTCCATGGTCAAGCTGGAACCTAGTATTTCATCTTCACTGTTATTGTTAGTATTGCTCACAATTCCTCCCTCCTCAGCCTCCATTTCCTTCTTCAACCTCCCAAGTCAATACTGGTAAAAACTTGCTGCTTCAAATTCCTCTGGCCACAACCCAGAAAGAGCAGTGGGATTATATGTATACTTATCAGTTGCCCCCCAAACTCCCAACTCTACTTAGTGGGAACAGGGATTAGATTCATGGTACATAGTAGTATATTCTTGTCCTAATTTTACAAGAAACAAGAAGGGAAGAACACAGTATACAAGGAAACCTGAAGAACCCACTTGGATTCTTTACCAAAATCAGTTCATCTGAGAGTAAGAATCAGCAGAGGAAAGGTTAAATGGTATGAAATTAATTGAAGTATATATTATTATAGGAGTGAGTGTACAGTACATACAGCTTAGCATATAGGAGTAGAGTACATTTATTTATCTTAGTACTTGCTTGTGTAATGTTGCAGTGGTCATAAATTCATATTAATAAAAATTTTCTTAAAAAAAAATTAATCTTTTTTCTTAATTTCTGGAAAGAAAAGAAAAGGAAAAAAAGGGTTTGGATCTGATGAAATTGCCAGGTCCTCAATAGAACTGGCATCTCTGTGACAGCTGGCAATGTTTGGGGCATGTTTGGTTGGATTCGGAGTTCCCATTCTTTCATTCATAATTCTTTTTCTTCTCTTTTTTAAGCTCCTTTTTTGTCTTGAAAGACATACCACTTTTTCCTGTTTATGGGACAAATGGAAGATATATGTTTTTCTTGCACCAAAAATATTGATGGTTTCCGGGCAGTTCGAAGGAATGGAGAACGAAATTTTTACCCACACATTCCCTCCGTTCCACAAAAATAGTTCACGTTGAGTTTTGAGTTTTGTACTGTTTTTAGTACAAATTTAAAAACTCAATGTGAATTATTTTTGTGGGGACGAAGATAGTAGTAAATTTTGGTTAAATGTAATGGCCTTGGGTTGGTTTGTGATCTCTTAATTGACATAATAATAAGATAATGGATTTTCTATATTGAGTTAGCTTTGTAGATGAGGCGAATTTGTGCTTGTTTTTGTATGCATTTTGCGCTTTTAGAAATTCAATGGATTTTGTTGTATGGTACATGTTTTCACAAACCAATAAAATCTGCTATTGATTCAAAAGTGATATAGAAAGTAGTTAAAGTTCTTTACGGTTACCACATTATCAGGGAAAATTAGAGAAGCGGTGTTTCGAACCTTTGTATAATGTAATAATGACGATATATCTTGTTCTTCTTTTTCTGTTAGTTTCCTCTTTCGCGTTAAAGTAATCAGCTAATGAACTTTTTTTGGAAATTCTGTATCATTTGTTAAGTCATCTATTTCGATTTGCTTAATTGCTTCTACTCATTTTCTAAAAGAACAATATCTTGATTTTTTTTTCCTGTGATTTTTTTGCATAATTATTCATTAGTATTTCACTTCCTCCTTTCTAAAACGAGTATCGTAACATAACTTATACACAGTTTAAGAAATTCTTAAATAGGGTAAAAATATTATTACAATATCATCAACCTACTTCATTAAAACAAATAGTTACCATTAATACTATTTTCTTTGAGGATAATTTTAAAAATTTGGCCAAAAATTACACTAGAATAAAAAAAAAACAGCATTTATTTTAAAATCTTTCTTATTTTATTAAAAAGACAATTATTTTTAGAATGGAAGGAGTATTTGAGTGACCTTGTAATCCACGGTGATATTTAAGAAAGTGGATGTATGTTTTCTTTCAACATGATCAACTTAATTTTGTGAAAATGCATTAATAGGAAGATTATAATATTGACTCGCCTTCTAATCACATATTTGGAGACACCATAGATACTGAAGGCACAGTTCTATGTTATGTTTTAGAGATGATTGGGCGTAATTTGTATTATTGCTCACCCACACAAGAATTCTGCTGAAAAAAAAGAGCCACAATGTGTTTCTCAAAATTAAATTTCAATCATTTAGACTATCAACTGGAATACCTAAAGTGTATAAAACCTAAAGCATTAAAACAGAATTAAGAGAATCACATATCAAACTGACCCTTAAGGTTTAAACTCCAACAACCCTAAACAAATCAGATTTGACCGTTCTCTTTAAAGTATCTTGTTGTAATTTCGCTGTTTTGACTGGTAATCAATCTATATTGTGAAGAAGTTGTTCCTTCTAAGGAGAGATTAAAACGAAATCATCTTTATCTTGATGGTCAACTTGACCAATTCAAGAATTAATTTTGCTGGATATATAAAAATATTTAATACTCCCTCCGTTCCAAAATTATTGTCCAGTTTGGATTTTCACTTCTAGTACAAATTGAACTAAAAATGAAAATCTAAACTGGACAATAATTATGGAACGGAGGGAGTAACAAATAGTTATATCTCAGGACCACATTATTGAATGATTCTATCTCAGATACTATACCCTTTATAAATTTGTTCCGCATTCAAAGTATAGGTTCAGGTTTCTTTTGTTTTTCTACAGAAGGGCTACGTTTGTTTCCATCAATTTTTTTAGCAAGAAAATGTTCTCATCTGAAAATCCCTGATCCACGATAAGAGTATTTTGCAAACAATTTAGGATTTTCTAAACTTAAAACTACAACGAAAAGTGACACTATAATTTTGTATCATTCTATAAAATTAAAAAAAAAACGAGAAAATCATTTTAGAATGAATGAAATACTCGATTAGATACAAGTTTCCTTTTAAAGAAAGTGATAATTTTTTTTAAAAAAAAAATAATAATAAATGAAAACAACATGCATGGTTTCCGTGAGGTGATAATCAAAATCAAATTATCCATCTTTCCGAATCTCAACTCTTCAACCTTCATTCATGTGTATTATAATCACTAACCCTATATATATATATATATATATATATATATATATTATGTTAACATTTTAAGGATGGAGGGAGCATAAAAATTGTAGAAAATCAACCCCTCAACAGTAACTAAAGACACTTCATAATGTGTATGGAAAGAAAAGCAATGCGACAAATCTTCAAGGTTTAAAAGACAAAAAGAAATCAAGCAAAAAAAGAAAGAAATAAATACACTAGGGCAATCTAGCTTAACTTAGGTGTAGATGCCTATGTATGGTTAGTTTTTGTTCAGTTTTTGCTCTAAACCAAGCAAGAATCCAATGTCAATATTTATCACCAGATTTTCCCTTCTCTCCCCATGCTTTTGTATGTTTTTTTTTTGGTTTCTTTTCTTCTTTTTTTAAAGGGCGCAAAGCTTTTATTACAACTTACAAGTCACAAGTTCAATAGGAAAATATTTGCAAAAAAAAATAAAATCAAATAAAATAAAATTAGCTGCAGAAACTGAGAATTTATTAAGAAGAGAAGAAGAGTAACCCATATGGAGCAGACACAAACATATGGTCGGTCGAAACGTGCTCTCAGTATGAACAAAATGCAAAGTGTCAGTCATAGTCAGACCACTATATACCCTTTCTATTTGTATTTATTTATTATATGGGCTCTTTTTTTTCTTTTTTTTTTGGGAGGTGGTGTTTCTCCAATTATTATCAGCTTGACCATTTTTGGAGCGCCTTTTACAGCAATATTTTCCAGGTGATGTTTACTGTTTAGTTGACTTTGATTTTTGAACTGTTTCAGTGATACATTTAATTGATTCACTTTTAGACGACAACTACAAAATGAACAGAACAGATAATTTTGACCCTCTCAAGTTGTCTAACCATTGGATTACCATTTCTCCCTTTTATGTTTATTTTCTTCTTAAATTTTGATGCTTCAAGTCACACAATTAACCACAAAGATTCCTCCCATGATTCAGGCGGCCACCCGCTTCAGCACAAGTGCACAACACCTTAAGGGTTTATAAAAAGTCTCATTCACATACTTGTATTAGAATCAAATCGTCATTTTGCCTCATTGGTTACAAGTAAGCAAGTTCCGAATGCAAATTAGAATCGGTACCTCATCTACTATACAACATAACTAAGTGGTCAACACCACTGTTTTTCCTGTTATCACAAAACTAAAACATTTCCCTAAACCATCATTTAGAAAAAAATAGGAGGCGGTCAGAGGGGGAAAGAGAAGACTGCACTATTGTTCTAAGGTTGTATACTCAGGTTTCAACCCATGTCAAGCTTCCCATAATCAAATATTTGCCAGGGAGTTCTCCAGGGCCCGGTGCGAGGTATGTGATTTTCTTCCTGAAAGTGATCAAAGATCAAACAGTTGGTACCATTTCTCGCATTCAAGTTATTATATATTCAATCAAAAGGAGAAGATATTAGTTCAAACCTCTGAACATCAACCTCCGTGATATAGATGAATCCAGCAACATTGCTGCCCAGCAAAAGACGCAAATACATAAGCAAGAAGACAAAGTGATAGCCCATACTACCTTACTCGGAATCAATACTAATTAAAATAACTAAGCACTTGGAAGGCATGTATTAACTAAGCACTTGGAAGGCATGTATTAACTAAGCACTTCCTTTCAAAAAAAAAACCTAAGCACTTTCTCATATTCAATGACAACATATCCTTATACATATAGAGAAAGATCAGATCAAACCTTATTAAAATATCATGTAGCTAAATGATGGAACAAGGTCTCAACTCTGGCTGATCACTTGGTCCAGTTTATTATTTATACGATGTTGTATGAAAGAATTTTGTCCATCAAAGTTACAGCCCTAGTTTCCTAGAGATAATATGATGCCCATCTTCCAAATCCATATGTAAAAATATTAGTTGAATAGCTTCTGGACAAGGATTTGATCTATTAGCCAAAATCGCTTATGAGCAATGACAACATAAACCATGTAGTCTATATGCTGTTGTTTCCACCGTGCTCACATTAGTTCGTTTCATGTGTGTTTAAATAAGATTGGCACAATATTTTGGTTCGAATAAAAGACTCCAAAGATTTAGAGTGTTTAGCATTTACCTCGAAATAATTTGATCGGGTTCTTTGGCATATGAGACAGCAAGAACCAGATGGAGTAGGTCCCTGTTAATGTTAACCAGAACTAATCTGGTGGGATCAGCAGTAGGTTCCGCACCAATTGGTAGGGCTGAACGAGGGGCTGGTGGTCCGCCACCAATTCGATAAATGGACAAGTCGCTAAAATTAGCAACACTGGAATGTGGAGAAAGGTCATTTGAAGGTCCATAAAAGTACTCCTGAAACAAGGAAGTAACACAAATTACAGAAGAGCTACAACAAGTTGTCAGAGGCAAACATATTTAAGTACAATGCGGAAAGTTATGTTTACAATCATCAAAGCGTAACTTAAAAGTTAAAACTACACTTACCCGTATCCTTCCACCCCTGGCCCTCTGACGCACTTTTGGATTCCTTGACACTACACCACCAGATTTTTGAAGTTTCACCACATCCACATTTGGCTTGCTTTTCAATACATCTTTTAGCATGCTGCAAAGTTTCTCCTACAATAAGCTAATAGCAATAAGAAAATAGGATAAAGAAAATTTGACTGGATATCAAGCAATGCACATTGTTATAAATCTTAAGGGCGAAAGGAAGGACGACAGGACACCCTTTTCTCTCTAAACTTCAGTCCCTTCAAAAAGTCAGCCAATTTTATTCTCTCTGCATTTGTACTGGACAGAAATTCATAACAGTGTCACTAGATGTCCAACTATATGAGCAAATATTTCACTGATTACAGGGAATATTTTCGATGAAGGGAATATGTTGAAAATTTTCACTAGAAGGTAGGCGTACCATCTCTTTTGCACTCAAAAGATAATACATGCTGTACAATAAACTTTGGCAACCATGGCAAAGTTATCAAAAGCTACCTATTCATACAGCACCAACTTCCAAAAACCACAAACAAGACACCACCTATTCCCGTACACAACACTTTCGGAACCATGGCAAAGTTATCAAATGCCACCTAGTTGTTTGTCTGGAGTCTATCAATGCTAGATCAGAATTTTAAGGGACACAAATGGTGAGAAATAGTAATCAAATAGTACCTGACCCAATACCAAAACAACGGAGGCATTAAAAGCGTGAATTGCATGAAGCAGCAACTGCAAAAGTGGAAATAACAAAGAATATCAGATAACCAAAAGACACTGTATTCGAATTATGATGGGAAATAGTAGACACTTGCATCATAACCAACACCATCGATCCATCCCATTGTATTAATAACCATGCCAGCCGCTCGAGATTCAGTGTTCATAGAGAACTGCTTGTCTAAAGTTTGAGCAAGCTCCTTAACCAGAACTTTATAGAGATCTACATTTGCCCTGCATCCAGGCAAAAGAACAAGAAGCAAAAAATTAAATTCAAAGAGGCAGAATACTATAAGCAAGTAGATCTCAAAAAACTGAGCCAACAACATGTAAGCAGCATGAAGAGGAAAGGAAAGGTTAGCTGCTCATACGTAGGGCTTGGATGTCCATGGAAATAAACTAAAGGCATCTCAAGTGGGATTCCTTCTACGGGGTCAATTGGCATCTCAATGGGCGTAGCAGCAATGCAACCAGGTATTGTTATAGATCCTTGGCCAATGTCTAAATCAACAAACGTGGGCTTCCACCCTTGCTTAGACGCCCAACTTAGGAGCATCTTAGACAATGTACTCTTTCCAGAATCTGTAGGTCCGACAACAATCACCCTGGGGCCCTGGTCAAAGACATGAGAGTATATAGAAATCAGTGAAAACTGCACAGATGAGAATCACTTGCTTAAAAGATGACAGATTAAAAGCCCACAAGAGAAGTTGTAACACATGCAACGAAACAAATACAAAAGTAAGAAGATACGTTCATTACATGAACATAAACAAAACAAGCACAGCAACCTACACAAAATTGACTGAAGACAATCTCAGGGGCAACGTCTTGCTGGCACCAGATTGGTGTGCAAGCAAGCTCCACATGAGAATGAAAACCTATTTTCACACATTCTTTTTTTACCTGAGAAGCATCAGAATCACTTGGTGAAGCTTTGGCCTGATTCCTTCGTCCCTCCAGTACTGCATGCACGTTTACATAGCTAATCATTGGCGTCTAGAGCAAAGAAGGCAAATACTCAATATATGAGAGAATTGAAAACATCAAATATAAAGGGATGAAAATATCTTCACACTAGGTGGTATATCCGATAAATCAACATCACATGGCCTCTTGTCTACGGCCAAAAGAATACATTCAACAGCTTTCTAAGGGCAAATAGAACTTCCTAGGACACGAATCTAGTAAGCAGTTCTAATAGTTGTTGGATATCCACATAAAAAACCTCGCATGACTTTCAACTCTTTGAATGGCGGAGTCCTAATTTTCAATATCGACTAATTGAATTTGATGCTAGAAGACAAAATTGCAACTCATGTTCAGGCATAAACTCATCTAACATAGGCTGAAGAAGCAGACAAGAAAGCAGCATACTGCATACCTCATCAGCAGTATAGTCTGTCTCGGTGGTACCATCCATTTCAATCATGGCTCCATACCAGGTAAAAACCTGGTACAGTCAACAAAGCAAAAGTTCAAACTATGAGACTCAGACTCATTCCATAATCGTCAAACTGATCAAACATCAAAATTCCACCAAAAAAATGCATACGACAGTGATATGAGATTCAAAAGCAATTAAAATGGAATCAGCGGATAGAGAACCGTTAAGTTCCTTACAGCAAATTTAAGTCTCGGGGGGAAAGAAATCCATATTTCAGGAGGGATTTCAGTGCCAAAAATCTCAGCCGAGCCAGTGAGAACCCTAAGGCGAAAAGGGGTTTCTGCAACTTCAATCCGAAGTTCAGATTCTTTATCCAATTTCACTTGCCTAATCGAACTTACTGGGCCAGCCGATGCTGCCGGTGCACCTAAACCTGCGCCTGGATAAGCCATGGAATTAGGCCTCTGCTCTGTTCCTCCACTCTCTCTCCCTTTGGCGGTGCAAATAAGAAGCCGTGGAGTCACACCTCCCCAGCTTATTAAGAAGAGCTTTACGGTATCCGGTTCAAAAATTTGAAGGCGCGGTTCTTATTACTACCATCAGAATTGCTACTTTTTGAACTCATTTATGCCTTATTATTTTTTTGTTAAAAAAAAAAAACAAAACAAAACAAAACAAAACAAAAGCAAAAACTATGGTCTTGTTTAAACAGATACTAATGTTATAACATTTGAAACCTATTTAGTAGTTTTTATGTTTATTTTTATTTTTTTGCGTAAAGGCTATATTATAAACAGTGTTACATTACAATTCATCTTAGGTATGCAACTCCTACAATATCGTAGTTAAGTCATCAAAAAGTAATTTTATTTTTTCAAATAAACATCAATGTCATTTTAAAACAATCACATTATCATTATCTAATGTTAGCAGCTCAGTAAATCAGTGTTACCTAAATTGCTTATTGAAATAATGTAAATTAATACCCATGAACATATCTATTAAAGTCATTATTACCAAAAAAATAAACATAAAATGTCTTCAAAAAAATCCAAACCATAGCCTTGTGTACCCATAATTGCTTTAAAAAAAGGTACATATATTTAGTCATAAACATTGATCATTCAGCTGTTTTTTCTTTTTATTCATTGGGGCCCATTTTTTAAAATGTTTTATGAATTCATTTAGTAAATTATAGGGTGGTAATTCGGTCGATTCGGCTCGGTTCGACCGAGTTTGGTTCGGCCTAATCGGATTTTTCTTTGCAATTCATCCGACCGAAATTGAACTGAAGATTATGTGCCCCCGAACCAAGTCGAACCAAATAAGCAATCTGGTATTCGGTTCGGGGCCACTTAAACCGAAATTCAAAATGACTGAAATAAATTTCTCCTGATTTCAAGTTTTCAACAGTTCAAAGTTCAAACTTAAAAAAAAAAATCACCAGAAAAAAAACACCTGAAAAAATGTAAAGTTTTGTTCAAGAGTGTTCAACACTTAAACTAAAAGTCTGAATCTGTGAATCAGATATTCAGATTCTGATCAACAATTCAACAATAACATTCAACATTTCAACTCACTGGACACAATCCAGTGGCACAATCCACACACTAAATGTCAAATGACCACAAGTCCTGAAATCCATACAAATTTAGAACTTAGAAGTTTTAGAATCAAAATGACAGAAAGTCAGAAACTGATAAATAAATTGAGAATAACAATGCTGAAAAAGCAAGTTTTCAAGAGCAGAACTGAGAAGTCAGAACTGCAACTTCAGTCTTCACTCCTCAGCTTCAATTGGCAGCATACTTCACTACTTCAGCTTCATTTCAGCTTTCAATACTCAACAGTTCAGTTAGCAGCAGGCATGCAACATTGAACACTTAACAGCAGGCAACAGCAGGCAGTTCAGCTACTGCAGCCCAATTTTCTTCCCCTTTTCAGCAGCTGAAAAAAAAGAAGAAGAAAGAAACACTGAAACAGTCAGTCAAGTTGAAACTGTAAATAAACAACTGCAAATAAATAGCTGAAATGAATTAAACTGAAAATAAACAACTGATAAATAACTGTAACCTTCTTTTATGCCAAGGAGGTCTTTCCAACTCTCTTCAACACCTTCTTCTTCTTCAACTTCCCTCTGAAACCAATCCTAAGTGCAAATCAAGCACTGGACAGTCTTCAGAGTTAAAGAACTCCTAAATACATCCAATACCTTGCCACTTGTACTAAAGCATGATTCCGAAGCCACAGTTGAGACGGGAATAGGAAAAATATCACGAATCATCAGAGAAAGGATAGGAAACCTAGGGCTATTCACCTTCCACCAATTCAACAGATCAAAATTTGGATAATCCAGTTCATCATCCTCGTTCAAATACTTGTCGAATTCTGATTTTTCATTTCTGTTTAAAGCCCCACCAGATTATTCAACTTTCTTCTTCTCCAACTCCATCCTAAACTAATCTCTAAGCAGCTTTGAAGGCTCAATATCAATCGGGGAAGGTCGTTTCCCGATAAAGTTGCTTAAGATGAAATGGAATCAGAATTGGAAGGCGTACTAGAACTAGGTTTAGGGGCATGGATTCTAACATAATCCGCAAACAACTCATAAATGACGGTTTTAACAAATCCATATTTATTTTTCCCATCCACTACCCCATTGACCTGTTGAAATACAACTTCAATGTATTTCAACTTATTTCTTGGATCAAAAACACATGCCATCAAAACAGTAAGATTTATTGATGCAACAGAACCATAGTATTTATCAAACTTATCCTTCGTCCTTTGAGCCATCATTTTTTGAAATTATCATCAGTTTCATTAATGATTTTCATCAACAAAACATAAATGCAATGAGTATCAGTGAAGAAAGCATCCGAAGAGACAGATTTTGTACGAGATACCTTTAAGGTTATCTCGTAAAAATGCTGAAGCATACCAGCAATCCTCCTAACTTCTACCCAATCTATTGAAGTAGGCAGTCCAGGCCCAGAATTCGGCACTTCAGGATCAAACCTCAAAGTATGTTTAAAGTGCTGATTTCCAGTTTCATATCTCCTTAAAGCTCTTTCATACACTTGAGCAGTTTCTAGCATTAAATATGTACTATTCCACCTTGTACAAACATCTAATACTAGATTCTTAGAGCTACCACACTTCTCAATTTCAGCACATTTTTTAAAACTTGTCAATATTTTAGGAGACTGCCTAACATACTTAACTGCAGCCCTAATTCTATCAACAAACTTGCCTATATATGCCAAACTATCTTTAACAATCAGATTCATCACATGAGCCATATAACGAACATGCAACCATTTAGCACCCAATGCACAGTTTTCTCGATAAGCAAATTGCTCTTTCAAATACTCAATGGCAGAATCATTAAACGAAGCATTATCAACAGTTATGGAAAACACTTTTCATTTTCAACTTCCCAATCTAGCAAACAATTCTCAATTGCAGCCCCGATATCTAAACTCTTATGACCTGTAATAGGCACGAAACTTAAAATTTTCTTTTTCAAAGTCCAATTATTATCCACATAATGCCCATTCAAACACATATAATTAATTTGCTGCAAAGAAGTCCAAGTATCTGTTATGAAGCAGATTCTACTAACATTTCCTTTCAACTCAACTTTCAGTTTTTCCCTCTCAGATAAAAATACAGTTTATAACATTCATTAGCCACTGATTTCCTACCCTTAGGCACAAACTGTGCCTGCAACTTCCTAAGAAAATATCTAAATCCTTTTTTGTCAACAAACCTAAACGGCATTTCATCAACAATTATCATGCAAACCATTGCCCTAATTATTTCTTCTTCAGTATACCTCCAAGTACCTACACTCGAAGGTTTTCCATCCCCAGTTTCAATAACTAACTTACCCTGACCAGGACCATGGTTCAGAAATAAATATTTTTTACAAATACACAAATGTGCTTGAAGACTACTAGTCCCATGCTTTTTACTATCAGCCAAATAAGAATTACCACAGTATTTACAATTAACCCATAACACACCAGTAGCATCTCTATGAGTAGTGAAGTGAATCCATATCAGAGAGCGCTTACAAGTTACCTTGCACTTCTTCGGAACAATAGCAGCTTGCACTTCAGTCCCCCGATCCTCAATCTCTACATCTATCATCAATCCTTCATCATTGGGCAAATCCAGCAGAGGAGGAGGCAGTGAACCAGAACCTTTCTCAACTTCAATCTACTTCTGACATCTACACAGAAAAAAAAGTATTTTAGTACTCACTTTCAAAACAGCCAGCCAAAAATAGAGAAGCATATCAGTTAAAATAGAGAAGCATGCATATGTCAGTACTCAATTTCAAGCATTTCAATCACAAAACGAATCAGAGATATCATATTAGTATTGACAGTCACAAAAGGTATGAAGGTAATAAACATCAAAACAGTTGCCACCAAGTAAAAAAACTGGAAGCAATCAAGTATCATAGTTAACACAAATAGTAATGAACATCACATCATCATCTAAATCATTAACCACCACACCTAAACAGAGAACAAGACAAATTGGACAAACAATATACGCAACTACTACAACACACTAAACCAGCATACGTAGGTAATGCAGCAACACATTATAGTTGATACATAGATGCCAATACAATTTACAAAAAGTAATCACCATATTCAGCACAACAACACTAATTACAGTATTACACTACATAAGAACACACAACAGCTGAAAACTTTCAAAACACTGAAACAGCAGGCCAAAAACGGATAAATGGTCAAAAAAGTCTTACCTTGAAGATAGTAAAAGTCTTAAATTTCAATTCTCAGTCCTATTAATTGTCAGAAAACAAAAATAATCAAATTGATTCATAGTGGCCTAAAATAACCCCGTCAACTTGATAAACACTTAAGCAGTAGCCTAATGGCTGATGAATTTGCCTATAAAATAATAAAAGAAGTACCTTAAAACAGAAACACTCAAACACAAACCAAGTCTCCTGACTCCTGCTCCTGTATTTAAAGAAAACATAACCAAAATACTCAATAAATTAATAACAGACTAACAGTTGAAGGAAAACACTCAAATCAAAAAAATTAAAGAGAAAAAATGTTCTTATTTTTTACCTACATCCTTGATGATTTAGGGAATCTGAAAGTGGAGGGTGAGCTGGGTGAGGTCACTTTGAATTAGAATTCACAGAGCAGCAGCAAAAAAAACCTCCAAATTTGAGAGCTTCGAAATAGTGAAATCCTAAATCTGGTTTTGGGTTGGATTGGTGGTGGATTGGTCGATTAACAGGGTTGCGGAGGTGGGAAATGAGAGGAGGAGTCGTGGAGATAGATGAATCGAATCAATTAACCGTAAAAATCCCCAATTTGGGAACTCTGAAACTGAAATCCTAGATCTGGTTTTAGGTTGGATTGGTGGTGGATTTAGTCGATTAAATGGGATTTGGAGGTAGGAAATGAGAGGAGGAGTCGTGGAGGTGAATCTGGAGGTGGGTTTGTAGTGGGAATGCCGGCGGCGTATGGTCAAAGTCGACGGCGGTATATGGTCGAAGAAGAAGGAGAGAACGAAGGAAGAAAAAGGAAAATGAAAAATATGAAAAAAAAAATGAGGATGGCCTATATATATTTAATAAATTAAATAATAAAATATTAACTTATTCGGGTAGCTCCGAAAAACACTTATAAAAAACCGACCCCGAATCGTATAAGCTAATCGGTTAATCGGGTGGAACCGAAATTCTCCCAATTAAGCCAATTAGCCGATTGTCCGAATTCAGTTCGGGTTGGGCGGTTCGTCGGGTACGGCCGATAAAGGAGCAGTCCTAGTAAATTATATGTTCAAATTTGTTAATTTCTTTTAAAATAACTAGATGTTAAACCCGCGCAATGCGCAGGATTTATTTATATACACTATAAAAAATCTAAAAAAATATATAAAAAGTGTAAAATGAATTTTACTATTTTTATTTATAATCCATCAGTAATGTAGGTGTTTTGGAGTACATTTTACTATCCAAAATTTTACTATCTAAAAGTGGAAATAAATAGAGATAAAATGGGATTGATGATAATTGATTATCCAAAATTTCAGTGATAAAGATAAAGTTTATAACAACTTTTGAGATATCATTAAGAAAAGATTATATTTATTTGGGTAAATATGATATGACACAAATAAATGTATTAGTTTGAAATTCAAAAGATAACATTTAATTATAGTTAAATCCCATCCTTTTAGTAATAATTGAAGGCAAGTTTTTGGTACCTTTTTTTCTTTTTTATTGGTGAAAAATACAGGGTCATGTTTTTGGGAGAAGATTTTAAAGATAACATTAATGTTGAATGATTGAATTTTTTCTTTTTTTGAATTGTAGTCTATTGATTTACATGATTGGGAGAGAGATTTTTTTTAAAAGAAATTAATTAAATGAGTCCAGTAGTAACTTTGGGGATTCTTTTGGGGAGGGAATAATTCTGGTGCATTAATGTTCATTAATCCCGGGCATTAAATTTAATTAATTTTTATTTTCCTATTTTAAACTATAGTTTTAAATGCCATTTGATAAAACTTTATTTACATAAAATTTGAAGGACTATTAATTGTTGTAAATATTTTTTGACTCAACCATTAGAAAAATGACACAGAGGATTTTATCCTATGTGGCACCTTTAGAATTCTTTTTTGTTTTCTCTCTCTGGTTTCTCTCTTAGTATAACTAGTGATGTCTGGTCGCGCAATGCGCGACCCTGGCCCAATATATCTGTAGATCTTAGAAATATTTGTATCTGAAAAAAAAATATTTTGTATTTGGCCCGATATATTTTAGAAATTTTTGAAGAATTTAGAAATGTTTTATAAGTGTGATCATAGAAATGTTTGTATTTGGCAGAAAAAGAAATTGTATTTTGGTCCGGTACATTTTAGAATTGTTTGAAGATTTTAGAAATTTTTTATAGTGTTACTTCTTAAATATAAATAAACTTGATCAAATATATCTCTTGAATTAAATGCTAGACAAAATATGAAAGCATGCCAATAAGTTTAAATATTAGTAAGATAATTTATTGATGTTCTCCATTGGTTGAGCCAAATCAATACTTAGTTTTGGAGATTTATAATAGTTTTGTAGTAAGCTTCCTCCCAAGGGTATACGCTTAATTGTTGGAACTATTTCTTCCAAAAGTTTATAGGTAATAAAATATCAAAAATATTATTTTGAAACTGGTTAATCACAAATATGAGAATGAAAATAATGTAAATTTGCATATGTTTCAAGTTATAGCAAAAAAGAACTCACCTCACCATGGCAAATAAAGAAAAAAAAAAAAAGATAACCCATTAAAAATTGAGAAATTTATTTGTATAGAAACACAAATAAACGTAGAAACATCATTCCTTCCCTCTCCGCCTCAAATTCATAAAAGTTTCCCCATAAATTAATTAGAAGAAACGACCTGAACTATCTATACGACGAGGAACTAAAAAAAGTCTAAAAATCAAATCCAAAAAAGTATATTCTTGAAAGTCCGAACACAAAAAAAAAACACGCTTCATTTGCAAATATAATAATAATAATAATAATAATAATAATAATAATAATAATAATAATAATAATAATAATAATAATTGGTCAACTGGGAGTATGAAACAAAATCAAAAGCAATTAAACAAAGAAAAAACACACTTCATAACTGACCATATACGAAAAAAAAATGTCGACTCCATAATTAAAAAAAAGAAAAACCACTCTAATTGAATGAAATATAAAAAAAAAATTTAAAAACCAAATTTTGTAACAAAAACCCAATTAATGAATTCAATCCAAACAGAACTAAAATCATACATAAATTCTAGGCTAACTAACTATATAAGAAATTACATCATATTACCTGACAATGGCTACGGTAGCTGTAATGGATGGACGCATAAAAATAATAGTAATAACACTATTCTTGAATGGGAAAAATAAAAAATAATAAAAGCAAAACAAATGATCTGTAAAAATAAAATCATTTAAATTTTAATACCTGTAATTGCACCACCACAACGGCCGAAGGAAGATCAATGAGAATTTTTTTTTCCCTTTGTGTTTATATAGAGAGGTAAAAAGAATATTTTTTGAAGTTGAAATTTTATCCGATTAGGATGTAGTTGATCATCACTAATGAAAATATTAAACATGCTAATTGGAATGGAGTATATTTCACCACATATTCTCAATTGACGATTGATGAGGAATTTGTTTTTTTTTTTATTTTATTTAGGGAGTCCATTGTGGTAGAGATGGGGATGAGGATTTGGGTTTTTTATGAACCCATGGTTTTTTTTTTTGGCAAAAATAGGAGGTGGAGGTGGATTTGGACTGCATTCACCTTTTAAGTCTAGGAGATGTGAAAATAAAAATTTATTTTAAAAATATGATGTGAAAATGCCACATGGCAAACGGTGGTGCTTTCTCTTAAGTGTGGTTTTTATTTCTAATATAGTACTCCCTCCGTCCCATAATTATTGTCCAGTTTTACTAAAATGAAAGATTTTATTTTTAGTCAAACTTAACTATATTTTACCTTAACAATCGGATATACCCCTACATAAGTAATTGTTTAACCACAAAGATTTTAATGGATAATGTTTTTTACTAAGGACAAATGTGTAACTTGATCCATAAAAAGTTAAATTAGACAATAATTAGACAAAATTTTTTGGACAAAGTGGACAAACATTTATGGGACGGAGGAGTAAGATATACTATAGATAGATTATCTTATTATTTCAGATTTTAATAAAAACAGACGAGGAGACTGGAACATCCGGTAACCGACCCAAACTTAAATCCAATGCATGATAGCAGCAGGAGACGACGTCGTGATGATCCCTTCCCGCCACTGAGTGGTGGTGCAAGACCAGCTTCCGACGGCCTGGAATTGGTTCCGGCTTCAGAGCATATGGATCCCTACAACAAATACAGTCTTCCTCCTCATGATTCAGGTCTGTTAAAACCCTAGCCCCTTAATTGGTGTTTTTTTCTTTTCCCCTATTGCAGTCAAGACGTGCATCAATGTATGCATGAGTGCTTAACTTTCCCCGATTTCTGTAGAGCATTGTTGGAGAATTGCTGTAACTTTGAACGATTTTAGGATTATTAAGTATTTTATACTTTAAGAGTGTACTTGATGTACGTTGACATGCTTTAAAATTGAAATCAATTGCTTAGGATTGAACTAAATCAACGTTTGAGCCGTCGGCGTTTTGAATTTGCACTGTGCATTTTGTTTCTAGGAATGCGTAGAGTGGAATATTGTTTGTAAATGGAAAACAAGAAGTGCTACATTTGAAGTCCTGATGAACGAGCGTAGAAAAGAATTCTTTTCTTGATCATAGGTTATATGTTGTAGCAGGAAAAAGGGTAATTCCAATTAGACTTGGATGGGTTCATTTGGGAACAAAAATTATATTAGCAGGGTGTATTTCTTATTTGTTTGCTAATGCATTCCACGCCTTTTTTTTTTTTTTTTCCTGGAGAGGGGTTTAATTAATGACTCTCTGTAGGAGAGAGCATTGGAAAACAAGCTTTCCTGGCTACTTATCGTCTGAAGCATCTGCTGTAACACATCACCATCCACGGTGCTCTATTGATGTGAGGAACAGTTAAAACTTCTTAGATATAAATGTAAGATTTTGAAAATTATAGACTTTGACTGCATATTGACAGGCTTACAGATATTCAGTGAGTGGAATTATTTTCCTAGTCTTGTTCAGGTGCATATTGCATTGATGATTTCAGCGGTTTTCATCCAGAAGCTGATCATGGTGGAATAACAAGTGGAAGCAGCATTAGAGGGATAGATAATGGCGGGGTTTTTCATCCTGAAGTTGATCATGGTGGATTAACAAGGGGAACCAGCATTAGAGGCATAGATAATGCCGGAGGTTATCATCCTGAACCTGATCATGGTCGAGTAGCAAGTGGAACCAACATTAGGGGCCTAGATGATGGCCGGACCTTTCATCCTGAAGCTGATCGTGGTGGATTAAGAATTGGAAGCAGCAATAGAGGCATAGATGACGTCAGAGGTTATTGTCCTGAAGCCGATCATGACCGAGTAACAAGTAGAACCAGTATTAGGGGACTAGATGACGGCAGGGGCTTTCATTCTGAAGCTGATCATGGTGGATTAACAAGTGGAACCAGCAGAGGCATT
This sequence comes from Oldenlandia corymbosa var. corymbosa, assembly GCA_949775105.1. NCBI lineage: Eukaryota > Viridiplantae > Streptophyta > Magnoliopsida > Gentianales > Rubiaceae > Oldenlandia > Oldenlandia corymbosa. The sequence goes on along the minus strand of OX459119.1, from coordinate 6,344,440 downwards.
GATGATGCCAGAAGTTACCATCCGCACGCTGATAATGCTCAGTTAACAAGTGGAACTAGCAGTAGAGGGTACCCTTCCCCCTTGGGAGGTCCCATCTTACAAGGGCAAAGGCTTGATGCTGTTCCAATTCCTAGTAAAGAATCAAATATTCTTTTTGTTGACAGGCTTCCAACAGATTGTACGAGAAGAGAAGTCGGGTGTATCCTTAGTGCTGCCATTATTGTTTTTCCATTATCATTGAGCTTCAGATTGTTCTTTATTTTCCTTTCATGTCCATTCTGTTTGGCATTTGTGACTGATATCTTGGTGGTCCATAGGATTTATTCAAGAGTTTTAGATATTTTTCATTTATTCTAAATTGTTCAGCAATATGGGGTTTGTTTTTGTTCTTCATTTTCTTTATTTATTTTGAATCCTTAGCCTGTGAACAGATCTTTTTCATCCTTTCATTGGCTTCAGAGAGATAAGAGTCATCCACAAGGAGCCCAGACGTGTAAGTATGCTGTGTCAATTAGCAGTATTAGATTATTCTTTTCTTCCTTTTGAAGATTGGTTTACGGGATTATTTTATTTTAAAAGAACCTATTTCAGTTTCAACTGGAAAGTATCTTGCTTGTGTATGAAAAAGAATGTTGATGGCTCAGTTGTGTTACTATTGTTGGTTATGAAATGTTGCTCTTCAGTGATCACATTAACACCTCTGTATATGTCTTATTCCCTGGTCTCAATGCAACTTCATGTATGCTATGCAACTTATTTATGTCGTTCTGGAAAACACATTTGTATGGGCACAGATAAACCCATTGTTACTCGTTGAATTTATCTAACGTTATAGCTCTTATGAATATCTCATTCACGGTATGTTTCTGTAGTATTATTATTGATACAGGAAGAAGTTGTCATTTCCATTTCTGCTGTATGAATTCTTATATGTGTTGCAGAGTGGAGATAAATCCATGGTATTTTGCTTTGTGGAGTTTGCTGATTTGAAATGCGCTTTTACTGCTATGGAAGCCCTTCAAGGTTCTCTGTAATTGCTTTTCTAGTCTACTGGAATAGATATGTTTTTGGTTGCTTCTAGTACGCATAACTATCCCTTCATTTTCTTAAGTACTTTGTTTTGATAAAAAAGTACTTTGTATGCTTTAGAACTTCCCTGGTTAATAGGGATTAGATGTTGCAGGGTATAAATTTGATGACAAGAAATCTGACTCCCCTGTGTTGAAGATACAACATGCTCATTTTCCCTTCCGCCTCGCGTCTGACAAGGAGGTTCAGCCATTTGGAGGATTGCGATGACTCAGATGGTACTTGTTTTAGTTTCTTTAGTTTCGAGGTAGTTAATGATACTGTTGTGAATAATGAATCTTTTTCCAGTTAGCACAAATTATGTGATACTCAGCTGTATCCGAATGATACTGTTTGATGATTATGTTATTTCTTCATCTGAAAGGAATCATCTCATTCAGTATGATGGGATTTTCGCTAGGGGAAGCCAGAGTTTTTCTGGGTTTGTTCATTGCTAAATCAACTCTTCTGTGCCTGAAGGTATCAGGATAATCATCTTCATGTCCTTTGAAGGACCTCATAATGGGTCTACGTTTGATCCCGTCATGGTGACTGAGACTTGTAATTATGATTTTTATTTTGCTTGCCTGTAACAATAATTAGCAGTTGAATACTTCTGTCCAAAGTTCTTGCTTCGAAAGAAAAAGGAAACTACGATTTACTCTTTTCGTCCTGTATTGAGAGGTTTTATTAGCTACTGAATGAGTAAACCAATGCCGTCCTCTATTTTGCATAAAACCAATTGATATCAAGTCGGGTGAAATTGCAACTTCGTTTACCCGTATTGACCATCCTTTGGTTTGGGGTTTTGGGCTGCTGACAATCTGGGATTATGTCACCGTCTTGGATTAATTCCCGTAATGTGAGTACTGTTTTTCCGTCATGGGCAGAGGTTGCTGCTACCGGTCAGGGCTCAAGTCTCCACTACGTGTGTCATTTATAGCACGAAATTTTACCAAGTGGAAATACTTTCCCAGGAAAGATGCTAACTTCTGACAATGATGAGATCTCGGGTGCCTGGATAGTGGAGACCCATCAAATGATTGATCTCCCGGGAACATCCAAAGGGAGATATGAAAAAACTTGATCTTATGCTTTCAATGTCCAGGAAGAACACATATCCCTTCATTTTTAGCTCAGTTGTCGGTACAAATTTATAGATAAATAATACTACAAAACAGTAATGCTTAAGTATCACAGAGTCGTAAGACTTGTATATACATTTTAACTTCTTGGACAATGTGAAACCCGCTAAAAACTTGGTTAAGCATTTCAAATCTGTGATCTGTCCTATGTAAACTTCATCAGGCTGCTGCAACAATTCTTACAACTTACAAATACAAATGGCTTCACTATCTTTTGAAACTACGGTTACGGTTATCTCACTCCACTAAATATCCTGGCTCATCACAGTTTCCGAGACTCAACATTGCATTAAAACTTGTAAGAGACTTTAAAGCTTTTGAGATTTCGAGGTCCTGAAAATGTAAATGTCAACTCTAAGTAAGCGATTTGCCAGCCCATTCTCTTTCACGTCGCTTTTGCTTGGCTTGCATTTTGTTGAACTTCTCTTTCCCTTTTTCCAGGAGAGGGTCATGCACGACATAGTCATTTGGATCATTACTCCGAGACATGTTATCCTGGAAAAAAAACAAAAGCAAATGTCATGATGCAACAGCAGCTTGGGCTCCCAAGAAAGTTACCAATATCACACGAAGTGCAAGCACACAAATCCAGGAAATCACAAGACCACCACTCCAAACTGAAAAAAATTAACAAGCCTACTAGTTGTCCACCTGTGCTAAACACATTTAACTGTCAAACAAACTCGTACTACACTAAGAACCAAAGGGAATCATAGAAGAAACAGACTGAATTCCGGTAACATTAGTGTCACATATGGCTCTACAGCAAAATAATTGTTAGAAAAACATTCCCCCAGGACTACAGATATTTAACCCCTATACTGTAGCTTAGCTTTGTTAGTACAAAACAAGAGAGCCCATGCATCATCTCCTTTTCACAATTCTAGATGATACACACCTTTAAAACGTTCCATATCATTGTATGCACATTCAGTGAACTTTTTAGTTTTAACGATTTTTTTCAACAGATTCAGATAAAGAAATTGATGAAATGGAGTGATCTGATCACAGAAATATATGTCTCAGAGCTAGCCCGGATACATTTGAATTGTCTCTTCATTACAGTCACAGCACAACAATATATACATAGAAGAGTGCAGATAGATAAGAAACCAAGATTTACCTTGCCAGGCTCAGGAGCAAACTTCAAAGGACTTTTCATCCAATCTGGCATCACCCCTATACCTCCTTCTTTTTCAACTTTCACCCCATTGGATTTCGAAGAAAACGCTGCCTTAAAATTTTCCAGTCTTTTGAGGACCTGATCATCACAAAGGAGAACTGTCATTTGCATGATGTACAGTATTGGCAATCTACAAAAAGCTAGCCATGATGCAGAATTTTTTTTAACATACTTCATTTTCCCTCACAAAGCATTACCAGAATCTATCTCTAATTTCACAATACTTTCAATGTCTTCAGTCAGCACAACCAAATAACTTGAAACAACAAACAAATTGCCATAACCTCAGGTCTCAACAAATCCATATGCACAGGAGATACTAAGTGTAGGAGAGGAATGATTTCGTGAAAAAGAATAGAAAAGAAAACAGTTGGAGAGGAAATTCAAGCAGAAAGTGTGATCACAGAATTCTGGGGAGTGCTATTAACAAACTATTAACTGTATTTAATCATAAAGTGCCATAGTGCATCACGTCAGGTGGCTCTTCTCACTCAAGTTTCTCCCTTCTTTGCGAATTTATCCTTTCATTTATCTACTATATTCCAAGAGAATAAAACTTATAATGATATTTTTTTTAAAACAAGGATAAAAAGCATAAGAAAATAAATTGATGACTTACTTCATCCTCCTGCCCTTGACGTCTACGCTTTTTTTGCTTCTGCAATGCCCTTTCTCTTTCAGCATTGTTCAAAAGTTGCAAATCTTGATCTGCATTAGCCATAAGCTCCGCTCTAGCTTCTGAACCCAGTCCTTTTTTCTTTAATGACAACTTATCCTTCTTCGGTCGTTCTTCGTCACTTTCCACAAGGGACCTGACAAGTTTCCATAAGTTTTCAAGGCTTCATACACTCAAGGAAGAGGAAATATGTGAAGGTTGATGATTATGAGTCTCGGAGATCAAGTCTTTACAAAACATGTCAAAAAGTTTCTCCAACAGGAGCAACTAAAGTATTTTGCAGGCTCTATCAGTAAAAACACTTTACAAAATTACTTCAACTCCTAAAATCACTTTTGTCATGAGGTACAAGTTCAGTCAAAATTACTGAATTCAAAATAGAACAATCCAAAAGTTTGTCAATGTCTCGTCAACACTTTGCATCATCTTTGATTCAAAATGTGCAACTAGTAATCTTTTGTTCCATTTGTCAAGTAATAAGAGAACCAAGACTAGCAAGTTCTTTTGTGAACTACAAAGGTCATAGATTAAGGGTCAACTTAAAATAAGAACCAGGTCCAAATGCTCTAATACTTTTATAAAGAAGGCAAGACTAAGAGGAAATACTTAAAACTTAAGACATATAGAGAAGTCAATATTAACATAGCTTGCCAAGTTAGAAGTGGACAACATGCAGATTAATTTCGTAGAAACAAAATGCCAAGATGGGAATATAAGTGGTTTTACCATATAATCTGAAAAATATTCACAGGGAAAATCGGCTGGTACACAGAAAAATTATTACCTTGGGGGAGTGCTTGAGCGTTTTCCTGGACTTGCACTATCTGAAATGTCACAAAAAGTTACAATTAGAATTTTAATAAGGTGATACACACATATTTCAACTAAATAGCAGCAGATAATACTAGAAATCATATCAATGTGTATCTAACATGAACTGGACAACATAGATATTCCGACCACCTAAACTGGAATATAGTTGTATATATCATCTGTAGACTATGTTATCCACCACACTCATCAACCTAAAATTGAGTTAAAACCAATTTCCGTAAGTAGAACCAAAAGAACTGCTAAATGCATAAACTGTCGGACTCCCTGAAAACAGAAGACAACCACAAGAGAAACCTTTTAACCACCTTAAAAAAAAAACCTGAAATTCCCTTATTCTACCATATCATCCAATTCTCCGTTAACATCCACCAAACACAAAACATTTTACTCCTAAATTTGATTACTATAACAACGGTTAGAATCAAAAGGTAAAATTTGAAACAGAAGTGCAAGAAATTTTGTTCATAAAATCCACCAATATAAAAGTAACAACTTGCCTTTTTGCTGCTTTTGCTTAGGGGGGAGAATATTAAGCCCCTTTCTTTTCTGCAATATTTGCCGGCGCATTTTTGCATCAAAATCAGCTTCACCTTCATCACTATCATCACGAGTTTCCTGAATTTCAGTATCTGGTTTTCCTTGCAGTTCTTCCCTCTTTGAACTAAGAGCTTCTCTGACTTTCAGCTGCTTATCCCTCAATAATTTGGTCTCAGAAGAATCCTGCCAAAGTAAATCCTTTGAAGTACATCCATGAAAAAGAAATTAAGTAATAAGACATCTTTTTCCCCAGGTAGATATTCTTACAGCATGCGGAAACATGTGATCCTCCATAACTAGGAGAATGAAAGTTTAGAAAGTTAAAGTGCAAGTGAAAATGAAAATTGCAACAAGGCCAAAAGAACGTGCAGCTAAGAGAAAATATCAGTAGAAGCATGAAGTATAGTGTAAAGTCTACGTTTTTAGACTTTGAACATTTAACGAAATAATTGCATGATCCAATCTTGATTGTGACTTCAAAAAAATTTCAGTTTTTTTCCATTTTGAAGAAATCTCAAAGCAGGAAAAGCAAAAGGTTGAAAAAATCATTACTTTCAGAAGGTAGACTCTCTTCTTCTCAACTGCCAGCAGTATCAACAGCTCAGTATTGCTAAGAAAGGTACGAAACCGGAGCATCAGAGCTCACGGAAAGAGAACTAAAACGACGATATGGCAAATAAGTTTTATACAGTCAACAAAAAGATTACAACTATGTTCAATTTCTGTTCTCCAAGGACTTCCTATTGTAACAGACCCAGGACTGCATACCACTGGCTACCTTGCAAACCAATAAATATTAACATACAAAAAAACTATATGACAGCTGCAACAATGAAGAACAACAACATTGCTCAAAAAATACACTACCTTGTCATTAGTATCCTTTGCATCTTTCAGAAGGCGTGGATCATCTAATACATCATGACTGCTCCTAATCTTCAGCTTCACAGTAGCCAATTCCTTCTCCTCTTCTTCTGCTTCTTCTCCAAATGAAAGCAGGTTCAACTTTCTAAAGAAAAGCATAAAAAGTTTTTCCAATCAGAATTAATAAAAATAACGTAGTATACATTTGATTTATGGGGTATGATATCAAACAGAGGAAGGAAAACTATACTTGGTAGTTTTTGTTTGAACATCAATCTTGCTAGCTTCAGTTTTAGAAGGCTGTAGAACCTTTGATACCCGAGGAACAATATCTTCAAATGGATTCCACAGTACCTGAAGAGTAAGTTAGAAGGAGAGAATTAGGAGAAAAAATCCCCACTACATCCAAATTTCAGTATGAACATCTTCCCCGTTCCAAAAATGCATTCAGTAGACAAGATGTCAACAAGTAGGGTGCACCAACATAAACTTAAAGCAAAAAGGATTAATTAGTACACAAAACATGAAAATAGATGCCAAGGCTGATGACAGAAGCTCGGGACAGAGCCGGTGCATTCTACAATACCATCTATGAAAAATATCTTAAAATATTGCCACTTACATGACAAATTTTTGAAAATCTACTACACAAATCCATGAACATATTTCCCTCTTCATCCTGGAATATGTTCAAAGTACCTAACCAGAATACGATCGACAGAAAATTCTTACGTAACTTAGGGATTTTCTGTAATTAAATCCTATCAAGATTAGAACAAACATATTTTTCACTTATAGCATGTGCATTTTGAGCAGATAATTAACGAGTAATTCAACTTGAATTAGTCAAAATACGGCTGAAGAAGTTACAACCCATGGTACACATTTCACTACCAGTAACGAAATGGTATTTTCACAACACATCTAACCAAAGATGGTACAGAAATTTAGATAACTAATACTTATTTACGAACAAAAATATTTTTCAAAGAACCAAGATTGTCTAAACCTTTCATCCTGACAAATATAGCTAAGAAAATTTGGATCCCAAAATAAAAGGCAATGCATATACCTCCGCTGAAAGTACTTTAGGAGGATGATCCACCGGCCTGTCATCCTTATCGGTTTCCACTTCACCTATTCTTAACAGATTATATATCGAATCCCCAGTTACCTACAACATGTAAGGGAACCACATTTAGGACAAACATAATATATCTTAAAGAAAATCAAAAGACTCCAATTGCCAACATTTTTGTCTAATTAAAGTGTTCAAGAGAGCAGGATTACCTTTCCGAAGATTGTATGTTTTTTGTCAAGCCAATCAGTGCGATCCAAAGTCATGAAGAATTGACTTCCATTAGTGTTAGGCGCACCAGCATTAGCACAGGCCACTAGACCTCTATGCTTAAACCTCAGCCGTGAATGGAACTCGTCCGGAAAGACACCACCATAAATACTCTCCCCACCTGCAAGTTGTACAGAAGCAAGATTGGGTATTAGGCAACCTTAAAACGTTAACAGCAAGAATACAGCAAAAGACCAAAGAACATTCCCAACAGTTACTCTCCCCACATGAGTAGTACAAACTAGAATTTTCCTTAGCAATATTCCCTACCCTTCAAAGCATATTCACACTCTCAGATATATTACACGAAAAACTATTTTTTCCTGCTTTATCCACGCTTCTCATATACTACTGTACATCAAATGCCAACAAGTTTAAAAAATATCTACTGTATTATAAAAACTCCAGCTATACTAAAAAAACTGCAATTAGGAAACAAATATAATGCAATTCAATGCCCTGAGTACCAAACCATATAAAACAAAGGGGAGAGGAAAGACCTGTGCCCGTAGAAGTGGGATCGCCGCCTTGGACAATCTCTCGCTTGATAATGCGATGGAAGATGGTTTTATCGTAGTAACCTTCGAGGCAGAGCTGGACGAAGTTTCTGACGGCTTTAGGGGCTTCCTTAGGCCATAGCTCAATGTCCAGTGGCCCGTAATTCGTATGCAATATCACCTTCCCCTTCGTCGGCGGCTCCAATACGTACACCGTCGACATTGTGACCTCCTCCTACTCCGACCACTTTTGGATTGATCGGCAAATTCGACTGATTATTATTATTATTAATTATCCTACAGCGTCAGTGAAAGAATGAAGCAAATTTGCTAGAGGCCTTCAAAAATCCCAATTATTTAAACGGCTTCGTCGATTATGAATACAGGGCAATTTCCCTCGAGGGCCCAACCGTCAATGTCTCGGACCAGTTTTTCACTTTTCACCGCTGTTTCCTCGGTCAACTTATTTACAGTGCTGTACAACCCACTAGAAGTAAATAAGTTTTACCTTATGGTCTAAGGTCAAATAGCAATATGTAGACAATAATTTTTTGAAACACCAAAAAAAAACATAATAAATATGTTTCCACAAATGAAAAAAAAAATACTCCTATTTTCTTTTATAATGGAGATATCATTGTGTGACAATTACTGCTCTTACCAATCCTACATTTGTTTCATTTCGACAATCCAATGTTAAGAAATAACTGTAGGTATCAAACGACTCTTCCCTAGAAAATTGAAAATGGGGTTAGTATATCATAATACTATTTTATAAGTTGTTTTAGTCATAAAAAAAAAGATCATTATCATGAGACGAAAAGAGTACTATTTTTAAAAAAAAATAAAAAATAAAAAATAAAAGAGTGAAGTTCGTAATATTAGTAATACTTTTTTGAAACTCATATTTATTCACGTTAAAAAGTTACAGGTTCTATTTGTTTTCTGATTTATCTAACAGGGGTTGTTTTATGCTTTGATAGGTGAATCCTAATTCCTAAAGATGGATTGTGGTTTAAAGTTCGAATGCATTAATCTAGTGACAATATTGAGTAGTACTAATCATGAAATTACAAGGTTATTAACACCTAATAAGTTAAGGGCTCATCAATAATTAGTACGTGAATAGTTAATTTAGATTCAATCACATAATTTCCATGTACTTTCTCCATATTTGGCTGTATGGAGTATCTTTAACAAGTCTATATGTATCACAATCAAATTAATTTGATTCAAAATTAGGTCGTTTTTTTTCCTTCGGGAAAAAGAAGGGGACTTAAGAGCTCCCAATAGGTCTCATGATTTTTATTACTCTCATCAACAAAAATTGTTAAGATACACTTGTTTCTTTGCTTAAGAGGAGTGGGTACAAGAATAACGACAATTGACCAAATAAAATGGAAAAGAAAGGGAAGTCAAAAGAAGAGGGAATGGCGGTAAATTAGACAACTAGATTTTGGTGGTTAAAACTTAATATGCTTAGAAGAAAGGCCATTCTTTTTTCCATCGTTTCTTAAAAAAAAAAAAAAACTTTCGCCGGAAAAAAAAAAAGAAAACCAAATAAGCTGGCAGTGGTGGTGGATCAAAATCGGTGCATGGCATCTTCTCACCGGTAGCTCCAGGCTTTTTTTCTCTGATCACCACCACCGCCATCACCGTCCAATTTTTTTCTTCATTTGGATGAGATTATTAATGTACTAGGTTTTTTTTTTCCCATGAAAAAGTAATTGAAATAATAATAATTAAAAAAATGCCTCATAATCATAAACCCTCCGTTGATGCTAACCTCACGGCGGTGGCAATTGATAAAGACAAGAACAGTTCATCGGCTGTGAAATGGGCAATCGAACATCTCTTGCCCTCAAATCCTACCATCATCCTGATCCATGTTAGGATCAGGCCTTCACAATCTCGTAGGTACCTCTCTCTTGTTATCTCCTAATCATCATTACCAACATTTGTCATTTTTAAGGTTCTTCATCATGCAATTGTTGTTTTTGGAACAAGATTGAATTGTCCAGGATCAATCGTTTACTCCTTCCGTTCCTAATTAGTATCCAGTTTGAATTTTTATTTTTAATTTCATTTGTATTAAAACTGAACTAGATAATAATTTTGGGATGGGAGGAATATGAAATGTTTTTCCATTGATGGATATAAATTTGATTTTTTTTTTATCTGACTACAAGATGCATTGCATTCATATTATACGCATGACTTTTGTGATTTTATACTGTACGTTGGTATTATTATCACATATACCACAATGCATCTTATTTTTATGCCATCTGCATTATTAATGTAGAGAGTTTTGGGGGAGATATTGGATTATGCGATGCTGATATGCAACAGCTTTTCAAGGCGTCTCGAGTTTATTGTGCTCGTAAAGGGGTACGTAATGTTTGAGTTAACAAAGATTTTCATTTGATGTCTCCTTCCGGTCCTTAATATAAGGCATTTTGATTTGTGCTAAGTTTCATCTAGTATGTATTTTTAATCGAAGAAAAAACTTTAAAAATATATTTTCACATTCGTTATATTCTCTTAATTTTTAGGAAGTATTTTTAAGGTTTTTTCGTCAATTTAAAATACGTATTAGGTGAAACATAGAACAAATGAAAATGTCTTATATTAAGAACCATAGAGACAAGATGTTTAAAAGGATGAAAGCACAAGGCAATGCCAATTGTGTTACAGTAGTTATGATTGTGAAAATTTTTCGATTGCATATCTTAAATGTTAAATGAGATTGAGATTACTGATGGATTTTTATTTTTATTTTTTTGGGGAGAACTCCAGATAAGAGTGCAAGAAGTAACATTAGAGGATACTGATGTTTCCAGAGCAATCCTGGACTTCATCTCAGAGAATAATGTTAAGAATATTGTTCTTGGTGCTTCCTCAAGGAATCCAATTGCAAGGTCTTATTCTTTTTTTCTTCAGCTCATGGAGATGCAAAGAAAATTATGAAGAGTTCTTTATTTTTTTGTTTCTATTCATTTAATGTTCTAGTGATGCAGGAAGTTTTGGTCTCTTGATGTGCCAACCATAGTCAACAAGGCTGCCCCAGAGTTCTGCTCCGTTTATGTAATTGCCAAAGGAAAGACACAATCTTATCGGCCAGCAGCAAGATTCTCATACAGTTCTGTAACTCCACCAAGTTCTGTAACTCCTAAACAACAATCTCCACGAAATCAATCGCCTAATCGCTATAAGCCAGGCGATGTTTCAAGGTAATAATAGACGTAGTGTAATGCTCATCATTTGATCTTATTTAGTTAAGCTAGGAAGTTCTCTTCAATGTGTTAGTATTTGGTGAATCCCTTGTCCTTACAAATTCACTTTATATATATATATATCTAGATCATCTGCCTCAGTTCACAATTCATTGAAACAAGGTGCCACCATGGTTAACGTAGTTGATCTTACAAATGCTGAATATTAGTGTACTATTTTTTTCCAGCATTGTAGTCCCTTAATTATGTGATTAGCAATTTTCATTCTATGGCAGGGAATCAAGCAAGAGCATCGACCAAAAGGGCGTGGGATCTGCAAAGGTGTGGCCAAGGATTGTTTCTGCAGCTGAATCCATGGAAAATTACGACATTTCTTTCGTTGCTCCCAAAAACTATTCTAGCCGTGATAGCTATGGTGAAAGTGATTTCTCTGCATCACTTCACTTTGGGAGATCAATGGATTCCAAGAATTCACACACGCTGGAATCTACCTCCGATGGAAGCTCTACGTCGTCGTCTTCAGTGAGTGACCTCTATGTTTGCTTCTAAGTTTGAAGATAGGCCTTTTTCCACTGTGTATTGGATATCATCAGTTCATGGAATGATGACCTTTGCTAAAATTCCTCTTAATGGCAGCTTGAAGATGAAATGAACAAACTAAAGCGCGAGCTTCAGCAAACCTTGGACATGTATAACTCAGTTTGCAAGGAAGCAGTCTCAGCTCAACATAAGGTATTGCCAGTTTGCCATACAAATATATGTGCATTTTCTTCTGTAAGATAATGCTTTTGAAAATGAGGATGCAAGTTTATGATAAGAAGAAAGAAGTGATTATATATGTTATAGAGAAGCTATTGGAAACATCTGAATTGGTTCTATAAAAACTTTGAAGTTCAAATGTTCCACGACAAATCTTCAAGTAAAAGACTTCTCTCTGTCTTCCTGTGTTTTAGAGTGAAAGTAAATCTTCTTTGGGAGGAAAAAGATGAATCATTAATAATACTCTCTCCGGCCTAAATGATTGTTCTTCTTGTTGTACTAGAACATAATAATTCAATAAACAGGACAAACATTTCGGGACAGAGGGAGTAAATGGATAAATAGTAATACTCTTCACAAGAAGCAGAAAGTTAGGCTTTCTGATTGATCAGGATTTCCAGCACTAGTCTGTCATTATATGACCTACAAAACTCTAGATGTTTGTCAAGGGTTCACTTTTAAAATCACTCCAGGAACTGAGAGATAATTTAATTTTCTTTTTTTGTCTCGATTTTTCTAAGCATTTATTCATCATACTTCAGGCTAGAGAGATCGATCAATGGAAATCAGACGAAAATCAGAAGATAGAGCAATCCCGGCTTGCTGAAGAAGCAGCTCTTGCACTTGTCGAGATGGAAAAGGCCAAAAGTAAAGCTGCCATTGAAGCGGCTGAGAAGGCTCAGAAATTAGCTGAGATCGAAGCACGGAGAAGGAAGCAGGCAGAGGAAAAGGCCAAGTACGCTGCAGAAGAAAAGAATAGAGCACTGACTGTTATGTCACGAAATGATTCGAGGTACAGAAAATACACCATTGAGGAAATAGAGATAGCCACCAACAAGTTTGCACAGACATCGAAAATTGGGGAAGGTGGTTATGGACCTGTTTACAAAGGTAAACTTGATCATACCCCTGTGGCAATAAAGATTCTCAGATCAGATGCAGCACAAGGGATGAAACAATTCCAACAAGAGGCAAGTTATCGCTTTTCTGAAATATTTTCTATCTGCTCTGCATCAAACTTAGGTTGTTGCCATAGGGTATAAAATGAACATTGCTAGCAACACGTTATAACTCCTGTTGAAAGATCATCATGGTAGACTGGATAACTTTGAGTCCCTTGTTCGATATGTGATTCAAAATCAAGAAAATAAGGAAGAGGAAATTATGCTTTGAAGAGGATTGGCTCACGAACTAAAACAAAACTGTGATATAATGATATTTGAATCTAGGTATTTGTATAAGTAGCTTAATCATTCACTTGTTCTTGGCTTTAGAAAATTATTCATCTTCAATCCAATCTGAACTGGTGATGCTGTAAATGATCAACAGATAGAGGTTTTAAGCTGCATAAGACACCCAAACATGGTTCTCCTGTTGGGTGCATGTCCTGAATATGGATGTCTGGTGTATGAATTCATGAACAACGGCAGTTTGGAAGACAGGTTATTTCGCAAAGGAAACAGTCCACCTATACCATGGGCAATTCGGTTCAGAATAGCATCTGATATCGCCACGGGGCTTCTTTTTCTTCATCAGGCGAAACCTGAGCCGCTTGTGCACCGGGATCTCAAGCCGGCCAACATTCTCTTAGATAACAATTTTGTTTGCAAAATCAGCGATGTTGGTTTAGCGCGTTTGGTTCCACCAACGGTGGCTGATACTGTAACACAATATCACATGACTTCAGCTGCAGGGACATTTTGTTACATAGATCCTGAATATCAACATACGGGTAAATTAGGGACAAAATCTGATATATACTCGCTGGGAGTAATGCTGCTCCAGATTCTCACCGCAAGGCCTCCAATGGGACTTACTCATCACGTCGAGAAAGCCATAAACAGAGGAACATTCGGAGATTTGCTGGATCCAACAGTGCCTGATTGGCCTATTGAAGAGGCTCTTGGCTTAGCGAAACTAGCAATGCAATGCGCGGAGCTAAGAAAGAAGGATAGACCATCTCTTAGTTCAGTCATTCTTCCAGAGCTGAATCGGCTAAAAGAACTCGGTAGGAGCGTTACGGGTAACTAATGCTTTGCATGGAGCTTTCTTGCACGCTGCTCAAATTAGATCTCACTCGTAATTTGTTTTTTACTTACAAAAATTGATTTGTATACTAGAAGGAAGTGCGGGAGTTTGATATGACTGCTGGAATATGGTGTTGTAAAAGTTAGGAGCTGTCGAAATTTGTGGGGTTGTATGTAATTCTGGAGGATTGATTATATTGATGATTGTTGGCATTTGATGGTGTTGATGCGTACAAAACATCTCAATTGGAAAAAATGGCGGATCTACCCAAACCTTTACATGCGTCGTCAACCATATTCTTTTTCGATTAGCTAATATTATCCTAAACTATCTAACCGTTAGCCGATTTTATCCAATTTGCTATTTTTCGTCTAAATTAACGGAATTCTATTTATTTTAATTATAAAAATACTCTAATAGTTTTAAAAATTTATAAAAATGACCCCAAAAATTTGCAAAAATTATAAAATAGTCTCTTTTCAGTTTTTATTTAAACTTTTCTGTTTTTTATTTCTTTTTACTATTTTTCATAACTATAAAAATATACTATGTGATCTTAAAAAATAAAATAAAAAAATCTACTCCAATACTGGACTCCACCTTATTTTTGCTTGAAAAAGAATTAGATTTCTCCAGTGAGAATCGAACCTCAAACACAGTTTTAATCATCTCATATCTTAAATCACCTGACCATCCAATTCAACCCTCTTACCTTTAGTGGACCCTGCTTAAACGTGGGTAAAATCACTCTCCCGGTTAGAAATCCTTTCGTAACAATTAATCTTATATCTACTCTCATGAAACTTAACACCCTAAATACTAGACAGTACCCTATATTTTAATTTAATAATTTTTTTAATTAGATAATACAATCTATAGTCTATTTAGTTAATTTGCAATAAATTAAAATGTACTAATATATATATTTTTAATCTATGCTAAATGTTTTAATTTTTTGTAAAAAATTAGTTTTAGTCAAAAAAATCTTATTCTTTAAATTAACAAAGACGGATTCAAAAAACAATATCATTATTGTCTAGCATATTAATTGATATCATTTTAATATTATGGCTAGACAATAATGATATTATTTTTTTAATCCGTCTTTTTTAATTTAAAGAATAAGATTTTTTTACTAAAACTAATTTTTACAAAAAATTAAAACATTTAGCATAGATTAAAAAAATATATATTAGTACATTTTAATTTATTGTAAATTAACTAAACAGACTATAGATTGTATTATCTAATTAAAAATTATTAAATTAAAATATAGGGTACTGTCTAGTGTTTAGGGTGTTAAGTTTCATGAGAGTAGATATAAGATTAATTGTTACGAAAGGATTGCTAACTGGAAAAGTGATTTTACCCACGTTTAAGCGGGGTCTACTAAAGGTAAGAGGGTTGAATTGGATGGTCAGGTGATTTAAGATATGAGATGATTAAAACTGTGTTCGAGGTTCGATTCTCACTAGAGAAATCTAAATTTTTTTTATGCAAAAAAAAGGTGGAGTCCAGTATTGGAGTGTATATATATATATATATATATATTTTAATAAAAGACTTCTTGCTAAAGTTAGATATATTAATGTCTCAAAACATTATCACAAAATGTTAAACCCTCGCAGTAATAAATATACATATTTTTTATAGAATATTTTGTACCATTTTTGTAAATGCTACGACACTATATATTCTTGTGTTGGGCCAACGTAGAAACGAAATAGGTATTTTTTTTTTACTTTATGTTCGTACTCGGCCTTTTAAAGAATATTTATATTTCAGTTTTGATTACTTTTTAAATTTTATAATACAATCTAAAGTCTGTTGAATTAAATTGTAATACATTAAAGTATACCAATAGATTTTCTTTTAATCTATGTGAACTGTTTAATTTTTTTTGTGCAAAATTAGTATTAGTTAAATAATCTTATTCTTTAGGGTGGGAGGGTTGGGTGGGATGGTTAGGGGATTAGGATGGGGGATGGTTATTACCGGGAGGTCGAGGGTTCGATTCTTGCTGGGGCCATCCAATTAAAAAAAAAAACTTATTCTTTAGATTAAAAAAATAGATTAAAAAATAGTATCATTATTGTAAAACCATATTATTAAAAAATTAATATGCTTATGTAAATCAAACATGACTTACAAATATGTAATTAAAAATTTGTACATTAAAGTTTAAAAATAAATATATTTTTTAAGATCGTATAGTATATTTTTATAGTTATGAAAAATAGTAAAAAGAAATAAAAAAACAGAAAATTTTAAATAAAAACTGAAAAGAGACTATTTTATAATTTTTGTAAATTTTTGTAGTCATTTTTATAAATTTTTAAAACTATTAGGGTATTTTTGCAATTAAAATAAATAGAATTTCGTCAATTTAGACGGAAAATAGCAAATTGGACAAAATCAGCTAACGGTTGGATAGTTTAGGGTAATATTGGCTAACCGAAAAAGAATAGGGTAGAATTGACGACGCATGTAAAGCTTTGGGTAAATCCGCCATTTTTTCGTATCTCAATTTAATTAATGACTTGTTGAAACTTGAAACCAGTTAAAACAAATGGAATATTGGTGGATGTATCCCAACGTTTAATCTCTGCTAGCCAATTCATCCCAAATTTTTAAAATTGTGTGATTATATCCTAAAGTTTTTAAAATTAAGCGCAACCATCCCATGACCTGAAACAATACAAAATTAACCTGGTACAACAGGTAAAAATTATTATTTTCTCTTTCTTGCTCTCCCTCTCTCTTAATTTTTAATATTTTTTAATAAAAATTTTTCAAATCTGATTATGACCTTATTATGAAAAAGCAATTGATTTTTTTTAATCTTTTTCTTTCTTTTTTAATATCTAAATAATGCATGGTGGATTTTGATTCCACCTGTTTCAAACATAAATTGAAACCGTTACCTATGTTTGGATCTTTTTTCATTGTGTGTTTTTAGGTATATTTTGTATTGAGATTGTAAAAAGGTGTATTAAAAATGTTAAAGATATGCTGAAATTGGACATTAATTAATAAACTATTATGAAAAAACCATAAAAAAGTTCCAAACAAATTGAAAATCGAGTGTTTTGTTCAGTAACGATAACGGTATTAGGAGAGATGAGGCGATGAAATGACATAATTAACCAGACTAAAATAAAATTAAAAAAATTTAAAAAAATAATTGGCAAAAGAAATAAATACCAAACTAAGTAAAATTTATAAAATTAAGTAAAATTTATCTGTTACTCCAGGTTAACAACAGGTCATGGGATAGTTGCACTCAATTTTACAAACCTTGGGATATAATCACTTAATTTTAAAAGTTTGGAATGAATTGGCTAGTAGAGGCTAAACGTTAAGATATATCCGCTAATATTCCCTACAAATACTGTAAAACCTTGCTTTCCAATAATGCGGTTGAGAACTTCCAAAGATACAAATTTAAATTTTAAAATTTTCAACTATACTTTACTAAACAAGAATTAGAGACATGGAGCGACAACCGGTGTTTGTGAAGAAATCAAAATACACACATATGAAAAACTGACGAAATGATTTTACATTTTTTCAATTACTCTTTCACTGAAAATGAAAATTCATACTGGTCATATTTTGAAACGGTATCTGTGTGTTGATGATAGGATAACCTTGAATCTCTGCTGCCACAGACCGCGCAAATTCTTTGCTCTGACTTGAAGATCAGAAGGTGTCAATAAGGAAAAGTCCTCCATCATAAGAAAAGCACAACCAAAACCAAAAGCAGATTGTATATACAAAGTGAAGTGCATCATGGATTGTGTCTCGAGAAAGGCATATTATAAAAGGATAGATTACTCGTGATTAAAACTAAACCCGGCCTAAGATTCCACTTTCCAAATACAAGTATACTAAAACTTAAAAAAAACTAGTACTACAGTACTACCATTGATCCATGTTTTGAACTTTGCAGATTGTAATTTTGTCTTCCTTCTTGACTAATGTGACCATTCATCCCCTCTTTTTGTCCACTAAAATTGTCTACACATTGTGCAAATTTGTGAGGTGGGGACAATGATTCTAGATAGAAGATAAGTAGTAATATAAAATAGAAATAAAAATTTGTGCAGACATACCCAAAAATGTTTTCTTTGACTCCACCCATTGAATCTCCATAACTGAAATTAACCCTGTATCGCTAATCCCTAAGTGATGAGAAAGCTTGATGGGCAAATTGCAAATTGTCAAAGTGTCATACTGCTTTTTCATTAAGAGCCACATTTTCCCGCTTCTTTCTTGAAAAGAAGCATTAGATCAAACTTTTTAACCCATCCACACACAAACCCTCGTAACATACGAAAAGCATCTCATCTTGAAGCCTTTCACTGCCACATAAGATCTTGATTATCTGTCTCGTTTATCATGTAATTGTATAATAAATATATAACAGTGTATTATTTAAAAGTTGATCTATAATTAATATACAAAATGTAAGACAGATTATTTATTATCGATTTTTGCCTTCCTTTTTATTACTCAAGTACTCGGAGAGAAAGAAGCATTATAAATAGTGGAGTCCTATCGATCAAGACCAATGCTTTAGTCATATTACTCTTCTCCAACTTTTGAACTTGCCATCCAAATTCCAATGATGAAAAATGCCAAGATTCTTTCAATCATCGCACGTTATAAATGGCGCTTGTTAATTTCTTTGCTCATTTTTGTTGCTCAAGTCAAATGTGACGATGATACAGAAATTCCGCCGGAGACGACAACCACGACTCCGTCATCGTCGTCATCGTCGTCATCATCACCGGGTTTGCTCTGCATAAGCGAATGTGCAACATGTCCCGTCATTTGTTCGCCGCCACCTTCGCCGGCGAACTCAAAACCCCCGCCGTCCCCTTTCCTTCCTCCTTCCCCATCACTGACTAAGCCGTCGCCGCTGCCTCCATCGCCGCCAGTTCACTACTACTCACCTTCATATCCGTATCTCCACGCGCCGCCGCCTTCGTTGTTCCCGGAGCCGTTGCCCCCCGTATCTTCTTCCCCGCCGCCACCTCCAACACCCAAAAAACAACCACCGCCAACGCCGTCTTATGTTTCATCGGGAAGTGGCTCACCTCCTCCACCGCGCATGATCTACAGCGGCGGAGACGGCAGCGGAGGCGGGAATGTTCCATCAATTCAGCAGGTGCCTCCTGCGATGGGACAGAGGAATTACACTTATCCTTACTACTATTTCTATGCTTCAAATTCGGGGTCACGTTTTATGTTACCGGGTTCATCCATTTTGGTACCTTTGCTGGCTATTTACGCCTTCTACATTTCTTAATAGTCGCCATTGTTATGCTAGAAAGGAAATGCTTATGTAACACTACATTCAAATATCTAGGTAGAAATTGTTGGCGTACATGTAAATTGCAATATGATCTTTCAGTGTGTTCATTCACTAGCTTCTGGTTTTTCTTATTTATTATTCGTTGAATTTTTAGCACGATTAATTGTACTTATCAAATAAAATTGATATAGAAATGCTATTTTTTTGTGCGTTCCAAGCTACTTTTTTTTTTTGGCACAAGGAAGGAAGCAAAAGACTAAAGAAAAAAAAAATTAACACATTTCGTATATAGAAAACACATATTTTGTCGTGTTCCAACCATAATTTTAATCCCTGACAGAGGTTCATCTAGCTGCTGCAAGCCACTCAAGAAGCAGCTAATGAAGTCGTGTAATTACAAGCTACTTCAAATAATCATTTAAGCCAACGTTAATCCTATAACTTTACCTCCCTTAACAACAAAAAAAATAAATTAATTAAGTTCAATGGACGAAGTAACTCATGATTTATTAAACGTTTTTTTTTATTTCGATTGTATATATACCTTTAATAGTTTTATACTCTATTTGTCTCGAAATTATTGTCTAATTTAGTTTTTTATTTTTATTTAACAAGAAAAGAGTATTCTAATCGATCGCCCATATACTTATTTTGGATTATTGAAAAAAAAAGTTTAGAATTATTGTGATAAAAGTTTCTCCCACTAGCTCGAAATTATTGTCCAGTTTATATTAAAAATAAAAATCTAAACTGGACAATAATTTCGGGACAGAGGGAATAACTTTTATCACAATAATTCAGTTTTTTTTTTCTTCCAATAATTCAAAGTAAGGTGGAGTGATTTTGAATGTATATTGGTGATCGATTAGAATGCTCTTTTTGTGTTAAACTGTGTGGCCTGAAGGCTGAAGCCTTGAATAGCTTCGCACATAACATAACTACATTTTGGTTTTATTTTTTTTATTTTTTTTTACCACCAATAAATTGATTTATTTTGAATTAAATTGAATTTATCCCCCTTTTTTCGCAGGTTTCTCTTGTTAAGTTAATTGTACCAAAGAAAAATAAACAAACAAATTAAGGCGGGTGAAGTTTGGAGGCCAAAAACTAATTTACTAAAACTTGTGGGGAGCCATTCTGAGAATTCTCCAAACTAATAACTTCAGAAAGCGGGTTTTAACGATAGAACTGCGAAACACAGTCCCAGATCTCTTGCCAGATTTACTGGCGGCATTAATCTTCATCCGCCAAATTTTGAGACTTCCTTCCTACTTCACCGTACCGAATACCAGATCGGAACCCTAATCGAGAGTTCCGATTCCAATCCAATTCCGCCAGGTTGCCCAAATCGAATACCGACAATGGAATCGTCTGATATTCAATCAGACGATACTGCATCACCGGTCGCCAGTCTACTCCCACTCGCTTCCGCCTCACAGCAGCCATACGTCTCTGAACTCCTCTCTTTCACCCTCGATCGCCTCCACAAGGTTTCCCCCCTCTTCCTAATACTTTTGATGGTAATGCGTGAACAATCACAATGTGATCCCAATTTATATAATTGTTTGTTAATCAGGAGCCGGAGCTGTTGAGAGTCGATGCTGAAAGAATACGGCGGCAGATGCAAGAGGTGGCGGTGGCCAACTACCGCGCTTTCATCTCTTCAGCTGATGCATTGCTTTCTATGAAAGAAGAAGTTTCTTCAATTGATAAACACCTTGAGTCTTTGGTAATTTTACCATCTTTAGATTTAATTTTATTCTCCGCCTAGTTCACGTCTTTACATTCCCTTTACATATCATCCGCTGCTAATTTTTGTTCTTGGTTGTTGTAAGTCGCTTATTGTTAACTTTTAAGTTCAGCAACCTGAGAATGGAATTTTTTTTTTATTATTTTTTTTTTTGGGTTGACTTTGAGGAGAATTGAATTTGTAAGGTAATATTGAGTAGTACACTAATTGAGTTTGGTGATTTGTTTAGTAGAGTTAGGTTGCATAATGTGACTCTTAAGTAATTTGTAGGAGTCCTGACGGAAAAATATGTAATGTTGAATTGCTAATGTCATATAAAGGAGTAGGCAGAAGGTACTATTTGAACTTTAGGCAGAAGGTTTTAATGAGCATGAAGATTGGGGGCTACCCTTGCCCTCCTGGACATAGGAACTGGTCTCTGCTCGAATTTCTTTAGTTTTCTGATGGAAAGTGCAGAAGGAAAAAGGCAGATGACTAGGGGAAGGGGAGGGGATGACGTGGGATTATTCTTGATTGGAATTAAATCATTTCTTGAAGAGCGAATAAGTTTGCTCTACAACCATTAAGACAGTCTAGATACTGATATATGTAGTCAAAGAGATTTCATTATCTCTCTCCATCTGAATCTTGTGAACTCCAACTCCTTGTTCACGGTTAAATGTGATATAGCCTCAGATTAGCGTTATTCTCCACAAAATGTATGCTACTTGAACTCGGTTTTGATTGAATACATGTATGTATATTGGTTTTGGTAAGACCAAGCTGCACATGCCATATATAAATTTATCTGTCTATCTTGTTTGTCAGATAACAGAAATACCAAAATTAACTTCTGGTTGCTCGGAGTTTGTGGACTCTGCGGAGCAGATTCTGGAGAAGAGGAGAAAGAATCAAATTCTTCTGGCAAACCATAGTACTTTGCTGGATTTGCTTGAAATTCCTCAACTTATGGATACGTATGTCTTTTGGCAATGTTGTAAGAATCACATGCTAAATTAAAAGGATCTGAATAACGAATATACTGGTTATATTCCACTATGCGAATTGCTTTTGTATTTTGTGGAAATGCTTTTGGGGTTAATAGAGGGATGAAATTATTATATGTTTATTCCATAATGATACAAGGAAAACCACAGAATTGGGGAGATAGAGAATGTGATTGCTTAATGCTTCTTTATGTAACATGATTCTGTTAGTCACGGATTATGTTTCCTTCGAAAAAGTGATCGTTCTTTTGTCTGAACTGAAACTTTGGAGTTTTACTAGATTTCAATTCTAGGAATCTAAAATCAGTTTTTTATTTGATGAAAACATTTCAAATTTGAACCTTAAGGAAGCATTTAAATGCGCTTTTCTTAATCGCTGAAGAATTACCCCGGCTGTTCGCCCTGTGATGTTGAAAGAATCTATGCGCACTTGTTCTTGTTAATTTCTTAAACATGTTACAGCATGGAGCTTAGTGAGTAATTATTTCATCAAATAAAATAAACAAAGGAAGAATATTGTGATTCATTGTACAAATAGTATTCACCAAAATAACATTGGAAATAGATACTCGTGTAGATGTTTATTGCTTGTTTGATTTTTGTTATTCCTTCAGTTCTCTTTTTCCAGTCAGGGTAGAGGGAGAGGGGAAGGTTGAGGTGATTATTTGCTTCCGGACATGCATGTTTACCTATTCTTTATTTTACTATTATCTGCTTTACTACCTTTTTTAGATGAAGTTGAAACATCTTCATAGAACCCCATGCATTTGGGAGCTTATATGTACCAAGCTGCCTTTTTTAAAGTATCTTTCTATCATTTGTAGATGTGTACGTAATGGAAATTATGATGAAGCGCTCGACCTAGAAGCATATGTTGCTAAATTATCGGCAATGCACCCTAAGTAAGTTACTTTTCGTACCTCATCCTTTATGACAATTTTTTTAAACTGTTAACTTTGTTGATTAAATTCCTTTTTTTTTTTTTTTTGGTTCATTATTAACTCTATTAAAATAGATTACCAGTTATTCAGGCATTAGCTGCTGAAGTTCGGAAGACTACCCAATCTCTATTATCTCAACTCCTGCAAAAACTGAGGTCAAATATTCAGGTGCTATGATAATTAGTATAATGTTTGTGTGAATCAAACTCACTTGTAAAAGAAAATGGGGTTCTGAAAATGGATGTGGGCTTTTGTTGCTTTCTCTCAGGTGCCAGAGTGTCTCCGCATAATTGGGTACTTGCGGCGAATAGGAGTATATAGCGAGTATGAAATGCGACTCCAGGTAAGCTAATTGTGCCTGTGTACAACTTGTTAGATCCGTCCTTATGCCTTCTCAATGTCTCGCTTTTTTGTTTGGTTTAGGTTGATTAACTTTATCAGCTTTTGTGATTTCTCAGTTCTTAAGATGCCGTGAGACTTGGCTAAATGGAATCCTTGACGAATTAGACCAGAGAAATGCTTATGAGTATGTAAGGGGGATGATAAGTTGCCACAGAACACATCTTTTTGATGTTGTTACCCAGTACCGGTCCACATTTGCTGATCTTACATCAGAAAGTGAAGAAAACCATGATGGCGGACTTCTCTTTAGTTGGGCCATGCATCAAATTTCCTTCCAGCTTAAAACTCTGAAGATCATGCTACCGAAGATAACTGAAGGAACAGCTTTATCCAATACTCTGGAAACGTGCATGGTGAGTTGCATCATTGCCTAGCCAGAAGTAACAAAGTTTGAAGTTGAAGTGCAAAAAGGGGGTTATGATAACATGATTATTACTTTTCCCCTGTGTTTGTCATGAGAATTTCATTTACTGTTTTCATACACTTCATTTACCTAAGTTCCAGTTTTTACTTCAATGATGATGTTCCATAGTCTTCTATTCTCACAGTATAATGCTATGGGACTTGGTGGAGTTGGATTGGATTTCCGTGGCTTACTTCCACCGCTTTTTGAAGAGTAATATTCTTTTTTTCTTTTGGGGTGTATTTTTCATATGTTTCCATGTACCACATCAAGCAGGGCCTAACTTCGTCCATCTCAATTTGGTCAATGGAGCAGGGCTGTTCTTAATTTATTCTCAAAAAACATGAACACTGCTGTTCAGCATTTTCAGGTATTTTGTTTTCTTGTGTGGATTGTCCAGAAGTATGAATTATGGAAAGTATACTGTGCTCATTTCTGCAGTATCTGATTATTCAATGTGCTCTTTCAACTCAATCCAGCTAGTTCTGGAATCTCATCGCTGGGTCCCGCTACCAGGCTTCCCTCCCAGCTCTAGTGGAGAAGAAACACGGGATGATATCACTCCTCCGTCAAATCTGATGGACCATCCACCACTAGCAGTGTTTATTAATGGTACTTACTTTGCAACCTTTAACGTGTCATACTTTTCTTTGTGTCACAGCTTGGCCTTTTCGTGATCTGGTTTCTTTTAGAATGTATTGTAGCTGTATATTTTACCCTACAAACAGGCTAAGGTTGTGGGCTGTTCTAGAGAAAAAACAGACATTTATGCTGGCAAAACTTGTGAACTATTCTCATAAGGTGCTTCACGGGCTTAGGATACTAATCTTGGTCTTTTCACTATAATATCTTATTTATATTTTGGTGATACTCTAATCTAATTGCCATTACCAGTTTAATGCAGTTGCCATTACTAATTCTATAAATGCTCGAGTTCGTTCTTGTGCTCATTTCACATTCTTTTTGCAGGTGTTTATACAGCAATGAATGAGCTACGTCCGTGTGCACCGTTAAGTTTGAAGGGGGTTCTTGCTCAAGAACTAGTTAAAGGGTTGCTTGATGTGTCCAATATGCTACTGGCATACAATACAACTCGGATGCTCAGAGATAATGAATCTGTACTCTTCCTTGCTCTTTGTAGAGCATTCCTTGAGGTTAGTCCTTAGTTTTACTTCTTGTGACATCTTCAGTGGCCTGACTCATTTAAAGACAGCGTAAACAGTGCCTTTGCATACATATCAGGTTGTTTTCCCGCACTGTGCCATGTGCTTTGGCCATTGTTACCAAGGTGGAGCCTGTTTGATCACAGATGCCAAGGGCTCGTTTGAGGGATTAAGCAGTCTGGTTGCTAAATCTCCCGCTAGAGATATACCTAAACCTCTTCCCAGTGCAGAAGCAAAGAATGTAGTAGAAAATGGCAGTCTACCTTCCTTGGAGAATGGAGCATCGGTTAATATTGAACGATCAGGGAGTGCCAACATGGCGGCACCGCCAAACAGCATATCTCCAGAAGATGTAGAAAAGATTACCAGAACATCTAGTGTATGAGTAGTTACTCGGGTTTATATACACTTGAAAGTTTAAGAAGCCCCCGCACCTGATATTGCAGTGCATATAGCCCAGGACTTAAGTCATTTCGCCCTCACCTTGGTCTCATTCTTTTTCTGGTTAGACTTTGATGCTACCAATGATAATGATATATAAGTGAATATGTTTTGACATCATGAGAGAGATTATACCATGACCTTCGGGGATTACAGTGGTGACAATTCTTTTTGTACGTAGGAGGAAAGTGCTGTAGACATGCATCGGAATGAACTATATTTGAGGGAGTTCTTTGTAACCATATTCATCTGATAGTTGAAAGGAAAACTGCTTCTTATGAATTTTTGCTCTAACACTATTATTCTAATTTATCATCATGCTGCTAAAACTTCACCGTGATACATCGCATTTTGTTTTTTTTTGAGAGTAAAAATACATCGCAGTTCAACCTTCATTCTACTTCCGATTGTTTAGGTTTTCAACTTTCGTAGTACTTTTGTGCCGGAGTGATACTTCATTTTTTGTCTTATTTTTACGATAACAGATGAAATAATTATTTTGAGATAGAGTGAGTGTTACGGTACAGCATCCAAGGTCCTTGGAGAAAATATTTTTTTGAATTGTGACAGTACCCTAATGGGTGATAAACTACCTTTGAATTTTACCGAAACGTATGCATTTTGGATTCTAAAGTTAATGATACGAGAGTATCCAAAATTATTTATTGGATGATAATGAACTTAATATATTTACATAGCATTTTGGATTCTAAAGTTAATGATACGAGAGTATCCAAAATTATTTATTGGATGATAATGAACTTAATATATTTATATGAAAGTGACGCGTCACCAAATATCTTTTCTTTGATTATTTATTAAAATTCTTTTATATATTAGTCAACAATTTTAATTACTTACATTTTATAGAGAGAGTACCATCTTTTTTCATGCCAATTACCACCATTGTTATGTGTGGGAATCAATAAGTCATGATGGAACCATTTCGTCAGTGTCAAAAATCAGTTTAGGGCAGTTGAGGATGTTCAAATGAAATGAAGTAAATTTGTCATATCGAATAAGTTTTGGATTAAAATTGTGATTCTATATAAAGTAAGGACTTATTTCGTCATCAAAGCTATAGTCTGAGGACCAGAAATATGAATATTTTCTCTTAACGACCGCCGCGGGCGCCTGAAAATCCTCTTAGACAGCAGCTTTGAACACCAATAGCAGGAAGGAAAAAACAGGAAGAACGAGGAGTTTTTATTCCATAGTTTAATTCTTCTTCTGGAAAGTTACTGAGTGGAAGTAAGTTCAATCCGTAGAATTTGGAGTCGTGTTCTTGAATTTTTGCAGGTGTTCTTCTTCGTTCAGACTTGACTTCTGCTGTGATTCTTGATTTAGTTTCCAAATTACCTTCATGATTGTACTGGTGCCTCTGTGTGTGTGTGTGTGTGTGTGTGTTTTTTTTTTTTTTTAATTCTTTAGCTTAATTGATTACTGAAAACGGTATTGCTTTGATTCTTCGAGGCTTTTATCTACATTAGTTGTGTACAATAAGGTTTTGTTTTTGTTTTTATTTTTTTTGGGTTTTCAATACCATGTTCACTGCTAAATATCTACTGAAGAGCAATTTCACTCTTGTACAGTCTTACAAACTTCCATTGTCCTCTTTAAAAATGTTGCTTTTGGGTTTTGTAGCATTTGTCTTACTGTCAATTGATAATGTTGAAACCTTAACACTGACAACAAGAATTGGTTTGGTAGACTACAAAGTGTATAATGTGTTTGATTTGAGCCACACCTATGTCACCTCTTGACTTTTATTTTGATTCATTCTCACGAACTAACAGAGACCTTTGTGATACTTAACTTTTCAAACTGATGGTTTAAAACTGTATCTCCAGCCTCTATGATGGATTCAGATTCAAAAGCCGTGCTGGAAGCACAAAAGCTGCCACAACCACAGCTTCAAATATATTCCAACTCAAATGGTGAAATCTCCCCATTCTGGAGAGGTAAACTACTTTTGTGTCTCTTAGTTTACACCAGACATTGAAAAGCAATTCAGGATTTGTCCCTTGATTATATTACCATTTTGTTGCAGAGAAGTATGAAAGAGAAGCAAAGAAGTACTGGGATATATTCTACAAACGCCATCAAGATAAAGTAAGCTTCCTAACTTGCTTCTTTTATTCCCTTTCTCTTCCATATTGCTAATTAACTTCTGCTTGAATACTCTTCATTATCGGTTTAATGCTCAACCCCTATTAGTTCGCTAGGTTCAAATCTGTTCTGCTTGGTCTTTCTTTCCCTCCCTCTCCCGCCCTTGCATACATAAACACGCGAAGCTCATATCTTGCTGATATTGTAGATTCTACTTTTCAATAGAATAATTTCTATTCTGGAGTTATTATAGTTATTCTTTGTTGTTTATTCGATAATCTGTGCTTGTTTGGGGAATCCTGGTTATGAATGAAATGAATCTTTCTGGTTTCAGATTTATTCTGCTATTTGATTTTATCCCGATATTCGTTATTTTGTCTGAATTCTCACCATGTTTATGTTTCTTTCTGTCTATTTTGGTTCAGTTTTTCAAGGATCGGCATTACTTGGACAAGGAATGGGGACAATACTTTTCTGTGAGTGGAAAGAATTCCCATTCTGGCATCATATATGCAATATTATTTGTTGCTACTACCCTCCTAATGACGAATTCCTCTCAATTTTTGCAGGGTACTGGAAAAAAAGTCATCCTAGAGGTAATTTATGTTTTAAAATTGAGTTTGTTGTTTAATTTGAATCTGTGACCTGCCCTTTTCTTCTCCTTTCTTGTTTGAGTAGTGAACTGGTTGGCTGTTTAGTTTTTACCCTGAAAATATCCGTAATTGATTCCTAGTCTATAACTCTGATCAGCTTTGCTCCATTTTATGCCTGGGACATCAGTGTTCATTTTATTGGGATTTTTTATCCCTGCTCGATGGAAATCAGAGCAAGCAATGGACAAAAAAGTTGTTCCATTCACACCGTTACTCCTATCCTTGAATATTTATGAAATGCTCCCATGCATAGATGCAGATCTATTATTCACGGCGATGAACTTATATTTTGTTTTTGCCATTTTCCGGCACTTCCCTTGCTGAATAAATCCAATCAAAACACTTTAGAATTTTTAACATATTTCAAGCATTTATTAGTTGGCGTATTGGATGCGCATCTGTCTTTTCATCAAACTCAAAATATGAATTGGAAAGATAAAAAAATCAGACGAAAGACATCATTTTATGACTGGCAGACTTATAGATTTAGAATTAGCTCTCATCCACTGAAATGATACACCCCTTAAAAGAATTGTGCCTTACGCTGGACTGTTCATTTATTTAATCCGTCCATCCTGTTGGAATTTGCACTCTTGTAATACATGATATGACATCAAATGTCAAATGTTTATTTCCCTGTGTCATGCAACTGTACTAATGCTGATTTTTCTGGTGCAAGGTTGGTTGTGGGGCTGGAAACACTATCTTTCCTTTGGCTGCGTTGTATCCAGAAATCTTTGTTCATGCATGTGATTTTTCTCCACGTGCAGTGAATTTGGTTAAGGTTAAGTTTGCCTTTCACATTGGCTTCTTGATATACGATCTTGTTGTTTTGTTGTAGTTTCTTGTTTCAGACATTGTTAATGATGTCAAAATATTTTCTGTTTGTGTTGTGTTGGGGCATGAACTTTCTGGGCCCAAGTTATAGTTAATCATCTCCACTGTTAACCTTCATCTACTTAATTCATCCACTAGGCTTGAACTAGAGATATGGACTTGTCTAACTGTCTAATCTCATATTTATAAACATTTCTTCCGATTTACATGATCTGAGATGTGTTACTGAGTGTACTTAAAATTTTGAGTTTACACGTGGGGAGTAGGTTATCAGAACTTACCTAAAAGGTAATGAAAGTAGTCAAATAGTCTGAGAGGCATGCTTTCTATCTACTTCCCGGTATTCTGATGGCAGACTTTTTGACTTACCATGAGATAGATAGTCAATCCTTGCATCTTCCCCCCTACTCACCAGATGGGAGTAATCACTCTGATGTGAATTTGTCTGAAATTTTCCATCTTGATTTTAACTGCAAACCCAGAAGGCAAAATTGACAAATGTATTGTTTCACGTATAATGCAGACACATAAGGAGTTCACTGAGTCCCGAATCAATGCTTTTGTATGTGACTTAACACTTGATGACCTGAGTGAGCGGATATCCCCGTCTTCAGTTGATGTTGTAACAATGGTAATGCTTGTCTTCCTGTCGACGTATTCCTCTTAATAAGGAGCTTAAATGGTTACTGTAACCATATTTATCTAATGCAATAAAAAGCATAACTGACAAGGTGGAGTATTTGTTGTTCTATGAACCATGTGAAATTTTAAACAGATATTTGTGCTATCTGCAGTATCCCCTGACAAGATGCAAATAGCACTACAAAATATCAGAAAAGTTCTCAAGGTATAATCGACATACCTGCTATTTGGGTTTTGCCTAACTTTATTACTTTTCACTTGCGATTAAACATTTTGTTGACATTCTTCACATATGCCTTTCAGCCAAATGGTAAACTGTTGTTTAGAGACTATGCAACGGGGGACCTTGCGCAGGTATTCCCTTTATTTTCAAGTGTTAGTATCTTACAACTTGCATGAAATTTTAGATTGCATATTGTGAACATTGGTTTCTCATCTGTTTCTGGACATCTGGGTCAAATTACCTTGTTTTGTTTACTAAACATGGATTGTACCACCAACCTGTTTGGAAAGTCGTGCTAGGTTTCATGATTTTCCAGGTTGAAGTACCGTAGTTGATAAGTGAAATTCAGTTTCATGGAGGGCCAAATAACTGGATCTGCATGATAATATAGGTTTTCATTTTCTTCAACTGCAGTTTCTTACATCTGACTAATGAAGCTTTGTGTTGACTCTTAGGAGACTTGAAAATATGAATCTATGATAAGTTGGTATCCATTACTCTACAATGGATAAATTATCCCCCATTCTAGGAAATAAATTAGGATGAACTCAAGTTCTTCATGGGGTGGGTATGTTGGGGGCATAATGTTTTGTGATAACAAACCGCGATTCTGGCTTGTAGCTGTAGGTAGGGCAGTATAATATTATTGCTTAATGTGGGCTCTGTGTTGCATGCTTTTTCATCTTTATGAATTGTTCTATGGCTTCTTGGAAAATCTCCTTATCGCTTTTATCTGTGTATGCAGGAAAGATTGTCTTGCAAGGAACAGAAGATCAGCGAAAATTTCTATGTTAGGGGCGACGGCACGGTAAGTTGTACTGATAGGACAACCCGAGATCATGCATTCATGTATTCTTCAACTTGAAACATCTTATTTCCCATGCTTTTTGTTTACTGATTTATTCACAGAGGGCTTTCTACTTCTCCGACGAGTATTTGACAAATTTATTCAGAGAAAATGGTTTTGAAACTGAAGAACATGTGTTATGCTGCAAACAAGTGGAGAACCGCTCAAGAGAGATTGTAATGAATAGGTAAGATTCCATTGCTTGTACATCATACTTTTCTGTGATCTGTCTAGATGTTCTGAGAGCATCATGCTTGACAGACTCTCATTATTGCGTGGTTTTGATTAATAGAATTCTTTCTGAATTAACCAATATAGTCCTCCAAAATGGAAATCTTTCCTAACCAAATTCCCTAGACTCGAACTTCTTCTGATGAAGAGGTTTATGCGTTTATCCCAGGCGTTGGGTCCAAGCTGTATTCCGCCTGATTGCTGATGAAACTGCAACTGATGAAAAGAGGGATAGCATTAGACCTCAGGTCAAGGATATCACTCCAAAATCTGTTTCCAATGAGCTTGAAGTGGACATGTCAGAGGGGATGGCTTCTGAAATTTTTGGAACTCTCTCTTCCAGTGATGAGGTGGAGTTTTTCACGATACAGTAATTCAATATTTCTATTCACTTTGCACCCATAAGCACTTACTCTTGACCTAGGCTTACTTGAATGTTCCGTTGGTGTAAAAATAAAAAAATAAGAAAAAGGAATGACAGATTATTGATGTCAGGTTATTGATGTTGTCAGATTGTTTAGTCAATTTACCGTGTTCCTTGGTCTTTTCAGATTATTGATGTTATTGTGAGAGATCAACGTTTCATGATAAAAATGCTTTCCAAAGAGTACCAACATACATGCAAATCAACCGGGCTGATGCTATGGGAATCGGCTCGCCTTATGGCTTCAGTTCTTGCCGCAAATCAAAGCATTGTAGCAGGGAAAAGGGTATTAGAGCTTGGATGTGGCTGTGCAGGGATTTGCTCAATGATTGCTTCTGAATCTGCGGATCTCGTGGTAGCAACTGATGGAGATGAAAAGGCACTAGACTTGTTGAATCAAAATGTTGCTTCAAATGTCAAAGCAACATCTCAGGTTAATTTAGTCATAAAGAAGCTGGAGTGGGGTAACCGAGAAGATATACAAAGCATCAAGGAGCTGAACGATAAGGGATTTGAGGTTATAATCGGCACTGATGTCACATACATCCCTGAAGCTATATCACCATTGTTTGCTACAGCTGCTGAACTAATCGCTTCTAGCCAATGTAACAAAGAAGGTCCACGAGCGGCTTTTATTCTCTGCCATGTCTTCCGCAGAGTGGATGAACCATCTCTCCTCACAGCAGCCGCACAATTTGGTTTCACATTAGTTGATAGGTGGCCTAAGCAAAACCAAACAAGCTCACCAAGTATCATTAGCAGTTGGTTTTCAGAAGATGGCAGTGAAGACAGCATTCCTACCAAGGCTCTCCATATTTTGTATTTCACCAGAAAGTGATGCAACATATTGTTGATATTTGCAAATCTCAAAATTTTTCTTTAATTTATCAAATTCCATATATGTACTCTCCAGAACAAGATGAGAGTATCATCATAGGGGTGGGAATTTAGTTCTACCATATTAGACAGCATTTTTCATTCTACAAGTCAATGCAGAACACAATAGAATATAGGGTGAGATACTGAGATTTTTTATTTTTTATTTTTAAAAGGAAAAAGCTACTGAGATTCATGCATTACAGTTTTTATTTTACAAGACCAGTGTATCTTTCATACATTTTACACAAGCTGTATCTTTCACAGTTGGCCTTTAAATCAATTACTTAAAATTTGACATCAATTATCAATCCATCTCTTTCTACAACAGAGCAAAAATAAACTGTCATGAAAGAAATTTGATTTTTTAAGGCTGATTTTTTTTTATTCTTCTGTTATAAATATTGGTCTATGATTTATGTAAACCCGAGCATAAGTTAACTGTTATACATTAAATGTTGTAAATCTGGGCATAAATTTATGTGTATTTCTGTCCTTTAAATCAATTTTTTATTCTTCTAATTTTTTTTATTCTTTTAAGAATGATTCGTATTTTTTATTTAATCAATTGAAAAATACAGGCGACACCCCAGGCATTCGCCCGGGCAAGCATCTAGTCTAGAGTTATTATCATACTTATATACCCTTTTAGTCTCATGTCATGTTTGGTTGAATCATAATGGTAAAATCTAAACAAAAGACTGCTAGCTGGGAGAAACATATGAATGACGAAGTTTTCATTCAAATTCACTAATTTTTTCTTCTTCTTCTTCTTATACTCTCTTGAATGTGAGCTAAAGTAGATCAATTAATAAATTAATCATAAGTTATATTCTTTCGCTCCTTTTTTTAATTTTGTTTTTTTAGATATGTGAAAGTTAAAATTTAATAGAAGGTATAACACAATGTGGTGTGATGTCAGAATGTCATAACTGAAGCATCATATAATTAATATGATCTATCTATTATCTCTTAAGATAGATAATGATATTGGTGGTGATGCATGCATCATCTAAATCAGGGTTTTGTTTATTTACTCAAAAAAGACACAAAAAAGAACGTATCCTTTTTTTTTTTTTTTTTCCTAGAGATGGGATCGAATCCCAGTTCAGCTCTTCATTTGCGTGATTCCCATAATATTCATCTTCCTTTCTTTTCTCCTTTTTTTTTTTTGTTTTGTTATAAATTATTTATTTATTTTGGTCTTTGGACATGAATTCAGCTGCTCAGATATATTGAAGCAGAATATAACATGTACCCCCCGAAAACTTTTCCCGTAATCCCCCAATAGGTTAAGTTTTGAACGAAAGCATGCAATGACAAATATCAGCATATATCGTTTGATCACTTGTAAAAGTACGGTTCTTGCAAAAAGAAGAATGAAGAAGATGAACTGACTTCATCCCAAAGAACATATTCGAATATGGGCATGCCAAATGGATTTTCAAGATAGTGAAGAGTTTTTGAAGAATTTTTTTTTTGGGGATTGTGGATGGGGTAAAGCCACCAAGGAAAGTATACACAAAAAAAAAAAAAAAAGCATATAACAAATGTGCCACTTTGTCAAAGCAACAGCGAATAAGATAGGAGGAAAGAACATGGGGAGACCAATCAGTAAGGCCTTATGGTCTCTTAATAGCCGTTCATAGATTCACTTTGCAACAAAGATGCTTATCATCATCGTCATCAACTGAGATTTGGGAATCAGGTGGATATGGAACCCCATCTGGAACATCTATATTTTATTAAAAAAACGGAAAAGAAATCAGATCACGTTATTATTACGAGAATTAGATTTTTTTGTGACACTTTTGATATATATTTATATAAAATTCTTCATAGCTTGATGAGTATTTCTCTATTGTATAATTAATAAATTTGGAGAAATAAGTGCTTAAACATGGTTATGATTGGAAAAAAAAATGTAACACGAAAAGAGATACAGAATTAACATCATTGTCACAATGTGAAATGTAGATATCAAAAAGTGTGTAAGCAAGCAGTCTTCTCATCACCCTCCACTCTGAATGGGGAAAGTCTGGATTATTCAGAACAAATGTTAAAGAAATGTCCACTTCCATAAAGGGAAAGTTACTTTGATTTTGATCTTTGAATTTTTTTTTTCTCTTAGCCAACCCGCACCCCATGTCATTATTGCACCAACAAAAGAGTTTCTTTGCAATATTAAGAGTGTAATTAAAACATTATTATGGTACTGCTACTAAACTTGGAAGTGAAAATGATTGGACCTAGCTAATTTGCTCGATCCATGCTACTCAAAGTAGCATTCTTCAATCTTCTTTAGATGAGATCATCGATATGTATATTTATTAATGGTTAATAATTTCAAGTACAATATGTGTGCACGCATGATCAATACTTAACTCCAAACCCTGAAATACTCCAATCAAAGCCAACTACCCAACTTGACAATGAAAAGGTAAGGATTTATTGTTACAACAAAAGCTTATATTCGTTGTGGGTTGCACCACAAAACCCTAATCATGATTTATTTTTCACTCTCACCACCGTTGTACCCTTCCCAAACTATAAAGAGTGTTTCACTAATATATGACATACAGTTACTTATTGACCTTATTCATAATCAAGATACCTTTTGTTTTGATAATTTTTGCCGGTTTCATCGCCAACAAAAAATAAATAAATAAATAAATAATTCAAAAAAAACACGATATACACTTAGCGAATAAGTGTATAACAATATGTCTAGTTATGAGTTTTCTTCTCTTCTAAATACAACTTATTTTACGCCTTCTGTATCTTTCTCGGATAATTAACACCTCCAAAACGTGTTTAGTTACACAAGCAGCTGCCGCACTAAAAATTTGATAAAACAAAAAAACAGAAATCACTACTACAAAGTTAGGGTTATCATCGATCAAAGTAACTCGCACATTTATTAAACTATAGGAGAAGACATATATATGGAAGAAAAAGAATATTAAAGGGAATGATTCTTCAAGATTAATATTATCCAACTTTGAAAATTCTCTCGTCCACTGATCAATCAAACCATGATCGGTCATGCATTACAATAATCCATATTCTCAATTCAGTTTAAGCCTTTTTATGAAATCATCAACCTTTGGTTTATTTTTTCAATAAATGTTCTGGTGAGCACAAATAACAATGAGACACGAAACGTGCCGTTGAACGCCTTAATTTTTTCATCTGAATGCCCTAAAAATACGTACATGCCCCTACAAAATAAAATTACATTAGTTTTTTTTACAAAAAAAAAAAGTAAGGCGAGGGAGGAATAAGCGACCACTTTAAGGGGTAGCGTGAAATAATCTCGCCTCCCTCTAAAGGGAGGCGAGAAAACCTTCGCCGCATGGCGAAGGTGTGGCGCCCAGAAGGGCGCCACATTTGTGTTGGTTTTGCTCCCCAATTTTGTGAGCCACCCACCTTAATTACTTTTTTTTTAATTTTTTAATTTTTTATTTATTTATTTATTTATTTATTTATTTTTAATGTATTTAATTAATTTCTTTTATTTATTTTAATTATTAATTTAATGAATTTATTTACTTCATGTATTTATTTAATTTATTTATTTATTAAAGTTTATTTTTTTATTTATTTGTTCGGTGGTTAAACAGATAATTTTAACTTAAATATTTGGAGAATATTGCTTAATTACGTAGTAAATTTTTATAAAAATTTATCATTTAGTTATGTAAAATTTTTTAAAGGTAAATAAAAAATTATCATTTAATAAAAACTAAAACTTATGAATTTACTACCAAACAAATTAATTATTTATCATCGATGCATCTAGCCATCCTGAAAATATTTTTTTGGAAAAAAATATAAATATAAAATACGTTGAAACGAAAAATTAAAAAGCATGGAAAAAATATAAAATACTTCTATTTATTTATATAATTTTTAATATTTTTTCTTCTTTTTTAAAAGAAGATTAATAGTGGTTTCCCATTTACCCCCTATGTGACTCAAACTCGTGACCTATTGGTCAAAGGTGAAATGTCTTATCTCTAGACCGCACCTCGTTGTCATTTAATTTATACTATTACAAAGTCAAATATTTAAGTTAAAATTATTTGTTCAACCGCCAAATAAATAACTAAAAAATAAACTTAAATAAATAAATGAATTAAATAATTAATTAAATAAATAAATTAAAAAATAGAAAAAATTAAAAAAAATAAAAAAAAAGTAATTTCGGTCTTCTCGCCAAACCGAGGGGGGTGGCGCCAGATTTGTGCGCCACCCCCATTTTGGACAGCAAAATTTTTCTCGAAATTGGCGCCACCTTGCTGGCGCAAATGTCCTTCGACAGTGTATTTTTTTTAAAAAAATAATAATAATAAAGGTAAAATGGTCAAAATATAATTTTTTAGGGCGTTCAAATGAAAAAATTAGGACACTCAACGTGTTCCCAGAATTAGTTGTCAAATCATATACACATGACATTGATCTCTTGACCTGCCCCCCATATGATGGATGCACGGTACTTACGTTACCCCCATGCAGCATAAATTTATTTATTAATAAACAAAAAAAAATACTACTTGATTACTAATATATAATACACTAATAATATTCTCCAACATGTCCACAAGGAACGTGATTAAGGTTTTTCTTTGTGGGTTATTAACAGCTTGAATTAAATAATGGACTTATACTCAAATCACTATGTAAGTATCATCAGACATCAGATTGAACTCAGCAGGTAAATAGGCGCTTTTTTTTGATATAAATTAATATATTTTCATTATTTTAATTAATTAATTGATTGGACATTTGTCGTTGATTTGTTAGATAAGTATAGTTTAAAGAAAGCAGATATACTTTAAGCTGCTTTAGGCTTTAGCGCCGTAGAAGATCTTTGGCGTGGGTGCTCGGGGTTGAGCCCTTGTTCAACTTTTATTGGTTCAGCTATTTCCTTTGATATTTTTTAATATTATCATATATCAAAAATCATAATGCCTTTATCTTTTTCTTTATCTTTCTCCAAAGTCAGGGGACCTCCCATTTGCGATTCTCTAGTCTCTACTTCAATGTGCATGTCCTCATTTCTCCATCATCTCCATTCTCCCACATTATATCCACTCTCACCCCCGTGTTATGTTATGTTTGTGTGTGTGTGTGTGTGTGCGTGCGTGTTTTTTTTTTCTTTTTCTTTTTCTGATTTGAACTCAATTTAATCTCATAATCATCATTTTAATACTTTTGCATACCGTTTCTATGTTTGTCTATCACAATTTCGGTGGTGAAGTTTACTAAATAAACAAGATAAAATATACTCAAATAATGATTAAAAGATTCATTGAAAGTTTCATATTGGTGAATCGTAATTCTTATCCTTATGTGAAAAAAATATAATTACTACATCATTGTTAATTAGATAAACAATTACTATGGAATCCAAGCAATACTTAGAAAAAAAATTAATATTGATCGGTAACTTGGTTGCTCCATCGACCTACTTGTAGAGAGAGCTATATATAGTATTGTACACACACATTTTCATGCTTTTGAAATCAAAAATTAATATTAGAGCAAATTGTTAATTTTGAAATGTAATGATTGATCAACGGGTTGATGAGAACCACCTTAAATCCTGACATGCTTCTCAACTGGAATCATTCATTCACAAGGGGAACCCACAAAGCATAAATCCGACATATAGCAAGGTCCCCAGAGCTGGGACAATGAAAAGCCACAAATCATGGATGGCTCGTTTAATGAAGAGAAAAAAAAATGTGGGGAGGGGAGGCAAAAAGGCCAAAAAAATAAAGGGAAAAAAATCAAAATTTAAAACTACTAAAGAAAAGCTGATGAGGAGAGCATAGAAAAGTATTTTATGTTTGAAACGTATTTTGAAGGTGTTTATCAGTATCAAAAGTTACATTGTGATTTGTACAAAAAAAAAAAGAAAAAGAAAAAGTTACATTGTGAATGCAAAAATTGAATTAAGTGGAAAAAAAAAGAGAAAACCATATTTAATCAGTAAGTGAATCCAATTGGTAAGTCAAAAATTTAAAATATTTAAGGGTTTGTTTAGAATGTGTTTTTGTTTTGTATGTTTTTCTCTTTTTTTTTCTTTCTAATTGGTAGAAAAATTGAATAGAGATAGTAAAAATTAAAACAATATTGTTAGACTGTTAAAATAAATTAACTAAAGATTGGAAATGGAAAAAGACATACATATGGTATCTACCTACTACAAAGGGTTACAAATTAACAAAATCCGTATGGAAATTTTCTCCTAAAGAAAAGGAGAATTTGTTGTGAATAAGGGTTTTGTTTATTTAGAAGAATGGAGTTATGGAGTTTGTTTCAAGTACTAATTCTAGTAATGAGAGATGATGAATAAAAAGATTATCATCCAAGTTGGCAACCAAAGCTCCATTGCCATGGTTATGGGATGATAAAATTAATTCATGAATTATTGGCTATGCCTAGAAATTTTTAGTGACTAATTACATTTTCAGAGTGGGAAACTGGTAATGGGAATGGAGTGGCTGTCTAATTGAATATGGGGGAAGGAAGAAAAAATTGGACCATGCTAGCTAGTACTAGTAGTAGACGACTGTGATAACCGACCAAACTACCAGACACATTACAACATTTACTAAGTAACCATTTCCCAAGAAAACTGATTACTGAAAAATCACATTTATTTCAATTGCAGGCCTTCCCCAGAAGGAATGCGTTTGTTTGACCAAAAGGAAGGCTAATTTGCCCGTACTCAGGTCACCCGTCCGTTTAGGGTAAGATTTAGTAATATAATTCTAACCCGTTTAGGGTAAAAAAACAAAAAGCTTGGAAAGTGGGAGGGTGTGCTGCGTCTTATATCTGACGTGAGAGATTGATTCGTTTCTAACACGTCAAATCAAAGTAAAAATTAAGAAACTTTCAATTGTCAAGTAGTATCATTATGGTAGTAGTTCAAAGTTGCTATCTAATAAGATCTAATTGTTTAAAATGGTCACGCAATTTGGGTAATCTATGCTGGAATTATGTTTGCTTATGATGTTTAGTTCAGTTTCACAAAATGATCCTGAGCCAAATGATTTAATTGGGATGACGTACCCTTGTAATGTACTAGTTTGATCGCCTCTTATATTATAACCAAAAAAAAAAAAAAAAAAATTTCCTTCTCCCTTTTGGTTTCCCTCCGTTGCTATCTAGTTTTTTTATGCATCTAATGTAGTAGTACATCTCTTTTTCAACATACAATAACGACTAAGTTTGAACCCTAAATTGTAACCCTAGATGTATTGGTATTCAATTTTTAATGTCTTTTCTCTCTCTATATATACAGGTCTTCAGCTACATATATTCTACTTTTGTGGAAGTAATGTGGTCAGTTTTAAACTAAATTTTAGCTGGTGTGTTTGCACGGATTGCATTCTTATTGATTGTTTTTATCAGTAT
This sequence comes from Oldenlandia corymbosa var. corymbosa, assembly GCA_949775105.1. NCBI lineage: Eukaryota > Viridiplantae > Streptophyta > Magnoliopsida > Gentianales > Rubiaceae > Oldenlandia > Oldenlandia corymbosa. Next base: position 6,304,589 of record OX459119.1, on the reverse strand, counting down.
AGAGTTTCTTGTAACGTTGTATTACATATCCACTAATGTTGTAAAGAAAAATAATTTAGTGTTTTTGCTTTCGAGAGAACACTTGTAGGTTTTAGTAAAATAAGTTCACGGGTCAACATCATATTAATAATAAAAATAAGATGTGTAACACAAAAAAATATAGACCAAATCCTCTGCCATTATGCACAGTTTCAGTTCCCAGTGATAAGCACAACCGAAAGGCGCTGTGGTTGCTGGCTGCTGCTGCTATGTTATCCTCTTGAAATGCTCGGAATTAAAGTAAGTTGTACTCCCTGCATTCCAAAATAAATGTCATTCTACATTTTGCATATAATTTAAAAATTCTTAAATAGGTTAGTTTATAAAAGTACTTGAATATTCTCAACCAACCCCATTAAAAAAATATCCACCAATAGTATTAATTTTTTTGAGAGTAATTTTAGAAATTTCGTACAAAAAGTACATTGAAATGCGAGAACGACACTTATTTTGAAATTTTTCTATAAAATGATACTTATTTTAGAACGGAAGGAGTAACTTGTAACCCACAAATATCAAAATGCGGAAAAGAAGTCAAAGCCAAAAAATGCACTTCATAGTGGGGAATGGAGAGTTTTGGATTGGCCAGAAACACAGGCAAAAGCCAGAGAGCCCTTCAAAAGATAACTGCCGGATGAGTAAAACTAGCCCCGCTGGATTTAGTAGGATTCCGATTCACAAGATGCCTTGATATGTGCAAAAACGTTACTCCTAAAGTCCTAGCTGTAGTACTACTACTACTACTACTAGACAGACTTAAATTGAATAGGGTTTGAATGTTTTTTCATCGTTTTTCTTTAGTGGATTAGTAAAAGAAAATGTAACGTATTCATACCCTCTAACAATAGACACATGTTACGTTTTATCTAAATACAATCAAACCGTTACATTACGTTACATTATAGGAGTAAGCTAATTCAACACTAATGTTAACATGTCAAGTTATCTTTACATAATGAAAGTAAGCTCGTTCCAACCTGTATATCGCGATGTAGTCAAAACTTAACTCAGTGAAATTGAGTAATGAACAATTGTTAAAAACCTTAAAGATTTGTTATTGTTAAACAGGTCAAAAGATATGAATGGTGGAGAGAATTTTTTAAAATTTAATGTGGCACTTCAAAAGATAAAAATTATTTCAAGTGTGATATACGTATAGAGTTAAAATTGTTTCATGATACATGTACAGTATAGGTATATGTATTTTATACATAATAATATAGACATAGAAGGTGAAGGAGGAGTACAACATATTTGATTTACTACAGCCCATTTGGAAACAGAATGACCGTTTATAGTATCAGTGGATAAAATAAGTCTTTCAAAAGTGTCAATTTCCTGAAACTAATATATCATAATCTCTTCCAATTATTTTAATTCTACAAAACTAAAAAATATTTTTTTAATACATATTATTTTTATCTTTGTACATAATTTATCTAACACAGTGCGGGTAACATTTAATAATATAAACACGATTACAAATGTGTTCACACAACACAAACAATGCAAAGCAAATCAATCAACAAAGATGATGATATCTGCAAAGTGGAAATAAAATATTAGTAGTACTATTAGACTAGAGGAGTAATTAAAGAAAGAAAGAAATAAAGATAAAGACAGGGCCATGAAAAAGATAACCATCCATTTATTCTCCAATTCCATACGTAATGGAAGGAGGGATGGAATCCTTTTGGGTTTTCTTCTCTCTCTCTTATACCCTTTTGCTATATAAACCACTCTCTCCTTCATTGCCTCACACATCAAATCAAAAGCAGCCTTCCTTTTCTAATGTAACAGTAACCCCTCTTCTCCTCTCTTCACTCTCATCATCATTCTCTCTCTCTCTCTCTCTCTCTCTCTCTCTCTCTTTTATACCACAAAACTACTACTGCCACACAACAACTGCTACTCTGGTACATTTTTCTTTCCCAAAATTAGGGTTTTCCCACAATCAGTCACTCTCTCCTTTAACTGATTTCTTTTCCTACTTCTGGGAAAATTTTCCATTCAAGGCTAAATTTTTGAAAGGGTCTCTCATTCGTTTCACCATCCATGAAGTTATATCATAATAATTATCCAAAAAAAAGGGTAAAAAAAACAAAAAACAAAAGGGAGGTGACAGAAGAGAGTGAGCACACATGGTGGTTTTCTTGCATGATTCCTCCACTCCCCATGCTTGAAGCTATGCGTGCTCACTCTCTATCTGTCATCCCCTACTTCTCTTCTCTCTCTTTTCTTGTTAGTTCTTCTTACATGTCATTTACTTCTATGTTTGATACATGAACTCTTTCTAGTGTTTTTTCTTTTTTGTTTGGGTTAGTCTGAAACAGGTTTCCGGCTGGAAAGTTGCTGTCTCCATCTGATTCTATGTCGGTAAATGGGTTATCCAAGATGCTGAGAAGAAGCAGGAGAAAGGGTTTGTGAGTTTCTGATCAGATCAGGATTTTGATGGATCTATCCATGTAGGTGGCAAAAATTGGATCTTTTTTTTTTTGGGGGTTGATTCAGTTGAGGTTTTCCATGGAAAAGGCCAGATGACTGGTGAGTGCCCTTTACTAAAATTAGTGAACAGTTTTATTCATAAGTTGACTGAATTGACTGGATTTTATATTTCTCATTAACTCATGCTAATTTTAGTCAATATGGAAACCATGATGTTGTCATCTCTATGCCTACTTGCACCCAAAACTGGAAAAGAAAAGAGACATTTGGTGTGTATTTCTGCTGTCTGATTGTTACTGGTGTTTGCCTTGTTCAATGGACCCAGACCCAGACAAACCCAAAAAAAAAAAGATATAAAGGCAAACAACACTAACTACCCAAAATCATTGACCTTTCCGCAGATAAACTTGACTTGGGTTCATGATCACTATAACAACTTTATGAATAAAATTTCTTAAGGTGGTTTTGCTTCATTGTATGTGGATGTTGCTCAGATAGTGGGCCGATGAGGTGTTCATGTGTGAAATTATTATTGTTATTTTTTGAGTATGTAACCAGACAATCTTATTTGACAATTGATTGGGTGTGTGATTATCCAACCAAAATGTATGAAAGAGTTAGAACAATTAGCCCAATAATGTGTGAACTTTGTGTAGGTCATCATCATATTTGACTGAGATGGAGTTGGTTCAGATGTATTGTCAAGGCTATATTACTTACCTTTTGTTTCTTTGAGTAGACATATATTTCTGAGAGTCATTCAAGTTGTCACTCTCCAATTTCCACCAATCTCAGTCTTTGTTGTGTTGAAAGTCCTTGTAAGCTTTCATGAGTTTTTGTTGCATATCCCACTATTACTTACTACTGGCATTATTACTTAATAGAGTTGACTTATACAATTGAAATTCCACTGTCGAATTGAGACAACTATTATAGCAGCATGATCCCTGGATTTTCTTTTCAAACTTTTATTACTATATATTTCATGCTGCCATTAACAACGTTTGTGTCACTTAAGTTAGCTCCATGGTAAAAGAACACATGCACACACATACATGTGTATATACTTGTTTTCTCTAGGCTTGTGAAACTTCAGTTTGTACCAAGATGTTTTAGGCCTTTTCATTAAGTTGATTCATGTTTGGTTTTGGCCCATTTCTTTAGATCAGATGATGAAGATTGCAACCTTGTTTAATTGCAAGGCTTACTTCCTCATATATATTCTGACTGAAGCTTATAAGTTTTCAAGAGGCAGAATAAGGAGTTAAAAGTTAATTGGTTCTTACATGATTGCAGAAATCAGTCATTTCAGAGAGTGATGAAATGTTTTAAAGTGGTTACTCTTGTAACTTTATTAAATGTTAATAAAACTCACTCTTTTAAGCAGTAAAGAACTGGTGTGTCACAAGATCATTTCTATTACTGTTGATAGCTTCCTTGTACATTTCATGGTCAAGTGAAACTACTTAAATCTTCACTGGTTCTGAATCTTGTGATCATGATAACTATAGATTGAGCTATCAATGGACTGTATTATCACATGAATGTGCTTTTTTTTCTTCTACATGTCAGTACAAACTATTGTGCTACAGATAATGATATGATTTTGATCTATTTTTGAAAGATACTCAAAGTCAAAATGCTTCAACAAAATATCAGTGACAAATTAGTTTAAAACCTTTGCTAATAATTTTATTTTAAGGTGTTGATGCTTCTGCTCTTGCATCTACATGTGAACAAGATATATGAATATGATCCAAAAGTTGTCATCCGTGATATTTGTTCAACTTCTTTTAATCCCTAAAACTTAAAACTGAACATGTTGAGATCCCTCATTTCATTAAGCGAGCTTTCTAGCTACTTCCATTATACTGATAATGAAATTATCCTACTTGCATGCTCTCCCGTTTTCAGAAGCCAAAATTTTGGCTGTAAATGTTTATTGAACGACGATGTTGGAATTGAATATGTTTACTCAGATTATGATTTTTTGGGTTGAAAATTTGGGGCATTATGTTATCATCTCTGAATATAAAGCTACTCATCATACATGTAAAGCTGGCCACTACTACTGAATAATCAAGTCCAAATTCATTGTCTTTTAAAAAAAAAAACTCCAATGTTGGAAGGAAAAGTATGAAAGCTTTTGTGAGTGGAAAACCTTAATTTAATCCCCATTCGATATTCTCATTGGTCATGATGCTTCCCACATGCTCTCTCTAACTGGTGTATATCAAAGTGTTGCTTCTTTTTTGGGTAGCATCAGCAGCAGCCCTATATCTTCTGTTAAAATAAACTTGCTAGTTTTTCTCTCAGTTTTGCTGGTTATAAAGATCTGGTATCCCAGTTAGGGGACCATGTTTCAATGGCCCTAACGTGGGTGGCGGAAGTTCTTTCGTTAATTTCTTCATGGAACCTGCAAAGATGAATCTTTTGTTTAGTATAATCTTCTGAACTAAGCTCTCACTAGTGAATTCCCCAAACTCTATTTATTTTTGTTTAATTCCATGGTAATTTTCTACCTTTCTGTTCTCTTCCTTCCACAGTGTCTAAAAGTTTGAAGGCACTACATAGATTCAGTTCGAAGGAACTTCTTTTCAGATTTACGTTTGTTCTGCACACATGGACTATAAAATTCATTTGTTTTCCTATATATTGTTATAAGCAGGACATGGAATAATTAAGGTTTTTCTGGGTAACAGATTGTAAACATGTTACATTCATTTGGATGGGGCATTCAATACAAGTCTCCTACCGATTACACCAATATTTACTTATCTCGCTATTACAAAATTGTTTCTTGCGGCTCACTGAAATAACTGGTTAGGATCATCTTTTCTTGTCTATGACCAATTTTACAATTCATGATCTAGAGACGAGTTTCTCTTTGAATAATTTCAAAAACAGTATTTAACAGTTCCCATCTTAGTTTAGCTTCATAAATTCTCAAGTTCCTTTTTTCAGCTTGGTATTATGATTAATTAGCTCAAGAATGGTAGTAAAAGCTTTTATTTTTAGGAATAAGATATACTATAACAACACAAACTCAAATTGAACTTTTAACCTTATGGCAAAACCTAGATATGAAACTGTTTAGGACACTAGAAAGGAAACTAGAAAGAGATTAAAAATGAGAGAGAGAGAGAGAGAGAGAGAGAGAGAGAGAGAGAGAGAGAGAGAGAGAGAGAGAGAGAGAGAGAGAGAGAGAGAGAGTGTGTGTGTGTGTGAGAGAATTGTTGAATTATTCTTAAACTTTTGGTAAATTGTTGCAAAAAAATCTTTGATTTCTTTTTGGTGAAAAATCAAAATGAAATTTCTTTGTAACAGTAGCCCAGCTCCAATACTCCTGGAAAACTAATCTTATAAATGTAAAGCAGGAGCATCTTCTACCCAATAACAAAGGGTTTGAACGAAAATTTCTAGATGGACGGTGCGTGAATATATTAGTGTAAAAGATTGTTCTCTAAAAAAGGAAATAGTGAATAAATTGATCGTAAATTATCATATTTTAATTTTTTTTTCTTTTAAAGAGAAGATATTAATTGTATATGACATGGAATTTCCACAATAAATGAAAATCCTTCTAATATCGTTTGTGGGTAAAAATTCTTGTCGACCAAAAAATATAGTTTTATTAGAATCATTAGAAAAAGTAATAAAATGATTTTGTACAAATAATTGATGACACAGCCTTTTGCACAACGCTAACACACACTAATTCAAATATCATTCGGAATTAATGATTTAAATTTTAAAGAATGTTTTGTTCAGAAAAAAAAAACACCAAAAAATACGCGTTTTATGTGCTCTGTAGAGTTAAATAAGAGGCATACATGCAATCCATTGTTCGAATTCTTTTTTTTTTTTCTATTAGTTTTATTTTGAATTTGTTTCGTCAAAAGTTCATTACAATATTGACAAGTATTACTAATAATTCTTGTCTTTTCTTTTTCCCCTCTTGTTGGATATGAAAATATCACTTACAAAATTAAGTTTATCTACTATATATGGATACACTGAGGATTAAGAGCATCGCCATGCGTAGTAATATTAGTTTTGGGTTTGATGTTTAACGCTTCCTTTTTATATATGCCAAGAATCATTAATTATTATTATTAATATTACGATATTGTAGTTCAAAAATTTTCCTTGGAAAACTAGTTTTGACACAGAGGAAAAAAAAAGAAAAACAAAAAATCTTTTTGTTTGTTTTTTTCCTAATAATTAATGTTATTTAATATTTATTTATTTTGCTGTGCTCTTCATTTGTTTTCCCTCTTCGAACATGAAAATATCAAAATATTACTCTTTTCGTTCTTTTAAAGAAAATTATATTGTAATTTTTAATTTATGTAATTTTTAGTATACATTTCAAATTTTAATTTGAATTATTTTGTGGGATGGAGAGATTACTAGATTAAACATTACTCTTATATAAGGCATTAAAAGCAGTGGCTAACAGTACTCCGGCTAAATCCTTTTCGGGGGACTTGAAACTTAGGGCTGTTTGATATCACTATTTATTGTTTAAAATTATTCTATTAGTCATTTATTGATTTCAGTATGTTTGATAACAAAAACTGAACATATTATTGAATGAAGTAGTGCTGCAACTACAATACAAAATATAAAAAATAAAAATTAGTTTATTAGTTATTTTGTAATTGTTTAATGAATTCAATATTTCTTATTCGGTGTTAAACATTCAGAATTAAACATTAATTTTTATCAAATAGGCCGTTAACTTTATAATTTTGTTCGGGTGGAACTAGTTCATTTATCATATTTACCCAAGGATCATCAAGTAATGATACCAGAATGATCACGACTCTCACCAATATTTTTATACCGCTCCTAATTAAATTATATGAAACTCATATTACCTCTGTCCCATAATTATTGTCCAGTTTGGAACAGAAAAAGTACTAAAAGTGTAATCTCAAACTGGATAATAATTTTGGGACGGAAAGAGTATAATTTACTTTTCTAGATAAAAGAGTGGTTTTTTCCCTCTAAATAAGAACGGTCCGAGTGTGAGAGGACATATATTTTTCCCTCTTTAAGTGTTTGTTTTCTCTTATAGCTTAATTATTGAAGGTTTAGAAAACCTAACCTAATTAGGCTTGGCTGCTTGTTTCGGCCATGTCATCTCCTAGCTTAATATCAATCAAAAGGTCATAAATGTTTAAATTTTTGTAAATTATAAGTCGACAAAAGTTAAAATTCTTTTTTCTTTTTTTTTTTCCTGAAAATTTTTTTGTGATATAGTAAATTTTAGCTTCAATATTCCATGGAAGATGTGAGTATTGAAGCAGACTGAATTTAATGTCATTCACTTCATTTGTGTATCTTCGTCCGGTTATAACCGGTTAACAGCTAGATGCAATCAAAAAATTTATTCAAAAATCTAATTATTGAATGTTTTGACGTTTGCTATTGATTAAAATATTTTTTTATGTATTGGTATCAATCAAAAAGTCATAAAATGTTCAAATTTTTGGAAATTGTATGTGTCGACTTAGTAAAGGCGACAAACACGTTGACTAACCGTAAAATCCATGGTGTTTTGGGAAACTTTTATCGTGGTAAATGATTTTTTATTCAATATTTGATGAATGTTGTGAGCATTGAAGAGGACCAAACTTGATATTATGCGTGCCATTTTGTATTTCTTCAACGGCTTTTATAACCCGACTAGAACTAGATGCGATTAAAAAAAAAAAAAAAATTATTGAAAAATGTAACTATTGAATATGAATATTTAGGGTTTCAAAAGGGTTCATTTGTGAGGGCGTGTTTGTAGGTTGGGCCTTAGCCCAGGAAAAAGCCTAATTATCCATCCCTTAAGAGGGTCTCAAAACTTTTTGCATTGTTAAGTTAACTTCTGAGGAATAGCCCAGTTTTATTGCTGGCCATCTATGAACACATGAAGAACAAAAACCCAATGTAAAAAAAAATCATTACTTAAAAAGTACAGCTGTGATCTGTGATGAAGCCTGGTGGATTCATCATTTTCTAACTCATGATTAGGTTTTGCAGGTTTTGTTTTATGGGCCATTGCAGAAGTCAATATCATGGACTCCATGAGTGATTGTAAATGTCAGTCTCTTTTTCCAATTTTTTTTTTATTTTATTTTATCATTCTTTATTGTTAATAACACAAACTTGTTATGAAATATTTGATTTGATTTAATTGAATGTCCACAATTAATATGTATTATTCTATTCACAATCAATGAGATATGATTCTGCAATATTTAGCATTAATGATAGGTGATTCATTTCCCACAGTTTGATCCCCTACTTTTTGTAGATAAATAAGAAGCTTATTCATGCTTCAAAATACATCTCAATACAAGTCTCTCATCTCTCTATACTCTCTTGTTTTCTCTCTCTTATTCTTATGCTTAGTTTCATATTAGTAGTTTAGCATTAATTATGTACCACGTTATCAGCACGAAGACTCTAGCAAAAGAGCTTCTACCACCGTCTGAAGCTGGTGTGTATTGATTCTAAAGACCTGAAGCTTCAATGAATATTTAAAAGGTTTTTGTGATCTAAAGCGCCGTGACCTCAAAAACTTTCCTGTGCATAAGTCTCTAGCTACACTGAGGCGGTTCATCATGGATTTCAATTTAATGACTCAAAATGATGATGATGGGAGAAAAGAATAAATCATAAAACATGCATATTTGGTTTGCATATGAAGGAAAATATTTCTTGCTATAAATTCTATTTACTCATATCATACAATCACGATACAATTCTTAAACTATGTATATGATTGTTGATCATGTGAATGTATGAAACTTATATAAGTTGCATGTAATTGCGATAGTATCCCTGTGTGCGAAGAGAAAAGAATGTTTTCTTTAAAGAATTAATTTCTTTGATATTTAGATTGCAAGAAAAGCACTTGCTTTATCAATATTACTTTGTTTTCTCCTCATGTTTTACTTTGTACTTTTATATTATAGTTACTCATAATATTGTTGATATTTACTAATGCAAGTAAAATATATTGCAGTAGCAATATGTAAATGCATCAAAGTTGCTCCTGAAGTAGCAATGTTACGATAATATATTACCATATTAAATTGCTCCAGTAGTAGCATTATCACAAAATATTTGATGAAATCTTATGGATCGATTTCTTTCTATTTACGGAAGTAAGCGGGAAATGAAATCATTTTGTGACAAATTATAGACATTAAATCTACATCAATAATATGACAATTATATACCAAATACAACTCTTCACCTGAAGTGAGAGATTGAATGATGATCAATTCGAGGTCGTTATAGCGGCCATAGTGGTCATTAAAAAAAATGCCACTACCAACCAAAAGTTGGGAAGTATTGATGAAAAGAAAAGAAAGGCATTGAAAAAAGGCCTTCGACATAGTATAACGAGCAATTGGTCACATATATATCATATGCCAAAATATTTACAAATCTCTATTAGTAATCGATGAAAAAAGAAGAAATGAAAATAGAGACAAATTTTACCCATAACAATGCTGATGATGTTGACCATGGTCTCGTTAACAACGGCTTTACAAGTTTAGATATTGCCGAGTTCTTTGTCAAACATCCTGACGGTGATGTAAAAATTAATTTAGAGATGAAAATTTCCAATATGTCAAACACCCTGATAGAGTTGTGATCTTTTGGCAACCATGAAAATGATACTATTTAATTGACACTTTCTATCTAATGTTTCAAAGAAAATAAGATCTAAATTTGTTAATAGCAAAAATGTACCTGGCACACAATCTAATTCTTATTACCTCTCAAGGTATTGTAGATTTTATTAATCGTCCTGAAGATGATGCTAGTTAATTATAAACATGAAATCAATTAAATGTTCCAGTAGAGCATATACCATTGAATTATTTTGTAAAGATAGATGAAAATTTCCATAGAGTATAATTACTCTGGAGAGTGAAAACAAATAAATGCTCCTGAAGAGCAAATATAATGAAGTTATCATTGCCTCTGGAAGAGCAATAGTAAACAAACTTTGCTCCTAAAAGAGCAAGAGAATGTTAGAAGGAGAAAGAAAATTGAGATACATTATATTCTCCAAGGTCTCAAAAAGGATATAAATTGTTGTACAACTCATTATTTTGAATTTGAAGTGTTGTCTCCAGTAGAGCAGCGATACATTTGTTTTTAAAACAACAAGAACACTATGATAGAATGAAAATACTCATGTAGAGTACGATTATGTCAAATAAGATTATATGTGTATTCCAGAAGAGCAAGACACTATGTAGAATAAAAATAACTGGATAAGAAATACTCTTGTAGAGTCAAGCTCTGTCAGAGAAACACTCATGTGGAGCGAAATTGTCTGGTATATTTCAATAATTAATTCACTATTTTCTCCAGAAAAGAAATTCTAAAGTTTGGTATAACTACTTAAGCCAATCTGGTTTCAAGACGAAACAAGAAAGTTTATATGCTTTAAATTGGGAGAACCAAGAGTTTCTTCCAATAAATCAGAATATCAATCGACATGTCGATGAGATAGCCACATATATAATTCTCGTTAACTTGCAGCCTGAAGTTTGCAGAAACTTAATTATGGAGTTAATTTGGTAACTAGCAGATTTTCATGTTCTGCTCTTTCGTGAATTTTGATTTGAAAATTGTGGTGAGTGTATGACTCAATACCAGAATGATAGAAGTTGAACATTGAGTGTCTATTAAAGCAATAATGAAGCAGAAGTTGAACATTGTGTGCCTATTAGAGCAATGATGAAACGGTCTAGTAGAATCGTTTATTGCATGTGTTCCATTAAAGTAATTATCTCATGTATAATTGAGAAAGTGTTCAAACACAAAGCGCACCAATTATATGCAAAGACCAAATAGGTCATTATATTTATTCTCCCCAATATTGGTTTTCGGTCAGAAACCACACATATCCATCTTTAAATATTATATGTGCAATTTATATATTAGAATTATTCCACCATAATGCACATGATGATGGAACCTCTAGAAGATGTCAGAAATATAGGTTGAATATTAAATTTCCAATGTTTGAGATTATTGATGTTAGGTTAATTAATTACTCGATAGACTGATCGTATTAGTTTAACGAGTTAGTTACTCTCAAAAGGGAGATTATTAACTGCTCGATTGGTTAATCGTCGTTTTAGCGAGTTAGTTATCCCAACATCAGGGGGAGAAGTTAAAACAGCCTCTTTAGAAATCTGATGGATAGTATAATTATTTCATGATGATCCTCAATAATATGAACCTGAAGTTCAAGATATAGTTTTTAAAACCAGATGTTTAACTGACCAAAACATGTGATGAGTTACATGCGAAAGACTTTCAAGTTCCAAATCTTGAATAATGTTTCTGTAGGACCATATACCACAATTCTTGAATGTCTATTTGATGAGTGCTAGAACAATTGGTTCCAATGATAAAAATCCTCGTAAATGACAAGGTTTAAATCTATAGAGATGGTAAATACGAGTGATTATAATTCATAAGAATTTTGATCTAGAATAGTTTCCATTATGGTGAAGTAATTTCCAGAAGAAGTATATGAATACTTGAGAAACTTAATGATTGTGAGGTTTTATTACAAAAGAACATGAGATCGATTAGCAATAAAATGTCGACATTAAAATTGCTTATATTGCAGCAGTAAAATAAATAAAAATGAGGATTATGAAATGAAAGTCTGTTGTAGATGCAGACATTAAACTTATTAGCCACAACAAATGAAAATACGCAATACACACTTGAAGATGTGTACTTAGAATTGAAATTGCTTGCGAACTAGAAGTTTGGCAAGTCATTGACCAGCTAGATTTTGGCGGGTGATTGATAGAGTCCATAAATTGTATTTTAATTATTGATTTTTATTAGTTTATGGCCTCAGATGGATTTAATTCATTGATTTTGTTATTATTTCATGTTAGGAGCCAGAAATAAGAGATTAGAGCTGTTTTGGGCGAATCTGGACATCTAGGGACCTTTTGCATAATTGAAGAAGTTTTGAGATAAAAATAACAAAGTTGCAAAGTTTAGGGACCAAAGTTGCAAATCGTGGATCTCTTCTTCTTTTGCAGCGGCCGACCTAAAGTTCTTTTATAAATAGACTTCTTGTTTTGTTTTTGAGGCAGCCGTGCGCAGTAGGGGTGTTCACGGTCCAATTTGGTCCGGATTTGGATAAAATCGTGATCAAACCGTTAGTAAACGGTTTTAAAAATTCAAAACCGAAACCAAACCAATAACATATTCAAGCCAGACCAATCCAAACCGGATGGAACGGTTTGGTTTGAGCGGTGTAACGATTTAAGCCTAAATTTAGGCCTCTGATACTTTTTGGCAATTAGGCCCACAACTGGACTTTTTTTGGATGCTCTTTGGACTAATCTTGGGAGCTATTTGGGTCACAATTAGCCCTTTCTTAGAAAAAAAAAATGAAAAACATGTACAAATGAGTGGGAGGGCTTCGAACCTGTACCATTCCCATCACATTACTTATGCATAACCAGTTGTGCCACTTAACAATTTGTCAAAAGTTACAGTCTGTAAAATATATGTATGAAAAACAAAAAAGTTATATACACGGTCCGGTCCAAATTGGGCACCGGTTTAAATATTCCAAACCGAGACTGAACCGAATTTTTTTGGTTTATAACTTTTGAAACCGCCGAATTAAAATGACAAATGAAAACCACCTATGAAACTGAACCGTCGGCCGGTTTGGGCGGATTGACCGGATTAAACCAAACCATGAAAACCCCTAGTGCGTAGGCTAAGAGCTAGCGCCTCCTACTTTTGAGTTTTGTTTTCTATTGCTATCTATTGGTTGAATGTTACGTAATAGACACGAACCAATGGTACTAAGTAATAATTAGGCTATGTATGTGTATTAGTAAGACATAGGATGCACATACTAGTTTAAAAGTGGAATTAACAAGTTAAAACTAATTAATTGTAGCTATCTTTGTTAATTAGTGTTGGTTCAACTAGTTCTTGTGTGTAGTGCGGTTGTGGTTAGACATGGAACGTTATTGTGCCTAGTTTATCATATCAAGATTTGATTGAATGCTGGGTTTGGTCAAAGTTTTTAGAGAGGTCTGAATTTATTATGGCTATCGTAATAAATTGGGGGGTTGAATACTTGAATGTAAGAATGCCTTTTTGACCTATGATCAGTGAAAAAATTGAGTTGTATATCCCTTGGATCAGTAGTTTGTTACTTGGATTTCTTTTCTTTTTTTTATTTTCTATTATTGAGTTTTCCATTATCCTAGATTTAGAAAAACAACCAATATCCATCTTTGCATTAGTTTAAAGGAAGCAATCTATTGTTCCATGAGGAGACGACCTTACTTCTCTATACTACTGTAGTTTGAAGCAGGTTATTTTATTTGTGTGGTTTGATACCCATCAGTCATTGTGCAAAAGATTATCGAGCAACCTATTTGTTGCACAATTTTTTCCAAAGTCCGGATGAAAAGGAAAATCTTCCGTTATTTGCTAATCTGGTAACAAATGAAGATAAGAAATGCGTCTCTTGAATATAGTGATCACTTAATACGTGATGCTTGATATTTAATAATGACGTCTATATAAAATCCCTGAAGGATTAAAAAAGGGACATGATTCCCAATTCTGGAGAAATTGGTTCAAAAGACTTGCACAAGTTATAATGTTGTCATGTGTCTAGATATTTAGGTTCATATTTTTGAATATAATAGATATGTTGTGTTTGTTTTTATCTAGATATGTTATGTTTGTTTGTAACATGATTTTATATATGTTTTTATGATCATATTTGAATGATAGGATGATAACTAATACTAGAGTGAATATTCATAAGTCATATGTGCATTTAGAATTTTGTTAGCACCAAACTCTTGTAGAGTTTCAAAAGGTTGAATATTATTGAAAATTATCACGAAGTTTGAATAACCTGAATATAAATAAAATTCCTGAATATTTATACCATAGTTATGAACACTTCTAAGGGAGTTCAAAAGGTTGCTACTTGCCTGAAGTAAGGATAATGAAAGATATTAAGTAGAATCTCGGTCTAAATAGTTTGATCTTTGTATATTCAGCATCCGTTGAGCGCATTTGATTAAAATCTTGATATGCATATAGATCCTTCTTCTTGACTTTCTATTAATGATGTAGACCGATTTGGTCCTGAAGTACCATATAAAGGTTCGGTTTATCTAATCAATTAGTCAAGACTTGGATGTTGTATATTGATACCTTCAAGGTATGATGGTCATGCATTTCCATTATTACCAAACACTCAAGATTATACATGTATATGAAGATAACCGTCTACATGAGAAGTCGAAGTAATCTGTCTATTATTGACTTAAACAATCATGAACCTAGTAAGTAGCTTACCATACAACGAGAAGATTACAAGGGGCATACTTAACAGGGGGAGTAACCCACGCTGTACTCTTTCTCCCTTTATCGAGATTTTGTCTCAATGGATTTTTCTGACAAGGTTTTTAATGAGGCAGCGTCACATTTGGAAGTGTACTCTTTTTCCTTCATTAGAGATTTATCCCGAAGCTTTTTTCCTAGTAAGGTTTTAACGAGGTATTATTCCGCAAAAATGGACATTCAAAGTGGGAGTGTTATAAAATATTTGATTTGATTTGATTGAATGTGCACAATTAATATGTATTATTCTATTCACAATTAATGAGACATGATTCTGTAATATTTAGCATTAATGAAGGGTGATTCATTTCCCACAGTTCGATCCCCTACTTCTTGTAGATAAATAAGGAGCTCATTCATACTTCAAAATACATCTCAATATAAGTCTCTCATCTCTCTCTACTCTCTTGTTTTCTCTCTTTTGTTCTTATGCTTAGTTTCACAGTAGTAGTTTACCATTAATTTTATAACATAACTAAATATTTCTTTCAGTCCTAATTAGTATAAAATAACTTTGAACTAGTGTTAACCGGTGCCTTACGATTACGACCAAAGGGAGTAGTAAATTTGGGATGGAAGGGGTATTAGTTTATTGTTGATTTATGCAAGTATTACTCTTGAAGGCTCAAATATAGGTCTACATGTAGTTGCACCTTAAAACCAATTAGTGATAAGGGGAGTAGTACATGTGGTTATATATTGGTTTCA
This sequence comes from Oldenlandia corymbosa var. corymbosa, assembly GCA_949775105.1. Lineage (NCBI taxonomy): Eukaryota > Viridiplantae > Streptophyta > Magnoliopsida > Gentianales > Rubiaceae > Oldenlandia > Oldenlandia corymbosa. Next base: position 6,288,950 of record OX459119.1, on the reverse strand, counting down.
AGAGTCTACATCTATCAATGTGCGACAAGGTTATATATTCTCAATACCTCCTCTCAAGCCCAAAGGAGTTGGACAAACTGATAAACTGTCGGATCAGTAAAAGTACAGATATAACTGGGTAAGAAAAAGTAGAAATAGAAAGCATAGATTTTTATGTAAGTAGAAGAAGTAGAAATAGAAGACTCAGATTTAGGTAAGTAAAAGTAGAAGACCCAAACGAGGAAATAAATCAGAGCCCAGAAATAACTGCAGGGTCAGTTAAAGCCCGTCCCACAAGTCACACAGGTTCGCGGACAAAATCCGCTCTTATATCATATTGAAGGCCCAAATATAGGTCCACATATAGTTCCATTTTAAAACAAATTGATGATAAAGAAAGTAGTACATGTAGTTATGTATTGGTTTCAAAAGTCTATATCTATTAATGTCGGACAAGGTTATATTCTCAACAATTACTATATTACAAAAGTTTAAACAGTAAAACAACAGGGAAATGTGCATAAGTCTTATCTGTCATCTTTTACGATCTGAGCAAAGTGTATTTGTTAATGACCCAGTCAAGAGAAAAATGTTGCTATCACTTTTTGTTTTTCAAGTTGCAGCATTTCAAAATCGAAGACCTGTTCAAGTTGACAATAATTATTTTTTATCTACCACGTATTTAATTACAAGCTCCCACGGTCAAGTAATGCAGTTTTAGAGGTCCACAACATCAAATCAACCGAGATGGTGTTTCAAACGATCAAGTTATAGTGGAATTAGCATTATTAAAGGTTAATGTTTTATTTTAGATTCTCGAAGTTTATGAATTAGTACTAATAAAACTTATAATTTCACCAAAATCCAGCTACAGTGATGGAATATAAAGCCTCACAAATTTATTAAACTACTAGCAATAATGACAAAAGTAGTGGCAAAAGACTTGGTTGGTGCAGCTCTAATTGACACTTACAGATAGCTTGTTTGGCTCATTGGCTGGTCTGACCTTAAACATAGCTGGTCATTCGAAACTTTTTTTTTTTTTTAGTACAAATTGAAAATATAACAGTACCTTTTTCGTAACAACTTCAGTTCAAGAACTAATGTAAACTGTCCAGAATTTGGACTTTGGAGTGTTCGCAAACAAACAATCTAACGCCATACTCACTCAATTTATATACAGCTTAAGAAATAGGAAATACTCTCTTTGGTCCTTAATATAAGACATTTTAATTTGTCTTATGTTTCATCAAGTACATACTTTTAATTGACGAAAATATTTTAAAAATATTTCATAGAGAACACGACAAGTGAGAAAATATGTTTTTAAGATTTTTTTGTTAATTAAAAATACGTATTAAGTAAAATTTAGAACAAATCAAAATACTTTATATCAAGATTCGGAGAGAGTAGTTATCATCAAAAGAAATGGTTACCATTAATACGTGGATAGAAGTTGGACAACAATTATATTGGAATCAAAAAGGGAAAAATTTATTAATTTTATTAAAATGATACTTATTTCAAAACGGAATGAGTAACGAACAATATACACGGAGACACAATTTAAAAAATGTAAACTAAGCTTGGAACCCTGAATTCTAAAACTCTTTCGTAACTCAACCGAAAATGATTCTGATATATGGAATACTCCCTGCTCAGACCACTTCAAGCATATAAAAGTTTACAGCCATTAAAGCAAATAGGCTGCTAAGTCTAGTAACAATTAATTGTAGCCATTAAAGAAGTAAAACTGGTGGAGCTCAAGAAAGAAACTGGCCTCCTTGTTGACTGGTCTACACTTTGGATTTCCAACGTGTATTTAGCAGTATAACAATTAACAACGACCTTATATAATTTATATATATACAATTCATTTCCCAATACAAAAACCCGAATATATGATCAAAAAAGTCTCAACTCTCTAACTATCAAACGCCACAAAGTTCAAAGTTAAAAACCAAATTAGTCTCCACCCACCATCCCAAACAATACCTCATTCTCTTCCTTCATTTGGCTGTATTTGCTGTCTCTGTGTACTCTGGAATTCACTCAATTCTTTTGAAACTTTGTTTTGAGCCTCTAATTGGATTTTCTTAACCTGTGAAAGCCTAAAAAAGGCCCCCTGTTTTGTTCTACTGATCAAAGCCTCAAAAGGGTCCAAACCACCATCCATGGCAGATTTTAACAGATCAAAGTCGTATTCTTATTCTTATTCCAGTGATAGAATGCAAATCGAGACTTATCGTGGCCCGGATGCAGCAAGGTCCTATTCCTCTGCTTATCCGAATGATTTCAGGTCTTACAGTGTTTCATACAGTACTTCTTATGATGCACCACCCCTGCCGGAGCTGCCTCCTCCGCCGGGGCCGCCTCAGCCGGTGAAGGACTGGAAGCTGAAGAAAGGGAAAAGTACTAATGGGTCAACCTCTACAGCTTGGAGTTTTAATGATCCAGAGTTCCAGAGGAAGAGAAGGGTTGCCAGCTACAAAGTCTACTCTGTTGAAGGCAAAGTCAAAGGGTCTTTTAGGAGGAGCTTTAGGTGGCTTAAGAACAAATATACACAGGTTGTGTATGGATGGTGGTGAATTACATAATTTTTTTTTTTTTTGTTGTTATTATTGGAATTAGGATTCTTTTCCACTGATTTGTGCTTTGTCAACTGTGGTATGAAGTATGAACACAAGCTTCATTGTGTTATATGATTATCATCTAGTATAATCTTGTTCTGCAACATTCTCTTTTGTTGAAGATCTTCCTTCTTTAATGTAACAACTTGATGATTGATTATGGTTCTGTCAATATAACTATCATCTATCTGTCTCATGCTTGAGTAAATTGGATATGTCTGTTCAGATTGCTTGAGTAATTTGCTTCAAAAAAGCCTTCTTTTTTTTCTTTTTTTTTTTTAAACTTTTACGGTTGAAAATTCAGAACCAAAAAAAAAAAAAACTTCCCTTTGAAACGTAATAGCAAATTTGGTTGAAATGCTGGAAAATTGTCATTTCTTCCCAGCAGAAAAGAAATTGAACAGTATGTGGTTCTCTTTAATTGATTGGAAATAGTGGTGTAGAGCATGGAGTGGTCCTAATGTAATAATGTAAGTTGTGACAATGAGGCCCTTTGGACTTTTGATCAATTTGTTTTTGCCTTTTTCGGCCGTCTTTAAGGATTTGGTATCTTAAACTAACATAGCATGTGAGGAGAGATAATACACTATATACAGGATGGGATTGATTATCATCATTGAAACGCGGTTCTTGGCTTTCTCTATTCTGATTAGCTTCAAGTTCTTTGTGATTTAACTCTTGACATGGACAAATAGGTTCTTTTGGTTGGATTTTACTAGTATCTCTGTCTCAATTGTGGTTATTTATTTTTTTTTCCTTCTATTCTTTTTTTTTTTATGGATTGGATTTTACTAGTTAGTATCTCTGTCTCAAAAATACTAATTCCATGTTTAAGCTTAGAGGTTCCATATTGTATTTGATATAAATTAAATATTCAATTCAAGTTGTCGTGCTATGACTGTGTTCTGTATTTTATAGATTCAAGAGAAGATGTTATCTAATTGCAATAAAATTAAAAATTGAATGTAAACTGAGTTATGATTATCAAAAATTGACATCCTTGACTACAGTTGTATTTTTTAAATTTTTTTTTATCATACCTTAATTCAGTCTAGTAAGTGTTTGGTAACATATTTACCTTCGCAAGCTATGTTTTAGATCAGCTGAACCAATGTCCAACTAACTTGCTATTCTCCATCCCATTCTGCAAACATGCAGAAAAGTTTACAAAAATTTTATAACAACTGCAAAGTAATGAAATGTAATTTGTTTGGTTTGTTTTTTTTTTTTTTTGTTGGTTCTTTCATAATAATTTAATATCCCATCCTAAGATACTTTTATATATATATATATTTAATACACTTTTTTACATTTTTAATAAAAAAACACCTAAAAACACACACTGAGAACAAGCGATCCGAACATAACTGCGCGAGATTTAAACTTCAACCTTGAAACAACGCATATATCATAAGCCACAAACTCAGGTCTCCTGCCTCTTCTTCTTCTTTCAATCAATTTTACACACCTTGTATTAGAAGAGAGGTCAATTGTCAGGATTATGAACTACTGAAAGACAGCAGCTGAATGCCTGAATTGGTTTCTCCATTTTCGCACTCGATTAAAGGTGTAGACTTTTGCCTCAGGTGAAGTGCAACATTAGCACTAATCGTTGGGTGATCGTAGGTAAACTTAAAGTTATATTTGTCTCGGACAAATTTCAAGGGTACACGCTAGACATTGTTAAGAAACATTATAAACACATTGTGGGGAATATTCCCACATTGTTTACCAAGTCAAATCTAAAGTCGTGTCTGACGTGAGATCTTACATAATATGCTTACCGGAGAGGGACATGTTCGAAGAAGTCAGATATGGAAAAATTAGAATTTGTTGTTCTCACCAGTTCGGGAATACAAAAAAAAAAAAAAAAAATGAAGAAAAAGAAAATGTTATCATCCATGAATCTTTCTCGATCGGCAATATTTTTCTTTTTTTTATTGTCTTTCATTTTAGTCAACTGAAAAACACCACGATACAGCATAGAAGAGGATAGAAAAATACTTATGTTTGGTTCAACTTTTGTGATTTACAATTCAGTTTGCATGAATTTAATAATCCATCAGAATGACAACACTGGATCTTATCCAACTAGTGATCATAATAAAGCAGGGCTAAGTATAGTATAGTAACTCTAATGCTACATTCTTAATGTATCATCCATGATCTATATATCTCTCGGTTGATAATGTTTCATTTTGCTTCTTCGTTCCATCTGTTTTTTTCACCGTCTTTCATTTTAGTCGTCTAAAATCCTAAATGAGGATCGACCTAGAGTATCGAACTGCAGTATAACCGGATTTTTTTGGATAATTAGAAGAGGATCAAAATAACTAATAATCATTAAACACCAATTAAGGCATCGAAGGGGACCCCAAAATGGATGGAAGTTGTTAAGGCTTTGTTTGGTCGTCCACTCACTTTTCATTTTCAACTTAATTTACCTCTTAAACACAAAACCTAATGTAAAATAAACAATTGTCCAAACAACTTTCTAATTTACATTTTAAAATCAAACTTGAAACATTTTGTTAGTGTAATAACTATTTTTTGAACTAAAAATAGTTCAATGGCTAAATTCAAAACTTTGCACATTTATTTCAGTTTGCCTCTAGTCAAAACACCGAGGCCCAATTCATGTTGGTTAGAAAAAGATTTTTTGGAATATGTATTGAAATATCAAGTACGACAAATATCACTAAACAATCGAAAAATGTCAATTTTAGTCACTGTAAAACAAGAATTTCAAAAATGATCACTAAACAAAGAAAAAGTGTCGATTTTGGTCACTGTAAAATATTAATTTTAGAAGTTATTCCGTGATTTTAGTGATCATTTTACAGTGACCAAAATCGACACTTTTTAGTTGTTTAGTGATCATTTTTGAAAATTTTTTTTGGTGAAAAGATAAATATATATACAAAATCACCAAATCAGTGAAAGCATCATACACAAAGTCTCTCCCTACTACTTGCTACCAAAATTAAAAAGTCTATTAAGAGACTCAGAGCAACACTCATCTGCTTCTACCAACTTAACTAGTACAAAACTGAAAAGAAATGACTATACATAAGTAAAGAGTTTCTCCAATATCAACTCAATGCCAGCTGACCTCTTCTGACCATTTCCTTCTAAATCTGTAATGTAGTTCCTGCTGTATCAGTTTCAAAATTCCTCAGGCCTCCTCTCTTGCCCTACAAACAGCAGCTTGTTTCTTTCTTCCCACAAATGATACATCCCAACTGCAAACATAGCTAGCAAGACCTTTCTCTTGAACTTTTGACCCTTCCACAAGTGCAAGGTTTGTACCTTCCATCTGATATCATTTGGATCAATCCTTCTGCACCCTAGCCACCTCCTTACTAGTTCCAGCACCTGCACTGAGAACCAACACTGAAAAAACAGGTACCCCACTGATTCTTTTTTTCTTATAGTGACTAAAATTAATACTTTTCGATTGTTTAGTGATATTTTTTCGTTTTACATATTCCAAATAACCTTTTCCTAACCACCATCCAAACAACTTTTTGCTAAAGATACCATTTAAACAATTTTTTCATCTCCCATTATATTTTTCATTTAAAACAGTTTCTACATTCAAATCGAAAATGAGAACGAAACTGACATCCAAACAAGCACTAAATAATTATTTCTTCATTGCTACATAATCTTAAGTGAATGTTGAGATCTAACCCTCGTACACGAGACCATGGATGCGATCAACTTACCAGAAAAGCGAGGATAATCATGACGTGAAAGAACATCTTACAATATAGATCCAATACAACATCGGAATCATAACCGCCTACAACAACCGCCACCAAGTGGCGGTGGTGAAACAAGGGGAAGACGCACGGGACGAAGCCGACCACCCAACTCCGTAGAGTGAACCTGTGAAAGGACATTGCCCATCCTCAAACCGGAGTTATTTTCTAGGCGGCCACCCTCTCAGCCTGATGGGACCCAGTCAAGTAAGACTAGGGTCAACTCTTATTATGACTCGGGTCGCCCAAATACGAAGCGGATCTGAGTTTGATCATCCACTCGATATAACGGGCCCCGCGATTATCGTTTATGGGAACAAAGGGAAAAGCGTCCTCCTGACTTTGTATGAGCTGCCACCACCACTTCCGGTAAAGAAGACAGAGGTAGCAGATCGGAGAAACTAGACACGCCGGAGAAGAACAGCTAATCGGACAAAAAGGGACTTTGACCTTTTCGTCACCTGTTCCTTAGCTGATCTAGGCCCTTGATCTAAATACCAATTCCACCTATAAATATGTTACTATGGTTTCCAAAGTTAGGGTTGTGCTATTACTATTTCTCTTAGCCGTTACTCTCATATATCTTCTGACTTAATCATCGGAGCGTTTGCCTGGGGCTCGACCCGGGATACACGCTAACGATTTCTGTTTTGCAGGAAGAGTTAAGGAATAGTTGATAATCGGTGGTGGATAATTTGACCTCCATCACAGCCCGTATATGAATAAACTGTAGCTAGGAACTGAAGGGAGCTTGGAATTTGGAAGTTGGAACAAATCCAGATCCATATGCCAAAAGTGATGAATACCCATTCAAAGTAAAAACCACCCGACTGATCCATATTATACCTTCTAATCTAGTTGGATTTCCTTTACACTCTCACTACGCAAACCAAGACAGCAAAAAGAAAAAAAAAAAACACACACTCACACACACACTCTCATCGGAGGCAGAGTGTGGGGAGTGAGTGAAACTGTTGAAGCTTTAGTGAATATTTAGTCTCCTAACTCCTAACTATAGGTAAAAAAAAAAAATTATTATTATTTTCTCACAGAGCAAAAATCTTTTCCAAGAAATACATATGTTTGGCTATTAGCACCCAAAATAAAAATACTAATAGCTTACTGAATTGTTTTCCCTTTCTTGTTATTTTTATTTATTCTGCTGTTTCACAATGATTGTCTACTTCGATTTTTCATTTCTAGTTCAATTCGTTGTAAAAGTGAAAATTCAAATAACAGAGTGAATAGGTATTTTCTTATTCAAAGGATAAAGATTACTTAATATATATGTAGTTGTATTTGGCTAAAATGAAGAATAAAATGAAAAGCAAAACTTTGGACGCATTTGTTATATACTTGATCCGTTTTTTGATATTGCAGGTTGATGTTGTTTACATCGTTTTAGTAGTGATTTTTTTCCCCTTTCATTTCGAGGGTCTCTAGGCCTTCCTTTATTAGATAGCTGTATATATTTTCGATTGTATTCCCTCCGTCCCATAATTATTGTCCAGTTTTACTAAAATGAAAGATTTTATTTTTGGTCAAAGTTAACTATATTTTACCTTAAACAACCTGATATATCCCTACATAAGTAATTGTTTAACCACTAAGATTTTATGGATAATGTTTTTTACTAAGGATAAATGTGTAACTTGATCTATAAAAAGTCAAATTGGACAATAATTTTGGGACAAAATTTTTTGGGCAAAGTGGACAATAATTATGGGACGGAGGAAGTAGTTAGTTTCGTTTAACTATGATTCATGGTAATATACAGTTCAACCTCACATTTCTTGTTTCTGTTACTATTTCTTACGGAGAAACCAGTCATCCACACAGAGAATTTTCTATTCTCCATTTGATCTTTCTATCTTCTAACAACTAATTAATGTAGTACTATTTCATATTCTCTTGCTGGCCTTGGAATACGTACATTTTCAACGTTTAGTTCATGATAGAACTATTGCGTGAGGAAAGGAAGCCGCGAAATTGGTGTGAGATTTAACTAAAAACTAAAGATGATGAACAATAAGGCAGTGTCATGCATGCTGTTGGTATTTTGTTTTTATTTCTTTGACCATTATGTTTCTCATGTGATCATTTTTCCTTCCTGTTACTCTCTCTATTTCAATTCAATAAGTTGACTTCCTTTTTTTAAATATTTCAAAATTTAGTTCCACTTCAGACAATTAATGAAATTTTACTATAAACTCTCTAATATATCCTTTCTATTTTCACTGAAATCAAGAACATTTATTAATTTTAACAATTACTCTTTCATATCAACCAATAACTCACTAGTCATTAATAAGAGTGTAGTAGTAATTTCAATTAAAATTAACCACATAAATTACATTATTCACTTTTTCTTAATCTCTGTGTATGTCTAAATGGACCTATTGAATTGGAATGGAGAGAGTATCATATTATTCGTTATAGACAGGAGACATGAAGCACGTCTGAATCCAACTGTATAATTAACTACTGTAAGTTGTGACAATGAGACCTTGGACTTTTTGATCAATATGGCGCCTTTCTGGCCGTCTTTAAGACTAAAAGAATACGATTTTTGTTTTTTATTTTTATTTTTATCTTAGATTAACATAACATGCGAGGAGACATGTACAGGATGGCATAGATAATCGACGAAACCCAGTTCTATAGGGTTCATTTATTCTAATGTGATTTGCTTAAAGCTTTTTTTTCTTTAACTCTTGATATAGACAAATACAGAAAGATTACCATATTGCGAGGATATCCTTAACTTCTTTATTCTGATGTGATAAATTTTTTAAAAATACTCTTACATAAATATTTTTATTCGTGTTACATCTTTTAAATTTTTCTTCTAACAGAGAAGTTTTTCATTACATATTTCAATAAACTTATCTATTTTCTATCTCTCTATATATCTTTTGCAGCCTTTCATTAAAAGTTTGTTTGTATATTTTTCCTATAATATATTTTTTAGTTTTTTAATTTGTTATATAATCTTCGCTTTTTCTTTCTAAATATAATTACCTCTCTTTAAAGCTTAATTTGTTGGTAATTTTGTAATAACTATTTCATTTTTCACTATTATCTCGATTTTTTTTCTCATTTTCCTTACTCTTTACATAAGTTTTTCCCCACATATAATTGTTTCAATTTCTTAATATGTTTTTTTTAATAAGAAGTCAAACATTTATAACTAAAATAATAAAATAAAAATGAAGCTAGTGATATTCATAAAAAAAATATTATTAATGATATAAATTGTAATTGTGTTATTTTTAACGTCAATGTATTTTGTTATTTTAAATACATTTGGAATAAATTTCACTATTAGAAATCATTTCATGTAACTTAATGTCCATCTTTTTGTTTCGTTAATATATGACTTTATATCTTTTAAAATGTATTCTCTTATTTTTTGTAATGATCTCTCTAAATATTTCTATCTGTGTGATATATTTTAAACTCTCCCTCTAGTAGAAAGTTTCTCATTATTTTTTTTTCCATGAACTTATCTTTATTTTTCATCTTTCTATATATCTATTGCAACCTTTCTTTGGAGGTTTGTTCATATATTTTTCAAATAATATAGTGTTTATTTTTTTTCTTGGTTGTAAAGTCTTCACTTTTTTCTTATTAAATTTGACGACCTCTCTTTAAAACTTCATTTTTTGACAAATTTGTAATATCTTTTTTATTTTCCACGGTTATCTCTAGTTTCTTTTTTCATTTTTTCTCATTCTCTACATAATTTTTTTTCCATATAATTATTTTGAAATTCTCAATATGCTTTTTTTTCTACTATTTGTCTCTCACATAAACCTTTATTATTTTTTTTTCATTTTGGAAAACTTTCTCCTTATTAATTTTAGATTTTTTTTATCATTATAACATTAACTTTTTCTACCATTATGTTATATGAAAAATAAAAAAAAAAAAAATTAATCATCTAAAGATATATATATATATATATATATATTGTCTTGTTGCAAATTACCAATCTTCATTAAGGTTAGAAGATTCATCGATGAAAATCACATATCACACTTAAATTCCAAGATGCATATGCAAAAAAATATAAGCCAAAAAAAAAATTATTTAGCACCCGTATTAATTCTCTTTATTAGGATAAAACAATTTTGATTCTGGACAACCAAAAATATACATCTTATTAGTTTTTTTTTTATCTAGACGTGTTAATGTTATAGAGCATAAATTAATTAACATTTATTTCTCATAATTATTTTTCTAAAACTTATTGTATTTGATACTAATATTTAATTATATTAAATCTAGGAATAAACACGAATAATCTAGCAACCAATCTTGGGGTCAGTCATATTTAAATTAGTACACCAAGCTGAGGAACTAAACAATCTAATCATAAGCTGTGCTAAACTAATAAGTTTATTTATCTAAATTAGTAAACTTATTTACTTTTTTAGATTCGGCTGAGTTATCAAAATCTAATAAATTTACAGCCAATAAATTTACTAAACTTATTATTGCTTAGGTTTTGATGACTAAGCTAAAGCACCTGACTAAATTGTTTATAAATTTAACTAAGTTGTGTTAAGTTTTTTTTTTTAGGTTTTATGAATTAACTAAATTGTTTTGTTTTATCAATTGTGTTTCTTTTCATCAGTGTGTGTGAGTTGGGGGGAAGGGGGGGACCGACAGAATACTACTAAAAAATTAGGAAGTTAACTTTACTTTTTTAACTTTTGTAATTATTAGTTAATTTAGCTCTTTTTACATTTTTTTTACATTAAAAATTTACCATTAAATGATAAAGTGATGTGCTTGTGACATGTGGACTTTGGCATCTAATTTTACGCCACGTGGATTAGCTTATCTAATATCGCGCCATGTGTCTGATTGAAAACTCTCCTTTAATATATTAAAGATATATATCTTTATATATATTAAAGAAGAGTTTTCAATCGGACACATGTCACAAAATTAGATAGGCAAATCCACGTGGCGAAAAATTAGAGAGCCAAATCCACATGTCGCGACCACACCATGCCATCATTTAATAGTAATTTTTTAATGTAAAATTATAAATTGTAGATAAAATTAAATTAACTAAGAAATTACCCCTTAACGGTTAATTTTATTAGAAAAAAGAGAAAGGTGAAAAAAAAAACTTAAAAAAGGTTTAAAAAAAAACCCACACGTTGACAACCTAAACAATATACATCTTGTGCCCATTAACATATACTTAGCATAGAAATAACGCATTAAAAATACAAAGCATATTGAGAGAAAAAAACATATGGAAAATAGTAATAAATCCAATGATAATTAACTGAAATAAAAAATTAAAAAATCAAGTTGACGTAGAAAAAAAAAACCAACCGCCATGATGAGAGAAACTAATTCACTGATCAATATTAATTTCTATAATTATGCGTTAAAAAGTAACCAATAAATGATATTGTTGATTACGTTTAAGATATATACAAAAAGATGAAATCTATACATCAAAGAAAAAAAAATGATGTAAACACCACATTATAGGAAAAATATAAGATCAAACTTATAAAGAAACATTACAAAAGGTGTATAGAGAGATGGAAAATAAAGATAAATTTATGAAAAGAAATAATGAGAAAATTTCCTGCTAGCTAGAGAGTTTAAAAAATGTGAAATGGTAGAATTATTTAGAGAGATCACAATGAAATTTAGGAGAATACTTTTAAAAGATATAAAAACCATAAATAAACAAAATAAAAAAAGATGAATAATAAGTTACATTATATGATTTTGAAAATTAAAAATTATTTTAAATGTACTTAAAATAACAGAACACATTGACATTGAAAATTGCTCATTTATAATTTATATCATTAAATATATTTATATGTGTGTGTGTGTATATATATATATATATTTACATATATCACTCCGTCGGAAATGTCATATAATCGTTAAATCATTAAACTCATATATATCTTAAATAAGCCACACAACGTGTGGAGCAAACACTAGTATATGTATGTATATATATATATCAGATCTTCATTTTTCTAAAAGGGGAAAAAGAAAAAAGAAAATCAATTTGTAGTAGAGGTCTATCATGATTAATTAAGAACAACAGAAACATCAGCTCAAAATTGCTTTCTCGTTTATGTAGACTTCAACACAGGTGAAGTGCAACATTAGCACTATTTGTTGGGTTCCCTAAACTGAATTACAACTTAATGTCCTGAACAATTAATTTCAAGTACACACGCTAGCCATTTGATAATATTGCAATGAGAAACATATCATCGGATAATAATATTGCAATGAGAAAGAAATATGTAGGATCATGTTGTCATTTTGGCATTGTATATATATATAATGGTTATTTAATATTCCCCAAGTTCTATAATTATTGTCTAATTTGAATTTTTTATCTTTATGTGAGTGGAATGACTATCGAGATCGAGATCATATGAAAGCGATGGACCGGAGGGAGAGAGAGAGAGGATAATCATGATGTATCAACGCCTTTGATCTGGTTGAGATCGAGAACTGCGCGCCTACAACAACCGACAACAAGTGTGGGTTGTGAAGCCTTTGATCTGATTGAGAATCGACTTTTATACAAGGCCTCCACCGGTCATACCACCACTGAACCTGTGAAAGGACAGTGCCCATCCTCAAACCGGAGTTGTTTTCTAGGCCGCCTTCCTGTTCCATCATACATGGATTAACACTAGCTAGGAACTCAAGGGAGCTTGGAACAATTTCAGATCCATACCATTGATACCAATAAAAGTGATAATAATCCATACAAAGTAGAAACCACCCAACCGATCTGATGATCCATACCCTCTAATCTAATTATATTTCCCTTTACACTCACTTATCAAACAAAGAAAGCAAACACGCACACACGCAAGTGAGTGTGAGTGAAACGGTTGAAGAAATCCTACTAGTAGCTTTACTATATATTTAGTGTCACTCAGAGTTCAATTTTCCATTACAAGGGTATTTGCGTGTCCTATCTCCGAACTATACGTACAAGAATATTTCATTATTATCCTTACACTGGAAAAAAAAAAAAGGAGGAAAAGATTTTCCAATTAATCATTCCCTCTATTTAGGCTAAAAATAAAAGTTTAAACTGGACATTCATTTAAGACAGGAGGAAGTAAAACATATGATTGGATAAAGCACCCAAAAGCAAAAATATTCATAGCTTACTGAATGTTTTTCCCCCTTTCTTAACATATGTAGTTGAATTTGGCGAAAATGGTAAATGAAGAATATAGTGAAAACAAGTTTTTGGATACATTTGTCATATACTCTCTCTATCCCGAAATGATGATATAGATCGGTACTGTTTATATCGTTTTTACTAGTGTTTCTTTTTTGCTTTCTTTTCGAGGGTGTCTAAACCTTTTTCATAGAAGGGTGTATTTGATTTAGTTTTAACTATGATTCATGGTAACATATAGTTCAGCCTCTCATTTCTTGTTCTGTTACTCTTTCTCACACGGAGAAACCAATCATTCACTGAGAAGTTTCTATATATTCTGCATTTCATCTTTCTATATCTTCTGACGACTAATGTACTATTATTTAATGTTTCACTCGCTGGACTTGGAATACATTTTCAATTTTTAGTTCATGAAAGAAGTATTGCGAGAGAGGAAACTGCGAATTGGTGTGACATTAAGTGCAAACTAAAGATGATGAAGAATACGGGAAGGTCACCATGTTGGTACATTACTCCCCCACCTCCTCTCCCCCAATTTTATTTTTATTTCTCTGACCATTATGATTCTCATCTCATGTCATTTTTCGTTACTATTATGTATCATATTATTATTCGTTTTTGGGGAGGCACGAAACACGTCTGATCCATCTAACTAGCATAAATTTTTTTTTTTTAAACCCTCCAGAACTAATTAATAATGTCCAAGCCTCTAATGTTGAATCATAACTCTGAGGTGGTAGTTCCCCTTTCTCCTTCACATTCCGCGTTGATTTATCCGTATCAAATTATGTATTTATCTTGCTTAGGAAAATTTAGTAAGGGTGCGAATAGCAAAGTAACAATATGCAATGGTTTGCTAAGTCAGTCTGATCTAAACTCCAACCAACCTAGAAACACGGTTTATATATAAGGCTCGAGCATTATACTACTGTTCATTATCAGGATTATCTCGGATCTTCATTTTTCCAAAAAGGGGAGGAAAAAAAAAAAGAAAATCAATTTGTAGTAGAGGTCTGTCAGGATTAATTAAGAACAACAGAAAACATCAGCTCAATTCCTTTCTCGTTTATGCATGTAGACTTTAACACAGGTGAAGAGCAACATTAGCACTATTCGTCGGGTTCCGTAAACTGAATTACAACTTAATTGTCCTGAACAATTTCAAGAATACACGCTAGCCATTTGATAATTAATATTGCAATGAGAAACATAGATCGGATAATAATACCGCAATGATAAAGAAATATTTGTATATATACATAATGCCATTACTATATAATTATGATAATGGTCACTCCCTCTGGTATTTTATAAGGCATTTTGATTTGTGTTACATTTCATCTAATATATTTTTTTTAATTGAAAAGGAATCTTAAAAATACTTTTCAATAATTACGAGAAAAAATACAATGAATCTGAAAATTAACTTTTATGGATTTTTTTCTTCATTAAATTAGAATAACATATATACTAGGTGATATTTAGGACAAAGTAAAGTATCTTATAATAAAGATCCGAGGGAGTACTTAATAACAATCTATACACGGCCCTTCCATAGCTGCATAAGAAAATCATAGGTGAGAGGAGATCAAGCCACTTGAATAAGCTCCTAGGATGATGGAAACGGAAGCAACGGGGCAAATTTACTTCGCCATTCAACAATAAGGATGTGTTGCATATCTGATCCGGTTGGTTTTAGGTCTGATGTGAGGATCTCCACCCGGGTGCAACTAGCTGGAGAATAACTCCGGGTCAACAATGCCCAACATTCTCTACACAGATTTGGTTGTGAAGGTCCCCAAGATGGAACAAATACTGGAGTTATTTTGTAAGGAAGGAACACATTTTGCTCATATTGATTAACTTTAGCAAGGAACTCAAGGGAGCTAGTTATGGACCGGTTTTCATATCCATTATATATCTATATATATATATATATATATATATATATATATATATATACACCAAGAAAATAAACAAGGATCACCACTTTACTCATATCAGAAAAATCCAATAATCCAATTTGAGATTACTCCACTAAACAACCGTGGACAGCAATAAAACACACACACACAAACCCCCCTCCCACTATATCTGCTATGTAGCCTTCAATTTGACAGAGAGGGGGAATTGGAAATCAGTTGGTGGCAGAATGTGGCAAGTGAGTGACACAGTAGAAGAAATCCTTATGGTAGTAGCGTGTATATATAATGGTGCAATTTCACGTTCCACGCATATTTGCATGTCTTAATTATTAGTAGAATTTTGCATTATTACTTTTAAGTTAAACAATTGAGGGGGAAAAGGATTTTTTTTTTTTTTCACTCGTAAACGCCTTGGCGCTTGAATCAAAACTCAAAAGATTTACAAAAATAATTTCAATCTAACTGTAAATATACATATATATACAAAGAGTGCGCGATATAGAAAACTATTGGCCCTCAAAATTGTCTAAGACGAATTTACTAATGTATCGTCACGTGGATTTTTTTCCCCTCACCGGCTAAACACGTATTACTTCTTGTCTCTATAAAAAATAGTTGATATTGAGTCTTATAATTTATATTAAAAATAATACAAATTTAAAAAACTCAGAATAAACTGTTTTTTTTTTATATAACAGAGAGTGTACATAAATTGCAATTCTAAATTGTTGCTAAAAAGAAATGCTGAAAGTATCTCAAACCGGATCCTCTCTGCCGTGTTAAAATTAAAGAATAGCCTTTCCTCTGCTCTTTGCAAGACAGTACGTATACCCATGTCAGTTGCCATGATCTAGCTCCATTGAACACCCTATCGTTCTTTGTCCGTGTATATGACTGGCCCCAAACTGAAAAAAAAATATTACTACAAGTTTCTTCTGTCCCCTTTTGTCATTTCAATATCATTATCTTTTCTATTTTTGAAAGAATAAAAGTTTATTAAAAACTAAATTTGTCAAAGAGACTGAAATGAATGTAATGGAAAACAAGTTTTGGACACTGTTAATAAATATAAATCTATTTATTATATGAAACATGATACATATTGTTACTAGCTATATCGTGTTTTAACTAGTAGTTTTTCTTTCCTTCTTTTTGGAGAGGCTATGTCTTTTTTTCATACTTTTTGTCTTTGTTTTTAAATTAATTATTGATTTAGTTTCGGCTTAGAAACCCAAATATTCTTACATAGTTATGTTATTTCTGTAGTTCAAAATGGGATCACTGAGATTTTGTTCTTTTTTTTTTTTCCCAAAACGAGGGTGCAGGTTAATATATGTAATGGAGTATTTCTGAAAGGGCAATGACGCATTCTTCCTCACATTTTGCGCTTATTTATATATGCTGCTTAGTGGAACAGGAAATATTTGTTAGCTAGGGTGGTTGCAAAGTCGTCATATGTAATTCTAACAAGCGAGATTTAAATTGCAATCCTGAAACGAGATACGCATGATTGATTTTAGACACGTCAAACAATCATCTTCAATACCATAAATTTATTCATTCCCAGGAGGACTAGCTCACATCTTCATTTATCGAAATAACTACTTATGCGCGGTTCACCACTTTTGTGACTCCATTATAAGAATTAAAGTTGTTCAAGCTAATATAGCTAGCATTGCATGTTACTATGGCAGATATATACTAGTATTGTATATACATAATGCCGAATAAATTTCACAATCCTCGTAGTTTAATTTAAAATCCTGACTTTTCAATGTCATTTCACAACAATAATTGGAGTTCGTAGTTAAATACTACTAAAACCATAAGCCAGTGGAAATGAATTTAAAAGCCCTATCAAATTTTGCTAAGAGGGGTCTGTAAGCCTCAAATCTGGGAGCTGTTTTCCAAGCCGCGGCCTTCCTCAATAACAAATTAAGTGATGAACTCTAGCAAGGAACTCAAGGGAGCTTGAACGATTCCAGATCCATCTACCAAAACTGATGAAGAAACGAAGAGAAGCTTTAATTTATGTTAATTATTGTTTTCCCTTAGTTCTGGCTAGGCTAGCTAGCCTTTAATATTTGTTCTGAGATGAAAAAAAGAAAAGGGACAAATACACAACATCTTGTTGGGAATCTGATTTTGTTTTAACGCTTGCAGCATCAGAATGTCTGCTTGAATTAACTCTGAATTCACGGTATATATAGTAGAACCTCTCATTTCTTATATGGAGAAATTAACCGAGAAACCCATCATCCAGTGAGAAGTTTCTATTTCTGCATTTGGTCTTGGACAGTGCTGTAGATGAAACATAAGTTTGCTACTAGGGAATACTTGCATTTTCAATATTTAGTTCATGAGTCATGGAACAAAAATATCACAATTGATATGGGGACTAGTAAGTAAAAATGATGAAGCCAATAGGGAAGCTCCATCCTGTCTTTCATTTTAGTCATACAGTAAAATTTTAAATGAAGACCAACCACAGCATTGAACATTTGAATTGCATTAGTAGCCAATTTTGAATTCTTAATCACAAGAGATCAAAAATAACTTACTTATGCTTCGTTCACATGTGAGGGTAACTGAGATGATTGATAACACCACCCTTTTGAACGTTTCAAATGTTTACAGCGGAAATTCCATGTTCAGAATCACATCCGCAGAGAGATCTCTATAAATCTGGTCGGTTCCGGCCCTGATACCATTACCACTGACGGGGAGTACACCGGGCTGAACGTTTGTGGAGATAACTGGGTCGATTTTCCGGTAAGAAACCGCACAGATGTATACACGCCTGCAGATGTAGGTGTGAGAGGCCCATCCGTTCATGATCATACGACGCTGAACAAATGCTTCTGGGTCAGCTTATTATCACACCCAAAGGATAGATAACTTTAGCAAGGAACTCAAGGGAGCTTGATTGGTTGGACAAATTCAGATCCATACCAAAAAGTGATCATATCCACACAATACACTCATGAAACACACTGCTCTACTCATCTCTGAATTTCTAAATCCAAATTATACAACATTTTTACACTCACTAAGCGACCATAGAAAGCAAGGAAAACACACACACACACACACACACACACACACACACTCTCGCACACTCGCACTATGATCTTAATTCCACAGTGGAGCTATGCTGTATTTTTTGTTGGTGCAAAATTGAGAGGGTTAGGGGAAAGCGTGGGAGGCAGTGTGTGGGAATTTGGTGAGTGAAACTGTATAAGAACGAAATCCCATTACTAGTAGTTGCTATTTATAATGTGAGACACGGACTGCAACTTTTACGTTAGTACTCCCTCCTCCAGTACTTATTATAAGACATTTTGATTTTGTCTTAAATTTCATTTAGTGTCTTTTTTTAATTGAAAAAAAAAACACCTTAAAAAAATATTTTTACATTAGTTGTGTTTACTTAATTATCAGGAAATGTTTTTAAAATTTTTATTTCAATTAAAAATACATCTTAGGTGAAACTTAAGACAAAATCAAAATGCCTTATAATAAAGACCAGAAAGAGTAATTCTTTGAAACAGAATCTTAATTAAAAAAAAAAAAAAGAAAAATCTAATTTTCATTGAAATTTTACTATTCACTTTTTATTAAAACGATTGTCTGGTGGTAAATTAATGATTCTTTGAAACATATGTTTGTTTGTTTACTTGGGAGTACATTTTTAGAGTTCAGTTCGTGAATGAAAGGACTATTGAATGCCAGAGAGGATTCTGCTCAAAACTGGCGTGGGAATACTTCATTATTTCTCATGTCGTCCAACTATATATCTACCAGTGATCATCCATGATGGACCTGTTGACCTTGTTTTTAATTCCTTCCTCCTTTCGCTGTCTTTCATTTTAGACATGTAAAGGGGAATCACGCACGCATTACATTTTAATTTGAAAAAGGTTTGAACATATTTTTTTACTTTTACGTTTAACTAATTAATCATGAGAGTTATGTGACAAACTGACAATGAAGGCCTTGGCCTTTCCATCAACATTTGGTGCCTTCTTAACTAACTATCAGAGGGCAGACGACCATGTTTTTCCTTCTTCCTCTCTTTGTTTTTTCATTTCGTTTTCATTTTAGCCATAAGCAAATTGGGGATCACGCACATCATTATATTTAAGTTTTCGATGGATGCAATATTTATATATTTTTTACATTTAACCATGCAAGTTGCGTCTTGTGACAATTAATATTGAGAGGCCTTGAACTTTTGATCAATTTGGAGCTTTTTGGTCAGTCTTTACTCTTTAGTGCTAAAAGAACAGGTTTTGGTATCTTAGATTAACATAACATTTGAGAATAGACATGTACAGGATGGGATGGATAATCTCAGATCAATCATGTTGCATTATTTCTTTATTTTTTAAATGGATGCACACACGCACACACATAATTAGGTATGATCAAAATGCAATACAAATGATCATATTGTCTAGAATAACGATACTCATCGTAATTGAAAAAATTCCAGACCCATCTAGTTTATTTTTCACAACAGCAATTAATGCAGTTCAAAGCTGATCAACGTGCTAAACCACCTAAGTTGGGGATACGATGGCCAAACACAGATCCAGTGCATCAACAGAATCAGGAATCGCTACAGCGGTTCCCTATCCCAAGTGGGCGGAGCGGCGTAGCTCTTGATCGGATCGAATTCTGCTTCAACACAAGTCCCCACAGATTAGGCCCTGTGCTGTTTTCCAACCTCGCTTTTCCCCACATTTGCATGGATTAACTCTAGCAAGGAACTCAATGGAGCTTTGGACAAATTCAGATACATACCAAATAAACCAAAAGTGATGATAATCCATACAAAGTAAAGCCACACCCTTCTAATTTGATGATTCATACCCTCTAATCCAATTTTGATTTCAACCAAAGAAGGCAAGAAACACCGCCCCCGCACATGGGGATGATGGCAAAAGGAAAGAGCATATATGGGCTGTGGTTGTGGTGTAGGA
This sequence comes from Oldenlandia corymbosa var. corymbosa, assembly GCA_949775105.1. NCBI lineage: Eukaryota > Viridiplantae > Streptophyta > Magnoliopsida > Gentianales > Rubiaceae > Oldenlandia > Oldenlandia corymbosa. The sequence goes on along the minus strand of OX459119.1, from coordinate 6,268,460 downwards.
GGCAGGGTGGCCTTAGAGAGAAACTCGTGTTCGTGGAAAACTGAGAGAGGCGCGGCGGAGGCAAATGATTGAAACTGTAGGAGAAATCGCAGGGAGTGGATTAATAGCAGTAGTGTCTATATGTATATATATACAATGTGACGAGACAGACTACAATTTTCACATTAAACATTTTTAAAAAAAAAAAATCCGATTTGCGTGTCCTAATTATACTACTAGATTTTTCATTCAAATTTTTTTTTTTTCCTTTCCTGTCATTTCTGTATGATTATTTTTCCTATATATGGTGCAATGCGTGAACTGTGGTTATTAATTAAAAGTTGAATTTGCAAGATCGAAAAGATGAAATGCTATATGGAAAACAAGTTTTGGGCACACTTGATCTTTTCGATCTTTAGCCAAAAAAATAAAAATAATCATTATTTTGTACTTCCTCCTCCTGTCTTTATTATAAAATATTTTTATTTTTTCCGAATTTCATCTAGTATGTTCTTCTAATTGATATAAAACCTTAAAAATGTAATTAATTTTACATTTATTGTGTTATAAGAAATATTATAAAATACTTTTAAAGTTTTATTTTCAATTAAAAGGACGTACTAAATGAAACTTGTCACAAATCAAAATTTTCTTATAATAAGGATTAGAGAGAATATTTCATTTTAGTCATCTAAAGTTCCTAAATGAAGACCAAAACCTTTGAATTGCGCTAGTATCAAATTTGGGTGCCTGGAAGAGGATCAAAACATCGAAATAACCTAGGCGTGGTTCACCTTTGTGGTTTGTAAGTTTCCATGAGTTTAATTAATCATTCGTTAAACCAATAATTCGAGGGACCAAATTATGGGTGAGTGAATAATTAAGAATCAAAGTTGTTCGAACATGTTAAGGATCGGTAGGAGATTATAACAATATTGCAATGAGGAAAAAAGAAATTAAATAGGATCATGTTGTCCTTTGACATTGTTATTATTATTAAATAGGATAATGGGTTACTCATCAATAGTAATCATCCCAATCTTAAAGTAATCTAGAATCATACGCCGAACGTATTAAGAAATTTTCATACTATTATTTAAATGATTGCAGTTCATGGTGGAATTAATACAACCCTTCGTCCATTGAACGTTTCAAATTTTGTACATAAGCTGATGATATTAATTTGAAGACGTTCAGAATCACAAGTCCATCAACGGCTCCATCCAATCACCGTTGACTTGGGTGTAGAATTGGAATACAGGGGACTGGCAAGATTGCTCCGGCGCCTCAACATTTGTGGAGGTACTTGGTCACTTTTGCGGCAACAACCGTTACAGATCAAAGACCACTAGTTCCAACCCATACCGGAGATCTTTTTTAGGTCACCTTATCACTCCAAAAGGATTGATTCACTCTGGTCTCTAGCAAGGAACTCAAGGGAGCTTAATTATTTGGATGAATTCAGACCCACACAAAAAGCGGTCGTCGACAACATAATGAAACACTACCCAACTCATATCTGAATATATCTAATCCAATTTGATTATTTTTTACACTTACTGAAGCAACAAAAGAAAGCAAGAAAAACACACACACACACACACACACACACACACACCAACACTATGCTCTCCTTCAACAGGGGAGTAGTCTTGCTGTATAGCCTTCAATTTGGCTGAGCTGGGAGATTGTAAAATCAGTCCGGTGTCGGAGCTGTAAATCCTAGATGGAGAAAGGAAGAGGTGATCTGAGAACTGAGATTATTGGTGGCGGAGGTATTTATAATGTGACTCGGACTTCAACTTTCACCTTAGTATTCTTATTTTTATTTTTTAACTACAAATCCAGAGGAACAATTTTTATAGGGAGTTGTACTCTTGCCTTTTTTTATCATTAGTTGATGGTTTTGTGACTTCTTTAATTCAAAATGGATGTAACACAGACGTTGTTCCAACATTTTTTTTTTTTTTGAAAAAAAAAATCCTTAGTTTCTAATAGAATAGTTTGCACCCTAAAAAAGAAAAAGAAAAAAAAAAACAAAATGGATGACAAATTCTTAAGTCAAATTTTGCTTTCTCTTAGTGCTAGCCTTAAACGTACACTAAACGAGAAAATTGTGAAAAAGAAAAAAAGGGACAAAAGCAAATTCTCATTATTTTCTCCTGCCATTCTTCATTATAGAGAGATCGATTAATTAGAGGCCGGACCCAGAGTACTTTGATCAACTATATTATATATATATATCTACGTACGTACCCTGATCATCCATGATCCATCCGTTGATCATCTTATTCCTTAACCTCATCCTTTCCCCTTCTTTTTCAGTTAATTCATGTAAATGGGGATCACCCAACAGCTAGCTAGCATGCATTAAATTTAATTTTTAAAATGGCGTACATTTTTCAAGTTTTACGTTCAAATTCAATCATGAAAGCAGTGACAATGAGGCCTTTTTTTTGCCGTCTTTAAGGCTAAAAAACGGACAGGGATTTGGTGTCTTAATTAGTAGATTCATATAACATGTAAGGAGGGACATTGATCTTTATGATTTATATATCCTTCCATCTGTTTTTTCTGTTCCCTTTCAGTACGTCCTCCAAAATTCTAAATGAGGATCAACCACACCACTGAATTGCACTAGTATAAACATCATTTTGGATTCTTGAAAAGAGGATCAAATTAAATAACTTATGCTAGGTTCACCTTTGTGATTTACAAGTTTCTATGTCATACTTTAAAATCATTAGACATTAATTAGGGGACTCTATATATAAAGAATCGAGGGTGTAGCAAAACCTAATCCTGATATCGTTGTATATTTATAGTTGTAGCAAAATCTGGATTGTAAATTACACGCTTAATTGTGATTATTATCACCCATTATTTATGTACATACACCAAATATTAAAAATACAAACTTTTCTATGCTATCTAGTAGTTGACATAATATGCTTGGACAAGCGCCCATTTCTTATTCCTGGGCTAGCTTCTTGACCAATAGAGGCTGGATCGTTAATAGCAAGGAACTCAAGGGAGCTTGGGACGAATTCTGAGCCAAAATTGGATCATCCATACAAAGTAAAACTAATCCTAACTAATCCTCACTTTAAGCAACCAAATAAAGCAAGAAACACTCATATGAATTCAACTGGCTTCAACACACACACACAAAGAAAAGAATTGGGGAATAATTCAGAGACTGCAGGTTTACTAATATGTGGTTGTGATGGACTGAGAGCTTGAGAGGGTGAGGGAAGAGGGTGTTGGCAAAGAGTGTGTAACAAGGTCAAAAAGAAAACCTAGTATGTATGTATATATAATGTGATATTGGGCTGCAAAAAATGTGTGATATTTGGACTGCAATTTCACATTAAAAGGATATATTTGTGATTTAAGGAGTACCGTAGATTTTAACAAAAAGAATTAAAAGTACAATGATTATTATAATCATCCATTCCTCATTGCATTTATACCTTGTTAGTTGGTCGAGCACACATTATTGGTGAGTATGTTTCATTTAGCATTTCATAAAGCTGTCACGTCACATATAGAAGAACAAAATCATTGCCACTATTACTTCATTTGAACATGTGAATCAGTATCATCATCATGTTGTTATATACTCCCTCCATTTCAAATTGTAAGTCGTTTAAGGAATGTCACATGAACTAAGGAGTCAATAATTAGTTGGATACTCCAAGAAAATTATGTGTTAAATCTCTTTTATACCCTTAATTAAATATTTCTAGTTTTTATCACAAGTCAAACATCAATATTACAGCTAACTATAATTACTAATCCCAGTATCCCACCCACCCAAGGTTTCTATTGCTCCAGCTAACCAACCATAAACAAAGGTAATCTAAAGCATTTTTTTTATTATTAAAAGTTCCATTCCGAAACTTTAAGCTGATTAGTACTCCTCCGGTAATGAATAAAAGTGATGAAGAAAAAGCTAATGTCGTCGGCCAAGGTTTCTTTGATAAGGAATTTCTATAGTCATCTCCTTAATTATCATTTGAAGAAATTCCGCCAAAATGAAAATTTCCCACCAAATCAATCACATATCTGAAAATTTAAACTTAGAATTTGGCTTACTTTTGCCGAAACTATGAAAAATTTCCCACCAAAATTTTTGAAGTACTCTTAAGAGATTTAGCTATATAACCTAGTATTCTCAAGAAAAAATACAATCATTTTGCTATTGTTAACATGGCTTCAAATTATCATCACCCTCTTGATGAAATAGATTTAAATAGTGAATACATACAATCACCCACTGAAAATGGAAATAATTCAAGGGAAATCTACAATTATTTGCCAGATCTTAACGGTGATGTGACGGATAATTTCGTCATCGACCTCAATGTCACTCCAAGTCCACCGAGGAATGGTATGCCTCAACCAACGCATCCAACATTGGATCTCAATCATGAACCAATTTCGTTTTTTGAAGAAAATAATGGTACGTAATGTATTCTTTATATAGTTTTTGCATATGGTAGCATAATTCACAATTTTTTTTAAAGCAATTATGAAATTGAAAGAGGGATGCTTGTGCTTTCAGTTTTGTTAGGCTATAGTGATTTATGTTTGTTTGCCTATATGAATTTTTTTATTGATTGTACTAGATAGCCAATAGCCGGTTTTGTATGAACATTTTGTTTGCTCAAAAAAAAATATGGTGGGGAACCATTAACATTCATGGGGGCCATGAGGAGATGACGTGTTGCGTGGCTTTTTGACATAGATTTTGTTATGAACTTTGAACTAAAGTCTAATAATTTGACACAAATTTAACTTACTTTCCTGTACTTACAACAGATCACAGTGTAGATGGTGAGATTACTATAGATGAAAATGTGGAATTTAGCAATGTTGAATTTAGCAATGAATCTATGGATGAGACAGATTTTTCCGAATCAGAGTGCGGTATGCAAAGCTTAATCTTTATTATTGATTTTTATTTTTAATGTATGCATACATTTTTTGATAATTTTTCAAGGATTACCAACTTTGACCCAACGATTTGTTAGAGAATGACACTGGAGAGACTATGGGCGGAGAAGGAAATCAAGATAGAGACGTCTAACGATACACGTATGGCCATATATCATGCCCTTCTAGAAAAGAGTCGAGATGGGAAATTAAAAAAGGGAGTGACAAAAGCAGTGGCTTTGGCATATTCCGTGTCCATAAGAACTGTACAGCGGATTTGGAGGCATCAAAAAATTTTTGGGGATTTTCGTCACAGGAGAACAAAACATTGTGGGCGTAAGAGAGTTGAAATTAATCTTGATCGTTTTTGTGCAGTACCTTTGTTGAATAGGACAACATTCAGCTCATTATCTGAGGCTTTAGAGATGAGTCAATCTACATTGTGTAGGAAGCGAAAGTTGGGAGAAATACGACGTCATCGGAGTAAACTAAGGCCTTACTTGGATGAGAGAAAGAAGCAATCACGACTGCGTTTTTGTTTATCAATGCTAGAAGAGGTTAACGCGGTAGAAGATTCAACTTTTAAAGGTATGTATAACATGGTTCATGTTGATGAAAAATGGTTTTATATGTCAAAGAAGAATACTTGTATTTATTTGTCACCAAATGAGCCAGATCCAAATCACATGGTTCCAAACAAAAATTTCATTAAAAAGATTATGTTTTTAGTGGCTTTGGCTCGACCAAGATATGATTCCCAACGTAACTGTATTTTTGACAGTAAAATTGGTGCTTGGCCTTTTGTTACCCGAGAGCCGGCTAAGAGAACAAGTGTTAATAGAGTTGTTGGGACGTTAGAAACAAAACCAATAATCTCAGTTACGAGAGAAATATTTAGATCTTATTTTATTGAGAAGCTTATACCAGCAATAAAGGCAAAGTGGCCAAGAGAGGACTTGGGTACTCCGATCTTCATTCAACAAGATAACGCAACTTCGCATCTTATTGAAAACGATCCGCAGTTTGCTAAAGCAGCTACCCAAGATGGTTTTGATATTCGTTTGATGAATCAACCTCCAAATTCTCCAGATTTTAATGTGTTGGATCTTGGATTTTTTAGAGCCATTCAATCAATAAAAGATAAAGAGTCAACAAGAATGTATGATGAGCTTATTGCAGTTGTTGTGAGAGCATATGAGATCTATCCACCAATGAAAGTCAACAGGATATTTCTGACCTTCCAGACATGTATGATTGAAGTTATGAAAGCTATGGGCAGCAACAGATGCAATTTTTATTTTTCGCTTTCCTTTAATGCTTTAGTTATGGTCATATTTGATTATTATAACTTATGTATTTTGGTGTATCAGCCCTAAACTCAGACACATGAAGAAAGCAGTGTTAGAAAGACAAGGTCGACTTCCCAAGCAATTGAAATGTGATTATCTTGTGGTTCAAGCAGTTATCAATTTCTTAGAACAGGCTTGCAGTTGATATTTTATATGGATGCATTTTTAATTTATTGATCTTTGATCATGACTTTCTTTGAATTTTGCTATGAACTTTGCTATCCCTTCCTCCAATTACTTTAACTTTCTAGTTTTTGTTTTTTCTATCTTTGTTTATCTTGATTATATGTAGTATATGACAGATGTAGACGACACGATATGAACATAGACAAACATCACAATTTCTCTTTCCAACCCTTAATACAATTTAAAAAACCACATGCATCCAAATCCAACCATCAAATTTCGGAGAAAAATATTAGAATAACCAAAGTCAACAACTTAGTGCAACTGAATACAATGCCACTATTGATGGACATTGCAAGCAAGAAATGTTGCCAATGCGACAATGCAGGAAATTAACTCACCGAAACAAAATGCACAACAAAATTGACAATCCTAAGCAGCAATGGAACAAAAATATAAGTACCTTGCCACGAAAGCTTAGCCCCCTAACAAAATATGCATGAATGTAGTTGAAAACACTAAACTGTAAACAACGAATGACCCTCTTTTCTCCTAAAAAAACTACACATCACCACGCCACTAGTGGTAGAAGAAACGGCAAAGATCTATCTTGAACCACCAAGGATACTACTTACACAAGAATCCTGATGATAACACTATCCCTGCACCAAAAAGGTAGTCACTTATATTTACACAAAGAGAAAAAATGAACCGTTAAGGATAGTAGCCAGTTACAGAGAGATAAACACCATTCTCTTGATACAATAATGAATACCATTACAGCTGCAGAGAAGCTAAATAAACATGAATGATCTCTCGTCCATTGAAAAAAAAAAAAATTGCAACCATAATATCAGTGACAAAATCAACCAAATACATGAATCACCTACTTCAATTGATACCAATTTCTAATAAGATAAGAAAAAAGAAAAGTACATAATTCATCAAATTTGGACATTCGTTCCATTCCTTTTAGTTTGAAATCTAGAAAAATTTGGGAAGATAAATCCTTAACATTTCTCTGACCGGATCGTCACATCCTTTAGGTTCGAAGTCTTCTCCTAATTCACCGGGTCTTTCGTTCAAGTCGAAATCAAGAGTCGCTGATTCATTCAAATCAAACAGGAATGGTATTTTGGTACCTTTTACTTCATCTTTATCTTCATTCTTTTTTCTTGCTTCTTCATTATTTTCGCTTGCTTCTTCATAAGGATGTCCATCAACTTCACCTTCAAGCGAATCTTCAACAACTTCATTATCAAATGAATCCTCATCGACTTCATAGTCGAATGAGTCTTCAACAACTTCATCTTCAAATGAATCAGCAATCAAATGATCTTTCAAAGATTCTTTCACAGGGTCATCTTCAAAAGTAGCATCAACAGTTTCTTTTAGTCCATCTTCACAATCATGTTCCATTTTACACATAAATTCAAGTTTATGCACACAAGAAGAATGAGAAATTTAGTTAAATATACTAGAAGAGAACATACTCTGAATATGTTTTGGTAAACTAAAAGAATGATGATGTGTCTTCCAAATTGTCGTCGTTCAATTGCCGTAGTTTGGTTTGCTTAGCATTGGGACTGAGGAGGGTTTGAATAGTTTTACTCCTTCCCAATATCAAAGTTGCATAACTAATGGTTATCTGTCATCATTAATAAGGGTAAATTTGGAAGAGAAATAATTAATTTGCCTAGATTCTCTAAAACGACTTACATTGTGAAAAATTCTCCCAATCCTAAAACGACCTATAAATTGAAATGGAGGGAGTAGTAGTAGTTGCTCATAAAATTCAGCAAAAATGGTCCTCAAATAATCTTAAGTTGTACTGTTTTTGTCTTGGGGTCAAAACTTTTACTTGCCCTAATTAAACTATAATTTTTAAGTTAGTTTTCTAAACTAAGAGAAAAACCAGAGGTGAAAGGTTTTTCATTTAATATATGACTGAGCTGTATGGCCCAAAAAAAAAATTGTATTTGTAGCTTACGATTTTTTTCCCTTCTGTGTGATTCCAATATAATTATTTTTTCATCATTCATCAAAAGACAAAGTACGCTTCAAAGGAGATACGAAGAATAGATGAAAATGAGTCCCGGCTCCATTTTTTCATTAATGTATAGATTGATCTGTTCACATCGTTTTAGTAGTGGACTTCATTCATATCTCTGTCTTGTTCTGCATTAGTTAATTTCGTTTCTGTGTATAGAAATTCAGATATTTGTACAAGAGTTTTGTTATTACGTTATTCAAAAATGGAAAATAAACACCCTTTGATTCAAAATATTAGTGGGAGAAAAAATAATGATAGTTTACACTTTACACACACCCCCTTTTTTTTTACAATAACAGAGGCTATTGCCTAAACTCGAACATTTTTAGAGTATACAACCCTGTAACAAAGTTCATTCACGCATGACATGTTTCTCTTTACACACCCTTTAACGTCGTCATTCATGCATGTTTCTCTTTGGAAGACATTGTCAAAGTTGATTTCATGAATGAAAAGAACAATTTGCATGAGAGGAAACTGCACAATTGGTGTGGGAGTAACAGAGTAAAGGGTATCCAACTGGCTACACTAAGTGAGTCAGTCATCATCCATGATCGATCTGGTTTGAACATGTAAATGGGGGATCCCTCACAGCATTCAGATTTTGTGTTATTGGAAGAAAATAAAAATAAAAATAGCTTATATGTACTACGTGGTTGACTTTGTGTGTGATTAACCATTTTTCTGTGTATTGATTTTGTTTAAGGCCAACATTAATTAGGGTACCAAATTAATAGTCTCTAGCTATATATATATGTGTAGAAGAATCAATTAGCTGTTCGAAGATGTTAAGGATCAATAGCTATCCGATACAGATATATTGCCAATGACAAAAAAAAAACAAAAAGAATCATGTTGTCTGATTTCATTTCCATTACAAAATACTAGTAGCATATATATATATATATGTGTGTGTGTGTGTGTGTGTGTGTAGAGTGAAAATTGAAATCAATCTATTCTTGGATATAATGGGGACAAATAATTATCACAGTTCATTAGTATCTCCTTAATCTCCCAGAGCTCATATTTCCGGATGATTCTCAGGTGGCGGTGTTGGGTCGGATTAACTTTAGCAAGGAACTCAAGGGAGCTTCGACATTGACCAAATCAGATCCATCCATTACTGAGTAGACTAATCTGATCATCATCATCATCATCATCATCATCATAAAATCCGATTTGATTCCCCATCCACACACTTCACCAATTAAGCAACCGAGAAAGCAAACGGATCTTCTTCGACACAAGAAACAAAAAAAAGGAACAAATGTAAAAAAAATAAAAAACATACAACCTATTACGAACTACGCTTTCTCCTGTATCATTAAGTCTCTCCTTCCACAACCACAAGGGTGTCTTGTGGTTGATGTGAACTTCAATTTCGACGGGGGCAAGATGGTATAATCAGTCGGCCGGCAGGAGCTTGTAACCGGGATGGAAAAAAGGAAGAGCATATTGATTTTGGGGATGGAGTGAGGGAAGGTGGCGGAGGCCGAATGAATGTGGAAAGTGAGTAAAAACTCGAATAGAAAAAACTAGTACACACACACATATATATAATGTGCCAGGCAATTTTGATCTTTTCTTTAGCTTTGGAATTTTATTTTGCATGTGCTCTATAATTAGAACATCAAAATTTCATTGTATAAATAAATACTAATAAATTCGGCTGTTTATCCATAATCCATTTGATCCAACGTCATTATTTAACAGATCGACGTTCTTGTGTGTGAGGAACCCAAAAAATATCTTTTTACAGTAACACCTAAAGCTACTTGAGTGATGATTAATTTACTTTTGAATTGTTAAAAGTAATTAAAATTAAAATTAAATTACCACTTCTCTTACATCCCTCTTCATTAACATTTTCTTGTACAATACAATCATCTCAAGCGATAAGACATATGTACTACTAAATAAATTCGTGTAGAGAATAACTTATGCTACATATTTTAAAAGTGTGTTTTGCCATGCTAATTGGATTTTTGCAAGGACGTACCTACCATGCAGACTTGACCATGAAATTCTTTTCTTTGGGGTAAAAGACATAATGATGTCGATTAGCTATATTTTGGGAATTAATAATCATATTTGTTGTTAATAAAGGAAAGAATATTCTGTAGGAGTGGACTATGAAATTTTGATGCCATGTATCAAATCCTTGTTTACATGTACGCTTGGAGTAAACCATGGGCTCTTTATAAATTTGATGTAAATTAGGAAGTAATAGTGATGTTGAAACATGAACACATATTATTCTCTAATCACATCTTTTTCGAGAACATGCATCATACAAATTTCATCATACACCAGATTTAAGGATAATCTCAATCCTTCATACTATACACATTATAAGATGAACCTTATTCTTCCTTGAAAGTTGGGTTTCTCTTAGAGGATGTGGTACAGTTACTCCTATGTAAAATTTCTCGGGGTGATCAAGCGGTACAATTGGGATTATTTTTGCCTCCCAAACAACAGTAACCTTGCATAGCTCCCAATTCTCATTGTCACCAGACAAACTCGGTTAGTTTGGTTTTCTTAGACATTGTTATGCTCCCTGTCTTCATTATCACGAATACTTAACTGGGAGAAAGGATGGGTTTTTACATGCTCTTTATGGTTTTTACCTTGAAGTTTTAATTTACATAAAGCCTGCAGGGTACGAGGATCGCTTTTATTCTCTTACGTCGAGAGGAATTATTGTTAAAAATCAATCAAATTTGGCGTTATATACTTGAGGGTATTCAGTGAATTTGTCTTACTCGGCCGGACACCCAAGCATCCTTATAAGAACTCTTAAACTCACAACTACAGATGTTCTCAATTTCTTTCTTCCTGTATTTGTGTAATATGTGTTTTCAGGCACAATTGATTCAATAATACTAGTTGAACTAGAAACGGCAACCGACGGACTAGACATGACCAGTTCACATCAAATCATCATAAGACGAGGATGCGCTCTGTTATGCTTCTGCCCCGAGGAAGCATTCAAAAAAACTCGATATCCTAATACTTGGGTCTGACGACACCATTTTGGGACCATCTCATGAGGACTCATTCGAGCATACAGATAAGTTCCTTTTATACATCATTGCTTCTACATGTCTTAGGCATCATTATGCATCACTTCAAATACTAGGCCTCCTCAAAGCATGTTGTTGCTACAGTATTATAATAATCGCATGTCGATCGTATGTTACCTGATTAGGTTTTCTCACATACATATATGAGTCAATCCCTCTTTGCCATCATAGCAAACATAAAAGTCCTTGAAAAATATTTTAATAACACTTACAAATTGCATGGCATGCATGGCTCACCGATTATGGATACTACTTGCCATATTTTTATATCAGAAAACAAAATTCACTTGCATACTTGTTTAATTCTAAGCCATACACAGATCTTATATGCCCAGCTTATTATTAGAACAACTAACGTTTTGTCCAAAGTGAACGCTATGCAAGCACAGCTCGATTTTTTCGAGGGACCGAGGGCACATACAGTCATGATCACACAAATTAGCCTTATAACAAGGGTGGAGATAATCTTCTCGAGTGATTTGAAAAGAGATAAGTAACTCTAAACTTACTCATGCCATGTTGTCATATTCCTAACTAGACTTCTATAACGAATACAATTTTGGTTATGCTCTTTAAATTACTCAGTGCCTCTCTTGAGGTGATCTAACGAAATATTTGTAGTTACAATAAACTGCCCGAGCGTGGCGTAGTTATACTACTTAGTTTTGCAGGTCTTACAACAAGACAATTCGATGAGCATCCTTCTCGAATTGCGAAGCAACCCATTCCAAGGGGCAATGACCTGCTCGAAAAAGGAAGATAAGCGTTATTATCTCCTTGACATTTAATGCTCTATGGCTATTATCTCCTTGCATAAATATCACATCATAAGATATCATGTCTCAAATCGCATAGACTACAAATCATCGACTAAGTTAATCGTTGACCTATTCTCCATACATCGACTAAGTCATCTATGCTTTCTCAAGTGGAGTTTAATTGCTATTAACAATCTAAATTCTAACCATAGCACTTTATGTTGATTGTTTCCATCTTTCTCGAAAAGCTTCTATTGTACGATCTTGAGAATAGCAATGCAAGACCTTTCATCATAAAGGCATGCTCGAGATTTGGGAAGAACTTCTTCCTATTTTTGCAAAACTTGCAGAAATATGAGAACAAAGATAGCCCCTCTATGATGTGAAATTGTAATCAGGCCACAGTAGCCTCGAACAAACAAAAGACCAATATACGGTGCACGTCAAGAATGAGCTCCTACAAAAATGATGAGGAGTTCATTGACAAGTGGGTATTGCTACTCTGACTTGTGGATACCCCTGGAAGAGTTCCAACAAATAAGTGATACGATCTCCTTATAATTGCTTCAGTATATGAACATCTGCATTATAACATGAATGTTACGATAGTTCATAAGCATGAAATAATTGTTCTTGCACTCATATTATGACACATTACACATAGGTGTCTCTTGGACCTCTTCAGTGTCCTCGAACTTTCATATGTAAACTGCTTGCACGAAAATTCTTTCTCAGATGCATGACTTATTACTTGCATCATCGCATATTATTCATGAAGCATGATGGCACAACTTTTATAAATATCTGGCTTTGTTTACTTTCCACGAAATCATGTTCATTTCCTTTCTTTTGAAAGGGGATAGATCCCCCTCTCTTACTTATAGTTGTCGGTAATATGCTCTAAAGGTCATAGTGCAGGATGGTTCCTCTTCCTTGAGCCTTGAGTCGCAGTGGATCATTGTACATACTCTAGCGAACAACTAGCTCGAACTTGCTATCGCAAAGTCGCAAAGACTTTCACATCTGATGGTCAAGCTCCATGACAAATCTCTATGTCTCTTTAGGGGTCTGCAGCATTCTTTCATAGCTGTTGTAAGCTAACCAAACCATGGCTTCAATAGCCTTGCTCATATCATGGTGAAATCTTTCCGCTTCTTACATTTTATATCTCAAAATTGCTGTTTTTCAAGGGGGCAGAGTCCCTCAATAGTATATTGTATTCACACGCCATTTCTCGTGCTATAATAATTTATCACTCACTAATAAATCTACAAGTGCATGAGTAGTTGTTTTGTCAGGATCAGAGAACCATCTGAGCTTCTAATGGTGTCTATGCTCGAGAGCCATCACCATTAGAATGATCTATCCTCGACTATTGCCATGAAAGGATTCAAACGAATACTTCCTCGAAACTAAGGTACACTAAAATGATCTTTTCGAATACGCATCCTCGATCGAGGAGCCCATATATACACTATCAAGGTCCGAGAGCCTTTATGCGCTTATTAGATGAACTTCTCATATCTTTCAGTCGACATGTCATTATTATACTTGCAAAACATGTCTTGGACTAAGCTGCAGGACAAGCATACCCCGAGAACACTGGGGCAAAATAAGCAGAGATACGTAACTCTCGCTCTGACCTTAGAGAGTTCATACTTTAAACCCGGGATATAGATTATCAGTCTAATGCACATAGTGGTAGCCCACTCGAGTACTCATGGGAGCTGTTATATCTCATATACGCAGTTACACCCATTTAAACATGACTAGTCACTTGAACGGATATCCTCTTCAGGATCGTCCTTAAAAAGACATTCTCTTCAGAATCATCTGCATTCGAGGAACTCCTACCCAGTTTCCTCGAGGATATCCTCTTTAGAATCGTCTGCATTTGAGGAACTCGTACCCAGTTTCCTCGAGGATATCCTCTTCAGAATCGTCTGTATTCGAGGAACTCGTACCCAGTTTCCTCGAGGATATCCTCTTCAGGATCATCCTTAAAAAGACATTCTCTTCAGAATCGTCTGTATTCGAGAAACTCGTACCCAGTTTTCTCGAGGATATCCTCTTCAGGATCGTCCTTAAAAGGACATTCTCTTCATAATCGTCTGTACAAAGGTATCCTCTTCAGGATCGCCTGCAAAAGAGCCGTATACTTAACATCCGGCCATTATAAGCGCTTTACAAATAACTCATAAGCCGTGTACTCGACATCCGGTATTGAGAAAGGCCTAGATTTTCATGTTCATGAACAATGGGTGGACTATCCCTCGAACCTAAACACATATATTTTATACCTTAATGAGAACTAGACTTGTTCTCGAGTATACTTCTTGGATCGATCTATCATATCGTCAATACATCAGAATGAAAATGACTTTATTCTCGATGTTCTCGAATTCACTTTGTGCCTCGTTAATATAGGTCTACTCCTTCTGTTAGGTGATTACCATCCATCTCCTTCTGATAGACGCCATTTTATTGCCTTAACCCTACGAGTATTGGGGCTTCTTGATCAGGTACCTCCTCGAACTGAGCGGCGGGAATTACACTCTCATCTAAAGTCTCGGTCTGCCAAATGCCACCCCAAGACTTGGGGGCTCCGAGATGAGTAATGGCTCCGAGGTTATCTATAATGAGAAGTGTTTATATATGGGAGATTGTAATGCATCTGAAAGGTGTGTAAGTTGTCTGGAAGGTGTGTAAGGTGTTTTGGAGGTATTTGAGAGGTTGTGTTTTTGTTTTTTCAATGATTATTGGTCTACGGATCTCTTCCTATGACTATTCTCGACGGTCCTCAGACTGGGGCATCGTTCCTTCTCACACTAATGCGTAATACCTCCTCGATTCTCACTCGAATCTCGGGCCACGACATTATACATCTACTCGGGTTCGACACATCAACCTGATTTATACTTCTCAAACCCGGACTAAGGGTTCTATGCTTTATTTCTCGGGACATGAGAAATGGCAAGCGGGTCGGTTGGGCGGATGTAAATAAGCTTAAATGCTTGTGTACCTTGTTCGAGGTCAGATGATTACAGCTCTTGAGTTTGGTCTAGAGCTCTACTCGAGAGAATCTTCTCGAGTCTCACTATTTCTGCATTATGGATACCACATGTGGCATCTCTTACGGTGTCTTCTACTCTTCTATCTCTCCTCGACAACCGAGGATGCATATGATGACAGTCTCTTCTCTCTGATGTTATATTACACTCGAGCTGGTCTTCTCGAGTCTCTGGCTTTCACTGGGGCAAGTTCTTCACGTGCAGTTCTCGGTGGTTATTCTCGAGGTCTGAGTCTAATACTTCTCGATCAGAAGCAGACGTCATAGTTCCCCAGTAAACTTTTCATCTCGACAGTGGATATATCTTAGCCGCTCCTAATGGGGCATATTTCGGGACTAGCGGGAATCTCCGCTACGTTTCCTTCTCGACAACAAATTATATTGGGCTAAATTCTTGGCATACATCTCTAGCTTATATTTCTTCTCGAACTTATGTCTTCGAGGTCAAATGTTGATCATCACAGTCTTATTACATCTTCTCTCTTCGTACTCAACATAGTATTGATAGAAGTCTCCTTCTCGAGCTTATCTTCTCGAAGTCCTCGAGACTCATGTGTTTAACCTCATTTAGGCATATCTCTTGCCTCTATTCACAATGCTATTCGATATCGCTTCTCATTTATTATTCTCGAAATTTTGAGTTAATGCTTCTCGATAAAAAATTGTGAAGATCATCACATGATACTTTCTTGACTAACGTTTGAATCAATGACAGTAGTGGGAATCTCCACTCCTCTTTATCATCTTCTCAAGCAACAGGACATCTGCTCTAGTATCTCTGTGGGGCAGATTATTGAGATCATCACCTATCGGCTTCTCACTCGAAAATTTGAATTGATGACTCTCCTTTCGTCACAAATTGACATAACTGTCAATCGCCCTTTATGATACGTGCATTCGACAAGGTACGTGCTAATGCTTTTATTGCTTTAATTTCTCCTCGATGCTAACCTGTCATAGGTTTTCGATCCAAGTCAGTTTTTCCCGAACTTGGAGAAACTATATACTCCACGTTATCAAGCCCACCCTATCTTCAGACTTCAAAGTATAGGCTTGATAAGAGGCACTTGACGAGTCCAAATTAGTACGGCCCGCGACTAGGCCGGGCCAAGTTCGATAAAAGGTCCAACCGGCCTCTGGAAGCTTCTAGGTCGGTTCCTAATTGATTTCCTACCGAGAAGGAGTTCCATAACCTAGCTCTATAAATAGGGATCAACCCCTCGTGGTTAAAGGTACGCTCTATGCACCACAATCCATACCCTATTAACAATTACTCTTACTGACTTAAGCATCGGAGTGTCTACCCTCGAGAGATCCCGAGGCCCCCGTTTGCAGGTTTTAGGGTTTTGACTCCACCATGGCCGCCGATTCAACCAATCGGAGACGTTGGTGCAGATCCATGCTTCGTCAATAATGTGCCAGGCAATTTTGATCTTTTCTTTAGCTTTGGAATTTTATTTTGCATGTGCTCTATAATTAGAACATCAAAATTTCATTGTATAAATAAATACTAATAAATTCGGCTGTTTATCCAGAATCCATTTGATCCAACGTCATTATTTAACAGATCGATGTTCTTGTGTGTGAGGAACCCAAAAAATATCTTTTTACAGTAACACCTAAAGCCACTTGAGTGATGATTAATTTACTTTCGAATTGTTAAAAGTAATTAAAATTAAAATTAAATTACCACTTCTCTTACATCCCTTCTTCATTAACATTTTCTTGTACAATACAATCATCTCAAGCGATAAGACATATGTACTACTAAATAAATTCGTGTAGAGAATAACTTATTCAACATTTTTGTAATTAAAGTTCATACGTAATCTTTCGTAGCTAAATAACAAAAATGATTAGTATGTGTTGATCTTTTTTTCCGATTAAAAGTCATCATATACTCCTTTTCAGAATAATTTTTCCATGACAGACCGAGTAATTAACATGAATTAATCTCCCAAATATTTTGTCATTTACATTGCAGAGGTTAGTATATCTGGAGTTTTCTGGATTCTTAATTAGACAGGAACAACTTATGCGCGATTCATATGCAGCTTTGTGATATGCACTAAAATATTTATTTACTGTAAATTATCTGTAATCACAAATTATAGTACTGCACCAAAAAGGGTCCTTCGGAAGAATCAAAAGTTGTTTAATTAAAAACATTGATATATTTTCTTATACTATTGTGATGAGAATGAAGTGAATCATCTTTTTTTCTTTTTACATATACAACCTTTGTAGGTATGGCTGTTTGGCCGACTTGCGGAAGATGAGAGAAATCCCTAAGACCTCGCACAGCCGGGAGATACTACCGCCGAACACGTTGAGAATCCCCTCACAGATCGGATCCTGGAAATCCTCCGGTGGCTCTAGTGGTTCGGTCGGAGTAACCAGGAAAGATGTGAGATGTAACCACCTGAAGTATGGATTAACTCTAGCAAGGAAGTCAAGGGAGTTTTGAGTTGGACCAATTTTCAGTTGATCCATACATATACTGTGTAGCTGAGAACTATCGCTCCAAATAAGTAACCACACTACTAATCCACAATTAATAATTGGTTCATCCATACACAAGCAATTATAAATAATCAATCTGGACTTCCTTTTACAGTTCAGCCGAGAGAGAAAGCAAACGTCCCTTCTGAAAATCGGGTTTGTAAAAAGGAAAGGAGAGGAGAGATGTGGGGGGAGATTTGTGAGAAAATGTAACTATGTTTACATAATGTGTGACCCGGAAGGACGGAACTGTAATTTCAGTTTATTAGTTTCTATTTTAACATTATAGCTAATAATCTTGAGTCTAATAAGTAACCTTATAATATTGAAAAATTATGGGTTCAAAGTTAATCAGCTTTGACGAGTCCTATTTACTCTACATAAAACTGATAATCAAAAGCATGGTTATCAAATTGTGATACGTATCGTGTATCAAAAACTTAAATTTATGATATGCGTATCATATCGTGTATCATACCGTAAGATACGTTTTAATATAATAATATATATAATAAATAATAAAAATCATAAACTCTATATGTAATTGATATATTTATATTTTTTTATTGTTCAGTTATAAACAAATAAATTGATTAAGTTAGATTCAAGATTATTTGAAAGTTACAGAAATTAGTTATTTATAACATGAATAATGATCGTAAAACTTATGTAATAAATACTATTCTTCATAATAGTTGTTATTATTTTCATAAATTTAATAGTGAAAAAATTTATATAAACATGTATTACATTGATTTAACATGAATAAAATAATATTTTTAATTTTTTTTAAACTATAATATATTAAGCAATTTTATCATCAATTAAAAAAGATCATGTTTATGAAAGAAATAAATAAAAAATATCTATTTTAAAAAACATTAAATGAAATTCCCTCTTAATTTGAAATTTAAAGGTTATTATGAAGTAACAATTTGAATTCTCTTAAGAAAAAAATTATTTTTTGCCTATGTTTTTGTATTGTACGATACACAATCGTATCGTGTATCGTACGATACGTATTGGTAATTGACCGATACACAAACGTTTGCTATACATAACATGATACGTATCGAAATCCTTAATTTTAATACGTATCGTGCAATACGTATCGCGTATTGTACGATACTTACTACTATGATCAGAAGGCAAGGCAAAAAAACTTCCAATTATCCTTTGTCCCAAAATAGTGATACAAGTTGCAGAGTTATTTTTTAGACTGGCTCATTAACAAAGGAAAATAGTTTGCGAGTGTTTTTTTCCTTTTTTTTTTTTGGTCATTTTCAATATAAATACTTTTTAGATACTATAACTTTTATATCTAATCATCATTGGTTGTGCTGAAAAAATCATGTTAAATTTTGATCTACGTATTTGTTTTTTATTTTTCATTTTTAAAGGAATATGCTGATGAAGTGATACAATATAATACTACTATTAACTAATTGGTCAGTGATATTGTCAGTGCTATTTTTAGCTTCCAGATCAAACTTGTGTTTCTTTCCATAAGTATCCTAATGAAGTCAACGATCTCTATATATTTTCTTTTTCTCCCTTTGACGGCTCTCTCGTTAATCTCCGGTGAACTTTCTCCGATTGCCCGCCGAAATCCTCTCCATATCAATTTTCCTCCAAAACCTTTCAGTAACCTCCCTCCAAAAATATAAAATTAAGGGCCGCAATGTCAAGGATTGGAGTATACAATCAGCATCTTCATCTATATCGAATAGTTCCAATTTATCATCACTTTAAACAGAGAAAAAGCTTATCGACCCAAACAAAAAGCCCTAAGCTGAAAAGTTTCTTCTTTGAGTTGTTCAATCTTCAATTATATCAAGTAAGCTCTTTAATGCTTCGATGTTGGTTTATTTTCTAACTTTTTTTATGAGTAAATTTGCATTCGATTATTGAGATAAAGAAAAAAAAAATACCGAATGAGTCTACTAAATATTCATGTGAATTTTATGGAGTTCTTGAATTTAATCTAACATGATCGTATTTTATGCTTTGTTTTCTAGAGAAAGGCAGTATTCTAATCCCCCTTAAAGATCAATCAATATTGCTATATTTGTGTGCTTGAAGGGACTTTTTTTTTATGGTATGTGATATATTCTTCTCCTAATTTATTGATTATCATTGTAAGGCAATTCATAATCATAACATTAGGTACTCTCATTATATAAATGATTGATTGGAATTAAATTAGTTAGGTATTGTTTGAGAGGAAAATAAGACATTTTTTTTTATCCAATGTGTTATAGTGCAGCTTGTTATAACTACTCCTAAATCATCTATTTATTCACCTAGTTGTTGATTTGTTAAATACAGTAACAAGAAGTTAGTGTTGTGATGTGATTATAAAAAATCAAAAAGATTGCGGTGTGTGTTTGGTCACATTCAAGGCAATACACAAGGTCGATTAATGTTGTCAATTGCGTATGATCAATAGCTTTCATTCTTTTGTTTCTTGTACAGCCCCGGTTGAGAGCTCATGGCACATTATAATGTTGAAGATAATGGGTTATCTATATCAGTTCCTACCATCATTCAAAAGAATGCGACGGCAGTGGACACAACTAACCTACGTGCTACCGTGTATAGTTCTCGCGAGGATCTCATAAAAGCGGTGAAAGAATTTTACTCAATTCAGGGTTATAGCTTATCAATCAAAAGTTCAAGAGCAAATAAATATGTTGTCATTGGATGTGATAGAGGGGGAGTATATCGGAATAGAGTAAATACCCCTATTAAAGAGAGAAAAAGGAGAACTTCTACTTGCCTTAGTAGCTGTCCTTTTCAAATAGCTGGTAAGATGCAACTAGAAGGTTTTTGAAAAATATTCATCAAATGTGATTCACATAATCATGAAGCTTCTAAATATATCTCTAGGTACCCATCCGAGCGAGTGTTGTCAGAAAAAGAGATCTTGGATGTGAACAATATGACTACAGCTGGAGATCCACCTTGCAAAATAATCGCATTGATTCGGAAAAATAATCCTGATTCTCGGATTATTTCTTGAGAAGTTTACAATAGGAAAAGAAAAATTGCAAAGGAAAACCTTCAAGGGCGTTCTATCATTCAAGCCCTATTCGAAGAATTTGGTGAGGCCGGATATCTATTTGACTATAAGCATGATGGGAAAGGTAGTTTAACTCATGTATTTTTTGCACATCCTGAGTTGATTACATTGAGTAGGAGTTATTCAACTGTTTTTGTCATGGATTACACATACAAGACCAACCGTTATAAAATGCCATTACTTGAGATTATTGGTATGACTAGTTTTAACACGTCATTTTATTCATACTTTGCATTTTTAAGAGGAGAAGGGGAGGGAGATTACAATGGGCATTACGTGTTTTTGATAGAATGTTCAGTGACGGAATTTGTCCTTCTGTTATTGTAACTAATAGAAAATTGGCACTGATGAAAGCTATTAAAGAGGTTTTCCCTACTGTTTAAATCTGTTATGTGTTTGGCATATTGAGAAGAATATTCTTGCCAAAAGTAAACCTCATTTTGAAAAAACAGAAGATTGGGAAGACTTTTTGACAGCATGGAATAGGGTTGTGTACTCTTCTACAGAGGAGGTTTTCAATCAAGCATGGCATGAGATGGAGCTTGTATTCAATGAAAAGGAAAATATCTGAACTATCTTCGAGATACATGGATTCCATACAAGGAACATTTTTTTAGTGCATGGACAGATAGAAAGTTACATTTTGGAACCTGTTCTTCATCAAGAGCAAAAGGTGCACATTCAAAATTGAAAGGATACTTACTCATCTCTACTAGAGATTTGTTGGGGGTCAAGCAGAGAATGTCTCTTCTTCTTGAAAATGATCTTAAGGAAATTAAAGCAAGGATAGCACAAGAAAGGATTCGAGTTCCTCACAAGTGCAATGTTCCCTTTTTCGGACAAGTTATGTACCGTTTGTCATTGTTTGCCTTGGATAAGTTAGAACAACAATTTGAGAGGTTAAAAATCACAAGATGAGTAAGACATGTAGTGGTAGTTTCACGGCCACTATGGGATTACCTTGTGCACACATAATAAGTTCTTGGATAGGAAAATCAATACCTTTAGCATCTATACATCCGCAATGGCGCATTGACACAAGGGATTCTCTTTTTTATTGATGGCCAGGCGCATAATGGTGATTCTCTCTACCATGGATTAGTTAGTAGGTTGGGGGGAAAATACATGCAAATACCTCTCAATGGGAAGAAAAATATTAAAGAAAAATTGCATGAACTAGTTAACGAAGAGGAGTCTCCATTGAATTTTGAGCCAGAGGTGCAACAAGGTAGAGGAAGACCATCTAAAGGAAAAAAGACAAAAGGATTCAGTTCAATAACTAGAGACCCGTCACAATTTGAAGTTGTTGAAGCAGGATTGAGGAGAGTAACCCCTAGATGTGGAGAAGGTAGTAGTCAGACAAGCCAAATCGCCACCATTAATTTGAGTGAAAATCAAATCTCAACAGATCTGGATGATAAAGATCCAATGAATTTTGTGATTTGAATTTCCCACCTACTCCATGTGATGAGTTTCAATGGCATTGAAGCATAATTTCAGGTATTTATTGTTGTTTCGTTAATTTTTGGTGTTTGATTTTCATCTAAACTCTTTACAAATAAAAATCAAATTTATGTTTTGGTCTCATTATTGCAGGTTTGAATTTACTGTTACCTTATAGAAAAAGAAATCCATATGAAATAAAGATTATGTACAGCTGATTTGTGTGCTTTGCAAATATCGTTGGACAATGATGTTACCTCTTGAATGCTTCTAGTATTTCCCCAACTGTTTTATGGTATTCTGTAGCAACAAAATTTTTAAGTTCTTGTCATTCTACTAATAAAAACAAATGGGTAGTTCTTTACCTTTTTGGATGCTTCTTATTTTATTAAAGCAGTTTATGGTATTTTGTATCAGTCGAAATTTTTGAGCTTCTTGTTCTACTAGTTAAAACATTTCATTGTTTTCAAATGAATGTGTGTTTAAAAACACTCTTCTTAAAAGCAGCAAAGTGTTGAACTATAATGAATTTGAGTACTGCACATTGGAAGAGAGATGTGTGGTGTAAAATCTTTTTGTTGATAGTTTCTTGTTATGTTCCTAAAAGAACAGTATGTTTGCAAGCTCGTTAATGCAGAGCACCTTTATATGTATAGCTCTGGTATTTGATTCTCAAACGGGACCCTATGAAGTTGGTTTTGGATCAAAAGCATTTATAGTCAAGTAAAATCAACGGTAATGCATTTTGGATCAAAAGTATTTAAAGAATATCCAAACAGGAGATAAATATATTTAGTTTTCTGAGATTTAAGAGAGCTGTGAGAGGGAAAAAAAATAGTAATTTGACTTTATAAGAGTATTTTTGGAAAAGAATGTAAGTTTTGATATGGAAGCTAAAAATAGCCCTGGCGTTAACTAATATACCTGCAAAACGCGAAAGCAATATGCAACCTTAAATAAATTAAAAAGAAAAAAAAAGCAAAGGGAAAACCCAGGAGGAAGCGTATGAGCGCGCAAAAGTGAAGGCAAAAAAGAAAAAGATGTGGGAATCGATCTGCTTAACCGTCGCAGCCACCGCCGGCAACAACATCGGCAAAGTTCTTCAGAAGAAAGGCACCCTCATTCTCCCTCCTCTCTCTTTCAAGCTCAAGGTTTTTTTTCTTATTCTATCTCCATCTCTATTTCTTTACGTTTCTGTTGACCTGTTTGTATTCGATTTACTGATTTAGTTTATGCTCAATCCGAATTCTTGCTGGTAGTTTATTGGATGCCTTTTCAGTTTCTTCAATCTTAGATTTCGGATCAAAATGCTGTTTCAGAAAAATGTAATCACTATTCGGTGTTGCAGAATCATCCGTTTAAGTTACCGTTTGACTGTTGGTTCTTTGATATAAAATCTATTGCTTCGTTGTTCTGGTGCACGAATTTTAAATCAATAATTTGGTGCTAGTATAAGTTAGATGAAGGATCAAATCTAAAATACACTTTTAAGACTCCATTATTATTTGTTGAACTGTTAGGATTATTTGTGATACTATGTTGACCATGAATTTTGGGTTGTCCGGAATGTTCCACTGGCCTGACATACTCTTGCTTATCTTCCTGATCAAGATGTTAGTTTCCTGATGGCCTGAGTGGTGTTGAGCTTCTTGAACTGGGTGAAAACCATGAACTAGATTTAATGTTGGTTGACAGTATTCATGTGTGAGCAAGGGTGGCAAAACTAGAGGGCCAAAATCCAAATTGATCTATGTTCGATCTATTGATTTCATTTAATTGTGCAGTAATCTACCATGAACGTGTCTTTGCTCAGTAGTATAGGCCTTTTTCGTCGTTTTGTCTTCCGGTGATGGTGTTTAACAGTCAATGAATGAGTACCTTAGAACTTTAATTTGTTTAATCTGTGAATTCGGTGCTTTATAAGTACTGTAGGTTCTTTGATAGTAAGTTGAATTTGATCAACTGAATTTTCAGGCTCTAGTTTGATATGTAAGGTAATAAGCTGTTGCAATTTGTGACGTATTCCTGCAGGTTATAAGAGCATATGCTTCCAATAAAGCTTGGGTTGTGGGTTTTATCATGGATATATTTGGAGCCATGTTGATGCTGCGAGCACTGTCTCTGGCCCCAGTAAGAGCTACTACCTGCAACTTTGTTAATAATTATGGGAAATTAGAATCCGAGATCATAATTCCTGTTTATCACTTTTCACAAGTTAGCGATCCTCTTCTGCCGATTATTGTCTTTGCACAGGGAGCAGAAACCTTGCTTAATTAACTGTCTAGGTATTGATGAAACTCATTGCCAATTTCTCAGGTTTCCGTTATTCAACCTGTTTCTGGCTGTGGACTTGCTATACTCTCAGTGTTTTCCCATTTTTATCTGAAAGAGATCATGAACGCAGTTGACTGGATTGGAATTATTCTTGCCGGTATCGGCACCATAGGTAATGTAAGTTCCCTTTATACATACATCTTTTGAGTGCATTCTTTTGAGAGTACACGGCAGGTGATTTTAGCTTTTACTTTCTAGAAATCGTGGGTTCTTATTCATCATTTTAATCTTCATATTGAGGTATGAATCATCTAAACTGTTGAACACATTGGAAGGCGATCTTGATTGCCAATTGCTATCTTACCTTTATATAGAATTCTGAGGAAGTTCTAGGTGGTGCAGACCACATTAGTCCTTGACCTCAGTTATTCCTGAAAA
Organism: Oldenlandia corymbosa var. corymbosa; assembly: GCA_949775105.1. Classification (NCBI taxonomy): domain Eukaryota; kingdom Viridiplantae; phylum Streptophyta; class Magnoliopsida; order Gentianales; family Rubiaceae; genus Oldenlandia; species Oldenlandia corymbosa. The sequence continues at coordinate 6,243,362 of OX459119.1, read as the reverse complement.
TGTCACTATGGCTGGGTTCCATGTCAATTTTGAGATCCAAGTTCTGACAAGCTCGAAGGGTCAACCCTCTTCAGTTGCTATATATCTACTAAAGTTAGACAGTTGATCCTGCAGTGGTTAGGTTCTGCAAAGGTGTTGGAGCTATTCAAACTTTAAAATATCTGACTTCAGCAAAAAGCTGTAATATTTATCATTATGAATTTCGATGTTTAACTTAGTCTTCATGTGAAATATGAGCAAAAGTCAGAAGGTTTGGAGGTGTGGAATTGGTAATTATATTTTTTTCCCTGTTCTTCACACCATGGCAATCAGGTGCTGTTTACTGCAGCTGACACCCAAACCCTTTCACCTCAAGCTCCTATCTCGTGATGTTTATATTTGTGTTACTCTTCTATATGATATGCTGTCAGCTAAAAGTCGGAATGTATTCTAGATGAAGACATGCTGGAATTGAAGAAAGCAGACAAGGAAAAGAACTTTCTAGTTTTCTAGAGCTTACATTAATGTATTTTAAGCTAGCGAGTTCCATGAAAGTATTCCAATTTTAAATCACTGATGATTCTTCTATGGAAATGGGACTAAAGATAATGCCTCCTAAAAGATCCTGTTTTGAGTGTGGTATGAGCATGCTAATTGCTTGCCTCTCATGACTGTTTGGTCTTCTAGTGCTTGAGATTTTATTCGCTATTTCCTTTATTTTTCCGAGCAATACATCTGCAAAATTTGAGCATCTAGCACGGCTAGTTTAAACTCCTTTACGTATTGGGCTCTAAGTTTTCTTGTTTGTTATCTTTTCCTTGTAGGTGTTGGAGCTGGGGGAGAGGAGCAAAAGTCATCCTCCATCTCAATTTTCCGTATCCTGTGGCTAGCGTGTGGCGTTGCTATCTTGTTTGTAGGTATCTTACCCTAATCACATCTTATAAAAATTCATTTCACAGGCATTTCTAGTAAAATGAGTTTTTTGTATTAATTGCTGGAATGACTGTGTCTTTATCGAAGTATAAGGTCAAACTGCTGTTGCCCTTCCAATGCATGTAGTTTATTGACGTATATTAAAGGAGCTGAAACAAGTCAAATGTATTATATAATTTGTTTTTAAATATGTTATGGACTGAACTATAATGTAATGGTTATGTCATGAATGCAAATTTGACCCTGTAGGTCCTTGTACTTTTAAACTTTGGAGATTTGTTATCGTAAACCAAACTGGAAGCATAAGGGCGTCTACAGGCAGATAAATTGTTAACTTGACTGGTGATTAGATACTAAATGAATAATTATTGTGATAAAGAAAATATTATGTTTGATGAAATTCACTATATTAAATCTAATTTCCATATTTGTTTTGAGATCTGGCTTTTGATTGAATTTATAGGCTAGTTTTCTTGGGTGTGAATTTAACCTGAAGGCTAGACAGTTGAGAACATAATTGCGTGACTGAGCCTCTTAGTACCTGGACATGGGCGTGGTCGTTAATGTATGTTTTTTACTTGAAGAATTACTTAAAAATTAATATCTTGTGTTTGTTGAATACACACTGATTAGTGCTGGCAATTATTGAAATACAAGGCCTTACTGAAGCTAACTATTCTTTGTATAATTTATGTTTAGGGTAATATCAAAACGACAAGTTCATCAGTATCTATGATTTTTGTATATTGCTTGAAACATTGTGATTAAAAATTGAGTAATTGAAGGTCTCTTGGAAGATTATACCTATCTTGATAGCTGACTTCCGTCCTGAGTATATTAGTTACGGTTAGTATGAGTACATATAATAGAAGTTAAAGAAAAGTGGTTCAAACAAATGTAAAAAGCTAAAGTCCAAATCTGAATATCTAAATTTGCCGGGTAAGTTCCTAATCTCTTTTTCCTTTGCATACGGAGTTTCTGTCTCCTTTGCATACGGAGGTTTATCTACATTTGGTGTCCTTTCGCTGAACTGAAGTTTTTTATGTTATCAGCAACTACTCGTCTTTCTTGAACTGAAATACTAGATTTAAAACTTGCTTTTTAACTAATGTACTAATGGCAGGTTCTTCTCAATGGATGGCTTCGAATATACCGACGTCATCGAAGAGAGCAAGAATTGGTGAGTCTACTTGAGTCTTCACTCTTCAATTTTTATTTGTCAATATTGTTTTGAATTTCAGTGGTTCCTCTGACTGATCTTTTATGTGTTTTACGATTTCGGATCCCTTCACCCGCTTTATGTTTTCCTATCATGCAGGTGCAATATGAAGTTATTGAGGAAGTAATTTATGGCTTGGAATCTGGCATTTTGTTTGGGTATTTCCTCAAGCCATCTTCTTTATTTTTTTAAGTTTCTCTATCTGGTTTTTCTTTTGACTTCTGTAGAGATTATAGCCATGCAGTTGGTTTTTGTTCCATCATTACTTCTAGCCATGTGTATGCATTGAGAGCTTTGTTAGAAGTATTTTGGTTCTGTTCCTTTTCTAAATATGCTTTAGATTTGAGATCTCCAGCTGTTCGGTCTTTTGTGAAGCCTTGTTAATTAGTTGAGGTGTTGATTTCCCTTGTTGCGTTCTTAGAAGCCCTTTGGCGGAAATAAGACATAAAAAACATTGTCTTCCATGAGGCATTTACTTTCTTGAAAGCGCTGTTTATAACCTCTGGCATGAAAATGTTATATTGCATTTACTTTTGATACCCTGCCTCAATCATGCTCTTTGATTCTTCGACTACTACTTAGAAATTTGTTTGATCTGGCTGCAGGATATCGTCGGTAATATCCAAGATAGGATTTGTGCTGTTGGAGCAGGGGCTCTCAAAATTAATAGTTCCCGTATGCATTTCAATGAGTATATGCTGCAGCGCTTTTGGATTTGTTTATCAGGTAACTCCACCACGCATCCATCACAGCTACTAAATTTTTATCTGTTGAATCAAGTATGTTTCTTTGTATTTCTGTGGTTATTGGTCTTAAGAGAATAGTTTGGTCTACCTAAAACAAAGAATATACACCATATATTGTTGGTGTCAACATTTTTATTTTTTGTTTTCAATGGGAGCCACTTTAGAACTCTTCTTCTTAGGCCCATCAAAACATTTGGAAGGTGAAATGATTCTTTTGTGTGGCTACTGTGGAATCCATCTCTATGTTAAAACTCTAATAATGTTTTTCTAATTAAACAGACAAGGGGTTTGAAGCACGGCAGGGCCATTGTTGTGTCCACTTGTGCTGCTGTTGCATCGATTGTGACCGGTGTACTGGCTGGTATGCTTGCTTTGGGTGAACAGTTGCCTTCAGCACCTGTTGCTCGTTTTTGTCTTTTGCTGGGGTGGTAAGTGGTGATTATCTTCAGTTGTGGACCTTTCTTATTTATTACTCGGATAAGTAGTACATGTTGCCAAGTGTTATGAATCTGTCTTGTACTTGTGGAAAAATGTATGGGGTCGGAGTTATTGCTTTCTCCTGTTTCTTGCATATCTTTCTCCTGCTTCTGCTTTTGAGGTTCTAAGCTAAGACACTTGATGTTTGTTACGCAGGTTGTTCATCATTTCTGGTGTGGTTTTGCTAGTAGCTTCTGCAAGGCTAGTTCGGTACCTTCCACGCCCGTGGCGACGCATTTTATTAAGCAGTGTAGAGAGAAACGCTGGCCTCAGGCATTCAAGTTCCACACGACCTAGAGAACAGAATCACAGTACTGTTATTCAAGCAAGTACATTGCATCATCTAATGACGTCTCCCAAAGCAAAACCTTGAAGTATCCAACTCAGATGGAAAACTGTCCCTGCTTTAGCTGCTGCAGTGCTACTGTAAATGAGCTGACACAGAAACTTAGGTATTCGTTCTCTTCTTGATTATGGAGTGTACAGGGTGGATTTGAAAGTATTTTCTGCTCAACAACTGACAGTTGGGTGGAGTTTGAACGGCAATCAGGAGTGCATTATTGATCCCTCTTTTGTTTCCTTGTACCCATGATTCACTTGCTTTAGTTCATGATCATGAGACTACTACTTTTGATTTGACAAAATATGGAACCAAAAGCAAAGGGAAAAAAGCCATTTCTAGATTATGACTACTTAGTTGTGCAACTTGTGAAGCTTGTTTTCAAGGGTTTTCCAATTTCCACGTCCCAAGTTTTGAGCTTTGGATATATTGTCCGACCAAAACCCACTGAGGTGGTGAAAGGGCAAAATATTGCTGCTCGGAAGAAGCACAAAAATGGGGTCATCTCCGAGGGGGAGTCTCTCTAAAATTTTGAGGACAAGGGAGGGCCTGCCGACTTTTATGATGCCCCTACCGCAATTGGTTAGCGTCCATTTCTTACAATATGCTGGGCTTCTCCTGGCAGGTTGATCGATTATTGCATAGATGAACAGAAATAACGCCTCAATAACAAAGGAACAGTGGAACAGTTGCTAGCAATTGCAATCGATGTTATTGGAATAGGTCTTAAAAATTGGCTGAGCCAATAAGAACTTAACACCAAAATTTTTGGGTAAAACCACACCATTTTTTTCACGTGCAGCTCTTTCAAAGTTTCACTGTTCTAAAACCACCGCGTTGTTAATGGGAATAACATCACGCAAGTTCAACAATGTGCGCCTCTCCATTCCTTTCATCATTTTTCTAAACCTGAGGTTAATGAATAAGAATTTTGGACTTAATTCTGGTCGTTGTCAACTAGCTGTGGATTGAATGATTCTATTGTATTAGACCTCTCGCTCGGTTTAACTAGTCTGGATCCAACCGGCTTGTAGAACTTTTTGATCGTTTCCCAACAAATAGTTTACATTCGGCTCAAAAAAGTTCTGAAGGTGACGTGTTATATCTTTTTACGAATTTCTTTCCATTTGATCATTTGCAAATATAATTTAGATCTGACTCGGGTTATCTTGAAATGAATATTACCAATTTCGTCCCACATAATTTTGTTGGAGAACTGTCTGTCGAAGTTAATCACTCAGGAAGTCCGCTGGAGAACTGAGCTATGCCTTGGACTGAAAAGAACTAGGCATCAAGAAACAATTTTGGCCGAAATATTTTAAGTGTATAGTAGTAAATATACAGAGTAGTGGATGAGTTTGTAATAGAGACATTATTTGGTTGTAAATATGCTCTATTTTCCAATTAATGAAATATTTACAGTTTACCCAAAAAAAAAAATTTCGTCTCAAATAATTTTGTTAGACAGTATAGATGTAAGATTTGTCAACTTCTCCATTTCTTATTTTTATTTTTATTTTTTAAAGTTAGATACTCCATATTCTATTGTCTGTATTTACAAATGTTTTCTCCACTTTTCTTTATAAAAAGAATTGGAAAGAAAATGTATTTCCTCCCCTTCGACAAAACCAATAAATGTACTATTATCGTCCCAAAATAAGAGTCTAACAAATACTAAAATGTCGTCCCAAAACGAAAATTCTAATTTCTTGGGCACGCCTGTGCTAGGCAACCACTGCTAAGTTCTAACTAGCAACTACCAAGGAGTACGGGCAAGGCAATTAGAGGCAAGGCCCTGCAAAATGGCACATGCAAAGAGGCCTAAAGAAGTAGGACATGTGGGAGCTACAATAATATTATCTAAACTTCCAATTTACATAAGTAGGACTTGGAGGACTTATGAGGCCCTATCTATTTAAAGACAAGACAACGTTGGTACAATTCCTCCAAATCATTCTGCCTTCTCTTTGCTTTATTTTCAGTGATGAAATCATACGTCTCACATCAATAATGCTGTCACTTCTTTCAAATCTAGAACTTTTTAGCCAAAGCTTTTCTGGGTTAGACATGGAAAAGGTGAGGATTGGGATTTGGGAATTGTTAATGCGGCCTCGCACTAATAATGTAAAGCATGGGCTCAACTCAACAGGATGGAAGAAGAAAATTATGGCTTATGTCCTGGTTTTCTAGTGTTTCAACCTTTTTAAGGGCAATTCCTTCTATTATTCTTTATAAACAGAACGATTATTTTGGAACGGAATATAAACTATAAATCACATCGTTTTGATTAGTACGTATCTATATGATTCTACACTTAGTAAGTGATAATTAAATGTTTAAGATAACACTAGTTTGAAAGAAGTGAAACAAACAAGAGGTCACCATCCAGTTGAGCCTTTCAACTTTCAGTAAATGACATGCCTCAAGACACGCAAGCTTTGGCTACCTAACGCGGTTCCTTTTAACTAAAACAGTAGTACATTCCAAGTGCTACTTGTCAATCCCAGCCAGTGGGAGGTTGGGTATCATTTTCATCATCTCCTTAGTTGCATTAGTTTGAATCAATCAAAAACCATGAGTTGTACTAAACTAGTACCCGTTACACTTAAATTAATCTTATATATACTCGTTCCAAACGCATATTATCTAATATTAACTTTTTCATTCATAACACTCAAACTCGAAACCTTGCCTAAAGTATTTCAAACTCCTATTCCCTTGACCCAACAAGTGTTGCATTAGTAAAATAACCTCACCCACTCCTTAACCAAAAGCACTCAACATCAAGCTGCCATTTTAAAGTAAAGAATTCTCTCAAGTCAAACCCCTTATCAGGTTAGAACTTCAACTTTTTTAGTATGTCCAAAAGGGGAAAAAATTAGTTTTGAGAATAACAAATTCTTCTCAAAAGTAACAAACGCAGGAATCAATGAATCATCATAAAAGTGCATAAATCAGAATCAAACCTGCAGCTGATTTTTTACTTTTTTCTTAAATTTGTGGACAGGAATAAGTTTGAGTTGTTAAGGAGATAAGCTCTAAGTTCTAACTATAGCCATTCAAATGTGGTGAATTTCACTGCTTAATGGGACCATCTAAACAGTTTCACAAGGCACTGTGTTACTGTGTTTTGGCCAAATGATCAACTACCAATATGAAAAACAAATAAGAGAGTTCACTATCTGAATTATCTGATAACATTAATCAGAGTTAGCTGTACCAAACAGATATGAAAATTCTATTTCAATCAAAAGAATGATTTAGGGGTCACATAGTAATGTATTATCTGTGGCCCCAAATGACCAGAATCTCACACAAACTCAAATAATGATGTTTCATATCAGGAATCTACTCTGGAGATTGGCCTACCACAAACTAGGATTTCACTTGGGATTTTTCTCACTTGGATAGCTCCCCAGTTCCTTCATTTTCCAGCTCTCTTGAGGGGCAACTTGATTATGGGAAGGAATGTATTGCTGCATAGGCGCAGTAAAGATGAAAACGAAAAAAAAAAAAAAAAACAATACACCGATTAGTTACTTATGAATAATAATCTGACCCAATTAAAAGCCATGAATGAAACAGCTAATCCTTCATGGCAGAACTGATAAAAAATATACTAGCTTAACCACCGGTAGAGAATTCTAATATAGGATAGCTATATCTAGTTCATGGACAGAACATCAAACGGAGTGATGGTTAACGAGTACCTCCATTTTATCTAATAATTCTTTTGCCGTTGGAGCAGAAATTACTATTTGACGAGCACCTGGTTTGATGAAGCCTTCTTGAACACCATTATCAAACAATGCTAGCAAAGAGTTATAGTAACCATCTACATTGAGTAAGCCTACCTGTATGAACAATTCAGTAGTTAAGACATTGAGATATATAAATTTATTCAGAGAATGAACACACAATTCAAGACTGACTGGTTTTTTGTGGATGCCAAGTTGTGACCATGTTATCATCTCCAATGTTTCTTCCATAGTTCCATAACCACCTATGAAAAGATAGGGTTCATATCTCAGTCACATAAGCAATAAATCCCCAAATCCATTATCTTGTTCGGAGATTACCAGGAAGAGCAATAAAAGCTTCAGCCTCTCGCGCCATTTCAGCTTTACGCTCATGCATGTCTGCAACAATTCGTACTTCCCCAACAGTTTGACCGGAGATCTGTTAAGCCAATTGAGTTAATATACCCATTTTCAACTAGGAAAGATACAGAAAGTCGCGAAGTCTAATTTCGCTAAGAAAATTAGTACCAATACGGTAGGCTATGAACCTCATTGCAAAATAAATCAAATCCACAAGTAAAACACATTTGTGGAAGTGTTACATGTTTCATGGTCAACAGCCAGCAACTGGAAAAGTACTTTCACAAGTCAAAGAGGAACAACCAGCAACTGGGAAATACTTTCACAAGTCAAGAGGAACAATCACAATCTACGCAGCCCACCGTGACCAGAATCAAAGATCTATGGTGAATTTTACAATTTCAAGATATCATTTGATAAATTTTTACAAGAAACAAATGATAGAAGCTGAAGAATGTGACTTGAAATTCAACAACTACTGTTCCCAAGGAAAACAATTAACAGGAGGATTCATACCTCAATCGGTACTAGAGCTTTTGGAATCACCCTGCATGTTAATCAAAATAAATAATTAGTGGGACTGTGGGAGAATAATCCTTACATCGATAAAGCTCCAATCTTCAAAATGATAAACAGTCTCACATCGTACTACCAAAACTAATTAAAGTAAACTCTTTACCCAAGAACATGGCAATTTCCATCAAACACTCTCTGGGAGATCATCCCCATCAAACCAACACTTCCACCACCATAAACCAAATCTATCTTCCGAGTGACCTGAAATGAAATATTCACAAAGTCAAATAGCAAGACCCTACAAACACTATGGAAATAGTCAAACTGAGAAGAAAACCAATCCATTCCCAAAGACCACAAGAAGAACTCAATCCACAGTACCAAGATAACCAATCTTTGAACCTTGGAGAAACTACCAACGTCAAATTGTGGAAGACCAGTTTACTACAGAGATACAACCCACCATTACATGACTCCAAAACTAAACACAATTTCACTAAATTTTACGTTAGTTTGCCAGAGGTTAAATACTAAATAGTCCCTCCTATTGCAAAGACTGAAACTTTTTCAAAAACATCAAAAACCCAATTGAGAAATTCATACTAATCCAACTGCAAATGCGACAATCAATTTACAAAAAAACGAACATCAACCAAAAACAGTCAATCAATCAAATATTAAGGCAGTCGCCTTATCCCATCATAAATAAGAGTAAAAACCAACCAGTTCATTGCCCAATTCAACAGCAGCATCGCTGAAGACTTTCCTGTGGCCCGGGTTGCTGCCGCAGAAAACACAGATTCTCTTAAATTGGGTTCTTGTAGTATTGCTGCTATCCATTATTAAAATTCTTGTATCTAGAAACAAAACACTCTGTTCTCAAGAAAAGGGAATTCAACTACGTGAAGTAATGTTACTTTTTTTAGGCTGAATGGGGGTGAACCAAATCAGAAAGTGAAAACTACGAGTTGATGGAAAAGACAATCTGGGCCTTTCTTGAATGGATTAACAAGAGCAATCTCTCGAGTTAAAGCTAAAAAGAGCGAGCCTTTGAAAATATACTTATTCATTTATGCACAACACAGGTGACGGCACTAAACCCCACTTTGATGACTCCTTCCTTGTTAATTTTGTCGGCTTTTTCCATATGAATTAATTAATTTCAATTAGTAGTATAGCAATTGCTTTACAAGTGTAATTAAGAATCCTCAAAAGAGAAAAGAAAGAAAAGAAAAAGTAATAAAAGATCCATTTTGTTCTAACTTAAGCATTACTTCCACACTAAGCTGATTCTCCATTTTTTTAGTTAAAAATGATTGTCGGGCTTATTATAAGTATCTCAGACAAATCATTTTGGAATAGTGTAAAACTCAGAAATCATAACAGTTTTCTAATTTCAAAATATCATCTATAATAATATTTTCAAGGATTTTAAAATTATAACAAGAATATGAGAACAATAAAAGAGACAATCACCTATAACATTTGTACTATTGGTCCCTATTAATATTAATACTTATTTTGACCATAAAATGTTCAATAAAAAAAATGCTTGTGAAAGTAGACAATTAGACATCTTTAACCTTAAAAACTAAAATCACATCAGCAATATGTTTCGTTTTGAAGATGTTTTTTGAGTAAAACCTCCCCTAGATGTGTAATGGATCACTTCTTTCATTAGTAAGTCTTCTTTCATTAGTCAATCTCAAATACATGCAGTAAGTCTTCTTCTTCTTCTTTTTAGAAAAATTTATCTTATTGCTAATAATAGGATTCGAAGATTAAAAGGAGAAAGAAAAGAAAAAAAAAGAAGAAGATACAGAACATGTCATCCAAAGGTCTCTCATCCCCTTAATACCATATTTGTTTGACAAAATATTTTATATGACACTTTTTGTGATACATTTTCTAATGACATGCTTTAATTTAAACAATTGACATATGTTCAATTAGTTTTTCATATGGTTTAATTTAAATTTTGTAAAGATATTGGTAGTAATTTTTTTCGGTACAGTGGAGGAAACAAAACACCTAAATAATAACACTGCATAGATAAGAAACACCGATAATAATGTCTTTAGCTATAAAAAGTGTATATCTCACAATTAATCTTTATAAAATCATTTTCTTCTCAACTCTTCCTCTGTATAGAAATCGTCTGTTCCCGTTTTTTGCATGGATTGATGTCCTTTTCTTTTGTTTGCATTCACATGGATTACCCGAATATTGGGTCAATTTGTGGCATTAATTCTGCAATAATCCATATTATCATATAACTTGGTTATTTGTTAACAAAATTTAAATGTAAGGGACTTTTTCGGTATATCATAATAAATAAAATGGAACTCTATCAAACATATGAGACTTTAATGTTTCTTTTTGTCCTGTAACATGGAATGAAAAGAGTATGGTAATGGATTATTGGCTATACATTGAAGCCAAACAAATCACTCGTTTTGTTTTGTATGAACAATCTGCTTTGTTGAATTAAATTTAACTGGTAATTGTTTTAGAAAAAACATTGTGAAAAAAATCAATGTATCATGATTCACGAGCGAAAAATTTATCTATAATATCACCAAAAAATAGAAAATAAAAATTTGTATCTATAACTTTAGTATATGCTAGGCTATGATCTATGACCTGTCTTTGCTTGCTGGATTGGATTATAACAAGGATCCTAATAATGTATATCTCTGGTGTGGTATTGAATATTTGAATTACAAAATGAATTACGTTGATATTGGTCTTTCGGTAGGACTCCGTGGTGTTTGTTTCTAGTTGAGTAATTCTTCGTTTGTGTTCGAAAGAATTTTTTTTCTTAAAATAATAGTTATATTAAAATTGCTAAAAACAAGACATTAATTATAGGACGGAAGGAAATATTCATTTCTTTCATTGTAACCAAAAAAAAAAAAAAAATTGGGGTTTGCTTGACTTCATAACCCTAGTTAGGTTAGGTCTTTCCTTTATTTGGTAGTGCCATAAACTGCTCTTTTTCTTTCTTTTTTTTTAACTCTCTCTGACGATGGGGGCAAGACTCCTTCCACGGCCATCACTGTTTCGAAGAACCTCTGGAAATTATTAGTTAGATCACCTCCTCTACGCCATGAATGATTCCATGCTATTCTCATAACATATAGCTAATTAAAAATGTATTTTTTCTGTCTCATTTTAATAATCTACTTTATAACAGAGTATTTGATATCTTTACTGGCTAAAGGTCAAAACTCAAATGACTTCTAATGCTTGTTTGGTGTCTACTCTCTGATACTAAACCGTGTATAAACTAAGAAACCCTTGATGCCTCTGATTCCATGTAATGTAATAGCTTGATTGTTTGGAACTTAATTTTTCATATCTTAAAATTGTTAAGAAAAAATTTCAAGGTGAAGTTTAATATTATGAAGCGCCACAGATTATAAGGTGAAAGCGCAACAGGAATTAGGGAGGAAGGGAAATTGAGACTTGATACTACTAGCCCTCCAGATTAGAATGAATTTGTTGAAAGCAAAATTAATAAATTGCATAGCTTTTTGGTCCAAGGATTAAAAGAGTGATTCCGACCTTGACATAAAGAGTCTAGATCCATGTATTTCCAATGTTTCTTGACGCAAAATTAATCATTGAACAGTCTAGATGAATCCTGGTATTCAAAGTTTTCTTTAGATGAGGGTATTTTCCTAGTCAAAAAACCAATCAAAGCATGATACTTGCTCATATATATTTGATACTCTTTAGTTCATAGGATCAAAATGTGTCCATGTTGGGTAAAAAGCCACCTTTTTCCTTACTTGGCCTGTGTACATGATAGTAGAAGACTAGAAGTTCCCACCTTAAAAGCATTAATTAGGCTGCGGCCCTTGTGATTTAAAATGTTTGGAACTAACAAATTTCTATAAACATGTAATTTTACAACGTTCATGATCGTGTCATATTTTAGTATGTGACATGATCGTGTAGTATTTTAGGCTACCGACCTCCTTCATTATACACAAAGATATTAATAACAACGTTGAATGCATGAGAGCTTGCCCAGTTGGATTCCCCCACCAACAGGACTTTCACTTTGACTGGTTAATGATATTGTAAGAATTGATTCTTAGTTCCTTAACACTCGTAATGATAACGGTGGTTAGAATAAAAATTAAAAAAAAATAATAAAAAAAAAAAGAAAAATCAACGTAAATCAGTAAATGGCGTTGGGGCTCTGTTATTACTCGCATGATTTATAAAATGCAATCAATTCTTAGAAAATTACATTGGTGCACCAGTGTTTTCGAAGTGAATTGTAACTTTTGAAACTAGCAATACTGAACCAGCGAGTAAATAGGTTGAATGGAGGGGCTAATTAAGTTAATCATCACCATTGTTGTTGTGCCCAAAAAAAAAAAAAACCCTGATTTCGGTCTGAACTTGACGTGAAGCTTTTGGCTACCTTGTAGCCAGTACTCTGTAGCATCAAATGACCATGTGTCCATGACTAGGAGTGGATGTGATTCTTCATATATATATTATCCTTATATATAGTACGGTTGTAATCTTTTTTGGAGTATGAACTAAGTTTCCCTATTTATGTGCAATTGACTAAGAAAGTCCAATTCACTTTAAACAAAAGTGAAGGTTCAATGACTTTTGTTGTACTTTGACCTCCGTCCCAAAATATAGTCATGAATGTAGCTCTTATTTTGGGATGAAGACGGTATATAACGCATAATTAGATACGTTAAACTATAGTTTGTTACTAGTTATTATTAACTAAATTTAACGTAGGTATGTCATTGTACATAGGATTACGAGAAAAAACTTTGGTTTTCAGCCTCAACTTTGAAACCTCATAAGTCCTCAAAACATGGAATCTGTTTCGGGCGCTCAAAAGAACACGAAAAAAAACTAACAAAAAGAGGAAAAAGGAAAAATCAATGAACAGAAGCTCCCATGGATTTCATCATCTTTCACTTCCTAAGTTCACCTCCCGCAATTTATAATCAACCAATTATACCATCTTTATTGATTCTTCACCTCCACTTCAATCCTTGTATAAAGAAACAATAGATTCAAAGGTTTAAAAAAGCTAGGAAAAAAACATTCCCAAAAAAACAGGGAAAAAGGGAAGAACAAAAAAATAAAAAATCCCCATTTCTCCCAAGTTATGGGAAGGGAATTTCCTCAAGGCCAGGATCAAAATGCAGTAGAAATCCATCCATTCTTAACAATCTCATTGTTTATAGCAAGCGTCGCCGCCACGGTGGCCGTGGTTTCGTCTCTATGCGGCGCATTATCCCGGAAAAAGACCCTGACTTCCCCTGTTCCTGTCCAGAATCAGGGGAAGATGGAAGAAAACAGAGATAATCATAACATTCACGTTTCCCCCGCCCGAACGGACGATAACATTTCTTCTAATAACTATGGATCGCCGGCTATGGACTATTCTTCTGCTTCCCCTGATGACCGGAACGAAGAATTCTTGCAGCAACCATTGCCGCCGCCGCCGGGGAAACAGAATTTGAAAGGTCCGGGCGCGGCTTCTTACCATGTCCGGTCGAATTCGACGGCGTCAAACTCGTCGAAATCATCCCAGTTGAAGAAATTGCCAACAAGCATGAGTATGAGGGCGTTGGGAAGTGGGATTGGATCGAAGCTGTTATCCAGAAAGGATCACGACAGTAATAATGGCGATGATAATAACCAGAACAGGAAGAACAGAGACAAGAAATTGAAACACGAGGATTCCATCTGGAAGAAAACGATTATATTAGGGGAGAAATGCAAAGTCCCTGATGAAGATGATGAGGATGCGATTCTTTATGACGAGAAAGGGAATCGGATCCCGGCGTATCATCGGAAGACGACGTCTGTGGCTTTGTCCAGACAGAATTCCGGCATTGATCTGGATGCAATTCCGAGTAGTAGTACAGTTGATCAGATGGGACCGAGAGATGAAGCCTTAAGAAATGCATTTGTAGGAAGTAACTAAATTTAACACTACATGTTGATTTTTTTTTTCCTTCCTTGATTTTGAAAGAAGAAAAGGTGGTTTCTTCATTCCTTTCGTGCTGATCTAAAGCTTGGGATTAATTGCTGGAAAATGAAGTGAACTTCTTCTGGAACTCATTTGTTCGAACTAATTCCTTAAAAGTTTAATAAGGATAATGCGAGATAAACCAAATACTGCAATTGTGTTTTTCACACGGACTATAGCAAGAACTCCTGTGTTGCGACCTTAATACTTACTGTTTCTGTCTTAAAATAATTGTCTATTTACTGTGTTAAACATAATATGAACATTTGATTATCATTTTAGAACGGAAACAATACCAAGTAATCAACTAAAATGTCACTTATCGCTTATCCACTTTACAAACAAGTATACAATGTTATCGTACTTCTTGTGCGTCTATTGTGTATTACAAGCATATTGTTTTATTTTATTTTCTTTTTTTTTTTAAAAAAAAGTTAGGGTTGGCTTCATTATCCTGGTTGATCTCGATTAATTTGAGTGGATATGTCTTTTTATTGAGATATTTGAAATTTCTCCCGGAAAAATTTTTATGGTACTGGTGTAGGTTCACTGATCATTGTTGAAGTGACCAATTTGACTACTTACTGGTAGATAACATCTCTTTCATCTAGGAAGGAAATATTCACGTGTGGATATGTTGGTCAAATTGGCTTTAAGTATTTTCTCGAATAACAGAATTTAAAGAGTTGATGATGATTTTAGTTGATTCCAAGAGGGAAGTTTTTTTAAATGTGGCAAAAAAAAACAAAAAAATCTCCGTATCAGCAACTATGTTCTGATTCTTCACAAAGCGCAACATATATTTTATACTCCCTCCGTCCCAAAAAAATAGTCCACATTTGAGTTTTCGAATTTGTACTAAAAACAGTACAAAACTCAAAACTCAGATGTGGATTATTTTTTTTTTGGATGGAGATAATACACCTTAGCTTTTGAATTATTCCAATTCGATTTGATTGTGTTCATAAATTAATTGAATGGCTCTAGTCCTTTCTTTAAACCTAAAAACAAGCATTTTATTTAAATATTCTTTCTTTCCCCAAATTAAGAGTTTTGATGATGATTGATAGAGAAGATCCCATTTTGACCAAAAAAAAAACAACAATATTTAAAGTATGCAACTACGGTTAGTTTCAATTACATTTAAAACCTAAATCTCCATAAAACAAGCAATTTGATATTTGAGATTGCATTCTTACATATGAAAATGTTTTCCTAATTACTACACCAAAACGTAAGTTTCTATATAAAGGCAATCGTTAAGAGTTGCAAGAACCTTGTTTTCATTCATTTCAATCAACCATCAAAAATCCCAAAACATTACAGTAAAATTCTCTGTGAAGTGAAGGGGAAAAAACAAAAAATGAGTTCAAAATACTTTCTTGTATTCCTTCTTGGAGTTGCTTTTCTGATGATCAATACTTTTACAGTATCCATACATGCACAAAAGTCCAGCAGTTTGATTAATTCAATCTGCAAAACGACAGGAAACCGTCAATTTTGTTTGAGTTTTCTCCGCTCAGATCCTCGTTTTGCTAGGGCTTCCCTTAAGGAGTTAGCCCAAATCACAATCGAAAAGGCCCAGTCCAATTCTAGATCTACGTCCAATTTGATTGGAGCCCTTTTGAAGAAAGCCCGACAACCAAGATTGAAGGCACAGTTGCAAACATGCTCGGAGAATTTCCAAGACGCCTTTGCCGACTTGAATCAAGCTAAATCCGCCTTGGGTTCCGGTCGCTCCGGTGACCTGAAGAATTTTGCATCGGCTGCTCTGACCGACGTTGATACTTGCGGCAACGATTTCGTGGCGGAACCGGCACGGCTTAAGGCGGAACGACGCAAGGTTGAGAACATCATCAGCGTCTTGGTAGCCATCACGGATCGTTTCCATTAATAATTTTATTACAAACTCATTTGTCGTGATTTTGATTTTGATTAAAAATTTGGAATAATACGTTAGTGTTTTTATTTATTTTTGCAACTTAATGATGAACAAAAAAAAAGGAAAGAAAAAAGAAATAGAGAATCATATTGCCAGTAGTTGTTGTATTTGCAATATGATTTTTTTGACAAATTAAAATTTTTGTTATACTAATAATTGAAACGAAAATGAAAATGTTGTCTCTGAAGTATCTTCTTTATGCAGTATGCTTCTCGCTATATTTGATTGTCTAATCAAACTTATGCCTTTATATGAACTTTGGTTCTGAAAAAAACAGATTCTGATTTGACTGAATTATTCTGCTGATGGTGACTTTTTATCAATTTCAGTTGGTGTTATTTCTGTACTGAAATCCTCGAGATTGTATAGAATATTCTGCACATCAACAAGAACAAGAGAGGATCCACAATCATCGATCATATTTTGGTAGATTAAGAATGATTGAGGAATTTATATTTCCATTTAGCTTTAATTATTGCAATCTCAAGACAAGTTTGCTTTTTAGTTTTAGATATATGTTAATGGGCATAACTCATAAATAAATCATAACGACGATTCTTAAATATTGTGAAGGGAAGGATTTATTATGATAATAATTGTATCATTCATTTTCACAATTTTTTTTTATTATTTTGTAGTCTTTTGATATTGCTATCATGTTGTCATGGAAAGATGATTTTTTATTTTTATTTTTATTTTTTAAGAAGGAAAGAGGATTTTTGTTCAGCTTCTTTTTCCAATATATATATATAAAAGGTGGGTCTTCATCTAACTAGCTCCACAACAATTTAGTAAATGTATGAAACATGACACGCTATGGTGGATCTTCGTAATCTGAATGCATTATTGTCATGTCGATTTGGCCATGTTGTTTTTGTTTGTATTTAGTCCCAAATAGTAAGAAAGTTTTAGGGCTTCAACAAAGCAGGATACTAGGCGTAGCATGGACTCAAATTTAGTCGTCCAATAATCGCATGATCATATTATTTCTCAATAACTTTACTTAATTACATTTTATTTACGAGTCGATGATTCTTAAATATTTCCAGAAACTTCAGTCGGACACTTTTTTAGATCAGTATGTACTCGTATTATTCGTTGTCACCATTATTTTGTTTAATTTCAATCCATATGCAATAGAAAATATCAAGTGTTTGATATTCTTAATTCGTGTTATGGAATCCTACCGAGCCATTTATATATGTTCATTATTGGGAAAAAAAATTTTGAAAATGAAATTATTTGAAAGGAAATAATTAACATTAAATATCAATTAACTGAAAACTATAAACAGACATCAATACACTGACCACAAAGCAATACTCCCTCCATTTCAAAATATAAGTCTCTTTAGCCTTTTCAAAATATAAGTCTCTTTAGCCTTTTCAAAATATAAGTCTCTTTAGCCTTTGCACGTAAACTAAGGAGACAATCATTCAACAATTACTTTATGTGTTAAATAGTACTCCCTCCATTTTAAAATATAAATTTTTTTAGAATTGACACGTAAACTAAGGAACAATCATCCAACAATTAATTTGTGTTAAATTTCTTTTTTATCCCTCATTAATTACGTTGAAACTATAAACAGGACTAAATAAAAATAAATTAACATCATTTATTGAGGGTAAAGTTGAAAAAATAGTCATAAGTTTGCCTAAAATTTGTAAAACGACCTACATTTTGAAAAATCTCTCTAAACCTAAAACGACCTACATTTTGAAATGGAGGGAGTATTTGTTTTACCCCTTATTAATTACATTGAAACTATAAACAAGACTAAATAAAACTAGATAGACATCATTTTTTGAGAGTAAAGTTGAAAAAATAGTTATTAATTTGACTAGAATTTATAAAACAGACTACATTTTGAAAAATTTCTCCAAACCTAAAACGATCTAAAAATTGAATTGGAGGGAGTATTCATGAAGATCTTTTCCATTAACTTTTCTACATTTCTACGTCCTCACCAAAAGGTCTAACTAGAGTTTTCCAAACAAGAAAAAGTGAAAGTGAATTTTGCCCGAAATATTTTGCTCTATCCATGTAACAAACATATGGTTTATTGATCCATCATTAATCTTTTCCCCCAATAAAGAAAAAAAAAATTATTGCCATTACTTGGGAAAGTTTTATCAAAAAAGAAATTTGATTTGAATTCGAGTTAGCAATTTTAAACATTGATTTTTATACACAAAAAAACAAAAAGTTTTATATGAATGCGGGAATCCGATAATGTAATGCGTTAATTCAAGTCAATTCGTAGCATCCAAATATCTAATCAAAACGAAATTATAAATACCTCTCCGGTCACACCGTCCATCGGTCATTCCCAAATTTAGAAGTCAAAAGATCGAACACCGCGCGGTTTCAGCTGCCGCCGCCGCACCACCACCGTCGCCATTTCATAGATCCCTAATTCTTTCCAATTCGAATATTACTATTTGAATCTTAGAAATTACATTTGCAATTAAATTTTTGTTTGCCTAAATCCAGCTGTATCTTCCAAGAAGAAAAATCAAGCCTTCACATTCCCAGAAACCAGGGGAGATTCGTCGTTGAAAATTTCCAAACCCAATCATCATTTGACTTTGTGTGGAATAAACGTGCTAAAAAGAGAAAGTAAGGAATACCCTTTTGATCTCCCTTCTACCACATGTATGTTTCATCGAGTTTGAGCCAAAAGATTCAATCTTGACACCGTTCTGGGTTTTGATTATAAGTCGAAGGCCATTAGTTTGGGAAGAATAAGATTTGGGTTATCTTTTGATTTGGTTCTACTACCTAATCTTCTTGGTGGGGTGTGATGAATTTTGATATAGATCCATGGGGCTGTATTTCCAATTGAGGGGTTGTTGATTGTTAGTGCGGTGTTTGATCTATTTTTCTTGGGATTTATCTGTTTGATGTATCTTGTCATTGCGGGAGAGGAGGTTGGGCTTGTGAACAAACGGTGGTGGTTCCCGGGTGTTCTCAGGCCATTTGCTCTGCCATTTGAGCTGGAAGTCTTCTCATTTTGTATCCCACGAGATAGATGGGATAAGGAATTTTACCAATTGCAAGGCGATTAATTTTTCTGTAATTTTGATTGAGAGGGGCATTCAATTTTATTTTTATTTTTTATTTTTGGGTTTTTTACATAATAATTCAATCTTGGAAATAAGTAATCGGAGATGGGTTCCTCCCAAGGTTCTACCCTGTCCACAAAAGTGGCAGGCTTTGTTGATGGAACATCTGCGCGTGAAAGGGTTTCTTACCTAGACCATCTGCCTGTGTACGTGAAGGAGCTGATAGCTGGAGGAGCTGCCGGTGCATTTGCTAAAACAGCTGTTGCTCCGTTGGAACGGACTAAGATACTCTTACAGGTGTCTTCTTGTCCTTCTCTTTGTTCATCCTGCACTCTCTTATTGTTAGATACTCCTGTGTGAGGTTTGTCAATGTATTATTCAGTTCTTTTCATTAGAATATCAACTTTTAGTTTGATGTTGATTGAATACGTTGTTGGTGACTTTATTTAGATTGGTTGTATCTTGCCTTATTGCTCAATCTTTCTAACATTGTGTCATTTCCTAACTCCCTATCCTCATCCCCATTCCTAAATGCAGACAAGGACGGCCGGATTTCATTCTCTTGGCATTTATCATACTCTAAAGAAGCTATTGAAACATGAAGGTGTTAAGGGATTCTATAAGTAAGTTTGAATCCCCCGACTACAGAGTTCACTTGTGTCATATAGTTAACTGTTACTCATTTTACTTAAAAACACTTTTATTATCTTTTTTCAGAGGGAATGGAGCCAGTGTTCTTCGAATCGTTCCATACGCAGCATTACATTTCATGACCTATGAACAGTACCGAAGTTGGATTCTTGATAACTATTCTGCCATTGGAACGGGGCCAATCGTAGATCTTTTAGCTGGTTCAGCTGCCGGGGGAACTGCGGTTTTGTGTACTTATCCTCTGGATTTGGCACGAACTAAACTTGCCTATCAGGTATTAATTGAAGAAAAACTTCAGGCTTTGAGTTATAAATTTTGTTTCTCTAAATAAAGACAATAGTTTTGTTGACATATTTTAAGCTGTTTACATCTCCCGATTCATTGGATATAACATGTTATTTTTTGCATCTTTCACAGGTTGTAGATAAGAGGCAAAATTTGTCCGCGCATATGTACCCACGGCCTGCTTACACTGGGATAAGAAATGTGATAGAGAGTGTCTACAAGCAAGGAGGAGTTCGTGCTCTTTATCGGGGTGTAGGTACGTAGCTTATGTACATTTTACTTCTTAGATCATGTTAATCTCTTTCTTCATTGTCTATGTGTTGATCTTACTGCACAGCATTACATTGAAGCTGATGCCATGGTATAGACGTGTATATTTTCATGAAGTTGAGACTTATGGTTTACCTCAATTTTCTCTAAGCTTGTCGAATTTCTGGTGACATGTGTTGCTTTTTTTATCTCTTTTGTTTTGAAATGCTGAGATCACAACTTCCGCCATAACATCTGTTCAGGCCCAACGCTGATTGGTATCCTGCCCTATGCTGGCTTGAAGTTTTACATCTACGAGGAACTGAAAATGCGTGTCCCTGAAGAGCATCAAACATCCATTTTGATGCGCCTATCTTGTGGAGCCATGGCTGGTTTATTTGGACAAACTTTTACATATCCGTTAGACGTAGTCAGGAGACAAATGCAGGTGACTAATTTGCATTTAAATTATTTTGGAGCAGTTTGATGTGTTTCTGGCATATTTTCTTTGTGCTTCTTGTGGTAATACTTTCTCATGTCAATTGCACTCTTGCATAATTTGTGATCCTGTGAATGATTCTTGGGGTTTGAATAATAGACTTTTATTCAAGGAGTTGAACATCTTTGTCCACTCCCAGCAACATTCTAAGTAGATTTACTTTTAGTGCTTTCATTATGAATGAAGAAAGTGGTTATGCATTACCTACTTCTCAGCACAATACAAATCTGTTTGTGGGTTGAAGTTTTGGAATCACATTTGGCCAATGGGGACCACTGCTACAACTATAGAACTGCTGTTGTTATTCTACACATTGATCACATCTTTTATTCCAGGAATATGCTATGTCATCTTTGTGTCATGCTTCTTTTCTAGGTTGAGCATCACCCTACATCACAATTGGGTGCACAATACAAGAGCACATGGGATGGGCTAGTAACAATTGCTCGTGATCAAGGTTGGAGACAGTTATTCGCTGGTCTCAGCATTAACTATATTAAGGTATCATTTTTTTTTTTGCCCTGACATGCATCAATAATCAATGTGCTCTGATTACTTTCTGGACACATTGTTTAAAGCAATATGGAACATATTGAGAGTGTGTGTGTGTGTGTGTGTATTTGTACGTTACATGTGTATACCAGCCATAAATTCCTTGCACTAAACATCATTGTATGAGTAGTTTCAGTTGTTGGATTGTGTTCATCACAGAAATGTTTTCTTTCCCTGATATCCAAAGCCAAAGCTGATGTAAGCTTCTTTTTTTTTTTTACCAAGTAGCAATTTTTTCTTTTCATGTCAAGTTAACTTTGGTAATCCACTACATGGAGTGGGCTATATGAATTACATGTTTTCAACATGGTTTATGAACACACTTATCTTCTGGGTTGTGATTTTCAGCTATTAAGAATCAGTAGTTAGTGAAGGGTTTCATTAGTTGGATTGCATCGTTGTTTCTATGTATGAACTTTCTGTTAGCTAATTGATTTTCCCTTGATACTTCTTGTGTCAGATTGTTCCTTCAGTGGCAATAGGCTTCACAGCATATGACATGATGAAGACCTGGCTTCATATACCTCCTCGACAAAAGTCAAAATCAATCTCCACAGCATAGAATACGCCTATCAATTTTTCAGCTTTACACAAGCTAGGTAGACTTCTGCGGGGTACAAAGGCACCAATTTCTGTTGTGTCCGACTAACTACTCAGCGATTGCCTGATTCAAATTCTTTTGAGCCTTCGGATCTTCATTCTAATATCATAAAGGGGTTACATATTTGAATCGCACTGAAAATTGTATCTCCAACTTGTTTTACATTGAGAATTGTATCTACAACTTGTGTTGCGGAGGCGCCTAGCAGAGACGACTTGAGCCCCGACAATTTTATTAGTCTAGAACTACTACTGGTGCTCTTGGTTGTTCATGTATCCTTCAGCTGTACTTTTCAAATACCTTTTATCATTGACAAGGTTTACAAGTTTTAGAATTATGTTTTTGTTTGGGCCTTTGATATTCGGAACACATGATCCTTGCACTTCCTCTTTTGTATGGTTCTCTTTTTTCCGAAAACAATCTTGTAGGAATCTTAAGAAATACTAGTATCATGCATACAATGTTAGCTCAACAAGTAGTTGTAGAAAATTATATTTAATTTCGACCATTGTGTTTGTTTTCCAATTACATATAAGTACAGATTGACAACTACTGATATTTGCTAGAATCAAAATTTAGAACCCTTCAGTGATACTTGTGGTACTTCTGGACAATTACTTCCAGCAGCATAGTAGTATGACAATCTAACAATGTTACAACAGCACAAAATATAATTCTAATGCATAACTCTCTCGGAAAGTAAACAGATCATATTACAGCAAAGGAAAACTCAATTAACCTTACCTAATCCGTCCACAACTTTCAACTTAAAAAGGAAAAGGGCCTCTATCCACCGGGACAGAATCAAATCAACACAGAAGAAAAATAAGGGCAGACGTGCAGCAGTAACAAAAAGAACCACAAAGAAGTTGCAACAGCGAGTAAATTATGAAACTTTTGTCCAACATTAAGTAAAACACAACATCAGTGCCATCCAAGACACTAACATCTAAAAGACTCCGGACAAAACAAGGGGCAACTACAACTCACTCGAACGACCTAACATTTTCAAAGTTCTTCAAAAGCCAGAGTAAAATAACATAAAACAAAATTATACTGCCCAGCTTTACTGCTGTAATCAAATCTCCTCTACCCAAAGTTGATCCCAGCTGATTATTTAAAGCTTGTCCTCATACTCAGAAAGTGGTGTCATCTGCTCCTTCAAACCTTTCCTCTTCCTGATTTCAGCAACGTGGGCTGCAGCTTGGGAGCCAGCTTCCAAAGGATCAGAGGACATCATGTCCCAATGATCAAACACACATTGTGGGAAGGCCTGCCCAGAAGTAGCAGCTCTCAATGTACCTGAGAAACCAAAAGACTCAATGACAGGAAGATAAGCCTTGATGTTGTAAAGTGGTGTTCCTGGCCTCTGCATTTCTTCAAAGACATGCCCACGTTTCTGATTCAACACACTGTAGATACCACCAAGAGCTTGTTCAGGAGCTTGGATCTCCACAAGGTAAACAGGTTCAAGAAGACGGGGCTTGGCAGTAAGTTGAGAAGCATAGATAACCCTCCTAGCAGTTGGAATAACCTGGCCTCCACCTCTGTGAATGGCATCAGCATGAAGAACAACATCACAAACCTCAAAGCAGATACCTCTCATGTTTTCTTCAGCCAATGCACCCTCCTTTGAAGCCCACTGGAAACCAGCAACAACTGAATCCTTGATTTCATTAAGGTACTGAACTCCCTTACACATATCAACAACCATGTTCGGACCAGTAGTTTCAGGACCAAAGCACCAGATCTTCTTTGCAAGATCTTTATCCCATCCAAACTCTTCTGACAGGATCTTAGAACGAACCTTGGGGTCATCCCTTGGACCAATACGACCATCATCAATTGCTTCAGGAAGTCCCTCTTCCAAAGGCCTGGCTTCCATGTAAAGACGGTTGTGCTTGTTGGGAGACTTGCTCATCACTGTGCGACTAGATTTCTCAAGAACAGTTTCACGGAATGAGACCACTGGATCGGACTTGATAATTTCGGCACCACCCATGAAATCGTCTTGCAGATCCTTCAAACAGATCTCCAGGTGCAACTCTCCAGCACCAGCAATAATGTGTTCTCCAGACTCCTCAATGGTACAGACAACCATAGGGTCGGACTTGGCAAGACGCTTCAACCCTTCCACAAGCTTGGGAAGATCAGATGCAACCTTACACTGTACAGCAACACGCACAACAGGGGAGACAGAGAACTTCATGGCCCTGATTGGGTGAGCATCAACTTCCTTCTCATTTGTCAAGGTGGCATTCTTGGTAATAAACTGATCCAAACCAACCATAGCAACAGTGTTTCCACATGGCACATCCTCAACAGTTTCCTGCTTCTTACCCATCCAGATAACAGTTCTCTGGACATTTTTAACATACAGATCCTTCTTCTCTCCAGGGACATAGTTAGGACCCATAATTCTGACCTTCACACCTGTGGAAACCTTCCCAGCAAACACACGTCCAAAGGCAAAGAACCGACCCTTGTCAGAAGCAGGAATCATCTTAGAAACATAGAGCATAAGTGGCCCCTCAGGATCACAATTCCTGATAGCATTAGCATACTGATCATCAAGAGGCCCCTCATACAAGTTCTCAACACGGTACTTCTGAGCCGTGGCAGGAGAAGGAAGATGATGGATCATCATTTCAAGCAGGGCAGTACTTGCAGGAAGCCATGTCTGCATAACACGTTTCATCAATGCCTTCCCCATCAATTCTTTTTCGTCAGACTTCATTGTCACGTTTAACTTTGTTAACATGGGCCACAACTTGTCCTTTTGATCATTCATGCAAGTATTGATAATCTGCTTGATAGGTTCATAGCAGAACTGAACAAACCCGCGCTTGCAAGTAGGAGAGCCAGTGTTCTTGGTAGTCCACTTCTTGGTGGCAGGGTCAAAGAAGTTCTCACCCCAAAGTCTTTCCATCATTTTTGACTCATCAACACCAAACTTGGAAGCATACATCTTGGCAAAGTTACTGAGAGTGAAAGCCCAGCCATGTAACCCGGCGGAGAAAGCAACTGTTCCTTTCTCAGGATAAACCTGGACATCTCCAAGAAGAGGGTCTTCATAAGTGGCCATGATAACGTTAGCATTTTCAATGACTTTCTGGAATGTTGTGTAAGCTTCCTCTCCATCAACCTGAAGCTCAAGGAAACACCTATCCATCTTGTTAACAGTCAAAACAGGCCTGATCCTCTCACCAAGAGCTTGACGGAGGACAGTTTCAGTTTGCACACATACACCCTCAATACAGTCAACAACAACCAAGGCACCATCAGTGATACGAAGAGCAGCTGTCACTTCGGATGAGAAATCAACGTGCCCAGGGGAATCAATAAGATTGATGAGGTACTCATTACCCTGGCGCTCTCCCTTGTAGCCCTTCAATGCTTCATCAGTCATCTCATAGTAAAGTGAGATTCCAGTAGACTTGATTGTAATTCCACGCTCAGCTTCATCTGCTCTGGTATCAGTCATACGTACATCCCCAGCAACTTCCTGGGCAATGATACCAGCAGCGGCCACAAGAGAATCAGTGAGGGTGGACTTCCCTGAAAATATAAAATGCCATGTTAGCAAGCATTGCTTTTCAATTAGGAATTAAATGACAACAAAAAATTTAAATGATTAAATAAACACAAATTTTAGCAAAACCATTCAGAAACAAAAACACGAGAGGCTATCTCTTAAATGCACTTCTAATCAACATTAGTCAGTGCAACCAAAAAAAGCATAGCATATAAAGAAATATACAGAAGTGACTGTACCATGATCAACATGTGCAATAACAGACATGTTTCTGATATTGTGCTTGAAGTCCATAATCCTTCTCAATTCCTCAGCTGTAAACTTCACCTGCAAGTTTGTATAGAAAATAAAATCAATTATCTTTTGTTATTTAACTGCTACTAATGTAAATGGGTAGATGTAAACTTCAATTGATGTGGAGCTGCTCTTACCATCTTGAGAGCTTGTTAATTAATCCACGAAGAAAAATCAATTAAGAAAGCAAAACCTGCAATAATCAGAACAATAGAGTTGAATAAATAGGCAAGAACAAAAGGCAAACATCAAACAATGACATAAAAGAAGAAACAAATGTTAACCGGACGAAAACATGTGAACAAATTTCCAAACAAAACAAGAAAAATAGAGGCCTCAAGTTCATTATAGTAGCATATACAGTAATGTTCACTGGAAAAAAAAAAACAAACTTCAGTGAAGGAAACACATAAACTTAACGCTGGGAATGAGATATAAACAAGCATAACTGTTGACTAAGTATTTGACAAAAAGAAACCCAAACGAACACACACAAACACTCATTAACATCTCTCAGTGCAGTATCAAAACCAATAGGAGTAAGCCACTGGTGTAATTTGAGAGTACTTTCACTCTGAAAGACAATTTTAACAGTACATACATCAAATATCCCAGAACAGAAGCTTCCGTCTCTAATCTTTCCTACAAAACATTAATATAAGAAGAAATACAAAAAACCAAACATGAAGCAAAGAATCGTAGAAAAGGAAAGCAAACAAAACTAAGAGCAGCTGATGAATTGATGCTTTTATTTTTCTCAAAAAAAGCCAGTCGATTATTACTCATAACCGGAAAAACAAATCAAATAGAACAGAAATATCTATCAAACTTATTAAACATCAAACCGAACGTCAAAAGCAAACACGATGAACATCCAAATTCACGAAGCAGAAAATAAATCAAACAAAATATACACAAATCAGATCCGATCTAGATCTAAAACAAGGAAACAACAAGTGAGCAAGCGATTAACGCTACAAACGAAAGCATCCAACCAAAATTCCAAACAAAAATTACCAAAAAAAGAGACGTAAATAACGATTCTGCCACGAAGATACAGAAAATCAGATCAACACAAAATCAAAAACAAAGAACTAAAAGAGAAAGGAAGAGGCGTAGGTTGAATTACCAGAGAGAAAGAGAGATAAGCAGAAGGAGGCGGCAGAGAATAAGGAGATGTAAGGCACGGAATGACCTTACAATGCTGCAGCCGTAGTGAGGCTCAAGGGTTTATCTTTCTATTTATAGTGCAGCATATCCCTTTGGTATCAAAATCTTCTTTTAGGGCCAGCACAGCTCCAAAATATCTACGTGATGCTCAAGTAAAAAAAAGGTAGGCTGTTCCAGAAGCCCACTAGCGTTTGGGCCTGAGGAATCCTCATAACCTAGAGTAATAGCCCAGTGTATCATATACATTCATTTATGTTTTCATTTGTGTTACATTTCATTTACAAATATATTAAAAAAATATTAAAGGAACATTATTTTTTAAACGAGTTGTAATTCAGTTGTAATTCTTTCTACCCCTTTTCTTTTTGTTTTATCAAAATGCACCATTTTCACACATTCATAATTACCGTCACACTTTACATGAAAATTCGATTTCTAATCCTCAAAAGGTCAGCTTAAAATATTATCGTTTTGCTAGAATTTCACATTTGTCCTATTTTAATAATTTACGTACTTGAACTAAAGTAATGTTTTAGAGGGGTTTACTTTTGTAACGTTTTAACTTCATCTAGATGATTTTCCCTTGGTTATACAATGAGTTGTTACGATTATGATCTTGCCATCAAAATTGTCCTATTGAGTATGGAATTATGTATTTCCGTTGTTACTCTATTGCCCACTTCAAAAATTGTACCCCCACTATAAACACCCTCACTCGACTGTTTGATGTTATTGAAGCGTTTATGTTTCATGTGTCTACTCTCTTCTTCTTTTTTTTTTTTTGAATGGAAGAGAAAACCTTAAGTTATGAGTTTACCGTATTGCGCGATTATAAAACAATGATGACATTATGTTTTAACTATGATTTCACAATATTATGTGAATAATCTAAATTCTGATATCCTTATGAACTTGACGTCGCAAGCAACAATTAACCACAAATTTTAGTTTTCCTAAATTCACGTCGAACTTGCATACACCTTTGTCAGCTTTAACATTTCCTTGGTGGTTCGAACGAATCCAGTGCTGATCCATAGAGTTATTTGGAAAGAGTTGGGATGTGGGGTGTTGGACTACTAAGTTTGAAAATGTTATTGTAAAATCTAATTTTAAGGACGATTTTCAGTTTAATCAATGACAAGATGTCCGGTAAGAGTGTGGGTTTTGAATTCCTCTGATAATTTGAGAGTTTAGTTTCATAATCATTTTGTGAGAGTTGTCCGCGCTCTGTGATACCTGTTGTATTCATTTGTGTATTACTCGTATTGTCTAATGAATTTCATGCTTTCCATTTTTTTTAAAAAAAAAGAAGTTGATTTTATTGATTTCAAACAATACAATAAAATAGACTAATAAAAATGAGAAGCAAAGAGTTGGAAGTATTGCTCAATATAGAGCAATATATACATATATATTTCTGTAAAGAACTTCCGTGGGGCTGGGGCCTGGCCAATGCTTATCTTAGCCGGTAAGACCAGGCAAACAGATGAGCAAGGAAACCAGGCTGGAATCCAAACCACCACCCTGGCTGATACCATTCATCCAGGAGCTATGCCATGTCAGCCAGCTACAGGATCAAAATCTCTATCCATCCTTAATTAAAATATCAATAATCGAGATGTATGGAAAAGTTTCACCCAACTCTCAAGCCTGTCTAGAATCCACAACTTATTGTGCATCATGTGGCCTCTTTTTCCCCTTAAACAATCCATCATAACGGGGTACTTTTCCAGCCCCAATGCACTTATTGTTGAGTTTTCCGACTGAACTCGGAATCGGAACCAATCTCAAATCATCGTATTTTAATTAAAAGAGAAGAAGGAGATAGAGCTTCCATGTATAATTTATGTAAACAAAAGCCAAATGTTTGATTCAGACAAAGGATTTACTCAGACATTGTCTGAGTACTTCAAACTATAAATTAAACAAACTTAAAAGAAAAAATTACCTTTTAAAGCTTCTTCTATTCTTCAAACTTGAAAGATATATTTACTGAATGATTTGTTTACAAGGGAGAGAGAGAGAGTTTTGAGAGAAAAGAAGAACAATTATGTTGTTCAACATTTTAGCTAAAGAAAAACAATTATTTTTCATTAAAAATGAAATTATGAATTTATCAATACCTGAATTATTGAGTAATACTAAATTACAAGAAAAAAAAAATATCACAAAACAATTTCAAGAATCAGTATGTGCTGATCACCCAAATGCTTTTTGGAATAGAAAGAAACATTTAGTTAATCTTCCTTATGAAGATAATTTTAATGAAAAGGATATTCCTACTAAGGCACGACCATGTCAAATGAATTCTGTATATATGAATTTATGTAAAGAAGAATTACATTCTTTGCTTCAAAAGGGTTTAATAAAACCTTCACAATCTCCTCGGTCATGTCTCGCATTTTATGTTAATAATGCAATTAAAAAGAACGTGGCGTCCCGAGATTAGTAATAAACTATAAGCCACTTAATAAAGTTTTAAAATGGATAAGATATCCTATACCTAATAAAAAGATTTATTATCAAAATTATATAATGCCAATATATTTTCTAAATTTGATTTAAAATCTGATATCGCAAATTCAAATAAATCCCGAGCATACTTATAGAACTGCTTTTAATGTACCTATAGGACAATTTGAATGGAATGTGATGCCATTCGGATTAAAAAATGCTCCTTCTGAATTTCAGAAAATCATGAATGATATATTTATTTATTATATGGATTTTATAATTGTTTACATTGATGATATCTTAGTATTCTCTGATAATATTGAACAACATTTTAAACATCTTAATATGTTAAAGGATGTTATTTTACGGAATGGCTTAGTAATATCTAAACCAAAGATGCTTTTGTTTCAACATAATATAAGATTTCTTGGTCATCAAATAAGTCAAGGAAAAATAACCCCTATTCAACGATCAATTGAATTTTCTTCTAAATTTCCCGATGTTTTCACTGAGAGAATTCAACTCCAGAGATTTCTAGGAAGTTTAAATTATATTTCACCGTACTATAAGAATTTACAAAAAGATTTAGCAATTTTATATGATTTGCTTAAAAAATCAATTAAATTTGATTGGACAGAAAAGCATACTCAATTAGTTAAGCAAATAAAGGAAAAGGTAAAAACTTTACCATGTTTAACATTAGCAAATCCGAATTTGAAAAAGATAATAGAAACAGATGCTAGTAGCATAGGATTCGGTGGAATCTTGAAACAGATTAACCCTCATGATAATAATGAATATCTTATTAGATATCATTCTGGTAAATGGACAGAACCTCAAAAGAAATATGCAACGGTTGCACAAGAATTTCTTGCTATTGTAAAATGTGTATTAAAATTCTAAGATGATTTATTTAATCAGACGTTTGTCATTCATACTGATGCTCTTGCTGTTAAACACATGATTTATAAAGATTATAAGCATGATTCTTCAAAGCAAATATATGCTCGATGGCAGGCTAATTTAGCCCCTTTTGATTTTGAAATTTTATATAAAAAGGTAGTGATAATTCTTTACCCGATTTTTATCACGTGAATATTTGCAGGATGGAGTGGCCACAAATTGATTATCTTAAACCACTATCCGTAATACATATTGCTTATAATAAGATTGTTCTTGAATATAAGCATTGTAGAACGGAATATATTTTTGCAAAGCATAGATTAAATCACTTTTTACGAGTTCGTAATACGATTTTTGATTGTGCTGATGAATTTACTTCACCACAACAGATAATATCTGTTTCAAAAGAACTTGAATTTGTCTATAACATGATAGAAGACTTCACTGAAAGATTAGCTGAAAGTGAAGAAAGGTTAAATTATTGTAAAGCAAAATTA
Source organism: Oldenlandia corymbosa var. corymbosa (assembly GCA_949775105.1). Classification (NCBI taxonomy): domain Eukaryota; kingdom Viridiplantae; phylum Streptophyta; class Magnoliopsida; order Gentianales; family Rubiaceae; genus Oldenlandia; species Oldenlandia corymbosa. Next base: position 6,212,330 of record OX459119.1, on the reverse strand, counting down.
TCATTAATAATTCTCTAATTTTACAGGATTATGTATCCGCCCGATAGAGGACGCGGCCCTAATAGAGGTCGTGGAGGAAGAACAATAAACCCTGTAATACAACATGGGAATAAAAAGCTAATAGCGGATGATTTTTCAAAATCTCAGGAGGAATCCTCCTCATCAAATGCGAAAATGGTCCAAATAATGGATTTTATTCAGAATGATTCTGCATTATATAAGCAGATTATGGATCATATCCAAGAGCAACAAGGTGATACCTTTGCTACTAAAGTAAGTGAAACCGACTGGATGATATCCGGTCATATGAAAAAGGATCCACAAAGGAGGTAATATTCCTTCTTGAAAACGCGATATTCGGTGGAAAAATGACCCATGGGTAATATTCAAGATATCTAGCGAAAGGGTAATGATACTGGGTGAGTCATACAAACCTTAAATTATTATGAGAATATTCTCAAACAAACCTCGTGAAATAACACATTTTCGGTCTAATCGGACTACAATCAAGTTTATAACTTCTCAAAATTATTATTAAAAGATTTTATCTTCTGAGGAATGGGGAATTTCAATCCTTTCTGAAAGAGAAGTACGTAATACTCCTACTTCTCCTCCTTTGAAATTTACTTACTGGGATTATATTCAAAGTTTTTACAAAACCTTTTATTATGAAAACCCCAGAAAAAAGCATACTCGGTTCATTAAGATATGTTCCCATGTATATTCTTCTCCCATACCCAATTGGTTTATCCAGTGGTGAGCATTATATGGCCCAACAATAAAAATTTTGCCAGATAATTTTTCAAAATTATATTATCAATGGTTAAAATCTTCCCCTATCATTGATAAACTTCAACACAGTCATATCTGTGCTCCGGGAAAATCACTTTGTTATACTTCTTTATTGAATTCTCGATTCCATGGATTTATAAATAAGTTCCTGAGGTTGGATTCAATGAATTTCAAATCCCGTGTCTTTATAAGACATATTATACCAAATTTTGGGATAAATTAACAAAAATGAATCACAATACCAAAAGAATGGAAGGACAGGACTTGCTGGACGAAATTGCCCAAAAAATCAAAGAATATACTCAGGACAAAGGACAGCTCAAAGCAAACCCCGATGAAAAGAGTCCATTCAAACACATCACAAAACGAATTCAGCTTCAAAGAGGAGCAATTAATAAGGAAGAGATAATATCCGCCTATATGAAAGAAGTTAAAGCGGATCTTATGAGAAATTTAAAAATCTCGATAATGATAATATTTGAAAAATCGGATGTTTCGATGAAGAGTATTACTTCCAATGAAGAAAATTCTTTGCAATATTGGTAGGAGAATCTCACCATCGAAAATGATGACGATCATGATGAATTTATCAAAAATCATTATGACAGATCCAAGAAATTTCAATTCGACAAAGGAAAAGAAAAAGTATGAAGTGACAAAAGTAGGAATCTACTTTTGAAATTTAATACAAGTGGGCCCCACAAGCAGTCAAATCTGAAGAAAAGCATGTCAAATAATGACAAGAATTAATAATTCTTTGTAAAATAGTACTTAGAAACTTTGTCTATAAATAGAATGTATTAGTTCATTTGGAGGGCGACGATTCTCTCCTTTCTTCTTCTTTTCTCTCAAAACTCTCTCTCTCTCTCCCTTGTAAACAAATCATTCAGTAAATATATCTTTCAAGTTTGAAGAATAGAAGAAGCTTTAAAAGGTAATTTTTTCTTTTAAGTTTGTTTAATTTATAGTTTGAAGTACTCAGACAATGTCTGAGTAAATCCTTTGTCTGAATCAAACATTTGGCTTTTGTTTACATAAATTATACATGGAAGCTCTATCTCCTTCTTCTCTTTTAATTAAAATACGATGATTTGAGATTGGTTCCGATTCCGAGTTCAGTCGGAAAACTCAACAATAAGTGCATTAATGGAAAAGTACCAAGTATGATGGATTGTTTAAGGGGAAAAAGAGGCCACATGATGCACAATAAGTTGTGGATTTCAGACATGCTTGAGAGTTTGGTGAAACTTTTCCATGCATCTCGATTATTGATATTTTAATTAAGGATGGATAGAGATTTTGATCCCATAGTGGTGACATGGCATAGTTCCTGGATGAATGGTATCGGCCAGGGTGGTGGTTGGATTCCTACTGGTTTCCTTGCTCATCTGTTTGCTCAGTCTTACTGGCTAAGATAAGACTTGGCAGACCCATTCACGCAATGGGGCCTGATACAGAACTTCCATATATACAAAGAGTGAAGTCAAATGCTGAGTTGAATTCTCTTGTCCATGTTTTTGGTAATGAGCTCGGACAAATGTGTTTATATATGAATCTGTTCTATTTCTATAGAGGAATGTGTTACAGCTAGAATGCTAAAACTAGGTTAAACGCGAAGGAAATATTTTTTTTTATTAGAAAAAAAATCTAATATAGTGTATATGTATTTTTTTAAAAAATTTTATTATTATTACTTAAAATGTAGCCCGGTTAAGAATGGATGGGTGAAAAGTCAAACGCCTGCGGGGAGCTGGGTGGCGCATGGGCCAGGGCCACGTAGATTGTACACAAAGATGCGTTCCGTAATATCCCCCACCAAAAGGGCTTTAATCAACACCCCAAATGGGCCCAAATCATTTTTGTAAATTAATTCTCAATCATGCAATCCCAAAAGTAGAAAACCCACCATCTTTAAATTGCAAATGGAATAAAAGGGGATGATTTTTTTTTTTTTTTCTGTATAATGCAAACATTTTGGTGAATTGTGACATTTAACTGTATCAATGTTTTGTTGAATCGGGCTTGTCTTATCGCTCGTGATATAAAGTTAAAAAACACAGAAAGAATGAGAAGAAAGAAGTTGAGAAGGGTTAAAAGGTCCCGTCAGCGGAGTAGATTAGCTAAAAGTTAACTATGATAAACCAACCTTTTGATAGAAGACTGGTTGAAGATTGCAATGGAAATGGTTTTTGTTATTTGTTTGAGAGTTCAAAGCTATGATTGAAATGGAGCGGATGGCGGAAAAATCTTCGGGCATCGTCGAACCTTTAAGAAATGAATTTAATATGATTCTCGACTTCTTATTTTGAAGTGTTTAATCGTGGTTAGAGCAAGATGCAGTAAACCAAAACCACTTCTTATTTTGAAGTGTTTAATCGTGATTAGAGCAAGATGCAGTAAGCCAAAACCGCTTGATCATTGTCGTAATATTTTAAATTCAAGCTTTTGCTCCTTTGTCGTAAAAGAAAAAAAAAAAACTTGAACCTTTGAGCATGATAGTTAAAAGTGAAATAACAAAATTTTGTAATTAGCAATCGTCGTTTTTTGAGCTTAAACGCTCCGAAAACAATAAAGTCTTGGTTTTATCATGATCTAATTGGAATTGGAACTACATAGATGGTTGAACTTTCTTCGTTGAAGCACACACAGAAACAGGAGAGTCGTGTTGCCACAATTTCCATATACACAAATACTGTCAGGTTTGAATAATATAACCACCATATCAATTGCTGGGAAATTTACCTACAAGGAAACTATGAATAAACCACCATTGAAAACTCGTCGTTCTCATCCATTTCCTCCACTTTACTTTTAGGCCGAAAGCCAACCAAAACTAGATCCTCCCTTTTTCCACATCCTCAATTTCTTCTCCCTTTTATTTTCCTGTTTATTTTTAGTTTTGATAGTCTCCTTTTGTAGTTCCTCCACTGTCTTGAACTTACAGTTACGTATGAACTTATAGGAGTTCCAAAGCTGCCGCAGGTTTGGATGACAATAATAAGGACTGATCGAAACTGACGTTTCAAAAAAATTGTGTACACATTAATTTTTAGTTACGGTGATACTCAAATTCATAACAACTCTGCGTCAACATTTTAGATTTGAATATAATTGATATCTTACGTTTACAGTGATTGCTGGTTTTATATCTATGTGATTCACAAAATTCAGATACTATAGCTTTTCGAACCCAAAAAAAAAAAAAAATCATATTTGGAATGTGAACTAATGAAGGCCAATAAATTGAATAATAATTGTAACCGGATCAGAGAACAACCAACGACCCAAAACCATGCAAATTTTCCACAAAGAAAATTACGAAGAACAAGAAGCCAAGCTGACAAAGAAAGCCAGCAGAGCAGCATTAGGTTTCAAGGTCTATGATTGATTCAGAAGTGTCAAAAAAGGGGACCCAAAAGATGACGCTTTTAATCCAAAAAGCTATTAGCTTTGTGTGTAATCAATGATGTTTTGTATGGCCTTCTCTGAGCTTTTTTGATCCCTTGCTAATACTACTATTCTTTGTTAAAAAAAACGAGGGCTAATTTGGTGTGTGGTTTCTGCAACCTTTCCTTTAACCTTCAGAGGAAAGCTCCTGCGTAGACCCCCCCAATCCCTCCTTTTTTTTTATATTTTATGTATTCATATTACGTGTTTGATTTGCTGCTTGACCAAATTGAAACTTTGATCATTTCCAATCTTTCAAACAAGTGGAATTCAACTCATATATATACCAGTGCCATGCAATTTTGGTAAGGCATATTCAATTGAGTGACTCAATCAAAAGCACGCTTGAGGAAAAGAGAGGCGGCACAGAGAGGAACAGTAAATAAAGTTAGTCTTTTTAGTCATTTTAATTAAGGTACCGAGTCAACCTTCAATTTCAGCCAATTTTCACTTGCTTGCTTCCCCTGTATGAATTTGTACTAATTTTCTTCTGGGCTGTTTTCTTCTAATCTGGAGTTTCTGGAGTGGTGAAGTTTCTGAATTTGTATTAATGCCCAGTATGCATGATTTGATTGTGGAGTCTAAAATTTGACAAGGGTTCTGTTCAATTTTGTGATTTGCTTGGGTTAAATTCTTCCTGCATTGTAATTGTGTACGATCATGTATTATTCTTCATTTGGCAAAGGAACAAAATTCAACCTTTTTGAGTTTTGACAAATTGTAAAAAGGAAGTCGGATTAACTAATCAGTTAGAAAAAAGGGGATGAGAGAAAATAATTTTCCCTTTTGAGAAATGATTTCTTAAGTTTAATGGGCTTTTTCAGAAGTTCATAATCATGTGTTTCATTTCTATTGTTGGTGAACAGGTTTTGCTTTGATCACATTGGTTTATATAGAAGTGCCTCAAGGGGATGGGACTTTCTCATTCCATAATCTCATCAGTGTGGAACGTGATCCAGCAGCACAATATATTCAGCTTAAGGGAGACTGCAGATACAGTTATTGCGAAATCAGTGAGCTTTGGGAAAAAAGAAGGAGAACTTTTGGTGAAGACATTTAGTTTCAAGAAGAAGCAGTTGGAAACTCTTACAACCCTTGATGCTTCAAATGTGAGCACAAGTGAGAATGCTGCTCCCACAAGTGATTTATTAGTCGACAAGGAGTTTAAAAATGTGGTTTCTGGGAAGAACGAGACCCATCAGAAATTAATCAACAAGTCCAAGCTTGAAATCTTGCTTCCGGAGCCCTTCGTTATATCGTCACCAAAACCTCTTTGCGAGCTTGATGCAGCAGCAACTAAGCTTCAGAAAGTTTACAAGAGTTACCGCACCAGAAGGAATCTTGCAGATTGTGCAGTTGTTGTAGAAGAACTTTGGTAAGTTTAATGAACAAAATACTTCTTCAACTGATCATTCTTGTGCGAGTAGCATTGGTTTCTCATACTTTGCTTCTTATATGTAAGGTGGAAGGCCTTGGATTCTGCAGCTCTAGAACATAGTTCGGTTTCATTCTTTAACTTGGAGAAACATGAAACTGCTGCATCCCGGTGGGCACGTGCAAGGACAAGAGCTGCTAAGGTGCAATACATTTATTATGCAGATCGATGTGTTAATTCTAATCAATTAAGCTTTCAGAAAGTCACTGCATAGTTGATTAATAATCAAGGTGATGTTGTTGCCTTTTACAGGTTGGTAAAGGTTTGTCCAAAGATGAAAAGGCTCAGAAGTTAGCTCTGCAACATTGGCTTGAAGCTGTAAGATTTTTTCCTGGAAATATTTTATAACCTGTAACTATGTGCTTCATAGCTCTTGGATAAATGCATGTGTGGTTCTTCATCTGGTTTTTATATCAAAGATGATTTACAAATGAATGGAAGTTCAATGGCTCAATGAGTTGTTTCACTATTGCTATTGCAGATTGATCCAAGGCATAGGTATGGGCACAACTTACACTTCTACTATGATGTTTGGTCTGCAAGCCGAAGCTCCCAACCTTTCTTTTACTGGTATTACTACAGTTTTCAGGAATAAGTTCATCTTAAATGAATGGTTAGTTCCCAGTGATCTTATCTTTCCTACTTCTGCGTGAAGGTTGGATGTTGGGGATGGTAAAGAGATCAATCTGGACAGTTGTTCAAGAGCCGACCTGCAACGGCAGTGCATCAAGTATCTTGGACCTGTAAGCCTTATCCCTCGGAATTTTTGTAGAATGAATTTGTCAATCTGTTTCCATTGTCATGAACTTTGGATCATACTGCTTATGAATTGCGCTATAATTGGCACGAAGTGATACTTGGTGAATTGCTGACATCTTACAACACACTGATTTTTTGCTTGCAGCATGAGAGGGAAGCATATCAAGTTATTGTGAAGGATGGGAAGTTAGTCTACCAGAAAACTGGCATGCTTTTGAATACAACCGAAGGCTCAAAGTGGATTTTTGTGCTCAGCACATCAAGGGCCTTGTACGTAGGACAGAAAAAGAAGGGTGTTTTTCAGCATTCTAGTTTCTTGTCTGGTGGAGCTATTACTGCAGCTGGTAGACTTGTTGCTCATGATGGTGCTCTTGAGGTATGTTTTAAGCATTAGTAGGTTGCCATCATCAATTAAACACAGAGAATATTTCAACGCTAAACATTTATTTAACATTCCTCATTTTTGCCAGGCAATATGGCCATACAGTGGTCACTATCTTCCAACAGAAGACAATTTCAAGGAATTCATAAGTTTTCTTGAAGAGTACCATGTCGATTTGAGCAATGTTAAGGTAATTATACCTATCTTTGTTTGAGATACTTTGAGGAACCTCTCACATATGAACTGGAAAATAGAAGAATATTAAGGAATTTCTTCCTTTGTCGGTTGCAAATTATCAGCATTAAGATAGGTGTTAATTCCTTGCAGCGATACACGGTTGATGATGCTAGGAAATCATATGGAGATGTTTATGAGGAGTCAAACAAAGAAAAGGTACAAGACCCCTCAAAAACTGCAGATTCCAAGGATGTAGTTGCTGTCAATTCTGATGCTGCATCTCCTGATGTTTCCCTGATACCTGATCAGCCTGAAGGAAGACAGCTAACTGATATAGAAACAGTCAAAGAACCCAAATTGGACTTGGCAAAGCGGTTGTCATGCAAATGGACTAGCGGTGTTGGTCCCCGGATTGGTTGTGTTCGAGACTATCCAATGCAGCTCCAATTTGAGGCACTGGAGAAGGTCAACTTATCGCCTAGGACCTCGCTTGTAAAGTCCAAGAGCGGAGTTCCAATCCCTTCCCCTCGGCCAAGTCCAAGAGTCCGTATGTCACCTAGGCTTACTTACATGGGACTACCTAGCCCAAGGGTGTCCACTATATCTTGCAGTTGAATTCAGGAGGAAGCAATGCAGAAGTAAGACCGTTCCTCAATCTTCAAAATTTTGAAAATGATTTTTCTAGTTAACTGTCAAAGCAGAATCCTGATTCTTTGTTCTTTAACCCCTGTTGTTAATGCATGGTCTGAACTTAAAGAACCTGCAAGGTTCAGACTTTGGGGGCACTCTTTTTTCCCTTGCCCCCATATTTAAATTTCTTTAGAGCTAGCTGCTTTAACTTGTAAGATGCCTAGCTCTGATATTTGATTCATTCTTTAGTTCATAATCTGTATAAAAACAGCATTGGCAGTACGATTTTGTAGTAAACGTGACAAAATTGTTACTTTCTCTCATTGGAGACGGTTTCTATCCCTCCTCTTTTGAGTCAAAAGATATTCTATAATAAGGCCGTGTCACACATTTTAAGTAGTGTAAGAGCGAACATTACAGAAAGTGAAATAAAGGATGGTATTCTTCTTCCATCTCCCTTGACACATTGGCACCTCTAACCTTACTTTCTCTAGCAGATATCTGATTTGATTCTTGTATTTGGTAGACAAAGAACCACCATAAATCTTAGTATTTATTTATTTATTTATTTTGGGGCACATTAACTTGGAATTTGGTCCAGAATTGGATCCATCAATAGGCAAGTCAGGTCATTTTTTACTTAAATGTTTCAGCATGAAACAAAAAAGTCATAGAAATTTGTAGTCCAAAATGAGAATTTCTCTGAGAGCATGCCCATAATATTGTCATCAAGCTATACTACACGCCATTATGTTATTGTGTGATTGAATGCATCCAGCTAATACAAGCACCGCATGCAGCAAAAATTAACTTCTTTTTAGTACCAAAAAAGACATCAATTTTGTCAGTCAAACTTAAACTTGGGCTCTCATAAGAAGAGAGGAGTTAAATCGGGGCTTCTTCAGCCTTTCGATATATTCTGCATCAAAGTTCTTGATAGCAGTAAAGAATGCGTAGTGTTTCGATCCAACAATTCCATACCCAACTTATATCAGCTTCAGTTCCAATGTTTTCCATTTCTCAAAAACAGAGAAAAGAATCCAATGCCAAAAAATGATGTCTGAGAAGCATTTAAGTACTAGTACTAATACGTATTGGTTCCTCGTTCCTCCTATCTGGAGAAGCATTTATTTAAGTACTAACTACACATTTCTTGAATTTACAAAATATATTCATATCAAAAGTTTGAACCTTGTATTTTTTTTAACATTTGCCAAAATTTTAAAAGTTTAACTTTGATCCCTCCATTTTAAATCAAACCAAATTTAGAAATCAGACAAGAAAAAACAAGTGTACTATGAAGCGCATGTGACGATTTTGAAATTGGAAAAAAGAAGAGGACTGTTTTTATAATGGAGACGAAAAGGTAAGAGCCAAATAGGAAGAAGGAATGGTGGTAATAGGATTTTGTGACTGAAAGTTGTGATCTTGGTTATAATGCCCGACAATTAGAAAGCAAAACACCATATTTGGTTAATTATTGAACAGAGCACGCATTCAATTCAATTGTACCATTTACAGAAACAGTCAAAAGTGGAAAGGACGAGGGATTTTTGTTTTATATTAGCAGTTGAATTTATTATGTAATCTAGTACTAGTATGCTATTTCAACATGGATTTTACTCACATCATTCATTCCATCAAAAGTATATTTACTTTTTATATTTTAACTATTTTTGAGATGAAGAAATCCTAAGATCAATTTGATCAAAGTTCAAATCATGACAATTATTAACAATCATAGAATGAGAAATCCCAAAGCTAAAAGAAAATGAGAATCGGAGCAAACAAACAATCAATCAAATGTCACAAAAGATTTCCACTATTCAACTCTTTTTTCTTTCTACTCCTAATAAGCTCTACTTTAGGCTCTCTTTGGTTCTTTTTTGGATGATTTTTTCAGAATTTTTTTATTTATATCTATCCTATCCTGACATATCTTTTTACATTCTCAATACTTTTTTTACATTTTTAATACACCTTTTTATATTCCTAATACAAAAAAATACGCTCAAAAAACTTTCCAAACATAAGTTAAATCGTTATCATCATTTTGGAAAATGGAAAACCCTTTTGCTAGATTTTATATAAGCTAGTAGGTTTGACTACTCCACAAAAAAAAGAACACAAAAAAATGTAAATTGGTCCCCAATTGAAACTCCATTCAAACTTTCCATCCACTCCACAAGAAACTCATTAAAAGTGCACCATTATGTCCTTCATATTGCAGATGAAGAAATAATAATTGGAGGGCTCGGTGTTTGTATTGAATTGTGTCGATCTCAAACTGGGTTTGGATAACAAATACAGCAGAGAAAAGAACTGAAGAGAGAAAGAGGAGAGATCTTAAACGCACTGACTTTAGTGATTCGTTGTCTGCTTGCTTTTTGGTCTCATGTGCACCTTTTCACAAAAATTTCACTACTTTTTAGGCACACTCTCACAGTAACCATTCAGTGCAGTAAACCATTGGTTTACTTGTAAATTTTTCAATTCAACCAAAGATCAAATTTTTATTTGTTTTTTTTTTTGGCTGTTTTACCATTTCAAGCGGGAAAGATGTTCCCTTTATGGTCCAATGCTGTGTGATACTGTCCGTTTCGCTCTTTGAATTTCAAATATCAAAAGACCCCAAAAAAAAAAAAAAAAAAAAACCCAACCCAAAAATTTGTGTGTGTATAACGGCTCATTGCACAAGGCAGTAGTAGTCAGATTTCAGAAAAGAATTCTTGCTTCTGCTTCTTCTGTTGTTTCTGCCCATCACCATTAACCACCCACAAACCCCACTATTCAATCCACACACACACACACATATTCAAACGCACACGTTCCCTCCTACCACCTTCTTTCCTCATTGGGTGTCTTGATATTTGATTGATAAAAAAAGGCGGTTTTCTAACTTGCTATTTTTTTTTGCCTCATCTCTATTAGCCCTTTTAAAAGCTCTCTGCCAATTTTCTATCTGTTTCTGATTGTGGTCATCTCTGCAAAATTAATGCATCCTCAGTTTTTATTTAGCATAACTAATTTCCTTCCCCAGTTGTTTTCATCTTCAGTAGCCCAAGTTCAGTGGTAGGAAACTGCCCCCATTCTCTTTTTTAAAGATTCCTACAAGGTTTTTTATTTGAGCTGAGAAGTGAGAAACACCTAATACAACCTAGAGAGGTTTAGCCCAGATGGGTGCTTCAGGAAAGTGGGTTAAAGCATTAATAGGTCACAAGAAGCTTGAAAAAGAAGACCATGTAAGCTAATTATTTTTTATAAAGATTCGATCTTTTTCTGTTTTTGATTCGGTGAATGCTCAAAAAAAAAGGGATCTTTTTTGTTCACTCTACTGTAACTATGGAGCCTTTTAACTTACTGCTCTGCATGGATGGATTTAATTTGTTGATAGGATAATAATAAGCCTGCGGGAAAAAGCAAAAAATGGAAGCTATGGAGGAGCCCATCTGGAGATCTAAGTGGGTCCTCATGGAAAGGGTTCAGAGGGAACCACCGTAGAAACGGTGGCGGCTCCGAATACTCCGATTCTGCTTCCATCAACAACGACGCCTTCACGGCGGCTGTAGCCACCGTCGTCAGAGCTCCGCCTAAAGATTTCAAAGCTGTGAGGCAAGAATGGGCCGCTATCAGAATCCAGACTGCCTTCCGTGCATTTCTGGTAATCTCACTGTTCCCAACTACATTTGTATTTGTACAATAACTTGTCAATTTTGGGAAGAATTAAGTACTTATTAGAACTTTGCAAAATTTAGGCAAGAAGAGCTTTAAGAGCATTGAAAGGACTAGTGAGGCTTCAGGCTTTAGTCAGGGGAAGACAGGTGAGAAAGCAGGCTGCTGTGACCCTTAGGTGTATGCAGGCTTTGGTTAGGGTTCAGGCTCGTGTTAGAGCTCGCCGTGTCCGAATGTCGATGGAAGGTCAGGCTGTTCAGAAGATTCTTGATGAACATCGTATTAAGGCCAATCGCTTGAAAGAAGCAGAGGTTTTAGATTTTCCCTTTTTCTTGTTGTCAATTTGCAATTTCTGTTTTCAAACTTTAAAGGACAGATTTTCAGTTGTCTGATTTGTTTGGTAATAAACTCAGGAAGGATGGTGTGATAGTAGATTGACGTTAGAAGAAGTTAAGACAAAGATACATATGAGGCAAGAGGGATTATGCAAGAGAGAACGAGCACTTGCTTATTCCATTGCACAAAAGGTTAGCATAATTATGTTTTTTTTTTTTTTTTTTGGATTTGTTTTAATTTGTTATAGTAGATATGATGATGAACTCCAACTTTCAGCAGTGGAAATCTAGTCAGAATTTCGATACCCGAACGCATGTCTCAGTTCCATCTCTCAAAAGTCATGAATTTGACAAGGGTAGCTGGGGATGGAGTTGGTTGGAACGTTGGATGGCGGCAAAGCCATGGGAAAATAGACTCATGGAACAAGCAAATAATGATGCTTCTGAAAAGACACCACCAGTTAAGACCTGTGTGGATTCTTCCAAGGGAAACAGATCAAGGTCATCTGAACTTGGCCAAGTGAAGGTCAAGAAGAACAATGTCAGCACCAGAATTTCGGCTAGGCCTCCTCCTTCAGCTGGATTCGGTACACGTTCGTCCTCAAGCCCTAGTTCTGAATTTAGATATGACGAGAGCTCAGCGTCGTCTTCAATCTGCACATCGGCTACCCCTGTGTCCGGAAACACTCCTTTGACATCGGATAAGAATGAACTGAGCAACAAAAGCAAGCCAAGTTACATGAACCTCACTGAGTCAACCAAAGCTAAACAGAGGAATCAAAGGATTCAAAGGCAGTCTATGGATGAATTTCAGTTTCTTAAGAAGTCTGGAGCATTCTCTAATGTGGATTCTAAAAGCAGTATCGGTTCTGATAATTATTCAATCAACTTCTCTAGGCCACTTTGCCAGCCTACTCGAATGGAGAAGTTCTCAGCAAACTTGTCTGAAAGGGATAATTGCTTCTACCAGTAGGATGGAAAGTTGTAAGGTTACAACAGCTTGTTGTTTCGTGCAGAATTTACTGCCGTAGTTACGCTGCGAACTTTATTGACTTTATTGTGCAAATATGCGTCGTTAACAATGTCTTTGTACGTGCGTGATCAAGGTTCTTGATGCTGTATAATTGTAAGTTTTGGTTTTGGAGTGAAATGCGGTTTGCCTTTACACTTGTAACAATTAAGTTTGCCCTTGGTTTTTGGCACATTCATTCGTTTTTGGCTCTATGCTTGCATTTATTTGTGTACATGGGTTGGTAGAAGCTCCAACATTTGCAAAACAACAAGCTCTTGTAGATTAAGAGTCGTGTTGAACAGCAACCCTTTAGATTTTATAATTGATGGCAAAGCTGATTCGCTAACGGCAGTGCCCTCTAGAATGATTAGTTCAGATGGGATGCATTGAAATTTTAATACTGTACTTCATGAAATGCTTCCTTGCATTTGTGAAACTTAAAGATCAGGACTTCATTGAAAAATTTCCTAGCAACTGTAAACCTTCAAGCACGTTTGATGGCTCTCACCTTTACACCATGCTTATAGTTAAGAACAATGCCAAATTCCAGTTCCAAAGGTTTTTCCATCTCTGGAGAATGGCGAAAGATGTATCTTCTATACAACTGAATTAGCGAGAGCTTAAGTTCCTGTATGGAGAATTTCTGTCCAATGCAAGCTCGAGGACCAATTCCAAAGGGGATAAATGCATAAGGATGCCTTTGCTTCTGTTCTTCACAGTTCGGATCGAATCTCTCAGGTTTGAACTTGTTAGGTTCAGGAAAATTTTTTGGGTCTTTAGCAAGAACTCCAACTGCCAACCACACCCATGTACCCTGCATAGTCATTGTGCATTATATTATAAGACACATTGAAACTGTCTCGCGGGAACAGAAACTCAAGTGTAGAGATATGTTTCTTTATTTCAGTCAGTCTTGGAGAAATAAGAAAAGGACTACCTTTGGGAGGGTGTAACCTCCAATCTCTACTTGTCTTGATGTTTCTCTTGCAATCAATGGGGACACTGTGTAGAATCTCATTGCTTCCTTGACAACCTGTGGTAGAAAGTCAAGTGAAAAAATGAGATGTAGTTAAGAGATATTGAACATGTCTAGAATCACCCTTTTCCCATTTTTAGCAATATCGTGAACTTTATTGATCGTAGACAGAGTTCGACCAAATATTACTTGCCTGATCAAGATAAGGGAATTTGTTTTGAAGATCAGTGGCAGTAGGTATCTGATCATGGGGACCGAATTCATCAATTTCTCGGAGCAATTTCTGCTCGACTTCAGGATACCCAGCAACCAGGTATATAATACTTGACAAGGTGAACGACGTTGTTGCTGAACCAGCAAGTAAGTGCTCATAAGTTACTGCACTGATGCGGTCTGGTGTAAAGACATTCCTTGATGCCATTTCTGACTCCCTGGCTTTCAGAATAAGCGACAGGAAGTCCTTTGAGCCACTGTCCTGTTCCTTCATTCTCTTCGCGACAATCTCATCAAGCCGCTTAGCTAAATTCTGGTTGGTTTGTTCCACTTTTCTATCCATCATGCCAGGTATCCTCTTAAGAATCTGGCGAAAGGGCTCTTGCAGTATTGGAACCAGCAATCCGAGTATAATTGAAAAGGAACCTGATAAATCCATCTTGAGCTGTGTGGTAGAATATATGTGTTGATTGATGAAATCCTGGACTTCCTTATCATTTTGCTGGTGGTTCATGTTATCCGCAACTTCATTGCCTGGCTGAACTTTGGAAAGGCCAAAGTCCACCCCAAAAGCAGCTTGTCCAATAACATCAGTAGCTAACTTAAGGGAGAGGTCAGAAAACTTCATGTCCCCTTGGGAATCAAGATTTGCAGTTGCCGATTCTATAAATGATTGCATGGTTGGTATCAGTTTGGCAAGGTGAGATGGCTGATATACCGATAATATTGTATTTCGCATAGTTGACCATTTTTCATCCCTGTCCAAAATTTCCAAGTATATTTTAACATTATGAATATTCCAAGAATATTAAACTGTGCAAGCATTTTTGACAGGTTAGTGAAGCTAGAAATGGACATGAAGCATTAAAGCAATATGACATATTAGTACCAAAAAAAAAAAGAAAGAAGCAATATGGCATATTGAATTACTTGGTAAAGAAGAGGCCCTTTTGATGCAGAGGGGATGACGCTATAGGAGATGGGATGCTTCTGTTAGGAATGTCTTTGAATTTCTTTATTCCAACTTCTCTGCAAAGTTCAGCATCTGCAACAATTACTAATGGCTGCCTGCCCATATGAAACCTGAAATCAAAAGATAACATGAGCCTAAAGAGTAAACACCAAGAAATGGAGGGAGTAACAATTTTTTTACTCTATTTTATTCAAATTCTGGCTCTTATATATTAGCTAAAACCACATAGGACCTGATATTACATAAATCCAGAAACTATAGTTATGGTGGCCGGTGGGTGACAACTGACAAGTCCGTGGTCCAATTATTATTACAGATTCTTCACTATCCACTTAGTGCAATTAGGGCCCCTTGTTTTTCTTTGTAAACAGCAAATTATTTCCTACCAGCAAGCTAATTCAAGAATCTTGACTACTTTTTCATCACCCCTTTTCAACAGATTGACAACCAAAAAAAAAAAACCATCAACTTCCTGCTTCAAAATCAAATCTTTACCTACATTTGGAAAACATTGACACTTGGGATTTCTCAACACAGTGTTCTTTTGATCAAACATCATGTGATCACGGGACATACATTTATCCTAGTTCATCATGCCAAGAGTCAACTGAATGACTGATACAACTGATGATTACTATGATGATGGCAAGATATAAGGAGAGACTGACCTGAAAATAGGGCCATATTGTTTAGCCAGGACAGCAAAAACATCTGGACCATATTTAGCAAGCAAAGGAAGATGGCCTAGGAGGGGAAGAGCTGGAGGACCTGGCACCTTTCTAACACCCCAATAAGGCCTATAGAAATACACCAAACTTCCAGCTAACAAAGCCAATATAGTGAAAATCGTTGACAAAAGAGTTGTAGGAGCCTGAATTAAGGGCAGTGCCAAATCAATCAGTTCTTGAACTTTTGAACTCAACAATTCCATCTTTTCTGAGAGAGAGGGAGAAATATGAAATATGGAGTCTTTGGGAGAGAGATTGGAGGGTCTGTCTGAACTCTGAAGTGTGAACTGAATATATATATAGAGGGAAGGGATCCTGTTGCTTTCTGCCTTTCTTTAGCTGCATTTTTTTTCTTCTGCTTCCAATACGTTTCGAGGTGTTATTTGATTATGAAGATTATAATAAGCATGTTTATTTTATTGGCAGATGGTTTTGGTCCATTGTCAAATGTCAATGATGACCAAGTGTATCTCTAAAATGGTAGGTCCTATGATTATGACTCTATATTTATTTAGTTCTCAATTAGTAGTAAACAAAATTAACATTTGAATCTGGTTCTATTTTGTGTTCACGGGTTAAAACACAATTTTATTTTTTTTTAATAAAGTCATCGTGAAATATAGATCTTAAAGTTTTATATATGGTGAATTTGCAAGTCATATTTGAGTTTGCTAATGTTAATGTGTCATTTCTTACAAAAATGTTCAGATCGTACTTTATCAATGATAAGAGTTATGCAGTTTCTAAAAAATTCGATATTCAAGTTTTTACTGTTATTGGTTCCAGTGGTCTCTTTACTAATAAATTATTGTTAAGAAATTCCTTAATTTTCAAATACCTTAATCCAAAATTTGAAACTAAATCAAAATTGAACAACGGTGGGTTGAGAATGGAGAGTCGTCATTAGCAAATGAGGTCAAACAACAATTAGTCATGGCCAGTATCCAAGTAAACCATCAAAACAAAGGTCAAATGGAAAGGCATCTTTTTGTCGTAATGGCCGACTGATATCATAAACCTAATGAAAAGACTTTTAGAGAACGAAATAATGATATACTAGTACGTTACACACTCGTTGTCTTTTAGAAACAAAAATCCTTTAATTCTTTCCTTTTCTTTTTTTGGCGTTATTTTGGCAAATCAAAGAAATGAGTAAAGATAGATATGAACAATATGTGTCTTGTCAAATTATTGGCTCAAAGAAAGGGATGAACAAAATCCTATGTTTTCAAAACCGGACCGGAAGGTAAACCATTAGCGTGACCAGGTTGGTGGATTTATTGGGCTAACGGGTTAGTTCGTTCCTCGAATTCAGTAAAAATTGGTTAAAATAATATTACAAAAATTTAAAAATTAATTTTTTAAGAAATATATGCAAAAATCGGTTTAACCGGTAGTACCAATTTTCGGTCAAATCCCAATTTTTATCCGCATTTGACCGAGTTTGATCGGATTATACAGAATCTGATTTTTTATGAAAACCGAACTGATGAGGATTCCAGTTCCCGGGCTAACCGGTTAGACCGCCCTGGTCGGTTCGGTTTTGAAAACACAGACAAAATCTTTTTCTTAAGAGTTATGTATCATTATTAATATGGAAAAGACTAGTTAAGGTTTTTCTCCCCCTCCAATAATTCTCTAATTTATTAACTTTCTTTATAGTCAAAACTCAAAAAATTGTTTCAAACGCAGCCCAGATAGGGAAGAAGGAAGAAAGTGCGGGGTGAACCTAAGCCAATTAATATATAGTTCTCTGCAATTTGGATATAATTCGATGAGACTGCAAGAATATGCTAGTTTGGAAAGATTATGGCATTTGGGTGAGATTCGTTTATTTTAAGGTTGTCTTGTTTCTATGATATAATTTCATATTACAATTTACAAAGCCATGGAAACTCTGGCATTCGTCATCTGCTTTGGTGTATACATCTTTAATTTGATAAGGTAGGACTTATTCTTTCAAATATTAACCTATCCTTTTGTTTTGTTGTCTCTTTTGTTTTCTGGATTGAAAAAAGCATCTGGTACCATTCGGACACTGCATAAAGATTACATAACATGTCGACGTAATCAAAATGTTTGTTCGTCGATTCAGAGCCTAGGTTTAAAATATTTAGATAAATGAAAGTTACATTTTGAAATTTTTGTTTTTAAATTACGATATTTGATACGTTAGAGGTGAGAATCAAACTCTAATCTTATAAAAAAATAGAAACGTGACTGCTTATCACCTTCTGACACTAGTTCTCCATTTTGAGATCCTAGAAAGTAACACAAGAAATAATAATGAATCATTTGCAGAAAAAAAAAATATTTTAGTTAATGTGGCTGGTTTAAAAAAAATAAAAATTTATTCAGACTTCAGAGTTTAGACTTCATACTGATCGTTCTCCTAACTCTAGTTAGTTGACTAAATTTCGTTAGTCTCACCAAAGGTAAGATTGAAGCCCCGTAAGGTAAGATGTCGTTTTCTTTAATCCGGTATTTTTTTGTATAATAAATAAACAGTTTACGATTTGATAAGTTATAGATTACACGAGTTCACTAAATTAATTAGGTGAAAAAGGAGTAAAAGTGAAATGTGAATGACCAAAAAAGATAAGGGCTTGTTTGGCCAATAATTATTTTGCATTTTTATCTCATTTCACCTCTTAAAACATTTCTCAAACACAAATCCCAATATCATCCAAACAACTTTTTAATTTACCTTTTAAAAAATATTCTAAAAATTATTTTTATACAATTTTCGTCCACCACTACCAGACCACCTCCACTATCACCCGCCGCCACCGGACCGCCCACCGCCGCTGCTGGACGATTGCCGACCGGATTCCGCCCAAATTTCGGCTAGTTGGCCGGAATCTGGTCGGTCGGCGACGGTCAGACGGCAACGGTAGGCGATGTACCGGTGGTGCCGGTGGTAGAGGTGGTTCGATGGTGGTCTAATAATATTATTGGTTTATTTAAAATATCACTCAAACAATTTTTTAAGTTTTAGTTCAAACCATATTTTAAATCACATTTCAAACCTACATAAAAAACCAAAACAAAAACTAAAACAAAATGTTGGCGAAACAAGCCCTAAATATTTTGGTAACGAAAAAATTATAATTTTCTTCATGTGAATGAGCAAATTACTTTTTGATTTTTGACTAGATGAAGTTGACAAATGTAAAATACGTTATTCTTTCCCTTTCAAATTGATTTTTTTAGTTTAAATTTTTATTTTTAACATACATTATATTACATGTTAAAAATAAAACCTCAAAAGAACAGTGATTTGCAAACTTGCAATCACACGACTAAAGAATGCCTACAAAGCAATAACATATTGGGAGTGGACCTGCCAATTATTTTGTGCACATAGAAGTGGTATATGATATCACTATAGTGACATTGGGAGTGGAGATCTGCCAACGTCAATTATTTTTGGCACAATTTCTGTACTATTTTTCCATCAGAGAAAGAAAGATTATACACTCAAGCGGGCATTATATAATGAAAAACAACATCAAGACGGGTACATCGTCACTAACTTATACTGAAGAGAAGAAACAAGTAAAAAAACACACTATCCTGAAAAGGAGGATATGATATAGGGGCATGAGTATATATGTTTTTTTTTTTTTAAAAAAAACCCATTTTATTAAAATAAAGTACTTAAGCTATTACATCTCATACAACTATAAGCTAAACAATACATTTCCATTATATCTTGTCTGCTCACAACTATTACCTAGGATATGAAATGTTATAGGTGCCACAACTCACAATAAGATATTGTTAGTCACAATATATACATAGGAGTAGCTCTTATGATGCAGGGAGTCCTTTTTTAATTCTTGACGATAGTTAGGCAAACACTCGATTATTACCAACGCCTTTGCAACAATGAACAAAAAGATAAGGTTGAATTAGGGTGCCAACGACACCAATCCCTATATGCATTAGTATAAACTACCAATCCATATATGAATCAGTATGAACTACTTTTTGAATAGTGATACATACAGGAAAAAATATCACATCCATTCATTTTGTATATTTTCCATTTGAGGTATGTCCATATAAAACATACCAAAAAAAAAAAAAAATTATAGATGATTTACCCATAATTTGTCATACTTATTTCTTCTCATTATTTTCCTACCCATATCACTACTCATTAATCCTCGAAGTTTTGGCTACAACTGCAACCGTCAAGTGTTTCCTAAAAATAAACATACAGTTTATAAGAAAGTTCAAAATCGAAGCCATGACGTCATTAATCTAATCAAACACACAATCAACATGTCCAATCAGAGCATTGTGGAAAGTGCAGAAAGCTGCTCCTTTTCATCAAAATCAATTACTACTACGTTTTGTTTGTACTAGGGAAGAGAAAAAGAAAAACTAAAAGCTTTGACTAAAAATCAAATGCTTCTGAAAATCTGATAAAGAAAGATGGAATCTTTGAAGAAATTGTCCCAAGCCCTAAGTCTTGCCGGAGGGAAGAAGGATGAACTGCATAGTGCTATGGGCTTGCTAATGCTTGAATGGCAGGATGCGGGGGGCCATCTGAAACTTTCGCAGAATCTTTACCGTGGTTGTTCCGATGAGCTTGATTCAAAAGAGAAACATTTAAGGGTTGTTGAGGAATCGGTGAACAAAAGGGTTGAGGAGTTTGGCTCAGAAAGAAGGTTGGTTGAGGCGGGCTTAATGAAATTGGATCAGAAAGAAATGTATCTCAAAGGGGTTTTGCGAGAAATTGAATTGGGGAAAATGCAATTTGAGCAAATGAGAGGATCTTTGGATGAACAGCTGAAGGATCTGGTTCTGAGAGAACAGCCGATTCTGGGTGCCCTGAAACTGAAACAGAGTCGAGTGTCGGAAAGGGAGCTAGAGCTTGATTTGATGGCAAAAGCTTTGAGTAGAAGAGAAGATGAATCTGATTTGAAGGAGAAAAACCTGAAGTTGAGGGAAGATAAGGTCATTGCCACAGAGAGATTGCTGGAAAGAAGGCAGAAAGAAATCGATTCTGAAGAGAAGAAGTTAGAGAGAAGGTCAAATGAGGTTGTTTCTAACCAGAAAGGGTTGGCGGAAAGGAGTTTTCGGATTGATTCAATGGAGAAGCATTTGGAAGCAAGAGCAAATGTACTGGGTTCAGAAGCCGAAAGAATGAATAGAAGGGAGAATGAAATCAACTCGAGAGATCAATTGCTAGCAAAACTTACAAAACAACTTGAAACCAGGGAAAATGAGATCAAACTGAGAGTCGAAAAGCTGGTGAATATCTTACAAGAACTTGAAGCTAATGAGGGTACATTGGGAAGTAGTAGTAAGTTTGAACTTCTTTCCATTAAGAATTTCTTCCATCAATGCCCTGGAGAAGCAGAAGTCAGGAGGGTAGGAAGGAAAAGAGATTATCCTGCTGATCAAGACAAAAACCTGCAAGAAAATAGCAACAAGCATGGTAAAGGAAGCAGTTGCATTCGCCACAGACGAATGGGACAAATTGAAGCTCCTGGTCTTCAAAATTCAGGTACTGCTTTTGATTCAGATTCTGTTCTTTATTTAATGTTTTATCCAATTTATAGATGGGATTTTGGTTCTGTTTCCAGCTTCATAATTGTCCAATATTTTGATTATTTAATGGTTTATATCCAATTTATAGGTGTGATTTTTGTTGCGTTTCCAGCTTTATAATCGTCCAATACTTTACTCCATCATCTTTTGATATTAGGTACACATTGTATGTCACAAGCACACATAACAGAAGAAGTTAATATACGTCGTGATGATTATGAACCTGAATCAGATTCAATGGCTAAATTAAATTTCGACCCTGTTAAGGATCCAAGCTTTACTAGTGTCAAGAATGGAAAACAAGAAAGAACCTTTAATGTTGGAGAAATTTGGGCGTGTTTTGACGCAAAAGATTTTACACCAAGATCACATGCTGAAATCACTGGCATTGTTCACGAAGGTGGAGAAACTAGGCTTGAGGTCACATGGTTGAAACCTTGTTCAATGAAGAAACTGGAGCAGGAGTGGATACGCGCTGGCTTGCCCGTTACTTGTGGAACCTTTGTACGTGGGCGAACAAGTGTTGAGTCTTCTGTCATTTTCTCTCATGTAGCTGTTTGTGCTGAAAATTTTCCTGCCGATATAATGCCTTGTGAAGGAGAAACTTGGGCGATCTATAAGGATTGGAATATCATTACATGGACTTCTGATGCAGAAATTCTTAAAGGTTGCCACTATGATATTGTGGAGATTCTGCCATGTGATAGGAATGAGCGTTGGGCTGTCAGAGTTGTTTACTTGGAAAGAATCGCAGGATCTGCGAGATCATTTAAGCGGAGAAGCAACAAGGGGAGGAACAAGAACATTGATGGTTCATTTCACATATTGCCTGATAGTTTCTACAGGTTCTCACATAAAGTGCCCTCTATCAAGAGTGATGGAAATGGTGTTTCGAACAGCATTTTTGAACTTGACGTGAAATGCTTACCTCGTCGACTCCAATAAGGTTTGCTAATTGCTACATATAACAAATTTAATGGAGTGAAGTTCCATCTCTTTTGTTTAATCTAATTTAGGCTAATGGTGAAGCTAAACTCAGCCGCTGTAGTGCGCGCTTAGTACATATAGTTAGTTGGCTACATATGTGAATTTAGTTCTCATTTCAATTGGGTCAGTTTTCAGAACAATTGGTAAGTTTTGTGTTTTGCATTTCCATTTCTTCTTTCATGTTTCCATGATGTTGAAATTGGAAAGTTCTCCAAGCTGATTTCAAAGCGTGTTTGAAGAAGACTCTCTATTTCCTCTATCCTTGTTTGTTTCTTTTGTGTTTTACTGGATGAATACTTTGAAAGAGGAAACGGTGTTGGAATGAATCATTCATACATGAGGAATGTTCTTTGGGGATGGGAGACAACGAAGTGTATCAGTGGAAAAATGTTTCTTCAATTTTGATGAGTTGCCCTTTGAAAAAAAAAAAAAGTCATCAAGACTTCAACTAACACGAAGAGTGATTATACTACTATTTTGATTAAACTGATTACAAAGGGATGAACTTGATCCTTTTATGTCAAAAGGAGAAGTTTAATAATCTTATTCAGGGGGGGTTGAATTGAAAATTAAACCAATAAAGAAAATAAATTAAGACTAAAATGTCCAAATGATCCCTTACATTTGGGCTTACTTGATTATACGCCCTTAACATTAACATTTCAATATCGTGGTCCTAAACATTATATTTCACACTTTTTTGGTCTCATTTCACTGTTTCGACCACTTTTCCGTTCAACTCGATGTTGACCGGTAGTTGACTTGTCGGAATCAGGGATATTTTCGTCTTTTGACTTAATTTGAACTTTCATTGAAATTTAAATTATTAAAAATATCATAAAATTCATATTTAATTATTTAATTGCTAAAATATTATTCATTAATTTTAAATATTAATATAAAATTTAAAACTTACATTATTTTTAAAAAATTTCTTTTTCCATTTATCATTTATGCTGGATACAAAATAAATATTAATTACGTTCCATTTTTAACTCCATATCACTCAAAAATTTTAGTGCTCTACTGTAACTAATTCAAAATTCAATTTTTTGTTTAAAAAGAAAAAAACAAACTAAATTTTTTATTTGAATTTTCACCTACCAATTTTTTATTCGGTCGAAGTAAAAAATTCAGCGGGCCCAGAGGGAAGAAAATTGAGGGGCCGAAAATCCGGATAAAAAATGGATTATTTTAATTTATAGTTTGAATTGGAGATATAATTTAAAATGTGATTTTACTGAAAATTCAAAAAGTTGTTGGGAAAGAAATTTAAATAAAATAATATTATCTATACACCACTACCTCCACACCTCCACCAACGCCGCCCGCTGCCGGACCACCTCCTGCCGCCGTCGGACCCCCACCGCCCGACGACCGGCTAGCCGGATTCTGGCGAGATTCCGACGACTTCGCTGGAATCCGGCCGGCCGGCGGCGGTCCGGCAGCGGGCGGCATCGGTGGAGGTGGTAGTGTAAAAATAATATTATTTTATTTGAATTTCTATCCCAACAACTTTTTGAATTTTCACTAAAATCACATTTTAAATTATATGTTCAATTCAAAGCAATAACTAAGCTAAAAACTTAAATAAACCATTTTCTATTCGAATTTCACCCCACAATTTTCAAAATTCAAATAATCCGGCTGGCCGGTCACCGGTCGGCGGCGACAGGAGGTGGTCCGGCAGCGGGCGGCGTCGGTGAAGGTGTGAAGGTGGTGATATATAGATAATATTATTTTATTTAAATTTTTATCCCAACAACTTTTTTGAATTTTCACTAAAACAACATTTTAAATTATATCTCCAATTCAAACTATAAATTAAAATAAACCATTTTTTATCCGGATTTTCGCCCCCTCAATTTTCTTCCCTTTGGGCCCATTGGATTTTTTACTTCGACCGAATAAAAAATTGGTAGGTGAAAATTCAGATAAAAATTTAGTTTGCTTTTTTTTTTTAAACAAAAAATTGAACTTTGAATTATTTACTGTAGCGCGGTAAAATTTTTGAGTGATATGGAGTTAAAAATGGAACGTAAATGATATTTATTTTGTATCCAGCATAAATGATAAATAGAAAAAGAAATTTTTTAAAATAATGTAAGTTTTAAATTTTATAATAATATTTTAAATTAATAAATAATATTTTAGCAATTAAATAATTAAATGTGAATTTTATGATATTTTTAATGATTTAAATTTCAATGAAAGTTTAAATTAAGTCAAAAGACGAAAATATCTCTGATTCCGGCAAGTCAACTACTGGTCAATATCGAGTTGGACAGAAAAGTGGCCAAAACAGTGAAATGGGACCAAAAAAGTGTGAAAATATAATGTTTGGGACTACGATATTGAAATGTTAATGTTATGGACGTAAAATCAAGTAAGCCCAAATATAAGGGACCATTTGGACATTTTAGTCTATGATTTTCCTCTCCTCTGCCTAAGCTATGGAAGTCATTTTGCGAATTTCTTTTGGTTGTATTAATATGCAGTGTCTAACTCTACTTGGTTTGAACTTGTGAATAAAGTTTGTTTCTTGCTTATTGAGAAACTAAGCCTTTATAAATGTGCAATCTTGTGATGAAAAGTTCTATAGGATAATTTTGGGTTGGTTTTGCTGAACTCCTGGTTCTGATTAAGTTTTATGTTTTGAGGCAGCAAAGTGATCCGTAAGGTGTTTCAGTTCTTTTTACCTACACTTTGGGAACTGAGTCACTCTGTAATGGCATTAATGGTTACTAATTTTAGTGAGATGGTTTAGAGTAACCCCTTCATGGCTATTTGGATTGTTGTGCTTAGTATGTATGTGTCTATACTATTTTTCTTCTTGAGATGAGTCACGAAACAAGCATGGTTTTATCATTTACGAATGGCACATAATATTCAAACTTTGGCAGGCATTCACTTTCTATCGTGGTTCTGGGATGTAAGAGTTCCCTTTATCTTTTAGTTCATTCAATCCCTAAAGATTTACTACCAAGTTTAGCATGTTACAAATGGTGTATTGATTGTGTTTTGTCTATTCGTAGTCTATGTTAATCGGTGTTATCTATTTTGTCTTCAGTTGATCCTTCATTCGTGGGGATGGCTTCTCCGCCCGCGACTGCTGTAGCTATTGCCTCTACTGATGATTGGAGGACTGAGATGCAACCCAAACGTCGGGAGATGATTAGGCAAAGGATGTTTGAGAGACTTAAGACGGATATTTTAATCGTTAACATTGGTTGCCAAATCCAATTGGCTTGTCAATTTGGGAGGGAAATGTTGCAAGCTTCGAGGAAAGTGTATATAATGCAGCAACAAGCGAGTTGGAATATTTGAGGTCAATCACCAGGCGAGTGCTGACTTCGGAGGCTACATATACGGCCACCCCACCTGTGGAACTTGATTCTTCTCCTACAAAAATCGACGATGCAATTTATGGTAGCCTCCAAAATTTTTTAGCCGAGGGGGATCATTAGTTAGTGTCTTTTGCCTGTTATTTTTCTTATGAAGTCCAATGGTAAATAACGTAAGTTTATTATTTTGTTATGTTGTCCCCGCTAGCTAGTTTATTAGCTTTTAACTTTGGTTCCGAAACTGGATTTGCTAACGCTACAACTTTGACGGTACTTTCTGTGAGTTACAGTACTTTTTGAGAGTTCCAGTTGTCTGACAGTTCCAGTTGTAGTCAAAATCTCAGTGAAAATGCCGGAATTCCTCTTTGGTTGACAAGTTTGGTGTGAGGAGATTTCACAACACATTATTAAAACAGGCTGCCTACATGTTGCGCTGCCACTTTCTTCTTAACCTAAATTATACTAGTAATTTTGTATAGAATAGTTCCAGGAGACAATGGGATCTTATGTCTCTTTTGTTTGTACTTTGTAGACTTGAAGTTTGTTACTTAGACAGACTAATTTCAATGATACTGAAGAAAGTAGAGAACTTAAGCCCACCTCACATTTTCCGACCCTTGCATTTTCCGGTTGCAATGTAACCTCTACACAGAAAGTTAGACAAGTCGCAAATGTAAAATAATCCTAAACAACGATTCTACAAGTGAAAGCAACTGCTTGCAGTCTTCACTAATCTCACCACCAAAGAATTTGCGGAAATGAGAGTCTGCGGAGAAAAAGGAAAAGCTGAAAGGGCGTGTTCTAAAAGAGGAGGAATCTCAGTTGGGGGTGTCCTGTAACTTAAACAGAGTCAAGTTGAGAAAAGACTGATGGAGCTTGATTTTGATGTGGGGGAAACTTTGAGAAGAAGAGAACAGGAGAATGGTTTTAGAGAGAAAAATCTGGAGATGAAGGAAGTTTAAGGTTACTGAAATTGAAGGAATACTGGAGAGAAGGCTAAGTGAAATTGATGCAGAAAAAGGAAAAAAAATTGGAGAGAAGGTCAAATGAGCTTGATTAATTTCAAACAGAAAAATGTTGTTGGAGAGGGAAAATGTACTGCGTTTGGATGCCCGAAATGTGAGCAAAAGGAAAAATGAAATAAAATTGCTTTCGGATATCTCGAACTAGAACTGAGACTTCAATTCTGGCGAGGTTATGCCGAATGTTGAGCCATTCACTGGATGAAGGGACTAAAGCTGCTTGAAAATCAAGTGATTTTGCAGCTTCAGAATTGTAGCTTCTGCTGCTTCTTCTTTTAACTTACTAATAATGAGCAAACGAATTCCCATGATGTTGAATTTGGAAATTTCTTCACTCTCATGTCGACGCTTGGTAGATTATATAAACAAACTCTATATGGCAGCTAACCTTGTTTGTTTCTGTTTGTTTTCTGAATGAATACTTTGAAAGAGCATATTCTTCTGGAGTGAATTCATTCATACATGGGAGTCAACAAATCGTGTACCTTAGGTGAGTTTGGACTTCAAATTTTTTAGTGTTACTTCAGATGGATACTTGAAATTGATAGGATATTGTCATAGCAATGTGTTCATCTCACAAGACACATTTCAATGATAATAATGAAGAAAATATCTTCAAAAATTTCAACTCTTGGCATTGCCTTTGAGGGGTATTATCCTAGTGAAAAAAAAAAAGAAAAAAAGGAGGGGTATTATCCCCAAACAAAAAGCATTTTCCAATTGCAATGAAATCTCTACACAAAAAGTTAGCCCAGCCTCAACTGGAAAAGAATCCTACACAATGACTGTACAAGTCAAAACAAACTGCTCGAAATTTGATCGAGAAACCCCCAGCCATCTTCATCTGCAAAGTGCAACAAGAGAAAAGAACTAATCAAAATAAGCTTTCTTCACAAATCTCATCACCAAAGAATTTCAGAATACAGAGAAGATCTTGAACATAAATACTAGAAGGATACACAGCAGCCAGTTGATTCTGTTTTCGGCCTCCTTGAACTCTTCATCTTCCAACCTATTGTCATCAACTCATAATTAAGTGCCAGCCAAAGGCAAGTACAATGACGTATACATAAGAAAACGGAAAAGGTATCAATAAGACCAGAAAACCGCTTTATGTTTCTAATCGATGTGGTGGTTAGCTGTTGAGGTGAGATACCCCATCTGATCCACAAGGTCACACAGATCTTCATCCCACTCAGGCGTTTCGGCAACCAAATCCTCCACTTTCACATCAACCTCTGATTCGTCTTCACCTCCCAGTACTTCTGGGTCATTTCCACTGAGTAGCTCTTCCCAGATGTTTTCGTCCACAGCATCCAAATTGGTGGAACTGCTCGCTGGAATTGATGATGCAGTCAAATCCACTACATTGCTAGCTTCCTCATTCATGGCTGCCGATAAAAGAACGGTCTCTATATCTCTTTGAATACGCTCAAGTTCTGAGTCTCGACTAGGGCCATCTAGAAGCTGATTTGCGTCCACAGCAACTGCTGCCACTTCCACCAGATTCTCTTCACTTGGGGTCATTGTCAGCCTTCTCTTATGGCCAACGTCAATTCGCTCTGGCTCTCTCCTCTGCCGATGCCTTTCCAAGTATTGCTGCATGAAAGTAGGATTAGCAAACATTTTTGCAAGGAAGGTCATTGTCTGCTGCTGTTTGTTCTCTGTAATCCTTATTCTATCCTCCATTGCACTGACTTGATCCCTGGAGGCTTGTTGTTCCTGCTTAAGTTTTAGGATCTCTGCCATTAACAGGTTCTTGTCCCTCTTAAGCCTCTCGAGTTCTTCTTCAACACCATAATGACCCAGTTCAATGCAGGATCCTCTTCCGTGCTGGGGAATTGCAGTTGGAACAGCGTTCCTTCTCCTCTTGATTGTCTTCAGAAGATGCTTCTGTCCACCTAGAAAGCCTTCATTTGCAAATTCCCATCTATCTGGATCAACTTTTCTGAATCCCTGCAATCAAAGAAAATCATTTAGGATCACATGTCCTTTAATCGAATCGCCATATAATTCACCTGCAATTACATATTCCGGGTACACAAAGCAGAATACATGAATGTTCTAAAAGTCAAGACTATCGCAATGGAATCGTCAGCTTCCTAAAAGCAAATATACCCATCACAGATTCCAGGCCTAATATTCATCACACAAGCACATTCATGAAAATTGCAATATTCCATTCAGAAAAACTCAAGAGAAAGTAACAGTTGGACAGGAGCCATAGCAGAAGAAATAGCACACCAGAAATCTCTAGAACATCATCATACTGGCACGTTTAAGTGCTGCTAAAACAAATTCGTACAACTTGTATTACCAAGGAAAAAACAGGTAAATTTCTACATCCTTGCTAACTTTCAGCAGAGCTACTCAACATTTCGAACACGCCAATCTGTAGTAGCAATTAAACTTCAGGCCAGAGAGACTGGACACAATCAAGCAGTAACAGCGGAGCAAGACAGCATCTTCATTCGGAAATTCACTGTGATTTGATCAACTAATAGTCCGACCAAATGGATCCACTAGAAATAGTCACATTGTTAAGATCCCTCAAAGCAAACAAAAAAAAGACGGCTAAAGCATTCAAGTTCCATCAGAACTAATCTATAACAGAGGTAAAGCAAAAAAACTAAAAAAACTGCAAATTCAGCAGTAGCCCATGTAAAAATTTTGGGGCAATCAAGCAAGCAACATAAGGTAAAACATCTGGAAATGGGAATCATGAACTTACATAGGTATTAAGCTGGCGAACGAAGCTGGAGAAGTTACCGTGCTTGAAATATCTGGGGAGCAGAACAGAAGAGAACTGGGCGTAATCCCAAACAATGAAGCTATTCCTGGCATCACTCCATGAAATCACAGAATCAGTTGAAGGGTCCTCCACCATATCAAACGTCTTGGTCAGGAACGGAGGCGGCCCAACATCGTGCAACCCTTCAATCGGCCGCGGGGAGGACGACGAACCGCCGCCGCCAAATGGGAGGGCAGAAATGCCCCCATCTTCCTCAACCTTGATCGTCACATCTTCCATAGCTCGCAGTGAATCAATCTTTTTGAAAGAGTTTAATCGGAATTGTTAATCCTTTAATTAGAGTATGAGTTTAAGTGGAGTGGAGTGAGTGAGTAAGCTGATAATCTGAGGGGGGACAAAGTGTGAACGATGGGTAATTTAAGGGTTTAGAGTGGAAATTTCTAGAGACAAAGAAGATATTTAGGAAAAGGGGGATGGAGGAATGGAGGTTGTGCTAGATTTTTCCATTTTTAATCAAACTGTATATGGTAGATTATGACTGCTTTCTGTTTCTCTTTCTGGGAAATCTCCTGCTCACTTTTTAGTTAGTTTTTGTGTGCGTGTGTGTGTGTGTGTGTTTTTTTAATAATTTTATTTAATTATATTCGTATTGCTGAGTAGAAAGTGAATGATGTCAATTGTCGTCAAGTCAATACTGTCAAAGATTGAGTAGGGACAGAGGGACACGTGTACGCTGGTTAGTGACTGCTCAGGAGAATGAATGGAATTGATATCTCAGAATCCTCTAGACCCTTCCAGAACATTCTCTAGTTTCTTCGTTTTTTGGGATTTCTACTCAGAACACATGGAATATCCTAAATATGGGTGATTTTTAAACAATCAGTAGCTATCAAAAAAAAAAGAATCAGTATATTGAAATTACTTTTCAATTTTGCACTCGTTGGATTGATTATTTCAGGTAGAAATTCTATTATTTTTAATAGAAGTAATATCCATTTTGATAAAAGTGGCCGCCTTCAAAACTCAAACTCACACAGTTGATTTTATGATAAAAGTAATATCCATTTTGGCCCAATATTTTATCCAATCCCATCGAGTAATGTAACTATGTAGCGGGAACGCCAACATTTTAACTTCCCAACTGGTTTCCAAAAAAAAAAAAAAAAAAAAAAAGAAAACGTCCCAACTCAGCCCGTGACTTGCATCAAAACTTTGGGCCGAACAATCTGTCAAATATTGCAATGCGTGACACTGAACTTTGTTTAAATTGGGACCTTGGCCTTGTTTACATCATTCGGGCCTATTTTGACAAAAATGATATTCAAAAGCATAAAATTTCTGCGCGACTGAAAAGAAAACTTAGTCATGATGGCATTGGTTGGGATGTTGATGCTGTACAGACGTTCTTTGGACTCAACCTCGGACATTGGCCTCGTGTGGAATATCACTTGGAAACATCTCTTGAAAATGAGATTATGTTTAACTTCAAACTCGAATTAGCTGGTGATGGGGTGTTTCTGGAACAAATTTTCAAACTTAATGTAGACTAATTTTTTTAAACACATAGTAATTCAATACTCCTCGAGCCCCATTTTATTGAATTACGAGCTTTACCTAAGGGGCTCGATTTTAATTTTAATTGATATCTTAGTTTTACTTAGGGGCAGAACCCTTAAGGGGCCCACGGAGTCTCGAGCCCCCGGGTGGCCAGAGAGCCCCTTAGGGGCTAGGCTCCAGTCATGTTTCTCAACCTCCAAAATTTCAGAAAAGGGACTCGAGGAAGAAGACAATGGTCATTTTTTTGTTTTCTGGAAATTTTATTAAAAAAATGGGCTGTTTAGAGAAGCCCAATCCCCCCCCTTTTTTTTGTTTTCATGCAATTCTTAACTCCAGCCCAACCCAGTTCTTTGTCATTTTTAATTTATTCAAGTCTTAGCCCGTTATTTCACTCGAAAAAAATGCTCAGACCTTTCCAATTTATCATTATAGGGGAAAAAAAAAATGATGGACGATATATTTTCTTAATGCGTCTAACTCTCATTGAAGGTTATTGCCAAAAAGGAAAACCCGCACTAAATGTAAATATCATTTTGATGTTTTCTTAATAAATTTTGTAGAAACTTGTTTTTATTTAATAGTATAACAGACAGCGAGCCCTCGAATATACTGATTTTGTCAATGGCCAATTGTGTGACCATTTTTCCCCTCTAAAAAGAGCAGAACGGAAACGAATTATAGTTACATTATAAGTACATTAGGATGGGAATCATCGAAGTTTTTATCTCTAATGTCGGTCTTGAATTACGTACGTGAGCTAAAGTTTGTTTCACTTAACGGCCCTTCCTAATGAAATATAGTAAGGAAACCAAACACGAAAGTGGGGACAATTGTCTACTTTCAGAAGTCTGGCCTGATAGATTTTTTTTGCAAAGGGAAGAATGATGGGACATCAAATTATTGGGGGGCGGTGGAGGTATTAATAAGGCAGGAGGAAGAGAGAGAAACAACAACACAGAAAATCAGGGCAAAGGTTGGCATTAAAAGGGAACCGACAGAGATCTAGAGATCATTGGTGACGTTTGGTTAAGGACCACATCACATCAGCGGGCCTTTGTCATCTCAATTTGCTGCCCTTCTTTGCTTGCTTTCTGCTGCTGTTTCTTCAGGATGGCGTCATCCATGAAGTATATATTAATTAAACTGAATTATTTCCCCCTCATCAATTCATTTATTTCTCAGCTTCCTTTATGGTAAAGTTACTGAAGCCGCTACCTACCTACTAATTACTGCTTGACTTAATAATGAATACTACTATGCATTATTTATGAAGTTCGAACCAAGAGAAAGAATTCGGCAGTCGGCACCAAGTCGGAATTAAGTGGAGTGGACACTTCTATTATTGCTGCGTAATTTGGCGAATGCCGGGTCATACATTTTTTATTCTTAGCTGGAATCGAATTCCCTCCTTTCCAATATAAGATGATGAGATACATACCAAACCCTCACATTTGTCATTTGAGTTGTTTTGGTCATCTCCTTAAAAAGGGGAAAAAAAAATATTACCTCCATCCCAAAAAAATAGTCATTGAGTTTTCAATGACTATTTTTTTGGGACGAAAGTAATAATAAAGATGGTGATTGATATTTTCCTTCTGTAGTAAATTGTTCTTATCATCAATCTTCTTGAATATACATTCGCGAGTAACTAAACTTATCCTTCATTGCGTGACTTGAATTTCTTTTAGTAAACCGAATGAATGAATAATCAAATTATTTCAGATAAGACAGTAAAAATCATCTAAAGAATAAGTGGAAAGGATTGACTTGTTCATTTTTTTTGTTCTGTGTATTGGAAAAAGTAAAAAGAACTCTCTCGGAGGTCATAGTTTGATTTCTCACTAATTATGTTAGTGACATATTGTGTACTATAAATTTTAAAAATGAGTAGTTGTATATATATATTTACTTCGTCCTGAAATGATTGTCCAGTTCGGATTTTCACTTTCAGACTGAAAGTGAAAATCTAAAATGAATAATCATTTTGGAACGGAGAGAGCAACTTCAAAGAGAAACTCATGATAGTTGAAATGATGTAGTTTAACTAAATTAGTTAGTTTAGGTGTGTAGATAGTAGATACTAATTAATTTGTTAACTATTTTGGTGCGACAAGTTTGATTTTGTGAGCTATTTGATCAGTGTAGTGAGGAGGCTCCAGGGTGGCACTTCACAGTTTCACATGATCCGATGAACTGTAAAATCAAAATTCTCGACGGCGGCATCGACGTGAGATCACCGGCGTCTGAAAGTTTCCTACTAATATGCATGCTGACATGGCTCACGTGAACACTGCTTCTTTTCCCCCATTTATACTATTGTTATTTAAGTCCATTACTCCACGTGCGCTGTGCATGCACACGTATCTGACTGTGGTTTTTTGTCTTCTAGCACCTGCAATTAGAATTTCGTAGATTTAACCCTTCAGAAAATTAATAAATTAAATGAATCCTGTCGCGGGTTTGACTTTCTCCATATATATACTTATTAATCTATGCTTGCCATTTATCCTTGATGTTGCAAAATTGAAGAATTATATCAGAATCTAATTTTCTCAAAAAAAAAAAAGAAAAAAAAGAAGGAGAAGAAGAAGACACAAAAGAAGATCAGAATCTAATTATTGAGTAGTCCTCTTCTTTTTATTATAAGCGAATAAAAAAAAAAATTCATCAACACTTGTCTGATTAGTGATAATCATAGAGTATATATCCTAAAGTTATAGCTGTTCTTATTTCACGTAACATGTTCAAAGAAATCATATAAATAAAATAAAATCGTGTTTGCTAAAATATTCAACTAATAGATGATAACTGATACTTTGAGACGGAAATACTATAAGAAATTCAAAGTTACTTGAATTCTGATTGAAGAATCATTCTGGAAGTGTTCGTATCATCCTATACCTTGCATTAGGTTACTGCAGCATATATTCCTGATTTGAAAAAACTAATTTGGCAATCCACTCTTACCACCATAGTTTGCAAACTCGCGATCCTGGATCGTAAGATCGGTACCTAAATTGATCATGAATCGATCAAACTCAAATTTTGCAATAGGATCGAAGTAGGATCAGTTAGGATCGTACAGGATCGGTCAGGATTGTAGGATTGGTTTGAGTTACTATTCATCAATTATAAAAAAATAATTGAGCTTATTAAGATTTTTCTTTTCTCTTTTTTTTTTTTGGTTCATATTCAATTGAGGCTAATATTCCTTGAGGAAACTTTTATTGCTAAGAAAAATATATTTTAGAAAGTTTTTCTAATAAAATGAAAAGAAGAACTATAAGAGAAGAGTTTTTATTAAAAAATTATGAAAAAATTCATATAAGAAAATTGAATTTACACAATTATTTTCGTTTAAATGTTAAATACTTTATGTAAAGATAATTGAAGTCTAATTATCAAAGCAATTAATTATATAACATGTATAATTAATTTTACGATCCTACCGATCTCGTTTACGATTCGATCTTATGACCCCATTTCGATCCTACGTAGGATCATGATCCTGCAAACACTGGTTGCCACACTTTCTTCCTAATCGATTTCTATTTTCAAAAAAAAATTGCAAAATCTAAATGCTGAATATACATTAGACTAAACTGTATAAATGGTCCCCTACATTTGTTCGAATTTAAATTTTGGTCCCCTACATCAACATGTATATGGATTGAGTCTTTACATTTTATTTTGAAACTTCTTTTGTCTCTTTTTACTGTTCCGTCACCATTTCCGTCTTGATGACCGTTGACCCTACGAAGTCAGGGGTATTTTCGGAATGACACATATAAGATCAAAATAAAAAATGTTTAAATGGCGCCCTACATTTGTCCGAATTTAAATTTTGGTCCCCTACATCAACATGTATATAGATTGAGCCTTTACATTTCATTTTGAAACTTTTTTTGTCTCTTTTCACTTTTCCGTCACCATTTCCGTCTTGATGACCGTTGACCCTACCAAGTCAGGAGTATTTTCGGAATAACACATATAAGATCAAAATAACAAATGTTTTTATAATAAAATAGAATAAAATATTTAAAATTGTTATTTTATAATAAAAAATTAAATAATTTAAAAATAAAAATTAAAAATTAAAATGATTTCAAATTTCAAATTTTAAAATTTTTTTTTCACTTCCCACCTATGTGGGTCCTACATGCTAGTCAATTTCCCCTTTTTTTTCTACAGTAAAAAAAATCAAAATTAAAAGTAAACACCTTCACCCGTCTTTTACCTTTACCAGGAGTGACTTGGTAAGAATAAAATTAATAAATGGCATTTCGGATTATGAGAATAAAATTTTTAAGGATAAAGGTAAAAGACGGGTGAAGGTAAGTTTACTTTTTAATTTTGATTTTTTTTTAACTGTAGCAAAAAAAAAAAGGAGAAATTGACTGGCATGTGGGACCCACAAAGGTGGGAAGTGAAAAAAAATTTGAAATTTGAAATTTGAAATGACTTTAATTTTTTTAATTTTTACATTATTTTTTATTATAAAATAATAATTTTTAATATTTTATTATAAAAACATTTGTTATTCTGATCTTATATGTGTCATTCCAAAAATATCCCTGACTTGGTAGGGTCAACGGTCATCAAGACGGAAATGGTGACGAACAAGTAAAGAGACCAAAAAAGTTTCAAAATGAAATGTAAAGGCTCAATCCATATGCATGTTGATGTAGGGGACCAAAATTTAAATTCGAACAAATGTAGGGGACCATTTAAACATTTGTTATTTTGATCTTATATGTGTCATTCCGAAAATATCCATGACTTAGTAGGGTCAACGGTCATCAAGACGGAAATGGTGACGGAACAGTAAAAAGACTAAAAAAGTTTCAAAATGAAATGTAAAAGCTCAATCCATATACATGTTGATGTAAGGGTCCAAAATTTAAATTCGGACAAATGTAGGGGACCATTTATACAGTTTAGTCATATACATTAAAATGTTACATTCAAATCTAAAAGATATTGTTTGTTATATTTATAAAATAGTTTAACAAACAAAACTTTTATTTTGTATTATGAAGCTCGCTTAACATACTCTCACAGTCTCACGAGTGCTTCAATTCTTTCATTTTTCCATTTGGGGGTAGGTGGTTTGGAGGCGCCCATTGGGAATACCTTAAAATGACGAAACACATACATAATGCAGAGACATAATTATGGAATGCAACCAAATTGAAACCGAACACGCAAAAACAATTGATCATAGGAATTTTCTTGGCAGGTAGCGATTTAATTTGCAATTGGCTTGCATTACCGTCCATCAAATGTGATTATTTTTTCTTTTTCTTCTTTTGAGTAATCATTATTACAAACTCTAGATAACAATAAATTAAAATTTCATATTTATTATGTTCCTAATTAATTGTCAATTGATAATCATTTTGGGACAGACATAGGAGATATAATTTTTTAATAGTTTCTCCGTAAAAGCTTATACTCCGACTCTCAGAGCCGTAGGTAGTCGAACATGACGAGAGACATGTAATTTGACCCAGGGCGGGATGGCAATTGGTTGGAATGAATCTTAACCAGAAAGTACCAATTACCAAACCTACCCACATTAAAAGAAAACCATACCAATGGTAAGATAGCACTGAGTCTCTATCATATCAAAATTTTATTATTATAATTGCTGTGATTAATCATTGCTGATTTTTAGAATTTAATTAATTCTTCCTGTACTTTACCTGCACTATTTATTAAAAAAAAATAATAAAGAAGAAGGAAGTGGGTTAAGTTGAATTGATAGTCGAATGAATCTTCTCTCTAGCTTACTAGCTAACTACAAAATAAGAAGATGTGAGTGGTAAAATCATAGTATATATTGTACTTCTTTCCTTTTTGAAAATGGTTTGTTTTATTGTTAGTTGATTAAAAATAGAAGAAGCTACTTAGAGGAAGAAGAGGTGTATAAATGGGAGGAAATTGCCTACTCAATTACATAATCAGTGTACTTCTTGCCAGCTAAAAGTTAGAACCCTTGTGAAAGTCTCCACTTCCTGCACATTTAATGTGATGGACTGACGGTTATAAACACCGTTGTTGCTGAATTGAATGTGACTAAAGTTTTTTTATTAAAAATAGTCTCGTCAACTAAATGGTTCAGGCGGTTCAGTTAATAATTTAAATATTTATATTAATAAAACGTAGTAGTTCTCTTAATAAAATGATATGTATTTAGAATGCATTTATGCCAACTAAATGTAACTGTTTCTCTCTATTATTGTTCCCAAACTCTTTACTCAAGCTTTGGGTAGAAAAAAAAAGCGCTCCATGTAGTGGTAAAGGGGCTTCACAATTAATTCATAAATAGTAGTAGTACTTACTGCTATTAAACCACGCTTGAATCTCCAAATTTTCATCAACAGAAAAGTAATTGCATGGCTTAGTGGGAGAGGAAGTTGGGAAAAAGATTCCATTTGGGGGGCCATTGCAAAGTGCAAAACCCTGTATCTTGGATGTTGTAGTACTTACCAATTGAATATTTGAATCTATTTGCCATCATCATGTTTTTGTCCGAATGGAGAATATACTCTCTTGTGGTGCTTAATTGATCGATGACAACAAAAGTTACAAATCCCCTGTTGAATTTATAACACACATTTAGGAATGTATCATCATCATCATCATACATTACTCGCTCTGCGTGTTAAATAAAATTATCCGACTTTTCTGAAAAAACAGAAACAGACGATAACTAAGTAAAGAAAGTATCTTTAGGCTCCTTTAATCAGCTCTCACACCCATCGAGGTATCTACCATAAGCGAAGGAGATTAGTCACTGTTGCCGATGGTGGACACCCTGCAATATAGGGAAAAAAAAAGTACCTTTAGGCTAAACTATCTTTTTCTCATTGGAATGAACTCTAAACCATGTAAAACCTGGCATTTCATCCAAATTATGTATCCACCCTATATTCCATGGGAAAATAAAACCGTTTCATGGTTAGATTATTGCCCCTTTATTTAGTTGTACTACTATTTATATTTGTTTCCCTAACCCATGTTTTTATCTATTTTCTTTGTTGTGTTTCTCGACAAGAAAAAATCCCCAATAATCTAGCTAAATGGGAGTTTAGTATATCTTTTTCTAAAAACAATTTTTATAGCATGTTAATCATTGTTAATAATTTATAAAGGAATTCGAATATTGATCATTGTTAAGTAAATCGTCCAGACATCTAAGATCTTTACTACTTTAACCAAATACATGATAAACTTATATGTATCAATTTTTACACATTAATTTTTTTTTTTAGGTACAACTTTCAATTTTATAAATCATACTAGAATCATCTAGCACTGACTAATTCAAAGGAGATGACCAGAGGATTCCGATTCCGATTCCGGTACAAGATTTTGCATAATTTGCAACTTCATGAGCCACACAGTATTACACATTGATATTTGATATCATTATTCAATAACAAAAGAACAAAGTAATCAACTAATGAAGAGGGTCCATAATCGACCCCCCTCTTCCCCCTATCAGGCTGCTGATGATGCAAGCCCTTCATAAAAATTTGGTCATGGCAGACACACACACAAGGGTTACCACCATCAACGGTTAACCTTCAAACCTTTTCTTTCTTTTTTGTTGCTATTATTTTTGCTATGTTTTACTTCTTCTTTTTTTTTTTTTTTTTTTCTGTTGCGCAGCAATGACGTCCAAAAGAAAATCCCAATTGGTGGGGGCGTACATATAGGTACCCACACCCCACCACATTCAGTCACGACTCGCAGCTCAAAAATATTAAAGCCATTCTTTTAATCTTTTCTCTTTTATAGTTCCATTTATCAAAAATCTAATAATAAATAAATAAATAATCCAAGGAAGCAAAAATGTTGGATTAAAAAAATTTAAAAATACATGCAGCCAGCTGACAAACCACGTGGTGGCTTCCCACTGGTCCACACCAAATGATCAAACAAAGCCAAACAAGAAATTTTCGGAAATTTATAGAGAGGCCCTTTCCAATCTCCACGGCTCAAGGAAAAGTTTAGACAATACCGCCACGCGTCGAAACGACGACATCTTGCTGACAAGGATTCAAGCAAGTTCAAGCTCTCAGCTCCCCTGATGATTACGTCACTCCTGAGCTAGGGGAGGGGACCAGGGCTTCTCACCTCAGCTTTCGGGGAGACACTCCACATTCCACAGTAATACTAGTAATAAACTGTACACGTCAGCTCTTACAGTATCAGCGTTACGAGGTGAAAGAATGTCTACCTCTAATTGAAATCGAGTATTTGAATATCATCTTGAAAATGAAATAATGTAAATAAAAAGTTTCGCGAATTATTCAACCTATCGAGATACTTATAATTCAAATTGTTGTCGACTACATACAATGCAAAATAATCTCCCAAAAAAAAAAAAGATCAGCATATTTAGAGTCAAGATGACGTCAGCGTAGGCTGGGTGGGCATTTATTTTAGTATCCCTTCCAGCAATCACTCCATGTGATCGGCCCATATTGTAGTGATAAAAGCCGAAATTATAAGAACGGCAGGGGAAATACTCTCTCTCACCGGCGGCTGACATTCACGCGCCCCATATTGTATGAGCTGTTCCTGGAATTTGGGGGGCGAGTATTATTGGTCAACGGTGAACCCACTTAATGGTAAACAGGATTTGGAATCTAACAACCTTGATTGTTGTTTGTATTAATAGATTATAGACTACACTTTGCAACTCCGCATTGGCTAGGTTTTGAGAAACTTGATGAGCAAAACATGCATGATTATGATGATGAATTTGATGATCACCAAAGACTTTTTTCTTTCCAACTTTGGACTCTTATAGGACGTTGATTTATGAATTTTTTTCTCCTCCTTTATAATGCACAATGTCCACTTTCGATAACAGTAATTATTCTATTCAACAAGTAATAGCACTCGCATAAGTGTATCATAACCTTATAAAGAGAGAAATGAAATGATCTATATTCGAACATGATAGGTCGCTTAACCTGTTTGGTAAAAGTGGCAAGTAACCTTGGTCCTTATTTCCCCTCTTTTTTGAACCTTATAATTAGACCATGAAATCTGAGATTTATGACCGACCTAAACTGAACTCGTTGATATATGGTTAGCCACAGTTAGGGCAAGCATGTTGCTCAAAAAATTGGTCCATTTATTTTGTTTGCTTTGCCTTTCATATATGTGATTCAAAGTTTCCTCCTCTATTTTAGTGTTGATGGTTTTGGAATCGTGTCACAACAAATAATGTCACTTTGACAGCCACCGAAAGGAAGAGTATATGTCGCTTTCTATATCTACCATGCAAAGAAGTTGACACTCTCGATACGTTCCACTTTACATCAATGTTGTTGCCAATTTTTTCAAGAAACTACCAAGTAGCTAGCTAGTGATCAGTCTGTACGAGCATTATATATCATATTTTTGTTTACTATTTTTATTTTTTAAAAAAATCACGTTAAAACTTAAAATAAAAGTTATATTCAAAGTGTAAAAAGAGTCGATCTGAATAAGAACTTAAACAAATCTCTAAAATTAGAATTTCATACTGATATGAATAAATATTTGCTGAGAAATATATTTCTATGTTCAAAAAGGGTTCATCTAAATCAAATAAGAATTAATCTAACATATATATGTTTGTTGAAGGTGACCTTATAATTTTTCCGGCATATGATTGAGGAATTACTACTACGAGACAAGAATTGGGATCCGGGATACCTTCCGGGTGCGGTATCGAACAATAATAACCCCAATGCATTTGGCTTCGATTTCGAAGTGTAGTTCTCGAATCCATCAAAACAGAAAGAGGCTTTATTCAATTGAATTGGGATCTGCAGTTGTTTTTGCCAGCAGAATTGATTGTTTCAAGGTGCGCATCCATAGTATCACGTTGACCTTTTTTAATATTGTCTCTTTTAATTTTACTCTTTACCCTCACCCAAAAAAGGCAGTATGTGTAACTCCTTACAACTTTATTGGAGGAGAGTTTCTCACCGTTTATTCTTATGTGGAAAGTACCATCCCATAATAGCTCACAAGTCACAATTGATGTGGAAAGAGGACATTGAAAAGAAAAGCTAATTTAATAATTGAGTTATATATTTTTTCTTACAAAATGTATCCAAATACGACTCACCAAGTATTATGACCTGATTAGTTTTTCAAGTACTAAATGAAAATCATTCTTAACTCTTATACGACCATTTCAAGAAGTATATACAAAGAATAAAAGACAGATAAATAAACTTTCGATCGAGATAATTGTAGAGCAAGATATAAAAGTATGAGATGAATAATAGACGAGTAGTCTTTCCTAATTAGTCACTTCCTATCAGTAATAGTACTTAATTAGAAAAACACAAACACCTAACTTCAAGAGGCAAATTGCAGAAACCCATAACTCTAATTAAAAAATGCCAAGAAACTTGCACCAAAGTCCAAAAAAAAAAAATGCCAAGAAACCACACATCACACCAAAGAGATTCAAGTCTTGTAGTTTTGTCCTTTAGTAAGGAAAGTAGCTCCACATTCTACTACCTCGCGTTTGACTTCATATTCCCCCAAAACAATAAAAAAGAAATGGAAAGAATTAAAATTGGAAAAAAAAAATAAAAGAGGAATTAATTCCACAAATGGTTACATAAAAATGGTACAAGAGTGAGTTACGTAAGTATGTAACTTTGTGATGTAAACAAATTGAATGCCAAATTGCGCCACAGTGTGTCACACTATTCCTCTCCGATTTATATATCCCTTCCCTTCTCCCCCACTCTTTTTATTTTTCTCATTCATTCCCACTTTAAAAGTTGTTATACAGCAAAAACCCAGCTTTGAGTTTTTATTCTAAAAAAAAAACAGAAAAAAAAACCCCTTCTTCATTGATTGATTCAAGAATCAAGTTCTATACCCTTTTGTGGTGGTTTGTGGCGGCGGCGGCGAAGGTGGAGGTCATGCAAGGAGTCCGTCGATATGGGTTGTTGTCCGACGGCGGAGTGAGGCTTGAGCTAACTCCGACCACCAATTCCCCGCTGGCGATAGACGTGACGGAGTCAACGGAGATGCGGATTCAGCGGCTGATCTCGGAGAATCCGGTGATTATCTTCAGCCGTTCCTCGTGTTGCATGTGCCACGTCATGAAGCGTTTGCTGGCCACCATCGGGGTCCACCCCACCGTGATTGAGTTAGAAGA
This sequence comes from Oldenlandia corymbosa var. corymbosa, assembly GCA_949775105.1. Taxonomy (NCBI): domain Eukaryota; kingdom Viridiplantae; phylum Streptophyta; class Magnoliopsida; order Gentianales; family Rubiaceae; genus Oldenlandia; species Oldenlandia corymbosa. Next base: position 6,170,381 of record OX459119.1, on the reverse strand, counting down.
GGAGGAGATCGACGCGCTCCCCTCCGCCGCCTCCGGCGACGACGATTCCGGTGGTTCCGGTGGTGGCGGCGCGCCGGCGGTGTTCATTGGCGGAACGCGCGTTGGCGGGTGGGAAAGCCTCGTGGCACTTCACTTAAGTGGTCATCTTGTGCCTAAACTCATGGAAGTCGGTGCTCTTAGGGATATGGTATTGTAATAATTATTTTTATCAAATTTACTCTATTTTTTTTTTCTTTTTTATCTGGGGACATAATTAAACAATCCAACATAATTACCCGAAGAAGAAGAGGAAGAAGAAGAGTAAAGGGTTAATTTTATTTCTCATTTCTTTTTCTGAAGCTTTCTTGTCCCCCTCTAAAAGAGAAAATTTAGGGTAAATGAAAAAAAAAACAAATAAGTTTTTCCCACGATTATCTTCCAAGTAGTAGTACTACTAGCTAGGTACTAGATTGATAATCATTAATGAAGGGGGCAATTGTAATCTACTACTACTAATTAATTTTGTGTTAATTAGTGAATCAAATTTGTATGTTGTAATTACTAGCTCTTTTCCTTATTAATAATTATTAATGATAGTTTCAAGATTAATTAAACGCTCCTTGTTGTTTTCATTTGCTGTGTGACAACGTATCTATCTGTTTCAAAATAAGAGTTTCGAGTTCTTATAATGGGACGGTGGAAGTGAAATGGTAGGGACTGGAAGGATGAATTCGTAATGGAAGAGTCGTGTGGTGTTTGATTTTGATAACTCAAAAATAATGAGTTATGAATATCCCAACCATTTTGGACGAATATTCTTGGTTTTACCTAAATGGAAGCTGGGAAATTATATATTGTTGGCAATTTCTTTTTGCATCATCAGCACACAAACAAATTCCTCTTTTGACTGCTTTGCTAGTTGCCATTCTATAAGGAATCAGTGATTTTATTGGATCATGAAGCGAAAATCTTTACAATTTTGATGCTTCTCCTTTGGCTACACGCAGGAATATTAATGTCTTTCTCTACTTTCTCTTCTCCAATTTGTTTAAATTTATGTACTAGTTTTTGCTCAGCTGTACAGCACAATTTGCTAGGCTTGACCAAAGGGATCTTTTACTGGGAAAATTTTTATCTTCAGATCAGATTCCAACAAAACATAAGCTTTGAATCTTTGATGAAACCATGCAAATTGGTGCCAAAGATTTATTTGTTCCTTTTGATTAACAATCACTAATTAGTCCTATGCCTGTTTCCACTTTGAGTTATTCTCTTTCTCCCGATTCCCTTCTTCGTCATTGATGACAAGACTTTCTATTCCTCAGCTTTAGAGGTAGAGATGAATTTCTATCTCACATGCATTTTGTGTAATTTTTTTTATATTTCTTCTCACCTCCGTTTCAAAACAAGAATCATTCGTATTGTGTTTTAAAAGGAATTCATATTTCGTTTAAATGCAGTTCGTTACGCACCTAACATATATAGTGACTGATGATCTCGTCTATTGTTTTGGTTGTGATACATAGTTCGAAGACATGAAAAAAAAAAGAGACAGATGATCTCGTCTATAGTTTATAGGTTGAAAGATGTAGTTCCATCCCCTTATTTTGAAACGTAACAATGCAGTATTTTCTTACATCTGTAAGTGAAGTTCCCAATATCATGGCATTAAACAATAAACACAGACACACACTACAATTTTCCACGGGAAATTGACTGAATTTCGTTGGTGTTTACAAAGAAAGAGACAAAAAATACCTTGCAGCCCACTGAAATGTGTACATCTCAACCAAACAAAATGAATGAGGAAAATGAAGACAAATGAATACACGTAAACTTAACGGTGTTCATGGAATCGAAGCAACAATAAAAAAAAAAAAAATAATCAAAAGAATCTGGGAAGGAATACGTGACTGATACTGAGTGAGTGAACTGCGTGACCTTCCAAAAAAGAAAAAGTACGAAATTGACAGATGAATTATTAGTGTAGTTAAGATTCGAAGCTAAGCACTTCAATTTCTAAAGTTTTTGGGGGAAAAAAAAAAAAAACACACACACACACACACACACTATCATCACATAGAGATAAAGTCATAAAGCTATTTAGCTCTTTTGATTTGATTTGATCAAAAATTGAAAAATTTTATACCTTAACCTGCCAACCACACCTTGGTTTTATTATACGTATGTTTTTCTTTTTGGCATATATTCCATCTCTTAGTATTCAGTCCCCAAAAAAAGAAAAACGAAAAGAAAAAGAAACACTTGTTACTTGTTGTTGACAAGATTTAATCTTGTGAAGAAATTTTTCTGGTCTGAATTTGAATTAATCAGAACACTAATTTGGAGCTCTGTATGTATACCTAATACATGTATAAAAAAATATCTGAAATATCTTTTACAATTGAGCTTCAATATTGTCTCGTGATATGCGTGAATTAGTGCATCTTGGACAAGTTGATGATAAAAAAATATATATATATATATATATATATATATATATATATATATATATATATATATACTCCTATATATCTAAATGAATATAGCACAACAACTTTATTGATCAACGAGTGATGTGATGTTATCTTGTATGCTTCTTCTGTGTATTATAATACCTGGAACACGTCAGAATTAAAATATGACAACTGCAACTGACATCAATCCCTAAAACTAAAAGATATCAATTTTGTAAATAAGTTGTATTCTTGCTTAAACCCAAGGCTAGTTCTAAAAAATATGTTGCATATTCAAAAGACATGCGACATTGAAAAGGAGGGAAAAAAAAAAAAAAAGAGTAAAAGGTGAGAGTTACAGTTTAGACTCTGTATAGAGAGGTTAATCTTATTGTTGAGTGTTTACAAATCTTTCACGTGTGATTGAACGTTAACTAGTTACAACGAGAATTTATTATTTATCGTATTGAAAAATATTTTATGTGGAAGTCTCTTGCTTGAACAACAAGTACCCCAAGCCTCCTGATATTAATAAAATCTTTAAAGTCCATGGTAAAAAGGTCGTAGAAAAAATACAAATCAACATCTACTTACTTGAAAAATCAGCCTACATAATTCAAATCGATTAAACCATCTAAGCCTTTTGCTTTCATAGCATGCAATATATTAGGTGTATATGATATTGAATCGAGTGGCGAGTCCACTAAGTACTTGACCTTACCATTTAAGGAAACAGAAGGGCAAATGCAAAAGAGATAAGGAAATGGCCATTATTAATGGGAGCAAAGTGTTTTAATTGATCTTTATACTCTTTGGAATGAATGAAATGGTGGTATCTATCAATGGTTCCCTTCCTTCCTTTTCCTTTGGATTTGGAATAGACAACTCGGTGATGAATGATGATGACTACATCATCAAGGGCAGAAGAAGAAGAGAGGCGAAAATGAGATCCCCCCCCTAATAATGCTGCTGATAAGTAAGTGCTAATTGAACCCTACAAATTGCACCCACAAAGCCACAAACCTACAATCCCCCAAAACTGTTTGTCGAAGAATCTCTTCTCCAAAGTGGGAATCACATGTGGCATCCACCCATAGGTTGGGACACAAATACTGTAGGTCCCGCTTTTTAGAATCTTTTTAATAAAACACATTAACCTGAGAGGAGAATCTTAACTGAATCTAGCAAAAGAGAAGAACAACCCCATACACACACACACACACACGCACCACTTTCAACTCTTATATTAATCTATTTCACTCAATGGGGGAACAGTCCATGAATGTTGTATTTCTTTCTTTCTATTTTCTTAAAAAAAAAAAATTATGGGACATAATAATTAATATTTAGAACAAAAATGGGGATTGATTAAGTGAAATTCTTGTAGCCCCACAGCACTCATGATGATCATGGCAAAATTTGGTATATATTTAGAGTAAAGTATTCACTTCTCATCTCATCAAAAGTAAAGTTCCTTTATAGTCACCAATGAACAAATACTTATAGGAAGAGTTTTACTTTTAGAAAATAATTCATCTCGCTCGATCTAAATGAGTAAGATCAATGATATTGGATACTAAATGTGTAATATATCAGATAGAAAAAAGTTAATTTTGATATTTATTTACTTTAATCGCTAATATTTGCTAAATTTTGAACCACTTCTTTTTCTAGAGAGGTGATGTCATGTATGTTGTGAATTTTTCTCTAAGGCCCTTTTGTCAATTTCAACTTTGTTGGCGTCTTCTTCTTCTTCTTCTTCTTCTTCAAAAAAAAAAAAAAAAACTTTGTTGCGTTTTTTTAACTACTAATTGTGCTCTACCTGTTTGTTTTTTTAATCATTGCTATCTAGGGCCTTTTCTCTCACAAAGTCACTAGAAAGAGGAATCATCTCTTTTATAATTTTTCTTTATTTTCCCCTTTTTATGTGCTTTCCATCAAAGAGGGGATATCACGTCAGAATTCTTTACATTTTGGTAATTTGAAATAGCACGCATGTATAAACCATATCGAAACGGCCTCTAAAATGTATAAATTGCGCAACCAAAGTACTCCCTCCCTCCCTCCCTCCGCTCCTTAATATAAGTCATTTTGATTTGTCTTATGTTTCACCTAATATGTATTTTTAATTGACGAAATAACCTTAACAAGATACATTTACGTTCGTCGTATTCTCTTAAATGTTACAAAAATATGTTTAAGATTTTTTTGTCAATTAAAATTACGTACTAAGTTAATTCAAAACAAATCAAAATGTCTTATATTAAGCACCAAAGGGAGTAGTACAAGACTGAAGTGTAATGATACATAGACGATATATTGATCGTTACTTAATATTCACGATTAATCAATTATTTCGAAATTTATTCATTATTATACCATGTCAGTGATTGATGTTTTGCTACTTATAATTACTTCAGTCATATATTTATGAAACCTTTACTGGATGTATCGTTAAATTGACTTGAGTGCTTAAAACCTTTTGTCGTCTGTAATTTCCTTCATTCAACATTGTCCTATGTTTCTTGACTTTGTAATAATCTACTTGTTACTAGTACTAAAGGGTTGAATTTTGGACAAAAGTGAACTCTCTTAGTGCAAAGACAGACTACCTTAGCTAATCTTAATTCATCATAGTACATCATTAGTCAATTAAGTAAATTGGTTTGGTCCAATCATGCTCAAATTGGAGGGCTTTTTAGAAAATAGTGATGTCAAGTCGGGTCCGGCAGGCGTCGTATAGGTCATTTGGTCTTCTTTTAGTTTCAGCTTATTTTTCTTCTTGAAATGAAAAGAGTCATGTTCATTGTAACAATTTAAGTCCTAGATTTTTACTATATTTTTTTTATTTTTTCAGGACAGAAGGAATTAAATCTAACTAGCTTCACTATGTATGATTAATGGGAACTCACATGATTATCGATTTTGGATACACTGTCTTAGTTCCTGCAACCTAAGTATTAAACAGTTCTCCACAGTTTTGAAAAGCTTCGTATTGTTACCGAGACTCTGAAACCAGATGACGATGTTCAGTTCCCAGAAACAAGGCACACCAGATAGGATATAGCAAATGTCCACCAGAAGAAAAACTGCAAGGAGATTCTAACAGGAGTTTCCAGGGGATGATATTCCTTTTAAGATGGCAATGGAGGAAGTATATCTAGAAAAACACAGGAGGAGACAACCAAGTGGTTGTTAATATCATGTTGTACTATCATGTTTTCACTTTATTCATCAAAGTAAACATATTCAGAGTGCTAAAACTCTCAAAACTGTAACCAGCCGATCTGATGAAATGTATATCAACTTCTCAATCTGCCTAGCTACCAATGTCAATGTGATTATCATATGTGTGTATCACTGCTGCTGCATCTATTCTAAAATGTGATCTTTGACTGTCACCGAAGTCGATAAACCTGAAACAACATTAATGCTGCTATAAGCCAGTCCAATTCATGAACTTCTTAACCTCATCGTATAAGACCAGAACAGCAGCAGCACCAGTACTTCTGAAAATATTTGACAAGGCTCCACGATAAAATGAAGAGAACCCTTCTGTCCGGTAAATCTTCCTCCAACAATCCAATGTAGTTTTGTACATGGGCTGCTCCATACCTGATTGCATCATCATCCGCCTCCTAACTGTATCCAATGGATAAGATATCAACCCAGCTGATGTTGTGACTGCTTGAGCAGCCACCCAGCGCTTCCACAAGGCAACATCTGGCTTTGATTCTTCTGACATCATCTCCTTTACTGTATCGAACCCACCGAAATAAAGGCCTCGGTGCACAATCATTCCATGCAAAGATGCAGGTAATCCTCGATAAATCCCTTGTAACCCTTCTTTTTTATATATAGTGCTAAGAAAGTGACTAATTCCTCTAAACTGACGAGTCCCTGTCCTTCCAAGATCAGCAGCAAGGCGTGTATGTGCTATATCAAGGGGATAGATGATGACTAAAGTAGTACAGCCAGCTGCAGATCCAGCAACAAAATTCGCAGATGGCCCAGAGAAAAACTGTCCACCTTCACTACGTAGGATGCTCCTATAAAGATCCTGCCAACATATGCAACATATGCAGCTAGTCAATACCTTCACAAGCAGGCAACATTATGGTGGTATAAGTCTCATCAAGAAAATGGACTTAAAATTGCAAAATAATTGAAATTGTGTTTGAAGAGTATGTTGCTTGCGACGCCTTGTATTAAACAAGACCTAACACATTCATTCTGCAGTAAAAAGACAACAAAACTTAATTACTTGAACTACGACAACTTTTTTTTTTTTTTTTTTCTGGTAATCAAAATCATCATTGCAATCAACGGTCAGTGAAGTTATTTCTAGATAACTAGCAGTCAATGTGCCATTACATGCAAATGCGGCCAACTAAGGTTATCCTACTACGAGAAGGTATCATAAAGTTAATAGTAGCTACACCTATGAGTGCAAATCAGAAAGGAGGCAACTTGTAAGTGCTTTGCATAACAAAATACAGAGACGAGATGTGGCATGAGATTATGCTGGGAAAAAGTAGACAGCAGGGAGTGGGGTTGGTTCCTAAGTTAATAGGGCTAAAGTACTCTGAATTTCAGCCAAACAGATTTGTCAGCCTTGGTACTTTATACAAGATTACACAAGTTTCTGACTGAACAAACTGCAGAATCTCAAGGAGTTGCAGAGCTCAGTTCCTCCCAGCACAATTAGCTAAATTATAGCGATAAGCAATGAACAGCATTTGTGGTCCAAACAGCTTGTAATATATTCCCCCTTCTGTTTACCTTGTTCGACTATTTTATTTGATTAAGCTGACTATGAAATTTTCACCTTTTTCTATGTTTATACATTTCGAATTGTTACGATTTACTATGAGAACTATTTATCACCTTAGGTGTTTATCAGGTTAGTGAATCATGTAAACTCAAGCAAGTTCCTTTCAGGGAAAATCATTTTGCATCACCTTTGAATGGTCAGAAAATGCACTAGTCTCCATAAGTTGTAGGAGATGGACAATTCAGTTCCCTGAAGTAGAACCAGCAGCTGAAATTTAAAAGGGTAACCAATGAACACATCCTCAGCCAAGAAAGTTTATGGCAGAGTATGCAATACTACAAAGGCAGTTCCTTAAGGCCATAATTCCTGAGTGGTTAACTGGTGATAATACAATACTACAAGTTTCTATACTCAGATGACGAAATGTCAAGATGTCAACTTATTCAATAGCATTACTTTTGATTATGTAGTAACTAAGGGGAAAATCCAAAAAATAAGATCAATATTTCACCAGGATATCTATGTGAATAGAAGCAACAAAGGCAACTCGGACGTCCAACTAGTTTTGTCTTCATGCAAAACTTTAGATTGTATAAGCAAAGCAAGAGAAAACTTTGCAATAGCACTACTAAAGGCAAATCGTAAAAATTTAACTATTTGCAAGAAGTTCCCATGTATATACAGCGTTTGAATCTCAACATGAGAAACATACAAGAAGATAAGGTAAATTATCAGTCAAGCAAGAACGCTTTGACAAATAAGGAAACATCTCTATTCCTTTACTGATTTAGCAAGATACTGGCCAAGATTCTATCAACTTTCTATGGTTGCATTGATTTCGTATAATTGTGCGAATAATTTCACTTTCTACCTGCTCAAATTACCTTTTTATCCCGGAAAAAAAAAACGTGCAGTTTTTCTCATCAGTGCACTTGGTTCAAAAGACAGCTATAAAAGGGGAAAATTTGCCTGTTTAAACTTAGTCTAACATTTGCATACAAACATATCAGTAGCGGCACCTAAGCAAAGGCATCAAGTCTATTGTAAAGTACCTTTTTGGGACACTTAGAGGATCGTAATAAACTCGGATTGGTCTTCATCAGCATAATTATCAAATTCTAATACCTTAGACTTATTTCTCCTTCCATTTCAACAGTAACCAAGACAATGAATCTCAGAGAACGTACAAAGAAACTTCATAGGATAGATCATCATCTCTTGAAAGTTCAACTAAAGGGCCACAGATATACAACAATCTGGATGATATTGGAACTAATTATCTGAGAAGGCATTTCAAATCCAAGAAACAAATATGCAATAAAATGTAACAGTACACTATAATGGAGAAATGCAAATCCAACAATCCAAAGTTCACACTATAAATGCTGTAAGTATGGCTCATTTGAAAATGTAAGAGCGCCCTAACTGCAAAGAAACCATTTTTAATCATTTATATAACATCATACAGCAAAAATCGAAATGGACACATGAGAAATTTACATATCTAAGTACAGCTAACATATCTAAGTGGGTTACCTTAAGAGAGAAATTCAGAGCGACAGAAGGGTAATATCTGATGACGCTGCTCCCATTACCTCTCCACAGGGAAAGAATCCCTTCTTCTCTAACAGTCCTCGCAATGCAATCAATCATGCCCTTAAACCTCTTATGCGGCCCAGATAAGATCGCTACATTGCTTTCCTGGGTTTGTAACAACAGCTTAGCCCTCTCTATTGGGGCAACAATAGTATGCACAACGCCCCCCATGACTGCCCCTGCCATCAGATCTCTGTGAAAATTCGTCAAGCAAGTTGAGGCCCCTCTCTCCCTCCAAGAACTTGAATCCAAAGTTTTACCCTTTGATGAAAAACCACTACCATTACTGCCTTTTTCGTCTCCCTCGCCATTATCCTCCACCACCATCACTTCAATCTAAGTTGAATCCTAATTCCCTTTCTCAAATAATATCCCTACAATCAAGTAATCGGCGATTTTTCATTCATCTTTCCCCGAAATGGGTTCCATTCATTCCATCTCAAACAAGTTAATCGATCGATAAAAACAGGAAACGGTGAAAAATCCAAGCTGATTATTGGGTTTTCGCTGATTGGCCCCCCCTTGATTCGCTTAAGCTCTGTCTTCTCTTCTTCTCCCAAAATTTATGGTCGTCGGATCAAACAATTGATAACTGTATTAGCTTGGGATCGTACCACAACAGAATATCTCAATGGTGATAGCGCACTTTTTTCCAACACCATCTGTAATTTTTGTCTGCTGAAACAAAGGGATTGCGGGTTTCATTCTAGGAGAAAAGGAAAGGAGGGCTACTTTGTTGCAATTTATAGCGAAGTGTAAAAGAGGGATTAGATAACGGACGTTTATCCATGTCATCATTAATATCCCTTCTGCCATCTGTACATAAATTTGACTACCAAACTTTTTTACCTTATTGATTTTAATGGGGTAGAATTTCTATAAATTAAAAGTCTTGTGACTAACAAAATTTATTAATTTGGAGAATTATTAAATTTATTATATTTAAAATAATATTATTTAAACTAATAATTAATTTATAAATTTTTTAAATTAATTATTTATCAATTTCGTACATAGATTGATTAGTGTTTACATGTTTGAGTATAAGCTGTTCCACGTTGATCTAATATAGCTAATCCTTTTAACCTCCGTAGCAGTGTAGATTGACTAAATTGCATGTGTACTTGTTCTCTACTTCCCAAATTTGCTAGACAATCGGCAATTGAGTTGATTTCTCTATAGATAGTACACATTAATTTTCTCTGAGAAGTCAGAAAATGGGCCTACTCTGATTTACGGCAAATGGTATACCAAAAAAATATGCAGGCTTTTTTTATTGCCAAAACAATTACTAATATCGAAAATAATTTATTTAGTTTTGTTGACTTGGGAAGGGCTTATTTGGAAGAAAACTAATAAATTATTTTGGATACTAGTATCTGTTTTGGCACAACATGTGCACAACATGCAACCAGAAAAAAATGTAAATAATTCAACAATGGACACAATCATTTATATTAAAATTGAGTAAGATAACATGTTGTATTAATTCCATTTAATATACTAAATAAGACATTTACTCAGAAGATCATTAATGGTTTTGTTAATTCTATTGGCGAAATCCCATATTGTTCACCTTTTGAAATTAAAAGATATATATATATATATTTTTAGGCCTGAATTTTTTTAAAAACATTTAAGGCTCTCTTTTGATAATTTTTTCTGAAAATTTATTTGAAAAAAATTCGTATCAATTTGAGAAATAATAATTAATTTTCTTTTAAAAAAACCAGTACTATTTGATTTATTAAACTTGTATAATGGCTACAAATGATTAAAAATATCTCAACATTTTAACCATTTTTATTTTGAAACTAACAATGCAAATTAGTTATAGCATTTGAAAAGTGAATTATCTTTTAGCTATTATCTTGAAATTAATATTTTTTAATATTATGACTATGCTTTGTGAAATTAGATATTTACAACATACTCCCTCCGTCCCATAATTATTATCCACTTTGCCCAAAAAATTTTGTCCCAAAATTATTGTCCAATTTGACATTTTATGGATCAAGTTACACATTTGCCCTTAGTAAAAAATATTATCCATAAAATCTTAGTGGTTAAACAATTACTTATGTAGGGGTATATCCGGTTGTTTAAGGTAAAATATAGTTAAGTTTGACCAAAAATAAAATCTTTCATTTTAGTAAAATTGGACAATAATTATGGGACGGAGGGAGTATTTGATTGGTTGAGAAGTTTTAACAGAAGAAATTAATGATTTAGACGTGACCAAAATAGATTAAAAATGTTAGAAAAAAATTAACACGAAGTCTCCACAAAACCGTATCAATTTTTGTGTAACACATCTTATAACACTACCTGGAAAATAAGATTAGAACGTACTCCATCTGTCATTCCGTCTCGAAATAATTGTATTAAAAAAATTCAAATTTGATAACGAAACAATGCATAACAAAAATGTTGTATGTGAGCTGGCGCACGCGAATTACATCACAAAAATGCATAACGAAACAATCGCATAGATTCTAAATATTACACAATCACAAGCTATAATAATTATTAGTATTACGGTATATATATATATATATATATATATATTTTGGTAAATAGATTAGTCATTACTGTAAAATCTGTACTTACCTTAGATAGAGATTTGTACCGTAATTGTGGGAGTTGATTTAGATAACACTCCTTGTATTTAACAAACCCTAATATCACAAACACGGTAGAAGTTTTGAGTCGTTTCCTCATTCTTTTCTGGTCCACTTCATGGTATCAATCGCAGGTGGTCATTCATCCTCCTGTTGATCAGTTTTTCATTTTTTTCCGACTTCTTTGATCATGAAAAACACGGACATGGCTACTTCCTTCGGAGACAAACTGCCCGCTGTTGAAACCAATGATCCCCCCCTCGCCGGCGTACGATTTCGCCGTTTGATCTTTCTGCCAGTGATCTTCCTGGCAATACGATTACCACGGTCCAACTTCGTGGAGATAGTAATTTTGTAGAATGGTCCAAAGCCATCAAGACTGCTCTCCGGGTAGGAAAGAAATTCGGCTTTGTTGACGGGACCATTTCTCGGCCGGCTGATTCTTCTCCGGATGCCGAAGATTGGGGACCAATTAATTCTCTGTTGGTGTCATGGATTCTCAACACGATCGAACCTTCTCTTCGCTCGACAATCTCGCATACTGAAGTCGTTCGTGAATTATGGCTAGATCTCCAGGAGCGATTCTCCATCGCCAATGGACCATGCCTTCAGTAACTCAAATCTGGCCTTGCGAATTGTCGTCAAAAAGTTCTCAGTATTGTTGCTTACTATGGTCATCTGAAGTTGATTTGGGATGAACTCGCGTCTTATGACTCGTTTCCGATCTGTTCGTGCGGTGGCTGTTCTTGCAATCTCTCTGCGGCGCCCGACAAGAAGGCAGAAGACGACAAAGTCCATCACTTTTTGTTAGGCCTTGATGATAATATTTATTCTACTGCCCGTTCGCGTCAACTTGCTCAGGATCCTCTTCCTCGTTTGAGCAAAGTTTACGCCGCCATCATCAGGGAAGAACGTTTGCGTCTGATTGCTCACGCCAATGAGAATCCGCCGAAGACCATGAGTTTTGCTTTTGCTGCGCCTGTTTTTGCTTTTCCGGGCAATACTGTTTCTGATGTAGCGGCGGCTATGGCAGCTTCAGTCAATTCCAAATCCGCCGGACGTGGATCTTCTACCGACCATGGTGGTACTCCCGGCGCTCAGCCTCTTTTTTGTAGCAATTGACATCATCCCAACCACGACGTCTCCACCTGTTACAAACTGATTGGCTATCCGGCAGGTTGGTAGCCTCGAGGTCGTGGTGGCGGCCGTGGGCGTGGTGGCGGCACTGGCAGTGTTGGCGGCTCTGATCGCGGCAATTCCAATTCAATTGGAGCTGGTTCGGGTGGTCTATTTCAGCCTGGTTCAGTCTCGGCTAATACGGTTATGTTACCCACTTCGGGTGACTCGGCTGGGGCTAGTTCTAGCGGTCTGGCTGTAACCGGTTTAAGTAGTGACCAATGGCAGACTCTCCTTTCTTTGCTCAACTCGGCTAAGCCCACTTCGGGTTCTCCGTTGTCTGGTAAGCGTGTTTGTGATATTCAGATGTATGATTCAGGTGCATCCCGTCATATGACAGGTTCTCTTGCTTATTTTATGTCTGTCTATGATATTCCTGGTGTTTCGATTCAATTATCGAATGGTCATTCTGCTGTGACTACTAAGGCGGGTATTGTGGTTCTAAGTGCTACGCTCACATTGCAACATGTTCTCTTTGTGCCGAGCTTGAAGTGCCATGTTATTTCTGTTTCTCAATTGTTGCGAGATTCTGCCTCTGTTGCTCACTTTACTTCACATTTTTGTGTTATTCAGGACCCCACTTCGAGAATGCTGATTGGAGCGGGTGAGCAACGAGAGGGGCTTTATTTTTTTCAGGATGTGGGGACTATCGCGGCTGCAACAACTACTGGAGTTCCTTCTATTGAGCTCTGGCATCAACGTCTAGGACATCCGTCTTCTAAGGTTCTCGCGTTGGTTCCTAGTGTAGGATCTTGCAAAGATATTAGTTATTTTCATAATAAGGCCTGTGATGCGTGTTTTCGGGCCAAGTAGTCTCACCCTTCCTTTCCTGTTAGTAATACTCAGACATCAGCCCTTTTTCAGTTAATTCATTGTGACTTGTGGGGTCCATATCGGGTTCCTTCGTTTTCGGGTGCTCGTTATTTTTTGACTATGGTTGATGATTTTTCTCGTGCTACGTGGATTTATCTGTCGAATGATAAAACAGAAGTTTTTTTGAAGCTCCGTAATTATATTGCTATGGTTGAACATCAGCATGAAAAATTGGTGAAACATGTTCGAAGTGATAATAGGACCGAGTTTATGTGTTTAACTGAATTTTTTCTTCAGCATGGCATTTTGCATGAAACTTCATGTGTAGGGACCCCCCAGCAAAATGGTCGTGTTGAACGAAAACATAGGCATATTTTAAATGTGGCTCGTGCTTTGCATTTTCAAGCTCATCTTCCTATTGAATTTTGGGGTGAATGTGTACTTGCTGCAGGGTACTTGATTAATCGTACTCCTTCTAGTGTTCTGAATGGCAAAAGCCCTTGTGAGCTTTTATACGGCAAGCCTCCTTCTCTGTATCATTTACGTATTTTTGGATGCCTGTGTTATGTGCATAATCAGAATCGTAATGGCGATAAGTTTTCCAGCCGTAGTCGGAAATGTTTGTTTGTGGGCTACCCTTATGGTAAAAAGGGTTGGCGTGTTTATGACTTAGACACTGGTGAATTCTTGGTCTCTCGTGATGTTGTGTTTTTGGAGTCTGAGTTTCCTTCTGTTTCCATGGCTTCGGATACGGTTTCACTACCCATTTTTGAGTCTTCACCTGTTTTTGTAGATGATGATCTTTCTGATCCTATTGAGGGATCTTCACCAGTTCCGGTTCCTGATCCGGTTCTTGTATCATCTTCAGGGTTCTTCTGCACCTGTTTCTGGTTCTACCTCTCCCCCCTCGCCTGCCAGGGGGGGCTCTACTTTTGATCAACAGGAAGAACTACTGGGCCGTGGGCATCGCATCAAACAGCGTTCAACTCGCCTACGTGACTTTGCATCTCATACTGTTATAGCATTAAGCCCCTCTTCTCTCACTTCCGCTGCTTCAGTTTCCTCAGGTGCATCCTATCCTATACACAATGATGTTTCTTGTGCCTCTTTTTCTCCACAACATTGCACATTTTTGGCTAGTGTTACTGCAGGAATTGAACCTTGGAGTTTTTCAGAAGCTGTTAAAGATCCTAAGTGGCAGCTTGCTATGCAACACAAGATTCAGGCCTTAGAGAAGAATGGCACTTGGACTGTTACTTCACTTCCTCCTGAAAAGCGCGCAATTGGTTGCAAATGGGTGTTCAAGCTTAAATATAATTCTGATGGCTCCCTCGATCGGTATAAAGCCTGCCTGGTCGTCTTAGGCAACAATCAGATTGAGGGTCTTGATTCCAACGAGACTTTTGCTCCTGTTGCAAAAATGGTGACAGTGCGTACTTTACTTACTGTGGCTGCTGCTAAGGGATGGGAACTTCATCAGATGGATATTCATAATGCCTTTTTGCATGGCGATTTGGATGAGGAAGTACATATGAGGTTGCCTCCTGGGTTTCGTTCTCACGAACCTGGTTCTGTGTGTCGTCTTCGTCGCTCTCTTTATGGTTTGCTACAGGCTCCTCGATGTTGGTTTGCCAAGTTGGCTAGTGCCTTGCGACGGTATGGCTTTCAGCAATCTGCTTCTGATTACTCTCTATTTGTGCTTCGTCGTGGTACTATGCAGCTTACTATTTTAGCCTATGTTGATGATCTTATTCTTTCTGGGAAGAATAGTTTGGCTATACAGTCGTTTAAGGATTACTTGAGCAGATGTTTTCACATGAAGGACCTTGGGGTTCTTAAATATATTCTTGGCATTGAAGTTGCTCGTAATTCTTCTTGGCATTTTTCTCTGTCAGCGTAAGTATGCCTTAGACATTATTTCTGAGGTCGGTCTGTTAGGGGCCAAACCTGCTAGTTTTCCGTTGGAGCAGAATCATAATCTTGCTTTGGTTACTGAGGCTCCTCTTTCGAACCCCGAGTCTTATCGGCGCTTGGTGGGGCGCCTGATATATCTTGCTGTTACTCATCATGAGTTATCTTATTGTGTTCACACTCTTGCTCAGTTTATGCAGCGTCCTATGCAGGCCCATTGGGAGGCCGCTCTTCGCGTTGTTCGATTTCTCAAGGGGACTTGTGGCCAGGGTATTCTTTTACAGGCTGACTCGGATCTTTAGTTATCTGGCTGGTGTGATTCTGATTGGGCCAGTTGTCTGTTAACTCGTCGTTCTCTTACTGGTTAGTTTGTTGAGTTAGGAACTTCGCCCGTCTTATGGAAGACGAAGAAACAGCAAACGGTTTCACGCTCTTCGGCTGAGGCGGAATATCGTTCTATGGCCTCTAGTGTTTGTGAGCTGAAGTGGTTAAAGGGTTTATTATATTTTCTTGGTATTCTTCATCCTCAGCCTATTCGTCTTTACTGTGATAGTCAGGCTGCTTTGCATATTGCCGCCAATCCAGTTTTTCATGAGCGCACCAAACATATTGAGGTTGATTGTCATATTGTTCGAGATGAAGTTTTGAAGGGTACTATTCTCCCCAGCTACGTTTCCACGCATGTACAACTTGCTGATATTTTCACAAAGGCCTTGGGCAAACCACAGTTCGATTTTTTTTTGGCAAGTTGGGCATCCGAAATCTTCATGCTCCATTTTGAGGGGGGTATTACGGTGTATATATTTTGGTAAATAGATCAGTCTTTACTGTAAGATCTATACTTACCTTAGATAGAGATTTGTACCGTAATTGTGGGAGTTGATTGAGATAACCCTCCTTGTATTGAACAACCCTAATATCACAAACATGGTAGAAGTTCCTCATTCTTTTCTGGTTCACTTCAATTAGTATTGCATACCACTGTCATTATTGAGATGAGCAAATAAACGATGAATGCTGCCGCAGCAATGGTGGTTTACATCATTGATTTGCATAGAAGAAGAAGAAAAGGGCGGGGGAGTGGCGGGATATCTAGTCTCGAAAGTCTGCATCCTGGTAGAGATGATCCTCAAATAATCCGACGGGATAGTGGCTTCCTTAAACACCGTCTCCTCGTATCTGGCAACAGCTTCCTCCAACTGAGGCAAGTCATTTGGTGCAGCATTACATTTGCCTACAGCTGTGGCAATAACCAATGGCAACGATTCACTAATGCCCTCTTCATCCTCTCCAATATCTCCCGCCTAATCATCTCCCGTTGCACCTCAGTCGACCTCCAATCGGCGGCCATTGGCGATGGAGAAAAACAATGTTCAGTTCCGGGATGCTGATGAGTGATGATGACCTATATGGGGATATTTAGCCTCCAAAGGGTGAATCTTATCCTCAGATATTCCTACCTTGCTTCGCTAAATACCAAATATCTTACTATATTAGAAACAAAAACCACACTTAAGAGAAATCACCACTATTTGCCACCATTTTCACATCATATTTTTAAAATAAATTTTTATTTCCACACCTCCTAAACTTAAAAGGCAAATGCAGTCCAAATTATTTCTACCTCCTATTTTCGTCAAAAAAAAAAAATCACGGGTTCATAAAAAACCCAAATCCTAATCCCCATCGCTACGACAATCGACTCCTTAATCAATCCCTTCTTCATAATTAAAAAATAAATAAATTCCTCATCAATCAATTGGGAATATGTGGTGAAATATACTCCTTTCCTATTAGCATGTTCAATCTTTTCATTAGTGATGATCAACTACATCCTAATCGGATAAAATTTTAACTTCAAAAAACATTCTCTTTACCTCTCTATATAAACACAAAGGAAAAAAGAAAATTTTCATTGATCTTGCTTCGGCCGTTGTGGTGGTGCCATTATAGGTATTAAAATTTAAATGATTTTATTTCCACAGATAATTGGTTTGGCTTTTATTATTTTTTATTTTTCCCGTTCAAGAATAGTATTATTACTATTATTTTTATGCGTCCATCCGTTACAGCTACCGGAGCTGTTGTCAGGTAGTATGATGTGATTTCTTATTTAGTTAGTTAGTCTATAATTTTTGTATGATTTTAGTTATGTTTGAATTGAATTGATTGATTGGGTTTTTGTCACAAAGTGTGGTTTTTTAAATTTGTTTTTTATGTTTCATTCCATTAGAGTGGTTTTTTTTTTTAATTATGGAGTCTCAGGTTTTTTTTTCGTATATGGCCAGTTATGAAGTGGGTTTTTTCTTTGTTTAATTACTTTTGAATTTGTTTCATACTCCCATTTGACCAATTATTATTATTATTATTATTATTTTATTTGCAAATGATGTACTTTTTTTTTGTGTTCGGGGTTTCAAGAATATAATTTTTTGGATTTGGTTTTTGGACTTTTTTTAGTTCCTCATCATATAAATAGTTCAGGTCGCTTCTTTTAACTAATTTATGGGGAAGCCTTTTATGAATTTGAGGTGGAGAGGGAAGGAATGATGTTTCTACGTTTATTTGTGTTTTTATACATCATTTTTACCTATAGAAAAAAAAATCTCAAATTTTAATGGACTATCTTTTACTTTTTTTTTTATTTGCCATGGTGAGGTGGGTTCTTTTTTGCTATATCTTGAAACCTGTGTAAATTTACATTATTTTCATTCTCATATTTGTGATCAACCAGTTTCAACAATTAACCAGTATCAAAATCATATTTTTGATATTTTACTACCTATAAACTTTTGGAAGAAATACTTCCAACAATTAAGCGTATACCCTTTGGAGGAAGCTAACTACAAAGCTATTATAAATCTCCAAAACTAAGTATTGATTTAGCACAACCAATGGAGAACATCAATAAATTATCTTACTAATATTTAAACTTATTAGAATGTTTTTATATTTTTTCTAGCATTCACTTCAAGACATATATTTGATCAAGTTTATTTATATTTAAGAAGTAACACTTATAAAATATTTCTAAAATCTTTAAACATTTCTAAAACGTACCGAGCCAAATACAATTTATTTTTATACCAAATACAAACATCATACTTATAAAACATTTCTAAAATTCTTCAAATATTTCTAAAATATATCGGGCCAAATACAAAATATTTTTTTTCTAGATACTAACATTTCTAAGATCTACAGATATATTGGGCCAGGGTTGCGCATTGCGCGACCAGACATCAATAGTATATAGAGAGGATGATATCAAAGGTACTACTTTTTTGGTAGTATCTTATTCCTAGTAGGATTCCTGTTTTTTTTTCTTTCTTTTTTTTTGAATCAAATATTCCTAGTAGGATTCCGATTGTCATACTTATAGCCGCCGAGTTAGCAAATTAGTGTTACATCACAATCCAAGATGTAAACAGATTTCTCAATCTTGGGATTAATAGTAGTAACTTCCTTGATTTTTCCCCACAAGATAGTCAGTCCTATTTGTATTTGGAGTACATTTTTTACATTAACACATTTTAAATTATTATTCTTATTTACGTTCGCAATTCACACACACACCCGCAATATAACTTAGATGAAAGAAAAAGGAAAACTGAAAAGTGAAAACTAATTGCGCATGAATTTGATTCCCATAAATTGTTCACTTCGACAACAACATAGGATAATCAAACTTGGGATTTTGTTCTTTCATCCAGAGGAAGTAGTTCGGCTGACTTCATGCTCCAGGCACTTAAGTTTGAGATCACAACACTTTCTGTGCCATAGTTAAAAACATATAGGTGAGCTTCATTACCAACGGCCAATTGTGGATAAACTCTGGCGGTGATGCAACTCTTCCCTCCACCTCCAAAACTTTCAACAATTGAGTGATCAATCTGCCAAAATCATTATAACCACACACACACACAAAAAAAAGGATGTTATAAAACCTACAAGGAAACTGGGATTTTGTTTTTTTTTTTTTATTTATTTATTTATATTCCTTCGTTCCCCTAAAAATGTCTCTTTTATTGAACTAAAACTACAAGAAACAAAAGACTATATATGACTATATGAGGGCACTTACCAAACTTCTTAGGGAAATGTTTTGTGTTGGATCAACATTCACAAAGGCCCCAAATGTGGATTTGCCAACCCCTTCTCTCAAAGAAGACCTACAAAAAAAGAAGGATTAGCTTGCACAGAAAAAAAAAAAAAAAGAAAGCTCTGATTTCGCATGATTTAGACCCGAGTATGGTGAAAAGAAATATACTGTAGTTAATGGTCACCTTGTTTGATCACTGCACATGAGCACAACGTACTCGTAATTGCCTTTATTATATATCCGGAAAAAGATATCAGTGTGTTCAGTCAAGTCACTTGAGGCTAAAACCATCAAGCCAAATGGTCCAACTTTCCCTCCAGCTGATGCATTCTTTCTGCTGCAAAGGACTTGAGGGTCGCGCCATTCCGGATGCAGTAGTTCCGTATCATCAAGATTTGGGAGGTGAAATGAGACTTCTATGTCCGCCTGTGGAGAATGAGTTATCTTCCTTCCATCTACAACTTAATGAACCTAAGGTAACAAAAGAAAAGACTGAATTAGCTAGTGTACCTGTGAAGCTGTAACGCCGGTTATCTCAAATGCAGCTCCTCCTTTGACCTCATAATTCTGAATACTGATTTTTTTTGTACGCAAGGTTTCGATTTCTCTAACCGGCCATTGCAATAATTGCTTTCCACCTTCATCAAGCAAGATTGTTCTAGGTAATGACTGCAAATTAGAGTAACTTGTTACATTTTACGTGACAAGAATTTATGAAAGGAACTGGCAAAATCGGTTAGCTATGTCTAAAACTACCTGTAGTCCAGACCATCCCTTTTTTAAGTCATCTGATTGACTCTCTGCCTCCATAATCCATGCCCACACAATTCTCCTCCTATGTGCACCATCATAAAATGTTTTAGAACCATAGAACATTCCGTAATCATATCTCAAATCCACATTGTCATCCAGGAAGTCTTCTATACCATCATCAGCAACAAACTGGTCTATTTCTGGTTCATAAGTTCCGATGACATAGTAGTCGCTATTGTTAAAGCTTGCCTTGAGAATATGCTTAATATTTCCATCTATCACATAAGTATCAAGTCCATTGTTTCCATTAACACTGACAGGAAAAAAATCAGCACATTCCCACCATTTTGCTCTCTTTGTAGAATAAAAAGGTCTATGGCTCTTAGTCCAATTCACAAGATCCTCACTCAGATAGAGAACTGCTGCCCCATACCCACTAAGTTCGCAACCAATGATCACCCGCCATTTCCCATCCGGCCCCTGCCACGCAGTCGTTGGATCTCTAAACTCGTTATTCATCTCATCAACTGGAGTCATTATAGGATTATGTTCTGATTTTACCCATTCACTGAGGTAAGGATCAGATGCATTCTTGGGAAAAGCCAAATTTTGTACTTGACGCTTCTCAGAATCACTTCCTGTGTACAAGATAACAGGAGTTCCGTCTAGAAGAATTGTTGCAGAACCAGACCAGCAGCCATTGATGTCAAAAGCGTCAGTGGGATCAAGTGCAGGTTCAAGATGAATCCAATCAACCAAATTATATGATACAGAATGGCCCCAAGAAAGGAGACCCCCAGCCCAAGTTGCTCCTTGTGGATTGTATTGATAGAAAAGATGATAAACTCCATTGTAATACATCGGCCCTGTTTAGACATCAGTGAGGGCAATCATATAATTGCCCTGATAACCAAAAGGCTAAACTACAATGTGATTCTAAGTAGATGATGGCATTGAATATCAACTCTCAAAAGCAATCAATCAAATAAAGAACTTGAAATGTACACATACCATTGGGATCTAATGAAGTCAAGATGTCATTAGCATCACCATTTTTTTTGGCCATCAGAAGCAAAATCACATCAAGCAAATGACAGAAACAACAAGAAGAGAACATAATCAGCACCATCAAAGAGTTACAAAAGATTGAAGTGGTGGATAACCATAAACTTTCATCAAATTCAAGTGATCAAGGAATTGTTTCAGATTCTAAGAAGAAGAGTAAACTTACCATTCATCCAGTTTTTAGGTGGCTGGAAATGATAGCCTGTCCTGTAAGGCTGCAGTTGATCGTAGTCAACAAGAATAGGTTCATCAATTCTTGGTATTGGTACTAGTTTGAAAGTAACATATGCCAGCATCACCACCATCAACCAAGTATACGAGGAAGATAATCTGATCTTCATCTCTTAATTTCTCTCTTAGTAATCAGATGATATAGAATGTCTTTACTGGAAGAACTCAGGTGATTTTATACCAAGATTATTATATATTCCTGATTTAATATATTAAAAATGACTTGACTTATTAATATATGGTGGTGGTTAGGACCAGATTAACAAACATCAAGTCCTCAGATTACTTTGAGTTAATTTAACACTATAAAGTATAAAACATTTTATTTGGATGGTGTGTTATAATATTGGCAATGATTAATAAACCATTTGTTGTAATGAGACAAAGTTTAGGATGAGTCATGTGTGACTCACTGGAGCATTGAGAGATTTTGAAGCTTTTCAGCAAGGATGACTCGAACTTTACCAGTCGCAATGAAGGGAATACAAACGATATTTTCTCCGTCCCAAAATATTTTTCATGTTTGTTGAAGTCCAAAATGATCAGTGAAATAACTTTAAAACAACTATTTCATGGTCTTATTACAAAATATCAAATTTCACACAAACATGACTCTGCTTTCCGGAAATTAAACATAAAATTTGAAAATATTTTTGTTTTGACATCACATTGGTTACATTTAACCGCTAAGGATCACCAAATGTGGGATGCTCTTCATTAAAGGAGAGAAGATAGTTGAGCTGCCTTCATGCTCCAAGCACTTAAGCTTGAGATTACAATGCTTTCAGTCCCATAGTTGAAAACAAATAGGCGGGCTGCATTACCAACAGCCACTTTTGGATAAGCTCTGGCAGTGATGCAAGTCTTCCCTCCACCTCCAAAACTTTCAATGATTGAGTGATCAATCTGCAAAAAGTTTTGGAGAAGCTCAAAACCATGTTTTTATAAAGCCTACAAGAAGAGGAACTTGAGAACATTTATGTATATATGATATGAGCCACTTACTAAAGTTCTCAATGAAAATTTTTGTGAAGGATCAATATCAACAAAGGCCCCATGTGTAGGTTTCTCAACCTCTTCTCTCAAAGAAGACCTGAAAAGGAATTAAAGTTTTATTAGGACAAATTCTGATGTCCATGAATGGTTAAAAAAGCTAATCAGTACCTGCTTTGATCACTACACATGAGCACAACATGTTCGTCTTCGCCTTTGTATACCCGAAAGAAAATGTCAGTGTGTTCGGCCAGGTCATCTGAGGCCAAAACCATCAACCCAAATGGTCCAATTTTGCTTCCAGCAGATGCATTTTTTGTCTTGCAAAAGGCTTGAGGATCACGCCCTTCGGGAGGCAGTAGTTCGGCATCATCAAGATTTGGTATATAAAACGAGACCTCTATGTCAGCCTAAGGATAGCAAATTGGTTACCATTGTGTGCAGAACATAATAAGCTTGGTAAGCAATAAATCAGGCTTACTTATTTAGTCTACCTGTGAAGCTGTAATGCCGGTTATCTCAAATACAACTCCCCCTTTGATCTCTTTATCCTGAATTTTGACTTCATTCGTGCGCAAGCTCTCGATTTCTCTAACAGGCCACTGTGATAATTGCTTTCCACCTTCATCAAGCAAGATAGTTCTAGGAAATGACTGCAGATCAGAAAGAAAATGTGGTAATTGGAGTGATAATTTGCTGATGGAGAAGCAAGCAAAGCCAGTAGCAGATGACAAAAAAGTTACCTGTACTCCACACCATCCCTTTTTTATGTGATCTGATGAAGTCTCTCCCTCCAGAACCCATGCCCACAATACTCTCCTTCTCTTTTCACTATCATAGAATGATTTCGAAGCGTAGAATACCCCATAATCATACCTCAAATCCACATTCTTATCAATGAAATCAAAATCAGCAACATATTCATCCGTTTCTGGATCATATGTTCCTATAACATAGCAGTCACGCATGCAGGAGTGCTGGTTAATGCTTGCCTTGAACACATGCTTAATATTTCCATCTATAACACAA
The DNA here is from genome assembly GCA_949775105.1 of Oldenlandia corymbosa var. corymbosa. Classification (NCBI taxonomy): domain Eukaryota; kingdom Viridiplantae; phylum Streptophyta; class Magnoliopsida; order Gentianales; family Rubiaceae; genus Oldenlandia; species Oldenlandia corymbosa. The sequence goes on along the minus strand of OX459119.1, from coordinate 6,146,882 downwards.
GTATCAAGTCCATCAGCGCCGCTAACACTAACAGGAAAAAAATCAGGACACTCCCACATATTCGACGTTGTCGAAAAATTAAGAGGTTTACAGCTCTTGGTCCAGGTCTCAAAGTCATCACTGTGATAGAGAAAGGATGTCCCATGCAAATCCATCTCGCCACCTATAGTAACACGCCATTTTCCATCCCGCCCCTTCCACGCCGTCGTTGGATCTCTGAACAACCTGGCACCCATCCCATCAACTGGAACCATTAAAGGATTTTTATCTGATTTGATCCATTCTCTAAGGTAGGGATCAGATGGATCCTTGGGGATGGCCAAATTCTGAACTTCACGTTTCTGAGAATCGATTCCAGTGTACAAAATCACAGGAGTTCCGTCTGGAAGAAATGTTGCAGAACCGGACCAGCAGCCATTGATGTCAAAGGGATGAGTGGGATTAAGAGCAGGCTCAAGATGAACCCAATCAACTAGATTACTTGACACCGCATGCCCCCAAGAAAGATCACCATCGCCAAATTGAGCTTCCCGTGGATTGTATTGATAGAAAAAGTGGTAAAATCCATTGTAATACATCGGGCCTATCAAATCAATTGGGAGAGATCATCAGGTAAAACAGTTTTGCTTAATCAAAACAAGAACACCAGTGGACTAATTAACTAAACTGCGACATTGTTATATACTTCCAGCTAGTTCAAAAGCTATCAAAAAATTGGATTAGTTGAAATACAAACATACCATTAGGATCTATAGTGGTGAAATTCAGTAAGCCATCACCATTTTTCGGCCATCAGACGCAAAAATCACCGCCAGCAAGCAAATAACAGCAACCCAGAACATAAAAAACAACAAGAAGAAAAATCATCATCACATTCAGCCTTGAAGAATCCAAAATTAAGTCAATGTAATGAGGAAACGATAATATGTATTTTTCATCAAATATCATTACCGTTCATCCAGTTTTTTGGAGGCTGAAAATGGAAGGCTGTCCTGTAAGGCTGCTGCATTACTGCTTCTTCTGTTGGATCATCATGCTCATCAACCCAAATTTCATCAGTTACTGTTACAGGAGAAATTGATCCTGGCATCTTTTTCTTTCTCTGTTTCTCAAACTGATTAATTGGAGAAAATGAAGTGCCTTGCTTTTTTTGTTGAAGCAAATGTCAAACTATAAATATAAATTATATTGTATTGGAAGAATTCAGTGCATTATCATGCCATGATATTTTACCTGATTATGCAATTAGAAAAGGACTTGATGACTTTTACAAATAAAGTATGGTTGTTAGGACCAAATTAGCTTGCATCCATACTTTAGTTAATCAGATTATGATGTGGATGATGTTAAAAGATACTCCTTTTATTTCATTTTTTTAAAATTTTTATTTTTATAATCAGAGATGGACTTAAATGAATCATTGGTGACTAGATCAGTGACCATTTAGATTTTATACTTTTCAGCGAAGACTTCTTGGGCAGCAAGCATCGACAGATGATGAAATTTAACAAATAAAAAAACCCACGCAAACCTCTAAAGGATAATATATTTTATAATCTAGTTAGGAGATTAATTACAAATCCGTAAATATGAAGAATTTTTTTTATTTGAAATGTAAAGAAATAAAACTGAAACAAGGAGACAAAATGAAAGAAAAAAAATAGTACGAGAGTTTATCACTAATGTGTAACAATTGAATTTATTTGTTTGTTTTCTTTTTCTCCTTAACTAGCATGTACCCCGTGCGTTGTACTGCGGAATTTATATAGTATTGTATCAAAATTTTACATCATATAATCTATAGTTTAAATATAGAAATCCTAAAATTACCAACAATTGATATTCTGAAAACCAAAAAAAAAAAAAAAAAAAAGAAAAAAAAATTCATAATCAAAGTAACAAAACTATAAAAGTTTGTTGTTCATTGTATATTTTTACCCTTAAAGACAGCAATAGTGGGTTGTTTAATATGCAATACAACAGGTATTACTGTTTGGAGGTATTGCTAAATATATTGAAAAAGATCTCTTTAAATATTCACTCATAATTTATATCCATCAATGTATTTAATAATAAGATATAATGTGATCACGTAAAAATATATCAATAGAATAAAAAGGTAAGAAAAAAAAATTCCATTTGAGCTGTTTCCACGAACAAATCAAATAAACAAAAAAAATAGTCTGTTTATTTTAAATAAAGAAAATGACCCTAGCTTATATGATTAGGAAATACCCCTTCCGGCCCTTATTATAAGGCATTTTGATCTTACACAAGTTACATTTAGTATATTCTTCGAATTGAAAATAAGATTTTAAAAATATTTTATAACTGGAAGAACATAATAAATGCTAAGGTACATTTTTAAAGTTTTATTTTCAATTAAAAAACATATAAAAAAAATTTAGAACAAATCAAGAAGTCTTATTATGAGCACCGCAAGGAGTACCTTAGTAAGGCTTAAAAAAAAATAATATGTATATAAGAAATCATATGAGCTAGATATGTTTTCAAAATTTAGAAAATTCGCATAATAAAGATGCTATGTAGAGCAGTTGATATGGAAGTTTGAAAAACTGATAAAAAAGATAATCTTCAAATTCAGAATCATGGCAGCTCATGCACTACTCCTTATATGTCAGCTTCTTCACATATGGATTGTGTGATAATTTGAGTGAACTGTAAATACTTTATGGAAATGATACCGATCCAACCCATCTTCATTGTCGAATTGGTATTCGCGATCAATCTAAGCATTGTTTAAATTCTAAGAGAAGATTGAGCCGTAGCTTTTGTTCCAGTCAGTCAATGAGGCCGTGACGTCAATTTTGTTAGATGATAAAAGTTAGCAATCGGAGAAATAGAAAAGACAAAAGGTCAATATCAATTTAGATATCCAACACTCAGATCATGAATAGTTGCAGTAGGATGAATTTCATGAAGATGGTCGCCGTTGTTGATGACTATGTATTTCAAAAACGATATAGCTTAATTAAATCAACACTAGATTATCTGATGAATTAAAGGGGTTGAAGTAATCTAAATAGAAATTCTTAAATAGTAATTTCTATGGAGTAACGGTTTAACTATTTATTTAATTGTCAATCTAATATTTTTTTATACTAATTTGGACTCTAGGTGTATCCTAATTTAGATACTAATTAGAATGTTAGTACAGAATCGTATCAATAGAATAATCACACATTTTGTTTCCAATTCAGACCTAATATGAAATTAATAAAGAGATTTCATACTTTTCTTTCTTCAAGTTGCATTTTGCTTGTTTCCTTTTTCCCTAAAAATACAAAGAAAAAAAAGATTTTGCTTGCACAAACATGTCGTTCAATTTCTTTTTATTTTTATTATATATGCCAATCCTTTATTTTTGCCCTTGCAATGTTTGTTTGGATTTTTTGATGGTATTTTCAGAATATTTAAAGAATAACTGTCCCATCCCATCATATCTTTTTACATTTTCAATACACCTTTTTATATTCCCAATACAAAAAATACCTAAAAACACACACTAAAAAAACGAAACAAACATAATCCCATTTATCCCATTTTTACTATAAAAAGGTTTCGAAACTCAATATCTTTTATTTCTATATTTCAACTTTTTTATTCCACAAAATTTTCTCTTGTGATAAAAGTATTCTTGGCTTTCTATTTTAAGGTAAATTTCTATTTACTTAATTATGAATGTCTTAGTTAATATTTTTTTACTTAACAAAGGCCTTTGTTGTTTTTCTTTTAATATTTAGAGTCAAAATTTTCTATTTAATTTTTCATCACAAATCAAGAAAAGAGAAAAAAAAAAAAGGCTCAGATGTAAATATTAGTGTGGCAAAAAAGCTTAAAAAACCTTTCCCTAAAAAAAAAAAAAGAGAACCAAATTAAAATCGGCATAAAACATTATTGAAAATGAATATAAGTAAAAAGTGTGACCTAAAAGGTCCTTATCTGTTTTTATAAGCAACCCTTCGAATATTCATTTGAACAAAATGTCTGAATTACAAAATTAATTATCCTATTTTTAAAAGCAACAATAAAGATCTATCCCCAGATTTCCAAGGGCCAACTAAAGCCATTCAAACATTAAACATACCACAAAAATAAAGCTCGTGATTATGCAAGCTATTTTTAAAAATATAATACTCCAGTAAGTAATCCAATTTGTCCATCAAAATTTGGACCTGCCTCCATGATGCAAACCCGGTTGAAGAAATTGTATTAATTTAAAGAAAATAAGCTCGTGAATATACAAAGTGATCTGATCCGATGAGAGGTAGCAACGATAGAAACAATATAAGACGTTCGCAAGGCCAAATTTGATCGGATTATTTACAAAGTCAACAACAAAGAGAGACCATTGCGGTTGTTTTAGAATTTCAAAGTGAGTTAATTTGAGTCTATCCTAACGAAAATTCTGATGGAAGAAATTAATTAAAGTAATTCAACTAGATATAGAAACGGTAAATTTCTTGAATTAACAGTTTCATTTCTAATTCAAATTGTACTAAGAGTGAAATCTCAAACTGGACAATAAGTTTAGGACGGAGGGAGTATAAAAAAGGACTAAAGATCCAATCGTCCACTCCTTAATCTGATTCAATTAAGTTGGATGCAAGCTAATTAAATTTGGTCTTAACAACCATAATTTATTTGTAAAATTCAGCAAGTCGTTGTCGAAATTGCTTAACCAGGTAAATATCATGGCATGATGCACTGAATGCTTCCAAACAAATACACTTCACTTTTCATCAGAGAATGCAGCGCATCATGAATCGAGAGATGATGAAATTAAACAAATAAACCCTTGCAAACCTCCCATCAATATAAATAACAGCAAATTTATATAATTTAGTGAAGAGATTAGTCACAAGTCCTAAATATAATTAAAAAAAATAAACAATTAAAACTTCAAAATGAGTGGATAAAATAAACTATTCTTTTTCTAAAACGGAAAGAATAGCAGTACAAAATCATACTACAAGAGTCGAATTTATTTGTTTGCTTGTTTCTACGTATAGAAAAAATTGATTCTAGCAATCCCAAAAATATAATTCACATATTGTGTTTTGTGATTTTTGTACTATAATAATGAGAGACTAGATGGGATGAACTTTTGGAATTGAACTTGTGAAATTAAATAGCGATTGGTATGAACGGAATTCGTAAGAATCTCTGGGTTGAAAGTTTAATGAAACATATGTTTTGACTCCATGCTGACTGGAAATGTAGAAGGGTCCTATTCTCGTCATAAACACAATAGGAGAAAAAATTTTGAGGAGTGTTTATGCCATAAGGTAGAATATATAATACTTGCATTCTAATAGTACGTACTATTCCTTCCCAATAGAATTTATTCTCGTTATAATAGTTTAGATATCTTTCAAGCATTAATAAATGCCCGTCTCAAATCCTACTATATTAGAAACAAAAACCTCCCTTTCAAACACCTCATATGATTGCCACGTGGCATGTAGAAAGTACTAAATTGCCCTTTTGTCTAATCATAACTAAATTACTAAATTTCCCTTTGCACTTTACGTGACACGTTTTTTTTATTTTATTTTTTCTTTATATTTCATTCAACTAGAGTGGTTTTTTAAATTGAATTGATCAATTAGGTTTTTGTTACAAAGTGTCAATTTTGTTACTAAGTATTGATTTGGCACGACCAATGGAGAACATCAATAAATCATTTTACTAATATTTAAATTTATTAGGATGCTTTTATATTTTATTTAACATTTACTTCAACACATTTATTCGATTAAGGCTATTTATATTTAATAAGTAACACTTATAAAACATTTCTAAAACACACATGGCGAAATACAATTTTTTTTTTTTGTGTGAAATACAAATATTTCTATGATCACACTTATAAAACATTTCTAAATCCTTCAAACATTTCTAAAATATATCGCTACAAATACAAAATTTTATTTTTTTTCAAATATAAATATTTCTAAGATCTACAGATAAACTGGGCCAGGGTCGCGCATTGCGCGACCAGACATCACTAGTAAAATTAGAAACGAAAAGAGCACTTGTAGTCTTGTACTTCTAATTGTAACAATTAACATGCTGGAAGTTCTAATTAATTATTTGAGATCTAATAATTTCACTAGCCACTAAAATACACTCTCATATGGTTTCATTCCAAGAGCATCTGGTGATTAACTATATGTAGAATTTTCTAATTCTTTCATGTAAAGGAAAGATTTGAGCTGACTTGTTGCTCCAAATTAAGTTTGAAATTACAACACTTTCTGTGCCATAGTTAAAAACATAGAGATGAGCTTTATTACCAACAGCCAATTGGGGGTAAACTTTGGAGGTAATACGAGTCTTCGCTCCAAGTCCAAAAACTTTCAACAATTGAGTAATCAATCCGCCAAAAAAAAAAAGAAAAAAAAAGAAGCAATTGTAAAGCACAACTACATGATACATAAGATGAGTGATCAGAGCAAGGATCACTTGAATTTCACCGATTGCAATGACATGAACATCTCTCCGTCCCAAAAAAATCGTCTTGCTTATTTTAATACGAAAGAGTAACGTCATACATATGATTTGTCTATATATATATTCCTGACTCGTATAGATTTGAAACATAATAGATAGCATCAAAGTGTGAGCTTCATGATCTAGTAATGTCGGTGCTCTAATCGTTTCTTTAATAACAGAAAACCATTTCAGGTCTGTTTATCAGAAATTGAACTTAAACTTGAAACATTTATTGTCACTGGGGATGTAAAAACTGTATGGGAAATGTGAAAAAAAGTATTTGACATTCAAGAGCCATGAAAATTGTGAAAAAATTTGGGAAATAGAGACATCCAAGAGCATATGATAATCAAATTTGGGATTTTGTTCTTTCATGTAGAGGAGATAGTTGAGCAGGCTTCATGCTCCAAGCACTTAAGCTTGAGATTACAATGCTTTCAGTCCCATAGTTGAAAGCATATAGTCGGGCTGCATTACCAACCGCCACTTTCGGATAAGCTCTGGCGGTGATGCAAGTCTTCCCCCTACCTCCAAAACTTTCAATGATTGAGTGATCAATCTGAAAAAAAGAATGGAGAAGAACAAAATTATGTTTGTTATAAATCCTGCAAGACAGAACTTTATTTTCTATCTATGAGCCACTGACCAAACTTCTCAATGAAAGGTTTTGTGAAGGATCAACATCAATGAAGGCCCCATATGTGGTTTTTTCAACCTCTTCTCTCAATGAAGATCTGCAATAGAATAAAAAGCTTTCACTGAACGAGTTCTGTTTTCCATGAATAAGAAAGGATTATGGTTAAACCGGCTAATAATTACCTGCTTTGATCACTGCACATGAGCACAACATGTTTGTCATTGCCTTTGTATATTCGAAAGAAAATGTCAGCGTGTTCAGCCAAGTTATCTGAGGCCAAAACCATCAATCCGAAAGGTCCAATTTTGCCTCCAGCGGATGCATTCTTTATCCTGCAAAGGGCCTCAGGATCGCGCCATTCACGAAGCAGTAGCTCCGCATCATCAAGATTAGGTATATGAAACGATACCTCTACGTCAGCCTAAGCATAGCAAATTAGTTACCACTGTCTGTAGAACATAAGAAGCTTTGGTAAATTAGGCTTAATTAGTCTACCTGTGAAGCTGTAATGCCGGTTATCTCAAATTCAGCTCCCCCTTCAATCTCTTTGTTCTGAATATTGACTTCTTCTGTGCGCAAGCTCTCAATTTCTCTGATAGGCCACTGAGTTAATTGCTTTCCACTTTCGTCAAGCAAGATAGATCTAGGAAATGACTGCATGTCAGAAAGAAAATATGGTACTTTTGAGTCACACAATTTGCCGAGTGAGGAGAAAGCAAAGCCATGAGTAAAATTACCTGTAGTCCAGCCCATCCCTTGTTTATGTCATCCAATTTACTATCTGCCTCCAGAACCCATCCCCACATTACTCTCCTTCTCTTCAAACTATCATAGAATGTTTTAGAGGCATAGAATACCCCATAATCATATCTCAAATCCACACTCTTATCCTTGAAATCAACATCAACCACAAATTCATCTGTTTCTGGTTCATATGTTCCGATCACATAGCTGTCGCGCATGTAGTTGTCCATGTTAATGCTTGCCTTCAGCACATGCTTAGTATTAGTATCCATCACAGAAGTATCAAGCCCATTAGTGCCATTGACACTAACAGGATAGAAATCAGGACACTCCCACATTTTTGTTGCATCCGAAAAATGAAGAGGTTTGGGGCTCTTACTCCATGTTACAAAGTCATCACTCTGATAGAGAAGTGCTGTCCCATGACCATTAATTTCGCTACCAATAATCACCCGCCATTTACCATCCGGCCCCTGCCACGCCGTTGTTGGATCTCTGAAAAACCTGGTGCCGATCCCATCAACTGGAACCATCAGAGGATTATGATGTGATTTGATCCATTCTCTAAGGTAGGGATCAGATGGATTCTTGGCAATGGCCAAATTTTGCACTTCCCGACTCTGAGAATCAACTCCAGTGTACAAAATAGCAGGAGTTCCATCTGGAAGAATTGTTGCAGAACCAGACCAGCAACCATTGATGTCGAAAGGATCAGTGGGATTAAGAGCATGCTCAAGATAAACCCAATCAACCAGATTATACGAGACTGCATGCCCCCAAGATAGATTACCACTGCCAAATTGTGCTTCCCGGGGATTGTGTTGATAGAAAAAATGGTAAACTCCATTATAATACATTGGCCCTATTCGATATAAATGGTCAGGATCCAATGCATCAATCAATGAGGGAGATCAAAAATCAAAACAAGGACAGCAGTGAGACTAACTAAAGTACTAAACTACGATATGGTTATATACTTCGTGCGACTTCATAGCGAACTACATTGCATCATTCATTAAGCCATTTTATTTAGCTAATGGCTTCGATTAAAGTGTTCATACATTAAGCCACTGACATGATCATTTCTTGAGAAAATTAAGTGTATGCATCAGAGGCCTAAGTATTCTGCATCTAAAATTCTGCGAGTGGCAGTCGATTGAATCCCCTGAATTCAATGAAAGTTTATCTAATTTCCAAGCTAGGAAAACACGTTATTTTCAGTCAAATAAGACAAAATATAAGCAGTTCTGGGATTTCAACATAAATGGGAAAAGTATGATGTAGAACTGAGAATGTTATCAATAAACTAATTAAAATGGAGGAGTTGAAGGGCACATACCATTTGGGTCTATAGTGAAGTAAAGAATTCCATTTCCATCATCATGATTTGGCCATCAAGAAGCAAATGCACACAGAAGCCAGCAAATTGACAGCAACCCAGAACAACAAGAAGACGAAAAATCATCAAGAGCACTAAAGGAGTACACATAATTTTCTTTAAATTAGTAGTAATTAGAGAGAATTAATCAGAAGATATCATGAATGAATTACCGTTCATCCAGTTTTGAGGAGGCTGGAAATGGAAAGCTGTCCGGTAAGGCTGCTGGAGTAGTACTTGTGTCGGATCATCGTACTTAACGATTATCATTTCATCATCATTTCCTGATACTAGATTAATCAAAGTGTATGCCACCACCATCACCATCACCCAATGGTATAAGGATGATGATGATGATGATGATCTCTTCATCTCTCTGTTTCTCTGTTAATCAAATTGATTAGAGAAAACGAAGCGACCCGCTTGGCTATTTGTAATGAAGTAGTAATTAACTTTACCTACTCACTGTTGATCAAAGTCAACCCAAGAGAGGAACATGAATAATACAAATGGTACTCCGTCCCAAAATTATTATCCAGTTTGAAATTTTACTTTTAATACAATTTTAACTAAAAATAAAAATCTAAACCCGATAATAATTTAAGGACAGATGGAATATCATGTTTTGTTGTACTAGATTTAGCCAATTAAAAAATGTTACATAAATTATGGTGGTTAGTTAATTAGGACCAAATTGGTTTGCATCGAACTTAGGCTAATCACATCTGGGGATGGGGTTTTTAGCCAATCTTTAAAAAAATCGATTTGCATCGTTGGCTCTTGGTGATGATTGATGGTTAATGTTATCATTTTCTTTTTTATAATCAGTGACCAGCTCTTGGTATTGATTGATGGTTAATGATGTCATCTTTAAAAAAATAAAATAAAAATCAGTGACCAGTGAGAATGTCGAACTAGCTATAGTATAATCTTGTTTTTTGTGCTAGTTGACAATAGACAAGCTAAGTGAGACGAAAAGTATACATAATAATTACATATAATTATTCATATTATAAATCACAAAAATAAAAACTCAAACTTGACAATGATTTTAGGACGGAGGGAGCATTTACTGCTTATGTACTTTCGAATTGGAACAATCAACTAGCAGGAAGTACGTTTTAATTGTTTGCGATCTAGATAGTAAATTCACTAACTAAAATGCCGATCCAAAAAAGGGGAAAGATAAATTGTCAATCTCAAATCACATGATCAGTTCCATATTTCAAGATCATACGATGATTAATCAAATGTGAGATTTTCTTCTTTTATGTAAAGGTAAAAATCGAGCCGACTTGATGCTCCAAGCACTTAAGTTTAAGATTACAGCAGTTTCTGCGCCACATAGTTAAAAACATCCCAAGTGCCAAATTTGGTGAGTGCATTCTTCGTGATCTACTGCGGGTTGGGATGGGATGGGATGCATTCTTTGTAAGTGCCAAGTTTTGGACTTTCTGAGAATCAATCCCGGGGACCAGGGTAGGAATGTGGGAGATCAGGTAATGAATTCTGCTTAATCAAGCAAGCACAAGATGGAAACTAAATTATGAGTTTCGTCTTTTCATATTATTCACATCATTCTATAAGCCATTTTAGCAGCATATGACTTCAACTATAGTATCACGGGTATTACTCTTCCTTTACTTTGGAAGATAATTATCAAATTTTTTATTAGTTAGTTAAAAGAAATTGTTCAAACATACCGGCAGAATGACCTACTAAATTAAGGACATCGTTTTCTTGGCTGACAGTTTACCAAGCACTATATAAGTGAAAAGTCACCCCAAGAAATTAACTTTAATCAATATAGAGACAGTTACATGATTCTGCAGAGGATGATAATCTTATCCACAGTCAAATGAAATCAAATTTTGGAGGATTTTGAAATACATATACCATTTGGATCTAATGCAGTCAATAATATGTCAGTCCTCGTTCACCATTCAATAATATGTCAGTCGTCGTCCACAGCAATGGTTTAAAGCAAGTGTAATGTTAGATTATTATATAGGTACATCATTGGGCTGAGTTTAAAAAATTTTGTGCGTATAAGCAGATTCGAACAGTGCATTCTGACATTTGTGGGCTAAAGAGCATTAATAAGAAGAAAGAGAGAGAGAGGTTGTCTCACATATTCCGGTCATTTCTTTTTGGTCTTTTATTACTCTCCTCGTCTCATAATTATTTTTAGTTTAAATTGTACTAAAAGTGAAATCTCAAATTGGACATTAATTTTGGGACAGAAGGAGTAATATTTTTTTTTTATCACACTTTAATTGGCATTGAAAACTTTAATTATTTGAAAAAAATATAAATAATTTGTGTCAGATAAAATGATGATGTGGCATTGAAATGGTGTGTAACCACCGGAGATGTACCAACCCAGAACAAGAAGAAAAAAAATCATCATGATTAGGTAGTAAGATGCATGGCTACTGAATGTCGCAAATAGAATCGTGATCTGGGTAAGATTCTATTTGTGACTTTGGCTAACTTGTTTTCTTACTCGAGGAGAATCCCCTTCAAGTGCAGTGCAAGAGTTAAAATGTTTGAAGAATAAGCGTCTTTGTTTTTTAAGGTGTCATTGAAATAAGTCTTTCTGTAATTAACAAATTGTATCTCAATGCACCTTCTCTAATATCCTCTGTAAACGTCAGAACACTGGTTTCTCGATTACTGTTTTGCTTTCATACTACATTCCCCTTCCTGTTCTTATTATAAGATATTTTGATTTATTCTAAATTTCATTTAGTTTTAATTAAAAATAAAACTTTAAAATTATATTTTTATATTTATTATATTTTCCTAATTATTATTATAAAATAGTTTTAAAGTTTTATGTTCACTAAGACAAATCAAAATGATTTATAATAAGAACATGAAAGAGTAAATCATTAATTTCATGGCTCAGCTAATAAAACTTGTAGTCTATCATAAATTTTTTGGTCGATTGGCATAAAAGGATCCAGTTGCACGACGGGGGAGGGGGGATGTGCAGCTTCCAAAGTCAGAACACGCCGGGTGATCATCCTCAAATATTCCAACTGGCTTGTTGCAGCATTGTATACGCTTCCCTCGAACCTGGCAACATCTCCTTTCCACACTGACAAGCCAAATTCATTAGGTATGCAACGGTAATGCTCCAAAGAAAGCTTCTTAAGTCTTTCAAACACATTGCGCTTAATCATTTCTCGACATTCGGGTGGCATCTCAGCCCTCCAATCCGTGGCAGTGGCAGCAGCAGCAGCAGCAGAAGGAGGATCAGCCATCCCCACTAGTGATGGATCAACTGAAGGACAAAATTAAACAGAATAGGATCAGGATCTACTACTAAAAAGACACAATCACCAGATCAATAGTGTATAGAGAAATTTTGTGCATAATAATAATAATAATATACCACATTCAAATGATAGAACCATATGCTGCTTCTAGTGTATTATCTCAAGACAAAAAATATGTATAATATGTAAACAAACACTAAGCACAACAATCCAACTAGCCAAAAAGGGAGTTATTCTCAGGCATCTCACTAATTAGATCAACATTCATGTTGCTATGGTTACATGGAAAAGTGAAGGTAAACGAAGAACTGAAACACCAAATTGTAGCTAAAAGAACCCAAAAAACCAACTCGGCCTAAACAATACCATCTTCTTGGATCGACTTTTCATCACAAAAAGGAGACACCTTTATCAAGAAAAAGCATTAGGCTCTCAATAATCAAAGTGCAATCAAACCCAAACCTTGTGCCCAAAAAAACCCAGTCCTCAGAAGAAATTCAATGATTTCATAGAGCATCGCAGGGCAAAAGACGTACTAACTAACCAACCCAATTCTTAATTAATTCGTGGACCCTAATAAAAGATAAAAAGAAAGAAAAACAATAGGAGCGTGATTGGGTAACTACATAAGTATATTAATATCGACAAGAGCAAAGAACTGGGATCCTACCGTGATCTGGATCGACATCGGATGGAGGTCCGGAACCACGACGCGGGGAATGGGGGGATTTTGAACTATGATACTCTGCAACCGCTTTGTTATTGTGGTCAGATATTCCGATTGGCTGGTTGCTGACGTGTATACACTCTCCTCGAACCTCGCTACATCACCCGCCCACGCCGACAACCCAGAAGCCGGGGGCAACCCATGGAACCGACCCAAAAAACGTTCTTGAGCTTCTCCAATATATAGACCTTAATCATCGTTCGCCCTACATGTTTCACATCACTCCTCCAATCGGCGCCGGCGGTGGTATTTTCACCCGTTGGCGGCGGAGGAGCCATCCTTAAATCAATTTTTGTGAAATAACGAAAGAGTTGGTAGTGCGAAAGGATATCGTCTAGGAGGAGGTCGGACATTTATTTATAGACCAAGGATTTCTCTTCCCATGCTACGCGTGGGCGTGGCCATGTTATTTATTTATATATATATATATATATAGGTATTTGTAATAAATAAGTTTTTCCCGAAAAGAAAATATAAGGTAAAGAGAAGTCAACATCTTAAATCCTTCAAATCCTTTTACAACATACATTCAAGAAAGTCATTGTATAATAAATTATACTACTACAACAACTATTAAATCTAAACTTATTCTCTGAATCAGGGTTTACATAATAAGGGAATCTGAACCAATTTTTACACATTAATTTCAACCAAAGCTGATGCGTTTTGAAGATTTATACGGCACTCAAGAATCCAGATTTTCCGGAGAAAGCAAAGAATTCCCAATCAATGAATCATCATCTTCTATAACTTCCGAGTCCTGCACTAATTCTTAAGGAATTGCGAGTCATCTAAACTCACGGAGCTTATAATTCTACATGTCTACACTCCGATCTAATTTACAAAACATAGGTCCGTGACAACAGATATTCACCCAAAAACTGACAATAATACATAATATACTTGAACACAACAATAAAATGTAAAAGAAATTATGATTCAAATATATAATATAATAATTACGAGGATGAAAAAATTAAAGAAACATTATGTGGGAGTACATTATATATATATATATACCCAACATAAGGAGAAATCAAAAAATGTAAAACCCTGGGCCCCAATAAGTTGTCTTTTGCCAAAAATAAAAAAATAAAAAAATGAAGAGGTCTGTAGCTCTTAGTCGTGGTTACAACTTACAGCAACTGAGAAAACAAAGAAACACATCTTTAAGTACTACTACTGCAGAAACCAGTGCCAAAGTACAGAGACATCAATGGCCATCATATACAAAATGAATCCCAAGGGCTTTCTCTCTCAATGAAAGTCAGGAATTTACAAATGAAGCTTCAGCTACTACAAAAGTATCATCCACAAAAGAGCCAAACCACTACCATGCATGCTGTCAATACTATTTACTTCCAACGTTCAAACTGCTAAAACCTGCTAATACGACCGAAACCTATATGTTTTTGCGGATGGCTATGTTGATCTTGACCTGAGAAATCCCTGCTGTCCTGCTGAACATTTTTTTTGGGGGGAAAACTTCAATCAGGTCAAATACATGTTATCATAGTTAACCATGCCACACACTACTTTAGGATGGAACTTACATGAAGAGGTGCTGCTTCATGGACGTGACTTCACATTTCAGGAATATAATGAAGGTTGAGTAGACAACTAAGGCTACTCAGACTCTGCATTAAGTGGCATTTCATGAGAACAGTCTGAAACATAGAGGAATTTCAGATATAAATGACTCAAAGTGGAATGAGTACGAACTCTTGAAAATGGCCCTCAATGCCCCATCCTATTCTCCAACACTCATATAGTTCAGTATGCAGAACAAAGTAACACTTGACCAAGGCAAATTATACTACCAAAAGGATGGTCACAAACTTAAATTGATCACAACTTTACACTTACTTAGCTGTAAACTTAACTGCTCAAAAACCTTGCACATAATCAATAAACCCTTACCCACGATTATGGAAGCGAAATTGCCATTAAACTTAATCGTGAGTAACACCTTCAGTACCGAAAGAAGTGAGGGCTTAAAGAGTTTTATGATTACTCTCCTATGTCTGATTAATGTTACCAAAAGACAAGTTTGATTTAGGGTGAGAAATAGGCCAGTAGCCAATATCTATGCTTGTGTGTAAAACATATGCAAATTGAAACTTTCCATACTTAAGATCTTCTGCTTGTCCGTGTTAATGAATTACCAAATACATCTACACAGATATTAATGTGAGAATGTGACTGATAAAAATATCAATTGAAAGATGCAGAACACATCATGAACCATATTATCAAACTAACGTTTATGAACAGCAATCAACACCATACCAGAAAGAATGTTGGAAGTTGGGAAAAAAAAAAAAGAAAGAAAGAAAAGAAAAACCCAGAAACAAAAATCAAGAATATGAATTACCTTTGAAGATTATCCTTGACCAGGCGGAAAGTTGCTGCCAAAACCGGTTCGCGAATTGCCCGAGAGATTGTTGGCGGACGACCCTTTTCCGAAACTGCTCAAGAATTGCTCCAAACCTTCGCCGGTCTCATTTCCCAAGGGGTTACTGACAAATCCCGATCTCAAATCGACGAAGGGTTCATTCTGAGACTCCCACCCGCCGGCTACCGGATTAAAACCAGACGACTGCCCAACCACTATTTGATTCTGATCCTGAAATCCACCCATCACATTAGGATCAATTTCAATTCGCTGCTGTTGCTGGGTGAGATTTGGAAACTCAAACTGAAGATTATTGGGATTTTGCTGCGGAGCTTGATTTTGAGGAATTGGGTTCGATGCCAAGCCGCTTCCAGCGAAGACCGTCTGAAGATCGTACGAGTTCTCCCTGCTCTGTTCGGCTCTCTGGGCATGAACTGTCCGGATAAGCATATTCACTTGATTCCTCGCCCTGTTTAACTCCTCCTGCAGATCATCATAAGCTTTCTTCGGACCTTGAGATGGGAACTCCGCCCAGCAACGCGCAGAAAAGATAATTCCTTGGATGGCCGAATCACGCTCCTCCTCTCCGGCCTTGTTCACTCGGTCCAAAATTGCATTGATTCCAAAAACTGCTATAGCCTGCGCGAGCTGGGTATGTTTTGATTCAGGTAACCACTGGCGAATCTCGCAATTTTCCGGGCAATTCCTCCGTGAATGTTGGTGTACCAGGCACTTGGGATTTCGGGGTTGCCGTGGACCACACTGCTGCTGCTGCTGCTGCGGTGGTGGTTGCTGGCGGTTCTCTTCAGCTTCAGCCATTTCTTGATTTTCTTGAGAAAGCGGGAAAAACAGAGGGAGGAAGATGAAGAGAATTATGGGTAAAAGGAATAAACCGTTATTTTTCTTTCAATCACGACTATCTGACCCGAGAGTCAACAACTATTGTATGTTTAATAGGAATAGGACTCTGTTAAGACGGTTTTTTTTTTTTTTTTTTTGTGAAGAAACAAGAAGTCTATTTGAAATATGCCTAAATTGCAATTGTAGATTATACTTATCTAAATTGCACTTTTTTTTATACTAGAAATGTAAAATGTAGTGTGTATTTTTTGCCTTTTCGTATATTTTTAATACATAGTTCAAATTGTTTATGAAGAAAAAAAAAGAAAAGAAGCCAATTGGATTGCATAGTTATATTTGTAAGTTTTGCGATGATTCCAGTGATGCCGCTAATTTTAGATCATGTATATACAAAACTTTAATTAATGAGATGTGACGCGGAAAAACAAAGTAGCGAATGCAAATGATTTTCCCAAGTAAAAAAAAAAAAAAAATCTCTAGTGACATTTTTAGTGATTAAATGACATTTTTATTTTCTCTATTCCATTTCTTAATCGTTAGGATTGCAACACAACGTTCTGCAAAAAACAAAAAACTGAGAATTGTACGGAATTCCATCTAAACTCTTAAGTGATACTCAACAAAACACTAAAATCGACAAATATGCCTTGCAAATATTCTTTAAAATATGCCTTACAAGAAATATCAAACATATCAGTTTTTTTGGTGTCCATATGCCTTTGTATATTACTCCATGATCCTTAATGTAAGACATTTTTCATTTTGTCTTACGTTTTATCTAGTATGCATTTTAAATTGACAAAAAATCTTTAAAAATATATTTTTATATTCGTTGTATTCTCTTTATTGTTATGAAATATTTTTAAAAAAAATTTGTCAATAAAAAATGCATGCTAGTTTAAATATAGGACAAATCAAAATGACTTATATTAAGAACCGAAAGGGACAAATCAAAATGACTTATATTAAGAACCGGAGGGAGGAAGTATCATTTTTCTACTTCAAGCACGATTCACATTTCACAATACCGGAGCGTTGAAAATGTTAAAATGAGCGTGCAGCACGTCACCCCACTTCCACTGCTTGCCACTTTGCTGCTGCAATAGAATTCTGAAACAAAATCCCAAAGGTGAAAGATGAATTTGTTTATAAATGAATTTTGATTTCAACAAACACTCAACTCTAAAAATAAGATTGTAATAGTTTAGATAACTCTGTATGTGTGTGTTACATATATTTATATTTATATATATATATATATGTGTATGTATATATACTCTATCCATTCCAAAATAGATGTTGTTGGAAGAAAACTCATTTTTTTCAAAATACATGCCGTTTTCGTATTTCTAGGCATGTTTTACTAATTTCTTGCAACGTTACCCCTACATGGGAAATTATAATTGTGTTTAAAGTAGAAGTGTATTAGAACTAAATAATATAAAAAACAGGATTCTATTGAAAGTAAATGAGGGTAGATTATTTCTAACTAAGTAATTATTATATTTTTAAACTTTGTGCAATTCTTCTAACAACATCTATTTTGGAATGAAGGGAGTATCATTTAAATTGTGATCTAAATTTGACAATAACTTAAGTAAAACATACTTATTCCATCCTTTTCTTCTAGGAGTAGGTACAAGAAATATTTTGGTTAGGCTTGTGGGTTTTGTTTGTATTCTAGGTTCTCTCCCAAGTGTTGCTCAGAAAAAGTTAAAATATATTATTAGGTTAATTTTTGAATAAATATCACATTTTCGATTAATTATTGATTGTGAGATAAAATTCAAGGATTAAGCAAACAATACAAACTGAGTTAAAAAAAGAAGGGGTGAAAATTAGTAGTATGACATTAGTTTAATATTTTTTTTAATGAGAGTGACATTAGAGTAGTCGGGTTTGAATATAACATGTTTTCCATTACCCCTCCAATCGGAAGCACCAGTGGTGGTATTTTCAGCAGTTGCCGGCGGAGAAGCCATCCAATTACTCTTAAGTCTTAAACTTAAATAACATTCCCTATAACACAGGAACTAATGTTACGTGATTCAAGAGACGTGCTAACATAAGAGAGATCTTAGTACTACATATTTTTGGTTCCATGCATGATATTTTATTTTATTTTATTATTTATTTATATAGGTTAAAAAATAAAAATAAAAAAGAAGGAAAAAGGTTTATTATCACCACATAGTTTTTCTCAAGTTAATATATCTCCTCATTATTAATTTAGTTGTATTATACCTACTTTTCTTCTTTTTTAATTTTTTAAAATGATCAATAGTTATTTTTCATTTATCCCGACAAAATCCGAATCCATGCCCTATTAAAAATAGAGGAGCGTTTTACCGCTAGACGGTACATCTACAGTGTAATACAAAATAATGGTAATTGAATGTAGAATATGTAACCGATCAAATGGCCACTTCTTTTGTTTCTATCTCCAATTTGCTTCTACTCTAGTGAAAATAATTGAGATGTTTGTTTAGTTGGACTCCGAACATGTAGGTGACTCAAACTGAAGACCCGATTTCCACCTAATTAACTTGTTACTTGAGATTGCAACAATTATTGAATCGTGATGTAAAACTTTTTCGAAGTGAATATAAAGGGAGATTGGGATTGGGAGTTAAGTAATCCAATGAAAGTAATTTTACACTTTATGGTATACTCCCCATGTCCTAACCAAATTAATTCATAGTATCAAATTTTGAAATTTGTATCAAAGAGACTACAAAATATCTCTCATTATTTGTATATCAAAGTGATAAGAGAAAATGAAGTTTGGCTGGCTCCTTCTAATGAACTTAATTCTACCCACTCACTGATGATCAAGGTCAACCCAAGAGAGGAATATGATTACATGAATGATATAAATTGTATTTATTCAGTGCATGATGCAATGATATGTACCTGATTTAGTCAAATTAGGGTGGTTAATTAATTAGGAACAAATGAGCTTGCATCAAACTTGAGTTAATCACCTCTAAAGAGAGGATGTTTAACCTGTCTTTAAAATAATTAATGTGCACCGTTTGCTGCTCTTTGTGATAATGTCATTTTTTTAAAATATATTTAATCAGTGACAAATTTGGAACTTGGTCGACCTCGAATCTGAATTAGTCAGAGCAATGATTTTGAATATCAAATACGTGGTATTAAAAATAAAAAATTGAATTGGATCTAACTACGATAAGAATCCTTTTTTATGATTAATGCAGGATGACAAGTTAAGTGAGACGAAAAGTATTATAAACCTTGTAAACTTTTTATTATTATAATGCGTGATGAAATTTTTTATTAGTTAAGTATGATTTTAATGCTTACCATTAACAGTGGTCGTTAAACTGGGTTGTGTTCGAGTGGAAACTAGAAAATGGTTGGTATCTTTTAGGCTATGGCGCTGGAAAAACATGATGTTTGAGAAATGTTTATGTTGTGGAATAGACATTGAAAAAAAAAATAAAAATCTAATTTCTTAATTATATTTGTTGTGATCACGAAATATATGGTATTTCTCTGTCAATAAACATGCATGAATCATATTCTGGGGCGGAAGAGTATCTTTTGCGAGTATTGTTAATTGTAACAATCAAATGTGGGATTTTCTTCTTTTGTGTAAAGGAAAAATTTGAGCTGACTTCATGCTCCAAGCACTTAAGTTTGAGATTACAATACTTTCTGTGCCATAGTTAAAAACATAGAGGTGAGCTTCATTAGCAACAGCCAGTTGTGGATAAACTCTGGCGGTGATGCAACTCTTCCCTCCACCTCCAAAACTCTCAACAATTGAGTGATCAATCTGCCAAAAAGCGAAGTACACGAAGACATTGATATACAGCCCTACTGGAAAACTTTAGGAATTTTATGCAGTAAATGAGCCACTCACCAGACTTCTCAATGAAAGGTTTTGTGAGGGATCAACATTAACAAAAGCCCCAAATGAAGTTTTGTCAACCTCTTCTCTCAATGATGACCTGCAAAAAAAATTGTAGGATTATGTCGGATCTGCATGCATTAGACAGGAGTACATGTAAAAAAATGCTGATTTTTACCTGCTTTGGTCGCTGCACATGAGCACAACATACTTGTCATTGTCTTTGTATACCCGAAAGAAAATGGCAGTGTTTTCAGTCAAGTTATGTGAGGCCAAAACCATCAAGCCAAATGGCCCGATTTTCCCTCCAGCGGATGCATTCTTCCTGCTGCAAAGGACTTGAGGATCGCGCCATTCGGGATTCAGCAACTCGGCATCATCAAGACTTGGCAGGTGAAATGAGACATCTACATCGGCCTATGGATGATAAACCGAATATTTCGTCAGCTCTACTACAGCATAGCCAACCTTAACTAGGTACACAAAGCAGGATGAATTAGTACTGTACCTGTGATGCTGTAATCCCGGTTATCTCAAATACAGCTCCCTCGTCGATTTCTTTATTCTGAATGTTGACTTCTTTTGTGTGCAAGCTCTCGATTTCTCTAGTCGGCCATTGCGATAATTGCTTTCCACCTTGGTCAAGCAATATGGTTCTAGGAAAAGACTGTAAACAGAATGTAAATATGTTTTGAGAGAAAATGCAGATGATTCAAGGAACACATTCAGTCAGCAACAACATTACCTGTAGCCCAGACCATCCCTTCTTAGTGTCATCTGATTCACCATCTGCCTCAGTTACCCATCCCCACAGTATTCTCCTTCTCTTTGCATTATCATAAAATGTTTTAGAAGCATAGAATACCCCATAATCATATCGCAACTGTACATTGTCATCCATGAAATCAGTATCAACAGAAAATGCATCTGTTTCTGGTTCATATGCTCCTATTACATAGTAGTCATGATCATTGAAGCTTGCCTTGAGAACATGCTTACTACTTCTATCTATCACAGAAGTGTCAAGCCCATTGGTGCCATTGACACTTACAGGATAAAAATCAGGACACTCCCACATTTTTGTTCTTTTCGAAAAATGGAGAGGTCTATGGCTCTTAGTCCATGATACAAAGTCCTCACTGTGATACAGGAGGGCTGTTCCATGACCACAAATTTCGCTACCAACAATCAACCGCCATTTTCCATCCGGCCCCTGCCACGCAGTCGTAGGATCCCTGAAATAGTCGCCTTTGATATCATCAACTGGAGCTAGTAGAGGATTATGATCTGATTTTATCCATTCTCTAAGGTAAGGGTCTGATGCATTCTTGGCGACAGCCAGATTCTGCACCTGACGCTTCTCGGGATCACATCCAGTGTACAAAATAGCAGGAGTTCCATCTGGAAGAATTGTTGCAGAACCAGACCAGCAGCCATTGATGTCGAATGGATCAGTGGGATTAATTGCGTTCTCAAGGTGAACCCAATCAACCAGATTATATGATATGGAATGACCCCAAGAAAGTTTCCCGTCTCCCCAAACAGATTCCCGTGGATTGTACTGATAGAAAAGATGGTAAACTCCATTGTAATACATTGGACCTATTTGATTTCCACAGTCAGGATCAAGTTTCAAAATGTGGAAGCCAGCCTGATGAGATAAATTGCTTCCATGTAACAGAGGAACAGAGTTTTTGAAAGTTTAATAATGTCTACTAAGATTTGTATGATAATTTTATGCATGCAATTTATCCTTCAATCAAAACAGTCAATTAAACAGTTATGGGATTTCAAGTCGAAAAAACACGAATCAACTGCATAATGCAATCAGAAGCACAAATTAAAATTAAAATACACATACCATTTGGATCTGATGAAGTCAACGGAATGTCATCAGCATCACCATTTTTTTGCCCATCAGAATCAAAATCACATCAGCAACCCAAAACAACAACAAGGAACAATCATTGTCAGAGAGTTAAACATCAATGTGGGCTAATTCGTAGTAATTAATGAAGTGTAGAGATGATTGGAAGACATTAATTATTGTATTATTACCATTCATCCAGAACTTAGGAGGTTGAAAATGGTAGGCGGTTCTGTGAGGCTGCAATGTTGGATCAGAATCAAGATTGGTTTCCTCATCAAGTCGACGAGAAGCCTCCACTTCTTCATACTTTGCAATAACGATGGTAAGAAATCCCACCATCAACCAATTCCTGGATCTCTTCTTCATCTCTGAAAAAGATGAAAAAATATGAAGACAATGAAAGTGAAAAATAAAAATGTATGACACCTGATTCATTCAATATAAAATAACATTTCAACTTGTACTTGAACGATGGTTAGGGAGAGATTAGTCCAGCTAGAACATGAGGAAATTAAGTGATTTTTTTGTCACGGGAAAATCATTTTGGGACGATAACTATTTCCAAAATTAATTAGTGATGAAGATTGATGGTGGTGTTGTCAGGTCTGTACCCATATTTAAATGACCTTGAAATGCAAACCAATGTTGCATCATTATTGGCACTCAAACCAATTTGACAGATATATCTCAGGAATCAGGATGAGGCTTTTATTAGCAAATTTTTGCAACAGCTCTGCTCTCTGTGATTATGGAGGTGATCAGCTTAGGTTTCAAGAGATTTCTGCACCAATATGTTGCTTGAATCTGCAGCGTTTTTCTTTCAAGAATGGCAATTTTAGTCCTTAAGGTTTACCTCCTGAAATGTGTTTAGTCCCCAAGTATCTCAATATTAAAACAGCATCCTTAAAGTTTTAACTCGTGTGGGCTTCAATCATGTAAAACTCGCGCTCTAATACCTAAAATTTCCTTTAATCTTGTAAAAGATGAATTTCCTTACAGAGGATCTGAACTGCTTTTCTTTGGTTCTTCAATATACTACCCCTTCAGTCTTTCTGTTCTAAAATTGTTATCCAGGTTAACCTTTTTACATTTTGTTCAGTTTAACCTAAAATAGAAAATACAAACTCAGATATTAATTTTGAAACGGAGCCAATATTACAAAAACAAACCAAAAAAATTTATATTTGTCCCTTTCGTAAAACATTCACTCCGGAAAGTTTTGGGCCTTTCGGGTTATGAAAATGCTTTTAAAAAGCATAAGGCGAGGAGGCCATGAGGCCAACATCAACAATTGGGCCTAAAACCAAGACAAGAATAAGAAGAAACCAGGAATCTCTCCCTCTTTTTTTCCTCGTTTTTTTTTTTAAATAATTTATTTGACTTGCCATTTGCCATTCGTAGAGTGATATGTTTGTCATGTTTGCAAAAATTCAACTTATAAAATTGCTGCCTGCCTGAAGTGATCTGCTACTCAAGGATTTAACATATATAAAAGGTTGAATGACAAGCAAAAGATTTTCTATGTGCATGACATTAATTAGATAATTAACACATGATTAAACAATTACTCACATGTGTTCTTTTATTAGCACCCAAAACAGAAAATTGATCCAATACCAAAATTACCCTTAATCATTTGGAAAAGCAATTTTTTTTTTCTTCCCTTTCCGCTTCCATTGTCCAAACTCCAAAATCAACTCCAGATCCATAATCAAATGTGGGAAATCTAAACCTTTGGCAGATTCTTAAACAATGTAACTGGAATTATTTTTTCCACAACGATTTGAAATTTTTACCAAAGAAAAAAATATACACATGAAGAGGATGCTATGTAGCATGTCCTCCTTTATGCATGTCATGTATTTCTTCCAATATGTCCAAAAAATTCAAATCCCCGACACCATCTTATCGTCTAAACATAATATTGAAGCACAAATTATCACAAATAAGAAACCAATTACAATTCGAAATAATTGGAAAAAAAATAAAGTTTTTAATTAATTAACTAGTTCTCTGACCCCATTTCAACCTCCAACGTGGAAAGACAAGAAGAAAAGTGAGCAAAATTTTCTTATTTGTCTTGTTTTATCTTGTCTTGAATCAGCTCTTATTAGTAGATGGTGTTGCGGGGCGGCGCTGCGGCATCATAACTAGGGAAAGAAAGGCGAAGAGATATTCAATTTAGGTTGAAAAATTAGACTGTTTAATTGATGAGGGTATTTTAATCAAAATATTTTGGATGCTAATTTTTATTTTGGCATAATCATCAGCCTTATTTAAGTATGATTACACTGGTTGTTAAATGAAAATGTCATAAAGACGTGAATGACATCATTTTTTGGGTATCAAAAGAATTAATTTTTTTAACTATCTTTTTTATTACATGATAGAACGCCTTTATTTGCATTTTTTTAAAAAAAAAATTATACAAGTATAAGAATTAAATTGACAATTTGGCACGGAGCCAAAAAGAAGAAAAAAGAGCCATTAGTTGCTTCCCTCGTCTTTCTTTGTTTGGAGCAAAGATTAAATCGTTCTTTGGTAGTAAGAGAAATTTTTCGTAGCGGTTTTTTTTTTTCAGTAATAATTTGGTGTGCGGTAAAATAGAGAAAAATTGGCGTTCATACCCAAAGTTTTAGACTAATCATCAATTATATCTGATTCATTTTTGGTTAGCCAATTTTGACCTTACTGTTTGAAATTTTTGTCAATTTTACCTAATTGGCCCAATTTCTATTAAACTTAATGGATTTCCGTTAGTTTTTAACAAAAAATACCCTGATAGTTTTAATAAATTATAAAAATAACCCTAAAAATATAAAAATAATAAAATAGTCCTTTTTATTCATTTTTTTCTATTTCACTTTATTTCTCTTTATTACTTTTCATAACCATCAAAATATACTATATGATCTTTAAAAAAATACTTATTTATTTTCAAAATCTATTTTTCATGTACATTTGCGTTGAGGGGTAATTTTATCATTTTAAATTTTTAAAAATTTTTAATTCTACTTTTTTAATTCATTATTTGTTGAGATTATTTTTCTTATATTTCCTGACTTTTATATATTACTAGTATAATTATTCAATTTCAATAATTAATTTACTTTTTTATTTCATAGATTAAAAAAAACTAACATAAAGAAAATGAGGAAGAAAAAATAAAGTTGAAATAAACATGAAAATTAATAGAAAGAATCAAGTTGAAATAAAGAAAAAATCATTCTAAACAAAAATCGAAAAAATCTTTTAAAAAATGGCAAAGAGAAGTCTTTCCTCCTTGACTTCCTCTAATTCATAGGTGAGTTACAAAACATAAATTTTACTTGACCTAGACTAAAATAATTATTTAGTTCGTCGTAATAAAAATATTATAAAAATTAGACAATCATTTGAAACATGAAAAGGTGCTAATTTAATTAGTCCACAACGATGCATTTCTATAAATTTGGTTAACACTATTTTTATTCTTTTTTAATAAATTTTTTTGTGGCCGATTGGCGGTTGTTAAACTACATAAGCAATTATTGAATTTCATGAAATAGATAAATTCGTGTATTTTCGAGCCAAATGATTACTAAATTATACTACATGACTTGTATTATTTTTATTACAAAGAAAAAAATAATTATTTTAGGCTAGATCAAGTAAAATTTATATTTCGTGACTTACCTATGAAATAGAGGAAGCTAAAGAGAAAAGACTTTTTTATGTAGTTTTTTTAAAGGTTTTTTTGCTTTTTTTTAAAAGAATGATAAAGTATTATTTTCATGTTTATTTTAACTTAAGTTTTTCTTCCTTATTTTCTTTATGTTAAAGCTTTTATAATCTATGAAATGAAACGGTAAATTAATTAATAAAATTTAATAATTATTCTAATATCAATATATACAAGTCAGGAAATAAAAAAAAAAAGAATCACAAAAAAAGACGAATTAAAAATAAAGAAATTAAAAATTTAAAAATTTAAAATGATGAAATTACCCCTCAACCAAAATCATATGTGTTGTACATGAAAAATAGATTTTGAAAATAAATAATTATTTTTTTAAAGATCATAGAGTATATTTTGATGGTTATGAAAAGTAATAAAGAGAAATAAAATGAAATAGAAAAAAATACATAAAAGGGACTATTTTGTCATTTTTATATTTTTAGGATTATTTTTACAATTTATTGAAACTATCAGGATATTTTTGGTTAAAAACTAACAAAAATCCGTTAAGTTTAACGGAAATTGAGCCAATTGGGTAGAATCGACAAAAATTTCAAACAGTAAAGACAAAATTGTCTAACTAAAAATTAATAGGGTAGAATTGATAATGAACCCAAACCTTTAGATATGAACGCCAATTTTTCCGATAAACAGAGTAGGGTTTCATTTGCGGCAACTATTTATTATTATTATTATTTATTTTATTTTATTTTTTGTTTTTCTTTCCCCATCTACATCTCTCCAGCAAAGAACCTTGAGCCCTTCTGCCACCAGTTGCTCTTTTCTTTTCTTTTTTTTTTTTTTTTAATGGATTTGTTGCGCTATTGCTTCAAAATTTTCATTAAAAAAAATGTTCCAATCAAATCAATTTCTATTCAAAAAAATTATGGTTAAGACTTTCAAAATCCGGCAAGAAGAATATTCGAAGCACCTAAATTTGAATACTCACGACACCAACAAATTCTTTTCCCTTCGTTCACAGTTGCAACAAACATATAGGCCATTTAAAGATGCAGTTATTGCATCAGCATTACTATCATGTTCGTTACTAAGTTGATGTTCGTTCATTGTACAAATCCGTACAAATTTATATCTACACAAATCCGTACTAAGAGAGTGCAAATAAGGAGATTTGCCTTCATAATTATTCTTATTTGTATTCTCCTACTTCCGAAATAAAAATCACGCTTATTGTATTTAAAATTTTATTTTGAGACAGGGGAAAAAAAACGGCTATTATATATATGCAAATAGGGGTGTTATTCCGTATTTGTATACATGCCAAGGGAAATTTGGAGATTGATCGATTTAGCAGTTCAAATATTAACTCCGAATACGAAAACTCATATTGGTTCCCGAAAAGACATTAAAAAGAAAATCGCATGTATTTCGTTAAATTCTTGTATTGAAATTGAACGCAAAAACCATATATAGCAGGTAAACCATAGAAAAATGTGCATATGCTGTCCGCTGGGCTAAGAGCCTGAGAGACATGAACATGCAGTTCCAGTATTTGAAAGTGTAAAAAATTGATGAATAATTTGTTGAACAGCAGAAAGCTGCAAAAGAGAGAATACATAATAAAATAATCACAAACGCAGACTGCAAGGCATCAAGAATTGACAGGAGATGATAACAAATAAATCCCTTTAATATTACAACGGAAGAATATTGCAAAAGAGACTAACAGTTGAATGATTGGGAACATGAACTAACTATTATAATTGAACAGAAGGACAATGTAGTTCCAAGTTCATGAGTCACATTTATTTGTTTGCTAGTTTACCAAATTACTCTTTAATATAGGGTCTCTTTTCCCTATTATTATTATTAAAATGGGCGGCTGCTTGTTTAATTTAGGTTTGATGTAGTCATATTGTAGATCTCATACGTTTGTTGAGGTGAATAAATAATTGTTCCCTTTGGAATATACAAATTATTATTATCAAGGCAAAAATTCATTCAGAAAAAATGCAACAGAAGTTATTGGCACTTTAGAATTTGATGTTTGTTCCTTTCTAAGTAGGCCCTAAGAACTATATAAATGTGCCCTATTCGTTATTCGTATTCGTACTCTTAGGAAAATAATTCCTTTAATTTTCGTTGGATTTCATCAATCAATTTTATAACTCACGTCGGGAAAAAAAGTTTAGTTTGTTAATAGTTTTCCACTATCTATCTATATACCTATTAAAACAATAGCCCAAGAGAAAAAAAAAAAAAAAAAGACTAACGTATCATGTTCTTATGCATCTATTTCCCGCCTAATAGAAACTACGTAGTTTTGGAAAAAAAATTAATTTTTATAATCTTTAGTTGTGTTAACTTTTCTTGTCCTTAATTATAATCAATCAATTAATATTAGTAAAATAAGACATTAATGATATAAATAAATTATTTTTTTATTATTTCTAAAATTTAAAATATAACAAGTTAAGTTAAAGTTGAAAAACATTTTTACCTTTTGCATATTCAATTTTAAAATATAATGTCGTAAATGGGCCGGCCAACGCGCGGACAAGCACCTAATCTCCATTAAACACACAGACACACAACGTTTGTTTATTTTTTTTTTTTTCACGAATAATTGTAACTTTGCTTTTAGTAAAATTGACCAACTTTTATGTCAATTTAGCATCCGATCATTTCTGAGACTTGGAAAGTTACTCTTGGCAAGATACAAATTGGATAGTTTTAGCCTACAGGTACCTTACAACAGTAATTTCCTATCCAAATCTAATGGATATAGACCATGCCGCAGAAACTAAAATATTTGTTTCATTTTTTTGGTATGTGTTTTTATGTATTTTTTTATATTGAGAATGTAAAAAAGTGTGTTAAAAATATAAAAAGGTATATATGATAGAGTAGGACAGTTATTAATATATAAATTTTAATAAACCATAAAAAAATGAAACAAAGTAAGTATGCGTCCGTTAATTTTCATTATGTACCAATCAGTACTTTAATTCCGTCGTGTTTTTTCACAATAAGAAGTATTACATGCGTCCTTTAATTTTCTTGCCAGTTCGAATCTTCATTATGATACCTAGTCTTGCAGGGAATACCGAATATATGTGGTCTACTTTCATCATGATTAATTCATCACCTTTTCTTTGAACATATTGAAGCCGTAGATTATTAGTTCCACATTATTCGTTCCAGTATATGCGTAACAAATAACAAACAAATAAATTGGGAGTGGACAAAGTGTTGTTACTAGAAAATGGGATTTATTTTATCAGCTTTGGATCGATGATGGCTAAGGATGAGATATTGAGACTGAGAATTTACCATTTTGATGGTAAACCTTTAATAATTAAGGAATGGTCAGTAGAAGAGGATTTCAATCTGAATGAGATCAAGACAGTGCCTTTTTGAGTTCAATTGCCAGGTCTGAAATTGAGGTATTGAAACTCTGTTACGCTAAGCCGAATTACAAGTGTAATAGGTAAACCCATTAAGATGGATGATATAACAACTCAAAGGTTAAGAGCAGGGTTTGTCAGGGTATTAGTGGAGCTAGAAATCAAAGATCAACTGATTGAGGAAGTTTGTTTTGAGGATGAACATGGAAGGATGAGAGAACAGAAAGTAAAATACGAATGGAAACCTCTCAAATGCAAGAATTGCAAAGGTTATGGGCATGGTACTCAGCAGTGTAAGGTCCCAAAGCAGGCAGCATGGTTGCAAAAAGAGGATGAGCCCAAGAAAGTGTCAAATGAACAGAATGAGAAAAGAAGTGAGGTACTGAAGAATGTGACTACTGAAAAGAAGGCAGCAGTAGAGGAGAAGAATATGAGAAAGACTGAGACAAATGAGAGAAAAGGGGAGGTACAAGTTACTGGCCAAAGTTCAGGGAGTATTCGACAAAAAATGAATGATCAGACAAAGGATGGAGTTCATATCACTAACCAGAAGGGGTTAAAAGTTGTGGATGGCAGAAGTGAGGAAAGATTAAAATCGCTAAATAGGATTTGTTATAATGGATCTAGTAACCGTCCAGGGTCTAGAAACTATGAGTAACATCCTAAGTTGGAACATAAGGGGACTCAATAGTCCCTGAAACACAGGGAGGTCATTAATTGCCTCTCTGTTAATCAAGTGGGGTTTGCAGGAATTTTAGAAACTAAGTTGAATGGGGAGAAAGTTGAAGAACTAATGCAAAGGAAGCTGGCTGGGTGTGGTTATGTTAGTAATCATAATGGGACGGAAAAAAGGCGTATATTAGTGGCGTGGAGGAAACAAGAATTTCAGGTTACCATTGTAAAAGTGCAAAAATAGTGGATTCACTGTCTTATGAAAGCTGGCAATTTCCAAGAGTGTTAAATCACAGTAGTCTATGCAGATCATATGCCTAGAGGAAGGAAAGAGTTGCGGAAGGAGATTAAAGACCTTCGAAAAAATGTTCAAAAGCCATGGTTGCTGTTAGGGGATTTTAATTATATTATGGAAGCAGAAGAGAAGTATGGAGGGTAAGATGGCATAGATGTGGGTGCTGAGGATTTTAAAAATATAATAAAGGACTGTGCATTATGGGGGATGGTGACTCAAGGAAGCAAATATACATGGAGTAATAAGCAAGCAGGGCCTAATCGAGTAATTAATGACTAGAATTGATCGAACTCTAGTAGATGGAGAATGGTTGGACAAGTTCCCAGAAGCCTATACGAATACTCTAAATCTGGGGATATCAGATCATTCGCCATTTGTAGTCAAGTTGGGGGTAACAGAATCAAATGGAAAGAGAGCCTTTAAGTTTTTCAAAATGTGGACTTCTCACCATAAATATAGAGAGGTGGTTCAAAAAGAATAGAGTATGATAGTAGAAGGCAGCAAGCAGTTCAAAGTAGTAACTAAACAGAAGAAGCTATAGAAAGGTTTGAAAGAATTGAATCAGAAGTTCTTTGCAAAGATTGAGTAACAGGTGCAGGAAATAAAATTACAACTGGATAAAGTACAGGAGGAAATAGTGAAGGATCCAAACAATAGCAGTTATCAACAAATGGAAAAGGAGTTGACAACAGCATATATAGAGAAGAGCAAAGCTGTCATAAGCATGTGGAACCATAAGCTGAAAGAAAGATGGAATCAAGAAGGGGACTACAACAGTAAGTACTTTCATTCTAGTATTAAGCAGAAGCATGCTCGTAGAAGAATTAGATCTTTTATTGATTGTAATGGACTGTTGGAAGAGGATTGGGATAGAGTTGAGCAACACTTTCTAGATTACTATGTAAATTTGTTGGGGAAAGGCAAGGAGAGAATCTCAGCTAATGTAAATGTCTTTAATTCAGAGATCAAACTGTCTGTATACCAGCAGATTCTCCTGATTAAAGACTTTACAAACGCTGGGGTTAAAGAGGCTATGTTTAGTATAGATGGGAATAAGAGTTCTGGGCCTGATGGGTACACAAGTAGCTTTTATAAGAGTGTATGGAATATAGTGTGGGAGGAAATTAGTGAAGCGGTATTAGAGTTTTTTTTAATTCTGGTTAATTACTAAAGCAAATGAATGCTACTATAATAGCTCTAATACCGAAAAATGACATGTCAAGGGATGCAACCGAGTACAGGCCCATATCATGTTGTAATACTTTGTATAAGTGCATCTCTAAAATGCTTAGTAATAGATTAAGTCAAGTTCTGCCTGACCTACTGGACCTGAACCAGGGAGCTTTCGTTAAGCACCTTAAAATCCTCCATAATGTGTTGCTAACACAGGAATTACTAAGAATGTATAGGAGAAAGAATGCAAGCCCAAGCTGTTTAATGAAGGTGGATTTAAAGAAGGTGTACGACACGATTCATTGGAAGTTTATAGAAGAAATGTTGTGGTGCTATAGTTTCCCTGAGAGATTTATAAAGTGGATTATGGCCTATGTATCACCCTGTAGCTATTCCCTCAGTTTAAATGGGAATATTGTTGGTTTCTTTAAAGGAGAGAGGGGATTAAGGCAGGGAGACCCGATATCTCCACTGTTATTCGTGTTGGTGATGGAGTATTTGAATAGAATGTTCAAAGTAGAAGCCAGTTAGTCTGATTTCTGTTTTCATCAGTATTGTGACAAGCACAGAATTACTAATTTGAGCTTTGTTGACGATCTCATAATTTTGTGTGGTGCTGAATTGAAGACAGTTAGGAAGATAAAGTAGATATTGGAGAATTTTGCGGGTACTACTAGTTTAGAAGTTAACCTAAAAAAGTACAGGATGTATTTTGGAGGCTGCAAAGTTGAAAATGAAGCCGAATGTCTGAGCATTATGGGTTTTGAAGAGGGAAGGTTCCCAATGAAGTATCTTGGAGTACCAATCTCCCCGGTGGCCTGGACAAAGACAGATTGTAATTGAATGGTGGAAAAAATCACTGCGAAGCTGCATTCTTGGTCTTCCAAGAATCTTTCATATGCAAGTAAAGTAGTTCTGATTAACTTCGTTTTGTTAAACCTGCATTGTTACTGGGCTGCTATCTTTATTATACCTCAAAGTGTAATTAAGGAAATAGTTAAAAAGTGTCGTGATTTTTTGTGGGGAAAGAATGAGTCAGGGAATCGCATGCCTTTAGTGGCATGGGAGTATGTGCTGTAAGAAAATGGAAGGGGAGTTAAACATTCAAGAACCTAGGGCTTGGAATCAAGCTTTGTTGTGGAAGCAAATTTGGGATGTTGCAGGGAAGAAAGAAAGCTTAAGGGTTAAATGGGTTCATACATATTATGTGAAAAAGAATAATTTCTGGGAATACTTGCCTGGCCAAGAATGCAGTTGAATTAAAATGAAGTTGAGGGAAGGCTGTCAGAATGGGAAGTGGATGCAGAATCAGAAACAAGTGTATACAACACAGAATGGCTATCTCTGGTTTAGGGGTGCAAAACAAAGAAGAATAGAGTCCAAAATCATATGGAATGTATATTGTATCCCTTGGCATAGCTTCATATCATGGTTGGCCTGGAAAAATCAATTGCAGATCAATGATAGACTCGCCAGATTGATGGTGATTGATGATAGTAAATGTGATGTGTGTAAACAGGAAGATGAACAGGTGGATCATTTGTTCTTTGAGTGCAAATATGAAGCTGCAGTACTTGAAGGGGTGATGTTTTGGTTGAGGATGCAGCAAGGTATTCGCATGTTGAGGAAAAGTGCAGCTCAGTTGCTGAGGAAATGGAGATATCAGGCGATTAGACAGAGAGTGATGCATGCATGTATTGTTGCAAGTGTGTACCATATATATAGAGAGAGAAATGATAGAAAATTCAACAATAAGGCTAGGACAGTACAGGAACGAATAGCTTTGATAAAACAGGATGTGATTAGGCATGTTCAGTTTCATTGTAGGAAAGGTAGTGGTGATGGCATATGGTTTCTTGAAATATCGGGTATTACAGCTCAATTTCAGATTCATTGTAATAGATAGGATCAAATGTACAGTGAACAGAGTTTTGGTTGATTAATGGAATTTATATTTTATCAAAAAAAAATTAAAAAAAATGAATAATAAATAAACAAACTTACTTTGTAGAAACGCAAATTTAATACGTTAAACCTTTAACAATAAAAAACCAAAAAAGAGAAGCTAAGATGAAGCTTTACATTGATTTGCATGACTACATAAAATTGAAATAATAGCACAACTAATTATATTCTCTTCATCTCATTTTAGTAAACAAGACTATAAAAATGGAACGGAGGAATATAATTTAGATGGCGAAGAAACAAAGGGCTCGG
Source organism: Oldenlandia corymbosa var. corymbosa (assembly GCA_949775105.1). Taxonomy (NCBI): domain Eukaryota; kingdom Viridiplantae; phylum Streptophyta; class Magnoliopsida; order Gentianales; family Rubiaceae; genus Oldenlandia; species Oldenlandia corymbosa. The sequence goes on along the minus strand of OX459119.1, from coordinate 6,113,147 downwards.
TCAGTTTCATGCTGTAAAACCAGAAGTAGTGATTAAGTAGTACCACTGTGACTATCAACTCAAAAATCATCTCTCGGCCTATAGGGAGAGATGAACATAATTAATTGTACAATTCTAAGGTTTCAAAGATATTCAAATGTGATCACTATTAGTTTGAGTAAAACAAAAATTGTATGATTACTTAGAATTGTCTCAAAAACAAAAAGAAAAATGAAACCTGCAATAACGGTTTAAATTCCAGTTTAGAATTAAGTTGCAACGGTGGCATAAATATATAATGACTACTAGTCTTCATCAATCAATTCTCCACGAAAATCCATGTAAACAAAATATTGAAAATATTAGTGTATGAACATATGCATGGTTCTTATCTTTTAATTCTCCCAACTCCGTCTACTTACCATAGTAAAATTAAAAAAATAAAAAATTGTATGTATGAAAATACGCAAAGCATCCGTTTGTATTGACTAAGATCATACAGTAACAAGTGATGATGATTCTTCTTCTATGCATGGCAACAATGGGGACCAAAACACCTCATTTCCCTTTTCCACCTTTCAAAAATTTCAGAAACCGTGAACTAGTCAGAATTCAACATATTGTAATCATATTTGATTGTACATTATTCCCTCTTTTTTATAATTGTTATTCGTTTGTGTGATTTATTGAAAAATTCCCAATTGCTCTGAAGTATTACTTCCTACATCCCATAATAATAATCATCTACGATTGTTCATATATATGATGGAGAAAGTAATGTTGCATCGATAAAGATTAAAATATCAAAAGTGAATATCTCCTAATACATTTGGAGATATGATTTTTAATAAAAATGCTTCATTCACTTGATAGTAAATTAATTCCTCTTTATCTCAATCATGAAAAAACTAATATTTGTTTTGAAAATGGAAGGATATATCAATTCGAAACAAAAAAAAAAAAAAGAGTCACACAAAGAGGGCAATGAATGATTCAGACAACTTTTGTATTATGAGCATGCATGATTGTTGGAATATAATCACCAAACCAATCATGTGAATAGATATGTATATAGGTTGATGGGGGGAGTCTATTAGTGTAGACATGATGATTTAGTACTCTTTTATACATTTGACCTTTGTCTATCTCTTCCTTACTTTTGCATTCTTTCTAGCTACTAACTCCTATGCCTCCGTCTCCACACTAATTATTTTTCCCTTCATGATATTTTTCTGACATAGTATATGACTTAATTAAATATGTTCATTATCATTACTATATTCTTTTTATCCTCTAGTATTTCCCATCATCAACAATTTACTCTTTCTATATCTACTTATTTGATTTATAATAGTCTCTGTTTTGAAAAATAATTCATATTGTGTTTTGAAGTTTGTAGTAAATAATGAAGAAATTTAAGGATGATGCAACTGATCAAAAGGGTTAGTCATTTTGATATCTCAATCTCCAATTTGCTTCTAATGAAAATAATTGGAAAGGGAATTGTTTGCTTCGATTCCGAACCAGAATGTAGATGATTCAGACCGAAGACTTAAATTTTGGCCTACCTAGCTAGTGACCTTATTATATATACTACTTGATTGGAACCATTGTTGAAATCGTAATACAAAACTTCTTCAATGTGAATATAATTGGCAATTGGGAGTGCGAGTTAAGCACCCTAATTCGTAAATGAAACAATCAATCAAAGTAATTTTGAATTTACGTTCTTTTTCTCCAAGATGAGGGACCAATAATATATGTAGATTGGGGAATATTGGTGAATTACTATGTCTTGTCAATCAAATTACTCTCATTTTTCTTCCCCATTCCGCTTTTCGCATCATCTGTTGTCTGCTTTAAAGATGTTAAGTGGTAAAGTACTCAATTGTTTAGTATCAATGTTCACTAGACGTACTTATATAACCTTTGTTGCATAACAAAATGACAATACATACAATTTTCCTTTTTACTATATACTATTTAAATCTTTTTTGATGAACAAGTAAGAACAATAAAGGGTGAGGTTCTTGAGTCGTGCAAATTGGAGAAGTGAACAAACAAAAAGACAAAGTCCAACGTCAGATTATTAACCCTGAATTTTTTTTTTTTCTTTTGGTTAAATCTTTGATGATGGAAGGGAAGAATTAATTTGAGAGATACCCTTTTCTCTTCATCTTCTCATAATCTCATCCACATCTATCTTCTCTTCTTCTCTCTCTTATAAAACTCTCTCTCACACACACACACAGTACTGTAGGAAGAGGGTCTGGCTTTCTTTTGTTTTCATCTGTGTGGCTTCTACTGCAGCTTCATGGGGTGCTAAGTGTTAACAGCTATCAGCCATCTTTTCTTTTTTCCTATTCTTTTTTTTTTTTTATATTTTGTTGGTTGCCCAAATAAGAAGAGAGGTTGTGTGACACTGCAAAGATTCACTGACCAACTTTCATCTTTTGTAGTCTTTCTTGCTTTCTGATTTCAACTCTTAACAAGAAAAAAGTTTGCATCTTTTCTTTTTGCCATTAATAGCTTAGGGTTTTCAAGGAGATGAGAAAGCAGCTGGAAACTGAAAGCAGCCATGAAAAAAAAGCTGCCCACTTTCTATGTTGTTGTTGCCTTTGTGAAGAGGAGCTCAAGAATTTATTTAGTCTTCATGAATAATTAGATAGCTGAACTGTTTTCATCAACTTTCATCAAATTTATTTCTGAAAAAGTTGATCATCATCATCATCTCAGTGGTTCATGAGTGAATGAATTATCCTAGCTGAGAATTTTATATCATATATTAATCAAAATCTTTCAATTACTTAATTTCTTCATTGCAAGATCTTTGAGGTTGATCAATTTTTTGGATGATGATGATGAATAAGGCAGCTGGTATTCAGCTGGTAGATGATGACATGTCAAATTTGACATCTGCATCTAATGAAGCCAGCAATTGTTCTGGAAGCAACAGGATTGATCTCGGTGCTACTACTCAAACTCAACCGGCTGCAAAGAAGAAGAGAAATCTTCCAGGCAATCCAGGTTTATTTAATGTATCTCTTTGATTTCAATTGAGATGGATTTTAACAATTAATTAATCAGCCAGCTAGCTAAAATTCTTTGATTTACAACTTAGCTAGCTAGCTTTAATTAATTTCTCTAACAATTTAATCTCTTGAAACCCCTTTCCAATCTAATCGTCGTGTTTTTATTATCAAATTAGTTACAGAAACACGACTATTATTATGAGACGAAAGGGTCAGTACTTATGATGAAGATACAGATTCTCTTTTTTGGTTATGATGAGGAGATAAACATAATCAACTAATGTGTGATTTAATTTGATTGGTATTTTTAGACCCAGAAGCAGAAGTGATAGCATTATCTCCAAGATCCCTGTTGGCAACAAACAGGTTTGTGTGTGAGATCTGTAACAAAGGGTTTCAGAGGGATCAGAACCTTCAATTACACAGGAGGGGTCACAATTTGCCATGGAAGTTAAAGCAAAGGAACAAGCAAGAGGTGGTGAGGAAGAAAGTGTATGTTTGCCCAGAAACAACATGTGTCCACCATGATCCCTCTAGAGCTCTTGGGGACCTCACTGGGATTAAGAAGCACTTTTCCAGGAAGCATGGTGAGAAGAAATGGAAATGTGAAAAGTGCTCTAAACGCTATGCTGTTCAATCAGATTGGAAAGCTCATTCCAAGATTTGTGGTACCAGAGAGTATAGATGTGATTGTGGAACCCTCTTTTCAAGGTATACATGTTACCCTTAATTTTTCTACTCTTACTTTTATTTTATGTGTGTTAATTGATTAATTAGGATCAAATTCATCAAATTTTAATATCCCATTCACATTATAAGTTGAAATGTGTAAAGACCATGTCAATGTGTCCTTTGTCTTGTTTTTCAAACTTTTGTTTGTGTGTGTGTGTGTGTGTGTGTGTGTATATTTGTCATACTTCTTAGTATTATTCTTTCACTGCAAAAGCAAGAAACAAAGAAAACTAAACTTGTAAAATTCAAGTACCATCTCTTCTGCTTCCCATAGAAAGTAAAAAGTGGATGAAATTTAAGGGGGAGAAAAAAAAAAGTCAAGAGACAAACAAAGAGAGAGGAGGAGGGGTTACTATACTATTTAATCTTTCTACATGGTGTTTTTTGTGTTCTTATATTTGTTGTTTTGTGTTTGTTTTGTTTTTTCTTTGGTTTCAAATGGTTCACAGGAGGGACAGTTTCATCACTCACAGAGCTTTCTGTGATGCTTTAGCAGAAGAAAGTGCCAAGTCAATGACATCTTCCAACCCACTCAATATTCTTCCCTTACATCAACAACAACAACAAACCATCCAACTTAACAACCTTAATCCTATTAATCCACTTCTTCATCACCACCACAACAGTACTAATACTGCTGGAGTTTTCTCACTCAAAAGAGAGCAATTAGATATACAACAACAACAACATGGTTTCAACTTCAGGCCTCCAGTACCTCCTGAAATGCCAGCTTGGCTTGCCAACTTGCCGGCCGCCGTCGCTGAGCCGGCCGCCAACCCTAACCCTAATTCTCATGCATATGCGAATATGTCGGCCACAGCATTGCTTCAGAAAGCAGCTCAGATTGGGGTCACAATGAGCAACAAACCAGCTTCTGATATGAATATTGGGTTGTTTAGTTCAGCTGGTTCTAGCCTGAACTTGTCCTCATCAGTACTTGAAGATTTAGGAGATAATAATCGTGGGTTCTTCCACAATAATCAGCTTGGGTTGGCTTCATTTGAGAATAATAAATCTCTTGGTCAAACTGATAATCATCATCAGCATCATCATCAGCATGGAGGCGGAGGAGCTTTCATGGGATTGATGAGTTCTTTTACCTCATCAGGAAACCATAATGGTGGAGGATTTATTGAAGGAATAATGTCACAAAGTCCCTTTGGAGATAATCAGGAATTTGATGGCGGCGGGATGGTGAATTCCAAGAGAGACATTAGCTTCCAGACTGATCATGGAAGTAGTAATAATAATAATAAAAGGCAAAGAGATGATCATAATGGCGACGGTGGAGGCGGCAGCGTCGGCGGTGCCGGTGGTGGTGGTGGTAACAATGGGAATAATGATGGGTTGACGAGGGATTTTTTGAGTTTAAAAGTGTTTCCGCAAAGGGAGTTCATTAGTATGGATGATCTTCATCATCAAATGGCGGGTTCATCTTTTGATCATCAGAATCCACCTCCATGGCAGAGTTAATTAATTTGATAAAGATAACATACAACATTATTTTGGCTGTCTTTAATACATATATTCCTCCCGTTGTTGTCAAATCTTTTTGCTCTCTTATATATTTGTACTACTACTACAGCCTCATCTTTCAACCAGATTCAAGATGTCCCAAGTATCATGATAAATAATTTGTACCATTATTGGAAAATGTATCATATTATAGCATAACATTTTTTTGGCGGGGATTACTGTTGTGTCATTTGAAGAATTCATTTTCTTGTTTTTATTACAGAGGATCAAATGTAAATTTGGAGAGTGAGAGGAGATTTTTTTTTAAAAAAATGGAACATGAATAATGGCTTTAATTTTTATTAATATATACTCCTCTGTCTCAAAATTATTGTCCAATTTGAAATTTCACTTTTAATATAAGTTGAACTAAAAATGAAAACTCAAACTAAATAATAATTATAAGACGGGGGAGTATGTAAATTGTTTCAAGCATTACTCAGTTTGTGGATATGGGAGTTTCTAACCTGTGACTTCTCTCACTCGCAACAATGTTTTTAGGCGTCGCACGTGACCACTGAACTGAAAATACAGTGCTTAATACCAAAAATAAAAAATAAAAATTACGGTGATTTGATGGTAATGGATATAACTAAAGTGTTGTGACAATAATATGAGAACGGAATGAGGACTTTAGTGTGAATGTTGGCTTGAGTCAAGGTACTCGTATATTATTTCATGCAGTGATTGGATTGTTGAATTGCAGCATTTTTGTATTTTTATTTGTAGACCAGCACCAGCTCAATGGCGGACTATGTAACTGGGTAGCTCTTTTTTTGTAGCAACTTGTCCTTGGGGATGTCGACATTTTTTTTAAAAAAAAAGAAAGTTTCAGGTTCAAGATAAATCGTAACTTAACACAAAGATCATCAGAATTTTCTACAAACAAAATGTAATTCTTTTAACTAGTACTAGCTAAATATATGGATGGATTTAATTGTGTTAGGTCGACCTTCAAAAGGCCTATGTTTGTCTTGCCAAACTGGTTGTTTTTGTGTCTTATACTACCTTTTATTGTGTCTTATCATAAAAAATGGTATTGTTTTCTTAATATTTTTTTATCAAAAAAAATAAAAATAAATAATTCCAATGAGAATCGAACATTCGACCTCCCTGTAATAACCATTCTCATCCTAATCCTCTAATTATCCCACTCGACTCTCCCACCCTCTTAATATTTTATCATCAAAATGACTTAAAATTATTAATTAATCATTTAAACCCACATTCATTCAAAAATGTATTGATCATTCGATTATACGCCCCTAGAAAAGAGACAAATTCAAAATAGTTACATTGCAACAATGTGATACTATAATGTGATCGCAACTAATATGCGATTTTAATTAGTTAGGTCAGATCATAATAGAAAGACACTCAAGCCCTCCTACCTGAAATCTCACCATTGATGCCTTACAGTCGGCTCTGATCTTGAGAACTCAACGATACATATTCCCTCTCCAATTATATCATAATCAAACTATTCATTCACTATTTACATATATATATATATATATACTGTACTTACATTGATATTATTGCTCACGTTTTACTTTGAGGGTAGCACTATAGCTAGCTACACATATATACAAAATCTGGTGAATTCAGCTTACAATAAGACACGAATCCTCGAGAATAGAGCTGCAAAGATGTTGGAATTTCATCAAAATCACTAAATGCTGAACAACGTAGCTTCCTTATACTAGAACTTTGGGTTTTGCAAGTACTTTTTTATCCCACCTTACCTTAAAAAAGGAAAAGATGATGTGGTAAAAATATTTTTTTTTGCTTGGGGCTTTTTTTTTTTTTTTTTGTTTTGTGTGTGTTTTAGCTGCTTGCTAACAGGAAATATTCTCTCTTGAGATGATGAAATACTACATTTTTTTACGGACAGACAGAGAGAGTGTGAGAGATTTTGTAGTGTGAGAGTATGCACATTTCACGTTTTAGAAACTAGAAAATGTGTCTTTTTGTCTAAAAAACAAAAAAGAGATTCTGTTCCAACACATACACCACCTTCTTCTTCTTACTCCTCCCCCCACGGGTTCTCTTTAAAGTTCTCCCTCCCATCATTCATCCTCACCATGACGATGACATCTAACAACATCACCTTAGAATCATATTATTGATGTAAGAAGATGGAGGGGAAAAAAAAAAAGAAAGAAAGAAAGAAAGAAAGAACTACCTGAAATTGATTTCCACCTCTCCTTCAACTCCCAGTTGTTGATATCATATTGATTAAAGGGAAAATTGATTTCCACCCCTCCCCCAACTCACAATATGTAAGTTTTTTAGCCCCTCTAATTATTACTGATTGGTTTTGAGATGAGAATGCAAAAATCGCCTTTACACTAATATTAGATTGGATGGATGATGCAAGTTGTGACAACATATATGTTTTGGTTTAAACCTCAGCAAAGTGCTATTTTGTAAGGGGAAAAAATAACTAATGCTAAATTACTATATTAATAATATTCTTTTTTTTTTGGGGGAGGTGTTATAAAACTAGAAATAGTGAAAAACAGTTTTTACTTTGTGCTTTAGGTGCAAATTCGAAAATCTCTAATGTGAGATAGATATAGGAAGCAGTGAACTAAACAACTAAGGTCATTTGACTTAAACTTCTAGTTTTGTACTTTCTCTATCCCAAAATAATTGTTTAATTTAAATTTTTATTTTTCATATAAATTGTACATAAAGTAAAAATCCAAACAACAAAATAATTTTTAAGGACTAATAAAGTCGTGATTATTTGCAAATATTAATTTTATTTTTCAAAGAAGCAAAATATTGTTGACTACATTTGTAAATTTATGTGCATCGTTTTTTAACCTTAAATCATGACTTTTTTAACCTTGAGTATTCAGGGAAAAACAGAAAGAAATAGCTGCAATTCAACTTGGGCCTGGATCAACAGAAACCTGGTCTCACAGCACAAAAACTAAATGCTTGTTTGGACGTCAACTTACATTTTATTTTGCCACTTAAAAGTGGAATGTGTTTCAAATTGAAAACTAAATGGAAATAAAAATGTTGTTCGAATGTTGGTTTTGAAAAAAAATATTTTGAACTACATTGTGAAATATCAAGTACAAATCATCACTAAACAATTAAATACTGTCAATTATAGTCACTGCAAAAAAGAACTTTTCCAAAAACAATCACTCAATAACGGAATCTTGTTAAATTTGTCACTGAACTATTTGTAATTCTAAAATGGTCATTACACTAATAAAAAGTGTTTCCACTTTTAAGTGCAAAGTGTTTCAAATTGAAAACTAAATGGAAAATAAAAATGTTGTTTGGATGTTGGTTTTGAAAAAGTATTTTGAACTACATTGTGAAATATCAAGTACAAGTCATCACTAAATAATTAAATACTGTCAATTATAGTCACTGCAAAAAAGAACTTTTCTAAAAAAATCACTCAACAATGGAATCCTGCCAAATTTGTCACTGAACTATTTGTAGTTCTAAAATGGTCATTACACTAATAAAAAGTGTTTCAAGTTGGAATTTAAAATGTAAATCAGAAAGTTGTTTGGATAATATTTTCTTTTCCATTGGGTTTTGTGTTTAAGAGTTTGTTAAATTATAGTCTACCAAATTGGATTCAGACTAAAGAGTGAACCTTAAACTCAACATAACAACTTGTCCATTGTTGGCTAATAACTCAGGCTCTTCACTCCTTCAATATGCCACTTCTGCTGTTTCTGGGGATGACCTACACAAGAGAGCGTTTGATTACACCAAAGATGGTGGCGAATGGGACTGGGAGGAATTGTCGCGTCTCCTGCCAAGTCATATTATTGACAAAATTAGGGCAATCCCTCCACCTGCCAGCAGCGAGAGGTGCGACAGACCGATTTGGAGATTAACGCAATCAGGAAAATTCACCACCACATCGGCTTATAACTTACTCATGGAAGGTTCCTGGAATGATGAAGACAGAGCCTGGGAGCTGGTGTGGTCTTGGAAAGGGCCGGAAAGAATCAAAACCTTCTTGTGGTTATGCTTAAGGGGAGTGCTCATGACTAATTCGGAACCCAAGAGAAGGCATATCACTGACGATAGCAGCTGCCTATTTTGTGGAAGGGAGGAGGATTTACTCCATGTGTTTCGTGATTGTTATAGATGCAAAGAACTTTGTCGGAGCATCAACCCTTCCTTGGGAGCCGATTTCTGGTATGTAAATGATTGGAGATTTTGGTTTACATCTAATCTAAGTAATACGGTTTTGCAGGCCCCACACAAGTGGTCATTTGGTTTGGGTGGGATGCTGGAGGCTCTGGAAATCCAGAAACGATGAAGTCTTCAACAACATCATCACTTCGCAAAGAGCCCTCAAAATATCGACGGTAGCCCTCCTTCATGAAATTAGTCGATCGAATCTTATTTTTGCCCGAAAGATCGACAGAACCAGGGCCAGCTCTATACAGGAGAGTTGGAAGCCGCCATCGGGGAACAACGTCAAAATCAATACAGATGGAGCAGTAGCTAACTCTAGAAAAGCTGCTGCTGGCGGTGCCCTTAGAAATGGTGATGGCGAATGGATCTTTGGTTATACTGCCAACCTTGGCTGCTGTAGTATTCTTGAAGCAGAACTCTGGGGGGTACTATTTGGACTTAGAATAGCATGTAAGCTAGGTTTTAGACATGTACAGGTAGATATGGATTCCCTAGGGGCGCTTAATATTTTGACAAACGAGTTCTCCTCGTCTGTAAATAGTCATGTTTTTCATCGTATTAGGGCAATGCTTGATCTCAACTGGTCCGTGACAATCATGTATGCCCACAGGAATCAGAATGTGGTGGCAAATGAACTTGCAAAGTTTGGATTATCATGCCCAGTTGGTCATCATATGTTACCAAGTACCAACGCCCCTTTTATTGTCGAGGAGAAATTAGAGCGTGATAGAGTAGAATCATTTCGATACCTAAGAATGTTTTTGTAAATTAACATGCATTTTCGGCTTCCCTCATATATATATATATATATATATATATATATATATATATATATATACTTCTCCATTGTCAACCAACCTGGTTTAAGCATGGATTAGCATTTCTTGACCAGCTGTCTCACACATCAAAGATTCATATAATTCATTAAAAGAGATTAATCATTGTTGTTGATAATTGAGACCATAAACATCTGTTAAAAAATAAATAAATTTATCCACGCTTCTTTGTGAGAAAAAAAGATTCAAATACGAATTGTGTTAACAATGACAAAAATCTCTCTGTTTGTTTTGGTTTTTTATGATTTTTTTAAATTAATATAATAATAATTGTCTCATCCCGATATATTTTTTTACATTTTCTATACACTTTTTTTACATTTTCAATAGAAAAAATACCTAAAAACACAAATAAAAAAAAACATAACTATCCGGATTAAGTGCTTATATACACATATCCGAGCTAACGGCCCGATGCAACGAGCATGCTTTTTGTGCGCAGTTTTGAACCTCAAGAATCAGAACTTCACGAACACAACATCCATCCTATTGGAGAACCATTCTCCACTCACGGCACATACCTTACATTAACTGTGATGCATCATCGGCAACCAGAGTACATTTTATCCTGGGGTAAGTTCATTACTCCTAAACATGGGTTTATTGTTTGGCTGGCTTGTCTTGATAAATTGAAAACCAGGGAGAAAATTAGCAAATATGATCCTTCAATGGATAACCGATGTCCTTTATGCATGATGGAGAAGGAAACTGTTGGACATATATTTTTTGATTGCTTATTCTCTACATAGATACTCTCCAAAACCTTGGCTCTGGTAGATGCACATGTCTCCTCTTTCCATTGGAAGATTATTAGGGAAGAGATACTATCGAAATATGAATCAAGCTCCGTGAAAGATGGGATCACAAATAGAGGTGTGGTGGCAGTGGCACTTTACTACATTTGGGAGGTGCGAAATTATGTCATGTTTTGCCAAGATAAGGTGAATAAAGCAGAAGTGATGCAAAACATCTTGTTTTCCTTGAAACTGAATCTCTCCAAAATTTGTAAGATGAAGAATACTAGGCAAAACCGAGTGTGGTGCAACAAGATGAAAATCTTCCCACAGTTCAAATGAAAACGAAGATAATTCTGTGTGGCGATTTAGTAACTTAATAATTGTAGCAATTATATATCTATTATTCAACTGGAATGAAAAAAACATCTTTCATCCAAGAAAAACATCCATCCCATTGGATCGTAGGATACTTTCAAGAAATGAGCATATTTAAAATCTTGGGCCGAGTTAGCAAAGGTAACAGGGCTGTGGTTTGAAAAGTCAAAATCCAGTTCAAGTGGCCCAAGCTTCACAGATTACGTCACGCTATGATTTCCTCGGGTTGGCCACCTAGTCTCCGAGCCGCGGAGGCCCACCTAGTCGCCGGTCTAGCCATTCCTTAAAATAAATAAACCACAAAATTCCCGAAATCAATTTCCAAACAGAATCGTGGCACAAACCCTTTTCAAACACAAAATAAGATAAACAGGCCAAAAAGAAACTGGAAAAATCTTCTTGACTTGTGATTTTTATTTTTATTTTAACCTTTTGTTTTCCACCGAATTTATTTAATTTAATAATTATTGTTGCTGGAAGAAGAAGAAGGAAAACGAAAACCCCAAATCTTCGGTTGCACTCCGCACAGTTTCCAGCTCCCATTCTCTGCCTGCTTCCACCCTCGATTTTCAGTCTCCGACGTAATTGAAAAAGGGCCAATCTTTGTGCATTTCGTATAGCCGAGAAAGGGGTATTTTCTCTTAGTCGAAGATTGAGGCAGGGGGAGAGTTTTAGAAAGCGAAAGATCTACCTCTTTTGAGGACAGGGGAATGGCTTTAATCCGCCTTGTCAATCAGGTCGGTGCTTGAATATTTTTCATCTAATTGATTCTGTTATGATTATCACCGTGTAGCAATGCGAGGATCCTTGGATTCTTGTTTCTTCTTGTTCATTATGTGGAAACCCTAATCGAAATATAGCTTATTGGTGCTAGGTTTAGAAAAGTGTGAGTCTTTCATTAATTTAACCAATAGGAGACTGTTATATTAGGAAACATATGGAAAGATGTGTGAATTTTGCTACTTTTTGTGATTTTGTTTCTGTATGTTGGTTTTCGGTTTATGTAAATTTGGTTCGTGGATGTGAAAAGGAATGCTTCTTATGGGTTTTGGTAGTTGTAAATAAGCTTGGTTTTTGAGGTTAAGTGTTTCGTGCTTGCATAATGTGTCGAGCGCCTTCTCTAATCAGCTGTATTATGTATTGATTGCTTCCGCAGGTCCAACGTCAACAGTCGCAATTGAGGCAGTTGGGCAGTGTGTGTGCTCGACATTATTTCAATGGCCCAAACACCCAGAGAAGCGGAGGTGTGCATTACAGTCTATGTTGTGCTTTTTGTTTTGTTTTTTCAAATGTTTACTGTTTTGTAGTGAGATTATTTTCAGTTTGCTTTGGGTCTTGAGCTTGTTTATGTACGCTTGACGGGTTCCTCTTAGTTGGTTTTACTGGAATAAGACGGCCTCCCTTTAGTAGTTGTTTGGTAGCTTAAAGTGTGATGTCGTTTCATGATCTTAAGTTCTTCTGAGGAGACTATTTTTTTTTGTATAATTAGATAGATCTTCTATTCATGATGAATCTTGTAGCTCTTATTTTGGTCAAATTGGTCTGAACTTGTTGTGAGTTGCTATTTTCCATTTGAAATACCATGGAGTTAAAAAATTTCTTTCTTGATAAGAAAGTATTGACTTTTAGCTCAATGTTTCGTTTGCAAGTTACGTCAAGCAGTGGAATTTAGGGGTTCAGTTTTGGTAGCTTGTCTAATAGTTACATGATTCTGACCTACATGTGGATCCGTTGACATATTTTTCACTGCTTTTCCTTTTCTACGGGGTAAAATGGAGATGAATTTCCTGTGAACCTTTACGCAACTTTTTGGGTGCAGTGCACGCATATGATACTGCCAGAAGAAGGTTTTATGCAAGCTATGCTAGTCGTCTAGGCCGCAGGAGTGATGAATTAAGTGACACTTCGTATCTGAGGGAACTTTTTAACCGAGAAGGACCTGAGGCTGTTATCAGGACATTCGAAACCCAGCCTTCGATGCAGTCGAACCCATCAGCACTTGCAGAGTATGTTAAAGCACTAGTTAAGGTCGATAAGCTGGATGAAAGTGAACTTCTTAAAACATTGCAGAGAGGTAGGCGTGGTTAATGAAATAATCTTCTTGCCCCATTTCCCATGTTAGCTTTCTAAATTAGCTGAGCATACTCAGCCAGGTCTTGCCAAGTATGCTGCCGAAATTTTGTTTTCTTTTGAATTGTAGGTTTGATTTCCAATATTGGATTATCAGATCTTTGTACTTATCAATAATCAATTATGTATGCAGGGATGTCAAGTTCTCCCAACCCTCATTTGGAAGAAGATGCAGTTGGTGCTTTTTCAGCTTTTCGGAATGTGGGGAAATCCACAAAGGATGGCGTCCTTGGTACTGCTAGTGCCCCTATACATATGGTGGCTGCTGAGGGAGGGCATTTTAAAGAGCAGTTATGGAGGACTGTTCGTGCTTTGGGTTTGGCGTTTCTTTTAATCTCTGGTGTTGGTGCACTCATCGAAGATAGAGGAATCAGTAAAGGTATTTGCAAATCATGGACTCACGATTTCTTGGATTTGTACCTTCAGATAAATCTAAAACCAGCATAGAACTTGTACTCTTTTAACACTTTTTATTCATGCTAGGACTGGGCCTGAACGAAGAGGTGCAACCAAGTATGGAATCTAGTACAAAGTTTAGTGATGTTAAGGGAGTTGATGAAGCCAAATCGGAGCTGGAAGAAATTGTTCACTATCTACGAGACCCTAAGGTAGTTGAATATCTTCCTTGATGATCATTAACAGTCTGTTTAACATGTTTCTTCTTATGTCCGTTAACCCTTGATTTGAGTACTTGTTAATAATTGACAATTGCTTGGCGACTGTATTTAAAAAAGAAAAAAGTCATCACATTTTAGATTCTTTTAAATATATTATTATTGCAAGTATTTTGCATAATTCTTGTCCACACATTCTAAAGTTAAGTCTACATTTTTGTTTTTTCTTTTGATCTGTTAAAAAACATCCAATTCCAGTGAGGAAACCCTCTGATGTTTCTGCTTGTAAACAAAGAATATCAAGATTTGTCTCCAACCTCACCTAAAAACTGGATATAACATGATCACTTTGTACAAACTTTAAAAAAAACCTAAAAGATTATCAGTGGCCAAGTTCTAACATTCCGTGCTCTCTTTTATGTTGTTACAGCGTTTTACTCGATTGGGTGGGAAGCTTCCAAAAGGTGTTCTACTTGTTGGACCCCCTGGAACTGGAAAGACCATGCTGGCAAGGGCTATAGCTGGAGAAGCTGGTGTGCCTTTTTTCTCTTGTAGTGGCAGTGAATTCGAGGAAATGTTTGTTGGTGTGGGGGCTCGGAGAGTGAGAGATCTCTTTTCCGCTGCCAAGAAGCGCTCACCGTGTATAATTTTTATTGATGAGATTGATGCCATTGGAGGAAGCCGGAATCCGAAGGACCAGCAGTACATGAAAATGACTCTGAATCAGTTGCTTGTTGAATTGGATGGCTTCAAGCAGAATGACGGGATTATTGTGATTGCTGCAACCAATTTCCCAGAGTCCCTGGATAAGGCTTTGGTGAGACCAGGGCGGTTTGATCGCCATATAGTTGTTCCAAATCCTGATGTTGAAGGAAGGAGACAAATCTTGGAATCACACATGTCAAAGGTAATTTTCATTGGCATTTACTGCTTTTTTACTTGACGAAGGGGACATTCATTTATGTGGGAAGGGACCATGGATAGTGTTAAATTTCAAATGTAAGCTATATACTGATGTGCACCATGTGGAGATATTTTATCACCGAGATGGCTGCATGGAATTGCTGATGCTATATTTTCTTTTAATTTACATATATTGTCATGTACAGATTCTATTATATTTGGACATGAAAATAATTGGAAGATCTAATCTTTCATTGTGTTGTTTTAGGTTCTTAGGGGTGATGATGTTGATCTGACAATCATTGCCCGAGGAACTCCTGGATTCTCAGGAGCTGATCTTGCAAACTTGGTCAACGTGGCAGCGCTGAAGGCGGCAATGGATGGTGCCAAAGCAGTTACACTGGCCGATCTTGAGTATGCCAAGGACAAAATCATGATGGGAAGTGAGCGCAAATCAGCTGTTATATCAGACGAGTCACGGAAACTCACAGCTTTTCATGAGGGTGGCCATGCTCTTGTTGCTATTCATACTGATGGTGCTCTCCCTGTTCACAAAGCAACCATTGTCCCACGTGGAATGGCCCTTGGTATGGTCTCCCAACTGCCAGAAAAGGATGAGACAAGTATTTCTCGTAAGCAGATGTTGGCCCGTCTTGATGTTTGCATGGGTGGGCGAGTTGCAGAGGAGCTCATTTTTGGAGAGGATGAAGTAACTTCAGGTGCATCTTCTGATCTGCAGCAAGCAACCAGTCTTGCCAGAGCAATGGTGACAAAATATGGAATGAGCAAAAATGTTGGACTTGTTACTCACAACTATGATGACAATGGGAAGAGCATGAGCACTGAAACTAGGCTCCTAATAGAAGAGGAAGTAAGGCAGTTATTGGAAAGAGCTTACAACAATGCGAAAACCATTCTTACTACACACAATAAAGAACTCCATGCTCTGGCTAATGCATTACTTCAGCAAGAGACGCTGTCTGGAAGTCAGATAAAGACCCTTCTAGCCCAGTTGAATTCTAATCAGAAGCAACAGCAGCAACTGCAAACAGTTACCTCACAGAGCACATCGCAGTCCAGTTCAACTCCCAATCCAGCGGCATCTGCAGCAGCGGCAGCAGCAGCAGCGGCAGCAGCTGCTACTGCAGCCGCCAAGGCTAAAGGCGTTGCACCTGTTGGATCTTAGCGAGGAGATGTATCTTGTTGTTAGATGCGTATCTTCTTCGAGTTGTTTGTGGATATAGTGCTATACTCAGAAACCTGGTCACCTGTAGAAATGCTTTGCTGTGAAGCTAAGTTGGCCCTAGAAAAGGCCTAATTTATAAATGATGTTGAATGGAATCTGTGGAAAGATAAGTGGCCGGGGGAGGCCATCTTTAGTCAACAGCCATATTGAGGTTTCAATTTTTAGAGGCCTGATTAATGTACGACAACTTAGCTGTATGTTCGCATTTTCAGGTTCAGTAGGGTGATGCATCTGTTTCGTCTTTGTATAAATCATTCTGTTTTCGCATTTTAGGAACCCTAGTAATAATATTAGACTTGCTCACTTTTGACTTAAATGAAATAAACTTTCAGCCTGCCAATGCATCTGAGTTCCTGATCAGTCTTTGGTAGTGATTGTAAAGGTAAAACTGTTTAAGGCACTGAGCAGCATAGTTGATCATTTGCATTCAACTGAACTACCATGATGGATGAAAATTTCACAGATAAACTAGTGTATCTGAACTCATTAACTGACTGTGATCATATTCCGGCACTACTCAAGGCGCCATCAATGCCGGTTTGATCCTTGTAGGCTTGATACGAAATCGAGTAATTGTTGAAAGGAGTCGAATGGAAGAATGTCTCAAAAAGAAAAATGGAGAGCTAACAAGTAAAATTTTTTTATTTGTTTTCATAAAAGAAAATTTACATTAGAATAATGGAAGCGCAAGTAACAAATTGAAAGCGTGGTTCACTGTCATTGCAAAGTTGGAAGAAAAACTGAAAGCGTGAGGTGTGCATCCTAAAACGCTGCTTTACAATCGTTTTTCTTCCTCAAATGACTGAACGGGAACGGTGCCAATTGAAAGGGACAGAGCAATCGTGAACTTGTGAGCTTGGGACCGTTGAACGATCAATTACAGAAGCTCAAATGGTTTTTGATCAGGCAGGAAAGGCAAGAAACAACCATGAAATTGGTAAGAAACTGATTATTATATCTTGCTGTTTATCTCTGATTATCCCAAAATGTTTAGAGTAGTAACAATCAAAGAAATCACACCACAGTAAAATTCACTGTTTTGTGCTCGACGAGAGGAACCCTCTTGTATCCGGATATGTGTGTGTGTGTATGTGTATTGGTGTTTTCTTTTTCGGGTATTAGTTCATTATTCAACGGTTCTTAGCAATTTTGATCTTGAGTTGATCAAGCAGAAAGTGGTTCACAGAATTGGAAGTAACCCAATTTCTTGTTTGTGATTTTTTTATGGTTTGATCATGTGAAATTTTGGGCTAACTTCCTTTTGGGGCTGGGGGCTTTTGTTGGCAGAAATTTTTATAAGTTTAACTCGCCCTAGCAACTATGATAGAAAATGGTACATCGAACCCCCGTTTAGGGTTTAGGGTTATTTTTTTTCCCTCTCTTTTTAGAAAATGCAGTTTGCCTGGGATGTACCAAAGTTGTAAATGGTGTTGCATAGCGAAAATGAAAGTCGAGAAAATCAAATTTTCCCCATATATGTAGTGGCTAACTATATGGTATTGGGGGATAGAATGTATCATAAGGCTCTGAGATAGATTGTGGGGTGTAATATAGTCAAGAATTCTATCTTGGATGGGAAGGAGTCTATTATCAGGCCTAAATATTGCTACTTTGTTGGAGTATTATCACCAGTTTCAACTGTTTGCTATAAAAATTGCAGGTACTCACGAGCGTAAGAAAGTGTCAATATACAACAAATATGGGCAGAAGCTTGTGGGCGTATTGCATGAAACGAGGTCCAGGGAGTTAGTAATTGTCTCTCATGGATTTAGATCTACAAAGGTTTGTTTTTTCATTGATGCTGTATCTACCACTATTTTTATGTGTTTTCCACGGCATGTTATGCTGCATTTCGTTTTTTTTTTTACTTGATTTGGATTGAGAAGTACCTTATTTGCACTGGACAGAAGACACAGGTTTTTAAGTCTTAATGAACATATTGTTTAAAATCTATGACCAAAAAGGTCGAAATGTTACTTGGAGCAATACACATTACATCTCTCCCACTTTTGGAGGAGGCTTGTCAACAGCATACCTGCTCAAAACCAAATGAATTTCTCTTTTCGTGTATCTGATATTATCTGAAAGCATATTGTAAAGGCTGAATGGACAAAATTGCTAATCGCGAGACTCTTTAAAAACCATTGAGGAGTGGTGGGGTTTTGCGTTTGTATCTTGTAATTCTGACTTTTTGGTGAGGTAATATTGTTAAAACTACTTAATACTGAGGTCAATCCTTTTGCACCACAAACTTTTTACATATAATGCTATTTTTCCTGCTAATGAATAGTTGGACAGAAATGTTTATTAGCTTTCTTGCTATTTGTGATCTTTGTTTACAACTTCAGGACCGCATTCCTATGGTGAATTTAGCGGCTGCTTTTGAAAAAGAAGGAATTAGTGCCTTCCGCTTTGATTTTGCTGGCAATGGGTAAGTTGCTATCGAATGATCTACCCTTTCTTGCTTTTCTCCTGTCCAAAAAATGGATAGCTTATGAACCTGTAACAAAATTTGCGCTCTTGATTCAATCGGCACCCCTTCGCAATGTACATGTTCTAAATTATTTGATTTGAACGACAACATAATAAGGTGAACTTCATAAAATTTCAAGTAAAAGACCCTTTTTCTTGGAAGCATTGTTATTATAAAATATTTTATTTTGCTACTGTATGATTGACGAAGCCCAAGAGGTAGTTTATGCCAAATGTTAAGTTGAAGTACTTTCTTGCTTTAACCAAATAAATAAACACTTTCTAGCTTGCAGTCTTTATTTACTTCTTCATTCTCAAAAGTGGAAAAAAAAAAAAAAAAAGAAAAGTTTTTTGTGGTTTCCAATCTTTTTTGGTATCTGTTGGATGATAAAAACATTGCTTTTCTATATGATAAAAGAAAAGAATTATCTGAAGGAGAAAAGAATTTCCATTTTAGCTCACAAAGTTGTTTTATCTTACTCCGTTTTAGCTTTACACTTGATCTTATGGCAACCTCTTCGCAGTCAATTACTTCTTGTTCTTGTTGTCTAGGGAAAGTGAAGGATCATTTCAGTATGGTAATTACTGGAGAGAAGCAGATGACTTGCGTTCGGTGGTCCAACATTTCCAAGGACAGAAACGTTTTGTGGCTGCACTTATTGGGCACAGTAAAGGTGTTTAAATTTTTATCCCTGGACGTATCTCTATTCGCTTTACCATCTCCTCCAGCCGCATCAAGTGCCTGTGTGTCCTCACCATTATGCATTTGTTCAGACGAATGCTTTAGATAGTTTTATCCTGCATACTTCCATGAAAGAAACATTTTTTCCTTGCTATTTGATAGGAGGAAATGCTGTTCTCTTGTATGCTTCAAGGAATAATGATGTGAACTTGATTGTGAATATTGCTGGCCGTTTCAATCTGGAGAGGGGAATCGAAGGTCGCTTGGGAAAAGGCTATCTGGAAAAGATAGAGCAGAATGGATTCATTGACGTTAAGAGCAGAAGGGGTACCTAGCACTGTAATATATCTTCTTGAGTGATGTTTGTTTGAAAGATAAATGAAATTAAGCATTTTGCAAAATTCTGGAAACGCTACACTTTCTTTATTCCAGTACCATTTCATCCTGATTGTAATATTTGGTCTGATATAGGGAAGATCGAGTATCGTGTCACTAAAGAAAGCTTGATGGACCGCCTGACTACCGACCCCCGGGCAGCATGTGAAACAATTGACAGAACCTGCAGGTAAACAACATTCTTGCTCACATTATCATACTCTTTCTGCTCCGCTAGTGGTAGATATTTCATCAAATCTTTGAATATCCTATCGACTTGCTTTAGAAAATAATTTTTAGCATATGTGATATTTACATTGACTCTAGCTGAGTTTGAGTTTGTTATCATGCACTTTCTGCTCTGCTAGTGGTAGATATCCAATCAAGTTGTTTTATATCCTCGTATCGGCTTGCTTTAGAAAATACTTTTCTAGCCTTTGTGATCTTTACATCAACTCAACCAGAGCTTAAGTAATGTTGGTAGATCTGACTTCCTTTTTCTTGGCAACTAGCACTATGTTCACTATCCTGGTTCTGGCTTCTTTTGTAGAGTGTTGACGATCCATAGTACTCTTGATGAAATGGTACCAGTCGGTGATGCCTTGGAATTCGCCAAACACATTCCCAATCATAAACTGCACATTTTTGAAGGCGCAGATCATGAATTCACTTCGCATCAGGATCAATTGGCGTCAATCGTTCTGGACTTTGTAAAGAGTGGGCTAACAGCTAGCGGAAAAGCCGACAGCCTTGTTCATTCCCGACTCTAATACGATGGTATAATCAATCTGAAATTGGTTTATTTAGGATTTATTTTTCTTCTTTTCCTTTTGCCCCTTTCAGTAATATATATATATATAGTTCCCTGGTGCTGGCATTCTATTGGCCTTCTGTAAGAGAAATCAGAGCAGCAAGTATTTTGTCCCTTGGGTTGGACTCAATGACTGGATCATGAATGCATTGTTATATAACGGTGGAATATGGGAAATACACACTCTTGTTTAGTAATAATGATACAGAAGTTTCCAGTTCAAGCCTTGAGAGAGCAAATAAAAATTTCCAAGGAGATTCAGTATATTTTGTATTCCAACCGTACGCAGGTAACCCTTCCAAAATAAACGTCAGGGGAACTAAAGCTACTGCATGAGTTCTACTCTTCCTACCAAAATTTACACCCATAATTTGATGCATGCAATGCGATATAAGTTTCTAATAACAAACAACAGCCCGTTCGATAGGAGGTGATATATCCTACAACCTACACTAGTTTACGCTGCAAGAGTCTTTGGCTTGACGCCAATCTTTTTCCAAGAAACGCTTGGCATAATCTGCTTAGTATCAACACGATCCTTATGCTGAATAGCGAAGTTGAGCAGTGAGTCGAGAAGAGAGTCAGAAAGCAGGTGCGGCTTCAGACCCAACTCGACGAGCTTAGTATGTTTGGCATTATAGTAATGCTCCTCTGCCTCTACCCTGGGATTAGGCACAGAAATAGTTTTCACCTCAATACCAAGTTTTTCTCCTGCTTTTGTTACTAGAGCAGCAAGTTCATTGACAGAAAACTGCTCAGTGAATTGATTGAAAACCCTGAACTCTCCTCGTTGTGCAGGATTGGCTATTGCCAGTTCAACACATTGCACAGTGTCCCTTATATCGAGGTATCCCCTGGTCTGCATGGTTTAAGCAGAATGCATCTTGTGTTAGCCAAATATTTGAGCAATGAGAATGAACAAAGGTCAAAGAAAGGTCATCTAAAACACTACAGAGATTTCCACAACTGAAAAATCCACTCTACCAAATTTCCTACTCCATTTCAACCCTAAAATTCTAAATATACCATACATACCAGAACTACCTAGTTATCGTCTACAAACTTTTGTGTAAAAGCATCTAATCAAGAGTTTCAGTCACCATTAATGAAAAGCATTAGAGAAACATTAGAAAGGATTATACCTGGCCTCCTTTTCCATAGACTGTAAGTGGATGACCAACGGCAGCCTGGACACAGAACCGATTCAGAGCAGTTCCAAATATTCCATCATAATCAAATCTGTTACATAGTTCATCGTGCATTGCAGTCTCATCAGTTCTTACGCCATAGACTACTCCCTGGTTCAGATCAGTGGCTCTAATTCCCCAGGCTTTGCAAGTAAATGCAATATTATGGGAATCATGGACCTTACTCAAATGATAGAATGAACTTGCTTGTTTGGGATAAGGAAGAGTGTCTGTCCTTCCATTATGGGTAATTGTGATGTATCCTTCTTCAATGTCTATATTCGGAGTCCCATATTCTCCCATGGTCCCAAGCTTCACAAGATGGCAATCCTCTCTGAACTCCTTTATAGCGAAGAGAACATTAAGCGTCCCAATCACATTATTATGTTGGGTAAAAACAGCTCTTGACCGATCAATCATGGAGTAAGGGGCAGATCGTTGTTCTCCAAAGTGAACAACAGCATCAGGTTCAAATGATTTAAAAGTTTCAGAAAGGAACTCAAAGTCACATATGTCACCAATGTAGAGTTGAATATCTTTGCCAGTGAGGGATTTCCAACGTCGAATGCGGTTATGGATAGAAGAAATGGGCGTAAGGGAGTCAAGGCCAAGCTGGTGGTCGAAAAGGCGGCGAACAAGGTTGTCTACAACAGCAACTTCATAGTTTTTGTTTGATAGATGGAGAGCCGTAGCCCAGCCACAATAACCATCACCACCAATAACCATTACCTTCTTCCGGTCAGCAGATTCACCACCCTTTGGAGGAACACTAGAGGCAGGCTCAGTTTTGGATTCTTGGCTAAAAGAAACAGCCTTAGCATTGATGGTGGAGAATCCTCTAGGCCCTTTGCAATGCAAGATGAGTTTCTCTGATGCAAAGGGGGCCGTCCTCAAACTAAAAGATGCTGAAAATCTTACAGAATTCTGGTTTCTTAACAAATGTTGTGGTTTTGTGCAGCTGGATGAGATATTCAAAGAACAAGAGGTAGAAATGAAATGCGCCATAATGGCAACAAGCTCTCTCAAAGGTATGAAGACCTGCAAAGTTGATAAGGAAATTTCAATCACATTCAAATGCTATTGTGCCTGCAGCATGAATAAAGGAGACAATAAATCCTAATTGGAAGAACAAATCATCATCAGAACCACAAAATACAGTCTATATAAACCATGAAAGCATGAATCTGGTATTCCTCTGGTCAATTTATAAGGAAAGGCAGAGTACTGCAAGTCAGCCAATCTAAAGATTGTACATACCTAAGGCCTCTCAGTTTAAACCCATGTGAAAACTTGACAAATTATTGCCCTTCCTCACCCTCACTCCAAAAAATCATACTACCTTCTTATTTCTTAAACAACAGCTTAATCACAATAAACCAACAAAATAGGGATCAAATACACTCATAAAAAAAGAAATAACCGATCTTGTAAACGAAAATATGATCAAAGTAAAACAGCAAAGAGTAAGTTTCTTCAGACAGTGAAAGGGTGAACCACCATTACTTTAACTGATAAATTTACCTTAATAAGATGGAAATCAGGAAGCAAATGCAAAAGGGTATCTCCAGTTTCAGCAGACTAATTTTCAGATTGGGAAATGGCGAAATGCCTCCACATATAATCACGGGTGCGTACGGACACTATCATGTTCTTCTGATGTTTTTTTTCTTCAAGGTGGTTGATGATAATGGCTGATGAGAGAGGGCATCAAGATTGGTTCCTCAAGGGATATTCTTTTGTTTCGGCTATACTCGTTTGTTGGGCGGCCCGTTTTTGTTGGACTTGGTGGTTTTGAAAGTGGCCTAGTCCTAAACTCCTTGTTTGGACAAAGGATTCAATCAAAAAAAAAAAAATAGAAATGGGCTCACCTAGTCTCGTAGTTACATTAAGGAAAAACTCAAAAAAAGATACTTGGAAATCATTATGATTAAATATTTAATCATTATTTCTCTGTCTAAAAAAAATAAAATAAAATAAAATCATGTCAGTGCACCTAAATACACTCTTACTTTAGGGCGAAGAGAAGAGTATTAGAAGATGAGGTTGATGTCTCATGCACAATATGTACAAACATTTGAACCTCATTATACACCTAAGGAAACGACAGAGAGATAGTGAACAAGTTTAATGACTTTAGAATAATGATTGATGCATTAGTCTTTTATTGACAATTCGTGTTATATAATATTTCTTTCGTCCCATAAAAGTAGTCTACATTATAAATTATACTTCATCTGTCCTAAAATGATTGTTCAGTTTGAGATTTCACTTTTAGTATAATTTGAACTATAAATGAAACCCAAAACTGGACAATAATTATGGGATGAAAAGAGTATATATTTTTAGTACGATTTAAAATATGAACTATTTTTGTTGAACATATGCTTGTTTCGTTTTCTCAGTGTGTGTTTTTAGGTGTTTTTTGTATTGTGAATGTAAAAATGTGTATTAGAAATGTAAAAAAGTATGTTGGGATAAGACAATTATTAATTAATAATTCTGAAAAACCATAAAAAAAAATAAAACAAACAAAAAGATTCTTTTGAAAATTCAATCAACATATATCAATCACTGTGAAGTGTGAACGGTGAAGTGGACCTTGTTAAGGAATCAAAACTACCGAATGCAGCCATGACCTACTAAGGAATCACACAGCTATAATTATTATGTTCAAAATCAAGCATCCAATATATAAAAATAATGTACTACTTAGTAAGCATGTACTCCCTTCGTCTCACAAGAATAGTCCACATTAAATTTTGAATTTTGTACTATTTTTATTTCAGATTTGAAAACTTAATATAGATTATGTTTTTGAGATGAAGGTAGTAATACTTTAGTTTTTCTTTGGTAAAACTCAAGCTGTGATGTTGTGACTTAGGCACTTTTGCCTCCCCAATATATATTTTTTTTAAAAAATCAAGCATCCAAAGATCGGCAGGGAGGAAAAATAATGTGGGCTGAAACTTGGTTAAATCATTCAAACAATTTCATTTGACAGGCTTCATAAAATAAAATTCTAGCACACATCGTCGAGAATTTTCCCGGAATTGCACGAAGGCATCAAAACTATTCTACATGCTTTGAAAGAAAAATTAGATAACTGACAAACACTTAGTACAAGTGATAAATGTATTGGTTCAGTTTAACTACAATCCGGGTTCAAATTCTGAGTGTGAAAATACAACATTGATCAAAATATTTATTAGTCGGAGCAATAACTTCAGAAATCATAGATTAAAATAATGATGATACAATTACGATGTATTTTCTCTACCTAATTTTAATAGTCTGTAAAATAAAAAGTAAAAGTATTTTACAAAAAGGTCGAATAGTAGTAAAGTTTGTGGAGTACACAAAAATGAAAAAAAAATTGGGGGAGAATGGAAGAAAATAATGATTAATGAAGGCGACTCATGAGAAAGCAGGGATGAGGAACATAATTTATTGAAGAATATTCGCTTGGACTATAATCAGCATAAGTCATGTTGATGCGGAGATGTGATTTCATTAAGGTAAGGATCCTTCATACTTAAGTTTTTTGTTTAATGAAATAAAACTTGAAAGATTTTCTTTGGTCGAAAATGATTGATGCAATCATTATTCGTTTTACAAGATTTATGTTTGATACCATATATAGTTTGAACCCTTTAACACTTGAATAGTTTATGAATGATAGGTTTGACACGTTTGGACTACTCCTATTTTATTTACTTTAGTAAGAAATAATTCAATGCAACTATTACGCACTATCGATGCTAAACACTAATTGATTGAGGAGTTGAAATGAGAAAATATATTGGGTGTGTTGATCATCGATAGAATAAAATGAATACGATTTATGAATTTGATTATCAACAACATTTAATAAAGTGCAATTCAAAATTGCTCATAATAACTACGTAGCATGATTCATGTCATTTATTTCAAATAGTGCATCCCAAATTAGTGTGCCATATAATGAACTAGATGTTAAACCCGTGCGATGCACGGGATTTGTGCACATGTTTTTAGTATTAAAATATGTAAAAAAAAGTTAAATTTGGTAAAAATTATGTATGAATTATTGAAAATGAATATTAAATAAATATAATGAAAAAGGACAAAATAACTATTGTTATGTACTTGTGTAAAATAGTAAAAACTGCAAATATGATATAAATTGTAGTAAGGAAAAAATAATATTACAACCATAAAATAATAAGTGATGAATGAGAAAGAAGAAAAAGGAATTTTATGATAAGAGAATCATTTAACGTCGGCTAAATCAAAGTTGGTGATTTGTTTGGTCTCTTCCTCTCCATCCTCAAGAAACTTTTGAAATTTCCACATGAGTTTTTTGTGGACAGAACCTTGAATCTTTTGACCATGTCAATTATATTTATATAACCAAAACAACAACAATTGAAATCATTAAAAATACGACGATAAAATTATGCTGCAATTTTATTAAGATACACTTTTTAGTTGTATAAATACTAAAATATGTTTGTAACATGTTCGTCAATAAGCAAAACCCCTACAGATGTGTTGGCCCCAAAAGTTGTTATCCATACGTTAAGAATTCGAATATTGACTTTCTAGTGAGACTTGACAACTGTGTGTGTCAAATCTTTTATGAAATCGTATGTGTTGTTGCTATTGGATGAGTACATTGATAGAGGTGGTTGAGGTTGTTTGTACCGACGAAATAAAAGAATGGGAGTTGTTGATATAGTGGAAGTGGTTTATGGATTTTCTGTCAATATATATATAATATTTGCATAGAGTGTTTTCCCAATTTTGATCATATCGTATTATATCATTCGTATTTATGGTGTTTGTTGATTTTTGGGGTTTAATAAATAATTGCTGGTATATTAAATGGAGGGGATCATTTTCACCGATAATGAAAAGCTAGAAAAATGATCGAGAATTTTGTCATTAATTATTTTTGAATTTCAAAAGATCATTAATATTGGTTAAAGTTTGATTTAAAATGTGATTGCACCATTCCCGCTAATCGGATTAGCTTTTCAAATCCACCAGCTTTTATTATGAATAAAATAAATATTTACTTTTTTTGGGTGACACATAATGAAAAAAAAAGAAGACATTAATGTAGGGGATCATTTTCACCGATAATGAAAAGCTAGAAGATTAACCGAAGATTTTGTCATTAATTATTTTTGAATTTCAAAAGGTCATTAATTTTGGTTAATGTTTGATTTAATATGTGATTGTATCATTTCCGCTAATTGAATTAGGTTTTCAAATCCACCAACTTTTATTATGAATAAAATAAATATTTACCTTTCTTGGATGAGACATAATGAAAAAAAGAAAAGACATTAATGTAGATTGTTTAATTAATTTTCCGTTTTTTTTTGTTCATCTATACACTATACTAAGGCAAAAACCAGAGAGAGAAAACTAAAGGCATGGAGCACATGCCACGTAGGATTTAATCCTATGTGGCATTTTCTTAATTTCTTAGACTTAAAAATGCACAAAACAAAATAATAAAACCAAAAAAAAATCAACTAAAATAATTTTTTTAAAAAATAAAATAATAAAAACCGAACCCTTATTTTCATGAACCAATCCTAACACAGAGATTGATTGAAGAGAGTACCAAATCCTAACAAATTTTAGAGAGATCTGCATAAACCTTATTACCAGTGAATTTAAAATGTCACGTAAAAAAACAAATTCCTGTAAATTCAGAGGTAATCATGTTTAAAACTGAATTCATTACATATTTTATAAAAATACAAAATTTATGTAAAAATGTCTAAATGTGTATGCCTTCCCCGTACATAAATTTTATAAAGTGCAATTCAAAATTGCTCATAATAACTACGTAGCATGATTCATGTCATCTATTTCAAATAGTGCCGATCCCAAATTAATGTGCCATATAATGAATTTGAAAGAAAGTTAATCGTTATTATTGTGGGCTTTTAGCAGTAGTATCTTGTTTCTTCTCTCTTAAATGCTAAAAGCCTAAAAGGTTACACATAATTACAAAAAAGAGAGGTCTCGTGTGTGGTCCTAACTCACAAGTTAAGAAGGTAGTGTACCTAAATGTAAGTCCCACGCCCACATGCTTATAGTTTGTCGACATTGTATGGGAGAGAGCCTACCAACCAACCCCAAATCATGCAGGCCACCATCAGCCAACAAAGCTAGCTGCCAACCAACCAAATTTACCCAACAAAATCTTTTTATCCCCTATTGGGAGAATCCTAACATATCAATAGCCAATAGGGCTTTATATGACACCTTCCAATTTTTCACTTATCATCATTTTCTTCTCATTATTTATTTTTAATATCACTTCGGTAATCTCACGGTTAATCAGGATTTGAGCCAAATAAGTCTTTTTTAAAAAGCAAAAATTTCCTAACGTTCTCATATCAAAGTATTGAACGATGACGATAATTAATGTGGTCGATTTTTTTTTTATTGGATCGAGTGTTTGGTGGCATTTCCATTTTCCGCTAATCCTTCTGTTTGAACAAAATAAGTAATGCGGCAAGAACCATATGAGAATGACATTAGTTCGCACCGAGTGATCACTGAATGATTAATTAATGATTAAAGTCGCTGAGCAACTATTGACATGGGAATGAATGTAGCCGTTGCATCGTAATCAGAATAATTCAGTTGACAGGACTACGAAAGTTTACTCAATTTGAGTAGTTTTACAAGTTACAAGTTTCACAAAAGGTCAAGGGAAAAAAATTACTAAAAAAAATGGACTAATGTTGATCATTTTCAAGTACAGCTCACAGGCGCTCTCTCACTCCTTAATAGTTTATTTCCTTTTGGTTTTCTGTGGCGCTTCTTTACTCGAAATATCTCCAGTACACTCAGCCGCTCACACTGCCAACTCTCATCTGACGATTTCATACATAATCTTTTCTCCATGATCTAAAATAATTTGTGCCCTTTATTTTCTCCTTTTTCCCTTTGTGTAAAGGGAGTTTGAGGAGGAACCAGAAACCAGAAGGAGGGTCTTTCTCAGATCCCGTTCTTTTAGCATAAAGTTCGCATTTTTGGCTGCCATTCTTTGGATCTATGGCTGAACCCAAGAGCTACATTACGGCTGATGAACTCAAGACCCACAATAAAGTTGGGGATCTTTGGATCTCCATTCAGGGCAAGGTTTATGATGTTTCTGATTGGGTCAAGGATCATCCGGGTGGCCCGTTTCCTCTCTTGAATCTTGCAGGCCAAGATGTAACTGATGCATTTGTCGCATTTCATCCGGGTGCTGCTTGGAAGCATCTTGATAAATTCTTCAATGGGTTTTATCTCAAGGATTACACTGTCTCTGAGGTTTCCAAGGATTACAGGAGGCTTGTCTATGAATTCAACAAAATGGGCTTGTTTGAGAAGAAAGGACATGTGGTTCTATTGACTATGTGCTTCATGGCATTGCTGTTTAGTGTGAGCGTTTATGGTGTTCTGAGGAGTGAGAGTGTTTTGGTTCATTTGATTTGTGGTGGATTGATGGGTTTCCTGTGGATTCAAAGTGGGTGGCTTGGGCATGATTCAGGACATTATCAGGTCATGACCACTCGAGGCCTTAACAGATGGGCACAGATTCTGACTGGGAATTGTCTTGCGGGAATCAGCATTGCTTGGTGGAAGTGGAACCACAATGCTCATCATATAGCTTGCAATAGTCTTGAATTCGACCCCGATCTTCAACATATGCCTTTCTTTGCGGTATCTCCTAAGTTTTTCAACTCACTCACATCTTACTTTTATGGGAGGAAGATGTCTTTTGATACCTTTTCTCGGTTCCTAATTAGTCATCAGCACTGGACCTTTTACCCTGTGATGTGTTTTGCTAGGATTAATTTGTTTGCTCAGTCATTCGCATTGTTGTTGTCTAAGAGAAATGTGCCTTACAGGGTTCAAGAGCTGTTGGGTGTACTTGTATTTTGGACCTGGTATCCCCTGCTAGTGTCCTGTTTACCTAGCTGGGGAGAAAGGATAATGTTTGTTGTTGCTAGTTTTGCGGTTACTGGAATTCAGCATGTTCAATTTTGCTTGAACCATTTCTCTACCAGTGTTTATGTTGGCCCTCCTAGTGGAAATGATTGGTTTGAGAAGCAAACAAGTGGTACCCTTGACATTTCCTGCTCTTCATGGTTGGATTGGTTTCATGGTGGATTGCAATTTCAGACTGAGCATCACTTGTTTCCAAAGTTGCCCAGATGCCAGCTTAGGAAGATCTCTCCATTTGTGAAGGAGCTCTGCAAGAAGCATAATTTGCCTTACAACGTTGCATCATTTTGGGAAGCCAATGTGATGACTGTGAAGATACTCAGAGATGCTGCATTGCAGGCTCGGGATTTTACCAAGCCTATTCCGAAGAATTTAGTTTGGGAAGCTGTTAACACTCATGGTTGAAAGCCCTCTTGAGTTTTGGGTGATGATTTCTCATTTGACATCTCATGATTGTGATATCAGGAAAAGAAATGAGAAAATATTATTGATTACCCCTGATATTTTATAAGCATTATGATTGTAATTCGAAGAAACATTCTATCGATTCATGTATTGTTTGATCATTGTTATAAAAAGGTTGCCTTCAGCCAACTTTTTGAGGCTTTTATCTATATATCTGGATGCTGAAGGTATCAGCTGATATTGGCTGTTGGTTTGATCATAAGATCCTTGGCCTTGGGGACAACTCTGCAACTTATATGAGCTTCATTAACTTTGCTCCAAGATGCTTGTTGGTGACAGTTGCAAACCACATATCAGCATTGTTGCCTCCCTTAGTTTGCTTTATCTCTTATGAATATTCCTAAAATATTTTAATAATACAGCATTAACTATAAGCAGATGCCTGTACAAAGTGCTAAGCCATCATTTTCTGCAATAAGAGTCAAAACTTATTATGTTTTTACAATGATTTCTAGACCGTCTTATCGTGCTTAAAGGGATCTTTACGCTGCTATTTCCCGGTTAAAATCATTTATGTCAGTTTTATATAAGATGGGGAAGTTTTTGTGATTCCATAGTTTCACCATTGTTTATTTATATATTCATTTCTTCTTTTAAGACCAAGTTTCACCATTATTTGATGTTGAACACTTAGCTGGCAAGTAGTAGAGTTGAGAGGCAAGAGAATAGATAAAGAGAAATTATGAGAACAAGAGCAAGATGGAAGGGGTGATATTTGTAGGCTTTCCTTTTGATCAGAAATTCGTGAGTGCAAAACTTGAGATCATCACAATGAATCAAAGATACAGATTCAAATCCTGCAAATAATTTTGTGAAGATCAGTTACTGTCAATTACAAATTTTACAAGTTTCAGACAAAAAGCATTGCTGATGAGTTAACGTGATTGGTTGTTAGTTTTTAATCAGAATGGGCCGATTTCTTAGCCCATGATCAGGCCTGCGATCCAGCAAGCATACTCGGCGGGCAAGTTGATCATAATCCGAATGCCATAATGAAAAGAATGATACCAACTCGTACCAAAAATCTACTTATATTATTATAAAGGATCTCCGGTAACAAAATTTATTATAAGCAAAATCCCTGCAATGCTTATTTTATATATAACATATACACATTTATTTACGCACACCAAATAATCCTACATTGTTCCAATTCATAAAAATGGAGATTGGTAAGAATTCGCACTAAAATAACTCTACCAATATTCCACTAAAATCAACCATTTTTTTTAAAAAAATATAGCCTAGAAATGATGGATTCCCATGAATTCCAAGTTTAAGGATGATGCAAACCAAAGGCTTTGCTGTTTGCCATAGAAATCAGGGATAATTATTCGAAACATGAAAAAAAATAAAAATCTAAAAACTCCTTTTTGATATGTCCAGACTCCAGATTACTCCTATTAAACAGGAGGTTTGAAGAAAAGAAAAAAAAAAATTCTCCTTTTCACTTAGTAACTAGTAGTATGCACGTGTATTGCACAGCTGATATATTAGATTTGGTTATTTGAACATGCATTCAAAATATATTAACACAAACAGTGAATTGTTGTTATTGAATATGTGTATATTTCGGATAATAAATTGAAAAAAATTAAATAAAAGCCACAGAAAACCATATATGTAACTTTTAAGAAGAAAACATGAAATAGGGCAAAGAATTTGACAGAAATAAAGTGAAAGTAGCTTGTTTCATATATTTTTAAACGGTTCTTTGTAGACAACGTTCATGGTGCAATTAAGAAATTGACCTTCTCTGTTGCAGATGAGCATTTTAAGACATTTTTTAGATTTCACCCTGAAAAAAATAACATAGAACTAACCATTTGCTGGACGTGAGATGTAGATATTATTGTGTATGATTTTTATTTATATTAATTTGCATTAAAATTTAATTATATCAGTTCTATTTAAAATATGCATAAACACAAACTTTAATTTAATCAATGGTATAATGCAAAAAAATTTTCCTATAAAAATGTGATCACAAAATACTTTGAATCTATATTGGGGTAATTAAGTAAATGTCTTCAAAATCATTTTTATTTAATATACATATATGTTTGTGTGTGTAAGATTTGAGAAAAAAAATAAAAAAAGGAATAAAATCATGAATACCAACAAAAAATTTGTGATTTGCTTATCGAAACTTGAAAATTTTCAGTCGAAAAATTTATGAACACTTATATTGTGTTAAAAATTATTTTATTTTTAGTTGGAACTTACCACATGATCCCGTTCTTGTTCATAATCTTGTAATAAACCATTCCTAATTGATTTCATTTATTGAATTTCTATTGAGCATATCTACTAACTGAATCAAATCATACATGCATCTTAGATAGCCACTAAAAATCATTAATTTAATATTTGTGTTAAAAAATTTTATTTTTGATTATACCTTTCCAAATGATTCCTTTTTATTCATCTTGTAATAAACCCTTCCCAAGTGGTCTCATTTATTGAAATATTATTGGGCATATCTAGTAATTAAAACAAATCATGCACGCATTTTCTAAAATAAAAAATCACCAAAAAAATCATATATTTTATATTTGTGTTAAAAATTATTTACTTTTGGCTGGACCTTTCCAAATGATCCCCTTTTAGTTCATCTTGTAATAAACACTCCCAAATGATCCCGTTTATTAAAGTACTATTGAGCATATCTAGTAATTGAAACAAATCATACATGCATGTTATATAACCATACAATTATATGTTTTATTTTGATGTTAAAAATTATTTATGTGTATTTAGACCTTTCTAAATGATCCTATTTTAATTCATCTTGTAATAAACCTTTTCTCAGTGACCCCGATTATTAAGTACTATTAAATATTTCTAGTAATTGAAACAAATCATACATACATTTTATATAGTCATAAAAATGATATATTTTATATTTATTAAAAATTATTTAATTTTAGTTAGAGTTTTCCAAATAATCCCGGTCTAATTCATCTTGTAATAAGATTAAGAATCTCCCACACCACAATCCTACAATACTTCCTAGATTAATATTCTTTTATTTAATTATTAATTTCCTTCTTTAAAAATTTTACCAACACCCTAACTCACCTATAGATGAACCAATTGGAGCCATGTGTCAAAATCTAGGTAAATAATATAGAAAGTGGTTTAAGGTTATTGCGTAGAAAATATTTTGCCTTGTAATAAATACTTCCCAAATGGGCTAAAGGTGTCATATACCATAATTCCACAACACTTCCTAATTCATCATATAATATTTTTACATTTTTCTATACTATTTTCTTTCTTTAAAAGTTTTACTAATACCGTAACTCACGCTTGGATGAACCCATTGGGCTCACGTGTCAAAATCTTAGTGAATGCTGCAGGAAGTGGTGTAGAATTATCTTTTGCCTTTTAATAAACCCTTTCAAGACCCTATTTATTGAATTACTATAAAGCATATCTAGTAATTGAAACGTATCATACATACATTTTATATAGCCATAAAAATCATACATTTTATATTTTTGTTAAAAATTATTTAGTTTTAGTTAAATTTTTCCAAATAATTTTGTTCCAATTCATCTTGTAATAAATTTTCTCCAGTAACTCCATTTATTGAAGTACTAATGAGCATATCTAGTTATTGAAATAAATCACACATGCATTTTATATAATGTACATTTAATATTTGTGTAAACATTATATACATTTTTAGTTGGACCATCCTAAAAAATTCTGTTCCAATTCATCTTTTAATAAGGTTAAGGATTTCCTACACCACAATCCAACAATACTTCTTAACCTACCATATGTCACTTTTATATATATTTTTTTATTTAGTTACTACTTTCTTTCTTTAAAATTTTTCTAACACACTAACCCACGTGTCAAAATTCTTGGTAAATAGTGTAAAAAGTGGTATACGAGATCTTTTGATGTGTAATAAACCCTTCTCAAGTGGGCTAAAAATCTTCTACACTACAATTCCACAAAACTTCTAACTCATCGTATAATATTTCTATTTAATAGCTACTTTTCTTCTTTAAAAATATTACTAACACCTTAACCTACCCTTGGATAAACCCTCGGGGTCACGTGTCAAAATTTTAGTGAATGTTATAGGAAGTGGTGTAGGATTATGGTGTAAGAGATCTTTTACCTTGTGATAAACCCTTCACAAGTGACCCTATTTATTGAAATACTATTAGACATATATAGTAATTTAAACACATGAAATTTGATTTTATATAACCATAAAAATCATATATTTTATTTTTGTGTTAAAAAATTATTTATTTTTAGTTGAACCTTTCTAGATGATCCCATTGCAATCCATCTTGTTATATATCCTTCTCAAGTGTCCCCGTTTATTGAATTACCATTAAGCATATTTAGTAATTAAACAAATCATACATACATTTTATATAGTCATAAAATTAATATTATTTGCATTAAAAATTATTTATGTTTAGTTGGCCTTTTCAAATGATCCTGTTGCCATTCATCTTATAATAAGGTTAACGATTTCCTACACCATAATCCTACAACATTTCCTAATCTACAATATAATATTTTTATATTTTTCTATTTAATCACTACTTTCCTTGTTTAAAAATTTTACGAATAACCGAACCCATCTTTGGCTGAACCCCTTGGGGCTACATGTCAAATGTTCGTAAATGATGTAAGATTGTGGTATGTGTGATTTTTTGCCTGGTAATAAGTTCTTTGCAAGTGACTTCCTTTATTGAAATACTATTTAGCATATTTAATAATTCAGAAAACTTCTTACAAACATTTTATATAGCCATAAAAATTATAAATTTTATATTTATGTTAAAAATTATTATTTTTTTAGTTGGACTTTTTCAAATGATCAGTTCCAATTTATCTTTTAATATACCAATTCCATGTGATCCCGCCTATTGGATTACTATTAAGTATATTTAATAATTGAAACAAATCATATTTGTATTTTATATTCGTGCTATAAATTATTTATTTTTAATTATATTTTTTCAAATGAACCCGTTCTGATTGGTCCTGTAATAAACCTTTCTTATGTGACACCGTTTATTAAAGTATTATTGAGCATGTCTAGTAAGTAGAACAAATAATACATGTTTTTTATATAGTCATAAATAACCATGCATTTCATATTTATGTTAAAAATTATTTTTTTAATTAGATTTTTCTAAATCATCCCGTTCTAGTTCGTTTTGTAAGAAACCCTTCCCAAGTGATCCCGTTTATTGAATTATTACTAAGAATATTTAGTAATTGAAACAAATCATACAAGCACTTTATATAACCATAGAAAATTATACATTTTATATTTGTGTAAAAAAAAATTATTTTTAGTCCACCGATTTCAAATCATCCCATTCCAATTTAGTTTGTAATAAATCTTTCCTAGATGGCCCCATTTATTGAAATACTATTTAGTATATCTAGTAGAAACATACGTACATTTTATATAGCCATAAAAAAGTTATACATTTTATATTTGTATTAAAACATATTTATTTTAGTTGGTTTCAAATAATTTCATCTCAATTAAATTTGTAATAAACCCTTCCCAAGTGAACCGGTTTATCGAATTATTATTGAGCATATTTCAATTACATCTTCATAATTAAACTGGTTGAGACCATTTCTCATTTTATATGTACTGTATGTTTGTCTCATGTTTTTATTAACTGAAGATTCTTAAGGCCAAAAGTTAATTGCCCCTCATAGTTCTCATATGCAAAATCAAAACAAATTCTAGGTTTTCGATATGCCATATGATCATGGATGGATTTATTTTAGAAAACAAAATGTATCCAATATAAAGTTCCACTTAATAAAATCACTATGATTAGAAAGTATAAAAATAAATACATAAGATGAGGTAAATCGTTAGAATTTGTTCATGTTGAGTCATAAGAAAATAAGAACAATAGACTTTAATAAATCACAAGAAAAATAAAATCTGGTTCTCACTTGAACAAATTGGAAACATTACTCTTAAGAGGGAATGAACATTAGTTTTGTAGTTCATAGAATGTAATAGTTCACTCCTCACCGATATTGATTTTTGCTATCGTTTTTGTCGATTTTCTGCCACCTTCGGATTCAAACCTGTCCACCATTAAAAGAAAATAGATATGATTTGAACAAAAAGAAAACAAAGAAACAATCATTAACCTTTATTCCTGGACAAATAAAATCCAAAGTAACAATAAAAAACAAACAAACAAAGAAAGCTTTAAATGAACAAATGACTCGGGAAAAATGATAAAACAGTCCATCAAATCCAAACGATGAAGGAAGGAAATTAGATCATAGTACTCAATATAAAACCTTTATTAAATTTGTTGAAAGTTTCCGTAGTCAATATTGGCGTAAGTTTTTCCACAAAAATTTATTCCAAACAAACACTTCGAAATTCAACCCCAGTAAAATTGTGGGCTCTAGGTTTGAATACTGAAGAAGAGGGAAGTGGCTATATTTTTTCCCCTTTCAACGTGTTGTCTAATTTCTTATCTAGAAATTATTTTTTAAAAAAAACATAATGCTTCGACAATCTTATAATTAATTTATGTTTGTTGATCATTAATTAACGGGATAGTCTAAAAATGATAATCATATGTCATATAAAAACAACCCATCTAAAAAATAATTAAACTAATAACAATAGTAGCCTTAATAAGTACTTGTAATGGGGTTGATGTAAAAGCCAAGATTAGTTAACATAATTGTCAAATTCAAAAATAAATTTTCAAAAATTATTCTTCAATATCATAAAAAACAAACCTGTCCATCCATCAAAAGCATTTCCAAAGCAATAATTTGATCATCATCATTGATGAGGGGCTTCTCCCAAACTCGTAAAATTCGCACCTTAATATTTCAACCGCATCCGATTGAATCATCAAGTTGAACAATGGAATTCACCTTTGTCGACATAGGTGTTTTAGGGGAGAAGTGATAGCGGCGTTATTTTTCAAAAATTAGATCATTTGCTCGCTCAATTCACGTATTTATAAGATGTATAGGTGGCGATCAATTAGGGTTTAAAATGTGACAAAAGTTATGTGAACAAAATCGCAACGAATCATTATTTTAAAATCGATGATCATAATATGGGATTATAAGATATATGCCTTATATAGAACAAGCTTACAATAATAATATGGATTTATTAGATATTTACTTTATTTAGAATAAGCTTAAGTACATATTAAAAAATAACGTGAAGTAAAATATGGATGGTTATTAATTTAATTTAAGTAACTTACAATTATTTTTTACACTTTAATGAAGGACCAATAAATTTATTCTATGTGGCACAATACACTTACATTCACTACCCGATGACACTTCTTGATTGAAAACCTTATTTTAATATATACTAGTATTTTCCCCACACTTTGTGTGGGTTGTTCAAGATATATATGAGTTATCTATGTAAAAGAAAAAAATATTAATTATATAAATTATAATTGTTTAATTTTTAATGTCAATATATTTTGTTATTTGAAGTATATTTTGAATAATTTTGAATATTCGAAAAATCTTCCATACGTAACTTATTGTCCATCTTTTTCCTTTCGTTGATTTATAGTTTCATATCTTGTAAAAGTTTCTCTTAATTATTATAATGATCTCTCTACATATTTCTACTCGTGTCATATCTTTTATACTCTCACTCTTATAGAAAATTTTATTATTATTTCTTTTCATAATTAAACTTACCTTTATTTTTCATCTCTCTCTCTATATACCTTTTTCAACCTTTCATTTGAAGTTTGTTCATATATTTTTCATATAATATAGTGATTACTACATTTTTTTTTCTTGGTTGCATAGTATTCACCTTTTCTTTTCTTTTTTTTTTCCTAAATTTTGAAGACCACTCTTTAAAAATTCATTTTTTGCAAAAAATTTATAATAATTATTTTATTTTTCACTGTTATCTCGGTTTTTTATATATATGTTTTCTTATTATCTACATAATGTTTTTCCCCCATATAACTATTTTCAATTTCTCAATATGCTTTTCTTCTACTGTTTATCTCTCACAAATACCTTTACTCTCTTTCTCATTTTGAAAAACTTTCTCCCTACTGATCTACATATTTTGTTTTATCATCATTATGTAACTTTTTCTACCACTATATCATACGGAAAAAATGAAATTAATCATCTAATTGATTTTTTTATTTTACTACCGATTACCAATCTTTATCAAGGTTAAAAGATTAATCGATGAAAACTGCATATCACACTTAAATTCCAAGATACATATGCAAAGAAGAATGTAAAACAAAAAAAAAAACAAAAAAAAAACTATTTAGTACATGTATAGAGTTTTAATTATATTAACTACGACGAAACAATTTTGTTTCTAGACAACCAAAAAATATGTATCTTATTATTTCCTTTTTTTATCTGGGCGTTTTAACTTATAAGTTATAAATTAATTTAAATATTTATTTCTTATATTTATTTAAACTTAGCTTATTTGATATTGATATTTAATTATAATTTAATACTTACTCTCTTATACAATGTGAATGGAATTGAATTTTTGAATAATTAGTGATTCATCATTATTATAGTTGCAATCATTATATCATGATATAAAGAAAATATTTTTGGCAGAAAATAATTTGTATGGGATCGTTTTTATTCATTTTACAAATTGTTTATTAAAATTTTTTGAAAATTACACGTGGGTTTAATTAAAATATGTCATTTGATCATAGAAATGTGCACGGATTATAGAAGGTAGTTTAAATCACTCCCTCAATTTCCTAAATTATTCTCCTCCAATGTTTTATATTTGTAATAATTGTTACAGTATATAAAATTTGATATTTATGAATTTTACGGATTTCGTAAATAAAAAATTACCATTAAATGATGGAGTGATGTGGTTGCGATATGTGGACTTGGTTATCTAATTTTTTATCATGTGGATTACAGTATCTAATTATACGTCATGTGTCCGATTGAAAACTCTACTTTAATATCTTACTATATTAGGAACAAAAATCACACTTAAGAGAAAGTACCACCATTTGCCATGTGGCATTTCCAAATTATATTTTTAAAATAAATTTTTATTTACACATCTCCTAAACTTAAAAGGCAAATGCAGTCCAAATCCACTTCCACAAATCATTTAAATGCCTTTGTGCTGGTGCCATTACAGGTATTAAAATTTAAATGATTTTATTTCCACAGATCATTTGTTTGACTTTATTCTTTTTTTATTTTTCCCGTTCAAGAATAGTGTTTTACTATTATTTTTATGCGTCCATCCGTTACAGCTATGGTAGCCGTTGTCAGGTAATATGATGTGATTTCTTATATGGTTAGTTTAGCCTAGAATTCTTGTATGATTTTAGTTCTGTTTGGATTGAATTGATTAATTGGATTTTTGTTACAAAATATGTTTTTTTAAATTTCTTTTTTTATGTTTCATTCAATTAGAGTGGTTTTCTTTTTTTAATTATGGAGTCTCGGGTTTTTTTCGTATATGGTCAGTTATGAAGTGTGTTTTTTCTTTGTTTATGAAAAATTGCTTTTGATTTTGTTTCATACTCCCAGTTGACCAATTATTATTATTATTATTTTATTTTATTTGCAAATGAAGTGCGTTTTTTTTTGTGTTCGAGCTTTCAAGAATATACTTTTTTAGATTTGGCTTTTGAACATT
The DNA here is from genome assembly GCA_949775105.1 of Oldenlandia corymbosa var. corymbosa. Lineage (NCBI taxonomy): Eukaryota > Viridiplantae > Streptophyta > Magnoliopsida > Gentianales > Rubiaceae > Oldenlandia > Oldenlandia corymbosa. The sequence goes on along the minus strand of OX459119.1, from coordinate 6,073,179 downwards.
TTTTAGTTCCTTATCATATAAATAGTTCAGGTCGCTTCTTCTAACTAATTTATGGGGAAGCTTTTTATGAATTTGAGGTGGAGAGGGAAGAAATGATGTTTCTACGTTTATTTGTATTTTTACACATCATTTTTACCTACAGAAAAAAAAGTAAATTTCTCAATTTTTAATGGGCTATCTTTTACTTTCTTTTTTTTTTATTTGCCATGGTGAGGTGAGCTCTTTTTTTGCTATAACTTCAAACCTATGAAAATTTATATTATTTTCATCTGATATTTGTGATCAACCAGTTTCAATAATTAACCAATTTCAAAATCATATTTTTGATATTTTATTACCTATAAACGTTTGGAGAAATAGTTCCAACAATTAAGCGTATACCCTTTGGAGGAAGCTTACTACAAAGCTATTATAAATCTCCAAAACTAAGTATTGATTTGGCACAGCCAATGGAGAACATCAATAAATTATCTTACTAATATTTAAACTTATTACGATGCTTTTATATTTTGTCTAGCATTTACTTGAAGATATATGTTTGATCAAGTTTATTTATATTTAAGTAGTAACACTTATAAAACATTTCTAAAATCTTGAAACATTTCTAAAATGTATCGGGCCAAATACAATTTCTTTTTATGCCAAATATAAACATTTCCGTGATCACACTTATAAAATATTTCTAAAATATATCAGTCCAAATACAAAATATTTTTTTTTTCAGATGCAAGCATTTCTAAGATCTACAGATATATTGGGCCAGAGTCGCGCATTGCGCGACCAGACATTACTAGTATATAGAGATAAAGATATAGATTCCCTTCGGCCATATTTTCCGTGAAGCCGGGTCTACGGCAATTTTCGGTGGATACCCCCTCCGTGCACTATACGCGGCTCAAAATTACGAGAAAATCAGGGAATCAAATCGAGATGTTATATGGGTGGGTACTGGACTGCGACGACGGCTATCCGGACATAAGAATTTCGGTTTAGAGATACGAAAGTAAAACAAAATGGCGCGATCAAGGTCCGACGACGAGGATGATTTTGGTGGTGTTGTTTTCGGTAATCTTGGGGTTGGATTTAAAGTTATGAAAAACAAAAACGGTGGTTGCGATCGCCAGGGAGTCTGGTTTGAATGTTCGATGATGATGATGACTTGAAGAACTGTGGTTGGAAGAAGATGATATGAGGTTCACCAAGATGATGATGTCGAAGAAGATGATTGTGATGTTATGAGCATGATTAAGATAATTAAAAATAAATTTTTTATTGTATAAAATAGATATAAAATTAAATTTTAATAAAATTTCAGTAAAAATTAATTTTAATAATTCTTTTAAGTTTCATTCATGAAGTTTTGAAGTCCCTATGGTTTTTTGAAGTTCCTACGATATAATTCTAGAGTACCTATGATAATTTAAGTACACGTATATACTTTTTAAAGTATTTTCAATATAGTTCCAAAGTTCCCGCGGTACTTTCTAGACGTTCCTTCCATATCATTACAAAGTTCCTGCAGCATTTTATGGATGTTCCTTCCATATAATTACAAAGTCATTTGTTTACATTCTGATGTTCCCTTAATATTATTTTGAAGTTCCTGCAATGGTTTCATAAATTTTTTTTTTTTAATAAAGTTCCTCTAATAATTTCAAAGTTTCAGAAATCATTTACAAAGTTCATGTGGTTATGTTTTGAAGTCCCTATGGTTATTTTTTGAAGTTTTTGTGGTTTTATTTGAAATTCCTTTGGCTATATATTGATGTCTCTGTGGTTATTTTTTGAAGTTTCCGTGGTTGATTTTTGAAGTTCCTGTGGTTATTTTTTGAAATTCCTGTTACTATATATTGATGTCCATGTGATTATTTTTTTTAAGTTCAAGAGGGTTAGTGTTTAGGGTTTGGGATTTAGAAGGGTTTAGGGTTTCAAAGGGTTTAAAGTTTTAGAGGGTTTAGGGTTTAGAAGGGTTTAAGCACCCGCTTGATGGTTTAAGGTCTAGTCCGGCAGCTGATTTAGCCAAGATATGAAGAAATTAGCTAGTACCAATTTCTTGCATGGCCTCCTTTAATAATGTTCATGGGATCTCACCTCCACACCAAAATCAGACTCTTGAAATGCTTCATGGATGTAGAATCCATAGGGGTGGCTATATGGAGTTCTCATTTTGGTCCTTCAGTTGGTTGGTGAATGTCTATGAAGAAGACAATTGAAATATGGTTTGCAGTCTGTTAAGAAATTGAAAAATTTCGCCAACCATGTAAAAAAATTACTGTCAATAATTTTGTATCAGAAGGCGTAGACTTCTAGCAGAATAAATTTTCAATGCAAACAACCACAAATTGAGTATTTTACCGAAAATTAGAGGGACTATGGTTAGCGAGGGTTCCAGAAGATTAAGCGGAGTCAAATTTGGCGGGAAGGCATGAACTTGTTGCGGAATAAATCTTTAATGCGGGAGAATCAAAATTCAAGACTTTCGACGATAAAGAGAGGCACGTTGGCTGGCGAGGTTCGGAAGATTAAACGGATTTGTATATGACGAACTTAGGGAGAAAAAGACGAATCAAAAGACATGAAATGGACAGAGACAGTTAAGAATTGACTGCTCTGATACTACTTTATCACCGGCTGGTGGTTCAATTTTGAAAGTCAGATGGAACTCAACATGTACGCTTTCTTCTCAAATAAATTTGCCACATTTGAATTTTCTTTTCCACTATCCTATTAATGATTATTTTTTTCAATATGTGTTCATTCTTAAATAATGTATGTGTCTTTTCCCCAATGTTGTATAAATATCTACTTAACTGAAAAGTGAACATTGAAAATTTCAAACTTAATAAAACGTAATACAGTGTTATTTATGAGATTTGAGTTTATTTTCTAAGATTTACCTCTTAAATAAAATTGACCCTTATAATCAATGAGTCCGAGTTGATAATTTGTACCAATAGTAATCTATATCTTTAATATATTAAAGGAGAGTTTTTTTATATCTTTAATATATTAAAGGAGAGTTTTCAATCGGATACATGACAAAAAATTAAAAGGAGTAAGCCACATAACGTAAAATTAGATAGTCAAATCCACATGTCACAGGGAGATTAATCTTTCATTTAACAGTAATTTTGTAATTCGTAAATCCGTTAAAATTATATCACCAAAATTATCTTGGTTAAGTTTACAGCCAATTAACGTTAAATTGCTATTGTCAAATGCGGAAAAAGTAAATCCACACGTGATTTCATACATGCAAGAATAATCAAGTAAGATCACAATAAATATGATATCTATAGTATTATACTAAGAGAGAAATCAGAGAAAGAAAACAAAAAATAATTTTAAAGCTGCCACATATGATAAAATCGTATGTGTCATTTTTCTAATCCTTGAGTCAAAAAATATTTACAACAATTATACTAATAGTCCTTTAAATTTTATGTAAATAAAGTTTTATCAAATGGTATTAAAACTATAGTTTAAAATAAGAATATAAAAATTAATTAAATTTAATGGACGTGATTAATGAACATTAATGCACCAAAATTATTTCCTCCCCAAAAGAATCCCCAAAGTTACTACTTGACTCATTTAATTAATCTCTCTCTAAAAAAATCTCCCTCCCAATCATGTAAATCAATAAACTACAATTCAAAAAAAAAAAAAAATACCAATCATTCAACATTAATGTTATCTTTAAAATCTTCTCTAAAAAACATGACCCTGTATTTTTCGCCAATAAAAAAGAAAAAAAAAGGTACAAAACTTGCCTTCAATTATTACCAAAAGGATGGAATTTAACTATAATTAAATGTTATCTTTTGAATTTCAAACCAATGCATTTATTTGTGTAATATCATATCTAACCCAAATAAATATAAACTTTCCTTAATAATATCTCAAAAATTGTTATAAACTTTATCTTTACCACTGAAATTTTGGATAATCAATTATTCTCAATTCCAATTTATCTCTATTTATACATGCCACACAAACCATGAGTATGTTCCAGTGCTGCAAAATTTCCCTCTCCCCAAAACAACCCGAAATCCAAAGATGAAAGGGCAAAAACTTTAGCCCTACAGTTGGTTTTGTTGCTCTGAAAGTGATGAACTAATAGTGGGTCGATCGTGTGGCACGGGAAGATAATGGTTAATTAAGGTTGTATATGATTTTTTTCCCGTATTATACAAAGAGAGAAACTAGAGAGAGAAAATTAAAAATAATTCTAAAGGTGCCACATAGGATAAAATCCTATGTGTCATTTTTCTAATGGTTGAGTCAAAAAATATTTTCAACAATTATACTAATAGTCCTTCAAATTTTATGTAAATAAAGTTTTATCAAATGGCATTTAAAACTATAGTTTAAAATAAGAAAATAAAAATTAATTAAATTTAATAGACGGGATTAATGAACATTAATGCACCAGAATTATTCCATCCCCAAAAGAATCCCCAAAGTTACTACTGCACTTATTTAATTAATCTCTCTCCAAAAAAAATCTCCCTCCCAATCATGTAAATCAATAGACTACAATTCAAAAAAAAAAGTACCAATCATTCAACATTAATATTATCATTAAAATCTTCTCCCAAAACCATGATCCTGTATTTTTCGCCAATAAAAAAGAAAAAAAAAAGGTACAAAACTTGCCTTCAATTATTACCAAAAGGATGGAATTTAACTATAATCAAATGTTATCTTTTGAATTTCAAACCAATGCATTTATTTGTGTAATATCATATCTAACCCAAATAAATATAATCTTTTCTTAATAATATCTCAACAATCGTTATAAACTTTATCTTTATCACTGAAATTTTGGATAATCAATTATCATCAATCTCAATTTATCTCTATTTATACATGTCACACAAACCATGAGTATGTTCCAGTGCTGCAAAAATTTCCCCCTCCCAAAACAACTCGAAATCCAAAGATGAAAGGGTAAAAACTTTAGCCCTACAGTTGATTTGTTGCTTTGAAAGTGATGAACTAATAGTGGGTGGATCGTGTGGCACGGGAAGGTAATGGTTAACTGAGATTGTATTTTTTTTTTTTCCCGTATGTTCCTCTGCAAAATGATGTTTTAGGGTTCTTTTTTAGACGTTACTAAATTTATGTTTTTTTACCCATAATTTCATAATTTCATTAATTATTATTTTCTATGATCATTGCAAAAAGGGATTAAAGGGCAAAAATTTTAACTCTACTGTTGGTTTGTTGCTCTAAAATATTAAGTATTAGGCTAAACAGTAGCATAGAATCTTTAATTACAACAAAATAACCATAAAAATTTTAAACCTCACACTTCAGTCACACATAGTCTACCATCTACTATTGATAATTACTCCATTATGTATTTTACGCGTGCAATCATTTTATCTTTTCATTCAATATGTAACATTAATACAATCTTATTTACTTTTTACTCTGTTTATGAGTGTTATTGTCTAGTTCTTCTCCTTCAATCAACTGAACACTTGCATTTCAAATGACATGCATTATTTTTTCTTTACAATTACGACTTTATTTAATTTTAGTTGTGTAATATATCTTAATATAGATTCCAAATACATTTTACACTTTTTATATTTGTTTTGTTAATTTTTTATAATGTATATAAATAAACCATGCGCATCACGCGGGTTTAACATCTAGTAATCTTTAAATGGAAAACATAACAAACAATCAATCCATCCCAACACCTCCAACGGGATAATTTATATATCAATAATAATCAACACCTCAAACCAAGGTATACACTCAACTTAAATTCTAATAAACCAATCAATTTTTTTTTTGTTTAAAAAAAAAGGAAGTTAAAAATACCTTAATTAAATGAATATTTTAATTATCCGCCCCCACAAAATCCTTATTCACGTGCTAATTAAACACTGTAAAGATGGTTTTACCCAGTCGGCCAATTGATACTACAATTCCTTTGAAAAACAACAACATTTTTACCCCCACAAAAAAAAAAAAAAAAGACAGCTCCGCATGTCATTGAAGATCAACAAGTGCAATTCACCGATCAAATTGATTTATGTAGTCATGTAAAGTGTAACCATTAATTGAATTTTTTCTTTTTTATTTGTTAGGTTTTTTTTTTATTTCAGTTGGTAGTGGTTCGATTGTAAATTTTTTTAACAGTAATATACTAACAAATGATTATTGCTGATTACGTTGTATAAAAATTACAAAAGAAAAAAAGTAAAATAATAGTAGTACTAATAATATAATTATATATTAATCGGCTAAAATTTTAATAATATATTATATTATTTTATAATATAATAAGTGCTTATTAATAAATTAATATAATAATATAATATATTCATTATATTTTTTCATATGATATAATGGTAGAAAAAATTATGTTATGATGATAAAACAAAACATATAAACGTATGATTACTAATAAACGTTAATGTTAAAATGAATAAAGTTTTCCAAAATGAGAAAAAGAATAAAGGACTTTGTGGGAGATAAACAATAGAAGAAAAGCATATTGAAAAATTAAAAATAATTATATGGAGGAAAAAATTATGCTAAGAGTAAGAAAATATGAAGAAGAAATAGAAATAACAGTGAAAAATAAAATAAGTATAACAAAATTTTCAAGAAATGAACCTTTAAAGAGATGTCATTAAATTTAGTAAAAAAAGACAAACCAAGGAAAAAAAATTAAGTAAAAACTATATTATAAATAAAGTAGACGAACAAACTTTTAAAGAAAGGTTGCAAAAGCTATATAGAGATGTAAAATAAAGATAAGTTTGTGGAAAGAAATAATGAAAAAAAAGTTTTGTTAGAGTGAGAGTTTTAAAAAAAGGAAAATGATACTTTTAGTGAAATAATATAGAGAGAAAACATAGTGACTGATGTGTACCCTTTATTTTGTTGCCACTTTGCTGTTGAAATTTTTTCTTTCCCTCCAAAATTACCCTTTACCCGTAATTACTATAGACACATCAGTCACTATGTATTTTTACTATTTTTTTCACTATCTGTATCATTGCCCTTAAAAAAAATATGAAACGGGTAGAAATATTTAGAGAGATCATTATGAAAAATTAAAAGAATACTATTATAAGATATAAAGACATAAATTAACAAAATAAAAAAGTTGGACAATAAATTACATTGGATGATTTTGAATATTGAAAGCTATTCCAATGTACTTAAAATAACATAATACATTGACATTAAAAATAAATTATTGTAATTGATATCATTAATATTATTTTTGAACAACCCGCATAACGTGCGGGCTAAACACGATTATATATATATATATATATATATATAAAAGAGAGTTTATACTCGACACGTGTCGTTCAGTGAGTTAGTATAGGACAATTGTGACAGGTGTCGTCTCTACAAGTCTCCTTCATTAAACTATAAAAAAATATTATAATTTGGTTAAATAATTTTTTTTGCTTTATTTCAGTGTTAAAAATAATTACCATATTCTATCATTGCGTACTTTAATTGCACGAGAATTATAAATACGTCCAAACAAAATTATCATAATTACTAATCAATATAAGGAATTTATCTGCACAATCAATAAATTTCAAAACTAAAACAATACCAATATGTGACAAGATAAATTAATCAAACTCTTATCAGCAAATATAAGGAATATATTTACAGAATAATTAATCATTAACTAATTAGATAATTAATAATTTTATTATGAATATAATTGTAAATAAATTTAATTATTTTAGGAAACTGATATATTGATGATACTTCTGTTAGATTGAGAGTAAATCTTTTTAGAATATCATATTTACAACACCAGATATTGAGTAAACTAATCAAATGGGTCTTTCTATTTACTAAAAAATTTAACTGATTTGCTCCATTACATTGTCTTTTAGACTAATTTAGTACTTTTTACTTTTTTGACATTTTACATTTGGTGGTTCTCGAGTTGACCATTTATTGGTCAAGTCAAAAGGAATATTTTTGGTAATGTTTAATATTCAAAAAATTAAAAAAACAAAAATAGATTTAAATAATATTAATTATAGTATATTGATTTATAATTAATCAAAAAATAAAAATTTAATATTTTAAAATTCAAAAAAAGTTTTAAAAATATGATTCTTTTTTATCCGATGGGTCCTACAGTGAGGTGTCAATCGAGTCGTGTTTCATGTTCGCGGGTCGGATCCCCAAATATTTATTTACTAACCTGAACACAACCTGTTTAACTATACGCATCAATTTTTTGAACCTGAATACGATTTGATTATAACACGGATAGCTCGACACGACACGAAATGACCCGAAAAATAATTTAATATATTGCAATTAACAAAATACATTTTTTTTGAAAAAAAAAAACTAAGAAAGTTTTGAATAAAGTTAATTCTAAGTCCTTATAACTTAAACAATAAGTAGATGTCTACAAACATTAAGTATGCGATTTTTTTTTTAATTTTTGTGAATTTAATGGGAAAAAACTAACTAAATAACACATCATAAGCATGATAGTATGTTTAAAACTTACTAAAAAATAGATATTCTAGATAATATTAGTGTATATATATATATAAGGTTTAGATAGTATGTTTTTAATATTTACCTAAAAACTCCTTAAATTACTTATTTCGAATTTCGGGTTAAACGGTTCAGTACGGGTCTTGGCAGGTTAACATGAGTTCTGCTTGTTTCATTAAACGTGTTCGGGGGTTCGATCTGATTTTAACCCAAACCCGTCAGAGCTCAACCTTAAACTCACTTATTACGTGTTAGGTTTGAGTCGTGTTTTTGTATCGTGTCGAAGATTAACATTCCCAACACATCTAGGTTCTTATTATTAACCTTATTTTTTTAACATTTTTTCTACACATCCAGGACAGGGTAGGAAAGAGAAAGTGTTTAACCGGTGGAATGGAGAAAAAAGTTCTTATAAAAAAGATCAAGAATAAGATACTGGATGTGGGACCCATGGGATAGAAAAAGAAATATGATTTTGGAAAAAAAAATTTAATTTTTAAAATTAATTATAAATTAATATAATACATTTAATATTATTTTAATCAATTTTTAAATATTTCTTTTGTAAATTAGACATTACAGAAAATATTCCTTATGATGTGACCAATAAATGGGTCAACTCAAGAATCACCAAATATAAAGTGTAAAAAAAAAAGACTAATTAGTGTAAAGACAAATGTAATGGACCAATTCAGTGAATTTTTAGTGTAAAAGGACCAAATTAAGTTTTTGACAAATGTAAAAGATCATAAGTGCAGTTTACTCTACTTGGTATGATTATCTGTTTCTTTTTTATTATTACGGATAAAATAATTTTCTCCTGACACTAATTAATATCACAACTCATGAAATGTCTAATTGAAAAAAGCTCATAGTAACATGACAAACATAAGCTTGAAATTCGGAGAACATGTTTAACAAGTCTTCCAAGTCTTATTCCTTTTTCAATTGAAAAAAATTACAATCTTATCCCTTTTATAAAAAAATAAATTGTGAATAAAAAATTATGAGGTTATAAATCATTATTAATTAATAATTTGAAAATGACATAAAATATTTTTTAAAAACCGTGCAACGCACGGGAATAGTACTAGTAGTAACATAATAAATAATGATCATGTATACTTAGAAATATTGCTCAATAAATAAAGAATATATATATATATATATATATATATACTTTATACAGATACATGGAGTCGAACTTGTATGAGTTAATTAATATTCAATAAGTTCATCATCTCTCTATAAAATAACTTTGTTCTGCAATCCTAATTTGGAACTAAAAGGGGAAAAAAAGGGACAGTCTTTACTCTGCAATAAGATAGTAATACTTAAATCTGCAATAAGATTAAAAAGAAAGAAGAAAGTCACTGCACGCACGGTCTGTCTCTTTAACATATGGCTGATAAAGATGATCTTCCTCCCCAAAAGAAGTCCAAGAAAAACTTCAATTGGTGTGCCCATTGCAAAGAGCGGAAAAAGAGTTGCCATCCTGATTGTTTTTGCGCCACATTTCCCTGTTGGAACAGAGGATAATTTCTGTAAAGTGAATCGAGTGTTCGGAGCAGGTAATTTTGAGTCCCAGTGTAAGCATTTTTAGGGGAGGATCGGCGGCCATAGAGGCCAGAATAGTCGACGCCGACATGTGGCTGAAACATCCTATTACTGGATTAGTTGGGGTATATGAAGAACTCCTCCGAGAAAATCAAGAACTTCGGAATGATCTTCATCGTTTTGAGGCCGATAGGGAGGTGTTTAAACGCCAATTTCTCTATCTAGGACAAAGCAACACGGGAAAATATTATTCAATACGCCCGTGCGATTCACATCGAATGTATATGTTGTTGACAGATTATATGATAGCATCATGGTCATAAAACATTCAAAAATGTTCAACCATTCTGACTTAACATTGTCGCATACTAGATACTAGATACCAAAAAAAAAAAGTGTGATGAATAAACGTAATTTAAGAACAAGCGGAGTAGGGATGGGTAAGATTAGGTTAGGAAGAGATAGAGAGGGGCGATCGTCAAACTCGAAAGATAGTACATATACTAATATATTCTATTTGGTTGACCGATAATAGCAGGCGTAGATGACCAATTGAACAAATGCACACGAGCCCTCAAACCCACTCGACATCTGCAAACAACAAAGATCATCATTTTGTAAATTGAGTTGCAGATGTATATATACTAGTACATATAATAATAATTATTATTATTACCCACACAATGTGCGAGATATAAAAATTCACGCTTATAAAATCATGTTATTATAATTAGGATAAGAGCAATAATCATGTAATAATGGTAATCAAGGACTCTCACTTTTTTTCAAAAAAAAATATTTATTAAAGAATAAAACTAATCAAAACTGAAACTAAAAGTTCGTTAGGCATCTATACAAAAATATACCAACATATAACCAAAAGTTTGATAGAACTTGACCAATACATGATCCAAGGTCACTAAAAAAACCTTCCCTGTTCTATCTTCATTTTTCTAAGTTTTTTGTATGTTGTATATCACCTTCACTTTAATTCCTGATGAGTTTCTTAAAAACCAACTATATTGTTCTTACTCAAGACTTGCGATCATCAACAACAATACATTTGTAGGTACAAACCTTGGAAACAAAATTCTTCACATTTCTTTTAACACATTTAAGACAAATTACAAAACCAAAAAACTGTCAAATGTCTTTAGCTCATGTTGTTGTTATTTAAATTCAAAAATTACAGTCCATAATGTCGAGTTTAAAACTGGCACTGAATATTTCAAATACACTTAAGATCATTGATATATACAAAACTAAAGAATAATTTTATTAGAATCTTGTGTTAATTTATTTTTATAGATAGATTTCACATGTATAAACCGAGTTTAACCTTTAAAGAGAAATTGCAAATGATCACAAATATCATCGTAATCAAACAACAAAAGAGTCAAAAATTGACAAGAAGGAATCAACCCCCAACAAAAGGCAACATGTATAGTAAGCACTTGGGACACGAAACATTGATCTAAATAATGAGCAGGATCCAGAATTTATTTGCTGATAGATTCTGGAACTAAAAACAATTAATCTATCATCAATTCATGTATAGCTGATTTCAGCTGTTGATTGGGCCATATATATATATATATATATATATATAATTCTTGGAGATGAACTTTGCAACTTATGTGATCTTTTATCTATCTATCTTGCTCCAAAAAGGGTTGTGAAATGCCTTTATTATTAATCGATATTATAAGTAACATGCTTTCATAACCTTAATCTCATTCCCATCTTGAATAGAGAATGTTAATTAGTCACAAGGTAGCCATAATTAATCTGAATCCCATCATGGATAGAACGTTATCAAGCCATACAAAACCTCTATATAAAGAGATGATATTTCAATATTATGTAACAAACTTTTTAGTCAGATTAACAATTCTTATAATCATAACTACATTTGTATGTACATATCTATTTGCTTAAATTCTCTACATTTATAATTGTTTTCACGTATACACGTTGTTTTTCCGCACTCCTAAAATTTTCCATACTTCCTCTCCCTTGTTTTCTATGCCAAGAGCAGGGATGGGTTCTCCGTCGCCAACTACCGCCGCCATAGCTTCCGACTGGAGGACACAGATTCAACCCGGAGGTCGGGAGAGGGTTAAGGACGAGCTATTTGAGAAGTCGATGAGAATTTTTGTTCAACATCACCATTGGTTGCCTGGAGCAAAGGTCTTGTCAAGTTGGAAACAAATCATGACGGACTTGGAGGAAAAGATATATAGGGAAGCAAACAGCGAGCCGGAATACATGACCACAATCGCTAAGAATGTGCTGATTATGGAGACTGAATTCCCCACCAAGGCGCCATTGCCCATTGTTGATAGCCATTCGTTTTATGATAGTACTAATTAACGTATTATCTATTATTGTATTATACTCACGAAATAGGTAATGATTTTTCTTTTTGTTTGTTTTAGCTCCCTCACGTGACTGGAAAACAGCTTCCATGCAAATCACTAGATCTTCTTCTATGCAAATCTGTGATGCAGAAAATTGTGATGCAAAATTACGGTTAAATATTAATTCCCTATATTTCCCTAATTCCCTAATTATGCAAAATTATGGTCTTGTGCACATGCACGGAAAACACTATACAACATTCCCTAATTCAACACTATACAACATTCCCTAATTCTCCCCTATTTTTTGCTCCTCCACTTCGTCACTATAGCAATTTAGTTAAACACAATGAACTTGTCATTGGGACAAATTAACGAGTAACTGATTAATTTGCTACCTAAAAATGAGTAAATTGAAGTAATAGCATTGAAGATCATCATCTCTCTCGAAGATTCAAGGAAACGAAAAAAAAAAAACCAAAGAAGAAGAAGATATTGGCACTGCATTTCTAAACTGTACAAACAAACATGCATATTTCATATTTGATATTGGCACCGGCATGTAATTATAACTACTAAGAAGCATGCCGATATCAACGCAGAAAATCCCCTCTGGGTTTGCCCTCTTCACATTTTAGATTTTACGCCCTAACGCCAACGGCTGTTTTTGAACGCGGACAAATTGTTTTTGATCTGGGTTTTTGAGACCAATTGGCGATCTTTGGGGGTTTAGGGTATTCCCAGCCAATTGGCGATTTTTCCGATCTTTGGGGGTGTAGTAACAGTGATGCTAATAATTATAGAGTAATGAGTCATATCATTACTCATGATATCTAGGGTCGAAGAGAAAATTAATTATTTATAAACAAAAAAGAAGTCAGCGGCGAATTTCCCAACTGATGTTGGATCAGTTAGTAATAAATCCTTCACCCTGTGATGTTCTATGACGTCAGTGGCGAATTTCTTTTGAGAGGCTAAATATATTTTCTCAATAAATGTAATTTCTGGTTCTACTAGGGTAGTAAGGTTTTAATGGAACTTAAACCCTAAAGTTAAATATCTTGATCATTGCGAGCCTAATGCTTAATGAAGTTATAATAGTATTGTTCATATATTTATTTTTCAAACTTATTTGTCAATTGAAGTTTAATGATTACTTGCAATATTATGCCACGCATACAAAGTTTTCTCTACCTCTTCTAACATTTTAAACAAATTCACGGATTACTCACAGTTAGGTTCCATGGAAAACAAGGGGGAGAGGGTGAAATTGCAGCAACCAATCTTGTATTGTCAGAGTAAGAGAGGAAACTCTAGGACTTCTTTTTTTACATACACAAATTGTTTCGTAAACAAAATCATATCAATTTCGCTAATTCACCTATTTCCAAACAAAATTTATCGTTGCATTTCAAAATCCCTTTTACCCTATTAAAGCAGGAAACATGATGCTGATGTGGCAATTTCTTATTAAAAGGTTTTGGCTCCAAATGCACCATATTGCACAAACCATTCTGCCACGTGTCACCCTCTTTTAAAAACAAAAAATATATTTACAATATTAACAAAGAGATCAGATGTCCATGTTCATTCAAATTTTGAATTTGACAGTAAATGGAACTTTCCTTCTCCACTTATTTAGGATTTTTAAAAAAATTAATTTTCGACAAATCAATTATCTTCATTAAAAATTAAATTCATTCCTAATCAGTTTTGATTAATTACATATTAATGTATTAGGTGGGAGGACGCCCCGGGCATTTATTCATTTCTAATCAGTTTTAATTATTTACATATCCCGTTTACCCTTTTAAAGCAGAAGACATGAAGCTTATGTGGCAATTATGTATGCATCTGTTTTGCCTCCAATGCACCATATTTCAGATTTCAGGAGTCTTTTTGCCACATGTAAGTCTCTTTAAATTAGAAGCTATATAATTCTTTTTTTAAAAAAAAACACATGTTTTAGATGTGACACTTATCCAATGAAAAAAATTCTACAAATAAGAATCAGTTACATTTCAAACGAATGGATGCATTAATTCAAATTCAAATGTCCAATCGTACAGTTTTGCAGGCTTAATATAAACAAAAAATAAAAAACACTAAATCCAGTAATTAAGAATAATGCATTATAAGCTAATTATTTATTATTCCCTTATAACCTCATATTTATAGGTATATTTTTTTAAGCCACAAACCATAGCATAAATGATATATACGCCAAATTAATTCCTCAAAAAATAGTAATTCAATTAGATTTTAATAAAATAGTAATTTAGAAGGGGCGCCCGGGCATCTGCCTGGGCCAAACATCTAGTATTATGATTATATATATATATATATATATATATATAATTCCTCCCATCGTCTAAAAAAAAGTCCACTTTATTCTACTGATTATTTATTTCAGAATAGGAGTATTAAGAGTTTTATTTGCCAGAGACGAAATTAAAGACCCCAAAATGCGCTTGGCCATGTCATCTTAAGGCACACTTTGAGACGGATGACCAGGATCATTAATCAACACGACAACGTTAATTTCAATTGTACTGCCTACAGATCTCAAATTCTCCTAACATAATTCAACCTTAATTGTATCAAGTAAAAATCATAGTATCAATTAGGGGTTGTCGACTTGATGTCAATTAGAAAATTAACTCAAACAAAAATGAAATGAACAGAAAAATGTAAATAAGAGAAAGCAAATATTTTCCATATTTCATTTTAGCCTCCATTATCTCCATCATCTCTTAATCATAATTCTTTTCCCACTTTACCAAATCAAAAAAAAAAAAAAACAGAAAGAAAAACTACCGCAAGTTTCTCTACACGTCCCCATCCATATCCTTTTTTTATTCCCACAAAACACAGAATCCTAACCTCTCTGTAACTCAAAATCCTCCATTTTCGTCCTTTTTTATATCTCAAACCAGAGAAAACATAGGAGCCATCCTCTGCCTGAAATTTGGCGAAGATTTCTCCCCTTTAGACGACGACACTACAATTTTTTCCCAACCACATGACATGAGTCATGATGACTCAGTCTCACGACGGCCAAATTCACGACCCTAAAAAACCCACAATCAACCACCCTTCTGAACCGCCTAAAATCCACCGCGATTTTCCCATAAATCCCGACGCTGATGGTGATGCAGACAAAAAACCCTCTTCCGCAGTTACCAATACTGTCGCTTCTGCCACTAATGAGACGAGGGCGTGTGCAGCATGCAAGTATCAACGCCGGAGATGCACCCCGGGTTGTGCTCTGGCTCCGTATTTCCCACCCGACCACCAGAAACAGTTCCTTAATGCCCACAAACTGTTTGGTCTTAGGAACATGATGAAGGTTTACAAGCAGGTCAAGCCTAATGAACGGGAGACTTCCATGAAGACCATGATTTTCGAGGCCGATATCCGGGCACAGAACCCTGTTGGCGGCTGTTATCAAATCATCGATAGGCTTCAAAAAGAGATCCAATTTTGTAAGGCAGAGTTGAGTTTTTATCTCAATCAGTTAGCCATCTTTCAAAACCTTAATGCCAGTGGTGGTAGTACAAGTGAAAACTCTGCCTTTCCCTCTGCCTCTGCCTCTGCCTCCTCCGGTGGATCTAATAAGGATCCTTCTTCCGTTGTGAATATTCCGAATACAGAGTTTAAAGGGTTTGATCTTGGGTTCCAATCCATGCTATTTCAGCCGGAAACAGGGGATGAGTTTGGAGTTAGTATGGCAGATTTTTACCAGGCAACGTATGGAGATGTAGAAACTGTTGCACCCCCTTGTGGTGGCGTTGTTAATCCTGCAGAGCAGTTGTTGCTGGGTGATGGAGCCGAAAGTATTCAGGGGTTATTGATTAACAATCCGTCCAAAAGAATTAAATCTGATTTAATCAAACAAGAATTAATCGTGCCTAAAAGGTAATACCTTTCGTGTTTAAAGTTCAATTATTGTCATTTCTTTACACTTCGGTGAGAAGAATTTTGGATCCCCAGTACAGTGTTAGATTACATTTGTGATTAGCCAAATAAGGAAAAATTGATCTTTTTGGACAGCAGAGTTTAATGAATATACTAGTTTGGTCGTAGTTGCTTAAGAACAGAGTGTAATGAATATACTAGTTTTGTCGAAGTTGCTGAAAAACTGTTTGATGAAAGGGTTCAAAAAACTTGGTGATACTATTTCAGAAGAGACAGATTGTAAGTTGTAAAATAGAGTATTTTTCAGTTGACATGATGATCTTGAGCCCAACTCTGCTACATTAACTTGATTCATGGTCATATAGGATATGTTTACTTGTTGATTTGATTAGTCCATTTTGCTCCGCAAGGTAGATGACTAGATATAAACATGCTTCTATTTTGGTTCTTAATTAATACAATCTCGAGATGTACATTTGCTTTGGTAATTTGTTGACTCCCTAAACGCATGTTCTTTCTCTTTCCTGTGCAGTGAGAATGATGTAGGGAAAAACAAAGTTCAGACCAATCGACAGACAGTATCAAATATGTGTTGATTTCCAGGAAGTTCTATTTGGTCACCATGGTATGATACTCGCCAGCATTTGTTGGTTGCCCCTAATAAATCTCATTGGTCATCATGGTATGATCATCACCACAAATAACTGTTTCCCATTGGTCGTCCTTTCTGTCGACTGCTGAAACTGAGGAAAACACCGGCTTTCTCCGGTTGAGGACGACGAAATGAGCCGGAGATTTTGGGTGATGTATGGGACGTTTGTTGATAAAATATCCCATGGAGGAAGATGATGCAGAGCCATTAGGGCTCTTAAAGCTCTTGGATTGGTTGAATAAGATGGGACCGGTTTGCAACACTGAATATTCTAACACGTTCATGCTTTTAATCTTTACAAACCAATGTTTCTGAATTTGGTGTTCTATTTGTTTGTTTCACATATTCATTCTCTTAAGCTCAATTTATAAGATTTGAAATTTGCAAGGGGATTGACCGTGGATTGATTGTTTCTCACGGTACGGAGAAGAATCGACTAATTGGTGATTCATTAGTTGATTATGATTTGCTAAGCATGTGACAATCTCAAATAATTTCGCACGCAACACATTCCTTAATGAATATAGATATAATTAATGATTCAATGAGTGAATGATGTGATTGCTTAATGTTTTAGAGGAGAAAATGTGGAAATGAAAGAAACTACTATTATAACATCCAAAATGGTGATAAATAATTAGTAAATAACCACATACACTTTTGGGGTTAAAATATAATTATGTGAATTTATGATGATACTAAAATTATTTTATTTTATTATATTTTTACAATGTAAACCAATGTAGTGAAAAATTAAATAAAAGTTTAATATTAAAAATTTATGACATACACAATCGAGCATCTTGTGAAAGGTTTAGTTCATTATTGCCTTATAATTAACCAAACATGATAACACACGGGTAACAAGATTAAAGTTAGAAGAAACAGAAATATGAATAAGAAAAAACGTAAATGGAAGTTCACTAAATTAGCCTTTGCCCTTCCACATAGGCCTCAAGTCGCATGATCAACGGGTTGTCTTCAAACGCCAGAAAACGTGAAGATCAAAGAACCAGGGTAACTTTAAAGCAAGCTAGCTATATAAGGGACTCTTTATCATAATCCAACATGCATGGCTGCGTAATAGGGAATTAATATACTGTAGTAACTGATTAAGCACGCATTCCCTGAAATTGGAAGCAATGAGTCTCTGGCGTAGGCTCGTTGCAAGTTAATTAGGGCCATTGTAGATTACTTGTTTTATTCTTTTAGTTCCCAGAATCGATCTTACGTGAAGTGGTGGGCTGTAAATAACGTATACATCATCTTGCTGTCTTCATTTCCAAGAAGACACATATAGGTCAGAGTAATGCTGTAAGCAATCATTAAAATCCTAGTACCATCATCAATTCATCATAGAAGAACCTTAAAAAAGACAAACTAAATAAGAAAAAAAAGGAAGAAAGAATTTGGCGGGAAACCAAAGTAGATAAAGAATTTGACCTGGTCATTCCTAAAAGTGCTCAATGGGGCAATGTGGTTCTGTAGCAAGTGGCAAGTGTCAGCTGCAAAACAAGACTCTTCCTCCTCTCTCCTTATTATTATAAGATATTTTAATTTTTTTAAAAAAATTTTTATTAATTGTATTCTTTTAACTAAAAATATATTTTTACATTTTTAGATTTTCATTTTCAATTGAATAAACAAGATAAATAAAAAAATCAAAATATTTTAAAATAAAGACCGAAGAAGCATTTTTTTTAGACGGCCCGCAGAGAGCATTATGCAATCATAATATAACGATGAAAATTGGAATATTTAACAATCTAAGGATTGCTACTCTGATATCAATTGTCAGGATCGAGATCCTTAATTAGGTTAATTTGTGAAGAATTGAAATAAGAGGAAGAAAACAGAAGAAAGAGGATCAAGAACAGAAGCAATTAGGGTTGGGAAAGAGAAGATAATAGAGCAAAAGGGGGAGAACAAATCTGTTGAGTCAATATACGGTATTGTAAATGTTAGAATAATCATTTAATTACAAAATTGCCCCCTTAATATTGAATATGATATTATAAACCCAGGGCCACGACATCGCACCACCGAATCTTTCCTTGTCTTCCCCTCTTTTTTACAAAAATCAGGTTCTCGGTTTTCCTGGTTGAGTCGTGATCGCAAAAGGTTTCCTTTGTTGGAATAGATTCTCCGGCGGCAACTGCTGAAAATACCACCACCGTCGCGGTTTCCGATTGGAGGACAAAAGTGAAAAATGTAGGGCGAGCACTCATTAAGACGTATGTGTTGCACAAGATGACGGATGCTTATTCGGCTCGTTTCCATGGATTGCCTCCATCATCTCAGTTGACAGGTTGGGCGGGAGAGTTAGCGTGGTTCGAGGAGAGTGTGTACGTGACCGCAACCAGCCGATCGAAGTATCTGACGATCCTCACTAAGCGGTTGCAGACTTTGATAGCTCAATATCCCCACAATCCCCATATCGTGGTTAAGGATGACTCTCCGATCCCGATCCGGGTTATGGTAGGATCCCGATCCCGATCACTAGTTTAGATTTTAACTTTAGTTCAATTTGTACTAAAAATGAAAATCCAAACTAGACAATAATTTCCGGACAGGGGGAGTATATATATTTCTGTCTTTAAGATGAATCACATGGTTGGTCATTTGAAAATGTTGTTTTGTGCACAAACTTTTTCTATACACTAATAGTATGGTGATTGAGTCTTTTATTAGTTGTAGATCCTGATGATCCTCTTTGTCTGTTTAATTTTGTCCTTCAGTTGATCTATCATTATTATTGGGGATGGCTGCTCCGCCCCCAACTGCTACCTCCAATGATGCCTCCGCGGATTGGAGGACTGCGATGCCCCGCCAACGTCGGGAGATCATTAACCGCAACGTGTTTGAAAGACTTAAGAAGCTTTGTGTTGAGCATCACGGTAGGTTGCCTAGTCCATTTGGGTTGTCAATGTGGGAGGGAACTATAGCAATGTTCGAGGAGGCGGTATATAATGCTGCAACAAGCCAGTTGGATTATCTGAGGATGATCACACGGCGTTTGCTGAGGTTCGAAGCTGCGTGTCCCTCCCACCCGCCGTAGATATTTCTTCATTGCCAGTCGATGAAGCAATTTATGGTAGACTCCAAGTTTTATTAGCTGATCCTTGAAAGTTATAATGATATGTGTAGAATCGTCAAAGTAAAAAAAAAAAAAAAAAAGGTATTGTTTGAAGTGTTCATTGGACTAACACCGAAGATTAAAATTTTTTTTATCCCAAAAATATCATGGATGCGGTACTGTCTTCATTCCCGGAGAAGACCACATATAATATAAGTCAGATTAATGTTCTAAGCAATCAATCCTACTGCACCTTAAAAAAACCAATAAAAAAAAAAGGGAGAAGGATTTTGGCGGGAAACCAATGTAGATAAAAATAAAGCCATTGATAAATTGTCCTGGCCATTTCTAAATATGATCAATTGGCCAACTGGAAACCAAGACTCGAATCACAGTCTGATGATGGGAGATTTGGCATATTTTTAGTTTTTAGTAGTATCTAGATTCCTTTTAATATGTGTGTAATGATCAAAATGGTCTTCAAGGGAAAACCAGTCTTACTTGTTTAAGTTGTTGGGGTGGAGCTTCTCAACTTGGTGGCTCAAGCAAGGCTCAAGGAGACCCTCAACTGAGATTCAAAATTGTAAATCTCTTTAGTAATCGCCTAATCGGATTTACATTAATTCTTTTAAACATCAAATCTACACATAACAATACCAATTTTGATTGGCAGCGACCAAGCAAAATTATGCCGGTGCATCGTCTATAAATATTTAAATTTGAAATGATATTTTAAGATCATATTACTAAGGTACAGATTTGGATAAATATCAATGAAGATACATTTGAAAGCTTACAAAATTATTTTAATATAAAAATAACCGGAGAAATATTATTTGGGACACCTTAGAATGGAAGGTAACCGTGATTTAGGATGAGTAAAGGATGTTTATGATATATATTATCATTTTAAAAAAAGTACTAATTAATAGTTTTCAGGGAAAAAAGAAACCAAACAAAAAATGTTACTCCCTCTATTAACAAATTATTGTTCATTTTAAATGTTTATTTTTAGTTCAATTTGTACTAAAACTAAAAATATAAATTGAACAATGATTTTGGGATGCCGCCCTAATAATCTGGGGCCTAGGCTTTAGGAGCTTCCACTTGAGCCTGCGCACATCAAAGGTTCAACCAAGCTCCATTAGCAACGGGTTAAATATAATTAGATTTAAGTACTTACATTTTTACCAGGGGTTAATGTGTAATATATTTTACGACATTTTGAAGGCATAAATATGGCAGACTGACTATAATGTGTATGAATGAATTGAATTAATCTGAATTCTGTCCTTCCTCCCAACTCCTCCTTTCTTCGGGTGAGGGTCTCCTGTGACACAAGTGTGTGCCACTCCCTGTGACAATTCACCTGTCCCAATTTTAATTCACACTTCCTGTCAAGTTAAAAATTGATAACTAAGTAAATTAGTAATTAATTAAACTATTAGAAAGAAGTTCTTAAGAAAAAGAACGCCGCCCTATTCTCCTCAGATCTACTCCTATCTCCCAATTATCAATTTAACTGAAGATTCTCAAACCCTAAGTGTTGCAAGAGATTTGAAGTACTCTTCATTGGTTGATGGAGTTTCGGCCACAATCCAATTTTGTTTGTGATTTTGTTCGAAAGACGTACGAAGAGGAAGATTATGATGATGTCCCTTTTGATGATGATGATGATCAAGGATTTAGAATTCAGCATCTTGAGCAGAAGAGAAATTTAGTCTCGGAGATTTGGAACCTCCTCTAGATTTATGGGGAAGCGGCGCTTGTTCTCTTTCTTAAATTTGGTTGGCACGTGAGCGGAATTCACTAGGAATGGATTTTCTGACAAAAGGAGAATCCAACGGGCTTGTGGGCTGAGACTTGCCGGATTCACAATGAATGATTACACCACCGCAACCGACAAGACTTGCTAGATCTGCCCGGAATGGATTTGCTAATCAAAGACCATTCTGGGACCATGCTTCTGAACCAGTTGTTGTAACAGATCATCCTCCAAGGTTTAAATCTGATTGGAATCTCTTCTTATGGAACTACAAGTAATTGTATTGGCCATTGATTCAGAAAAACAAAACATTCAACAAAAAAAGAATTGAATCGGTTTGAGGGGAGCAATGAAATTTGTGAGTTGGTGGCCTTGGGGCTGCAATTTATCAATGGTTTTGGTGACATTTTTTTTACTTAATTAATTATTAATTTACTCCGTTAATGAACGTTTACTTGACGGGAATGAGAATTAAATTTGATACAGGTGTCAGCCTGTGGTGGAGTGTCACAGGGAGTGGCACACAATTTGTGTCACAGGTGATCCTCACCCCCTTTGTTCCCCAATTCGATTAATCTTTTCACCCGGTTAGAGTTTATATATCTTTTCTAATCCTCCCTGATTCTGTTCCAAAAATCCCCTCTAATCCCTCCTCCTAATTCCCCGTCAGCATCACATCGTCTTAAAGTTTCTACAAAAGCAAAAGCCATTACTAATGAGGATTACAGTGCGAGGTTGAATTGAGTCTGTTGATTAAAATTCCTAGAAAGAGAAGAAATGATATATATAGTAGTGATAAAAAATAGTAAGAAAATATAGTGACTGATGTATAGTAATTATAGCCCTCTATTTTGTAGTTACTTAACCGTTGAAATTATATCTTTCTCGTAAAATTATATTTTTATCCTTCATTAATTAGTAGTTTATTTAGTAAATGTGGTGTATTTGTTTTTTCATTAGTCACTATACATTTTCACTATAATTAATCACTATCTCTATCATTGCTTTTCTAAAATGCATACCAACATCAAGTGAAAACTGTTTAGCCCTCAACTACCTCAAAGTTTAAGAGTTTTTGCCGAAAAAAATACTCCCCAAACCTGAGAAGACAGATCTAGGCATCGGGAGGCGGAGTTGCCAGAAATGGGCATGTCGGATTATTGAAATCCGACTTTCTAATAAACCAGATTCTTTAAATCCGACTTTCATTAGATTAGAAACTAATCATATTTTAATAACATTTTGGCATTAAATCGGATTTCAGGAATCCAATTTTCAAGCAATAAAATATTATTTTAAGAAAGGAATTTAAAATTACTTCGAGAAATAAAAAAATTTATAAATCGGAATTAGAAAATCCGTTTTACATGAAATCGGATGTCTAGAATCCGATTTCTGCCTGGAGACATAAATCAGATTTTCAGAATCCGAATTTAAACAGAACATTTTTAAAAAAAAGTGGGTTTCATTTTAGCCAGTCTAAACCTGTACCAAACAGCAGGAAACCAGACTTTACCAAAAAAATCAACACAAAATAGCACAAAACGAAACCACATGTCCTTTCTCATCGACTATCGTAGGATCACAAAATGGAACAATTCTCCGATCCGCGCTTGATTGGCCATAGTCGGTTTGTAAGGGACGAGGCATGTGTTTCTTTCTTCCACCTCCAATGTTCTTTTTGGGAGCTTTCTTTGGAGAGGGTTGCGGCTGTTGGGATAGAGTCGGTTGACTTTCTACAAGTCTCTGACTAGACACCGTGTTCAAAGCGTCAGGACCAATAGTCAAGGCAGTTAAGGAGCTATTGAGTACCTCCTCAATCATTGCATTAAGGGCATGGTCTCTGGTCGGGTACTTGGTACAATACTTATCAACAATGTGATAAATATCGTTGAGGGTGTCGGCCTACAAAAATGAAAAGGTGATATGAAATTTTTATTTATTTGGTTAGTAATAAAAAATAAATATAAGTTATTAATAAGTAAAATTAATTGAAATGCTTATATATAAAATTTCGCGTGCTGAAGATGGCTAATAGCCCTGAGTCCCGTACCCATATTTCTCCGGATCACTGATGAGTATCACAATTTGCCTATGAAACCAAGGGAGGTAATCAGTGACAGATTGAGGCTGCAGGCCCTCTGTTATTTCTTTACCTTCTACCATATTAGATATCCTATTATCCCAATGCGGGTTGACATCATCATGAAATGCCTTCCATCCCTTGCCTGATTTCCAAGTCCCCTTATTTCCTTTGTGTATAGCCCTCCAAACCTTAATATCACGACTGATCAATGGGTTCTGAGGTTGAGTTTGCCAACAATTAAACTGCTGCAAAACTCGGTTGGGCTCATGAGGTTCCCTAACGGATTGGAAGAAAATTTAAATCCTCGTTTTCCAAACATGACTGCCCCGCTTATAGAAAGCGGGAAGTTTCTCGAGAAAAGGAGTATAAGATACCCACAAAAACTGCATAAAATGAAAAACAACAAGCATGTCTTAAATGCAAAAATCAATAGGCAACGCTAATAGCATAAAATGACTGAATATAGAACAAAGCAAACTCTTCCAACTAAAAAAGGCAGCCCTGTGAGGAAGACTAATGGCGAGCAAAGCGTTTCATAAAATAATAGTATCTCATATAAATAACAATAAATAATCCTTTTCAGTATCACGCAACCCACACAAATCAACTAAGAAACCGAAATCCATAAAAATAAAACCATGCACCAAACATCCCAGAGTTAGTTTAGAAAAAATAACAACGAAAAAAATAAATAAAAAATTAATACATGACAATGAGAAAAAAATACTTACATCACCATCCTTTATAAGAGCAATTGATCCCTGATCGGTGATAAACCGCCCTTGGGGGCATTTGCATAAGAGAGCGGGCAATTCCACCTATTTAGACACAAGATACATGTGGTTGTGAGGAAATAGAAAAAAAAAATTAAATAAAAAGTTAAATACAAGAAATTTTCACGTGAAAATGCTTTACCTATGAGCTAATGGCGCTTCTGGATCCATAATAGGATTAGGAGGCACGACGTTCCTGATGGGTTGAATCCTTGGAATGCGCTCCCAAGCCCAAACCTGTAACAGTTAACAACACTAAATTTAAGAATGACAATAGCTAAAAAAAATCAAAATCAAAATACCAAAGCATACCTGCACCAATACAGCCCAGCCGCTCATGTCATTATGGCCGAATTGACGTGCATTACACATGCCATTATACAAAAACTCCAAGACTGCTGACTCTAAATCCTCAATGTGTATTAAATAGCACAGAGATGTCATGTTTCTACTTTTATCTGCGAACAAGAAGGAAGCCAATAAATATAGAATAAAATCCCGAGCCCTCTTGTCGTAAGCTTCATCATCATCAGGTAAGTATGCTGGCATTTTGCGTTTCAGCTCGGTTTCAAGTGGTTCCGCATATATCTTATAACGTTTGAAATGGGTAGCGCTAGGAGCAAAACCACATAAATTGTAACAATATTCAATCCATTGAGCCCTATCAAAACTGATTGTTCTTCCCAAGACGGCGGGACCATCCACGCGGAGCCCAAAAAACACCTCAGCATCTAGGAGGGTGATTGTGGCCTCGCCAATATAGAAGTGGAACGTGTGGGTCTCAGGACGCCATCGTTCCACCGAGGCAGTTATTATTGCATGGTCAAGGGTAATTTCTCCAATTTTCAAGATCCCCCCAAAACCGGCTCGGGTAATTCTATCTATTACAGGTTTAGGGACGTCTTTTACAGCCTCCCAGAATTGGTAATCAAATCTCCTACATTTCAACCTTTTTGACCTAATTTTTGGAGCTATATCTTCAAAGACGGCTTTAGACCTTTGGTAATCTTGCATATATAACAACTCCTTATTAACCGGACCCGGTTCAAGATATTTTCGAGTGTGTTGTGAGGATGAACTCGCCATATTCCTACACCTACATAAATTCAATAAAAACTACTATTCCATAGCTCAACTTCACAATATATGACTTTACACAGAATCTAAAACAAAGCCATTTCACAAGCTATAAGTTTGGTCAAATAAAGAGGAACAAAAAACAGAGAATATAACTCTGAATTGGCAGCCAATGACAGGGCACAACTAAGTCAGAATGCAAAACATGACGTCCTTGCAAACGGAAAACTCACAAGTTGGAAACAAAAAGTAAGGATAATAAGCTACATGACAGGACCGTGCAACCAAATACACAAAAGTCAATATAGTTTACAGTTACGATTGTGGCAACTAATTAGTCCAGATACAAACTTTCCATTACTTGGCAATGAAATATAAGAACTGATGTATAGTCTAATACTTGGCAATCATAATGTTCCTATTTTCTTCGAGTTGAATTTACATGCAAAACAACAAACAACTATAAGGAAAATGGAAAAAACAAAAGAAAACGCAATCCAACAGAGTAAACCAATACAAGTTCAATAATTGGCAATATTACACAATCAAGCAATACTTAAGTGCAATCAAATTGCACAATGACTAACATAGATACATTGCAGACAGAATGAGTAGCCACGATTCAATTCTATAACATCAACACTTATAATCAATTATCAGAATGAAGTACTGAAAGTTTAAGCAACTGAGCATTGCACTTACAATGAATCCAAAAGGAATCTGCCACCGGTGAAGAGAAACACACGTCGGATTGCCGGAGAGGACTCGAAGAGGAGTCGCCGAATTGCAGAGTCTTTGAGGGGAACACCGGGAAAGGAGAAGGAGGTCGATTGGATTGCCGGATTACAGAGTCGACGAGTGGAACACCGGATTGACAATAACTAATACAACAAAAATAACCACAACAACTGGAATTTGATAATAACTACTACATAACTAGTCACTAATGACACCATCTGCATCCCAATTGATATTGATTCTGGTTCTATTAGCTCGGCGGTGGGATTTTGGACACGCAGATACAACATCATCTTGAGAGCCACATCGGGTACATTCTCCTCGTGATTTGCATCCTTTGTAATCCATTTGCATTTTCAACCTCGTTTTTTGCTTCTGCCCTGGTCCTGCATTCATGATGATCAGTTCATAATCTAGGATGAGGTTCTAACGTGCCTGAGGCCATTCTTTCTCATTGGGGACCGGAGTAAAGTTTGCCCGACCGCTAAATTGTTCATGCTATGCCACTGTCCTGTAATGTGGATCCACTAGATTGATTGGTTGATCTCCGATGTCACGGCACACAGCTAGTGCGTGTGAGCAAGGCATCCTATACTCTTGCCACTTCTTGCAAGAACATTTTTTCTGTTGATATCTCACTGTTTGCATGTTGCCACCCTTACCGCCTAACCGCATTTTTGTTGTCACCTTGAACTTAGTATTCGGATAACTATCAACTTTGTGACTTGTGGCTCTCTTCTCATATTTCACAAAGTCCTCCCACAGCTCTGTAGAGACCAGAGTGATGCATTTTAACGATGCTTCATATTCTTCCAGGAACAAAAGCACAATTTTGTGAAAAGTTGCTTCCACCAATGCTCTAATAGGGAGGAAATGGACACCTTTGAGTACATTGTTATAACTCTCATATATGTTCGTCGTCAAATTACCCCAACGATGGTATCCATCCTTTACAAGAGTCCATTGGCATAGATCAATTTCTTGAATATAGCGATGGGCTTTCACATTGAATTGACGCGACTCTTGCTTGTGTTCTTTAAATTTTCTTAATGAAAGCTTTTCGCTCATTTCCCAAGACAACCGCCGGATTCTCTTGCTTTTGAATGTAGCTACCAAGTTGTTGCGGATGTGTTGAAGACAAAACCTGTGATAAGTTTGACCAGGTTTGTTCCATTCTTCCATATGGGTCATCGCAGCGATGATGCCTTTGTGCCGGTCGGATATAATACAAACAACTCTATCCTTCACGACCCGATGTCTCAAATGTTTCAAGAAGAACGTCCAGCTTTCCTCGGGCTCCTCATCTACGAGCACAAACGCGATTGGCAATATACATTTATTCGCGGTCTTGACCATCGCGGCAAGTAACTTCCCCTCGTAGCCTCCACGCAAGTGCGTACCATCAATACTAACAACCGGGGGGCATTTCCAAAACGTATCAATAGTAGGTTTAAATGCCCAAAAGACATATTTTTATGTCCTTTCTTTCTGGGTCCAATCTTTTTGCCACTCTTGCTCTACCACTATGCCCGGATTGCTCTTTACAAGTGCTGCGAAGTACCTAAACGATAAATAAAACCGAATGTAGTCAATGACACACAACCAAACAATCTTAACAAACAAACATATGCATAAACACACACACAAAAAAAAAAAAACAATACCTTAGAAAATACACAAAGTTTGATACCCAATCGCCATAAACAAGCTCGGTTGTTTTTTGCCTTCCGCCCCATACCCTCTTGTAATAAACATCCACATCTAACATCTCTTTCACATGGACTTGAACTGACGCGACACTATAATCCGTGTCGACTTTAACCTTATACCTGATGAGTTGAGCAATGAATGAAGCACTCACATTCCGATGATTATTCTTTTTGGTGGCGTTCAAACAATTGTGTACATTGCTCCATTTCACCATTTCCCACAACTCGTGGTCCTTCAACGAGGCACGCATCTGCCACAAACATGGAGTACAACCTTCAACATGAGGGTGTTTTAAAGATTTGCACTCCACAGCCCACGTTCTCCGGTCACTATCATTAACCATATACTCCCTCTGTCTTGAAACACTCCACGCCTTTATAGCGTCCTATACTTCTTTCTTATTCTTGAAGCAAGTGCCTAACTTTATGGAATCGGGTGTCCCATCCCACTTAGGAAGACTGAATTCATCTCTGTCAATACTGGACGGATCCCATTTTCCCATTTCGCTATATTTGCGCTGCCCTGGTACGGAAGTTAATACTTCTTCTTCTTCAAACTCCTCGGATTCATAACCGTTATTATCACTTTCTGAAGACACTGAACGCCCTTCCTCGCTTTCACCACTCTCTAATGTGTAGTCCAAATCATTCGGATCAGTATAATACATATAATCCTCATTAGCAGGGTACTCGTAGCCCGGATCACTGTGGTCTTCCATACAATCCTCATTAGCTGGATTTTGAAACAACGACCCATCCCGACTAGTCCCTGCTTCATCATTGGACCGAGAAGTACCCATGCCCATTCAGCGTGAACCACTACCATGCGCATTGCCTGTCGGGTTCCATGCCCTCTCAGAATGAGTAATATCCTTTGTATACACATAAAAATCCAACCATGCACTTCCAGAAAGAAAAAACAGGACTTCTAAAGATGGTTCGTCCTTGATTGTAGCGTAACGCCTTGACCCGTTACCGCTACTATCAAACAATAGTGACATGTTCAATTTCCCAATGTCTCTATCCCACCTAGCTCTTTCACAAATCCTCCTAACCAATTCATTGTAAAACAATCTTCGCTCAATCACCATAGATGCATCCGCCAAGTTATTAAAAGTATTAATAACTTCATTCTCTATAACAAACTTACTCGCCCAAAACACATTCAGAATGTATAGACCGTTAAACGCTATTTACATCTGTTGATTAAAAAAACAATCATTTGTCAAATGTTATGAACAATTTTAACCGAATAAACCTAAACCCTAAATACAAAGAAACAACACGCTAAAATCTCAAAAATACACAAAGTTTGAAATTCATCATCTTCAACACACGTGCATATCCATACATTCTCAAATCAACCATAACATTTTGCATAAAACATCACATTTTGTATACAAAATGGTAAAAAATCAAAATTTTCTAAGTCTATAAACAATGGTTCTATGAAAACCATTGTTTATCACATAAAACATCACTCATTCTATTCAAAAACCATAAGAATCATCACTAACCTCCTTTTGATGACAATTCAAGACTTTACTTCTGATAATCCTTGGAGAAGATTCCCAATTTGCCGCCCAAAGAACCCTCTTGAACAAAAAACCCAACAAAATTTCATCATGTGAACAGTGAAACCCGTTTTCCACTCTTTGATAATAAAAACATACCTGATTTCAGAAATCCGATTTAAAACAAAAACGGAAAGGCAAAATCCGATTTCAAAGAAGCCGGATTTCAGAAATACGATTTAAAAATAAAACCGGATTCTAGGAATCCGATTTTAGTTAAGTCGGATTTTCAGAATCCATTAGTATTTATTATTTTCGCCCACCTCCATTTATCATAATAAATATAAATTAGATTTGCATTCAAAAATTTCCCGCGCATAACAGCTAGAAGTTCGATTTGTTTTTTTATTTATTTTTATAAAGGTTTAATAAAATCAGATACTTGAAATCCGATTTTTGTTTTTTATTTTCTATCTTTTTGAAATTACAGGAAAATAATATTAAAATTACAATAAAATAATATTTTAATAGATAAAGTAAATCGGATTTACGGAATCCGACTTACAAATTCAATTAAGAAATCGGATATTCAGAATCCGATATGCCTAGAAAATGTCCACCTACTGCAAGGGAGCCTAATATATCTACTCTTTGTCCAGGAGCATTTTTTTGAGAAACACCGCAAAGTTTAAACTGCTTCACCTTGTTTCGAAATAATAAAAATTCAAATTATATAATTATTTTGCAAAATAAAGAAATAATCGCCTCGAGAAAAAGAATCGATATAAAAAATAAGCAAAAAAAAGTATAAAGAGGGAAATGCGTGAGAATTTAGAATTTAATGATATTTTAGTCTTTTTTATAATCTGTGCGAAGTTAAAAAAGTTAGGTTTAGCGAAAAAAAATTATTTACCGGAGCTTAATTGAGTTTTAAAATTCTTGTTGGATTTTGAAATGACGAGGACTCCACTCCACCGTCTACAGCACCTTAATAGCTTTCCAATTTAAGAATGGATTTATTTTATAAATTTTCATTTTTTAAAAATTTTTATTGGAGTACTAAGACTGAAAAAGGGTCGACATTTTTGACCCGTTGACTCATTTACCTTAATCCCACCAAGATCCCCTTGTCTGGATTCCTCCTGGTCGGCGCTGGTCTCTCAACACTCAAACAGCGACACAAGTTCTCTTTCTCTTTCAAAGCTAACAAGGTATCACGGTTCTACTCAGCTTCTTTTTTTTCTTTTTCTTTTTTCCTTTCTTTTTCCCTTCATTTCTTCTGTGAAATGATAAAGCATTCTTCATTTTTCTGGTCTGCTTATTTTAGTAGCTTAATTAGGGTGGAAACTGGAAACCAACTAATCCAATAACTGATTGTTGCTGTGTTTCAGTATTCATTATCTTCATCTGGTTGTTAGGTTGTAATATAGTGTATGCATGTTGTTTTTTTATAGGTGTTAACAAGGACTCATAAATAGTGTTAATTCTGTTGGTAAATTTGGTAGTAAGCAGAGACAGAGTGGGGAGATGGTGAAGAAAATTTTGGCTAATGTCGATGATTGTTTGGGAATTAATTCCGTATTAAAGGAATTCTACAGCATGTGGTTCTCCAAGGATGATTTCTGCGACGATGATGGTGGTGGATGTTGGGATTCACTCCGTCTTGTCATGGAGGAATTAGAAATTCTGCGTCCACATTTTGCTCTTCTGCCCGCACTTACTTATGGTGCAGACCTACAGAGGGCTCAAATCCTTTGCTCTCTCGTGGATTTCAAAGCTGTACTCAAAAGGGCAACCTTGGATCTCAGAAGAATTTGCAAGAGAGGAAGAGCCGGCGGGACCAAGTGGAGGGTCAAGAACTTGTTGCGCGTGGTTCAAATGTTTCAAGATTCCATGCCTCTTTTCAGGCCTAATATTGCTAGAGCTTTTGGCCAGATTTCTCAACGTGCAGAGTCCCGCGTCCGCTGGACTCATTTTTGTTACTGGAGCCAGTTCTTCAATCCTCATTTTATTGATATGACCATCAGTTTCTTGTGCCGGAGAAAGGAGGGCTTGCCGTTGTCCTTGAAGACTTGCTTGGAGGCACTCCCAAAAACCCACTTTTCCCTCGATTTGTTTCTCAATGATGTACTGCCAACTTCGTTTGATGGCAACAGTGATTACTGCAACCTCCTCAATCACATTGGGGCTTTACTTGTTCAAGCCGCTTCTCATCTGTATTCCTGGTCAGTTAATGAAATGGATCAGGACTTGGTTCAGCAGGAAACAGTTGTGAATGATCTGTTGAAGAGTTTGACCCCGACAACCCCAAGGGTGTTAGGCATGTTTATTAGAGTCCTCAGGATTTCCAAAATCTTGAAGTCTTGGGAAACTATAGAAGCCGCTACCCACTTAGTAAATTTTCTCATCCCGGCTGAAACAGAACAAATTTTGTCATCATCTGCTGCAACTAAAATATTTCAAAAGGCACTGATAGGCCTAGTTTCATTCCTCATTGATGCATCGATTTTCTCTAAGAAAGAGACAGACATGTGCCAGGAGGTATTAAAAGAAACTATGAGTGTAGTTCGTGAGTTTGGATCTCTTAGGCATTTACTTTATGCCAGTGATGACAGAGTCTCCAAGCAAACCAGGCTAGCACTTTTCAATTTGTTGCACAAAATGGTCCTTCTGAACTTAGAGGTGCTTCTCTTGGAACTAGAGGCACTTATAGAATTTGAGCCACAACTAAAGGTGCAGAAGGACCAAGAAAGTGCCCATCGTTTCAACCTCCTGCAGAAACACAATGCAGTATTAAAGATCCCCGTGCAGGATCAACTCTGTGTTCTTCATGAGGGGTTGAGATTCCTTAGAGCGTTTCTTCCATATGCACGCCAATGTGATCAATTGAAGTATCTTAAGCGAATGGAAGCACTTTGGATGCATATCGAAGATCTCACTAGAGACGCCAGCCTCATGTACGATTCATTTTGCCTGGCTTCAATAACGCAGAAGGTGGCCATGAGTGAGATTCATAAATTGCAATTGAAGGTCAATTTTCTAAACATAGAGGTATTTTTCATGGAGCTGCTGGAGACTAAATCCAGCTTATTTTCCCACCTTGAGGGGAAAGTTAAAGTATTTTATGAAGGGCTAGTATTCATCAGAACATTCATAATGAGTCCCTTAGACGAGGATGGGATACTAATCTTACCAGACATCAAAGCACTGCTCATTGAGGTTAAATCTCTCTATTACTCATTTCATGAACCGGGGAACCTGCTCCTGACATTGGAGTGCAAGCTCTCCAGTTTGGTAGAAATGATAATGAGCGTCAAAGCTGATATCACAGAGAGGTATAAACGTATTCGACTGACATCTCAGTGTAATTTTCCAA
The DNA here is from genome assembly GCA_949775105.1 of Oldenlandia corymbosa var. corymbosa. Lineage (NCBI taxonomy): Eukaryota > Viridiplantae > Streptophyta > Magnoliopsida > Gentianales > Rubiaceae > Oldenlandia > Oldenlandia corymbosa. The sequence continues at coordinate 6,040,058 of OX459119.1, read as the reverse complement.
ATTATAGTGGATTAGATTTTATAGATTTTATTTTAGAAAACCTGAAGGAGCTGTTGGCTGGGAAAATTCCCACTATTGACTCTATAATGCATCACGTGGAAGTTATCCACAATGAGATGGAAGATATTTTGAATTATTTCCCCAGGAATGTGGAATGGCAGCATGACGAGGGATCAGATTTGAAAAGTCTTGCGAGAGCCATTATAAGTGTTGCATGCCAGGCAGAATATGTCATTGATACATTCACGGTTAGTGGTGGTGCCGTCTGGTATCATGTATTATGGCTTTCTGATCTGATAGAAGAGCTCAAACTCCTTAAGGTTCATGCTTTGGAGATATCCAAGAAAACACCTGATCAGGCTGACACCAGCGTAAAAAATGTTGGGCAGCCTTTAACAAATGTGACATCTGTAACTTCTGCCCCCTTTGTTGGTGAAATTGTTGTTGATCTGCATGATCAGGCTAAATTGATAATTGATAAACTCATGGCAGGATCAGCACATCAAGATGTTGTCTCCATTGTTGGCATGCCTGGTTTGGGAAAAACAACTTTAGCACAAAGAGTTTACAATGATCCTTCAGTTGTCCACCATTTCCATATGCGTGCATGGAGTTGTGTATCTCAAAATTATCAGAAAAGAAAGTTGTTGCTTGACCTATTGAGTAACCTGATTGAGCTTAATGATGATATTCATGAACTGACTGATGATGACTTAGATTTCAAGTTGTACCAATGCCTGAAGCAAAGAAGATACCTCATAGTTTTTGATGATTTGTGGAGCATTCAGCCATGGAATGATTTGCTACTTTCATTACCTGATGACAACAACGGAAGCAGAATATTGATCACCTCTCGTCTCCCAGACGTGGCTTCGAAAGTTGCGCCTGGTAGCGTTCCTCATCACCTTCGTCTACTTTCCGAGGATGAAAGTTGGGAGCTGTTGCAGAAGAAGTTGTTTCAATCCCAAGATTGCCCTGATGGACTAATGGAAGTAGGAAAGGAAATTGTGAGAAGCTGTAAAGGACTACCTCTAGCAATTGTTGCGATATCTGGTCTCCTTCAAAGGACAGAGAAGACACAAGATTGGTGGAATCAAGTTGCAGAAAGCTTAACTGCAAAAATTGTTGATAGTGCGGAAACAAGGTGCATGGACATCCTAGAGCTGAGCTTCAAGCATTTGCCAAATCATTTGAAGCCGTGTTTTCTATATGTTGGAGCCTTCTTGGCTGACCAAGAAATTCCAGTTTGGAAGTTAAGAAGTTTATGGATAGCCGAGGGATTCATCAAAAAGACCTTTATGAAGAGCTTGGATGATGTTGCAGATGAATACCTTAAAGATCTAATTGGTAGAAGCTTAGTTATGGCTTCAAAAAGAAGTTCCAGAGGAGGCGTTAAAACATGCCGTGTTCATGATCTGCTGCATGCAATGTGCTTGGCGAAGTGTAAAGAAGACAACTTCCTGTTGTCAGTTGATGGATATGATCAACATTTTAGTTCTTCATTTGAAGATTTGGATTACGGTGTTGATTTGAGTTATTCTTATCCAGCAAGTTCGATAACATACAAAACAGCAAGGTTATCCATCTATTCCAAGAGGAATCATTTTGTTATGTTAAGGCCGTCAGGTGAACAACTTCGCTCCCTCCTTTTCTTTGCTTCCACTGATACCTACCCAAGATGTCCATATGATATCTCCTTCATTCCACTCAATTTCAAACTTCTTCGGGTTCTGGATTTAGAATGCATCAATTTGGGTAATTCTTTTCCAACTAATATTGAAAATTTGGTTCATTTGAGGTTCTTGTCAGTTTGCGGTGATATAGACTCGATTCCTGCATCAGTTGCCAACCTTTGCAACCTTGAAACCTTAATTGTGAAAGGATTGAAAGGTAAGGTTGCACTACCAAATGCAATCTGGAGCATGGTAAAGTTGAGGCATATTCATGTGAAAAATTATGCTTGTATGAGTTGGGAAGACTGTTGCTTTGGTGATTTCTTTCGTTTTCCTCTGCATAATCTTATTAGTCTTTCCAACCCATATCTTTATGGATGTGACACGGAGAAGATCATGAGGATGTTGCCCAAACTTCAGAAACTCAGATGTGTATTTGCACAATCACAGGATGGTACTGGTGACAGCAATGAGTTCTCAGGCCTGCAGTTTCTGATGGAGCTTGAGTCACTCAAAGTGTATTACTCTGGTAGGATTGCTCATTCAAGAAATCTTCAGCTCCCCCTGAATCTTAAGAAGCTAACTCTGGAGCAATTTCGTTTACCTTGGGATCGAATTTCAGAAGTAGGAAAGCTGCCCAACCTGGAGGTTCTCAAATTACTGTCTAGATCTTTTGAGGGTAAAATATGGAACATGAGTGAAGGGGAGTTTCTTAAACTCAAGTACTTAAAGCTTGATAATGTGAATCTAGCCCAATGGAACGCCTCCAGCGATCACCTGCCTGAGCTTGAAAGGCTAGTGGTGCAAAAATGCAGACAGCTGGAGGAAATTCCCTCTGATTTTGCGGCTATTGAGACATTGGAGGTGATTGATATACATTTCTGCCGACCTTCTATTCAAGAATCAGTTAAAACCCTTATGGCAGAAAAACTCGATTTTGGGCATGATGACTTCAAGGTCTTCATTGATGGTTCCAATTGGACTTTTGACATGTGTCCATAGACCCTTGTTCAAGCATTGCTTGCTGACCAAAAATTTTTATGACAATTTCTTAGAAAGGTACTTGTTATACTCTGCAAATATAATCCTTCTACATACATTCTTTCTGAACATGTCCATTTTTAATTATTTTCAGAAAGTGCTTCATTTTTTAATATCTCCGATTGGATAGCTACTTCTCATAGTTAGTCTTCGTTGTCTTAAGTCTGCCTAGCAAGTAGGTGAGCAAACTAACTAATGTGATTACTTTTAAAATGTGGTCACTTTTGCTGTTGGGCTAATTTTCTTCCTGATGGAGCATAGAGATGGATAGTAAGTTCTTGTGTTTTAGCTTTATAGGAACCTAGAGTTTTTCTTCTGTGGAAGAATTGTTCGTGCTGCAACATTTCATTTTGCGGAAAGGCTTTGTATTTCTGCAATATAGATTTCTTAACTGCTCGAATTATCCATTCGTTGTTCCTAATTGTTCCCAAGGCTTTATATTTGCGCAGCTTTTCTGTAGGTGCCTCGTTTACAACTGTAACATTGTTGCTGCTGCAATTTGAGTTTTATACTTTGTGTTTCTTATTATGCATTCCTATATTGCTTCTGTTACGTTCCGATTACACCCTAGGATCAAGGCAATGATATTTAGAGAGAGAATTCTTTATTAAGTTGGGCTTTATCCGCATCTCTAACAAATATGCAGCCACTCCCCATTTTGCAATGTTTTGAAATTGATGAAGTTTCGTTAATGCTCTCTTTGCACTTTAAAAAGCTGCAATTAGCAAATGTGTGGGAAATCTCATGGCAGTTTTTTTTTTAGAGGATTAATAGTAGTTCCTCACTTACCTTTAGTATGACTCGAACCTGTAATCTATTAGTGACTCATGAATTGAGGTTTATTTTAGGAGTTAGGACAACGTAGAAAACCATTAAACAATCATTCTTTTAGGCTACTACTTCTAAACCATTACATTTCAGTGAAGGCTTTTGAAGCAGTTCAATACAAGGATAGTGAGATTGGAAAATCCAAGTTTTTTATTTTTATTTTTTATTACAGCAACGATACTCAATTTCATTAAGAAAAACATATCAAAATATACAAATTGGAAAATCCAAGTTCTTGTGTTGAATTCTTTTCTCTATCTTTTTTTTTTTTTTTTGTTTAGTTATGTGTTGAGTTCTAAAAATAACACCAGGACTCTCCATTTTGTCATTCTACCCTTTATGTGCCGCCCACCTACAGATGTACTTAAGAGTTCACTTGTCTAATGACTTCAAATCATATAAATCTATAATGCAAATCTCTTATCAGTCATGTACAATCAATAAACTAATTGTTAACTTTGTCCTGGAATTTGGTGAGCCTGGCCCTTCATCATATATTTATTATTGAATGTACATCAAAGATCGTCCCAACGTATTGCGACTTTTTCACATTACGAAGGAAATGTCTGTTGCGCATTAGCCACAAGTGGGTTTAAGATGGTTGTTACAAAGACAAAACTTCATGAGGTCCCCTAATCTTCAAAATGTTTGGTTTTGTTTGTCGTTGAAATGACAAGGAGTCCTCTTCAATACCACAATGAGATTCCTCTGATCTTAATTATAAGGCATAGGAAAAATCCGAAAGGGAGAGTAAGCAAACTACAGAGGACAAAACAAATAGAAAAAACAATCCTATCTTTATACACACATGAGAATTCAATTGTCTGAGTTTGAACTTAAAAATTAAAGCATAGTTTTGAACCTAAATTCAAAGAGAAAAAGGCCTAATTCCCTCTCCCCTTTTTGTTGTTATGTCTTGAATCATCTTCTGCACAGCAATCATTTTGGGACGATCTTTTGGGGATGAAGCCAAGCAAAGAATTGCTACTTCCAACAATGCCATCATTTCCTCTTCCATCTCTTTATGTCTCACCAGCTCGAAATCAAACACGTCCCACGTCCATTCCTCACGAGCAACACGCTGAACCCACTTCACCAAACTTGTTTCCCCTTCACTTGTTGCCATTTTTCCGGTCAGAATCTCCAACAAAACCACCCCGAAACTGTAAACATCGCACTTCTGCGAGTACTTACTACCGGCAGCATGGTTTGCCGGAAGCAATTCTGGAGCTTTGTAAGCATTGTTCGTGGAGGATTGAACTTGCAGTAATTGGTGCAAGCCAATGTTAGAGATGCATGGATTTCCCTGATCGTCTATGATTACGTTTGATGATGTGAAATGCCCATGGTAGAGCTTCGATTTTGTTCGATACCCATGCAGAAAAGCAAGGCCTCCTGCAGATCCTAATGCAATTTTCAATCTCGCAGGCCAATCTAGAGGCGTTCTTCCAGGTCCGCGATTTCCTGCAACATTTCATACTCGATTAACAAACATTTAAGTTCAGCCTGGAAACATGACACTAACTTAAATCTATATCACAAAGATTACACGTTTAAATTTAATTAACACTAGAACGTGACTAATTTATGTCACGAGTAACACGATCACACCACAAAATTTGCGATCTTTGTCAAGTTTGCCCACTCGAATCAAAATTACTATTCTTAATTATACGGTAATGGCCATTTCTAACAACTTGGTTGACTGATGACCCCTCCTAACAAGCATCAAACATTAAAAAACACTAAACACGATCTGATTAGCACTAACACGCATCAAAATGACCTAATTAGCGCTCCTAACACGAATCAAAAGGGCAATGTGAGATCCATACACAATGTCATACTAAATTAATGAATGCAAAACTTAAGGGTAAGAACATACCATGCAAGAGATTGTGAAGGCTCCCATTCTGGAGATAATCATAGACCAAAAGCAGCTCCTCCTTGGAAGAATAATAGGCTCTGAGGCTAACAACATTTGGGTGCCTTAATTTCCCAATCTCATTCAAGAACCCATCCACATCTTTAATCCTCCATACTTTCTCCCGGACCCTCTTGACCACCACCACCTCACCCTGGTCCAGCGCCACCCTATAAGTGGTCCCCACGTTTCCTTTTCCCAACATCTCAGCTGAAGCTTTCAACAACTCATCCACCTTGGTAAATCCCTTGCATCCCTCAAAACAGACCATTTCCCCTCCGGCGTGGGCCCGGGTGGTGCCAATCGGAGTACTGTACGCTCTCCCGGTGGTTGTCCCCGTTGTCGGTTTCTTCTTCGCTTCTCTGTTTTTGCGACTGTGTCTCCTCTTGTAATAACAACAGCATGCAATCACGGAAAGAATTAGCGTTAGTCCGATCGCATCTATCAGAATGATCATCAGAAGGGTTATGTTCTTGGATCCCTTTTTCTTTTTCACGTCGGTGACTCCGATGGGTAACGGCCCCCTTCCGGCATTCGGGTTGGGTATCTCTGGTTTTAGTGAACAGTCAGATAGCAATGGCTTGCCGCAAAGATGGGAATTTCCAGCGAACGAAGAGGCGGGAAACTTCGACAGCCAAATTGGGATCCTTCCGGAGAGCCCATTGTCGGAGACATTGAAGTCCAACAGTGACTTCAGAGACGAATTGCCTGAACCGAGGGAACCGTTGAACCAGTTGGATTCGAGCCGGAGAGTGAGCAAGTGAGCCAGGCGACTCAACTCGGCGACCGGTATTTCGCCGGAAAAGTCATTGTAGGAAAGGTCGAGGCGGCGGAGGTTTCGGAGATTGGAAATGCCGGGAGGGAACTCGCCGGTGAAGTGGTTATGAGAGAGGTAAAGGTGCTTAAGGTTAGGCCAGGTGGTCGTGAAATTGGGGGTGACGGAGAGGTGGTTGTGGTGGAGGCTCAGGTGCCGGAGATGACTGAGCCGGGACAGAATCTGGGCCGACCCGGTTAAGTTCAAGTTGTCGAGAGCCAGCTTCGTGACCCGGAGAGTCGTCGGGTTGCACGTGACCCCGAGCCATGCAGAACAGAAGCTGGAAGTGGTGGAATTGGACCATGAATTCAGTGAATTTGCAGAATCGGAAGAAGATTTGAAAGCTAACAAAATGGAAGCATCATCATTATCAACCCAATTGCCATCTGAAACAGAGATAGAAAACGAAGAAGAGGAAAAGAACAAGAAGGCAAACAGAAGTAAAAGTAGAATCCGGCAGCTTGACTGTGTTCCACTCCCAAGTCCAACAACTACTTCCACCATTTTTTTTGTTCTCTGGTGTGTGACTGTGTGTGAAAAATGGAATCGTTCTTTTTTTAAAAAGGGGAGGAATAAAGAGAATGGATTCTTTTGGGATGACATGGAGGAGATCTAGCCGTTGGTAATTCAGACATCTGGAAAATGACGTGGCAAATGCTGCCAAATAAAAAGTCTTTTAATTAATTTTTTATTTTTCTGGGTTACTTTGACTGTGGTGGTTTCAGTGGTGGGGTCGGGGTGTGTTTGCTGTTGGGGCCCCGTAAACCCAAATAAATTTGGGAGAAAAGACAGAGCCGCGTTAAAGTTGATATCAGGGGATTGATTTTATTCATGATCGGGAAAATTGGGGAATTCGTTTTTTGATTCCTCATTTTCAACATTTGGTGAATGTCATGAAACTTTTTCACAAAGCACGATGATTACTGTCTCTACTACTGATTTACAATGTCTGGACTTTCGAGTTTCAATAATTTTTTTTACTTCATCCTTCTCAAAAATACTACCTGATCCTATGATCCACAGGCTATGTAGTATGTTTCTTCAGTTTATAAATAATTATCTTATTCATTTTACAGGGTATAGTTTTTTTTTCCAAAATCTTGAATAAGGATGGAGTCATTTCATTTCAGAAATAGTACTGATTATCACACTTATGTATCTTTAAGGTTTTTTTTGTTTTTTTTTAAAATAACAATGTATTTTTACCTGTTAAAGAAACATGTTTCGTAAGATACTCGGAGACGTAATTTAAATATTACGACCCTTAAAAGAAAGAGAGAGCAAATGAATAATGTTGATTGTATAGAAAATTAAATAAAATTTTTACAGACTTTCGATTAATGTACTCCATCAAAATAAGGAAAGGAAGTCGACTCTCTTTCCCATCAGATGCAACACGTTTTAACCATTTCTCTTTCTAAAACCAAGAGAGAGAAAGTCCTCTCTTTTTCCTTGTGAAAAAGGTCTTTTTTTCTATACCACTATCACAAAACACGCTCCTCTAAAACAACTCAATTAGCCCCCGGTTTCCCCTTTAATCCCCATGCATGTTGTTTTCCGGCTGTTATGGACTACATGGCAGCTTCTGGATAGACTTGTTGCCATTTGGACAACATACAATAAAATCTCCACTATCTTTAGTTAGTTAAAACCCCTGAATCCCTTGATCAGATCTACAATATTGGACTCATGTTTCCTTTAACTTCTAAAACACCTAAAAAATTCCTTTATTCTCTCCTTTTGTTTGTTTGTTGTCTCTAGGAATCAGATTCCTTTTCCCAGTTCATAAAAGCAAGTCCCAAAATCTTCTATTCTTAAAGGCAACTTTCAAACTCCTTGAGCCGCATTTTCAACGGAATCCGAAAAGTTCGCTTCCTTTACTGCTGCCTTTTCCAATCTTTTTCTTAAGTATTTCCTCCATCGATTTCATTTCCTTCTTCTCTTTCTTCTGACAAGTGTTCTACTTTCCTCAGGTTGTTCATCCATATACTTTCTTTGTTCTCTGCATTCTCTCTATTTTTCCTTTGTTTTCACCTAGATCCAGCATGAGTTTCCGGCATGCAATGGATGATGACTCTGTTACAGCTTTGTCTGTACAAGGGGATGACTATTCTGAAGAAGAATATGACTTTAATCCGGATACTGAAGTTCATCCTCAGTTTATTACCGATCCACACTTGAGATCTGAAAACTTCATGCTTACAGAGGAAAATACTCGATTGTTCCGAGATAATCTCCGATTGTCTCTTCTGGGATATCTCTTTGATGACCAGGAAGTCACTGATGTTTCAGATGCAGTGATATATAACGAATCACTGGCCAATGTACTCTCGTGTACTTCACTATGATAGGAACTTCTTCATCATCAAATTTATTTCTCGGGCAAATCTGCTTACAGTTCTTAACAACGGGCCATATGCAGTTAATGGTGGTCTCCTTGTCCTCCATCGATGTTATGATGATGAGGATATCAGTTTGGACAGCATCTGCATCACCAAACTCAGTCTCTGGGCACGCATGCATGGTGCTATTCATCACCTCCCTCAACTATTTGGCAGCAAGGGGTCTTACAGAACGGATTGGGGAAATTGCTATCCTCAAAGAAGATTGTGTCTCGCTCCAGAAGGCTACTTATATCCGGGCCAAGGTTTGGGTGGAACCTGGAAATCCACTCGCGCCCACCTTTCATTACACCAAAAGAAATGGCAAACTGGGCCGGATCCATTGCAAGTATGAATGTGTTCACAAAATTTGTCATCGTTGTGGTCGATTGGGACATCGGATGTAGCGTTGTTCCAAGCATGATGATGAGGAGTTGAATCAATACTTAAATAAGTATTTTATGGAGAAAGCAGTGAAGCACAACTCCCCTCTGTTAGTTGATGCTAATAGGCCAATGTTCACGGCTGCGATGAGAGCCCATGGTCACAAGAAGAAGAGATGTTCCAGAATAAGGGAAGATAAGTACTTGCATATGTATTCTTATTATGAATCTGTGCCTAATCACTTCATTCAAGATGGTTTCCAGATCACTGAAGTGGATGAGCCTGAGCCGGTTGCATGGCATCCATGGAATAGTCCAGAAGATGATGATGATGGTGCTGATGAAAACAATGATGACCACATTGACCCTGAAGATCAGCATGACAATGGCGAGCCAAACGCTGGTGACAATGGACATATGGATTATCACCCTGATGATTATCTTAGTGATGATAATGCTCCAGCTAATCCGCATGTAGTGCAGAATGGTGTTCGGGATAACAGTTTTTATACAAATGGCTGTTACGCAGCACCAGCAGCAATGGCTCATCCTCCCAATGACATTTCTGACACTCAGTCTGAAGGTACTTTTCATTCTACTCCTTCTCAGTTTGATACTCAAAATTTCCACCATATAATGCCAGGTGATTACTCTGATGTTGAAATGCCTGAATCATTCTATCACATCCCACAGATCCCTCCCCCCATAGGATTTGGTAGATAGTAGAGATTTTATTCCCAGTATCTTTGTCCGTAATGTCCCTGATTACCCCCTTATCCTATTAACAACGATTCCCCAAGTTATGTGCGAGAGATTATCTTGTCTGATTCCACTAAAACCTCTGTAATAGACGTGGAAGAGGAGGTTGATTCCCCCCTTTCCCAATCAGGATATAGCATTGATAGTCCAGTAGTCCCCCTAGCTTCACAAGTTGTTGTAGATCCCTTTATGGCGGCGGTGGTTTATTACTCTTCCTCTTATGGCAAAGCAAATAAGCATCTCAGAACTGGCAGAATCCAGCATATAGTAGTTGATGCCTAGACAACCTCCAGTCCCAGTCCCCACAGGTATGGGTAGTCCATGGCAGCAGCCCTACTAGAGGATGATGATGAAGAGGACACTGAAGCCAGTGTGGAGTCAAATATGATGAAGGTCTGCAAATGTCTCTCTGATACGGATATCAGCCCCAGCTCTGTGAGGACTCATGACAAGTTACGCCACTGTAGACAATCAAAAGTTCACCAAAAAAAGAGGACAAAGAAGTCCAAGAAGTATTCACCAAGATCTTCTGCTCCCACCCAAGGTCCATGGCATATGCGAGTGGAAAAAGATTTTGAATTCCAGTCGGATTCTGATGTTTCTTCAGACACCAAGAAGAGAGGTTTTGCAAAATTAGAAGTAGGTGAAGAAAGGCCAAGAAAGAAGAAAGTTTCCAATGACAACTCCAAGACTTACTCTCAACTGCAAGGAGGCAGTGCACAAGGTCTTGTTGAGACTCTGGAGTGTTTTGCGGTGGTTGAGCCAAATCAACCGCCTTCACCAATATTAGTATTTTGTCCTGGAATTGTATAGGCATTAACAATGCTTCTACAAAGCTCTATTTAAGTAGGCTATGTAGAACTTATAAACCTAGTATTTTATTTTTAATGGAAACTCGTGCTAGTAGTAGTACTCTTGAACAATGGCAGCAAAGCACCTGTTTTACAAACTCTTTTGCTCAGGATTCTGTAGACTTTAGTGGCGGTCTTGCTTTATTTTGGTTAGATGGAGTAAAGCTTACTATAGTCCAACACTCCTCAAATGCTTTAGTAGTAAGGGTCTGTGAACCCTCTAGCTTAGAATGGATAGGTGTTTTGTTGTATAGCTTGCCTTCTAGATCAGGAAGGGCAGCATTTTGGACACAATTGAATACCAGCCTCAGCCATTTCAACTACCCGATGATCATTCTTGGTGACTTCAATCAGGTAATTAGTCAAGAAGATAAATTAGGAGGAAGGCCAGTTTTAGATCAGGACACAAGATCCATACAACAGTTCCTGAATCAGAATGGTTTGGAAGAACTCAGTAGTATTGGCTGTTGGTACACTTGGTCTAACAAAAGATGCCACCACGAGTTGATTTTTGAAAGACTTGATAGGGCTTTTGTTAATAGGCAGTGGTTTACATTCTTCAACAAAGTAATTATCAGGACCTTACCTATCATGATCTCTGATCACGCACCAATCTTGGTCCAGATTTAAGATAAGAAGAAAAAGCCAAGGAAACGACCAAAATTTGAACAATTCTGGTCTAATTGTCCAAAATCCCAAGAGTTGGTTCACACTGCTTGGACTCAATGTACTTTACAACTGCCTAATCAACAGGAAAAGTTATCTCATCAACTGCAATCTAGTCTCATAAGTCTTCACAATTGGAGTAAGGCAAGCTTTGGTAGCTTAGACAAGCTAGTGAACAAACTCACAGCTCAACTGTCTACACTACAAATTCAATGGGAAGACAATCCACAAGATCACCAGCTAACTTCTCTCCTTGAACAAAAACAAGTGGAATTAGATGAAGCACTGCAACACCAAAATGATTACTGGCAACAGCAGTCAAAGCTGATCTGGCCAGTTCAAGGTGCTCGCAATACAAAATTTTTCCACAAATGGACAACAAGGAGAAAAGGTGTGAAATGGATTAATGAGTTGAGAAACACAGAGGGCCAATGGCTTCAAGAACCTGACCAGACTACTGATCTTATACAGCACCATTTTAAAGACATTTATAATGTCCATAATAGTTCTTCACCCAATCCTATTCTGTCTCTTTTTCAAGATCAATTACTGGATGCAGTACAAGAGACTTTAACTCCTGACCAGGTCTCACTGATAGCACAACCTTTCACTGCTGTTGAGTTATGGGCAGCAGTCTCTCAAATGTCTTCATGGAAAGCTCCAGGACCATATGGCATACCTGTTGGATTTTGCAAAAAATATAAAACATCCATTGGCCCTGATGTGGAGAGTACCATCCTAGAAGAAATAAACCATCAGTGTTTCCCTCTGGAATGGAACTAGATCAATATGGTGCTCATTCCAAAGAGAGTTGATGTTTCTGCCCCATTAGACTTTAAGCCCATCAGTCCCTGTAATGTGAAGTACAAAATCATCACCAAGATGATCACCAATAGACTGAAATCAGTTATCACTGATCTTATTGATGAACACTAGAACGGTTTTGTCCCAGGGAAAAATATCAGTGAAAGCATCCTCCTGGCTCATGAGGTTATAGAGCACATCAGGAAAAAAGAGGGAAACTTAGGACTGGATGCTATAAAACTGGATATGAGTAAAGCCTATGATAGGGTTTCATGGCAATTCCTGGAGGCAGTCCTTACTAAAGTTGGTTTTCCACTCATCATGATCAAACTCATCATATTCTATGTTACAACAGTTTCCTACTCCATACAGTTTAATAGTGAGGCATTACCATTCTTCAATCCAATACGGGGTTTCAAACAGGGTTACCTTCTCTCTTCTTATCTTTTCATCCTATGTCAACAGGTCCTCTCTTCAGCCATAAGATCAGAGATCCGCTCTTTTCCAGGTTTGGGGATCAAAATCAGTAGGAATGCACCAAGGATCAGTCATCTAATGTATGCTGCTTTGACAGTTTATTTTTTATTGAATGCACTGAATCCTCTGTCCAAGCACTTTCAGGGTTGATTGAAACATATGCAGCCTTTTCTGGTCAGAAGATCAACTACCATAAGTCCTCTATCTTTATCAGTGCTAACATTACACCCTCCATCATAGCTCAAATGTACTCCACCACCAAATTCCAGAAGGCGATTTCCACAGCAAATATCTTGGACTCTCCTTGGATTTTAAAGAAAAAGAGACTATCCTATTCAGGGATTTCACCACCAGATTAACAAATAAATTCACTGATTGGAAGACCAAATTACTTAGTTTTGCTAGAAGGGTTACCCTGGCAAAGTCTACTCTGTTTGCTATGTTAGTCTATCTCATGGGGGTGTTCAAGCTTCCAGCTGCTACACTAAAGAAGGCAGACAACATTATTGGTAACTTTATTTGGCAAGGTGATAAACAATCCAAAACCATTCACTGGAGATCGTGGAAACACATAAGCAAATCATTATTTCATGGTGGTCTTGGTTTGAAAGCCACAAAGGAATTTAACCAAGCTTTATTAGCAAAACATGCTTAGAAGATCATTTCTCAACCTGAATCCCTGATATCAAAACTCTACGGAGCCAAGTATTGTTCCACAGAGCCTTTCCCTCCAAGAAAAAACCCAACGAATGCTACCAGGGGATATAAAAGTGTACTCTGGGGAGCCAATCTGCTGAAGCATCATATCAAGTAGAAAGTTGTCTCAGGTCGGGAAATCCACATCGCTGATGACTGAATCCCACAACACCAAAATCCGATCTTACCAAATTCCTTTTTGGCTATACATTCCAACTTAAAGGTAAGTGATCTTACTCGGGCCAATGGTCAATGGAAGGTTACATTTCATAGGACCCTCTTCCATGATTCTGTTATTCCTTACATCACTAGAATTCATGTGGATCCTCTGAACATTGGAGCCAAGGACAAACTCCTCTGGTCCAACACGCCAACTGGTAATTATACTGTGAAGTCAGGATATCATACAGCACTCAATGAGGACCTTCTACACCACACCTCTGAAAACCAGCAACAACATCACCATGTTGAAGCCTGGAAAAATCTATGGAATTCTAGAGTCTCATCCAAACGTAAGTATCTGTTTTGGAGAGCTGCTCTCAATGCTCTGCCAACAAAAGAAGCTCTTAACAAAAGAGGGATTGGGGTGAATTTAATGTACCCGAGATGCTTTACACAGGTGGAGGACAACACACATCTGTTTTTTAACTGTCCAATCTCCCAGGCAATATGGAGTTTTGCATATCCTCAATTCCAGTCTAACCTTAATAGCAACCATATTTCCTTGATGGATTGGTACATCAACTGGATTCAGTCCTTCCCTTCCAAAGAAGATGTGGACTTATTCCTCATTATTTGTAGAAGAATTTGAATGGAACGAAATGATAGAATTTGGCGCTCCCATGTGACGGATCCAGTCATAACATGGAGGATCATTCAGGATGAATTTCGTTAGCACAATCATGTACTACGTTTTGCTTCCACTTCGACTCATCAACCTTCATCAGCACATCGATCTTCTCCCACTATTCCTCTGGCTGATCACGCTCAAATACATCTTGATGGTTCCTTTCATCCTACAACAAGGAATGCGGCCGAAGCATGGAAAATAGTATCCCCCTCTGGCTTACTCATGCAAATCAAATCAGTGCCCAATCAGTGCTTTGTCAGCTAGCCAAACTGAGGCACTGAAGTGTTTATTTGCGCTCCAAGAGGCCTGGTCTTTTGACTTACAAAAGATAGTGGCGTACACAAACTGTGAAACCATTATCAAGACTCAACGAATCTCAAATTTTCCGATGGAGGCCCGAGAAGTAATGAACCGGCTGCGCCAGTTAATTTCTCAATTTCAATCATGTACTCTATTAAAAGCAAGTAGACATGATGTTCAAGAATTACATAATTTAGTATATAGTAGAATGCAATGTAATAGCTCATTCATTTTTTTTAATCTAATATACAGGTACTTTTTTAAAAAATAAAAAGAAAAGGAAAAGAAAGCCTGAAAAGCAACGGGAAACGTGTCTAAACAGATTCCAGCGCATTGGTCATCATCATAACATTACATGGATGATTAAGATAGTTAACAATAGTAATAATTAATTATAATAGTTATTTGCTTCTTCGTCTTTTTACTTTATTGTCTTTTTGTTTTTATATCTGTCGTATGTCTTAAAAACCCCAATGATTGATTAATGAAGTTTGGTGCGCAAAAGCAAAATCAGTCTTTTTTTTTTTTCTTTTAAATGTTACATATTCATTTTTCTGATTAATTTAAATCTGAAACCAAAGGTTTCTATCAAAAAGAAAAGTTTCTGAATTGATTATTTGATTACTCCATACATATTTACGCCCAAGTTTAGGCTCTGTTTGTTTGGTTTTTTGGATGGTTTTTTATTTTATTTTAATAATAATTGTTTTATCACCGCATACATTTTTACATTTCCAATACATTTTTTTACATTTCTAATACAAAAAATATCTAAAAACACACATTAAAAAAACGAAATAAACATACCCTTAAAGTCGAATCAATAGTTAACTTGACCCACTACTTTTACCCCATTGATGGCCAAATATATGTGAATTATTGATATAGATTCCGTCCCCATGGACGTTGTTTGATTATCAGCCATTCTTATACTGCTACGCCACTATTCCCATTCCCCGTCGGTAGTCTACCTTTCTTCCGCCTTTTGCGCATTTGCATTTCGCGCCACTATGCCTAAAATTATGACCAACCAAACTCGTTTAATTTACTAATCCAAGAAGTTCCACTCCTTTCCATGGCAAACATTGTTATCGTTCAATTTAAATTTTTATTTCGAAAAAACTTGTATGGTATTGCGATTTATTAATGATTCAAAACCGATTACTCTAATTATCATGCAAACAAAATTAAAATTTAATAGTTCAAACTATTGATTAAACTATATTTAGTTCTACATTATAATCTTTTTCTTTTTTTTTAACTCCAAAATATTTTCCCTGTCAGTGTTATCTGCATGTCTTCAGACCTTTATACCTCTTGTTTTTGTGACGCTTGAATTCATCAAACATGAATTCTTACTTGCAATATATGTAAAAAAGTTTTTTTATTCCCCACAGTAAAAGTTTTTCACATACCAAACTAAAACGGAAGGGAAGCAGTAGTAATATCAATATGTACTGTACAAAGTAGAACGTGAAGAAAACAAAAATTACAAAAGAGATTGCTGAAAATGAAACACACAAGCGCACGATCCGATGGGTACCTATTTAATTTACACCATATATTTTTTTTTCAGTTTTTGGGTCCAAAATCCAAATGACTACCGCAACAACTTACCTGAAGTTGCAATTAAAAGTTGTCTCCAGCTATAAGGAGGCGTTTGCCGGAGAATTGAGATTGATAGCAACATTAGGACAAGTTTGCTGGACCCTTCTTATTACTTATTCCGTTCTTAAAGAAAATAAACAGTTTTGTTAAACTAAAACAATACTTCTATATTTTCCAGAAAAAATAACATAAATTAAGAAAGGTATTTTCTTTTTCTTTTTTAATTAACTCAATCAATATACAACATATTTCACTTTCTAAATCTCTAATAATTGTACGCCCAAATTTAATGGTCATGATTGAGCTGAAACTAGAATAGACTAGTTTTGTTCCTAACCTATGAGCAAAAATATATCTTAGTTATTTCAGCTACATCTAATTTTGATTTTTATCAGATAAAATTTATTTTTCCGATTATGGATAGACTATAAAGATTAGTAATTTAGTACTACAAAAGGTTATGGGAAGCGTGGACCCGCATTTATTCTACTAAAAAAAGACTGGTATTAATACTATATGTTTATCCTCTGTGACTGTATATCTTCAATTCCTACAACCACCTTAACTACAATTTTTCATTGCTATTAAGATGTGCATTATCTAAGGTTGGTTCCCGTATAAATAACTTGTTGCTATAGCTAGCTAGCTAGCACCGTACTCTAAAACAATACGACAACACTCATCAATGATTGCAAGAAAAAGAAAAGAAAAAATACTCATTAAAACTGTTTCAGACTTTTAGTGTATGCTAAATAATACTCCCTCCGTCCCATAATTATTGTCCAGTTTGAGTTTTCATTTCTAGTTCAAATTGTACTAAAAGTGAAATCTCAAAGTGGACAATAATTTTGGAACAAATGAAGTAAGACAAAATGTTTAAGTCTTGTTTTAGTGGGCATCAACATATGTACCTATACTCGTGCTCTATATAAGACTCCGTCGTGTGTATATTGTAGGTGTGGATGTGTGTATACTCGTAAACTAAATTCATAAACTTCAAAAAAGAAGTAAAATTTCAAAACAATCGTATAAGTAAGTACTTGATTGTGTGATCATCATAGACAAGAATAAACAGGTGTGTTGGGGGGTTTTCACGTATTTGACAAATATAAAATCCGTCACATTACACTTATGTTTGAAGAAGTAATTAATTAGGTTAAACATAATAACAACGGTAAGAAAAAATTTAGATTCAAAAAACATGAAGTGGGTACGCTCGCATTCACGGGTCCGAATCGACATCGTACGGGCGCGCCAGCGGCCAACGCGGCCTGGAGATGGCCGGAGCTTTGATTTTCCCCGTGCAATAGGAGCCTCATATTGGCGCCAATTCAGCATGATGTCTGCATGAGAGAGTTGGAGAATAACTTGAACGCATGGCCATCGCTTTCCCTGTTTCCCCAAGTCAAGTTTCACACTATTATTTAACTCATTTGGGTCCCTACATGTTTCGATAAACTTTTTTTTCATCCGTTTCATATTGCTTATTTCAATTTTTTAAATTCAAATATTTAAATATTGAACTATTTGATCTTTGAAGTTTTTTATTATTATTATTATTATTATCATGCTTATTTATTAATCTAATGTCGGGGTGGGAGGTTGGGTAGGTGGTTAGGAGATTAGGTTGACAGATGGTTATTACCAAGAGGTTGAGGATTCGATCGCTGGAGCCATCCAATTTTTTTAAAAAATAAAATAAAATTTATTATGATGTCATTGTATGATAATAAGAATTTATACTATTTTTCTTTTTTTCCTAAAAAAATACATAATTATATAAGTAGTAGTTGTATCTTTGCATGCCTACTGGAACATGAACCATACAAAACTTCTTCTCAAATTTAAGTTTATCAAATTTATATTGAACTTCAAGTAGAAAACGTAAACTAAGATATGTAGGGTGGAAATAGTCTCCCTTTTTCTTCAAATTAAGAGCAATCTTCTCGCATGATTACTTCTTGTTCAATGCATTCATTTGCATTAAGTGATATTTTCTTCGTCCCATTTTCATCTTTCATGGAGAATAGCAACCATCCCACAATCAAAAGCTTGTTTGTGTAGACGTGAATTTGCCTGTTAAGGGCAAAATAAATTTGGGGAGATCTTCTGTTCCACAAAATGAAAAAGACCTTGGGGATATTTGAAGCCCAGCTTCAATTATACAACTCCAAGATTGAGGAATGCCAAACTCAATCTGACGTTGAAATATTGTTTGATGTGGGCTTACAGAAACTCCTTGCCCAAATCATTTTAAGCCTACTTAATTGAATCCAAAAAGAAAGCCCATGTAGGCCATAAGACTATCCTTTTACTCTTGCCAAAATCCACCCCACAGTTAGAGGTTCTGCTCACAAATTTTAAGCAAATGGAGTAGCTGTTGCTTTGTTTAAGGGCAATATGTAGACTCTCGTACTGTTACATCTAAGTTCTATATGCCCCCCGAGTTCTGGTACTTTTACAAATAGTGCCCTGCCATGACCCTTTTATAAGTTTCTTGAGTCTTGACCGATACAATCTTGTGTATAATAATCTCCATATTAATTCTCAAATGACAATCCTTTTCGTCCTTAAATAATTATTCTTTTTATTGACTAATAATAGAACTATTAGCTGTATAATTATTTTGAACAAGGACAACATTGTCTCATATCATCACTTGCAACGTGAGAATCTTACAATCAAGTGTTCAAATAAGGATTTTGGGATCGACAGTTTCAAGTAACTTTTGAGATATCATGACTGAAAGTGTTACGGACTTCTATGAAAAATTCGTCGATATATCCAAAAGCAGCAAAATAGGGATACGTTTGGAAAATGCATCATTGTCTCTTATATTGATTGCAAAGGGAAAAAGATCAAGGAATTTCTTTTTATCTTTATTATTAGTTTAGGATATTAGGCATTTAGCCTCTTTTATTGTACCAAAAAAAATAATAATATTATACTTTTTCTGTAGCGAAAAAAAAAAAATAAAATAGTTTCAATATAATAGATTTATTTTTCTGAGAACGATAGAGTAACATTATAGGGAAAAAAAAATGAAAAAAAGAAAGTTGATAGATAATCAACCAAATATTGCTTGAGAATTGAATGACAGCCTAATGGTTAGGTTGTTGTCTTTCCTGGTAATAGATCAGGGTTTGATTCCCACCAGGGGTTGCAAAGGGGGTTTTACGCACAATTAAGTAGAGTCCACTGGGTAGATTTTTTTTTCTTTTAAAAAAAATAATAAATATTGCATTGAACTTTTCTTTTTGTTTTTGGAAATAAATAGAACTGAACTTATCATTATGTTTAGATTAGAAGACTAGAAGAAGATGCATCCCCATCCTACGTAGTACAAAAAATTGCTGAACTATATCCAGCTAGCTATATAGCCCACCGTCCACTAGGCATGGAAGCAAAGGCGCACGCAAACAATTAGCTGTTAAAGTTTCGGGCCCCCCAAATTTAAACAAATCTAGCTAGTTCTCTAAGAAATTCTACACATTTAAAATACAATTACTCGATGATAGTGTGAGTTTTATTTTTTTAAATATTATAGTATGATAAATAGATTAAAAATATAAAATGTATTAATGAAAAATTAGAAAGCGTACAAACACAATCAAAATTTATAAAATAATTGTTCATCTTAAAATTGTTGTCAAGCTTGGTGAAATAAAATAATTTTGCTAAAGATTACAAGTAAACACTTCAATTTTATAGCCTATAATATTAACAAAACAGATAGAATCATTCATAACGCAATAAATACAAAAAATAAAAATAAAATTGCTTCGTGTATAGATCATCATCATGGCGAATGTTCTTCCAATTATGGCAAACATTTCCGAGCAATTTTCCTTAAATTTTAAGTGATACCATTAATAGCAGCAGTTCACTGGACCAGAGTCCATCAATAGATAAAAAGCCTAGACAGATAAGAAGTTAAGAACTGGAGGGACTAATTCGACTTCCCCACCTAGCCAAAGCTAACTAGCTACTACTAGCTAGCCTAGGTTGGGGAGGAGATTTTATGTCTAAATTGATTTAGTATTTTTTTTTGCAATGCGGGAGTACAATACAATATTCCCATTTTCCTTCAAGGGCTGACATCAAACTTGAAACTTTCCAGGAAAAAAAAAAACAATAAATTTGAAGTACACACTTTAAACTGAGCAAAAATACACAAGTGAACTAATAATGGACATAAAAAGCATGATGAATCAATGCAATAGTAGGTGATAGAGTTTGACAATTGATATTAAACTGTGCCAATATTTCCAAAATCATTTTAGCGGGAATCAAAATAATCTTTTGATCAAATCCCAAGGGTTGACTCCTGACGCAATTCCAGTTTCGAGCAGAACTGGCTCGTTGAGTTCAACTAGCACAATAATAAACCAAAGAAATAAGAATAAAATGGCGGGATATAGTTCAACATGAATCTCGAATTCCTTTCTTCAAAACTTGATGATGCTAATAAAGACGCTAAAAGTAAAACACCGTGATCAATTAGCGGGATGTAGCATGTGCAAAACAACAATCCCACAAAAAAAATTGACAACTTTGAAATTGTAGGCAGTTTCTGAAATTCAACAATTTCACTTTTGTTTGTTCCATATTAAGAAATCACGGTTCCCAATCTCCCAACCTCCAAGACAGCACATGCAAATTCCCAGTTACAGAAATATTGACTTAAAAAACCATGCAGAAGACAACAACATAAATCTTAACGAATTGCATCAACATTGACAAGCTAGTACTAGTGGTAGTAGTAGTGCAAAAATAAGAAATCATCCAAAAGAACATGAACGAGACAGAAGAAAAAGAAGAAGTCATCTATGCTGGAATAATTAGCAGATTTTGCATTTGAGTTCTCCAACTAATAAAGGTATTACATTTTTCTATTACAACCTCTCGTTTTCTTCTAAATTCTAGGAAGCCCTCAAACTTTCTGAATCATCATCCATCCCAACATTCCTGTTTCTCTCTTTCTTTTTCCCTCTCTGTTTTACTAAATCCACCTATATAAAAATACTATAAACAAACCCCAAAAGGAAAATTTTAAAGATAAAAAAAAAAACACTTCTTTTCTTCAAGAAAGTTTTCCCAAAAAAAAAAAAAAAGGTTAATTAAGCAAGGATTGAATCAAAAATCAAGCCGGAGTAATTGAATCGAGAAATCGAACCGTATAGAGAACTGATGAGTGTTTGGTTGATCAAATTAGTAAAAAACAAAAAAAAAAAAAAGAATTAGAAATTGAATTTCCAAATCTTGATCTTCAAATCAACCTTACACTTGGCATTATTACTGGAAGCCACCGCCGTGGAGTTGCCTTTGGGAACCATCCCGTGAACCCCGTCACAGACGATTTTGATCCCAACTTTCTTGCTGTTGAGCTTCTCCACTTTCACCTTCATCTTCGTCTCCATCTCAATCCTCATCGGAAGCCCATTCCGCCGCTTCAGATCTGACCGGAGCGACTTCACCGAGTCCACATCCAACACCTCTGACGTCATCCCCAGGATGGAGTGGGCGATGTTGACGTCACCGGGCGGGCTCGTGAAGTTCGTGAACGTCCCATTCGCAATCAGGACTTGGGACGAGTACAGATTTATGGAGATGGGGTTGTAGTAAAAGGTGATCTTCTTGTTGGGATTCTTGGAGGAAAGCGTGAAGTTGAGCTTGGTGGTGATTCTGGTGGTGTCGTCGGCGCTGGTGGTGAGATTAAAGGTGGAGAGCTTCAGTGAGGAGATGGAGAAAGCCGGTCGGTGGGGCCGGTAGAGGACGTACAGGGCGGCGCCGGCGATGGCGAGGAGGAGGAGCAGGATGAGGAAGACGAGTACGGACCAGAAGCAGCAGAGGCAGAAGCAGCGGCGGCAACTGCATCTACGGTGGTTGTGCCGCGCGTGGAGAGCCGGGTTTGGGCGGTAGGGATGGCGCATGGGATTGTACAGCTGGGATTTCGGCGGTGGGAATTGCGGCGGGTTGGTGGCGGCCGCTGGATTCGTGGCGCCGGTGGTCGCGGCGGCGGTGCCATTAGGCTTGCCGGAAGGGTAGACTCTGTCGGTCATTCTTGAAGGAAAAAAAAAAAAACTTGATACCAAGAATGCTAGATCTGGAAACTAGAAAAAGGAACTAAATATAATATACAAGTATTAAAACGAGAGAAAAAGGAGAGAGAGAGAGAGAATAAGTAATGAGCAAGAAGAACAAGAAATGTAACAAGGGGGAAAAAAAAGAAGCTAAAGGAAGACGTACTTTTTGTTAATGTGTAACGTTTTGTAGAGTGACTAGAGTCCAGCCTGTGTTTAGTGGCTGAACTGAACCCCGGAGAGAGAGAGAGAAAAGAGTGTGTTTTCTGCGAGTGTGTGACTGTGTGAGACTGGAATTTTTTATTTTTTATTTTTTTTTGGGTAAGTCTATATAATAATTACTATAGTTTTGCTTCCTTCCCTTATTCTACAACATTGATTGAGAAATTGAAGGGGGGGAAAGATTTGTGGTGTGGGAGATAGTAGTATTTTTTGTTTTGTTGGGGGCTGAGGTTTATATAAATATATGTGTGGACTGATGGGGATTAGAAAGAAGAAGAACAGATTGTGAGATCTCTGGAATGATTCTGAGGTGCACACCGATTTTTCAACCATCATCGATTTCATGTAATCTAGGCTAGGTTTCGACACGTGGGCAGTATTTTATATTATTCCCCCAAAAAAGAAATATATAGGGACCATTTCTTTGTCTGATTAATTTTTTTTGGAATTCAATTTAGTACTAGTTTATATGGATACTTTTTTCAAAAGTGTGTTACAAACGCAATTAAAGGGGGAAAAAAGTGGAATAAAAATTGGAGAAGAAACATAAGGGATGTTTATCGTAATAAGACTAATCATTGTTTCAATGCAATGGACTAGACAGGTTTGGAGACCAAAACAAATATTTCCAACTATTATACTTATTTGTCAAGTGTATGTACAAACTATAATCTCAAACTGGAGACTTATATTTAATTATAAGACATGATAAACTTTTCATCACTTCATCCAACTATAGATATCTTTTCTTCAACTTTTTTCACCATATTAGTCCCTCTTTTCACATCCTAGTTGTGTTAATAATATTTTCTTTTTTTAAATCATAAGATACAGCCACATCTGATATTGTTCCTTATCAACACAATCTTCTTCTTTTGATATAAAAAAAATTACAGTTCATATTAAGTTTTAAAATTTAATATTAATTATTATTTTGAGACAGAGAGAACAATAATTGTTATCATCGACAGTCCCAAATGAAATTTTGAATCTTCGTCTTGTAGTGATAACAATTCAACAAAAATATTTAAATCCTTTTTACATTTGTATTCGAACATGATGTCTCAAAACATTCCATTTGCTGCGTATTGTAGTTTTCAATATCCTTTTGTTTTCTTGATTGAAAATGATATCTAAACCATATAATTAAATAGACACTATGGTTCTTGAGGTTTAGTGGAACTGAGTTACAACTATAATAAAATCATAGTTCCTTAAGAAAAAAAAAACTTTAGTCTGTCGATGAACGGCCATTAAAAACAACGATACATAAGTAGGTATGCAATGTAATTATCAAGTTCGGTATTTAGGATCTTCATGCCTTCAATTACTTTTGGTTTTGTGATTATTTTTCCTCATTTGCATCATATTCGTTATAGGCATTGTTATCAATGCTCAATTTTTAGGCATTATGTGCATGTGTGAGAGTAGTTAAGCTCTCACTTTTAATTGCAAAAAATGCAATGTAATTACAGCTCGTTATACAAAAGAAAAAAATGTCGTATTTGGAGAGATTTTGACTAAGGACTTAAAAAATAAAATCTTTACGCATACATATTTCGTAAGAGATTATTATTATTATTATTATTATTATTATTATTATTATTATTATTTCTCTTGATTGTTTGCTATACATATAGAGTACTCCTCATCTCCCAAAATAAAAGTTACGTTTAAAAGAGTTTTGTATTTACAGAACCTAGACATGAAAAGTATGGAGTAAAGAAAAGATTTTGGTGTTCCTCCCTGTTGCATAAGTGCTTCAAATGTACCATATAATTAATGCATGCTGTTTTCTGAATTTAATTCCAAGATCTCTTTTGTTTGTGTGGCATTTTTGTAGGGCGACATGTCCAATTGCAATATATTTTTTTTGGTGATTGAATATAAAAAAATAATAGATAAAAAAAATCGTGGTATATGTATTTAAAATAGAAAAATTAATAAGACTCTTGAGTCTTTTTTCGACCAACGATTTGTAATAACAAAAAACAATGCTATTTATTTGATTTCAGTTTTGTTTTTAATTTAGTTGTCCTAACACAATTTTGGACCTTGTAATTTGGTATCCTTATATTCTCTTTTGTCTTTCACAAATAATCCACATTAGAAACTGTTTATTATAGTAAGTTGGATTATTTTTTATGAGGAAATATTTTATTCATGATCTAACTCTAACAATGAGTTCTAACCCAAAATCATTAGTTTTACTCTTAGTGGGGGAGATGGAAGCCATGATTTGCACCATGATTAAAGGAGTAATCATTTCGTTTATTTTCAAAGCTTTAGTTTAAGCCTACAAGAAGCATCTTCATTTCATTAGCAAACAAAAGTAGAATCATGGTTAAAGTATTATTAATAATAGAACTGTTTCAATCAATAATCATCCCTCAAGAGATGGGTTGAGATTGCTTGGTTTTTATTTTAATACTTCATCTATCCTAAAATAATTTGTTCTGAATAATCAGAAGTTAAAATAATCATTTTAAGATGAAAGATTACTATGAAAAAGCAAGACTAGGGGTACTTAATCAGGGCATTGATGGAGCTCCTAATGAGCCTTCGGGACATAAAACTCAGCCAAAAAAGTTGATAAACAACATAATTATGGACCGATCTTTGTTAAAAGTCGAGGGTGTAGCTAGGAAATTACGTGCACCTGAATCCATAATGATTGCTGTATTTGTTGTTAATTAAAATTGGACTGAGATTAACAACTAATAAACTGTCAATGTGTCAGTATACGAAATGGTTAATAATTCCCGTAGTGTGTATAATGCCACCGACAGTAGCAAGAAAGGTAGAATTGTTAATTTTACAAGTTGTCTCTTTATAAAATAATTTTTAAACATTGAAAATAAAAGATGGATGCCCCATGGTCCCACTAATGTTTTTGGTCACCACTTTTTTCCCCACTATTTAAGGGCAATTTCACAAATACAAAAATACAACAGTTTTTTTTTTTTTTTTTCCTCAGGCCATACTCATTCGTGCAACATCATCACCTTTTGAAATTACTACCTCCGTCCCAACAAAAAAAAATAATCTACATTGGGTTTTTAAATTTGTATTAAAAACAGTACAAAACTCAAAATTTAATGTGAATTATTTTTGTTGGACAGAGGGAGTATAATTTATTAATTCATTAATCATAATGAGTTTGAAAATTTGATGAAGTAAAATCAGCGTTTAACACTTTAACTAACTTGTCTTTACGTAAATATTTTCTGAACTGCATCTCTGATGGTTAAAACTTCAAACTCCTTCATGAAATCCAACGTTAGGAATTAGCGGTTTTTTTTTCCGGCACTTGGAGAGGTTTCATGTATGCGTTTATGCATTATATAAATGGAGTATCTTATGTTACGAAAGAATATAATACTACTATCATGTTTCTTAAGAACTCAATCTCATTAGGAAAAGAAGTCATCCTGTTTGTGGAGTTTTGATTACCATTTTAAAGGCGATGGATTTCTTCTCTCTCTCTCTCTCTCTCTCTCTCTCTCTCTCTCTTTTTTTTCAACATATAGTTGCACTAAAAGTCTCTTCCATGTTTTGGCTTCAAGTAACAGCAAACCGAGGATGAGAAGCACACTAAGAACCCGCCCAAAAATCTCTCAAAATGAAAAAAGCAGTATGAAGAAAAAGCTTCATCATAGTTATGGATAGGTACTGTAATTCACTATAAAGAATGAACCAGATGGGAATCAAATAACTGGCGGAGTCTAGGGTAGAAAAATTAGGAAATCTACAAGAATTTCAAAATATGTTTGGGATGAAATCTCAATCTCAAATCGATGTTAAAAACCGTACTCCTCACCAACACTTGCTTGGCCAAAATGATAAGTTACTTTGGTTCCCTTAAGTGAGGTTTCGGGTTCGAGTCTCATGAATGAAAAGAACATTGTTACGAGAGCTTTTCCTTCAAAAGGAGACCGATCCGGCTCGATACGAATTAGTCTAAGTGCAATGCACTTAGGACACGTGCGCAATATTTAAAAAAAAATCGTACTCCACTATAACAATTGTCTTATTATTATTTTGAGACAGCGAAAATATTTGAATAAGAACATATTAATTGTCTACCATTAGATACTCTTAATGGTCTACATATACACAATCGATTTTTTTTTTCGAAGGGGGTGTCTAAAATTAACACAATGTTCAATTATTCCATTCAAATGCGTTATAAAAATATTCGTGTTTATATGTTTTTTTTGGTTTTCAAATATATATATATATATATATATATTTTAAAAGAAAATCCAAGGTTTTGAAATTTATCTTTTACCTTTGGTTATTCTATTTTTACTTTCAACAGTTTTATTCATAATATTATATATTTTTTACAATTAATCTAAAGGTAGCAAACAAATTGTATAGAATTGCTAGCTTACTTTGTGCATTGAATATTGTTTTTTAAAAATATCTAAAAATTCTTTAAACAAGTTACACATAACAAGCTAACTTTCAAAATAAGAGTTCTGAATACTGTTGTGTTGAGATAACTAGAGTAGTAGTAGTAATAATAATAATAATAATAATAATAATAATAATAATAATAATAATAATAATAATAATAATAATAATGAAAACAATGGTGATGAAACCTTCAAGGTTGGAGGAGATATACAATTTGGTTGATTCACGAGGAGTTACAACTTACAAACTCTAATTTTTTTTTTAATAAAAAGATAAAAGGGCGATAATAAAACAACCCAAATGATCCAACAACAATCATTTCTCGCAATCATTTTCATCTTGATCAATAAAAACATTTTAGTTGTAAATCCAGAAAGACAATCAATCTAAGACTTAGCGAGTACGCACTCAAAGTGACTTCATCACCATGTAATTAACAACAAATGTCATGTCACGGTCATCATTTTTGCTACTTGTTAGAAGATGGATTAAAATACTACTTTCTTTATCTCATAAAACAGTTCACTTTACAAATTACAATATAAAATTATTTTGGTCAGACCCAAAAATATTTATTCATAAAAGTCTCTTCAAAATAACTCAAGTTCAAATTTTAACCCGACCCTGAAAACTCAAAAGCAACAAGGCACAGAGGGGAAGAAACAACCAAAAATAAGGCAAATGGGGGGGTGGTTGAAAGGAATGTGTAATTTTGTCACCGAGGAATGAAGTTAAAAAGGATTTGTATGTACCACATGGGTTGGTGTCTTCTGACAGATTCCATGTGCATCCAATTGTTGTCATTTCTCCCTTATTTTCGTCATTAAAGTACTCGTAATGTTTATCTGATGATGTAATTCATTCCTGGTTAGAAAATGTTTGGTGTTGATCATGATCCATGCGTCAAAAAAAAAAAGAAAAAAAAAAGAAGAATAGATTCTGGTGGAAAATCGAAGGCCAACTTATCTGAGTCGTTTTTCTTTGGTTTTGTTGCTAAACAATTTACACACACGATTACAAACTTTGTTATTCTGACTGTATCAGAGTGATTATAAAGTGAATTTATTTAGCACTATGTTAACACTCCCAAAACCAAAAAGGTCTGTTTTCTTTTAAAAAATTCCACTAGTGCATTACTATGGATTCACTAACTTTAACAGAGTTACCAAGAAAATACCATGAACATCTGATTATCTCAATTTACATGAACATCTGACAACTAATTAATGCGCACCCATGGGTTCTGGATCTCTCTCATAAATTAGTCCATGAAACAAAGAGTTTCTTCTGATGGGCCAGTTGTGTTTTGCTATTAGGGTTGGGGAAGAAGCTGAATTGGGTTTACATGGATGGGCCACATCACTTTCATGTCAGGAGCTACTCTATAACAGTTTCATGGCTATGACTTTTTTTCCTAAATTCACATTTCGCCTCTGTTTGATTCGTTTTTTGGTTTATTTTTCCAGAACTTTTAATAAATATCTATCTGCAGTATACATTTTTACATTTTCAATACATTTTTTTTTCATTTCTCTGCCGTAATAACTATTTTTTTTTGGTTCTTCATTTTGAAAAATAAATAAGTTGCACCAAAATAATTCACTTTTTTTTTTAGTTTAATAAAGCGAATCATTTTTTTAAATAAGAGGGAGTATAAATTTATTTATCAGTTCTATACGCGACTTTTATTTTCTCCGTCCCAAAATAATCAGGAAGTCTATGTTATACTCTCTTTGTTCCAAAAAAAAAAAAAAAAGAAATGGTCTACATTGAATTTTGAGATTTATGATATTTTTAGCACAAATCTAAAAACTCAATGCAGACCGTTTTTTGAAACAAATAGAGTATTATTTTAGAATGACAAACAAGATTTCCGTTTTAAAACATAGGGACCATATTAATATAATGAATCCAAGTAGAGTCCGTTGCGTAATCACACGAGGCATCAAGTTCCAACGACATTTCACGGGCAGCAATAAAACGAGAAATTCTTCATTCAAATGGAGGCATTCGCATTTGTATACAACACTGAGTAAGTTACTTAAATTCGATTTTTGATTAGTCATTTTAAAAGTTTCAAAACTAGGTTAAACGTAAAAATAATTGTTAAAAAAAAAAAACCTCGTGAAGGGGAAATGCTGAAGAGAAATGAACGTGGTAGTCTTTTAAATGGATTTACCATCGATTCTGTGATGTATAAATATTGTGACGATGATATAACAACTTGGAGAAACAAAAATGAGGCAGAGAGTGGCAGAGTGCATATGAAATAACGCGAGGAAAGCGACATACGCATGCTCATTTATGCCACATTAACAATCAACATGAATTGATTTATGGGCCACACCAATATAATGTTAATTTAGGTTCAAAAGATTTTTGCATATCACTTTTGTACAAAAAATAATTTATTATTATCTTATATATGACTATAAGAATTTAGTGTGTGGCCGATTGAATCAATTTAGTAGTAGGGAAGAAAAACCAAAAAGGATCTCCGTTCATGTTTCATTAGCGGTTTTTTTTTTTAAAAAAAAAAAATTAATTAAAAATCCCTATAGAGGACGATGACTGTGGAAAACTACAGGTACTCTTATTTGAATCGAATTCTCGACCTAATAAAAGTGCCCATAAAACACTTACCCTACGCAAACAATCGTTTCTTCATACTTCACATATATTTCAGTAGTTGGGGAGACAACAACGTTAATAACGAACTTTTGCCAGATATGACTCTGTGAACCAACGAAGCAAAACCATGTACCAAATTCCCAACCTTATAGTACACAAAAATCTCAACTGCAGCCGGAAGTTGGAGATACTGTCCAGTTTTTTATTCACACATTTGTACCACAATTTTGATACTATAAACCTCAGACTAAATCTTTTCTCAGTTGAGTCAGTTCTCACATCCCCATCCCAAATTCAACACTGAACCTCCATTTATTTTACAAATGATTTAAAAATAAACAACAAAGATCATCTTAGATAACCAAAGTGGATGTTATTGAGAATAATACTATCGATAATTAGCTTATATGTATAGATAAGATAGAATACTTTCCTTTTGTATTATTTGTGTTGTATTGGTCTATATATGACCTAATCTTGTATAATCTCAATACAATGAAACCATCTCCTTCATACGGTTTTACATGGTTCAGAACTGGTTGTAAACCCTAGCCGCCGTCAAAACCATTTTTTTTTTTCTCTTTCTCTAGTCATTTTTTTTTCGGCGATCTGATGCTCAACAAACCCCCATCTCAAGCACTGCCACGCCTGTCTTCACATCCAACACTTCGATCCCTCCCACATCCACTTCCATCGACATTAAGTCCCCATACTACAGTCATCCGTCTGATCATCCCGGACTGCTCTTTGTCACCGATCTTCTCATAGAATCCGGTGCAAATTATTTCACTTGGCGTAGTAGCATGCTTACTACCTTCCAATCCAAGAACAAGGCTGGATTCTTGGACGGAACGATCCAAAAAACGGCGATCGATCATCCCGATTTTCAGAGTTGGATCCAATGCAACGCCACTCTTAAAGCTTGGCTTATCAATTCGGTTGCTGTCGAACTTCGCCCCAGCGTGGCTCATACTGGCTCCGTTCTTGAGATCTGGATGGACTTCCAAGAAAGATTCACACAAGGCATTGCTCCCGGGGGTATGAATTGAAATGCGCCATTGTCTTACTCCAACAAGAAGAGACATCAACGGCTGTTTATTATGGCAAGTTAAAAGCTGTTTGGAATGAACTGCAGCATCTCCAGCCGCTCCCTGTTTGCACTTGTGGGAATTGCACTTGTGACATCAGCCGCCAACTTCAAACTCTCCGTGAAGAGGAGAAAGTTTTTGATTTTCTTATGGGTTTGGATGAAACTTACAAAATAGTCCGATCCCAGATTTTGAGTCTTGAGCCGCTGCCTACTTTGAGACGGGCTTATGCTGTCGTTGTTGGTGATGAGAAGCAGTGTACCGTCGCCGATGCTAGCTTGCCGGTCGTTGAAGCGACCATGCTGCTTGCTGCTGCACCTGATGGTCGCCGATGTGACAACCGGCGTGATGTTCAGCGCCCCAATCATGAAGTCCAGCAATCCAGTGGCCCGAATAAGCTTTTTTGTACCCATTGCAAGCGTTCTAATCATGTCGTTGAGCACTGCTATGAATTGAATGGGTATCCCCCTGGTTGGAGGCAGCCTCAACGCTCCAAAGCTCGGTCTCATCCTGTTGCTTTCGTTGCTGCCGCTGATTCTTCTTCTTCTCCGGGGCCATCAGTCTCTCTCATGCCCAGTTGCAGCAGATCATGGCTATGCTGGGACAACAGAATGCTCCCGCCGCTGTTTCTTCTGTTTCCCAGCCTTCCAATAGCGGTAAGCCGCAATGGGCTGCCGATTCCGGCGCCACTATTATACCACCTATTTGTTGTCATATTTGCAGGATTCTTCACGGCGTCCCCGAGATATTTTAATTCAAATCCCAAATGGCGATCATGTTCCGGTTCAAACCATTGGCCGGTTCACTCTCAACAAAAATGTAGTGCTTCATGATGTTTTGGGCGTTCCTCAATTTCGTTTTAATTTTGTCTTAGTTAGTAAATTGACCAAAGATTTAAACTGTTATTTTACTTTTGGGCCTGATTTTTGCTTCATCCAGGACTTACGCTCGAGGAGGCTGATTGGAGTGGGTAGAGAACGTGATGGGTTGTATTATTTTGAGCATATGGATCCTGGCGGGGGCGCAAAGCTTCGGTGACACACAAGGAGGACACTTCTTTGTTATGGCATCATCGGTTAGAGCATATGCTGATCAGTCGATTTTCATTAGTTCCAAGTATTTCGGTTTCTGGTTCTTTATCTACTTTATTTGTGATGCCTGTTGTCGAGTTAAACAGGCACGATTGCCGTTTCCTTTGCATCAAACTCATATTTTGAATAATTTTAATTTAGTTCATTGTGATATTTGGGGTCCACATCATACTCCGTCTCATTCTGGATCGCAATTTTTTCCTTACTTTGGTTGATGATCATACTCGTGTTACCTGGGTCTTTCTTATGAAACATAAATCTGAAGTCAAAAGATACCTGTTGTTATTTTTCAATTGGGTTTCGACATAATTCAATACTACTGTTAAGGTGTTTCGAAATGATAATGGTCTAGAATTTATTCATGTTGATTTATTGAATCATTTTTTTGATCACGGTATGGATCGACAGACAAGTTGTGTTCACACTCCACTGCAGAATGGAGTCATCGAAGGTAATCATCGTCACCTTTTGGAAGTTGCTCGAGCCTTGCGATTTCAGGCAAATTTGCCGATTGCTTTTTGGGGGGAATGTATCCTCACTGCTGCTTATTTAATCAACCGTATGCCTTTATCTGTTTTACAAAATAAAACTCCGTATGAGATTCTATTTAGCATTCTTCGATTATTCTCATTTACGCAGTTTTGGTTGCCTTTGTTATGCACATGTCTCTGGAATACCTCGCGATAAATTTTCTTCTCGAGGTCAACTGGGAATTTTTGTTGGTTATCTATATGGACAAAAGGGGTATCGCATTTATGACTTGACTCATCGGGTGATTTATTCTTCCCGAGATGTTCGTTTTTTGGAGACTGTTTATCCATACTCTCGTTTATCGGCATTTGTTGAGAAACCTCCTACTCCCGATCCTAATGATCTGTCTTGCCAAGCTGCTTTAGATCCTCTTCCTCAAGACCATCCTTCTGCTGCTCGCCCACCTGTTGATGGTTCCCCGGTGGACAATTCTATTTCGGATGTTTCTCCATCAGTTGATCCTTTGTCACCGCCACATTCTTCCGCACCATCCAATCCCCCCGCTCGCCGGACTCACCAGCTTCCTCGACATCTTACTGGGTTTTAAGTTTGCCTTCCGCCCTCTTTGCTCCCAAATAATCCATCAGCATCCTCTCCTTCTTCGTCAGCTTTTTTGACGGTACATCCTCTTTCTCGTAACTTATGTTATTCGAGATTTAGTCCTAATCATACTATTCTCTTAGCGGCCATCTCTTCTCTGGACGAGCCCACTTCATTTTCTTAAGCAGTTAAGTCTCAGCATTGGTGAGATGCTATGACCAAGGAGATTTCTGCACTCGAAGAAAACAACACCTGGAGTCTTGTACCTCTACCGCTTGGTGAACGTCCCATTGACTCTAAATGGGTATATAAAGTCAAACTTAATTCTGATGGCATCATTGAACGCTATAAGGCCCGTCTTGTTGCAAAAGGGTATACCCAGGTTGAAGGAATTTATTTTCATGAGACTTTCGCTCCTGTTGCAAAACTTGTCACTGTCCGTTGCCTCCTTGCTGTTGCCTCTGTTCGCAAATGAAAACTTCATCAGTTGGATGTTACAAATGTCTTCTTGCATGGTGATGTAGCTGAGAAAGTTTATATGAAAATTCCTCAAGGTTTCGCCAAAAAGGGGGAGCAATGAGTGTGTCGTTTACACAAGTCTCTTTATGGTCTTCGTCAGGCTTTACCAAATTTGTATTACAAATTCAATAGCTCCCTTACCATGATTGGCTTCACTGAGTCTACTTCTGACTCCTCTTTATTTATCCGGCGTCATTCTAACTCCTTTGTTGCAGTTCTCATATATGTCAATAACATCATTGTCGCCGGTAATGACTCTCTCCAGATTGTTCAGCTCAAGCAACATCTTCATCGGCATTTTCATATCAAGGACTTGGCCATTTAAAGTACTTTCTTGGTATTGAAGTTGCCTGATCTTCTTCTGGCATTGTTCTTACTCAGAGGAAATATACCTTAGATATTCTTACTGAATGTGGCCTTCTTGGGTGTCGTCTGTGTTCTACTCCCATGGAGCAACTACACAAGCTTTCATTGATTCGGGTGATCTCTATCCTGATCCTGGATGCTATTGACGTATCGTTGGTTATCTTTTATATCTCACCTCGTCCATACATTAGCTATGTTATTCATATTCTCAGTCAGTTTCTTTATTAGCCGCGTCTTCCGCATTATGAAGTTGCTCTCCATGTTTTGCGATATTTGAAACATGCTCCCAGTTAGGGCATCTTTTCTCATCCCGCAAGTCATTACAGTTGTGTGCATCTTGTGATACTGATTGGGCCGATTGCTTTACCACTCAGCGGGGCCCACTATTGGTTTCATCATTTTCTTGGGATCTTCACTTATTTCTTGGCATTCCAAGAAATAATCTGTTGTCTCTCGCTCCTCTGCTGAGGCTGAATATCGCTCCATGGCCACTACTGCTAGTGAACTTGTCTGGCTTCGTCGTCTTATGACTGAATTATCTGTTTCTTTTCTGGAGCCCATTCCTCTCTTCTGCAACAATCATCCTGCCCTCTACATTGCTTCTAATCCTGTCTTCCATGAACGGACAAAGCACATCGAGATTGATTATCATTTCGTTCGCCAACATTTACAATCCAAACTTTTGCTTCCTCGGTCGATTTCTTCGCAATCTCATATTGCTGATTTTTTCACTAAAGCTCTTGGCCGAGATCAGTTCCATAATTTTCTTTTCAAGTTGTGCATTACTAATTTACATGCTCCAACTTGAGGGGGAGTATTGAGAACAATACTACCGATAATTTCCTTTTGTATTATTTGTGTTGTATTGGTCTATATATGACCTAATCTTGTACAATCTCAATACAATGAAATCATCTCCTTCATACGGTTTTACAGTTGTAGTGGAATAGAAGGGACTCCTCCACCCTTAACCATAGGTCGAGGGTTCAAACCTCGCTATGGACATGAAACAACCTTGAATACTTTGGTCAGCTGTCCCACCCATCGAGGAGCCTATAATTCAGCAAGGGGGATTAGTCACTGTTGCTGACGGTGGATGTCCTGCAAATATGAAAAAAAAAGAAAAGAAAAGAAATATCATCTCAGATTAATCTTTTGTAATTAAACCTTTCAGCTCAGGACACAAACCCTTTTTCGAAATTGAGTTTCTCATATTCTATCACAACTTGCAAAGGGAATTGCAACTACAAATATATCACACTGATATATGGTAACAACGAAATTTTATTTCTTTCGTCCCAAAATAAGAATCATATTGTGCAGAGTGGATGTAGAATCATTCCAAACATTGAAAAATCAATTTTCATATTTTTTTTAATGTTGATGTAGCGCCACATTTGTTGATATAGTGTGAACCAAGACATGTATGGGTAAGTAAATTAGTTAGGGAGGAAGCAAAACCTACGCCATAAATGTAACCATGAGATATGAAATATATGTACCACCCCTTCTGCTGCATGTCTAATTACTGTAATAGAGTTAATGAGATGCGGACGTTTTAGTTGTACCAATAATAATAATAATAATAATAATAAATAAAATCTGAAGAGTCAACAATGTTGATGTTGAAGCAGCTGCAGGTGCACTCTCTAAAATCAGGAATTATGATCAAAATGTTGACACTATGGAAAGATAAATTGACTGTTACCTGATTTTCCTGTTTCATTGAAAAAGATGTAGTATGATCATTGAAGAAAATTTAGGACGCGACATGTGTTGTGCTTGACTTTCAACATGTAATGACCGACTGTTTCAGTATTCTGCATAACCATTTGACTTATTTTTATATTATACAAGTTTGAAGCCAAATAAACTTTTGGAAAGTTTAAAAAAATACCCTATGTATAAAAATAAAAATAAAAGGCTTCCTTTTAGAAAACGGATGAAATCAGAGTCTTTCATGTTTATAATGTAGTTCTCTGAATCTTGAATTCGTGTTAATCTTGCTTACATAGTTGTTTGTTGGTTTTTTTATTTTGTATTTTTCTAATACTTATCTATATTTCAACAAAATGAACTATAAAATGAAACGGGAAAAAGTATTACATCAGATAAATTTGCATTGTAATCTATATGATGATCAAGTACTACTAAATCAGATGCAACTTCATCTTCAATGCAGTAAATCAATGAAACGGAAAAGAAAAAAAACACACACGAAAAGTTTAAAGGTGTATATAGTAACCCACACAGCCTCAAAAAATTACTCAAAACCGTCTTAATTTAATAAACATGAGTTTTTAATTATTTAGAATAACAATAACAGAAATTGAAACCGACAACGGATCTCACATTTTTTTCCTCAATAAAAAAGAAAAGAAAAATAAAAGTAAAACGAAACTTTCCACAGTCGTTAACTTCGCTCGAAAAAAATTTGAGGAATCAGAGTGGTTGGTGAGATGTTGCCCTTAGATTCTTATATTCGTTTATCCTTTTATGGCAATTTATTTTAATTGTAAAATGCAGTGAATAAACCATGGAAGGGGTGACCTTTGAAAATAACTGGTACGTGTTCTAGGCATGAAGACAAGCCGGAAAAAGGTCAATATTTGGAGTTTTCGCGGCCGCCACGATTGTGACCTTCGACCATATATGGCTCCAAATATATATATATATATATATGTCCATAAAAATTTGAAGAAGAGATAAGTGCTCATTGTCCCCATTAACGACTTCAAAAAAGGTAGGCATTATCTGGGTTTATATTTTATAATTGATAACATAATGTTACTCGATTAATTTGATTCTTATTTTTGGCTAGAAAGAGTACAAATTGCTCTGAGTATAATTAAAAACCACGTAATTGTTATGGCTACATAGAATCATAGAACTAAAAATAACACAAAGACTATGAACTATGAACTCGTACAAAATCTTGCGAAAAAGTGAAGAGATTTTGAAGTTACACATGTTTTTTTTGATTTACATCATTGATTAACGTGTCTTAAACATGTCTACTAGTTCAGCGCAGTTGCTTTAGCTAACGTGTTTCAACTTCTTACTATAACAAGCAAATAAGCTGGTGGACCTAGATTTTTACAAACACAGCAGAAGTTAACCACTAAGGAATCTTAAAGAAGCAAAAAAATAAACGAATCACGCAATTTACTTGAGCTTCCGTTTTCTGGTTGTGTGCCATCATTTGGCGCAACATACCGATTCATCTGAAGGTGAAGTTAAAAAAGGAACATTCACTTAATTTTGCCATGATGATCATGTAACTCTGATAGTAAAAAATTTTGAGTACCGAAAAACAACCTACCTTGTAGAGCAGTAATTACCAAAGAAAAGGAAAAAGGAAAAAACTATTGCAAAAAGGAAAGGAAAGGTAAAAAACAAAGGAATCACGAGATAAAAAGAGCCCACAATCCACCACAGACTAGAAGTTAGCATAAACACATTATTATTATGGCCCCCTTTGTCCAATTTTCGCCCCATGTGCAAGTGAAACACCTACCAATCTCGCCTCTCCCTCTCAGGCTCCCTCACCATTTCATTTCAATTTGCATCTACCCATCATCATTATACACATTTGTGCATTTGATTCTTTAACCCCAAACCCAACAACTGATCCCACCATCAATAATCACGTACCCCCAACAAAAAAAAAAAAAAAAAAAAAGTCAAAAGGGAATCAAAAATATCCATTCGGCATCGGCAAAATTAGGTGAATGAAGTTAGTTCATCATCAACCTAAACCTAATCCTAATCTCTCACTCCTCAACTGTTATTTTAACCTAAAAACAAAAGGCATCTAATTTTGCAGAGTCAATAGACTAAAACAATGTCTTAATAAAAGAGATATTTCATGATCTGTATGAATGTTCAAAGATAAATGTATAGCCACAAGTGCTAACAAATTTGCTTCATTTGTTTGGGGGGATTTGTCAAAGGAAACTTCTTTACAAATCAACAACTCCGTCTCCATTCCTGATTCCTTCAAAGCCCACCGTTCAATTAATGGGAACTGAATTGCATTCTAGGTCTTAGCCAACCACCATCGGTTTCTTTCATTACAGGACAAAATGGCTTCATTTTCCAGATCCCATTTCTGCGCTGAAACACTCCCAACTCCCAAATGATTGTGTTTAATGGGAGTGACCATTTGTTGTCTACCACCAGTAGACCAAAAATTGCACATCCATTAAAAGATCATGTTAACTGCTGTGAAGAACGAACAACCATGTGATTTCAAAAAAAGCTCCACCGACATTGACAGACAACCATTACCATTAGCTTTTTAGAACCACTTCCCCCACCCAACAAAAAAGAAAAACACTACAAGGAAATTCCAATTAAAAAGCATTAACAGTTTACAGCGAATTTTTCCTAAAACATCTGGCCACCCCCGATATTATCAGAAAATTCTAGAACCACCCCATTGACTATACTCTAACTTACCTTTCACTCCCTCTATTAATCATCTCCTTATACCTCATGATGGAATCAATCCTCTGCAACTTCAACTGTTGCTTGAACTTGTTGATGAAATCGTCAGCCTTGGCATCAACGCCTTCCTCATCCTCCACATTGCTCGCTTTCGATGCCCTCTCCTTCACCGTCGCCGGGCGGCGAGCCTCCACAATGTCCTCCGCCTCAAAGTGCTTGAACGCAGATTTCATGCTCGCCGATTTCTTCATCTTTGTCGGCAGCCTCGCCGGTATCTCACCGGCGACCGGCTTTGTGTCGGAATTAGACCTTTGAACATGTCGGTCGGTGAGCTTACTGTACACTTCATCCAAGCTCTGTAGTTCATCAACGGGCTCATCTTCTTCAACAGGTAACTCTTCAGGGGCTGGCTCAGAATCGAAACCAATTCCATTTTCCTGAACATTTTCTTCATGGGTTTGTTGAAAAACGAAATGGGTTTCGGTTTCTAGAGGTTTCGGCACCTGGATTTGGTCAAAATAGTACTGGGTCTGAGCTTCTTGAACTTGCTGCCCAAAAATCGCTTCTTTTTCGTGACTAGGCTGTTCGAAGATGTACTGAGAATGGGATTCTAGGCTTGGGGATTGATGGGTCTGCTCATAATTGAAATGGGTCTCTGAATCTGGAGTCGTTTTGAAGTGGGAAGCACTAACGAAGCTGGGCTGTGGGAATCTGTAATTTTGAAAATTGATAGACTTGAGGCGCTGAAGAACAGAGGGCGATCTGGCAAGGCTATTTGGCTGATGATGATGATGATGTTGATGTTGGTGTGGATTGTCGTTTTGAGAGCCCTGCTGTTGTTGGTGGTTATGATGCTGTTTTTGATTAGCTAATGTGGATGTAAACGCAATGGTGCCAATCATAACATTAAGCAGAACAAAAAGAACAGCAGGGGTGAACCAGCTGTTCATGGATGCCCAGATTGAAGGAACTGCGTTTGCAACTGATTCCTCATACATCTTTTCTCCAAGTTTTCTTCTTTCAGAGATTGAAAGAAAGAAAGAAGAAAAAAAACCCCCAAAAAAATTGCAGCTTTTTGAATGGGAGGGAAGAATGGACAGTGGGAGAGATTTTGTATGGTAGATGGTGGAATGCAGGGTTGGAAAGGAAGAGAGAAACAGAGAGATGAAAAAGAGGTGAGAGAGAGAGAGAGAGGGAGTGATGTGGGCAGAGCGGTGGGTTGGGTTTTTTTTTTGATAGTACATTACCTCAAATACTTTAAAATGCATGGGATTTTTATTGAAGTTTTTATCATTTATGGACCTGATCTTTTCGAATAAATTAACATTAAGAAAATTGTTTGATAGTGAAATTTTAGAGGTTTTCTTTTTCTTTTTTTTTTTTTGGTGGGTTGAAGTATGAAGAAGTGAAGATTGAAAATTGGAAAAGAGAGACGTGTCAAGACAAGAGGAGGAAGATGTGGAAGAAAGGGACAAAATAGAAGAGGTTCGAAAACAGAAAGAGGGACTGTAAAAAGCTAAAGAAAAAAATGAGAGGGTTTTTTAGAAAAGAAAAAAAAAATGGTGTTTAATGACAATGACAGCACAGCTGTAATGAATGATATACACTGAGCAAATCAGCAGCATTAATAAATTACAGTTCACAGA
Organism: Oldenlandia corymbosa var. corymbosa; assembly: GCA_949775105.1. Classification (NCBI taxonomy): domain Eukaryota; kingdom Viridiplantae; phylum Streptophyta; class Magnoliopsida; order Gentianales; family Rubiaceae; genus Oldenlandia; species Oldenlandia corymbosa. Next base: position 6,000,415 of record OX459119.1, on the reverse strand, counting down.
AGAGGATGGATAAAGACGACGCCGTTGTGGCAGTGCTGGACTGGACGGCTAGCTGAACTAGCTGAACTTTGGACTGGACTGGACCTGACTATTATCTGGGAGAATACAGATAGGATGGAAGATGTTGATATCAGATTATGGTCTTTTAATTTTTTTTTTATTTTCTTTTTTTTTTAACAGTGGAAGTGATCAGATTGATTTTGGTGCAGAATTTTGATAATGATTGAGTGGTTAAGTGGAGTACACTGTCTAATTAGCTGACTTGTTTTGTTTGTTTCTGCAAAGATCTTTCCATTTTCAGGCAACTTTGGTCGGGGTAAACTGTGGCAAACCTTGGCAAAAATGCAACTCTCTGTTTTTCACCTAGATGAAAAAAAAAGATGGGATCTTGATCCTTTTTTGGTAATTAGTATTGTGCCGACGGGGTACATTTTAATCCAAACTCAGTTTAACCACCGAAATGTCATCGACTAATCAATTGAATTGATGGAACGAACTGAAACCTCAATGTAATCGACTATATCCAAATTTATGTGACAATGAAAATGGTAACTATTGGATCCTGGATTATAATTTTTATTACTATAATTTACAACAGAAGGTCTTCAAGAAAACCAGAAGGCATATTCGGGTGCCCAAGAGAGCTTGTTTTGGTTGATTGCGCTGGGCATAAGTTTATTCCTTTTGGTTTTGTACATGTTTGTTTGTGCGTGTGTGTGTGTGTTTTTTTTTTTCACCTTTTGTGGTCAACACCACTAATCATATTCTTTTTAAATCTTGTTTAAATAGTCCCTTTAACAAAAGTAATCATAATGTTTTGATCCATTGACTCCCGACAATCAACTGTGGAATATGGCAATTTTTCGTCGAAAAATTCCGTCATCAATTGTTTTCTGATCTGTTCTTCTTCTTTTTTTTTCCCCTCAAAATTCAAAAACTCCTGACCTCATGCAATTTCCCTACCAATTTAGGTTTTACTTTAAATGGAAAAAGACAGAACACATGCTTAACGTCGACCGAAGCTGCGGTATCCTTGTCAACTTCCGACAATTATTGCTCTTCTTAAGAGGTTTAACATCTGAATTATTTTTATAGGTACATAATGCATCCCGTGTATAAAGTTCTTGATCTCAATTAATCTAAAGTTCTAAATTGAGAAGTGGTTAAAAACTGAATTTTTGGGCATCTGTATGTATCTTTGTGTGATGGCCCCAAAATCGATTTAGTTCTGGAGGCGATCTGCAAGATGTATTTAAAAATTGGCAAACTGAGAATTAATTAGTGAACCAAGTAGATTTTCTGACTGATGTAATATGGATTCTGAACAAATGGCCAGCTCTAATAGAACACCAACTTTGACTCACAAAAATAAATCGGGCCAGCTCATGAAAGATTAAATTAAAAAAAAAATGACAGTATGGTTCTCTGGGAAATGGATCACGGAAAAGTTTTGGATAAACCTTTGGAATTGGATACATCATTGGCTGGCATCAGGTAAATGCATGTGTGACACATGCCCAATATGCCAATTAAGCCAGAAAGTTAAAATGTGGCAATATTGCAACTTGCCATGAAGTAGTTATTGCAACTAGTAGATCGATTCATACTCTCCAATTCTAGTTGAATTTACAATTATTTTATAGATGTTTTACTGTACTATATTATTTTAATCAAACATTGACCCTTCCACTTCTCTTGTGAGACATCATTAAGTTAAAAGAGAAGCCATATATGCTACAAAGTACAAACAAAATGCTTGGTAGTGTATTCAGTCTATTGACTGTTCGGCTGCCTTGTACCGTTTGGCCTATCTATATGTATAAGAGAGCCCATGAATATTACATACTCCTTAACAATATTATTAGAGCCCAAAGGCGACCCCGTCCAGCAATAACCTTCCGCATGAAAAACCCACTCTAACCAATTGGCATAATCAAAGCGAAGAAACAAGATGGTTTTTGACAGTGGAGCCAAACATTCACGAGGGTCCATTGAGGGCAATTAGAGATCTTTTAGATAGGGATTGGTCTGTATTGTTAGACAGGTCCATCTAGAATGTAATTTTATAATTGACCATTTAGAATCTTTGGCAGGGATGAATCCGGTACTGTTGGATTTTCCTCCTTTAACTGTGATAGGTTGGCTAAATCATGACATTGTAGGAGTTTCTTATCCCAGTCTCATTATACTCTAACTAGGGCGGCTAAATTTATCCCCGTTTTCATCCCCCCAAAAAAAAGAAAGCGAAGAACCCTAATGACTCAGAAGAAACTCATGAAAAAGATGTTTAACTATTGTGCGCCTGTGCGTAGATAGAACAAGCTCGATAATGACTTTGTTAAATCAGGGCCAGATAAAGAGAAACTTTGATATATAATTTCAACTAGTTTAAAAGAGAAACTAACAGAAAATACGTCAGATATGCTTTCTTATTTATTATATGATGGAGATAACCATTTTTTTCAGTAGTAGTATTCCACTAGATGTTAGATAATAATAATTTATGAAACTGATAAAAATATATTAAAAAATAAATCATAATTTATGAAATCATAAGTATTAAAATTTTGAATAATGGACATGTCATAATTTTATACCGTGAACTTGCAAAGTAATATTTTTTGTTTCTTTTTAGAAATCATATGCATAGGTTCTGCACTATAAATGCAAAAATTCAAAATTATTATATAATAACTTGTGTATATCATTTACTTACTTTAGTGGATCAGTAAAAGAGCAATTTGATCATATGTTGCGTCAATGTGAGATGGTAGAACAATTCGAAGAAGAAATGAATCAGATATATTGTCTATTTGTCATTTTTTGGGAGGTTATTCCATTTGTCAGTTCAATTACATATATTTAGTCCATTTAATATATATATATATATATATATTCAGTCATCAACAGTTTTATAACAGAAGTCATTTGTTTGACGACAAGCTAAAATTAAATTACCAAATTCAGTGCATATATTCAGTCCAAACTCATTGATCCCTTTTTCTCTTGTTTCATTTTTTTCCAAAAAAATCTAGTAATACCCAAATTGTACATAAAATCAAGGGACTTCAGTTTTTGTTTAAATTCTAGAGCCAACTGTTCTTTTTTTTTTTTTTTTTGGTGAAAATGCAATAGTTGGATGCCTTCAGTTTTGCTATAGAAATTATCCCATAATTACATAGAAGTAACCGTGAGTCCGTAACTGATATTCATTAACACTAATTATGAATATGATATATTGATTTTCTTTACCAAATAAATATTTATAAAACAAAACAAAACTCGCCATAATTTTGTGGGAAATGGTGCATGCGGTCAAATACAAACACAAAACGTATACTTGATACTTACAAATGGATATGTATTCGAGAATAAATTATATTTAAATTGATCAATATGCCATAAAAATGAATCAATTCAAAATAGTACTTCCTCAATACATAATCAGGATAAGCGCATGAAAATACATCTTCAAAGCTACCATACTTTAGTTAACGAAAAATTCATTTACTTTATTAGTCTACCGGGTTGATAATGTTGATGTAGTCAAGTATAAAAACAAATGATGTTCCGCGAACTTTGTTTGCATTAAACGTCTATCTTTGTGGCCAGATCACCAGATTAATAGCAGTCACTAAATTGTCTCCATAAACAACCTCATAGAAAATAGCATTCACCTACGACTTTAACACCCTAATACATTGGAACTGGATGCAACACGATTAAATCAGTTATATACATGTATTGTTTAGTGGTAATTGCATTCATCTTTAAAAATATAATCAATCAACTTTACTTGATGAATATTAAAATTAATATGATCAAACAAATTTAGATGATGAATATTACGATTAATATACATAATAATCAACCAATTTTACTTGATAATTAATAAGATTAATAAACTCAAATATCAAGATCTGTACCAATTTCCAGGTTGTGAAGCCTTTTTCATCAATATGATATGCAAATAAGTTTTTCCATATTTTTTGGCATTTTTCCAAAAATTTAAAATCATCGTCTACAAATACATGTAAAACGTAAACCATGAAGATCATTTCCAAACGTTCAAAATCATCATTTACAAATACATGTAAAACGTAAAACATAAAACATCACACGAGCTTTAAACAAATGATTTTATTTATTCCAATGAATGAATATGTAGAAAACTTACAATTCAATTGATCCATATTCAATTTGTGTCGAAAAAGTACTGATTCCCGCGTTAGAAACATTTTCACTTTGAAATGGTTGCCGCCTTGAAACCCAAAAACTCATAACTTCTAATATCCACAGTTATTTCCAGAGAATCATGGTTTCCAAATTATATATGGGTTAGATCTTGTGCCCTGCAATTGTTAACATGCATGTACATAGATTATAAAATTGAAAGTAGAACATGAACAAATAAAGAATGAGTACAGTAACACAGTGGCTTGTTGTTAACCTTTTCGTTGATGAGCAAAGTTTCGACAGATGTGCCATCCACATAGTAGGAATCCACACGTTCAGGATGCGTACATTCTCCAATCGACTGGCAATCATCGATCTAGTTCCCCATCCCATGAATAAAAGTTGTAAATGTTTATAAACTATGGTGATTTTCGGTTTTATGGCTGTGACTGATACAAATCACATATGTTGGTATTTATAGAGTAACTTCCCTATCACAGTTTAAAATGAAAAATCCTGATTATAAACTTAATAGGGGATGACTCTAATTGATGTGATATCATGATAATGATTTTAGACTTATTACGATTTTTTTTCCGGATTTCATTAGACGTTTTTTGTAAATTTTTGAGATTTTTCAGGAATTGATTTGACAGAATTACCATTACCGTAGTTTTTGAAAAAATTAGCATTAATTAAAACATGATCAAATCAATTAGGATTAGTTTTTTCGATTATCATCAATCATCATTAACTGCAATATTAAAAATTGTTTTAATACTTACCAATTATCATATAATGAAGAAAAATTAGCCGCATTTATATTCCAACAATTATGATTAGTTTTTCTCGGTCAAATTATTTTCATTAATTTTAATATTTTCTAGGGACTATTTGCTAAATGTTGAAACTTTTTTCTCCTAAATTTTGAGAAAATGTCACATTGGATTTCTTCCTACGTGGCACTCTAGAAACTCTTCTTTGGATTCTCTCTTAGTATAATACTATAGATAAATAAATAGGGATTCGATTCCACATTCAACATGAAAGTTCACCATTTATTCTTACAGGAGACAGATGATAACATTACTGAAACAAAGTAAAAGTACAACAGTTGAAGAAGAATAAGCTTCCATTGTATAGATTTGGTGTAAGGACGGAAAACCTTCTTCTCTTTATTTCCATATTATGGCGCGATTGATCCGGTCACTTCTTGCAGACAATTCCAACCCCAGGGGACAGCCCACTGGTGCATTTCAGAGTTCCGTAATCAATAGGCAATGGGTTATTAATTAGATTGGTGTTTGGATTGAACAAGCAATCCTTACAATCCGCAGAGAAGAGTGATGTGGTTCTGTATTCATCTTCACCTCCAAACACAGGCATTGGGTCTCCTAACTTTGCCGGAGTTTCGTAATTAGGCCGATACGTACGTCCAATCACCCCATCCACTTTAGAGGAAAGGTTGAAGAATCTGAACTGGACTTCCAGATGAGCAAAGCAGTCATCGTCAGGAATCTGGTAATTGTGAACTCTGTTCTCTTCCTCTGTTACGGGCACTACCCTGACTCCAATCTCAACAATGTTGGGGATGGAAATGATCACACTGTTCTTGTTTGCGCTTCTTTCCAGCTTAAGTACTTGATTATTCTTTACTTGCGACGTCCATTTGTTCAGAAATCCTTCAGGGAGGAAGACTTGTTGACCATCAACAGAGAACCTAAGATGGTCGATTTGGTCGTCCCATACGGCGGCTTTGGTGGCCTCAACGGAGACGGTATGGGAGCCGAAGAGGATTCCCAGGGACTGAATCCATGTGAAATCCCTGGGTCGGCCGGCGGGGCGGTGGCCGATGAATCTGGCGTTGATCTGAAGGTTGGTATCGGAGACTAAGCTGAAATGTTGGTTGCTCTTTCCGTGGAAGTAGAAAACAACGCCATCTTTTCCAATGAAGCGGGGATCATGACATCCAGAACCTGTTCCGGTGCAGTCGGGCCCCAAACCTACACGTGTAACAATCACATGAAAATAGAAAGTTGTACAAGTACTTAAGACAAGGAAATAAATTTAAGACAAATCAAAATACTATCGTATAATAAGGACCAGAAGGAGTAACAATAAATAGAAGGCGCTCGAATATTGTACATGTTACGTATGCAAGGAGTTTGAATGTTGGCATCTCTAGCAAGTAGACCCTCAAAGATAATGTAACAAAATTTTTACTCTGGACTTACTTATGCACGCTGCCTCGCATTTTGGAGATTCACAGTCGACAATGCAAAATTTAGAAGGTTCAATGTCGGTAACGCCACCTTGGCATTGTTTCGGGCAAGGTATCTGTATACCCGAACATGGGCCATAATTACAGGTATATGTAAGCGTCTGCGCGAGGACTTGTGTTAAAGAAATAAGCTGCAAGAAGATGAACACGACATTGACGTAACCGCCTGATGATATCTTCATCGTAGCTTAAAAAAATTGCTTATTAGTTAATAATAATGCAGAAGTGTGGAGGAAAATGATGAGGGAGATGTATACGTATATGTATGGAAGCTGAATGTGTGGAATTGGTTGCACAACGTTTAACTCAATTTATAGACCGCGGACTTGTTGAAGGTTTCTCTTCAGCTGGTGGTGCACGCACTGGTCTCATCTGAGATTGAACAGGTTTTTAATTTCTATTGTCAATTTGTAGCAAGATTTTCGGTTGGACAAAGCTTTTCATTACAAGTTATTGCCCCCTTTGAATCTAGCCTGAAATATACTGTTAATAATCTCCACTAGTAATTCACAATATGATTAAAGAGAAGTTGCCAGTTTGCATGCGCATGAATGTGGGGGGCCTTGGATTCCATAATTCCATTTGATTTGCTTCGTACCCTACTTTCCATTTGATGGAAAATTTGTTTCGCACTGCAGTTGCCAAATTGTTGCTATAAAATAGCTTTTGGTGGAAATTAAGATTTCTTATTCTTTTTTTTTGAAATGAGAAATTAAGATCTTAAACATAACTCAACTAGGTCACTACTAGCGACTATATATATATGGAATCTCTCCCCTTTGCGTCTAAAGTTGAAAAGTGGTGCAATTAACTTAAGTATCACGGTTTTTACTTTGACATCTCAATTAATATATACTAAAATTGTCCAGTTTAGATTTCATTTTTTAGTTCAAATTGTACTAAAATTGAAATTTCAAACGGGACAATAATTTTGGGACAGAGAGAATATATTACTTGTACAAATTATACTCATCAAAATATAAATTTAAACTGAACAATCATTATTGGAGATGAGGAAATATATGTTATTTCTTTATATATATATATATGTATGTATGTATACTCGCTTACATAATTAACTCCGATTCATTATCATTGCAAGGAAAAATAAATAATTAGGACCGTTTGCTATTCCTGAGACATCCTAACACTTGTGAGGGTAAAGGTGAAGAGGAAGTTGGTAAGCTGGCATCGGGGATGGGTAATGAGTGATTCCCTCTTCAGGAATTTTCTTTTCCCATCTAAATTTAGTAACCACATTGTGCACAAATGCTAGTATCACCATCTTTGCATACTCAGCTCCAGGACACGTTCGAGGTCCTCCCCCAAAAGGAACAAACGTATAGGGACTCTGGACGGTTGTCTCCTTGAAATCTTGATGGATCGAACTTGTTAGGTTCAGGAAAATACTTTGGATTTTTTTGCGTCGCATAGGAAATCCAGTGAATCTGCCACACAAAAATTGCACGTCCAAAAAGATATCATCATGAGATAGTAATGGGTAAATCATTGCCAGTAATAACAAAGGTTAACTGTTAAAAAGAATTTTACCTTTGAACCTTTAGGGATAGTGTATCCTTCGTAGTTGAAGTCTGTGATGGCCTCCCTAAAAGTTCCTCGAGTTGGTGTCCATATTCCGAGAACTTCCGACGCTACGCTCCAACTGTACTTCATCTTCCTTAGATCTTCCCAACAAAGTAACTCATGTCCCTCCTTTGCCGCTAAAATATCATTTTGTTCTGTTTCCAGGAAAGTGCAAAAGGGCATCCGTCGTAATACGGTGGAAGAAAAACCAAGCAAATCACAATTTAGGTAAGAAAGATACTATATATACTTAATCAATTAATTACAACAATGCTGACTAATTTTCTGGACGAAAGAAGTATAAAATAGGAGTACTAATGCATGTATCTACCCCAATTGAAATGTCCCAAAGTTGGTCAGAGCCTTTTGCAAAATGATACTTTAACAAAATTTCAGGAGAAAAAATAAACCCTAATTTATGCTCTATCCCTGAAAACATCAACAATGCAGAACACATGTAAGATTATACTTCTTAAAGAACTTAATCCTAAGAGTTTTAAGTTGAAATCTCAAACGCTAATTTGTTGGGCCCGTGGGTGAATTCTGAGACATACTTATAAGTAACTGTATCACCTCATTCATTGTCAATTAGTTTTTTTAGATGATATAAGTTAATTTCACATAATATCAAGTTTCAAGAGAATTTGAGACATGAATTGAAAGCTCACATCCAAGAACAGAGTCACAAACATCAGGGAACTCCGAAAGACACTTGATGAGGTTTGTCATTGTGCTAAGCATAGTCGTAGAACTTGCACAAAACTAAACCTACCAAATTGCTGTCAATATCTTCATCCGTGTAGGGTTCTCCTCCAACACCGTCATTGTTTTCCATGATCAAATATGACATGAAATCCTACTTCACAGCTGATCCTTGTGAACCCGAAATGTCAATTCTTCGTTGCTTCACTATTGCTTCCACCTCGTCAACAAGAGCGTTGGACGATTTAATAGCTCGACGAAAAGCCGTTCCAGGGAAATTCAACGGTAAACTAAAGATACCAACCTCAATCTCCTCCACCCCTTTTGTCAACCTGTCTATTCTCCCTGGATCATCGATTCCGTAGAACATATTGCTGGCCACTGTGAACAACAACTTCCGTGCCAAATCACCACAAACGACTTCTTTTTTCGAGTCCCAATGAGATTGGAAATGTCTCTTGATTATCTCATCCACACTACCAACATATTTTCGGAGCATTTCCGCCCTGAAAATCGTCGAATGAAGCGAGATTCGAAGCGTTTTCGAGTGGTGTTGGACCGGTTTGTCACCCGACTCGTGGAAAATTTTGTTCACAGCGCTTGGCCACCAGCCCTGAACCAGTTTTTGCTCATTTGTGAACAGGAATTTGTTCCCTTCAGAAGTACAAAACACTACTACGGAATTCCCCAGGAATGATGTCCTGAATATGTTTGAAGAACAGTTGGCCATTCGATCCGTTACAAATTTTTCAAGTTTACCATTACGAAAGTTGGAGTAATAATCCAAGCTTTCTCCTAAGATGGGCCAACCTGTTGTCCCTGGCAAACCCTTTTTCTTTCCTGAACCAAAACCACTTGGTTTCGTTCCCAGCTTTAACACCAACGCGAATAGCGCTGAAATTATCAATGATATGACAAGACACAATGTATCCACCATATCCATTTTGGAGTTGCTTTTAAAAAAAAGGAGGCCAAAAAAAATGGCTATAAACGATGCAATGCGATTATAGGATGCAGATGAACTAATCATATGATTCTGAATATATATGTTGTAGTTTGAAGTTAATCTTAATTATTTACTGGAATGTGAGCTGTGGCCAGCTGTTACTGTTTGGCATGCATTTATAAAATATGGCCCAACGTTGTATTATAAGAATGAGTAATTACGTACATGGAAAATTTACAAGGAAAATATATAAGAATGAGTTTTCAATTATCTAAATTATGTCTTAAACTTGAATGCTTAAACCCCAAATGAAAAGTGTTAAATATGAATGATTATAATCAATTCATTGTAAATCTTTTCTTGTCATTTTTTTTCATGTACAGATCATTATCCTCTAAGAATATTGAAAAGTACGTTGGCATAGAGGATATATTAATTAAAGATTATGAAAAAAAAAAACCTAGTAAATGTGTTTGGTAAAGAAAAACGTGACACAATTTGAAATGCTATTGGCCATTTCTTAAATGGACCATAATCCAGTTGGGAATATATTAATTGTTTAGCCAAAGCTGGTGAGTTATATTCCGTCTGAATTTCTGGTGTTAATTATAAGGTGCGAATTTCATCTAATTCTTAATATGTACGTTACAATTAGGTTCTGAGAGAATATTAACTAGGGGGCCGTGATAGAGTATAAAAGACTCACCCATCAGTCACCAAGGTTGGGTAATTTGTGCATGGAGTAATAATAAATTTTCTTGCCTCTAATACTTTATACTTGTCGATCATTTGCATTATGGTGCATTTTAAAAATTGCCAATAACGTTTCAACTTGCGTCGTACTATATTTTCTTTTTCCCAACACATACACAACTTACAAATTCTTTTTTTCAGATTTTTTAATTAATATATTCTCTATATCAACATACCTTTTAACATTTTTTAATACTTTTTTTTCTTCCAAACAGAAATATTAACCTTGTTTGGCATACCTTGTATGACTACGGACAACATTTAACTGTTGCTAGCTAGAGTACTCTAAAATAAACGTGTGAAAAAAATTAAGGAAACAATTAATAATTACTGAATCTGCCTAATTGTACTAATTTTCTAACCATCTTGCCTAATTATGTACTACGTAAGATGCTTCAAATAGGGAAGAGTGAAGGGGGAAAAAAGAGGGAAAAAAAGAAAAGAAAAGAGAAAAGAGACATCATCATCATCATCACGTGGAGACTGAAGATTACGGAAGGTGACAAGAATAGCCCTTATTTGTATAGCACCAACAATTTTGTGGGGAGGCAAATCTGGGAATTTGATCCGAATGCTGGAAGTCCTGAGGAATTGGAGGAAGTCGAAAATGCCCGTCTCCGGTTCTGGAACAACCGCCACCATGTTAAGCCCAACAGCGACCTCCTTTAGCGCATGCAGGTTGAATCGATTATATCTTACCTATCATCCTCCAAATTTTTTATTCTTTTGATTTTTTTCTTACCTCCAGACTTATTTTCGTTCCATCTCGCACCCTAAAAGTACAATGCAGTTTGGTGATTAAGGCCAAACAAATTCGCTGAAATTTTACCAAGAGCAGTTTTCACAGGATTTTCAAACTTTGATTGCTCTCTTATAATTTGGAGCCTTAACATGAAAAAAACGGTCATAATATATTACAGCGGGTGGAGTCCCGTTAAATTAATTAAGTGGATGCATGCAGTTTACTTCACCACCTCAAACAATTTTCTCTCCTGGTTCATAATTTTTTACGGTTTTGTTATTTCTTCCACTCAAATACTCCGATTGTATTAAGTGTATGTTATGATACAACATAGTGATGTATATATATATATATATTATATAAAATATCAAGAGAATCTAATTTTAGAAGGTTATAGAATATAAATTGATACTTGCTTAGGATAGGAAGACGTGTTGGAGAGTTATCCCGAAGAAATCGGGAAACTAGCACAAAAATAAAAATGATTGTGGTGACATTGTTAGCTAAGTATCTTAAGTCTTGACAACTTAGGCAAAGAGGATTTGGATACGGTATCACTTTTTACGTATTTTAGATTCATGTAATCCTGCTCTTTATATTTTGGCATGTCTCTCCCTCTGTGAGTTACTGAGCATACATATCAAAAGATGCAAAATTGAACGAATTTGATTAAGTACTTTTTTTTTTGGCTAGGACAAAAGTTTTTCTTTTTTTTTTTTTTTTCCATCGTATGATGAAAACACTGTTTTCAAAGTACAATGTTTTGTTTTTACAAACTATAACACGGGAAAATGGAACCATAATTCATCATATGTTATTACTTGTGAATGCTTATATGATAATGTAACCTAGATCTATAGCATTAATGATAGAGTTAAAAATTCGACTGTTTAGGTAAAAATGACAAGCCTTGCAAAAACATCTATGATTGCTTTTATATATGGCTTTGTCTGGCTTGTTATATATCAATACTCTGGGTACATTTTTTTCCCCCCATTTGTAACCCATCTTTTTATGTTCTTGATACAACTTTTGATATCTCCAAAAGAAAAAAGAACACGTTAAAAAATACTTACACTTAAAGTTTGTATTTATAATAATTCGCTCTCAATTATAGAATCGCTTATTAATTTTTTATGCCCCGATCTTATTGATGAAAATAAAAAAGAAAATATACAAGCATTACATAAGACTTACGTAATTAAAAAAGCCATGCACTTTGCAAAGATTTTCTATTTAAAACCTTGGTAGTTTTCACGAATAGTGAAGAAAATTACAACAAACATGCTTATATTATAATATAGGCCCTATTTGATGCGAAGATGAGGAGTACATGGTTGATCCAAGAAGAGTTATTCTTGAGCCGTTGATGGAAGATCTCTCCGATAATGGAATTCTTGTCTTTGTGAGTTGGAAGCTAGACAGCGAAGTCTTAATAATTGCTGAAAAACTTGACAACGATCGATTTCCGGGGAAAATCATATGATCATATATATCCTTTCCTCATCAAATGTGCATTCTGTTGTCAACAAAGTTCTTGCAATTAGTGAAAATAAACTTACCAAAAAATCGGTGAATCACAAATTCGGGTCTATTCTCAAACTCCTTAGTGGGAATTGAAACCGAATCTATTCTCAATAAACATAACATCTTAATCACTAAATTTTTATTCAATTAGTAAAAAAAAGTAAACTAAGAAATAGTATCACTTTTGAGAGCAACAAGATTATCTGATTCTATTCTCTTAGTGTGTGTCTGTGTGTTTTCCCCCCCACTTTGGTATGTCTTTCTAAATAACCACGGAAATTATCAAAATCTAACTAGTTTACTTAGTTAAGGAAATTGTATAGGTAGATACTTAGGCATGTAAGAAAGACTGTAAAGATCAAATCAGTTTTTTCCAACTAGGGACATCAATTCTTTTCAACTAGATTATGTTAATGATTATTGCCTTTGGTGCAGTTTCTAAGAGAGAAGAAATTCAAGCAGGCAATAGCCCAGGTGAAGGTTGAAGATGGCCAAGAAATCACTCATGAAATTGTCATTGTTACATTACGCAGGGTAGTTCATTTCTTCTCTGCCTTGCAGGCTAGTGACGGCCATTGGCCTCCAGAAAACGCCGGCCCTTTGTCCTTCCTTCCACCTCTGGTGAGCCCTCTTCAAATTCCTGGTTAGAAATGTGCGAAAAAGTATCAAATTCTTAGCATTTCAATTCCTTCGTTTGTCTCAAATTTGGACAAAATTGCAGGTCATGTGTTTGTACATAACAGAGCATCTGAACACAGTGATCTCAGCAGAGCATAAAATTGAGATTCTCCGCTACATTTACTGTCATCAGGTACTAGTACAAATAAGAAACCGAGTATGATACAAATGAGGGAGAGAATGGTCACTTTCACTCATATTTGATTTTCAATGTGCAAATATATATGCAATTCAGAATGAAGACGGTGGATGGGGATTTCATTCACATTGAAGGTCACAGCACAATGTTCTGCACAGCCCTGAGTTATATCTGTATGCGTCTTCTCGGCGAAGGACCCGATGGCGGTCAGAATCATTCATGTTCCAGAGCTCGGAAATGGATTCTTGACCATGGTAGTGTCACCAGCAATACCCTCTTGGGAAAAGACTTGGCTGTCGGTAAATTCTCGAACTTTTTTCCTTTTCTTTTCTTTTTGCTAGAAATGCATCTTAAATATTTTGTGCTCCCTTTTTGGTTGTAGATTATTGGATTATATGATTGGTCCGGAACCAATCCAATGCCCCCTGAATTCTGGATTCTACTTTCCTTTCTTCCTGTGCATCCAGGTTGTTGAAACTTGAAACCACTAGATGATATAGTTCATTGTCAGTTATTTGGATCTCCGAATGTCTGTATTCAGTCTTTGGTTCTGTTTTTCTTCCTCTTGATTGCAGCAAAAATTTGGTGCTATTGTAGAATGATATACATGCCAATATCGTATGTATAAGGTAAAAGATTTGTCGGCCCAATTACACCCCTAATTTTACAACTAAGAGAAGAGTTGTATACTGAACCTTGTGAACATATAAATTGGACACAAGTTCGACATTTGTACGCAAAGGTAGTATCACCGGATCGACATCTGATTTTTTCTGTAATTCTGTTTTTAATGGTTTCTTCCAATCTGGATTTGAAGCATGCATATATAACTTTCTGAAATTCATTCATTCAGGAGGACCTATACTACCCTCATCCTTGGATACAAGATTTCTTGTGGGATAGTCTCTATATTTTCACGGAGCCTCTTTTGAATAGATGGCCTTTCAATAAGCTGATCAGACAGAGAGCTCTGCAGATACGAGTATCGGGTGTGGGTGCGGGATCTCAGTGTCGGATTCGTCAATATTATGAAAAAAACTTAAAATTACAACTAAAATGCCACACCCATATGCCACACCCGTACCAGTGTCGACTCGTGTCGACACGGGTACTCTCCCCCTGTGTGAAGAGTTTGGGTAACATAGCTGCAGACTACCATGAAACATATACATTATGAAGATGAGACTAGTCGATATATCGCGGTTGGATGTGTCGAGAAGGTTAGGGAAGGAGCTAGAGATATATTAGTGAGATTTCTGCTAACGATTTCCATATGTGCTACTGAAGTTTTCTGTAGCTGTGCTAGGTTTTATGTATGCTTGCTTGTTGGGTTGAGGACCCAAACGGGGATTGTTTTAAGAAACATCTTGCTAGAATTTCAGACTACTTATGGGTGGCTGAAGATGGAATGAAAATGCAGGTTAGTGAATGCCATATGCAGTTACAATCATGAAGTTTGGTTATAGAGTTAATGATTGTTGGGCCTATTCCCCCCAATTGGTGGCCTAGCAAGGTTTGAAGTCAAAATCTAATGTGGATTTGGTTTTAGGCTTGACCGAAGGAAAGAAAGAAAACCAAGTCCATTTTTGGTTTGGTTTTGGTGTAAGGCCGTGGCTTATAAAAGCCTTGGTCCTTTGGCTTTCTTGGTGTGCTTTTGGACGCTTGTTTTTCAGCCGAGAGAGAAGGAGAATTAGGGCAGTCGCGCAAGGGTTTTGTGTGAGAGAAAAAGAAAGAAAGTTAGGGTTTAGTTTTCGGTTTAACTTTCTTTTGGTGAGATTCTTCCAATCCCACTTTGTGGTTTAGGTGTGTGTGGAAGAGTATTGTTGTAATCCACCTTTCGGTGAAGTCCTGTGTATCCACCAGTTGGTGAAAACTGTTTTCTATTATTGTGATAGTGGAGATTTGACTATTGTTACAGTCCTGTGATTTTTTCCAATTTAGGTTTTCCACGTAAATTCGCGTATCTACTTTACTTTATCAGTTCTTGAATTATTTACTTGTTTGGTTGGTTGTCCTATTTTATTAGTAGTAGGAAAGGAGTTTTTCTTGGGGTTTTCCGTAGTGTGTTGTGTTTATGCCTTTTACGCCACAACAGCGGCATCAGAGCTACGGTTCGGTAGTTGAGGTGTTACACCAATAAAATGGAAGAGTCATCCGGTACTGGTACTATGATTAAATTGACTTCATCTAATTATCATTGGTAACGAATACAGGTTGTACTCTTGTCTTGAAGAATGTCAGACATGTTCCGGATATGCGTCTGAACCTTATTTCTGTTGGAAAAATTGATGATGAGGATTATCATAGCACTGAAGGTGGTGGCCGTTGGACAATTACCGGAGGGAATCTTGTTATTGCTAGAGGAAAGAAGTTGAACTCTTTGTATGTGTTGAATGCAAAGTTGAAGAATGGAGAGGTGAATGCAACTCACAATGCCTCCATTGATCTCTAAATAGAAGGCTTGGACACATTAGTGTCAAGGGGCTCCAGATTCTTGGTAAGAAACAATTTCTCCCTGAGGTGAAAGGTACTGCTCTAGAACCTTGTGTTGACTGTATCTATGGTAAACAACATAGGGTTTCCTTTCAAAATTCTCCTCGATCTAGAAAACCAGTCCTCTAGAGTTAGTTCATACAGATGTATGTTACATGAAAGATAGGTCGTTGGGTGGAGTATTGTACTTTGTTACTTTCATTGATGACTATGCTCGAAAGGTTTCATTGATGACTATCTTTCATGTATGTTACATGAAAGATAGCTCGAAAAGTGGAGTATTGTACTTTGTTACTTTCATTGATGAGAAGTATTGCCGAGACTATGGCATTAAACTTCAGAAGAGTGTTCCAAAGACTCCGCAACAGAATGGTGTGGCAGAAAGAATGAATAGAACTATTACCGAAAAGGTTAGATGTATGCTCTTGAATGCAAAGTTGCCTAAATCTTTTTGGGGTGAAGCCATGCAGATAGCAGTTGATTTGATCAACCTATCTCCCTCAGTTCCGTTGGATGGTGATCTACCACAACGAGTTTGGACAGGGAAAGATGTCTCATTCGGACATTTGCGAGTTTTTGGTTATCGTGCCTTTGTTCATAATCCCAAAGACGAAAGGTCGAAGCTTGATGGAAAATCCAAGAAGTGTATATTCTTGGAGTATGGCAATGATGATTTTGGGTACAGACTTTGGGATCCTGTAAAGAAGAAAGTTTTCAGAAGCAGAGATGTGATCTTCTTTGAAGACCAGACCATTGATGATATGGGAAAGAGAGAGATGCCAGAATCTTCACCTAAGATTCCTGTTGATCTAGATCTAGTTCCTCCACAATCAGATGATTCTCCTAAAGGGGGAGTTGAGACAGAGCAGAATGGTGAGTTTAATGATGATTCTACTTCTGAAATAGAGACACCACTGGTTTCATCACCTCCTGTTCAGCCTAGGAGGTCCACCAGAGACAAGACACCTTCCACCAGGTACAATGTTCATGAGTATTTATTGCTTACTGATAGGGGAGAACCAGAGTCGTATGAAGAGGTTTTTAGTCATGAGCAGAAAGATCAGTGGTTAGCAGCCAAGCAAGATGAGATCATATCCTTGCATGAGAATAACACGTATGACCTGGTGAAGCTGCCTAAGGGCAAGAGAGCACTCAAGAATAAATCGGTGTTCAGATTAAAGACAAGTGGGAACAGCTCACAACCGAGGTACAAAGCTAGATTAGTTGTGAAGGGATTCAATCAGAGAAAGGGCGTAGACTTTGATGAGATATTCTCTCATGTTGTAAAGATGTCTTCGATCCAAGTTGTGCTTGGGATAGCGGCCAGTTTGAATCTTGAGATTGAACAGCTTGATGTGAAAACAACCTTCTTGCATGATGATTTGGAAGAAGAGATTTACATGGAGCAACCAGATGGGTTCCAGGAGAAGGGGAAAGAAAAGCTTGTATGTCGTCTCAACAAAAGCTTGTATGGGTTGAAGCAAGCTCCGAGGCAGTGGTACAAGAAGTTTGATGCTTTCGTGATAGGGCAGGGATACCAAAGGACTACAGCCGATCACTGTGTGTTTGTGAAGAAATTCTCTGATGGTGATTTTATAATTCTTTTGCTTTATGTCGATGGCATGTTGATTGTTGCTCATGATACTGCAAAGATTGCCAGGTTGAAAAAAGAGTTGAATAAGTCCTTTGTGATGAAGGATTTGGGTCCGGCTAGACGGATCCTTGCGATGAAGATTTCTCGTGACAGACGGAATGAGAAGCTTTGGGTATCTCAAGAGAAGTATATCGAGAAGGTTCTTGATAGGTTTAACACGAGCGGTGCTAAGGAAGTCTCGACTCTACTTGCGGGGCATTTTAAGCTAAGCAAAATGCAGTGTCCTAAAAGTGAGAAAGATAAAGAAGAGATGAAAAAGGTTCCTTATGCTTCGGCAGTTGGCAGCCTGATGTATGCGATGGTTTGCACAAAGCCAGACATAGCTCATGCAGTTGGTGTTGTTAGTCGGTTTCTCTCTAATCCTAATAAGGAGCATTGAAATGCTGTGAAATGGATTCTCAAGTATCTTAGGGGTACTTCTAGATCGAGTCTTTGCTTTGGCAATGGGAAGACCATGTTGGATGGATATACATATACTAACATGGTGGGTGACCTTGATGGTCGGAAATTTACTTCTGGATAATTGATGACATATGGAGGAGGAGCAGTTTCATGGGCAGATTAGGTTGCTGAAGTGTGTTGCTTTATCTACTACAGAGGCAGAGTTTATCGCAGCTACTGAATCTTGTAAGGAAGCACTTTGGTTGCAGAAGTTTCTACAAGAGCTTGGCATGAAGCAAGAGAGGTATGTGGTGTATTGTGATAGCCAGAGCGCTATTCACTTGGTGAAAAATTCCACATTCCATTCGCGGTCAAAATATATTAATGTGAGATATCATTAGATTCGGGATGTGTTGAAGTCCAATGCGTTGTTCCTTGAGAAGATCCATACGGATGACAACGGTGCCGATATGTTGATGAAGACTGTGAGTAGAGACAAACTCCTGTTTTGTAGACATGAAGCTGGTGTGGTTTTACCCCCAATTGAGGTGAAGGGGGAGATTGTTGGGCTAACTATTATTCCCCATAATTGGGCCCAGGATAATGAAACCAAAATCCAACTTGGATTTGGTTTATTTTGACCGAGGGAAACAAACCCTTTTTGGGTTTGGTTTGGTCTTGACCGTGGCTTATAAAAGCCTTGGTTCTTTAGCTTTCTTGGCCATGACTTGTGCGTGAGTTTGGCAAAAAGAAAAGGAGCAGGCACACGTTGTTTTGTGTGAGGAAAAATTCAGCCGCGCAAGGGTTTTGTGTGAGAGAAAAAGAAAGAAAGTTAGGGTTTAGTTTTCAGTTTAACTCTTTTTTGTGAGATCCTTCCAGTCCTACTTTTTGATAGGTGTGTGTGGAAGAGTATTGTTGTAATCCACCTTTGGGTAAAGTCCTGTGTATCCGCCGGTTGGTGAAGATTGTTTTTCATTATTGTGATAGTGGAGATTTGACTGTTGTTACAGTCCGTGGTTTTTTCCCGATTTGGGTTTCTACGTAAATTCGTGTACCTCCTTTATTTTATCAGTTCTTGAATCATTTTACTTGTTTGGTTGTCCTATTTTATTGGTAGTAGGAAAGGAGTTTTTCTTGAAAATCGAATTATTAGGCAAATGTGTGCGATAACAGTGCTAGCAAAGTGCAATCAACACAATTTGAATATATGTATTATATAAGCACACATTAAACATTAGATTATCTCAGTTGCCTCATTAATTTAAGTTTAACTTAAGAGGAAGAGAAAAAAAATTTAATTAGCTAAAAAATCCAACAAATGATATATGAAAGTGAATAACTCTAACTATTCCAATGAAAAAAAAGAAGGAAAATTTTGAGGTCCCCCAAATGAAACATGTCAAATAAATCATAATAATTGCGTCCTAATTTTGTAAAGCTATAACCTACCCAAAAAAAAAGATAAAAAATAAATCCAATGTTACAATTATATCATTCTAAATGTACTGAATCTATTACTGAGGTTTTCTGGTCAACTGAGTGGCTCGTGCAATTGCGGTGCTAATAAAGTGCAAATGTGGAATTTGAGAAACACATTATAGATAAGCACACTTCACTTGATAAATCAAAAAACTGAATGGAAAAATAAATACATGAAATTAAGAATCCAAATGATCTCAAAAAGTACATATATAACTAGAGCAATTCAATATTAATTCTCCAAATGATACATGAAACTAACTTAAGTACAAAATCCCTAATAAAACAACTTTAATGTCAACAATATTGCAAAAAAAAAAAAAAAAAAAAAACATGACCACAAGTAATTGGATGAGAAAAAAACAATCAAATCACTCAAAGAAGAGTGAGGGCAACTGCACCACAGGAGGGGCAGATGTTCTTAACATCTAGCCAGCGCTTGATGCAGCCCATATGGCAGCCATGACCACAGTCAAGTTTGACGGGGAACTCCCCGGTTACCAATCCATTCTGCAAAACAAGAAAATTAAATATAAACATTGATTAGTTTTATAAATTATAAATTTGTTACAGAGAATTACTATATATTTTTCAATAAAATGGGACGAAAAAGTGTTAATGATTTTGTTTTTCTGGTTCTTACCAAGCAAAGAGGACACAAATGATATTCTCTTGGTTGATACCTGCGATCGCTCAGCAACCTCATTGTTCGATCTGATATCATCTGTCCTGTAAGCTGCCGGGGTACCTAAAAATAATAGCACAAAAATGAAATTATGTGCAAATATTCAATTTTGTAAATTGGATTGGAAATCATGAAAATGTGCGTTAACGAAAACATATACTAGTATCCATTCTCTAACAAAAAAAAAAGTTTCAAACTAACATGAACTTCATTTTATTTAAATTTTTTTGGTCTGGGCGCGCAGCTGTGCATTGTTTGTGCAAGTTTTGTGGAAGAATTATTATGTAATAATAATAAAATGAAATAAATATATAAAAGGTTACCTTAGCTCGAACAGAGGAGCTCGTTTGTGCAGAGTCAGTGATGGGATTCTCTCGTTGCAGGACCTAAATAGTAGTAAAAGAAGGGAAAAAAAAAGTAAGATGAATAAGATCTATAAAATAATAATAAAAATAAAATATTCTCTTCATTTTTTTTATATATATATATTCTTTCTATTGATTTCATAAAAATTAAGAAGATATTAATTAACGTATTTAAAATACAAAAATATTCTTATTTATTATCCATATAACTCATCACAATATAAACTAATAAAATTTCATTATGCATACTGTTTCATTTTTCAATGCTAGAGTAATTTTGATAAAAAGTTGCCAAGTGTGTCTTCATTTGTGAAAGTAACATATATTTTTTTTAAAAAAATCCACTAGACATATAAAGAACAATGAAGGGAGTAATAATGAAATGGAGAAAATAAATTGGTTAAAGACAGGTGAGAAATGGGAGAGACAAACCGTATCAGGAAGTGGTAGCGCCGATGAGTGAAACATGGCTTGATACACTGCCACAACTTGGCGGCGGATATCTGCACGCCGAACCGCCTTATTCTCTTCGTCCTCCTCGTCAGATGACGATGATGAAGATGAAGACAACAAGTATTGCCGGAAGAAGGAATCAGCCTCGGCCAAAGCGGTGGCATCATCATCAGGAGTGGTTGGGACCGGCGCATTTTGAAGCGCTGCCCTAACCACATCCAAAGATGGCAATCCTGGCCGAGGGGTTATAATGATATTCTCCTCCTCCCTCATTCCTCCAGTATTTCCACTTTGCTGGCTGCTGCTGCTCTCCTGCTGCCCGTGGCCTGCACTGTTTTGGACTCCGTGCACATTCTGGGCAGGCAGCTCTGGGACGATTTAGGTGATGAAGTAGTAGCTGCCCGCGGATTGATCGAGATTGGGCCTCTTGTGCCGCTGCTGCTTCCAGCTTCATCATTTGCCAATGGCGACCTCCTGTTGTTGTGTCCCTGGAAGCTCATAGTTTCTTCTGTAAAAATAAAAATGGTGGAAATTAATTAATTTAAAAATGATACAATAACAGGAAAAAATCCAATCACATAAAATAATAAAGTGCTATTAATTTTTACAATGAATCTATAGAATTGTGTCTTGATTGAAGTATTCATGAATACACTGATTTAAGTGAGGAATATATAGTAAAAAATTTCCTATACCATAATCACGCACCATTTCCTACATCATTCACCAACATTTTGACATATGACCTTGACGATCAAATGGTGGGTTAGAGTGTTAGTAAAAATTTTGAAAAATAAAAGTAATATTAAATAGACAAAAGTAATAAATTTTGTAAAGGTGATGTAAGAAATGTTGTAGGATTGTGATGTAAGAAATTTGTAGCCGAAATATATATATATATATATATGTTAACGATAATTGAAATCAAAGCTTAGACGAAATTAATCATATTGTTTGCAAAAAGGGAACAGATCTAGAGTTATCAAAAATTTATTTTGGTTGAAAGAATAATAACGGATGTAATTCTTGTGCAATTGGTGACAAACCATATGCAAAAAGTGCAACAAAATTTAGGGGGAAAAAAGAAGGAAAATCCCCTAATTCTTTTTAACATAGTTATTACTGTAGTACTCAAAACCCTTGAAATGTGTTTCAAAATCTCCTAAGGGTACAACCCCAATACACCTATCTTAGTCAAGCAAAAAAAAAAAAAGCATGTAGGAACCATATCATTCAACCTCTCCACTTCCCAAATGTTAAGATTTATGCTTATAAAACCAAATCAAGCAGTCTGTTAAACATTGTCAGTGCTTTTTCCGAAAGATCGATGAAACCTTAAAAACATCGACATGAAGAGACTTACATCACCTTTTCACTTTAACAAAAAGTAAACACTTCATTCGGACATTTCATGTCTATTTAATTAAAAACGTAACATTAATCCCAAATAAAAAGTGTATCCTAATCTCATAGAAAGTGTATCCTAATTTTAAAATCAATCACAAATAAAAAGTGCGTGCAAATCACGTGCAAACCGAAAGAATGCCAGCATCTCACATTTTTTTGTTGAGGTATTATCTTCCAAAACACACCCATGCTTTTAATATATGTCGTTTTAGGGTTTTCACGATTTTTTAAAATATATGTTGTTTTTCAAAGTCGAGGCAACTTTTATCCTATTTTGTCAATATTAACCTTATATTGGAAATGAAAATGGTATCTAAAAAAATTTATATTAATTAGGGATGAGTTGTATAGATAATAAATAAGGGTATTTTTGTATTTTAAACACATAATTTAATATTTTATTGGTATTGATGTTATTCTTAGAAAGAGATATATTTTAGAATGGAAGGAGTAACACCGTACTACCATTTTCATGAGAATTATGCAAAATATTCATAGAAAAAGGAAAATATTAATTAATGTTATTTACAAACTCAAAGATTTAGACTCATCCCAAAGAAAAATTCACTAATGAATGTCATACCATATTTTTCATGACATATATATATATATATATATATCAAAATTTCATGAGATTTAATAAACTTAAGTTTTTCTCAAATTCTAACTTAAACTATGAATACATAGAAATTACTGAAATGTAATTTACTTCGATTCAAAAAAATAATATAAGAAATTAAATGCTGACAGAATTTAGTAATTTATAAGACCATTTTAATTAGATTGTATATATTAATAAGACGTGCACTAGAGATGGTGCACAAGTTTCACGGTATAAATTGTCTCGAACCGAAATTCAATCACACAAACAACAGCAAGTATTATTAATTGAAGTTCATGAATAGGATGATTTAAGTGAAAAGTATAAAAGAATCAATGATAATTGAAATCAAATCTGAGAGAATTACTTACAAAAGTTTGCAAAAATGGGATTAAAAAAAAAACAGATCTACAGTTAAATGGTGAGAAACCATGTGTCTAAACCCTATCTAATCACATCAATTCACAAATAAAATGCTGAAGAAACATGACCCTTGACTACAAAGTGTACACAAAATTTTGGGAAGTAAAAGAAGGAAAATCCCTTGGTTTTGTAAACACAGATATTAGTCAAAACCCTTCAAATGTGTTATAAAATCTCCGAAAGATACAAATCAAACAAAAAGGGGAAAAAAAATCACAGTACAGAAACCATATGATTCAACATTTTAACGGCAAAATGTTCAGGTTAATTATGCTTTATATAACAATCAAACAATCTGTCAAGCAAGTCAGAGCTTTTTCATAAGAATTAATGAATCCTTAAGAACATCGACAAGGGCCTATAAGGTGCCGAATTAAATTAGCCCTGAGAGAATTTCAAGTTCTGGATTTGATTTAGGACTCTCTAAATGAAGACTTACAGGTTTCAAGGAGGACACATGAAAGGGAACGAAAATGAGATCACAAAAACAAAAGCTCTATGAATTAAACAGTGAAGTAATAAACAAACATAATACACAAACACCCAAAAAAAAACAAGTTTAAATTAAATTAACAGAATTAGTTATTCCAGGCCAACAAAAAAGTGCATAGAATTTTACCAAAGGTTTTGGACCTGGAAGACGTCAATCTGCTCAAGAACTCAAATCCGGCGAATTTCGAGTCGTTATATAAATTCACAGCTGATGAAAAAACTACTGAGGATTTTAAGGTTTTTCTGTATTACTAGAGTGACTGGAAAGAAAACTGTAGGATTGTTATAATTTGGTTAGAAAATTTTTAAAATGGTAATAAAGTGAAGGCAGAAATGAACCTTCCCAACAAAGTAAAATTAGCTAAAAAACCTAGATTGCCGTAATCTCATGCTTATGTAATAATCTATCTGCTGCTGTGGCCTTTGGTCAACTGAGGGTGTAAATGTGTGTAAATTAAATTCCGTTGTTTTGTTATTGTCACGTTATCCACGGTGAGTTTCATAACGTACACTCACTTGAAAATATAATGTGATGCAAATAAAACAAAATTATAAATATATATTTTGGCCCCTTATTATGTCTCTTTTAAAAGGTCCTATCAATTAGTAAGCAACCCAAGTTGTGTATTTTCATTCTTTTTTTTTTTTTTTTTGTGATCGTTCGAACGTTCTGTCTCTTCTTCTACGAATCGTTCACTGGGGAAGAAAGAATCAAGATCCCCAATTCAAAATTTTCAGTTAGTTTTACCCATCCAATCATCATGTTTTGTGATGCTCAAATCTTGGATATGGGGAAGTAGTAATTCATTCGGATGTTTTTTTTTTTTTTTTGGTTCACCATATAACAATGTGGTTAAGTAACAACACTAAGTAAAGGGTAATACCATAAAAAAGAAAATGACTTAAAAATTTTAAATATCAGTTTCGCCCTTAAAAGGATTACTAGTGAAAGGTTCACCCCGTTTTCTTATCATTTTGAATCATAAGACACCTTGAATGGGAAGTTTTCCTATTTATTTCCATTTCTCAGCTGTCCATTTTGCATATCGAAACTTACTATTCAAAGGTTGTATCAAATTAAAATTCAGTACAGATTTAGTCTGCTGATCGTAATTTGAAATATTTGGACGAATATCACTTGTGGTACGTAGTAATGACATTGTCACGTTTCAGTAATTAATATGCATATGGAATTTAATTTGGAAGACAACCTAGCTAGTAAGAAAAGCATTTGAAAAAGAGTAAGTAAGCGCACTGGTCAAATATTAGCCAGATAGGGTTCATACGTGTACTAATTAGTTATATCACCCACATTCAGAATAATCTGAATGAATACGAATTTGGTTTTAGGATATGTAGAAAACTAATCGGGTTAAATATCCTTTGCAAATTGCGATACATTCACCTTAACAGATTCCTTTCATCCTTTTGGAACAAAGCATTGTTTCCTAGGGTAACAACACTAAAAATGTCTGAGTCTTCCGTTTTTCCAGGTACTGGTCTGTAAGAGTGAGTATTTTGTGATTAACAAAAAAAGTCTAATCGTTGAATCCTGATCAAATTCTCGTACTTTGTCAGGCATGAGAATAACCCAAAAAGAAAATGGTTGACCTGGTTTTCGTTTGAGTGACAAAACATACATTTAGCATCAGCAGATTATAATCACTTTTTTTTTTTGTTGCCTGCCACGATTTCCGGAGTTTTGCCCCGACTAATCCGTTGGTCGACCTGGGTCGCATACCTAATTGTGGTAGGTGAGTCTCCCAACAAGAGTTTTTTACATTCACAAGGTTTCGAACCCGAAACCTTGCTTAAGCGGCATCAAGCTACTTATCACTTATGCCAACCCCAATTGATAGATTATAATCACTTTAAATGGTGGTGGAAATGATAGATTTTTGTGATTATGTGCAAACGTAACTTAGTTGATAAATAAACATCGCAGATCCCAAAACCACTGAAAAACAAAAACTAAACAATATAATAATTAGCAAAAAGTCAAAGAAGGTTACCGAAAGGCTTCGGGCGTTGCTGTGTGTGAGGAACTGAATCTCCTGAACGAAAAACTCCGACTCCTTCAGATAACTGAAATTCTTTTTGAGATTTTATTTGAAATTGACTGGTTCTCTGTTTGTGTATATAGGGAAAAGAAAAACAGCGTGTTATCTGATTAATTTGGCTAATTAAAACGAAGAATATAATTTATAAGGCCCCTTAAATTTTTTTTTTTCCATATAAACGAGAATGGGGTAATTAGTGAGTGAGTTATGCCTTCTCATTTTCATTGATGATACATTATTTCCTGACTAATAATTTGACAGAATGAATACATTAATCCAGAAAATGTCATTTATTGACAAGGATATATCTATGGTGGCCGATGCCTGGCACTTTCTAGCTATGGCAATTTTATCAGTCATACTACATGTAAAATTCAGAAAAAAAGGTATGGCATTAGTAAATGGATTTTGGGGAGAAATGACGAGTTGTGGAACTCAAAAAATATATACTTATCAAAAGGACAAAAGTTATGTAAGTTCTAGCGTGAATGAAGTTTTTTTGCTCAAGAAGTGAAGTATTTCCATGAGCATATAATTTTAACAGAGTGAGCCAAAAATTACTTAGCAAAAAAAAAAAAAATGCTATGTTTCTTAGAAATGTCTAATTATTTAATTTTTTTTTTAGAAAAATCATTTATCACATTTACTACACTCTGAATTTATGAAAACATTTTGGTGCAGATTTAGTTCGCTTAACGTACTATATATGAATTTGTAAGAAAGGCCAATAACAAAAATAATTGTAATTACTGAAACAAAAGCACACATCATTCATATATTTATAAAATTATGATAATTCATACTAATAGATTATATATCATGTATAGAAGCTGATCTTACTTTGTTGATGACATTGTTTCAGCTGCTACTTGCATATATTGTTTCACTGAGGTAAATTAACTTCGTTGTCTTTCATTGACCATGCAGGGTAGTTTATACGTACTCAACCAAGAGAATTCATAACTTTTTGGATGAAGCAGTATGATATTTAGATGTAAAAAGCATTAATCTTGTAAACAGCTTTCTATATATCACTATAGATTCACCTTAAAAGATTAATTGCTCCATGATTTCCAAGGGTGGTGAATGGTAGCAATACTAAAACATGTAGCCTTCCACTATCTTTCTTAACAAGTTATGAGAGTGATAGCCCCGGGACGGCAAAGGGCGACAACGCTGCGGTCGGTAAATTTTTATATAAAAAAAAATACCTTAGAATTTTCTAAATTTTTGCAAAAAGAAAAAAAAAATCCTCTAATTATAATTGATCCTTTGAATATTCGAAACTACTTCCGTCACTCATGATAGCGTAATAATGAAAGATTCAAATAGAAAATTCTTTGAAGTAGATCTCTTACATCCATTCATTTAAGCCAAAGTGAATTGCATGCATATATATAGCTATCAAGATTAATCCATATATTAGTGATTCGGCATAATAGATTTCTTCATCACGTCAAATTGTTTAAGACCAAGATCACTATGAGATTGGGATTAATGGCAGATATCAAGCCATGAATGATGAAATCGGAGCTTCACGAAATGTCAGTTGAACTCAAGAGCATAAACTGCTTTCATCACTACAAGAAAAAGTAGTTATTGTGACACCTTTGTTGTGACATTTAAATGTTGATGTCATAATACACTTTTATTAAGACATTCACTTTGTTGAAGACCTTTTTCTAATATTACATTATATGATTAGTGTCTTTATAATTCTCAATTATGACATTTGATATAAATCTTTTGCTACATGGAAAATTATGTCATCTTACAGTTCAATTCGGACGTTAATATGTGTAGCTTTATGCTTAAACTTATTAAGACATTATCAAATGTAATTTAATTTATATTTTTCTAGAAAAAATTAATTGTAACGAACTGTTAGATGGTATTAAGACAGTACTAAGTGTAGTTTCATTTTATAGGACTATGAAGACATTATAATGTGTAGTTTATTTATCACTAGATATTAAGACATTTTTAAATGTATTCAATAAACTTGAACTATTTAAAACGAAAATTGGGTGGGGGTTCTGGAACAAAACTGCGAAGCTTTTAATAAAATAGGAAAACAAGAAAACGGAAAAAAGGAGCATTGTCACTTGGAACATTTCAGCCTACATATATATAATGGATAAGAGCAAAGGAAATTAACAAAAGATAAAAAGAGTAGTGCAAGGAATATATCTGTAGATTCTCTTAAAAAATAAAATAAAATAAAAGAGTTGTAGATTCTGGTTTACTCATATAATGTAATTTTATATTACTTACGCGTAATTAAACTCCTGAAACGAGAAAAGCAGTAAATGCTCTAGACAACCGAGTGAATAAATTTTTATCCAACTTACCACTGGAACTCTGACAATTGAGGAGAGAGCTCACATTTGCAAAGTGACATTCTTGTCAACGATCGATAGTCAGCACCAAAAAAGCCTTTTGGAGTCTAATTTAATTATTTGATAGTGTATCTTCTTTTATTACTCTGGGCACATTCATAAATTCCACTGTAATTAGTATGTATTTTTTCTGTCCTGAAATTATTGTCCAGTTTGAAACTTTACTCTTAGTATAAATAAAGCAAGGCTGAAGTGAAATTTTCAAGCCTAAGCATATTAGATAATTAAAAAAAATTATCACCTATACACATGCAGAACAACGACGTCAATGAGGAAAAAGGAGAAACAAATAGGATAGAGTGCGTAAAAGGAAGGGTAGGGTAATTTTGTCCACATGGAATTGAAATTTTAATGTTAGTTATATCTATAGGGAATGTAATTTTGTCGTCACGGACTATCTAACTTTATTGGCGGCGACGAATCTACGAGGACTAACACGACTAGATTCGTCATTACCAGGTTCCATTGGTGGCTTTACCGTAATGTTTTAGGGATTGTCTATAAATTTCGTGAAATTTTCAAGTCTAAACATATTAGATAATTAGAAAAACTTATCACCTATACACATATACATAACAACGACGTTAATGAGGGAAAAGGAGAAACAAACAGGATATAGTGCGTAAAAGGAAAGGTAGGGTATTTTTGTCCACGGGGAATTGGAATTTTAATATGCTTACAGGGAATGTAATTTTGTCACAAACTATCTAACTTTATTGGCGGTGACTAATCTAGGAAGACTAACACGACTGGATTCGTCAGTACCAAGTTCTGTTGGTGGTTTTACCATGTGTTTTAGGGACTGTTTAAAAACTTAGTGAAATTTTCAAGTCTAAGCATATTAGATAATTAGAAAAACTTGTCACCTATACACATATACAGAACAATGACGTCGACAAGGAAAAAGGAGATTCAAACAAAGATAGAGTGCATAAAAGGAAAGGTAGGTTAATTTTGTCCACGGGAAAATTCTAATGTTAGTTATACCCACAGAAAATGTAATTTTATCACGGACTATCTAACTTTATTGGTGACGACGAATCTAAGAGGACTAACACGACTGGATTCGTCACTATCAGGTTCCGTTGGTGGCTTTACTATGATGTTTTAGGGATTGTCTATTCCCGTCGTGTGGCGTTGTAATTTCGTAGCCTTAATACACTCCCTGCTTACCAGAAAAAAAAAATGAAAAGGTAGGGTAACTGTGAAGCTAAAGAGATTAAGAGATAACAACTATTGTTTCAAAAAGTAATCAATGAGATATTTTCAGAAATTATATGAGATCCGGGTGATGAGGGACTGCCGAGACTCTTCACTTATAAGTGAAAATAACCTTAACTGGGAATCGAATGTAGCCCCAGTGGTTCTGGTGGATAGGGGCCTCCTGGGTGACCCAAGATCGAATCCCATGGAGTTGGAAAATTGTAGGGGTAGTTATTAGGGGATAGATTAGGTAGTAAAAAAAAAATTACCCTAACTTGTAGGCTTAGGTTAAGAGTGAGAGATGCAAAGCAAATGATTTGCTTAATTAAGTCTCTACGTATTTTAATTTTTTTTTAACTAAGATAGTATATAGTGGCCATATACATACTTCCGATCTTAATTATTTGTAACATTGCTATAAGAAAATGGATAAATTTTCCTTTCATAATTTAGATAAATTAATTTCTTAATATATTGCGTAGGAAAAATTTCGAATTGTGAATTAGAAATTAAATTCAGTCACTCATTCGATCATTCATAAGTGACCAAAAAGGGTCATAACTAAAAGGTTGATTTATCCAGCCATGTGAATGCGTGGATCTTATGAAACCTATCGAGTCAGATTGTCCAAATCTTCGCAGTTCTTTTGAAACAAGCGATTAATTAAGATCGGAAACAACAACTTCAGGACCATGTTCAAACCCGAACAGACTATTAGACTGAATATGCTAAGTAAATAAATTCAATCTTTTTATCATTTTATGAGCTATGTAAATGTACATCTACATCGGGAATTGAATGACTGTCTAGTGATTAGGGTACTGTCTTTCTTGGTAATACACCAAGGTTCGATTCTCACCAGGGGTATGTAAGTGGATTTTACTCACATTTAAGAAGAGTCCACTGGAGTGGATTTTTTTTTATTATTTTTTTTAAATGTACATCTACATCTACATTCTGCACGAAGAAAAGAAAAGACAATCTTTTCGCAATTTGTAATGTCCCCTTTCCCCATGGGACACTAATGGCCTAATGGCTAGGATTTTTGTGGCATATTAAGTTCGACCAAAATTTGTTAACTGCCGAGCCACTTATGACCCTGGGTGAATGTATTCGTGGGTCTATAGCATGTGCGGTCTCCTCAAGCGCACTTGAGCCTTTGGTGGCCCAATTCCGGGTTTATACACTCGTTATATTGTGAGGAAGCAAGCCACTCTTTTTCTTCCCCTTTTTTCTTAGGCTGGTAATTCGGTCGGTTCGTTCGGTTCAGGTGAATTTGGTTTATGTATTTCGGTTTTTTTCATTTTCCTTCACCCGTCCAAAACCAAATTGATATTTCACCTCTCTCGAACTGAACCGACCGATTAAACAGTCGGGGGATCGAGTCGGGGGGCGTTTAAACCGAACAAAAAAGCTTATCTTCAATTTTGTTGAACTGATGAAGACAGCTTTGGCCTCCATGAGTGCAACGACGCCGTTTGGTTCAGACCAACGTTACAAGGTGAGTTCAGAACTATTGAAGCCGCCACCATCATTTTTTCTTTGCCGGCGTGAAGACGGAAAAATGACGAACACCAGTGGTTTGAACAGCAAATTGCCTATATTCTTACGGACTTTAAACTTTAAAAAAAAAAAAAAAAAAAAAGGAAGATGAACTTAGTATTAATTTCTACACAAAGTATGCCGCCAAACAAGAAATTAAAACTATAAGAAAATTCTCGGTTTACTCTAACTTCTATCGATCTTCAAATTCTAAAAAGAAACATGCAGATACCAAATAAATGAGTCAAGTATGCGCAAAAACATCTTTCCTTGCACGGATCCAAATCTGAAATCTTTTCATTTCTTTATTTCTTCAAAGCAACAATACGACGGTGCCAAACTTGCCCTTCCTCAATCCTCTATGAAGAACAATGAAGCAATAAAGGATTAGCTTTTCCCCTTAGGGTTTCGATTTGGAGAAAAAATTGATTAGATCTAGAACGGGTTCATCTTTTTCACTAGGTTAGATACTCGGATTGGTGGTAGAATCGATGGATTACTCGATTGTGTAGATGTGAAGTGTGAATTGTGAAGGGGGAGGTGGAGCCATGGAGGCGCCGAGGTGGAGCGGCGGTGAACGATAAAGTGAGAAGAAAGAATAATCTGAAAGTGGGGAAACATCGCTATATATATGTAAATAAAAAAATAAAATAAAAAAATTTATTCGGGTAAATCGAGTAGCTCCGAAAAACATTTCTGAAAATCGACCCCGAATCGTATAAGCTAATCGGTTAATCGGGTGGAACTGAAATTCTCCCAATTAAACCGATTCCCCCAATTACAATGCTCATGAGTATTTATTACTTACTGATGGGGGAGAACCAGAGTCGTATGAAGAGGTTCTTAGTCATGAGCAGAAAGATCAGTGGTTAGCAGCCATGCAAGATGAGATCAAATCATTGCATGAGAATAACACGTATGACCTGGTGAAGCTGCCAAAGCGCAAGAGAGCACTCAAGAATAAATGGGTGTTCAGACTGAAGATAAGTGTGAACAGCTTATAACCGAGGTACAAAGCTAGGTTAATTGTGAAGGGATTCAATCAGAGAAAGGGCGTAGACTTTGATGAGATATTCTCTCCTATTGTAAAGATGTCTTCGATCCGAGTTGTGCTTGGGATAGCAGCCAGCTTGAATTTTGAGATTGAACAGCTTGATGTGAAGACAGCCTTCCTGTATGGTGATTTAGAAGAAGAGATTTACATGGAGCAACCAGATGGGTTTCAGGAGAAGGGGAAAGAAAAGCTTGTATGTCATCTCAACAAAGGCTTGTATGGGTTGAAGCAAGCTCCGGGACAGTTGTACAAGAAGTTTGATGCCTTTATGATAGGGCAGGGATACCAAAGGACTACAGCTGATCACTGTGTGTTTTTGAAGAAATTCTCTGATTGTGATTTTATAATTCTTTTACTTTACGTCGATGACATGTTGATTATTGGTCATGATACTGCAAAGATTGTCAGGTTGAAAAAGGAGTTGAATAAGTCCTTTGCGATGAAGAATTTGGGTCCGGCTAAACAGATCCTTGGGATGAAGATTTTTCGTGACAGACAGAATGGGAAGCTTTGGGTATCTCAAGAGAAGTATATTGAGAATGTTCTTGATAGGTTTAACATGAGCGGTGCTAAGGAAGCATTTTAAGCTAAGCAAAACGCAGTGTCCTCAAAGTGAAAAAGATAAGCAAGAGATGAAAAAGGTTCCTTATGTTTCGGCAGTTGGCAACCTGATGTATGCGATGGTTTGCACAAGGCCAGACATAGCTCATGCAGTTGGTATTGTTATTCGGTTTCTCTCCAATCCTGGTAAGGAGCATTGGAATGCTGTGAAATGGGAAGACCATGTTAGATGGATATACAGATGCTGACATGGCGGGTGACCTTGATGGTCGGAAGTCTACTTCTGGATACTTGATGACTTATGGAGGAGGAGCAGTTTCATGGTAAAGTCGGTTGCAGAAGTGTGTTGCTTTGTTTACTACAGAGGCAGAGTTTATCGCAACTACTGAATCTTGTAAGGAAGCACTTTGGTTGCAGAAGTTTCTACAAGAGCTTGGCATGAAGCAAGAGAGGTATGTGGTGTATTGTGATAGCCAGAGCGCTATTCACTTGACGAAAAATTTCACATTCTATTCGCTGTCTAAACATATTGATGTGAGATATTATTGGATTCGGGATGTGTTGGAGTTCAAGGCGTTGTTTCTTGAGAAGATTCATACGGATGACAACGGTGCCGATATGTTGACGAAGACTGTGAGTAGAGACAAGCTCCTGTTTTGCAGACAAGAAGCCGGTTTGGTTTTACCCTCCAATTGAGGTGAAGGGGGAGATTGTTGGGCCTATTCCCCCCAATTGATGACCCAGCAAGGTTTGAAGCCAAAATCTAATGTGGATTTTTGGGCTTGACCGAAGGAAAGAAAGAAAACCAAGTCCATTTTTGGTTTGGTTTTGGTGTAAGGCCGTGGCTTATAAAAGCCTTAGTACTTTGGCTTTCTTGGTGTGCTTTTGGACGCATGTTTTTCAGCCGAGAGAGAAGGAGAATTAGGGCAGCCGCGCAAGGGTTTTGTGTGAGAGAAAAAGAAAGAAAGCTAAGGTTTAGTTTTCGGTTTAACTCTCTTTTGGTGAGATCCTTCCAATCCTACTTGTGGTTTAGGTGTGTGTGAAAGAGTATTGTTGTAATCCACCTTTGGGTGAAGTCCTGTGTACCCATCGGTCGGTGAAGACTGTTTCCCATTATTGTGATAGTGGAGATTTGACTGTTGTTACAGTCTCGTGATTTTTCCCAATTTGAGTTTTCCACGTAAATTCATGTGTATACTTTACTTTATCAGTTCTTGAATTATTTGCTTGTTTGGTTGGTTATCCTATTCTATTGGTAGTAGAAAGGAGTTTTTCTTGGGGTTCGCTTTCGTAGTGTGTTGTGTTTATGCCTTTTCTGCCACAACAATGATAGAGACTGACCTAAGATTTTTTTTAACAATGTCATTGCAGAGTTTTAGCAGTCTAACGTGAGATACAGGTTTCGCAGAAATTTATTCCATTAGAAGGAGGAAGATCAAACTTGGTTCATACTGCCGGGGCTATGATGGGACTGATTCTCTCTGGCCAAGTAAGTTTATAATACTTCCGCCGTCCCAAAAAGAAGAGTCCTATTTGTTAGAGTTAAATTAACACAACATACAAATACGACTTTTATTTTGGGACGGAGAAGTACACAAGTCCATTCAACACTGCATTTGCATCACATGGTCGCCCTCTCCTATCAGATATAAAATCATTATTGTTGAATTTCCTTTTTCCTAATAGGAAGAAAGAGATCCAGAGCCACTCCACCGAGCAACAAAGTTATTGATCGATTCCCAGATGGAAAATGGAGATTTCCCTCAACAGTTATGAATTCAAACAAAACATCAGAGTATAGAAACAATAATCAAAGATTTGGAATATTGAAGAATGCATTTGATGAATGAAGAATACATTTTAGTTGATTGAAAGTCTGTGTTTTGTAAGAAATTACAGGGACTTTCAAAAAGAACTGCATGTTACATATGCAGCATATAGAAACATATATCCATTGTGGCCTTTAGCAGAATACGGCACTGCCAACTAGTAGCAACTGAAAGAATTATTGTGTCCATTATTCACATAATACATTATGGTATTTATAGTATAATAGTGTAACAACCCTAGCCGTCTACATAGAAAACCTTAATTAAGGTTTCGATTATTTCCATATTCTATCAGCAACACCATTTGAATTACTCGATCTCTCGTTATAAAATACTACTAGATGTCAGAAGACAATCTATAAACTACATTTTTATATATAGAGAGATAGGGAAGGAAAAAGAACTTCTATAACATAAAATAAGCAAAAACACCAGTAATCTGGAGATTGAAAGAAATAAATCTAAGCTTAAACAAACAAAATCTATACATGTTGGGTTATGGGGCATTCTTAAGTCTTAGTTATGTGTGTAAAAATCATAAAATAAGAAAACGTTTGGATTACATTTCCATTTAAGTGAAAGAACCCGATAAATTATTATTTCCCTCTATGAAGAGAAAATTTCAATTATATAGAAGGGAAAAGAAAAACAAAGTCAGAGTTGAATCGTGTGCATTTCTTCTATCTTTTGTTTTATGCTATAAGTTATCCATAAATATTGGTTTTATCCCTAATTCTTGCTTTGAATTAGGGTAACAAACCTCTATTATTTAGCGAGTTAATTTAGAGATCCATGAAATCATATACACGATTAGCTCATTCACTGATTCACATGTATTCATATTCTTTTGGTTACGAATGATGCAAGACTGGATGGTAAATGGATGAATTTAAGAGCTTGAGGCATCTTTCGAATCGATAACAAAATCACATTCCATTAGAAAATTTTCAGAGCAAAAGGTCTGAGTACATTTATCGTTTTTCATCGATTTGAATAATGCGTGAATATGATCTTTCCGCGAACAATTTTTGCTTTAAATTTCATGATCAAAATCATCGTTTTTTCAATTGTGTGAGTAGTTTACCTTTATTAACGTTAACATTAATTTATTATCCAATAAATAATTTTTTTGACATCAAAGCATAATTATAAATTTAATATAACCTAGTTATATATATATTTTTTACACTTTAATGAAAGATGAATAGAGTGATGACATGTAGCACAATAATCCTGAAAACTCTCCTTGAATGATATTTAAAAATAGAAAATTTTATATCTCCTAAAACATTTCTCTACAATAAATGTGAACAAAAATAGATTTTTTACTGTTTTAGGTGGACAAAAGTAGTTCTGCCAAATTTGTCAAATTCGAATCTACTCATTTAGCAAATCCAAATCTATTCATAGATTTCTATTTTTTCAAAAAAATAAGAAGATTCGGATTTGTCAAATCCGACTGCTTTTAGTTTCGGATTTGGCAAATCCGACATAATTAGATTTGTCAACACCCGTCATGGAAATATATTTTTGTACAGGTCCTCCATTTGAAAACAATACGGATGGTGTTGATATTTAATTTAACTTATGGGTTTTTTTTAATATTAATCCTAAAAATTAAGATTTGGCCGGAATCACAAATAGGGTTCTTTCCTTCCATTTGTAAAAGTTAGTAAGAGGGTGTTATTATTAATACTTTTTTCGGTCAAAAAATACTCTCTAATTTGAATTTTTATTTTTAATATAATTTGTACTAAATGTGAAAATTTAATAAAATCATTACGACATAAGGAGCATATATCACCGAAAAAATGGAAATACAGAATACGCGATTTGGTCTGTGGTCAACACATGGACTCCCATTCATTTATAGTGAAAGGATTTTAAAACGTAACTCACCTTCCGCGCGGTTTTATTATACAAACCATAGTTTTGAATGATCTTTTGGATTTCATGGGTTGACTAGACAAAATGCAGTAGCTCATGAACAGTTTTATATGGGCACGAGAATGGGGAAACACGGTAAAAAGTCTTCATCGGTGACCTTAATTGATACTATTTCTTAAGATTTTATTTGTAGTTTGAGGTGATTTTTTTATACACACTACTGATATCATGCTTAATAGTTAATACGAAGAGCGTCGACACGAGGAAGAGGTGAACAATTAAAGACTCTTTGCGTAAGTCTTCGCACCATTTTTCTGAAAACCCCACAAGTACTCTGTCTCCTCCAATAGGACAATTTTTTAAAACTATTATTCCTTTTATTCTTAAAAAAATTGCACATTAAGTTTTATAACTTGTAGTATTATTACTTTTATTAGTTTGCATATTAGTATCTTATCATTCTCGAAATAATTGTCCAATTTAATTTTTTTCTTTTTAACATAAATTATATTCCATCGGTCTCATAATTATTGTCCAGTTTGGATTCTCATTTCTAGTTCAAATTATAATAAAAGTGAAATATCAAATTAGACAACAATTTTAGGACATGGGAGTAATTAAATATTAATCAACAAAAAGAATACTAGTTTGAGATTTTGTATATACGGCTTAATTAAAATTGACAGTACTCCCTCCGTCGCATAATTATTGTCCAGTTTGGATTTTTATTTTTAGTTTAAATTGTACTAAAAGTAAAATCTCAAACTAGACAATAATTTTGGGACAGAGAGAGTATCAATTTGCTGAAGAAATGGACAAAAGTGTTCTTGGAAAGAGAAGTTCGAATAGTGCACTCGGACGTTTAGGCTGGCAAAAATCCATGTTTAGACAAATTTACTATCTCTTTTGCTTAGTTAGGTTTCATATAACGGGAATCTAAATATTCCCCGCGTCCTAATAATATAAAGCACAGTTTAACATTAAAATTAATTTAAATTGTGCCATAGGACCATATGGAGTATTTATTTTCTTCGTAACAATCTACTGTATAGGTCCATGCAATATAAGTCATACTCATGAAAGAAAAAAAATATTTTTTCTTGTCTCAAAATAATTGATCTATTTATTATATTATTCACAACAGTATAAAAATTGAACAGTAGTTTTAGAATGACTGAAGTGTATACTCCGGTCTCCAATTTGGATATACTTGTTTCCAAAAAAAATTAGTCTACATTGACTTTTAAAATTTATATTGTTTTAATATAAATATTGAAATTCAATTTGGACTAATTTTTATGGAATGGAGGAAGTAATAGAGTCGCGTGAACTAAGAAAAGTCAAAAGAAAGAACCCTGTTTGTTTGATTGCGGCCAAATCCAGCTCAAAGACAAGAAGATTCCGCCCAACTCTCATTTATTTTTATGCCTCCGTCAATCTCATGTTTACAAACTATCTTCTGCCGCTGATGGACATTTTCAATATATATTAAAATAGATGCATCTTTGTCTTACAGCTCATGGAAACAAGCGAAAATGGAAGGAAAAAGGATCGGCATGCTTATTTCTCTTCACCTATATATACATGTTGCATTTTGATGCATTATTATGTGTAGTAATTCAACTAGTGAAGGGCAAAGGTCAGAAAAAACAACAAAAACTAAAACGAAAAGAAATCATGTGGAGATTGAAGATTGCAGAAGGTGACGGAAATAACCCTTATTTGTATAGCACCAACAACTTTGTGGGGAGGCAAATCTGGGAATTCGATGCCGATGCTGGAACTCCTGAAGAATTGGAGGAAGTCGAAAATGCCCGTCTCCGGTTCTGGAACAACCGCCACCATGTTAAGCCCAACAGCGACCTCCTTTGGCGCATGCAGGTCACTTGTCTTTCTAGTTATCATCTCTATTCCCGGTGTTCCAAAAGAAACCGCCACTTTTATTCGCTATTTTTTTCACTTAATAATCGATGAGAAAGTGATACGTTAAGAGTCCGGGAAATATACAGAATAAGAGATGATCTTTCTTTTCTAAAATGATTGTCCGATTTTCACTTGCAGTTTGTAAAAAAAATGAAAATTCAAGACGATTATTTCGGAACAAAAGGGAGTAATACATTTTGCCACGGAGTCACGTTTTGGACTCGCAAGAGATATAAAATACTCTTTCTATCGCGAAAAAAATTACTCTATATTGAGTTTTAAAATTTATACTAGTTTTTAGTTTTTAGTATGAATATGAAAATTGTTAATATATCCCTTTTACCTTATTAAAGCAGAAGACATGAAGTTTATGTCGCAACTAAGTATGCATCTGTTTTGGCTCCAATGCATCATATTTCAGATTTTAGGAGTCTTTTTGCCATGTATAAGTCTCTTTTAATTAGAAATTATATATTTTTTTAAAAAAAAACACATGTTTTACTACAAATAAGGATCAGTTACATTTCAAACGAATGGATATATTAATTCAAATTCAAATGTCCAATCGTATAGTTTTACAGGCTTAATATAAACAAAAAGTAAAAATACCTAAATCCAGCAATTAAGAATAATGCCTTATAAACTAATTATTTATTATTCCCTTATAACCTCAGATTTATAGGTATATTTTTTTAAGCCCCAAATCATAGCATAAATGATATATACGCCAAATTAATTCCTCAAAAAATAGTAATTCAATTAGATTTTAATAAAATAGTAATTTAGAAGGGGCGTCCGGGTATCTGTCTGGGCCAAACATCTAGTTATTTTTATGAAAGAAGTAGTACATGTTTTGGATTCTCTTGCAACGTTTTCAGTTAGTAATCTTAAAAAGGTAGGAATATATTTTCTCTCTTGGACCAAAAAGTACGAGTATATTAAAAAATTTATGCATTTAATCGTTTAAAATCTCCATACAAAGCATGATACTATAAATTACCTTTAAAATCTAAAAAGAGTATGAAACCAAAACGCGCTTCATGCATCATGCCTTTATAAAAAATAATAATAATAATCAAGTGTCATGGTCTCTTGGTTCATGTGTACGCCATCTCTTAGTGCAGTTTCTAAGAGAGAAGAAATTCCAGCAGACAATAGCCCAGGTGAAGGTTGAAGATGGCCAAGAAATCACTCATGAGATTGCCACTGTTACATTACGCAGGGCAGTTCATTTCTTTTCTGCTTTGCAGGCTGATGATGGCCATTGGCCAGCTGAAAACGCCGGCCCTTTGTTCTTCCTACCACCCCTGGTGAGCCCTCGTCAAATCAATTGTTACAAAGTCAATAAAAAAGATAAAATTTTGAGCAATTCTGGGTTCCTTTTGTTCACCTGATCACCTCTATTGGAACCAAATTGCAGGTCATGTGTTTGTATATTACAGGGCACCTGAACACAATATTCTCCACAGAGCATAGAAAAGAAATTCTCCGCTACATTTACTGTCATCAGGTATTACAACACAGGTAAAGAAACCTAGTATATAATAGTACAAATGAAAGGAATGACTTCTAACAACAATTGATTTTCAATGTGCAAATATGTATAAAATTCAGAATGAAGACGGTGGATGGGGATTTCACATTGAAGGTCACAGCACAATGTTCTGCACAGCCCTGAGTTATATCTGTATGCGTCTTCTCGGCGAAGGACCCGATGGCGGTCAGAATCATTCATGTTCCAGAGCTCGAAAATGGATTTTAGACCATGGAAGTGTCACAGCAATACCTTCTTGGGGAAAGACTTGGCTTTCGGTAAATTTTCGGAGCCTGTTTTTATTTTTGTTTTTGGTTAGAAATGCAACTTAAATTATGCATCTTAAATATTCTGTGCTCCCTTTTTGGTTGTAGATTATTGGATTATATGATTGGTCCGGAACCAATCCAATGCCCCCTGAATTCTGGATTCTACCTTCCTTTCTTCCTATGCATCCAGGTCAGGAAAGTGAACCATTTTTTAGCAATCATCTTAGTACAATTGTTGAAAGTTGAAACCATTGATGTGATTCATTCTTGATTCTGTTTTTGGTTGCAGCAAAAATATGGTGCTATTGTAGAATGGTATACATGCCAATGTCGTATTTGTATGGTAAAAGATTTGTCGCACCAATTACACCCTTAATTTTACAACTAAGAGAAGAGTTGTATGCTGAACCTTTTGAACAAATAAATTGGACCCAAGTTCGACATTTGTGCGCCAAGGTAGTACCACCAGATCAACATTCTTTTTGTATCCTTTATGACTATTCAATCTATAATTGAAGCATTCATTAACTTACTGAAATTTGTTCATTTAGGAGGACTTATACTACCCTCATCCATGGATACAAGATTTCTTGTGGGATATTCTCTATTTTTGCACAGAGCCTCTTCTGAATAGATGGCCTTTCAATAAGCTGATCAGACAGAGAGCTCTGCAGACTACCATGAAACATATACATTATGAAGATGAAAATAGTCGATATATCACCATTGGGTGTGTCGAAAAGGTAAGCGAATTAAGGAGCTATAGATATTTGGCTAACGGTTTCCATACATGCTAAGTGCTAACAAGTTTCTGGACTTGCTAGGTTTTATGTATGCTTGCTTGTTGGGTTGAGGACCCGAATGGAGATTATTTTAAGAAACATCTTGCAAGGATTCCTGACTACCTCTGGGTGGCTGAAGATGGAATGAAGATGCAGGTTTAGTCAAGACAAATTAATTCGCCACGAAACGTATAGATACACTATGTTTGGTTCTTGAGTTTAAACATTTAGACTTACCACCTTCTTTCTTTGTATTTGCTGATTGTTTCAGAGTTTTGGCAGCCAGCAGTGGGATACAGGCTTTGCAATTCAGGCACTTATTGCTAGTGATTTGACAGATGAAATAGGGGGCACACTCAATAAAGCACATGATTTTGTGAAAAAGTCTCAGGTTTTGCCATTTGACATACATATCAAGAATCTTGCAGTGATTATGCAATTAAAAGAATCATTAAAATGATAATGTGGCCCTTTCTTTTTTCCCCAGGTCAGGGAGAATCCTTCTGGCGACTTTCGAAGCATGTACCGCCATATTTCTAAGGGATCCTGGACTTTCTCAGACCAAGATCATGGATGGCAAGTTTCTGATTGCACTGCTGAAGGACTAAAGGTACTTTTTTACCACGTTATAAGGTCTTCTGTAAGATCCTGGACTTTCTCTGAAAATTCTATCCAATCAAACATTTTAAAAAAAATTTCGGGTTTCTTGCCAGTGTTGTCTCCTTTTCTCTTTGCTGCCTCCTGAAATTGTTGGAGAAAAGTTGGAGCCTGAAAGACTCTATGATGCCGTTAATATTCTACTGTATTTACAGGTGAGCATTAGACCCTACTTCACAGAAAGCCTGGTTTTCCCGAAATCTCATTTTCTTTTTGATGGAATTCAGGGTACCTTATTAATTTTTCTGTTTTCTTGTTGATTGGTACAAATTTCAGAGGAAAAATGGAGGTTTAGGAGCATGGGAGCCTGAAGGAGGAGGACATAAATGGTTAGAGGTAGGTTCCCCTAAGAGATGAAAAGAAAGAAAAAAGTATAGCAGTAAATTTCACCTCTTGTTTTTTTTTTTTTTTTTTTTTTTTGGTCTGACCTCTTTGTAATGTCCATTTCTCCACAGCTGCTTAATCCGACTGAGTTCTTTGAGGACACTGTTATTGAGCAAGAGTAAGATTTCAATTTCTTGTATTCATAATTTTTTCTTCAGCTACACATCCTTTGCGGCTGATGCCGTCGAGAAGTAATTTATGAAAATGTTTGACTTCATCATCCAGGTTTGTTGAGTGTACCTCGTCCGCAATCCAAGCTCTTGTGCTGTTCAGATGCTTGTACCCGGGTCATCGTACGAAAGAGATTGAGAACTTCATAAAAAATGCTGCTAAGTTCATTGAAGGCGTACAAATGCCGGATGGATCATGGTATTTGTTAGCTTACTTATAGCTGTTCCAATCTGATGAAAACTGCAGAAAATAGTACAAGAAGATATTGTTTTCCATAATCTTTAACAATGGCTTTGCATCTGTGTAGGTATGGAAATTGGGGTGTTTGCTTCACATATGGCACATGGTTTGCTCTTGGTGGGCTTGCAGCAGCTGGGAAGACCTACAACAATTGCTCAGCTGTTCGTAAAGCCGTTGATTTCCTACTGAAATCGCAAAGCCATGATGGTGGTTGGGGAGAAAGCTTCCGCTCCTGCCCTGAGAAGGTGATATAACAATATTTGCTTTGCTTACATTCAACAGTTAAAAAAAGGATTTCAATATGCTTAATTGTGTGTTGTATGGATGGACAGAAATATGTTCCATTAGAAGGAGGAAGATCAAACTTGGTTCATACTGCCTGGGCTTTGATGGGACTGATTCACTCTGGCCAAGTAAGTTTACAATACTTCCTCCGTCCCAAAAAAGAAGAGTCCTAAATTAATAATATAACGAATATGACTTTTATTTTGGGACAAAGAAGTACATAAGTCTATTCAGTGCTGCATTCGCATCACATTGTCGTCCTCTCCTATCAGATATAAAAATTTTTTTTTTTCCCTTCTTTTTCCTGATAGGGAGAAAGAGATCCTGAGCCTCTCCACCGAGCAGCAAAGTTATTGGTCAATTCTCAGATGGAAAATGGAGATTTCCCTCAACAGGTATGAATTGGAACAAAAGATCAGAGTATGAAAACAAACAATAATCAAATATTTCGAATGTTGAAGATTGCATTTGATGAATGAATATCTTTTAGTTGATTGATTGAAAGTTTTTGCTTTGCAGGAAATTACAGGGGCTTTCCAAAAGAACTGCATGTTACATTATGCAGTATACAGAAACATATATCCATTGTGGGCTTTAGCAGAATACCGCAAGAAGGTGCTACTACTAACAAGGGACTAAACACTTCCAAAATCAATGAAGACTTCCCATCAAGAAGACAAAAAGAGAACTAAACTGAAATATAGAGAAATTTCTCTTATTAATTTGAGAAAGTTATTTAATCATTCAACAGAAATAATTATTTTTTGGGAGGAAAGGTCTTTTTTTTTTATAATGAAAGATTCATGTTGTGAATATTGAACCTGTAAAAGAAAGTGGCCAGTTAAACAAAGTGGCATGAATGAGGCCTTCCAGTACTTGGAGCAATAGCTAAATTAATCTGTAGAAATATAAAATCATTTCCTGAAAGTCCACGCTCGATGACGTGCGAACAATGTCTATAACATTGAATCCAACGCTGCTTTGACATTTTTGCGCATTCCAATTTAATTAATTCTTCCCAAAATAATAATCCGTGTTCATTGTCTTTAGTTATTTTGTCAAAGCAAAAGGACTTCTGAGTACGTGTGTGGTACTTTTACAACTTAAGAATTAATTTTTCACAATAGTTAAGATAATTTAAGTTTGCATCCACTTTTACAACTTAATTTGTCATTTCTCCAAAAAAAAAAAAAATTATTACCAGGTGCATAATATACTAAAAAAAATTATTACTTTGAGAAATTGTACCGTTGAAATGACAAATTGAATTTGGAATTAACATGTGAAGCGTCAATACTATACCGGACTAATGGAGTAAAAATATAAGTGAAATTCCTATTTTATGCACATGAGAATCAGTTATAATATAGAGTTCTTAGGTAC
This sequence comes from Oldenlandia corymbosa var. corymbosa, assembly GCA_949775105.1. Lineage (NCBI taxonomy): Eukaryota > Viridiplantae > Streptophyta > Magnoliopsida > Gentianales > Rubiaceae > Oldenlandia > Oldenlandia corymbosa. The sequence goes on along the minus strand of OX459119.1, from coordinate 5,956,291 downwards.
ACTTTGAAATTCGCGCGCCCAAAAAGAGGATTAAAAAAATTCAAATTTTTAATTTCTTAATATCGCTTCTAATTTTCAGGCATCATTAATTATATCCATCCAACTTCCTGTTCCAATTCAAAGACATTTCAAACTAAAAAAATCTAAAAAAGTAAAATATTCTCTGTAGCAGTTTGGCATCAAAACCTCTCATCGGCGATATTTTTGAAGACGAAATCCGATTGTGCATCAAATCTCGTGAGTTTCGTTGCAATGTACGCTACTGAATATGAGAATTATGGTAAGATTTGATATTATTCATCTGTTTTATATTTTGTCCGGTGAATTTTGAAAAAGATTAATAGATCTATGTGTTGTTCATCAGTTTAATAGATCTGGTTTGTGTTTTGTCCGTTGGCAAAGATTTGATATTATTCCCGTTGATTAGTTTTGTTGATCGATATGTGGTTGATTTGAAAAAGATTAATAGATCTAGATACTTTCATTTTAATATCATTATTCATCTTTAAAACATGTTAGTTCATCGATGTTCCAGTCTTGTTCATCGATTTGTGGTTGATTTCAGAAAATATTCATACATCTGGCATTATTCATCACCTCGGTATCATTATTCATCATCAATGTGTGGTTGTTTTAGTCATGTTTTCTTTTTTCTGTGAAATATTTATTCATCATTCATCATCGATTAATGATGTTAGTTCATCAATTTCTTAGTTTTGTTCATCGATCTGTGGTTGATTTTCGAAAAGATTACTAGATCTAGGTTTTGTTCATCAGTATAATATCATTATTCATCTTTAAAACATATTAGTTCATCGATAGTCTTGTTCATCGATTTGTGGTTCATTTTAGAAATCAGATTTTGACATCATTATCTATTTCTAGCTGTTATTCATCATCTCAATATCATTATTCATCATTAATTTTGGGTTGTTTTATTCATGTTTTCTTCTTCTGTGAAATATTTATTCATCATCTATTTCTAGTTATTCATTATTTTCGTTTAGTTATTCATTCTAATTGTGATACAAATTACAAGTCATATTGTTCATCATGTAATATGTGATTGTACACAATTATAGATATGTGTCATTAATCTTGTAAAATAGTGTTATTTATCTTGTCAGTATATGTCATTCATTGTTTAAACATGTGTTATTCATTCCGTAGATATGTGTATTCATCATACAAATATGTGTCATTCATCACCAGTTATGTTGTTATTCATCATGTAATATGTACCGTACATGATTGTTATCAACTGGATTCGATTTAGGTAATTTTAATGTTTATTTATCATTTTCAAAATAATTATTCATCTTCAATAGCATTGTTATTGATGATTAACAGAGTTTTGATTGAATGTGAAATCTCACTTATTGTGATGTTCTTTTTGTTTGAAAAACGGCAAAGAAATGCTCATCAAGATGAACTCAATCGCTCGGGAATCAAATATTTGACAACGTTGCTGAAATCAAACAATCAATATATAGGTGTTGAGTATCGGCGAATCATTCAAGACCGTATATGTTAAAAACAATGACTAGTGTTATTAATAATGTAAAACAGTGTTATTCATCTTGTAAATATATGTCATTCATCGTTTGAACATGTGTTATTCATTTCATAAATATGTGTATTCATCATGCAAATATATATATATATTGTTCATTTTATTATTGTTATTTATCTTGGATGGGATCATTATTCATCAACATTTGCTTCATTATTTATCTTTGTAGATATCTATATTCATTTCAAAAATTTAAATTTATTTATCCATAAATTTGTCACTATAAGAACACCATTATTTATCCACAATATTATCATTATTCATCGATCAGAATACTATTATTCATGCGAACAAACATCGTTATCTATTAAAATATTCTATATTTGACGCTTAATTCTCCAGATTTCATTGATAATCAATTTAAATTTTTTTCTCCAATTGATTTTTCGGATTTACAAGTCTCGATGATGAAACATATTCAATTTTACGCAAATAAAATCGATAGTTATAAAAAAAATTCTCATAAAATAAAATAATATAAAAAGATAACAAGATAAGCAAAAAAGAAAACGGTTTAAAATTAAATGTATGAGAAAAAAAAGGGATGAGAATTGAAGGATTTAATGCGCATATAACTAAAAATTGGGAAAAAAAAATAAATCAACTTGCGTAGAAGGAGAGTGTATTACACATGCCCATGAGGTACACCTTGCAAAGTATACCTAGGTGCTTGTTATTATTCGCCCCCTGAGAATAGGGTTTGGTGAAGTTGGATTAGATTTTCCCAACCCATCTTAACAGACTTGAAATATTACTCTTGAGAATCGAACTATTGTAATGACAAATTGAATTTGGGATATTAATATGAGAACAGTAAATACTATACCACATAATGGAGTAAGAAATGTAAGGAAAATTTTTTATTTTATGTAACCTGAAATTAAAGAGTCTTATTATGTATCCTAGTAATTGGTCTTTCCAAATTATGTCTCTAATATTTGTATTTGTTGTTTGTAAGTAACTTTTCAAGGACAAAATGTGATTTATTTTTTTTTTTTTATTTTATCCCAAACCCTTATGTCTTTTCTCTCAAACTTTTAGTAAAGAGCAAATTGCACTTTAAATTTATTAAGCTATTCTTTCTTTCATATTATAAGTTATATTTATGTTTTGGCAAATGAAAACAAAAACATATATATATATATATATATATTACCAAAAATGCATAAAAGTACCAATAACTAGAGCAAAAAAAAGTACCAAAAAAGGAAAACTAAAAAAATTATTTTCTAAAATAATGAGTACTATAGGTGTTCTGTTGATGATGGATGACACCATAGCTCAAAAAATGCGTGCAGATTATGCTAGAGTAACGGTGGAAATGGAAATCCAAGAAAGAATGCCTACTGAGGTAATATTTGAGAATGAAGATGGAAATATAATCACTCAGAAGCTGCAATATGATTGGTTGCCTGTTAAATGTTCTAAGTGTAAGGGGTTTGGGCATGAAGGGCAGAATTGTAGAACAATGGCAATGTGAAAAAACTGAAGGAAGAAATGGTGTGGAAGGAAGAAAATGAGGTGAAACTAGTTTATGAAGGCATAATCCAGCATCATAAGCAGCCTGAGAAAGAGCAGGTAAAGCAAAAACAAAATGTCTAGGATGGGATTTTGGTGGGAATTAATCAAAGAGATCAAACTGAAATAAATCGAAGTATCATCTGTGAACAAGACAGAATACAGCAAGGAGCAGCAAAATACACAATCCAGAGGCCTAGTCTCAATGGATAGTGTCTTATCCTGGAATGTAAGGGGCATTAATAGTCCCCTGAAACACAGAGAGGTACAACATAGCCTCTATGTTAATAAGGTTGGGTTGGCAGGTTTAGTTGAAACAAAGCTAAGTGACATATGAAGGTGAAGGAATTAATGGAGGGAAAGTGGAAGCAGTATAATCATATTAGTAATCATAAGGAGAATGATAAAGGCAGAATTTTAGTATTATGGAGACAACAGGAGTATGATGTGAAAGTGTTTCTCTCAGATGAACAACTAGTGCATTTTGAAGTGTAGAAGTTGACTCAACAATGCAAATTTCTGATGACAATAATATATGATGATCCATAGACAAGTAATAGGAACAAGTTATGGCAACAACTGATGATGATAGGAACTAACATACAACAAGAATTGATAGTTGCTGGTGATTTTAACAGTGTATTAAAGGCAGAGGAGAAAGTGGGTGATGTTACAGCTACAAGCATGAATACTGCAATGTTCCATATGGCAGTAGAACAATGTCAATTATGGGACATGAAAACAAATGGTGCAGTTTTTACATGGAGCAACAAGAGATTGGGAGGAGAAAAAATATTAGCAAGATTGGACAGAATTATGATCAATGACAGTTAGATTCATACATATGAGGAGAGTTTTGCTACAGTGTTGAATGCAGGAATTTCATATTGTTGCCCTCTACTAATGTAGTGGAAGAAAGAAGCACAAAAGAAAAAAGTAACATTTAAATTCTTCAATATATGGTGTCAAAATCCACAACTGAAGGAGTTAATTGCAAAACAGTAGGAGTATGAAGTAAAAGGATGCAAACAGTATCAAGTAGTGAAAAAACAACATATGCTAAAAGGAAAATTGAGAGAGTTCAACAGAAAGGAGTTTTCAGAGATTGAGAAAAAGGCACATGCAATTAAAGAGGAGTTGGAGAAAATGCAAGAAAATCTTGTGGTAGAACCATGGGATGAAGAATTGCAGAAGAAAGAGAAGGACCTGGTGACAAACTATAAATTAAAAAACAGAGCAATAAGTAGTTATTCGCAACAAAAACTGAAAGAAAGATGGGTAAAAAAAGGTGATCAGAATACAACATATTTTCATGCCAGCTTAAAGAGAAGAAAGATTCAAAACAGAATAATAGCATTTCAGAATGAGGGAGACAACATTGAAATAGATTGGAGTACGGTGGTGGAGCATTTTGTTAACTATTATGAAAATTTGCCGTGGAAAATGGAACCTAAAGTACCTGCAAACAGAGACATATTTGCTGCTAGGAAAAAAATCTTTGTGAAGCAACAGTTACAGTTAATAATGGAGGTAACAAAGAAGAAGTTAGGGCAGCAATGTTTGAGATTGGCAGCACCAAGACTCTAGGTCCTGACGGTTTTAGGAACGGATTCTATAAGCATGCCTGGAATATTATTGGAAATGATATAGGGGAGGTTGTTTTAGAGTTTTTCCATACTGGGAAACTTTTAAGACAACTGAATACTATCATTTTCCTTTTTCCTAAAGTAAAACTACCGAAAAATGCCATAGAGTATCGCCCTATTAGCTGCTGTAATACCCTGTACAAGTGTGTCTCTAAAATCATCTGCAAGAGACTTAGTCAGGTACTTCCTTATATTGTTAATCAAATCAAAGTGTTTTTATACAAGATAGGAAGATTATCCATAATATATTCTAACTCAAGAATTAATACGCTTGTATAGAAAGAAAAATGTTAAGTCAAGTTGTATGATGAAAGTAGATATACGAAAAGTATGACTCTGCTAGCTGGCAATTTGTAGAGGAAATGTTGATTGCTTATGGCTTTCCTTATAAATTTATTGGTTGGGTTATGGAGTGTATTACTAGTTGTAGTTATTCGTTGAATGTAGATGACAATAGTTTGGGGTATTTTTCGGGTAAAAGAGGCCTTAGACAAGGGGATCTTATTTCCCCTTTGTTATTTGTTATGGTGATGGAATACCTCACTAGAGGTTTAAAAGGAGGTAGAAGGAAAAAGGATCCAGATGCACCCTAAATGTGGTAAGTTACAGATTACCAATTTAGGACTTGCAGATAATCTTATAATTCTGTGTAAGGCAGAGGAGTCTTCTGTTAGAAAAGTACATCAGGTGCTGCAGCATTTTGGTGACGCCACAGGCTTACGAGTGAATCAGGGGAAATCAAATTTGTTTTGTGCTAGTAGAAGAGGAGCTAAAAGTGAAATTAAAGGAAATTCTGGGGTTTGAAATGGGCAGCTTCACTATGAAATATTTAGGCCTGGCAATTTCATCTATGAAATGGACTAATGGTGATTGTCAGCAGTTGATGGAGAAAATTACTAAAAGGATTAAATGTTGGAGCACAAAAAACCTCTCCTATGTTGGGAGGAATCAACTGGTAAATTTGGTACTTTTATCTATGTATGTTTATTGGTGAAACACGTTTCTGTTACCTAAGGAAGTGATAACCCAAATACCAAGAGTTTATAGGAAATTTATATGGGGAAAGAATAAAACAGGGAACAAAATGGCTCTAATTGCATGGAAAATGTGTGTAGTCCTAAAATAGAAGGAGGATTAAATATTAGGGAGCCAGGAATCTGGAACCTAGCTGTTGTTGCTAAGCAAATGTGGGATATTGCAGTTGACAAAAATGTGTTGTGGGTCAGATGGATTCATGCATATTATTTAAAATGGAAGGATCTTTGGGAGTGTGAACTGCCTGCTGGCTGCAGTTGGCACTGGAGAAGGCTGATGGTGATCAAACAGAAACTGAAAGAAGGTCTTGATGCTAGAATGTGGGAGGCAGGGAAGAAGGAATACAGTACAAAGAAAGGGTATGAATAATGGAGAAGTAAATGACAGAAGTTTAATGAAACAAATATGGTTTGGGACAGAATGTATGCCAAAACATAGGTTCATAGGTTAAATTGCTTGGCAGGGCAGATTACAGTGGAGAAAATGATCAGACTGAATATCATTGAACCACAGACTGGACGTATACTGTGTGAAGAAGATGTGATGGAAAGTAGTACTCATTTGTTCTTTGAGTGCGGTTACTTTTGCAGCTTATTAAGAAAACTGTTGGATGGAGTTGGGATTCAAACCAGGGGTCTGAAACAAGTGCAGCAAAGGATAAAGTTTGGTTGCTAATATAAGAAGATGAAGAGGAGCTTGGCAAATGGACTTGTTATGGCTTGTGTTTACAATGGAAAGAAATGTGAGAAGATGTGAGCAGCAATGCAGAATTGTGGAAGACAGAATGGAGCAGATCAAGCAGGAGCTGAAGTAGAAGATCCAAAGTGCTTGTAAAAAGAGCAAACCGGCTGATTTAAAGTATTTAGAAACAAAGGGCATTAACATTACACAGTAATAAAAAGTGAATTGTAATAGCATAGACAAAGAAAAAGGAATGTAAAAAGTAAGGAACACAAAGTTTTGATAGTAAATATAATTCACCTTTTACCCAAAAAAAAAATCATGTAAAACTTACAATAAAGAAAAAAAAATTTGTACATTGAAAAGAACTAAAAATAGAATCCATGAATTTTTTTTTTTTTTTACCAAAGTCAATGTGCAATTTGCTCAAATTTGATTTGAAGGTAAATTTTTGTAAAATTAATAAAATGAGTGAAATTTTCTCTCATTTTACCATTTTTTTTGAAATAAAATAGTACTTTCCATTCATTTACTGGAAATCGTCCAGCTGCGATTGATTGATACAAAGAAACAGTCAAACACAATTTACAATGTATCACTTTGTTGTGTTTACCGTGGATAAACCTATACAAATCTACCTATATAATTGACGGACATATACCAGAGTTTGAATCTGATCTCGAATATATCTCTAAAATTCTGTTGAAAACTCCAAACCACATATCTAAATATTAGATCTGCGGTGACTGATTCTTCATAGGGCATATGTAACGTTGCGAACATCTTCAACGCCGCTATGAATACTGTAAAACGGACCTACCTCTCAGTAGAGTAACCTATTGAAAAAACACTGGGAACAAGAAAATCCTAACTCTCAAAAGATTATCTAAATAGCCTATTAAAGGAACTAATTTGTGAGAATAACCTCACTTATTAAACGATAAATAACAAAACGAAAAGCAACTAAACAAGTTTAATTCCCTCATCCTCCCATGATGAGAAGATAGGGGAAGAATTTTTTTTTTTGGAGTTGGGGTTTGAGAGAGAGAGAGAGAGGAGAGGGGCGTCTGCTAGGGTTTGGGTAATTCTTTATTTTTCTCTCATTTTATCATTGAAAAAAGACTTATAAAAAATAAATTCAAATATAAGGACATGATTTGGGAAGACTAATTTAGAATCTACCCTCCATTTTCACGGTATATAAAATGAAATTTACCAAAATGTGATCCATGGAGCACCATTAATTGATGAGAATTGACAAAAAATAAAAACAACCAAAGTACGTACAACTAACGACCTCTGGTCAGAAAATATTTTAGTACTTTACTACGCCACTTTTTAAAGGCATCACAATCAGATTAGGAGATCCGCACACACAGTCACACACTAACGATTTCAGCGAAATGTCGACACTTTCCCCCTCATTCCTCTGCACAAACCCGTTTTCCAAAATTCTCCCTTTCTCTGGAACTCTACATATAATGTCGACATCCCAACTCCATCCTCCTAAATTCCCAAATTTTGCACCAACTTTCTTCTCTCTCACCGTCTTCTTCTGCAACGGAGTCTCCCAATCTGGGCCTGATTGTATTAATTCTCTGCTTTCATATCATATTAAATGATCCCCCTTTTTTCAATTGGGTCCTCCTCCCCATCTCATCATGTCATCATCTTGTTTTCTTTTTTGAAACTTTGATTTCATCATCATCGAAGTTTCAGTGGAGGTATAAAAAGGGTCGATTTTAGTGGGTTTTTGAGATTCGGGTTGGTTTGTTTTAGTTTTCTCGAATTGCGAAAATCTTCTTTGTCTCGGTATTAGCGGACTACTGTTTTATCCATGTCATTCTTCGAGGTTAGCGGTGCTCATTTTTTATTACTCTGCTTTTCCCTTTCTTTCGTTTTCTTGGGTTTTCCTATTCCCATGTTTTATTTTTTTAAAGTTGGTTCAGTGTTCTTGTTCCGTACTCTCTTGTTCTAGGATAGCTCGGTGATATGATATTTCTTTTTTAAAAATACTTTTTCTATGATGATCTTTTCAGGATATATTGCCAATGCTTGAGTTAACGGGAATTGCAAACAAGACTCGCCTTTCTGCAGGTAATTCAAAAGTACCTTTCTTTTCTGTGATTTTGTATTTCAAAAGCAGAGTGAAAAAGAGTAGGAGGGGGTCGGGTTGTTTTGGCGGGTGATTGCGTCATATGTGAGTTAAGCAAACTTCTGTTTGGATGCTGTTTTTGTATTTATTTTCCTCCCTGTATGTGGTGTAATGCTGTTTTCTTTCACTCAAAATTCGATCATGATTTTGTGAATAGAAAATCCATTAGGCCTAGAAAAGTTCATCTGCAGACTTGAAAAAAAGTTCCTTCTTGGTTCTGATGTTTTCATTTGGAGTTGACTTTTGCCCATCATGAGTCTCCATTTTTGGATATTAACTGCCTTAACACAGTTATAAGGAATAGCACTGAAATGGGATGCATTTGAAGGAAATCTTCTTTATAGTTGCACTTCTCCCCTGTCACAATTATAGTATTGTCATAATGAGGGAAAGACGATGCCTTGTCATACAATGCATCCATTTGACTCTCCCCATAAATCCAAATATACTTGTTTGAGATCATTTAGGAAAAGGAGATTAGCTGTACCTTGGTTTGCAGACTTCTGCAATTTTGTCATCCCTAAATAATCATAGCAGAATTGTGGAGTAGCTTTTCCTGTTTTGTCATTTACTGAATGTCAATTGTTCACGAAGCCATCTTTTTATTAATTTTTCTTTTTGGGATTGGAAAAATGCTTTAGCTGGTAATCTTTAATGTTTTAACCTTTCTCGCTTTTGGGGCTGAAACGAAAAATAGGCTCTTTTCTCCAGGGCCTGACTCAATCAATGTCGAATGTCCCTTGTGGCGGGGATACTGATTTGGAGAGCTGCCGAGATGAGAGCGCTGCGCTGATTCTTAAAATTGTAGCTATCGCATCAATCCTTGTTGCTGGTGTATGTGGGGTTGCTATTCCTTTGGTGGGCAAGAAGCGCAGGTTTCTCGGAACAGATACCAATCTTTTTGTTGCTGCCAAGGCTTTTGCTGGTGGTGTAATTCTAGCTACTGGTTTTGTACACATGCTACCAGATGCAACAGCATCCTTGACAGATCCGTGTCTGCCTGAAATTCCGTGGTCAAAGTTTCCGTTTTCCGGTTTCATTGCCATGATGTCTGCATTGTGTACACTGTTGATTGAGTTCATTGGGACTCAGTATTATGAGCGTAAACAGGAGAAACAGAGCCAAATCGATCCATCTCACTTGCTTGAGTCTGGTGGAATTGTTCCAGCTGATAGTAAGGGTTCATCAAGGAAGGTATTTGGGGAAGAGGAAGATGGTGCTATTCATATCGTGGGGATGCATGCACATGCAGCACATCATAGGCATAACCACCCTCAGGAGGGAGGAGCATGCGCTGGAGGTTTGAGTGGGCATGACCATGGTCATTCTCAGTCACATCCACATCTACATTCACATGGAGTTAGTGATCTGGATGACGAAAGTGGAAAGAGGCATGTTGTTGTTTCCCAGGTACTTTCAAATGCTTTAGATTTTCTTATGTACTTGTAGCATCTTCTTGATGATCTCGTTACTGTCATCTGATCATATGCTTTTGTGTTTGATTAATTTTTATTTGATTCATTTAAGACTTCGTGACAGCAGTTTCCTGTATGCCAAAGGTTTTAATCTCCAGGGTATCTCAATACCAGTCAATAAAAAAGGCTGCCTTTGAGTTTTACCAAATTCTGATGAATTGATATTCACATAGCTTCAAGAAAAACCTTTCTGTGGATGAATGCCATTGTTTTCTATTTGATTATGAACTTATTCATCGTTATGCTAGATTTGCTGCTGTTTTTCTGAATCTTTTGTAGTCAGTTTGTAACCATCAACGAAGTAAATTTTTCGAGAGTACATTTCATCATCTTAGTGATTGACCCTTTTTTTTCCGTAATCCATTGAACACGAAGAGATTCCTAGCTTTTGTTCAAGCTGGTGACAGAAGTACATTTCATGTGGCCCCCTCCCTCCCTTTTTCATCCATTATCTCCTTGTGCTCAGAAGAATAGATGTTTTCGAGAAGGGATCCTTTGTGTTACCTGTGCCTTGCCCTGCCCCTGTAACTTTATTTCCAAAACCTTGCCTGCTTTAAGAAGAAATTTTATGGCTAGATTTGACTTAGGTTTCAGTTCTATGGGAATCTGAAGTAGATACAAATAAGCAGAATTCATTACTCCCATCAGTTCTTTGAATCATACAATTAAGTACTCAAATGTGAATCAATGCCTGACCACATCTTTTGCTTTAAATACTGTTTTCCTGATTGCATGGAACAAACAGCCTCTTTCCCTTGCACTAAACCAGAAAAATATGGTGCAGTTCTAGCATAGTGTACTTTACAGGATTACCAAGTGGATCTGATGATGGTTTATGAGCGTCTGCTGCTCAAGTGTTATTTCTCCCGTACACGAAAAAGTTGGCTTTGTGGCCCTCCCAGACATGGCATGAATTATGAAACTTAATTTGCTGTTCAACTTTGGTCCTTTTCCTTTTAGCCCCTATTGTGTGCTTTATAATTATAATTGTCATACTGCAGTTTGTCTCTACTGTTTGCTTGGTGTGTGATCTGTGGCACTGTTATATTTTTCTTCTTTTAAAGAGATTATTCACCAGTTACTTCACCTTGCAGGTTTTGGAATTAGGGATAGTGTCGCACTCGGTAATCATAGGACTTTCGCTGGGAGTATCTCAAAGTCCATGCACCATAAGACCCTTGATTGGAGCATTATCATTCCATCAGTTCTTTGAGGGATTTGCTCTTGGGGGCTGCATATCTCAAGCTCAGTTCAAGACTCTCCATTCAACCTTAATGGCATGTTTTTTTGCCGTGACAACCCCACTGGGAATCGCAGTAGGTACCGGTATCTCTAAGATCTACAATGCTAACAGTCCAAGAGCAGTGGCCATCGAAGGCATCTTCGATTCCATTTCGGCCGGAATTCTAGTGTACATGGCTTTGGTTGATCTAATTGCTGCTGACTTTTTGAGCAAGAGAATGAGCTGCAATACCAGACTTCAAGTGGTCTCTTATATTGCACTCTTCCTAGGGGCAGGGTTGATGTCCTTGCTTGCCCTGTGGGCTTGATCATATTAGGTGCCTTTTGGTTGAAATTGTAAATTTTGCTCGCTATCACGTATTAATTTCATTTTTGTTTTTTTAGAAAGTCCCAATAATAGTTTTGTTTTGATGAATGAATTAGATTTTTATACAGTAGGTTAATGCATTTACATATTTTTCAATTAATGAATTAGTTTGCTTTTCTGCAAACTCTGCTGTAAAAAGAAGATTAATGAATGAATGATCATTACTTTTGGGTTATCATGTTAAAACAACTTGGGTTCAAATAGATAAGGATTAACATTGTACAATGATTGTTATCGCTTATCATATTACACAATTTGGGTTCAAAGTTTGACACCAAACTTTTCAGATAAACTCTTAGATTTATTCTTAAATAGGGGTATTAAGGAACAATGTTGTTATCCTTTCAGTATATGGAGAATCAGAATAGTCATCATAATATAAAATGTAGAGATCACTTGTGCTATTGGGTAAAATTCGAGAGGGAAAAAAAAAGAGCCATGACCAAATAGTTAAAGTTTTTTGTAAGGATGAAATTTATGAAGAGATGAGTTTGATCACATGAATAAATCAAATATCCTCCCGAAATATTCACTATAATAACATGATTAACTATCTGCGATAGAATTTATATAAATTGATAGCGTTGGGATTAACAAAATTTATTAATTAAAATATTTATTAAATAATAACGACAAATTGTTAAATTATTAATTTAAAGAGTTTTCTTTAGAAAAAAAATTTCCTCGCTAAATTACTTATTTTTTAATTATCTTAACCTTCCGACAATGAGATGTAATCTAGTAGTAAGACGCTTCCATGTTTCCAATAGGTCAGGGGTTCGAGTCGCACAAGGATAAGTAGAGAACCACTCTTGATTTTTTTTTTTTCAAAAAAAAAGGAACCGTCGTTATTAAAATTATTCATATCATAGTTCATATCATCTTTAAGGACTAAAAAGAAAGTATCAAAAGTTTATATGCTACGAAATATTTATAGATAGTTATTATTGCTACTTTTTTTTTTTATTTAGGGTAAGTGTATTACTTTATAGCATTGCCGAACCCAATAGATATATAGAGGGTTTTTTCAAAATATTGTTATCATATTATTTTATTGATTTGTTCATTTTTTGTATTGATCTCAAATTGGGATGTGAAAAAATTATTAATTACTCGAATTACATTTATAGATTATCAATTTAACAAATTTTACTGTATCTTCTCAACGATGCATGTCAGAAATTTTAAAGAAAAATGTATATGATGCTTCTGAATAGAATAATATAAACTATAAAAAACTAAAAAAAAACCTGTCAACTATTCACCTAACTTTTAAGTGCATCACTAGTCCTGGGCGGCGTAATTCGCATCATTATGTTTTATTCGTGTCCGAAAAATTCTGTTGCGTAAAAAAATATTTTGAAACTTTATCTCTTGAATTGCGCATTTTTTATTGAATGGTTATATAGGATACAGAGTTGTCGATAAATACTCATATTTCATTGTTGAATTTACTTGTACATAACTTTACTTGTATTCAACATACATAATCCTACTCTTATACATATATACATCAATATAGTTTTTGTGAAAAATTATATACTCCATTTGTCCCAAAATTATTATCTAGTTTGAGTTTTCAGTTTTAGTTCAAATTGTATTAAAAATAAAATTTCAAATTGGATAATAATTTTGGGACGAAGGGAGTAAATAAGAAGAAGAAAGAAAGCCATAATCACACCGGAGACCATTTTGCAACAGTATTGTGCTCTAGATTGAGTGGTCGGACAGAAGTGTCGGTATTTTTCATTACATTCCATTATCGCAAAAAGCAGAGATTTAAAAGAATATGCTTAATCTGGACCTTTTTTACTCTTTTTATGTGCTTTTTGGAGACCTTCTTTGCTGCAATGCTCTATTGGAATGTTTCAACAAGAATTTAAAAATTATACAAGAATACATTTCTTTGACCATCTCCCTAGCTTCATTTCCAACAATTTTTAGATTGTGTGCTTCAGCTTCAATTTCCAGCATCTTTCTATTTTCAAATGCATACCTTTCTAGTTTCATTATATTTTTAGAATTTTGTTTTTCATCAGTTTACTTCATTATTGTGTAAGGAATCTATTACGAGCAATAGATTATTAGATTATTGTTAAAATATGTCCAAATGACCAGCCATGGAATTTGTTATTCTTTAAAATATTTTGTGAATGTGTCATTTCTGGTCATTTCTTCTCTAGAATATGTCATCCTTTATATAGTAATTATTTCATTACAATTGTAGTTACTACGAAGAAAATCAACTGGAGTTTATACTACTGTTACAACTGTAAATTAAGAGGAATTGAATCATAACAAATACTTTTCTATCTCACAAAAATAATTTACATTACATACTCGCACGTCGCTAATAATGTTACTTGTCGTGAAAATGCGTAATTAATACTGATATCACCACTTGAGGGATCAAATGATGCTTCGAGTTCAGTGGAGTCACAATATCCTGTAGCTTGCTTTCCAACTGCTATAGGGCTCCTTCAACAGTTTCAGTGCTCCCTTTAAATTTTCAAATAGGATTTTGTCATATTCTGTTATTGAATCTGAATGTGTTCCTTTTCTGGCTGACTTAGGCTTTGGGGGTATGAATTAGAGTTTTGAGGGACTGAGTTGTGTTGTGATACATAATTATAGTATATTAATGAAGTTATCAAATTAGTTGCTGTTCAATGTGCGAGGAATTAATGGGTTATGCAAATTAAGATGAAGGAAGAAATGATCACTGATTTAAATTAACACCTTTATGTAAAACGTTTATAGAAATTCATGCAGATATCCATTATCTACCCCTAGACCATACAACCATCCTGTGTACTTCTCCAGCGAGCCACTAAAGAACGTTTCTTTCAGCTTCCTAAAAGTAAAATCTGTAAGCAAGCTATCTGAGCCGGCCTGGTCACAAATGCCAACTCTCTCAACTTCAAAAAGCTCTTCCATCTTGTTTAATTCAACATGGAGATGGTTGCAGAACTTCATCAAATGCTTGATATCATAAGTAACCGGGGAAATAATTGTCTGGCCTCCTTTTGCTTCCATTTCTTGATAGCCTTTTTGCCAACTGCTTCATCCTTGTCTGACCTCCCTTGCTCCTTCATTAAAATACATTGGAAGCTAGAAGCCTGTTCATAGCAGCTAACAAAGAAAGGATTCAGCATTTAGCATATCACCCTGTTTGTATGTGATTATAATATCAAATTAGCACGGTGAAGACTAACTCAGATGAGTTTTGAATCATCTATAGCTACCATTGCCCACTACAAAATTAATCATATACCTAATCTACTCATTATGAATACGATTGGAGGGAGTATTATGTTTGATTTGTTCTCCGAAATTGAAATTTAAGTTATGCTTCTGTGAATACATCCATCCCAAACCAAGAAACGCGCCCAACAAGTGTACATTATATAATCCATAAACCAACAAAATACAATCGCATCCTAAACCAACAGAGCAAAGGAGTCTATTTCTTGGAGTAACAAATAAATCATTTCTTGTGATTCTAATCTAGAAACATGAACAAATTAGTATCAAAAGATTCATTGATGTGGTTCTAATCTAGCAACCATTAAAATTAAAATATCATTAATAACCATAGCTCAGATACAACTAATTAAGTCTACCGTTACATAAGTACAGCACATTCATGAGTATTATAACAGACCACAAAACTATCGGAGTTCAACATCAAATCATTCAACCCTTCATGCCAGTGACTTCAGTTGGCAGTACAGGGATCAAGGAATAACGCCAGAGAACATCGAGAAGAAGACACTCAAAGCAATAAATGGGTACATGATGCCGATGGGGAAGAACCTGACAGATTCTGGTTTCGGGGCATCATGGCGGCGATCCATCAACCATGACGAGAGAGAGAGGACGAGGCAGAGAGGCAATTCAAAGTCGCGCCGGAAGACCTAAAAAATATGATGCTATTTTTTAGATACGAGACCATGTTATAGTAAAAATATATCACTGTCCATAAATTGCTCAGCAGATCATATTAGCTTTTTTTTTTTCAAGAAAAAGAAAAACCAGGAAGGCAGAACACTACAAACTGAAAGCGGAAAAATACTAGGAGAGAAATCAAATCATAGCAATACAAAAGTATTCTCAGCTTCTTTTTTTGCTTTTCAAACGCAGTGGTAATGAAGTTTATCCAAAAATAACTGTGGAAGAAGAAAAGCAGAACAGCAAATTTGCCATTGCTTAACATTTTTATCATGGTAAAATAATGCTGATTGCTTTAAGACGATATCAACATATGAATAGAAGAATGTCCACAGTTGGTTTTTCTTTGTGAGTTTGCTCATGCATCTTTATATTGAGTCAAAGATTAAATTATGATGCCAAAAATGAAAATTACAAGGAGGAATTCTAACAGCATACCAATTTAGATATGCCATGTCAAAAATCATTAACACCTTCTTTCCATACATGAAAGAAAAGAAGCTAAGATGCAAATTCAGTTGCCCCACTGCAGATGAAACACCATTTGTTAGTCCTTGAAAAGTGTTCACTACAGTCTTGCACAAGCTCATTCAATTCTGACTAAACTGTGAAAGGTGTATTAAATCACCTTTTTAATATTCAAAAAAAAAAAAAGAACAAATGATATAAAGCAGTCCAGCCAATAGCAAATAAAACAAAAGTAACCCCTCGCTCAACGAAATTCATTCCCTTTCAAAGTAACAAAAGTGGGACATAAAAATTTTATAGAGCAACAACAGTTTCGTAATGTTGTGAAGAAATCCTGACATAACATAGTTCAAACAGTTGACTAACATCTTTCTTCCACAGACAAACATGGAAGGATTTATTGTAAGTAAAACCCAGGATTAATTTCTTTTATTTGCAAGATCTGAGGAAGTGCAATGTATCATTAAACTCCACAGCAGTCAGCAGATGATTCTATTCCAATCCACAAAATCTTAACTCGTTTTTAATATCCTGGAGAGAACCATCATCGACAGCGAAAAAAAGGAAGTGCTCAGAAAAAAATCTCTACAAATTCAAAAAACTTGTATCATGCACTTTGTTCATAATGGACTCAATTACTGTGGTGAACCTATAAACTGACCAAAGGTACAAATAAGCACCTCTGCATCACTAGATAACCAGAGAATCAACCGAGAAAGTAATTCAATATCATGTCATTTTATGCAGGAAAAAGACCACATAAAATCAAAACACACAAGCACCATTGCCACAAAAAGATTTCAATAAATGAATTTTCATCTATTTAAGAAAACCAAATATAATCATTAATTGGATTCAAATGATCAAGTTTACTCGTAATTTTCACATTCCACAAATTCAATCATAAAATATATCTGAATCTTCTATGCAAATCCTGAATCATAAATAATTCCTATCCTTAGCCATGCGAAAATTAAAAGCAAAAATTAATAATAATAATAATAATAATAAACAAAATCTACTAACAAAATCAAATCACATACGACCGATATTAACTCAACTTAACAGATCTGTAATATATGTTAACGTTGTAACAGATTAGTAAGAAAGAACATGGACACTTCTTTTCAGATTAAGAGTGTCATATGCTCAGAAGTCAGAACTATACCATCCCAAACTATTGCATCAGAGAAGAAGCATCAATTTAATATTGAGATCAACACAAACTTGTAAGGAAAATTTTCTAATTTGTGTTCTCTTCTATGTGATGCATTACTGCAGTCCATCGAGATTAAAGACTGAACATTTATACTTTTCTAATTTGTTGTTCTCTTCAATGTGCAGCATTACTGCAAAGTCTGCAATCCATCAAGATTAAAGGCTGAAGAATAAAATGCTTCAAATTGCCAACTCATGTAACAAAGTCTGAAAGGACAGAACAAAAATGCTCCCAAAAGAACGCAAAACATGAATAAAACAGGGATGCTTGGTTAGGACGTTGTAAATCTTGTTCTTTCAAACTACCAAAAGAGACTAAATTATAATTATAAAGGTATCTCCTTATCAACTCCTTCATTGTCCTTTTGATTCATGAATAAAACAGGATGCTTGGTTAGGACGGAGTATCATCAAAGTTTACCTCTAAACTCTTCTCACCGAACCGACCATACATTAATAAGGTAGCATCGAAGATCACTTTTTTAAATTTTCAAAAAATTGGGTAGCACTAAAGATTCCACAACTAACAACCAGCAAACAAAAGCACAGAGTAAACTTTCAATTAGCACCACAAGGCATATAAGCATTACCATTATAACTATTGAACAACTAAACCCTTTTTAAACAGCTTTTGCACCCTTGAACAACAAATAGAAATCTAAATAAATAATTACCTTCGATTAGGGCGCTGCCAGTCCGCTTCCCCACTTCCACCGCCATGACCACCTCCTCCACCACGTCCAACACG
The DNA here is from genome assembly GCA_949775105.1 of Oldenlandia corymbosa var. corymbosa. Lineage (NCBI taxonomy): Eukaryota > Viridiplantae > Streptophyta > Magnoliopsida > Gentianales > Rubiaceae > Oldenlandia > Oldenlandia corymbosa. The sequence continues at coordinate 5,938,214 of OX459119.1, read as the reverse complement.
ATCACCCTGGTATCCCTGACGCTCTTGATATCTACCGGCAGACCCTAAAGCACAGAGAAGGCTGAAATTAATTAGAAAGTTAAAAAAACTCAAGGATCAGCCAGAAATTGGAGCAATTCATCGACAATGACTAAGAGATCAGTACCGAATAAAGACATAATAAGTTGATTCTATGCGTTCCTTTTCCTCGCTTTCACCGGAAATAAAATCACTGCCAGACAATTGGTGCGAAGGAGAGAATCGAGGAGAGAGCCAGAAATCGAATAAAAGGAAACTCTAAATCAATTCTGGTTGTCACCTTCATCCCCCTCGACATTAGCATCGTCTCGATCATAATGAAAGCTAGAGAGGGAAAGGGCTAATCGGAGCAATTTGTGAGGAAGGAGCAGAAAAAAAGTCAGTCTATAGATTATCTACAAATCCAGTTTAAAAATTGAATTTGCGAACAATAATTCATCTCACCCTTATATGGCAAAGTGGTAGGCGAGGGGAATCAACGGACATGTCTCCGGCTGTAAAGAATCGGGTGGAAAAGCGCAGGGGATGAAATTCGAAGCGGTAGAGGAAGGGAAGAGTCACGTTAAAACGAATTGCAAGTTTTATAGTGCATTGGGGAATCAAAACGACGTCGTTTTGATGTTCAAGGTGTAAATTTTCACTTTCGGGAAAGAGTAAACTGCTCAAACGGTCCTTTACATTTAGTAAAAAACTTATTTTGGTCCTTTATATTAATAATTCACTGATTTGGTCCTTTACATGAGTATTTTACACTAATTTAGTCTTTTTTACTTTTTTTGACCCTTTACATTTGGTGTTCTGGGGTTGACCATTTCTTGGTCAAGTCAACATGGGTATTTTTGGTAACTTTTAATTTTCAAAATTTCAAAAATACTAAAAAATTGAAAATTCATTAAATAATATTAAACATATTATTTTAATTTTATGATTAATTATTAAAAACTAAAAAAATTTAAAATTTAAAATTCAAATAAATTTTTTTTACCAAAATCTGAGTTATTATTTTTATCCTGTGGGCCCCACACGTGATTTCTTCTTTACCCTTAGTCTGTAAGTTTTTTTCTTCTTGAATATACCCCATAGTCTGTAATTTTTTTCTTCTTGAATATACCCCTGTTGATAAAAATTATATTAAACTTATTATATTATTTTTTTTCTTCTTGAATTTTTTTCTTCTTTACCCTCAGTCCGATATCTTCTTGAATATCGGATTTGGGGATTTGGGAAGTAGGTTGGTTATTTCATTGGGGAGAGAAGATAAAAATTACAGACTAAGGGTAAAGAAGAAATCACGTGTGTGACCTACATGATAAAAATAATAACTCAGATTTTGAAAGAAAAATAATTTTGAATTTTGAATATTTTTTGTATTTTTTAATAATTGATTATAAAGTTAATATAATATATATACTATTATTTTAATCAAATTTTTGGTTTTTAGTATTTTTAAAAAATTGGGAATTAAAAATTTTCAAAAATACCCCTGTTCACTTGACAGAAATGGTCAACCCAGAGAACCTCCAAATGTAAAGGGTCAAAAAAAAAAGGTAAAAAGGACTAAATTAGTGTAAAATACATATGTAAAGGACCAAACCAATGAATTGTTAATGTAAAGGACCAAAATCAGTTTTTTGTCAAATATAAATAACTATTTGAACAATTTACTCTTCGGAAAATAATCAAAACAACGTCGTTTTGGATTTTAAGGTTTAAATATTTAATTTTGGGGAATTTTGTGTTTATCTATTGACTTTTATACTTTTTTTAAAATCGCTGATGTCATCAGGAGTCTCTCAGCCAATCAAAATATTGTTTTATCATTGGAATATAATTGAAGGTGGTTCTTTTATAAGAATAGGGATAAGGATAAACTGCAATGGGTTAAAGTACTTAAAAATGAATTTTATGGGTAGTTTCCATATATGCAAACTTTAGAGAGTTGTTTTGCAATTAACCGATAATTAACTAAAGCAAAACAGAACAAGCGAAAAAGAAAATAAAGTCGCTGGAGGATGAGAATCCCCACTCCAAAACCAGAAAAAAGCTTTCTTCAGGGCATCGGATTCTGCTAAGCTTGGTCACATTTGTTTCTTAGGTATCGCAATTCTCGATCCAATCTCATGCGTGCTTTTAATTTCTTCATAAAAATCTCGATTTAATTTGGTGAAGTTTGCTGAATTTATTTATGAAAAAAGGAGGGACTTTGAATGCGTCATAACTCGCGAGCGATTGGGAAGTGGTTCAGAAGTGATCACTCCGAGTAGCTTTCTATTGGGATTATTGTGATTGATTACAGAATCTACAGTTTATAATTTGTCTACTGAGTTTCCCTGTATACAGTATCCTCCGCATGTTAAAGTTCATAACTTTGGATTTTAATTAGCTGATACATTAGTGGAATTTTCCTAATCAAAATGGGGCGTTTAATGGGCTGTGTAGAATTTTGGAGTTTGACGCTTGATTTGGGTCTTCCATATTAGGTCTTAGTAGTAAATTTTCCTGTTAGAGGTTGTATATATAAATCACATTTCTTTTGACTTTGTTCTAAGTTACCTGTCACCAGTGTTATTAAGATTTCTTAGTCCTATGATGTATAAATGGAGTTTCTGTTTTTGTTAAAGATACACATTGAGTGTTCCTGTGGGAGGATTATAAAAATAAAATTGTTTAGTATTAATGGCGGGGACTTACCTTAGCCAACTTTCGCCTCCTTATTTGCATTGCTCATCTTCTTGAGCCTAACCAATGTACCTTATCAACGGCTCTTTAGACCAAAAGATCTTTTCTGGAACTAGTGAGTGTGCTTATGGATGTATGGCGCGTATCTGTTTAAGTACGGTAAACAGTAGAAATCTTGTTAAGAGTTTTTTATAACTTAAGGTAAGATTTAACTGCACTAGATGAAGAAGTAAATATTCATGCATTGATGCAAGCTCACTTTTTCTTTTGTTTTGTAGAAAGCCAGATTTGCTGGTGAATTTCCCCGGTTGTGTACGCTTGGAAGTCTGACTTACGTGCTTAGTTCGTGGGAGAGTCAGCCATTCATCTGTTTCCGTTGTATATTCAGTTCTTGACTTTCACAATCAGCAGCCCAATAACAATTTTCCAACTTTAAACAAAGTATCTGGCGCAATAAGCTCTGCAGGCCACTGGTCCTCTCTTTTTCCTCATCCACCCTCAGCTCTTGACTTTCCTGATTGTTAATAAGCATGGGAGAAGCGTTTTTGTGGCTGCTGTTCTTCTTAATTCTGATTTGCCTTGTTGCCATGGTTATATATCAGGTTAGGCTTGATCCCTTTGCCCTAACTATCTGGCTACTGTTGGTTTTTGGAAATATGGATGCATTCTGGGATTTTCCATTGTTTTACTATGTCAGTAGTTCATGATGCCTATATTTACAACATTTTCATTTTTCATTTTTGTTTTGGTTTTAACAGTAAGTAGTAAAAGTTGTCATGAAATTCTAAAAAGCTGGATTGAGAATGTGAAATTATCATTTTTAAATGACTTAGTGAGATGAAAACAAAAACCTTTTGGAATCCAAACTACTGTCCACTTAAGGCCATTCTCATACTGACTTCTGAAACATATTTTGCAGCTGGTCTGCTTGTCGGATTTAGAGTTAGATTATATCAACCCCTATGATTCTGCAAGAAGAATAAACATGGTGATTTTGCCAGAGTTCATTACTCAAGCGGTTCTAGGCATACTTTTTCTTTTGACCGGGCATTGGTTTATGGCACTGCTCAGCATTCCTTACGCTTACTACAACTTCAGATTGTAAGTTTTCTGGCCCTTGGTATATTGTAAAGTTAAGAAATTTGTATCCGATGTGGCATCTTTGTGTCTGTGATGGCGATTGTGCCTGGCCCTTTTGTTTTTAGCTGAAGTGGATAGATTACAAAATACATCTTTGCTGAAAGTTTTATGTGATGTCACCTTTTTGGCATTGTAGATTTACATATATGGCGTGTATTTTAATCCAAAAACAAATCATACATGACCTACCATTCTTCTTACAATTTGTTCATCTGCTGTGAACATTCATTGGTTTCTACCGTTATTTGCTTGGCCACCTTTATTTTCTAGTCCGATATACATATAGGTCTTCTTCAAAATCCACACCAAGTATGGGATGGCTGATACCACTTTGGAAATCAATATAAAGAGTCACATCATAGAAAGTATTTTTACATTTTTGCCTTATTTTGTACCTAAATAAACCTGGTAATCCTCCATTAACGGAAGGGTTTTTCTTAGAAAGTAAGTTCTTAGATGAGTATATTTATTTTGTGGGGATCTACTGAGCAGTGCAAGTGGTCATGAAGGCATGGATGAATCTTTTTAAGTTAATATTATAGGTTCCATGAGACTTGATTTTGCTGGCATTTATGTGATTCTTATGCATGTGGTTATGGCTCGAGGAAGATCACTTTTGAACTCTTTTCTTTTCTGTATCAGGTATGCCCAACGAGAACACCTTATAGATGTAACTGAGATTTTTAATTTGCTCGACCGGGAAAAGCAAAGACGGATTTTCAAACTGGGGTACATAGCACTTCTCATCGTCACAAACCTGTTCTGGTAAGTTTTAAAGGACCGATCAGTGTTACATTTATCACTCGAAATCGCCTATTCGAAGTTTTCTCAAACAACCCTTTTGTATTGTGTGCTGGATAGGTTGATTTACACTGCGTTGGAAGATGACGACAACATAGTGTAGTTTGATTCCAGCATTGAAAGATGTAGGCTAGTCTCGGCCAGAGAGCCAAAAATCTTTGCTGGATAGTATGAGTTCCAGCAAAACCGATGCCCGACCACATATTTAACAGTGTCTGTGTCTGTGGGTTTTCCTTGTGACATTTCCTGAGGTGTGGGTTCGATTGCATGCCATAAACATGATTAATTATAGCATTGCAAAATCTCTAGTTCAGAACTGATCAGAACACATTGGTATTTAACATTTTCCATCAATTGTCAGGCAGCTTGATCTGCCTGATATTCCACTTCAAATAGTGTTTTGCAGAGAATGGTCTGTTGGTTGTATTCTGATAATGATTTTGACATTTTTTTAGCTTCAATTTTGTATATAAATGTGAACAAACAAAGGAGATGTTCAACATCAACATTTAAGATGATCAATTGAAGGAAATATCAAGAATGGTAAAATCAACGCCGTTTATTTTCCCAATTCACTATCTACGAAAGTTCGATCTTTTGAGTCACTTTTTTGGCGCCCAATCCAATCAGTTCCAGTGGAATGAATATCATTCCGAGGATGCAACGGCGGTTAAACGTGTCCTCTGTCCCCCATTATTTTCCTTCATCATCACCAAACACAAACACCCCGCATCTCCAACTGGCCCAATCCGATGATAACCGATGCTTTTCAGATGTCAGTGGCTCTCAAGACAGTAGCTATACAGCACCTAAAACGATTCGCTATCGCCTCAGCCAGTTATGTCGAGAAGGAGAAATCCAAACTGCCCGGCAACTGTTTGATTCAATTCCTCAACCAACCACTGTTCTTTGGAACTCCATCATCATTGGGTATATATGTAACAACCTCCACCGAGAAGCTCTTGCTTTGTATGTGAAAATGAAGAGCTTTCATCATAAAAGCGTGCCTGATCCTTACACTTATTCCTCTGTTCTTAAAGCTTGTGCTGAGACAAATGAGCTGAAGCTAGGTAAAGCAGTGCATTGCCACATTTTAAGGTCAGGTATACACCCTGGTATAATTGTTTATAATTCCCTTCTAAATATGTATGCTAGTTGTCTTTGCTGGTTTGATGCTCTTCCTAAAATCGACTTGGTGAAAATCATGTTTATGACCATGCCGGAAAGAAATGTGGTTGCATGGAACATAATGATTTCCTGGTGTTTGAAAACACAGACACCTACCGAAGCGCTTTTCCATTTTGTTATGATGTTGAAAATGGGCGTCAGACCAACTGGTATTAGTTTTGTCAATATATTTCCGGTTGCAACGGCAATGTGGAGTGTTAAAATTGCTGACGCACTATATGGTTCAGTTATTAAAATGGGAGCTGAGTTTGTAAATGATTTGTTCATCGTGAGTTCAGCAATTCATATGTATGCCGACCTTGGTTGTGTTGTTGCTGCTCAAAGGATTTTTGACAATTGCTTGGAGAGAAATATAGAGGTTTGGAATTCCATGGTTTGTGGATATGTCCAAAATTGCCATACCATTGAAGCGATTCATCTATTCCTGAGAGCACTGGATGCCCAGGATGCTGTTTCACTTGATACAGTGACTTTTGTTTCTGTATTGACAGCAGCTTCTCAATTGCAGCATTTGAATTTTGCTCAGCAGCTATATGCCTACTTGATTAAGAGTTCTTGGGTATCACATACCATTATCCTTAATGCAATTGTATCCATGTACTCAAAATGCAACTGTATCACTGAATCATTTAAAGTTTTTAGCGCAATGCCAGAAAGAGATCTGGTTTCATGGAATACCATGGTTTCTGCCCTAGTACAGAATCAAATGGTTGGTGAATCTTTAATGTTTTTACAGGAGATGCAAAATCAAGGACATATAGCTGATGGTGTTACCATCACTGCCATACTTTCTGCAGCATCAAATCTAAGAGATTGCGCTCTCGGAAAACAGGCCCATGCATATATTGTAAGGCATCATATCGAGTTTGAGGGAATGGAAACTGATCTAATCAATATGTATGCCGATTCTAGCCTGATTAAAGCTGCAGAAACAATCTTTAATATGCGCACCTTAAATGATAGAGATCAAGCCATGTGGAATGCTATGATTTCTGGATACACTCATAATGGGTTAGTCGAGGAAACTTTTGCTGCCTTTGAACAAATGCTTCAGCAGAATGTAACTCTGACTGCTGTGACATTGGCATCGGTACTTCCAGCATGCAGTCAGTCAGGTTGCTTAAGTGTAGGTAAGGCAATCCACGGATTTGTAGTTCGAAGATTCTTGGATGCTAATGTCTTTTTGTGCTCTGCGTTGGTGGACATGTACTCAAAATCAGGTTCCCTCTCTAATGCAGAAATGGTTTTCAGAAAGTCCCCTGAGAAAAATTCTGTTACATACACTAACATGATATTTGGTTATGGTCAACATGGGATGGGTGAGAATGCTATCATGCTTTTTAACTCTTGGAAGGAATGTGGATACAGGCCTGATAAAGTTACCTTATTAGCCGCATTATCTGCCTGCAGTCACTCTGGATTGGTTACTGAAGGTCTTCAAATATTTGAGTCAATGAGGAGAGATTATGGGCTTGAACCTTCTCTCGAGCACTATGCATGTGTAGTGGACATGTTAGGAAGAGTAGGCAGAGTAGAACAAGCATACATGTTAGTTAAAAGACTGGGTGACAAATTTGATGTTGTGGGTATCTGGGGTTCAATCCTTGCTGCTTGTGCAGTTCATGGAAACTTTGAGTTGGGTAAAGTTGTTGCTGATGAGTTACTCGGCTTGGCAGGAGGAGTAGGAAGAACAGGCTATCAGGTTCTGCTTTCAAATATTTATGCTGCTGAAGAGAACTGGGAACATGTGGATAGAGTGAGAAGACGCATGAGGAGAAAAGGTCTCACGAAGGAGGTGGGGTGCAGTTGGATTCACATTTTTGGTGTTACACAATGTTTTACTTCCAAAGACAGGGAGTTTACTAAGGGCAATGATGTATATGAAATCTTGGAACAATTGACTTCCAACATGAAGGATGCTGGTTATAGGCCTTCTTTTGGATTGCTCGAAGCCTTTGTGTTGGAGCGTGAGTGAAAACTCTATTCATAGAGTTGGGGGCTTTCTGGTGTATCATTTGCTGCTGCCGTGATTTGTTTGACTACATCCATTTGGACTCTCGTCGATGTGAGGTCACACATATGGTGTTTACAAGGAAGTAAGATAATTCCTACAATGTTGGTCAAGTTTACTCAGATGGAACCGACACGAATGCACAGGTATTAAATTCTCCCAACCGTCCTTGTTCTTCGAGTGTAACTGAAATGACTAATGATAGGCTTCACAATTAGCTGGATTCGTATTACAAACTTAAAAAGGAATAGAAAAATGCCATCTGGACCTAGAATACTTTCATCTTATCATTCTTAATTAAGATATTATCTTGTCGATTTTATTTGAATCTTTCACATTTCAAAAAGCATGTCAAATTAAAATTCACGCAGAAATGTCTTTGTTTCTTTCAGTTGAAGTACTTAAAAGTTTATTTGTCTTTCACTTTCTCTTTGTCAGAAAGAGCTGACATTGAGAGCTCAATGACTCAGTCATTTCTTGTTCATCATACTCTTGTTTCTGACTCTGATTTTGTACTCTCAATTTCCAAATGAAAAATGTCATACTTCATATGCCCTTGTGTTGCTTATTATTCAGTTTATCCTGTCATTCATCAGTTACCAACTCGAGCTTGGTCATCTGATTACTTTTTGTTTTTGCAGTTATCGTGGAAAATCACTATTATTGGACATGTTCATATTGAGAAAAAGCTTATTTTATTTTCATTGTTTGAGTTATTTGTCTTACCTGGTATATCTAATACACTCTCACCAACTATTCTACGACTGTTCTGTTTTCAGGCTCTATAGGTGCAGATGTTTGCCATCTGAATCTTCATAAAACTATTTCTCGTGGTGGAGGTGGCCGGTATGGGTCCTTTACATCATTGTGAAAAAAACACCTGGCACCTTTTCTTCAGTTGCATCCTGTTGCATGCACTACCCTCAGACTAGCTTTCACGTGTCAGCTTGAATCTTGTAAGTTAATGTGCAGTCAATATCTATATTTGATGATTAAATAGCAGCTCGATTAAAGAAAGGTTATGAAGCTTTGATATCTCTATATATGCACCATTTAGTAATGTAAATGTTGATATTCAATTGAAGGTGCCTGCTGAGGTACACCGAATTGAGTTGATTCCATTGGTACTGTTTCTGCTGCAACCTGGAGCTTTGCACTTATCTTGCCAATCTCATACTTCTATATTGCAATGATGAGGTCTAAAAGTCTTGCAGAAACTACAGAGACAGCTTTACTGAATGCGAATTACATGGCAAAGCTAACATCTTGGACTACACCTTTGATCTAGTCATCAAAGCAGATTGCTATGGTTCAGCCATGAAATTGTAAGGTTTACTTAAATGGAATACAATTAGACTATTACGCCTTTTGATCTGGCAGATGTTTATTTTAGTGCTTTTTTTATCATCCTGGCCACCTTAAAAACATACCTGTATTCGTTCATTCAAAATATATCATTACAATATACTGTTTTCATTTCTTTTGAGATGGCTTGTAGCAATAATTTTGTTTGACTTTGCCCCTCAAATTTACAGGACTACTATCCTATTCTTTTTCACGGTGTCAATGTCACTGTTGCTCATAAAAGCTATAATTGATTCTGAGGGGCTGTAAGGTGAGTGAAAGACTGAAACTGGAAATTAGTCAAAATACCTACTCAAACAACCAGTCTTCATGGAAATTACTCTTTTCACTTTGGCTAGCTACTTTGAAGAACACGGCCCGAAAATGAGTCTGAAGATGTTGCTAATAAACACCTTAAGGAGCATGGTTTTCATGTGCCAACAATGTCGCGGCCTGTTCTCAGGGACTCTGATGATCGAACCAACTGAAAGCGAAAGCAAGGTGAAAACCTAAACTTGCTCCTCGGGGGCAGATGTCTAATTCATCAGATGGATTATTGAGCTCTTTCAATGCTCCTGGTATTGGTATTTCTGGTATCTTGTCGTCGCAAGCTTGTTTAACATTCAAAAGTTTATTAACTGGTTTATAATTTACATCTTCTCCCATATATGCACCTCCACTCTCTTGCTTTTGATGCTCCATCGCTCAACTGGGCCAAATTTGTGTCCATATATATATATACAGGCTTCATGAGTGAAATAATCTGGTCACATTTTAGTACAAGTGCAATCACTCAGCATTCCAAGTTCTTCATCTTTGTTATTTTATCTGTCTCAAAATAATTCATGAAATGAATTTACAATTGCTAATAAATACTATTTTGCTCTCTCTATGGTAGAAGTCCACATCCTGATACTTGGCAATTGAGTTTCACTGACCATGTTTTGTTTAGGTGTTGTTACTGTGTCATTGTTACACAGTAACAATATGTCAAACTATAAAGAATGTTACACAGAAAGAAGAATTGTCAACTTCTCAACCTCATCCCCCCTCCCCCTCCCAGTGTTGTAGGAAGGATATCAACTTGCATAACCATAAACCAAAATGGCAATGAAAGATAGTGTGTGCTAATTTGATGAAGTGAGATGAGGTGTGAGGACAAAAAGAATTTTTAACATCATGGCAGGCATAAGGGCATGACAGTCAAAACAATAACAATTCAATTTCTGACTTAGTCCGATTTGTTAATTTCTGCCGCCACTCGTTGTTCATCAATATTTTCAGCCACCCATTTCAATCATATTGATTAATTACAATTAACCTCATTTTTTTCGGAGAAGAATTTGATTTGTGATTCATTATGTGCACTTTAGGTGGATAATACATATTTTTAAAACGAAAAAAAAAAAGAAAACAAAATTGTTGCAAGCAATAAAAGAATATATGTAATATTTTTAGCAAATGCCGTATGAATTTACTTAGATATTTTTTTTTGGTACAGTAGAATATTAAAATTTTCTTATTGTCAAGTTTATTTCTACATTTTCTTTTTGTACGTTATAATTCTTCCGTGCTCCATTAATAATCCAGTTTCAAAATATCTTGAATATTATAATTTCTCTGTCCTTTATACGTTTCAGTTTCGAAATATTTCCTCATCTTCTAAGAATATGTATTGGATATTTGGATTGCTCTAATATGTAAATGGTGATGGAGTTTTTGCTCCAAAGTCCAAAACTTGGGGGGAAATATTGTGGTGGAAAAGGAAAGAATTTATTGAGGTCGTGTTAATGCCATCACGCTACATACCCATATAGGCCAAAAAGTATTGAACCATAATCGGGAAAAAGAAATTAAAAAAGAAAAGAAAATAAATAAATGAAGATTCTGAGCCAAAAGATTCCGTGTCCTAATCAATTCCCCCCATGTTTCATCAACTTCTCTCAATAATGACACAGAATCTAGTCAGAAATTTACTGTCACAGTACATTCTACAAAAGTGGTAGAGTACATTTGACTTACCCCCTACAAAATCTGGAAGCACAATCGGCACCCTTCATTTTCCTCATCCACCAACCGCTGCCGTTTCATCTGACGGCCACTTTTTGTCGGCGCCCAATCTACTCCTTGGAATGGTCCTACCTTCCATCTTTTTTGGGGGGGTAAATTTTTATCGTCTGATTCCAAGATTCACCAACTTTGTTGTAAAATGTAAACCCAATCACAAAAAAAAAAAAAAAAAATTGTGGAAAAAGGAAAATTCACCAACTCAATCAGAATAGTTGTCAGGTTAATAAATGTATTACTAAGACGGAAAAATGTTGGAGAGGAATTATTTTTGCGCAGCCAAATGGTATGGCCGGTACAATCCTTTTATTGTGATGGTGATGTCCTCTAAAATTAACATAGAACCAACTTATTGGGAAAAAAAATAGTGTATAAGTTTGATTAATATAATAATGTATTTAGTGTAACCTTTAAATCATTAATTGGTGCAATATATTCCCTTCATCCCAAAATTATCGTCATGTATGAGATTTCACTTTTAGTACAATTTAAACTAAAAATGAAAACTCAAACTGGACAATAATTATGGGACGGGGAAGTATTTGATTACCAATAACATCATGTGTTAGTTCGCAACAACTACTGTATTTTGTTTGAACATTTCAGAATAGTATGTATGTATGTACCCAACTAACTTAAAACATGAGAATAACATTAAAATAAAAGGTGCATGCTCGTTGGTTGTTGAATTAAAAAATTAGGGTCATGAATTACACGATGAGGGTGACAAAGATTTTTTTTTTCCCTATTAAAATCTTCTAAACATTTTGGACAGATCATGAAGTGCAATAGTAAATATCCACCACTTATTAAGTTGGTTCAATTTTGAGTCGGAAAAATTCTAATATTTAGTTTTGTTATTATATTACTTTTAAAAGCTTTGGAATTATATGGCATTGATTAATTGATCTATTGTTATGACAACTATGATTATTGTAGTGTTAGAATAATGGCAAAAGATCTCCTAATAATTGGTACATCTTTTTTCAAATGATTTACTAAATGTAATGGTTGTTGTACTTCTTTCTTTTTAGTACTTTTACCAAACCAGAGAATGAATCCGTTTCTGGTTAGTATGGAATTATTGTCAAATTCGCTACTTTTTTTTTAACGATTGAACAAAATTACGCGGGAACATCTCATAATATGATCTTTTTCGTTTCATATGGTTGTCCAAAACTAATTATTACCTCAGATATATATATATATATTTTATAACTGGAAAAAATTACCAAACAAATCTAATGAAATTAATTCTCACCAAATTTAGGCTTTTGAAATCAGAAGAATGTGAGTCAAATTTGAAGAACGATTTAAACTACGTGAAAAAGATTATAGAAATAGTGAAAGAAGATAAACTACGTGACATGTATCAAATGTCATATTATTGTGTGTATAATAATTTGTATTCTACATTAATTTCCATAATATATTCAGTATATCACCCTATGTAAGAATTTGAACTCTCATATTTTCACAATTCATCAATATCCTATTTCACTATTCAATTTTAGTACCTATCCTCATTTATTGGTATCATGTCATCAAGTTTGCTAAGTATGTATTGCATTGATGAAAGAGATACTCTTATTAATAACAATCAATACACAAAATGAAGTGGTTACATCTTTGAATCGATGTTGGTTTTTAATTTAGCATTTTCATGTTGCATAATTGGAATTTTTTTTTCCGAGTCTTTAAGATAGACGCATAAGACATGATCGTGATAATCTTCGTGCACAGATACGGTTGTGTTTCGGGTGAAACTAACCTAGTTGTATTGTGTTGGAACTGTAAAATTTGGAGAGATTTGTTGTGACTTGTGAGGCGAGGGATTGAGATAAGCCAAACGTGAAAGAGAATTTGCCAAGCAGGAGGAGCATACCACATCACAACTTCCTCACAAGATCAATCCAAAAAAAAAGAAGAAAAACACATCAATTTGCCTCAAAGAAAAACAAGAGAATTTTCCCGTTTTCCTGCTAAAATTCCCATCCATTGAAACTCAATCCACCCCTAATTCGTTCTCTTCCATACATTTTCCCCAGATCCATTTGCATTCTGCGCTACACAGTCAGCCATTTATATATATTTCATGCAAAAAAATCATAGATTTGCTCAAACAAATTGGCCATTACAGAATCCCCACGTGAGCCCTCCAACAAAAAAGACTGTCTTTTTCTGAACACTGGTCTGGTGTCTCTGTTATTCATCACCCACCACCACCAGATCTTGAGATTGATTCTTTTACTATTTAATAAAATAAAAGAAAAACATTGAATATTCCCAAATTTCCATACAATTTAAAAGTGGGAAAAAATTTACGCATAATTCTATATATGCAAAAGGCAGCAGCATAGCCTCAACAACCCATTAGGCCATTACCACCACCAACTTTCTTTTTTCTTTTTTCTCTCCAGTTCATGGAGAGATAATATAATAAGAAGCAAAAAAACAGAGCAAAGCTAGAAGGGCTCTGTTAAAAATCCTTTCTTTCTGAGTTTTTTTGCACAATCCCGGTCCACTTTCTCTTTCAATGGAGCGTGCAAGAAAGCTTGCCAACAGGGCCATTCTGAGACGGTTGATTTCAGAAGCTAAACAGCTTCGTGGAGGAAATGAATTGTCATCCCCAACCCCGTTTTACAGGCCTTCGAGGTATGTTTCCTCGTTGTCTCCTTGTTCATTCCATGGTAAAAATCATAGGTCCAATGCTGCCTCCAAAAAAATTTCTGGGATTGGTTCCAATGGCCAAGTTCGATCTATTTCTGTTGAGGCTTTGAAACCAAGTGATACTTTCCCCCGCCGCCATAACTCGGCAACCCCCGAGGAACAGAGTAAAATGGCTGAGATTTGTGGTTTCCCTACTATTGATGCTCTTATTGATGCCACTGTGCCTAAATCTATAAGATTAAATGATATGAAGTTTAGTAAATTTGATGAGGGATTGACTGAGGCACAAATGCTTGACCACATGCAGAAATTAGCTGCCAAGAATAAGGTCTATAAGTCTTTTATTGGAATGGGATACTATGATACTTTTGTGCCTCCTGTTATATTGAGAAACATCATGGAAAATCCTGGTTGGTATACTCAGTATACTCCTTACCAGGCTGAGATTTCACAGGGAAGGCTTGAATCCCTGCTGAATTATCAGACCATGATTACGGATCTTACCGGCTTGCCTATGTCTAATGCATCCTTATTAGATGAAGGTACAGCTGCAGCTGAGGCTATGGCTATGTGCAATAACATTGAGAAGGGGAAAAAGAAAACTTTTGTTATTGCCAGTAACTGTCATCCCCAGACTATTGATATATGTCAGACTAGAGCTGATGGTTTCAATATTAAAGTGGTTGTTTCAGATGTTAAGGACATTGATTATAGTTCTAAGGATGTTTGTGGAGTTTTGGTTCAGTATCCTGGCACGGAGGGTGAAGTTTTAGACTATGAAGGATTCATTAAGAATGCACATGCAAACGGGGCCAAGGTGGTTATGGCATCCGATCTTTTGGCTTTGACTATGTTAAAGCCTCCGGGTGAATTGGGTGCCGACATTGTTGTTGGCTCAGCCCAGAGGTTTGGTGTTCCAATGGGTTATGGTGGTCCTCATGCAGCTTTCCTGGCTACATCCCAAGAGTACAAAAGGATGATGCCTGGAAGAATTATTGGTGTCAGTGTTGATTCCTCTGGGAAGCCAGCTCTTCGTATGGCTATGCAGACTAGAGAGCAGCACATCCGTAGGGACAAGGCTACCAGCAACATTTGCACTGCTCAGGTAACGATTTTTTGGCCCCTTCTAGCGGGTGTATATGTAATTTTTTGTTGTTATTTTTCCTGCATACTACAAGATTTCTAAAAGGTTCTATGCTTGTATTCTGTTGCATAGGCATTACTCGCCAATATGGCTGCAATGTATGCTGTCTATCATGGACCTGAAGGGCTTAAAACCATTGCCCAGAGGGTTCATGGTCTGGCTGGTGCCTTCGCTGCTGGACTGAAAAAGCTTGGTACAGTGGAGGTGCAAGAGCTTCCTTTCTTTGACACGGTAAAAGTGAAGTGTGCTGACTCAAAAGCAATTGCTGATGCTGCTATCAAGAGTGAGATGAACTTGAGGATTGTGGATAAAAATACAGTAAGTTCTGCAATTAGTGTGTTTTATTGCATAAGAGGTTTTTGTTTATGAGATAACCAGGATTCTTTTGCTTCCAGATCACCGTTGCATTTGATGAAACAACCACTTTGGAGGATGTAGACAAACTATTTCAAGTGTTTGCAGGTGGCAAGCCTGTAAGTGTTTGCGTTTGAATTTTTTCATGCAGTTTATGGTTTAAATTAATTTTCTAAATGGCTTGTGCTGACTTTAATATTACTTACTAGGTGGGATTCACGGCTGAAAGTCTTGCGCCAGAGGTAGACAATAAAATTCCTTCTGGTCTTGTAAGGAAGAGCCCGTTCCTGACCCACCCAATATTCAACACGTACGCCCTTCTTAATGGAGCTTGATTGTAGTATTGCATTCTTTCTCCAAGGAGCTTATTTTTGCTCCACTTGTTTTGTAGGTATCACACTGAGCACGAATTGCTGAGATACCTTCATAGGCTACAAGCAAAAGACCTTTCCCTATGTCACAGTATGATTCCTCTGGGTTCTTGTACCATGAAACTGAATGCTACCACAGAGATGATGCCAGTAACATTTCCTAACTTTGCAAATATGCACCCTTTTGCCCCCACTGATCAGTCCGAAGGTTTCCAGGTTGTTAGAATTAATTAGAGCATTTAAATTGTTGATTTCTTCTGTATGTTTATGTCAGTTGCATTTTTTCCTTTTACTCTTTGTATGAATGTAAAGATTGATCAATCCGTGATTTTTCTCTTCCTCAGGAAATGTTCACGGACTTGGGAGATCTTTTGTGCACAATTACTGGCTTTGACTCTTTCTCCTTGCAACCTAATGCGGGTGCTTCTGGGGAGTACGCCGGGTTGATGGTTATTCGTGCATATCATAAGGTACAGGATGAAAATATGCCTTTCAAATGAATGATTGTAAATTTGACTTGTTTAGGGAACCTTATACAATCGTGCATGAAAAGGATGACATTCTGTTTTTGAACTCTAATGCATTGGTGGTGAAGGTAATGAAAGCGGATTAATAATGCCAAAGTTGTTCTACTTCGTAGTTCTTAGATAGTCTGAATCACGTACTATATTTCAACGAGAGAAAACCCATATCTAACTAGTATAACCTCTCCATTTCCTTTGCCTCAGGAAGCAAAACTTCAGTCATTTATCAGGCAGACTAGCATTTGAATTTCGAAACCAAATTCTTATAACTCAGACCAAAAAGCATGTATATGTGAAACTAAGTGAACTTTTTAGGGTATTTGAGTACAATAGATATGTCGCAGAACCTGAAATTCGCTGTAGTTGTTTATGAACTTCCATATTCACTTTAAATGCTGTATAATATAGTTTTAGAGCAGGCTCGAGGGAATGCGATAGTTGCATCTGCCATGTACTATCGAATGTTTCTAGTGTGCCTAAATAATAGCCTTGTGTTTCAGTATTTATGTCAATTAATTCTGGAATTCAGTCACTCCTGACACTAGTTCTATTTTTACAAAACTTTAGGCAAGAGGAGACCATCACAGAAATGTGTGCATCATACCTGTCTCTGCACATGGAACAAATCCAGCAAGTGCCGCAATGTGTGGTATGAAAATTGTTTCCGTTGGAACTGATGCTAAGGGAAATATTAACATCGAAGAGTTGCGAAAGGCTGCTGAAGCAAACAAAGAAAACCTTGCTGCTCTCATGGTTTGTGTCACCAGAACTTGAGACTTTTTAAGTTTATAACTTATTCATACATCAAAAGAATTTGCTTTGTTATTCTAATCAAACAGGTTACATATCCTTCAACCCACGGTGTTTATGAGGAAGGTATTGATGAGATTTGTAAAATTATTCATGACAATGGTGGTCAAGTGTATATGGATGGAGCAAACATGAATGCACAGGTATTAAATCCTCCAATGTATTTAGAGTGTTCTGGAGTAAATTGAGCCATCTTGATTCGTTGATGGATCCATCTTTTGAAGACAATATCATTTCCATTAGTGTTATGTAAATTCGTATGAACTCACCACAGAAGTACTTTTGAATTCATGTACTTACTTGAAGCCTCTATTTGTTTCTCTTCTACAGAAAGAACCGATAATGAAAACTCAATGCATTGTCATTACCAATTCACTCTGTTGTTTCTATCCCTGCATTTGCTTCATAGATTTCTAAATGTTAAGCTTATGTTGCTACTCTGTTGTAAACTATCCATATTCAGTCCGGCCTTTAAATGTATCATTACTACCTTAGCTTGATCATATGATTCCTCTTTATTATTATTATTATTATTATTATTATTGAAGTATTACTATTTTTAGCATTGTGAACATTTTGTGGAAAATATTATATCATTCTCACGATTCAAAATTATTTCTCTGTCCTTTTACACCAAATACGCTCTTAACAAATCTGTGCTATTTTATGTTTTCAGGTTGGACTGACAAGTCCAGGCTTTATAGGTGCAGATGTGTGTCATCTTAATCTTCACAAAACCTTTTGCATTCCTCATGGTGGAGGTGGCCCTGGCATGGGTCCAATTGGTGTAAAGAAACACCTGGCACCTTTCCTTCCATCACATCCTGTGGTATGCACTAATTCTGACTTTGAACTAGTTTGCATTGGTTGACTTAAGTTTGTAATATCATTAGTCAATGTAGTCTAGTATTTCTCAAGAATGCAGTAGTCTTTTATTTGGAGGAACACTGCTAAAAAAGAGGACTTGTTGCTTTCTTGGGACATAGACATCTTTTGGAGCTCTATTATAGTGTTATGCATATCAGTTTTATGATGCTTTGGCATGTCCTTCTGTCATTTTCTAATGATATTTTGATATGCAATCGCAGGTGCCTACCGGAGGTCTACCTGCACCTGACCAGGCTGATCCCCTTGGTACTATTTCGGCTGCACCCTGGGGCTCTGCACTGATTTTACCAATCTCATACACTTACATTGCCATGATGGGCTCTAAAGGGCTTACAGATGCTTCAAAGATAGCTATACTGAATGCAAATTACATGGCGAAGCGCCTGGAGGTAATTACATTTCTGACTACTTTCACTAGAATGTTATTGGCTTATTGCCACCAAAGCAGATAATTACTACTTAATCACCATGAACATTTGTATTTGATTCCTTGATCTGGCAGAGATTATCGTAATTTGAATGCTTGTTTCTCCATCTTGTCCATCTATGAACATGGCATTACCCTAGATTCAAAATATGTGACATGTACTCTGTTTTACTGTTCTAGGCTTCCAGTCATTGTTCATTGTTTGACTTTTGTTCTTTTAATTTGCAGGATTACTACCCTGTTCTATTCCGTGGTGTCAATGGCACATGTGCCCATGAATTTATTATTGATTTGAGGGGCTTTAAGGTAAGACCAGACAAGAAATGGAAGACGTCCACTCTTCTTCATAAAGTCAATCTTGAATGTCATTCGTTTTTCTTTCTTTGGCTTTTCATCTTTTAGAACACTGCTGGAATAGAGCCAGAAGATGTTGCTAAACGTCTTATGGATTATGGATTCCATGCACCAACAATGTCATGGCCTGTTCCCGGCACTCTAATGATTGAACCAACTGAAAGTGAAAGCAAGGTGAAGTTTAAATACTTTGTGCTCATATCTTTTGTCGAATCATCTAGCTGTATCTGGTTCAGAAATGTCAACTTTTCTACTTTTGCAGGCCGAGTTGGACAGGTTTTGTGATGCTCTTATCTCTATAAGAGAAGAAATTGCACTCATTGAGAAAGGGAAAGCAGATTTACACAACAACGTTCTCAAGGTAAAAGTGATGCTCCTTTCTGTTTGCCAGTGCCAGCTTTGTGAGCGCTCATCAGCAATTTGTTTCTTATTATCGAAATTTTTTTATCGCTTGCTTTGTTGAGTTTGAAGATATTAACTGATTCTTTTGGTTTCGACAGAGTGCTCCCCATCCACCCTCACTCCTCATGGCCGATACTTGGACAAAACCATACTCCAGGGAGTATGCTGCCTTCCCTGCTCCTTGGCTCAAGACTGCAAAATTCTGGCCAACAACAGGTTTGTCCAGTGAACTTTGAAGAATATATACCAACCATTTGGTAGACTGTAATCGTGAACTAAGTTCAATCTGATCATTCAGTATTCAAACTATTTATCGGTTAACACGAGAAATTATGTGCACTTAGAACCTTAAAGCTGGAAAATCAACCATTCACTAGTAATACGTGTAGACTGTTGACACTTTTGATAATAATTCCGCTCAAAGTTGCTAACAAAATCTGGTGGCTCTGTTATAGGACGTGTGGACAATGTCTACGGTGATCGCAACCTCATCTGCACCCTTCTTCCAGCAACACAAGAAGAAGAACCGGCAGCAGCTACTGCTTAAGCCTCAAAAGTTCCATCAAAGAGAGGGCTCCTTGATTAAGATGATGTCACTTATCCATCAATCATCATGTTGTACATAAAACATCCATCTTCATATGCTTCTCTACTGCTGCAGATTCTGATATTCTGCCAATTCAAAAGTGCAGCTTCTCTAGTGACAATTGTTTCTAATTACAGCATTCAGATGTAATTATCAACTACTTCCCTTCCTATCTCACCCTCTCTATTCAATCCAAAGTTGAAAGTTTATTCAAATAAGCCAGGGGTGGATATAGCATCAAAATCCTATGATGAGAGGGGAAAGATATTGAAGATTTCGAGTTGGCTTTCTTGTTGAACTCAACTTGGAGACCAAAAACAGCAAGAGGGGGATATCTTAGAACTTGAAACATAGGATATGATACTTGATGATTTCATTTCGATGATTTGATGATGGCGAAAATTATTTATCATTTGGAGAATGGAAAGTGCTTTTCACAATCAAAGCAGATGACTTATTCTTTACATAATGCACATAAGTTGTTCTAGATATACTTCAACAGACAAGCAATTACAGAACACAATTAACCTCCTAAATGAATGCCATGAATCAGGGGAGCAAAGTTGCTAATCAGGAGGTCTCACAAGCTATCTCAGCCAGAGGAACATGGTAAGTCAAGCACAATATAACAGATTGCCTTTCGGCTTAAAAACTATAAAAGTTGTGAAACATTCCAATACTGGTACTTAGCATAAACACCATTCTAGCATAAAACTTCCCTGCTTATACATCATATTGGAGCAGCAATTTATCAGACAACTTCAAATGTCACAAAAGCAAACTGAACCAGGCCACCTATAATGACCCTGATATTATTTTAGTACTACTAATCAAAACAAGTGGCAACCTTAAACTTACTTAGGCAAAGCCATATCCATTCCAATTCCATCCCTGATTCCCATAAACACTCTTCCACCTGCATCTAAGCTCTTACTATCCAGCACTACTGCTCCAAAAATAGCTCGAAATGCATCACAGACCACACCAGGAGCTGATGAATTTGTCCTAGCAGACACTCTGACGATCTTTTGCAACCCAAGCCTCATTCCGCTGGAAGCGCAAGAAGCCTCGTTCGAGACTTCAGTGATTTTACGGTTCAAATCCTTGGCTGTGATATCAACATTGTTGTCAAGAAAATGAAGGACCACATCTCCCTCAACTACTCTTGAACCCAAAATGCTTAATGCCTTGTTGCTTTCATGTGAATAGGATGCATGCGTCATTGCTCTTCCAAGGATATAAACATTCTCAAACGTATAACTGTCCACACAGATTACATGAATTATGCTTAAACTTCAGCAATTATCTCAAAATTATCAACTCCATCGTGTACAATTCAAATAAGCATATAAAAACACATAAACATGACTGCAAAAATAAAGATAAACTTAAATCACAGTTAAGGGGTTTTATCAAATTTGGCAAAAGCTAAAAACTGGAAAACAGGGGGGAAAAAATCAAAAAAGAAAAAATAGCTTACTTGATGCGAGTTTGAAGGTTTTTGAGGTCATTCAAGAATGAGGAAAGGTGTCCAGATGATGGTAATGATAAATCCTTCACTGCAATTCCCATCACCTACCATAAATTTAGGGAAACCATTACTTTCAAATCCGTACCATTGTCATCGACACACGGAGTGAGTGTGAGTGTGTGTGTGTGAGAGAGAGAGATGATTACCGACGAACAAGGAGAAATGAGGAGTGTGAGTAAAAAGAGCAACAGGCAAGCACACAAACCCCTAAACGACATCTTCCCCGACGGAATTTCGACGATCGAAATCTTGCACGGCGGCGGACGGCGATCGCTGCTAAGTAAATATACTCTGCTAAGTGTTTTGGTAAAGAAAGAATAATGCTTCCGCTGCATAACCCAGTATAAGATACTCTCTTGTAGTAGGAAACAGGGCGAATTTTCAGAAATTACCCTCTGAAATACTAATAATTTTCCTGAAGTACTCGTTGTTTGGGGTTTCAATAATTTGACTCTGTTTCTTTCAATTTTTGTTCACTCTATGTCTTCTAAGTTCTAATAACCCAACAAAATTGAGTTATTTTTTTTTTTTAACCTCTTTTGCGGCATTACTTACTAGTTGTGTCCCGTGCTTTGCGCGGGTTTGTCAATGTTGAAAATTTATCTTACAAAAAAATTAATTAGATAATGTAGTTATTAATATTTCTTAAAGCCGTAAAAATTTTTTGATTAATCAATTTTAGATCAAAATGAGAGGTATTGATATTATTTATGAGATGTATATTTGTAAGATCTGGCCAAAAATATTACAACAAAAATTTTGAAAAGTTGTAAAATAAAAATTGTCACCACTAACTAATGTTATGTTTGGATTAAAAAATATATTAAAAAATGTGTAAATTATGTCTAGATGCCTATGGCTTATTTATAGGCAAGGGGACTTTGGGGATTATACACAATTAATCGTCCTTGAAAATGTAAAATCGATAAAATTGAAGACAAAGTAGCACATAAATAAAACTTTAAGAGCTAAAATGATAATAAGTTAAAAGTGATGCTTGATGGTCTCAATTAACGACACGTGTCGATTATCTTTCTTTCCTTTAATATATATAATGATTTTATTATTAAACACATTGAATTTTTTAATTTTTTTTTGAGTTTTTGTCCTATGAACTCATGTCATCATATGTAATGAATACATAATTTTACAAATGAGTTTTTTCCGGCATATAAAAAAAATATCATATAAAATAAATCAGTTTTGATCGCAATTGATGGATTTCATCACAACTCTATTTTATTTCGAAGCTTATAATGATGTTTCCTTATACTTTCTCTAGAGTTTTCAAATTAAAGGAAATTCTCCATCCTAGTAAAATTTTTACTTGTTTATTTCCCTCCCTTAATGGTGATAAGGTAGCTAGAATCAATTTTGTTGTTGTTTAATTAAGAAGAAAATAATTTTGTCTGCTTTTTTTTTGTTATTCTCAGATGATCGTGATGATCAAATGTACCATTTATTATACCTTTTCGAATTCATTAAATACCCCCAAACTTATAATATTTTGTACTAACAACTGTACAACTGTACGTAATTAAAGTAAGAAAGGTATCAATGTTCGACCTCATGTGTGCATTGAAGTAGTGATTAAAATTATGTCATAAGAATATTTTTGCTTCGAAGAACAAAATAATTAACCCAAATTCAAATTACTTATAAACAGACTTTTAACTTTTGAGAGAAAGACATACCCAATAATATCTGGAGTACAAACTTATACTCTCATACATCAAAATTAAGACTAGAATCTTTATTGATTTTAAGAAGGTATAAATAAATACGTGTTTTAATACGTTACACATGTCCCACACATCCCACTCAAAATGTTAGCTCAATTCGAAAGAATTTGAAATACAATCATCTCTCTTTCTGTATCTCTATCTTGATGAACGATCATCTAACAAGTTCAATGAAATTCATTTATTAGAAACAAAAAAAACTCGTATACAAATTTGATAAACCAAAAATTGTAAATATTGTGTTAATGAGTAGGACTCGTGCTCGATTAGCTAGACCAGTGAACAAAAAGATAGTGTTTATGTAAATATTATGTACCAATAAACCAAATTCTAAACTGATCCATCATGACCCACGAAATAGTTCCCCAACCGACTCATCCAACGATCCATATCCACTCATATTCATCATCATCATTCCATCGAGCTTATCTCTCTCCCCGAATCTCTCTACGTATACGTACGTATAATTAATTCGCATGTACACTTTAATCTCTAATGTTAATCTTCTCAAAATTAATTACCAAACGAAAATACCGTATAACTGTACGTATTCATACAGATATACAAATACGTACAATACGCTGTAATAAAATAATGATAAAAAAATTGGGGAGGGTCATTGGAGGGAAGCATTACTGATCCAATGGTGGAGAGAGATTATAATATATATATATATATAGTATATATTTTTTTTTTAACTTTTTCAGTTTATAACTTTATATAGCCGTACAGTACAGACTTCTTCTTGTAGCCCCCCGGTAGTAGTACAGCGTTTGTGGAAGAAGGCTGGAAAAGCTTGATTCTGAAGCTTTCTCCCCCAAATCCTTCCCATTTGTAATTATTCTTAACCCGAATTCTTCCATCCCTTTTGAGAAGACAACTATTTCTGGGATTTTTAATTATTTTTATTTTTTTGGGATTTTATTTAGTTTGGGGGGTGTGTTTAATGAGATTAGATGTCAAAGATGAAGCATATTCTCCGGAAACTCCACATCGGCGGTGGCGGAGGTGGGGGCACCGCCGCTACCCTGCCGGACCACCATCCCCATGCCCATCACCATCCTCACAATCATAATCCGGGACGAGTTTTGGAGACTGGTAGTAGTAATACTGTTACGACGACGACTGCGTCCTCATCGTCGTCGTCGTCGTCGCCGGTGGAGCAGCAGGCGTCGACTTCGGGTTCATTGGGTCGAGCTACTGCGGCTGTGGCGGGGGATGCGATTGTGGTGGAATCCGTGGAGAATTCGAATTCAGTGCATTCGAGGAGTGGCGATGCGAGTGGGAGTAGTGCTGTGGCGGATTTCAGTTTCTTGGAGGAGGAATTTCAGGTTCAATTGGCTCTGGCAATGAGTGCATCCGCGTCGGCTTCCGCTTCGGAATCGCCCGAGGATCCGGAAACCACCGCCCAAATTAAAGCTGCCAAGCAGATTAGCTTGAGTTGTTCCCCTTCCCAGACTCTCGTTGACTTCCAATCTCTTCGCTATTGGGTATATTGATTGAAGTTTTCCAAGTTTTATTTTTTTTCAATCTTGGTATTCAGTTTTTTTTTCCCCAAATGTTATCTTATTCAACTGTTGAGCTTTGGTACAGATCCCTAAGTTCTTTTCCTGGGTCTCATAATCTTGCATTTTTTTGCTTATGAAGTTTACATTTTGAGAATGTGGAAACTTTATCCAAGTATATCAATCAATAGAGGTGGTGCCAGCTTAGATTGTACATTTTGGTTTATGGTACTATTTTTCATTTTTTGCATACTTAATTTAGCATCAGGTCTCCATAGCTCGATATCTGTATTTAAGTTATGTTAAACTTATAGAGTAAAAACATTTTTAAGATTTTCCTGGTGTCTACATTAAGATGTGTAGGTGTTGTTTTGAACTTTTGATACAACTGCTTTCACATAGTATTGAATTGCCTTGTTTCCTTATACTATTATTTCGTCCGATCATTATCAGAGCATAATATTATTTCTTGACTAGTTTTCCAAATATTGTACTACTGACTTGTATGTTTTGATTTTCATTCTGTTTCGCTTTGGTTTTGGGAACATAGTTATCGGTGGGATGACATAAGAAGAGTCATTTTTTCTCTTACCCAAAACCAGATGATTTATGCCTTCTACCTCTAGTTTTTTAAACGGTTACGGAATTTACGGTGTCAATTTTGTCGTTTGGTCTTTTTGCTGAGACCATGCGGTGTTAGTGGGGTCCGTATTTACTGAGGCGCGTGACCCGTGTTTGTTGCGGCTATTACGTTTTCTTTTCTGTATTACGGAATTTGCGGGAATTAGTTAACCGCGTGTTACCTTTTCTATGCTAAAGATGATCCATTAGATTTTAATGGTTTTACTAGTCACAAATATGATATTTTTGCTATATGCATACTCTGTGTTTTGGTCTTTTGACTTTTTTTTTTTTTATTTGTGATTGTGTATTTGGTTAACTGAGTTTCGGATAGGGGGAAGCTGGCAGTGAAGCTTGTAGCGTAGCCTATTTTGATATGTCACTTTATTCGATCCAAGCGAGGAGGTGCTGTTATACTTTGGCATAATACATAAATACGAATACATAAATACAAACTAAGTTCTCGAATAGTCAAAATCATGTTTTTCTGAATAGTGTAACTTTATTGCCGATGACTGTGTTGGCAAGATGGATATTAAAGCATTGCAGTGCTCCTTGAATAATTTGCTGTATTAAATTAATTCCCAAGCTTGTACCCAAATTATTAATAATAATAATAATAATAATAATAATAATAATAATAATAATGATAATAATAATAATGATGATGATGATGATGATGATGATGATGATGATGATGATGTCATAATAATAATAATAATAATAATAATAATAATAATAATAATAATAAATATTCTATTGTAATACTGGTGCGATCCTGACTCTTTATCATAATGTTTGGGAATAGGCCATAGGGTGGGAAAGGAACTGTATTGAGGAAAGTCTGTGTGCATTTGGGCAATTTATGCAGCACTTATATTCTCAGTTCATGACTTTTATGGTGTTTTCCCGTTCTCTTTTCTTCATTTCTTTACGATCAACTTCATTGTGATATAGTTCATTTTAATTTGCAGAATTATGACGTGGTCAATTATAATGAGAAAGTGATAGATGGGTTCTATGATGTATACGGCACTAATGCCAACTTGCTGGCGCGGGGTGAAATGCCTTCGTTAGTGGAGCTTCGATCTATTCCTGCTTTAGGCAATGTTGATTATGAAGTGATTATAGTTGACCGAACCACAGATCTGGAACTGCAGAGGCTGGAAGAGAAAGCACATCTAATTAACAGAGAGTTTCAAGCTTTAAGGATGGGTGCACTTTTGGGATTCTTTGTACGAAAAATTGCTGACATTGTGGTAGAGAAAATGGGGGGTCCTGTTAATGATGCTGAGGAAATGCTGAGGAGGTGGACTGCCCGGAGTTATGAATTAAGAACCTTTCGAAACTCGATTATCCTTCCCCTTGGCTCTCTTGATGTCGGACTTTCACGCCATAGGGCCTTACTCTTTAAGGTTGTGAAGTTCTCTCATCTCATTGTGCTTTTCTTTTATCTGCTTTAGTTTCTAGTAGTTTAGTGTGCTTTGCAACTATGGATGATATTGGAGTTGCTGCTTATGCTTTTCTTCAATTGGAAAAATAGTGTCCGTAGTACTCATAATTTGTTGTTATGTCTCGGTTGTAGTTATAGAGCAGAGAGAATTACTTAACTAGAAAAGATGAAGGGAATATAGCATGATGTCTATTTGGGGTTTATACATGGATTTCGCTACCGATATCTATCAAAGGACACTTGTTTAGGTTTTGATATATTATCAAGATAAAAGTTTAAATATACCATGCCCATAATTACAGGTCTTTCCCTTGTCCTACTGATCTGAATTTTGTTCTTTTTATTTGGTGAGTTGTATTATGACATCTGTAAGATCTCATAGGCACGTCTACATCAAAAGCCTGCCACCAACAGTTTCAAAAATTACTAATTACCTTAGTGAGGTAGCTTTGAGCTCTTAACGTATCAGAATAATCTTGCTATGCCTTTGTGAACTGATATTTGTTTAGGCAATAGAAAGTCTTTGTGAACCTATTGTCGTAACCTTTACTTTAAGACGTAATTACATTTGTTGTTAAGGGAAACATACTTTGCTCGGAATATAGCAAAAGCATAATGTTATGAGTTTATTCAAGTCGAGGGCTGGAATATAAGCTAGCAATATGTACTTCCTGGTTACCTCATAAATCAATGTCCATCTCTCTTTTTCAATATGAATGCATAGGAAATTTATGGATCTAACATCTAAAAAATGCAACCCATTCCTAAATGCCAGTCTATATATTATTTTTTTACTTTTAAATTAGGTTAAATCGCAGTTTATTTAACATGGAAGTGGGAAGTATAAAATGATCTATTTTAGCTGCTCAAATTTTACATGGAAATTGTGTTTGTTCTTAAAGCTGAACTTCTTGTTTATTCCTTGTATCAGCTTTGCTGAAAATATTGTTTTCCTTATTATGCATTTCATGATTTTTGTTATTCTATTCAAGGTACTTGCTGATAGGATCAACCTTCCGTGTATGCTAGTCAAAGGAAGTTACTACACGAGCACAGATGATGGAGCATTTAGCATAATAAAATTTGATGATGGAAGGTATGGTTCTTGATGTTGTTATGTGGACACTCAAGATACCATCTTTTCTTTGACTTACTTTTTGTTTTAAATTTCCATTTCCATCCAAGAAATATCTTAGCATGGAATTTTTTTTTCCTTTTTGAAAATCATAATAAATTGTCAACTGAGCATGATAATTTATGACACTATCTACTTAAATGTTAATGAGAATGCATGTCTCGCCCTAGCACAATGGTGAGGTATAATCCATGTAGCCAATTGACAGAGTGGGATAAAGGTTCATTGTATTGTCCTAAGCATCATAAATGGGCATGTATACTATAAACATTCTTCTGTATCTAAGTGGATGTTAGATATATAGCTCATATATAAGCTATTTAGTTATTGAGTTATCAGGTTTACTATTCTTTTCGTCTTGCTTTAGAAACTGGTATTGTATTTATGTGGGCACTATCTTGTACTGTATTTTCTTCCTTTCCTACAGTTGCAAGTTGTAATATTCTACCTGTATTTTACATAACTGAAGACATGGCATGTCTGGATGGTAGACAATACTGTTTTTTAGAGATAGGCATCTTCATCATTCATGTGCTAAATTTGTGACTTTGCTGAGGAGATTACCGCCATGTATGTTGCCTAATTTAATTTTGAATTGCTGCAGTGAGCACATAATTGACCTAATGGGCGCTCCTGGAACCCTTATTCCTTCAGAGATTCCCAGCGGTCAGCTTCAAAACTGTGGTATTGATTTAAGGACTATCACACCTATTGCAGAAACCTTCAAGGATTCATGTTCTGAATTTAGTGAAGCAAATAGGACAGGTGTACAAGTGCCTACCAAGATCAACAGTTCAACTTTTGGCTTCACAACTCTGGGTAATGATGAGAATGAAGAAAGTAAGCTGGTTGGTCATGGTATTCGAAATGTTATTCCATTAGCGGAGTCGCCAGCAAGTGGTGGCCTTAAAGGATCTGCTGACAGTCAGATCCTGGTTGAAGATTTTTCCCAGTATGTCTGTCTTCCAGCAAAAAATCCAGAATTGGCCCAGAAATTTGAACCTTTTCTATTTGAAACAAGAGCAGTGCTCTCCCAAGAGAATTCTTCGGCTCAAAGCCCAATTGTTCTTGGAGAGCAGAAGTTCGTGGAGAAAAATCTGTTGTTGAAGGATCAAATGGGGCCTAATGGTCGAGGTCAACCAGAATTATGTGTTTCTAGCAATGAGAAATCCATAATACCGATATCTCAATTACGGTTCATAAATAACACCTCTTCTGGCCTCGATATAAACAGTTCTATTGCAAAAAATCAGGGAGAATTGTCCTGTGTTTCTAAAACAAAGGATCTTGCTAATTGCAGTCAGTCTGACGTACATTCTCGAGATGAGCAAATTGACCAGGTGCTAGGTGGGGTTGCTGAATGGGAAATACCATGGGAAGATCTTCAGATTGGTGAACGTATTGGAATCGGTAATTGTTACATGTTATTCCGTTTCAAACTTGAGGGCATTTTTTTTTATAAACCTTATGGGGCGCTCAATTATGTATGAGTTGTATTTTGATATGCGATGTTAGAAGTCTTGGATGAAAAGGAATTCTTTAGTTACATGTTGTGGTATTTTCTTTTTATTGCTTTCCCCAATTATGCTTATCATGATTTTTGTTTACTAATTGTTTGATTTTCCTACTTGAGAGTGGGCAATACATTACTGGAATGTTATCCCCATATATATATATATATATATATATATAGTTACGCATGCTCCCTTCCACTTTGTGGTTCTTACTGTTTGTTCGTCCTTAGTTTCCATATAGTTCTTTCCATATCTTCTTATCTCCCATTTCGATTTCAGTTGGCTATTTGATTTTGTTTGCAGCTTACCTTTATTAGTAGGTAAGGATTGTCAGTACTTTATTCTATTTATTAACGATTAGGAATTGTGTCTCAAAATAGGATTATAGTCAAAATTTGTGGTCATGAACGAAAGCCATGTTTAATGTTTACAGACGAGCATCAAATAAATGGCAGGATTGTTAATTCCATGTGAAAATCAAGCAGTCTAGGAAAATTGTAAAATGTGTTTTTACTTTGTGGTGATAAATTACTGCTATAAGGCTTGCAACACCTTATGTTGGGGTAAAGACAGAGTTAAAACAATAAATGTGGTAGCAGAGCTGCAAGTGATGAAAATGTATGTGATGCACTAGAAATAGAAGGAGCTTAAGTATATTGAGAAGAAAGAGAACACTGCTTAAGGTGGTTTTTAGATGTGCTGTGCTTAGTAGACCTTTAGACACTCCAATGAAGCCTATAGAAACAGAGTATCATGAACTAAACTATGAGGGAAGGGGGAATGCCTGGAAAATGAGCACAAAGTATCTATTTAGAAAAAAAAAAAAAACAATTTGTTTAAAAGTTATATGAGAACATATGAATGATGGTGACTAATGTTCCAATTAGCATGTAGTGGGGTGAATGCTTTCTTCTTGTTGTATTAAACTGTGTCACTTTGGCTTTAATCCCTGCACGTGTCATTCAAATCTTATAACTTTTATTCTGCTTTTCTGGAAGGTTTAAGCTTCTCCCCAACTGATCGCTGTTATGTACTTGTTTTCCTTTGTGTCTTGCATTCATCTAAAGTTTATGATGTGTATAAATTATTTCACTTGAATCCTTATCTAAAGGATATTTTCTTTTGTGCAGGATCATTTGGTGAGGTTTACCGCTCAGATTGGAATGGCACTGTAAGTGAACATCTTCGTCAAACATCATGGACATGTTTTTGTTAAGTTACATATAATATCTGCTGCAGTTCTGAATTATTGGTCGTGTTGTAATTTTGTTTTCTTTTTGTTGCCAGCTACATCTGTTGTGTTTCTTCTATTAATACTTAAACCTTACTGTATTATTTATTTTTACTTTCCCCTTGCATTTAGAAGAAATGGTAAACTGGGCCTATGGATTTCCCAAGGACTTTTCTGATGACATAATTGTGACTGATCTCCAGGAAGTTGCTGTGAAAAAATTTATGAATCAGGATATTTCAAGTGATGCACTGGCACAGTTTAAATGTGAAGTATGTGACAGTGTTTATGTTAAATAAATATATATTTGACGAGTGAGTTGTGTTTTGATGGTAGAAATGTTTGCCTGTTTTATGCTTTGCAGGTGGAAATCATGTTGAGATTGAGACATCCAAATGTTGTTCTTTTCATGGGAGCAGTAACTCGTCCACCAAATCTCTCTATATTGACCGAGTTTCTACCAAGGTTGATATCTGTCATATTAGCCAGTAGTTGTTACTTCGAATTTACCGTCTTGTTTTCAAATTTCTACTAGTCTTTTGCTTCCAAAAGCACCATATAGGCTAAGAGCTTTTAAAATGTCTTCAGAAAACAGATTAACTATCCTTTGCAAAACAAACTGTGTGACATGTGAATTACCTTTTTATTTTCGGAGTATCGCTAGTCTTTTGCTTCCAGAAACACCATTTATTAAGGTGAAAAAATGTCTCCTCAAAACAGATTAACTATCATTTCTAAAACAAACAACTCTTTGATTAGTGATCCTGCCTTAGTCTGCTCCAACATCTTCTAGTTTGCATTATTTGGCATCTTTTGCGAATCAGATGACAAGCATGGAGTGAGATAAAATTTATGTAGCCCATTCTAACAGCATTCTTAAGATCTTGGGTTACCACTTGGAATCTTTTGTGATCTTGATTAAATATGTGAGACTCTTCTTAGCATTTTCCTTGGAGCTCCATTTGCTCAAGTTTTATTCTTCTGCACAACATTGTAAATGATAATACCAATTTATTAGTTTTATTGTTTAGACAAACAAATTTGATATCTGATTTTTAAGTCTGTCTTTCCAAATATCTCGTTTAGCTTTTCTTGGTCTTAAAAGAGATGTGAAACATATAAGTTCTGAATATTTGAAATTCAAGTGCTGCTGAAATCTCTCTATTCTTTTTTCTGCCCCAAATATATAATTGGATACTTGAAATATTAATCGTGTATCTGTTGCACTATTCTGGATGCAGAGGAAGCTTGTTCAAGTTATTGCATCGCTCAAATGTCCAAATTGACGAAAGGAGGCGATTGAGGATGGCACTTGATGTGGTATAAGATTATTGATATTACTTGTTATCTCAATATTTGTGGTTGTTAAAGAAGCTCTTGTATGTGTCTTAATGTACTTGTGTTGCAGGCAAAGGGAATGAATTATTTGCACACAAGCCATCCTGTTATTGTGCATCGAGATCTGAAAACCCCAAATCTCCTTGTAGATAAAAATTGGGTTGTTAAGGTTGTGAAATGGCTGCTGTTTTGGTCAATTATTTTGGGTTTTATGCCTTATTTTATCAGTAACCTCTACACTGTTCTTTCTGTTGTTGCTGTAGGTTTGTGATTTTGGGATGTCACGCATGAAGCATCACACATTTCTGTCTTCCAAGTCTGCAGCTGGGACAGTAATAATCTAAAAACTGAAATTATAATCAAATTGGCTCTATTCCTGCATTTCTTTTTTCGCAAACTGAGTTTCACAGAGCTGACTTAGATGTTGTGCGTGCAGGCTGAATGGATGGCACCAGAAGTTTTGAGGAATGAACCATCCAGTGAGAAGTGAGTTTTGCATTTCTAGTCTCCAGTTTTCTCTTCAAAGTTTTAGCTTCATTGGGAGTCCTATGTCACGAGTATTTCTTATGGAGGGCCTGGTTTTTTGTTTCTCTTGCAGATCTGATGTGTTCAGTTTTGGTGTAATTTTGTGGGAGTTGGCGACGCTGGATGTCCCATGGACAGGGATGAACTCTATGCAGGTGGTTGGAGCTGTTGGGTTCCAGGGTAGACGCCTCAATATTCCAGATCGTGTTGACCCAGTGGTCGCAGAAATTATCAACAACTGCTGGGATTTGTAAGTTCTTTTGATTCCCCTTCCCCCTCCCCCTCCTTTTCCCCTGTAGCCAGGTGCAGGTTCGTAGATATCTGTTCTTTGGAGATGGCTTTTTCCTGTGAGATTTATTGTTACTCCTTTTTAACATCTTTTGCAAATTGCTTTCTGGCTGAACAACATGTTTCTTTTGGCATGCAGTAATCAGCACCAAAGGCCATCATTTAAAGAGATTATCGCCCGGCTAAAGTGTCTTCAGCGCTTAGTTGTTCGGAAAGCAGATATGGAGGCAAAGCAACTATAGGGCTGATGGACTCGGATTGTTGTAAAGATAGCTAAGAGTTTTCTTCTGTTGCAAAAAATCTTGTAGATGGAAAGAATCATGCAGCATACTGGATAAGGTGGTGTTGGTTCAATCGAAGTGGGGACGCAACACTTCCGGTTCAGTATAATAGTAGTATATGTTCTCCAAAGTAAAGTATGCACAAAGAAGTGCGGTGGAGGGGAGGATATGCTATCTGAAGCAGGTCAAAAGTAATTTATGGGTGACCTTACTATACATTTAGGTGGTGGTGATGGCGGAAAATACTAAATAAAAAGAAAAAAAAATTGTGTTTCTATTGGTAGGCTACAGGGGTAGAAGATGTAGAGCTTATATATATATATATATATATATGTGAGAATAACTCTGACATGAGTACATAATGATAAAAGAAAAATAGCTTTTGAATCTGCTGAGGTAGCAAACTTACCTCACTAGTGTAAAGATACGGCATTTACAACAGGAGATGTGAAGGGAGCAAAGGAAACTGTATTTTTTCATTATGGCGCAAAGGGCCGTGTTCCTTTCCCTTGGCGTTCCATCTTTTTTCTGTGTGTTGCAGAAAACTCGTAATGTTAAAAGCGGCTGTGGAATTTTCTTTTCCGAAGGGAAAGAATTGCACAACTGGGTTATTTTTTTTTTTGGGAAAAGAGGCAAAAATGGGTTCAAATGTAACTTTCTGAGTTATGGTTTCTGAATTCAACTGTGCGACCTTCCTTTCCATCATAGTCTCTTGTTATTGATATTTGGATGCAAGTATTGCTCCAAACAAACTACTTGTCTTATTATTTGGTTTCGTTAATTTGTTAGTGAGATTTTTTTACTTCAGTCTTCGTTTACCAATCCTTTGAATCTTGACTTTTTTTTTTTTGTAAAATAATAATAAAAAAAACATTGAATTATCTACTAAGTTTTAACCTCTTGCAAAAGACAAATGTCAAAATCCAATTTTGACAACTTTGAGAATGTTACAAACTACAAAGCTTGAGAAACAGAGAAATTCTTCCTACCATTTGGGAAGGGATTTTTTTCACCTTCTACTTGTCACTTCCCCTGAATCAAAAAACGAAAGTTCAAAAAGAGTCTGGAGGACTGAAAATGGCCACTACTATGTTTCCATCACCCAAATCGCCATTGTTACAGCCCCTTTTGCCTTCTTCCTCTACTCACAGCTCCACCGCCTCCTTAATGATTATCAGAACAATCCCAATAGCTTATAACCTTAGAAGAACCCATCACCTCAATACACCGTTTGCATCCTTCAGAAACAGTAGCATCCCACCAGAATCCTCAGAGACAGGGGAATGCCCAGTTCCTCAGGAGCAGCAACCCATCAATGAATTCAAGTCCCTTTCCACTTCCTTCCCATTTTCGTGGGCCTCAGCTGACCTCGTCGAGTACTGTTCACGCCTCTTTGTTACTGGTGCTGGATTTTCACTGCTTGTGGGGGTTCCTGTTTCTTGGTTCGGGACAATCGGACCCGAATCCGACCCTATCAAGGTGGTCACCGCCGGGGTTTCAAGTGGAATCTTGGTGGCGACTCTTCTGGTGGTGAGGATGTACTTGGGTTGGGCTTATGTGGGCAACAGGTTACTCAGTGCCACTGTTGAATGTAAATCATATCATCTTTCCCTTTTGAGTTGAATTCTAGAGACTTGTACTTTCTTTTCCTTTTTGTTTATGGTATATTCTGCCCTGGCTAATTTGCTTGTTTGGATTAACAGATGAAGAGACAGGGTGGTATGATGGGCAGGTATTTCCAGGTTCTTGTTATTTGTGAAAATCTATGATGCCTGAAATAGAAGCTGGATTATAATATTGGCACTTGTTAAGAGAGGAATAGGATGTCCACTTTGGTTTAAATGGAGTAAAAATTGAATCTTGAACCTGACTTTAATCTAGCTTTTTCCATTTCTCCCCACATTTACTTATGAGATCTTCGTAAACTAATGAAAGGAAGGCCGCAGTATCTACGATTTCCCTTGAGGATGCTTACCTGATTTTTGTACCCATTTTGTTGTTAGTACTTAGTTATTAGTCATCTTTGTGTGGTTTCTGATGTTTTTAAACCTTTTCCGGGTTCAGATAAGAGAGCATATTTGCTTCAAGATACCCACTTGACTAAGTAAATTGCTCCATCTACCATACTTAGTTTGCATCTTGATTCATATTCTGGTCATCACCGATGGAAACAGTTTGAGTAAAAACCATCACTCTGGATGTTCTTTTTTATTTTTTCCCTTGTAGCAGTTGTTGTAGAAATCCTTCTAGTTTTTGTTATTTATCTGGCAGTTTCCATCTTTGTCACGAAAACAAGGCCACACCTTTAGTATTTTGTCTGATTGTTGTATTTGGATGCCCTCATATGTGCATTCGGGGCGCTAAATTCTTCTAGCCGTTATATTCCAAGGGTGCAACAAGATGTTATGATTAGTCACAATTAGCAGACCACAAATCATTTTTGAGATGACCATGTAGAAGCTTGCAAATGAATTTCGTGATCATCATGTATGGGGTGCCGATGTCATTTTTCCACTTGACACCAAGTTGACATATCCTGAATATATGCTCCTAACTTTATGATTCTGGAATCTATCTTTGTAGGTCTTGTTTATATTGTAGATCTTAGCCAGTTAATTTGGTTATAGTTAGTGAAAACCATGACATTGAGTCATAGGGAAAAGAAAAATGCAATTTAAGTATCTCTCTGCTATTCCATAGCATGTTCCATATGAATTTCTTGTGCATCTTGCTTGCAAGATAAGATTTGGACAGCAGGGGTTTGATCGGAATTTTCTGCACAGATGTGGGTGAAGACTGCAGAAGTTTTGGCTCGCGATCGACTGTTGGGTTCATTTTCCGTAAGTTGATTAAAGTGGCTTTTCTTTCTTCTTTTTTTTTTTTTTTTTTCTTTTTTCTTTTGCTTAAGTTGTATTATGTTCTGGTAGTCACAAGACGAATGGAGCATCATTCCCTAGTTTCTGAAGCTGTTTAATTACTTCTGCAAATCATTTTTTGGGACAATTTTGGCTTCTTCTCTAGAATTTGTTTTTCCTCACCATTTCAATTGATTTATTGTTTCCAAACACCATAAGACTTGTGCTCAGTTTCCAATGATTAATTGGTATATGATTAAGCTTGGTATCTGATCAATGTCATATGGCTAAGCACTTGCAGATATAGGCAGCAAACCACTATTAAATGCTAAGCATAAAATGGAAAGCGAAAGCTGTGTGTTTAAATAATTGTGGAACTGCATTTGAATGATAGCAAACTGCAATTGAAATTTGTGATGGAAAAAACTTTTGATGAAGAAGAATCCTCCACTCTTGTGGCTCTTTACAGGTAAAGCCTGTGCTCAATAGATTAAAGAACACCCTGGTGACACTAGCCATATCGTTAGTCATATGCGTACTCGTATTCTTGAACGCGGAAACCAGCCACAAGGATGCTGCATACATGACTTCCGAGGAATCCGGTGGTAGAGCTGTGCCTGGAGCTTACAATGATGAGTCAGCTAGAACTTTTGAGCCCGATGCATTCTGTGGCGAGCCGGCCATTATCTGATGGTGATAAGATCCTGTTAGTACATATACATGTATATATATTCATTATGTCTCCATTGCAGATCTTTACAGTGTTGTTGTAATGGGAATTAGGGAGCCCTTTTAATCTCTCTAGATCATTTTCCTTTTTTTTTTTTTTGTTTTTTCCGTGAATAACAGAAGTGATACAGGAACTTTGTAGTTGTATATGGAAACTGCTCTATTAGACAAGTAAAACTTTTCTATATATAACATGAACAACTCTCTGATCTGTATGACAGGTAATTTATTTCGATCTTTAAAATTTGTAACAAAATATAAGGAAAAAGAAACAAAGAGAATGAAGGAATATGTTTTTCCTTTTTAAATCTCCCTACTATTCATTTTAATGGAAAATTTGAACTATCACTACACAGAAGTCATCCTTGTTATGCAGCATCACTTTTTCTTTTTTTTTCCTGAAATCTTTTAGGCTATCCATGACTTAATGCTTCTGTCCAATGCTTTCTTTCCAATTGTCTCTGGCCATCATCAGTCCATCATCGATTTTTAATCAAAGTTTCAATTTTTATTTGAGAAATAAGACTAACTTATTCCTAGTTGTATTAAACATGTGCCAATTTGCACACAATAATGGTAGAAAAGGACATTGGGATAAGAACTTAAACCACAATTAAGTCAAACAACAAGGACCAGATTGCTAATAAAGATCTTTCCAAACCGGCAAATCCTACCACATGAGAAAGAAAATATAGGGGGTCCACCATTGAAGCAGATACATGAACCTTGCCATGTTTCTGCTTCCTTTTATTATTTTTTTCTCCCTCATTTTTCAATCGGCAAAAATTATTGATTTGATCAGTTTCCTCAACTATATTAATAATTAAATGTTGGAAATCACACACTCCCACACCAACTTCATCGCTCATGCTCTAGAAGTTGTTTCCTTTTTTAATCTCACTTTTTTCTTATTTAATTGGAAGCACATATATAATGTCTCATATCTTCAACAGTTGCACTTGCATCATCAAGTGTCAAAGGTTTCGGTTCCTGTCCCAGGTTTCCGAACCAGTTCATCTTGGATCATCTAGGTTTGTTATTATTCCAGTTCTTCTTGCTGTTATTTTTTTGGTGGTCCCTTTCAAATATGCTGCTTATGGATTTCTGAAATGGGTTTGGTTTTTGTTTGTAGATATTGTCAAGATGACATTTTTTTTTGCCAAAATATATTGTTCTTCATGATTTCTTGTCTTGGGTTCTACTTATTCATTTGTAAATCTCTTTGTTGATTGGTCTTGGATTTTGCTGGTTCATTTTCATTCTCTTTATTGGCACCGGAAAGAAAAAGGCGGATGATCAATGATTAATTTGTATTAACAGATTGGTTGCTTAGAAAACTGTTCTTATTTATTGAGAATATTTACTCACTTGCTGTGGTGTTAAATTGAGTTGGGCCATAATGTTTGAATCAAATACGCCTGGGTTAATTTGGGCGGCTATGTTTGGATGCAGTTCTCAAGTCACACTACTTCATTTCTTTATCCGATATATAAGGATCGTAAATGATTAATAAAAGATATCCAGTGGACTTCATCTTTTGTATGGCTTTGAAAGAATAACAAATATCTTTAAAGAGTTTTACGTACGTATCAAAGTAAAGGGATTAGATATGTTAAGTACAATGGTGCTGAACATCTTCTTTTCAATATTTCTGGATAGCTTTGACTTCATTTTCTAATCGGTTGATAGGGTTTTGGGGAATACGGGTCCTTTTGTAGTGACCAATGGATGGAACTTGTATTCTGTGCAGGGTGAGTGGTTGATTTCGTACTACTTTTCCCTGCAAAAACTGGTGGGAAGTATTGAAGGTTAATGTATCCCCAGTTACAGAACAAGTGATCTCAATGGAAAATGTGACATGATTACTTTCTGTGCACATTGCATAACAAAGTGGATGTTGTACATCCTTAAATTTGATTTCGTAAAATCTGATTATCTTTTGTTAATTGGTGGTAGAAATTGAGTGGCACTAATCTTTGCTATAAGAGAGATGTTATTTGCGACAGGGTATAGTTTTGTCATTTGTGTATCGACAGTAGACTTGAGGGCCATTTTGACGACAGTCATAGACCATGACAATTTATGTGTTTTTGGGTCTGTTTCCATTAACCTTTTCACACATGAAAAAACCTTAGGTAATCTTTTTCCATGTAAATTTATCATGTAGCAGGATTAGCATTTTGTTTTATACAGAAGCCTTTGGTGTTTCCCTATAGATTTTCTTTCCCCCTCCAAACAAAATGTGACATGAAAGTTCTTCATTGCATTGTTCTGTGCCAGATGCATGAACTGTACGTTGAGCATGTTCGAGGGATTTGTCTGAATTGTGAACAATTTGCACAGATCAATAATTTATGACAACATTTGAGTCACTAGGGGGGCCATCGGTGATGGAGCTAGCACGTGATCCCTACAGCGCTGGACTTAAAAGTCCTGGTCGAAGGTTGCATGAATTCTGGCCCCTAAGTCCAATTGACGCAAAGAACTCAAAGTTCCCCTGTTGTCTAGTCTGGACACCGCTTCCTGTTGTGTCGTGGTTGGCGCCTTTTATTGGACATGTTGGCATATGCCAGGAGGATGGTGCTATTCTAGATTTCTCTGGATCTTTTTCAATTAATATTGATGAATTTGCTTTTGGTTCTGTAGCCAGATACCTTCAGTTAGACAGAGAACAGGTACTACTTCATGACTCTCTCAATCATGTCTTTGCAGCTGAAAAATAAATGTCTTCCATATATTTCCGGGCCTGGACAACTGGAGACTCAGTGAGAAGATTAACTGTGATATGTTACTAGTTCATAGCAGAAATTGATAGGCTTGATTGACAATTTAGATATTGAAAGTGAACCTTTACTGAAACGTGTCAATATCTGTATTGCTTGAACAGTGCTGCTTTCCACCAAATCTTTCTGCGCACACATGTACGCATGGCTACAAACATGCTGAGTATGGGACTGCATTAACATGGGACGACGCCCTGCATTCAAGCATGCGTTCCTTCGAGCACAAATCTTACAACCTTTTCACGTGTAACTCTCACTCATTTGTCGCTAGTTGTCTGAATCGGGTCTGCTATGGAAGATCAATGGATTGGAACATGATCAGTGTGGCTGGGCTCATATTTTTGAAAGGGCACTGGGCAGATGGCTTCTCAGTGCTGCGGGCATTTTTACCTTTTGTGGTGGTAACGTTCCTAGGTGTACTCATGGTGGGATGGCCTTTTATAATTGGGATGTGCTTTTTTTCGTTTCTTCTCATAGGATGGTTTCTTTCGGCTACTTACTGTTTTAACCATATTTTGGAGAGCTAACTCATTTTGCAATAATATAGAGAAAATTTTTTATGCTTCATAGAGGAATTCGCTTTGTCCAGTGCTTCTTATGAGCGCAAGCTAAATAAATGTTTTCCTCATCTTTTAAAATGTTTCGAAAAAAGACACTGTAAATAATAATTTCTTCATTTATTGCGGGATTTTCATCTCAATTGTGCTGGTCTCCGGAGTCTTACTCAGCCTGATTGAATCGGGAACCATGAGCTAAGCAACTTTCTACTACCTGTTGTATTATACTCGTAGAAAAGCAACTTTCTGCTGTGTTTGGATCATGAAGTTCAACAAAGATTTCCCTTCTGATCGCTACTCCTTCGACAACGAGATGATAAATAAGACGCAGCGATCAATGCAGACATCAATGTCGTAGAAAACAACAAGGCATCTGAAAGAGAAAAGAATAGCTTACATTATTTTTACTGACAAATTACAGAAAATAACAGGTTTTGGAAACATACTAATGACCCTGTAGTTTTGGAAGCCATCTATTACACGTTAAGAGGTTGGATCCTTTTTTTTATTGATCGGCAACCAAATTTCTTTATTTTTCTTCTGGAGAAAACAGAACCCTAAAGGGAAGACTCTTTTTTGCATTTTCAGTTATTATTCGCTATCAAAACTAAGCTCAGGCATCCAGGGCAAACTGAGACTTCAAGCTCCATATTTCGGAGCCTTCCAAAGTTTAAATGCTACTTCATGGATGAATCTATCAGCAGGTATCACAAGGTTGCCTCCATGCTGCATGAAAAGTAAATCCTCAAAATTAGCTTACACATTGATATCCCCTCAAGCATAATATTATGGTAGACAGCAGAGAAATGATACAACCGTCACATATATACAACTACAACACAACTTTGTCATGTCTACTCTACTACAAAATGGCAGACACATCAATACAAACTGCTCAATTAACCACATGCCGAGGACAGCAGCAAAGTAACACAATCGCAGAAGTTTTAAAAATCTACTGTCAAATGCAAAGTAAGTGCAAATTGCCGAGTAAGGCAGTAAGAGACATTCAAGATTATCGAAAATAGAGTTGGGCAACACACGTAAACAACAATTTCCAAAAAGATTTACAGCAACCTAATGCGATATAAGCATGTGCACATTGAATATAAAAATTCTGAAATGGATCGATTGCCCTCCAAGAATCACATCAGAAAGCTACAAATACAATGCATGATCCAAAAAGATCAGAATAGAAACAAAGTACGGCTATAATCAAGCTCCGAATGCATCGCGTTATATGCTTGTGTAGGTTAGAAAACCATATTAAAGATATCATCAACCTCTTCAGCCCACAAAGAACATCCTTCAAACTCACCAAAGCCTTGTACATATTCCCCATAAATGAACTAGAACATCAGGACTGAATAACAGAAGAGCAGCAACTGGCAGACATATAAATACCTATCTACTTAGAAATACTAAACTGCACTAACACAGAATTCAACTGCATGTTTAGCACATATACCTCCTTGAAATTAAGAAAAGAAAAGGTCCCAACCAAATCTCTGCGGGTCACAGCATTCTGCCATTGAGCAATTAGCATCGGACTGTGGCACCTGTTAAAAGATCTTGTAAGATGGAGCCGGCATTTGTTGGCTTGACAAGGAAGATAACTTGCACTATTTACCTAACATTTTCTCGGAGCTTCCCAGCTTTCAATGTATAACTTTGGCGAGGGTAAAGCAGCGAGAGTTTAGAATTATCATCCAGCTTGACAACAGAAAGTGAGGACTTTGAATTTCCATCTCCATGCACAGCTCCGTAACTCATTATGAGAGAAAGATGCAATCGTGAACTAATTTCAGTTTCTGGTTTTACCATATCAACTAATGCACCAACCAGGTCATTGACTTGTTTGATATCCACAAGTCCATCTGGTCCTTCACCAGCTCCCATGTGAACAAGAATCAAATCAAACTGGCTAGTATCTAAAGTTTTCCCATCTTGAAACCCAAGCACCTTTAACAGCCCAGAAGCCCCAAGGAATGGCTGGTCCAAGGGATGGCTGCTCCCAGTAATCTCATTCATGGACAAGATGGTCAATCCACACTTGCGCCCAAAGCATTGAAGATTTGAGTTGTTGGTCACCAGAGCAGCTTTCAGTCCCATAAATCTAAAAGTAGTGAAAGCACCAATCCACATAAGATTCTGTCAAATTGATAAATCGTTACCACTACAGAAGAAATTAAGGTTTCCAAAAATTTCTAACCTGTCAGATATTGTAGGAACCTGAGAATCAGCTTGAGTGTAGTCTTTCACATTCTGAACACAAAAACAAGCAACATTGGATTTTGATTGTGCCATTGTAATAGTATAACACAAGACAAGAACTAAGCCTTTATTTCATTACACGGGATGAATCAATATATTGGAAACAAAGAGCGTAAAATCAAAT
This sequence comes from Oldenlandia corymbosa var. corymbosa, assembly GCA_949775105.1. Lineage (NCBI taxonomy): Eukaryota > Viridiplantae > Streptophyta > Magnoliopsida > Gentianales > Rubiaceae > Oldenlandia > Oldenlandia corymbosa. Next base: position 5,895,950 of record OX459119.1, on the reverse strand, counting down.
TTCACCTCATTAACATCGAGTAGCTCGCCAAACTCTCTAACCATTCTTGCCTCATCATTTTCTGCACGCTAATCCCCAAAGTAAATCAAACATAGAAAACGCTAGTTCTTCAAATTAGGAGCTGTAACATATTAATCTCCAAAAGATACTGACACAGAAGGATAAAAATCCGATCTTGAACATAAACTGAAACTCTCCATTAATGTAGTTAGATAGATTTGCAGGCCACTCAATCTTCTCCATTTTCATAAAAATATCCCATTAAAGAACAAAATGCCTTCTTTATTCTTCCACCTCCTCCAATATTACATGTTGCATCAGATGGAACTTAGAAGCAGGGAAAAAAAAAAGATAATTGAAGAATAAGGGAAGATTATAACCTGAAGGAGGGGAGTGAGGGAGGGTTAAGAAGCCACAAGAGGAGAGGGAGGCCATGGAATGGAAGTGGGTATGGACTGAATCGATCAAAGGGGCTAACCCATCTCCGTACAACACCACTGCTCTGCTTGGCTTGTCCGCCATCTCTCACCGTCCCCTCTGTTGTTCCTCGCACTCCACCGAGTGAGTTCCAAGAGTCGCTGTGTGTGTGCGTGTAATGTAATAATAATAATATAACACAATCCAATTCCAAATTGGGCCGAGTAAGGAGAAAAAAGAACTATTGACAAGAGATTGTTAAGAAAAAAAGTGGGGAATGTTTTGAAGAGAATATATTAAAGAGAAAGTCATCAAAGCTTTGTCACCACCGCACTGGAACTTGTCTGTTTGGTTTACCTAGTAGAAAATACTCAAAATAGTGACACGTTACTTTGAGATTTTCTTATACGTGAAGAATATAATATTATTTGAGATAATAGTGATGTATAGTAATTTGGACAATCTTGTTTTTAGACCGTGAGAAGTTGTTTCAAGTTCAATTACAATAGGAAGGAAACAAGAATGATGTGCAGATGACTTCACATTGGAAAATCATTGAAGGGAATTGGAGGAGGCCCTTCAGCTTCAGCATGACTATGGGCAACAAAGATCAAAGCTTAATTGGACACAATTTGAAAACCGAACACAAAATTTTTTCACCAATAGGCTGTTTGGAGGAAAGGTAACAAATGGATTAATGAGTTTTGTGATGATCAAGAAATGTGGATTCAGGATCATGTCCAAATTAGTTCACTGCTCCAGAATCATTTTTCTATATACATATATATATATATATGTTAGTAGAGTCCAGTTCTCAAATCTCACAGAGCTCCTCATTTTTCACCAGTCTTATTGATAATGTAGAGGAATTTATATCTACTGATCAAGCTGCTTATTTAGATGCTCCATTCATAGAGGCGGAAGTGTGGTCTGCAGTTAAACAAATGTCTCCTTAAAAATCTCCAGGACCTGATGGCATACCAGCAGGTTTCTATCTCCATTACAAGGACATTATCAGTTCAGGAGTTCAAGCTTCTATTCTTGAAACTTTTAATACTATGTCCTTTCCTCCGGAAAGGAATCAAACCCATTTGGTTCTCATACCTAAGACAGCTTCGCCAACAATATTTCCGCCCCATTAGTTTATGATATGTCAAGTACAAGATCATAACAAAGATGATAACAAATCGTCTTAAACATGTGATGAATGATCTTATTGATGAGTATCAAAATAGATTTGTGCCTGGCAGAAACATCAACGAGAATATTCTTATAGCTCATGAGGTCATTGAGTGTATAAAAAAGCAAAAGGGTGTTCATGGATTGACAACCATCATGCTTGGTATGAATAAAGCTTATGATCGAGTTTCACGGTCTTTTTTACTGGCAGTTCTTCACAAGGCAAACTTCCCTTCAAGATTGATTGCCTTAATCATGTATTGTGTCTCCCCTGTCCCTTATTCCATTCAATTTAATGGCGAGAGTCTACCATCTTTTTCTCCGAATAAAGGTTTGAGACAGGATTGTTCTTTGTAGCCATAGCTCTTTATTTTGTGCCAACAGGTTCTTTCCTCAGCAATTAAATCAGAACATTTTTCTGGATTAGGAGTTAGAATAAGTCGTCATGCGCCTAGGGTGAGTCACCTTATGTATACATATGGTAGCCTTTTCTTTATTGAATGCAAGTAGTCATCTGTTTAGTTCTGGCAGGATTACTGGAAAATTATACCAAGTTTTCAGGCCAGCGTATTAACCTTCACAAGTCTTCTATTCTCATCAGTGCTAATACTAGTCAGAATATGAAGCACTTTATACATTCTACTCTAAAGATTCTGGTGGGAAGGTTTCATAGCAAGTATAAGCCTCGATTTTAATGAAAAGAAGACAGTCATCTTCAATGACTTTATTGCAAAGATTAGCAATAAGTTTGCATCATGGAAAACCAAGTTGTTGTCGCTTCTAGGAAGAGTGACTCTAGCCAAATCAACTTTGTCTTCAATGTTAGTGTATCTAATGGGAGTATTCAAGTTACATGTTCACACATTGAAAAAGACAGACTTAATCATTGGTAATTTTGTGTGGAAAGGTGATAACCAAGACAAGAAAATTCATTGGTGTGCGAGGAAGAAAATCATAAAATCTACCTTTCATAGATGATTGGGTTTAAAGCTACAAACGAATTAAATCAGGCACTTCTCGGTAAGCATGCATGGAAGATACTGTCTGCAACTCATTCTTTGTTGGCAAACTTATTTCGCGCCAAATACTGTCTAGATGGTGTGTTCCCTCCGGTACAACCTCCCAGAAACCCTTCGTGGGGATTCAAAAGTATAATGTGGGGAGCTGAGTTACTACAAGATCACATTAAGTGGAAAGTGATTTCAGGTAAAGATATTCCTCTGTCAGCAAACTGGATTCCTGGCATTCAGAATCCAATCAGTGCAAAGTCCATTCTAGCCAATTCTAATTTGATAGTGGATCGTTTTATTAATTCAAATGGCCAATAGAAAGTCCATGCACTCAGGAATTTCTTCTCGAATTGAGTTATCTCCCATATAACATGCATTTTTATTGATCCGGCAAGGCAGAATCAGAGGGATAAACTCCATTGGGAACTCTCAGATCGCGGCAATTATACTGTGAAAACAGGATACCATTTGACTATTAATGCCCATCTCCCACAACTTGCTCAAGATCCAATAATTGTGAATGCGGAAAGGTTAGCATGGAAACGTCTTTGGAACTCAGGAGTTCAGCCTAAACATAAATTTCTATTTTAGAAAGCTCTACTTAATGCTCTTTCTACCAGATTCAAATTGGTTAAGAGAGGTGTCCAGGTGGATAAAATTTGCCCAAGATGCTCTAAACACGTTGAGGACAATTTGCACTTATTCTTCAAATGTGATGCATCCCAGCCTATTTGAACTTTGGCTTTCCCACGGTTTGGTTTTATTTTTAATACCATATAACTCTGCTACAATGGTTCATTGCTTGGATTCAGACACATCTGTCTAAACAAGAGGTAGACTTCTTCCTAATTATTATTTGGAGGATATGGCTGGAATTCAATGATAAAATTTAGAGGAATCAAAGTAACGATTCGGCGGTGTCATGGAGGATCATTCAAACTGAGGTCAACCTTGATCAACAGAACCAATCCATATCAAAACTAGAAGATCTTCCACTCAACAACACCCGAATAGGAATCCAACGGATACTTTAGTCATATTTGATGGTTCATTCAATCATCAATAAGAAAACAGTTGGAGCATGGAAGATCATATCACCACATGGGATGGTGATGCAAATCAAAACGGTGGATCTAAATGTGCTCTCTCCTTTTTAGTCAGAGGCAATGACATTGTCTTCTGACTTTGAAGGAAGCAGCAAATTTGGGTATCACTAGTCTTATGGTGTACACTTATTGTGAATCTCTTACCGAAGATTTGCGATCCCCTGATATACTTTCAAAGGTCCAAGAGGTGGTCTCTTTATTGAATAGTACTATTTCTTCTTTTCAGTCATGTATAATGAGTAAAGTGAGTAGACAAGATGTTGTAGAATTACATAACCTAAGCTTATAATAGAATGTGTTGTAATAGCATAGGTACCTTTTCTTAATTAATATACAGGCACATTTTTTGGAAGAAACTGATACTTGTTCTGTTTCATATTTTCATTTCATAGTAATGTTATGTTTCAAGGAAGAGTAGCTATTGAATAAAATTGTACAAAACTGACTACTAAAATAGTACTTCTTCCGTCCCAAAATTATTGTCCAGTTTGAGATTTCACTTTTAGTATAATTTGAACTAAAAATAGAAACTTAAAATAGACAATAATTACGAGGCAGAAGAAGTATAAAAGAGTGAAGTAATATATAATAAATTAATGGATGTCAAAAGAGAAGTTTACAAAATCAATTATTAGTCGATGATTCAATTCTCACTGGGGCCTTCCAATTAAAAAAAAAAAAAACAAAACCAACTATTAAAATAATATAGAGGAACAAAAATTAAGGGATTCAAATAGTGAGGTAACGCGGTAACCCCATAAAAAATGAGTAAACCAAGCATCAAGAAGAAATGTTGGAAAAGAAGAGATGATTTGTCCATGCTAATATAAGATTGGTTTTTTGGAAATTAATACAAGATCGGTTACAAGGAGAACTAATTTACAACAAAACTGCAACCAACTCAATGACTCATCACAATGAGCAGTTTCCCGCAATAGAGATGCCCCAAAACAAAATCTTCCATGAAACTGTGCATTTACAAGGAAAGGAGTCTTTCAATTGGGATGTACAAAGGAGTTGCTCAAAGTTGAACAATTCCAAAGAATATAATCTCGAAATGCCTTCTTGAACGCGCTTCAAGCAGTCCTTGTCGCCCGCTTGAGCACTCATTCCCAGACGGGGGAGAAACTGAAGAAAACAAGGTGCCATGCCCGTATAATTAGTCCCACGCGAATTCAGAGAGCTGTATAACTTCCACTAAGAATAGATCAAGGATCTTCATCTTCAACCTCTGTGTTGAAAACAAAACTCGGGAATACGGTACTGATGTCCCTGTGAAATGAAAATATCAGTGTGAAACGTAAGCTCTTTTGAGCGAGCAAAAGATATTCTCATGGAGGGCTTTATTACTATTTGTCCTCAAAGACTTAGAAATTCTAGGCAGTTACAGAAATTGTAAACCAGTTTCATGCTAAAGTTGTAAACAAGTTTTTCTAAGTCTTTGAGGACCCAGAATTTCAGCTGTATGCAAGAAGGTGATTTGAACGACTGCTTAAAAGAACGACAGAAACACAACAACAGAACAAGAAGAAGGACTAAGACAACAAACGAAGTGGCATACTTCAAATAAGGAAGAGTCATGTTCCGCAGGAGTGAGGGGTGTCGAATAACAAAATCCTTCCACTCCTCTTTATTGATTTTCCCATCTCCATCAGCATCGGCATCAGCAAATGTCTAAAATAGATGCAGATGCTCTGGTTACAATTTGATTCCAGAAGGGGAAGAAAAAACGAAATCTGTTTTGTGTAACAATTTTGTACCTTGTCAATTATGAGATCCAGAAGATCATCAGACAACCTCATATCCGATTCAATTAGAATTGCAATCACCATTTGCTTGACCTGAAATACAGATTCTGTCAACTACGAGATAGACACTACAGGCAGGGTGAAAACATGCCAATATTTATGACACGCTCTTCCTTGTCTTTCTTTCATAACATTTTAAGAAGCTGCACAAACCAACTATTACCCATCTCAAACAGATTTCACCAGAAAATCAGAACAAGCCACTAGAACAATCACAGATAATATAACTTCAAAGTGTAAAAAGCAGCAAAAGAAACTAAATTTTAAATAGAAGTGCCAATCAGAGGTTTGTCATCGCCCCACACCTTTATACCAATTGTTTACATGAAATTCAGTTATCCTAACAAGAACAAAAAAAGGAACCCTCAAACACATAACCTAATATATCTGTGAAATATCTGGCGAATGACCACTAGCTGCTGAGTCATAGAAGGATATCATGGGGCTGTTATTAGGAATCTAAGGTAGTCCTCTCACCGTTCGAGCACAAAAAGGATTTGAATTTTTTAGAACCGAAAAAAGTTAAGGCTAGAAAATATAACATCTCATCAAGAAAGGAAAATACAATTGAAGTTGGCCAGTTCATTCTCTTTAATTTCCTTTTCTTACTGTGTTATCCACCAACAGTCCAAAATGCAAAGCAATCATGCTTTAATTTTTAAATCTTATGTCTAACCAGGGAAAAAGAGGAAATGAAAGCGGAAATTTTTTATCATTTTCCTCCTAAAGTAATTAGTTTCTGTTTCAAGAAGTGTTGCATTTTGCTCTAATTTATGCGCTTACTGAAACTGAAAACATCACTTGACAGTTAAAGGAAACACAAAAACAAAACTTAAACATGAATAATCAATCTATCAAACCCAATGTTAAGTTGTAATCACTCACTTCTTCTCGCTCAATGAATCCAGTCTGTCTGAGATCATAAAGCCTAAATGCAACTGCACAATATATGAGAACACAAGTAGTGAGTTAACTGAGAATCATGTTGTTTTGACGGCCATGTCAAAATTGTAAGGCATGTCACTTACAATCTATTTTCTCTTCCATTGGAGCATAGGGATGGAAAACATTTAATGCGTGGACAAACTCCCCAAATTCAATAACATCATTTTTCTTTTCATCAAATAGATCAAAAACCTGCAGAGCAGAACCAGAGCCAAGTGAAGTGCGCGAAAACTACACAATCATTCCAACATGGGCGCATTCAAATCATTGATCTCCTTGACTTTTGCCAAAAAAGTAAAAATAAGAAAAAGTTGTACTTTGTTAGTTTGTTAAAATCACTTTCAGTACTATAATGTCCATGATGTTAGGTAAAGACAGGCAACAAATAGCTACAGACTTCCTACTTCGGCGCTGCTCTTGAAAGAAGACTCACATAAGAAAGCTTACAACTAATCAAGGATATCGGTTCATGATAAGAAGGAACTGATAGAGGGCTTCAAACACCTCCAGTTTAACAAATACTGCGAAATTTCTCTTAGCTTATGCATTAAATATATCCATCGGTGAAGTATGCACATGCTACAGGATAAGAGGCTATACCTCCACCATCTTTGTAGTTATAGTGAAATGAAAAGGAAGAGGGAAACAAAAGGCAAATCTAGATATTTTCTATGTCCCAGTTCTGCACTGAAGTGTCTTGTAGCCGCAAAACTAGCAAAAATACTCAAGGAAGAGAGCAGGGACGACACTTGTGTCCCTAGTCATCATTCTATGAACAACATTGTCACCAGATAAATGTGACTGCCACAGAGAGTGTAGAAACTACTAATAATTGTATTCCACTGCTTTCACTTTTAATATAGTGAATTGTGAATCACGGAATAGAACACTAGATATAAGTTTCTTCGTAGAGCATTTACCCGGTCTAGAAAAAGATTCTCACCATGTGGAGTTTTGAACAATGCCAGCTGAAGCTCTTCCTAAAAAAAGTGACAAGATCACAGGGGATATCCAGGAGTCAATTTCAACCCCGTAAAAACACCGGATTCACAGAGCAAATGAACCCAAGAGGTAAAGTATCACAATCAAGCAGTAAGGGATTGAGAATACCTTGTGAATCAAACCATCATCTATAATTGAACTGCTCAACTTCTTGAACAACTCATACAATGCTTCTATTTCATTTATGGAAACTGCGTGAAAAACAAAGGATTAGTCACCGACACCTCAAGTTCAGGTTCCATAGTTCAGAAGCTCAACTTTGGATATATTAAGTTGATCTTTACTTAAAAGGAAACCGAAACCACTCAAAAATGTCAGTATTAAACACAAAAAACAAAAACAAATTGCTATTAGGACTTCAAAAAAAAAAAAAAAGAAAACCGTTATTCCCATCATCATGATCCAAAGTCTTCAAAAAAAGTTTTCACCCAGTATTCCAAATCTCTCCACAGAAGAGATAAGTTAAGCATCTAAACAAAAACCCATTTTGAAGATTTTAATTTTGCATGTAGACAGACCCGAGATTTTGCATCTCAGGGCCTTTGGATAAGGAGGGAAAACAGATCAAGAATGAAAATTCACAAATATGCAAAAAAAAAAAAAAAAAAATCCAAAATCCGACCCGTCCACAAAATTCCACGGGAAGAAATCAAAGACAAAGTGAGACTGAAAAGAAAAACAACAACAACAAAAAACATGTGGGGGAAGTACATAAATTACATCGAGATTCTCGGGTAAGTCGAACCAGGTCCTTGTGGTCATACCGCAGTTTCTGGGGACGTTCCGAGGATGGCAATGGAAACATTTCCACGCCGAGAATATCATTACTTCAAATATCGCTATAAATGGTATACACAAAGAACACAGCTTCTCCTCCAACCTTAGAGAACTTTCCTGCAATCCATCGGCATCCAAAAAAAAAAAAAAAAAAAACAGAGCAAACCAAAAGAAATAATTCGTTAATAAAAGAAAACCCACAAAGCATGAACTGAAGGAAAAGGTAAAATTTGTTGCATGAAAACTTTACCCAGGAGTTTGTGGTTGTTGGCTCCATGGCGCAATCATCAGCATTCTCCTGGAAAGATTAAGAATTATGTATGACACGGCTCTTCTGATGATGATGCGTGTTTATTTTGGGTTTCGATTATTTTTACTTGATTTCTCTGGGGAAGGTGGTTTTTTACCAGGGCCGTGTCGTGTTGGATAAGAGGAGGGGGGAGGAAATATATATATATAAATAAATAATTTTTCAATATGATCTGGGTGGGGGGCCTACTCGAATTTATGGGACTTTAATAGTAATTGTTTGGGTTAGTAGTAGTATCATTAAAGTTGGCCAGCTCAGCATCCTCAGCTGGATGGAAGTCATCCACACAGATTTTCTTCTTCATCATTTGCTTTCGGTACTTTTGTTTGTTTTGTTCATTACTGGTAGTTTTCCATTCAATTATTCTAGATCTGAAAACTTTTCATTCCCATCCCATGTGAGCCCCAAAAAAAAAAAAAAAAAAACTGTAAATGTGTTTCTTCACGGGGTATTTCTTCCCCATTTTTTTTTATACTACGGACCCAATATCCAAAGTCATTGTTCCGACTAATTCGAATTCGAGCTGGGTAGCTCCCTTTCGGATAGGCAAAACTCTCCCAACAAGCATGGATGGTTCAGTATTTAATTTTTTGATAACAATATAAAATCATGTATCGAAAATGTAACAATACCCTTATATTCGGAATGGATGATCACTTTTTATAGATACATATTTTGAATTACAACTAATTCATATGAAAAAAAAAAGATGGACAAATATCATAGCATATGAAATGTGAAATTCTGATAATTTAAATAGTTACTGCCTTGCACTACAATCAACAAAGCAATAACTATATTAATAAATCCCTACTTTTTTTTCCCTAATAAATGATTGGATACCTCAATCGAATACCTTTAGAGCTTGATGGTTGCGGCCGATCAGAGCACAAGTAAACTCTTGTTTTCTAGATTTAATTCTTTCCAATGTTTAGTCACTTAAGTTCTTAAAGCCAGTTTCTCAGACAAATTAAAAGCTAAATGTTTTAGTCTGTCCTATCATTGGTGGGGAGATAATGCTGAAAAATTGTTGGCATTTCTGAGTTAATGTTGAAATGATGAGACACAAAAAATATCTGTCAAATGTATATGTTTGTTTTGTGGCCACAAATTTCACGTGGCTCCTTTTGGAGTGTTAAAATATCTTACTTATGAATTGTTTTGGATCTTTGTTTTAATATGTGTTTTTAGACGTTTTTTTTCTTTCTATTGAGAATATAAAAAAGTGTATTTAAAAATATAATATAAAAATATATGTTTGAATAGGATATTTATTAATAAAAAATTCTTTAAAAACCTACTGAAAAATGAACCAAAGTAGTACCAAACAGAGTTATCTGGTCCGTGATTTCTTTTGCAAATTAATTATGGAGTTTTTGTTAATTTGTGGTGGCCTTTTAATTCTCAGACGTTGGACATTTAGTTTGTTTGGTGATGATCTCTTTGCATTTGATGATGATGGATATTATTAGGTTTATTATGTCATTTAGTAGTTTTTTTTTTTGGGGTGTGTGTCCTTTTTTCACATAGGACACTCTAATTTTCAGTGATCACGTTTTAGTGCCCACGGTCACTCACGCAATCAGCTCAAATACCTCACTTTCAAATACAGATTTTGAGGACGAGGGCTTCTAACGTTTACTTTTTGTTTGCTTTATTTTCATTGTTGAGCGGGAGGTTTTATTTCTCTCTATTTCAGGATAATCAACATTATAATTTGTGATTTGTTAATTTTGTTAAAAAAAATTATATTTTAATGTCAACTATTTGGTTATTGTGCAACGCTGGACAATGCCAAGTAGTATTTTTTTTTTTTTTTAGGATCTAGAGATTACTAAACTAATCAATTATCAATTATCACATTGAGCCAAATAAGTGTTGGTAATAGATGGTATGAGAAATGATGTATAGAATGATAATGTACATTAAAATATATCAGTGATTGATGCGGCATTTGTATAAATATTTAAATTACCTTAAGTTGACAATTTTTGAGAAAGTAGTTTGGTGTTATAATAATTCTTTCATAATCTCTATCATATGTCATTATTATTTTTTTTCTTACTGTTTATATCATTATTGTGGAAATATTTAATTGCTTTAAAAAGAAAAGTAAAATATAGTAACACAAGAATAAAGAGGTTAGTCAAACACTTTTTAAAGAACTGTAAAGAATGACATCACCAGTTAATTTACATTATCCACAAAATTACTAACCAACAGCAGAAGCCGAAAAGTGCATCATAACAAGAACTTGTATTCTAGTCGATCTTGTCTATGAAGAAAGAACAGCTTTATCACCAACGACAAAACGGATCCAACCGCCCATATTTTTTTTTTTCGAATAACGGAGGCAACAGCCTAATTTCATATAGTTACAATTCTGGGGTATTTAATCCCCTTTCATCATGGTTGAGCCACTTCCCTACACCTGGGGGTGGGTCTACATAATGCTGGTAAACAAAAGTTGTCGGGTCTAATTACGCGGCCATGAAATCGGCCGCCATATTTGCCTCTCTTAGACAATGCCTAATTTGGATGTTTCACTCTCTGTCTAGAAGTTCCCAAATTCTAGTGAACACCCCGTGGTGTATTCCCGTTGGTCTTTCTCGGTTTTGGACTAATTGGATTGCCGTTGTACTGTCGGTTTCCACCAAAACCTGCTTGTCCTGCCTCCCAAGCCAGTATCATTCCATGATAAAGTCCCCTTAATTCAGCCATCGTGATTGTCACCGGGTCAATATAGACTGCAAAGCCCCCTCCCCACCTCCCCGAATGGTCTCTTATTAGTCCCCCCCTCCTCCCCGCCCTTGCAATTCCGGTATGGCAGTCAAAGGCCCCATCAGAATTGACTTTACCCATCCTTCTTCCGGCGGCTCCCATCTAATCATCCGTTCCTCTTTTCTACCCACTGAGTTGCCCAGCTTCGCTACTCTTGCATCCACCGCCTCTCTTATTCCCTCCACCATCCTCTCAATCACCACCACTCTTCCATTCCCCTTGACCTCCTCCTTCCCAAAAATTAATTTATTTTGCCACCTCCATGGTTTCCAAATCGTTACCCCAAAAGCAGTTGGCCATCTCTTCTCCCCCTCCTGAGTTTCCGAGATTGGTCAACAACCATTCCCTGAGGTCCATCCCAAAAAATTCCCTCTCCTTCCCTGGTTGAATTAACCTATGCTATAGTTGTTTAGCCACATAGCAGTCTCTAACAACATGAATTGTAGTTTCTGGAAGCAGACCACATCTGGGACACATGGGATTATCCATAAAGGATCTCCTATATCTCTCAAAATTGGTCATCAACTTCTCTCTCGCAACTAGCCACAAACAAGTTCTAATCCTCTCCGGTCCATCCCAACTCCATATCTTTCCCAAATTTTCATTTGAGGCTCGCGTTCTTCGCCCATGATAGCTTGATACACTGCCTTCGTGGAAAACTCCCCTCCCTTTCCCTGTGCCCAAAATGCTTTATCTTTCCCTCCATGAGATGTCATTGCCGGCAGTGTGATCAGATTCATCAGGACCGCTGCCGGTAACAGATGGTGGATCCGGTGCCACTCCCACCTTCTTGTTCATCCACCATGTCACTTACCATCCATCTTAATTGATTATCAGGTATGGCCCCTTAGCCAACTCCTTTAAAGGCCCAAATCTCTGAGCCCAAGCATCTCCCCAGAAATTAGCTCGCCTTCCATTTCCCAACGTCCACCTCACCCTTGTTTGACTATGGGCCAGACCTTCTTAATGGATCGATATATAGCATACCCATTTTGGCAATCCAATTCCTCCTGGTTCCTCCTCCTAAAGCCATATTTGGCTTTGATGATTTGGGCCCAGAAAGAGTTGGGCTTCGAGATTAGTTGCCACCCTAGTTTTACCATGAAAGCCTTATTCATAACTTCAGCCCGTTTCAGCCCTAGCCCTCCTTCTTCCTTAGCTTTACAAAATTCTTCCCATCCCACCAGACTAATCCATCTCCTATCATCAGTCCCCCCTAGATAAACCTTCGACAGAGCTTCTCTACGTCATTGCTAGTCGCCACCGGGAGCATGATGGTCTGCATGGTGTTATATGGAAGCGCCGAAAGAACTGACTTGGTTAAGGTAATTCGACCAACCAGCAAGGGCGTTTTTGCCTTCCATGCCGCCAAAGATTTCCTTACCTTCTCGATGATTTCATCATACAAGCTCTTTTGGTTCCTCCCTTAGATTAAAGGCACTCCCAGATACTTCCCAAATTCTTCAACCTCCTGGAATCCAAGAACATCCCTGACTTTTTGCTTCTGTTCAGGGTCGACGTTGTTAGAGAAACATATCATCATTTTCGGTTTGCTAACTCTCAGTCCAGAGGCCATGGTAAAGTTTGATAACACCTCCCTCAAAAGCCTTCCATGTTCCTCCTCCGCCTCCATGAATAGTAGAAGGTCAACCGCAAACAGGAGATATGGGATCTAAAACTTCGGTCGTCCCACCACCACCAGCTTCCACCTTCTTTCCTCCACCGCCTTAGTAATTAGATGGCCCAATCTCTCAATACACAACACAAATATATATAGCGAGAGTGGGTGACCTTGCCGGATGCCTCGCGTCGGACGAAACTCTTCAGTAACCCCAAAGTTTACTTGCACCTGCATCGAGACTGACTTGATGCATTCCATTATACTCCTTACTATGGTTGCTGGAAAACCAGCCAGGACCAAAGTCTCTTCTACAAAATTCCACCCAAGCATGTCATATGCTTTTTCTAAATCTACCTTCACCGCCTTATACCCCGTTTTCCCCTTCTTGCACTTTATTGTATGAATTACTTCCTGTGCAACCGTACTATTGTCGGTTATGTGACTGCTAGGACGAAGCTCGCCTGGGCCGGCCCAATAATCTCCGGAAGAACCAATTTGATCCAATTTGCAATTAGTTTCGTGATAAGTTTGTAGATCACGTTACAAAGGCTAATTGGTCAGAAGGACTTCATGTATTCTGGGTGATCAACTTTGGGAATCAAAACCACCAAAGTCTGGTTGATTGCTGTCGGCGGGTGGGTTCCGACTAGCACTCCTTTCACCAAGTTGCAAACCACATCCTTCACTACCTCCCAGTTCTTCTGAAAAAATAGTGCATGTAATCCATCAGGCCCCGGAGCCTTGAGTGGATTCATGTCTTTTAAGGCGGTTAAGATTTCCATCTCTGTCACCTCTCTGTTCAGCCAAATTTCTTGGGCTCTCTTGATTGAAGGGAATCGATTTTCCAACTAAAGTGTAGGTCGCTGAAAATTCAGCTCCGTATAAAGCCTTTTAAAGTAATCAGCCGTCAGCCTCTCCAAATTTGCCTGTCCAGAGACCGGCACATCATCTTTTCCTTTAAGCTCCACAATCCTTCTTCTGTTACTCTGAGCCCGCACCATTCTATGATAAAAGAACGTATTATGATTTCCGCTAAGTGTCCAGCCCCTGGTTGCTTGTTGTATGAGCAGTAGCTCTTCCTGTGAGGAAATGGTATCAAGCTCCTGTATGAGTTTCTTCTCCAAATCAATCAGCCTTGGGGAGATGTATCTTTTCTTCGCTCACTGCACTCCCTTGATTCTCGCCAAAACCCGCCTTTTTCTTCTCCCTACACTCCTAAACACCTCGGTGTTCCATTTGGTGGCACCCTCCTATAGTAGTTTGAAAGCCTCCTCAAAATTCCCTCCTTTATTCCAGTTCTCCTTCAACACATCCCCAAAACCATCGTGTAGCATCCATGCCATCATAAACCTAAATCTTTTCTCACCTTGGTGCCAGGGAGGGACCCCCGTATTTTTTTATCAAAAGGGGGTGGTGGTCAGAGTTTATGCATTCCAAGTGAAAGGTAGCCAACTCCTGATACTTTTCAGCCCACAAATTATTACACAAAAACTTATCCAATTTCTTCACTAGGTCACCTCTACTCCATGTAAATTGAGTGCCCACAGTTGGGAGCTCCTGCGAAAACCTATCCAATCTGAGAAAAGATTACAGGGACCTCCATTCCGGCTTGAACCTCCCTTTCTATCTGATTCATGCAAAATAGAGTTCATATCTCCACCTACAACCCATGGTTCCCCAACTCCGTCAGCCACTCTTCTAACTTCCTCCCATAGCATCCTTCTAGTCCCCATCCTAGGGCTTGCATAGATAAAAGTACATAACATCCTCTCTCTCTCCCCCTCCCCCTCCCTTTCGTCACCGCCGTATGAACAAACTGCTGGTGACAAATCAAAACCTCTACCTACACAGAGTGCTTCCACAAGACCCATATACCCCCCTGGGAAACCCTCCGTCTCAACCATAAAAGAAAATTGGAACCCACTATTCTTGATGAATTTGTCCCTGTCACCACCACTTATACGTGGTTCAAACAGCGCCACCACCTCTGGGCGATATTCTTTCATAAAGTCTTTAAATATTTTTTGAAATTTTCTGGATGTTGCCCCTTGGACATTTTAGGCAAAGATCCTGAGATTTATTAACATGGAATTAGTAATTAATAAATCATTAGTCTAGCTCTAAAGATTGTCTGCATCGGAGCATCAGGAGCTCCTTCTTCCTCCATGGCCTCCCCCTCTGCTCGTGGCGCCACCAGTGTATGACCTCCTCCATCGTTGGCCTCCAGCACCATCTCTTCGGTTTCTGTCTCTTCATCTGGTGGAATAATTTTCATCAAGGTATCTCTACTTTGTTGACTGCTTTCTGGGTCCAAGTTGGCTATATCAGTGTGGTTTGGTGGGATTGGGCTTTAGTCCCATCATCACATTTACCGCCATGTGTTGGGCCGGGTCCAATTTTGACTGTGTTCTGACTACCTGTTAATGTCCCAAGCCCAGTCTAGGCTCCTCATGTATACTGCTTTGTCCCCACTCGCCCCCAGTGTCCCCCGTTTCTTTCAACCCATCCCTCTTGCTTTCTTTTTTACTCCATTTCGAGTAAATCCAAATGATGAGCAGAGCACCATAATGTTTTTTGCTTTTCATGTAAAACAAACAATTTTGATTGATCCAGAGATTCCAAAGAAATACTGTAATTTTTTTTCCAAAGTTAAGCAAAACGGTAACTGATGTATAATTATTTTAGATTCACCAGAAAATAATACAATAAAAGGTGAAATACTAACCAGCACAAAAAAAAAAGGAGCAGCAAAAAATTAAAGAAAAATCCGTATCTACCTTGAATTTAGCATTAATTTGGTGGTTGGTGTAAGTAGTTTCATTTTTTAATAAAATAAAACCATCCACAATGATTGACGATGAAGAATTATCACAACTAGAAGTCTAGAACAAACGACTGCTAGCTTATGACTGTTTTTGGTTTACTTATGACTTTTTTCTATGAAACAACCAATCGTTTCACCGCAAACAAATTTAGTCTGAACTATTTAACAATAAAAATCAATTTTATAGATGTATCATTTACCATAACATTACTATGATCTTGAAACATTATTAAATTATTTGATAAAGTCATAAACAATAGATCCACTGAATGGATCCTAGTGGGAGTGCATGTTTCTGAACATGAACGACAATCAAATTGTTAGAAGTTAGAAGTTAGAACATGTGGCTTCAGCCTTCCATTGTCAATCAAATTTTCAAATAACAACTTGATTAGAAATAAATACTCCTATAAATAACGGAAAGAACTCAGGAAACCATTTTCATTTGATGATTGATTGTACATCAAAGCTCAGGTAAACTATTTATTTTACTTTTTAATTTCCCCAAGGCTTGAAGGGTCAGTTTCAATTCAGCAAACTAGTACCCACTAATTATTCTGAAAAAAAAAATAAAAGTTACTAATTGGTGGATGATCTCTTACATCGTGATTGTACATCATTTTCAACATCATTCGAGATTCATCTCAGAGGATTAATGTTGCAATGCATTCTATCCTTATTAGAAAGTATTTTGATTTGTCCTAAATTCCAATTAGTATGTTCTTCTATTTGAAAATAAACTTTAAAACTAATTTATAATAATTGGGAGAACACATAAAATGTGAAATTATATTTTTAAAATTTTACTTTCAATTAGAAAAATATACTAAATAAAATTTAGTACAAATCAAAATAACTTATATGAATAAGGACCAGAGGGAGTATTAGTTCAATTTTAAAAAGCAAGATAATGTTTAAATAAAAACATGTTAAAATATGATTTGATAATTTAGGAAATAATACTTATAGTGTAAGAAAAAAGTATACACCCAAACTTAACTATCTTAATGAGCTTTACAGCTCATGCAAGATGGCGTGGAATGATAAGGTTCGAGATCGATGCAAATATAATCGAGAACATCTTGATAGATGAACTTGAAATTTTTTTATCATTAATTTTCAATATGTTTTTACAGAATTTATTCCCGATTACATTAATTCGTTATTAATGTATTTTTTTCTTATAATATTGTTAGGGCAACATGACTGTGGTTGCTATAGTATATATATAAAAAAAAGTAAGCCCATTTTCAAATTTTGTGGAGCTCTATACTACTTGAAAGATTATCTAAACATATTAAGAGAAGTTGGACAAAGAGAAGTTTTAAGGCCATTTTCAGTATTTTTATACTTCCCCCGTCTCACAAAAATAGTTCAGTTTCAAAATGTACAACTTTTTTAACTTGGTCAACCAACAAGGTATAACTCATTTTGTTTAAAAAATTTCCAATTTTACCCTTATTATATCCCAAAAAGACGCCCCCAAATTTGAATCCTGAAATTCTTCTACTGTTCGCTCACCGAAAAACAAATCTCGACCTCCGCTACTATCCAACTCAGCCAAGCAAGTCTGACCGGGATAGGGAGGACGGCTGCCCTACTCTCCAGTTCCAAGAAAGCAGAAGTAGTACGACGACCTCGCCACCACCAATAATTTGTTGCATCGATTTCCTCTACCAAGCCACCACCACCACAACCACAGTGATTCCAGCGGCGGTTCCTTCACTTTCCTTGTGCAAGACATCTCTTTCGAGATTCAATAACAACAGTTCGAAATTGATTCTTCATCACCCAAAAGGTAAAATCAATTACCTTTGGATATTATCAAGAAATTACCAATTTTTTATTTTTGATTTGTATGTTTGATAATTAATGTTAAATTTTCATTTAATCAGAAGGCTATGGTGAAAATGGAGATGGAATAAAGGAGGAAGAGCTATTTGAGAAGGATCTTAACAGCAGTGGAGGAAACCGTCGGGAAAAAGCTCCGACTAAGGAAGAAGAAATCCAGAAAATGGGCGGATGATTTGTGCCTCCGATACAAGCTGTGTAATAATGCTTAATTGTGAAGGATGTTATAGTCATTTCAGTTGCTTTTTATTTTGACTTTTTGAAACATGACTACTATTTTTTTGGGACAATATTATCTATTAAACTGGACTATTTTTGTTTGTGGGACGGAGGGAGTACTAACAACAGACACTAGTTAATTACATAACTCATCAAAAGGATAACACCATTTCGACCCAACGAATTTTCTCACTTGACTTATTTGCGGATACAGAAGGCTCACAAAACAAATTTAGTGCGACCTTTTTTTTTTTTTTTTCTAGTTACACACTTACACTACTAGGCTACAATTAATTAGTCACCGTTGAGATACACAAAGGCAAAGTTACGAAAACAAAATTTTATGAAACTTATATTTTCTTCTACACTAAAAGTTCTCTCTCTAATTTCTCTCTCTAAGAAAAGTGCTCTCCACTAATAATGAATATTCTCCTTGCAAACTGTGTTCCGGACGGCGGCGGAACAAGCGCCCTTCTACCCCACCTCAGTCTAATCAGAGCATCAAGAAAATCTCAATGCCGTCGACTGACAATCGCGCCAGTAAGAAGCCTAGATTTGGTGGGAGTGATAAAGATAACCCAGGGCCAACTCCGATGAGTTTCAGGGACAAAATTCTGAGAGGTCTGGACTACTCTCTTTTTGAAGTAAAGGATGAATTAGACATCTAGGAGGATGACGTGATTGTAAGAGAAGGTGCTACAACAAAGGCTTTTGTTTAAGACAGAATGGAGAAAATACTAACTGATCAGTGGCAGGATATGCTAGTACTCTACCCTGTGGGGAAATCGATCACGTTGTAAATGCTTTCTCGCAGGCTCCCGGACTTGTGGCAAATCACTGACTGTATTGCTATGATGGACCTGGTGCGTGACTTCTTTCTGGTGAAATTTAGGAGCAAGGAAGATATGGAGAGAGTGTTAAATGAAGGCCATGGGTAATCCTACACACTTACCTCCATGTGGAAAGGTGGAACAACCAATTTGACCCGGCGACTAAGACGGTGAAATCAACAATTGTATGGGAAAAACTCCCTGGTTTACCCGTACACTACTAAAATCAGTCTTTTCTTAAGCGAGTTGGGCAAGCACTAGGTAGAGTTGTGCGCATTGACCAGTAAACGGCGGCGAGGACGAGGGGAAGATTCGCTAGACTCGCCTTCGAAATTGAGCTGGATCAACCGCTGATTTCTCAGATAGAAATGAGGGGGAGAATGCAAGATGTTGAGTATGAAAATGTCCCGCCTCCGTGTGCCTCATGTAACAGGGTGGGTCACCAAGCGGGAAACTGCCCGTATGTGCCTCCTCAAATGCCGAATTTGGCAGATTTACCAGTGGGGGGTGGAGGAACAGTGGGGAACCAGACGCCGGTCGCCGAAAGTGGTAGAGAGAGACAGGGAAACAAACCTAGTGGGGAGTAGGTCCCGGTTCCGGCGTGGGGAAGACCTAAAAACTAGGGAGACCTAGAGCACGTGAACAAAGCAACCAAAAGCAAGTTCAACCAAGTCTCGAGATTCGACGCTCTGTATGGACTAAACGAAGAAGACGATGGAGCCTCGACAAATATCAGTGGAGTTGATGGCTATGTAACGGACAGACGGGAAGAGAAGGAGATTATGTCCGCTCCAACACCATCAATTCTGGGGGCAAGGAAATCGAGTTCACATGACACTCCGTCCAAGAACAAAAACAAAGGGAAGATGGAACCCACAAACTCTAAAAGCAAGACTGTTAACCAAAGTAAACCTAAAATGGCCCACCTAAGCCAGCCCACTGTAAATATCACACCAGACCACATAGCCCAACACATAGAAAATTCCCACCAGACTAAACAGACCACCTCTGTCCCAACTAGCCAACCAATGGATCTATCTGGACCCACCAGCCACTCAGAAATCACTACAAAAAGCTCCATGTCCACTTCCAGCCCAATAAGCCCACATTTGCCACCCATGACCCAATTAGGAAGAAATGTGTCACAAGCCCCATCGTCTCTAGACCCCTCAAAACATCGGGCAGTAACAATTGCCCCTGATACTTACTTACCTACAAGCAGGGTGAAGGAGAAAGCTTGTATGATAATGGAAGAAGATAATTACAGGGATAAATCAAATGGAGAAGATATTCCCCCAGATCCCCAAGTGGTCGAAACCAAAATGATGTCGGAGCAGGAGGGGGTAGAAAGCAGTGGACGATTCGAAGAATGTGGATTGATGGAGGAGGACAACGTAGCCAATACGGCGGTCTTTGATTGTTTCTAAAGTATGGGTTTCCTTTCTAGATATAATAGTTTATCAATGAATACCACCATTATATCTTGGAATATGCAGGGTGTATGATCAAAAGAAATGAAAAATATGTTTGATTTGTTAGTCGACATAATTAAAACCAGACATGGTTGCAATTCTTGAGCCCAGAATTAGGAGAGGGGATGCGGATAAATTTATCAAGAGAAGACGAATTGACCGATCTTTCAGGGTTAAGGCAAATGGCTTTTCCGAGGGAATTTGGTTGTTATGGAAAGATAGCATTGAGGAGGAGGTGTTAGAATGCCATAAACAATTTATCCATACTAGGTTGTGGAGAGGAATAAAATCTTTTTTGACTGCCTTCGTGTACGCGAGTCCAACTCCGTGCATTAGGCAGAGGTTTTGGAGTGAATTGAAAAGAATTTAGAGGGGGTATTTGAACCTTGGCTGCTGGGGGGGGGCATGAATTGTATTTTGAGAGATTAGGAGAGAAAAGGGGGAGCAGAAAATGGGGTGGGGCATGTAGATTGTTCTCAGAATGGATGGCTCATACGAAGATGGTGGAGCTACCTACAATTGGGACAAAATACACATAGAAGAGAGGGGGATTGTTGAAGAAGCTGGACCGATTTGTAGCCAATGACAATTGGCATCAACGGCACCCAGAAGCAGTTACAATTCATCTGCCGAGAAGCCACTCAGACCACTGTCCCTTAATGATTAGGTGTAAAGGTAACAATGATAGAAGCAGACGGAGGAAGCCTTTCCGGTTTATGGCTTCGTGGCTCTTACACAATGAATTCGACTTTTGTCAAGAATAAATAGGCAAAGGATAGTGAATACGTACAGGCTGTAGAGCAATTCCAAAAGGAGGCGGGAAAATGGAATTACCACACTTTTGGAAACATTTTCAACCGGAAGTGAAGGATTCTTGCGAGGCTGGGGGGGATCCAAAGAGCGAAGGAAAATTATAGCTCCGAGAAAATAGAAAGGCTGGAGGTAGAGCTAGAGAAGCAGTTGGACAAGATTTTACAGCAGGAGGAAATACTGTTGATTCAAAAATCTTGTAGGAACTGGAATCATTTTGGGGACAAAAACTCAAAATTTTATCATGCTTTTGTGAGAAGATGAAGGAAGGCGAATAGAATTTGTGCGCTGAAGAAAGAGGATAGCAGCATTGTGGAGGATCAGGAGGAGCTGCAAAATAGAGCCACATGTTTCTTTACCTCCCAACCAGATATGATGTAAGGGACTGTTTCCTTACAATCCAGACAGAAGAGATGCAAAGTATGGAGAGAGAAGTGAAGCGTAAGGAGATTGAAGCGGCATTGAAACAAATGGCACCGCTTAAAGCCCCCGGTGTTAATGGACTTATGCTTTGTTCTTCCAGAAAATGTGGGATACAGTAGGAGACTCGGTTTGCAAAAAAGCGACTGATTCCATTAATGAAGGAAAGAGTGTGGAAGACATCAACAAAACTTTAATCGTTCTGATTCCAAAGGTACCTAATCCGGAGTCTATCCGCCAATTTCGCCCCATTAGCTTATGTAATGTGGTGTATAAGCTAATTACTAAGGTCCTCTCCAACCGCGTTAAACAAGTGCTGCTCGAACTTATTGGCCCCACTCAAGTCAGCTTTGTTCCGGGCAGATTGATCTCGGACGATATGTTAATCGCCCAGGAAGCAATACACTCGACGCGAACCAAAAATGGTAGGAAGGGATACATGGCGATTAAAATAGACTTGGAGAAAGCCTACGACATGATTCAGTCGGATTTCATTAAGGATACCCTTCGGCAAGCAGGCTTCCCGCTATTAATTGTTGACTGTATGATGAACTGTGTATCAACGGTGGAGATGAGTATCCAGTGGAATGGAGGATATCACCTGAATTCAAGTCAACGAGGGGAATCTGGCAAGGCGATCCAATCTCGCCCTATGATTTCGTCTTGTGTATCATGAGACTCGGGCATGCTATTCTAAAAAAGGTTGAGGAAAGGGAATGGCAGTCGTTGCAATTTGGCCGATCCAAACTACCACTCCCATACCTAATGTTTGCGGACGACCTGCTCCTGTTTCTCGAAGCTGATGATAGACAAGTAATGGTGGTGAAAGAGGTGTTAAAAATTTTTTGTGATGCATCGGGTGTGCGGGTGAGCGAGCTAAAGACCCGAGTATATTTTTTGAAAAATGTGGAACGACAGAAAAGGGAGAAGTTAGCAAGGCAGTTGGGTATTTTTGCAGGTGGCAGACCTGGGTAGATATCTGGGGACTCTCCTGATTCATGGAAGATTATCATATAGATAGTATGTCGGCGTGGTTGACACGGTCCATGCTGCACTGGAGGTCTACAACGCCTCAAGTCTCACTCTAGCAGGCCGTACTACGTTGATGCGGTCAGTCCTATCTACCTTCTCTTTTTTCAATATGCAAACAATCATGCTCCCAGCGAGAATTTGCAATGAAATTGAATAGCTCTGTAGACGTTTTCTTTGGGGAGGAGACGAAGGAAGAAGGAAGATGAGTCTGGTGGGCTGGCAAGATGTATGTGAAAAAAGAGACTTGGGCGGGGTTGGAGTTAAAAAACTGAGATCAATGAATAAGGCCCTTCTAATGAAACTCGGATGGGCCTTATTGAGTCAACTGGAAGCCCTCTGGGTCAAAGTCTATAAGGCCAAGTATGGGCCTTTTGGGCTGCCAAGGTTTGGACAAATAACGCCATCAAATAGCTCAAGCACTTATAGGTCCATTGTAAAGATTTGGAAGCCACTGATGAAAGGTCTTCATTGGACCCTGAATGGCGGCGAACAGATCAGCTTTTGGCAAGAACTTTGGACACTACGGTCTAGACCGTTGCAGGAGGTAGCAATCGGAGATATCCCGGCAAGTCAGATCGATGCTCCGGCAAGTCGGTTCACAACAGCACCAGGGCAGTGGGATTGGAATTTATTTCAAGAATTACTACCAACCAGAGAACTGATGAAGGTTGCACCTACACTCCCCCAAGATCCGGCTAGAGGTGGTGACAGGTATTGCTGGCCGGCGTCGGAAAGTGGTTTGTTTACCACTAGATCTGTTTACGGAATTGTGGAGGATAAACACAGAGGAAGGGTATCAACGATCTGAAGAGCAGTATGGACTTGGCCGGGGCTGGAGAGGATTAAAACTTGCCTCTGGTTGGTGGCGAAAGGGAGATTGTTGACAAACTGGGAGTGGAATAGAAGTTACCTAGCTGATTCGCTGGCATGTCCCAGATGCAACCTCCAGCAAGAAATGATTCTTCATGCCCTTCGTGACTGTTCTATGGCCCAACAAGTTTGGCGGAACCTTCTATTCATCAACAATGAGCAGGGGTTTTTTGCTGATGCATTACAGCCTTGGCTTATGAACAATTTGTTGAAATCTAAGAGAAAATAAGGGGAAAGGTGGGCTCGCTTATTTGGAGTGACGGTGTGGAAATTTTGGAATTGGAGGAATGAGTACGTGTTCAAAGGGGCAGATTTCCCAATCTATAGGAAAGTCAAGGATATTTGGAGAAAAGTCAAGGAGATAGAGAGGACTACTCTTTTTGCTATGAAATTAGGAGGCGAAACAGGGATAAGGCAGCAGATCATGATCTGATGGCCTCCTCCCCCATCAGGATGGACCAAATTGAATACTGACGGATTATTTGATCCGAATACAGTGGAAGCAAGAGCGGGGGGTTTAATTCGAAATGATGTTGGGGAATGGGTAAGTGGATTTACGGTAAACATTGGGGCCACATCGATAACGGGTTGCAGAACTGTAGGGAATTTGGCAGGGACTAATCCTAGCTTGGGAAGGTGGGAAGAGGAAGGTTTTGGCGGAGGCGGACAGTTTGGCTGCTGTCAAGCTCGTCTTGAGTACTAATTACCAACTGGGGATACATGCTAGGATCATTAAGGGGATCAAGGAGTTGATGGGAAGAGCATGGTCAGTGGAGCTTAAACATGTCCACCGGGAAGCCAATTTTGCTGCGGACGCATTGGCAAATATGAAGGATCAAGAAGAATGGGGTGTCAGAAAGCTTATTCACCCTCCAACGGAAATCATAAAATGGCTACGCCACGATGTAATAGGGGTCTCGTACCTTAGAAATGTAGTATTGTAGTCAGGCGGTTGCCTCCCTTTATGTACCAAAATTTCTTTTTTTACGAAACTTGGAATTATGATACACCTTTTTAAAGAAGAAGAAGAATAATAATGTTAACCGAAAAAAAAAAAGAACAAAATGCACTTTTGGTCCCTGAACTAAGGGGGAGTCACAATTTTTGGTCACCATTAAGTTTTTTCTGACAAAATTAGTCACAAACTTCTTGTTTATTCATCATCATTGATCCACTTAACAGAAATTTTCAAAAATTAATTTGAAAACTTCTTGGTCAAATTTGGTCAAATGTAAATGGAATCCACAACTTGACAACTTGAAATTTGAAAATTTTCGTTAAGTGGTCAAATGTATGTCAAACATTAATTACCTTGTCTTTGCATTTTTTTTTTAATTAAGTTAAGGAGAAAACACTTGTCTTTGTATTTTTTTAAAAGGTTTTTTTTTTTACTTTTTGTTTAGAATGATAAACTATTAATTTTTATGTTTATTTCAACTTAAGTTTTTCTTCCTCATTTTCTTTATGTTAAAGTTTTTATAATCTACGAAATAAAACAGTAAATTAATTATTAAAATTTAATTATTATTCTAGTATCCATATCTACAATTCAGGAAATATAAGGAAAAAAATCTCAAAAAAAAGAATAAAAAAATTAAAATTTTAAAAAATTAAAATGACAAAATTGCCCCTCAACCGAAATCACATGTGTTGCACATGAAAAATAGATTTTTAAAATAAATACTTATTTTTTTAAAGATCATATAGTATATTTTGATGGTTATGAAAAGTAATAAAGAGAATTAAAATGAAATAGAAAAAAATAAATTAAAAGGGATTATTTTGTTATTTTTATATTTTTAGGATTATTTTTATAATTTTCTAAAACTATCGGGGTGTTTTTGGTTAAAAACTAACGGAAATTCGTTAATTTTAATGGAAATTGGGCCAATTGAGCGGAATTGACAAAAATTTCAAATAAGAAGGACAAAATTGGCTAACCGAAAATCAATAGGGTAAAATTAACGATGAACCCAAAACTTTGAGTATGAACGTTAATTTTTCCTAATTAAATATGTGTAGTCTCTTATATTTGTATCAAATTTTGGTGGGTTCCTAAAAATAATGTTTTACATGATCTTGGAGCATATTTTGTGTTAAAAATTCCTCTTTGATGATATGTAAACGGATCTTGAATTTCTTCTGTGTTTTCTAGTGCCTTGAAAATATCAGGAGTTCTTAGGTTTGATTCGCATGCTTTGCTTTTTTTTGTAAACAAAAAAAAGTGCCGATGGAGGAATAAGGATTTCTGTATTTTATTTCCCCAGTATAAGTTGATCCACTTAAGAAACAAGGACATTTATGCCACAACATAACTATTTAATTTTATGATTTTGAGAAAGTAGTTTATTGCCCTTAATACATATACTATCCAAAACTTATATCCCTTTTATTAATTAAAGCCTTTCTACTATCCTTAATCCATATTTTCCCGAAAAAAAAAAAAAAAGCAGAAAAAATGATAAAATCTTCCATACAGCTGCTGTAATACGGAAGATTGTGCCCGAAAAAAAGAAAAAGAAAAAACAGAAAAAATGATAAAATCTTTCATACAGCTGCTGTACCACGTAGGATTGTCCAGCCAGACATATCACAAAAATTAAGGGAGTCATGATATTTTTTTCTAGTATAACGAGGGTGTTGCTGCACAAAAAAAGGAATACACTGGAATAATTTTGCGAAAGAAATAGTCCAATGAAAACATGGTGGCACGTTTTATCACGACAGACACGTGTGAGCAGCATCTCCGGCCTGCGAGTACGGTGTAGCCGCCCTCCGGGCTTCTGACTTCCGCCGCGACAAAAACAACTCATAGAGTTCCTCGTCGTCACCGGACGGCTGAAATCTTCTTCATCGACCAGAGTTCAAAATCGCATTTAAGTTGCGGCAATTAAGTTTTACCAGAATTTCTTCCGTCACGTTTTCGACGGCTTGCGATCAGTTCTCCGTTTCCGAGCAACTACACTCGCAAATATGTCTTCCAGTGCGTCAAAAGCCGACGACCTCGAAACTCTGAAACGCCGTCGTATTCTGTCCAGCAAGCTCTACTTCGATGTGCCTCCGTCCAAGGTTGACTACTCATTCTTCACAAATTCATCTTCAAACTCAAGCAGATAATTGTTGTTGTTTTTTTTTGGGGGGTAAATTTGCCATAATTTTTTGCTAGTCCAGTTTGATTATTTTACTTAATCGACTGATTATCTCTCGTATCTTTTTCCCCATTTTGTGTGTGTTTTCGATCAGGTTCCTCTAATTTACTCGCCTTCCTACGATATTTCTTTCCTTGGCATCGAAAAGTTGTAAGTTGCCGTGATTCTTCTCTTTGCTATCAGTTGAATGAAATGCTGCTGTCTGCGTTTTTGGATGGTGTTCAACTGAAAAGTTACTTTGTAGAGAAAAGAGCAATATAACTTTGTTTTAAAAAAAAAAAAAAAAATTGCGATAGTTGACATATTGATCGAAGAAAGCTAAATCAAAATGGTGTTTCTTCTTGTTGTGTTATTAAATCGAGTTGACTAACAGTTGTTTAGTTTGCTTATCAGATTCTACGTGTAATGTTCTTAACTATAAATATATGCAGGCATCCTTTTGATTCTTCCAAATGGGGTCGGATTTGCCAATTCCTTGTTACGGATGGTTTTCTGAGGAAGAATTCCATTGTGGAGCCGTTGGAGTCTACCAAAGATGACCTCCTGGTGGTATACCTCCTCTTTTTGTTTGGAAGTTTAACCTTACTATTGTCCCTTTAGCTACATTTTGATATTTTATTTTTATAGTTCTTGCGTATTCATTGTATCCTTGTCACTTTAGAACATGAGACCTATCATTTCCCAGATTTACTCTGTTTTCTGTTTTCGTCATCTTCAACATTACTTGTCCAACTTCTTCTTCTTCTTCTTCTTCTTCTTCTTCTTCTTCTTCTTCTTTTTCTTCTTCTTTTTCTTTTTGGGGGGTAAATTAACTTGTCCAACTTTTATATGTGATAGGTTCATTCAGAGTCATACTTGAATAGTCTGAAGAGAAGCTCAAGTGTTGCTGTCATTGTTGAGGTGAGGCAGGGAAGTTCCACTATATACGTTTTCTGTTTTGGTTACTTTAATGGGATTTAAGAATTTTCCGCGAAACAGCTTCAGTGTAATATGTATGTCTTACAAACGGCTTAAACAAATGAAGCAGCATGGTCTATAAATTGTTTCCTCGTCGTTAGAATATAGGTAAGATATCTGGATGCATACACATTTTCGTCTTCTTGATCATTGGCTTGTTATGGCATTAAGGTACCCCCGGTTGCTGTATTACCTAATTGTCTCGTGCAGCAGAAAGTTCTTCGGCCTTTCCGTAAACAGGTTAAATTGTCTAATAAACTCTTTTGCCCCCAACCAGTTCGCTTCTTCTTCGTCTTCTTTTTTCCTTTTAAAAATGAAGATTTTAATCTAAAGTAGATACAGGTTGGAGGAACTATATTGGCTGCAAAGCTTGCACAAGAACGTGGATGCGCTATAAATGTGGGTGGTGGGTTTCATCATTGTTCTGCAGAGAGAGGTGGTGGATTCTGTGTTTTTGCTGACATCTCTCTTTGCATTCATTTTGCCTTTGTCCGTTTAAATATTTCGAGGTACTTTTTCTTTGCATTTCCTTTGATTTAGTTAGTCATCAGTGTGGCAGGGTGTATATTCAAACACTACTTTGCTAATTTATTGCAAAAACTTGAAACAGGGTGATGATTATTGATCTTGATGCACACCAGGGAAACGGACATGAGATGGATTTTGCAAATGACAGTATGACACTTATCTTATTATTATAGTCTTTGACAAATTTGCCTTTTTTCTTGTTGTATGGTATTAACTCGGATCTTCTCTGTTTGTAGGAAGGGTTTATATTCTGGATATGTACAATCCTCAAATTTATCCTCTTGTAAGTTAAGATTCCAATTCCAGTTTTTTTGTTTTTGTATTATATATATATACATATATTATTTTTTAAAGAGGTAGCTATCCACTCTTCTCATTTGAAAATAAATTTACTTTTGCCATTTTTGGACCTCCTTTGATTTGCTCGACATTGTGGTCTAGCATACTAGGATCTTAAGAAAGGGACTGGTGCATCAAGATTGATCTAAACTTTCTTTCTCTTCTTGCTTAGGATTATGAGGCCAGGAGGTACATTGATCAAAAAGTTGAAGTACCGGTCAGAATATGATTTTGTTGCTTGTTGACATATAGTGATTTCCATTGTATCGAGTTTCAACTCAGATCGCATGCTCTTCATATTATCTGAACAGACTGGGACATCAACGAGCGAATATTTGACAAAACTTGATGATGCTCTTGAGGTATAGGATTTTCCGTTTTTATGCATGCTGTCTTCTATTGAATTCTGCCGTAATCTGAATCTAAAATGGATTTAGAATAACTGTATACAACCAACTTAGTGAAGTCAGCCATATTACACCTCGTCAGTCTCTCTAAAGGAGACATTGAAGCTTGAACTTTATACATTTTATATTCCCTTGACTTACATTTTATACATTCTAAAGGGAAGGTATATAATTTGACTTACTTATTTGGATACGTACTATATTTTATATTTGTTTATTTAAGTGGTTGAATCTGGTAGAGAAACTTCATCATTTTAGCATCTCAAAATGAATGATTAATTGGTGATCCCTTAACTCTTAAGATTTATATGTATTCCTTGTCTGAATTGATTTTACTAGTTGGATTATGTGATTGATCTTCACGCCCATCCTGTGATCTTTAATGGTGTTTGTTTCTCTTGTGTCTATTGTGTACCTTGTTTGGACAAGCTTCTAATGTGATACATGTTTGCCGGATTATCCGTTTTGTTTATCTTCATCTATCAGTTGTACCAGCCTGCAAGCATTTCTGGTAGTTTTCGATTACTATGTCGAATTTGCTTGTAATGTTGATATCTTTAAAAACCTGTCTTATTTTCTAGGTGGCTTCTCGGAATTTTAACCCTGAGTTGATCATTTACAATGCTGGCACTGATATTTTGGATGGGGATCCTCTGGGCAGGTTAAAGGTATAATCTTTCTAGTGCTGCTTGAATAAGCTTTTGCATATTTTTGTTTCTGATGTGAGTGTCTCTGCAGATCAGCCCCGAGGGAATAGGCATGAGGGATGAAAAGGTCTTCAGATTTGCTAAAGAGAGGAGCATTCCTCTTGTTATGCTTACGTCAGGTAATTTCCTTGGCTCTATATGAAACAGGAGATGGCTCCAGTAGTAATGTAACATCCCCTGGTAGTATTATCAGCAGTTTTTGTCCACATTTGCAGGTGGTTATATGAAATCCAGTGCGAGAGTGATTGCAGATTCAATCATAAACCTCTCGAAGAAGGCATTGATAGAGCTGCAGTGATCAATTTATAGAAAATCCGACAACACAAGACCTGAACTCCTGATTATGTATGGTTCTATATCAAAAATGCGTGAGGCAGTCAGGCAGTGGACATAGTAAGTACTAAACTTTGTGGATTTCGCAGCGTGCTTATACTAATTAGGTAGAGTAATACTGGAAAAGTGAACAAAAAAGAGGACCTTGAAATAAGTAAAGTTGTGAAAGAAGATGGTGGGGGGAAGGACAGAAACCCCCGTGAAATGTGTATGATGTTGCACCTTATAGGAGGCATGAATGCGTGTATGTATTTTGTAAAAATATAAGAGTGAGTGAAGATTACTACAGAAGTAGAGTAACAAAGCACGACTCTTTTAACTATCTCGATTTCATCTTCAGATTTAGATTCTGTTGTCATTCACAATTCACATGGGTCCTTTTCTTTCCTTCCCTCCCTCCCTCCCATTAAGTCAAACAGTACAAGAGTATATTTTCTGTAAGTAAATATGATTCGGTAATTTAGTAAAAACTGTCCAACACGAGTTGAGTTACTAAAGGAATCCGGATCCTGTCCATCTTTCTAGGTTAGCTTTACTCTTTAGCATATGAGCTAAAGAGTATGAAAAAACGTTGAAAGCGTCGGTGAATCATCAGATAATCCAACTACTATTTTAGTGCTGAATGCTGTCATCGTAGAATTTCCCACTCTCTGTCACTCAATTTCGTACCAGTTTTTATTAGTTTCGCCACCGCGACATATAACTACTCTTCTCACTTTTTCAAATCACCTCTCAAACAATTATACAAAGTTCATAGGAAGGAAACAAAAAAAAAAAAAAAAAAGAAAAAAGAAAAAGAGTTTGTAATGTCGCAGGCTGCTGTTGATCTTCAAAACAGGCATTATTATGAGTAAATAAATTTACAGACCTTATCAGTAAGTATGAATTGAACCACAACTTCTGATAGAAAAGCTGAGGAACTGAAATTGTTAGATTCAGAAGTCGATCTTTTTACTTGGGTCTCTACTCTCCAATGCTATTCAATTTTCTTTTCCCCCCTTTTTGAGACTATTTTATCTCAAAAAAGGCTAAATCTAGTGCTTGTGAAAGAAGCATTAGTATGAGATCATTCACTACGCCAGACTAGTTGACCAAGTGAAAGGGGAGTAGTTGAAGGATGAAGAAAACAATCTTCATAAGCTGCCGTGTGTAACTGTGGACATCACATGATAATCTCTGTTGTTTTCTTTTGTTTGTTTAGTAGTACTTTCCATTAATTAAACAGTAATTACTATTTACAATCAACTAGTATTATCATATGTAGGAGGAAAAGGGTTCACACTTTTACAAAATTTGCAATCACACTTCATGTTTCGTCTCGCATTAGGACGATATCACCAAAACACAAAATCTTGATGCGATTAGGAATTAATTACTGAAATAAATTTGATGCAAATATTGAAGATAAGAATCTAGACGGAGGATATAGATAAAATACATTCGTTGCAACGTCGCAGTAGTAGTAATCTTGATTTTAGGTTTATCAAGGATCTGATTAAAGCTGGTCAAACGTGCAGATCTATATGAGATGATCAAAGAAATTGGATTAGGTAGCTTTTGGTCCTATGCTGCTATATAGCTAATGGTATTTTTGTACGTTTAATTATATATGCAGATGCTAATGATGTCCATCCTATTTTGTTAATAACTTCACGTGAGATAGACGCCATAGCAAATGTGAAGTAACCTTCTTCTTCTTCTTCTTCTTCTTCTTTATAATGGCACTAGAAATTTTGTGTATTTAATCACTCTCATTCATAATCAACTCCTTGAATGACCTTTTCAAAAAAAAAATAAAAATCATAACCATTTATTAATCAATTCAACCTTACCACCTTGAATGACCTCATATTTGTAATTGACCCAAGTGATTGAACAAATAGAAATAAACGCCCCCAAAAAGATGAACCAACTCTATGTTACTTTTTTTTTTTGTTTTTTCTTTTAAAAAAATAGGAAACTGAAATTCAAATCCACCCTCGTAACTAGTCATCAATGTGCTATATTCCAAAATTAGTCTGATTGATATAAGTTTTGAATCGGTTAAAGTTTAAATGAACTCATCCACTAGAACCACTACTCTTTTATTTTGACTTTACTAACATTTGATCACATTTGGATACGTTTGTTATTCTTTATTTTTTTTATAAATAAAGTAAAAAATTTTTATGATCGTGTTTGAAGTTTGATACTACCATGAAAACTTGGAATGGAAACCCTAATATCTAGCATCATTTTTCTCATGATTATAATTACCATCTCTATTATTATACTCTCACGTGATATTCGTTTCATCATAATGTATAATGATATAAATGACATGTTCTCATTAGTTAAATCACATCTGGTAGGAATTCAAAACTTGTGTAATTACCCAAGGAACTTGTAACTATATTGATAAACTAGATGCTTGTCCCGGGCAAATGTCCGGGGGTGTCCTCCCACCTAATAAATTGATATGTAAATAATCAAAACTGATTAGGAATGAATTTAATTTTTGATGAAAATAATTGATTGACCAAAAATTATTTTTTTCGAAAGTCCTAAATAAGTGGAGAAGGAAAGTTCCATTCACCGTCAAATTCAAAATTTGAATGAACATGGCCATCTGATTTCTTCGTTATTGTAAATATATTTTTTGTTTTTAAAAGGGGGTGACACGTGGCATAATGGTTTATGCAATATGGTGTATTTGGAGCCAAAATATTTTAATAAGAAATTGCCACATCAGTATCCTGTTTTCTACTTTAATAGGGTAAAAGGGATGAAAAGCATAATAAATTGCTATAATTCATCTTCTAAGAGGTACCCCTACTTGGAAAAATAAGAAAACTTGGAGTGATCGATTTGCAATTAACTTCCCTTAAAATCACAAATACACGTACTCTGCGAGTGTGAGCTAATAAAAAAACAAAAAGAGGAAAAAACTCTGATTACTTTTCACCTGCAGTTTTTGAAGAAGACCACACACGCGCTGAACCGAACACGCGCCCACGCACCCAGTCCCAATAACCACTCATCTCCCGATTTCGATTTCAGAGCACCCATCATTCTCTTCAGTGTTGGCTGGTTGTTGTTGTTTTTGCATTGCTATTCGCTAAACTCAACTCTCCATTTGTAATGCTCGCGAATCCTGTGGACAACCACGAACCGACACCGTTTTGTTGCAAGTTGAGGCGGTGACGGCCGACGTTGGCGGTGGACCAATCACCGACTGACTTAGCTGCCATTCTTCCTGCTAGATTTTTCTTTTTTCTCCCGTAGATCTTGCTAACCTTGCGGCGGACGGGCGTGCGTCACGTGCGCCGGCGCCATTCACAACCAATGACTTTTGAAAGGAGGAGAAGATCGGAATCGGCGGTGGTTACATCTTCGTCCTCCTCGGTATCGGTGTTGCCGGTTCTATGTTTCCGCTTTTTACTTCTGGTCCTACTCGGTTTAGTAATTGCTGCGCCGCTCACCTCAGCGGCCAAATTTGATGCTGAGAATGGCGCGGATGATAATGCCGTCGTCGAATTGAACTCCACGGTGGAGAATAGTGGTAATAGTAGTGATAGTAGCAATGGAACTCGGGTTAAAGAAGATAGTTTCGCCGACATGATCGATCGAGCTCTGGACAAGGAGTTTACTGAGAGTGAAGATCAGAACGAAGGTACTTCGTGGATCTATGCTTTCTTGTATTAGAATTTTCCTACATTTCATAGGTAATAATCAAGTATTTGATAAAGGATTTCAAGTTACTTGTTCGTTGATCCTGCTGATTTTTAGCTACACTTGCTGAATTTGGGGAGCAAATTAGAATAAGAACCGGTTACTTGGCTGGCCAACTAGTTGGGAGGATTAATCTTGTAACTAAAGGTCTGAGAAACATAGATAGATTTGTCTAGTTTTGGTTTTTTCTTCTGTTTGGTACATTTCCTGAGTGGAAAGGAGAAATGCTCTGGAAAAAGACAATTCGTGATTAGAGTGACCTAGGTATAAGCTGTATGACTTGATTTGATGTAAAAGACCACATCAACTAAAGATTGAAGCCTCAATGAGAATTGCTTATTTCGATACTGCATCTCAAATTCAATAGGAAGTGGGCAAATCTTGAAAACTACATGGAAAAGCAGGACTTCTTAAGATAACTCAGGTATGTTTAATGCTTAGAAAACCTTAAAACAAGCATATACAGATCACTATTGGTCTAGAAAAAAGAGACGAGGACTATTTCAGATAACAGCAAGGTTGTGAGGGAAGCCAGTCTGGCCTTGCTTTATATCGAATTAGTTATTACTCTACTCTAGATTGAGCTGAATTAGAAATAGAGGTCCTTCGAGGACTTACAATTCATAGATTTCAGTTGATTGTGCTCAGTTTGATGTTTTGCTTGCAAAGTTCGAACCACTTCTTTTCTTACTTACTGATTTGGTTCTGAAGTTTTTCTTATCATTGTTTGCCTGTTGATACCTATGGGATCATAATCTATACTTGTAACAATGGTAGATAAATTCTTTTTACTTGTCAAGCATATTGTAATTTGGATTCATCTTCTTTCTGCAGCAAATGATGCTGGTAGTTTCAATAACAGTGTGGCGGGGCAGCAGGTACATGTACTTTTATTGCGCATGCTATCCCTTTCAGTTATCAGATGGATGCTGCTTTGTGATGCTTTAAATAGTTATACATTATCAGGGATGAAAGAAATGGGGGTTATTATAGGAAATGGGTTATTTATTTATTGTTTTAATTTTATAACTGCAGCATGGGCGTCCCTATTTATCAAGACTTTTGAAGTGGGTTTTAGATACAATTGCAAATAAGGGTTTCTCTATGTGATTTCACAACAAGTGTGTCTCTATGTTGTTCTATTACCATAAGTTTTTTTTGCAAACTTATTTAAGTAATTGGGTAGCAAAGAAGCATCCTTTACAGCTGAGTTCAGGCTGCTCTAAGGTTGCTCTAGCTTAAGCTCTCCCTATTTGGTCGTGATTATTGAGTTTTTTTGGGCTAAACATTGATGACCTGCCTTGTTTGATTTCTTTGTGAACACTGTTATAATTGATATCTTTGTTGTCTGGCTTATTTTACCAGGCAGTTTTGGAGACTGTTGCTAGAGTTAAGCCCAAGAAAAATGAAACCAAAGCGAAAGATGATAAGTGCGTCCTCATAATGGAAAAACTTTTACTGATTTCCTTCCTTTGGAAATGTTTATCCTGCATAAACATGAGAAATACTTTTGTTTCACTTATATTCCATGTTGGTTAAAATGAATGCAGATCTTTTAAACTTCATCATGTTTTTAACTTGGATAATGACAATGGAGCAGAAGAAACCCCTACCTTAATCGATCGGAAGGTAATTTTGCATGTGCTGCCTTCATTTTTCCCGTTCTTAGTTGTTTTTTAGGAATATGGATGATACGTAGAAATGCATGTATCTTCATGTTTTTCAACATCTTGTCTTAATTTTTCAGGACAATATCTTCATCATATCCAACTTTAAATCGAAATATCCAGTTCTACAACTGGACTTGAGGTGAAGTTTCTAATTATCTTTTCTTAGTCCAATTGTTTTGTGCTCCAATTTCTGTAACACTTAGGTGGTTTGCAGGCTGATATCAGATCTGGTAGTTGTCATCGTATCTGCAACTTGCGGTGGAATTGCTTTTGCATGTGCTGGGCAGCCGGTTAGATCCTATACTTGATATAAGTTTCCACTGTCACCAAGTATTCTCATGATATCTGTGCTCAAAACCTCCTAACTGTATTATTTTCTGCTTAAAAATTTGTGCAGGTAATTACGGGATACCTGCTAGCTGGATCTGTAGTTGGTCCTGGTGGATTTAACTTTGTTAGCGAAATGGTGCAAGTATGTGTTCCTCCCCCTGAAGTACTAAATTTTGCTTGAAAGACATTGCAAAATGTCCTAGTTTCTTGCATTGGGCTTTCAGCAGTTCTGAATCTATAACCATCTGCATGTCAGTGACAGATTAGCTTGTCCTGTGAGCTAAATACAAACATTTCTGCTTCCTCTTAATTTGTTAATTAACTTTGAGACTAAAGATTATTCTCCAGTTACCACAATGTGAATGACCCCTTTTTGAGTATTTGAGATTACAAGCTCTAAGAAATAAATTTGTGTTTGATCCACTGTTAAGCAATATTTTCGTGACTATTAGAAGCAATAATTGAAAGGGACCTATTGCATGTTCTTCATCTTGAAACTAATATCTTTATTTTGTAATTTGTTTTTGACAGCATGAATAGTAACTATCATATGTGTTATGGTTTGTCAGATCTGCATTATACATATTACTTTAACTTTGCTGCCCTTTGTTTGGCACAGGTTGAGACAGTGGCGCAGTTTGGTGTCATTTTTCTGCTTTTTGCCTTGGGATTGGAGTTCTCCACAACAAAGGTAGGATCTAATTAGCCTTTTTCCCCATGGTGATGGGATTCTTTCCTGTTTGTGTTATGTGTATTCATTATGAATTTTGAACCTTAACTCTAATTTTCTCTTTCTAGCTTCGAGTTGTTCGAGCTGTTGCTGTTCTTGGAGGCCTGCTCCAAATTCTCCTATTCATGTGCCTATGTGGAATCACTGCCTCGGTTAGTCTGAAATTGCAGAATATGAATATGCTCCTAAGCAATTATGTCTACTTCTGTCTTTGATTTGATGCACTCCTTACTGAATGGAACTTTGTTTCTATGCTGCTGATTTCAGTTTGAACCTTTCGAAGAATCTGTCATCACACACCCAATCCCTCAACAACCCCAAATGACTTACCCTTTATTCTCATCACCATGAATGTCTTATGTGAAAGCTGTCTCTTGTCCATTACTTCTGTTTTTCCCTCTGCATTTGAGCCATACTTTGTGATGGAGCTTTTGTGAATAGTTTTGGTGGCTGTTTTGTTATTCTATTCCTGCCTGAGCTGTAAAATTTTCTTCTTACATATGTACTAAAAGCAATCGACTTGGTGATCTGGCAGTTATGTGGTGGGAAATCCTCCGAGGGAGTATTTGTTGGTGCATTCCTCTCAATGTCTTCAACGGCTGTGGTAAGCCTCTGTGCTCTTTATCTGTTTGGTGAATGTAAGCCTCATGCTGATGTCATATTCTCAACTTATATTTGTATGGATGAAAGTCTTGAGATTTTTATTTTTATTTTTTTTTTATTTTTTGGTTTACAGGTCTTAAAATTTTTGATGGACAAGAACAGTACAAATGCTCTCCATGGTCAAGTGACGATTGGTACCCTCATTTTACAGGTATCTTGGTGACAGCTTATGACTGTTTAAAGTTAGATCTCTGGTTACAGTATTTATGAACATTTATCTTTTACTAAAGTTTACTATGCAAAATGTCAAATTTGTGAAATCTTCATGCTTTCTTGCAGTCATAATATTTTTGAGTTGTACTAAATCTTGTTTATTCTTAATCTCTTTACTTCATCTCAGGACTGTGCTGTGGGTTTGCTCTTTGCACTACTTCCAGTTCTGGGAGGCACTTCTGGGGTTCTCCAAGGAGTGATTTCCATGACTAAATCGTATGTTTTAATCCATTATCCCTGCATTTCCTTTCTCTATGAAAATGCTGTGAAATTCACTAATAATTTATTAGCCAGGTTGGTGTTGTTGATCGTATTCTTGGCTGTTTTAACAATACTGTCACGGACTTGTGTACCTTGGTTCCTCAAACTGATGATGAGCTTATCATCTCAGGTGAGAATTCTTCTTTGATGTTTCTCTTAACTTTTTCTTTATTATGTTCAAAACTGCGCAAAGAGGCTGGGCACGTGTATAAAATACATGTGCTTTTTAATGTACACTTTACCTTATTAGAGTGTTTCTTTTGCAGACCAATGAACTATATCAGCTAGCATCTGTTGCATTTTGCCTACTTGTAGCCTGGGTTAGTTTCCTTTGCTTTATACTGGCTCTCGTTTTTGAGTTGTATTTAGTTTTTATACACTTTTGTTATTGTTGGACTCTAATCCCTTTCTTAATTTTTTTTCTCTTTGCAATATCATAAGTCGTACCCACATGTGTATCGCATCCACTACTCAGAGATTCCGCATCCTGTTAATTTTTTATCTCTGCTTGTGTGGCCATGTCATGGACAAATTTGATTCTGTCACTCTATCTGGTTTGCTACCTGAAATTCCTCAAAGTTGAGCTATGAAATTTCTGGAAAGAGAACACCCAGAAATGACACTGGTTTACTCTCGCCTTGCATCGGACTGTTTGTATGATGTATAGTCGGTTTGTTAAAGAATGTTGTCTATGCATTTCGAATGAGCTTGAACAAATTTTGTTGCTTGTTTTTGTTAACCTATTTTATTTCCTACTCAGCAGTACTTTAACTAAATGTTGTTGTAATTTCAGAGTAGTGACAAGCTAGGTCTAAGTTTAGAGTTGGGTTCATTTGCTGCTGGAGTGATGATATCAACGACTGACCTTGCTCAACATACACTTGAACAGGTACGGACAAAAAAGTTCTTTCTTGTTTCTTATTTTGGTTCGTTATTATCACTTAAACCGTTATGACATAATTAAGTTAACCAACCTGTGAGGAGTTTGAGCATCCTGAGATGGTTTTTATATCAAAATAACAAATTGGAGAGGAGAACTTTGTTTCGTAAGCGTTCTTATAGGGTATTAACAATTCATTTGATAACTGTGTTCTAGTTTTGATGTATCTGCCTCTTTATCTCCCCTATTTTTTTATATCCTAACCATGAAAGGTTCAGTAGCTCAACGTAGTCCATGAAGTCGAAATTTTACAACGAGCTATGTTTATGCTTTCTTGTAACTACATAATGATTGTTTGAAATCAAATGAATGCATTTATTTCATAAACCTGTTTTACTGCATATCTTGTAAAAAAGTTTCATTGTTAAAAAACACATGAAATCAACAACTTCTTCAGG
This sequence comes from Oldenlandia corymbosa var. corymbosa, assembly GCA_949775105.1. Lineage (NCBI taxonomy): Eukaryota > Viridiplantae > Streptophyta > Magnoliopsida > Gentianales > Rubiaceae > Oldenlandia > Oldenlandia corymbosa. The sequence continues at coordinate 5,857,330 of OX459119.1, read as the reverse complement.
ATGCAGTGTACTCAGGAAGTCACTCAACAACCAGGCTATCCTTGTTTGCTACTGGAAAGTTCAACGGACGCTGTGAACAAATAAAGTTCAAAATTAAAGTGTATATGCAGGCAAACATATTATGCTTAAAAGAATAGTGTTCACCTGCCATCGTTGATTATTCAAAAGGCTACATTGTCGTTCTTTTTGATTGATAAAAACAATCGCACTACCCTTTGCCCCAGGATTATGGAAGTGCGTGAACAGTTGAGTCCCAGGAGTAAAATTATGAGATGTATGTTGTCGGTACTAAAGGTTCAATGTGAAGAATTTTTCTATAACCCTTTGAATTTGTGCGTAAGAAATGTTTTTAGTTATTTAAAGAGCCTCCTCAAAAATTCTGTTTATAGTTATCAAAGGAGCCTTTTCAGATTGTCTTAAAGGAATGATTGGACATTATTGACAGTGTCTGTTCTTCAATTGATAGGATGATGTTTGGTTATGAAAAGATTGGTGCTACAGTTACTCATTCGTTCTTTTGGTTGCAATTGTAGTGTTGACAGCATGTTGTCTTATAATCATCGTACCAATCGGGTTATTTTGATTTACACAGGTTGAACCTATCCGCAACTTCTTCGCGGCACTTTTCCTATCCAGTATTGGAATGTTGATTCATGTTCATTTCCTTTGGAACCACATTGATATTTTACTCGCATCGGTGATTCTGGTGGTTATTGTGAAAACTGTCGTCATATCAACGGTTGTCAAGGGATTTGGCTACAACAACAAGACTTCAGTTTTAGTAAGAGAATAAAGCTGTGTTTGGGAGTTTTTCCCCCCTCCCTGTTTCACATATTTTTCAGGCGTGATGCTAATTTGGTTTATCTTCTATATAGGTTGGGATGTCACTGGCACAAATAGGAGAATTTGCATTTGTATTACTCAGCCGTGCTTCAAATATTCATCTTGTTGAGGTGCCTTTACTGCAAAGTTTCACGTTTTAGCTATGTTTAATGATGATAATACGAGTTGTAACTTTTTTTCTTTTCTCAGGGGAAACTATACCTGTTGCTCCTTGGAACAACTGCTCTTAGTCTGGTAGGTGTCAGTGATGATTTTCATTGTGATAAAAAAAGTTTTGCTACTTTTAGTCATGACGGCTATGGCTAAAATGCTACTTTTGCTGCTTTCTCTTATCATGTAGAACATGCTGAAAGATTACTTTTGAGTTCTTTGTAAGACTAAAAGCAGTTGCGCTCTCCTGAGGCAGTCAATGACTTTATTATCATTATTTGTGACTGGAATGGATTGACCATAGTTCCTGTGTGAAATCTGCAGGTAACTACTCCTTTACTCTTCAAGTTGATCCCTGCTGTGATTCACCTCGGCGTGCTACTACGGTGGTTTCCTCCTGATAGTCAGAGTGAGGTAATTCTACTCATGTTAATATGCTCACTTAAAATGCTAGGTAGTCAGTTGTGAATTTCAGTAGCTAGCACACAACCTTGTGAAACAAAAGACCTGAAACTTTTTGAACATTTCATTTTAGTTGGGATTTAAAGGGGACAACCTCCGATCTGACAGTTCAAAGCAGAGGATTGCCTTGATATCGAAGGATCTCTTGATTCACGAAGGATGAAAATTAAAGACTAAGATCGCAAAGTTTTGTCTGATCTCCCCTTGTCAGCAATCGGTGATGGTAGAGAAGAGGTTAGCTGGTTTCTCCACTGTTCTGATACGAAGTGCTTTTTGTCTTGCCCTTCCATCCGATTGAACTGGGGAAACATAAAGCAAAAACGGGCTTGGGAAATTAAAGCCGCAAACCAACCAATAGGGAAGTTCCATCGAAATCGGGGGAACTACATTAGGAGATAATCTAACTACCAACTAATTGATGCTTACCAATTTTTTTAAGGCTGTTTTTTGTTGTTCTTTCTACTCGGTGTAAAATAGGTTGAGCTTGTAATGGTTTCAGGATGCTATATTACTTCTCTTACAGGTATAATCCAGTTTATGTGTTGAGATTTGTAGATACAGAATGTACCAATTGGTGACCCTCTGCATTTTGATGAAAAAGTGTACAAAATACTAATGAGTGAAGCTATAGAGCTAAAGCAAATGTATAAAGCTGTTTCTGTTTCTCTTACAATCTTTCTGCTTAGTTCCTTTGAGGTACACACGCCGTCTTCTTTTACTAATGCAATGGGGCTTTTAGTTCGTTTCTTTTGCTTGAGAATGCTTCATTAGTTCAGTTCGAAACCTATGTTGTGTCAGAGATGTTTTCTGCTGAAAAACCTAAGGACTCTATGCAAAAGCAAACAACAGTGGGCATAATCGAGGTGTAAAATCATGGAAAGGAGATATAGCTGATCGTAGTGTAACAAGGATTTCTTCTTTTCTCCGTCACAGAAGAATATCAAGAAATTATATCGGGAATGCCGTGTGGAACTATCAGGATTTTTTTTTTTTTTAATCACACTTTGTCATGATGGAATGGAAGCATTCACTTCCATGGAAGTATCTCCAGGACTGGTGGAGTTGAGGTAACCGCTTAGATTGCACTTGAATGCCGACTTGGAGCGCCTTGAATGTCTTGAGTGAATCTTGGAGAATGTTGCATCACATTTGGGTGTTTGGTTGTTCTCTGGGCTATGGAATTCCACTTGATCAGTAAGTTTTTGGAGAAGTTTTCATCTTATCGACTTGTTTGTGGATTATTGAAGTCGATGCGAGTGTATTTAGAGAAGTTTGCATTAATGTCGACTTAGTAATGACGATGAATTCCCAAGTCGACTTGAGCATTAGAGAATTTTTGAATAGCGTCGACTTGGTCGTAGTAAAGTAACGAGAAAGTCGACGTTGAGTGTATATTGATTACGGAAGAATTTTAGCTAAACACGTCAACTTAGTCATCGGTTTATATGAGTCGACTATAAAGTCGACGTGAGATGAACATATTATAGGTTAAAAAAAAAAAAAATTTCGTTGTCTTCTTCGTCGATGTCCAATAGGATAACGACCAAGTCCACCCGATGCACTATTTTCCAATATACAAGTTATGCTGACTTTCGTAGCCCAATTAATGAGAAAGTCGACTTGACACGATGATGAGTTTTTGTTCAAACCGTCTTAAGTGTCGACTTGAAGCTTGACATATGAATGTTGTCTTGAGTTGGAAAATCGTGCATCACATTCAATTCTTCTTTTGGGGTATGCTTGTCAACTTGAAAGAACATTTGGAGAAATTTGCCTCATGTCGACTTCTCTGTTGGGTTACTAAAGCCGACGTGAGTACATGTTTATAGAAGTTTGAATCACGTCGACATGGTTGTGATGATCATTCCCAAGTAGACTTGAGTACGTACGTATACATTAGAGAATTTTTGCATAGCGTTGGTTTGATCATCGGGTTATATAAGTTAACGAGACAGTTGGCGTGAATTGAAGAAACTTTCATAATGTCGAAAGTTGATGTGAATCATAAACATTATATTGTAGAATTTCGATAAAAGTATATTTAATACTGACAAGCAAACCAAGTCCTTGCTGATTTCTCCGGTATTCAATCTCGTTGTTTTCTTTGTCGACTTTATGCAATATCGTCTAAATATACAGTTAGCATCGACTTTCATTGCCCAACGATCAAGTCCGCTTGATTCCAAAGTTAGCACCGAGGTCCTTATTTTGATGATTATTTATTTATTTATTTATTTTTGAAAGGGATCAATAGTGGTTACTTGCTCCCGGCGTGACATTTTAATGATTATATAATTCCTTGGCTTCTTGATATGTACTTGTGGATTCCACTTTGATTCACAACACTTTTATGTTATTGACATCTTACATTCTTTGTCCCTTTTTACCAATAATGATTTCAAATTACATGAAACTGAATCAACTCTATGAGAAGAGAAGAACAAGAAGCAAAGGTTGGTTTGCTGGTTTACCATCTTCCATAATTAGGAACATTATTTGTAGACTTAATCTATACATAGGAATGGAGCAGCCTTTGTCAAGGCCTATAATACATAGTGATTCATTCACCTGCTTCAAGTCAGGATTTCACAACAAAAAACACACAACTCATACTATTACTAATAGTCTTAAAACAATTTGTACTAGTATTAACCATTACAAGATTGATTCACAGTTACAATGATAGCAGAGTGTATATATATATATAATAGTAATTGGTGTTAATTATTAGGTAGTCTAATGATTATACCACGGTTATCGTCCCCGCGAGCAAACAGGATGCAGCAGCAGATGTTTTGCTTTGACTGATCAGTGGCTGAGGAACTGCAAGAGTGAGCTCCAGATCAGGTGACAGTGAAGTCAAAGAACTCGAAAGTCGTGGATGATTCTGATCAGGGCTAGTATTTCTTGAATCACTTGATGAAGAACCACCAAAGCTAGATGAAGTGATATTTATCACTGGTACTGAAGTATTTGGCTTTGGCAATAACAATCCCTTATCAGATGATAATTCATTTGATAAAGAGTGAGGTTTGCAGGCAGATTGGAGGACAACAGCACATCTATCATTTTCCACCTGAAGATGAAACAACATGTGTGATCAAAGTATTACTATATATCATTTGTATTCAGAAGAGTAATGATAGAGAGAGCGAATCTTGATACAGTTACTTTGTATAATTCTATACCATGTCGAAAAGACTAGGCCGACGGGTTGTCTTGCTGCGATGCAGGCTATTCTTCTGTCGAAGAAAATACTTCTGTGCATGACTGGCTACTTGTGTTGGAGTTCTTGATGTGACAAAGTTTTTAGATATACCTCTCCAGTCGCCTTTTCCGAGTTTCTCCAGGCCTATTAGGAATATCCTGTGCTCCTCTTCACTCCATGGCACACCTACATCAAATCCATTAATGTTCAATTGCATGATCAAACCACAAAAATCAACGCGACATCATCTGCTTTGGTTCAACAAAGAGGACTATAATTATCTTGAGACAGAGAGGAGAAGGTAATTAAAAGAGTGAATCAGCAACTCACTTTTCTTTTTCTCTTGGGATCTTGGAATGATTAGAGCATCAGAGAGGTATCCATTAGGAAGTTTAACAACAGGAGGTTGATGATCATGATCAGTGAAAAATTGATTGTGAGAACTGATCAAAGACAATGATGGCGACGAAGACAGCTTAAAGGGTGGCCCTGAATCCGAAAGGCAATCCAGGCTGAAGCTTTTCTTGATAGGAATTTCAGTACTGGAAGAAGAAGAAGAAGAAGAAGAAGAAGAAGAAGAAGAGGAGGAGGAGGAGGATGATATTGAATGAGGTAAATGGAACCCAAAAAGCTTCATACTTGCAGCAGCATTGTTCCTACAACTCCTTCCTCTGCTATGATGACAAGTTCTTGAATTGTGTCCAATATTTCCACAATGTGAGCATTTCCTGCCGCCCATATCTTTTTAATCTTTGGGTTGTTTTTCCAGTTCAGAACTCCAACTAATCAAACAACTACTATTATTCAAACCCACCACAGAAAGCTTTATTTATATGGAAGATCCATCTGCAGCAAAGTACATTAGATATGAAAAAATCATCAATAATTGGGATGGATGATTATATTATTGTGAGTGAATGGGGAAAATTGACTATGAGGAAAAATTATAAAGCTGAGTAGATTGAAAATGATGGACTATCCAAATAATCTGTGATTGGATGTTTTGTAACCAATGTTTTGCTTACATAATGAAAAAAAGGGAGCTCCACCAACACAATGTACTTTATTAATCATATCTCCTTGTTGCTTGCTGCTGTCATTGTTAACACGTCCGATCGCGTTTTCTCCTTCGTCTTACTGTATTTCATACTGTCTGCTTTCTTATAACGATATGTACGACACTATTATTTTTGAACGGAGAAAGTATCTACTTTAATTATCAAGTGTAGATACACATTAATTAAAACCATGCACAAAATACATCGTACCTTATAGATATTGATGATGATGAGACTGGTTATCATATTGCAAGGACAAAAGCAGCCTTATTTTATTTCCATTTGCTCCAACCCAATCTCTGATTAAGGATATTAGGTAAGAAAATGGGATGCCTTTATTATCACAATTTGCAAGGACTTTTCTAGGATAGAATCTTTTTTCGAATATATTTTTTCTTCTTCTTTTTTTTTTTTTTTGGTTTTTGAATTTGGCTCTTTTGAATTTAGGGGCACAAGAATATGGAGAGAAATAAAGAATAGATGGGGGGGACTATAAACAGCCAAAAAGTCTCGAGTTTGTTTGGTGAATCCGGTTGCTTAAGACGTGAGAAAGGGCCAAAAGAAAAAAGAAGAAGAAGTTAATATGATTAGAGAGAAATTTTGAGTATTAAACTTGGAGGGCAGGTGTTAATTAATTTTTCTTGTAACGTTGATGTTCTATCAAACTGCACAATGAAGATAATAATTAAAATGTTGAATTTAATTTTTTTGTCTCAAGGAATTGTCCATTTCCTGTTAGCTAGGATGGACAGTAACTAGTTCCATCTTATTCGAGATTTGACCATTATACTATCTCCCAAATTGTTTTAGTTTTCGGACTAAAACAAGCCACCTTAAATAACCTGTCATGACTCATGACAAATATATCGTGTGAATTGACAGTTAAGTTAAGATGATGATAAAAGGTCAATTTGTAATTATCGGGCGCTCTGGGTTTTATATATTTTGTTTATTTGAAGTTACTTTTTTTTTTTTTTTGGTTTTGTTTTCGGTATAACTAATTTTAAGAAGTGCGGTTGTTATTATTATCAAATTAAAAAGGGCTTGAATTCAAGAGAAATGTATAAATATTTAGTTTTTGCACGTTTTGCTTCATCAAGTTGATTACTGTTGGAGAACATGCACGTATGCAACATGTTATGTGTATACCAATTTATTCACGTTACATCTCTTGTACCCATAGATTACGGATAATGATTCGTACAGGAAAAAAATGACAAGGAAAAATGACAATAAATTGTTCATAGTCATTCATTTTTAACACTTTCCATTTGAGGTTTAATCATTTAAGGTTAAGGCATAATTTAGATGCTTAAAAACTAATTTCTTGTAAGTTTTCCTTATAAATTTTCCCTATACGTATTATTACTCATAGATTATACATATAGCTTGATATCTTCAGATTACGATACTTTTTACGTGAATAATTAATCTATCGATATGATCCCTCTATCACGTGATTTATTTAAATGCTATTATTTCTAAATCACATCTATCACTAATAATGTTTAAGTACCAATCCTAAAATTAGCGTCTTGTAACTTTTAATTCAGCAATACGATACGAATGTCAATAAAACACATTTACTGTTAGTAGTAGTATTAGAAATACGTATAAGTAGTTCCATTTATTGGAAATCAAATTTGTGGAACACTTAAACTGAAGTTACATTATTAATTTCTACTTGAGTGTGACATGTGAAGAGAAATGCTTAAAACCAATACGGAAGAAGCCAAATTAGCCCGTACGAGTAATCCTTAATTTATTTGCAAATTGATTAAATCACTAGACCTCATTGGATATGATAAAAATAGTTATAAAGTTACAACTACATCATATATAAGACAATGCATTCCTCAGATATAACCTCCCCTTCACCTTCATAAATTATCCTTTTTTATTTCTTATCAATTATTGTACTGTATATTCATCTTATTTTGAAATGATCATCTTGTTGATGATCAGCATGTATATACAGTCAGCCCTTTAAAAGTAAGGGGGGTCCGAGTTCCTCCGGCCATGAGGCGGAACTCTTAAGGAGCTCGGGGGGTCCGAGTTCCTCCTGTCGACCGGAAAATCCTTTAAAAATAATCACGGTTAACCTTACATCATATATATTCGACCATCGATCTTCATTATGTATATATAGTCAGCCCCTCCAAGTCTGAGTAGCTAGTGTTGGTTTTATGTCCAAAAGCCAATTAATATATGGATTGAAATTTATATTTATTGCCAAAGTGTTTTAGGAACTTAAAGGGTCAGAAACAATAGGACAATCAATTGGGATAATTGAGAAATTAATTTATGTGATATATTAATCATAAGAACTTATTAATAAATAAGTCATGGGCTTTATGGTAATTATCTAAACCCATAGACTTATATAAATAAGTCACAAACACAAGTTCTGGAATTAATCTGTCGGTTCCATAAACCCTAGTTTATAGTTTCAGAAAACTAGCCGTCATGCCTTGTGTCTGTCTCCCAAGAATCGTTTGTGTGGATACCGTTAGAGGCTGGATACGTGAACAGATTTGTGATCAAACTTCACTGTGTGTTGATCGTAATTGCTGGATTAGCTGTTAAAGATACACAATTCTAAACTGTCTATATTATTCATAAATTACAAAATGATCTTGGCATGAAATCAGTCTGTATTTATTCCGCTGCGTTAGGATTAATTTACTTACAGCTAGTTCCGCCATATAGTTTTGAGTCAAAAAAAGTATAATATATATGTTATAAGTTAAGAAGATCTTTTTGTTTGGACCAAATCGTTTGATTTTTTCATTGCATTGGTGACAAACTGAATCTTAATATGTGTTGTTGGAATGCTTATATAAGTCATTTAGTATCATTATCATTTAAACCTATTGCTTTTGCTGACTCATGAATGTAGTGGTGTTAAGAAAAGTGGTATGGAGGAATCTTCTTCATCAATATAACATACTCTCTCGGGTCTTAATTACAATGTACTCCCTGACGGTTCGAAACCCACGCCAGCAAAATGCTGCCTTTCTTTACAGGTTGCAGTTAGAAACTCTTCAAATACCCGATGGACGCGCTAAAAGAAGCGTTACAGGTGTGGAGTCGTCCCCCACTAGACTAGACTAGTAGTAGGTCTCTCTCCCCCAGACTCACACATGCAATAACATATTCCCTCTGTCCCAAAATTATTGTCCAGTTTGAAATCTCACTTGTAGTACAATTTGAACTAGAAATAAAAACCCAAACCGAACAATAATTATGGGATGGAGGAGGGAGTATAAATTAACACTAAAATGAGTTCAATTTATGTGTTATAATTAAAACCGCAACAAGTACTAGTTAGACCTAACGGGCTTCGTATATGCTTCTCATAACCGAAATATTCACACTTGTTATTATAATAATATTAAAAAATTATTCACAAAGCCTAAAATGGAAAAATGTTACTAATACCTTCAGAACTAGATTAATATCTGCAGAAATCTTGAGAAAGAAATATTTTATTTCTTAAAAAACCAATTCTCCATACCATTCTTACGAAACTCCCAATCCACACAAATAGTAACTATCATTACCTATGATTTTACTGAAAAAAACAAAAATAAAAATCCAATACATTGCAATAGAAAATAAGAGAAAACATAAATAATATTACATTAGTGTAAGACACGTATCGTAAAATTTATGAAATATTTGACATATAGCAACATTATTATTATAATTCATTTATATAATATAATATTATAATTAGGGAATATGAGATTGGGTATGATAGTCTTCTCAAATGATTTTTACATTTATTTTCATGTTTTATTTAGTTTCTTTTCCCGAAACTAAGACTACCTCACCTTTTCATTTTCTTCCCTATATTTTCTTATTCACTATTATTTTTCCAACATTTATTGTAGTATTTTACTATGAGTGTTAAATTTTTCTTATCCTTTCATTTATTATAATAGGTGTTACTCTTTGTTTCCCGCTCTTAACTATAGCTATTTTATTTTTCATCTCCCTTTATCTTTTGTTATAACTCTCTCATATCTTTGTAGTCTTTACATCTACACAGTATTTTTTTTTTGCTAAATTATATATAAGAATTATATGTTTAATTTTTGGATTTCTCCCTTCTCCTCTTTTTTATTTATATGTTATGCATATGTTCTCTATTATTCTCTTCTTTGGCAAGTTCTTTTTAATTTCTTTTTTAATTTCTTTTTTTAGTGAGAACTCGATTGAGGTCTCAAAATCAATTCAATCTAAGTGGAACATTCCTTTTCGGCTAATCAGATAATATTAAGATGGGTTACAAGATTAAAAAAAATAGTGAATGAGAGCTCTAATAGGAAAATCTCGATTCTTTTTTTTTTTTTTGAGAAATATGGATGTTTCCTCGATTTGAGGGTAAGTTTCAAACTCTTTAATACCAAACAATTTGTTAGCAGTAATTTCTGATGTATTTTGATATTTCTTTCCCTAAAATTTTTTGAACTGTGAATTAAAAAATTAAAAATCTTTTACTCGTCTCTTACTTTTATTTTAATAATTATATACGCTTAGGACTGACATGCATGTATGATCATCTTTGTCAGTTTGTCTTATATAATTATACAATTTTTTTAGTTTATACCTTCCATATACATTTTTAGTTCAAAATAAGAGTACAGTAATGCATAATAACAATACATAATGTACAGAGTGGGTGGGTGTGGGAGGATTGAGCAGTGTGAGTTTTTTCTAATCTCCTAGCAACGGTGTATAAATAAACAGAAATTTATTTTCACTTAAGTCATCAATTTTACTTTACAAGAGGCGTTGAAAGGTTTTTCATTTCTTAAAAATAAAACATTGATTGCAAGTATTTGTTGAGGACATATATAGGTTCATACTTGATGAAAAATCGATAATATCAAAGACTATTACTAATTATCAAAATTAAAGATGAACAAGATGGGTTGAGAATTATCAACAGAGTAAAATTAGAGAAAAAGGAAAAAAATATATGTTGTACTTTTGGTTAATTTATAAATTTGACACAATTAAAGTGATAAACTCTCTAATTATATACTTCCTTTGTCCTAAAATAATTGTCCCATTTAGATTTTGCACTTTTGGTATAATTGAACTGAAAATAAAAATCTAAACTGGAGAATAATTTCGGAACAGAAATAGTATATATTATAAGTTGATAGCTAGGGAATGTTGGAATTGTGTTTGGTTTGACCTCTTTTTCATTTTTTTTTTGTGTGTCAACAGTAACTAATCTTTCTTACTTTTGATAGACACATCAATAGATGGGAGAACTGACCAAGGAATTAAAATTATTCTATATATACTCATGGCGAGGGTGCTTTGGTTTAAAAATTGTCTAAAACAGGAGTAGAGAAATTTTTATTATTTTTTTTGTAAAGAAAATAACAAGATCGGATTTAGAAAATCCGATTTACTAATTAAATTAGTAAATTGGATTTGCTAAATCCGACCTAATAAAATAATATTTTTTTATTAAAAAATATATGTGAAAAAAATTGAAATAACGGTCAAATAATAAACAGTACAAGTTTTCTAATAAAAAAATAAAATATAGGCGGGAGATTTAAAAATATAGAATAGTACAAGGTCGGATTCCTGAAATCTGACCTTATTTAAGAACACCAACCGGTAGACATTTGCATTTAATGGAGGAAATTGGCAGGCAAAAGATCGGATTTAACAAATCCGAATTTATTTGTAGGTCGGATTTTGAAAATCCGACTTTACTTACAAAATTAGATTTTACAAATATGACCTTTTTGTGATATAATGGGGAAACAAAAAACACTATTCACAGATCAAGATTCTTCATTTTTCTTGAAGGAGGAGGCGATTTGAAGATTTCGTTTACGGTTCTTCACAACGGATGTCTTAAATCCATTTCACAAGAAGGTTAGTTATTGTTTTGTTGTTTTTTGTAGAAGTGTAGAACTAGGAATATTTATAAGCTTTTAGGGTTGATGTTGGGTTGAGTTGGTGATTCTTGTTGTTTTATACGTGGTATTGAACGTTCAATTTAGTGAAATGCATGAATTTGCCCTCAACTTTTGAATTTGTAGGGGGTTTAGTAATCTTGGTGTTGATTATGCCTTGTTTGTGGTAGTTGTTATAATAATTTGTTTAATTATGCTTTGTTTGGGTATTTTTGGTAATAATTTATTCACAAATGTGTTTTAATTCATGTAATCAACATATATAAATGGCGTTTAACGGCCCACATTTCATTAATGTCTATTGGTCGAGCAAATTTGTTGTGAAGAATGGGATTGTGAATACTTTTAACAACTTGCCGTACGATTCCATTGCGATTGATCATAAGGTATCATACTATGATTTAGTTGGATTGATTTGTGAAAGAACTGGGTGGAATAGAGGGAATGTGAATTCAAGTCTCTCAATTTTGTATGATACGATGGACAATGGTTTTAGGCGCATCGCCAAACTCAAGGACCACGCATCGTTGCAAGTCTTGTATTTCCTTCCAAATTCAACATATATTGATTTGTATGTGGATTTGGCGGTGGCAGGTACTTCTAGGTCTCATTTGGAAGCAGGGACAAGTAGTGGTGGGCCGAATATGAAGAATGGCGATCACATAGAAGATGATCACGTGGAAGATGATGAATTGGATGATGAGGACTACACATCGATAAGTGAACAAAGCGATGAAAACCAATCAATATCCGAAGAGAGTCGGGAGAGTGATGAAGAGGTTGAAGACAAATTCGCCAAAAATGACAGGCGCATATATCGTTCACAGGGGAAATGGGATCATACAACAGTGGACAAGGATGAATTTTGGCTTACTATGTAGGATGGGACAACCGCAACAATCGGGAAAGAGACGTGTTTTAAGAAAAAGATTGATGCAAAAAATGGTATATGAGCGTAGAACATAAAGCAAAAAAGAGAGTATTATGTGAAGGAAAGTGATGGTAATAAATGGTATATTTGGTGCAAATCCCTAAAAGAGTCAACCCTTAAGGGTTATGTTCCTTGTCGTTGGAAGGTACGTGCCTCCTTGAAAGACCACGGTTTGTGGGAGATTGTGACATGGTTGTCTAAGCACAATTATATGAATACCACCACAGAAAACAATAATCGAAAAGTGAGTGTAACACTTATTGCACATCTCATAAAGAATAAGGTTGAGTTGGACCCGGATTATGAAGTGAAGCTCGTTCAGGAAGAAGTGAAAGAACGTATACATGTCGATGTTCCTTACCGCAGGTCATGGGAGGGAAGGAGAAAAGCTATCGATCTTGTTTGCGGCGACTGAATTTCCAATTTTGACATACTTCCAAGGTACTTACTTAAGTCCTATCTAATTTATTTGATTTGTTTGTAATTTTCTTTTAAAATAAGCATTAATTTATTTTTAAAATATAGGTTTTTCGCCGCCCTTCAGAAGAGCAATCCCGGCACAGTTGTAGTGGGAATGGCAACCGGGTTGAACCAATACAGAAAGGCTTGCCGATCCGAGCTTTGGTGGAAGTCACGTTTTTTAAAACTGTGGATTTGTTCTAGAAAGAATACGTAGCGTCGAGGAAATGCATTACACCCCTCCCAACCGACTTGTGGGAAGACTTCTTGAAAAAAGAGAACAAAGCCGTGCAACACAAAGTTAAGCATTACGCTGCGGTTAATGAGAAGTTCAAGGTGAAAAGTAAAAGCCGACTTGGTAATAAAGGTGACAATGAGTACACTATGAAATATGAAGAGAAGAAGTGGCAAGAGTATAAGATGTTTTGTTCACATGCACTAACCGTGTGTCGGAAGATAAAAGATCAACCAATCAATACGGTGGATCCACATTTCAGGGTTGTTACTTGGCAGGACCAATTCAATGGGCACGATGACTTTAGCCCGGTCCCTAATAAGAGAAAATGGCCTAAGGTTGGATGGAGACTCGTTCCTAACTACAAGCGAGTTATTATGCGTACTGGGACCAGCCGTTGGCAAAAAAAAAGAGCTTTAAAATGTAAAAGTATTATAGGGGACTCAAATTTGAGGGTGAATGTTTGAGATGTGGCTCAAGGAATCATTTCACATCTGCATGCCCCAAATCACACAAAAAATCCGATAGGAAAAGGCTCAAGATCAATTGGGACGCTGATGGTATTCACAATGACTAGGATTGTTTGTTTCAATTGTTATTTATGTCTCAAAATAATGTTTAATGTTTCAATTGTAATTTATGCTTTATTTCATTTGAAATGTAGTTTATGCTTAATGTAATAGTTTGTTGAATGAACAAGTTATTACTGTTGTAGAATGGACCAATGGAGAGGTCAAATGTTGTGATTAATGTTAGTACTTGTTGAAAAAGGGCAGAGGCAACAATTATTAATGTGTGTCTTAAGTTTTAGGGTATAAGTCGGACTCAAAAAATCCGATTTAGGAAAAAAGTCAGATTTTAAAAATCCGATTTAGTGCTAAAATCGGATTTTCTAATCGGATTTTCAAAATTCGATTTATTGTGAAAATCGGATTTTCGAATGAAGGTCGGATTTTGGTGAAAATTTGGAGCTAATTTGCCAAACTCTCTGTCCAAGGTCGGATTTTAAAAATCTGACCTTGTCCTTTTAAGAAAGAGGTCGGCTTTTAGAATTCCGACCTTCGGGGAGTACATAAATGTCTGACCAAAAATTGGGGGAGTCAAAATCGACTCCCCCTTCTTCTCCAACCCTAATCCGGCGACCCACCCCGTCCCTGGCGAGTCTCCCCCACACTCCCCCCCATCCCCAGTGAGTCCCATGCAACTCCCCCCTTCCCCGGCGAGTCACCTGCAACTCCCCCTTCCCCGGGGGCCTAGCGACTGGAAAGGCATATGATGATTGGTGTTAAAACACAGCAAGGTACAACCTCATTGGAATGTGAGAGAAAAGAACGTGGTCCCTCATGAGTTGATTGATTAGGCTCTTGGTCCTCAGTGCACAGCTGACTACATGTCGTGGTTTCAAAGGAGGACTGTCAGATTCATCACTGATCCCACCCAATATGGCACTCTGGCACAGGGCTATCACTCGTCTTCATCCCGGGAGAGATTTTATGTAAGATTTATGTCGTTATTTTAATTTAAAAATTTCTTTTATTTTTTTTTCTTGCTATATCTTATACTTTATTAACATGGTTCAAATTTTGCAGGCTGAAAATCTTAGCGATATATATCATCTCGCTTTATCCACCTTACGGGCAAATCCAGGCCTCGGTGGTAGCTCTGAGGAAAAACTCTTGGAAATTGTTGATTAGAGTTTCAGTGCCCTGACTTTGGCCCCAAATTATATGAGCACTCAGAGAGATAGTGAGGTTCTTCAGAAAGACCACCGGAGTCAAGTGGATATATTGTGCTCACGCAGATAACAGTATCTCAGCCTACTGGAGGTGGAAGGAGGAGGCAACAACCGGGAATTCAAGATCGAAGATTGATAATTCATCCCTATCCGTCTCCGATGCAAGAAGATGATAGAGACCGTCAAAGTGATGAAGATTATTACATTAGGGGTGAGAAAGAAGGAGGAGAAGAAGAAGAGTCCCCTCCACCTCGTGTTTCTTCCCAAAAGAAAAAGAAAAAGGCCGAGGTTTGCAAGAGTGATAGAGTTTGTAAACCGGCCAACACGTATACTCCCGGTTCCATTAGGGGTAGAGGGAAGAAAAGGCCGTCCAAGTAGTTTCATTGTAGGACTCTTTGATGTGTATGAGGAGTAATTTGGATATTTTTATGATTTTGAACTCGTTAATGTTTATTAGTTGTAATTTGGATAATTTGGGAATTTGAATGCTTTTGAACTAGTTAGTTAATGTTTGTTATGATGTGTTTCGAATGTTTTTTTTTTTTTTTGACAATTTCCTGCGTGAAATTTGGTTTTGGTACTATTGTAATAGGTTGGGATTGGTTTAGAAATCAATCTTTTCTTTTTTTTCTAAGTTTATGTCCAAGGTCGGATTTCAGAAAAATCTAAGTATTTTTTTTAAATATTATTTTTTAATATGTCAAGGTTGGATTTTTATAATCCGACCTTCCATTAATCTTGATTAATGTAATTAATTTTTCATCATGAAAGAAATTCGAATTTTGTAAATCCGACCTAGGGTTAAAATCGGATTTCAGGAATTCGATCCCGATATTTTTTTCTCCAAAATTCTGTTTATATTCCTCTCTACTCCTATTTCTAGGGCTTTTTTTTTTTTTTTTTGATAAAAACTCCTTACCGCGAGGTTCGAACCTCTTCTTTTTAATGTCCCCATTTACAACATTGGGGTTATTAATGCAATTGAATATGAGCAACAAAACGTATAAAAATAATTTTATTGAAAGCCTTTAGATTTTATAAACTTTCTTCTCCACAAAGAAATGGCGAAAGAAAAATTTATACGAACATATTCCATGTCTTTTTTTTTTAGTATAAAAATATAATTGAAAAATTTTTATGAACACCTTTTTGTAGATTTCTCGGCTTTGATCTCCTTCTTTTATCATCCTGTCATTTTATTTTCTTTTTTAAAATTATTGAAGAATTATTACTCTTAGGTAAATTTGATCAGTCAAAAACAGTTACGGTACTTGTAATACTTCCGTATTCTTCTATGTCTTCCCTTCTTTTTCTCTCTAATGAATTTAATGGTTTTCATAAATGAAAGTTTGAGGAATTCATAACTTAAAAGTAGTAACAGTTTTGTATTCTAAATTTATTAACATATAATTTTCAATCGTAAAAGTTTTGTCATTTATCTCTCTTTCTTTTTTCTGGTTTCTACTCTCTACATTCTGCAAGTATCTGAGAACATTGGAGGTAACTCATTAATTACTATTGTTCATCTCCCCAGTTTTCTTCGAAAATTATTTTTATCTTTAGATTTGATAAAATTTATCTTCTTTTTTTTTTTTAAAAAAAAAATCATATTTAAGTTCATTTTGAGTTTGCTTATGAGATGAATGTAACAACTGTCCAATGGATGTTTGTTTAAGGGCCTAAACCTTCTTAAAAGGAGATCCATGTTGGGTTGGGTTTCCCAGGCTGAGTTGGATTTTATAAATTCTCACAATTCCAGACTTATAATGTTTCTTCTTGTTCCGCAATTCAGATGGAAAGATTGAAAAAAAAATGCGGAATCAACAAAATGGCAATTAAGATTTTGATACAGTTAATTAACTGACAATTAGATGAACCCATTTTAGATAAAGATTTTACACACATCAAAATCACATGTCAATTGTGACTAAATTCAAAAAATGACTTGAGATCTTATATATACCATGAAGAAATGACTATTCAAGTGGATGGGGATTTATATGGTATGTATATATATTTCGATTAATATATGTTCTCTGTTAATTATACTTTACTGATGAAATTTTGGACAATTGAAAATTTTGATTAGCGAAATCGTTAATTATTTCAGGGAAATTTTTTGTGGGAGGCTGAGGAGAAATAAATATGGAATAAGTTTTCCTCCAGGTTAAAGATACGGTATTTCTTGTTGCGTTTTTCTTTTTCTTTTTTTTTTTCCTTTCCTTCTTTTTGTTCATCCGTATTTCTCAATGAGGAAAATTACAATAGTCATGATGATTTTAATTTATTTATTTTCTCTTATGCTTGTATTTTTTTAATTATTATTATTATTTTAATTCTTTGTTTAACCAGATTGTACCATCGCACGCGACCGGAAATATGAAACTACTATTACTCTGTGTTTTCCTTGTCGTGAGTCTCATTGGCAGAGGTAAAGGTCCTTATCCATTTCATTCCATAATTGAACAACACAAAGAATATGACATTAATAGTGATATATAGATATTGAAATAATACTATCTCGCTTGAAAAAAATATATATAATGATCACATGACCTTGTGGATATTAGTTTTGTCATTTTATTAGTAACCAAATGGGTATTCTACATGGTAAAATGGTCTATGCAAGGTTTATAATTTAACTAGTACTCTCTCCGTACTAAAATTATTATTCGATTTGAGTTTTCATTTTTAGTTCAAAATGTACTAAAAGTGAAATCTCAAACTGGACAATAATTTTGGGACGGAGGGAGTAATAATCAAATAAAGCCCTTTGTTATTATTATTTTAATTGTACGTAACAAAGTAAATTATTTCTCCTTGAGTAAAAAATAAATAAATAAAATTTATTCCACTTCATTTTATAACTGCCATTTCCTGAAATTCTGATGTAGTTTCTCTCACTCGGAATTGGCCTTTTCAGGCAATTCATGCAGTTTTAAGAAACTCCAAATTACCCAATCCGAAACTGGGAAAATCTACCAATTTTCGTATGTTGAATACACGGTAACAGTAACAAATCCTTGTAACTGTGCACAAAGTAATGTAGTGCTGGGAAGCCCTGGATTTCGATCATTCACGCCGGTAGATCCTGCGGCAATGACATTCAATGAGTTTGACTTTACTTGTCATCTCAACAGAGGATTACCCATTCTTCCCTTCAAATCTTTCAGTTTCAATTATTCATGGGTTATTCCAAAAGACTTCATACCTTGTCAAAGCTCTACATGTCCATGACAAATTAGCAGTTTTGTACTATATCTTCTTCCCAATTTTCTTTTCATACTATTGCTTATTATTGAATACTAGGCTTGTCTTTGTCGCGCGTTGCGCGACCAGTTTGTATTATATAATTATTATACTGTGTTCGTAATCAAAAAGTAATGCTACAGTGAAAGTATAAAAATAGTTTGTTTTATTGAATTCTATGTCAATAATTTGAATTACAATTACTTAATCTTTTTATTATGAAATGTAGCTTGTTTTTTATCTTTAACTTTACTTTGTATTCTATTCGTTTCTTTAGTCGATAAGACTATTTGTATTCACCAAATCGGGAAGAAGTAAAAGGTAGTACTCGAGCTTTATGAATTTCTATATTAGGAGCTCATAAATTAGGATCGGTTGCTACAAAAGAATCAAAGTAGTAGTCTTAGGAGGCGAAGAAGCCTTGTTTTATCGGGTAAAGTGAGCTTGGAATGAACCACTTTCCCATTGTTTTGGGCTTGTCTTGACAGATGGCGGAATTACTTTAAGTGCAGCATTGCAAAGAATAACAATAATAGAACTATTTGTATAAAGGCTAGATTTTAAGCCTGCACAGGATTATCAAAGAATCACTTGTCAACACTATCATCAGACCAGGTTTGTGGGAAAAGGTTTGACAT
This sequence comes from Oldenlandia corymbosa var. corymbosa, assembly GCA_949775105.1. Lineage (NCBI taxonomy): Eukaryota > Viridiplantae > Streptophyta > Magnoliopsida > Gentianales > Rubiaceae > Oldenlandia > Oldenlandia corymbosa. The sequence continues at coordinate 5,838,411 of OX459119.1, read as the reverse complement.
ATGGAACCATTGGTGCAAAAAATAGAAATGGAGACCAGAAACTAATGCCTAATTAGCAGTAAAAATAAAAGTATAGGGATGTACGCCAAAAAAATTCCAAACCTATTAGTTGACCATGACTTTACTGAGCAAGAGTCAAGTAGTCGCATAAGATCAAACTCAATGAAATTATTTTTCGCCATACTATTTGTTGAGCAAATCTTAAGAATCAACTAAGTGTGTGTGAAGCATAGTTCATAGTTGTTTGGCGAGTAGCTGAAGAATATGCACCAATGAAAGTTGTTCCAGATAGATGAAGAAATTATGTAGTAAATGATAAAAAGAAAATTAAGGATAAACAATAGAAACGTTTATGCGCAAAGTTATAGAAGAATGTTTTTTTCCTTCTCTGAAAGGTCTTCTAGAATAACATAATAGATTCCTGTTTTTGACATTTAGTGGGTAAAGAAGCTCGAAATACTTATCTTTTTTCTCACTATCAACCAAATGAATGTTGGCATAGATTGCAAGAAGCATAGTAAGGCAGAGAAGCAAAAGCCACCAGAAAGTCTTACAAAACAAAGTTTTTTTAAATGGTACAGAGACAGTGATTATCTTTTCCTAATATACCTACCCCTTTTAATTGCAAATTCTTCGCTAGTTTTATCTGTATCTGGTACAATCAGTGAAGTTCCTGAACCTGAAGAACAACAAAAAGGCAATGAGCTTTACATATGAAGTAATGCAGTATGCTCTATGCTTAGTCAATCCAAAGCAGAAGCGGGTAGCTTCTCCCCAAAGCATTCCCAATCATCAGGTACTAATATTAAGATGAGTAGCCAAGTGTTCAGCATTTTATTTGCCTAGTAAAGTAAAATTTACCACAAATAAACTATCATAATCACGACATCAAGTTAGTGGCTCACTAATGCATGTAGCAAATCCGTATGCTATCATTTTTTTTCCCCTTACACTAAGAGCCTTATCATGCTACTAAAGTACATATCAAAGAGAGCCTAGGCGTATTAATTAGAGAAAAATATCCAAATCTAGACATGGAGGTAATTTCTCAAGGCTAATCAACTTTTTTGAACCATAGACATATAAAGAGATGGCATTTTAGTTCTTTATTATAAAACAGTCAAATATTAGAAACATAAAGTCCGAAAAAGAGTACATTACAATATCACAAGTATATAAAGTCAGTAAAAGAAGTACAAATTTTGGTGTAGATATCTAGTGGAGTGAGGATTTATGACAAATTTTAGTCCCAATTTGATGCAATGTTGTTGCGATCGTATACTAAACTATATTTGATTAGTCTTCCATGTGATTCACTTTGTTGACAGTAAAGGAACCTCTGTAACCCAATTAATTTTAAAGTGATTGATAATGTATTCTCATATAGATCACATTTAGGAAACAACAACAAAGAATGTCTACCAGTTCAATAAACCAAAATTTTATGTGTTCAAACCTAAGGCATAAAAAGGCCTCCTTTCCACTTCAATTTTCACTTTGCAATTATATAGGTTCAAAACAAACCAGGTTTGGTGGAGACAATATACAACACACCAATGCAAACATGATCATATCCCTAAAAATAGTAAGTCATGAGAACTTTTACCGAGGTTGAAAGGTCTGCACCTTTGTCCAACTAACATAAGATAAATTGACATGAAACTAATTGATCAGAAAATATTCCATATTCCCTGTACATTTAAAATTGGTTTGAAACACAAAAGAAGAACAAACATTCAGCCAGTTCAATAGGATTCAAAAATAGAAATTTTAAAAAGGAACTATCTTGCAAAGGTCCTTATAATATGGCTCAGGTTCCATAATTCTGCTATTTCTTGTGACAATATTTCTCTATTTCTTACTCTCTTTATAATTCTTCATATTCTGAAAGAGTTCAATTCGATGACTAACCGGCAACAACCTAAAACAAACACAATTACATGAATTCTGCTAGATTAAATAGAATTCAGCAACTCAAACATTCTCGTAAAATCTTATCTTTCCATCCAAAATCATAACCATATGTGAATATTGAGATCAAAACTTCAAATTTGTTTTAATATAAAAGATATGAAAGGGAAAAATAAAATCAGTATTACCTATGGTAGGAAAGAGATTTTCGAAGGTATCTGGAGTAAAGCTGAGCAAATGACTACTTTTTTCTACTCCAGAATCCCCAATCAACAATAACTTGAACAAGTAATCAAATTCTTACGAGGAGGACGACGAAGACGATACCATCTCCACGAAATTTAATTGGAACATCCATGAAAAAAAAACAGATTAGGCAACCTGAAAAAATAAGAAAAAATTAGGACCAAGTGAAATTCAGTGAGCACAGACAAGATTAGATATCATTCAAGATTTCATGATGCAGTAACTATTTCCCTATTGAATGGCAAAAGCAGAATCAAAACAAATCATAATAAAAAGAGAACTACACCAAAACAAACCTTTTGGAGAATATAATAATTCAGGAACTGCGGAGAGCCCCAGCAAAAAAGTCCTTTTGATTATCCTTGGCATTTGATGTGGTTTGGTGTCCTCTTTTTGCGTGGAGAGCTCTCAACAGAAACAAATAGCGGAAATTATGCAATTCTGGTTTCTACCCTATTAGAAAGTTCTGCAATGTAAACACCAACAAAAATCAACAATAAAAAGAAGAAGAAAAGATTAGAAGTAGACTCCAAGGAAAAAGAAGCAACAGCAATAGTACAGAAAGACCGAACTTTTTTTTTCCAGTGAGTGAGTTGGTGGCACAATCCACGATAGTAGGGACAGAAGAGGAAAAAACCCTCTGGAAGATCCGGTGAGCGACTCTTCGCAGTAATAGAATTAGAGCCCAAATAGAAAAAAAAAAGTAGAAAAAGTAGTGTATATAGAACAATGTTCAAATCTTGTCTAGCACCACGATCTATGATCGATCAAGATTAGAGCCCCTTCCTCTTCTCGTTACTGCTCTTTATCTTCCTCTCCAACAGTCTCACCGGTGAAGGTTGCAAAATCGAATCCATGGACTCAATCGACAAACGTTCCGACGATAAACTTCAACAACTTTGCATGGAGGTTATGGTGATTAGCGGAGGCAATTCAATTTTGAATGTAGTCTTTAGCGGCAGTTTGATTTTTTAGCCGCAGCTATAGTTTTAGTCGCGGCGGAAGAACTGCGGTTCCAATTCGTGTCTGTAATAATTTTTTATATATAATCCTTCGGTCCCAAAAACGGTGGAAGTATTAGCGTAAATAGAGGTCTTAAAAAAGAGGGAGGAGGCTAAAAAACAAGAAGGAAAAAAGGAAAGATGAAGCGCAAGTATAATCTGTGGTCATTTTGTTTCGGGATTCAACAAAATTTCTTTTTAAAAAGAAAACATTGATACAAAAACGTTGTCGTTTTCATTGTTGGGAATAAAATAAGGGTATAAAATGACGTTGTTTTTATATCTGGAGATTTTTTTTTACCAAAAATTCAGATTTTTTCTCATTCATTAATTTGAAATTCAATTTATGCATTCTCCTTTTTGCCCCCAATAAGTCGCTGACGTCATATCAAGGCCATCCGACGTACGAGATCAATTTGAAGGTGGCCCGGAATATTTCTTGGGCATTTAATTTCTTGCCTACTGTGCCTTTATATTAAGTATAAGGATAATACAGATCTCGAATAATTTTTTTTATATAAAATAAAGGTATTCTTTTTGTCCAAAAATATGTATCATTTTATTATACTTGTCAAGATTTATTCACTTTTTTAGTCTTTTAATAATAGATAAGATTCATTGTAATATTTATGTTTATTTCATCGTTGTACTATGGTTTTACATCAGAATTATGATTAGATTCTTTTTCTAGAAAAAATATTTGTACGACAGTTCTTCTTTTGAGTAAGTTTTAAGTATTGTCATATATATATATATATATATATATATATATATATATATATATTTTGCAGAGTACATTTCATTTATTGACCTTTTATTTTTTTCTAGTGGACCGAAATTTATATCTACCCTTAAATATAGCTTGAAACAGTGTAACTTCTTGACAAAATTACAACTCAGCATGAAACAGCCTACAACTGTTCAAAGGGCTCATATTTTAGTTTGTTTTATATTTTCTTTGTCCTTTTCTCATTTTCTGGATTGCCAAGGAAGCATATTCCAACATCATTTTTTGTTTCCCTTTTTCTTTTGCATTTGGTTCTTCAGTATAATTATAAATTCCTTTTTTTTTTTTTATGTAACCCCAAGAGTTAATTCTATATTGCGTCTTTACTTTATAAATGATACATATGTGTTGTCAGTGTGCAAAATTCATTGAATAGGTTACTTTAGCATCCTTACTTTCAACAAAAAAAAACATTTTTCTTTTAACACACTTTGATCAATCTAAGATTTTCAAGGCGATAATGTAAATTGAAAACAGAAAATTTTACCAAATAGCTTTATATAGTAAAATAAAAGAATGTACAATTTGAAAGTTCGATCTTAGTTATGTAACTAAATATGAATACCTATATTACAAGAATTCACGTCCTAAAATTTAAAAGAGCATTAGTTTAACACTGTTTACTATTCATATGGTACAAAAAAGAGGAATAAGAAAGTAGTAGTGGTTTGTTCCCCTTTCATTAACGTACATTAGATCAGATTTTTTTGTATTGCTTACTCCTTTTCCCATGGTTAAAATAATTCGGTCCGATTTTTTGGCTACTACATATATATATATATATATATATATATATATAAATCCCCAAACAATAACATCTAACAAAAAAATTGAAGTAAGAAAGATTTTAATTTGATTCGTTCACTGTTATTTTGTAAATCACCAACAAAATAATCATTTGACTTATAAATATTTATGAGAGGATAAATAATTCTAAATGACTTGTGTCTATGGAAAATGTTTGTTAGTTGTTCTGCAAATATACAGTACTAGGTAGAGTGTTGGTGTGAGAAAAAGTTTAGGGAGAAATTTTGTTAACGTCTTCAAAATTTTTATTTCACTTAAAACAATATTATTAGGGTGTTAGTGAATGGATCTTAAGTAGCAAACAATGCACTACTAAGATATTGGATGCATGTCTTATAGAGTGAGTAATTTTCAGTAGTGGAATTTAATTTCTGGGGATAAATCACGTTGATTTTGCACATTTAGGAATAAAGAGTTTGTGCTATGGATGAACCGATTGAGTATTACTCCCCTGTCCCAAAAAAACAGTCCACATTGAGTTTTGAATTTTATTCTATTTTTAGTACAAATTTAAAAAACTCAATGTGGACTATTTTTTTTTTTTGGGACGGAAGTAATATAAAAAAATTGTTGCAGGAGCGTAAATTTCAAAGCTTTGTCCAAAACATAATATGTGACACTGAAAGCTAGTTGAAACCCAAGTCAGATATTTTATTTTTTTTTCTATAACCTAACAAACAACAACAAAGAAACATTTCTTCCGACCCAAAAAATAATTTACAAACAACAATTACGTTTGCTACAAACAGGAAAAATGCTGTTGAATACAATGTATATATAAACTGTATTTGTCACTCTATCACTATTTCAGCACCATCCACTAGATTGTCCTCCACCAACTTCTTAGTTTCACCTTCTATAAATATTGGATACTGGATGAGGAGTGTCAACAATATAGGAAATCCCTGAGTAATTCACAATTATTGTGATAAGATATCACATGGATCACTTTTCTACACCAATTTTGATTAGCAAAATCGTTAATTCTGGGAAAGGTTTTGTGTGAGGCTGAGGAGAAATGAATTTGGGATGAGTTTTCATCCAGGTTAAAGATATGGTATTTTCTAACCTGACTATTTCAAGCTATATATATGATTTGAATTAACAAGTTCCACAGCGGCCATTGTCTTTTCATTTGTAAATCACTTGTTCTTCTCAGTTTTTTTTTTTTTTTCTTCTTCTTGTAATTGTTTTTTTTTCTTCATCTTGTGTGTGTGACTGTGTGTGTTCATCCGTACTTCCCAATGGGGGAAATTAAACAAGACCTGATGATTTTTATTTATTTTTATTTTCTCTTATGTTTGCTTTTTGTTTTAATTTTTAACCAGATTGTACAATCACACGAGTCAAAAATATGAAGCTACTACTAGTGTGTGTTCTTCTCGCTCTTAGTCTCATCGGCAGAGGTAAATGTCCTATCCATTTCATTTCATAATTAAACAACACAAAGCATATGTAACCCTCAACATTATAGCAACGTCAAAATGCATAATTTATATATTGGAAATCACTGAGCAATCACAATACTTGCATACAAGTATTAGAAACAAAAACCACATTTAAGAGAAAGCACCACCATTTGCCATGTAACATTTCCATATCATATTTTTAAAATAAATTTTTATTTCCACATCTCCTAAACTTAAAAGGCAAATGCAGTCCAAATTTATTTCCACCTCCTATTTTCATCCAAAAAAAGAAAGAACCACGGGTTCATAAAAAACCCAAATCCTCATCCCCATCGCCATGACAATTGACTCAATCAATCCCTTCTCCACAATTAAAAAAAAAAATTCCTCATCAATCATCAATTGAGAATATGTGGTGAAATATACTCCTTTCCTATTAGCATGTTCAATTTTTTCATTAGTGATGATCAACTACATCCTAATCGGATAAAATTTTAACTTCAAAAAATATTCTCTTTACCTCTCTATATAAACACAAAAGAAAAAAAAAATCTCAATGATCTTGCTTCGGCCATTGTGGTGGTGCCATTACAGGTATTAAAATTTAAATGATTTTATTTCCACAGATAATTGGTTTGGCTTTTATTATTTTTTATTTTTCCCGTTCAAGAATAGTGTTATTACTATTATTTTTATGCGTCCATCCATTACAGCTACCAGAGCCGTTGTCAGGTAGTATGATGTGATTTCTTATTTGGTTAGTTAGTTTAGAATTTTTGTATGATTTTATTTATGTTTGGATTGAATTGATTGATTGGGTTTTTGTTACAAAGTGTGGTTTTTTAAATTTATTTTTTATGTTTCATTCAATTAGCGTGGTTTTCTTTTTTTAACTATGGAGTCTCAGGTTTTTTTCCGTATATGGCCAGTTATGAAGTGTGTTTTTTCTTTGTTTAATTGTTTTTGATTTTGTTTCATACTCCCGGTTGACCAATTATTATTATTGTTATTATTATTATTTTATTTGCAAATGAAAGCACTATTTTTTGTGTTCGGAGTTTCAAGAATATACTTTTTTGGATTTGGTTTTTGGAATTTTTTTAGTTCCTCATCATATAAATAATTCAGGTCGCTTCTTTTAACTAATTTGTGGGGAAGCCTTTTATGAATTTGAGGTGGAGAGGGAAGGAATGATGTTTTTACGTTTATTTGTGTTTTTATATATCATTTTTACCTACAGAAAAAAAAATAAAAATTCTCAAATTTTAATGGGCTATCTTTTACTCTTTTTTTTTATTTGCCATGGTGAGGTGAGTTCTTTTTTGTTATATCTTGAAACATATGCAAATTTACATTATTTTCATTTTCATATTTGTGATCAACCAGTTTCAATAATTAACCAGTATTAAAATCATATTTTTGATATTTTACTACCTATAAACTTTTGAAAGAAATATTTCCAACAATTAAGCGTATACCCTTTGGAGGAATCTAACTACAAAGCTATTATAAATCTTCAAAACTAAGTATTGATTTGGCACAACCAATGGAGAACATCAATAAATTATCTTCCTAATATTTAAACTTATTAGGATGCTTTTATATCTTTTCTAGCATTTACTTCAAGACGTATATTTGATCAAGTTTATTTATATTTAAGAAGTAACACTTATAAAACATTTCTAAAATCTTCAAACATTTTTAAAACGTACCAGGCCAAATACAATTTATTTTTATGCCAAATACAAGTATCACACATATAAAACATTTCTAAAATTCTTCAAATATTTCTAAAATATATCGGACAAAATACAAAATATTTTTTTTCCAGATACAAATATTTCTAAGATCTACAGATATATTGGACCAGGGTCGCGCATTGCACGACCAAACATCACTAGTATATATATATGAGAATGACTATAGTCTAGTCGACTGGATAGTTCAGTCAATAATATTAATCGTTAGATCAGAAAGAAACCATCCTACCCGTAGAATCAAATAAAAAGCAACCTGATCCTAATATAAGGTAACTACATAGGACTGTTTTTTGATCAGCTTAAAACAAAATTACCGGATTACCTTTCTTTCTTTTTCTTTTTTTTCTCTTTTAATGAAGCTTTCGTCTTTGATAATTACGAACAATCTTCATGGAATAATCCTTTCAAAACTGCATCCATTTTTCATCGGTCAATATTTTTCATCAATCAACGCATATGCAGGTTGCTTTTGAACAACTTTCACAACCATTCAATATCCATAAGAACAAACATTTTTTTTTTCTTTCACCACAATGCTAAGATGCAGAAAATAAAAACTCCCAATAACAATTAAGATCATTGTCAAAAATAGTCACTTCTTGATCATTGATTTCAATATACGAAAACCACTTACTTGAAAATAATATTTGAAAACGAGAAAGGAATAGATAATTATCTCCAAAATATTTACAATCCACAAAGTCATTAAAATTTATCATCCGAAGATTTCTCACAAATCAAGAAATTTCCGCATAATTGCTTGTTTATTAAACATGAACACTGGAATACCTTTTGTTCTCAGGCTCTTTAAAAGGAATCGAGAAAAAAAAATACAAACCAATAATTAAACAAATGAAATAGGATTCTGGAAAATTGAGTATAAATGATAATGATTTTTGATCAATTAGTCTGGGCATGAGCGGAAAGAAGAACTTGAAGATAGATGGTCAGTTTATGAAACTTTTAAAAAGTAAAAAATTATAGAAGGGTTGTTTTGTAATTTCATATTATATTTTCATTTAATTGATAATAAGGGATTTATTAGGATACTTTTCACTCCATAATTATAGATGACATGTCAAATTTTAATTGGATGTCACTTAACTGAATAGTTCAGTTAAAAAGTAATGACTGGACCATAGAATTTCCCACACTTATATAGACACACACACACATATGTATATACTAGTGATGTCTGGTCGCGCACTGGCCCAATATATCTGTACATCTTAGAAATATTAGTATGTAGAAAAAAAATATTTTGTATTTGGCCCGATATAGTTTAGAAAGATTTGAAGAATTTTAGAAATGTTTTATAAGTGTGGTGTTTGTATTTGGCATAAAAATAAATTGTATTTGGCCTGGTATGTTTTAGAAGCGTTTGAAGATTTTAGAAATGTTTTATAAGTGTTACTTCTTAAATATAAATAAACTTGATCAAATATATGTCTTGAAGTAAATGCTAGAAAAATATAAAAGCATCCTAATAAGTTTAAATATTAGTAAGATAATTTATTGATGTTCTCCATTGGTTGTGCCAAATCAATACTTAGTTTTGGAGATTTATAATAGCTTTGTAGTTAGTTTCCTCCAAAGGGTATACGCTTAATTGTTGGAACTATTTCTTCCAAAAGTTTATAGGTAGTAAAATATCAAAAATATGATTTTGATACTGATTAATTGTTGAAACTGGTTGATCACAAATATGATAATAGAAATAATGTAAATTTTCATAGGTTTCAAGATATAGCAAAACAGAACTCACCTCACCATGGCAAATAAAAAAAAAATAAAAGATAGCCCATGAAAATTTGAGAATTTTTATTTTTTTCTGTAGGTAAAAATGATGTATAAAAACACAAATAAACGTAGAAACATCATTCCTTCCCTCTCCACCTCAAATTCATAAAAGGCTTTCCCATAAATTAGTTAAAAGAAGCAACCTGAACTATTTATATGATGAGGAACTTAAAAAAGTCCAAAAACCAAATCCAAAAAAGTATATTCTTGAAATCCCGAACACAAAAAAAAAAAAACGTGCTTCATTTGCAAATAAAGTAATAATAATAATAATAATTGGTCAAGTGGGAGTATGAAACAAAATCAAAAACAATTAAACAAAGAAAAAACACACTTCATAACTGGCCATATACGAAAAAAAAACCTGAGACTCCATAATTAAAAAAAGAAAACCACTTTAATTGAATGAAACATAAAAAATAAATTTAAAAAACCACACTTTGTAACAAAACTCAATCAATCAATTCAATCCAAACATAACTAAAATAATACAAAAATTCTAAACTAACTAACCAAATAAGAAATCACATCATACTACCTGACAATGGCTCCGGTAACTGTAACGGATGGATGCATAAAAATAATAGTAATAACATTATTCTTGAACGGGAAAAATAAAAAATAATAAAAGCCAAACCAATTATCTGTGAAAATAAAATCATTTAAATTTTAATACTTGTAATGGCACCACCACAACGGCCGAAGCAAGATCAATGAGAATTGTTTTTTCCTTTGTGTTTATATAGAGAGGTAAAGAGAATATTTTTTGAAGTTAAAATTTTATCCGATTAGGATGTAGTTGATCATCACTAATGAAAAAATTGAACATGCTAATAGGAAAGGAGTATATTTCACCACATATTCTCAATTAATGATTGATGAGGAATTTATTTATTTTTTTAATTATGGAGAAGGGATTGATTAAGGAGTCGATTGTCGTGGCGATGGAGATGCAGATTTGGGTTTTTTATGAATCCGTGGTTTTTTTTTTTTTGACGAAAATAGGAGGTAGAAATAAATTTAGACTGTATTTGCCTTTTAAGTTTAGGAGATGTGGAAATAAAAATTTATTTTAAAAATATGATGTGGAAATGCTACATGGCAAATGGTGATGCTTTCTCTTAAGTGTGGTTTTTGTTTCTAATATAGTAAGATATGTGTGTGTGTGTGTGTGTATATCATTTGTGAAAATGCATAATGAAATCACATAATGTGTATATTAAAAGTGAGTTTTTGTGAATACTAGTTATTTTTTTGTGTAATTTAACATGTAATCAAATAAAACCCTTGTTAGAGTTTCAACTCTCTCATAACAAAGCAAAGTCTCTTCCTCCATAGGGTAGAAGTAATTTATTTCATTTTATCTTGTTATTGCGATTCATGAAATTCTAATGTGGTTTCTCTTATTCGGAAATGATTCTTTCAGGCAATTCATGTAATTTCAAACAATTGAAAGTTACTCAATCTGAAACTGGAAAAATTTACCGCTTTGCATACGTAGAATATACAATAACAGTTACAAACACTTGTAACTGTCCGCAATGTAAAATAGTGCGGAGGTGCCCTGGATTTCGATCATTCACCACAGTGGATGCTGCTGCAATGACATTTAATAAACTCGATAATACTTGTCATCTCAAGGGAGGATCTCCCATTCTTCCCAATAAATCTTTCAGTTTCAATTATGCATGGACTATTCAGAGGGACTTCGCACCTTCTCAAAGCTCCACTTGTTCATGAAAAATTAGCAATTATGCAATATATCTTTTTGCCAATATTCTGTATTCATTATTGATTGATAAAGACTTTGAATAATTTTTTTTATATAAAAATATATTCACATTGTCTCAAAATGATTATTTTATTTATTTTACTTGTCACTTTTTTAGTTAGCGGAGTACAAAAAATTAAAATTGACTGGACTTTTTATAGCCTTAATTTTAGTAGTCTACTTGTACGTAAAATAGATAGTTGGACACAAAGCGTTCCACGAAGAGGCAAAAACGCATGGCTCTTTCAGTTCGTCATCCTCATTCGTTTTTCTTTGCTATCAGTGCCAGGGTAACTTGCTGATCATTCTCTTAGGAATGCAATAATCATTTTGCAAAATTCAAATTTATTTCCTATGCCTTCCTTTGAGTTTTCAATGTAGCCGCCTGTCAAACTGCTTATTTCTCTCCTGTCAGAAGATATAGAACAATGACCGCTAAAAACAAAAAACAAAAAACAAAAAAACCACTAGGTTTTTTTGAGGTTTTTTTTTTTTTTTAAAAAAAAAAAGAATAGTCAAGGTTCCAAGAGAATAAGTTAATGAGATGCATAATATAGCCTATAATTTGGCAAAATGTAATAGTGTAGGTTTATGTGATAATATATAAGTACTCCCTCCGTCCCATAATTATTGTCCAGTTTTACTAAAATGAAAGATTTTATTTTTGGTCAAACTTAACTATATTTTACCTTAAACAACCGGATATACCCCTACATAAGTAATTGTTTAACCACTAAGATTTTATGGATAATACTTTTTATTAAGAACAAATGTGTAACTTGATCCATAAAAAGTCAAATTGGACAATAATTTTGGGACAATTTTTTGGGAAAGTGGACAATAATTATGGTACGGAGGGAGTACCAATTTTCCTCAAATTATTTTTAACTAAGACTATCTAGTAATTTACCTTCAAGGATTTATTGAAGAGTTTATGCTATGGATAGTTCGATTGAGCATTATAAGCATTGTGATTGAAGGGTAAATTTCAAAGTTTTGTTGTCAAAACCACCTTTGAAATTGAAAGCTACCAGAAACCAAGTCAGAAAAAATTACTCCCTCCAACCCAGAAATTAAGTCCAAAAGAGAAAAACAATTACATTTGCTACAAACAATGTATATTTGCTACTCTATCACCATTTCAGCACCATGCGCTAGAGTCTCCTCCAGCAACTTCTTAGTTTCAACTCCTAAATTATTGGTCATCCATGGTGGTTGTTCTTGTTCACTAAAATAATCTCTCTTGGAATTATTGACGGTCAATTTCTTCAGACACTTACACATTCGTACCAAGTCCACCGCGAACTCAACTTCGTTCGCCCTTTTCCAATTGAAATCCGTCAATGTCATGTTTTTCAGACGCCGGTGACAGTACCGGATTACTCGCATCTGAAAGCGTTTTCTGGCTTCTAATCCGACTGGAATGGCTTTCTCCACTTGGTTCTCATCTACAACTTTTTCGTCAAACAGCTTAATGGACAAATTAAACAAGAAAAGACACTCCTTAACACATACCACGAAAAATACCAGACTTACACCAGAAATCGTACTAATACACATATCAAGTCATTTGAGACATCTCAGGGGAGGGAAAATCGGGCAAAACAGCGGGAGACGAACAAATTTCTGACGAGAAATATTCACCACCATCTTTCTAGAATTTGGAAAATAGATTAACATAGGAGAATTTAGGACTTCGGGTTTTGAATTGACGAAGAACTTTTCTTCTGATTCTGTATTTTTGTAAAGTCAATCATGTACAAGTATTTGGCTAGTATATATATACATTTTGTACTAACTGCCTAAGCGTGCTGATCACGCCTAATCTAACTGTCAATTATTTATACAACTAGTCCCTGAAGTATTTTCAAATTGCCACATCATCTAATTTACAAAAACCAACTAAGGCGGGAAATCTAAGGCGGCTGAAATACAAACTGTCTTTCAGCATCTCGATCATTAACTTTTACAATCTTCTCCAATAGATAAGAGTATACTCCATGAACTAAGTGTTTCCGCGTAAAATGTCGAAAAAAAATTATGATCCATCGAAACCTATGACAGGCAAGGGACATCCTGAAAACGAAATTCCAGACCAAACACAAGATGTCGAGGAAATCCCATGTACTGACACGAGACTAGGAGCATCCGAAATTTTCAGTTTTCTCAAATCCCAACAAGAACCTATGGTCAAAGACTTGAGGGATTTAGCACTAACAATCTTCAACTTCTTCAAACCCATTCCGCCTTTTAAATACAAGTGTTGGAGAAACAGAGAGTTGCGCAAAACGTAATCCATCAGCTCCTTCCCAATTGTGAAGTTGACCAGCTTTAAGGATGTTAACGAAGCGAAACAGCTTCTGTTTGGTGACAGCAATTTCTGCACAGAAGGAAAATTATAACAATAGGATGAAAAATCAGGGATTAGAAGATCATCATCATCCCCTGTTTCCTGAGGATGCATATGTTTGTGAAATACCAGAGAAGGGATATTGCCAGAAGCCACCAATTCAAGAATATGGATTTCCCTTTGCACAGCGAAATTAACCCAATCAGAAATCAGGGCGTCCGTAACATTACGGGATCGGAGCTTGAGACAATTTCTTAACTTATTTACATTGATGCCCTGATGAAGTGTTAAAGCTTCAGTTGTTGAAGAATGAAAGAAGCATCATCTCCAGCATGCTGGTCAAAATCTATACCAGAATCATCATCAGAATCATTATCAGTGTGACCAAAATCGAAAGCTAAGTCACGGGTCGCGAATCTCCATAAATACCTCCATCTCCAAGCCAGGACACTGGTCCGGGCTGCTTCGGCAACAGTTAAGAAGGACAGAATTATGAGGATGAGCTCATCCGGCAAATTGTCTATGTCACAAAAAGTCTTACCAGGTTTCTTTCTCCTCGTATAGATGACAAGGGTTCATGGGATGATGTTTAATTTTGGTCTCAAATTTGCTTCCGGAAATCATATATATATAATATAGGGAAATTCTATGTTCTAGTCATGAATTTTTTACTAAATTATTTAGTTATAGTTTATCCAATAAAAGTCACTATAAGTTATTATAGGGTGTGCAACACCATATCAAAATCCTATTAAGATTAATTTATTTTATCTTTAGTAATTTACTAATTAACCGGTTAAGTTCCATCAAAAAATTGGACTTCTGTTTCATCTAGAAGTTTCATATCTCCACCAACTTCACAATTAAACAACTTCTCCACTAACTTCACTATTAAACAGCTATGTGCCAGTAGCATCAATCTCGTCAATAAAAATTATGCAAGGATAATTATACCTGTTAATCGAGTCGTTTATTACTGATTCCAAATTATAGAAAATTCTTCTCCTATTATAGAAAACGTTACAAGCATAACACCATCGAATTCATGAACTCTTTTTCCCTTTTTTTTTTTTTTTCAGATTTGTAGGTTTCAAATTCATGAGTTTTGACATCAGTCAATAAGCTAAAAAATTAGAGCAAGAGAAGGAAAAAAGAGAATGTTGCTCTTCAGGTTTTTTACAACATTTTTTCAATCTTCCAGTTAAAACCCAAACACGAAGAAATATACGTTCCTACATCCCAAACTGAGTTCATCAGTTTATTCTAAAAAGGAAAAGAGAGAACGAATAAGCATGGCTAGCTGGAATCACTCAAGTATATATGAGAAACAGTGGTGACCCATACAAGAAGATTATTCGTCGCACTATCGCCATTTTTTGAAACCATCAGGGAAGCTAACGGTGGCACAGAGATAAGCCAATCTCCAACTGAAAAGACTTCAAACACCAAGAAACTTAATGAATTTAATGAAAACTATTTCGGTCAACTAATTTTTCATTATGTTTGGAAAACAAAAAAAAAATTGAAAATTGAATAACCTACTATGGCTCAATAGAACTTTGTTTGCCGGAACAGCCAATTGAGTGGTTTGGTGGGGGATAATATTAACTATTTAATTTTGGACGATTAGGCCACACAGAAGTTTGAAAAATCATGGAGACTCATGTTATTGGAAGGAACCTATTGCATCGGTTGCGGGTAGTTTTAGGAATTATAATATATGTGTAGGACTATTTTTTTTTATGTTATATCTCATCTAATATTACGGCTATAATGATCTTTTATCATCCAACGACTCATATTAATGAATGGACAGTTCAGTCCTCTCATATATATAGGAATATATATATATATATATATATATATATATATATATATATATATATGTGGACAGCCAGAGTGAAATTTACTTGTTATGAGTAAACATGGTCGTATTAGGAACAGGTTTGATCACCGCCTTTATATCAACAGGTTTTATGCCTTCCCGTTGTACAACTTCAATTGTGATTAACAGAACAAAACTAGCAATACTACCAACAAATTTTTGTATTTTATCCTGAGAAAATGTCCAATTCCAGATGCATAAACGCAGGAACCCACTAGTTTAAAAATATGAAATTCCGCACAAAAGAACGACTTCAAAGAAAAGACTCCAAAGTTTGATTTATTTGAAGCTTGTTCTAATAATTTGTCCAAATTATTTAATGCAGAGAAGAAGAAAAAAAAATTACATAGAAACTTAAAATCGGGTTCCCATAATAATACATACAAGTCACTCTAATGACATACAAACTAGTAGTTGTTTGATACATTAAGCCAAGTAAACCTACAATGTCATTAGGCATTTGAATGCTTTAGGATTTGAGTCGTGTCCTGACGGAGAGAGTAGATATTAAAGGATCAAGCTTTTGACTGCTCTGGAGAGAGCTCAGATTTGGAAACTATTGCATCTCCGTTTGTGTGGGTGCGCATCATCCATTTTACAGGTTCCGGAAAAACACAAGGAGGTACTTTAAATATTTGCATAGCCCAAGGTGTTATTTCAGATACCAAAAGGGGGCTTCATGTAAGACAATGATTTGTCAGAGAAATGTTACAGGAAATTTTAACCGGAAATGAATCATAACCGTACATATTTATACATTTCATCTGTCGCAAGTTTGAAGGTGCAATCATTATGTCATTCTGTGTATTGCTTAAAAATGAAGAACCTAGCATTGCCGGTCAAGATTAGCTCGCTCCAACTTCAACTGAAACCCAGGCCTCAGTTTTCAGATTACCTTCATGATGATCCACAATGAGTAAGCACCTATCATATCATTTCCATTTTTTGGTAAACAAAGTATATAATAATAGAGCTTTGATATTCTGATGGAGTTCCGGATGCCATAATGGTGGCCTCCTTTTCCTAAAACAATAAAAACTTCATTTATTTTTCTGAATTTAAGAATAATAATAATAATATTGAATCTTTTCTAAATGAAACTTTCTTCATTTGAAAGCAACACTATTGATCCTGATAAAGCGAATTTCGATCATATTTTTATAATATTCACATACCTTTTTCAATGGAACTTTTCTTAGAGAAATTTTTTTATCTTAAAGAAACCGTATTTAAGATTCTAAATTGGAATGGAGAAGTTTTCCTTGTGCATCTTTTAGAAAAGGGTATTGATAAATTGAGAGTAAAAATGTTAAATAAAGAGCATTTTTTTTCCTAACTACCTGCGTTATCCTTTTACATGTATTTAATATATATTCTAAATTTTTCTCTTTTTTTTTCTTAATTTCTCCCACTCTTTATGATAGAGGAAAAAATTTCTCACAGCGCATTAATTAATATTTCTTTATTTCCTACGCATTTTAAGTTCATCACATCTATGCTATTTATTTTAAAATTTGCGTTGATATTTTTCCCTATTATGATCTGTGCAAATTTCCATTCAAAGTAAAAAAAAAAAAAAAAAAGAAAAGAAAAAAAGTCTGCATAATGTGATCTTGAGACTTTTCTTGAATAACATAAATAAATATTCGCGAAAACAATAGATATACATTTAGAAAAAAATATTTTTGTATACACAGAATACATGTGTATAAAAATTTGGGGAAAAACAAAACTACAGATGTTATCTTATTTATATGGAGTAGTGGTTTTTTGTTTTTTTTTTTTAGACAAATCCTCAAAGAGTTATTAATAATAAATTTTTCCATGTGAGATTGGAACACTTTTTTTCAAAATGAGAATCTTGTCAGATTTTAAAAAATAAAAAATAAAACAAAACGGAATGTGGAACTTAGACAATAGGATAGGCCTGTAAAGTTAATTAATGTGATAATACTGATAATAAATCATAAAAAGGAAAGAGAAATAAGAATGTATATTAAAACATACGAAAGGATTTTAAACATAAATAATTAAGAAAAAGTTACTCTTTATATAACGTTTTTGCTCTCAATTTATCAACGCCCTTTAGAAAACACATATTCATTACACAAGAGAATGACTAATGCGGGCTTCTTACTCAAATGCTCTTTGCTCTAAACTCAAAAGGAACCCAATATATAATTTATTTGCTTTAGTTCCACATGTTGGGTACCCTACAGTGAGAATGGATCCCCAAATTAATCGGCGTAGTCAACTTGTTCGATGCGCCAACTTTCGTTTTCCTAGTAAAAAGAAATAGTAATTATATTAAAATATTTCTACAATTTACTTTCTGCTTCTGGTTCGTTCGTTAAGTACATATAACTGAAAATCGACGATCTTTAGAGATGATTGACTGCAATAGGGATCCATTATCATAAGAGGAAGATGGCGGAAAATGACTGGTATTACTATTTGGCGAGAGAAAAAAAAAAAAAAAAAAAGTTAGGGAGAAAATCCTGCAAAGCGAAGGTTGGATCACGCGGGAAGTTGGTTAAACTAGTCACATGATCCATGAATCTTTTCTAGATCTCCAGCTTACCACCCCCCCGACGATTGTGACCACTCTTTGTCCCTTTGCTTTTCTTCCTCTTTTGCCCCCCTCCATTTACTTTTATAACATTACTCACTAATTTTCTCCCATCAAGAAAAAAAAAAAAATCTTCTTGCTTTATCGTTAACATGAAACACTTATCATGACTGTTCTCTTGTACGAAGTAATTTGGTTATCGAATGTAAAGTTTGGACATGCATAGAATTGAGTATGTTCTGGTAACATTTTACCAATGTCATTTTTTAGGAAGTTGTTTAAAATATTATAATCTCCATAAAGTTTCTATTTTGATTTTTTTTCTAAATATATCGTGAATTTAAAACTCTTAACGTATCTATTTCATTATCTTTTTTTCCTCGAAAAATGAAGTTTTGTTTAAAAATTTATATATAAAGTGATAAGTCTCGGCCTCCTCACTACCCTAATAACCTAAATTAGGGCTATGAAAGTCTCTTAACCTCCAGAAATAACCAGAAGCTAATGTGGAAAGATCCTTGTTTTAGAAAGGAGACTGGTCCCATTCCATTATCCAATGATTTGGAAGTAATGCCCAATTTAGAATAAATCAGTACTAAATTATTCTCTGATCAACCATTAAAATAATCTCACAAAGGGGCATATGAGTCCAACGAAAAAAAAAGGAACTTCGAACTTTTCACAACGGCCGCTAAATAAAACTCTTTTTTTTCCTTTTACTAGTACTTTTTTTTTTTATTTGTTAATGTTTTAATTATAATATAGAATTAAATAAATGAAGTGCCAGAAATTAAGCCCAAACCCCAACAAATGCTTCTCTTCCCTTTTTATCCCCAATTTGGCTACAAAATGTTCCCCCAATGGTATTCCCACTCTCCTGCCCCTTTCTACTTTTAGTTTTCCTCCTCCTTCAAGCTAAAGCAAATTTTCAGGAAATCCAGAGGAAAAAAACACCCAATCTTGTTTCCTCTTGTTAGATTTCTGGGTCTTTATTAATCAAAGCACAGAGAGAGAAATGGATTCTGGGAAAATCCCACCAGGATTAACCCCAGAAGAATACTCTGTTTTGGAACCCATTATCAGAACTTACCACACTTTTGATCCCACCCCAAACACCTGCACTTCTCTCATCACCCAGCGCATTGATGCTCCGGCGAGTTCCGTTTGGCCATTCGTCCGGCGTTTCGACAACCCACAGAGATACAAGCACTTCATCAAGAGCTGCCGGATGACAGGGGACGGCGGCGTCGGCAGCATCCGGGAAGTCACGGTGGTTTCCGGCCTGCCGGCGTCCACCAGTACGGAGAGGCTGGAGATTCTGGACGACGAGAAGCATATATTGAGTTTTCGGGTCGTGGGCGGGGAGCACCGGCTGAACAATTACCGATCTGTGACTTCGGTGAACGAGTTCAGAAGGGACGGCGGCGAAGGCAGAGTTTACACCATAGTTTTGGAATCGTATATTGTGGATATCCCGGAAGGGAATACGGCTGAAGATACGAAGATGTTTACTGACACTGTTGTGAAGCTGAATCTTCAAAAGCTTGGAGTTGTGGCAATGGCTTCTCTGCATGGACATGATTAAAAATCAAATTTAACGGCGACCGTCGCCGCCGTGAGACTCGCCGGAGTATGAAGAATGATAATAATATAATAATATTATTAAGACCCATCATCATTATGGGGGCGGTGGTGAATGGTGATCATCATCATTTCCTTGCAGATGTTTTTGCTGACTTTGCTGTCGTTGCAGTTTCTGAAAAGACGAGGAAAAACAAAAAAAAAAAAAAAAAATTCTATTTTGAATTATTATCATTATTATTATTAATTTTTCTTTGGTGGTTTCGTATTTTTGCAACTTGCAGCTTGCAAGTTGTAATTTTATTAGTTTTTTCTTTTTCTTTTTCCCCAGTTTTCTGGTGAGCTCTGCCTATAGGAATTTTTTTGTTTTTGTAAGTTAGTTTTTGCAGGCTGAATGTGATGAAATCAGGCCTGGTTTTTTGGGTAATCACCAGAGACGCTTATTAAAAATTTGCATGTAAGCCCAAAAATGAAATTCAAGAAGTTTGATGCATTTTTCTATCCGGAAATAAAGTTTTTTAATTGGTTTATAAAAAAAACCAATTGGCTGCGTTGGGAATCTCATCAACTTTTTTTTGTATCTTTAGTTTATGCATTGTCATTATATTTGTCTGCAATGCTTCCACTCTGTTGCAGAATTTCCTTAGGATTGAAGTAAGCTGTGTTATTGATCTGTATTTGACGTACGTTGTGAAGATTCAATGGTCATGACTTGTGAATTAAATAGCTGGAGTTAAACCACATTTTCTTCATTTTATTTATCATCACAATGTAAGATGCTTGTTGTGTAAAACATGATTGTTTGGCTTCACTGATCTCTACACAAATCATAGAAAGCAAAAAAAAAACATAAAATTGGTTACAACATTATACGATTTCGATTTAAAATAAGAATACTAATTAATAAATAACAAATCTTACACTAATGAAAAAATGTAAAACCCCAACAGTACATTGTGGCAAAATTGGCACACAAGTTGCAACGACATATCTGGGAGTTGACTCATTGATAACCACAGAATCAAAAAGGGGTTTGGGATTCATAATTATTTTTTTAGAAAAAGAAGTGGAAAAAAAAAAATTTTGATGCTGCTTGCTGAGGTTCTTCTGATGATTAGGAAGGGGGCGGGAAGGAACTGCCAGGGGGTTTGACATGTGTTTTTGTTGGATTCAGCTTATGCAAGTTGCAATTTTGCGTATCTAAGTGCCCTATATACTTTTTGCAACCCAACCAAAAGTTCCAAAACAACAAAAACAAACAGGCGATCATCAAAGGTAGTATTCTTGAGAAACTCGTGAGTTTCTACCCTTATGTCATGTGAATCTTAGGTGGTTCAAACTTTGTTACCGAAGTACCAACGATCAATTGATTTACTCATTTTGTCTCAAAATTATTGTCCTATTTGAATTCTTAATTTTAGTACAAAATTTTGTTACGAAAAGTAAAATCTCAAATTAGACAATAATTATGAGACGGGGAGAATATAAATAATAAAAGTTTAAAGATTAATTTAGTTGTTGTTCTTGTTTAAATTTGAACATGACTATTTTATTTTCCAAAAGGATCTATTTAGATTGAATCCAGATTAGTTAAGAAGATGATTCTATATTTGTTGGGACTTATATTACTTCAAACACTAGACTCATATATGTATAAAACTAAACCAAAAAGAAGATATCTATGTGTATTTTTAATTAAAAAAAAAAAGACAGAGAGAGAAGAAGAAGAAGAAGTTGTGTGTGACAGTGCAATTTATCTGGACAAGTTTCTGATCATTTAAATTATATTTTACATCCAAAAGAAACAAAAAAAGTTGTTGTTTATATTGGTTCATATTCATCAATCAACCAAATAAAATATATGTGCATACATGCATGGGTGCCGATTGCAATATCTTCCACTCCCTTTGACTTAATTAGAGGCTCAAAATTCTTTTCTTTAGTTCTTGAATTTTATTTTGGTAACAATATGAAATGTGTAGTTGTTATTTTCAAAATTTTGCAGCCGAACATTATCCATTAAAAATTATTATGATGCAAACACTGCTTTTAATTATTTTGACCTTCTAGTGTACTACTAATTTTCTCTCTACTTGCTAGTCATGATTTTTATTTTTATTTATTTTTTTCAGTTCAAGTTTTCAAAATAGATTCTCTCCTTGTTCGAAAATAATTGTTATGCTTATTATACTAAAATGATAATTAAAAAAATATTATATAATTATTATTTTGAGATACGAAGGCGTAAAATTATATTACAAACCCTCATGCAGCACTAGGTACTAGGTAGTATTCGGTGTAATTCCACTGTTGGAGCTGATCCCAAATTCCCATTATACTTATGTTTGGATTCATTTTTTCCAGTTCACTTGAGAACTTACGTAGCAATGTGAATCTCGAAACTTTTAATATGGTACCGCTTATGTTAATGGAAATTATTATTCTCTCTGTCTCAAAATTATTGTCCACTTTGAATTTCATTTGTAGTTCAATTTGTACTAAAAATAAAAATTCAAACTGAATAATAATTAAGAGACGGAGGGAGTAATTGATTTAATATTGCCCATTTTCTTGAACTGTTTTCTGTTCAAGGAAATGAAACAGAACGGTTCGCGATGAATATCGTGAATAGATATGAATGTATGGTACATATTTAAATATTATATTACAATGGAGTATGGAGCTATGGTATTTATTGATATTTTTTCAGAAAAAAAAAAAAGAAAAAAAGGGTGGGGATGAGCTATAATAATATAAGCAACTAAACGAATCATTATTATGACAGCCAATAATACTATATTGCCAAACAGTGACATATTTTAGAGGTCAAACATGAACTGTAGCGATCAAATGTTTGAAAAAACAAGCTGAAACTCTCAAAACTTGCAGGGTTTTTCGCAATTTGCACATTATGTAACAGGGATTTGGCCAACGCTGTTGACAAAGAAACTAAAAAAATGAGCAATGATCGATGTAGCCTTAAATTCAGAGTAGTCTCACAAAACTTGTATACTACTTACTTTGGCCATAACTACACGTTATGCGTTCTAAATCACTGTATCAATTACTTCAAATTCGAATCGAATCAGTTAGTATAGAGAAATAAGAATTTCTTAACTCGGATTTCAATCGCTACATAACCATGTTATATGAATTAAAACTCTGATCGTAGTCAAATTGATTCGATCATACGTCATTTAGATAAAGTGTTTGTTGATACTACTCTTATCCAAACCAGAAGCCGGACGATTTCAAGTTTACAGCTTGCAGTGTGACTTGTGACAATTATGGAAAGTCAGCTCAAATGATGGGCGTCCCCCATATCTCCTCTACCATCAATAGTCAATGATAAGTAGGTATGGCTGTGTTGGAGTTTCACAACTTTCTTTGCTTAAAATTCACCTCTTCAATGACCAATCACTACATTCTATCGAGCCCTAAATTTCAGAAAACAGCTCACATAAAATACTCTCTAGCCACTACTACTACAACAACGGCGTTGACATTTAAAACATTATTTATTTGAAGGGCACCGACATGAAAGTTGTCCCCATCTTCTCCATTAGATAACGACCGTCATAACAAATGAGGTCCCGATTGTTGTTTTATTTTGAGTTTTTTGTTTTTCGCCGAGGGTTTAGGAAGAATTTTTAGAATGTTTTGAAAATCACCTTTCCAAAGGGGAAGAAGAAAAGGAAAAGAAAAGAAAAGAAGATTCACCACTCGTAACATCCATCCGTAATGTCAAATTTTCATATTCTTTGTGTTCTCCTAATTATTATGAAATATTTTTAAAGTTTTTATTCCAATTATAAAGTCATCATAGGTGAATTCTAAGACGAAATCAAAATGCCTTATAATAATAACAAGATCAATTCATGATTCTATGAGTTATGCATGATTCAGGAAAAAAAATTCAGACCTTCATCTATGCAGTAAGGGGTGCTTTGGTTAAAAAATCTACTAGAAAAAGGAGTAGATATATATATATATATTTTTGTAAAGCAAAATGTGGAGATCGGATTTTGTAAATCCGATCTACTAATTAAATTAGTAGTTCGGATTTAATGAATCCGATTTAATAAAATAATAATTTTTTTTTCGGAAAATACATATGAGAAAAATGTATTGAAAGTCAAATAATGAACAGTAAAAGGTCGGATTTTAGGAATCCGACCTTGTTTATTTTTCTTAAAAAAATATAGGCGGGAGATTTGAAAATTAAGAACAGTACAAGGTCAATTTTACAAAATCCGACCTTATTTAAGCAAGTAGATATCGGCATTGAATGGACGTTATTAGCTGGCAGAAGGTCGGATTCTTGAAATCCGGCCTTCCTATTAAATCGGATTTCGTAAATCCGATTTTATTTATAAACTCGGATTTTAGAAATCCGACCTTTTTGTGTTATAATGGGGCGATGGAAAACACTGTTCACGTATCGAGATTTTTGGTAAAGGAGGCTATTTCTTGAAGGAGGAGGTGATTTTAGTGGCGATTTGAAGATTTTGTTCATGATTCTTCGCAACGGATGTCTTAAAACCATTTCACAAGAAGGTTAGTTAATGTTTTGATGTATTTAGAATTATTGTTGTTATTTTTTTTGTAAAAGTGTAGAACTAGAATGATTTATAAGGTTTTAGGGTTGATGTTGGGTGTAGTTGATGATTGTTATTGTATACGTGGTATTGAACGTTCAATTTAGTAAAATGCTTGAATTTGGCCTAAACTTTTGAATTTGTAGGGGGTTTAGTAAATTTAGTGTTGATTATGCCTTGTTTGTGGTAATTGTTATAATAAGTTGTTTGATAATGCCTTGTTTGTGTCATTTTTTTTAATAATTTGTTCATGATGTGTTGTAATTCATTTAATCAACAGATATAAATGGCGTTTAACGGTCCATATTTCATTAATGTCTATTGGTCGAGCAAATTTGTAGTGAAGAATGGGATTGTGAATACTTTTAACAACATGCCGGACGATTCCTTTGTGATTGATCATAAGTTATTGTACAAGGATTTGGTTGGACTGATTTGTGAAAGAGCGGGGTGGAATAGAGAGAATGTGAATTTGAGTCTATCGATTTTGTATAATACGATGCGCAATGGTTTTAGGCATATCGCCAAAATCAAGGACGACGCATCGTTGCAAGTGTTGTATTTCCTCCCAAGTTCGACATATATTGATTTGTATGTAGATTTGGAGGTGGCGGGTACTTCTAGGTCCCATTGGAAGTAGGGACAAGTAGTGGTAGGCCGAATTTGGAGAATGTCGATTACATGGAAGATGATGATGTGGGTGGACCGTTTATGGAGGATGGCGATCACATGGAATATAATCACGATGAAGATGATGAGGACTACACATCGATAAGTGATCAAAGCGATGAAAACCAATCAATATCCGAAGGAAGTCGGGAAAGTGATGAAGAGGTCGAAGACAAATTCGCCAGAAAGGACAGGCACATATATCGTTCACAGGGTACATGGGATCATACAAAAGTGGACAAGGATGATTTTCAACTTACCATGTGGGACGAGACAACCGCAACAATTGGGATAGGGACTTGTTTCAAGAAGGAAGAAGCAAAAAATGGTATTGCAGCGTGGAACACAGAGCAAAATAGACAGTTTTATGTGAAGGAAAGTGATGGTTCAACATGGTATATTTGGTGCAAATCCCTAAAAGAGTCAATTCCTAAGGGTTATGTTCCTTGCCGTTGGAAGGTACGTGCCTCCTTGAGAGACCACGGTTTGTGGGAGATTGTGAAATTGGTGCCCGAGCACAATTGTATGAATGTCACCGAGGAAAATAATAATCGGAATGTGAGCGCAACGCTTATTGCGCATCTCATAAGGCATAAGGTTGAGTTGGACCCATATTATGAAGTGAAGCTCGTTCAGGAAGAAGTGAAAGACCGTATGCATGTCGATGTTCCTTACCACAGGGCATGGGAGGGAAGGAGAAAAGCTATCGATCTTGTTTACGGCGACTGTGTTTCCAATTTTGACATACTTCCAAGATATTTACTTAAGTCTTATCTAATTTTTTTGATTTGTTTGTAATTTAGGAATAAAATAAGGATTTTGTCGCCGCCCTAGAGAAGACCAACCCCGGCACAGTTGTAGAGTGGGAATGACAACCAGGTTGGACCGATATAGAGAGGACGTTCAAATACGTATTTTGGGCATTCAAGCCTGCAATTGATTGTTTTGCTAAATGTCCTCTGGTGATTAGTATCGACGGGACGCACTTGCGTGGTGGATACAAAGGTAAATTACTTGCTGCAATGGTCAAAACTGCGAATAAGCGCATCCTGCCAATTGCATATGCGATCGTGGATGAAGAGAGTGAGGAAAGTTGGTCATTCTTCTTGAAGCATTTGAGGAATCATGTTATATCCGACCATCCTGTGTGTGTTATATCCGATCGGCACAAGGGTATCATCAGTGCAATACGCCTAATGCCCGAATGGAATGCATACCACCGGTTTTGCCTTCGTCATGTCCGTAGTAACTTGGTGGCGCAGTTTCGAAGTAAAAAGATCAAAAGGTTGTGTTGGGAGATGGGCACAAAACTTTCTAAGTCTAAATTCAAAGAACAAAGGAAAGAGCTACGTGATTTTAGCAATGATGCTTATTTGTATCTCGAGGAGATTAATGCTTGTCAGTGGACTCTTGCCAAAGACAAACACTATCGTTGGGGTAACCAGACAATGAACATTTCTGAAAGCTACAACAACGTCCTCAAGGGCGTTCGTTTTTTGCCGATCCGAGCTTTGGTGGAAGCCACTTTTATTAAGACTGTGGATTTGTTCCAGGAAGAATACGTGAAGTCGAGGAAATGTATTACTCCGGTCCCAACTGACTTGTGGGAAGACTTCAAGAAAAAAGAAAAGAAAGCCGCCAACAAAAAATCAACCGTTATGGTGCTATTAATGGCAAGTTCAAGGTGAAAAGTAGAGCCCGACTTGGTGGTAAAGGGGACAACACGTACACTGTGAAATATGAAGAGAAGAAGTGTTCTTGCAAGAAGTGGCAAGAGTATAGGTTCCCTTGTACACATGCACTAGCTGTGTGTCGGAAGATAAAAGATCAACCAATCAATACGGTGAATCCATATTTCAGGGTTGTTGCTTGGCAAGACCAATTCAATGGGCGCGATGACTTTTCCCCGGTTCCTGATATGAGAAGATGGCCTAAGGTTGGATGGAGACTCGTTCCTAACTACAAGCGAGTTATTATGCATGCTGGACCCGGTCGTTGGCAAAAGTAGAGATTTAAAATGCAAATGGATTATAGGGGACGCAAATCGAGGGGTGAATGTTTGAGATGTGGCTCAAGGAATCATTTCACCAATGCGTGCCCAAAATCACACAAGAAATCCGATAGGACAAGGCTCAAGATCAATTGGGATGCCGATGGTATTCACAACGACTAGGATTGTTTGGTTGAATTGTTGTTTATGTGGCAAAACAATGTTTCATGTCTCGAAACTTTTGTAGTTTATGCTTTAGTTTGTTCAATTTGTAGTTTATGTTTTAGTTCTTTTGAATTGTATTGTATGCTTAATGAATTAGTTCATTTAATATATCGTTATTGTGTTTGATATTAGTACTTGTAAATCCGAATTACAAAATTCGATCTAGGCATAAAGCCGGATTTCCTGAATCCGAGTTTCATGGAAAATCAGATTTTGTAAATCCGATGTAGGACCTAAGTCGGATTTTCAGAATCCGATTTTTGCACTATTCACTCCTAGGTCGGACTTTGGACCAAGGTCGGATTTTGGTGAAAATTTCAGTTATGGGTTTGGGAGCATATCCCAAGACTTCAACCAAAGAGGAAGGTTAAAGATGAGAGTTACTTGGTGCCGGACGCACCACTAGGCAATAGATAATTATAGATTTATTTTATCAATTTTTATTTCCTATTATGACTCAATCCAATGATTTATTTTATTAATTTTTATTTCCTATTATGTCTCAATCGTAGGTGGAAATGCCCAAAATCCAAAGCGAACATCGCCGCTCATTGTGTTGCTGGCATCAGGGATCAGTTATCTAGCCTAAGGGATGAGGATGTAAGTATTGATTTAAGTTGCTCGATAAAATTCCTTTTCATTTTTTTCTCTATTTTTTTTTACCAATTTTTTAATTTTGGATAGTTTCTATGGACTCCATACACTCCCTTCATCGACGATCTCCCTGATTTCTGTAAAGAGGGGTTCATTTCTACCTCTGTAGGACGTGGATCTTTTGTTGGGCCATCAGAGAACCATACGAGCCCAATCGGGTCCTTCGTCAATTTCAATGCGTGCAAACTGTGCTAGAGTACCCGTTAATCAATGACATTGATCGCTGGAATGCGATACACCACGGATGCCTTGGGACTGGAAAGGCATATGATGATTGGGTGCAAAAACACACTGAGGTACGACCTCATTGGAATGTGAGAGATCAGCACGTGGTCCCTCATGAATTGGTTGATCCGGAACTAGGTCCTCAATGCACATCGGACTACATGCCGTGGTTTCAAAAGAAGACTATCAGATTTATGACTGATCCCACTCAATACGGCCCTCTGGCATAGGATTATCACTCGTCTTCATCTCTGGAGAGATTTTATGTAAGATATATGTCGATATTTTATTTTAAATTTTTTTTATATTTTAATTCTTGCTATATCTTATACTTTATTAACATGGTTCAATTTTCTGCAGTCTTCAAATCTCAGTGACATATATCATCTCGCTGATGCAGCCTTATGGGAAAATCCAAGCCTCGGTGGTAGTCTAGAGGATAAACTCTTCCAAATCTTCGACAAGAGTTTCAGTGCCCTGACTTTGGGCCCACGTGATATGAGCACTCAGCCCGATACTCAAGTTCTTCAGAAAGACCCCCAGAGTCAAGTCAAAATGTGGTGCTCACGCAGAAAACAACATCGAAGCCTACTAGAGGAGGAAGGAGAAAGCGACCGGGAATTTCAGATCAAACAATCATAGTTCATCCCAATCCAACTCCGATGCAAGAATATGATGAAAATGATGAAGGCAATGAAAGCGATGAGGATTACTACATTAGGGGCGAAGAAGAAGAAGAAGAAGAAGAAGAGTCCTCTCCACCTCGTGTTTCTTTCCCAAAAGAAAAAGAAAACGGTCGAGGTTCGCAAGAGTGATAGGGTTAGTAAACCGGCCAACAAGTATACTCCCGGCGGCGGGGCTATAAGGAAGAAAAGGTCTTCAAAGTAATTCAATTGTAGGACTCTTTCATTTATAACTTTTTAATGTATAAATGTTGTAATTTGAATGATTTTGGGATTTGAATTTGTTAATGTTTGTTTTGATGTGTTTAGAATGTGTTTATAGGTAATTTTATGCGTGAAATTTGGTTTTGGTGCTGTTTTGATAGGTTGGGATTGGTTTAGAAACCAATCCTTTATTTTTTTCAAAGTGTCTGTCCAAGGTCGTCTACTTGTTTTACGAAGAAATCGGATTTTGAGAATCCGAACTTGACGTACACAGATTCTCAAAATCCGATTTAAACTTACCCGGATTTCTGAAATCCGACCTTACGCTAAAATCAGATTTTAAAAATCCGACCTTGGTCAAAATTTTATTTCAAAAAAAAAAACAAAGTGTTTTTCTGAAAATATAAAATCCGGCCTTCTCTTAATCTTGATTAATTTCATTAATTTTTCGTATTAAGGGAAGGTCAGATTTGGAGAATCCGATTTAATTGGAAAATCGGATTTTAAGAATCCGATATCGGTATTTTGCTCTTCCCCAAAATTCGACCTATATTTATCTCTACTCTTTTTTATGAACCATTTTTTAACTCAAAAACTCATACAGTAAGTCTAGTATTTTCGGCTTATTTGATTTCCGTTCTCTCGCGTTAATATATAACCCTTTTTTTCCATTAATATATAACCTTAATCTATGCAATAAGCCTAGTACATTTTCAGTTCATTTCATTCCCGTTCGATCAGCACATTAACTTTATATATATTTTTATATATATATATATATAATGGAAGTAGTTTAACAATCAGTACCAAATGATTTTATGACAACATAAAAAAACTCATTATGTGTTGATATTTTATCTTTAAAAAAATATCCAATAAAATCCCCAAGATATGATTGATTTAAAAAGTTTAACGGGATACACGAATTGAGCACCTATAATATATTCCCACATTATTTGAATAGAAAAAATGAATGAAAAGAAAAATAGGTGCCCACCTCTCCAATATCACATTTCTGATGATTTAGGTCTCGGGTGTAAAATTTTTTTTTAACTTTAATATACAGAGTATTAATTAAGTGAGCGAGGATCACATTACAATGATTTACTTGATGGAATAAAGATAAAGAGAAGTCTTTTACTAATACTAATATATAGACGTTCTCTACTTCTAGTATAACAATTTTTACAGCTTGATTAGAAAAATAAAATGTTACAAATATCGTCTTCGATAAGGAGCTAGGAAGCGGCCCTTTTCTGGAGTTGATTATATCAAATACTCCCTTTGCTACTAAAAATAAAAATACAAACTGGACAATAATTTTAGGTCAGAGGGAGTATCAATGCTAATATTCTCAAATCTTGAGGGTGAAGGTGTAATTGGAAAGGTGAACGAGGGTTAGGGGTATAACTGTAGTATTTCCAAATCTTGATGTTCGTTGGATTAAAAAGAAGGTTAATACAGTATCTAAAATACTCTCGAGGTGAATTATCAATTATCTGCATGCCCAAAATTCATAAAAATATGGTCTGCCAGTCAATTAAATTAGGAGGAAATCAAGGGGGGTTCTTGATATTCTCTTAAAAGAAGAGGGTATATTAGATAATCGAGCATACATAGAGGGTGTTTTTTGATATTAACCCAAAAAAGAGAAACCAAAATTGGGGGGCTACAATGTAATTCGCCCAAAAAAAATAAGATGCTCGGTTCGTCCGCTTCGTCATCGCCCGAAAAAACTTCTATTCAAAGTTTGAAATTCGAAAACACATCCAATTTTGGGTCTGGAAGCATTTGTAGGACACACCCAGGTTTTCCTCGAAATCCAATATCTTTCTCGCTTAATTTCAATTTCCTCCATCCCGATATATCTATCTCTGAGTCGAATTGAGCCTGTGATTGATGTTCTATGGATTGATTAGCTATTAATTTCTTTTCAATTGGGGCTATTTGTTTCGGGTATTCGGAAAATGTTTCCAATTGAATGTTCAAATGATTTTTATGCTCTTTTAAAAAATCAAGCCCCAATGTTGGTTTATGTGCTATTTTAAGGTGTTTAATAAGTGAAAACATCAAAGTAGAATGCTTTTTGGTTGGATTTCTATAGTTCGGGTCGGATTTCATCGAATTCTGTTCACGTTCTGTGCAACCGTTTTTGTATCTGTAAGTGGGAGTATGAACTCGACTGTTTGTTTGTAATTTTTAAATATGATGGACTTCGAACTTTTTTTATTTGTGCTAAGTTTAGATATATCATTCATTGTTGATACTGCAAACCTTTGAATAATCAAGATGTTCAATTTAGGGAACTTCCAAATAGCTATCCTTTTTGGAAGTGGATTTCCTGTTGGCGCTGTTGTTTGGTTTTTTTTCGTCAACAAAATTTGGATTTCTAAATTCTTTTCCTTCCGGGAACAACCCGAGGACTTCCCAGAAAACTTGGATTTCTAAATTCTTTTCCTTCTGGGAACAACCAGAAAACTTCTATATATACACTGGAGGTACTGTCATCTATTCGCGTTTATTACTACAATCACTTTGTAACCTACCATATCTTTTTAGTTTTCTTTTTTTACTCTCTTTGTCTGTGTGTGTGTTTAGCTATCTAATCTTTTAAGTACAAACTTGATTCGTTTTCACACATTACAGTGGATTTTGCCTCCCATAAGGAATCAGGCCCTTCCAATTTGCTTAAAGAACTCCTTCGATTGAGGAGAAGCAATCACTATGGGAGATCGAGAGCTGAAAGAAGCAGAGATCCTGCAACCTCCTAAACTAGAAACGACTTGTCATGAGGAGTATGAAGACCTAATAACACGTCGGGTGCACAGACCAGAACAAAACACTACACGGGATCGCCACCGGGAATTCGAAGACCTAGTAAGCAGCAACCCCTTGAACAAAAGGGCTTATGTGGAGTATGCCAAGTGGCAAGAGGAGTATACCGAGTGGCCGAAAGGTTTTAATGTTATTGATGCACGTAACACCTGACGAAGAGCCCTCTATGTAGATCTTGGAGATCCCAACATGTGGAAGGAATATGCACATTTCGAGATGAGAAATGGGTGCCTTTCCCGTGCCCGGCTAGCATGGCTCAATTCTCTCCAATGTTGTCCCCATGTAGGTGAGTTGTGGAAAGAGCATATTCAAATGGAGGAACATGTTGGAAATTTTCAAGATATTGGACTGATTTTTGAGCAGTGGATGAAGGAGCAACCAAGCAAAGAAGGGTGGTTATCATATATTGAGTTTGAGCTGAGGTATAGTAGAGTAGAGAGTGCACGGGGGATATTCGAGAGGTTTGTGGAGTGGTCACCGAAAAATTGCTATGCCTGGATCGAATATGCAGCACTGGAGAGATCTTTAGGTGAAATCGAGCGAGCCAGATCCATTTTTGAGCGAGCTTTTGACCAACCCAAGCTAGAGATGGCTGACTTGTTATGGAAGGCCTATGTTGATTTTTCCAAGTCTTGCCTTGGCGAGGTGAGCGATGTTGATCAATTGCTAAGGAAACGGAGAACTGAATTAGAGGCAAAAGATTTTCCGTGGATGATGGATTTGAAGGACACACCACCTGCATGAGATCTTGGAGGGTGTTACAATTGGAAGAAGCAGCAGTGGCTTTGTTCAAAATGAAGATCTTCTAGTTATTTATTTGGAAATTTATTTATGTTCTGTAGTTTTGAATATTTTAGTAGTTCAATAAAAAAGTAATTTTTAAAATAAAGAGAATCTGATTGAGGTTTATTTTACCTGAAACAATTTATATATGAGCAGGCTTCATCATTTCATATGTATTTTGCACTCTATGCTCCTAGGGGTGTTTATGCACCCCCTCTGGTTCCCTTGGTGGGTCTTGTTGCATATCATTCCCAAATGAATTGATGCACTGGTATTGCCCATAGGTTTGAGCATAGTCATAAGATACAGAATATAGTATGACTATGCGATAAGAACCATGGAACCCATCATATGGTGGCAATTTGAAATCGAGTCTAGCCAAGGGAGTGTGGCTGCGGATTTCCCTCTGTACATAGTTATTGGGGTTCTGGTTCATATATACCTATCTGACTGCTGTTTTTAGGTTAAATTTGGCTGATTTATTGGGGATCTGTTGGCTGAATTTTGTATTTTTAGAATGTGGGTGAGCTTGAAGCAGGAGAGGAGGTCAAGATTCTGGTGTTTGAATGTTCTGAAGCTAAATATTCTTTCACAAGGCTAAAACTGAAGTACTTGCTAAGACAGTGCGAGCATTGACTGCTGAGAGCCTGAGTCTCAAATCTAAAATTAACAAATTAACCCAGAATTCTGAATTCAGAACAACTCAAACTTGAAAAAGCAAATATGGTGGCATCTCCTTAATTCGTTTCTCCTTGTACCATGTACTGTATCTTTTATCATACTGAGTAATGTACATGCCTGGTAGAACCTCAACAAGTATTACTCCAATGTGACAGGAGAAACTGAGGATACTGGACCTGAAAGTTCAACAGACCCGTGTACAACCTATTAGTTTACTGCGAACCTACAAGCTAGAGTAAATTACTCTCGGTTACACAGACCAAGGAGGATGGCAATGAATTTGAAAACTCGAACGAGAAGTTTCTAGGGCAAGCTTAAAAATTCAGAAATCCTTGTTATATAAGGCCAATGAAAACTGTCCAGCTTAGCGAGCTGATTGATTATTAACATCAAAAAAAGATTTATTAGAATATAGGTTAGGAGTTCTACATCATATTTGCTCTACAAATGAACTCACTAACACATCTGTATTGGTCATCCCGAAAATACTACTAAAATGTATTGGAGATACGAACAATCTTAAGCCATAGAACACTAATAGAATCGTATCTATCTCAATAATGAAACCATATCCACCATCTGAGAAGGAAGTACTAAATTGTACTGGATACACTCTACTTAAGCCACAGAACACAATAGAATCATATCGCTCATCCCACGTAATGCATAAAGCTCTCCCAATATAACCCCATTTCGTAGGTGGAGGGGAACAAGTTGTCAAAGATAGGCCTGATTACTCCATCCTCTACATCCAAGAGGTAGAATCCCTTCCACAAAGGACTTGGCTCGTGTTCTAGAAAGAGAAATCCAGTTTATGTGGATCTTGCCAAGACCTTAAAATCCAAATCCACCTTGATATGTAGCTTCTTGGACCAGTTTGATGATGACGCATCCCATTGCCAAACTAGAAGGACATTATGTGAGCAAGAGGTGAACAGTAGCTTTCCTTTGCATCCAACCAAGGAGCAGCTAGCAGTAGTCCTTCTGTTCCAATCCTTTGGACCCTCCCTGAAATAGAATTTTTCTTTGTCTAAATCAAGCCCCACAATTTGGCGATTTATGAGGGTGGACATCCAAATCAACTAACCAGAACAATTGGTCATCTACCACCAAGCCCATCTTGTGTACACACATATGGACACTCATCTTCTATGGGTGCCCAAACTCCAACATGCACGGAGTATCTGTCGCTACAGTACATGCGAAAGATGTACCCCTTTACTGAAACATCACCACTCAACTTACGAAGCACAGCCAGAATGCATTCCTTCCTATCCTTGATGAATCCAAACGCAAAGGACAGATGAGTTGGACCTTCAGAAAGAGGAAAAGGCCAGGGGAGAGAACAACATTCTTTCGTCTTTGGATTGCAAAGCTTAAAATAGCCTCGAATATCTTCAAAGAATATGACATCATTGCCAAAACCAACAGGACATCCGAACAGAGAATTCCCAATCTTTTTCGATCTTACATCTTGATCTGTTTTAGGATGATAGTAAACATCAGTCTCACACCCTTCTACCCTCAGCTGCAAGTTCAGGAGGAGAAGCAGCTTGCGACTTTTCTAGATGAGGTGCAGGGTATCAAAGCAAGTCTTCTACTGTTTTGAGAGACATTGAACGCAGAATAAATCCCTCCTCTCCAAACGCAACATAACCTGACATGAACCAGGAGCTTTTTGAGTTGGGTAGGGAGACAAATTACCTCAAAACATAAACGATTGTTCCAAACACAAATTCTAATGGAATTATCTCAACACCAAAAATTAGATAAAAACCTCTTGGATCAAGAAATCATCGTTCCACCTTGATTCTGCCAATAACTCTCCTGCAAGAAAAGAAAAAATAAATAAAAAAAAATAAAAAAAATCGGTAATCTGTAACCCATTGTTACCCAATCCCAGACAAGATAAAAAAAAAAAAAAAAGGAAACAAAACAACTTCCATGCCTTCAAATCCATTGCCGTTCCTATCAAGATTCAAGCCATTTCTATGGGTTTACTATGCCAGATGCCCATGTTGTAAATTAATCATTGCAACCACCCATATCAAGAAACCATCGCTAAATTAATCCTTGTAAATGATCCAAGGTTTTCAGAAATTCATCTTGGCAAAAATTACTCAATAAAACAATAAAACAGAACAATGAATTATTGAACGCGATACTATATAACTAATGATGACTGAAAGCAACCAAAAAAAATGGAAACCCTCCAAGAAAAATGAAGTCTTTCCACCCATTTTAAACAAAATCAAGAAAAAAGGGAAACGGGTTTGCCTTGAGATACGTCAATGGAGGACCCCGAAGGTTTTGGCGATTCTTCATCAAACATTGGAATTCGGTGGTACCGATGAATGATCACCAGCATGAACTTTGGGGTGGGGGAAGAAAACGACACTATCAGAAATCGAAGTAAAATTTTCGAAGTAACGAAATCGAAGTTGAGTTGAACTCACCAGACGAGTTGTCTCCCATTGCGAGGATTCTCCGACGAATTGTCTCCGGTTGCGATTACTAGAGGAATTTCAGGCGCGTGCGCGGTTTTTCTATGGATTTCTTATTTCAAACCGAGGAGGGTCCTTTGGATTGAGGGTGTTAAACGGTAAGCAAAGAGGGGGGTGTATTTTTAAAGTGGGTTTATGTTATTTGTAAGGAAGCCTACGTTAATGGGTCAGCCTTGATACGGCATTTCGGCCCAATATTCTTTCAAATTTTTAATAAGGCAATCACCCGGTCTCCTTAGGATGTTTTGTACTTCAGCTTTTGGGCACACTATAATTGTTCTCTTTGAATTTTAAGAAAACAAAAAGAAGTGAAAGCCTCACCAATTAAATTTTAGAATAGTGATATACCCAAAAACAAAAAAGAAAAAAAATTACCCTTAAAACTTATAAGAAATGAATTAGCTAAATTTAAACTCTCTACTTAACATCAAATTGATAAAATTTTAGGAGTGCATTGTAAATAGAGATGTTATAATTCAATCCGTACCATTCTTATTAAGTTTTTGAAATTTTATTCATAATGTAAATCAATTTTACTGATGATTTCTTCATGCCACATAATTTTTTTTTACTCAAGAATTAAGTGCTCTGTTTTTGGACTATTGTTTTGATTTGTATTTTGTTATTTCATGAAATTATGAGTTCATAAGATTAATTTAAAGAATGTATGTATGTAGGGGGGGAGGAAACATCAACAAGCCAAAATTAACTAAAATTTTAAATGGCACTGATGTGTCTATTATTAAGCGGTCTAGTAGCACTAAGTAGAGTGACCCTGAGTGAGGCGGTCTAGTAGCACTGATATAGCTATTGTTATGCGGTTTAGTAGCACCGAGTGTGGTGACCATTTAAGCATATACGGATTCACCTCTCTTCATGTCGGTAATACGAGACAATATATCTTAATATCTTTCAATTATTATAAATACTTTGGACTTAAACCAATTAGTAATGAGTAGAGTGACTCTTATTACATACAGATTCACTTCTCTTCTCGCTGACAACATAGAACAATATATCTTAACAAAAACACAAACCCACAACACAACTCAGAAGATCACAATCCAAACAGAGGACGAATTATTCATCTGTAATCCTACCCATGAAGCAACTTTTAAGATCACGATCCATCTACTATGCAATCCCATGTGATTTACTTTTAGTTGCAACTTGTGAGATTACAGTTGAAGTTACAAACTTTTCATCAACACTAGGAACGAAACTATGTTCTTTAAATTTACTCATTTTGGTGCTAAAATAAAAAATACAACTACTTTCATCTCAAAAAAAATAGTTCACATTAAGTTTTCAAATTTGTACTGTGTTTAATATAAATTTCAAAACTCAAAGTGAATTATTTTTTTGGGATGGAGGGAGTTGTAAAATTGGATAATCATTTCGAAGGACAAGAAGTAGCACCAAGTCTTGAACCTAATTCCAAGAGTCCAAACCAAAAGTGTACTATAACTTGAGATTAGACAAGGGGAAGGAAGAGATGGTGCTATAAACTTTGCTCTTCCTTCCTTTTGCAAGTCTAATCTAATCTCAATCCAACCAAACTTTACAAAAACCCTCTCTCTTTGTGTCCAGTCTCAGCCGTACAACATCGAAGCCAGTAAGTAGTAGTAGTAGTAGATGGACAGTGTAATTGCTCCAATAAATTCGTCAAAGATCTCTTCCTCCAGAGATCTTCTTACACACACACACACCTCCAAAATTTTGCTTGCATCATCATTTTCCTCCCCCAATGAAACCACTGCTCACACACACACACACACACACACACACACACACACACACACTCTCACTCTATTAATTACTCCTACAAAGTACACACACTCACAAAACCACCAACCCTTTTTCTTCTCTCACATCAACTTACTCTTTTTTCTTAGTTGTTAAATTCAGGTAAAAAAAGCATGTTGTTTTCTTACTCCTTTCACTCTTATTTCTCATCACAGCAAATAGGATTCCCCCTTATCCCAAATTTAGCCATTATGGTACCAACCTTTTCTTATTTCCCTTTTTCTCAATGAACAAAAATGGAGTGATGACTTGCCAAATTACTGTCATGCACAGGAGTTTGAACAGAAAGAATCAAGATATTTTGATTCTGATGATTGAAATAAAAGAACAGAATAGGGTTGCAGATAAATTACATGTCAAAATGAGCTGAACCTGTGAACCATGAATGAAATTATGAAATCACAGGCCTCAAAGAGATTGAGAGAGAGAGAATTGAGGTTTGAAAAAATAGGGGAAATTATGGAAGGGGCCCCCTCTTTACTACCAAAAGGCTGCTGAAACAAATGAGTGGAACTGCAGCATCAGAAACGAGTGTTTGCAGAGCAGTATAGCCATTTTTTCTTCTAAAAACCTCTCTCTGATTATATCTCTTCCTCCTCATCACTTTTATCCGCATGTGGTTGTATTTTTCCTCCATCTTTTTCAAATGGGGTCAGTTTCATTCATTTCCTTGTAAAACCTCTCTGCAGAAACAGCCCATATTTTTTTCCCCTGCTTTTCCAGTTGAGTAAATAGTATTGTGGGACTGTGGGAAGAGAGTATTACTCCTACTATTTATTAAACTTTGCTTTTAATGTTTTCTCTCTACTCTGACTCTGAGAAGGGATGTATGGATGACCCCTTTTTAATAACCTCCATGAATGATCAAGAACCCTTTTTGTCTTCAACCCTTTTAAATTCTTGTGGATTTTGTTTTATACATGAGTGAGTTTCTTGGGTTCTGAATATCCTGATTGATAATCACCCACTTTTCCTCCTCATGCAAAGCCAAACACCTTACTTTTTGCTGCATATTTTTTGAAAAAAAAAAAAAAAAAAATTGGTGGGGATCATTAATCATGCAGTTGCTCCCTTTCCTCCTTGTCCTTATTCTTGAAGGTTTGAAAGAACAAAACTTTAAATGATATACTATTTGATGCTGCTGGCTTCTGGTTTTTTTTTTTTGCATACTGCGTGGGATAAAAGAGGTTTCTTTATTCTTTTGCTGTTCACTTCTTGGTTTTCTCTTGTTTTGGATTCTCTGCGAGAAAATCTACTACATATATAGTGCTAAAGTATACGGCTTCAAAGATATCTTTTTTACCCAATCCTTTTTCTTTTTTTTCCTTGTAGTGCTAAGTACAAACACCGATTTAAGTCCCTTAAAGGAAAATCCTATACGTCTACCTTCCCCATCTCTATATCTGGTATATTCTCTCTTGACATGGCTGCTTTTTAAAGCTTATAAGTTGAGAAGGTCCATCATGCAGACTGGATTTTCCTAGATTCTGGCCATTAGTTTATCTACTACCAAGGGTAATAATAATAGCTTGAGCTTGGTTACTTTTTCTCTTCTTTTCTCTCGTTGACCTTTCAAGTTTAAACTTGCTAGTCTTTCAAATGTACCTAACTTTTGGTCGTTTTCAGGATCTCACAATGCATTGATAGTAATGTTGATGGGTTTTTTTTAACGATGTTCAAGAGTGATGAAGATTTGGTGTTTAGTCTATTTCTGTTTTGCATCAATCAAATTTTAAGTTGGTCCGTCTGGTACAGTAAAACTGCTGTTTTTGCTTGCATTGATTCCACTTAATGACTGTTTGATTTCCATCGCATTCTATGAGAAATTTTTAGGACATTTCCCTTTTTATTGGACTAGCTAGCTTGACTGGAGAAATAATGCAAAAAAAATCCTCTTCCCAATTATTGAGTTTTTGATCACTGTGCAATTTGTTCATTGCAGGGAGGAGGAAAAAAGGCTAAAACTGTTCTGCATCATCAGTAGAGATATGAACGAACCAAATGCTTATGACTGGATTGTCTCCAGCAACCGAGGAAACCAGATGGTTTGTGGATTTTCAGGGCCTTCAATTGGGCAAGGTAGCAATTATAATGTACAGCCATCTTACATCCATGATGCTGATTCTTATGCACTGAGAAACTTGCATCAGCCAGAGAGGGAATCTGTTCCTGTTGGAGCTTTTTCATATGATGCTTCATATCCAGCAGCAAGTAACATCCATCATGTTCATCAGGATTCATACATGGAGTCAATGCCAATTTCTGCAACATCTATTGCTACCCTTTTGGCTGCAAGGTTTGATAATCATGAGAATCCAGAACAATGTGCTTCTTCTGCTGCACCCTTTTTGTACCCTCTTGAAACTTTCAATCCATCGTTTCCTCAAAACAACATTAGATATGACGGTAGTTTACTGTCTGAAGCTGATTGCAACTGGGCTAGTAGCAATTTTGCTGCTCATGAAGAACTAGCTGGAATTGTTGGAAGCAGAAACCAACAACCGGGATTTTTCGACACTTCCTCTGGCTCCTCCTCTAGGCTGAGCAATGAGCTTTCACTCAGTCTTGCCACTTCCAATAATCATATGGTTTTGAGACGAGCTTCTATCCAGGATCAGAGCTCGGAAATTTGCTGTTCCGGCAGCCCTTATGAAAGATGTATTGGTT
This sequence comes from Oldenlandia corymbosa var. corymbosa, assembly GCA_949775105.1. NCBI lineage: Eukaryota > Viridiplantae > Streptophyta > Magnoliopsida > Gentianales > Rubiaceae > Oldenlandia > Oldenlandia corymbosa. The sequence continues at coordinate 5,798,010 of OX459119.1, read as the reverse complement.
CAGAACAAACTTCAAGTAGCAGGAATCTTGGTTTGAGCTTTGGTTCAAACAGGACTATCCAGCTTTCACAGTTAATATCTGGTTCAAAATACACAAGAGTGATGCAAGAAATACTTGCTGAATTGGCAGCCTTTTCTCTCGGAAATCTCGACCTCACAAGCACCGAAATTGGGGGCAGGTCAAATCTCTCATTTGCTTCAAGTTGTAATGCTGAAAAGGGCTATCCAGAATCAGATTCTGATTACTTTCCTGATGATGCATCCTGGAGAGTTATGAATCAAGTTGACTGCCCTGTTAATCAAATCCGGGAGGTTGAGAAAAAGAAAAAGCAACTGCTGGATTTGTTGCAAGTGGTATGTGAAACTTGTGGCTTCAAAGTTTTAGATTCTATTAAACTGTTTACTTACTGCTTCATGTTTTATGCTTTCCTAAACGTCATTTATCTGTTCCATTAAACTCCTTCATGTCTTAATGTCATTACATCTGAGGTCGAAACTCAGAAAGTGGTTTGTAGCTTTTGATATATTATGATGGTTGAAGATCATGACTAGGAAACCTTAAGCCACACTGTTTGGTTCTTGAAGTTTCTGAAATGTGTATATCATTTTCCCCTTAGGTTGATGATCGATACAATGAATGCCTAGATGAGATACACACTGTTGTATCAGCATTTCACACTGTGACGGAGTTGGATCCTCCGATCCACGCTCGGTTTTTCCTGCAAACTATATCTTTGTTGTATAAGAACTTGAGGGAGAGGATCAGCAGTTACATTCTATCAATGGGGGCATATTCTAGTGAAGGAGTAATGAGAAAGGACGAAAATTCATTTGAGGCAACTTTCATTCAGAAGCAATGGGCTCTTCAGCAGCTGAAAAGGAAAGATAATCAGCTATGGAGACCACAAAGGGGATTGCCAGAGAAATCTGTCTCAGTTCTAAGGGCCTGGCTGTTTCAAAACTTCCTCCATCCGTGAGTAGTTTGATTTCGTTTTCTTACCGCTTATGCTTGTTCGTCAATAATGAATGCAGTGTTTTCGTTTTGCTGGAAATCTGGAGCCCAATTATGTGGTATGTAACGAATTTCAGGTATCCAAAGGATGCAGAGAAGCACTTGCTTGCAGTGAAAAGTGGTTTGACAAGGAGCCAGGTAGAATTGGAAGTTTGAATGTCATTAGTCTTCTTGTGCATTGCATCCTTAGTTTCAAGCTCAAGATCTCGATATTACAATCCTCTCTCCGTGGTCTTCATCAAAATGCCTTGTTAATCCATTGGTTTGTGATCTGTGTTCAAAAACAGGTTTCCAATTGGTTCATTAATGCTCGAGTGAGACTTTGGAAGCCGATGATCGAGGAAATGTATTCTGAAATGAATCGTAGAAAGAGCCTGCAGAATGATGAAGAAACAAACAGAAACAACCAACAAAGGAATCGAGTTAGCATGGATAATCACATATTCAATATGCAGTAGCAAGCTGAAGAAACTTATATTGAAACATAGTACTAGATGCTAGAACTGTAAACATGAGAGGTTCAGCTTTTGCTGTCTATATTTAAGTACTTGTTTCTGAATACTTGCCCTGAAATTCTTCAAAAAAATCATTAAAAAGATTTGAAAAATTAAAGAAAGATCAATCAAAAGAGCTTGGTCCAAGGTTTGGGGAATTCATATATTGTCATTCCCATGGCAGAACCAGCGGTCAAGGGTTTAATGGAGTTTGCCATTATGCAGTTGATTCAATGGGCAAAACAGATGCAAAGAGAGCTAATACTGCAAAGAATGATTTTGAAACACAAATGTCGCCCCCCCTTTTATTAACTTTAATTTTCCCTGTTGTAATGAATAATTATTCAGAGATGTACAACAGATACTATGAATACAACTGAAACTGCTGCTACTGCTCCTCATTATACAAATTTGGCACAAAACTGTAGAAAGGGGAAATCCAATCTAAGCCTATTCCACTTTTCATTTTGCTCTTTCTATCTTCTCAAATATTATCTACACAGTCCTAATGAAGTTCCTTTCTGTTCCCTGCTATACTTCCTTTTGATAAATTGGTGCCACGTTCGTTTCATAATTACAGGATTACAGCAATGCAAGAATGCTGCTATTCAATTCGTCAGATTTCCACGCAAATTCTGGTCTTTATTGGCTTTAGCTTTAAACCCATACTCTCTGGAGAGAATAGCTCTGGAGATATGCAAGTTGGACTTAAGGGGCTTCTTGGGCTGACACTCAGTTGAGGAGGTCTATAGAAGCCATATCCCATTAAGAAATACTCCATTGGTATCAACATTGCATCAGGTTGTTCCTCTGTGACCATTGATCCGCAAGCTTGAACCTGTTCAGACAATCTCAGTGAGAGAAGATGATAAATGCATATTGGACAGCTATGCGAATAATTAAGTCTAAGAAAACAGATTTTGCATACCTCAACCAAAGCACTGAATCTTCTATCAAGTTTGGAGGTCATATGAAGAGCTTCTGAATGGAAAGGAGAATGTTCACCGACTATAATCAAAGACCGGCATTTTAGTTTCCTCAAGCCATCAGAAATATCAGGTCTCCTGCAGGAGAAACACGTAAGATTTGTGTCAATAGAGTGCGTATGCATCATTAGATATGAAGGTGATATTCTAAGTGCAGGTAAGGAGAATTGCTTACTCGTTGATAGCTTCAAGAAACCGTAAAACATTGTAACTTTGTCTCTCACCCAGAAACTGCATATAAAGCGAGCACCTCATGGAAGTCAGGCAAATGCCAGATGTCCAACATAACAATAATCACTTGGGAACATTTCTACACTACAACAGCATCACCCGATATGAGACAGAAGAAAAGGTTTTTGAACAACTTACTCTTCGACATGCTTGTACTATGTCTGATTCTGGTACTTCAGCACTACCTCTAACTCCCTGCCAATAAAAAATTGCAGTTAGAAACTACAATATGATGAGGAGCTGAATAAATATGAAAAAAGTACATTGACAAAATTAATCCTTACCTTGCTAAAGAACCTTGCAAGCAATAGTTCCTTCACCAAGGTACACATTCCACAAAAGTAGAGTAAATTTGACATTACCTGCAAGTAATCATAAGAACGAGGCGAGCAATGTCTTCCGTCATTTAATGCGTCCAGAATGCACAATGGCATAAGGAGAGGAGGGATCTTAAAGAGTCTTGTCAATATACCTTATTACACAACCATTCTGTCCATGATGGTGCTTTGCATAGAGGGGAAATGAGTATCAAACCCATAACTCTTTTGGTATATTTCATCTGCAGTAAAGTTGAATAATTTAGTTTGCAATTACTGTGATGGAAAGCATGTAGTGGATGCTCTTGTTAGAAAGCCGTTTAGTTTGGCTCAACTTACAGCAAAAAGGGTGAGAACATAAGCTCCTGCAGTAACACCCATGCACATAACACTTCCTAGTCTGAAATAAAAGCGTCAAATCAACATAAAAAAAAGTTAAAATATCAGATTCTTGGCTTTGAGGAACAGCCATGCTGTAAAGTTTTTGCCGAGAACATAAATCAGCAGATCATGAATAGTGATTAGAAATTCAAAATCCTATAGATAGAAGGCCTTTTTGAGTCTATTGGCAACAGGGAAGTATGACAAGATATTTCAACTAAAAAGCAAGTTATAAAACTAGCTAGCTGCATGAGACAAAGCCTTACAGATCATTACCGAAAATAGTCAATGATCTCTGCAATCTGATCTGCTAAATCATCAACAGATAAAGGTGTCTCCTCAGGGTTCGATACAAAGGCACCCAACTGCATCGATGAAAGAAATGCATAGTAAGCAACCCTATATAGCATAAAAGAATTGTCGATGGGCGCAAGCCAAATAGAGGAACAAGTTGACAGACCTCGTGGCCAGGGGGACTGATATGGTAAATACAGAAGTTGTGAACCAGCATAGAGGATGCTTCCCGGCAGTAGAATAATCCTTGGAAACATGACATATCTGTTCAATAACATGCATGCAAATGGGAGAATGTTTAGAATCTTCAGGAAAATTAATCTTGTCAACATCCATGCTTCGTCAGCCAGCCAGAATGTAATCATTCAAACAAGAAGCCAGCAAAAACTCCATACAGGTATATAACTCCACACCAAAAACAGGTATATAACACCAAACCACAAACCATTTAGCAGCATTTCATTTTCTTTTAGTTGGGAACAACATTTTTCAACTCAAGCGTCTAGGAATTCACACAAATAATCGGTTGCAAATTATGCATAGAAAAAACAAAATGAGAATGGAATTATTTATATATATATATATATATATACATATATATAGGCAAAACCTAAGGTAAAACACATTTATCAAGACAATTGTAACACCAGCTAGACATCAGTTGGATAGCTTGATAAGTTAAAGAACAGCTCTACAGTAAGCAACAATGGAAATCCGGGTCAAGGTGAAAACTTACTATAAAAGACAAACTGAAAATGGTTTACTCACAATTTAACCCCAAATCAGGATAAGTTATAAGAGCCGGCTTGTCCTGATCCCCCACCACAGCAACAGACACCAAACCATAACTAGTCTTAACGAGATGCTCCTGAAGTGATATGAAAACTTGGATTAAGTCAACAATAATAGTGAAAAAGAACCAAAGAAAGCAAACAACGACCAAAACTTCCTTCACTAAAATCCACGCAAGTTTCATGCAATATTACTTCAAAAAGAGGGAAAATTCATTTCAGGCAAAACCAAAGTAGTGATCTTTTTCCATCCTTTAATAAGCATCCATTTCCAGTGGTCCCTTTTAAATCTAATCTGGTAATAAGCTGTTTACTGACGATCATGAACCGATAATGAAAATGAATCTAATATTTATACCTATAAACACGATCTCCAGCCCATAATCCAGGCAAAAAAGGATACCCCTTTCATAATTGAAACTAAAATCTTTAAAATGTTAAAACAGGAAAGGGTGGAAAACCTTGTTCCGTCCACGTGATTGAAATAACGAAAAGAAAACTCTGCAAACTGATATTTTCGTTCGACTTCCCCAAAATTGAAGCAAAAAGAAGGCAACTTTTCAACTAATCAAGCATAAAGAAGTACAAAAATGTTCCGCTAGTCAGATAGAAACAAAAACCGTTTCAGGTGAATTTCTTCCCGGAAAAAATACCATATACAATCAACTTGGAGAGGAAGAATTTTTATTCTTGGAAACAATAGCCAATTTGGCAAGCGGATAAAATTTAAATTGATCATAATCTAAAACTTCCCAGAAAATGAAAAATGCAGCTCCAAACTGATGCCCCTTAAACTTGAGAAAGTTCATCAAAATCAAACCAAACCAAACCAAAAACCAAAAAAAAAAAAAACAAAACTGATATTAACAATAAATGATGAACCCATTGAGGAGATTAGCTTCCCAGATAAAATAGAAACAAAAAGAACCCACTACAACAAAAGCATCATTCTTTGCAAAAACGCATCAAAATGAGGTTGGAAAAAAGGCCAACCTTGCCGGCAAATGAGAAGGACTCCATGTCAATGGAAACAGAGTCACAGCTGGAGTCCCCCATTGTCAAGTTTCTTCTTTCACTCCTTCGTTTTCACAAAATCTCTCTTTTTTTCCAAAATCCCTCTAGAAATGGCGAATCATTACCATTGTTGTGAAAAAGCTCACCAAAAATATATTCATATATAGAAATCCTCTCTCTTCTCTCTCTCTCTCTCTCTTCCTAAATTTTCTTAGATTTTTCCCTCCCTCCGTTTCCTTTCCTTCCCTCTCGCTGCTTCCTATATATCATTACCAAAATTTATGATATTCTGTAATTATCTAAGTTTTAGCCCATAAAATGAAAAACCAATTATTTTATAGGGAAGGGAATTTAATACTCATAATTGTTTGGTTTTTGGTGATATAATAATATTAAATTATTTTTCTAGTTTGCTGTTTTTTCAGTTACCATAAGTCCATAATATATTAAGAAGAAGAATAGAGAGATAATGTCGCTTTTCATTTCTCACACACACACACACACAGAAAGCTGAGTGAGTGAACTCGGGAGCGTACAATTACCCCGCTGCCCTGCCCACCGACGCTCACGAGTGACTTCCAACTCGGAGCTTTACTATATGATTCCTTCCCTTAACCAGAGTTAAAGCGGGGCCAAACCGACAGAATTTCATGTTCTCTGACGTCTTTGCCCCTGTATTTTTTTTTTTCTTCCGAATATTACTCGTCATGTATCCGATACTATATTAACACGACTAATCCGATTCGAGCCGAATAATTGTGTCTACCAAGCATCTAAAAGTAGATACTCCATAAATCTTTCAGTTCCCTGTATTTCAGTTACCATAAGTTTTGTTAAAAATATTATTTTTTAGACAAATTCTTTTGGGAATTTCTAGCCAATTAATCTGCGGTTTTAAATTCTCTACCAAGCATCTAAAATTAGATACTCCATAAATCTTTCCCAGATTTTTTGCTTCAAAAAAAGAATCCAAAAGGTAAGTGCGTAAAATTTTCCTCCTTTGCTAATTTTAAACATTGTGAGATTTTTATTTTCCCTTCATCAATTTCTTTTGCAAATTAAAAATGAAATAAATACGACCCTTAAAAAACTTTAAAGTAAAGCAATAAATAAATTCCAGCATTTGAGAAATCTGGAATTTTCTATGCTTGGAATGGCACTCTCAACTAATTAAGGTCCACATCAAAAAATAGGGAGGGAAATGGAGATGGGGGACAACGGTACTTTAACGGTACAATTTCATCAATTTCGTTTCAAATGTATTACGAAAAACAAATCTTGTCCACAAATTTCGACGATTTTACCTCAATTTGTCGATGGCATTCGCAACTACATAACATAGCCTCTTACAAAGTTACATTCGGCGTCTAAAGTTGTTATTACGACAATAATATCATAACAATATTAGAATAGATTAATTGTTTATATAATGTTTCTCTACAATAAATAAGAAGATTCTCTTAACGAATATTTTAAATCATTCATCGGTCCAGATAGTTTATTATTTGGAGCGAATACTTGTATCAAGATGAAGTCTCTCTGATTTGATTTTTTTCTTTGCCCAAAAAACAGTCGGCATGGCATTTCATACCGTTTTCTTTAAATTTAGCCCCTTCCTCATTTGTTTTATTTTTTGTCGGCAATATGAGTTCTTACTGTACCTACAACCTAGCTATCATCCTTTGGCTTTTAGGGTATCCCCTCCAAGTCTCCATCATGGGAGGATGTGACACCAAATACCATGATGCGGAAATAATATGATTGTGTGCATTAATTTTTGTTCAAAAATTTGAAAAAAGAAAATGCACCAAACCCAAAAAATAAATAAATAAATAAATAAATCTTACTTAAAAAATGATGAACTCTAGAATTAAGTGTTCAGTACATCTACATCATGTACAACTTGATATCATCCGTATAATTTTTTTTCCCCAATCTAGCTTAAGAATGTCATGATTCTTATTACTTAAAGTGTAATTGAATTCTCCTGGTTATAGTATTTTCTATATATATATATATATATATATATATATATATAGGAGAAGAAGGGTATAAACATTATAGCCAAGTCAAGTAAGAGTAGTTAGACTTTGGAGTTCTATATATATAACGATGGGAGATCAATACAATTATGTGGAGATATATTATTTTGAAGGGGGCAAAAAAAAAAAAGTGTAAATGGCGTGGTTGACATAACAAAACGAGACTGAATGTAAACCAAACCCAAACGGCCGAACACGAAAGCTTTAAAATTAAAAAAGTTGCAAATCTCAATCGAGGACAATTGCATGGTAACTACTGGTTTTTTGAAGGTCGTTAATATGGCACTTTACTAATTTGTTTGACTTTCATATATAAATTAATCAACTAATTATGATCGATGAAACATCAACTTCCCCGTGTTGATCTAGTACAACATACAACACGTACCCCCAAAGTGTTTCCTCCATCCTATACGTGAAACAAAATAACTTGTTTGCAAAAATAAAATAAAACAACAACAACTCTTTCTGTCTCAAAAATTATTATCAATTTAGATTTTTACTTTCAGTTCAGAATTTATACTAAAAATAAAAATCTAAAGTAAACAATAATTTCGAGACGGAGGAAATAAGAGAAATTAGAACCGAACCTTCAAACTCCCCGAGAATACGTGTCTTTGAATATTCATAAGTTACTCGAATATAATGGATTTAACAACTCTTGTAATTGATAAGTCTTCTTCTAGCTAATCATCGCATTTTTATTTAGTAAAAACAAAATACTGAATACGATTTGTCCTAAACAAAATATTGAATATTACTATTTCTTTGATTACCGCGTGACTGTATGCGATTTTAACCTGGTTTTTGTATATAGCCAAAAATATCTATCTGGGAAAGAGCAGAACATTATTGATACACGAATTCATCAAATGATGGGACAATGTATTTCGTGAGTTTAACCTTTTAACTTAGTCTCTTAGATCTTTATTATAAGATATTTTAATTGTTCCAGATTTTACCGAATATGTTTTTTCAATTAGAAAAAAAATTTAAAATTATTCCATAATAATTAGAAGAGCATAATGAATGTCAAAATGCAGTTTTAAAATTTTTTTTTTTCAATCGAAAAAACATATTATGTAAAATTTAAAACAAATCAAAATGTCATATAATAAGAACCGAAAGGATGAATCTCATTTCTCAACCGAAATGATATATAGGTTCCGTTTTATTTATTTTTTTAATTGTCAAGAAGAAGGAAGCCCGCCGAATGATTGTAATTTGTTAAATGGGAAAAGGTATGAACCGTTGGTGCAGATGAGCATTATTCTGATTATTTAAATGCTATATATATCCCTTTCTTTTTGGTTAATGATCGGTGATAAATTAAATTAATCTTGGAAAAAAGTAAGCAAATGTACACTGATCATGTAACTTTAGGATATTAATGAGGATTGCTTAATAATCGTGGTTATACTCATCTAGTTGGATGATCAAGCGTCCATATCTAATTGGAATCTTTGACTGAGACTTAACCACTAAAAATTCTCTCTTGAGTTACATACATCAATTATGTTACAACGTCGTCTCATTAACCTACCAGTTCTATGATTACTCAAAGATTTAATTTTATTCCCGAAGCTCAAAAAGTTTAATTGATCTGGTTAAGTAGGTCTAAGATTCCCCGTGACATCAAAAATTTGGTGTTTTTAAGGTATAAAATTACGTTTAAAGCGTGGACAAACAAACAAAGAAAAGAATGCCAGCAACGAATTCGTACACAACAAAGGATAAAAAGAGAAATTAAAGAGCATAAAAGTTTGAATATATAATTTGATGCTTCACTTTGTTGAGAATACTTTAGATTGAGAGAATTTAATTTAGTGGTAAAACCTTTTTAGACCAGATTAATTCTAACTTGAAATTTAACACTCTTTAAAGTACATCGAACACCTGATGTGACAATTGTCCATTTAATAATTAATGTGTTTGTGTATGTATTATATATATATATATATATATATATATTTTCTCCTTTGGGGTAATGTTTGTTTTCGTGAAAGCATCTTTTTTTTTCTTTTTTCTTTTTTTTTTTCGGAGAAAGCTAATTTCAACCATTATAAGAGTTCTAAACTAGTTCAGAATGGATGCCCATTGCCTCGGTTCACTAGTATCTGTACTAGGGTTTTATTTTACGAAATTTCATGTTTATATGTATAAGGTTGATTAATTGTCAATTAATGATTTGCATGTGCTATTGTCCTTCCTTTAGAGTGTATAGAAATTAATGCTAGCATTTTACCAAAATAAAAAATAAAGAAATTAATGCTAGCATTATATTTAACCCGAGGACCACATCTTTTGAGAGCATTTAACGATAATTTTAAGCCGGATTTACGACTCCAAATTATTGGCCTATAAGAATGACATAATTAGTTTGTGCGCATCAACCGACCTTAGGCAAAAATGACCTAATGCCACTATAATTAATCTTTACACTGCTATACTTCATGTTAGGCTTCTTCTGTCTTTTAAAAAAAATTGGGGGGACGTTGTTTATTAATAATAATAAATTTGGAACTGCTTGTATGTACTCTCTCCGGTTCTTAATATAAAGAATTTTGATTTTATTATAGGTTTTACCTAGTATGTATTTTTAATTGACGGATATATTTCACAATCCTTGTATTCACTTGACTGTTATGAAATATTTTTAAGATTTTCTTGTCAATTAAAAATATGTATTATGTTAAACTTAAGATGAATCAAAATGCCTTATATTAAGGACGGGGAGTATGTTTTAAAGAACACCAAATCAATAAAGTGCATATGATCATTAGATTAATTTTTTTGGAAAGAACAATACTAGTGCATATGATCATTAATATCCGAAAAAAAAAATTGTTTCAAGTTTTTTCAGGTTCCACGTTAATGTGAAGTCATTCTTTAATGTGTGGCGAAAATGATGAGTATACAAACAAAAAGACTTGCTATTAAACTACTAATTAGTCGTTGTCAAAATTATTCTCTTTTTATTTTTTCGGATATTTTACTTTCGAGGTTACTCTTTTTCATCGAATTCCCTCATCGACCAATTATAATATATACACTGTAATGATGAATGGATGATGCATATATATATATATATATATATATATATATATATTGTTGTGATGAAAGTGGCATTTATCTATTGGAAAAATAGTGTCTATATTATGCATGCGCTTCAAAGACGTTTACAAACACAAATCAAGTAAGTACTATCTCCATCCCACAAAAATAGTCCATATTGAGTTTAAATTTGTATCAAAAACAGTATAAAAATCAAAACTCAATATGAACTATTTTTCGGGGGGGAACGGAGGGAGTATGAAATAGTAAGATTGAAAGATTATAATTATGGTATTAGGTTAAAATCTCGTGGTAAGAAAAAATCAAAAAAGAAGTACAGAAGCTAGCATGGTAAAACTCACTCGCTTGGTTGGCTTAACTCGAGTTAAGGAAGTTTGACGACAACGGTTTGGGACTTTGAAGTCCCGGTTCCAAAATGTCAACGTCTCAAATGTGAAACGTTCAAGTTTGCTCTTTGACTCTGTAGTCTGTATAGCTCTACAATCATGTGGATTTGATGAGTATATTCATCTTGCTATTGATTTTAATTTTATTTTTTTTAAATATAAGAAACTACGCAAAATTCTGAAAACAAAATCAAGTATTCAAATTGAAAACCCTTTAAAAATATTTTTGTGAAACTTTAAAAACATTTATGTAATTCTCACTGCCTAGAATTCCAGAAACTTAAGTGAAATTTAAGAAACAATTTTTATCGAATGAGTGTAACACTTGATAAAGAATATATAATATACTCTCTTCGTCTCATAAAAATGATTTACTTTATTTTTTTATTTTAGTTCAGCAAATTTAGATATTTTTTCTTTTTCTGGACGGAGAAATTGTTCAATATATATGACATTATATTCTTGATGAACATTAGGTAATGAATTTGTGAGACTTGGTAATAACTTGACCCGATCTAAAATTTTCAAATCTCAGTTGGCGTGATTATACATAATCTATTAGCACAGTTGGTGAAATTAAGTTTTAATTTTCACAAAATTCCAAAATAGGGGTTCTGAAAAAAAAAAACTGATAACTGATAAGAACGCACTAGAAAGTCAGAGAACAAAGTCGTTTTAAACTAATTTAAATAGATAACCTACTCTTAACCAGAAATTTTATTGAAGTCTTCAGTTTATTTTTTATTTTTTTCTTCTTTTTCTCCTACCATTTAATGAGCTGAAATAGTTTTATTTATCGGATAATATGTTGGGTTATGACGTTATGTATTTGCAATAGTGAAGAAACTGAAGGGAAACCAAAGGGAAGAAATGTGTCGGTCGATGATTGATGTGGTTCTATATATTGGCATATTTTTGGGCTGGAAAATGACAATTTATTAATAATTAAAGATGAAAAAAAGGATTGAGACATGCTTTAAACAAGAAAAGACCATTGAACAAGAAAAGGAATAGGAAGTAAATGGCTAAAGCCTAAAAGGCAATTCTACACTTAAAAAGGGGGGGTTTGGTTATCATATTACTCTGTCTTAAGATTATTGTATCATTTATTATGTTATTAGTTTAATATATTTTCTTCGTTTTAAACTGAACATTCATTTCAAGACGGAAAAAACAACAAGCATATCATAATTCTAAATTTAAACCGAAAGAAATACATATGAAATCTCTAGCTCGTGCATTTTTTTATTTTTTTTTTTGATTCAGGTAGTCTAGCGAACTGAGCTTTTTCCAGGTAGTGAATCAGTGATAAATTAAAAGAAGTAGTCGTAATAGTTCTTGGGTCGTCCAATAATTCTCGTGCTTCAAACGTCACAAATTAATATTCACTCACATTTCTCTCGCGACGTGGCATTTTCAACATTATTATGCCAAAAAAAATACTCTCTCTGTCTCAAAATTATTGTCCAGTTTAAGATTTCACTTTTAGTATAATTTGAACCAAAAATGAAAACTCAAACTGGACAATAATTATGGAACGGAGGGAGTATATATATATATATATATATATATATATATTTTTTTATTTTTTTCATTTCATTTCGACATTTTATTTTCTTACTATCAAGAAACTAGGGGTGAAAGTCCCACTAGTTGTCGTGTAACATCATGAATGATCCAACGTGAGACTTTACTCGGTTGATTCATTAACTGTGTAAGTTCTTTTGAATAAGTGTCTCTGTAAACATGAAAAAGCTTGTTTGTAAATGTATATTATAATTACTTGCCGTGTTATTATTTATTTATTATTTATTAACATAATATCGTAACAAAATAAACCGTTATCTCTACTCAAAACGGGAAAAAAAAAATAGATACATTGCAGAATAAATGTTGAAAAATATCAATCAAATTGACTAGGATCGAACCTAATGAATACAATTATAGTGATTACAATACAGACATGAAAAAGCTTCTCACGACTAGCTAGTTCCATACAAGTGATGGACTTTTCTTTTAAATAAGACAAAATCCAAAACCCTCAAATCAGTATGAGAGGTGAGCTATTTGCACAATCTCATGTCATAATTAAAGTTTAATTCCATAGAAAGGAATCACAAGGCGTTTAATCCTTTTTTTTTTTTCCTTTCAAAAGCGATAATAATATTTAATATTAAAAAGGATGTAAATCAACCATACGGTTGAGTAGTACAATACAAGGATTAAGTTATACAATCCGATGATTGAGCTAATGCAATCTGTCATACGCGACTTCTCAACCCACAATGGTAGATTGAAGATTGAAACAATTTCTCTGATAACTAAAGCATGAACTTTTCAAACAAATCTATCAAAGAAAAATAATACAGAGAGAACTAATCTATAGGATAAAGTTCCAACACCAATCTAATCCGAACTAAAACTAATGCAATGGTGTTTAATCTTAAACCTCTTGGACTCTTGACAAATAGACAAAATAACAGTTACTGAACAAAGTTCAATTTCAGGGGGGAAAAAAAAACAGTGTTTAATTTTCAATCTACCACTTTCTTTTAATCAAATCTTTCCCTAATTATTGTATTGACCATTGGACTATAGTTAAATTACGGTCAAATACTTAACTATCTATTTTCTACTACAACCTTCCGTTCCATCATACTTACCAAGTTTGCTGGCTGCATATAACTATAAGTGAGTGTTATTAGTTTTTTGAAAAGTGATATAGTGTTAGATTTCTATTCATTTCATTTCTAGTTTACTCTTTTTTTTTTTCCTCTGCCAGATATGAGATATATATACATATATATATATATATATATGGAACTAATAATGGTGGACCAATGAGGCAAAAGCTTTAAAAAACATCGTAATCAGGTAACAAACACAATACTAACTTCTAGAAATTTCGTACCACGTATATACTATATTTTAGCCTGGGCCAATCACATTAACTTTGTGATCCTGATGACTCTAACAAAAAGTGACAAAGAAATGTTTTTTTTTTTTTTAGAAAAAAAAAATTAAAAGAAAAGGAAGGTAATCCAGGATGTTAAACTGTCTCTGTTGATTTAACTTTAGCACGCAACTGAAAGCTCTCCTTCCTCCATGTCTGATGCTTTTCGGAGGTTGTCTGATTGGTAATTCCAATTACCTCTACTTCCGACAGACCCTATAGCTTCTTCTTAATTTTCTTTTCTTTTTGTATTTTTCTTTTGGGGTCTATTTGGAAATTGATTTGTGTATTCTGGTTGTTGTTGGTTTTGTTTGGACATTCTTTGGCTGCAACCCAGAGATCAGAGTAAATTTACTAAAATTTTCTATCCAAGTGTCCATTATGATTCATTTGTTTCTTGTTCATTAATGAATGTACGTACTATTATAATCTGTTTTTTTATCCTACTATGTTAATATAATACTCCCTCCGATCCTTATTATAAGGCATTTTAATTTTGTCTTAGGTTTCACTTAAGATGTGTTTTTTAATTAAAAAAAAATTCTTGAAAATATATTTTCACATTCTGTCGTGTTCACCTAATTATTAGGAAATGTTTTTAAGATTTTTATTTTAATTAAAATAAAAATTTATTTGTTTGTGGGATCTGAAAATTGTGCAGTAAGTAGTGAGAAGAAGAGATTTAAATTTTTTATTTTATTTTTTTCATTTTTTTGATCTTGGCAATGACACAACAATGATAGAAATATTTGCAAATGTTTGCAGTTTCACCGCCGAAGATTAAATCTTAATTAGAGCACGATAGTATTACACAAGTATCATATTTCAAAAATGTGTTAATCTAAAGATATTAGTCTATCAAGCAATCTAGTTAATTAGTACTCCCTCCATTTCAATTTGTAGGTCGTTTTAGCTTTGAAGAGATTTTTCAAAATGTAGGTCGTTTTATAAATTCTAGGCAAATTATTGACTGTTTTTCTAACTTTATCCTCAATAAATGACGCAAATATATTTTCCTTTAGTCTTGTATATAGTTTTAATATAATTAATGAGTGGTAAAACAGATATGTAACAGAAAAATTAATTGTTGGATGATTATCTTTTAATTTACGTGCAAAATATAAAAAGACTTAGATTCTGAAATGAAGTGAGTATAACATAAAAAATGGAGTAATAGAAATTAGAGACGAGAAAATAAACTAAAGAGACGGTGAGTGTAAAAGTGGGTGACAGAAGGAAGTATGGGAGAGAGAGGGAGACAGATCAGCATTGGCCCAGGAAAACGGGCAACGAACCCATGAATCTCTGGATCTGGGCCTTCTTGTGTCAGACCCCCGAAGGTTGTACAATACGAGGTTCAAAATCCAGACACATTTGTGCAGGCATTCATCAGATCTCATGATCAGCTCACCCGTGCTAAGCTAAGCTCAGCTTCATTTCACATTTATTATTATGAAGAAGAAAAGAGCCTTATCCTTTTAAGGCTACTCCCATTTAGCCTTGATCCAATGATAAATCCCCCACCATCGGTACTCGTGAAAAAACCAACTCCACTCTGTATCCAGTTCATTTCTCTTTTATATTTTAGTTTTATTTTTTTTTTTCCCTAATACAACTGTGTAGTATTACCTCCGGTCCTTATTATAACGTATTTTGATTTCATCTTAAGTTTCATCTAAGATGTATTTTTAATTGGAATAAAAATCCTAAAAAATATTTCAATAATAATTTGGAGAACACAACAAATGTAAAAACATATTTTAAAGGTTTTTTTTTTCAATTACAAAGACATCGTAAGTTAAACCTAGGACGAAATCAAAATACCTTAGTGATAAGGACCAGGAGGGAGTACATGACTCTTATGCAATCCAAGATGGAAGGTGTTGCAAGTACATTATAGTATTCCTCATGTTTCGAGATAAAAAGTTTCACCAGAGTCATTTTTCATTAATGTCGTAGAAATTGACGAATTAGACGGTTGTGAACATGTAATATGTTATTGTTAGTAAGAGAGAACCGTTTTACATTTTTACTGGAAGATGTAAGAGATGAAATTGTTTGATAATACTTGAGGCTCTCGAATGTTTGGGATGTGTTTTTTAACTCATTCTGTACTTACATAGAAATAAATGCCGTCTGCAAATTTACTTTGCTTAAATGTCAACTCAGATATAGCTTTGTGCAATTCCAATTGATCGACTGATTTGTCACCCAAGTAAGGCATACTTGCTAGCTGGGTTCGGTGTTTGCGATCAAATTCACATTATGAGCTTTCTTGTTGTATGGCAAATCTACCTTTTTAGTCGAATCTTAAATCATTGTCATAACTCATTTACCGTACACATTACACCTGACAAAAAGATGATGCGTTGAAAAAAGAGTTGTTCTTTCATCTCTTCATTTGTTAGTGTTTCTCATTATACCCAACACTTTCTATGACTCAGTTTGTTTCTCTTGTGGCCAAATTAATCCATCAACTTGACGACTCGACATAGCGGGAAACAGACTTGTTATGATGGTGGTGGGTGTTATTGGTTTCAATCTCATACCACAGCCAACTTACTATGTAAGTGCTCAATATATTTCATTATACTCGTTGTCAAGCGGCAGGTTCTAATCCCAAGCTGTACTCAGTAGTACCCTTACATTAGCCCAAAAAAAGAACTGGATGTGTTAGACAAAGGGGATGTCAGCAAACTAACTTCAATCGCACAGTTTTTACCTTTTATGACAATAAAGCAGTTACAACTTACCTACAGAAACTCACTACCACGAATGACAACTTCAGGGATGCCATTTCCCGTTTCCTGAATTTCCCAGGCTGATCTTATTAAGGCATCAGAACACCAGCGCATCTCTATCTTGATCAAGGTAGGAATGTATCCTAAACCGGATGGAATCGCATCAAGATTTTGACAGAATGTCATTACAAGGACTTCAAGGCTGGGGAATGGGTCATCTTGTACTCTCCATTCTTCAACATCCAGCCATTGAAGCTCCAAGTACTTGAGGTTCAAGAATTCGCCGTCTTCCACGTCCCACCTTATTCCTGAAAATGCTTCATTTAACTTGAGAACCTCCAGATTAGGTAACTGCCCGACTATGGATATTGCACTCCATGGTAGACTGAACACTTCCAGCCTCAATTCTTTGAGACTACTCGGAAAATCAAAAGCCGGAAATTGATCGTAATTTACCCCAAAGAATACTTCTCCGTAGTTCTCCACAATCAGTGATTTAAGATGAGTTAGACGGCTGAGTTCTGGAAACTTAAAGAGTTCACCGGAGGAATCTCTCTCGACAAAATAACACTTGAGCTTTAGAAGCCCTGGCAACCTTCGGAGTAATTCCTCAGTTTCCTCTCCGGAATTAAGATATGGTGTTGATAAAACTTCCATGTTCCCTAATTCACCATACTCATGATCCTTAAGACCTTCTAACCGGAGCCCATCAATATGTACATGCCTCAAGTTTTTCATCAACCAAAAGGTTTCTGGCAATGTAACATACCTGGAGTCTTTCAAAATTAAGGTTTCTAGATTCCATAGATTGGATATGGATGATGGAAGTTGTCCAGCATCGCAGCGAATCGCTAGGAATCTCAAATGAACCATCCTTGTTATTTTTCGAGGAAAAGGACCTTGTATTACAATGCATTCCAAGTCCAACACATTAAGACGTCTAAAGCTATCAAGAACAACAGAAGGACATGGATATACTTCAAGAAGATTATAGTCGCCAACAAGGCGTAAAGAGCGGACGAACGAACCTGAAGGTTTAGTGTTGACGAACTTGGTCCATTCTGCATCAATGCACAAGCGATAGTTCTCATACTTGCTAGAATTCAAGGGAAAAGAATAAACATCCTTGTCATTCACCCATTGTAGAAAGTTTTCTTCTCTTATTTTCACCTGACACAGATTGTTTAGTAGGTCATGAACCCGGCATGTTTTTATACCACCACCATTGGAATTTCTCTCTTCAAGTATGACCAAACTTCGACTGATCAAATTAGACAAGTACTCCTCTGCCACTTCATGTGGGCTATTTGTTGTATCACCACTTCTTGGTATTAATCCTTCTGCAATCCACAAACTCATCAACTTCCCGGCTCTAACAACTCTATCATTAAGGAATGCTCCGAAATAAAGGAAACACGCCTTTAGATTGTCTGGCAAATGCTTGTAACTTAGTTCAAGCACATCCAGGCACCCTTCACTCACCATTTGTGAGTATGTATTCTCTTCAATTTGCTTCCAGAATTTTATGTCTTTGCTTGCCAAGATACCCGCAACCAAACCAACAGCGAGGGGTAAACCTTTACAGTTCCTGGCAATGTTTTTACCTATTTCCGATAGTTCATCATCAAACGAGGAACTAAAATTATTATGAGACAGCTTTAGTTGCAATAGCTCCCAACTCTCCTCATCTGAAAGTGATCGAAGATGATGAGGACTGCACTTCAGCTTTGCTTGTGACGCCAAATCATGAATTCGGCTTGTAAACATGATTCGACTCCCCACTTTGTCATCCGGAAATGAAAGTTTAATACTATTCAATGCCTCGATGTCCCAAATGTCATCCAAAACAATGAGATATCTTCTCTGCTTCAAACTTCTCCTGAGTTTTTCGGCCAAATCATTGTCAGTGCAGCTGGAGTAGACTTGGCGAGCTTCAACACCGATAACATCAGTTAAAATGTCGTAGTACAACTCTCTAGGGTTATACACTTGGGAAACACAACACCATGAACGGCAATGAAAGTGAAATTCGATAGATGGATCATTGTACAATTTCTTGGCTATAGTGGTCTTACCGAGGCCAGGCATACCTACAATAGAGACAATGCCAAGCTGAGTAGTCCCTCTTGTAAGTTTATCCACAATCGTCTTTGACTCATCTTCCCAGCCCACCACAACATCTTGCAGGCTTGAAGGATTTGCTTGCTTCTTGAGAACTTGACCAGAATGTGTCTCTATACTACTTGTTAACCCTGTCTTGTTCTTTTGATGATCACTACACTTCTTCACCTCAATTTCAATGAGTTTCATCGCATGTATTACTTGGGAAAGCTGCAACAAATCATACCAAATCGGATGATCTATCATTAAACAAGAGTTGGTGACATGTTCTGCAAGGATCACCAAATTGATAATTTGTTTCTGAAGAAGTTTTAGGTCTCCTGTCTCTGGTTGCATCTTCAAGATATCATGGAGCAGAGGTTTAAGGGAAAGAAACTGCTCATGGATCATCATAAGTTGATGCTTTGCAAAACAAATTCTAGTGGGGTTATGTTTCACCATCTTCTCCAGGTTCTCCAAGAAGAAATCCATGAATCCTATACCATTGGTTGTTGGGACGCTGGAGTTTGACGAATTCATCAAAATCGGACAATAAACTTTTCTAATATCTGCATTCGCTATTTCAATCTTTTCTTGGAGATAAGAAACTTTCACTTTTAAGTCATCCAAGCTGAGGGAACAAATGAGTAAGAGTACCTCATTGACGGCAACACTGATTCGTGACAGAAGTCCATCTCCATTGTCTGTTACAGATTCTTTTGCCGGATTCATGAAGAAGGTTATCATGATTACAATCCCCTCTTTAAGCATTTCGACATGATGTTTCAAAGGGTCAGCTACATCTTCTTGTAGAAAATCGACAAGCCGGACGACAATTTCACCCACTCGAAACTTGTCAGATCTCGATGGATTTGAAACTTCCAGGAGTCCTATGAACATCTCTACAACCTCCGGTGCGCGAGGGATAATCATCTCCAGTAGATCAGAGAACATCTTTTCCATTCCTTGGTCCAACTGTGCATCCTTTCCTTTTAACAAACAGGAAAGGGACAAAGTTGCCGCATCCTTTCCTTCACACAATCCAATAAATCCTTGAGTTTTTGATGGTGGATGCATCTTTTTGCCGAGAAATCCACAAGGTCTCCCAGGAAACTCAACCTTTCTGCCAGAACCATGATTTGGTTCTTCACAGGAACAATGATATCAGCCTTCAAGTTGGCAAGAAATTGGAAACTCTCAACAACACATGCTAGAAATTTTAGGATACCATCACTGGAGAAAGACGTGGACTCTACTGCGTCCAGGAAAACAGCACAAAGGAGTCTGATCTGGGGCGCAATTTCCTCAAATTTGTTTAGCAAAGTAGGAACCAAAGAATCGAGATCCTCTAAATCCTCTAAATCCTCAATGTCATCTATCCATTCTTCCAGTACGCTAACAACTGCAGAAGTCAAATCAGCATCACTGATGTCCTCCTCGTCATCTTCCACATCACAATAAATTAGGCAACAAATAAACAGAATCAGGGAGCTTAACCCCTGCTCAAGAACCTCAGAGAAGCCAGATTGAATTTCTAAACTTCCCAGTTCTTCAATAGCAGAATCAACTTCAGTGGAAGTCTGGGCCATTTTTGAATCTGTTTATTCACTCTTTGCTCTGTGTGTGTGTGTGTGTGTGTCTCTCTCTCTCTCCCATCTCTTTCTGCAAAGAAAATGTTGGTTGGGAAATACAGAGAGAAACTCTGTGAAGAAATGTCACTTAGTCAACTCTGAATTCATGTCATAGTTCGTTCTTTCTTTTTTTCTTCTTTTTTTCGGGGTGGGTGTTCCGATCGCATCCTGAATTAAAAAAACAATTCCCCAATTCCCATGATAATCATTGCCTAATAACAAGCCATGAAGCATGGACAAAAAAATTGTAAGACACCTGTAACAACTTCATATTTTATATCCTTGTTCAACATGATCAGTACACACTTGCATACCAAACTTTAAGGTCAAAAGTCAATTGCTGAGTTCTTCCATTTACTCAGTAAAATGGTTTTCTATGATGCAGGAAAACAAGAAACGAGTTCTTGAAAATTTTAAAAAATGAGCAATATATTTAGTTTATGAGAGAACTAACCTGCACTAATAATTCTAGGCTAATGTATGAAAATATAGATCAGAATGGAAGCAGTAAAACTGGAATTGTCGATCGCACTACCACAGATAAGTGCTCCTTCAGTGTGCATAGCTGCATCCTAGCCTGCTAGGTACTCACTTCGTTCCCAAATGATTGTTCGGTTTAAAATTTTTAGCTATAACACAAATAATGCTGTTGATGTAAGACAAATTATCCTAAAAGTGAATTTCTAAATAGAAAAATCATTTTGAGACGAGGAGTGTTGAAGATAACAATCTCTCAGGTAGACTTACAAAGAGTAGTTGCAACAGTTTATTATCATCCATGGATTAGAGATGGAAAGATGCAATTTTTACAATCTCACCACAGATAAACTTACTAAAAACAAATGTAAGGTTAAGTGCTCAATATATTCATCCTTGTCATCATACAGCCCATTTCAAGCCAACGGCATGTTCTTACATCAGCTCTAAAAAAACTCCGAGATAGACAAAGGGGAGGACAGAACCTCACTCACATGTACCTTCTACGATGATAAACCAGTTACATTAACTATCTTCTACAGTTAGCGAATACCTTACCTTGGAAAACTCAACTCATCCACCAACTGTAACTTCCATATCATCGTCGAAGACTGAACTACCAATCTCAACCCCACTGCTAAATGTTTTTGTGTATCTTACGTTATCATGTAAATTGTACTTTACCAGCTTGATCCTAGGTTCACCAGCTCCTCCCATTCCTTCTTTTCGTTTTCTACTGCCATCAATTGATTTTTCTATATTGATCATTGTGGCTGGATCTGTACCATGAGAAGGATCGACCATCTCTTCATCAAAAATAGCATTACCCAACTTAAGTGCAGCTTCTTTAGGGAGGAGCTTTGAAATACTTTTATCAAATCCTCTAAGACCTTTACCTTCAAGGATAGATATCCATCCTGCAAGCGGATGAGTATATGTTAAACTTCTTTCTTGAAGCAGGAACAAGAAAGGGAAAAATTAACAAATAGAAGTTTATTTTGATACTAAAATTTAGCACAACAGACCGCTTTCTTGCAGCTTACGCTTTTTCAGCATCAGTTTGGCAGTATCACCCTTCCAAAATTATTTTCCAAAACATACACGACCAGAGACATATGATTGAGATTTTAAAAGAAATGGCTATTTGGGAAATGAAATGGCAGATCCCATTGTGTTATTCATTACTATACAAGTAGAACCAAATGCAATAACCAAATGCAAAACTAAAGCAGATTTTTTTCTGGGAAAGGGAAGCAACTCACTGATGATATCTCCTGGATTGCCTATTGGAGATCCACATTTTTCTTCAACGCCCACTTCAGAAGAGAGCCATTTGATTAATTGGCGAGATAACTGAGATTTGCAGAAGGAATTGGCATAGGAAAGAGCCCTGTTGTGATCACCTGAATTCCTGCAGCCAAAATTTTCAGAATTGACTGCTTCATTTTTACATATGCATTAACATCTTCTGAGTTATCATACCTAGCAAGCTGAACAGCAGTATCAGCAACTAAGGACCACGTCAAAGCCAAATTTCTAGACTGATTGTCAAGGAGCTGGATCCATCTACCAGAGTTGAGAAATGAACAATCAACAAGTAACAGGACATCATAGAGGACCCTCATCAAAGAAACCCCATCTTCAGAACTCTGCAGCGGAATAATTTCAAGTAAATAGTAGCCAGATTACTATCTTTATATGTGGTTATCATGATTCATGAAGACAGAGTTCTTTCCGGTGACAAAATACTCCACTTAATATAATGAAACACAATATATGGATAAAAAGGAACAACATTCATTACGTGTTTACCCTAATATGATGGGTCGACTATCTGGATCATATGTCGCCATCTATCTAACACATGTTCCCATTAAGGTTCAAGTCTACAACGTCAGTTTCCCCCAATAGTTCAATTTCTTAGCTTGTTGCTATCCCCTATCATCCAAATCAATGATTTCTCTGTTTTTACAGGTGGTATAGGGCAATCAAGGTCTACTGCACTTGTCAAAACACTTAAGTGTGTATATCTCATTTATGAAGTGAAACTAGGTAAAAAGAGCAAAGGATGGAAATAACTGTATACTTCTACTTCAATAGAACCAAAAGGTCCGGCTTACCAATATGTTGGTGATTGGCAAGGTCGGCTGCAACAACATTTTAAGAAGCATATCTGCGCAGGCAGCATTTGATATCAGGATCATTCCTAAATGCGAACTTAACTAAACCACAAACCAAATATTCTAGGTTTAGCTGTTAATTCAATAATAGAAGAGCAGAGTTGTGAAAAGTCAATTATCACCATGATCTTAGAGCTTTATTGTGGAAGAATGAGCTTCAAACAAGATAAGAAAAAGAGCACTAACTACCAACTGGTTAACGTCAAAGATGATTAACCCATTCCCACTAAGATGAGGGAAAGGAGAGAGAGCCACAAACAGTTTATAGTTCAGACTATCCATTCAGATTTCAATTAAAGTTGCCATCTCCAAAACCATGATATAAGACTGCTCATCTCCAAATAAAATGTGTAATGGCTTCACATTGCATCCAAAATGAGAAGAGGGTAAGTTGGAATGCATACTGGAATATGATTGATCATGAATCACTATAGGTTTTTATTATGAATCAAATCAGAAACTCATACTCATCCCTAATATTATGAAACAATAAACATAAAGTGAAAGAAGGCAGAAAACTATTAGTAAGCTATGGAAATTCAAGAAGCTCTGAATAAATCTTACCCAGGAAATAACTGTTTTGGAAAGTCTTGATTGTCTGAATCGCACAATTTTGCAAATCCTTCTGCAGCTCGTCACGCACATCCCCTAATCTGATTTTCAAGCACAGTCTCAACAAAAACATCTCGCACAGAACGATCCCAGCCAACCGACCAATTCCATATCTTCCGTCAAACCAATCCCAGGTCCTGCCACTCCATACAGGAAAAAACACCTTCAGGTTCTCCTCGACAACACAGCTCTCTTCCACTCTATCAATCGTCCAAACCCGGACCAAATCCTCGAAACAAGCAACCGGAACATCAGATTCATTCCCACTTTGAAATTCATCACGACAACTCATTTGAACATAGCTAACCATTTTATGCAACAAATCCTCGGCTTCCCACCTCAAACACAATTCATTATCAGAAGAATCCTTGACAACCTCATACAATAAAAAAACCACGGGAGCAAGTAGAGCAACTCTCTTTAATCCATTCCTCGAGTCATTACATGAAATCAGTTGCTGAAATAAATCTTTAGCCATAACTAACGTTCTATTTGGCGGGATATCTCTATCCGGAGTTGCTTTTGCGCCGTGAAAAGTCACGGCAGAGTAAAACCAGATCATTTCAAGGGGCGGATCGGGCATTGTCTGGATTAAACGGAAGAAAATCGACTGAAAAGCTGAGAAATCGGAGCTTCCACTCCGGTATGCAGCTAGAAAGTGTTTGATAGATTCTCTCAGCATGGGTTCACAACTTTCTGGTTGATGATCCATTTCTAGCTCAATTGTGTTTGAGAATGATGATCAATTGCAAGTTGGATTAAGTAGGAACAGCTTGAGTTGATGGAATTTGGGGCTGAAAGCGGGAATGGGAAAATTGGGGGTTTAACGGTAAGTTCAAAAACCCTAACGAAGCTGGAGTGGAGTGCGTCTGTGTCACGGTGGCCCGCGTGGGGGGGAAATTCAGAGAGGGAATATTTGGGATCTTTTTGTTAACGGACAGATTTTGAATTTGGTTTTCCTCCCCTTTTCTCCAACAATACCACAATTTCTCTTTTTTTTTTTTTTTTTTTGTCTTCCTTTTTCTCTCCTCTTTCTTTTTCTTTGGTTTCTTTTCATTTTAGTTTCCTTTTCTGTTTATTACTACTTCTAAATTCCTTTTCTTTTTTTCTGTTTATTACTACTTCTAAATTTCCTTTTATTTTCATATTTTTAATTAATACAAAATGAGAAAAATTATGCCATCATATTAATTTTTTATATAGGAAATTGATTTTCAAAAAATTATCAAATACTACATTCTGATATTTCAAAGAGTATTTTAATCACATTGAAATCTAAAAGAGAGATTGGGACATGATATGAACTAGTTACAGAATCCGTGCCAAGTACGGTTAGACTTTGAAAGCATAATTTATATTACGTTGTTATAAGAAAAGGAAAAAAAAAGTAAAAAGTTTATCGATAGTTCATTATAAACAATTATTGAGCGATGTTGCCGAGACAAATAAAAAAGTTAATTAATCAAGGATGGCAAAATGATTCTTTAAAAACCACATTAGTTGTGCGCTTACTCCTGTTATTCTCTTCATCAACTATAAATACTTTTAACCCTCGCTTGGATGTGACTCTTGAAAAAGCAATATGGAGCTGACCATGACTAAAAATCGGTCGATGCAAAAAAAGTCCCACATGCGAAAAAGATTGTTCCTGACTCTTATTAATCATCATAGCAAAGCAAACAGTCACTGGAAATTGTTTTCAATCTCATCTTAAATGGGATTCTCTTGTCTGACAGCATAATTGCCAGTCATGGAATTAAAAACTATATCTCCAACATGTGACCCGGCGTGTAAAGTCACAGATATTGAATGCAATTCATAATTATAATCAAGATTTAAAAATAAAATTTCAATAGCCAGTTTTACTTGAAGTCCTCTAGTTCGACGATGATCCTTTTTCTTTCTCGTGTTAGGGTCCTTAATAGTATCACTAATAGTTCTCAATACACCAATGATATCTGCTTCCTAAAATATGTTCGAGTAAAACATATTAAAAGCAAATCGAGTATAATTTTTTAATATAATAGAGTTTGAAGATTTGGCTTACCTATTATCTAGTCGGGGTCATTTTTGCGATCATTGGTATCAACAAAGGATACAAAATTGAATAACATCTTTAGGACATCAGGTTCATCAATCAGCTTTAGGGTCGTGTTCCAGTAAAAGATAATTTTACACTGGCGTTTGATATGACTATTTCCAACAACACATAGTTTGATACGGTCATAGTCCTGCCTTCATTATCCAGGAGTTGGTCAGTGAACATGTCGTGTAATGATTGTTTCATTGTACCCTGTATTTTAGAACCCTGTAAAAGTAAAAATAAAAAATAAAAAGAAAACATCATCAATAATTAACCAAATGCGCTAAATATAAAAATAAAATTTAGCATAAAATATATGACGAGGTTGTTTATGTCAGAGTTAGTATTCTATATACTTTAGAATCAACAAACACCATTTCGATATTGTTATAGTCGGATTGTTTTCAAACTCTCATTAAACGCACCGTAATTAGTAGATTCTTCCCATTTGCCTTAATGTCAGTTACGAATGACTTTGTCGGAGCCATGGACGAATGATATCTTATAAGAACAATGTTTGTTAATGACTAAACGAAAATAAAATATATATGCAAGGAGTATTAATATAAATGCACATAAGTACAAACAATTATTAATGATTGAAAAAAGGTAAACATTATGAATCAACATAACTTAGAAATTAGAATATATCATTCAACCAAGAACAAAGTTTTTGTATGAAAAATTTCAAAATCGAACAGAACGAACGCAATTTAGTTTTTAAAAGCTATGTATAAAAATAAATATAGTAAAAAGTGTGCTTTATAAAAATTGTTAGAACTATTAATTGTTATAAAAGTGGGACATCATATAAACATAATTTGGTATTGTCTAGCAAACAATGTATTGGGATAGAGTTAGTTTTTAGTTATGAAAAAGAGAACTTAACATGCAAATTAAATTTTGCAAGTCACGTTTTGGAAAAAATTTCACACAATATAAACATAACTTACAAATCATATTTTGCAAGCCATGTTTTGAGATAATTTACATAAGTGAACATAACTTGCAAATTATATTTTGCAAGTCGCATTTTGAAAGAATTTACATAATTTAAACATATCATGAAAACTATACTTTGCAAGCCATGTTTTGATATAATTTACACAAATAAATATAACTTGCGAATTAGATTTTGCAAGCCATGTTTTGAGAGAATTTACACAATTGAAACATAACTTATAAATCATATTTTGCAAGCCATATTTTGAGATAATTTACACAAGTGAACATAACTTGCAAATTAGATTTTGCAAGTCATTTTGGGAGAATTTACACAATTTAAACATAACTTGAAAATTAAATTTTGCAAGCCATGTTTTGATATAATTTACACAAGTGAACATAACTTGCAAATTAGATTTTGCAAGTTATATTTTGGAATAATTTACACAATTTAAATGTAACTTGCAAATTATATTTTGCAAGCTATGTTTTGATATAATTTACACAAGTGAACATTGGGAGAATTTACACAATATAAACAAAATAATTTGTGGTCATACTGATGGTATTCGGTGGCCATTTGTATCGACTTCGACCAAGAAAAAAAAATTAAAAGAACGATATTGAAACATAGTGGGCGCAAAAAAAAAGTAGTAAATTTCAAGGAATATAATTCTAACATATATTAAGCAGAGAATGAGAATAACAGTATTGAGAACATGTGCATATAGGAGGGGGTTTTAACTAGTAATTCTAACATGTTTACGATAAATCAATCAATAAATGCATAATCAATAATTTGTAATCATTTCTTTTTCTTTTTTTTTCAAAAAATTGAATATACAACAAAAAAAATGTCCACATTTAATCATCATATCATTCTCTAATTATTTGAAATTGATTTTAAAAATTTTTCAAATCTCTTTCAAATCAAAATATAAATGAGTAATAAATGGTGATAATTTCTTAATTTATCTAAATCAAAATTAATGAGTCCAAATCAAAATAAAGTATAATTGGGTAATAATTTGTGATACATTCTTAATTTATCCAAATCAAAATTAATTAATGAGTCCAAATCAAAATTAATGCGTTGAATATTTTTATACTAAAAGATTTTTGGCGGGAAATGTGTTAACAGGAGCTCGACATGTGTACTTTTTTTTCCACAAACTTATTTTATTTTAATATAATGTATAGATTTGTAATTGTAACAATAATGATGAGTTACCATTGTGGCTCTTTGTTATTAGGCAATTATCAGGATTCCAATGATTTTAATCGAAAAGGATACATTAGGTTGTAGACATTATGTGATAAAGTCATATTCATAATATTTTCAAGAGACTTTTACTTTTCAAGAGAAATACTAGTAAGGAATATAATTTATAGACTCATGATAAAGGTAATGTAAAAAAACGTACAAACATTTGGTTCACTCAAGATTACAAGTTGTTCATTCTTTTTGGTAGTTATGTTTGTTTCGTTGTTTTAATGTGTATTTTTAGGTGTTTTTTATATTAGAAATATAAATGAAAATTTAAAAAAATAGGTTGAGACGGGATAGTTATTAATATTTAATTCTGAAAAAAACTAGTGAAAAATGAAACAAAAAGAGCCACATAATTGAAATGATTTTCATACTTTGAAGATTTAATTGATTCCCCAAAGAATTGAAGTTACAAAAATATAAAAAACAAGTAGTCCTTAATATGGCCACATGGCTAATGGCTCAGCGTCACGCTCAGAACCGACTACCCATTTTTACCCTTATGCCTTTGTTGGAAGGAAAAGTTGATAAAACGACCTGAAATATTTGTTTTTCAGTTAACCAGAGATCCCTCCTCTTTCCTTGCTGTCACCGCTCGAGAATGGCTCTTCTAGCTCGAAACGCCAATCGCATCGTCCAAACGGCGCCGTACCAGAGGGCGGGCTTGGCCGCGGCAATTCACACCACCCTCCCGGCGGCTTTCTCCCAACAGGCCTCCGCACCGTCGACTTACGCCGGGGCACCTCCTCCATCCAACTCTTCCCCCACCGGACTTCCCAAGGCGGCGGAATATGTGATCTCTAAGGTCGATGATCTGATGAACTGGGCCCGCCGGGGTTCCATTTGGCCCATGACTTTTGGCCTCGCTTGCTGCGCCGTCGAAATGATGCACACCGGCGCCGCTCGTTACGATTTGGACCGATTTGGGATCATCTTCAGGCCGAGCCCTAGGCAGTCCGATTGTATGATTGTTGCCGGAACCCTCACCAACAAGATGGCTCCTGCTCTTCGCAAGTATGTCATTCTGTTGTTTTCTTTTTTACTTGTTCATTCCTATTGGATGAGGTGTATCTTTGATGTAAATTCGTTACGTGCTTATTTTATTTATTGTTTTGAATGTCATAGAACTTCAGGGCCCTTGTTGCGGAAGTTTATCGAGTGTGTAATTTGTTGGAATTTTACATTAGTGCATTTTTATATTTGAGATTGCTAATTTAGGGTTTTTGGCTGTTGACTTCGTTGGATAGGATTATGTTTGCGGATGAGTATTTATCTCTGCGGTTAGGCTGGTGTGAAATGTGATCTCGATGCATAACATTCCGCGTTATGATGGAGTTTATCTTAGTTTCCAATTTTAACAAAGCTACTAATGGTGTATGCTGTGTGTTTCTCTAGACTCTAGACAAGTAACTCCCATATGTAGGAAACTTAAATTGGAATTAGTTTTTTATTATTGCATTTCTGTATTTTAAGAGTTGGAGGAGATGAATTTCTGGGTGTTTTCATATTTATTTTGACGTGCCCTCTATTTTAGGATGTTAGCAATTAGCGTAGGGGGTCCTTATTTCTTTTAGTAACTTATTTCAAGTTCCAGAATAATTGAACTAACATTTCCTCCAAAAAGTCAAGTTATGGAGTGTAGGGTAGATTGAGTAGTGTGTTTGGTTAAAATTTGGATGTTTTCCTTTGGATCTCTTCCGCCTTCTTCCTGCTCTATGACTTTGACTTGCACCGTTATTGAAGCAGAATGGACGATCATTTCTTAATCGATTTGACTTTCTCTTGTACTTGTGTTTTTGTTTCCCTGTTTGTTGTAGACTGTAGTTTACTAGCTGTTTTGAACAAAAGGTTTCCCCAAAATTTGCATACCAACTCTTATCTAATAGATGCTTGTTATTTAACCAAAAGAAAGAATGACACTTTTTAGTTTGTATAGGGTCTCATACTTGTTGTACGGTCTGATATGTATGTTAAGAGCATGATCTTTAGAAGCTAGACACTGAAATTTGATATTCTTGATTGTTTGTGAAAATACGGCTTATGTGGTCATGAAAGCTTCGCACTAGTGTCCATTATTGCCCGCTCTTCTTAGCTTAGCTTGTTGCAATTGGAGCCTATGTTCGTCTCTCTGAGTTTATTTGTTCAAAGTTGGTGCTTTAGGGGTTCAAGGACTAAGGTGTGGATTTTAGGTGAGCAATGGCAATAGTCTTCCATGTCTTATTTGGTATAGACAACAGCCATTGTCGATTGAGTATTGCTTATTGTGTTGTTATACTGCTGTATTAATTTACAACAGCCACCACCTAGTGTAGACCACACCTCTGCTGTCATTACTTGCAGTTTATCATTATGATTTGGGAATTCTTTAAATTGACTGATTTCGTTTCGAAATATATTTTGCAGAGTCTACGATCAAATGCCTGAGCCTAGGTGGGTGATATCAATGGGAAGCTGTGCAAATGGTGGTGGGTACTACCATTATTCATATTCTGTTGTTAGAGGCTGTGATCGAATTGTCCCAGTCGACATTTATGTTCCTGGTTGTCCACCTACTGCCGAGGCTCTTCTCTATGGTCTCCTACAGCTGCAGAAGAAAATCAACAGGCGCAAGGATTTCCTTCATTGGTGGACAAAGTAAAGGCGATGGGAGAACCTGAAACTGAACGCACCTTTTAAGTTGCCATGAACCTTTGTATGTTCTTGAATTTCAAAGAAAGGGATGTTGCTGGAGACTTGTATGGTTTCTCTCGTAAAAATTTTCAGTCGATAATAAAAACACAATGTGTTCAAGTCGCAGTTGTTTTGGATTGTAAAACATCGCAGCTTGCATCTGCTTGTATTTTGTATGGTCTTGACTCTTGAGCAGCTTTGCTACAATCCATTATATTTTACTCTGTTCTCTTTTTTTTTTTTATCTTTAATTATATACTACTATTTTATCTATATTTTCAAAAACACCTAATACATGTACTCTATATTCTTCTCGTCAATAGTCAATATACTATTACCGTACGTATCTTCGAGACCAAGAAGTAAAAATTACTTTCCACCGAAAATAAGGAAAATTAACTCAAAGTTAAATTAAAAAAAAGCTAATATAAAATCTCAAGCGAGTCAGCATCCGTGCTAAGATATAAAGAGGTCAGTTTCTCC
This sequence comes from Oldenlandia corymbosa var. corymbosa, assembly GCA_949775105.1. NCBI lineage: Eukaryota > Viridiplantae > Streptophyta > Magnoliopsida > Gentianales > Rubiaceae > Oldenlandia > Oldenlandia corymbosa. The sequence continues at coordinate 5,766,843 of OX459119.1, read as the reverse complement.
TGGGTCGTCACACTCTCCTTTTTATCTCTCTAGGGTTTACATAACCCTCCTTCTACCTCTCGTTGCAAAATATCTCTGTATCCAACAAAGTCGATAATGGCGGACGAGGTTCACTACGGCTCGGACTCGAACAAGAGGAAATACGACGACAACCAAACTCCTCCACCGAGAAGGCAGACTGGATTTTCTGCTCCGATCTCATCCCACTCACCTCCCGATGCCCCGTCTTACAACAACGTCCCGCCGCCTATGGACGATATCCAATTGGCTAAACAGAAAGCTCAGGAAATCGCTGCTCGGCTTTTTAATAACGCTAATCCCTCCGCGGAGCCTACTAAGAGGCCCAGGGTTGAGAACGGTGGAAACAGCGGCTTTGATATGATGGAGCGTAAGTGTTTTCTCTTTTTTCCTTTTGTTAGATTTTGATATCCGCTTTGTGTTAATTGCTCCTCCTCCATAAGCATCGCTATTTTTTGCCTGTATTTGGTGGTTCGGCATGTTTGTAGATGTTGAGCAGAGTGGTTTGTATGTTTTTTTTTTTTTTTTGGTGGAACAATTTGCTGCAGCTACTAGAAATTTATAAGCCCAAATCGTTTGAATCTTTTCTTGAACTAATTCAGCTCCGGCTCCAAAGGCACTAGGAATTGGTAGTGCTCCCTCCATGCCAAGTTCATATGGTGGGGGGTACCCTGGTCCGAGCAAGAAGATTGAAATACCCAATGGAAGGGTTGGTGTTATTATTGGTAAAGGTGGGGAAACTATTAAATACCTTCAACTCCAGTCTGGTGCTAAGATCCAAGTCACAAGAGACATGGATGCGGATCCTCATTCTCAAACAAGGGGGGTTGAGCTAATGGGCACTCCTGAACAGATCTCCAAGGCGGAGAGTCTGATAAAAGATGTTCTTAATGAGGTATAACTTGGTTTTGATATGTTGAGAACTTGACCTCTTTGTGGGTTATTGGATCAAATGTGTGATGTTTCTCACAGGCTGAAGCCGGGGGTTCGGGCATAGTTTCTCGTAGGGTCTCTGGGCAACAAGCTGGAGGTGATCAATTTGTCATGAAAGTTCCAAATAACAAGGTGTGTTTGCGTGATATGTGCTTCATTGTCTTGTATCTGGTGTGGTCATTTTTATGTCTTCTATTGTTATTGACATACACTTCATAATAGGTTGGACTTGTTATTGGCAAAGGAGGTGAAACCATAAAGAGTATGCAAAATAGAACAGGAGCTCGAATTCAGGTATTAACATTTATTTCCAAAACTTGTGTGGTTTTGTTTGTATCCTGTCCAGTTTCAATCAGTTGATGGGGTCTGTCATTTAATCTTTGTCAATTAGGTGTCATTTTGACTGCCTTTTTTTCCTTGACCCTACATGAAGTTGTGATATTAACCGGGATAATTTTTTTTGCAGGTGATACCCTTGCATCTTCCTCCTGGTGATACATCACTTGAGAGGACTGTTCAAATTGATGGCACCCCTGAGCAGATTGAGGCTGCTAAACAACTTGTCTATGAAGTCACTTCTGAGGTATGAGTGTGTACATGCAGATAAGTATAGCAATCTTGTTCCTCATTTTACATTGGTTTCCAATTTTTCCTTTATGTCATTCAATACTTTGCAAATTGGTTGTTGTTTATTGTTTATTGTTTTGTCTCTGATTCCTGACCCACTGCGACCTCATGGCGGTTATTTCTTTTAACTTACCCTGTAGTTAGCTTGTGTGTTAATGAAAACTTTACTGTGATTTTAGCCTTGTGGTTTCCATATTCTTGTAGTGGTGAACATGTCTAGGGATGTGCTAATGTTGGAAGCTCTTTTTTGCTTCTGATATATACTGCAATTGTTTTTATCTAACTCAAATGCGTGGGATGGGAGAGACTAGGTCTTATTCACATATATCCTGTTTAATATATTTAGTCCATCGTTGAATTTTGAACTGCTGAAGCTACTTAGTTCTATCTTGCCCACTAGGCTCCTGGTGACATAGTATTTCTCTTGGAATTAGCTGCATATGGAATATCTTTGCAGGATCCTTGGATATTTTTTGGGTTCCACCATAGCTATATATGTGGTTTGCAGTTGATCATTTGTCTACAGATCAGTTGGGATTGTGGAAATAAGACTTGGATCTTTGGAACTTGGAGGTCAAAATTCAGGTTTTAAAGTGATGATGTTTTGTTCGGTAATTTAGATATATGCCTTAATCCCCTATTCAACTATCTTTATCTGGATATTTGGTGGTAATTTAGATATATGCCTTAATCCCCTTTTCAACTATCTTTTTCTGGATATTTGGTATATGTGAGGCAGGTATCTCGTCAGCCTTTTCCACGAGGTAACTGAGAATTATCGCAGTTCCTGTGTGATCTTTTAGGATATATATCTTGAACTAAGTATTCCTGTGTATCCTTAGTTTGACTGCTCAAATTTTTAGCATTTGGATAGCCTTCTATTGTCGTTTTTAGCAGTTCATTTTTCTTCTCTATACTGATGTTATTTCCAGGGACTGCTGTAGGGTTAGTGTGTATGGGCATTGTTCTAGTATGGTTACTCACTTATTTCCTACTACCTGCCCTTGTAACTTGGAGATAGCATGGACCAAATGTTTTATGGGATACAAGGACTGTCTAATTAATTTTTATCTGATTGTAATTCATAATTTGCTAATAAGAATGTGTCTTTCTGTAGTTTTGTTTCCTCCTAGTAAATCTTGTGAACATGCCCAGTAAGTGTAAGTTTTGATGTCTCTGCAGGTCCTCAATTGTCTTCGGCTGTTTGTACTTGATAAGTTTAGTCATTCTTTAGTATATTCCGAGTGTTAGAAACCTTGTCAATGCTATTGATTTATGGGAAAGTTGATCTTTTGATTCTTAGGATTCTATATATGTAGAGGCGTAGAGCTCAACTTTCTTTCTCATTTGTTTATGTATTATAAGTGGTGATCCATTTATCTCATTCCATGATGTCACAGCAATTGATGTCACGTTTCATGATTAAATTGGCTCAACTGAAATGAATTACTAGTTTTGACTCGGGGATGTTGATTTTTATACGTTTTACTTGTTCATTATTTTTGGCCTCTTCCTGGAGTTTGCCTATATTCTTCTCCACTTGCCTTTTCTTTTGTACCTATTCACCTCGAATAGGGGGATGATGGGCTTCCGCTGGAGATTTTCAATAGTGCCAGCCCACCAGTACGGTATGTAGGCGTCTAAACTTTGCTTAATGGAATGTATGTATTAGATGTGATGTTGGTCTACAGAATTTGATACCAGATACTCTGTTATTTGCTTGCTTTCCTTCTGCAGCCTATGTAAAGGTTTTCTGCTTGTTTTCTTGTTAAATGTTCTATAGTATGTATGGTTCCAGATTGCCTTGGTTCATTAAGATAACAAAATTCATGCAGAATCGTCCCCGAAATCCAGCTATGTCTGGAGGTTATCCCCAGCAAGGTTACCCAGCTCGACCTCCTAATTCGTGGGCGCCACCTGGTCCACCAATGCAACATCCTGGTTATGGTTATGTACAACCTGGAGCTTACCCCGGCTCTGCTCCCCCGTATAACATGAATCAACCGCAGTACCCTGGTTACCCTCCTCAACAGACCCCCGGTGGCTATGCCTCTGGATGGGAACAGACTACTGCTCAATCAGGTCAACAGACTTCTCAGGGAGGTGCCTACGATTACTATGGGCAGCAGCAGACTTCACAGCAGCAGCAGGCTCCCGGATCTGCTACTGACAATGCAGCTTATGGCTATAATCAGCCAACATCTGGGTACAATCAGGGACAGGGTTATTCTCAGGATGGCTATGGTGGATACCCTGCACCTAATTCTCAGACCGGTTATGGTCAGTCCCAAACTTATGATCAGCAACAAGCTTATAATTCTGCTTCTGGATATGGGAGTGCAAACCCACCCACTGATGGCCATGCTCCTTATGGAACTCAATCTGATTCTAGCCAAGCTCCACCTGCCCAATCGGGCCAGCAAAGTTACGCCGCTGGTCAACAGCCCAGTCCCAATGCTAATTACCCGCCCCAAGGCACTACTCAACCTGGGTACGGAGCACCTCCAACTTCTCAAGCTGGTTATGGGACTCAGCAACAAACAGGGTATGGTTCGAGTTATGCACCCCCACAAACTCAAAAACCTCCAAGTGGCCAGCAAGGTTATGGACAGCCACAGCAGTCACCTACTGCAGTAGGAGGTTATGGTCAAGGTGGGTACCCTCCTGCCCAATCTAGCTATGCACAACCAGACTCCAGTGGTCAGAGACCTCCGTCAAGTGGTTATGGGACTCCACCGCCTCAACCGGGATATGGAGCTGCAGGATATGGTGCCCCACAAGCGTCTCAGTCAACCTATGGGCAGCAGCAGGCACCCCCATATGGTGGTGCATATGGTGGTGGTTACTCTCAGCCACCAGCATACTCTTCTGATGGCAGCTCTGGTGGGAATGCCCGAGGATCATATGAAGCTGCTCCGGCATCACAGGCTAGCCAGTCCAGCGGTGGAGGTTCTAAAGCTTCACCTCAGAGCTGATACACGAGAAATGGGTGACGTGTTTCACTATCCTTTTCCTTGGTCTAGATGGGTTAGGGTATCTGCGGTAGTAGACATGTTGGATTACTTAGTAGGGTCTTCGGTAGGTGCTTGTATTTTGTCTTTTTTTAGTTCCAGTTTTAAAACTTTCTGAGAATTTTAGTGATTTTGGGTTGAGAACTGAACATTGTCTCCCTAGTCTTTTATTGTACCAATCTTTAATTCCTGTAACAATTGTCCAAGCTACACAACTATTGCCCGTCACCATACGCCATACAGATGGTGTTCTGTTCGCGAGATGTTTATGTTATATGATGGTTTTTGTTTGCATCTCTGGCCAGCTCTGTTGTTTGAATGGGTTTTCTAAACATGTTCTCAGTGTTTTTTTTTTTTGGTTGAAAAAAAGCATCTGGAATCCATTCAAACCGTTGATGATTTACTTTTAATAGATGATCTTAGTTTCGGATGATTTTAACCTGGATTAAATATTTAAAAGTGGTCTTTAAAAGAGTATGATCTTAGATTTGTCACCAATTTAAAGATTTTCGTGACGGACTAATTTATGCCAAGGGTTAAATGTTTATGTATACTCTCTTTTTGACAATTTTAATCTAAAATTATAAGAAACATTTGCGCTACATGTTATAGGATGCATTCGCCGTGTAGTCAAGCACAATTAAATTAAATTTGTATAGGATTCATATTAAACTTTTTTTTTTATGCCTGAAAATACGTTGATTAAAAAAAAAACAAAAAAACTAGGGACTAAATTGGAGTTTAGTCGAATTACAAGCACACCCCGAGAAAATTGCAGAACAAGAAACGCCACGGTGTAATTTTTTTTTTTTTCCTTGAAAAATTATACGAATTGTGGGTTATAATTGAAGTAGGAGGAGCACAAAGGCTCTTACTTCTCTGTTAAACCCTACAATTTAACGCCGAGTCACTCTCCGTCTCCGATACCTCTCATCTTGCCGAAGAAGTCAGTCGGAAACTCGCAGGTATTAAGCGAAAACTCATTATAATTCACGTCAATTTCGGGTCTTCATCCTCCAATTGTATCTCCTTTTGCTTGATTGTTTCTTAATTTTGATACTATGGGGTTGATCATCTCTGTCTGATAATGGTTGATGTAGTTTTGTCGCAACATTTTCTGCAATTTCTTTTTCTTTGAATTTTTTTACGGCAACAAGATTGTACTTCCGTTAGGAACTCTGGCTTGCATTGTATTTCCAATGATGTTTTAGGAGTTTAGCTTTCGCTATAATATTTTGTTGACGAAATTAGAGAACGAATTGCATGATACGTTTGGGACTACAGAAGAGTATTTTTTTATTCTTTTTTTGGTGGTACAGAAGAGTATATGTATGTTTTATGATGCTGGCAACTAATTCGGCTTTATAATTTATGTGGGAGAGGATGATGTTGTTTCCTGAGATATCTCTATTACAAGCTTTAGCTAATGCCTCTGTTGATCACGATTTTCAATTTCTTTTGGATTTGGTTGATCCTATTCTGATCTATTCTTGTGTTATTATGGTGTTTTTTTGGTTTTAGGGAATTATGGCATCAAAGTTGAATCCGTTACTGGCCAAAGCTGCTGAGGCATCAAAGATTTTGACAAAGAATGGAAAGAGTGGAGCTGAGTACTACAACAAGCTGCTGGAGAGAAACAAACAATATATCAAGGATCCTCCCACTGTGGAGAATTGCAAGCTCTTGGCTAACCAACTCTTCTACACTCGTTTGGCCAGGTTCGCATCTGTTGCTGAGTCTAATCAGACTGATTATTATTTCGATGACATGATTGATCATACATGTGAAGGTTTGTTTGTTAACTTGTTTCGATAATCTGATCTCGAGTAGGATAGTTTGGTGCCAAATTGTTTTTAAGGATTGCTTTTTCCTATCTGTACTCATTTTGCTATGGTTTTTATCTTCTCTGAATTGATCACGCCACACAATATCTTTCAGTATCTCCAAAGATTGCAACTCGCCTTTTTCCTTTATTGTCCAGTTTGGATTTTCATTTTTAGTTCAAATTGTGCTGAAAGTGAGTATCCAAACTAGACAATAATTTTGGGACAGAGGGAGTAATAAGTAATCCTCTTTGATAATTTTTTTTTTTGCTCTGTATATTATCTTTACTCTTGTTTATTACCTCCATTGAGATCTTGCATTCTATTACACAATACTTGGAAAGTCCTGCGATTTTTACATTCCCGTACTGCTTTGCTTAGAAGCAAGTCTACTGTGATCATTTCTGCTATGCTCGCATCCCACAAAATCTGAAAGTATTTGTGTGTGAATAAAATTATGTTTGATCAGATATCTGGAACTCATATTTCCTAGAATTCTGCTATTTTGGGGATCGAATTGACGATTATCAAAGTGGTCAACTCCTTTACTTAAAGATTCTTGTTGATGTAGATTCTTATTATATGGTAGTTCTTTAGGTCTTCCAATTGTGCTTGAAGAGATTTCTGTTTTGTCCAGCTTTTTTTCTAAAATCTGTTGTTATTAAGTAATGTAACCTACAAAAGGTGCAGCTCAATTGTTAAGCACCTCTTGTTAAGTCTCTGGTTGACCTAATCAAAATCTAAATCTATCCACTAGGGAAGAAGAGAACTGTAACCTTTAAAATCATTCGCTAAACAACAACTACCTAAGCGAGAAACTAAGTAGATGCGTAGAAAATAGCTAAAGAAAGAGATGAAAACTGAGCTGTTAAAAGTAATCAGAATAATTTCTTATGTTCAGGTGGAGTTGGCCCATCTAACAAGTTGTTGCCTAGTAACTCTTTTGGTCTGTATCACCTCGATTAAGACTTGTGCTGTTAAAAAAGATGCACAATATAATGTTCCTTGACCTGGTATTGGAACAGTTTGATGTTTCAACCTCGTTGTGCTCAAGACTGTTATATTTTGGATGTATTGAAACCAAAAAATCATATATAGTTGACGTGGCTCTAATAAAAAATGGGCTGTTATATATTCTCAGTGTGATGAACTTTCCCAGTGGAATCATATATGGTTCATTGTTAAACCAGTGTCAGAATTTATCTTCCGACCATTGTTTTTCTGTGTTGGCAAATCGATTATTGCATTCAGTTTAAGTATAATGTTTTGCTGAAGCTTCCCTATTTACTGGTGCCAGCATTCCAAACCGATATCAATCTCTTGTGAAAGAAGTGGAGTTTGTCAAGGGCATATGGAAGAACAGGAAAGAGGTGAAAACTGAGGATGTAGGCATTGCTGCTCTTTTCGGATTAGAATGTTTTGCCTGGTTTTGGGCTGGAGAGATTGTTGGACGTGGATTCACTTTTACTGGCTACCATGTTTGAATTGCACAGAGATTTTGCACCTTTCGGCCCCAACTTATTTGCAGTTAGAACTTCTTAGCATAAAACCTCATTTTGCAGCCAAAATCATAGGTTAAATATGCAGCAGTGATAGGTTGACATGGAATTATCTGATCTTGCAACAACAATTTTATGTTAAATATGAACAATGAATCTGTTGATGTGTTAATCTCCTCTATTAGCTATCTTGGTCTGGGTTTTTTTTTTCCCGAAGTCCAAGGCATGATATAATCTGGTTTTAGCCCGGATGATGGTAGAGATGATGCTTTTGCATTTCTGTGCGCGGAAATTATCACAAAGGGTATTTAAAATAAGGCATTGAATCAAAACTTAAGCAGATTTACATTACAGATTGTGGAGTGGCTCTTGCTATTAAATTGGGACTTGGAAGTAATATACTAAGAGGTGATACACAATTGTGGAAGGTAGTTTTTTCGTATTATCAACCGTTCACTCAAGTTTACTTGTACCAAGACGACAAAATTAACCAACGAAGTAACTGACCTAGATAAGTTTCTGATCATTGATCTGATCAGACAAACATTCTACTTACTTTCCCCAACAAATTTAACTACTGCTACAACATTGCAACCGAGGAGGGATAGATTTGATCAAATGTTCCGCCATCAACTTGTAGGCTTGCTGGCTTATACTAATCCCATCCCAACTGATATGGTTATCCGGATTTGGGCATTAGTGACGTTAGCCATTCCACAGAGTCTTACACTTCACTTCCACAACAAGCTGACAACTTATTCTCAAATCCAAGTTCTTGAGCATTGGACAAGAGTGACAAGAAAGCATTGTAGTAATCGCCATAAACGATAGCAGTGTTTGGGGATTCTTTCTTCGCCATAAACGATAGCGGTGTTTGGTTACTCTTTCGTCAATTGTTCAATGGCGACATGCAGAATCTCATTGTGAAGAGCTGCAAAATTGTTTAGTTCTACCTAATACTGGTTTGAATCGTATTCTGTGGTATCGTTGGTTGGGAAGATGCTAAGGTAAACCGGAAGACAGCCAATTGGGAAATTCCCCGGAGAATAACTTTCTTGGCGCCAAAGCCGATCACCGCCTATATGCAAAAAAGATAAAAGACTGTCATTGAGGGACTAAGGAAATAGTATGAATATACATTATTGTCCAGTGTGGATTTTTCAAATGAAAATGCAAACTGGACAATAATTTTGACACGAAAATAATGTTATATAGCCATAGCATTTATACCTCCGTTTGGACAAATATAGTTGAAGTGAGACGACATCCATTGCAATTGCCAATTGGACGCCAAGTGAACTATTTATTGGTCGGAACAAAACGAAGCGAAACACCCTTAGCTCTTAAGGACTCAACCGATAGCGCTGTAGCGCCGGGCGACAGCAAAGTTAACTCCATGTTCGAAATTCGCCCCTTTCAACTCATTCGTAAGGAAGACCGAAGGCCGAGGCTACTACCAAGAACAAAGAAAACGAGAAAACAACTAATCATCAAGCAACAAAATTATTCTACATTAGATAGGATAGAGTGCCGACATATGAATATGTTAAAGAGGTTAAACGTACCGAAATAGTCAGATCATGAGTAGGCCATTGGAACACCTTCGGTTGATTTTCCGAGAATGATTCCATATGGATAACTATTGAACAATGTTCCACGGACAAGGGGGCTAAACACCAGTTTGTCGAAGGAATCGTGGCCCTCATCGCTTTCATGAATTGATGATAAACCTACTAGTAGCAGAAAGAAAAACTACAATGACAGAAGAAGCATGCATGAAGGCCACCAATTTGATTCGAGAAAGTGATTTATAATCCTATGCGGAGTGAAAAGAGGAATTCATGGTTGAATTGCTTGAGTCATCCTATGCTGGCTTACTATTGTTGCATTTGTACCAGGATCAGATTTCCTATAAAATTACTGTCTCCATATAGTGAGAAATTCAGTGAGTTTCGAAGCTTGAAAGTATTTTGACAATTCACCTCCCGCCAAACCCGCCAAAAATTGTCTTTAGTACAACAAACGAAACAGTAAGACCGAGAGTGTAACATTTCCAACTTGTCTCGTGCTTTTCAATCGTCAATTCCAAATCCGATGTTCTCAGTTCTACATCCAATTCCAGGATAAGCTAGAATGTTGAAATAGATTGATACGGACCTTCTCTGTTCTCGGAGGAGGAGAGGGACCTTCCGTCCTCGCACATGGACATCAGAGAGAACTAATAAAAACCAGACCATGAGAAAGTTGCAACTAGACAAAAAAAGAAGATACCAAGACAAAAAAAAATTTCAGTGTTACTGGATGCTCCTTCCTCAAAATCAAGGGATAGAGCAAGTTTTTGATACAAGAATGGGAAGCATAGTGTGGATGGAGGATTCTTGTACCTCTGCATATCATCAAATTATCAATTGATCATACAGAGTAGACACTATTTTCAGTGCATTGACCTTCCTCATCCTTGCCTACACAAAATTCTTCACAGTTTCTCGTATGTGGTATTTCCTAGATTAAAGAACGTTGTTCCGAAGTGCCCATATGGCTTTTGGAGATAAAAGCAAAACAAAAGCCAATAGTGAACCGAAGAGCAATCTGAAAATGTATCTCATGGGATCATCGTCAAATTCTTCGGATGTACTGGTTGAGGGCGACCTAGCCACAGCTGAAGGCAATGCTTCAATGACTGCATCCGCAAGATCACTGATGAATGAGGGGGTGCAATTCAGTGCAGGAACACGGCCCCAATTTGAGATGCCGGATTCAAGAGCAAGTTCTCTATATTCCATGTCAATCTCTTCGAGGGTCTCTATGTGCTCACTCACAAAGCTGCAATGTGAATAAACTTATTAAGCAAATCAGCAGATACCACAACCTGAGTTTCTACTGCCTAAGTATCAGTGCGTCACAAATCAGACATTATCAACTGCAACAAAACCTCAGATCAGAATTCAAAAAACCTTACTGTTTCTAGGCCATTAATACTTCGAATTAAAACTGTACAATCACCCCAACAGCCTCATTTTCCTGAGGCTTAAATTAAGACAAGGTATGGCTTTTCTATAACAATGGAGGAGTCTACGACAATACAAGATAGGGTAGCAACATGGAAGATAAAAAGAAAAAAAAAAAATTATTCCAAAAGAAATCTGATGTTTAACTGGGAGCCGTGTTGCAAGAACAGAGGAAATAGATTCTGCTACCTATAGGATTGTGCATCAAAATGCAAAGGTTATGGAAGAAGAGGATCCCAAAACAAAAGTAATTTTGCAAGAAAATACGAGAGGCAAAAAAGTGAGTGACAAATGAAGCACAATCTACCCCAACACATACCTAACAGGAATTGCCAGCAGGGACTTCACACCTTTCTGACCAAGCTCAACGAGGGTCTCATCTGTATAGGGTTTGAGCCATTGCACAGGCCCCACTCGACTCTGCATCGGTGATTGGAAAAAAACAATGAAAATAGGGAAAAGAAAAGTTGCAACACATTTTGCAAGTTAACATCCTTAATTAAGCCAACTGCAACCAACAAAGGATTACAAATGCACTTGAAATCAAGAATGCTATGACAAACCTGGTAAGCCAAAGTATGATCATTATTTATTCTCCTTGCTTTCAGTTCTTGCATTATCAAGAATATGCACTCCTCCATCTGTGCTTTATAGGGATCGCCAGCATTCTCAATGTAACTAACTGGTACTCCATGGGCACTGAAAAATATCATCACCTGACCATGCCATAACAACCAACAAATTAGTCTCACTGAAAATAATGAAGCAACCTAACCATGGTGTAACATGACCAACCTCTTTTGGATTAGAGAAAACTTCCAACTCCTTCTCAATCAAGTCAGCCATAGACTTGATATATCCTTCTCGTTGATACCATGACTGAATAACAGCAACGGGCAGAGTTGATAATTTTGCATCATTCCTGAAGGAGGATACACGTTGAATATAATATGAGAGTGAAAATTCGTGAATCTCACCAAAGAAACAAATGAATAATCCCAAGCCTATTTGAAGCTCTCAAATATATAACCTTACTTGAACATGTTTTGAAGAACACGGATGCTTGATCCAGTCGTGGAGATAGAAAATTGAGGATATAGTGGAAGTACTACGAGCTTTGTGATCCCATCTTTCTTAATCTGTCGTACATAACAAAATCAGTCAAATCACAACCCTCTATATGTCATTAAGATACATGTATTCACAGTGGAGAGCAGTTGGCAGATTGGAACAGGGCTTATTACACAATTGAAAAAGCTTAATCTTATATTGGTAAACAGGTTGAACAATATCAATCCTAGTGTAAGAAAATCAAGTACAAGAAGTCAGAAAACTTTCATCTCTCATCTCTAAAGCATCTGTCCTTAATAAGCCCTACATGCAGGAGCCTGAGAAGAGATTTATTTCCTCATAAATGCACCCCAAAAAAAAATGAAGAAAAAACTATCGAACTGAAAAGCTTTTTGATGAGAAATGTAATTCTATAATTGAATACTAACTTTCAGCTCGCTAGTTAAACCAAACTGCAAAAACCCAGCGAGAGCCATAAAGGAAAGAGGAGTGCTTTATCAAACATCATAAAAAAGGAATGGAGAAAGTGCTTCCGATGAGTCACAGTCAGATCAGAAATGCAAAAGATTCTGACTGCAACGAAAGAGGTCCAGGAAGCTAACATTCATCGAACAAAAATAACAAGCTTTCAGAGATAAGCGCTCCAGCATGATGCCTTGTCTAAAAAGTCAGTCCTATAAAGGGAATCTTTGGCAAGTAAAACCCCTACATATCTATCTATAGTCGAAATGAGTGAAATATCAATGACTTTTAACAAACAACTCTGGCAGAAACGGTTATGCACTAAAGGGACACCTTTTTCTTTTCTTGATGATTGTTTATCAGAAGCAAGTACGTCTATTTATCACAGCATACAATTGAAATCAAGGAGAACATTTTAACAAGCTCAAAACTCGCCTGATGAACAGCTTCTTCAGTAAATGGATGCCAATAACGCATAGCAACGTAGACACTTGCAGGAACATTTTTGCCTTCAAGTGCTTCCTTCAAAGCGTTTGCCTTCAAGTGCAAAACAAATGTCAACAGCAGGAACGAAGAAATGCTAACTGTATAAGACATGGAAAAAGGAACTTAATCTGGTATGTGTACCTGCTCATCTGTTATCTTACGCAAAGGTGAACCACCTCCAATGGCAGCATAACCTTCCTTACTCTTGGGAGCTCGGAGAACAGAAATGAGTTGTGCTAGTGGACGCTGTAGGAAACGAAATAACCGAGGGAGACGTATAATATCCTGCAGTAGAGCACCAACAAACTTATTAGTGAGAAACCCCTTAACATCATCTAGAACAGCTAAAAAGCATTTAAAAGAAAAGAAAAGACAGAGAATAGCATACAGGATCAGCAAACAAATTGTACAAAAATGGCTGAACATCATTAAGCGTGTCCGGTCCTCCAAGATTTAAAAGTAGCACACCAATCTTTTCCTCTGCAGTGGACGAGTGAGCCTCGTTATGATTTCGGGGATGTGTCAGTACCCCAGCAGAGCAAGATACTTTCCATACAGGCTCCCTATGACTTTGAACAGAGAGGCCTCCAATGACCTGTCTGTTTCTATATTTGTACTCAAAACTTGGAGTGACGGTTGCTTCATTAGATTGACAACGAATTTGCGACCTCCCATGTGAAAGCTTGCAGGAATTTACAGACACCTTATTCTGAAAACACAACCTACAAAGGGCAAGACCTCGAATGTTTAAATTTACAGATGATTTGAAGAAACTACACTGAAACGCTAACTAAAAAAATGTAACTCTACCACGAGAACAAAAAATGACCTACATCGGAAACTTCCAACCACTGCACTTTAAGCTATCAATGTCACTCAACGACAAAATAAATTTTACTTCACTCAATATACATAACATGGCGGCTGGTTTCCAATTTGACTAAAATGAACTCAATTGCACATAATTCTACTCGGGAATATGGAACCAAGAAGAATGTAACTAAATATTTCTAATAGCGTATGAATGCTTCCGCCCATAATTTTTGAAACATATTATGGAGAAAACGATAAATTTTACAGTATCTAAACAATAGAAGTTGATACTAGATACAGAATTCACTAACTACCACCCACTCCTAAATCCCTGATGCCATGATCGATAAAAAAAAAAAAAAAAACCCCTCTGATCTTCCAACTTAAGATCATCAAGACAATAGGGGAAAAAAAGAAAAAGATGCTATCTTTCAGCTTAAACACAATGCAGAATTCTGCAAAAATCTTACAAGGAAGAACTGTTATCATTGCAGACGCCGTGAGAATTCAAAGAGGGCATCCTCATTTGCGGTAAAACAGGAGAAGCTGTGGTAACATCCATGCCTACAAAATCCCAGCTTTAATCCTTCCAATACGACGGAGATCTCGAATCACTAACAATACTTTAATGGGTTCTGCAAAAGAAAAAGGATTTTCTTTAAAGTCTTGGACTCCCAGAAGTCGTGAGGAAGACGAAAGGGTTCAAAAAATTGGAAATGGGAAATTCGGTAAAGCAGGCAGGGGTCCAGTCAACAAATTAAACGTGCTCACTGCAGAGAAATTCAACGTGTTCAGCAATGGAGGCGATCTCGTTTGCCACCTAACCTCTTTTTTTATTCTTTTTTTTTTCTCTCTCTTTTTTTGGTTCTAATAAAGTCAACTACTGACCCGGTAGGAGCTCCGCCTTGGTTTGACAGATTACCCGGCTCAAGCTCGGCTCGTTCAGCCTCGGCTCGTTGAATTGAAAATCAATAATTCGAGTTCAACGAGTCAAAATTTTTCTACTGATCTAAAATTAATGAGGAAACTATATATAAGACCGAGTTTTTTTTAGTTAATTGCTTTTGAATCTCCGCATGATTACCTATGGAAGGTTCAGAATAAGGGAAGAAAGAATAATCGATCTGAGTGAGAAGTTTTTTCGTAAAAAATTTGAAGAGGAGAGGAAAAAAAAAATTAATTTTAAAGAACATAAAGAAAAAGAGAAAATAAAAGGAAAATAAAAAGACGGCTCAAGTCCGGCTCGATGTTCTTTTACCGTTCAGTATTTTACACAACTGTATCTTTATCTTTTTCTTAATGCTACATCTTTTTTTAGTACAATCATGGAGATCATAGTTTGAAATAATTATATGAGCACATTTCAGAATATGGTACCTTAATCACATCATATTCTAACTAAAATTTAATATTATATTTTCAACAGTAACAACAAATGATTAGCCATTAGTCATTATTCATTAATAACCCAAATACAATAAGATTCAAATTATGTCCCCATGATAATGTCGATACGCTTATGGCTTTTTTTTTTTTTTTGAAAAATATATGAACGTGAAAAAAATAGTCCTCAACCTGTAAACTAACCTTGCAAACGTCTTGATGAAAAATCACAAATCAAATTCAATAGTCACCTCGTGCCCATGAGGTTGAGACTTGGGTGCTATTCTAAATGATTATAGGGCCATTAATTTTTTTATTTTTTAATTTATTTTTTCTTTTTTTGAAGAGGAACATCAATGTAATGTTTGAACTTTAAAGTATCAACTCATTTAGCGTTATGATTTATGAAAACCCAAATACATTTGCAAGTGTTTTTATTATTTCGTTTTCCAAAGGTAACAAGAGAATATACATGCGGATTTGGGAGTATTAAGATACAATATTAATTATTTGGTGCCCAATTCTTCAAATCAACTAAATCAAAATGCTTTATTAGGCTAACTGCTCTACATGGATTTTGGAGTTACATACCAAATGAAAAGAAATCTAATTGGTGCCCACTTATGTGGAAATTAGCTCAGTTGGGGCTCATTCTTATGGCCTAGGTCCCAATCCCAGACAAGACAAAAAAAAAAAAAAAGGAAAATATGGAAAAGGACAAAACCCTCCCTGAATTATGTCCAAAGCACAAATTACCCATAATATTTTATATAAGGACAATAATCCCCTACCACCAAGTTAAAGTATAATTTGCCCCCTGCATCAGCAAATACTAGTGTGAAAAAAACAAAAATACCCTTAAATCTAATTTTTTTTTTAAAAAAAAACCCTACCTTCCAATCAATTTGTTTATTTTATTTTTTTTTAAAAATCCTTAAATAGTTTGGATCCGATTAAATTCGTCGCTGACTTTGTTTTCATGCATTATTTCTCCCTATCACTGCCGTCTCAATAAAAATAAACCCGAGATTGAGAATTTAATCTATCAAAACCATAATTTCATTTCTTCGGATAAATAAGAAATGAAATTTATGATTTTGATAGATTAAATTCTCAATTTTAGATTTATTTTATTGAGACGATAGTGATAGGGAGAAATAATGCATCAAAACGAAGTCAACAACGGATTTAAAATGACGGATAATATAATTTATAAATTTTTTTTAAAATTAACGAGTTGGTTAGAAGGTAAGTTTGGTGTTAAAAAAATTCTTTTTAGATTTAAGGGCATTTCTGTATTTTTACACTAAAATTTGCTAATGCAAGGGGTAAATTGTCCTTTGACTTGGCGGTAAGGGAGTTATTGAACTTATATAAAATATTAGGGGCTAATTTATCTTTTAGACATAACTCAGGGGATTTTTTGTCCTATTCCCTTACAAAAATAGCAGAAAAAACTTATAGAATAAAAAAGGGTTCAAAATACAATACTTGAATTGTCAGAGTCCTCAAAATGTAAATTTCTTAAACCCTTCCCAACTCTAGGGTTAGCAGATTCTTCGTCCACATAATATATAAATCCCACGACGCCGCTTCCACTCTGTATCTCTCTATTTTCCTCCTCCAAGCTCAATCGGTTGATTGGCCGGGAAACCTGCCTCTGGTCTCCGGTGGCCACCATACCAATTGAGTCTGAAGATGGAAAGCTCGAGGGGGATTCTGCTTGATTAGCACAGAACCAATCTGGGTTGTTCGAATTCGTTCTGGTTAAGATTCATGGGATATGTTTAGCTATTGAATTGTTTGCTCTGTTATATGATTTTACTTCTTCTTTCGGAAGATTGTTTACGGCTCTATAATCGAGTCAACAGCAGGTGCCAATTTCAGTGGTAACCCGTCTGCCGCATCGAGCCAATATGAATTTACCCAGTCTGAAGATCCATGAAACTTTCTTTGGTTGTTTCTTGACACAATAGCCTGGACACATTTACTAATTCGTCAAAAATATTCGTTTCATTTAATCCTTTGTGTGTTTTTATGCTTTTTGGTTTTATCTCTGTCAGTTTGCTCTGCTATTAGTATCAATTGAAAAGTAAGAATGTAGTTTTGTTATCATAATTGATGTTTAAGATCTGAAAAGAAAGAAAGGCACTCCAGTCAGACACGGGGGTTTTGTAGAAATCCAGTGACAAGCCACCTTTTGCATGGTGCCAATAACGAGCTGCTCAATCACGATTGTAGGAAGCTTTTGTTTTCATGGCTTTCCTTCAAATTATGAGTGGCTAAATTTCTTTCTTGCAATTACTGCTTTTCTGTATTTTTTTTGATGATTATTTTTTTTATATCAAAAGCCATGATGAAGAGTAACATGTAAGAAGATTCAGTCTTGATCATATTGTTTCTTCGATGAAATGTAATTGTTACGCTTGGCTTCTGAGCTTTCCTTTTCAAATCTTTAATCCTTTCAAAGTTAAATTTTTTTTGTAGTCTATGAATTTGCTTGTATTTTACTATCTGCTTCTTTGTTAAGGTGTGTGCTCTGTTGGGGGATGATGAAAAAATCAGACGGATTCCCAATGATTCATTCAGAAAGTGATCATACAACCAGCTACTTCTGACCCCTCTTTTCACACCATCTTACACCTAACTTATATTGAATATTTCCACTGCTTGCATTTCGAACATAATCATTTAGGGTTTTTTTTTTGCATGTTTAGTTGTCTGATTATGCTTTGTAATGATTTGCACAATTTTAGTGACTGTCAAAAGTTGCAAATTTGTTTTAATCTATTTCATTTGTGTTGGCCGATGATGGAAGAAAATATTTGCTACTCTTGATGAGCCATTTTTGGCTTACTTGATGATCCTTTATCCACCAAGATCTCTGAGGCCCTGTAATTCTACACTTTCTTCTTAATTGGTGTTACATTGTATGCCAGTTTTCAGTGTTCTGATCACTGTCTTAATAATACTATTGGATCATTTCAAGAAATGAAAAATCAAACTGTAAAAATATCAATAAGAGGTATTTTGGATCTTTAAAAGCAAAGGACACTTTGCAGAAAGAATGAACCATAGTGCACAATATTAAAAGTTGCAGATATTAAATAACAAGAGGAAGGAAGAACATGAAAAAACTGTGCACTGTGTTAAAGTTGCAGATAGTAAAGAACAAAGGAAGGAAGGAATGAAAAGAAAAAAACTTGAGCAATTCTCAATCATACACACATCATTTGCTACAGGTTCAAATGGCAAAGCCTTATAAGACCGGATAAAAAAAATGCAAGAATAGAATGTTTTGTGCATCATGTAGTACTCCTCTGGTAAGAAACTTAATGAAAGGGTATAATATTTTCCTGCAATGTGTAATCTCTTTAGGTGCGAAGAGATTTTTGCAATCTGGAATGTCTAATGAGAGTTGAATCTCACTGGAAATCAGCCTAGGACTTTGATCTCTGCATTGGAACAAGTCCAACACCGCCATAACAGATGCAGCGGAGAATGAAATTGGTTCAACCCTCAGAGCATAAGAGACAGCAGGGGAGAAATGAAACATATTGCAGAATAATGGTTCTTTAGTTTGACTAAAGAAGAGCAAGTGATGATTTGAAAATAACCAACTCTTAGGGAATGAACATGCAAATTGGAAAGGGAAACATCAAGGCCATAACAGTGTTTTGAAGGGTGGCATATGTCCACCAAGAACATCAGTCTGGGTCAAGGACAAGTTGGCATATATAGTTTATGTTAGATACTTTCATTGCCCAAGAACTAGTATTATCTATACAACTTGTTTTAGCAGTTAAAGTTGTAGTTTCATCAACATGAGCACAGAAATATTGGAATTTACTATAATCGAACCTTGGTACTGTTTTTCTTCGGTGAAAATAAAAGGGGAGTACGATGGCAAAATCTTCCTTCTCATGACATTGAAGAGCTGAAAGATGCATCTTTTAAGAATTGAAATGGCCTCACATCCGGTGCTTTGATATAATATAAACACGCAGGGCAAAGATGAACAATCATTCACCAGCCACATCACCCTGTTCCTAAAGCTCATGATTCGATGGATGCGTTCCTAATCTAAATCTAGTAAGCTTCCCAAATTCTCAAGGCCCTCACAAAAATAAAAGACATACTTCCAAATCAATTTCTTAATGGATCTTCAAAAACTTTGAACCAAATAGATATAGGACTAACCGAACAATATGATGTTTATAACCCTCTTTCAACAGCCTAAAGTAAAAGGGTAATTAAATTACCATGGTTTTCCTCATTTAGGGAGGAAGATAAGACAGTACATCACATTTGAAGAGTGAAATTGGAATACCAAAGTGAAGATGTGATCGCAGGTTCAAGATGTTCTCAAATTTCTGCTGAAACTGATAAATTTCATCCATCTTTTTTGCATTAGCTGCAACAACATTACTCCAAAGATCATTATTGCAGAATTGTAGACAAACAGTGATCCCCAAGGTTCATCAGAGGTGACAATCAACTTCTTCATACAATTATTCCTGATTGGCAACACTCTTTTTTGCCCGTCATAATTATGACTATCAACCTTCTAGTTTACAAAGGCTAAAGAAATCAATACATTTCCAGGAATTTAGCAGCAAAAAAAGAAAGCATCTTTAGATGGCCAACAATATTTTCCTCCGCATGCAACATTGCATTTTGAATCCACAATCAAGGAAAACCGAAATCGACAAAGAGGAAAATCCAATGATATAGATGTTACAATTCCTAGAGAATCGACCTACATTCTAAAACCCAATGCTTCTTCGAACAGGGGCTCTTCAATAACCGCATACAAACTTCTAACAATCAGAACATTACAAACTCTACCAGTGATTGACAGAAGAATACATACATAGGTAACAAAACTAGTCAAACATTGAAGTTCTGGGACTAGTTATTCAAAAAATCAAAAATTGGATCTTTGAGCTGGCAATGATTCAACTCATATTTGTATAGTTTTAAAGGATACAGACAATACAGCAAAACGAACCTACGAATTTCTGCAAATGAACTCCACCTGCAGAGGATGATGAACAAGCAGCTGAAGATGCCTTTCAAAAGCAACAGTCACAATCAAATGGACAGAGGCGAGTTCTTCCAGCATTCGGATTCCGAATATTCAATTCGTCTTCTGTATAAATTGCTAAACCATCCTTAGTCCTCTTCCTGGGACCTCTATCCCTATTCACCTTCTTGCTGCTGCTACTGTCATTTTTCTTCGAATTCAACTTATCACCGCCAGAAATTTTCGAAACCCTTTTGGTGGGATCGTTTACAAGGGTTTCTTTCTTCTTGGGTTTCTTGTCTTTATCGTCATCCGGCTTCTTCCTTTTCTTTCCGACAGAAGCGAAGATTGCATTAATCTGTTCTTTAGCAGATAGGCTCTTCGTTTGGTCTTCAGGTGCCGAAGACGATGAGCCAGAAGTGGGCTTTTTCTTCTTTTTCTCTAGAGAAACAGCAGATTTTGCATCTTCACCCTTCTTCGGCATCGTGTATACTGTAGGACATGCCGGCGAAAAATATCAAATCGCTTAATCGGAGGAAAATGTTCTCTTCCTAATCCTAAAACCCTAGTTCTATACGAAGGGAGGCGGATTATTAACTGGAAACACAAGTGGGCTCAGTTATGCTTTTTAATCAGACTTGGGCCTACTATTCCCCGTAACTCTATTTAGGTAATATGGGTGTGGACCTGACCTCTTCTCGGTGGATCTCGTAGGCCCATATAAACGTTCAGTTTTGAATTCTCCTTTTTTTTTTTTTTTGGTGGAAGAAATGTTCCGAATTCTGATAATGGATTTGCTTGCATATTTAAGTAGTTTTGTTTGGACATTCAAAATTTGTTCAAACCATTAGGCATGTCCTTAGTCTCTTAGCTAAAAAAACGACCTGACCCTTAAACCAATTATACCCTGAGTTCTGATCACTCAAATATACTTGCAATTGTGTCCGAGTTAAACTTTATTTTGCAATCAGCCATAAAACAGACTAACTTTTCACTGGTTAAATATCAAGTTTCCTTCATCCCAACTAGCAGCTACAGCTAGCTAACACATACATTAGCATGATTGCATGAATGTCAGAGAAACTTGACCATTGCCAAACTCAACACTCCAAAATTGTTCATGTGCTCAACCCGTTTTATCAAATTGGGTTTTACCATTTCAGCACCACAACGACGATACAACTCGCTCTTCTAACAAAACTATAACCTCATACACCGGGTAATGGGAATTTGGTTGTAAGAGCTTCGACTCTTCCCTGCAATTCTGATATCCGCTGGGTGAAAGGGAAATCTGGAGACTCGACAAACTTCATGAAATCTTGAACCTTGGAACTTGGGGCAGCCTTTTTGGCTGCAAGAGCAATCTGCACACCCTCGTGGATGAAGTCTGCTGCTGATTCGAAGTCGTTCTCAGTGAAACCTCGAGTAGTCATAGCCGGAGCACCCATGCGTATACCACCCGGGACAAGTGCACTTTTGTCACCTGAAAAACCCAGAATTAGGAGGGTGAGTACCATCTGAATGCAATAATAATACACTAAAAAGAACTTTCTTTTGGGAAAGGGGGCTCGGGTTGAAAGGAAAGATGACACAACACTGACCAGGGACTGAGTTCTTGTTTAACGTAATAGATGCCAGATCGAGTATTTTCTCCACTCTGGCACCATCAATCCCCTACATCAACAGATTGCACATTGATTAGTATGTATAACCAATATACCGCTTTATGAGTTAGTTCAATAGATAGGTCAGAACTGACTTTATGTGTACAAAATAACTTCTTCCAGTAAACTTCCGTAGCATGGAATGCAAACAAGGAAATAACCAGAGACAAACTCACCAATGGCCTGAGATCCACAAGAACCAAGTGGTTATCACTCCCTCCAGAAACCAATTTGTATCCCAAGCTGATCAACCTGTCTGCAAGAGCTCTACTATTTGCAACCACCTACAAGAACCAGAGAAAGGTAAGAATCTCGTACACAGTATAACACAAACCTTATTCCCCCCCTTAAGAATACATTACCTGCTTCTGGTAAGTCTTAAACTCTGGTGATTGAGCAAGCTTCAAAGAGACAGCAAGACCCGCAATTGTATGGTTATGAGGACCACCCTAAGAGAACAACAATGATGCCTCAGCCACTAAATTTTCAGTTAGATACCAAAACACCTAATCTAAGAAAATAGCAGAATGACCAAAAGGTAGGGGAGTCGAGCATTATCTGACCTGTAACCCCGGAAAAACTGCATTATTGATGGCTGATTCTAAATCAACACCAAGAACAGGATCCTTCTTGAAGAAGATCATTCCTCCTCTAGGGCCTCTTAAGGACTGAAAAAAGCATCACGGGCAAAAGAAATTGCATTGATCATCAAGTAAGTAATTTATCAAACTACAGCGAACAGAAGCTTAGAACTTCATCAATGAAGTAACATAAACTTCCACAGACTTCATATGCTGCATTGCTCAAAAGATTCTTCAAAAGTAAACATAAAAAATAAAAATAAAATCTGCTTCAGTTCAACCTTGTGTGTCGTTGTAGTCACAATATCACAGTACTCAAAAGGATCAGCAACAACTGAAGCAGCTACAAGTCCACTTATGTGAGCCATATCAGCCATCAAGAAAGCACCAACTGAATCTGCAATCTTCAGAAGTAAAACATGGCAAAATTTAGTGAACTGAAAGTAATGCAGTAAAAAAGTGAATCAGATAAAGCAAGGACAAACGCTCAGGCATCTACACTGAACATGTATGAAACAAGACTGCAAGAATTGAACCTTGCGCATTCGTGGATAATCAAAATCACGAGGATAAGCACTTGCACCGGCAATAATAAGTTTTGGCCTAAAGAGAATAGCCGTTTTCTCGAGCATGTCGTAATCTACAAGGCCTGATAAAATGTGGAAGACATAAATGGTTGGCTTTCTCTTTTGGAAAGAAAAAGTAGAGAAAATAATAATAAAAAAGTTATACATCTGAATATGTACCTGTAGATTCATCTAGCCGATAAGGCATTGACTCAAAATAAATGGATGTGCCAGATACACGTCTTTTAGGAGTCATGAATCCATGAGACAAGTGTCCTCCATGAGGTAAATCCAATCCCTGAACCAAAAAAATTCCTCATAATTCTACAGAACAAAACTGGAAGGACAATCAAACCCACCCAGGGGACTGCCGAGCTACAAGTCCTACAACACGAATTCGAATTCATTATTTCATAAAGACCTAAACGCAATGGAAGTAGGATAACTTACCATTATGCGGTCATGTGGGTTAAGAATAGCCGTGTAGACTTCAAAGTTAGCAGGAGAACCAGAAAGAGGCTGAACATTCACTCCCCACTTCTCCCCATCCAAGTGAAATGCTCTCAAAGCCCTTTCTTGACAAAGAATTTCCATCTTGTCAATGTTCACATTCCCACCATAGTATCTGATACATGACACAAACAAAAGTATGCATTATGGTAAATTCATAACTCCAATTAAACACACGAGGCCAGACATCACTTACAATGAACTAAAGCTTACCTTTTACCAGGCAAACCTTCAGAATACTTATTTGTGAGGCAAGAACCGACTGCTTCCATCACAGCTCTGGATGTAAAGTTCTCAGAGGCAATAAGGCTTAAGTTTCTAAATTGCCTTTCCTTTTCATCAGCAATTATAGATTGCACTTCAGGATCAGTATCCCCCAAGCTGTTGTCAGAAAAGCTGCCTTGAAGACCTGATTAAACAAGAAAAGAACTCCTGATTTAGAGATAGAAAGGCCACGGGGACACAATTGGCACTCCTAGTATCACAAGAAAGTAACAGAAGCAGTAAAAGTGGCAATTAATCAATTTTTATCATGAAGCCTCACAAACAAGAATTCTGAAGGTTTAACAAATGACAAATGGTACCTCTTATTTCACAAATAAGCCTCACAAATAACAGAAGCAGTAAAAATCATTGAAATTCAAGAAAACCCGGGACTTTTAACAAATGGTACCTCCTATTTCAGGCATAGCAACAGAAACAGAAGATGGAGGTCTTCCAGTGACCAAGCTGCCTTCAAGCTTAGAGCTTTTAAGGGGACCAACAGAATTCATTTTCAGCTGAGTTTGAGTCACACCAAGGCCGAACCCTTTAGAGGGAAAAGCTGGTCCCTTAACCCAAACGGGTTGTTGAAGAGAACCCATCACTGCAGCAGCACCGCTACTAGCCTGCATATTTAATAATGTTCACTAAATTCCTGCAAATGAAAATCAGAAGATTAACAACAGTTTTCAATTCAGTCAAATAAAAAAAGAAAAAGAAAAGGAAAATTGCAAATTAATCAGCCCAAATCCAGGAGCAGTTCCTAACGGAAACTGAATACATAGCACATACACTCAAAGGCCAGAGCAAGCTGATATTAACAACACAAGAGCTTTATTGACTATCTGGGACGCTCGCAGAAAAAGAAATTAAGAAACAAATAACGATATTCGAAAAAGAAATGTAAGAAAAATCGAAACTTGAATAGAATGAGTTTCAGGTGAATCGATGTGAGAATATTGAGTGACGTACGTTTCTCAGACAAGCTCTAAACTCGATAATCAACGGCGGAAGCGGAAGAAAGGAAAACCTAAGCGGTAGCCAGGAAAAAAAAAGAAAAAGCGCGCGCTGCCCAATACGAAGCACAGAGCACCTTTTGTTCAGCTGTTAACGGCGGCCTTTGGTCCCTCTGCCCAGAAAATCTATGGATTTAAATGATGTCCACGCAGTCTTTTCCTACTTTAAGAGGATTCTCTCTTTTTTTCTTTTTTTTTTTTTGGTTCCCCGGGGGCGAGATTACTGACTAGTGTCAACAGTTGAAAGAATCTAATTTTGATTATTGGTACTAATGGTAGCTTTAGAATATAATCTTTCTCATTTATGGTTTCATGATTGAATTAAATTAGTAATATCATAAGAAAAAAAAAATCATTTTGGGATGAATGAAGTTTTATTATTATAGTCATAAACCATATCAGCCAAATGGGCTAATGACTAGCGCCTGCTGTACGTGGCCGTGGCGGGTTATACACACTCGGAATACACAATGCATGGTGCAACGGGTGCACAATTTCTACCATTATTTAGCTTTGAGAAGCCAATAGGTAAATAAAGTCATCAGATTGACATCATCATAGAGAAAAGCCATCCATGATGGATCCAGAATAACGTAAACATTAGTTTCTTGGGGGGTGTCTAAAGTTAAATGTACACCAGCAAATATCATATCAATATACTAAGTCTTAAGCACCTCCTCATTCTACATGTGAAAAGCTACCTCCAGTTCCAGATCATTATCAGTATACTACGTCTTAGCGGCCTCCTCATTCTACATGCGAAAAGCCACCTCCAGTTTCAGATCGTGTCCTACAAAGATGTCCTCAACTTATCAGTCTACTTCAACCAATCACAAAGAATTGTTCATCTGTGGAAGCATAATTTTTAAAGCAGAGCAGTTTTGAACAACAGAGACGTGGAACCTAGGCAACACCAAAGGATGTTTTAATAACCTACATACAACATTTCACAGATGCTTGTACTCTTTGAGCTGGAAACCCAAAGAGGACAAGGGGAATGATCAAATCCTAGTATTGTCGTTTAAACCTTTTCTCAACAAAATACTAGAAATATCAAATATACTTACTTGTGGTCCGAAGGATTTGGCCTGAGTTCGTAGACAATGGTACCAACAAATTCTCTCTTCAACTGTAAAGTAAGTAAGCTTAGGTTAGCATATTTGACTGATTAGAAAGGCCATACAAGATATTGCTCTAGAGATAAACTACAGGACTATCTAACTCAAATTACCTGAGTAGCTTCTCCTTTTAAACCGATGTAAAGTATTTGAGTAGTATCACCACCAAAGTTTTCTGGAAAATGCAAAGTGATATTTGCAACACTCTGAAACTTCGAATATCTGGTTACATCAACAGCGTCACAAAAATAAGAAGTTTATAATACTCCCTCCGTTCCAAAATAAGTGTCATTCTAGAGTTTGCACATAGTTTAAGAAAACATTAGATAAGGTAACTAAATTACTAGAATATCCTCAACCAACCCCATTAAAATAAATGTTCACCAATAATATTATTTCTTTTGAGGGTATGTTTGGAAATTTTTGACAAAAAATGCATTGGAATCCGAAAACGACACTTATTTTGGAATTTCTCCATTTTGCCAAAACGACACTTATTTTGGAATGGAGGGAGTACCAAAATAACAGCCAACTTTATGACTTACAAAATAAGAATTTCGAAAAATAAATGATTAACATAAATGATTACTCAAATATCACAAGTGATATATGTCTTTTCGACAAACTTGGCTTACCTTGTCTGGTACTCCAAAACTCCTTGGAAGTTTTCCACCAAATCCCATTCCTTGAAAAAGGAAGCAGTATAAGCAAATGGAGGCACAAAGCAGTTATTAACTCTTGAAGATTCTGATACAAACATACCTGAACAGGTTGCATAGATTGAGCATCTGAAAAGTCAATACCTTCCCTGTTGATAAACCTGCATCTTGTGCGGAATTTTGTCCATTATGGCACTAAATTATCGGTGAACAATTCATAAATGCTGCTAACAGGATAAGAACGCCAACAATAATACAAGATGATTAAACTCACGCTCTCATTTTGGCAGGACTTGTACCATCAGCACCACCCACGATTGATATCCCCTTGATTTTAACATCTGAGGTAAATCTACCAGAGAAAAAAGATAACATCAGAAGGAAACAACAGTTGCATACATTTACTGCACATGAAAATGAATACTCAGAATCAGGCATTATTTATTTAAATAATCAAGTGGCGACACATGGCAGTATAAACAATACCTTAAATAATTTGTTAGGCAATGAGATGTTTAAATTCACTTCACAAGTTAGCCAAAAATAACAATTATTGAATTTCTTGCCATTAAACTGTAATTGCAGGATAAGTGAATATCACGGCAAGGTCCCTGTTGCCACTTCTACTGGGGGAAACTAAAAAAATTCATAGCTGCTTGGAGTTTCACAATATTAATTACATAAAATGGCCAAGTAAACCTGAAGCAACAAAAAGAGAACCAAATAGACCGAGCAAGAATGTCTATGCTTACGGGATGAAAATAATCAACTCCGGATCATCCTCATTGCTTTCCAAATAACTCTGCGAAGACCAAGAGAAGAAAATGACTCTTGAAGAATATCATTGGCAATTTAAGAGATTAGACATGGCAAAAATTGAATGCAAAAAAATGCTATCCTACATTCACCTATTTCTCAAATGTCAAGAATCCATACAAATAAGGACACCAAGGAGAATACATTTGATGATATCCACTAAAAATTCCTCAAAGAGCATTTCAAATCCACCACATGTTCCCAAAGAGTGTAAGGCGGTATGCTTAGGCATGCAACTTAAAAGTTAATTCCAAAGACAAAAGTTGAAACTTCGCAAGTCAAGGGCGCGATTCCCAATTTGAAGCAAAGTAAAAATATTGCTTAAAGGGTAATGTCCACACTTAGTTTCATAAAAACAAAAAAGTTAAGTCACACCATCACACCATAACTTATAATGAAGCCAAAAGAAATCTTTTACAATGATTACTACTTGAGGCATGGATGCCCAAACACCGCAAAAATCTTGAACAGAATTACAAACAAAAGCAACATAGTTTAGGAGCATTAACAAGACATTCCGCTCAGAAGAGTCAAATGTGGTTCAATAAAAGTCCAGCTGAAGAAAAAAAATACCTCAGAGGCGTTTAGGCGGTGTTCCCAAGCCCTAAAAACAGATTTTGCACTTCCAGAGACAGCCTCATTCAATGCAGACACCTTCGGAACACAAACAAACCAAAGTAGAGCTTAGTGAAAAAATGGTTACAAGGACCTATAAAGAGATGCTAAATGAATAACCAAACGTCCAGTTCAATCACACTCGACCAATTGTATACAAGACAAGAGGAATCAGCTGATTTCGCTTTTACAGAACTTCAAGCAAGTTACTTCTCCACAAGAAACTATTTAGTGGCAAATTCACTCAGCAAATTCCCAAATTTAGGGTTCTCAAACCAATTAGCCTTCAAGGATTCCAACTCAATATTGAAGTTCAAAAAAAAAAAAAAAACCGATAATCCTAACGCTAACAATCTATTTCCCAGAAACGAGTTCATCCAAATTACTAAATAGCTAGGAGCCGAAAAATTGCAGAATGGATAAAGAAACAACAAATTTATGCAGCGAGAAAGAAAGGAAAAAAAAAATAATACAAAAGGAGATTACTTTGGGTAGGTCTATGTGTTTGTAAAGAGACCAATCAGCCGAACAATCATGATCTTCGCAGTTGTGATCGTGGACGCATGCCATTCTTCTTGCTGCTGTTCTTCTCAGTGTGTGACTCTGTGTAACGCTTCTAGAGCTTCTTTTTCTTCCTCAATTTTCCTAAAATATTGTTTTTCTTCTTTTGTTTTTTCACATATTATTATTTATGCCCCCCTCAGCGTATATATAAGTAGCGGAAATACGCATTAATCATTTTTTTTTCTTTTTCTTATTTTTTCCCAACAAACGACCGAAAGAAAAGATTCCATGGCTTTGGGAAAGAAGAAGTTTTGAGTGAAACGGAGCTAATTGTTTTGAGTTGTTTGCTTGTGGAATGGAGGGATTAGAGGTACAAGATTCAGCCATGGCAGCTTCACCTTCTTCATCGAGTAGGTATACAGTGGCACCCAATAGGTATTCAAGCGAAGACATACTGTTCTGCATCGATGTAGACCCAGAATCCATGGTGGAGATGAAGTCTGTTGGATCCAATGGCAGGCCCTTTACCAGATTGGACATTATTAAGCAAGCAATCCTTCTGTTTGTCCACTCTAAGCTCACTATAAATGCTGATCATCGTTTCGCCTTCACTGTTTTGGGGAAAACTGCTTCCTGGGTATCCTTCCTTTCCAATTGTTTTATGGCATATGGTTTATTTTGTGGGTTAAGCTTTTTTTAAGGTTCTGTGTTAGGCATTTGGCTGCATTATGTTATTTTGATCCGTTTTTATCTTCTACGTTGCACTTTTGGTTTGATTCATGTGGATGATAACGGAATGTGAAAAATGATAGAGCTGTCATGTCAAAGGTTTAGAGTTGGGTTTAGATTTTGTCGTCCTGATTTGCGTGGAGTTGATGACGGTTTTAGTTAGTTCCTGTGGTATTCAGGTTATCTGGTTGTTTATGTGAATTTGGAATTGATACAATGTCCCTCTACCTTCTTTGTTTCCATATGCACTGTAATATTGGTGATGTCTGTTTTGTGTGGATTGGGATATATTTTAGTGGTTGGAGATAGAGAGGAAGGGTGTCATGAAGATTTTCTTTAATTGAAAGCTATATATAGTGGTACTATAAAGGACCCTAACTTAAACATGGGAGATAATCTTTTTGGCTTTGAGGAAAAGATACATTGGTGAATTAAATCTTTAGCAGAGTACACTTACAAGGAGGTGAGACATTGTGAATTTATCAGCTGAAAATTTCAGTTATGGGGTTTTTCTAGTTGAGCCCTGAAATCCTTTGGGAGTATTTTTGTTTTTCTTTATTTTTATTTTATTTTTATATCGCTAAATGATAACGAAATTTCTTGTTGGAGAGTATTGTATCGAGAATTCTATTTTTATTTTTGAGTAGAGTTTTTCGGTAAGGAAACCAATTGTTAGGTTTATCGAACCTTAAACACTTTTGTCGTGATTGATAGGTAGTCTCCTTGAAAGGTGTTCATGCACTTACATGTTCCATGTGTTGTAGTTAACAGTTGGACATTGTATTTTTCAGTAGTCTTTTTTTTTTATAGCTACTGATGTCTCTAGGGAGAACATACATCTTTACGTTTTCATTGATTAGTACAACTTTGGTGGCTAGTGATTGTTACATGACTGCAGATATCAACATATACAAGTCATAGGTGACACTCAGACTAAGCACAGCCTTAATCTCAAGAAAGATATACACCAATAAGAATTCCTGCTTTATAAATTTTCAAAATTCTTTTTTTTTTTTTTTTTTGCTTGTTACTTTTATGAAGAATCATGCCAATATTTGGTGTTGCTTTTCCATAAGGATATGAGAAGGGAGTTAAAATGACTGTTCCTTGTGAAATAGGATCATATTTGCTGCTTCTTCAGTACTTCTATTGCTTAACACACAATCTACATAGTAGCATGTTTTTGGAAAAGTTATGAATTGAAACATTACTCGAAGAAGATATGACTGATTTGCCATGTTTGGTTACAATATTGGAAATGAGTATAAGGTTAGTGGGATACTGGAGATGTGCTTGGTTGGTTGCAAGTATGTTGTAGTTTCACAGTCCAACTATGAAAGTTTAAGAGAATTGATTCAAACAGGAGGACGATGTTTGTTTCTTCTTTCTGTTTACTTCCTCCAAATAATGCATTCTAGCATAATTCAATTGTATGTATTTATCCATTCCTTGATACTCGCTTTCTACTGTTCATTAAAGTTTATTTATGGTGAAATTATGAAGCCATTGTGAAAGATAAATTAGGTAGAGTCAAGTAAGAGCTTACCCTATCTTCTAACATTGACATATTTCTCATTGTTTTTATAGCTTCGGAAAGAGTTCAGCAGTGATGTTGACTCTGTGTTATCAGCATTCCGGGGGCTTTCACTTGATACATCCTCTGGTCAAGCAGATTTGACACAACTATTTAGGATAGCAGCTCATGAAGCGAAAAAATCTCGCTTGCAAAATCGAATCCTGAGAATTGTAAGTGAAGAAGAGATTAGCAAATTTCATACTGAGCTGCTACAAAGTTAACTGAGTATTATGTGTTATCTATTCATTACTTCGTGCTAGTTTCCAACGTATGCTATCCACGTACGGTGCAGTCCTTTTGTACATAATTTGAAGCATAAGACACAAAATGATAAATGTTTCATGTCTGAAAGATTACTATCCCAAAAGCATTTAACCGTACTAACTATCGTTTGAGATTTCTCTAAGTCCGTTTAACGTTTGGTTTTGTTTATGCCTGAATTTCACAAATTAAATTTATCTTTCCTTTAGTTTGTATCTTGTACTATATCTGCATTTTGGGGAAATCGTGTAGAAGGTGATTCAGGCAACACTAAACAAGGCCTAGGAGTAGTAATTCAAAGTGGAAGTGGTATAAGGAGAGCAAATTGAATGAAGTTTTGCACCCATATTAATATATTTTAGAAGTTTGGCATCTTAGAAAGAATTGAGCTCTTGATACATTTGGAATGTTATTTGTTATTTTCAACATCGATTTTAGCACTTGTAGAATCCAGGCTTTGTCCTGAATATTTCACAAACGAGTTTGCCTGTTAACATTAGGAAAAAAGAACTATGTTACCTTTTTTTTTTTTAAAAGCCTCTTACAAACTGCATCGTGTATCGATAATATTTTCAGCCTATCCAATGACGCCTATTGACTTTTCACCTTCCTTTCTACGACGCTGAGAATGAGAAGTGCTGACACTCTGATGAGATCTCATGTGTGTTTTTTGTATTGCTTTTAGGTACTATTGTATTGTAGGTCTTCAGCACCCCCGCATCATCAGTGGCCAGTCACTCAGAAACTCTTCACTTTGGATGTGCTCTACCTGCATGACAAGCCTGGACCTGATAATTGTCCTCAGACGGTCTACGATGCTCTTGTTGAGGCCCTCGAACATGTCAGTGAATATGAGGGCTACATATTCGAGAGTGGTCAGGGGCTTAGCCGTGTCATCTACCGTTACATGTGTATACTATTATCTCACCCTCAGCAGAGGACTGTACAAGAAGATATTGGCATACCTAAACCTCTCGTGAAGAAGTCTGCAACTGCTGACGTGCCAACTGATGATACAGCTCCCATGTCCAGTCAGTAAGTGGAATAAAATACTAAGGTATTAATCCTAATTGAGGGATGCGTTATGTTTGCCTGTTTCCATAAATCCTCAAACCGCCAAGTGGAATATGTAATTTTTTGCGTTGTGCAAACAAACATTGTGGTTCGGGTTCTCTTCCTAATCGCTCTATGAGTTATAGTGTTATACTTTCTGTAATCTGTGAAAAATGTTGTGTTCACCCCCTATATTTCAATGATATACTGTCAGCTTAATGTACAAGCTTGTTCCTTGAATCATTTGTTGTTCCTAATACAATACAGACAGTCCTAACATGCATGAACCTGAGCTGAGATTGAAAAGAATTTGTTGTCTTTAACTTGTTCTTATTTCTTTTGTTTTTTGAAAAATAAAATAAAAATTTACCCATCAGTCACATTGGGAAGAGATGAAGCTGGCCGCGTATGCATTATTGCTGCTTTGTTTGAGATGACTGTACTCTTATCCAGTAGTTTATCTGAATTCTGCAGATTAAGAGAATGGCCATATGCATTATGAGCAAAGCAGCATTCTCCAAACATATGATGCAGATAAAGTTTTGACCATTTGCATGAATATACTTTCTGAGTTCCTTTTTTTATACTTAGGTTTAGAATATCTGGATGGGATTCCTACACTGCATCTAATCAAGACCACAATAATTATGGAATGGTGACTCAAAGCCAATTAAAAAATAGGAGTTGAATATTCTGGAATAGTACTGCCCTTTCATGTTAACTTAAAGTTTTTCCTTGTTTTTTAAGGATTCAATTGACTTTGGAAGCTTGGAGTTTGCGTTGTATAAATTACGTTTGTTGTCATTTTCTTCTTACTTGCTTCTGACGTAACATCTGGTTGTATTGTATCAAAGTTGTTTGTTGCCAATAAGGCTTCACCAAAAGCCACTACGTTTCATATACCAATCGAAGAAAACATACATCACCTAGACAATTAATCTTGGAAAATTGTAGGAGCAAATTGTTTAAAAGAGACTTCAATGTTTACAAGTTATCTACCTCAAGAGTTTAAAATTGAACGCGATTCTTGTTTTGGGACGGATATAGGACAACAATTATTAGAAAACTTTGTTATAACATGCTAAGCTCCCGACTCATGACAATCAAAATATAGGAGTTATTCGAAAAACCCATCGTTCATCCGCATGAGGCTGAGTATCATCGACATTTGATAGGATCAACTCCATAGGCTTTCTTCCAAATCCTTTGGTATATTCGATGATGTGGAACAACCACGTAGCATAATTGGATGAGTTCTAGTAGAAATTTTAGAAATACGATCATAGGGTTATGGTAAAAAATTATTATCACGAGATCATGGTTCAAATATCGGGAGCAATAAAAAAAAAAAAAAGTCCAATGGCGATGATAGATTAAACTTGAATAGTTTCATAATGCTGCTGATGACATATCATCATTTCTTTTCCAAAAAAAAACAAAAAAGTGACATATCATCATTTCATAAACAGTACTACATTTTCGTTTTATTGCCCCAAAGGTTGACCACAAATTAAATTCACTCTTTTTAGGCTAATCTAACACCTCATCGAACTGCTAAAAGCTCATTTTTACCTAAATTGGCTTTGGTAGCTCTCAATTGAATCTTTTTCCTCTGTAAAGTACAACAAATTTCTTGGACAAAGTCAAACTCTATGTTTGAGTGTAAAGATCCCCCAACTGAATAAAGTGCTTAATAAATAATCATCATGTCGCTGATGCGTAGCCTTGAAGATGACCAAAAAGGAAAACAATAATCATAATCATAATAGTATTAAATGGGTAAACAAGAAAAGATGAAAACAAAAAGAGTTGTGATGCTCCCAACTAACGTACACCAAACAAGAAAACGAAATTTTTGCAACTACACAAAAGCTTTACAACTTTTGTTATTCGAAGGATACATTTAAAAGAGAATAAATATAATTTTTTTTTTTGAATAACCATATGCTAATTAGTGAATGAACATACTCCCTCCATTTTGAAATATATGTCGTTTTAAGATTTGGTGAATTTTTTTAAATATATATCGTTTTTATAAATCGAGGCATATTTGACCACTTATTATCAATATTACCCTTGTATTGAAAATGAAACAGTATTTATAATGAATTTTTATTAGTTTGCGATGAATTGTGTAGACAATAAATAAGGGTATTTTTGTATTTTAACTACATTAATTAATGTTTTCTTGATTTTGATGATTTTTCTAGAAAGACATAAAAAAAAATGGAGGGAGTAGTAAATCATTTTGAAGAAACAAACTGGTTTACTAATGAATTAATTCACTGAACATATCATTTCCGTGTATCTTATGGTAAGAAGAAAAGCTTTGTCAACTTCATCCAAGTTGAATAGTTGATCAACTACATGAATAAGACTTTTTGAGTTTAATATATGCAACTTCGAAGAACTTTTAACGCCATAAAAGCTAAATTTTTATTAGAAACAAGAAGAAACCGACCTTATACCTTCTGACTTGGTTACCATATTATAAAATCAGTTCAATCTTACATGGGTACAACTCAGATAGATGCCCCATCAAGTGAATCTTGGGTTACTCTTCTTACCAAAAATAATAAAATAGCAATTAAAATTCAATAATTGATTCTGAATGCAAAATTTATTATTGATTGTGAAGGCTAGTATTCTGACTTTTAATAAAGGGTCCAACATCCTATATTATAAATACATTGCATTTCCATGGATTCCTAAAGCATAAAGTAATCCAGAGAGTTGACAATGGGCTCCTGTATATCCACTGCATCTTCTGAGATTCATTCAGTTCATCATGGCCATGAAAATGTGGCTTACTATGAAAATTCTGACTATGCAAATGATTCCCAGGTGAGAATTGGTTCCATTCATTCTCATCAAGGTAGCAAAGGATTAAATCAGGATGCTGCAATTCTGTACCAGGTAAAGTCCCCTTTTTTTTTTTTTGGTATATCTGTTTAACCTCGAGATTACAATCTCCTACTCTTACTGTCTGTATCGCATCTTGTGTTGTATGTGAAATTATGTGGATGAGTTGATGTGAAATCTTTTTTTACAGGGCTATGGAATGGAAGATGGAGCATTTGGTGGAGTGTTTGATGGACATGGATATAATGGTCACACAGTGAGCAAGTTGGTGAGGAACAGGTTGCCATCATTGCTCCTGAATCAGATGAATGCCATGGTGAAATTCATCAGCTCTCCAAAATATAATGAGAAAGCTGATGGTGGTGATCAGGCTCAGTTCAACAAGAAGTTCAACAAATGGAAGGATGCTTTTTTGACTTCCTTCAAGGTGATGGACAAAGAAATCAAACTTCTTGAGAATCTGGATTGCTCTTGCAGTGGAACAACCGCGGTTGTAGCTGTCAGACAGGTAGAAAACGGGTTAAATCGACACACTGAAGTTTTCGATTCATATATACAAATTTTTCTGAGTTTTTAACTTGTTAAGTTTTCAATAGGGTGAGTACCTTATTGTTGGGAATCTTGGAGACTCAAGAGCAGTTCTTGGGACAAAGTCTGAGGATGGAATTGTTCCAGTTCAATTGACTACGGATCTCAAGCCTGGTTTACCTAGTAAGGCTTACTTTGTTATTTCTGTGTTAGCAAAACATTTTCAGCAAACTGTAGCTTACCTCTGTTTCAAGATTTCATTTTGTCTGACCTTTTCTTCTATGGATGTTTTGGACAGCGGAAGCAGATCGAATTAGGAAGTGCAATGGCCGAGTACTCGCATTGAAAGAAGAACCACATATCGATCGTGTTTGGCTACCACATGATGACTCTCCAGGCCTAGCCATGTCGCGAGCTTTTGGGGACTTTGTGCTTAAAAACCATGGTGTCATTGCCATCCCTGAGGTCTCATGTCACCAGCTTTCTGAGAATGACCTGTTTCTTGTTCTGGCATCCGACGGGGTAAGTCTATGGTATCAAATGAGAACTATATATATGCGCTTTTAGGTTAGGCCTTGAATTTGGATTCTGATGTCTTGTACTCTTATGGTGCTTGTATTCAGGTATGGGATGTTCTTTCTAACGATCAAGTGACTTCCATAGTTTCCTCGACAGCAACTGAAGAAGCCGCGGCAAAAGCAGTTGTCGATGCTTCAGTTGCTGCCTGGAAACAGAAGTTCCCCAACTCAAAGAGAGACGACTGCACTGTTGTTTGCCTCTTCTTGAAGAAGCAGCAGCCAAGTATTTTAACCTGAATACAAGGACAACGACGATGCAGTCCATGAAATCTATCGGTCAGGCAAGAAGGCAGAAAACAGGATCAAGATGAGCTTTTCCGAAAACCAGCTTCAACAATGCCCAGGCAGTCTGCTTTTTTGTGTACAAAGTGGAGCAGGAGCAAATCTGCCTGAATGTTTCACCGCTTTGATGTTTGGATTAGAACTGGAAAGAATGTTTAAAACTGCCAATTTTGTTAGGGCAGCACACATCAGACAAACGCCTGTTAAATGGCGCTGGTCTTATGGATTTTGGGAGTGAATCAGTGATAATTTGATTTCAAGATTCTGTCAATAATTAATTTTTTTGCACTTTGTAGATTCTTTTCAGTTATCATTCAGTTGTTTTTTCTAGCACATAGTAGAAGCAGAAATGAAATAATCATTAAAATCTCTTCTCTTTTCCAAATATATACAGTATTCTCGCGTACAAAACTGTTTTGGCTTCTTCCCATTATTGCATCGTGATGATAAGCCTATCAATCCTCCAATTTCATCACTCTTCAAACCCTTGATTATAGGGACACTTAAGCCATAAATTAAGTTAATTCATCTCCAATCAAATCATCATATGCAACTGGAATCCGCAGTCTTTCTTTAACTGATACTTGTTTCTTCTCATCATTTGATCCTTCAAGATGCTTCTGCACTTCAGAATATTCTTGTAATCCATCTGGAGGTCCAGCGGTATATTGACTTTTCAGAGATGAGGAGACTGTGTTGCGGATAGGCTCTTGCATGATGCTCTGCGGCTTGAATTGCTTCTGCAAAATGTTTGGTAATAAAAAACATTAAGATGGGTCTATCGATATAAACAGTGAAAATTACTACTCATTACAAAGAAAAATCACAGTGAATGTAGATTGAGTCATTGCTTTCTGACTTTGTATGAAGAAAGCAAGAGTCTTTAAGGGACAGGCATTAGAAAGGAACTTGAAAATTACTGGACCAAAACGTCTACGTACAACTCAATCAATCCACAAATCATTGCAACTAAATCTCTTAATTAGACTTCTCTGTCCAATTGAATCCACCACTACAGAAATAATATGCATGGGAAAATGAGAACACCAGAATATGCTAACTGACAAACAAACTTACAAAAATGAGCACAAAGCTTAACTAAAGATAGGATGAAAAGAGATGAGCAGACAAAAAGGGTGGAAACTGATGAATTTGTCAGGGACAACATAGTTCAAATGGTAGACCAAATTACATATCTCAATGGTTTCTGCAGGGAAAAAAGTAAGCTAGCAGGCCATCTTAAGCTTCTCACGAGAGTGTATTTCCACCATTACTTCTTCAAGAATCAAGAGTAAAACTTTCTCATGAAATTTGTAGTCTGGTAGCAAATATAGGCACCATGCAAGCATCCATACATACATATGGCCAAGCTCAAACAACAATATGACATCCAAGCAACACAAATTAGAGTAAAGATAAAAACAAAGAAGTTTCTGACACTAAAATTAGCAAAAAAAGTGTCACAGCAAACCTCAAATTCCTTTCCTCTTCTCATTATCTCCTTGTAAGCATTAGGATCACGAACTTTGAGGATGTTCCACAATATACCACCTCCAGTTCGGAAGCGCCTTCCATCTGCAGTTTGTTGACCACCACAGGCCTGAATTGCATCAACCTGCATATTGATGTGCTTTAATATAGTTAGTTTCAATGAACTAGCAGAATGAGCTGGAAGAATATATCACAAGGAATCCAAAATAATGGCCTTGGCCTTAAAATATCTCTTGGATAGGCTTATTATATATGAGTATAATTAGCTATAATGCCATCAGATAATCTAACAGTGGTACTCGCAGATCTCAATATCAATTTCAACAACGTAAATTATATCCATTCTTACACTATAAACCACATTTTCCAACTCCAAATTGAGAATGATGAAAGAGAAAAAGAAAGGAGGGCATGCGGGCACTGCAACTAGTCCTACAAAAAAAGAAAAAATACTACGAAAAACATGAAATTTATTTCAATCCATCACTTTTTAAAAATAATTATATGGAAAACATGAAATTTATTTCAATCCATTACTTTTTAAAAATAATTATATGGACCACAGCCCTTAGTAATCATAGGAGAACACGAGGAATCTGCCCAATGTCAATTGCACGGTTGACACAAACATTAGTTTAACCATTCACCTGAAAATAATTCTTCCCTGAACACTCATGACAAACTTCTAGAGCACCATATGAGAGGAGAAGACCAATAAGTTTGACTCGTTGATGAAGTATTTTTAAACTTTATTCAGCTCTCTCTTGTTCTAGCTTCTTTTTACCTTGATACTGTACTTTATTTTTCCCCAAGCAGGTCAAGTGGGGACACTAACCTTGTGTGCGTTGTAATGCAACAGAAGACATTATAGAAAAGCAGCAGATTGTTTTGTCATTGAGTCAGAAAAATTGCTATGGTTTGATGGTGTATGTCATCCCTTCTTCTGGTATACTTACTTAGACATTGTGTATGTTGTAATGCAACAGAAGACATTATAGAAAAGCAGCAGATAATTTGTCATTGAGTCAGAAAAATTGCTACCATTTGATGGTGTATGGCATCCCTTATTCTGGTAGACTTAGACCTAGAGAACATCACTACCTTTTAACATTTACAAGTAACAAGTAACAATTACATATATCCTATCAGGTGATGAGATTCAGTAAGTGAAACAAACCTCTTTTACAAGATCACTCAAGGCAGGAACACCAAGACAATTCACAGCAGCCCACACCAGATAGGACTTCTTTTCCTTCAAGCGCCGACAAACATCTGGGACGAATCTACAAATAAAGAAAATGAAGAAGTAATTACAAATGATGCTATAACAAAGCATTAAAATGTCGATAAGATAAAAAGAGCTTCCCAAGCATCAACCCCCAAGCAACACAAGACTAGAGCCGTTGAGCAAAATCAAAGTAGTTCACTACAAAGCAGAATAGCTAAGATATTCACAAATGCACATATTGTAGAAAGGATTCTGAGAATGAGTTTCCAGCTAAAGCCTCAGCTGGGATAAGAAGGGAGGGAGACAGAACTTCATATAAAGCATCATCTGTACCAGAAGAGTGCTAGAGCAAATAGAAAAAAGGGAACATGGAGGAAAAAGGCATCCTCAAACCATTTAATAACTAAAGATAATTGGTGCAGAAAAGAACCTGCTAATATTGCTGGCGTTAGGAATGGAACTGCCTCTTTTTTTCTTGTTCTTCCTTTTCTTTTTCTTATTCTTCTTTTGTACCATATTAGCGTCGCCTTCTACATTCAGAGCCTTAAGATCAGTGACAGGATTGCCTCCTTCATTTTCAACCTCTGGATCCTGTTCAAACAACTCTCCATCCTCTACGTCAAGCATCTCAACATCTTCAAAGTTCTCATCTTCGAGAACAGTGTCAAGCACATTATCAAGTCCTCCCCCCTCCATTGTGCAAATACCAATGCCTGAAAGAAAAGTCTGAAAGCATCAGGACCACAGTAACTTAAACTAACTAACAATTAATTATGCCAAAGAAATTAATGAACACTGTTATTCGAATCAAACCCAGCTCAGTTCAAATACTGTTACAATAAGCTCAAGCTCGATCACAATGCCAAGGACCTGAGCAGCTATTAGCAACCATAACCTAATATTTTCGGCTTAGAATGACCACTAATTTACCATTCCTTGGGCAAATTAATTCATACAAAAAGGCACACACAGACCACTTAACCATACTTAGTGATTAATAAACTGAGATTTTTGGAAAACACCCAAAAAGATAAAGCAGTTCCCAATACTAACATGCCCAAAACCAACAATCATGTTTCCGTTTCGTCAGATTAAATTTATCGGAAAAAAAAAACCCCAAAAAGAATTCATTAGCTGTAACACAATTCCAAAAAAGTGCAAACGATCAAATCAATAGGGAAAAACAAAATTAAAACTACAGAAGCCGAGAAAACAATGTAAGAAATTCCTTACGG
Organism: Oldenlandia corymbosa var. corymbosa; assembly: GCA_949775105.1. NCBI lineage: Eukaryota > Viridiplantae > Streptophyta > Magnoliopsida > Gentianales > Rubiaceae > Oldenlandia > Oldenlandia corymbosa. The sequence goes on along the minus strand of OX459119.1, from coordinate 5,726,550 downwards.
TGAAAAGTCCGTACCTTGTTCCACACTACCACCACGCCCTGCAAGAACTGGAACCACCACCGACCTCAATCGGTCTTAATTCTTAAACCTCGTATTTGGAATTTTGGGCCCATTATATCAAACTAACAAACAAATGGGCTCCGAGAATTTGGGCCTTCAACAATCTTCTTCTTTGTAAAAAAAAGCCGTATGGTCATAGAAAATTGAATATTGAAAGCTCGGCCGAGAGTAAAATCATTTTGATTTTCTGAAAAGGGAAAAAAAAGAAAAAATTGAGGAGAGAAAAAGACAGAGATGATCTGAAAATGTTTTTGAAGTTAGTATAATAGGTGAAAGTAATTTTGGTCCCATTCTATTAGATAATATCCAAATTAGTGAATTACGTATTCTCTAATATATTTGATTCCTAGTTCCGAAGCAAAGAAATAAACGAGAATGTGCAAAAAGATAATTTCAAAAACTAAGAGCAATATATATTGGTAGTAACACGGGGCATGCACTTGCAATTTAGAATTCTGTGTTGCCCAAAGGCGAGTTAGCCGGAACCAGTGATGGTAGATAAATATGGTGTAAAAATAATGTTTGAAATATTTTAAAAAAAATAAGTTAAACGTTGTATGGAGAGTGTTTTATTTTAAAGTAAGTTTTGTGTTTAAGAGGAAAAATGAGACAACATACAAAATGAGAGGTCATCCCGAATATTCAGTGCCCCTCTGATTTGCTTCTACAGATAGTATCCCAACCTACTAATTCAGAGTACCTGCCTGACTCTCTAACTCCCTATTGGAATTCTCTACATTTTCGGTTGAAAACCTTAGGGATGAGGGAGAATGAAGGCTGAGGACCAGTAGACATGCATACTCATTAGCACTGAGTTAATCAGTTGCAGTCTATCAGTATAAGAGAGATGGCGAGTGCTCCACATTTCAACCTCTTGACTATTCTATCTACTATCACTTGGCATTTCATTTGGTTCTATTTTTGGGGGGGATAAAGGGATTCCTAAGTACTTCGTAGGGAATTTACCTTCACTAAAACCCATGATAGTACATATTTTCTCTTTAACTTCTTCTTCTATCCCCCTCCCCCCCTAAGATTTCTGATTTCAAAGAATTGGCTTAAAGGCTAGATGCACTAGAGAATTCAATTAGGGCTTTTTGTATGTAGTTTAAGGTCACCAAGTCAGCCATACAAAAAATCATCAAATCATCGGCAAAACAGATATTGGACAATCTAAGATTTTTGCACAAAGGATGAAATTGAAAACCAGGTAATACAGTATCCTCCTTTAAAAGTTTAGTCAAATATTCCATCATGAGGACAAACAAGAGAGGGGGTCTCCTTGTCTCAGACATCTCTGACCTTTAAAAAACCTACATGTGATCCATTAAGGTAAAGAGAAAAGGTTGTAGTCCTGACAAATTCTATAATCCATCTCGTAAATTTCCTAAGAAATCCATATCATTGTAGGCATTCTTCTAAAAACTCCTATTCAACACAGTCATAAGCTTTCTATAAATCAATTTTAGCATACATCGACTACTGATTCCCTTCCTTCGATACAGTCTAATCAGCTCTTGAGTGATCAAAATGTTGTGTAGTATTAGTCTACCCCCAACAAAAGCCCTCTGATTACTACTATTGATCAACTTAGGCAGTACTACTCTTAATATATTACATAGCACTTTTGAAATGATTTTATAAAAGATACAGCACGCTATCGGTCTATACTGACTTGCATTACAAGCATTTTCACTTTTCCAAATTAAAGCAAGTACATTAGAGTTTAGTTGTTTTAGTAACATGCCCTTTTCGAAGTATTCCAGCACTGCATTTGTTACATCCTCCCCTATGATCTTCCAAGTAGCTTTGAAGAAATCGTTTCCATATCCATTTGGGCCAGGGCTCTTTGTGCCGTTGATGCTCCACAGGGCCTTTTTGACTTCTTCTCTGGTAACTTGTATGATCAGCTGCATTTGTTTCTCCACTGACAGTCTTGGTCCCGGCTGAAATACCTCCTGTCTCACAGAGCACGTTGAATCTTTCTTTCCCAGTTGGTTTTGGAAGTATTGCAGGAAGTGCTTCTCAACCAGCTCCCACCCTGACAAATTCCCCTTCTTCAATGGTAATTGACCATATTCGATTCCTCATCATTTTCTGCTTCAGTTTGGAGTGGAAAAATTTAATGTTGGTATCCCCATCTCTAATCAAGTCTTCTTTCACTTTTTGTCTCATGAAACTATTGAATGCCACATATTTACTGATGTAACATTGATAAGCTTCTCTTTCTACTAGTTGTACTTGTTCCACATCAGCGTGCATGGAGGCTTGTTGTTGTGCCTTTTCAAGTTCCATTTGGGCTTCTTGCAATGTACTTGGATGCTAGAGAATTTTTCCTTGTTCAGAATTAACAACACCCTTTTCAACATTTTTATTTTCTTCACCACTTGGTATATCATAGTTCCCCTGATTCTTCTCTTCCATACTTCCTCCACACTTGTAAAGAATGTGGGATCCAGCTTCACATGTTGAAGTATTTGAAGGGCATCTTTCTATGTTGCATCTCCAATTCCACCTGTACAAGCAGAGAGGAGTGATCTGAGATCCCTGCTTGTAATACAGTACATATAGATTGATTAAATTGATCCACCCACAATTCATTCACCAAATTCCTGTCCAACTTGGCATAGATTCGATCCTTTCCAAGCTGCTTGTTGCACCAGGTGTATAGACTTCCTTGTTGCTGTAAATCCTCCAAACCACTTGTGTCGAAACACAAACTGAATGGTTCAGTTTCCATAAGTGTCCCCTTCTGGCCTCCAATTTTTTCCCCTTACTTTAGGACATTGTTAAAATCCCCACGTAGAATCCATGTCATGTTAACTGTCTGACTCATGTTCTCAAGCTTTTCCCATAGATTAATTCTTTCTTGCTCTGCATTGCTTGCATACACTCCTATCAACAAGTACTCACATCCAGTGGTCCTGTCCTTCACATGACAATGTACCATCTGATTTGAGCAATCAAGGGTTTGAAGCTCCATATTATTATCCCATATTACCATCATTCTGCTCCTTTTGATCTGTTCACCATTTGCTACCACTTCCTGCTGTTGATTCATTCCTTTCATAGCCTCCATTACTTTTTCCTGGGTCATCTTGATTTCCAACACAAATGCTATGTTCACGTTATTTGTAGCAAGTACTTGGTTGAGTTCCCTCAGCTTTATTGGGGCATTAAGACCCCGATATTCCAAGAGAGGATATTACTCGTGGATATCAGGATCATGTTCATCATCCATATACCTGATTTCCAACCCTCTTCCGCTGCTTTCTCCTTCAGTTTCCTGCAGTAATTCTTGAATATCTTCCTTTGAGTTTCTGCTCAGTATTGAAAATCTAACAAGGCATTTCCCATGAGTGTCTGGATGTTTTGCATTCATCACATTTTCCACAACTATTTTCTCCGTGTTCTTCTTCACTTTCCCTACTTTCATTCTTTCTCTTCATGGATCTTTCTGATTTCAGGTGTTTTATGTACATGAGTAGCTGGTGCTTTCTGCTTTTTACAACTCTTAGTATCATGCCCATACCTTGCACACTCTTCACAACAGACTGGTTTCGACTCATAATACACCTCTTGATTCTGCAATATACCATGTTCATCTACAAAGTATACATCATTAGGTACCTCTTTCTGAATTTCCATCTCAATCAGTATTCTGGCATAATTCACTCTTTCTTTGCTATTAGTCAGTTCATTAGTCATTATAGGAGTGCCTAAGGTGCTAGCGATACAACTGAGTGAATCCATATTCCAGTATATTTGCTCTAATTTAGAGAACTATACCCAAACAGGAACTTTACTCACTTCTTTGTAGCTAATTCCCTCATCCACAGTCCATGGTTTTACAATTACGGATATCTATTCCCAAAATGATAGATATTCAATTTTAATGCCTTATCTCTAGCATCCATTGACATGAATCGAATAAGAAACAAACCAGAGGGTACAAGAATCACCTTATCAACTCCGAGGTTACCCCACAGTTTCCTATAGAATGCTTCCATGACATGGAAGGGTGGGTGAGCTCCCAGAACAACTTATCTCTAGCATCCATTGAATAAGAAACAAACCAGAGGGGTACAAGAATCACCTTATCACTTCGAGTTTAGCCTCTGCTTTCTTCATTTTGTTGACATCAAAGGTTTCCCATGCATTGCTTCTTCCATCTCCTTCTTTCGTGTTATCTCCCACGTGTTTCCACTTTTCTACGCACTCCTCTTCCCTTCTTGGTTGCTTTGCCTCCATCAATTTCTCATCTAGTTCATGTGCCTTTGTTTTCCCAATTCTCTTACGGTTTGTTTTCACCGGTGATTTTCCTCCCATCTGGTCCAATTCTTCTTGCGCTTTTGCTTCTACTTGCTGATTGATGGTCACAACTTCCTTATCCATTGATTTTTCTCCATTTTGGGCTGTTTTCTGCTGCTACTTCCTCCGTCTAGACATGGGGGGCATACGTTAGTAGATAGCTAACGAGCGCCACAAGAGAATGAGGAAGAGAGAGAAAACTATGCTGTCATTGGCTACTTATTCAGAGACGAATTCTTTGCTCTTGATTTCTAACTATGAAAAGGCCGTCCTTTTATAGACCAAATTCTCTTGCTGACTGTACTCTTGAAGACGGAATCAAATTTGTGCATCCAAAACTGAGATTTTTATTCAATAAATTCCAATGAATATGAGGATTACTGTAAGAATGATGTTATTCATCCGTTTTGTGTATTTATTCCCAAAATTCATTTCTCAATAACATAAATTCGTCCAACGAATCTTGTCTGAAATCCTTAAAATTTCTGTTTGAAAATTCAGAATTGCCAATTTGAACCTGTTCGGTGAATTGTTAGAGGTTATAGATTCAGATCTGTTGTGAAAAAAGAACAAAATTCATATTTTGTGAATCGCCAAAGGTTTATAGATTCAGATCTGTTTTGAGAAAAGAAAATCTATATTTACAAATTTTACAACTATTGCGGCCGGTCGCCTACAAATTTGGAGCTAGAATTCTAATATTTTCGGCCTTGAGTCTCATGTAACAATTATTATTCATCATTCTAATTAAATATAATTTACGTTGTATGGATATCGCGTACGATTCAATGATCTGTTGTTCATCCTATTAAACACTTCATTCATCCTCTGTGAATCTGTTATTCATCATGTATTATATACATTGTGGATATTTTGATTTAGATTAGGTATATGCGTATCTAATGATTATTTATCATATTAATCATAATTATTCATCCTCTATTAAAACGTTATTCATTGTGTAATCTGTTCATTATAGGCCTTTAAAGCCTAGCTGAAAAAAACTGGCCCAACAGTTCATAAGGAATTCGCCAAGCCAACACCCATCTTCATCCCGAATTACTCCACATGCCGCTGCTATTCCCAATTTCGGATTAAAAGAACCATCCGAATTGATCTTAATCCAACCCGCTAGAGGAGCCGGCCAGGAGATCATTCAGGTTTCGCGTCCGACTCCCAAACCAACCGCCTCTCGCCCGCAATTGCCGCCTTTATATTACCAACCAAATTACCAATCTCCCTCACCACATGCCCGCCGTTATCATTACTTTCTTCTGCACAACCAAATCTTCCAGGTTTGCAATGCCAAACATGCAGCTCCACCCCTCCACCATTGAGCTAGCCCTCTCATTGGACGGGTTAAAAAGAAGCCACTCAACAAGTGATGGTTTGAAAAACTCGTCCCGCATATCAGCTGGAACAAGCCGACACCAAACTTGCGTTGCGGCAGGACAGTCCCTCAAAACATATATTATCGCTTACAAAATAATGAATTTTCTTTAATCCTTGTTTACATGATAGACTTTTAAAAGTTAAAACATTGTCCTTCGTAGTTTTCAGTGTGGAAAAGAGCTTAGCTCTGTGTCCCCATTCATCATCCTCCAATTTTTTTGATATCCTACTAGTAGTGACAGAGAACATCCTTAAATTTACAAAGTGAACTAACAATGTTATGTTATAATAAATTCTTGAAAGCAACTCTGAAATTTATTTAGCTAATAATTACGTACTATCGATCCCTGAAAATTTTAAAGTTTCCCGGAAATAAATTATGAAAAATGGAGGTGCCATATCTCACGATGTGGTCTGCGCCTGCATATTGCTTAGCTCTGTCACTAATCCTACCAGACGAGGGAAACACAGCAATTACCAAAATTTTATTGGCGGGTTTAAGAGAAGGGATCCTAAATTACAATTTCTTTTTCCCATCAGGATTTGGTTCTTTTATTGCTTCTCCTATGCCGAATAAAATAAGGAAAAATTCAAACAATATATATATATATATATACAACCCCTGACAAACAAATTACAACACTAATTATTCTCTCCTAATTTTAATAAACCACCACCGCAATAAGAGGCCAGTACGTAGTCATGGAGGACTATAATGATTCCGGCAGTAATTGCGATGAATACTCTGACGGAGATGATGTCGGAATGGAATATGATCAAGAAACTGAAGAGGAGATGGACTATTCTTCATCGCGGACAAAGGGTTCCTCATGTAAGGTGATCAGAAAAGAAACCCTTTTAGCAGCACAGAAAGAAGATTTGAGAAGAGTGATGGATTTGATGTCATTGAAAAAGGAGCATCACGCAAGGACCTTGCTTATTCATTATCGTTGGAATGTTGATAGGGTTTTGAATGACTTTGCTGAAAAAGGTGTTGAGTGGCTGTGTAAAATTGCCGGTTTGTCACTCAATACCAATCAAGAAGATGATCTTCAACGATCCGAAACAATAACTTGCGGAATCTGCTTTGACGAAGTTCCTTCAAGATCAGATTCAAGTACTATGATGGAATGTGGGCATAGTTTTTGCAACAATTGTTGGACGGAACACTTTATTGTGAAGATCAATGACGGCCAAAGCAGACGTGTTACTTGTATGGCACATAAATGCAATGAAATATGTGATGAAGAAAGCGTAAGAAATATGGTTCGCTTACGAGATCCTGATTTGGCCGAAAAGTTTGATCGGTTTCTCCTGGAATCGTATGTTGATGACAACAAGAGCATAAAGTGGTGCCCTAGCGTTCCTCATTGCGGGAACGCGATTACCGTGGACGACGGCGATGAATACCGCGAGGTTGAATGTGTTTGCCGGGAAGAATTCTGTTTTCGATGCGCATCAGAACCGCACTCGCCGTGCTCGTGTTTGATGTGGGAGAGTTGGGTAATAAAGGGTCAGGATGAATCCGAGACGGTTAACTATTTCGCTGCCAATACAAAACCTTGCCCGAAATGTTCTAAACCGGTGGAGAAAGATGGCGGATGCAATCATGTTCGATGTGTTTGTGGACAGTCTTTCTGCTGGCTTTGCGGCGAAGCCACCGGCCTTGATCACTCGTACGACCGCATTTTCGATCATACTTGTGGCCGTTTTAAAAAAGATTATAAACAGAAAATCGAGAAAGCGAAACAGAAACTGTCTCGGTATTCTCACTACTATAGCCGATACAAAGCGCACAAAGATTCATTAAAGCTCGAGACCGGTTTGAAGGATGAGTTACAAGAAAAGATTGTGATGTTGGAACAGAAAAGCGAGACGAGTTCGGGAGACTTGAGTTGGGTGACCAAAGGTTTTAGCAGACTAATCAAATCAAGGAAGATAATATCGAATTCGTATCCTTTTGCGTATTACATGTTCGATGAAGACCATCATTTCAGTGATGGAATGAAGAAAGAAACAGAAAGGGAAATAGGGCAGAGTCTTTTTGAAGGGCAGCAACAGCAGCTTGAATCAATGACTGAGAGGCTCTCATTGTTATTGGAAGAGCCTTTTGATATTTATTCTGGGGATAAACTTATGGAGATCAAAAGGACGGTCCTTGATCTCTCTGCGGTTGTTGATAACTACTGCAAAAGATTGTATGATTGCATCGAAAACGATCTCGCGGTAACTCAGATTATAGCTCCCTATAGGTCTTGCGGTCTGGAGAAAGCTTTATAACTTAATAACTAGAAATTAATGCTGCGAGATGATGTGACTGCTGCGTTGAATGAGAATGATTCATGCAAAGCTGATGATTTTTGCTGGTAGATCTGAAAAGTATCAATATATATATATATATTTATATATATATATATATATACATATATATTTCATCTATAATTTTGTTGCCGTTGTTGTACACGATGTGCGGTTTTGACCCTCTGACATTACAAGTCCACTATATTCATTTGTAATACTTAGTCGGTTTTAAGAAATTGTCAAATTTTTTACTCTTAAAATTGAATTTTTGATATCTACATCATCTAAAAAGTATTATATAAAATTAATAAATATTAGATGGTGTTGTGTCATATTCAATTTTGCATATTAATTTTCGTTTTAGGAGATTATGTCATCCAATTTATGAATTTTCATGAGCAAAAAAGATTCTCAGGCCGTCTCTACACACATATGTCTGTGGTGGTCACGTCCATCTTTCCAGATACGGTGGCTATGCTGATTGTAAATCCTGTGTCACAAATTTCGTATATATATATATAAATAATAATAATAATAATATTAACTTTTCAGCTTTATAAAGGGTTCTGTTCATTGAATTGTAAATGAACGAATACGACAAATGAATTTATCGCTTACAAATAATAAATTTTCTTTAATCTTTGTTTATGATAGACTTTTAAACCATTGTCCTTCCTAGTTTTCAATGTGGAAAAGAGCTTAGCTCTCTGTCTCCATTCATCATCCTCCATTTTTTTTTTTTTTTTGGTGTCCTACACTCCTACTAGTAGTGACGGAGAACATCCTTAAATTTACAAAGTGAACTAACAATGTTATAATAAAATTCTCGAAAGCAATTCTGAAATTATTTAACTAATAATTACGTACTATCCCTTAAAATTTTAAAGTTTCCCCAAATTAATTATGAAAAATGGATGACACTTGCTATTTGATCTCAGAATACAAATCAATGAATCATATTGTATGTTCTCTTGGCTTGTCCACCGATTACAAAGTGGTTTGAATTTTTGTTGTAAACAGCATTTAGAAACTATTCCATCTATATTAATTTATCATTAAAGAAGAACATTTTGTGAAGCGTAATGAATATTGTTCCTCTAACAAGTTAAAAGCTTACGGCATCGTTAAGAGGTTATGTTGGAACGGAATATGATCAAGAAACTGAAGAGGAGACGGACTATTCTTCATCACGTACAAAAAGGTTCCTCATTTAAGGTGATCAGAAAAGAAACCCTTTTAGCAGCACAGAAAGAAAATTTGAGAAGAGTGACGGATGTGATGTCATTGAAAAAGGAGCATCACGCAAGGACCTTGCTTATTCATTATCGTTGGAATGTTGATAGGGTTTTAAATGACTTTGCTGAAAAGGGGGTTGAGTATCTGTACAAAATTGCCGGGTTGTCACTCAATACCAATTAGGAAGATGATCTTCAGCGATCCGAAACAATAACATGTGGAATCTGCTTTGACGAAGTTCCTTCAAGATCGGATTCAAGTACTATGATGGAATGTGGACATGGTTTTTGTAATGATTGTTGGACGGAACATTTCATTGTGAAGATCAATGATGGCCACAACAGGCGAATCACTTGTATGACGCACAAATGCAATGCAATATGTGATGAATAAAGTGTCAGAAAGTTAGTGAGTTTGCAAGATCCTGATTTAGCAGAGAAGTTTGATCGGTTTCTCCTAGATTCTTATATAGATGACAAGAAGAGCATAAAGTGGTGCCCTAGCATTCCTCATTGTGGGAACCTGATTAGCGTGGACGATGGCGATGAATACCGCGAGGTTGAATGCGCTTGCGGGAAAGAATTCTGTTTTAGCTGCACACTAGAAGCGCATTTGCCATGCTCGTGTTTGATGTGGGCGAGCTGGTCCAAAAAGTTTCGGGATGAATCCGAGAATGTAAACTGGATCACCGCTAACACAAAGTCTTGCCCTAATTGTCATAAACCTGTGCAAAAGAAGGGAGGATGCAACCATGTTACATGTCATTGTGGACATTGTTTCTGTTGGCTTTGTGGTGAAGCCAACGGTGGATCACACACGATTCGTCGCATCAGAGATCATACTTGTGGAAGTTACAAGGAAGATGATAAGACGAAAATAGAGAAGGCGAAAAGGGAAATTTTTCAGTGTACTCACTACTATAATCGATACAAAGCCCACAGGGACTCGTTAAAGCTTGAAACCGAGTTGAAGAATAGGGTACAAGAAAAAATTGCGATCTTGGAAGCTAAAAAGAAAATAACTTCATCAAATGACTTAGGTTGGGCGAAAGATGGCTTCAGCAGACTTTTTAGATCTAGGAAGATCATATCGTATTTGTATCCTTTCGCCTTTTACCTGTTTGGTAATAACCTTTTCAAGGATGGATGGATGAAGAAACAAAGGGAGCTAAAACAGAACCTTTTCAAGGAGCAGCAACAGCAGCTTGAAGCAATGACGGAGAGGCTCTCGTTGTTTTTGGAAGAGCCTTTCGTCGGTTATTCGGGTGATAAACTTTCAGAGATAAGGAGAAAGATCATTGATCTCTCTGAGGCTACTGATAACTACTGCAGAAGATTGTATGATTGCATAGAAAACGATCTGATTGGGACAATTCAGATAGCTCCATATAGGTCTATTGGTCTGGAGAAAGCTTCAGAACCCTAACTAGCGAGATCCAGCAGGGATGATTCAACCAAAAAGCTAAATCAATATCAACATACAAATTGTAGATTATGAAAGGATGGTTTTTGTTACTACATAAAACATATCAACCGACAGAAGTAGATTTTTTTTTTCCTTTTTATTTCTTTATCTATATGATTCGCCTTAATTGTTGCACACAACGTAAACCTATGCCTCCCTTGGATTAGATTAAAGTTAATTAGGATGGCGCTTTTGAGAGTTCGAATGGGATGGCGAGTGCAGGGGGGTTTTGCGTGATCATCATGGTAAATGGCTTGGTGGGTTTACTATGAATATTGGTTATGGTACGATCAGGGGTGCTGAGCTATGGGGCATCTCCCAGGGTTTGAGTTTAGGGGATTTCGCCGTGTTTTGATCGAGACGGATAGTCAGAGTGCGGTGAAGTTGCTGTCGAGAGGGGTGGAGTTCTGTGGTCTACATAGAAGTCTGGTGGTGGCAATCTGGGAGCTTTTAAGCCGGAGCTGGGATACAAGTATTGCATGAGTTTCGGGAAGCGAATTTTATTGCTGATTGGCATTTCTCGCAACAACAGGGTTAAGCGGTTTTTCTCGTTTGTATGATCCCCCTAGGTGCCATTCCTTGGTTACAACATGACACATGTGGTGTCTCTTATCCAAGGAAGGTGCTAATCACTTAATCTAGGCTTATGCCTCCTTTCATTGTACCAAAAAATAATGTTCATACTGTATGTTGGTGGTAGTCATGTTAATGGTTTCAATGCTCTCCATAAAGTATTTATTCTATTCTAAAATAAGAGTTGAGTTTATTATATTATTTTAGTTCAACAAACATTAAATTTCACAAAAATGGTAGTTTGTGTTTTTTGTAATATAGTATATACAATGTTAGTAGACAAGGCTCAAGGGAAAAAGAGACCCATAATTTTGTTGGGTTAGAGCAATCTACTGTTGTGAATGTGGAAAGGATGGTCTTAATGAAGAAAACTCCAATTCTCACTAATAATATATACTATGCCCATTCCCTTCAAGTAATATCACAATAAACGTTCCATGGTCACTATGTCAATCAGGAGCAGTACTGTTTTTGCTATTCTGTAAATGAAAGAGAGCACAGATAATTGTATCATTGTATGGCACTCTCATGATCGAATCCAAAGTCACTCTTATTTTATGGAAACTCTTCAGTACTCCTAATTCTCCGCTGGTTCTCTATAGAGCATGTCTCTCCCTTGATTTTTGCACCAAACAAGTCCTCATGGCTTTTTGTAGGTGTTGATTTATATATTGTGCTGGTTTTATTATTACATAATCATCCAAAAAAATAGTCCATAATATATTTTGCAATTCGTAATGAAAATAATACACTATTGCAATTCATAATTTGTAATGCATGTGGAGTATTTTTGTACAATTGAGAGAGTAACCATTAACATGTGACTTCAAGGCTTGCTAATTATGATGATTGAATTATCTTTCAGTATGGGTTCGTAGTATACCATTGATCACTACGATCCAACTTCCTAAATTATTACCTCCAAAAGTCTTAAAGGTTCGATGTTTCAAGACAAGATTGTAATCTAATAATCTATCTATGAGTTAAAAAGCCGAAAAAAATTGCCTATGTCCTACTACTCGTAGAGAAGGAAAAATCACATGTTCTTCAACCAAAAAATTTATTAAAAAAAAGGAAAAGAAAATAAAGAAAAAGAATCACATAAGGACTCGATCTAGACTGGAGTCTCTAATTACTGGGTAACTAAGTTAATTAGTTCCCATAACACTCGCAATTTCCTTCTCCCATCGGGACTGTGATTCTCTCTTTTCTGCTCTCATTTGCCGAACAAAATTAGGCAAATCCCAACTATATAAACACCCCATCGCAAATAACTAATTGAAACCCTAATTCAAAAACTATCTCTGGAGATAAAAATTTCATCGTCTCTGCCGCTTCTTTTCTCCTCCCATACGAGGATTTACCAAAACATTCAAATCTCAAACCATATGGAAGTCACTTATTACGATTCTGGCAGTGGCGATGTACACTATGACGAGGTGCAAGCGGAAGATTTTGCAGGCTTCGATTTGGATTCTGATTCTGGTCAAGAAGCTGAGGAGGTGGCATCCAAAGATGATGATGACGACGACGACGAAGAAACCGAATTGAAGAAGCCTTATTCCTGATCCCAGAAGAGTCTCTTTTAGCAGAGGCCCAGAAAGAAGACTTGCGGAAAGTGATGGATTTCATGTCGTTATCCGAGGAGCATCACGCGAGGGCCTTGCTGATTTATAACCGCTGGAACGTTGACAAAGTTTTGACCGAGTTTTCTGACAAAGCGAAAGAATGGTTGTATGAAACGGCAGGGCTAGCACGAGTGAATCAAGAGGACAAAAATCTTGAACGCTGGGAAGTAAATTGTGAAATACTCTTTGAGAGAGTCCCTGCCAAATCAGAGTTTAGTACTGTGATGGGTTGCAGACATGGTTTTTGCAACAATTGTTGGACGGATTACTTTGTTATGAAGATCAATGAAGGCCAGAGTAGACTAATCAAATGTATGGTATAGAATTGCTCTATTTTCTGTGACGAAGAAAGTGTCAGAAAACTCATCAGAAACAGAGGGATCCTGATTTAGCAAAGAAGTTTGATCGGTTCCTGAATCAATCTTATGTTGAGGATAATGACTGGGTAAAGAGTTGCCCTAGCAATCCACATTGTGGGAAAGCAATTCACATCGAAAAACTCGATGCCAAATTCAAAAACGTCGAATGCGATTGTGGCAAAGTGTTCTGTTTCAACTGCACATTTGAGCCTCACTCACCTTGCACATGTTTGATGTGGGAGAATTGGACATCAACAGGATGATTCCGAGACAATGAACTGGATTACCGCCAACACGACGCCTTGCCCGAATTGTGATATGCCTGTTGAAAAGATTGAAGGAGGATGCAACATGATTCAATATCGTTGCAAAGAGCACTTCTGATGGCTCTGTGGGAAGCCATTCATCTTGACTATGGGAGATATGACCATTTTTGTTTCGGCATCAAAGAAGATCGGGTGATGGCTCTGTGGAAAGCCATTCATCTTGACTATGGGAGATATGACCATTTTTGTTTCGGCATCAAAGAAGATCGGGTGATGGCTCTGTGGAAAGCCATTCATCTTGACTATGGGAGATATGACCATTTTTGTTTCGGCATCAAAGAAGATCGGGTGGGGAAAATCGAAAAAGTGAAAAAGGATCTTGTTCGGTATGCTTACTACCATGCTTGGTACAAAGAACACGTACACTCTTTAGGGCTTGAAATAGAGTTGCAGAGCAGAGTATGAGAAGATGTTCCAGTTGCGGAAGGAGAGTCCAATTGGGCGATGGAATGGAAGGTTTAAGAAGGCTTTTGAGAGCAGAGAAGGTTTTATCGTATTCGTATCCTTTTGCTTATTATATGTTTGGTGATAACCTTTATAAGGATGGATTGACGGAGGAACAGAGGGAACTGAAACAGTGCCTTTTCGAGATGCAGCAACAACATCTTGAAGCAATGGCTGAGAAGCTCTCATTGTTGCTTTTGAGTAATCGTTCTGAAGGTTCAAGAATGGAGATCCTTGATCTCTCTAGGACTACTGAAAAGTACTGCAGGAGGTTTTATGATTGCTTTAGAAACAATGAATTGGTTCCAATTCAGCAATTTGCAGCTTCCTGTAAGGTTTAAGCGGTCTGGAGAGAGATGATCAGCATTCAACAACGGGAGATTCAGATTGGGAAGGATGATCTTTGTCACTACGGAGGTTAATTGTTGGATTTCTTCTTCTATTTACCGAGATTGTGTTGCCTACAACTTGGTTCCTAGGTACAAGTCCAAAACATTACATTTTTTTGTTCCACAAAAATAATTCGTGAAGTGAGGTTTTTTTTTTTTTTTTTAGATTGAATTCTTTTAACACTTTCTTGTGTTAGAATTCTAACGGTTACCCAACTCAATTATTTCGCATAAATCATGTAATAACACATGCAAAGATATTAATACAAAGTAATTGAATTATATAACATAAAGTTTGATAGAAAAGTAACACAGAAAATCCCGTTCTATTTTTGAAACGTAAATCTCAGGTCATCTCCACAACAGATAACTATATAAGGCTCTTATAAAATTATTATTCCACACAAATTTTAAGATGCTTCTCAATTCTCATGTAATACTGCGTATGAATTCCAATATAAAGAGTGATTTATGGAAAAAACTAGCTAGGCAGTGATTTCGTGTAAAAATAAAAATATCTGAATACAAGCTATCTAGACAAATCTCAAGAGGAAAAAGAAATCCATAATTTAGCTGGGTGAGAGTGATTCATTGTCAAAATGTCAGTGTCCAAGAAAAAAATAAAGGGATTAATACCCTTATCCTGTGCCTACGTCTTAATGAAGAAAACTCCAATCAACAATTATATAAAATATCAGTCGCCTTCAAGTTATAGCAATCTGTTTCATCAGTTGTCACTTCGTTCTTTTGGCTCACTCAGAGATACCAAAAGATTCCTACCAATTACTATCATCCTTCATTCAACTTGCGTATCAGAGGCTTGGTCGATTACGAAATCCAGATCAGATATTTTGGTTCAACTAATTATTAGACGCATTATTTCTCTTTCATCTTTCCGGGAAAGAAAAAGTAAGGTTAGTATTTCTTTTATTGTACAAAAAGAAAAAGACAACCGAAATTTGTGTAACACTTTAAGATTAATTATTTTTAATTTTATTTTTTGAAAGCCATACTTCATTAATTAAATTTTATAAAAAAACACCAATTACAATACAATGTCTAGTCCTCGACTTGCCTTAGCACTTTAAGATTAATTTAGATAATAGTGTGCCTAACCAATAATGTAATATAGCTCATGAAATTGCAAACTGTGCTAACGGTAAGTTGGGACTTGGGATTAACATAAAGATAGAAAAGAAACTTGCATCTGCAAATTCATCAGCATTCCTAATTAGCGGTGTTCTTCAATTAATAGTCTACTTTGTTGAAGTGTTTTTACTTCACAAAATGAATTATTTTTATTAAACGGAGTACTACCTGAAGTTAGTGTATAGATTACGTAAAGCTTCAAAGTACTTTAATAAAGGAAGCTGCTTTGTTCTTTTGATCGACCAATTTGATAACAGTACTTTGTTATCATCACTGCCATTAAGATTTTCAGCTGCTAAAATATTATCAGATCAAACTACCGTTGAGTTTTTGCTATGCGCAGTACTTAATCATTTGTATAGATCTTAGAAGCATCACATATTGTTAGAGAAGTTCCCTGATCATTTACTGACGGGTCACCTTAACATAGTCTCACACATATGGGAGAAAAAAAAATCTAATTAATTAGTTTAGTAGTGTTACTCATCTTCTAAGGTAAGACATAATATAATATTGAGTGCATATATATAGATTAATATAAGGCTCTTGTGACTAATTTAGTTGCTTTGAAGGAAATTCATAATTAATTAGTTAAATATTATCGAGGGGCGATACAAAAACAAAAGAAAGGAAGGTTAAAGCCATCTTAGTGATCTAAAGTACTCCAATGTTGATGTTCCTACATTTTCTTCGAACGATTTGCTGTTACTTAATTAGTGAAATCTTTATTGTTCACTTTCTCAATACATATATAAGAATCGTGACAGGAAGTACAGTATAGTACAACACATAATTTTTCTTTATGTCAAAGATTTGAGATCACATTAACTCATCTGAATATAAAATTTGGTTTCAGTTATTGCTAAAACAACAAAAATTTATTAGCGAGCTGTTCTATCAACCTTCCTCCCAATCTAAACCATCATCAACTTCATCCCCTGGAGCATTCACTTGCGAGTTTAACCCCCATTTGCGGAGCCTGCAGGAACTGCCTCTTCTCATTTAATTTAGTAACATCTCCGTCATCTTCCCCATCACGTTTAGATTTCATTCCCACTTGTCTTTCAGTTGGTGATGTATTATAAGCACCACCGGAAACATCAGAGTTTGGGATTTCCAGATCTTTGTTGGCAGCTTCTTCTTCTTCACATTGTCTTTTTAAGCAAAGCTGCATAATAAGTTTTGAGATATTTATCCTGATAACTCTTATTCAAATCATTGTTTTAAATAGTCATCTTCCAATAAAACCAGCCGAAAAGCATCCAATGCAGTGTATAGTCTAAACAACAATACGAGTAGGTATAGAACTTGATTTTATCATCTCCTTCTCTGGTCGTTTTTTGCCGCCTCTTTCCGATGATATCGTGTACCCATTTTTTTCATTCTTCGAGGAACCTGAAAGTACAGCGTAGTTGCTTGGAATGCAATTTCAGGGCCTTTGCCAGATCCTCTTCCTTTACCCATTGCCTCCTTGCCAATGCATCCAAAACCACCGCTGCGATTCCTTGATTGTCAATCCTTCAATCTTCTTGGCCTGATTCTCCCCATTTGTTGTTGTTGTTATGTCATCATCGTAAAAAGCCCTAGCCGGCCAGCTTCACCAATCGATTAAACGGCTCAATGCTTATCCATCTAATTAATTTGGGTTCTTCACACAACTCAAGATAATTTCAACACAGTAGTAAGAGATCGCAGGATTGGGGGTGTGTTTGCTTCGGTTCTTCTCCGTAGATAGTATTACCATTTTTTTTTCCCTACGCATATAAACTCTATCTGGCGAAATTGCTCATAAGGAAAGTGTATTTATAGATGAAACGGGGAGTAACCTAATCCCAAAAATAATAGGAGACTAAAAGGTGATACCAAGTAAAATAGGAAATCATCTAAACCAAAAAATATTTGGAAAACCTGCATCTACTCAGAAAATATTCCCAAATAATTAGGCCAAATAAACTACAGAACTTTGGGGCCTCATGGAACTTTGAAGCCATCGCAACGAGGACAAATTATACTAATTAGATGTTCGAGATCATGTTTCTTTGCTGTTGTTTTTGACGCTTCGACACAGCTGGTTAATTGATTCAGTTGATTTTTTTCGAACAAAAGAGAACTGAAGAATTTGTCATCATTCCCAATCAAATCGAAGTGAATGAGGAAATAATCTTGTCTTTTTGTTTTTTGATTTTTTTTTCTTTTGAACAAAAAGAAAAAAAAAAAAGGCCATGTATTTTTTTTTTTTTTGGGTAACCTATTGTGACTTGGCCTGAACCTTACGTAAGACTTTTGTTCCTCAATCTAAAGTTTGATTATGAATTTATAGTACTACTAGTGTAGTATTGCAACCAATCCTGTTAATTTGGTGGGATTGGCGTATACTTTAGATTCTAATTTGGCTTATTATTCCTAAGTCGGGCCACCGTAGGAATCACGCAGAGTTTCCTAGAAGACAGAACTTCTCCTGGGTCTCGCTTTTCAAGACTATGACGGCTTATCCAATTAAAATTAACAAATAAAACTTAGAAAAATTAATCAGCCAATTAAAGAATTATCCCGTGGGACCAGATACGGCCCGTTCCGAGCCGAAAGGAAGTGACGGATCTTCAGCGTCCACGTAACAATAACACCAAATATCTCGCCTTGTATGATTGTATCAAAAGTCAAATTTAAACCACGATACGTCTGGATAAAGGTTGTTGATCAATTTCAAGTTGCTCCCTGAAATTAGTATCTTTGTTATGAATTTGCATGGAAGGTTAGTTCCAGTTGTATGGATGTCCCTGCCTTCTTAATTGTAATCTTCTCAACTAGCAAACTTGAGTTACAACTTTCAAGTTGGCCCCGCAATTATCCTAATTGGAAAAATTGTTGATTCATTGCAACAAGGTGAATGAATACATACGTGGCTTATAATTTTTACACCATAAAGGAACTCGTACTAAAAAGCATTAAAATTCATAAAAATGTATTAAGTTTGTATGTTGTAAACAGATTTGACATCGCTATTCACACTTATTCAATGCTATTCTATTTTGTGTACACGACGTATCCATTTTTACCTATATGTACATGACCGGTTTTTCGTACAATCTTATTAAAGTACTTTTCAATTGAAATTGAAACTATATTTTCAAAGACTCGTCCGATCAAATTGAAAAGCTATACAATAACAATTGTATCACTTCTTATTAAAATTTTATGATTTTATATTTTCGATATACCATCATCAAATTTTATATGCTACTAATTCTTGAAATCAAACAAAAGAAAGAAAAATTACTAGAAAAATATAAACTTTCATAAACTAACTTGAAATTTAATTAACACACATGAACAATTACTTTCCTTCTATTGCAGAGAAATGACCCTTTATTTTACTGAATCACAACAATACAATAATTTTTTTTTTGAAAATTCATCGGCCACTAATTTTTTGTTTTTTTTTTTTGAAAATGAGACAATAACATTGGCTTTGTGACAATGGAGCTTTAAAGATGATTTTTTTTCTTAATTAAAATCATTAATGCACCGCCACATAAAACATCAATCTTTTGTTGAACGAATATATAATGAGCTTATTAGGACTGGTCAATTCAATTAATAACTTTCTTAATTTGTAGACTAATTTTTTATTTTTTCAAGCTACACAATAACTTTGTACACAGTTGACATCAAGGACTGGGACAAGAAAGTTGGGTTCAATTTGTAAGCAAATTGGGGAATATGGGCCGAAGCGACAATAAGTAATCTTTGAGGGTCAGATAAAAAATAGACACACATTATATATACCGCTGTATTTGGAACATTATCTTACCAGTTCTTTATTTTATTCCAAAATTGGTTCTCCTTTCTTCAACCGGAGACAAACAATAATGGTTCGATATCCCGCCGGAGCTGCCCTGCTCCTCGTTCTTCTTTCGATCGTCGCCGTATCTGGAGCTCGTAATGGCTACCTGAAACTACCGTCGGAAGTTTCCGAGTTCTTCCGTCCTAAGGAGACGACCGACGGCGATGACTCCGTCGGAACTAGATGGGCTGTCCTCCTTGCCGGATCGAGCGGTTATTGGAATTACCGGCATCAGGTGATCATTTCCGTCGATCTTATCATCCGAATTTCCTTCTCGCTTCTTTCTCGTAACGATCGGGTTGCGAATTTTATTTGATTATTTTTTGGTGATCATTAGTTAGTCCGGTGTTAATACAATCCGATTATAATATCAAGCCGCAGGTTTCACTGTTTCCTTTCTCTGAAAATTCTTTATGGGGAACATGTTCTTAATTCTTACTCCTTCTTGTTTCCAAATTAATATTAGGCCTTTTAAACTTCATAATGATATTCCTTCTGCAGCTAGGATTGTCTGATTATTATCAGCGATTGCTTTCACAAAAAAAAAAAAATAATAATAATAAAATAAAAAATAAAATCAACGAAAAGAGTGATGAATTTTGCTTACCATGGATTGGAAGCCGAATGATTGACTATGAGGATTTGTCTTTTCTAGCTTTCTTGCTATAGATGTTCCCACGAACGGTCTTAGAAACAAGTGGGTAGCTTTCTCAAATTTTGTTTTTAGCTTCTATTTCATTTATAATTCAAAATTCTTGACTTCTAGTACCTGATAAAACAAAAAGGTTTTCTTTTCTGAGATCCAGATGAAGATGGTCTTTGGGAAATTTCCTTACGTGTTTCCTTTCTCTTGTTTGTTATTCAAGCAAGGCCTGAGCCATCATTGATGGACAAGAATTTGGATTGTCTTGTTGCTTTGGGCTTGGTTGCCGTTTTTCTTTTCTAATTGGAGGATCTGTATGAATTCTGTCGGTTGTCTTATTGGTTTATTTATCTTTGGAAGAGACAAATCAAACAGTTGATATCAATATTTCCTTTTTCTGGACAAAAAATATATTATCAGTTGAAGCATTTGTTATCATATATTTATTTTTAAAAAAAGGTTTTCATCAGATTTGTACACTCTAGTTTTGTAACTCAACTACAGGTCTCTCTCTCCCTCTCTCTCTCTCTAGAGAATAAGTATATCTGTGCTGATTTTTTAAGTTTCTAACTGTTCTGTTTGATTTTGTCTAGGCCGATGTCTGTCATGCATATCAAATACTGAAAAGAGGAGGTCTTAAAGACGAAAACATTGTGGTGTTTATGTATGATGACATTGCCTACAATGAAGAGAACCCTAGGCCTGGAGTTATCATCAACAGCCCACATGGCAGTGATGTTTATGCAGGAGTGCCGAAGGTTTGCTTCCTCCATTAAGTGTTATTATTAATATGTTTTTGGGTGGTATAATAGTTTAGTTTCACTTCGACATACTGCTTATTTGCTGTATGCTTGTATTGCAGGATTATACAGGAGATGAGGTTAATGCTAAGAACTTTTTAGCAGCTATCCTTGGAGACAAATCAGCTATAACAGGGGGTAGTGGCAAGGTGGTTGATAGTGGTCCAAATGATCACATATTTATCTACTATACAGATCATGGTGGTCCTGGGGTTCTTGGTCAGTGCCTTTTGATATCTTAAATGTTATTGCTAGCTAATGTTTTTCATACTTGTGTTTTCATGTCTATGCTGAAGTAAACTAGAAATGTCTCTATCTGGATTTTGAATATCGGAAACCAATGTGATTTGTAACCCCCCACCCCACCCCCGGCATTATGAAGAATATTTATTAATTAGATTCTTTCCACCATAAATTCCAATGGTTATCTGCAACATGTCATTAGAGACTGAATTACATTTGATCAGGGAAATAATGCGATGCTGTTTTGTACTAAAGTGTGGAAGGGGCTATTCGTGTCTTGCTAATTTGGTCCGGACTGTGTTTGATGTTCTATTAGGAATGCCTGCGGGTCCTTACCTCTATGCGGATGAGCTGAATGACGCCTTGAAGAAAAAACATGCTTCTGGGACATATAAGAGCTTGGTACATTTCTTTTCTGTCATTTCGAATTATGGTCTCGTTATACCATGGTCAAAATAATTTAAAGTGATATCTGAAATCGGTGCTTTGTTTTCGATGGTTAGGTGTTTTACCTGGAAGCTTGCGAGTCAGGTAGCATCTTTGAGGGACTACTTCCTGAAGGTATCAATATCTATGCTACAACAGCCTCAAACGCAGAGGAAAGCAGTTGGGGTACCTATTGCCCGGGAGAGTACCCTAGTCCTCCCCCAGAATATGAGACTTGCTTGGGTGACTTATATAGTGTTGCTTGGATGGAAGACAGGTACCATATGCCTTCTAATTTTATAAGATGGATGATATGCAACTTTTTTGCATTGACATAACATAGCTCAACTGTTAAACAACCAATTACATTTTAACTGCCTCGCGGGAAAGCTGTGTTGATCTTTACCACGTTCACCTGGCCACTCTCACTTTAGCACCTCAATAATATGGATACATGTTCTTGGTACTTGTTAGGTAATCACAGGTTAGATAATTGAGAAAATGACCAACCGGAGATATCTTGAATTCATGAATGTTTAGGCCACAAATATAGCATCTATATTTCACTGTTGGACATTTATTCTCCTCCCTGACTTAAACAGTTAAAGTGATTATACAGGCATTTCATTCTTTTCTTTTCTCTCCTCATTCAGCTTGTAATTATTGTATTTGTATCTTCCAACAGTGAGGTACACAATTTGCGGTCTGAAACTTTGAGGCAGCAGTATCACCTGGTAAGACCTTGTTGCAATATAGAGAACAAAGGGAACTATGTCTATAGCGTGCTTTTCAGCTGTAAATTAGAAGAGTGTAGATGTATTTTCTTCAGATCAGCTTTGCGTCAGGATGATGCATTCTTTCTAAAGTATCAGAAAATCATTTGTGTGAACTACTTTATAATCTGAGAATGATGGAATGGCAGGTTAAAACGAGAACCTCAAACGGTAATTCAGCTTATGGTTCCCACGTCATGCAATATGGTGACTTGAAGCAGAGTGTGGACAATCTTTTCCTGTACATGGGTACTAACCCTGCGAATGATAATTACACTTTTGTGGATGACAATGCTCTTCGTCCACCTTCAAAAGCTGTTAATCAGCGTGATGCTGATTTAGTGCATTTCTGGGACAAGGTACTGGCTAATTTTGTGGTTTTAAAATTCTTTGGGTGTTTAATCTACATGTCCCAAATTGTGTCAAAGCTTGACGCAGTTTAGAACTCATTACCGTGTAGATCTCAGTTGGGAGTAAAATGACATGAGGCTTTCAATGTATTATAAATTGGAATTTTGCTTAGTAAGCACTGAATGCAGTCCTACAATGTGATGTGCTGCTGCCCATTTAAACTGTGTTCTGCGTCCTCAATACTTGCAGTTCCGTAAGGCTCCTGAAGGCTCAGCGAGGAAAGAAGAAGCTCGTCAACAGGTCTTTGAAGCCATGTCCCACAGAATGCACATTGACAGCAGCATAAAATTAGTTGGAAAGCTTCTCTTCGGTATTGAGAAAGGCCGTGAAATTCTTAATGCTGTCCGGCCAGCCGGTCAGCCTCTTGCTGATGACTGGGGCTGCCTCAAATCTTTGGTAAACATTTGAATTCTCTTAGCCTCGAGCTTTTAATTTTTTAGCTTAAACCTGCATCAACATGTAAACCACGACATTTGTAAACTGTTCATAATGTTGAATTAGCGCAATTTCCTGCTGAACTATTTGCTGAAAGCAATTTCTGGTACCATCCCTGCAGGTCAGAACATTTGAGACACATTGTGGCTCGTTGTCGCAGTACGGAATGAAACACATGCGGACCGTTGCTAATATCTGCAATGCTGGAATCACGAAGGAACAGATGGCGGAGGCAGCAGCGCAGGCCTGCGCCAGTGTCCCTTCAAATCCTTGGAGCTCTCTCCATAGAGGATTTAGTGCATAATCGGCAGAGTTACCTCCCTGAAATGCATGGATTCTCTGGTGTGTAATAGTATATATATTGTCGCCTGGATTAGCATCCGCATTTGTAAAATAGCTGCTCCTGCTCATCTATTCTATTATGCAACTGATTCCTTGTATATAAATCTCAGAAAGCATAGTTTGATTTACTATTTAAATGGCAATAGATTTCATATGTTGGTACATATTACAAGAAGTTGCAAAACGGCGTTCCTTGTTCAGTCTCTCAATAAACCACAGAATAGAACACAAAAGTATCAAAGAACCGAAAACAAGAGTGATATTTTTGTTTTTTTTTTTTTGGATTAAACTGATTTATAATTATAATACATAGTGGGTGTAATATTAGTACAGCTCGGTCAAAGATATCAATCGAAAACAAAACAAGAACTGTAAAAGAGTTGTGAGCTTTCGTTAAAATGTAGTAATACTGTACTTTCATTAGTAAAATGAAAAATAAATAGTGTTGAGTAAATGTATTTTTAATTGAAATGATCTTAATTCTATACAGAAATAAAGTAGAAGAAACTGTTCCAAAAAGATAATATAGATTATTATTTGTAAATTATAATACATACTCAGTATTATATAGTTTATAATTCATACCGCAATATTTTAATTATAAT
The DNA here is from genome assembly GCA_949775105.1 of Oldenlandia corymbosa var. corymbosa. NCBI lineage: Eukaryota > Viridiplantae > Streptophyta > Magnoliopsida > Gentianales > Rubiaceae > Oldenlandia > Oldenlandia corymbosa. The sequence goes on along the minus strand of OX459119.1, from coordinate 5,702,396 downwards.
TTTCAAGCTACAAATCTACAATATAGAGTATTTTATTTTTATTTAATTTTTTTGAGAAAAATATAGAGTATTTATGTGAGTCTGGCGAATACAAGAAAACAAAACAGAAGTTGGAAAAAGAAATCTCGAACTAACAGTAACAGAGTTTGAAGAAGCGTCCGTGTGAACCAATTAACGGCGTGAAATATATAGAAACTGCTAACTGCTATAGCTAGAAAACATGACGTATGAAACGATGAGACAGTTGGGCCGTCCGATGAGTAGCATAAAACTCTAAGATCAAGATGAAGGGTCTCGATTGAAGGGCTTAGTGAAATGAATAAACGAGAGGTATAAAAACAGGACAAAAGGGGGTTTGCAGGGGAGAGAAATTATTTCATTTCTGATATCTGTGTATCCATTTCTAAACTCTTTTCTGAAGAAGAAGAAGAAGAAGAAATCCAGAAAGACAGAGAAATCTCTTTTTTTTTTTTTCAACGTTATTTTTCCCCCAATTTTGGAATTCTATTTTGTCATCTTTTAAGAGATTGAAGATTGACGGAGCGGAAGGTTTCCTTCGTGATTTGGGTGAGTGGAAATGTTGAACTAAATGCAAAAAGAAAGAAAGATGTACAGCCTTCTCCAGTATTTCCTTCCTTTGTTTTTTTTTTGTCAGGAAGCATTTTCTGCATTCATATTCCACAGTACTCGGATGTGAATTTGACTTTCTTCTCTGTCTTTCTCAGATACATTGTGAATTTGGAGTGGATTTGGTTTGGCTCTCATATTCTCCTTTGTGGGTCTGATCGTAACAATTTGACAGACAAGCCGTTTTGGTTGAATTTGAAGGTGGGTAGTAGTATTGTTTCTGATTTTCTATGATTATTAGTTTTCTACGAATTTGCGGTTAATCTGAGAATATTTTCCATTGACAGGCTTATACTTTCTGGTATCCTCTTTGGGTATTGTCAGATACGGGGATTTAGAGATCAAATTTCGATTGGAATCGGAGGGATTTTACTCTTTCATCTCACTCAAAATTTCTATTGATCAATGAAGAGGAATGAAACCGTCGCCGATTGTTAAATTTCGGTTTCGCTTGTGACAAATCAAATTAGAGAATCCAGTGTTGAATAGTTTCGAGGAATCATAACAGAGGAGGTTTAGAATCCAAATATGATGGTATGGAATTTGAGTAATTTCTGGGATATTCATCTCTGTTTGTTTTTGTTCATGAAGTTTGTTTTTTTTTTTTTTGGGAGGGTCTTTACTGATCTCCAGATTCATTTTGGTTCTCTCAAAAACTGCAGCTTCCGATTGTATTGGGCATCTCTCTGAAGAATATCAATTTTGGTTGTGAAGAAAAATCAAATTGATTCAGATTGTCCCAGAAGCCTCGATTACAGAGTTGAAGATTTCTGTATCCCAGCCACAGGTAATGTGAATGTTGAGAGATTTTGATCAAGAGTTACAAAGCTCTCTGTTCCTAATCCAATCTTCAATTTCAGTAAATCCCGAATGTTTTAGTAGTCTGAGTAAAAAACTGTTAATCTCAATTCTCAGCTAATCCAACTGGTGATGGACAGGTGTGGGAAGGCAGAGGCGGAGATAAAACTTCCAAAAGAAAAGGAAGAGAGACAATGGAGAGAAATTCGAATTATTCAAATCATAGTATCAGAGAAAGAGGAACAGGAAACGGGTTGGTATCAAGATCCGGAAATGATAACAATACCGAGACGAAAACGAGGTCGCCGTCGGACTTGTTGTTGCAGTGGGGAAACCGGAAAAGGTCGCGTTGTATGAAGTTTCTGGTCAAGGACCGGGACACCACCGCCGCCGCCGCCGCCGTCACCAACCTTAATAATAATAATAATAATTCCAGCAACCAGGATCCGAAACCTTCCGGGTCAGAGCTGCCGCAGCCGGCGCAACGAACGAATGTTCGGGTCGATCGGAGGTCGTCGGATCGGATTAAGGAGTCAGCGGCTCAGCCCAATTATAGTAATGGCAACGGCGTTAATAATGTTATTAGTAATAACGGTTCTTTGAATCTCCGTCAGCGTCCGGCGTCGCCGTCACCCCGAATTCTCAGGTAAAAAACTTTTTAACTATGCCTCTCTCTTTTCTCTCGCCCCGTGCATTTGTCTCTTTTTGTTCGGAGCTCCGAGTAATTTTTGTGTTTTGATAATGTCTGTCTCGTGAGTGGCACGTGCACCTCAATGAAAGTGGATAGCGTGTATAATTTCGTTCATTGAGGGTTGTTTTCGTCTTTCTGGTGGGTACGAAATGAACAATTTTTTTCTAAGCATGGGAAATGAATGACAGATCATCTATGCTGTTAGTTTCACACTCACCTTTTCAATCGTTTTTCGCCTCAAAGTTGTCAAATAAATATTTCAAAAATTGAGCTTGTGTTAAAGTTAAAAAATGTTTAGTTTTAAGCAGTCTATTTAATATATATATATATATATATAAAGAAAAGTTTAAGGTGTAATTAATACTCGACCGTGGGCAAAATATTTTTTCTACATTATAATTTTAAGCCACTTCTATAATAATATGTCAAAAAAATTTTCAATCCAAAATAATTGTTCATTAAATTATATTTAAAAAAATTAAATTAAATAATCATTTTGAATGAAAGAAATATAGCCAGACTAAGATGTGTGGATTACATATGGATGGAGGTTTTTTTCTACGGCAAAAGAGAGAGAGAGAGAGAGAGAGAGAGAGAGTTCTTTCCTTAAAGAGAAATTTGGAAACGTGGAAAGTTAAAGCATGATCATTTTTTTTTCCTTTCATATCTTGAAATGTGATCATGATTATTTTTGAAACCTGATATTTGTGTTTATTTAACTCTACATTTGAGATGGAAATAATTGCAGTGGAGTTTCATTAATGAGAATCACTGTATTTCCGTGACTGAAATGGTTTATGCCGTTTTGGTTTTTAATCTTATTATTAATTGGATTTCAATTTTCATTCCTAAATTTCCATCAATAATAATCATCTTGTATTTTTTAAATTCAAAAGGGCACAACAAGTTCCTCAATTTCAAAAGAGAAAGGATTGAAAAATTGGATGGAAACACTTTCCTTAGTTTTATACTCCCCCTATTATTTTTTTATTATATATCTTTTTAGAGAATTTATCAAAACCAAGAAAATATTAATTAATATAGTTAAAATACAAAAGTACTCTTATTTATAGTTTATAAAATTCGTCAGAAACTAATAAAAATTTATTATCAATATAGTTTCATATCTAATGTAAGGGCGATATAAAAAAAAAATTATCATATATGTCACATATATTTAAAAAAAAATTATTAAACCCCAAAATGACATATAATAAAAAATAAAGAGAGTACTAATTTTTTGAAGGGGAATAATAAATAAGAAAGAGGGGGAGGGGACCACGTGCTCCCATTAAATTCGTCCGCTTTTCCATTTCAGCGGGCCCAGGCTCGCATCCTTTTGTGTCATTTTTAAATATAGATCTGATTATTATTTTTAACACACGTAAGCTTCCTCTTACATGCAAGGGGAATCCCCAATCCTACGGCTGTGATGTTGCCACCACAAACCCCCCAATCCTCCTTTTTCCTGTACCCACTTTTCTTTCCTCCTAAAATATTGTTATGGAATGAAACTCAACCAAATTATCTTCTTCTTTCTTCTCGACACTTTTTAGTTGTTAGAGGCTTTGTTTGTCAGACCCCATAAAATAAAACCCACCCAAAATTCCCAATTCCATTACAATTCAAAACCCCGGCTTTAATTTCCTGTATTTTGATTTTTATTATTATTATTATATTTTCCTCATTCACAATTGCCAGATACAGCAGCAGCTGCCTGATTGATGCTTGCGATCTGTATAGTTTTGTAATTCTACTGCCCACAAGGCTATTTTGGTAATTTAACAGCTTAATCTGTCTTTGTGCTTTTTTGGAGGATTGAAAAGTTTGTTCGTAACGTAAAGTGCATCACAATCTCATCAATTTCTGTTGTTGGTACTTTGCAATTGTTTGTCTCACTCTCTCTCTCTCTCTGTGATCATAATTTTGAACTTGTTTCTCTTTTTTGTTGCTGTTTGTGTTTAGGAATTCTGAGAGTTCAGCTGCGATGAGGGGTCAAAGCAACGGTATCAGGGGGTTGGCTTCGCCTGACAGAGGAGGAGGAGGAGGAGGAGGAGATAGGAAAGGTAACCACGGTGGTGGGCACAGTAATGGCGGTGTTAAGAACCACCACAACATTAATCATGATCATAGCAATCATCCTAGCAATGGTAACGTCAATGGGTCCTCATCCTCGGATAGCAAGAAGGGGGGAGGGACTTCTTCGGGGAGTGACGCGATGCCGGCAGTTTGGCCTCCGCGGTTTGCAATTGGTTTGACTACTAAAGAGAAAGAAGAAGATTTTCTGGCCATCAAAGGTTCAAAACTTCCTCAAAGACCAAAGAAGAGAGCTAAGTTCATTCAACGAACCCTCAATGTAAGTAGTATACTATACTCTCCTCAATGTGGATTTCTTTTTAGTCAGTAATACATATAAAACAATTACCATCTATTTTAGTATTCGTTGCCCTAAATGCCATGAATCATTTGACCGACCACAAATTGTTCAAAGTATCTGATTTTTATTGAACCATTCAATTGTTTGAGCTAACATTCTGTAAGATATTAAGAATTTCTTGGTAGATTGACTGACAGAGAATGCTTGTGTACAGATAGTAGGACCAGAGCATCTGTTTTAGTTTAGGCACGAAAAGCATAAACTGTAAAGCTTAAAGCTTATGATGGGGAATACAGACATGAAACAACCTCCTGGTTTTTCTCTTTAGGATACCCAAATAAAGTTATTAAAGCGATAACAAATGGAAACTTTTCAGGCACCTAAATGCAAGAGATGAGGATAATGTGCGGACTAATGGGGACACCTGTCATGTGTATCATGGATATTATAGACCAACTAGTTGTTATTGCTGACCTTACAAAATATTTGTGGAGTTGGAAAAATGTATAATTTCTTGGGTGGAAGGTGTGGAGGGGACCCAATGGTGGAAATGTGCCTTTCTAACTATTTTGGTGGAGGGATTGTTGATTTTGCCCTTGGGATAGGATTTTTTTAGTTTGGCTGGATTCTAAAGTTTTGATATTACTCCCATCAGTACTACAAAGTGGGTCATTATAATAGGACGGAAGGATTAATGACTTAATCTCTCTATGTATCCTTGTTTATATTGTTGTGGCGATTTTAAAGTTGTCTTTTGTGCATAATTAAATTAATTCTTCTATGGCTACCATTTTCATGGAAAAGTAATTTAGGTTTTCGTCTCTATTCATTTTACATGTGATGCATTCATATTTACTGGTTGGTTCTTTTACACCTTCAACAATTTTATCTCCTATTTTTACTACCTCCGAAGGTCAACAAAGTGTTTTATTAAAAGGAATGGTAGGAATATAATTTATAATAATTTTAAGTAACAGTTATAACAAGAGAAAAAAGATGCAAGTGCACCACATGTTGGACCACTTTTTGCCAACTAACACTAACACCATGCGCAACCACTTGACAATGTACAATGGAGTCATATGCAAAATGGTCTACCCGAATTTTGCTAAAGTTTACTAGTCAAAAACCCGTTGAAACCGTAATCATTACTGTTTTGTTTCCCCACTTGATGTTTGTCTTCTTTATTATCAGTTTCCTACTTTCTAACCATGGTTTTGGAGAAAGCTTAACATTCCAAGCTTTATTCATGTTTGGGATTAAATGTTTTTGGGCTCACCCATGACGCCTTAATGTTTTGTTCACTATTTGAATAAGCTGCATTTATTGGAGTTTCAACTTAATTTCTTCTCTTGGGTTTTTGTTTTGGTGCAGTTGGTGAGTCCTGGATCATGGCTTTGTGATCTTACATTGGAAAGATACGAGGTTCGTGAGAAAAAGGTGTCAAAAAAGGTATATACTAATGCCATTCGTAGCATCATTTTGGATGTAACTTTCTTTAGCCACTGATTGTAACTTCAGGATCCGACTTTAACACTGTTTGTTTGGTATTTTGTAGAGGCCGCGAGGACTAAGGGCGATGGGAAACATGGAGTCAGATTCAGAGTAGAAGTAGAACCAAAATGGGGTACACTAGTGCTAGAAAATGATAATGTCGTGGTTTGTAGTAGGTTAGGTTTTGGTAATTTGGGAAGGTGTTGAATGAACTGTGCCTTACAGTAATGTATGTGTGTTGTATTTGGCCAGAGATTATACATGAGAAAATGGAGAATAATGTAGTCTCCTAATTTTTTTTTTAATTTTTTTTATGCCCTTCAGCTTCCATAATGTCATATCCTTTCTTGGAGCTCATTTCTGATGAAGATTCCATAATTTGGAGGTCCCTCAGAAGGCGACGACTCGCAACCGTAGATACGTCTGTTGGATCATTTATCACATTCTTACACTATAAATGAGACTGAAATGAAGTCTACTTTTGTACTGCATTATAATAAAGAATGAAGAGATCAAGTACGAAAACACAAAAGAACTCAGATGTATCTCCTGATTTATGCTTTTTTCACTTGGATTTTTGTTCCCGAAAATTCACAAGCTACATTGCAGCTGTGGACAATGCCTCTGCGAATTTTATTCCACTCTTCTTGGTGGTAAAGTCTCATATGCTATGGACTGCGATGAGATGCAACATATCTACCTTTGATCTTCTCAAGTGAATCAACAGCTGCACTTATACTGAGCCTTTCTTTTGGAGATTCAAGAACACAATTTAAGGCTAGTTCCATGATCACTGATACACACCCCAAGATTAATTCATTGTTATCAGAACGTTCATCGTCTTCCTCAAACAATTTTGTATCTATGACTTCAGCAATTGAATTAGGAGTTGAATCACTAATCCAACTCTTCAAGCTTTTACTTTCACCAAACATATCATCACTTGGTTCTCTCCCTGTGAAGACTTCCATTAGGAGGATTCCATAGCTAAAGACATCACATGCTTTGGAGACAAGTCCTTCCCTTCCATATTCTGCAGGGAAAAAAAAAAACATTTTTGCAATTAACCAATGACTGTATGATATGAATAACTAAGAAACTAAAGAAAATGAGACCTCAAAATCGATATGAGTGAATACCTGGTGCAATGTAACCGACTGTAGCGAAGGTTTTGGTTAATGCCATGCTCTCATCCTTCCCCAGAAACTTTGCAATCCCGAAATCGCTTACATGCGCAACCAAGTCTTCATCAATGAGGATATTACTTGGCTTCAAATCACAATGAATCACATTCGTCGAATATCCCTCGTGAAGATAGCGCAAAGCGCAAGCCACGTCGATCATTATGTTCAATCTTTGCAGCATATTCAAGAAAAGATGGTCAGAGTGCAGCCATGTTTCGAGGCTTCCATTTGGCATATATTCAAGTACCAAAGCCTTGAAATCCTGGTTGGAGCAACTGCTGATGATTTTCACAAGATTTCGATGACGAAGGTTGCAGAACATTTCACATTCTACATCAAAACTCTTCAACGAATTTTCGAGTTGTAAATTAAATACTTTGACAGCCACAACCTTACCATCTTTAAGAGTCCCTTTATATACTGATCCGAAACTCCCCGAGCCGAGCAAGTTGCTTTCACTATACCTGTTTGTTGCTTGTAGAAGTTCATAGTATGAAATTCTTTCTTTCGTGAGAACAACCGGCAAATCTGGTGCACTTGGAACCTTTCTGTTTCTTCGGTACCTCAAGAAAATATATGCCAAAGCAACCATAACCAAGACAACAATCACTAAGGGGATCAATATGAGTGAAAGCAGCTTTTTCCCATGTATTCTATGCTTTTTAATGATTTTACATAGGGGGACTTGGAATTTAGGCTCTCCACATAATCCATCATTGTTAATGAAGGCTCTACTTGTGAAGTTTCTGAAGGGTCCTCCGGAAGGAATTTCACCAATTAAATGATTAGATGAAACATCAAAAACATGGAGAGATAGAAGCTTCTCTAATGACTTTGGGATCAAACCTGAGAGGTTATTATGTGACAAGTTTAAGGATGTTAAACTAAACATTTTCCCAAATGATTCCGGTATCGATCCTTCAAGTAGGTTGTTTGCTAAAGAAAGGTTTTGCAGGTTTTGCAAACCACCCAATGTGCTTGGAATGACTCCAGATATGTGATTCATGGACAAGTCAATTGATATTGTAGACTTCAAATTTCCGATTTCCGGAGGCAGAGATCCATTGAAGGAGTTGGAAGCAAGGTTGAAAACCATGAGATCTCTGAGTTCCCAAATAGTTGTGGGAATACATGAGGTCAATAAGTTGTAACTAAGGTTCAGCTTCCTCAGAGAAGTCACATTGCCGAAACACTCTGGAATTGGCCCTGAAACTTGGTTCTCATTTAGATACAAATCACCCATATTGCTCAAGTTGCATAAATCATCAAGGGTTCCCCCGATTTTGTTCCTCACAATAGACAATACCTGAAGACTTTGTAATTCCTGAATCGTACTTGGAATAGCTCCAGTCAACTGGTTATCATCTAGATGTAATGAAAGTAGACCACTGAGGTTGCCAACTGAACTGGGGATTAGGCCTTTGATTTGATTCATTGATGCGTCAAACTCTTGGAGAGAAGTAGAAAGATTCCCAATTGAATTTGGAAGAATCCCACTCAGTGAATTCTCACTCAGGTACAGAAATTTCAAAGACTTGCACTTTGTTATGGGAGTAAGGAAATCCAACTCCAAAGATGCAGGATTACTTGTAAAATAGTTAGAAGCCAGACTTAGTTCTTGTAGAAATTCAAGGTTTCCAAGGGTGTTGGGAATGGTTCCAGTGAATTGGTTTGCTGAAATAGCTAGAGAGAAAAGCTTAGAGCAATTTCCAATTGAAGGTGGTAAGACTCCATGAATGTTATTCTCTTCAAGTTGTAGTACTTGTAGATTAGGCAACTGATAACCAATATTTGATGGAAGATAGCCAGTGAGGTTATTTAGTTCAAACTCCATAACAACTAGCGTTGAAATGTTGAAAATACCAATCGGTATGGCACCATTTAAACCATTTTGTCCAGCAAAAATGTACTCCAGATTTTGAAGGTTGCAGAGTTCTTCAGGTATAGGACCTATTATATAGATAGTAATGCTTAGATATTCATACTAAGATCTTATTTCCCCCTCATTTACATGGAAATAAGCATGCCAATGTGGGAAGATAAAACTTGAAATTACTATATGATAGAATGAGATTTCATTGATAAGAAAATTAGGAGTTTACCTGTCAAGTGATTGCTAGCCAGGTACAGACTGGTAAGCATGGTTAAATTTCCTATTTCCTTCGGAATGGAGCCCGAAATTCTGTTTTGTTCTATACGAAACCTTTGGAGGTTATAGAGATTGCCAATCTCTCTGGGGATCACACCTACATTGATGGTGAGGAGTTTTAGGTAAAAGACCTATTCAACTTAATTGAAAATGCAAAAGAGAAACAATATAGCCACAGTTCATAAACCATAAGAATAATTGCACACTACGTTTGCTGCAAGTAAATAATTCATCAAAATGGTAGCTAGGTTCATCAAAATGTCTGTGGTACCTTGTAAATTGTTGGATCCAAGAGTTAATGATTCCAACATCTCCAAGTTGCCTAGTTCTTTTGGTATGAATCCACTGAAGTTGTTGTATGACAATGACAAGATCTGAAGTTGGGAACAACGGGATACACTTGGCGGGATTGTACCACTTAACTGATTGAAAGAGAAATAAATCCCTCCGAGATTTGGGAGATTGAGACAGATATCATCTGGAAGTCTTCCGGTTAAGTTATTATACGTCAAAGCAAAACTCTGCAACGACGAAATGTTGAAGATGGAAAAAGGAATGGAACCAACAAGAAAATTGGATTGAAGATTCAGATTTGTCAACCTGTTAAGGTTTCCAATTTCTTCAGGAATCTTTCCGGTGAGAGAATTGCCTTGAACAACAAAAATTTCTAAATTGGTCAGGTTGGAGATGGAAGAAGGAATAATGCCACTAAAAGCGTTGTAATGTAAAGTCAAGACTTGAAGTTCTGGTCCAAACCAAGTCGGAATATTTCCAGTAAGGTTGTTGTAGCCTAAACCGACAGACCTTAATCTGCGTAATTGCGACAATTCTTGAGGTACATTTCCATGGAAATAGTTTCTACTCATGTCGAGTGAAACGAGAAAAGAAAGATTACCCAAATGGGGAGGAATGGTGCCCGTAAGACCCATGTCGGAAACATTTAAAACCGAGACTCTGCGGTGGAGGGAGCCGCACTGAACTCCAATCCAGCCACAAACGGAGGAAGATGGAGAAGAAGAAGACCAGTTTTTGGACAAAATTTGGTGAGGGTCTGAGGTAATGTGGTTTTTCAAAGCTAGAAGAGCTGATCGATCAGTATCAAGATTGGTTTGTTGGATGGCCAAGCAGTAAGTAATCATCAATAATAGACCATTCATAAAAACAAGTGCGGAGTATGTTTGATCCATCGGAAAAGATCAAACCATGAAGATGTATGTAGTTTTTGCAGAATGTAACACACACATATAGACAACCGTTTGATACTTTGATTGTGGCCAGAAGAGAGAGTCACTGAATCACAAGAGATTTTCCATTTTCCATAATGCAAGAGTCCTTAATTTATTCACTAAACGTTAAGGGAAATGAATCAAGTGGATCGATACAGAAGTTTCAACGTTGTTTCAGTGATTGTGATCATCATCATGAGTGCCTGAATTTCTTCATGTGCAAAAATGGAGATCCCATAGATGTTAGATGGAGTGGAAGTTAAAGTCAATTCTTCCGCATGCACTATTCCTACTTGGCTGCTTACTTCCCCACTCCCCTTAATTTGCTATTTTTAGACATTTTGATTTGCAGAATATTTTTGCCATGAAGAGGTATCATTTTTGGAGAAGACATAGACATCTTTTTTTGGGTAGATGTAGTAATTATTTATAATTACTCTCTCGACTAATCCAAAATCAAGCCAAATACGTCTTTGTTTTGGACATCTTTGAAGTTCCGACAGTGGAAAGATATGGGACATACTCCAATTGTTAGAAGTCAGAAATCAAATGGGAAAATAGTGGATGTATCCATGGCTCCAAAAGGTCCACTTGCAAGGACTGTTTTAGTAGGCTTGAGACCCATCACTCATCACTCATCATTATTTGAATTCATAGGAAAATAGGAAGAAAGTTGCGGCAGAAGAAAGTTGAAAGATGCAAAAGTTCTAAAATGACATTTGCAATATTCCTTAATTACAGAAACTAAATGGAATACTATTATTTTCTTAGAAATGGAATTTCAAAGTCAATGGGAAAGGGATATATAAAGTAGTCTCTCTGTCCCAAAATTATTGTCCACTTTGAAATTTCACTTCTAGTACAATTTTAATTAGAAATAAAAATTCAAACTGGACAATAATTATGGAACGGAGGAGTATAAACCCCACGGACCACTAACAACTTTTTATGCATAAACAGCGTTCACACGAAACCGACGGTTTCCATTCATTTTTCCTCCTATAGAAATGAAACTTTCGTCGCCTTCAAAATACATTCACTCTAGTGGGAATGCTTGGCGCAAACCATGAAACGATATCGGATACGTAAATATGATTGGATTTTGTATGAAAATCTTTTTAAGCGCACGTATTGTAGTTGGATTAATTTTAACCGGGCATAACTTCATTTCTTTTGACAAATTTTTTTCAACAATTATTTATCTATACAAGAAGTTAAAACTTAAAATATACCGATATATTAAGGTCTTCAATACTTGACCAAGGAATTCTATACCGATTCTAGTAGGGAATTTTGCTTGAAGATTAGGACCAACCGACCAAGTTCAGTCATAGAAAGCAGCATATTGATCGTCATTGTCTTGTAGGGTGTCCCATGGTAGTGAAATTAGTTTTGAGTAAGCTCATGGTTAATATACCCAAAAAAAGAGAGAGCATTTTATTAAAGGTTGAATAAGTTATCTTATTTCAGCAGTTTTCTTCAGATTATTTTATTTCTTTTTTCCTGAGTTAATAGTTATTATAAAATCTTAAATGAGATCAGCGTAATCACTACAGGATGAATATATTAGAATAATATTATGCCCCTTTAAAAAAGGGGGAAAAAAAAAGAAAAAGAAAAAAAAATCCGCCAAAATCATATTAAGTCACTTCATAATCTTACACCAACTAATAAGCTACAAGATGACAGAGAAGCAATTTTGTTCACCACCTAATATCTACCAACATTACTTTCAAAAGGTAACTAAGAAGCTGAATATATTACCCCTAGCGGCTCCCAGGAAACATACACCTAGGCTCCTGAGAAATACAATTGGTTGCTTTGTCCTCATGGTAGAACTAAGATGCCTGCAAGAAGAAAGAATGCAAGTGGATACCAAGCATGAAAGCAAAAGGGAGCAAAACCATATCACAATGGAAAAGGCATAAGCATATCGCATTGGAAATTCGGACCTTGAAGGAAAGATACAATAGCTAACTGGCCTCAACCTGCCGCGCAATATCCTCACTATTTTCCAGAGAGGACAGTTGAACTGCCTCGGTAGCTGTACATGGGCGCTCTGAAGGCTTCGGCTCACCAATATGACCACCTTTCTCTTCAGCTACGCGGCGAGAGTGGGAGTCATCAACTTCATTAGTCTCACAAAAGTCTTCATCATCAACTTCACGATCTGCCGGGGATGCCAATACATCGTCATCTGTCTCTCGACGCATGGCATCTGTCACCGAATGAATCTCATTTTCAGTATTATGATGATACGAGTGTGAACGATTGGCCTTAGAATTCAAGCGAGGTGACCTATGATTCTCAACTTCTTTTCGTTTCCTTTTTTCCGCACCCTTCCTTCTTACGTTCTTTCCTCTCCCTCTTTTTACCACTTCAGGTTGCATACTGGCTACTGTAATTGCAACCTGGTCCCTCAAGCATTCATGTGCAAGATACCTAATTCTTTCCACAACTTGAATTTGTTCATCATCCATCCCACGTGTTGAAAGAGAATCGGCCAGAAAGGCAATGTCCCTTAGGGTTGGGCTCTGTATTTGAATGAAACACAATAGCAAAAAATTAGTTCAGATGCATCAGGAAAATGATAGCACACCTATTTAAGTACACAACTTTGAGGTAAGAAGCAATTCCACAGATTAATTTTGGAACAGAGAGAGAGAGAGAGAGAGAGAGAGAGAGAGAGAGAGAGAGAGAGAGAGAGAGAGAGATAGAGAGAGAGTAGAGATAGAGACAGATAGATAGAGAGAGAGAGAGAGAGAGAGAGAGAGAGCCAATGAATGATCTGCAGCAAACGTCAATGCGTTAATTACCGTCATTGATTTTGCATACATTCTGTTTTTCTGAAGCTTACCATCGTCTGAAACTCGGATGAGAGAGGTATAGGCCTCCCAACTAAAATACGAGTTATATTCAAGTACCACTGCATGTATTCACTTTCCTCAACATCTTCCTCGGCCTCAACAATATGAAGTCGACGATGCAACCATTCATTGAGCTCTGATTCCATTTTCAAAGAGAGATCCGTGCCACCATCAACTCCACGGGCTTTCCTTTCCCACTCTGGGACATCCTCCGGAATATTTTGCTTCATGCCAAACTGTCTCAAGCAGCGATCGGGAAGGTGCCTTTCCGCCTTGTCAAAACATATCAGCATTGTCTTTGATCGCCCAAGAATGAGACAATTCAAAATATTTGGAGGAATAACAGTATTGCTAAGATTTGTGTAAGGACACCACTCAACCTAGGCAAAACGATTTCATTGGTCACCAATCGAGTGAGACGAGACATGGATTAGCTTCCCAAATTAATATCTAATTTTCATAAACTTACATCAATTTCCTTTAGAGAGTCCAACGCCTTGCGATAGAAAACTACATCACGGTTCACCGTTGGACTGCTTTGCTTCCCACTCCATCGGAGAACAAAAGGAAAATGCTCATGGATTGGGTCGTGGTTAAGACTTGGCCGACCAACATTAAGGTGATAATAACTCCAGCACTACAAAAATAAATCATAAAATAATGCATCTATTGAGTTAAAAGTAAGGCCACAAGGCTACACAGTCTCCCAAGAAGGCTGTTTACTGACTATTATTATCTACTTATCAAAACTGAACAGCAGAATACAACCACCAAATTATGACTCACCTGTAGGAGGGTTAAGCATCCACTAATCGTGCTCTGTGATTGAAGTGAGGCATTGCCAAGTGCTCTATACAAAAACGACAGAGCAGCTGCACCCCATGCATATTTACCTGCTTCCTCAAAATCTTCAAACAAAGGAAGGTACATCACAGGTACTTTATTACCAGTTGTGGTTGAAAATATTGTGCTACCAACAAGATAAAGAAGATAGGCACGAGTATGGCGCTCAACATCTTCAGTTGAGGCATCCCCAGGACAATGAGAGAAGCTTTCCTTCAACCAGCTAAGCTTCACCATCCCCCCACTGGTGTGCCCTGAATCAGGTCTTCTTCCCAAATACTTCACACATACTGCATCACATGTTGTGTATGTAACGCCAATAACTGGTTCACCATCAATAGAGAGCCCCAACAAGTATGCAACGTCTTTAAGAGTCACCGTCATCTCTCCAACGGTGAAATGGAATGTGTTTGTTTCTCTTCTCCATCTCTCAACTAGAGCAGAGATAAGTGGATTGTCCAAACTAATTGCACGAATTAACCTCAAGAAACCAAAACCAGCCTTCTCTACCAGCTCAATTTGCTTATCAGTAAGAACCCACCTATGCAAATTAGAAGTATGCTCATGGCATCTGAGAGCACCTCGCTCCTGTTAATTACAAACTGGTGAGAACACAATAAAATAAAAACAGATAGAAAGAAACAGCAAATAAAAATGATTTGATCCAGTAATCACCTGACCCTCCCAAATTGCAGCTGAGACATGCTTATCTTGATCATACAGGACAGAATCATCCACTGGACCAGGATTGGTAGCATAGATGTCCATATCTTCTCCTAATTACAATGCTGCTGTGTGTCCATATCAGCTACTATTCACATGATAATGCAAAAGTGAATATGGTGAATATGGTGGAGAGTGGAAACGAATGTATCCTAGAACTTTTATCATTAAGTTGTTCAGAATTTTAGTCAATATGAAATCCAAAATTCGGAATCACAATGAAACAGTAAGTCCTTGACAAGATGTATCATGGATGAATTCCTTGAAGTTATTACATCACTTTAACCATGATGAGGTGGTCCTAACCACTAAGAGATTTCAATCTCATCACACCCTTAATAGTAATCATTACTTCCCTTTATCCTCTTTCGACAAATGTTTGGATCTTTTCTTTAGGTCTAACATACATTTATAAATCTAATTAACAATGCAGTAAAACTGGAATTTCAGAAAGACTCAGAAACCAAAAAGATCAACATCATTTCAGATTTTTGAGTCGGTGATCACAACCTACATCTAAAAGAAGAAGACAATTCAATAAGAAGAACACTATTGATGGCCCAAAACCTGAAACACCAAAACACACTCAAGTTTCATGTTCTACAACCTCAAATAGGCATAAGCAAACTTCAGCTAAAATAACAATGGGAGTTCATAAAGTCTGCCCGCGTAACTTCTTATCCATATTGCCCATGGCATAACCAAACGAACAAAATCCTAAATGCCCCCCCAAACATCCTAACTTTACATACTTCAACTGAAAAATAATACTGGAACAAAATCATACCACATCAATGGCAAGGGAAAATTCCATCGTAAACGCAGCATATTTATTGCACCGCTTCCGCTCCGAGTTTCGATTAAAGCCTGTGTGGGTTTCCCTCCGATGTGCAAGCTCCGGGCTGTTTTTGCTCTTTTTTTCGCACGATTACTTCCTTTTCTTCTACTTCCTTCGGATGAATTCAAGGGTAAGATGAACGGAGGAGATTGGAATCAATTTGAGGTTAAAATCGGCGGAAAAATCCGGCTGGTTTGGGATTTTGCGACAGTGGCTGTTTGGAATTTCCGATGGACGAGGAAGAAACGAAGGGAAGGCGAGGGTTTTTTAATCTATGCTTAATATCTAAAACGCCCTTATTGTTTGGAAGAATATCAAAAACCACCTTTGACCGGCAAGACGCAACGGTCAACTGGTAAAGTGGATGAAATGACAACAAAACCCATCCAGCAAGCTTTTATGTTTTTTTTTCTTAATATAGTACTCCCTCCGTCCCAAAATTATTGTCTACTTTGTCAAAAAAATTTTGTCCTAAAATCATTATCCGATTTGACTTTTTATGAGTTGAGTGACACATATACCCTTGAGTCAAAACAATAATTCAACTGAAACATTTTCTCCCGTATTCTCTCAATGCTCTACAAAAACGAACTACACGGGAAAGGAAGGCTAATATTTATCAAAAAAAAAAGGAAAAAGAAAAGGAAAAGGAAGGCTAAACTCTAACTGGCAAGTGGTAGTGAAAATGAGGTGACCTGGAAATTGGAAAATATGCAGGAGAAATACCGGCGTCGGACCGAAACAGCAATCAATCAATTCTAAGGATATCCGTATCAAATGGATGAGCATCAAATTGAAGATCACAATATAAATTTTCTCTGAATTCGAGTGAATTCATTTGAAAATTTGGTTCTATTAGCACAAGTGGTGGCCTTACCGGTGAAATAAAAGCATTTTATTCTCTGAACCATAAAATAAGAAGACTCCAAACTTGAAATTTGGTTCAATTATAGCTAGAAGTCTTAATGGAGAATTTATAGATGTGTTGTTCTAGCTTTTTGAGATTGACAATGATTTTTGAATTGGGAAGCTGTTATTGTCGTGTTCCATTGGAGCTGACCCCTCAACCTCCATGTTGATTAAACATGGACATAATAAGAGATAAACGGAGATGGCTGCGGTGCTATTGATTCAAGAGAATTCAGCTTAGAGAGAGACTACAAAGAGAAGCTAGAAAGAGGGACTCTGAAGGAGTAGAAAAAATTCTTCTTCTTTTTGTGCGTCAGTAAGACCATTATGTACCCAGGGGTATATTTGGAAGCTTTTGCTAATATTTGGTTGAGTTTGACCAAAAAATAAAATCTAGTATCTTAATCAAACTAGACAATAATTTTGGGGCGGAGGGAGTAGTATATTCATTCAGTAGTAGAAAATCCGACCAAGCACAATGTGTTTTTTTACTAGTGCTAGAAATGATAGTATATGATCGTATAATAAGTTACAAATACATTGCAATTAAAAATTATCATAAATAGCCAGAAAAAGGAAAAAGGGGTTGAGATAATATGCAATATTCCGAACCAAATTTTATTCCACTACTAGAAAAAGAAAGTCACGATCCTAATTATGCACTTTGATAACATGCAACGTATCTATCTTTGATCTTCTTGAGAGACTGCAGTATTTCACTCATTGTAATCCTTTCTTTTGGAGATTCCGGAACACATTTTTAAGGCCAATTCCATGATCATTGATACACTTCCTAAAATTAAATCCTTAGAATTGTAACGTTCATCTTGTTCATGAAACAATTTCAGATCTGTAATTTCAGTAATAGAATTAGGAATGCAGTCCTGAACCCAACTCTTCAAGCTAAGATTTTCTCCAAAGATCTCATCATTAGGCCTTCTTCCAGTAAACACTTTCATTAAGAGAATTCCATAGCTAAATACATCCGATGCTTTCGATACCAATCCTTCACTTCCATATTCTACAAATATTATATATATATATATATATGTCAATTAATTGATCAAAAAGTGTGTGAGATAGATAGCTAACTAGGAACCAAACGAAATCAAGATATCAGATTCGAGATAATCAATTACTTGGTGCAATGTAACCAATTGTAGTAAAGGTTTTGGTTAATTCAATGCTTTCATCCTTCCCTAGAAACTTAGTGATTCCAAAATCACTAACATAGGCAACCAATTCCTCATCAATAAGGACATTACTAGGTTTTAAATCACAACGAATCACTGGATTTAAATATTCTTGGTGAAGATATTGCAAAGCAGCAGCCACGTCGATCATTATACTCAATCTTTGAAACGTATTCAAGTAAAGATGAGTAGAGTATAACCATGCTTCAAGGCTCCCATTTGACATATATTTGAGAACCAAAGCCTTAAAATCCGGATTGGAGCAACTGTTGATGACTTTCACTAGATTTCGATGGCGAAGGTTGCAGAAGACCTCACATTCTACATCAAAACTCTTCAATGAACCATCGAGTTGTAGATTAAACACGTTTACAGCCACAACTTTACCATCATTAAGAGTCCCTTTATAAACTGACCCAAAACTCCCTGATCCAAGCAAGTTGCTCTCATTATACCTGTTCGTTACTTGCACAAGTTCATAGTAAGAAATTCTTTCTTTCTTGGGCACATAGGGCACACCTATTGCACTTAGAGCCTTGCTTTTTCTAATATATCTTAAGGAGATGCATGCCAGAGTAAGGATTACTAGAAGAACCACCCCTAGGGGTATCAATACGAGAGAAAGCACCCAATATTTGAAATCGAAGCCACACACCAAAAATTGAATACCAAAGAGCAAAGACAAAAAACCAAAAACCAAAGATCAAAGTGCAGAGCGAGCGTATGTGAGGAACAACGACAAAAGACCAAAGACTAAGAAACCGAAGACCAAAGAGCCAAAACCGAAGACCGAAGACCAGAGTGAAAGAGCGAGCGTTGTGTGAGCAGCAAAGACCAAACACCAAAAACCAAAGAGCAAATACCAAAGACTAAAGACCGAAGGCCAAATACCAAAGACCAAAGACCAAAGACCAAAGACCGAAGGCCAACGACCAAAGACCAGAGATCAAAATATTTTTCAAAAACTAAAGACCAAAGAGCAAAGACTAAAGATCAGAATTAAAAGCGAGCGTGTGTGAGGAGTAAAAACCAAAGGCCAAAGATAAGAAATCGAAAAAAATATTAGTGTGTTTAGGGCTTAGGGGGTTTTAATCATTTCCTTGTCTGTTACGATCTAGTTGTTTAGGATTTAGGGTTTAAGGGGGTTTAAGCATTTTCTTATCGATTAGGACCTAATTTTTACCGTAACACAATTAATTTATAAATTTTTTTAAACCAAAAAAATAAATTAATGTGTTTAGGATTTAGAGGGGTTTAACCATTTCCGTACCGGTTCGGGTCTAGTTGTTTAGGTTTTAGGGTTTAGGGGGTTTAAGCATTTCTGTGTTGGTTAGGTCCTAGTTTGTGCCGTAACACGATTAACCTTATAAATTTTATTAAAGCAATTAGGCTAGGGTCTCGTTTAAAATAATTTAAACCAAAAAAAAAATTAGTGTGTTTAGGGTTTAGGGGAGTTTAACCATTTCTGTGTCAGTTAGGGTCTAGTTGCTTAGGGTTTAGGGTTCAAGGGGGTTTTAGCATTTCCGTGTCGGTTAGGATCTAGTTGTTTAGGGTTTAGGATTTAGTGGGTTTAAGCATTTCCGTGTCGATTAGGGCCTAATTTCTGCCGTAACACGATTAACCTTATGAAATTTTTTTAAACTAATTAGGCTAGGGTCACGTGACTCTAGCCTAAATTGTTTAAAATAATTTAAACTAAAAAAAAATATTAGTGGTTTTAAGTATTTCCGTGTCGGTTAGGTCTATTTGTTTAGAGATTAGGGTTTAGGGCGATTTAAGCATTTCTGTGTTGGTTAGGGCCTAGTTTGACCTTTTGGCCATTGGTCTTTGGTCTTTACTCCTCATACACACTCGCTATTCATTCTAGTCTTTGGTCTTTGATCTCTTGATTTTTGGTCGTTGGCCTTTTGTCTTTGGTCTTTGTTTGTCACATACGCTCGCTCTTTACTCTGGTCTTTGGTCTTTGTTTGTCACATACGCTCGCTCTTTACTCTGGTCTTTGGTCTTTGAATTTTTGGTCTTCGGTCTTTGGTCTTTGGTCCTCATATACGCTCGCTCTTCACTTTGATCTTTAGTTTTTGGTTCTTTGTCTTTACTCTTTGGTTTTTGCTTTTTGGTCTTTGGTCTTTGGTCTTTGGTGTTTGCTCTAGGTCTTGGCCTAAAAGACACAAGTAAGACCATAGCGTCTTTTAGAAAGACCAAGGCAATTGCATAAATTTTTTAAAGTTTCGAAAAATATATTTATGAAGGATCTTGTTGAATAGATCTCATCAAGTACCATTAAAATAATATAAGATACTTAGTTTAGTTCATTACGGATTAAAAAAATAAAATCTTTTGAAGATAAAAGAAATTTTTAAAACCCACTTCCTAAAATTAAAGAAGAATGGTGCGTATATTTCATCTAACTTAAAAAGACTTGCATGTTTAGCCTTTATTTCCTACACTAATTACCAAATAAGAGTTTATGTGTACCTAACTACATGCACTTATAATTTTTGATCTCGACATTGCAAAGTTCTTTTGGCATGAATCCACTCAAACTGTCGTATTATTAATGCTGGTTTGTTTGATGGCCAAGCAGTAAATCTTCATCACAAAATGCATTAATAATGCAACGTAAGGTATTTCTATCCATGGCAAGATCATCAACCATAGATATATCAAATTGATGATGCTTTTGGTTTTCGGCGTATAACTCACCGCACAATTACTAAAGAGTAGATAAAACTCTACACAGTTCCGTAAAATCCAAACCTGCACCTCGTTAAGGATTAGCCATTCTTAAAAGTTCCAAGTCTACAAGTCAAGGGATTGCGGAATTAATTGCTTTTTTTTTTTAACAGATCAATAGCGGTTGTCCACTTATCCTTGATGTGACTCGAACCTGTGATCTACTAGAACTCATAATCTATAAGGCTCTGTTTGGTTGCATTGAATTGGGACCAAGAATTAGAATTGAAACTCTTTAATTCCAATTCTTGTGTTTGGTTGACAAAAATTGAAGTGGAAGAATTGGAATTACAATACTATTTTGGGTTCAATTATTTTTAATTCTTTCGTGGGGGTAAATAATTGGAATCCAAATTCAAGGGACTAAAAAAATCTCTCGGGTCTAAACCGAGTTATAATATAAACGGGTCGTCCCTTCCTTTTTCCCTTAAGTCCTTTTTTTTTTCTTGGCTTTCAGCCCTTGCCCTTGTTGTTTTTCTTTTCGTTTTGTTTTTCTTTTTTTTTCAGCTTTTTGTCTTATTATTATTATTATTATTATTATTATTATTATTATTATTATTATTATTATTATTATTATTATTATCGATTTGATAATCATCAATGAAATCAATATAAAATTATTATATTTTTTTGAGGAAAAAAATCAAAAGTGTAATTGTCCCAAGAAAAATTAATAGATAAATATTTTAGTTTTGGGTTAGAATTTTTTATTATATACTGACACAGTAAATACCATAAAATTTTTAAAAATCTTTTATAATTGTTCCATATGTACACCTATATTAATATATATATATATATTTATTAAATAATACATGGCATTTTTTCATCAAAAATTCTATAAGTTGAATTTTAAGTATATATTTTTTCATATATAACTATATACTAAAACTAAAAAATTTTAAGCAAATTTCATAAAATAATAATAAAAATTAATATTCATAAAATGAATTTATATTGTATACAAAAATTTTTACTAATATAGGGAAAAAATCAATAAATCAAAAATTAAAAAATTTTGAAAAGTAATAAAAGAGAGAGAAACAAGATATTTACATGTTACTTGTTTGTGTGTTAAGTGAGAATTTCACATATCACAGTAATAATTCTTATGTAATAATATTTCTTTTGTTTCCTACAAAAAGTGTGTACATAATAAATCACAAAATAATATAGCAAATTAAATAAAAAAATATTTTTTCAAAAAGGATTAGTTTAAAGGACAACAAAGTAATCTAATATATATGTACAAAATGATTTTTTTTTGTTTTATACATATCCGTAATAGATTATTTTGACATAGGAAATTAAGTTTTTTTTGAAAATTTTTTTTTTTTGACATGAAGTATAAATTGTATTAGTTGTATAGTAACAAACTAATTTCAATTCTAAAATATCCAAATTTTGAAGCATCCAAAAGCAAGAATTGATATTAGAACCTTAATTCTAGTCAATTATTAAGATCTCTCAAACAAATAAATTGAGATTGAATTGCAATCCCAATATTTCAATTTCAATTTTGTTGGATTGTAATTCTAATTCAATTCCAATTCATTCCAACCAAACGGAGCCTAATTGCTTTTTAGAAAGAGATAGAGTAATTTGTCCAATTGAAAAATTGTATTCCTTGGTTTGAGCTTCACAAAATTACCATTTGGAGGTGAATAGTGTGTAACTTTGCTTTCTTCAAACCATACTCTCAGCACTTGTAACTTTATTTTGCTTTCTTGAAACCATAATCCCATGAAGCGATGTTGGGTTATTACGAAAAATGACACAACTCATTGTCGTTCGATTGACGATGATCTCCGAGAGCACACTCTTGGTTTTACTGATGAGTTCAATTTCAAGTTGAAGATGAATTTTCAGGAGACAAAATTCGAGTGTGGTTCTAATCATATCTGCGTTTCCATCATATCTTAGTTATAGATATTTTAAAGTATTGTATGAACAAGAAAATAAAAAACTACTCTGAAGTAAGAAAAAAAAAAGATTATCACCATGTCCTTTGCAAAACAAACTTAATAAGAAAATGTTTAAAAACATACAAGGTCATCTCTTTTGGAGGGCTGCGCCGTCTGTATATATAATCATTTCGGTGACAAATTTTGCGACATTAATTCTTTTTGCCATATAAAAGTTAATTTACATATCATGGTTCATTCAAGAGTTTCGCATTGTCTCATGTAATTTACTATGTTCATTGTTAAAAAGTTTCTTTCTACAGTTGTTATATCAACCAAACTCAAAATTAACCTTTTCTGCTCCTTAATTAATCGTAATAATCTTCTTAAGCATTAAAAAATGAAAAGTATCCACAGTTCTTTTAGGGTAAAAATGGAGTATTTAGCTATAATAGAATACATTAATAATATTATTATAGTACTGTATTTGACCAAACCTAGTATGTAACTCTAGTTGGTGGACTGGACTATATACTGTATATATAATTGGCCTAAAACACAATTAAGAGAAAATAACCTGTAAAACAGGTACTCCAAATTACATAGTAAAAAATACATAAATTAATCAATTGGGTTCTAATTCACACCCTAATAGTTTAGCGTGGACTCTGAGGGCCATAGCCTCACACTAAACTTATGTTGTTAAAATCGGATCGGATCAGGCGGTCGAACCGATTCAATCAAGAATCGTACATGGTACTGGTCCGAGATTGCAACAAAATCGCTTAGTTAAAAAGTCGGTCAAATTCGCGGTTCGACCGGGAACCGGAGAAACCCGGCTGACCGCGAGTTTCACTATTTTCCCCAAAAAAATACAGGTCTGACGAGCCTCCGATCCGTCTCCAAGTCTCAACTCATTTTTATGTACAATTCGTATGCTTCCATTATATCCCTTTGTCATCCATATCATTTTCTCATCCTTGACATCTCTCAATAGTGAAATCTATTAATCTTAATTCTCTTTTAGTTTGGTGGGATAAAGCTAAGGGAAAAAAAAATATGAAAAGTCAGTATAGAATGAAAAGAAAGCAAGATTAAAGTTGAATGGATGTGCAGATTTAGTATAAGATGAGAAAAATGAAGAAATGAGATAGCTGATGAAAATGGAGATGTGAACTGGAGAAGAGAAAGAAGAAAAATGGGTGTGGCGGTTAGGAAATGGGGATGGGTAATTATAATATAGGGATCCTAGGTACACCTAGCAAGGTCTACCTAAAGTAAAACTCACGCGACCAAAAAAAGAAGAACTCTCAATATTTACAATAATGCCATCCGAGTGTTTACACGCGCCCATTATTACCCTCATTATGTGTGACTTTTTGATTTTCAAATCTTGATAACCACCATTATCTCCTAATTTTCAGCCATTATTGATGATTCAACATTCCATTCGATCTATTCCATTACTCCCCAAATCAAAAAAAAAAAAAACCGAAACTCCAAAAAATCAATCCTGCGGCGATACATTCAGAGAAGCTACCGTCAGCGGGATTAAGGTGAAGATGAGGATTAAGGTGTATTCTGGTCAAATTCATCGATTTTTCTGTGTTTATCCATTGTTGTTTGTTTCTGGTTTGATGAATGTTGTTTTTTCTTAAAATATTCATGTAGATGCCTATGGCTGAGGATTCCGAACCGAGTATGAGCAAATTGGAGGATGAAGGGGAAGCAAGGTAATATAACTACTCTCTTCAATCATTGGTGTGGTTTTTTTGTTTGGGTTATGTAGATTTAAGGTATGTTCACTCAATTAACGATGTTTGTTCATCAATTTTAGAGATATGTTCTTCGATTTGCCTTTTTTTTTTTTGGAAAATTAGAAGATCTGAGAATTATTCATCAGTTTGGTATAATTAGTCATTGTTGAAATTATCATATTCATCGTTTTCATAACTATTGAAATTATCAGATTCATCAATTTTAGAATTTTGTTCTTCTATTGGATGTTGTTTTTCTGATAAAGTGGTAGATTTGTGTATTATTCATCAGATTGGTATAATTATTCATTGTTAAAATTGTATGATTCGTTGTTTACCATAACTATGTAGTATTGTTTTTTTTTTTTTGGTAAAGTAGTAGATCTTTGTATTATTCATCAGTTTTGATATAATTATTCATTGTTGAAATTGTCAGATTCATCGTTTACCATAATTATGTAGTATTATTTTTTTGGTAAATTATTAGATTTTTGCATTATTAATCAGTTTGGTACAATTATTCATTGTTGAAATTACCATATTCATCGTTTGCCATCACTATGTAGTATTATTATTTTTTTTGGCAAATTACTAGATATTTGTATTATTCATCTGTTTGGTATAATTATTCATTGTTGAAATTGTCGGATTCATCATATCTGACAAGTTATTCATAGAATTTGTAAATATGTTGTAGCATGAGCGATGAATATCAGACACAATCTGAAAGAAGCATGAGCGAAGAACAACATTCAGAAGCCAAAAGAAGCAGGATATCTGAATCTGCAAAAAATCAAACCACAATAAGTGTAGATATTGATATAGAGGGTTATTCATCAGTTTAGTATAATTATTCATTGTTGAAATTGTCGTATTCATCAGTTTGGTATAATTATTCATTGTTGTATCGCAACTACCTCTTGAATTTTTTACTCCTTGTTTGCTACATGCAAATTATTTCCAATATACAACACCAGATTTGGACATTTTCCAATCTTTGAACTTGTTTATTGAAAAATCTAATGCGCTTTGTGAAAGAATTATAAACAACAAAAGTCTCTTCCTCATAGTTGAAATATCGTCCAATTAGCAAAGCTTTTGTTATTCATCAATAACAACTCGTTATTCATTAGTTAACATAAAAATATTTATCGTAAAATCGCAATAATATAATACACCATCGGTCAAAAAATAATAATGAACATCCTGTTCATCAATAATCATACATTATGCATTACCTTATGCATGTATATTCATCAATAAAATTATATTCAAAAGTTTAGATGACGAACCATATTCAATTTTACCAAAATAAAATCAATCTTCTCTATTCCTATAAAAGAACCTGTTCCAATTATATTCCCAATTATATTCCTAATTATATTCCCAATTAAAAGCTAACATGATAAACATTAAAAAAGATAACATTTGAAATTAAACATGTGATAAAAAAAAGGGATAAAATTTGGAGGAATTAATTCACGTAATTAAAATTGGGGGAAAAAAAGGGGATAACATTTGATCACGTAATTAAACTGATGATTTGCATAATAAATGCGTGTGTGGACTCCTTTTTTTCGGACTCAATTATTCTAATTTCTCTTCCCCCATGTGTAGTTCACGCACTGCTTAGATACACCTTGCAAGATGTAACTAGGATCTTAATATTATTTCCCGGGTAGGTTAGGGGTTTGAATTGAAGTATATAAAATTTTGTTATGACCCCTTCAGTTTAGATTGATAGTGAAATGATCTGAAATTTAACATAATACTAATTTGTCACAAATTTCATAGTATTAATGTATTATGTTATTACAAATATTTAAAATTAATTTATATATATAATAGTAATGTCATCCGGTTTTTAAGAGTTGAACCGATTCAAACCAATAGATTAGCGACCCAATAAGATTATCAATTTACTCTCCGGTCCAGTTTTCAAAACATAGCTCTAAACCCGTCACTTAGAATTGTCGATGGATTAAATAGTTGAATTGACTTGTTTATTAAAAAAAAAAAACTAGTTTAATTGACTTGATGCTTTTGTAATTATGGCAATGATCCAACAAAGCGACTGATAAATAATTAATGAACACAGAGGTTTCAAGAAGGTGTCATTTTACAACAACTAAAGGAACGAAATGAATGGAGAGATTTCAACAAATTCGTTTTGTTCATGCTTAGTTTCGAATATATCATGGCGTTTTCACATTTAATTATTGGATTCATGAAAATCAGTCGCAGGTTGTATTCCCTTTTCAATATAGCTTTTTTTAAACTCTTCAATTTATAATATTCCCTCTGGTCTTTATTATAAGACATTACATTTATAATACTTAGGACGAAATTAAAATATTTTATAATAAAGATCGGAGGGAATATGTACGAGTGATAGTCTTGGGGTGGGTGTTATCACTTGAAAATAAGTGGACTAAATAAATTAATTGATCTTAGGAGTCAAGACTTCATGCATCTTCCCCGCACTCTATTTACTTAGGAAAGACTTCACATTTGGAGTGGAAAAGTCAATTCTTCGGCAAGCGCGTTTCCTATGTACTTTGGTTTGGCTAGCTACCTACTTCCCCACTTTCCCTGAATTTCCTATTTAATTTATTGACATTTGAATGTGCAGACTGAAATTTTTTTTGCAAAGAAGAGGTATTAATATACTACTCAGCACCTATCCCCTCGGAACCCATCCAGCCGATCCACGCTGGAAGCTCCAAGCGCCACCGCTACATCTCAAATTCGATAGAGTCCATGCTAGATCAGATTTGGTTATTTTTTTATTGTTTTGTTTTAATTCAATTAAGTGGGATAGCTTACTCTCAGTATGGATCTTGAATTGACTTTTTACTGAGCGAATTTAGTGCGTCAAAGGAATCGAGTCCGTTGGTCGAGTCCAAATTTGGTGTGTGCTGTTCGTCGTTAATAATGATAAATCTGTGCTTCAATCTGCGAATAAGTGATATATTCGAGTTCAGAATTTTATTTCGTTCCGTGATACGTTCAACAATAGAATTATTCCATTATAGGATTGTTAATCTTTTGGTAGTTGTATTGGTCTAGTCACTGGTGCAGTGACTAGTACCAGTAGTACGTCATTAGGACTGTTTGAGTACGTCATTTTGGACGGTTTGAGTACGTCATTTTGGACGGTTTGTTCTTGTATCAAATGGTGCTGCACTATTTCCAATAATTTTAATGAAGTTTATTTTCACCTAAGTAAATATATATATATATATATATATATATATATACACTATTCAGTACGTACCCAATATTTGAAACAGCAGCACACCTATCTTTTATTGATGGAATCAAAAGGGTCGCTGTGCATTCAAGGTACGTAGTACAAAATGAAAGGGACTGAGAAGTTAGATCTTCCCGCAATGCATGGAATTAAGGAAAGGATGCTAAAGTTGAAGTACTAGATCATCTACGTTGACAGTGCCCATAATAATGGTGTTACTGCGAAAATCTTTAGTCTCAAAAATACTGTAATCTAGTCTCAGACTTTTCTTCTTCAATTAGATTATAAATCAATTCTTCCAACTTTTAGCGTCCCCTATTACAAATATTGAAGAAATTTGAGTTTGATTTTGTTGAGACATGGAACCACTTCTGCCATACTAACTCTGTCTTTAGGAGTTTCACAAACACATTTCAATGCCAACTCCATGATTGATGATATACACTCCAGCTTTTGAGCAAAATGTTCTTCGGTTGATGTTAATAAGTTGGCATCTATGACTCCAAGGATTGAATCAGACACTGCATTTTTTACCCAAGCTATAATGTTCAATTTCTCGGTGAACATTTCATCATTTGGTCTTTTCCTTGTGAACACTTCCATTAGCATGATTCCATAGCTATAAACATCGCACCTCCTCGATATCCGCCCTTCAGATCCATACTCTATAACAAATACCAGTAGGAGATGAATGTGATGAGAGCACCATATATTAAAAAAGTGAAGTTATAAAAGTAGAAGTAATCAAGAAATGACATCCATAATAACTAGTCACCTGGTGCAATGTAGCCAATTGTGGCAAAGGTCTTGGTTAGCGCCATACTTTCCTCTTTTGACAACATTTTTGCGATTCCAAAATCGCTTACATGAGCAACCATGTCTTCGTCAAGCAACACATTGCTAGGTTTCAGATCGCAATGAATCACCAATGTGGTGTATTCATGATGAAGGTAGTGCAATGCGCTCGCCACGTCTATCATTATGTTCAATCTTTGTAAGATGCTTAAGAAATGATTATTCGAATATAACCATGTCTCCAGGTTGCCATTACTCATGTATTGTAGTACCAGTGCCTGAAAATCATGGTTAGAGCAGCTACCAATGACCTTCACTATGTTTCTATGGCGAACATTCCTGAACACTTCACATTCGACGTCAAAACTCTCAAATGCTTTTGCAATTTGAAAATGGAATACTTTCACTGCAATGGACCTTCCATCTCTGAGAATCCCTTTATAAACGGATCCAAAACTTCCCGAACCAAGCAAGTTGCTTTCGTCAAGTCCACCAGTTGCTTGAAGAAGTTCATAGTATGAAATTCTTTCTTGTGTGACCTCTATCAAACTTGACTTTTCCCCTGAAGCTCTTGATTTCTTCCAATATTTTCTGAGTAATAATGCTAAGGCAAAAACAATAACAACAGTACATCCAAGTGAAATGCATACGTATACAAGAAACCTTTTTGGTCTTCGTTTGTGAGATGAAATCTTTGGGCATGGAGGAACCTCGAACTTGGCATCTCCGCACAATCCATCATTGGAGATAAATGATTCACTTGTGAAGTTTTCGAAAGGACCACCAGAAGGGATCTCTCCTTCTAAATGATTAAATGAAACATCAAAGACCTGGAGAGACTGAATCGCCTCCAATGACTTCGGTATAAGACCTGAGAGGTTATTATGCGACAAGTTTAGGGATGTTAAACTCAACATATTTCTAACTGATTCCGGTATGGATCCTTCCATTAAGTTATTTGCAAAGGATAGGTTTTGAAGGTTTTGCAAACCACCCAATGTTGTTGGAATCACCCCTGATAATCGATTCATGGAAAAATCCATATATATTGTTGCCTTCATGTTTCCAATCTCCATAGGTAATGATCCGTTGAAGAAGTTGGATGCAAGGTCAAGAAAAATCAGATCTTTGAGTTTCCAAAAATTGCTAGGAATAGTTGAGTTTAGTAAGTTGTTATCTAGGAAAATTTTTGTTAGAGAAGTCATGTTGCCAAAACAATCTGGAATTGGTCCCGAAACTTGGTTATTGCGTAATGACAATTCATCCAAATTGTGCATGTTGCATAACATATCCAAATTTCCCCCTAGTTTGTTATTCCTTAGTGATAATATCTGGATATTTTTCAAATCTTGGATGGAATTTGGAATACCTCCAATCAACTGGTTGGCACCTAGATGGATAGCGATTAGATTACTTAGGTTGCCAATGTCACTTGGTATGGGACCTCTCATATTTGTAAATGCTGCTGAAAAATATAAAAGAGAGGTAGAAAGATTCCCAACAGAATTCGGGAGGATCCAATTGATCGGATTTGCATCTAGCTCTAAATCAGTCAAAGATTTACATTGTGTCAAGGATGTTAGAAAATGTAATCCTGATGATGTTGGATCACTTGTGAGCTGATTAACGGAAAGGAATAGGCGTTCTATAGCCTCAAGGTTTCCTAGGGATTCAGGAATTGTGCCTGTCATCTGGTTTACTGAAAGATCTAAAAGGGTTAGTTTAGAGCAATTTCCAATGGAACCTGGTATAACTCCACTGATATTATTTTCGTACAGTGAAAGTATTTCTAGATTGCGCAATTGATGACCCATATTTAATGGAAGAATCCCTGTGAGTTGATTTCCTGCGAATTCAACCTCTTTCAATGTTGAGATGTTGAAAATCCCAGCTGGTATGGAGCCATAAAAATTATTGAACCCGGCATAAAGATACTCCAAGTTGTGAAGGTTGGAGAGTTTGTCAGGTATTGCACCTATCAATTAGTGATAGTTTGAATATTAACATGAATACTGTTGGTTGCCTCATTAAAATGGAAACAAACGGAAAAATTGACCGATTTACCCAAAGGTTGACATGCGTTGTCAATTTCACCTTATTTTTTTTTCGGTTAGCCAATATTATCCTAAGCTATCCAACTGTTAGCTGATTTTTTCCAATTTGCCATTTTCCATTTAAATTAACAGAATTTCGTTATTTTGAATTATAAAAAATATCTTAATAGTTTTAAAAATTATAAAAATGACCCCAAAAATTTATAAAAATAACCAAATAGTCTTTTTCACTTTTTATTTAATTTTTTTTGTTTCCTATTTATTTTTATTATTTTGTGATAAATTTTTTGAGATATTAGCATCTAACTTTAGCAGGAAACTTTTTTTAATAATAATAAAAAAATTTACTCCAGTACTGGACTCCACCTTTAAAAAAAAAGATCGTCCCAGTGAGAATTGAAGCCTCGAACATAGTAATAATCATCTCTCATATTAAATCACCTGACCATCCAAGTCAACCCTCTCACCTTTAGTAAACCATGCATAAATGTGGATAAACTCACTCTTCCGGTGAAAAATCCTTGGTGAGAATTAATCTTATATCTATTATCATGAATTCAACACCCTAAACACTAGATTGTACACTATATTTTAGTTTAGTAATTTTTGAATTGGATAATACAATTTATAGTTTGTTTATTCAATTTGTAGAAAATTAAAATGTACTAATATATTAAATTTTAATCTATGCTAAATGTTTTACTTTTTTTTGTAAAAAATTAATTTTTAGTCAAAAAATATTATTCTTTAAATTGAAAAAAGGATTAAAAAAACTAATATCATTATTGTCAAATTATATTATTAAAAAATTAATATGTTTATGTAAATCAACCATGAGTTACAAATATACATATCTATAAATTTGCACAGTAGTTTTTAAAAATAAATAGTTTTTTTTTAAAAGATCATATAATATATTTTTATAGTTATGAGAAATAATAAAAATAAATAGAAAACAGAAAAAAAATAAAATAAAAAGTGTAAAAGATTGTTTGGTTATTTTTACAAATTTTTAGGGTTGTTTTTATAATTTTTAAAACTATTAAGGTATTTTTATAATTAAAACTAACAGAATTCCGTTAATTTAAATGGAAATTGGCCAATTGGACAAAATCGGCTAACGGTTTGATAGCTTAGAGTAATATTAGCTAATCAAAAAAAGAATATGGTAGAATTGACTATGCATGTCAACCTTTGGGTAGATCGACCAATTTTTCCGGAAACAAACACACATTTCATCCGTTTCGAAATTATTATGTAGTTTAGATTTTCATTTTCATTACAAATTGAACTAAAAATGATAATTCAAACTGGACAAATAATTTTGAGACTGAATAAGTATCAACAGTATGGGAAGATTGACGTGTGTGAATTCTCTAGTAGACGTATGACCGTACCTTGTAAGAAGTTACTGCCCAAATCAAGACGAATAAGCTTGGTCAAATTCCCGATTTCTTGCGGGATAGACCCTGAAATTCTGTTGTATGCTATAGAAAACTCACTGAGGTTTTGAAGATTACCCACCTCTTTGGGGATCAAACCTATCATTAAAATTAAGCATGTTAACAGTGATCATACACCCCAAGGAAAAGTGAATTAAAGTAAAACGAAATTGTTTCCAAGTGCACGATACATTTTGCGGCAAGGAAATGAATCATCTTAAATGTGACACCAACGAAGAAATTAAACAAGACCATACCTTGTAAATTGTTGGATCCAAGGGCTACTGATTCCAACATCTCCAAGTTGCCTAGTTCTTTTGGTATGAATCCACTGAAATTGTTGGATGACAACGACAACATTTGAAGTTGTGAACAACGGGATAAACTTGAAGGGATTTGACCACTTAAATGATTGAAGGAAAAATAAATTCCCCGGAGATTTGGAAGACGGTCACATAAATGGGCGGGAAGATTTCCTGTCAAGTTATTTTGTGTAAAACCAATACTCTCCAATGTGGAGATGTTGAAAATAGAAGAAGGTATGAAACCAACGAGAGAATTCTTTTCCAAACCTAGAAATGTCAATCTTTTGAGATTTCCAATCTCTTCAGGAATGTTTCCTGAAAGAGAGTTGCCTGACAAACCTAGAAATTCTAAAGTGGACATATTAGAGATGGAAGAAGGAATAACCCCATCAAGATTGTTGTCAAATAAAGTCAAGACTTGAAGTTTCGGTCCGAACCAAGTAGGAACTTGGCCACTGAAGTTGTTGTTACTTAACCTGATAGACCTTATTCTCCGTAATTGTGACAATTCACGAGGCAGACTTCCATGGAAATAGTTTCCACTCATGTTAAGAGAAACGAGAAAAGAGAGATTACCCAAATGTGGAGGAATGGTGCCCGTAATACCCATGTCGGAAATATCTAAAGCAGTAACTCTCCGGTGGCGGTGGCCGCACCGGATTCCAATCCAGCCACAAACAAAGGAAGATGGAGCAGTAGAAGACCAGTTTTTGGACAAGATCTGGTGAGGGTCTGAAGTGATGTGGGCTTTCAAGGCTAAGAGAGCTGACTTATCAGTATCAATGTTAGTTTGTGTCATGGCCAGGCAATAAGTAACCATCATTACATAATGCATCACAGCAAGTGCCGAGCATTTTCGATCCATTGCAATATCTACCGGATTCTTATACTATGACTTTTGATAAACTTGAAGAATTTCTTAGCAAAAGAAAAGGTATTTCTTTTAGCAGAATATATAGGCATTAGAATGCGCGCCTAGAGTTCACGCTGCGAGAAATTTCCACAAAGCGTCATTTTTTCCCCACTAGACTTAAAAAGGGAAATAAATGAAAGGAGAAATTTCAGTGACTAAGCTAGACTTCGTTC
Source organism: Oldenlandia corymbosa var. corymbosa (assembly GCA_949775105.1). Classification (NCBI taxonomy): domain Eukaryota; kingdom Viridiplantae; phylum Streptophyta; class Magnoliopsida; order Gentianales; family Rubiaceae; genus Oldenlandia; species Oldenlandia corymbosa. Next base: position 5,669,148 of record OX459119.1, on the reverse strand, counting down.
AGAACCAAAAATACTCATAAATGAGTGGACAGACTAACTTGATGTATCACATAGAGTAATGGAAGTCAATCTTAGGTACGATATTCTTTCATATTGGTGGGCCAAGATATCAACGTTTTACTTAAACATCATGCTGACCCGTTTGGCTTGGATAGATGGTTGACTTGACTTCATGTTGGCGCATGCATGAAGAAAGGATATAAATAATTCAACTACTCTGAATAATAACAAAATATGCAGCTACTCCTGGACCTTTCACAGGCATACTATGTTATATAATAATAAGACTTAATAATCGTGCGCTGATGTATTGGTAAACGAAGGACGTCTATATATTTTCTTTGATTTAATACCTAACTTTATTATATGTTAGAAAGGTGTTAGTAAATAATGAAGCTTCCTGTATATTGTCGAGGTCCTAATTTTTGACTTCCTCTTAAGTTGGTATAATGGTATTCGACTATTCGCCATAAATGATAAGTAAATTTTTTTTTTTCTAAAACACACCGAGTAATACTATCTCCATTCCTATTTATAAAAGGTTTTGGACATACTTTTTTCATTCTTTTTTATAAGTAATTTTATATTTCCAAAAAAGCATTTAATGACTTTCTTTCTTCTCTTTACCCTCACAACTAACTAATTCAAAATTAATTTAATCACTTCATTAATGTTATCAAGGACAATTTGGAGAATTTATGATATTTTTGAGACAAAATTTTTTTTTGTTAGTTTTATTAGTTTGTGTAAAGTTTGTTACCTCCATCTTATAAATAAAAGTGGAGATAGTAGTTTTGAGAATTTCATGGTACCATATATTTATTTTTAGATAAGTATTTGTGTATGAAAATTTTATTAGTGATTTTAATAAAAAAAAAATACATCATAATCATAAGCGTTGTGTGGCAAGTTTCTGGATGACCTGATCCTTACTTCAGAGCGCCCCAAACAACGACTTTCCCCTTTTAATTTTATTTTATTTTTATCAAAGGGATTGCCAGTGAATGGTGCGCCCAAGCCTAACCTGGGGCGTGCAAATCGCCCCAGGCTTTAGTTTTCTATATATATATACTAGTGATGTCTGGTCGCGCAATGCGCGACCCTGGCCCAATATATCTGTAGATCTTAAAAATGTTTGTATTTGAAAAAAAAAATATTTTGCATTTGACACGATATATTTTAGAAATGTTTGAAGAATTTAGAAATGTTTTATAAGTGTAATCATAGAAATGTTTGTATTTGGTAAAAAAAGAAAGTGTATTTGGCCCGGTACGTTTTAGAAATGTTCTATAAGTGTTACTTATTAAATATAAATAAACTTGATCAAGTATATCTCTTGAAGTAAATGTTAGACAAAATATAAAAGCATCCTAATAAATTTAAATATTAGTAAGATTATTTACTGATGTTCTCCATTTGTCGTGTCAAATCAATACTTGGTTTTGGAGATTTATAATAGCTTTGTAGTAAGCTTCCTCCGAAGGGTATATGTTTAATTGTTGGAACTGTTTCTTCCAAAGGCTTATAGCTAGTAAAATATCAAAAATATGATCTTGAAACTGATTAATTGTTGAAACAGGTTGATCACAAATATGAGAATGAAAATTAATGCAAATTTGCATAAGTTTCAAGTTATAATAAAAAAGAACTCACCTCACCATGGCAAATAAAAAAAAAAATAAGTAAAAGAGTCCATTAAAAATTGAAAAAAAAATTTTCCTATAGGTAAAAATGATGTATAAAAACACAAATAAACGTAGAAACACTATTCTTTCCCTCTCCACCTCAAATTCATAAAAGGCTTCCCCATAAATTAGTTAGAAGAAGCGACCTAAACTATTTATATGATGAGTAATTTAAAAAAGTCCAAAAACCAAATCCAAAAAAGTATATTCTTGAAAGTCCGAACACAAAAAAAAAAACGCGCTTCATTTGCAATAATAATAATAATAATAATAATAATAATAATAATAATAATAATAATAATAATTGTTCAACTCGGAGTATGAAACAAAATCAAAAGCAAATAAACAAAGAAAAAATACAATTAATAACTGACCATATACGAAAAAAAACTGAGACTGCATAATTTAAAAAAGAAAAACCACTCTAAATGAATAAAACATAAAAAAGAAATTACAAAAATCACACTTTGTGACAAAAACCCAATTGATCAATTCAATTCAAACAGAACTAAAATCATACAAAAATTTTAAGCTAACTAACCATATAAGAAATCACATCATATTACCTGGCAATGGCTACGGTAGCTGTAACGGGTGGATGCATAAAAATAATATAAATAACACTATTCTTGAACGGAAAAAACAAAAAATAATAAAAGCCGTACAAATGATCTGTGGATATAAAATTATTTAATTTTTAATATCTGTAACGGCACCACTACAACGGCCGAAAGTAACATCAATGAGAATTTTTTTTTTCCTTTGTGTTTATATAAAGAGGTAAAGAGAATATTTTTTGAAGTCGAAATTTTATCTGATTAGGATGTAGTTGATCATCACTAATGAAAAGATTGAACATGCTAATTGGAAAGAAGTATATTTCACCACGTATTCTCAATTGATGATTGATGAGAAATTTGTTTTTTTTTTTTTTATTGTGGAGAAGAGATTGATTAGGGAGTCGATTGTCGTGGACATGGAGATGAGGATTTGTGTTTTTTATGAAGTCGTATTTTTTTTTTTTTTGGCGAAAATAGGAGGTGGTGGTGGATTTGGACTGCATTTGTTTTTAAGTCTAGGAAACTGATGTGTAAATAAAAATTTATTTTAAAAATATGATGTGGAAATGCCACATGTCAAATGATGGTGCTGTATTTTAAGTGTGATTTTTGTTTCTAATATAGTAAGATATATATATAATAAATTTTATATTAATGTAATATTAAATAAGAAAATTAATATTATTTAATTTAGTTATGATAAATTAAAATAAAATAATAATGTCACATTTAGTTGAGATTAATTAATGTAATTTTAACAAATTAAGTTAAAATAGTCAAGTTACAACTAATTAGTAATTATGATAAATTAAAAGTACTTAATTGAGATACGTGTAGTTAAGATTAATAATTTAGTTATGATAAATTAAAATAAACTAATATTGCCACGTTTAGTGTAGGTTAGTCAATGTAATTTTAACAAATTAAAATAAAATAAATTAGCTACGGCTATTTAGTTACGATAAATTACTACGTCATTCACTAAAATTCTCTAAATATACAAGTAAAAATTTATTTCTTTACCAAACCCTAAATATAAACAAAATTTTTCCATAAATCTCAAATAATTTATTTAAAATATTTAACAACCCAACAAATTATAAATAATTAATAAAAATGGATTAACTAAATAAATACTAAAAAAAGAGTGACAAGCGAACCGCGAGCCACCCTTTCAAGGTGGCGAACGAACCACAAGCTACCCCTTGAAGGGTGGTGAGCGAACTGTGAGTCACCCCTTAAGCCACCGGGCTTGTGGTTCGCTCATCACTCTTCAAGAGGTGGTTTGCATGTAGTTTGCTCGCCACCCTTTAAGGGGTGGTTTACAATTTGTTCGCTATCTTATTTTTTTTTTAAAAAAAATTAAATCTTACTAATATTGACAAAATGTGATTTTTAATTAAATCTTACTAAATTAATTAAAAAAAGATAAGGGCAAAATTATAATTTTGAGATGGTTTGAAGAAAAGTTAGAGGATCCAGTAGCAACAGCCTAGAGGATAGTTACTATTCAGGCGGATCATTCCCTGTTAATTTCTTTATCAAATTTTCTCTGTATAGATCATCATTCTTTATATTTCTAGCCACGTTATTGGTCAGACTCACACATCAAAAGTTTGGTTTGGAAATTAAGCACACCAATCCACTTCGTTTGGAAGTTTATGTAGTCTAAATTTGAATTAGTCCAGTATTTTGTCTTTCACTCCCAAAATTTGATCATTAATTAATTTATAGACTAGCTCACCTCTCATTGAATCTAGCCAAACTAAGACACTGGACCTAGCTAGATATATATATATATATATATATATATATATATATTTTTTTCTTTTTGTATTAGCTGTGTTTCATCAACAAATTGGTAAATACCCAAATTAACAAAGTAAGGCGAACTTAGACTTCATAAAACAAACACGTTCGAAGAGTATTTTCAGCACATAAAACCAGGTTTTAAACAACAGTCCATACAGCGCATAGATTTTTTTGGAGGAGCATCGAGAACAATTGATGGCACCAACAAAGGATGAAGTGAGGCAGGCCTTCTTCGAGTCGATGATGCTTACTTTTGATTTGAATTACATGTGTCTTATTTCTAAATTGCGTCACAAGTGAGGCAGGCCTTTTTCGAGTTGATGATGCTTCCTTTTGGTTTGACTAGGCATGATGAGCCCATCCCTTTTATTTTTTGGGTACCATTTATTATCACAATTATAAACAGTCTACTATCACTATAACAAAAATGGGTTATTAATACTTTTATGATGAGACACTTTTCCTAAAATGTGTCTTATTATATGTGTATTAGGACATTTGCTAAGAAGTGTCTTATTGAAAATGAAAAAGTGAATTCATATTATGAAACACTATCATAAGTGTACTATTTGGGGTCATTGTGAACTATTACCTTACTTAATGGGTCACTTTAAAGTGTGTTAATGAGTGACAATCTATAATACACTTTCAAATATTTTATGACTTATTGAAAGTGTATTATAGATTGTCACTCATTAACACACTTTAAAGTGACCCATTAAGTAAGGTAATAGTTCACAATGACCCCAAATAGTACACTTATGATAGTGTTTCATAATATGAATTCACTTTTTCATTTTCAATAAGACACTTCTTAGCAAATGTCCTAATACACATATAATAAGACACATTTTAGGAAAAGTATCCCACCATAAAGGTATTAATAGCCTATTTTTGTTGTAGTGTACGTACCTCTTCCTTTCTTAAATCACCATCACCGGTTATTAATTATCATCAGTCACAATCTTACTCTTCATTACCACCGAGTTATCTTTAGTATCTTGAATCATTAACCATTCTCATGTCGAGATTAAAAAGAAAAAAAAGACATTTTACGTTCCATCATAGATATATTCTAATCCAAGGAAAGAAAAAAGAGTTACAGTCTTACTCTTCATTACCATAACTGAGTTATGGTTAGAATCTTGAATAATTAACCATTCTCATTTCGAGATTAAAAAGAAAAAAGAGATATTTACTTTCCATCATAGATATATTCTAATCCGAGGAAAACAAAATTTCAATAAATTCCATATTCATACTTATAGTATCCATAATGGTGGTAAAAAAATTAGTAAATAACTATTTTATTATACTATCTATTATTGTGTTGAGTGTGATAATATTATGATATAATAAAATTTTTGGAATTAACATATAATTCATGTGAATATTTGATAATACAAAAACTATTTCATTTTATTATACTTTTTTAGTATAAACCAATATAGTGAAAAATTGAATAAAAATATAATATTACAAATTTATGACATTATATTCACAATAGTATAAACTATTTTCATGCTCGTAGGAAGAAAAAAAATCAGCAATGATTACCGAGAGGAAGGCTAAAAACTTTTCCAATGCTAACATCACAGTTTGTTGAGACGTTGAGTAGAATTTTGGGATTGCATAAGATTGCTATTAATCGTGATTAGGTACTTTCTCTTCTTATGATAAGGTTGTATCTTTATCAAATAACATTTCAACAACGTTAGATTCTATATCAAATAATTCGATTACATCGCCAGCATTTTGGTTTTCGGCAAATGACTAGTTTTTGTTTTCCCGTACTACGAGTAAATGTTTGAAGCTGGCGGCTGTACCATGTCAGTTTGTGTAACCAAATACATTTAAGTAGAAAGTGTTGATTTTGTGGAACAGAGAACTATACAAGGAAGCCAAAAACGTGAATACAACTAGACTGCCTTTTTCATGACTTGGGCCGGCACTAATGAGAAATTAAATTAGCGACAAGTTATTGTTTGCCGTAATTAGACCACGATGCATCACATAGATATACCTCATTAGGATCGATATAAAAAGATCAATATCAATATATAGATCAAACATCAAAATCAATTATTTTATTTCTTGAGTATTTGTTAATTTACCATAACCATGTGTACTCAATGCCTTCTTTATTCCTTTGAAATCAAAACTAAATAGACAGAGATAAAAAGAGCATTAAAGGGATGCAATTTACTTTCTTCTGTCCCAAAATGAAAATTCAAATTTCGTGACCTAGAGACTAAAGAGCAACTACAGTGAAACGTCGGTAAATTAATAATCGATAAATTAATAATTTCTAGCAATTAATAATTTTCTCCGGTCCCAACTTGGGTCCAGTACAAAATGTGACAAAAATCGATAAAATGATAAGGTAATAATGTTTCAGAAAATCCCTTATATATCTATAGGTCCCAACAATACTGTAAATTAATAAATACCTTAAATGCCAAAAAAAAAACTAATATCTAGGAAGATTTAGTAAAATATGAGCTTATTGATATTTTTTTTTCTTGAAATTTAAATCCAATGAAATTTCATCCTTGTTTCATTGCCCTTGAGAGTTCTGGTGTTGTATTCTCAAATTACAACAAGAATACTGAAAAGTTCTTGCTGATTTCAGTGCTTCTTTTCGTGTGACTAGTGCCAAAGGCAGTGAATCATCGTCACCTTCATTCCCAATTGAATTATCTTTAAGGGCACTAGTTACAATATTCTCAAATGATTTGACTTTTGTGGATTCATCATTTTCACTTGGATAATTCACCAACTGATTGACATTTATCTTATTAGGTTTGAGTTTATTATTAAAAAGAGTTACATTCCTGACTTGTTTAAGATTGTAAAGAAACAATGGAAAATTACGTAGTATAATAGGATTTTTAATGATTTTTTTTTAAAATTAATAATTTATTAATTTATCGATTATTTAATAATTCGTTAAATTAATAAAATTTGGGGCTCCTAACACTATTAATTTATTGAAGTTCTACTCTAATTGGTTTATTTTATATTCTCGTGATTATCCAAAAGATCAAAATATCTTTGACAAATTAGGTTATCCATAATTACTACTCTATCAAGGGATACTAATGATTTTGTTTAGTAAAACAGTACTAATGATTAATTGGTTATATTCTACGCATGTGTCCTCCACTATCAATCAATGTAACTTTACAGGCCACAAAATCGTTAATTTCCTCCATCATGACTACAGGCTAGCTAGTGTGGCTGATGAAAATCGTTGCGCCTTGTTACATACATAAAAAACCTTCCCCATTTGTATTTTTGGCATTATATATTTCCCTTCATCGCACGTTTTATTAGACCGGGTACAAATAATTTTTCATTCTAATAACATGCTTTAATATATATTTAGTGTTAATTTATCAACCATCTTCTGTGCACAAAAACAAAAACAAAAAGACATCGTTCTTCCGGCCAGAAGTACCTTCGCACAATTCTTGTGTTTTATATGCGATATTGTGATTACATTTGATTTAATTGTGAGTCAAACATTGACCATTTTTACTTGTTAGTGTTCTTATTTTATTTCAAACGCTCCCTTAGTGCGTACCTTTTTTTTTTTTTTTTTTTTGGGTAACTTTTTTTTGAGTAGAAGTATACAAATTTAGGGAATCAATTGATTATTGCTCATTCATCTATCGCATCGGCCACAAAGAATGTACTTGTTCGCAACGATGAGAAATGAGATTCATTATCCACGGCAAATTGACATTCATTTCGACTTAAAGTTTATCCGAGATCAACATATTTTCTGAAAACAAAAAAAAAAAAAAAAGGAAAAAGAGAATTACAATTGAGTGCCTCCTTGTCCGTGAAATGAAGTATATCTTCTTTCTATCTTCTTGAGTGAATCAACAATTTCACTTATGGTGAGCCTTTCCTTCGGAGATTCACGAACACAATTCAGGGCCACTTCCATGATCATTAATACACACCTCGGGATTAATTCATGAGAATTGAAGCGTTCATCTTCTTCTCTAAACAGTTTCGGATCAATAACTTCAAAAATTGAATCAGAAATCGAATCCTTAACCCAACTCTTTAAGCTTAGATTCTCTCCAAAACTTTCATCGTTCGGCCTTTTTGCAGTAAAAACTTCCATTAGAACGATTCCATAGCTAAAGACATCACAGGCTTTCGAAACTAATCCTTCCCGTCTATATTCTACGGCAATTACGTACAAAGAACAATCACCATGAGCAAAAAGTTTAGCGGAGATGATAGAATGATAAAAAAAAGATAATAAGGTTCAAGATACATTACCTGGTGCAATGTAACCGATCGTGGAAAGCGTTTTTGTCAATGCAGTACTCTCATCCGTTCCCAAAAATTTAGTGATTCCAAAATCGCTTACATGACCAACCAAGTTTTCATCCATAAGGATGTTGCTCGGCTTCAAATCACAATGAATGACTGGTGTTAAATATTCTTGGTGAAGATATTGCAAAGCGGATACCACATCAATCATTATGTTCCACATATTCAAGAAAAGATGGTCCGAATGCAACTATGTCTCAAGGCTTCCATTCGACATATATTCAAGCACCAAAGCCTTGAAATCTAGGTTGGAGCAACTGCTGATAACTTTTACAAGATTTCGATGGCGAAGGTTGCATAAAACTTCACACTCTACATCAAAAAGCTTCAACGAACCTTCAAGTTCTAAATTAAATACTTTGACAGCCACAATTTTTCCGTCATTAAGAGTCCCTTTATAAACTGATCCAAAAGCCCCTGAGCCAAGAAAGTTGCTCTCACCATACCGATTTGTTGCCTGCAAAAGTTCATAGTACGAAATTCTCTCTATTGAGGGCACATCAGGCACATTTATTGCACTATGAACCTTGCTCTTTCTTAGATACCCCGAACAGATGCATGACAAAGTAACGATAACCAAGATAAAAATCACTGTGGGGATCTCCGCATAGTGCAACATTATTGATGAAGGATTTACCGGTGAAGTTTCTAAAGCATTCGCCGGAAGGAATTTCACCAATTAAACGGTTAGATGAAACATCGAAGACCTGGAGAGAGCGAATCGTCTCCAACGACTTTGGAATCAAACCGGAGAGATAATTATGCGACAAGTTTAAGGAAATTAAACTTAGCATGTTGCCTAATGACTCTGGTAGCGATCCTTCCAATTGGTTGTTTGTAATAGATAGGTTTTGTAAGTTCTGTAAAGCACCCAATGTGTTGGGAATGGACCCTGATATATGATTCCCTGACAAGTCTATAATTATTGCAGCCTTCAAATGTCCAATCTCTCGAGGCAATGATCCATTGAAGGAATTGGATGCGAGGTCGAGAATCATGAGATCTTTGAGTTTCCAAAAGCTCATTGGAATGGTTGAGGTCAGTAAGTTTTCATAGATAAAGATTTCTCCGAGAGGTGATATCGCCAAAACAATCTGGAATTGGCCCAAACATTTGGTTCTCCTCCAGAAAGAGGCTAGAAAAATATTTGTGCAATTTGCACAAAGAATCCAAAGTTCCCCTTATTTTGTTTTGATCAAGAGACAAATATTGAAGATTTCTTAATTGCTGGATTGAACTTGGACTATCCCCAATCAACTGGTTTCCGTTTAGACCAATGGTCGTTAGACCACTTAGATTGCCGATTTCGCTAGGTATTGGGCCTATGATGTTTGCTACCCCCAAGTTAAGTATTTGAAGGGAGGCAGAAAGATTACCAATGGAATTCGGAAGGATCCCATTCAGTGGATTGCTAGCCAACTGTAGGTTCTTCAAAGACTTACAATTTGCCAGAGAAGTAAGAAAATCTATTTCCAATGATGATGGATCACGGGTCAAGTTGTTACCACTAAGAAGTAGCACTTCTAAATATTCAAGGTTTCCAATGGATTTGGGAATTGTAGCAGTGAACTGGTTGTCAAGAAGATTTAGAAAGGTTAGGCTAGAGCAATTTCCAATTGAAACTGGAATAACTCCACCGATATTATTGCCGCTAAGGTCAATTATGTTTATATTAGGCAATTGATCACCAATATGCGATGGAAGATTTCCAGCGAGGTGATTAACATTAAGCGCAACCTGAGTCAATGTTGAGAGATTGAAAATCCCTATTGGTATGGGGCCATTCAAGTCATTATAGTCTGCAAACAAGTACTCCAGCTTTTGAAGGTGGCATATTTCTCCAGGTATTGCCCCTATCAAATAATCAATGATGCTTGGACATTATTAATACTAATGTAATACTCCATCCATTTTTTTTAAAATTATCATATTTTTATACTCTTTCAATACAAGAAGATGATAATTATTTTGTGACGTAACGTATATATATCTCGTTTCTTTCTAATTGAGAAGAAAAAAAATAATCATGCTTATTGATTAACATGGCACCTCAAACTTGAAGTTACTATGAAATACTTTTTTGTTTATTGAACTATATATGGAATGTACCTGTCAAGAGAAGCTCGCTAACGTCAAGTGTGGTAAGTATGGTCAAGTTTCCTATTTCCTTTGGAATGGAGCCTGAAATGTTGTTGCTGCCTGTAATTAACACCCTGAGGTTGTAAAGATTCCCGATCTCTCGTGGAATTGTACCTATATCATTTCAAAACTTAATTATTATACTTGATCATGTACAAGGTTTATAATATTTTTTTCATTTATTGTAAAAAAAAGTGAAACAATATCAAAATAAAAGGAAAACCAGCAAAGCCTAGGCCTTTTAATCAACAAAACAGTACCTTGTAGATTGTTATGACTAAGATATAACTTTTCCAGCATCTCCAAGTTGCCAAGTTCTTTAGGTATGGATCCGCTCAAATTGTTGTGGGCTAATGATAGTGTCTGAAGTTTCGAACAACGGGATATACTTGGGGGGATTTGGCCACTTAATTTGTTGGCACCCAACCAAATCTGTTGGAGATTTGGAAGATGGTGACAAAAATCATTTGGAATACTTCCTGTCAAGTTATTATATCTCAAACGAACAATCTCCAACGTTGAAATGTTGAATATAGAGGAGGGAATGGAACCAACAAGAAAATTGGATTGAAGATCCAAAACAGTTAACCTCGTGAGATATCCAATCACTTCAGGGATAATTCCTGTGAGAGAATTGAATTCAAGAGACAAAAATTTCAAATTTGACAGATTAGAAATGGAAGAAGGGACAATTCCACCAAAATCGTTGTAACCTAAATCCAAGACATGAAGTTTAGGCCCAAACCAAGTAGGAATTGTTCCATGGAAATAGTTACTCGTCAAATTGAGAGAAACTAGAAAGGAGAGATTGCCCAAATGCGGAGGAATCGTGCCCGTAAGATTCATTCCTGAAATATCTAAAGCGGTGACTCTGTGGTGGCGGTGGCCGCACCGGACTCCAATCCAGCCACAAACAGAGGAAGATGGCGCAGTGGAAGACCAGTTTTTGGACAAGATCTGGTTAGGGTCTGAGGTGATGTGGGCTTTCAAGGTTAGAATGGCTGATCGATCAGTATCAATGTTGGTTTGTTTCAGAGCCAGGCAAGAAGTGAGCATCATTAACACACAATGCGACACAAGAAGTAGTGCAGTGTATTTGCGATCCATTGCCGGATAACCCGTATTACACATGTATGGCACGACTTTGAAGAGCTCAATAGATTTATATTCACTCTTGTCGTAGCCCCTAGGGCTAATTAATGACTCTCTTCATTCAGAGAATAATGATTTGGTCGATGGATTTAATTGGAAGTCAAGTCTTTTGGCACGATCACTACGCTTAATCGGATGGAAAGTTGAAGTTATCCTTCAAGCAAAAATGGTGCATTAACTTTAAGGAAAATCTGCTGACATAATTAAATTAATTATACACTAATAAATACTGAAATGGTTTCATTATGCAACTAATTAGTAAGATGTTTTACGTCCAATAATCAACAAGCACTTGGGTCCAAATGATGAGAGGTAAATATATACTTCCTCTGTCCCAAAATTATTATCCAGTTTGAGATTTCACTTCTAGTACAATTTTAACTAGAAATGAAAACTCAAACTGGACAATAATTATGGGACGAAGGGAGTATATTTTGGAGTTAATTTAACTATGATAGCTTATACCTGAACATGAACATGTGAAATGTGATTAAAATAGTTATTAGGATAGTTTTGCTTGTTAACTTTATCAACGATTGAGAGTCGTCGATGAGTCAACTAGTTGGATTGACTTGATGCTTTTTGCCTTTAGGGCAACAATCGACAGCGGAGAGATTACGACAGATTCGTTTTCTTCATACTTAGTTTCGAATATATCAACTTGTTTTCATATTTAATTATTGGATTCATGTAAATTAGTCGCGGGTTCTATCATTTTCAATATTTAGAATCTGTACGTAGTAACGGTCTACCATGGGTGTTTGGGGACTAGATAGATTTTTATGCAGAGAACACCTCACACGTCAAAATAAATGGACTAAATTGGTCTTAGAAGTCAAGAGTTTATAGTACATTTTTTTTCCCCCTGCTCTATTAAATTGCATTTACTTTACGTCGGAAAGACTTTATAGTATATGTCTACTCTAAAGGTTGGTATTTTCAAATTTCAATAAAAAGGATTAGGCACCTACCGCGCCTCCATGCACAAAGTCTTGTACAAAGTCAGGTTGCCAATGCTATAATGATACTGATTTTGATATTACTCTAATCCAAAAAGAGTAATTATTTTAGAGTACGAAATAAATGATAATGAATTTAAACTGAACATGTAAAAATTATAGAAAATATTATTATTTTAATGGTTAAAATTTTTTCCCCTTAATTTTGTACATTAAAGTACTCCATCTATCCCCAAAAAAATTTCACATTTATATTATTATTCTTTTTTTGAGAAGAAAAGAAATTCATTTAAATCTTAAAAGGGAAAATGGGTCCTTTCATCCCAAAGTTTGGGGCACACTATCCAAAACATCCTAAAGTTTAAGAACATGCCATTTACATCCTAAACTTTTTAAAAACATGTTACATCAGGATATTCGTTAAATTTTTAACTCCAGTTAATTAATTAGTGGTGGTACTTTATTCTGTTTCTCCTCCTCCCCCCCAATTCTTTTAATCATTTAACACGTTCCACTAATTCCCACCTTATAAGAAAATAGCTAAATCTAATTTGGTTTTCACATCATCCATTCTTCCCTTGCTTTGAAAAAGAAAAAAAAAAATCCAAGATTCACCTTCTAGATTGATAACAATAATGAGAGGTTTTGTGTGTGTCCTAATTAGAAAGTAAGCCATATTTCATTTATTTTTTTAAATATGTAGCATCATTATAAAAATTGGTGTTGTAATTGATGCAGGGGCATGCAACTTTTTTGCTTGACATGGACCAAATTTACCAAACGCAAGCATGAAACTTTTTTGACTAAAAAAAATTGGGAGAAAAAAAACTGAATGAAATACCGCCGTTAATAATTTGAAAAAAATTAACAAATATCCTAATATTACATATTTTTGAAAAGTTTGGGATGAAAATAGCATGCTTTTAAATTTTGGGATATTTTAGATGGTGTGCCTCAAACCTTGGGATGAAAAGTATTCTCCCAATCTTAAAAAACCGTCCAGAACGGATTGAAATAGAGGAGTAAGATACAATTGATGATGATATAACATCATAAGATCAAACTAGTAAAGCATATAATTATATCCACGGAGGGATAAACCTGTTTAGATCTGCCCTTGAGATATCTTGTGACCGTATCACGTGTCAAATTAAAATTTTGGTAAAAAATACGTCGCTAAAATCATGTTCTAAGCCCAACAAAATCATAGATCTAACTATCAGATCTAAGACTGAAACTCCTCGAAATTGAATCTTGATCTTTTGCCAGAAATTTGAGCGATGGATCTAGATCTATGAGCCATCCTGCGCCAGTGCAAATATCAATATCTGAATCCATAAATTGCAATTCACCTGTGAACAAATCAATAGGAAAATTACAATCGGCTAAATAACAAAATCAACAAAATTCAAATCTCGAAACAAAATATATGTGGATAAAACTCTACTTATTTTAATTAAAAAAAGAAAATAAAGAAATGAATTTGTTTCCCCATCTCCCCTAGACTCTCTATAGGAGAGATGGGGAAGGGAAGAATTAGGGTTTATGGGGGGAGGGGCGGCTGAAAGGGAGAGAGGAGAACTCAAAAAAATAATTAGATCACATTTATATTATTTTAATATAAATATTAAAATTCAATGTGATTTTTTTTTTTTTTTTTGTGTGGTGGGACGGACGAAGAGTAAGAAGATAATTGTACGTATCATCACCATGTCATTAGCAAAACAAACTTAGAGTTAGTATCGGTCTACGGTGGGTGTTGGGGAACTAGGCTTTTTATGCAGAGAATAAATCATGTGAAAATACTACTAAGGTAAACCAAAAAAAAAGAAAAGAAAAAAAACTCTAATAAGTGGATTAAACTGATCATGGAAGTCAAGACTTTATGCCTTTTTTTCCTGCTTTATTTATTGCAACATATTTATTTCGGAAAGACAACATTTATGTATGCTTGATATTTTTCAATAGAGAGGGTTAATTGACCTTTTTTACCAAAAAAAAAATAATAATAATAGCGAGATTAACTTGACTCAGGCACCTCTATGCGAGAAATTACTGTGTGCAGATCACGTAAGATTATAGAGCCATTTTAGTTTTTAGTGCAGTAAGTATTAGCACCCCCTATTTTAGTGTTATGACTCTCATAGAAATTATTTCTTTCCCCTCTAAATAGGGGGTGCTAATACTTACTGCATTAAAAACTAGGATATAACAACAATAATCAATAATTTTTCCCTCCATGCTCAAAGTGTTGCTCTGATGAGTGCGATGAAAATAAGTTTTTTTTAATGTAAATAGACTGAACAATTCATTACTTCGAGGGGGAAACAAAAAAAAAAAAAAAAAAGAAAACAAAGAGAGCTAGATCGACCAGAATTATGAATAAGGATAATGACTTTGTTTTCTGTTGAACTCACCAATATCCACTGAATATATCATCACTTGGACTTCTTGTGAACAGTTCCATTAGCATGTGATTAAATCATAACACTGTTTCAAGGGGGAAAAACCTCATGAGATGAATTTAATTAAGGGATTAGATGCAAAGTTTTATATTACGTTTTTTCTTAATATGTACAACATTATCTCCATTTTAATTTTCATATTTAGTAATGAAAGTATATGGGAGTGATAATCAAAGAGATAACATAAAAGACACTAAAGAATAAAGATAAAGATTTATAAATTTTATTGTTAGAAACTTGAACGTAATAATAATGGGGGATCACAAGATTTGGATGTGTTCTAATCGTGTTAGACAATATTCTTAAGACAATATTTGTTTTCTCCATGTTGCAATACCGGGTTTGTTGACAATTTGTCTCTAGGACATAAAGAACACAAGAACATGTAACTTATAATTATTAAATGTTCTCAAGAATTTAGAAATGCAAAAATTAGAATGAAATCATGCACTAGTTCACCTATTTATAGGCAACACTTGCAGAAACAAAAGATACAAATTAAGTACACAATCCTTTGCTTGTAGGAAATAACCACCATGCAAGTGAAGGGTTGTCAGTTTAATTATTATCCTCAAATTCAAAATTAATTATTTTATTTTAAAAACTAAAATTTTCAACAAGTAAAATTTTAACTAAAAATGAAAACTTTAAACTGGGCAATAATTTCTGGAATGGAGGAAAAGACTATATATATGTGCTAACCAAACAGATATGTAATATCACAGTTCACGTATCAGTAATATTGACAATACAATGCAGTACCCCTTACTCAAAACAGACGAATGAGGAAGGTTTATTTATCCTTCCGAAAAAGGATCTCTGCAAACGATGAATGGGTCTAATTTTTTATTCCCTGAGAAGGTTCTACCACCTGGAAACGCTCTTTAATGGAACTTTAGTTTTAGCAAGTCATAAAGTTTCGATATATAAGGTTTTCAGGGAATGTACGTTGCGCAGTTGCGGACTTCATATGTGGATAATGGGTATTTGGTGCCATTCTGAACCTTTGCCATTGGTAAATTTCCATGAAAATAGTGCCACTAAAAATCTCTAACTTGACGTCGGGCCATACCTGAAATACTTAGTTGATGTCTTCTTCTAGATCTGTTTATAGGTTTTTCTTTTAAACCGGATTTGGTTGCAAATTACTTTTTTCTTAGTAGTTTATCTCTCACACAGATTCTTCTTTTCTCAGATCGAATGAGTTAGAAATTTTATAAATCTAGATAGAGTTAAAAACATGACGGCTGTTTCTGGAATTCCAAGCATTATCGACTGCCAATTGCGAACTTGATGAAAGCTTTGTTGTCCAACGATTCCATTGGAGGTGAAATCAAAATGTATATGAACAATCAGCAAGTTTTGAATTCAATTACAAGGTTTGATGGCTTTCTTCACGCTTGATAATATATGGCCATACTTTTTGATCTTTGAGAGGAATTGGACTTTATTTACAGAGATAATTTTTTTATATCTGATCAGAGTTTTCTGATGTGTTTTGTAAGCACGATTTCACTCTTGGGTTTGTTGAAGAGGCCAGGAAAACGTTTGAAGATATTATTTATGGAAAGGCCGTCGGAGAAGACATTACCAAGGTTCGTTTCTTTTCTGGAGAGTTTTTTTTTTCTCACAAATTTGGAATGGCCCTGTTGATTTTGGGATGGCTCTGTTTTGATTTTGTATACTTTGAATCAATTTGGATAGATTACGATTAACAAACCAGAAAGAAGGAATTCTTTCAAGCCACAAACAGTGAAAGAGCTTATGAAGGCATTCAATGATGCCAGGGATGACATCCAGATTGGAGTGATCATTTCCAACGGAACGGTGTTGATTCTCTGTATATTTTTTATTTGGAATACTGTATTTCTCTGATTTTAAGTTACTGACAAATAATTAATTTATGGGATGCAGGGTACCAAGATATTCTGTAGTGGTGGCGATCCATCCTTCAGAGGCAAAAATGGCTATGCCGAATACGACAATTCGGGTCGACTCAACGTTTTGGACTTGCATGTTCAAATTTGCCAACTTCCAAAACCCGTCATTGCAATGGTAAGCTTGAATTTTGCCCTGATGATTATGATGTTCTATTTATCTTCTTTTTCTTCACTACCATTTGCATAAAGTTTAGTTTGAAAATAGCTTGCTGGTTATGCTGTTGGAGGTGGACAAGTTTTGCATATGGTCTGTGATATCTCCATAGCTGCCAGTAAACAAATCCACCTTTTGCTTGGCTCTCAAAGGATCTCTTCACTTCTATCAACTCGGGGCAAGGATTTTGGATCTCTTCACTCCTATCATTGTCAGGAAGCAAGGATTTTGAGAATCGGTAAGTGTCTCAGTCCATTGCACTATCCATTTGCTTTCATAATTCGTTTGCTTCATATTGGATGAATACAAAGCATTAATGGAGGCAAACAGATTTATTTCATGTTTGTTTGATAATTTTCTTTAACGAAAAAGAAAAATCAATTTGGATTGTCCAGTAAAGTACCTGTAAGCTATAAGATGGTGATCAGATAAAGGATCTTTGATCTAACAAAGATCATTTTCTTTATTTGACTGCATTTTCTTAGGTTTAATAGTTTTGCTTGCTAAGAATCCTCAAATTATACGTAATTTATTCAGTGTCGGCAAACAGATTTGTCTAATTAGCTTCTACTTTACCTCTTTGTGGAAATGTGTTTAGCATCTAGTTTAAATCTTTGTGGCGCAATTAAATTTCAGTTGTGGCATTTTTTTCAGTCTTAAAAGATGTGGTTTTGGTTTCATTTGTCGCGGTTTCTTTTTTGCAGTCTTAAAAGATGTGGTTTGTGGAAATATAGAGTATGTTCAACTGTTTCATCAGGTTGATGGTATGTTTCATATTTGTTCGTAATCGTCTTTTGCACAGAACATTTGACTTTACTGGGGAGATTCAGCTGAGGTGTAGGATTCCAGTGGATTACAGTGCCTTGCTTTGGGTGATTTGACTCCAAAGTTTATCAGAGGTAATGTTGAATTCCTATATTTCCTTCATTCCAGTTTTTCTTTGGTATGGATGAAACTCTTTTGCCTGTTAGTGTAAGATCGTTAAAATACATGGAGCGAAAGCTAGAAAGATGCATAACCATATGGCATGCTTGGTGTGCATTTTATGTCATTTTCAGGGAAGACATGTTTCTGATAATGAGATCTTTTATCCCCGTTTGATAGTTCTTTGGCCAGAAATAGTTGATTGGATAGGTTTCAATGATGTACTTATGTGTTTGTCATTTACTTCCAGGTCTGTAAGATTTATGTGTCATTCTATCTTGAAGAAACTAGATTTATTGCAAAGTCAATTGTCACCATTTTACAAGAAGTAATTGCATGTGTTCCATTAATTTTCCATTTTTTTAATGCTTAACTTAGACTCTTTTTCTATATTTCTTTCAGAATCTAGAACTTTTGCAACCTAACCACCAAGTCTGTTTTCAATGTATATACTCTCGGCATCATAGCTTCGTGGAAATTACTAGAGCTCAAGCTTTCATTGGTGAATTTTCTGCACAATCTCTATTTTAATAAACAGATGCAGCTTTGGATGTCCAATGTCACTAGACACGGAGATCGTCTGGTTCTTACCGCAACAATTGTAGCCAATTAGCCTAATTATTTGTGCCAATGAAATGTATTAATTTCAATATTTTGTTTCGATATGATTTCTTCATTAACTCAATATTTTATATTCGATATGCTTACTGGTTCCAACTGAAACTGATATTATCGCTCTGTAAATGCATTAATGTTTGTATTTTTCTATTATCACTATTTATTCATATGGTAAAATGTTTGTATTTCGATATGATATAGTACTTTTTTTAGTTACATAATTAATTTATTATAAGCAGGCGCGTGAGTATGCTTACGAAATTTTCTTCTCCCACAGCCATTTTCAGATCTGATGAAAACAAATAATAAGCCGTAATATTGCGTTATTGGTCCTTCATTTTATTTGAAAATCTTCCGACCCTTACATTTTCATATCAATTCTTAATTTACACAAATATATATTTTGTTATAGTATAACATATTTTTGTATATTTGTTATTAATAACAAAATAAAACCCAAGGGCCCGGCCAGACATCGCCCGAGCCAAGCATCTAGTTCTTAAATTATATTTCTATCATTCAATTGTATCTTTATCTTCTTCTTGCGGAAACAAAAATTCAGGGAATGTCTGGGAACCTCATGAAAAGATCCATCTCATGTATGAGATGGTTGGATCTTCCAACTGTGCATGGAATCAAGTAGGATGGTAAATGTTGAAGTACCAGAACATCTCTATATATGTTGACATATCCATAATAAGATCGTACTTTGAAAATGTTTTGTCCAAAAAATAATGGATGTACTAATCAAGTCTCAGACTTTCTTCTTGAACTAATTAAATAACAAATTATTCTGGACTTTATCGTCTCCCGTTGCATTCAAGAAGTTTGAGTCGGATTTTTTCAAGGGATGGAAGCACTTCTGCCATACTAACTCTGTCTTTTGGAGATACACAAACACATTTCAACGCCAACTCCATGATTGATAATAAACACTTCAGCTTTTCATCAAAATGTTCTTCGGTTCGGGTCAATAAGTTGGTATCTATAACCCCAAGGATTGAATCAGCTGACATTGCATTGTTTACCCAAGTTTTCAAGTTGAAATCTCCAGTGAACATTTCATCACTTGGCTTTTTCCTTGTGAACACTTCCATTAGCATGATTCCGTAGCTATAAATGTCGCATCTCCTCGATATTAGTCCTTCAGATCCATACTCTGTAACAAACATCAATAGGAGACTAACGTGAGAAAACACCACAAATTAAAAATGGAAATTGTAATAGTTCAAGTAAATAAGAAGTTAATCCATCGACGAATTCATCACCTGGTGCAATGTAGCCAATCGTGGCAATGGTCTTGGTTAACGCCATACTTTCTTCCGTGGACAACATTTTCGCAATTCCAAAATCGCTTACATGGGCAACCATGTCTTCATCTAGCAGCACATTGCTAGGTTTTAGATCACAATGAATCACCGATGTGGAGTATTCATGATGAAGGTAGTGCAATGCACTCGCCACATCTATCATTATGTTCAATCTTTGTTTGATGCTTAAGAAATGGTTATCCGAATACAGCCATGCCTCAAGACTGCCGTTACTCATGTATTGAAGTACCAATGCCTGAAAATCAGGGTTAGAGCAGCTGCTGATGACCTTTACAATATTTCTGTGGCGAACATTCCTGAATACTTCACATTCAACGTCAAAACTCTCGAATGCCTTTGAAACTTGAGAATGGAATACTTTCACTGCAATGGACCTACCATCTTTGAGAATCCCTTTATAAACCGACCCAAAACTTCCCGAGCCGAGCAAGTTGCTTTCATCAAGTCCACCAGTTGCTTGAAGAAGCTCATAGTATGAAATTCTTTCTTGTGTTACCTCTATTAAATCTGACTTTTCCCCTGAAGCTCTTGATTTCTTCCAATACTTTCCCATTACTAATGTTAAGACCAAAACTATAATAGCAGCCAATCCAAGTGGAATACATACATAAACAAGCAACCTTTGTGTTCGTCGTTTGTGCGATGAAACTTTTGGGCATGGAGGAACCTCGAACTTAGCATCTCCGCACAATGCATCATTGGAGATAAATGACTCACTTGTGAATTTTTTGAAAGGACCACCAGAAGGAATCTCACCGTCTAAATGATTAAATGAAACATCAAAGACCTGGAGAGATTGAATCGCCTCCAATGACTTTGGGATCGAACCTGAGAGGTTATTATGTGACAAGTTTAGGGATGTTAAACTCAATATTTTTCCAACTGATTCTGGAATGGATCCCACAAGGAAGTTGCTTGCTAAAGAAAGGTTTTGCAGCTTATTCATTCCATCCAATGTGCTCGGAATGACACCAGATATCCGATTCATGGACAAGTCCATTGATATTGTATCTTTCAAGTTTCCAATCTCCATAGGCAGTGATCCATTGAAGGAGTTAGATGCAAGATCGAGAACCAAAATATCTTTAAGTTTCCAAATGCTTTTAGGAATACTTGAGCTCAACAAGTTATTACTTAGGCTAAGGTTCCTCAGAGAAGACATATTCCCAAAACAATCTGGAATCGGCCCCGAAACTTGGTTCTCGCTTAATGACAATTTATTTAAACTTTGCAAGTTGCATAATCCATCCAAAGTTCCCCCTATTTTGTTTTTCGGAAGAGACAATACCTGGAGATTCTTTAATTCTTGGATGGAACTTGGAATAGCTCCAGTCAACTGGTTATCATTCAAGGAAATCCAGATTGCGCTGCTGAGGTTGCCTATTTCACTCGGTATAGGACCTTTTATATTAGCCATTTCTGCGGAAAAATATTGAAGAGAGGAAGAAAGATTCCCAATAGAACTCGGGAGGACCCCGTTGAGTTGATTTCCATCTAGTTCTAGATCATTCAAGAACTTGCATTGTGTCAAAGAAGTTAGGAAATCTAACTCCAATGATGATGGATCACTTGTAAGTTGATTAGAGGAAAGAACGAGCCGCTCTAGAGCTTCAAGGCGCCCTAGGGATTTAGGAATCGCGCCAGCCATGTTGTTGAATGCAAGGTTTAAAATGGTCAGTTTAGAGCAATTTCCAATGGAAGATGGTATAACTCCGCTGAGATTATTTTGGTACAGTGAAATTGTTTCTAGATTAGGCAGTTGATAACCAATATTTGACGGAAGAATCCCTGTGAGCCGATTTCCGGCTAATACAATCCCTTTCAATGTTGATATATTGAAAATTCCAGCTGGTATGATGCCATATAGGTCATTGAAGGAAGCATAAATGTACTCCAGGTTGTGAAGGTTGGAGATTTCTTCAGGTATTACACCTATCAATTATTGACCGATGTTTAGACATTAATACAAAATACAAACTTTACTTTGTTGCCTCAATAACATTGGGGGAAATTTTTTTTTTTTTGCAGAAAGTAATCATTTTAAGACAACCAACATTTTCAGGTTTAAAACTCGAGGTCCGTGTAATATATTAAAACTATCTCCAACCATTTGAACGTCCAACCTAAAGTATAACTAGTTATTGGTAGAGAGGTCACATAATCTAATTAAGATGTTTTCATGGTTTAATTAGCAAGTATTAGCCAATATGCTTACAGATGAATCACATCAGCACCAGCATTGATTCAGATGCAGGATTCTGATGATTCTGTACAATATTCACGCACACTTGATTTTTGTTTTTTTCTTCTTTAGTTAAGTTTTTAGTAGCTCTCTTCAAAAAAATGTTTTTTCAGTAGCTAAATGTACTTGTACATTTGAATTTAATGCCTGCATGTAAGGGGTTTGATCTAAGAACAGGCCCAAGGAGAACTAGCAAGCTGGCTCAGCCATGATTTATGCTACGGTTTTGTTTTCTCTTGTGTTCCAATAAAAAAGAAAAAAAAAAAAAAGAAAAAGCCCTTAACTTTGGCGGACTAAATTGACCAAAAGAAATCAAAATCTTTGACACGATTCCAGAAAAATGAATCTTGAGATGCAGCAACCTGTTATTATTAAAAGCAGAAAAGAAGATGAAGATACAGCACATATTCTTCATAAATAAAGTATCTTGTCCTTGGAGAGATACTGAGATGACGATATTGGGAGCATGAACCAAGGACGAAAAACAAAAGTGACAAATGGATAAAGAAAAAACGTACAAAGACCAATTATTGTTCACAGGTTTGTTTGTTTTGTTATAGATAATGTTCGAAATTAACCATTAGTTAAGCAGGAAATTAAGACTAGATATCTACATTTTCAGGAGTTTTTTCTTTGGTAAGTTGAGGATCAATTAACTCTGGAAGTTCATGAAGTCAGTTTCAATAAAAACTAAAAAATGCACCAAACATTGACTTTCTTCACTCCCTCCATCTAGAAAAGGTACGTCATGTTTGCCAAACTATCGTTTCTTTAGTTTACATAAATCAAAGATGCATGTTTGATGACGAAATGAAGGCTATCGATAAGTAATGCTTGGATATTAAAACTAATAACATTAATTTCCCCTCTCATTGGCTTGGAATAAGCATGCCATTGTGAGTAGGTAAGCATAAAAACACCGTTAAACAATAATACTCCTTTCTTCCCGTAATAATTATTCTATTTTGTAAAATAATTAATTATAGTAACAAATATGGAAATTATATTGGAAAAAAAGAAGTACATGCAAGTGCAAATTTCTTAATTAGCAAAATCAGTAACATACCTGTTAGGAGATTCTCGTTTAACGAAATAGAAGTAAGCAAGGTTAAGTTTGCTATTTCCTTCGGAATGAAGCCTGAAATTTTGTTATGTGATAGGGTAAACTCCTTGAGGCTACGAAGATTGCCAATCTCTTGGGGAATGAAACCTATCAAAATGAACAAAGTTTTCAAGTGAATTACAATTCCTCCAACAAAATGACTTAAACATGATTTTGAATATTCAGCTGAAAACCAATTGGCGAACAACTGCAATAACCAACATCTTATATATGCACTAGTTACGATTGTTTAGCAAAGAGCCAAAGACGACGTGGCATAATTAATCAACTCTCATATGATCATCATATTGATTAATCTGTAATGTGTAAATCAATGAAGATTGTAATTACAAGATATTATAATAATTATGAAGAATACTCTACCTTGTAAATTGTTGTGGGCCACGTACAATAATTCCAACATCCCCAAGTTGCCAAGTTGCTTTGGTATGAACCCAGTGAAATTATTGTAGGACAATGACAGTATCTGAAGTTGCGAGCAATAGGATAAACTTGGAGGGATATTACCACTTAGCTGGTTGCCAGATAAATAAATCCCTTTGAGATTCGGAAGATGGCGACAAATATCATTGGGAAGAATTCCGGTCAAGTTGTTATATGTCAAAGCAAGAGTCTCCAACGTTGAGATGTTGAAGATGGATGAAGGAATAGAGCCAACAAGAAAATTATACTGAAAATTTAGATATGTCAACCTTTGGAGGTTTCCCATCTCTTCGGGAATGTTTCCGGTTAAAGAATTGCTATTAAGATCAAGAACTTGTAAATCTTGCAAGTTAGAGATGGAAGAAGGAATAATTCCATCAAAGTCGTTATGATGCAAAGCCATGGTTTGAAGTTTGTCGGGAAATGAAGTAGGAAGTGATCCACTAAAATTGTTGTAGCTCAACCTCAAAAATCTTAGTCTGCGTAATTGCGACAATTCTTGAGGCAGACTTCCATGGAAGTAGTTTTTACTCAGGTCAAGAGAAACGAGAAAAGAGAGATTACCCAAATGTGGAGGAATGGTGCCTGTAAGACCCATATCGGAAACATTTAAAGAAGTAACTCTGCCGTGAAGAGGGCTGCACCGGACTCCAATCCAGCCACAAACAGAGGAAGATGGAGAAGAAGAAGACCAGTTTTTGGACAAAATTTGGTGAGGGTCTGAGGTAATGTGGCTTTTCAAGGCTAGAAGAGCTGAGTGATCCGTTTCAGTGTTGGTTTGGTTGATGGCCAAGCAATAAGTAATCATCAGTAATAGTAGAGCATTCATCAAAACAATTTTGCAGTGTTTTTGATCCATCGCAACTTAAAGTATGAAACTTCGAAGTGGTATATAGTTTTTGCAGAATGTAAATATGGGCATTAATTTCAGTGTGCATAGAAAGAGTTCACATAATGAGAGAGCACAATGCAAGTGTCATTAATTTATTCACTAAAGTTAAAATGGATGCAGAAGTTTCAAAGTGATTTCAGCGTCTTGTAAGTTGTGTAATCATGACGGCTGCACTTATGCGGAAAAATGGAGTGGAGAAGTCAATTTGGCTGGCCACTTGGTTAACTCCTTCCCCACTTCTCTCAATTCGTTGTTTTTAAATGTTTGAATGTACGTATCAATTATTATTTCGATTAATGTGGTTTCAAGTCGGTTATATTTGTTACGTGAAGTAAAACCTTCCGAATAAAGATATATAGACTATGTGAATGTGCATATAGAGTTCACATCGAAAAATTCCGACAATTGAAAGCTGTCATTTTATTCGCTAAAAGTATGGGACATGAGAAATCAGTTCGTCAAATTGGGAAAGAATGGATGTATCTACGGAATTTCAAAGGTAACCACTATGTGTAGGTTTGATGTGTGTATTTGCTGCCGCTTTTTGTGCTTTATATATATAATGAAGCATGGCGTGCTGGTTTATCGAAAAAAAAAAAGAAGCAATAGTAGGCTTGATACTCTGAGTTGGTAGAACTCCTAAAATTATTTAAAAAATTGGGAGCATAGGAATATACATTTTAAAGTCATTACACCTATGATTAAATGTTTAAATGGCATTCAAATAGTTAATACGTTATATGATCCGAAAGTTTACTTAATCGCCGGCTAAGGATCACCTAGTCCATTTTCCTGTACCACTTCCTACAACACTATACAAATGAGTGACTAGTGTCCTCTTAATTAATTAATACTTCTATAGTTCTATTTATTCAATAATAACTGGTTCACTCTAATTAGCTCTTTCTAATTAGTAATACCCCATGTTAACAATTTTTACTATATAATTACTATATCATACATCCTACATCTTACGAAACTTTAAAAAAGAAACTATCCATCAATTTTTATCGCTATCATCATAAAGCTCAATCCCCAGTCAAAAATTCATTCTCTAGACTTATTTTTTCTCATATTACAAAACCTTAATATTTAACCTTTTTTTTGTCAATTTTTCAAGAATTAATAATATCAATGAAAATGAGAAGCATGCACTGCAGGCCATAGTCCATATTTTGAATTCTCTTATGTGTCGACATAATAATAATAATAATAATAATAATAATAATAATAATAATAATAATAATAATAATAATATGTTTAGGACCGTCTTGATAGAGGTTTTGTTAGGATAACCAGTAAAATCATGTTAACCTAGTGTAATAATTTTCTCAAAAGGTTTTATTTTTTTCTTGGCTTGGGTTTTAGTACCTATTAAAAAAGAAATGTAATTAATTGAATTAATTTTAAATATATTAAATATGAAAAATTATTTATCATTTATTAAGGTTAAATATTAAAAGTTTTATGGTGAAGGCGGAGTGGATGGTACAATAGAATGTAGGATTATATGGTAAAAATTGTTAACATGGATAATTACTATTTACAAAGAGTTAATTATAGTTAATTAATTATTAGTGAATAAGTAGAAGCATTAATTAAGAAGACACTTGTCACTCATTTGTATAGTGTTGTAGGAAGTGATGTAGTAAAATGGGCTAGGTGATCCTTAGCCTTAATCGCCCCAGGGTATGTGTTCTAGATGTTGTCATATTTGAGATAAAGTGAAATCATTTTGTGATTGAATGTTTTTATTAACTGTAGGGGTGTGCACTGTCCGAGTAGTCCAGTTTTAGTCCAAACCGTAAACTAAATCACTAGAACAATTTAAATAATTTTGAATCTAAAACCAAACCGTTCGCATTTGGAAACCAGACCAAACCAATCTATAATCAACAGTTTGGTTTTGCGGTTTCACGGTTTCACGGACGCTTTAAGTTTTTTGTTTCTTTAATAGCCAAAACTTGAGCCTTTTGTTTTTTTTTTCTTTGGAAAAAAAGAAATAAAAGATTTTTTTTTTTAATTTGTAACAACAAAACATAACTTTTTCTACCAATTTCATTTCAGCACATGCAAAAAACTAACGGTCGACAACTTTGAATTAAGAAACATGAATTTAAATAGTTACGCTTCAACTTTCTAAAGCCCAAAAACTATTTCAAAAAATTAAAAGAAAATGTTGGAAAAACTTTTGAGAGATAGCAGAAAAATAGTGTAGAAAAAGGGGGAATGCAGAATGTGAGTTTTTGAAATTCAAAAGAAAAATATAAATAAAAAGGTAAAAAAAAAATCCAAGAAAAGACGTTTAAGGGAATCGAAATTAGGAGTTTTGATTAAACATGATATTGAGTTAATTAAGTCTATTATGGCACAAGTTGTGACTAATACTGTACATTTCTATATATGTAGAAATTCTAAAATATGTAGCTATTATTAAACGGTCCGGTCCGATTTAATTTACGGATTTTGTACATGAAATCGTAAACCAAAATGTTCTTTCAGGTTTCCAAATTTTGAAACCATCGGTTTCAAAATAAAACTTTGAAACCAATCCAAAATCCAAACTACGGTCCGAATTAACCAGTTTGACCCAATCCGTACACATCCTAATTGACTGGTTACCTGATTGAGTGTGATCTCAAATATGATGGTTCTGGTGTTGTAGTTTATCAGCTCAGAACAAGTATTGTTATCATTGTATCGATTCATTGTTGTGAGTTAATAGAACTAAACAAATGGAAAAAATTTGTAACAAACTACACGCTCTCTTCTGCTTATAGACAATTAAAATTAGTATATGGAGAGTGTAGAAGGCTTGAAACTAAGATAAACAAAAGTTCTCTCAAATGACTTGTGCAATTAATTTTCTTAAAAAATATCACTAAAGGTTTGCATGTAAAAAAGTTTGCATGTGACACATTAAAAAACAAAAATCAATGGGAGTGGATGTACGATAGACCATGGTTTTAAATGTACCAAATTCAACAGGTTCTTTCCGAGATAAAATTTTTTCTAACAATTATGTATTTAAATACTCACCTGAACTCGAAACCTGCTTAAAAAGGATAAAACTCCTTCACCTTAGTTTGAGGCAACGATAATTGGTTCCAGCAGGAAATTTTGTGGGAAGGGGAGGGGAAAATTCAATCAAAGTAGGCAGCATTTACTTGAGATACAGAAGCACAATGTGATTTTTACTTTGGTTCTAGAAATTAAATGATAATACGATGATCGCTTGAAAGAGTTCTGGACATTTTGGAAGGTAACGACGACCGAGTTAACTGTGCCCTCCCCATAATTAACTTACGAAGTTATGTTGTATTTGGGCTCACTATATTTGAGAAAATGGACTGGCCTTCAGTTTTCTTACTCCCTCTAATTTTTTTTATATGTCTTTTTAGAGAAACTATCAAAACCAAAAAAGTATTTATTAATGTATTTAAAATACAAAAATATCATTATTTATGATTTATAGAACTCATCACAAACCAATAAAAATTCATTATCAACATTATTTGATTTTCAATGCAGGAGCAATGTTGGAAAAAAATGTCAAATATGTATCGATTTGTGAAAACGACATATATATAAAAAAATTTATTAAAACTTAAAACGACAAATAGTAATAAAAAATGGAGGGAGTATTTGTTTTAAATGGATCAAGATGAAGCTCTGTAAACTTTGATTTCTTAAATTATGAAGAATCAAATGAACTCTATGTTTCTTAGGAAAAAAAAAAAGAAGAAATCGAAACCTCTATACAGAATGTAAACCTCAAGTAAGGATTTTAGAAGTGCAGTTCCAAATGTTAACTAGCGGTGTATACTGCATTCAACATGTTTTCTGTCATTTCATAAATATGAAAAGGTAAATTGAAAGTATTATGACGAAAATTGATTGAAAAAGAAATACAAATAGCCAAAACAAAAAGAGGGAAAATAAAAAATCCTAGGCTAGTGGTCTTCGACAAATCCGAGCCAAAATTTATTCCTCCCCGGAAAGAAAAGTTCCATAATTTGCAACATATCTGTCTTTGATCTTCTTGAGACACTCCAATATTTCACTCACTGAAATCCTCTCCTTTGGGGATTCAAGAACACAATTTAAGGCCAATTCCATGATCGCTGATACACACCTCAACGTTAAATCGTTCGAACGGCAACTTTCATCTTGCTCCTCAAATAATCTTGGATCTATAATTCCAGCAATAGAATGAGGCATGCAATCACTAATCCAACTCTTCAGGCTTAGATTTTCTCCAAAAGTTTCATCATTAGGCCTTCTTCCCGTAAACACCTCCATCAAGAGAATTCCATAGCTAAAGACATCACATGCTTTTGATACCAATCCTTCCCTTCCAAATTCTATAGGGGAAAAAAAAATCCCAGTTACCGAAAAGTGCATGAGACAACTAGCTTACTGCAAACCAACGAAATGAAGATAGCAGAATCAAGATACTTACCAGGAGCAATATAACCAATCGTCGCAAAGGTTTTGGTAAATGCAATGCTTTCATCATTCCCTAGAAACTTAGCGATTCCAAAATCACTGACATAGCCAACCAATTTCTCATCGATAAGTATATTACTTGGTTTCAAATCACAATGGATGACTGGAGTTAGATATTCTTGGTGAAGATAATGCAAAGCAGCAGCCACATCGATCATTATGTTCAATCTTTGCAACATATTCAAGAATAGATTAGCAGAGTGCAACCATGTTTCAAGGCTTCCGTTGGGCAAATATTCAAGCACCAAAGCCTTAAAATCATTATTGGAGCAGCATGTGATGACTTTTACCAAGTTTCGATGGCGAAGATTGCAAAACACTTGGCATTCTACATCAAAACTTTTTAAAGAATGTTCGAGCTGTAAATTAAATACTTTGACAGCCACAAGTTTTCCATCTCTCAGAATCCCTTTGTAAACTGATCTAAAACTCCCCGAGCCAAGAAGGTTGCTCTCGTTATACCCGTCTGTCGCTTGTAGAAGTTCATAATAAGAAATTCTTTCATTTTCGGGCACAACGGGAAAATTTATATCACCTGGAACCTTGCTCTTTCTTTGACATGTCAAAATGATGTATGCCAAAGCAAGGATAGCCAAACCAACTATCACTAGAGGGATCAATGTGAGCGAAAGCAACTTTTTCACATGTAATCTATGGTTTTTGTTGATTCTGCATGGGGGGACCTGAAATTTCGGATCTCCACATAGTGCATCATTTTTAACAAAAGATTCACTAGTGAAGTTTCTAAAAGGACCTCCCGAAGGAATTTCACCGGTTAAATGATTAGAAGAAACATCAAAGGCCTGTAGTGATCGCAGCGCCTCTAATGACTTGGGGATTGTGCCAATGAAGTTATTATGTGACAAATTCAAGAATGTTAAACTCAACATGTTCCCCAAGGAATCTGGTATGAATCCTTCGAGTTGGTTGCTCTCTAGTGAAAGATCTTGTAGGTTCTGTAAATTACCTAGTGAGCCAGGAATGGACCCATGTATCTGGTTCATTGACAAGTCTATTGATATTATAGCCTTCAAGTTTCCAATCTCCTCAGGCAGTGATCCATTGAAGGAATTGGAGTTAAGGTCGAGAACCATGAGATCTTTGAGCGTCCAAATGCTATTCGGAATACTCGAGGACAATAAGTTGTTATCCAGATAAAGATTCCTCAACGAAGTCATATTATAGAAACAATCTGGAATTGGTCCCGAAACTTGGTTTTGACTAAGATACAAGTCAGATAATGTGTACAAGTTGCATACTTCATAGAGAGTCCCCCCTAGTTTGTTTTGCATAAGAGACAAAGCTTGAAGGTTATTTAATTTATTTATTGTACTAGGAATAGGTCCAGTCAACTGGTTGTCATCTAAAAAAATCAAAATCAGACTACTAAGGTTGCCAATTGCATTTGGGATTGGGCCCTTAATATTGCTCATTGATGCTCCGAACTCATAAAGGTAAGTGGAGAGATTTCCAATGGAATTCGGGAGAATCCCATTCAGGTCATTCTCTCCCAAATCCAATAGTTTCAAATACTTGCACTTTGTTAAGGAGGTAATGAAATCTAATTCCAATGATCTTGTGTTACTGCTCAAGTGGTTAGCTCCAAGAGAGAGGCGCTCTAGAAGTTCAAGGTTTCCAAGGGAATTGGGAATGGAGCCAGTGAATTGGTTACCATCAAGTGACAATATGGTCAGCCTAGAGCAATTACCGATTGAAATTGGTATGACTCCAATAACATTATTTGTATCAAGTATAAGTGATTCTAGGTTAGGCATTTGATGACCAATAGTTGATGGAAGATAACCTGTGAGGTGATTTGCTCCAAGTGAAATCGCTTTCAATGTTGAGAGATTGAATATCCCAATTGGTATGGCACCACTTAAATCATTGACGCCAACATAGAAGTACTCCAATTTGTGAAGGTTGCATATTTCTTCAGGTATAACACCTATCAATTAGTAATGCTTGAATATCAATGTTAATTCACTTTCACCCCCCAGTTTAACATTCAGCGAAGCATGTCAACCGGGGGTGTAAAACATAAAATAAATATTAAAAGAATGGTATAAAATAATATGAAAAGAATTGAAGGTTCGAATGTGAATTGCTTTACTATATATATAATTATGATGAGTAAACCTGTAATAAAGAAGTTCTGGGCCAATCCAAGCCAAGTGAGCTCCGTCAAATTCCCTAATTCCTTTGGAATGGAGCCTGAAATTCTGTTATTTGTTAAATGAATCTGGTTGAGGTTATAAAGATTTCCGATCTCTCGAGGAATCACACCTGTCATTTTACAGAGTTTTGACGTGAAACTCATTTCCTACTTCAAGAAGAACCAAACAATACGACACTATGACACTTGGAAGAAAGTTGGTTGGTTTTCAATTTTCTATAATGTAACGATCCATGGGTGTAAGTATGAGTATATACTGTAAGCATATTATTCAACATTATATACCTTGTAAATTGTTGTTTCCAAGGTGCATGTATTGGAGCATCTCCAAGTTGCCAAGTTCTTTCGGTATGGTTCCACTGAAATTGTTGTATGCCAATCCCAATATCTGAAGTTGCGAACAATGAGATAAACTTGGAGGGATTGGGCCATTTATCTGATTGTAAGCTAAATAAATCCCGTTGAGATTTGGAAGGTTGCGACAAATATCAACTGGAAGATTTCCTGTCAAGTTGTTTTGGCTCAATGCAAGCACCTCCAACGTGGAGATGTTGAAGATGGAATAAGGAATTGAACCAACATGGTAATTCCCTTGGAGATCCAAAACAGTCAAGGTTTGAATATTTCCAATCTCTTCGGGAATATTTCCGGTGAGAGAATTGAGTTGAAGAGAAAGAACTTCTAAATTAGACAAGTTAGAGATAGAAGAAGGAATAATTCCACCAAAATCATTATGACTTAAATCCAAGTACTGAAGTTTAGTTCCAAACAAAGTTGTAACCGAACCACTAAAGTTGTTGTGGCTCAACCTGATGGACCTTATTCTGTGTAAACGCGACAGTTCTCCGGGCAGAGTTCCATGAAAGTAATTGCTTCTCATATCGAGAGAAACAAGAAAAGAGAGATTACCCAAATGCGGAGGAATGGTGCCCGTAAGATCCATGCCAGAAACATTTAAAGCAGTGACTCTACGATGGCGGGAGCCGCACTGAACTCCAATCCAATCACAAACGGAGGAGGATGGAGCATTAGAAGACCAATTTTTAGACATGATTTGGTGAGGATCAAAGGTAATGTGGGTTTTCAAGGCTAAGAGAGCTGATTGATCGATATCAATGTTGGTTTGTATCATGGCCATACAATAAGTAATCATCATTACACAGTGCATCACAACCAGTGCGGAGTATTTTCGATCCATCGCAAGATCAATCATACATATTGCACTATGAATATGAATTTGAAGTTGTGGATCAATTTTCCTTTTTCCTGGTGTAAAATATGTATGTTTTTGTGCAATATATAGTGGACAGATTTGAATGTTGCTAGATAATTCAAATGACGCGTACTTTCCACAATGCAAGTGTCATTTAATTTCACTAAAGTTAAGAAAGTCAATGTCTGAATTACTTAATGGAAAATTTTCCAAGCTGTGTGTTAGCGCTAGTAACCACCAAACATGTTGGAATTCTGGCTGGGATTGAATTCCAACATATAAGTGGACTGCACTGAATTGATCCAATGGAATTAATTTTTTTTTTATTTTTTTTGGAGAACCATCCAATGGAATTAGTGGGAGAGTCAAGTCTTTTTGGCAGTACTTCTATCTTTCCCACTGAATCAGACTTACTTAGTTTGCAATTGACTTGATATTGCATTTCGAGGAAGCCTTCAAATCCACATCGATTGCTTTGCTAGCCATATATCTCATAGCAGGATTACAAACAAAACAGTGATTTGGGGTATGTTCTTTCCTGGAAAAAAATGGCGGTTATACTCAAAACGGATATCACATACTAACTATGTCGTTAAAAAAAAAAAATCAACATTAAATTTTGAGATTTGTATTAAAAAACATTACAAGTTTTAATACTCAGTCAAAACAAATTTTTTTTGGTACATATGGAATAATTGTTAAAGGCTCTATGGGAAACATGGAGTTAGATTAATTGTAAGGAGTCGCAGCCTCTTCAGAAAATTGTGGCCAACTCTAATGGTTGAGAAAATTTCAAAATTGCGTTAGTGCTAGTAACCATCACTGTAAAATAGAAAACCTAAAAATCACAAAAAAAAAAGGGAGAAAAGAAAAAAGAAAGAAAAGACACCCACGATCACTACATAGAAGTGGGCACTGGGAAGACTCACTGATCCATGGAAGTCCAGTTTTTGAGAGGATCGTCCCCAGAATTTGATGTTTTTAAACGCCGGTCCCTCGCTGATAAATCTAGCAAACATATCATATTCAAAACTTAATGAATAAAATTTTTTTTAAGTGACATCAACACAAATATGGACCAGATTTGCAATTCCCATTCCAAGACAAAAAATCGATCTAATTTCTAGGTTGTCCTTGCATATGAAATAGAGAACATCGATGATGAATGATTTTTATTTTTTGTTTTATTTTTTTTTTTTAAACCCAAAATCTCATTTCCCACCCCAAAAGAGAGCCGCGATCTCTTAACCTTAAACATATCTACTGAAGTTTAGCACGCAGGCTAGAACCTATCTAGTTGAGGAAAACTTTTACAACAAGAAGAAAGCCAACAAATGCCTTGCAAGGGTTTCTGATTTACAATACGTTGCTATTTATATAACCCTTAATTATCCTAAAATTCCTATAACTTGGGGTCATTTGATCCTAATTGACCAATATTGTATTTGTCAAGTCCTATTACTTCTTTTTCACTTTTCCATCCGTTGACTGTTAAAAGGTTATTTTTGTCAAAAAGAAACTCTCTTTCTTATATTATTATCCTGATTTTTTTTTTTTGGGATTCTTTGAACATTATTTCATTTTTTTTCCCTTTATTTTACTTCAATTCCTTTCTAAAAATTACTTCAAAAATTAACATCTTTCTCCTCTTCTATTTCCTTTAATTTATTCCTGAATAAATTATTTCCAAGATATAATTTGAATTATCATTGTTTAAAACTACCATTACTTTAACTCAGAGGCGGAGCCAAGCCCCCAATAGTAGGTGGGGCAAACAAGATATATGCAAATCTTGCTGGGGCAAGACTGAAAATGTTTTAAAATTTAGTAGTACATTTTATAATTTAATACTATATAAGGGATATTTTAAAAATTTTGAGTTGGGGCGGCTATAACCTGCCTCCGCCCCTGCTTTAACTAAAAAAATAGTAAATATTCCAAAAAGTAAAAAATTTAAAAAACATGTTTCTCCAGCTCCAGCCATCTCTTCATCACCTAACAACACGGCACCACCACCACCAGAAAAAAATAAATAAAAAAGGGATACATGCACATATTTTTCGGCTATATATTGTGGAAAGTTAAGGACCAAATATTTCCTTTTTTTAATAAAAATAATTGAAGAAAAAAGAAAGAAGAAACAAAGAATGAGAAAAAGTAAGAAGAATGATATTGACAAATCCAATACCAAAATCAATCAGGCACCAAAATTAAATTTTGTAACGTCCTATGCTGCCAAACTTGAGAAATGTATTAACCACAACAACTACGTATTAATTTCACAGCATATTTTATTGGACTTATTACACAATATACAATATAGTGTCTAGAGTACAATTTATATGTTGAACTCCACGAAATTCAACATATCTATATCTTTGAACTTCATGAGTAAAACCTTAAGCTTATAGTGAGCCTTTCATAATTGGTAAGTTTTTAAAGACGATGAAGACCAATTCCATGATCACACACGCATCCTAGTATCAATTCATAAACTCCTTTAACAATTTCGGAGCTGTAACTTTTTTTAATTTTTTATTTGCTGGCTTAACTCCTTTAAGTACTCTTGTCTATGCTTTATTCTCTAATAATTTATTCTCCCTTTTTTCTTCGTAAGGATTTCTCCTTCACCTTTGATTTGAATGATTGATCTTATGATAGTGTGGCTCATGTTATCGAAGCATCTGAAAAATCTATTGCGCATAACCATAACAAGCGTAAATTTTATTTTTGTAATATTGTTATCTCTTTCTTATTCTTATCTATCCTTCACCATATCTCTCAAATGTAGCATGTCCTTATGGTGTTCAAAAATTGTTTCTGTAATTTTTTTTTTTTTCATTTTGTTGTATTTTATTTTTTGCGGGTTTAGCTACGTATATAGGTGGCGGGCTCAGCAGACGTTAATTTAGTTCTATGAACAAGTAAAAATTTTACCGTAAATTTATACAGAATGTTTTATTTGCATCTTCATAAACACAAATTTCAGTCATCTTCAAAAATGATTCCCCACCCCCAAAAGGAAAAACTCCGAAATGATTGCTTCAAGTAGTTCCGGCCGGCCGGGTTCTCGGTTCACCAAGGAATCGAAGTAGGAAATCTAACTTCCGGAAAATGGAACACCAGTAAAATAGTTACTTCTAAGAAATAGCCGCTTAAGAAACTCAAGGTTTTGAAGTGACTTTGGAATCGAGCCAGTCAGTTGGTTTACTGAAAGATCTAATTCGACAAGGCTGGAGCAGTTCCCTACTGAAGCTGGAATTGAGCCTGTAAAATGGTTCTGACCAAGATACAGCTGTTGTAAATTTCCCAGGTTTTGAATCGACGTCGGAATCGCGCCGGTCATTTGGTTTACCGTAAGATACATACGGTTGAGGCTAGAGCAGTTCCCTATTGAAGGTGGTATTACTCCATGAATTTTATTTCTGCTGAGATAAATTTCTTCTAAATATGGCGATTGATGACAAGCATCGGATGGGAGTTGGCCCGTAAACTGATTAACTCCCATGTATATGGAAATCAATGTTGAGATATTGAAAATCCCAGCTGGTATGGTGCCATTTAAGGCCATGAATGCTGCATTAAGATACTCCAATTCGTGAAGATTGCCAATTTCCTCAGGTATTGCACCTAATATATTTGGTAAGTTAGTGATTAGATATTAGAAAACTCAAAATTACTATGAATAAAAGATGGATATGGATTGAACTCAAATGGTGAATATATGCATACCTGTTAATAAATTACCAGATAATCCAATGTTTACAAGCTTGGTCCAATTCCCTATTCCCTTCGGGATCGAGCCTGAAATTTGGTTGTTGTATATGGTAAACTGCTCCAGGTTATGAAGATTGCCCATCTCTTCCGGAACCCCACCTATCATTTTTAAAGTGTCTTTTAAGTAGTAACAAGTCTTTGTTCCAATTGAAAAGGTGTAGTAGTATGAATCTAGGAAATGACGGAAGCAATTACATATGATGGAATATATGGTAGAATGATATGGTTAACATCGTACCTTCTAGATTGTTGAATCCGAGGTGTAAGTGTTGCAGCATCTCCAAGTTGCCTAGTTCTTTTGGTATGGACCCACTAAAATTGTTGTAGGACAATGATAATATGTGAAGTTGCGAACAACTAGATAAGCTTGGAGGGATTAGGCCATTCAAATGGTTGTGAGAAAAATAAATCCCAATGAGATTTGGGAGATGGCGACAAATGTCTTCCGGAAGACTTCCTGTCATGTTATTCTGTGTCAAATGAATATGCTCCAATGTTGAGATGTTGAAGATGGAGTTGGGTATGGGACCAATAAGGGAGTTGAAATTGAGGTTTACAATAGTCAATTTTCGGAGATTTCCAATCTCTTGCGGAATCATTCCTTGGAGGGAATTACGTTTGAAATTCAGAACTTGTAAGTTTGACAGTTTAGATATAGAAGAAGGGATAGTTCCATCAAAATGGTTATAATTCAAAGCGAGGACTTGCAGTTTTGGACCAAACCATGTCGGGATTGTTCCGCTGAAGTTGTTGCTGCCCAACCTGATAAACCTTATTCTTCGTAACCCCGACAACTCTCGAGGCAGAGTTCCATGGAAATGGTTATTTCCCATGTCTAGAGAAACAAGAAAGGAGAGATTACCCAAATGTGGTGGAACGGTTCCCGTGAGATTCATGCCTGAAATATCTAAAGCAGTGACTCTACGGTGGAATGGCCCGCACCGGACTCCAATCCAGCCACAAACAGAGGAAGACAGAGAAGAAGATGACCAGTTTTTGGACAAAATTTGGTGAGGGTCAGAGGTGATGTGGTTTTTCAAGGCTAGAAGAGCTGAGTGATCTGTATCAATGTTGGTTTGTTTCATGGCCAAGCAGTAAGTACTCATCAGTACTAGACCATTCACCAAAACAAGTGCAAAGTCTCTTTGGTCCATAGCAAGATCAACCACAAAGAATCTTGATGAATTTGCTTGCAAAGAAGATTCATTTTATGTTGCAGAGTATACGTATGGCCAGAGAGTTCACATCCGAGAAATTTCCAATATGTAAGTACTGTTATTAACTTATTCACGGAAACTCGTTTTAGTTGTTACCAAGTGTAGTAAGTACTTGACCTTGTGCGCAAATTGATCCCAAATGTCATTATGTAGAGTGGAAAAGTCGTCTTTGGTTCTTACACTAGCCTGAAATAATAATAATTTTAGGCTAGGCTCTATATGTATATGGCCATTACCAGGATCTCCATATATATATATATATATATATATATATATATATATATATATATATATATGGTCCACTATACCTTTAGCAAAAAGATATGGACTCGTCTTGAATGATTTACACGGATTTAGTTTTATGCAAAATTGCTGGATTCTTTTTACAGAAATGAAAGGTGTCGGTCAGTACCATGTGAACAATGAAATTTCCACAGGGCATGTACGAGGATTTAACGGGTATGCCAGAGTTGACTTGAGTTGTGTTGGTGTGGAAGAAAAAGGATGCCCAAAGGCAAAATGCTATTAAAAAACATTGGGAAGGGGCTGCTTTGTTTTTTGACTGGGAACTCAAAAGATGGAAGGAAAGTGATGAACACACTTATTTTTAATAATGCAACTAGCTGGTTGGTTT
Source organism: Oldenlandia corymbosa var. corymbosa (assembly GCA_949775105.1). Classification (NCBI taxonomy): domain Eukaryota; kingdom Viridiplantae; phylum Streptophyta; class Magnoliopsida; order Gentianales; family Rubiaceae; genus Oldenlandia; species Oldenlandia corymbosa. Next base: position 5,630,850 of record OX459119.1, on the reverse strand, counting down.
TGTTTATCAAAATCAACTTGCTTTTTGCCGGTTATTAGAAGAAGAGTTAGTACTTATTTGAACGTCATCTTACATTTTATTCTGCCACTTAAAAGTAGAAAGTGTTTTACGTTGAAAACTAAATGGGAAATGAAAATATTTTTTGGATGGTATTTTGAGCAAAAAAACAATTAAATACTGTCAATTATAGTTACTGCAAAGAAGAACTTTTCCAAAAACAATCACTCAACAACGGAATCCTGTCAAATTTGTCACTGAACTATTTGTAGTTCTAAAATGGTCATTACACTAACAAAAAAAGTTTAGAATTTAAAATGTAAATCAGAAAGTTGTTTGGATGATATTTTCTTTTCCATTCGGTTTTGTATTTAAGAAGTAAAATGAGTTAAAATATAAAATGAGTGGACATCCAACAAGACTTTACTTTTTCATACAGTACAAATTTTCAACAAAAAGTTTTTCATATGAATATAATATACATAACTAGCGTCGTCACAGATCGGGCCATTGTCCGAGCAAGATTAATTATGTGTTAATTAGTATATAAGTGAAAAACAAATGATAGTATTTTCATGATAATATTAACTCATGATCCATTTCCATATATCCCACACAAAAAGTAAAACCACCCGAAGAAGTCCAGCTAGATTAATAATGTGTTAATTCTGTGCAAGATGGTGCTTTGAAAATCTGGACAAAAATAAATTAATTTCAGAATTTCAGTTTCTTGTCTGAATCAATTACATCATCAATATTTCTTGTTTTTAGCATGCCCGATTATACATTTTGAAGAAGTTTGAGTTTCATTTTATTGAGGGATGGAAACACATCTATCATACTAACTCTGTCTTTGGGAGATTCACAAACACATTTCAATGCCAGTTCCATGATTGATGATAAACACTCCAGCTTTTCAGCAAGATGTTCTTCGGTTGGAGTTAATAAGTTGGCATCTATGACTGCAAGGATTGAATCAGCTACCATTGCATTGTTTACCCAAGTTTTCAAGTTTAAATCCCCACTGAACATTTCATCACTTGGCCTTTTTCTTGTGAACACTTCCATGAGCATGATTCCGTAGCTGTAAACGTCGCATCTTCTTGATATCAATCCTTCGGTTCCATACTCTACAACAAACATCGAACGGCAAATATAAACACACTGCATACTGATTAACAAATGAAGTTGTAACAATACAAAATAATTAAGAGATGGCGACCATGAGTTAGTCACCTGGTGCTATGTAGCCAATTGTGGCAAAGGTCTTGGTTAACGCCATACTTTCCTCTTTGGACGACATTTTTGCGATGCCAAAATCACTTACATGGGCAACCATGTCTTCATCCAGTAGGACATTGCTTGGTTTTAGATCACAATGGATCACCGTTGTTGTGTATTCGTGATGAAGGTAGTGTAACGCACTTGCCACATCTATCATTATGTCCAATCTCTGAATGATTGTTAGGAAATGGTTATGGGAATACAACCACGTCTCAAGACTATCATTACTCATGTATTGAAGTACCAATGCCTTGAAATCATGGTTAGAGCAGCTACTGATGACCTTAACAATATTTCGATGGCGAACATTCCTAAATATGTCACATTCAACATCAAAACTCTTGAATGCTTCTGCAACTTGAAACTTGAATACTTTCACTGCAATGAACCTTCCATCTACAAGAATCCCTTTATAAACAGATCCAAAGGTCCCTGAGCCGAGCAAATTGCTTTCATCAAGTCTACCAGTTGCTTGAAGAACTTCATAGTATGAAATTCTTTCTTGTGTTGGTACCACAATTGTGCTTTCTCGAGAAGGTTTAGACTTCTTCCGACATCTCCTTAATGCAAATGCTAAGGCCAAAACTACAAGAGTAGCAATCCCAATTGGAATGATAATATACATACGCACCTTTTTTACTCTTGGCTTGTGTAAGGAAATTTTTGGGCATAGAGGAACTTGGAATTTAGGATCTCCACATAGTGCATCATTGTTAGAGAAGTATTCACTCGTGAATTTTCTGAAGGGTCCTTCAGAAGGGATTTCACCCACCAAATGATTAGATGAAACATCAAAGACATGGAGAGATAGAAGGTTCTCCAATGATTTGGGGATCGAACCTGAGAGGTTATTATGTGACAAGTTCATGGATGTTAAACTCCACATTTTCCCACATGATTCTGGTATTGATCCTTCTAGTAAGTTGTTTGCTAAAGAAAGGTTTTGCAGGTATTGCAATCCATCTAATGTGCTCGGAATGGCCCCAGAAATTTGGTTCATGGACAGGTCCATTGAGATAAGAGCCTTCAAGTTTCCAATATCAACATGCAGTGAACCGTTGAAGGAGTTGGAGGCAAGGTCGAGAACAACTATATCTTTTAGCTTCCAAATGTTTGTAGGAATACTTGAGGTCAATAAGTTGTAACTCAGGTTAAGATTCCTTAGAGAAGTCATACTGCCGAAACAACCTGGAATTGGCCCCGAAATTTGGTTCCCACTTAGATACAAGTTAGCTAAACTGTGCATGTCGCAAAATTTGTCCAGAGTTCCCCCTAGTTTGTTTTGCATAAGAGACAGCTCTTGAAGGTTTTTTAATTCCTGAATTGTACTCGGAATAGATCCAGTGAGTTGGTTGTCATTCAGGTCAATTAGGTATAGGCCACTTAGATTGCCAATTAGATTGGGTATTGGACCTTTGATTTCATTCACTGATGCTGTGAATTCTTTAAAGGAAATGGAAAAATTCCCAACGGAATTTGGGAGAATTCCGTCTAGTGCATTCTCATCTATATTTAGAACCTTTAAAGACTTGCAGTTTGTTAAAGAAGTAAGGAAATCTAGCTCCAATGATGTTGGATCATTGCTCAAATGGTTAGTCGAAAGAGATAGCATTACTAGACCCTCAAGGTTTCCAAGGGAGTTGGGAATTGAGCCAGTGAATTGGTTTGCTTCAATAGTAAGAGCGAACAACTTAGAGCAATTTCCAAAGGAAACTGGTATAACTCCACTAATGTTATTTGATCCAAGTTCAAGACGTTCTAGATTAGGCATTTGATAACCAATATTTGATGGAAGATTGCATGTGATGTGATTAACTGGAAGTATAACCTCAATTAAAGTTGAGAGGTTGAATATCCCAGCTGGTAAGCAGCCATTTAACATGTTGAAGCCAGCCTCAAGTAGTTCCAGTTTTTGAAGGTTGCATATTTCTTCAGGCACCTCACCTAATTGAATTAGTGATTAATGCTTTAATATTATTACTGTTCATGTCTTCTTTTCCCTTGAACAACTTGGATTTATTGTTCTGTTTGAATTTTTAATTTTAGTTCAATTTGAATTAAAAATAAAAATCTAAACTGGAGAATATATAATTTCGGGACGAAGTGAGTATTAAATTGAGAGTATACCTGTCAAGTAATTTTCGCCCAATCTAAGTCTGGTAAGCATGGTCAAGTTTCCTAGTTCCTTAGGAATGGACCCCGAAATCTTGTTGGTGTTTACATAAAAATTTTGGAGATTATGAAGATTGCCAATCTCTCGGGGAATCACACCTATCATTTGTCCGGGGTATTTAATATGAAAATCTTAACAACTTACTAAAAAAGAAAAAGAAGAAAAAAAAAACCATAACCATCCAGACACGTGAAAAAATAAAATTCATTCACGGAAATAAATTAAATCACGCGAGAAAGTACCAACGTTGTACCTGTTAAATGATGATTGCTTCCAAGGTCTAATGATTTCAGCATCTGCAAGTTGCCAATTTGTTTTGGTATGGATCCATTAAATGTGTTGTATGACAATGAAAGTATCTGAAGTTGAGAACAAAAGCACAGACTTGGAGGAATTTGGCCACTTAATTGGTTGCCAGATAAATCAATCTCTTTAAGATTTGGAAGGTGGTGGCAAATATCATTCGGAAGAAATCCTGTCAAGTTATTGTACGTCAAATGAACAATCTCCAACGTAGGAATGTTGAAGATGGAGGAGGGAATGGAACCAACAAGATAATTATTTTCAAAACTCAGCTCTGCCATCTTCTGGAGATTTCCAACCTCTTCAGGTATTATTCCCGTGAGGGAATTACTGCCCAAATTAAGGTAAGTGAGGTTTGTCAGATTTCCTATTTCTTTTGGAATTAAGCCTGAAACTCGGTTTCGTTCTATGCCAAGCCGTTCAAGATTACGAAGATTGCCAATCTCTCTGGGGATCTCACCTACATCAGTTGTGAAGAGTTTTTATGCAAAAAAAAATAAAAAATTCCACTAAAAAAAGGCACCAGTGACAATTGCCGCAATAAATGCAATGATTTATGTTAAATACTCCTGTGCAAACCATTGGAGAATTAATAAGTACGGTGGCAAGAACATTAATCAACATACCGTACCTTGTAAATTGTTGCCTCCCATGTATAATTCTTCCAGCATGTCCAAGTTGCTGAGTTCTTTTGGGATGAATCCACTGAAATTGTTATATGACAATGACAGGATCTGAAGTTGGAAACAATGCGATATACTTGGAGGGATCGTTCCATTGAACTGGTTATAAGCGAAATGAATCTCTGTGAGATTTGGGAGATCATTGTGACAAATATCAACCGGAAGACTTCCAGTCAAGTTATTGAATGTCAAACCAACCTGCTCCAACGTAGAGATGTTGAAGATGGAAGAAGGGATGGATCCAACAAGATAATTATCTTCAAGGTTCAAAACTGTTAGCCTTTGGAGATTCCCCATCTCTCCAGGAATATTTCCAGTAAGAGCATTGCTTTGAAGATTCAAAATCTCTAAATTTGAAAGATGGGATATGGAGGACGGGATAGATCCACCAAAATAGTTGAACCCCAAAGACAAGATTTGAAGGTTTGGTGCGAACCATGTAGGAACTGGTCCGCTGAAGTTGTTATTGTCCAACATGATAAACCTTATTCTACGTAATCGGGACGATTCTGGAGGCAGAGTTCCGTGAAAATAGTTATCTGTCATATCGAGAGCAGTAAGAAATGAGAGATTACCCAAATGTGGTGGAATGGTGCCCGTAAGATCCATGCCGGAAACATTTAAAGCAATGACTCTCCGGTGGCGGGAGCCGCACTGAACTCCAATCCAATCACAAACAGAGGAGGATGGAGCATTAGACAACCAGTTTTTAGATAAGATTTGGTGAGGGTCAGAGGTAATGTGGTTTTTCAAGGCTAAGAGAGCTGATTGATCAGTATCAATGTTGGTTTGTATCAGGGCCATGCAACAAGTAATCATCGTTACACAATGTATCAAAATGAGTTCAAAGAATTTTCGATCCATTGTTTCAAATATGGATTCTCAAGGTATTGATGAATTCGTTTGCTAATCAAGAGGAGTATAATTTTGCAGATATTTGTATACACATTTGGTTGTGCCTAGAGTTGACATATCAAATTAGGACGGTGTCATTTTACATAAGTCAAGGTAATGAATGAATGAAAGGAGAAACTTCAAATTTGTTTACTTTGTGCCAGCAGCCTTCATCTCATAAGCCTAGACATAGTTAGTCAACGTAATAATTCAGATCCAAAATTCAACTTACTTAATTTAGTCGTCTAGGTACAGAGTACAGGACTTTGCACTTCAGTAGCAATAAGTCAATAAGCCATCTCGGCTAACCGTAATCGCCAGACACCATTGTTAATATAATGAGGTGACAATTTGAAATTTCCCCATTGTCGTCTTGAAGGCTTTTTTTTTTTTTTCACAAATGCTACAGAAACCAGACACCCCCGAGCTTCCCACAGCTCATGCTTTGCTAATTGTGAAAAATTCATCGTAATAGATGTACTCTTTTTGTCCCAAATTAAAAATATTAGTAGTATGTCCGCACGTTGTACAGATTTTTTTACTATATTTTTGATTAACATTAATATACCATTATTTTCTATGAAAAGAGTCATATGTTTTACTTTTTCGTTTTTTGGTTTATTAGGTATTCGGAGTCCAAATTCAAGAGTGTTATATGATTTTTGTTTCGTTTTTGGTATATAGTACATCTGGTGTTTGAAATCATTGTTCTAGCTAATCCGTTTTCGAATCGGATAGGTCACTTTTGGAAGACAAACATCTCCCAACAATCATTACTACATGCCCATGCACAGATTTAATCATGAATTATAGTTAACTTGGTCCAATACTGTGACCACTTTGATCAAGTACTTCTTAGCCATATAGAGTATTTTAAAATACAAATTAATATGTTCAACTATCTAATATGCTTCTTGTTTAGGAGTGATAGTATATCAAAAAAAAATTCTAAATACGAATTAATATGATCAATTGTCTACTATCCCAGTTTTTTAGGGATGTAATTAAGTATATAAAAGTTATTTTCAACAGAAGAAATTAAATCATGTATATTCTTAAAATATATTGGCTGAAAAACATATATTGTTTACTTATAGTAATTGAATTAAATATTATAAATAATCTTTTTTTAGGCATAAAGTAAAAAAAAGAAAAGAAAATTCCAACAACAGTAAATAAAGCACAAAAAATAGGGGAGAAAAACCATGACAAAAAACAAAACTAATAAATAATTTTGAAATACTTATCCATACTCCAAACTTTTTCCTTAGATTTTTTTTAATAGCAAAATAGGTTGTGTCTGGCGGGTGCAAGACCTATTTTATTTATCTGGACTCATAACTTTTTCCATAGTTATGCAATTAAAATCTTTTTATTTTTAGAAAATATATCAAATAAAATTATTTAAAAAAAATATTAGTATATGTATGATGTGTCTAAACTTGATTTCAAATTGTATTCGTAATATAATGATTTTGCAACTAATCTTTATATTTTTTACAACTATCTTTTTTATTTTTGAAAAATATATCAAACAGAATTATTTAAAATAATACTAATATACATTTAATGTATCTAGACTTAGTTTTGAATTGTATTCGTAATATAATGATCCGTTAACTAATTTCTTTATTTTTGTAAGTTATCTCTTTTTATTTTTAGAAATACATCAAATAAAATGTTTTGAGAAATAATATTAATCTACATTTAATGAATCCAAAATTGATTTTCAAATTGTATTCATAATATAATTATTTGTAACTAATCTCCTTTTATTCTTTTAAATTAATCTCCTTTTTTTTTGAAAAATATATTAAATGGAATAATCTGTAAAATATTAGTAACCTATCTTGTATGTATGCAGACTTAGTTTTGAATTGTATTTGTAGTATAATTATTTAGTAACTAATCTCTTTTTATTTTTGAAAAATATATCAAATAGAATAATATGAAATATAATATAAACATACGTTTAGTTTAGCCAGACTTAGTTTCGTATTGTATTCGGTGTATAATTATTTTGGTAAAAAATATTTTTTTTTGTTATTGGTATCTAATTTATTTTTATTTTTGGAAAATATATCAAATAGAATCATCAGAAAAATATTATCAACTTATGTTTAATGTATCTAGACCTAGTTTTGAATTATACTGTATAATTATTTGGTAAATAATCTCTTCATTGGTAAGTAGTCTTTTTTATTTATGAAAAATATACCAATCATCTAAAAAATAATATTAACATACTTGTAATGTAGGTAGACTTGGTTTAAAATTGTATTCGTAATATAGTTATTTGGTAACTAATATCTTTTAATTTTTGGAAAATATATCAAACAGAATCATCTGAAAATTAATATTAACTTACGTTTAATGTAACCAGACTTAGTTTCAAACTGTATTCTTGATACAATTATTTATTTGATCATTAATATTTTCTTATGTCATATATTTGTATTGGTAATGGAGTATCTCACAAGATGTTTGAAAATGGAGGCAAATAAGGATGGTTTTGTTAAACATCCCTACTGTGAGGAGGTGAATGTCACATCATTAAGCTTTCCTGATGATTTACTAATATTCTGTGGAGCTGAGATATGAACTATCAGGAAGGTTAAAGCCAATTTGGAACATTTTGCAAGCACCACTGGCCTTAGAATAAATGAAGGGAAGTCTAATCTATTCTTTGGTAGATCAGGTGGTAAGATACAGATGATGGTTAGATAGTTGATGGAATTTGATGTAGGGACCTTTCCAATGAAGTATTTAGGGCTTCCTGTGGCTCCAACTTCATGGAATAAAGCAGATTACCAATACTTGGTTGACAAGGTAACTGCCAGGATCAAAAGTTGAGAATCTAGACACCTTTCTTATGCAGGAAGAACAGTATTAATCAATGTTGTTCTCTTGACACTCCCGAGCTATTGGGCAAGCATTTTCCTCATTCCACGGTCTGTTATAGCACAAATAACTTCTTGTTGTTGGAAGTTCTCATGGGGAAAAAAAGAATCTGACAAATGTGTTCCTTTAGTAGCCTGGAATGATCTCTGCTATAGAAGGATAGAAGGAGGAGGACTGAATATCAAAGAGCCTGGTGCTTGGAACAAAGCTTTGTTGGGTAAGAAATTATGGGATTTGGAGTTAAAAAAGGACAGTCTTTGGATCAGATGGATGCATATCTACTACTTAAAAGGTAGAAGCATTTGGAATTATGATCCTCCACAAGACTGTAGCTAGCATTGGAGGAAGTTGATGAAAGCTTAAAGATGATCTAAAAGGTATAGTTGTGAATGGACAATGGATAGGAAATGCTGGTAAACCAGATGATACAAGAAGTGGTTGTAAATGGATCAGAGGGAGCAGAGAAAAGTTCAAACCAGCAGCAATCTATTAGAGTAAGTTCTCTATTCCAAAGTACGGTTTTGTCTCATGGTTAGCATGAAGAGGGAGGCTACTCACTAAAGACAGACTGAGGAATATGAAGATTACTGTCAATGATCAGAATTGTATTTTGTGTAAGGAAGAGGATAAAATAGTTAGTCACTTGTTCTTCAAATGTTCATATACTCAGGAATTGATGACATTGATCAATCAGTGGTTAGGAGTTAGAACTGCAATCACGAACCTGAATGCTGCAAGACTGCTGCACATGTGGAATTATTAGGCTGTCAAAAGGAAAGTATTATTTGCCTGCTTGAATGTATCATACTTGGAGTGAAAGGAGTATGAGGCTGTTTCAGCAGAAAGAAGAGTTGGTTGAGGCAAGAGCAAAGAGAATCTAGCAAGAGGTGAAATGGAGAATAGTTCATTTGTATAGAAATGGTAGTGGAGATGATATTTGATTTTTGGATAGTCTAGGTATTTTGATAGCTTGAGCATACATTGTACATTTGGTTCTTCAAAATGGAATGAAATTCACAGTATACCAAAAAAAAAAAAAACCAAAGTCATCATCTTTGTTCATTTTGAACAAGATGCACAAACTCTTCCTCACCCCACAACCATTGATTCTTCTTGCATAAGCAAAGACACATATTCATCACACTTATTCACACAATGGCTACTTTGTTCATCTTCAGAGATGGAATAATGCTCTTCTTCTTGGTCACAGTGCAAACAAACTAACAAAAGATGGACACTTAATTTTTTATACTGATTAGCCATCTTCTTATTCTGCAGAACAATACTACGTATGTATCTAACTTAAATGTTCAGATTCTCATTTGCAGATGGGATTTGGAAGATAAAGAAACAGAGATAGCCTCTGAGAAAATGACTTAAGCCTTCTCCCTTCCTTCCCACCTCTCTCTCCCTCAGAGCAAAAGAAGATGAGCTGCTGGAACCAATAATAATACTTGAATGATAAAGTTTTGTCTCTCGAATTCCCATACTCTGCTCGAATGAGAATCACTTGATTCTCATATACCTCCAAATCACACATTGTTCATGGTCCATTATAATAATAATAATAATAATAATAATAATAATATTATTATTATTATTATTATTATTATTATTATTATTATTATTATTATTATTATTATTATTATTATTATTATATGTCAAAGTATATATGTATTTTGCATTCCCATCTCAAAACCAATTGGCAATAAGTAGGGTGGTCTTTGGAACTTATATACGGAGTCACTTCTTTTCACGGTGGCAATGTGGGACAAGATTATACACCTTAACACTCTCCCTCAAGTCGAATAGTTCTTTGAATTTTTTGCCCAATGGACTTGGATCAGAACAAGAACAGAATAGCTCACGAGTCAACACTTAAGTGGGAGAAAGCCGGTTATATCGCTGGATCAGTCTACAACAATCCCACGAGTCAAAGTTCAAGTGGGGGAAAAGCCAGTTATACCGTTGGATCGGTCCACAACAAGCCCACGAGTGAACATTCAAGTGGAAGAATATAAAGTCACCACATGTCACCTCCGGCCCAGAACAACACCACATATCCAGACCACTCTGATACCATGTCAAAAAAAAAAGTACTTTGGACTCCCATCTCAAAACCAATTGACAATGAGTGGGTGGCCTTTGGTACTTATATACTGAGTCATTTCTCTTCACGGTAGCAATGTGGGACAAGATTATACACCTTAACATAAAAATAATTAATAATAATAATAATAATAATAATAATAAGTCTTTTACTTTGAACCTTGTTTAATTATGCTTTCATAGAAATAATGTTAGGATATGATCTTTAGGTACGGTCCTGGTATTTTTAATTACAAAGAAAAAAAACAGCTTCTCCTTGGACCTTGCATGTATATAGTAAATAGATAGATGCGTAATACATCTCACATTTTCTTTCTTCTTTTTTTTTTTTGGTTGGTTTTCGGTTTCAGAAGAAAATGGGTATTAGATTATTAGAAATAAAAGTGAACATAAACTAAAGAGGTAAAAGACTACATCATGTTCCTTTTTGTAGGCTTAGATACATTCTTGATAAGTATAGTAAGGTAATTAATTTTATCTAAATATTAAAGATAAAATAATAATCTCTAAGACTCATTGTTAAGACCTATCTCTTTTGTTCCTTTTAACATTCCCTCACAAACTGAGCCGGCGTTGAAGGTCCGAAGGCTCGGTTTGTTGTAGCATGATGCAATTTGTTGTAAAAGGGAATCCCTTGTGAGGGTATAACTGTTGTGATTGCTGAAAGGCTGATTCTGAAAATATTATTGTTGCAATTGTTGTAATTTCTGAGACGTGAATGCTGAGTTGGTTGTGGAGGTCTTGAATTGTGGACCAAAACTTGTGAGGAGACGGTCAGATCTTTTTTGTAGCAAGACTGTCACACGATCTTTTGAAAGTGTGAATGTGATCTCCGATGAACATGTTGTCATCTTTGTGGAGATACGGGAGTTGTTTTGTGTAAATATCCTTGCTTGAGAAACCTGCATTTTTAGTGCTTCTAAGAAGAAAATGTGTGTCAAAACTAATGACAAGTACAAAGAATTTTTTGAACTTTTGCCATAATTGAAACTTTTGAATGGATTCAGAAGAGGTCTTTTTGTTTTGGTGGTGGTTTTTGGAAGGATTTTTTTTTTTTTTTTTGGTGGAGGTATGAAACGTTAGTGGACAAAAATGCGGAAGCCATAATTGATGGACAGTGATGTAGTGTTATTCAAATGAAGAAGAAAAATAATAAAAGAAAAACAAATCAAACACAGGATAGAACCTGCTCTGATACCAAGAAAAAAATTGGTATTAGATTATTAGAAATAAAAGTGAACATAAACTAAAGAGGTGAAATTCCAGCATGGATCAAGTACATGGTGTTCCTTTTTATAGGCTTAGATACATTTCTTTATAAGTATAATAAGGTAACTAATTTTATCTAAGTATGAAAGATAAAATAGTAATCTTTAAGACTCATTGTTAAGACTTATCTCTTTTGCTCCTAATCTTTAACAGTTTTGCGGAACTATATAATACATCTCACATTTTCAGTATCATCCCTTTTACCCTATTAAAGCAGAATACATGATGTTGATGTGGCAATTACTTATTAAAAAATTTTGGCTCCAAATGCACCATATTGCTTTAACCATTCTGCCACATGTCATCTTTTTTTTTAAAAAAAAAAAACTTCTTATCCGGAAAAACAAAATCTAATTTACAAAAATAGCTACATAATTTTAACTCTTAACACTTATCATTTATCAATTAAATTAAGATATGATTTAAATTTGTCCATAAACTTATCTCTTTTATTACGCCACATTCTTTTGTATGATTTCTGCATCGGTGTACTTTTCAATATTTTTTCTCCTTTTGCAGATGATTTTTTTATTTTTATTTTTATTTTTGGTTAAAAAAGGAAAAAAATAAATGTGTAGCTATTTTATTTTTTCCAAATCAAAAATTTATTTATCTATTAACACAAAATTAAATTAGAGGGGGCGCCCGGGCATTTGTCTGGGCCAAGCATCTAGTTATTTTATTAAATCCACATCTAACAAACTCCTTCAGGTTTAACTTAGCGTCCCATAATATATTGAAGAAGTTTGAGTTTGATTTTGTTGAGGGACGGACGCACTTCAGTCATGCTAACTCTTTCTTTAGGAAATTCACAAACGCATTTCAGATCTAACTCCATATATAAGTGATGATATACACTCCAGCTTTTCAACAGAATGTTCTTCTGTTGGAGTCAATAATTTGGCATCTTTTACTCCAATGACTGAATCTGGCAATGCTTTAATTGTTCATCCCAGTTTTCAAGTTCAAATCTCCATTAAACAATTCGTTATTTGGCCTTCTCCTCGAGAACACTTTTCTAACGAGGTACAATATCTGAAGATTCTCAAAATTTGGCCCTGGAAATCATCGTATGATGATTAAAAAAAAAATTTTTCAGGCCTGGAAGATTTCCCATCTCTGCCGGGATTAGTGAAGTTAGTTGTAAGTTGTAACATTCAGGACTTCTAATTTTGTCAGACCCATGTTTGCAATGTTTAATTCAGAAACTCCGCAATGGGGAAAGCCACATAACCTTGCACTCCAATCCAATTACAAGCAAAGGAAGAAGCAGAATTACAAGAATAAGTTTCAATAGAAAAGGTTTGATTAGTGTTTGTAGTGATGCAAACTTTCTTGGTAAAAAGGGCTGCTTGATCCGTCGCGAAGTTTGACAATTCCATGGCTGATGAGTATAATAACCCACAGGAACTGGTCAGCAAGAATAATAATACGTAGATTGTGCCAACTTAAATATAACAGAGGTCGCGCCTTTTTATGGTCTTGGTCACCACAGCTCTAGTGATCGACTACAACAATGGCTGCGTAAATGAAAAATATTGCAGATTCAAAGAAGATACAGTATTATTATAAACGAAAATTTCAAAAGAAAATCTCTAATGAATTTTAAAGCCATCACGTTTTATCATTACATTCATGTATTATGCATAGAGGCTAGTGTGGCTCATGAAAATCGTTGTGCCCTTTGTAAATGTAGCCTTGTTACAAGCATCAAAACCTCCCCCCACTTTGTATTTTTGGCATTATTTCCCTTCATCGAACGTTCTATTAATTAGACAGCGCAAAAAATATTTATTATTGTAAAATAATTTAACATATATGTGGTGTTAATTAACCATCTTTTGTGCCAAAAAAAAAAAAAAAACACCAAAAAGACTTCATTCTTGCGGCTGGAATGTACGTTACAGTTAGTGATTTATTTGCAATTACATTTTATTTGATTGTGAGTCAATTTCAGGCCTATTTTATTTGTTTGTTCTTACTTTACTTTAATGCTCCCTCAGTACGTACTGTGATTACAATACAATCTATATACAAACTTAGGGAATCAATGCATTATTGCTCATTCATCATTCTCAGGCAGAAAGAATCCAGGTTGGGAACAATGGGAGTTGAGATCCATTTACCTCGGCAAGATGACATTCGTTTCGACTTAAAGTTATTCCAGATGAACATATTTTTTGAAAAAGAAAAAGAGAACTACAATTGAATGCCTCCATGTCTGTGGAATGAAATATATCTTCTTTCTATCTTCTTGAGTGAATCAACAATTTCACTTATGGTAAGCCTTTCCTTCGGAGATTCACAAACACAATTCAAGGCCACTTCCATGATCATGGATACACACCCCGGGATTAACTCATGGGAATAGGAACGTTCTTCTCTAAACAATTTTGGATCGATAACTTCAACAATGGAATCAGACATCGAATCCCTCACCCAACTCTTTAAGCTTAGATTTTCTCCAAAACTTTCATCATTCGGCCTTTTTGCAGTAAACACTTCCATTAGAAGGATCCCGTAGCTGAAGACATCGCAAGCTTTCGAAACCAATCCTTCCCTTCCATATTCTACCACAATTAAGTACAAAAACAATGAACAAGTGCAAAAGGTTTTGTGAGATGATAGAATGAAAAAGGCTTAGGTTCGAGATATAAAGTACCTGGTGCAATGTAACCGATGGTGGCAAGCGTTTTTGTCAATGCAGAGCTTTCATCCATCCTCAAAAATTTAGTGATTCCAAAATCGCTTACATGACCAACCAAGTTTTCATCCAAAAGAATGTTGCTCGGCTTCAAATCACAATGAATGACTGGTGTTAAATATTCTTGGTGAAGATATTGCAAAGCGTATGCCACATCAATCATTATGTTCAATCTTTTCGACATATTCAAGAAAAGATGGTGAGAATACAACCATGTTTCAAGGCTCCCATTCGGCATGTATACAAGCACCAAAGCCTTGAAATCTTGGTTGGAACAACTGCTAATAACTTTTACAAGATTTCGATGGCGAAGGTTGCATAACACTTTACACTCTGCATCAAAATGCCTCAATGAACCTTCGAGTTGTAAGTTAAATACTTTGATAGCCACAACTTTTCCATCATTAAGAATCCCTTTATAAACTGATCCAAAACTCCCCGAGCCAAGCAAGTTACTCTCACCTAACTGATTTGTTGCATGTAGAAGTTCATAGTATGAAATTCTTTCCATTGAGGCCACAACAGGCACATCTTGTGGACTTGGAACCTTGATCTTTCTTAGATACACCAAAAAGATGCATGCCAAAGCAACAATAACCAAGATAAAAATCGCTGCGAGGATCAATATGAGTGAAACCAACTTTTTCCCATATAATCTATGTTTCTTACTAATTTTGCATGGGGGAACCTCGAATCTGGGATCTCCACATAATGCAGCATTGCTGATGAAGGATTTACTAGTGAAGTTTCTAAAGCATCCTCCGGAAGGAATTTCACCAACTAAATAGTTAGATGAAACATCAAATACCTGGAGAGAGCTAATTGCCTCTAATGACTTAGGGATCAAACCGGAGAGATAATTATGCGATAAGTTTAAGGAGGTTAAACTTACCATGTTACCTAATGACTCTGGTAATGATCCTTCCAATTGGTTGTTTGCAAAGGAGAGGTTTTGTAAGTTCAGTAAAGCACCCAATGTGTTGGGGATGGCCCCTGATATGTGATTCCCTGACAAGTCAATGGTTATTGTAGCCTTTAAATTTCCAATCTCTGGAGGCAATGATCCATTGAAGGAATTTGATGCAAGGTTGAAAACAATGAGATCTTTGAGATTCCAAAGGCTCATCGGAATGGTTGAGGTAAGTAAGTTTTCACGTAGATAAAGATTCCTCAAAGAGGTTATATTGCCAAAACAGTTTGGAATTGTCCCAGAAACTTGGTTCTCATCCAGAAAGAGGCCAGATAATTTGTGCAATTGGCACAAGGAATCCAAATTCCCCCCTATTTTGTTTTGATCAAGAGACAATAGTTGAAGATTTCTTAATTGCTGCATTGAACTTGGAATACCCCCACTCAACTGGTTGTCCTCAAGAGAAACGGTTATTAGGCTACTTAGATTGCCAATTTCTCTAGGTATTGGGCCTGTGATGTTTGCTACCGATGCATAAAATTTTTGAAGGGAGGAAGAAAGATTACCAATGGTATTCGGAATGATCCCATTGAGTGGATTTTCAGCCACAATTAGCACCTTCAAAGACTTGCAGTTTGTCAGGGAAGTAAGGAAATGTAAATATTCAAGGTTTCCAAGGGATTTGGGAATTGTATTAATGAACTGGTTGTGGCCAAGATGTAGAAAGGATAGTCTTGAACAATTTCCAATTGAAACTGGAATAACTCCACTGAAGTTATTCCAGCTTAGGTCAAGGTAGTTTAGATTAGGCAATTGATCACCAATTTTTGATGGAAGATTTCCGATGAGGTGATTAAAATTTAGTACAAGCTCAATCAATGTTGAGAGATTGAAAATCCCTGTTGGTATGGGGCCGTTTAAGTCATTAAAGTCCGCATAAAAGTACTCCAGCCTATGAAGGTTGCATATTTCTTCGGGCATTGCCCCTATCAAATAATCAATGATCCTTGGACATTAATATTAATAATACTCTTTCCATCTTAAAATAATTATCATGTTTTTAATACTTTTTTAGTGCATAAAAAGGACAATCATTTTAGCATTGAGGAAATATGGTGATTAATTAACATGGCACCTCAAAGGCTCAAACTTGAAGTTATTATGGAATACATTTTGTTTAATGAACTATGGAATGTACCTGTGAAGAGACCGAAGCCCAAGTCAAGTGCGGTGAGCATGGTCAAATTTCCTATTTCCTTCGGAATAGGGCCTGAAATGTTGTTGCCGGATATAACGAACCCCCTAAGGTTAAAAAGATTCCCGATCTCTCGTGGTATCGTACCTGTATCATTTAAAACTTAGGATGTTGTGCTTAGTAGACCTAAGTTTAATTCCCACGAGGAAGTATTTTATACCCACATTTAAGTGGAGTTTACTAGGGCGTTTTTTTTAAAAGATACTTCCCCCGTCCTAAAATTGTTGTACAGTTTGAGATTTCATTTGTAGTACAATTTGAACTAAAAATGAAAACTCAAACTGGACAATAATTATGGGACGGAGGGAGTATTATATATTTTTACTGTAAAAAAAGGTGAAACAATATTAAAATATATAAAAAGAAAGCAAAGCAAAACCTAGACCTTTAATCAACAATATCGTACCTTGTAGATTGTTTTTATTGACGTATAATGTTTCCAGCATCTCCAAGTTGCCAAGTTCTTTAGGTAACGATCCGTTGAAATTGTTAAAGGACAATCGTAGTGTCCGAAGTTGCGAACAACGGGATACACTTGGAGGGATTTGACCACTTAATTGGTTGGCAGCAAACCAAAACTCTTTGAGATTTGGAAGATGATGACAAATATCATTTGGAAGACTTCCTGTCAAGTTATTCTGTGTCAAACCAAGCACCTCCAACATGGAGATGTTGAAGATGGAAGAAGGAATTGAACCAACGAGATAATTCCCTTGGAGATCCAAAACAGTCAATGTTTGGATATTTCCAATCTCTTTGGGAATATTTCCTGTAAATGAATTGAGCTGAAGAAACATAACTTCTAAATTAGACGAGTTAGAGATAGAAGAAGGAATAATTCCACCAAAATCATTATCACTTAAATCCAAGTACTGAAGTTTTGTTCCAAACAAAGGAGCAATTGAACCACTAAAGTTGTTGTAGCTCAACCTGACAAACCTTAATCTGGGTAAACGCGACAGTTCCCGAGGCACAGTTCCATAAAAGTAATTGCTTCTCATATCGAGAGAAACAAGAAAAGAGAGATTACCCAAATGCGGAGGAACTGTGCCCCTAAGACCCATGCCCGAAATATTTAAAGCAGTGACTCTACGGTGTCGGGATCCGCACTGAACTCCAACCCAATCACAAACAGCGGAGGATGGAGCATTAGAAGACCAGTTTTTATACAGGATTTGGAGAGAGTCAGAGGTAATATGGTATTTCAAGGCTAAGAGGGCTGATTGATCAGTATCAATATCGGTGTGTTTCATGGACATGCAACAAGTAATCATCATTACCCAATGCATCACAACCAATGCGGAGTATGTTCGATCCATCGCAAGATCAGTACTATGAATTAATGTGAATTTGAAGATCTTGATGAATTTTATTGTGAAAAAAAGAGGTATGTTTTTGCAGAACACATATAGACAATTTGAATGTTCCTAGATACTACTCCATTAAGAAAATTAATTCAAATCACGCGTACTTTCCATAATGCTAGAATCATTTTATTTTTATTTAAGTTAAGAAAATTAATGTAATGAATGAATTATTTTCAAAGCCGTGTTAGCGGTTGTAACCATCACACCTGTTGGAACTCTCGCTGGGACAAACTTCATACGGAAAAAAAAAAGGTTACTTTTAAAATAATTGGACTGAATTGATCCAATGTAATGGGAGAGAGTCAATTTTTCTTGGCAGTCTCCCACCGAATCAAACTATCCAAAAGACTACTAGTTGAAGACTGCACATTGAGTGGATGGACTTGCTTAATTTACAATTGACTTGATATTGTAGATGACGAAAGCCTTGGAATCGATACCAATATCTTGCTTTCCTTGGCAGGTAACTCACGGCAGAATTACAAACAAAACAGTGATTGTGGGGCAAGTTCTTTTCTCAGTCTACACATATTCGCGTTTAACCTAAACTTTTATTACATTTTTCTTTTTATGAATCGGATTTCATCATCATAATTGATGAGGGCTCAAACGACTGCACATTGAAGATTAGTTGAAGACTGCGCATTGATACCATTTGCTTTCCTTGGCAGATAACTGATCACGGCGCAGAATTACAAGCACAACTGTGGTTGTGGGGCAAGTTCTTCCCTAATCAGTACATATTCACGTTTAACTTAAATTTTTATATTTTCTCGGTCCTAAAGTGATTGTCCATTTTGAATTTTTACTTTCAATGTAATTTCGACGAGGGAGTAACATTGTTCTTTTAGGAATTGGATTCATAATTAAATGTTAACTGGCTCTATGGGAAACAACGAGTCAGATTAACTGTAAAGAGGAGCAGCCTGTTCACAACATTGTGCCAACTCCACTAGTTAAGAAAATTTCAAATTTGCGCAAGTGCTTGTAACCATCATTGCAAAATACAAAAAAGAAAAATACACCCACTACTGAGAAGTGGGCAGTGGGCAGACTAATTGATCCATGGACCTCCCCAGGATTTGATGTTTTTAGACGCCGGTCTCTCGCTGATAAATCCAGCAAAATGTTCATTTTTCGAAGCCAAAAAGTCTTTTCCTCGATTATGTAAATGAGTGGGCCTGCTGCAACTTGAACTGGTAACCATTGAATTCTCTCATTTTCATATCGTAGAAAGTTTAGCTCCGAACCTATCCCACATGTTTTCACAACTCACTTTAACATCTCACTTTACTTGGAATTCATCCATTAGTCAAAATTTAATGAATTAAAATTGGTAAGTCAAGTCAACACAAAATTTTGTAATTTCCATTAACAATTCAAAGATAAAACACTCAATCTAATTTTTAGGTTATCTAAATAGAGAAAATACATGAAGAATTAATGATTTTCGTTTCCCCCTAAACCATAAATCTGATCCCCTCCCCACATGAGAATCGATCTCTTAACTGCAAATATATCTACTAAAGTCTTGCACACAGGCTAGAACCCATCCCAAAGGAAGAAAACGTTTAGAACAAGAAAATGCGTGCCTGTGAGGACATTCTCGTTTAATGAAAGAGAAGTAAGCCGGGTTAAAGTTTCCGGGGAAATGGCAAACTCCTCGAGGCTACCAAGAGTGCCAATCTCCAGGGGACTGATACCTGTCAAATTTACCAAGTTTTGATGTGAATATTGCTTTTTATCCTTCAACCCGTAAAAAGCTACTATTATGTGCCTTCGAAATTTTACAACACAATGTACACTACCCCAACAATGATGATTCATTGAACATTTTTGTATCTATATATTATGGGATAAGGACAAATACCCTTAAGTTTTGTCTCAAACCCTAAAAACCCCCGAATTTTTATAAAGAACAAATAATCCACTTAGTTATGTCCATAAGACCATTACATCCCCTTTGACACGCGAAAAATTATAATGCTCTCAATACGTGTGGGACTCATTTTTTTCAGTTTTTTTTCTTTTTTTCATTTTTTTCTTTTTTAAAATTTTTTCAACTTTATTTAGTTCAATTATTTTTAGCTCCTTTTTTCTTTCTTTTTAAATTTTTTCTACTTTATTTAGTTTAATTATTTTTACTTTATTTTTTTCTTTCTTTTAAATTTTTTATTATCATCTTTTAATGCAAAAAAAAATAAAAAATATATTTCTCTTTGTCTAAATTTATTCTTGACAAGCCGTCGTCACACTAGCCAAATAAAATTACTTACTTAACATTAGTACAGTGGCAAATAGGATCGTACCCACAGAAAAGGAAAACTAAATACCGGTTATAAACTACTTCTTATTATTATTTAGACTCATTATGATATCAAGTTTTGAATTAAAATAAAAACTAAAAAAAAAAATCTAAAATTGCAATTACTTTAAAAGTTTGAAACAACCGAGTTGGGAAACCTAGGACAATGCTACCGAATATTTAGTTTGGTTCAATTCATAAATATCTGACTTAAAATTCCATTAATCTTACAACGATTCAGCTAGTTAAGAACTACACACTCTCGCGCTATAAATCTCCTACTTAGATTAACCCTATAACTACTCTCGTGACAATAGGGATTAACAAAAGCACATTAAGATCTTAAGAATCAAAGGTTGCAAAGGTTATAATCTTACTCTAGTAGCTCACAACCTAAGTCTATTATTCTTAGGAACTAATACTAATCTTCCACTCTCGTTACTTTGATTAGTATCTTCAGACATGCAAATAGTGACCAATTACTTATACAAATTAAAATAAGAATAACAGATATTAATTAATGAAAAAATCAAATAATATGAATTAAATTAACCACATAGATCCGGCGGTTAAATCCAAAGCCTAGGTTAAAGAAAGTTAGCCACTAAATATTATCAAAAATAATTCAATAATATTTAGAGACATCATTCACACAAATCTGAAATTTAATTAAAACTCAAAAACCCGAGAAGAGAACGAAGCCGAGTTGAAAGTTTGGAAGTCCACAGCTGCTTCTTTCTTCTTCACGTCCAAGCTGCCCCCTGATAATGTTAGCAATCGTGCGTGGGTTGCTGGAAACAAGGTTCTGATGGTGCGTGGATGATGAAACACCAGCCAGCTAGAAGCTGAAGGTGATGCAAGCGGCGTGGGTTTATTTTCAGCGGAGGTTCGGTGATGTCTATAAAATAAAACCCTTGCAACCTTTTTTATAGACCTCCAGAACTTCAATTTCTTGAAGATGAAGTTTGCTTCTTTTCCAATTAAATTAGGACTACATTTCTTCCAAAATTCCAGCTTCCCGCAGCACTGCCAAATCTTCTTTCTCGGTTTCCTTTCGGCCAAGGAAAAGAAAACGGTGTCAGCAAATTTTAGAAAAGCTCTTTTAACAATTGGGCTTATATTTATTGAGTTTTATAAAGCACAATTAGCCCACTAATAAAGTAATCCTTCAGCCCATCAATTACTCCAGTTCCCCTTAATATTCTCGGCCCAAATAAAGACAAGAGGCCATATTTCTAACTTTGGTCCTTCACTTCTTTACGTACTTCAAATTCTGCCTCATCACTGGTTCTTATCTTCATTTGGCTCCTATGAGTTGCTTTTTACCTTGATTTAAGCTTAAAACTTCAACAATTCTTCATTTGAGTACAATTTTTACAATTAAAGAGAAAATACATAAATAGCACATTTATACTCAAAATATAGACAATAATCTCGCATAAAAAAGATATAATAAATAGGTAAAATCTAAGCATATCAATTCTAGATTTGTAAAATCATATTTCATGCTATTGTTGTTTTCTCATTTTTCTTTGAACTCTAGATATCTCTCAATGGGAATTAATTAATTGATTAAAAAATAAATAAAAAGAAAGAAATTGAACTAAAAATAATTAAAATAAATAAAAAAGGAAAAATTTTAAAAAAGAAAGAAAAACTGGAGTAAAAATAATTAAATTAAATAAAGTAGACAAAATTTCAAAAAAAGAAAAAAAAATGAAAAAATGGGCCCTACCGCCACGCATATTGAGGGCATTATAGTCTTTTTGCGTGTCAAAGGGAGAGTATAATGATCTTATGGATATAACTTAAAGCGTAGTTGTCCTTTAATGAAAATTCGGAGGTATTAGGGTTTAGGACAAAACTCAGAAGAGTATTTGTCCTTATCCCATATATTATTTCATCTATTGGCTAGGACACCGGCCTGTGAAGAGACTAGCATGAATCGTTTCGGCGACAATTTAGGATATGCCAAAACTAAGTTAGGCAGACTCATACTTAACCAAACTACTTTTTCATTAATGAAACTACTTTCTTCAACATTATACTCTCCATGCTCCGTCTATATAATTTACCAAGTTACTCTGTGAGTTCCTTGAACCAAATAATACTAACAACAACAACAACAGTAATATTTTTTTTTGTTTTTTTGGATAAAAAGTAAAATTTGTATTAACTTCTTCACCAAGACATATTTACTTCAAGTTTTCTTTTTTTGTATACTTCCAACCTTTTGCAAAAACCTAACATCACTAGGTTTTTTATTTTTTACACAGATTACTAGCTCTCCATTTGATTTCTTTCTGTATTTGCTCAAATCTGACATCAGCTGGCATAGCCTGAACCCCATGTTTCCTTGCATTTCTTTCCTGCCACGAGTGATAGATCACCGCATTCAAGCTTGCATATAAAAGTTTCTTCCTCACTGGTTTAACTCTCCAAATTCTCAGCAGTTGAGACTTGCTCAATTCTCTGATATTACTGAGCAAATCCATTCATTTCCTCATCTCTGATATTATCTCTTGTGAATATTAACACCTGAAAAAGAGATGATCCACTGCCTCAGCTTGTTGAAGCCATAAACATCATGTTGGATCAGAGACACTTAAATTCAGTTTCATTAGCCTTCCTGCAGTCAGGAGTCGTCTTTTTCAGGCTAGCCAACTGATAAAACAGTATTTTGGAAGGCTGAGGGAGCTCCAAATTATCTGAGATTCAACCATTTCAGCACTTTCTCCTCTCATCCATTGGTAACCACTTCTTGCAGTGTACTTCTTCCCTTTTGGTTCATCCCAGTGCCCTTCATGCATTCCTTCTTTCAAGATGTCTCTGATTTTCAGCACCTTTTTTCAATGCCAACTGGAATCATGAGGTTTATTGTATTTAGTCCGGTTCTTAATATAAAACATTTTGATTTTTTTTAGGTTTCACGTAGTACGTATATTAAGGACCGGAGAGCGTACTTGGTTGAAAAAGATCAAAGAGATCCTAACGCCGAAGGGTACATAGACGCTGGGCAAATATAGATGGAATAAATCCTTGTGCGCATCATAAACCCACACTTTCACAGCTGGTAGTCAGGTCAGAAGATAGGAGCAGCTCTCTCAGTGACCACTAGACCTGCTTCTAAGAACTAACAGGCTTGCCGTTTAATTTCGGAAAAGGATCCTGTTTGCTTAAAACCATAAGAGCAAAGTACCCCTTGACAAGATTTTTGTAGATTAGAATGGACATAATGTATTCCACCTGCCACAAGAGTAATGGTTGCCCCAAGTACATGATGAATGAGATACTGAGATAAAGAGAAACGAATGACTGGAAAATTAAAAAATGTGCAACAAGGCAGGTAGGCAGGTAAACAATAATTTACCTCATCTATATATGTCCATATCCATTTCAAGCCATTTCATTGCTTTAACAATGACATCTAGCTTTATCTGATGGGCCTTATTCGGATCCTTCTCCTTTTGGATTAAGTGACTCTAAAGGTACAGAGAAATTTATAATCAATCACAATTCCTCTTGAAGATTGAAATGGAGAAAAACAAGGTGTAAATATCAGTAACTTACATCTTCTTCAACAATCTTTGGTAAACTTGAAGCTCTAGCTTCTCTAACACGAGGTACACAGATCTTAAGAAGCTGAACTCACAGTTTCCACAATGTTATTATATACTCCTCCCGGTCCTTATTATAAGGCATTTTAATTTGTCCTAGGTTCCACCTCGTACGGATTTTTAATTGACAAAAAAATCTTAAAATTATTTCATAAAGAACACAACGAATATGAAAAAATATTTTTGAGATTTTTTTTTAACTAAAAATAAGTATTAGGTCAAATTTAAGATAAATCAAAATAACTTATATTAAGGATCGGAGGAATACTATAAATATGTAGACCAGTGGTTACATTATAATAAATAGAGCATACCGGTCTTGATGCTCCGATGAATTATTATTAGAATGGATTGAGTCTCTAATTTGACATTCCATGTCTAACACTGTGGTTAATGGCCTTATGGAGATGGACCTTTGTTCTTATTAAAACAGAATAATCATTTTCTAGAGTAACTTTTATAGCGGTAAGCCTGAGATAAAATGTAAATGTATGATGCTATTTATCACCATTAAAAAAAAAAAAAAAAAAAACATGTGTAGAAACTCGCACGTTCCTGAATCCATCGTTTAATTACATGCAAACTAGCAAATATTCTTTGCTCAAAGCTACAGGCATTAAAAAGTCATGCCGTGATTTTATAATCATTACCATTAGGAAATGCAGATCCCCCAACTCAAAACGTTATTGGGTGGATTCTTGGACATCAAACTTGCAAAGCAAATTCATGGCTTAATCCTTATTACTGGTTTTCACCATCTCGAGCCGATTTTGGTTCGTCAAATCATTATCTCTGCTGGCAATTATCATCAGAATAAAGTAACCCAGTATGTTGAATTAATCCTCAGACATTTGCGATGTAAAGATGTAATCCCACTGGGATTTGCCATAAGGTTCCTCTCCCAGCAAGGCCAGTCCCAGGACGCCGTCCTTTTATACGTACAACTTCAGGGTTCTGGGCTGATTCCTAATACGTTTTCGATAGCATCTGCTCTGAAATCTTATGGCAAGATGGGTTGTAAAAGTGGCGGGGTTTCGGTTCATTCTCATGTCCATAAGTTTGGTTTCTCTAAAGTTGTTTATGTGCAGACAGCCCTAATGGATTTTTATTCCAAAATGGGTGATATGAGGACGGCACGTAAGGTGTTTGATGAAATGGGGTTGAAAAATGTTGTGTCTTGGAATTCTTTGCTTTCTGGTTATGTGAAATCTGGGGAGCTGGTAATGGCACAAAAGGTGTTTGATGAAATGCCTGAGAGGGATACTATATCGTGGAATACGATGTTGTTAGGTTATTGCAGGGCATGTGAGATGAGTCGGGCGTATTCTGTGTTTAGGGAGATGCCAGAGAAGAATTCGGCTTCTTGGAATGTAATGATCCGCGGTTACGTTGACGCTGGGAAGATTGAGGTAGCGCACGGTTTCTTGGAAACAATGCCTCAGAGAGACAGCATTTCTTGTATCACGTTGATATCTGCGTATTCAAAATGCGCTGATGTTGAGTCTGCTGAGAAGATTTTTTATCAGGAGGAAAAAAGGGACCGGCTTTTGTATAATGCAATGATAGCTTGTTATGCGCAAAATGGTTGGCCGAAAGAGGCTCTTCATCTGTATGATGAGATGTTTCAACCGAATTTGAACATTCGGCCTGATAAAATTACTTTGGCAAGTGCTATTTCGGCTTGCTCTCAACTGGGAGATGCAAAACGGGGGAGTGAAATAGAGTCATGCATGGGTGATTTAGGGATTAGAATGGATGATTATCTAGCCACAGCTTTGATTGACTTGCACACAAAATGTGGAGATATCAACAAAGCTTGTGAATTATTCCATGGCTTGCAGAAGAAGGATGTAGTTGCCTATACTGCTATGATTTTGGGTTGTGGAACACATGGCCGTGCAAGTGATGCCGTCAAGTTGTTTGAGAACATGATCAATTCTGAAATCACCCCTAACTTAGCAACATTCATTGGGGTGTTATCTGCCTACAATCATGCTGGATTGGTTGAAGAAGGCTATAGCTGCTTTTGTTCAATGCAGAAGTATGGACTTTTTCCCTCTGTTGATCACTACTCCATTATTGTTGATCTTTTAGGCAAGGCTGGTAGATTGGAAGAAGCTTATGAGTTGATAAAGGAAATGCCAATGCAGCCTCATTCAGGGGTTTGGGGAGCGTTGCTTCTAGCTTGCAGTTTGCACAACAATCTTGAACTTGGCGAGATTGCAGCTGCAAAGTGTGTCCAGTTAGAACCCGATAGCACTGGATATTATTCCCTCCTTGCTAATATTTATGCCTCTTCTGGGAGGTGGGATGAATCGAAACAATTGAGAGAAGCTGTTGAAGAAATGAGTTTTGACAAGGTTCCGGGTTGTAGTTGGATGGAAAATGCTAAAGCTCAGAGATGTTGAATACTTGTATTAGACAATAAAAATGTCTTTCTTGTGGGAAATAGAGTGAACTAAGGTGTTGCTTGCCTATACAGTGCAGATTTAAGTGGTTGGTTGGCTTCTACAAGAAAGGTAGGATGATAAAACATATTTTCTTCTTTCCTTCCCATTATATCCTACAATTTTTACATTGCACTTCACCGATGAACTGTTTGAAAGTAAATAATAGAACCATCATGGAGTTTAAGAAAATGAAAAGGAGAATAGCTTCTGTACATTTAGCTTCTTACCGAACTTATAGATGAAGCAGTTCTAGTAGGATGGTCGCATTGACATCACTAGTGACTATTTCCCTAGTCAAGGTTCACAATTGCTGAGTGGTACTTCGTGTCTGTTCATTTCTGGCTTAAGGTGGAGCTTGGAACCTTCCGTTCTCTTTTGGTCTTATACTGCCATGCTCTCATAGTGCTTGGAACCCCTTTTTTCTTGTCTGTTTTTCTTTACATGATCTTAGTTGCTTGTTAAATGCAAGTGATTGGGGAGATTTGGATTTTCTTTTAGTATTTTTCAGTCTTGAAATTCTCATTCATTTTCTCTTTGTGCGATAAACTTCTGCAGGAAACTTGTATTCTTCTACTATCTGATTGACCAGAAGATGGACGTAAGCATGCACCCTGCTTGAAATTAAAACTATGATAGTCCTATACTAACACTCTGTGTTTTTCTAGCATTGAAACATGCAAGAACATCATCTCCAAGGCGCGATCAGAAGTTAGCCTGCTGGCCCTTTTAGTAGAGAAGTCACTGGTGTCACACCTCTGATTTGAGCTCTGAGGATTCTACAAGGATACAGAAAGCTTCTTCCTAGCTTTTGTATTTAAATTTATGTTGTTTTCTGGATTTCTGGTTCAGTGGGCTCAGGCAGGGATTGCATAACTAATTCTGTCATTTTTTTATACTGACTGAATTGGCAAGCTCATAATACTGTGATCCAGAAATGTAATTACTACAACTACGCAGACGTGATCAAAGAAGCACAAGACCAATTATGTTTTGCTCTACCAGATGAAATAAGGCAGTGAAGTGGTTCTGGTGAACGGTCGAGGATATAGCAGCATCTAACATAGGATGCGGATGAATAGAAGATACAGACAAGTCGCGGTACAAGTATTTGGAACCTATTTCAGTTCCTTCGAAGATTGTAAAACAGGATTCTATGGAAACTAGAACAGATAAGCTCCGCTTTCCTGCAGATTCAGTGCTTCAGTCAACGGTGAGCTTTATTCACACCCAAGGAGGGCAAGCCTAAAAATTCTCGAAGAAAATTCAGCAATTTGAGAAGCAGTTTTCTCTTCTTGCGGATTATGTGCAATGTAAAGGGAAAAAATTTCAAAAACCTTACTGACCTTCGTCTAGGAAAGAAATAAAATAAAATAAATAAAAAAACAGAACTACAGAGAGAAAGACCTAAATTTATTGCATTTAAACTTTAATATGAACCTGTATAAATACTAGAATCAACCTTCATATACCATCTTTACATCTAAATAAGCTCTTCTAGTCGTGACAAGGGTTCTAAACATGCGCAAGTGATAAGAAAAGCTTCATCTTACTTGTAGCCTACATGTAAGCACAGTCAACAAAATTTGGCTTGACCTGCACGAACTTGAACCCTTCTTCCACCGTATTTCGTATCTTCTAACCTTCTAACTGTATTCAGAAATGGATCTCTAAGCCCTTTTTTAGTATCCCAAGTACTTCGGTGCCAACAAGAATAGAGGTTCCAGCGAGCTAGGGGCAAATTTTCTTGCAAAAAGGTTACAGATTGAAGAAGGCTGGTTGTTGTACATACAGGTCTGATCCTCAATAAGTCTCTTCATGAACTGTTCAGTAATATCTGCAGCTCCAAAAGTTGCAGGATGAGCTCCACCTCTTGACCAGTCCACCCAAGTAAGGCTTCTATTGGCCAGTTGGTCACCTGCTTCAATTGTTAACATCGTTGGGAAATAATGCTCATCCACATAGCATGCCGGTCTACAAAACTCCTCAAATTTTACATAAAATTTGGTATCTGCAACTAGAGAAAGAGCAAGCTTTCTATTTACTTCAAACCATTGTGAACCTTTTCGCCACTGGGTAATATTAACTTCTGGTGCCATCCCCAAATTATAGCGACCTCTCCCAAATGGACCAGGATCATCAAATGCACTAACAAAGCTGTATCTTGATTTGCTTATGTAATGGTAGATGACGCTGAAATTATAGAGCGGTATGCATGACTCGGATAGCAGAACAAACCACTCATTGTTGATATCAAGCAATGCATTTGCTACAAGTCTTTTCTCAGCATCACAGATACTCATCTTGCCCCATTCTGTCATCTACAAATGAAAGCCCAAAATCAGTGACTCAATTAAAACCATAACCGACATTGGATTGAATCAATCACCAAGGAAAAAGTCGGTGCTAAGATATAAAACCCTTGCTAGTAGCTTAAACAAATCGATGACAATCAAAAATTAAACTGATATTTATTTCTTGAAAAAATGAAATTGTTGACAACCTTCCAGCTGCGAAACATTTGTGTGCAACAGAGAAGATTCTACATTGTGATGGATATATAGCACTAACTGCCCCGGATGGGACTTCATTAAAAGATAAAAAGAAGAAACAAAAATACAATGAAGTAGCTGTAACGACAGATAACAGATTGCAACTTGGACAAAATCATACACCCGAAAAAAAAAAAAGAAGAAGAAGAAGAAGAAGAAGAAGAAGAAGAAGTAACAGTGGTGATCACTTCCTTTCTTCCAAATCCAAGCAACAACAATGTTCATATTTCAATCTCAAAACATACATTCATCTTCTTAAATTAGATAGGATTTTCAAACTTCCCAAGAATTCGCCAAGATATATCCTATCTCCCTAGTTACTTATCCAATTAATATTCATAACCTGAAATATATATAACTTCCTCACACATCGAAGTTACATTCATAACCTGAAGCACTACTTCCAAGAAAGTAATTATTGGAGCAAATTATGAAGAAGACTATTGTGCACAGAAGCCAAAGATAATGCATTCACAAATTATCATAAGCAATTTCACGAAACTGGGATATATGATTCTTCATCTCTCACATTAACATTCCAAACCTCATTTTTTGATAAATCTTTCACATTTGACGGGGTCATCAAAATTTGTTTATTGGTCTGAATTGGAATGCAGCTCTTTGAAAGAGTCAGGAGAAAACATGTACCAGGGATACATCACAGCATGCTTTAACTAAAACTATCTAAAATCACCTCTAAATACAAGGTTCCATGTTTTGGTACACAATGAAAGAAGTGTAAAAACACATCACATCATTACCACAAAAGTGAATGGCGATGCAACGATACCTAACAAAACCGTAGTGTATCAATTCTACTCAAATTTAGCATTCCAAATCTTCCACCTAGACATAAAACTAATCAGCATCATTGAGACAGCACACTAAATTTACAAAAGCAAATTGTACATACACTCAGTACCACTAGGCAAGCACAAACTGACATTCACACCATTTCAGGATAATCCAAATGCCAATACAAAACCAATCGTACAATGGACATAGTGAAAAAATGGAGCCAGAAACAAAAAATTCAGCTGAATGGGTCAAAAGCGAAGCAATATTTCAAATCACCAATGTCATCGAACCACAATAAGCAACATAGCATAAACAATGAGGCTACAATAAGTATGCATCGATGCATTTTTGCAGTATTGGAGAGAGGATACCTGACTGGGAACTTGCCGGCCATAGAAAACAGATGACTTAGGAAAATCTGCTTGAAAGGAGGGCACTGAATGAACATATATTGAATAAAGCCCATCGTGGCCCTTGAAAAATCTCTCCCAAAGAGGTGCTAATGGCAATGGCCCCTTAGACAAGAACATAAAGGCAATCTTGGGAACCCTGTCAAATGGATACTTCTTGATTTGGGGTGCCATTGTTGCCCTCCAAAACAACTCCTGATCAGCCATCGAATGAAGCAAATCGGAAGGGGGCTTAATCCAACGATCTAAACTAAAGGGTTTCTCACCAGCACAAGCCTGTAAACTAGGATTTAAGGTGGCAACTATACTCTTAGCCCCATAAAGCCTAATCATGTATACGCTCACAACCGAGAAAATGAAGCACAACCCCAAAAACAACAAAAGTAACTGAATCAGCCTCTTAGGCAAAGCCCTACTTTGATTCGTCCTATTTCCAACAGCTGCAACATCTTTACCGTTCTCCATCGATCAAATTCGCCTGAATCTAAACCTCACCAGCAATTCCGGCAATCTTTTTCTCCGGGCATATTTGCAAAACCAAACACTCCACAAATTGAAACACTCCAAAAAAAAAACCTCAAGAGCAGTTACTTTTTTACTACCGAACCCTGAAATGAGAGTCTCGATTGCATCTCAACTTACAAGCAAATCAGCAAGTTTCGAACTTTAATCGATCGCCAAAAATGGTATCACCAAAAAAGCAAAAAACAGAATCTTCTGTAGCAGAGAACTCTTCTTAGTGGATCAAAAAACAGAGTACCAACAAAAGTCAACAAAAACCCAAAACAGAGCAGCTTCAAAAGAAACTAACCAGAAAACGTACCAAATTAGAGAGATTAACCATGTGGGGATGGGTTTAAATTAGGAAAAAATTAACTCACAAAATGAAAGAGAAAGGACTTTACTATTCAGGAAGGTTCAAGATGGGTTTTTGAATCCAAATCCAAACCAAAGTATACTCTTAACAAGAAAGAGGGGATAAAAGGCGTAAAAATTATTGCTTGCGGATCCTTAAAGCTAGCCCGTAAAAATTAACCACGCAGAGAATGCAGCTAAACAGACTTTAAAGATGAACAAAGTGGTCCAATCCAATAAGCTAAAATTTAGTTAATCTGGCAAAGGACCAAAAAAAAAAAAAAGCTACAGAAAACACTTGAAACAGATGATGGAGCAAGAAAG
Source organism: Oldenlandia corymbosa var. corymbosa (assembly GCA_949775105.1). Classification (NCBI taxonomy): domain Eukaryota; kingdom Viridiplantae; phylum Streptophyta; class Magnoliopsida; order Gentianales; family Rubiaceae; genus Oldenlandia; species Oldenlandia corymbosa. Next base: position 5,599,693 of record OX459119.1, on the reverse strand, counting down.
AAAAGCGAAATGGTTTGAATGTGATTAGAATCAAGGAAGAGATCTGGCTGACATGAGAGCTACAAGGAATGTTTTTGGTTAGCCACCCACGCCCAAACGCACCCATGTTGTTGATGATTTTTATAGTTTTCTTTTTCTTTGTATAGTTTTCTTTTTCTTGTTCTTTCCTCGTATTATGATTTTTTTATCAACATTTTTATATTTGTTACAAGCAAAATGTAATTTTATTCTTAAAAAAGAAAAAAATAAAAAGAAAGAAAAACATTGAAGAATTTTTTATTTGGGTATGTGCTGCCTCATTAGGGAATGAATTTGATTTGGGTATGTGTTGGTATCCTACCAAACTAATATCTTTTCAGTCTTATGTTTATATTTTAATCTGTCAGATTATTTTATTTCTAAAAAAATTAAACTAAGTGAGAAAGCTGATTTTTCACTGTTCATTTCCTGAATAGAGGTAATTTATCTTGACATCTTGTACCATAGTCTGCATTATTTTTTTAAAAAAAAATTAATTTTGGAGTACAGTTCAAAGTTTTTTTCTTCTTTTTTTACGATGTAGAAGGATGAGCGTAAGTAGTATTAAGTGCAAGTTTTCGATTAGATTGCAGTAATTCAAGAAGGATAATATGAGTGTTGATGTGGATTATTTTTGTGGGATGGAGAGAGTAATAGATAGACGGTAACAAATTAAACTTGTGAGTGTTTGCTGTAATAACTCTATTAATTTATCATTTTCTTTTATATTCTAATAGTTTTTGTTTTTGTAAAAAATTTGAATAACTAGACTAGACTAATAAAAGTACAATCACCAGAGGTGTTAGAAGAGAATTTTATCTTTGTGATTAATATTTTTGTATTGGTATCATCGACAATGAGTTCATTGACAAATGTTGTAGTAGCAATTAGGAGACCTTTTTGGTTGTCACGTTTGTTCTGAGAATACAACAAAAGCATGACCTGAGATCCACACGCCCGTGAAACTGAGGACAAAACTCCCATCGGAATTTCGGCATTTTTCCAGGCATACAGTTTCACCTGCAAATAGCCAAATACGGAATTCCATCGTTTTCTAACAACATAAAACTTTCGTTTTGAGATGAATAAAAGTAAAACAATATTATTAGATATCCTTACAGCATAGAGATCTAACCAAATAATCTTATATTTCATTCTAAAATACTTTTTCCGTCCCAAAAAAACAAAATTTATATTATACAAATCTCAAGACTCTATGAAATGTGATTTTTTGGGAGAACAGATGTAGTATTATTTTAAGGGTATTTATTGGAAGAGTTTTGATGTCTCGAATCCGAATTAATTAGAGCAATGATTTCGGATATCGGTGCGTAATAGAAAAAATAAATAAGAATATTTTTGTTACTGTTCAAAATATAAACTGTAATCTTGATTTTAAAATATACTGTATTTACTCAATATTCTTAATGTAAAAATTTAAAATGTAAGAATCATCCAGGCGCTGATGACAAAAGAGCCACATTTGGCCTTCTCCACGTAACTCTGCATCTATACGTTTGCATTTGGCTGTTATCAGTCATTAGTCGCCAGAAACAATGACAAAAGCGTGGGATGATTCCATAATTTAAGTGCCACACACATCATCTGTTTGTCGGATTTATAGCTAAACTAACTCTGATTTTCAACTGATGATGATATAATATAATTTGGTTCACAGTCCAATTGATCCACCCTTTCCACGTGACCAACACAAAGAAAACTTCATTAGTCTCATGATTCTTCCATTACGCACGTCTTAACTGAAAGCGGAATATCCACACGTTGGAAGGCACCATTTTTACATGTAATCAAATCACATCACCACCCTCCAAAGCTACGCCAACTAATCAGATCCAAAAATCCATCATCATTTTCCCACAACTTTTTAATCATTTATTTAAGAAATGTCATTGTTCAGGTGGCAAGCCATTTTCTTCATACTTTAATTGCATCAATCTTTGTCCCTCTCTATAAGCTTTTTCAAGATGCCGAAGAAGGGATGCGGTGTCCAAGGTTGCTCTATCCACATCATCTCATCTTTCATAAAGAGTAGATCGTTGCACCTAATAACCTCCCCTCAACCTATGGTGCTGGTGAACACTCACCAGACGGTCTCCGGCATATTACCATTCTATTTTTGAAGTAAAATTATGCTACTCGAACACAGAGATTTCATTATCCATCATCCACAACTAGAAAGACAAATTACAGGAATTTGAAAGGAGAAGTTAGGATGTTAATAGGAGTCTGCCAAGTTTATCAACATTTAGACAATAGCGTAATGAAGCAGCATAACATGTTCAACACAACATACTTCATTAGGCAAATTCATCCACCATTCCACTAGTTTCTCTTTTAGAAGCCAGATCACAAGCAAAAAGCTAATCTGCATCACCCTATTTTATTTACCAGCCTGATTTGCCATACTGGGTTTCTTCTACTTCAAGTTCACGATGCTGAAAGTGGAACGAAGGTTGGAAATCATTACTGGGCATTCTCCCTTCTCATCATAATCTGCATACTCCCCAGCTGACAAATCAATGTCTTCAAATTTTGTCCCTTCAATCTACAAAACCAAGGAAACAAAGAAAAGCATCAGCTGTGTGAATTTTCCAAATGAGACTGCTACAAACAAAGCAACAAGGTTTCCACAATTTAGTAAATTCAATAAAAACAGATAGATTAGAGCACAGAAACAAATGGGAGACAATTCTGGCAGCAGGCACATGAATAAATCACACCAAATCCTATCCTACGTACATTGATGCAGACCAACCTGAGGATCACTTATCATCTACAACATTAGATCATCACTCTGTAGTTATTCTCCCCATGTCATGATGCAAAGTGTATCACCAAGTTGGTGGTAAAACAATGTTCAAGAAGCAAAAGAGTACACACAAAATAAAAAGGAAAAAGAGGCATTGCATACAGAATATGGGCTACTTATCCCTTCAGCACAAAGATCATCAAAGCAAAATATGATTCGTGCCAACAAATAGCAATCTATGTCCATCAAAACACCCTACACTTGCGCATATTGGATCAATATAAATACAGCAAAGTAGACCTTACTTTTACAAGTTCTTTTCCCAATCAATAAGAGAATCTAAAACTTTTCTGAAAGAGTAGAAACAGAAGCAAGAATCATACATGGTCATTATCTGATATTTGATGACAGAATACATATATCATCAGTACAATAAACAGTACTACAAGTTAAAGATAACTAACAGCTAAGGAGTCTAAGATGCAGTAGATGAATTGTTTGAACAAACGATCATCCATAACTTGCTGAGGTTTACATTTAGGCAACTGAACAGCTTCTTGTCATGATTTCAAATGTCATAAATTCTATCCCTAAATGCACACCCTTTCCTCTTTTGTCGCAACGCCATATGGATTCAGCAATATTACAAAAGCTTTCAAGAGTGCGTTAAATAAGAGAATGTGTCATAAATGCCATAGGAGGTAGCATTCTATTCATTTTGAAGTCTAATTTAGGATATAACCTGAATACGTGTAATGAAAGGGAAAATCACTTCTTTAAAATTTATTATCTTTCTTAGCAGGTGGCCTTATTCAACTTGGATTGGATCCATGATACAGCTAATCCTTAAGTCGACAGCTTTGAAAAGACACTTACTGAGTACCTATACAAAAAGCAACGCCCACCAACCCACCCACCCCCCAAAGGGAAAAAGAGAAAAGATAAAACACACACGATAAGTTTACAATCCACCAGCAACATAGACATTCCCAGGTTTATTATTAAATCAAGCGATGTATAAACAAAAAGAACATTCCATACACGCAGGTCAGTTGCATAAAACAAGACATATTAGCTTATACCGGAAGGAACAAATAGCCAAGCATTTATGTTTAGCCATTATACAGGTAAACATTAGCAAACAACAGACCATAGATAGAACCAGATTACTACTGCTACAATTAATGCCAAAGCTGCAACATAAACTACTTACAGATTCAGCCTTCCACCCACTGCCAAAAGAAAATTCCACAGGCTCTACATTTCGGCAGTCAAAGACCATCAGAGCAGCATATTTACCAAATTGACTCTCAATATGTGAAAGTGGACGCCCATAGCCAGGAAGCATGTTCACTGTTGCCTCCCTTCCACAGAACTTACACTGAAAATACCACGGCACATATCAACATCGTCACGAACGAAGGCAGTTTGAAACCAACATATCAAATGGGAAATCAAACTTAAAAGCATTCACAAAAAAAAGGAGCCCAAAACAACTGGTTCCTTGGGAGCTATTTTTTAGAACAGTATAAAAGAATCCCACTATCATTGTTATCCTCTCTAGATATATAACATCATTAAACTTGGATCTTACCTTCCTAACAAGATGACAGGTGCCTTTGCCTGTTGGATGAGGGACAACGTCGTCCATCGAAAGACATGTCTCTTTATCCCCAATCTCTCCACAATTTCCACATTTCAGCTGGAATTCAAAAAAAAAAAAAAATGTAAAATAGACATATAGAAATGCTAAAGCATTTTACATATTTACTACAAAAAAATGAAGAAGAAGTAGAAGAAATGTTCAATCAACAAGAACAATTACAGCATGGTTACAATACAATAACCTTCTATGGCGGACATGTATAAAATGAGATGATAAATTCCAAAAGAACTAAGCCTGAGGACATCAATCCACACTGTGATTACAGAGGGCGTCATTCACTTAACAATTCAAGATGTCCAAATAAGAACTCATAATCCAACCAAAGAAATTAATAAGAAAATTGATGAACACCATACGATTTGATAAGCATAGATAATTAATTGCTGAAAACAAAAGTGTCGAACTCAAATCTTCAGAAAATTAAAGAGAAACCCCAAAATTAAAGGGGGGGAAACCAAAGGAAAACCTAAACAAGCAAAAACAAAGTGTAAACCGTAAAACTCGAGACATTGTGGCGTTAAATGCATCGGGAATTTAACAGCACAGTCCAGAAAACAAAATCACGAGCTAAAAGTAGAGATAATATGCCAGAAACTGAAAGACGTCGGAAGAAACAAACATAGAAGCGGAAAATTGAAACAGGAAAAGCCTAGAGCACGAGGAATGGAATACACGGAGATTGAAATTAGGGAAGAAAACAAACCTTGACGTAGTAGACGAAGTTGGAATCGTCACAACCGCCCTGAGGCTGAACTTCGGTGAGGTTCTCCAGTTCCGCCGTGATCCGCAGCTCGTAGTACACCATTTTCGCACGCTTCCTCTCTCTCTAGTCGTCGCACTGCTCAGCTTAAAATCAACGCTGCAATTCTGCAACGCACCCAATAAGGATATAACCGTTTTGATCTTTTTGGTTTTTGCTCCTTTTTGCGATTTCTTATTATTGCTCTGAGTTCAGGGTGCAAAATGGTAAATGGAAAAAGATTTGAGAGAATTGCAGACGTAGTCCCTTATTTAACATTATCATCAACGTGACCCAAATATTAAATGTAAATTGTCTTTCGAAAAAAATTACACTACATGCTCTCTAAACAATAAGAAAATGTATAAATGGCTACTAAGAGATCTTTAAAATAAAGAAAAGAAATAGTGACTTGTTTATTTTTTTTTTTTCAATAACGATGTGCTATCACTCATTTGACTTACTGTGCCAATGTGTCTTACTATGTTTAAAATAAAGAAAAGAAGCCAACGTGTCTTACTGTGTTTTACTTAGACTTGTAGTAATTTCATAGGAGTTGATCAGATTGTTTTTTTCTATAAACTTCTTGATTGACTAACTTGTTTAGCCAATGCAAAACAGTAATCCAAAGATATAGTACATTTTTTCTATAAACGTCTAGTAATGATCTTTGCTTTAACCACTGCCACTGAAGATCTAGTATATTTATTCTTATTCGAATATCTTGTTTTCCACTGTATGCCATTTTGTATCATTTGAAAATGCAAGAATCTTCGATCTTTGTGTCAACTATACTTATATAATGTTAAGTAGAGGAAATCCAAAGATATTATATTCACAGTAAACAAAAACTCGCATTACGCCATGACCGACTTGCGCAGACCTTGAACTCTTCATTCCTACTTATGTATGATCTGACAATGGTCAGATATGGATCTCTCCAAGCATTTTGTTAATATCCCAGGTACTTAGGCGCCAACAATAATAGAGGTTCCAACGTGGGAGGAGTAAATTTTCGAGCAAAAAGATAACAAATCGAAGAAGGTTCATCGTTGTATGTACAGTTTTGATTCTCAAGAAATCCCTTCATCAACTGTTCAGTGACATCTGCAGCTCCAAAAGTAGCAGGATGAGCTTCACCTCTTTTGGACCAGTCCACCCAAGTAATGCTTCTATTTGCCAGTTGGTCAGCTGCTTGAATTGTCAGCATGGTTGGGATATAATGTTCATCTCCATAGCATGGCTGTCTACAAAACTCCGCGAATTTTGCATAAAATTTGGTATCTGCGACAATAGAAATCGCGAGCTTTCTGTTTACTTCAAACCATTGTGATCCCTTTTGCCACTCGGTAATGTTAACTTCTGGCGCCATCCTCGAATTATAGCGACCTCTCCCATCTGGACCAGGATCATCAAATACACTAACGAAGCTGTGTCTTGATTTGCTTATGTATTTGTAGACGAGACTGAAATTATAGAGTGGTATACATGACTCAGATAGCAGAACAAACCATTCATTGTTGATATCTAGTAGTGCGTTTGATAGAAGTCTTTTCTCCGCATCACACAGACTAATCTCGCCCCATTCTGTCATCTACAAAATGAAATCCCAAAAATCAACAGCAACTCAATTGCAAGTATTACATATCGACATTTGGTTGAGTCCCAAGATATAGCATGTTGCCTAAACAAATCTATGACAATCCCAAGAAGCCCAACTACAAGAAACAATATTATACAGCAGCAGAGTAACAACAATCTTCATCGCTCAATTTCACAAAATATACATCTATCTTATGAAATGAATATAAGGTTTATTACCAATAATTCCCACATATTTTCACTGGATTCTCAACAAAGTTGCATTGATAACCTGAAACATGACTTTATAACAGATGATCAAGAAACCTATTGTGATCGGAAGCCAAAGAGAATGACTTAACTAGTGATTGAAAAATTGCCAGAAACAGAAAGTTTGGCTAAATGGGACTAAAGCTAATCAACATTGTTGGCTCAAGTCACCAACTGTTCCTAAGCTTAAGTTTTGCATGATCATGAATCTAAATTATTATGCATCAATGAACTTTCAGTAGTATTAGCAGAAATACCTGACTAGGAACTTGCCGCCTGTAGAAAACCGATGTCTTAGGGTAATCTGCCTGAAATGAGGGCAATGAATGAACATATATTGAATAAAATCCATCATGTCCCTTGAAAAATCTCTCCCAAAGAGGAGCTAATGGCATTGGCCCCTTAGTCAAGAACATAAATGCGATCTTGGGAACCCGGTCGAAAGGATATTTCTTGATTCTGGGTGCCATTGTTGCCCTCCAAAACAATTCTTGATCAGACATTGAATGCAACAAATTGGAAGGGGGCTTAATCCAACGATCTAAACTTGGATTTTCATCAGCACAAGGCTGTAAACTAGGATATAAGTTAGCAACTAAGCTATTATTAGCTCCATAATGCCTAATCATGTATACGCTTACGACAGAGAAAATAAAGCAGAATCCCAAAAACAACGTTAGTAACTGAAGCAGCCTCTCAAGGAAAGTCCCTTTCTTTTTTGGCATACTTACAGGAAGCAAAGTCCCTTTCTGATTTGTCCTGTTTCCATCTAATGCAACCTCTTTACCGTTCTCCATCGCTTAAAACAACTTCACAAACAGTTTCTGATTTAGTGCTTTTTTAACCCACCTGCGACTATGGCCTGTGAAGCTATAAACCCAGGCACATTACAAATACTAAGCTCCACAAATTCAAGGTGCTTCTGAACACATTTCAATATCCTCAACAGCAGAGAGTCTTAATTGCATCTTTGTATACAAAGCAATTAATCAGCCATTTTCAAACTTGAGATGATCAACTAAACTTGTATCACCAAAGGAGCTAAATCTGAAGCTTTTGTAGCAGAGAACTATGTAATGGGTCAAAAAAAAAAAAAAAAGTCAAACGAACCAAACCAGAGCAGCCTACCTAATTAGAGATCAAACCATTTGGGCTGACTTCACAATAGAGGTAAATAAAAAAGGAAGGCATTTTAGGAAGGTTCAAGATGGTTTCAGATCCCATCCTACGAAAGAACTGGGCTAGGAGGAAAGGAGAAGCATTGAACTTTTGTCGCAAATAGATTTGCTAGGATCTAAAATCAATCGCGCGAAAGCTGCAGATGGGAGAGTTGAATCGTCAGAAGATGAACAAAGAGGCACAATGGCCTAACAATTAAAAATTATAGTTAGTGTGGCAATTGGCTAGAGCAAAAAGCTTCAAAACACACACCATCAAACTTTGATGTAAGAAAGAAAGTGAATTGGAAATAACGAGAGGTGATGAAATCCAAGGAAGAGATCTGAAGAGCAATAGAGAGAATGAGAGTAACGTTAAACGGTAATGATGAAATGTATTTGGTTGGCTACCAACACCCACGTCACATGCGGAGATTTTATTTAATGATGATGATGATGATGATGATTAGTAGTATATGGTTTTTACTTTTTTTTTTTTTTTTTACTTTTCTACATCTTTCTTAAACTAACGCAATCTGACACGTACCTTGACTTTTTGGATCAAATCATTAATCTTGGGGAACGAAAGGGCATGCAGCTCAACATCGGGGTCAATTCTCATCTCACTCGGGTATTGATCCCAATTCACAAACCTGAACTGAGCAAGCTGGTCAACAAACATGATCTTTTTGAAGTCCTAGCTATTTCATAAAAATGTAAAATAGTGCGGTAAAAGAAAAAAAAATTAACCTCCGACAACATTTCTTTTGTTTCATTTCTTTATCAGTTTGTCGTTATGAAAAAGGCACGAAGGAATCTCTTTAATTTTATGGCCGAGTCTTCCTTACAACGTTCCAATTTTACCGGATGTCCCCTACTGACTTCCTTACACGTTACCACTTCTACTGATTTTCTGATCATGAAAGTCAACAGTATGCTGTGGTATATATCGTGACTAACGTGCCTTGGATCCATCAGCAAAATATTATTCATTGATCTACTTTTACTTTAATCTAAATACCACCAATCATCATGGTTCTGTCTTGTTATTATCTACTCCTCGTTACTTATTATAAGCTATTTTGATTTGTTTCAGGTTTGTCCTAAATTTAATCTATTTTTTTATTAAAATAAAAACTTTAAAAATATTTTCTTATATTTAAGAGAATACGACGAATATGAAAATATATTTTTAAGATTTTTTTTTTCCAATTAAAAAAGCATTCTATGTGAAACCTAAATCAAAATCAAAATGCCTTATAATAAGAACCAGAGGGAGTAATAAATTAATTAACGACTTACAACCTCCAATTTTCTTTTTCCCTTTATGTTACCTCTAAGTTTACACAAGAATAACTTTTTTTTTTCTTTTTTTTTTTAATAAAAAAACAAACAGTTTACAAATAAAGGAAAAAAATAACTCTGTTTGCATGCTAGCAAAGTTCAGCTCTGTCTGGGAAAGGAGAACAACTCGAGTACATGAACACAAATTTCATTACCCCATGTATCGTCCCAAAAGACAAATAACAGGAAAGTGAAAGCGATATTAGGATATTAAAGGTGTTCGAGCCAAGTTTATACGCATTTAGACAATAGCATATAGTGAATTAGCACATAGGTTTGCCCACAACATACATCACAATTCGATTCATCCACAAAACCCCTGTTCTTTTAGAAGACAAAACGCAGGTCAAAAGCTAATTTGTTATCTGTATCAGCCCCTATTTATTTACCAGCCTGATTAGCAGCGACGGATGGTCAGATACTAATAGTACTTGAGAGTCAAAATCCTGAAAGAGGCGCGAAGGTTGGAAATCACCACTGGGCATTCTCCCTTCTCATCATATTCTACATACTCTCCTCCTGACAAATCAATGTCTTCAAATATTGTCCTGTCAATCTACAAACCAAGGAAACAAAAGGGAGCCGCATTAGTTGTGTAACTTTCAACTGTGAGAATACTGACACGAAAAAAAAAAGAAGGAAAAATCAGCGTAACTCATTAATAACAGGTAGATTAGGGCAGAGAAACACTTTGCCAGTTGAGCACATATAAATGCTAAAATGCAAAATCATTATGGCAGCAGGCATGTGTTAAAATCAAACTATGTCTTTCCACTACATTATTTCAAAAAGCTACTTAATCTGAGAAACGGGTAGATGCAGACCAATATGAGGATAACTTATCTTCTTCAAATTCACCAACTCCTCATGAAGCAAGAGTATTTCCAAGTTGGTTTACAATTTTCAAAGAGCAAAACACACAGAAAAGGAAAAAAGAAAACCCCTGTATCACACTGGGATTCGATCCCTTCAAAGTAAAAGATAAGATAATCAAAGTAAGCGTGATTCATGTAAACGAATAGCTATTTATGACCATCAAGCTAACCCACAGCTGTTTATATTCTACTCTATAACCAAATTTACAGCAAGGTTAAACCTTGCCATTACAAGTTCTAGTCCAATTCAATAAAATCATCTAAATCATTTCTGAAAGAGAAGAAAAGAAGCAAAAATCACATATCTGATCTTTGACGATAGAATACCTAAATCAGTACATCAAAACAGTACTAGCTGTTACTGACAAGCAGCAGCGAAGAGATTTAAGATGCAACATATGAATTGTTTAAACAAATACCACAGAGAACGAACTTAATTAGATTCAGGTAAAAGAACAGCAACTTGGTCTAAATTTAAAATGTCAAAAATTCCGTCCCTAAATACATTCCTCCCTCTTCGTTTACACTTGCTAGATAAAAGCCTCAACACCACATGGACTCAGCAGTATTATGAAGTTCGTTAAAAGTGTCTTCAATAAGCCAATGAGTAATTAATGCCATCAAATGCAACATTCAATTCATTCTAAAGTCTACTAATTTAGCATATACATGAATAAGTTCCATCAAAGTGAAATTACTCTTCAAATTACTTGTTTAGCAGGTGGCCTTGTTCAAGATGGATTCCAAAGATCAGTTCAACCCAAGACTGTACTCTCATTTTTACTAAAATAAATTCTGTTGTGACCTAGAAAGCACCAAGACAAAGACCCCTCCTATAAATTCACACACCACCAACAAAGTAGACGCTGTTCCCAGGTTTATTATCACATCAAGAGATGTAGTAACAGAAAAAGATTCCATGAGCATCTGACAGTTGCTTAAAATGCAGACGTAATTCGCTTAGAATGGAGAAAACATATAGCCAGATATTGACTGTTAGCTGATCAGAAGATACAGACCAACTACAGCATACAACAGACCACAGACAGCACCAGATTACTACAGCTACAGTTAGTACAAAAACCACATCAAATTTACTTACAGATTCAGCCTTCCAGCCTCTGCCAAAAAAAAATTCCAGAGGCTCATCATTTCGGCAGTCAAACACCATCAAAGGAGTATATTTGCCAAATTAACTCTCAACATGTGAAAGTGGACACCCATGGCCAGTAATCATGCTCATTGTTGCCTCCCTTCCACAGAACTTACACTGAAAATATCACAGGACATTTCAACATCGTCAAGAATGAAGGCAGTTTCAAACCAATATACCAAATAGAATATCAATAATAAAAGCATTCAGAAAAATGGACCGACAACAAAACCAGTACCCTGTAAGTTATTTTTTAAAAAGCACTATAATAGAGTCCAAGAATAACATCATTTAAAAAGGATCCTACCTTCCTAACAAAATGACAGGTGCCTTTGCCTGTTGGAAGAGGGACAGTGTCCTCCACAGTAAGACATGCCTCTTTATCCCCAACCTCTCCACAACTTCCACATTTCAGCTGAAAATCAACCACCAAAGCTAAATTAGATGTATAGAAAAGCTAAAACAATTTTCAATCATAAAAGAAATTTCTGATCAACAAGAACATTTACAGCACGGATAGAATACCCCTCGATATGGCTGAAAAGACGGTCCCCTTAACCAAGACAAAGTATGAACACCACATAGTATGGAAAAATATCAATTGCTGTCAAAAAGAGAAGAAACGTCTAAAAAGGAGATCAACTCCACACGAGAATTGAGGCCACGGAAATTAACTGACACTATGATTTGAGGCGCGTCATTTACTTAACAATTTGAGATACCAAAGAACTCATAATGCAACCAAGTAGAAAATTGATGGACGCCATACGAGTCGATTTTGCAGAAAGCAAAAGTGTAGAGCTCAAATCTGCCGAAAAATAACTACACAAACCGGAACCCCAAAATTGAAGGGGGAAAACCGAAGAAAAACCTAACCAAACAAAATAAGAATCTAACTACATGAATTCGAGCAAATTGTAGCGTTAAATGCACTGTAAATTGAACGGCACAGTCCAAACTCGAAAGAACAAAATCACGAACTGAGAGTTAGAGATAATCGAAGGAAAACAATTTCAGCAACCGAATGAGAAAAACTCAGCAGAAATCGGCAAGAATACAAAATAGAAGCTGAAAGTGAAACAAAAAAGAGCCGAGAGCATGAGGAATGGAATACACGGACGGAGGAGGGAGAAGACAACCTTGACGTAGTAGGTGAATTTGGGATCGTCACAACCGCCCTGAGGCTGAAGTTCGATGAGGTTCTCCAGTTCCGCCGTGATCCGCAACACGTAGTTCACCATTTTCACACACTTCCTCGTCTCTCTCTCTCTCTACTAACTGCTCAGCATAAAATCAAAGCTCAATAACCGACTGAGAGTCTGAGATCTTCTTCTGCTCCTTTTCGATATTTTATACAAGGGGTATTTTTGGGGTGCGAAATGAAAAATGCGAAGAGAATTATGGGCTAGTCCCAGATGTTTATTGGGCGTAGGCCCGTTTGGTTGCCCGCGTTTCTAGGCCTAAACATGTGTAAAATGTATTAGAACATTCCTAGATCGCCTACTAGTATATTCTGGAGTATGCCTCCATATATATTATTTACTGACCGTGAAATGTAACAGACGACTTTTGCAATTTCTTCCTGTGGTTTGTTTACAACTTTATGTTCTTGGAAGTTCTTTTTTTCATAAATTTCAAAGGTAAAATCTTCCTTGTTGATAATTTATCTGCCAAGTCAAATTAAACGTGGATAAGTCTTTTCGCGATAAATTCCGGTATTTTCTTAAACGCGAGAAAATGTCTATTGCTTTAGTACTTGGAGAACAGAAACATAAGAACCGATTTTAATCAATTTCTTCGGCTTTTTAATGAGATTTTTTTCCCCCCTTTTACTAAGGTAGGAGCGGAACTATTACTGTTAGTTTATTGTAATAATCCTAAAAACATTACAAGTACTAGAAGCTTAAAGCCTGCCAAGAAAAATATAAAAATCACTATTGACCGAAAGTTAACTTCTAATTTTATCCGTATATTTTAAATTTCAAATTCATACTTTAAAACTTCAATTTTTAACCCTACACTTCAATCTTCCAATTTCTTTCAACCTCAAACACTCTCTCCAATTTTCAATCTTCGTAGACTTCAAATCGATGGCCGGAAGAGATCGCCGTTGCGGGAAACATCCACTGAACGAGTAAGTTTTCTGAAATCTTCCAACTTTTTAATTTTTTGAATCTGAAATTTATTTTATTTTTTTTTAATCTGAAAAAGAGTGAGCCGGAGGCGGTGACGTCCGAAAAGCCGCAGGCCTACCGGCTTGCCATCCCAGGAAGCCAAAATCGGCATCTGGGACGTCGACCCCCGATTTGGATGGTATGGACACCGTCCAAATCAAAACTTGACGGTAGGGACGCCGTCAAGTTTAGTGGCCACCGTCGGCGTCCATGAAGAAATCGACGATGGTGGTCTCGTCCCTGGGAAATTGGGACGACCCAGGTGCCGTCCTGGGGCACGGTCGACGACCCAGCTGCCGTCGACCGGAAAGGTGGACGGCAGGGATGTCGTCTACCTGTAAACAAGACGGCAGCACCGTCGTCTTGTTATTTCCTGGCCGGCACCGCCGCCGACCAAGCATTTTTCTTTTCTTTTTTTTTTAAAAAAAATAGTAATTTAATTATTTATTATTTTTTAATTATATTTTTGTTTAGTAATTTAATTTATTTATTATATTTTGTTGTTTTATAATTTAGTTTTTAATTAGTGTAATTTAGTTCTTTTAGTTTAATTAGTGTAATTTAGTTCTTTTACTTTATTTAGTTCTTTTAATTTAATTAGTTTAATTTAATTTTTAATTACTATTTATTAGTATCTAGTTTAATGTAGTTAGTTATTAAATAACTTAATGATTAATTATTGTATAAATATAATTTATTTGATAATTAATGGAATTAGTTTATTAATATGATTACTATGAATTTATATCTTTTATAATTAATGATTATATATTTATTAGTGAATTAAATATTGTTGAACGAAATAATTTGTATTAATATTATTATTTGGTTGTGTAATGAACTTGATTAAATGCAGGAATCACTTGGCCCGATCAATAAAGAATGGGGTAAGCGGCATGTGAAATCGCGAAATTTCCTGCCATCGGGTCATAATGAAAATGAACATGTGGAGATTGAGGAGATGGAGAAAGAAGGGAGTGCCAGCAGTAATGCACACAGAGCTGGACACACCTTATATCAGCAGACACCTTCGTTTGAGCAAGAAGAGCATGTCGACAATGTTTCACAATCACAGAGTGGCGAATTACCCCCTTCCCCCTAATTCCACGACTTCGTTTTATCCTGCCTGGAGGTCGTAGTGACTCTGGGACTGGGACAGATTCTCGTAAGGGTGCTACCATAGCATCAGGTATGAATTAATTTTGTGTGAAAATTAAAGTTAATATTAATCATATAATTATTAGTTATTTGATGTTGAAGTTAATAAATTAAATCTAATAATTACATCCCATTTCTTTTTTTCAGGGAGTAGCAGCCGATCGAAAAAATCGGACGATCGGTCATGGATTGTAACGAATGCAGTATCCAGTGGGCCTGGAGATGGATCGGTTATTCCCAGCTTCAATGGACACATTGCCTCTTTGTTATGGTAGGGTATGGATCGAGGTTGTCTCAAGTAAAAGAACAGAGACCTCGTTTGTCAGATGTTGACAGGCTGGAAGAGTTCCCCAGGTTTTGAAAGGGTGAGGCCGCTGGTTAAGGCGACTAGGTTGTCTCATCTTCTAGGATTGATGTTCTCGCATAATGATATCGGCCTAGCATGTGCGTTCGTGGAACGATGGCAGCCAGACACGAATTCGTTCCACATGCCTTTTGGTGAGATGACCATCATGTTTCATGATGTCCAGTGCATTTTGTCCATCCCTGTTGAGGGAGAGATGGTGACGGCCGTTCCCAAGTGGGAAACAGTGAAGAACCACTGTATGGGTCTTTTGAACTTATTTGTAGAAGATATGAAACCCCCGAAGTATAAGAGTGGTGCTATGTTAGAGTCATTTGTTATGGACCGAGTCCATACAGGCCACTGCTCGGTTGTGGGTGATGTTGAGTGCCACATTATTTGCTGACAAGAGTGGGGGCGGCAGAATACATGCACAGTTGCTGCATGAGAGTTTTGATGACCTTGATGGTGTTTCAAGTCGTTCCTGGGCATCTGCGACTCGAGCATACCTTTACCGCCGGTTACGGGTTGCCAGTAGAGGTGGTGTCAAGCAGATGGAGGGTTGTTTGACCCTATTGCTGGCCTGGATATATGAGTATTTCCCGATCTTCTAGCCTCATAATCTTTGGCTGCTCTTTATCTCCAAGTAATAGCCTCAACTGTAACAACGCCCATTGATAGCTCTCAGCAATCTCAGCATCCAACAGAACATAGGCAATCAAAAAGTTCTTGTTGTACGGAGTCATCCCGATAAATTTCAAAAAAGGCAGTCTGTACCTGTTGGTTTTGTAGGTGCTATCCATACCGACGACTAAGTAGTACGCTCTATACAACCTCACTGATTTAGGGCGCGCCATGAAAACCCGGGTCAAGGCCATTATACTCGGATCTGACTCCGTCACAATTATGTAGTTGTGTTCCCGGGGCAACCGAAAAGTTATGTTAGCAACATCAAGACCCGTGCCATCAAGTACCACACACCCCATCTTGCGCAGTTTGTTTCTATAGTTGTAAATTTGGCGCTTCGTAACATGGTCATCTGGATACTCCTTTTGAAGTGCCTTTAGAATGTAAATCGGCCTTGCTCCTGCCACAGACATGTCTTCTACCATCTTTTTTACTCCGTCGCTCAGCTTACTCATCTGGTGATGACCCTCTGGATGTTGTAACATTGGATGATTCTGCTTCGAATTTTCATCGGTTTTTGGACAGATTCTGTACACATCGCTCGACCATTCTTTATATCTTCTGATGAACACCTCAAATTTATACCCAATCGCTTGTGTATTTGAATTTGGTCGGCGGTTAGTGGTTTCATCTCTGTACCTCTCTGCCCTGTACCGTCCACCTTTCCTGCATTTTAGCAAATACCATTGTCCTTCTTTGAATCTCTCACTAATTCAAAATTATTGCTGATTGCAATCTCTTGTACGCGCAAAATAGCGTCATCCAGTGATTGGAATTTCTCATTTGTATTAAAAGAAACACTGTTATCTTCATTTTCAGCTATATCCTGCAAATTCCAAATATATACTCTAAATCACTTATTAGTAAAATACCTAATTACTCTTACTAAATAAAAAACTAAACTTAAATGGCATAAATAATAGATTTGCATGAATAAATAACTTAAATGAATCATATTCAATTTAATTATGATGCGATAATTAATAAAACACGATAAATTAACTAAATAAATCAATAAAACTAAAATTTAAAAAAATAAAAAATTACCCGGACCGCCTGGTACACCGGCCCGGGATAAGCGAGCCGGTGGACACACCAGTTCGCTCATAAAGGGATGGCAGCCCCGGCGTCCCGTGTTGCCCTGGATGCTGTGGGCGGCGGCCATGACTACCATGGCCGCCACAGCTGCCGGCGGCACTGCCATCCCTGGTTCTATAAATCGGTAGAAATGCCGTCTAGGCTAAGCCGGGACGACACGACCGTCGTCCCAGGCTATTTCGGTTGGTATGTCTGCCGGCTCGGCCTATTTCGGCTTGAAATTCTACAAGTCTAATCATTTTTTTCATTACCTCTGAATCACTCATTTTGGTCTGAAGAAATGAGAAGGGTGGAATGGTATTTTTTTATAGCGGTCTATATCTTTTACTATGCGGTCTATATCCAAATGAAAAGCACAAAATCGTCTTTTTTACGGTAATTTTTATCTTTTTTCTGGCGGCCTTTAACACGCCTCTACAAGTAGAGACAAAAAGACAAAAACTAACTAATTAAACTAAATGGTCTTCCTCCGGGGTGAAGAAAATTTAATTTGATAGTCAAAATTTAATTTAATTTAAGTTTAATTTACAAGTGGAGGTTAGACCTATTGATGAGCATTCATAATTTTACACATCAAACAAAAACAAGCTAACTAACTAATCCTGGATTTCGATAATCCATGAAGTCTACAGAAGACTAGTAATATATATATAACACCAACAAAGCGAGCTACATTCAGGTTTCAACGTTGAATAAAACCCAGTAGATTGTTTTCTTTCAAGACCAATGGCGGTCAAATTGATAGCATTTCTATTATTAGTAGAAATGGCTCTGTTCTTGTTAATGGGTCTTGCAGTTTTAGCAAATGATTCTCAACAAGGTTCAACAAATACTGTTGATGATAATCTTCAGCGTCCCAGTGCAGTAATAAAAACAATCCAGGTGCAAAAGTTTAAGAATATAATAATAGAACTCTCCATTTACAATGACATCGCTTTATTTACAAAACCTAATTCATTTTGATTTTTTTATATTATTCTAATAATTACATTTCTAATACTATTTCCGGTTATAATTAGAAATTACTGCAGAACAAAGTGATAAAAGGGTAGATAGATTTTTTAATTTCAGTGAAATGAGTATTGTTTTCACTAATAAGATGCAAGCAGTATATAACAAAATGAGATGGATATTCTCCAATCACAACATAAGCTAAATTGAAGAAATTAAATTGATGTTTTATTGTTTTTCCATCTTGGGTTGTTCTTTTTAGAGTGAAGATGGGGATATAATTGATTGCGTTGACATCTACAAGCAACCAGCTCTCAGTCATCCAGCCCTAAGAAACCACAAGATCCAGGTTTGTTTCAATCTTACGCAAAGATCAATTAGTTATCAATTAAAATGTATAGCGGATCAAAAAGAATTAAGATATTGGACAAATTTAGACTTTAATTTCAGTCAATTTTCAAATGTTTAGCTATAGATGAGACTTAATTAATTAAACATATATATATATATATATATATATATATTTCATTCCAGATGGAACCGAGCTTCGTTCCAACCATAGATCAAACTACCAGAAAGATAAATAGAGCAAAAGGGAAGAAGAACAAACCATCCAAATCAGAAATTCCAGTTTCTGGGATAAAACAGATATGGCATAAGAATGGAAGCTGTCCTCAAGGTACTGTTCCGATACGAAGGAATATGCAAACAAATAGTAAAGCATTTCCAATCTCATCAAGGAGATTCAGAGGCTCTTTCAATCGTAACAAAGACGAATTCAACAAAAATGGGACAGTAAATTTGCTCAATAAAAACCATGCGGTAAGTTTGCTACCCAATTCGAGTTGTCATGTCATGTCACATCTTTTCATTAGATTACGCATAATTAAATATGATGCGAATGCAGTAAAAATAATTATCATGTCTTGTCAGAATGTATCTGTAAATTGTGTTATAGTCACCCCTTTTAAACGCAAAATTAAACCATGCATTCTTCAAATCTCCTTTGATAATTGTGTAGAATTTATAATCAAATCTAAAATATATTAAGGTAAATTTGAAACATTGGAGATAGTTAAATAACAAATAGCGAGCTGCCATGTACATGCACACACTTCTAATTAATTTGCTCACCACTCTAATTTTAGACATTGATTGATTCAATTTATTGTGTCTTTGCCATTCCAATTTACATGAAAATAAACAGCAATCAATCCTGATTACCGTCGGCCACGCATATTTAGGAGGGCAAGGAGGAATTGCTGTCTTTACCCCAGAAGTAGAAAAGTTCGACGAGTACTCTCTCTCGGACGTTACTCTTGTAACTGGAGGCCATGATGATTTTGAAGCAATTAAATCGGGATGGATGGTGAGTATATGTACTATGCGTCCCTCTATAGATAAAGAAATTGTTGTGTCACAAAATAATTACAATGTGTTGAATACTTGAATTAACTATGTTAAATCGGGGAAAAAAAATGCAGGTAAATCCAAAAGTCTACGGAGATAGGAAGACAAGATTTTTCACATATTGGACGGTAAGTCCTCTTGCTATATACTCTCTCTGTCCCAAAAAATAGTCCACATTAAATTTTAAATTTTGTACTAAAAAATTACAAATCTCAAATTTCAATGTGGGTTATTTTTGTGGGACGGAGATCGTAATTCTTTACCTGAGTTAACATTTGAGCTTATGGATTTTGGGATTTCACATTTTATTGTGGTTTCAGGCAGATGGTGGACAAAAAACGGGCTGCTTTGATAGCATTTGTCCAGGTTTTGTACAAGTCAGTAAGGACATCGCACTTGGAGCTGCAATCGATCTAGTTTCCAAAACTCCTAATATGCCAGCTGAACTTATGACAATAATAATTAATAAGGTGGAAAAACTTCTACATTCTTATTAAATATGATTTTTCATCTTTCTAACTGCAGTAATCACAGCTAGCGACGGCAAAATAATTAGTCATAACAAATAAAAATGACGATTAATTAATATTAACTTCTCTTTCAAAGTATGACACATCGTAAAGTCATTTGTATCTTTTTCCATACGTACCACACGTCGTCACGCCCTTTCGAATTTCACTGTGTGCATCATTATTCTTGTAACAGTACTGAAAAAATCATGTTTTTTCCAGGACGTGGATACGAACAACTGGTGGGTAAGCGTAAACAACCAGAAAGTAGGGTACTGGCCGCCAGATCTCTTCATAGAATTAAAGTATCAAGCTATAGGGGTTCAATGGGGTGGCGATGTGTATAGCACAAGGCTGGAAACTCATCCGCACACAGCCACCGCAATGGGAAGCGGAGAATACTCTACTCCGCTCGACTGGATAGCGGGTTCGATCCGGGGGATGCGGGTCTTGGAAAATTCTCTGGTGTGGAAGTACCCAGATGTGGCTGATCCTTATACGGATCAACTTGACTGTTACGATTTTTATCTTCAACTCGTTGCTGATGACCCGATTTTCTACTACGGAGGACCCGGTAGCGGCGGTAAAGTTTCCAAGTGTCCTTGATTTATTTGAGGTTCATTTTCATAGTTCGATAATAATAATATTTGGAGACCCTTCTGAATTTGGGAATGTTAGGCTCGAATTGAGACAATAACAATAGTATATGATAACATTCAATAACAAGTCTTACTGGTTTCATTTTTGTTTTTTTTCTTTTTTTTTGTGATTCAGAAGAGATTAAAACAAATCACTAATAATCTCTAAATTAAATGAAACTCCATGAAGAGAGATCTATTATATGACTACAAATTCTCGATTAAGAACCATGAGAAAAAGATTGATGAGTGCGCGCGGCTAACCAAAACTCGAATTTTTTTGACTAAAAGCAGCAGAAAGTATCTTTTGTATAAAAAGTCCATCCCTTGCATAAAGATAAACTGTGATGGAGCAGTTTGCTTAGCAACAAACAAAGCTGCAACTGGTGGTATGGCTAGAAACAACTAGGGTAAATTCATGAAAGCTTTTCACAGTTCAATTGGCGCTTGTTCTGTTGAGACAGCTAAACTTACAACCATTCTACAAGGGTTGGAATTGGCAAAACAACAGAGATTCCCAAAGATTATTGTGGAATCAGATTGCGAGCAAGCTATTCAACTTTTCCGTAACCTTAATGCCAATCTGAGTTGGATCCGGAGTTAAGGAAAATCCAACATATTTTGAACTCTGACTGGGCACTACAGTTTGCACATAGAGCCAGAGATAACAACTATTGTGCAGACATATTGGCTAAAGAGGCACTTAGTCCTGATAGGGGAATATATTTTTTTGATGTAACCCCGGTAATAGTAATGTAATCTTAGAGAACGAAGCATCCTTTGCTCAATGTATTACCTAAGCCTATGTGCTATTTTTCACAAAAAAAAAAAAAAAAGTCCATCCGTTGCAATTAACAACTTCTTCTGTTTAGAAGTAGCCAAGAAGGTCAGGAAGCAATTCAGGAATGCTCTTGAATATTGGCAAATCACATTTTAGTCCATATGGAGTTTTTTGATTATATATATTTATATATATGATTTTAAAATTCTTTGAATAATAACCATATTAAAATGATAAGAAAAATAGCATGTAGACTCATAGGCAAATAATTGTTTGAGAATGCCCTTTTGCATGCAAATTAATTATAAGCACGCAATTCCTCTTCAAAAAAAAAAAAAGCATGGAATTATTTACGCAGCTCAATAATCACAAAAATAATGAAATTACACATGTCAAAATAAAAAAATTAAGTCTCATTAATGATTTTTATAATCTGGAGAAATGAAACCCAAAAAAGAAAAAAAAACAAAAAAAAAACAAAAGGAAAAAAAAAATCATGGAGTGGTCTTTCAGTTTTCAACTTGTGAATCGAACCTATGATAGTCAAACTATCTCTCTTCCCCAATCATATTGGTGATCAAATTGATAGTCATCTTATTACCAGAAACTGTCCTATAATACAGTCTTCAGTAATAACATGAACGTTTACACGCATTAGTCAGAACAATGCGTAATAACAATGTCGGACATCCGTTTTTGGATGAATTAGAAAAAGAATATTTTCACATGAGAAAGTGTATGTTCACTTTGTTTTTTTTTTTTTAAACTGAATTATTTTATTTTTTTGAAAGTCAAAAAGTGTGTAAGATTGCAACATCGTTCAAGTGAAAAAAACTAACAAGAACTCTCGAATCCATCAACCCAACATGCACGGCTTTAGTAACTACTCTCTCTGATTTTTATTATAAGTCATTTTAATTTATTCTATATTTTACTTAATATATTTTTTCGATTGGAAAAAAAAAACACACTTTAAAATTATATTTTCACATCCATTGTGTTCTCTTAATTAGTAGGAAATATTTTTAAAAAAATTTTAATTAAAAAAACAAACTAAAACAGATCAAAATGACTTATAACAAGAGCGGTAAGGAGTAATTAACAAGACATCGACTTGGCAACTGCTGCTATGAAGCCTATGATGACCTCAAAAAGAAAAATTCTCGGTTTGCATTTATAGATACCACTTAGTTTAATTAACTGGTGCACAATTCACCAATACTCGATTGTTAACAGAGCAATCATCTTGCACAAAGTCTTTCAAACTTCCATATATACCGTGGAATCGGCTATTTTCTTTCTCACCGCTTCACATCTGCATTAGGTTTGAAGGCTCTGGAAGTTTCAACGGAAAGAAAAGGACAGATTCACCTAAAGCACTTTGTTTAGGAAGGTTGTATATATCCTTCTAGTCTCTCCGTAGGACAGTCCACCAGCAGTTCCATATACCTATGACACAACCGATCCTTGCAAGAACTTCCCAACTTCTTGGGAGGAACCTTCGGGCAAATGTTCCGGAGCTTTCTCAAGAGCTACCTTCCATCTCCACTTTTTGGATTGTAAATTACCAAGGTTCGGCACCTGGAAAGTGTTTTTGAAAAGTTGCTACGAAATCGGGATGATATGTATTAAATGAATGAAAGAAGGAAAATGACCTCATGTTCCCTTGTTGCACATGATGAAAGAAAACACTTGAACCTAACATATATACTCATGTGCTACTCCCCTCATCACCAATTGGTTTTGAGGTGGAACCACATGTGGGCCTATATTTGGGCTTTTAAGATGTTATCAGAGCGGGTTTTAATCCGCGGACCTGTGGGACTTGTGGGGCGAGGTGGACTGACCCAGATTGGGTCTTGAAGCTTTGACTAACCCACAGAAGAAATTCAGAGTTTGACTTTGAACTTTGACTGGCACCATATGCGATGGTTAATCCGGAAAAATAACCAATCGCAAGACTGAAAAAAATCAGAAAAATATATAAAATTACCCGTCCAAGCCCATTGGATTTGAGAGGGGCGTGTTAAATGAATGAAAGAAAAAAAATGATCTCATGTTCCCTTGTCCCACATGGATAGAAGAAAATACTTGAACCCAACATATATACCCCATGTGGTACTCCCCTCATCATCAATCAGTTTTGAGGTGAAACCACATGTGGGCATATATTTGGGCTTTTAAGAATATGGCTGAATCAGTATAGCAAGGTTAGCCTCTCCGATCGTCGCCGGTGTACTGATACCACCAGCCCCACTCCGAAGCCCTGGGGAAGACACCGCCGCACAGGCACCAACCCTTATATTCTTATCTCTTTGTCGATCGCGATCCGGCTGAAAACTTGATCGGGCAAAGGATATGATAAAAGATAATAAGGTGATGTTCCTTTAAACTGAATTAATTAATTATATCCACATAAATATAATTGATGTCGGTTTAGCATGAAAAGGGTTTAAATAGGGATTTTATTCTTATTTTTGTAGTTTTGTTGAAAACGTATGGAACTATACAAAAAAAAAAGTAGTTTCACTTTTACTAATTTGCAAAATTTTCATATTTCACTACTTTTACCACAGAACATTAGCCAAACCATAACTACTCAATACAATAGTCGAAATATCTTAAGTGACAATTCTATTAAATAAAAAAAATATTAAATTAAAAAATCCAACGGTTAAAATACGGAACAACAAATCTATTAAGACGGACTGCTGTTAATCCAACTAGTGTAGTACCATGAATATTTCTAGCAAAACAACTGCACTACAATGGTAAGGACAAAGAACATTACGGTAAACAATACCTTACCCTTGCACGGAAACCAATGTCTTTTTGTCTTCTTTTTAATTTTTTTTGTCTGCAATTAGTAAATATGATTTAAATTAATATAAATATGGGTCTGTTTTACGCATTTTATGGTAAGAAGGCTTGTTGCAAAAGCTCATCAGGTGAGATCTAGCCTATGACGGCATGGTATCGGATAAACCCCAAGGATCTGGTTTGCTGTTTGTTCCGTAACGCCGTAACCCAACACCCTTCTCTGTCTTCTAGTTTTTTCCTCTCCTAATAGGCGTTTTTTTTTTTTGGCTGAAACATACTCCATCCAGTCCTTAATATAAAGCATTTTGATTTATTCTAGATTTTCTAGTTTTTTCCTTTTCTAATAGGCGCTTTTTTTTTTGCTGAAACATACTCCATCCGGTCCTTAATATAAGACAGATTTGTTCTAAATTTCACATAATACATATTTTTAATTGACAAAAAAATATTAAAAATATTTCTTAACAATCAAGAGAACACAACGGATGTGAAAATATGTTTAAGGTTTTTCTTTTTAATTAAAAATACACACTAGTAAAATTTAGGATAAATCAAAATACCTTATATTAAAGACCGAAGGGAGTATATCCTCGATAGTTAGAGAATATTGGCTCCGTGTGGAAGCATTCTATTTCTTTTCGTTTTCAATTTTCAGTAAAATCTCTTTCACGATTTCAATGCATCTTTTTGAGTTACCATTAAAACTTTGCGGATCCATAAGAAAGGCTTACCAATATAGCCTTAGTCCACAACCATCGAAACCCAGAAGAGACTGATCGGGCCTTATGCCCGACATGTTGGTAGAGATAACAATCCGCATTCCACGGATGACTAAAATGTCCAAATGGTCCTTTACATTTGGGCTTACTTGATTTTATGTGCCTAACATTAACATTTCAATATCGTAGTCCCAAACAATATGTTTCCACACTTTTTGGTCCCATTTCACTGTTTCGACCACTTTTCCATCCAACTCGATGTTGACCGGCAGTTCATATGCTGGAATCAGGGGTATTTTCATCTTTTCATATAATTTAAACTTTCATTAAAATTTAAACCATTAAAAATATTATAAAAATTCACATTTATTATTTAATTGTTAAAATATTATTTATTAATTTAAAATATTATTTTAAAATTTTAAAATTTAAATTATTTTCAAAGTTACTTTTTTCTTTACTAAAATAAATGTTAATTATGTTGCACTTTTAACCGCCCACTGTAACTTTAAAAATTTATCGAGTCACAATAAATAATTCAAAATTTAAATTAAAAAAAAAACAAAAAAAAACCAAGATTTTTACTTTGACAGATACAATAAATCTTGAGTTATTTCTAAAATTTTACCGCGCTATAATAATTAATTCAAAATTCAAATTTTTTTTAAAAAAAAATGCAAGAAAATTGTGGGGTAAAAATTCGGATAAAAAATGGTTTATTTAAGTTTTTGGCTTAGTTATTGCATTGAATTGAAGATATAATTTAAAATGTGGTTTTAGTGAAAATTCAAAAAGTTGTTGGAATAGAAATTCAAATAAAATAATATTATTTTTACACCACCACCTCCAAACCTCCACTGCGCCGCCCGCCGCCGGACCAGCTCCTGCCGCGGCGAAGTCGCAGGAATCCGGCCGGCCGGCGGTGGCAGGAGGTGGTTCGGCAGCGGGCGATGTCGGTGGACGTATGGAGGTAGTGGTGTATAGATAATATTATTTTATCTGAATTTCTATCCCAACAATTTTTTGAATTTTCACTAAAACCATATTTTAAATTATATCTCCAATTCAAACTATAAATTAAAATAAACCATTTTTTATCCGGATTTTTGCCCCCTCAATTTTCTTCCCTTTGGGCCCGCTGGATTTTTTACTTCGACCGAATAAAAAATTGGTAGGTGAAAATTCAGATAAAATATTTAGTTTGCTTTTTCTTTTTAAACAAAAAATTGAATTTTGAATTAGTTATTGTGGCGTGGTAAAATTTTTGAGTGATATAGAGTTAAAAATGGAACGTAATTAATATTTATTTTGTATCTAGCATAAATGATAAATAGAAAAAGAAATTTTTTAAAAATAATGTAAGTTTTAAATTTTATAATAATATTTTAAATTAATGAATAACATTTTAGCAATTAAATAATTAAATGTGAATTTTATGATAGTTTTAATGATTTAAATTTCAATGAAAGTTCAAATTAAGTCAAAAGACAAAAATACCCCTGATTTCGGTAAGTCAACTACCGGTCAACATCGAGTTGGACGGAAAAGTGGCCGAAACAGTGAAATGAGACAAAAAAAGTGTTAAAAAATATAATGTTTGAGACTACGATATTGAAATATTAATGTTAAAGACGTAAAATCAAGTAAGCCCAAATGTAAGGAATCATTTGGACATTTTAGTCTTCCACGGATCAAAGACTTCATGGCTTTCCGAGGAGTTTGTACTTCGTGGCGAGCGACCGCGACCAAGGACAAGTTTGACAATTCGTTGTCTAGGTCTAGGGCTCCCTTGCTTATGCTTGCAGAAAAAAGTTTCACCGACTACCGTGAATTTTATTGTCCGTTAAGAAGGAAGATTATTACGAGTTTACCACTCCCGGAGGCAAATGGAAAACAATGCATCGAAACCGGATTCGGATGGTTCTTAACGGCTTCCCGTCATTCAGATAATCTTAACTTGTTGAACCCGCTCACCCGTTCTCAAATCCAACTCCCTAACCGTACCACCTTCCCTTGTGTTCTACTTATTGATGCAAGCAAGAGTTCTTTTGTTTTTATAAGGAGAGCATCTTTGTCTGCCAATCCATCTCGCACGTCGTATTTTTTTCTCTTGGTAATTTACCGTTTTTTGAACTATTTGGCATTTTGTATGCCTGGCAACCTGAGATGGACAAAAATAGATTTACTCAACAAATGTGCAATTTGGGACGTTACTTTCTACCATGAGAAGTTTTATGCGGGGAGTTAGAGTTGGATGAATCCTCATCTGATCATTCTCCCAAGGTTGACCATCCTCACAT
This sequence comes from Oldenlandia corymbosa var. corymbosa, assembly GCA_949775105.1. Lineage (NCBI taxonomy): Eukaryota > Viridiplantae > Streptophyta > Magnoliopsida > Gentianales > Rubiaceae > Oldenlandia > Oldenlandia corymbosa. Next base: position 5,572,532 of record OX459119.1, on the reverse strand, counting down.
AATCATCGATCATCGAGTCTTGGAATACAGAGAAGCATACCTAGTGAAATCATCAATGGGTGAGTTACTAGCTGTTCAGTTTCAGCGTATTAGAACACATTACTGGGATGGGAGTACTACTATTGATGGTAGTTTTAAGGTCATTCGATTGGACGTGACAAACTGTGAGTGGGAAGAGATCACTGATTTGGGAAATGATGCTTTTTTCCTTGGCCACAACACTGTGATCTCTATTCAGGCATCTACTACTACATGGTGGAAGCGTCTATTTGAGCTGGACGCAACAATTATGTGTAATTGTGTCTTTTCTATGGATGATTGCTTTCAACAGCCCTATTATGATAATAATGGTATTAAAGGTGGCAAAGGCCTGAAACTTTATCATCTTGGATACGGAGTTATATATGGCTACTTTCTGTCACGCCGAGTTTGTATGTCCACCAGTTTGGATAACATTCGAATGCATGTATCTTATATATTTTATAGTCATCGGTCTAATTGCTTCATGATTTTTATTTTTTGTTTTGATGACCTGCATTGTAATGGAACTCTGGAGCACTTTGATTTAGTAGCAATGTAGTGAGATCAATTGATGGCAAGAACTAAAATTTAATTATTTGTTTAGAAAATTTATGTGTAGATATGGAATTTCACTTTTTTTTTTTCCTTTAGCTTGATGAACTCCCATAGAGTAAAGATAAGGTGATTTGATTGATTGCATTTCCATCCACAAACAACCTGCTTTTGACCATCCTGCTTTACAGGGAATCATAGAATCCGGGTATATCTTTGTCGACGTATATATGTACGTCTTTGAACTGTGATGGAAATCTAGAATCCAGCTTCATATGTTTTTGTTTTAACTACTTCATTAACATAAATTGTAATGATTTGTCAAGATTTATTCATTATTATTATTATTATTATTATTATTATTATTATTATTACCTGGTAAAAGTTTTCATTCCTTGAAGCTCAAGACACTGTACACATTTCCTATTTATCTACTACCACTTTTTGTACAACTCAAACTCATTCCTAGTTGCTGCATTAAAGCTTGGTCTTGTAGACTAACCCTGGTAATTTTACACGGAACTTTCTACTGTACCTCACGTTTTACAGCTTCAAATTTTGCCTTAGGATACTGTGCCTTCGCTCCAACTCTTCTGGCATTGCATTCCCTCCAAATACTATAGATCATTGCATTCAAACTCGCATAGAGTACTTGTTACCTTACTGGTTTCGATTTCCATACAGCCTGCAAGTCATGCACTCTCAGCTTCCTAATATCCTTCCTTATCCCCAGTCAATCTTTCATTTCATTTATCAACTGTTGAGCATATTCACACTTGAAGAATAGATGTTGTTTACTGTCCACTGCCTTCTTACATAATGCACAGGAAGTATCAGTCACAACCAAGTCCATCTTCTCCAATCTTTGGGCAGTAAGCAGCCTGTTTTTCCAAGCCAGCTAGCTAATAAAGCTGTGCTTTGGCAGGCTGAAATTACTCCATATAAATCTTGCTGGACTATACCTTTCTTTCACCCCTCTTAACCATATATATATCCTGACTTTGCAGTATAGCTTTTCCCTGTATTGCCTTGCCACTGCCTGTTCTGTACCCCTCCTTTCAGCATATCTCTTATCTTCATCAATTTTTTAAAGTGCCAGCTACAGTCATGGGGGTCTTTGTATTCCCATATACTCTTGCCTTTGAAGTAGTATTCATGCATCCACTTTATCTATAGGCTTTCCCTCTTGTTCTCCAAATCCTAGAGTTGTTTCCCAAGCAATGCTGTATTCCACTACCTTGGTTCCTTTAAGTTCAGACCACCTTCTGTCTTACTACAACAAATTCCATCCCAAGCAACCAATGTCCAACATTTCCCATTTCTTTCTTCTCCCACAAGTATGTTCTACAAGCACTTATGATTTGTTGAATCACACTTTGGGGGATTAGAAATATACCAGCCCAATATGCATTCAGACTTAAGAGTATAGTATTTACCAGTAAAGTTCTCCCTGCATATGAGAGTTGTCTAGAAGTCTAGCAGTTAATACTTGCTATGATCTTATCCACCATACACTGACAATCGCTTTTAGTCCAAGTGGTTGGTGAAACAGGCATTCCCAAATATCTTATTGGGAACTCTCCCACTTCAAAGCCCATTATTTGCCTTATATCATCCTCTACATTATTATTATTATTATTATTATTATTACTACTACTATTATTATTATTATTATTATTATTATTATTATTATTTTGGGACGGAGGTAGTATTATTTTTCACATGGCCTTGTCATGATAGTGATGACAATAATTAATCAACATTTCGCTTCCGGGTTGTCCTCCATCCATATCAAACAAATCTGATATATAGGAGGGTTTAGTTATTTGGTGGGTTGGATTTCTCTTTTTTTTTATTTTATTTTTTAACCAGTAGAATAATAAGTTAACACAAGGAGGTTTGACTCATTAATTAACTAATGACCACTACCCTTGCGAAATAAAACTAATGACCGCTTGTACGCACACTAATCTTTACAGATTTCAATAATCTTATAGTCTCCGCTCGGGAAAATTCATAGAGTCATAGTATATAAATAGCTCCAAAACCTCGAGCTCTTTTTAGGTCTCAGTTATTAGTAAATGAGATTGCTTTCGTTTGAAATCATGGCTGTCAAATTGATGGCCATCCTATTAGTTGAAACAGCTCTTTTCGTGATCACAGGCCATGTAGTTTTGGCGACCGACTCGAACTCCAAGCATGAACGTCCTCAAAAAGTTACAACCACCATTAGAGATAATTTTCGACGTGCTAATGGAGTAATAAAGAGCATCCAGGTTCTCAGTTCATATTTTCTACCTTTCCTTCCTCTTGAAATTTTAATTAGGAAATTTTTCTTTTACTGAAGCCAATCAGAAAAGGAGGGAAAGAAACGAAGAACTTCTCGAAAAGGATGATTCAGTAGGATTTTTCATGAAAATTGCCATTCCCCGTAGTTTTAATAGGAAATCACACCCTATCTCAGGTTTAATTAATTGTGTTTTAATCTTATTTCTTTAGTAAAATGATATCTGTCATTTCATAGAAATTTACTCCCTCCCAAAATTAATGAATCATGTTTTTGATTTTTTTTTAATTCTTTTTTTTTCCCTTTCATTTTCGTTTTGAGATAGATAATAAGGTTGGAGTATTCAAATATCATTGGAAGGCTCCAAACAGAAAAACTATTTTGAACATCAAAATGACTTATGTGAAATGGAATACAGTAATTTTACCAAAATCATATTGGTTCACTAATGAGATACAAGTGATTTTTCTGAAATCAAAAAGGAAAAAAAAAATAATACCAACGTGGCGCATCGTGGGTTTACTCATTTCTGATGGGGTTCCCGGCGCTATAAAAAAAAAAGTGGCGCGTAACAAGTGAGCTATATAATTTTCATTACATAGATTAAGTTGCATATAATAGGTAATAAAAATTTCCCATTAATTACAGCCTTAATGTGAACTAAATGTTGTGTTTTTCCTGTCTTTCTTCTTCTTCTTCTTCTTGTTTTCGTTTTTTTTTTTTTTTTTTTTTCCCGTTTTTGGTGGTTTCTTCAAGAGTGAAGATGGGGATAGAATTGATTTCTTTCTTTCTTTCTTTTTTTTTTTTTCATATTTTTATGTTTTTTGAGTTTTTGGTGGTTTCTTATAGAGTGAAGATGGTGATATAATTGATTGCATTGACATTTACAAGCAACCAGCTCTTAGTCATCCAGCACTTAAAAACCACAAGATCCAGGTTTGTATAAATTTTTATGTACGATTAGCTACCCAATTACGAAAATTATTGGATATGAAATCAATTTGAACTAATAATGTGGTCAAATTTTTAAAATATAGCTAGCTCTGTATGGCTAATTAATGACTCGTACCTCTTTTATTTTCGATCCAGATGGAACCCAGCTACGTTCCAACCACAGACCAAACTACAAGAAAGATAAACAGAGCAAAAGGGAAGAAGAACAAACCATCCAAATCAGAGGTTCCACTTTCTGTGATAAAACAGATATGGCACAAAAATGGAAGCTGCCCTGAAGGTACTGTTCCAATACGAAGGAATCTGAAAACAAATAATAAAGCAGTACCAATCGTTTCAAGGAGATATCAACGTTCTTTCAGTCAGCTCAGCCAAAACAACACATCGAATTTGCTCCGCCCTAACCATGCGGTACGTCGGCTATCCAATTTGAGTTGTCGTCTCGGGTCATTTTTTTTTTAATACAGAGAGAGTATTCGATTCAGCCGTTTCGTATCATTTCATGTATGATTAAATTTGCAAATTTGATGAAATGTAGGAAAATGCATTGCATCCATCTCTCTTCCAATTGTAAAATCATGCCTTTTTTAACCTCCTTTTCTTAAAAAAAAATAAAATAAAAATAAATCATATCTACGATAGCGCAATAATTAACTTATTCGCCGCTAAAAGTTTAGACATTTATTTTAATTGATTGACTTAATTAAGTGTGACCAATTTCCCTGAAATAACAAAACAGTTGTCGGTATTGATGACCGATGGGGATCCATATTTTGGAGCACAAGGAGGCATTGCTGTCTATAATCCTGAAATTGAAAAATCGGACGAGTATTCTCTCTCAGACATATCTCTTGAGACCGGGGGCCCTGAAAGTTTCGAAACAGTTAGATCGGGATGGATGGTATGTTTATGTAGTACTAGTATGATTCTCTATAAGCTAAATATCATCTCTATTTTGTGAAATTGATGTGTTACAAAATATTTACATTATGCTAAATTACTCTCTGAAGCCCAGAAAAATGAATAAGTTGCAGGTAAATCCAGCCGTCTATGGAGATAAAATGTCAAGATTTTTTACATATTGGACGGTAAGTAATTCCTTCTTGCTTATTACTACTCTTGATTTCAAAATGATTGTCAATTTTCAATATTTTTACTATTGTTATTACGAATATGTACTAACAATGAAAATTCAAATTGAACAATTATTTAGCACGGAATAATAGATAGTTCATAGATCGTGATGTGGCAAAGGGGTAGAGAAATTAAAAAAGAGATGAGATTACAGGTTAATTTGAGGTTATTGCGATTTCAAATGTTCTTGTGGTTTTCAGAGTGATGGTGGACATGAAACGGGCTGCTTCGATCACATTTGTCCCGGTTTTATACAAGTCAGTAAAAATATTGCACTCGGAGCTATTATCGATCACATTTCTACACCTCCTAATAAGCCAGCCGAACTTTTGTCAATATCCATCTATAAGGTGCACAATTTCTACATTCTTGTCACCATATGAAAACTGTTTTCATAAAAATGAATAATAGTCACTTCTTTTTTTTTTTTCTCTAAAACGCATGACTTTGAATAATAAATACATTGGTGTCTAACTTTATACATACCACACATGTGTTGTTTGCAATTTCCTGTCTCGAATCGCACTATTTCAAAATTCACTGTCTGAATCATTACTCGTATAATACCAATCACAAACTAAAAAATTTTTTGTCGTTCTCTTTTTTCCAGGATATGTACACAGATAACTGGTGGGTAGATTCGGGAGGGGAGAAAATAGGCTACTGGCCAGCGAATCTCTTCGAAGAATTAAATCATAATGCTGAAGCAGTTCAATGGGGTGGCGACGTTTATAGCACCAGGCTGGAAACTCATCCGCACACGGCCACCGGAATGGGGAGCGGAGGATACTCTTCTCCGATCGACTGGTTATCGGGTTCGATCAGGGGGATTCGGATCCTACGGATTCTACAGAATTCTTTGGTGTGGATATATCCAGATTGGGCTGCTCCGTATGCGGATCAAGTTAATTGTTACGATTATAATCTTCAAGTGGTTTCTGATGACCCGGTTTTCTACTATGGAGGACCCGGTAGCGGGGGTCAAGCATCCAAGTGTCCTTGATTTAGTTAGATTAATTTTTTACGGTTTGATTGGAAATGAAATGCCCGAATTCGAGCGTGTATGAATATATCAAATGACACCTTAAATTTACTTCTTATATTTTTCATCGAGGAAAAAAAAATCTACTTACTTTTTTTTTAATGACTATAAGATAACTAATTTATAGTTAATAAAGCATGCCATATCATCAAAACCGCCTCCCTAATAAGTAATCTCATCTTTTCTTCCTCGCTTCTCATCATTGGAAGACGAGCATATAATCTATAACCACCTTTACTTATCTTTATTTTATTTTTTGTGTTTTTTTGGAAGATGGCGATTAATTCCGGAATTTTCTTTTATCAATATATTTTGGTACAATAAATGTAATTAGTATTTGTGGTTCATATATAGGGGAACGTAAATCTAAGACATCTATGAACGGGAGTTTTTTTCTTTTTTCTTTTAATCAAAAGAATAGAGACAATTCGAGATAGATTTGAATAGATGTGTATATGTCCATTATGTGGTTTTCAACCTCACCTCAAACAACTATTACGATCTGGACTAAGACTTGGGCAGATATACTGAAAACTGAAAACATAAACAACATATTTTCAGTTTTTCTTTAATAGTTTATGTTTTCTGGCATTTATTTTCTTTCAAGCCTTTATGTATTTTTCTATTCAAGTGTAGTAATCACAACCTTCATAGTAACTCCAAGCTATACATAATTAGTTGGGACAATCGTAAGAAACCGTAATAAAACTGGCCCCTTGGCCGTTTTGCTTTGTTATTCAATCATTCGAGGAGGCTTATTGGCTGCTTCTATTTCCACATACCGGTGTTGATGTTTGCTTCGGCTGCTTCTATTTCCACGTACCGGTGTTGAGTGTTTGCTTCGACAGTGTGACGTTTTAACATCGGTTTTTGCGAATTTCACACTTTTGCTTTAAATTAGTTTGGAGCAAATCGGACTTCACTGTTAGAAAATCAATTCAATATTAAAAATATAGATGTAAGTTTTTGTAACTTACGGGTTTTGAAAGAAGTTATTGTGCAATTTTACTCCTTTGAAGATTTGGTAACTATTCATTTTTATTGTGCTTTTACTGGTTAGTAGTCAATATTTAAAATCTTAGTAAAAGTAATTAAATGTGGTGATGAATTGTGGGGGTTACGTAGCTAACATTACTAATCATATTTGTTTATACTATTTTACTATAAATAGGAAAGAATGTATACTTGAAAAGACCACTATTTTTCATCCCATTTTGAAAGGTTATAAGGTTTTCATAACCAAAGTATATATGTACTTTTTGTTTTCCTAATCATCTTCTCCTTTATATAAATGATTCTTGTCTTTCAATCCATTTTACAATAAATAAATATATTTTATCTCTTTGTTGAGCAAGTTGGATCGTGATCAAGTTCGCAATATAGAGAGCCCTGTCATCATTGGAACTCCTATGAGGATTGTTGTATCTTAAGAAAAAATCGTCGTCAAACTCTGTATGGAGGGGGCGTATCTCTTCTTATGATAGCGCCTTTGGCGTGCCTCAATCTAAATCCTATTTCTCAAACTTTTTCTATTTTCTATCTTAGAGATTATGATTTTGTGCTTATATCTTATTTTTATGATTCAAATATATATTTTTCTAATAATATAAAAAATATATATGATTATAAAATTATTGACTCAAACCATTTGTTTCTTTGCATATATTGTTGCGATTGTGGGAGATCACCATTGGTTTTTCTACAACATAGAAAATGCATAGTAGATTGAAGTGAGTGGTCAATCTACATAAAGAAAAAGTGACAAAACTGAAATTTCATTTAAGGAGTGGTGGTATGTATAAAATCTTATCATATACATGATGTTTACTTGTTGGTGTAGCAAGATGCTAAGTATATGGTTTGCTAGATGCTAATTCTGTTTTTTTGTGCATTAATAGATCCAAATAATGTTTAAAACATGATGAACTTTCTAGCATAACATGTTCATGATTTGATGTGATATATTAACTCCAAATTGGTAACTAAAATTGTTTTATGTTCTTGACATTTTAATTGGCAAGAGTATAAAAAATGAGTAGTCTGCATATGACTACTCATTTTTGGAAATGATTTATGTTGTAATTTGCATATGACTTGTTCTTGTAATCTAATCATAAAGTGTGCGCTTCAAGAAAAAGAAATTTATTATTATTATTATTATTATTATTATTATTATTATTATTAAGAAAAGGAAGTAAAGTTTAGAGTAATACAAAACTGAATATAATTTCTCATACTTTATCCATTGCCAACATCAATTTTAAGGAAGAATGATGGCCAAGAATACATGAAGTTACAATTGGCAACAGTTATGTTTGTACATTTATGTTATTAATTTAGTCAAGTTAATATTCATAAATTCTGTTGGTTGTTGTTTATATCATTATATGTGCCTGTAATTTATTCAAGAAAGTAAATGTCATTTAAGAAAGGTAATATTGATAATGGAATCAGTGGAATGTTAAAAATGTTTTAAATTACATATATGATTTCCTTTTCCTAGTTATATCACAAAATTTTCTAATGATAATGTGGTTGTTGATAAAATAAAATATTGGGAGTAAATAATCACTGTATGGGCGGTTAACAGGTTCTTTCTAATTTCAAGTTTATTAATATGAGTTACATATAACATTCTTCTGCCTATTTGAAGAACAAGAGTGTTATATAAATAAATACAAAAGAAATAGAACAATAGTGTTCTATCTATTTAATTCAGCAATTATTTGAAGATATACTATTGTGTATATCTGGTTGCCAGTCTGTAATTATATTTAGCATGAAATGGTGGTAAATTAGTTTTTGAAAAATATAACACCCACCTTCGGATGTCGATTTTTGCACCAAAAATATTTTTGTGTGGTAAAATTGCATAACCCCATTTGATGTATTTGGAAGACTATCAGACGAATGGTTCCTACTAGATAATGAATAATGAGGCTAGTGACCATTCATAAACAGAAATGGTTCCTAGTAATAAAAAGGTTACTGACCATGAATGAAGTGCAAAATTACAATTGAATTAGTAGTTCCTAGTAGTAGACAATCGATCACCGTGTTATAATTCCTAGTAGTGGGACTATTGGCTACTTAGTAGTTCCTAATAGTAGACTACTGGTCATTTTCATGGTAATTTTTAATAGTAAGACTACTGACTACTAAACTGTGGTGGTTGTCAAATAATAAAATGAAACTATAACGCAGTTAGCAATGTCTATATATCCAAATGTGACCCAAAAAGTCTGATAAAATTTGGATAACATATTCGGGTGGAATCAAAGTAGTTAAAGTGGTGCATTTACAAGTGAAGGGAATATATAATAGTATAAAATAGATGGTCTAATATTAGTCTCATATTTAATATATTTGAAGAAATCATTTTTCTTCAACATCGGGAAGGATTATAATCGAGCAAAGCTCAACATAGTCGGAATGAATTTCGGATAACAGTTGGAAAAATGAGATATATCTCTGTACCAGAAGCATGCTATAAATATTTGCTAAGTTAAGACAAGTCTTGGTTGTGGGGTATAAAATAACTTTGCCAAAATCTTTACAAAAGATTGGCTTACTAATTAATCATCGAGTGGAATGATATTTAAAGCCTATGAACAAGTCATCATAGTAGACACCTAACCTCTGTGATTGGAGATCCCATGAAGGAGGTTCAATAGGTACAAACGAAACTATATGGATGGCTATTATCAATACACATATATAAAAGGAAATATCCCTTTCTCATTCTTAAGATGAGTGTTGATATTTGTGATGGAAAAAGGAAGAGTTCCTCTCTAAATGAGTCCAAGACAGAAATCTGCGATGTGGTGATCACAAACACCCTTGGAGGGTTCACCTATATGATTGTTAGTAGTGAGGCCACTACTCTAGGATTTGGGCTAATCCCTAGATAGCAATTCATGAATATAAAATACAGCACATGGCCGTTAAGAGCGTAAAACCGTTAGAACTGGTTTAGTATCCATATCATGTGTGTTATTAGTACAAGTCTGGCTCAAAGAGTCTTGTTGAAAACCTTGTGTTACTATGATTCTTCAGATGGACACCTATCACCTGGCTAAGTGAAGGTTCAAGTCCAGAAGACACCTATCACCTATTGCATGATATTTTTGCCCAACATTTTTTAAACTTATTTTAAAAACTTTTTGTTTCTTTTATTTTTTAATATTGAATTATATGGGGGATTGTTAGAAAATTAATTCAATATTAAAAATATATATGTAAGTTTTTGTAACTTACGGGTTTAAAAAGAAGTTATTGAAACTTTACTTCTTTGAAAATTTGGGTAACTATTCACTTTTATTGTGTTTTTACTGGTTAATAGTCAATATTTAAAATCTTAGTAAAAGCAATTAAATATGGTGATAAATTGTAGAGTTATGTTGCTAACATTACTAATCATATTTGTTTGTACTATTTTACTATAAATAGAAAAGAATGTATACTTGAAAAGACGACCATTTTCTACCCCATTTTGAAAGGTTAAGCACATATGGTTTTCATGACCAAAGTATATATATACTTTTTGTTCTCCTAATCACCTTCTATTTTATATAAATGATTCTTGTCTTTCAATCCATTTTACAATAAACAAATATATTTCATCTCCTTGTTGGGCAAGTTGGATCGTGATCAAGTTCGCAATATAGAGAGGCCTGCCATCATCGGGACTCCTATGAGAATTGTTGTATATTAAAAAAAGAACGCCGTTAAACTCTGTGTGGAGGGAACATATCTCTTCTTAATACAACGCCTTTGACATGCCTCAATCTAAATCCTATTTCTCAAACCCTTTCTGTTTTCTTAAAGATTATTATTTTGTGTTCATATCTTATTTTTATATTTAAATATATATTTTCTAACATTTACCTCTAAATACGACTTTTGCTCAAACAATGCTACTACTTCTGGAGGCAAATGGAAAACAATGCATCAAATCACGATTTGGATGGCTCTACTTCTCCCTAAGCAATTAAATCTAGTTGTATATATTTTATGGCCAATTGCTTCGGCTCTATTGTCATAATGGTATTGGGGGGTGGCAAAGAGGTGAAAATTTATAATCTTGAAGACATAATTTATTTAGTGACATCAAGCACGTTAGTTTTGTATGTCCGCCGGTGTGGATTAGTGGATATCATTCCAATGCACCGGGAGGTGTTTTAGAAATTATCAGGATTAAAAAACAAAAATTTTCCAGATTAATTTCCTTACCCCGGCGTTTCAGACGGATATTTGTTTTGAGGGCCTGCATCATCCTCATGGTTGTAGTTTGTAATGAAAAGTCTGGAGCACTTTGATTAGTAGCAATGTAGTGAGATCAATTTATGAAGAACCAAAATTTAAATTATTCGTTAGAAAATTAATGTGTAGAAGATATGGAGTTTCACTTTTTTTCTTTTTCCCCCTTTGGCTTGATGATCTCCTATAGAGTAAAAGATATGGTGATGTCATTGATTGCATTTCCGTTCACAATCAACCTGATTTTGACCATCCTGCGTTACGGAATCATTCAGGTATATCTCTGCCCGGGTATGTGCATCGTTGAACTTTGATGGAAATCTGGAATCCAGCTTTCGTTTTAACAACGTAAGATAAATTATAATGATTTGTCAAGATTTATTATTATTATTCTCTCGGTTCTAAAAAAATAGTACACATTAAATTTGTATTATTTTTAGTAAAAAAAGATAAAATTCAATATGAACTATTTTTTGGTATAGAGGAAGTATTATTATTTCACATGGCCTTTTCATGAGAGTGATGACAATTATTAATCAACATTTCGCTTCCGGGTTGTCCACCATCCATATCAACCAAATCTGGTGTAGGATTACAAAGGGCATTTTTATAGTTATTTGGTGGGTCAGAATTCTCACTTGGTTTGTTTCTTTACCAGTCAAGAATAAATTAACATAAGGAGGTTTGACTCATTAATTAATTAATAATCTCTGCAGATTTCCATAATTCTATAGTCTACGCTCGGGAAAACTCATATACTAGTAGTATTAAATAGCTGCAAAACATTGAGCTTTTTTCAGGTTTCAATTATTTAGCTAGTAAATGAGATCGCTTTCTTTTGAAATCATGGTGGTCAAATTGATGGCCATCCTATTAGTTGAAACAGCTCTTCTCTTGGTCATAGGCCATGTTGTTTTGGCGAACAATTCCAACTCGAAGCATGAACGTCCTCAAAAAGTTACAACCACCATTAGAGATAATTTTCGACGTGCTAATGGAGTAATAAAGAGCATCCAGGTTCTCAATTCATATTTTCGACCTTTACTTCCTATTGAAATTTTTATTAGGAAAAAAAAATTACTGAAGCCAATTAGAAAAAGAGGGAGAAGATGGTGATATATTTGATTTCTTCCTTTTCTTTTTTTTTTTAATTAAAATATTTTTATCCTTTTTTTTTTTGGTGGTTTCTTGTAGAGTGAAGATGGTGATATAATTGATTGCATTGACATTTACAAGCAACCAGCTCTTAGTCATCCAGCACTTAAAAACCACAAGATTCAGGTTTGATTAAATTTTATGTAAGATTAGTTATCCAATTACGATTATTATTGGATATGAAATCAATTGGAATTAACAATGTGGTCGAAATTTAGTAAAATTAGCGATCTGTATATCTTGTTGATAATGCATACGGTCATATATATATACCTCTTTTGAAATATTTTCGATCCAGATGGAACCCAGCTACGTTCCAACCACAGACCAAACTACAAGAAAGATAAACAGAGCAAAAGGGAAGAAGAACAAACCATCCAAATCAGAGGTTCCACTTTCTGTGATAAAACAGATATGGCACAAAAATGGAAGCTGCCCTGAAGGTACTGTTCCAATACGAAGGAATCTGAAAACAAATAATAAAGCAGTACCAATCGTTTCAAGGAGATATCAACGTTCTTTCAGTCAGCTCAGCCAAAACAACACATCGAATTTGCTCCGCCCTAACCATGCGGTACGTCGGCTATCCAATTTGAGTTGTCGTCTCGGGTCATTTTTTTTTTAATACAGAGAGAGTATTCGATTCAGCCGTTTCGTATAATTTCATGTATGATTAAATTTGCAAATTTGATGAAATGTAGGAAAATGCATTGCATCCATCTCTCTTCCAATTGTAAAATCATGCCTTTTTAACCTCCTTTTCTTAAAAAAAATAAAATAAATCATATCTACGATAGCTCAATAATTAACTTATTCGCTGCTAAAAGTTTAGACATTTATTTTAATTGATTGACTTAATTAAGTGTGACCAATTTCCCTGAAATAACAAAACAGTTGTCGGTGTTGAGGACCGATGGGCATGCATATTTAGGAGCACAAGGAAGCATTGCTGTCTATAATCCTGAAGTTGAGAATCCGGACGAGTATTCTCTCTCAGACATTTCTCTTGAGAATGGGGGCCCTGAAAAGTTCGAAACAGTTAGATCGGGATGGATGGTATGTTTATATAGTACTCTATAAGCTAAATATTATCTCTATTTTGTGAAATTGATGTTGTTTCACATTGTGCTAAAATTACTGTTTTAAACCCAAAATTATAAATAAATTGCAGGTAAATCCAGCTGTCTATGGAGATAAAAAGTCAAGATTTTTTACATATTGGACGGTGAGTAATTCCTTCTTGCTATCATTATTACTATTCCTGTTTCCAAAATGATTGACGATTTTCATGATTTTTACTATTGTTATTACAAATATGTGTTAACAATAAAAATTCGAATTGGACAATCATTTAAATACGGAACAAATAATAGATATTTCGTAGATCATGATGTGGCAAAGGGGTAGATAAGTTAAAAAAAAAGAGATGAGATTACAGGTCAATTTGAGGTTATTGCGATTTCAAATATATATTTTTGTGGTTTAATTTTCAGAGTGACGGTGGACATGAAACGGGCTGCTTCGATCACATTTGTCCAGGTTTTATACAACTCAGTAAAAATATCGCACTCGGAGTTGTTATCGATCACATTTCGACAACTCCTAATAAGCCAGCCGAACTTATGTCAATATCCATCTATAAGGTAACTTTTTACATTCTTGTCACCATATGAAAACTGTTTTCATAAAAATGGATAATACTTACTTCTTTTTCCTCTTAAAAGCATGACTTTGAATAATAAAAACATTGATGTCTAACTTCATACATACCACACATTAGTTCTTTGCGATTTTCCGTCTCGCACTATTTCAAAATTCATTGTCTGAATCATTACTTGTATAACCCCAACACTAAATTTTTTTTGCTCGTTCTCTTTTTTTTTTTTTTTTTTTTTCCAGGATCTGGACACAAACAACTGGTGGGTAGATTCAGGAGAGGAGAAAATAGGCTACTGGCCAGGGGATCTTTTCGACGAATTAATTAAAAATGCTGAAGCAATTCAATGGGGTGGCGACGTTTATAGCACAAGGCTGGAAACTCATCCGCATACGGCCACCGCAATGGGGAGTGGAGCATACTCTTCTCCGGTCGACTGGTTATCGGGTTCGATCAGAGGGATTCGGATTCTACAGAATTCTATGGTTTGGAAATATCCAGATTGGGCTTCTCCCTATGCGGATCAAGTTAATTGTTACGATAATAATCTTCAAGTCGTGGCAGATGACCCGGTTTTCTATTATGGAGGACCCGGAAGCGGCGGTCAAGCATCCAAGTGTCCTTGACTGAGCTTAGATTAATTTTACGGTTTGATTGGAAAATGAAATGCCCGAATTCGAGCGTATATGAATATATCGAATGACACATCTTAAATTCTTCTTTTTTTCATCGAGTAAAAAAAAAAAAGAATATTTTAGTTTTTTGATGACTATAATATACTCCCTCCGTTCCTTATTATAAGCCATTTAATTTTCGTCCCAGGTTTCACCTAGAATATTTTTTTAATTGGAATAAAAACCTTAAAAATATTTCATAATAATTAAGAAAACACAAAGAATGTGAAAATATATTTTTAATATTTTTTTTAATTAAAAAAACATTTTAGGTTAAACCTAATACGAAATCAAAAGGTCTTATAATAAGTACTAGAGACAGTAACTAATTTATCATAAAGCATGCCATATCAATAAAATCGCCTCCCCTCTTTGTCAAACCCAAAAAAAGAAATCTCATCTTTCTTCCCCCTAGCTTCTTATCATTGGAAGATGTTAGATGCGGATATACTTAATTAATAACCATCTTAATTTATCGTTTTCTTTTTCCTTTTTTTTTGTGGTTTTTTGGACGATGGCGACTGATTCCGGATTTTAGTTTATCGATCGAATATGATTTTTCTTTTTCCAATAGATTTTGGTATACTAAGTTTAATTAGTGTTGGTGGTCCATACTCCATAGGTCATGTTTCATCAAGTTATTATTCGCGACTCATGTTAGAGAAGATGCGGTCAACGTAAATCTAAGATATCTATGAACGGGAGTTTGTTTTTTTTTTTTTTTTCTAAACCAAAAGAATAGAGATAATTAGGAATAGATCTGCATAGATATGTACTAGGTGTTAGACCCGTCCGATGGACGGGGAAGGCATACACATTTAGACATTTTTACATAAATTTTGTATTTTTATAAAATATGTAATAAATTCAGTTTTAAACATGATTACCTCTGGTTTTACAGGAATTTATTTTTTTTATATGACATTTTAAATTTACTGGTGATAAGGTTTATGCAGATCTCTCTAAAATTTGTTAGAATTTGGTACTCTCTCCAATCAATCTCTGAGTTACGATTTGGTTCGTGAAAATAAGGGTTCGGTTTTTATTATTTTATTTTTTAAAAGTTATTTTAGTTGATTTTTTTTTTTGTTTTATTATTTTGTTTTGTGCATTTTTAAGTCTAAGAAATTAAAAAAATGCCACATAGGATTAAATTTTATGTGGCATGTGCTCCATACCTTTAGTTTTCTCTCTCTGGTTTTTGCCTTAGTATAGTATATAGAATATAGATATATAGATTTGTATTGGTTGTATCCTATTTTGGTTTGTCAATGTCGGGGAAAATCGCCTATGATTCCTGGTCCATTAATTTTCAGCCTCACCTCAAACTCTACTCAATTAATCCGAACCTCCGAGTCCTAGGTGTCTTTTCTGCATTAACTTGGGAGAAATAGAATATAGCAGTAAAATTTTTGCATTAAATTTCTGATTTATTTTAATAGGAAAACCCAATCCTAAATACCCACTCGGTTGTGGCTGGTTACACAAACGAAATGTATATTAATTTGGTGTGTAAAGATCCTCTTTTTGTTTATTTATTTCCCAAAAGAATAACAAGTTTTATATGGAGGGTAATTTAACTTGTTAATTAGCACAAAGAAAAGGATACCTATTTAATGCTTTAAAAGAAGGACTACAGATTTCCATAATCTATAACCTCCAAGGCCTATCCACAAAGGAGAAAACTCGTATAAAAACAAATCCGACACAGCGGGCTTTTGTTTCCAGGTTTCAGTTACTAGTAAATCAGATTGCTTGCCTTCAAAATCATGGTGGTCAAATTAATGGCTATCCTATTACTGGAAACTGCTCTTTTCCTGATCACAGGCCATGTGGTTTTGGCGAACAATTCGAACTGGAATCATGAGCCCCTGGAAGATACAACCAATGCAGTCCTAAAAAGCATCCAGGTGCTAAATAACAATTTTTTTTCAAAAAATTTTACTTCTTCAGTTTACTCTACAAAACCATCGGAAAATTTCCATTTCATGCACTGTGAATTTGCCATGGAAATCGCAATTAATTTGACCTCTGTAACTTTTTTTTTTGTTAAATCATATCTTATTTTTCATTCATCCTATTACCTATGTCAAATGCCTTTCACGCATCAGTGAAATGATACAATTATTTTATTTATAAACATGCTATACTCATTTGGTCCGATGTTAATGAATGACCATGTTTCTAAAATTATATTCACTTTAAATTCGAAGAAAAATGAGTATTATTATAGTACGAAGGAAATTTTTAGGGAACAAATTTTTATTTTTATTTTTATTTTTATTTTTATTTTTATTTGTTGTACGTGTTTAATGTTATAGAGTGAAGATGGAGATATAATTGATTGCGTTGACATTTACAAGCAACCAGCTCTTAATCATCCAGCACTAAGAAACCATAAAATCCAGGTATGTTAGATTTTATTCTCAAGTAATCTAGCTACAGATTAAGAATATGGCATTCTTTAATATTCATAAATTGCTCAAACCTTGTCTTTATTTTTCAATCCAGATGCTGCCCAGCTATGTTCCAACCATGGAAAAAACCCCCAGAAAGATAAATAGAGCAAAAAGGAAGAAGAACAAACTATATTCCAAATCAGAATCTCAAGTTTCTGTCACAAAACAAATATGGCACAAAAATGGAAGTTGTCCTGAAGGCACTGTTCCCATACGAAGGAATATGCAAACGATGAATAAGGCGTTACCAATCTTATCAAGGAGATACAACAGCTCTTTCAATCGTAGCAAACATGAGTTCAGCCAAAATAACACATTGAATATGCTCCGCGCTAACCATGCGGTACGTCAGCTACCCAACTCGAATTGTCGTGTCGGATCATATTTTCTATAGATTACGTACAGTGCAGATTGAGTTTTAAAACAATATAAAACTCAAAACTCATCTGGACTATTTTTTGGGGCAGCATTTGATATAAATACATTTACAATGATACTAGTGTCAACTGTCAATCGTTTTGTATCATGGCGTGTCTGATTAAAACTTGTAAATTTAGTTATTGTGTCAAAATATGGACTCCACGAGTCAGCAGGAAATCATGCTTATCTTCAATCTCCTTTGATATTTTTCGAGTATTTATCCTATCTACAAAAAGTGTAAAAGTCAAAAAATGGTGATTGAAAAAAAAAAAGTCAGCTGTCAAGTATATTCTCATTAATTAATTGATTCACCACTCAATTTTAGACATTTCTCATCAATTTAACTCATTGACTTTAGTGTTCCAATTTACCTGAAAAAAAAAAAAAAAACAGATGTCAATATTGCTCACGGAGGGATATGCATATACAGGAGCACAAGGAGATATTGCTGTCTATAACCCAACCGTTGAAGGGTCCGATGAGTACACTCTCTCAGACGTTTCTCTTGAAAATGGCGGTCAAGGATTTTTTGAAGCAATTAGATCGGGATGGATGGTAAGATTATAATTCCTGATAAATAAAAAGTCATTGCCTTGAATTAAATTAATATTCTTTTTTAAAAAAATGCAGGTGAATCCAATGGTCTATGGAGATAAAAACACAAGATTTTTCACTTATTGGACTGTAAGTGATCTCTCCTTTAATAATTATTTCTAGAAGATAATTTAGGAGTTAGTAACGAGACTAATGGGTTGGGAAATGATAAGGGAATGGAAAAAATTGTAACGACGAGATTCTGGTTAATTCGATATTTCTTTCAATTCGATTGTGGAATTTGAAATATTATTGTCGTGGTTTACAGGCTGATGGTGCGAAAAGTACAGGCTGCTTCGACAGCCTTTGTCCTGGTTTTGTCCAAGTCAGTAAAGATATCGCACTTGGAGCAACAATCGATCACATTTCTTCACCTTCGAATAGACCATCTCAAGTTATGTCAATTTCCATTTATAAGGTAAGCTAGAAAACGAGTTTACACTTCTCAACTACAAAGTGTTCGCATGAACATAAAAGAAACATGGAACGACATAGTGCTCGATAAAGATATATAGTAACATTATCTAGTTGTGAAACATATGAGAATGCATAATAGCCAATTTTATTTTCTTAGAGTATGACGATGAATAAAGCCATTTGTATGTTAAGTTTTAAACACATACAACTCACTCATTCATGTGTTGTATGCTTTCAAATTTCACTATCTGTATTATTACTCTAACAAGATTAGGTGAACAAAGTCATCTTTCCGTAATCATTTTTCTCTCCTTCGAATTTCACTATTTGTTTCATTACTCTAGCAAGATCAGGTGAACGGAGTCATCCTTCCCGTGATCATCTTTTCCGTCTTTCGAATTTCACCATCTCTATCATTACTATAGCAATATCATGTGTATAGAGTCATATTTTCTTTCCGTTTTTATTTCAGGATCAGAATACGAACAACTGGTGGGTAGATCTAGGGGGAAAGAAAATAGGATATTGGCCATCGGAACTCTTTGAAGGGTTAAGCCATCACGCGGCATCGGTTCAATGGGGCGGCGATGTTTATAGCACCAGGCTGACTACTCCGCACACGGCAACCGCCATGGGAAGCGGCGAATACGCTTCTCCGATCGACTGGTTAGTGGGTTCCATCAGGGGGATGCGGATTCTGCAATATTCTTCGGGTTGGAAGTATCCAGAATGGACTAATACGTATGCGGATCAATATGACTGTTACAGTTTCTATCTTCAAATCGTTGCCGATGACCCGGTTTTCTATTACGGAGGACCCGGTAGCGGCGGTCCAGTGTCCAGATGTCATTAATTCAGCTTAGCTAGATCGCTGATTTTTTTTTTCATGGTTAGTTAGTAAATCTGAATAAAGTAAGAATGATTTTCATATTTGGCCTTTGGGAACAGTGTGTTGGTTCCGAAATTTCTCAAACGGCAAACAAACTCACAGTCGATGAATTCTAAATTGGCAAGCAATTTCTATTGAGAGGTAAAGCTAACTCCAAGTCAATCGATCGCACCTTCGTCGACGCTTGAGTTTATTGTCAGGTTTTGGCAAAATAACGTTTTGTAGAAATGGAGTCCTAGAACATAATTCAATATAACTATTATACTTTCTTAGCGTCGAATGATTGTTCAGTTTAAATTTTCAACTGTAGTACAAATTGTAATGAAAGTGAAAATCCAATTGAATAATGAATTTAAAATAGAGCGAGTATAACGTTTTTTGTCCTACTTTTTACTGATTAATAACGGTTTTCTACTTTTTTTTTTCTTTTTTGTATTCTCTCTTCTTAATAAACTAGATGTTAAACCGCACGATGTGCGGGGTTAATTCATATACATTTATTAAAAATTATTTTAAAACCCACCAAAACGATGTTATTTGAGGTAATTTTCCAAAAACCCACCAATACCATGCTCATTTTTATTTTATTTTAAATTTATACTAAAATATCCTCGTTCACCATGGTAAAAAAATTAATTAGGAATTAATAAAAATTACTTTAAGTTATGGAAAACAGAAAGTTGAGAAAGATAAACTTTGGATTAAAGTCATTTGGAAACATTTTAATGACTCAAATTAAAGAAAAGTTAAGTTCATTCCATTTTGAATTACCTCAATATATTACAAAATCTTTCAATCTAAGTGAGTCTCTTCATCTTCTAGCTTCCACTGAGCCCAAATTTTATTTATTATTTTTAAGAAAAAAATTTTTTCTGCTAAATAACCAAACTCCTGATTTCCTTCCCCATTCTCCGGCAAGAACGTGAGATTTTAAATCCTCATTCAATACGTATATTTAGCCTCCCATGGTTTTTCAAGTTTATGAACTGTTTATAAATAAAAAAAAATCAAATGTATAAATTTAAATTTTTAAAAAAGCATACAAATTAACATTGCAACGCGATCTATTAAAAATAAAAGGAATAGAGGGAGAAGGCAATTGGTGAAAGTAATTGAGATTGTTTAGGGTTAGAACTGATTTTTTTCCTTTAAATATTCTAATATAAGCATATATTTCCTTTTTTAAAAAAATCAGGAAATTACGGTCGTTGATTTGTTGGCAGTAATTATACTACATACATTTTTCGGTTATGCTTTTGTTGATTTGAAAATAATTTAAGATTTCTTTTAGGTGGAGATCAATACTATTATTTGTCATTGCATGATAGTATGACTATTAGTATAATTATATCATTTACATGGAAACGTATTTTTAAATTTCATTATAGAACAAATACAAAAACTGAAAATTGAAAGTTTCAAAAATTTTAAAAGAAAACCCCGTTAGAAGTATTAAACAAATCTCCGCTTCCGTTCTTGAAATATTATCAATCCTCTCAATTTGACATATGCAAATTCCAAACTCGGAAAATGATTATGTCAAATTTATATATGAGGGAAAAATCATTACAATCTCCTGTCTTAACTCTTAGCAGGGTTAGTTTGAGGCCAATCAATAGAGAAAGTCTAAACATCTACATAGACCAGTATGTTTACAGGTTCTTCCCTGTAGAAATAATCACAAAAAAACAGTACCAAGAGTTATAAATAGGCCAAAGAGTATACAATGCAATTGTGCAAAGATGAAAACCTCGCAATTAATCATAAGGGGCCAATGAAACCTACAAACATAACTATTATAAATGAAGTTCTAGAACATAATTCAATATAATTATTATACTTTCTTAATGTCGAATGATTGTCCAGTTTAAATTTTCAACTGTAGTACAAATTGTACTGAAAGTGAAAATCCAATTGAATAATAAATTTAAAATAGAGCGAGTACAACGTTTTTTTCCTACTTTTTACAGATTAATAAAGGTTTTCTACTTTTTTTTTTCTTTTTTGTATTCCCTCTTCTTAATAAATGTAGGTTTCTCTGGAATGGGAAAACTCTCTCAAATTCTTAAATACTTTTGAATAATTCTGTAGAAAGCTTTTATTTTTTGACAGTACCATATATACTATGGAAATGGAACTAACAAAAAAATTGACACGGGGTTTGATAGCTACTAAATTTCCTTATCCAATGGCTAAGCCATGACTAATAAGTTGTCTATGCCATGGCCTTCGCCATGGCTCATAATTTTATAATTTTATATTAACCAAAAAATATTGAAGTGTTTTAAGGAGTACATAGCAAATCATCTCTATGGATTGAAAAATGTTTTGTTAATTAACAAAAACATTTACATACATCCCTTTTACCCTATTAAAGTAGAAGACATGAAGCTTATGTGGCAATTACGTATGCATCTGTTTTGGCTCCAATGCACCATATTTCAGATTTCAGGAGTCTTTTTGCCACATGTACGTCTCTTTTAATTAGAAGCTATATAATTCTTTTTTTAAAAAAAAAAAACACATGTTTTAGATGTGACACTTATCCAATGAAAAAATTCTACAAATAAGAATCAGTTACATTTCAAACGAAAGGATATATTATTTCAAATTCAAATGTCCAATCGTACAGTTTTGCAGGCTTAATATAAACAAAAAATAAAAAACTTAAATCCAGTAATTAAGAATAATGCATTATAAACTAATTATTTATTATTCCCTTATAACATCAGATTTATAGGTATATTTTTTTAAGCCCCAAACCATAGCATAAATAATATATACGCCAAATTAATTCCTCAAAAAAATAGTAATTCAATTAGATTTTAATAAAATAGTAATTTAGAAGGGGCGCCCGGGCATCTGCCTGGGCCAAACATCTCTTATATATATATATATATAGAGAGAGAGAGAGAGAGAGAGAGAGAGAGAGAGAGAGAGAGAGAGAGAGAGGGAGAAATTCTAAAGTCCAGTTTTTTTTTTGTTTTTTTTAACTGAACCATCCCGTCAAGCACCTATACAGAGCCTTTTTCTTAGTGATTTACGTTAATATGTTTTAATTTACTGAGATAAAAAATAAATTAATTAATTGAATACGAATTCTGAATTGACTAATTTTTAATGGGGATTTACATCAACAATTAACATCGGTGCCGTCATCAATGAACATGTCCGGCCAATGTGAAGATTTGATTTCTAACTCACTTTCTATTTCTTCTTCCCATTTTTTGTTTGATTTTTATATCCCTTTATTTGACTGGAGAACAATATCACCTCCATGGAAGATTTCCCAGGAGAATATTCTTGCCACATCCCAACCACGGCCGCCGTCACTCAAAATTGACGCAACCTCCAGCATTTCTTTCTCTTTTCTCGTACTATTTTAGAACCTAGATTTTGATATACAGGATTCTATCAAATTGATGTCCTCAATGTTGTTTGTTTTTTTGTTTTTTTTTTGTTTTTTTATAATTTTTGACCTAAAACGCACCTGCTCTCTTAACTCTTTCTTTAAATTGTTTGAGGTTTATCACTATCAAATCTTTCATCGGAAGCATCTCGTCTTTAATCTGTTTAAACATTTCCTTGAAAACATGTTTAAATATTATATTAGAAAATTGGTAAGCATATTTACCTATGCAACCTTAGGTATGTTTACATTAAAAAAAATTTAATTGATAAATTTTCTACAAGGTGAAATTTCATAAACACATAAATCTCAGTAGCCAGCTTCAAAAGTAACTACAAACAATAAAATCCAAATTCAGTGATCTCACTTTCCACATTTTCTATAACCTAATAGAGTTTTATTAGTCATTTTCTATTTTAACTTGCAAATAATTGGTAAAATATTATTGAACTTTAATATTTGAGTATATACAAAATGAAATTAGCATTGAATGAACCGGAAAGCAGTTTGAATATATTATGTATGTGCATGTTCTCATTGATGTTGAAGACAAAATTACAATGCAACACTAAGCATGACTATTTTTTAAGTATGATGAGTATTCCTACTAACATATATCAAGAACTTCTGTTCATGTACATTTTAATTGAAATAATAAGGTACATTATATCTGATCTTGAAAGTTTCAAGAAATTGATCGACAAATAAAAAAGTAGATCATATGATGAAACGCGAGTAACTATATTGAGGAATTGATCAGTGATTAAAAATAAGGAAAATGATAAGTATAGTAACTAATGTATAATGAAATAAATTGTGACTGAGTTGGCCCCTTATCTTATTGCCATTTTGCCGTAGAAATTATATCTTTCCATTCAAAAATAATAATTTTATCCTTAATTAATATAGACACATCAGTTACTATGAATTTTGATTACTCTTTTTCACTGACTATATCATTGCTGTAAAAATAAATATTCATAAGAAACAAAATTGTGTTAACCATTATTCAGGATACCTTACTTTAACTCAACAAACAAAATATTATAAACATATAACTAGTGATGTTCAATTGTCATGAATTGAAGATTTTTATGTGTCTATATATTGAGGTAATATTATTGAAGAAATAAAGTAATATAATTAAAGAAATTTTAAGACAGACTGATGTAAAGTAAGTAAATAATTCAAAGTGATAGATTTATCGATTTTTTTATGGCTCTTGATAATGCCAGGGCAGTAATTAGCTGCCAGGGCAAAAAATGATTCAATGTCTTATATTGCCCTCATTAATTGAACTACTTTTTCTTTTTCTCTATCCTCTTAATAATTTTGGTCTCAAGTCATCCTCTTTCATTCTTTCTCAAATAAAAAAATTGGAGCAGAATAGACTTTCGGAGTATTTCAATCTCAGAAAGGTTTGGAGTTTGCCGAATCCATATAGTAATTTTTTTCCTCTTTGTTATTGGGATTTAGGAATTATTTGGACTTGTTCAAGCCTTCAAGGTATCAAGTTATAGCAAGTCAGTCAGATTCAACAACAAAGATAGGTTAATTTCTGGTCCTCCCGTTTCTCAATTAAAAACATCACCTCTAATTTTCTGCTGTCCTTTTTCGATCCATCTAAAGTTATTTCAATTATATGCTTAAGCATCTCTCAGACTTCCTAATTTTCATCAAAGTGGACGCAGTGATAATCAAAACAGAATTTGAACCACCTTTTTCCCATTATTTTCTTAAATTTTCGTCAATCTTTTTAAGAAGATTGATGCATGTGTCATAGTGATGATAGGATGATACTAATATGTTGGCATGGGAAATTGGTTGCAAGGAAAAAAATTGTTGTTGTTATCAATGGATCAAGGCAGAAGAAAGATGGAAACAGACGAACAGGGGAGGACGGGAGTGAAGGGGAGAGAAAAGGTATAAAACAAGCAGCCGAAATATTAAGGGCAATATATGTTTTTTTGCTCTGGATGCTAATAACTGCCCTAAAAGTATCATATAGCCTTTTTCTATCGAGGCCATGACATAAGCAATGTTTTACAAGGGTGAACATGATAATTTATTAGTTAACCATCTTTAGAATGAACGGTTGTAATCATATTTTTAGTATCCGACAGTCACTATAAATTTAAGGGCACCATACAATTAATTTAAATTTATAAACTGCTCTATAGTGGCTCTTGATAGTTTTATGCTCTGAGCAAAATTATTACTCCCTCCGTCCCATAATTATTGTCTACTAATTTGCCCAAAAAATTTTGTCCCAAAATTATTGTCCAATTTGACTTTTTATGGATCAAGTTACACATTTGTCCTTAGTAAAAAATACTATCCATAAAATCTTAGTGGTTAAACAATTACTTATGTAGGGGTATATCCGGTTGTTTAAGGTAAAATATAATTAAGTTTGATAAAAAATAAAATCTTTCATTTTAGTAAAACTGGACAATAATTATGGGACGGAGGGAGTACAAATTTTGACAATAGGAGAAAAAAAATCTTTAAATACCCTGGTAAATGTAGGGAACGAATTACTGCAGAGTTTAATCATTTTCGTAATGATGATCAAATGGTACTTTTTCAATTTCTTTAAAAATATTTTAAAAAGCTTTTTAGGATGCAACACCTTAAACACACTTAATGTGGATTTAATTTAACAGCCCCTAAGTAAAAATCCTCGCTGCAACGTGCACTATATATGTAGAGGATCGTGAAGGGCGTTTTTAGTAATTTAGAGTGGGTCAAAGTTTGTACCCAAAAAAAAAAAGAGTGGGTCAAAGTTCTCATTTGGTAGTTTATTTACCTATACTATAGAAGAAGTTGACTTGTGAAGGTTTGACTCCTTAATGCGCATTAATACGTGAAATTGAGCAAATGCAGATTTCGATAATCTATATTTAGATTTCGATAACTGCAGAACTCATTTATAAATAGCTCCAAGAAAGCGAGCTTTTTTCATGTCTCGGTTATTAGTACGTAAATTAGATCGCTTTCTTTCAAAATCATGGTGGTCAAATTGATGGCCGTTCTATCATTTCAAACTGCACTTTTCTTGATCATAGGCCATGTAGTTTTGGGGAACCAGCTGGAAGCTGCATCCGATGCAGTAATAAAAAGCATCCAGGTTCAAATAAGTTTTTTTTTTTTTTTTCCATTTAATTCTCAGTTGCAATTTGATGACAATAACAATCGGAAATTTCTATTTTATGCACGCTGAATTTCTCATGGAAATCGAAATAAACTATTTGTAGCTTTTTAATGAGAAGTCATATTTTATTCCTCATCCAATCTGTCTCTCTGATGGTGAAATGATTATTATTTTATTTTTAAATATAACTCATTCTGTTTGACAATAAGGATCATGTCAAAAGTTATATTAAGTTTGAATAAAAGTGAAGATGCGCCATTTTATTTTTCAATTATTTATTTATTTATTTATTTTTTGGTGTGTTTTTAACAGAGTGAAGATGGAGATGTAATTGATTGCGTTGACATCTACAAGCAACCAGCTCTTAATCATCCTGCACTAAGGAATCACAAAATCCAGGTTTGTAACAATTTTATGCAAAAATCAAGCTATAAAATGTGACATTTATTCAATATTGATTAATTTGAAAAAAAAATAAATTGCTTAAATTCTGTAAAAGTAGCTATAGATGAGATTCATGAAAACCTTGTCTTCATTTTCGGTCCAGATGGAGCCCAGCTACGTTCCACCACCAACTATAGATCAAACTACCAGAAAGATAAACAGAGCGAAAGGCAAGGAGAATAAAGAATCCAAATGGATAAAACAGATATGGCATAAGAATGGAAGCTGCCCTCAAGGTACTGTTCCTATACGAAGGAAAACGCAAACAAAGGATAAAGCATTACCGATCGTATCAAGAACAAACAAAAGCTCTTTCAATCTTAGCAAACATGAGTTGAGCCAAAGCAACAAGGGACTGCTCCGCCCAAACCACGCGGTAAGTTGGCTAGCTACCAATTCGAGTTGTCGTGTCATAATCCTTTATATATATGTTTCCTCTGGGTATACATATATATATGTATATATATTAATTTAAATTGAAATGCACCCAAAAAAAAAAAAAATTACGACAATTTTGTTAAAGTTGGCATGTTGAAAAATAATTTTTTTAAAAAAGTGACATGTTATGCCTGGTTATGTCTGTAAATTGAGCCACATTATTTTTAAAAAAATAATGCATTTTGTTTTTTCAATTTTACCCATTTTTTCGATACTTTTCTTGTATTTGAGACTAATCCGCTGTGTTCCTCTAAATCTTGAGACTAAACTGTACATGGAACCCTAATATATCAATTGAAACATTTCTGAACTCCGCGAGTTATTGATTTTAGTGTTCCAATTTTCCTCCCAAAAAAAACAAAACAAAACAAAATAAAACAAAAAAAACAGATGTCATTCTTGGGCGCGAAGGGGGAATATTTAGGAGCACGAGGAGACATTGCCGTCTATAACCCTTCCGTAGAAAGGTTCGATGAGTACACTCTCTCAGACATTTCTGTTGAAAATGGCGATGACCACAATTTTGAAGCAGTTAGATCGGGATGGATGGTAAGTGTATTTATTATAATTCCCTGCAGCTGATATATATACCTTCTCAATCTTTTCAATAATTGATGTGTGTTACAAAAAAACTTTCATGGTGTTAAACCAACACTCTTTTGGAACAATCGTTTTTTACAGGTGAATCCAACGTTTTATGGAGATAAGCAGACAAGACTTTTCACCTACTGGACTGTGAGTCTCCCCTTTTAAAATTCTTAAGACGTATTCCGTCTCACAGAAATAATTTATATTGTAAATTATTTTGTTGTAATGTGGACTTTTTTTATGAGGCGGGGGAATTTTACTTATCCCATGGTACGTCTCACTGGTAACATACAATGTTTTGACACCTACTTGATTGGGTGATTCCATTGCGGGAAAAGATCTTCCAATAATCATTTTTCTCTCTATATATGTACTCATATTCTGCTAAAGAAGGACAGATTTTTTACTTGACCCGCATAATTGTTACTAAAAGACGTACTATCTTATACATTTGGGAAAGTGATACGGGAAAGTGAAAATTGTAACCCTGAGATTTTGCATGGTGTTTGCGATTAAGTGATTGAAATCATATTTTGATTTTCAGGCTGATGGGTCGCAAAATACAGGATGCTTCGATTACGTTTGTCCAGGTTTTGTGCAAGTCAATAATGATATCGCACTTGGAGCTGCAATCGAACAAATATCTAAACCTTCTTATAATGAGCCTGCTCAAGTTATGAAAGTTCTTCTTTATAAGGTTAGAAATTCTCCCCTCCAAGATCCATAAAATTATATAGTCCACATTGCAAATTATGAATTGTACTGTAATATAAGTTATTTTTGTGAGAATAATGGAGTAACGTTTTGTATTCTTTTTACCTCTTAACGCTTATAAAACGAATAATGTTAATTTGCATGTAACAGAATGAATGAATAAATGAAACGATAAGATAGTACGGACGAATATCCCCCATTTGGACCTTCCTTCCAATAACATCAAACACAAAATGGATCAGTACTTTTTCTGTCCTGAAACTATTTTTTATTTTGAATTTTCAATTTAAATACAAAATGAACTTAAAAGTGGGTGAAAATAAAAAATTAGACCATAATTTTGAGACAGAGAATAATATTTTCGTCGGTTTCCCTTGCAGGATTTAGCTACGGACCATTGGTGGGTGAGCGTAGACGACAAGAATATAGGGTACTGGCCGAAGGAACTCTTCAGAAAATTATCTTATGAGGTTGAAAGGGTTCAATGGGGGGGAGATGTGTATAGCACCAGGCTGGAAACTCAGCCCCACACAGCCACCGCGATGGGAAGCGGGGCATACTCTTCTCCGACCGACTGGTTAACGGGTTCGATCCGGAGGATTAAGGTTCTGCTAAATACTACGGTGTGGGCATTTCCAAATTATGCCTATACTTATGCCGATCAGGTTAAATGTTACGATTTTTATATTCAACTCGCTGCTGATGACCCGATTTTCTATTATGGAGGACCCGGCAGCGGCGGCCAAGCTTCTAAGTGTCAATAATTTGGGTGGACTATTTTATCATTTGTTATTTGATTTGTACTTTTTTTTAATAGTGAATCATGTGATCTATTGAAAAAATATACAATTTCTATATTAGGAGAAAAATTTAGAAGTAGCCATATGCCAGAGTTTCTTTATTATTGATTACAAACACCTACAAACAGTGTTCTAACCGCGAGAGAGATCGAGTCAACTCGAAAACAACTATATGTATAACTTTCATTAAAAATTTTGGATGTCTTAAAGGTCTATATAACTAATAATCTACAACAAAACCATATTCATTACGTTACCATGTAAGCCTGATGTTCCTGATGTTCAGAATATGTAATACAAATTGAACTAAAAAACACACATAAAGTCACTATTGATTTCGAAGTATATATTATTTTCAAAATCTCGTAAGACCTTTTTAAGAAAACATTTTGCATTTCAAAATTCATAATTTACATTTTGCATTTCAAAATTCATAATTTTTATTTTTAATTAAAATATTACCTGAATCCAAAGCGAAATTAAAAATGAAACCGTGGTGCATACATTATTTATACGAGCATGAATATGCGTGCTCAAAAATCTACTCGCTCTATTTTTCCGACGGTTGTGGCACCACATTACTTATTACTCTTTCTTGTCTTTATTATGAAGAAGTATTTTGATTTGTTATAAATCTCATTTATTGACATTTTTAAGATCTTATTTTTAATTATAAGAACATATTAAAAAATTAGAATAAATCAAAATACCTTATAATAAAGATAAGAGGGAGTAATACGGGAAATTTTCCTTTTATTTTGTAGTTGGAATATGTATTATTATTACTACTACTACTACTAATTACTATCATTATCTTCATGTCATCTTACCATATTCAATATTCACGGCACCCTTAATTATTAGTCTTGACACAATTTCCGGAATTTAAACACCCAAGTCAGGAGAATATGAAAACATTTCTTTGTTCTTTTCTTTTTCCAAATACTTACTCTATGATATCGTAACAATATTATAAGGACAAGAACTACAGAGAAAAAAATCATGTGCCTATTGGAATCTAACATCTTATAATTTCTACTGGAAAAGTCAAGAGTTGCTTGTAATAGAAAAAAAATTAGAATTTAAAGAGCATAAATAAAAAAGAGAGAAGAACGAGAATAATTTTGAAAACTACATTGTAACTTACTTAATTTTCAAAGTCATGTGGTAACTGACTTAATTTTCAAAGTCATGTGGTAAAGCCATATTTATAGCCATAGGAACTAATACTATCCTGCTAGATAACAATGAATAGAATAAACCTATCAAGTATTCAACACTTATCCCTCTAGTCTTTCTCTATCCTATTTAGCACAAAATGGACTCTTCTTCTTGATAAAAACTCTTCCTTGATATTTATCTTTAACATCCTCCCTCAAACTGAGTCCGGGTTGGAAACTCAGTTTGTTTCTTGATCGATTCTGCTTCTTGGTTGATTCTGGTAACTGGAGTTTCATGATATGTGAATGGTAAGTTGTGAGTGACATAAACTGTGTTTCTGAGTGGTGTGCTCGAATTGTTGAGCTGTTAAAAATTGTTGAGAAACTAAATGTATCGATTCTCATTGCCTGTATAGCTAGATTTGTGCAAGATAAGTCCAACCTCTACTTTGAGATGTGGCCGAACGTTTGCCATAATGTGGATTTTTGTAGATTGACATAGAGATATATTTCTCTTTGTCAACTACTATTTTTTTTTTTTTTTTTTGGATCAATTGAAATTTGATCTGTGAAAAGGAAATTTTTTTGTGGGTTGAAAAACATGGTTTTCAAATGGATTGATGGTAGACTGGGTGGAGTATGTGGGTGGATGGATTGGACTTGGATTAATAATCGAGAATGAAAAAAAAAACTTACGATGAAATCACAAATGAAATGCGTTTTGTGTTGGGAGGAGAACATTGGAGTGATGAAATTGATGATTTGGAGTTTAAGTATTCAAAGACAGAGGACATAGATGTGAATATAGATGTGAATAGAAGACTATTGACTTTATCTACTGAAGACAAAAAACAAAACAAAACAAAAACAAAAACGGTGAAGGCATGGGGCGCCACGTAGTCACTGCCGGTGTTGTACATCGGTTCTCCGAACTCAATTATTCCGGCATAAAGAGAGTTGAAGTCGAGTCTGATAGAATATGTAATTAAGGAAACCCTAATTAGGGTTTCCGGAATAGTCGGCTAGGTTTTTATGTATCCTTGTATATATATATCTCAATGTACAACCGGTAATATAAACAGAAATATAATTCTTTCATGGTATCAGAGCCAGGTTTAAGAGATAAACACAAGTGATTAACGCTTTGACCCAGAATTCATTTGGTAATTGGGCTTGATGAAGAAGAGTACGGACCATGTTAAAAATAGTTTTATTCATTCGTTCAACCTTTCCATTTTGTTGGGGAGTGTATGGACAAGAGACTCGCATTGCGACCCCCTTTGATTTAAGAAAGGTTTGAAGAGATTGAGAACGAACATATTCAGCAGCACCATCGGATTGAAGTATTTTAATAGAAGGATGGAATTGAGTTTGAACAAGATTATAAAATTCAACAAACTTTTGAGGAACTTCAGATTTATTTTTGAGAGGATACACCCATAGGTAATGAGTGAAATCATCTAGAAATAGAACAAAATATTTAAAACCACTAAAGGAAAGACAAGGAGAAGTCCAGACATCAGTATGAATAATATCAAAAGGACTGTAAGTGACAGACGACGAAGACTGAAAAGGAAGCTTATGATGCTTTCCAATTTGACATGCTTGACACAGGTAAAGTTTATCGGACGAAACCACCGAACCAGGAAGAATCTGATGGGACATTAAACTGGACAAGACAGAAGAGTGTGGGTGACCAAGACGTTGATGCCACACTTGGGAAGACACTGGAGCAGCAAACACCGGACATGACAAGGAAGATGGTGCAAGAGACTGATGTAGCAAGGTAGAAGGAAAGGTATAAAGGGACCCAGTGCTATTGCAACGTAGACAAGGGATCCTCGTCCAGAGATCCTTCACAGAAAAACCAAAAGGATCAAATTCAACGGAACATTGATTTTCAGTAGCAAATTGACGAACAGAGATAAGATTTTTTGTAATAGAAGGAACACAATAAACGCGAGGAAATTTAAACGAAGAACAACAAAGAGTGCCAACAGATTTAATGGGCAACATATTACCATTACCAATCACAACCCTAGTAGATCCATTATAAGGCGTTGAATTGGAGAGAATACCTTGAGTGCGAGTCATAGTGTTACCACAAGCGGTATCCATATACCAGGATGAATCCACGGATGGAGGAGTAGGAGGTCGAGTATATTGATCGACAAAGTAAGCGGGTTGCCAAAATTGGAAGCATTCTCTAGCAGAGTGATTTGCTTGATTGTATAATTGACAACGAATAGCAAGTTGTCCTGGCTGAAAAGAGGGAGCTGGACCAAGAAGTAAAGGAGCACGGTTTCTGGGAGAAAACAGAGGAGGTTGAAAATTAGAGTAAGCAGGATAAAAAAGAATTATACTGACCAGATTGATTTCGGCCACGTCCGCGACCGCCACGCCCCCGAAAATTCTGGAACCTGCCTCGACGACGACCACGATTGTTGGTGAAAGGTTGAGAGGTGGCTGAAGTAGGAAGGGATTCAGTTGAAGAAGCCGCAACTAATGCCGGAGTTGCCGCAGGGGGAGTAGCAGGGATGGTGTAGGAAAAGGAAACGAAGTTTCATAAAAAATGACATGACGAGAAATGTAGACTTTTCGAGAGACTGGATCAAAATAACGATAACCCTTATATGATTCTGGATAACCAAGAAACACACAAGGAACTGAATGAGGACTAAGTTTATGAGATGCTAAATGAGAAAGATTTGGAAAACAAGAGCAACCAAAAACCCTAAGTACCCCATAATTAGGTGGATGGCCAAAGAGAAGTGAGAAAGGGACAGCTCCGAACTTAGATGTAGTAGGCAGCCGGTGCTCAAATCCGATGGATCCCTTGATTGTTGTAAAGCACGTTTGGTTGCTCAGGGTTTTAATCAAAAACCTGGGCTTGATTATGATCAAACGTTCTGTCCTGTGTTAAACCAGTGACAATTCAGACTGTCTTAAGTATTGCTGCATCTCGTAAGTGGCCCGTCCATCAGTTGGATGTTAAAAATGCATTTTTGCATGGCCATTTAAATGAAGTTATCTATATGAAACAGCCTACTGGCTTTGTTCATCCAGACCATCCTCACTATGTCTGTCGCCTGAACAAAGCTCTTTATGGCTTAAAGCAGGCCCCCCGAGCTTGGTTTCACCGCTTTACTACTTTCCTGCTTACACAGGGTTTTAAAGGTAGTCGCTCGGATTCTTCTATGTTTGTTTACACTGCTGGCACTGACATGGCTGTTCTCCTCCTCTATGTTGATGATATTCTCTTAACAGCCTCTAGTGATCGTCTTCTCACCAGACTTATTTAGTCTCTGAAAGGTGCTTTTGCCATGACTGATCTTGGTCCTATCAGTTACTTCTTGGGTGTCTCGGTTTCTCCCCAGTCAAATGGTTGGTTTTTGCATCAACGCAAGTATGCTGAGGAATTACTTTCTTGCAGTCATCTCACTGAAGCTAATCCTGTTGCTACTCCACTTGCTCCGGCTTTTCAGTTCTCTGTTGATGAGTCACCACCATTTCATAATCCGACTCTCTACAGAAGTTTGGAGGGCACACCCTCCAATACCTTATTTTCACCAGACCGGACATTCAGTATGCTGTCAATCTTGTCTGTCAGCATATGCATGATCCTCGGGAGCAACATTATCAGGCTGTTAAGCGCATTCTACGGTATATTAAGGGTACCCTTCACTATGGTATTCATATCCGTGCTGGTTCTCTTTATCGTCTTGTGGCTTATTCGGATGCTGATTGGGCTGGGTGTCCGGCAACTAGACGTTCTACCACTGGGTTCTGTGTCTTTTTAGGTTCATCATTGGTCTCGTGATCCTCCAAAAAGCAATCTACTGTTTCACGATCTTCTGCTGAATCTGAGTATCGCGCCGTTACTACTACCTTATCTGAAGTTGTTTGGTTAGAAAATCTTTTATCTGAGCTTCACATCAAGCTTCCCAGATCTTCAGTTATTCTGTGTGATAATAATTCTGCTACCTACCTTGCCGCCAATCCTGTTAATCATGCCAGAACAAAGCATATTGAGCTGGATATCCATTTTGTTCTTGAACGAGTTGCTGCTGGTCTTCTTATTGTTCGTCATATCCCCACACAATCTCAACTTGCAGATGTCTTCACCAAGTCATTAGTTAAAGATAAATTCTATTTGTTTAGAACCAATCTAGACATGATTCCTGATCTTGCTACGATTGCAGGGGGATGATAGAATATGTAATTAAGGAAACCCTAATTAGGGTTTCCAGAATAGTCGGCTAGGGTTTTATGTATCCTTGTGTATATATATATATCTCAATGTACAACCGGTAATATAGACAGAAATATAATTCTTTCACAGTCCTCCCTATAAGTATAACCCCAAAGCTCAATCACCCATCCATCAGTCAGCACTCACCGCCACCGAGTGCAGTACGAATTAGAGATGGTGTGTTTTGGTTAAAAAATTACATAGAAAAAGAAGTAGAGAGATCTATTGATTGTTTTTTTTTGAAAGAAAACTACGGAGATCGGATTTTCAAAATCTGAACTACTAGTAATTAAATTAGTAAATTGCATTTTCAAAATTTGACCTAATAAAATAATATTTTTTTGGAAAATACATGTGAAAAATTAAAATAACGGTCAAATAAAGAACAGTGCAAGTTCGGATTTACAAAATCCGACCTTGTTTTTTTTAAAAAAAATAAAATTGAAGGAAATTCGGCAAAAATCCGACCTTAGGCAAAAACAATTTCGCCAAGTAAAATTAATTTTTTTCTCCATAAAATATTATTTAAATGGTAAAACTCGAATTTTTGAAATCCGACTTTGGTCAAAATTTTATTTCGGGAAAAAAACTTAATTTTTTTCCAAATATTATTTTTTTATTTACGAAAGTCGGATTTAGAAAATCCGAGTTTACTTTAATCCTGATTAAGTTAATTAATTTTTGGTGTTAACATAAAGTCAAATTTGTGAAATCCGATTTTATGGCGAAGGTCGGATTTTGAAAATCCCATCCGGTATTTTTCTTTTCTCCAAAATTTAACTTATATTTCTCTCTACTCCCATCTCTAAACTATTTTTTACCTCAAAAACTCGAAATTTGTAACGATTCTCTTAAAAGGGTTCTGTACTTCTATCCATATATAAAGGCACCCTTCTGTAAAAAGTTCAACTTTTTATTGGAGAAGAAAAGGCCTCCCAACAAATTGGAAATTATGTCGGCCACCGACGTGAGATGTAACGTTCGATGGAAAAGTTGGATAAATTGGATTCGGATTTACCACTCGTATGCATCATTTATCAGTCTAAAGTCAGAAACTTTTCATCAATGGTAAACTATAGTAAGATGTCGTGTCGTAGCAAAATTGCACCAGACTAGTCAACTACGTGGTCAACTACGTGGTACAATTAACTAAACTTGCTCCCTACGCGACACATGTCGATTAAGAACTCTTATTTAATATATATTAGTATTTACATTAAACTTGTGCAGGTTGTTCAAAAATAAAATTAATGATATAAACTACAATTGTGTAAAATTTAATGTCGAAGTGTTTTGTTATTTCTAGTAGATTTGGAATAATTTTCAATATTCAAAATCATCCAATGTAACTTATTGTCAATCTTTTTGCGTTTGTTTGATTTTTAGCCTTCCATCTTTTATAAGTATTAATTTTTCTTAATGATCTTGTCAAATATTTCCATCGGTATCATACCTTTTAAACTATCTATCTACCAGAAAAAAGTTTCATTATTTCTTTCCATAACTTTCTTTTTATCACCAATCTCTCTATATACCTTTTGCAACCTTTCTTTAGAAGTTTATCCGTATATTTTTCCTATGATGTAGTATTTACTATATTTTCTTTCTTGGTTGCATAGTTTTCATCTTTTGTTCTGACTTTGATGACTTCTCTTTAAAGTTTTGTTTCTTGAAAAGTTTGCTATAATTATTTTATTTTTTACGATTATCTCAGTTTCTTTTTTCATATTTCCTATCCTTTACATAATTTCTTTTCCTTCGTATAATTATTTTTAATTTCTCAATATACTTTTCTCACTGTTTATCTCTCACTGTGACTTTTATTCTTTTTTTCACTTAGGAAAACTTTCTCCATCATAACATTAACATTATTGTTTTGTATTATTATTAATTTACTTTTCTTTATTACGTAATTTTTACACAACATAATCAATAGTAATCCTTTATTAGTAATGCCTGTTAAGGGGCAAAAAGTATATTTTCATTAAAAAAAAGTTTACAATCAAAGTATCACAATTGAAATAAAAACTAATACACTAACGAATAAAAAAAATTCGATTAATGGTCACACACAAATTAAATTAATATTGACCGGTGAATTAGTTTTTCTCGTAATGACTGTCGGTATTATTTTTAACATCAAATTGGTATCTTTATGTTTTATCAACCATAAAAATTATGGGGAAAAGTTTATGGAAAGTGTTTTTTTATCAACAGTGTTCATATGTGTAAATGGAAAAGTTTGGCCGATTAAAATTTAAATACATATAAAATAGGAGTGATGTTAAAAAAACTTAGATGAACATAAAGTAAATTTAGTTAACCATAAACCCTTCTGTATACATTATATATAGTGTACACTACTATTCGTGAACCCATGTTATACTACATTATTGTTAGTTTACCTTTTTCCTTTTTTGTAATTTTATTTTACCTTTTTTTTTGTTTTTACAATTTTTACACAAGGTAATCAACACATGGGACATCCCTATTATATCCTTTTCTTTTTATTCTCCCAATCTTCATTATCTCTTAGTTAATTTAGTTTTATATAAAAATTTACGATTTACATTCAAAAATTACCATTAAATGAAGAAGTGGTGTGGTTGCGACATGTGGACTTGACTATCTATTTTTTGCTATGTGGATTACCCTATGTAGTTTTATACCATGTGTCCGATTAAAAACTCTCCTTTAATATATATAGAGATAGATTTGACCGTCCGTCCTGTAATTATTGTCCAGTTTATTTTTTCATTTTTAGTTCAAATTGTACGAAATGTGAAGTCTCAAACTGGACAATAATTATGGGATGAAGGGAGTACAACACTGCAAGCAACCCCAGAGTGTCATTAACCAACATTTTCACTCACATCACATAAAAGGGGTTTTCACACTTCACAACCTCGCGCAACACTAGCACTTGTCCGGCAAATTGGATAGGATGACTGAGGACGATAAATCGGATCTATTAACTGAAAAACCCTAGCTCCGTACTTACTTAGAATAATAAGAATTTTATTTCGAGTTCCTCATAATTTGCTATGCAACTTCTTACACAAAACTTCTCTCTACTTCTGCGGGCGAAAACACGTTGACTGTGTGTTTCCCGCACCGATTTCACACAACCGTCGGAATGGCGAAGAAATCAAAGAAGATAGCTGAGAATAATGGATCGGGATCTAATGAGCAACCTGAAGAAGAAAGAATCAATGTGCGTGGAGCTTTCGTGGTCAATCAATTGAAGTCCAGTGAAGGGAAGAACCCTAGCGGAGCAATCAACGTAAGTAATTCTTACCCGGAGACTCCAAGTATTGACTTACATGTTGCTTCAAGTTCCAATTCTTTGTTTGAATCGTTATATGGCAAAAAATTGTGGCTGTGGGAGATTCGGAAAAGAGTTTGGGGAATAAGGTGGTACAGGGCACTGTGAATAGCAATCCAAAGAATGTATGGAATCAGTTTGATCCAAAAATCATTAAAGGTGCTGAAAACTCTCTGAGATTTATTGAGCCTGAAATTGTGAATCAAAGAGCAATTGGAATGGTCACGATTGATGAAATCCAGTCAGAAATTGAGTACTGGAACTCATCTATTCTTTGCTATGTCCTGGGAGCTAATCCCCCTTTTACTGTTTTCAATGGGTTTATTCGAAGAAATTGGGGCACTTTTGGGGTTGATAGAGTGCTTCTCCTTGAAAATGGAATGTATGTGGTACCTTTCAAGTCTTTGACAGTAAAGGATGAGATCTTAAAGCATCATGTATATCATTTTGATGGAAAGCCATTGATAGTCAAAAATTGGTCTGCAAAGGAAGATATCAAAATGGATGAGGTACAAAAAGTACCAATATGGATTCAATTCCCCAAACTTCAGCTAAGGTATTGGAATGCTACTACACTCAGCAGACTAGCTAGTATGATTGGAAATCCAATTGAAATGGATGATATGACTCGTCAAAAGTTGAGGTCATCTTTTGCAAGGGTGCTAGTTGAGGTTGACATCAAAGAAAAGCTCACTGAGGTTGTGTGGTTTAAGGATGAGCATGGTTTTTTACAAGATCAAGCTGTGAAATATGAATGGAAACCAGTCAAATGCCACAACTGCAAGGGATTTGGGCATGAAAGGGAAGAATGTAGGAAACCAGTTTGGCAAACTTGGCAAAAAAAGAAGATAAATGAATCAGAAGTGAACAAAGGCTCTAAGGCAACTGTGTCTGAACCACAGGCGGGACAAAAACAAGGAAAGGAGATGATGAACAGTACAGTAAAGACCAAGGAAGTACAGCAGAATAGCTCTTCAAAAATGGATAAAACAACTCTCAGTCCAGGAGGAAGTATCAGAATCACGAATCAGAAAGGATTGAAGATTAGTGAAACCAGGCACCATCAGAAAGAAAGATCAGTGAATGGGATTTGTTATCAGGATACTGGTCACCCTACTATAGGGCCTAGTGATCATGAATAACATATTATCATGGAATGTAAGGGGACTTAACAGTCCCCTGAAACACAGGGAGGTAGGAGACTTCCTCTCTGTAAATAATGTAGATGTTGCTGGTCTTTTAGAAACAAAGTTAACAGAAGAAAAGGTGGCGGAATTGATGCAGATGAAATGGTTCAATTATGACTATCAGAGCAATCAAGAAGGGAAAGATAAGGGGAGGATTCTACTGATATGGAAGAAGAGAGATTATCATGTCCAAATAATAAAAGTGCATAAACAGTTCACTCACTGTCATATTGAAGAAACAGGAGCGAATAAACAGTTTTTCCTCACAATAGGGTATGCTGATTACACTGTTCAAGGAAGACAACCATTATGGGGGAAGTTACAAGTAATTTCACAAAATGTTCAAGGGCCTTGGCTACTGATTGGTGATTTTAACTGCACTTTGGAAGCAGAGGAACGACTAGGAGGTATTGCAGAAAATAGTCCTGACACTGAGAAATTCAAAGGAATGGTGGAAGGTGCTAGACTACTGGAAATGGCAACACAAGGCTGGAAATTTACCTGGACAAATAAGCAGATTGGGGAAATGAGGATTATGGCAAGACTTGATAGAGTTTTAATAAACGAAGACTAGTTACAGGAATATCAAGAAGCGTATGTGATGGTCAAGCCTGCTGGTATATCAGATCACAATCCGCTGATAGTTAGATGGGGAGAAGCTGCAAAGCAAGTCAGGAAATCTTTTAAGTTCTTTAACATGTGGACTCAACACTCTCAATTTAAGGAGACTGTTAAGACCATATGGAACTTAGAAATCAATGGCATTAAGCAATATAGCCTTGTCAGAAAGCAAAAGATACTAAAGAAGGAGCTAAAAGCGCTTAACAGAGAAAAGTACAGCTGCATAGATGAACAAGCAAATGAGTGGAAGTTAAGATTGGAACAAATTCAGGACCAACTGATGAATGACCCGCAAAATGAGCAACTTCAACAGCAGGAAAAAATGATACTGGAGAATCATGTGACAGTCATTAAAGTAGCTATGAGCTATTGGCAGCAAAAGTTAAAGGACAGATGGGTGGTAGAAGGAGATATGAACTCTAAATATTTTCATGCAGTTTTGAAGCAAAGGAACAGCGGGAGCAAAATAAGATCTTTCATCAATCACAATAATGAGCTTGTGGAGGATTGGAATGAAGTGGCAAAACATTTTGTTAACTACTATGAGAAATCTCCTTGGAACTGAAATCATCAGAACACCTGCACATACTGAAGTTTTTCAATCAGGGAATTCACTGACCTTCCAGGAGCAGATTCACTTGACTGCAAGTTTCACAAAAGATTATGTAAAGAGAGCTATGTTCAGTATAGATATCACCAAGAGTGCTGGTCCAGATGGATATAACAGTGGTTTTTACAAAGCGGCCTAGGAAATTATAGGTGATGAAGTGTGTAATGTTGTTCTGGAATTTTTCCATACAGGGAAGTTGCTGAAACAAATAAATTCTACTCTCATTTCTCTGATCCCTAAAAATACGGTACCAAGAGATGCTACAGAATACAGACCAATCTCTTGCTGTAATACTTTGTATAAATGCATTTCTAAATTGCTGAGTACAAGATTGCAGGATGTGCTGTGTGAGCTTATTGACTTAAATCAAGGGGCCTTTGTCAGAGAAAGGAACATACTACACAATATCTTGTTAACTCAGGAGCTGATCAGACTATATGGCAGGAAAAATGCACCTCCAAGCTGTGTTATGAAAGTGGACTTAAGGAAAGCGTTTGATTCTGTTCATTGGAACTTTATAGAAGAAATGATGATAGCATATGGTTTTCCCAGAAGATTTATCAACTGGATTCTAGCATGTATCAAAACCTATAGTTACTCCATCAATCTTAATGGAAGTATCACAGGGTTTTTTCAGGGAAGGAGAGGACTTAGGCAGGGAGATCCACTATCTCCACTGCTTTTTGTGTTGGTGGTGGAATACTTAACGAGACGGTTTAAGCTAGCAGCAGATGAAGGAGAAATTCGGTTTCACCCACAATGTGAGAAGCTAAAGATCATCTCAATGAGTTTTGCAGATGATCTCCTAATATTCAGTAAAGCTGAACCAGCAACAGTTAGAAGGACTAAAGACATACTGGATGAATTTGCTGGAACTA
Source organism: Oldenlandia corymbosa var. corymbosa (assembly GCA_949775105.1). NCBI lineage: Eukaryota > Viridiplantae > Streptophyta > Magnoliopsida > Gentianales > Rubiaceae > Oldenlandia > Oldenlandia corymbosa. The sequence continues at coordinate 5,531,438 of OX459119.1, read as the reverse complement.
CAGGGTTGCAAGTAAATCAGCTGAAATCAAATGTCTATTTTGGCGGATGCTCTATGGAACTGCAAGAGCAACTCAGGTCAATTGTTCAGTTTGAAAAAGGTTATTTCCCAATGAAATACCTAGGCCTCCCAATCTCTCCAACAGCATGGAGTAAAGGAGATTGTCATATTCTATTGGAAAAAATCACTGCTAGGCTGAAATGCTGGACAACCAGGCATCTCTCATACACAGGCAGAGTGGTGCTAATCAACTCAGTACTTCTCAGTTTGCATTCTTATTGGGCAGGGATCTTTCTAATTCCACAGAGCATCATACAACAAATCATCATCTGTTGTAGAGGTTTCTTGTGGGGGAAGAAAGAAAATGGCAGAAGCTTAGCACTAGTGGCATGGAATGATGTATGCAGAAGGAAGAATGAGGGGGGACTAAATATCAGAGATCCAAATCTCTGGAATAAAGCATTAATGGGAAAGAAATTATGGGATTTAGCAAGCAAGAAGGAGAGCCTATGGGTCAAGTGGATGCATGTTTACTACTTAAAGAATCAATCGATCTGGGATTATAAACTGCCAAGAGACAATAGTTGGCACTGGAAAAAGCTCTTGAAGATCAGGGATGATTTAAAACATGGATTGCAGAATGGTGTTTGGCAGGAAAATGATAAGAAGTATACACCAAGAAGTGGTTATATATGGCTTAAAGGACCTGGAATTGCAATGGAAGAGGCAAGGATCATATGGTCAAAATACAATGTGCCAAAGCACTGCTTCATCAGTTGGCTAGCAGGGAAGAAACGGCTATTAACAGCAGAAAGACTGCTGCAGTTGAATGTTAACATTCCAGATAAGCACTGCAAGCTCTGTGGAAGTCAAGATGAAACAAGTGATCACTTGTTCTTTAATTGTCAGTATGCTAAGGAGGTGATGAAAGGAGTTTTAGCATGGCTGGGAGTTCGCAAGGAGATCACTGAACTGAGGAAAGAAGTCCTGCTGAAAATCTGGAAGTTCAAAAAGCTGGAAAAAGAAATTTTACATGCGGCTATCAATGCTGTCATATATCATGTGTGGATTGAAAGAAATGCCAGGCGTTTTGGAAGCAGAAGTATATTAGCAACAGACAAAGTAGAGGTGATAAAGAGTGAAATCAAAATGAGAGTTAGTAGTCTTTGTAAAAAGGTTAAAAATACTGAAATGCAAACCTTGGAAAAGCTAGGGATTAATCTATTATGTACATAGTACTACTCATAGAGAATAGATGACAGAATGATGTACAAATATGTGAGGTTTCCTTTGAGCAATACAACTTTACATTTTACCCAAAAAAAAACAAAGAATTTTATTTCTATGTGATGTAATGTACAATATACAAGGGTATACAATAATAAACCCTATACCAAAGATTATTACCGTAATTACAAGTATTACAATAAATTATCTTTCAGTGCATTCAGCATAAATTGGAGTTTACACGATGGCATAATCTTGAGTCTCCTGACTCGAATTTTGCTAAACAAATAACACAGTTGTCGACTAATTGAACATCGCCTGGTGGGAAAATGTCATTATCGAGATACTAATATTGATTTTAGCTTTCATATTTTTCCTCCTCCGTCGGAACCAGATAACGATGATGGTAGCATAGATAATTCAAACACACATTGTGCCAATGATAGCAGCCACTAGTGTTAGCGTTTCACGTAATGTTGAATGAGTCATGCAAATCGTTTTCCTTCGTTATCTATTTGAACTTCCACCGCAAAAACCATCTTTGGGAGAATACTTGTGAGGAAGCAAGCTTTGTATGTTTAAAAAGAGGTGATTGGTGAGATTTTTTTCGTTTGTGCGTTTGTTGGTGATTTATTGTAGTGTCTTCTACTTATGTGAGTAAGAGACCGAACTCAAATCTGGATACGATTCAAAGATGATTAAATGGTTTCGATCCACTGCAGTGTTCACCAAATTTCTCTATTCAATTTGTTTCTCTTCATGTATAAATATGAAGCTGAGAAAAAATTAGTTGCATTACCCCGTTTATGGTGATTATCTTATTTATCATTCGGATTTCTTTTCTATATATGTTAATGCAATGTCAGCCGAAAATTCCAACTGAAGTAAACAAACAATGAAAAGATTTCAAGCGGCTTTTGGCAGTGGCCGGTCTTTTTGCACAGTATGCCTTTGAATTCCTATAGCAAATTGGTTTTGCATAATCTATTTAGGGTTAGGCTTTTTCTATTTTACTATGTACTCCTTCCGGTCCTTATTATAACGCATTTTAATTTAACCTAGGTTTGTCCTAAATTTCACTGATGATGTCTTTTTATTTGAAATAGAAATCTTAAAAATATTTCATAATAATTAGGAGAACACGACGAATTTGAAAATATATTTTTAAGGTTTTTTTCTAATTAAAAACGCATCCTAGGTTAAACCTGAAACAAAATCAAAATGCCTTATAATAAGGAATGGAGGGAGTACAACTATTTGATGTATGAATTCTATTGGGTAGTATTAAGTTTGGTTCCCTTTACTTTTGGGATTAACCTATCCTTGGATCTATAAATACTAGGGGTAAATATAGGGTTAAGTGCTCTCTTCTGTAATCTTTTTCTAAAACATTTGCGTATTCTTGTCGGTGTATGTAGGTCAAATCGACGAAACCACAAAAATCTTGTGGCTGATTTATTTTTCGTTTGATATTTATTTTCCATTGTTGTAGCCAATTTGACTAACATAGTGCCTTTTAGTTATTCCTGCTTCGATTAAAAGATAAATTATTGCAGATTTATAGATATACAGAATCGAATGTCTACAGCCACTGTAAATTGGCAAGATGAAGAGTTTGAGGCTCCAATGTTGAAACTCCCCGATGCTGCTTCTCTTTTCGGTTTGCCTGTTTTGGCCTCTAATGTAGCAAATGCTCCTAACCATAGTTCCCGAGTTGAAGCTGCTGTGATAGAAAGTGTGTCAAGGAAGAGACACTTAAATATTTCATCATCATCTAGTTACACTCGACACAAATTACCCAAAGGGAATTACTTTCCCCATTCAAAAAAGAATCCCAGATACTGTTGGTGGTAATCTACTTCCGCCTCAACTTGCTAGAAGGAGCAATGTTGTTACTGAGGATATAAGCGAGCTTTTTTTTGAGAAAAGCATGTTGACTAGTTCATTGGCAGATCAAATGATGGTTCTGGAATCTAAGATGTACGCTTTAGGATGTAACAAAAAGTGTGCTTTCTTATTTAATTACACCCCCTTCATGAACCTTGAAAGATTACGAGAAAATTTTCTTTGTTTGTTCACCTTGCCCAAATATTTGCCATATCGCAAGTACTATATTATAAAGACAATAAATAGTAACTATACCGAAAACAAACATCATGTGCATTCTGGAATCGAAAATTTTATTGGAATATTCAAGAGTTACACGTACTTTTTTTTTTAAATATTACATTCGGTGTTCAAGATCACAGTACAAATAAATTCCTATATTAATAATTCTAATGGTTGTGCATGAGGAGAGAGTCTCGTTCTTGAATAAGAGCTGCTTCCCGGCGTTCGTGATGTCGAATACAATCGAGTAACCTTTGTTGCAAAAGTTGCAAGTTGGCGGGGCTGAGACTCGGCCGATTCTCATGGAACTGACGAAGCCACTCCTCGTCCCGCCTTTTGTAGAATCTCTCGATTTCAATCTCTCTGTTAATTTGAATCAGTCTTACAGAGATAGCCATTGATAGAAACCTTTTTTCTTCCTTTCTTTCTCCCCGAATTGTTCAAACTTTTTCTCACCCTTTTGGTTTTGTGCATTAACTTAGATTTTATATTCACAAAAACACAACTTATGTGTAATGATAGAAAAATGAAAAATATGATTAATTATTATTAGTAACATATAAAACACTTATTATGTATTCAAATTATTTCAGAAAATAATATTATTTCGTCGTATAATCACGAATAGAAGGCCGCCACATCAGTGTCACCACCAATAAGAGATTGACACCTCGTCACCGGATTTTATCATTTTTCCCTTTTGAAATCCGGCGAGATTTAGTGAATTTTTTTATTTATGCTAATTTTATGCATTATTTTCTAAATGTGAAAAAATTTATTGCACCGTTTGTCCTATCAATATAACCCATGTTGTCGTAATATCTCACTCGGTCTGTTGAATCCAAAATTAATATACAAATCCAACGAGATTACATGAATTGTTTCTCTTTAAGCTAATTTATGACATATTTTCTAAACGTGAGAAATTTTATTATACCGTTATTCTATCAATATAAACCATTTTGTCGTAACGTCTCACTCGGTCTGTTGAATTAAAAGTAATATAGAAATCTAACGAGATTATGTGAATTTTTTTCTTTAAGCTACTTTGTGGCATTATGTTCTAAATGTGAAAAAAAATTATTGTACCGTTTATCCTATCAATATATTCCGTTTTGTCATAATATCTCACTCTTTCAGTAAAAGTAACATAGAAAAGTGAATTATTAAAAAGTTACTGAACCAATAAAATGAAATAGGGACATGTACTTGAAAATACAAATAACACTTAATTGTGCTCACTCTCTTGAAGAATAACATTAAATTTTGTATTTTCACGATAGACATATCAAGACTTAGTATCGTATTGTATTCGCAGTATAATTATTTGGCAATAAAATTTTTTTTTTTTTTGGTTATTGGTAACTAATCTATTTTTATTTTTCGAAAATATATCTAATAGAATCATCAAAAAAAAATATTATCAACTATATTTAATGTGTCAGACTTAGTTTTATATTGTACTCGAATAATTACTTGGTAAATAATCTCTTCATTTTGGTAAGTAGTCTCTTTTTATTCATAGAAAATATACCAATCATCTAAGAAATAATATTAACATACTTGTAATGTAGGTAGACTTGGTTTCGAATTGTATTCGTAATATAGCTATTTGGTAATAATTTTTTTGGTAACTAATATCTTTTAATTTTTGGAAAATATATCAAATAGAATCATCGAAAAATAATATTAATTTACTTTTAATGTATCGAGACTTAGTTCCAAACTGTATTCTTAATATTATTAATTTGATGATTAATGTTTCCTTATGTCATATTTTTGTCAATAATTACCAAAGACGTGTTTATTTTTCAAAAATTAACTATTGGTTAATTATTTAAATCAATCTAACAATTTTACGTATTAGTAATAAAATTTTTACTGTTTAATGAATGAGAATTTTGGTGACAACACGTGGGATAATTGACTAAACTTGCTCCATGTGCGACACGTGTTGATTAAGAACTCTGCTTTAATATATACTAGTGTTTATTCCACACGTTGTACGGGTTGTTCAAAAATAAAATTAATGATATAAATTAAAATTGTGTAATCTTTAATGTCGACGTGTTTTGTTATTTCTAGTATATTTGGAATAATTTTCAATATTCAAAATCATCCAATGTTACTTATTGTCCATCTTTTTGCGTTTGGTTGATTTTTAGCCTTCCATCTTTTATAAGTATTAATTTTTCTTAATGATCTTGTCAAATATTTCTACTAGTATCATACCTTTTAAGCTCTCTATCTACCAGAAAAAATTTTCATTATTTCTTTCCATAACTTTATTTTTATCATCAATCTCTCTATATACCTTTTGCAACCTTTCTTTAGAAGTTTATCTGTATATTTTTCCTATGATGTAGTATTTACTATATTTTCTTTCTTGGTTGCATAGTTTTCATCTTTTGTTCTGAAATTGATGACTTCTCTTTAAAGTTTTATTTCTTGAAATTTTTGCTATGATTATTTTATTTTTTATGATTATCTTGGTTTCTTTTTTCATATTTTCTTGTCCTTTACATAATTTTTTCCTGCGTGTAATTATTTATAATTTCCAATATACTTTTCTTAACTGTTTATCTCTCACTGTGACTTTTATTCTTTTTCTCATTTAGGAAAACTTTCTCCATCATAACGTTAACATTTATTATTCAGTATTATTATTAATTTACTTTTCTTTATTTTGTAATTTTTACACAACATAATCAATAGTAATCATTTATTAGTAATGCCCATTAAGGGGAAAAAAGTATATTTTCATTAAAAAAAATTTACAATCAAAGTATCACCAATTGAAATAAAAATTAATACACTAACGAATAAAAAAATTCGATTAATGGTTACACACAAATTAAATTAATATTGATCAGTGAATTAATTTTTCTCATTATGACTGTCGGTATTATTTTTAACATCAAATTAATATCTTTATGTTTTATCAACCATAAAAATTATGGGAAAAGTTATGGGAAGTGTATTTTAATAAACAGTGTTCATATGCGTACAGGGAAAAGTTTGGCCGATTAAAATTTAAATACATATAAAATAGGAGTGATGTTAAAAAAACTTAAATGAACATAAAGTAAATTTAGTTAACCATAAACCCTTCTGTATACATTATATATAGTGTACACTACTATTCGTGAACCCATGTTATACTACATTATTGTTAGTTTACCTTTTTCCTTTTTTGTAATTTTATTTTACCTTTTTTTTTTTGTTTTTACAATTTTTACACAAGGTAATCAACGCATGGGACATCCCTATTATATCCTTTTCTTTTTATTCTCCCAATCTTCATTATCTCTTAGTTAATTTAGTTTTATATAAAAATTTACGATTTACATTCAAAAATTACCATTAAATGAAGAAGTGATGTGGTTGCGACATGTGGACTTGACTATCTAGTTTTTGCTATGTGGATTACCCTATGTAGTTTTATACCATGTGTCCGATTGAAAACTCTCCTTTAATATATATAGAGATAGATTTGACCGTCAGTCTGTAATTATTGTCCAGTTTATTTTTTCATTTTTAGTTCAAATTGTACTAAATGTGAAGTCTCAAACTGGACAATAATTATGGGATGAAGGAGTACAACACCGCAAGCAACCCCAGCGTGTCATTAACCAACATTTCACTCACATCACATAAAAGGGGTTTTCACACTTCACAACCTCGCGCAACACTAGCACATGTCGGCAAATTGGACAGGATGATCGAGGACGATAAATCGGATCTATTAACTGAAAACTCTAGCTCCGTACTTACTTAGAATAATAAGAATTTTATTCTCATGTGATGTAATGTACAATATACAAGGGTATATACAATAATAAACCCTATACCAAAGATTATTACCGTAAATACAAGTATTACAATAAATTATCTTTCAGTGCATTCAGCATAAATTGGAGTTTACACGATGGCATAATCTTGAGTCTCCGACTCGAATTTTGCTAAACAAATAACACAGATTGTCGACTAATTAAACATCGCGGATGGGAAAATGTCATTATCGAGATAGTAATATTGATTTTAGCTTTCATATTTTCCCTCCTCCGTCGGACCCAGATAACGATGTAACATAGATAATTCAAACACACATTGTGCCAATGATAGCAGCCACTAGTGTTAGCGTTTCACGTAATGTTGAATGAGTCATGCAAATCGTTTTCCTTCGTTATCTATTTGAACTTCCACCGCAAAAACCATCTTTGGGAGAATACTTGTGAGGAAGCAAGCTTTGTATGTTTAAAAAGAGGTGATTGGTGAGATTTTTTTCGTTTGTGCGTTTGTTGGTGATTTATTGTAGTGTCTTCTACTTATGTGAGTAAGAGACCGAACTCAAATCTGGATACGATTCAAAGATGATTAAATGGTTTCGATCCACTGCAGTGTTCACCAAATTTCTCTATTCAATTTGTTTCTCTTCATGTATAAATATGAAGCTGAGAAAAAATTAGTTGCATTACCCGTTTATGGTGATTATCTTATTTATCATTCGGATTTCTTTTCTATATATGTTAATGCAATGTCAGCCGAAAATTCCAACTGAAGTAAACAAACAATGAAAAGATTTCAAGCGGCTTTTGGCAGTGGCCGGTCTTTTTGCACAGTATGCCTTTGAATTCCTATAGCAAATTGGTTTTGCATAATCTATTTAGGGTTAGGCTTTTTCTATTTTACTATGTACTCCTTCCGGTCCTTATTATAACGCATTTTAATTTAACCTAGGTTTGTCCTAAATTTCACTGATGATGTCTTTTTATTTGAAATAGAAATCTTAAAAATATTTCATAATAATTAGGAGAACACGACGAATTTGAAAATATATTTTTAAGGTTTTTTTCTAATTAAAAACGCATCCTAGGTTAAACCTGAAACAAAATCAAAATGCCTTATAATAAGGAATGGAGGGAGTACAACTATTTGATGTATGAATTCTATTGGGTAGTATTAAGTTTGGTTCCCTTTACTTTTGGGATTAACCTATCCTTGGATCTATAAATACTAGGGGTAAATATAGGGTTAAGTGCTCTCTTCTGTAATCTTTTTCTAAAACATTTGCGTATTCTTGTCGGTGTATGTAGGTCAAATCGACGAAACCACAAAAATCTTGTGGCTGATTTATTTTTCGTTTGATATTTATTTTCCATTGTTGTAGCCAATTTGACTAACATAGTGCCTTTTAGTTATTCCTGCTTCGATTAAAAGATAAATTATTGCAGATTTATAGATATACAGAATCGAATGTCTACAGCCACTGTAAATTGGCAAGATGAAGAGTTTGAGGCTCCAATGTTGAAACTCCCGATGCTGCTTCTCTTTTCGGTTTGCCTGTTTTGGCCTCTAATGTAGCAAATGCTCCTAACCATAGTTCCCGAGTTGAAGCTGCTGTGATAGAAAGTGTGTCAAGGAAGAGACACTTAAATATTTCATCATCATCTAGTTACACTCGACACAAATTACCCAAAGGGAATTACTTTCCCCATTCAAAAGAATCCCAGATACTGTTGGTGGTAATCTACTTCCGCCTCAACTTGCTAGAAGGAGCAATGTTGTTACTGAGGATATAAGCGAGCTTTTTTTTGAGAAAAGCATGTTGACTAGTTCATTGGCAGATCAAATGATGGTTCTGGAATCTAAGATGTACGCTTTAGGATGTAACAAAAGTGTGCTTTCTTATTTAATTACACCCCTTCATGAACCTTGAAAGATTACGAGAAAATTTTCTTTGTTTGTTCACCTTGCCCAAATATTTGCCATATCGCAAGTACTATATTATAAAGACAATAAATAGTAACTATACCGAAAACAAACATCATGTGCATTCTGGAATCGAAAATTTTATTGGAATATTCAAGAGTTACACGTACTTTTTTTTTTAAATATTACATTCGGTGTTCAAGATCACAGTACAAATAAATTCCTATATTAATAATTCTAATGGTTGTGCATGAGGAGAGAGTCTCGTTCTTGAATAAGAGCTGCTTCCCGGCGTTCGTGATGTCGAATACAATCGAGTAACCTTTGTTGCAAAAGTTGCAAGTTGGCGGGGCTGAGACTCGGCCGATTCTCATGGAACTGACGAAGCCACTCCTCGTCCCGCCTTTTGTAGAATCTCTCGATTTCAATCTCTCTGTTAATTTGAATCAGTCTTACAGAGATAGCCATTGATAGAAACCTTTTTTCTTCCTTTCTTTCTCCCCGAATTGTTCAAACTTTTTCTCACCCTTTTGGTTTTGTGCATTAACTTAGATTTTATATTCACAAAAACACAACTTATGTGTAATGATAGAAAAATGAAAAATATGATTAATTATTATTAGTAACATATAAAACACTTATTATGTATTCAAATTATTTCAGAAAATAATATTATTTCGTCGTATAATCACGAATAGAAGGCCGCCACATCAGTGTCACCACCAATAAGAGATTGACACCTCGTCACCGGATTTTATCATTTTTCCCTTTTGAAATCCGGCGAGATTTAGTGAATTTTTTATTTATGCTAATTTTATGCATTATTTTCTAAATGTGAAAAATTTATTGCACCGTTTGTCCTATCAATATAACCCATGTTGTCGTAATATCTCACTCGGTCTGTTGAATCCAAAATTAATATACAAATCCAACGAGATTACATGAATTGTTTCTCTTTAAGCTAATTTATGACATATTTTCTAAACGTGAGAAATTTTATTATACCGTTATTCTATCAATATAAACCATTTTGTCGTAACGTCTCACTCGGTCTGTTGAATTAAAAGTAATATAGAAATCTAACGAGATTATGTGAATTTTTTCTTTAAGCTACTTTGTGGCATTATGTTCTAAATGTGAAAAAAAATTATTGTACCGTTTATCCTATCAATATATTCCGTTTTGTCATAATATCTCACTCTTTCAGTAAAAGTAACATAGAAAAGTGAATTATTAAAAAGTTACTGAACCAATAAAATGAAATAGGGACATGTACTTGAAAATACAAATAACACTTAATTGTGCTCACTCTCTTGAAGAATAACATTAAATTTTGTATTTTCACGATAGACATATCAAGACTTAGTATCGTATTGTATTCGCAGTATAATTATTTGGCAATAAAATTTTTTTTTTTTTTGGTTATTGGTAACTAATCTATTTTTATTTTTCGAAAATATATCTAATAGAATCATCAAAAAAAAATATTATCAACTATATTTAATGTGTCCAGACTTAGTTTTATATTGTACTCGAATAATTACTTGGTAAATAATCTCTTCATTTTGGTAAGTAGTCTCTTTTTATTCATAGAAAATATACCAATCATCTAAGAAATAATATTAACATACTTGTAATGTAGGTAGACTTGGTTTCGAATTGTATTCGTAATATAGCTATTTGGTAATAATTTTTTTTTGGTAACTAATATCTTTTAATTTTTGGAAAATATATCAAATAGAATCATCTGAAAAATAATATTAATTTACTTTTAATGTATCGAGACTTAGTTCCAAACTGTATTCTTAATATTATTAATTTGATGATTAATGTTTCCTTATGTCATATTTTTGTCAATAATTACCAAAGACGTGTTTATTTTTCAAAAATTAACTATTGGTTAATTATTTAAATCAATCTAACAATTTTACGTATTAGTAATAAAATTTTTACTGTTTAATGAATGAGAATTTTGGTGACAACACGTGGGATAATTGACTAAACTTGCTCCATGTGCGACACGTGTTGATTAAGAACTCTGCTTTAATATATACTAGTGTTTATTCCACACGTTGTACGGGTTGTTCAAAAATAAAATTAATGATATAAATTAAAATTGTGTAATCTTTAATGTCGACGTGTTTTGTTATTTCTAGTATATTTGGAATAATTTTCAATATTCAAAATCATCCAATGTTACTTATTGTCCATCTTTTTGCGTTTGGTTGATTTTTAGCCTTCCATCTTTTATAAGTATTAATTTTTCTTAATGATCTTGTCAAATATTTCTACTAGTATCATACCTTTTAAGCTCTCTATCTACCAGAAAAAATTTTCATTATTTCTTTCCATAACTTTATTTTTATCATCAATCTCTCTATATACCTTTTGCAACCTTTCTTTAGAAGTTTATCTGTATATTTTTCCTATGATGTAGTATTTACTATATTTTCTTTCTTGGTTGCATAGTTTTCATCTTTTGTTCTGAAATTGATGACTTCTCTTTAAAGTTTTATTTCTTGAAATTTTTGCTATGATTATTTTATTTTTTATGATTATCTTGGTTTCTTTTTTCATATTTTCTTGTCCTTTACATAATTTTTTTCCTGCGTGTAATTATTTATAATTTCCAATATACTTTTCTTAACTGTTTATCTCTCACTGTGACTTTTATTCTTTTTCTCATTTAGGAAAACTTTCTCCATCATAACGTTAACATTTATTATTCAGTATTATTATTAATTTACTTTTCTTTATTTTGTAATTTTTACACAACATAATCAATAGTAATCATTTATTAGTAATGCCCATTAAGGGGAAAAAAGTATATTTTCATTAAAAAAAATTTACAATCAAAGTATCACCAATTGAAATAAAAATTAATACACTAACGAATAAAAAAATTCGATTAATGGTTACACACAAATTAAATTAATATTGATCGGTGAATTAATTTTTCTCATTATGACTGTCGGTATTATTTTTAACATCAAATTAATATCTTTATGTTTTATCAACCATAAAAATTATGGGAAAAGTTATGGGAAGTGTATTTTAATAAACGGTGTTCATATGCGTACAGGGAAAAGTTTGGCCGATTAAAATTTAAATACATATAAAATAGGAGTGATGTTAAAAACTTAAATGAACATAAAGTAAATTTAGTTAACCATAAACCCTTCGTATACATTATATATAGTGTACACTACTATTCGTGAACCCATGTTATACTACATTATTGTTAGTTTACCTTTTTCCTTTTTTGTAATTTTATTTTACCTTTTTTTTTGTTTTTACAATTTTTACACAAGGTAATCAACGCATGGGACATCCCTATTATATCCTTTTCTTTTTATTCTCCCAATCTTCATTATCTCTTAGTTAATTTAGTTTTATATAAAAATTTACGATTTACATTCAAAAATTACCATTAAATGAAGAAGTGATGTGGTTGCGACATGTGGACTTGACTATCTAGTTTTTGCTATGTGGATTACCCTATGTAGTTTTATACCATGTGTCCGATTGAAAACTCTCCTTTAATATATATAGAGATAGATTTGACCGTCCGTCCTGTAATTATTGTCCAGTTTATTTTTCATTTTAGTTCAAATTGTACTAAATGTGAAGTCTCAAACTGGACAATAATTATGGGATGAAGGGAGTACAACACTGCAAGCAACCCCAGCGTGTCATTAACCAACATTTCACTCACATCACATAAAAGGGGTTTTCACACTTCACAACCTCGCGCAACACTAGCACATGTCGGCAAATTGGACAGGATGACTGAGGACGATAAATCGGATCTATTAACTGAAAAACTCTAGCTCCGTACTTACTTAGAATAATAAGAATTTTATTCTCATGTGATGTAATGTACAATATACAAGGGTATATACAATAATAAACCCTATACCAAAGATTATTACCGTAAATACAAGTATTACAATAAATTATCTTTCAGTGCATTCAGCATAAATTGGAGTTTACACGATGGCATAATCTTGAGTCTCCTGACTCGAATTTTGCTAAACAAATAACACAGTTGTCGACTAATTAAACATCGCCAGATGGGAAAATGTCATTATCGAGATAGTAATATTGATTTTAGCTTTCATATTTTCCCTCCTCCGTCGGACCCAGATAACGATGTAACATAGATAATTCAAACACACATTGTGCCAATGATAGCAGCCACTAGTGTTAGCGTTTCACGTAATGTTGAATGAGTCATGCAAATCGTTTTCCTTCGTTATCTATTTGAACTTCCACCGCAAAAACCATCTTTGGGAGAATACTTGTGAGGAAGCAAGCTTTGTATGTTTAAAAAGAGGTGATTGGTGAGATTTTTTTCGTTTGTGCGTTTGTTGGTGATTTATTGTAGTGTCTTCTACTTATGTGAGTAAGAGACCGAACTCAAATCTGGATACGATTCAAAGATGATTAAATGGTTTCGATCCACTGCAGTGTTCACCAAATTTCTCTATTCAATTTGTTTCTCTTCATGTATAAATATGAAGCTGAGAAAAAATTAGTTGCATTACCCCGTTTATGGTGATTATCTTATTTATCATTCGGATTTCTTTTCTATATATGTTAATGCAATGTCAGCCGAAAATTCCAACTGAAGTAAACAAACAATGAAAAGATTTCAAGCGGCTTTTGGCAGTGGCCGGTCTTTTTGCACAGTATGCCTTTGAATTCCTATAGCAAATTGGTTTTGCATAATCTATTTAGGGTTAGGCTTTTTCTATTTTACTATGTACTCCTTCCGGTCCTTATTATAACGCATTTTAATTTAACCTAGGTTTGTCCTAAATTTCACTGATGATGTCTTTTTATTTGAAATAGAAATCTTAAAAATATTTCATAATAATTAGGAGAACACGACGAATTTGAAAATATATTTTTAAGGTTTTTTTCTAATTAAAAACGCATCCTAGGTTAAACACAAACAAAATCAAAATGCCTTATAATAAGGAATGGAGGGAGTACAACTATTTGATGTATGAATTCTATTGGGTAGTATTAAGTTTGGTTCCCTTTACTTTTGGGATTAACCTATCCTTGGATCTATAAATACTAGGGGTAAATATAGGGTTAAGTGCTCTCTTCTGTAATCTTTTTCTAAAACATTTGCGTATTCTTGTCGGTGTATGTAGGTCAAATCGACGAAACCACAAAAATCTTGTGGCTGATTTATTTTTCGTTTGATATTTATTTTCCATTGTTGTAGCCAATTTGACTAACATAGTGCCTTTTAGTTATTCCTGCTTCGATTAAAAGATAAATTATTGCAGATTTATAGATATACAGAATCGAATGTCTACAGCCACTGTAAATTGGCAAGATGAAGAGTTTGAGGCTCCAATGTTGAAACTCCCCGATGCTGCTTCTCTTTTCGGTTTGCCTGTTTTGGCCTCTAATGTAGCAAATGCTCCTAACCATAGTTCCCGAGTTGAAGCTGCTGTGATAGAAAGTGTGTCAAGGAAGAGACACTTAAATATTTCATCATCATCTAGTTACACTCGACACAAATTACCCAAAGGGAATTACTTTCCCCATTCAAAAAGAATCCCAGATACTGTTGGTGGTAATCTACTTCCGCCTCAACTTGCTAGAAGGAGCAATGTTGTTACTGAGGATATAAGCGAGCTTTTTTTTGAGAAAAGCATGTTGACTAGTTCATTGGCAGATCAAATGATGGTTCTGGAATCTAAGATGTACGCTTTAGGATGTAACAAAAAGTGTGCTTTCTTATTTAATTACACCCCCTTCATGAACCTTGAAAGATTACGAGAAAATTTTCTTTGTTTGTTCACCTTGCCCAAATATTTGCCATATCGCAAGTACTATATTATAAAGACAATAAATAGTAACTATACCGAAAACAAACATCATGTGCATTCTGGAATCGAAAATTTTATTGGAATATTCAAGAGTTACACGTACTTTTTTTTTTTTAAATATTACATTCGGTGTTCAAGATCACAGTACAAATAAATTCCTATATTAATAATTCTAATGGTTGTGCATGAGGAGAGAGTCTCGTTCTTGAATAAGAGCTGCTTCCGGCGTTCGTGATGTCGAATACAATCGAGTAACCTTTGTTGCAAAAGTTGCAAGTTGGCGGGGCTGAGACTCGGCCGATTCTCATGGAACCGACGAAGCCACTCCTCGTCCCGCCTTTTGTAGAATCTCTCGATTTCAATCTCTCTGTTAATTTGAATCGAGTCTTACAGAGATAGCCATTGATAGAAACCTTTTTTCTTCCTTTCTTTCTCCCCGAATTGTTCAAACTTTTTCTCACCCTTTTGGTTTTGTGCATTAACTTAGATTTTATATTCACAAAAACACAACTTATGTGTAATGATAGAAAAATGAAAAATATGATTAATTATTATTAGTAACATATAAAACACTTATTATGTATTCAAATTATTTCAGAAAATAATATTATTTCGTCGTATAATCACGAATAGAAGGCCGCCACATCAGTGTCACCACCAATAAGAGATTGACACCTCGTCACCGGATTTTATCATTTTTCCCTTTTGAAATCCGGCGAGATTTAGTGAATTTTTTTATTTATGCTAATTTTATGCATTATTTTCTAAATGTGAAAAAATTTATTGCACCGTTTGTCCTATCAATATAACCCATGTTGTCGTAATATCTCACTCGGTCTGTTGAATCCAAAATTAATATACAAATCCAACGAGATTACATGAATTGTTTCTCTTTAAGCTAATTTATGACATATTTTCTAAACGTGAGAAATTTTATTATACCGTTATTCTATCAATATAAACCATTTTGTCGTAACGTCTCACTCGGTCTGTTGAATTAAAAGTAATATAGAAATCTAACGAGATTATGTGAATTTTTTTCTTTAAGCTACTTTGTGGCATTATGTTCTAAATGTGAAAAAAAATTATTGTACCGTTTATCCTATCAATATATTCCGTTTTGTCATAATATCTCACTCTTTCAAGAAAAGTAACATAGAAAAGTGAATTATTAAAAAGTTACTGAACCAATAAAATGAAATAGGGACATGTACTTGAAAATACAAATAACACTTAATTGTGCTCACTCTCTTGAAGAATAACATTAAATTTTGTATTTTCACGATAGACATATCAAGACTTAGTATCGTATTGTATTCGCAGTATAATTATTTGGCAATAAAATTTTTTTTTTTTTTGGTTATTGGTAACTAATCTATTTTTATTTTTCGAAAATATATCTAATAGAATCATCAAAAAAAAATATTATCAACTATATTTAATGTGTCCAGACTTAGTTTTATATTGTACTCGAATAATTACTTGGTAAATAATCTCTTCATTTTGGTAAGTAGTCTCTTTTTATTCATAGAAAATATACCAATCATCTAAGAAATAATATTAACATACTTGTAATGTAGGTAGACTTGGTTTCGAATTGTATTCGTAATATAGCTATTTGGTAATAATTTTTTTTTGGTAACTAATATCTTTTAATTTTTGGAAAATATATCAAATAGAATCATCTGAAAAATAATATTAATTTACTTTTAATGTATCGAGACTTAGTTCCAAACTGTATTCTTAATATTATTAATTTGATGATTAATGTTTCCTTATGTCATATTTTTGTCAATAATTACCAAAGACGTGTTTATTTTTCAAAAATTAACTATTGGTTAATTATTTAAATCAATCTAACAATTTTACGTATTAGTAATAAAATTTTTACTGTTTAATGAATGAGAATTTTGGTGACAACACGTGGGATAATTGACTAAACTTGCTCCATGTGCGACACGTGTTGATTAAGAACTCTGCTTTAATATATACTAGTGTTTATTCCACACGTTGTACGGGTTGTTCAAAAATAAAATTAATGATATAAATTAAAATTGTGTAATCTTTAATGTCGACGTGTTTTGTTATTTCTAGTATATTTGGAATAATTTTCAATATTCAAAATCATCCAATGTTACTTATTGTCCATCTTTTTGCGTTTGGTTGATTTTTAGCCTTCCATCTTTTATAAGTATTAATTTTTCTTAATGATCTTGTCAAATATTTCTACTAGTATCATACCTTTTAAGCTCTCTATCTACCAGAAAAAATTTTCATTATTTCTTTCCATAACTTTATTTTTATCATCAATCTCTCTATATACCTTTTGCAACCTTTCTTTAGAAGTTTATCGTATATTTTTCCTATGATGTAGTATTTACTATATTTTCTTTCTTGGTTGCATAGTTTTCATCTTTTGTTCTGAAATTGATGACTTCTCTTTAAAGTTTTATTTCTTGAAATTTTTGCTATGATTATTTTATTTTTATGATTATCTTGGTTTCTTTTTCATATTTTCTTGTCCTTTACATAATTTTTTTCTGCGTGTAATTATTTATAATTTCCAATATACTTTTCTTAACTTTTTATCTCTCACTGTGACTTTTATTCTTTTTCTCATTTAGGAAAACTTTCTCCATCATAACGTTAACATTTATTATTCAGTATTATTATTAATTTACTTTTCTTTATTTTGTAATTTTTACACAACATAATCAATAGTAATCATTTATTAGTAATGCCCATTAAGGGGAAAAAAGTATATTTTCATTAAAAAAAATTTACAATCAAAGTATCACCAATTGAAATAAAAATTAATACACTAACGAATAAAAAAATTCGATTAATGGTTACACACAAATTAAATTAATATTGATCAGTGAATTAATTTTTCTCATTATGACTGTCGGTATTATTTTTAACATCAAATTAATATCTTTATGTTTTATCAACCATAAAAATTATGGGAAAAGTTATGGGAAGTGTATTTTAATAAACAGTGTTCATATGCGTACAGGGAAAAGTTTGGCCGATTAAAATTTAAATACATATAAAATAGGAGTGATGTTAAAAAAACTTAAATGAACATAAAGTAAATTTAGTTAACCATAAACCCTTCTGTATACATTATATATAGTGTACACTACTATTCGTGAACCCATGTTATACTACATTATTGTTAGTTTACCTTTTTCCTTTTTTGTAATTTTATTTTACCTTTTTTTTTGTTTTTACAATTTTTACACAAGGTAATCAACGCATGGGACATCCCTATTATATCCTTTTCTTTTTATTCTCCCAATCTTCATTATCTCTTAGTTAATTTAGTTTTATATAAAAATTTACGATTTACATTCAAAAATTACCATTAAATGAAGAAGTGATGTGGTTGCGACATGTGGACTTGACTATCTAGTTTTTGCTATGTGGATTACCCTATGTAGTTTTATACCATGTGTCCGATTGAAAACTCTCCTTTAATATATATAGAGATAGATTTGACCGTCCGTCCTGTAATTATTGTCCAGTTTATTTTTTCATTTTTAGTTCAAATTGTACTAAATGTGAAGTCTCAAACTGGACAATAATTATGGGATGAAGGGAGTACAACACTGCAAGCAACCCCAGCGTGTCATTAACCAACATTTCACTCACATCACATAAAAGGGGTTTTCACACTTCACAACCTCGCGCAACACTAGCACATGTCGGCAAATTGGACAGGATGACTGAGGACGATAAATCGGATCTATTAACTGAAAAACTCTAGCTCCGTACTTACTTAGAATAATAAGAATTTTATTCTCATGTGATGTAATGTACAATATACAAGGGTATATACAATAATAAACCCTATACCAAAGATTATTACCGTAAATACAAGTATTACAATAAATTATCTTTCAGTGCATTCAGCATAAATTGGAGTTTACACGATGGCATAATCTTGAGTCTCCTGACTCGAATTTTGCTAAACAAATAACACAGTTGTCGACTAATTAAACATCGCCAGATGGGAAAATGTCATTATCGAGATAGTAATATTGATTTTAGCTTTCATATTTTCCCTCCTCCGTCGGACCCAGATAACGATGTAACATAGATAATTCAAACACACATTGTGCCAATGATAGCAGCCACTAGTGTTAGCGTTTCACGTAATGTTGAATGAGTCATGCAAATCGTTTTCCTTCGTTATCTATTTGAACTTCCACCGCAAAAACCATCTTTGGGAGAATACTTGTGAGGAAGCAAGCTTTGTATGTTTAAAAAGAGGTGATTGGTGAGATTTTTTTCGTTTGTGCGTTTGTTGGTGATTTATTGTAGTGTCTTCTACTTATGTGAGTAAGAGACCGAACTCAAATCTGGATACGATTCAAAGATGATTAAATGGTTTCGATCCACTGCAGTGTTCACCAAATTTCTCTATTCAATTTGTTTCTCTTCATGTATAAATATGAAGCTGAGAAAAAATTAGTTGCATTACCCCGTTTATGGTGATTATCTTATTTATCATTTGGATTTCTTTTCTATGTATGTTAATGCAGTGTCAGCCAAAAATTCCAACTGAAATAAACAAACAATGAAAAGATTTCAAGCGGCTTTTGGCAGTGGCCGGTCTTTCGCACAGTATGCCGTTGAATTCCTATAGCAAATTGGTTTTGCATGATTCCTAAATCTATTTAGGTTTAGGCTTTTTCTATTTTACTATGTGCTCCCTCATGTCCTTATTATGAGGCATTTTAATTTAACCTAGCTTTGTCCTAAATTTCAATAAGGATGTCTCTTTATTTGAAATAAAAATCTTAAAAATATTTCATAATAATTATAAGAACACGACAAATGTGAAAATATATTTTTAAGGGTTTTTTTCTAATTAAAAATGCATCCTAGGTTAAACCTGAGACAAAATAAAAATGCCTTATAATAAGGAGCGGAGGGAGCACAACTACTTGATGTATGAATTCTATTGGGTAGTATTAAGTTTGGTTCCCTTTACTTTTGGGATTAACCTATCCTTGGATCTAAAACATTTGCGCAAGTCAATAAGATTCTTGTCGGTGTATGTTGGTCAAACTGACGAAACCACATAAATCTTGTGTCTGATTTATTTTTCATTTGATATTTATTTTCCACTGTTGTAGCCAATTTGCCTAACATAGTGCTTGTTAGTTATTCCTGCTTCGATTAAATATTTCATCATCATCTAGTTACACTCGACACAAATTACCCAAAGGGACTTACTTACCCCATTCAAAAAGAATCCCAGATACTGTTGGTTGTAATCTACTTCCGCCTCAACTTGCTGGAAGGAGCAGTGTTGTTACTGAGGATATAAGCGAGCTTTTTTTGAGAAAAGCATGTTGACTAGTTCATTGGCAGATCAAATGATGGTTCTGGAATTTAAGATGTACGCTTTAGGATGTAACAAAAAGTACGCTTTTTTATTTAATTACACCCCTTAATGAACCTTGAAAGATTACGAGAAAATTTTCTTTGTTTGTTTACC
This sequence comes from Oldenlandia corymbosa var. corymbosa, assembly GCA_949775105.1. Lineage (NCBI taxonomy): Eukaryota > Viridiplantae > Streptophyta > Magnoliopsida > Gentianales > Rubiaceae > Oldenlandia > Oldenlandia corymbosa. The sequence goes on along the minus strand of OX459119.1, from coordinate 5,511,030 downwards.
TTTGTCCAAATATTTGCCACATCGCAAGTACTATATTATAAAGACAATAATTACTAATTATACCGAAAACAAACATCATGTGCGTTTTGGAATCTAACATTTTATTAGAATATTCAAGAGTTACACGTCCTTTGTTTTTAATATTATATTCGGTGTTCAAGATCACAGTACAAACAAATTCCTATAGTAATAATTCTAACGGTTGTGCATGAGGAGAGAGTCTCGTTCTTGAATAAGAGCTGCTTCCCGGCGTTCGTGATGTCGAATACAATCGAGTAACCTTCGTTGCAAAAGTTGCAAGTTGGAGGGGCTGAGACTCGGCCGATTCTCATGAAACTGACGAAGCCACTCTTCGTCCCGCCTTTTGTAGAATCTCTCGATTTCAATTTCTCTCTCAATTTGAATCAGTCTTACAGAGATAGCCATTGATAGAAACCTTCTTTCTTTCTTTCTTCCCTAATTGTTCAAACTTTTTCTCACCCTTTTGCTTTTGTGAATTAACTTAGATTTTATATTCACAAAAACACAACTTATGTGTAATGATAGAAAAATGAAAAATATTATTAATTATTATTAGTAACATATAAAACACTTATTATGTATTCAAATTATTTCATAAAATAATAATTATTTCGTCGTATAATCACGAATGGAAGGCCGCCACATCAGTGTCACCACCAATAAGAGATTGACACCTCGTCACCGGATTTTATCATTTTCCCTTTCGAAATCCAACGAAATTTAGTGAATTTTTTTTATTTATGCTAATTTATGCATTATTTTCTAAATGTGAAAAAATTTATTGTATTGTTTGTCCTATCAATATAACCCATTTTGTCGTAATATCTCACTCGGTCTGTTGAATCCAAAATTAATATACAAATCCGACGAGATTACGTGAATTTTTTTCTCTGTAAGCTAATTTATGACATATTTTCTAAACGTGGGAAATTTTATTATACCGTTTATCCTATCAATATAACCCATTTTTGTCGTCTCTCACTCAGTCTGTTGAATTAAAAGTAATATAAAAATCCGCCGAGATTATGTGAATTTTTTTCTTTAAGCTACTTTATGGCATTATGTTCTAAATGTGGAAAAATTTATTGTACCGTTTATCCTATCAATATATTCCGTTTTGTCGTAATATCTCACTCAGTCTTTTCAGTAAAAGTAACATAGAAAAGTGAACTATTATAAAGTTACTGAACCAATGAAACGAAATAGTGACATGTACTAGAAATTACAAATAACACTTAATTGTGCTCACACTCTTGAAAAATAACATTAAATTTTGTATTTTCACGATAGACATATCTTTTTAGGGTGTGGTTTCACAATTTATTGTTGTATAACTTGAGTTGTTCTGTAATCCTCTCTATGATACTCTACTTCTTTTCTCCTTTTTGTTTCCTAAATTTTTATAGTCCTCTCTCTTCTGTTTGTGTAGGTTAAATAGATTTTATTTGAACAATCAAGGAAACATTTTCAAACGATCTGAAATTGTTACCATTTATTTTGACCTTTAGGTGGGAGAAAGGAGGATCACTTTCAGGTTTAATCGGTCAACAATTTGGATTTTACGTTTATAGATTAGAGACCAACCTCCGAGTTATGTTTGATAAAAGATACATTTCCAAACCTCACTGCGATTAATTAAAATCAATACCAATCTAATATCGAACTCAAAGCTACTAAATCAATACTCAATAAAGTAAATCCTACCAAATTAGAACTTTGTGTTTCTAGTATATTATAGAATACGTTGAGTAATTACTCTTTCAGGTCCTAATTATAAGTCACAAATTATCACCAAACTTAATTCAAATTAATTGTATTTTGGGATTAGAACCAAAGAGACTATTACTCTGGTACAGACTGAGTAACAACCATCATGTCAAACCCATCGATCTTTGACTGGGTTGGATTGAGTTGTGACCCAACTAATTCTGCCCAATTCATGAAACTTCTGTTTTTTCCGTAATGTGGAAATTGTTGGACATCTCATGTTTATAATCTTTACTTCTGTCACTAAGGAAAGAGCTGAATCTAGTTGTTTTAATGTATGGAACTGTGTAACAATATCAGACACATCCAGTTATTTGTTCTCAACAGAGAATTCATATTCAGAAGCAAAATTTATGGAGGCAATGTAATGTACTGATCCAATCCTCACAAATTATCTATGCTAGGGAAGGTTTCAAACTATTCTACTGTAAAACTGTAAATGAAATCCTGATGATCAGAAGTTAAGTCATGCATTCATCAGTATCATGGCTAGCTTTTAGTTTGTATAAACAACACATGATCAGCTCCCATAACATTCATGTTGAAAAATCAGAAGAATATTAACCTGTTTCCTAATTTCTAGTTAATGAAAATCAGAAGCTAGTCCTCTGATTTTCTTTTCCGCTCGCCGGTCATGGGGTTCAAATGGAAGTCTCTCATGTTAACCATTTTCACATTCCTGATGGTAGTTTGTAATGCATCTTTGATTAATAGTAATGTGGTGAGATCAATTAAGGTATGGATGGTATCATGCACTGGTTCCTCCTGGAAGCAAAATTTATTATTAGTAGTAAACTTCGTAGATATATCGATTTTCACAATGATTTTTCCTTTGGCTTGATGACTATCTAGAGTGAAGATGGTGATGTGATTGATTGCATTCCAATTCACAAACAACCTGCTTTCGACCATCCCGCTCTACAGAATCACAGCATTCAGGTATGCGATGCTAGTGTACGACCACGATAGAATCCTGTTTCAGATGTTTTTGTTGAATCCCTTAGGCTAATCACAATGATAATCTTGACTGATCAGGATTTTTTTTTTTTTTTTCAGATGAGGCCAAGCAATGATCCAACAATGGCAAAAACTGAAAGGGAAGAAGAAGTTCCCAATATTGTAGTAAAGCAGCTATGGCAGAAAAGTGGAAGCTGTCCTCAGGGAACTATTCCCATTCGGAGGACACAAACAAAAGAAGGTCATATAGCATCAAAAAAGCCATCCTTCTCCCATCTTAATGATAAGGAAAAAATGGTGGATAACAATGACTTGGAACTTCTTCAGCTTAATCATTCGGTAAGCATAAAAATCCAGATACTACACAAATTATTACCAAAATTTGTAACACATTTGGTTTCAAACCTGATCTTTTTTTTTCTCGCGGATTCAGTTGGCTGTGTTGATAGCTCAAGGGTTTGCATACTATGGAGCCAAAGGAGACATCAAATTGTGCTATGCTCAGGTCGAACGAGATGATGAGTACACTACTAATCAAGTTTCTCTGATCACTGGTCCTTTCCGAAATTATGAAGCCATTGAATCAGGGTGGGCGGTTAGTGTTACAGAAACCATAAGGAAAATCTCAGTTAATTGGATTAGTTAAAGGGTTGATCATTCTTGCAGTTGCCATTAATTTCACTACTGAAAAGCTATAGCCTAATGCACTATGTTGCAGGTGAACCCCGGGGTTTATGGTGACAGGCAGACAAGACTTTTTGTTTACTGGACGGTATGGTTGAAAACCTTCATGCTTTTCACTCTTATTTTTGTTCTTGTCAATGAAACGGCTGATTTTGGCTCGCTTCGTGTTCTAGGTTGATGGTTCAGTAAATACCGGCTGCTTTGATCTCACATGCCCTGGATTTGTGCAAACAAGCAGTGACATTGCACTTGGAGCTCCAATCTATCCCATATCAGACCCTGAAGGAAATGATCCATCGGTAATTACTATCTTCATCCACAAGGTATATCATTCTGTCTCACATCTGCAGCCTAAACAATTGGAGACTAGTAGTCAATTGACAAGTATGCATTATGAAAATTTTACTCTCTTATCTTCCTTACAATGTTTCATTTTCTTCAGGATCCAGAAACAAACAACTGGTGGGTGAATTATGGAGAAGAGGTAAACATAGGCTATTGGCCAGCAGAATTGTTCAATGGATTGTGCTTTCATGCTGAATCTGTTCAGTGGGGTGGGGATGTTTACAGCAAGCGAGTTGGAATGCATCCTGGTCATACTGCAACAGGAATGGGTTGCGGCCAATACCCGAGCCCTGAGCCGTTTTTTGGATCAGCTTTCGTGAAGAGGATGCGGGTGATTCAGAACAAAGTGCTAGTGCCTCCAGCATTTGTAAACACTTATGCTGATGAGTACAGATGTTACAGAGCATTGTACCTTAGTGATTATGTAGAAGATCCTGAGTTTTATTATGGTGGACCTGGTCGGAATTTTCTGTGTCCTTGAAATCAGAGAAACTTTGTTGATGATGTTTTGATGTAGTATCTAGGTTTGGTGACATGAACATTGATGTCATGGCCTTATGGGAATTCAATTCAATCAAGGGAACTCAAATTTTAGTAACACATATTTCATCAGAGTGTGTGTGTGTGTGTGTGTGTGTGTGTGTGATTGTCAAGGAAAGATTTCATTTCATGAAGGCGAGATGCCTTGATCAAAACTCAAAAGAATTACATGAACCTAAATAGTCATGTTCAAGTCAGGGCGATATCAAAAAAAATATAAGCCCTCATCCTTGTCTAACAACTCTTTTGCTAATGCATCGTCACCCAAAGTCTGATTTCATTTACATTAGACCACAACACATCTTTACAGCAGTTTCGGAATCAGATTCGACAAGAACTTTGGTGAATCCTCCTGGTTTGCAACTTCTAAGCTTGTCCTGATGACAGAAATCTCAGCTTTTCTTCTCTCTTTTTATGAATGAACGCATACCACATTCAGAGCAATACTAGAGCTCTATGATTTCAAATGGCAATATGTAGTTCTGAATATTTAATAAAAGTCAATATAAGATGAAAAATCGTCAAGAAACTGTAACCGCGAGACTCTTCCAATCTAACAACACGACTCAATTGACACATTATATCAACTCGGATCAATTAAATGCACCAGTGAAATCCACCAGAGCCACCGTAATAAAGTTCCGGATCATTGGTGAATTCCGTGTTGTGGAAAACATTATAACAACGATACTCATCCGTCCAGGTATAAGTCATTATCGGCCGAGTGAATGTCTGGGAGTTGACAGCAACCCGCATTCTCTTCATTGTGCCTGAGTTGCCGAAAATGGGGTCCGGGAAATCTCCATTGCCCATTTGGATCGCCGGATGCGGATGACTCTTCATCCTGGTGCTGTAAACTTCACCGCCCCACTGAACAGTCATGGCATCGAAATACAATCCCATTCCCTTGAAAAGATCCCTTGGCCAATATCCTATCAAGGTGCTCTCTCCATAAATCAGCCACCAGTAGCCCGTATCTCGATCCTAAAATAAAACAAATCAAAATTCCAGGTTTGAATATCTTGCGGTATGTCACTATACAGATATCTGTTGAATTATTTTTATGGGACGGAACTAATAAATTAGATAGACGAGAGAAAAACAGTGCATTTCTTCAATGTTTTTTACCTTTAGGATTGTGATGGTTATTTGGAATGGAAGGCCTGTAGGATTTGATATGGGATAAACTGCAGCACCAAGAGCTATTTTGTTGTTTATTTGTACAAAACCAGGGCAAATGAGATCAAAGCAGCCGGTATCAACCGAACCATCAACCTACAAAGTTTAATGCACACATCCCAATTAATTTCTTGTTACAATTCATCAATGGCAAGGGACCAACAATTCGTCCCAAAATGATTGTCTTGAATGTTACTACAAATACGAAGGACAATCGCGATATATGGGACAGGAAGAGCAATAACTTACTGTCCAGTAAGCAAAGAGTCTTGTCTTTCTATCCCCATAAACGCTTGGGTTCACCTGCAACAATTTATTAAACCAAAAAATTATGAATGGATGCAGGAAGAAAGACTGAAAGGTAATAATTCTGAAAGAGATTTTGGGTTACTAAACTGCCCATCCTGATTCAACAACTTCAGAATCCCGGAGAAAGCCACTTTTTAGAGCAACTTGCGACAAACTGTACTCATCATCTTCTCCTACATGAGGGTTCCATACCTGAATATCTGCTTTAGCCCCATAAAATGCAAACCCCTGAGCAAAAAGGATTGCTATCTGTTTTGGAGTTCCAAAAAGAAGAAAAAAAAAAGAAAAAGGATTAATGAATCGTTACTTAAGGGATCTTTTTAGCGACAAAGAAACAAATCTCTCTGTATATACCGAGCGATTTGCATATAAGAGATTCGGTTGGTTGTTGTTGTTGTCATCTTTGAATTGCTGATATTGATGTGGAACAAAACCTGGTTTTTTCTTCAGGGCTTGATTTGATTTGCCATCTTTTTTTCCTAGTTTTCTCCGGAGAATGGGAATGGTTCCCTCAGGGCAGCTACCACTTCTCTGCCATATCTGTGTTGCAGAAGTTGTATAATCCTGCGAGTTTTCATGTTCTGCTTCTTTCATCATGGTTTCTGTTTCTGAATCTGTCAGCAGCAACGATGGTTCCATCTGAGAACTCGAAATGGAGCTAACATTCGATTTCATTTTTCAACTTTTATAAATTAAAAGCCAGAATCATGATTAGTAACTCATAGAGAAAGTACCCACAGACCTGGATTTTGTGATTTTTCAAAGCAGGATGATTAAAAGCTGGTTGTTTGTAAATGTCAATACAATCGATTATATCCCCATCTTCACTCTGGAAAAATAAAGGAGGAATCAAATGGAAAAGAAGGCACTACATTTAGTTATACGGTACTACTATTTTGCATCCTCAAAAACAGATGCTCCTAAATTCGACAAACATGACACTTTTCTTTTTGGGACGGAGGGAGTAACAGTCTCGAGATTGGTACCTGAATCGTGCTATTCACTTCGTAGTTTCTCTCGGATTGAAGAATGTTCTGCTTCAGGCTGGAAGTATTTTCTGAAACCGCGGTGAAGCTGCTCAGAAAATGTATAGCCAGAGTGACTCCCAAGAACAGGATAGTGTTCCGCTTCATCCCCATCGCCATCAAAGTGTTGAGATTATGACATGAATGTGTGTATTCAAGGAAATTAAAATTGAGCCATGAGAATTGAAAGCCTTTTGAGTTTCCAAAATGTTGGTTTTGGTATGCTATTTGGAGCAACAAACTGTAATCATGCGTGACTTACTTTTCTCATCATTCGGATTTCATGTTGGAGACTGGAGAGGTCTAAAGGAGATCGAAACACTCAAAAATGAAATTTACAGTAAATACTGGTATGCGCACAGGATTCATAATGATCATGCTCATCTTGCTGCTAAGCTATATCTATAAATTCCAAAAAAAATAATAATAATTTGCATGCCCTGTAAACTTCCCTGAAGATGCTTGTAACGACTGCAGAGCTTTAAGTGGTTTCGACCAATAAAATGTTTACTGGAGAGGAAAACCTGTACGGGATTCACATCCTGATATAAAAACCTGGTACTTTACTGGAAAGTCCATATAAGAAGCTACTATAACCGGCACCACATCCACATCATAGAATATACATATTGACCTGCCTATAAAAGGATATCTAAGTTGCAGTGATATGAACTGCTGCAGGTACTTACTTGAATTCATATGTTCATTACCCAGAAACATCATCTCCTAGACACTTATAGTAAGTAAAACTGGATACTAACTTTTGGAATTTCAACAGCTATACGTCATATGGTTAGATCTATACTACTCTTCCCCAATTGGCTTTTACTTTTATCTGAGCACACAAGCTATTTAACTGTCCAAATTCCGAAAAGACTCAGGTAGCCACACTCAACTATGCCCTAGCGCTTCCTGTCTGGTCATAACACAAAAACTGTCCAACTCAGGCGTCCATGCAGCAACTGCTTCAAGTACATCCTCTGTTACCATATGGAACCGCGCCTCTTCCTTTATGTTCTGCTTGAGGAAAGGCTCCAAAAGAGGGACAAGAGCACCTTTTACAATCCTAGCAACAGAGGTTAGCAATGATTTCGCTAAAGCACGGATACCATGGATTCCATCAGCCCTTTTGTATTTCGATATGACTCGTAGCAGAAATGGCACTAAGATCGGTACTTCTGTCTCAATGAAAGGTGAGTTCCTAACATCTTCTCCAACAGAAGCATTACATGCGATCTCTTCATTACAAATTGTTATCCACATGTCAATCATTTTCGGAGCCACTGCCATCTCGTGTGCAAGAACTCTGGCTGAGAGGTCCATGATGGACTACCTGAAAGGCTCAAGGGCCTCATACTTACTTGTTGCAATAGCTTTCAGACATCCAAATACAGCCTCTCTTATCTAGCGCTTTTCTCATTACCAGCGTCACAAACTAGAACCATGATCCGAAGGCGCTCCATCTCATCCTCAAAGCTGGTTGGCGCGAAATTGATAACATTGCCCAAAGTCTGAAATGCAGCAACCCTGACTACTTTATATTCCTCAGCCAGGTTCAGGACCTGAACAACGTCAGTGAAGACGGAGTTAACCTCGTCTTGGCTCAAAGCACCAACAGAAGTCGCAACAAATACAGAAGTAAGCGCCTCCACTGTGGCTTTTTTCATCCATGTGGAGCCATCTTGTTGTTTCAAATTGTGAACTAAAAGACCAATAAGTCCCGGCCAGTTCTTGATAGTTTCGAAAGAGATAATATCACCCATCACTATAGATGGGAAGTATTCACCACTTATAAGGGAGTCCAGGAGCTGACTTTTCACCTGAGATTCCTTGGCCGAATCAAATTCCTCTCAAATTCGCTTCCTAATGTCCTTCTTAAAGGTCATGTCCAGTAGGGTAGCAGCCAGTGCACGAGTTTTAGCCGTCTTACTAGAATCAGTTAGTTCAGTCAGGCATGATAACAGATACTGCTGTAAATTCCCTTCCTGGAGTTGAAAAAGCTGTTCTTCAGCGTATGATGAGACGTCTTCATTGGTTGAGAAAATATCAGACAGAATCGAAGAGAAATCCCTGTCCATCGCCTGCAAATAAACTGGCATCCGAAAGTTTATCTAAATTGTGGATGAAACCATTTTTAATTTAACATTAAGAACTTTTTAAAAAGAGATATTCCTAGCGGGTCAAATCAGGTCAGAGTATATCCAAAAACAGAACCCTAAGTTTCATAACCATGACGGATCAAATTTTCAGTCCAAAGCAGCAGTAAACATGGTTCGGCGCTTCCGCAAATCACAAAGGCACAAGACTGCGAATAGTTTAGTAACTCATCTCGTTCATTATTATCTGAGGGGAAATTTTAGGAAACCGTTTCCAAGATTAGATGCCTTAATTAAATCATCATCATCAGAACATGTAGATGTCCAAAATGAGTCAGTCTCCATTGCCGAGCAATCAGTCCCTGCTTTTTTATTCAAAGTTTCCACAGCAATCTCTTCAACTTCTGCAATTAAGAATCTCCGTTTTGCACGAGTAAACGGTGCCTCAGTCATCTTCATTGTGCGTTGCTGTTTCTTCCTTGCAAAAGTAACCTTCCTGCTAGCAATCCTTGCCTTCGTATCCTTGTGCTGTGACTTGTGAGGTGAATTTTATATTAGTTTTCTCACTTACTAGGTTTAAGAGTATTTTCAGTGTTTAAATCCATGCACTTAGTTTGATAAAAAGACGGAGCATTTAAAATTCACACCAATTGATGATAATTAAATATGGGGCCACATAGTTCTTATTAATATTGTTAATATCTTGCAGATTTTGAAATTCTATCTAGTCTAGTGATCAATTTAGAGGTCTAAGATATAAAAGAGAACTCAAATTTTCATAAGCAATGTTTCATCCAAAGTTCCACACCCAACGTAGTATTCAAATCTCTTCCTTTTTTTTTTTTTTTTTAAAATGAACGGACACATTCCGCATTCATTTAGAATATAAATATCAGTGTTCTGTGTTCTCGAATGGCGACATGTACATTCTGAACAGCCAAGAAACTGCATCAGTAATGGAAGTCCATAACATACTAATAACATAACATTCCTTAACAGAAAGTAACATTTTTTCACTAACACGTAACACGACTCAATCGTCACACTATATCAACTCGGGTTAATTAAATGCACCAGTGAAATCCACCAGGGCCACCGTAATAAAGGTTCGGATCATCGTCCCGGTACTCCTTCCTGTAGTAAACATCATAACAACGATACTCATCCGTCCAGGTATAAGTCATTATCGGCCGAGTGAATGTCTGGGAGTTGACAGCAACCCGCATTCTCTTCATTGTGCCTGAGTTGCCGGAAATAGTGTCCGGGAAATTCCCGCTGCCCATTTGGATCGCCGGATGCGGATGACTCTTCATCCTGGTGCTGAAAACTTCACCGCCCCACTGAACAGTTACAGCATGGTAATACAATCCCATTCCCTTGAAGATGTCCCTTGCCCAATATCCTATCAACGTTTTCTCTCCATAAATCAGCCACCAGTTTCCCGAATCTCGATCCTAAAATCATAATTTGAGATTATATAGAGAGGTCTAACTTATATTTGTCGGATTATTTTTATGGGACGGAGAAAAATAGCTTAGATAGACGAGAGAGGAAAAAACAGTGTAATTGTTCAATGTTTTTTTACCTTTAGGATTGTGATGGTTATTTGGAATGGAAGGCCTGTAGGATTTGAGATGGGATAAATTGCAGCACCAAGAGCTATTTCATTGTTTATTTGAACAAAACCAGGGCAAATGAGATCAAAGCAGCCGGTATTAACCGAACCATCAACCTACAAAGATTAATGCGCACACATTTCAGTCAATTTCTTGTTATAATTCATCAATGGAAATGGACCAACAATTCGTCCCAAAATGATTGTGCTAAATGTTGCAACAAACAGGACAATAACTTACTGTCCAGTAAGCAAAGAGTCTTGTCTTTCTATCCCCATAAACACTTGGATTCACCTGCAACAATAGATCAAACCACAAGATTATGAACAGAACTGTTCATGTAGATCAATTCTGAAAGAAAGAATGAAAGGTTTTATTAATTCTGAAAGAGATTTTTTAAGTGTTATTATGGTTACTGAACTGCCCATCCTGATTCAACAACTTCAGATTCACGGCGAGTGCCACTTTTCAGAGCAACTTGAGACATACTGTACTCATCATCTTCTCCAACATGAGGATTCCATACCTGAATGTCTGCTTTAGCCCCATAATATGCAAACCCCTCGGCGAAAAGGATTGCCATCTGTTTTTTGGAGTTCCAATAAGAAGAAAAATGGAAGAAGGAATTAATGAATCGTTACTTAAAGGGATCTTGTTAGCTATGAACAAAGAAATATCTCTGTATATTACCGAGCGATTTGCGTATAGAAGATTCGGTTGGTTGTTGTTGTTGTTGATGTTGTCCTCCTTGAATTGCTGATGTTTATGTGGAACAAAACCTGGTTTTTTCTTCCGGGCTTGATTTGTTTCGCCGTCTTTTTTTAGTGGTTTTCTCCGAAGAATAGGAATGGTGCCTTCTGGGCAGCTACCACTTCTCTGCCATATCTGTGTTGCAGAAGAAGTATTCCCCGAGTGTTCATGTCCAGCTTCTTTCCTGGTTTCTGTTTCTGAATCTGTCAGCTTTGTTGGTTCCATCTGAAAACTCGAAATGGAGCCAAGATTTGGTTTCATTTTTAAACATTGACCGAAAAAATTGGAATCAGGATTAATAAACTCTTGGAAAAAGTACAAGTGTACAACAGACCTGGATTTTGTGATTTTTCAAAGCAGGATGATTAAAAGCTGGCTGCTTGTTAATGTCTACACAATCGATTATGTCCCCATCTTCACTCTGTGAAAAGAAAAAAAAAAAAACAAATGCTTAAAAGGAGGAATCAAACTGTAAGAACGCACTACATTTTGTTACATATAGTAGTTTGCATCCACAAAAACTGATACTCCATTCGAACAAACATGACACTATTTCTTTGGGACGGAAAGAGTAACAATCTCGACATTGGTACCTGAATCGTGCTATTCACTTCATAGTTTCTCTCGGACTGAAGAATGTTCTGCTTCAGGCTGGAAGTATTTTCTGAGACCGCGGTACTGCTAGTTACAGCATTTATAGCCAGAGTGATTCCCAAGAACAAGATGGTATTCCATTTCATCTCGATCACCATTGAAGTGTTGAGATTATGAACAATAATGCTTGTTCAAGGAAATTAAATTGAGCCTGCTGCCTTCTTACAGTCAACTTAACATGAATTGACAAGTGATTGAGTTTGCAAAATGTTGGTCTTTAGTATGCTGTTGGGAGCAACAAACTGTACTCATGCATGACTTACTTTTCTCATCATTCAGATTTCATTTTTACTTTTAAAATAACTTGAACACACGCCAGAGAATTTCAATGGGCGTAAGTAAACGTCTAATGTTATGAACTTACGATACTTTTCCACTGCTGAATGGGTTCCAAAAGCGTAATTCGGTCCTTGGTTTCTTTGTTACACAGTCTCCATTGGGTGTTAAGTATTTTTCTTTGTTAAAGTCACGTTAACACGACCATTAGGCCAAAGAACAGCGATAGATAATGAAATTCGAAAATTTCAATCTTTATAAATAAACTCAAAAAAATGGCTCAAATTTATTGAACAGGAAAGATAACCAACCCCACATCTTACAAGGGCTGTAGCCACAAAACCATTATATATAAGCAGGTGTTAAGCTGCCAAAGGAAAGCTAACATTAGCCCAAAAAACAAAACAATGTCGACACAAGCTTTGTGTCTGTTAGACAGCTCATCCAGAAGCTTTGATTCGACAAGCGAGGCAACTAAGAATAACTACTGAATTGCAAACCCTGAAAGAACAAGTTAAAACACCCCCAAAGGTAACACTATATCGAGTTATCAACAATGATTCAACTCAAGGCAACCCTCAATGACTTACTTCACACACATATATATACAGGCGCACCTATACTGCAATAAGATTCAGATTTATAATAACGAGCAGCTAGACTGAATCATAGTGTTTCCTTTCTTCCTGTATGGACCGAAAAATGCGAGCAACAGATTCAGTTGCCGATATGCCATTACGAGGAACCACTTTGATCACCCCAGCTGGGTGATCAACCTCACGAGGTGGTGGGGTATTACGAGTTGGAGACTCGACAATTGGAGCTGTTGGGAAGAGTGGAAGCACACCACTTCCTTCGCTGGTGTTTCCTCTCCCATTCTCCTGCACTACCATATTTGGACTACTTGCAGTACTAATTTGCATACCAACATCAAGTGATCCTTTTGACTTTGAGGCATCCATTGTTACCCCATTCAACAGGCTTTGAGTATTACTTGAGTTCTGATGTTGAATGCCGTTGTTAATCCCCAACCAAGGTGGCTGACCATGCATACCAGATGCAGCATAGTGGGTCATGGGATCAACCGGTGGACCAGCGATTCCTTGACTCATCACTGCCATGCCGAATGGAGGAAAGTAACCGGGAGGTCCAGCAGGGGAAGGAAACGGAGGAGCACCCATTCCTTGGTAATGATGCATAGCTGGAACCCCATATGGCGGAGGGAAGAAATTGCCCATCGTTGGTGGGGTTGACCCTGGAGGTCCACAGCCGCCACAAGCTGGGGCCATCATACCAGGTCCAGGATACGGCTTATAAACAAGTCCTTCAGATGGTGACATTACAGGAATCAACCATTGATGCCCCTGTGGTTGATGAAAACACCAAGGACCTTTAGTATGATCCCCAGCTGCAGCTGGCGCAGGAGAATTCGCTACCAACTGATTATAGCTTGGCGGCTGATTATTATTTTGTACCGAAGAAAGAGAATTCTTGCCAACAGTATTTTCTGCTGAGCCTTCTATCTTATAATTCTGCTTCTCAGAATCATTATGATGTTTGGAAACATTTGGAACTCCCTTGACAGCATACTCTATAGAGAGTTTCTTTGGAGCAGATCCCTTGATTGGTTTTCCCAAGTAAGTTGAGTCCTCAACCAGAAGATTTGGTGACCCAGCAAATAATCTTTGCACCTGTCACAGTGATTGACTTAAGCTCTGTCTGGGTAAAAAATGTATGTGAAACAGTAAAGAAAATAAACAGAAGGTTCAGATTTAAGCTCAAAATGTCAAGACTTTCATACCTTTATTAATCGATGCAATTCAAATACTTGAACAGCAAATACTCTCTGTTGGCTGAAAGGTGAAAAGGATAGTGTCAGAAAAACTTCCCAACTCTTCGGAGGCAAGACATATATTAAATAAGAGGTGCACTGGAAGGACACTAACTTATCAATCTTTGATTGAAACTGATACATAGAATATATCATCCCACAGGGCATTAACAAAATTGGAAAATTGCTACAGTAATATCTTTTTCAACTGATACAGTTGAAACAAGAGAAAGTTGTAAGAAAATCAAGAAAAGATTTTAAAAAGAGGTAAACAAGCAAGAAAAGAATATCCCACGAACATAATCCAAACAGAGAACACGCTTAAGTTTGCAAATTAGACTCCATCCACCCAGCATTAGAGCTGGGAAGAGTATCAATTGGCAGCTTGTCAAAATATGTCAATACTAATCGATGTTTTCCTATATGCAAAAATGGGAGAACCACCCATGGCAAGAAGTAGTAGTCCGAACCAACCCAACCTGTGAGCTGAAGTTAAATATGCAGGTAGTCCCACCGAAAATGCGGAAAAACATTACTTTCAAGCAGCATCCAGCAACCGAGCTCACCATGCAAATAAAATGGAAATTCTGGAACATTTTCCCGTAGATATGGTACTTAGGACAGAATCCATCCAATGCAGCTGAACAGCGAATATGCCAACTACATTGGAACTGAACTTGCAGCTAAAAACCTACCCAGTTTGACTAAGAACACGTCTGCTCAAAAATGGTAATAAAATGTGTCCAATTTCAACCCTAACTCGAAATCCCATGTATTCAAACAAGAAGCAAGTTTCCAATATCAAAAGGGTACATCATAATAACATTGCATCCAAATGCCAGAGCATAAGTTTCTTAAATTAAGGAGAACGTCCCTTAGCAAACACAATTTTACTATTCCCTGGCAAATATGAACTGTTTCCTCTGTGACCGGTTCTTACAGTATGGAGTCAACATAACTGCAGATAACTTTCACATCTGCTCACACAAATCATACTTACTATATTCAGTAAATGGGACAGTTCCCATGACTTGGGACAGTTCCCATGACTTAATAATACAAGACTACTGAAACTCGTATGTCCATCAGGGAACATGTCAAACAGTAAATGGAGAACATCATAGGTGACAAAAGTTCACCCACTTGGCAACTTTAGGTTGTGTAATCAGTATTCATTGGCATTTGTTCAATTCACTGCTCCAACAAACTATTTCCAGACTTCCTGTTCTATTTCAGTCGTTCCAATAAAGTTTTAACTGTTGCTGTACCCATAACAAAAACTAACAGCAAGATTTAGGTTACACAGGGATTCGTGTCCAATTAAATCCTAGGTTTTTCAATTAATTTACTGAGATTCTCTTTTATTCATTTCCTCCCAGATCAGGGACAACCATTACTGGATATGTTTTTCATTTAAGATGAAACAATAAAGAAACTATTACCAACAATGTCCACAAACTAATATTATCAATCTAATGCAACATCAATATCAAGGATCTAACATGCATTACATTTTTATAAACTTGAAAAAAGAACATTACTTACTTGACAATAGCTCTTCGAGCTTTCCAGAAATGCTTCTGGCCTATTATTCCTACAACATCATCAGGGCATATATCCAAACCCGATACAGAATCCACCACAGATGTCTCAGAAGCGTCACCATCCCTATCTGCAGCAACAGCCGGTAAAGACCTATATGTCTTGTTTTCACAGACCTCAGAATCATCCTGGATTCTCTGGTCTTCCGGATCCATATCGAACCTGGGGACTGAATCCCCATTACTTTCAAACCTTGTAGATTCATTGTACACACCATCAACAAGTACCGGACTGTTAATGGACGAATTACCTCTACGCTCTGGTTGTAAGGGTGGTCCAGCCTTGGGTAACCTACTGCCATTGCTGGGCACATAATCTTCGTGAATATGAGAAACAGAAGCACCACCCTGCCTCGAAGCAACTTCGCCTTTACTGGCAGGTATTGAATCTGTACCTTCAATTGACAGCTCACAAACTCCATCCTTATTCTCATCATTTTGTTTCCTTCCTTCTTGTCTTGGGACAGATCTAACAGCTATAATCTGCCTTGGTCCATTACCGACATTAGTGAGCTGCTTCTTTGGAGGCTCAGTTATAGCTGGCCCAGAAAGAAAGGATCTTCCTCTATCTTGACCAACAAGGAACTGCGTTAGGATAGGAACCCTAAAATCATCTTCCTCTGAGTGCTTCTTCTGTTCATGAGACAGCAAAGACGCACTTGAATCATAATAGAGGCTGGACTGCTTCTCAGAAGACTGTACAGGAGGAGGTAGTGAACGCGGATAATATGTATTCCTCTGGTGCCCATTCCCCTGAAAGGTGAAAGACGCATAGGTTATATAGACCAATGCAAAAGATAAATAGAAACAAAGCACTGGAATGTGGATCTCAATCTCATTATAATATCAGCAAACCACAGACGCATAGCTTAATAAATCAATCTTTTCGACATGTAGAAAAGGAATTGTAGACCAAAAAAAGAGTTACAGGACTTCATATAAAGTTATAGAATCAATTCAGCTAATATCCTGATCTAATCATTTGTCCTCTCACCAGTTATAAGGTGAATACGTATTAGCTGAATCAATCTTTTCGACATGTAGAAAAGGAATTGTAGACCAAAAAAATATTACAGGACTTCATATAAAGTTATAGAATCAATTCAGCTAATATCCTGATCTAATCATTTGCCCTCTCACCAGTTATAAGGTGAATACGTTTAAGCTGATTCAAAATCACTAGAACATATTTTTTTTGGGAATATATACCAGCACATTCGCTAGTGCATAAATACTAAAGACAGGTCTCTTCTCGTAATTTATACATCCAATTTTACATCCAAGAGAATTCAAGCCTAGTAATGCAAAGTCTAGCTTCATACCTTACATTTGTGAAGGTCCAAGTTTTTCTATTTGCAGGGTAGGCATCACATGTTCCCTCCACCACCCCCAGAAACCCTTTTCTGGTAAGTGGTAAGAGTACTTGCAGGTACATATATGAAAAGGAAGCGAAAATCCCAGTGAAAGAAAGTCTCTCACTAGGATTGTCTTGATGCGAAGCAGAAAATTAGCCTATATTAGCTTAAAATGGAAGCAATAGAAAATTGAGGTAATGTAACAGTTTCTACTTTGTGGTCCAACGATAAAACATTCACAATAAACAACGCATTTATTCTGCCACCGAGGATAATAGGTGAGTTGTAGTGGGCAATAAATCACTCATGCAAGAGTTTGGTGACAATTGTAGCATGCTATTAACTGATCAATGAACGTACAGAAAGTGGCTTCATCACAATACTGTACCAGATCTTTCACGAAGCTAAGACAGGAACTTGAGGCTTTTGAATGTGGCTCTTTCACAGCCAAGAAGCTACTTGTTAATAAAGCTACTGGTTTCCTCTTTATCTTACTTCTACTAAGGTTTGTTTCTTTACATTTACACTATCAATACTCTAGAAATTTATCCAAAATGATGAACTTCATTGGAGTACAATAAGATTACCAAAGCTTCTCTTCCAATCACAAGTTGAATCATACAGAAACAACACCAAATACAAGTTGAACTCATTATAGAAACAACCAATTAAAACTTTATTACATATAAGTTTGTGTAAGCTTAACAAAGCAGCAAGGGCAAAGTCTCCCACTTAGTATTTTGCCCTTACTCCTCCTTCTAGAACCTTACTGTGTAGTGGCTAATTCATCATCTCATCAACACAATCAAGATGAGTCTAAAATTAAGATATCTATCATACACAGCCAACCACACAATGAAGCGTAGTCCCCTCCTTGCATTGTATCATCTCCTTCCCCCCAATTAATTCCCCCCAATTAAACTCAAACAGAGACCAAGATTCAAGCGGCCATTTTCCTTAAGCAAACACCAAGTCATACAACAACTATTATTATAGCACAAAATCATAGAGTCAATACAACTAAAAGGTTAGCAGAATAAAATACTAAAAGTTAAAAATTGCAAATCACCTGGCTAGAAGAAGCAGGAGTAGCAGGGGAGCTTGGATTACTAGGCACCGAGCCAGGTTTAAATCTCTGGGATGGAATGCTCAACTGTTCATATAGGGCCATCTTATTCCTTGGAGGTGCTCTTGGTCCTCCCTTCTCTGTATCGTTCACATGTAGCCTGGGAAACATAGGTCCCATAACCTTCTCATCATCCTTACCCCTCTTCATCTTTACTTACAACCTCAAACCTCCAACCACAATTTCCCTCCCTGTAAAATGATTCAATTATTTCTTCTAAAATTCCTCAACATCCAGACAGAAATCCCTGACGAACAGACAAGACATGCCTAATCCAGATGCCAAAACCCGGATGGAAAATGTAACTAGTAATTTTTATAAAGAAAATAAGACAAAATAAAAAGCCCTTTTCTTTGGAACCACACAGAAATCCTGAACAAATTCAGCTCAAAAATAGATCCCAAACTTCCAATTCATCTTCAATCGATAAGCTATACCATCAAAATGAAAAATAGATTTCTTCAACAAAGGTTTAAGAACCACTCACCGAAGAACAAAAACCACACCCAGCGGACTCAAATCTTCCTCGCAACCAAAACACAGAGCAGAATCAAGCAAAACCCACTTGTTAACAAGCCACAATCCGGAAAACCCAGACTCAAAAACTGATTCTCCTGCCCGAATTCAACCCTTTCCGAAGAAACCAGATAACAAAAAAATTCGACAAAAAAAGAAAGGGCCCGACTACCTACGTCAGAATCAGAATCGAGCAGTACAAGCTAAAAAAGTATAGAACTGAGCAAAAGAGATTCGATAAAAAAAAAAAAATGAAAAAGAAAAGGCGAATTTTTTAAGGGATTCCTGGATAAAAACGGGAGAAAGCCGAAAGGAAGGAAGGGAAAAAAGATCAAGGCCTAAACAGTACAACGTCTACCGCCAAACAACGTAGTCGTCCGTAGTTGGATGTGAAAAGGGTGAAGAAATGGGGCCAAAAAGTGCAGTGAGGCTTATGTGGACCCAAATTGTGGATAGAAAAGAAACTGAGGAGCTAGAACCTCCTAAAGAGATAGCATCAATAAAAAATTTGCTCGGACATTGGCTGGATTTCTTCGCTTTCATTGCAAATCAAACCCAATTTTTGGAATTGTTTAAGAACTCTGGTTTTCACTCCTTCCAGCTCCTCTTTGACACGTAGTAAAATCAACCAAGATTTTGTGTTAACTGGTGATGTGTAAAATTTAAGGAAGATAGTTGGATTTCTACTTTTTCACTTAAAGGACTAGTTTATTAATTATTAAAAATCGTATCTTAACAATATTATACCTATAAATAGCATATTCACTCACGAGAGTATTTTTTGTGTGCAGAATCCTAGTTATGAGGGAGTAAAATCACTCACGCTATACCAAAAATATATTAAAATTTTGTTAGTAATACCCTAAAAATAGAAGGTCCTGAAATTGATTTTTATTCTATGGGTTTGTTGCAACCAACAATATGGATAAAAATAATTATGTATAAAATTTTATTCTGTGCGTTTACATCCACAACTAGTAATGAAATGTTGAATGGGACTGCTCTTGCATCAAATTTTCGGACGGCGTGATTTTTATTATGTCATAGTATCATCTGTTAGATTAAATCTTTTAGCCTAATACTTTAGATCAAATAATGTAAACTAAACTAATGTGAAAGTATATATGAATCCATTACGGATGACGAAACTTAGATCTGTACGGTGCCTTAAGACGGGCGGCGACGATGATCTAGGCGGTGGCGGACGGCCTGAAACCTGCAAAACAGAGTCTCGGGTGTCTTCCGAGAGTAGACTCTCCGATACTTAAGTTAATAATCGAATAGAGAAAATAGAGAGAGAAGGATGTGTATCGTGTGTACAAGGTGTAGAAGATATGTATTATAGGAGAGGCACTACCTCTTTATATATATAGGAGAGGCACTACCTCTTTATATATATAGGAGAGGCACTACCTCTTTATATAGAGGCGGTGTTAACTGTTTCTTGAAACCCTAGCGGAATAGGTTTAGGCGGTGGCTTAATCTCCATGTAACCTAATCCTAGACCCAATAGGCCTAGGGTTTATTTTGGACTCGTCAGATGAACAATCTCTTTAGATTTGGTTTTGATCTTCCAGATAATTTCTATAATCATAGGAAATGAGGAGACAATTTTTTAACGGTGTAAAAACTCACCAGGGGACCACAACCGGTTATATAGTAGTTAGTTCCATCACAGAAAAGAACCCTGGTCTTTTAAATTTCTACATAATATTGGTCACAACTTTAATTTAATTAATAATTAGCCAAAACATTAGTTAACATAATTTAGATCACTTTAATTGAGTTGTATTTTATGATAGCCTATAATATACAATTATATATTTAGTGTATAAGTCCAAAATAAACTTACATCAACCACCCTAAATAACCTTGTAACATATCCTAAATTATCTTTCCCTTTTTGTTTTCATTAGTGCCCCTCCACAATATAAACTATTTAAAATTCTAATTAATTTTAAGGAGGTCGAACTTTGTTAATCATTTGAAACTAGATTCTCCCCGTGCGTTGCACAGAATATATTAAAATTCATTATTAAATCGATAATTAGTTACGAAAATAATTTCACATACTCGATTAATGACTGATTGTGAATTATAATGTAAAAAGAAAGGAATGATACTAAGAATAACCCAACGATAAAAATAATTAAAAAAGACATGTTAAAAATTAAATGGTTTTAATAAAAGAATAAGGTTTTATTTGATTATTTTTCTCGTAATTTTACCCGTAATATTTTAATATTTTTATTTAATTAGATTGGTATTGAGATGATCGAGTTTGAATATAAGAAGAATGTATTACTTGTACTTTTTCTCATAATTTTTCCGTAAAATTTAACATTTTTTAGTTTGAATGTAAGAAAAACCAAGTTCTACACCAAGAAGACAAGCTTGGTGTTAAACCTGTGACAGAACAAGCCACTCGACATATTCGAAACTTCCTGAACCACAATGATCTTAAAGAACTCAAGAGCATTGATTGTTGGTACACCTAAACCAACAAGTGTTCTAATCAGTAGTCGATCTTTGAAAGACTTGACAGAGCACTTGTCTACCATCATGGTTTCTGACCATGCTCCTGTCTTCGTTCAAATTAAGGACAAGAGAAAATCTCCAAAGAAACGGCACAAGTTTGAGCAGTTTTGGTCTAGATGCCCCAAATCACAGGATTTGATACATTCAGCTTAGACACAAGGTACCTTACAGTTACCAAACCTTCAGGACAAGCTTTCCTACCAACTCAAATCAAGCCCAACCAGTCTACACAATTGGAGCAATGAAAACTTTGGTAATATGGATTAAAAAAAAAAGTCATTACAATCACTGCACAATTGTCTAGGCTTCAATCACAATGGGAGGCCAACATAACTAACACCGTTTTCAGAGATCAACTTTAAGAGAAATCTCAAGAACTTGAAGCTGCTTTACAATATCAGTATGATTATTGGCAGCAACGATCTAAGCTTATTTGGCCTTTACAAGGGGATAGGAACACAAAATTTTTCCATAAGTGGGCATCAAGATGCAAGGGTAATAATTGGATTATTGAATTAATCAACAACACAGGTCAGTGGATACAGCGTCAGGAGCAGATGGTAGACTTAATCCAGGCTCATTTTACCTAGATTTTTCAGCCATCACTTGATCAATCTCAAGATTCTTCTTGTCACTCCCCCTTCATGCATCAACTCCTACAGAATGTCCAAGAGACTCTCACCTTGGATCAGGCTTCTCAACTGGATCACCTTTTTACTACAACTGAAGTGTGGGAGGCAGTTAAACAAATGGCGCCCTGGAAGGCCCCAGGTCCTGATGGAATGCCTGCTGGTTTTTATAAAACCTACAGACACACCATAGGAGAGGATGTAGAGAACACCATTCTGGAAGCCATTAACCACCAGGAATTCCCATTGGAATGGAATCAAACCAATATGGTATTGATTCCTAAGATACCCAATCCTACTTTCCCTGCTGATTTCAGACCAATAAGCCTATGTAATATAAAGTACAAAATCATTACAAAGATGATCACTAACAGGCTTAAGTCCATCATCTCAGATCTTATTGATGAGCACCAAAACGGTTTTGTGCCAGGAAGGAACATAAGTGAGAATATTCTGATTGCAAATGAAGTCATAGAATGCATCCGGAAAAAGGAAGGGGGTCTAGGGTTGGCAGCTATAAAACTGGATATGAGCAAAGCTTATGACAGGGTTTCCTGGCCATTCTTGGAAGCAGTATTACAAAAAGTAGGTATTTCCACAAATCTGATCAAGCTCATGATGCATTGTGTTTCTACTGTATCGTATTCCTTCCAATTCAATGGTGAAGGCCTCCCTTATTTTTTTCCCAAAGAGAGGTCTCAGACAAGGATGCCCACTATTCCCGTATTTGTTCATTTTATGCCAACATGTCCTATCCTCTGCAATCAAATCAGAGAACCAATCTTTTCCAGGATTGGGAGTTAAGATAAGCAAGACTGCACCGAGGATTAGCCATTTAATTTATACTAATGATAGCTTATTCTTCATTGAGTGCAAGGAAGACTCCATCCAAGCATTATCAGGATTGATTGAGACCTATACAGCTTTCTCTGGGCAAAAAATCAATCATCAGAAATCCTCCATTCTGGCAAGTACAAATACCTCCCCTGAAATGAAGTATCTCCTTCATTCTACCACTGGTATTCCACCGGGAGACTTCAAAAGCAAATATCTAGGCATCTCTCTAGATTTTAAAGAGAAGAAAAAGGTAAATTTCAGAGAATTTACTACTAGACTTTAAAGGACATTTGCTGACTGGAAAACGCAACTTCTGATCTTTGCTGGTCGGGTAACTCTGGCAAAAACTTCATTATCAGCCATGCTAGTGTACCGAATGGGGGTCTTCAAACTTCCAGCATCTACTCTAAGGAAGGCAGAAAGCATTATAGCAAACTTCATCTGGAAAGGGGATGATCAGGGCAGAGGAGTTCACTGGAGGTCTTAGAAAAAGCTAAGCAAGTCCATATATCATGGTGCTTTGGGTCTAAAAGCAACTAAGGAGTTCAATCAGCCTCTTTTAGCCAAACATGCTTAGAAGATTTTGTCACAGCCGTATTCATTACCGGCATCTTTGTATAGAGCCAAATACTGCTCTACAGACCCCTTCCCGCAACCATGTCCATCCACCAATGCTACATGGGGATACAGAAGCATTCTTTGGGGCTCCCAATTACTACAAGGAAATTCCAAGTGGAAAATCATCTCAGGTCGGACAACACATATTGTTGAAGATTAGATTCCTAACAACCCAATCCAGAGAACTTCTTTCCTAGCTACACACTCCAATATAATGGTCAGAGATCTTATCAACTCTAATGGAGAATGGAAACTGCCATTTCTCCGTACTATCTTCCCAAACCACATCATCCCACACATCACTGGGATCTACATTGATCAGTCAAGAAGTTCTCAAAATGATAAGCTCATTTGGACGAATTTAAGTCATGGCAATTATACAGTTAAGTCGGGCTACCATACAGCACTAAATTTGGAAGGACAAGTTGGAACTCATCCCACACTTTCATCTCAACTGGAAATCTAGGCTTGAAAAACACTCTAGAATTCAAAAGTTCAACCAAAGAAAAAATATCTTTTCAGCGTTGAATGCTCTTCCAACTAAAGCAAGTTTACATAGAAGAGGTATTCTGGAAGATCAACTATGTCCGAGATGCTTCACTCAAATTGAGGATAATACTCATCTGTTTCTTAACTATGCCATATCTCAAGCTATTTGGAGTTTTGCTTATCCATCCTTCCAATCGAACCTGAATGGCTCCTCCTCCTCGCTACTGGATTGGTTCTTTAACTGGGTACAAACCTCTCCCTCAGATGAAGACATAGATCTCTTACTAACCATATTCTGGAGGATATGGATTGAAAGAACGACAGAGTTTGACAATCTCAAAGCATAGATCCAGTCATATCCCAGAGAATCATACAAGACTCAATCAGCACAAGCTTTTGTTGCGCCTCCAACAACAACCTTTAAGTCAATGTCCTGCAAACATCCGCCCATCCTCCACTTCGGTGTCCCC
Source organism: Oldenlandia corymbosa var. corymbosa (assembly GCA_949775105.1). Taxonomy (NCBI): domain Eukaryota; kingdom Viridiplantae; phylum Streptophyta; class Magnoliopsida; order Gentianales; family Rubiaceae; genus Oldenlandia; species Oldenlandia corymbosa. Next base: position 5,486,801 of record OX459119.1, on the reverse strand, counting down.
AATGCAGTTATTGTCCTTGATGGCTCCTTTCATTCTGTCACTCGCAACTCAGCAGGAGCGTAGAAAATTACGTCGCCAATAGGATTATTAATGCAAATCAAGGTTGTGGTTTTTCCCTCATTATCCACTTTTCAAAGTGAAACCACCACTTGTTTATTGGCCCCTCAACATGATTGGTCTTTTGGCATCAGAGATATCATTGTCCAGACAGATTCTGCAAAATTAACTTCCACTCGACGAATTTCTTTATTTCCTGTGGAAACTCAAGAGGTCGTAGCTAATATTAGAGAATTAATATCTAAGTTTCATTCATGTTCCTTAGTTAAAGTTAGAAGATCATACGTAAGTTATATGCATAATCTGGCCTACACCAGAATGCAATATACTAACATCAACCCTTTCGTTTAATATACAGGTACTTTTTTTTTAAAAAAAAAAAAAACTAATCTTGACTTATACTGTAAAAACGAATATCGTTCCATCATAGAAGTTTTTAGCCTTTGCCAGTCAACTCTCTGATAAAGCACACAAGTACAATTGTTATAGGGTACTAAGAATGCCCTCTTAGGATTTGGGAAAATCCGCTCAAACATACTGAGCAGTCGCTTAAATTGGTTTTTGGTTTCGCCTTGCCCCAAATATATTTTGCTCATTTACTCACAAAATAAGATTTTGCTTCATATGTAATTTCTTTTCCTTAATACTCGAGTGATATGGAGACCAAATAACCAGCAGCACCCAACGCCAAAATGGTTTTTCACTTTTCAAGAAACATAATCAGCCTAGGCATTCTTGTTTTTTTTCTCTTTTTTTTTTTTTTTTTTTTGGCTCTTTGGTACTAGTGTTATAAATCAACATTCTTTCTGCTTATGCACTCTGTGTAGAACTACGCAAGGAAGTAGCATTTCTTTTTAGGAAACAAATGAAACAAATAGTGGCCAATTATAAGCAAAACATAAAACTGACTACCGTTAATATCACTTTTTGTAATTCATTCGTTCAACTTTCATAACTCACCATTGTATTATAAGGAGGTATTCCAGATTATGGTCAATAAAAATAACATCCATGCAATTAGATTTTTGTTTGATATGAAAGAAAAAATAAATAATGATTGATTAGAAAAATGAATTTCGATACTTTAATTGTGACAAAGTACTAACACATACATATATACAGAATTTCCTGAGATTATCACACATAAGAGGAAAATTATAGTCTTTGCAGAAACCTAATGCATTAATCCCGGCAAGGGCAGATTCCCTCTGAGAGTCAGCCATGGAATCTCCTTTGAACACTTCATGTCTTCAACCAGATTTGTGACGACTCCACCGCCTGGGCAAAATCCATCCTCGTCTCTCAGTCCATTCACAAATGGATGCCCAAACAACAATGTTTTGGCCGTTGCTCGATTCTTTGGCGTTCTATACAAACAACACTTGAGAAAACTCTTGGCATCCTTGGACAATTGTTCGGGAATCTTCGGCACCGCCCTTCTGCCGCGGAGCTTTTTCAGGAGATAATCCCCTTCTTTTTCAGCCGGCGGCAATGCTTTTTCATCAAGATACCAAGGCGCAATTCCGGTTAACATCTCCAGCACGACGCACCCCAGGGCCCACATGTCACCGGGAGGTTCTTGTCGAGCCTCCCTCACGGCTTCCGGCGCCAAATACATCAGAGTTCCCCACCAGGTTCGATCTGACAACTTCCTCTTCTTCTTTCCGTCTTGGTTTGCTGGTTTCGCCAACCCGAAATCACAGATCTTGGCGTTGAATTTCGGGAGACAACTCTCACGATTTCTCGGAACCAATAGAATGTTATCAGGTTTCAAATCGCGATGAACGAAACCGGCTCCGTGAATCTTCATCAGGCCTTTAAGGATGGACCTGGTGTACCACTGAACTTCGTACTCCGGCAAACCCTTGCCTCTTGAGTTGTAAATCCTCTCCGCTAAGCTCCCGCCGGAACCATATTCCAATAATATGTTGTAAACCTCCGATCCGTCAACCCCTCTCGTGACTTCTTCCCCAAGACACTGGATAATATTAGCGCAACCAACTAAGCGACTTAGCACTTTCTTCTCCAACCGCAGAGAATCTGAGTTTGAAACCTCGGCCGATTTTACGGCCATCACCTTTGGACTGGAAGCTGGATGATGATGTTTCATTGTGGCAATAAAAACTGCCCCAAACCCTCCTTCGCCCAGCAATCTGCCTCGCTTCCATGAGACGCCGTCTCCGAATTTCTTAATTATCAGACTTTCTTCAATTTCACAGTCATCAATATGATCATCATCTTCTATGGTTATTATTTCCATATTCCCTTTCTTGAATTCCTATGATTTCCATATTCTCTTATTTATAGTGCCATCCGCTTTTCCTAGTACGCTTAATAATAGGTTCCCAAATCCCAATCCAGCATTGAGTAGATCTAGTTTCTTTTTCTTTTTTTTTCTTTTTTAATTCTAATCTTACCAATGGATTTCCATTTAGAAATAGTTATCTGTAATTTTTAGCTTATACTAACATTGCTTTGAAAAAATATTTCATTTCAAATTTTGAGATTTGTGTTGGATAATTTATTGTTCCGTTTTATATCATCTTGGTCTCAAAAACTATTTCACTGTATTCCTATTTTTTTTATAGCACCATTTTACTGCTTTTAGAGGTTCCGGAAGTAACACAAAAATGAATAAAATAATATTAATGTTATTAATTTATTGATAAAGAAGTTATTAATTTATATATATATATATATATATATATCACATTTATGAATGCTAGAAAAATCATAGGCGAAGGTAGTAGCGGAAGTAGGAGACAGGCAGCTGTAGTTGCATCTCTGTCATTTTTTCTTCTTCTTTTTGTTTTTGTTTTTTTTTTATTGTAAAATAACTTAGTAGAGACATATACAAATTTTTACTACAAATTTATATGAAATCATTTTGCACCTGCTTCTATAACATCATTACATATGTCCCAAAAGAAATAGTTTACGTTGAATTAGCAAAATTTACTAATTTTAGTACAAATTTTAAAATTTAATGTGCAATACAGAGTAAGTATAATGTTTTTACTTGTTTTTGTAACTTTTACAGCTCCCTTTCAAAAATTCTGGCTCCGTCAGTGTATGAAGGCCAATTGATTTATGTGGATATAAAGAAATTTTTGTAAAAATATTCAGCAGAAAATCAAATGAATGCTTAAAATTTCTGCATGTCGTTCAAACGCATGCAATTCATAACTAATATTAATGCACGTAAGTTTTAATGCTTTTTCGGGTTGCTTCTTTATCTTTTTTTTCAATACTAATATTGTCGTATTCCAAATGAACTCAACTTGGATTGTGTTCATTTGCTTTCCAGCTAATATCAGATGGACCCAAAACACAAAAAAAAAAAAAAAAATCAAATGTATAATACTTGAAAGATTAGGTATAGTAAGCTTCCTTTGAATCTCCTGGGTTTAACATTTTTTGAGTTCTTGGTGCCCCTGTTGATTTGATTCTTTCCCGTGTGTATGTGTTTTTTCTTTGGTTCCAAATCACAAAGTACTGTTCTTTTATCAGTTTTTGTTACTGGGTTTGTTTTGGTTTTGGCAATTTTTTTTTTCTGTATGGAGAAATTATTTTAGGATTACCTGGTTCTTTTGAATGCCTTTATAAAAGGATTTCGCTATCCAAAATCTGAGTAGTTTTAATGGGATGAGAGTATCTTGAAGCTATAAATTATTTTCCCAGAACAAGGTAGTCATGTTTATAGTTTTTCCTTTTGATCGGCCCTTCTTAGATCTTTTCCTATAATGCTATTTGAGAAGTAAATGAAGTCAGCTCCTAATTACATTTCTATCTATGAATGTATTGCATAAGAGGGAATTGAATTGTTCGTTTTGTTCTAAAACATCTTGCATTCTTGCTAAACGTTTCAGATTTATGTTTCTTCAAAATGCATGCAATAATTCTAAAGGAAGGGGAATTTGTCTTCAATTTTTATACTTGAGGGAGTTGTATTCTCTTTTGTCTCTGCCCTTGTTCCTCAACTATTTGAGGTACAAAATCAACCCCGGTATGGTACCTATCTCCACTAATCATAAAATCAATGGAACCCCAATTTTTCAGAAAATTAAATCGTACCACAAAACCAGCAAAATACAACAAATAAGCCAATTAAGAGCAGCGTAAAGGTCAGTCCCATAGCTGCAAGCAAATATTCTCAGAAAATGGAAGAAACCGACAATAACAAAAGAGGTTTGAGCTTTGAGTATAACAACTCACGTTGTAATGGTCTTCAGTTTGGTGAAACAATGAAGAAGAAAAACAAAGGACACTGATGAATTTTAAAATAATTAAAAATTTTAAAGCTCTATTCACCGTCTGGACAATAGTATAAGAAGACACATGTAGTATATATATGACCGACAAACGAACAAGACCGCGAGGCAGAAGAAGCAGACGACCAAAATGGAAAAAGAAGGGGTCCAATCAGCATCCGCCACATCACCGAATTCAGGGGAAATTGGCAAGAAATCGTGCCACAAATGGGGACTCCCCTCTTATATTAACTATATATATATATATTGAAGTAAAATATATGACTAACTTGTAATTGGTGCAGTGGATTGAGTGCTCACATTTGTCTGGGAGATCATGAATTTGAAACCCATCTAGAGTGTATTTTGTTTCATTTTATGTAAAGACTAAATGGACCTAAATGTTTCAAATTGGGAGTTCGTCTGGGCTCAGATTCAAAATCATTGCTGATCTGACAATTATTAAAGATAGTGAAAAAAATTAATTAACAATATTACTTATAAAATGGTAAAAATATTTAATTAATAGTATTACTTATAAAAAATTTTCGTTGGAGTCTATCGATGGTCTAATTAAACAACACGTGTTATTGAAACTCACTTCTATTAATATATACTAGCTCTGTTTTCGTTGCGAAAGGATAACACCACAAATAGATAGCGTATAGAGTTTTATAAATAGCATCAGGCAAGGCACTTACTAACTAATAATAAAAAAGACCAAGCTATAAATGCACATCAAATTAACACAGAAAACCTTTTATCTAATATCAATGTTAGGGAATCATACTTAAATTCTAAGAAAGGCACTTTCCTTGTACTGTGTAAATCTTAGCAGTACTAATATGCAAGCATAGACGACTAATTTGTGATAGAACAAGAATTAATGGTACTATAAGGTCATCATCTTCACCGGTAAGCATAGCAAGATTGCTTTTTGAAATAAATGTGCTGTAAGCACCCTCCTCATGGTATTTTCCTTCAAAGCCTCCCAGACCTTAGGCACACAAACAGTGCTAACGCTGTCACCTCCTCGCCATAAGTGCAATTGACTTCCAAGGATCAATAATTGAGGAAACATAAAAACTACTTCCAATGGTAATTCTTATTAGTTAGGAGGTGCTTATAAGATTCAGAAAACTTTAAATTAGATGTTTTTATTAGCGACATTATGCTACCTTATTGAAGTAAATTGGACGAAAGAAAAGTTTGATACCATATTAGACCAGACAAAAAATGCGCAAAGCTACAACTCTTCTCTCTCAAGAGAAACAACCTTTAAAAAAAATTTGCGACATTTTTAGTGCCACATGCCCGTACCGAAGATACAAGTATTAAAGGAAAAAATGACTCCATTCAATAGATCTGTGAAGAACCTTTAAATCTCCACAGATCACATATCTCTAAAACGCATGCACAAGTTGGATAACAACGAAAGCAGTAAATCATCAAAACAAAACAAAACCCAATGGTGATCAAATTAAGTATTTCCTCCGTCCCATAATTATTGTCCAATTTGAGTTTTCATTTCTAGTTTAAATTGTACTAAAAATAAAATCTCAAACTGAACAATAATTTTGGGACAAAGGGAGTAAATAAAAAAAGATATAGATGGAGAAAGATCAAAATTTTAATTTAAAAATACTGCCCTTTTTCTACTACACCCGTGATGTCAGATGAGGCATCAAACAGCCCGGAGGTTCTATGCCACCACCCTCGGCCACCGTCAGCTATCGATGTCCCATAACCACCACTGAGGGATGTCGATGCTCCACAACCATCACGCTGCACCATGGCGCTGTCGATGTTCCACAACATCCACGATCACACGTCCGAATCTGACCGCAATCTCAATCGGTCATGGTGGAATCCGAACGCGACTCAAAAACAAAAATATCTGAGTATTTATATGTGTCATACGCCGTCGTTTTGGAAGTCTTGTTAGCAAAAAAATTGAAATATGTTTTATTAATTGACAATAATAACTATGTTTTAAATTGTTGATGTCATGTTAATAAATTAAAGCAATTAAATGGCTCAATTTAAAATTGATGATGGCATCTGCTAATTGTCCAATTTACTTTTTGACCAATCACGGTCGAGATTTTAAACTCACCAAAACACATTTACTTATGTACAGACTAGTGTTTTCCCCGCACGTTGTGCGGATTGTTCAAGATATATATAAATTTAATGATTTAAAGATTATATGAAATTTGTCAGAGTGATATTAATATTGATGATATAAATTATAATTGTATAATTTTTAATGTTAATGTATTTGGTTATTTTAAGTACGTTTGGAATAATTTTCAATGTTCGAAAATATCCAATGTATCTAACTGTCCTCTTTTTTCGTCTTGTTAATTTATGACTTTATATTTTTTATTAAAAATATTCTCCTAATTTTTCATAACAGTCTCTCTAAATATTTCTACTTGTGTCATATTTTTTAAACTCTCCCTCTAACAGAAAATTTTCTATCGGTGTCAATATAATTTGAATGCAGTTACAACCCGCCTCACACCTTCTAGTTCAAGCTGTGAAGTTTCCTCCCCACAATTCAGCTTAACTGTTGAATAATCTTCAGGTACTAATATTTTTCTCTCTGTTAATTTAGCCTTGTAATCAATAGTTAAAGATTCTTTTAGTTTTTTTTAGATTTGGTATTATATAGATTTTTGGGGTGCTTTTCTTCTCTTTGTATAATATGTTTTATCTTCGCAATTGTCAATTGTCTAGGTAAATTTGATGACTATTTTGGACCCAATTAGTCCGCTTTATTTTTTTAGTTTCGAATTTTTTTGCTTTCGAATTAATTTTGTAGATTAATATATAGTTATATAATCAACGTCGATTGTTAGTGTTGGTTATTTGAATAAAGTTTTCCGTTTCATTGATAGCAATAGAAATTTTAAATATTGTGCATGTAGTTTTTATTTTCGGTATGGCTAGTTTTGTAATAGTATAAATATTTTTCTTTAGTTTCAGTTTAACATTATTTGTCATTAAATGAAATATGTCATGATTTATTTAGTGTGGCGGATGAGTTTGCTAAAAAAGCCTCAGTGGGAGAACATTGCAATATAATTCTCAATAGACTCTTTTCGGCATCATTGAGAGGTTAGATTTATTTAGATTGAAACTTTTTTCTTTATTTAAGGATTAGATAAATTTTTAATGGATATAATAGGTTAAATAGAGATGTCATGCAATTTATATGTTATATCTTTGTAAGACATACTCTTGGTTTTACTTATTTTTGAAGTAGTACGAACTATCAGGAGATATAATTTTACTATTTCTCTAAGACAGTTCACAACTATAATTTGTTAGAAACTGTTGTCGAGTTTTTAGGCAAACTTTCTGTAAGATAGTCTTTTTTTATTTATGTAAGTTTTAAGCAATGCTTTTTGTAAAATTTTACTTAAATTAATAAAATAGGGGGATGTCCGCCAGGTACCACCCGAGTTCTCTTAAAAAAAAAAGAAGAAATAGTTCATGATTTTGATTTAATTTATGTTAGCTGTATGAATAAATTGACAAATAAAGTTACTTTACCAAAAAAAAATATCTTATTATTTCCTTTACTGACAATAAAATAAAAATAAACCGGGCAAAAATTAGTTATTTATAAATTTTACCGATTTATAAATAAAAAATTATCATTAAATGATGGAGCGATGTTATTACGACATGTAGATTTAGTTATCTAATTTTTTCGCCATGTAGATTAGCTTATCCAATTTTACCTCATGTGTCCGATTGAAAACTCTCTTGTCATATTTTCAATCTCTCTCTATCAAAATATTTTTTTATTATTTATTTCCATAAATTTATCTTTATTTTTCATCTTTATATACCTTTGTTCATATATTTTTCCTATCATATCATGCTTACTTCATAAGATTATCTTTGTTTTTTTTTCTTCAAATTTGATGACCTCTCTTTATAACTTTATTTCTTGAAAATTATTTTAATTACTTTATTTTTTACTACGACCTTGTTTTTTTTTTCGTATTTTGTTTTTCTCTACCTAATTTTTTTCCTCCATATAATTATTTTCAATTCTCAATATGTTTTGATTCTACTATTTCTCTCTCACAAAGACTTTTAATCCTTTTTTCATTTTAGAAAGCTTTCTCCATCATAACGTTAATGTGTATTAGTAATCATATGTTTATAAATTTTGTTTTACATTGACTTTTATACTATTATGTCATATTAAAAAAATATAATGAATATATTATATTATTATATTAATTTGTTAGTAGTAATTTATTATTATTTATATAATATAAAATAGGACAAAACGCACTTTTGATCCCTAAACTATGGGAGATCACAACTTCTGGTCACCATTAATTTTTACTGACAACATTAGTCACCATCTTTTCGTTTATTCAACAATTTTAGTCAATTTAATGGTCAACTAACGGTCAACTCTTTTTCCGTTAAATTTTTAATTTTTAAAATTTTTTAATTTATTACTGACTTGGGACCCGTAATGTTTTTTTAAACAATAAAATCAGTCCCCTAATATCTTTTTTTCAACAATTTTAGTTACTTTAAGAATTTTCAAAAACTTAATGGCCCAATTCAATTTTCTTTTAAATCTTTATTTTTTATTGATTACTTAATGGATTGTGGGTCCCATATGTCTTTGATCATAATTTTTTTAAAAAAAATTAAAAGAATAATGAAAATATTTTCGGCCAACTTCCTAAACCCCAAATATTCTGCTTTTCGGGAAATAAATTCCAAAAAAAAAATCCAATAAAGAAAACAATCATTAATGAGGCTCTTTTTTAGGGCTATTTTGCCGGCGGGGAGGTGATGGTGAGACGTTCCGGAGTAATATATTAGGATTTAGGAAGTTGGTCGAAAATACTTTCATTATTCTTTCAATTTTATTTTATTCTTTTTTCAAAAAAAAAAACATTCTAATCAAAGACCTGTGAAACCCACAATTCATTAAGTAATCCATAAAAAATAAAGACTTAAAAGAAGACTGAATTGGACCATTAAGTTTTTTCAAAATTCAGTTAAAGTGACTAAAAATTGTTGAAAAAAAATATATTAAGGGACTTATTTTGTTGTTTGAAAATACATTACGTGTCCCAATTCAGTAAGAAATTAATAAAAAATAAAAACTTAACGGAAAAAAGAGTTGACCGTTAAATTGACTAAATTGTTAAATAAATGAAAAGATGGTGGGTAATTTTGGACCCTCTATAATTTAGGGACCAAACCAACACCGCATTCGACACCAAACCCAGCTTCGGGACCCAGTACAGATTAATATGAAAGGGAAAGGGGCAAAACGAAAACAGAGCTGATGCTAACAATTTATCCAAGAACCCTAAAATCCAGTTAGCTGTCGCGGCCAACCTCAATCCCCGTTGTCCAAATTGCTGAAAAAGAAACCTTAATTTTCTCTCTATAAAAAATAAATTCCAGAAATTGGAGACCAACGCACGCAAATACAAAACGCAATAAGAAAAAGTGCGGCTGAGGCCATAGCGTGATAATTTTAAGTAGGGTGGCTGAAAAAGGGAAACAAGCGGGATTGATGAAAGGTGGGAATTGATAACTGGAGGAAGAAAAATGGAGATGCCGGCAAATTTACAGTTTTAACAGGAAGCTGGAGTAAGATAATTTGATGAGAGATGGAAATAAGGATACTTTAGGCCAAACACAAATACAATCCATGTCTAGCTTGTATCAGTTGCATTTTTGAGTGAGTGGTATACACCTTCCGTTAGTTTCAGTTCTTTCCATCCACTTTACGCGTTTTGGAAAAGCACGAAGGGGTTCTCGTGTAGATTATAAACCATAGGAGGGTTCTTGTGTGGTTTCAGAAACCAAGAGGGGGTTGTTGTGTATTATCCCAGATCAAAATGTGGGATTCTGGACATACCAAGGGGGAAACAAAATAAAAGGGAATAGAGATCTCATAACTAAACAATCAACAATAAAAACGTTGTGTGAGGTTTTTTTTCCTTGGTAAATAAAAAATACGTGAGAATGAGAAAAAGAAAACATTATTCTTACTTTCTTCCACTTCGGGTTACGAAAATCAGAATTGTTACAGTTGCTAACACACACCACTACAGTTTTTATTTTATTTTATTTTTTCAAAAAAAAAAGTCCTCGGTGCACCTTTAAATCATTTATTACCAATTTCGTAATTAATAAATAAAATGTACATTATCATTATCGAAGCTTTATTTGTCTCATTATTATCATGTTATTTACGTCACTATTAGTGATGTTTAATCACTCACTACAAGAACATTACTTCTACAAAATTTGTGGGTTTCACGTCAAATTTGATTTATACAACATTATATATAATTAATTAATTATGAATTTATTTATCAATACAACGCACCAAATTATTACCATCTTTGTTTTAAGAAAGCAGTACACATTACAAGTTTCAAAATTTAATATAAATTATTTTTATGGGAGATATCTTCAGACTACTGCCTAACAGACACGGTAATAATATCAAATATTTTGTCCAGTCAAACAAGTCAGCCTCACAAAACTGATTTTTGCTTTTAAATAACGTCAATAAAAGAAAAGAAAAAACGGGCTGTATGGAAAAAAGTAGGAATACAAAAACAAAAAGCCTTCAATCATTATGGCTACTACATTTCAACTCTTAGGTTGTGTTCGTTTGATTTTTTGGATGATTTTTTTCAGATTATTTTAATAATAAATATCTTATTTTATTATATTTTTTTATATTTTTGAAAAAAAAAATACTTAAAAACACATATTTACACAACAAAACAAACATACCCTTAGTCATATAAGGAAATGTAGAGCATTAAAAGAAGTAAAGAACTACTGCAACATCATCATACAGGTGACACACATTTTACATTGGAATAAAATCACCGTTTCCTAGGCTACCCAGGACACACTGGAGACCTCAGTTACCTAACACTACAAGGATGTCAGTAGAGGGGCTTGACCCAATTTTCTTAAAATCATAATAAGATACAACGTGCCTCAGTTGTGTTGTATTTTAATTTATTTTTTAATTCAATTGTGTAGTATTATTATGATTTATCCTTACAACACGTTATTGTACTGTTCCACAAAATCACTTCTTAATTATAAGTTTTTAATTTTATACCTTTCATTACTACCACTAATGTTTAACTTTTAATTTTTTTTTGGGTTAATCCATTTTTTTACTACTAGACACCGTAATATCATTAATTAACTCGTGTAATGCTTCACTCTACCATCCACCTTAAGTTAAAACAAACAAGTTACTAGTTTTTTTGTTTTTTGTTTTTTTCTTTTGAGCACAAGTTACTATTTATTTACAACATAATATTACATACACATCTCACGTGATACAACGTACTATTAATTTGGAGCGAATTTCATCAGTTGCCACTCTACAAGAAATTGAGGTTCTTTTTTTTTATATTTGGTTTGCTTGCTATATCCCTATTCGCCAACATGAAAAAGTAAAAGCTAAAGTTGAAAATGTAATGTTATGTTAAACATAACATAAGTTTGGCTATTTCATGAGTTGCTTGTTCCAATTTTTAAGATGTGATTACTCCCTCCTCCACCCCAAGACAATTTTTCACAATTACCAAAAATTGTGTTAAAGATAAAAATCTAAATTAGTTAAGTAATCATTTTGAGACAAACAGAATCATTTTTATCTAGCAAATCAGATAAGCAAAAGGTTCAAATGTAGCCCTTGAAGCCCTTGGAAGACAGATTAATTATCCTCAAATAGTATATGTTATGTTATCATTTGTGAGGTTCAAATTGTGTGACATTAGGTCCATATGAACCGGAATGATTTATGATTTTAAAAAAATTTATTTATCTTGTAATTTTAATCCATTTTTTTTCTTTTGTAATATTGCAAATTATGTTCCCGAAAAGGTCAATTAAATTATTATTATAAGAGGAATTCATAATTATGTTCAAGGGCTGCTCGAAAATTTAGTGTTAGCGGAAATCCAAGAAAAAATTTAGTGTTAGCTGATCTCTTAAATTTTCAATGGCTGATATAATCAGAAATGTGGAGGTGGAAACGTGCGAGAAAATTATCTCAGGGGGGTAATTTACAAATTGCAACTTGTGTGGGGGTACTATTTTTAATTCCCTTCACTTTTTCATCTTTCTTCAAAACATACCCGAGACTCCTCCTCATGCAGAGTCTAATGGCTTTCCAGTCCATTGACTTTCAATCCTCGCCTCAAACTTTTTCATTGTTGCAGAATCAACGGACAGTTTTAAGTATCAGGGACGGTTTGCTTTTAGATCTTTGAAACTTTTTCCTTATAGTTTTGCAAATTTGTTTTGTAATTAAGCCGTTCTGATTCCCATTCCCGAAGTATGTCGTACAAGTGTGTGTGTGTGTGTGTCAGTAGCACGCTGCAATTTGTTTTGCCGGTTTTCTTCTGCCGTCTGAGAGCAAATCTGCGCTATTTACGTACAAAGGGGTTAGCTGCATCCTCGCGGCACCTCCTGGCAATTACTATATTACGTACAAAAAGAACAGAGCATCACCTTTTTCTCCATTTGGGGCTGAAAACCAGAGTTTACCTCGGTGAATACTGCCTCAATCAACTCTCCCTCTAAACAGAGTTGAGCAAGGTATGGCTGAATTGGGAGTTGGTATAAATGAAAGGGATCAAATTCAGCCTTAGAAGGGTATGTTACCGGATGTTAAGGTTGACAATACCGGAGGTATGCCTTTTAAGCTCTGTTATCCGGACTCTTCTATTTGGACAGAATACCCGTGTCGTGTCGTGTCCACACTGGTATGTGTATGAGTGTTGGGTGTGATATTTTAGCTCAAAATATCCAAAATTTCTAAAATATTGACGAGTCCGGCATTCAGATCCCGCACCCGATACGACACCCGTATCCCGAGTCCAGGTAACATAGCTTTTAAGTTCTTTTATGGATCTACATGTTCAAGTTTTAGCAGAAATTTTGACGTAATGTTTTTTTTGGGAACACTGATTCTGGATGACCCAATTCTTTAGTTTTTGTTTTCTTTGTTTCCGTGGTTTGGTCGGTTTTGATTGAATTCAGGTGATAGTTAACGTTTTCTTTCTTTCCTTTCCTTCTAGCTTTGTGGCAAAACTTGTGATACAGGATTGATTAACAGTTATGATTTTGCAGAGGCAACAAGAGTTAGCATTCCCAGGAACCCAGCCATTTTCCCTCAAAGAGGTGAGAGAATTTGAAGCAAGTCAAATCTTATGCAAATTATGTAGCTCATAGCACAGCACATATGATATTTGGTGATATGTAATATATGTCTTGACAGGAAGGAGGATGTGGAATTATTTAAGGCAAAATGCTTATCATGTTACATGGAAACCTAGTAATGAGACACGTTACTTGATGCTAATTAAATTGGATGCGAGCTATTTGATTGATGAACACTTCAATTTCAGAAAGGTTAACATGAAATTTCCTTCCCAGGAGGCGGGTAAGCAGTTGAACTATTTGTTTTTTATGACTTTGTTTCATCATTTGATTTACATCACAATAGTTTTGAAACATGACACTGTAACTTACTCTTTGATAAATTTATTTCTTCAGAGGGACCATAATTTTACACTTCTGGAGGGGGAGATGATTCCTGGGGATGTACCAATGTTCCTTATATCTGATGTGCTATTGGTGAATGATGTTCCTGTTTTTCAGGCAAAGACATGATCGTATGGAGGACTTCCAACATTTCATTTCTTCATTGTTCTAGCCTTATCTATTACTACCAGTGCTTGTTCTGGCAGTGCGATTCTTAATTATTTTTGCTGGTGATTTTCCTTGATTTTTTTTTTCCTCGAGTCAGGGAACGATGATGATGCCGTACTTCGCAGATCGAGCTCTGTTGCAATGGAATTACACTACTTCCGTTATTTTTCTTTTCGAGGTCCTTTTGTCTCTTTCTTTGGGGTCCATTTGGATTACCTTTCAACTCTGTTTTGTCTTTCAAGTTGCGTTTATCATGTTGGTAAATTCTATGGTGCAGGTGGCTGGCAGTCAGCATCGGCTTTACCTCTTTGATGATGCAGAGGAAAGAATATGGAGAGAGGATCTTACTGTGGGATTTCAAGGTAAAAGATATATATACTGGGCCATTCCAATTATGACAAGAAAGCTGATCAAACTTCACCTGATCGTGTGTAATTGCGAACAAAAATAAATACTGGTATATATTTACATTGAAGGAGTTTTGTCTTGAGTCTTGAAAAACAGTAACATTCTTCGAAGCGCATTTCCTCTTGTTGGAGGTGAAATTCTGTACCATAACCAAACAAAGGAACACATATAATTTGGATTTCCATGCGAAATTAAGGACGATGAAGATACAAGATCCAAACTCTTAGTACTTTATATCTTTGATTCAGTGAAGGTTTGTGAGATTAGTTTGTGGGAGGAACGGAGGGGAAATTTATTAGGAGGAGATGGTAGACGAACTGAGGGACAGAAACATTACAGCAATCCTCCACATGGATCTCGGAAATTGACGATAGTGTTTCCTTGATGTCGGAGTCGATGGTGATTTTGGAACTCAGCCCCCCCTTTTTGCGGGCTCTATTAACGGCCATCTCCGCTTCCCTAAAAACTGTTTGTGCTGCTGCCGGATCAGCTTGTCTTTCTGTCATCATTGTTAATCCTCTTGATGTTGTCAAGGTACCAAATTATCCTATACAGAGCACAGTCATCGTGGCTCGTTTCTCCTTGATAGTTTCTTCTGTCTCTCCCACTTATCAGTTAACGTCTAGTTATTATGGAATGTTGAACACTTTTATAAATTATTTCTCTACAATTTTTGTTTACATTTACAAAACTCTAGGGAAAATTTCACTCTAATTTTATTTTTTTTAAAAAAAAATACAATTATCCCGGGATTAAGAGTTATTAGTTAAAATAAAACATGTATTTATTACTTTTCCACGTTAGGACAAGTTAGATTCATTTATTTACTACTCCTTCCGCTCCTTAATATAAGGCATTTTCATTGTATTTATTAGGCATTTTCATACCTAATTTGTATTTTTAATTGACAAAAAAAAAAATCTAAAAAATATATTTTCATATTCGTTGTGATCTTTTGATTATTATGAAATAGTTTTAAGGTTTTATTGTCAATTAAAATTGTGTACTACATGAAATTTAGGAAAAGTAAAATAGCTTATATTAAGGACCGGAAGGAGTATTTATTATTATTTTTTCTTAATCAAATACGTTCAAAGTCTCAGCTCTCAATTGTCAGCTAATTACTTACGAAGTTTAGTTTTGGAGTTTGATACATTATAATATGTACATTCTAAATTACAGTTACTGCTTCCTTCGTCTTATCCTTTGGGGTTTTATGTTTTTATTACAAGACTTAGAAAATTCTATGTTCTAATAATTTAATAAATCAAAGTAAATACTTTCCATTTCAATTTAACAGAAAATAATAATATCTAACTTGACGCGTCAAAATTTATAAAATATTACAATATCGAATCACTATAGTGGAGAGATTTGCAGGTGATGGAATGCTAAAAAGCAGAAAAACAAATTAGCGTAATCCCAATAACATCTTACTGCAGCAAATGTTGACCAATTAAGTGCTTATTTAAAACCCAAAAGAAAAAAAAATGTTTTGGAAATCGAAGAAAGAAAAAAGAGGGGCTAAATTATATGTATTCTAAAACTAAAGGGGCTGGAAATGGGAAGAGAGTAGTAAAAACAAGGTCCATTCCTGTAATTTGCCGTCATTCCCAATACAAACGAAAAGGCGTAGTCCGTACGTTTAGCTGCCTATAAAATCACACTGCAAAAAACAATTGTCCAAATCAGTGTCCATTTTTTCATATATAAAATAAACTGATAGCAACGTTGTGCTCTCTGATGCTTTAACATGGCGTCCTCTCAGCAAACCCACACTCCCCTACCTCCTGATCCTGGTATTTTTTTTTTTTGAAATTATTTCGTTTATTTTCTGTTTGATTATTTTGGTCGACGAGGGGCTTGTTTGCTTGAATTTGATCGATTCTGAAATGACTGGTGAAATTAATTTGATTTTTTCCCCCCCTTTTGTGTCATTTCTGGTCTGGGTTTGTCTCGGTTGAAATTCTTGTTTTAATTTTTGCAAAACATATCGAGTTCATTCGGCTCAGAAGGATAGTGAAAATTTTACTGCTAACTGCAAATTGTTTGATGTTGTTGGTCGGTTGCTTTATCGCGCATGCACTTGCACTTACATATGATTGAGGCACTGATGCACACCTTTTGTTGCTAATAAATGTGTAAGAGTATGGAATCATTAGTTTAATTGCTCCTCATTTTGGGAAGCTTGCTGTATCTCGTATTGAATTTTGTTTTTGGGGGGCTAATTTGGTTCTAACTTGCAATAGCGAATTTTTAGGGCATAAATTTGAGATTGATGCAATTTCATTTCTAGACGTCTTGTTGGCAGGATGCATGTGGACGTAGCCTGGCATGTCCTATGTCTATTCTCTCTCTGTGTTGTAGTGAATTTGAATCTAAAGTGAGTAAACAGCATAGGAAAGGAGAGGCTGAGGAAAATGTAAATTAAGGAAACTGCAGAACACATGGTAATTAATTCAGTGACCTATAGTTGGACAAAGCTTATTACTATTATTCAGTTCAGTCTTCTGAGGGTTGAAAAGCATTGTCAGGATGTCTCTTTGATTAACCTTTTCTTTTCCTTTTTTTTTAATTTTCCCTAAAAAATCTTACAAATCAAATCCTTAGTCATTTCTCTAATATGGTCGGATTGCCCTTTGGCTGTAGTTTAAATCTGTATCCTAAGAAAGAGTCGATGATCCTGATCCCTGCATGTAGCTCATTTATGATAGCAGGAGGTAGAATTGTTGTTTCTGGGTGCATGAGAATTTACATCATGGAATCTGTCTTAGTTTTGTGCAGTAACTATGTTATCTGACATTTTCGAGGTAATACACCTTGAATTTTGTAGTTTGACTAGTTTCACATGTATATTTCTTGAGACTTATTCAACATATATAGGGTCTTACTATGAAGTTCAAACTATTGTGTTTTAACTTCAAGATATGTCATATCCTGATCCAAATTTGTAGGAGGGGAAATATTAGAAAATGAAGCTTTACCATCTGTGCCCATTCATGTTGTGACACAAGCATCCCAGCTTCCTGCCGAATTTTTGGAGCCTTCTCCTCAGGGAAAACTTGTTATCGGTTTTGACTGTGAAGGTGTCGATCTATGTCGCCATGGAACTCTTTGCATAATGCAGGTAATTTTCTTGATCACTTACTCGAGAGAATTGGGGCCTGAATTGTGGAAGTTATCTGCTTGAAATTTCTTTTTCCAGTCATGTTTTTGAGCAAGATTCACTTCAGAAAACCTTCTTGCTTCCAAAAATGTAAAAATCTGTTGGAGTTTGTACTTTACCATGTTGCTTACTGTTGCCATTTTCACAGCTTGCTTTTCCAGATGCAATATATTTGGTCGATGCAATTGAGGGTGGTGAAGCACTTGTGAAAGCCTGTAAGCCTGCACTTGAGTCTGATCACATCACCAAAGTTATTCATGACTGCAAGCGAGATAGTGAGGTCTGTGATTATCTTTTCTGTTTCCGTTTTTGGTATCCTTGATGGAGATTCCGTATTTGATAGTCGCTCTTATCTTAACTTTCAGGCCTTATATTTTCAATTTGGCATCAAGTTGCACAATGTTGTGGACACCCAGGTCTGTATTATTGCATAATCAGCACAAGGCGTATCATTCTGTAGTTTCTTTTATCAATAATCCACCAAGAAAACTTGTAATAATGTTCATAGGTCAATAAATGATCTTCACATGCTTTGACAAGAGGATTTTTGTCTGGATATGGGATTTAGCTAAACTTTTCATGGCATAAATAATTTGGATTGAATTTTAGTGCTACTTTTTAAGTCACCAAGTTTTGGCTGAATCCAGTCGGCTAATGATCTTTTGCTTTTGACACGATATGTTATAGTCCTGTGTTTTTTGGAAGATCTGGAACCTTGAATATCTCACTTTGAAAAATTAACCGCAACTTAAGTTTGCTTTTACAGCCTTGTAGCTTAGGGTTCCTATGTATAGAAGAATTCTGTCGCAAAATGTTATATGACTGATGTCTTCTTTTACACTGGCAGATAGCCTACTCTTTGATCAAGGAGCAAGAAGGACAGACTCGAGCACCTGATGACTACATATCATTTGTTGGCCTACTTGCTGACCCTACTTATTGTGGTATTTAGTAATTTGCATATATTTGTGGTTCTTGGAGGTCGCTGACAATGTGCAATGAATTCAAAACTAGAAAGAAAAGAAATGAACTTCTTCTTTGGTGCTATAGACCAAATAAGTTACATGTAGTTTTATCTTTGAAGGTCCAAATGCTAAAGAGTTTGTGCATCTATAAGGCTTTAAAGTTTATTTACTTTTCTTCTCCCTTGATGGTTAATCATTTGTTCACAAAGTCAATATTACCTTGGTGTAGTTCACTGCAAACGTGCTTTCTTTTCTTTCTCTTTTGTCTGGCATAACCATAGACTTTTCCATTGTTGCTCTATTATTTACTTTGTGGGGTTCGCAGGGATATCATATGCTGAGAAGGAAGAAGTAAGAGTTCTCCTGAGGCAGGTTAGTTCATTCATATCTATTCTTGTACCTTATGTAGAAAAGGCAACTTAGTTCTGTTTTAATTTTCTGAGTGTCTGATTAACACGTGCCCTGTTTGCGTGTATGACCTTGTATGCATAAAGCTCTTGTTTATGACAGCTATATGCTATGCCAAGCACAAATCATATGTGAAATTCATTTTGGAGTAGAAGGATATCCATATATTCAGTAACACTGTAGATGGATATAGAGTATTTAAAACTTTTTTTAAAGATAGAGAATTAAACTTATTCACATAGAGCTTACTATAAGTTCTGATCCTTTCACGTGCCCATATAGACATATTGCTCTGGTACTCTGTGTTTCAAATTTTATGGCTAGTAGCTTAGACCACCACATTGTTGCAGTTGTTTGTAACATTGAGAGATCTGCTGCATTTTGCAGGACCCTAAGTTCTGGACATATAGGCCACTTTCGGATCAGATGATTCGTGCAGCTGCAGATGATGTCCGTTTTCTTCTTTCAATCTATAATAGGATGGTGGAGAAATTAAATGAGAGATCTTTGTGGTATCTTTCTGTCCGTGGTGCACTCTACTGTCGATGTTTCTGTACTAATGACAATCATTATGCAGACTGGCCGCCTCTCCCTCCAGTTCCAGGTCCCAATTTTATCTTTCTCCCATGAAAATCTATATTACAAGATTTCCTTCCTTCTGACCGTATTCTTTGTTTGAGAAAATTGTTATAGTTGTATCTTGTACCCTTCTACTTGACGTATGTGGAAGTGTTGGGACGTATCTTCAGGAAACATTGTGGGAAATATGTTTAGGAACAAGGATTTGCGAAGTTGATACATGATTGTTTCTCTTTTGTCTGGCGCTGCTAAGAATTGGACTAATATTAGGAACAATTGAAAAAAAATAAATTCTTGCTGTTTGACAGTTGTTTATGTGAAATTGGTATAGTATGGAATTGTTCTTCTAGTGATTGGCATATCACCTACAGTCATTGTGCATTGCAGAGCATTTGCTTTCTGAGGATAATACCCCAGAGGAAGAAGTCCTGTCAGTGCTAGATGTACCCCCAGGAAAAATGGGACGTGTTATTGGGAAAAGAGGAGCTACTATATTGTACATTAAGGAGTCATGCAAGTATGTGCTCTCTCCCCTGATATTTTCATCATCGTCGCCACATTGTCCACTAAAGGGTTAAAATCTTGTTGACCCTAGTTTATCTGATTTTAAAATTGTCACTTCGGAAATGGCTAGGGCGATCCTAGTTCATTTTGCTCGCTCTTTATAAATTGTGAAAGAGAATCCAATAGCATATCATGGAATTAGGATTAGAGGTTGGAAAATAATTTTGGAAAACTAATAAGATTTTAGAATGAAACGCCACTCATATTTGGAAAAGTGCCCACTGGTTAGTTCATGTCATACCATTTTGTTATTTCACGGTTATCAGCTAAATCTTCTTTGCCCATAGGTTACCTTAGTTTTCTTTATGTGTTTTTCACCGACTTCTAAATACTCAGAAATGCTTTCCATTTCTCATCATCATCTTTCATTTATAATGATGGCAGTGCTGAAATATTCATTGGAGGAGCAAAGGGGCCTCCTGACAAGGTTTTTCTTTCTTCCTTTCCTGTGAATTCCACTTTTTTTTGTCTGCTGTTTCACATAATGTCCAGCCACATCCAACACGGAATCACATATATAGCTTTTGAGAAGGAAAAAAAGTATTCCGTGTCAAAGTGTCTGGTCATCGAATGCTGTTGTTTTCTTGCAGGTTTTCATTATTGGACCCGTGAAGCAGGTGAGGAAAGCAGAAGCAATGTTAAGGGGCAGAATGCTGGATATATATTAGGAGGATTGTTGTTGGCCTTGCTGCCCAAGTTATATCTTTACCAAACTTGTAAAGTTACAGAGAGACAAACTTATCTTGGCTACCTATCCACCATCCTTTCTTGTGTTTTGAATCTACCAGACTGTTAATGGATGATTATTTGAACAAGTCTTGTGTGGTGATCTTTGTTATTCGATCTTTGTATTTCTGTGCGTCATTTATAGTTACAACTCACTTCTAATGAGACGATTCTACATCAGATAGTTGATGATCAACAGGACTAGATAATAATTATACTTTGGTGGCCGGTAGTTTTGATATCTTCGTCAATGCTTCTTACAAGATACCAATCAGCTTGACTATATTAGAATGGGATCATTATGTTGAGTTCCCTTAAAATTGTCATTGGGTTACCGAACCTGAATTCCTTTCACAATACCCTCCAATTTTGTTACATATTATAGTGATACGATTCTTTAGAGTATTGTCCTACGTAAATATGAAAGGCATCATTCATTAAATTATACACAAGGCCATGAATGTATACAACGAATCGAAGTACAGCAAACCTTTGTCCGCCATGTTGAAAATCAACTATATGAAACCAACAAAACTTAGTCCGCCATGTTGAAAATCAACAATATGAAACCACTCTCTTTCGCACTTGGGCAAATTCAAAATAGAATAGAAGCTGGGTCAATCAGCATGCAACCAGAAGTTAAAAAATCACTTCTGGAAACCACCGAATTGATATTGTTGGCTGCTCAAGCTCGAAAAGAAATCATCTCCTTCTGATGAAGTCGACTGGAAGCCAGATTTACCGAGCCCTGATCCGGCACCCATAGCTTGCCCCATATAAAATGAAGCGGGACCTCCCTTCTCCTTTTCATCTGATCCCGTCAAACCGCCGACAACACCAAGATCAGTTAGGTCCACCTTCTTGGCTGCAAGCAGTGTAAAGCATTTAACTTTAATGTGCAAATACAGATAAAATATTCATATCTCCGAAGTCCAAACAACAGAACTTAAAACTATCTTGGACTTCTAGATCCAAAAGAGCCAATAACAATTCAATATGCAGACTCAACAACTGAATGGGAGCTACAACACTAAAGATGAGAGAGAGAGAGAGAGAGAGAGAGAGAGAGAGAGAGAGAGAGAGACTTACGTGCAGCTATATTCAGATCGATTATTCCACGGCTCAAAGAATCTGACCATATTCCGGACTTCACTTGAAATCCACCCTTCTTCTGTTGTTGAGTTTTAGTGTCAACAGAAGATCCATTTAGGTTGCTTTGGGAAACAGGCTTCGTATCGGCAAATGCTTCATTCAAGCCGGTGGGAATGCTATTGCTGGCAGGAGTTTGGTCAAACGTACTGAATGGATCAGCAGAATCAAAATTATTCAGCGGAATTGCAGCAAATGGGTCAAATACATTACTGGTTGCGTTGTCGGTACTTTTAGGCTTATTATCAGACACACTCACTCCCACTGGATCGGGTGCAGCAAACAAATCAACTGTTGGAACAGCAGGTGATGGGGCAGACTGGGAGGCAAATAAATCAATATTTTCCTGCACAAGTGCCCAAGCACGGTTTATATCAAAGTGGAGAGAAATTTCTTGAAATGAATAAATAGCAAAAAACACTCCACAGAGATCACTTAAGTGGGTGCTAATGCGTAAGAATAATCTCCTAAGGTGAATGAAATGAAAGTGTGTCAAGCAATGTCAGAATCACCATATAACATGCAGAAAGTGGGTCTTTTTTATGTGTGGAAGACATCATTTTTTTGTTGCTTCCTTCTATTAGTATCAAACTTTTGACTAAGAAAAACTCTTGTTCCCTAAAGGGTGGATTACCTGAGGATAAGAACTTTCACTTGCTTCCTTTTGGGGTGATGCAGACACAAAGGTAGCATCAGCAAATAAATCAATCTCTGATGTATCATTGTTTGTGACAACATTATCTACTGGAACCGGAACTGGTGCATCCAACAGGTCACCAATCAAGTCTTGCCCAAACAGATCCACTTTAGGAGAAGTTCCAGTAGAAGGCTCTGAAAAGTAAAAATGAGAGTTACAACATTAGACGAAGTGGTTGCAACACACAATAAATTTTACACGCCTTACTGTGAATACAAAGGTCTCATAAGCTCTATAATAAATTCTCAAGTAAAACTCAATTACAAACATTAGATTAAGTTTTTCTTCATCGTGAATGCCTCATTCCTCATGTAAGTCAAACACGCCTGAATGATAGAAACCCATTCACACTGATCCAGTAAATCCCATTTCAGATCTCAAACATCAGATAAAGGCCACCTAACTACTAGTTGGTATGAATTCAAGAAACCATCGCATATCAACAAAACATAAAAAAATCCCAATATCTTATCATGGAAGCAACAGAAGCATTTGTGAGGCTGGTAGAGCAGAAAAGACCAAAAGTTCATTTCACTGTACTTACTAGCACTGGAAGTACCCCGAGGATCAAAATCATCAAAGTCATCATCATAGTTGTTTGATGGAGCACTAGAGCTTTGACTGGGGAATGTAGCATAATTGTCATGCCCATCCGTTTTTCTTGTTGTTTTTGATGCATCTGCTGAAGTAGAATCCTGTGACTTGCTGGCAAACATATTCATTTCAGATAATAAGAATGGCAAAAAGAAAATTTGGTAAGTTCTCCATTTTCCTTGTATTTCCAAATGTCAAACTTTATCTCATCACATTGTGGCAACAAATATAATGCTCATTTACTTTTTTGTTCAGCATTGAATATAAACATAAATTGTCCGTGCTGCAAAGTATTTAGTGGCAATAGGTACCTGCGAGAAGACCCTTTACGAGAAGTACTGCTTGCACCCGCTGAGTCCCGACGTGGTTTGACAGAACTACTCTGGTCAAACTTATCCTCATCGTAGCGATTCCTGTCCTTGTCCCTAAAAGAGTTACCATCTCTCTCACTGCCAAAACCACCATATCGTTCACTACTTTGAAAGCTACTGCCACTAAATGATGGAACCCCTGATTTATAAGTAACTCCAGTTGATGAAAGGCCAAAATACCTAAAAAGCCACATCATTGCTTTACTTAGTACTTTTAATATAATAGTACAACGATAAAGCCAAGAGACCTAAAAGACATCAAACATGATTATCACATACTTATCACGGTTCCCAGCAGCTTTGTTTCTGACCTCTTGAATCTTGTCTTTGTTATTCAAAAGAGCCACAATAGTTTCAGCCTTCTTCCTCACATTAATACCCACATCTTTTCCACTTGGCTCCACATACTCAAAACTTGCAAGAGACTGACATAAGAAAGAAAACCAGGAACAGTGAGAAAGTAAGAAATTGCTGAAGCCAGTTTTTCATTCTTGATAAGGGGACGGACTAAGGACCACAAGGTTATCAGGAAATATATAGAAAATTTCTTGTCATGACAAAGAAAAAGTACATACAGAAATCTGGAAAGTGTGTTCTACTATGTCATCAACTGCCCGTTCCGATCCATGTGCCACCAAGTATTCTATGACAGCCAAAGCCTGTGGAAAAAGTATTATTAGCACCCTTGGTGACTTTCTGTTTTCTCTTTGTTTTGTTATGTCTTAAAAATAAGATTGTTAATCATGATTCCAAGTCAATAATATTGATAAGATGAAAGGAAAAACCTAAGTAGAGAAATTCAAAAAACATAGAGTTCTTCTGCTATTAAAGAATGCAAACACAAATCTCATCCACACCTTGTAAACAAAGCGCCAGTTCTTTCCAGTTTCGGTTAATCTTGTCCACAATACATTCATAACCATTTGACACTCAGAGCTGCGCAAAAATATAAGATATCAATCAGCTTTACAATTCGGATATTAATACAGTCAAGACACAAGGCTAGTAAACTCATAGAGCAGAATAAGGTTAAAATACAATTTGTTTGTCGCCCGAGCTATCTCAGCCAATGCTGTACCATGAGGACCCCAGGGTTCGTCGTCGGTAGCATCCAACACCTGCGTATTTCAAGATATCAGAAAAGCAGCAAAACAATCAAATATGAGTCTCAAATGAAACATCCCGCAGCTACTGACTATAATGAAGCATCCATACAAATAAAGCCCAGGGCCCGTAATGGTAAGAAGGACATCTAAAGGACCAAAAAAATTCTAAGATTTTATCAACTATTTAGTTAATTCGTAGTCCACAATAGTGCAGCCCTACAGTTAAAAGTTTACGGGAAAAGCCATTCTTCCCCCTGCATTGGGAAGGGCAATGCTCACTAGCATGTCAGCCGGAAAAGATATGATAACGGGATTTTAGACCTTAGCTATTCAAACTGTAAATACTCACTAGAACTTTTCAGTAACTGCACCCCAGGAGAAAATAAAACACTCAGTCAAACAAAATCAAATTTGTTTAAGCAACAAAAGGTAGGTGTTCATCTGTGAATTGAAAATGCAAATGACAGCTGGAAATTGAAGACATCAAGGGTCTCATAACTGAAATAAAGATGCCAAATTTCAAGTACTGATTAGTTCATATATATCGTCTTCTACACTCGTATCCTTCTTCCAAGGAGGCATTTTTCCCAATGAACTATCACCGGTGGAATACAATGTATACAATTTTATCAGCACCGAACAATCCATCATTAACAAAGTACATTGATTCTACTTCATCTTTATTAATTCATTTAGTACCAAACATTGTCCATAAGTTCGAAATCAAATCACAGTAAGGCAACCAACAAATAATTGACCTTCCTCCTATCCACATTACAGTCATAAACAAAACTTCCGATCAATCCATATGGTCAAATGTGATAAACAAGAGTTTCAGCAGCTCACAAATTGGAATTTTCAAAACGAAAAATGAGCATTAACGAATTCCAGAATAATAATAATAAATCGAGACATTAGTTTTTCTTTTGTGTATGTGCTTGCCTTCTGTTCGATCTCAGGAACCTTCAAAACTTTCAAATTCACCTCTCTCTTTCTGCAGGTTTAATCAATCAGTTAATAATCAAATCCCTAAAAATTAATGGGAAATCACAACCAATCTTGATTAAAAATTCATTTCGTAAAAGATATCATGATTTCACTTACATTTCACGAACTGTTTGATCGAAAACCTTCATGAAATCCATGGCGTAGATCCGCAGAGGAAGAACGAACAATTCGAAATTGGGAATTTCAGATCTAATCGAATTCTAAGTGGATTTTTCTTTATATTGTAATTACGAGATAGAACCCGCCTTTAAGTATGTGGAACGAAATTGACCGAGGAAAAAAAAAAAGAAAAGAAAAAAGGTTTGAAACTTTGTAGCACCAAACTTTTTTTGTTATTTATTAATAAATCCTTTTTTAAGTGCAAAGTATATTTCTTTTATTAATTCTTCTTTCCACTTAAATTGTCAATTGTTTTCATACGTGTACCATATGTATCAACCAATATCTTAAAAACTTAATCAAAATATAAAAATTGAATTTAACATAAATTTGTTCACCATGTATTTATCTGGGGTCAAATATGTTCAAATGACATATCTCACTTTTTTGGGTAAGAAAATTTTTTTTTTCTTCATATTTACAGGGTGTACACCGTCGATAACAGTGACTAATTCCTGCTGAATTGTAGGCACGGCACCTCGATGAGTGAGACAGTTGGTCAAAGTGGGTAAATTAATTTAATCATGTGTTTGATCATAATTGATAGCTGATAAATCCGAGTTAAAAAAAATAAAAAAAAAATCAATAAAAAGTCACAGTTAATCATCAAAAACAAAAAGTACTAAAAAAAAACCATATTACTATATATGTTCTGGTAAGAAGAGAAAGTTGACAGAGGAAGCAGCGTAGACATAGGGCTTAAGAAGTGAAAGAAAGACACATTTTCGAGGTGTGGTGGAAGAATTATGTGATGGCTTCAGCATCGAATTCCGGGCTTCATTCTGCATCTGCTTCCTCACAGTCTCTGCTGCCGCCCAAAGACGAACAGGTATGTGTGTGTGTGTGTTGATCTTGGTTTTAACCCTGTTGGTAAGATTGGTTGATTGCTTCCTTTTGTATATGAATTCTACAAGCATGTTTTACTGTATTTCTACTTTTCATGAAATTAACATTGTTTGTTATTTGGGGGATTACTTGTTGAAATTCATTTCCAGCAGGATGTGTCAAGTCAGAAGGCTCCATTGGAGCTGAAAAAGGAGGAAGAGACACAAAAATAAGAGCTTTTTGGATTAGAAATTTTTTAATGCAATGGTTCAATTTTCTTTTGGGAATTTGATCAATCTTCTGGAAGTTTCAGAATAGCTTCTTTTGAATTGAATCTTTTCGTCTATACGAGCTCATCCTTTTGTCTGTTGTGTGTAATATTTATGTTGTTTGGCTTATGGTTTATTTCCATGGTTTATTGGCTTCCTCAAGCATATACTTTTGTAGTAAGAAATTGTGGATTAATTGTTGGTAATTTAATTTCCAAAAAGAGATTTCCTTTGATAGTAGGTGAATTCTCTCCTAAGACAACTTTCATTACGACGGTGTTTGTTGAGTTTCGTGGTCTTGCTTAATTTGTATTTCATTGAGTTCGTAATTTTTATCATGCTTCCAGGATCTTGGGTTAGTAGTGTGTATCTTTTTTCCGCTCTTATCTCTGAGGGGGATTTTGGGACAGAAAAAAAATGTCCATGCAATGCATTTGATTTTACTTTAATAATCTCTGAATGACTTTGCCGGTTTGCGAAATTTGGTTGTGGAAAACATTTAGAGTTAATTTATGATGTTCCTGCATCAGGTATGTCCCTTTTCTCGCTGTATTGGTTAGTTAATTTATGATGTTCGCATTCCCAATGCTTCAAAGGATTTTTAAAGTTACCGCATAAAAGTTGGGGGATATGGGCTTATCCAAATGTAGCCTGGTTATAAGGAATCAAAATATTGTTGTATCTTATGGTGCCCTGTTCTCAAGTCTGCCAATGAATATCTAAGTTGATATAACTTGACGTCCTTTATGCTTTTTGATAATAGATTGAGGCTTTGAAGGCTATTGGAGTGGACGAAGTTGTCCTTGCAATCAATTACCAGCCTGAGGTAAACTCATGAAAAGGCCCATCTAAAGTACACAACTAATGCACTAAACAATTCTATAATATAGACACCTTATGAATCTTGTCCTTGTAGGTGATGCTGAATTTTCTGAAAGATTTTGAGACAAAGCTTGGCATCAAGATAACATGCTCACAGGAGACTGAGCCACTTGGAACTGCAGGTCCCCTTCCTTTGGCGAGGGAGAAGCTGATAGATGGTTCTGGGGTGAGCCATTTTTCGTTCTCGACAGTGATGTAATCAGTGATTATCTGCTTAAAGAAATGGTCGCGTTCCACAAATCCCATGGAGGTGAAGCTTCTCTCATGGTTACTAAGGTAAAGTTACATTTCAACTTGGCTTCCTATGTCTATTTCTGTCCAGAATTTTCTTGTATTGTAGTAATATGCCCCAATTAATGTAATTCTGTCTTTAGGTGGATGAACATTCAAAATATGGGGTGGTGATCGTGGAAGAATCAACTGGACAGGTGGAGAGGTTTGTGGAGAAACAAAATTAATGCTGGCATTTACCTACTCAATCCTTCCGTTCTTGATCGAATTGAGCTAAAACCCACTTCAATTGAGAAAGAAATTTTCCCAAAGATTGCAGCAGCGAAGAAGTTTTATGCTATTGTTTTACCTGGGTTCTGGATGGACATTGGACAGCCAAAGGATTATATTACTGGGCTGCGACTCTATCTTGACTCAAGAAAGAAATCATCATCTAAACTAGCTTCCGGATCTCATATTATTGGAAATGTTATAGTGGATGAGACTGCTAAAATTGGAGAGGGTTGCTTGATTGGACCTGATGTTGCAATTGGCCCTGGTTGTATTGTTGAGGCCGGTGTGAGACTTTCCCGCTGCACAGTTATGCGGGGAGTGCGCATCAAGAAACATGCCTGCATCTCCAGCTGCATCATCGGCTGGCACTCAACTGTTGGGCAGTGGGCTTGCGTGGAGAACATTGACAATTTTGGGAGAAGACGTTCATGTCTCTGATGACATCTATAGCAATGGGGGGTGTAGTATTGCCCCACAAAGAGATCAAATCTAGCATTTTGAAGCCTGAGATAGTCATGTGAAGAACTTGCCGTTAGCTCCAGATTATAGTGTGTCTTTTTTTCTTGTTATATATTTATGTGTCATTGGTGTGTCTTTTTTTCCCCTGCAAATTTCTCCGCTTTCAACTGTAAATTTTGGGTGTCAGCACCAAGTTTGAATCACTTGAATGGTTTGATGATGAAGGGTTGATGTCTGTTATGAGAGGGTATAAGTTCAACTATAGGCCTCTCCTGCTGTAATCTGTAATCCTTTTTTTTTTTTTTTATGTATAGAAATAAAGTTATTGGTTACCATTTCTCTGATTTACTCAATATTGATGATTGATCTATTGTTCATTCAACTAATAAAAAACTACTCTTCTACAAATCGGATTTAGTGAAAAAAAAATCCTTCAACAACGTCATTGATTGCATGTCAAGGCATAAAATCATTTAAGAACAAATTCATATATACTTTGGGTGCCAAAAGAGCTTTCGTTTTAGAGGGGGAAAAAAAAGGTACATATTGGATCGGTCATTGATTTCGAACGTGACCTTTTAAGATGCTTCCACAACGTCAATAGTGACAACGTACGTAATAAGAGCAACAAAGTAGTGAGAATCAGAGAAATCAATAATAAGCCCGAAGAAGTTGACTCCTTGTATGTAATTCACAAAATAATTTGAAGACTGATAGCAATTGGTTATCATAAATTTTTGTTGTGTCTGTAAAAACTTGAATATTGTTATACGATTCTAATGTTCACGACATAATACTTCCATTAATGGAGATGTATTATTCATGTAGTTGAATGATCAACATGAAATTAACATTTTGAAGCGGAAGACAACAGAAAGAAAATCGAAAAACACTTAGATTTAGGTCATAAAAATACTAAATTAGTTAAGTGTAAGTGATCAATTGAAATATTGGTATAGAAATGTAACACCGAATGGTAAGTACACACTTGTAAAAATATAATCTCTCTTCTTCTAAAATAATCGTTCAATTTATATTATTATTTTTACTACATCTATACTAAAAAAAATAAAAATTTAAAATGAATAATCATTTTGAATGTATAAAAATACATAAAAATAAGAGTACTATTTAATTTAGGTATTTTTGTTTTTTCTCCCACTTAGAAAAGGGAAATTGTATTAGATGCATAATCTGTTGTACACAATATACAGACTATATATAGACAATAAGAAACCCTAAACTAGAACATAATAGGAAATATACTAAATATTACAATACGCCCCCGCAAACTTACGGCGGAGAAGAGAGAAGCCGAAGTTTGTCCCAAAATCGAAAGAATAACTCTTTGGACAAGGGTTTTGTCGAATATCGCAAGGTGATCGGCGAGAGATAGAATTGACCGAAACAAACTTACGCCGAACATGATCTCGAACAAAGTGAAAATCAACCTCAACATGTCTTGTACGAGCATGGAACACGGGATTAACAAAGAAGGAAAAGCGCACTCTGTTGCCACACCAAATAGAGGAGGCCGATGTAAAGAAACGCCTAACTCGGACAACGATGACACACCCAATGCAACTCAACACGGACATTAGCAACCGCACGAAACTCGGCCTCGGTAGACGAGCGAGCCACGGTGGGTCATTTCCTAGATGCCTGAGCAATGAGATTAGGTCCCAAATAAATGAGAAAACCAGTAGTAGAACGACGATCATCCGGACAACCAGCCCAGTCAGCATCACTAAACGCAGTAAGAGTACCCAAATCTGTAGGATGCAGAACTAAACAGTAATCAACGGTACCACGAAGATAGCGAAGAACCCGTTTGAGAGCATGAAAATGAGAAGTGCGAGGCTGATGCATGAACTGACAAAGCTTATTAACCGCAAAAGAGATATCTGGACGAGTAAGAGTCGTATACTGCAGACTACCACACAGCCGACGATAAGTCGTCGCATCATCAGGAGACAACAGAGTACTATCCAAACGGGACAACACAACATTAGCCTGCAAAGGAGTGGAAACAGGTTTGCAAGTATGCATATTTGCAAGGCGTAGCAAATCAGTGACATACTTGCGCTGAGAGAGAAGCAAACCCTTGGGAGTACGACGAACCTCAACCCCAAGAAAGTAACTCAATGGACCTAAATCTCGAAGAGAAAACTCCTTAGCAAGACAAGAGATAAAATGATGGACCAAACCGGAAGTCTTTGCTGTAAGAATAATGTCATCCACATAGACCAAAAAAACACAACCGAGACCCACGGCGATAGACAAAAAGAGACGGATCACAACGAGACTCCACAAAACCCAATGTAAGCAGAAATGCTGCCAGCCGAGAATACCAGGCCCTAGGAGCTTGCTTAAGACCATATAAGGACTTATGCAGTTTACACACATAATGAGGACGCATCGGATCAACAAACCCCTGTGGCTGAACCATATACACGGTCTCACTTAGAACTCCATTAAGAAAGGCATTACGACATCAAGCCGAGAAATCGACCATCCACGAGCCGGGCAACAGTCAAAACGAACGAATGGTGACCGGCTTAACAACCGGACTAAATGTGTCGGTGTAATCAACCCCAAAAGATCGAGTAAAACCTCGAGCCACCAGCCGAGCCTTATACCGCTCAATGGAGCCATCAGCATGAGTTTTAATCTTATAGAGCCATCGATTGCCGACAACATTGCCGGAGGAAGGAGGGGGAACTAAAGTCCATTTGTTATTTTTTAGGAGGGCGGAAATTTCATCCTTCATGGCATTCTGCCACTGAGGAAGAGATTTGGCTTGGGTGAAGGATGTAGGAGCAATAGACAAGGCTGGGGAAACAGAGGTAAGATGAGCCGAGGGATCAAAGATTTTCTTGGGCTTGGGCTGTGGACGAAGTGTCATGGAGTGCTGACGGGAGGGAGGAGGAGGTGGCGGCGGAGGACTGCAATCAGATGATGAAGAGCTGGATGCAGGAGATCTAGCTAACGGTGATGAGTCGGGAGGGATAGGAGGAGATGAAAGAACTGGTGTACTAGAAGGAGACGAAGAAGACACAGAAGACGACGCAATTATACCAGGAGAACTGGTTACACGCAACCAAGGGGTAGCAGAAGACTCCAGCAGCGAAGAAGGAGAACTAGAAATAGGAAGTTTAAAGGGAAAGAGTTTCTCATCAAACTCAACGTGACGAGCAACATAAAGACGGTTATTCACCACATCAAAACAAATGATAACCAAGATGGGATGGAGAATACCCAAGAAAGACACACTGAGTAGAACGAAAGGAGAATTTATGTTTATTATAAGGGCGAAGAAGAGGATAGACAGCGCAACCAAAGACACGAAGAAAGGTATCATCAGGTGGCTGGTGATATAGTGTGTGAAGGGTAGGTGACCCTGAAGAGGTTTACTAGGGTGGCGATTAATCAAAAACACAGCAGTTTCAAAAGCAAAATCCCAAAACGGAAAAGGGGTACTGGAATGGCCAAGGAGAGCAAGTCCAATGTCGACAATGTGACGAATTTTACGTTCAGCAATGCCATTCTGCTCATGAGTGTGTGGGCACGCTAAACGATGAACAATACCGACATCCTTAAAGAAAGAATTGAGAGAACGAAATTCACCACCCCAATCAGAGTTAACACTTTTAATGGTAGTGCCAAATTGGTTTTCTACGAGAGCTTTGAATTGCTTGAAAACATGGACAACATCACTTTTATACTTAATGGGATAAATCCATGTGAATAAAGAGAAATCATCAATAAAAAGCACAAAGTAGCGATAACCATTGAATGACAAAATAGGAGCAGGACCCCAAACATCAGTGTGAATTAAATCAAGAGGTTTAGAGCTACGATGAAAAGTAGAAGGTAAGCCGACCCTATGTAACTTCCTAAACAACACGCCTCACATTTATCGGTGGACGTGGACACGGAGGAATAAGGAAGTTGAAACCGCCTAACCAAAGTACGAAGAGTGACATTATTAGGGTGCCCTAAACGAGCATGCCACCGACCTAAAGAGACAAGATAAGGCTGCTGGAGACAAGGAACCACGAGCAGGAAGATCTAAGCGATAGAGACCATTATCAGCCCGACCGCGGAGGAGGAGTTCCTTGGTTGAAAGATCCTTAACACAACAAGAGTCAGAATAAAATTCAAAGAAACAGTGATTATCACGGGTAAACTTTTGAACAGATAACAGAGGCTTAGTAAGAGAAGGAGCATGCAAGACACGATTTAAATAAAGAGGACGAGAAAACGATGGCAAAACAGATTGACCAACATGCTGAATAGGTAAAGCATCCCCATTACCAACTAAAATATGATCCGTACCAGTATAATCATTAGAGAGACTAAGAGAGGACAAATCTGGCGTGACATGATCGGTAGCACCAGTGTCCGGATGCCAGGGAGTGACAGAAGGGGCATATTGCGCCATATGAGCTTGAGGAGACATAGTCGACTCTGGGTAAGACGGAAGAGGCAACAAACCAGCTGAAGGCGGTGCAGTAGAACCTGCCTGGGCATAAGCAGCCGATCGAACGGCAGGGGGTCGAGGAACAAAATTAGTATCAAAAACGGCGTCGACAAGTGGCGGCCGTGTGATTCAAGATGCCGCAAAGCTGACACGTCTCACCCGGAGCGGGAGGAGTGTACCCATGCCGACCACCACCATGACCAGAACCCTGATTGCGCCGGCCGCCGCGTTGCGAGCGACCGGCACGAGAGGATTGAGGCGGCGTAGAAGAAGGTGGCGACTGCACAAGCATGGCCGTGGGCTGAAGGACCGGCTGTTGGGCGTGAAGAAGTACCTCATACGAAACTAACTGTCCAAGGAGATCTTGATAAGAGGGGGGTTCAGATTGCTGTTGCAGAGCTCCGATGATACCATTGAATTCAGCACCAAGCTTGCGGAAGATTATGGCATTAAACTCTGCAGGAGATATGCGATGGCCGGCAAGCTGTAGTGTATCGGCGATGCCCTTCGCTTTGGAGAGGAGAACCGTGACCGACAAGTCACCTTTTTGCAAGCTGTGGAGCTCCATAACAAGCTGGGTCTGTTGAGCATAAGAAAGAGTGCCGAAACCCTGCTGAAGAGCTGTCCATGCAGCCGCCGACGTTGTGCAGCCCTGGAGAACAGGAAAGATCTCTTCAACAACGGAAGAAAGAATCCAAGAGAGGACCAACTGATCCTTTTGCTGCCAGATATCAAACTCAGGATTGAGTTGGGGCACGGCACCACTAACGGAAGGAAGAAAACGTGGCGGTGCAGGTTCGGTGCCGTCGACAATACCGGCAACACGAAACATAGTCAATAAAGGAGTAAACTGAAGACGCCAAGACGAATAGTTGGCCCGAGATTGCAGCTTCACAGTAAACAGAAGAACACGGCCGACGACGGCGGATGCGGTGTGAACGGCCGAAGAAGAAGGATTCGGCGGGGGGAGAGAAAAGACAAAAAAAATAGGTTTTGTTAAACCTAGCTGTGATACCAACTTAGAAAAGGGAAATTGTATTAGATGCATAATCTGTTGTACACAATATACAGACTATATATAGACAATAAGAAACCCTAAACTAGAACATAATAGGAAATATACTAAATATTACAATACTCCCTAGGACGGTTTGAATGTACTCCCTCCGTCCCATAATTATTGTCCAGTTTGGATTTTCATTTTTAGTTCAAATTGTACTAAAAGTAAAATTTCAAACTGGACAATAATTTTGGGACAGATGGAGTATAAAGTTGGACACGAAACCTTGTACGTGCGTAGGATCTCAAATTGGTCTCTTTCTTCCTGCGATATAATATCTCCTCTGCATGCTAAAGACATGAGCCAATTTCTCAGGAAAGAAACCAATACAAAATTTATGTCACATTTCCAACGTTTCCAACTTAATTACAAGGGGGGAAAAGGAAAAAAAAAAAAAAAGAACAATAAAGTAAAATGATAATACTTTGGTCCGATCAAAATTCTCTCCAATCATATCTCTTTTACTATCCATGACTAACTCCAAGATCCGTACCTTCATCACTTTTAACTTCTCCTCGTCAGCTTTGGTTATCAAGTCTCCATCAATCCTTATAGTTACGAGACCATATTAATAATTATTCACTTCGTACTCCATTTTGTTCTTGGAGCCTTGCTCTTCCCCACAGCTATAAAGAACATTCATTCACGTGTGATAAATTTTGGGTGCATATTTCTTCTTCCCGCATTTTGGCTTGATCCCCTTTCTCTTTTGAACCCATATTTTCTTTTTCCTGATTTAATCAAACATATTTCAGAAACACAAGGATTACAGCAAATATGAGCAATTTGGGAGGACTTGAGAAAGTCGGGGTTATTTACGGCAGTACTCCGTTTGAGGACTGCAGAAACGGTTGGAGGAGGTCAAGATATCATGAGCCAGTGTTGTTTGGGATTAATGGAAGAGGAAGAGGAGGAGGGCAACAGCATTTCTTCAAAAGGCACACCAAATGGCAACTCTCTTCTTCCCTCACATGGTCCATCTCTACTGCAGGTAAAATTCTTTTCTATATCGTATGTTTAATCTTAGAAGAAAACCTCTAATACATCTTAGGAGAAAACTATAATATATCATGCGAAACATTCATCATCTGTTTGTTATGCAGGGACGCGTTTAAAACCTCTAATTAATAAATTCCTAATTACTCCTCATTACAATTAACTGTATGCATTATGTGCACGGACGCCTAGCTAGTATAGCATTCCCTCGTCTTCCCAAAACCTGATTATCGGAAGACAGACTTTGTACATAAAAGTTTTGTATTCCCTCGGACCTAAAATTATTATTCAGTTTGATACTTTACTTTTATTATAAATTGAACTGTAAATGAAATTCAAACTGGCAAATAGTTTCGGAAAAGAATGAGTATTAATTTTGGTAATTAAGTTCCAGTCACGGTCGAATATGATGTGTAGCTAAGACTTTGACTGCTCTTTTTCTAATACCAAGCTATGGTCTTGGGCTTCTTGGCAACAAGAATATCCTTACTACTCCCTCTGGTCCTCAATATAAGTCATTTTGATTTATTCTAGGTTTCACCTAATATGCATATTTACTTGATGAAAAAATATTAAAAATATATTTTCACATTCATCGTATTCTCTTGATCGTTATGAAATATTTTTAAGGTTTTTTCGTTAATTAAAAATGCATATTAGGTTAAATCTAGGATAAATCAAAATATCTTATATTAAGGACCTGAGGGAGTATTTAATTATTAAATTATCTCAATCTTGGATATTAATGTAAAAAAGAGAAAAAAAAAAAAAAAAAAAAGAAACTACAGGATATTGACATTCCCTCAAAACGATTAGGGGATGGAAAAGGCAAAACAAGTTCCAACACGACTGAGGTCACGAGCCATTATGTTTTTGCTTAACCACATAACACTTATTTAAATTTTACTCTTTTAATAGAAATATAGAATACTAATTAAACTTGTAAAAGTTGTCGTAGGTTTTACCATTCCGTGCAAATTCAGTGTTAATTTGATGAAATGAAATGTGCAAAGATTAACCGACCATATATATGCAGTGTTAATCATAGAGTACAAGGAGTAAGAGTTCACATAGGAGGGCTAATTTCATAAATCGTAGTCAATCATATGCCACTTAGCTAGTTTAGTCGTATTTGTTTGTTTGTTTTCTTTCTTTTTTTTTTTTTTTTATCTCAAAAGAGAGTCGGTCGATTTTATTAAGCTGCGAAGCGGTTTAATAATATAAAAAAAGAATTATATTTCTTCCATCACAAAACAATTATTTGGTTTAATCTTTTATTTTTAGTATGATTTATGAAAATTTAAATTATATCGGATAATTATTTCGGAGATCGAGACCGTATTAAATAGTAATATAAATTACTTAGCCTCTTAATTCAATGTAAAACGTCGTTCCGTTAGTTAAAAAATGCTCAAAACTTCTAAGTGGAGCTAGGATAAAGTCTGGCCGTACGTATTTAGCCAAATTTAGCAACCAACAATTAAACTTGTGCTGGATTAAAAACCCAAAAAAAAAAAAACTTGTTGTAGATAAAACATTTAGAACTTATCTGTACAATTATCCACACAAAATTAGAAATAAATAAATATAAATAGGCTGTTTGGATATTATCCCTTATCATTATTATCATCGCACAGGCACGCCAATTGTAAGTTTAGCAATTTTTAAGGAAAAATATCGTATGAACGATTTCAAGGGGGGAAAACAAATTGGCTTATGTCCAATTTAAGGGATAATGATTACAAAATGAACTAAAATAACGGAACAAATCTCTGGTGGTGATCAGATTCCTACGAGGATCGAAATGATCCCCTAATCCCACAAATCCCAAACATTTGGATTATTATAAATTGATTCCACCGATTTAATCGAGAAAATAATCTTCACTCTTCCACTCTTTTCTTTCCTTTCTAGCTTAATTATCACCATCATCATTATCCCTCTCGTTCTCTTCCTCTCATCCTACCAAGCTCATTCCATCTCTCTCTCACCAACAAAACAAAAAAAAAAAAAAGAAAGAAAGATGGGAGCTGCCGTAGAAAGTATGTGTTTATAATTATTTTATTTTATTTTTTTGTGGTTAAGTAATATAAAGAGGAAGATTTTTAATAATTTTTTTAATGTATGAGATGAACATGTTAATTTAACGTTGTTAATGATGATGATGATGATTACAGGTCCGGTCGTTGAAAACCAAAAGAATGTGAGAGATGAAATGAAAGCGAAGAAGAACGAAAAAGAAGAAGAAGAAGCATTTGTGGTTCCAGACAACAACGCCTTTGGT
The DNA here is from genome assembly GCA_949775105.1 of Oldenlandia corymbosa var. corymbosa. Taxonomy (NCBI): domain Eukaryota; kingdom Viridiplantae; phylum Streptophyta; class Magnoliopsida; order Gentianales; family Rubiaceae; genus Oldenlandia; species Oldenlandia corymbosa. The sequence continues at coordinate 5,449,073 of OX459119.1, read as the reverse complement.
CATTCTTTTAGGGACTATGAGAAAGAGAGCGAAAGAAGTGCTGGTGTTGAACAATTCTATCGCACCAATCACATCAACCAAACCTACGAATTCGTAAGTACAACTCTATCTTACGCTACAATTATTTTTTTATGACGATTGTGACATGTGATCCATATTAATTACTTTCTGTCGGGTTCTGATTATAATTTCATTTTGTAACGTTGATATATAGTCGAAAAAGAAGAGGGAAGAGTATGGGAAGCATGATAGGGCGGAGATGAGTATATGGGAATGCTGTGAATTGTTGAATGAATTTGTGGATGAAAGTGATCCAGATCTGGATGAACCCCAGATTGAACATCTTCTTCAATCTGCTGAAGCCATTAGGAGGGATTACCCTGATGATGATTGGTTGCACCTTACCGCCTTAATCCACGGTCAGTTCCTTAATCTTCTTCTTAGCTAAATAATATCTGCATGCATGCATGCATGATGATTTCTCCTTTTTTTTCGTTTTCATTTTATTTGTTATTTATAATTTCAAAAGTTATCAAGAATTTATTTTTCTAAGAAAAAAAAAATTTGTTGTGCCACAGACCTGGGAAAGATTCTGCTTCACGAGAAATTTGGAGCTGAACCACAATGGTGTGTCGTGGGTGAGTGAGCAATTTATGATACACACTTAATTAATTAATTATTTAAAATTTTATTAGTTTCTTTAGATGATTCTTTTTTTTAATACTAATACTAATTCTGTTTGTTTTAGGTGACACATATCCACTTGGATGTGCTTTTGATGAATCCATTGTTCATTACAAGGTAATCTTCTTAATCCTCCTCTTATTTAATTAAAGGGAATTTAATTACTGTTTTCTTTTGCGACGTTAGTTTTCACCATATTTTGGGTGTGGAATGCAGCATTTCAAGGACAACCCAGATTTTGCAAATCCAGTTTACCAAACAAAGCTTGGGATTTACAAAGAGAATTGTGGGATTAACAATGTCACAATGTCATGGGGGCATGATGAGTACATGTACATGGTGATGAAGAAAAACAACTGCACCCTCCCTCCTGCTGCCTTCTTCGTCATCAGATTCCACTCTTTTTACCGTCAGTTCTCTTTTTCTTCTGTGGCTTTAATTTTTTAAATAACTTATTTAGTTCTTAATCCGTGTCTTGTATAAATATAATATCGAAGGAATTATCTTCAAAATGATTCATTTTAAAATCTTGTGGTGTTTTATTGCAGCATTGCACAGAAATGGAGCTTACAGTTACCTCTTGAATGATGAGGACAAGGAAAATTTGAAGTGGCTTCACCTTTTTAAGTAAGGATTAGAAAAATTAATCCTACTAATTATCGAGTCATATTTAATGAGAATGACTACCTAATGTTATTATCATGATTTCTCGTGAGATGCAGCAAATACGATCTCTACAGCAAGAGCAAAGTTAGAGTTGATGTGGAGAAAGTGAAGCCCTACTATTTGTCCCTCATTGAAAAGGTTTCTAACTTTAATTATGTCTTGTTTTCTTCATTGACCTAATAAAAAACAAACCCATTTATCCCTCTACGATATGGCTAAATTCACGAGAATGACAATTTTTTTTTATTTTTTTTTTGTGTGTGTTTGTGTGCAGTACTTCCCAGCCAAGCTTAAATGGTGAAAGATTGGTCACTTCTCAGACAATGTTGCAGCAAATATAAAACCTAATTCATGGGCTTTAATTACTGCACAAAAAGAAGCTCCACAATAAATATTGATTATCAGTAGCTTCCAGTTTGGTTGTTTTCTAACGTGAGATTGGGCGTAGTGATTTTTTTTTTTTTTTTTCAGTGTCGACACCTTGCACTTATAATAACCAAAGTGATGGTTGTTGTTTGTGAGAAGGCCTTCCGGCCTTAAATATTTCTGTTATTGTTGGTTAAGATTGTAAGCTTTTCGTTTTTTGTTTGTCGGTGTAAAGGAATTGACCATAAGTGTTCCTGTTTATACTTTTTCTTTTTTTAAACAATTTTTTTTTTTTTTCGCATCTGGCTGGCATTTGTGCGAGTATCAAATGAGCCTACTTAGACATTCCATTAATAATAATAACAATCAAAAAATGATTTAGTGAAATTATGCATTTTTTTTAAATTGTTTGATAATAAGAAAACTGTTTTCTTGGAATTGGGCTACCACAGGTTGGGCCTAAACCAAAGTCTCACATTTTCTGGGGTTGGGTTAAGAAAGTGAATGTAATATCACTTCAATTGGTTTTCACATTGTTGTTACCAAAGCTTGGATCCAGAAAAGGAGACATCCCATATGAAGAAGGTGAAGATGACTTTCTTTCGAACCTGTATTTAAGAGGTAGGTTTTCATCCCTTGTTAGTCTATCCACGAGAGTTGGAATCTGAGTTCTTAATTTGGGCTATCCAAAATTAAAAGGGCTACAGAATCCATTCTAGATGTCTTTTCCCTTTGAATTTCTTTTTTTTTTTTTTAGTTTTTTTTTTCTTTGTGGTCAAAAAATAGAGTTATTCAATCGTCACTCAGAAAATCAAACTGAAAATATTTCAGCAGTTAAACACCTCCACTATAGGAAAATCCATCCTGCCGAGAGGTCGATTGACCCCCTGATCCCTCCTCCGTTCCATCCTGCAATGTGATTCCATTCTCCTTCAAATGGCATTGTTGAAGGGAGATTTTCAGAAAGTATGTTAACTTGGTCACCCAACTATATTAGTTTTTGGTAAAAGACTAAAAATCAATCGTCGTAACATTTTATTATCGATGTAACTCAAATGAATGAACTTCTACTTTCAATTCTCTTTTAGTGCATGCATGAATTTATTAATCTATCCGGCACCACTAAATTGTTCATGGATCATACTGTAGTTATATGTCTAGAGTACGTAACATAATGAATAAGACAACCAATTTTAAAACAAATGAAAGAGTTAACATTGATATTATCATATTATCATCATATATATTACTAATACGTACTTGATCTAAGTAGTAAATGCATTGAGATACTTTAATTATGATATGGGTTCAAATTTGTATATGGACATGTAACAATGATTAAAAGATTTATTGAGGGAGTTTTACTTTCTAAGAAGAATTTACTCGGTTCGAATTAGAATCAAAAGAATATATATAATTCCGAACAAAATAATAATATATTATATGTATATATATATATATATTCAAGAATCTCAAGATTCCAAAATTTTGTAACAATCATGGGCAGCACTACCTGATATCATCTACAACAAAACAGATAGACACAACAACTAACCATGAAAACTTTATTTTATTGCTTGTGTCCGGTCCAATTGGAGGTTAATTAATACTTAATAACCATTCTATAGCGTTCAGAAGATAAACATCAGCGCTGACCAATATTATTCAATTTATATATATATATATATATATGTAATACTAACAGCGATCAATTCATTCATTAAGCTATAAGTATTTACCACTATAAAGGCTTTTTTTTTCATTAGATTGTAAATATATTATTACTACATATAAGGCGTTTGGATAAGGCCTAAGGGAGTCAAAACTACTCCATACTCTATTGCGAAAGTAGAATTTAAATTTTAAACATTCAATTTTGATTAAGAATAAATCATCATAATTTAAGCATCCAATTTTGATGAAGAATAGATAAACGCCTACTACTCAATCGTCAATCGTAGACGTTAGTTGAGCAGTCCTATATATAGTTTTAAATAGGACATCGTACGGTGAAGTGAAAAGCACAAAGAAGCAAATCCACTCGACCCTTGTGGATAAACTCGTAGACGTGGAAAATAGAGCAAAGGAATATGAACAGTAGATATAATAAGCAATAAATGAATAAATGAAATTAAAATAAAATAAAATTGTCAAGTAAAAGAATCAAAAGAAGACAGAGGATCTAAAGCAACCGGGGGAAGGAGAGGAAAACCATATCCAAAATCTCAACGCCATGAGTTAACACGTCACGATCACGGTCACGGTCCCCCCTTTAACGGATATGATGGAAGCGTATTTTGATACTACTATAAACACTTCTCACCAAACCACGTGCGGCTCCTTCATTGACCTCTCAGCTTCCTTCTCGTCACGTGACTTGGCTGCCACGTTAACACCATTCCGTACCGATTTTTGAGTTTTGCCTCCCTCCAACCTCACGTGGTTTTTTATTATCTTGACTCGTAGATTTGCAGGACAAAAAAATTTGTGAGAAAATGGAGAGTACCAACCTCTTAAAATTTGTGAAACATTATTATTTGATTTTGACTAAACAAAATCACTCCTACCAACTTAGGCACATACTTTCATCTAATTATGTCTTAATAAACTGAAATATTATTCTCCCATTGTCTAAAAAAAAAGTCCACGTTGAGCATTACAATTTGAGAAAAACAATATTCTCTCAGTCAATTAAATTTGATACTCATGTTTTATTTTTTTGCCCACCAATTACATACGCTTTTAATAGTGGACAACTTGTTTGAATTATGAGCGTAAGTAACCTATCCCCTTTTTGAAGAATTTTTTTATTGCAGACTTTATCGTATGACAAATAGAAATTCATGTATGTACTTGAGAAGAAAAAGGCATAAAAGTTTCTAATGGTTATTTTTTTTTCTCCAAAAAAAGTTATTAGATTGAGTAACTAACCAATAAAGACGCTCAAAGACATAATCAATGTTAGAAATATCTATTGTTAATTACTCACAAAAAGAATATAGACATGTAATGTTCAAGTTACAAAATCTAGGGACTAGTTGATGAATAATAATGAACACATAAAATTGTGAAGTGAACTGCGGACTGCGGACATCACGAAGACATTTCTTCATTCCAAACATGTCACTATAGAGTAAAGATTTTGGGTGGGGCCACCTTGTTAATCCAATAACAAAATTAGTAGTAAAACTGTAGCAACTAAACAAGCATTAGGCTCTTCTCAAAAAAGAAAAAGAGAAGGATTAGGCTGTGACCAAAATTATGCAGAGTGACTGCTACGTGAAGTTAGTTTCCCTTGTTCCACTTTTACCCCGACAGTTTCCCTCAGCTAATTCTGGGGAAGATATTATTTTAACCTGACCATGGTTAAGTCTTCTTTTTAACCTCAGTTAAAATATCAGTTTATAACCCAACTCGCCTCTGCCAAACCCACTACCACTTTGAGAAAAAACAAAAACAGAAACAGAAACAGGAACCTCTTTTTTTTTTTTTTTTTAAGTACAGAATGATGATCGGAGATTCTCCTCGTTCATATCCAACCGTCCAAGTCCCTCCTTGGGATTTCCTCGATGACCATCCGACGGCCAATCTTCACTCCACATTCTCCGTTTCTCCTAACGGCGGCAACAATGCCTGCGGTTACGATCTTCACCTGGATAACTTAACGGCGCTGCACCGTTACCTCCCATCGAATGCGGATCCTGAATCCGACGACGACTGGGACGACTTGGATATCCCGGTGGACGCCTTCTCTTGCGATGAGTTCCGGATGTTTGAGTTCAAAGTCAAGAAATGCTCACGTGCCAGGTCACATGACTGGACCGACTGTCCCTACGCCCACCCGGGGGAGAAGGCTCGCCGGAGGGACCCCAGAAAATTTCACTACTCCGGCAGCTCTTGCCCTGAATTCAAGAAAGGCGCTTGCCGGAAAGGCGACTCCTGCGAGTTCGCGCACGGCGTCTTTGAGACCTGGCTCCACCCTGCTCGTTACCGTACTCAGCCGTGTAAAGATGGGACCCAGTGTCGCCGGCGCGTGTGTTTCTTCGCTCACACCCCTGACCAGCTCCGGGTGATTCCCCAGTCCGAGTCGTACGACGGGTCTCCAGCCCGACTCTGGTGCAACTCGCCAGGTCGTGGCGGTTTCGACTCGGGTCTTGCCGTGAAAGGCGGGACGTTTGGGTTGTCTCCGACCTCGGTTCTGCACTCGCCGCCGTCGTCACCTCCGGCGGATTCACCGCCCTTGTCGCCCGGGGAAGCTCCGAGTTTGAACTCAGTGAGTGGACTCACACTGTCAATGCGAAATCTGCAGATCGCAAACATGAGGATGTGCATGGGGTCTCCCCGGGGGGGAGTTCAAATGGGTTCTGGTTTTTGCTCGCCCCGGAGCCCTTTCAACCGCCAACCCGGGTTCATGAGCCTACCAGTCACTCCGACCCGGATTCCACTCCGCTCCGGATCCGGTGCTTTTGATCTCTGGGAGAAGGGATTCGATGAGGAAGAGCCCGTGATGGAGAGGGTTGAGTCCGGGAGGGATCTCCGGGCTAAGATGTATGCTAAGCTAAGCAAGGAAAACTCTCTCGATTCGGCAAGTCGGGTCCCGGATTTCGATTGGATATCCGAGCTCGTGAAGTGAAACGGGTTCGGGTCGCATTCCTGATTCTCAATCAATCCATTTGTCATGGCCATGTTGTTACTTTAAGGTTGAATTAACTCTTGTCCGGTACTTGGTCGGTCGGCGGCTTCCGGTATGTGAATACTGAAAAAATGTTGAATGTGACGAGGATTTTGCATGTGTAAGTATAAAAAAATGGGAGTGTTTTTGATTAGCTAATCTGCCATTTTGTTTGGAGGGAATCGATGAAAATGCCTCCAAATTTGTACATACTGTTAATTTTTAGTTAGTAACTGGTAGTAGCAGGGAAGCTTGGCCGATGTATCATATTTGGCTGCATTTGATTGTATTTCCAATTTCCAGATTTGGGCATCTGAATTTGTATGTATTCCATTCCCGATTTACCTTACCTTAATGTTTGATCCTCATGTGAAAATGTGAAAACTCTATTCAGATTACCATTTCCGGCTGTGAGAAGTTATTTTAGGCCGTACTAAATATAGCAGCTCAAAAGGGTGTGTTTTTGTACCGGCGGCGTGAACAATTTCCGGCCAGGTTACAGGGTTTGGGGAAAGTATATGGTTTTGGTTTTGCGGGAGTTATGCTTTTAATTACCTCATGAGCTTAGTGGGAGTAAATTAGACTAGAAGTGCTTTGGCGTGGGAGGACTAATTAAATGAGAGTAACAAGAGAAATTAAAAGAAAAAGGGTGGATAAGGCTTATCTTGAAAGGGTTAAAGATTATGACTTGGATGTTGACATCTTGTACTGTTAAAAACATTTTCTTATTATCCCTCTGTAATAAAATTTGTTAATTATGGTTTAATAGTTTGTCTTATTGTCCTTTTTCTTTCCACTTTTCTGATTTTCTGGTTCATAATACTCCCTCTGGTCCTTAATATAATGTATTTTGATTTGTCTTAAGTTTAATTTAGTATGTATTTTTAGTGGAGAAGATTTTTTTAAAAATATTTCATAACAATTAAGAGAATATCTTGAATATGAAAATATATGTTTAAAATTTTTTCGTTAATTATAAATGCGTATTAGATGAAATTTAGATAAAATCAAAATACCTTATATTAAGAAATCAAAATGCCTTATATTAATGAAATTTAGGACAAAATCAAAATATCTTATATTAAGAAATTAAAATACTTTATATTAAGAAATCAAAATAATTTATATTAGTGACCGGAGAGAGTAGTATCGTTTTTTTTTCCCCAACAAAACATGTCGAGAATTTTGCATGCTTTTGAGTCTTGGCAGTCTCTTTACCGAAGTGAAAAATTTTAGGACCAAAGCAATATTTTAGGGGATAGCGCGGAACAATATTGTGGCTTTAACTTCGAGTATCTGCGGGACATTATCATTTTTGTGAGATTATGAAATTCTTGTTGCTTTCCTGAGCTTAAAGGTCTAGTTTTGCACGTATCGGTATAGCTATCACTTTGTATGAAATTTGTAGGATTTTTTTTAATAATTATGTATCATTCGAACAAAAGTTAGACCCCAGCAATTTAGAATAAGTCAGTCAGGGTAGAAGTATCTTGCGGGGTCCACTAGAAAATATCTGAAAGTCCCGTCAGCTGTTTTCTAATTCGCTTTTTAGGGCACACAGATCTAATTAATTAACAATCAGATAAAATGCTAAAAATTAGCAGAAATAGCAAGTGGCCAATTCGGTTGGAGATTGAAAGGATAAGAACATAGATATAGGGCAATATCCGGTGGGCACTGGCGGGTACTCTCTTGAATTCTTGGGGGCAGTCTTTGGATCTTAGTAGTATCTTTTTCTTTTCTTTTTTTTTTAATTTTTGAGAAAGCAAAAGAAAACGCAAAGAAAATGGCCGACAGAACGGACTAAAAATATCATCATTGCATAGTTCCAAAGTTTTTTCAGTTTGAGTTGTTCAACAACACCTACGTTAAACAAGACTCGAGGCACTCCTTAAAAAAAGAAGTCACATCATCATAATTCAGTGGATTCAAGGTCCACTACTACCCAGACCCTGTTTCTTTTCCTTACCATTTTACTCCCTCAAAGGGCTCAAACTCGTTAACGTCCAAAATATGAAATTTGTTCATTTCTTGTCCAATTTATGAGTCATTATTTTAAACTGATTTAATTTAAAGATGAATAGGGACTTGGGAGGGACGATATAATACCTCCACTAGTATTGTTGGTTGATATGTGTTTCTAAACGGTTCAGCCCAAGTAGACTGTTCGAAACAGTCCCTTTTCAGCACTTAATCACACAGAGATTGAGCATTTCAGTCTCATCCAGTCTCCGAGCATTCTTACCAACGCTCTTTGAAGGACATAAAAGAAAGTAAGCCCTTTTAAATCAACCTGAACCAACTAGTAAACCCAGTTAAATCAATACAGTTCGATATTAAGGTTCTAAGATGTACACTTTTCCGTTTGAAGTTTCAGTCAATGGAACATTAGCTCTAAACATCAGCTTTGATAAATAAAAGTAAAGAATATATATATATATATATATATAGATATAGAGGCTACAGGAGTTACAGGACTTTACAATTACACTGCAAGAACTATGGCTGCACATACCCATACGGGTCAGCTACATATCCCGTTTCCAAACACTACTGTCTATGGTCTACCCAACTTTTTCTATTTTTTTTTCCCCCACCTTCTTTCATTGCTTATCCACACCTATGTTAATCATTTTACTACTTTCTACAAACGGGTCCAAGCTCCAGAAAAACAAAGTTTATCAAAAACGAGCCCCAAAAAAAATAAGGCGTTGTTAGTCTACGCTGATATCTATTCAAGTTTGCCAAAACAATTCATAATCAGTGCTGTACAACGAGCGATCTTGAATCTCCAAATTAGCAACATGCCAGTTAATAAGCTGTGACTGGATACATTTACACAAGACCAATGCAAACGGAAAAATCCACCATTCACTTTCATCCCTGGGACCATTGAAAAAAACAGAGACAACAAATGAGCATTGGCTCTACAAACAACAGCAAAAGAATCGTCATGCTCAGTTATTCATATTGTAAGTGAATTCACTTACATGTTCCATGGCTGAAAATACGGATTTCTTCTCCTCGACTGGGTGCTGTAATGCGCATAGCCACAAATAAATGCAACTACCTGGTACAGATAAACATTTTCCAAATCATAAAAGGCAAGGTAAGAACTTAATAAAAATTCAGAAAAAAGAGTCACCCCAGTTCATGCATCTTTTACGTTTCTTCAAGTTCCATTTATTATTAACACAAAATTTTCTACTGACCCCTCAGACTTAATACTTACGACATTAATCAGCGACGTGACATTCCATAAAGCGTAGACACGCGCAAGACCAGCAGAGTGTCTTGGTCCATGACTAAACAGAGCGTTGATTCCAGCGGGAAATGGAAGTAAGATCCCGAGTGGCAGAATAAACAAGAAAAGGAAGACATCGACCAGTGAAACTGAGTACACCTGGAGCATTGTCAGCAAAACTAAGCTAAAATCCCCTAAAAGAAGCATTGATATAACCAGTCCAACAAGATCCTGCAACACATTTTGAGGTGTACCCAGTAAGTAAAGTGATACTAGCAACATGAACCCAAATATTACCAGAGCAAAAGGATAAACCAAAAAGAATACTTCCAACTTCAACACGTAAGAAAAGAATACCTGGTGCCCAACAGGTTTAGTATTATGCATAAGAAAAGAAAGGGCAAAAAGTATCTCTCTTTTCTCTTCAAGCATCTTTAAGCTAGTAAGATCCAAAGTTCCGCTGAAGATCTTCTTCCTCAAACTGATATCACTGCTCCTACGGTTTCCACCAGATAATGAATCTGGTCCTGGAAAACTGGAAGGATCTTCTCCATCAATTGCAGTGCCACTGCAATCGGAAATTTTAACAGGGTTGTAAGTTCACTCGGAGAGAGACCGGGAGGGGGAGAGGGGGTGTTAGAAGGGTCCTTATCAGACGAATAACAGCTTATTTGCACATATCAAATAATTTTCAAAACCAAATTAGCCATGGAATCATAATGCTTATTGCATGGATTATAGAACCATACCGTAAAAGCCTCTCAGTTTGAGGAGCTCTTTCAAATCCTTGCACAGTCAATAGTCCATTGTCTTCTTCAACAGCATATACCAAAAGCCCATACTGACGAAAACCACCAGCTGTAGTTTGGAACCAAGCAAGATCTACATGTATGCCATACACCCTTAAAGCAGGATTGGCAAAAGTTTCCAGCCACTTAAGGAGGGGGCGAAATGTTGATCTTAGGCAACCCCGCCGTACAAGACGTAACTGTGCATTCAAACCAGCTACAAAACGGTACCATGTGGTAGGTGGGACAGCCTATGCAGATAGAAACATTTGAAACCAATAAAAAGAAGTACTAAAAACATATCAGAAAGCAATCGATCCCATGAGGCATTTATTCACTAGTCAAAATCATCCAGGCAATTTATTTAAGATCCTAGGATGAAAGAAACCTTATGCTGCTTCTGCGTAAATAACGTCAAATGATAAATTGATAATAAGTATTTTTAAGACATGACACACCTGACTCATAAGACTCGTGATAATATTATCACTGTGGAGCAAAAAGGGTGCCATGTAACTTCCATCGCCTCCAAATAGCAACGACATTGGAAACCTTTGGAGTAGACGAGGAGGCAGATCACTTCTTTTCTCATCTCCACCGAGGAAGAAGTCTAGATAGGCAAGCATCAGATCAGATGTAGCAGCTACCTAATATGCCAATCAAAAAAGAAAAATTAGTATGTTTTACCCTTGTCATGCACTAACGTGAGACTGTGCCTTAGTCCAGTACAAACTAGCTACACAATACTAATGATAATAAGAGTGGCAATACATGCTGGTGACGCAATAAATACTTACATGGATCTGAATCTGAAATATCAACCTAATTACATGGACAGCTGTGACTCAATCCACATTTTCCCATGTAAGTTTTCCTCATATTTTCCTAATTACATTTTTTCTTCAACAAGAATGAGAAGAACTTACAATAATACCAAAAAGACGACTATCATCAGGTGATTAGGAAAACAACCAACTAAACACGATGACAGGAAATAGCCAAGGACACAGAATTTCTACCAAAAAAAATGAAATCCACAGCTAAGAGCCCACGGGAGCGTCTTTCAGTTCTTCATACATAAAAAAATAACGAGAAAACAACTATATGAAGAAATCAGAAGCCTAAAAATAGCTCTAGGATGGAAACTACAGAAATGAAACAGAAGAGCAGCTACTATGAATATCTACAATCCATCAGGATGCAGGAAAAATGCAGACTAAGCATCATCAAATACAAAAGTGAACTCAAAACACAGCTAAAGAAAATAGGTTCAATAAGGAATCAAGTATTACTAATCATGCCTAACCTTTATCCCTTCATACAGAGCACGAGAACGGCACGAACGTAAACAAGCATGGTCATATTCTGATCGCACGTATTCACGAAGGCGTTGCAACTTAATCCTCCTGCGCCATTGTTGCCATGACCATGAAAGAGGATATGCAAAAATACATAGGAGGCTATATACTGATCCTTCCCACCACTGGTATGACGCAATGGCATTTATCTCATCCACAAAGGTGTTGAAGGCACCCTCATATCTGCAAATTCAGTTTAAAAAGCCAAAAATTCGTTAATCGTCATTAGTGAGCTCAACTACAGAAACATACTAACAAGCACACAAGCAAATCCAAAAGAGAAGACAAAAGCAGGTGTACGTGAGCCGACTATAAATTTAGATTTTAAATAACCCGAGAATCAAACTTACACTATCTCTTTTATTTGATCCGGAGGAGTGTGAGGGAGATGCCAGGGATCACTAAATGTATTTGGACCCAGAAAATACATTCTATGGACATGACTTTGCGACTCTTCCACTCTGTTAGTTTCCAGCACCTGAAACTCAAACAACTATAAGCTCTAAAGAATAATAGAGAAGCAATCTATTTGTATTCCTCAATTTAGTAGTTTTGCAAACAGATGATGATAAAACCCAATAAAAGCATCAGAAACTACCTCATTAAGTGACTCTAGGAATGGAAATGAATTATCTATTTGCGAACCCTGTTGAGTTGGCCCAGGCCCAGGTAGCTCATCAACCCCGACAAATTTCATACGGGCAACACTCAGCACCAAGGCTAACAAAATAAGGAGACCTAAAAGGAGAAGTCCAAACAACCAGGGCCCACCAAATGTGTAAATTAATTCTTCTAAAGCTGTGTAACAATGAGGCATGTGATATCGGTCTGAAAGACACTCATAGGGACAAGGTGTCTCTGTTATGCCACCTGTATTAAGAAAGTAGTGAAACATGAGCGACATACAACCGTCTACCACACACAGAGAGCAACAAGAGAACCGAGACTGTTTGAACTAGAAAATTCCACAAATTAACCACGTGCAACAGAATTCTAATTGCCCTTATTACATGTGTCCTCATGTATCTCCCAATTTGTCACCTTGTCACCTCTGTTAACATTTCTGTCACACATTCTGAATAACAGTAGAAGCACAATACTGATTTAGGAGGCACAAATATGGACATAACAAAAAGAGGCACCATATGTGGTTAAGTTACCATATTGTAGTTTCACAAAACAACAAAGACCTAGCTTGGCTTGGGCATCGATGCAGTTATATCAATTATTTGGCAGTGACAACAAAATTTGGTAGGAAGCACAGACATAGCAAAAAGGAAAACCTATATGGTGAAGACAGTGACACAGATTTAACATCTATTAGCACCAAAATAACCACTAGTGGATCAACTGACAGCACTTGGCCACACAGGGTACATACATTGGTAAGAAAGGAAACATACACAAAGTGCAAAAGTAATTTATATTTGCCTCACAAACTAGTGTTGCATGTGTAGCAACCAAATTTTAAAGGAGGGATATATACACCAAAAAGAAGTAAAAAGAGCAATTTTAAAAAGCTTTCGGAGATCTCCTACAGTCTACACTATATACCTCAAGGACTGATAAGTGTCTATGAAATTTATACACAAAGAAAATGCGTGAGATGTAACATGATGTGGAAATTTAAAATTAACAGAACCCATAATTATCAGAGTACCTCGAACAGAAACATATGTTGCACGCCGAGGGAGCTCGTTTCTTGGGCACGGCTTACAAAGCTCTTTACTAGATCCTGAGACATTTTTGTATGTGCCAACGGGACATTCCTGCAGTTTTATCAGACACATCTCAAGTAAGCAATAAGATTGCCAAGGAAGATCCAAGAACAAATGCAAAAGCAAGCAGTGAATCCTCCTTCCCCTTATAAAAGGTGACAAACTTGTCAAGTATGAACCTTTATTACAATATGTATAAAAAGAAAGATCCAGCAACAACCCAAACCCCGGCCCTCCCCTTTCTCAGAAAATAAAAAGAAATCCCATGTTTTCCTGAGAATATCATGATAGCAAGGCAAAGTATTTTTGTTTTGTTTAATCTTTGATTAGCGGTCTTGCTTTCATTAATAACAAGTTTTAAGAAAGATAACAGCAAATGCTGACATGGAAGACAACCCTGCCTCAAAAGAAGGAAAAGAAGAAAAGACTACAGCAATATCTCAATGAATTATCACGAAGTCAATGGTAGCACCACAATTAGCAGTTTAGCACTATACAAGTACCTCACAAAATGTTCCATAAAGACCTTTAGGGCAGGCTTTCCCTGTAACAGAACCGCTGTCCCCAGCTCTACCTTGCTCTCTGCCCATACCACCACTACAACAGAAGCAGTCCAGATACATAAAGAAAAAATCAATCCATGATCAAATATATGAAGATTTATGAATAAATGGTTATACAAGATAAAAGCATCCGCAAGAATACTTCATGCAACCAGGTTTTCTGCAAATCAAAACTATCAAAGGAGCTTACTAATGACTAATTGCTCCAAAAAAAAAAAAAAGAAGAAAAAAAGATGATGAAGCACCTAACTAAAGCCAAAATTCCACAAACTTGGCAACCATCACAATGAGGGGAGGATTAAAAGGTCTCAAGCTGGGTAAACTTTCCAGTTGCAATCCATCCACCAAACCCAAGAAAAGGAAAGGGGTATTTCATACTTTTTACAGATTTTGGGGGGGGGGGAACCAATGCCCCTGTGGGTCATTACGGATACTCATAGTTGAATGACACACCACTCTATTTCAAAGGGTCATTTATCAATATCTCCAGCTGTAGTTGCTTAGCTCACATAACTGTAGCATTGTTACAGATATGTGAAAATCATCCAACAAAAACTGAAGTTTCTAACAATTTCCCATATAATTTACATGCTCGAAGAAAACATGACTTCTACAAAAGATTTTGTATCAGTTCATCTACTATCTAGGATATCTTAAAACAAACAGAAACATCCAGAGTGAAATGTCAAACATAGATGCAAACAAAGTAAATGCCTTCTGGATGCTGAGACAAACCTTGTAATAATGCTACCGTTCACGGTTGCTACAGGCTGATACATATCTCCAGTGGGGATGTCCGACCAATGGAAGTGAATTCTACCGCCACCGCCACCCCCGCCGCCACCAGTACTACCATGACCCCCAGCACTTGATACAGTACCAGGCCCACCAAGATCCAGATAATGTAGAAACACTAGGATCGTTCCACCAGATCCTCCTCCAAGACTAAGGACCGGATCCACAACATTATCTTCACTCGCAAAGCGTCGCTCAGAACTGTCTCCATCAGCTTCAACTGAACCTTTGACAGATAAACTCACCAATGGATGCTCCAAGGAGCCTAGGACTGAATCAATGACATAAGAAGTATTAAATTCCCACAAGCAGCAATCAGAAAAGCATTCATGTACAGTTTGCAAGCTGCTTCTTGATTTCAGAGAATATAAATCAGCAATAACCCTATTGATAAAACAGGAACATGCCAAATCCGCAATAAGATATCAATTCATCAGGAGGACATTGTCAACAGCATTTTTGCCAATACCGAAGAGAATAAGAAACTGCTCCTACACTTGAAATTGAATGGTAGAAAGATTGAAAATTTTGCTAATTTATGCGGCAGAAAAATTCTACATGCAAAAACATATCCAGTATACGCCAACTCCTTTAGGGTTTGACGGGTGAAGAGGTACACCACCTTACTCCTGTATTGAGAAATACAGGAAGGCTGTTTCCGTACGACTCAAGATGAATTACATTTGATGTCTTGATTTCCAACAACTCCACTAATATAAAGAGGCACCATATGCCCTTGTAAGTAGTATTAAGAACTTTGTTTCTGAAGCAATGTACCTACTTAATGGTTACAAAATTAAACACTGGTATGAATGCATCACATGGAACTGCAGGACTTCAGCTTGAGGAATGGATATACTTAAATTAATGGGGAGATTATGGATACTCGTAGAGTTAAACTTCATTTTGTTTTCCAATGCAAGAGAAAACATTTTGACAACGAAAAGCTTCCTTCATCTCCCGTCTATCCTAGCACCGCCATAAATTCACATATTCGATAGAATTTTGCTCTTTTAGTCCATACTATCCCTGAACTTTATTAACACAACAGTCAAGCTGATAAAAACATAATTTAAATTTCACTTTTCGCCAGACTGTATCAGAGGATGTGGTGGTGCAGGCAGCAAAAATGTTGTAAAAGAAATGATGGTGGTGCTCCATGTGGGGTTAAAAGAGACACCAGAGTTACATTTTTTTTTTTTTTGCCATTCCAGTAACAACAACACTCGATATATTTTAAAGAACCAATTCAAGTCTAAGCTTCACCATATATTTTTACTAATGGTACCCAAAAAAGATTTCCTTGAGGAGACTTTATTCAATATCTGTTTTAAGATATATTAATATCAGCCCAAAAGTTTAATCCAAAAAAATATCTGCCCAAAAGAAGAAAATATTAACCAAACATACCTATCTTTAGAATGTAGCCCTAAACTCACACTAAGAAAATCATCATTCCCTAACGAAAATTACGCACAGGTAGTACATAAGTAAAAATCTGGATAGCAAATATATACTGAGCAGGTCCTCCAAAATAGTAGTCCCATTCAAGCTCCCTAAGAAAATCCTACTTCCTAATCACTAAAGCAAACCTTCCAAAGTACTTAGCAAAATGATTCATTAAGAGGTGAAGCCTAAGAAATAGTAATTTCAAGACCGAAGTTGACAAGCTAAGCATCAGTGAAATTGAAAGTCTTATCACGAAATGAAATAAGCTGAAAATGTGGGAGAGCAGTGTGATCTCCACCCGTGAAACAAAAAATTCATAATTCTAACAGATTTGATCATTAAACTAAACAAATTAGTTTTCCAAGAAATAGTGAGGGGCCAGCTATTCCCAAATCACTCATTTGTTCACCCAAAATATTACCATGTGCAATAATAAAATAAAGCGGTAACATCCTTTTCATAAGGACATTTTGCAGACAAACAGAGGATGTACGTATTTTCTCATCCAAATGGAATGAAAATTCAACTTTCCTCCAAAAAAAATAAAATAAAAAAATAAAGCCGTAATCAGATTTGCAAACCAGCAAAGCCTCACCTAAAATGCCACCACCAGCAATTGCACCAGCTATGCTATCGTTCCCACTTCCGCTACCCAGCTCACAAGGCAAATCAGCATCCCCATAGGGAATACCCCCTTGACTGCAGCTATTGTTGTAGCAACCAATACCACCTTTACCACCGTGCCCCCCGCCACCACCGATCCCCAAATCTGAAACTTCCCCTTGTCCCACACCCCCGGTACAACCTGAAGAGGAATAAATAGCCGGTGTGTCACTTAAATAATCACAAACACAGTCATCTTAAATGCTAAGACTTTGGCAACTTCTGTTCCACAGATATATAAATGAAAAGATACTGTTCTGATAACCCAAAGTTCAAAAACCTACTTCACAACAGAGCTGGGTGATAGAACTCTCCTCAGCAATGCAACCAAAAAAAAGAATCGAATGCAACTTACCCATTCCGGATGAGCTAATTGTTCCAGACGAAAGGACAGAAACAGTTCTTGCTCTATGAAAATGAACAACAGACCCTTTTATAAGGCCTTCAACAAGGATATCTTCGACCCTGCATATCTGCAAAAGAGACAAAGTATAAACAATACTGAAGGATGTAATAATCACTATTGATTATCATGAAACAAAAGACTAGAAAATTCCCACCTGAAGAGTAAAGGATAGTGAAGAGTTCACGTTGCAATCTTCAGGTGGGTGAAGTAGTTCGACAGGACATTCCTGCGTGTCACAGTTCAACTTCGGAGCCCTACCAAGCACCATAATAATTCTAAATCACAGGAGTTTAAACAATAAAAGATAACCAAAAAAAAAAAAAGAAAAGAATTGTTGAAACTTACACTGCTTCAGCTGAAGCATTCTCTAAAGGGCCACGTAACATAGATCCAGGGCCGACCTACACCCAGAAATAGTTTAGATAAAGGAGGCCAACAGATAATCCTATTGTGCAGCCAATTTGAAGAGACTAAATCTCCAAAATCAAATTTGTGGAAATACAACTTCATAACCCAGAAAGATCTCAGAGACCGTACCGATAAACTTTCAAATTCGTACAGACACAAACAACTATAAATATAATGTGGATGTGCAAGACAACCCGCGGGGGAGGGGTTTAGCAAAATCAAGAAGCAAATTTATGAAGCTTTAGATCGACACTATCAAGTGGATACGAGCAACACAATTCCACCATTAGTCACTCTGACAGATAGCATCTGTGTCCCCCAGGAGTTATACTCACAAATTATCCCTCATTTAAGTAATAAGAACAAACAAAACAAATACTTAACCATCGAGTACTTACATGTATACTGTAAAACAAAGACAAAACCAGCCGTTGTGCTTCAATAACATCTCCTGGTCCAGACAAATTCAATAAGCCTTGCCCGTGAACTCCCAGATTAGCATTGGAGTGAATAACAGACGACTCCTGTGAAGCAAGCATAAAGATGAACATGTCAGATGGCTCACACAAACAAACATCCTTTCGTAGGAAGTAGAAAGTTCATCATAGAAGTACCTTAAGAACAATAAGATTACTTGCTTCAAGCATTGATGTTTCAACGTTTTCATCTCCTTCACCATCAATTAGCATCTTGGAGTTCCACATTAGAAACATTTTAACTGACATACGAAGGGCCCCAAAAACCTGAAAAGGGCCACATAGATAGTATTGTCATCTCCAAAAAACATATATATTCAAAAAATAAATAAATAAACCAAACAACTACAGCGATGAACAGAAGGGCAAATCCATAGGAAACAGCAAAGGAAGACTTATTCCAAGTTCCCACTAAACACAGTAGAGGTACCCAATCAAGTAGAAACCCAAGTTTCCTGCGAAAGCTATGGTTACAAATATAACATAATATGTTTTGTTCCATCATGAATACATAATTCCATTGGCTGAATTAGGTAAGAATTACAGGATAAGGAAACTTCCTCACAAGGTAGAGTCCTAAATGTAATTCTAAGACTCCCAGCAAAAAACTAGATGACCTACAAATAACAAAGACGGCAGAGTCTGAAAGACTAACCATTATTGATGCTGCTGCATGGATACCAAAGTATTTGAAGATCTCCGCACTTAATAGTGTAAAATAACAAACAAGAACCATTCACACCAAATATATGCAGCTAAATACAGGTGTAGATATAGGCTATGTACAAATTCCTAGGAAAGCACAAATCTGGTTACGTCAAAATATCATGACTAAAAACAGAGGATAAAACAAACAAATCTGAAGCTGACAAATTCGTAAAGGTAAAACATTCACAGGAAAATCCCCAAATATCCCGCACCTGAATAACAGAGTCACTCATTAACAGTTCTTCTGCCAACAATTCAAACTCTGACATAGAGAAGCGTGCCAATCCAAAGCTTAAAATACTGCCAGACAGGAGGCTAATTTGCCCTTGGACCTGATAATCGAACACAAAAAGCACATAAGAAAATTTGAAAAATTGGAAGTTCCAACACACATAAAGCAGGTGAAAATGGAACTGCTCCTTGCATGAATTGTCGCAAAATAAATGAAGTGGCAATACTAAATACACATAGTAGAGCAAACGTAAGCACATCCCATGTATAACAATGCAAACATTAGCACATCCAAATCCGTTTAATCAGTATTTGGCATAACAAATCCTAAGGAGCGAGTCACCATTTAAACATGGAAGTGAGGCATGGCTGCAAATCCCAAAATCCAGTTAGAACAATCGAATGGGACAAAATCTCCGAGAATGGAGAGAACGATAATTAAAACTCATATTCAAGAGGGGCAGAATACTGATGAAGTTACTCCTATCAGTTGCCTAGCCAGAAGCTAAAGACAGGGATGCCACACAGCCAAATAATTAATTTACTTAGGAGCGGGACTAAACGAGTATTAGGGAAGTTGACATCATTCTTATTGAAAGGTCTACATGTTGAAGTTTCAAATGACAATTTAATCTAACTATCGATTCCGGAGGTACTCAAGAAACAACATCTCCTCTGCAAGTTCAATAGTAAATAAATAACAGATCAATAGACAATTCTGGGCCAAGGGGATATGAGCCCAATTAGCCTCTCTAAGAAATTAAAATCGTTGTAACAGGTGGCAAACATTTAGGGCCTAACGTGATCTCAAATTTATCAAACTCATTATGAAGGACTGCCACAAAAGCTAGCCAACATGCCTCAATATGGATAATAAGTTTCAACTGCATGCAAAGTTAGGTAAGAAGAATATTGACCTGAACACGACTCCACAACAAGGGTACAGAAGCCTTGGCCCGATTCTTTATGTAAACATTTGTCAGAAAAGGTTGGGGAAAATCTAACAAAAGCGTGTCAGTAACGGTGGTTTTGTTGTGATTGCTAATAGTAAGACTGCGAGGAACAGCATCATAAACAGTTCCAGCAGCACCAGCATTTTCTTGACAGCCACGACTGCTTCCACCTTCAGAGGAAAAAAGTATATATCAATATATATTAGTACATAATTACAGTATTACACATCACAGTTTGAAGAGAACAACCAGCAATAGTTCTTGTTTAGTGTGCAGCCTCTGGAACTAGAGAAAACTTTATCTACTAGTCTCCCATTCGGATGATATCCCGATCAGGGTCATTTGTGCATAAAACCATGAATTAAATACTAGAAGAACAAAAAATTTGGCTAGAGCACATGTGAAGAAACCACAAAAGACCAAGACTGTCACCAAACTAGAGGACTATAAACTTCCAATAAAGAGTTCTGAAATGGAGATTACTTAGTGTCAATCCATCAAGCTGCACAATATTTTTCCTAGCCTTGCAATCTAAATGATTGTAGAATAAAAAATCAAAAGGATAATGTAAAAGCTTCTCCTATTACCTTTTTTTTTATATAACACCCCGATTTCAAACTGAATCAATAAAAACCCATCAGTGGTTCAACCACATAACGCGCCACTACTGGACGTTCTAGCCACCCACCAATAGTCTGGGGTCCAAAAATTTACACAAGTAGTATCAAACATTAAAAAAAAAAAAACAAGAAAGGGAAGCAAACACTAAACGATATGCTACATCCTGGAACTGAATAACACATGAAAGACCCTCAATTCTAAAATTCAGTGAGTCAACAACAATCAAGAACAACAAACATTCGAGCTGTTAACCTATTAGTACGCTATTTTCCGAAGATGCAATCTCTCACGATGCTGCTAATAACAGTCACATCAACTACTTTGCAAAGGATAGACAAAACAAATTATCAAAAGCAGAATATCAAATTATAACTGAATAGTCATTGTTTTCATAACAAATCCTTACCATGGGCATAAATTTGGGGATCCTCATGGCGGCTAAAAACTTCAAGAGAAATTCTTCCGCCACCTCCACCGGCAAATCCAGCACCTCCACAGGCACTTATGTAACCACTTCCAATCCTGTACTTAACCAAAAGCCACAATTTAAATTGCAAGCATATGGTCACAGGGTTCTTAAATGCTCTAGGTCAACAAAGCATTATATAAGATGCATTAGCAGGCAAGAAACTATCATTTTTTATTTTTCACACACACCATAAAATATAAACATACACCGCCTAGGTAATCACAGTCACGTAACCCTAATCAAATCCACAGGACTGAAGTATGCCTTTTGAACTTATTACTGAGAATAGCGCCAGATAATTGTAATGTACTACAATACATAAAGAATGTCACCAGAGAAACATTGACTGAAAATTATCTAAAAAAAGAGATAACTCCAACAAAAGTTTAAAGAGAACATAAATCTAGGATCAGGGAACCTAAAGAGCAGGCTGAAAGACATATATGTATCTGCACTGGTGAATGCAAAGCAGAGGCGCATAAAATCCGCTATACACAACTCCAAACCACAAAACAAATCCCAAACATAGAATAACTAAAACAAGCTCCTTAACCAAGCCTTTACCAATTCTTAGCTATCAAAACTATCAATAAATTTAAAGTACCAAGCCATCAATTTCGAAAAAATGCCCCAAAATTTTATTCATTTATTTATTTATGAAAAAGAGAGGATGAATGCAACAGCGAAAGAAAATGAAGATGACAGAAGATTTTATTGAAGAGGACTGCAACCAAAGGTATCAAGTCCATAACTCATTAGAAAAATTCAAAGAAAGATAACACTTCTCGACCAGCTTCGATCACTTGATATCAGCAGATACCATTCAGATACTCTTTGATTCAATAAAAACAAAAACTTACACCAGGCCATTTATGAAAGTGCAGGCGTGTATAGATTCAAATGTAAAACAGAAAGTTAAAGCAAACAAACTTCCCTTTGCATACACACATTAAACAAACCAGAGGAATTAAAAGGAATTATAGTTGCTAGCCAAATTAGTAAAAACAATTCAATTTTTTGCTTTAATGAAAAGTAATAAAATCAACAGCAGATGCAACTCACATTTTGGGACCCTTAATATAAATGCTGCCACCAGAACCACCACCACCTTTGCTTCCACCGTCACCACCATCAGCCAGCAAGCTGCCGTTTACTTCTAGAACATTGCCGGCTGTGAACAATATCTTTCCACCTCCACCCCCTCCATAATCAACCTCCTTGCTAGTAGTCCCACCTTTGCTCCCATAGCTGCAGGGCATCTCCAAGGATGCCCAGCCATAAGGATCCCCACCCCACACGTCCTCAGGAAGCTTCTTCTCATCCATTAAACAACCGGCTCCTCTGCCCCCATAACCCCCACCAGCACCCTCAACCCCCTGTGGTGTCCCAGTGGTCTGAGCAGGTGGATCACCGGCCAACCCAGTCGTATTCACCACAGAGCCATTACTAAAAGTAACATTATTCGCAGTCAATATAAATCCTCCAGCAAAGATGGTGGAATTTTCACCCAAATAGAAGTTGCCAGTCATATTTATAGTCAGCTCACAACCGGAAAACGAGCAATTAACTGTAACATTGGGGAGGATATAAAAATTTCCCTTCCCTTGTATATACACATTCTTACTAATATTCAAATTGGAAACTATCTTGCAAGTAGTATCCAAGGAACCAACACCTCCGAGGTCCGTTTCGCAGCTCACCGACGGCGGGTGGGGCGGAGGCGGAGGCGGCGCCGGAGGTGAGTAATCCTGATGGTAGAGCATCAAATCGGAGTCATCACCGAAGTCAAAATCAGAAGCATCTCCCCCACCTCCCTCAACTATAGCACCAAAACAGTTGGAAGGATTTGAGATTAAACTTAAACCTAAGAGTAAAACTAAAGAAAGCCTAGAAATGAAGAACAAATGCGAAGCCATGGACTGGGGATATGAATACTCATCACACAGTACGGCTCAACTTCGGATTGAAGAAAATGGATTGCATCGGCGACATGATTGTGAAGAAACTCAGAGCAAGTTAAACACGTAAGTATCAGAATCAGTAGCTCCAATATTGTGTGTGTGGCTGTGTGAGAGAGAGAAAGAGAGGGGTTTTGGGAGATGGAAAGCCCTAGAAGGGTTCTGGGAAGAAGGAGAAATAGGAATGGGGAAGAGAGGGAGGAAGAGTAGTAGTATTAAGGCAGTGTTTGGTTGATGTTTAATTGGGGGGATTATTATTTTAGTATTGATTAATGTTATTACAGTGAGATTATTATTATTATTATTATTATTATTAGTATTAGTATTAAGATTAGATTAATGATGATTGATGATGGTAAAAGCTTAGGGAAGAACAGATGTCAATAACGGAGTACACTTGTTGGGATTTTGGTGTTCTTCTAACTTGTTTAACTTTGACGATAATGTGAAAGAAGAAAGCAGAAGAAAAGGATGGGGAAGTGGAGAACGTGGAAGTTGGTATAGTTTTTTTTTTTTTTTTCAGAAATAAAAATTAAATAAATAAAATAATTACATTGATGCATATTGGCAAACTCCTGTTTTTGTCTTAACATTTTTGCGGGGTTTTGTTCGAATTTTTTGGGATGTAGAAATAAGAATAAATTAAAACATCGGATACTCTAAATATAGTATTTTGAAATTCAGACTTTTTATCCATTCGATAGATTCATCTCAAAAACCATAATATTTATATATATATATATATTTTTAATCACAACTAAAGCCATATATGTATGTAATAACAACAACTTGTGATCTTAACGTTTTGTCAAACAAATTGATCTCCTAACATAGAAGAAGATTCTTTTAAGCAAAATTCTAACATTTCATCATCATCAAGAGAAAAAGAAACCCTATTCACCAAAAGGGAAAAAAGAGAGATCCTTTTACATGAAATTAGGCAAGTTTTTATATGTATCGTTTGTACATTATTGCAAGGATAATGTGAACAATTAGAGAATAATTGGAAGGAAATAAAAAATACTTTTAACTGGGTGCTTTACTTTTTTTTTATTTATTATTATTAGTCTCATTTTGGAATGAGAAATAGGAAACCCAAATAGGTTACTCCCTCCGTCTCATAATTATTGTCCACTTTGGCCAAAAAATTTTGTCCTAAAATTATTGTCCAATTTGACTTTTTATAGATCAAATTACACATTTATCCTTAGTAAAAAACATTATTCATAAAATCTTAGTGGTTAAAAAATTATTTATGTAGGGGTATATTCAGTTGTTTAAGGTAAAATATAGTTAAGTTTGACCAAAAATAAAATCTTTCATTTTAGTAAAACTGAACAATAATTATGGGACGGAGGGAGTATAATTTTGAGTCACTCTAAGAAAATTGCATTGCCATGTCCAAAAACTTTTCAAATAAAAAGAAAGAAAGATATATTCTATGCCTTGAGAATTGTGACAAGGGAAAGAAAAGAATCAAGTATTTCATTAAGAAAACAAGAGATAAAGAAAAAATCCACACAGCTTATCACTTGACAGTTGATACTTCACAGGTAAATCTATACTTGGCACGGCATGGGGCATTTCATGAACTTCTAGGCTCTTGCACTTTGAAGCAAGGGAGTGTTGTAGCCCTGACATGGGAACAGCGAATCCCCGAATCCACTCACTCGTTGCGAACCTCTGGCTTGCTCACAAATGATTCGAAATGCTATACGACTTGAGCCCTATTTTGTTAGCTGGTACATTGGTGAAGCTGAAACTACCCTTGCATACCTGACAAGTGAGAGGGGAATAAGAGAATTGCATCGAAGAAAAATGCTGCTAAGAGTGCATAATACAAAAATATACATAAAGATTGAATAGCATCCCCTATCTTTGCCCCTTTAACAGTGTCAAAGTAATGTACAGTCGAAATTGCAAAGAAGAGTAATCATTAAGTAAATTAGTTGGCCCGATGATGAAGATATCTATAAATGTAGTAACCAGAAAAGATACAAAGGAGTAACATTTGAAATTTGACAAGAATGAAAAACATCATCGTTAAGATTAAAGAAGTGTAACAAAGTGCAGATGCAGTTGGAGAAAAAGTACATAAAAGCAACTCCTCAAAAACTAGCCTTATAGTTGACACTTAAAACGGAAGAGCGGGTGGGATGCAACAAGTGAGGGAATTGCATCCAAGACACCTCAGATCCCTAGTCGAGACCTCATTGGTGACAGAAAACTAAAGAAGCAACAAGGAGAAGGTTACCTTGCAATTTTAATCCTTATTTAAGACCTTGGGGACTTTGATATAAGGGTCTTCATAGCTTGGGATAGCTGTTATTATTCCTTCCCTGTAGATAAAATTTGATTTGCTCAGTTGATTATTGATGATTCAGTACATATCAAACCCATAATCTTAATACTAACCGGTTCTCAAAAATTTCAGGCAGATCGTTACGTAAATTGTCTCCCTCAGTATCTGCAGATTACGCAAAATTTTACAACAATTTAATCAAACACAATGCATTTCAAAACCTAGTTGAAAAGGAAGAGTAGCTATTGATATTTCAGGAACAGACACAAGCATGCTAGTCTTTTATGCCTATGTAGAAATCACTCCTATTGCAAGTGGAATAAAGTAAACAAGCAATTACTAATTAGCTTAGTTCTTGCGTCTCAGGACAAATGAATCTCAAAGAACCAAAATTTTCCCAATGCAATCTTATTTATGCATCATCATATCTGCATTCAGTTTGATGCAAACACCAAACTGCATTCAGATAGAGATTACTAATTCTGTAGTTACTTTCTTGATCAATCATCTCGACAAGAATAAAGTACAAGAATGCTGCAACTAAAACAGATGGTGCAATGACTTTAACTTTCCAAATCTCTGGTTCCCCATTAAGTGCGAACATAATAAAAAATGTCTTAAACTGGATAAACATTATTGCACCTATTTTACAAGTTAAAATGGCAGGGGAAAAAATAGAAAAAAAAGGGAAAAAGAGAGTATTTATCTAAGCAAAGTAAGCTACCTGCCCTTATTGCGGGTTCAAAACTTTCAAGATCAACTGCTTGTAATTGCCCAAACCTGTTTGTCATAAAGTCCCAAAGAGAATGTCAGTAACCCATTCTACAATTCGGACTCTAAACCAAAAATCCTAAGTACATTTCAAATTCAAGCAGAAACAATTACACAGAGGACAAGAGAAGGTGTGCATACCAATCTACCACTTGTCTGATTTTGGGAGCGAATTCTTCCACCTACAGACACCCAAAAAAAAAAGCCCACAAAAATGGTTCCTCGTCAAAAAAAAAAAAAAAAATGCTTCAAAAGACAGGCACGTTAAAAATTGGTCACAGAAACAATAACAAAGTTTCATGAAGATAAATGGTACCTCATCTGGGGTGAGAGATATACGGGCAGTTTCAGCCAACTTTGGAAGATTAGGTGGCTCAAGACTGGATTTTGTGGTGGAGTAATTCCGGGTTTTTGGATTCTTGTATTGCACAAACGATCTCTTCACTGCAGGAAGAGGGGTTCCTATGAAACCGAACAAGAAGCATGATGAAGTATGAGAAGCTAGGGGTGCACGATGAGTTAGCAAAAGCAATGCTCTGTTCGCCATTGCTCTGATCTCTTTTACTCGCAGCAAAAATCCGCACAAATTTGTTTAAGAAATGGCTGAAGACTCAGACAAACTAGAAGCCTTACTGGGCTAAATTTTAATCCATATATGTAGTTTGGCCCATTTAACATCCTTATTGTCATGCAGATCGGGTTAGGAAAACGGGTTAGACGACTTCGGGTAATTTTTCAAGTTATCAATTAGGGTGATCAAACGGCATCGTTCAGCTTTAATTGGGGACCAAGCTTCTGAGGTAGTTTCCTGGAAATTGCTTCCAACGCAAACGTCCAAAACGTACGAAGTAGCAGCTGTCCAATGCCGTTGCTTTGTCTTTTTCTTCACCTTACAATTGCTGAGCGGTTAGCTAAATTAAAGGATTAAGAGGAATCTCATCTGTTTTATATATGTACCGAGAGTTTGATGAAGGGGATTATGAAATGAATTTCTTCTTGTTTCAGTTTCCTTTCTACTCCATTTTCTTCCCCAGAATTCTTTCTTTCTCATCTTCCTCTCTGCTTAACTCATCTCTCCCAAGTCTGAAGTCTTAATCGGTTTTCTGTTTTCGGGTTATAAGGGCGTTTATACCATCACACTTGGTATCCGAGCAGGTTGATCTTCCGGACAGTGTGAAAATGGCTGAAACTAGATCTAAAACTCAACAGTTGGAGGAACATGCAAAAAAACAGGATCTTCAAATGGTTGAGATAAACGAATGGAGAAGATTGATGGAAAAGCAAGTTAGTGATGGTCAAACGAGTATGGAGGAAAAAATCAGCAACTGGGGAACACAGTTGGAAACAAAAATTGATCATCAGGCACAACAGTTCGTGAATCTTAGCAACCAGTTGTCGAGCCTTTTGCAGATCTGGCAGAAGGATGGAAACAAGGGAGCTCTACACAATGAGAAATCGCCTCTGCTGCCAAATCCTACAGGAGTATCCAGAACCGACTTAGAGGGTGAGTCTCCTAGCCCTTGGAGAGACAAGAATGGTAAGAATTCATGGCTTAATCAACCAAGACTGGAACTTATTAATTTTTGTGGTGATACCCCTCGTGATTGGCTGAGAAAATGTGATAAATACTTTAGCATTTATAAGGTTCCTGGTACTGATAGAATGGATGTTATTGAACTATATTTGGAAGGAAAGCTGATTTGTGGTACCAAAGTCTGAAAAGAGTTAAAGGGGGGCTTACTTGGCTTGAATTTGAGAGAGAATTGGTGAAAAGGTTCGGTGAAAAAGGAGGAATGAATGAAATAGAGGAGTTCAATAAGTTACAACAAACAGGAACTGTGATAGAATATCATGAGAAATTTGAAGAGTTAAAATCTTTAGTCTTGTGTGGGGATCCTCGTTTAACTGAAGCTTACTTCATTTCCAGTTTTATCAGTGGGTTAAGAGAAGAGTTGAAACCAATGGTTAGATTGTTAGAACCTCCCACGCTTTTAAGAGCTTTTGAAATTGCTCAAGTGCAAGAGAAGACTTTGGAATTTACTGTTAAAGAGATGTTGGCCAAAAACCGTAATCAAAGTACTTCTTTTAAACCCTACCATCCTAATGGAAAGACCATCAACAGAAGTCACTTGAGTAATTCTGGGGCTAGAAGGGCTGGAAATGACCACTTTAAGAGAATTGCACCCCAAGAAATTCAGTATAGGCGCAATAATAACTTATGCTGGAAATGTGGTGAGAAATGGGGACCGGGTCACATATGTAAGCTTCAACAGATTAATTTTATTGCCGCAGAAGAGAATGATGATTTAGGGGATCTTGATTGGTTACAAATAGAACCGAAAATGATGCTATCACGTAACTCACCAAGACCGATCCCCTACTTGCAATTCCCCAGTGTGAAGACTGTTTCTCTAAGAATGATGAAGACAGCAGGATTATTGTTCTTGTTGGTTACATTGGCAAGGTAGCTCTAAAGATCTTGATAGATACAGGAGCAGCCAAAAGTTTCCTGAGTAGCAAGTTGGCTCTTAAACTGGGCTTAGCACGAAAGAGAGTTAAACCTTTTATGGTATCAGTGGCTGATGGATACAGAATTACAAATGATCAAATATGTCCCGACGCTCAGTGGAACATTCAACAGTATCACTTTAAGTTTGACTTGAGGTTGCTAGAACTTGGGAACTGGGATTTAGTCCTAGGAACTGATTGGATGACCCATTTCAGCCCTATATTGTTTGAGTATGGGGCTTTCTCCATACAGCTGCACAGAAGGGGGGAGGTATTCATTCTTAAAGGCCAATCTATAGATGAATTTGACAAGCAGGAAGCTGAATACAAAAGGAGTTTGTATCATAAAAGGAGAGCAGAATATGAAATTTTGAAAGAAGTCCAAATGGAGGAAAGGAGGAGAATCGTTAACCAGTTAAAGCGACAAAGAGAGCAGCACTACAATAGGAGTGAATTTGAAAATGTCGGAATCTTAAGTGCCGTTAATATTGCAGCCATACCAGTGGAAATCCTGGAAATCATAGATGCCTTTCCAGAAATTTTCAAAGAACCAACTTCTTTACCTCCTGTTAGGGGTATTGATCATCAAATCTGCTTGAAACCGGATGCTGTACCCTTTAAGCTGAAGCCCTACCGGTACCCTCATGCACACAAAGATGAGATAGAAGCTCAAGTGGAGGATATGCTAAGTAAGGGAATAGTACAGGAAAGCAACAGTCCCTATGCTTCACCTGTTTTACTAGTTCCCAAAAAGGAGAAGGAATGGAGGCTTTGCATTGATTACCGGCGTCTGAATGCCTTAACTATTAAGAGTAGGTACCCTATTCCAGTAATAGAAGAATTACTTGACGAACTGAAAGGCGCTAAATACTTTTCTAAGATTGATTTGCGAGCAGGATATCATCAAATCAGAGTTAAGACAGAAGATGTGCCAAAAACTGCATTTCAGACACACCATGGACATTTTGAATACCTGGTTATGTCCTTTGGTCTTACTAATGCTCCTGCCACTTTCCAAGCTTTAATGAATCAAGTCTTTAAACCTTACATCCGTAAGTTCGTATTGGTTTTCTTTGATGATATACTCATTTACAGCCTCACTTTGCAAGACCATGTTATTCACCTCACTGTGGTAATGGAAGTGTAGAAAGAGCATGAATTGTTTGCTAAGAGGAGCAAATGCTCCTTTGCTCAGAATGCCATTGAATACCTAGGCCATGTAATCTCAGAAGCCGGGGTAGATATGGATACAAGCAAGGTGGAGAGTATCCAAGCCTGGGCTAGCCCTACCAACATTAAGCAACTCAGGGGGTTTCTGGGGCTTGCTGGATATTACAGGCGTTTTGTAAAAGACTTTGGTGTTTTGAGTAAACCACTTACTAATTTACTCAAAAAAGATGCCTTCTAGTGGAACCAAGAAGCAGAAGGGGCCTTCCAAATCTTAAAGAAAGCCTTGATGAATGCTCCTGTTCTACAGTTACCTGATTTCAGTTTGCCCTTCACAGTGGAGACTGATGCCTGTGATACAGGTATGGGAGCCGTGTTGATGCAGCAAGGGAGACCTATTACTTACCTCAGTAGAGCTTTCTCTCTTAGAAATCAAGGATTGTCTATCTATGAGAAGGAGCTTCTAGCAGTAGTGATGTCTATCAGCAAATGGAAACACTATCTCCAAGGGCATCACTTTATTATAAAAACTGACCATCAAGCATTGAAGTATCTCCTTGAGCAAAAACTCACAACTCCGATGCAGCATAAATGGTTAACCAAACTGCTAGGATTGGATTATGAGATCCAATATAAGAAAGGGAAGGAGAACGTTGCAACTGATTCACTATCCAGACTTCCAAATGAAGCTAGCCGGGAAGAAGAACTCATTGCTATTTCTAGTGTTCAACCTGTTTGGGTGCAGCAAATAGAGAGCAGTTATATAGGAGATGATTCCACGCAGAAACTCATAGCATCAGTAGCAATGAGTCCATAAAACCATCCAGAAGTACAATTGGTTAATGGTATTCTCAAATGCAATGGGAAGATTTATGTCGGGAAGAGTGCTGACATCAGAAAAATGTTGATGGAAACCTTTCATTCCACTCCACTTGGAGGACATTCAGGACAGAAGGCAACTTACCAGAGGCTGAACTCTACTTTCACTTGGAAGGAAATGAGGAAGGAAGTGGAAGAGTTCGTGAGACAGTGTCAGGTTTGCCAAATGCACAAGTCTGAACATGTGCCCTATCCCGGGTTGTTGCAACCACTAAAAATACCACAGGAAGCTTGGAAGGAGATTTCGATGGATTTTGTTGAGAAATTGCCCCCGTCAAGAGAAGGTTACACTTCCATCTTAGTAGTGGTGGACCGGTTAACAAAATATGGTCATTTTATTCCTCTCAAACACCCTTTCACTGCCAAAACGGTTGCCGAGATCTTCTTCAAAGAAATATTCAGACTTCATGGAGCTCCCAACTCAATTGTCAGCGATAGAGATCCTGTGTTCACTAGCCATTTCTGGCAAACGTTATTCAAAACTATGGGCATTACATTGAGCATGAGCAGTGCTTACCACCCTCAAAGCGATGGACAAACAGAAAGACTTAACCAGTGTCTTGAATCATACTTAAGATGCTTTTGCAGCCAAAATCCTAGTTCCTGGACTTCCTGGGTGAGCTTAGCGGAATGGTGGTACAACACCTCGTTCCAGTCCAGTGCCAAGATGACTCCATTTGAGGCTTTATATGGAACCAAACCAACTAGCATACCCATGGGACCTTATACCTCAGTTTTGATTCCAGCTGTGGAGAACATGCTGGAAAAAAGGGGTGAAGTTCTGAGAACCTTGAAAGATAATCTGGAAAGAGCTCAATTCCGTATGAAGTTTTACGCAGACAACCATAGGACAAAAAGAACTCTCAATGTTGGGGACTGGGTATACGTGAAACTCCAGCCATATAGGCAGAATACCGTTGGATTCAGGTTGTCTCTGAAACTGAGCATCAAGTACTTCGGCCCTTTTGAGATATTGGAAAAGATTGGAAATGTTGCTTATAAATTACAGTTGCCTGCTCATTCAAGAGTCCACCTGGTCTTCCATGTATCCCTTCTCAAAAAATTTGTGGGAACTAAACCAGTCACTCCAACAGAATTACCTGACTTGGATGATCCTGAATATACCTCTCTGGTTCCAGAAGCAATTTTGCAGAGAAGAATGGTGATTAGAGGAAACAAAGAAATTGTCCAGTGGTTGATCAAGTGGAAGCACATGGGAGAGGAAGATTCTTCTTGGGAAGATTGCTCATTCATCAAGAATCAGTTTCCAGCATTTCAGACTTGAGGACAAGTCTGATTTCAGACGGTGGCAATGTCATGCAGATCGGGTTAGGAAAACGGGTTAGACGACTTCGGGTAATTTTTCAAGTTATCAATTAGGGTGATCAAACGGCATCGTTCAGCTTTAATTGGGGACCAAGCTTCTGAGGCAGTTTCCTGGAAATTGCTTCCAACGCAAACGTCCAAAACGTACGAAGTAGCAGCTGTCCAATGCCGTTGCTTTGTCTTTTTCTTCACCTTACAATTGCTGAGCGGTTAGCTAAATTAAAGGATTAAGAGGAATCTCCTCTGTTTTATATATGTACCGAGAGTTTGATGAAGGGGATTATGAAATGAATTTCTTCTTGTTTCAGTTTCCTTTCTACTCCATTTTCTTCCCCAGAATTCTTTCTTTCTCATCTTCCTCTCTGCTTAACTCATCTCTCCCAAGTCTGAAGTTTTAATCGGTTTTCTGTTTTCGGGTTATAAGGGCGTTTATACCATCACACTTATCGTAAACTGGAGTATTATTATAATCAAATAAAAATAAATTTTGAACTTTTATATAGAAAAAGTGCAAATTATCAGAAAATCCCTGGTAGAGAGTAGCATCTATCACAAATTGACTAAACTATCCTAAACTAGATCTTCACTGAGTTAGCAAATTGAAATTCATATTTACAAAATGCCTACCAAGGGAAACAAACCTAAACTTCGAATAAACATTTACAGGCTGAGCTGTTTCCTCGTGGGAAGGAGCCGAGAGCTCTTTAAAGACGAGGGGTTATTTGATGATGGTAGAGCAACCAAGTCATCAGAATGGTGATATATTAATCTTTGTTGAGATCTATAACACCGTCTTCTTCAGCACTGCTCCTGCTATGCAATGCCGGTGAAGTTGACGAAGGTATCTCTTGATTCTCAATGGAGGATATGTTAGCCAAGTTTTCGCTAGCACTTTCAGGCAACGATGATGGCAATGTGCTGGAAAGGATCTCTGTCTCTGGATGCGTTATTAGTGCCAAATTCTGGGTGCCCTCTTTTTGGAGCAAGCAAGCTGGCGAAGCATTATTTGCTTCTTTTTCAGGTGAGGAGAGACATACCACTGTAGGTGAACAATCTGTTTCGGGCATGGAAGCAGTAGCCACAACAGGTGAAATGGAGCAACCATCTGGCTCATTAGTTTTCCCAGTTCCATCTTTCCCGCCACCTACAATGTGGTCACGGAATTAAGTATGTGCCATGACAGAAATCTAGGTTATGAAAAGATTTTACAAATCAATTGTACACACCTGTGTTGGAGCTTGGTGCAGAAGGTGTGCTTGCATTTGAACCTATAAATGGGCTTCCAGTTCCCTTTTTCATCTTCAACTGCAATTCAAAACAGAAACTGAGGTTCAGAAGAAAAAAATAGTAATAATCCATCTGCAAGCAGAACATTTTATGCAGTGGATAATTTTTCCTTCCACCATTGTTTTTTTCCAAATATGATATCATAGTGCTCAACTAGAAGCTATGACGAGTGGATGATAAACGGTGAACCTAAAAACGATCTGAAGCAGCAATATCACACAAATATCTCTATGTTAAAGCAAGAAAGTTTTGAGCGGGTATCTCATTCTTTTGCCAGATTTCAATTGCAATTCATATAATAGTTACGAAAGTTACAATATTAAAAAGATGTTATGCTTACCTTAACATTTTCCTCACAGTATTTAATCACAACAGAAAGACTTGGGCAATATCCATGCAGAAGTGTGAAGGCCCACAAGAGAAGCTTCCTTGATGTATTCATGTCAAGAATGTCTACCCCATCTATACCAGGCTGGACATATGTTTCTGTTGCTAATTGAGATGGCACCGTATAAAGGTTTATACCAGATGGTAACAAAGCACAAGATGTGTCCTTGTAGAAGTTATAAGAAGATCTAAGCAAAATGGCAGCAGTTTCCAGGTCTTCATCTGAAGCTCTCTTGACAATCACATTCTTGATCTTAGACAATGAAGGGTTCCATTTCATTTCAAGACTATTCAGATGTTCTAGGTCCTCGGCTGATGAACTCCATAATTCATCTGATTGAAGATCTACACAGAGTAACTGTATGTTTTCTGATCCAACACCTAATAAACCTGGAACATGGAGCTCACTGGAAAGTCTAGAATGCAACGGTGTTATCAAAGCCATGCTGATTACTAGAGATCTACACCAAGCAACGCAAACATTCTTATAAACTTTAGCACAGTTGCTATTGGACAACTTTGGGTTCTTCAACCGCTTCCTGATTTTCTCATTTATACCCTCAAGTGCCTCAACCTTGACATCTCTCTCTAAGGACTGGATGTATTGATAGAGATATCTGCAGCAAATTTTAAACAAAACATAAATACATGTCTCTTGCTGATTAAGACAAGTATCAATGAAGCATGTTGACTTTATGTTCATCTGAAGAAAGCAATCAGCAGGCTGCAGAAGGACATTTCAAAAGGTTTCTACACTCTTAAAAGTAGGGTAAAGGTAGCCAAATAAACCAACAATGAAGTTACCCATATAAGTAGGCTTCTGTCAGTTCTGGGGTCTTAATATCAGGCAAGCTGCAAATATCCGACCACAAGTTCACCTGTTCCAGGAACAAAGAGAAAATTTTCTCCAGAAGATGCTCATCGGCACTATTAACAGCAGTATCAGAGCTAGAGCGAGATTGATTGATAGACTTTATTAAAGTCCTGACATATCTCCCCAGGGCAACAGGAACAATATCTTCTAGACACAGAGAGAACTGCAATGACAGTTGAGGGTAATATATGTCATATTCATATATTTCCCCAATTAGGATGAACAAGGAAGAAAAGAAGCAAACAAAAAAACTCAACAGGGAAAGCCACATATATGTATACCCTCTTGTCCGTTCGAAGCGAACTATATGCCCGATCCAAAGTTGGCAAGTCACCAGTTTCCTCCAACAATTGCAAATAGAATAATATGTACTTCCTGATGCAAGTAATAAATTTTCGTGAACTTTCCGCTAGGTTAACTTCCAGTGTTTTTTTATTGCTGGACAGACTCGGTGCTTTGCGCCTGCAGATAGAAAAAGACACGAACAAATATGTAAAGGCTTGGAAGAGAAAATGACATTTTGCAGTTTCTCTGCAGATTGCTTCATCATATATACGAGATAAGTCTTAAGGGAATCTCACAGTATTCAAATCCTATGATAAAGGAGACCTCCTCTGTCTTAAGCGAATCTCACAGTATTCAAATCCTATGATAAAAGAGACCTCCTCTGAGTTTAAATTTCTCATTGTCATATTCAATCACTATGAGTAGGATACAGATTTGTGCTTACATCAAGAATTGATTACTTAAGTTCACTCCCTTATGAACTCCCTCAATTGGACACGTGAAATGAGAATCGGAATGCATATTCAAACAGTAATTTAAATACAAAATACGACAGAGAAGCCAAACTATACGCAATCTCTTACCTTCCTTTCTTGACAGTACTGTCAATTTCCCACATGTTAATTGTAAAGGAAGAACGAGATGACTTAAAGCAGAAGGACAACTCCTCCTTCGCCTTCTCCAGATCTCCGCTCTCCCCTCTTTGATAAAACCCTTGAGCAAGCATATATCTAGCTTTATGAAAATGTTTGAGTTCTCCTTCCACACAAATTTCAAGCGCAGCAAGGCAATCATTGTAAAGCAAATGCCACACCTCTTCCAACTTAGACATATTCACCAAGGAACAAGTGGAGTTGCCATCTGCACTTCTTTCATCAGCACTCGTTCTTGATTGTGAAATTTCATGGTCAATTTCATCAAGAATTCTCATGACAGTCAGCTTTGTGGACTCCATATATGAGTATGATGCAACCATCTAAAATAATCCCATAGCCATTGTCAATTGTAATACGCAAACTCATACAAACTTGTGCATAGATAGAATACAGGAACTGAATCTGAGACAACTACAAGATGATATGCAGCAATAAGTGGATCCAAAAAGTATTGCATGCTTAAATTATAGGCAGTATAAATGAATTGGAAAACACCGAGTAAACAATATGTTTTGTTGATGCTACCTTCATGGCTTTGGGATCATGTTTCCCACATTTCGAGAGAAGCTTCAGACGAGAAGCATGCATTCTGTAGAAAGGATCCACAGCCGACGAATTCAAAGCAATAGCCTTTGCGTAGTATGAAAAAGACAAGTCCTTCGAGTAGCTAAGCTTCTCACAGAGTTTACCCAAATAAAATGCATGAGACCAGTCTTCCCTGTAGACATAAATTTTGTGAGATTCAACAATTTAAGGCTAAAATATCTCAATAACATGGATGAGAAAATGTGTACTTATGTTCAAACGCCTTCTTGAAATGTTTCATTGAGTTTTGACAGAACATTGTCCAGTCTCTGTCCTTTGATGGTGATATATATCTCTGGTCATAGAAGGGTACAACGTTCTGAATGCCATCATAGTACACTAACGCCAACAATTCGTGTATCTCACCCTGGAACAAAGCAGAATACACGAATATCTTAAGAAGTGTGATAAAGTTGAAGTCAAAATCCCCAGCTAGCAGCACAAGCACACATCTCAATCAATAACTCATCATACATCTCTGAGTGATAAAAATTGACATTTCTTCCAAGTTTATTCTTACATAAAAATAGCATGAGTATTTGGGAAAACAAAGCTAAGCTTTAGAGGAAATCTGAAGCTCTCCTAGATAATCATACATGCTCGAGAATAAGAACATTTCACTATTACCATCTCAAGAAGTTAATCATCACAAATAGCACCGCGGAAACACCACATATTGTAAAACATTCAACAATTATAGTGCAATTTACAAACGCAAATTTCACTAAGATAATCAACCAGAAAGCAAGAACGAATACGGCAATACCAATTGAAACCACAGGGTAATTACAAAGAAAAAATGTATGCAAGACCAAACAGAAATGGCAACATGTTATAAAACCTGTTGAACCGCTGTTTTCGCCAGAGCCAATGTCATTAATAAGCATCGCCTGCTCCTTCTTCTACTTCTTTCAACTCTCTGAGGTAAATCAGCATTCTTTCTCCAGCTTGAAACATTTATTTGCTTACTTCCATCATTCAATAGCAAGTCTACCTCCTGCATACACAAAGAGCTTTTAAGGGAAAATCTATAATAAACTTAAACATAAGCTCTCTCTGGAAGGGTTTTTTTTTTTTTTTTTTTTTTAAAAAAAGGGATCAAAATAGTGAAGCTCTCTCTGCATGTATTTAAATTAAAGTACGTGCAAATAACTCAAGTAACCTCATCATATAAATTTGCCAGCCGTTGCCAACTCTCAAAGCGCAATGGATTGTAAAGTAAATCATATTTGAAGAGCTTTGCACTTTGCTCGACAAAGTCTTCCCCTTCCTTTGTCAAAACAAAGCCAGGCCATTTGTCGGTTGCACTCATCTCCTCGGACAACGCAAGAACATGATAAAGGTTGCAGTATACATCATAATATGGTTCAGAACTGCATTAGTTGGCAAATCACTAGGGTTAGACTTAACTTTTGAAGTAAAAAGCATTGACAGCCAAAATAATATCACGGCCCAAACTTACAAGAAGAACTCAATTCAGGAAATAATATACCAGATAATTTCAAACTTGATTACTAGAAAATAAACTTGTGGTATAGAAAGTACCTAGTTACTAGAGAGGTTTGCTGTTCTTTGAGACTTCCAGGATCAGAAAATACTCTTTTTATAACAGAGTCCAGAAAGCCGTCAGATCCAGCCTCTTCTGATAGTTCATCTTCACATAAATTAGGATCATCTAAGAACTTATCTATAGCATTTCCTTCCAAAACATCAGTAGGTGGCTGCGGAAAGTGCTTGCGTATAGCTCTTAGAACTCTCCGAATTTTTATAAGCCCAGTTCGCTGAAGGACATACACATCTTATCAGCAAATGTAATGTGAAATATAGTAGACCAGAAGTAAGAAAGGGGATAAACTAGAAAGAAGAAAAGTATCTTCCAAATTTACTCACAGTTGAAGCTTTAGAATACGGAAGGATGTACTGGAAAACATCAGCACACTGTTCCTTTGTCTGGTAATCCCCACGGCTTGTGTTTTTGTGCACTGCTAAATCATCCTCGTAAGATGAGTCAGATCTGAGATTCAAACCATACAAACAGTAAAAGCATTGATCTAAAGAATTATCAATCCCCGACTCAAGTTCTTCTCTTTCATCCTCCGTTAATTCAGCCTCACATTCTGTAGATTGCTTGTTTTCTTTTTCTTTCTCATGAAACATTTCATTGGGCCTAACATCAGCATCTTTATCGCAGTCCATTCCTGTTTTGTCATTCTGGAAATTTTCATGTTTGGAAATGCCTTCTGAAATCCTCATTTCTGGGTCATCCTTTTCACTCCTGCAGTTTTCATCTCTATCAGTCAGATCCACCTCTGCATTAAGATCAATCATTATTTTTTCTTTAGTGGAAGCTTCAGGGCACTGGGTGGACTGCTCAGAACATTTTGTATCATCTGTGGTATTGATAGTGTGCAAATTCAATTTAAGCTTCATATCCAAAGCTAATAAGTGCTTAATAGCAAATTTTAGAAACGTCCCTTCCTCTTCGTCATCACTTCCACGACCACAGCAGAGACCAAATTCAGCAAGCATGTCATGGATTGCAACAATTAATTCAGTCTGAAAAGGCAAATTAAAGGGAGATATAAGTAATGCATGTCACACAGGCTATGAGTAAGCCGTCAAAATTTTTAAATATTAGGTAAGCCTTACCTGAGTCTTTATAAGCACATCAGGGATCAAGTGTTGAAGCTTACAAAATGTAATAGCTGCATCTAAAAAGTAACATCTTTCTCCAAGATCATTTTGGTCAGTACCAGCTTTCTTAGAGAGGTACTTGTTGGCAACATTGCACATTAGATCCAGAAGCAATGATTGAATGTCACTGATGACTGTTATTGGACCAACAACACCATTCTAAAACCAAAGAAACAAATTAGCAATGCACCATGGAGGTCTCCCACCAAAAGAGGGGGGGGGGGAAGAGTAGACGAACAAGTATTTGACACAGATTAACACATAAATCTCAGGTGGTGAACAAGAAGATGATATTCATGCAAGTAGAAAGGTTAAAAGTTCAGTCAACTTTCAACATGTTTCCAAATATAGGTCATGACATAATAAGGATACATAAACAATCCTTTTCAAGCTTTTAGTAATTCATACAGCGCGAGGGGCGAAAATTCTTCTACATATGCAGAAGAGATATCACAGCCATACTAATAGGATATCAAATATTCAGTTGAAAGCTGATGGGTGACCTAGAAAGATAGATTGATTTACTTACCACACGTTCACCTGCAGTGATGCTCTTAATGCGTGAAATACAATCAGAAATTGCCTTAACTTCTTCAGCAACCAAGCGGTCCCAGCGCATGCTCTCTTCTGTTTCCGATTCAGTAGCACAGAAATCTTTCATACCTAGCATTCTATTAGCAGTAGCAAAGTCACCTAGACCAGCTGCAGACATGAGTACCTGAAGTTTCCTCTTGTGACACTTCAGACAAACCTCAAAGTCCATTTCCTCTGCTCGCTCACAAGCTTTGATCAAAGCATTTATTGCAGATAGCTCAACATGTGTGAATCCTTTATCGATCCCAGTAACATCCCCTACATCAAGATGGACTTCTTTGGCACAGAACAAAAGTGGAACAAGCAAATCTACACACTCTGAATACATATGCTTTTCAATCATATCAGGCACAGTCCTCTTCATCAAGAAGTCCACCTCTAACAAGCTCATTTCATTGACAATTCTATCAGCAGTCAAATTTTGACAAGCTTTGCAATGTGACAAGCAAATAGGAGTGGAGTCACTCACACTTTGATTCTTTTCCAATAGCGATAAAGAAATAGAAAACTCTTCCCGGGCCTTTGCTTTGTTTCCATCTACTACTGAGAGTCGCCCACTCAACCAGAAAAAGCGCACCCAGAAGGGATAGTTGTTGCTCAATGGATAACTATCACGAACTGAAAATTTACTATTGTCTGACAAACTTTCTTTTCCAGAAAGATTATTATTCCAAGGGATACCCGAAGTTTGGAGTGGACACTCCAGAGCTACAGACTCAATAACTTTACAAAGGTGGTACGTAGCCTCTGACATGTACTCAGACACAGATGACTCTGAAGAACGCAGGCCAAAGTCATAATATAACTCTGCAAGAAAAAGACTACATTGCGGAGACCTTTCCTTCCCCCATTGCCTTGTTAACTTCTCCAACTCCAGAAGTTTAGCATTCGATTCTTGATAGAGTATGTCTCTGCTTGCAACCTCTTCTAGAAGCAAGTGACCCAAGTGGTAGGCACCATAATTGTTCAAAGTTTTCTGAACGAATCTAATCACATCCATACCTTCGGAATCCTGGGCTCTTGTAACAGCTCCAGAACAATCAAATGAGGAAGTAGCATCAGTCTCCAAACCATAGTTTCCTCCTTCATCCAAAATAAAAGGTCTTAAAAATTGCATAACAACTTTACCTAGATCCTTTGTGATCACCAAACCTGAATCATCTTTTTCGGGTTTACGGCTCCTAAGACGACTACTTCGTCTTTCTTGAGGCTGATCCTCATAAACATTGGCTTCCTTTGATTTGGTGGGACAATGTTTCTCAATATTTCTATTAGCAACGGACGCATCTATGCCAGTTGAAGTTAACATAGACCCTTTGCTTTCCACAGTCCCCGTAACAATTCTTGAAGTGTTAGGCAATTGAATACTAATACTAGACCTCCCAGATTTATATTGATTTGATCTCATTTCAGCATTATCTGAACCCAAATCATTCAAAATCTCCAGGAGATTACCAGCAAGAGTAGTCCAGGAAGCTTCAGCAAGCTGCATTTCCACAGTTTTCTTCAACTTCTTCGATGGAACACCTTCATCACCCGTGTCATCACATTTGGCCTTTCTCTTAGAAAATTTAAGCCGAATATGTTTAGGCTCCAGTTTGTCTATACCCCTCGGAGAAAATGGGACTGGTTCAGAGTCTTCAATTGTAGTTTTAACTTGTAAAGCACGTGAATGTGATGGCCAGTGCATCAATATCAATTCAGCCACAGAGAGACAGGCAACCTCGTCACCAATAGCAATAAGAACTTCCAAAAGTTTTTCCATGCAATTCCCTACAATATACAGTGGCAAGGGTGGAAAATCAGTATATAGCATCAAAGCCCAGATAGTTTACAGTCTCGGTTATGTCATGAATGGTGCCATTTGCAAACAGTACTTGGAATTCCATAATATTCAATTGCTTCTCCCTAAGATAAAACACAAACTGCTTACAGTTGTTGGGGCTGCAAAGCAATCCTTGTTCAAATGCCCACCGTGAAATACTGAGAAGCCCCATTGAGCAGGATAAGGTTCCTAACTGGTTCCAGACAACTGAATCTTTGTTATCAATCTCCACTGCCTGAAGGTAGCACTGTAAAGCATTCTCGTGAAATGCAGAACCTTGTTGGAAAAAAACTGTGGCAAGGTTTTTCAGCACCAAAAATCTGCATGAAGATAAATACGTAGAGTTTCATAAGGTTTGCTCCTATGCTATATTACCATAATTATTGATATTATTCCTCACAATATCTATTTCCAAAAAAATAATGTGCTCATTTGAGATCAACACATTCAATGTAATAATAGCACCAGAGTTTTATTAGTCAGCCCATCAACCCACGCGATCTTGTTAACAAGCAAAGGGCGATGATGTCAGTCAATGCAGTAACAGAATAGAAGGGTTTAAATTCTAAACAACAACTATGTGAAATGAGACATTATAAATTTTATGTATGGCATTTGATGTTATAAGTTGCAACATGTACCTGAGCTGTAAAAGATGGCCATCGCTACCATTATTTTCAACCTTAAAAGAAATAGACATCAGGGTCCGAGAAACATCAGGCTTAGAATGCAACTTTGGAGGTAGTCAAAAAAATTAACCTAGAACAGAAATTACCTGCGCAGTTGATACCAAAGGATCTTTTATAACCGACTCTAAGAGTTCACGAGCCTTTTCATATTCTTTAGCTTGAAGCTTTGCCAGTCCTTCATGATAAAGCTGTGATAGATGGAACTCCTGTATACAACATCAAACGACAAACAGAAAGTTGAGTCGACATGACAGCGCAAGCCAAGCGTTAAAGAAATTTTTCTTTACTTTTGATCTATGAAATATGCTTCATGGAAGTAGTAGCCAGCGAAATCTATACAACTGGACTAGCCAATGCTTTATTAATCTAAAACCATTGGAGCTG
Source organism: Oldenlandia corymbosa var. corymbosa (assembly GCA_949775105.1). Taxonomy (NCBI): domain Eukaryota; kingdom Viridiplantae; phylum Streptophyta; class Magnoliopsida; order Gentianales; family Rubiaceae; genus Oldenlandia; species Oldenlandia corymbosa. Next base: position 5,406,664 of record OX459119.1, on the reverse strand, counting down.
TGGAGTCCTTAATATACTTGGAAGGCACTACAATAGTAACTCCATCAACAACTAGTCATATTCTCCACTACATCATTCTATATGATTATGTGACATTCTCTCTTCGTGGTAATCCGCGATTAGAATATAAGAACTAGCCAACTTAACTTTTGGCTATGTGCCCTAGTAAACCCCACCCATCTCTTTCCCCTTCTTTCCACAAATTCAATCTTCAATTGCCACAACAAGCTACCAAAGCATAACGACAGCAACATCCATACTGAAGAATTCACACAAAATTCTATAACCTCTTATACTATCAAATATTAATTCCTTAAAATTTCCGCAATGGTTAGAACATAGCGACATTGTAAATAAGAGTGAGAGTGTGCATAATCAGTAGCTGAAATTCTTACCTGGGCTTCCTTAGTTGGGGCAAGAGGTTCCCATTCCCCTTTCGAGTCTGTATCATTGATCGCTGCGATCGAAAACTGAAACCCCAGGAGAAAAAAACAACACAAAATCATTAAAGGGGGTGGGACGAAAGATCAATTTTAGCGAACCCAGAATGCATCATGAAGCAAAAACTTCTGGGCAGTAAAGTTACAGCAGGGAATCGAAGGTTACCATCGCTTTCCCCGAGCGTTCAGAGGTGAAAATTCATTCGAATTAGCGTCGAGGTGGTCTTCTTCGTGAGCTTCGGGATTTAGGCGGGGCTTTGTCCTTCCAACTTGTTGGTTGCTCTGTTCAGTTTTAACTGTTTCGAGTTTTCCCCTTTTGGCCATTTTTATTTTGCTTAAATTTCCCCGATTTTTTTGCTCCTTAATTTATTTGGGAAATAAATTTAATTTTACAATAAGAAAATACAGTAATGCTCTTTTTTATGGTTTATTTTTTATTACATCAACATAACCTTTTCAAAATATATATATTTTTATTACTATTTACTATTCTCATACTATATACTTTGAATAATATAACACCAAAATTTCATTTTTCTTTTTTTGTCCAACCTAATTTGTAACTACATATTTAATATTTGCAAATACCAACTTGATTTTAGTATGATTAAAACACTTCTATCTTGTTGTTAGCTAAATATTATACATTCTTAATGCCAATTTTCTCATTTATTACCTATCATAATATATATATTAATACATTATTTTTTGAAGGATTAGTTGAAGTTAATTTATAATCAACTGACATATTAACAAAATGATAATTTTTTAATCATATCATTAGAGTTAAGTCTACAGTATCAATTGCACAAACTAGCATTAATTGAGGAAGATGTTGGAGGCCAAAAGCCCCAAAACTAAATCAAAGACCTACAGGTTGGTTTATTTAGAATTTTAAACATAAAAATAAAATAACTAGATTTATCAAAATAATGCATAAACTAGATTTATCAATAAACTAGATTTATCAAAATCGTAAATCAAGTCGAACATTTTTTTTAAAAAAAACTGTATATACTTTTTTTTTCTTTCACTTTTTCCCTCCTGAAAACAAACTAATTTGTTGACAAGACAAATTGATTAATTTATGTTATTTCATGATATTGCAATGACAGGATTCATTATGGTTAGATGTAAATGTAATTTCTCCCTCCTAAAAACAAACTATTAATTTGTTGACAAATCAAATTGATTAAGTTATGTTTTTTCATTATTTTGCAATGATAGGATTCATCATGGTTAGATGTAAATTTAATTATTATTATAATTATTATTCTTTTTCGTTACGTTTTTTCCATATTATTTTAAATTGTAAGATAAGAGACTATTTATCACATTTTTTTGTTCATTTTTTTTTAATCCTTGCCTACAATTACAGTTAGAATTAGACAAATTTGCATAAAAATCCACAATAACAATGATGTAACTAAAAAATAAAAACTATTCAAATTATAATCTGGAAAAAATGTTTCGCAGTTTCGGATTCACTTACAGTACTATTTATGTGCGTGAATTAAATAAATCTATAAAAATTGCAAATAAAAAATAGCGCACAACCTCAACCTTCCCGGAGAAGTGATTTTTTTGCATTTTAGTTTACTCAGCCACTAAGTAAAAAGAGAGGACAAATTTCAGCCGGGAAAGCGCTGGACTCGGATCCCGAACTTGATCGACGTCCGGCCAGTTCCTTCCTCTCCGTTTCTCTCCGTCACCTAGTCGCGCAGTGTCGGTGTCTCCAAAGCCTCTCTCTCTCTCTCACGCAGTCACACAGTGATCTCCTTTTTGTTTGGAAGGAAAGAAACATCGGGATCCCCCAATCGGGACGCTCTCCGTGCGACTTCTCTTCCCAGATCTAAATTCTACACAGGTAACCTCTTTCTCTACCTGTCATATCCTCGCGTTCGCCGCTTGCAGTATTGTTGGGATAATTATTTGTTCTGCTCAATCGAGCGCTTCCATATACGATTACTTGCTAGGGTTTGTTTGCAGTATTTGTTTTACTGTTACTGATGTTCAGGAATACGTACTGTTTTGATTTAGTTTTTGTCCATTGCTTTTATTAAGCATTTGATTTGTATCTATTGGATTATCAGTTTTAGGTCCAAAAGTAGGAAAAGCTACGCGTTTCTTGATTTATAATTTGGTTTCATCAATGTGGAGACGTCGAAGTTTGGATTTCTTTTTTGTGATTAGATAGCTTAGTCTGTATTGGAAAATGATCTAGGTTGCTGATGTCTGGTGGCTTGGGAAGTAAGAATTCGTGGTGTCTCATATTCTCGTGAACATCTTTTTTGTTTTGGTGATTATTTGAAGTGATAATGTAGTTTGTGTATACTACTTGATGGAGAAGATGATTTTTAGGTTTTGTAACTGATTTAAACAGGGATGTACTTGTTAATTTGTTATAAACAGCTTGGTGCACCCCACCTTCTTTATAATCTAGGAGTGAATCTTTGGATACTTTTATTCCCTCTTTGATGCTGTTCTGATCAATTGGAAAAGGAAGAGTTTAGAAGGTTTAGGCGCTTAAACTAAATTGTTGCTAGTTTTGTTTCTGAAGTGTTGATATGAAAGATTATGGGTGGTGTTAACAAGTTGGAATGGGGGTATCTGGCGGGAGTACAGTGGAATTAGGAAAGGGATTGTCTAAGTTGATAACTGAATAGCTGGTAGTTCAGGTGCACTACATATATAGAAGTTTTTTTTTACACACATAGCTGGCAGTCTTTTGGTGCCTCAGGTGTTAGGAGATGATCAATTCTCATACTCATGTAGTTCCTTGAGTTGTAACCCGTCATAACATAATCTTCATGTTATCCTGCCAGAGAAATGTATGATAATCTCGGAACACAGCCAGGAGTACCAAGACCGGCTGTCAGCACACAACCAAATCCATTTGGGAATGCCTTCTACGGTGCTGGATCAGGACTTATCAGAGGTGGATTGGGTGCTTATGGAGAGAGATTTTTAGATTCAAGCTCTGAGTATGTCCAAAGCAATGTAAGTAAGAATAATTTGAATATTTGCTGCATCTGTCTGACATGTTACTGCTGTGTTGGAAAGGGCATGGATTGGCATGTGTTCACCATATGATTGAATCACCTGTTTGTAGTTAGTCAGCCAGTCTCTATTTATTAGAGTGACTTTTATGGTGCACTTGTTTAATATCAGTAGTTGATATTGAGGTTTTTAACTATTTTCAAGCTTTTCCTATGCCAATATGGTTCTGTGATAATGTTCTTGCATCAATGTTGATTGTAAATAATAACTTAGAAATTAGAATTATTAGCTCCCTGTTTATTACTCTGCTTTGCATGGAGACCGTGTGAAATCCAACCCTTAAATGTTTTGATTAAAACATGAATGATGTTGGGGCTTGGACATTGTGATTGGGGATAATATTTCGATAAACACCAGTAGTCATTCACAACCCAAGGGAAAATTTGGAATAAAACCATATATGTTTATACTGTGCTGTCTGTTTGAGCCTATTTTTCTTTACTGGAGTAAGCTCAAAAGAAACACATCGGATGTTTTTAGAGTGTAAGCTCAAAAGAAACACATCGCTTCTGGCCTTACTCTGAGATCTTTGAATTATGCTCTCCTCAAATGTGCCTTCATGAGTTTTATGTTTTACATTGGAATTGTGGGTCCTTCAAATATCTGTTAGTCCATGTGTACCTACATTTTTGTTGTTTCGTATCATTTTGCGCTCATTTGTTTATCCAAGGAAACTGACCCATTTTTTCATTGACAGATAAGTAAATATTTCTCTGATCCACAATACTATTTCCAAGTCAATGATCAGTATGTACGAAACAAATTGAAGGTTGTTCTTTTCCCATTTCTGCACAGGGTAAGCAATTTGTGATGGTTTAGCTACCATTTTCGTTGGCCTCCCTGTCCCCTAATTTAGGCAATGTTTCTTATCTCTTTCAGGGCCATTGGACAAGAATTACCGAACCAGTAGGTGGTAGGCTATCTTACAAGCCCCCAATCTATGATATAAATGCTCCCGATTTGTACATTCCGTTCATGGCCTTTGGTACTTATGTTGTTCTAGCTGGATTATCATTGGGAATTCATGGAAAGTAAGCTTCTGATCTTTGCCCTTTAGTGTGTGGCTTAGTAGCATCTTCAATTGTGTTCTTTGTTGTGAGTTTTGGCTTGTTATTGGGATTCGAAGAATGTTAGGGCAGTGTAAAATTATAGTTTATGCTATAAGTTGCGTCACTCTTGTTGCAAATCATGTTTGATTTCATTGGACATTTCTTCTAGTTTATGTCCTCGTAGTTCTCCAATCCACATCGAAATTTTTTATGGCTGATAATTGTAATCATGTGCAGTTCAGTGTCTAACATGAATTGATTAACGTTGTCAGGTTTAGGCCAGAAGCTCTAAACTGGCTGTTCATTAAAGGATTGTTGGGATGGTTTATGGAAGTTGCTCTACTGAAGATGTCATTGTTTTCGTTGGGAAGCGGGGAGGCACCTTTACTTGACATCGTGGCTTACGCTGGATATACATTCACAGGCCTGTCGTTGGCTGTCTTTGGGAAGTTAGTGTGGAGTTACTCATACTACTTTGTGATGCCATGGATATGCTTATGCACAGGAATCTTTCTGGTGAAGACAATGAAGAGAGTTCTGTTTGCAGAGGTTAGGACTTACGACTCAAGCAGGCATCATTACCTCTTGCTCTTCATTGCATTGGCGCAGTTCCCACTTCTCATTTGGCTTGGGAACATCAGTCTAAATTGGCTTTTCTAAGATGTATCAGTTTGTGAGGGTAGTATGGAAATTGGAAAGTGTTGCTTCAATGACAATCTTCTAAAGTTTTGCAGTCAGTGTATTTAGTTTATATATCTCCGTGCTTATAAGTTATAACTACGTTGTGATTTTTTGTCGCCCAACTCTTTTCCGTGGTAGGAGAATGATTTAACATCAAATTACTGAAGACTATAGTGTCTAATTTGCTAAGAATTTTCTGCGATAGACTTGAATCAGATAACAATTCTTAGTTGGTTTCTAAGAGTGTCTTATACACATTACTGGCCATTTAAATTGTGTTCGGCGTTTTTAGGTTTTGGCTCAAATATGAATGCACAGAACTTTTATCCACATTTATGTGAATTGGGTAAGTTTAAAATAAAAATTAAAAAAAGAACACCACTGCTCAAATCTTTTTTTATATATAAATATAAGGGATAACTACATCATAAAGATTAATCTCTCTTAACGTTTTTTAAAAAGTCAGAAAGCCTTCTGGATTATGTCCAAATGGACGCCCTGAATTATGTCCAAATGAACAATTTCACCCTTAGGCCCTCATGCTATTAAATAGTTGTCCATTTTGGTTATTTAAGTGGAAAAGAAATGAATAAAAAAATGCCCTTTTAAAATAAATTATGAGAATTATTACTATTTTAAGATTAATCTTCCACGCTTGTTTTTCTTCTTAATAAAGAAATTCAATTTCCATCCATTATATTACTTGTTAAAGCTCAACATATTTCTAATTGTGATAAAACATTGTGTATCTTTTTTTTGTTTTTTTCAATTTGATATTTTGTACCGATTAAAAAATTCTAGCACAATGTTCTTTTTTCATTCTAGTGTACTTTGAATGATGCAAGTATTAAGAGTTAATTAATGGTTAGAAAAGAAGGTTAACTTTAATCTTGATTAATAAGGCCAATTATTACTTAACTCAAAAGCCATTATAAAGGCGAGAATAATTTAGACAAAATAAATAAAATTCTGTATTGAGATACAAAATGAACTTTTCTTTTTTTTTTTTAATCAAAACCATGCACGGACTTAGGATTTTTATAGATACCAGAAAAATTCTCAAGGCAGTGCTTAAAACTTACCATGTACAAGAGATTGTCATAAAGACAGTAATTAAATATCTTACTGATACTTTCAGAAGAGACCTAATTGAACCTAAACTAAATTACATCTAATGTCGGGTTCCGGACTCATCAGAAATATTTATCTAATAACCCAAAAAGAATAAACTCATGTCATTGTGATTCGCTTCTTTCGGATCACAGATCTGAACTGCCGAGTTTAGTGGGCATATGAAGAATCCAAATCTGTGAGTGATATACAGGAAAATTTAATTCCAAAAAGAGTCAATTAAATATAATAATCTGAATCTGAACGGAACCAAACATGTAAAATAATCGTTTAGACCAATTGGGTTGTTTGTAATCCTAATTTGGTTATCTGAAATCGGACCGGACCGGGAAATTAAAACCGGTTTTGTGAGTCAGGACCCCAGCAGTTCTGAATGACGGCTAGGGTGTCGGCGGCTATGGCATCGGTGGTGAGCACATCGGAGAAGTAGCACCAATCTGTGCGTTGGTTGGATCTGCGGTGGCGATGTCGACGGCGTCTCGGCGGAGCAAAAGTCGGCGGTGGCGGCTTAACAGATCTGAGATCTGCAACTCTCAACAGAGTTGATTGCTCCTCCAGAGACTTCTCCACAGCGACGGGAGCTTAGCGGCGCTGATGTGCTCCCGAGCGGTTGGCCTTGGAGTAGCGGCAGCTGATGTGCTCCCGGCAGTCGACCAAGCTTGGAGTATCAGATCTGGGCTAAAAGTCCAGATCTGCAGTGGTCATCACCACTGGTGGCATGCCAAGCAGTCAAAGGCTCGAGATCTGGTGCCGGTGTCTGAAAAGTGGCGAGTTCCGAAGCGGATAGGGTGGCTCCGGTCGTTTTTTAAAAGCGGGAGGCTGCCGTTTCTTCGAAGAAGAAAGGAAAAAAAAAATGAAAGGAAAAAAGAGGAGCGGCTCCCCCGACCACCATTAATGGTGATCGAGGGAGGGGGTGGTTTCTGGCTGAGGTTTTTGCTTTCTGAGAGAGCCTCGTGCATTGACCATTAAAGTAGCAAATTAAATGTTTTTACAAAATGAACTTATATTTTTGACATAATCCAATATAAAAACTGAATTTACATTGTGAAAAGGAGGTGATAAGAAGGTTCATGAATCATGAGTATAATAATAAGAAATTTTAAATTTTAGATTTACTCAATTAAAATATTACTATAAATACTTTGGTTATTTAGTTTTTTTTTTTTTTAATGCCCATGAACCATTGGCGATGAAGGGAGTTTTTTTTTTGTCATAAAACTCTTGAAGGGATTAGTTTTTGTGATGTAATTTGGGAGATTTAATCTTTATCTATAAATATAATTGCTTAATTATAGAAAATAGATAATAACATAACGAAATTATTTATCATAATAAAAATTTTATCAAACAATTGTGACAAACAATCAATTTTACAAAATGCACCGTAAGAAACATCCCAACTCCCAAGTCCCAAAGGGAATCCACCGGTACTATTGATTAAGTTTCTTATGGAGCTTTGCCTGGACGGTTGAGATGGGTCTATTGAGGAATTTGGCTGAACCGGGGCTCTGACTAGCTAACCCACTCACATTCCTCTTTAGCCTGCAGAGTCTTAAACCTTATCACCAAAATCCCATTATCCGTGAGCATAATCTTATCCATCCCCATAATCTTGTATGTATTTTTTAAAAAATCTATTTTGTTTATAGTGATTAATAATGTTGTTGGTTAAATTTTCAGGTTGACGTGCTTTCTAAATCCCTCCACGATGAAGGATTCCACAAGGAGGGTGTTCTTGTGTCTCCGAGAGGGAGGGACTCATAACAATCTCAGAAATTATCCAGCTCAAATTATAAACAAAAAATGCGAAGTTGGTTCATAATGAGGTAAGCTTTTGGCCCCTTATTTAATTTTTAATCGCTTTTTTCTCTTCATGTTTACTTTGAATTTCAATTCTCTGTTTCACGTTGATCGAAGTACAGCTGCAAGTTTAGAGACCTTTGTCAATCTTAGTGTAGTCATGTTGCGGTTATGTAATCTATTGCCACAGAAGCTCTATATTGATCCTCAAGGAATAACTGACATGCATTTGGAATTTGGAACTTAGGTATGCACATAATTACTTTCAATGTGATGTTCCCTAGATATTTAATATGATTCTTATATTCTTGGTTTGTACTAGGAAATTAAGCTTATTGGCTACTTCATCACATGAATGACTGAATGAATCAAGATAGAAAAACTACATACGCTAAAAGTGCTCTGACCATGGAAGATGTTTTCAGTTGTGAAATATTCAATTTGGATTGGTTAATAATGGCAGCAAGGATACTTCACCTGGGTTTGAAGCATCTAGTGATCGAACACATTTTATTGAGGTAACGATCCATTAGTTGCACAGATCTCATACTAGTCGATTATCTGTCCAACTATGACATAGATGTTGCATCTTTTTAAATTCTTTTAGACCATGAGATCATGTACTTTTCAAATAGACACGAGGAAGTTATTATGTATGGAGCAATGGGAGCAAGAGATATCTTTTCTTTGAGTGATACATGGAGCGCATTTCTAGAGAATAGTTATGTCTCGACTTTCTGATCCTGAGGGTATATTTATGAGTTTTTTTTTTCAGTTGAATATGCACTTTGTTGTTTGAAAACTTAACTGCTCTATTTGAGTTATTTTGATTCTTTTATCCGATGTTCTGTGATTGTGTCTGTTCAATTAGAGGGATCTTACAAAGAATGCAATAACCTTTAACAGGAGAATGGTGATATGGTTGGTTGATCTTGGAGGGGGATTTAATGTGCCTCCTCATTCACCTTGCCCTATGCAGTTAGCATGCATCCCTGAGCATTTCGCAGAAGATGCAATGGTTTTTCTTCCTTTTCTTTGCTTCGTTTTCTAATTACATTTCTAATATTTCACATTTTCTAACATGATGGATTCATGAACTTTATCATCATAATTCATGGCAAGTCCTGGTTTAGTTAAAAATCCTCATCTTAGAACAAGGATAGTCGAATTACTCAGTACTTGGACTCTCTTGAAAAACCAAAGCATATGGTAATATTTCATGCACCATACATTTATTGTTACATATGTCTTGATTTTGTGAGTCTAAAGGTATGTTTATGTGCTCTCTCTCAAGCGTATGAATATGCACATTGTTCCAAATACCATTGCCAGTTTAAGGATGTTTGTTAATATAAACGTAGTCATTTTGCGAATATATGATATAGCGCCACAAAAATTTTCAAATTGATCTTGCTCAAGAAATTAATAATACATTAAAGAGTTTCTCACTAGAATAAACAACATATATAGATATATATTAAAGATTTTTTTTAATTCTTTCATGTTGGTATGATTAGCTCTTTTTTTTTAAAAAAAAAAAAGATTATGAGAGTTGTTTCTTTAATACAAATAAAACCCAATATCGAGCACACAAATACAGGATAATAAATCATAGTTTATTTTTATATTGATTCAACACGAGATGATATAGAGCTCCGGCATATTTAAAGATGGGCCAAAACATGTCATAGAAAATTTGTGTATCTACCATAATTCGTGTTTAACAACTCATGACGATAGTTTGAGATATTAATATTTCACTTGAGTAAGAAGTCTTCTTTGTTGTGTATAATTTCATTTTGAGTAAACGAACGAAGGTAACGATAGGGTTATAAGTTGTTGTGATACAGGATGTGTGTTGGATTAGGAAAAAAATTACGTTTGGAGAAAAAAATAGGTTTTGAAGATTCTATATTGATTCTTTTGGGTAAAAGACTACCATAACATCAATGTCTCTTGAATTAACTTATAATACACTAAAACATATTAACAGATTATTTTGTAATTCAAACTAAATATTTATTATATATAATTGTACTTTTAATAAAATGTTGTTATTTTTTTTGATAAGAATAAAAAATGGAGCAAAAAAAATGTTATCCTTACTACTAACATGTACTCTTTCCATCCCAAAATAATTGTCCAGGTTGAATTTGCATTTTAGTTCAGTGTATACACCAAAAAAAAAAATCGAACTGGATGGAGGGAGTATTATGAGAAAAAATACGAATATATCTATATATATATATATATATAAATGCAACCGTGGTTTACTAATATGTACATATTAATTTGTACATTAAAGTTTAAAAATTATGATTATTTTAAAAAACAGTAAAAGAAAAAAGGAATGAAATAGGAAAAAAAGAATATGACTCCAAAAAATTTTGGAGAGTTCATGGGTTTAAATTTGTAGTTTTATCTATATAAAATAGGAGAATTCGTTAATTTTGACAGACTTTTTGCGTCAATATGTACTAAATTAGCAAAACAATCATACAAGCTAGATAAATTTGGTCACTTACAATACTTTTGGGAAACATTGGTAGTTTTTGAAGTTTTGAGTAGGATTATCAGACAAATTTGGAAGTTTTGAGTAAGATGGCTAATTTTTGGGATAAGGGGATAACAATGCAAAACAGATTTCAGAAGTAATCTAACAATGGGAAATGGTGATATGTTAAATTGTGGAAAGATCAATTTAAAATAGTTCTTAATGACAGCAAGGAGGAGCTTTTTGTGATTGGAGACATGTTTTTGAGTTAATGATCCAATAATTTTACAGATCATAGTAGTCGTTTCTAAGTCCAACTATAACATCTCATCATGTTAAATTCTTTTGGTCTAGGGCATGTAATAATTTTCCAGTAGCCACAAGGATGGAGGTTCTTGCGTAGGGGCAGCAGGAGAGCAAGAGATATCTTCTGCACGCAGAAAGGAAGGTGGAGCAGTTTTCAAGAAAAAAACTACATAAGTCTTTATTCTGTGATACTATAAATTTGTTCTTTCAATCATAGGAATGTGCACATTGTTGTTTGAATATATATCTAGCATACAAAGCAAGGAGCGAGAAAAAAGAACAAATTAGTTAAGTCGGTCAAAGAAATCATCTACAACCTCCTACAGCCAATCACAAGGTATTAAGTTTCTTCCGGAGTTTTGCCATAACGATGAATAGCAACACATGGAGGAGTTTGTTAGGTTTAACTCCAAGAAAAGTCTCATATGAAGACATACTAGGCTGGGTGGCCACACCTTCTGCGGCAGATGGGGGAATGATAGCCCAGATTTTGATCGCACATATCATTATCAGTTTAATTGTTTTGATTTGAGAACAATAATTTCTGAAATATATTTCAAAGTTTTGCTAGTATTACTTGGTAAATTTATTTTTGTTTCTGGCGTTGCTTTAGTAGATACATATTTTATATTAATCCTCTATTAATTTTCTTAATCCTATTTTGATTAGTTTGTGAAACTAATACCTTACTGTCATGACCCAAATCCTACACAAAATGGGAATGTGAAATGAAACTATGTACACCTAGGATGTAAGTTTAAGTAGCAGCAACAAATGAAAAAGTAATAATTTGTGCATATCTCTTAATCATGTAAACTCCCTAACCACTTAGAATTACCTTAGGAAAACTGTGAGGTGAGACAATTTTGTCATCCTAAATCATCCATTCTGCTTAATAATGCTATCACGCTCTCATTCTAAGTCGTCACCACCGTGGCAGCTTTGTTCAGTCCGTATATGGCTTGTTTTGCTCAATGAAGAAAGAGGTCCATCTGTCTCAAACTCAAGAAGCTCCTCTCAATCATTATCCTTCTCGAGAAAATTGCATCACTTCTATTTTCTCAGTGACTTTTTCTTGCAAGACAAAACTGAGATAGTTTAAACCATAACCGAGTAAATGGGTATGCAAGACATTAAAAAGGGGCTTACAGGGTAATAATGTAAAGATGACAGTTGTACAAATACATTATGCAAGCACAGAAGGCCCTCTCAACTGAGATGCAAGCACAGAAGCACAAAAGCCGTAGACATCGAAACAACATAGGTATTCATAGGAGTACGACTAATCTTAAAATTAGTGGTTGGAAACTGATGCCAAGTTATACTATAAGTTTTCAAAAGAACATAACCTGAAAAAGAATCAAATATCCAGAATCATCTCTCTCTAAAGCTACTACAAAAGCCCATGCATATTTTATACATACATCTTTAATTTCATTTAATTAGCATCTATAAGGTTCTAGGCATTGCACATATAAGGATCTCTAGCAGATGAAAACCTACCAATTATTGTTTATGATTCTTTTCTTTAACTTCCAAAACAGAATCCATAAACTGAAATTCAGACAAATTGTTGTTTCTAGATTGGTTTATTGAATGAGTGAGCTACATTCTTTAAGAAAAAGATTGGTTTATTGAACAGTAATTGTGCACACCACAAACCAAATTTCAAATTCAATTAAAATTCCGAAAATGGCCAACCACTAAGAAATCCATACTACTCCTCTTCTTAAAGTTTATAAGCTCTGATCAATTCAATGGTTTGGTCATCGACCCACTAATTTAACAACATTTTGCTTAGTATGAATCAACCAAAGACAGTAGATTTGAAGGGTAATAAATTTTGAGAAATCCAAATTGTCTCTTGATTCAAAAGACGGATATCAGCAATATATAGGAGATAGAGCTTTCAACGCACACTCTAACAAATCACAAATATATAACATATCAAAAGCAAGGCATGATCCTACATGTAATTGACAAATTCTGGAAAAAAAAAACAGTTCAAATTTTAGACTTAAAATTTATCCCAAAACTAATTTGAGTAAACCCACCTGACTCTGTTCCATAAAATCACGACAATACATACAAAATTTCATGAAAGCAACTCCAAGAGCAGTTGGCGGACCAAGAATGTGAAAGAAAATCATGAAACTCCACAAACAGCAGGGCTGTGTAACAAAATTCTTTCTATTATAGCTCACACACTGAACCTAAACTACCCAGTCTGCCCATGACCTTCAATCGCATCAAATTGGCAAAAAAAAAAAAATTCTTTTATTAGCAAAGAATCAGAGAAATAAAATCTAACCTGACTTTCGAATTGGCTAATATCTTTCCTTCCACCGATTAAAACTATTTCTCAATAATTTGGAAGAAAGATGGAAGGAAGATGAAAGAACCAGTATGGCGATAGGAACTGGGAAAGGAGCAAGATGGTCAATTTTAATGGTGATTCTTCTGTCTTTTGATTGATCAATTCGTTAATCCATTTGCGCAGATGAACACAGACAGTCAGATCTGGCAGCCGTTGAGGGAAAAATACCGGGAGGAGTAGGAGCAGAATAGAAGACTGCAAGAGTAGCGAAAGAAGGAGAAGACAAACCGGGAGGAGTGGTTGAAGGGCCCAGAGACAATCCTGTCTCCAATAACTTAATGACACATGGAAGGATTTCAACCGACCGCCGTACCTAAATAGGCAGATATCCGGTCAACTCGCCCTTATATATATGTAGATTTGCAATGAAATAGAATGATTTATCATATCATCTTTCACTTAGCAACATTTATAGGGAGGAGTATTACTGTAAAAGCACATGAGATATCTATTTATATACTGGTTGATTCTCTCTGTTTGTCCATCACTCTAGAGATAGTATGATATGCTCGTGTACAGTTTTTTTCCCATAGTTTGAAATAATATCTTTTAGAAGTGACTAGTAAAAATTCGATATCGAGTATTCTAAGAAAAGTTAAAAATTTTCTTTGAAAAAGATGATTGCAATTTGTGTAAGGATAGGAAAAAGGAGTGAAATAAGTATATTTAGTGGAAAAAAATTATTAGGTACAACTGGTGTATCTTCATTTTAGTGCAGCAAGTAATAGCAACCCATTTTGTTATTAAAACTCTCGTAGAAGTTAACACTTTCTTCAAAAAAAATTATTATTTTACCCCGTTTATTGTGTCTGGCTGCATAATCCTATGTGGTACAATAGTTGCATACAATATTTTCTTTATTTAGTGAGTCTGTCAACCAATAGTAATCAACATATATTATAATCAGGGAATGTAGGTTGAATTTGGTAATCCTTTCCCATGCTTTAACATTTTTTATTTTATTTTATTTTTTTTGGTTCCTTAACTTTGGTTTTAATATTTTTTGTGCTTTAATTCACTTTAGTAGTCCCACATTTAATTTTGTTAAAAAAATTGATAAACAGTTTCTCCCATTTATTTCATTATTATCTCACTTATTGCGCATCTCTAATTTTATGATAATGAATTACGTACTCCCTTTTATCTAATTTTATGATAATAAATTATTATTTATCATCAAACAATATTATAAACTTTTGATCTTCCTTCCATTAATTTTTTTTTTGGTTGAAACCAGGGCAGTACTGGCGGAGATGACACCCGATTTCATGTAACAAAAAACGTGACAGTGCGTAAGACTTACCAGAATACATAACAGTTATATAATCCCTGGATAATATTACACAACGTATCATTTAACATTTTTTTAAAGATGAAATAGAAAACTATCTAATTCTCAAATATGAGTAAGGCAATTGATCAAACTTAATGCTCCCTTTCACTCTGGTTGGTAAACTACTGAATGTTGCGAATATTAATGAAATTTCAAAAGAGTCCATTTTTGCCAACAAGTTTGCAGTTGTGTTGGTCTCTCCGTATATATGAACCAAACTATAGTTTGGCTTTTGAAGATGAGACCAAATTTCCTGCAAAGCTATGCGATGCCCCCAAATAAAATCACAGCCCTTTGACATCATCAGAAACAAATCATTTCTTATAATTATGTGAATTTGATTAGTTAAAAAACGGTTTCGGTGATTATAATCTCTCTGAAATTTTTAATGTCTTTTTTTCTTCTATTCTCTCTTCTTTGAATTTAATAGGTCCATCCATGATAGTTTAGACTTTCCATAACTCAAAAAAATATTAAAAGTCATGAATCATCAATGTATAATTCTAAATTGTGTAAGAATGTCGTCACTTCTTTCTTTTATTTTATTTTATTTTTTCGAATCTTTGCTTTTATCTCTCCATCTCAAGTTTATTGGAGATATTCATATTTCTTTGTTCATCTTCATATTTTTTTTCTACAATTTTTTGTCTTTGATAATTTTTTCTTCTTTCTTTTTCTGTTAGGAGATACAAAATTTCTATTTTATTTTATTGCTCACTTTGCATTTTTTTTTTTAATCAGAATGTTATGTGTCGGTTGTCACTTTTTCAATCAGAAGTGACATATTTTTGTGATATCATTTTGTATTTTGTAATAAATTTTTTATGTGGATAAATTTATCAAAATATTTTGTAAATAGTGTAATGGACAGTAACGTAATGTGATTTATATTTTTTTAATTATTAAAATTTATTTAAAATTTTATATATAATTTATATTATTTCATTATATGTACATGTGAACCGTGTCTAATCCATCTACTATACAATTATTACCATGTGTGAAAGTAACTCTAAGCATATTGAGGTCATTGCTAATGTCGTAAATATTGTCAGGTTATTCACATCACTCAAACTGATGTCATAGGCACTGCTTGAACAATCAGAGCAACCAAATCATATTCGAATTAAAATTTTTAAAAAGACATTTATGATAATCTATAGTATATATTAAGATAGGAACCAGAGTGAGAAACAAAAAAATAATAATAATCTTAGTATGTAATATATAATTTTATCTTATGTGGCATTTTCTCATGAATTCAATAAAAGAGAATCGTTGTGTAATTATTAAAAAAAAAACCCTTTATTAACCAAAATGATTGTGGTGGAATGGTAAGAACTCCACTATTGATCATAAGTCGAGAATTTCAAAACTTATCATGAAGTAATTTTAAATCCTTTGATTGACTAATCGATGATGGACACCCTGCAACATTAAAAAAAAAAACAAAAAGTTCTCATTACTTTAACCAATTATAATTCAAGTAGATTTTGACTTCCTATAATTATTAGAAAAAGTCTTATTACTTTAATCAATTATATTAGTACATTGCATATTTGACGCATGCAATTATTTTATTTCTTTCATTCAACGTATTATTAATATGATCTTATTCACTTTTAGTCATGTAACGCTTGTGGTTATAGTCTTATTATCCATTTTCCCCTTTAATCAACTGAAATTTTATATGATACGCTATTTATCTTTTGATTTACATCTTTATTTAATTTCAGTCATATAATATACTAATGTAAACCTCAAATATATCCTATACCTTTTACATTTTTAATATTAGTAATATATTTAAATAAATTTCGCACATGAGGCTGGTTTAACATTTAGTAATATTCTTCCGGCCCTTAATATAAGACATTATTCGGCAAAGGAAAAAAAAGGAAAACAAAAAAAAAAGCCAATTTTTTGGTGCGCCATGCGCACGCTCCAAATTATGAGAAGCATCTTTATTGAGTCGCTTACGGCACTTTCTGTTTGACAAAATGCTTGTGTGAAGTCGCTGCGAATCAGCTGCCTCTTCAGCATTCGTTGGTTAATGAATTTGGTTCAGGATTGATGTTCCTTTCTCAAGAGTTAATCTATCGATCAGGTAGGTATTCAAGGAAAACCATATTGATTAATGATTCAGAAGTTTTAAGCAGTTTTTGTCCTTGGTTTGTGTCACTGAAAGTTTTTTTTTGTTTCTTTCTTCAGGTCCAGAGATTTTCTTTTAGTTCATCGGCTTAAAAAATGAGTTTCCGGTCGGAATTCCTACATTTTTCTGTTATGCTGTTCGTTCTGGCTGCCGCAGCTTTCAGTCAAAGCAGTATGTAAGTGTTTAAGTTCTTTTTCTTTGAAATTGGCGCGATCTTGGATTAGTTCTGTTTGGTTTGTGTGGGCTGACAGAGAGATTTAAAACGCTTTGCATTGATTTGTTCTTTCATTCCTACATATCCCTTATCTGACATAATGTGTCCAAATTTAAAAAGATTGGTTTTTGATTGAAAACGAGTGAATTGTTTTGCATAGTATTTGCAAACTAGTCCAGCAGCAGTTTTGTGGTCATAGCAGAAAAGTAGTAATTGATAAGAATTTATGAGATAGAATTTTCCGATTGACGACATGCATTATAGCTTTTTTCTCGGCCGAAATTAATTGATTCGTCTCCTTCATGTTACCATGGGCTGCTCTTCCTCAATTGTATGGATACTTAGCCTTGTGCTGATTTTACACACCCCCAAAAAAAAAAAAAAAAAGAAATAGATTACACATGATCTGGGACACAGATTAGTTGAGACCTTATCTTTATGTCTTTGCTGCTTATCTGTTCAGGAAAAAATTGACTATTATGTACATTTTCGTTCAGTTCATGTTTCAAGAAATGTACTTTCCATCTCATGTCAGCTAGCATTGAATTATGTAGGTGGCTGATGCTATTGGCTTACTGTTGTTTACTGCTGTAACTTTTTGTTCATTACTGTCCTTGCTTATCATATGGGTTTCTCCGTGTTTTTGGAAAGCCAGCAGCTCATTTCTCCCCCTTTACTGGATAATTTTGCATTTCATTGGCATTTGGTACCCACTAAATATTGATACCATGTGTCACATGTTTACTTGGATGTTCTTGTTAGCTAGACAAATTTGGTTGCTAACTGGATACACGCTCTTGATTGAATGATTGTTGTTGTGGTAGATACACCTAGTCCATGAAAAAGCCCTCAAATTATACACCAAACTCTTCCAATTCATGGGTGGCTAATCAGTATTAGCTTGGCAAGATAAATGGTGAGCGCTGCTCCTTTCTTAAACCCCCATGTTTTGAACTTGAAAAGTTTGAACTTGAAGTTAAAATATTTGAGGTTGAGATACGAGGGTTTGTGCATTTGAGATTTGAAAGACCAGGGAAATATTTGTAATTTGAATGTTTCTTTTCTGATTTACTCGCTTGCAATAAATCCTTGAACCACTGGAATAATTAAGTTTTGTTGTAGCAGTTTTTCTTTTCCCTTTAGAATATTTTACTTGAGTCTTGGCAGTCTATCGATTCAAACAAGTATTCTGTTTTCACAAAGTTTACGATTTACATTGTTGTAGGATTGACACTAGAGTTTTACCTGCCGGAAGAGAGCTGCAGAAGGAAACTCTTGCACTACAAGGAGGCTCCTGCCTGTATCAACTGAAGGGGCTTAAATCAAACACGTGGTACGAAGTGAAGATATCGTATCCTGCTTCTGTATGTTCATTGTATCTTTGCTTTGTAATGATAAGTAAATGCCATGACTTGCAAATGTCCTTGGTAAAAACTTCTCTAATAATGTGATTGGATAAATTACAGATACCTGCTAGTTTCTCCCTTCATCTAGAAACAGGGAGCTCCGATCCTGGGAGACACAAGGGAAGAAAGTTGCTAAACACTGAGAAGTTAATTTTCAAAACCGAATCAGTGGATCCGCTCGATGTTCAGGTATCCATGACTCTACCCTTAAATTTTGTTCCTTGGCATCAAAATCGGATTTTAATATCTAGCTTTTCTCAGAAGAAATTATATGTCTTGGTGAATGTGGTGCCCGAGGGAATTGTCGCTATACCAGGAGCAAAAGAGAGGAAGTACATCATATTTAATATAGGTAACTAAGTATAGAAAGTGCTTTCAGATAGAATTTGCTGTTAGTAAATAGTTTGCTGATGTATTTGTCTTGTCTACTTTCATGACGATCCATCCTGCATTTCTTCTTGGGTTAAGTTTTAAGTGACAGCCCCGATCAACCTTAAAGAATATCATCCATCATGCGGTGAAGTTTTTATTTAAGTTGGGTGCTTACTTTCTTCTTATACCGTCATTGTCCGTTCCCAATCATATATATTATTGGAGCTGTAATCTTTCATAGACCTATCCTAACTATTTTGCATTTAACACTTATCTGAATCTTATGGTCCTTGTCCCTTTGCTTTGATATTCGATTTTGTCAATACAGACATAAAGTTGGATTTTGATATGACCAAGTTCCCTTTGTTGGCTACTACTCCGTACTATTTAGTGACCTTCATTAATTTCCCCTTATTGCCTTCCTTGGAAGCTGTATGTACTGATTTTTGGTTGTCCAGTCTGGTCTTTACTTTCGATTAGCCTTTTTATAATTGCATTTTCTTTCCCTTTGTCAAATCTTTGATATTATCAATCCTGTCATGACAGCTTGTGATGAATTATTCATCGGTATCCCTCACAAAGCGTGGTTCGTGGTGATGTTCGTCTTGCTTTGTCTGGGATTTGCATTTGTGGTCCCGTCTTTTCTTCCACCGTATCTTCTACCAGGAGACAAGAACTCACATGAAGCCCAGCAAGTTGTTTCCAAAGATTCATGATGGCCATTTCTGCCTTACTCTTGCACAATCATTTTTGAATTAGAGAGATAGATGACGAAGTAGGTTAGTGTTAACTTCTCAATGAGTGTAAGCCTTAGTTTTGAGGAAACAGGTAATGATTTGCAATTTTGCATTTATAAAACTTCAATTTGTTATCATTTTGAAATTCTTTGCGTTATTATTGCTTTCCACAATTAGCTAGTGCATGTGAAGCTGCTGAAGGATGAGCGTTACTTATTTATCTCCAGTTTTGTCGCACAAGTCTCAAACTTTTGAACTTTACTCATGTATATCACCCTCCACAAAGCATGCATTACATGCACACTTACCTAGATAACTTGACTCGTCACGCAACTCTAGGTGATGATGTCCTGAAACTTTGCCTTCAATTGATCCACCCCTTTTGATCATGTTCAGTATATAAAATGCAGAATGACCCTTATCTCTCAAATCTCTATACACTCAAGACAGCAACTTCTACATTCTAGCTTCCCCTCCCAAGCATGTCTGATCAAGCAAAAACCATGTCCACAAAAATCCCTGAATTAACCCCACGTTCAAAGCAAGTGGCTAAGATAATGATTGCCACAGCCATTGGTGCTGCATTGCTAGGACTATCTTCCTTGACCTTAACCGGAACGGTGGTGGCTCTGATCCTTTCCACCCCACTCCTGGTCATATTTAGCCCTGCTATTGTTCCAGCAGCTATACTGTTCTTCCTAACCACCGTAGGATTGTTGTTTTCTAGCGGCTGTGCTGTGGCCGCAATAGCAGCCCTGACATGGATATACAACTATGTAGCCGGAAAAAACCCTCCCGGTGCCGACCAACTGGATTATGCCAGGATGAAGATTGCTAGCACAGCCAGGGATGTGACAGAGAAGGCTAAAGAATACGGGCAATATGTGCAAGCCAAGTCTTCAGGGGCTAGTCAATAGGTGTCACCATAAATTGGATCAATTGTGGATCCAATTTAATAAATGAGATGCAGCTAATAAGCTATGTTCCTATTCTTTGAATAATCTTTTGCATCTGCATTTGCAAGTCCATTTAGGATTAGCCAATCTGGTTTATTGTTTTCTCTACTCTTTGTCTAGTGGTATTTTTTTTCCCCCCTTCTTAAATATAAACTAGTGGAGTCAACAAACACAAGTAATCAATTATTTTCTGTTTCAGTGTTTCAAAGTCAAAGTACTCATCTAAATCAAATGAACATTGTTTGAGTTCATCGTCTCTCCTAAATGAAATGCCATCTATACCAACCACACGGCAACAATCATTCAATCAAGAATGTATAAATCCTAATAATTATATTCTAAATCGATACTAATGATTAATGTATGTCTCTAGTGCAAAGTCTGCAACCACTATTGCTTGAGATAAGAAAACAATTTTTTTTTTTGGAGCCTAAAAGAATGCAAGTCTCTAATGTCAGCTGGCTATAAATTGTAATGGTGTTGCGAAGTACAAATATTGAAACATGCGTAAGTCTGGGATATATGAGCAAATAATAACCAAATAACTATCCTAACAATCCTTTAATCAACAGTTAGTTTAGAGTTATCCCATCAGAACACAAAAGAGTATGCATTGTGTTACTGAATGCTCATGAATGGAAAAGGAACAAAAACAAGGATAACAAGACAAAAATGTTGTTCGACCAAGGACAAAAACATCTTCCTTTAACTACCACCAAATCATCCAGCTTTCTTGTAACTTCTAAATCGAATCCGGCGATGCCAAACTTTTTCCGTGTACATTAAAGGACCAGCATGCCATGCTCATGACAAGCTTCATTTTCCGGCCATCTTGACCACCTTGTTGGGACAGTGGACCACTATCATTCTCCTAATTGCGCCTAATCTCCGGTAGCAGGTTTGAAGGTGGGCACTGAATGCCCTTATGGCACTTCTTTCCCAAGTCGAATTTATAAAAACATAAAACCCGTCCTGAAAACCAACACATTGTTTTCTTTTTCAGAAAGTCTGGTATGGAGGGGCACAAATTGTCCTCGAAGGCTGAAACAGTTTGGTCCAAGAGCGTTGCACGCCGTATTCTCTCATAATCAAAACATCATTCACCTTGTCTACGGTCCCAACTGGAACTTGAGATATGCATAAGCATCCATACAAAACAGCAAGACCGAAACAGAACGTTCTCTTGCCATCATTACATTCTTGTTGTTTCTCCGGCATTGGCAATTCCTCGAAAACATTCATCTCCTCGTCAAAATACACAATCACCTGTGACTGACCCCTTTTTACCAGCCAATGCAAATGACCATTCATCAAAACTCCTCCTGAAGTTGGCAACAGGGCAACATTTCTTTCTGGTGATGGTAATTTAAAAGGAAATCCAATGTCCGTGCGTGTTTCTCCACTCCTTAAGCTAGTAACATAAACAGGTGGGCTAGAATTAGTTACCAAAGCAGCTTTGTAATCGTCAGAGGATTTGTCAAAGCAAAATCCATAAACTCCCCTGAATTCAGCCCGCCGGAATCTTCCTGCCAAATCGTTCAATTTGGGTCATTTTCCGGCACCAAACCATCGACGGATTCCATTCCATAAATACATTGATACAGCAGCCCAAAACAGAATCAAACCCTCACAGATGCCGGAAGATTCGGAAATCTCCATAACGAGATGGGACTTCACCAAACGGATCTGGAAGCCTTTCGATAGAGAGTTTATCGTTTATGGAGTAGAAGTACATTCGCTTACTTCCAACATCTGTAAAATTATTACTGGGATTATGAGGTAGCCCACAATTCCTCCTCCTCTTCTGGTACCGCCGGAGATAATGAAGTTTGGGTTTTCAATTATAGCTTTCCACGATTTGCTGACAATCTTACATCGGAAAAGCAATTTGATGGGTAACCTGGAGAGTATCTCAGCGATGATTTCCTGTGGAAGATCTGGCCCTTTCTTCCTTGCTTTAGCCATGGGAGATCACTCACTCTTTTTCTCATTTGATCAAAATCGCCGCCCCAATTACTGTGCATGGATTAAGTTTTACGTTTATTACATTACTACAGAAATTATGCATCTGTATTTGGGGCCCATGATCGTGGTTTACTAACCTGGGCTGAGACAAAAGTAAGTATAAGTGATTATGGGCCTATGAGCATTTCCCCAGAGAGTACGCTTAACCGCAATTAGCGAGTAGGAACTAGCCATATTCATCGCCGCCTTGGTATTGTGAGTTGTAGGTCTTTTCGGGCTTTATTACCAATTTACCATGGGAAATCGGTGGTAGGGAAGTAATGACAAAGATGCGTTTGATGAAATGTTTGGAGGCATAGCTAGGAGAGTATATGGAATTCGAGGGGTTTTGAAGCGTGACAAGATTGTTGAAATTGAACATGTGTATCGAGAAATTAATTTTATTATAGAATACTTGGCATTTTTAACTATTCCGAGTCTTGGAAGATTACGTGACTTGAGATGTTGACATTGGGAGTCAAGTCAGAATTGGAACATGATGAATCAGGGATAATATATCCCAAAAATGTATTATTTAAGCAACAACCTCTTTTATTGTTGAAAAAACTTTTTTTTTTGTTGTAATGATAGAGATTATGTAGTTAAAGTTAAATTCTCATGTCCAAGATGTAGCTAATTATTCACTTTTCATAAGTCACGTTCATTTCAACTACGAGGGTAATCAAGATTTTTCCAAGAGAGAGAGAGAGAGAAGAGTAAATTGTCCTGATTATAATTTACTTTGTGGATGACTTGAGTAAAAAAAATTCCCTTTTCCAAAGTGTAATAAGACTCTATTGTATGTTTAGTACTACTTTTGATTTAGAAATAGAAGTTTCATTTGTTCATATCACTGAAGAAAGGCAATGATTAATACGACTGCATACTAGTATCAATTTAGAATTTTTTTTTCTTTTTGAAAACAAGAACTTTTATATCTAACTAGTATTGTGTTTGTGCGTTGCACGGTTGAGACAGATTTGATTCTTTGAAAGTATTTCAATGAACAAATATATTAAATTGAAAAAAATTGTGATATCAATAACAGAGAAAGAACTGAAAAAAAAAAAATGATGACCGCATCATACATTCTCAAGAGTTTTTTTGTAAACATTTGTTGTTGCGCTGCAAAATTCTTCCTTCGTATTGCAACTAATTATCTTCAAACCTTTTCTGGACTTTACACTGGAGAAAACAATGTAAAGTTGTCCATGGGTGAAAATTGGACGACGGAGAAATAAGCCAACATGAGATAACGACTGTCATTGATTCTTATTGATCGTCATAGCAAAATATGCTACAACCGGGAATTGTCTCCGTCTTACTTTAACCGGCATCCTCTCGTCAGTCGGACTAATATCCATACGCGGAATGAAACATTTGTGACCGATATTAGCACTAGATATAATAGTAGCCTGATTAACTCGTTCCCCCCAAATTTGACTTGTAACCTAGTACTATTACACAAGCCGCCTGGCTGATCAAGATTCTGAAGAAGCATGATCGGGACTCTGACCTTAAGTGATATCTTGTGATTTGGCAATCCTAAACACTTGATGGCATTGAGAAATTCTTCTGTGTAAACCTCATCGTCCTCAGGATTTATTAACTTTGGTGTCTCTTCTATACAATCAGAACTGTAATACATCTTTGCTTTCCCACTAAGTTGTGCCAGCATATGCTCATTGATTGCATCAACTTCGTCATTGGTTGGTACCAAAATTGCCCTCTCGTCGAAGAAACCGAGAACTTTAAATTAATTTTTTTATTTTATCTTACTTTTAAATTGTTAAAATATATTTAAATTATAACAAAAAAATTAATAATTTAATACTAATAACTTTAGATTTCACATATTTTAATTATTTTAAATTTTAAAATTATATATGATGTCATACCGCTCTAATCTGGTTTTTCGTCCCAGGCTAACAAGTTGACCCTTTAACTTCATCGATTCGTCTTCCGGTCTGGATCCGACAATATTGCCTGTGAGACCGATTGCCCGATGCTTTAATTGGTTGTCGTCGCTATTTTAATACTTTTGGTAGGTTAAAAACCTACAATGATTTTTGCTATTTTAATACTTTTGGCAGTCTGTTGAACCAAAAAAAAAAATCTCATTTTATATTTATTTACATCTTTAACAGCGTGTTATTTTGCAATGACTACGACTACTATTTTTGTATTTTTAATAGCTCGTTGAACTAAATAAATAAAAAAGAAAAACCAGCGAGTCTTATTCCATATTCATATCTTTAATAGCATATCACTCTGTACCGTCCTGCTTAAAATTTTTCAAGTCTTTGGTAGGTTAAAAATCTGTAAAGATTTTGGTTGTTATTTTAGTATTTGTGACAACACATTAAAAATGAAAAAGAAGAAAAAAAGAACTAACTCGTCATTCCATTTTTATTTTTATCTTTAACAGTTTGTCACTTTACTTATTATCTTTTATTTAGATATATTAATTTTCTAAAATGATTATTCACATATTTTTCAAATAGAACAATTATTTACATTCTAAATTTATAGATTTGTTATGAAGTTACAATATTTCGGATTTGATTTTTTTTTTCAAAACTAACAATAAAAAACTACCACAAGCTTAGTGTAATTCTTTTGAAAACTATTCATTGTAAATTGATCTTGCTAGTTCCAGAGATTTGTTTTTATATTTTTTTTCTAAAGGAACTTCTTCCTTGAAAATATAGACCAATATAACCTAATTTGGAATCATTTTGCTTCAATGATTTCATTTGTAATGTCAGTCTCTTAATTGGAAAACATAAAAAATTCAAAAATATTTTACATTGACGTAAGTCATTCTTTCCTCCCCGCTGACCGAGCCTTCTCATTTCTGATCAAAACATCATTAAATACTGATTTGATACACCATCAATTAACAAACTCATTTCTTCTTGGTTCCACCTACAATCATTCAGGGGGGAAAACGCGATTTAGAAAAGCCAAGACCATGAGATGAAGGTACTGTGGAAGAATGGTGGTGTCAATGAAAAAAAAAAGTGCACTAAGAAATTAATTTATTTTTCTTTCAAAATTATATTGGCTTTTATAAAATGGTAAAATAGCACGTCTAGAGTCCTAATATAAGCCAATCACATTGATCAATAGTACTCAAGTATAAAATCAACGCAATATAGACCCAAGAGATCACTATGCTTAGAAAAATTATCTTTGACATAATTCCTTCTAAAGTGGAGATCGTCTAAAAGTATTCAATTTCCGGAGACATTAACATTTTCTTTTCTATGGATAGATGAAATATATTAGTTATACTCGTTTTTTAAGGGAATTAATTGTAACTAAGAGAACACTCCCTAACTTTTCCAAAGCTAGCATGCTATTAGTATTTATTATTTTCATGAATTTTCTTTGTCATTTTGCGGGTGGAGGCCATTGTAGATGCCATGATACCAAATTCCAATTGCAGTGAAAAGTATCACAAATTCAAAAGTCAAAAAAAAAAAAAACACGGCCAATTTGAAATTAAGGATTGGTTTCTCACCTTTTTCCGCATATGAAGAAACTATATACCTCCTGAAAAATTAGGGATTTCTTTCTCACCTAAGCTCGTGAGCCCCCAACCCAAGGAGACATCATGGCTTATTAGCAATTCAGAATATATATTATCCGTTCTGTTTGCTAAAAAAAAAAGAAAAAATAATAGTTACATTTCAATCAGAGTATTGCATCATAGAAAGATTTAAAGGCAGCCAAAACCCAAAGAGTTCATGTTCAGAAGGAGAAAAGGACACACACCATGATTTCCTCTGTGAAAAAATAAAACTAAACAATGAACCAATTTTAGGTTTTCTTACTTGAACATGAAATCTCTATTTTTAAGGGTGTAGTACACAAAGATAAACATAATTTGATATATAAATCTTACCATCACTAAACAAATCTAGTTAGAATAAAGCCAGTCCGATAGAATACACCTAGAAATTCCCTTATGATTATTAAACTAAACAACATAAATGAACTTGCTTGTAAAACACTGAAAGAGAGTTCTCATGGACGTCGACAATACAACGGATCATCGGAAATCAACCGTAAAGCTACAACGCCTTTCACCATCTGTATTAGCTTGCGATTGCCTCCCTTCATAAATTTCTGCACGGCATTCTACTAATTAAATGATCAAAACAGAAAAAGATGATTAGCAAACCATATAAAAAAATTAAATTAAAACAAAAGCAAAAATTAGAAACGGATTTGACGGAAAAAAAAATCCAAATGTAGGCCTGACCAGATTTGATGAAGATGATCCGAAGTCTACCATGAGAGATCCGAACCGATTTTAAGGAGATGAACAACGATTGATTATGAAGGCAGATGAACATCGATTGATTATGAAGACGGAATCGATTAAACTACTAAAAAAATAATAAATAAATTAAAAAGCTAGAAGATTTAGTGATTTGCAAATAATTTGTTCCCAGCGTTCGAACACAAAATATCGGATGCGCTATTGTATTTGGTCAATGTCTTGGCCGTTCGATTGTATTTATAGCCAGTATTTGTGTTGCAAATTAGAATTTTGAGATAACTTAGCAGCCCTAGTTAGCTGGAATCACAATCATAATTAGTTTATTATCTTTTTCTTTTTTAATGAATTAATAAGATAATTTTAAAAAATACAAAACTGTGCGAGAAAATTGGGAATGAATATAGACATGATAATTATATCGGGTGGATTAGTGTGTGAGTGATTGTTTGTTGAGAATTACCTCAAGCAGCCATAATAAATGTTGTGTTTTGGGATTTTTTTTTTTAAAAATAAAGACAATATCAAATCTCGGGGATTAAGGTGGATATCTCACCTAACAAACATTATTTTTAATAAATTATTTCCAACTTAGCTATGAAGTGATATGTGTAAACCTTTTTCATTTTTAATTTAAAGTTTAAATTTCACAACATTTAATATTCGATAGTTTCTTTATTTAGATTAGGATAAATCTTTAAAACAAATTTTCAAAGTAGGAGATGAGAATCTGTTTTTAATACCAGGTCATATTTTAAAAAATAAATTATTTAACGGGAGTAAAATAAGAGGAAGTAAAATTATTAATGGGAGTAAACAAAATATCTTTTGTATTCAAATTTCAAAAATGATCTATATAACTTCCTAAAGTAATCAGTAATAATGTGAAGATCTCGTACCTACTTACCCCGCCTAAAGTAATCATTAAAATGATCTATATAATTTCTTAAAGTAATAAGTAATCAGTAATCAGTATATAATTTTCAAAAAAAAAAAAAATAGGTGTATTTGCAGTGACGTTCAAAATCGAATTGATTGCTACGGGTTTACTTCATATAACAGCCGTCATTTGAGACAATTAACATAAATGATGTACAATTTTTGAAACTCATGTCTTCATCCCGCCTAATTTATTAGGAGTTCAAAATTTTGATTCCTTTTTTGAACTCTTTTAATTAAGTTGTTCGATTTATCAGGAAATACGATAAGATAAAGAGGTCTATTAGTTGAAGGATTTTGTTATTAATGATAACGATCTCCTCTAATAATGGAATTATCTCATATAAGTGATGTGATAACAATTAAAATCAAACTTGAAATGTATAGGATCAAATCCAATTTTCAATATTGATTCTGTGCATTATCCAACGTGTCCAAAAACTAACCCCAAATTTTCGGCATTTGCAGATTACCCAACCTATCGTTGATTCAATTGTAGAGTACCCTAAACTGAATTTGGTTTTGATCCTCCAGTATAGCGGTGAGCGAGAACAAACACGATCCGGTGAGTTTATTCGACGGATGAAATCTGAACAGAAGAGTACGACGGCGATCGTGGCAAGACCAAAAGACATACTTTAATAGACCAAAGAGAGTCTTTATCTATGTCCTTACCTACTGGTGCTGTTAATCTGCTGCTTATTTGGTTTTTTTTTGAGAGAATCTTTTCAAGAGTTCAGCAACTTCATCATTGACGTTATGCTGAAACAATGGTGACCTCCATGGTGAAAGCTCCGTCAATCATCAACATGTCTCGGATTTGATTCAGCATCAATTCCGATGAATCTGGACGGTGAAAAATTATGTCCCAATATTTTTTAATTATCACATTAACTAAATTAGTAAATATTGAATATAGTAAATACAATTTGTAAAACACATTTTCACCATTTTCTAAAGTAAATAGTAAATATAATATAATATAATATATTAACCATGTTATCATTAGAATATACTATGAAAGCTATTAGTATTCTAATTGAGCGACATATGTCTTTGGATCAAAATTCCTTTTATATATCTTAGAGATAGCCTGTCACTCTGTATCGTCATACTTAAAAAGTTCCGAGTCTTTTATAGGTTAAAAATCTGTTCTGAGTCTTTGATATTTAAAAAGTTCCGAGTCTTTTATAGGTTAAAAATTTGTTCTGAGTCTTTCATAAGTTAAAAATCTGCAATAGTTTTGATTACTATTTTAGCATTTTCGACATTCAATTGAATCAAAAAAGGAAGGGAAAAAAAAAGAAAAAGAAGAACCAGCAATTAGAATCACTGGTTAAAGAATCATATAAAATTTTATCTTCCTTGGACATGTCATCATCTTGTAATGAAAGTTTAGAGATTAGAACCAAAACGGTGGACCAAATCTTTAGTGTGACAATTATATAATTGAATATGAAAGCAAATTCTTAGCCTGGTGAATTCATCAAATTAAACGCACGAAAGGTAATTGCAATAATCATACAAAAATGGTCATCAGTGAACTGTTTTGGAACCAAAATATAATTGATAAACTTCACTAAGCCTTTGCTTATTTCATTTAAAAGGGAAAACAAAAGAAGAAGAAGGATCAATAAATTAAGGGACAACCAAAACATAGCTAACTTTTAAAGCATCCAAAACCCAGTGCAATTTCCCTCAATTGGAATGCCAAAATCTGACCTTTATCAATATTTTGGTCCAACGGACATGAAAATTTCATGTCAAGAATTCGAATGCATAGTTGAATTACTAAAAATAAAAAGTGTCTTCTGTTTAAATTCTATATAAAGCATAGATACATAGACTAAGATAAAACTAATTAAACAAATCAACGTCGTCGCTGGCATCAGAGAGATGATATAGTTACCACCATAATACTATCTGATAGGTCTTGAAGTTTCATGTTATTTATGGGTATTTGTATAGCATTTTGGATTAGATTGTGCACTTATGTTGTGTATTTTGATGTTTTTGGTTCTTAGGAGTGATTGGAGCTGAAATTGAGAAAAATGTTTCATAAACACACATTTTTGGAGCATTTTGACAAGAAAGCACAAAAAGAGAGCAATGACATCACTTTCTCGTGTGGGCACACGAATCTCAGTCCAAAATTGAGCTTTAGGGAAGAAATTCCAGCATTGATGCTGCATTCCCGTTTGACCAAACTGAAGCAGGGATTAAAATGAAAAATTAAAAAAGTTTTAGGGTTAAAATGTAATTTTGCCAAACTTGAGGGACCAATTTGCAAATCTCGGAAAAACTAATTTCCTGCTGCAGCTGACCTACTTGTTCCCCATATAAATTGATTTTATTCTTTCTTTTGGGGAGGGGCTGAACGTGAGAAGAAGAAGAGGAGGCTGGAGTGGTCCTAAGCCGCCTATCTAGCTCTTTTGGGCGTTATTCTTCCCCATTCTCCATAGTTTTGTTTCAGTAAGACTTTATTATGTGTAATTAAATTATTTTTCTAGTTGAAAGATATTGAAGCATTGGTTTGAATAGTTGTGAGATCTAAATGTTGTTTCTTTCTCAATTTCTTGTGAGTATTTGCTCGTTCTATTGCATGATTGATATGATTATTGTGGATTCATGAATAGCTGGTAGCATTCATTATTTCATGTTAGTTAACAACCAATAAGGCAACAATGTTTGTTGTTTTAAAAGGGACTGATATAATTAAATTACTTGGTAAGTGATTTTGTTATGTTATAAGAACAAGTAATCTGGTTTTTTATTAAACAAGGTTTGTTTCATAGGGACCAGAATTGGGTCTTTGTACTTAATGCAGTCGTTTTCTTAATCTTAGGAGGTTCCAGGATTGAATTTCGACTAGTGTGTTTAATGAAGGTTTTCTTAATCGCTAAACTTAGTTCAAGATTGAGTTGTTAGGAGGTTCCAACAACGAAAACTAATTTGCCTATAAGTGATTGAGCATCATTGCATCTATGATCAATTGTCTAGACCAAGGTGGATATAAAATCTTTTGACTAGAAACTTTCTCATAATTTGCTTTCATTTTTTTTTAACTATCATTTGAATTTTATTTTAACTACATTTTAGTTTTAAAAACTCAAAACCCCCCTTGCGGTTACTTATTTGAAAGAAACAAATCCACCATTCCCTGAGGAGACGACCTTGCTTTCCTATGCTACTAGTTTGAAAGTAGGTTAAATTGTTTGTTGGCTTGACACCCACCACTATCCTTGCGGACAATGGCGAGTATAGTGATTTGATTTCCATTTTTTTTTTCATCCCCGAAAAAACTCCACCCTCCCCAATTAATTTCTTCTCATGCTTATCTTTCTTTCAACTACTCTTTTATCGCTATTTAGACTGTTCTAATTTTTTTTTCAGTACAAAACCTCATCTTCTATGGCTTATCATGAAATCCCCGTGAATCCTGTGGAAAAGTCATAAAATTGTTGTAGAAATTCTTGCACCTCTCCCCCTACCCCCTAAAATATCTATAGTATATATATATATATATATATATATATATATATATTATTATACTAAGAGAAACCAGAGAGAGAAAACAAAAAAAGAATTCTAAAGGTGATACATAGGATAAAATCCTATGTGTCATTTTTCTAATGATTGAGTCAAAAAATATTTACAACAGTTATACTAATAGTCCTTCAAATTTTATGTAAATAAAGTTTTATCAAATGGCATTTAAAACTATAGTTTAAAATAGGAAAATAAAAATTAATTAAATTTAATGGACGGGATTAATGAACATTAATGCACCAGAATTATTCCCTCTCCAAAAGAATCTCCAAAGTGACTACTGGACTCATTTAATTAATCTCTTTAAAAAAAACCTCTCTCCCAATCATGTAAATCAATAGACTACGATTCAAAAAAAAAACCAATCATTCAACATTAATGTTATCTTTAAAATCTTCTTCCAAAAACATGACCCTGTATTTTTCGCCAATAAAAAAGAAAAAAAATGTACAAAACTTGCCATCAATTATTACTAAAAGGATGGGATTTAACTATAATTAAATGTTATCTTTTGAATTTCAAACCAATGCATTTATTTGTGTAATATCTTATTTACCCAAATAAATATAATCTTTCCTTAATAATATCTAAAAAATTGTTATAAACTTTATCTTTATCACTGAAATTTTGGATAATCAATTATCATCAATCCCAATTTATCTCTATTTATTTCCACTTTTGGATAGTAAAATTTTGGATAGTAAAATATACTCCAAAATACCTACATTACTGATGGATTATAAATAAAAATAGTAAAATTCATTTTATACTTTTTATATTTTTTTTGTAGATTTTCTATAATGTATATAAATAAATCCCGCGCGATTTAGCATCTAGTATATAAAAAAAAAAAGTTTGATCTTAATATAGAAAGCAGCTGCAACCATCATCAAATGGTTTGATATGGACTGTTGCCGCCGCTGCCGATGTTCCTCAAATCAAGAATAATTGTTGTTGGTCCAGATAATGGTCACCGGAATGACGTCTATTCGTCACCAGAAAGAAATCTATTAGAAGTATTTGACCATATTTTTTAAAAAATATTTATTACTCGAGGTAAATTAGTTATAGGTAATTAAATTTAAAGGTAGATAGTCAAAATAAAATGATTATATTAAAGATAAATAGTAAATATAAAAGATTAACTATTTTATTGTTAAGGTTTTACTGTGAAAGTTATTTTAGTATCATAATTGAGCGACACGTGTCTCTCGATCAAAATTCTTTTCATATATCTTAGAGATAAGACATAACAGAAGAGTACTCATCAAAATTCTTTTCATATATCTTAGAGATAAGGTATAACAGAAGAGTACAATTGTTGAAGGTTGAAGACACGTCTTAGCAAGCCTATGCGGTAGACGACTAGACTATAAAAATATGACTATGTACATCGAAGAAATTTTACGTGTTTGAAAAGAAAAAAAAAATTCAATAAAAAGGAACATACAAAAAAAAAACTTAAAAGACCAAAGCCGGCATTCAAGTGACGCTCCTCCGTTGACAACAGACAAATTCTTGGATCCCAAAGAAAAAAAAAAAAAAGAAGAAAAAAAACGAGTGCCTACGTCATAAATGTGACCATGTGGTATCTTCTAATCTAACCTGAGTTTAGATGACCGTTAGGGATTGTCCCCAAATTCGAAAATAAAACTCCACTTTTCCGTCCATTCCTCTCTTCGTCGTCCTTCTTCTCTTTCTCTTTTGTCTCTCTGTCGCTTCAAATTTTTTCCATTCTTTCTTGTTTTTTGGATCTTTCTCCCTCTCGCAAGAAGAACTGGAAGAATGGGGGTCGCCACAGAGATGCAGCAAGATCACAAGGTAAAAAAACAATTGCAGTTTTGAAAAGAGAATTCTGGGTGTTTTCTTTTGAATCTTTTTTTTTTTTTTTTCCGTGTGGGATTTTGTTGATCTTCTGTTTCTGGGGATTTATTTGTACTGGGA
Source organism: Oldenlandia corymbosa var. corymbosa (assembly GCA_949775105.1). NCBI lineage: Eukaryota > Viridiplantae > Streptophyta > Magnoliopsida > Gentianales > Rubiaceae > Oldenlandia > Oldenlandia corymbosa. The sequence goes on along the minus strand of OX459119.1, from coordinate 5,373,432 downwards.
AGGTTTTTAAATGGATTTTGTCTAATTAATTGATGCCTATTGTGTGCGAGATTCAAATGAGGTTCCTTGGTTATGTCTCCCGAGCCTAGGGTTTGTTCAAACTTGAATTGAAAATGGAAATGGAAATCTTTGTCTTGTTCTTGATTCCTCGAAAAGCTAGTTGCAGCATTATGAAAATTCCTCTTCTGGTTGTCGGTTTCTGTGTTTAATTCGTGATCGTTGGACAAAATTAGGGCCTTTGATTTCCTCTCCCCCCTCCCCCATCATTTTAAAAGGATTTATTGAGTTTCTGCTAATTAAAGTTTTACTATGCCTAATTCGAGATTAAAACTTTCACTCTCTATTAAATGGTAAAGTTCTGTCATCAGCTGTAGTTAGGATCTCAATTTCTTATAGCTGCTGTTGTCTATTTTTTCCCTTCTTCTGAGTTTCATATAAGGTTATATCTTCTGCAGGGTTCTTCGGAGGGTTCAGCTGCAGCAGAGAAAAAGCGGTGGACCTTGAATGACTTTGATATTGGAAAGCCTCTTGGTAGAGGAAAGTTTGGTCATGTGTATTTAGCTAGGGAAAAGAGGGTAAGAGTCACTGATGATATACTTAATAGTTTTATAGCTGCATCTTCTGGCTCAGTTGGACATCAGAAGATTAGTTCATTGGTCTCTGTATATTGTGTTATTGCTGTTCTGGAGTTTGCATAAATGCATCCTTTACATATCATATACTATTTCATAGCCAATTGTTTTTGGGTTGGCAGTTTTTTACCATCCTTGTTCCTGTATTTTGTCAGCTTGCATTTTTTGTGTGGATCTGCTGCCTTCTTTTTGGATGTATATGTAATGACCACTGATTCTAATTCGTATTACTCTTTCCTTTTATGGATTCAAACAGAGTAATCACATTGTGGCCTTGAAGGTGTTATTTAAAAGCCAGCTGAAACAGTCCCAAGTTGAACATCAGCTCCGCAGAGAAGTTGAAATACAGAGTCATCTGCGTCATCCTAATATTCTTAGACTCTATGGCTACTTTTACGATCAGGTAAAATGAATGCTAATCAATCTTATTTGTGAAAAGGGAAAAATTCATCAGAAGACTGATTTTGAATAACTTACGCAGAAACGAGTGTACTTGATTCTTGAATATGCTGCAAAGGGTGAGCTCTACAAGGAGTTGCAGAAGTGTAAATATTTCAGCGAGAGACGTGCAGCTACTGTGAGTCCTCTGATGTCTTTTTTGGAGCTTAACTTTATCTGAATGTGCATCTTAGATCTTTGAGAACACCTTGAATCTGATCTTTGTTTTTCCTCCTTGCTATTATCTTTGATGTTATTGGTTCTGAAGTGTTAGTTGTGTAAGCCTTTCTGCAATTTGAACTAACAATTTTGTTTCTTTACTTACAAACCAGTATATTGCTTCACTTGCTCGTGCCCTCATTTATTGCCATGGGAAGCACGTGATACATCGAGATATCAAACCGGAGAATCTTTTGGTTGGTGCACAGGTAGAATCTTGGCAAATTAATGTTTCCATGTTGTTTGGTGTCTTAGCGATCTTTTTCTTACAAGGTGCTCATGGATTGCATTCTTCTATTACAGGGTGAACTTAAGATAGCAGATTTCGGTTGGTCAGTTCACACTTTCAATCGCAGAAGAACCATGTGTGGAACGCTAGATTACTTGCCACCTGAGATGGGTAAAGTCGTCTTCAGCTTGTATCAACTATTATTGATGAATTTCTGTATGCATTTCAGACTTAGGTTCCAACAACATGAAATAGGATTCTTGTTCACACTTTTAAGTCCAAATGATTAGAAACTTTCTGTGGAAACTAGGAAATTGTAATCATGTTGAATATCTCTGTATGCATTTCAAACTTGGGTTCCAACAACATCAAATAGGATTCTTGTTCACACTTTAAGTCCAAATGATTAGAAACTTTCTGTGGAAACTAGGAAATTTTAATCATGTTGAATATCTCTGAAGATGCCTCTTGTAGCATGGACCACATTATATGCTGTTTTAACTGAACATTGACCGTGTTGCTCTCGATCAATTTACAGTGGAGAGTGTAGAGCATGATGCTAATGTCGATATCTGGAGCCTTGGCGTCCTGTGCTATGAATTTCTCTACGGGATGCCTCCTTTTGAAGCAAAGGAACATTCAGACACATATAAAAGGTAAATAAGATCGTCTGCAGTTAGTGTTTGACATTTGTCTTCATAGATAGTTTTCTATCAGGGAATGTTACATAATAAAAGAAGTTGATAGTTAAGTCAGACTTCTGCATTTACTCGTGTGTGTAACGTTCTCTTTTTTTTTTTTTTTTTTCTGATGCAAACAGGATAGTGCAAGTGGACTTGAAATTCCCAGCAAAACCTATTGTCTCATCTGCAGCCAAGGACCTCATCAGTCAGGTCTGATCCTTTTCAACCTTACTTAAATTATTAGTGTCAAACCATGTACATTCATTTCATCTGGTTTTCTATGTTGACAGATGTTGGTCAGAGATTCGTCACAACGCCTGCCTCTGCACAAATTACTTGAGCATCCATGGATTGTACAAAATGCAGAACCTTCTGGTGTTTACAGGAGCTAGAGTCTTATCTGTTTCATTCTTTTGTAAGCAATCCTTCGGGTTGCAGAAGATAATCTTTAGTCGCATGACTGCGTAGTGTATTATGATCTACTTCCCTACTGGCAAGATGCAGAATATTGACTGTTGTCTGTGTTACATTGTATGACATAATTGACTCTGATCAATGCAAGTGTACAACTGTTCCCTTATATTCTCTTGTTCCCCTCGCTACAGGGCTGATTTTGCTTATTGGAGATGAGAGTATTATTTTGCGCCACTTGAATAAACTCTCCTGTATCCGGTATTTGAATTATTCACCCGCCAAAAATTGTGAACTTTATTTACAACAATCCAAATGTAGCTCCAGCTAATCCGCCTGAGGGGGATTTGGAATAATTCATTTTTGTATATCGTGGTGGTTTTTTCTCTTCTTGTTGAATGAAATTGTAGCAATCATCTTGAATTGCCTCAAGTACTTGAAGCAAAGTTTGTCTTGATCAAGTTTTTTTTTTTTTTTTTTTGGTCAAAATCGATCTTCATTTCATAACATAAAAATAGAAAAACATGTACAATGGCTCAATCAGAGTTATTACAATCCGCCCTAAACACCTTATTTAACCACAATAGAGAGTTAGTTTTTCAACACTGTGAACAATTATTAGATAAGGCTAATTTGGCAAGACCGTGAACAGAAAAGTTTCATTGTTTCCTGGGAAACGAAAATTTACAAGTCAAAAAATAAGATTTTTACAAATAGATGTCGTCAACTATAGCTAGAACATCTGAAGCAGGAGTACTTTTACCCTGCAACCAAGTGGCCATAGTTTTCACATCTACTTGTATTTCTACATGCTGCAACATGCGGTGCTGCGCCTCAAAAATAGCTGCTCTCACAGCTTCAGCTTCTACTGTACAGTCATTTAATACATATGGCAGAAAAACTGACTTCGCAACCACCAATTCACCTTGTGCATTCCTAATAGTAAACCCCAACCCAACACAACCCTTTTGTTTATGAAATTTAGAGCCAATATTAACTTTGAACATACCTCTACATGGGTTAGTCCACCCTTGTAAGTCCGTTGTATTAGCTGGCGATGCTAGCTTTGCCTCACCCTTCTTTTGCAAATGCATGTACTCCAACCACTCATTTGTAGCTTTTTGCACCACCTCCCAAAGCTCAATTTTAATACCATTAAATAGCCAAGAGTTCTGAGCTTTCCAAATATGCCAAAAAAGATAAACAGAAAGTTCAACTTTAGCTTGGAAACCCTCATCAAAGTTAGCTTCACACAGCGAGTCCCACCAGGCAGAAAAAAAGAAAAGATGATATTGTGTGTTATCGCACTGCACAGGAGCTAAATGCCATACAAGTTCAGCTTCACTACATTGAAATAGAAGGTGCTCCACTGATTCAGTCCCACTACCACAACGTGGACAAATATCCTCCACCATCACACCCCTTCTCCCCAAGGTAGAACGAACCGAGAGCCAATTCTTATAGATTTTCCACAAAAAGTGCTTCAACTTAGGCTTAATGGGCAGCTTCCAAGTTCTGGACCATGTTCGCTTGGCTCGATCCCTAGTAGAACTGGACTCTGGACCTTTCCCATCATTAGCTTTCAATTCCAGTGCTAGCTTAGAAGCCGAAGAAACAGTGAATTTACCATTCTTTTCTTCTCCCCAGATCAACCTATCTCGAGCACCATATTGGCCTAAAGGAATTTGGCAAATTTTAAGAGCATCAGCTGGAACAAAGACCTGGTTAAGGAGATCAATCTTCCAACATCTAGCAACTGGATCAATAAGATCAGAAACCATTTGAACCTGCTGACATCTTTGATGCTACACACCAGGCTTAACCACACCAAAAGGACCCCAATTATCCCTTCAAATATCAACCGACTGGCCATTTCTAATCTACCATTTCCACATTGGATGATGTTTCTTATCCCTAACCAACCTTTCCATAACCAGGAATCAGAGCCTTTCATTTCTACATCAAAGATCGAACAATGAGGGAAGTACTTGCTCTTCATCACCTTAGCCACAAGAGAGTGTGGCTCAAGAATTAATTTCCACACCTGCTTAGCAAGTAAGGCATCATTCTCTGCACTTGGACTTTTGAATCCCAAGTCTCCCTTCTCTTTGCTAAGAGTAATTTTATCCCAAGAACCCCAGTGAATTTTACGTTTCCCATCTTCTTCCATCCACCAACAATTTGCCATTCTTTGTTCAATTCTCTTACACAAACCCAACGGAAGTTTATAGCAAGACATTGAAAAAATTGGCATTTGCCTGAACCACAGATTTAAGCAAAACTTCTTTACCGGCTGTTGAAAGCAACTTATTTTTCCAATTGCTGATTTTTGTGATGGCCGCTTCCTCCACATATCGAAATACCTCTAATTTGGCCCATCCAATCACCAGAGGGAGACCCAGATATTTGGCTTTTGTCTATACCTTCACACCCTCCAGTTCAGCAAAAATCTGGTCTCGCATTACACTCTTTGTGTTTTTGCTGAAGAAAATCGAGGACTTGTCCCAATTAACTTTTTGCCCAAAACAGGTGCCAAAATCCTGCAAAATTTTCTTGATGCATCTCACTTGAGCCAACTCAGCTTTACAAAAAAGAAGGGCAACATCAGTAAAGAATAAATGTGTTATTTCCGGCTCATGTGCACTAATTTGCATCCCACTGAGCTCACCCTGATGCACGGACAACCTAATAAAATTTGAAAAAGCCTCTGAACAAATAAGAAACAAATATGGAGACAACAGTTGTAATTGTCTAATCCCCCTCCTTGGTTTAAGAAAGCCCTTTGGAACATCATTAATATTAAATGAGAATGATGCTGATTGTATATATTCCATAACCCAAGCCACAAAAAGTAGATCAAAACCCATTCTAACCATGATATTAGCCAAAAATCATCACTCCACTCTATCATATGCCTTCGCCATATCCAGTTTAATTGCCATGTACTTATTACTACCTTGTCGCAAATTATTAAGGTGGTGAACATATTCATGCACAATAACTACATTATCTAAAATTTGCCTGCCCGCTAGGAGAGCTGATTGATTCTCACTAATACAGGAGGACAGCAGTGGTTTTAATTATTCAGCCAAAATTTTTGAAATAATCTTATAAATGAAAGAACACAAGTTAATAGGCCTATACTGGGAAACTTTAGTAGAATGAGCTAATTTGGGAATAAAAGAGATTAGGATATGATTAAAAGATTTTAACATATGACCAGATTAGAAAAAACTTTTCACAGCCAAGCACACATCATGATTAACAATGGACCAAAAAGTTTGGAAAAACAAAGGCGTCATATCATCCATACCTGGAGCTTTATGGAAGTTCAAGTTGAAGACAGCTCTCTTAACTTCGCCAACGTCAATTGGTTTGATCAACGTTGAATTCATTTGGGAATTGATAGTAGTAGGCACCGAATTTAGCAACTGCTCCCACCCCATGGAATCCTCTGATGTGAATAAATTCCCATAAAATCTTGTGATTTCAGCTTCTATTTCCTGCTCAGTCTCACACCATTCGCCCCTTGCATTTTCTAAACCATCAATACGATTCACTTTCCTCCTCTTAAGTGTACTAGCATGGAAATACTTTGAATTTTTATTACCTTCTTTTAGCCACAAATTCCTACTTTTTTGCTGCCAGTACTTTTCCTCTTCTGCATAAGTAGAGGCTAGTCTGTCCTTAAGCAGATTCCATCGACCCCAATCTCTACTACCCCCAATTCCTTCAGCCTGTCCATTTCTAAATTAAATTGCTGGATTTCCTTTGTCGAATTAGTAGCCTGCTCCCTGCTCCACTTAAGTAATGCAACCTGACACAATTTAATCTTAAGAGAAACTATATACATCGGTGGACTGTGACAGGGAGATGCATGCCTGTCTAACCACATCTGCTACTCCATCCTTTTCCAACCATCGTTTATCAAAACAAAACCTTACTTTGCGCTGTTTTTGAGCTGGTTTGGTATCCAAAAGTAACATGCAATGATCTGAAGAGTGCCGATCAATATGTTGGACCAATGCACCACCATTCGCCAAAAGCCACTGAGGAGACCCGAAAATTCTATCTAGTTTTTCCTCAATAAACCCTTCACCTTCCCTGTTGTTTGCCCAAATCCAAAACCTACCATAAGAAGGAATATCCCCCATATTCTATGAATAAAACTTCTAAAATTTAAAAACTTCCTTCACATCTTGCTCTACCACCTTTCTTTTCCTCCACACATGTAATATCATTAAAATCCCCACCCAAAAACCAAGTATCACCCCAGTTTTGCTTCCTGCGGATCAACTCCTCCAAATGACACTTGCGCGTACCCTCATCAGTACTAGCATGCACAAAAGTAGCCTATTCACAACACACAAAATCTTGAGTTTGAAACTCTACCTCTATACAAAATGAAGAAACAATCAAATTACATATAGTAACACCCTCCGCCCAACCAAAAGCCATTCCACCACTACGTCCCAATGGTTCAATCACATGCCATCTACCTCTGAACCCTATTTTACGCCCAACAGTATTTACAAAACCCTTTTTACGTTTTGTTTCACAAAGAAAAACTAAAGATAGTTTATGGAGTCGACACGACTCTCTTAGTTGTGAAACTGTAGAAGAGCTGCCAAGTCCCCTACAGTTCCACATAATGGTCTTCATCCGGGAATATGGGACCATTTACGGCTGGTTTCCCCCACCCGTTGAGTTTCTTGATGTACGAATTTTCCTTTCTTACTCCGTAATTGTGCATGGTGTGCCACAATTTCTTCTTGACCATCCTCTCTCCCTCATTTACCATCGAATACAAGGCTGGAACTTCTAATGTCAATCCTACTCGAATCCTTCAGTGCCAGAACCATTCTAGCTCTGCGCTTTCATTGCCCTTTATGCACCACCAAACCTGTATCTCCTATCCTGTCAGATCCCTTAATGTCAGGATTAATCATATCCCCTTCTCACTTTTTTCACTAATTAGATTTAGGGACTGCTGTTGCACATCCACATCCAATTCCTCCTTCCCTCCATGATCTACTGCTTGACCACTATTGCCCTGCACCATGGCAGGCAAGTCTCCCAAACCACCCTCATGCATCTCCATACCATTTACCTTTGCAACACCCCATGATCCCCAATTGCATCAACACCACTCGCAACCAGACCCCCCCTGCATTGGAAGATTGCACCGGCCTCTTATTCTCCTCCCCAGATACTACACCCGCCTTACCACTCTCCCCTGGAGCTGGATTATACCCCCGACGCACATACCCAGCCTTCAAGCATTGCCCAAATTGCTCCTCTTTCAAACATTTTCGCTGCACATCTACTCTCCTAACTTCACATGAGGTACCTATATGACCGATGCATCCACAATAATGACAGAAAACAGGCAGTTGCTCAAACTTAAACTCAGCACAAATTTCAGAACCTTCATATCTCAAAGACGTACCTCTTGGAAGGGGTTGTCGCAAATCAATTTCCACCAACACCTTTACATCTCTATTTGCAGAACCACCAGCATCCAAGACAATAACATCAGTAACATTTCCTAATAACTCCCCTACCTTTCTGCCTGTCTCCTGACATCTAATGCACTGGAATTCCCCATGTTTGTATCCATACAGGGGAAAAATTATAAGATTCAGAATTCAAATCAACCGGATACGACCAATATTTTAAGACCACAAAGTAATCAACGAAGGACCAAGGCGGCATATTCATAACCACATCACAATCTTTGACAGTAGCAAAAACAAATTGATAAGTATTATGCTGAAGAAAGATCACCTTCTGTATCCCCCGTGCACCCCAAACCTGCATCATCGCATTCTGGACTCCGATGTAGCTGGTTTTCTTGGCTCCAAAAAATTTTCCGATCAAGCTCCGACGCCCTTCGTCCTCTCCCAATTTGACATCTCCCCTGGTCAGATCCACCCCTCCTTTTTCAATCGAAGAGAGGGAAAAAGATTGAAATCGCTCCAAAAACCCACCATCCATGTGGACTACTACTATCAATACACTAATTGATTCAGCCGCTGTACCAAATTGATGCCAGTCAAAGAGAGCTGTACTAGAAGAAACCACAAGTCAAAGGAAGGTTAGGCAGACTCTACAAAGAAAAGTGAACCAGGATTATATTGTGTGGAGTAGGATAAGAAAGTGTTACAACCTCATAAATGAAATTTGTTTTATTGTTTTTTGTTTATTTTTACTAATAAGGGAAAGTTCAAAACATGAAAAGCATTAAATTCTTATGCAAAGGATGAAAAAATTAACGAACATCAAATTAAAAAAACATTCGATAAAAATTTTGAAGAAAATAAAACCACTTGCTGCATGAGATGAGTAACCAACCAACTCCCAAAAGGGAGAGCAAATCTCTCAAAAGAGAGGGAGAAACCCTCAAAAGAGGAGAGAGAAAAACCTATCTTGATCAAGCTTACAGGAGAAGTTTGATTAGGCAGAGATACAGAAGACTTCAAATATATCAAAAAATAGATTCCTTCCTGGTTTTTTTAATTGTTATTATTTTTTTTTTTGGTTAAGCGTTCCTGGGTGGATGAAGTGGCTGAGTGCTTGTTTGGACGTCAATTTACATTGCATTTTGCCACTTAAAAGTAGAAAGTGTTTCAAATTAAAAACTAAATGGAAAATAAAAATATTATTTAGACGTTAGTTTTGAAGAAAAGTATTTTAAACTATATTTTGAAATATTAAGTACAGGTTATCATTAAATAATTAAATATTGTCAATTATAATCACTACAAAAATAAAAATGTTCCAAAAACAATCGTGCAACAACGAAATCCTGTTAAATTTGTCACTGAACTATTTGTAGTTCTAAAATGATCATTACACTAACAAAAAGTATTTCAAATTAGAATTTAAAATGTAAATCAGAAAGTTGTTTAGATGATAGTTTCTTTTCCATTGGGTTTTGTGTTTAAGAAGTAAAATGAGTGAAAATGTAAAATGAGTTCTTTAGGAAGGACTTCTCCAAATTCAAGTACATCAAAAAACAGATTCCTTCCTGGAATTTTTATTTTTCATATTATTTTATTTTTTTTGGTAAGCATTCCTGGGAAATTTCGTGACTAAAATGTCACGCAACAATCCGAGCCCATTAGATAAAAGCGAAAATAAGAAGTTTAGTTGACGCATTGTTGCTTCCATTAATGGCTACTCATGATCAGAGAAAACGATGTGTATTATCTTCATTGGGTCGCCTATGTATACTCAAATATTTACGATAGCAAAAGATGGGATTTAAGACGCATGGAAACAAATCTTCGCACAGAAATTATCCAATTTGAACTTTATCACAGAAAGACCGCAACTACGCTCCAAACTTTTCACCATACAAGGAATCAGTGGGTGTCTCAAGATATCTTTCAGTAGAGCACAAGCACCACTAAACAAAATTTTGCAATGTTACAGACGGCACTAACTGCAGCTGAGGCATCGTAAGAGACCGTCAAAGTTGATTCCTACATGACCCGACCATCAAAGAAATTGTAACTTTGGCAGGAGACGAGAGCAATTGCCGTGGCTACTGGTTAAAAGAGAAAAGTGCTAAGTGTCACGTGCTTCTATTTCATGTTGGTGTCTGCATTACCTGAAGATTCATCAGCACCACCCCTCCCCTCATCCAACAATGGGGTAGGAGGGAGCTCCTCGTTTTTGGCTTCATCAACTTCTTTTGGCCGCAAGAAGCTCGGCTGGTTGGTAGAGGAAAGGAGTCGTGCCCACATCCGGTCAGTTATGACAACCTTGTTCTGCCGCTCAATTATACGCTGCATACAAATGACACAGATTTAAGTAAATGAGAAATAAACTTTTCAGCATCAAGACTGAATTTGTCAAATATATCCCAAGAAATCATAACTCAAAATGAAATGCACAAAATAAACTGTGAAAATTAACCCACCACACATTTTATGTTGCAAAAGGAAAATGGGACTAAATTTTATAACTCATCAAACACCACCAGGTTAAAGTTCATTCTAAATATTTTAAAGGTATCCTTTCAAGCCCACAGGCCATTTCAGATAAAAAGTAGGACAATTACTGGTTTGTAGCAATCACAGAAAAAACTCAACAGATAATGCTTCATGATTGAAGGAACTTACATTCAATGGGATATATGTATGCCGGCCGTTAACAAGACCAACAGTGAAGCCGGTGTATCCAGCCATTGCTCCATGTACAGCACTTTGAGCAAGGAGTGTGCAGTAAACATTGTCAGACGCATTGCTGGGGATGGCGCGAATCATGTATGTTGGATCTGTCACTTAATTCTGTTAGACTTAAAATGTTCTATGTTTGAACTATATTACTCATCAATATGTAACAAGTTAGATTGCTCACCAATATATTTAAGGGTAATAGCAAGTTTGTTTGGCTGAGCAAAATGATCCTACAAAAGAAAAGTCATCAGTTGCCTATATACAGCTTTTGAGCCACATGTCCGAATGATGAGCAAACACCAGAAAATACTGGAACAAAAATACTACAAAACTACTTATAGCTGTGACAGGGTAGATTGAGATACACCTATGGGGAGGGAAGGGAAAAGCAAGATTTGTACCTTAATTTTCTGAGAAATCCATAACCCTACATCTTGGAGTAACTTGTTTCCTGAAGCATCCTTTTCATTTTTGGCATGCATGCTCTCTGAAAGTAGTTCTTGACCTGCACCTTCAGCAATCACTATCACCATATGTCCATTTTCTTTTAGCCGTTTCTCAATGAATTCAAAAAGCCCGCCAGGCCCTTCAAGGAAGAAGGGTGACTCCGGAATCAAACAGCAATCAACATCTCGGCTGGCAAGAGTGGCATACATTGCGATGAATCCTATGCAGATACTATAATAGTTAACAGGAGAATACTCATCTCGAAAACCCACCACTTGGTTATGGAGAAAACTGGAGTTGAGGTTACAGATGGAAAGCTTACCACAGTATCGACCCATCAGCTTCACCACACCAATACCATTCTCTGCACTTTCAGCTTCAACATGAGCAGCATTGATGGCACGTTGAGCTTCTTCAACAGCCGTATCAAATCCAAATGACTTGTCAATGACCTGAGAACACAAGCCAAAGCAACATTAGCACAGCAGAAACTAATTCAATAAAATCATAAAGTGTTTATTATATGCCAAGCAGATGACTATATTCTTGTATTTTCCCAAAAACTGGCTTATAATGCTCACAGATAATAAACAGAAAGTCTCACAACCAACAAAACAACAAAGATTTTTCACGTTTTCCTCATCACACTCATTTGACAGGGTATCTAGATAAGCAGAAAATACCAACATTCCGTTAAATTTGACATTACCGGAATGTCATTATCAATAGTTTTGGGGACCCCTGCCACAGCAACTTTTAGACCACGCCGTCTAATTTCCTGCATTATTCAAAAGAGATATCACACACATGAGAAAAACATCAACTCCTATTAGGTTTCTTATTATCAATGAATGAAAGGAGTGTCTTCCAAGCAGGCAATTGGAACGCCCTTTGAGGGAACTGCTCCTCATTGACCTACTTTTGCAGGACATCACAGTAAAACTGCTTAATACGTTTAGGGGAGGCAAACCTTGTAAATTGCAGCTGCTCCTTTCTGAGTACCATCGCCTCCTATTATATAAACCTGGTCATAATTTACATTAGCACTGAACAGAGGAGATTTACAAGGCCATATTCTTCTTTTGATGGATCAAATCTACCCAACCTGATTGATTCCACGGTCCTGGATGCTGTCGACTATCTTTAAGGTGTCATGGCCACCACGAGATGTCCCAATAACTGTACCGCCACGTTTGTGTATGTCATTCACAGTCTTAGGAGTTAGGGTAATGGTATTCTTCGCATAGAATCCGCGGTAACCTCCCTACCAGAAAAGAATGCAAAATTGAACAAACAAATCGAGGCAACCAAAACATAGAAATTTAAATTTATGACTACGCCCATTCTGTTCCAGTAACAAATGTCATGTCACTAAATTTTTCTTTTTTCTTTCCACGCAATCATAGAGTTCAAAACCTTCTTAATTAAAGCAGCAACATATCAGTTGTTAAGTTACAACTTACAACACAAAAAAAAAAAAAAAAAAAAAGTTACAACTTACAACTGCCCACCAAGAAGTGCACAGAAAAATAGAACACACAAATGTTCAATTCCATCACACTGCTCAAGTAAGTAAGTGGAAAAACTGCCGACAGCAATGTTGCAATATTTTAATATTCAAGTTTAAAGCCTAAAATGGAATAATTTATTTTAAACTGAGGTAGAAGCCCAGAAGGAGAATAGACATGCTAGTCTGATAGATACCCAATAGGGGTTCATTGAATCAAAGCAACATCTTAAACTAATGATAATGCCCAAAGAGTAGTCTGGGCACATGAACAGATAAACTCCGATCGCAAGTAAATCATTTTATTAGGAAACATAAAACTTGAAGATTACAGTTCATCAATTAAAAAGAGCTTTAAAGACTTTTTTTTTAATACCACAATAAAATAAAAGCTGCTGTACCCATTAACTTAAAAAGTAAGTCAGCTTACATCAATTCCAAGTACTTTGTTGACATTGTACATATAATCAAGACTGTGAACAATTTCCCTGATTACTGTGTTTAGTCCGGGACATAAACCGCCACACGTCACGATACAAGCAGAGACCTCATCTGATTTAAAATACACCTGAGGAATGAGGCCGACGTCAAAACAGAGTATGAACTTTTTTCAATTAATTATCACAGATACAGTGAAGAAGCTACACCTTCTGGCGTGGTCCAGCACGTCGAAAATGTATTCCCCTGGGCCCATCCTTATGAATAACTACCTACAATAGACAGCAGAGATGTCACCATTTACAAAGACCAAAGAAGCCTTTAAGTCTCCAAATACTACTACAAATGCCCATTTGAAATTATGAGCTCGTACAAAAGTACAATCAAAAAATCAAATTTCTTTCTTTTGTAAGACTGCAGTCCTTGAGGTTCGAGCAACGGTTCTCGAGATTACAATCCCCCCACCCTTACTATCTCCAAAGCATCTCTACAGTCCACCCACACATCTGTTATCGAGTAATGAGGGTTTTGAGGCAGTTGCTCCTAATGAGCTATATCTCATTGCAGAAATTTTCATGAGGTTTAAAACTATTCAGCCATTAAAATAAGTGGATGCAAGAGGAGAATGGGAAGAAACATAGAAGTTCACAATAAAGGCTTGTTTGGAGGATCCTTGAGTACCAAATCCCTTCAGATGTGTGGCAGAATAGAAAAGTTAAGACTGATTTGACCAAATGAAGAAATTCAAAACACTGTGGATGATGCTCAACTGTGAAGGGAGTGCTGGATAAGCAAACCTTACAAAATTTAAGAGAAAAACAGTGGGGAATCTTTTGAAGCCAATGCTTAAAATGTTTTGAACAAGTGTGCAGGAGACTTTTGAATAAACACAGAATATAGTAAATATGGATTATCAAACTCGAATTGAAACAGGCAGGGAAACACCTAAGTAAACTTAAAATGGAACCATTGAGCAAAACAGAAATATAGTTAAAAACAAACTATGGTTATGATGGAATGCAACGACTGGATATGAATCATTCAGTGTGCATTGCATGGAGGAATGACAGGGATAAGATAAATGCTTAGTTGTTATTCAGAGGCCAAAATAGACATCAAATTAAGAGCTCACCTTCTGTGGCACAGTGTCCTCCATATCAACAAAGTACTGCCTGCAATACCAAACCACACACAACAAATTATTCAATTACAGTTCAAAGAAAAGATCAAAGGCACTGAAAAGAATATAAGCTCCAAGCAACATTAAGCCGACTCACTTGACAACTGAATATGCAGGATTGAACCTCAACGGATTAGGATAAGTCTGAAAGAGAAAGAAAGTACCAATAAGGAAAACTCCAAATAACAAAAAAGGGGCCAAAACCAAACAAAATTAAGGGTCGATTTAGTGCTAAGAATCTCCAAAAACCAGTTAGCATGCACCATATTGGCATCTGACTCTCAAATGCTTGTTAAGGCATCAAAATGATGGATTAGAATATAATATTATTACATCTTTTGGCATTTACCAAATTACCAACATTTTCTTCTCTCTGTCTTTTGCAAGTAATTTGAGGACAATTGTGCGAATCTAAAGAGGAAATAACGGAAGCATCTCAACCACAAGTAAGAATCTTAATAATTTCCAGGAGAAATAATCACTGCCCTGGCAACAATCGAGTTGGTTTATTTAGCATAAACTACAAAAGGCTGGTTGAATTTCGCAATTTAATCATTTGACATCAGAAAAGCCTAATAACGGACAATATCTAAGCAATTGCAAAGAGTAACACGGAGAGTGATGTAATACAGTGTGATCCGATAAGCGAGCTGAATTGCGGCTGCAATGCACAGTATACGAATTAAACTTTAAAAAAATTAAAAAAAAAAAATCCAGCCAGAAAGAGAGAGAATAAACGCACCGGGAGATCGGAGATGTAGTCGGTGATGTGAGGGACATCTTGGAGAACGTAATCGCCGGGACCTTCAATCACCTTCATCATGAAACCAATGTCGTCGCTGCTGTTGTTTTCCGACCCCATGCCGCGGCGCAATATAAATAGCAGTAAAAAAGATCAGTCTCCGAAGGAATAGTTGATAACAGAAATTGCGTCGGCGTCGTTATAGGTCGTGATCGGAATTCGTATCCCAACGGTGGAGTTGCCGCTTCTTGAGCTAGATTCACGGAGTTTTTGAAACTGTGTGCTAACTAACTCTAATGAAAGGAAGATGAAGAAAAATCGAGATGGCGATGTTTAATACTAACAAAAAAGAAAAATGGAAAAAGTAAAAAAGAGAAGATTCTTGTTGACACTGGGAGTTGAGAGAGATTCTGTGTCGACGTCGATGTCTGGATTAATTTTACTCTTCTACTTTGATTTCTACCCCCTCCATTTCAATTTGGAGCTAGTTTTAGGTTTGGAGAAATTTGTCAAAATGTAGGTCGTTTTACAAATTATAGGCAAATTAATAACTATTTTTTCAATTTTATCCTCAATAAATGATACCAATTTATTTTAATTTAGTTTTGTTTATAGTTCTAATGTAATTAACCAGGAGTAAAATAAATATTTAATACATAAATTAATTGTTAGATAATTGTTTCCTTAGTATACGTGCCAAGACTAACAACTTAAATTTTGAAATGGATGGAGTAATACACAACTATGACCCAAATATATATATATATATATATATATAAAATACTAGTAGTATGTAAAACAACAACAAAAATGATAAACACTGATTCAATTTTTTAAACCAAAAGAAAAAAAAAAACTACTACTGCTAGTTTTATTTTTTTTAATGCCAGTTTTTGCATCACACACACAAAAACAAAAAAAAAAAAAGCAAATAAAAAAAAAACGAATAGAACCATAAGGTCCGTAACAATTCTTTTTTTGGTTCCATTTTGTTTGGGTAACTTTGGCTTCGGGCACATAAAAAAATTGGATAAACTAGAATAATACGTAAAATTTAGTAACCTGATGTGATACTAATCTCTTTTCCTTTTTTTGTGTGTCATCCTTCTAGGTTGTGGATCATATTCGGACAGAAAAGGGTAATTAATTATATTACAGTTTGATTTTTTCCCTTTATCTTCTTTTTTTTCAATTCACTTGAAAATTCTTATTTCCAAATTGAGTAGATAGACTTGGTATTTATTAAATTTTATGTTTGGATCGGTTTTTCATTACGTGTGTTTAGGTGTTTATTGTATTACTTTCTCCATATGTTTTTATAAATAAGCAAAAGAAAAAAAAGTAATTAATTAGCATTTTTAAAGACATCATGTTCTAGGAAGTCTTTAAAAAGTTACACTATTTGATTATTAGAAATGCACGGTTTTGGTGATTGCATCATTGCAATAAAAAAACATTAGAAAGGCTAAACGTATTATTCCCACGTATTTATACTTGTCCACGAAGAAAAAGTAAAAAGTGGGAGTTGGACCAATGCAAAACCAATTCGCTTAATCTTTTGATTAATGAGAGTTGATTTTTTTTTTCCCGATCCCGAAGACTGAAGACAGTAGTGGAAAGGAATGTGAAAAGGACATGGGAAAAAAAAAGTATGAAAATGTATTTTGTAAAAAAGGGCAAAATTAACCCGTCATAATTTTGGGGCCGCCGGTGGTTTTTGGAAACAGGTGGCGGGGCGCCATCGTGGCAGTCGACGATGAGTTATTCCAGCTTATGTTCCAAGCCACGACGCGTGGCTTCGTCCGACTCCTACTAAATGTTTCTTCGACGATTCGATCCCGTTGACCATTTTTATTTTTCCTTTGTTTTTAAGGTTTGCTGATGTGAACTGATGTATCGGTTTTTTATTTTTTTTCTTTTTTTTTTTCCTTTTACAGGGGAAAATAATGTAGCATCGCATGATCAATAATGTAATTAAAAACTGGAAATTTCGTTTTTCTACGACCATAACTTTTATTCTATTTCATTTTTAGCAGAAAATAGCATTTGATGCTCATTGCCAAAAGGTAACAACATATAACTAAGGCTCAACTGGTACGGTTATATGTCAATTGCATATGTATTTTGTTCATGTATCCCTTATTTGATGAGGTGATTTTTTGATTTATGTAGTTTTCTTTTCATGCTTCATCTATTTTCCAATGGCCTATTAAGTAATTTAAAAGTGTTGTCTGCCTTTGTGTTTCCGTTTAATCGTCTCTTTGAACTACGCCAACAAACTTTCTTCTTACTTCCAGTGAATGTAAAATTTAGGGAGTAAAATTTGGTCATATTTGTGCCTTTCTTTTTCTTTGAAAATATAGCATTTTATTGTCTCTCTATATCTGACAAAGCCTAAATTTGTACGATGTCTTAAGACGGGCGGCGATGATGATTTAGGCGGCGGTGGACGGCCTAAAACTTGCAAAACAGAGCCCCGAGTGTCTCCCGAAGTTAGACTCTCCGATTCTTAAGTCAATAAAAGAATAAAGAGAATAGAGAGAGGTATGTGTATCGTGCCTAGAAGGTGTAGAAGATAGGTAGAAGATGTCAATTATGGGAGAGGCACCACCTCTTTATATAGAGGTGGTGTTACATGTTTCCTTAAACCTAGTCGTAATAGGTTTAAGCGGTGACTTAGCCTCCAAGGTAGCCGGTCCAAACCCATTTAGGTCAGGGTCTATTTATGACGCCTCAAGTGCCCCTAGGAAGCCATATTCTCGAGACTTGATGAGAAGAATATGGATTGCTACGAGTGTTGATGTCTCCTCGAGTTTCGTGGTGTTGCTCCAGTTCTCAAACTCTTTTGTTCTCGGGTGTCACCTATATAAGATAAAGAGAGTAGAATGCCTCGAGGAGATCTTATGTTAATGAGTTCTTGATTAGGAGGTGGAAGCCTGTATTCTTTTATTTGAAGGTGAGAAGCATGCACTCTCTTATTTGAAGGTGAGAAGTCATATTTGCCTGTCGTGCAGGTCTTGTGGCTGTGCCCATCTAGTAGGTCTTATTTGGCCGTTGCCCGTATTGCAGGTTTTTGTGAGTCGTGCCCTTCAAGCAGGTCTTATTTAAACGCGGTGCCCGTCTAGCGGGTCTTTCATTGATATGCAATTTCACTCAAAAAATGCAACATAATATAATAGTATATTTATTGAAGATAAGTCAAAGCTAAACAGTAAAAGATTTTTAGTAATATTCTAAATCGAAGCATCGATGTGCTAAATTATTTAAATAGAACATGGAAGCAAGATGCATACTTATTTGAGGAAATCTCGAGGAGTCTTTATGGCATCTTAAATAAAACGTGAGGTTAACCTGGAATTTCCTTGAGAGGTTGTCTTGATTTGTCACATACTCTCGGAATTTTCCCTTCTCGAGCCCCTCCTTGATTTGTTTATTTAGTTCATAGCAATTTTCGTGTCATGCCCATAATCTTTATGGAAAGAACACCATAAGTGTCTTGGACGCTTGCTTGGATCTGTTGACATGGGACGTGGCACTTTTAACTCATGCTTATGGACCTCTAGAATTCCAGGTCGAGGACAAATTAAAGGCGTATAAGCATCTGCCTTCCACTTTGCTTGGTTATGGCCTCTTTCTCGATCTCGATTGTGATTTTTATCTAGTTTTCGGTCACGATCTGCCCCTAGGCCTTTAGCCTTGTTCTCGAGCGACCTCTTCTCATAATAGTGCAGGCTATCTCGTGCTCGACGTAAATCTTTTTCTGCTCGAATTTCAGTTTCAATAATTGAGAGTTGTTGCAGTGTAACCGATGATTCTTTTGTCAATTTTTATCGTAAGGTCGCGGATGCCCCATATGGGTAAAGGCCATTAGTGAATACTGCGATGATTGTCTCCTCGGAAACTCCTTCCACTTGAAGTTGTTCTTTGGTGAAACGATCATAATAATTTCCAATAGATTCTTGTCATTCTTGCTTGGGTGACATCAATTCAGTGATCGTCTTGCGAATCTTCTTGCCTTGAAAGAATCTTGTATGGAACAAGGTCCCCAACTCGTAAAACGACTGAATACTTCTCGAAGGTAGTGTTCCAAACCAAAGTTGTGCTTTTCTCGTAATGTATGTAGGGAACGCCTTGCACATGAAATCATTGGAAGCTTTCCTTAATTTCATGGCACTCTTATAAGTCTGCAAGAATACCATAGGATCCGTATCACCCCCATAAGCCTTCAAATCTGGAAATTCAAACTTCTCGGGCATGGGTCTTTCTCGGATGCGTTAGATGAATGGACTGTCATCTTCCTCTTCGGATCCGAGAACCTTGTGCAGTTGCTCATCGATGACTAAGGATACTCGGGGTGGTGGTACGTTTACTCGAGAGGGATGAGTTTCTTTTCGAGTTACATGTTGATGTCCTCGAGAGATGCCCCTAGAGATTGGCTCGCCCTCTTTCGAGAAGATACCCAAATTATCGACCAAGAGCTGTCGCTGGTTGCTGTCGAGTTCATGAAAACTCTTCACAAAATCTTGAAACTTGTTGAATAAGGTAGGTTGAAATTTGAAAAAGGCCTCCGTGAAGTTTTGATCAAACAAACCACTAGACGGACTGTTAGAGAATGATTTCACCGGAGTTGCCTGCTTGTTTTTTCAGCGGCAGTAACAATTGTTTGTTGTTTTCTTGCGCCATGATGCTGGTGGTGTTGCGCAGCGTAAAGCACCAACAAATTCCAACTTCGCTTCAAAAAATTTATTTGGTTGTGAAGACCAAACAAATCGGTCCCACTGGCCGTGCCACTTGATGAAACCTGGATTTGCACGGTGCCTTAGGACGGGCGGCGATGATGATCTAGGCGGCGGTGGATGGCCTAAAATCTTCAGAACATAGCTTCGAGTGTTTCCCGAGGGTAGACTCTCTGATGCTTAAGTCAATAAAAGAATAAAGAGAATAGAGAGAATAGAGAAAGGTAGAAGGTGTTATAAGGAGAAGCACCATCTCTTTATATAAAGGTGGTGTTACTTGTTTTATTAAACCTAGTCGTAATAGGTTTAAGTGGTGATTTAGCTTCTAAGATAGCCGGCCCAAACCCATTAGGGTTAAAGTTTATTTATGACTCGTCAATATCATTCCGGGTTTCAGACTCTCGACCCAGGATTATGTATATACATGTGTGGGGGCTCAAATGAGTTCTTCTACATCATTCTTCGGTAATAAAACTATTTTTAGTTGATTACTAGTAACACTTTTCATAATGGCAAGCCAACGAGTAATTTGCTACTATGCACCTGAATAACATGGTCTTCTAAATTTTTGGGCAATGGGTGTTGGAATTTAGAGGCTTGGACCCCTAACCTATAGAAGGTAATCCACTTTATTCCGCAACAACCCAAAGCAAAAGAATGTCCGACCTGTCCCAATAAGCCGTTTGGACATTTTAATTGGATTAAGCTGTTGGGCTTGACAATGTACTTTATGTGATATTTTATGTTATATTCCAAATGACACTATTACAAAAATTATTAAGTGTGAAAATAATTAATACGCGTCAATGTTTTTTTTTTTTTTGGATTTAATGTCACACCAAGAGACGAGAGTGATACTAAAGTGTCATAGAAAATTTTTTATCTTCTAAACTAATTTCATGTATTAAAAATAAAAAAATTAACTCTGCTTCACATTTTGTGCAGGTGAGAAATGCATAGCTACCTATACAAAATTCCAAAGATAGTCATTTATTTTGTCATCGACATCGACTTTAAATTATCAAAAATAAAAATTCAAGTGAATACTAGCTTTGAAATAATTTTGAGATAAAGAATATATAAACTGGAGGCAAAAGATTTTTACTTTGATTCTTGAGACTTTAATAATTCTGTTTGGTTCGTTTTTGCATTGGTTTTTTTAGAATTTTTAATTAACATTTATCCTATTACAACATATTTTTTTTACATTTCTAATATATCTTTTTATATTTCCAATTAAAAAAAAACACATTTGAAAAACGATCCAAACATCACACCATCTCTACAATTTTATTTCCAAATCACCTTTACAAAAAGCAAAAACATGGAGATTTGGAGATCAATATAACGAGAAAAGTAATATAATAAGGAGAAGATCTACCCCTTTAGAGTGGCCACGTGGGATCCACGATGAACAACAACGTGACATCACAGCCATTTACAGATTTTCAGACACGCACGTCCAACCCCACTAGATATTCTGCCTTTTCTCAGAGTCTGATTTCTTTGATTATAAGATTTGCAAATAACTCCCTCAACTATCACAGAAACGTTGATTTCCAACACAAAATTATCAAGTTCGCAACCTCCGATCATGACAAGGTGTTTTTGGTCTCTCAAAATTTGTTCGGTTAATTGTGTTGGTTTCGAGATCATTTGTAGACACTGTACCCTCATCATAAATTAAAACTTTTATAGTTTTAATACACGTAACAGTTACGTACTTACATATACTGATTGAAATTTGATTAACTTTTTATATGTCAATCGCCATCCGACAATGATAATAGCTATTAGTTAATATATAAATTGAAATTTATTATCAATTATAAAAACATGTCTCGACAAATCTCTGGCACAACAGAAAAAAACTAAATAAAAAAAATAAAATATAGTTAGTAGTTTAAAACGCTTCGATAAATTTTGATATGCTATTTAAATGTGTTAAAGTATTTGTTGATCTTAATGAGTTCAAAATAAACTAAAGACATACTACCATTTTTGGCAATATCGATTGAGATTCATACTTGCGAATGTGACTCGGACAATTATTATTATGTATACAAAAGAAAATAAAACTTCTTTTAGCAACTGTTTTGTTATGTTTTTGTTCTTTTTTTTTTCTTACCATCATATGATTCATTATTAACAAAAAAAAAAAAATTTATCTTCAACAGAAGTAAGAAAATCGATTTTATTATGTCACGAACTATTTAATTTTAACATACACGATATGGATACTACTATTTTAAAACAGAATGAATATAAGGGTTTGTTTGTTTCGTTTTTTTAGTGTGCGTTTTTAAGTGTTTTTTGTATTGAAAATGTAAAAAATGTATATTGAAAATGTAAAAAGATATGCTGGGATGGGACAGTTAATAATAATCTAATTTAAAAACACAATAAAAAAAAAAGAAACAAACAAAGCTTACTTTTTTTAATGGTTTTTTTAGATTAATAAAATAATAATTGTTTCATCCCAACATACCTTTTTACATTTCCAATACACCTTTCTACATTCCCAATACAAAAAGCACTTAAAACACGCACAACTAAAAAACCAAACAAACATAACCTAAGATTTCACACAATAAGAATGAACCCTCTCAACAGTCAACACAATTGATTTGAATACATTAGCATTACGAGCTTTCACAAGTCACAATTATGTTATCAACTTTTGTTAGCTTCATTTGAGGTTATGAATGAAAAGTTCTGAGGGAAGTTTGTAAATTTAACAAAACATTTTTTAAAAAAGGACAAACTACATTTCCCCCCCGAGTTTTGGCCCTCTAACAAAATACCCTCCAAATTTTGCTAATACTACAAATTTTTCCCTTGACCCACAGTCAACTTACCGATCACCCCTTGCTTACCGAAAACAGGACATAACTTGTTGATATCAGCAAAATAATTATTCAAATATGACCCCATTAATATATTATTTTAATATTCCCAATTGCATTTCCATCTTGAATCCCGCCACTGCCACCCCCCCTCCCAAACCTCAAATTGAAAGTCTCCCGACGATGTCATTGAATCTGTTGGCCGGCAAAAAATAAAAAAAAAAGTAAAGGTTTTTTTTTCTAAAAGAGAAGTCAATATGGCATTATAGTTTTTCTAATATCAGTTTTTTTTTTTTTCAAAGTTTTTTTTTCTGGCCGAATAAAAATAAATGTTTTTTTTGGTCATTTCAAAAGCTCCCGGCATTGACCCGATTTTTAACCCTGTCAAAGGGAGAAATTGTAGTATTAGCAAAATTTAGGGGGTATTTTGTTAGAGGGCAAAACTGGGGGGGGGGGAATGTAGTTTGCCCAAAAAAAAAAAGTAAAAATACTCCATACGACACTTCAGAATACAGCGACCGTACAGGCCGGGGGGTCATCATCATCATCATTATTATTCATCGCCCCCCATCCATCGCGCATCATTGCCGCACATAAAAATAAAAGCTTAAATTCGACGCAACCCCATTTTCTCTCCATTAAACCACTCTCTTCATTCATTTCATCTTCATCTCACGCTCACCAAGAAGAAGAAGACCTAAAACTCAATTCAAAAAGGAATTCTCCAGGAACTCTAATCTAGTTGCAGAGGAAGAAAGATGTCGTGGCAAGTCTATGTCGATGATCACTTGATGTGCGAGATCGAGGGTAATTTCCTCACTTCTGCTGGTATCCTCGGTCAGGACGGCTCTGTTTGGGCTCAGAGCCCTGCTTTCCCTCAGGTCAAGCTTTTTCTGGACTTTTGCTTTGATTTGTTGTTGATAATTGATTTTTATTTTTTTCTCTCGCACTGGAATTCGGATTTTTCGGATTTGTGTCTTTGACTTGATTTTACTGTCTTGGACTGATTTTTTTTTTTTTTTTTTTCTAATCTGCTTCTGATCCAGTCATTTAGATTTGGGGGGTTTTAGTCTCTACTGATACTATGAGATTTTTAATCGGTGATCTTTTGACGGTGGACTTTTTTACTTTTAATTTTTTTAATTTTATTTTACCGATTACATCGAGCATGAACGGGTTGCAGACCCTAGATCGACTTCTGGGGTAGTCGTGGTATCAGTATTGGATGATGACATCTACTCTTTTTGATTTGCACGGTCTTCCTTTAGTCTCTTTTGGGTTAAATAACTTGAGATTGAGCCTCGATGTTAGTTTTGGATCTCTGTGACAGACCATAGAAGTTGGATTTCTGTTTATTGCACATACTTTAGGCTATGAGAGATTTCTCAACTTATGATTTTGTGTGGCTATGATAACTGCCGACAGAAAGCTTTTTGGATTGTTGTTGAAACTCTCTTTTTAGAGGGTCTGGTCTACCATGTATGCATAAAGATGGATGTTATTGAAAAAATAATTGATCGAGTGCCTTTTTCTTGATTTACTAGTTGACATCGTCATTTTAGTATGATTTTCAGAATCTCAGTGCATTGCAATCTGCATGTATCATCTGAGATGGTTCCTTTTTCTTTTCCTTTTTGTAAATGAGAAACTTTGATATGTGCGAGTTAGATTTGTAAATTGGTGTAGCTGACATCTGGCAATCTTGCTTTCTGATCGTTGCAGGTTAAACCTGAAGAAGTAAATGGGATTATGAAGGATTTTGAGGAGCCTGGAACCCTTGCTCCAACTGGATTGTACGTTGGTGGGACCAAATACATGGTTATTCAAGGAGAACCAGGGACTGTTATTCGGGGGAAGAAGGTAATTGTTGGATGTGACTTGTTTAATATACCAGTTATCGTAACGCTACTTGTAAACTAGGGGTTCTGTAATGTTTTACTCCCTTATGTGCTTATAGCTCAATGTTTGTATTTGATGTTGTTCTTGTCTTTGCGGAAAATATTAATCATGAACGGGCGTATTGGTGGGATAAAATGCACGGGATTGTAGATGGTATTATCAGGGAAAGGAACTAGGATGCATTTAGTAATTTGGAAATTTCTGATGCCTGTTGTGATTTCGAAAGATTACAGAATATTCATTTGCGTGAAATTGGCATTTGAAGATGAAAAGAAAAGCTATGAATTTTTTTTATGCTCTAATTGGGGCTGTTCGAAGTAATGGAAAGACATGTGTTAGATGTACTGTAGTCTCTTGATGTTGGTGCACCACTGGACATCAAGTAAATGCCAGCTGAGCTCGGATTCTTTTGCAGCGATGAATAATATATATGACAGTTTGCTGTGGACTAGGGTAGACACTGAAATTTGCTGATGATATTTTTTGACCATTTTGAACTTGGATTGTGCACTGTAGTGACGTTATATGATAATAGGAATCGTGTGCAGTTGGGGGAGTTAAGTTGTCCGAAATGTACCTAAACTATTTATTGAACCAAAATGTTTATTTTGAATACTAGTCACTTGGCTCTTTCGTTTTCTTTCTCTGATGAAAGCTGATGGGTCATTTCAAAATTGGTTTACGAGAAGATACTACTGCAATGCATTCCTTTGATGATGTCAATTCTGAATGTTCTTCTTTGTAATGAATTTGAAATTCAGATGATCTGTTATTATGTATGCTTTGAGTTTACATTGCTAAATTCTAACTCAGGGAAGTAGATTGTCAAAGATGATGGTGATGAGGGTTTTCATTTGTTGATTTTAAAAATATTGCTGCATGTGCTTGGATCATGGTATCTCTTCCTAGATTGACTTCATTGAATTAAATTTTCAGGGACCAGGTGGTATAACCATTAAGAAGACCGGCATGGCTTTGATCATTGGAATCTATGCTGAACCCATGACTCCTGGTCAGTGCAACATGATTGTGGAGAGGTTGGGCGATTATCTTGTTGACCAGGGCTATTGAGTTTGTCGGTATGTTGACTCCCATTCATGTTTCTGTTTGGATGTTGTTGTGTATAGTTTTAACCTGGAATTGAAACTTTGCAGGTATAAATATTGGCCTTCTCATGGACAAAGTTTGTGTGTGCCTCAAAGTTGAAAGTGAAGGACGTAGTATTTTCTTGTACTATTTAACTATCTTAATCATTGTATTTTATTTTGTCTGGTGATAAAGCTGATTTTCTCCGTTCTTTTTGAAATGGATAATGCTATTTATACCTAAATGGAAGGGATTGGTTTGCTATATTTTGGCTGTCCGATTGCCACTTGTTTTGTTTTAGGAAAAGCTTTTAGTGTAGTTGTAATTTCCCCTGATTGATTGGTATCCTCTCTCCGGTTGGATGCCATGGGATCCTCTCCTTCTTAGGTTTTTGCGGCCAGAACTGGTAGAGGACCTCTCAACGAGGACTAGGCGATTCTATGTATGCGTTTCTTATACTTGGAAAACAAAATTGAAACTAGACATGATACGGGGTACCGATGATAGTGAACTTGGTCAATGTCCATTGCAAATGAATTTAGACATGATCTAATTACTCTCAGAATGTCCTGTTGGATTGACGATGCTTTAAGAGGATGTTTTAGAATATAAATCTATCATCTGGGAACGATTGGATTTAAAGAAGTTGTAAATGCAGGCTTGCAGCAACAAAAAGAAAGTTAAAGAATACCTGAGGGTCGTTATATTAAATCGTTGTGGAACAATACAAATTATCATAACCTATTGTCTATTTGAATCATCTTGCAAAATCAAGTTTAAAAATAAACAATACCCCTATAAAAGAAAGCTTATCTCATGAATTCATCTGAATGGCTACAATTTTAGGACTTCTCAATCACGTCTATGATTCATTCTATCAAGGAGAATTTGAATAAGCGATCAGAGTAAGGTGTTTTTATTGGGCATTTGTACAAATTTATTATTATTATTATTATTATTATTATTAATTTTTTTAAAAAAAGAAAAACTTTTGGAAGTTGAAAAAAGCCAAATAAATTAAAAAAACATCAAGATTACGAATTAGACAAGACTGTTGAAACTGGAGACTTCAAAATTGACACATTACAAAAAGCAAGGACTAATTTTGCTAAAAACAGTGAGATTTATTTTTCGAGCGCTATTGGCAGGACATTATTGATTATTGATTCTTTTGCGGGTTCAATTCAACTCACAATAACCGAAATCCAAATCAAATTTGTCTACTTTATAATATAGCGGTTTCAATAATTCTCAAGTGTTATATACACTTTCGAAGGACGAAGTAAAATCAGAATATCAGGTCCAAGAGGGGAGGAAAGAAGGAAAATTTTGCGATATGGGAAGTTCATGTTGGTTGAGAAATGCTTGGGCAGACAAGCAGAAAACGGAGTCTTTCTGGATCGCTTCTCCACTCGAAGAAGAAAGGATCCGCCGATCAAGAGAATGCACCCAAGGTTCCATAAAATCTGACCCCCTCTTTTTTTTCCTGTTATTCCTTGGATTGGTTCTTGATAATTCCTGTCAGCTATAGGCAGAAGCAGAGCAGGAATTATCCTTTTCTTTTTGCCCCTAAGAACAGAAAAAATGTTTCGTGATATCTCTTTTTTAGATGTCGTTTGTTGTGCGATAGATATTGTTTTTATTTCCCTTCTTTTAAAAGAAACATAAGCGCGCATGGTGTCAAATTTGTTCATCAAATGAGCTGTGAAGAAAATTTTTGGTGATTAATGTGTTTTCCAGTGAGAGGTCTCTTGTCAGCTGGTACAAACTCTATTATAGTCATCTAATCTATGGGGTGGGATATGGGTAAACATTAGTCTTCCTGATGATAATCTAAGCAGGTTTTTACTTATAAAAGAGAAGGTTGAGAGGGTTAATTCAATATTAGATGTTGGCTTTTAGTTGTCAGATGAAATTCAATCCTAAAAGGTCCTTTTATGGTTCAGTTTTCGTAGATACGTTGGCAAGCTGAAAATTGATTTTTATTCAGAAGTTTATTGTGAAATATTATGACTGCTTATGGTGTATTCCTTCTGTAGCTTAGAAACACGATTATTTTGATGGGAGTACGAGAATGTGGAAAGAGTGCATTCCTTGAATTAAGTTCGCATAACTTGAATACTTGATAATGTTTGTTTGACTGCCCTGATGATTTCTTCAGCACTTTTCAGGTTTTTTTACCCCGATTTCTGTATTTTATTGTTTACTTTAAATCAATTCGCGACGCAATAAGAAATCTTCATGAGCATTCCTGAGTCTTGTGGGTATGTAGTGTGAATCATGTCGTGTTGGGAATCATGCCTGAATTTGGATGGTATTTATGTATGCAGAAGGTGTGCGTGAAGGTGCCAAGGCAGCTGCTATTGCTGGTGTGGTCTCTGCAATCCCTACGGTAATCTTGTTTGTTAATCTACCTAGTAGTCATCAACCATCTGGAGTTGGTGTATGGGTTCAGGAAGAGTCGAACTTTTTATTCATAAATTTGTATTTGGGGCCTTTCAATTTTAACTATTCATGACATTGTGGTAAATACCAGCATGTTATGAATGGCTTTTAGACACAGGATAAGCAGCCTTTAACAGTAGTTAGCTTATCACTTAAAAGTTGATAGTCATGTAACAAGGAAATGGTTATTTTGTGCTTGTGAATGTCCGGTTTCCTGTGCCTGTAGAATTCATCAAGTATATTGAGCAATTCTAGTGCTGCACACCAAGATATGAAAACCTAAATGCATGTTTTTGTTACACTTTTGATTTCTTGAATAGTTTGTGTGCTAGAGAGACATTACTTGAATAGGAATGTGGGGCATAATTGTGAGATGTCGCTTACATTATGATTGGTTTACGATCATCTTTTTCTTCTTCCGAACGGTTTTTGCCGTAGTTTACATTATTTCTGACCAGTTTTTAGTTCCCTCGTACATAATTTTTTCAGTTGGCTGCCGTTCGTATGATTCCTTGGGCTAAAGCAAATCTCAACTATACTGCCCAGGCACTCATTATATCTGGTGGTAAGGAGAAACCTTTTTTTCCAGTGGGTGGCATGGTCATTTCTTACTGCAACAAGTTCCATTAGTTACTTGATATCAATGATTTGAATGGCTTCTAGTCGAAGAGTATTGACATGTTTGTGTATTTATTATCTTGAGCAGCTTCCATTGCGGCATACTTCATTACTGCAGACAAAACTATCCTGGAGTGTGCTAGGAGAAATGCTCAATATGACAAGTCAACTTAGAAACTGATTCTGTTGTAGTTGGGATCTCTGAGTTTTTTGTGCAGTCATGACATCCTGAGTTTTCTTGTTGAAGTTTTTTGGAGGAGGAACCTGTGTTTTTGGGTTCCTTATGCAATAGATCATGCTACTTACAAGTTCTGTGAATTTACTGACCTTAATGTTCTGCTAATGTTCCTGTTGTGGGGACGAAATAAGCTTATCCTGCAATGTGTTTATCTTGCTTGCAGTGTGATCTGTAATAACTTAAGTTGTCACACCTCACAATCCTAAACGTATGGTAAGGTGGTTTTGTCGAACAACTAGATCTAGCTGAATCCTGGAAATTTCGAGCTATCAACTGTTCGGGAAAGGATCAACCTTATAAACCGAACAAAGAATGAGCAAATGCTACCATTCGCAGGGAGTAAAATGGCATAATAATTCAAGGGGCCTTTAATTGGTCCAAAGGAGGACTGGTAATGTATTAGTAGTAAAATTCAAGTATAAAAGGTATCAGTTCAACGGCACAACATTATTTTTGCACGGAAATTAACATTTATTTAAAGTGGTGGGGCATTCGGGTTTCAAAGATGAAGATGCGAGAAACTGTGGAACACAATTAGAAATGATCCATCGCCTGAGGGAATGAAAATTGAACCCTTTCTTCAAACGCAACAAAAATTTTCATCGTGGAATCTGAATCTAAAATTTGCTTTCTGCAGCAATTGCTTGTGTTGCTAGCGCCTTACCTAAGGTTAATATTACTAATTTCAATTTTCTTTCATATTTTTTTATCTCGCAGAGAACACATGTCGTTTTAATAACACTTGCAACAACACATATCGTTCAGTGTATGTGATCAAAATGACGTATAAATTGAGAATCTACATTTCAATCACTTAAATTGCTGAGATGCAATTTTGCATTGCTTCAAAATTTGCTCGTATAGCTATCCGTCTGTTTAATATATCTATGCAGTTAATGTCTTAATCGCCCTTTCTCATACGAATAAGAAGGGAATGTCATTCTCAAGCAAACAAAATTTTTGAAGATGAGCTCTTAAAATGCATATCTGTAGATAGCATCAGCTGCGCCGTCCTCATCGTTGCTCAGACCTATTACATCCGCTACTGCCTTTGCCTTTTCCGATCCGTTACTCAGAGCAACACCCAAGGAAGCCAGTTTGAGCATCTCAACATCATTTTCCCCATCACCGATCGCCATCACCTGAGAACCAATGGAACACATCAGTACACTGCTAAAATATATATAAGCTTAATACATGGTTAGTTCTACAATGTTAAGGAATTTTCCAAAAGCTGAAAACATTCATCTGCGATATTGGGCAACCCACCAACTATAAACTTAAGAATGTTTAGACCTGTACAGTAGCAAGATTCATGTGTTTCAGGATCCATTTTAGCAGTCTTCTCCAACTCCTACCAGCTAACCATTACAGCCTCTTTATCAAAAGGGAGACTTCTAATTTCTAATATTCTCACTGTATCAAGGCGATTATCCATTTCAAGTTCGAGAGATTGCAGCAAAATCTCTCTAGAAGAGGACAGTGCAAACACAAGGCGCAAGTATCAATTCCTGATCCAACAAAGCCCTTTTCAAGTTTGCAAAACAACAAATTATTTGCCTTTACATTCTATATGCAGTATCTCTGGCAATCTAAAGTGAACCCATTGGTGGGCTACGGCAAGTTAATCAAACAACCAGACTAACACAAGTAGCCAAGTACTCTGATGAGAGGATGGGTACAGCAAGTGAAGATCAAATACCCAACGAGAGAAGATGAAGTTCCAACAAAATAAAAAATGTTAATGATAAACTCCTCTCAGGCCGTGGGCCAGGTAACCAAACAGAACTCCAGCTTCATGATGATGTCACACAAAAATAGGGAAATGAAAGGACCCATAATATTTGAAAAATACCTCGTTGGGAGAAGCACCCAAATGATCAAGAAGCATTCTAACTCCATTCCCCTTTGAAGTTCCAAAAGGAACAATTTCTAGCATATCTGGAACAGCTTGAACCACAGAGGCCAGATCTCCGGTTGCTTCTGCCCAGTATGGACGCAAAGAAGTAGCTACTCCCTCAGCAGTATCTAAAAATATCAGTTTCTGAAAATTTTAAATAACGGGTTAGCCACATCTAAATGCCTCAGATCACCAAATGCTTGATAATGCCAATATGATATATATGAAAACATAATATGAAAAAGCATCAATTGAGGAAATGGTCTGACAGCATATAGATTTGACCCAAATAAGATGTTCATTTAGCAGATTCATATATAGAAAATTATACACTGTTCTAATAAGATCTGAAATCAAATGAGCAACAAGAGTTTACAAGAAAAATTTTATAGGAACACACGTAGTCTGGTATGCATATTACTAAACTATATACCAATAGCAAGGTGGAAAGACATCAGAGTTATCATATGCTAAAATAGGTCAGATTTTGCATCAATAGAAAATATAGAAGTATAATGATATGTGATGTATCATTCTCGAAAGCCAAGTTGTCATGAAGAAACCCAAGTTGTATGATTAAGTGTAGCAGAAACTTTGAATTTTGTTATGCTTCATTATGACAAGAGATGCTACTAAGGGAGAGAGAGAGAACCATAACCACAAGCCACTGCGAATTTAACAGGAATTGATTTAGTAAGTCAATGTTAGCGATTACCGTTAAAGGATCATTTACAAGCACAAGAAAAGGACAAACTTGTATGTGATATATCACCTGTATTTCAGCAGTGGCCAGCATTTGCTCAACTGAAGGTATAATCTCTGCCTGTGGAAAATTTAGACAAGAGACATTGTCAACTTTGAGAATTGCACCAACTTAATGACTAAACATGATGGAAAATCCAAATCAGCACCTTTGGCTCAGAATATACAGTGTGCAGAGAATCAACTAGGGGGTGCTCAAATAAGGTCAGACATCGATCTTCAGAAAATGCAATAAGGGGAACTTGATGCTTTTGAGAGTATAGAAATGCCTGTAACCAACAGAAGAAGGGTTATGCTCATATATTCAATAAAACATGAATACTAACCCTAGTACAAAAGGCAAGCCTGAAAAAAAAAATTATGATAGCAAGTGGAAAAATCAAGAAACAAAAGATAGTTGATCTTCAAATAGCATGTTAGATTATAGGCACATTGCAGTCATTGACAACATCAAAGCAAGTGCTCACAGAAAAATGTGACGTGGACAAAAGAGAAAGCAAGAGTGCACGAGAAATTTACCTCTCTGCAGATATTGGAATCTAAGTTCCTCCGGTATATTTCCCTTCCTTGTCTACCATACACAAGCAAGCCCTGAACCAATCAGAAAACATGTTTGAGCTGACTGAAAGAGCAACAAGCTCCATGTAAAAGATGCTTCCTCTGCCTCACATTAACTTACGAATTGTAATACACTAATATGTCTACTGGTACTTGGGAAAAGTTACCTTTTTGATAGCATCATAGGAGAAACTTAAGTGGATAAGCAATTTGAGACAATGGAGAAATAAGAATTATTCATTTTGGGGCACAAGCAGTTGATTACTAGACAGCAAGAAAGCAGATTAGACAATGACGAGACTATTTCCTGTCGAGCAATTTCAAAATTCATATATACATATTTCAGGTGTTTTTTCAACCCTTTAGGATTTATTATTGAAAATTATGTTCATTTTGCGAAAAAGACCATAGAGCATCTGCCAGACAATAAAATCAGATGAAACACTGGGGGGGGGGGAAGGGTACCTGTAAGAAAACTCCAGGTGAAAACTCTGAAATGACACCATCCTTTCCAGCCAAATCTACAGTCCTCAAAAGACGAATGACTGCTGGACGAGTCTATCAATGATAGATTACGCCCCCAAAACAAAAGGAAAGGTAAATTAAATACAATGGTGGGGAAAAGAAGGGAAAAATACTAGCAGAGAACATGATCTTGTGTTTCTTACTTTTCCAGTAGCTATAATCACTTTCACGCCCCTTGACATGGCCTCTTTCAAAGCTTTTCCTGTTGCCGCAGAAATTAGGCTCTTGCTATTGAGCAGAGTGCCTAAGTATCAAAAAGAACATAATGACTATCCAAGAACTTTTTAACTGTAGCTCATAGTATTTCACATGCCAGACGGAAGTGAAAAGGCACGATACAACTTACCATCCATGTCGCAGAAAATG
Source organism: Oldenlandia corymbosa var. corymbosa (assembly GCA_949775105.1). Taxonomy (NCBI): domain Eukaryota; kingdom Viridiplantae; phylum Streptophyta; class Magnoliopsida; order Gentianales; family Rubiaceae; genus Oldenlandia; species Oldenlandia corymbosa. Next base: position 5,340,341 of record OX459119.1, on the reverse strand, counting down.
AAGTTATATTTTGGTCGGTAAAACCGAAGGCGTCCTTCTTTCTTCCTGTCTTTTAAGAATGCAAACATGAGTTTTTATCTGCAAATCTTTAAGCAGTGATAAACTTCAATAGGATAAAAATAAACAAGCCAAAAATAAATAAATGGTAAAAAGAAGCCAGATTACGCCTGATCTTACCATCAGGATAATTAGTGGGAGCATTCTCATCGGACCCAGCATCACAAGCACTCCGAATTAATCCTTTACCTGTCCATTCAAGACTCTTCAAAAGAAATTCTTCCTCTTTCTCCATTTCTTCTTCTGCCTCATCACTAATCTCATGATCAAAACCCAATAGATGCAACAGCCCATGGACCTGCAGGGATTGGAGATTTCCATTTAGAAACGGCAGAATCAGACTCTACCAGAAAGAGTTTTACTATAAATCGCACGTCATTTAATTTTCACTAACTAACATGTCAAGCTTACTGCTCAATGGTCATTGTTTTCTAAAGCTTTGTATTGGTGATCATGCAGATTATATCAATGTTGACCTCTACAAAGTCATTTCGTGCAATTTGCGCTAAATTATTGTTAAGTTTACCCACCAATAAGATTCGTATCTCATCATGAAGTGAGTGACCCCTCTCCTCAGCTTGCCTTGCAGCTGTCTCAACAGATATTACAATGTCTCCGAACAAGAGCTGCCAATTAGAGAAGGTTACTGTCCAACGGCAAACATAAAATTTTCTTTTTGATGAATCCTACATAAAACTGCCAGAGAATTCTTACTATTGGAAGCTGTAATTCAGGGACATGTTGAGACATTGACAGTACATCAGTCGGATGGTCCTCGCCTCTCCAATCCTTGTTAAGTTTGCGAATAAAATCATCGTTGCAAAGAAGTACCGACAATTCAACGGTATTAAAAGCACCAACGTCGCTGATTGAAGGATCCCTGGTTTTATATGTGGAATCTTTCAGGCCATCAAATGCTAACTTCATTGCCATTGGAACATCAAGTCGAAGCATTTCTGCAATACCCTGTAACATTGTAAAGCAGTTATACAATGAAAAACTTCAAACTCACACGAAAACATAATCCATTAACACATATAATTTCCAAAATCATTAATAGATAAAGTTCACCTTTTCCTTTTTCTTTTTTTTTCCAGGTAATCATTCTTCTCAGTGTTCTCATCCATTGCACTCAAATGCTCATAAATAAACGCATGTATATAATAAGAACCTCAAATTGCAATAACGTGCAACGGCCTGAAGTTGCATTGAGACTTACAATTAAATTGTTCATATGAATTGAAACAACAACATACCAGAATTTCAGGATCATCGGGCAGCTGCTCTTCTATACAAATGTTCACACTGAGCTCCAATTCCCTCTCCTTACTCTTCTTTTTCTTTGCCGCAACAGGCTTTCGCCGACCCTGTCGATATTGTCTCCAGGAGGCAAACACTTTACCGAACCCTCGGGCGACGCTCCACAACTGCCTCCTCTCCTCCTTACAACTCAACACGGCCGGACCAAACAACGACGACCCCCGGCAGAGCAAAGAAGTAGGAGGACGAAACGGAGGAGGGACAGGAAGCGAGAGCGGATACTTGGAGGTGTTGGCGTTCGAAAATGAAACCGTCGCGGAATGTGCGGCCATGGCGCTTGGGAAAACACGCGCCGGCATGGTTTCGGCGGCCAACGGTGAGTTGGAGGAGACTGTACGGAGGAGAGGGGAGAGCCGAGAGAGCATTCAGTTGCGTCGTTTAAAATTCACGGGGGAAATGCTTAGATTTTGAGGCAGAGGACTGAAACTGGACGTGAAAGCAACGTCGACGGCCAAGCTGGGCGGGTGCCTCTAGGAAGCTCAGCCAGTATGACGGAGTTTCACTTACCGGGGTAATTCTTTTCTCAACGACGGCGTTTGGAATTTGGTATACCTTTATTTTCGTAAAAACCCCCTCATCTTTTGTTTTATGGTAAAAGAACAGAATAAATAGTTGAAAATGTATAGATAGCCTAATTACTTTCATCTACATACAAAGATACCTCTGTCTATCTGGAATATTATACCTGAACCCGCGGGTTAATAATTTAAGGCGACTCTAATTTATGAACTCATCTAGGCATCTAGGACCGTATTCTTCCAATGTCAAACTTAATTACCTCGATGCTGACTATTGTTGAACCAACATTGCCCCATAAGGTATTTTTCCTAGTAAGTATTCCGTTATTATCTACTTTATTTGGGAAGACACGAATAGTCTCATTTTTAAGGAAACTTCATGAACTTAAATTTTTTTCATAAAAAAAACATTTTCATTAACCAAAGGTTTATTGGGCTATGACCCAAAAAAGACAAAACCTTAGTAGGAAGTAGGAACAACTTATTAGTCAATTGTTATTTATTATTCTAAGACATGTTTAAACATTAATATAAATCTCGACATACGTTGCATATGGTTTTTTTTTTAGAAAAAAACAATGACTTTCATTAGCTGTGCTGGAAATCAGCCAGGTCTGATTAATATAAGGAGGAGGGCAGGCTACGCTAAGATATGTATACTATCAAAGATACTTGATTTTGCAAAATAAGCTAGTAACTTCTGATTAGGTGATTCATATTGTGAACTTTCTTTTATCATTTGATAATTATGTTTACTCCTTTTAAAATATGACTTCTCTGATTAATATTGGATTTTTTTTTAAAAAAAAATTGTCCTTAAATATGCAGATCTAATAAAAGGTTTTAATCAAGACATTATTTTTCTCATTCACTCCAATTAGATATTAGATAATACACTATTATTGTTATTGAGTTTTATATCTACTTGCTCCTACTTTTGAGTGTTGACTTTTGACTTTAGTCGGAATTAACCATGGTCAGGTCAACTTTCAACCGGGGTCGTAAAAAAATACACAATGACCGCTAACTCTTTCCCCACTCCGCAAAAGGAAATTCCTAAACAAAAATAATGAAAATGTTCTGGTGTGTATAAAGCAATCAGTAGAATACATTTTTTTTCACTCGTCTTAAAAGCAGTGTGCTATAAACCCTGCCCAAGCCACTGCTGTATTTTTTCTGTAGTTTATTTATTTTACTCACACACTCACACACTGCTCCTCTTCCTCCTTCGATCTCTCTGGTAAGTTTCCAATATCAGAATCATTTTATTTTCGTTTTTCTTCTTTTGGCATTCCAATTTAATCTGCCAAATTGTTACTTCAATCTCTTTTTTCTGATTTTTTAAATAATTTTTTTGATATATTTTGTTCTAGACAAATGTTGGATAGAAGTGCTAACTGGACATCGGATTAGCTTAATAGTTGGAGTTCATGAATAATGCTTTCAATTTCTGCGCATTTGTTTTCCCCGGACTGGATATAGATCGTTGATATTTGTTATTGACTCGTCTTCTGTTTTATCCTTATTTTCCGAAATTTTAGATAATTCAGAAATTATTGATTAGCGAAACATGAAGAAATGGACAAATACTTGCTACTTTTTAGTCATTCATTCTTCCAGTGGGGGGAATTTGTGAAGAATGCATAACAAATACTGTCATTAATTACTGCTGTATGGAAATCATGAAGAAAGGGAAAAATCAATGTGTTGCATTTTTCATTATTATTTTCTGGCGTGGAATCTATGAATAAAATCCTACTTAATGAATGTGTCATCTAAGTTAAGGTGTGATGGATTGTATTCTTTTCTTCTTTATGATCTCTTCATGTCCAATTACTTTCATCTTTGCTGAATAGTGTCTGTTCCCGTGCTTGGGATATTATCAATTCAGAAATGTGCACTGCTGATGCATATTGATTCTTTTGTTTCGTGTTCTTTCTTGCAGTGGGTCCATTTACAGAGACTAGATGGATCAGGTATAACAATATTGGTGTCTTAGTTATGATTTATTCAGTAAGTGTCCTTGTTGTAATGTTGTGATTTTGGGGAAATATATTGCAGTATGAAAAGGTTGAGAAGATTGGTGAAGGAACATATGGAGTGGTGTACAAGGCACGTGATAAGGTGACGAATGAAACTATTGCATTGAAGAAGATCCGTCTAGAGCAGGAAGATGAAGGTGTTCCAAGCACTGCTATTAGAGAGATTTCTCTGTTGAAAGAAATGCAGCATGGGAATATTGTTAGGTAGGCACTCTTTCTATTGATACAAATGTGCAGTATATTACAGTACATTAATGTGTGACATGAGTATGCAAGAGTGTTCGGTATTTGTTCTCTTGCCACTTGAGATGTTATTGCTGCTCTCATTCCGAGAATTACAATTGTTCTCTGCTTATACACTTGGGTTTCATACCTAAGCAAGTTTTGTTTGATGCAGTTGAGGCATTTGATCTTTCTTGTTATTGGATGTATTTAATTTACAATGTACTTACATAAATTCGAATCCAACTAATCTTTATTGTCTAACTATATTGGTATATTGCAGTCAAAAGTTTATCACTCCTGTTTTTATTGATTTCTGTTATTGTGCAATTGGTAGAGCATTCATGCTGTTGTGCCATACTTGCTGCTTCAAAGGTCTTTACAATTTTTATGAATAGGTTGCAGGATGTGGTGCACAGCGAGAAGCGATTATATCTTGTATTTGAGTACCTGGACCTGGATCTGAAGAAGCATATGGATTCCTGTCCAGAGTTCTCGAAGGACCCACGCCTTGTGAAAGTGAGATGATTGAGTCTCTTCATATGAATGTTGTGGTAACTGACTTTTTTCTTGAGGAAACAGGCTTGTGATTGCTTTAGTGCATTGTTGGATTTGTATGTACTGGTTTAAGCCTTTCATTCTGAGTCACAGATATACAACCTAGTTAAGCTTTAAACTGTGAAGCTCGGAACTTAGAAGAATCCTGTCAGACGTATTGTTTCTTTAATACAGCTATAGTGTTTTGTACCAGGTTGAAATTCAATTTGTTCTACGTGCTAGTTGCTTTATGGGATTTGTTGCTTCCTTTAGATGTGTTTTCTTTGATTAAAGGCTGACTTCTACTATATGGCAAACTTGTGTCCTAAATGTTAATTTTCCCCAGATCGTTGGCTGTGGTAGAGGCAACTGTTACTAGAATTTATGTGTGAACTCTGGTTGCAATTGTGTGCATCACAAGATGAATAGAGTTATCTCACCAGCATCATAATTATGATCATATATGTATTCTTATTTTTGCAGACGTTTCTGTATCAAATCCTTCGTGGTATCGCATACTGTCATTCTCATCGAGTTCTTCATAGAGATTTGAAACCCCAGAACTTACTGATTGATCGGCGTACCAATGCTCTGAAGCTTGCGGATTTTGGATTGGCCAGAGCATTTGGCATTCCTGTCAGGACATTTACCCATGAGGTACTGTCACCATTGTTTTTTCATGCTTTAAAGCTGTTTTGCTGACTTCTAAGATATTAGAATTTAATTTTAGTGGTTTTGTATTAGTAGACAATTTTGCAGAAACAAACTTTTATATAATGATGAAGAACGCTGAGTCAGTTTACTATTTGATATTCTACAAATGCATCGTTAGTACTGGACTGTTAAAGCTTAGTTAGGAATATGGAAATTCCTGTTCCTAAAATCTGATTCATTTTCCTTTTTTCTGAAAAGAATTGCAACATTTTATCAGCAACTTTAAGTATAATGTGATTTATGTTTCTGCTTTGATTGAGTTTTTCCTTCTTTCATCCTATATAGGTTGTGACACTGTGGTATAGAGCACCTGAAATACTTCTTGGCTGCCGGCACTATTCTACTCCAGTCGATATTTGGTCAGTCGGGTGCATATTTGCTGAGATGGTAAACCAGCGGCCTCTATTTCCCGGTGACTCTGAAATAGATGAACTTTTCAAAATATTCAGGTGCTACATCTAGTTCACCACTTTTTCTTTTAATTTTAGGATCTACGCATTATATCATCATTTAGTTTTCTGTCTATTATGTACACGCTTGACATTTTGAATTTTTTTTCTCATGTACCGCTTGGTCACTTAAAAATGTGTTCTCTTGAACAACACAGTTTCTGGTTGCCTGTAGATTAATGGAATCTTAGGATTTCATGTTTAATTAGCTTTATATTGATTAAATGTTTATATACATTCAGAGTCATGGGTACTCCAAACGAAAATACCTGGCCTGGAGTGACCTCTCTGCCTGACTTCAAGTCTGCATTCCCCAAGTGGCCTCCCAAGGTGCTCATAAATCTCTTCTATTTACACTTGTTTTGCGTTCTGGTGGGACGCTGCAAATCACTGCACCCCCACTCCAATGCTATCCTTCTAAGAAAATTTGTTTAATGCGTTGGAGCCTTAATTTGTGCTTTATCTTGAAGGATCTGGCGACTGTGGTGCCCAACCTTGATGCAGCTGGTCTTGATCTCCTTTCAGTAAGTTATCTTTACACAACTACTTTTATGCTGGAGTTTTGTACTTGATAATCTAAATGATGCTTCGGCGTGCTTGCTCAAAGCTGCAGCTTGTCTATCTGTATTGCCAAGAATGTTGATTGGGGCCCCAAAGAAAACCTCCTTTTGTCTTTGTGAATGTATGTTAATATCACGTGCAGGTGTTTGACTATTGCCTGATAAAGGCAGCCAGTATTAAGGTTCTATGTAACTCTGTTCTTAACTGAAATTTTCTACAATTTTTCAAAATGAAGTGTCTTGTCATGTTTTGCATGCTCTTATCAGGTTTAATAGGTTAATATACTCTCATCAGGTTTAATTGGTTAAAGTAACTTGCCCCAATGAAGGTTACTTACTCATGAGTTGGATCTTTCATCTGTGCCTTTTACTTCCTCGTCATTGTTGATTCTATATACTTGTTTAAACTTTGAAGTTGCTGTATATATTTTCGGCCTCTTTTTCTCTTACTGCCCGTCTATCCCTCCTGCCCGTCTATCCCTCGTCATCTGTGCCTTTTGTTGGTACTCACAAAACTTCTACATTGTTGTTACCAGAAAAACTGTAGTAGACTTATGACGTTCTTGTTACTGATTCACTGATTATTTCGGTATGTCAGAAAATGCTTTGCATGGATCCCAGCAAAAGAATCATCGCCAGAAACGCACTGGAGCATGAATATTTCAAAGATATTGGTTTCGTGCCCTAATTTTTTGTGTGTCCTCCGGCTGGTTGCAAGTGTATATTATGCGTGATCCCATGAGATATACTCCATCAAGATATGTGTGCTCTTAGGTGATTATTTATTTTCCTTTTCAATTTTTGTTTTTCTTTTGGGGGGTGGATTTGATTTCCTTCAAAGCAATGTGTCTCTACTGCAGTGGCTTTTGTCCGGGAATTCAAATTTCCTGTTTTCTTTGAAAAATGTTGAGTTACATTTATAGTTCTTAAAGTTATTCATTTGGTGTCTGTTTGTGTTGATTTCTGGTTAGTATATACTTCCAAGCTTGTACCTGTTTGAGAGAGATACACTGGCATTTCAATTAGTAGTTATCTTTTTTGTGTATATGCAAACTCCCCCCCTCTCCCCCTAATTTTCTGAAAAACGAATTAAATTCGACGGCAAATGGATCATCCCTCCATGATCCATCTCTACTGGAGCGTCAAATGGTTTTAATGTCTCGGTCTGTCGGAAGAGGCTAAAGTCATGAAAGCGGCATGAAAATTTTTTACGTGAAATTCGGTTGCCTTGTATTTGTTGTATGCTTAAATTTTGCACCAAGCATTTCAGTTGGGGAAGTGGATAAGCATTGAAAGAAGGAACAGATATCTTATTGCAGTTGATTTCTTTTGTTGGATGAATGGCCTCCATCATCAGTTAAAAAATTTGGGTCGCCCTTTAATTCTATCACGAAAGCTGCCACTGCGTTGGTAAATTGGTGGTGGTCCTCTCTCGTCCAAAAGGAACAGAGAAAAGAGAAATTATTTATACGTGGAAATTTCTGAGTGTAATAAAGCAGGCGTATTACTTACTATATGGTTAGACGTGTTTGTGGGAAGTACTGCATAATAGTAATCGGTATTAAAAACCATAAATTTGGGACGAAAATAAAAAAAAACTTCTACAGAAAAGGACTATAGCATAGCCGAGAATTTAATCATATTTTTTATTATTGTATTAAAAAATATGGATCTAGCTGGATAAAATAATTTCTTTTTTTTTTTTTTTTTGGAAGCGATTGCTTTGTTTGAAATACTCATGATTGGAGGAGTTGGCCTACCAGGAGGATCAAGTCCACGCCTTCCTGCCCTAAAGAGGGTCTTCAGCCTTTTGCTTTTACTCTCTTTTCCTAACTTATTTTGATATCATCAGTGTCTCAATAGTAAATACTGGTGCCGACGGATTTTGAGTTCGCTTCCCGCCTTATATAATTGTATATTTTATTTTTGAATTCCCGCCTTTTATGAATGAATTATTAGTGGTAGTTTAGTTTGTGAACATTATCTGATTGATATTTAATTGTAAATGAGGTTGACTTGGCCATCTGATAGTGATTCCCAAACTACTCTACTTTTCTCGTCTATCAGTTCTTTTCTGAGAATTTGTATTTCTGCACCATCATCTTTAAAATTTGATCACTTTTGGTCCTCCATTAAGTTGGGTAGAATCACAAACAGAAAAGAAATTAATATGTAGTATGCATTTATTCACCATGAAACCATTCTTGCTTATAATTAATTGGGTCACCATATTTGCTTAAATATTTCTTGTTAGCTATACACAATTACACATATGTATTACATGCCTCTCATTCTATTCTAATAATAAAGTAGTAACTTATAAAACTTTCAGATTATCCCGCGCATTGTAACTCTCACGGCCCAACTGAGGATTATCTGAACAAATTCCAAATACAGTTGGAATGTAGTTTTTGTCCATGGTATCGTTATTTGCTCATACTGATACTACTTGTTTTTATCCCTTTGTTTGTTCATCTTCAAATTTGTCTGGTTAACTGCAATAAAAAGGATTTTACAGCACTGTTAAAATATAACGAAAAACTTCAGCCCAATCATATACTGTATGTATATGGATGATTCTTTGATAATATTGAAGTTACCTGAAAATATGCTTCCAGCCTCCTCTTTAGGTTTGCGTGCTCTTGTTTCACTGCTTGTAAGGTCCTCAAACATCTGTACAACACAAATATCATGAATTTTGAGAGACTCACTGTTAAATTTAATGATTAATTTTTTTAATCACTATCTTACTTTTTTTTCATACAATTATTTTGGGTCGGAAAGAAAATTATGCTATCGTTCGCTCAGTGAAAACTTTTACGTTCACGTACCCTTCAGCATTTCCTGCTTTGCAGTAGTCCTGGAATTGTGTGCACTCTTTCTTCACCTTTTTGGCTCCAATACTGCATCAAAAAACAAAGCAAATTGAGAATGCTGTAATCTAGCCCCTTCTGTTTTCTAATCCTCCTAACATCAAAAGAAAAAAAAGAAAAAAATTGAAAACCAAAATTCAGTGTCATTGGGACCATCAAAACTTTGCAATTTCACTGATTTTCATTATGTGCTTACTTTACGTGCTGCATGTGGTTTTGAATTTTGATATGATGAAATGATTGAAGAGAATCTTTAAATAAAACCTTTTTTTGGGGTTCACGTAGGAACTAAAACACATGATCCCAATTTGTTGGTTACAGTGAATGATTGGATACTGGATAGTATTGGACCCTTAGAATCTTTAGGGATGGAATGCGATTCTGATCCTTTCTCCATCGATTCAATTTTATCAGATGTGTCTAATAAAGGAACTAGCTTTGTGATCTTCAAACGAGTATAATCTCAACATTGATGCTTATAGTATTAAGTGAAAGAATAAAAAACCAAAATTTTTGCAGTACAAAATAAGGAGACGAAGGCAAAGATCGAGATGCGAGACCTCTCTAGATTATCTAGGCTGTATGAGAGATGCTATCAAGCCTTAGGGAAATCATAAAAATATGACAGATTTTGTGAAGTTAAATTTAGAGAATCAATTTTCGTTAATTATCGTTACTAGTGGTAAAAGAAAAAACCAGCCTTAGAATGTCACTCCTTTATATTTTTTCAAAAAAGGAAAAAAAATAAAATGAAAAAGAATTAAATTGCCGAATGACCAAAAAAATTGAACTCCGCAACGGCTTCGAGTGGGGGAAGGGTGTTGACTTTTGCATCACGGAATCTTCAACTTTTCAAAAATGATTTGTTATGCTCTTTACAGTTTACATTATATACATGACACTTACCCTCCTCTCCAAAAAAAAAAGAAAAAAAAAAAAGAAAAAGCATGAGTCGTTATTTACTAATTTGAGATGGAAAGAGAACGATGATTTGTCTCATAACTCCTTCATTTTTATTGTTTTAAGTTTAGGACCCATTTAGAAAATTTAGTTAGATGATCTTAGACTATACCAACTGGCTAGAATTTACATATATTATTACCCTGAGCTGCTACCCTTAAACTGGTGCATAACATCATCCAACTTGTCAAAATCCAAAGGATTTCTTTCCCTGCAAAAAATAAAATAATAGCTGTGCTGTTAATGTTAGAAGAAGAATAGAAATGGTTATCGCAAAAACTAATATTAATTTTTCCGTCCCAAAATGAGAGTTATGTTGTAGAGTTTACGAGAAAAATAACTAAGAGAGATTAGAAATTTTATCAGCATTTACATTGCCAATTCAATGTTGCGGATGAATCTCGAGGAATCCGTGTAAAAAAGTTTGACAACTTCTTCCACAAAGTAAGGGTTAGCATCATCTTGAAGTTCTTCCAGCTGAATGAATTGTTCATCGAGATAACCCTGAAATTAGAAGGAACATATAGATCATCATCTTGCATGGTATTCTTTCAAACACTCTTTTCACGAGACTCAGTTCCGTTCTTAAAAAATATTAAAATATTTTGTTATACTCCATCCGTTCTAAAAAATTAGTTCACCCTGAGTTTTTAAATATATACCTATATATTTATAAAAAGAAACGTGGCGCCATATATTTGTATAGGCACGTAGGAAGACTACAATGTCTAATTATTGCTTCAAAGCCAACTAAATACGAATGAAAGCATGAGAGAAAATTGGAAACATGTATTATAAGAAAGACCATTAATAAATGTTAATTAATCCATAAAAGAAAAGTTTTAATTTTCTTGATGAAAAAGGAACCTGTTCAAAGAGGGTTCTCCTCATGGCAGCTGCTTGACGTTGGAGCTGACTTCCCTCCATTTCTTCTTTTGCACTGTTATGGTTGATAACACAGAAATTGAAAAGCAAAATGCAAAATGTGAAGAAGCTGCTCAATGAATTTCCTGGTAGAAATTTGGCGGGCTTTATATACAGGTTGGGCGCCAGAAAACAACAATTTTGAAGGGTCCACAACATGCAAAAAACATTTCTACTTACCGTCGTTAAGTACTTTCTCGCTGTGAGGAAGTTAATTCACTTTGTTAATTGAAAATAATAATTTTTTAGGGCAGAAATAGAAATAATAGGACTGCTTATTAACTTGTAAAGCAAAAAGAAGAGACGATATGTAGAGTTTACCTGTTAATATGAATGCAAATAGAAATCAATCAAATACTGATTTCGTCCCAATTTTAAAAACCAGATCATTTTTTAATTTGTCGAATACTGTAGTTTGATAAATGCGTAAATAACATCAATATCGTGCTACGATAAATTGAACCAAAGCTCAAGAGGTTACTTCATTAGGATCTCAAATGAAAGGCGACAGATTATTTGAATCTCACTAGCTGAAAACATTAAGGAACATAATATATAAAGTGAAAATGAATAGTGAAATATGATAGTAACTGATGTGGCGTGTTTATATTTATATAATCGTCTTTTTATTATTACTTAACTATTTTATTTAATTTCATATTGTCATTGTCCTTATCATTGCTCAAAAATCAATATGAAAATATATATGAATATGATAAAAATCTAGTTTTAAGATTTAAATTTCTAAAATTGAATTATTTTTTTTGGACAGATGGTTTTTGAAAATATACTTCAAAGATTTTATACACGTCTTGATACGTTAATACAAAATATATACATGTATTGTTATTTACACTTATTGAAAGTAACTGTCACAAAAATCACGTGGTAACTCCACAAAAGATATTTTCCCACCTAAACTCCAGAAACAATACGATGTAGTTTTGGCTTAATAAGTAAATAAGATTTCATAATTTTAGGCATAATCTTAAAGTTACTGCATAATAATTTGATTTGAAGGATCAATTATTATTTTCTCAAATTTAATTTTTCTAATAATCATATTCGAAGCAAAATTATCATCAACAATTTATTTCTTCCAACCATAAATCCAATTTAGAGAGCTTCATCGTTAATTTTCTTTTCATAATTACATACTTTGTTGTTAAAAAACGTCATGTTAAAGAGTGCTCGGTTGTAGTTATTGTTATAAATGCTAGATTTTTCCTTTTGTTTCAAAGTATTGATTTATTTTTTGTATTTCTAATCAGTGCGGAGCCAGGGAACCAATAGGGACGGTCGTCCCATTCTCATTTTTTCAAAAAAATTTAAAGAAGGGTTTAATTTTTTAGTTTAAAATTTTAACGAGTCAAAATTTTTCTCCTATTATAAGAAAAAAAATGTCATTTTTCTCTTTCTGTTTAGAATTTCTAGTTCCGCCACTGTTTCTAACATTCATTTTATATTTCTAATGATAAAAAAAAAAAGAAAAGACATAGTGCAAAAACGTTTCAAACATTTTATCATATTTTGTCATTGCTGACGCCAATCATCATCTAGTCGCTGGCCAAGAACCGACCACTCGAATTTGGTAGACAGATAACGAAGAGGGGTTTTGTATTCACGCAATAAAGCGCTTCTGATTCTTTGCCCGGAAGGAATCTCCTGGTTGGCACACAAAAGAATAAAAGTCCGAGTAAGAGGTGCATTTCGGCCGTTTCAGCTAAAGATTAGTGTGGTTTGGGGGTGGAATCATGTATAGAAGTTTTAAATAAAAGGATTGAAAACTAAAAATACTTCCTCATCGGTATTATTTATTACTCCCTCCGATCATTATCATTATTACCTTATAACTTATTTGGTCATTTGATTTGTTTGTCCTAAATTTCATTTAGTATCTTAATATTTTTAAGATTTTATTTTCAAGTAGGGAAATAGATACTCCCTCCGTCCCATAATTATTGTCCAGTTTTACTAAAATAAAAGATTTTATTTTTAGTCAAACTTGACTATATTTTACCTTAAACAACCGGATATATCTCTACATAAGTAATTGTTTAACCACTTAGATTTTATGGATAATGTTTTTTATTAAGGACAAATGTGTAACTTGATCCATAAAAAGTCAAATTGGACAATAATTTTGGGATAAAATTTTTTAGACAAAGTAGACAATAATTATGGGACGGAGGGAGTAAAATTTAAGAAAAATTAAAATTTCTTATAATCAAGACAAGAGGTTTTCAAGAAATTTATTATTGCGGAAGGAACAGAATAGCGTCCCAAGTCAACTCCCTCTAATCTTAACAGAGGATTTTCAGACACGAGCCAGACAAAATCATTCGTGCACCACAGTCAACTGCAATTCCATCGCCAGCACATAAGATTTCGATTTTTTTTTCTTTTTTTTACTTCGTGCAATAGATTCTGAAACTCTGAAAGAAAGAAATACTACTAAAAGTGAAAAAGCCAAAAAGGGCCAAAGTGAAAGGAGTATTCAGGGAAACCCTAAGAATTACTCCTACGAACTAACACAAAAAAGTAAGACCGAGAATCTCATTGCAAAATATACTCTCTTAATTCGCAATCTCCTTCTTCAGCAGAATCAATTTATGAGCCATGTGTCGATTACTGACTGAATTGAGACTTTTTTGGTAGTCCATTTTTTTGCCTCCCCCAAAAAAAAAAAAAAAAAAGAATCCACAGAAAGCCCTGCGGAATTTGCATAAAAAACCCAAGGCATATATATATGGTGCTGATGCATTGACCAGAGTGACAACTGGGAACGATTATATACAAATTACACCCTTATTAATGCGTTCAAAAAAAGAAATGGCTGTAATTACAATCATACAGGAAAGACCATGAACGTTAATCTCGCAATTTCGACTGTACGTTCAGTATCCTGAATAAAACCTAGTATATCTGTCGTGCATTGTATCTAATCAATCCGGCATGGTTGTGTTAAAGGAAAAATCTAACGATGCATGAAACAGAACATTTCCTTTACACATCCAGACAAGGATCTCCTGTCCTGTCTGAACATTCCATATTAACTATCTTGGCAGCGCATACAAAGTAAAGAAATGATTGAGAATTACAGCTTTATTCCTTTGCCACCCAATCAAGGATACCGAAGCCGAGATCTCCCTGTCACTCTTTCATGCGTGGTCCGGCGCTAGCATTTTGAGAAAAAATTCAAAGATTGTGGGAGGGTGGGGGAGATATGATGGTATCGGAATAAGGATTTAAGCGCTTTCCTCTTGCTTCTATTGGAACAGGTGGGATGTTCATTATCTTCTATGTTGATAAGGAACCAGGGAAGGATGTGGCAATCATCCAATAGTAAAGAAAAAGTATATATGCCTACGGCTTAAATTTCAATTCCTGTCCACTTCCAAAAAGTAACTTACTAATGATAACAACAAGAGCTAGATTCTTTCTCTTGGACTATCAGGTGGATATTCTCTTCATCCTTTATAATTCAGTGTACCTCTCAAGCTTGTCAGCCCTTAGATTAAAAAATATCATGTGATAACTGCCGAATTATGCTATGGTATTTGCGAAATATCTCCATTAAATTTTTCATTTAGGTACAAGAGAGTGACACACTTTTCTCAGAGAACCCTATACCCCAAAACTTAAATAGAAATATTAAAATTAGAAATCTGAACATACTAAATTTGAGAAAACTTGTCAACAACTGACCTGGTTACCAAATTCTTCAAACAGCATCAACTACTCTTCTCATCACCCCAACAATCCCATTGCCTGGTAGACATTTTGTTAAAGTATTATCTGCTATTTCTGTTGCTCTTTTAGCACCATCAGCCAAAACAGTGTCGAGGTAACTTCCATCACACATAATTTCTCCATATCCAACCTGAAAAGATTTTAAAGACAATTAATGAGACAGCATTTGAAATGCAGGAGGGCATATAAAAGCTAATGATGCTAGCTAATAAGGAAGAGCCTAGGCTACAAACATTGAATGATCCAAATTATACACGAGTAGCGAGTACAATTCACTAGCTTAGGCTCATTAATCACAAATCCTGCGTGCAATTGTAACTGCCAGCATTTCTACACATGACACAGGTCTCCATACTTCAAACAAACCTATTAATTTGACAATTAGCAATGTGGTGATAACTATTACCAACTCCGGACACGATTTAGATAGTCAAACACCAACCTTATCAGCTTGAAAAGCAGTGACGCGTGTAAAGCTATTTAGTAGAAGCATACATATCCAAATAACATGGCAACTTGCCACCATCCTAAAGACCTGACAAAGTTCATACACTTGATTTCATGAAGAATCTGGAAAAAGTTCATTCTGTCTGCTCTGGACGTCTGTACCTTACTTTTAACATACCAATTGCAACTTGGTAAAGTTGGCACTATTGATCCATGATGTTCTAGTTTTTGAATTAGACCATCTCCTAAGAGCATGTACATCGGTGTTGTAGAATAAGTTGGGTTCCTCCCTCCACATAGGCACACACCAACCCCACCTTTTTACTTCTTATGTTCTTACACCAAATTTACCCCAAAATTAATAAGTAAATGGGCCTTCTTCTGCACCCAAAATAATTTTTTTATTTTCTAAGATAACCCAACCAGCAAAAAGTCAGGTTGGCCCACCATTTAACCCCACATTTTGTAGCAAAATGCAAGTAAGAAACAAATTTACGTGATGCATCACTTAACTCTCTTCAATGACTTGAATGGTAAGTGGCACGTGATTCTATACTATTTACTACCACTAAACTTGTTCTTAGCTATCAGAACCTAAAAGGTTTGCACTAGATAAGAGCATCTTTAGTGTTGCATCTATTTGCTGCACACCAAATAATCAAATTTGCTCTTTTGCTTCTTGTTATCTCCAACCCACAATACTACTTTTTACATCAAAATAGAATATTCTTTGTACATTCTCCTTCTTATCATTATTTACTAATTTATTTGTGTTATGTGTTTAAAAATTTTATTTATTTTTCTAATAAGTGTATATCTATTTTTGATTTGTTGAATGTTTGTTTTATATTTTGGTAATTTGGTTGTTCTAGTATTAATGTATTTGTATTTTAATACTTTTTCTAATCTTACTATATATTAAGAGAATTTTTTTCAAAAGGCACATGTTAGTTAATTAGATCATCGATAATTTTCAAGTATACATGTCATCTTTTCATTCGTTGATAATTTTTTTAATACACGTGTCATCTTTTTATTGGCTACTATATTTACTGGATTTTTAATATATGTATTTTACAAAGTAAAATGGCAACATTTATTAAATTAACTTTCACACATCATCGTTTAATTCCTTACACCAATTTTAATTGAAATTGATCGTACAAAATCGACTATAAAATGTATCCGACAACTGACTGACTAAATTAATCAGGCAGAACTCATCTTTTTTAACAACACCAGTATTTTCAACCAAGTAGAAGAAGGAATACTGCATCATCATCGTCTCTCATACTGGCTTTCAAAAGAAAGAAACCACTCCTCCTCCCTAAAGAAAACCTTGATCATCATAATTCGATACAATAAATCAACCAGATTAGAGGAAGCTATGTTCTTCACGATAAATGATCGGAAAAATCCCTCAAAAATAGGAATAGAAAGAAGAGGGAGAATCCCCCCCAAAAAAATATGGTAGAAAGGGGAGGGAGAAAAAGAATGAAAACGGAGAGAGGGGGAAAAAAAAGAAGGGGCCGCGGGGTGGCTGAAAAGTGAGAACTGAAGCATAGAAGAGAAAAAGAAAGGGTGGGCGGCTGTGGAAAAAAAATAGGTAGGCTAGGATTTTTTAATTAGTATTTATACTTTTTATAATTATGTAATAGCCCCAATAATTTAGTTTAGTACTAAAAAGACTTACAAATTCTACATTCTATTTATTTGATAACATAAGTTCTTTCTTTCTATTTCATATATTACATTATTTTCATATTTAATTTTATTATATAATAATGACATCATCTGATTTTGTTCCCTTAATAGTCAAACCGAGATCCAAAGTGAAATAAACCAAAGACTATATTCAATTATTAGCCAAACCGAAATATTATATTTTTTTATTATTAAATTAATATATAATATATTATATCATCACACAACGTGCGGGAATAATACTAGTATAATATAATACACACATTATTTGATTACAAATAATTTTTATTTTTGTTCCAACATCAAATCATTTTATTATAAAAATAATGAGCTCTTGAACAATATAAATGAAAAAAAAATTAAAATCATTGATTAAAAAAAGTAATAATTACTTTGAAAGATATTTCTTAAAATATTAATTTTATGTACATGAAAATTAATAATAAAATATAACTATAAAGACTTGTAAACAAATTAAAAGTAAAAAGAAAAAAGGAAAACGAACAAAAGGGGCTGGGGTCGCCATTTGCTTCTGCAACAGTAGAGGAGCAAATTTGCTATTTTACTGTAGTTGTTGCAGCATTTTGCTGCTTGGAATTGGTGCTCTGCTGCAACATTGGAGCATTCACGCAGTAAAATTGGATACCAAATTAGTGTTTTGCTTCAACGTTGTGGATGCTCTAAGAACAGACTGCACAAATTCATTACTGTGTTACGATTAGCACTGTGTCAGAGTCCCTGGCATAGCATTCCAACAATAGGTTTGTAGTTACTGCACGTGAGTACTCAGAACAGAAACCTGGATAGGTAGATGATCCAAGAAGAGTGATAAGCAAAGCCCTTACACGTTTTACCAAACAACAATTTTTTTTCTTCAATTTGTTTTTTAAAAGCGTGGTCAACATCTGTTGATTTAGGAGAAGTGACAGTAGAGTGGATTGAGAGCACAATGTCCTCGGACTTGTTGATTTAAGCATTCTAAGTAGTGAGAGAAGAAGAGCAGATATAAGAAGAATACACGGAATTAAGGGAGAAAAATACAGAGAGAAAAAAATAATGATTGACCTCATAAGATAATTTAAGCAAAAGAGCACTAATTTGTTTTGGATACTAAAATTATTTTGGCAATATCACTAACCTTAAAGCTAAACGTGAACGCCCGCATACCCACCCATTGTTCCAGCTATAATCAAGTCTAAATTAACAGGCTTCTGTGGAGCATGATAAAATGACAGGTAAGCGAATGCCAAAGCTGTGAGGGAACAGTTTTGTTCCCTATTAGAATAGTCTTGTACCTGGCCAATAAAAGGAAATACTCCCTCCGTTCCATAATTATTATCCAGTTTGAGTTTTCATTTCTAATTTAAATTGTACTAAAAGTAAAATTTCAAACTGGACAATAATTATGGGACGGAGGAAGTATTAGATATATCAGGATATGGTAAATACTTGCATAGTGTTATGAAAATATTTACGACTTCACGCACATAGTTCGCACAGTCGTCTTTGTCCTCGGCTTGATCCAGCAAACCCGATGAGACGGTGGGAAGTCAGGTTGTCAACTTTTTTGATAGGATCGAAACCTAAATAAAATGAGTTAGTTCAAACATCACAACTATTGTATGTCTTATGCCACATACGGTTCTAGTGACCAATATTGACTAATTTAGGTTAGAGATCCAAATTATTGAAACCATCACAGCTGGCATTAGCATTCACCAAAGTTTTATACACTACAACAAAGACACTAATTGCCGAAGGCCCTCAAGAGTGGAATTTATAAAAACCTGCAAACTCCAGAACTGGGCATAGCTAAAGCAGACAAAGGAAATCTTCTTTACTGAAGGAGGAAAACGCCGCGAGAAAGGAAAAAAGAAGTTAGGAATAGGTAAAGATGAGATTATACATTACCAAGGTTGTTCGCTGCACGTGCAATATGTCCAATGTTCCCAATCCTAGGAGGTGGTTTCCCCAGAGCTGAGAAAGCAGGCTGCGGCAAAAGATGTCAACAAGATTAACTGTCAGTAACGAATTCAATACGCAGAAAGTCAAAAACTGAAACTAGACCAAGTAAATGTCATGGCATGCAAGCTACTGGAGAAGAAAGGAGATCCAAAAGCAAAATCGAGGACTGCCGAGGCAATTCGAATTACTTTATCTGAAGCAGAGACCAACATAGAATTCTTCCCCACTTTGCTGACCAGTTTACATAACGAAGAATGTGTTCAACAAAAAGTGAATTCTTGCTCTGAATGCAAGATCCTACAATTTGATTTACGTGCTGATGCAAAAAGCTATTGCAAGGGCACCCGAAATGAAGTTACCTATTCCTAACTTCTTTCTACACAACTTACTGATACAAACAACTCCATCTCCAGCACATCTGATTCTCTCAGCCACTGGATCACATCGGTACAATCGGAATAAAGGTGTTCATCAGTACCAATGAGATGTATCAAAACCTGCAGGCAAACGAATTAGGATTCACAAATCACAGAATAAGCCAATAAAAATCATGCCATAACAACTAACCGCCATGATGGATGTGTTTCCAATCAGATCGACCAGCTTTCTGATAATGTCCCGACGAGCCTAACAAGAACGGAAAAAGGATCAATGATTGATGTGACCTAATTATTATAAAGTTTTACAAGGGAGGAAGGTCAGAGGTGCAAACACATATAAAGTTTTACAAGGGATACAGGAGACCAAGTGTAAACTTATTAAGCCGAACATGTTATATACTGTTCGCAGAGTATTTTTTTTACTAGGCTAGCAGGAGCCATGTCTGTAGTTCCAAAAGCCAGTTAGAGCCATTAAACAATTCATGGAACTTACACAGAGTCGAAAAAAGGAACTCCATCTCTAACCTGACTCAAAGCACCTTTTAGCTCATATTTAGACATAAAAACTAGCAAAGTCCCCACCCGACAAAAATGGGACAGTAGTCTGAATTTTGAGAAGACAAGCTCCAAGCTAAATGATTACAGAAGCATGAAAATCACTCGCTTAAAATGCTAAACTAGTGATCTTATTTACTTGTTTGACCACAGAAACAGACATCTGGAACTGGAATGACCCGATGTAGTGATAGTACACCTAAAATTATGACACAAGTTTTACAATAGTATCAATGTGGATCGCGCTAATTCTTTGATTGCAGATCTAGCCGACTATCGAAGCTTCAGTTATGAAAATATTGGAGTCTCATTAGACAACTTGGGGTGCAAAGCCAAAGAGACAAAGTTTATTAATTTTACTATCACTATTAATTCCTTGAATCTGAAAAATCGAAAGAAACTTTCATTCTCTTTCTCAATAACCATTATTGTCCTGTTTTGCATTTTTATACAATTTATATTTAAGAAAATAAAAATTTAAACTCGACAATCATTTCATGACAGAATTTTTTATTTTGTTCCACTTTGATCATTTTAGCAAGTCGTAGTTCCTAACAGAGAGAGAAAAGACATAAAACTGGAACAACTCATTATGTCAAAGAGGAATTCACTTTAACGTTCTAGCCAATCCAACATCAACAACCAAATTAAAAAGAAGCTGCATCATCATACATAGATAGGTTCCAATCTTCTTAGTCCAGCGAACCAATGTAAACTCGCATTGGGAGATCATAGTCACTTCTTAACATTTTGATATTCTCCTCTTGCCACTCTTCTATAACATCCCCAGCGATGAGCGTCTTCCACCCATCCTCATTTACCAGGAAAACTTCACCAAAAAAAAAGGGAAAAAGAGGGGAAGTAAAGATTCATCAGGATGCAGAAAGCGAGGTACGGGGCTGATTTTCAGCAACAACATTGTAACAAAGAAAGAAAGAAGTACCCAGGGAGGCTACAAACATACCACTAACAAAATTACCACATTCATAAGCTCCATAGGCAGCATAGCAGATTGCAGATTTTGCCAACTTTGCAGCTTCAATTGCTGGAATCTCATCATCCAACTTACTAAAACAGCCACAAATTCTTCAGATTACTCATTTATGTAAAACACCCCAAGTTTCAAAAACCTCACACACGCGCACAGGGAGAGAACACATTTTATGCACAATAGTAGTAGTGAAAAAAAAAAAAAGCACCAAACCAGATAAATATTGAATCCATCAAGGCTAAAAGTAACGCATGCAACAACAGCCATGTCTTTACGTATGAGTATATGACAAGTCAAGGCCAAGGGCACTACTTTAAATCTTATACTATATAAAGAAGCATACTCTTCCAGAAATAACACGTTTTGCACCGGATCCAGTTGCACATATCCTCTTCTTGAATGGCTTCTCAGAACAGTTCTTATCCACCATCCGTCTTGAACTACTTACTATTCAGATGACACAGAGTACCACCCTGCATGAGAACATAAACCCCGAAGATTTTATGGCTCAAGAAAAAAATGAAAATAATACTAGGACGATAACAAGCCTAAACAATTACCGTTTCATCCCACCCTGCAATAAGTGCTCCTCCTCCGATTCAAGCAGAAAAAGTAAACTTCTTCAATGCAAGAGCAACCGAGATTCTGCCCTCATTCTTGAGTTCTAGCGCTTGGCACTAACATAAATACGCAATGGAACTCTTGAGCAATCTTTCATAGATTGCAACTAAACCTAACAAGAAAAAGAAAAACTTCACGCCCTCCAGAAATTGCGGCAAGCATGTGAGAATTAAGTTCAACAACGTTCCGAACAGAAGACTTTGGAGCTAAAAATTAACAAACAGTCAGTGACTCCATTTAATGCTTAAAATCAAATCATAAAGTACATATAAATTGTGTTTACAAAATATAAAAAACTCCTTGTGATCAACAGCTATCAAAATTTCATCTCCATTAAAAAAAGCTAAAGTTGTGGATCCTCTTTCTGTCTTAGGGAAAGAATCAGGAACCTAAAAAAAGCACCACAAAAAAAGAAATAAATAAATAAACAGACATAATAAATCAAACTAAGAGGAGAAAAAATTACACATATAAAAAAACCCTACATCCTTATTACGGACTATGCTCACTACCGGGGGGAAAATGCGTCTCTGACCCAAAACAAATTCAACATATCTCCCAATAATGTTCTCTAAATCATTATGTCGGCCTGAACTGGAGCCCAACTCAAGATGATCATTAATGCTGAAAGGATCAGACGATTGGGGTTCACTACCGTCCTGTGGTCCCAACTTTAAATGGAGCATTCCCAACTTCATATCGAGCAATACAGAGATAGCATCAGAAACAAAGTATCCGCAATTGATAACAGATACCAATCATTGCAGTAATTGTTCCAGCTAAGCAGTAATAAATGTGTACTATAGCGAATCTTCAGCATTCAACAATGGAAGTACAACAGAACAAAGCCCCAACTCAAAGAGGGAAAACAAAATAAAGCAACACAGTCAAAACCTTTTCCTTATTGAGGATATCAGGGGTGGTCTGATGTCCAAGCGAGACGATTAGTTTTCTACCAATTAGAGCAAAACAAACAATGCATCAGAAAGCATAGTAGGTTTAACTAATATACATAATTTCCCTAATAATTTCTGCTAGGAGAGGATTAACTACTGCAGCGAAAAGTAATGATATCTTTGGCACCCTGACTCAGAGAAGAAGAAAGAAAAATTAAAGCAATCAAGAGATTACCTCTGGGCAGATCACAGATTCAGGTCCACTGATGATATCCATTGCTTCCACCTTCAAGTCAAGGAAACCAAATGAAATCAGCTAAAGACACATGAGAATTCAGCCAAATCCGAAAGATATTAAAGCAGATACTACCTTTTCCTTCTCAGGGAGACAATATCCTTTGCTTTCACCTTCAATTCGACACGCACATGAGAAACTAAATTTTCCTTTTCGAGTAAATAAGAGAAGATTTGAAGTATCCTCTGTAACTTCAATTAGAACAAAAGAAACAAACAACAAATGATGGAACACAAATTGGTATGGCTAGTGCGCCGCAATTGTTCCGACTAGAACCTTAAATACTGAAGTAATGATATCTTCAGAATTCGACTAACAAACTTGCAGCAGACGTGCCCAAAGATATTACCATTTCAGGATATCACGGTTGGTTTGAAGCCTCGGGGAGAAATTAATTTCGTCTTCCCATTCAATTACAGCAAAACAAACAAACACATGAGAAAACATAGTTGGTTTAATTAATATGGATAAATGCTGCAGCTTAAGAATTATATCTCCAGGATTCCACTAACATTAATAAGCAAACAGCAGAAGTGCCAGAAGGTATTACCTTTCCCTTTTCAAGGATATCAGCATAGGTTTGGTGCCTCATTAGGGACTTTGTTTGTGTCTTTAATTGGAGCAAAAGAAACAAAAAATTAGAAAACATAGTTAATTTAACCAATATGGATGTTTGCTCTAATTATTCTCGCTGGGGTAGGGATCAAATACTGAAGCCAAAACTAATGATATCTTTGGAATTCCAATATATTACCTCTTCCTTTTTGAGGAGCCTACGAAAGAGAATGTCTTCTGTCTTCTCCTTCAATTAAAGCAAAGCAAAAAAAAAAAAAAAAAAAAAACACATGAGTAAACATAATTGGTTTGACTAATATGGACAATTACTGCAACTAAGACATGGTATAACTTCAGACATCTAGTGAAGAAGCAAACCTTGGATATGGCATTCAATTTGGAACAAAACAAACGAGACATGAGAGAACATAGTTTAACTACCATGGATCATTGCCCTAATGAACCGCTGTCGTAGGATTAATGATAACTTTGAAATTGGAGGAATTAAATCAATTGCAGCAAAACAAATAATGCATGAGAAAACGGGATTATTGCCCTATTTAACCGGCTATCGGAGGATTGATGATAACTTTGAAATTAGGAATTAAAGCAACGAAGATATTAGTACCAATGGAAAGCCGGGAGAGGATTTCGATCCGCGGGAGATATCCATCGCTTGGGTCTTCAAATCGAGCAAACAAAATTGTGATCTCAGCTAAAAAAATACTACTATTATGTTCGGAAGGAATTTAAACAGACAGAGATTTCACCTTCTCGCCGATTACTTCAAGTCGACAATAAGTCCATCAATCCGGTATGATTCCGAGCAAAACAAACAAAAAAATAACAAAAGTCTATTCAGTCGATACGTATGGATTCTAGCCCTAATTGTTCCGACGAAACCAAATTAAATATCCCGACTGAAAATAGGAACGCATCCACGAGGAATCCAGACAGCAACGCTTGAGTCCTAATTCGAAGAAGAAAATAGTTCAAAAAACAAAGAGTTTTCTCCCGCGGAAACCGTAAAAACGAACAGAGTTGGACGTCACTCAAATCTATTTCATTATTTCATATATACATATAAAAGTACTCATCAGACTTTTGCTTTTAGTCTCTTTTTCTAACCTAACTTATTTTGATGTCACCAGAGTTAGGAAAATAGTGATTGCACTTCATTGATATTAACATAGATATACAATGTGTTTATATATATATATATATATATATATATATATATATATATATACACACGTTAGTGAAATCCCTAATACTGAATTATTACAGTAAATATAAATTACTACAATACGCCCCATCAAACTGATGGCGAAGAAGTAAGGAGCCGAAGTTTGTCTCAAAAACGAAGAAACATATATTTGGATAAAGGTTTCGTAAGAATATCAGCAACCTGATCAGCAGCAGACAAGGAGTGGAATCGACACAAACTTTCGACGAACATGATCACGAACAAAATGAAAATCCACCTCAGCATGCCGTGTACGAGCATGAAAACAGCACTACTGTTGTCACACCAAACAGACGGAGAGCAACGTAAGGAAACACCCAGCTCCGACAACAGGTGACACACCCAATGCAGCTCAACACAAACATTAACAATAGCGCAAAACTCAGCCTCAGTAGACGAGCGAGCAACAGTGGGTTGTTTCCGAGAAGTCCAGGCAAGCAGATTAGGGCCCAAGTAGACAAGAAAGCCAGTAGTAGATCAGTGGTCATCAGGACAACCAGCCCAATCAGCATCACAGAAGACAGTAAGAGTACACAAGTCTGTGGGATGAAGAACTAAACCAAGATCAAGGGTACCACGAAGATATCGAAGAACTTGTTTGAGAGCTTGAAGGTGAGTAGTGGGAGGCTGATGCATAAATTAACAGAGCTTATTAACTGCAAAACAAATATCAGGCCGAGTCAAAGTAGTATACTGAAGACTGCCACACAGACGTCGATATGAAGTCGCTTCCTCAGAAGAGAGCAACGCGGTATCCAAACAGGACAACGCTACACCAGCCTGCAGAGGAGTGGAAACAAGCTTGCCAGTGCTCATATTAGCAATTCAAAGCAAATTAACCAAATACTTGCGCTGAGACAAGATGAGGCCCCGCGGAGTACGAGTAACCTCAACTCCAATAAAGTAACTGAGGGGACCCAAATCCCTAATAGAGAACTCTTTAGCAATAGAAGAAGTAACATGCTGAACAAAAACGGAGGAGCTGCCAGGAAGAATGATGCCATCCACATAAACCAAAAGAAAATATAAATGAGATCCACGACGGTAAATGACGGATCACACCGAGATTTCGAGAAACCCATGCTCAGCAGAAAAGCTGCCAATCGAGAATACGAAGCCCGAGGAGCCTGCTTGAGTCCATATAAGGACTTATGTAACTTGCAAACATAATGAGGGGGCAAAGGATTAATAAAGCCCTGCGGCTGAACCATATAAACAGTCTCATGCAAGACACCATTAAGGAAGGCATTGCTAACATCAAGCTACCTAACCAACCATCCACGAGCCAGAGCAACAGTAAGAACAGTACGCATAGTAACCGGCTTAACAACCGGACTAAAAGTATCAGTGTAGTCAACACCAAAAGACTGAGTAAACCCCCGAGCAACCAGCCGCGCCTTATAGCGCTCAATAAAACCATCAGAACGGGTCTTAATCTTATAAAGCCATCGATTCGCCACAACATTTCCAAACAAATGAGGAGGATCAAGAGACCAGGTATGATTTTTCTGAAGAGCAGAGATCTCATCCTGCATAGCAAGTTGCCATTGAGGAAGAGATTTGACTTGACTGAAGGAAGTAGGAGTGAGTGGAAGAGTGGGTAAGGGAGGCGATGTCTGAGTAAGATGAGCAAACTTAGTCTTATTAAGGGTGGTGAGACAAAGTTGCATAGTGTGCTGACGACGAGGAGCAGAGGTATGCGGAGGAGGATCTTGAGTTAGATCAACAACTAACTTAAGA
The DNA here is from genome assembly GCA_949775105.1 of Oldenlandia corymbosa var. corymbosa. Classification (NCBI taxonomy): domain Eukaryota; kingdom Viridiplantae; phylum Streptophyta; class Magnoliopsida; order Gentianales; family Rubiaceae; genus Oldenlandia; species Oldenlandia corymbosa. The sequence goes on along the minus strand of OX459119.1, from coordinate 5,314,017 downwards.
CCAGGAGAGGAAGTGGAATCAGAAGAAGAGGTAGACGCGGAAGAAGAGGATGCCAGAGGAGAGGAAGGGCTCGCTGGGGGTGACGGAGGCATTGGAGGGGTTGTTGAGGGTGGAGAATGTGAAGTAGAAGGAGGAACCACAGGTGGAGAGGATGAAACCAACCCCGGAGAACTAGTGACACGGAACCAAGGGGTAGGAGATGACGGTGGTTAGGGTGGAGGCAAAGGAGAGAAGGGACGTTTGAAAGGGAAAAAGTTGCTCATCAAATTGGACATGACGGGCAACATAAGGACGACTAGTGGTTGGATCAAAACACCTATAACCAAGGTGAGCCGGAGAGTAACCAAGAAAGATACACTGTGTAGAACGGTAGGAAAATTTATGACGATTATAAGGGCAAAGTAAGAGATAGACAGCACAACCAAAAATACGAAGAATGTGTAGTCAGGGGGTTGATAAAAAAGAATGGTGTAAGGGATTTGACCACGAAGAGGTTTACTAGATGATGATTGATTAAGAACACAGCAGTTTCAAAGGCAAAATCCCAAAACCGAAAAGGTGTACTAGAGTGACCAAGAAGATAAAGGCCAATATCCACAATGTGACGAATTTTCCTTTCAGCAGTGCCATTTTGCTCATGAGTATGAGGACAAGTGATGTGATGAACAATACCAACATCTTTGAAGAAAGAATTCAAGGGACGGAATTCACCACCCCAATCAAAGTTGATACTTTTAATAGTGGTACCAAACTGATTTTCAACTAAAGTTTTAAACAGCTTGAAGATATGAGGAACATCACTTTTATTTTTGATAGGATAGAGCCATGTAACTAACGAGAAATCATCAACAAAAAGCACAAAATAACGATAGCCATTAAAAGACAAGTAATACTACGATGAAATGTAGAAGGCAGGCTGACTCGATGTAACTTTCCTAAGCAACACGCCTCACATTTATCAGTGGACGTGGACAAAGAAGAATGAGGAAACTGAAACTGCCTAACTAAAGTAGGAAGAATAATATTATTAGGGTGCCCTTACCGAGCATGCCATTGACCTAGAGAAACAAGATAAGCAGCTAGAGATAAGGAACCACGAGTAGGAAGATCTAAGCGATAGAGCCCATTATCAGCCCGACCTCAGAGGAGTAGTTCCTTGGCGGAGAGATCCTTAACACAACAAGAGTCAAAGTAGAATTCAAAGAAACAGTGATTATCCTTGGCAAATTTTTGAACGGATAATAAAGATTTAGTAAGAGCAGGAGCATGCAAGATACGATTTAAATATAAAGGACGGGAACTCGATGGCAAAACAGATTGACTAATATGCTGAATATGTAAAGTAGCACCATGACCAACAAAAAGGTGATCCATACCATGGTAATCATTAGAAATGCTGAGCGATGACAAGTCCGGAGTCGCATGATCAGTAGCACCAGTATCCAGATGCCAAAGTATAGGAGGAGAAGCATATTGCACCAAATGAGCCTGAGAAGACACAGCTGAATCTGGATAAGGGGTAGACAACAACCCTGGAACATACTGGAATGAAGCAACAGCCTAAGTGTAAGCCACGGAAGGAGTAGGTGGGCAAGGGACAAAAGTCGAGTCAAAGCGACGACGGCAAGTGGCAGCAGCGTGATTTATAATGCCACAAAGTTGACATATTTCACTAGGGGCCCAATAGTCAACAGTACTGGTGCCGTCGGATTTTTGAGTTCAGTTCCCGCCTTATATAATTGTATATTTTATTTTTGAATTCTCGCCATTTTATGAATGAATTATTAGTGGTAGTTTGTGAACTTTAATCTGATTGATAGTAGTACATTAATTAAGGAGATTCGGATAATCGACATGACTAGATTTATCCACATCCTCCACATCTTTCCATTGAAAACGTATTTTGGTAAAAAAAAAAATACATATTATGGGGTTGAACAAGGTCGATGTTAACAAAATTGCTCTCGAGTATTGATGCCTGAGCAAAGTGGATTTGCATCTCCAAACTAAGTTTATGCATCCTAGATACCTTTTCCTTTTATTTATTTATTTATTTTTTGTTTCGTTCCCTCATTTGATTCTGTACTTTCACATTTGAGAAAAGTTACAAAATTGTGATGGCAAAAAAATTCATTTCTTTTCTGAGAATTTGCATTTCTGCTACATAATCTTTAGAATTTCATCACTTTTGGTCCTCCATTAAGTTGGGTAGAATCACAAAGAGAAAATAAATAAATTTGTATGCATTTAGCATGAAACGATTCTTGCTTATTATTAATGGGTCACCTTATTTACTTAAATATTTCTCGTTAGCTATACACAATTACACATAAGTATACATGCCTCTCTTTTTATTCTGATAATAAAGTAGCTCATAAACCATTCAGGTCATCCCGCGTTGTAACTCGCGCGGCCAACTGAAAATTATCTGAACAAATTCGACATCCAGTTTGAATGTAGTTTTTGTCCATTGGTATCATGCATTATTTGCTCATACTGATAGTACTTCTTTTCACCACTTTGTTTGTTGAGGCCATCTTCAAATTTGTCCTGTCAACTGAAATAAAATGTTTACAGCACCGTTAAAATATAACCAAAACCGTCAACCGGAATTATATAGTACTACTTGTATATGGAGGATTCATTGATAATATTGAAGTTACCTGAAAATAGGCTTCCAGTCTCCTCTTTAGGTTTGCATGCTCCTGTTTCACTGCTTGGAAGGTCCTCAAACATCTGTACAACACAAATATCATGAATAAGAGAGACTCACCGTTAAATTTAACGAATATTTTTTTTATTTTTACTCACTTAACCCCTTTAAGATAATGATTTTGAGACGAAAATTTAATGAAATACTATCTTTTGCGTTACGCACCCTTCAGCATCGCCTGCTTTGCAGTAGTCCTGGAATTGTGTGCACTCTTTCTTCACCTTCTTGGCTCCGATACTGCATCAAAGCAAAGCAAATTGAAAACCAAAATTCCGTGTCACATATTGGGACCATAAAACTTTGCAATTTTGACTGATTCTGTACTTACTTTACGTGCTGCATGTGATTTGATATGATGGAAAATGATTGGAGGGAATCTAATTTGGACAAAACCTTTTTTTTGGGTTCACGTAGGAACTAAGAAACATGATCCAAATTTGTAGGTTACAAATGAATGATTGGATAGTATTGGACCCTTACAAACTTTTTAGAGATGGGAATATGATTCCGATCCTTTCTCTATGGATTCAATTTTGTCAGATGTGCCCAAAGAGACTCGATCCTGATCCTCTCTCTATCTCATGCAATTTCATCGGATTTTGTCACTTTATGATCTTCAACGGAGTATATATAATGTCAACATTGATTCTTATAGTATTAAGTGACAAGTAAAAACCAAAATTTTTTGTGAAGTTAAATTTAGAATCAATTGTCGTTAATTTTCGTTATTACTGCTATCAACAATATCAGGCCTTAGAATGTCACTATATTATTAAAGAAAAAGATTTTATCCAAAAAGAATATAAATTCCGGAATGAAAAGAAATTGAACTCCACTAGCGGAATAGTACTGTACGTTTTGGCTTCGAGTGGGGGAGGGGGGGAGCTCTTTGATGGATTGACTTTTGCATCACGGAATCTTTGACTTTTCGAAATGATTTGTTATCCTCTCTACATTACTCCCCCGTCCCATAATTATTGTCCAGTTTGTGTTTTTATTTCTAATTCAAATTATACTAAAACTGAAATCTCAAACTGGATAATAATTTTGGGACAGAGGGAGTATAAAATTACACTCCCCCTCCTCTCATCGTCCAAGAAAAAGACGAGCCGTTTATTCACTTTGTCTGGGACGGAAAGAATACTTATTTTTAATTAAAAATCAGAATGAACAATGATCGATACCCGTTCAGAAATTAGTTAGATGGTTTTAGACTATAATATCATGTTATCAATTAGCTAGAATTGAATTTTTTTTATATATTTATTATATTATATTAATATACCCTGAGCTGCTACCCTTGAACTGGTGCATATAATCATCCAACTTGTCGAAATCCAAAGGATTTCTTTGCCTGCAAAAAATTATTAAAATAATAGTAATGCTGTTAATGTTAGAAGAATAAGAATAGAATTGGTTGTCATATACTAAAAGTTAAATTTACTTTTTCCCGTTCAAAAAAAAATGAGAATTATGTTGTAGATTTAACGAGGATTTACATTGCCAATTCAATGTTGCGGATGAATCTCACGGAATCGGTGTAGAAAAGTTTCACAACTTCTTCCACAAAGTGAGGGTTAGCATCATCTTGAAGTTCTTCCAGCTGAATGAATTGTTCATCGAGATAACCCTGAAATTAGAAGGAACATATAGATCATCATCTTGCATGGTATTCTTTCAAACACTGTTTTTCACCAGACTCCTTCTGTCTTGAAAAACAAATACTCCCTCCGTCTCATAATTATTGTCCAGTTTGATTTTTTAATTTTAGTGTAAATTGAACTAAAAATGAAAACTCAAAGTGGACAATAATTTTGGAACAGGGAGAGCATTTTGGTAGTTATTTTTATATGTATAAAAAGAAATGTGGCGCCATATATATATATATATATATATATATGTATGTATGTATAAGTACGTGGGACGACTACTATGTTTAATTATTGCTTCAAAGCCAACTAAATACGAATAAAAGCATGACAGAAAAAAAATTGGTAACATGTAGTATTATAAGAAAGACCATTAATAAATGTTGATCAATAAAGAAAAGTTCTTGATGAAGGCAAAAAAAAAACCTGTTCAAAGAGGGTTCTCCTTATGGAAGCTGCTTGGCGTTGGAGCTGACTTCCCTCCATTTTCTTTTTTTGCACTGTTATTATGGCGATGATTATTAAAAAAAGAAATGAAAAGCAAAACGCAAAATGTGAAGAAGCTGCTCAATGAATTTCCTGGTAGAAATTTGCCGGGCTTTATATATCGGTTGGGCGACAGAAAACAACAATTTTGGCGGGTCCACAACATGCAAACTTTTTTCTGCTTACGGTCGCGAAGTACTTTCTCAGTGTGAGAAAAATAATTTACTTTGTAAATTGAAATTCATATTTTCTTTTAAGACAGAGATAATAATAATAATAATACTTGTAAACTAAAATGACGTGATAAATTTTATGGAGTTTAGCTGTTCGTATCAATACAAATAAAATTTAATAAAATATTCATTTCGTCTCAAAATTTGAAAACCAGATCAATTTAATTTGTGGGATACTATAGTTTGATAAATGCTTGGTAATTAACATCAATATCGTCCTACGATATTCCTACATTGAACCGAAGCTCAAGAGGTTACTTCATTAGGATCTCAAAATGAAAGGCCGCTTATTATTTCAATCTCACTAGCTGAAACAAAATTAGGAAATCTCCCTTACGCCTAAATATTTATTTTATTTCTTTCTCGAAAAATAATCCAATTGAAAATGTTAAGAAAAATAATATATAGATTGAAAATAAATAGTGAAATAAAATAGTGTCTGACGTGACTTATTTATATTTATATTTACATAACTGTCCATTATTATTACTTAACTATCCCGTATCACTTTATATTATCTTTGTTCCTGTCATTGTTCAAAAATCAATGTGGAAATATACATAAATATATATATATATAAATGATAAAAATCTAATTTTAAGATTTTTTAATTTCTAAAATTAAACTATTTTCTTGGACGGATGGTGTCTAAAGATCATGCTTTGAAGATTTTATACACGTCTTGATTACAGTAATACAAAACATATACTTATCTTATATTATTATTGTTGAATGCTATATTCTTCCCTTTATTTCAAAATTGCAATCTATATTTTGTATTTCTAGCAATATTCCTAATAAAATAAAATAAAAAAAGGTATAGTGCTCAGTGCCAAAATGTTCCAAACATCATAATTTGTCATTGCTGACGCCAACCATCATCTAGTCGCCGGCCGGAAATCGAGCAATCGAATTTGGCAAACAGATTTGCGTCCTAAGCCAACTACCTAAGATATTAACAGAGGATTTTCAGACACGAGTCAGACAGAATCATTTGTGCGATTGATTTCGATCTTTTTTTCTGTCTACGTCGTGCAATTTATCCTGAAAATCACAAAGAAAGAAAGAAAATGTGCTTGTTTGGACGTCAGTTTTGTTTTCATTTTCAACTTGAACGTAGAAAGTGTTTTAAGTGAAAATATAATAGAAGATGAAAAAATTATTTGAATGGTATTTTAGCAAAAAGTTGTTTGAACAGTGGTTGGGAAAAAGTTTTTTGGAATATGTATTAAAATATCAAGTACGAAAAATATCACTAAATAATCGAAAAGTGTCAATTTTAGTCACTGTAAAAAATGAATTTCAAAAATGATTACTAAACAACGGAAAAGTGTCGATTTTGGTCACTATAAAATGATCACTAAAATCACGGAATAGCTTCTAAATTTAATATTTTACAGTGACCAAAATCGGACACTTTCCCATTGTTTAGTGATCATTTTTAAAATTCTTTTTTTACAGTGACTAAAATTGACAATTTTCGATTGTTTAGTGATATTTTTCGTACTTAATATTTCAATACATATTCAACAAAAAAATTTCCTAACCCTCATCTGATTGGGCCTCAAATTTTTTACTAGAACCAAACTGAAATAAATGTGTAAAATTTTGGATTTAATCACTGAACTATTTTTAGTTCAAAAAATGATTAATGCTCTAGCAAAATATTTAAAATTTAATTTTAAAATATAAATTAAAAAGTTGTTTAAACGTCAATTTTGTTTATATTGAGTTTTGTGTTTAAGAGACCAAATGAGTTGAAAATACAAAATGAGCAAACGTCTAAACAAGCCCATAAATTGCTCTAAACAAGCCGCGAGTGAATGAAAATGATATAAAAGGGCCAAAGTGAAAGGAGTATTCAGAGCTACTGCAAATGTTGTCTCGACAACTTGAGAGTATTTTTGTACGACGGAGAATCTCATTGCATATCTTCTAATAAAATGTACTCTCTTCATTCCAAATCTTCTTCTTCAGCAGAATCAATTTATCATCCATGTGTCGATTATTGACTGCGTTGAGACTCTTTTGGTAGTCCATTTTTTGCCTCCCGAAAAAAGAATCCACAGAAAGTCAGATGCCGAATGCAGAATTTACATCAAAAACCCAAGGCATATATATTTGGTGCTGATGCATTGACCAGAGTGACAACCGAGAAAGATTGTACACACGATTAATGCATGCAAAAAAAAAAAAAAAATTTTGCACTGAGGATTATCTCTATAACTTCAGGAATCAATGCGATTCAAAGTTGCAGTAACTACTCATACAGGAAAGAATAGAAGTGATCCATGAATGTAATCTTGCAAAATTTGACTGTACGTTCAGTATCCTGAATAAAACCTAGTGTATCTGTCGTGAGTATGTAAGCAATCCAGCATTGTTGTGTTAACCTCCAAGTTGAGCAATATCCATCACCACGTCAATTGCAACAAAAAGTAAGGAATTCCGGTTGCCAGTCAAGAGACCATTACACCACTGGCAACGAATATGCTTTGAACCCTGAAGGGAATATGTATTTGTCCTGCAGGGCACCATCCTTGAGACAGGCAGAATAATAAACGTACTAGCAGAGATCAACAAAGTATCATAAAGAAGACTGCATCATTACCAAATTACCACAACACAGAAGATTATTCAAGTCCTAGTTCAAATAAACTGGTGGCATAATCAGTAGAACTGAAAGCAGACAGTCTCAATGAGCAAGTGAATGGTTGACAATAAGTAGAAGGAAAAATCTGACAATGGATGAAAGAGAACATTTCCTTTACACTTCCAGACAAGGATCTCCTCTCCTGTCTGGACATCCATATTAACTGTCTTGGCAGCGCATACAAAGTAAGGAAATGATTGAGAATTACAGCTTTATTCCTTGGCAGAGAGGGCAGGGTATAGTTTTCAGAGGACCATTGACCTCTCCTCGTCACTCTTTCATGGTATATAGATGCGTGGTCCGACACTAGCATTTTGAGAAAAATTCGAAGGTTGTGGGAGGGTGGGGAGATGGTATCCAAATAAGGATTTAAGTGCTTTCCTCTTCCTTCTATTGGAACAGGTGGGATGTTCATTATGTTCTACGTTGATAAGGAACCAGGGGAGGATGTGGCAATCATCCAATAGAAAGAAAAAGTATGCCTACGGCTTAAATTTCAAGTGAGCTAATTACAATTACCGTCCACTTCCAAAAGGTACTTGCTAATAATGATAAGAACAAGAGCTAGATTCTTTCTCTTGGACTATCAAGGATATTCTCTTCATCTTTTATAATTCAGTGTACCTCTCAAGTTTGTCAGCTGATAGATAAAAAATCATGCGAGGACTCTCTAATTATGCTACGGTATTTGCGAAATATCTCCCACTAAATCATTAGTTAAGGACAGCCACAAATTTCATCTTGGTACGAGAGTGACAGAACTTTTCTCAGAGAACCCTATACCCCAAAAATTAAAATAGACATGTTAAAATTTGAAATCTGAACATACCAAATTTGAGCAAGCTTGTCAACAACTGACCTGGTTACCAAATTCTTGAAATAGCATCAACTACTCTTCTCATCACCGCAAGAATCCCATTGCCTGGTAGACATTTTTTAAAGTGTTATCTGCTATTTCTGTTGCTCTTCTAGCACCATCAGCCAAAACAGTATCGAGGTAACTTCCATCAGACATAATTTCTCCATATCGGACCTGAAGAGATTTTAAAGAGAATTAATGAGACAGCAGATGCAATGCAGCCATGCAGGTGACCATATAAATTAAGATGTAAAAGCTAATGATGCTATGAAGTCCCTAGGCTGCAAGCATTGAATGATCCAAATTATACACGATTAGGGAGTACAATTCACTAGCTTAGTCTCATTAATCACAAATTCTAGACAGACACAGGTCTCCATACTTCAAAGAACCCTATTAATTTGACAATCAGCAATGTGGTAAAAACTATTACCAACTCCAGACATGATTTAGATAGTCAAACATCAACCTTATCAGCTTGAAAAGAAGTGAGGCGTGTAAAGCTATTTAGTAAAAGCATACATATCCAAATAACATGGCAACTTGCCACCATCCTAAAGAGCAGACAAGTTCATGCACTGGATTTCATGAAGAATCTGGAAACAGTTCATTCTGTCTGCTCTGGACGTCTGTACCTTCCTTTTAACATCCCAAATGCAACTTGGTAAAGTTGGCACTATTGATCCATGATGTTCTAATTTTTTTTTTAGATCAACTCCTAACTTTGAGCATTTTTTAGCAATCAGAACCTAAAAGGTTTGCACTGGATAAGAACAGACTAAAAACTGGTCAAACTCATTACAGATACGATTAGCAGTCTGTCAGAACCCCTCGCATAGGATTCCAACTAAAGGTTTGTAGTTACTGCACATGAGTACTCAGAACAGAAACCTGGATAGGGTATAGATGATCGATCAGAGCGTCCGTCAAGACAGGCTTGAAATTTCCCCAATTCATACTTTGGCACTCTTCTGCAACTTCCTGAACAAAGATTCACATGTAAATTCCTACATTAGCATATGCGCATGATGAGAGGTACATTGTATAATCATTAAACACTTTCCACTTGATCAGACACATAAAGTACAAAATACTTCTAACAATCGGAGCAATATCAAAAGTTCAATTTGAGGATCTTTTGATAACATTGACCACTTACAGTTCTTCAACAAATATTGAGAAAAGTGGCTAATTGCATTTTTAGGTCCTTAAGTTGACTTCTTATGAGCAAACTACAGGGCTTTAATTCAGAAAATGACTTAAAGTTTATAGCTTGGCATCCTTTGATAGCTAGGCTAGTAACCACCAATCTATTCAACTATGACAAAATTTACAGAAGAATTATAGACTAATGATCTTTTGTCCATATGAAAAGTAAAAAAAAAAAAGTAACAAGGATAGCAAAGAAATCCCTAAGAGCCATGACATAGCATGTAAAGTTTCCATAAATCTCCAGCGAGCCAGGGAAGTAGAGAGAGTATATTAGTTCAGTGATTGAATTAGAAGGTTGAAGAGCTCCTCTAAATTCGAAGTTATCGACAGATATACTAGAACATGGAAAGAATATGCTGAAATACAATATAGTTTTAAAAATACAATAGACTGTAGAATGGATAATAGGACATGCAACAAGAAGACACATTTTTCCCACTATGTGGGGTCAGCTACATAGGACATGTACGCCAAATTTTGACCAGAGCCAGTTTTACCTGCTTTGTCTTCCCCGTGACAATTTGATAAATTGATAGAAGATTGTTACACTCAGGTCTTTGGGAATTATCAAATTCCAAACTGCATGACACGTGAGAGGAAATAACCATAAAAAAAATATCAAAGAACTTATAATTTAACACTCGCTAGGAAGGATTAAAATTTTCGAAGGCTCTATTAAACAATTCCAGACACGAGAGAGATGTTATTACTGATAAAATACAGGAGGCAGTCAATACCAACCCTGAAAATGAGTCAGTTTTGCATCGTTTGATTTTGTTTGCAATTACCTGCAATGCAATTGTATAATCCAGGTAAGTATTCCATAGAACATAGTTTCATCAGAAAAGACCTTCTTCTTGATCTTAATCAACATAAGATAAGGTCAATATCTCGAAACTTGACTCTACTAACATTTTTTCCTACGACATAGAATTTTTATGAGGTCAACAGGCCCACTTTTGCACTTAGTACAACCAATACACGTATTTTTCTTGTTCTGAACTGAAATCAAACTACACTAAATATCACCATCATGCCAGGAAACATCAATGTAATGCTAAATTGGCCATAAAGGCTTCTTTCCACCTTCATTTGATGAAATCCTAATCACAGATAAACTTGATCAATAAAAATATACAGATGTCCAAGTACTGGAGAACAATCACAGTATTTAGATGAGCACTATATCAGCCCACGAACTCGTGTGTCTCATTGTTTCTCAGCATCATAACTGAAAATATGCAATATCAGCTAGCAGCTTCGTGCATACATTCCGATACCCATCCAAACAAGCATTATGAATAAAAAGGATTTTCACTTCACAAAGATAAAATAGCAACAAGGCTTCCGATAAACCTCAAGAATATCGACTCACATCTTTTGAATCAAGCAAATTGATCCGAGACTGATCTGAAGGTGCTGACTTGGACATCTGTAACAATATCAAGCCACAACATAAAAACCATTTGAGAAAAATCCAAAACATAAAATTTCAAGGGAAAAAAGACAATTTTATAATGTCACTCGCGCTAAAGATACTACATATTACACAATGTCAAGTTTGAACATTAAACGTAATTCCATGCAAAATATACTACATATTAGGCAATCTAAAGTTTTGAACATTAAACCTTTGAAAGTCCATCTGTCAGGGACATCACACGAGCTCCTGCAGGTGGAATAAGGGGTTCAGGTACCTATAAATTGCATTATGCAATCTAGTTAAACTCTTGGCAGTTGGCATCACGAACAACCATTAATGGAATATAATTCTCAGCCAAACAAAAGAAAAAGCAACCACCTTAAAAATTGTGCCACCTCGCCTATAACAAAAATTGAAATAAGTTAGTAAACCAAATGCCTAAAGTGGAAGAAGAAAGGGAGCTCCATTCCTAGTCTCTAAATAGATCAAAATAGCAGTGGTCTTTGAACACTAATGGATTGTTCCTTACCCTCCCAATTTCTTCCACTTCCTTCCGCCATATAGATAGTTGACACGCTCTGCGAGATCTCGAGTTAATTCCAGATGCTGCTTCTGATCATCCCCAACTGGGACATAATCAGACTGCAGAAAGATGCTGCAACTGATAAGAATCATGTATTCTCAGGATAATTATCCTCCACAAGGACTTGTATCACAACACTATAAAAGACTAATTCTCAACCTTCTCGAGACAGAATCACAACTAGCAACAACATAGAGATGTACATAATAAAAGAATGGAATAAAGTGTAATCCAACAATCCGTTCGACAATATTTAAATTCATTTGCTGTTCATAACCATCAATACAAACTTTAGTTTTACCAACATTCTGTCATATGAATGCCACATAGGAACACTTACCTGATACAGTAAAATATCAGAAGCCATCAGTACTGGATAAGTTAGTAAAGCAACTCCAACATTTTCATCTCCCTGACAAAAGAGGAAAAAACCAAATTTTTAAGGGACAATCATCCAAGCAATGGCCAAAAAAAAACTTTCTTTGTGTAATAAATAAACAACTTTGCCTTGATGTCAACCAATGTTTTTTTGATAGGCTAAATAGGAACCTCTATTCCAGGAGTGGTGACATCACCTCACTTAGACAAGCAGTATACAATTGCAAAAGCTCAAAAAAACACAACATAAGAAAAAACCATTTTCCATGTTGTTGGGTAAATGGTTCGCCATCAAGGTCTAGGTATGAAGCCTTAACTTATATTTCTATAAGAGACAGTTTCCGACCTCAACTCACATGTAAACAAAGATTATAGCTAGGCTAAGGTTCCCTTTCTTAACAACAAAATAAAAGGCAGAAGTAAAGTAGAGAAGGCACAAGCATCAATCAAGTGGGCGTGAATGTCAACATTTTGCAATCTGTGTATTTGATAAATAGAAGTTTTGTTTCAAAATGTTGAGCAAGTTGAAAACGTATCAGTCATAACTCATGGGATATCAGTTGATATTTAAATTGATATGTTACAGAAATTGTGGAAGAGTAGATGAGTAACGAACCGGGTGGAGGAAGGGGGTTGTGGACTCCAGGTAGTAGGATATCAACGTAAACATTCATGTAAGAAAACAGAAAGAATTTTCCAAAAACACATTCAAGACCTCAACTTGTTTTATACTTAGTGTCAAGATATTACCTCACTCTGCACTCTTTTACGCATTTCTAAACTACCAAAATGGTGAATATAATATAATGATGATTGGAGGGTGAAAACCATATTCATGGATGTCTAAAGTAAATCAATACCTCCTTCAGCGATTTCTCCTTAAACTGGATCATTCTGTTGAGCCAACCAATAGGTGTTGCAGAACTCAGCAACCACATTAATTCTACATGAGCGCGAACATGTGATTGCACAAAAACTGATGCCTACGCACGAAAACCACAAGCAAAGTATTTGCTTTCAGGACCTCGACTTTTGAAAACAAACATAAAGGAAAAATCAGAGTACCGAACCTTGGAGACATCCACTCCACACGCCAAATAAATTGCGGCTGTTTCCTTTGTCACTTTCGATAATTGTTGCGTATCATAAGGCAAAGTTATCTAGAAATAAAAAATTATGAAGTCACAACATGGTTTCTAAACGCTCAATGCCGAATGATCATTCTTCATCACAATTAATACACCCCCTCTCCCCCCTAAAAAAGAACACACACACACACACACACACACATTCCAATTATATATGTTATGGCCTGCGATAGCAATATCACCAAATATACTTGTTATCCTTGGCAGGCATTTTTAAATGGCTAACACCAACATTCTCTGAAGCACACAAACACATGTTGTAGCAGATACAATCCCATGCAAAATTAGTTTCCTTGCCATCAAATCCCCCCAAAGATTCGCATATCAGGTATTTCTTTTCCTTTTTTCAGTGTGGAGAAACAATGTGTAAAACCAGATATTATTTCAATGCAATTTCACTCCTAACTCTTATATTTATCAATAATCTTCTTGGTGCAGAAAGGCCAGAGAGAAAAGTGGGCTTATAAGTACATAAATATTCATAATAAACTCAAAATAGTAGCCGGGCAACTAATTTTTCAGCCAGCACCAGCAAAGCCTTTCAATTTATTATCAGGGTTCAAGGCTAACCCTGTTTAGCGAATAAGACATATTTTTATCCAAAACCAAAGGAAAAGATGCATGAAAATCAATTCATTTCTGATTATCAGCCAGCACCAGCAAAGCCTTTCAATTTATTATCAGTGTTCAAGGCTAACCCTGTTTAGCGAATAAGACATATTTTTATCCGAAACCAAAGGAAAAGATGCATGAAAATCAATTCATTTCTGATTTAGCCAATCAAGGCTTGAGTAAGGTTCATTTATGATTCAACCAATAACTCGCAAGCAAAAAGAACTTTATCTGGGATACCAAAAATACACTTGTTAAAGAATGCCCATATTCAACCTCCCTAAATAAAGGTAGCTGATATCAACGGTACTCCTCAAACATGTTCTCTATAAGTGTCATTTGATACACAGTGTCTCAAACTTATAAAATGTCTACTCCCCCAATTTGTGAGACAACCCACACATCCTATTGCTAAAGCGAGTTATTCATTAAATTGTGCTATAAACTTTAATTATCAGGCTGTTAGAAGATTTCCAGGCTAAGCAAGGTAAAGGCACAAGAAAGAAAGCTGAAATAATATTATCTACACACAGGCATAATTTGACCAATCCAAGATCGAATAATCTAGCCTAGTGCTAAAAGGGCTCAGCTAAATTAAATTAATAGCAAAATGGAACTTACCGCATGGAGATCAACAATAAAGAATAGAGTATCATATTGATCCTGCAAAAGGAAAGAGAAATTCAAAAAGACACATCTTTTGAAATCAAGTGACAGAATAGTAAAACAGAATAATTCTAGAGCAGAGTTCTAAATTTGTCACACTTCATGATATGCATCGTGTAAGAGATTGAAAAAAGAAAAAAAAGAGGAACACAAGGAAGCTGTACACATCCCATAAAGAATTAAATAAAGCTATTGAATTTAATTTTTGAATATCTGTCCAAAACAATCCCTCAACATGAGATTTTTATATATGCAAGAACTCCAATGGGCATGTTTGTGTGAGAGTTATAAAAGACATAACATAGTTAAGGAACCCCGTGGAATTATGTAGTTGATCCTCAATACAAATCAAACCACACCAACAAGGGTGAACAACTAGATTTCCGCATAATGATAAGAAACACGTGGTCTCGTAAGAAGTTCAAGCAAGATACCATCAAACATGATACAGCATAGTATGTTGCAGATAAACCTTACTTGTAAGTCAACCCAATTTTTTATGGCACCAAGATAATTTCCAAGGTGTATGGATCCTGTGGGCTGGACGCCTGAGACAACCCTCTTCCTGTTGAATCAAATAGAAGAAAAGAAGAGAGAAATTCCAAAGTCAGAACCTAATTTTGTTATTTTTTAAAGTGAAACAGATATACTTTAATTTTCGAATATACATACCTCCACTTTTGGATGTTGTCCACTGTTATTATATTTGTTTCAACACTATCCTAAGGCCCGTTGTACATTTATACAGAATTTGCAAACTAAGGACACAGAAAGACAGACATCTCACTTCTGCTAAGCTCCCCAGTCCCCACTTTTCGCTCCAGTGCTTAATTCTATCATTTAAAAGTCTTTTTGAACTAATTCTTCAATTCGACCTTAAGCCCATCCCCGTGTTCTTTAGCTCAATTACAAGACAAAACAAATTCAAACAATATATTAAAGAAACCCAAAAACAGCAGTAATTCAATCCACAAAAACAATGTAAAACACAAGAAAGCACTTCCAAAAGTAGAACCATCAGATGTCAGTATGCCTACCAAGGCTGCTGTAACCACCTTGACGTATTGAACCATTAATCATCAATAACCAAAGAGGAGAGGTCTCTGATCTTACCAGGTCAGAAACAAAATGAAAATGTGCATTTAACAACCACGTAATCAAAGCCATAAATTGCCATTAAAAGATTGTTTCTCTCAACTGGAAAGTCCCTCCCCCCCACCGCAACGTGGTAAAGTTAAAAAAATGAAAATAAATAAGCTGTAAGAACTTAAATTAAAGCTTCAATGATAATCAACAAATTACTTGATTGAAACGGAAGACGTTTCTGAAACAGCAGGCTCCGAGGAAGACGCATCAGCAACAGGGATAGTACAGAGAGACCGAAACTTTCGACCAATGTGAGGAAAAATCCCAGTTGTACACTTCAACAACTCATTTGGATTCCTTCTGCATGTACTGCACCGAACAAAAAAATCCACACTTAGTTCAATCATCATCCAACTACGGCATTGCATTCTGAAATCTACCGATTAATCAGTTCATAGAGCAACAATTCCAAAAGGGTCATTGGAAAAAAAAGACGTACACTGAAGCAGCGAACAAAGGCGAAGAGTTGGACAGAGTGAGGAATTGAGAGAGAAGCGGGCGTCCCATTCTTTGTTTTTTAATATTGATGCTTTCTTTCAGAATCACAAGGCACTTGAAGGATTACACCACAGAGGGGTTTCTGTTTCCCGAAATATCAAGAAAAACACCTTGAGCTGTTGACCTTTAGGAGAGGATTCGAGTTAAAATGTCCAAATCACCCATCAGTTCAGATTTTTTAAAGAGGATAAAAGAAAGGGTTAATATCAAAAACACCCTCGAGATTTAGCCCATTCTCTAAAACACGCTAAAAGAAAGGGTTAATATCAAAAACACCCTCGAGATTTAGCCCATTCTCTAAAACACGCTCAAGAGTGTCAGAAATATCAAGAACGTCCCTGAACTATTCTGATCATCAATCTCATCATCATCAGGAGAAAATGGACCGTGAATTCTGCTGTCACATGTACAAAAGTACAATTGTACCCTTCATATCTTGAACAATTAACATAATCTCCGACACAACTTCAACCACCACCATCCATGCCTGCCGCGCCACCACTACCACTACCATAGCCCCCTTAAGTCCTATTTGCCATACCAACAAACAAAACCAAACCCACCACCATTCCTCTCTTCCCATACAAAATCATGTCACTTAAACAAATACTCCTAACCCCCTTCCCCCCCAACCCCACGATCATTATCTAAATCTAACACCTTAAAAGCCACCATCATCATTCAATTCGTCTCCGCCAAAACTCCATCATTACTGCCGAAAACTCCACCATCACCATCAAAGAACTTACGACTATCAATGCCCATCGAAAACCCAGCACACCATCAATTCATCAAGAAATTGTTTTCCAAAAAAAAAAAGAAAAAATTGACCCACCCTACCGTGGAAGGGATGTGGACATGGGGCGAAAGAGGAAGGGAAGAACAAGGAGGAGAAATAAGGTGGGAGAGGAAGAGAGCAACGAGTGATTATGAATAAAATCAGTAATAGATAAAGATATTTAATTTTAGGAAAATAATAGAAATTTGTGTTTATAGTTGCTTCTGCTAGTTTTTTTGGAGGATTAGGATTTCTCCATTCCCAGCCAGATTCTGACCGGGATTTGTTTGGGTTTTTCGTCATTTCATAAGAATTGCTGTTTGACATTCAAGTCCGGCTGGTCAAGGGGGTTTCTTGATATTTATGATACTCTTGAGGGTGTTTTAGAGAATGAGCTAAACCTTGGGGATGTTTTTGATATTAACCCTAAAAGAAAATCAATGGAAAGCTGGGAAAGTAAATTAACAATCTTGGAGATTTAACTTTTTAAACATTTTAGTTTACTATATTTGATTCCTAAAAATATGACGATGAAGAATCTACTTTCTTGTGTTTAGGTGTATTTTCAAATCTTCAAGAAATCGCTTTATTCATGCCATTTTGATAAAGTTTTTAGTTCTTTTTATATGAAAGATTAGTAATTCATTTTCTATTCCAAAATTAATTGCATTGTTTGGTTTTATACTCTTTCATAATTTCTAAAGAGATCCATAGAATTACTGGATGTTTTATCGTTTCATTGGGTGAATTCAATTAATATATTTTCTGATATTATTGCTTAGCAACTTGTTTTCTAATAATATTGATGGTTATTTTATTCATTGGATTATATCACCTCAATGGATACTTATTTTCCATTACTTTTATCATTTTTATTGAAGTATCGTGACAATTCAATTTTTTTCACATCAATGCATGCAAGGAATAGATAAAATTTTATAAGTGGAAATTAAGGACCCAACGGCCATTGACTTAAACTTTTGCGTCCAAATTGGACCTTTTATACTTATTGGGTTCCTATCTAATTATACTTTTGCGATCCATAATTTCTCATTAGTATGTTATGTTGTAGGGAAGTGCAACTAAATAGACACCTTATGGTATTTGACATAGTTGTGATGTAATAAGTAGTGTGTATTTTGGAGAAATGAAGTTGTATCTTTGTGTGTTTTAAGGTTAGTCAAGAGATGAAGTGTTTGGTACTTTGATTTCTTCCACAATATTTGTAATAGGTAGGGAGTGTTGTATTAGGTGGTGTGTGTATTTGATGGATTAGTGTTATCTCCTTATGGGGTTTGAGATGAACTCATAAGAGGGAGAACCCTAACCCGCCAAACTTCTCCTTTTTGTTCAGCTTTATTTTCGTATACATGTGTCTTATTTCTGGAAAAAAAAAATACTAACTCATCAGGAATATAATAGTCCACAACGGAATTAAACCTATGGGATCCAACTATAAAAACTATACGAATGTCACCTAAATACTGGAAACAATTTACGATATGAATTAACGAAAACAAGAACTAATAGAAACAAGAATTTGACTAATGGTGGATTTGTGTACTCTTTAGCCTGTTGCTAATGAAGACATTAATCTCAAAGCTCATGGTGGTGCT
Organism: Oldenlandia corymbosa var. corymbosa; assembly: GCA_949775105.1. Classification (NCBI taxonomy): domain Eukaryota; kingdom Viridiplantae; phylum Streptophyta; class Magnoliopsida; order Gentianales; family Rubiaceae; genus Oldenlandia; species Oldenlandia corymbosa. The sequence continues at coordinate 5,295,364 of OX459119.1, read as the reverse complement.
GGTGGTAGAAGCTCCGTCGCACCTTCTTGATGTATATGCCACACTGGACAAAAAAGTTTATATATCATCCGAGTGGGATGAGTTGGGGATTGGGTGGGGTGCAATGTATACATATCTTATAAATTAAAGGTAATAAAAAAGATACTTCTAATCGGGCCTCCGGTATGATAGTTTTTAAGAACTGCACTTCGCATTAACTTCCGTGCCGTCCGTTCAGCTTGCTGTATTGTGATGTGCACTAGGCGACTAACAAGAAGAATAATTTTTCTTTTTGATCAACCAGCATCTGAGTGCTTTATGTATATAAACATCAAACAGCAGTACATTACAGTGAAGACAGACATGTCTTGCAATGACATGTGCTGCCTAAACTTCAGAACGAGGAACCTTACAAACTACAAACTGAGTAAAACAATACAAACATAACTTAATATCTGCAAAAGGAAGTCTGCTGCCTTGCGGTGATTGTAGTTTGTTGTTCAGAATATTGGAGAGGACAATGCAGTCCATGCAGATTAGCAAAACGCAGATACATTGCCGAATCAAACCATTGTGTTTATTCAGTAAGATTTAACTTATCAAATGGTCCTTTATATTTATTAAAAAGAAAACTTAATTTGGTCTATAACAATAACAATTGACTAGTTTTGGCCGTTACAGTTTCATTTTCAACTAATTTGATCCCTTTTTTATTTTTGGTGGCACATTATGTTTGGAGATTGCCAATTTGACCAATTTTGACTCAAATCAAGACATTTTTAAGTAATTAACATATTTATTTTTGTTAATAAATTAATAAAAAAATATAAAGTAATGTAATATTAAATATATTATTCTATCTGTCCCATAAAAATAGTTCACATTGAATTTTTAAATTTGTACTAAAACTAGTACAAGTGTTAAAACTCAGTTATAACTATATATATATAGTTATATAACTATATAACTATATAACTATATATGTATAGTTATATAACTATGTATATAACTATACATATATAGTTATATACATATGTTATATAACTATATAACATATGTTATATAACTATATAACTATGTTATATATGTTATATAACTATATATGTATATAGTTATATAACTATGTATATATATACTTATATAACTATGTATATATAACTATATATATATGTATATATACATAGCTATATATACATATATATATAGTTATATATAGTTATATACATATATATAACTATATATATATATATAGTTATATATAGTTATAACTATATATATAGCTATATATATAGTTATATAACTCTATATAACTCTATATATATAGAGTTATATAACTCTATATATATGTATATAACTATATATATAGTTATATATAGTTATATATAGTATAACTATATATAACTATATATAACTATATATAACTATATATAACTATATATATAGTTATATATATAGTTATATATAGTTATATACATATATATATAGTTATATAACTATATATATAGTTATATAACTATATATATAGCTATATATATGTATAGTTATATATATATAACTATATATATATAGTTATATAACTATATGTATAGTTATATAACTATATATATATGTATATAACTATATATAACTATATATAACTATATTTAACTATATATATAACTATATAACTATGTTTATATAACTATATATGTAACTATGTATATAACTATATATATAACTATATATATATATATGTATATAACTATATATAACTATATATATATATATATAACTATATATATAACTATATATATAGCTATATAACTATATATATATTACCAAATTTAGATTCTCTGGCCAGGCCCCAGCCCCACGCCAATTTGGTATCAGAGCGGTTATGTATTTTTTATGTTTACAAAAGATTTGTTTGATTCAGAACCTAATTTAAAAATGAATAATTTAGAAAGTACTTCAATAAAAAATTCAGTTCAAGAGGAATATGATATGCCTCAACAGCTTGCTCTTCTTAATAAGTGGTCAATACCAAAGGTACCCACTAATACTTTGTATGAATATGGTATGTTTGATCGATACTTGGTTAAACAGGTAGTTAAAACTACTGAACAATCAATTGCTTTAAATTCTGATGAAAGGGTTTTACAACTTTTATCTGCTACAGATATTGAATCTTATAGATCTCATAAAAATTATAAGTTCATGCATATTGGATTGGTGCAAATTGCATTTAAACCTTTAACTTTAGAAGGTTTACTCGAATCTTTTGTTCTTTGCCTTACGTGATGGTAGAAATTTACATTGGAAAAAATCCCTTATGGGCATAATACTGATCCAGCCTAGCTCATGGTCCAGTTTATTTTAATGTCTACCCAAATTTACAGACTATCATTATCGATGTTAATATACTCGATGCTTTAACCTTAAATGTGAAATTACATGGTTACAATTATTTACCGGGAAGTGAACTTATTTGTTTACATTACCGTATTTGTTTTAAATTATTAAATACCTTAACACCCAGATGTAAGATTATAAGTAAACCATCTGATGAAACCATATTAATAGAAACTAATTTTTATAAATCTCAAATTAGTACTCGTAAAACTATAAAATGGGAAGAAATTGAATTTCCAGAGTCTTGGCAAATTAATAAAGGAAGTAAAAGAAACTCATTAACTCATAATGTTACAAGTAGTAATGTTACAGAAATTGAACAATCTGATAATGGTCAGATAAGTATTACTTTTGATAAACCAAAAATTCCTAAATTACTAAGATCCAGCTCTCAAAGATCTTTTAAATCTTATATTGATCCATTCGATTCTCATAAATTTTCGACATCTTCGATTCCTGAAATAGATCTAACAAATAGAATAAATCAAGTAAAAATTGATCCATATAACATTGTTCGGTCTGCTGATAGTAAGACGTTTGATAAGGATATGCCTTCACCTTCTGAAATGGGTTATCATGGCGAATACCGAAAAATTAGATTTTAGCCAGGATCTAATATTAGACAAATAATAAGACAAGAATTTCAATCGAAAAGTGGAAACTTTTCGAGAATGGTTCTTTTCTACTTATGATATTGAAAATCAAAAATTATACAAAAGAATTTTATGAATATGCTTCTTTTCACAATCAAATAATATATTTTGTCCCGTGGTTTATAATCACTTATCTTGATAAATATATTTTCCTCCTCGAAAGAGAATATCATCTTGCGAGATGGGAAAATTACAAAAGGAATTTACCCTCCCCAAAAGAATTTGTTTTAACAAATGCAACTCATATAACTTTTCTCGCATTTCAAAATTGATTGAAAGTGAAGTTTTACCTTCTACTGTTTCTTTAGTAAATAAATTTATTCAGCAAAATAATTATACAAATTTATATGTAAAAATTTTAGGAGAACAAATTAATTCTTTACATGATAAAGTTGACAAATTATTTTCTCTTATAAACAATCTTCAACAAACAGTTAAACCAGTTTTAATTGAAAACAAAAATAAAGATATTAAAATACAAAATTTTATACAACCTCCTCCTATAGTAAAAGATTATAATCTTGAATCTCCACATGTCTTAGAAAAATTATTGGAAGAAAAATTTAAAAACCTTAAATTATCCACTTTAGAATTTTCTGAGAATATACAGAAAGATTTTGATAAAACTCTACGAGATGAAATAAATCGTCTTTCTAATAAATCTAGACATAATAAATTTGCTAATAAATCATATATGAATCATTATTATTACCCTCGACCTTCTCCACAAGATCTTCTTTATGAAGAACATCAAGAAACTACTAATAGTTATAGTAGTCGTTCGTTTATGAATGGAATTGTGACGCATTTATCGATAGGCAATTAACCAATATGGTGCATAGGATGTTAATGTACTCCTCGATTGCAAAAGCAAATGGTAATACGAGATCGTGCAATCGCAAAATGATTGTTTGTGGTTTTACTTGGTGTCCTTAAAGGATGGTGGGATAATTATTTAACTGAAAATGATAGACAAAAATTTATAATACAGTAAAAATTGAGAATGAAGGAACATCTACACCCATTATGATGGAAGATGCAGTATATACTTTGATAGCATCTATATTAGAACATTTTTCCGGAAAATTTACTAATAATCAAGAAAATATTCGAACATTGTTGAATAATTTTAAGTGTAAAACACTTACTTCTTTTAGATGGTATAAAGATTCATTCTTATCAAGAGTCATGGAATTACCAGAAAGTAATAGCTCTTATTGGAAAGCTAAATTTATAGATGGCTTACCAACTCATTTTCTTGAACGAATAAGAAAAGTTCTTAGGAAAGATTTTCCTTACATTCCTTATGATGATTATACTTATGGTCATTTAATAGGTGTTTGTACACAAGAAGGATTAGCTTTATGTAATGAAATAAAGTTAAATCAACAAATTAAAAGACAACAATTATCAGAACGAAGACAATTAGGTCGATTACGTGATCAATTTGCTATGGATATTGGACCAGAAAATAGGGATAAAAGAATGAAGAAAAATAAAATTCCTTATATACCTAAAGGAAAACGACGACGTAAAAGAACAAAAGAACAAAGAGAATTTAGAAAAATTAATAGAAAAAATAAAAGAGACATAAAATGTTTCAAATGTGGTCAAAAGGGTCATATTGCCCCTAATTGTAAAAAGATAAATAGAATTAGATTATTAGAAATAGATGAACAACTTAAAGAACAAATATGCAACGTAATAGAAGCATCAGATACTGAGTCTGAAACAGAAGAAACTAATAGCTCAGAAAATAATATGCTTGAAAATGATGAATATTCATCTAGTTCTTCGGATGAATGTCTTCCATGTCAAAATGATAATAATAATGATTGTTGTAAGGATAATAGTCTTTACAATATTATATCTCAATTTCAAAATTTATAATTTAACATGTTAACAACTGATAATGTTTTAGAATTACTAAAACAAATACCAGATCATGATATTCGTGATAAAATAATTAAAATGATAGATGTGTCTCATAAAAAAGAAAAGGAAGTTAATAAAAAGGATATAGTTTTAAATAATAATCCTTATTCAATGCAGGAAATAGAAAAAAGAATGAAAAAATTACTGAATAAAGAAGAATCATCTTCTTCGATTATAACTATTGCAGACTTACAAATAGAAGTTCATAATATAAAGAATGAAATAAAATATTTGAAACAAAATAACGAATTATTAGAAAAAGGGTTAAAACAATTGAGTATTCACAATCAGGTGAAACCTCTATAGTTGATCCACAAACTATTCAAAATTTAGCTGAAAATATATCTGAAGATCATAATTATGAATTCCTAAAAACAATACAAATAATTACATCTCAAAGATGGTATATAAAATTAACTCTAATGATAGATAGACAATTTGTCTTAAACAACATTGCAATGATTGATAGTGGTGCTGATTTGTCTTGTGTTCAAGAAGGGTTAATACCCACGCAATATTTTGAAAAAACCTCGCATGCATTAAAATCCGCATCTAATCATACATTAGATATTTCATATAAATTGCCTAATGCTTTTGTTTGTCAGGATAATATTTGTCTTCCACAAACATTTTTATTAGTAAGAAATATGCCAGGAGTGCCTATTATATTAGGACTTCCATTTTTATGTATGTTATATCCACTTAAAGAAGTTAATTTTCAAGGTTTTACAGGAACCTATAAAGATAAATCAATAAATTTCCAGTTTGTCTCAGACCCTATAACAAGGTCTATTAGGTCATTAATAGAAGCTCATTTGGAGGGCATCATTCTCTCCAAGCATTCTCTCTTTTCTTCTCCCTTTATTTCGAAATTCTCTCTCTCCCTTGTAAAGAATTCATTCAGTAAATATATCTTTCAAGTTTGAAGCATAGAAGAAGCCTTTAAAGGCTTCTTCTATGCTTCAAACTTGAAAGATATATTTACTGAATGAATTCTCCAAATTGGCGTGGGGCTGGGGCCTGGCCAGTGCTTATCTTAGCCGGTAAGACCAGGCAAACAGACGAGCAAGGAAACCAGGCCGGAATCCAAACCACCACCCTGGCTGATACCATTCATCCGGGAGCTATGCCTTGTCAGCCAGCTACAGGATCAAAATCTCTATCCATCCTTAATTAAAATATCAATAATCGAGATGCATGGAAAAGTTTCACCCAACTCTCAAGCCTGTCAGGAATTCACAACTTATTGTGCATCATGTGGCCTCTTTTTCCCCTTAAACAATTCATCATAACGGGTACTTTTCTAGCCCAATGCACTTATTGTTGAGTTTTCCGACTGAACTCGGAATTGGAACCAATCTCAAATCATCGTATTTTAATTAAAAGAGAAGAAGGAGATAGAGCTTCCATGTATAATTTATGTAAACAAAAGCCAAATGTTTGATTCAGACAAAGGATTTACTCAGACATTGTCTGAGTACTTCAAACTATAACTTAAAACAAACTTAAAAGAAAATATTACCTTTAAAGGCTTCTTCTATGCTTCAAACTTGAAAGATATATTTACTGAATGAATTCTTTACAAGGGAGAGAGAGAATTTCGAAATAAAGGGAGAAGAAAAGAGAGAATGCTTGGAGAGAATGATGCCCTCCAAATGAGCTTCTACCTTCTATTTATAGACATTTCTAAATACTATTGTACAAAAAATTATTAATTCTTGTCACTATTTGACATGTTTTTCTTCAGATTTGACTGAAGGTGGGGGTCTACTTGTTCAAAATTTCAAAAGTAGATTCCTACTTTTGTCAAAATTTCAAAAGTAGGTGTCAAAATTTCAAAAGTAAGATTCCTACTTTTGTCACTTTATTCTTTTTCTTTTCCTTTGGCTGATTGAGCTGTTTCTTGGATCTGCTGTAACAGATTTTTGATGAATTCATCGTGATCGTCATCTTTTTCTGGTGACTGAGATTCTCCGGCCAATATTGCAAAAGAATTTTCTTCATTTGAAGTTATGCTCTTCATATGTATATAACTATATATAACTATATATAACTATATATAACTATATATAACTATATATATAGTTATATATATAGTTATATATAGTTGGTTTATACATATATATATATATATATAACTATATATATATATGTATATAACTATATAACTATATATATAACTATATAACTATGTATATATAACTATGTATATACATATATATAACTATAGTTATATATAGTTATATACATATATATATATAGTTATATATATAGTTATATACATAGTTATATATATAGTTATATATACATAGTTATATAGTTATATATATATATATAACTATATATGTATATAACTATATATGTATATAACTATATATATATATATATAACTCTATATATAACTATATATATCTATATATATAGTTATATATATAGTTATATATATATATAGTTATATACAGAGAAAAATTTATAGAAAACAACATTAGAACGTCGGTAAATTAATAATTTTCTCATGTCTCAACTTGGTATTTGTACTCTTTTTTTTTTTAAAGAGAACCCGGACAATACCTGACGGATATCTCTAATTTTATTAATTTAAAATAAAAAGTAAATAGGCAGTGCTTAAGACTTACCAAAATAAAAAAAGAGACCGTTTTACAAAGGATTGCTAAATCTCCATGACGGTTCTTATGTAATCTTTTAGCTATGAGCTGTTTTACAAAGATCATGCTAAGAGTTTTTGAGTTGAAAAATGGTTCAAAAAAAGGAGTAGAGAGAAATATTGGTCGAATTTTAGAAAAGCGAAAAATACCGAGATCGGATTTTCAAAATCCAACCTTGCCTTAAAATCAGATTTCACAAATCCGACTTTATGTTAATAACAAAAGTTAATTAACTTAATCAAGATTAAAAGAAAATCGGATTTTTAAAATCCGATCTTCGTAAATAAAAAAAAAAATCCGGAAAAAAAATTAAATTTTTTTCCCAAAAATAAAATTTTGACCAAGTTTGGATTTTCAAAATCCGATTTTACTATTCACTTTTTTTCATATTTTCAAATTTTCAATCAAATTTTCATATTCTCAAATTTTCCTGCCCTTCAATTTTTTTTTAAAAAAAAAACAAGGTCGGATTTTGAAAATCCGTCCTTCCACCAAAATTTTTTTTTATATATAAATAAGGGATAAACTAATTTTCAAACAAGTCAAAGTATGTCACAATAATAACAAAAATTATTTTTCATCCATATAAATATAAAACACAATAATTAGTTTAGTTTTGACTAAGTTCGGATTGCTAAATCCGACATTAAATAGAATTTTTTCTAAAAAAATAGACTGGGTTTTATAAGTAAAACTGATACTGATATCTCAAATTTATAATTCTTGCAATGCTCATACCAATACAAGGAACATTAGGAACCCGGTGATGGAAGAAAAAAAATTTAGATTTCCAAAATCCCACATAATAAAATAAAATCGGAGTTTGGGAATCCGACTTTCAACGTAACTCAGATATTAAAAATCCAAATTTATTGATTAAAACGGATTCAACAAATCCGATTTTAGGAAAAAATCGGATTTTTTAAATCCTTTTTTTTGATTTAGGTCGGATTTTGTAAATCTGAGTTAAACCCCTCCTAAATCAAAAATCGAATTTCAGAATTTCAGATTTTCTTTTACATCAGATTTTGGAAATCCGATTTTTTCCTAAAATCGGATTTGTGGAATCCGGTTGTATTAGCAAATTCGGATTTGTGAAATCCGATTTTATCGAAATTCGGATTTGTAGAATCCGATTTTCTTTATAAATTCGCTTTAACTGAAAATTCATATTTCAAATATGATATTGTGTCAATATAATCTGCAAAAATAGATGTATCAATGTTAGCATTAGTACGTGTGTGGTATTTTATAGCATTAGTACGTGTGTTTAGTACTAAGTAACAGAGTTAACAACACTTTCTAACACTAATACATATGTATCACTAGTACGTGTGTTATCTATTGTTATTAATAGATAACAATATTAATAATAATAATCTGTAACAGTATTAATAATAATATGTATCAGTAGTACAAGTGATATCTAATGTATAACAGTATTAATAGTATTATGTCATACTAGTTCAGATGATAAATAATGATTAACAATAAAAAAAATATTAATAGTAATGTGTATCAATAGTAACGATAATATGTAATAGGTAACAATGTTAATGGTAATAATGTGTAACAGTGTTAATGATAATCTGTATTACTAGTACATGTGATATATGATGTGTAACAATATTAATAATAATAAGTAATACTAGTATATATGTGATACTTATGTCATAGTAGTATTAATGATGCTATGTAACACTAATCTAGATAATATCTAATGACTAATAGATTTAACAGTAATAAGTAACACTAGTACCAATGATATGTAGTGAGTAATAGTATTAATGTACTATATAACACTAGTACGTATAAATAGCACATAACACTAGTACAGATGAATTATAATGAATTAATTTAATGCAAATTCCTAACAGTTTTAATAGTACTACACAACATTAGTAATATATTTTTTTTTCATCAATTTAATGCAAATTCCTAATTATTAGTAATATAAGATTTTATTATTACCATATCTAATACAATTTTTTTAAAATTTTTTTAAAAGTAGATAGGTCAATTTAATGTGAATTCCTATCAAAACTCGGAAAAATTTTCAATGTTTTCTGCACTTAAAGATTTTTTTTTAATAAAAAGAAGTTTAGATTTTCAAAATCCGATTTTACTGTTCACTTATTTTCAATTTCAAATTTTCAAATAAATTTTCAAATCTTCAAATTTTCCCGCCCTTCATTTTTTTTTTAAAAAAAACAAGGTGCACTGTTCATTATTTGACCACAAAAAATATATATTATTTTTCACATGTATTTTCCAGAAAAAAATAATATTTTATTAGGTAGAATTTTCAAAATCCGATTTACTAATTTAATTAGTAGTTCGGATTTTGTAAATCCGATCTCCATATTTTGCTTTACAAAAAAAAATATATTTCTCTACTCCTTTTTCTAGGCAATTTTTTAACCAAAGCACCCATCATGCTAATAATCCCTTAGACAGCCCATCTATCATATCTTAGAACTAAGAACTGAGTTACAAAGATTATGCAAAATCCCTCATCAGTTCTTTTGTACACTACTGCTGTAAGAAAATTTAGAAAGTTTAAATTTTTACAAAAAAAATCCTTATTTTCTACTTTATTCATAAGTATGGAAAACTTTGCCGATCCAAGTTGATTCTACCTTTTATTGAAGCTGATAACTCTGTATAATTTTCGTATTGCCTGGTAAGTCCTTGCTATGCTTGCTTCGCCAATTCATCTGCCACACTGTTGACTTCTCGATAAATATGTAATATTCTTGAATTTGTCAGATGAAGTTTTGAATCTCCTGTAGTTGTCTATGATGCCTCCAAGGGCAAGTCTTCCCTTTCTTGATCATGCTGACCACTGTCAAGCTATCCGTTTGGACAGTAATGTTGTTGAAATCTCTTTCCTTGCATGCTTTTAAGCCATGTCTAATTCCTTCAATTTTTTCTTCCAAACTTGTTGCTACCTCTATGTACTTTGTTTCTGCTTTGACGAAAGCTCTTCTTTCGCCCCGAAGGACATAACCCCATCCTACTTCTCCTAGTTGCCCTAAATCTGATTCATCAGTGTTTAGAATTTTTTCCCATGGATTTGGTGGTTTCCAACTGACTGATTTTATTTCTCTTTTCCGAGGTAGCAATGGCTTGATGTGGAAAATATTCTCTAGCTCTCTTTGTTCAATGGATGATCCAGCTCTCAATCCATGAATGCTCAACATATTGGAGATGTTAGACTTAACTTCACAACTTGGTACTAGTACAAAAAGTGAAGAAATTTGATAAAATGATATGATAATATATTTCAAAAAATGTCCTATCTATATTATATATCTTTATATATATTAAAGGAGAGTTTTCAGTCGGACACATGGCGAAAAACTAGATAAACTAATCCGCATGGCGTGAAATTAGGTATCCAAATCCACATGTCGAACCACATCAATATGATAATTAATGGTAATTTTTTAATGTAAAATTGTAAATTTATGGATAAAACTAACTTAGCTAAAAAATTACAAAAGGAAAAAAACACTCGTAGCATAATTCTCTCTTTTTTGTTCAGAAGAAATTCTCAAGTAGTAGACATTTTAGTTTTTTTTTTTTTTTGAAAAGGGTAGATATTTTATCTATAGTACTTAATTAAAGCAGCAAACAAAAAGGACACGTGTCAGGTCCACAATGAAAATTTTCCCGCCAAAAGGCGTACAAAATGAAAACTGACACGTGGCACTCTAAAATTTCAGAAAAATGATACTTTAAGTAAACCCAAGCTTTATTTCTAATAAGGAAAATAAGGACAACTGTAGGCAGTTTAAATTTAAATAAATAAGATAAGATAAGATAATAAGGAAAACCATAGGCAATTTAAATGTGAAAAACAAGGATAATAATCACTCCATAATTTCAGTAAATGATAATCACCATTTTAGCCTCCATCAATGCGATCCAAACTCTCTTTAGCTTCCACAACACAATTCTTTCGGATTAAATCAAAACCATACGATTTGGCAGTGCTTCGATAGCGGCGCAACAGGAGATAGTGTTCTCTTTATTTTCGGCATTGGATCGTTTTAGAGGGGAAATATTTTTGGAATCGGTAAGTGACTCCCTCTGTCCATCTGCTTTTTATGTGTTTATATGAGTGATTTTTTTTTCCAAAGCAAAAAACAAGCATGATGGATTTCGTTCGGAGTGAATCATCCATCTCAAGGATTGAGGAGCATCGTAGTATCGTGAACGCATTAGTAATTTTCTTTTATTTTTGTTTGTTGGTTAGTTATTGTTTATCCTTTAATTGTTCTTTTAAATTTTTTTTTCCTTACTTCAATCCATCTATTCATATCAATTATTTGGCTGCAAATTTTGTGGGTGATTATGTTTGACCTGGTGTTTGAAATCTTGAATGGAGTTAATTTATGAATGACTTAAACTACTAGAGGGATGATAATAATGATGGGTTTTGATCATTTTAACATGTGTATTGATGATTTCACGCACAAAGGTAAAGTTTTTTGGTTTGATGAAGATGATGTAATTATTGTTTTGTACATATATACAATTGGAAGCAGTAATTATTTCCTTTTCTAATAGAAAATTTTTTTAGTCTGTTCTTAGGGATTTGATTAGTGAGTTCAAAAATCTAATTTTGTTTATTTTTGGTTATTCACCCATTTTATACTGGTTACCCGTAGGGTGTAAACTGGTTATCCATTGTCTTTTTTAGATGTGCTTTTTTGTGGCTACTTGTCCATACATTATTTGCTGGTTATCCACCCATTTTATACTGGTTACTCCTTTTTTGATTACTGCTCCTTTTCATATTCTGCTATTTTGTCCACTGACTTCTTAGTGATTATCCAATGCCAACAGTGCTCTAAAGGAGCTTAGAACAAAACATAGGCATGGACGGATCAGCGCAAGCCACGACCTTAATCTTAACCGCAACCCAGACAGATCACCGGATCTTGAACCAGAGGTAATAGAGTTCCCTGATGAAACACTGACGATATTTAAAAAACCAAAATGAACACAAGAAGAACAGTCCCCTACTCAAAGTCCAAGGCCCCACAACTTGTGGAGGAAATCAAAGAGAAGGAAGAGCACACCGACAGAAAATCCAAAGCAACTTGTGGTCGCTGATGATAATGACTCCGCTGATGATAAGAAGCCCAAAAAGGAAAGAAGGAAACCTGATAACAAACTGATGATTAGTCAAGATCCACAGCCAATCAGTTCTGAACATTGTGTCAAGAAATTTGAGACCAGGATGACACTTAACCATCTCTTCCAACTCATCACTGAAATCAATAAACCAACAGATTTATAGAAGAGTCAGATGCGGTAGATTATCGCCCACTACAAAGGCAGGCTATCAGAGATATGGGATTTGGCGCCTTGCTGGATCTCAAAATCAAAAATATTTCAACAGCATTATGTAACTTTTTGGCAAACAATTTCCAGTCCGGTACGAGACAAGTCCCATTGAGTGACAACAATGTACTGGATATCAAACAGGAAGATGGAATTAATTGTGCCGCCGTGTATCTCATTGGCAGAAATTTATTACTGTATCCCATTCTTTTCTTGAATGCATCCACCATCTCTGCGTGCTCTGTTATAGCGAGAACATTCTGTTTGAATTCTTCCACGGGTTTGGGTGCACGAGGAAGATCAAGTACAGCAACAACATATTCCTGTTTGATATCCAGTACATTATTGTCATTCAATGGGACTTGTCTCGTATCGGTCTGAAAATTGTTTGCCAGAAAGCTACATAATGCTGTTGAAATATTTTTGATTTTGAGATCCAACAAGGCGCCAAATCCCATATCTCTGATAGCCTGCCTTTGTAGTTGGCGATGATCTACCGCATCTGGCTCTTCAGTAAGATATATTGGTTTATTGATTTCAGTGATGAGTTGGAAGAGATGGTTTGGTGTCATCCTGGTCTCAAATTTCTTGACACAATGTTCAGAACTGATTGGCTGTGAATCTTGACCAATCATCAGTTTGTTCTCAAGTTTCCTTCTTTTCTTTTTGGGCTTCTTATCATCAGCGGAGTCATTATCATCAGCGACCACAAGTTGCTTTTGGATTTTCTGTCGGCGTGCTCTTCTTTCTCTTTGGTTTCCTCCACAAGTTGTGGGGCCTTGGACTTCGAGCAGGGAACTGTTCTTCTTGTGTTGATTTTGATTTTTTAAATATCGTCAATGTTCCGTCAGGGAGCTCCATTACCTCTGGTTCAGGATCCGGTGATCTGTCTGGGTTGCGGTTAAGGTTAAAGTCATGGCTTGCGCTGATCCGTCCGTGCATATGTTTTGTTCTAAGCTCCTTTAGGGCACTGTTGCATTGGATAATCACTAAGAAGTCAGTGGACAAAATAGCAGCAGATGAAAAGGAACAGTAATCAAAAAAGGAGTAACCAGTATAAAATGGGTGGATAACCAGCAAATAATGTATGGACAAGTAGCCACATAAAAGCACATCTAAAAAAAAATGGATAACCAGTTTACACCCTGCCAATAATCAGTATAAAATGGGTGGATAACCAAAAACAAAGTTTGGACAAGCACCCCATAGCACACACACAGGAAAATATAGATAACCAGTTCAGATATATTGGATAATCAGTAACAAAAAAAATACAAAAACATGGATAACCAGTTCAGTTTGTCCATGCCACATAGAATCAAATATAAAAAAAGCATGGATAACCAGTTTACAACTTGTGGATAACTAGTTTGTACCTTCTGGATAACCAGTTTACACCTTGTGGATAACCAGTTTACACCTTCTGGATAACCCGTTTATACCTTCTGGATAACCAGTTTATAACGTGTAGATAACCAACAATTATGGCATGGACAACCATCACATAGCACACGCAGGAAAACATGGATAGCCAGTTCAGATCTAGTGGATAATCAGTAACAAAATTATGGATAATCAATAAAGCATGAATAAGAAACCATATGCGAACGCAACCACATATCAATCGCAACAAGGCATGGATAACAAGTTCAGATCTAATGGATAAACACAAAATATTGATGGGCAATCAAAGAAATAGGATCCCAGAGTAATATACTTACGAGTGAAGCATGTGTAGATGAAGGAGAGCTTGAGATGGCCGGAGGTGGGGTTTCTCGCCGTCGTGTGTGTGTGTGTGTGAAAGAACAGACTGACAAAATAAAAAACGCAGAGAGAAGATGAAGTTATCAAAATCGTCTTTCAGCGGAGGTTTTCCGTCGACTTTGTGTAATTTTGTGGTGGTGGTCAATTTTGTATTTGCCCTAAAATAGAGAGTTTCCGTCGACTGTGTGTTTATGTGTGTTTGTGCGTGAGGATGAAAACAATAAAATGGATGAAAATAATTTTGTTTGTGCATTTAATGTAAAGATGAAAACAGTTAAGCGTGTATAGCGCATGCGTTTGGTGGGGGATATACGGTACATCTGGGTGCACTGGATACAGACTCATTTTGTTGCTTCATGTTGTGAGAGCTAATGATAGATAGATCAGTGGCTGTGAAATTATCAATTAATGTCCAATTCTTCATTATAAATTGCATGCATTCCTTAAATATACCGAAGTGTAGTACCAGGAAAGATAAGTTTAAAAGTTCCACTATATAAAGATATCTTGTTATTTACGTTTTACTATGAGGTTGGCTATCACTAAAGCAGTCTATTTCACCCTTTTCCCATCTTTATTTTTGGGGAGACCTCTACTTTCGATTTTAATGATGAAAAATGGAATCAAATTAATCGGAAGGGGTTAATCGGCGGATAAAAGTGTATAAATTTAGGGTTTAGAATTTTAGATTCTATTTCACCATTTATTAATTCTTCCCATAGTCTATGGAAAAAAGTGTAAAAAACACAAAGGCATTGACTAACAAAGACAGGAGCACAAAAACTAGCAAAAGTGTGACTGCAAACATGTGTTTCTGGATAATGTATTTCTTTCCAGTTTTTAAATGAAATGATGAATTTTGAGGTAAAAAAAAAGAAGAGACAGGAGCTAATCTCAAAGATATTGATTGAAAGCATAAAACTAGAGTTACATTTTCGTTAAACTAAATAAAAGAAAATTTTGGTAATTTAAATTTGGATAAAAAGTTCCAAATAAAAATTTTAGTTTTATAATTAAAAAAATTATTTTTATAATGTAATAGTAAATAAATTATATATAATATAGTACCATGAAAAAAAAAAACAAGTGAAGAAAAGAAAAGTTGCAAAAACAGGAACCCAACCCCTTATGGGTTCTTAATAATACTTCTTTCATCCTAAAATTATTGTCCAATTTAGATTTTCATTTTAGTTTAACTAAAAATAAAATATTAAACTAGACAATCATTTTAGAACAGAGTGAGTGAATAATTAAGTATTAATCCATTCATGTTATTACATTTGTTGGTTCACAATACCCATCATTCAAACACATCCTAAGCATTTCTCTTCAAAATTTCAATTCAACCAGCAAAAATTCTCATATGACTTCTATTAATGTAAACTTATTAATTCCAAATAATTGAACGAACGAGAAAGTTTTGATTATCTTTTCGCAAAAGAAAAGAAAAAAAGACTGAGCATGTTTATAAAGATTTATGTATTGTGGGAATATGAGTTATATAGAAAAAGGGGTAGATTTTATAATTACTCCCTCCGTCCCATAATTATTATTCAGTTTGGATTTTCATTTCTAGTTTAAATTGTACTAAAAGTGAAATCTCAAACTGGACAATAATTTTGGGACAGAGGGAGTATTAGTTATTACTCCTACTATATAAGGGTAGGAATTATTTATTTTGAAAATGAAAACATACTAGGTGTTAGACTCGTTCGATGGACGGGGAGAACATGTACATATAAACATTACAACACAAGCAAAGTAATAAAAATATCACTATTTCTATGGATTTTGTACTTTTATAAAATGTTAATTATAAATTATATAATTATTTCATTGAAAAATATAAAACACAAACATCAACAACACTTTACAAAATGGTTATACTTTATTTAATGCAAAGAGAATTATTAAAAAAATCTAAAAAAAAAGAGAATATAAAATAGAAAAAATAATTAACTTTGAATTGAATGATTATATGTCCTGCAATACTTCTCTGTGAACGAAATTCATAGTCTTAAATTGACGTTACCACATTCATCGCATATTGGGTTCTTGATTCCTTGTCTCGAAGTGACTATTGATAAGGCAACATATAATTAGTCATGGTTAACACTGGACGTGGCAAATAAAATGATTTGTTAATTTAAAGGTGTTAATCGGACGGCCAAATAAACTTAAATGGAAATTATAAAATAGAGATTTAATGGATGAAAATTTCTACCAAATATAATATAAATCATAATATAGAGAAAATGAAATTATTCATTATTAGATGAATTTTCTATGAAAAACAAAAATGCTAGTAATAATGTATAGTAGCTTTTTTATAATGGCTTCATTCATAAAGAAAATATAAAATAGATAAACAAAAACATATGTGATATGGATATTTTCAGCATAATGTGTAATGTTGAGAAAAGAAAAAAAAAAGCATTTCGAATCGAATAATTATATATCTTGCAATAATTTAAATCAAAATCATTAAACTTATTTTTAATGACATTCTATGAAAGAATCATTTTTTTCCTTGATTCTAAGGTAGAATCATTTTTTTTACCACATAAATAATATCATTGAAGTTATTTGCATATTTAAATTTGATCTCTCTCAACTTGTTTTTAATAATATCCCACAATTACTTTGTAGTGGGTATCTATTCTTTTTTCTTAATGATATTGCAAATTTACCCTAGGCATTTTTAAATCTAAAAAATTAAGAAAATGCCACATAGGATTTAATCCTATGTGGCATGCTCCACGCCTTTAAATTTCTCTCTCTGATTTTTGACTTAGTATATTACTAGATGCTTACCCCGGGCGAATGTCCAGGGTGCCGCCTGTATTTTTAAATCGATTAAATAAAAATACAAATCATTCTTAAAAGAAAAAAAAATAGAAGAATAAAAAATCGATTGAAAGGACAGAAATTGAGTTATTATACATAAATCTATGCCTAGATTTATAACATTTAATTTACAACAGTTAACTTATGTCCGGGTTTATATAAATCATAAACCAATATCTACAACAGAAGAATAAAAAAAAATCATCCTTAAAAAATCAAATTTCTTTCATAACAGCTTATTTTTTCTCTGTTATAGAAAGAGATGGATTGATAATTGATGTCAGATTTTAGGTAATTGACTTAAAGGCCCGGGTATGAGAGATGAGCGGAATGGAAGAGATTCTTTGAAATTGGGGATTGAGAAGACATTATTGTGTTTCACTTGATTTAAGGGGATTTCCTTACATTTGATTTTATTAATTAAATATTGTTGTTTTAAAAGATTAGTATATACCTATAATTAAGAGATTTTTATGCATTTATAATTAAGAGATTTATGTATTTATTTATTTTATCTTTTTTTCTGATTAGTTAGAGTGCCACTTGTCAAAAATAATTTTGTACTGAAAATGACTTTTGGCGGAAAAATTTTCATTCTAGTGCTGACACATGTCCTTTTTGTTTGCTGCTTTAATTAAGTACTATAGATATAGATAGATTCGAAAAAATAACATTTTCCTTTAATTTATAAATGGCAAAATTACTTATATTTAAAAAAACCCCCCGAAAATAGAATTTATACGGAGTACAAATTATTACAATGGCCCAAACCCAAAATAAGGGGAAATACAGTGACTGCTTCGAGCAAGTTCGTCGTAGATCCCAATTCCGTGGCGGGCACCCTTTAAACCTCACACCAAAATGCTACAATCAAAACACACACACACACAGAGTCTTACTTTTATTCACTCGTGTAAAATTCACTGACGAATAAGCATCACTGGAAGAGAGGCCACTGATTCCTGCAATTTCCGTCGAATCTCGGAGAGAAAAATGGAAGAAAGGGAGAGACAGAGGAGGCTTTTGGAGAGAGAAAGGCTCCATATGGAACAGATACGACAGCTCGACTTTGAGGAACTGCAGGTCGAAGAGGTCGGCGACGACGATGACTATTCTTCGGACCATGATCGTGAACACAAGTGAGTTCTTTGTTCTATTGTTTTCGAAATTTTGGACAATCTTTAACATTATACTCTCAATTTTTTACTCTTTTTGATAATCCGTAGCTACGAATTTTTTTCATACATACGTTTCTTCTGTGTAACCGGAGCTCAAAGTTGTGATTTTGAGCTAGAATTTGAAGATTGAGTAAATAAGAACCAATTCAAGTTTGACCAAAAGCTTTGTTTATTGGGAACACATTGGTGTTATTCTTCTATGCAATTTAGGGTTTTAAAAGCGTTTCAACTTGATAAAGGTTGTTTCAACCACCAAATTGGTTTTATGCATCCTACATTGGGTTTGAATATTGGGGCTTTGTCTCCCACATCTGTGGTATAATTGATGCTTGTTCATTTACTTGTCCATGATTTCTTTGATCTAGAAATCAAGTTACCTTCTTTTTGGGTGTACTACACACCTGGTGTTCGAAGCCTCTGCCCCGACTACTGATATTACCCTTAAGCGGCCCTTAAATTGGAATAGATCCTCAGAAGTTTTTTGGAGTAGTTAAGTCAGACAAAGAATGATGTATACTGCAAATTCTGTTTGCTTGAAATGGCTCTAAAGTTCTGGTCTTCCTGATTGTTTTTTTTCCCTTGTTAAAGATACTCCTTTTATGAGTGGAATTTTTATTGTTATGGGTTCTTCAGCACAATATTAAGGTTATGTGTCTTTTGTTAAACTACAAAATAGATTTCATGCATCCCATGTCAACGAGGACTATTCCACGAAATCGGGTCCATGCACGTGTCAAAATATTAGTCCATATATTGTATCGGCTTTCTATGTGGTCAGGAAACACTTTTGACCTTGGCATATTGTGTCTTTTGTGATTTGCCTTATTTTTGTTATTCTTTGAGTTCTGATGCTGAATTCTTGGCTTTGTTTTCTTGATTCAGTCATCGTAATTCTGGCGGAGCTTCTGCCTCTGGTGAATTTACTTATGATACCTCTTTGGCTGCTTTGCACTCGTACCTGGGGGGTAGGTCCTTTTATTGGATTTCATCATACCACATTTTGCCAAATCTTTTTGAAACTGAACTTACATTAATGATCAGATGTTGAGGACACACATAATAGGCTTGCTTTTTTGGACGGTGGCGCTCTATTAAATCTTCCAATGCTCTATCTTGAAGGTGCTTTTTCGACGTCTCCTCAATGAACTTTTGGTATTTGCCTTGATGTCCATTACAAAGTAGTAAAAATTGATCCTTTATTTTAGCCAAATAAACAGCTTGCCGTAATGGTCCCTGTCTGGTATCATTCAAGAGTGTGTTGTTACATTTTATATTCTTTTTTGTACATGACAATAAGCTTTCCAAGTATGCAATTGTATGTTATGCCTAATTATGTATTGACATTTAGTACCTGTGAAGAGTATAACAGTTAAATCATGTTTTTTTTCTGTTTACTTGACTACATCTAGTCTCTTTCTTACGCCCCATAGTTCCACTTTGTCAGGGGTTGTTTTGTTTCCGGAGGCCACTCTTCCTCTCAGAGTAATTCATGTTCATTTTATTGCGGCGGTTGAAAGAGCACTGTCTCAAGTTGTGGCTCCTTATACCATAGGTGTGGTATGTGGATCATTTATGGTGCTTTCAGATCTGCTTTTCTCCTTAGATGCTTCTTTTTTTCATTCAGTTGAACCTGTTATTGAACATGTTTGTCAGGTTCGTCTTTACAGAGATCCTCATAATGGGAGAGTAAGATTTGCAAATGTGGGCTGCACTGCTGAGGTACGTAGTGGAAAACTCCCACTGAAGGCACATACGAAATAGTTGTTTTGTTAACCATGTCTATTTTAATCAAGCAAATGTGCTACTTTTTCTATGCATAAATAATTCGAGTTGATAACTTGAAATTCAACGATGGCGTACCCCTCATGTTTATTCGCTGGAGTTACATTTTTTACACTTTTCCTTTTTCTGTGTGGGAGGTGGGGTGTTGAAGTTTTTTCATATGGTACTTCCTTATTATAATGTTTTAATTGTTGCATCAATGGTTATAACTTTCAGAAGCAGAGCTCATGAAACTATGTAGCTCTTTTGGCAGTATTTATTTCATGAAATTGCACTAGTATAAACTCATTGACTTTCAGAAGATAAAAGCCACACTTGAATGTTCCCTATCTATTTATTAAGCCTAGCATGGTCGTTTCTCCCTTTTGACTTGTAATGGTGGCGTAGATCGATAACTTCAAGGGAGAAGGAAAGAGTGGTAAATAGCATACTCCTGTATGTTGCACTAAAGTAGTTGATTTTTAAAAGCATGTGCGTGCCAGATACTGGATGGTGTCTGATTATTGTCCTCTTATCCATTCTCCCCCCCCCCAAATTTCAGATTCGGCAATATCGAAGGCTGGAAGATGGCTCAGTGAATGTTGTTACTCGTGGGCAACAGCGTTTTCGTCTGCAACGGCGCTGGATTGATGGAGATGGTGCAGTAAGTATGATGACATTTGATAAACATAATTATCTTTTGCATTTGTTTAATATCTAAATTTGCATGGCTCTTTTGCAAATAGACATGTGGAGAGGTTCAAATAATCCAAGAAGATTCACCATTGAGGACACCACAAGAAGCTGTTGGAAGGCTGTCACCATTGAGTAGCTGCCAAAGTCGTGTATTGCGAGCACATTCTTTGGAAAGTCCAAGAGCTAGATGCTCAGGAGATTGTGATGGAAATGAATCTGAGGCTATGTCAGAGGACAGTTTCGAAAGTGAACTTTCTCCTCGTGAAAAGAGATTGCATCATTCTGTGCTCCATTCATCTTTTGATACTATCTACGAGTCTGGGAGCGGTGATGATGCAAAGCTTGATTCGCAGGTAGAAGTGCGACAAGATAGCTCTTTAGCCAACCTTCTGGGTCCGTTGGAAGGAGACGAGGGTAGAACTGCTCTTTCTGGTAACCATTTGTTTAAAAGGATGAAACAAAAGTATGCATTAGCCCAGATGCGTGAAGTTCCAAGAGCCTTCTGGCCTAATTGGGTTTACCGCATGTATGATTCCTATACCCTCGCTCAGAAGGCAGCAGGTTGGTGGCAGTGTCCTTTCTAGTTGCTTAATCTTTTGCAACTTGCACCTTCGCTGTCTTCCTATTTAAAGCTTTTCAGGTGTCAAAGCAAATTTGGTTGTACATTGTTAAAAGAGATATATAGCTGAGGAATTGCATGAACTACTGCTGTTAAGGAGTGGGAAATAATTACCTTTTGTACATGTTATATCTTTTAGACATATGTGCATAATTTCCTTTGTGAAATTTGTGAAATTTCATCGACTGTGATGTCTTGTTGTTATTCCTTTCATCGAATGTGATATGTGCATAATTTTGATTATTTGTTGTCTCTTCAAATACTTTGAGACATATATGGGAGTATAATTTATTCTTCATCCTGTCATTCCAAGTATCATGGGCTCCTAAAACTTGATTTTCTTCAGCTGTTGAAGCATACAATCTTAGGTTGTTAATATCTGGATTAGAAATGTACAAATAGTTTAAATGGGTTGATCTAAAAATTAATATTATTCCCGCATAGTGGGATGAATAACTCTCACTGTTGTGAATGCTACTAATCCAAATTCAAATGTTGCAGATAGGTGGAAGCACATTGTTAAAGCACCTAATATGGATGGGTTTGTGATGAAGCCAGATCTTCTGTCATTTCATATTGCTAGTAAGATTCCTGTATCTGAATCAAGGAGGCAGGAGCTTCTTGAGATAGATGGTATTTCCTATAGATTGCGAAGGGAAATTGAGTTGCTTGAGGGTTTTGACCGCATTAGATGTAGAACTTGTGAGGTAATATGGATATTTGACAAGTTATATTCAAGTTGACTGCCTGGAGTGTAGTTATATAAGGATCGAAGTCTAGGTTTTGCCTGAAAATAGTTGTATTAATTATTCTGTCTTTCTGCACAATGTAGACACTGATTGCAAGACGGAGTGATATGCTGGTGATGTCAAGTGAAGGTCCACTTGGGGCCTACGTGAACCCACATGGTTTTGTACATGAAGTGATGACCCTGTATAAAGTAACTGGGTTGGCTGTTCTGGGAACTCCTGTTAAAGAACATAGCTGGTTTCCTGGGTAAGACTCATTCATGGCTCTACTATCATTATTGTAGATATATATAACCTCTGGAGGCATGGGTTTTTGGTTTCGATTTAGCATATATAACTCTTACTCGTACATGTAGGACCATAGAAACCTCACTTCCTTTCTGAAAAGATTACAAAAAATGAGGTCCAAATATGGTGATTTTTGTAAACCAAAAAGAAAAGTCTGGTGATTTTTGTCTTAGAGATTTTTTGATGGGGCTTGCAGTTAAAGTCTATATTGTTATGATCCAAATGGAGCTTTTCTGTTGACGAGATAATCTTTGGCAGTTATGCTTGGTCCATTACCGAATGTGCCTCTTGTGGAGCCCCAATGGGATGGCTTTTTACAGCCACCAGAAAAAGGTTGAAGCCTAGATCATTTTGGGGCATCCGTAGCTCCCAAGTCGCTGATGATACCCGCTAAAAGTACATCTTTTGCACATTTTCAGTGTATATATTGTTTGTGATATCTATATATGTAAAACTTAAACAATATGTGTATCCCGTGTTCACTCTTTTTAATGTAAGTTTATTTTCTTTAGTGTGCCGTGTAGATCGCCAGGACAATCGATCTATTTAATCTTCATGTGTGCTTGAGCCCTTTTTGTAGAGACGAGAGATAAGGCTTGAGTACAAATAGTCAAGCTACATCACAAGAATCTATGTAGTCGTTGTGAGTTTCTTCTCCCCTGGAACTTTGCTCTCCTCTTTTTGAAAACAAGATGTTTATTTATAGGACAAATGCCCATTTTAGTTCCTAATGTTTAGGGGCTAGTCCAACCCAGTCACCAAAAAATATTTTGTCTCCAATTTTAGTCCTCATAAAGTTTTTTCGTACCACTTTTAGTCTTTTTAACATAATTTGGATGAAACTAACTGTTTTCCATTACATGTATAATATTTTTTTTTTTTCCTGATGGTGGGTTGTATTAATTTTGACCCAGAAAAAGAAACATGATAAAAATTAATTTTGGTCCCTAAAGTTTAGGAAGTTTAACGATTTTAGTCACCCCAAATTTTTATTTTATCATTTTTAGTTCTCGTAAATTTAATTTTTCAACTGTATTTACTCAATTTATTTTTAATTTTAGATTTATATTTTAATTTTTTGTATCTTTCAAAAGGTTTTTAGATTTGGTTTGAAAATTCAACATTCCTCCATTTGTAAATTTTAAAATTCATAAACAAAAATTAGTTTATATTGAAGGGATAGAAAATAGTTAGAAAAAATTCACGAATAATTAGACAAAGGATGAACATGACACTAAGAATTTAGAAGTAGGAAACAAGATATTTTATAAATTTAAAATTCAATAGACAAATTAATCAAAAATATTTCATTCATTCATTTACCTTTTATACCTCTGAGTTGACCGCAATTTTTTCGTGATGTGCCTGCCTTGTAGGATATAGATGTGTTGATGGCAATGATGATGACATACGATAATGGAGGAGAGTGATGGTTATAGAATTGGATGTAAAATGGGTCATGGCAAAAGAGTATGTCAAAATTAAAAAAAAAAAAGAGTGAAAAAAATTGTAATTATCACTTGATTTTCTAAAATATTTTTTTAATAAGAATTATTTATAAGATTTTGGTTTATGAATCATTCTCCTTTGCAATGTAAACTGATTTTGGTTTATGAATTTTAACATTTACAAATGGAGGAATGTTCATTTTTCAAACAAAATTTAAAAACCTTTTGAAAGATACAAAAATTTTAAATTTAAATTAAAATAAAACAAGTAAATATATTTGAAAAATTAAATTTACGAGGACTAAAAATAATGAAATAAAAATTTGGGATGACTAAAATCGTTGGACTTCCTAAACTTTGGGGACCAAAATTGGTTTTTATCATGTTTTCTGGGTCAAAATTAGTGGGATCCACTATCAGGAAATAAAAATATAATATGGTGCATCTAACAGAAAAATGTTAGTTTTTTCCAAATTCCGTTAAAAAGACCAAAAGTAGTTTGAAAAAATTTTATGAGAACTAAAACTGGAAACAAAATGTTTTTGATGACTGGGTTGGGCTACCCCCTAAACATTAGGGACCAAAATGGGGATTTGTCCTTATTTATATCATTAATTGAGGGGCCAGTGTTTGGTTTTTTTTTGTTCGGCTTTTTCAATTTTTTTTTTATTATTAATCAATGTTTCATAGCATCTTCGCCAGTTGAACTCTCCCTTTATATATTATAGATAGATACACTTTTTACATTTTCACTAGAAAACAATTTAAATATAATCTTTTCAACATATATGGTGAAAAGAGAGAGATTGACACTAACGCAATTAAACTCTAGTGCACATGAATTGAAAAAAAAAAAAAAGGAAATGTTATAGTATTTCTTAATGAAAACCGTACATAAATAGAATGAAGTCTGAAAGAATATCTATCAAATTATGAACCTCAAGAAATCAATTATAAGCTATATCAGGAACTTTAAGCCAAACAACAGCAAGGTTAACGGTAATTGCGGTAGACTGGTGTGTACATGCAGCTCTCAGCATATTTCACCAGATCCTTCGGGCGAGGCAGACGGGTTGCTAGACCTGATAAAAAATAACAAAACACGATGATAGAGTTAGTTTACTGGAAGAAGAATGAAAAATTCCGAAACTATGGTGAAACTAAATGTCCAGAGGGGACGCTAACCAAGATCATACGCCTTGGCTGCTACTTTAGCTGCAATGTTGGCTGATATTTTTCTGATGTCACTGAATGGTGGATAAATAAGTCCCTTGGCATAGTTCTCCTCCGTAACTTGAGCTGCCAAAGCTTCCGCTGTTGCAGCAAAAAGAGGAAAAGTTAGACACCAGTTTTAAATCATGTACATTTGACAGTCAAATAAGGTTTGCTGATTATGGTTATTCTTTCCAAGTACTTACAAGCTGCCAACAACAGGTCATCGTGCACACGAATCGTCCCGGACATAATGATGCCCAATCCAAATCCAGGGAATATGTATGCATTGTTTGCCTGCAGGTAGGAAGACAGAGAAGGGTTCAGCATGTTTTTGAGAAGAAAAATGATCATTTCCTATGGTGTGTGAGCCGCACCTGTCCTGGTACATAAACTTTTCCATTGTATTCGACAGGATCAAATGGACTTCCACTAGCAAAGATTGCTCGACCCTGCAGACAAAACAGCAATGAACATTTCAAAATTCCATACATGACAATCCAAGTCAAGGATTGAGCAGAAATTAAGCCCCATCAGATAAGAGTGAGAAGTCTATTTACCTCAGTCCATGTATATGCCTCCTCAGCAGTACACTCTGATTGTGATGTTGGGTTCGATAAAGCAAGAATGAGAGGTTTCTGAAAATAATGTATTGTCTTAAGCTTCATGACTGCAACAGAATAAAAAAACTGGGTAGGTTTTTTCCTTTATGAGAGGGAGAGAGAGAGAGAGAGAGATAACCTCATTTAACGATGCCATGGCCTCCACAACATCCTTGGTAAATGTTTTACCTACACCTGAAGTTCCAATCAGGACTGTCGGTTTGATTGCCTGGATTAAGAAGATAAATGAGATGAGATAATATCTGAATCATAAACGTAAGCTATCAATAGTAACAATTAATCAAAGCCAAATTCCACACCTTAACAGCATCTACAAGGTCCTTAATTGGTTCGTGATCATGAGCCCATGGCTTTTTGAAGTGCTGAAGGGATTCCTTACGAGAGCTAACAATCAGTCCCTGTCATGCGAATCAAGAAAGAGGTGAGTTCTAGACAAAATCATTCCACTAATTATCTAGTTCCTGGGATGGAACGACATGAGAGCATTACACAAGACAGGATCATATTCTTATTAATACCTTTGAGTCAACAAGCCAGATCTTCTTACGAACCTCTTCCAAAGGAACTTCCGTCTGCCAAAGCAAGAACCCCCAATCAAATACTTATAGTTTTAGTGCAGAAGTTCATATCTCAAAGGTTAATTATTACCTTCTTTGATATTTCAAGGGCTATGAGCTCTGCGATGCCAGTTCCAGCCTTCATAAATCAGAACAGAGGCCAAAGAACAGTTATGGGAAAAAAAGGGGGAAAAAAACCACCAAGTATTTGCAGTCAAAATCCAGGGGTAATGTAAATGCACTGATCATCATGAAGCACCACACCAATGATATTTATCCTAGAAACCTCAAATAAAGAAACATGAAGCATTTTCTCCAGTAAATCTTTGGTGAATAACTATCTCTTTGTAATTAGAATATCCTTTTAAAGAAAGAAAACCAGTATGAGTACTATGCATTCTATCCATGTTTTATTGTTTTGAACCATTTAATTTTATTTAAGGTAGAAACATTTTCCAGACAATGCAATAGAATGCATACTTGGTTTAGTGATTCAAACCGCACGCACATTTAGAAAGAGAAACACATTCCAGTTAAAAATGATGCAAAGAGTTAATAAAACCAAACATATTCACAGCATTTAAAACATTGAGAAAATGAGATGGGGTAGTTGAAGATTAGTTTTAAAATTTAACCAATGGAGAAAGAAAGTTGTAAATTACAAAATAGTTTTATGTTGTTCTTTGTGGCACAAGAAGGGACAATCTAGCATTATGTTACATCTTCCACGATAAGCACTTTGAATAGGATGCAAATATGATGGTTCCTCAAGACAAACAAAATACAATAAACTATATGAGTAAACAAAGTAAACAAGCGAAGCCTTACCTCTCCAGCACCCAAGAATAAGAAAGTATGATCAGCTAAATTTCCTCCCACTAGTCTTAGAGCAGCCACAAGGCCAGCTAGAACTACAGATGCAGTACCCTGCATAAAAGAGGCAGCTAAGCAATTCCAAGAAAGAGCGAGTACTTAAAACCTTTTAATGGGCTAGAAGTCCACAAAACATACCTGTATATCATCATTGAAGACAAGATGTGTTGTTCCATACTTCGTGAGCAGCTTAAATGCGTTATGATTTGCGAAATCTTCAAACTGGACAATTGTTACAATTTGTCAGGAAAAACAAGGAACCAAAAGCAGATACTTTAGAATCAGCAGTACTGAGAGTATATGACACATAGTTAAATATAAAAGGATGATGCATTCAGCAACAAACATGACAAAAATCTTAACATACCTGTACAAGAACTTTTTCCCCATAGTTTTGCTTGACTGCAGCCATGAACTCATCCAGAAACTCGTCATACTCCTGTGAACAGAAACAAAACTTCTAGATGGAAACAGAAAGCATTTGAAATACACTAATATCCATCCCGTGGTCTTCAAATTAACAACAAAAGTTCAACAAGGAGATCATGAGACCTGTCCAGTTGCCCTCCTTTGCCGCAGTCCAATATAGAATTCATCATCTAGCAATTGCTGATTGTTTGTGCCGACATCAAGAGTTATAGGCAGGCACTGTATATAAAACAAAAAAGTTTTAACACGTTTCTGGCCATGAGCATGAGAACAAACTACTGATCTCTAAAAGCAGGTGGTTTCAAAAATTGAAGTGCTTAGCGAGGTTTACTAATTTCGCTGATATACATCAAAACTGATGGCAACAACATCATTTTGAGCTCACTTCACATTAATGAGTTTTACATTAAATTTATGTGTATGTATTATTACTAATCAAAACTTTATTTATATTCAGAACGTTAATGCTCACAACAGAAGGGCGAACACCACCAAGGGCCGTGTACAGAGAAAGCTTCCCGACTGGTATTCCCATTCCCTGCAAATAGGTTACATACAGTCAATAGGGATAATTTACCACATAGAGACTTTGAATGAACATTCATTGAGAAAGGTACAGGTTGAATTTAAATTTCCAATACTTATTTTGCTTTGGTTTAAATGCAAAAGATCTAGAAAAACTTTACCTGGGTTCCAAGATCCCCAAGACCTAATATTCGCTCACCATCCGTCACAACAATAACTTGAATACTCCTCTCTGGCCAATTTTTCAGCACCTCAAGAATTTTCCCCCTGAAACCAGTACCATCCTAGTTAAGAGGTGTTTAAGACCCTAGGAAAAAGGAGTACAAATAAAAAGAAGCAGACATTACTTTTCTTTCAAGCTGATGTAAAGACCCTGTGGACGTCTGAAAATGCTCCCATATTTCTGACAAGCCTCACCAACTGTTGGAGTATATACTACAGGCAAGAGTTCCTCAACATTGTCGATTAGAAGCTTATAGAATAGTCTCTCATTTCGTTCCTGCAGATTTTGGGAAAAAAGGAGTTAGAACCAAAACCATGAAAAGAACAAGGCTGTGAGAACTTCCAAATATTTCTAAGAAGGTCCACCAAAAATTCATTCAGCTATGCCAGAACCAAACTTTGTGATAATTACTAATCAGAAAATCTTCCTATACAATTAATATGAGGAAACTTCTATAGCCTAACCATAACAATACCATTGATTCTAGTCATTTTAATGAGTCATAATGCATACAAAACTATCAAAAACAAGGTTTTCTCTTCAATAATATCACAGTAATTTGAACAAAATTTAAAATCATTTGCAAGAATTCTACACAGTTACAGATTCTTTGATAAGTTAGTAACATCTTTGGTACAGTTTGGACATTCAAACATACATGATCAGATTCAGTATCTATTCTTCATTCTCAGTTCTATAAACTTGTAATCATATATATCAGTAACTGATTCTATAAATAATAGATTCCAAAGTGGAGTAAGTACCTGGAGATCCATCATGGCCATGTATCTTTGCAAAGGCACCTTATAATTGCGAAGATTGTGCATCAATCTTTTTTCCTGTGTAGCAAAATCCAAGGGAGATACTGATTACGGTCTACTTAAAGTGTAAAAAATTGTAGAAACAGTAATTTCAGTGAAAAAGGTCCTTGGGGAAACCTGAAGCTCCTGAGGCATAATAACTGGAGGCAAAAGACCACGCAAGTAATGAGCATCTCGTTCTGCTTCAGTGAATGCAAGACCCTTGTTGTAGCGCGGGTCACGTAACAAACTATTGCCACTGTATCAACATAAAGAGACATTAGACATGGAAAGAAAAAGTTGGAATCTTACTCCTGTAAACTTTAATGACCACACATTTTAAAGTTGTACAATAGTAAGGCTTAATATCACGGATTTGCTAAGGATCACTCGTGTGGTGGATGAAGCAGTAATTTACAATGACAAGCAATGTAGAAAAGATTTACTAGTGATCCATGCAGTATAGAGCAGAGAGATACACAACGAATCCGAACATTTCAATGCAAAAATTCTAGTATATACCGTGCATGAATCCGATGTTTTAACAATCAAACAATTGGGTAAGTAAATTATGAGGACAATTTGAATTCCAAGAACTAAATACAGCATTTCAAGAGAAGGATCACCTGGCAACAGTGAAACTCCAAGGGGTAACAAGCTGATCCTCAGTGGCTCTATCCTCTCCATAGATGTCTTCAACACCTCCAGCAACACCACTTTTGTCACTCATATCAAGAACACTATCACCATTCCTCATCTCCTTCAACGTACTCTCCATTGCTTCTACACTGATCTTTCTCTCCCCTTTTCTCCGAAAACCAAATGCTTTCCTCTGCCAAGAACAGAAACTGAACAAAACAAACGAAAATCAGCAACGAACCCACAAACAAAATCAGTTCCCCCAAAACAAAAATGACCAAACATTCCAATACAACTAACCACTGACAATTCTAAAAAAAAAAATGCTCTGTCTACAAAAACTGCAAGAACCCACCTTTTATAACAAGCGTAAAACAACAAAGTTGAAGACTTTTTATGAAAAAAAAAAACCAAATCGGAATGTTGGACAAAATCCCACTTTTTTCAAAGTCCAAAAAGTGAACTTTTCTGGTAGCCGGGCTTGCTTGAAAATTTAGAAACAAAAGTGGTTTGGACAAATGTGAAGCGGAATTTTTGTACCAGAATAGAAAAATTGACACACGAGATTGCAGGCATTTAATTATTATAAATTTAGTAGTAATAACTAGTAATTAAATTACCAGAAAATGGGGTGTGAGTGCGTTGAATGAGAGCAACATGGTGAGAGCAACGTGTGGAAGAAAGGGAAACGGTAGTTGTTCTCCGCGTATTCGGATACAACAAAGTGACACAGTCGAGATTTCCACATTTCTTGGGGGCCAACTAATTTTGGGAATTTTTCTTTGCTTCTCTTTACCCAATCAGATTTGGAAGCTCTTCTTTTTGTTAATATTTTATTAGTACTCTCATCCGTTAGCTGTGTTTCTGTCACTGTTGAGAAATCTTATTATATTGCACACACTGTTTGCACACACTTTTTCTTATTTTGGAGAAATAAATCTAATTTTATTTTGATTCGTTGGTAGATTGGTCAACGTAATGTGGCAAAATTTGGGTAGTTTGGTTGAAAAATTATTGGGTACAGCTATTGTATTCTGGTTTTAATGCAGCAAGTACTAGCACCTTCTAATTTGGTGGTATAACTCTCGTAAAAATTATCTCTCCCCCCAAAATTACTACTTTACACTTATTATTGTGTCATAATTTTTTAGATTGGTTAGCTAAAAGATGAAATAAATTTCAAGAGAAGGATAGCTAATTCAAAAGAAATATGGGTTGTTCTGGTTTAGAGTAATCCTCCTCATTGTAGGGGATCAATGGAACTTAAAACGCTGTCTCTAGCAAAATTTTAGGGTTTAAATTGAGGTTAAATGCAAGAATAAGGAGTGGTCACAAATTTCTTTGGTTTAAATATTGAAAGTATATTACTTATTGAGTTTCAGAAATTAATCATCTTTCTGCCAGAGACAACAAAAATAATACTCGTTTATTAATAATTTTTTGGGTTTATAATTTGCTTGTCCTAGAGAAATTTAATATTTATTATTATTTAAAGACGACATTACATTCATACTGTTTGAATATTTCACTGGATCAATTTTTTATTTTTTAAAAAAATAAATTACATACAAAGGAGGTAAAAATATACTTATATAACTACACTAAGGGACACACAACATCTTAATATCATCATGATCGTCGAGTCTAAACTAAGGGAAAAACTTCATTGGACTTAGAAAAAACAAAACTTTCATGCATTGTTGAGTTTTGACTCCTTTATAATGCGAGACAAACGAAAGCCGGATCTTCTATTATTTATTTGCGACCTAATTGATCAACCATATTACAAACAAATAATAAAGCAAAGCAAATAATACTAGTATATACGTAGTTATTAAAAATATACACAACAGGAATGCATGATATTATTAGGGTCTTCCACTCTTTCTTTGAACCCAAACACAAACACAAAAGTAAGTCAAAGCTCCAAAACCATTCAAATATATACCCGATGAAAGCACAACACTATAACAACATACCTGTTGCCCCCCTTCACAGAGACACAGCAAAGCTTAAGACCTCTAGCTAGTAGGAGTATATTTTTTGTAAAGCTTGCACGATGAAATTTTTAATGGGAGAAAAGGGCATAAAATCAAACACAAAGAAGGGAAGAAAAGGCTGCAAACTGAATCATATATATAGTGATCTGTGTCGATATCTAAACCCTAATTGGCATTATAAATAGGAAACAATTAAGCTTTTCTTTAGGTCGAAGAAATACCAATTTCTGTTAAACTTGCTATTTCCTTCTTTATTTAAACATTGGTGCATGACCATCCAAAACGGCAACCTTCTTTATTTCATGTACTTGCCCATTAATTAACCAAAAATTATTTTAAGCAAAGGCAGGAAATTCGTTCTTTTATTTCCTTTACTTTTTTCCCCACAACGCGCAACTTTTAAAAGTGAAATCATTATTTACCGTTCTATAATTTTTTAAGTAGTTGATTTGATTTGATTTTTTTTTGTGGGGGAAATTTTCATGTTGACATGTTAAAATAAAGTCCTTTTTTTTTAATCGCAATTTCTCTTAAGGTTTTTCCCCCTTTTCTGCACCATTTGCCTGTTCACTATGAAGAATTAATTGTCGGTCAAAAGGTATTGGTAAATTCTCAAATGACAATTGACAAACGAAGGGCAAAACGTAATTAAACCATAAAAAAAGGGCAAAAAACAGTTAAGGGAAAAACACTCTCATTAGGATTTAGGATGAAGATATTGTGCCTAAAGTTCATAATGAGAGTGCGCATGGCACAAATTGTTTCATCTAGCAATGATCCCGTTCGGATACATGGTAGTTTAATTACGGTGATTTTGGAATTGTTACAAAAAAGATTAGTTAGTTTGTCGAGTTTGAAATATGTTTATAAAAATATTAATTTTATGGTAGACATTTTAAGTACATGTTTTTTTGTTGACTTACATTCGTAAATTAAACAATTATTTAAATTATAACAGTGGTTAAAACACGACGTAATGTCGGTATTATTTATCAGCGATACAACTGGTTATTCATGTATTTCTTCATTCTAAAAAAAACACACACACAAGAATTGGAGTACCAATACCTCTTCACATACCTGTTGCCGTTGACATTACTCATCTTTCCTTCACAGTGACAATGACGCCCTCTTGAATGTAGTTTGCACAATTTCGTTAATTTTCTTTCTCTCTGTGTCTTTTTTTTTTTTTTTTATGACCTTTTCAATGGGAGAAAATGGGCATAAATGATACTAGTAAAACACGAAGAAAGAAGAGAAGGCTGCAAACTCGATCCAAGCCGTACCATTCTGAATCATCATGCATGCCCTGCATAAATATATATAGTGATTTGATTACAATAGTTAGGGAAAATGCTTTCCTTTTGATTGAAGAAATACCATGATGCTAAACTTGTATATTCCCTTCTTAATTGAGACATTGGTGCTTGACCTCCAAAATGACAGACCTATTTTTTTTTAGTATTTTTTTATTTGCCCAAAAGTTTAACCAAATTTTAAGCAAAGGCTACAAAGGGGCCCTTCATTCTTTTCTTTCCTTTATTTTTTGCACCACGAATAAGAGGGTGCGAAACTGATAAAACTAAAATAAAAATTAATATATGAAACTTCTTAGTAATTGATGTGTTATCTCCCTACATTACAAATAGGCTGCATTTTCTTCAAAATACATATCTATTGTCATTATGCTACAAAAAAAAAAAAAAAATTGTGAAGTACACGTAAGTTGTGTTACTAAGGTAGGAGTAATAATTTAAAAAGGCACACACTGATTCACATAAATAAATTTGTTTTGGGAATAATTATAAGTTCTGTAGTGAATGGTTACTTTTGGGGAGAGGGAAAAATTTCAACTCATTAATTACACACGAAGAATATTTTTTGCAGACTCTATTTTGAAATCTACCTTGCTTTGATTAGTGAGAATAGGAGGAGGAGTTAATTAAGCAGCCACGCCACTAAAAAAATAGGTGCAGATAAATTTGTCAAATTCTAGAATGTACTACTAGTACATTGTTACCCCCCTACAAAGTTCTCTTCAACCATCAACAAATTGTGAAAATCGAAGAAAAATCAGAGAGATGATTATAATTATAACATTATGAATTTTAATATTTTCTGAGCCTTTTGTCCTAAAATGATTTTGTAGTTTAAATTTGTATTTTTTTAGTTACTAAAAGTTAAAAATTTAAAACGGACATTTATTTTAGAAAAAATACTCCCTCCATTCCATTATAAGTGTTGTTTTAGCAAAATAGAGAAATTCTAAAATAAGTGTCGTTCTCACGTTTTAATGCATTTTTTGTCAAAAATTTTCAAAATTACCCTCAAAAGAGTTGATGCTATTGGTGGACAATTTCATAATGGGATTGGTTGAGAATATTCAAGTAATTTTATTATCCTATTTAAGAGTTTCTTAAACTATGTGCAAAGTGTAGGACGACACTTATTTTGGAGTGGAGAGAGTAACAAAGATACATTTCCATTCACAAATTAAAACACATTTTTTTCACCTACGAATATATATTAGTATTTTCAAATGTGCTATAAGGATAACCTAACTAATGATAACATGTAATAATCTAATTATAATCAACAATTAAAAAATAGGCTGGTATATATATATATATACATTTATTTAAGTATTGTATGGTACCTTGAATTCAAACACAACATTTTTTGTATTTGGTTATTAAGACTTAAAAAGGGTAAACTAATTGGCAGTTGTTGTTTACCTGATGAGTAAAAGGAATAAAAACACAAAGAAGAGAAAAAGGTTTGATATATATTTGAAAACAGCGCCAATAACTTTTGTTCCAGTTTAGGAGAAAAATGAATAGTCTCCCAGACTTAGCTAGGGTTTTAGCTTTGGGGGAAAACAAATTTTGAATTCTAAAAGCTTCTATCCATTCGCTCTCTGGAATTACTCCATGGATCTTCGTCCTCGACACAGAACTACCTTTTCTGGTTTTACCAGTGCCGAGGTTTAGGTTTTTCCCCCATTTTTATTTCCTGATTGTTTTTTTTTTTTTTTTTTTTGGTGCAATTTTTCCTTTTGGGGGGCAGGGGATGGGAAGAGTTCCATTATTTTTTAATAAGCATCTGGAATTGGATAACAGAGGCAGGATGATTGTTGAATTGAATGGAGTTCTTGTTTGTTTCATCTCCAGTAGCCTTCAGGTCCTTTGAGAAAGATTTCAAACAGAACTTAACAGTGCTATAGAATTGCCTGCCTTTTCTTTTTTTTGTTTTCCCTGTATATATATATTTCAGTCTACATAGTTTGTTAATCTTTCCCTAGATACATTGTACGCTTATAAGGCTTGATTTTATCCATTTGTGTGCGTATTCTTCGGAATACTAGTTATTTCAATGCTGCAAGGAATTCACCTGGTGCTGAATTGTCTATGGAGTAGTTATTGACTCCTAAAATGTGTCATGTGCTGTACAATTTGAGGTTACTAATTCACTGCAGCTAAATAAATTTGTGATCTTTATCGGTATTAACAAAAACAATCCCTAATTTTAAGGTTGTTCTGATTTTTTATCAATGTGTGTAATCAAATGACAGGGATGACAACAGCATAAAGAAACCGATTTCTTGTAAAAGTAATGCAGCGAATGTGTTCAGTTCTTAAGCTCCATATGTAGGAATATATAGTTACTGAGTAGGTTGTTTATCATTCATTCTTCAGGAATATGGGAAGGGTATACAATTGATTTTTTAATTTGTTTCTGGTTGAACCATGAGTTTCAGGTTACGTTTAATTCTCACTGAAAGATCATTTGATATGTACACATAGAAGGCTTAATCATGAAAACTGTAATTATTTTTCACGCTTAGTGGGCATCATGTCTCATCTTAGTCAGTTATTTTTGTAATCAAAATGTTTGCAAACCTGTTTCACCAAAAAACTTCTGTTCAAAGTTACCATTATATTAAATTCCCTATGTTGAATGCTTGGACAATATTTTGGTGAATCATCAATTTGAAGTGCATTTCTTGAATTACCGACAGTAGCGACATTCATTCTCTGATATATACTTAACTAGATTGAGAAAATGGAGCATTTGCTTAGAGATGGAAGGGAGCAGTTTTTGGATCCAGAGTTCTGTAAGAAGCTGGCAAGAGCTTTTAAGTATGCCACGACTCTTTTGTTACTTTAGTTGACATGGTGATAGTGATGCAAATGCTTTGTGAATATTAACTTCCACCTAATACTAAAATTGCAGTTCTTCTAAAGGTCGCACTGGAAAACCAGCTGTGAAGTGGACAGAGGTAGTCCCTTACACCTTCTTCTAAGTTTTACAACCTGCTCTCTGCCATTTGAACTTATTTCAAAGCCACTTTTTAATGATGGGGCATTTGGTAGGTCCAAAATTGGTTCCAAAATAACCAGCAACAGCAAACGGACCTCCCTAAAGATGCTCCAGCCGAACCTGTGACAAAAGGACCTCCTGTTTCAGAGGCTGTTGAGGATTCAAAAATGCCAAAAGGTACGCTTTTAGAATCAAATGCCCTGCGCTGATTTATCTTGTATTCCTTAGCTTTTGAATGTTCTCTGGAAGCAGATAGTTGCATGCAAGATTGGAATAATGTAAAACTGTATACATACTGTTGCATATTATTTATTCTAAGGTTTTCTGAGTGATGCATTATTTGGGATTAATTTTTATGCATTTTGGAAAATTACTTTGAGAAAGCTAATGTTTTACATAATGGTAGTGATTTTTGAAAGTATATTGAATTTTCGTAGTATTGTCACAGCAGATAAAAAGGATTCAGATCGCAGAAAGCTGGAATTCGAGGCACAATCAGCTTCAGACGGAGCATGGTAATCTGGTCTTTTAGTAGAGGTTTTTGTCCCTTTTTTTGTCTCTTTATTTTGTTTCTTTATAATTAGGAATGCAGCCTGTCAATCTTTAATAATCAAAAAGGTGGTTTGTTACCTTGTATTCATTGACTGGATGGACAGATACTGTTCGTATACTAAGGCACTTCCCAATTGGATATCAGAAGTTTTTGATTGCTGCCTTTAATTGTGTTATTATGCATATGGTGAAGAATGTTGCAGAAAATTGTAATGCTATTGTGTTGTGCACCTGAGTATAGTGGATAAGTTGACTATTGAGTACATTATCTAAATGTTTGTAAGGTTTCGCACTGTTGACTTCTCTACGTATAAATCTCGTGCAATAGTCATTAGGTGAACTTCAAAGTTGACTATTGAGCAACTGAGTATAGTGGATAAGTTGACTATTGAGTATATTATCTAAATGTTTTATTAGGAAAGACTGTTCTGTATGCAAATTTATGATTGCTGAAGCTATGCTTTCGGCACTATTTACATTTTCATGAAATGCTAGTTCCATCTGCATGGTAGAGTTGAAGTGCAAGGTGTATTTTCATCTAAGATTTGCTTTACCTTTAACCTTCTATAGGTATGACATCGAGGAGTTTATGGGACATAGATTTCTGGATTCAGGAGATGCAGTAAGTACCTAAAGAAAATCTCATCCTCCCACAACCTTGATATTAAGTGAATATTTTTGCCATGTAGTTTGCTGCTATGGGCGATTTTCTGTTTGGTGACACCACATATTTTATAGGAGTTTTAGCTTTTCACAGCCTTAATGCAACCATTTGGCTATGATGCTCCACATTATTTCTGCCACCAAAGTGATAAGTTAGAATCTCTGAAAGATTTGACCATTCTTCTCATGTTTGATGGCTTATAATTCATGCAGGAAGTTCGTGTTAGATATGTTGGATTTGGACCTGATGAGGATGAATGGGTAAATGTGATGAAAGCAGTCCGTATACGGTCTATTACTTTGGAAGATTCTGAATGTCACAAAGTTAAGGTTGGAGATATTGCACTGTGTTTCCAGGTACCATTACTTATTTCTCTTCTGTGTTGGTGATGGAGCTGGGTAGAGAGTAAGAGCAAGATAACTTTTTACCATACTCTTAAGGTTAAATGGGAGCAGATTATAGTGTATTCTGAACTCATTATTTACTGAGTGAATCCTTGGGGAAGAAGCTTATATGCTACTCGTCATTAAGGGTAGGTGTGAGAGGGAGGAGAAACAACTTTTGCATCTCTTGCTCCAGTCAAACCAATCTGTGGACACACATTTACGCTTATTACTTTGTCTTCTAATTTCCATCAGGAGCGAAAAGATATAGCGAGATATTTTGAAGCTGAGATCATAGAGATTCAGAGAAGGGTACATGACATGAGAGGTTGTAGATGTCTTTTCACAATCCGATACACTCATGATAACATGGAGGTACTTATATACTGTCTGCCACAATTGGTGAATAGTCATTTTGTTGTTTGTGGGTTACCTTTACATCTACATGCCATTGTTGGTTCACTCAGCTCACTGCTGCTGTGATTTCATTTCATGTTGCAGGAAAAAGTCCGATTGAGGAGATTGTGTTTTCGGCCAAATATATTAGCAGGATCTCAAGAAACAGTCAAAAAGTAGGTTGTTAGTGATGTGATATACGTGTTAACGTCATTGATGAAGGGAGATGCCTTAGCTTTTGGTGAAT
This sequence comes from Oldenlandia corymbosa var. corymbosa, assembly GCA_949775105.1. Lineage (NCBI taxonomy): Eukaryota > Viridiplantae > Streptophyta > Magnoliopsida > Gentianales > Rubiaceae > Oldenlandia > Oldenlandia corymbosa. Next base: position 5,256,592 of record OX459119.1, on the reverse strand, counting down.
CCAAACGACTTCCCCTCCCTCCAATTTTGTCAGGCTGCTGTATAGTATACTAAGTAGACTCTGCAGACGGCAATATGATTCATGGACGATAGGTGTCTGTCTTACCTAACAGACTAATCCGTGAGAGGCTGAAATTTTTATGTAAAGCATTTGCGTTTGCTGTGTATTTGTCAAAGGACAATAACGTCACAGCAGTGTTATGTAAGCGAATTTGTCATGATATATATATATATATATATTTATATATTTTTTATATTTTGCAGTCTCATAACGGGGAGTAGCATCAAGAAAAATTTGTTTTGCGGGGTGTCAGTTTCTCAACAGGACAGGAAGCACATGAAATTGACTAGGAAGCCATTAACTGTAAACAAAAGGTCTATAGGTTTCCCAACGAGCAAAACAAACAAGAATGGCTTTCTTTTTTATTAAGTTTGGCACAAGAATTCAATCAAGTGCCAGACAAGGCGAGCAAAAATTAGGATCTCTTCAGCAGATGAATTGCAGACAGACAAATCAGAATCTAATTCTAAAATAATACCACGCAGCAAACTCAGCGAGAGAAACTTCGTGTATGAATTTAACAACCTCAGATCCATTCTCATGATCAACAGGTGTCCAAAATCTCAAGGAAAGAAATCTATCTAGCAATATTTAGACATCTTGGTTACTACTAATAGCCAGTCCTACAAGGCCATAAATAGCACATTTGGTAGAATGTGGCTGATGATTATTTGTTCCGAGACTACTATACATACATTCACCACAACCTAAACTACCCAATGTTGAACATGTTAATTTCTGAAAAACACTTCATCCACTTGACAAAAAGTTCGACCATCAACCTCGGTCCTTGTGGCTGGACTCCTGAACATGTTACAAAACCCTAGAGGATGGTGAGTCGCCCAGTCAGAACAGAACACAGCGGCTTTTGATCTACTTTTCATTAGGCTTACAGGCCAGAGTAATTACACCACCCACCTGCAATCGATTCCATCATAAACTTGTGATGCTTCAGGAAACAGTTCGCCCATAACAAACAGATGCTATGTAAAGGTTTTTAGCCCATTTTTCCTGCGAAGAGAACAAAGTAATGGTTAGTACCGACAGATTATAAAGCTGGAATACTTAAAGAAGGGGATAAACAAAGAAACCTTCACATGATTGCTTGGAAAAGCTGAAGTCCTGAGTGTCTCTTGTGTCTCGTCAGAGGGCTTTCTTCTAGGAACACTAAGAACAAAAGCAGCTTGATCCCACGTAGCAGCAGTAGCTGTGATGCGATACCCAGAATCCCATCTCCGGTGAATACCTTCACTGGGGTACAAAAAGTCTAGTTCCACAACCTGAAACAAAATAAAGCACAATTCAGAATACTGAAGTGGACATTAAAAGTTAGAGGTTCACAAGGACCAGAGCTCCCAAAAACCTGATCAGAAAATCCAGCACCACGGGACATAACAATTGCCCATCTAGTTCCCGCAGTTGCCATTGCTGTGACATAGAATCCCTCCCTCCATTTCTTGTTAATCCATTTGAAAGGGAATGATTCACTGACTTTATAAGACTGCTGCAGATACTGAGTACCTGAGTTCAAAAGAAACAAAGCACAGAGATAAGAATATTACAACTAACTCCGGATGCCATCTTGAATTCAGAAGGGGGGAAAAGAAACACAGAAATTGTACTAACCTTTTGACATGACAACCAGGGAGCTCCCATTATTTGCCCCTGCTATGGCACTAATGTAAAAATTCTTCTCCCATTGTTCCATAATCCATTCCTTACAAAAGCGAAAAACAGGAAGCATAAGTTTTATCGAAATAAAAACCAAAGAACACATTTTAAACATGAACAGTTCGATTGTTCCAATCTTAAAAGGTACACCAACATACCTTGTGAAGGAAAAAAGGTGATAGTTCATAAACTTGAGCAGTAAACCCAGTGCCTGCATCCATTATCAAAGCCCACAAATTTGAGCAAGAGGCCACACTACTGATAAATAGACCATCCTCATTTCCTTTATCAATATGTTGAGAAAGTCTCATGTCCGCAACATTATAATGATACCTACCACAAATCAAAACACCAGGTCATTCTAACTTTATCACTCAAGATTGAACCCTGAGAGAATGATTGCTATAACCAAATACCGTTGCTTCATAGGGCGACGAGCGTTGTAAACACTAATCCATTGTGTCGCAGGCATTCCCATTCGGACTTTCTTCTTTGGTTGTTCATCATCATCATCTTCAATAGTCAAACGCCCTCTCTTATGTCCAACTTGGAATATAAGCTTCACAAAATGAAAAGAAATGTTAGGAACAACCAATGACTCTCTTACTTGTTGCATTAAAGAAAGTTCCAAAATATTTTAAAAACACCTTTTGAGCACCATCAGTATTGATAGGCCTAATGTCGGGATTGGGGCCCACTATACCATCAAACAATGATATGTACTTTGCATAGTTTGGCTCCTCATCAAACTTCAAGTTCACCACATACTCCACAAATTGCCGGAACGGTGAAGGACAGAAACAACACAGTGTATCCGGAGAAGTTGCCATCTTCTTTTTGCATACGAGGAAGCCTTTATTCTCGCCCTATATAATGATCATGTAAGCATCACATACAAATAGAGATTCCTAATAACAATTATCAAATAAGCGTAGCAACAACTAACCTGGTATCCTTGCCAGGGCAGCCGACCACGAAGAAGAAAGATGAGGGTGTATGCAAGTGACTCAAGATCATCGCGGCGACTCCCAGTCCTTCCAAGATGCGCATGAACACTAGCATATCGCACTGTTCCCCTGCAAATTCACAGTTGTCATTGTAATGCCAAAAATTTATGAATGCAGGCTCAGAATGGGACAGAATAAAAAGTTGCGGAAGATACCTAAAAACATCTGGTCTCTGATCATAATCAACATGTAGGCCAGTTGAACTATCACGCCATCGAGTAGCTGAAATGCAAAAGGAATCCAAAGGGAAAATTAAAGCTTGATACTTGCCTACATAAAGAGGGTCACAATGAAATGTTGGTATAAGGCATAAGATATTTACCAAGTCCCAAATCAACAAGAAACAACTTCTTCTCGTCAGGTGTGCCCGGCGGACCAAGCAAAAAGTTTTCTGGTTTGACATCTCCATGGACGTATCTGCAAATTCAAAAATTAAATATAGGCACACTAAGTCAACATGGTATCAGACATTTTCTGGCCGATGAAAATCAAGCTGCTCAGATCTTACTTCACTTCAGCCAGATATTAATTGGCACCAACTTAATATTATCATCAAAAGAAACAAATAAAACAAACAGCATGCACCAAGCCAACATTAGAAACACATTCTATAAAACATAATAAAGGTTAAAAATAAAATGCTCCCATCCCCTGCCAGTGAAGCTTTAGAAGCCATCATACTAGACTACATCTGAAAAACACCAACACTAAACGCAAAATTCTACTTCGAGCATTTGACAAATAAAATACAAGAAAATTACCCTCTCGAGTGTAACTTCTCAAGTATGGAGATAGCTTCAATGGCAATACAAGCAACCATCTCAATAGACATCCTGCAATGACAACAAAATGTGTTTATACAATAGCCAAGTCAAAGAAAATAAGCACAAAGAACGTAAACATTGTAAGAAATTCAGGTAAACAAATAACCACTAACGTGTGAGAATTGTTGTTCCAGACATCCCATAAACTCGGACCAAGCATATCCATAACCTGGCAAAATGAAAAGTTGTGAGTAAACTCAAGAGCAGGAAGTGTAAAACTGTGACAACAAATGTATCACCGAACAACATACCATAATATAATAGTCATTTTGCCTTCCCTTGTAATGCACACGTGGTATGCCATGACTACCACCTAAGGCACTGAAGTATAGGAAAACAAATAAATTCATCAACATTTGAACTATTATATCAAAAGAAATAAAATAACTATAAATATAAGCAAAAAATACTCACTTGTAGACTTGCCATTCATACGGTGGTCCATAGTTGCAACCTTTGCTGCTTCTATGCTCAAATTTCAACGCCACCTGAAAACAGAGGTTCAACGATCAGCTTCCAAGCATGAGAACTAGGAATCACAATGCAGCAATCAGGCAGAGATTACTAGATACTATACCTCAACGGCATTAGGCCCGGTTCTCTCTAGCGGGTTTGGTGGATTAATACGCCGACCAACATACACCTGTCCAAACCCTCCTTTGCCTAGTTTCCTATCAATTCTATAAGCTGGTGAGCCAGTGACCTGGACCTGTAAATGCCAAAAAAAAAAAAACAATTCTTTATAGCTCAGTTTGATTACTAGTTCACAAATAATGTAAACTAAAAGATACAAAACACAAGATAAATGCACAAACAATTCTTTATACCAAAACAATACAACTAAAAGACACAAAACACAAGATAAATGCATAACTTTTAATAACAGAATATCCACGATTCAACCAATATACCGGGCAGCTAATGCCTCTTAGTTAGTCAGGTCAACAGACCATCATTTAGACCAAGCCTACTGAGACCGGCATCAACCACAGAGAAAAATAAAGATAGCACAATGAAGATTCTATCTAATCTCACACAATCACCCACATGAAAATCCGCACACACCAAATTCTCCTCTGCAGTGGAAACCAAGCAAATTAAAGTTATAATTAACAAAACAAATGGTCAAGTTTATCCAACCATGGGAGTACAACCAACACTGATACAGCACAAAGAACACCAACATAAAGTGGAAAGCAGCATCAGAATGCCAAAAAAATGTAACCTTTTCGGGAAGGGGAGCAGTGCTGCCTTCGTCCTCAGCTCCCAAACCCTTGTCACCACTGCGGCCTCCGCTGTCATACTCATCCATTATTTCTTTTTCCCCAACCTCTTCCTGTAAGTTCAAATTAACTCCCTCTCTGTTCTCGTCGGCTCCTTGTCGTTCACCAGAGGACGCTGTTTCCTTCACAGCATTCTCATCCCCTTGGTTACCCTCCACAAACTGTTCCACTCCCAGAGGCTGCTCCTCCGCCTCCTCTTCCCTCCTGGAATTAGTGGTATTATTATTATTAGTTCTCCCTCCGGCACGTTTCTGTCGAGTATTCCTGACGGCTCGCTTCGCCGGCGCGGCGGTTCTCTTGTTAGACTTCCGGACGGTCTTGTTCCTCTGCTGCTCCGGCGCAGAAGGTTCGGACTTGTTGTTGTTGACGACGGCAGTACTACGGCGGCCTCTTCTCACTCCGCTACGCAGTTGAGGCATAGCGATCGTCCATCAATTCTTCTTCTTCTGCTTGCTCCAATTACCTAATCCGACCTTCATCAATCTCTGTATCAATTTTATCCTTAACCTAGAAATCAGCTAGGGCACAGAACTGAAACAATAAAAAACGAAAAAAGCTCGCTGCGTATAAAATCGAATCGAGTTGATCGGCAGCAAATCGGAATTGGATGAGAATGAAATTAGGGTTACAAGATTGGGGAGAGATCTGAAGTGAAAAATAATCAGACGAATGAATGAAAGCCGATGGGGAAATTAAAAAAAAAAAATTGATAAATAAAAAAAAAGAAAATTGAGTTAGTATTACTTTACTGAAGAGAAGAAGGAGAAGAAGTGACAAATTGGGAAGCTTTTTGGTAATTTTACGTAGGCGTACGTTTAATTTTGTTAAAAGGGAGTAATGAGTGGTCGACGTGGGGGGTTATGATTGGGTGAGAGTAGAGGAGATCTTGGTTTTACGGTTTTTTGGGCTCAAGAGCGTCATTTAGAGTGAGAATAAAAAAGAGTGTTAGTATATCCTTTTACCCTATTAAAGCAGAAAACAGGATGCTGATGTGGCAATTTCTTATTAAAAGATTTTGGCTCCAAATGCACCATATTGCATAAACCATTCTGCCACGTGTCACCTCCTTTTAAAAACAAAAAATATATTTACAATATTAACAAAGAGATCAGATGGCCATGTTCATTCAAATTTTGAATTTGACAGTGAATGGAACTTTCCTTCTCCACTTACTTAGGACTTTCTAAAAAATTAATTTTCGATCAATCAATTATCTTCATCAAAAACTAAATTCATTCCGAATCAGTTTTGATTATTTACATATTAATTTATTAGGTGGGAGGACGCCCCGGGCATTTGCCCGGGACAAGCATCTAGTATGTAATTATATGGAAATCGAGGAGTTTAGGGCCAAATGGGAGAAGGTGACAGGTCATGTTTGAGGATAAGTGGATTCTTTGGGGCCGTGGATTTGGTTTTTTCTTTTCTTTTTTATTTACTTTTTTTTTTAAGATTGGGGGGGGAAGAAGAAGGAGCTAGGCCATGGTAGGGTAACATGGGGTGCGGGTGTGTGGGGAAAATATTCTAGAATTTATTGTCATATGGTAGTAGTAAAAAGTTGTTTTGTGTGAATATAGTGACGCAAGAGGAGAGAACTCAAAATATGTTTGCGTACGTTATATGTGTACAATATGATCGATGATTAAAACATGACGCATTTTGTATTGAAACATACATTTTGTGTGCGATTGTATGATCAAAAAAATAACTCTTTGCTTGATAACCAAGTGATTTCGCCACAATTATTGTTTCATATATAATCCATCTATTCTATTCTGAAATAAGGGGAAAAAAACTGATTTTTTTACTATTTTATAAAACGATCACTTTTCACTTTTTATTTAATTTTTTATGTTTTCTATTTCTTTTTACTATTTTTCATAACCACAAAAATATATTATACGATCTTTTGAAAAAATAATTTATTTTTAAACACTACTGTACAAATTTATAGATATACATATTTATAATTCATGGTTGATTTATATAAACATATTATTTTTTTATTAATATGGCTAGACAATAATGATATTATTTTTTTAAATCCGTTTTTTTTCAATTTAAAGAATAAATTTTTTTTGGACTAAAACTAATTTTTTACAAAAAATTAAAACATTTTAGCATAGATTAAAAAATAACATGTTAGTATATTTTAATTTATTACAAATTAACTAGACAGACTATAGATTGTATTATCCAATTAAAAAAATAATTAAACTAAAAATTATCTAATAATATATCCTATATTTTAGTTTAATTAGGATGTTGAGTTTCATGAGACTATATATAAGATTAATTCTCACCAAATGATTTCTAACCGAGAGAGTATTTTTATTCACATTTAAACGGGGTTCACTAAAGGTGAGAGGGTTGAGTTGGATGCTTAGGTGATTTGAGATATGAGATGATTATTACTGTGTTCGAGATCTCGATTCTCACTGGGGTCATCCAAATTTTTTTTTTAAAGGTGGAGTTGAGCATTGGAGTAGATTTTTTTATTTTTTAAAAAAAGATTTCCTGCTAAAGTTAGATATATTAATATCTCAAAAAATGTTAAACCCTCGCAATGATAAATATACATATTAAAATATTTTGTAACATTTTTGCAAATGCCACGACACTATATTCTTGTGTTAGGCCAATAGAAATGAAATAGGTTTTTTTTTTTTTAGCTTTCTGTTAGTACTTGGCCTTTTAAAAAAATTTATATTTTAATTTTAATTATTTTTTAATCTTATAATATAATCTAAAGTCTATCGAATTAAATTTTAATTCATTAAAGTATACCAATAAATTATTTTTTAATCTATGCTAATTTTTTAATTTTTTTCATGTAAAATTAATTTTAGTTAAATAGTCTTATTATTTAGATTGAAAAAAATGAATTAAAAATAGTATCATTACTGTTATACCATATTATTAAAAAAGTAATATGCTTATGTAAATTAAACATGACTTACAAATATGTAATTATAAATTTTTACATTAGAGTTTAAAAATAAATAAGTTTTTTGAAAGATCATATAGTATATTTTTATAGTTATGAGAAATAGTAAAAGGAAATGAAAAACATGAAAAATTAAATAAAAACTGAAAATAGACTGTTTTGTTATTTTTACAAATTTTTTGTGTCATTTTTATAATTTTAAAACTATTAGGGTATTTTGTAATTAAAACAAACATAATTCTGTTAATTAAGATGGAAATTAGCTAATTAGACAAAATCGGGTAACGGTTGGATAGCGTAGGATAATATTGGCTAACCGAAAAAAAAAATATAGTAGAATTGACAACGTATGTAAAGTTTTGGGTAGATCGGCTAACTTTTTCCTGAAATAAGTATCGTTTTTTTATTTCAATGCACTTTTTATCCGAAAGTTGCAAGAATTCTTCCAAAGAATACTACTACCTCCATTCCGATTTATAAGAGGTTTTAGACATACTTTCTTCATTTCTTTTTATAAGAAGTTTTATATTTTCAAAAAAGTAATTAATGACTTTTTTCCTTTCTTTGCCCTCACAACTTACCATTCCAAATATATATATATATATATATATATATATATATTGGTTAAGACCAATCCAAATATTAATTCAACTACTTCATTAATGTTATGAAGGACAATTTGGAAAATCTACAATAATTTTGAGACAAAGAACTAAATTTTGTTAGTTTTATTAGTTTGTGTAAAATTAGTTAACTTCATCTTATAAATAGAAATGAGTAGTACTAATAACAAACACTTGATTTAGTATGGAGGGAGACAGGGAGTACCTCTAACAAATCAGAGATCCAAGTATATAGAAGAAATAATGTTCCTATAATTACCATGTTCTTTATACATGAAGCCTGATTATTAGTCTTATATTAACTGTCCTAATTGTTGGAGTTATATAGACTTCAACCACTTATGGCCAGACCCTGTACTCTTATTTTTCTTCACACTTTGTGGCACTTAATAAAAAGTGATTTATAAAAGTTTTGAAACAATATGTTGGACTTATAACAAATTTATAATTAGCGCCAAATGATAAACAAGAACATAATTTAACAAACAGTGACGCAACAGTTCATAAATGAAAACCCAAAAGAAAACAATGAAAGTAAATTAATCCAAACATATTTGTTATTAGGCCCAAGTATTTCTTGAATAATTAGCCCAGTCGCTTAAGTGGTCCATCTGTCACGCCAAACCACATCATCTAGAATTTTTTATTCATTGTCTCTCTTTAGGACTCAAAGCCCAAGTTCGTTTACCCAAATTAGGCCTAATTAATGCTCCGGGGTTACATGTTTTGTCAATACCCCGGCTGAAACACTAGAAAAGTTAGTTATAGATTGGCCTAACTCAACTCTAGCTCAATGAGTGACTTTTGTAATCTAAGTTTCGGCTTCTTGGGTATATTAAAAAAAAGAAAAGAAAAAAGCCCAAATTTGTTGCGTCTTTTGACTTTTTTTTTTTGCAACTATTGTTTTTTGACCTTTTCCTTAACTCTAGCCCAACCATTTGAAAATTTCCAAGCATTTCGTCCAAAGATTATGCTCTTGTTTTACTCCCCTGAAATGTTTTTGTTTAATCTTTTCACCAAATACTAACAGTAGAGGAAAATTTGTGATATAGAACATTAATCTAGGTACTGAAATCATTTTTTATTTGACACTACTCATATCACATGTAATTTCGAAAGCTATAATAATCTCTTGATGAAAAGAAGACGTGTTATACGGGATGACTAATGTCAAAGTTGTATGATTTAAATTTGGAATTATGACTCTTCTGTCATAGCAGAAAAAGGAGGAGGATAAACATAACGAGGTACATAACTTCTAACCAATATGTAAAGATTAGAAGTTGGTAATTTTTGTTTCAAGAATAAATAAAAAAAAAGTGGCAAACAAACAATAGTTGTTACAGAGGAATTGATTTGTTGAAATTAAAATGTGCATGGAGAAATAAATTTTGTGATATGTTTCTTGGTATTGTTAAACGTCACTCATTACATTTATTGGATTCATTATACGTACGAGTTAAATCGTGATTACAATGTGGCATGCAACAATTAATTTTAATATAGTCTATCAAATGTCTACCTTCTTTGTATATTATTATGTAAAAAAAAAGAAAGCATCCTTAACAAAATAATACTAATCTCTCTCTCTGTGCCATGTCACTCCATCATTTAATGATAATATTTTAATATAAAATCACAAATTTGTAGATAAGACTAAATTACTTAAACAACAAAACAAAATGAAAAAAAAGGTAAAATTAACGACAGCTAATATTATGATTACAAAATCAGATTTTATTAAAACTAATTTACCCCAAGCATTAGACAAACATTTTAAATACCAGCACAAATGCAACTAGGATAACAAGGATAATGATTAGTATGTGTTAAATCAAGGAATTTATTAGGTTTGTAGTTCTTAATGATTTTTTTATAATTAATTTATTCACAACCGGTTATTGCGAAGTATAATTAAAAAAATCCTAATAGAAAATTCTCTATATATATCTCTATCTCTATAGGGTAATTTAGAAAATTAGATAGTTAAATACACACAATTACTACCACAATAAATTTCAGCTAGCATTGTCAATGTTTCATCATTGAGAACCAAAATTAATGAAGGCAGCGGCACGTGAAGGAATTCATTAAGCTAAACATTCAACAACCCTTCAAATTATCAGACCGGAAATAGTATTCGAATTTCTCGACATTTTTCTTTGAGATTACAACTTAAACGATTTAAAAACAGTATTAAAGTTTAGTAGTGGAGTAGTCCGGATTAATCAATATACTCTTTTTGTTTCTAGGTTTCCATCCTCCGTCAAATTGAATCAGTATTACATTTAAGAGAAAAACTTGTGATTAATCATCAACCAAAAAAAGGAAAAAACTATAACATTCACGTTGAATCGTTGATTAATCAAGCAAAAAAAGATGAATATAACAACGTGCCCAACACGATTGATTTTTCACTAGGTACAAAAACTTGAATATATATTAATTCGATTGTGGAAAAAGCCTCACTTTGAACTATAAAGGTTAATCTCGTTCCTTGAGTCTTTTGTTATTATGATTACAATCATTATTATGAGTCGCTAATCATTAATAAATTCAGTTTCATTTTCGTTATACGAAAGAATAAGTATTAAATTTAAATATAATTAAATGATAAATTTCAATCGGACACATGGCATGATATAGTAATAAAAATGATAAAAAATTAGATAGTCAAGTACACATGTGTCGCAACCACATCACTCCATCAATTAATAGCAATTTCTTAATGTAAAATTATAAATTTATAGATAAAACTAAATTAATTAAGAGATTACCCTTAACAGTATATTTAAAATGTAAAAAAAAGAAAGGTGAAAAAAAAACTTCAAACTATTAAATCCGAAGACAACCAACTAAAAAAAAATCAATTTGATATAAAAAAAATCCAACTATCATGATGAGAAAAATCAATTCACCCATCAATATTGATTTTATGGCTATGTGTTAAACTGTTTTAACCATTAATTAGATTTTTTTTATTGGTTAGTATATTGGTTTTTATCTTAGCTATGCTGCTTCAATAGTAAATTCTTTTAATATTAATATCTTTTTTGCCCCTTAACGGGCAATGCTAATAAATAATTACTATTGATTACGTTGTATGAAAACTACAAAAGGAAAAAAAAGTAAAATAGTAATAAAACTAATAATCTAATTATATATTAATCAGCCAAAATTTTAACAATATAATAATAATTATATTATGTATAATATAATATTTTATAAAATAATACAATAAATGATTAATAATAAATTAAAATAATAATATAATATATTCATTATACTTTTTCCTTATATTATAATGGTAGAAACTGTTCACATAATGATGATAAAATAACGTAGAGATTAATAGGGAGAAAGTTTTCTAAAATAAGAAAAAGAATAAAGTTATTTGTGAGAAACAAACAATAAAATAAAAACATATTGAGAAATTAAAAATAATTATATGGCCGAACAAATTATGTAGAAAATAAGAAAATATGAAAAAAAATTAATATAATAGTAAAAAATAAAATAATCATTAAAATTTGTCAAGAAATGAAGCATTAAAAAGAGGTCATCAAATTTAGGAAAAGAAAAAGTCAAGACTATGCAACCAGGTAAAAAAAAATGAAGCAAACACTATATCATGGGAGAGTATATGAACACAATTCTAAAAAAAAAGTTACAAAAGGTATATAGAAAGATGGAACATAAAGATAAGTTTATGGAAAGAAATAATAAAAAATTTTAGAGGGAGAGTTTAATAGATATGATATGGTCACACGAGTAGAAATATTTACAGAGATCATTATGAAAAATTAAGAAAATATTTTTAAAAAATATAAAGCCATAAATCAAACGAATCGAAAAAAATGGATAACAAATTATGTTGAATAATTTCGAATATTGAAAATTTTCTAAATGTACTTGATATAACAAACCACAATAGCATTAAAAATTACAAAATTTCAATTAATATCATTAATATTATTCTTTTTATATATATCATTCTGTTAAAAATGTCATATAATCGTTGAATCATTAAATTTATATATATTTTGAACAACCTTCACAACGTGCGGATAAAAACACTAGTAATAATAATAACACCCAATTTTTGCTGTCCACATTGTAGCTCCACGCGGAAATACACGTGAATCGTGAATCATGACTCATGAATGATGAAAGCATTAACCACCACCTGGATGGTTAGTGATGATAATATTACATAAGTAATTAATTATTCTGATTCATTTATTGCAGTGCATTTAAATTTCCTCCAACTTTTTTCCGATTTAAAAATATTTTGGTCAACCTCCTGATTAATTACACTCCCGGGAATAAGAGGGTAGAATCTTGGATGAATGGTGCACTCATCTTAATCTTCATTTTGCTCAATATATGAATTATTACTGTAATCATAGGCCACTTAATCTTTGTCAATGGAGCGAGAAATTTCAAAGCAGCCGATGAAGTGGGAAGCCACGGTTTCAGCTCAATTAAAACAAGCAAGTGCAGATCAAATATGGCCGCTGCTGAAAGATTTCTTCGGCATTTACAAGTATTTTCCATCCCTTTCTACTTCCTACGGCGTCCATGGAAACAACGGCGAGATGGGTTCAATCCGGTACTGTGAAGGTTCCCGGATTCCGGCCAAAGAAAGCAGAGAAAAAAATGACGGTGGCCGGAAGAAATTGGAGCCAACTCCGGTGAGTTGGTCTAAAGAGAAGTTGATCGATATTGACCCGATTCGGATGTCACTTAGTTATGAAATGGTGGATAGCAATCTTGGGTTTACTTCATATGTTTCAACAATTAGGATCCATCAGGATGAATCTATTAAGAACAACAACATTGGATGTGTTCTTCAATGGTCATTCTCAGTTGATCCAGTTGAAGGCTTGGAATTTGAAGATTTGGTTGATAAATATCGAGTTGGGCTGCAGAAAATGGCACGCAAATTGGAAGATTCATCTTCTTCTGGAAAAGTATTTGATTAGCTTAATTACCTAACCATCCTCTTTTTTTATTTTTTTTTTTAATTTTTTTTACAACAATTACTTTATTTGGTTTGTATGTTTCTTTTAGTAGTACTCCCCCAAACAATAGTACTCGATTTACCGCAATTTTATTTCTTTATTTATTTTTGTTATTAACATTTTCAAGCGATTTTTATTTCATTCTAAGGTCAGGATTTTTTTTTTCCGATTTATAAACCATAATAAACTAAAAATAATGAAAGCAATAAGTTAAGGCGTCATATAACCTTCGATTTTTTAATCTAAATAAGGCAACGATTATAAACAACCAATCGGATAAAAAAATATTGCCCAACAAAATTAAAAATCATCCGACGAATACGTCTAGCCGGTCGCATCATGTCTTTGGATCGACATGATCCAATGAATCAAAAAAGATAAACGAAAATGTTAGCGGGATGAGGGAGTATTTTATTGTACGTAGGCAACTAAAAGAAATTATTCGAGCATAATTTTTTAGAGCAATTTTCCAATGCACAAGTTAACAAAGCTTTTATTCAATCGGTTTTTATCATCAAAAGTCCAACAACAGGGCAACCACTAAAGACATATGTTACGTAATTAATTAATGAAATAATTATGTAAAAGAAAACTAGCAAGATTTTAATAAAGGGGCAAACTTAGATGTTTGTATAATCAATTTTGGCACAAGTTAATTGTTTCAATAACCGTGTACCAACAATTCTTTTATTCTAAAATGATTATTATATTTGTTGTACTAATATATAAAGATGCCAATTATTTTAGAACAGAATAAGGAGTACTATATATAACCCTTGGAGTCTAATAGATCCCATTGCTTTTAAGTTATCGTTAAGCATTTTTTTTTAAAAAAAATTTTTGGGGACCCAATCAATTCTTCAATGGGGCAAGAAATGTTGATGTTTTCCAAGTGGGAAGCCAGGGTCTCGGCCAAGGTAGCGAATGCAAGTGCTGATCAAATATGGCCATTGGTTAAAGATTTCTTTGGGATACACAAATACTTCCCAAATCTCCAAATCTCATATGGCATCGAAGGCAAAAATGGTGAGATTGGCTCAATCCGTTATTGTGAATCATGTGATTTGGTAAAATCAAGTGATGATGATGATGATGATGATGGGAAGAAGCAGCCTTTGGTGAATTGGGCTAAGGAGAGGATAATAGGAATTGACCCAAATGAAAAGTCTCTGACTTATGAATTAATTGATAGCAATATTGGGTTCAATTCTTATGTTTCAACCATGAAGGTGGCGACCATGAACAATTGTGCAAAAATCAGTGATGATGAATCTGTTGGATGTGTTCTTGAATGGTCATTTTCAGTTGATCCGGTGGAAGGCTTCAAATTTGAAGATTTAGTTACACAATATCGGTTGTGGCTGCAGAAAATGGCTCAAAACATGAAGGATTTGTCCCAGTAATATATATGCCATAAAATTACTCACTCCGTCTAAAAGAAATTTTGTTTCTTGCACGACAAAATATAAATTTTTCTTTTCTTCCGGAGGCGAAGAGGAATTATCTTCAGTTTAATTTTATTTTACTTTTTTCAATGTTTTTTTTTTTCTATTTCTAAGCTCTTTTGTGATCATGTTCGTAAATGTAGAATGTGCCTCCGTGCACATTTTCTTCTTCCTCCTTAATTTTAATTTTCCTTTAATCATGTGATGTACATTAGTACCATTTTGCTTCAACTTATTAATTAAACTACTAATGTGAAGCTTTGATTTCTACAAACTCAAAGCTCAAGTGTCGGAACCCAAATCCAATAGAGTATTCCATATACGATGTAGACAGGCAGCCGAATGGAACAAAAGATTATTACAAATATTTCTTTTATGGATGAAAACATACCTAATGAAATACAAAAAAAAAGAAGATTTTACAAGTTTATATCAAAGTTAATAAAATTGCATAATAATAGTAGTATTGAACTCTATGTTAAAATTACATAAGTGGAATGATATGACAATTGAATTGTACCGCGCCGACGGAGTCAAACGATTCATGTTAGCGGGCCAAATATATATATATATATATATATATATATATATATATATTTATATTAAAGTGGGACAAAAGGATATTACAAAATAGGAATAATTGATTTTTGGATTGACTAAGACGGAAGAAAAAAGTAACACAATATTTTTAGTAATTCGCTCAGTATCAAAATTCTTAGACATCAAAAAAAATAAATAATACTCCTCCGGTCCTATTATTAATTAACGACAAACTAAAACAACACTTAACCTTGATTTGTGCATGTACAGGAATGAGGAAATAGCAAACCAAAACCGGAGAAGTATCCATAACAGATCGGCAAGAACAAGATCTTTATTCCGGCGATAAAATCGACCAACTAACATACTCATACCTCTGAATGTGTTAGGGTTAATGATGATGAGTAATTCCGGCGAAAGTTCGTGGTGATGAATCTAGTCAACAAACGAATCAGTCTTCAATTGCGCTTAGAGAAGGACGAGGAATTTTAAGATTTGCTTCCTTTTTTTTTGTTTTGTTTTTGTTAATAAAAAGAACACACACACACACGCACAAGTTGGGCTGCGGAAAATGGCACGAGATCTGAACATTTTGTTAGACCAACAAGTCAGAAAAGAGTCCAATAACTTTGTGTTCTTCAACCATGCATCTACACATCCGCCGATAACTTTTGACTATATTTTGGTGGTGTCAATCAGTTTGGCTGCGGAAAATGTCACGCAAAACTTGTTCACTAAAAACTTACCGGTCATTTACTCTATCCAATTTGCTTATAAATAAGGACTTATTATTGTGCGTTCTATAGCTAACTAAAATTAAACCAAATAATTTCCTTCAATGGAGCAAGAAACGTTAATGATGAAGCCCAAATGGGAAGGCACCGTCTCAGCAAAGATAGAAGATGTTAACGCCGATCAGATTTGGATGTTGATCAAAGATTTCTTTGGGATATATAATTTCTTCCCCACACTTCAAGCTTCCTACGGCGTTCAAGGAAATAACGGCGAGGTTGGTTCCATCCGTTATTGTGAACTTTTGCCGTCATCACCACCACCAAGTGATGATGATGATAATGGGAATAAGCCGGAGGTGCATTACGTCAAGGAGAAGATAACCGCCATTGATCCAGATCAAAGGTCTCTTACCTTTGAGATCGTTGAAGGAAACATTGGGCTCTATTCATATGTTGCAACCCTAAAGGTGGTTGTTGATGATGATGATGGATGCGTTTTGGAATGGTCATTTTCATTTGATGAATAGGAAGGAGAAAAGTTTGAGGATTTTGTTAAGAAATATCAGATGTGGATTGAGATATGGACTCAGAACATGGAGGATTCCTTGGTGAAATGAAATGCATGCATGCATGCATTTCCTAGAGGTTAAAAAAAAAGTTTTGATTTTTATTGCCGGATCATATTCCCATAGTTTAAAATAATTCCATTTCTTGTGGGTTTTTTTTTTTTTTTGGATTTTCTTAGATTAATTATGCATATTGTGGTAGGTTGACCATGATTTGTAAATCTGGTCTGGTGTGACATTAGTCTAATTATCTAAATAAAAGGGGATTTTCCACCTCTTTCATTTACGTATTTTCACCGTTAATATAGTTGGCTGTCTGGGTTGATGGTATTTTGAAATTCCCATTGTGTGTTACATTATTTCATGGATTTGATCGTAATCACAAATGGCAATGACCCGCTCGATTAATTCCTCATTACTTATATACACATGTCGGCCATTAAGCAAGATTGTTTGACGAGAGTAAACAATTTGTTTGGCCAAACACAATATTTTTTTTTCTTGCACACAAATAAATTGTATGTTACGATCCTTTTAACAATCATTATTCTCAATACAATTTGAATTAGAAATGAAAATTCAAATTTAATAATTATTTTGGGACGTAGAAATATAATGAAAAGTGCGAGCATATTTTTTCTTTTTTCAATGTTTGCAATTTTATCCCTAAAAAATCGTTTCTAATGTGATTTTTTACTGAATTTTCAAAACAAAAATCCACATCTTATAACTTATATCTATATTCTTAATTAAATTGATCAAAATTAAATTGGTTGTATCAAAATGATTTTATTATTTATTTGTCATATTGTTAAGTCATTTCGAAGAAAAGAATTCAAAAATAATGACTCACCGCAGCGAAGCATGGGCATAATACTAGTAAAATATAGGAATGATCCTAGAAGGACGAGAATCTTTCCCAAATCTTCCAATTGTCTAATTGCATGGAGTAAGGATTGGAAGCTTGAAAGACGAAATGATGTGGAGGAGTTGCTCAAATGGCCGAGGGAAGAAGATAATAACAGATGATCCAACTCATAGATCTCTAACCAATGATATAATAGCAATATTGGGTTCAATTTATTATACTTCAACCATTAAGCTCGTGGAAGACTAGACTTCTGTACAAAGCGGCTGAAGAATCTTTGGTGCTTTCTTGATTATCAGTTTCAGCAGTCCCTACTCAAGTTAACATTAAAATTTTAGATTGCATCCGGTCAAAATGACAGAAACTATCTCCCAAGGAAAGTTCAATAATTACGAGCTTGAACAGCAGGAAACACCAACACCCCCTTTTTCAAAAAAAAAAGAATAAGAAGAAGATAATCGCAATTGATCCGATTCGAATGTCACTTAGATATGAAATTAATCGACGAAAACATGCAAATCCTACGCCATGTAACATAGTAACACATGTAATGAAAGAAAATCGACGAAAACACCTGTGGTGTGGGTTGAGGGAGTCAACAAGCAACGAGTTTTTTTTATTTTATATTACGTACGCAGCTAATCGAAATTATTTGAGCATAAGTATTTAGGGCAGCAACTCTCCAATGCACAAATCAACAGAGATTTATTCAATCGGTTATTCGTTCAAAGTCCAACAACAGGATAACGACTAACGACATTGTATGCTGTAAGAAAATTATGAAAACGAAAACTAAATTTTTAAATAAGGGACAATGTTGGACGTTTCTATGATCGACTTAATCTCACTCCTTATTTGTTTTAATAACTATGTACCAATACTCTTTGTGTTTCAGAACGATTGTCATATTTGTTACAGTAGTATATAAACATGATAATTATTCTAAGACAAAAATATATATGGTATATAATCCTTGGACTCCAAGAGACCCGATTGCTTATACGTACTGATAGTTGAACATTTTTTTTTTTTTTTTAAAAAACCAAATCAATACGGGGCAAGAAATGTTGATGATCACCAAATGGGAAGCCAGTGTTTCAGCCAAGGTAGCAAATGCAAGTGCTGATGAAATATGGCCATTGGTTAAAGATTTTTTTGGGATACAAAATATTTCCCAAATCTCCAAATCTCATATGGCATCGAGGTAAAAACAGGGAGATCGGCTCAATCCGTTATTGTGAAGCATGTGATTTGGTAAAATCAAGTGATCATGATGATGGGAAGAAGAAGCCTTTGGTGAATTGGGCTAAGGAGAGGATAATAGGAATTGACTCAAATAAAAAGTAGTATCTAACTTTATGAGGTAATTGATAGTAATATTGGGTTCAATTCCTATGTTTCAACCATGAAAGTGGTGACGATGAAAAATTCTAGTGATGATGATCGATCTGTTGGATGTGTTCTTGATTGGTCATTTTCGGGTGATCCGGTGGAAGGCTTCAAATTTGAAGATTTAGTTACACAATATCAGTTGTGGCTGCATAAAATGGCTCAGAACATGAAGGATTCCTTAAGGGAAGATATATCCCATAAAATTAATCACTCCGTCTAAAAGAATTTTTAATTTTTCTTTTCCCCCTTCGGGAGGAGATGAGGAATTATGTAAGTTTTAAATTTTATTTTCCCTTTCTAACTCTTTTGTTGGTCAATGATCTTGTTCCTAATCATAGAATCCCAGCCTCCATGCACATTTGCTTTTACTTCTTGATATTAGTTTTTGTCATATCATGTGATGTAGTACCGTTTTGCTTCAACTTATGAAATTTAACTATTAATATGAAGCTTTGAATTCTACAAACTCAAAAGATTATTACAAAATATTCCTTTTTTTTGGTTGACTATGCATAATGAAATAAAGAATAGATTTTAAAAGTTTATAGTATAAAAATTAATAAAATTACATAATAAATACTATAAGAACGCTATGTTAAAGTTACATGAATGGATTGATATAACAATTGAATCACATATGCTGGAGGCTGACGGAGTCAAACCGTAAAAGAATTTATTTTCAAAAAGAAAAGGTGGGACAAAAGAATATTACAAAATAGAAATAATTATTTTTTGGATTGACGAAGACGAAAGAAAGTAGCAACGTATTCTTACGGATTCGCTCATTTTCAAATTTTATTGACAGAGTAGTGATATGACAGGAAAAAAAATCCAGTATGAAAACATCAAAACTAGATCTTAACCTTAAGTATTTAAACCCAGTATAAAAAGTTTTTAAAATGAATGGGTAAAATGATTTTTTTGTTATTTTTTCTTATAATTTTTTGTTGTACCTATCATTATTCTTAATAAAAATATTCTTCCAGTCCCGCAAACTAAAACAAAACAAGCGATGAGTTCTTCAATCTTCAATTAGTGTTAGTGGAAGACGTGGAATTTTAAGATTTGGTCCCCAAAAAACATAAAAAAATAATCAAGGTGGGTTGCCGAAAATAGCAAGAACTTGATGTAATTTGTTAGACCAGCAACATTTCAATGCAGCTTTCTAATCACCACATTCAACTGGTAACAACCATATATACATGTCCGATCACTTGTGAATATATTTTGGTGTCAAAATCTATGTAATCACATAAAAAACACGAACAGAAATCAATAAGCTCAAAGCCTAAACGATCGTTCAATCAGTCTTCTTCCACAATCTACCTAATCTCAAATGAAGAGATGCATACATATTCCCAACTTTGCATATATACCGGCAAGCAGAACAAATTAATTTTGTTAGATTATGGATGATGATAATGACCAATCTCTCTTTGGATGTTTTAAAATCACAAATTCTGAATAATTAACAAGACTGCGAATGAGGTGTTGGTTCAGTGGTAAAACCACCCTTGCTCTCGAGAGTAGATCATGAGTTCGAATCCCCACTCGAATAAGAGTGAGGAGATTGCTCTAAACCTTGCCAATCGACACCTCTAGAGAGCTTGTTATGACAAACTCACTCATGAATCCACGATTTCGCACCCGAACTTGTCACCCCGGGCTTGCCTAGGATGGTTTACCTCCCATTGTGATTTGCAAGCTATTGTAGTGGGTGTGGGTTTACCATCTCTGGTGGGGTTTCCGGCGTTACGGAAAAAAATAATAATTAACAAGACTGCTTTTCACGAAAAATAATTGAGAATAACTCGCCGGTTTGTTTTAATTTACCTTGCTTTCAATTCAAACTTCACCGTCTACTTGATGTAAATCCAAATTCGTAATGGGTTCAAGTTCAAAGCAAGGTAAATTAATGGACGTTCTCTCAAAAAAAAAAAAAGAAGGTAAATTAATGGACGTGATAAATCTGTTGGTAATGGAGATGCGATCCTGAATGGTCATGATCTTCATTCTTCAGTAGTAATTAGAAATTGGGGCTTCTTTTTAGGCTTCAAGAGAATTATCGGTACGGTAGCTTTGGTTACTTGACGAAAAGAAGAAATCTGCGTAAAAAAGCTAGCTCATTTTTTCCAATTGATCAATTTGAAGATGATGATTACAAAAATATCAACTCGGGCTGCGGAAAATGGCATTAAGATTGGAGCATAATTATTAGTTACACCAGCAAGATTCTAATTCAGAAAAAAACAAGATTTAATTTGTTAACAGTTCTCCATTTCCGAATTGAAAATTAAACAACAATGCCGACAACACGGTATATACTATATATAACAACCACGGCGCGTCATTACAGATCGAGTTGCTTAATTTAACCGATTAAACTATTACATTCTGTGAATTATACTACAAACAGTACAAATTATAAATTTTAATTGTGAATTATTTTCGTGAGACGTGGGAGAGATTACTATATATAATCCCCTTGAAGCCATGGCGTCTACTCAATCCATCCATCCAATTTGCTTATAATAAAATTAGGCCATATTATTACTGCCTGTTGAAAGCTAAACCGAATTAATAAGTTCTTCAATGGAGCAAGAAACGTTGATGAAGTCCAAATGGGAAGGCAACGTCTCAACAAAGATAGAAGATGTTAACGCCGATCAGATTTGGCCGTTGATCAAAGATTTCTTTGGGATATACAAGTACTTCCCTAACCTCCAAGTTTCCTACGGCGTCCAAGGAAATAACGGCGAGGTTGGTTCCATCCGCTACTGTGAACAAGTAGTGTCGCCAACGGTGGTGCATTGGGCCAAGGAGAAGATAACCGCCGTTGATCCAGATCAAAGGTCTCTAACCTTCGAGATCATTGATGGAAATTCTGGGCTCCGCTCATGTGTTGCAACTGTAAAAGTTGTGGATCCATCAGGTGAACATGATGATCAGTCTCTTGGATGCGTTTTGTCCTGGACATTTTCATTTGATGCGTTGGAAGGAGTCAAGTTTGAGGATTTGGTTAAAAAATATCAGATGTGGATTGAGATATGCGCTCAGAACATGAAGGATTCCTTAGTGAAGTGATATGCACATTTCCCTCCCAAATCCTAAGAAAAAGAAAAGTTCAAGTTTTTATTGCCTCAACTTCCCCATTGTTAGAGGAGGGAAGATGTTGTTTTTTGGATTTTCTTCGATTACTTACATGTGTGTATTGTGACATGTTGACCCTGATTTGTAAATCTGGTCGGGTGACGGTGTGTGATTCTGTCTATCCTATGTATTCAGCTCTGTTCATATGTTTCAACCCTATCCTCCCTGTGTCTATATGTCATCCGAAGTACCTGCTGAAGTTAAGGCCAAAATTTATATGTCATCCCACCCCAAAATGATAAGCACTACCTCTCTACAAAAGCTCAAATCGTTTAGGATCTTAAACAGCAAGAAACTACCTACTCCTTTGTGTCATATACTCATATATACATATATAAGGGCGACCAAAATCATTTTCATTTGAAAAAAAAAAAAAAAAGAACCCTCACGCAGTTATCCAAGAAGAAATTAAGATTTGGTCAATGGTTCAAAAATAAGAGTTTTTTTTTTTTTTTAAAAAAAAGGATCAATAATAATTCTCCACTTATCTCCGATCAAGGATAAGGCTATCCAAATATTATACTTTTATAGTTTCTTTTATTCTGGTTATACTTTTGTTTGTGATATCCAACCTCGCCTTTTGGGTTTCTTTTTCCATTTAGCATCATGCATGTTGTGTGATTGTAACGAATCAAGGAAGTTTACTTAGCTTGGATTCCACGCTTAGTATAAACTAGCAGTATAAAGTAGTTCTAGCTTTGGGTACATACATTACTTGCCATAACGCCCGTTTCAGTCTACTAGTCAAAAGTTGTAGAAAGCTTCTATTAGTGATTCATTGGTATGCGTTCATTCAGGCTAAATTATTGTTTGTGCACCGGCCGGGAAAAAAATGATGTTAAGAGAGTAATTTTATTTTTGGGTACAAAAATTAAGAGATTAATTAATAACGTCATTGTCTATAAACATTACTTTGACTTTCAAAACTTATATTATTATCCTTTGATTTTTTTTTTTATATTTACAGGGTTTCCACGGTCAATAATAGCGATTTTTTTTTCTTTCATTCAAATCAATAATCGGTTCTAAAACTCTAGATTATGTCACACGATTTGAAGCAAAATAATAAGTTTTGACACAAAAGTAAATGTAAATATATAGACTACAACTCATATAGGTTTAGAGGTCAAAGTTAGAAGACCAATTGTGGGATATACATCAGGACGAATATTGCCAAAATAATAAAGTTGCCATTTTATTTTATTTTTCCCATATAATAGGTACATATTGTCTAAGAGTAGTTTTTTTTAATTTATTCTTACACTATCGTTGTACAAGAAAAGAAAAAATAAAATTTGGAGCTCCTAGTACAACGTGGTGAGCCTCATTCCCCATTCCTCTATACTTTCGACTTTCGAGTAATTAGATCCTAACTAGTGGTTTCACTTTCATTCCTCTTCTTTTTTTCTTTTTTTTTTTTTTGTGTGTTTTCCTTTTCCTTTTCTTTTTTCTTTTTGTAGTGAAAACTGAAAATGAATTAAGATGAAGAATCTTTTGGGTGACCAAGGTCAAGGATGAAAAGTCAGCGGGTTATGATTGGTCCCATGTTGTCTGATCCCTTTGTGTTGTTTTGATCGGTCAAACGTTAAAGAGTCATATGTGTTTGTCAGTCAAGAACGTGGATGGATGCTAATTCAACTCACCGAAATGAATGAATGTATAATACGTACGGGAGAACACCTCGATGATGTTTCTTGCTTGCTTTGATAATAACGGATCAATTTAATGCTGCTAAATACTGGCAACCTGAAATCTGATATTCTCATCGATGATAATGTTCTGTTTTTTTTTTTTTTTGGGTTTTTGACTTAAAATCCAATAATGATGATAATGTTCTGTTGATTAATCTCCAATAATTCATATCGAATTTTCATGTTTGTACCGAAAACAATAGTACAAATATGAAAATTCAATGTTGATCATATTTTTTTTCCTCGGGACATACTGCGTATTATAAATTGAAAAAGTTGGATTGGGAGACCGAGAGAGGAGACAGTGGAAAAAAACAATAATGAGTCGATAACACCGTGATAATTTTGTAAATCATTCATTGATAATTGGATGTCTGATTAATGAACGAGTGATATTCATTTTACCGTCGTTATAATGTTTGAATGTCTTGATTAATACGTTCCCTTTACATTCCAATATTGGAAGACCAATTTGCTACGATTTTGATAATGATCAAAGTCCATTGTGATAATAATACCAATAAACAAATCACCGTACACAATTTAACCTATGATTCAACATCATTAATCTTCAAAACAATTTATCAATAAATTATTTTCTTTGGCAATCCTTTTGGAACAGAGAAATTTCTCTCTCTCTCTCTCTCTATTTTTATTTTTATTTTTATCAACAAGTACTTGATTAAGATGTTAAAAGATATTTTCAGCAGGATTTGAACTTTTGCATGCATCATCGATATAGTATAAAAGATATATATTCATTTTCATTTGAATTGGTCGCAGTGATGAATAATATTAATAGAAAATTGAGGGGAAAAAAAAGGAGAATTAAGAAGTTCTCCTTTCTTTTGAAGCTATCTATCGCTTTACCACCGTCTAATCTGTGCCTCTTTTCTTTTTCGATATGGCACGAGTAGAGAATTCTTTTTGGTGCAAGGTTTATATAAACTTAGCTTTCGGCACAGTCCGATCGGTTGTTTGAACGGTGTGATTTGGCTTTTGATAATCATGCAAGCAATCCAAAGGCTGGGCAGCTTGACACATTGACACGTGAAATAGTGGTGGGGTTTCTGATAATAATACCATTCACCATTCAATAAACGAAATACACACATCAATATTGAAGCATATATACATTCAAAAGCATCAATAAATTAGGGCCACTTCTATTAGACATGTTGCCATTATCACAAAAATATAATCTCCATACTATATATCCATTCAAAGTTCGTACCATAAGAGGACCCGTGTTGCTAGTCGTAAAATATGACTTTATCGATCTAGAATTAAAATTGATTGTAATATGTTTGTCGTGGTAGAATACCTTAATCAATTCAGTGTTATTTGTCTTAGTGATTTGTTGAGACTAAATGTATTATAGACGATTTTAATTTCAAGATCAGAACGTAGTATTGTTAGTAATTTTTACCTACGAATTGTAACAATTTAGTACTCCTGTACCAAAATTTTTTTAATGTGTTTGTTTTAAACAAAAACTTGAAGCATTCCGTGGCTTGGAAGACAAAAATTTAGGATAAAAATCTGCTGCACCTCAGGTTTAACGTGCGTCCGAATTTCCATGCACTTGAGGCGGTTCGTCGTGATTCTGAAAAAAATTTCTTACGTATTTGTCGTCTCTCCTAAAATATTGCTTACTTCGCCTGCAAGAATTTTCGGTTTTCTCGCTTCTGAGATTCTCCGGCTTAGTAAACCCTGCTTCAGCTGACCGACCAAGAACTTTAAACTAGTAAGAACTTAAAAAGTCAAACCTCACATTAACTCAGATCAGGTATATTCCGTCCATATTCTTGTGCTCTTTCATTTCCAGTAATTTGCTTTTCATTTTTCATACATCGATTGTACGTACATTTTAATAGGAGTAGTAAAAGTCAATACTTACGCAATAAATATTTTATTATTTTTAGAATAAATTTTTACCAACAAGTAAAAGTCAATACTTAGGCAATAGCTACTTTCTTTTAGGACGGAAACGATATTATAGTTTTATGTCAATGGTTTTTATTTGATAAATTGTAATGACAGAACATTAATTCTGAGAGACTAATTAACTTAAACTAACTAACAAAGAAAAGAGATTATTCTGTTTGTACCCCCCCAAAAAAAATAATAATAATAACAAATTATTCTGTTGCTCTACTAGTATTATTATTACGGGTGGTACGACAAGGACAAAAAGGAGAAAAAGAAAAGTAAACTACGTATGCTGGTTTATTACTTAAGCGAATCATGACACGAAATCATTGGTGTGACACGAAAAGAAGAAAAGGAAAAGAAAATGTATTAATAATTTTATAAAATCTGACTGTAATAAATTCTTACTGACCTCCTACTAGTACATATACATGACAAATTTATAAAAGGAAAAAATTACTACAAGATAAAGATCATTGTCCTATTCATTTACACATAATATATTCTCTAACCAAATACGTACACAACAAATTTACTCTTTACGAAGGGAAGTCATTTCACACAAGTCAAAATCACTCAAGATATTTTCATTAAATGAGATTTCATTAATTAATCTTATTAATTAACTTGGTGATGGAGAAATTGTGAGTTAATTACAATTAGTCAACTTACTAAATTATTCCTTCCCACCCTTTGAATGAACCCGCGTGGTTGGTGCTTAATTTCTCACTATTTTAATCTCTCATTCCCCCGGAGCCCCCCTTCCTTCATTGAGTCTTTTAAAATCCATTTTGTTCTTCCTCTTCTTCCTCTGCTTTTTCTTTCTTCCCCTTTTCAATGGCAGGCAAACAAGAAGAAAAAGAAGAAATCATGGAGAAATGGGAAGGAAAAGCCACGGCAAGGCTAAAAGGGGTCAAACCCGAACAAGTTTGGACTCTGTTTTTGGACGATTTTTGCAGCTTCCACAAATGGCTTCCCACCATTGACACGTGTTACCAAGTCGAAGGAATCAACGGTCAACCAGGTGCCGTACGCTATTGTTCGTCGACAACAACGTTGTCGGATGCTAATCATCACCATCATGATGACGGCGGCACTGCAAAAACTGCGGTTCTGTGGTGCCACGAGAAGTTAGTTTCGGTTGATGCCGCCGGATTATTACGTTCTCTGAGCTATCAAGTTTTGGACAACAATTTGGGGATCAAATCGTTGGTAACTACGATTAAGGTTTCGCCGGCAGTGAGTACGGACGGCGATGACGATGGGTCGGGTTGCCAGATCCAGTGGTCTTTCGTGGCTGATCCGATGGAGGGGTTAATGACTTATGATGGTTTCTCGTCTTACATTAACTTTGCTTTACAAGGCATGGCAGAGAATATGGAGAAAGCTTTACAGAAATCGCCTAAAATTGGTTAGTTAGAAAAAAAAAAAAAAAAGTATTACCATATCAGGCACATTTGATGATGTATTGATATATTACATAACTGTGCTGTTTGATTTTGCTAGGAAAAAGAAGTCATTTGGAGTTTTTGTCAACTTTTTTTGTATCACTTTCAATTTCAATGGAGTGTTAAAAGTTGTTTCCTTATTTTCTTTTTGCCTACTCCCTTAATTCTTTGATTCTCCAAAACAAAAAGAAAATACAAAAATCTGGTGAATGATTTTTCAATTATTTAACATTCATTTATGAACCTACGTTACAGATCAAGCCAAATCCCAAAATTCCAAATGAATTCACAATTAATTTGTCCAATCAGAGGACTAAGGTCTATAGATACGTTAGAGAAGAATGATAAGGTAAAGCTGATTTGTTTTGTTTTTTTTTGTTTTGTTTTTTTTTTTTTCTTTCGTAATACAATTTCTTTTGGTTGGTAGGACTGAATTATTGCTCCTGATCAAACAGTTGCGTTGATGATGATCTAATGGTTATGATATTCTAGTACTGCCATATCAAACAAGTTCACGACATACGTACATATGAAATTTTAATATTAGCAAAAGAGAGAGAGAGAGGGAGAAAGTTGTGAGAAGCTCCAAAGTCTGAATTCATGGGTTCATACATACGATGTCTGTGTTTGTTCATAGTTTTAGTGGGTTTGGACGTTTGGTAATTTGTCCATATATAGCGTGGAGCGTTTAGACAATCTATCTGTATATAAACACGTGATTGTTTTTCGTTATTGTTAAAAAGAAGAAAAGATATTGTTGTTAAAAATATTAACTTCAATTTAATTTGGTTTGGTACGTAGCAAAAGTTGTTGTAACAATCATTTCTTTGAATTCTCGATTCCAAGCAAGTAATAATAACGATTATACAGTAATCTTTCCGTTCTACAAAAATAATTCATTTTATTGTATTCCTTGTATCTCAAAAAAAATTAATAAATAAACACGAAATTGACTATTTTTCTAGAGTGGAAAGATTTTTTTTTTTAATTTCAATGAATTAGATTATTTTTTAAAAATATGAAAATACTAAATTTGTCCAATTATTATTGTTCATTCAAAGAATTAAAAAAAAAACACAAAACTACCAAAGCCAAACTACTTGTATTCTTTGATTTATTATTTACTAAACGAATATTGAAAATTTGAAGATTTATAGTATGTTCATCACATTCAGAATCTTTTGAATTTGAAGTAATGGGACGTCTTTAATGTGTCTTCAACAGTTTGGAAAGTTCTCCCTCTTCTCTCAAAAAATTTAGAATGAACCACAAAACATGTTATTGAATTATTGGGTAATTTCATCACATGTTATAAATTAAATTTATTCCCAAAATCGGTCATCGTACGAAGGAAAAAATCCATCCGAAGTCGTTCTGTTAGTTTTTCACATACTTTTGGGTTTAGGGATATTTTTGTCATTTTTAGTTTTTAATTTTTTAATAATTTTATTTTTTACTATTCTTATTTTTATACTTCCTAACTTGTATATGTTGATACTAATATAAATATTAACTTTTAACAATTAATTTACCTTTTATATTTAACTTCTAAATTATAAAACTTCTTTTAAAAATACAAAGAAAATAAAGAAAAAAATTCGAGTTGAAGTGATAATGAAAATGAACAGTTTACATTTTAAACCAAAAAAAAAAAAAAAAAAACTAAAAGAATCAGTTAAGACAGGTCGCTTCTTCTTGAGTTTTTTGGGCGTTAAATAGTGATGAAAAATTATTTTTTACAAACTTTCGAGTCCAGGGATAATTTCGTTATTTTGTATTTCTCTTTAAAAAAATTTAGTTTTAAGTATTTTATAATTCTTGTTCTTATACTTCCTAACTTATATATATTGCACTAGTAAAATTACTAAGTTTGAAAAATTAATTTACCTTTTGCATTTAACTTCTATATTATGATTTTTTAAAAGTTAAAAAAAAATGAAGAAGAAAAATTCAAATTGAAGTAAACATGAAAATTAATATCAAATAATTAAATTCAAGTGGAAGATAATTAAATAACTTAGAAGAAACAACTTATCTTAGCTAATTTTATGGTTTTTTTTCTTTTTTTTTTAAAAATTGTAAATTATTAATTTTCATTTTACTTCAACTCGAATTTTCCTTCTTCATTTTTTTTTAATTTTTTTAAAATCAAGAGTTAAAATACAAAAGATAATTTAAACTAGTACCAACATATACAAGTAGGAAGTATAAGAAGATAAGAAGAAGATTTTAAAAAAAAATTAAAAGAAATTTAAAAATAAAAAAATACAAAATGACAAAATACCCCTATATCCAAAAGCATGTGAAAAATAGCTTTAAGGCCAAAATTAACAAGAACGACTTTAGATGGATTTCAGGCTTAGTGCGGTGAGCGATCTTGAAAATAAATTTGATTGATGACCTGTGATGAAATTATCAAATAATCCAATGACTTGTTTTGTAGTTCACTCAAAAATTTATATGGTAAATTTTGAATTACAATTTATAATTCATAGTGTGGACTGTTTTTTTTGGACAAAGATAGTATAATAAATTTTAATAGCTATTTTATCATATAAGTAAGGCAATATGTACCCTTAAAAAAGAAGAAGAAGAAGGGGAATATGTGTAATTCTTGACAAATTTAATGTAAGCATAAATAATAATTTAATCTTGAACAAAAAGAAAAGCAATATTCATACAAAGTGAATGATATAACACAATCAATTTTTTCATCACAATTGAAAAAAAAACAAAGAAACCAACTAAAGAAGAAAAAATGTACTTACTTACCTTCAAGGGGAGAGAGAGAGAGAGAGAGAGAGAGAGAGAGAGAGAGAGAGAGAGAGAGAGAGAGAGAGAGAGAGAGAGAGAGAGAGAGAGAGAGAGAGAGAGAGAGAGAGAGAGAGAGAGAGAGAGAGAGAGAGAGAGAGAGAGAATCAACAAATTTTGGAAACAAAACACTTATTATTCTTTTCAAGTTGTATAGAACAATTCTTTAGTTCTCATTCATGAAATCATTAAATTGAAAAAAGAGAAAAAAGAATGGACAATAACAAATTTAGAGTATTGAGAATTGTTGAAACTTGAGAATGTTATATAAACCCAAATGGATGGATTTTCGGGGGACACGGATTGGAGTTTCATGATTGATAGATAAAAAGTTAGTTATTTTTTATCCTTTAGTATTTTTTTCCATTACAATGATGTTTTCTTTTTCATTTAAGTCTATATTTATTTTCTATTTAGTGACTTTTTTATCCCATCTTAATGTGTTTATAAATAAGTAAATTTATTTTATTTTTTTAGGATTGAAAGGGAGTAAGTGATGCCGTCCAAGAAAAGGTTTCACATGCTATTTATCAAAATTGCAACCATCACATTCTCTCTAATTTTAGAACCAAGTCTCCTGGTTTATTACTTAGAATGTGTTTTTTGGGAGCTGCAAAGGCATACACTGATAGTGAGTTCACAAAAGCAATGGATTACATCAAGAAAAATCAATCCAGTTGCATATGAATATCTGAATGCCCTTGAAAGACAGACTTGGACAAGACATGCGTTCTCGGAAACACTGAAGTGTGAACAAGTCACCAACAACATATCAGAATCTTTTAACAGTAGGGTTGAAGATTTGAGGGATAAACCAGTGGTTGTAATGTTTGATATTTTGAGGGGTAGGTTGATTGCCAACTTCAACACAAGATATGCATATGCCGCTTTATGGGAATATAATATGACCCCGAGAATTATAAAACAACTGAAAACAAATGCACAAGCCTCTAGGGTTATAAAACTTTGGTGTTGTCCAGATAAACTCTTTGAGGTTAGAGAAGAAAACAAGTCTTTTGTGGTGATCCTAGAAGACGAACATTGTGATTGTAGGGAATGGAACCACAATGCCATTCTTTGTAGACATGCATGTGTGGTGATACTAAAGTATTTGAAAAGCTGAAAGCTTACTGCCATTCTAGTCTTTCAAGGGCAAAGTATTTGAGAACATATAGGGATAGGATTTATCTAGTTCGAGACGGATCTTTTTGGCCTACATTTGATGTCCCATAGTGTCGTCCACCTTTGAAAACCTGGTAGACCGACAATTAAGAGGGAAAGGCAGCTTTTGAAGGGCCAACGAAAACATCATTTAGGGGGGAAGTGTGGAAAATGTGGTGAACACGGCCATAATGCAAGAACTTATGGTAGTGGACCTGTCAGGCAAAGAAAGGGTTACAAAAATCAGAAGTTTAAGGTTAAGTATATTTTCTTAAATAAATTTTAAAAATTAGCTCTATGCTTCATTTTAAACTCATATTTTTTGTTATATGTTTTTATCATGAGTAGGCTGTAAAAAGTTTTACTGAAAAAGGAGCTAATGTCATAGCTAGGAATGCAAATACTTTTTAGGTTTTTCTTATCATCACAGTCATGGTGATGGTATTAAGTTTTTGAAAGACTTAGATTTGCCATCTACTAAGAAAGTACTTGGAAAAAGAAAAGTACGCCAATCAGATTTGCAAACTCCACTGTTAGGCTTCCAAAATAAATCTAAGGTCACTTAGGTTTGTGCAATTTTCCATTTTTGGTATAAAGCTATCTTGTACGATAAGTAAAACCTAATAGTTGTAGCTTTCATGCTCCAAATATCATTACTTTGTTTTTCAGTATTTAGCTAAAGGCCTTCAAAGGGTGTTTAGAAGTATCAACTCATCATCCCTTCTTGGAAGTGAGTTGGAAGGAAGGTTTGTGATGCAACATGCTGCTATAGAAAAATCAAAAGCAACAGGTTCATCATCTCTCTCTCTCTCTCTCAAAACCAACTTGCCAGAAGTGCAAATCTTTCATTAGAAAAGTCAAGTGTTTCTTCATCCAAGCTGTGAGCCAACTGCAAATGTCTAAGCCATTTGGACTTCATGTGGTTTGTTAGGTACTTTAGTTGTAATCAAGTGTTTATAGTTATTTTGGTGGTATACTTGTCTTGTTTGTCATGATTGGTAATGTAATTGAGACATATAAAGTGCTCATATTTTGGTGGTTACCACTAAAAGTATTGAGATAGGTTGCAAAGTGCTCGAATTGTCTGTTCTCCGTTTGATCATCTAAAACTTATGACTAGATCATATGATGATTTATGTTAAAATAGTCCTTTTGTACTAAAGGAACCAGGGGTTTATTTCACTATCCATCGTTTTGTACTAAACCATATAACAAAATTATGTCGAGGACAAGAATGATACAATTTTCCAAAGATTAGCTGGTGATCTTAATGTTGCAATTCGACCCACAATGACCGCAAATAGTATACTGAAATCTCATGCCTTCAGTATCATTTTTATAACTTGAGTAGGACATCCTAAAGTAAGATTATAACAAAACTTCTAGCATTCATATACGTACTATGGAGAACCAAATTGTATAAAATTGGGAATCAACGCATACTTTCAACTCATGATAACCTGTATACATACCTTATTTGATACTATTGTTGGCCAACTTGCTGCCGAAATCATGGTTGAAAATTACTTGAGATGTCTCCCTCATTTTGCAATTTACTTCTCGGTCGAAAATTAGGGTAAGAATGAATTAGGGATTTGTGGGACTACAAAAAGAGGATATATATATATATATATATATATATATACATTGAAACTTGATATATATTAAAGGTCGAAGGTAGGTTTGGTACCAGAAAAAAATTTAGATTTAAGGGTATTTTTCTCTTTATACATTGAAACTTGATGATGTCATTGCATTTTACCACGTTTCTGTCGGCAAAAGGGCAAATCGTCCAAAGTTACGGCGGTCAAAGGAGGTGACTGTCCTTATAAGAAATATCAGGGGGAGGGGAGAGGGTATTTGTCCTTTGGACATAGCTCGGGGGAGGGTGTTCGTCCTTTTCTCTTTGAAATTTTACGGTAGACATGGAGTAATTTTAACTTTTTTGGCCATTTCTCATACTCAATTTTAAATTCGTTACACCCATGAGGTACTTATAACTACGAATATCACACCATGTTATATGAAAAAAAAATTACTTTAAAAATGTTACAAGTGAAAATTGACTAAAAAAAAATATCACGCCCATTTACTTCAAATGCTTTCCTTTTGAAGTAGTTTAGGTGATTAGCACGCCATTTTCTTATAAATTTTCCTTTAATTTTTACAAGTGTCACAGCACGGGCCATTCCTCGGGCATGATTTAAAAGATTAGTATAAAACTTAAAAAGAAATCATCGCAAATATTTTCTTGTATCAATTGGTAATGTTGATAAAAAAAAAACTGCAAAAAAAAAGAAAGAAAGAAAGAAAGAAAAGAAGAGTATTAAAAAGATTATAAACAAAACGACCAATGAAGAAGTTGAAGTGATTTTAACAAAAAGAAAAAGAAAATGAAGTTATAAAAACTTTGTTTTCAATCTTACCTTATTGGAATCGATAAGTAGAAAACAGTAAGATCTATGAAAAACATGGAGTCAACGCGTTACAACTATATAATCAGGTGATGATCAATATGAGTACAACACTTTTGCACATCGTATAACACCTCAAACCCCTCTATACTACCGCGACATTGTTTTATTAATGGCTTTGCCAAAAAATATCTTATAAGATCAGATTTTATCTATACGACAGGCAAGGGTAATCTGCATCATCTATACATACGGGGATTAGGTTTTGTTTCGATGTTCAATTAAAATTGATAAATTGTATTCCTACTGAATCTTGCAGAGGAGCAAGGATGAATTTGAGATTCATACTTTAAACTTAAATTTTTTTTTTTTTGGTTAAAAACCTCGCAATAAACATCATGGTATACAATAAATTTTCTTCTAATGGATAGGAATTATTGTAATAGTTAGGTTTTCAGTTTTTGTTTTGTTTTTAAATCAGAATTGTAACTCATCATTCAACTCTTTCTGTTTCCTTCATTAATGTTTTATTTTATTTTTTTTCTTGATTTTTAGGCTTAAAAAAAAACGGATAACTCATGTTTAAATATATATTTGCCTTCTTTTCCTACAAATAAAAAAAATATTTTCGAAGTAATTTCACAAACCAATCACAAAATCTAATACCATTGGTGAATATCTGGTACAAAGACCACGTCATGTCAACATATTTTAATACATAATATAAAAAGACATTTCGCAAATTAATATTTTATAATACATAAATGAAAAAAGACTTTTTTCGATAAGGAATGAAAAAGACAATGAATCACTTTGGAGTATTTTCCACATAATGCAACCCAAACCATGATGGTAACTAGCACCGGGATGACAATTAGAATAGTCCAAAATGCCATCTTAGTTACATCTGCAGCCATATGTAGCCCTAAATCTAATAATTTTTTGAAAACCCATGATAACCACCCAGAAATCACCAAAAACCGTAGATTTTTTTTTTCTTTCAAATTCTAGGGTTAAAATATTATGCTCATACACAATTCTTGGGATGAAACAAAATACATTGCCATAAGCACTAAAATCAACTAGTTCAATGGAGAGAACCAAAACTCGGAGAGAATGATTATCCCGGTGAAACCTTCTCACTTTCATCGCAAACCTTGATAAGTGGTTAAGTATTCTGAGAGGGAACAAAGTAATAGATGGTTTGAAGATTTTCTTTAACAGATAAAATCTTGCAAAGAGTTTCAAAAGCATAACTATGATAATGACAACATACACAAAAAGGAGGGATTGGTATACATATTTCAGAAGGAAGAGATTGATTGATTTTGGAGCATGATACACTATGTCCGAGTACTTAGGCTTTAATAGGTCTAGAAGAAGGAAGATGACAGCACATGAAGCAAGAGAAGCAAAGAAAGAATCAATACGGGAATATGCACGAGGCACGATTAGGTTTAGCAAATACTGACAAAAGATTATATTTACCATGTGTTTACTCATCAACCTTCCTCTTTGGAAATTCATGAAGGACCGTAGCATTCTCTTCACATATTGCGGTGGTTTTAACACTATCAAACGTAGGGCATGTAAGGGGGTCTCACCAGTGGAACTAGGTTGCAAATTAGGAAACGAAGGACATAAGGAGGACAACTGAGATAAACAATTGGTATTGGGTGAAAAATTATGGGAAAATATATATGAGAGTAGGTGCTCAATTATTGTTCACAAACTATAATTTGTCCGAATATTTTACCATACATTTTACCATTTACCTGTTACAAAATCTGGTCAATACTACCATTCACCATCGTATCCATGAGTCCATGACTTTTCTAAGTGAGAGAAACTGAATAATGTTTAAAAACTGCATAATCTGAAATGATTGTGTAAACCCAGAAAAAGTGTTAAATAGTTCTCAGTTTTCAACCCGACTTTAATTTCATCTTGATGTATTAGGAGAATGCTAATTTCATCCTTCTATCATCCAAATCCCGTTACTTCGTCTTCCTTATTATTGCAAAAAATCTTCTTTCCTTTTGTTTTCCAATCTGAATGAAAATGAAAGGAAATAATGGTCAATTCAAATGTATGCATGTTTTAAATGAATGTATGCAATAATCTTGATCAAATTGCAAAAGGATATCAACATAAAAGAAAAGTCAGAACTCACAGAACAACATCAGTAATGTTATTAAATTTTCTATGTATTTGTTTGCTTAAGTTACATATATTGAAATGTGTGTATTAATTAGTTTTAGTACTAGGCGAAAATGAAGATGACGTGATTATGAAGTTGTTCAATAAAAAATAAGGGCACAAACTTTTATGGTTATATACGTTTAGATTGCCTAGAAATGTGACTTGTCCATCTCCCCGTTAGAGATAGATTCCTAGTTGGCAAATGATATCATGTATCTAAATAAACATCGTAAGGTGTTTGAGTAGGCTTAATTCTTTTTGTCCCTTATTGCGGCTTTCTTACGAGCATGTAAACATAGATTTTTTTTCTCTCTTTTTTTTTTAACTGTTATTTTTTTTTTCATTTTAGCCTTCTTTTCAATGATTCTTTTTCTAAAAGTTCATCAAATCTAAGAAATTGTTTCAACTAATTAGTAATAGAATCTGGAGAATGAAACGTGAACTTAGTGTATTGTTTTATTGAAGAGAATTCATAGAAAAAAAAAGGATATCCGAACTAAAAAAAAGGGGATTTGATTGGTGAAGAAGGAGACGATGGAATTGGATCTGGTTCATTATCAATTATTCTGAATGATAAAAGAACACGGTTTGAATTTGGTGAAAGAATTGAGAAACTCAAGAAGGTACTTGTTTTTTTTATCAAATTCTTGATGAACCTAAACATTTTTTTCTTTAGATTCTTTTTGAACAATGATAATTTGAGTGTTCTTTTCGTTGTTGTTCAGACTGTTGATAAGGTTTTGGATGAACTTTGTCGTTTATGAATGAATAACATTTGCGGATTAGGAATATTAGTCACATAAATGAATAACAATACCGTTTCGAGATGAATTGGATGAACTTTGCCGTTTATAAATGAATAACATTTGCGGATTAGGAATATTAGTCACATAAATGAATAACAATACCGTTTCGAGATGAATAACTGTACATACATGTATGAATTATTGCTTAGCTATATGTTTTACTCCTTTTTTCATTTTAGTTTTGCATGTATGAATTTGCTTTTATATATTCTTTACGAATAAAAGATTTGGATTGAAATCGTTTAATTTAGAAGTAAATGCACTTATTTGTTGCAAAGCATGTCTTCATTTTGGTTTTGCCCTGTATGAATTTGATTTTATATATTCTCTAGGAATCAAAGATTTGGTTGGTAATCATTTAATTTAGAAGCAAATGCACTTATTTGTTGCAAAGCATGTCGGCTTTTCTATTATCATACTACTTTTAGCAAGTGAATATTGCAATAATGTGAAGAAAATCATCGTAGACTCTATGAAATGAATGGTCCAACTGGTAGAAATGGAGGTTGGATCAATTCCAGAAGAAATGTAGAAGAGACATTTGCAAAAGAAGATATAGATGAGGATTCAACTTCTTTTGTGAAGGTTAAAGATCCTAAGAAGTTGAGGTCATTGAGAGAACGCAATGTGAAGTTCAAAAGTGTTACTGAGAAGAGATCCAAATAAGATAAAGGAAACAAGAAAGAAGGGGTATTTTTTAGCACCAAGAAAATTTTCAATATGATGAGCTTCTCTCATTCTGAAGGTGTTGGTTGTTTTGGGCATCCTTTAATTTTTAGTCAACCAAGTTTTAGTGGTATTTTTGCAAAGATTTAGAACAGACAATTTTAGGGGAATTCTTTTTCGATATGTAACGGACACAAGCGGATTTACGGGGGCCATGACCCTGCTTAACCTCACCCTAAAATAATATAATGTATTTATGTTAAATTACTTTTAAATAGGTTTTTATTACTTAATAATTTACTAATTTTATATAATTTAGATTAAATTGTTTTGTTTGTCTCCAACAATTTTGTTTTGACCCAATCGGAATAGTCCAAATCCAACTTGGAATTTGTTTAATTTAATTTATAAATTCTTTTAATAAAAATTATATCGTAAAGGTCTAAATGATTTTTAGCTACAGTAGTCAAACTAATGATACTAAATCCAATCCATTTTGCAAATACAATAGCGTACTTATAATGTTTTATATCAACACATTCTTTTATATTATACCAAAACGAAGTTGTTTTTTTTCCTTTTCTTTTTTTTTTTTACAAAAAAAGTTAAATGCTTATGTAAATATGAATATTGTAGAAAGAGTTTTTCCAAATATGAAAGTATTGAAGTGTCATTTTCATAATTGCTTACAAAATTCTTACATTTGATTACTAAAATGCGGTGTGATCATATATAATTAGTGAAAATTTGATATGGACATAACTATACATTGTATCAAACTAGGAAAATTCATAGTACGCAACAGTAAAATAAGCAGTATATTTTTTGGACAATGTAAAATTAGCCACACTATGTTTTCATTCTAGATCCGCTACAGGTAACAGATATTGTTGATGTTCACTTCCTCGGTTCCTTCCCACGTATATAGGATACTTTAAGAAGAAAATATCTTTCTTCGTAGCAGGGTCCGGGGAAAGTATAGGAAAGGTGATTTCACTATATTTCTGACCGGGTACGGGTCCTATCACAAGAATATTTTTTTTATTGGGGCGATAGCTCTGAAAAGACAAGTTGCCTATCCTTTCTTTAATCTCTGGAGAAATACGATCGGAAGGAGCTAATTCAAACCCTTCCGGTAAAATAAGAACAGCCCCTACATTCAAACCCCCTTTTTTACCATTAGCAAGAACTTGTTTCAGTTGCATATCATATACTATGGATGAATAACCTTTTATTTAATGATGAATTTGATACTAGATCATGATAAATTTTGTTTTTGTTTTTTTTTTAAGGTTGGTTGTTTGTTCATTCACTTGGATGAATGTTACTATTATTGTAGATGAATAATTTTTGTTGTGAGGATGGATGTCAAAGCTTATCTGGATGAATAACTAGTTCATAGTTTATGTATTGTTCGATGAATAATTGTAGTTTAATCAATGAATAATATATATGTATTAGATTAGTAACGTGTGTTTTAAGGATAAATGTGAAAACTTTTCTGGACGAGTAACTGCTTCATAGAGTTAATACACTGTCGGATGAATAATTGTAGTTTAATCAATTGATAACCTATATTTATTTGATGAATAAGGATTATCTGAAGGATAAATGTCAAATCTTGTCTAGATTAATGACACATGAGTATTGGATCAATAAAGGTTGTTTCAAAGATGAATATGAAAATGAATAACTTTTTTTGCAAAATAATAAAGAGTAGTGTTACACTCACTACATGTAGTGTTACACTTGCTACATGTTTGCCAAATGAATAAACGTAACGTAGAGAATGAAAAATACAAGCTTGGCAGATGAATAGTGGCAACAAAATGAAAAACTTTTTACAAATTCACTAAGGGTAGTTTTTTATGCAGTTTTTACACTTGAATAGTGATAGAGTCCATAAATTGTGTTTTAATTGTTGATATTTTATTAGTTTATGGACTTAGATGGATTTAATTCATTAGTTTTGTTATTATTTCATGTTAGGAGCTAGAAATAAGAGATTGGAGCTGTTTTGGGCAAATTTACACAATTAGAGACCTGATTGCATAATTAAAAAAGTTCTATGCTAAAAATGACAAATTTGAAAAGTTGAGGGACCAAAATTAAAAATCGTGGATTTCTTCTTGTTTCCAGCGGCTGACCTAATTCCTCGTATATATTAGAATTTTGATCATATTGTAATGGGGCAGCCGTGCGTAGGAAAAGCTAGCACCTCCCACCTTTACGTTTCCATACTTTTCTCGGTTTTCCATGGAGAATGAAGCCTTCATGGTAGCATCCATGAATGGCTAAGCTTTTCTTTCTAATTCAAAAAATTTATTCAATTATTTTATTATGAGATTTAGTTCTTAATTTATTGTTAATGCTTATGATTTAAGTATTTGTTGATTTCATTTAAATTGACAACTTGATTGGATATATATATTTATTTAATGCTATCTGCTAGTTGAATGTTATGTAATTGACACGAACCGGTAGTACTGAGTAGCAATTAGATAAAGTATGTGTATTAGTGAGACATTGAATATGCATATTAGTTTAAACGTGGAATCAATGAGACAATGCCTAAATAGTTGCAGCTATCTCAATTGTTTAGCTTTTGGTTCAATTATATTTCCTTGGTATTTATGCTGTCATTGTTTGACATGGAACGCTATCGTACCCAACCGGATTATGATAAGGACTAATTGATTGCTAGGATTGGTTAGTTAATTTAGAGAGATTAATTGATTTATTACGGCTATCCTAATAGATATTTGGTTGAATGCTTAGATTGCTTGAATAGTTTTTGCAACCCGTGATTAATGAAATAATTGAGTTGTCCATCCCTGAGTGAGAAGTTTGTTATCTTGATTTCTTTTCTTTATTTATTTTCTGTTATTTGAGTTTTCTTTAATATAGATTAAAACAACAACAAAAATTCTCATTTGCATTAATTTGAAGGAATCCATCATTCTCTGAGAAGATGACCTTACTTTTCTATATTACGTAGTTTGAAGTAGGTTTATAATTATTTGTGTGGATTAACACCCCGCCAAATAGTTCCAGCAACCAAACTTCGAGTTCTATACTACACTAGATCAAAATTTGAACCAAATATAGACATTCTTTTCTACATATAAGTTCTTAAGATTTTCATTGATGCTCAATACTTTTTCGTTAATGCTTGAATTAAACAACTCTGTGTTCTTGATTTTCAACTGGTTGATCTTTTTGTCTCTGATAAAAAAAAAACAAAACATTATAATAAGTTGAGATTTCCCATTTTAACTAATATATTGATTAATTGAGGAGACATTTTTCTTCGATTTGTGGTTTGAAATAATTGTAGATTTTGTGCATTTTTTCTTTTATTTCATTTCATTTGTTCCTTCATTTTGTGCAATAGTTGCAGCTGCGGCTAAATGGTGACTTGAAGTTATTGATTGTTACATACAAAGCACAAATCATACGATGAATAACTACATCATTAAAAGATAAGGAAAATATATATCTAATGAAAAAAAATAGTGAGTTATGGCTTATTCTTGGCTTCTAATTTTTTGTCACTTTTCCGTTAAAATTTTATCGTTCCCTAAAAATTACATTTTTACCCTTCATTAATAAATATACATATTTACTGAGGATGATGTATTTGTATTTTCATTAATCACTATACTTTTTCACTATAATTATTCACTATCTTTATCATTGCTCAAAAGATAGACATTCATAGTTAAATGGATAAATAACCATCAGATATACACGGAGGATGAGTAATCACCATAACAGGATGAATAATCATGAGATGTGCATCAAACCGTAATTGATAGTAAATATCTACGACGCACGTGCGATGTACTGAATAACATCATTTCTCATGATGCCTATCGAATTTAAAAGGACAGATACCTGTTTTGCGGCTCAATGTCAGTTGAATCATTTTTTTTTCAACTTCCTTGCTCTAGATCTAATTTTTTTGTTCATATATAAACTTCAAAAAAACAACTATTTGGAATATAAACTATGAATAAACGAATTAAGATTGAAGTACATGAAGTAAATAATAAAGTATTTTGTACCGCATATATGGTTTTTGTTGGATTTTCTTTGGATCGAAGATTCTTCAACTGGAATTCTCTCTGAATATTCTTTAATGAGTGGCGAAATAGTCAAATTTGGAGGAAGAAAAAGATTTAAGGTGAAAATCGTGGATAACCGCAACAACTTTTGCAGGCGATGATCATAAATTATAGAGATTGCAGAGCAATTATGGAGAAATTGTCAAAAGAAGGCAGCGAAACTGCCTAAATTTTGGTATTTATATTTTTTATTGTGGCGCGTGTGAACTATTAAGTACAGTATTTTTGTAATTGATGGGATGTTGAGGGCTTGTTTGGCCAATATTTTATTTTAGTTTTTGTTTTGGTTTTTGATTTGGGTTTGAGATGTGAGTTAAAATTTGGTTTGAGATAAAATTTAAAAAATTATTTAGGTGATATTTTAAATAAACTAATAATATTTTTAAATCACCATCGGACCACCTCCACCACCGCCGCCGCCACCGGACTGCCTGCCGTTTCCGCCGGACCGCCGCCGGCTGGCGACCTGCTGACCGGATCCGGCCAAATTCCGGAGTTGTCCTTTGCTGACCGGATTCCGTTTCTTCGATCGCACCAAACTTTTCTTTTCGTTCAGTTGACTTCCCTGTTGAGACCTTTGGTGATGACAATAATCTTTTGTCTGTAAAGGTTTTGATTCCAGTACATTCAAACATTTGATTGATAGTTGTGTGGATAGTTCTGTGGATCGAATGAATACTGTGACTCTGGAACCGAGTGTTGGGAATGGTGATTCCTTGAGTTTAAACGATTCTGTTGATGATAAGGGTGTGTATGCAATTCATGTTGATCCTGGTGGATTGGGAAATGCCATTGACATTAAATTGTTGCCTGCTTAGTCTATTGCTGTTATGTCTGATGATAATGTTTTGTCAAGAAGTTACCCTTCTACATTTAGAAATCCTGGTTCTATTCGATCGTGTTGTACAAGAAGTTGGTATAAACCATGGTCTGAAAGCGTCTCTAGTTTCAAGGGAGGTACCACACGTGAGTTTGAATGAATGTGGTCAGATGGTTAACCAAAGGAATTCATGGTCTGAACTTGTTAATTCCATTGATGAAATCGTAGTGCTGGATTCTTCTGAGAAATTTATGTTTGTTAATCATACTTTTAGATTTGAAAAATGCAGACTCTTTTTAGATTGGAGATTATTGACCGAGCATTATGTTTGTGAAACGAAGAAACTCTGTCAGACGGATACAGTTGTTGCAGCAGGGATAAAAATCAGATTCGCCCTTCAAAAATCTGTCTTAGTCACATCCTCCTGGGCGAAAATGTTGTTAATGCTGGACTATCTTGTGGGCACACGGTTTGATCAATTATTATCAAATCATCATGATAAGAGATCTATTATTTCTGAATATACTACTTTCCTGAAGTTCTGTATATCACTTGTGGGTTCTGATATATTGAGGTTGTTGAGTATGTATTGCATGTCTAGTGCCATTTATTCCACTTGGAGTTACTGTGTATTTTCACCATATGATCCTGGAGGAAGGATTACTTATTCAGTTCCATTTGGTATATTTGTTGCTTAATTTGTGCATTGTGGTAGCAATGCTATTCTGTTCAAGAGTTTAAATGATGCTGAAAATGCTCTCTTGAATTCTTATGTTTGGCATCGGGGAATGCATGTAGTAGAAGGAGAGCGTGCTGGGATGTTATCTAAATATACAAATAGGAAAGACAAGTCCTGGTTTTGAACTATCCCTAGTTTTAATGATAATCCTTACTTCTTCCTGAGTATTGATAACCAGACTAACAGCCAGCTTCATATTCATACTTCTTTTCCTTGCACTATTAAAACTAATGTTGCTGAACCAGTGTCCAGCCAAAATCCTGGTGGATCTTATTTGCTTAAAAATGGCGAGTGCTGGACAAATGCAGCTCGAACCATCCTTTTTGAAGCTGAAACAGGATCGAGTTCTAATGAAGCAAGGGACAATGAAGACTTGATTCTTGGCAGGACTGAAAGAGTAACAACTTTTAGGAGAGGTACCAGTCTCTTTGAAAGAAGAATTGCAGTCATTGTAGTAAGCATCGACGCGGAGTTTATTTGGATGATTGCGTGGCACATATTAGAGTCATTTCCCTGAAGACAAAAATCCGTCTTCTGTTGTTCTATATCCATAATACTATTTTTCTTACTTTATTGTCATTGCATTACTTTCATAGTTGATATCAGTTAAAATGTCAGTTGTTGATAGCTGCTTGGAGTTGTAATTAGTTTCTTTCGAAACACAGTCTTGGGACAAGACTGTTTTTAAAGAGAAGGGTCTGTCATGCCCTGGACTAAATTATAAGACTAAATTGTAAAGATTAGAAAGTTTAGGGACCTATTGGTATTTTCTGTAACTTGCGGACTATAAATAGTCTGTCAGTGGTTGCAATTGAATTATCGAAAATATTATGTCAAATTGGATTCTTTCAATTTCTTGTTTCTTCTCCGATTCTCCCCCATTCGACCTTAGATTTTCCTCCGGCCACCTTCTATTTCTCCTTTTCTGTAATTCCGACCACTCCAA
This sequence comes from Oldenlandia corymbosa var. corymbosa, assembly GCA_949775105.1. Lineage (NCBI taxonomy): Eukaryota > Viridiplantae > Streptophyta > Magnoliopsida > Gentianales > Rubiaceae > Oldenlandia > Oldenlandia corymbosa. The sequence goes on along the minus strand of OX459119.1, from coordinate 5,212,695 downwards.
GGCCCCTGGGTCGTGACATATTGATACAAAGTCTCTCATGGTACCAATGTGGGACAAACATAACTTTCATCACTCCCACTCAAGCCCAACAGACTTGGACTAAATCATCGGATACACTGCCGGGTTAAGAAAATAACCGTAGAATAATATCACGGGCATCGTGGACTAAAATTTATCACAGACCGAACCCGCTCTGATACCATATAGAAGTTCATGAGATTACACTTCAAAACCAATTGGCAATGAGGGGAGTAACCCATAGAGCTTATATAATGATACAAAGCCTTTCACGATACCAATATGGAACAAACATAACTTTCATCACATTATTTTGCAAGAATCTTAATTCATAAGGGGCACATAGTGAATTAGCTAGATGTTGATCTTTGCCCGAAAATTTGTATGTTGGATGGTCGCGAGTTTACTTACATCACACAACGTACTCACAGGTGACACAAAGTGTTGATATAAGTATTAGATCTATACCCGCATCACAATTCGTAGTTGAAACATAATGAATGATACAGGGATTAAAATTTTTGTTTTTGGGTTGCATATATCCTAACTGGTAATTAGGGGAAAGATTCATACCCGTGTTTTTTACCTTCATAGTAACTTGTTGGTATGCAGGTCTTAAAGGAATTATTAATCACGTGTTAATTGTAAATCACACAAAAATAATTTTGTTGAAACTCACATTTACTAATAGAAACTAATCTACACATAAGGATCTTCCATATTGAATCAAGCTTAACCAATAACATAATGACTATGAAAATAGATGCTGCATTGTTGTTCCAGTTGGATAAAATAGAACCTTTGCGATAGAATTGGAAAAGTAGATATATAACAAATAGGCTTAGAATTAACACGGTGCTGCTCTTCAAAAGCCTTACAAATAGCCTAAGAACCTCAATGTTGATCTGATTATTTGACATTACCAATGTTTCAATACTTAAAATGGTTATATGTATGAAAGAGTTGATGTACGATGTTGTTAGTCGGGGATGAAGGAAAACAATGTCTATAGAGTGCTAATTCTTGTAGATGAAAATTAAATCTATGTATGCACATTCTCAAAACTCGACGTACAGGTTGGTAAATTATTTAGTATATACTGTAATCGATAGTTGTTTTTAGGTATAAATTGTAATCGTTAAATGTAAGTCTTCCCAAATAATTAGCAATGTTTAAGTGGAAGTTTTAGGTAATCCGTAAAAGTTGAAAGAGTTTTAATTGTTTTGCATATGATGAGGACTTGACACGTGAAAATATAATATCTGACTAAGAAACAAATTAAAATCCATGTGACTTTAGGAATGAATGTCACATTGCCAAAAAATAAGAATCTTGTAACACTCTCTTTGTCCCAGAATTATTGTCTAGTTTAGATTTTCATTTTTAATTTAATTTGTACTAAAAATAAAAATCCAAGCTGCATAATAATTTCATAACAGAGGGAGTACATTTGTAACATAACAAATACCTACGGCACAAATGCCATGCTAATCTGTAGGGAGGGTATAATGGGTAGTGATGACTATCATCAGCCATAGAGAAACAACGCCAGTAATCTTTTCCAAAAATCTTTTTGAATTTGAACATTTATACATATGATAATTGGGAAACATTTACACGCAGCAAGAGAAAAACTGAAATCTTCTACAGGAGTTCATAAGCGACACTAATAGCCAGTAGCCAGAATAGATCGCAGAATTGAGGCAGTTCTCCCCACCCTAACTGAGCTATGATATTCCTCTAGCAAAAACTATTTGCATTGTTAAAATTCCCAAAGTTCAATTTCTTATCCATCCAATTGATGATATCCTGAGCAATGTCTTCGCGCTCAGGCTCAAAGAGGAGGTCATGCAAATAACCCTCGTAGAGTTTGATGTCCTTGAACACCGAAGCTGCCTCGTTGTACAAATCCTGTGAAGCTAATGGATCCGTCACTCTGTCAGCAGTTCCGTGAAGGACAAAAAATGGTACAGTAACCGACTTGAAGTTGCGCATCAAGTATGAAGAGATTCGCAGAATCTCATGCCCAGTTCGGACCCTCATCGGGCCTGTATACACTAAAGGGTCTGAATACTTGGCTACTAGTGCTGCAGGGTCTCTTGAAACTGGAATGCCCCTCTTGTGAGAGCCTTTGAACTGGTACCTTGGAGCAACAAGTGAAAATATCGGGGCCACAGCCTACATGGAAGTCCACAAATGTAGATAGATTCAAAATTAGATTAACAGCAGGAAACATTTTCATTGGGAGTAAGGAAGCATTCTCATAGCTATCTATATGACGTTCATTCGTTGGCTAGAGTTTAAGGAAGCATTCACTAGCACCACAGTTATACAATGAATGCATCTCTCAAGTAGGTAACTACACAGAGTAGCCAAGTATCTGAACTCTTTTTCTCAGTTGCTAGTCAGGCAATATAAAAGAGCAATAAAATAGAATCTATGTTGGAAAACAGAATAGTACAGCTAATGAGTCCTATCTCATCTTTTCCAATATGCCTAGGTAGGAAAAACTTACACTGACAATTGGATGAGCAGGCTTCACACGCAGAGCTGGTGAAGTCAAAATGATGCCCTCCAACATCTTCTCTATCCGGGGATATGAAGCTGCCTACATAACACACCCGACGCAATATTAGATAACCTAGCCAATCATTTCGGGATGTGTACGACATCGATAACTGTTTTCTTCTACAAAATTAACAAAACAGCCAAGCAACTTCGCACTCTATATTCAGATTCAAAATTCAATTTAAAACGCAGTGGAATGTCCAAAAACATATCAGGGAGCCTTACCTTCAACACCACTGCTCCCCCTGTTGAATGGCCAAACAGGAAGCACGGGATACCGGGGTTATCTCTCTTGACCTTTTCCAGGAAAGATCCCTATTCAGCAGAACAAAGTACTTAAGCTTCCTCATTCGTTATATCAAAAATTGAAAATGGATAACAATGAAAAGCGTGAGACGCTGGCATATAATGTTAACTCATGGAAACTGAACACACAAAATGGTTCAAGACTAATGGATGAAATAACATATGACACTTACATAAGATCAAACAAAAATTTCAGTTTCAAAGTTATAGGCTCGTGATATTTGTGAATATGATTCTTTTTTTCCATGCAATAGAAGTGTGAAAAACAAATGAAAGAATGCTACTGAAAGGAATAAATCATACAGACTTACAGTATCTGCAACAACATGATCCAAAGAGGGTACATAGCCATGCAAACCATCACTGCCTCCATGACCTACAACAGGATTGAATGTACTTCCATCAGGACTTTAACTCTATTTTTAGCTAAAAGGGCGAATGCTCATGAATTATGATCAACTCAAAACATCTTCCACCATTAGCATGAGATATTGACTTACAAATTAAAAAGCATCCCGGAGAATAACAAAACTACAAGAACAACAACAACATACCCAGTACATTCCCGACATACCCAGAATAACAAAACTACGTGACACAAAAATAAATAAATAAATAATTTTATGAGCCGATTTCCCGCTCAAACCTGTTTTCAAAAAAGGGAGGCAAAAAAGTAATTAGCAATTCCTCGTCCACCAACCAACATATTATCAATACTGGGTGCAAATGCACTTCGTATCCAGTATTACTGAACGGTCACAATGATCCATAGTTACATTACACCTATTACATGTGAAATGAGCCACTGGAAAAATTCAATCTAGCAGAGCAAATAAGCAGGGAGATATTCTGCCAGAAATCTGTTTTCCCAGAAATACAAGTTCATACAATTCTGGAATGAAACAGAGGGTCACACGATATCCAATAGATATTATACTGGCAGAATGAGCATTTATATCTTACTAGTGATACCTAAATTTTAAACAGAACTAAACTACAGGAATGCAATAAAGCAGCTACCTATCCAGTCCATTGCATAGACTCCAAAGTTGCAGGAGTTCAGTTGTCTGGCAAAATCAGCATATCGTCCACTGCACATGTAAAAAAGTCATGAAAATTCTATTAGAGCTACAATGTAAACCGAAAGCACAGCATTCCAACATAATGGCCAAATTCTCACAACAAAGCCATAACTTCAGTATCAAACAAGGAGATTAAAAGCACTCTCTCCATTTAAAAAAGCTCATAATTGGTAGTACCTGTGCTCATTTAGGCCATGGATGATGATCATGATACCTCTGCAGGAATGAAAGGAAAAAGAGAATTTATTAATATAGAGTACCATAGAAGAGTAAAAGTGATATAAGCTCGTAACTGAGAAATGTCCATGCTCTTGCTGCTACAACTGTAGGCAACAAAATTCTAAGAATGGGAGCACTGGAGCCCTGATAGGTTTCATCTAATTTAATACTGGTTTTCCAGCACTTCAGAAGAGGAAGAAATGCCTAACGGATAAAGTGAGCTTGGAAAAGGCATACAAAGCAAAAGCAAAAGCAAAAGCTTGAAACAAGAACCAAGACATGATATTCCAGTTCCAGCAATTAAAAGAACTCACAGAAGCAAATATCTTAGAGGATAGTCAGGAAGGGGTCAAATAAAAGATCAAACAGAACAATCAAATGTGAATGCATAAAAAGAAGTGGCAACGTTGATCAAATCATAAACTTGTTGGTGTGATCTCATATAAGAAAAGATAAGTAGTATCTTGCATTTGAAGAATAATAAAACATCAGATGGCACGCAAATTTAGCAGGGCAGTTGAGCCAACTGCACCCTTGGTATATCCCTCGTTGTCATCTTGAATGACGTCTTCCCTCAGGTCTTATATGCATATTCACAGACATATTTCAGAAAAGATTAATTAACTCAGAGGTAGGCCAACATTAAAGATTGTGAGTAGAAAATTCAGAATAACTAGATCATGCATTCGGCCCCCAAATAACTGCCTATTCTAATTTTGAATTTAAAATTAAACTAGTCCAACATTAAGCACTAATCTGAACAAGCAGGACAAGACAACATGATTAATATGTTTTTTTTATTCTTTGCAGGAGGCATTCTTATCTTCACTTTGCAATACATAGACATCCACGAAATCTTGTCCGTTAGCTTTCTAGTTAGGTTCCTTGACGAGGTAACTCTCTCCCCAATTGTGAGGTTGACTACACATTAAATTATCCACACAACACGGTAAGAGAATATGCCTGCCAGTTCCTGATCACTACGAGCCACATGCTTCCCACATATTAAAATGTAAAATAATACCGGGTATTTCCTTGCTTTCAGTTTTCTACGCACAACTTTGATCTTGTAAAAAATCCTCAACCAATGTCCAGCTAACCGTTGCATATTTAATCTATCTACTCAGAAAGTTCAAGAGCCTTCCTCAAATAAAAGACAGCTATACTAACATAACAGCTCGCCAACAATATTTCCCCAAACAAAAAAGTAAAAAGAATGAAAATTTGAAAGCTTAAACAAGTAAAGGGGAAAAATGATGGAAAATTCATGGGGAAAAAAAAAGAAAGAAAAACAGACACCCAAACTAGTGATTGATGCAGAATGAAAAGAGTTGGAAAGCCGTATCATACTTTAATTCACCAAAAGCCGGAAGCCACGATCGGCAAAACAAAGCGTTGTGACGAACCCCAAAGAACAAGGAGGTGCTCCAGAGGCAGCGGGGATTCCAATTCCCAATCTCCTCCTCCGATTCCGTCGTATCAGACACCCTACCTACGTCACTGACCATCTGCAAGGCCTCGGCAAGAGCTCTGCGTCGTAAAGTATCCTCCTCGTCTTTCCTAATTTTCTTCTTCTTCAACCAGACATCAGAATCAGAATCGGAAACCGGAGACGACGGAGGCGACCCAGGGCGGTGGCGGCGAGGGAGGAGGAGGAGGATCATCCATAAGAAAACAGATTTAATGAAAACAAAACCCCTCAGAACGGCGTCGTAGGAGAAAACTGAGCGGCGGAGGTTTCTAAACACCGGAATTATACGCCCGCTGGCACCGGATGTGAGCTCCGCCGCCTCCATCGCGGCAATGGATCGGATTAAATAATTAAATCAAACAAATTAAAAGAGAGAAAAAAAAAAGGGTTCAATTCTGAATAAATGAAGATGAGCGAACTCAAGAAGGAAAACACGAAGTAAAATGGTGTGGTCGTGATGAGTTTGAGAAGGAGAAGAAGAAGAAGAAAGGAAAAAGGCAGAGAAGAAAAAAATGGGAAGAAAACGAAAGGAGAAAAAGATATACGCGATTGGCGGTATTTATTGTGAACCCAAATTTGCGTATAAATCTTTTTTTTTTTCTTTTTTTTCCTTTTTCTGATTTTTGGAGTTTACCTTTATATATATTATTACTCCCTATTTTTGTGAGACGAGTAGACCATTTCGTCGATATTGATAATGACAAAAACAATAAGAAGCGGCAACTACAATGTTGACACTACGTCAAACTAAATCCAAAAAGAACAAAAGGAAAAAGAAAATCCAAATATAATTTTCCTTCACAATAACTCGGAAACATAACTTTTTAAACTAGGATTTGCCACTATAAATAGTTCAAAAATAGGTTTTGGAAAATACAAAAATTAATAAAATGAATTATATCTAGATATCGATATGTTCTTAAAATTGCTGAGCACTTGTGCTCTTAAAAATTGTTCGATGCCATCTTTTCTTGTCTTTTCTTTATCTTTTTTTCTTTTTCTTTCCTAAGAGCAAATGAGACCGTGTGTTTCACTTGTTATGGACCAATTGTACCATATAACCGAAATAATACTAGTCCATAAAAAAATTACAATTGATGTGTTATAGATTAAAAGTAAACTATAAATAAAAATACAAAAAAATATTCAATAAGTAAGACAAACAATCTTATGTTGAGATAAAGGGTCAGCTATATGTGATCTTGTCAATGTAGTATTATGCACTACACGAGGGTGATCAACATGAATTCAATGAATTAACAGGGACAAAAAATGGTCGCATCTTGCCATATTTAATTAGTCCGTTTCTCTTTCAATCGCAATTACCGATTTCAATCTTATGCTTGCTGTGTTAACAAACTTGCTTCTTTTGAAAATCTCATGTGCAGTCCTAGGAGCATAAGAGAGACGTTTACGTGAGAGGTAAATAAAATGAGGCGAGAAAGAAAACGTAGCTCAACAAATTTCTTTTGAGAATCATCCAGTGTTTGGTAGCTAGACTGCCTAATCGCATTAGGGAATGAATTCCAACACCTAAAATCTGGTTTCTGTTTGTTATCGTAACGATCCTGAAATTATTTAATAACTAAACAAATAGCAGTAGATAATAGTACATAATATCAGCAAACAATACGATAATTATTAATCTTATTTAAGAAACAGAGGAAAGAAGTAAAAGATAAGATGACAAAAGTTTACGAAGCTATCTATATGTAGCACGAAAAATATTGGTTGAACGACAAACCGAAGTTGATCAAATTTGAAGTACTAATGTGCCAACAGAGGGATAGCCCAATTGGTTGGGGCTTTAGCATCAGACCCGAGAGACCCGGGTTCGAACCTCACTAACAGCACTTTCAGTGTTGAGTTTGTGCAGGTTTTCCTTACACTGTCAGTAGGCTTTCCAAGTACTACATCGAAGCGTGCGCGTATAGAGTCTCCCCCTTAGTAATACTATCATCTTTCCCATAAATCCCACCAATCTAATCTCTCAACTAGATCCCATTAATCTAATATATCAACTATATATATAAAAAAAAAAAAAGAAGTGCTAATGTCATACTACATCGAAGCGTGCGCGTATAGAGTCTCCCCCATAGTAATACTATCATCTTTCCCATAGATCCCACCAATCTAATCTCTCAACTAGATCCCATTAATCTAATATATCAACTATATATATATAAAAAAAAAGAAGTGCTAACGTCATGCTTTACTGTCAAACCAATCTATCAACTATATTGCTTTCTATCAACTATATTGCTTTACTGTCAAAGCAATCTATCAACTATATTGCTTTACTGTCAAACCAATCTATCAACTATATTGCTTTCTATCAACTATATTGCTTTACTGTCAAAGCAGGTATGGAGACTGATTACCGAACCAAATGCATTAATGGCGAAAGTTATGAAAGGGAGATATTATCATTATTGCTCCATTTTTGAGATTCAATAAAAAGGCAAAGACTCTTGGCTTTGGAAAGGTGGCTTAGTGACAGAGGGTGATCCAACAGCCAAATACTCCTTCTGTCCCAAAATTATTGTCCTGTTTGAGATCTCACTTTTAATACAATTTGAACTAAAAATAAAAACTCAAACTGAACAATAATTATGGGACGGAGGGAGTACATTGATGGCAAAAGTTATGAAAGGGAGATATTATCCTTATTGCTCCATTTTTGAGATTCAACAAAAAGGTAAAGACTCTTGGCTTTCAAAAGGGTGGCTTAGTGCCAGGGGGTGATCCAATAGGGCATGAGGTGGAAGATTGGAGATGGGAGAAGGGTGGATATATTGGAGGATAAATGGCTCCCCAGCACCTGTGTGGTGGGTCCACTTGGAAGAGAAGAGAATGCCAGAAATCTGAAAACAGTCTCCCAGGTGATTGACCAAAAAGCTAAACTATGAAAAACTAACCTTTTGAACGAAATATTCATCCCAGAGGAGGCTGAAACGTTTCAACATATACCGTTGAGTATGATGGAGAGATGTGACAGGATGGTATGGGGGGAGGAAAAGAATGGGCAGTTCTTGGTATCATCAGCAACAAGATTAGTATATAGGAGGCAAGAGGTGAATAGCAGGGAAATGGAAACAAGTTATTCAAGGGAAGAGAAGAAGAGGATGTGGTCAAGAACTTGGAATTTACCTGTTAAAGCAAAGCTGAAACATTTCCTTGAAAACTGTATAAGGGATGGCTACCAGTAGGAACTGAACTGGGTAGAAGGGGAATGAGGGTAGATGAAACTTGTAAAATATGTGGCAATGGGACAAAAATAACTGAACATATCTTGTTTAAGTGTCATTTGGCTGAAATGGTGTGAAATTTGGCACCTGTGCAGTGGGACGGGCTCCAACACTTGACAGGGAAGTTTGTGGATTGGTGGGATGCTATCATCAAAGCTCAGAAATGTTCAGCCTTTCAAGACAGAGTTTCCATCTCAATTTATATTATTTGGCAACCGTGGAAGGCAAGGAATATGTGGCAATTTGAGGAAAAAAGAAGTGAAAGATGGGAAGTGATAAAAAAAAAAAAACACTAAAGGAATGAAATGTGTTTCAGCAAGCACAAGATGCCAAAGGGAAGGAGAGGAAGGAAACAGCTCAGCCTACAATCCAACCATGGCAAAAATCAGTGGAAGGCTTTGTGAGAATTAATGTGGCATCAGACAGAGTGGTAAGTAAAAAGGGTGCAGGGCTGGCTTTTTGCATGAGAAGTGATGAGGGTAGTTTGCTGTTAGCAAAGTCTGTCTTTAAAGGTGAGATAATGAATGATTATGCAGCAGAATTAGAAGCAGTGAGACTAGCAATGATGGAAGCTCAGGAGAGAGGTATCCAGAACATAGAAATGCAATTAGATGTTAAGGCTATGGTGACTTGGTTACAAGGGTATACTACCCCTGTTTCAGATGTTTCAATCATAGTTGAAGATATCTTCTTGCTAAAAAATAATTTTGCTATTTGTAAATTTATGTTTATTAAAAAACAATAGAACTCGACATGCCACAATCTAGCTAAATTAACTTTATCTAGCATTTCTACACAAAATTGGGAAGGTAATGCCCCTTTGTGGCTAGATGAAGCGTTTAAGGCGGATTGTAATAGCTCTTTGTAAATCTCTATTACCTTTTCTTTTTTCCAATTGAAATATGAATATCGTCTTGGACAAAAAAAAAAAAAAACAACCATATTGCTTTAGTATTTTCTTTCCCTTCCATTAATACTAGCCAAATCTTAAAGTCACTTTTATAAACTTTATAAAAAATAATATCGGAATTGTATGCGTCAGGAAATACACTAATTTATTAAACTGAAAGTTTTGGTACGTCCTTGGAAATTTTCTCGCACTGATGCCTATAAAAAATGTGAGTGTTGTAATTTTTTTTTTTCCTTCATGTAAGAGAATGATCAATTTTTATTTTTATTTTTTTACTTATTTATGTCTTTATACATGGTGAGGAAACTTCAACAACTTAGTTACATATGCAAAAAAAATCATTTAAGAGTTGAGTTTCCGCACTCTAAAATCATCTTAAGCTAACGTTTAAACTTTATTATAATAACAGTGACTTAAAAACTAACTTGGCGTTAAAGGCCCAAGAATCGTGACTGGGTCAATCAAGCAAATGCCCAAATGTTGGCTTCATTAGATAAAATCGGCCAAGCTGTCGAAAGGCCCAAATCAGCTCCTCTAGTGAATTATTTTTATTTTTCCAATCCTTCACTCAATTATTATTTTTTTAAAAAAAAATTAGATGACCCCAGCAAGAATCGAACACTCGACCTCTTGGTAATAACCATCCCCCATCCTAATCTCCTAACCACCCCACCCAACCCTCCCACTCCTCACTCAATTATTATTTTTTCACATATGTATTCACTATTTTTTTTTTTTTTGGTGAAAAGTTTCAAGTAAAGGCTAACGCCACAAAATACATCAGGGGACTCTCCTTGAGTCATTGCCTAATAACACATCTATACAAGTCGGGGGGACTTCAAAAAAATATAACCCCCTTTCTAAATCCAAAGCCGTCTTAGCTAAAGCGTCAGCATACATATTTTTCTCCCTACTCGTATGTACAAAACACATCTCCCAGTTCAAAAGAGTGTGAATCCCTCTCAATTCACGATCAAGAGGAACTCCAGTTTGATCCTGCATTCGCTGGATTAATTCAATTGCTTTATATGAATCTGATTCACACATTAATTTGGTTACTCCTAACCTTTTGGCCACTTCCATGCCAACAAGGATGGCTCTCAATTCTGAGGATTCAACGGAACAATAAGGCAAGCTTTTATTGAATGCTTTTAGGAATATTCCCTTGTCATCCCTGAGAAGTCCCCCGATTGCTGCTCTTCTACTTCCCTCGCAAATAGCACCATCGCAGTTAGCTTTAACCCATGAATCTGGGGGTCTCTCCCATCCCACTAGGGATCTTTCATCCCTGTTTCTTCCTACATTCTGCCACCTTAGAGCTACCTGCGATCTTTCAATCTCCCCTGCTAGATGTTGGATTGATCTGACTGTTTTCTGGACACTAGTGTGTCCACCATTAAACAAGCCGTCATTCCTGTCTTTCCAAACTATCCAGCCTATTGTCCCAAACTTGATTCACCATGCCTAATCCGCATCCTCTAAGTTAGAGTACAACCATTCTTGTAAGCCAATCTGGAAGAAATTCTGTAGACGGCTTGAGCTTGCTACTTGCAGCCACACATTTCTCGCCAAAGAGCAATCTCTTAGCACGTGAATTGTAGATTCCACCTCCCAATTGCAAGTCGAACACCCCTCTGACAGAACCACCCCTTTCCTCTTGCATAATTCATTGGTGGGAATTCTTCCATGACTTGCCAACCATAGAAAGGTTTTAATCTTCTAGGGACCTCCCCATTTCCATATTTTCTTCCAGCCTCGATGAACCTGCAACATAGTATTATCAAGAGCCAAATCATATGCTGACTTAATTGAGAACTTACCTGATTTATCGTGTTGCAATCTAGGCTGATCCTTTTCCACATCCTCATTTGGAGGAGGAATTCTCAGTATTTGATTGACAACCTCTCTGCTGAGGTAGGGGCTAAACCTATCAACGTCTCACGATCCATCTGCCTTGATGAATTCCACCACATAAGAAGCTCTAAGCCTATCAGGGATTTGGCACACCCTCTGATACTGCAATTTCCCTAATCCCTCTACCCATCTGTCCTCCCAGAACCTTGTTGTTTTCCCATCTCCAATGGCCCAAGTCAACCCCTTCTCAACTAAGTGGAACGTGTCAAAGACTCCCTTCCACAGGGGAGACTCATACCTGGTTCTTTTCAACCTCCAACAACCCTTCTCCTTCTTACAGTATTTTCCTTTAAGAACTTGAACCCATAGCTCTCCCTCTTTACAAACCAATTCCCACCCTAACTTCATAAGAAAAGCAATATTATTTTCTCGTGCTTTTCTCAAACCTAATCTCCCTTCCTCCTTAGGCCTACACACCATGTCCCAATTCACTACATGTAATTTCCTCCTATCAACAGTGGAGCCCCACACTAAGTTTCTTATCAGCTTATCTACTTCATCACACACATGAATTGGTAGTTTTGTGGTCTGCATCTAAAACATAGGGATTGACTGCAGTATCAATTGAGCCAGTGTGATACAATCTGCTAACGTCAACTGATTGGCCTTCCAGCTTGATAACTTGGCTCTAACCTTCTCCAGTATGTCATTGTAGGTTGCTCTGGTTACCCTACCATGTAGAATAGGCGACCCGAGATATTTCCCAAGATTCTCCGTCATTCCAAACCCAAACTTACGACTGATTTGAGTCCGCAGCTATTGTGGGGTGTTCCTTGAGAAGAAAATTTTGGTCTTCTGGGAATTCACTCTCTCCTGAACACTTGCAAAAACTCATCAACACATCATTAATTACGTCTACCTATTCCAAATTTGCCTCAGAAAACCAAAAAAAGTCATCTGCAAAAAATAAATGTGATAGGATAGGGCCACTGGAGCCCAACTTTATTCCAGTCCATTCCTTTCTATTAACAGCAGTAGTAATATTATGTGCTAACACTTCCATACAAAGAACAAAAAGGTAGGGCGAGAAGGAGTCTCTCTATCTTATGCCTCTTGACGGACTGAATTTTTTAGTCGTTCCTCCATTCCATAATACCCTCAACGTAGAGGAGGAGATACAGTTGTGCACCAATTCCACCAAATTGTTAGGGAAGCCTGCAGCGATTAATGTTCCGTTGATGAAACTCCACTCCAGTCTGTCACAACCTTTCTCCAAGTCGATTTTGATCGCCATCCAACCTTTCTTCCCCTTTTTGCGACTCATAGAATGTACAATCTCCTGGACATAAAATACTCAAGAATTGTGGAGATTGGCTCCACATGTTGAAGTATCTAAAGGGTTTTGGCTTTTGCTTGGTCTGCCCTTCTAGTTTGACTCAATTGGGGTATGATCTGACACATTCTCCATCAGGAATGTGACCACTGATTGCTTACTCATCTATCCATTCACCATTAACCAAGGCTCGATCCAACTTAGCATAAATTCTATCCTCACCCAACCTCTGGTTGCACCAGGTAAAGATTTTTCCAATCTTTCTAAGGTCCCTTACTTTGCAAGACAAAAAAGGATGTACTATTCGTCGATCGACTGTAAATTAACACACGCAGTTTTACTGACAAGATAAATTATAACAGATCACTAATTTACTGACGAGAAAAATTATAATGGATCACTGATTAGGGTAATCATGTTTACAGAACAGAACAAAGGAAATGTATTAAGTCAATGAAAGGAGTTAGTTGGAAGACAATTTGGACGGCATTTTCACTTTTCAGCAAATATATACACATGTTGGAAGCTTTGTCAACACGTTATCGGTTATATGTACCATCATTTTGACAAATTCGCCCATACGTATTTCTTATGTTTAGGGAAAAGACCAATATAATTAAAAACAGAATGAGGGAAAAAAAGAGTCCGAATTGGAGTATTTTGTGTTTTGGTTAAAGTGAACACTATATCTTGGTGTTGGTCCAGAGTTAAAGTTTCTAAGACACATCTTATTGATTGACAATTAACATCGAAAGAGTCAGAGAAAGCGTATCCCATCTATATTTAAAAGAAACAGAAGTTTATGGATGTATAGAGGTTGCCTCCGATAGTGACTATTTTTATTTAGTTGAGTCGATTTACAATTTCACTGTACCGTAAAATCGAATGCAAGGTTAAGAGTTAAGACCAATCGTGTGAAGCAAATAATGAAGCAAATAGATACAATGAAGCGAATAATTATCTACGCATACACTTTGTTTGAAGCTATATGCATATTTACATGCTCGAGCAAAAATACACAAAAGACTGAGTACATTGTACACATATATACATACATACAGAACTGCATTATGAAAACGAGAAGCAAAAGAAACAAACATGGGTTTAGGCGAGGAGAAGTATCTACAAAAAAGCTAAATATATCCTCGACCAAAATGCTTTACAAGGTCAAATCCGCAACTCTCTACCAACCTCGAAATCGATAGCGCGTGCTATGCATTCAACACCTACAAAAATGCAACAAATTCTGAGCATCGGGAAAATTGTTTTATATTGCTGAAAGGGGTTTTGCCTCAAAACGGTCCTATTTAGTAGTAGTAGACAGTAACTCACTAAGCATTTCTCTTTGCACCCCAATTTTCTTATCTTGTGCAAGCCTGATGCTTGAAAACCCATCGATTTCTTTCTTAAGACTGAATTTTTTCACAATTGAATCTTCGATGATAGTCGGCTAGAGGGTGTATTCGAGTCGATTCGAGCCCGAGTAATGGTCTATTCGAACTCGAACAGTTTTGTTTCGGCTTGAACTCGTCGAGTACAAATTATCAGACTCGAACTCGACTCGGTAGCAATTTTCATAAACTTGAGCTCGACTCGAACTCGGCTCGGTAATTCAACTTTTTATCACTAATTTTTCACAATCTTTATGATTTTTTTTTCCTTATTATTAACTAATAGAACATAAAAACATAAAATTACAGAGAACTACTCATCGAAACATATAGTTTTTTTTTTTTTTTTTCTCTCGTAAACACATTCTCTGCGATTTCTTACTGTTTGACAGTGTCATTGTTTCTTTGTCTAAACTAGAGTAAAAAACTTATGAAGCTCAAGTTGATTCAAAGTTGATACTGAAATTCATTGCAACTCTTTCTAAATTCAGCATCTACTTCAGGTTTCCACATTTAAAATCTCCAGAAATTCAAATTAACTTCAACTTCGTATGCGATAATTTATTTCGTTTTAATTCAAAACATGGGGTGCATTTTCTGGGAAGCCTCAGGCATATTTTTACAAGAAGACGCAGTCACCTGGGAGGGATTAGTGCTACAAAATTTATTCACATTCTCAAATTCCAATGTGTATCTTGAATCCTTTCTATTTTAAGTTTAAGCGCACATGATGCAACTTGCAAATCTCCGGTCAAAACTCTCAGCCTCTATGATGATAAATGAAGTATGGGTTTACACGATTCTCTATGCTCCATATATCCTTAGTTTAATCACAGCTTACCAAATCCCATTTTATAAACCCTGAGTTTCCCCCCTTGTCTGTCTGTGAAAAGCATTTGGTAATTTTAGCAATGGCCGCCTACATTGTTCTTCTGTTCATCTCTTTCCTTTTGGTCTTGAATCCAGTTCCTGTAAAACCCAATGGTCTTGTTCTTCCCATACAAAAAGATCAATCAACCAAATACACTCAATACATCACCAGGATTTACCAAAGAACTCCACTTGTGCCAGTCAAACTGACACTAGATTTGGGAGGTGAAAATCTCTGGGTCGATTGTGATCAGAGGTTATATTACAGTTCATCCTATAAAGCTGCTCATTGTGGCTCAAAAGTCTGTTCAACTTACAGTGGCGGTGGTTGCCGAGATTGCTACGTCGGTCCTCAGCCCGGATGCAACAATAACACCTGCACTACAGCAATCAGAAACCGAATCACCGACCATCTCACCGGAGAAGAACTCGCACAGGATCTCCTAGCTCTTCAATCAAACAATGGGTCGTCAAAAGCAGGGCATTTAGTCACTTCGGCCGGGTTCGTTTTCGCCTGCGGCGAAGCATCGATTTTGGAAGGAACTCCGGAGAATGTGAACGGTTTTGCAGGATTTGGCAGGGGAAAACTTGGGTTGCCTTCATTATTGAGCAAGGGATTTCGTCTTCCTAATAAATTTGCACTCTGCTTAAGCAATTCAACCAGATCAACTGGCGTTTTGTATTTCGGTGATAAGCCTTATATGACGAATCCTAACAGGGATATCTCTGTTTATTTGCTTTACACTCCTCTTCTGATTAAGCCATTCAGCATTCCAGGAGTTCATTTCAAGGATGATTTCTCATCGGATTACTGGATTCAAGTCAAATCCATCAAAATCAGCGGTAAAGAAGTGCCGATTAACGCGACATTGTTGACGATTGATAAGGAAGGTTATGGTGGTACAAAGATTAGTACAATTCATCCTTACACAGTGATGGAAACATCCATTTACAGAGCTTTTAAGAAGGCTTTTATAAAGGAATTAGCACATATTCCTAGAGTCAAAGCTGTGGCTCCATTTGAAGTGTGTTACAGTTCCAAGAGCTTGCCTTACACACAAGTTGGTCCTAGTGCTCCATTCATTGATTTGGGGCTTCATCATGAGAGTGTTTGGTGGAGGATTTATGGTGAGAACTCAATGGTTAAGGTGAGTAAAGATGTGCTGTGCTTGGGATTTGTCGATGGAGGCGAAAATCGCGAAGTAGGGATGGTGATCGGGGCGCATCAGATTCAGAACAATCTATTGCAGTTTGATCTTGAATCAAATAGGCTTGGCTTCACTTCTTTGCTCTTTCTTCAGCAAACTTCCTGTGCCAACTTCAACTTCAAAGGTTGACGACCGAAGTGTTACACTATACTTAGCTTGAAAGACTACTCCGCATTCAATGATGTTGACTTGTTGAGTGTGAAGTTGAGTATCAAAATATCAAAGCCATTTTCCACTTGTTTTGTACTTTTGCTGCAATTTGTGTATTTTGGATTCATGGCTGCTTCTGTATTTGGATATTACAGCAAGATGGAAAACAGATAAAAGTTGTCCGCATTAAAATAACATTTTTTGTTTTCCAAAATGATTGTGTTCATCCAAAAAAATATAGTTATTTTATGAGCGGGGGAGTATAAGATTTTAATTGGGTTGATCTACAATATCAAATCTACTTTTATTGTGCGAGGGCCACATTGGACTCATGATGGATTGGGCTTAATATGTGAACACACTTATAGATGGAGTTTTTTACCTAAAAAATTTTCTTAAAAAAAATAGACCAAATTAATTTTTTTGAAATTTGTGTGGGCAAACCTATATCCTCCGGATTTCTAAAATCCGAATCTGAGGTAAATTCGGATTTCGGTCATCCGAATTCAATAGAAAACAGATTTTAAAAATCCGAATTCATTTTAATTAAAACTAAAACTAAGTAAATTTTTAATCTGGTATAATTAATTAGAATTCGGATTTCTGAAATCCGACTTTATGATTAAAATATTAATTTTTTGGAAAAAAATTTTTTGTACAAGTGTTGGTAATTTTTTGGACACGAATCGGATTTCCGAAATCCGAATCTTCCATGTTTCCCTAATAAACTCGGATTCTAGAAATCCGAACCTAAACCCTAAACCCTAAATCCGAGTATCTGTTACACTCGAATTTTGATAATCCGAGTATATGTTGCGCTCGGATTTTGGTAATCCGTATATAGGTTACACTCGGAGTTTGGTAATCCGAGTATAAGTAACACTCGGATTTGGGAAATCCGAAGTTAAACCCTAAACCCTAAACCCTATGACCTTATTTTGAAAATCTAATTTTTTGCTTGACTCAGATTCTGAAAATGCAATTATTTGCTTAAAAGGTACATAACAGTGGTACAGATAGATTATACTGAATTAATGATAATATTTAATAACTAACAGATTTAACAATAGTAAATAACAAAAATACCACTAATGTATAATGAGTATTAGTATTAATGTACTACATAATACTAGTACGTACAAATAGTACATAACACTAATACAAATGAATTATACTGAATTTATGATAATATCTAATAACTAATAGATTTAACAATAATAAGTAACACTAGTACCGGTAATGTATAATGGATAATAGTATTAATGTATTACATAATACTAGTACGTACAAATAGTACATAACACTAATACAGATAAATTATACTAAATTAATAATAATATCTAATAACTAATAGATGTAACAGTAATAAGTAACACTAGTACCAGTAATGTATAATTAGTAATAGTATTAATGTACTATATAATACTAGTACGTACAAATAGTACATAACACTAATACAAATGAATTATACTGAATTTATGATAATATCTAATAACTAATAGATTTAACAATAATAAGTAACACTAGTACCAGTAATGTATAATAAATAATAGTATTAATGTATTACATAATACTAGTATGTACAAATAGTACATAACACTAATACAGATAAATTATACTAAATTAATGATAATATCTAATAACTAATAGATGTAACAGTAATAAGTAACACTAGTACCAGTAATGTATAATGGGCAATAGTATTAATGTATTACATAATACTAGTACGTACAAATAGTACATAACACTAATACAGATAAATTATACTAAATTAATGATAATATCTAATAACTAATAGATGTAACAGTAATAAGTAACACTAGTATCAGTAATGTATAATGGGCAATAGTATTAATGTAATACATAATACAAGTACGTACAAATAGTACATAACACTAATACAGATGAGTTATACTGAATTTATGATAATATCTAATAGCTAATAGATTTAACAGTAATAAGTAACACTAGTACCAATAATGTATAATGGGTATTAGTATTAATATACTACATAATACTAGTACGTACAAATAGTACATAACACTAGTACAAATAAATTATACTGTTTTTGTGATAATATATAATGACTAACAGATTTACAAGTATAAATAACAATAGTACCAATAATGTATAATGGGTATTAGTATTAATGTACTACATAATACTAGTACGTACAAATAGTACATTACACTAGTACAGATAAATTATACTGAATTAATGATAATATATAATGAGTAACAGATTTAAAAGTAATAAATAACAATAGTACAATAATGTATAATGAGTAATAATATTAATATACTACATAATACTAGTACGTACAAATAGTACATAACACTAATACATGTAACCGGATTACGGTATTCCAGTTTTTTGATTTCAAAAATTTCGCGCCTTGATTTTTTTTTAATTTTTTTTTCTTTTTGAGAACTCGGATTTTGGAAATCTGAGTACTACTGTTTATTTAAGGAGTCTAGGTCCTGGACTCCTCCTTATTTGAGTTCAAATATTTCGCGCCTCAATTTATTATTTTTTAATGGGACTCGGATTACGCAAATCCGAACGACATTTTTTCATGTAAGATTTTTTAAAAACTATTATTCAACAAAATTATTTAATTATTATTTTATTATTAAATGTAGATTCGGATTTCCAAAATCCGAATGTTTAATTTTAATTATAACTCGGATTTCGAAAATCCGTGGAATATATTCCTGCCCACAAATATTCTGAAAAATTTAAATTTGTCCACCTTTATTTTAATTAATTTTTTTAGGGAAAAGACCCCTTATAGACGATTCATCTCAATCACATTAGCATATAGTAACTTTGCAATTTTGAACAAGAGATTGTGTAACATTGTATATTGTGTTGATCTAAGGGCATCCTTAATGATTGTCCACGAGGGAGTTTATGATGAAGAGTGGCCCACCGTTAATACATAAACCGGTAAAAATTCAATGTGACCAAAAGTTTATGAAGAGAAAGTTTATGAATATAAACCAATAGCCCACTTCCGATAGCAGTTTCTTCTGTAACAGCTTTTGCTCTAACTAACAAAAAGCTAATGATATCTCTTTCACTTTCAAGTTTACCTACTATAGTATCGGAGTGAATATGATCTCCGCCTTTTAGTTTATGTATATGAACTAGTTTATGATTGAAGATGCTTTAAAAGATCAAATCTGCTTTTATAGTGCGCGGGCCACACTGGACTCCTGATGAATTGGGCTCAGTGTGTGAAGACGCTTACATATAATTGATAATTCTCATCTCAATCGCAATGGCACAATAACTTGTTTCCAATTCTCAACAAGAAGAGATTGCCTAAAACATTGGACCTAATGTCTGATATTGCTCTGATCAATCTAAATAGATTGATGGACTTGTTATGCAAAATAATTAGTTTCGTTAACCACTTTCCCAAATCAGATCCCCCAAAAAAAAAAAAAACACTAAAAGCAAGTGGTTATTACTTATAAGATGTTCATCAGCTCGATTTGGCTCGTGGAACAACATATATACTATCATTATCCAACAGGAAAAATCTATATTGAATTTTAAAATTTGTACGGAAGATAATACATTGGTTTTTGAGATTTAATTTGTACTGAATTAATTTAATATACATCTCAAACCTGAAAGTAATTTGTTTTTGGGACAAGAGGGAGTATTATTCATTGTGCACTTCCAGTTTAAGGGTATCTATCAGTATCTAGTATGCCGGGCTTGGGAAAGTGAGGTTAAAGAACAACTTTTTGTAGATCTTCATGAGATATTTATTGTTGTGAGACGTACAAAGTAGTCATGTGATACTTATAGAGCCTAACTGTTTACAGATAAGTTAATTGTTTGTAGTAAGTTACTAGTTGATTCAGAGAATATGGCCTAGGTTATTAGAAATCAATAGCTTTCAGCTTGTGAATCCTCACGAGTGGATTCTAAACATTTTGTTTTATGATGACAATAGTTTGAGGCTTTTTTTTTTAAAAAAATAAAAATAAATTTATAGGCAAATATTTGACATTAAAATTTATCAAATAATTTTAAATGTCATCCCAATTTATGCTAATGATGATGATTGATGAAGTATACTCACATTTTCCTTTCTTTAAAAAACAGTTGCTTCTATTAACTGTTTATAAAATACTCTTTTAAGAAAAAGAATAAATTGGTTCCATAATTTGAATAAAATTTTAGTTTGGCTTATCCAATTTGAAAAAACAAGTGGTGTAAGATGTTGCTACGTTGCAAATTTGCATGCAAAGGCAAACCTATAAGTGGCTTTTACCATTACTTGCATGGCAAAGCAACCCCTCTTGCTGATCTTTTTTACTGGAAGCTAGAAAAAAGCAAGGAAACCTATACCCTATAGGTCATGGCCAATCTAAAACTGAAAGCAATTTCTATCTTATGCCATTAATTTCTCGTTCCTTAATTACTTCCTTATCATTGCTGGATATGTAATCAGTTGTGGAATCTAACGTGTGCTTCATTAAATACACCTTCTTTTTGGTCCTATAAATAGTCCTTGTTGAAGTTCATAATCATCATAAGGCAAGCATTTCGAAGTGTTTGTTCAGTCACCTCTTGACAGAACTCAATTTAGTTGGTTTGTTGCCCAAAACCAATGAAGATTATCGGGTTAGAAGAAGAAATGGCAAGCATGGCTTATACAGAAGCATGCCTCCTCCCTACCATGGTACGTAAATTAACTCCCATGTTTCAATAACGTTGCATTCATTTGATTTGTCATGATATTATATATATAGTTTATTAAGATATATACATATCTTGTTATACACTAATTTTAATAAAATTAAATACACATAAACCCTAGTTTATTATAGAAAGAACCGCACATTGTCAAGACAATTGTCACTTTGAGATTTAAGTTTGAACAAGAAATTACATTTCATACTTTTATAATTTCACTAACAAGACACGAAAAAAATGAACTTGTCGGTTTCTAATTTTCTGTTTGGTAATTGGATGGACGTGCAGGACGGGAAGCTACTAAGAAAGGTGGTATCTGATGTCTCAAACGAAATAGATAAGATTGGGAAAAACATTGCCAAAATGAGTGAAGATGAAGCCAACATCTTGAGAGTGGAATGCTATTGCTGTGGCCTCCAAGAAGAATGCACCCAAGATTACATCTTTAAAGTCCAAAACTCTCATTCCGGTAAATGGGTTTGCGGGCTTTGCTCCGAAGCTGTCAAAGAAAGATCCAACCGCCCGAAAACAGCAACACCGCCATCGCCACCACCACCACTGCTGCCGCGACCCTCTTCCGTGGTTGCAGGAGGCGGCGCCGCCATTGATGAAGCGTTGAGCAATCATAGAAGCTTCTGTGAAGAGTTCAATTCGACAACGAGGTTGAACCCGAAACTGTCCTTCACAAGTACAATGAGGGAGATAGCAAAGCGGAGTAATCTGAGTAGGGCTAATAGTGATTCCTCTAATTTTTCAAAGATTGCTAGAAGCTCTAGTTGTATTCCTAAGCTTTCATGACGTTTAACTTCGTTACATCTAATTGGTGCTATATGTAGTCGTTAAAAACTGATATATTTGTGCTAGTTAATACACTATTTTTAATGTTTGTATTATAATTTTAATCTGTCTTGCCATTGTTTTCCTTCCCTTTTCTTATGAATAATTTTCCCAAAATGTTCCATTAACTTTAATTATGTCGTATTTGCTTGTTTTGATCTTCCAGAAACGTTTTACTTAAATTTTTTTAACTTCATTCTCAAGTACACTATATACAATATGCGAGATATTTGATCAAAATTGAATCTTTGAGAATCAATCGCGTGCGAGATTCATAACTAAGATTTCCAACTCGATTTCCATGCCCAAAATCCATTTATCTACTCTCCGCACTAAGAAAAAGTCACACTTAGCTAAAATTTATGACTTTCAAATAGAACCGGCTGTTAGCATAGGGATATGATTGGTGATTTGATTTGATCCGGTAATTAATACCGTGTTATGATTAGATTTAGGATAAAACTTGTTATCTTGTATGAATAGGCCAAGATACAGACTCCGTAAACACACAAAACTTTTCCCCAATCTTCTGTTTTAGTCTCTGTTCATTAATTTTATTCGGTTCTTTGTTTGAGTGATTCAGTTTCGGTTAATATGGATTACTCCATTTCTGTTATCACCGGCAACTAGATACTGTATTAATTTTGTGCCAAAAGTAACAAAATTTTTTGATTGCAAGTCTTCAATACTTCTGCATCAGTGGATTGCACTTGACAAAGAAATTGAGACTTGAGTGAACTGGGCCGCCATTTGCACAACCTTTTCCCGAAGAGAATCCGTTCATGGATCAGTAATCACATGCGACTTTGAAGCAAGCATGATCTCTCCAAGGCCTAAGCTCTTTGCAAAATTCATCCCAAAAGCTAGTTAACTGATAGAAGAATTCAAGTTTCAATTTTAACATAAGATTTTTAAGTAAAAATCATTACATTATCGCCATATTTTCATACGGATCTCTCGGAGATTTCATTCTAAACATATTCATTCTTGCACACACAGATAGTTCTTTTCTATGTCGGCTCAAAACCCTTGTGACGTTTGGGGTTAAATTCTTCTTAAGTTATACCTTTTCGTGGGTTCTTTTGAAGGGTAAGAATCAGCTTTGATAGCAATTTTTTATGGCTCTTGCGAGACCAATAGTATATCATAAAACCATACATTGAAATTGAAACACAAAAACACTCAACATGCGATTCAAGTGGAAGCATTCCTAAGTTCTTGTATTTACAAATTAGAGATCTTATTCGCACGTGTTGGGCTACAAATTCACGTGCCAGCCCAATTTCCAATTCAAATTGGGTTCATCACTTCCCTTCCAGCAGTCCAAGTAGAGTTCGTGATCCCCGTGTGCTGTTTAATTTCCTCAACTCAGCAAAACTATTTGAAAATGGACAAAAGAAATGGATTCGAGTTATGATATAAATCACGAAAAATGTCAGGTATAATTGTGTCGCGGTATTCTTATTCACCGACATTATTCACGAATAATAGTTGATCAATTTGTAACTTTGGACATTACAGAATTATTTCTTTTGATAAAGTCAATGTCTCTCTAAATTTTCATAGCAAACGATTTGAAGCTTCTACACGTTATAATATCGGTTTCAAAATTAATTTTCTTCCTATGGAAAGACATTAATTTTCTACTTGTGCAGCAAACTAATATGACTGAAAACCACTGAGTTAGGTAGTGGGATAGATAATATTCATTTAGTTTAAATTGAGTAAAAATAAAAGTAGAGAAAACCAATCAAAGAAGTCATTCTTTAGCCCGATTTGGTAGTAAATAGTCATTGTCCTTAAGACTCGTGAAAGTAAAAGAAAAGAAAGATGTTAACACAAATGGTGGACCTTAATTAGATCCATCCCCACATTTTTTTTGATATAAATCAAAGTGGTTTTCTTCTTTCTATCTTTCTTTTTGTCTTTTAAAACACCAAAAATCACACCATTTGTTCATGTCTTTCCCTATCAAAGATCACCATAAGTACAGTGTATTGGGATTCTTGATTCATGATATAAACTAGCTTTATTTTTTCTAAGTGATTAGATTGGACCACTGCTAAGAACAATATTTAATGGTTGATACTAATCTTCAAGATTGCGACCCCCATCCTTATTAAACCAAAAAAAAAAAAAAAGGACCCTTATTTTGTGGAAATCGGTCGGCTTCACGTCATGTGTGCATCATGTATACAATTAATTAAGTACTTATTTATCATTATGAGAACCCTTTAGGTGGAATAAACCTAAAACCAATGTAAAATTAATGGCACAAAAAGTGCCCCTAAGTAATAACTTTTGGAAATCATCAAATGACAATGAGCTTAGTTTATATAGACATTGTTCACTTTTGGCAGAAAATGGTGCATATCCACTTTTCCCACTATATATTATCACAAAGAAGATCATAAACTCAATCAGTAGTAACAATATGCTACGTACCAACATAAATTGAATTATAGAAGATTTTGCTGCGTATTATGATTATTATTTCGAACTCAACCTTTTTTAGGCTTGCTTACCTTGTATAGGTTTTTTCGTTTTTTTTTAAAAAACCTTGTATAGGTTTCTCCTACTTACAAAAGAAACCAGTACATAAAATAAGAGTCAAGTGATGAAAAAGGAACGAAAAACCATTATCGAGATTCGAGATTCGCAAGCTCATATATAACCAAAAGAAATACGAAAAGAAAAGCATAGACGCAATTATTATTTGTATTTTCATGGGAAAAAATAGAGCTAATATATGTATGTGTATATATATATGTATATATATATATATATATATATATATATATATATATATAGTAGTAATTAGATTCCGAACTGGCAAAACTGAACCTGGCTGCGAAAATTCCTGCAATTCTCTGCCACCCCACTATGTTGGGCAAAGTAGCAAACCAAGGCCGAACCACTTAAAAGTTAGAACCGAAATTAAATTCAATTTTATATCTTCCTCAGTTCATATTCATTTTTAGCTAAACAATACGCTGCTTTAGGGTTAACAAAAATATCATGGATATGTTGCCAATTTGATATAATTCTTCTTCTCTTTTATTAGCATTACTATTATTTTTTTTAATAACAATAGTGGAAAATTCAATCCCACCAACACTAACCAGCACTATGCATAAACTATACAAAAATATGCAAACAAACAAACAAAACGTACAGACGCATGCCCTCTTATCCACCACCATAATAAATATGTATCCTAACTCACATCTCGGTTGAGGACAACTTTCTATATACCCTAATTGCATAAATATATAGACAGAATATCCATAATGCGCCTATGCCTAAAAGTGGGAATTAAACATGAAAAAGGTTAAAGGAGAATTACATAGAGAGATATCTGATTGGTGTGATGGGGGCTGGCGTGGGGTGATTGATGAAGGCTAAGATTGACATCCATATCTTTCTAAGCCTCCTTTTTTTCCCCCTTAGATCACTATGTTATTGCATTATACGTACAGGTAAGAAATATCAACTAGTCCTTAAACTACTCCCTCCGTCCCAAAATTATTGTCCAGTTTGGATTTTCATTTCTAATTTAAATTGTACTAAAAGTGAAATTTCAAACTGAACAATAATTTTGGGATAGAGGGAATACATTTTATTCTTATAACATATTAGTCTTTCAAATCCTTAAAATACAATCCGTTCATCATAATTGTAATATTGAAGTGTATGCTCTTTTAAAATGGCTTATAGTTCTTCCAATACTTATTAGTTTTTTGATACTAAATAATGTAGTATAGATTAATTGTTAATTGGCTTTCAATGTGGAAAGAAGGTTATATAGTACGTTTTAATTAAATTTAAAAGTTATTAGAACAAGCTCTCGCGAGATACAATCCTGGTTATTAAAGAAAATGTTAGGGATTTGTTATAGTGAGAGAGCTAGCTGGCGAAAAACCCTAGAAAATGGAGATGATCAAAGCATGCTGGTTTGACAAAGACCTCACACTGTATATTCCTTCGAGAAAGAAGATTAAAAGGGTCCCAAATTAAAAGAAAAGAGAAAGGGGGCGCACGAGCTGCCATTAGTGTAGTAATGTAAAAAGACATCCCACTTTTTCCATCCCCAAAAATTTTAATTCCATTCTTAATTATTTGTTCTTTTTTTTTCTTTCTCTTTTTCACCGGTTTCCATTATGTCTTTTTTTGATTATGCCTGATGATCACCTGTGACTCCCGCTTGTATACGTATTTGTTAGAGATATCATGTAAAGGGAGGGGAAAAGTGAAGGGGATCGAGAATTCGAGATTGCAGAATCTAAGATGGTAATGTAATTTTTGAAGTGTCCAAGCAAAAAGGGTTGAAGAACGTCACCTTTTTACATTCTTCTTTTTTCCTATTCATTCAGCTTTGCAATCAATATTTGTACTAGATTTCAACTCTGTCTCTTGCTGGCTTTGGTTTGGTTTGATGATTATCATTGCATTATTGAAAACCTTTAGAAAATTTTGAATGTATGCAGTTCAGCTAGATAGTACTATTTTTGTCCCGAAATAAATATTAAGTACGAATTTTCATCTCTAATAATAATTACACTAAAAACGAAAATTTAAACTAGATAATTATTTTAGAACAGCGTCGCACACATGTTCAATTTGAAAAATTCACTTTGCATAAGATAAGAGGACTTTTTAGTTGTTGTGGCATCTTCCCTAATCAACTTCCATATATCCATTAGTTATGTATACATTTGTATCGAGTGTTGTGTGAATTTCGTATACATGGAGAACAATTCAGGCATAAAAAGGAGTTTCATACGCTAGATTGACATAATGAGTTATAAGGAACTTTTGAGCTTACTTACGTTAGTGAATTCAAGTTGTTGGTTTTCAAATACGTTTTATAGTTCATGATTGAACATCACATTTCCGTTTTCTTTCATCATTTGGTCAAAAAACAAAACGAAAGAAGCATGATTTTGAGTAACAGTTGAAAACTTGGCGATACTTTTAGAAAATATATACAAACTTTTTACAAACTTTTTTGTATACATGACAATATTAGTGACAAAACAAGGAGATGCAATATTCCAAATGACTCAAAAAGCAAAAGGAAGAAGAAGA
The DNA here is from genome assembly GCA_949775105.1 of Oldenlandia corymbosa var. corymbosa. Taxonomy (NCBI): domain Eukaryota; kingdom Viridiplantae; phylum Streptophyta; class Magnoliopsida; order Gentianales; family Rubiaceae; genus Oldenlandia; species Oldenlandia corymbosa. The sequence goes on along the minus strand of OX459119.1, from coordinate 5,185,426 downwards.
GAGTTTCAAACTTTTCAACGGTTACAGAACCAAAGAAATAAAAAAGAAAATCCTCTGTAACACCTTTCAAAGGCCAGTCAAAAGAACACATTTTGGTAATAATATATCCGACCAAATCAGAAACTTTTACCAACATCTGTCCCTGCCCCTTTCATTCTTCCGTTCGTGTTCAAACTCAAGTCAAGGTGCAACTCCGTAATTAACTTCCATTTTCAAGCCTCATTTCTAAAACAGATTTCACCTTCTATTTATACACTCATCCTATTCTTACATTTCACTCTCTTCACAGTACAAACTTCACTCTAATTTCTTACCCATAATTAAAAACTCACTTTTTCTTCCATCCCAATCCCTGAATGATTCAGTGATCTGTACCTGTTGCATGATTTCTATGGTAAGGTAAGGAATATATTGAAATAGTCACTATGTATGTTAAATATGGTGACATGAAAGTTATAGTTGTACATAACATTTAATCATGTTTTGTTTTGGTTAAGGTTTTATTAAATGTCTAAAGCTGTGTGTCTGTTCAATATTCTTCATTCCCTTTTTTTTTCCCCTGTAAGCATCAGATCCTAGGCTTTATTTATTCTTACTGGGATTTATTCTTTTTAATTTTTTGTGGGTTGATTACAGAAATGTTCATCACCATCACCTTATGAGCTGAAGAAGGAAGATTATAAGATGGCGAAGAAAGTTTTCTTGTTCATTTTCATGTTCCTTTTCTGGAATTCATGCAAATCCTCATATGGTTTCTCTGAGCTTGAGCTGCTTCAAACAGTCAAAGAATCATTCAATGATCCATTAGGTTCTCTCTCCAGCTGGAATTCCTCTTTACATTTTTGTCAATGGGATGGTGTTTCTTGCGACAATTCTTCCCGAATTGCGAAAATTTCGCTCTCCGGGAAGAATTTGTCCGGGAAAATTCCGGAGAAAATATTCCAATTACAACATGTTGAGACCATTGATCTCTCAAATAATCAATTTTCCGGTGTCATTCCGGGGAATTTGTCTATTCCCTTGTCGCTTAAATATATGAATTTAAGCGACAACAACTTCACAGGTCAAATTCCGAAAGGCTTATCAACTCCTTTCCTTCAAACATTTGATCTATCAAACAACATGCTTTCAGGGGAAATCCCTGAAGATATTGGAAGTTTTTCAGGTCTTAAGGTACTTGATATTGGTGGGAATGTTTTGGAAGGAAGAATTCCAAAGTCCATCATCAATTTGACCAACCTGGAATTCTTGACCTTAGCCTCAAATCAATTGATTGGTGAAATTCCACCTGAATTAGGCCTCATGAAGAGGTTGAAGTGGATTTATTTGGGCTACAACAATTTCTCCGGCGAGATTCCGAAAGAAATCGGTGGGTTAACCTCCTTATCTCATCTTGATCTTGTCAACAACAATCTCACTGGTGAAATACCTACATCATTTGGTAACCTTACCAATCTCCAATACCTTTTCCTTTACTTCAACAAACTCACAGGTATTATCCCTGTATCCATCTTTGGCCTCCAAAGTCTAATTTCCCTTGATTTGAGTGACAACTTTTTGTCAGGAGAAATTCCTGAATCCATTACTCAATTACAAAACCTGGAAGTCCTCCATTTGTTTTCCAACAATATTACAGGGAAAATACCAAATGCTTTATCTTCTTTGCCTCATCTCCAAGTTCTTCAATTATGGTCAAACAGATTATCAGGTCAAATTCCACAAGACCTTGGTAAGAAGAATAATCTCACCATCTTAGACCTTTCCACAAACAAACTCACTGGAAAAATCCCTGAACGCTTATGTGAATCACATCAGCTTTTCAAGCTCATTCTCTTCTCAAATTCTCTTGAAGGCCAAATTCCAAAGAGTTTAGGTCATTGCACAAGCTTGCAGCGAATTCGCCTTCAGAACAACAAATTATCCGGCGAATTACCGCCCGGGTTTGGATCGCTTCCTCTTGTTTATTTCCTTGATTTATCTGGAAATAATCTTGATGGCAAATTCAGGGGACAAAAATGGAACATGCCTGAAGTTCAAATGCTGAACTTAGCTGGAAACAAGTTCACTGGTGAAATCCCTGATTCGTTTGGAAGCAGAAAACTGGAAAAGCTGGACTTATCGGACAACGGCTTTTCGGGTAGAATTCCTCCGGGTCTATTCAGGACTTTGTTGAAATTGGTGGAGCTGAAACTCAACGAGAACAAGCTTTCAGGTGAAATCCCTGATGAAATATCTTCGTGTAAAGAGCTTGTTAGTCTTGATCTTAGCCATAATGAACTCACCGGGAAAATCCCGAGTAGCCTTTCGGAAATGCCGGTTCTTGGTCAGCTGGATTTATCCGTAAATCAATTATCAGGCGAAATCCCTCCAAGATTAGGCGCTGTTGGTTCACTTGTTCAAGTGAACATTTCTCATAATCATTTTCATGGAAGTTTACCGTCCACCGGCGCATTCCTGGTGATCAATTCCAGCGCTGTCGCCGGAAATGATCTGTGTGGCGGCGATCGGACGACCGGATTACCGCCATGCAAACGGAACAAATCCCCTGCATGGTGGTTGTTCTTGACTTGCTTTCTTTCCTTCATCTTGGTGGTATTTATGGTAACGGCATTTGGATATCTGATTATGAAACGTAAAAGGGATTCGGATTCGGATTCAATGAAGATGGAGAGTGAAGATGGGAATTGGGAAGTCCAATTCTTTAATTCCAAGGCTTTGAAATTGATGACCGTGGAGGATATTTTCTCATCCACAAAAGAGGAAAATCTCATTTCCAGAGGACTAAAAGGCGCAACCTATAAAGGAACTTCTAGCATTAACGACGAATTCCAATTCGTCGCCACAGTCTTTAGCGACACAAGTTCTTTCCATGATACTCATCAGATTGAAACAATTGGAAGGATCGATCACCCGAATGTTATAAAATTAATCGCTGCATGCAAATCCGGGAAGACGGTGATTTTGGTTTACGAGTACATTGAAGGGAAGATCTTGAGTGAATCTCTTCCGGAATTGAGTTGGGATTCTCGGACAAAAGTTGCCATGAAGATTGCTAGAGCCCTTAATTATCTACATTGTTGCTGTTCACAACTTGGTGATTATGAAATCACAACTCAGAATATTTTGGTTGATCTCAAAGATGAACCCTACTTGAAGCTGAGTTTTCCTGCCGGATCATCATCTTCAAAGAATTGTGCAAACAACAATAACAACAATAAATGTGTTGCCTCATCAGCCCATGTTGCTCCAGGTAATTTCAAGCTATATATCCCTTCATTAATCGTCTTTGGTTTCAACTTTTTTCGTAATTTGTCTTTGATTGAAATGATAAGTCATCGTTGGTAGTATTTTGTTTTTTTTCTTAAGGAAAAAAAATTACTTACCTAATTGGTAACGTCCATATGATTCCCTTGTACAATTTTGTCATGATAGTTTTTGGTTATCGGAAATGGTGCAGAAGTGATTGTTCATCATTTCTACTTTTGACTACCCCATGTTCACTGGTAGAATAGTCAGATTTTTTTGCCATCCCAATTTCCGTTATTGTTCGATACTAAATAATTTTTTTTTGATCATAATTGTACTTTGAAAATAATTTTTTTATTGTTCGATACTAAATAATTGAAGACATAATCATGAATCATTTGTTACATTTGTACTTTAAAAATTAGTCTATAATGTTAAAAGTGACAATCATTAGGCAAAAGCAAACTCTCTATAGTTTTTTATTTTTCCGGCCATGCAAGTCTATGGTCAGTCATTATCAATAATCACAACTTGGTTAATTAATTAATCAATTGCAGAAACTTCATCGGAATCCAATGTTGCCTCTGATCAGGCCAGTGACATTTACGGGTTCGGCCTCCTTTTAATTGAACTCTTGACCGGAAAAAGCCGCTCCGACGCCGAGTTCGGCGTGCACGACGGCATTGTTCAGTGGGCTCGGTACTGCTATTCGGATTGCCTGCTTGAAACGTGGGTTGATCCAAACATCCTCAAAGGAAATACTAATGCATTGGATGAATGTCAGAATCAAATGGTGGAGATTATGAATTTGGCTCTTCAGTGCACATCTATTGACCCATCAGCAAGACCCTTTGCAAGTGATTTAGTCAAAGCTCTTGAATCGATTGTGAGGTCAAATAATTCATGTATATTAGGCATCAAGTATTTTCTCTAAATGATGATGATCAATATTAATCTAGCTAGTTTTGGATTGCCTAACTTCATATATGAGCTTTTTTTTTTTTTTTTTCCTTCTTTTTTCTTTTTTCCTTTTGGGTTTCTTTATCTTTTTATTGGATTTTTGTACGAGCTAGTCTAATTGAGTGTGTGGTGCTCATCATTGCTCCTTTTACTTTTTGAGTGTAAAATGTAAATATTTAAGGAAAGTTCAATGATATCAAATTCCAATTGACATTTTGGACTTCTTCGTCTTCTTTTTTTTTTTTTTCTTTTCCCTGGTACAATGACATTTTGGACTTTACAAATACTCCATATACATGGACTCCCTTTGTGTAACTAATAAATAAATAAATATACGTACATTGTTTTAATTCAATAAATTTAAGTTTTTTCGACGTAACAAGTATATTCGTTGGCTTTTGCACCTTTTAGTTAGAATTGCGTAGTGCAACAGTATCATGTACCCATTATGCGTTTGCACATAACATTACTGTACCAAGCAATGATGTGATGGTACATTGTAAAGCACAAACATAGCCTGAATCATTATTCACTGTGAAAGATGATTGAGAAAAGGACGAATTGTTGGGGAATCTGCTTGTTTTGGCTCAGTACATAATTAGTAGTCCCAAGTTGCTAGCGATCTGGGAAGTACATTAGTTAGGTAAACAATCTCTTAACCCATCAAACAAATTTGATTTTTTTTTTCTTTGGAAATAATCAAATCCTCCATTCCGAAATTATCTAGTTTGAATTTTCAATTTTAATTTAAATCGTACTATAATTGAAAACCCTAACCAAACACTCATTTTGAGTAGAAAAAGTACCAAATACTCAAATTTCGGTAATGGTTCTAATAAAAATTAAGTAAATAAGTTATGTATTATACGTTATTAGATATTTGCCCCACAGGCAAAAATACTAGAGAAGAAAGTTCTTACATGGAGACTGGTAGTATATAAGATTCTTGGGTGCTAGTAGCATAACTAAATTTTTTGTTCTTTTTCTTGTTTCCGTTTTTTCCAACTTGAGAACTTTTCAAGGGTCATTCATATGCATCGTAGTACTGCTCTCGACCAAGCATGCTTAACTTCAGATGCTATAGATCGTTCAATGTGTAAATGTCCTGCGCTACATCCATAAACAGCTAAACACTATCAAACAGGAATAATTGAAGTGGTCTTAGATTAGAGGCAGCTTTTATTTCCCTTTTTCTGCGTCTTGTGTTACTTATTGTTTGTATTATTTGTACAAGAACTGAGTCTAGCATAAACAACAATGGTCCAGAATCGGGATGAAGAAAGATCAGGCAGGTCAACAGCAGCTAGGACCAAATTCTTATTGCTGAGGGGGACCATATTTTACTAATGGGTTGATGATCATCCATTCTGTCCCCACGGTTTTTTATCAAAGAAGGAAGCAAAGTTTGCAAAAAAGCTGCGTAAAAAAAGTAAAATTGGTTCCACAGTGATAGTGAACAACATTTACCTTTGTCGATCTGTAAATCACGTTAATCACGAAAGCGAAAAAAGTGAATCACATTTTTGGCTTCCTTCGTTACTTGTTTCATATAGCATGCATTTTGAGTCAAAAGGGTTTCAGCTATAGCTAGGTATTAAATTTCACACCAGTTACAAAGAGTAATGCAAAATAAAAAATGAGTTTGATTTTAGTTTGAAAAAACTTCTCGTCTTAGACATTCAGGTTAGTGCTACATTTTAACGTATGGGAATTTAATTTGTATTGGACTTTTTTTTTTTTTTTTTTTATTCTGGAACAAATTCCGGAAAGCTCTATCATATTTCTAGCCGAAATCAAATTTTCATTCTCATCTTCTCCCAATCTCCGCCAACTTTTCCTCTCTGCTGTCCTTCTTTTCACATGCATCATCCAATATATACTACTGTGTGTGTGAAAGCGATTAATTAACTTAAGCACTAAGATAAGGGGAAATGTTAGGTGGTGAAGATGAATGATCGATATAGCCAGTTCAAGTGAAGGACATATCACTAATATTGAGATGATTTCCTTCATCGGGTAATAGAGATTTCTCAAAGGTAATATCCCCCACCAAAAAAGAAATCTAAAAAAATGACGAACAAGCAGAAGAGTTGATGAAACTGCAATATGTGAAAGATTCCAGAACGTGAGCAACAATGTTTGTTAGAGATGAGTGTGTGATGATCTATCAACTCAAAACTTAAGAGGACTAGACCATTTTTTTTCCTAGCTAGAATCATAAATAATTCTAAGTGGATACATATCACGCTCAGATTAATTTTGATTAAATTCAGATAGATCGTTTCTTGACCATTTGACATTTCTAAATGCTTACTGTTGTGCAACGTAATTGATCATGATGGCAATGACAAAATAAAGTAAACTCAGTAGTATAGTAGGAAGAAATTATTGTACTTAGTCAAAAATAATAAGAGCACCATAACATTTGTGATGATCACCACTCCAACCTAAGTACAAATTGTTGAAGGATGAGGCACGTATTAAGTCAGATGAACCTCACGTTAATTAGGTCAAGAGAAAGCAACATAAGTTGGCCGAGTAGGCTAATCTTCCAAACGGCCCGACCGTCAACGTCGAAGTGACAACTTTATTCTCTGTTCGAATGATTATGCTTCACAACTCGTTCTCTTTACTTTTTTTTTTCTCCTTTTCTGCCATGAGAATATATATATTTTTCTTCTCTGCAAACCCTTTGCCTTTTTCCAATTCGCTTTCAGGAAGAACTGAGGAAGTAATTGATGAGTATTTTCATGGATTGCATGAATCAGAAGGGTTAGAAGATTCCAATTCTAAAGATGGGTCTAAACACAAAAGAATGAAAAGTACAATTTTAAGTGCCTGACATCTAATATATCAATCTCAATAAGAAACCAACAGCTAGCACCAAAAGAATAAAGATTTTGCTGGAATACATATTGGATTTGAAATCTTTAGGGTTTTTCAATTCATGATCATCTCAAAAGCTTCAATATTTCTAATGATGATGTATGTTTTTTCTTGGAGACCATGCAAAAGGGGTTCTACGTTCTTGGCTTCTTTAATTTAGTTTCTCTCTTTTCCCCCTTCTTTCCGTTGGTAAAGATTCTCCTTTTAACTGAGTTGAACATAGTTTGAATGACAATTGACAATTTCACAAAGGTGAATGTAATGAGTGAATCTGTCGTGTCTTCCTCTCCCCCAATTTTCTTTGCCTCTCTTTTTAGTTTTGGGGCTACTTTTGCACATCATGGAACCAAAAGACTTTCATACTACTTTTCTTTCTTTGCCCTCTTTCATAAGAGCCAGTTGGGTTTTGAAGATCCATGTTTTATCATTGCATTTTGAATTACACGTGCAAACTCTAAGATTACCTATGCCGTTTTGACTATGGTGATTAGGGTTTCAATATTGTATAAATCGCACTTGCATATTAGTCGTCCCTTCCTTTTTCAATTTTAATCTTAATCTCTCATGGTACAATCAAATGTGTAATTGTGGTGTTAGGTAAAAGAGAGTGGATCATACCCATCATTTTTAATTTTTATTTTTTTTACAATAGAAAAACAAAATATTTAACGAAAATTAGGTTGTGAGATATCAAATATTAATAAAATCATACTTCAACTACTGTTTATTTCCAAATGGAAGATCCTCTAGCAATTGCAAACCCAACGTATAAGAAACAACCGAGGATGCTGAAAAGTCTGGAGCATATTTTGCTTCTTGAAATACAGGTATAATCTCCATACGTCATTCCCATTCAAGCATATTTCATAACTTAATTGTAATTTCTCCTATTTCTAAAAACTAATTTAATCATGATATTTTACTCAAGCAGTTTAATAGTTTTACGATCAAGAGTTCGCATCTTTCATTGCAAAATTATAATATGAAGTTCAGTGCAAACAAACACATACATTTCTCCTCTCTGAATGTTTTTTGATCACTGCTGTTTTGGGAAGGTGAAGTGAGAGTACTTTTCACACATGTGAAATTTTGGAACCAAAACGAGGTAACATATACATAATTTTCGGACTAAAAACTCTAATATTGAACTAGTTTCTTATCAAAACTGTTCATCTTCCTACCTAATTTTTTAACCTTGTAGGGGTTGGGTTTGTAGTATATTTGATGAAAATCCGATTCTGACCTATACTGCCAACACAATGTGATCTTATACACACACACACACACACACACACACACACACACACACACATATATATATATAACTCTTTTATTGTCTATTTCAATTGTCCAGTTTTAATAATTAAAGTTTTGAGAACTTATGAGTCTCATATCATTTAAAACATATCAATATATATTATAATGGAGACTGTATGTTTGGGTTTGGTAATCCTTCCCACACATTAACTTGTTTTTCATTGAAAAGAAATTTGCATCGACTTTGTTTTAATATTTTTTATACACTAATTCACTTTAGTAGTTCATCATTTAATTTTGTTAAACATATTTTTGATAAACATTTTTCTAATTCGTTTAATTATTATCTCACATATTGCCATTATTTCTAATTTTATGTTTATAAATTATTCCTACTATCTAATTTTATGATAATAAATTATTATTTAACCTTTGTTTTCTCTTCAACTATTTTTTATTATTATTAAAATCCTGAGAAATTTTTTTTAAAAAAAAATATATAGTCCACCGAGAATCGAATCCTCAACCTCCTATTATATATATATATATATATATATATATATATATATACACACATATATATATAACTCTCTTATTGTTTATTTCAATTGTTCAGTTTTAGCAATTAAATTTTGAGAACTTATGAGTCTCATATCATTTAAAACATATCAATATATATTATAATGGGAACTATATGTTTGGGTTTGGTAATCCTTCCCACACATTAACTTGTTTTTTATTGAAACAAAAAATTGCATTGACTTTGTTTTAATATTTTTTATACATTAGTTCACTTTAGTAGTTCATCATTTAATTTTGTTAAACATATTTTTGATAAACATTTTTCTAATTCGTTTAATTATTATCTCACATATTGCCATTATTTCTAATTTTATGTTAATAAATTATTCCTACTATCTAATTTGATGTTAATAAATTACTGTTTAACCTTTGTTTTCCCTTAAACTATTTTTTTATTATTATTAAATCCTGAGAAAAGTTATTTTTTTTAAAAAAAAAAGATGGTCCCACTAAGAATCGAATCCTCAACCTCCTGTTAATAACAATCTCCTATCATAATCCCCGAACCACCCCATCTAATCCTCCCACCCCAAAATAGATGGAAAATTAATGAATATCAAAGTCAGCAAAAACTAAAAAACCAACTTAACTTGATATGACCGCCAGAAAGGGATAAGTTCTATATTGTCTTAAACAAAACAAAACGAACTACATCCATAATTTAGATTTTAGAACAACAACTCCAACAAAACACTACGCTTAAGGCACGATAACACTACCCTTAAATATGCCAAACACTACACTGAGTGCATTATAACACTACACATAACGCATCATAATTTACTAGTACTAAACACCTGGTGGGACTATTGCATTTGAGGAAATAAAAAAAAAAAAAAAAAAAACTACAACCAAACCCAGGTTTACCAAAAGATAGCCATGGCCACAATATATCTTACCAGCATCATCTCAGATTCTCAATATACTTAGCAAGAACGGCACTGCATTCCTATTACGCAAAACTCAAACACCATAATTTATCATATTCAACCAATCCTAACACCACAATATACCATATTCAACCATTCAACTAATCCTCTTCGTTTTCTTTCTTTGGGCGGATAGGGACAAGACTCTCTTTGTAAACTACAACCTCTGCTTTCTCGTTGGATCCCGCTCTAAGATCCTTGTTTTTCTCTAATTTTCTCCGAGATTTTATAGCAAGCTAAGACTTTTCTCAAATGGGCACGAGACACCAAGAACAAATCTCTAAAATTCTACATGCTGAGAAATTTGGTAACAATATTGTAGAGTTGAACCAAGGGCCTAATAGTTATCCTTGTTGGTGGTTGATTTTATGATACACTCTATATGATTATATTAGTGATCGGCGATTCATGGCAGTACCTTGTTCTCTCATTCATGGGTCACACCAAGCTAAGACTTTTCACACCACTCACTAATAACATCGGAACTTAGAAATTCACCTGGGATTCAGGTAGGCCGGGTGCACTGAGGTGGATAGTCGAGAGGGACTCAGTCTCGAAGTCAAAATTTTCAATGACAAAGTTGTTCCGGGAACCAACATGTATTGGAAAACCCTTATTGATTTGTGTACTAGTCGGACCCAATAGTAGGAACCACGGAAGAAAATGTCATTATCATGGACACCTCCCGGCAAAGTTCCACTAGAAGCGACTTGTCTCCACTAATAGAATATATTAATAAAATCATACTTCAACTATCATTTAAATCCAAATGGAAGATTGTCTATCAATTGCACGCCTAACGCATAAGAAACAACTGAGGATGCTGATAAGGCCGCAACACAATTTCATTCTTGAAATATAGGTACCCTACAAGAAAAAGAGGTTTTCATCACACTTTATACAAAGTCATTTTTGGAAAAAGAACACTTCTATTAGGACACTGAGAAAATACATGAGGATAGACATCTATTAAGACGTTTGAGTCGAATTAACTTCTTTTATGAAGGAAAAATTTATCACCACAGTAACTATTATGACATTCTTTGATATTAATTTAGTTTTGTACCCAAAAAATAATTAAAGAAAATGAACATAATAAAAGATCAAATCCCTGATTTTTAGTAACCACCTCAACTAGTGCACTCCCGATTAATTCAGAAAAGAAAAAAAAATTCCAAATCTGCAGAGTATTGTCCCTGAACTCCAGCTAGAGGAAGAGCAACATACATGACTTCTTCTCGTCTTTGAAGAAAATTTTAGCCCACCATCAAATTTATTGTCAGTCCAAAAATCAACCTTTCGTTTATAGCTTGAGATTTAATTTTTTGTTTTGGTTACTATTGAGGTTATTCTGCCTTGTTGAAATTATTTCGTTATAGATGGGGTACACATTACAAGTGTTTTCGTATGTGCATGGTTAGATGACATGAAATCTTAACTGTAGGTTTTTTTGGGGTAGGGGGGATTAGGTTTAAGATGTTTCCTTTTCAATTTGATCATAATTCTTAACATCTTCAATGATTGTAAATATTTAAATTGCAGCTATCTACAACCGTTTCGCGAAAAAAAAAAATTCAGAGGATTTTGAATGTTGTTGCCCAACGAAATCACCAGTGAAAGCCAAAAAGACAAACCCTTGATGAAAGTAATCTTAATGATTCTTTCTTTCTCTTTTTTTTATTTTAAATGTTAATGATTCTAATTGGTACCTTTCTATAATTTAATTTCTTTTGAATATATTGTCTGACTAATTTTAGATTAATTTACAACACTTGATGAAATTTTTCTCCTTAAATGTTTAATGGTCTAAGATCTCAAAACGTTTCAACTTCGTAGTTCTCACTAATTTCACTATTTCAAGATGAGGTGCATTCTGGGCTAATGTGGAAGCTTTAAATGTTGATTTGTAGAATGCAAGTTCATTAGTGCGGGTTTCATGAATAGAGAATTGCATTGAATCTGTTTGGGTAATGACGACACGGGAATGGTCTCGAAGAGAAATTGTAGACTTTGTACAAAAGGTTTTTGGCAAAGATCATATTTATGAAGGTGATTTGAAGGTTTTTTTAGAATTTAGGGATAAAGTATGTCACTAGAAAAAATGGAGGTCGGGGACTGTTTCGAAGAGGTTGGGATTTGTCGTCTATACTAGTAGTGCTACTGTGCAATTTGTGTTGGCTAATATATTGAATTTTGTGTTGAAGGATGTTGTTAGTGCTACTGGACTTCTTATAGGTTTGGGAGTACTTGCTGTACTTACTACACTTTTTGGTACTATTAGATATGTAATTGATCAAGGTTTGGATCTGTCAAAATCTAGCTCTTGGAAGATAAGTAATGCAGCAGGGCTCTATAAACATCTGGTGCGTCTTTTTGTTCTTGTTATCCGTGTTAAGAATTTTTTCTATGTCTTTCGTGAGAGGAAGTCCCTTCGGGAAAAAAAAAGAATAATGGTTAAGGTGATCTTGTTCTGTAATCATTTAATTTTTTATAGCCTATTTGATTCCATTTTCAATAATATATTGTGGTCTTTTGGGCAACAATGGTTCCTGTTTTCTTCTAGAAATGTTGATTATATTAGTCCACATTGATACTGGAAAATAATACAAAGTACAAAACTAAATATGAATAATTTTATTAGAATATTGAAAGTGGTATGTTTATCATGGAGTTAGTCTTGAGGATTAACTTGTGAGCATGACAACAAGAATCTGAATTAGTGGTAATAATTTTTACAGAGATGTGTTGCCATTAATTATGTAAGTACTACATTTCTTCATGCACATTCTTTTGAATCTTACGATAAGAATGATAATCATTCTATATTGTACTATTATGTTACTAGTATTTAAACAAATAGGTTTATTAATCTCGTCTCTCTCATACTATAATGGCAATACTTTACTTTTATATTTTCTTGTGTCTTTTGAGTTATTTTGATCCACAAAGTTGTTTGTCATATAGAACTGGAGAAGATTTTGTCCAGCATGTGTCCCTAATGTGCTACAGTTTTCTTTGTTTGTTACATAATTAATTAGTTTAGTTTAACTTTAATTTTACTACATTTGGAGTAGATGCCTTGTTGAAACTTTTTTTTATTTTTAACTTTGTAAGAGCAAATACAATCTTTATTCATAATGGTCATTCATTATTGAACTAATTTAATGTTTCACTTCAGGTTTTTTGGCAATTGGATTGAGAAAAGCACAAGTTCAAAATTTCTACAAAGTTATCAGAGCTTCCATTAGATTGTGAATTGAGAGAGTTTGTGTTGGAAACTAGTTTTAGTGTTTATTACACTCACGGGATTGATATTAGATATCACAATGAAGTTTTACCTATTTTTAATAGATGCACAAATTTTAGTCAATTGAATTATTTTGGTACTAAAACATAACAATTTTTTTTAATGGGAAAATCTTCCAATTGAGGCACTTAGACTGCGCATTTCGTATGTGGATCAGTCTAATGTGAGTATACAAGACACCTCAAAATGTCATTATAAAGTGAGTACCTATTAACACAACCGCATGGATCACGTTTTGGAGAAGTTTGGGAAAAAACTAAAATGCGTTATAGACCGCTTATTAAGACAATTTTTAGTGTCATAAAAGGACCATTTTCTTGTAGTGGTATAATCTCCATACGCTATTCATATTCAAGTATTTTATAGCTTAATTGTGATTTCTCCTATTTCTAGAAAGTAATTTATTCGGGTATTTTAATCATGTAGTTTAATAGTTTTGGGATCAAGAGTTTGCCTCTTTCATTGCAAAATTATAATAATAAAGTTCAGTTCAAACAAACACGCACATTTATCCTCTCTGAATGTTTTCTGATCGTTGTTTTTTCTTTTTTCTTTCTCCATGGGTGAAGTGAGAGTGTCTTTTGCATGTGTGAAATTTTTGGAACCAAAAATAGGCCACATATACATAATTTTCAGACTAAAAACTCTAACATTGAACTAGTTTCTTATCAAAATCGTTCATCCTCCTACCTGATGTTTTAACATTGTAGGGGTTGGGTTTGTAGTATGTTGGAGGAAAACCCGGTTTTGACCTAAGCTGCCAACACAATGTGACTTTTTTTTGGAACTCTTTTATTACCCATTTTAATAGTCCAGTTTTAGTAATTAAAATTTTAAGAACTTATGAGTGTCGTATCATTTAAAACATATCAATATCAATATATATTATACTTGGGAATGTATGTTGGGTTTGGTAATCCTTCCCATACGTTAACTTGTTTTTTATTAAAAAGAAATTGTGCACCAACTTTGTTTATATTTTTTTATTCGTTAATTCACTTTAGTAGTTCATCATTTAATTTTTTAAAACATATTTTGATAAACATATTTGCTAATTTGTTTAATCTTTTATTTTTTTAGTTGAAATAAGTCAGCATAACATTTCTTCTCTCTGGAATTTGCATTCATAGGCAAAGTTATTCCTAAAATATGAATCTGGGACCAAACTCAAGTTACAGTTCTCAGTCAGTTAGCACACATTACATAAAGGAGAGGTGGTGTCATGGAGGAGGTGGTGTCATAAAAGTGAATGGTTCCTGTGCATTTTCAGTATTAGCTCGGGACATTGCTTTTTCAGACGAACCAAAACCACGGATATGGATCGGCATTTTGACGTTCAAACTGATGCAAATGACACTCCGCCTGTGTGGCAAATCTTATATACAACATGTCATTGTTATACTTTGCAGTATGCAATCGCCTTGGGGAATACGGACCAGGTATACCGCGACATATTTTGGAGGTTTGGTTCAGTATTTCCAACCCTGTGTTACTAAGTGGAGTAGCTGGAGAAAAAAACATTTCCTAATTGATCACAGGGAGCCAACCTACACTATATATCCCTAGAAGCACCCGAATTTTGCAAGGACCATAAAATGCTAAGTATTCGTGATTTGGTATCACATTCAGCTGTGCCCGAAGGCGACAAAGTCTTTTGTGGTCGCATTGAGAGTATGCATTGTTTCCAAAAGCTCTTGGCCACCAAATGGTAAAAGTCGTCGTGCATCCTGAATCAAAGAGTTCATTTGTCGCTCTCGTAACAGAATTACTTGATGGTATGCAAACTCCACATCCCAAAATCTGTCCCTAAAAGCAATATGGTCCATCTTCCTTATATCAGTCTAGAATTTGCTCTTACAATCAGCGTTCTAGAGAATTAGCAAATGGCGGAGAGGCAGAGGTTTCGGGAGAATGAACCCTGATCTCGTTTAATCATTATCTCACCTATTGCAATTATTTCTATCTTTAGGTCAATAAATTACTACTTATATCTAATTTTGTGATAATAAATTATTTTTTAACCTTTGATCTCCCTTTCACTAATTATTTTATTATTAAAATTCTGAAAAATTCTTTTTTTTTAAAAAAAAAAAAGAAAATGGATGACTCCACCGAGAATCGAACCATCAACTTTCTAGTAATAAATATCCCGCATCCTAATCCCCTAACCAGCAACATTACTTACTATTATAAATTTGTTAAAATATTGTATAAATTGTGTGATAGACAGCAACATGACTTATAGTTTTTAAAATTTAAAAATTTATTTTTTTATACAAGTTACATTATGTCATCGTATATATGCGCGAAGCACGTCTAATCCAGCTAGTTATTGCATAATTACTAAATGATAAGCAGCACTCTATCAATTTCATTACACCAATGCTTAGAATCTAGTATCCTTAGTTGGACTATATATTAAAGTGTGGTAGCGAAGAAGAGTATTCACGGTTCAGGTAAGCCTCAACATAATTGTAGCAAATACTATGAAGGTATAATACTAGGCAAGCATACATACCACACTTAAGTAATCTGATAAAATTATACTCTCTGTCCCAAAATTATTGTCTAATTTGAGATTTCACTTTTAATACAATTTAAACTAAAAATGAAAATTCAAACTGGACAATAATTTTGGGACAGAGGAGAATTCAATTCGGGAAGTTTGAAGTCAAGATCGGGATTTTCAGCTTATATTTGGTACCACTGTACAACTTTAAAATAGGGTTGAGATTCGGTTTAACTATCCCGAAATGAATGTTGATAGTCTTAAAGAGTTCCAGGGCTTCATCAACAACACACAAAAATTAGGTCAGAAATTAAAAGAAAAAAATCTTTCAACATATATTGTTTATACAATAAAAAAAAAGACAATTATTTTAGGACAAATGAATAGTATACTATTGTTTTTTCTTTTTTATTTGTCTAATTTCTTCCAATGGAAGAATGGCACGAAATTAACAAACTTTATGTCTTTTCTTTACAGGAATTAACTTTGTTTGAGATGAGGGAAAGATGTGAATGACAATTGGCGAAGAAGAGTTCCATATTCTTGGAAGAGGTGTGATTGTACCCATTTGGACGAAATTACTTGCACAAACATTCCCATTTCTGATTAAGAGTTTTGCAAAAGATTTGCAATAAAAATAAAATTATCAGGACATGCGAAAGACCAAAAAAGAAAAGTTTCACTATATGTATGTTTAGCTTTTGTCAAAACTGTCACTGTAAGCTTGCTGTTAATGCACCATAGTTGAAGATTATTTGACATTTCTTAAAAATAACATTTGATTTCTTCCTATCATAATTGAATTATGTTTTGTCTTATTTGTGGTGGCCAAAAGGAGTACTAAGTTTAAAATTGTGTGACTTGGAATGCAACAGTTTGCACTTCACAAATTTGACAAATTATCAACTGGGAATTCAACTGGTTGCACTTAGAAATTTGATAAATTATCAACTGAAGTTGAGGATTCCGATGATTATTTTAGGATGAAAGGAGTAAAAGACCTGTTCTCCAAGTTCAACCAATTTCCAGATCGTAGTAAACGAAAATTTGGAGATGTAACAAGGTTCATAAACTTAGGATATAAGTCAGAATATATTCCAACGTTTGGGGCAGAGTAATTCAACCAGGCCAGTCTACGAATTAGGACAAAATGTGATTGATGTTTCTCCTTCTAAATATGACTTAATTTAAAGCCTAGATTTGTCTCCTAAGAAGTTAAACAAAAGACCAGTTAACAAACATGAAGCATATGCAGTGCGCATTTTCTTCTTCATTCAACACCTTCCAAGCTACAGCCCTCTCATAAGATATAGGCCTTCCCATACTCGACATGCAGATCCCGCTTTGGAGACACGCAAATCCCTGCAAATTCAAGTAAAACCAATGTTAAGGACAGAGACTTCAACAAAAGTATGTTGCATATGATTACAAGTACAAGATGTAGCTGCTAAAGATCTGTACCTGCTGCATAATCTGAGGGAGCTCAGAGAATAGCGTCTTCCTCCCGTTGTCATCGAATATCTTCTCCAGAGTAATGTCTTGAAGTGCAATTAAAGTAGTTTCTAGCATATCCAGTCCTGCCTGATTTGCAAACGTGAAAACTGGCAACGGCTGCACAAACCACCACGAATCAATTTCAGAATTTAAACAGTCTTACTTAATTGCAAATTCTCCTTACTTTTGAATGGATTGAGAAATTATTTCCACCTCTTTAAAAAGTATCAAAGCAAATGAAAGATAAACGATTGTGCTAAGGAACTTACTGACAACGTCAACAAAAGCTACAAAGTATCTACCTTCAATGAGCAGCAGATGACAGCGTCAGAGTGATGCCAAAGAGTTTTGAGGATTGATTCACTTCCTTCACTACCAGGTTTGAGCAACTCCACACCTAAAAAGAACCTGCAGAAAAAATTATGGAATTTAAAGCGACGGTCATTTTGAAATTGAACGAGACACCCAAATAAAAATATACCCGAGTACAGATTACTTCAAGAATATAAGGTCCCTTGTTTTTAATCTTTTGAAGAGGAAAAAGTGAAACTGAACCCAGAAATCTACTTTGAGCTGATTGTTCACAGAAGAATATCTCACATATGTAAACCATCAAAGATCTTAGTCTCAAACAGCCTTGAAGATATGTTTGCTTCAGATGAAGAGCAATTCAAAGGTACAGCAATGGCCCTCAGATGACATGTTCTGAAAACAATACTCGTCTATGATGACTCAAACTAACCTATATCTGAAAAAAAAAACTAACCTATATCTGATTGACTGTTATTTTAGACTTCCTCTAGCCATTTCCAACTTAAAGTCAATAATAAAGTTGATCCTAGTAGAAGTATCCACCAATGAATTACATACCTATAGCTTTGGCAGATCCAGCGAGCTAGTGTTTGTGCTTCAGGCGTGCCTGGTGGTGGCCTGATACCTGGAAGTGAACCGATATTAGAAGGGGAGAGAGCTAACGCCACTCTCTGAACAGAAGATATTATGCTTCGGACGTATTGTCGAGCCATAGCTGCCACATTTTCTTGCAGATGTATCTCAAAGGCAAACTGAAATGCTATTGTCATAACTGACTTTGCGCTACTGGAATGCTTGTTTTGTTCACCGGGTACCCTGTTCACTGATGATCCAACTTCAAGGGTAGATGCAAGATCAAGTGTTCGATTTGGACTTGAGGGATCCTGAGCATATCAGCACAAAATCAGTGAATTTCAAATCTAGAGATGAGCAAGAGGAACCACACTTAAAGAATTATTCTTTGCAAAGTGAAAAAGGTGTTACCACTTTGGAATCAACAGGAATGATCCGGAAACCAGAAGGAAGAAGAGGTGCATCATCAGAGAAAGAGGCATCTATTGGTGCAAAAACCAGTTCAGCACTAGTACCAACAGCATTCTCATCCACTCCACTGCAAAGCTGCAATGGACGGAAACTAATTTTGAGCCTAAAATTGCACTAGACATGCTATAAAATGGTAACACACACATATTTCTGAGCCATGACCTAGAACATCATTAGCATTAACTTTTCAAGTGTTGATACGAGATGGTGCACAAAGACAGAATCAGGAAAAATGGAACCTACTTGTAAAAGGAAGATGTCACTAGGCATCATCATGTCTTCACGGTAATGGCCAATGTTTTCCAGCCTAATCACTTCCATAAACTGTTTTAGAGATGCAAATATATTATTAGAATGATGAAGTACAGCATCATAATACATGTTAATGGTTAAAAGAGTACTTGAAGGAAGTGTTTGATTAACATACCTCTTCATGTTCAATTGTGTGAGCAAGTGGTAGGATGACTTGACCACCAAAATTTCCTGCTCGTGACATAGGTATACTACAAGGGCTAGCTTTAATAGCAGCTGCTGAATATGCATCAATACCACTGTCAGCCCACTCTGATCGGTGTTCCCGGAGAAACCGCAAAAGTATAGCAGGAGGCACATTCTACCAATCAAGGTTCAGAAAACCTTTAGTCAGAAATGAAGTACAATTGAAAGAAGATATACAGAAAAAGAAATCTACAGAGCACCTAATCTTTTGGGCCTAAGTTTTGACATACCATTCAGGCTTTTTTAGCTTTAAAGTAAACCTTCGTAGCCAATATTCTAATCAGCAGTTTAATTCTCACCTGTAAAAGCATGGAGGCCTTGGCACATAACACAGCATTGCTGACAGACGAAAAGCCATTGGCATAATGGAAATTTGCACCCATCAGTTTGCTGGGAGATGAGTTCACAAGAACAGTAACATCATCAATGCCATCACTGTCAAGCATTGACCATCCCTCATCGGCAAAACCATTCACAGCTTCATTGAAACCCCTACAAAGCAAAGAATGTAAGTGTTCATTCGCTTAAAAAAGATCAGAAGTAAATTGAGTGATGTATTCCAGAAACCTACTTGCTCAGTCTTTGGCTAAGGGCCCGTAATGCTGCAGGTCTTCTTCCCCAACCCGAAACAGTAGGCTGAGAAACTTCTTGAGAAATCTGCCTCAACTGGCGTAAAGCCTGGAAAGTATTTGGAAGTCAGTTTTGCTTCGAAAAGGTACATTCCACATCACAAAGAAGTAGCAATCTGTTTGGATAAGAGAGGCTATCTACACGAGAGAGCATCTTCATAAGATGTGATCACTGAGAACGCGGAAAAAATTAAAATAGCCAAAGGAAATTATACCGCCATGGTTGTCTTCTGAGCCAACAAAGTTGATGATTCATACAGTGGACGGATCACTTCAGGAACACTCCATGGCTGGTTAACAATATGATCAACATGGTCAGTAGAGCATAACGAATATATTATAATTAAAAAAAAAAGAAAAAAAAAAAAGAGAAACTTTATCTTGATAGCAAGCAAAATACCTCTAAGTCGATGTGGTCAACAATATGGATTATGGAGCCACCTCCTTCACATGGTCTGATCAAGTATCCACTCGGGAACATCTCAGCTCGCACAAAATGTTGAACCGGTGGCATGCTGGGACCGTTCTGAGTATTGTTCAGTGATCTTTCACAAACCTAAGATTTTTCAGAAATTAGCATTAGATTTCTATCATTGGTAAATGACAAAGAATAAATCTTTTTCATTTCCATTAACATACCACAAGACTACCATCCTCCATCACAGATGTATATCTTAGTAGCCAAAAGTCACGAGCTGGTGCCAGAGTAGTAGGAGCATAGAGCTGAACAAGAAATCATAAATGTTTATATGGAAGTTCAGCTAACAGTTACAAAAGGAAATTTTAAAGACAAAGAATAATAACCTGCATGTAAAGCAGTTCAATGGTTCCACCATTTCCAGTGGACATTGCATTCAGGATGTCCACAGTTCGGCAATCACGAAACCATGAGGGCCGATCTTTCAAGATTTCAGCAACCTGCATAAATATTACCGATTATAACTATTGGAATGGTGATTGAAACAGTTTTCATTTCAAATTGCTTCATTCCAGACTTACTCTCGTAGGTTCCAGGCCAACAAGACCGCATGCACGTGATGCTATACCAGTGCAACCATGAGAAATAGCAATGATTCCAATGGAATCCGGACCAGGCTGCAGATTCAGGAAAACCAAAGTTTAGATGGAAAAATAAAGGTGATTCTACACAGCAAAGTATCAAAACACAAAGCAGTTAACAAGTTCAAGTTTTAATGGGGTCAGACAAAAGTATTTAAAATATCGGCCACCCTCTTTCACCGACGATATTACTTGGTGAACATAAAACTCCCTTTCCTTAGATAAGCGTTGGTCATTACAATTTTAACCCCATGTAGTGACCTTTTTGAGGAACCAATTAAAGTCGTGGGAAAAATATGTGGGGGCAAAAACAGCAAGTAGATGTTTCAAGTGGGAATAATTAGAGAGGGTGATCATATTTTGCAGAAGACAGGAGAAAAAATTAACAGTTCTGAGGCTATTTAACTGTATTGATAGGCATTATTCAAGAGATCATTGCAAAGCATATTACGACGAACAGGCATTTTTCAATAAAGAAATCATCAAACCTTCATCCCAGGCATTTGGACCCACTCAACAGCAGTCCCAGTAGCCTTTGATAGAAACTCTGTTAAAGTCTCCTCTGCAATGGACAAAAGTCTGTAAAAGATACAAAAAATCCTCATATCAGCCATGTCAAAGGGAACATATACACCTTGAAAAACTTAAATGAATATAATAAGAATCACAAATAACAAGAAACATTCTCCACTCACCCTGCAGGACTGGCATCCCTTGGGGGATGCTGAGGAGTCAACTGTGGTTGACCACTTGTCACCACAGAGTCACAACTATTGTCTGTTGTGGCGAGGGTTGCCTGCAATTATCATAGATCTGAATATAATTTTCTGAATACAAACATCATAGGCACTACCACTGCATATAAGCATCCCTTCACCTCGCGAGGAGCCTTTCAGCAAAGGGGCTGATTATGATTATGATTACGATTTTGATGCATGAAATCTTGTTCAATAAAACAAACACTTACTCTACATTCTTTTTATTTCGATTCTTATGACGTTATAACTGGCGTGGTTGTTAAATTACCTTTTGTTTGGACACTAAATGAAGATCAAATTAGAAAGGTTATTAGCTTAAAAGAATCTATTACTCGAAGAACTTATGGCTCAAATATTTCAAACATTAGAAGGGCCAGACAAAGGAATAAAATAGAGGGAATTATGAAAAGAAGATGATTTACATTCTGAGTCTGTTGGCGGAAAAAACTGTTCTCATACACCAACTGAGAAACCTGCTTCTGCAACCTATCATTCTCCTCCATCAACAGCTTATTCATGGCTGTCAATTTTCGGTTCACAGCTTGAAGGCGTGATGCCTCTTTCCGCTGCTTTTCTCTACATCTGCAAGCAGAATCGAAACATTGTTGCGTTACGGATCATAATTTTCTTGATTCATTAATTAAAAATAAATCTACTAAAAATTTTCCACAAAAATGAAGACCAATAAAGAAATTGAGGAACTAAGAATTAAAAACCTTCTGTTCTGAAACCAAACTTTGATTTGCTTGGGCTCAATGTTGGAAAGAATCGGACATTCCCGGATAAGCTGTTGCCGCCGGAGGGAGCTAGGTTTTGGACATTCATGATACACCCTCTCCAAAGCCTCAACTTGCTCCGGCGTGTAACGGACATATTTTCCGTTGTCCAATTGCATTTTGGTTCCACCGTCTTTGCAGGCCGAAGTTACCGCCATCATCACTTCAAATTCTGAAATTACAGGTACAAAAACAAAGCCTCAAAAATCCAATATCAATGAACACCTTTCCTTCACACAATTTTTTTCCGACTCGATTCAACCAAAAATAGAGTGAAACAAAATCTCATTTGGTTTGGCTGTTCATTTCAAATCACCCCCTCATTTGAAAAAGCAAAAGATAATAATAAAGCTATCGAATTTAGCCAAGAAATTTTGGCCCTTTTCACTCACCCCAAGAATAAATTAAACCCAAGTGAAAAATCCTTCCTTTTGAACAGTTTAAGCCTCAAGGTGTCTAGATAATACGAACGAGCTATGTGAAATTGAACTGGAAAACAAACAAAAGGATTTTTCTTTTTAAACTTTAGTGAATAAAGTCACCAGCTTTAACTCTCAAATCACCATCACACAAGATTCACGAGACAGCCCTTCACATTCCATGTTTCCTCTCACAGATACAACAATACAGAACCACAGATAATCAAAAAAACAAGAGTCATAAATAGCTGATACTAGTGTTTGAATGCTTGTACTATCTGTGTGTATATTACAGGTAATATATATCTCAAGCTGTAAATAAATGGCTTATGCATAGAAAACTGAGACAAAGCTCGGATAACATGATATGATTAAGTAGTGAAAGTTTGTGTCTGAAGATTTGAATCTTCCAGAAATCTTCAAAATCAAGAAAGGATAACAAAATCCCACATAGATTTATGCAACAAGCACTATTTTTGGACACGAAAAAAACTCACACATGCACACAAAAAAACATACAGACTACTGTATGATAGAGGAGACATGAATTACCTAGTGCTTAACAAATTCCTGAAAAATATAAAATAAAAACGCAGTCTTTCTCCTTCTTCCTTCCCCACTAGCCTCTTAATCCTTCAAAATCGGTTAGCACCAAACACAAAGGCCAGATCTTTCTCCATTGGATCCCTCACTCTCACAATCCACCACCCCCCGCCTCCCTCCACCACCTCAAAATCCAATAAAAAAAAATTTTAAAAAAAGCACCAGAAACTCAGACCCTTTGATCAAAACCTTATGATAAACGAATTTCTATGTACAAAAATGAAACATGCATTTGATTCAAGACCAAAGAAATCCCTTTTATGTGTGTGTATAAGGTAATAAGTCTGTTTGGAAAGACAACACAGAAGAAGAATGAGAATGGAAGGATAACTGGTGGGGGTTATTATTATTATTGAGGAGGGAATGAAAGAAGTAAGAGAGAGAGAAAGTGGAGAATGGAAGACCCTTTGATTATTTTTTTCTGGTTTAATATGGAGTTTGAGTTGTTGCTTTCTACAATGGTGCAGCTGTGTTTTTTTTTTTTTTTTTAACACCTCTTCTTTTATTGCTTGGTATTCTTTTTGTCTGCTTTTTTGCTTTCTCACTGTAATATACTGATATTCATACAACTCTCCCACTGTGTGAGTGTGTGAGAGAGAAAGATTATAAAGAGGGTGTTGTTGGGATACTGTCAGATTTGGGTTCGAAGGTTTCAGCACTTTTGAGAGTGAAAACTGGGAAAAAGTAAGGAAAGATGGGGATAAGAGGAGCAGCTGCTGCAGCTAAAGCTAGTTTTATTAGCTTCACAGAAGATACCTCTGCAAGGTGTAATAATAGTACTACTGTACTATGCTGCTTTCATACTACTCTCACAGAAATTTCAAGCCCAACATTTTCTAGTCTTGCCCTTCATTTTCCCTATTGTTGTCATTTCAACTCTATATAATCCTCAACTTTTGTCATTTACCCCTTTTCTTATTTTTGAGATGCAAAAATACTTTGATAAAGCACAAAATTAGTATTAATCGTGTCTCTTGAATAGTAACATAACAAAAGGTAATAGTTAAAGATTTTTAGTGTTTCTGCAACACCAGTTATATTTGTATCGAGAGTGACATGTGAATTCTTATTCCGTTCCATAGAATGTCTTATACTGTGTGCTAGGCCTAGCGTTCTTTCAATGATTCATATCCATATTGTGTATAATGAAGTCTAATAATGATAGATTATATAAAGTACCGTAAATCATCAAATACTTAAGTAAAAGAAAACAAAGAAAGGGATTGAAAGGGAAAAAGTTATAAGCTTGAATTAGAAGTATGTTGGGCATCTAGCAATATTTCATTTTCATCAATGTATATTCATACTTTTGTGAAATTCACTAGTGAATCTGTGAATGTATGTAGTTTAGCAGGACAACAACAACTAGATGTCAATCCATATCTTCACCCTCTCCTTCCTCTATCTCTCTCTTCTTTTTTAACTCCCACTTTTCCAATTAACCAATAGAGACAAAATTGAAAGTGACCACTTATTTGTGTTTCTTCTAAGTCACTCTTCCAATAATGTTACTAAAATTTTCCCCATGGACCAAACTTATGACAAAGTAAAAAAAGATGAAAGGAGAGGGGGCAAAAGTGAAAACAACGGGAGTGTGGGGGCAAATAGGACAGTAACTAAGGAGACAAATGTCATGCGCATATTGAAGAAAAGAGGCAAAAAAATCCAAACCAAAAAAACCAGATCCCAGACCCAGAGAGATATATTAAAGGAGGAGAGGAGACAGATTGCTTGTGGTGAAATCGAAAGAAAAGAAAGAGAGGACAAGAATAATGAGGATGTTTGGCATGCGCTTTTAATATATGTATGTATATACATTTATATATCTATCTCTCATCCCCTCTGATTGATTGATTTTTTGTATGCTTTTTATTCAATGTTGTTTGCTGCGTTACCACACACCCAAAAAATGTACCATGCCATGCCATGTTTCTACTTTCCAATCACTCTTTTCCATCGTCTCAGTTCTTTACTATCATGCCATGTATAGTCAAGTCACATAAGGCTTGAAGTATGGTATATGTGGCACTTGAACTGATATCTAATCGACCAAGTCAATTTTGTCTTTTTAGAACTATTTGTTGATACGCATATTAATAATTCGAAACCTATAAGTTTTCCTTACGTAATACTAATCAAATCCAATAATGTTGGAGGCTTGTATTTTTTGAAATAGTTATTTCGATGGTCGAATGAAGAATTAGTTTACGTGTGATATGTATATATTCAGAACATCGAATTCAAATTAACCAGACGTCTGAGTGAGAAAAAGAAACCCATTATTCTTTTGTCTCCTAAAATGATTATTTAGTTTGAATTTCTATATATTTAATATAAATTAAACGTAAAAATTCAATCAGGACAATAGTTTAAGACAAAGGGTAATACGTAAGTCCTCGTACATTGGAGTGCATGCAACATTGAATTCTTCATCTTTAACTTCTGAGAATAAAAATGCTGCTTCCTGTATTCACTTTTGTTTACAATATATCGATTCTAATTTAGGACATGGATACATTCTTGAGGCTCCAGTACAATGTTCAGACAAATATAGTTATTTTTAATTTTAATAGTCCATTTAATATCTCCAACTGGATCTTTTTTTTTTTTTTTCTTTTTTAACAGCCGGGGTACGAAGTTTGTGCTCCTTAAAGTGAAGCATTTTTTCACCTCAGTCGGCATCAAAATTAATTTGGTGTAAAAATTTTGTTGTTTCCCGTTGTGAGAGCTAATGATAGAGATAGATCAGTGGATGTGATTAAATGTCCAATTCCTCATTGAAAATTAAAAACAGCATGCATTCATTAAAGATACCCAAGTAGTACTAGGAAAGATCTGTTTTTAGAAATCCCAACTTCAGAAAGATTTCTTGTTATTTACGTTTTACTATGAGATTGGCTATTACTAGAGCAGTCTATTTCACTCTTTTCCCCCTTCTTTTTTTGTTCGGGGGACTTCGCACGTAGTTGGTAGGTAAACTTTCGATTTTATTGATGAAAAATGGAAGAAAATCGACGGATAAAAGTGTCTAAATTTCGGGTTTTAGAATTTTTTATTCGTTTCCTAGTAGGATTTCTCGTATATTTTGGAGAGGAGAAGTAGCAAATTCACCACAACTGTTCTATTTCAATTTTTATTAACATAGAAATGCGTGTTTGCATGTATATTTAAGAAAAAGGCATTCTTTTGTTCTCATAGTCTATGGACTAACTAATGGGTAAAAAACACAAAGACATTTATAAATACTAAAGAGACAGGAGCTGATCGCAAAGATATGGAATTTAACCATAAAAATTTAGAATTGCATTTCCAGTTAATTCCCCGAGTGTAATGGTTCATTTTGTTGATATGAAACAATACAATAAAATAAATTAGTAAAATTTGGGATAGATGGAGTACCTTGTTGAATTGCCATATTATTCACATAAATAAACAATGTTTTCTTTTGGATGGAAAAAAAAAAACTGTATTTTTTAATTGAGTGCAGGTGACAATGACTTTTTACTAGAATTCAATGGTAAAAGCAACACTTTAACAGCAGCACCCCATTGACATTTCAAAAGTAGAGCAAGAAGTAGTGGACTGTCAAAGTACTGCACACAAGTGCATATCTTTCCTCTTGAATATAAAATGTCACTAAAATTGCAAAGTCACTTTTTGTCAAAGATAAGATTTTGCATTAACATTTTAACCATGGGAAAAAAGCGACTGATCAGATGTTCGTATGGAATAGAGAATATTCAGCTGCTGAGCTGATCGACGTGATTGTCGAGAAGTTCAAATTTCAGGTAACTACGGTCTTGTTTGGTCTTTCAATCACATTTTGCATTTTGTCGCATTTTACCTCTGAAAATACATCTCAAACACAAAATCCAATACTATCTAAACAACTTTTTAATTTATTTTTTAAAATTTATTTCAAACATTATTTTTATACTATTTTTTTACACCACCACCGGATCACCTCCGCCACCACCGTCCACCACTGGCCCGCCCATCGCCGCCGACCGGCAACCAGCCTGCCGATCGCCGGTCGATGGCAGCTTAGCGGTGGCGATGGGCGCTCCAGCGGCGCCGCCGATGGTGGAGGTGGTCCGATGGTAGTCTAAAAATATTATTATTTTATTTAAAATATTACCAAACAATTTTTAAAATTTTATCTCAAACCACATTTTGAATGACATCTCAAACTCAAATCAAAAACTAAATAAAAACTAAAACAAAATGTTGGTCAAACAAGCCCTACATTTTTTACGACTTAAGAGTCGTGGCGGTGGCCTAAGGCTACGAGTCGAAAACGTGACAAGGTGAAGACGTGACATGGTGAGCTATTAACGGTGATTAGAAGAAACATTCTATTTCAAAAAATAGTTCATTTTATTAATTTATAATGATTAATAAAATTTAAATATTTTTATTACATTATTTAATTATAATAGTATTATTTTTATTATCATAGTTTCATATACATCAATTATTTTTTTAGATAAAATTATAAGTCGAGATACTTTAAATTTCAGTGTTCAGATTTCTGATTTCAGGCATTTTATTCAGTGTTTAGATTTTGGTTTTTATCAAACACGACAAACTTAATCAATTCAGTACTTATGATTCAGTTTTCAGATTTCAGATTTTAAATTTCAGACCCAAATTAAGTTTTATCAAACTGGCCCTTGATCAGTGACACACTCAAATGATACGAGAAGTTTCACTCATTATTCGAGCTGCATGCATATGTGTTACTTAAGAATGGCACTTAAATACTATCAAGTAATATTTCAGCTTCATATTCCTCAAAGTTTGGTTTTTAATTTTTCTTTTATTAGGGTTTTCGTTTCAATTAACATGTCGTCGCTGCCCGACTTCTTTGGTTCAAGAGGTCTTTAAAAGAAATCTCTAATGCGATTCAAATGTGTGTCTCTTACTCAGTTATCAATGATCATAGATCCTTGTCTTCAAAAAAATGATCATAGATATCCTGTCTTCACAAATAAAGCCTGCAGAGGGTGTGGTTCTTGAGGTCTCTCTTCTTCATTTCGTGATAATTATTATCATAAATATATTGTCCTATTATTGTAATTATCATATGTCTCTGCATAAGGTATCCTTGTAGCTATTATATTAACATCTCCTTGTGGAAATGGTGTTATTATATAAACCTTAGTAATGTTTCCAAGTTCCCTTTAAATTTACCTGTTCAATATGTCCAAGGGAAATCGGGAAGTGATTAGGGTTGAAGTTTCCTCACAAATGAGATATCAGCTTCATCGCAAATCGCAATTGCATAGATCAGATATCTTGGAATTGGTTATATATATATATATATATATATATATATATATATATACGAGGACAATATCATCTCTCCTTCCCGGTTGGTTAATTTCTTGCGTCTAATTAGTTGCGTAATTTTTCTCTGTTTTGGTATTTAGATGACGCGCGTTTGTTTTGATTCTTATGATCAGTTGGCATTTACTCATATTTTTCCTTAACCAACAGATTTCTTGTTTTATTTTGGTCTTCCATTTGTGTATTTTTGAGTTTTGACAGTCGGAATTGTTGATTTGTTTTACTAAGAAATTGGTGAATATAAAAAAAAAAATAAAAATGAAAACGATGGGAGACAATCTTAATTTAGTGGCTTTTGATTTTAGCAAAATTTATTTTCCAAATTCACCGAGCCCTCAATTGTAGACTGACAAATCATCAGCATCTAGAGTTTCAATCCACACTTCTTCCCCAATATTTGTTGGCAAATACATTTACATTCTTTACGAAAAAAAAAAATGTGTAGACCATTTTAATTACAAGAATATTTTTTGCTCATATATGTTCCTATCTTCCAGAATTTATTCCATAAATAGTTTAAAGTTGATCTAGTCAAAATATAATCAAAATAAAGAATGGTCAAGATATACCAACTACATATACGTGACATCTCGCCATTGTTTTAAAGCAATGGACGTCATAAAATCCACTTCTCAAACACCTAAGTCAAATTAAACTAAGGTATAAATTTCTAAAAATTTAAACTTCACCACATGAGAATAAATTATACTAAAAACAAAAATTTAAACTAGACAATTATTTTTGGACGAAAAGAATAATACTTGATTAATTTTTACGTCGGTATTTTTAAGTTTAATCAACTATCAACCACACCACCGAGGGTTGCATATCTGTTGCTGGCAAATAGGTATGTTGGCAGCAACAGATGAGGAATTCAACGGTGGGCGGTGGTTGATAGTCAACGATTAGAGTAAGCCGTTTTCAACAGAAAAGATCTTACAACAATTTGTTTTGACTATATTGGTGAATTGTGATGTCCACAATAACTGAGGTCCTTTGCAATTTTTTTTTCTATTTACTTAGAGATTGTTTTATATTCATCTATCCTTTTCTTCTTCTAGTTCTTTCTTAGATGAGATAAACACAATACATTTATTAAACAAAACAAAAGACATAAGAGGCATCTTTTCAGTTTCTCAATAGGGTCGACCTAGTATGCGTACCTATTTTTCATGGTAAACCCAACAGGACTTGATCAAAAGAAGAGGCCATGGTATATGGTGGATGACCTTTCTAACTGCGGTTCAAAATGCTGAGTCCTCCACTATTTGTGAACTGAAACTCCACCTTCAACACAAAGATGGTAGACCTAATATTATATTCATTTCGTTTCAAAAATAAAATTTTTATTTGCTGTACTCTTTTTATCAAATAATAACAATAATAATAATAATAATAATAATTTAGACGAAGAGAATAGTATTTTAGAATAATGGTTCTCAATCGATCATCAATATTGTTGATTGAGAACCATGATTTTTATTGATAATACGGTAGATTAGCTATCAAGGTTTAGAAAAGAAAATAAATATCGTGTTTTGAAATACAAGAAACATGATTTATATTTTACGAGAAATTTCTACGAGCGCAAAAATTTTTTACGTAATATAAATTGAGAAATTATGGAAGTGATGATAACTAATTTCATGCCAGGTGAATCATCATAGTAATGAGAGTGTCTACAGCAATACGACCAAACACACACACACACACACACACACACACACACACACACACACACACACACTAATTTGAACACTCATGTTGGACCATATATTGATTGAAGCATAATTATTATAGCGTAATTGACACAATGATCAATTATCAATATATAATATAAACAAAAAAAAAAACTCCATTACATTTTTATTTATGATCTCATTTGATACATTTTGTCTCATTGTTGAAACAGTGAGAAGAAAACCTTGGCTGGAAAACTCTGATTCCCGTGTCGTTGTTCTATGATATAGTACGTTTGTGATTCTGCATGTTTTCAAATCCTTCAACTTACTAATGTAAACATTATTTCTGGATTTAAAGAGCTCTTCTATATTTATATTTACCCGTGGATTTTGGAGGAAATGAATTGACCCTAACTTAAATATATCAGCCATAAAAAGGTTAATTTCCTCTTGAAAATAAAAATCAGCTAAAAATACACATATATAGAGTGTCAAAATCCATGCGTCCTCAAATTCTCAGTTCTTTTCAGTGATTTCATCTCGGACTTGACTAGGTTAAATATAAAGAACTAAGAAGGTTTCTTTTGAATGGTTCATATTAAGTGGAAATTAAAAGGAGCTATACTAAGTTAGGCCAACAGCCAACTTCCATTTACTTAATAAAAAAAACAACATACCTTGTAACCAACTTAAAGAAAATATAAAGTTTTACATTAAAGTAGGAGAAATTGTGTAGTGGAACGGTTCGGTCAATCATTCAAGTCAATTTATAATTATTATCAGCTATTATAATTTTTGAATTATTGATTAAATCATTTAATTGATGATATCGTACTGAATTTTTCTTGCACTGGAGTAGACACAAAAAAGTTTGGACAAAAAAAACCTCATTTGCAGAACCGAATGCACAAAAAGCAGAAAAAAAAAAAAAAAAAAAGGCTTCTGTTTTACTACTACCTTCTTTTTATAAACGGGGTCAAAAGGAATTAACACAAACTTTATGGCAAACCTTAATGAAATTTTAACAATTTGATAATAGAAAAACCATGGTCAAAATTAAAAATACTTTCAAGCACGTGCTACCGTTTTGCATTCAGTTTTGTCTGCCGTGAGACTGACGCCAGCAGGCCGTATCTGTGTTTCGTGATGGTAGTGGTGGTCCACTGTCCATTTTGTAAAAACGGGCCCCCAATTTTCTTGTTGGATGTGGGCCGCACGCGTGAAGACCGGCTTAACTTTATAGCATGCTTTTTTGATTCAGTGGTCTCCTCCAGCAGCAGCCCACACACACTCACCCAGGGTGTTCCATTTTTTCTATTCCCATCTCCACCTGATTTTTTCCTTCTCTCTGTGTGTGTGTGTGTGTGTGTGTTTGTCAATTGGCGGTCTTTTCCTTCCAATGTCAAACCGCAATATTCTTTTCGATTTAAAAACCAAAAAGGCGACGGCTCCTCATCTTATCCTTAATTCTTTTAATTAAAATATTAAAAAGTCACTTGAGATTTAATAGTATTATTATTAATTAGAAAAGAAAAGATGTGAAAGAATGTTATGCATCATAGAGGGATATGACAAAATACGTCTTTCACCCATTACTATCACCAATTTCAACTTTTGAAACACACAAGTTTTCTTCCTAAACCATGCGGACTAGAGAGTTTAAGACACAGTTTAGAGACATTTTCTATACTCCTATGTAATAAGAATGATGAAGAAAGCATAAGCATATAATAAGCGATGAAACGTACGATACAAAACGGAAAAACATGAGGAATATAAAGTAACAAAAGCAAAGAAATGAATGAGAATCAAAGAAATCAAAGACGTCTCTTAAGTTTTTCGTTTTCACAAAAAAAAAGAAAAGAAAAAAGACGTCTTTTAGGAGTAGTATATATATAATCTTAAGCGGACAACTCATTCCTTTAAGCAACCAGATTCATGGAACAAAGATGAGCAATTTCCACATGTTGTAATGCATGCGAAGAACTTTTGAAGAACTCGAAAAGTTGGAGAATGACTTTATCATAAAACAAAACCAAACAAAACTAATAATCTTTTCTTTCTTCATCTGTACTTAATCTAACCAGGATTCTCGTGCCATCGTACAACAAAAATTCCTTCACATGTGCAAAGTTCAATTTACAAAATCAAAAAAGACTCTGTTTTGTTTTAACATCTATCCATACACCCTCTTTTCAAGGGTGTACTAATTGTATCATAATGACATAATGTGATTCATTTGACGTGTGAGACAATCAATCCAAGCTCTATCATTTGCTACTGACTTTCTATTGACAATGGACTTGGAAAAACTTAAAAAACTGTCAGTTACTTCACCAGAGATGTTTTGCAAGCAAAACCTTCAACATGCTGATGCGGGTGCTGTTCATTGCCTATCTCTGATGTAATCTGCAAAACAAAATTGAGTAAGTGCAACGTCAAGGATCATGATCTGCAGTCCAGACACATGAGGTTTGAAATTGAAATGGCATTGCACTGAAATCGCTCATAACAATTTCCCAACAAAAGAATGGAATCGTAAATTTGAACCATTTTAAGGTACCACTTGCACAGGATTTTCTTCCATTAGGTACAATGAGGCATAAAATGCTATGTGCTGTAATAAACATGATTTAATTTGAATGAAAAAACAAGCACAAAGGCTGATAAAGTAAATGTGATTCTAAGAGGATATCTAACAGATAACATATTACAGTGGCCACACAGGCTGAACAATATATCATTTCGAACCTTACTGTGCATTGATGACAAACATCCACGTCAAATAAATACTTAGAAACTCTGGAGAAACAAGTTATTCATATGACAAAGTATTCCAATCTTTTTACCCAATAAAGTGAGGTGGCAGGTTGCAAATCTATAGATATTTCAATATGATTCTGAATAGCAGAACTCGTGGTTGTGAAGAACTTCAAGAAGAAACTTTGTCCTGTAAAGGTACTGTGTATCTATATAATTAATTCAGAACAAAAATCCAAGAGACTAACTTAAAACTAAGAGCATGAATCTACTAATTCAAGGTAAGTCATTACCTATTTTCCATGCACATAATCAAGAAGAAGCTTATCAAGCTCAAAATGCCGGCACATATATTTCTGCATTGCAAGGGAAAGAAGCATTATAAGCAGAAACACAGTAACTTCTAATGTGTGGGGACAAACAATGACAAATTTGATCAGAAACTTATCTAAAGCCGAAGGTAAATATAACATGTAGTGTACATGCTTGAGCCCCATGGATGATACTATGTAAAACCCACACAAAAAGTCAGTTGCATATCCTTGTACTAGGTTTTGAAATGGAATTATTCCATATTAGTTCATTTAGGCACAGGTCATGATTCTGCAACCTTTTCTATCTCTTTTCAACAATTGATAGGTCTCAAAATTAAGTGGCAAGACTCGGAACTCTTTCACAAAGAAGTAAGATCACATATTCCCAATATACATTCTTACTTTTTCAATATTGTTGATAAGACATGACTGATGACCCGCACTTGTATGGACTGTTTTTCAGGACCAAACTTCATCTCAGTTCTCATTATAAACTGATTTTTCCATATTCCCAATATCCATTCTTACTTTCAATATTACTTCTTATAATTTCAGAAAGAGTTTTTATACTTCTTTTTATAACTAAAACTCAATCAACACCAAAACAAATCCAAAATGTAAATAGAAGTCATAAAGACCATTCATAATCAAGCACAATCGGAAATGCATACTGAAGTGCGCTGAAGAATAGTTCTCTACTAGCAAAAAAATAAAATAAAATAAAAAGAAAGAAAACCTTTACCTTCGTCAGGGAAGGACGGAAAATATTTACTCCTGAATCCACCTCTGCGAGCCAAGAGACGTCTGTCCCATTGTCAAACATTATATAAGCTGGAAGCTGGCTGAGGCTACCTAAGAGAAAGTACCTAATTAATCAGTTTTCATGGAAAAACACTTAAATGTTTTATAAGGTGAAGCTATTTGACTATCAGAAAGCAATCAAAGAAATCATACCAAGAGAAATTCCAAACTTCTCAGCAACATTTGGGAAGAGACCAAGATCAACTATTCCAAAAGACAAGTTTTTGTTTGAATATCTGCTCAAAAAGAAAGCAGATACGCCAAGAAGTTAGATGAACGAATAGTAATTCTTTTTTTTTGTTTTTTGGTTAATGAATACTAATTCTTTTATATCCATGTCAGGACCCTGAACAGTAATAACTACAGCACTTTGTAACCCATACAGAATTGACAAGCTAATCTTTATATCTTTTTTTTTGGGTCGAAACTAATCTATAATTCTCAAAACCAGGACCAGGACATTTCCGACATCCCATAAAACTACTTGCAGATAATGATCTACGAATATAGTAGAGAGATTTCAGTAAAAACCAAGGTTATAAGAATTCCTCAGATTTAATTATTTTCTTAAAAATAGAGCTTTTAAATGATTACAGCAGGAGCTCAAAATGCAGACTTGCTGTTACTAAAGTGTTAAGGCTTTGTATGTACACCAAGCAGAATGCATTCCGACAAAGTCAGATATCATAGATAAATATATAAAATTTGTAGTTAGGTCCAATAGTAGTTATCGTCATGGTAGAATAAAGTCATTAATCCCCTGCTGAGATGGCCTTTAAAAGTAGAAGTACTCACGTAATCGAAAGTTCCGGGAAGAATGAACTAGTTCTTATGCAAGAGGACACGGACAAAGCACGAAATTCAACCTGCAAGTTTCAACATGTAAGGAAACGATATAATGAAACATTTTATTCCCCAAAAGCATTAAATTATACGCCAAAGTACAGAGAATAAAGAGAATTTACCAGCCAGAATCTGGACGTGTTTCCTTCAGTGAGTAACGTCTCTAATTGTAGGGGAGTTAACTGAGTTGAATCTCCTGGACAATTTAGAGAAAATAAATCAGCTGATGACGAGAAAAATGCTTAAATTTATCATAAAACAGACAATTATTCACCCATCATGTAAAGAGGAGTAAATCAACAAAAAAAATAAAGCATGTAGAATCAAAGGGGGAAAAAATGTTAAAGTATACCAAATTCTTCATAAGGAGGCTGTTGCGCTGAGATATAAATAACTGCAACATGGAGAAACATCAGGTTACATCAAGATGATATTATTGTGGAAATTTCTGTCACATATGGCATCAAATTTATCGCTAGAGTGCATACAGTGACTAGTGGAATGAGGAAAAATTGCTTTAGAAGATAATAACAAGAGATTAAAGAATGCAGAAACTGTTACAAATCTATATGATAGTTGACAAGGATCGTTGTAAGCCATCAGTTAGATTCTGACAATCTAAATGAAGACCAAAAAAGAAAATCTCACCTAAAAACCCCAAAGAGTACCAGAGAGCTAAGTGATAATCCATAACAAGAGCGATGCCAGCAAGGTAAATCTGGAAAAAGCAAGAATAGGTTACAGATCAGACCTTTTCTATAACGGGAAAAATAATTTAGAATCAGAGCAAGTCCAAATCTTTCAACCAAAAACATCAAACAGAAACATGTTAACAACTCAGCCTAAAGACTATTACAGTCAATGATAATTAGAAAAGGCCACTTGTCCCTAAAGGGCATTATCTACACTACATGCACAATTCTACGTGTCTTTGAAGCACACATATATCTTGTATTGCCTTGATGAAGAAACCTTTCCGTGCCATTTATTTCAAATGGAATGACTACAATTAGAATCTCAAGTTTTCAATGAAAATCATGAAGGGATCTAGTTTAAGTGATGAAAATTCTACACTACACTACATAAATTCATATTCTTTAGGTCGACTAACAGAAATGTCAGGTTAGGAGAAACCATCGTAGAAAAGGATTTAGAAGAACAGTATAAATGAATTGAATGAGGATGACAAATCCAATTCAATCGGACAGTGTGCAATGAAATGTAAACTAAATTAGCATATTGACATGATGTAAATAAGTAACAAGAAGGACAAATATTCACCTTGGCAAAGAATAGAGCGTTGGAAATGAACGCTTCCCATGTTTCATCCCTTACCAACTGACAATTTAAAAGAAGGAAACAGAGAAGTAAATTAACTCGCAAATAATTGCTCATTCATAACAACTAATTATTGCTAAGATTCAAACATATCCCATAGCAAAATTTTGGTTCCTGTGAGACCAATGATACACAACACATTCCCACAAAATACTCACAATAATTAACCTGAAAACAAGAAGAAAATGGCATGTTCAACTCAAACCTTAAAACTTTTTATGAAACCTCAAAGCAAAAAAAACAAACTCAGAGAACAAAGTGCCATAAGTTAGCATATGCATTAGTAGGATTGCACAATCCATTACTCTTGAAAAAGCCTTAAAGGAAGAAACAAACATTTTCGAAGAAAGAGATAACTAATCTGTCCATGAGATTTTGTAAACATATGACATTTTGGTCGTCCATTTATTTTTTTACTCATCCCTTCACATCTTGAAGAGCCTCACAGTATTAAAAGTTTCGATTACACATTGATAAGCTCTTCACATTTTCAATCTTCAATCTGTGACAATTAGATTAACAACTAGGACGGATGCTATAGCATGATTCGGTCATTATCAAAAGTTCCAATGACTCTAATATAGTAATTGACATAGTTTGAGCAGACTCAAGTGAAGTAATCACAAATTCTACTACCATGGAACATGGCAAAAAAACAAAACAGATACAAGAAGAAAAGAATCACGGAAATATGATACCTTCACCACAGCCAGAAGAAAAAATGTGACCACTCCTTGAATTTCCTGTTGAAGAAAACAAAGATTTAGAGCTCAATAGCATGATTTATTAGATACTGCAATCTTCACTGTGTGACTGTGTGCGGGAGAGAAGTGAATACTAGAGGGAACACGAGAAATGCTACCGTACGCGAGTAAAAAGAGTAGCGGCGCGTGAAGAGGAGAGGACACGGGAGGCGGAGCAGCGAATGGGAATGTAAGAGAAGAAGAGTAACAAGTGGAACAAATAGTAAGGCTCCGACACCGTTTTGTTCCAGATTCTAATTGCGAAGTCAATGAGATCGCCCTCCCTCTCGAAGCTGCTGGCTCCGGTGGTGTCTTTCTTCTTCTCCGACATTGTTTCTACAGTCCGGCGATCGGCGATCGACGATCGACAATCTTCTGTCTGTCGAGCTTTTGAGACCAACAAAGTTGGTAATTAAAATGGGCTTGACAGAAAGGTAACAAAATAATTTATCTAAAAGTAAAGCCCAACATTTTCTTTGGGCCAGTATCCACTTATAGGAAGGCCTTATTGGGTTTTAATTTTAGGATTGCTACTTTTAATTGTTGCTTTTCGAAATTTTTGTAATATTGGGTTCATATTATACGAATTAAAATTTTATATTTTTAAAAATAATTAAATCTCTCTTTCAAAATGCTTTTTTTAAATAGATTCACCAAGGTATGAGAAATTTGGATCTGGTTTTAATAAATTTAGATATAAATTTACTAAAAAAATGGTTTACTTCAAAGTTAACGGAGAGTACACTAACACTAGTTTGAGAGACGTACTAGGGACTAAGAATAGTTTATCTCTAACCTCGGATGGAAGTAGTCCTAGGTCCATATGGTCCTATGTACCAGGTGCATTTCAAATTATAATTAGTTTAAAATTACGAATTACATGTAAAATTGAAAAGAATATTTTGAAATAATTTAAAATATGTAAGTTGTTTAATAAGTATCTACTTCTTTCCTTCTTTTTGTTTTCTTTTTTTTTAAAATGAAGAGGTATGTACTCTATAAATTCAAAGGAAATGATTTTGGTGAAGTGGATGTTTATCCCAAAATTAATAATAGGAGGCACGGTAATTAAGGTTTTCAACAATTCTTCTTTTACCTTCCAACCAATTCTCTCCAAAGAAAGCTTTTTTTGTTTCTCGACCAAATTATGCTCAAAATGTGACATCGGCAAAAAGTATTGAAGTTAATTTCTAGTATTTAAGAGGGATTTCCTTAGCAAAATAGATTAATATCATAAGTCATCAAAAAAAAAAAAAACTACTACTAGGGTGAGATTTCCGTTTTCTTGGTTAGTTCACGGTAGGATGCAAAAACTAAAGTAGATACTAAAAATACATAACTCGATAAGTA
The DNA here is from genome assembly GCA_949775105.1 of Oldenlandia corymbosa var. corymbosa. NCBI lineage: Eukaryota > Viridiplantae > Streptophyta > Magnoliopsida > Gentianales > Rubiaceae > Oldenlandia > Oldenlandia corymbosa. The sequence continues at coordinate 5,146,978 of OX459119.1, read as the reverse complement.
ACACATGTAACATAATAAGTTTATAGCAAAATCATTATAAACGTCATTCAACGAATCGTGTAACTAAAAATACAACTCTAGATAAATATATATAGTAGTTACTATTGAAGTAATAGATATCTAGGCCTCATAACTAATTTCACTGTAGACGTAATTTGAGATCGCATACCGTGATACATGTCAATTCTTTCCCAACAATTCTCTCATCTTTCTAAAATCGAGTCTTCATGAACTCCTTGAGACTTTATGTCCCCAACCGTACGAACCCTTTTGATCATCCATTTTTTCCCTGTCACATAAATTTTATTCTTAAAGTACGTAGCGGTGTTAATCAATTGCAAGGATTAAAGTAGAGGACCTAGTTAATTTAAGCACTCCTTAAGCACACGCAAAAGATCGAAGAAAACATTTTCCGCTGCTTACTTGTTTGAAGAAAACAAACATTCGGACAAGAGTTGTTGAATGCTTAACATCGGTAGATGATGGCGATGAGAGTATACTAGTTAAACATATTCGGCTTCCTCTGTCCCACAATTATTATTCCGTTTAAATTTTCAGAATGTAATAGAATTATACTAAATTATGTGCATTTGCGAACTGAGAGTTAGTCATTAACAACACCAGGTTTTGGTAAATTTGTGGAACGTTTTGAGACTGGTCCACACAGTTCGTATACGTAACCTTGAATTCGCTATTCCTATAGTTTCTCTATGAAAATTCTATATCCTCTCCAAAAAAATGAAAAATCTTATGTAGTAATTGATTTTGAGGGACAGCAGAAATATCTGTGAATTTACTTTTTCCCCAATCTGCAGCTGAATTCATCACCTCAATAAATGACAGCAGCGGACACCTTATCTGCTCACCTACATAGGGATTGGAAAACGTTGGACCCCCCAACTCCCACTTCAACTGACACGTGTCAATCACAACATACTTTACCGTGGGAATTTGAACCCTCCAATGTGGCAATGACGGCGGTAAAAATACTAAAAACTCCATAATCCTTTTTTCTTTTAATTAAGGAAATTTTTTTGTTTAAAAAAGAAAAAAAAAAAAAAACAGCTAGCTGGAAACGTCGTGCTTACAAGTGGGCTACCTCTGAGGAAACGGAAAAAGAATTTTTGCTTAAAAAAATGATTTTGCAGAGAGTTATAGTTAATTAATTAAGAAGAAGAGAGAAGAAAAGAAATTTAAGAGCGCGAGTATCGAGGATAAAAAGATAATTAATAATAAAAACCTGAGGAATCGGGCTGTAAGCTTTGGACACTAATGCACGAGGCGCAGCGACAAACCTGCTAGATCGGTTCCTATGGGGTTGAATTTTGAACACTTTATTATTTTTCTTTTGTTTTCATCTCTATTTATCCACTTTTTACTAATTATATTATAATTCCCATTTTTAATCTTTGCTTTTTTTTACCCTCCTTAATCACACTTCACATGGGCACTTGGTTACTTCGTATTACCAAAATGTCCCTCCATTATCTAGAAAATATGTGCTCCCTATTTAAAAGTATTGCGAGTAAACTTAACACACGGAATCACGAATATGATTTGAAAAAAAAACGATTCTATTAACTAAACAGTCGATATGTACATTTCAAATGTTTGCTGCAAAATCGCGTTTGAATCGATGTTACATGATTTACCTTTAGCCCTACTCTTTTCATATGTATGTATCATGATTCCTCCCGGAAAGAATTCTTCATTATCTGAAAAGAGTTTTTTGAGGTGACCTTGGTTTGAAGTAAAGACCATTCCTACGTATTCATTACATTCATTCTCTTATATCAACAAACTCCTCACGTGTGGTCCACCAAATAACAATTTTCAGCAACCTCTACTAGCTGCTCATCAGTCATAACATACCCCCTCCATGACCAATTTGCCTCCCTATTTTTGTTGCAGTAAAAATGAAAACGTGGATATAAAAACAAGGTCATTATAGTAAAATCAAAACAATACATGATCTCAGTACTTTTTCTCCTCCATGTGTTAAATTAACCCAAAACTGTGAGACGCTTTATCCGTGGTTATATAAATTACAAAGTGGAGTAAAATCTCCTCCTTTTTTTTAAAGCCATATTTTATCCTCGTCAAATTCCAATTTTTTAGCTGTCTGCTTGTCCCCTCTTCAACTGCAAATAAACCCTCTCCTTCTCTTCTTCTTCTTCTTCTTCTTCCCACTTATCTCTCTCTCTTTCTCTTTCCCAAAAATACTTCTTTCTCCTTCTTCTTCTTCACTTCCTCAACCTATTCACACACACACACACACACACACACTACGCTCATATTTTTCTTCCCGTCTATAGCTAGCTAGGCTACAAAGTCCGAATAGGGTTATAATTCTCTTTTATTTATCTTTTTGAATGGAGACCCCGGAATTCTATCAAGGAGGTTACTACAACGCACAATTCACGCCGGAGAAACGCCTCTCCGTCGACGCCAAGAACGGCGACCATTTCGCCGTGGACGATCTTCTAGACTTCCCTAACGACGACGGTATCGGAGGGGGAGACGGCAGTAGTGCATTTGATATGAATGCGGCCGGTTCGACCGACTCTTCCAATAACAATAATGTCGTCGACAACTCATGCAACTCTTCGTTTTCCGGCAGCACCGAGCCTCATTTCACCGGCGGCGGTGGAGAGATGGGCGGAAGCGGCCGGAATTTCGCCGATGGTCAATTCTCTAGCGAACTTTGCGTACCGGTGAGTAATGATATCAACGTTTTTTTTTTCGAGAAAATATATAACTGTTGTAGTATATAAGTCTCTAGTAGTAATGTGTACATTTCTTTCATGTGACAAAAATTAAAGTCTTATGGAAACTACTATTAAAGGTTGTCACTTTAACACTTTTGTACGTTATTATGCCTGCCTTAGGAATTCTGTTCTAATTGGACCTTTTTTTTTGTTATCTTCTAAAAAGAGGAACTCCTTAGTACTTTTGTGTCATTTAGTGCCTTTCAGAATAAAAGAAATGAAAAAGTAACTCAATTTCAATTACCTTGAGAAAAAAAAAAATCCCAAATTTCATTATGTATTTTTCTTTTTTTTAATTTCCTTGAGCTAAGTTATTAATTCTTTTGGTTAAATGAATTGAGCAGTATGATGATTTGGCTGAGCTGGAATGGCTATCAAATTTTGTGGAAGATTCATTCTCAAGTGACGACCTCCAAAGGCTCAACTTGTATTCCGGAATGAAACCCGTCGTCCATGCTCACACCAATGAGGAATCGGAAACCCACGAATACCCCCAGCCCGAACCCAATCGAGCCACGTCAAACCCGATGTTCCGGCCCGAGATGATGTCCGTACCGGCTAAGGCACGTAGCAAGCGCTCACGCGCTGCCCCATGCAATTGGACATCCCGCCTTCTTATGGTCTCACCCACACCCGCCACTGCTGCCGCGCCACCACCTATCAATAATAATGGAACCATCACCGCCACGGCCACGGCAATGTCGTCCTCCTCGGAGTCCGAAATTGGCCCGATCACCGGCAAGAAAACAGTCAAGCCCGCGACGCCGAAAAAGAAGGAAGGTAACTTTGATCATCACAACAGTAACAGTGCGGCTAATAATAACCATCACCATAACAGTAACAGTGAAGGGAGGAAATGCCTGCATTGCGCGACGGATAAGACGCCCCAGTGGAGGACGGGGCCAATGGGCCCGAAGACGCTTTGCAACGCTTGTGGGGTTCGGTATAAGTCGGGCAGGCTGGTGCCCGAATACCGGCCCGCTGCGAGCCCGACGTTTGTGCTGACGAAGCATTCCAACTCGCACCGGAAAGTGCTGGAGCTGAGGAGGCAGAAGGAGATGATGAGGGCTCAACAGCATCATCAGCAATTCCTTCATCATCATCAGAACATGATGTTTGATGTCTCATCCAACGGTGATGATTACTTGATTCATCAACACGTTGGGCCCGACTTTCGGCAGCTTATCTAGTATCAATGCTGTCCCTAGCTTAATTAGCTAGCTAGTTTTTTTTTTCCATTTTGTGTTAGGTAATTTGGCATGGAGGGAAAGAAAAAACAACTCACAAAAAAAAAATGATTTCCCTTTAATTTATAAGCTAATTGATAGGGGGGTTAATTAATGTTTGGTTTTAACTTGATGAATTTTTGTAGCTGGTACGACGTTAATTTTGTTGTTTTTGAGATGAAAAAGAGGGCAGTCGAGAGAGTGATGAGAGAGTAGACTAGAAAGCAGCAGCATAGGCTTTAGTCTGTCTAGCTATAGTGTATCTGCCCAAAACTTTTTGGTGAAATTATTGGACCAATGAGAATTCTCAATTCCATCATATTCTTGCTGCATGATTGTTCATTTTCTTGTTGGAGTTTCATTGATTTTGAAAGAAAATAATTGAAGTTGCTTTCAAACCGCACCCTCAATTCTCTAGAAAAATAGGTCACTCTATTATCTAGTTTGAACTAAAAATAAAAATTCAAACTGGACAATCATTTAGGGACGAATAGTGTACTATTTTAATTCAACAAAGTGAATTATTTTTTGAGACGGAATAGTATTATAAACGAGTCATATTCTTAATACATGTAGACACACTTGTTTAATATATATGACTATGGGTATCGATTATAATGTTGAAATTATGTTACGGTATTGATTGAAACATTTGGCTTCGTAGTACTGCAAGCTTTTTTCGGTTACTTTTATGTCAACAAAAAGAGAAGAAAAGAGAGATTAGGTCAGACTAAGACTAACACCCGAATTGGCTGCTGGAGTTTGGACAAGTATATTCAGTGATCGATCCTTCGATGTGTTCATGTCGGCTATCTCTACTTATAGGTTAGTTCAGCTTGCATCAAATAAATCAATTTTCGTACGTAGGAGACGTGCAAATGTGTCACGGCGACCGCTGATTCTGGCCATCATCTTAGTTCATTTTAGACAGGTGTTTAGTTAGACTTTTTATAGGCGGTAAAATTGAATTCTCTGGGTCAATAATTATTTACTTCTTCAACATTTATGTACTACTACAGTAATACCTTCAAAAATATACATGTACGTATACAGTACACTTTTGAAAAGTAGATGCGGTTCAGTTGAGTGAAAAGAAATTGTAAGTCTAATCGAGAATTTTTTTTTTTTTTTTGAATGTAGTATATATTCGCTCAAAAGTTAAAAAAAACTCCTACGTTTCATTAGCCAAAAAAAAAAAAAAAAAAAACTAAGAGTGGCATGAAGATATAAAAACCCTTATCATTTTAGAAAAATACATATATATAATTTAGAGTAACTTTGCGGTTAATGATATATATAAAAACAAAAGATAAAAATACTTGACGCATATAGAGTTATTACTTCCACATAGAAAAATATTTGTTAATTAATATTTTCCTCTCTAAATAAAAACTACACTAGTAAAGATTGGTGGAGTTGTTAATTATTTTTCAGGCCAGCTATAAAATACTACTATTATTACTAATCCAAAAAGTCAAACCCTGTCCTACATCTTCACCTCCGCAACAGAAAGAAGAGAAAACAAGCTAGTACTACTAAAAACATAAAAAATAAAAATTGTAAGGACTGGATACAAAAAAAAAAAAAAAAATTAATTAGCTGGCTAAAGAAGGTCCCAAAATAGAGAGTAGTACAATACTCCCTCCATTTCAAAATGTAGGTCGTTTTAGGTTTAGAGAGATTTTTCAAAATGTAGGTCGTTTTACAAATTCTAGACAAATTAATGACTATTTTTCCAACTTTACCTTCAATAAATGATGTTAATTTATTTTTATTTAGCCTTGTTTATAGTTCCAACATAATTAATGAGAGGTAAAAAAGATATTTAACATATAAAATAATTGTTGAATGATTGTCTCCTTAGTTTATGTGTCAAATCTAAAAAGACTTACCTTTTGGAATGGAGGTAGTATTACGTAGTATTTGATTATGATATCTTGGGTGTCCGGGAAACATGAATTTCAGTGAAGGAAGAGGATGAATGTGAAAGTTTAACCACGTCGTTGAAGAAGTAGTAGTACCATGATTATTGATTGACGCAAATGTATACAGAGAATGTTACTAGAAACTAGCAATCCCATGGGGGATTTTTTTTCTTTCTTTACATCGTTTTCTGCTACCCAATTTATATTATTATTACACTAATAGTAGTATATACGAGTACTAGTATTAGTCTGCTGAAATCCGTTAAGATGGTAATGTTTTGGGGTAGCATATCTTTACGCACGGAAATCAATTACACCATCACCCACCTCTCTCTCTCTCTCTCTCTCTCTCTCTCTCTCTCTCTCTCTCTCTCTCTATGGGTTGGTCCTCGAGAAAGTGACTTCTAAATTTAATTCTAAAGTTTTTTTCTTAGCTCAGTCCTTAGACGTGCCTGCTTTCATGCACTCCATGTGATTATCCTATCTCCCAACTCTTTTTTCTTTTTTCATATTATCATACATATTTATATATATATATATGCCAAATTATCTGCTATCGGTAACAGTAATATATAATTCAACTCATTTATAGTGTCGTACGGTATTTACAGTTGATAACAATGATTAATTTTGTCGTTGAAGTGTAACTATTTCGAATAAATTGTTTCATGTTCAAGACATGATTCAAATACCCAATATTGAGTCACGATCGATAAGCAAAATTACTCAACTGCAACCCTTTTGGTTCTCACATTTTAACTTTAATATATTCACTTTCATCTATAAAAGAAATATATTATTAGAAAACCTATAATTAATTTAGTTGAGACTAATTACATTGAGTTTGGCCAAAATGTATACTATCACATGCATATACTCCCTTTGGACTCTAGTCTTCATAATAACACACAAATTTAACCCAAATTTAGTATTAATATGTGTTATATAATTAGAATCGGAGGAATATGTCGTGAGATGAAAACCTTTTTTTTAGCTCATCAATTGTTTCCAAATAAATATCGATCCTCTAAACCATCGATCGTAAGATGATCTGAGCCTGAGTTTATGTTGAATGGACGGTCATATACTTTTCTAGCTTTCCCTCACTGATGTTTGGATTTTTGCCCTAAGTTGTTCAAATAATAATGATCCAAATGAACAACCTGAGCACATGAAACCAAAATTACAGCCTAAAATGAATGATACTTTCACTCTTGATGGCTATTTTCAGGTTACCCTCTATTACAAGTTCCAATATATTAACTCATTATTCTACCATAATAGTTACACTAAATTAGTAAACTATAGCACCGGTTTAAAAAAAAAAAAGCAATAAAAACCAAGTTGCTACAAATGTTCTTCTCGTCAAGCAAAAAGTGTGGCCGGACAAGAATCAAACGGGCGTCGTAAATATCACCGATCAATAATTTGTTCTATTCATTTAATTGCATCTACATATATACGTACATAAGGACAGGGGGTGTGTGTGTGTGTGTGTGTGTGTGTTTGGGGAAGATGGGATAGAGGGAAAAACACATGCAAAAGATTAATAAAAATTGAGTACAAATTTGTACGTATATGTGCGATCCTAGGTGTTTTGGTGATCCATAGACTGAACATAGTATCTTTCTTAATTATTTGATTGATGCCCCCTGTTTGTGATATTATTCTTTTCTTCTGATCACCCCAAATTATATTTTACTTTTTAGAATCTTTTTATTAACCAAAAAAAAAAAGAAGACACATACTAGATGTGTGTATGCGCTACTACTAGCATGCTACTATACTGCAAAGGTGCTTAAGAGAGTACTTCTTTTGTTAATTAATCTCTATTTGTCCCCCCTTTTGTCATTGAATGTAAATTAACTAAATAAATATAATTGATTTAAATAATTTAGAAGGGTAGCTGCAAGAACTGTGTCAGGCAAAGAGGTGCATGATATGCAAAATTAATTTGGGTGTGGCAGCTGATTTTAGCAGTCCTCACATGACTCTTCTTCTTTTTTTTTTCTTTTTTTTTCCCCATCCCCCTTCACCTAATCACCCATTTCTTTAATTAATTTCATCCTTTATTTTTCTCATAAGAACTTTCTCTCTAGGGTTTTGAGAGGAAAAGGAAATGATCCAATTGTTTTGCCAAAGGAAATTGATTCAAGAGTTTCAGTACTATCGAATAGGTACTCTACTATCAAATCTTTTTTACAAGAATCATGAAATATTTCGAGTATACACATATCACACTTGAAGTAGTCACTGTTAAAGACTGCACGTATCCAATTAGATCAATAAATTATGTTATGATATGAGATACTTACCTGTTATCATCAGTGCAATCGCTAGCATTTTGTGATCATGAAGTTAAAATAAAAAAATAATAAAAAAATTATTAGCTATATAAGCTAAGCAAATTAAGGTTATCATGAAGATCATAACGAATCAATTCAATGGCATGCACGTGTGTTGCGCAATCCATGGGGAAGACCTACTTCCTCACATTATCATAATACCAGTACAAATCTTAGGAAATTAATTTATCTGTTTTTCTAATGAGAAAAAAAGAAAAGGAAGAAGAAGGGTGCGTATAATCAAGAGTCATCACACATTTACATGATTAGCTTATCTCTACATTACAAATAATCAATTAAGAAGTTGCTTCCGTAGCAATTAATTGTTGATGTATGCACGAACATATCTTCAACAATACTCCACCTCTAAAAAGAAAAGGGAAAATTGCTATAAGAAATATATATAAAAAACCCCCAATGAACTATGTAATTAGTGTCCAGTGAAGTTTGTCCGACTCTTATCTTAGAATGGAAGAATATCATTACATTTCATGTACTCATATATATATGTTTATATGTAATATACGGTTTGATGGTTTTTTTTAATTTTTATTTTATTTTACATAATCTCTTGACCAGTATCTTTCAACATAATATTACTGCCACTACACTTGTAATTTTTTTAAATTTTTTTTTTTTAATTTGGCAATACATTGTGATATGGGGGGAATCTATATGTGATGAGATGTATTTGGTAATTAAGTTATATAAATGGGCTCCCATGCATGAGGGATATTTCCATGTTCACTTGTAAATGCTTGTCTGCTTACTTTTCTTTTTTTCTTTTTTTTTTTTTTCCTTTTGAATGTTTGTTTTGTTTTTTTTACATGTGTTTTTAGGTATTTTTTGTACTGGGAATGTAAAATGGTGTATTAAAAATATAAAAAATTATGTTAAAATGGGACAGATATTATTATATTATTCTGAAAAAACCATAAGAAATTGTGAAATTCCCATGAATCCAATGAAACTCAAAGATATATCTGATTAGGTACAGGGTCAGCACGTTAGAGCACTGAATGAATACTTTGACCCAAAATGTCTCGTGTCATTCACCGCACTAATCCCTTAAGCTCCGTGTGTGTGTGTGTGTGTGTTTTTTTTTTTCTTTCTTAATAATTTTTACAAGAAAGTGACTACTTCAAAACAAAGCTAAAGTGAAACGTCATCTGTGTTTTATTTTCTGCATTTGGGTTTAACAAACCATGGGAGGACGTGAGGAAGCGGCGAGCACATCTATAATTTGACAATTTTAGTTTGATTAGTTAATCCCATACACTGAGAATTAAAATAGAATGGAAAGAATATATATTTTCTTAATTGATATTTGGACACCTACAGTTGAACTTACGGACACATCTCTATATGATCTTACCTCATTTTTTCATGTTAAAAATGTTTCTAAGCTTGCATTTACAGTAACAATGAAACTAAAAGTCCACCAACACCAGGTACATTTGGTTTAAACTTCCATTTACCCCAGGTTCCGCAGGATTAAGTCTCCCCAGCAGGAGGCTAACTCCTTAGTTTCATCAACTCTAATCTTAAAAAAAAGATACCAAAATATCGGTGAAAATGCATTTTCAGGACCACAAAGGGAGACAATTTGCCTTGGTCTCTCTTTAGCAGTGGTCACTGTAGATGAGCATGGTTGAATTTAATTACAAGCTAAAGGGAGAGGTACAGAAAAAAAAAGAAAAGAAAAAAAAAAACTACTCCCTCCGTCTTATAATTATTGTCCAATTTGAATTTTCACATTTGGTATAATTTAAACTAAAAATGAAAACTCCCTCCGTCTCATAATTATTGTCCAATTTGACTTTTTACATTTAGTATAATTTAAACTAAAAATGAAAACTCAAACAGGACAATAATTATGGAACGGAGGGAGTATTAAAAAGGGTGGGAGAGGGAGACAAAGCTGCAGGGGCAAAGGACCCCTTTCAAAGGAGGGTAGGAGACATTGTATACACTATCATCAATCCTTCCCACTTCCTCACGTGCCCTTCACGTTCCCCATACACGCCACCTAAAATTCCCCCCTTGGAAAAATAAAAAATTCAACCAAAGAATCTACCTTCTTCTACTACTTTGTTAATTTCTGCCCACTCTTTTGTGTTAAAAAACATTTTTATAATCCATTCATCATCTATGCACACCATTTGCTGTAGCATACTAGCTAGGCAATGCATACAGTTTTACATAAGCTCTGCCCCAAGAAAAACACAAGGACCATTTGCCAAAAATCTAGCAACCGACTTCAGATTTGATTGAACACTTTATTTGCTTTGTTCCCCAGTTACAGGAATTGATCCATATGAATCACATTTGCTTTTAGGAGAATCAGAAAGGAAAATACAGGATAAAGAAGGGTAGGGTAACTTGAAAACGTTAACGTATTCTTATCATACAGATAGTTTCCTAGTAAATGGATAAAAAGATTTCAATGGATTTCTTCCCAAAGTGATTACCATTCTCGTAAATTAATCCCTTTCTTCGTCTTCCGCTTGGTGTCTCTTATCGAGGAACACTGAGACCTAGTTCTGGAGAAGAGGAGACAACCAGAAAGTCAGTGACTGTATCCATATGAAATGTATCGGAAATCATGCCACACTATCACACACAAAACACCACTTCATAAACTAAAGTTTTTCGTGCATAAATAATCCAATACTTATGGGAAAATGGCTGGAAAGTCATAGTGATGGTTTCATAAAGGCCAGAAGATGCCGAGGAATGTTTTTGTTTAATGCACCACCACAACAAGAGTAGTGCCACAAGATACATGTAATTAAGCATGAAACCTATTAACCACAAGAAACAAGAAACAAGAAACCTAACAATCCAAAGACTTCGCAGTGGAAATTTTACGTTACAAATATCAAGGGGCACATAGATGATAGAGTTGTCAATCTACCACTAGAAAAGGTCAACCATTCGCTTATCCTTGGATTTCCATACGAAGTGCAAAATAATACAGGCATAGGCCCAACTAAACTATATCGACAAAATGGTTTAGCCTTCCGCTCGTGCACTGCATAAGATATCACATGCCAAGCTAGGAGAACAGGTCAGACATGCCTAAAGTTCAAAATGAGAGCTTCAATTCATATAAGTACTTCTCCACTAGTTTCAACCAGCCCAGCATATTTTTCCTGAAACTTGTTATGCCGACTTCATTTCATTGAACAAACTGAGCAGGTGGCAGTTTAGCACTCCATTATGATACCGAACAGTACTAGCAGGGCTGTGTTATGCTTCATAGAACTGAGACACGAAATTTGTCACACAAATAAGGCAACACTGGATGATCATAACAACTGAAGGTGCAACTGAAGGTCAGGTTACTGGCTGCCAGCATTTAAAATCCAAAAATATTTTTATTTTCCACTTGAACCTAAATCTTGCCATACACTTCTCATTGTAAAATTAATATTTCCATAGTACTCGTACACCTTTTTTTTTTCCCTCTTTACCTTACCAGTACAACATGGAAAGTAGTTTTGAACTAAAAGGAAAATGAAATGCCGATCCATACAGAACCTCAGAATCTCTTCTCCTTGCTCTTGGATTATCCACCTTTCCAAAACTATTATGTACACATACATCAACTAAGCAACCACTGGGAATTAATGTTTACTACGTATCACAGATAGAATCTTCATGCTAATGGGATTTGTACTCATGCACCACCCCTAATTCAAATGAGGTACTAAGAAATTCTGTCCTCTTTCTTTCCTAGGTTACCGGGTTAGAGGACACCTAGCTAAAAAGAATGAACACACATCATTTCAAAAGAATCCAGATGCCAACATTATCAAGACATACAAGGGAGAAAGAAAACTCTGTTACTGCAATTCAATATAAAATTTTGAAGAGTTGGGAATCTTGGAATTGGAAGCAACCGTCATAGCAACAGTCATAAATAGCCCTATTAAATAGCAATTTTGCCAGCAATGTACATTTTGAAAACCTTGAAGGAACTTTTAAGTGCAAAACGAGGCAGCTCATACACATCAAAATATCTTTTTTGCTTGTGTTCGGGCAAATGTCAAAGTCCATTCCATAGGACAACTGGGAATAGCCTTCTTAAGTAAGTTGGTGTGCTGATTGGACTTCAAATATCTAGCAACACATTCGTCCACTATTCTTCCAGCAGATAACCTTGATAATTTCTGAGAAACCTAATATAGTATGCAAAGTTCTCAAATGTCCAACATTGTCCGAAAGAATTCTTGAGGAGTTCAGTTAGACTTAGACTTAGAGAAATCAATGGAAAGACTTTTACTAGGTACATGTCTGAGAACCTTCAAGGCAGAGAAATTCAATACGTAAATCTACACTGCAAAATTTTAAAGGTCTGAAAATTTTTAAAGGTATTCAACCGATTCTCCTAGAAGCAGGAAACATTCTATTAGACTCTTCAGTATGTTAATCACCACACTGTTCAACTATATGTTATTTGAGAAAGACAAACAATTAGGTGTAAATTGTCCAGTATAGTAGGTGACAGGCATACTCACTTCATTTGGCTCCCTCTACATTCTTTGCTTCGACCCCAAGAAATAGAAGTTGCCGACTAAATTTTTCTATTAAGTAGTACCACATCCTACTCCAAACTCCAAGTTCTCTTACCCAAACCAACAGCCAAAGGGAAAGATATAAGCAACAAAATCACTGTCTGTTGATGTACAAGTAAACCATGTATTATCACATCAATAGAATTGCCATCACTTTGCGTTCTCCTAATTCTCAGACTTCTTGTACTACAGGTAGTTCGGAGGCAGCGATACCAATATAGTCATCAGATATCCAGGGATAAAGCGAACCTGAGAAAAGGCTGACCATCGGCATACATTCTGCCCGCAGGCATCAATTAGATTAGACTTGTTGATAACAAGTGGAAGTAGACAGCTATACTACTAAGCTCTACTTGCAAGCAAATGACTGACTAGTTGGATTGCTTTTGGGGCCTTGGCTCACACAAACAAACAACAGATGCAGGTTCATTTATACAATCAATAGGCAGAGCAGGTGATAACCAAAATAACGCAAAAGTCAAAGCAAACTCATAAATCAAAAATTGGGCTCATTATGTTCAACCAATTGACAGGAACAGGTGATAACCAAAATAATGCAAGCGTCAAAGCAAACTTATAAATCAGAAAATGAGCACAAGATACTGTTCTATTTCTCGAACTGAAGCTAATGGTAAGCAAAAAGAGTATCTCTCTAACAAGAACAAATAAAAAGGAGATTGAGCCCCCATTATAAAAAGATCCAGCCAAAAGTTCTATCAATGGAGTTTGACTTCATTGTCTCAACTTCAATATACCAGTTGTGTCCTGGTGAGACACAAACAAGGTAGCTTTATTAATTAGAATCATAACTTAAAATGAATACATGCAAATCTTGATAAACCTATGGTGTTTCATTAATAGACTGTTGGTGCACATAGAATAGGATACAGGATCCCATTTGCGAAGTTCGACTTATGCGATCAAGATTGGCTCATTTCTCATGGTCCTAATCTCATGGTCAATCCTGCACTAAAGAATTTCTTCACCAATAGACAATTGGTGCACATAAGTTGGGACACAAAATTTCATTTGCAAGGTTGACTAATGTCATCAAATTTGGTTCTTTTCTCGTGGTCCAAATTACACTAGTCAAAATGCTCTAGGGTCATGCAAATTTCCTCCCATTCCTTAGTGTCATCCCTATTGCTTTACAATGGATAAACAAAACTCTAGCAGCATAATCACTCACTCTCATCGGAAAATAGATTCATACGCAGAACGTCAAAAAGTAGGCTTTCTTAATCAGGAAATTCCAGGCGAGATGAGGCAACACACTGAGAACTGAATTTAAATGTAACAACCATATCGACAAATTAATCAGAAAAAACAAGTCAAAAAAAGTTTGCTTACAGATACATTAGAAAATAGTATCAAACTCCTGGATTGGCACTGCAGAGCATACCCTGAGACAACGACCTAGCCTTGGAGTCCAACCCCAGGCATGATGTGAGTCGAGCTGAGGAGATTGCTGTGTGGAGAGGCAACAGAGACTGGAGAGATCCCAGTTGGGGCAACGGCCTGCAATTCGAAACAACGCTAACAATAGGCACTCTTGATGTACAGAAAATTGCATACCCAATCAGCTAATCAATCTAGCAGTCTACAAATCAAAGCTTCAAACCACAGATAACCTCTTTTTTATCTGAATTCATGAATTAACATATCAAAATGGAGAATACACTTGAATGAATATCAGAAAGGTCAAAAGGTTTTTGTTCATTGAAAATAAAAAATAAAAAATAAAATTGAAAAATCGAATCCAGGATGATTAAATTCAGCAACCTAACACTCAACACTCAAAAAATCAAATCTTTATGAAATTCAGGAGAGTAAATCGCCCAAGAACTCAATACCAGCAAAGTGACAATCAAAGCATCATGAAAGAATTGAAGCGAGAAGAGTAATACCTTGAGAGACTGGAGGTTGAAGAACAGGTTTTAGGGATGCTGAATGCTGATGAAAGCGGAGGGGACTGCCTCACTGATGGTTTTGAGACAGAGGATTTAAACAGAGAAAATGCTGGCCTTGATAGGGTGCGACAGCGAGTTGCCGCCATTGGAAAAACTTGTCAGTTCGGACTTCAGAGCGATGGGGGAAATGGGGGGTTTAACTGTTCAAGGGTTTTAGGACGAAGGCCTTGTCCTTTTTTTTTGTTAGAACATTTTTTTTTTCAATATATAGTATTTCCTCCTAAGAAATACTGAAATAGAACTGGTGATGTCAATTTTCGACCCGACGACACGAATTACCGAGACAACCGACACAATAAAACGAAATTGACCTAATAACTTGAATTGACACACAATTGAAGTGTTTTACAATTTGTTATTACCCTTCAAGCAGACTTTTTTTTTCACCATCTCTTTTCCTCTGTTATCATTTATGGTGTGCATTTTCGTAGCAATTAGGGAAAATTTAGAGGCACTAATTTGTCATACGATGGACAGTTTATTCCGTTTTAAGTGACAAGAATACAACCTCCGTTGCCAATGGCGGTTGAGCTAGATACACATCAATGTACGTGTCAAGGTTTGATATAGAAGAAAGACGCATAAGATAAGAATATAGAATCTCTACATAATTCTCCTGAAGTAACAAATCTAACTTGAAACTCCAGTTCTTTCCAACACAATGCTAACTACAAAACCTAGAGGGCAGAAAGGCTGGAGGAATAAAAGAGCACGTTAGCAATGTGAGTCTTTTTGCCCACAATGGAGGCCTCTAATCAGTCAAATCAAATTACAACGGATACATCGCCCAAATCTATCTTAAACTTTGTCATCATTGTCATAGTAGCCGTTGTTTCCCTGTGACTGAATCTACAGCTGATTTGCTTCCTGCAAGCACGAAAAGATTGCTAGGGATTAACTTGGAAAATCAACTCCTGGCAGACTTATAGCAGAATATTAGCCAATAAGGCAACTTTGATGAAAAGCATACCTGGTCCAATCGCAAGAACAGTTTTTGACCCCGATGAAACCTGACAAAACTCAAAAGCATTAACTTTCGATGATGTTAAAGTAATCGAAGAACTCATATCAAGAAAGAAATGCTTGCAGTATATGTATTATCCCAAGAAGATATCATTCACAAACTCCAGTCCAGAGAATATATACATCCGTCGTATGGTTTCTCTATGGCGGCTTAATCAGAAAGAACTTCACCGTGCCCAATCCTTCAAAAGCCCTTCAATCAGCTAAGAGAGGTATAACAAGAGTTCTTCCCTACTCGTTGACACTAATTAGTCAAGAAGGTTGCATCCAAAACTTTTGGTCTACCACATGACTACTACTTAATTGAAGGATTCACATGCACTTTGGAGAGAAGGTCTACATTTCACTGTTGTAACATCTCCAAACTTGAGTCAAGCAAAATGGCAGATACATATGCACAATGATGTGGACATAACGAAGCAAAAATGATGAAGAGAAATGCATTCAATAACACAACCTACATCTAATCAGTGTCACCATTAAGAGTTCCACAATACTCTAAAAAGTACAGACCTGCGTACGTCCAGCATCAGCAACAACAAAAGTTGGAAGACCTATGTCCTCTGCTGCTTCCTTAAGCTTATTCCTAAAACAATGCCAACATTGTAACTCTTATCAATCTTATACGTCCGTGTCAAGGCTCCTGGATGATGGATTTCTATATGATAATTCAAAGTACAGATAAAAGAAATAAAAAAAAAAAAAGAAAAAAAAAAGAGAGAGATCACAGCTTACATTTCTTGCTGATTCTTGCATGTAACAACAATTTTGGCTTGCCCACAGAGTTCCCATTTCCTCAAAAGGGAGCGGTGACTGAATAGGGTAGTGATTTCCTTCTTGTCAAAATATACAGAAGACAACTAAATGCAAATGGATCGAGAGTCTAAAATCTAGCTATACAACTCTTTTCGTATTTAAAACTCAATGTGAAATGAGGTTAGAGCATTCGCCGAATCAGTTATGTAGCTTGGTCCATATAGCAAATATTGTACCTCAAATCTCCGAGGTATCTATAGAAGTCTAAATTCATGTATAGAAACAGGTTCTTAGTGTGCAAACTGTTTTTGGTCTCATTAACACATATCCAAATACTAGAACATGGTCATGACAAAAATACCTTTGCACAAGTTCTGAATACATGCCAGTTGCAGCATCTGCAGGTTTATAACAAAGCAAGAAGCTCATTAACCCATTAAAGGTGAAATATTAAGATTACTCTCCTCCAGGCATGAAATATTAAGATTACAAATGTTGATAATCACCAAAAAAAATTGAAGAAAAAAAAAAGGAAAAACAAAACTTACGAGCACATTGAGATGCAATCTTTCCTTGCCCCATCTTCAGGTCTTGTCTAACAACCAAAACCTGCCAAATTCAAGCCATCATCTCACGAATTAGAAAACCTGGAATCATAAGCTCAAATTCTCCTTGAAACACATGACGTACAATAAAGTGACTTAACGTGTGTGAATAACTTAGTAGCAACAGATAGAGATCAATCACAAACGAGAGAAGTGGTCAACAAGGTGCAAACATAATAAATACCCACAGCCTTTCTTACACTTAAGAGCTCGACAAGAAACGGTGATCTTCAGATTCTAGAAAAGTTTCAATCTACAAATTGCTAAAAAAATTCGTGAATCTCTCCACTTGAAACTAATGAGCTAAATTCTAAAAGGAAGCAACCAATTTCAAATACGATAAAGAACCAGAATTCCTCCATTGATCTTTAAGTTTGACCATTTCAATTGATAAGAAACAATTGAACACTTTTCATTTAATCAATTCCGACTCGGTATAAATTGGCAGCTTCAAAACCATCTTGGTCCATTTGAACTATCCTATTCAACAGAATTTCACACTAATTACATCAAGAATAATCATCTGCAATGAAAATTATACAAAATCCTCAGAATCCCACAATTCTAACAGTTCAAGTGTAGCCAAGAAGACAAAAACCAGTAAACTTATTCACTGAGGTGAATACAATAGACCAAATTGGAAGCTCCACAATCAATAATAAATAAAAAATTTTAAGAGGGCAGTTACCATTTTCAACTCTTCATCGGTGTCATCCGGAGACAATCTTGGCTGTTTCTGATTCTTGCTTGGCAACAAATTGCTCTTTTTATTGGCAGCAGCACTGCTGGAAGCTATAATGGGCTTTGATAAATCCAACAGCAAACCACAAATGAAGCCGATGATGAGCCCTGGAATGAAGTTCTCTGGTTTGAAACTCACTCTCAGCCATTGTTTCTCCTCTTTCTGCTGAATTCATCAAAGTGAAGTATATCCCAAAATCAAATTCAAGATAAAGACAAACTCAAATAAAACAGGGTAACATAGATAAAATGGATGAAACGGGTCCTTCTTTGAATACCTTTTTGGAAGGCTGATAAACTTTTGTTGAAGAATTAAACATGGGTTTTTGGAAGCCTTTTCAACCAGTGTAAGCATCAAAAAAGAGTTTCAGTTCTGCATTTAATTTAAAAGTCCAGACTCCGGAGAGGCAGAGACGGATAAAATCGTGTCATAGAAACTCATTACGGAACTAGAGCTTACGTCATCGATTTGTTCAGGATTGGGCTTTCACTTTGATGATAATGCATTAGACAATGCATTTACCAAGTTTAGCCCAATAAATTATAGTCGTCACCTAAAACGGCCCAAATGGAGAAGGAAAAACATGTATAAAAATAATTATCCAATTTCGTATTTCCTTTTCTTTCTTAAACTTTAAAGTTCAACTTTAACATTTCTTATGGGGGAAAAAAAAATAACATGTACTAAACTTTGTCCAAACCTAATCTTTTTGGCTGCCAATACATATACTTATCAAACGATATAAACATGTGAAAAGCTTATTTCTAGTTATTCTAGTTAATTAATAGTTACACTTCTTTAAATAATTTTGATGTGATAGTGACATTCAGAACTGACTACAACATTTGTTAGTTGGTGTTTTTTTTTCTTTTTTTTTTCTTTTTTAGAATAGTACCTGTATATTAGTGAAAATCGTGTACCTATTCTATTACAACGCATTCTAACAAACGCTAAATTATATAATTCAACAACATCTTGTCTGCTCACTTTAATCAGTGAGTATGATTTAAAAGTTAAACTAGTAGACCGAAGCGAGATGATAATTTCCTGTGCCTCGGTGAGAACTAGATTAGTTGGATGATCCGCTGTCAGAATTTCGCAATCGGTATATACTTAAACTCTGTTTAAACCAAGACTTAGTGTATCTTGCAGTGCTAAGAAACATGTCATTGCCTCCGCTTGTAAAGGGGAGAGGACATTGAGTTCTATGACTTTAATTTGTAGCATCATTCCATGTGGATAAATGATTTTTCACACTCCAACTGCCTTCACGGATTGGTGATGGTATGATCCATCCATTACGATCAGAGAATCAGAGGAATCTCTTAATTGTGTAGTCTGTGCTACCCTTTTGTTGGATGAAAATCTTTCTCGTAGTTGTTTGTTTGTTAGTTGGTGTTTAATTAGTACAATGAAACACGTACATAGTAAACAAGTGTGTTTTTCTTTTTATTTTTATTTTCTTTTCTTTTCCTTCTAAATCTAAAATACATTTTTTTACGTTTGTAATGGTGAAAAAATTGCAATTCTTAACTTTTCACATTGCCACGACTATAATAATGAAACAGAATACCCTTTATTACTGCCATCAAATGGGGAACTTAGCAACTAAAGCAATGTGAAATCGCACTCAAATATCATAGGGTGGCTTTACTCCAAGTAACTTTCCATGATTTGACATAATAAAACATAATAATTTCTTACTTGTTTCGATAGATAATTTTTTTAATAAGTTACACTACTTTCACACACTTATTTTTAGTATAAATCTCAATATTCAGTGTGCTTTACTTTTCTGAGATAGAGGAAGTATTTGCTTCTCAAATAACATTTAAATAACACATGTATAAAGTTTTTATATGTCAAACTGTTGATAATTTGGAAAAACCCTTATAACTAATAATCAACCAAACGTGTATGGATATACTTTATTTCCCGATTAAACTATAATTAAAGTCAAGCTAATTAAATAGTCCTCAGGTACATCGCGATCGCCCCGCCCAGCCGGCTCAACGAGGTACCGCCGTCTCCGACGGTTGCTGCCATAGGAAGGAAGCCAACCTATAAGGGAAGAAAACATGAACAAGTTGATGATAGCCGGAAATGACGTGCCTTAAGGACAACCATCAATCATATTGTAAGAAGAAGAAGATGAGCAAGTCAAGTTTGTAATTAAGGATTCAAAGAAAACCTTCACCCAATCCCTCACGTGTCCCTCAAAATTGTCCAAAGTATATTATCCCGCCAACCACAATATAGCGTATATATATAATCACATTTCCCTCCTCCAAATAATCTTGTTACTGAAAAAACCATTTTACAAGGTATTATTAGAAATAAAAAGTGATGGAATTCGAACCGACGCAACCGTTAGCGGAGAGGGTAATCCGAGCACTCCGCCACCGCATCCGGTTGCTCCACCGGTGCGACTCCACTTTCTTCGTCTTGGGCGCCACCGGAAACGTATACGCCGTCAACTTATCTTCCACTCCGTCGTGCACATGCCCTGACCGGACAAAGCCCTGTAAACATATCCTCTTCGTCTTCATCCGCGTCCTCGGCGTTCCCCTCGACGATTCCTGCCTCTGGCGGCGGACTTTACGGCCGTGCCAGCTCAACCGCCTCCTTTCCTTGCCGGCGTCGGCGGATACGCTCGCCGGATCCAACGTGCGTGAGATGTTCCATCAGTTGTTCTTCCGGGAAGGGCGGCCCGGCGGGTCGGCCGGAGAAGTGGAGGTGGGAGAGGGGGCTACTTGTCCGGTTTGTCTGGAGGAAATGGGGAAATTAGGGGAGAAGATTGTTGCTTGTGGGACTTGCCGGAATCCGATACACCATGAGTGCTTGATGGCTTGGAAGAAGAGCAGCAGGAGGAGGTCGGCGAGTTGTGTGCTGTGCCGGGCGCGGTGGCGGAATCCGGCAGCGGAGCAAGACAAGTACTTGAATTTGTCTGCTTACATTAGTGAGGAGGATGACATGGTTGATCAGGATCAACCCCGTTGCAGATGATTAAATACGTAATAGTACTATCTTTTATTTGTACTTGATTAAAAAAATATCTTTGTTTTCGTTGATCTAGGCTACAGTTGCTTATACGGTATCGTTGGATGAAATTATTAGGTTAAGGGAATAATTTGTAAATACATGCAAAAAATGAAATCAAAACAACTAGTATTGCTGCTGATTGTTTAACCGGCATGGATGATCAGATACAGTGCGGTGTTAGGAAACTTAACTCATTTAGTCGCTTGCTAACTCAGATAAAACAAAAAGGAAAAGTAAAGATTTAGAAGCACTCGACTTGTTCGTCAATTTCTTATCTCGACGACAAAGTCGATGGAATTTTAATCTCTTCTTTGTTTCATTTTTTTTTTTTTTGGTTTTCGAAGACGCTGTTCAAATAACGACTTTAGTATTCAAGTTTCCACATTCTTCTTTGTTTTTTCGTCGACCTTTTCGTCGATTAACTGTTCCCGACCTCAAAGTCGACGTCTTAATTTTTTACTTTTCTAGTTGTTTTCTTTTTCCTATTCAAATTTATATTATTTACAATTTTAACTTTCTCAACCATTATAATTAGTACACTCATTAATCATAATTATGACTGTTATGTTTCGTTTATTTGGTGTAAAACATTTCAAGTAGAAGACAACAAATTCGACGTCTGACAATTTCTGAAAAGTAAATTCCAATATTTTGATTTTTTTTAACAAATTTTGAGATTGCATTTAGGGTTTAGGCATTTATGTAAAGCTGAATCCTTTGTCAATCTTACATAGAAGATGAAAACGTTGAACTTGACAATTAATTCTAGAGACAAAATAAATAAATAAATAAAATTAATGAGTTCGTTTTGCGTATACTTTTCAATCAAATTATCATAATCGCCTTGCTTTTAGAAAGTTGAGTGTTTTCATATCAAATTCGCAATCAACACCATCATGAAATATTAGATTTGTAATTCATTGTACTAAAGTGTTACGTATAAGAGAATCGACAATTATGCTGTCTTTTTAATGCTAACATCTAACAACTACGGGATTATATATCAAAATAAAATTTATTAATTACTAAATTTTAATGCCATGAAATAATAACCGAGGTCAATCAGGAAAAAACAAAAAGAAGAAGTAAAATTTTTGAAATCGTCAACTTGGTTGTCGTCGTATATATCTCGACTAAATAGTCGACCCGGTATTAATCTCTCTCTTTTTTTGCGTGTGTGTGTGTGTGTTTTTTTTTTTTTTGTTTTGTTTGTTTGTTTTTTTTTTTTTTTTTTTGTTTTACGGGTTTTTCAAGATGTGGTTCAAAATGGTTGACTCCAGTAGGAATAGATGATTTGCTAACTTATAAGAGTTGACTTTTGTTTACAATTAATTATTGTGATGGTTTCATTTTTATTCAAGTGTACTGGGCACATTTAAATTGACTGATCGCTAAATTTTGGTTAAGAATCCTGTAAGAAAGATATGCTTAAAACAAAATTGCATCTTTATTCATGACACGAAAACGTTTTGAATCTACAGTTTAAAATGAATATAATAAGTCTTTTTAAAAGGATTTCTATAGTAATTAATTATTTTCTCCAATTCAAAAATAATATAAATTACTGTTAGAAATTTATGCTCAAAAATTTAATGTAGTCTTTTTTTTTTTTTTTTTTTTGAGAAAAAAAGAGTTTATAACTTACCACGAAAAAAAAGCCCCCTAAAACCAGCTGCTTATAATCGTGAATGAAGATGAATAATGTGGTGCACTTTTAAATGGAGACTGACCGTCGACTTGTTCGTCAAGTTTCTTATCTCGACGATATAAACGACGGAATGTTTAATCTCTTCATTTGTTTTTTCGGGTTTTTTGAAGGTGCGGTTCAAAATAACGACTTTAAAATTAAGCTTCAAAATTCTTCCTTGTATTTTCGTCTACCTTGTTATCGATGTACTGAACACGACGTCAAAGTTGACGTCATAAATTTTTACTTTTTCTTGTTGTTTTCTTTTTAATCGAATTTCTTATTTACATTTTTTACTTTCTCAACTGTTATGTTTTAGTGCATTCACTATAACTGTTATGTTTTGTTTATTTGACGTAAATAAAATTTAAGTAGAAGACGACAAATTCGGCGCCGACAAATTCTGTAAAGTAAATTTCAATATTTTGATCTTTTTTCAAAAACAAAATTTGAGATTGCATTTAGGGTTTAGTCATTTATGTATAGCTGACTCCTTTGCCAGTTTTGCATAGAAGATGAAAACCGTGAAACCGACAATTTATAGAGACAAAAAAAAATAATAATAATGAATTCGTTTTGCATATACTTTTCAATCAAATTATCATAATCGCCTTGCACGTAGAAAGTTGAGTGTTCTATATCGAATTCAAAATAAACAACTGTCATGAAATATTGGATTTGTAATTTATTGTACTAAGTGTTATGTATAAGAGAATCGACAATTACGTTGTCTTTTTAATGCTAACAACTAACAAATATGGGATTATGTATCAAAAAGAAATTTATTAATTACTAAATTTTAATGCAATGAAATAATAACCGTAATAATACTACAAGACTATGGATACTGAATTCGTCGGCTTCAGGAAAAACAAAAAAGAAGAAGTAAAATTTTGGAAACCGTCGACTTGGTTGTTGAGGTATATATCTCGATGAAATAGTCGACAGGGTATTAATCTCTCACTTTTTTGTGTGTGTGTGTGTTTTTTTTTTTTGGTTTTACGGGTTTTTCAAGATGTGGTTCAAAATGTCTCACTTCAGTAGGAATAGATGATTTGCTAACTTAGGAGTTAAATTTTGTTTATAATTGATTTATCGCGAGGGTTTCATTTTCATTCAAGTGTGCGGGGCACATTTAAATTGACTGATCGCTAAATTTTAGTTTGAAATCCTGTGGGAAAGACAGGGTTAAAAAAAATTGCATCTTTATTCATGAAAACGTTTTGAATCTATAGTTTAAAATGAATCTAATAAATCTTTTTAAAAAGATTTCTGGAGTAATTAATTATTTCTTTGGTTTCGAAACTGATATAAATTGGGTTCAAAATTTATATTAAAAAAACAACATAATTTTAAAAAATTTAATGTGATCTTTTTATTTTTTATTGAGAAAAAAGGAGTATATAACTTACCTCAAAAAAAAAAAACTCCTAAAACAAGCTGCTTATGATCGTGAAAGAAGGTGAATAATGTGGAGACTGGCCGTCGACTTGCTCGTCAAGCTTATTATCTCGACGATATAGTCGACGGAATGTTAATCTCTTCATTTTTTTTTCCGGGTTTTTTGAGAATAACGACTTCAAAATTCAAGCTTTTAAATTCTTCTTTGTTTTGTCGTCGACGTTTTCATCGATTTACTGAACCCGACGTCACAATTTTTCACTTTTTCTCCCGATCAAATTTCTTATTTACATTCTCTTCCTAATCAAATAACTTACCTCCGAAAAAAAAAAAGCCGCTAAAACCAGCCGCTTGTGATCGTGAAAGAAGATGAATAACATGGTGCACTTCTCGCGATTTTCTTAGAATAAATAATCATTTTGATTAAGAGAATATCTATTAAGTTTGGTTTGACTAAAAGGTGACTAATCAAATGTTTATGACTTGACTACACAGAAAAAACCAAAGGGATATGAAGTTTGAAAAGATTGGAAATATATACGTGGCTTCAAATGGTTTGTCTCTATAAACCGTAACAAATTTGATTATAATAAAGTCATGCGAAACCACGATATTAATGTAGTATACTGCATTACGTGTTAAGATTTTCGAACATGATTTTACTTCATTATCGATTAATTAATATCCTTTGCCTTATCTCTCGATTATTAATTAATTTAGCACTAAATCAATCCATTGGTCTACGGTTTTGTGGTGTTCAACATTTGATGCATATTCCCCTTTTTATTTTTGGGCTAATTCGTTGATCGGATCACAGAAGTTGTTTTTTTTTGTTTTTTTTTTCCCTTTTAATATTTTACTGCAGGGTGTTTACCATTTTACAATGTTGTTAAAATGATTGGTAAATATTAATCAAATACAGAAATCAAAAACTTGAAAAGTTAGTAGGAAACAGACGAACCATTATCCTTGAAGTTAATATTTTTGAGTACTGACTCAATGAGTTACAAAAGTTATTATATTCACTTGAATTTAGTAGCGGAACAAGGATTTTTCACAAAATAATTTGTAAAATATTTAACTTAGCTCTACTACTTAGGAAAAATGGAACCAAAATTTATAGTAATTTTTTCTTTACACATTATGATTTCTGGCAGTAGTAATAATGATTTTAATTAAAAGAATATAAAATACTAGTAATAAATTAAGAGCGAAAAAGAAAAAAGAAGATAACTCCAGGACACTTCCATTCCATCCCCCCAGGATATATATATATCTATCCGAGAATCCACCGTCCGCATTCTTCACGCAATCCCACCTTTTTCCCACCTTTTTGACGTTAATTTACTCTTTTCTTTTGATTCTTGCTTTAGTATAAAACCAATAAAATGGAGGAACCCACAACTTCCTCTGCAGAATCTCGAAATATGGCTCAAAAAGTCGTAGCTATTGCTGCTGGTGAAGCTCACAATCTTGTTCTCGCAGGTAATCCCAAATGGGGATCCAAAAAAGTCTGAATTTTTATCAACCATTTGTTTAATTCAAATGACATAGCAGCTCAATTTTGACGAACTGATGATCTTAATGGGTAAAGTATGTGTTAATCTTGCAATTCAAAATTTACAGGGGATGGAAGTGTGTTCTCGTGGGGCAGAGGTACTTTTGGCAGACTGGGTATTGGTTCCGATGATGACCAGCTGTTCCCTGTGAAACTCAATTTCTTCCACCAAAGAAACCTTAAAATCGTCGGGATTGCTGCTGGAGCTTATCACAGTCTTGCTCTCACAGGTTACAATTTACTCCTGACAAATTAATCTGACATCATAAGAAGCTCTGATTTAAACTTTCTAATACTCCCACACTGAAATCAATCATTTAGTGGATTAAATTTAATGGTTGAATTGGTGACAGATGATGGATCAGTCTGGGGCTGGGGTTATAATGTCTGTATCCTTAAACTAGTAGTTGTTTGCTTATTTGCCAGTTCTTTTAATGTCTGTGATCAAATTTTGATGCCAATGTTACATATTCTATCCTTTTGTTTGTTGCAAAGTTGTTTTTTTTTTTTGGCTGGTGAAAAATGCATGTCCTTGACTAACACCTGGATGGTCAAATTGGTAACAACGAAGAGAACTCTTTATCCCCATGTTTGGTGAAGGAATTCCTCGACTTAGGGTCGCCGAATTCTGCACTTGATGATTCAGGATCTAAGGCACCATTAAAGGTACTAGTACATTGTCTGATATTTGGGGTAAGATATTGTCAGCTCTTTGTGTTTTGACTTTTGACTTGGTAGATGCCTCGATTTTGGTTCTTCCGTAGGTCTCTTCGATTAAAGCTGGAGGGATGATGTCTCTTGCAATTGATGATCTTGGTGGTCTCTGGATGTGGGGGAACTGTCCCCATCCTCAACAAAGTAGGCCAGCTGAAGGAGAATTCACCCTTGTTAGTTGTTTTTCCCCAATTCCAGTTTGGAATTTGCATGGCCACACTGTTGTTAAAGTTGCATGTGGGAATGAACATGTTGTCGCTTTGGCTAGTGCTGAAGAAACATACAGTGGTAGTGACCTTTTATGTTATGCTTGGGGTTCAAATAACCATGGGCAGTTAGGCTTGGGAGATAGGGAGAGCAGGTTGGTTCCCGAAGTCATTCGAAGATTTGATTTGGAATCATCGTGGGAAGTCTATGAGGTGGCATGTGGAGCTTTCCACACAGCAGTGCTAACTACCAAAAAGAGACCTAGTGATACATTAGAGAGTATTTGCTGGACATTTGGCCTTGGGGACAATGGGCAACTTGGTCATGGAACTACCCAAAGTCTCCTTTCCCCCGACCCTGTTAAAGCACTGCCAGAAAACACGTTTCTCATTTCTGTTGATTGTGGCTTATTCCATACCAGCGTTACGTCATCAGCAGGAGATGTGTGGTCTTGGGGAATGGAGAAGGGGCTTGGTCTATGCCCCGATGCGAGTTTCCCTGGAACTGATCCTGGAGATGCCCTTTCTCCTTTGTTGATTTTGTGTAATGGCCTCTATGGTCCTAAGTTCCCTGAACCTGTTCAAGTTGCTTGTGGTGCCGCCCACACGGTTCTTGTTGGAGACAAAGGTTACAAGCTCTGGTCCTGGGGCAGGGGAAGAAGTGGGGTTCTTGGAAATGGTGAAACAGATTTCCATTTTGCCCCTACCCTTGTGTTGTGGCCTCCACTTTTGGAAGACTTTAAAGAAGAAATATCACCAAATGTCAGGGAAGCAACAAAAGATGATTCAAAAAACCCTAAAACAGATGCAGAGATAGAAAAAAGATTGTCGAGTGCAATGGAGGAGATAAAGCTCTTAAACTCAAAGCTTTCCGCAATGGAAAGATACGCAAGCATTCTTCATGGCTCAATCTTTGGGAAGCCTTTTACCGAGCAGGATATTCTACCATCTCTGCAGAGATCTACTGGTTTTGATATTGCTAAAGAGTGGGAGAACATGTTGGACTCCGCAGATCATGGCAGACTTCTCCGACTGGAATCTTTCTACAGGAATATGCTAGCAGGAGTTAAAGATAAGCTTTTAAAGAGACGGATAGAGGAACTAGTTAAAGAGTCTCTGAATTCTTCAACTAAAGGATAGTCAGCTTGTTGGGCAGGTTCTGAGATTTGCTGCAAGTTCTGAGATTCAACTTCATTGCGAATCTTGTGCAGGTTAGAAAACTATGTTGTGCCTATACATTTTACAGCGTTATAGATTAGAGAATTCTATTTGTAGAGACTATTGATTTGTAAATTAAATACTATATACAGGAATAGGATCTGATGTTTCTGTGAATTTACTTGTTCATTGATCGATTTGGTCATTCATTTTGGGAAATACTTCCTTTTCTCATGGATAGGATGATGTTCATGTTTGAAAATGAGGAGAAAACAATAGAAAAGGCTGTGGAGATGGTTGCGTACATTTAAAAATGGGAGCCAGCAATTCAAAAGGAAATGACGTGGTCGTCTGTAATATATCTCTCAGTCTACGTGATGTGTTATTCACACAAGTGCTGCAAATTAGGCCCCCTCTGGATTGAGATCACTCTAACCTAGCTAAAACTTTCGAATTTGAGCTTTTGAATTATTCATGTGGAGCATTATCTTAGCTGTAAGCCTCCTTTAAAATCACTTAATGCATTTAAAGTTGCATTAACTGATGTTAAACTTGAATATCCTTGTTGTAAAAATCTTTGTTTGGACTAATTGTTTGATGTTAAACATGAATATCCTTGTTGTAAACATCTCTGTTTCGACTGATTGTTTGATCTCTTCAGTGTTTACTTATTTGAGATTTTCTGGGCTTTAAGAAGATTGTAGTATAGAGCTTTTATCATTGCACGTAAATAACTTAGCCAAAAGTAGAAATGCACATGGAGGGGAAAATACATGAGCTGTCCCAAAAGGTTATCCGGTTACCTAATGCAAATTAGTGTGCTTCCTCGAATATTTTTATTTAATTTTTGTTTTCCCCCTCACTCTGTGCAGCAATTTACATTGGCCGTATTTGGTTATATAGACATCACTCTCATCTTAGATGCTTCCACAGATCTGGACATTTGCTGTTAAAATTTGGTTGAAATGAGTGTATCTGAGTTTGCATCAGTAGTACAGTTGATTTAATTTTGTGTTAAGAAAGATAAATCAATAAAAGCTTAAGCTAAATATTGCTTCTTTATATATGTTTCTGAGAAATAAAATTCTTATTTTGAATAAGATTGTATGCTTTTATTTCTATGAATAAAGCCAATTTGGCTAGACAATATACTAACTTCAAAATTTTTCTTTATTCATTTTCTCAAAACATAATATGACAGTGTTACTACGTAAATATATTAGCAAATAATGATGAGTAAGATTATTTCTTGCACACCACTCCACTGCCATCAAGCCTGCTTGCACAGTTCAAGTTCTCGTATTCAAAGTTATCTGCAGACGCTGAAGAAGTTCCCATGAATCTGGCGACAGCACAGTCTGTTGAAAATATGTTTGAAGAAGCAAATTCCTTATTTCCTCCCAAAACTGGCATGTTTACTCCCATCTTGACTCTACTAACATAATTATTGGCATATGTCTGACCTAAAACTCCATTCACTGCACCACTCAATGAATAGAACTTAAAGCTCATATCAAGATGAGCAAAGCAGTCTTCATCTGTAATCCCATACTGGTGTATCCTGGATTCTTTTTCCGTAATGGGCACCACAGTTGCCTTAATCTGGAAGTTCCCTTCCACTTCAATTATGGCTAAATTGTTGTCTTAACCTTGTGATGGAGAAAGTAGGTGTAGTACTTGGATTCCAGTTGGCTCCTTCACTTTCAGCTAGCATAATTGGTGTTCCATCAAAAGCCAGATCCAGGTGGTCTACGGCACTGTCCTATGTTGCTGCCTTCCGGGCAGCAATGTATATTTGATGATTATCAAAGAGAATACCTAGGGACTGGACCCAAGTAAAGTCTGTTGTCATGTTCCCATTTCTCTTGCCAATGAAGTGAGCATTGATGTGCAGGTTGGAATCAGAAACTATGCAGAAGTCCCTATCCTTTTTGCCATGGAAGTAGAAGGTAAGTCCATCAGCCCCAACAAATCGAGGATCTTGGCAGACTGCTCCTGGCCTATTGCAGTCTTCAGAGATTTAGGCAGATGAGTAATTCATTCAAACTGTTAGCATGACAATATAAACTTGAAATGAGGAAATCAAAGGTAAATGATTTTTTTTGGGAAAGAGTGCCATGAGACTTTAAGGAGGGTCTAGTCTTATCAAATTCTTTGGTTATGGTAGTTCTACATCAAATAATCTCGAATTATCTTTCATCTCATTGGGGTTTTGCATCCAGATTTTTTGCTATCTTATTTTTCTTTTTCTTTTTTTTTTTCCTTATTTTCTTTTTACCTATTCGATCAGAACATACATGATATATCTGATCCATGTAGCTGACAAGACATGGTATGGTAAGGCTTTTTGGTATGTCTTCTATGCATATCAATACACAGCTGAACTACATTCTAGGGTATAACAGTTAATGTCTGATTGTGTAGTTGGTAGGGAATGCTTCAGAGAAGGACATTTCGGCTAGCAGTTGAAATTGTGTCAAGTTGGGTGTTTAACGAATATTAAGCTTTTTCTTTGTGTGTGTGTGTATGTCAGGTCTTTCACATGGTTTTTTCCTGATTTGAAAATTAGTTACGATGAAATATGTATGTTAGCATGGTTAAAATTGTCATTTTACCCTGTAGAGTTTTACTACCCCATATTGGTAAAAAGCTAGCACAATGATATACCATATAAGGTTACTGTTCTGTTTGGGATGATAAACAAGTAGGTAAGAATGAAATAAACAGAGAAATTACCACAAACAGGGCTGCACGTGACACAATCGACCTGACAGGTATCTGGACAAGTACTTGGGCAACGCTGCTCCTGGCGATAGCATTGCTGAAAAGTGGGTCCTTGTTCTTGCAGTAAACCGTTTTCCCTGATACTAGTGGTGGGGGACTAGGAGGGGGGTTTGAAGTTGGTGTAGGTGGAGGAGGTGTTGATGAGGGTGGCGGAAACAGAATTGATGATGGTGGAGGAGGCAAATGCTTTGGCATTGGTGGTGGAGGTGGAGAGCGTTTTGGCTTTTTTGGTGGTGGAGGTGGGGAGCGTTTCGGCCCTTTTGGAGGTGGAGGTGGGGATTTTTTTGGTTTTTTCGGTGGCGGAGGTGGTGATTTTTTTTGGTTGGGTAGTGGGGGAGGTGGCTTTGCAATGCAAATAGGCTTGCATGTGGTACAATCAACTGTACAATACTCTGGGCAACTATCAGGGCACAATTGTGGCGGTTTTGTGCTGGTTAGGGGTTTTCCCTCAGCCATGACCGCCATAAGGAAGAAGAGAAGGCTGACAAGGCAGCGAATCATGGCTGGAGGAGCCATGGGAACACTCTCACTTAATGCAAAATCACTAGGTATGTCAGTGGTACTCTTTCATTTGTGGTTTGTTAGCATGAACCTTATTATATACTTGTAAAAAGGTGAACAACGCAACTCCAGTATAAGCAATGTACCCTCGAAGACAACATGGCTCATGACCCTCCTGAGTGATGTTGAGGGTCGAAATAGCAAAATAGGAGTGTTCATCACTTCAGGTCTTTCCCCTGTTTGGGTTTGACATTTGAGTTAGCTCATCCAGGC
The DNA here is from genome assembly GCA_949775105.1 of Oldenlandia corymbosa var. corymbosa. Classification (NCBI taxonomy): domain Eukaryota; kingdom Viridiplantae; phylum Streptophyta; class Magnoliopsida; order Gentianales; family Rubiaceae; genus Oldenlandia; species Oldenlandia corymbosa. The sequence goes on along the minus strand of OX459119.1, from coordinate 5,115,714 downwards.
TGCGAAAAGTCAACTTAGTAAAACTTGAGATGATGTACTACATAGATTCCACCTGTCTCAGAAATACCATCTGTGGGGTGTCTTATGTTTAACGCAAAGCTTTTCTTGCTTGGCATTTGTGGTCTTTAGCAAGTCAAAGTTCATTCGGGTCATTAGATTTGAATTGCACAAATAGATCCTCCATGGTTTAAAACCATAACTTAGTTCAAAACTGTCTTGTAACTAGAACTGGATGAATCTTGTACAATCTCACAAATCTTAATGTCAATGAACAATCACATGGTTTCACCGATGGGACACATTTTTACGTTTGCTGACTTGAATTTTGCAAAATGGAATCTCATTTTCTCATCTAGGAGGGGTGTAATAAAATCCAAGGCTTAGTCCTTATATTACTCTTTGATCCAATACTTCGAATCCGGTTGATAGGCACACACAGCTGGAATAGCTTGTCTTCCGCAGAGAGAGAGAGATAACAGTGACAAATCTTCCATTTAAGTTTCGTTCCAGGTTCACAGGCGTTTTCTGCTGCTGTCTTGCAGTTGAATCCCAGGTGTTACTTGATCAAATCATGTGTTTGAAAGAATCCGCCGATCCCTTCAAAGTAAAAAAGATTAAGCTCCAAAAGATTATCAAACTATTTATGTTCCTAAATCAAATCCATTTGAATCGTACTCCCTCCGTCCCAATATTTTATTGTCATTTATTTTAAAAATGAAAGTTCAAATTCAACAACAATTTCGAGACCGAGTATTAAACAAATTAGATTATTAAATTGGGGCTGAGTTATATTTTTACGGCATTTTCATAATCTTCATCTCCGCAATAACATTCGATATATACCCTACACACGGAGAAATATATAAACACCTCCTATTCAATTGTTTCCACAACTCTATCTTTAATAATCCCACATATTGCAGAGAGTAACATTTCATTACAAATAAATCATAGTAGTTGGGATCCTCGGAGAAACTGCTTTAAGTTTTACAAACAAATTGATGAAAGTAGTATTTGAGAAAGGTAAAGGTTAAAAAAGGGTCAAAGTAAAAAAGACAGTGATTTTATTTTTGACTGCGCTGCTGTTAAGTCACTTAGGCGCGCACCATTCCGGACAATTTAAATCCCCACAAAAACCCCTCCTAAACCCTAGAAATCTGAATTCAAACATCTCTCCGGCCAATATGCCGGGCATGGCATCGGATTCCGGTGACGGAAACACTTCCTTGGTCCAATATTCGCCGAATCCTCAACCCATAACCTACCCTCTGCATCACGGCCTTAAACCCCCAATTTCTCGGCTGTCGATTTCATGGGCACGTGGCAACACCCTTCGAGTCACAGTTCTCCGTCCGCCTCAGCCTTCTGCCGTTCCTGAGGAAGAATCTGGAGGTAGTGTGGTTGAGGTGAAGATAGGGGACGACGGTGACGGAGAAATTGACGATGCTCAGTGGCGCAGGATTGCTTATGGTTCCGTTACTCCTTTTGCTCTTCTTCAGAGCCGGAAGAACTCGGCGTCAACTTTGTCAAAAATGTCAGCTTTTGATAACTCAATGTGGTAAGTAAGAATTAAAACTTTGAACTTTGAAGTACCTACTAGGAAGAACACACTCTTACCGTGCGCGAAATTTGACGGTTCTGAACGATTTGACTTATATTGAATCTCCATTGCTGACTCTGGAACTTGTTAATAATATAAGGAATGATCAATTGAGCATGATCCCTTTGTTTGAGGTTTATAATGCTTACATCTTGTTTATTAATTGATGATGCTGTTTGAGTTCGAAACAAGCTCATCTTTTGTCCAAGGAAAGTAAACGGAAAGTTGTTCTTGGGGCAGTTAACGAACCCATCTTCAAATATCTTATATGAGAAGATTGTTTATGTTGTATTGGGTTTTAACGCAAAAGAGATAGTATGAAAAGCAGAAATAGCTGATATTATTTTTTTGATCCCACGAGCCCCAAGGAATTGAAAATGGAGGCCAATCAATGTGTGACTTTGGTCGAAAAAATAGATTGATTATCTTATTTTCATGCTAAGTTACTTGATGTCGAATGTGGTTCTGCATCAGTTTTTTCTGTCTTGTTGAGAGTAATTATTGTGTAATACTCTTTCAAAAACTTAATAACCAGGTGACATTACGGTGCGCTAATGTTAATATTTTCATCGCTTTTTCTGAGGAGCAATTCCAAATGCTATAAAAGCCTTTCAATCTCTTCCTGATCATGATTAAGAGTTGCATTTTCAATGTTGATTCAACTGCAAAAGCAAGCTTTGCTTTACAAGTTTACGCTCTATGGTTATTGGTTCCAAATATAGAACCAACTTAACTTTCCAGTTTTTGTGTTGAGCACAGTTGTTTGTATGCCCCCGCCCCAGTATGTAATCTTGTGTTGTCTAAAATTTGTTTGATTCTTCTTGTGCTTAAAAGACCTTGTGATCTGTCTTATCTTTTTGTTGGAATTAACGATTAAGATTTCAACTCATCAGGTCGCAACACATTATGGAGTACAGTGCGGAGATAAAGTCTCTCCTTGGTGCTCCTAAGTTGTCTTATAAATCACCTATTGATAACCCTAAGGAAATTCTGGAGGTAAAGATTGTGTTTTGAGGACGTATCTGCATTGGAAGCTGCCTTTATGCTGCATACCTTCCTCATTTGATTGGTACCTTTAAGTTCAGGATATCAGGAAGCCAACTTGTTTGAAAGCTGCTTGGGAGCTTATGGACATATTTTATGCTGACCAGCAATCTCAAGCTTGGATTCCTGAAAGGCTGATAGATTGGTTGGCTGTAAGGAGATTGTTATTAATGTTGACCACATAATACTTTTCTGTATAAAGCCGATTAAAGGTACTTTAATGAATTCTCTTCTTTCAGGATTATGATTGTCTTCTGTCTGGAACTCAATCATCCGTGCACTCAAAACTCGTAGATTTTCAGAAGGAACTCGTTGCTCTACAGGTTGTGCCCAAATGTTCCTCTGGCATTACAGGAATAGGCATGCAATTACTTGAATTTTTCAATGTGATGCATGATTGCTAGGTTTTCCATTTTCACTTTTCTTTTGGAGTAGTAAATTTGTGAATCTTTTGAACAAATACTGTTGCTCTACAAATTTTCACGATTGATTGGGTTGAAAATGTGAAACCTACTGGTACTCAGTTATTCTATTTAAGGAAAATAATGCCCCATAAAGAGAGCACCATAAATTGTTGAATTGTTGAATTTTGGTCTCCATAAAGAGAGCACCATTCATATAAAGAGATTTCTGAATCTTTGTAAACATTTGTTTGGGCTGTGCTTACTTTTTCTTCTGAGTCAAACAATGTAAGATACGTTGCGGCAATCTTTTATTTCAGTTTGATAATTAATTATAATCTTTCTGAGGATTGGCTTCCTTGAAATTGTTTTAGGATATTGCCCCCAGCTATCCTGGGCATGGGTGGGAGACTCGTGATATTTACCCATGAATCCCATTGATTGCTGTAATACTCCTTGATTTTTAACTCTCTCTCTCTCTCTCTCTCTCTCTCTCTCCAATGGTTAGAGGCAACTGTGATTGCTCTTTGTATATTACTGGCTACAAGGTTTTTTATGGTTTAACCAATTTTCTTCCCCTTCAGGAATCTTGTAAATACCTACATTTTGGGTATCCCCTGCATTATCTTTTTTTGCAGTCATTATAATTTGTGGCATACTTTGGCATTATCATGCTTGAGATGATATATTCTTTTTATGGACTGTTATAGTGTGATGCAGTAAATCTCTTGTTTATATTTCTTTTGGGTGCATGTCAGGCTGTTGAAGATCATCCTAAATATTGGGAAGCAATTTCATCAGCGTTAGCAATTGGCTGGTTAGAAGTTGTGGTATGAGTTTGTTTCTATCTAATCAATTTGTTGCAGCAGCTGTTTTCTTTTTTTTTTCCCGGGCCCCATCTGTTTCCATTAGTTATGATTTCCTCATTTGGGATGCCTTAGATCCAAGTTCCCTTTGCAGGTGAAATTGTTGCGCTTGCACGGGTCTTATCACTATGATCAGCTTGGGAGTCGTGAAGTAAGTAAGATTCATTGGCATTTTATTCATAAACCTTAAATTTCATAATTTATTATGATAAGATTGAGTAAATGTTTTTGTGGCTTTATTCTGTCACTGTCATCATATAAATTTCCGTGCTCTCTGAAATTTTATTTTATATTCCTAGATAAAAACCAATCATTAAGATAAGGGAGGTTAGTTTTGTAGTAATTTGGTTTACTTTAGTCAAAGAAACCTGGCCGTTTTAACTGGTATTCTCTCCTTGTATACGTCCTTTTTATGACTTTGGGTTTTTCTTTATGTTGACATTTCATTGTCAATTGTCATCTTGCTGTAACAAGCAATATTGATCTTTCGGAGATCCTTCCAACCTTCCAAATAAGAAACAAGTTCTCATTCTGTGTAAAAGCTTCCAAATGGGAGGAATCAAGTCATATTCCCTGCCATGGTTGGAGGGAACATGTATTTTGAGAATTTTTATCTGCTCTTAATGGCAGATATTATGCCCACCCTGTGTTGTTTGTTTAATTGCTTTTACTGAAGTGAATTATGTCGTAGGACATGTAAGCTAAACAAGTTTAGATTGCATGTTCAGGAATTTCCAAAGAGCTCATAATGTGCTTCCGAATCTGACAGTCCTCCCACCCTATTTTTCTGCATGAAAAGTAGCCACTTCTTCGTGCTAGTTTTTGGGTATGGTTTAGTATTTGGTGTTATTATTGGTTCGCATTGGTTTATTTAAACGTGTTATTACAAGTATTTTTTAGCTCATATTTGGCCCTGAGAGCTATAAAGATAAGCTCGAAATAAAGTGATGTATAATTTTGAGTTACTTGTTACAATAAAGGATTTAATACCTTTCTAAAATTTGTTAATTGTTGAAGAAGAAACTAATATTTATGCATAGTAGATCTGGACCATCTATGCCCTATGAAGTGAAAAATGTGTTTAATTGTACTCTTGAATTGACAGACTGAGAATGGCCTGGTAGAAGCAGTTGCTGTTCTTCTGTCCAAGATGCCACGTCTGCGGCCTGAACTAAAAGCAGATAAGCTAGGTGAATGTTACAAGAGCAAGCCTGATTTTATGAAGGTAAGTGGACCACTTTTATGTCCTTACCAATAAGGAAAATTATCTTTTTTCTTTCGGATCTATTTATGCTGGTTGTTCATTTCTTTGGCTTTCTTAGGCATGGGAAAAGTGGCGAGCACAAATAACTAAGCTGGATTGCAGTTCATTTTGGCTTCAATGCGAGCACGAGGAGACAAGGAGTGGTCTAAAAAGTGTACTTCAAATCCTGCTCGGGAACTCAAGTAGTCTCTCCAATGCAACACAGCAATGGATTGAACTCTATGTTGCTCACTTTTTGTACATCAGACCCTTCATGGCAGTATGAAATCCTCACTTTTTGTTGATGTATACTTAACTGTTACCTGTAAATATATTTGTTATAACTTCAACAAAATGCAAGGAAAAATTTTCTCAGACACACTTGCACATGCACCTCTCTTGGCTGAATATCAGGAGCTTTGATGTTTTCTGTTTGTTAAGATCAATAATTTCATTGCTCTGCAGGGTTTAGAAAGCATGTACGATCTGGCTCAGAAATGCATGCAAATGAAACCCGTTCACGAGCATAAATTAATTAGATTGTTAATTGGAATACTTGGAGAGAATCCCGAGGTGAGGAATGAACATTTCTTGAAAATGTGATTTTAATATTTAACCATCCATTGAAGTATAACTTCAGTTGGTTTCTTCTATGCTTTAGGTCATCATCGCAGAGTGTTCAAGGTCATTTGGCCCCTGGTGAGATGCTTGCACTTTTAACTTTTTAAGTTGTAGATTTGTTATGGCAATTCACATTAGGAGGAGTATTATGGGTGTATTTATTCAGCTATTTTTTTCTCCCACAGCCTTTTTTATTCCATAAAACTTATCCTGTTGTATTTTATTGTTTTCTTCTTCCTTCTGTTGGGCCAGCATAGCAATTGCTTTTTGCCTACCCAGTAAACGATTAGCTTCCTCATCTTAAAAAGCAAGAACAGGGTTCTTATCTACCATTGTTCTTAACTTTATGAAACATTTGTGAGAAGTTGTTGTACTTGTTATGGATTCGGATCTTTTTAACCTTTCAGTTCCAGATACTAGCAAAATTTGTAAAATCTTTATTGATTATGTGCATATATCAATTCTGAACTGTTCTAAGAAACTTTACCATGGTGGTTAAGACTACTCTTGTCCCTCACCTATATTGCTTTGAGTATGTCAGGGATTTCAGTTTTGGTCACTGTAATCACTTGGTAGAATAATTCTCATTCTATACTTAATTTTTTCCTTGAATTGAATAGCATTCGAATTAGGCATTTTCAACCCACATTGGCATTTCAGCATGCATTAAATTCACAGTGATTGAAATGAAGGAACAGGACGATTCAGGGCAAAAATGGATTCAGTTGAGATGGAGCAAGTGACATGTCTAAGCCCTTCTGACTATTTTTATCTTTTTTATAGGATGATTGCACATGCTGCAGAGTTGTTGACTGTTGGGAACATTCAAGCTGAAATTCTTTTAAGTGAACCAAGATATAAATTGGGTGGAATGTGCATTGAAGAGCTGAACCGACTCATCTATGCCCAAATCCTATCTTCTCATGCATTGACTTGGCAAGTAGGTGCAGAGACAGCTACTCACTTATCTAGATCCACTTTGCATGTGTGGTTTCAGAACTTCATCATAATCCCTTTTGCTGGTATTACTGTAGCATGAAGGCTGCAAACATATAATCTGGCTTGAGTTACATAATGTCAAAATTTGCTTTTTGATTAGTTTTCTATGGTTACATTTTATGTTGATTCAGATGTGAATTTCTTCAGCGCTCGACAATTCTGCTCTGGTTCTTCTTGCTTATGTTTTTATCTATTGTATTTCTTGTGAAGTTATATGATGAGTCTGTGAGTGATGGTGTTATGAATATTTAATTGTCTTCTGTTTTGTTTATTTCCACCGTGATAAGACCTGTTTTTATTTTACTTATTTTATTTTATTTTTATTTTTAACTTTCTTTATCATAAATGTTATTCCTAATTCGATATGCTTGCAGATTGCTCCGATATATCTGTCTTCCTGTATGATTCAAGGCATGGGTTTGTTGGAGACTGTATTGTGCAAGCAAGCACTTCAAAATAATCAAGTGCTTCTAAAGGTTATCAACCGAATCTTATTACAAGCTTCTTCTGGAAATTTTGATCCCCCCTACATACAATATTCTATCCCCCCAAACACACACACACACACACACAAAAAGAAGAAAAGTGAAGGGAGGAAAGAACTCCACCGGCCTCCCATTTTCCTGTGATTTTTTAACCTTTTTTGTGAATTATCCTCCAAATTTGTTTTCTTTTGGTATAACAATTTTACTCTCTCTCTCTCCTTCTTCTTCCTTTTTTTTTTTTTTTTGTGAGCAGACAATAGAAATTTGCCGCCTATATGAACTCGATGTTGTTAGTAGGAAGATAATGAAGGTATGTTAAGATACAAACACTTCCGTCCTAAATCAACCTCTCTTATTGTTTTTTAATTGCATTTATGTTCTTTGTTCTTATCTGTGGGCGATATAGATTTGTCACACAGACGAGAGAATGGGTAATGTCAAGTTAGATGCTTGGACTAATGCACTAGGATAGATGTCAAAATTTGTGTGCATGAGCTAGATGCATCCAAAAGGTTTAAATACAGGATCCATCCTTCTGTAAAGTGTGGGGATTGATGGAGATATTACAAATTAAGTTCTGGCAAGTTGAAATAGGAGAAGTTCTAGGAGAAGTGCGTCATTTTCAATTTGCGACCATATATTAAGTATTTTGAAATTGGAAGGGCTATAAAACAGCTCTAGAACCAGTGATGCTTTACAAATCAGGGTTGAGCCCTACTACATGTAATACAAATACAAAATGAGGGTAGTACACGAACGTTGAGAAAATCATGGACTTGCTAGATTAATTACGAGCACATTGAAAATAATAGGCTTTGCACAATTTCATAACAAAATGAGACATACACGAGTAAATGATATGGAGAAGACTTCTGAATGCGTATATATGAATGTGCCAGTACGATGAGTAGAGTGGGTCATTAGCTCAAAGTAAATGATAAGGAGAAGACTTTCAATGTTTGGAAAATTATCACGCCCTCCATCTCGAAATGATTGTCCAGTTTGGGATTTCACTTTGAGTACAAATTGTACTAAAAATGAAAATCAAAACTGGGCAATCATTTTGGAGTATAAATGACATGATTTTTTTTAAATAAACTTTAGTATGAGTGAAGTATGGTGGTCTTTTATGGTTTATTAAATTGCTTTGTCATGCATAAAGGCTTTGTTGTTCTTATTTTGTTGTTTCATTGTACAGATAGCTGGAGTACATGACTGGAAGCATGGAAAGAAGGGTTCAGGAGTGTTTTGGCTTCAGCAAGTTCGAGATGAAGTTCGTTTAAGCAGGATAGCGAAGCAGTTGTTTGATTTTGTTGGAAAGTCGGTGTCTGATGAGAGTTTCAAGGTACAGTAATTATAGAATTCAATCAGAAAAAAATTCATTGATATCCTCTGCAGTTTGGTGTAGCTTTCTGTATCTTCTCAGCTAAGTCTCTATCATATGTATCTGTGACATCATCAGTATATCTAGATATTGGAGTTTTGAATTAATATTTTGCTGAAACCAACCCACTGGAGGTCTTTCATCAGCAGTATTATGAAATCTGATGAAGGCTATTGTAACCTCAAGATGGCAGGTCTGAGAAACCTCGGCAAGTGAGGTGCAATGGGTACTAATAGTTTTTATACTTGAAATTTGTCTCTTTTGCCCTTTCTGGTCAACATGCTGTTGGCTTGATTTGTATTTGTCATTTTCCAAGTGTGAGTTATTTCTTCACCTATATGTTCAGTTTTAGGTGTAGGTTAGCTACAATTTTAGTCCAGCACTGGTTGTTGTGTTTATCATCTATTTGCCATTGCATCTTGGTCGAAGAGTCAAGATGTAGAAATACTGATTGTTATTGCCAAGCGACCGGAAATTTTGTTGCAGATATTCCACTCAATTTATAGAAGCATAAAGGAAACAGATTTTTCCCTCTTTATCTTTTCAGACTTTGAAGTTTTAAACTAATCAAAATTGTAACATGAGGTAATTGGTGTTTGTGGCTAATTGCTGGCAGCCTACTGAGGGGGGTCTGAGGTAGTTATCTTTTATTTACCATAGGCATATTGCCTGATTTGGCCTGAATCCATGGCGTTAGTGCATATGGGAGCTTTATGTGCCAGGCTCTTCATTTTTGTGAACAATGGGCAACTTCAGCTTGTGAACTTCGTCATTTATTGTGTATCTGATATTTAAATGAGTCAAATTAGCCATGGTTGATGAATGTGTGAATATTACAGTTTAATTGATTGTTTCATTTAACAATGAAAGCTAAAATTTGTAAATGGATGTATTTTTTCCCTCTTCGCATTGAAACAAACCTCTGAGGTGCCATTATCCTATCACTGCTTATTCATGGTTGATTTTCTTGCAGCAATGGGAGGGACTTATCGAACTACTGGGATCTGAGTCTGGGACTGCTGGGGGCCTTGAGTTTCTGAACAAGTATGCATCTGTTGACAATATATTTCCCCAATAATTGACATTTGTTCTTCGAATTATATGTTCATTCTTGGATCTCTGGTGCTGACAGGTATAGGGATTTTAGGCGATCTCTGCATCTGGTTAATAGTGGAGTGGCTACTGATGCTGCTCAGAAGGCTGCAGAAGCCCTTATATTGGTATGCCACTTACAGGTTCAATACTCATAAGTTTGTGCACATTGACTAAAAATGATAATCAAGAATGATAGTCTCCCAGCCCTAGGTTTGTCCTTGTGGTTGGCGATTAGAATGGACCAAGACAACAAGGGCTTTGATACGATGAAGAAATTCAATCTTGATGAAATCTTGGTGCAGATTGAGTATTTAGTTTTTGGTTATTGTTGTGAGCTTGCAACAATATAATATCTGAAGAATCTCTGGGAGGCGTTTGAGCTTCTCATTTGATGATGATGTGCATCTTGAGTTCAAATGTGCTTACCTTCTTCAGTCTGTATTTGTTTTCTGCTGAATTTAGGTTACTTCTCTCTAACTTCAAATTCATCCAATTTTGAGGATTGATCTCCTTAATTATTTCTTGCAGCTCATGAAAAACCCTTCTACACCTCAGAGATTTTGGCTGCCTATTCTCTACGACGCGGTGAGTTAGCCTCTTTATATTTCTTGTTTTATGGTTTTACCTGTCGTAATTGGTGAGAGCTTTTTCTTACTGTGTACAGTTTAGTAGGCAGTGTTGCTATTGTACTTGTTTAATTTTTTTGGTGAACAAAAAACCCCAGACGGTTCCTGGTCTAGTTAATACAGCTTATAGTACACCTAGAATCCTTCTCTAGAGAGATATATAAATATAAACCCTGGGGGAACATCAAAAAATATAACCGCCTCTTTAGCTAGGGCATCGGCGCTCCTATTACTCTCCCTAAATGTGTGCACGAAATACACCTGCTAGTTTCTTTTCAAAAAATTATGTATATTCCTCAGCTCTGGTTCGAGGGGTATTTGTCCTCCTCCCAACAGACTGGCCATAGTGAACTGCCATTTGGGATTGTGAAGAAACCATGTGAACTGCCATTTATGGCTGTTGTACCCTTTTTGTGAAGTGGAAATCCACATGTAGCCGCACAAGTGCACTTTTCAAGATATAAGAGATGCTATCTGAAGGAGAAGTACTCAAAAGTAGAATTCTCTCTGGATGTTCCCTCTGACCTTAATCTTTATTTTCATGCAGTTGAAACTGTTAAATTGGCCGAAATATCCCTTGTTTGATGTCTCTCAGACGAACTTGATGTTGAACAAACTACAAGAACTGTCAATGGTGAAGCTGCGGCCAGACTTTGTCGACGCTGATCTGCCGCCTGAAGCCTTAAATACTGTGAGATTAGCTCTTGGTACTAATCTAGGACGTGCAATTCTTAAGGAATAGTGTTGCAGTCCTCAACTTGTAATAATGTGTATGGTGTCCGCTTCCTGTATCTTGGCTAATTTCATGTTTATTTTCCGAATGAAGTTAACGGGTAACTTTTGATGTGTTATGTTCAGATCACGTAGGCTTTAGTCTCCAAATGCTCTCTAGGTTTTGCTCTAGGGATATAGAAATTTAGAACGTGAAATAGAAATCAAATTCAGAGTTGTAAGAAAAGTGGTTTCGGACAACGGGATGTAATGTATAAATTTTTCTAGAAAGTTAAGGAGTACTTTTTCAGTTGCAATGTAGCCATCCTTACACAAAGTTGCTCACTTTCTCCCAATATTATTGTCCAATTTGAGATTTCACTTTTAGTACAATTTGAACTAAAAATGAATATTCAAATCGAACAATAATTACGGAACGGAAGTAATATATGCATACACCAGTTCTCTCCAATATTTACAATCACTGATAGGATATAATGAAAAATTATAGGTACCCAACCTCATATTTTTCATGAGATCTAAGTTTATCCATTCATTACCGTGGAACAAAGAGCCGCCAAGTAGCTAGTTAGGCACAACTCACTCATTCCGATGATCCTATATCGAGTCCATCGACGGGCAGTTTCCCGTCGGCCAAATAGGCAGCTGGGCTTAACAGGCTGGACTCTTGCGTTCAAAACAAAAACTAAAAGAAAAGAATTTCAATGTCACGAGGTCTCTCTAAGACAATCCAACGCGCAAAACCAGCAGTGCTATCGTGGAGAACCGAAGACTTGGTCCTCACTGAGTTGACGTCTTATGGCTTTACGTAAGTCTTCTTCCAGATTTCCATAGAACGAACACAAATCTAACCAGGAAACCGAATTCCCCCGGCCCCTTATCTGTTTGAGCAAATAATCCTTCTAAGTAGAATGGCAATCTCTATTGCCAAAGTTATTGCACTTTTTTGAGCTTCTTGTACTTGGCCAAAAATGAAGTTGCCAGTGCTCCTCTTATTAGTCCTGATATCTCATGCCTGAAATCGCTGAAGGAATCCTTGCTTGATCCTTTCGGCCACTTGTCGAATTGGGATTTCACCTACTCAACCGAAGGATCCATTTGCCTATTTAACGGTATCGAATGCTGGAGTATGGTGGAGAACAGGGTGATCAGTTTATCCTTAAATAACATGGGACTGGTTGGTCAGTTTCCAGCGGGTCTGAAGAACTGCAGGAGCTTGCAGAGGCTGGATATTTCGAATAATCAAATCTCTGGCACAATCCCTCATGATATCTGCTTCCATCTACCTTATCTTGTATATCTTGATCTTTCAAATAATCAACTCACTGGGGTCATCCCACCTTCCATTCCTGAATGTAGCTACTTGAATACCTTAAGCCTCGGTGCTAATGAACTAAGCGGTTCGATTCCAGTCGAGATGGGCCAACTGCGACGCCTCAAATACTTCAATGTCTCTAGTAACAGGTTAACAGGGTTAGTGCCTGCATTTTATGAGGTTACTCCGGCTACTGTCGACTTTGGAGACAATCCGGGACTTGGTGGAAATCCATTGGAGGGCAGCGATCATATCTCTAATCGGTATTTCTTCCGCGGCCTCATGACTGGTTGGGCTGCATCTATGAGTTTGGTTTTCTTGGTTTGTTGGTTTGTTGTTCCAGAAATCGATGTCAAGAAGCTTTATCTTGAGTACAAGAAGAAGAAGAAAAGGGCACGAATGAATGAACAAAGTCCACAGCAGACTCAGGGAGAGATGAACAATATCATGGTAAAATCACTACTACATTTTCTTGTTTTTAGGCCTTCTTTGCACATATTCATGGTGTTCAATACTCTCTGGAATTTGATGAACATAATCTGTTTCTTGGTCACTTACCCCGTGAGAGGCTCAACACAATTCAATCTTGTCTTGTTAGTTGTCTGCCATACAGTTTAGTACAGTCAAGCAGTTCAAATTTTCGGCCTGTTTTATGCAGAAATTGGAAAAAGGAAGAAGATCTGATTCATATGCATTATCCCCTTAATTCTCCCACTCAGCTATTATGAAATTCTGATGAGTCTCTAAACAATGCTTCTGTGACAGATGACAGCAATGGAAAAATATGTTCCAAGGATGCCTTTTGCGGAACTTTCTGATGCAACAGGCAGTTTTAGCCAGGATAACCTGATTGGAATCGGAAAGACAGGAGCAACATACAAGGCTAAAATCCGGGAACAATTTTTGGTTGCTGTCAAGTGCCTCTTCAACGGCGAGCATCTTGGTCGACGAATTAAATCTGAGATCTTAACTCTAGCAAGATTAAAACACCGCAGACTGGTTCCTTTAATAGGTTTCAGCCTCTGGGAGAATGACGTATATTTGGTTTACAGATACATGCCAAATGGAAATCTATACAATTGGCTGCATTCAACAAGCCAAGAAGAGGGAGAAATCAAGGCAAGCTGGCCGTTAAGATTTTACATTGCTCTTGGGGTAGCAGAAGGATTAGCATCGCTGCATGATAGCAGCAATGTAACTGTGATTCATGGAGCCGTAAGCTCCAAGTGCATCTTGCTCGATAAACATGTCGAACCCAAGATATCAAACTTCTGGGAAGCAAAGTTCATTAAGTTGACGCCTAGATCGGCCTATAGAAGTGATAACGAGGAGTTGGAATCTGACAAGAACGATGTTTACTCTTTTGGAATTGTGCTTCTTGAGCTCATAACTGGAAAGGAACCTCGAGAATTAGTCAGCTCAATCTTAGATCTTAGTCCCGCTACCTCTCCGGCTCACTTTTCGCACGCATTCGTATTGGATGAAACTCTGGTGGGTCAAGGTTTTGAAGATGAAATCCGCAAGTGCTTTGAGGTAGCAAAGAACTGTCTGAGGTTTAATCCAGGCCAACGGCCATCAATGGTTCAAGTACATGAAACTTTGGCAGCAATACGTGTTAGTGAAACTGAAGTGAAATAGAGATTTCTCTTTGAGATAACTCCAACTCAGACACAAATTGCACTTTAAAAACTCTCTATCTTTCAACAAATCACGATCCAGTTGAGTATGTTAGCATTCAGGTAGAAACATCATGTTGCAGGAAAGAACTGGTTTTTATCCATACATCATTTACTTGGTCGTAGTAACAGCCGAACTGAATGAAGAGTTGGCTTCCCCAAGTAGTTAACAAATACTATAACGAAGAGCTGGCTTGAAGTCATGATCCATTTAATAATACCTACTTGTGCTTTAACTCAAACCACTCCTTTACCAACTTTTAACTTCTATATATAAGCAACATGGAATAGACAAAAACCAAGATAGTAAAATGAATGTATTCTTTTACATATATAAGTCTACAGGTCTAATACATTCAACAGAACAAAACACCATGGTGACAGCACCAACGCTACTCTTTCAGATAGTAAGGCAGCCAACAGATATCTAAGGCAGCCAACAGATATCTACAGCGACAATGAATGAAACAATGAGGGTAACTAACAAATGAATATGGAGAGATCAGTCATCTCAATCAAACAAATAATAATAAATGTAGTGAGAAGAGAAGAACCATACTATATCCTATAATCTACAAGCAATAGAAACGAATAAATACCATACATATATCCGGCCACTCTCAGTCGAAACAAAGGTGCCCCCAGAAAAGATGTTTTTCCTGAAAGCAGCAGGCTGCGAATGAACAACCAAGCTTTTGAAGGATTCTATACAAGATATACCGTTCACTCTGGACTCTGAAACTGCACTAGGCTAGGTCCAGGCATGGCAAAAGGCATCCCTGGTTGATATACTAGTTACAAGCTTGAGTAACTTTCATGTGCTGCTTATCACTCATTTCCCCTTGAATGGCAGCCCCCTCAAGAGCATTCTCACCCTTATTTCCTCTACAGTCTTTTGGGTAAATTATAAGTCTTCTTGAGGAACTTAGAAGCAGTTTCATCATTCCGATGACATAAAACACGCAAAAGCGTGTTTGGTTCAGTGGGATTCCACTGTCCTGTGGTTTGAGGCAGCGGAAAATTAAATCTAGATTTTGCTGAGGAACCATATGTTTCCAGAGTCAGCCGTCTGAATCGGTCAATGAGGCTTTCTGTGTCTGTTCGGAAGAGGGGAAGGACGTCCCGGACAGTTGTGGAAAACTTATCAATAACATCAGTAGGTAATCCATCTCCATTTGCAAAGAAGAGATCTTTAAGGGCCTTGAAATCATCCTCTATTATTTGGGAGTCCTGCTTAGTAAAGGCTCGGTTAGGCCCTCCCGCAAGTAGAACAAACAGAAAACCATCAAATGAGGCTCTCATTATGTCAGCAACTATTCGCGTGCGAACCCTTTCATGAATTGTGTCTGCTATGACAGTAAGATTCTGCTCAAGCTCCTGAAGAAACGGCTCAATCCGAGATGATGATGGCTCCCCTACATACAGATAATCCCATAGAACATGACCTAGATCATGAAAGACAATCTTGTATGCCACTGCCTCACAAATTTGTTGTATAACCTCAACACAAACTACCGGCGTGAGCTCAAATTTTTTCGCTAAACCATTGGAGAAGTCTTCAACTTTAGCTGATTCTGAGTTTCGCAAGAGGGTTATGATTCTCTTTTCCAGAGTTTCCAACTCCATTCGGATCCTCTGTAATGTATTTATACGGACACAAAGTTGTGGTACCCCAGACAAATCATTTCCATTTGTCACAGCAGCTTGCGAGTTCTTTTTCTGGGTGTTAACTGGCTTCTCTTTCTTTTTAAAAACCCCCTGAAATTTTTTTTCCATTGGACATCTTGTTAAGGCTGGCATGGTTGGGATGTATTTATTCCTTGATCCTACATAAAGACAGCAAGGAGAAAACAATGATAAAGAGTTTGTAACAATTTGTACATGGACTTAGTTCATGCAAGGAGATTTATAATCATTACCGATGCCAGATTTTGCTTTGTTTGCATAATACTGAAGGCATCTGTCAATGCCAACCATCAAGTCAGGAAGGAGTGCTGGATGTGTTGGAATAGGCAACTGAAAGAATGCATCTAAGGTCTCGTCAATTATTCTTAAGACCTCCACACCAGAAGGTGCATATCCTTCTTGATTAGCACGCGGATTCCATACCTATATGTTTGGCAAAAACAAACAAGCAAACTTTAGCCAATAGAATCATACACTGAACTCTTTAGGGAGCAGTAAGCAATAAATATTTTCCTTATATTGTAAAAAGAGAAAAAAAAAAGAAAAGAAAAGAAAAGAAAAGAAAAAGGACAGAAGTAGTATATACAGACTGATAAAGCAAATGGAGGGGATTCAACTAAAGAATACGAAATTAACATAGATCTCTTCAATTCAGAATGCTTCATCATCATTATGCTAGCTGGTGAAAGTAGGTAAGTTTATATATGACAACAGAAAAATCCTCATACTTAGCTTATTTAATCCAGAGATTTTTTTTTCACGATTCCCTAAAAGGTAACCAAGTAACAGGACACAAATACAGATTTAAGCCTCACAAGCATAACACAACTAAGTAGCAGGAGTTCCATATTGACAAAGGAAATCCAGCATAGAAGATGAGCCACAATTATCAAGTACCTCTTGCTGCAGATTTCTGTCAACCCATTCCTTAATTCTATCTACTCTTGTTTTAATCCAATCCTTCACCAAGTTGGCTATTATGCCTTCAGATTCATAAGGGGGCATTTCACGAATAATAGCCTTGCCACCATCATCACTATCCACCGAGTCCTCAACAGCAATCTGGACAAGATCTTTTTCCAACTTATCTGCAGCTCTCAGCACTTGAACAGCATCCGGAGTCAACTCTGTTATGCCTGAGATAAATTGCTTCAGCTCATTTCCATAACATGAATGGAGAGTGGCAACAGCAACACCAGCAGCAAAAGGATGCCATCTCTTTAGGATGGGACTAAAGACATCCTTCTCATTATTAGCCAGTTCACCAACATCTTTTGCGAGGATGGCAAGCACTGGAAGAGGATTGGGCTGGTTCCTTGATGCTCTCCTGCTCGAATCTGCCTTTTCCATTCTCTACAATTCAGCAAATAAAAAAATCTTTAATTTCCTAGATAAAATTCAGAATCTCAAGACGTAAGCATTGGTTCCATCATGAGCTTTTTTGGCCTAAGGAACAAACAAGAAGAAAAAAAATTTACCTGAGCAAAGGCAGTGCGAAGTGAAGATCTGATATAAGTATCAATCCTGCTGCGCACAACATCCACTTCATTCTTTCTGCGACGTCGGTACTCGTTAGAAATATCTTCAACTAAGATTTTAGCCGATGACACCCCTAGAGAAACAATGCTTTGCATGGAATCAATGTTAGCATGATCAAATGTATCGTGATACGCAAGAAGCCTTTTCTCTGCCCAACCAAGTATGGCAGTCAAGGTAGAACTTAAGATCTTAGCATATGCTGGATCTTTGGTTGTCTTTACATCTTTTGCAACTTCAGCGAGTTGACTATCAGCAGCACATAGTAGATCATTAGCAACTTGTCCAGTGGCAACAAATCGGTTGAATAATACCCACGTAAAGCAAAGGTTATGAAGCATCTGATTGAGTCCAAGGATTCCCCATGTTTTCTTTACAAGGTCCATAACCTCATCAACTTCCTCAATGATAGATGTTTCATCATTAACATCAAAGCAAGATTCAAGAAGAACTTCATAGAGTCTGAGATTTAATGGAAAACCATCAGCCCAGTGACACGACTCTAGGAGTCCATCAGATGATCTGCCAGCTAGATTCATTACAGCACTGCGCAAGACTTGCATTGACTCATTGTTTCTCCCTGTTTCAATAGGCTTATCCAAAGCCCCTTGAATAATTTGCCTCAGCCGTTGTGCAGCTGCATTGGACTTATCAATTGGCACGTGCGGATGTAAAAGCAGACCAGCCTCAAGAAGTCTCAGGTTTCTCTTCTGCCAGGCATCATATTCTTCATGATCAGTGAAATCTGATGATTTGAATTGTTGTAATAGCTCTAGCGGAAGAACCATTGACTCTACCCTCCTTCCAACCTATTGCCAGAAAAGTTCAAAACTATACAAGTCAGTTCATAGACGTAGAGAGCATTAGAAACCCACATGTTTAGCTTTAGTTTGGGCACAAAAACTTGGGAAAAGGAGGAAAACTTCGCCATGGCAGTTCTCAAGGTTATTTCCAAAGGGAAAGAAGAAAGATATAAAATTAGCTTTTGGACATTTGAATAAATAAAATCAGCCACAAACAGGTGAAATGTGTCATCAACATTCGAGACAAAATAATATTCAACACAAAACTTATGACAGCAGAATAGGAAGAAAATCAAATGCAAGAGTCATACGGAAAAGGACAATAAATGCCAAAGTTTGACATACGATAGTAAAACCAAAACAAGGTGAAATGAATCAAAACAAAAAGAAGTTGTCCTCCTATCAACTTAAAGCTACTATGAATCACTCGGCCCATTTTCACACTTTTTACATATACATGCAGTGTTAAACCGAAAGTCTACATTCAAGGCTGAAACTTTTGGGTGGTTTCAGAGGAATCTTTTCCGCAAGTACAAATTCAAATCCGGTATTCCATCCAAAGATCTCACCCAATAAGGGATCAGACAGTACAAACACTGAAAAAGGCATCATCATTTTACAAACCATTTCTTAGCTAAACATAAGAAGAACCGACACAAGATATAAGCTTTAATTCAGCACATTTCTGCAAAAATTCCATACAATTGTATTCCGATCTCACAAAAAGAACCCCATCCCCCGTCATGATACAGCAATGTCCTTCATAATTAAACCCCCAAGAGAGAAAAAAGAAAGAAAAAAAACTGATCAGTAATTGGAAAAATGAGAAACATTGCTCTACTCATTACGTGAAAACAAATCCCCCAAAAAATGCAACTTTTCAAACTCCATTAATTAATACGAAATGGGGTGAAATGAACATAAATGCAACAACAGTTTTTACTGTGGGTTGACTGAAAGCAGACCTGGCCAGCAGACATTCTAAGCAAACCCCTCCGAACCCTGGAATCAAAAGCATCGGAAACCCTCATCTGAATCCTCATCAACTCCCCAAGAGTCACCGGCTTCTTCCCTTTCCCGCCGGAACCGGGACTGGGGCTGCCCTCAGCTTTTTTCACGCTGGAACTAGATCTCAACCCCAATGCCTTCTTCATCTTCGAAGCAGCCGTCGACGTCAACGATCTCTGCAGCGACGGCGAATTGGGATTCGACGGCGAGGAAGTCGAATTGGGATGGACGCTGGTCCCATTACTCGAGCTCCCATTGCCGGAATTGAACGCCAGAGGCTTCCCGGTGGCGGTACGGCAAGTAGCAAGGAAGATCTCGTGGGCGGTTTCCCGGAGGTCGGTGGCGGAGAGAGTTGGAGTGAGGTCGCCGAATGGGGATGGAAGAGGGGACAAAGAAACGGAGGAAGTGACGGCGGCGGCGGCCTTGGAAGGGGAAAAACGGGAGCTGGCGGTGGAGGGCATTGTGAAGAGGGTGGCGGAAAGGGAAGAGGGGGTGGAAGAGGAGGAGGAAAAAGAGCCCCTTCTGGAGTGACCCAAAGTTCGGTCTCTGCTAAACAGAGACGCCATTTTCTTCTTTTTCTTATTATTATTGTTACTGTTTGAATTAAAATTAAAATTAATTTTTGTGTAAATTGATTGATGATGATGAATGATTGATGATTATCTATCTATCTATCTGCCCCTTTGAGAATGACAGACAAGATAAAAGAAAAACAAAAGTGAAAAAGGTTTAAAAGAAAATGAAGAGATTTTTCGGAGGGGGTTGGGTGAAGGAGTTGTTACACTTTACACACAGTCACACACACACACATAGAGAGACAAGACATTCAGACGAGTTTGAGTAAAAGAGAAGACAACAGCAGTGACTGGTGATAGAGATAGTGACTGTGAGAGAAGAAGCCTAAGGTTTAAGTTGTTATTTTAGAAGGGTTAATTTTTAATAATCAAATAAATATACTGTACTTTATGACCTTTTAAGAATTCGCACTGGATGAATTTTTGTACTTTATAATACTATCATTTGCAAGTTAAAAAATATATATATCAGATTCATGGAAACCTTACTATATACTCCCTCCGTCCCATTATGGGACGGAGAGAGTACTTGATTAACCAAATTAAAAAACACATTTCAATCCATTGTAAAGTGTACCCTTGCTTTATCTTGGTCCAAATCGATAATTTGTACAATAGTCTAATTCATTACTTCAAACTGTAATACTATTTTACAAAATTAATGTGACTTAATAAAGATATAAAAAAATGGCACTAAGGTTACTTTTGACTAGTTTGAACAAATTATTATTACTCTCACATCTGCAATTAATGGCTGGGAGAGTGATTGATTAAATTGATTGATGACATAATTTTTTTTTTTGAAGAGAATGTTTTGTTCTTTATTGCCATTGACTATTAAAATGATAATGGTACAAACTAATAGAGTGCTAATGATTTTGAATGTTTCTAATTTACCTTAGAAATATAATTGCCACTCAATCCTAACATGAATACCTTTGGCACGATATACATGAGTACATTAAAACATGTACACCAAAAAAGTGACGGTGTTGTTCTCATATTCAAACTGTTGTATTCACATGGTACAAACTACAAACTATTACATTCACTAGTAAATTTTAGTTTAGGTGGAGGTTTTCTTATTTCAAGTATAAGGTCACCAAAAGTATAAAAGTTTTACTCATTTTTTATTTAACAATCTTATATTTGAAGATAACTAGCATTAAAACTTGTATTAAAAAATAAAAATAAAAATCAAATTAACTTATTTGTAAATGTATTTCAAAACTATCGTCTAGTTTTACCAAAAACTCCCAAAAGAACCCTTCATGCATACAAGGTGTTTGGTGTTTAAACTGTAATCATCTGGAAAAAAAAAATTCATACCTCATAAAAAATTTATATTGAGTTTTGAGATTAGTTTTTAAATTTTTTTAAAAATTAATGTGAATTATTGTTCTAAAACAGATATTTCTATTATTTATTACTTACTTAATTTCTGAATCAATATTTTATAGATTTCTTTTTTTTTTTTTTTGGTGACAACGAGATTCTCACCAGAGATGGGTAAATCCACGCTCACTGCAATAGTCTGCAAATCACAGTAAGAGGTAAATCAACATAGACAATCTCGGGGCGACAAATTCAAGTGCGAAATTGGGAGTTCATGCATGAGTGGATTTGTCATAGTATTTTTTTTTTCTTTTTTTTGATAGATTCCAAGAAAAATTTAACTAAAAGTTTGTACCAACTAGAGCTTTGTTGTAAACTAATGAGTCTTTATTCTATTGCATGAAGAGAATTGAGATTATTCAAGTTGTGCATTAAAAATAATAATCAGGATTTGCTTTATTTTTTTATAATATTTATAATAATATATGTGAACATACAGAACGTGGAAATCCGAATTAACATAAGGTATATTTGCTTGTCAAAGACTTTCTAAGGCAGCTGAGTTGTTGTCAATTTTGGAGAGATCCTACATCCAGCTGTACGTAATGCCCCATGTTCCAAAATCGACTGTCTTATAAATTAACTGAGATTGTGTAGACATACTAGCAAATTTGATGAGTTAGATCGGCAATTGGAGATGCTAGAAATTTTGCAATTCACATTTGACCAATTAAATTGCTTCCCGATTAAAAATTCGAAAGGAACATAAAGAAGGCTGGTCAAATGTTGTTTGTTTGCATATATTAAACACCCTTCTATATATATATATATAATTTAATTGAAATTTTTTTATGTATAAAGGGTTGTCAATTCGAATTATCGGCTCAATTTCGTGTTATGTATTTCACGTGATTAATAATTTTTATTTTGAAGAAAAAATGTGATAAAAACTCAAATCGGGTTAATCTTATCGTGTCCTGTCAGATTGTCTCTGTAAATCGTGTCGTCGTGTTGAAAATTAACACCGTACGTATAATATCATAAATTTGACAATTCATAATTTAAACACTTTTTTACACAATATATACGAGCTACACATTTTTCTTGAAAGGCCCAAATATAAGCCCACATGTGATTCCACCTCAAAACCAATTGGTGATGAGAGGAGTAGCACATGGGGTATATATGTTGGGTTCAAATATTTCCTTCCATCCATGTGGGACAAGGGAACATGAGACCATTTTCTTTCTTTCATTCATTTAACACGCCCCTCTCAAGCCCAATGGGTTTGGACAGGTAATTTTATATATTTTTTTCTGATTTTTTTCAATCTTGCGATCGGTTATTTTCCCAGATAAACCGTCGCCTGCCAGGCCAGTTAAAGTTCAAAGTCAAATCTCGGATTTCTTCCGTGGGTTGACCAAAGTTATAAGACCCAATCTGGGTCAGACCACCTCGTCCCACAACTCCCACAGATCCGCGGATTAAAACCCGCTCTGATACCATCTTGAAAGACCCAAATATAAGCCCATATGTGATTTCACGTCAAAATCAATTGGTGATGAGAGGAGTAGCACATGGGGTATATATGTTGGGTTCAAATATTTTCTTCCATCCATGTGGAACAAGGGAACATGAGGCCATTTTCTTTCATTCATTCATTTAACAATTCTCATCGTGACTTCGAACGAAAAAAGAAAACAAAGATTCATAAATGGTAGCGAGAAATCTTAAAGGTAAGATGGATGAAAAGGAATCATATTGAACAGATTATGTTGAGCTAAGAAAAGAGCTGGAAGAGGAAGATGATAGGTTGGATTTGTTAGAAAGATATGGATAGTTGGCACATGTTACTACTTAAAGCAACGACTTTAGTTTAATGTAATAAATCTTAATAAATTGAGTGGTCAATCAAACTACTGAAGAAAAAAAAAACAATGGTTTGCACCCAAAAGAAAAAGGAAAAAAAAAAAGGTAAGCAACGGTCCAGTTAAGTAATTCAATTGATGAGCGACCCTTTGATTCAGGAGAGAAATTTTTATTTATTTTTTTGGTTACAAAGTCACACATCCAAAATGACTCTTCCAAAATTAATTCGGATCAAATTTTGATAGATTTCTCTTTTTCTTTTTCTTTTTTTTTTACAATAAACGAGGCCAAAGGTTAAAATACAAAACTATCATAAGAGTAAAAATTTAATGTCGACTTCCAGTGAACACGTCGCAATTTTACAATTCTGCAGTAATCATGTTACAATGTCACAATCCTATCCTTGCGTAAAAACTCTACGATGACTCGACGAAACTTAATCGAGTCAATCTCTTAAACATTCCGAATAATGTTACTCATGAAAAATTTAAATAAATAACGTGAAAGCAAATCTTAAAGGCTACTTGAGACCATAGATCCCAACGCTATCGCTTTATCCATGACATCATTTTGATTATTTGGTCCACCTCATTTCACCACTTAGCTGACAGTTCCTTTAGAGAAGAACTCTGCCGCCGACTGACATTATTTGCATCGATCATTAAATCATCCTCACGATCAAAGTCATTTGGCCTATCCCAATTCCATAATATATGAGTTAGATTATCTATGACCACAACCGCTTGATATTTTATTAGGTCAAGTCCAATTTTAATTGGAACAATATATTGATGCATTTGTAGTGAACCTGTCTTAAGAACTATATTTTTCTCCATACCATGTACACCTTTATTTGAACCCTCATGCTCATTAGAAATCTTTTGGGCGGAGTCAACAATCCCAAATACCTCCTCATTTCTCTGTTTAGCATATGTGAATCAGCTTCATTTCTCTGTTTCTCATTTGTTCTCATTTCTCTTTTAATTTTTTTTTTTTTACAAGGGTACCTGATTATAATGAAGTAATATATTATTTATTGCAATGCATCTTATTATATGCTAACTTACGTACTTGTTCTACATTTTCTTTACTTATTTTAGTAATTTGTCAAAAAGTTAAAGATGAAATTAAACTATGCAAAAGTTCGATAATTTCTTGTGCTTTTACCGAAATTAGGTATTAAGATCGAGAGTAAGCAATTCACAATATGTGAAAATTTTGATCCTTTTTAGACCGAGGTTTGAAGCCTCCTTTAAAGACGATAAGCAAGTTAAAGCTTACGTTTGGAACGTAGAGAGAGTCTGAAAACAAATTGCTTTAATTTGCATTACCATGTTGGTCGATGATAGTTGGTTCGA
This sequence comes from Oldenlandia corymbosa var. corymbosa, assembly GCA_949775105.1. Classification (NCBI taxonomy): domain Eukaryota; kingdom Viridiplantae; phylum Streptophyta; class Magnoliopsida; order Gentianales; family Rubiaceae; genus Oldenlandia; species Oldenlandia corymbosa. The sequence goes on along the minus strand of OX459119.1, from coordinate 5,091,457 downwards.
AATAATTCATAACATGATCAAGAGATAAATATCCCTTAAATATGTTAACAATATTAAAGTCATAACGCATACAAAAACAATTTCACATAATAATCTTTAAATTTCAGTTACCGTCTATCTAGATTAATCAAGGACAAAATTCAGGAGTTCGGGCATATATGATTCAGACGAGAGATCCGATTTTGACTTGGTTGGGGCCGAGAATGTGAATTTGGTCGCATTTTTTCGAATATGTTGAACCAAACAAAAGGGGGAAGTTAACCAGGTTACAGGACCATTACCGAGCCTAAACTATGAACCACAATGATTGAAAATGAGAAGGTCCAAATGCTAAAGCTCAATAAGAATAATATCAGAAGGGTTAATTCAACTTTGTGGAGAATAATAAAAAAGAAAAACTCTAGTTAGACCTGGTCATTGCGATTTTTTTTTTCTTTTTTTTGTTTTTTGAGTTCATGCAACCTTAAATCTTTATTATATATTTTAGTGCCTACTTAACTAAAAAATAATGCAATCACAATTTTGCTTAATAGCTCCATGTAGAGTTGTTAATATTCTACCTAACATTTCTTAATCAACCCTCTAATCATTGTTCAAGCTGCAGCTTCATCTCTTCTTCATATACAGTTGACCTTCATTAATCCTAAAAACCCTTTATATATTTTTCATCATTTTCCCCCAAGGTAGCTCTTTCAATTTCTTCTTCAAGAATTTAAATGGGACAAGAAACAAAAACACTTGATGATGAATATGAAGTCACAGATGTGTTAGGGAGAGGAGGGTTTTCAGTTGTAAGAAGAGGGCTTAAGAAATCATCAAAAACCCAACAACAACAAGTAGCCATTAAGACACTAAGAAGATTTGGACCATGGAACACTAATATGGCTGCTGGAAGAGCTTCAAGACAAGCTTTAGTTTCGGATGCTTTGCTAACGAATGAACTTTTGGTCATGCGGAAAATCGTGGAAGACGTTTCGCCACATCCCAACGTGATCCATCTTCATGATGTTTGTGAAGATCCAAATGGAGTTCATCTGATTTTAGAGCTTTGTTCCGGCGGCGAATTATTCGACCGGATTGTGGCGCAAGAAAGGTATAGTGAAGCCGGTGCCGCGGCTGTGGTTAGACAAATTGCTGAAGGGTTAAACGCGATTCATAAGGCTAAGATTGTTCATCGTGATTTGAAGCCTGAAAACTGTCTCTTCTTGAGTAAAGAGGAGGATTCTCCTTTGAAGATTATGGATTTCGGGTTGAGTTCTTTAGAGGATTTTACTGATTCTGTGGTTGGATTGTTTGGTTCGATCGATTATGTCTCGCCGGAAGCACTTTCTCGGGACAAAATTACGACCAAAAGTGATCTTTGGTCACTTGGAGTCATTCTCTACATCCTACTCTCCGGGTATGTTTTTGATCAATTAATTTGCGTTGACTGATTTAAAACTAATTTCTTTTTACTTTTTTTTTTTTTTCACAATACATTCTTGTTACTAGTAGTTTGTTTGTAATTTGGTAGGTTTAACTAGCTCGCTAGGAAATGTGAATAATTTTGGACTTGATATTTCTAATCTTGTTTTAATTTTTTTTTTCTCTTTGAAAGAATACAAGAAAAGATCATCGAATATTTTGGTCATCTTACTAGAGGCCAAATCTTTAGCAGTTGGAATCAAAATGTGGCCAATTTAATTTGTAACCACTGCCACTATGATGATACCAAACTGGAAACGTGCCGGCCGGCCAAGGTTTTAACTGCATAATGGGAAGAATATTATTTTGTGATGAAGTGAAGACTTAATCATAACGAATGCTAGTAATCTAGAAAGGGAAAATGGGTCTTTTCATCCCAAAATTTGGACCACACCATTTAAAACATTCCAAAGTTTAAAAACATACTATTTACATTCTAAATTTTAAAAAAACATGTTACATTAGGATATTCGTTAAATTTTTAACTCCAGTTAATTAATTAGTGGTGGTACTTTATTCTGTTTCTCCTCGCCCAATTCTTTTAATCATTTAACACATTTCACTAACTCCCACCTTATAAAAAAAATAGCTAAACCTAATTTGGTATTCACATCATCCATTCTTCCCTTGCTTAGAAAAAAAAAAAATCCAAGATTCACCTTGATTGATAACAATCATGAGAGATTTTTTGTGTGTCCTAATTAGAAAGTAAGCCCTATTTCATTTATTTTTTTAAATATGTAGCATCATTATAAAAATTGGTATTGTAATTGATGCAGAGACATGCACCTTTTTTGCTTGGCATGAACTAAATTTACCAAACGCAAGCTTAAAATTTTGTTGACAAAAAAAAATGGGAGAATAGAAACTGAATGAAATATCGCCATTAATAACTTGAAAAAATTAACAAATGTCCTAATATTACATATTTTTGAAAAGTTTGGGATGAAAATGACATACTTTTAAACTTTGGGATATTTTAGATGGTGTGGCTCAAACCTTAGGATAAAAAGGTCATTCTCCCAGTCTAGAAAACAAAAGAGTAAACGTAAGAACGTGTAAACTTGAATAACACATTTACTTTGTACAGATGAGGCTTACTATGACCTATCTATCTATAACAAAATTAATCTGATCAATTGTATAGGTATCCGCCTTTTATCGCGCCATCAACAAGACAAAAGCAACAGATGATATTGCAAGTTAGTACTCATCGTATACATATTATTTACATACTCACTCTGCCCTAAAAAAATAGTTCACATTGAGTTTTGAGATTTATATTTGTTTTAATAAAAATATGAAAATTTGATGTGAACTATTTTTTGGGACATATCTACTAGTATTTTGCTAGATAGTTTTAAGTTGGAGCCGATATATATAATTGATTGCTGCGTAAAAAATGGTAATCAAATGCAGGGGTCTTTCAGCTTTCACGAGAAAACATGGAAGAGCATAACTTCTTCAGCAAGGCAACTAATTTCCAGTCTTCTTACAGTTGATCCTCAGAGAAGACCAAGCGCTGCCGAGGTTTATATATTCATATACATTTATGCCTATTTGATTCTAATAACCTAAATATATATTCCCTCGTCCAAAAAATAGAATCACGTTCATTGTACTGTTTTCATTCTACAGACACTTTCTTAGGGACTAGTTATACGAAATGTTATCGAAACTAGCATTGATCACTTCTGTGTAGGTCAATCTGTTACAATCAATCATCGATATGTTCGCATTCCAATGAAATTAATAGGTTCATCCAATGATCTTTGACTAATTAAATCACATTACCTTAATCATTTTTATAGCGGGTGACATTTCATTACACAGATTCTTCAACATCCATGGGTCACTGGGGATTTGGCAAAGCAAGAACAGATGGATGCGGAGATTGTTTCACGCCTTCAGAGCTTCAACGCGAGGCGTAAGTTCCGAGCTGCTGCAATGGCAAGCGTTTTGAGTAGTAGCTTTTCCCTCAAAACCAAAAAGCTTAAAAATTTGGTGGGGGCTTATGATCTCAAACCTGAGGAACTCGAGAATCTCCAAATCCATTTCAAGAGAATGTAAGTAAAAATTCAACTGGATGCCCTATCCAATAATTAGTACTCCCTCTGTCCCACAAAAAAAAAAGTGCACATTGAATTTTAAGATTTGTCAAATCTTAAAATTCGGTGTGGGCTATTTTTTCTGGGACGGAAAAGGAGTGTCATTTTGGTTTAAGTTTGTGAATTGGCGAAGTGCAGATGCAAAAATGGTGAGAATGCAACACTTGCAGAGTTTGAGGAAGTGTTGAAATCCATGGAAATGTCGTCGCTTGTTCCGCTAGCGCCTCGTATCTTTGATCTGTTTGACAACAATCGGGATGGAACTGTGGACATGCGAGAGATTGTGGGTGGTTTCTCTAGTCTTAAGTATTCAAAGGGCGAGGATGCGCTGCGGTTATGTTTCCAGGTACACTCTTCTTTAGTCCTTTTTGTTCAATCAGCCAACTAAAACCAAGACAAACTTGTACTTGTAGACAAGTTCATTAATTGGCTATTTTCATTTGGCACTTGAAAAAATGAAGAACTTGACCTTTATTTATTTAACAATTTGGTTTTTAGATGTATGACACAGATCGATCTGGATGCATTAGCAAGGAAGAAGTAGCATCAATGCTCAGGGTAACATTTTTAGATCTCATTATAAATCCTTTTTTATCTTTAGTAACATAACATTTGAATTCGAGATGTAAGGTTTTCTGTCTGATGATTGCAGGCATTGCCGGATGACTGTCTTCCGGTGGATATCACAGAACCTGGAAAGTTGGACGAGATATTTGATCTAATGGATGCAAATAATGATGGTAAAGTCACGTTTGAAGAGTTCAAAGCTGCAATGCAAAGAGATAGCTCCCTCCAAGATGTCCTCCTTTCCTCTCTTCGACCTAATTGATTATTCTTTTCTTCTGTCCAAAAATAATTATCATTTGGGGTATAAGTCCATTAGTTTAGTATTTAAGGGTTTGTTCCATCATTTCCTAAATTAATTAATTATCATTACATTTTTCTTGTAGCGATAATTCCTAGCAAGTAATGTTGTTTGAGGCTGAACTAATTAGCTCCCTTCTTCTAAACTCTTAATTTACTCAATAAACGAAATGTAATGATTTTTTAATAACACTTTTATGTAAGGGCGACTTCAATGGTAAACTTGTTTATATCTATAAACTTATAAACTGACTCGTTAATTAGAAAAAAATCAAGTTCATTGTATGTTATTCCGGCTGAGCCACTTTTTCTCTATTTTTCTTTTATGCATTTAACTAAATTTTGTTATAAACAGAGTTACAATATTTCGATGTCAAAAACTACTGACAAATGTTCCCAAATTCAGGTCCATAAATGGACAATTAGAGTTGTTCTAAGACTCACAATATTACACTAACTAAATGTACTTTAAAAAAATAATCAATTTGCTGATAGGAATAGCAACGAGTGTTACTATATTACTCATATGGAATATATATTTGATAGATCATATGGAGTATTTTCTTTTGTTATTCTTTTCATCTAAAAATAAAAATGAAGGAAAAAGAAAAAACAAAAAGAAAAGAAAAGAAATGACATTTGGGAGAATAGCAACAAAACATTGCAAGTCACAATCAGGCAAGTTTTATAACGAGAAGGGAGGGAATCATAATCTGATTGATAGACGCCTGATGAAGCAAACCGATTTTAATTCTTCAGCTACGTCGGGATTTAAAAACAAAATAAAGGAAATCATTTTAATTCTTCAGCAAACCGAAGTGTTCTTGATAATAATAAAGATAAAACAGAAGAGCAGTAATGGCTACTGTTACTTCAACGAGAGTGTTGGGTTCATGGCTTTGCAGATTCTCAAATGGGGTTTCCCTTAAACCCTCTTCCTCTTTCACTTATCAGAGTAAATTCCCCGCTCCCTAGACTCGAAACCCAGCAAGCGAATTCCTCTTCTTGCTCTGTTCCTTTTTGTAAAGTTTCGAACTTTTTTCTTCTATGCCATTGAAATTGATTCCATGTGTGTTTCGATGCAGGTGCTTTATTATTCAGAGGCAAGCTCTCATCTTGCTCACATTACTCGACTTATGGCAAATGGGTTCCAGCCTCTCAAATCCAATCTTGCAATTCTGCTCGGAAGATTCGAACTTTTGCCCCTCTTTGTATGGGTAGACGTTCTTGCAAAATTGCTGGCAGGAAGGTAAGTAAACATATGTCTGTATTGTGTCTGTGTATTACTTCCTTCTTCCCTTTCATTATGTTTGATAATTGTATTTGCTCTCTGTTATAGTTTTGCTAAATGATAATGTCATTCAACTCTGTTATACCTCGTCACAGTTGTTTGATTAAAAGCCCGAGAGAAGTTGTTTGATTAAAAGCCTGACTGCAAGAACTCAATGCTGGATTTCTCTTAAAAATTTGCTACATTTGTTACTTGAGTTGTCTTCTCTTATTTTGGTTGGCTTGAAAAAGACTGTATGATTGGATGTTTCCTCTACCTAAAGTGAATCTTAACTCCTAAGCATGATGATGGGTCGTAGTTACTATTTCATGATGGATCAAATTGGTTCTTTAATTTCAAATTTATTGCATGTTGTATCTTTTAGGGATTATTTTGGTTGTGCAACTGTTGTCCTAAATGTTGAGGTTGAGATGTTGGAACTAGGGCAAAGAGGATAATTGAATGATCACGTGATCTGAGTTCAATAACCTTGTGGTTTAGTCCTGTTATCTTGCCTCTTTTCCTCTCTTATGAATGGGTGCTGAAGACAATAAAATTCTATGGAAAAATTTGAAATTACAAATGTGAGTGGAGGGACATAAGTTCTTCTATAATGCTGTAATTCCAGGGTACAAGAGCTGGCTATCGTGATACCTACTTTATCATTAACGTAATTTCTTTATTTCTTTTCCTAATTTTATTATTCGCAGACTGCCCAGGATGCTAAGAAGGGAAAGTTATGCTCAAAAATTGGAAAACAAGTTGTATCTGCGTAAGTATTTTCTCTTCAACCCCTCGGTTTGGAACTTTTGAATCCTCTAAATACTGTTACACCAGCATTTGGTTACAATAAGTCTGGTAGAGTTGGAAGATATTTAAGTTAGTTTGTGTAGTTGAAAGGCTTATGGTGCAATGGGTATTAGTCATTTCTTTTGTACTCAGCTCAGCTGATTCTTGGTTTTGATGTAGGGTTAAGAGAGGTGGTACCAATCCGGTATCTAACCCTGCTCTCGCAGCATTATTTGAAAAAGCTAAGGAGCTTGATGTGCCTAAGGAAATTGTAGAGCGCAACATTAAGAGAGCTTTAGAGAAGGGACAAGAAACCTACACTGAAAAAATCTATGAGGTAGCACTGATCTCTGACATTGTGCCTGTTTCTAGAGTTTTTTCCTCTTTTCTAACACTTTCCATCCAGCCTTCATGGTGGTTAATTCAATGTTGCTGTAGCTCATGTTGAAGTTTGTTCCTATTATCTATCAGATATATGGCTTTGGTGGAGCTGGTGTAATCGTTGAGGTATCAACAGATAATACAAACAGATCGATACAAGCTATCAGAGGAGTAATTAAGGACCATGGAGGGAAGATGGCTGATTCTGGATCCCTTCTGTTTAAGTTCAAGCGTGCTCGTGTTGCAAACATAAAAGTCACAGATGTTGATAAAGATGAGCTCCTTACTGTTGCATTAGATGCTGGTGCTGAAGATGTGATAGAGCCTCCGATGCTTGATGATGATTCTGAAGAGGATATCTCAGAGAGGTACTGGCTATTTCCTTCAGCTTGTGAAATGAAATAATTGTATGAAATACAAAGATTATGTGGATCTTTTATCTAACCTATCTACAGATTATGTACTAATGCATGTTAGAATCTTTTTTCACTTATACTTTTTTGTCTTGTATGTGATGGGTTCGAGGTGCTAGGGCCTATGGGGGGATATATATTGGATAAAGGTGTGTAGAAGCTAGAATTTTTTATGTTAGATTTGGCATTGTTCAAATATTTGCAACATTTGAAAAATGCAACTTATTGTTTATGTATTTTACGATTCTGAACTGGTTGGTATTCAGATGTAGAAGTTTTTAACATCCTACTTGTCGTTTTGGTAGATACTACAAAGTTATTTGCTCATCAGAAAATTACACTGAAATACTGACAAAGCTGCGTGAAGCTGCAATACCTTGTGAAACTGATAATGGATCTGAGCTACTTCCCATAAATCCCATTGAGGTAGGCAAATTTAGAAGAATGAATTACATTACTCTTTTCAACCATAGAAAAAGTGTGCATATTTATCTTGAAGCTTTCGGAAGAGTCCATTAAATTATTGTCATACTGAACTGATTTGGCCTGAGTGGCTGTTTTATGGATGTTGTGAGAACGAATGTAGAGTGTAGAGAACTTTGATGCTTTAACAAAGCCAACTCTTGCTTTGCCAACTTCATTGTAACATCTATGTAAATGAACACATTCACCAGCAAAAGTTTAAATTGTTACTCTTGTTTGAGGTTAACTCATAAAAGCAAACTCTCATTTGAGGTTGTTTTGTTACATTGGCACATGGTAGGCGAAAATAGGACCATAACCATTGCAAAATTTGCCTTCTTGTCTTACGACACCATATCAATGAAGGTTATATTCTTGAAAAGAATTTAGATGTAGCTCTGGGTGACTAGAAGAAAGTCAGCCAACTGGTATCTCTCCTAAATTGGCAAATGAAATGATTACTCATGTTTTGCTGCTTTTCCGCTGTTATTATTTGACTTCGAGGGTGATTGTGTAGGAGTTTTCATTTTTCAGAACTTTTCGAACATCACTTCTCTTTCAAGAACTTTGATTATATTAGCCATATACCCAGAAACTCTGGGAGTTCATACCATTTTTAGATTCAACAAAGCCATTTAAGGTTTAAATTTTTATTAACTAGATGAAGTATTTGGAAACATTGTACAAGTAACTGAATAGGCTAACTTTGTGGATTTCAGGTAGATGATGAAGCTATGGACTTGAACAGGGAACTTGTGTCTAAACTTCTTGAACTGGATGATGTTGATGCTGTATATACTGACCAGAAGAGTTGAGATCACTGGTTCCACATGGCAGCTGCACATTCGTTAATGTTCCCGAGCAGGTGACTAGTACGAGTGTATCACACGTTGTGAAAGAAATTTTTGGCGTTTATACAATTGTACATGAAATAGTATGTCGCGAGAGCCGAGAGCCTATCAGATCAAGTTCAGGTGGTGTGGGACTGAAGTGTAGCTGCTTGATGCTTCAAAAAAAATTCTTTTCCTATTTTATTCAGACGAAAATTGAAACTGAAGCGGGACCTAACCAAGAGTTTGGATGCATCATTTTTTGAAGATCACCTTTCCAAGCATGAGTCTGTTTGATTTGATTGATCGTAGAAACCATTATATGGCTATTTTGCCAATTTTTGTTAATAAGATATATTCTTCCGTAATCCGACAACTTAAAGTATATAAACATTGTACCTCCAGGCATGAATTTCTCATATTTCACCGGTTATTTTTTGTTATTGAGTTCTGAGACTCAACTTTCCGGCAGACTCAGAGAATCCTTTATCTCAGTCAGTCTCCATACCATTTCAAAGTGCAGTTCATGGGAATGAGATGACTAAATTCATAGTGTTACAACTTACAAGCTCCAACTGCTGCTGCCAAGTACTTACAGACTCCAAACTACTAATATAGGTCATGACTCAACATTCAAAAGTGCTCAACTTTACCTTGTTAATGTATATCAGTACTGCATATTAATTTATACTTTTTCACCGGATTTGTGCTGGTTTTTCAACTTCGGAACCCAGCAGCCATGAAACCCAACGGGAGGTCATATGGAAACTTAGCCATGGCAAGTTCTTGAAAACGTGAACAATCCAACACCAAGGCAACTTTAACAAAGGAAAATGCGTGTGTTGGGCCGGTATTCAGCAGTTGGTAAACTTAATACATGAATGGTATGAGCCGATGCAAAGTCGTTCGATCAGGTCCAATAGCAAAAAGGCCCTAAATTGTAACCCCCTCCGTTCTATTTTCAATGTCGTAAAAAAAAAAATCTTCCAAAGTAAATATCATTCTCATTTATCAATAAACATTTGATCAGATTCTTCCCAAATTATCATTCCATGGATTAGGTGACCAGAAGTAAATATCTGAGCACTTTCTGATAAGTCGACATTAGGTTAATTCTTTATATGGTAAATTACAGGGAAGTAAAAATCATTTATCTTCTCCAATCTCTAATAGAATTCTCTAACCCAAAGATATTGAGAGGGAGAAAGATCAGGAGCAAGACTAAGATTTATAGATTTCATGAAAAAGAAGAAGATAATTCCATATTTTGATTTGAATCTAGTGGCGGATTTGAGTTTTGATTTGAAAGAGAATGTGAAAGAACATGAAGAAGTAAAATACAGAGAAGTAGGGAAATTATTTTTTGGCTAACAAAATTGGCCTCCAAAATCAGTTCGCCCAAAATTTTGCTTCCCAACCACATCTAAAAATAGAGCCAACCATAAATAAACCTAGAGAAGCAGAGTAGTTTGGGATTGCCAGCCGTGAATAAAGATAGAGAAGCAAAGTAGATTTTGAAATTTTTACCAACAGTGAATGGAGGACCATATAGATTTTGAAGTTACCACGCTTGAAAAAATCTATAAAAACAGAGTAGTTTTTGGGATTTCTATGGAGTTGTAGTACCCGAAGAATTGAAGGATGTTTAGGATTAGGGATAGTTTGGTCATTTTATTAGCACGATTAAAACTTTCTTAAACTGTGTAAAATTGGTAGAACGACACTTACAAAGCAACGGAGGGAGTATAATAATTATCTGATAAATATCCATGCAATACATAAGGAAATAATTGGTAAGAATAATAAATGCTGAATTAAACAATCGTTATAGTAATTGTGCATAGTAAGATTACAAGAGTTACTCCTCCATGCCCATTCAATATGCTCACTTTTTTTTTTTTTTTATATTCCAAAAGTAGATGTTAAACTCGTGCGATGCACGGGATTTGGGTACTTGTTTTTATAATTAAAATATTTTTTTATAATTAAAATATTTAAAAATTGAGAAAATTGGTAAAAAGGTTGTATTAATTTTTGGTAAGTAATATTAAATAAATATAATTAAGTAGGACAAAATAAATATTGTTGTATACATGTGTGAAATTTAAAAAATGTAAATATGAGTTAAAATTTTATTAGCGAAATATAATAATACAACTACTAAAAATAATGATTGATGAATGGGTAAGAAGAAAAAGTAATTATAAAATACGAGAATGATTTCACGTAGTGAAATGACTGTAATATTCATGATATGGAAGATGGTAAGGTCAACTACTCATTGTAGGGATACTTGTTTGACTTGTAATTTCCCGTGTATTCGGCCAAATCAAAGTTGGTGATTTGTTTGGTCTCTCTCTCTCTCTCCATCCTCAAGAATCTTTTGAAATTTTCACATAAGTTTTTTGTGGACAGAAGCTTGAATCTTTTGACCCTGCCAATCATATTCATATGATATATAAAAAAACAATTGAAATCATTAGGAATATGACGATAAAATTTTGCATTACTTTTATTAAGATACACTTTAAAGTTCTATAAACACTGAAATATGTTCGTAACCTGTTCGTCAATAAGTAAAGTTTCAACGGATGTGTTCGTCCCGAAAGACGCTATCCATACGTTGAGAATTCGAATATTGACTTTCCAGCCAGACTTCACAACCACGGGTGTCAAGTCTTTTATGAAATCGTATGTGTTGTTGTTGCTGGAGGTTGACATTAAAAGAGGTGTTTCAGGTTGTTTGTACCATCGTCGGAAAGGAAAATGAGAGTTTTTGATAGTCTGCACAGGGTATATGGTTTTTCCCTCAACATATATATAATATTGATCATATTGTAATTAGACATAAATTATGGTCGAGACTAATTTTTTGGGTGTTATAATGAATGGCTTATCTCGGTCAATAGAAGAGATCATTTGACCGAGAATAAAAAGGTTAGAATGATATCATAGGATTCTGAAATTAATTATATTTGAATTTTAAAATATCATTAATAATGTTTAATGTTTGTTTTCGTATGTGATAGATTTATTCCCGCGTATGGGATTAATGTTTGTTTAATGTTTGTTTTTGAATTTCAAATCAAATCAGATTGTATAATAAATAAAATTAATTCTTATCTTTTTTGGGTGACACATGATGGAAGATTTGAAGATTTTCCGTTTTTTTTTTCATCTCACCATTACGAAATAGAAAGTTTTTGCTGATTTTGTGGGTTTGTTAATTAATGGCTCATATATTCAATTAATTTCAAATTGGCAACAAATGAATAACTGAAAATTTAGACATAACTATTAATCTTATGAATTCTCTAATATACCACCACTAATATTATTGAAATTCAGAACATTTAATTGAATTCAACTCCCAATCTCACCCAACTTTAGTCATTAATAAGCGCATATTAGGTGAATTACTAAAAAACTAACCATTTAAACTATATTACTCATTTTTTCTTAATTTCTATCTGTGTTTAAATGAGCCTATTGAATTGGAATGGAGAAGTACTTACAAAACCCGTCTTCTATATGATGGCATGCCCCAAGGAGCACTACCGTAGCTAGGCTATTGATTTAGCTGGTGATAAGGATTTCACTTCCCTTTTTTTCCCAATAGATCTATAGTAAAAATGACAAAATCTAATCTCTATCACTCCCTCCATTTCAAAATATATACTCCCTTTATTTCATTTTAAGTGTCGTTCTACCAATTTTACACAGTTTTAAGGAAGCCTTAATTATACTAATACAATGACCAAACTATCCCTAATCCTAAACATTTCACAATTCTTCAGGTACTACAACTTCATGGGAATCCCAAAAATTACTCTTTTTTTTTTTTATAGATTTTTTCATATATGGCAATCCTAAAATCTTCTTTGTTCCTCCATTTACGATTGGCAAAAATTTCAAAATCTATTTTCCTTCTCCATCTTTATTCACGACTGGTAATCCCAAACTACTCTATTTCTCCAAGTTTATTCATGGTTGGCTCCATTATTAGATATGGTTGGGAAGTAAAATTCTGGGCGGATTGATTTTTTTGGAGGCCGATTTGGTTTGCCAATTTTTTTTTTTCCTATTTCTCTGTCTTTTCTTTCTTCATCTTCTTCTGAATTCTCGTTCAAATCAAAACCCAAATTTGCCGATATATTCAAATCAAAATTTGGGATTATCTTATTCTTTTTCATGGAATCTATCAATCTTAGTCTTGCTCCTGATCTTTCTCCTTCTCAATTTCTTTGGATTGGAGAATTTCGTTAGAAATTAGAGATGATAAATGATTTTTGCTTCTCTGTAATCCACCATACAAAGAATTAACCCAACAGTCGACTCATCTGGAAGTGCTCAGATAATTTCTTATGGTGACATATTTCATGGAAGGGTAATTTAGTAAGAATCTGACCAAATGTTTATTGATAAATGATAAAGACACTTATTCTGGAAGTTTTTTTTTTTTTTTCTAGAATGACACTTAAATGAAACGGAGTGAGTAGTGTTTATATTGAAATTTCATTGGTTGTTAATGAGTTGTATGAGTAATAAATAAAAATAATTTTGTATTTCAAATACATTATTTAATGTTTAATTTGTATTGATGAACTTGCTTGAAAGATACTCCCTCCGTTCCATTTTAAGTGTTGTTTTAGAAAAAAAAGAAAAGAATCTTTCAAAATAAGTGTCGTTCTCATTTATCAATAAATATTTGGTCAAATTCTTCCCAAATTACCCCTCAATGGAATAGGTCACCAGAAGTACGTATCTAAGCACTTCCCGATGAGTCGATAGTTGGGTTAGTTCTTTGTATGGTGGATACTACAGGGAAGAAAAAACCTTTTATCTTATCCAATCTCTAATATGGAATTCTCCAACCCAAAAAAAATTGAGAGGGAGAAAAATTAGAAGCAAGACTAAAATTGATGAATTCCATGAAAAAGAAGAAGATAATCCCAAATTTTGATTTGAATCTATCGGCGGATTTGGGCTTTGATTTGAACGAAAATGCGAAAGAAGATGAAGAAAGAAAAGGCAGCGATGTAGGATTTTTTTTTTTTTTTTTTTTGGCAAACCAAATTGTCCTCCAAAATCTGTCTGCCCATAATTTTGCTTCCCAACCATATCTAATAATGAAGCCAACCATGAATAAACCTGGAGACGCAGAGCAGTTTGAGATTGCCCACCGTGAATAAATATGCAGAATCAGAGTAGTTTTTGGGATTTTTGCCAACCATAAATGGAGGAACATAGTAGATTTGGGATTGTCAGGAAGAAAAAATATGGAAAAACAGAATAGTTTTTGGAATTCCCGTGAAGTTGTAGTACCAGAAGAATTGTAGAATTTTTAGGATTAGGGATAATTTGGTCATTTTATTAGCACAATTAAAACTACCTTAAAGTGTGTGAAATTGGTAGAACGACACTTAAAATGGAACGAAGGGAGTATTTCATTTCCAATGCTGGATAATGTTGAAAAAATAGTATAAAAGTTGTCTCGATTTTTTAAAACGACATTTATTTTAAAATTTTTTAGAAAACATTAGCATATTTTGATTAAACAACAATCAAGAACACAATTTTCTCTCTCCTCGTACTAGGGGCGATTCAACTTAGTATGTGTAGTCATATCTTTTCATCTCCAGTGCCCTAATTGGAGGACCAAAATGGCGGGGAAGCAAAAAAGGGGGGGAAGATACTTTGGAGGAGATCATATCATTGGAGGAAAAACGAGTATGCACACAGGGAACAAATGATGCTCAGTCGTTGATGGAAATAAGTAACTCTAATCTTGAATTGGGTAATTCTTGTACTGAAATGCTAGAATGACTCTGTAATAAGAAAGTGATGCATGTTAGTGAGGCTTCTGGAAGTCGAATTAGGAATGATATGGGGAAGGTAGTGGACAGTAAGGGTTCAGAATAGAGTGAAATTTGGGGAAAATTGGATACTAAGAACCAGTTGGGTTTAAATCGGCAATTGGAATATATTAAACCAAAAATTGTTCAAGATGGGAAGATAGCAAAGATACAGAGAGATGAAATTCAGAAGGCAATAAAGTATTGGAATTCGTCAATCATTTGCTATGTGCTGGGTGCTAGCCCTCCCTTCTTTTATGTGGTCAATGGATATCTTAGGAGGATTTGGAGGAAATTAGGGTTGGATAAAGTTATCCTATCAGATAATGCTGTATATGTCATTAGATTTAGTTCTTTAACAACAAAGGAAGAAGTATTGAGAAGCAATGTGTTCCATTTTGATAATAGGCCACTTACTGTGAAGGATTGGGATGTTAAGAAAGGATTTAAAATGGAGGATGTTAAGTTGGTTCCTATTTGGGTTTAACTTCCAAACTTGCTATTGAAATACTGGACTGCCAGGACCTTAAGCAGAATTACTAGCTTGATAGGTAAGCCTCTGGAAAAGGATGAAGTGACTACTATGAAGAACAGAGCAGGATATGCTAGAGTGCTTGTTGAGATTAAGATATGTGATAAAATGGCTGTTGAAATTTGGTTCGAGGATAAAGATGGAATTGTATCGGAACAAAAAGTAAGATATGAGTGGCTCGCTGTTAAATGAACTAATTGTAATGGGATATGCGCACGAGAATAAGAGTTGTAGGAAGCTAGTAATCAAAGTTTGACAGGAGAAGAAGGAACCAGCTAAGCCTCAAGAGGAAAATGTTACAGCTGAAGTAGTTTAAATTGTTAACAAGGATGATGCTCAAGAGAAAAAGGGGAACTACTAGGCCTATGGGGGAAGTTCACAGTCAAAAGGGGGTAGCTAAGTCTAAGAATCTGGAAGAAGGGACTAATGAGCAAAAAAGAGTGGGAATTCAATACCAGGGTAGAAGGGAGAGTAAGAATTTAAAAGAAAAAATATTGGTGAAGAGACGCAGGTCAAAGTACTAGATCCCCCATAATAGGGACTAGTAACCATGAATCTCCTTAGTTGAAATATCAGGGGGCTTAATAATCCCCCGAAACATAGGGAGATATATACTTTTCTCTCTATTAATCAAGTAGGAATTGCACGTCTACTAAAGACAAAAATTAATGCAGAAATAGTGGAGGAACTGATGAGTAAGAAGTGGAGTAGTTATGATTATATAAGCAACCATCCAATAAAAGGGAAGGGCAGAATTTTACTTATATGGTGTAAAGGAAGCTATAGATGAAGAAGATTAAAGTGGAACAACAATGGATCCACTCTTTAGTGGAGGAAGTTGAAACTTCTTAGCAATATGTATTAACTGTGGTGTATGTTGATCACCAGGCTCCAAGTAAAATGGACTTGTGGAATGATATGATGCAAATGGCAGGGAAGAAGAATATGTGACTTATAATTGGTGACTTTAACAGTATTTTGGGTCCTAATGAGAAGGTTGGAGGTTCCAATGCCACCAGTAGTGATATAGGTATGTATCAATTGGTTATTGATACTTGTGATTGGACTGAGATCAAAACTCAGGGGAGCAAGTTTACACGGTCTAACAGACAGATTGGTATTGGAAGTCTGGCCTCAAAATTGGAAAGGAGCCTTTATTAATGAAGAAAGGTTGGAGGAGTTTCCTGAAGCAGCTGCTTGGGTACTACCAGCTGGGATTTCGGATCATATTCCCTTATTAATACGTTGGAACAATCAAATAATAGTTAAGAAGAAAGCATTCAAGTTCTATAATATGTGGACTTTACGTAGCCAGTATAAGGATGTGGTGAGGAAGGCTTGAGAAGTAGAAGTGAATGGTACTAGTCAATATAAGTTAGTACAGAAACAACAAAGACTAAAGCAGGTGTTGAAAAAGTTTAACCGGGATTACATCAATGATGTTGAAAACAGAGAGCAAGTGAAAAAAAGGGAGCTAGAGGAGATACAGAGGCAGCTGATGAAGGATCCAATGAATGAAGAACAACATAAACGAGAAAAGGAAAGTACTAGATTGTATATGAAAGCAGAGGAAGCCCTAATGATATGCTTATATTTTACCTATTTATTATATCCCTAATTTATGATTTTTGCAATATATTTTGAGTACAAATATGCTATTTATGTGATTTTGTCTTTAATTGTAGGAATTGTACTCAAATGAAGAATTGTTGAAGTTTTAAGCTAAAATCGAATTAAAAACAACTCAATGGGAAAGAATTGAAGATTGGAGCAATTGATGGGGAAGAAATTAATGAGTTTAGAGAATTGGAGGGCCGATGATGCAATTTTGGAATTTGATTCTTGTTTTTGGAAAATTGGCCGAGAAGCTTATGGTTATGCGGCTGATTTCGGATTGGAATTGGATAAGAATTTTAATCTCGATATTATTTGGGAAATAAGTTTTCTTGTTCTTCAAGAAGTAGGGTTTAGCCGGAAGCCTATAAAAGGAGGATTAGGGATTTGTTTTTACAACAGAACTGAACCGAAACTTGACCGAAAACCACCGAACCCTACGGTTAAAACCTCCATCACCGCCGACCACCACCAAACTCCCTCCTCCTTCTCCGCCTTCCTCTTCACCGTCGCTTTGCTTCCATAACCACCCCGCAGCACCAGCCCTCCTCCACCGGAGCTCCCCCGCTGTAACTCTCCTCCACCTCTTCACCTCTCTTCGGCAGCATCATCACCACCTCTGCTTCTTCACGCCGAGAAAGCTAGCAGCAGCAGCACCATCTTCGTCCTCCTCCACGCACCACTTCACGCACCAGCCGTAGTTCACCTCTTCCGAAACAGAGACCACCGGCGGCAGCTTCTCCTCTTCTCCACAGCCGAGCACCACCTCTGCCACTTCACCGGCGAGCCACGCAGCAGCCGCGAAGCAAAGCAGCAACCGTCGAGGAGTTTTGGCGGTCTTTGGCGTCTTTCGGGTTTCGAAGTTTTAATTATTTAATTTATTTATTTTATTATGTCTCTAAATATTATTAAATTATTTTTAATAATGTTTAGTGACTAAATTATTTTAATCTAGGACTTGGGTGTAGCCACCGAATTTATTTAGTTTATTTGGTTTATTATTATTTGATTTTTCTATTAATTAATATTTGTTATTCTTGTTTTAATTCGTGTAAGTAATTGGCCACTATTTGCATGTCTGAAGATATTAATCGAAGTAGCGAGAGTGGAAGATTAATATTAGTTCGTAGGAATAATAAACTTAGGTTGTAAGCTACGAGGGTAAGATTATAACCTTTGCAATATTTGATTCTTTATGGTCTTAATGTGCTTTTGTTAATCCCTATAGTCACGAGAGTAGTCATAGGGTTAATCTAAGTAAGAGAATTATAACACGAGAGTGTATAGTTCTTAATTAGGTGAATCGTTGTGAGATTAATGGAAGTTAAAAGTCAAATACTTATGAATTGAACTAAACCGAATATTCGGTAGGTGAACCCAATGTCCTAGGTTTTCTTGGTTTGATTATTTGAAATTAATACTATTTGCTTTTATTTTATTTATTTATTTTAGTTTTAAATTTTGTAAATCTGAGATCATCATTTATCTAGATAATAATAGGAGTAATTTATACCTGGTAATTAGTATTCCTTCTCTGTGGGATCGACCCTGCTTGCTACTTTACTACTAGTAATTGTATTAAGTAGGTAATTAATATTTGACTAGTGTGACGACGGCTTGTCACCTAATTAGCTACTGGAAACAAAATTTAAAGGAAAAATGGACCAATGAAAGTGATATCAACTCCAAGTACTTCCACGCAAGTCTGAAGCAGCAGAGAATACACAATAAGATTTTATCATTCACTAATTAGCAAGGTGAACTGGTGGATTGATGAGATCAGGTACAAGCTCATTTTGTTAATTACTATGAAAATTTACTAGGTGCAGAAGTAGATAGACACCAAATTACTAAAGAAGATTTTGAACTAGGGATTAAACTGTCTGTAGTCCGGCAGATTCTCCTGGTTCAAAACTTCACTAGTAATGAGGTAAAAAATGTGAGGTTTAGTATAGATGAACGGAAATGTGCTGGTCCTGATGGGTATAGTAGCGGGTTCTATAAAAGATCATGGGAAATAGTTGGGGATGATGTCTGTAAAGCTGTCTTAGAATTCTTTAGGGAAAGGAAGATGTTAAAAACAAATTTACTCAACCTTGATTTCATTGATTCCTAAAACAAAAGTCCCAAAAGATGCTACTGGGTTTATACCCACTGCCTGCTGTAATTCCATCTATAAGTATATTTCAAAGATGATTAGTAAGAGATTGAGTGATGTATTGCCGGATCTGATTGATTTAAACCAGGGAACTTTTGTTAAGGGGAGGTATATATTGCATAATATTTTAATTACTTAGGAAATAGTTTGGTTGTATAGAAGGAAAAATGTGAAACCTAGCTGTATCCTTAAAGTAGATCTTAAAAAAGTTTATGACTCCATTCATTGAAGTTTTATAGAAGAGATGCTGCATGAATATTATTTTCCTTCTCTGTTTGTAAGCTGGGTGATGGAGTGTGTTAGAACTTGTAGTTATTCCATCAACCTAAATGGTAATATTACGAGACACTTTCGGGCGAAAAGAGGTTCGAGGCACGGAGATCCCATGTCCCCTTTACTATTTGTTTTAGTTATGGAGTATTTGAATAGGTTGTTCAAGCAGGATGCAAAAGAGAGGTTTATGTTTCACCCCTTCTGTAAAAAACTAAGAATAACAAACCTCAGATTTGGATGATTTAATCATCCTACGCCAACTTAAGAACTGTGGGGAAAATCAAAATGGTATTGGATAAATTTGCCGAGCAAGTCCAATATGTATTTTGGTGGAGTTAACGTAAAGTTGCATGAACAGATACGAGGAAGTTTAGGGTTTCAAATAGGTTCATTCCCTATCAGATACATTGCTGCCCCCTATATTTCTAACTGCATGGAATCAAGAAGATTGTAGTATGATTGTAGAGAAGATTGTAGCCAGGATGAAATGCTAGTCTACCAGGCATCTTTCGTATACTGGTAGACTTGTCCTTATCAACTCTGTGTTACTAAATTTGCATTCATATTGATTTGGTCTATTCCTATTGCCAAACAGTGCAAGTTGAGAGAGATGTTGCAGAATCTTTCTTTGGGAGAAACAGAACTCTGGAAGGTCTCTTTCTTTAGTAGCATGGGTGGAGATTCGCAAAAAGAAAAACGAATGAGTTTTGAATATAAAAAAGTCGGGGATATGGAATAAAGCGTTAATTGGGAAACAGATCTGGGATGTGGCTGGGAAGAAAGAGAGCTTGTGGATTAAATGGATCCATATCTACTATTTAAAAAAGAGAAGTATTTGGAAATACCAGCCACCATTGGACTATAGATGGCATTGGAGGAAGCTAATGGCAATCAAGAACGAACTTATCAAGCTGTCCAGGAAGTTGTGTGGCAAACAAATGGTAGGAAACCTCATAGGGCAAAAATTGGTTACTTGTGGATAATGGGGAGACAGATGAAGTGGCCTATTGCCAAGTTTGTATGGAATCCTTACTCAGTGTCAAAGCATTGTTTTATCAATTGGCCGGCTGTCAAGGACAGATTATTAACACAGGAAAGACTGATGAAAATGAAGATCGTACAGGTTCCTGCTGGATGTGAGATGTGCTCAGAGAACTTGGAAATTGTGGACCACCTTTTCTTTCAATGTTCTTACTCTTAGCAGTTGACCACCCTGGTGCAGAAATGGATGGGACTACATTGTGATATGGGCAGTCTAAGAAGCAGAGTTGGAAGCTTGCTAAAGTGCTGGAAAAGAAGGAAAGTAAGGGAAAAGATACTTTTTGGTGTAATTCAGGCGGCAGTTTACTAGATTTGGAATGAGAGGAACTATAGGAAATTCAGGAAGGAATCTAAGACTGTTGAACAACGTTTTGAGATCTTAAAAATATAGATAAGTGGGAAAATTAAGTTCCAGTGAAAAAAGTTCAGTAGTGCAGATATTCACTTTTGTAGGTCACTTGGTTTGATAAGTTAAGTCAATGTAATTGATTGTGGATAGGAGTGTAAATATCATTTGAAAAGCAATACAATTTTACCATTCTCCACAAAAAAAAAAAGTTTAGAAACCCTAAAACGACATATATTTTAGAATGGGAGAAGTATTTAATACTCCACTCTCTTTTTCTTTTTTTTTTTTTTTGAAAACTTATAGTGAGTGACTTTTATACAATAATTAAAAGTAAAAGAATAATTTTTTTTTGGGAAGGATAGAATTTCTTACAATAAAATAGGAGACCATGGTACTACTTGTACTAAAAAATTAATAGTGCCAATAACAGTCAAACGTAATATATATTGTCATTTCCTTTGTTTGGAATTATTTTTTCTTCTGTTTTTTTTCACTTTTTTGGCACCCAACAACCATGGAGTCCATAAGGAAGACCATAAGGGAATTTAGCTCTAGCAATTTCTTCGAAAGTGGATCCATCCAAAACCAAGGCATATCCCTCTCCATTTTTGCCACTAATGATTGAGATCACCACTCCTGTTATTATAGGAAACTAAAGTAGGTTATTTCATTCTGGAAAAGTTCGAACTTTTGCATTATTTTTATCCGAAAATAGTTATTTTATTATTTATTAATGTGACAGTTGTTTTAGAACGATAGAGTATATATATTATTAATAAGGAGAGGATTAATCTACAACGTACCATCATCTTCTGTTGTAGCACCAGGCCGAGGCACAAAAAACGGTTCAGAAGGTATGGAACTCTCCTCATGCCAATTCTTTGCCTTTTTCTCCAATAGGTCAATCTATAAAAGAAAAAAAAAAAGAGAATATAAATAACCCTTGATTGATTAATTTACTTGGTTTGTTGGTTTTGATTATGAATCACACAAGAAAAAATAAAATAAGAAAGCACAATCCAAAATCCACGATACTAGCTACACTAGCAGCTTAATCAATAGGTTAATTTTTTTCTTAAAGAAAGTGTTTCTTTTTTTTTGAATTTTTTTCTTATCAGAACCAACAAAAGTAAAGAAAGAGAAATGTTACCTTTGTAAGAGTATTTGGGAAGTGGCATGGCCTTTGGGCTCCGCAAGCATAGGCATATCTGTATTTTTGTCCCCGAAAATTAGGGTTGATGCTGCACATATCCATTCCTCTGCCATGTTCATTAGGGTTCAATGCTGCCTCTAATTTTCCGTAAGGACTTCCATCCAATGGGATTGTAAATCGGCCAACCCTGTTAAAACATATATTTATTCTGACTTTTGCAATATATATATATATATATATATATATATAGATTCATTCCTTGGGTTTGATCTTGAAATGTTTCTATCTCTCGGCAAAAAAGTTTGATATAATGTAACACACACTGTAAGTTGTGAATTGTATTAAAAATAGTACAAATCACGAATTAGAATGTGTGCCATTTTTCTTCACAGATGAAGTATAGAATATCAATTTCGATGTGATAACCCGATTATACTAAGGGTAGAAAGGCAAAAAACGGACGTCCCTATATTTTCCTTCTTGTTCGTACGTACGTAGCGCTTCTTTTTTATCGCTTGTATAGAGATGACATGAGCTATGGTTTACAAAACCTCTGAGCATGAACTGCCAAAGTCCCAAGTTAGTTATGTTTGTTACCTTCGATCAATCTACTTCTTCTTTTGTACTTTGCAATGAGAAGGGAATTTTGGGTGATATCGTACCTGACGTTAATATGACATACCTTTTAAAATTTGCACAAATTGGTCTAATTTAATTAAATTATATTTGTCCCGTTTCCTAATCAGAGACATGATCAACAAATACGACTAGTACTTAGTGGTTGATAGCTTTCCCCAGTGAGCAACTAAGTAAGAAATAATTAATTGGTGATCTTTTGTCATAAATGATAAAACAAACATTAAACAATACCCCCTCTATCCAAAAAAAAAATAAAAAATTGTCCGTATTGATTTTTCAAATTTATATTAAGAGTAGTACGAATGTCAAAAATCAACGTGGTGTAAATTTTTTTAGGACAGAAATAGTGTTAGAATAATAAAAAAAAATTGGTTAAATTTGGGTTTCATGTACCTGGCATCCGGAAGAACATCTTGATCACCATTGAAGGATCTGAGATTGTGTAGGCTTAGCTTCTCAAGAATGGTGGTATCAGCACTATGCTCACAACAATCTACAATTATAGACTTGATTCTCCCATCTTTGTCTCTCTCTTCGTACGCATTGATGAAGTGGAATGTGACATAGATGGGAACTTCAACACTCGCCACCTTAATTAATCGAAAGGGGAAAAAAAAAAAAAATCAAAATTAACATCTTATCATCAAATTGAGATAACATAAGGTATGAGGGAAATGGACAATCAATAGTTCCATTAATAATTTATCTACGTACCATGATTAAGAAAACACAATAACAAATATTTTCTGCTAAAAATTATTGTAAAGTTTAGATTTTCACTTTTAGTGCAATTTGTACTTAAATATGAAAATTCAAACTGTATACTAATTTCGACACGAATAGAGTATTAAAAAAGACAAGTTAAATAGGGTTGGAATGGAACTTACGAGATTGCCACTGGCTTTACACACAACATGCATAAACCCTTTAGATTCAGGATGCCACTGAAACTTGTAAAGTGGGGTAGGTTCCGCCCGGAGCAGATTCTGAGCACAATATCTCAGTGGCATTTCTGGCACGATCACATAATGTTCCGTCACCGGGAACGAGTGGACCCAACCGGCCGACGGCTCGCTCCGGCAATCCACCCGACAAAACACCTTCCTCTCGTTCGTACCCGGTTCCATCTTTACCACCAAATACCCGGGATTAATCAAATCTGGCAACAAAGTAATAAATTCCTCTTCCGTCACGATCGGATGCGCGGAATGAACTAACCCTCCAAGGTTATCCTCATACTGAAACCGCCCGATAGTGTCCAACGTGTCCGGATCCACTATGAATGACCCGTTAACCGTTTCCGTTAGACAAAGGACACGGCCGTCGCCTAACTTGATGACGCCAGCATTGGCGTTATCAGTTAAGGAGGCGCCCGAGAATAACTTGGCCATGTCGCCTATCTAGGCCAGGAAGTTGTCCGGCTTCGGAACTTCGGAAAACTCCCGGTAACAAACCTTGTTGTTCTTCTTAGCTGCTTTGTACGCTTCGGACTCGACCTGCCGGTGTCCCATTACGACCCGGCCGTTTTCGAAGTAGAGTCGGACAAGGGTGGCGTAACCGTCGAATAAATGACGGAATTCGTAGTCACCTAAATTCCACAACCCGGGTCCATTCCTCAGGTACGTGCCATTCTTCATGAAATCATATCATAATATATACAACATGGTTTAAATAATGTTTGTATGATTTGATAGGAGAAATTATTGGAGAACATTATGTATAATAGGTTAATGTTTGGTTAGTTACTCAAATCATGCTCCACGACAACATTATGTGTGACAGAAAATTATTTTTATTTTCCTCCAAATACAAATAATTAATTATCATTAACTTTGATCAACAAAGTAAGAGATTATACGTTAGAATGAAAATTGATTACGATCATAAAATAATGATTTAACATACGAAAACCTATGCAATACTATGAGTAAATTCAACGTACCAGCCAAGGAGGAATTTCTCCTTCAACTTGAAGCTCTCCTTCCCACCTTTCCTGTTTTACACTAGTCCATGCAGAAATCTTCGCTCCGCCCTGCACGGTGGTTGTCGGCTGTACCGGAGCCGGATTAACCAGTGGACGGGGTTTAGTAGTAACATTTACAGTGGTTAAACCCTTTCTTTTGCCCTTACTAGAGAAGCTGAGCTTACGAGAAATTATAGATAGATGACCATCTTGAACATAATCGAATTTCCCAAAAAGGGTTGTGTAAAATGGACTATTACAAATATTGGTAGAAGGAATTGTAAGAGAAGCCATAAGCGCGAGTAATATTCTTGAAGCTTTTCACCAGTTTATGTAGCTAAAATAGATAGCTAATTAAGCAAGAAAGAATTACTTTGTGAGGTTGATGGAGGGCGCTTCTGCTAGTTTGTATTTATAGAGTGAAAAGGAATCGAAAGGCCAATTAATTAAGCCTTGTTTTAATCAACCAACATAAATATATAATTAATTAAATTTCATTCCAAGAATGGCAAAAATCTTATTTTCAGATGTCACCCTATCAAGTAATATTATTCTTATATACTTCCTCCGTCCTAAAATTGTTATCCAGTTTGAATTTTAATTTTTAGTTCAAATTATATTGAAAGTGACATCTCAAACTGGACAATAATTTTGGGACAGAGGGAGTATTTGTTTTTTTGCCAAAAAGTTATGAAAGAACGGTATCTCAATTGGGCGATTCCTTCACACTTGTGGACAGATTTTACATACGTGATTAAGATGCCTTTCTTAAGGTGCCACAAAATAATTAGAAAAAAAGGTGCCACAAAATAATTAAGTTATAAGCTTTTTCATAAAGAAATCCACAAAGGTAACATGTAGGTAAGAATCATCCTCGGGGATGTTTAATTTGGTTGGTCCAAATCCAAGTCAAATTATGCAACTCGAAATGGGACCCCTAAATTAACATTTATGGGTTAAAAGGTTAGAAGGCATTGTTTTGGGTACTGGTCTCAAGTCCCATCAAATTCAGGATATACCTCATTCCGCATCTCAATTAATTATACATAATATATCAACTAGCTCGTAAATTCATTGTCAAGTTGTTTTCAGTACGGACACATTCATAAAAACATATCAGTGAGCAGTGTGAGCATTTGGTGTATGCATATGTTGGTTGATTAAAACAAGGCTATTAGAATTTGAATGTGATCTCAAATATGTCACTAATACCTCAATAGAAATTCTAATTAATCAGTAGTTTCCTCATCCAAAATAATTGTCTAATATGAATTTGTAAGTTGAACAATCATTTGAGACGGAAACATTATTAAAGATTTGAAAAAAGATTTATTACGGTTTCATAATTTGGAGCATGAATCTCAAGCCAATGAGCTGATGAACTACATACTCACTGACTATTGCTGACGCCGGACTACAAACGACATATTATAGTCACGAAAAATTAAAATCGCATAGATGATCGACCAAAATCTAATTGAAAGATAAATCTTGATGAATTATTCTCCTGATGAACCTAATTGAATTAAAAATAACCTTTGGTATCTAGTTAGCAATTTCAACCATTGGATGAAAATAGTAAAGCGATCGTAGAGGTTAAATATTTCCCACCTTCTGTGTTGAGAAAGAGATGGGGTGGATGAGAATTTGTTTTCACTCCCTGGATTTGAGGAGGGAGGCTCGCGGCTAAATTCGGAAATAAGAATTTATTTAAAAGTTAATTGTCAATATAGCCGCGCAACTTTTAACGAATAATAATGCAGAAGCTCACAATTTTATTTTATTTTTTACAATAAAAGAGACAATTACTTAATATTATGACTTTACTGCAGCACGTTATTACGAAATACCAACAACATGGTGCAGAAGCTCATAACTTAATTGGCTAGTTTTCTATATTGCATAAAATAAATAGAGCACGTTTTATCTGAACAATAGTTGAAGTTGTACTTTTGTGGCACTCATCTGATTCCTCTCCTAGTTGATTGATTGATTAACATATAATTATACATTTCTCATTTCTGGATGAATTATTGCTGATTAGCTGGATTAACTATTTCCCCTATTTGTAGAAATTAGAACATTCCACACATGTATACTACTACATCAAAATCTACATAACAGACTTCTTTTTTTTTTTTAAAGTAAATATATAAACAAATAAAAATTGCTGCGTCTAGTATAAATTTGTGAGAAAATCGCCCTCTCCTCACTAATGAGAATCCATTTCAGAAACCTCTAAAGAGTTTAACCATAAAATAATGACCATGTTCTTAATCCACAGCGCATACATTTCTTTGATTCAACCAATAATTAATATTCCCTTTGTCCCCCAAAAAAAAAAATTGACATTGAGATTTTCAGATTTGTACTTTTTTTTTAGTACAAATGTCAAAATTTAATGTGGATTATATTTCCGTAACAGGAGTAATATATTAAGTTAAGTATGAGATTTTTCAATTTTAGTTACAGCCATGTTTTGTAGAAGCTTTCACATTATCTGAATCGTCAAACCAATAATTAATCTTGGATGAGAATAGTTATGGCTGTATATCCAACCTTCGGCACCTTGCAAATTGAGAGTTTGATAAGGCACAAAGTATGCAGGACAAAAACTAGATAGCTTTAATATGGACGATATATATCAAACGATGTAGAATACTGTAACAATTTGGAAATCCCGGATAAAAATGAATTCATTTCAACCTAACTCTCGATACGACAACATCAAATATACGTTCAATAGGGAGGAATCATAACTAGCTAGTTGGGATTTTGAAAAGAACAATGATAAAAATAATTCGGCGGTACTTTCTCTTGATGTTCCCCCTTCAAATTTCGATCTCTAATAAAATTTTATTAGTAATTATGGTTGTTCATATTTGATTTAATGGGAGTAAATATGCTCATTTTGATGTTATATACTAGCTTTTCTATATAAATTGTATATAGGAATAATTTGAATGGGAAAATGAGCATATAAGCCAATTTTCGAACAGTTTTGGGAAGCATATCATAGGCACTAGATGCGTGCGTGATTGTGGGGGCTAAATGTCGAACTTGAAACAGGTTTTTGGGTCCAAATGATAACGTTAAAATATTATGGGAACCAGAGGACCCTCTCTGAAACTCCTCACTGAACAGCACAAATTGAAGTCAAAGGATCAGAGCTTCAATTTTTTTCCTAGGTTTCAGTATTTTCTGTGGCTGCCTTCTTTTCCTCGTATTCCTATTGCCTGTCTGTGGGATTAATCATGACAATCACAAATGAGACTGCCGATTTGAGGTCTTTTCTTTCCGTTTTCTTTGAGATTTTATAGTAAAACTTAATTACTTCCATTTAGTGGCTAGATTTCATTCTAGTTAAGGAGTTGAAATCGAAGTACTCTTAATTGTAATTTTTACCACATTGTTCTCCATATCTCAATTACTCTCTCAATTTTAAAATAATTATCCAGTTTTGATTTTTATTTACAGTACAAAAATAATCATTTTAGAATGGGAAAAAATATTTGTGATTGTGGGTATTTATTTATTTAATGAAATTGTTATTTTGATTATTTTAGAATTTGTTGTATCACTAGCGATATTCAATGAATTGAATTAATCTGTAATGATGTTTGCCATTGATTAAATGGAAAGAAAAGTAAAAGTGAAAATAGAGGAGTCATGAATGAGCAAACGTCATCTGGCTTAATAGTGAAAAAAAAAAATTAGTTTATTGTGCCTCTAACATATATACACAACGGGAATGTTGGATTTCCCAGATTGACTACTGAGTTGCATTTTGAATTTAATTTATTTATTGTAATTTTATTATTATTTTTATTGCACAAATGAGACAAAACGCTTTAGATTTATCATTGTGTTATTATTAATTCAGAAGGTAAATTACTACAAAATTGGACTCAGCGCCAAACTTACAAGAGTTTCACATCCTAGATTCTATGGAGCACGTTCCAATCAATTTCTGTAATCAAACTCCAATGTAAACTGCACCAAGATGATAGATAGCCCAACTCCCCAGCAAGCTTGTTGTAAACCCTTTGAATAGTCCCATAAGTCCACGCTGGATAATGTTGCGAACCCTATATTCATAAATTATTTTCTGAAACAGAAAATATATATATATATATATATATATATCAATTTCCCTTAAATGCTTTAGCTAATATATGGTTAACCTCCTCGTTCAATTTTTTTTTTTTACCCAGTTATATTAAGAGTTGTTAAAGTATATAAGTACTTTGGGTTCCCATCTCAAAACCAATTGGCAATGAGTGGGGTGGTCTTTGGCATTTATAAACTGAGTCACTTTTCTTCACGGTGGCAATGTGGGACAGATAATACACATTAACACCCTCCCTCAAGTCCAATGGGTCTTTGAACTTTTTGTCCAATGGACTTGGATCAGGACAAGAACAGAATAGCCCACGAGTCAACGCTCAAGTGGGAGAAAGCCAGTTATACCGCTGGTTCAGTCCACAACAAGCCCACGAGTCAATGTTCAAGTGGGAGAAAAATCCATTATACCGCTAGATCAGTTCACAGCCCACGAGTCAACACTCAAGTGGGTTAATATAAAATCACCACAGACTACCTCCGGCCCAGAACTTCACCACAGGCCAGCACGCTCTGATACCATGTCAAAGTCACCTTATTCTCCCATCTCAAAACCAATTGGCTATGAGTGGGGTGACCTTTGGCACTTATATACAAAGTCACTTGTTTTCACGGTGGCGATGTAGGACATATATTACACTTTAACACCATGTCAAAGTCACCTTGAGCTCCCATCTCAAAACATTCATGGTGGCGATGTGGGACAGAAATTACACTTTAACACCATGTCAAACTCATCTTGGGCTCCCATCTCAAAACCAATTGGTTATGAGTGGGGTGGCCTTTGGCACTTATATACAGAATCACTTCTCTTCACGGTGGCGATGTGGGACATATATTACACTTTATCACCCTCCCTCAAGTCCAGTGGGTCTTTGAACTTTTTGCCCAATATACTTGGATCAGAACAAGAACAGAATAGCCCGCGAGTCAATGCTCAAGGGGGAGAAAGCTAGTTATACCGCTGGATCGGTCCACGACAAGCCCACGAGTCAATGCTCTAATAGGAGAAAACCAGTTATACTGCTGGATCGGTTCAGAACAAGCCCACGAGTCAACGCTTAAGTGGGTCAATATAAAATCACTACAGGTCATTTTCGGCCCAGAACATCACCACATGCCCAGACCGCTCTGATACCATGTCAAAGTATATAAGAACTTTAGGTTCCCATCTCAAAACTAATTGACAATGAGTGGGGTGGCCTTTGACACTTATAAACTGAGTCACTTTTCTTTACGGTAGCGATATGAGAAGATAATACACATTAACAAGAGTGTCTGTGAGATTATTCCACGACCAGTCTTTCAAAATCTAAAGAATGTTTTGAACTCTTCTGTTTGTTTAAATATTTATTTTTTGGGGTCAAACGAGTCCAAATTTGTTTGTGACTCTTAAAAGAACAAAAAATTATAATTAATGAGGTGTAACTGACCCAATTCCATTTAAAGATACAAATCTTTGCTTTTTCTTGCTAAAGGTCTCCGATTAAAAGGTATGTATGCTACAATATATAGTGCTTGGCAAGGATGGGTTTGGGTGTCTCACTTGAGCCTCTAGGAGGGGGAAATCCAAATATATTAACTTATAGTTCATAACAGTGATTCGCCATTATCTGACTTTTATTTAAGAAATTTGTGGAGTTCCTAAATACACAAGAACTGAAAGGCACGTACAAGTATGTATTCTATGTAAGTTGGATCATGATCAATAATGAACTAATAACTCGTATTTTTAGCTATAAAATTAATTTACATATACCCAACATGTAACCTAAGTACATTAATACTCGATTACAACCTATATAATGAACACACTCTTTCTTTCATGAATAACTCTCAAATTGCAAGTATATATAGACGTTAGCACAACTCCACCATGGTGGTTTTATCACAGTTAACCGTTCCTCCCAAAAAATAATCTACCAAGTGAAGGAGGAAATAGTAATTAAACATGACCACCTGTTTGATTGTTGTATACTATTGTGAGTTCTTGATTGCAACCTTTTCCATCTCCTTTTCTTTTTTTTTTTTTCACTTCTTTGGCACCCAGCAACCATGGAGCCCATATGGAAGACCATAAGGGAATTTTGCTCTGGCAATTTCTTCAAAACTTGATCCATCCAACACCAGGGCATATCCCTCTCCGTTTTTGCCACTAATTATTGAGATCACCACTCCTGTAGATATGATTACACAAATCAAGAAACTCCATTACTTAAATATTATTTTTTTTGAAAAAAAGAAGAAGAAATGAATAGAAAGCAAAGCTGCAATCTTATATTGTTTGGGAAGTTTATTTCTTATATGCCATAATGAGTAGAAGATTAAGGAAGAAACATACCATCATCTTCTGTAGTAGCACCAGGTCGGGGCACAAAGAACGGTTCAGAAGGTATGGAACCCTCATCATGCCAATTCTTCGCCTTTTTCTCCATTAAGTCAATCTACAAAAGCAAAAAAATTAGTAATTGATTAATTCGATGAGTTTGTTGAATTTGATTCTGTACCACACAAAAAAAGCCAACTACATGTAATTTTTTGCTGCTTTGACAATATGTGGGGAAGAAGTAGTAAAAAACCCAATAATAAAAAGGAAAAAGAACATTGCAAACCATGATGAAAGCTACCTTTTGGTTTATTAATTTTATAGGCTTTCATTTCCTAATTCAGTTTACATATTTATATTACTTAATTTTTTACATTTTTAATGTTAAAAACACACAATAAAAACGTATCAAACAAGGGCGAAGGAAAATGTTACCTTTGTAAGAGTATTCGGAAAGTTGCATGGCCTTTTGGCTCCACAAGAATAGGCATATCGATACTTCTTCCCTAAATAATTAGGGTTGATGCTGCACATATCCATTCCTTTGCCATGTTCATTAGGGTTCAATGCTGCCTCTAGATTCCCGTTTGGACTTCCATCCAATGGTATTGTAAATCGTCCAACCCTGTTAAGATGAGATATAAAGTTTGTAATCAATTTTCATTATCATAAAACTTCACTATCATTACAATAAAAATATCCAGATCAGTACAAGGTTAAAAATTCAATTTTACGTTGATAATCGCGTTGTTAGCTTTTGATTGTGGGGACAATTCATGAATCAATGATTTTGACGCTACCTTGTAATAGAGATAAATGGAGAAAAACAAAGACACAATGCACGATCGGTATAGCCAATCACTAGATGGGATGAACAAGAAAAAGTCTAATATTTAATTTTACGAAGTGTATGTATGAAGGCGAAATGCCGGCTGTGCGTAGGAAGTTTATGATTAGAAAAGTTGACCATGCAAATGATAATGGAGGTTTCGGATTGGTTGTGGCCTTGTAGGCTTTACTGCCTCTGTCACGACCTTATTGTCTCTCTATATATTTCTTCTTGTTGTGTAGGGATTTCTTTTTTTATTTTTTTTTTCTTTTTATGGCATGATAGATGAAACAAAACAATGATCAGTTCTAACAAAAGTCCGACTATGAAATGCCAAACTCCCAGAGATTAGGTTGTTTAGTATCTTCGATCTGCTTCTTTTTTGTACTTTACAAGGAAACAATGGGAATTTTGGGAGATAGCGTAGCTGACGTGAATCCTACACATCTTTTAAAATTTTTTTTTGTTACAATAAAGGAGGCTGAAAGGCTAAATTCTTACATTTTGGGGATATGCAAACCCTATAATATACTTTTTATTTTTTTTTTATTATTCTTACATCTTTTAGAATTTTGACAACTTACTTTAATCCTAAATTCTGTTTTTATTTGGTTTCTGGCATTTTATATACTTGTTATTATTATTATTATTATCTGTCCTCTTAATATTTCGTTAGCCCAACGTTAGTAGCTCACATCTGTCGTACTGTTTTATGTCACCATGACTTTTTTTCCTTTTGGGGGTGGGTTGTTTCCGAAGGAGTAAAATATATTCTAACAGAATATATGCAAGCACGTACCTTGCATCCGGAAGAACGTCTTCTCCATTGAAGGATCTAAGATTCTGTAGCTTTAGCTTCTCGAGAATGGTTGTATCCGCACTATGCTCACAACAATCTGCAATTACAGCCTTGATTCTTCCATCTTCATCTGTCTCTTCATATGCATTGATGAAGTGGAATGTCACATAAAGTGGAACTTCAACACTTGCCACCTTAGAACAAAATCAAATATACAATCAATTTAAAACCTTACTCAACATAAAATAAAGTATACGAAGGAAATGGACAGTGATTATCACCACTATTCCAATCAATCCATAAAGTGTAACTTAGTTTAAAACTGTATCTTATACTCCTTTCGTCCCGAAATTATTGACCAATTTGAGTTTTTTTAAGTTTAAATTTTAAAATATAACAATAATTTTGGGATAGTAAGAGTAAATAGGACCGAGACAAAAATGAAATGAACAAGGAGAATTGGGGAATAAACTTACTATGTTACCGCTAGCTTTACACATAACATGCATAAACCCTTTGGATTCAGGATGCCACTCAAACTTGTAAAGCGGGGTGGGCTCCGCCCGGAGTAGATTCTGGGCACAATACCTTAGTGGCATTTCCGGCACAATCACATAATGTTCCGTCACAGGGAACGAGTGGACCCAACCCGGAGACGGCCCACCCCGGCAATTAACCCGACCAATCACCTTCCTCTCGTTCGTACCCGGCTCCATCTTCACCACCAGATACCCGGGATTGATCAAATCGGGCAACAAAGTGATAAATTCCTCGTCTGTCACGATCGGATGCGCCGAATGAATCAATCCTCCAAGATTATCCTCGTACTGAAACCTCCCGATCGTGTCCAATGTGTCGGGATTCACAACAATTGACCCTTTAATGGTTTCCGTTAAACAAACCACCCGCCCGTCCCCTAACTTGATGACGCCGGTGTTGGCGTTATCAGTTAGGGAGGCACCGGAGAATAACTTTGCCATGTCGCCGATATAGGCTAAGAAGTTGTCCGTCTTGGGCACTTCCGAAAATTCACGGTAACAGAGCTTGTTGTTCTTCTTAGCTGCTTTGTACGCTTCGGATTCGATCTGCCGGTGCCCCATTACGACCCGGCCGTTTTTGAAGTAGAGCCGGACCAGGGTGGCGTAACCATCGAATAAATGACGGAAATTGTAGTCACCTAAATTCCACAACCCGGGTCCATTCCTTAGGTACGTGCCATTCTACATGAAATCATCACAAAACAAAATAATCATTCTTTTTTCTGACCACTACATATTAAATTAATTAACGTTGTATGATTAACTGGAGAATGAATTAATGTCTATACAGTTGGTTAAAGATTCGAGAAAGATAGAATATAATTTTGCTGAGCTTCATCTGCGACGAACAACATCATGAGTAAGCATTCATTGATTATGCTTAATTGTGTGACAACAAATCATGTTAGGTCTTTTAAATTGAAAATTAGAAAAATGATTAGTGCCTACTGAATGACGGCAAAGCAACATTCAGTCTTTACTTTGATCAACAAAGCACGAGATTATTAGGTTGGGAATAACGAAAAGTAATATGATGGTTGTGTTTTATGTCTTTATTTTATCTGCCATGATCTTGATCGATAAATATCCACATATATATATATATATATATATTATATGATTATTATAAAAAACGTACCAGCCAAGATGGTATTTCTCCTTCAACTTGAAGCTCTCCTTCCCATCTTTCCTGTTTTACACTAGTCCATGCAGCAAGCTTCCCTCCGCTCTGCACGGCGGTTGGTGGCTGCTCCGGTGCCGGAAAAACCAGCGGCCGGGGTTTACTAGCAACATTTACAATAGTTAATCCTCTATGTTTGCCCTTACTAGTAGAATAAGAGAGACGATCATCTTTAACATAATCAAACTTTCCAACAAGAGTTGTGTACAATGGACTACTACAAGTATTGGTAGATGGTATAGTAAGGGAAGCCATATATAAGAGAGATATATATGAATATTCTTGAAGATTTGATTCGAGAATTTAATGTATCAATAAGCAAGCTAGCTATGGCTAAGCAAAAGAATAAATTTACGAGGTTAATGGAGGAGGCTTATGCTTGCTTTGTATTTATAGGACTAGAAAAGGAGTCAAAGGACAAAGCATTGTTATAATAAAATTAATGAACAATATTTAAAGAATGGCCAAAATCCCACCTTGAGGTAACCCTACAAAGCAATATTAAACTTTTGCATAAAGTTAAAAAGGAACGGTATCTTAATTGGAGCAATTCCTTCCTACTTGTGGACAGATTCACGTAAATGTTACACTTATTTAATAATATAAGCTATTTTTTTCTCTCATTTTTCCATTAATTAATTATGTTAATCTCTTTCAAACAGAAATCTACCAAGATCACCAGGAAAGGAATCCTTGGGAATCCGGTTATTCTCTGCAATTTAAAGTCGACACGTAAAAGTACGTTGTGCTGCTGCCATTTTTGTGGATTTGGCATGTTATGGGTTCTGGGTCAATCCAACTAAAAAATTCAAAGTATTTTATTCAGCCTCTAAATTGACTAATGATGTACCAAATGTAGACCATCTGATTGATGTTTATTTGGCATATTTGAAAGAAGTTGTCCTGCTGAGAAGAAAGATATTCTCATTAATTGTGGTTACCACTGCTTTGAAACCGTGGGTTACTCTTGAAAAATTTTGTTCAGTTCTTTGATTAAAAAGATAGACTGAATCATCATCAATTTCTCTAAACAGCTTTGGTCCTCATTTCATTTAGAAAGTAAACATGGTTATGTATGGTTCAATTTCTCTTACAATCCGTCATGAAGAAACGTATAAATATTGATTTAATAAAGTCGCATGTTACAAGAATGAAAGGGCTTATGAAAGTAATAATTTAATGGGTTAAGAGACCAGGGAACGTCACTAAATCAAAGCTCACTTAATTAATGAAAAAATCCGCACTGCATATGTATATATAGCTCTCTATTATAATTATGTAAGAAAATAATAATATTGCATGTATGTTGATCTCTAAAGAGTTGATGTTGTACTTTTGTGGTACACATCTGATCCTTCTTCTCTAGTCGGTAGATACTTCATATACATATAGTACTTAATGATGGAGAGTAATATGATATATTTTTTTTGATGAATGATAGCTGATTAACGGGAATGATTCTTTCTATTATTAGAAAAAATGAAGTAGAATATTCCACACATATACTGCGACAAAATCCACATTAGGTACATACACATCTTAGCCTCAACAAATATAATTAATTGATCATCGGAGGTTTTAGCTTGAAAAATTTACAAACATAGTCAGTGGCAGAGCTAGTAGTAACAGTGCGAAATTTACACAGAGGACGAGAATATTTGAATAGAAATGCGTCATTTATAGTCTTATAGAATTTTTTTCTATCAATAATTAGGACTCTATACTAATTGTACAAAAACTAGCTAAGAAGTAATCAGTAGTTTTGTTATATTCGATCAGGGCAATAAATCCTTTGTAGTTCCTTGTAAATAGTTCGGAGGGAGTATTGACCTCCTGAAATTTGAGGGTTTGGCAAGGCACAAGAATATATGTGATAATCATTCTGATATGTATATATGTTCCTCTTGTGCTGAGGCGGTCCACTTTGATAAATATATTCGAGGAGCTTATAATTGTGGTCTTTATGGGAGCCTACTGTTTTGTATTATCTTTGCTTTACAGCCAATGAGCCAATTAATGACAAAAAAGGGCATGACTAAAATAATCACAAATGTACTCAAGATTATCCCGGAGCCAGAATTTACTCACGGCAATACTCAAGATATACGGAAATTTAAATCCAAGATCTCAAAAAAAAAAAAAAAATTCAAAATCTCACTCGACTTTTCAATATTCATTTCAGCGAATAATGACATGTTCTTTTTGTTTCAGTTCTACTTGTGGTATTATTTTAACTATTAACAAGACGAATTATGAAAATGAAACGGAAAGAGTGTCATTTTTGTATTTGTTATCTCGTTCTTACTGTGTATGTTACTGCGAGTGGTTGTCTTCTTTTGACAAATTAAGTTATAGGTAAACCTAATTACACAATCTAGAAGTTGGAAATCGTTTAATCCTGGGTAATTATCACGGGATTGGATGCTAATGATTTTGACAAAGTATATAAGTACTTTAGGGTCCCATCTCAAAATCAATTGGTAATGAGTGAGATGGTTTTGATATTTATAAATTGAGTCACTTGTTTTCACACTAGCGATGTGAGACAAGATAATACAGCTTAACAGATTTTGTAGTACGATATATTGCATGAACTTATCTGAATAGAACACGTCTGACGGTTTAACTTTTGAGATCTTGAATTCGGAGGCTAGGCAACTTACAAAATTATTGTGAAATATGACTTCATTCATTTGTCACATCCTTTTTGGAGCGGCATTCACATTTTCTGCTTGCTCCGACCTTACACAATATACTATACGTCTACACCCATTCACTTGTATCTGTCACTTTAAGATTTTCACAATTATAAAAAAAATAATTAAGACTTTAATTTTTAAGTGTATTGTCTTTCTTGTCCCTAATTAAAGGTATTGAAATTTTATAAAAATTTGAAATTAGAATGTAAAAAAAGTAGTTGTCATTAATATATGTGATTAAAAGTAGAGAGAGATAATAGTAAAATTAGAAAAACTGCATTTAATGTTACATTGAAAATAAAATGCTGTAGATAAAAATGAATTTTGGATTCTAACTAAAACAACTAGATGTTACCCGCACATAAATTATGTACAAAGATAAAAATAATGTGTATCAAAGAAATATTTTTTATTTTTATAGAATTAAAATAATTAGAAGAGATTATGATATATTAGTTTCAGAAAATTGACACTTTTGAAAGACTCATTTTATCCACTGATACTATAAACGACCATTCTGTTTCCAAATGGGCTGTAGCAAATCAAATATATTGTACTCTTCCTTCACCTTCTACGTCTAAGCCTATATAGTCGATAATGCATTACTTGCCCCACCTTAAAAATAATTTAAATTTTGTTACAAATATATATATATATATATATATATATATATATATATACACTGACGAAACTTCTCCCAATAAATAGAAATTTTAATGTATAAAACTTACAAAAATAATATTTATTTACTATTGTTCAATTGGTATAATAATTCCTTTACAGTCTCAAATTTTACATTATATTTCCTGTAAAGCGATACAACATTTACATTGTTGTACCCAAATTAATGTGAAACAAACATTTTACAAAAAATATTATAAAAATTATAAAAAAAAAGAAGAAAAAACTGAGTTGGAACTTCTCCAAATTGTTTTTGGTGATCCACCAGAGTGTAGTGTAGTTTTTTAACCGAATAAAATCCCTGAAGTTTAGAGATTTCAATTTTTAATGAAACGCTAAAATTACACGCGATTAATGCTTATCATAATTCAAATCGAATTTTGAAATTCAAAATGTTAAGATATTTTAGTCTAATTTACAACCTAATTAATAAAAAAATCAGGATTATATATATATATTGAAATATTTAACATATTTAATATGTTTGAGTTTAATTGTTTTTGTGCAAAAAACTCGAATCAACATTAATGTTGATATTATGATTTCAACTTTCTGATTAAAAAAGATTTAGCATTAATTTTGATTATTTTTTTAGGTAAGGTCATTGGCCATAGTTTTTTTAGGTAAGGTCATCAACCATAATTGGAACTTTATTAAGTCAATTAGAAAATTTATTCAAATCAATCAGTAATAATTATAATAAAATCAAATCAATTTTACCTTTTCTTTATGACACCAAGTGGAAAGAAACCATTAATGTTGATTTTTTAAAAAAAAAATGTTCCGCTTTTTTTTTTGTCTAATTTAGAACCTAATTAATAAAAAAAATCAGGATTATATATGTATATTAAAATATTTAATATATTTAATATGTTTGAGTTTAATTTTTTTTTTTTGTGCAAAAAACTCGAAATTACATTAATGTTGATATTATGATTTCAACTTTCTGATTAAAAAAGATTTAGCACTAATTTTGATTATTTTTTTAGGTAAGGTCATTGGCCATGGTTTTTTTAGATAAGGTCATCAACCATAATTGGAGATTTATTTACGTCAATCACAAAGTTTATTCAAATCAATCAGCAATAATTATAATAAAGTCAAATCAATTTTACCTTTTTTTTATGGCACCAAATGGAAAGAAACCATTAATATTGATTTTTTTTTAAAAAAAATGTTTCTTTTTTTTTGTTTGACCGAATTTAAAAGTGAAATTTTAACCCCCAATTAATTGATATAGAATTTAATTACGATTTGATGAAAATTTATTTACTTAAAATTAAAAGGACTATTAGTGTAATTGTTGTAAATATTTTTTGTGTCAACCTATAAAAAAATGACACATAGGATTTTGTCTTATGTGTCAACGGGAGGAGAAGTTTGATTTCCTCTCTCTAGTTTCTCTCTTAGTATAATAAATATAGATAGATAAAAGCATAATTTTTAAAATCCCGATCTGGATCTTAGAATCTTACGATCCTGCGATCCGGAATTAGGAAATTGATCCTGGATCTTATGAAATCTTTCTTTGTAGTGAGATCTTATAGAATCCTTCAAAATCCCAATCCGGACGATCCTACGATCCCATTGATTTTGTCGATACTTGTACAAGTTGTTGATTTTGTATAAAAAGAGGGGGAAATGATTAGAAAAGATATAAAAGTTAAAATTTTGAGTTAATGGTACATATGCGGGCACTAGTCACCTCTCCTCCATAAAATCAAACAAGAATTGAACTAAAAAATTGAAACTCGCGATTTCAGAATTATTATAATATTTTAAATGGTTACGATCCCGCCGATCCAGAATCCGATACGAACCTGAAACGCCAAAACGATCTTATGTGAAATCCCAATTTTGAAAATATTGGATAAAATTGAATGAAAGTAGATGGCACGTCTTCACATTTTTTTACATCGGGCCATTGTGTCTTCCTGTTACTT
Source organism: Oldenlandia corymbosa var. corymbosa (assembly GCA_949775105.1). NCBI lineage: Eukaryota > Viridiplantae > Streptophyta > Magnoliopsida > Gentianales > Rubiaceae > Oldenlandia > Oldenlandia corymbosa. The sequence continues at coordinate 5,052,181 of OX459119.1, read as the reverse complement.
TCCGGTTACTTGCCTCCTTGCACATCCACTTCTTTTCCACGTTAATAATAAGAATTGAATTCTCAATTTCATAATTAATTGAACGATTATCTAACAATCGATTGGTTGGAGACTCTCGCTTAATGCAATTTTAGTTGCGAGAGATGATCTAGATGGCACGTCCTTAGCTCTGCCAATTGTTCAAGAGATCAAGACCTATATGTATCATTTCCCTACATGATATTACAAATTATGTAAAACCTTGTTACATGAGAGAGATTTTTTGATCATCTCTTCCGAACTAATCGTCCTTCAGTATTGGCTATCTCCAGCGTAATATAGAGTTGAAAGCTTTACCTCAGAAAAAAGGCGTCACTCGCGAATCCCAATGACTCTTTATCATGATTAAGATAAAACTTGGTTGTCAAATAATAGCTCTACGGCGTGATTTCTATAATATTTCTATTAATAGCAGAATGTGATTGGTCCTAACTAAGCGACCAAAATGGATACTTAAGAAAGCAAAATGGATTTTCGTTATAATTGTAAAAAGACAAAGAAACATTACGGATGCAGACGGAAAGGACCACAATCAAAGACTTATTGTTGTAATTTACATTACTTTTTGGATAGTTACACTGTTTTTTCAGTTTTGAAGATGATGCTAATTCTTTATAAAAAAATAAAAAATAAAAAAAATCCGGCCAAATGCTCTAGAATGCATTTGGACATGGAATCATGAAATTAATGAGGCCACGTAGTATGATTGCTTTGAGGCCAACTTAGTATAATGTGGTCCATATTTTTGAAGAGCTCTTTTGTGAAAATACATATTTCTCGGTCCCGAAATTATTTTTCTTTACAAGTTTAACTCTACTATGATAAATCTACTTACATGGTAATCTAATTAGCACATCGACGCCACTTTAAATATTTATAATACTATTTTATTAGAAAAAAATTAGACAAAAAAAACTTATAGTTTCCATCCTGACCGGGAAATAGAAAGTTTTTCCTCCCTCCTCTACAATGTCAAAAATACTCTTCCCTGCAAAAATTCACGGTTCCATCCAAACCCATGGTCATGCCACCAATTTAAGGTTTTGCAACCCATGGTCATTACAAATATCAGTTTTCAAAAATTCATGCAACTTAACTGCAAATTAAAGACGGGAAGTAAATTAAGTTTGATGTATTTGGCCGTCCAAAAATGAGTGGAAGAATCAATTAAAAAAAAAAAATTCCTTGGATTGTCCCGTGGTAGTGATGTGTTTAGTTTCCTGAATAGTTTTGAGTAGAAATCTGGGGGGTCGAGTCATGGTCCAAACTCCATTGGGAATTAAAGTGCCAAAGTGGTTCCCAGAACTCTCACCACTTTCTTCTTCAATTATTCAAATTAATTAATATTACCACTATTAGCGGTTTATGTCGATTTCCCCATAGTTTCTAATCACGGGTCCTGGTGTTCGCCACTAGCTATATCATCTCTCAAATCCTTTTTCATGTCAAAGCTTTTTCTGAATTTGTATTGTACATTTGGAATGCTCCTCCTGTTTGATTAACTAAGTTTCTAATGAATATATATAGTATAATAGTAACTCCCTTACAGATTCAAGTTATATGAGAGTTTAATACGTGTCATTGTTAGTTTTAATGACTTTTGGGAAAGAGGAGGAGACCATTCGTATGGACAGCTGGTTTCTTTTTGTGAAGCTTTCAGATGTTGTAATGGAGATTATTTTTATCTAGCTACTGGCTTCTTCATGGTTGAAAATAAGTTTATTTGATGTGTGTATAATGCAACACCATTATTATCGTAAAAATAAAAATATATTGTTCTAACATAATGAAGAAGTTTCCTAATCCAACAACAAACTTGAGCTAGTGGAATCTTGGTTCTGTAACTTGCCACCACCTTAGTCATCACAACTTAATACAGCGAACAATGCAGAGGAACAAGGAGACCAAGGAACTAATTTAAACCCCAATGTACACAGGCTCACTTCTTTTATTTTTCCTGTCTCAAAATAACCGTCATGTATAATTATATTAAAATGTGAAATCTTATTTTAGGTGGAAGGAGAATAGTATGATTGACTATTGATTTCATTCATGGTTTCGAGAGGGGGACGGAAGGTGGCTTTTCTCTGTTCTTTTTTCCTTTTCTTAACCTAAGGGAAATTGATTCGTGACATATCCGTCAAAATATAGGCCACTACTAAGAAGGTAATTGGTCTGACTGATTTAGCAAAAATCCCACTAAACCTGAAGTGCCTTACAATTATGTCGCATCAGAAATTCAACCAGGAGAGCCATAGCACAATAGTACATACATTTTGTTGAAAGGCAATTGAGTAGAACCCCAGTACTAATTACTTCAATCATTTCATGCCTCCATTGATTCCCACAAAAACGTCATTAAGAATCGTGAAAATTGACCAAAAATGGCAGACAAAATTAGGGTTTCCCACAAACCTGCATTCATACATTCTTAAAATATGTAAAAGAGAAAGGGAAATTAAAAGGGATTTAAAAAAAAAAATTTAAACAAAAATAAGTGATAGGACCGTGGAAGCAACATTTTACTTGAGTAAGATGGAATTATTAAGCAACTTGCTTTGAACAAGTTGTAGCCGACGTATAAACTCCAAAAATGAAGTTGTTTCTTATCATCAAAGTCAAAATAGGAATTTTGGGAAGAAGATAAAAACCACCCAGTTGGGAAAGATGTGTAACCTTCTTGCTTCGTCCAAGTTCAGCTTTTAATTCATGTAGTTGATTTAAATGGAATCCCACTTTGAAGGAAGTTCTCGAAATCTCAGTGTCGACTATCTAAATGAAAGGATTGCAGGCCATGTCAATTAATTGTCAAATTCTTAGTGTTGTTTCTCTTTTTTTACCTTCGCCTATTGAAAATATTTCTCAACTGGACAACAAGATACAGTTTAGTAGTAAGACGCCTCACCTGTTGACTGATAGGTCATAGGTTCGAGTCACATTGAGGTAAGTAGGGAACCACTATTGATCCCTTTAAAAAAAACAAAAAAAAAAAATACTTCTCAACTGTTGTATATGCTTCTTCAGTCTCAAATGTACTCATATGATCCTAGCATTTCTGCCTCTTTTATTACAATAAAAAGATGCGATTAATTACACTCACTCTAAACTTTAAAAAATGGCTTATTTTTAGTTGTGTCCTCGAATAAGCATTTCCAAAATGGGACTCTTATTTTCGAGTCAGATGATTACTACTTTATATTTTCTCCATCTTGAAATGATGATTTAATTTGAGATTTCATGTATATTTATTATTAATAAAATTTAAATGGGATAATAATTTTGAGATAGATTGAATATATATAATTAAAAATAAAGAGTTCTGAATTTCAAAAACAAAAAAGACAAATAGAAAAGATATTTCAGAACCCTTTCCAAACTAGATCTTCATCTCTAGGTGGATTATGTCATTTACTTTGCTCCATTTTTTTTCCCCTTCTTCCTTTTTTTTTTTTGTCCTGCTTCAAGCAAATAGCACTAGGGTTTGGACTAACATTGGCAGATTTTCGAATAAATTAAATTTGACAAAGAAAAAGGAAAGAGGGACAAGAAAAGGGAGACAAAACCCAGGAAGAAAGTTTCTGATGGAGAAAAAAGCCAAAGAAACAAAAAGGAAGGAGGACTAAATTTCATTTAGCCTTCATATATGAAGCTAAGCAAACTACCATCATGGTGTCATTTTCCCTGATAATTTGTTAACTAGGTCAAAATTTCTGGTTATATTAATTCAACTCGGATTTCCCTAGTTTTGATCATAGCAGCTTTACTCGACAACGACGACTTTATGGTGTTTTTCATGAACCCGCTGATGGTGCAACCTTTGAAAGAACTAAATTTAATTAGTTGTCCAATTCAATTTCTAATAAGCGAAACGCGAGTTGTATAAATTATATTAGGAACTTCATCGATCACAATCAATGGTCTTTTGATTTTTTGTGATGTTATTATGCGTCGGGATCAAGATTCCTGATGTATTAACAGTTTTGACAACGATTGAAAGGGACGAGAAATGAAAAATTACAAAAAAAAAAGAAGATGGATTTACATCTTTCTGTGTGCTTTAAAAATATCAGCCTTTTCTTTTCATTTTTCTGTTTAGGGGTAAAGAAAAACCATATCCACTGGTTAGAAGCCCTAATTCTTAAAGGTCCTTCGGTAGCTCAACGAGGCTTGATATTTATATATTTGCTCCATCATGGAAGCTAAATTATGAAATTGTTAATTAATTCATGAGGTAGAGTTACATATGCCATTAGACATATAGAGAGGTTGGCAAAGCTAAGAGCATATCTTTTCGGAAGTCAATTTTATAAGAGATTATCTGATTTTGTTAGCAACAGTTGCTTTGGCAGCTAATCACCATCTTTCTAATTTTATCTTCTAAAGTAAGTTTGGAATATGATGCAATTAGTTGTTGTCTAAATATTCGTTAAATGTGGTTGTTTTATGTTTAGGATTTGCCAAACACGGATTAAAGATTAAACTAATTACGAAAAGAGAAATTTAGAATACGTGTGTCGTGTAATTAGATATCGGAATCAAAAATCTGCAAATTGTACTGGAGTCAGGGGCCTTATTGAATTGATCTTAGGCTCTTTGCAAACCAAATCATTTTCCAGAGTCCAGAGAGAAAAGCTAAAAAAATGTGTAAACATGTTTCATTCTCATGCTCTTGTGGATTCCTACTTAATGGTCCTGAGATGAAAGGACCTTGGGCCCATTTTAACTCATTTCCTTGGAGGCCAAGGCATGCTATTTACTTGGTCGTGACGGATTTGTCCAACGACTCATTTTAGAGTCAAATTGAAAGACTCATTGTCCAACGACTCATTACCAGCAAAACTTTCTAAGTGATTTTTTAACAAAAAGTGTTACAAAAATATTATATGTTTATTACTATTCCTTTCGTCAGGAAAGGATTATGTTAGTTTGATGATTTTTTAGTCTGAATTCAAATTTTACAAAGAAACTTATTTTTTGTGTACGATTCACAATGTTTCAATCAAAAACTTTTGCCTCCTTCAACACCATTAAATTAACACAGTATGCATGGAAATTTCCACGCTCCGCTATTGCACTTTGCATATAGTTTTTCACCAGGATATTACCATTTAATTGAATTTGTGTTTACCAAAGAGAATATTGTCGAATCCATTTACTTCAATTAATACTCTTTTATTGGTTCCCAGGGGAGACAAAGTATCTATTGTAATGACAGAGGTTGAAATAAGCCTCTTCCCTTAAAAAATAAAAAATAAAAAATAATTCAACATCGAATTTTGACATTTGTAATGAAAAATTAAAATTTTAAAACTTCGTGTGGACTATTTTCTTTGGGAGATAGATAATAGAATATAATTTTAATTACATTCTCAAAGAATTTTATATAAATAATTAATGTATTTTTAACCTGGACTTTATCACACAGTATTCAACTAGCCCCGAAATAAGCATATTTCGGTTGGAGTGAATTTCCTACTCCTTTTGCTGGTAGAACACATCTTTGAATTTTTTTTTTCAAAAAAAAAAAAAAAAAAATTACGAATCCTTATTTTGTTAGGGCTGAATTTCCTACTCGCGCAGGACACGTTTTCAATATGAAGTACCATATTTTTCTAGAACTCTTTTTGCTAGCAGGACACGGTTTTCAATAAGGGACCGACTCTTTTTTCCTTCCTTTTCCCCTTTAGGTCGGTTCCGCTTTGTTCGATCGCACCGCTTTGTTACGCTCTATATAAGATGCTAATTGTCATGAACATATCATCATCATCATCGATAAAATTTACAAAGCTTTTGAGAAAAATTATTCCGAGATTTTTTTAATGCTAGGTGCTGCGACAACAAAAACAAGAGAAGAAGGATCACGGTTTGACACTGGTCGTTACGATGAGCAAATCCACGATTTGCTTTCCGGCGACGAAACCGGCGATTTCTTCACCTCATACGATGAGGTCTACGAAAGCTTCGACTCCATGGGACTGGAGGAGAATCTCTTAAGAGGGATTTACGCTTACGGGTTGGAAAAACCCTCGGCTATTCAACAAAGAGGCATCGTTCCTTTTTGCAAAGGCCTCGATGTGATCCAACAGGCTCAATCCGGAACCGGCAAAACCGCCACTTTCTGTACCGGGATCCTCCAGCGGCTCGACGTCAGGTTGGTCGAATGCCAGGCTCTGGTATTGGCCCCAACCCGCGAGCTCGCGCAACAGATCCAGGCGGTCATGGCGGATATCGGGCGATACCTCGGCTTTAAGGTGCACGCCTGTGTTGGCGGGACCAGCACCCGGGAGGACGATCGGATCCTGGCCGCCGGGGTCCACGTCGTGGTCGGAACCCCAGGGCGCGTGTTCCACATGCTCCAGAAGAAATCGCTCCGCGCTGATTATCTCAAGATGTTCGTGCTGGACGAGGCGGATGAGATGCTCTCTAAGGGTTTCAAGGATCAGATCTACGAAATCTTTATGAAACTCCCGAAAGAAATCCAGGTCGGAGTTTTCTCCGCCACAATGCCGCCGGAAGCCCTAGATTTGACCAAGAAATTCACGAACAAACCGGTTAGGATACTGGTGAAGCGCGACGCGCTCACGCTGGAAGGGATAAGGCAGTTTTACGTGGACGTTAGTAAGGAAGATTGGAAGCTGGATACGCTGTGTGATTTGTATGAAACCTTAGCTATCACTCAGAGCGTGATCTTTGCCAGCACGCGTCGTAAGGTCGATTGGCTTGCCGACAAGCTGCGAGGCATGGATCATACGGTCTCCGCCACGCATGGTGACATGGACCAGAACACGAGGGACGTGATCATGCAGGAGTTCCGGTCGGGTTCATCGCGGGTTTTGATCACCACGGACCTCATGGCTCGTGGCATTGATGTCCAGCAGGTTTCCCTAGTCGTCAATTATGATCTCCCTACTCAGCCTGAGAATTATCTACATAGGATTGGCCGGAGTGGAAGGTTTGGGAGGAAAGGAGTGGCCATTAACTTTGTGACCAAGGAGGATGAAAGGTTGCTTTATGATATTCAGAGGTTCTACAATGTGGCGATTGACGAGCTGCCTGCAAATGTTACTGAACTCCTCTAAACAAGTGTCTTTTTTGAGTGATTTCAAATGAGTGAGTTGTGGCACAAGTTTTGCATTGTTTTTTTTTTAATTCTCCAAACAGCTCTTGTACGGCTGCTTAATGTTGTCGTTTGACGCTGTAGTGTTCTAGTTATTGAAGGTTTTTGTGCTTTTGTTGTTTTTGTGAAATTTGAGATTCTGAATAAAGAGACTCCTTGCTTTCAAAGTGTGGTGCGAATTTTATTTTTATTTATGATGAGGAGATTACTTAGACATTGGAAATCATGTTATTGTAACACCAAACAGATCTTATGATTACTAAAATATTACTAATAAAAAATCTCGTTGAGAAGCCATATGGACTAATCGTCTGTGCAATAAAAGCATGGCGTTTAATGGCGAAGTCTAATGCATAATTTTTTGAATAAAGTCTAATGCATATTGCTAGTCTGAGAGTGTCTAAACCGGATTCATTGACGAGAATTGTAGCTTATTATTATTATTTTGATACAATAAGATAATGAATTAAAATCTAAAGTACGATATGACAAGAGTATCCTATTCAATTACATCATACTCAAATCATGATTTTGTGCCACAGTTTTATAACTAGTCCAAGGTTATTAAAGATACAGCGAAATTTGCTATTTATGGCCGACATTTATCGAGTCATATAGTTGGAGTTCGTCATCACCGTTCAACTAGACGTCTAACATTTTATTTTATTATAATTTGACGTTAGTTTTTGGGGCCAATTCCCAGGGTACAAGCCTTTCGACGTGCCTTACTGCCTTGCTAAGAAACCTGGGTTTGATTGCCCTGCGAGAGGTTTTACTTTTACTACCTTTATTTTTTTTTGCTTTCTTCTCAGTTCTACCAAAATCTTTAACATAATTTTCCAAGTCATTAAGCATACTGATTTCTCGAACGCCCCTTCAGATCAGTTAAATCCATCATCGCCATCTTGATCGATCATTCGATTATTAATTTAAGAAACATGAGAAGGTTTTAGCGGAATCGAAGGTTTTAGATGTACTTTGCATCTGAGGAAGGAAAACTTATTACTAACTCCGTTTTGAGAAAATAGTTTACACTCGGTTTCAAGTTTAGTACAAATCTTAAAATTCAATATAAACTAATTTATTTTTTTAAAAAAATATCATATTAAGATTAATTCTTCCCTTGGATACAATGTAAGAAGCAAAATTCTAGATTATGGCATTAGAGCATATTTTTTGGTTAGATCTGCCGACAAGGTCATATTAAGATCAATTCTAAACGAGCACATGCTACAGTTAGACTAATTTTCTTGTGAGCCGGTAGGTCAGTTTCAAAAAACACAAGCATACACTCTTCTTCTTTAATCATATGGAAGGCACAAATAATTGATGTTTCTTTTATAATTATCTATATTGTGAATGTCAAAAAATTAGTAAAGTTGTATAGGAATTCTTTGTATAGAGATAATATTTATTAGATATTATCACTAGTTAAATGTTATCTCTATATGCTCTTATCTCTGTATCTGCTATGCCTATGAAAGGAGAGCAGTCTCTGCAGAAATAATACACAAATCATTCTCTCTTTCTCCCTCTCTATTGTTCTCTCTCCCTACTTGTTCTTTCTCTCAGTTTCATAACTTTATTCTTCACTTTATATTTATAACACGTTATCAGCACGAGTCTCTATCTCTTGCTAGTTCCTATTGGGTAAGTGTTGTCAATTGTTTTTGTCTCTTTTATCAAGATGTCTAACCTTGCAAAACTTGAATTTGTCCCTCTTGACATATCCGGGAAGAACTACTTGTCCTGAGTTCTTGATGCTGAGATCCATCTCACTTCAAATGGCTTAGAAGTAGCAATTAAAGCTGGAAACAACGCCACAAATCAGGAGAAAGCCAAAGCCCTGATTTTTCTCCGTCACCCACCTTCATGAAGATCTGAAAGCAGAGTACTTGACGGTAAAAGATCCATATACTTAATGGACAAGTTTGAATGAAAGGTAAGACCATCAGAAAACTGTTATTCTCCCAAGTGCTCGTTATGAGTAGACGCATTTGCGTTTGCAAGATTTTAAATCTGTTAGTGAATATAATTCAGCTATGTTTCGAATCACTTCTCTATTGAAATTATGTAGTGAAAAGATCTCTGATGTGGAGATGCTAAAGAAAACATATACCACTTTTCACGCATCTAATGTGCTCCTACAACAGCAATATCGTGAAAAGGGATATAAAAAGTATTCAAAATTGATTTCTGTCCTTCTTCTTGCTGAACAAAACAATGAGCTCTTACTGAAAAATCATGAGGCCCGTCCAACAGGTGCTACTCCATTTCTTGAAGCAAATGCGATAGCAGTGCATCCTAATAAAGGACAAGCTCGAGGTTGTGGTCATAGCCGGAGCCGTGGTCATAATCAAAGCCGTCATAACACCTGTGGTGGTCATAACAAGAATAAAACCCACCAGAAGTTGGGAGTCAATGATGATAAGAATGGAAAGAACAAGGAAGGTGGTGACCAATGCTTTCGATGTGGCATGACGAATCATTGGTCGGGTATCTGTCGTACGCCAAAACATCTTGCATATCTCTATCAGGAATCACTGAAGAAAGCAGAAAAGAAGATAGAGACAAATTTCACCCAGAATGATGTTGTTGATGTTAACCATGGTTTTGTTGACAATGGTTTTACTGAATTTACTACTTTAGATGTTGCTGATTTCTTTGTCAATCACCCTGAGGGTGAAGTCAATGCTGAAAATGTCTTTCAGGGTTATGTTTTTTCCCTTAGAGATAGGTTCTATATTTTGAATTTGATGTAATGAATTTTAGTTTCATTTGATGAATTTCAATAAAACATTTCTTATTTATGTTTATTTTATTATCCATTACTTTACTTTTGTATTAAATAAAGGAAAAATATTCTTATTTGGAATCTTTTACTTTTGAAGATAATGGATGTTGCAATCAGCAATGGCAAAGAAATATGTCTAGCAGACAGTGCAACAACACATTCAATACTCAAAGAGAGAAAATACTTTTCTCGTATAGTGTTGAAAAAATCTCATGTTAGTACAATATCCGGGAGTACAAAATTAATTGAAGGCTCCGGAAGAGCAAATATAATACTACCTGGAGGCACTAAATTTTGCATTAATGATGCATTATATTCCCCAAAGTCTCAACGAAATTTGTTAAGTTTTAAAGATATTCGCCGAAATGGATATCACATAGAGACTTGTTGTGAAGGTAACATTGAGTACTTGTATATTACGAGTAATATTGTTGGGAATAAAAATATCTTAGAAAAATTGCCTTTATATTCCTCCGGATTATATTACACATATATTACTACAATTGAAAATTATGCAACGTAAACCAGTACTAATCATAATGAATTTATTATTTAGCATGACCGGTTGGGCCATCCCGGTTCTATTATGATGCGAAGAATTTTAGAGAATTCTTATGGTCATTCTTTAAAGAGCTAGAAGATTCTTCAAACTAAAGAATTCTCTTGTGCTGCTTGTTCTCAAGGAAAATTAATTATAAGGCTATTACCAATGAAAATTCGTACCGAATTTCTTCAATTCTTAGAATGTATACATGGTGATATTTGTGGGCCTATTCACCCATCTTGTGGGCCATTTTGCTATTTTATTGTTTTAATTGATGCATCAATGAGATGGTCACATGTATCTTTATTATCAACTTGCAACCTGGCGTTTGCAAAATTACTTGGAGAGTTGATTTGGTTACGAGCACATTTCTCAAATAATCCTATTAAAACAATACGTTTAGATAATGCTGGTGAATACACATCCCAGTCTTTTAATGATTATTGTTTGTCAATTGGGATTAAAGTTGAATATCTTGTAGCTCATGTTCATACACAAAACGGTCTGGCAGAATCGTTTATAAAGCGCATCCAGTTGATAGCAGGGCCTTTACTTATGAGAACTAAACTCCCAATATCTGCTTGGGGGCATGTTGTGCTACATGCCGCAGTACTAATTCGTATCAGGCCAACAAATTATCATGAATACTCTCCCAACAATTGGTTTTTGGTCATGGACCAAACATTTCCCATCTTAGAATTTTTGGTTGTGCGGTATATGTTCCTATTGCTCCACCACAATGCACAAAGATGGGACCTCAAAGGAGGTTGGGAATATATATTGGATATCAATCTCCATCAATCATAAAATTTCTTGAGCCAAAAACTGGAGATTTATTTACGGCTCGTTTTGATGAGTAAGTTTTTCCAATATTAAGGGGGAGAAAGTAAACAGTTGGTTAAAAATATTAGTTAGAATGAATTGTCATTATCTTATCTTAATCTTCATATAAGGCAATGTGAACTAGAAGTTCAAAAGATAATTCATTTGCAACAATTAGCAAATCAATTGCTAGATACTTTTACTGACTTAAAACATGTGACTAAATCACATATACCAGCTATTAATGCTCCTGCCCGAATTGATGTCCTTGAAACATAAATTAAGGGCACAACAGAAATGTGATAGACCTATCGGTTCTAAAGATAAAAATTCTCGTAAACGAAAAGGGGCAAATACTCAAGATGGCGAATTCGAGGTTATTAAGTTTCCTGAAGAATCTTTGCAAATAAAAAATCCCGACATAACAGAAAATCGACTTCCGGAAGAAGTTCAGGTACCTGAAAGTTTTGAGATCTCAATTAATTATATTATGACGGAACAAAAGTGGAACCGATATACAACAAAAGTCGACGATAAATTTACCTATGCTGCAGTAGTTAACATTATAAATGAAAATGAGGATCAAGAACCAAGGTCTGTAGATGAGTGCAGACGAAGAAATGATTGGCCAAAATAGAAAGACGCTATTCAATCATAATTAAATTCATTGGCAAAACGTAAAGTCTTTGGACCAATAATGCGCACACCTAAAGATGTGCAACCGATAGGATTCAAATGGGTATTTGTGCGAAAAAGAAATGAGAAAAATGAAATCAAGCGTTATAAAGCACGTCTCGTCGCACAAGGTTTTTCTCAGCGACCGGGTATTGATTATGAGGAAACATATTTTTTGGTTGTGGATGCAACAACGTTTCGCTATTTGTTAAGTCTGGCAACAAGTGAAAGATTAGAAATGCGTCTCATGGATGTTGTGACTGCCTATCTATATAGGTCACTTGATAACGAAATTTACATGAAAATCCCTGAAGGTTTTCAGATCCCTGAAGGATTTGGTTCTCGAGAGCTTTATTCAATTAAATTGTGTAAATCATTGTATGGCTTAAAGCAAGCCGAACGAATGTGGTATAACCGCCTTGGTGAATATCTGATAAAGGAAGGTTATTTAAATGATCCAATATGCCCATGTATTTTTATCAAAAGATGTGGATCTGAGTTTGTAATCATTGCAGTTTATGTTGATGATTTAAATATGATTGGGACTCCTGAAGAGCTCACTAAAGCTGCAAATTACTCGAAAAAAGAATTTGAAATGAAAGACCTTGGAAAGACAAAGTTTTGTCTTGGTTTACAAATTGAGCACACCGGAAGTGGTATCTTTTTACATCAGTCTGCTTATACTGCTAAAGTGTTTAAACGATTTTACATGGAAAAGGCTCATCCTTTGAGCACACCTCTGATCATAAGGACACTTGATAAGGATAAAGACCATTTTAGGTCTTGTGAGGATGGTGAAGAGTTACTAGGTCCAGAAGTACCTTATCTTAGTGCTATTAGGGCATTAATGTATCTTGCTAGTCATACACGGCCTGACATATCTTTTGCTGTAAATTTATTAGCTAGATATAGTTCCTCACCTATAAGAAGGCATCGGAATGGTGTTAAACATATATTTCGCTACCTTCAAGGTACGATAGATATGGGTCTTTATTATTCAAGAACATCTAAGTCTGATTTAGTAGGTTATGCAGATGCTGGGTATTTATCCGATCCTCATAGTAGTCGATCCCAAACTGACTTTAGCTGCAACTTCGACTAATCATTCTAAACTTATGGCAATTCATGAAGCAAGTCGAGAGTGTGTTCGGTTGAGTCTATTGTTTCTCATATTCGAGGATCGTGTGGATGACATTTCGAGAAAAAAAAGTCTCTACTACTTTGTTTGAAGATAATACTGTCTGTATTGACCAATTGAAGGAATGATACATCAAATGTGATAGAACAAAGTATATTTCATCCAAATTTTTCTTTACCCCTGATCTTCAAAAGAATGGTGAAATCAATGTTCAACAGATTCGTTCAAGTGACAATTTAGCTGACTTATTCACGAAATCATTACCAACATCGACTTTTGAGAAGTTAGTTCACAAGATTGGAATGCGGCGGTTGAAAGGCGTCACGTGATGTGCTCAACAAGGAGAGTTTCTCCTCACACTGTACTATTTTTCCCTTGATCGAGGTTTTGTCCTAATGGGTTTTCCTGACAAGGTTTTTAACGAGGCGGCGTCATACTTGGAAATATACTCTTTTTCCTTTATTAGATTTTTATCTAACTGGGTTTTTTCTAGTAAATGTTTTAACGAGACATTATTCCAAGAAATGGACATCCAAGGGGGAGTGTTATAATTATCTGATAATGTGGATGTCAACAAGCTAGTAAAGTTGTATATGAATTCTTTGTATAATAATATTTATTAGATATTATCACTAGTTAAATATTATCTCTATTTGCTCTTATCTCTGTATCTGCTATGTCTATAAAAAGAGAGCAGTCTCTGTAAAAATAATACACAATCATTTTCTCTTTCTCTCTTTCTATTATTCTCTTTCCCTAATTATTCTTTATCTCAATTTTATAGCTTTATTCTTCACTTTATATTTATAACAGCTTCTTCTTTAATCATGGCTACATCAAAAAATTCCTAATGCTATTACAATGTGCATGCAGTAGCCCTTTATTTGAATTTTTTAAAAGTGGCGGATCTTGATTAGGCTTATGGATATCAAGTGCATGCCTCGTTAATTAATATTCGTGGATCTCAGTGTACTCTTAATTACGATTCAATCCTCCCAAAATGTAAATCATATTTGTCTCTCTATTCACATTATACGTGTAATTAGTTGTGTTAAATTTGTTGAGAAGGTCATTTATCATCAACAATGCAAACAACTTATGAAAGTATATCATGTGAATATATAGAGATGAAAAATAAAGTTGATTCGGTAATCTTAATATCATTAGTTTTTTTCTTCCTTTTTTTCTTGGTCCAAGCCCTCGTTGATGATTTTGTGTTCTTGTGTCCCTTTCAAGAGATCAATCTTCCTAAATATTACTTCTTTCGTCTTAAAAAATTAAAAATTTATTCATTTTCTTTATAATATATAGTTTAATTTATAAAGTAAATTATTTTTTTGAACGAGGATTTACTATTGATGTTATAACTCAAATACTCGGGTGTCCACCATATATATAGTCATCCTAACCTTGCATGTAGCTTTGAGGTTCCGAAAAATCATGTGCTCAGTACATGCATGATGAACTCACCCCTCCATTTTCATACCTTCAGTCAGTATTAAGCAAATTAAGCAGATAATTGGGCAATTTTCCGGATCAAAGTAATTAATCAACGGATCGAAGGTTATATATAAATTCCTCCAGTGTGGCTTGACAAGAACGTAAACAACATGAGTGGGGACGATGAAGAAAGCTAGACATGTAAAGGATTCATTGATCATTCTCAATCAGATATTAAAGTAACGATATATATATATATGCAATAATCAATAATGTAACCGGTTAATTTCAAAATAATAATAATGATAATAATGTAACCGGTGGAGTCTTTTTTTTTTCCAACTTTGATCGTTTCAACTTTCTGAAGGAAACCAAGGCCACAACTTTTTCAGGCTGAAAATGGATTTAAAAGGAACACCAAGCACTCAAAGAAACTCATGCCAAGTCATCAGTTAATTAAGAGTAGGTACTAGTGACTGGTATGATGGCTACTTTTTACCAAGAATTTCATAATAATATTCTTGCTTTGGCTGGGGCGTCGGAAGGCAAGTCCGCCGACAAGGCCACTTTTCCGGCAGCAAGAAAGATGCAGCTGGCGGGTTCACTAATTGGAGAAGACACAGTGGAAGCCTAAAAAAGCTTGACTATAAGAATGTTGGGTATAAGTAATCATTGTTATGAGAGTTGCGTTTATATACCCTGCTTCAGTACCGTTATCGGCTGCGAATGCGAGCACCAATTATTTATGCGTCGATAACCCTAAAACTACTGCCTTTAGTGTGAAGACCCAATGAATGAAAGAAGACACCAAAAATCTGTCTTGAAGGTTCCAAGTCGTGTAATATCTCTCTTCATGATTGATCATCTCTACGTCTTACTGTATTGTGTGCAACTTTTATGTTGTTTCAAAAATGGTACGGGGAAAACCTTGTTTGTTTTCTTATTTTCTGTCTGGTAGATAATAATAATCTACTGCAGCCGAGCCCCAATTACATAAGCCCAGCTAACTTCAGTTCACTCTAGCCCAACTTTACACTTACCCTGTTTCAGCCCAATATTTCAAACCCTTTTTATCACCAATAATCGTCTTGGAATGGACTAAATTCCATAGGGTGCTTTGGTTAAAAAATTGCCTAGAAAAAGAAGTAAAGAGATCTATATATATATATATATATATATATATATATATATATATATATATATATTTTGTAAAGCAAAATATGGAGGTCGGATTTACAAAATTTGAACTACTAATTAAATTAGTAGTTCGGATTTCACGAATCCGATTTAATAAAATAATAATTTTTTTTTCGAAAAATACATGTGAGAAAAATGTCTTGAAAGTTAACTAATGAACAGTAAAGGGTCGGACGACCTTCTTTATTTTTATTAAAAAAATATAGGCGGGAGATTTGAAAATTAAGAACAGTACAAATCCGACCTTATTTAAGCATACCTAACAGTAGATATCGGTATTGAATGGACGTTATTAGCGAGCAGAAGGTCGGATTCTTAAAATCCGACCTTACATGTAAATCGGATTTCCTAAATCCGGTCTTACTTATAAACTCGGATTTTAGAAATCCGACCTTTTTGTGTTATAATGGGGCGACGGAAAGCACTGTTCACATATCGGGATTTTTGGTAAAGGAGGCGATTTCTTGAAGGAGGAGGTGATTTTAGTGGCAATTTGAAGATTTTGTTCACGATTCTTCGCAACGGATGTCTTAAAACCATTTCACAAGAAGGTTAGTTAATGTTTTGATGTATTTAGAATTATTATTGTTATTTTCTTTGTAAAAGTATAGAACTAGGATGATTTATAAGGTTTTAGGGTTGATGTTGGGTGTAGTTGATGATTGTTGTTGTATATGTGGTACTGAACGTTCAATTTAGTAAAATGCTTGAATTTAGCCTAAACTTTTGAATTTGTAAGGGGTTTAGTAAATTTAGTGTTGATTATGCCTTGTTTGTGGTAATTGTTATAATAAGTTGTTTGATAATGCCTTGTTTGTGTCATTTTTTTTAATAATTTGTTCATGATGTATTGTAATTCATGTAATCAACAGATATAAATGACGTTTAACGGTCCATATTTCATTAATGTCTATTAGTCGAGCAAATTTGTTGTGAAGAATGGGATTGTGAATACTTTTAACAACATGCAGGACGATTCCTTTGTGATTGATCATAAGGTATTGTACAATCATTTGGTTGGACTGATTTGTGAAAGAGTGGGGTGGAATAGGGAGAATGTGAATTTGATTCTATCGATTTTGTATGATACGATGGGCAATGGTTTTAGGCGTATCGCCAAAATCAAGGACGACGCATCGTTGCAAGTGTTGTATTTCCTCCCAAATTCGACATATATTGATTTGTATGTAGATTTGGAGGTGGCAGATACTTCTAGGTCCCATTTGGAAGTAGGGACAAGTAGTGGTAGGCCGAATGTGGAGAATGTTGATTACATGGAAAATGATAATGTGGGTAGATCGTTTATGGAGGATAACGATCACATGGAATATAATCACGGTGAAGATGATGAGGACTACACATCGATAAGTGATCAAAGTGATGAAAACCAATCAATATCCGAAGGAAGTCGGGAGAGTGATGAAGAGGTCGAAGACAAATTCGCCACAAAGGACAGGCATATATATCGTTCACAGGGTACATGGGATCATACAAAAGTGGACAAGGATGAATTTCAACTTACCATGTGGGACGGGACAACCGCAACAATTGGGATAGGGACTTGTTTCAAGAATAAGGAAGAAGCAAAAAATGGTATTGCAGCGTGGAACATAGAGCAAAAGAGAGAGTTTTATGCGAAGGAAAGTGATGGTTCAACATGGTATATTTGCTGCAAATCCCTAAAAGAGTCAACCCCTAAGGGTTATGTTCCTTGCCGTTGGAAGGTACGTGCCTCCTTGAGAGACCACGGTTTGTGGGAGATTGTGAAATGGGTACCCGAGCATAATTGTATGAATGTCACCGAGGAAAATAATAATCGGAATGTGAGCGTAACGCTTATTGCGCATCTCATAAGGCATAAGGTTGAGTTGAATCCAGATTATAAAGTGAAGCTCATTCAGGAAGAAGTTAAAGACCGTATGCATTTCGATGTTCCTTACCACAGGGCATGGGAGGGAAGGAGAAAAAGCTATCGATCTTGTTTACGGCGACTGGGTTTCTAATTTTGACATACTTCCAAGGTATTTACTTAAGTCCAATCTAATTTTTTTGATTTGTTTGTAATTTAGGAATAAAATAAGGATTAATTTTTTTATTTTAATTTAGGTTTTTCGCCGCCCTAGAGAAGAGCAACCCCAACACAGTTGTAGAGTGGGAATGGCAACCGGGTTGGACCGATATAGAGAGGACGTTCAAATACGTTTTTTGGGCATTCAAACCTGCAATTGATTGTTTTGCTAAATGTCCTCCGGTGATTAGTATTGACGAGACACACTTGCGTGCCGGATACAAAGGTAAATTACTTGCTGCAATGGTCAAAACTGCGAATAAGCGCATCCTGTCAATTGCATATGCGATCGTGGATGAAGAGAGTGAGGAAAGTTGGTCATTCTTCTTGAAGCATTTGAGGAATCATGTTATATCCGACCGTCCTGTGTGTGTTATATCCGATCGACACAAGGGTATCATCAGTGCAATATGCCTAATGCCCGAATGGAATGCATACCACCGATTTTGCCTTCGTCACGTCCGTAGTAACTTGGTAGCACAGTTTCGAAGTAAAAAGATCAAAAGGTTGTGTTGGGAGATGGGCACGAAACTTTCAAAGTCTAAATACAAAGAACTAAGGAAAGAGCTACGTGATTTTAGCAATGATGCTTATTTGTATCTCGAGGAGATTGATGCTTGTCAGTGGACTCTTGCCAAAGACAAACACTATCGTTGGGGTAACCAGACAACGAACATTTCTGAGAGCTACAACAACGTCCTCAAGGGCATTCGTTTCTTGCTGATCCGAGCTTTGGTGGAAGCCACTTTTATTAAGACTGTAGATTTGTTCCAGGAAGAATACGTGAAGTCGAGAAAATGTATTACGCCGGTTCCAACTGACTTGTGGGAAGACTTCAAGAAAAAAGAAAAGAAAGCCGTGCAACAAAAAGTCAACCGTTATGGTGCTATTAATGGCAAGTTCAAGGTGAAAAGTAGAGCCCGACTTGGTGGCAAAGGGGACAACACGTACACTGTGAAATATAAAGAGAATAAGTGTTCTTGCAAGAAGTGGCAAGAGTATAGGTTCCCTTGTACACATGCACTAGCCGTGTGTCGGAAGATAAAAGATGAACCAATCAATACGGTGAATCCATATTTCAGGATTGTTGCTTGGCAAGACCAATTCAGTGGGCGCGATGACTTTTCCCCGATCCCTGATATGAGAAGATGGCCTAAGGTTGGATGGAGAATCGTTCCTAACTACGAGCGAGTTATTATGCATGCTGGACCCGGTCGTTGGCAAAAAAAGAGATTTAAAATGCAAATGGATTATAGGGGACGCAAATCGAGGGGTGAATCTTTGAGATGTGGCTCAAGGAATCATTTCACCAATGTGTGCCCAAAATCACACAAGAAATCCGATAGGACAAGGCTCAAGATCAATTGGGACGCCGATGGTATTCACAACGACTAGGATTGTTTGGTTGAATTGTTGTTTATGTCTCAAAACAATGTTTCATGTCTCAAAACTTTTGTAGTTTATGCTTTAGTTTGTTCGATTTGTAGTTTATGTTTTAGGGTTTAGGAATTGTATTGTATGCTTAATGAATTAGTTCATTTAATATATGGTTGTTGTGTTTGATATTAGTACTTGTTAAAAAAAGTCAGGTGCAACAATATTTTGTAGTTTTAGGGTATAAGTCGGAATTACAAAATCCGATCTAGGGCGTAAGCTGGATTTCCTGAATTCGAGTTTCACAGAAAATTGGATTTTGTAAATCCGATGAAGGTCCTAAATCAGATTCCTTAAATCCGAGTTTTGCACTGTTCACTCCAAGGTCGGATTTTGGACCAAGGTCGGATTTTGGTGAAAATTTGAAGCCAATTTCACAACTCTCTGGCCAAGGTCGGACACTTATTGAATAAATCGGATTTGCAGAATCCGATTTTCGGGGACTATATATACGGTTGACCAAAATTTGGGGGAGTCAAAATTGACTCCCCCTTCTTCTCCAGCCCTAACCAGTTCGAGCTCCCCGGCGCCCGGCGATTTTCCCCATTCATTTTCCCCAATTTTCCGATTTTAAAAACCCTAAAACCACCCTCACCTCCAACAGGCAACGAACTTTGAGCTTTCCTCCGTCTGGCGACCCACCCCCCTCCGTCAGGCAGTCTGAAATCTACTTAATCCGCCCAGCGACTTCATACACGCCCGGCGACACCCCTCTCCCCCGAACACTCCCTACACTACCGGCGACGTTCCCGGCGACTCCCTCCACCGTATACAATTCGCGGAATCCATTCCAGTAAGTTTTTGCTCATTAATTTTTTTTTCAGTCCGGCGTGAATTGTGAATTTGGTTTATGGTTTGTGTTGGTGACTCGGTGTGTGTGTGTGTGTGTGTGTGTTTGTGACTCTGTGTATTTGTGTGTGTTTGTAGATTATGGAACATGGTTTATTGATAGTATTGGTATTGATAGTATTGGTAGTGATAAATGTTGATAATATTTGTGTGTGTATTTGGTTTATTGTTCAATGGTTAGTAGATTATGGAACATGGTTTATTGATAGTATTGGTATTGATAAATGTTGTAGGATTAAAAAATAGAGGGTTCGAGCTCCTCGCAACCTACATTGCAACATTTTAATCCGGCTCCAATAGATGACTCGTTATTATACCTTTATGACCATCATAGGGCGAAAGCCATTTTCGAGAACCATGAGGCGTTCAGTAAAGCCCTTAAAGGTAGGAGATTTGATAGTCATTTTTGGACGTGTAGAGAGAAACCACCCCGGCATTGCCCTCCACAAGTTATAGATTTGATAAAGCGGGCAGGCTTTGGGGGGTGATCCAACTAGGTTATATCCAAGCGGACAATTGTTTGATCACCGCAATGGTTGAGAGGTGGAGGCCTGAAACTCATACCTTTCATTTTCATTTTGGAGAGGCCACTATCACTCTAGAAGACGTTGAGGTGTTATTAGGTTTGAAAGTGGATGGTAAGCCTGTGGAGGGGATGACACTTGAGAATTCTATGGCACAGTGGATGGCGATGTGCTTTAGATTGTTGGGAATTACACCCGTTAGTGACATGTTTGATGGGAATAAGATTTATGCAGAGTGTTTAATCAACGAGTGTAAGCGTCCGATCCTAGAAAATGCCCCAAGAGAGGCCTATACACAGAGGGCCCGTGCATTACTTTTACTACTGATTGGAGGTTTCTTGATTCCTGACAATACAGGAAACAAAATACCGCTTTGGATCCTGACAATACTTGAGGATTTGGATGTCTGTGCTACCTACAGTTGGGGGTCAGCTGTGTTGGCGAAGTTGTACTTTGCTTTGTGTCAAGCTTCTGCGCCCGGGAAAAAAGACATTACCGGATGTTATATGCTGATGCAGGTAAATTTTTTTGTTTCTTTGTTTATTTATATTTTTTTATTATATTTTTGTTTTTTTTTCCTAATTTGTGCCTTTTATGTTTGATTTAAAATTTCAATTATGGGTTTGGGAGCGTATCCCAAGACTTCAACCAAAGAGGAAGGTTAAAGATGAGAGTTACTTGGTGTCGGACGCTCCACTAAGCAATAGGTAATTATAGATTTATTTTATTAATTTTTATTTCCTATTACGTATCAATCCAATGATTTATTTTATTAATTTTTATTTCCTATTATGTCTCAATCGTAGGTGGAAATGCCCAAAGTCCAAAGCGAACATCGCCGCTCATTGTGTTGCTAGCATCAGGGATCAGTTATCTAGCCTAAGGGATGGGGATGTAAGTATTGATTTAAGTTACTCGATAAAATTCATTTTTATTTTTTTCTCTATTTTTTTTACCAATTTTTTAATTTTGGCCAGTTTCTATGGACTCCATACACTACCTTCATCGACAATCTCCCTGATTTCTGTAAAGAGGGGGTTCATTTCTACCTCTGTAGGACGTGGATCTTTTGTTGGGCCATCAGAGAACCATACGAGCCCAATCGGGTCCTTCATCAATTTCAATGTAAGCAAACTGCGCCAGAGTACCCGTTAATCAATGACATTGATCGCTGGAATGCGATACACCATGGATGCCTTGGGACTGGAAAGGCATATGATGATTGGGTGCAAAAACACACCGAGCTACAACCTCATTGGAATGTGAGAGATCAGCACGTGGTCCCTCATGAATTGGTTGATCCGGAACTAGGTCCTCAGTGCACATCAGACTACATGCCGTGGTTTCAAAAGAAGACTATCAGATTTATGACTGATCCCACTCAATACGGCCCTCTGGCACAGGGTTATCACTCGTCTTCATCTCTGGAGAGATTTTATGTAAGAAATATGTCGATATTTTATTTTAAATTTTTTTTATTTTTTAATTCTTGCTATATCTTATACTTTATTAACATGGTTCAATTTTCTGCAGTCTTCAAATCTCAGCGACATATATCATCTCGTCTTCATCTCTGGAGAGATTTTATGTAAGAAATATGTCGATATTTTATTTTAAAATTTTTTTATTTTTTAATTCTTGCTATATCTTATACTTTATTAACATGGTTCAATTTTTTGCAGTCTTCAAATTCCAGCGACATATATCATCTCGCTGATGCAGCCTTACGGGAAAATCCAGGCCTCGGTGGTAGTCTAGAGGATAAACTCTTCCAAATCTTCGACAAGAGTTTCAGTGCCCTGACTTTGGGTCCACGTGATATGAGCACTCAGCCCGATACTCAAGTTCTTCACAAAAGACCCCCAGAGTCAAGTCAACATGTGGTGCTCACGCAGAAAACAACATCGAAGCCTACTGGAGGAGGAAGGAGGAAGCGACTGGGAATTTCATATCGAACGATCATAGTTCATTCCAATCCAACTACGATACAAGAAGATGATGAAGATGATGAAGGCAATGAAAGCGATGAGGATTACTACATTAGGGGCGAAGAAGAAGAAGAAGAAGAAGAAGAAGAAGAAGAAGAAGAAGAGTTCTCTCCACCTCGTGTTTCTTCCCAAAAGAAAAAGAAAATGGTCGAGGTTCGCAAGAGTGATAGGGTTAGTAAACCGGCCAAGAAGTATACTCCCGGCGACGGGGCTATAAGGAAGAAAATGTCGTCCAAGTAATTCAATTGTAGGACTCTTTGATTTTAAACTCTTTAATGAATAAATGTTGTAATTTGGATGATTTTGGGATTTGAATGCTTTTGAATTTGTTAATGTTTGTTCTGATGTGTTTAGAATGTGTTTATAGGTAATTTTATGCGTGAAATTTGGTTTTGGTGCTATTGTAATAGGTTGGGATTAGTTTAGAAACCAATCCTTTATTTTTTTTCTAAGTTTCTGTCCAATGTCGGATTTCTGCACTTGTTTTACTAAGAAATCGGATTTTGAGAATCCAGACTTACCTTACCCGGATTCTCAAAATCTGATTTAAACTTATCCGGATTTCTGAAATTCGACCTTATACTAAAATCGGATTCCTAAAATCCGACCTTGGTCAAAATTTTATTTCAAAAAAAAACTAAGTGTTTTTCTTGAAAATATTATATTTTAATATGGTAGGGTCGGATTTTCAATCTTGATTAATTTTATTAATTTTTTGTATTAAGGAAAGGTTGTATTTTGAGAATCCGATTTCATTGGAAAATCGGATTTTAGGAATCCGATATCGGTATTTTGCTCTTCCCCAAAATTTGACCTATATTTATCTCTACTCTTTTTTTTGAACCATTTTTTAACTCAAAAACTCAAATTCCATAACTTGCGGATTAGTCGCTATTACTGAAAGTGGACACTGTATTATACAAAAAAACATAAATTCCCAACTGATGGAAGATTCAAGAAACCCAAAGATAATTTTCAAAGTAAGGAAATCTATAAAGAAACAATTTTCATTCATGCCTGATGAATCATTTTTTGTTTTTAGTAAATCAAATTTCATCTGTGTGTAACACAAACTTGTCAACTATCCTCAACTCTCCCCTCAAGCAAAACTTCAGTGTGTTTATGGGCCTTAGTCCATTGGGTTCTCCAAACCAAATCAATAGTAGAGATAAGGTACCATGACCCCATTTTCACTCATCCTTTTCGGCTTTCCAATCTACGCTAGAGCTTTCCCCATATGTAGACCGAGGGGGCATTTGCTATGGCAAAAGGGCTTCTTTTGGAAAATTTCCTCCGGCGGCTCACTTTCGTGAAGGAAGTTTGTTAATTATAAGAAATCTAAGAGAAATTGTGTTGAAGGATACCTTTATTAAAAAATAAGAACTTTCACTTTGAAGAAACAAAAATCATTAAAGATATGTCATGGTAGTTTGGAGTTTTCTTTAAACGAAAAAAGAAACTATTAGTTCCGGAGGAGAAGATTAGTGCAAATTAACCCATCCATTTCTTCTTTTAGGGAAGTAAAAAGGAAGACACGTCCATTAACTTAGAGGCGTGTTTCTTAAACTATTTAAAAATTCAAACAAAATAATCATTCCGGATGAAAAAAGTATTTAGTTTCAGATTAGTTTTGGTTTGGTTCATCCTCTCCTAAGTATAGTAACAGAGTTTGTTTCACATCTATTTCGCTAAACAACTCTGATCGGTATATAAGATTTTTGGGCTACTCCTCTCATAATTATTTGGTTTTGAAATGGAACTCAAAGTTTATTCTAATAAATCAAATCCGGTTTTAATTAGCTAGTCAGACATGGAATCTCTTTAAAATATACAAATGTTTCCATTTATATATCATGCAATATTCACCGGTCACTTTTTTTTCCTCCTTCTTTCTATCCGATGCCCCAACTTGTCACGTAATGAAATATCACCCTTGTTTATGGAATAAATGTTTGAATGAAGAGACTAAACAGAAACATTTTAGAAAAAAAAAGAGAGTGGATGGAGACTTGCGAATAAGACTCAGATTTCACTATTATTATTGATTTGATTTGATGTTTCTGTGTTGGTTACATTAAGAAGAGTGGGGAAAAGAAAACAAGGAAAACATGAGATAGTTAACAACTAACAATCATGGTGTGCTACGTGCATGGAGTTTTACTTTTTGTGTGTTGGGTTGTCGGAGAAGAGGCCGCGATATGTGGTGGTCCTTTGATTATCCGTCCGCCGGATGGCCCCCGACGTCGTCCTCCATCGCGCCTCCCTTCTTCGTCGATGAATTCCGAAAATGACATTTCAAATTTGTTTTGGAAGAACAACATAAGAAATTTGTACGTGTGGCAAACTTCGACATCAAATAAATAGAGAGCGCGCTAACAATAATATAGTACCACATGTCAAATAGAGTTCAATAATTTCAGTATTTTTTTCATCATTTTAATTCAAATTGTACTGAAAATGGAATCAAACTGGACAATAATTTTGAGACAGAAAGAGTATTAATTAAAGATTGACATTCGGCTTCGTGGCTTTAACCTTGACCCTTTAATTTGTTCATGGGGACAAATGTGCCCTTGATTCCCCAGGAGTTTCAGTGTGGCGCCTCTCTTAAGTTCTCTCTCATTTCTGATTGTGATAGCAGATTGATCATATATACTTTTACAAGTGGAACCCAGATCCTATTGTTGCACGCTTAAGCTTATAAAAGATTTTTATTATTCCAGTAATTGGCCGCTCAAATACATAAATGTCTAATAAACAAGAGCAAGGAAAATTTTGAAAAAATGCTTTAATAACAAGGACCGGAGGGAGTAGGACTTTGGCGTGAGATGTAGGCTTTAGGGTTTAAGATTTAAGGTTTCATTTATAGTATATTTTCTATTTTACTTCAATTTAAATTGACTAAATTTTAATTTGATTGATTTCTGGAAATGTGAAGACATTTTCTACATGGGTAATAGAGGAAGTTCACAAAAAAATTACTAAAAACTAGTATTACCAGAAGTAGTTAAATTAGGGTGTTACAATAAAAGTTTTCTATGTAATTAAATAGAAAAATTTTATTGTGATACCCAAATAATTAGTTAAGGCCTGATCTTCTAAGACATTTTTAAACAGCCAGCCTAGTTAATTGAACAGCCAGATGGACGGTCACATTGAGTAATAAGAGTATGCGAGTGGAATCTCTTCAAAACATCAATATATTCGGTCTTAAAAACACAATAACCATTGATATATGAGTAATGATTGGTACAACGAAAAAATGACAATTCAATAAAATGATCTCACCCATCCATTATTAAAACTTTTCAAATAAGGTTTATGTATTTAAAGTTAAGGCATAATTAAACTTTTAACACATTATTCTTTATCATTTTTCTTTGTTATTTTTTTTCCTTGTACCTATTATTACTCTTAATAAATTTAGGTACTGATCCAACATGGGTAAGGTCAGCGCAGCCAGTTAGGCCAGTTATGAGGTAGTTAACGTGATAATACCTCTACAGCACTATTATTGAATGCATAGGTCAAAGCTCTACTGAAGAATATTTCTGGCCAATAGTTATGAATCAGGATTGATATAGATTATAAGTTAGTTTGGTAGATTACTATTCTAAACTTTTAGTTTTTAATGTTCAAGGCAGTATAGTTCGAAAACAAGGAGATAAATTTACCCTACAAAATTTTAAGGCTTTTTGTTTCTTTTCTTTTCTTTTTCCAGATAGAAACTTCTCCCCAATGGAGAATATAATTTTGTTAGATTCTTGAGTGGTCTGCGCTTACTTAGAAGAACTGATAATTAAACATTGTACCAAAAAATGGAATTCGATTGGCTCTAATAATTAGTTAAGGCCTGATCTTCTAAGATATTTTTCTATTTTATTGCAATATTAGTTAAATACAAGACATGTGTCTCTATTATCAAATATTAATACCCTAATTAAGTTGTATGTAATTCCTAATGAGTACCTAATTAATTAAACATGCCTCAAGTATTTTATTAATATTACAGGAGAGTATAACAAAGAATCATAAAAAATCTTTTATTATCAACCACTATTAAAGGCTGTTTCTGTCCCAATATCATTGTCCAAATTAAATTTTTTTAAAAAAAATTGTATTGAAAACGTAAATTGAAATTGGACCATTATTTTGAAATGAAAAAAATATATATTTTTGTTCCATTTGACTTCAAGAACAGTTGGTATTATTACAGAGCATAGTGCTCTAATTATCTTCAGTATATTTTTATCGTTGTCTCTAGATTCCGATGCTGCTGCTGCTGCTGCATTATTGTTTGTCATTAGACAAGGGATTATTTTTCTTTTAAGGATGATTCGTCAACAATGATTAATTACTGCTAACCAAACAAACAAAAGTGGGTCATATCGTATAAATTCTAACATTATTCTTTTGATGCAAGATCTTGGCGACAGTAACGTATAATCATAGAATACAATACTATATTGTTGTTGTATCATTTTTAACAAATAAAGTTGCGATTGTGACTACGTGGTTCTTTATACACCATTCTTTTACGTCATCGTCGACTCGACGCTGTCGCTGAGAGAGTAGGGAAAAGACAAGGCAGAAAATGTATACGTCGATTAATTAAGGACCCCCGGCCATACTCTAATTAATTGCAAATTGTTGATTGTGCTTTTGTTTTCCCGAAAGTCACTGTTGACTGAGTTTTGCATTTTCTTGAAAGAAAACTTTTACTTCCTCGTTAACAAATAAGACTTTTATTTTGTAGCGAAAGGAATTTTTATTCAGTTTAATTTTCTAATACAACTCACTAAGTTGGATACTTCTAATAATAGATATTTCATGCAGCTGTTATATCACGTAGGATTGTGCAGCCAGACACATAAATAGGACAAAATTGTAATTTTACTGGGAAAGTTTCCACAAGGTCATGACTAGTATAATAGATGTGTTGTTACACTAAAAAAAGGAATACAACAGCTATATGGAATAATTTTTCCTTCAACCTTAATATATAGTAAAGAATAAGTTACTAGACATAGGACATAATTGTAATTTTACTGAGAAAGTTTCCACAAAATTAAGAGGTCATGATATTTTCCATTATAACAGGTGTGTTGTTGTACTAAAAAAAAGAATGCAACAGCTATATGAATAATTTTTCCTTCGACCTTAGCATACAGTAAAGAAGAAGTTACTAGACAGTTGGTAGTTGAAGTTCATGCTTTGTTAAAATTAGGTTTCTGTTTTTAGTGTAAAAAGTTCGCAAAATTATAAGAAGAATGTAACAAAAATGCATATGACTTTATAAAGCTTCTTCAAAAGTCAATAAATATACAAAAGTTAAACTCACCACAGACCGAAAATTTATTACTTCCTCTCTTCCAAAGTACTTATTCAGTTTGAAATTTTATTAATCATACAAATTGTATTGATATTGAGAATTTAAATAAGACAATCATTTTAAAATAATATAAGAAGATGACTTGAAACCTATATCAAATTTCACATCCTATCAGTTTTGTCTTAAAAGAACAAACTATTATTGATAAAGATAACTAGGTTAACACTTTTAAAACTTTATTATACCTTACATTATGAACACGTTTAATATAAATCATAGTGAGATAAAATACCAAAAATTACTTTTTTTTGTCCCAAAATGATTATTTAGTTTGAACTTTTAATTTTAATACAAATTGAATTTAAAATAAAAATCTAAAGTGGATGATCATTGTGTTACAGAGGAGTATATAATTTTCCTTGAGCCAAAGGAAAAGTTTTTCTATGGAAGACGATCACCATATAGCATGAAGAGACTCGTTTCAAATGACTGTAGTAATGAATCATAAACTACATACATGGATTCCTTATATCAAATAGTAGCATATAATCGACTGCTGAATAATGTTGATCAATCAATTTGAATTTTGAAACATAAAAATTGATGTTTAATTTACTTACCCATTGCAGATCCACCTTAAATGCGTGGTTTTGAATACGGGCTGTGGTAGTAAAAGCGCTAAAACACAGTAATTAAAATTAAGGTGTGATTTAGGCATTCCTAAACCCTAAAACAACGAAAAGAAATGGCACTTAATCGGGAACATTATTACACCAAACTACCACGTGTCAAGAAGTTAGGGTGCCGACAGTCGCTATCGTAGCAGTAATCACTGGCCTACATTTTTGCTAAAGAAGATTGCAAAAGTGATTCTCAAGTGTAGTTTTTTTTCACTTTGTGCTGCCTGCGGTAGAATCCATTCTTTTGGACGCCCCAAGACAAGACAGTGTTTATATTTAGTGGACGCTTTATTTATGCATTAAAATATTCCGTCCATTCCATCATAATAATACTCTATCTAATTTTAAGACTAAATTCTAAAAATGTTTTATTTCATATTATTTTGAGATATGCAGTATGCCATGAAGAGGTTTTTTGTTTTGTTTTTTTTTTTTTGTCTCAAATGTCAGGTGCCATTTAATTTTTTATTGGGTCTGTTTTTTAAATTATTAAAATTGGCAGACAACTGATTTGAACACTCCCAAGTGAATAAGGAAGAAAACTAAAAGAAAAAGAAAAGAGGAGGAAGATGGAGAAGGCAGCTCATTCCTACCTGGTAATTTGATGTGTTCATCTAACTCGAAATCCATTCTGAAATTGATTTAACCTTTTGAAGATGTAAGTAGACTGTAGTTAGACTTCTGCATGCATTCCTTGTCCAATAGTTGTGCATTGTTTTCTATAAAGTATTTCAATTTTGCAAATTAAATCTTGTCCCATAAAAATAATTTGTGTTGTAAATTATAATTTATTCTTTCCTCCAATAAAAGATAGTTTACACTATTAATATGGATTACTTTTCAAATCCGAATCAGTCAGAATAATGACTTCGAATAATATATATGTAATATATATAAAAAAAAACGTGGGTTATTTTTTAGAACTTATGACGTAAATTAAAAATTGTAGAACTGAAAGAGAAAATTATAAGAAAGACTCCCTCGGAACTCTAAAGAAACGGACAATTACATAAAAAGATTCCAATTTCTATAATATAAGAAGTTTTTAACTTCTGATGAGTTTGCAGGATTTACAGTGTTATTAAATATCAACATAAATTGGCGATGGGAACGAACAAAAATAAGTAATGCGATGACAATTTTTTATTTGCTTTGTTCATGAGGTGCCATGTTTAAACGGATTTTATTGGGTCAGAGTGAACACGTAATGATTGCATGAACAAAAAGCTCCCAAAAATGTGTCACGAGATGATTTGACTAATGAGTGTTTTACTTGTGATTTGATATCCGTTTACTATAAGTTGCATGTAACTACGGGGAAAAAAAAGTGATTAGAAATCACTAATATGGAAGCATAATATTACTTCCGACCATAATTATTATCCAGTTTGAATTTTCATTTTCAATTCAAATTATACTAAAAGTGAAATCTCAAAGTACACAATAATTTTGGGACAGAGGGAGTATTAGTTTTCAATATACCAAACTTTTTGCCCAATGTATGAAGCTTTCAGAAACTAATGTAATCTTACGGATTCGGTGCACTCGAGCTTAATAAATTAAAAAAAATAAAAAAAAATCAAAATTATCATTCAGTCTTACTCTTGTCAGCTTAAAGCCATAGTTCCAACAAATTTAATTTGTACTTTATAAAAGAAATGCCTACTTAAAAAACGGTTAGGACTTTGATATACACATACAAGATCGGGTTGAAGTTTTAAAAGTTCGGCGAGCAATGATTCTAGGACAAAATTGTATTAACTCGTGATTAGAATATTATATAATAATTGTTTCTCAATTTTAGTTTGTACGTTATACGTGTTATTTAATCTTCATAAATCATAAGCTGTACCAAAAAAAATAAAAATAAATTAAGGGTTCGGAAATTCAAAAAATTGGTCCAACCAGTTAGAGATGAAATTTTTTAAACAAAACCTGAATAACGTTTCCTATCTCAAAAAAAAAGGTGTATATTTGTAATGGCTACAGGCTGTAATAGCAATTCTTATTTACAACAAAGAAAATTATTCAAAAAAAAAAAAAAACAACAACAACAACAAAGAAAAAAGGAGGGGGTCCTGCTGATGTGATTTCTCGTACGGGGAAGAATTCCTTGGAAGTTGATAAGATGTGTGTTCTTCGTTTCACTTGATGATTGGTGATTCCTGGTCTTCTTCCCTTCCATACCATATACGCTACACTTTTTTTTTTTTTTGAAAAGGTTATACGCTAAACTTTAAAGCCCAAAAAGAAAATCAATTAACAATTTTCGCTTCAACTCAAAACCAAAATATAGTACTCTCAACTATCAAGTCTCAACCTCCACAAAAAGAACAAGTTATAGTATCTATTCTTTTTGTTCTATTTTAACAATTTACATTATATTCCCTCCGTCCCACGAAAATAGTCCATATTGAGTTTCAAGTTTTATATTGTTTTTAATACAAATTTGAAACTCAATATGGACTATTTTTTTTGTGGGACGGAGATAATATATTACAAGCTCATATATTTTTTCTCGTCTAGATCTGCGTGTCAAACTAATTAAATGGTAAAAGCAACCATTCTAACACACCATCTTTCTTTCTTTTCTTTTCTTTTTTTTGACCCCCTCTCTGGTAATAATAATTTTGAGAACAAAGTAATATCCAGACAGAAGTCAAAACGATATTCTAGTCTATCTTACCGCTGTCAAATGCGTTTTTCCATTTTTTTTTTCTTTAAAAAAAGAAGAAAAATCGTAACACTTTCGTCCTTTTTTTTGTTTCTGACTTTCTGTTTCTTCAATTTCCTTGTCCACAGGCTATCTTAGGATGCTTCAAGTCCTCTAATTGCATTATTGTGTGCGTCCATTGAGAAAATGAAGGCTTGTTGTATTACTATCGGCATTAAAATGATTCTCATGTTGGTGATATCATTTATCTATGATAAAGAGAATAACTATTTTGAAACAATTGAGATATGAGATAAAGTTAATTTCAGAAATTAAAACTTACTAGTACTTCTTAACAGTTTGAAATACTCCCACACTTCATTCTATCAACTAATGATCTTCTCTAATTTTGCGATACAGTTCACATCGTCCTTGTCGGATGTAGATGTTGATACAGGTTGTATCATCATTTTTCATCCTAAATTAGGACACGAGGGATTTGTTTAATTTTGTTACAAAGATTATAAGTTTATGCAGAAAACTTAATCACACCTTATTCTATTTGTACCAAAAATTAAATTGGAAGAGAGTACATTCTGCTCCTATTATACCTTAACAGGAGCGCTGGGAGTACCTCAAAATAGGGTATTAAGGCAGCACACATCTGCAGTTTGTAGAACATTTGGGATGATGAAACCTATAGAATTTGACCGTTCCTCCCGACAATTATTCTGGAACCAAAACATAATGGGAAAAAGACAAATAGCAAATTTGACTTTATGCAGGCATTAGTACTTTTTTGTGCAGTAAACTTATTCTGTCTATACATCACATTGTGTTTGTAAATATTCTCTTACGTTAAAAGAGAAGAAAAGTACTTAAAAATAATCCTTCTTTCCGTCCAGAAAATTATTATTCAGTTTGTATTTTTATTTTTAATTTGTATTAAAAATAAAAATCTAAACTGAACAATAATTTTAGGATAGAAGAAATATATATCAATGTACTCAATCAAAGACAGACAAAGTAATTATTAATACTTTCTTTGCAGTATACATCTAGTTTGGAGAGATGAGTACATATTTATACTTTCTTTGCAATATACATACACAGTTCTATTACTATCTCCGTCCCAAAAAAAATAATCCACATTGAGTTTTTAAATTTGTACTCCCTCCGTCCCATAATTATTGTCCACTTTGCCCAAAAAATTTTGTCCCAAATTATTGTCCAATTTGACTTTTTATGGATTAAGTTACACATTTGTCCTTAGTAAAAAACATTATCCATAAAATCTTAATGGTTAAACAATTACTTATGTAGGGGTATATCCGGTTGTTTAAGGTAAAATATAGTTAAGTTTGACCAAAAATAAAATCTTTCATTTTAGTAAAACTGGACAATAATTATGGGACAGAGGGAGTACTAAAAACAGTACAAAACTCAAAATAATGTGGACTATTTTTTTGAGACGGATATAGCATTATATATGTACACACATTCATCAGTAGTTTAGTAAAAGTGTGGTACTGGTTCGGTCACAATAAAAAATGTAAACTGTAAATCAGAACTGCTTTTGACTCTTTTTTTTTTGTTTATAAATAATAAATCCTGCCGATCATACGGATTTTCAAGTTCCAACCACTCAAAAAACATATGCTAATGCCTCCTAAATAAATCCGCTGTGGTTTTACCACACCCTCAATTATTTATGAGTTGCTATTGTGTCGACAATTCACCTATCTATCTATAGTTGAATGAAAATTTTCAAATGTTACAGTTTCATCTAATATACATGTAATATAAATTCTACCAACTGATTTAAAACTAGTACAGACAAATTGAAAGCTTCTACTATTTGGCTAGCTAAATCCTGAATTCTGAGGGCGCCGCCAATCGTTTTTTTAGCCAATCTCTCCTCTTTTCTCTGTCAAGCTCAAGCCTATACTCGATTTGTTGATTAGGAACAATGAAGCACAAGAATAAGGCTGCATTTCTTGCTTCTTTTTTCTTTTCTTTTTTTTTTTTGTTGTGTGTATACAGTGATATTTATTCTCCCCTTCTGTTATTTTATTTTTTTTAAACAATTTTTCACATTTGATATTGTTTAACCTGAAATTTTTGATAAAATGATTTGATGTAGTTTATAACGTACGTAAGAGCACAAAATCAAAGAGAATGTGATCGATATAATGCGAGAAAGTTGTACTAGAATTTTAAAGAATTGGCATGTCATTACAAGTGGCAAAGATGGAAGTTAATTTCCAAACTCTTAACCATGCCCTTTATAATAGTTTATGGCATTCCGCTAAGTCCCTAATAGTTGAAATTTTGGACTTTCTGTTACGTGTTACGAACTCTTTCCGTAAAAATTATCCATTTGATTTGGTACGCCATCAATACAATTAAGCATCTGCCTCATGAACGTCAGGATACAAGGCTGAAGTTCGAGCTTGATGCAAATGTTTAAAATTTTATATATCTAGCTTTCATTTATAACAATCGAATAGAGAGTACAATCCTACTGTAACTTTTATGTCTGGATCGTTACTTTTGTATAAATTTTCAGTATCACTAAGATTGTCCGTTATAATAGTCCGCATTAAACATGATCTAACAAAATATAATGTGGAACAATAAGGTCGTCGAATAAGCATATAACTGCTTGCTAACCTTTGGATACGGTTGTATGTGTGTGTTCTATGTTTGTTCAATTAGTCGTCTATGCATAAATGCAATGGAGGCATTGATTCAGAACATTGATGTCACCAAACATGCCAAAACTGGTCGTCACCCAATTTGAGTAGCTAGCTAGCTCTGCAGTTTGACGCGGCCTTGTGCTAGAATTGAAACATTAAGAACACACACAGAACACAAAACTTGATCAAAGCAAATGGAGAAAACCTAATTAAGGAGATATTCTTCTGTGTCTGTGATTGGATATAGTTTTTGGGGTCGCTGTCCAATGCTTTCATCTTTCACTATTATGCCACCTATTATCAGTGTTGGGAAAAACCAAATAGTCAACACAAGTACACCACATCCATCGAGGACACCATGACCAAAAATTGCAAAACTTGGAAATAAAAAGAGATAAAAATAAAAATAAAATTTAAGATGGATAGCAACCATTGATCAATGAACACCACCAATCAATTAGCTTTGGTTTTATTGATTCATAATTTTCGGGGGGGTGGTGTGGGGGGAAGAATTTTACCATCACTTTAATTTACCCAAAAACAAAAATGAATTGACATAACCTTAAACTTCACCTAGACTAAAATTGAACAACCTTCGTTTTCTCAAATGACTGTTAAGTCCCAAAAAAAATATTACTCGTTACGTTCCAAAATAACTGTGTCACGCAGAAACTAATAATTACTAATAAAAACGAAACTGAACAACACAACAAGATGGGAAGGAGGACAGATATTTAATGCACATACATCATCAATTTACCAACCATTCAAAGGAATTTAATTCAATCACATTTTCTCTCTTTCTTTTTTTTTGTTAAACTTCCAAACTCTGTACACATAATTTCATTGATGAAGAAAGAAGTTGCAGTTCCAAATTTTACAGAGACAATTAAGATCAGCAGAAGATCTTAACAAAAACATAATGGAAAAAAGAAGGGGGATTTTTTAGACATTATTTTCTGTTTTTCAGCCCTCCAATAAAAATTAGAAGAGCTAAGAAATTTCAGTCACATCCAAAAAAAAAAAAAAGAAGAACACCAATTTACACACCAAAGAACAAGACTAAACTAATAATTCCACAATAAGGACTCAAAAGAAGTAGAACTTGAAAATCCACCCTCATAGTTTTCTTCTCCGATTATACCCCAGCAAGGCGGTGGAGCTGGGTAGGGCCATCCTTCCACGGCGTCGTAGTAAGCGTAATCGTTCCCAAACTCCAGCGATTCTTCAAAACTCGTCGACCCTAAACTCGGCAACTCCACGATTTCGCACAACTCCTCTTCCTCCGATGAGCTGGTCGACAAATCAATCGCTGATACCAAGGACGACAGAGAACAAGAAGACGACATCGACGACGTCGTTCCCGAAGAAGACGACGATGACGTAGACACGAAGTCGTCGAACTTCTCCATGGCGGCCGCTTTCGCCGCCGCGGCTTGCACATCGCGGGGGCTCTGGGAGGCCGGGCGGGGGAATGATCCGGCTAATTCCGGGAAATTGAGTATCGCGGAAGCCCCCTTGATGCTGAGCGCCGCCACGTCATGGGCTCTGGCAGCCATTTCAGGCGAGGGGAAAGTGCCGAGCCAAATGCGAGATTTCTTCCTGGGCTCCCGGATTTCGGAAACCCATTTGCCCCAATTCCGCATTCGGACTCCCCGGTAGACTGGGTGTTTGCTGACGTCCCTGATTCGCTTGATTTTCTTGGTTTCCGAATCTGGGCTCTGCAACTCTCTGTTTTCGTTGTTTGGATGGGATTGATTACAGCTGCCGTACGATGATGGTGAGGTCGGAGAAGATGATGATGATGATGATGAGAAGGAAAACACAGAAGAGTCTGACCTGATGTTAGGGTCAGTAGAAGAAGCAGTAGTACTACTCATTGTGTGTGATTCTGGTTACAAATTTATCATTACAAATGTAAGAAATTGGGATGAGGAAAGAGAAGGAAAGCATCAAATGGCACACAATATGTTTGAGGAAAAGGCAGTAAAAGAAAGAGAGGAAGACCAGCACAGATATGGAAAGGGGGGGCAATGAGTAGTGTGAGGGGGGAGCTAATGAAAGATTTTTGAGAATGAAGATGACCTTTTTATATTAACACAAAAACAACTAAAAAGGCCATGGAATGTTTTTGTTTATGATTTAATTGGACTATAAAATCAATAATAAAATATTGCCCAAAAAAAAAAAAAAATCAACTGCGCCAAGTTGCGAATTCCCCCCCCCCAACCCACCCACTGTGGTGGTGGTTTTACGAACCCCGACAGGAGGACTATTTGGTCGATCCGGTTTTCCTCAATTAGAGAGATTCACTATGTGGATCATTCATGACGATTTTTCATTTTTCTTCTTTCTTTTCTTTTTTTTTTACCCCTCCCCACTTCACTAGTACTACACGTATTGTGATTAAAGTAGTTACTAAATTTTACTCTTTAATGTAAAAAAATTTAATACATACTACAACTTTCTCCGTCCCAAAAAAAACCGTAGTGAGAGATGAAATAATACTTATTTGTATTATGCTAGAAAAATATGTAACAGTTCAACCAAAACGGTGGAATTGTATTGAACCGTAAACTTATTCATCCTTCGTTGAGATTACTCCTTCGTTGACATTATAGAAGTCCATGTGGTTTCACCTCAAAAACAATTGGCAATGGCGGAAATATCCATGAAACTTATATATTGATACTCAGAGTCTCACAACACTAATGTGGGATTGGAACTCTTTAATACTTCCCCGCAAGCCTAACGTACAGGCTAGCTCTGATACTATACAGAAGTCCATAGGCTTCACCTCAAAACTAATTGGCAATGAGGGGAATAGCCATAGAACTTATATATTGATGTTTAGAGTCTCCCAATACTAATGTGGGATTGGAACTCTTTAATAGAGATCTCATTTTAGAAATGTTCTTAATTTAATAACAAAAGTTAGTCACTATTATTAAAGATGGATGCCATTCGATTTGCGGGGGAAAAAAAAAAAAAAAGGTACAATCAGAATGCAACCATATGTAGTTTTGGTAGGAAAACACCTGTTTTATGGAGCGTGCCGACTTCAAAAAAATGCAGAAATCGTTATGCTTTTATTTGAGTTGACATTTACATTATTTTATCTTACCACTTTCCTGTTCTTAAAAAAGTCTATTTTTGTCTCTTCAAATTATTTTCAAACAGTGGACATTTGGGTGACAGGATTCATAACTTTCCCTTTATTGGTGATATTGTTTTATTTCTAAAATTTGGGAACTACCGTTATGAGATGAATGAATAATGGGGTTATGAATAGTACAAAATTACAAAGTCATAGTTGTATGATTACTAATGACTCATTTTGTGTGTTTTGTTGCACTCGACAAATTAAAGCAAGTTTCATGATTTCAGATGTAGACTCAAGATCCAGAGCACAGATACTCTAATCCAATTTGCATTACAATAATATGAACTAAAGAAAAAAGCGATCCGATTACACGATCATCATCATAGGCTATAACTATATGAAAGACAAAATTCGTCAAGTCTATGAATGGGATTGATGAATGAATTCGACTTTTGTTGGCCGACGTGGTTTAAATTAAACAAATGCCATGATTGGTCTGTCAACAAACACATACGTTACTCAAAATTTTTATTTTTAGGACGATTTGATCGAATTTAAGTGTAAAAAAAGTAATTAAATTCGTGTTTCTGAATCTTACAATTATTATATCCATCAACAGTTTACATAAATTCTTCTCGGATTAGAGTTTTCTTATGCAAGCAAGAGATTCTTAACATTATTATTATTATTATTCCACTCACAACTTGACATTATGACTTTATGCTACTCTTTCAAATGTCCTCAAAATAAAATGAAACCCAAAGATGAATATTTTTTATTAATGTAGAATTATTCTTGGGAGAGGAGGAAGGGTAAGGTACGTAAACGTAAAGGAGGTCCCCAGGGGGGAAGAAATGGGAAATGTTGCAATACCCTACGAAGCTATGGGGTCCCTTTTGGCTGGTACCACGCAACCCCCTCACTAATTGCAACTTTTGGGACATGATATATCATTTTTATCTAATATATATGTATATTGCTTCCTAAGTTTTACCTACATTTCACTGTGCATTTATCCCCTTGTCAATTCTTAACACTGTAGTCGCATGTATCTCTGCCCTTCTCAATATGTATTTTTTTAATAAGGTTGGGGGAAAAGACAATCTTTCCCTATAAGATTTTCTCAACTTCTCAATTTTAACTCTCTTGATGTTTCATGAATGTTGTTCTTTTCCCTTTTGTTTACTTCCTTTACGAGAGTGAATTGAATACTGTTATGAAATAGGCACCTCGATTAACCTGTTTAGTTATAGTTTGATTTGCCTCTAACTTTCGATCTATTTGATTCGAGTGTCATTTGATGATGTTATAGTTGAAGAATAAGTTATTTAAATCAAACGAATGAGGGTGGTGTTCTAATGTCTCGTTGCTTTCGAGGCAGAATTCATTTCATGTCGTGTTTCTCACTCGTGTAAATGAGAAATTAGGGTTTTCTAAATTGGGAAGGAGTAATTTGTGACTTCTCAAAAAGCTATGAGGAAATATCTTTTTCACCCTTCTTACACGTACAGATAGCTAGCCAACATACTCGTGCATGTCCATTTTCAATAACTTAATTAAGTGTCTCTGTCTGAATATGTGCGTCTATTGAGTGAAATTGAAAAGGATCATTGCTATAAATAGTTCTTCTTGACTCTTGAGTATGTTGCATGTCCTTTTCCTAATGTGCAATTTATGTTAAATTATACAAATAATCATATCTTGAATCCAAGATCTTCTTTAATTAGCTAAGTCTCTCTTTAGTCTTCACTAGGCCATAGTACAATTAGACATATAAAGTATTGCCACAATTGCATCATTCAGATCACAAGATCAAAACCTCATTGGAGAGTAGCTAAGGAGTAGTACTAATTAAATAAGTTATTTTGTAGGGGAAGATTTCTTTAAGGCATTGAGGAAAAGTTACCCCTCCCCCCTTTGGTTTAAACAAATGATCATTCTCCAATATAGATTAATGTGTGGACATTGTTGTCGTTGATACCATTTCAACGTACTATTTTACAAGCAAAAGAAAACAACTTGCAGATTTCAGCAAAGGGGTCCATATTCCATTTCCTTCCCAACAATTTTAATTTATTTATAGTATGATATAATTGTCTTGAATTGAATTGCAGGTGTATTCATGTGCATGTATACCTCTTGTATACATACTACAATATATTTTAATTTGAATGGATACAAATAAATGACAAGATTTCTTTGTCTGATTCTCCCAGAAAGGTAAATTGGAAAAGAAGATCAACCAAAAAGTAAGAAGAAATGTCTGATCTTTCTTTCTAGAATTGGACATCAAGGAGATGGGCAAATCATTCAGGGCCAGTCCCCCCACCCCGTAAAATGTTTAAATAAATATAAATCCAAAGTAAGAAGAAATGTCTGATCTTTCTTTCTAGAATTGATAGTTAATTTACCTTTATCTTGGTTTGCAGATTATTATAGCATTTTTCGGTTGCAATTACTCATATCTGGTGGAACTCCTACTATTACAAAAAATAAATAAAATAAATTTTGTCAGTTTGGTGAAAACAACTATACTTGTGTTGTAAAAAAAAAATAAAATCTTAAAAGCCATAAGTTTAATATATATATATATATATATATATATATATCCAGTAGTTGGGAGGTCTTCGATGGATCAAATCATGAAAGTCTTGATATGCTTTCCTGACCTCTTTCCCATACGCTTATTAAAGTGTTGTTCATGCTGCTTTAAACCCAAAAGGTAAAAATATGCATTATTGGGTGAATAAAGTTTACTTGTTTTTGTCTCTCCTTATCCGAAAATGTTTCTTTTTTACTTGGCAAATCCTTTTCTCTATGCTTATTGACGACCCCAGTGATTACCAGTAAAAGAAAGAAGAAAAGGGGAGCATATAAAGCATTTTACCTAATCATTGTTGTGTGTATGCATATAGTAAAAATCCTTCAGTGCTATTTCATTGTTCATCTGGACTTTCCAGTGGGCGAATTAATCAAAAGTGGCATGACGTCAGACGTAGACAATCATTCGGGAAGAAAATTTAGGGTTGTTAGAATCATTCGTGATCTCTCTTGAACTTCTTTCGACAAAGTTTTCGAGTCATTAAGCTTTGGTTTTCAGGAGATTTCGTGATAGGTTTTGAGACGTGTTTTGATATACACATATATATAATTTTATGTTGCATAGTATTTACCGTCGATAATAATAACTAATTTTCTCACTTATAGATTATAATGTCTGCCCTAGACACACTGACATGAGTATCTTAAATTAATTGAGGAGTTTCAAATGCGTATTTGAACATCGACCAATTATGGTTCTTATCGTTCCAATAAGTAATAATCTGTAGGGATAATTGAACAAAAGTTAATCATGAACATCCGTACGAAAAGAATATGATTGGTTTTGTTTGTTTTTTTATGTAGGTCATCCTGTCTGAATCCCGTAACAACTCCCGTTCCACTACAATTAGCATCATTTATCCCCTTTGTCGTCATTTCCACTAATCAACCAAAGCGCTTCTAATTACTCTGTTAATCTTTCTTCTGATTATGATGATGGAAGAAAACAATGCTTTCAGTGACCATACACTAAATAATTTATGTTTCAGGGTGTTTTGGGACTTCCATCAATTATGACACTGAAAGGACTGGTGGCAGTTGCATCAGATATCATTAGTTATCGTTCATGTATAGAGTTTTTAATTAAAGGATTCACTATTATGAAAGTAATTATAGATAGTCGATCGATTAATCCCGCGAAAAGTTTGCTCTAGGCTTTGATCATCCACTTGAGTAATTAGGAGTCAAAAACCTATGAAAATCGTACGTAAAAGATACTCCTTTTGTTCCAAACTGAACAATAATTTTGGGACAGACGGAGCTTCATAGACATATACAGTCTCATGTACTAACAGCATCGACCAAGAATATACGGTTGAGGGAGTATACCTCGTAGAAGAAAGGCTTCCAAATGTTGATCTTGCAATTACTAATGGGGGGCTCAAGCATCATAGGTCACAATCCAAATTAAACGGTCCACAGCGGGGTGTATTTCGATTTTGTGAGGCTGAAGGGGGTGTTGTTGAGAAACCCCTCTCTAAACAATTCAAGAACTCATGTCATTGACCAAACATAAGAAAGATATCTGCAAATGGACACACAGAGCTAACTCGTGGTTGATTGAGCCTGGATTTGGCGCAAGCAAAAAAAAAATAAAATAAAAAAATTATATGTTATATTTATTACTATAATTAACTCACTTTCATTATTACCAATTAATGAGCAGCTTGCAAGTTGAAACTATTTATTATTGTTTGTATGGTCAAACGATATCCAATCGAAATAAATCTCAGATCAATACATGAATTACGTATGAAAACCCCCAACAATGTTAACGGCGTTCATGATTCAAAAGATATGGAGCCCAACATTACTATGTCGTACGTACATTATTCTAGACATCTGTAGTAGTATCCCGTATCCACCTTTACACAAATATATTACCACAAAATTAAACTAAACATCACAAAAAAGTTCAAAAAAAAGGGGAAAAAAATTAAGGAAAAGAAAAGAAATGGATATCTCTAATGTTTACTCATTTGTTTAATACTCCTTCTGTCACGCCAAGGGGAAAAAATCAAGTCATAAAATACTTACTTAATAATAAAAACACTCTAATTTTCGGGATGGAAGAGTTATTATTATAAAATACGGGTTAGAAATTCAGAGAAAAGAAATTGTGGATACAATTGAAATAGTCCTTCATGAAAACGCAATAGTGCATTTTCTTAAACTGTGACAATTCTTTTAATAAGTGGATACCTTTCATAGTTAATTATAACTCATTGCGGGACGATACATGAAAGCATCGACGGTGAATTCGAAAGAACCCTCATTTTAAGATAAGAATAATAATTGATATATGATGAGGTGAAATTAAAACAAAAACTTTTATTTTGAGTTGGAATAAGTATAAACAAAAATAGGGAGTGTATTTTGAAAGGCTCAAATATAAGCTCACATGTGGTTCCACCTCAAAATCAATTGGTGATGAGGAGAGTAGCACATGGGATATATATATTGAGTTCAAGTGTTTCCTTCCATCCATGTGGGACAAGGAAACATGAGGCCATTTTTTTTCTTTCATTCATTTAACAGTGTACGTACATGTTCTTTCTTATCACCCATATTTTACTTTGCCGACTTTTTTTTTTTTTTCCTGCTTATATGAAAACTTTTTCATCTAAGTGGTAAAATGCTGTAAACAGTTCAGCTAATAGTTTTTTTTTTTTTTTTTGACATTGTTCATCAAATAGTTGAAGTTGAGGGTTCTACGGCCACCAACTAAACCCCATTGCCAACTAATATATCAGCTCCTTGACGGAAAAATGGACAACAAGAAATTAAAATAAAAAGAAGAAAAAAAATGACTCTAAATCCACTGACCTATTCCAAATGAAAAGATATCTCCCTTTCCAATTCAAACGGAAAAATAAAAAACAAAAGTTATCTAATCGCTGTAGCTAACCTAGCTATGATGTGTACTTTTGTTGATTTTTAGAAAACTTGAGAATCAAAAAATAAAATAGGTTAGCAAGTGGGAGATTGAAAAAAAAAATTATTATATCTAAAAAGAATCAGAAAAATTAAAGATAAAGAGCTTTGTTAGCTTAGGGTAAAAGGTACATCGACTGATTAATCAATTATACCAAATACGTAATTAATTATAATTACTAGGGTAAAGATTCTCTTTGCAACTTGGTTACATGCAATTATGTGCTACATACGCTTTATCTATTTTTTTTATGTCATATTAATATTATCCCTTTTCGATTTGTTGAATAGTGCAAGAAAACAAAACTGACATAACAGAACAATTTCTGTGGAGAGATTCTATATTCTATTGTGCCACATATCATGAAATTTTTCAACGGGGTTTTCTCACATATGACGACGTTACATTTTTGTTACAACTCCGCGCCCTTGTTTAATAGTCCAGTTTGTCAAAATTAAAATAATATATAATAAAACGACCTATTAAGATATTTATAATAGATAGAGTATATAATAATATCATGTCTGAATTTTCGTTTAATCAAAGTAGACCATTCCCCTGATTTGCCCTTTCAAATGCTGAATTTGAAGAATTCGGATATACTTTACACCAACAATCGTATGATGTGCATGTGATTTCATTATCAAATCTAGAAATTTAAAAACAATCATACTGTTTCTTTGCATCAAGTGGTTAACTCAAAAAATATACTACTACTTCTGTCCCAAATAATACTAAATGTCAGATAGCTATATGTTCTACAGCGTGTTTTAGTTTTTTAAGAAGATGAGTTGAATCCGTGTTAAAACAGTAGGTAAATAATGCAGATTGATCAGAGGCCAAAAGGTCCACCTACAGATCATGGAAGAATATGTAAGTCAGAAGATGTAATATGGACAGGTATTTCCAGCAAAGAATGTCAATGGAAGAAAAAAAAGAATAGCAATTTTGCCAGTGGCTAAAATGAGACTGACCTAAAACGTTAATTATTTGGAAAAAAAAAATTAATGGGTCGTTTCCATTTTAATCCC
This sequence comes from Oldenlandia corymbosa var. corymbosa, assembly GCA_949775105.1. Classification (NCBI taxonomy): domain Eukaryota; kingdom Viridiplantae; phylum Streptophyta; class Magnoliopsida; order Gentianales; family Rubiaceae; genus Oldenlandia; species Oldenlandia corymbosa. The sequence continues at coordinate 5,008,518 of OX459119.1, read as the reverse complement.
AGTTTTTCTTAAATGTGTCATAAGCGTGATGTCTTCTAATTTTGCACCACAATTTTTTACTCATAGATCACGCGCGGTGGAGATGGAGGAAACACCAGAAACATTTTAGTAGTTTATTTGAATTTTCTGTTTCCTTGAATCAAACAAGTAATTGATCTTGAAGTTGATTAGCTAGTCTGAGATGGGTCGAATAACGTTAATGCTAAAATAGTTCCCCCCCCCCCTCCTTATGCAATGAAGGATGTTAGTTATAGGTTAAAAACCGAAATTATCACTTAATGGGAAGAAAAAGCGACAAAGACTGTCTACGTAAATGAAATAACGAATAACAAGAAAAATTTTACACTATTTACTTCCAACATACTGTGATTTCACTGACAACAACTCATTGAACAGCATTTTGATACCTTTAGTGACCCAAGATGTCCTCTAAACCTCGTGATACTCGTAATTCAACTACCTGAACAATGCTCTTCGGATCCATATGTAGTTCAATTAAAAACCGACTAAAGGGGTTCCAACTTGCCCGATAGAAACACCTCCAGAGCTATTTGTTGTTGGTTAATCATCATCAGTCGATTTATTTCCTATTTTCTCAGAGCGTAATTAAAAAACAACAGCTCAGTCGCTGTTCTAAATGTGGCAAAAACTAAATGAAAATGTCACACGTTTCCATTTTTGATATTTTTTTACTTCTTGTTGGCACAACTGGTACGGACAATAAATTAAAGAGAAAGCTACAAGAGTGTTGGAATGAGGACAGGCCTTTGATCGATATTGATAGTTATATCAATCTATCGGATCTTTTTGTTACTCCTTCCGTTTCATAATTATTGTCCAGTTTGATTTTCATTTCTAATTCAAATTGTACTAAAAGTGAAATTTTAAATTGGACAATAAATTTGGGACAGAGAGAGTAACTACTAACAAGAAGTTTTTTTTTTGGACTAAAAGGGGACCGCGGGTAAAAGAAATTTGCTTCTCGCGTGGTTAATTAACCAACCATTTAAGAGGTCTT